>CM067842.1:275912479-280912479 GCA_034509565.1 Triticum monococcum | reverse complement strand
TAGATAGACAAGATGGATCAACGGATAGAAATTGCAACATATAGTCTTCACAATTAACATTCGAACAGAGAATGAACGAATGAATTCCAAAGTTAACAATACACGACCATTAAGGTGAGAAGCCACTTAGACAAAGGTTGATGAAAGAAACAACAAGGTACAACTGGAACAAATAAGTGGTATGGATCACCCAATCACATACCAATTATCTGTCAGAAGAAATACTAAGAGCTACTTGAATTCCCACCTATAAACTTCAAAACTTTCACACAACTAACAAGCCCTACGCTCCAACTGTATCCATTCCTCAACACATAACCAAGAAAACACCGGAAACCTTGTACCTGGTGGAAATACTCCCGAACTCCCTCCCCAGTACTTGGTGGCATCGAGGTTATCTCACCACTAGCTGCATAAAAGAGATTTTTTATGTCGGTGAACTTAGGTATTCCAGAACTGCAACGATAAAATTGTGACGACAACACCTCGGAGCTCAACTCCCCGGGACACTGCCACAACCCCTAAATGTCAGGAGGCACCTAGAAAAATGTTCTCGTCACAAGAATATCAGAAATATTTCAAGATACCCGCGTGATCATATTTTTTTCATGAAATTGAGGAGAGGAAAGTCAAAACAGCTACGTCAGGAAAGCCTCACCGGAGCAACGAAGGGGTCTGAGGAGTAAAAAGAATCCTACTCTCCGATAGATAAAATCCCAAGACTCAAAACATTTTGTTCTATACTCAACAACGTCAGCGATTCAATCAAGCAGGGGGCTCCTAAGTCTGGGATGGCTCTGATTACCAACTTGTAACGCCCAAGATGCGGCTATATCTCCCACGTGTCGAGGCACAACTGTAACGCCCCGAGACCAATGTGCCAGGTGTCCTCCGCTTATTTGCTGTTGTTGGCTTGTCTTTTGCTTCCGTGTTGCATCTTATCATGACATAATGTGCATTGCATCATCATGATTTCAAAACTTGCATCCGTCCCGGCCTCCTCGTTCTCTCTGTTGTCTGTTCTGAGCCCAGACACACTTGCACGCGCCCGCGGCATGTCCGAAATAGTATTTTATAAGTGGTCGGAAAATGTTCTCGGAATTGGATGAGAGTTGACGTGTGGTCTTATTATAGTGTAGATAGATCGCCTGTCAAGCTTCATTGCATTCGGAGTTCATTTGATGCCCCAACGGATAACTATAGCGACATTATAGTCGGTCTAAACGTCGGACGTTTTCGGTCTCCGGAAACAGTTGTCAGGCTGCACTCCTCTCCTCTCATGTCAGCCCAACCTCTTTTCACAACCCACCTGCAGCCCACCTAAACCCCTCTCCGTTCCGGACCGTCAGATCACGATCGGAGGTTCCGAAACGCTCCTAAAACCCCCCTAAAACCAAACCCTAGCCATCCCTGCCTATATATGGACACACCCCTTCCAAATTTGGCAGCCTAGCCCTTCCCCTACCTCCCTGCCGCCTCCCTCCTCAAATTCCATGCCACCAGCCGCCTTCCTCCTCCAAATCCGGCACCAGCCACCTCACCAGCACCACTTGGCGAGCCCCAATTGGCCAACCACCGCACCTGGCCATCCAGGGCGTGCCACGTGGCCTCCCTGCCCCGCTCCTATTGCCCTGTGCCGCTAGGCCCGCGCCAGGCCTGCCCGGGCCCCGATCTGGGCTCTGAGGCCCGCATCGCGCCGCCCCTGCTCCCCGAGCTCCAGATCGGGAGAGGGAGATCCCGATCCGAGCCCCTCCGCCGCTCTGCCCCGTCACCCCGCGGACCTCGCCGGACTTGCTCCTGCCGACGAGCACTAGGCCGGACCACGCCGCCCCGCTCCTACTTCCCTGTCTATCTCCTCTGCTCCTCCCTCCTCTCACGTTTCCCTCTCTCCCGTTCTACAGGAGCCATCGCCGCTATGGATGAGCGCGAGTCGAGCTCGCCGTCGCCGGATCTCCACCACCGCGGCCGAAAACGGACGGATCCCGTCCAGATCCGCACCTCAGGGGTCTCCTCTGCTCCTCCCCGACGTCAAGCCTTGCGCCGCCTTGCCCAACGTCGCTAGCGGCCAGGTATAGCTACGCCTCGTCCCCAGCTTCGGGCTGGGAGGCGCTCGCTGGTGCCCGTTGACCCAGCCGGCCCACGTCCGTCGAGCGCCAACTCGTGGGTCGCGCAATGCCCAACGCCCCTCGCTAGCTGGGCCGAGCGCATGGGTGAGAAGCCCTCCAGATCCCCTATTCCACCGGGCCTGCTAGTTTCGACCTATTTGTTTTCCTGCCAGGAAGATTTTTCCGAATTATCCAGAGATTTGTCAGTTTTATAGTTTAGCCCTCATACATCATGCATTTTATAACTCTCCAACCGTGCATCGGATTAAAACAAACTTAATATGAAACTTGCTTAGAATTTCATCTAGTTTAATAATTTGCAACTTTCATCTGTGTTTAAAATGTTTAAAATGTTGTTTGTTTAAATTTGCTTAAATAACTTGCTAAAATGCTTTAATTCCTAACTAATTAACCGTAACTCCAAACCTAACAAACTTTATATGTAAATGGGGTAGAATTTTGCCTAGTTTAACATGGTGGCCTTACTTTGCATGTTTAACAACTCTAAAATTGTGTTTAGGGAAGAACAGTATCAAACCTAATATATGCATATGAGGAGTTTCCGGACTTGTTGTTTTGTTGTTCCGGCCTCATTTAAACTTGCCTAGATTAGATAGTTTCATCATGCTTCACCTCTTGCCATGCCAACATCATTTAATCTTGTTGGGTACATACACGAGAGAGAACTAAATAAGTCATATGGTGTTTTCTTCAATATGTAACTCCGTTGCATAATGAGCTCCACTTAATTTGTAGTATTTTTTGTGCACTTTGCCGTGCCATGCTTATGTGGTGGTTGTTTACCATGATTGTTTGCTTCTTTCCGGTGTTGCTTCTTGGGGTTGGTTCCAATAACGTCGTGTGTGTGAGGACCCCTCGACCACGTCCGTTTTGTCTTCTTCATGGACTCGTCCTTCTTCCTTGCGGGATTTCAGCCAAGATGACCATACCCTCGAAATCACTTCTATCTTTGCTTGCTAGTTGCTCGCTCTTTTGCTATGCCTATGCTGCGATACCTACCACTTGCTTTTCATGCCTCCCATATTGTTGAACCAAGCCTCTAACCCACCTTGTCCTAGCAAACCGTTGATTGGCTATGTTACCGCTTTGCTCAGCCCCTCTTATAGCGTTGTTAGTTGCAGGTGAAGATTGAAGTTTGTTCCTTGTTGGAACATGGAGATGTTCTTCCTTGTTAGAACATGCTTACTTGTTGGGATATCACAATGTCTCTTATTTAATTAATGCATCTATATACTTGGTGAAGGGTGGAAGGCTCGGCCTTATGCCTGGTGTTTTGTTCCACTCTTGCCGCCCTAGTTTCCGTCATATCGGTGTTATGTTCCCGGATTTTGCGTTCCTTACGCGATTGGGCTATTATGGGAACCCTTTGACAGTTCGCCTTGAATAAAACTCCTCCAGCAATGCCCAACATTGGTTTTACCAATGGCCACCTAGCCTTTTCTTTCCCTTGGGAGTCGCGCTCCTGAGGGTCATCATTATTTAACCCCCCGGGCCAGTGCTCCTCAGAGTGTTGGTCCAAACTAGATTCCTGTGCAGCGCCCCCTCGGGGAAACTCGAGGTTTGGTTTTAGTTGTATGGAGAGCTCATCTGAGTGTGCCCTGAGAACAATATATGTGCAGCTCCTATCGGGATTTGTCGGCACATTCGGGCGGTGTTGCTGGTTTAGTTTTACCATTGTTGAAATGTCTTCTAGAACTGGGATGCCGAGTCTGATCAGAAAGTCTCGGGAGAAGGTTTATCCTTCGTTGACCGTGAGAGCTTGTGATGGGCTAAGTTGGGACACCCCTGCAGGAATTTGAACTTTCGAAAGCCGTGCCCGCGGTTATGGGAAGATGGTAATTTGTTAATGTTCGGTTGTAGAAAACCTGAAGTTGACCTTAATTAAAATACATCAACCGCGTGTGTAACCGTGATGGTGTCTTCTCGGCGGAGTCTGGGAAGTGAACACGGTGTTGGAGTTATGCTTGATGTAGGTTGTTCTAGGATCACTTCTTGATCATACTTTTATCGACCGTGCTTTGCCTTCTCTTCTCGCTCTCATTTGCGTATGCTAGCCACCATATATGCTAGTCGCTTGCTGCAGCTCCACCTCATACCTTTTACCTTACCCATAAGCTTAAATAGTCTTGATCGCGAGGGTGTGAGATTGCTGAGTCCCCGTGACTCACAGATACTTCCAACAACTAGGTTGCAGGTGCCGATGAGACCGTGCAGATGATGCAACCAATCTCAGGAGGAGCTCGATGAAGATCTTGTCCTTTGGGTTGCTTCGTTCTAGTTGATCAGTAGTGGAGCCCAGTTGGGGTCGATCGGGGATCTGTGTAGCTTTTGGGGTAGTCTTATTTTATTTTGGCTCCGTAGTTGGGCCCTGATTGTATTTGGATGATGTAATGCTTTATTCATGCAATTGTATGAAGTGGCGATTGTAAGCGAACTATGTATCTCTTTCCCTTATGTATTACATGGGTTGTGTGAAGATTACCTCACTTGCGACATTGCTTTCAATGCGGTTATGCCTCTAAGTCGTGCTTCGACACGTGGGAGATATAGCCGCATCGAGGGCGTTACAAGTTGGTATCAGAGCCTTCCCTGACCTCAGGTGCCCCCTGCTTGATCGAATTAGCTGACGTTGTTGAGTCTAGAAAAATGTTTTGAGTCATTTAGGAATTATATATCGGAGGGTTTAGGAATTCTTTTTACTCCCCAGTCCCTTCATCGCTCTGGTGAGGCATTCTGACGTAGAGTTTTGACTCTTCTCTTCTCAAATTTCACTAAAAAAAATTTCGGATCACGCGGGTATATTGGAATCGTTCCGATGGTTTTGTGATGAGAACATTGTTCTTGGTGCCTCCTGTCATTTAGGGGTTGTGGCAGTGTCCCGGGGAGTTGAGCTTTGAGGTGTTGTCGTCACAATTTTATCGTTGCAGTTCTGGAATACCTGAGTTTAGTTTCACCGACATCGAAAATCTCTTTTACACAGTTGTTGGTGAGATAACCTCGACGCCACCCAGTACTGGGGCAGGAGTTCGGGAGTATTGCCATAACTTGTATAACGGATGCTTTTCGAAGGTTGAGGTAGACGATTTCTGAAGGTTTCTTGGTTATGTGTTGAACGATGGATACAGCTGGATGTAGGATTTGCTAGTTTTGGGTGAGATATTATGCTTCCCCTGTATCCCCAACACCTGATTGCATAACCAGAAAATTTCGGGAGTTTATAAGTGGGAATTCAAGTAGATCTTAGGATATCTTTCCGACAGATGTATGATATGAAATTGGGGTTCGACGTCTAGTGGTCCGCCTATTCACGGTTGGTTTTAGAGTGGTCTCGTTGTGTCTTAAAGAGTCCTTGGCTATGCCAACTCGGGGATGCTTCGTATGTCATGTGCACTGCCCTGTACATGATGGTGCTGTACGATCGAGCCTGTGTAGGCCCCACCATGAAAACTTCAGACGAAATCTCTATCATATGTTTGTTCCGGCTTATTCTGCAAGCCAATCCTTGTTTTGTTTTGAGTTGTGGTATTCGAGTTGCTGCGAAGTCAAATGTTGATTCCATACCTTTTCCAAGCGGTGTTCTCATATTTCTATGTGAATACAAATCCTTCTTGATCATCGAGATTGTCATCTAAATTCCTTCTATACCGGCGTGTTTCTCTTCAAACGGATCCGATCACTTCAACATCCGCAGGATTCAATCTCAGCTTTCTCAACGGTGTTCGTTTCATCCGTCCCAAGCTGCCTTTGTTTTCCCACCCACCCACCCATTTTCTTCAAGGACTCCGATTTCTTATTCAAGTATCCTTTTATTGATGAGAAGTCTCTCCATTCTTTTCCGTCAATGTTCTTATCCGTTGATTCTCAGGAAGATGCTAACGAAGCTTCAAGTTCGCCTCTCGTCACTCATTTTCTTCTCCGGTGGATTCAATTCGAGTTTTCGGTGTTGATTATATTCTTTTCCGTATTTCAATGTTTTCTCATGCCGTTGCACCTCATAATCATTCCCCGCTTGCTATTCAATTGTTCTGGAGTGCTCAAGATATCTCGAAGATTTGTGTTTTCCACTCTTCATTCGTTCAAGATCTTTTGAGGATGTTCTCTCATTCAAGTCTTTTATTTCAACCGGTGCATTATCTCTCTTCAAATTGTTCAACGGTGTTTATTTTGAGTGGGCCCTAACCCACGGGTCTTTTCCATGATCTTACCTGAATCCTCCTATTTTCCCGGAGTTAGTCTCAAATTTCTTTTCGAAGTTCGACGTAAGAATGAATTGTCATTAGTCAAATGTCTTTCTCCAAGATCTTTCAAATTCTTTTCATCATTAGCTCAACCTTCCCATTCTTCATTCCGGAGTGCCTCAATAATTCATGGTGGTGTTTCTCATCGTCATTCTCAGATTGTGAAGACCGAAGAAGATTTTTCTCTCAGTCTTGCTCCATTCTCTTCAAGATCCATGATTCTAGCTTGTTGCCATCCTCTTATAATTATTTTTGACTGTGGGAATTCTTTTCACCCATCCGGAGCATTTCATGAGTATTTTTCCATTTCTTTTCCCCGAAGGCCATCTTTTCAAATATCACACATTCCCAGCTTTCAGCTGTCATACTCTAAATCATACCAGTTCTTAAATCAAGGATTCTCTAATCAGCTCGTAATCTCTTCGTTTTCATGGATCTAAATTCTCTCAAGCATCTTTGTTTATTTGCTAATCCTTCCCAGTGTTTCTTCATGTTTTATTCGTTCTTTTTCAATTCTTACGGTGGTTCGTTCAAGAGTGCTTCTCTTTCGTTATCATACAAATTCATTCGTTGTTTCAATCCTACCGGTGTTTCGTTGAAGACCTTCCCAAGTCTGATGTTATATCTCTCTTAATCTTTTCTACGAGAATAAGTAATATGCCAAATCCATTGATTGTCATCAATTTAAATTGGTGAAGGATAAGCATAATGTAATTCTTATTCTTGTTTCATCCAAGTGATTTAATTCCTTATTCCAGAGATTCATCTAAATTGTCGCAAGGCTTCGCTTGTGTTTTCAACTTCTCTTTCCGTTTTGATCATCCTTTTATTACCGGAGTTCTTCATGGAGCTCTACATGATGGTTCATCAAGGATTTAATTCCCTCTCCAAATTTTTCATCGAGATTCTCTTCTAAGAGGCTCAAGCTTTCTTCTTCTTGCAATCTCGAGTGCATTTGTTCTCTCTTATCTTCTTGAGATGGTATTATGTCATTCTTGATAATTTGAGTTCATGTTTCATGTTTCACATGTTGTTAAAAATGAGGTACTTTAAATCCATCAACCTCTTCACTGGAGTTATCTTGTGTCATGTTTCACCTAAAGCCTTCCCTAAGGATTGTTGATAATTATGGTACTTATAAATGATCCAAGTTCTCCTTTATCCTCCCGGTGAAATATTTTCTCGTCTTGGTCATACCAATAAAATTCTTTTTCCCGTGGGTGGCAGGTTGTCACCTCATAATTTGAGATGTATTCTATAAGTCCATATCAAGCTTATCCGTTTCGTTGTTGATAACCCAACAACTTTGTTCTTGCTTTTGGTGTAAGTGTGCTCTCTCAAGACCTTGTTTTTTTTTCTTCCCCGTTCATTCAGTTCCATTCTCTCACTTCTTCTGGATGCATTGTGATGTTGCTCTCTTCAAACCTTCTTCTTGTTCTTGTCAGGATCATGTTCTTTTCGTGTTATCCATTTTACCGGAGTGTCGTGCCCTCTTTTCAAGTTCTCTCATCTTATCAAGTTATTGCGTCCCTTCTCAGATGGAGTGCTGTCCAAATTATATCATTCTTAATCCTTGTCTATCTTGATTTAACCAGAGTGGTTTCAATATATATCTTGCCCTTCCACCTCAAGTTTTTTCGCAATGTTCTTTGTCCCTCTTTTCTAACGGAGTGTTTTCGACCTTGTTCACCTTCGTTGTATTCTTTTCTAGAATTTGTTCATCCTCTCAAGGTTCTTTGGTTCTACTCGTTTGTCAAAGAAGAAACTTAGTTTTACCCCTTCTCTTTCTCTTCCGTTTTTCCCTCCGGTGCCATTCTAGATCTCGGGACGAGATCCTCTCATAGTGGTGGAGTGTTGTAACGCCCCGAGACCGATGTGCCAGGTGTCCTCCGCTTATTTGCTGTTGTTGGCTTGTCTTTTGCTTGCGTGTTGCATCTTATCATGTCATAATGTGCATTGCATCATCATGTTTTCAAAACTTGCATCCGTCCAGCCTCCTCGTTCTCTCCATTGTCCGTTCTGAGCCCAGACACACTTGCACGCGCCCGCGACATGTCCGAAATAGTATTTTATAAGTGGCCAGAAAATGTTCTCGGAATGGGATGAGAGTTGACGTGTGGTCTTATTATAGTGTAGATAGATCGCCTGTCAAGCTTCATCGCATTCGGAGTTCGTTTGATGCCCCAACGGATAACTATAGCGACATTATAGTCAGTCTAAACGTCGGACATTTTCGGTCTCCGGAAACAGTTGCCAGGCTGCACTCCTCTCCTCTCATCTCAGCCCAACCTCTTTTCACAACCCACCTGCAGCCCACCTAAACCCCCCTCCGTTCCGGACCGTCAGATCACGATCGGAGGTTCCGAAACGCTCCTAAAACCACCCTAAAACCAAACCCTAGCCATCTCTAACGCCCTCGATGCGGCTATGTCTCCCACGTGTCGAGGCACGACTTAGAGACATAGGCGCATTGAAAGCAATGTCACAAGTCGGGAATCATTACACAACCCAAGTACATATATAATGTAAAGGGGAATAATATCATAGTTGGCTTACACTCGCCATGTCACATCAAAGTACATAAATAACATCCATCATACAATAACTCATGGCCCGACTACGGCGCCAAAATAGAAAAGACCCCCAACAAGCGACTAAACCCTGAATCAAACCCCGAATAGGCATCCCTACTGATCATCAGGAAACGACACATAGTAACGCTGAGAGTCCTCGTCGTACTCCCACTTCAGCTCGAGCGCGCCATCCGGAGAAGTATCATCGGTCCCTGCATCTGGTGTAATAGTAATCTGTGAGCCACAAAGGACTCAGCAATCTCGCACCCTCGCGATCAAGACTATTTAAGCTTAATAGGTAGGAAAGGGGTAATGTAAAGTGGAGCTGCAGCAAGTGACTAGCATATATGGTGGCTAACTTATTCGCAAAGGAGAGCGAGAAGAGAGAGCAAAGCACGAGCGGAAACTATATAGAACAGCCTACACAAACATAACTCCAACACCGTGTCCACTTCCCGGACTCCGCCGAGAAGAGGCCATCACGGCAACACACTCAGTTGATTCATTTTAATTATTTAAGGTTCAAGTTATCTACAACCGTACATTAACAAATTCCCATCTGCCCATAACCGCGGGCACGGCTTTCGAAAGATCAATCCCTACAGGGGGGTCCCAACTTAGCCCATGACAAGCTCTCACGGTCAACGAAGGAATAGACCTCCACCCAGGACCCACCGATCAGACTCGGTATCCCGGTACAACAAGATGATTCGACAGGTCAAAACTAGTCCAGCAACACCCCCCGAATGTGCCGACAAATCCCGATAGGAGCTGCACATATCTCTTTCTCAGGGCACACTCAGATTGTCTAAACTTCCGGTAGGCCAGCCCAGAGTTGCCCCTGGTGGCCACCGGCGGCTGACGTTCCGGACCAACACTCAGAGGAGCACTGGCCCGTGGGGGGCTAAAATAAAGATGACCCGCGGGCTCCGGAAACCCAAGGGAAAAAGGGGTAGGTGGCAAATGGTAAAACCAATGTTGGGCATTGCTAGAAAATCTTTAATCAAGGCGAACTATCAAGGGGTTCCCATTATAGCCCAACCGCGTAAGGGACGCAACAATCCGGGAACATAACACCGATATGACGGAAACTAGGGCGGCAAGAGTGGAACAAAACACTAGGTGAGAGGCCGAGCCTTCCACCCTTTACCAAGTATATAGATGAGTAAAGATAACATAGCAATATAGTGATATCCCAACAAGTAAATAAAGGTTCCAACAAGGAACGACTCCAATCTTCACCTGCAACTAGCAACGCTATAAGAAGGGGCTTGAGCAAAGCGGTAACATAGCCAATCAATGGTTTGCTAGGACAAAGGTGGGTTAGAGGCTCAAGCATGGCAATTGGGAGGCTGACAAGCAAGTGGTAGGCATCATAGCATTGGCAAAGCAAAAGAGCGAGCAAACTAGCATAGCAAAGATAGTAGTGATTTCAAGGGTGTGATCATCTTGCCTGCACAGTTGTCAGAATTGACTGGATCCTCAAAAGCAAACTCAACGGGCTCCTCGTTAGCGAACTCGTCTCCTGGCTCTACCCAACAACACAAACAAGCAACAAGGATACAATCAACCACATGCAAGGGCAACCAATAACATGCAAAGATGATATGTTATGCGGGATGCGATGCGGGATGCAAAATGCAAGATGTGACAGGAAATGCATGAACCTGGCCTCAACTTGGAAAACCAAGTGTGCCACTGGATAGAGGGGAAGAAATCCCCTGAAAACGATATAAAGATCATGGCAATCAGAGCTACGGTTTGGAAATGGCAAGCGTTTTACTAAACGAACCGATCTGCGAATTACAGCAAGTAGGCTCCTAAAAGCAACGAAATAAACATGCTACAGCCACCAAACATGAAAACAAATTGCATGGAAGTGATGTACTCAAGAAGCTTAGCAAATCACCAGGACTGAGGCATAGGCAAATTCATCCATTAAGGGCTTCAAACAAGCATGGCAAAACTGAATAAGCAAAACAGATTTCAGACTTAACGAAATTAACTCTAGTCTGAAATTTCAGACCACGATGCTCTCTTCGGAGCAGCAAAACAACATGAAGCAAAACCTGAACATGGCAAGAACAAAGGCATAGCATGCATGGATCACTAGCAATCACTCCGGCAAAATCGCAAAAGAGTTCACGATCTGCCCAAAACAGCAACTATGCAAAAGTTGAGCTCGATTGAGTCAACCTAGGGTGCTCCAACATAACAAGTAAAGACATGGATGGATTAAGCACAACAAGCATAACAAATCACTCTTACTGATCATCCTCAAAAGAGGCACGGATCACTAGGAAACAAGCTGGACATATAGCATCGTGAACTAAAACATCCCAGACTTAGTGATTTTCACTAAGTCCCTGAAATCAGTAAACTCAGGTACCCCTCTTCGCAAGCTTGCACAAGACAACACACACATCCTAACCGTTACACACAATTTACCAATATCGATGGGACCGAATCAACAAACTCGGTCAGACTGAAATAGTAAACCTAGTGACCATTAGAGATTTTCGGTGGGACTGACATGCAACTCGGTAGGACCGATTTTGTTAGGGTTAGGGCATAACGTAATCTCGGTGAGACCGATTACACAAACTCGGTGAGACCGATTTAGTAATAATCTAACCAGAGAGTTGGTCAGGCAAACTCGGTGGGACCGATTTGCTCTTTCGGTGAGACCGAAAAGTTACAAAAAGGAAACACTGAATTTACATTGCAATCTCGGTGGGACCGATCCGCTCTTTCGGTGAGACCGAAAAGTTACGAAAGGGAAATAGAGAGTTTGCAATCCCATCTCCATGAGACCGAGATCCCTATCGGTAGAACCGAATTGCTAGGGTTTGGCGGTGGCTTATGACAAGTGAAACTCGGTGGCGCCGTATAGAAAGAATCGGTAGGACCGAGTTTGGCTTAGGGTTTAGGTCATATGTGGATATGGGAAAGTAGTTGAGGGTTTTGGAGCATATCACTAAGCACATGAAGCAAGAGGCTCATTAAGCAACACCTCGTCCCTCCTTGATAGTATTGGCTTTTCCTAAAGATTCAATGTGATCTTGGATCACTAAAATATAAAATGAAGAGTCTTGAGCTTTTGAGCTTGAGCCAATCCTTTGTCGTTAGCATTTTGAGGGTTCCACTTTCACCATCCATGCCATGCCAATCATTGAGCTTTCCTGAAATAATCATCTTGGAATAGCATTAGCTCAATGAGCTATATGTTGTTATGAATTACCAAAACCACCTAGGGATAGTTGCACTTTCAATCTCCTCCTTTTTGGTAATTGATGACAACATATAGATCAAAGCTTTGACAAATGATAATAAGCATGAAATATATCGTCGCTTTGAGAAGTATGTGATAAGTAAGAGCTCCCCCTAAATTTGTGCATATTTAAGATTTGCTTTGGACTGCAAATGCACAAAGAGTTAGAGTCATGGGTTACTCTTCCATGTCACATTCATCTTGGTGGAGCACTTAAAATAATAAGAATGAAATACATGCACTCATCACCAAGAAAAGTGAATGATCACATAAGATAGATAAGATAATAGCATTCACCAAGCATTAAGTGTAGCTTATGATCAAACACATGATCATCAATGTCTCACAGATAACGGCATAGTATCTCAAGCACTCAAAAGCAAACAAAGTTCAAAAACCCACCAAATAAAGCAAGAGAGAAAAACAACACTCTCTCTCTCGAAGCCTATGATCTATACATTTTTCTCCCCCTTTGGCAACAAGTTACCAAAAAGTTCCTAGAAAATGCACAGTGCTAGACCGACTCTCAGGCTTGATCTTTTGGTGGTGGTGGAGTCTGGAGCACTCCAAGGACGAAGCCTTCTGTAGACGTGGTTGGAGTTGAGGCTGAAGTAGATGCTGGAGCTGGTGGAACTGAAGCTGTAGCTGGTGCAGAAGTGGTGGCTCTGGTGTCAGCAACTGGCACTGCATGTGATCTCTGAGCTCTTGGCACTCTGGCAATCACATCAGTTGTAGTCTTGCCTCTCCTCTCCTGCATGTCATCCTGAAGTTGTTCCACTACAGACTGAATCTCTGTTACTTTGACATCCAAGTCATAGAACTTTTGTTCCATGATCCTCTCTAAGCTCTGCTGTTTCTGAGTGAGGGTGGCCAGTCCTTGCTCAATCCTCAGTGTGGATGCAATCAAGTAACCAAGCTGCTCTTGTTTGGTTTTCAAGAAATACTCAGATGCCTCCTCTTGAGTTGGCATCTTGGCAGCTTTCTCCTTCCTTGCCTGCTCCTTCTTTGCTTGTGCTTGAACTGATGATGGTTCATTCTCATTCATCACAACTTGGTTGTCCTCAAAGTCTGGATGAATAGGCAAGTGTTCCTTGTCCAACAAGTATATGCATGTGCCCATCTTTGAGTTGATTAACTCCTGAATCTGAGGGGCATAACCACAGCTCCTCTTCTGATCTGTTGCAGTCCTCTTGATAGTTTCTACTATGAGGCTCATGACCTTGAATTTCTGAGGCACATCAAATACATGAAGCAAATTGATTGCATGGCCTCTGATCATCTTGTGATCACCTGACTTGGGCAACAGAGTGTGCCTAAGGATCCAGTTAATGGTTGGCAGCCCTGACAGAAGATAATGCACAGACCCAAACTTGAAAGTATCAAGTGCCTCGTTTGGAATTTCCTTGTACATATTGGACATAGAGTTGTGGTCCATCTTCTTTTTGGCATAGATATCCAAGTCATCCTCATGCTCCTCTGGGGCATTGATGAGCTGTGCCCACTCAGCAATAGTAGATTGGTACCTCGTACCTTCAGACATCCATGTGATCTTTCCATCTGGGTAGAAATGTGATGTGGAGTACAATTGCATAATGAGTTCCTCGTTCCACTTTGTGAGCTTCTGCCCAACAAAGTCTGCTACTCCACAAGAATTGAAGCTGTCATACACTCCAGGGTAGTGTTCTTCATTTTCCTTGATGTACTCCCAATTGACCCATCTCATGTCATAAACTATGGGCTTCTTGTCTAACAAAACTATCTCATAGAAGTCCTGCTGTTCCTTAGTGTGGAACCTATAATCAACAGCAGTTCTTCTCCTTGAAGCATATGGATCTGCTTCTCTCCACTTCCTCAGTCTTGAGTCTCTTCTGAGCATCATGTCCTCAGCCACAGGATGAGCATCATTGTGGTCTGGGATCTTGGGCTTGAGCTTTCTCAGAACATGCTCTTCATCATCTTCTTCAGCAGCTTCAGGCACTGGGGCCTTGTTCTTCTCAGTTGCAGGTATGCTCCTCGTATTTCTCTTTGGGGTAGACTTGGGCTTGGAGGCAGCTTTGGGTGCTTCTTTGGGCTTGGATGCAGCAGCCCCTGTCCTGATAGCATCACCCATAAGCTTAGGTGCCTTAGGTGCTGGTGCAGCAACCTCTTCTTCTTCCTCTTCTTCCATGATGGAAGCCTTTTCAAGCACTCTGGCTAGGTTTTCTTGACCCTTTCCTTCCTTTTCTTTCCTTCAGCAGCAACTGGCTCTATGGTTGCAGGCTTTTCAGGAATCTGAGTTGAAGCTCTGGCCTTTGGCATAGGCTGCCTACCTGCTGGCCTTTTGATTTTTAAGCCTGGCTTTGTGCCTTGAGCTGAGCCATATTCCTTCTTGAGCACAACTCTCTTTTATGTGGCTTCCTCTTCCTCTGCCACATAATCTTCATCCTCAGAATCTGAAGTTCTCTTCTTCCTCTGTCTGGTGGCAGCTTTTGGCAAATTGCTTGGGGTACTTCTGCTGCCATCATCTGAAGAGCTGGAGGGACTAGTGCCCTCACTCATGAGCACCTGCTCTTCTGATCTGTTATGGCTGTCACTCTGATCAGACATGATGTAAAAGCTGACTGCTAACCCTGTGAAGAGTTTATAGATGAGGTAGAGTGGATGAGCATCACAAAATGCAGAGATTTTTGCAAAAGAATGATTCAAAAACTTAGTTTTAGTTTCCCACAGAAATCATCTCGGATCTACCGATTTTTAAACTCGGTGATACCGAAGCAGTTTTGGAACCTAAACTAGTGAACTCGGTCAGACCGAGTCATAGTTCGGTGGCACCGAGGCTGCTAGGGTTTCACAAAGTTCCAAAATCGGTCACACCGATAAGTAATTCTCGGTCAGACTGAGTCTCACTTGTGCAATGGCCTGAGCCAAATCGGTGGGACCGAGTTTTTCAACTCGGTGGGTCCGAGATGGTTTCGGCGGAAACATAACCCTAAAATTTTCGAATCAATCCTATTCTACGAACGCATTGACTGGATAAGAGTGTTTCAATCGTGGCAAGAATCATTAAGAACACAATGTGCTAGGAATCAGATTGGGGATAGCACAAAGATCGAGTCCATACCCTAGTTCGGCGGAGACTCGCTACGGCGGCAACGGCGGGGTTGAATTCCATTGACGGCGATGGAGACCAGCGACTGGAGGCGGCTGGCGGCGAGGAGACGATCCTGAGACCACGTTGGCAGAGCGAGCTATCGCGCGGGCGAAGGGGTTCGGAGAAATTTCCAAATTTCTACCCGTGACTATATATAGCCCGACCTTGTCGGTGTGACCGAGTGGAACAACTCGGTGACACCGAGATGCAAAACTGTATACAGTTGTTGCAACTCGGTGTGACCGAATGATTCAAATCGGTTGCACCGAGATCGAAAAATTCAGATCAACTTAATGATCTCGGTAGGACCGAAAGTAGGATATCGGTCAGACCGAGAATCACAAAGAGGTTTTGGAAGTTTAAGTCTATGACGAATCAGGGACTCCGAGTGCTCCTCACACAGAGTGGTTCGAATCTGACTTGATCAAATTTTGTGATGTAGCATGAATAGAGTTTGAGACGAGAAAAGCATAGATAGCTAGAGGAGGTTCTTAGGCATTCTTATCCATCCACTTGGCAAAAGGAAATAAAACCAAACAATCAAAACAACAAGTGGATGTCCTCGAATGAGTAAAATATGCAACCAACATGCTCACACAATAAGATGGCAATTGAAATATGTGACAAAGCATGCACAACCAATTCTAGCATCTATCAAGCAATTTGCGATGACTAGGTCATCTATATGTGAGTATATTGACTTAGGAGTCAAGTGAGAACACTTGATCATAGGTCATACTCATCGTTTAAGCTCAAGTGGGGTTACCACTTTTACATAAAGCATTGTTGTGTTCACATCTTTAGAGTTGCTTTAGCTCAAGTCTTAGAGTAAAGCTCCCCCTAGATGTGATATCCCCCCTAAGAGGGATGAACTAACCTTGGGTTTTGTCGATGATGACTTCATGTAGATGTTGAAGATGTGGATACTCAATGTTGATGTAGATCACTTGGAGCTATCCATTTGAGTGAATTGCACTTTCAATACCTACATGGGTTAGTCCCACAAGGAACAAACAAGGATATCCATAGACATAGAGTGATGCACACACAAGATGATGTCCATGAAAACTTTTAGGTTACCTTGTCCCTTGTCTTACCAACAAGAGGGTTTGTGACTCCTTGAACTAGTGCAAGATTTGGAAGTTGGTTGCACTTGTTCTTGCCAAAATGATAAGAGTGAAGTATGTTGGCGGAGTCACCCTCAAGAACTCTCTAGTTCTTCTTCTTTTGGATAAACACCATCTTGATGGGAATCCTTGGAGTTGTAGTCGTACTTGATGAAGTGGAACTTGAAGTGGTCTTGGGAATCCACTTGACTAAGGTCTTAGGAGCTTCTTCAAATGCATCAATTTCCTCTTGAAACTTGTCCTTGCCTTTTTGCTTGTAGTCTTGTGGTGGAAGATCATCTTGAGCTTGTGTCCCCTAGAAGGAAGTATCATACTTCTCTTGTTGAGGAACAAACTTTGTCTTCGGGTATTGATCTTCTTCCCACTCAACTCCATTGGCATTGAACTTTCGTTCAAAACCAACAACTTGATTCTTCCGGTGCCTTCCTTGCTTGCGCACAATTTCCTCGAATTGCTTACTCCCGGCAAGGCTTTTGTATACTCCTTTCTCTATAATTCCCTTCAATAAGCTATTTTATTGCTCAAGTCTAACTTGGCTAAGAGAATCATTAGTGGAATCAAGAGAACTACTAGAAGCAACAATATTGGATTTAGCATGATCATTGTTACTACTAGAGGAAGAATCTTTCTTGTTCTTGTTACTAGACTTGACTTGAGGCATGTAAGTGGATAAGAGTAAATGCTTGGCAATGTAAGAAGAACTTTTCTTGCGGAGATCATCATTGATTGCCTTTAAAAACTCATGCTCTTGCTCAAGATTGAGCTTTTCAAAGCGTAACTTCTCATGAGCTCTTAAAAGTTCTCGATGATCTTTGAAGATAGTTTCATGAGCTAACTTAAGAGTGTTTAGTTCTTTAGTTAGAGCCTCAATCTTCTCCTTATCATTGTCATTCGTTTTATCTTGATTAGCATGATTAATTGACGTTTCATCATAGTATTCATCACTAGAGTTGTCAACAAGTAAATCATCATCACCTAACAAGTCATCTTCATCACTATTAAAATCAACATACTCGGGGTGTGTTACCTTAGGACCTTTGGCCATGAAGCATCTTCCAATTCCTTCATTTGGTGAGTCAAATATGTCGTAGGAGTTGGTTGACACAAGTGCTAGACCGGCAACACCTTCATCTTGAGTGTATTCGGAATCGGAGTGATAACTTCACTCGGAGTGGTCGTCGGAGTCGGAGCCGGATACCCATTCACCAACATGAGCTTGATTTCTTCGTTTTGTGTAGCTCCTTGATGATTTTTCCTTCCTTTCCGAATCCTTGCTTCTCCGTGAGTATCTTCGTTCATAACGATCATCTCTACTCCTTCTCTCTCTTGGTGGTGATTTTTCTCTTTTGCTTCTTCTTTTTGGAGAGTCTTCTCTTCTCTTGTAGGGAGCCGTACACTCATTGGAATAGTGTCCGGGTCTTCCACAATTGTAGCAGTTTCGCTCTCGACTAGAAGATCTTTTGTCATTGTAGGACCTTGACTTGGAGCTTCTATCTTTGCTTCTACTATTGTAGAACTTGTTGAAGTTCTTCACCATTAAGCTCAATTCTTCATTGAAGTTTTGTTTCTCACCTGATGATGTAGGGGCTTCACATGAGGCTTTGTAGGCACCACTTGATTTGTTGTGAAGTTCCTCTTTATCCTTAAGTGACATCTCATGAGCAAAAATTCTTCCAATTACCTCCGTTGGCTTGAGATCTTTGTAATTGGGCATCATTTGGATCAATGTGCACACGGTATCATATTTTCCATCCAAGGCTCTTAGAATCTTCTTGATGATGAATCTATCGGTCATCGCTTCACTTCCTAAGCCGACAATCTCATTTGTGATGAGAGCAAGCCTAGAGTACATTTCAGCGACACCTTCACCATCCTTCATCTTGAACTTGTCAAGTTGACTTTGAAGCACATCCAATTTGGATTCCTTGACGGAGTCGGTACCTTCGTGCATATCAATAAAAGTGTCCCAAATTTCCTTTGCATTCTCAAGATGGCTGACTTTGTTGAATTCTTCGGGGCACAATCCGTTGAAGAGAATATCACAAGCTTGAGCATTGTATTGCAACATCTTCAACTCATCCGCGGTAGCTTCACGGTTTGGTTCTCTCCCATCAAAGAAGTCACCTTGCAAACCAACACACACAATAGCCCAAACGGCGGGGTTATGTCCAAGAATATGCATTTTCATTTTATGCTTCCAACTAGCAAAATTAGTACCATCAAAGTAAGGACCTCTACGGTGATAATTTCCCTCGCTAGACGCCATACTCTCCTAGGTTGTGAAACCAAGGCTATGACCACAAAAAGCTATGGAAATCAAAGCAAATGGAGACCAAAACTCTGATACCACTTGTAGGATCGAAAGTATGTCTCGAGGGGGGTGTGATTAGACTACTTGACCAAATAAAAACTTAACCTTTTCCCAATTTTAGTTCTTGGCAGATTTTAGCTATTTTAGGACAAGTCAAGCAATCATCACACAATTCAAGGAAGCATGCAAAGAGTATATTGGCAGCGGAAAGGAAAGCATGCAACTTGCCAGAATGTAAAGGGAAGGGTTTGGAGAATTCAAACGCAATTGGAGACACGGATGTTTTTCCCGTGGTTCGGATAGGTGGTGCTATCCTACATCCACGTTGATGGAGACTTCAACCCACGAAGGGTAACGGTTGCGCGAGTCCACGGAGGGCTCCACCCACGAAGGGTCCACGAAGAAGCAACCTTGTCTATCCCACCATGGCCATCGCCCACGAAGGACTTGCCTCACTAGAGGTAGATCTTCACGAAGTAGGCGATCTCCTTGACCTTAAAAACTCCTTGGTTCAACTCCACAATCTTGTCGGAGGCTCCCAAGTGACACCTAGCCAATCTAGGAGACACCACTCTCCAAGAAGTAACAAATGGTGTGTTGATGATGAACTCCTTGCTCTTGTGCTTCAAATGATAGTCTCCCCAACACTCAACTCTCTCTCTCATAGGATTTGGATCTGGTGGAAAGAAGATTTGAGTGGAAAGCAACTTGGGGAAGGCTAGAGATCAAGATTCATATGGTAGGAATGGAATATCTTGGCCTCAACACATGAGTAGGTGGTTCTCTCTCAGAACATATGAGTTGGAAGTGTAGATGTGTTCTGATGGCTCTCTCCACGAATGAAGAGGAGGTGGAGGGGTATATATAACCTCCACATAGAATCCAACTGTTACACACAGTTTACCAATCTCGGTGGGACCGAATCAACAAACTCAGTCAGACCGAAATAGTAAACCTAGTGACCGTTAGAGATTTCCGGTGGGACTGACATGCAACTCGGTAGGACCAATTTTGTTAGTGTTGGTGTACTAAAGTAGGGGTACCTTAGTATCCCGAACTTGTGCACGGGCAGTCGCAGCACCCCGCGGCAAGGCTTGCCGGGCGACCGCCAAGGTCCTTCGTGGTTCTTTTGGAGCCATTCAAGAACAAAGTATCCAAGACCCCGGCAAGAGGAGCTTGCCGGGGAGGCCAACCAAGACATCTCAAGGAACTTGCCGCAATGCATCATGTGTCCCGGCAAGACCCGGTGAGCAACAAGCTCCCGGACGCAACAAGACCCGGTGAGCGACAAGCTCCCGGACGCGACAAGACAGCATCCGCGGCAAGGCGCTTGCCGCGGCAAGCTACTACTCCGCAGCCCGCGCTCCAGCTCACCCACCAACGTGTCGCTCTGGGACCGTTCCTGGCGTACGTGGCGGGAGGCTGTGCAGCCAGGGGCGTGCGGTGGCAAGCAGGCGCTGACAAGATAGCCATCGTGGCAAACGGTGGCGCCCCTGACGGTCCCTTTCTGCACCGTCTAGGCGACACAGACAGGCATTTAATGCCTTTGTCCCCTGCCGTCAGGGTTAGGTATGATACAACTGTAGTAAGCGGTGGCGCCAACTACCACCTCTTTTACATTTTTACCCTCACCTCTGTTGCCACTTGTCGGTGACCCCTTTGACATATAAAAGGAGGCCCATGCGCAACAGTGGGGGAGGGGGACGATCATTCGGATGCTCGGTCTCACTAGCCACCCAAGTGTACTGTAGCAGTCATCGCTCCCGAGCAAGAACACAATACAAATCAAAGCAGGAGTAGGGTTTTACGCATCTGTACGGCCCGTGCGTTCGCCTCGATCTGTTTCTTTGCCGTCTTCTTCTACTGCGGGCTCTGCCCGCCTTTTTCTGAGTTCTTCTGCGATATCATGAACACATACAATCTCTATCTCCTTGACTTCACTCCCAACGCCGTCCTCACCATGGCAGTTTTCGCACACCTTTGCGAGAACTTTGTCGGAGTCCACCCTAGCGTAGCCCTTTTTCACCACTTTTTCATTCCTCGGGTAGAGAGAGGAGAAACCCTGTCCGGCGGAATTGCCTGGGTCTCTAGGACCGGCAAGAAGGAATCTTATCTGGAGGGGGAGTTCCGCGGCAAGTGGAAGGAGTGGCGAGCGGATTGGTGTTGGATTGTCGAGGAGAGCCCGCAGCCATTCACCGCCCGGCGTCAAGTAGCAGCAGTGCGCGGCAGTGACTGGAGCGACGTGGCCCCGGAGGACAGCAGGCTGAAGATTGCCGTCACCAGGATCCAGCGCCTCAGGCTTGCCGGGCTCACCGTAGGGGCCGTTGGCGCAGACTTTCTTCGTCGCCGCATCGCTCCCCTGCAGGAACGGGGGAGGCCTGCCTGGGAGTTCAAGAACGCGGCAGACGTCATGAGGCTGCGCCCAGGCCTCAACTACAATTTCACTGTCCTTGAACTCAACGGAATACTACAGGAGCTCTTCAAGTACGATTCAGATCACCCCGAGGTCTTCAGATTGCCGCAGGGCATCGTCCCTCTGTGCAACAATTCGGCGCTCGACCGCATCAGGGCGATGATGCCACTGTGCGATTCGCACGGAATCATGCCAACTTGGCAAGAGCCAGAGGACGAGGTTGTGTAGAAATTCTTCGACGACTTGGTGGAAGTGCCAATCCGCGCCGACGAGAAGGACGGCCTCACCCGCGACACCACCGAGGCGGAGCTGGCGTACATCGCCACCAGGTTGGAAGAGGCGGCAGCAGCTGCCGTGGCGGGCGAGTTCGGCTTCACCTTGTCGCCCTTCGGAGCCATGGCGGAAGCAGTGGAGGAGGTCGACGGCGTGGTGGTGCTGGTGGCAATTCGGGGGGGGGCAGGGCGCTGCGCTCTGTGTGCTTTGGGAAGACGGAGGCGGGGCGGAGTTTTTCAAGATTGGAGCGGAATGGGGGCGAATGGGTGCACTACCCCTGCTTCCCTTTGCTTATAAAGGGGGAGGTGGCGGACGTTCCGCCTTTCCTAATAAAAAACCACCCACGATCTCTCCCATGACGTGACGCATGCATGCGGGGCTTAGCCCCGCGCACGCCGCCCACGTCACGCACGATGTCGCGTTCGACGCGTGCCGCTCGGGGAGGGCGCGGTGGATGCGGAGTCAGATACGGCGTGACCCAGGCCGCGCGTGCCCGTGCACTGTTTTGGGCCTGGCCCAACAGCGCTCGGCACCGTGTATGGCCCAGGCCCGGGGGCTCCTGTCGGTGTACTAAAGTAGGGGTACCTTAGTATCCCGAACTTGTGCACGGGCAGTCGCAGCACCCCGCGGCAAGGCTTGCCGGGCGACTGCCAAGGTCCTCCGTGGTTCTTTTGGAGCCATTCAAGAACAAAGTATCCAAGACCCCGGCAAGAGGAGCTTGCCGGGAAGGAGACAAGACCCCGGCAAGAGGAGCTTGCCGGGGAGGCCAACCAAGACATCTCAAGGAACTTGCCGCAACGCATCATGTGTCCCGGCAAGACCCGGTGAGCAACAAGCTCCCGGACGCGACAAGACCCGGTGAGCGACAAGCTCCCGGACGCGACAAGACAGCATCCGCGGCAAGGCGCTTGCCGCGGCAAGCTACTACTCCGCAGCCCGCGCTCCAGCTCACCCACCAACGTGTCGCTCTAGGACCGTTCCTGGCGTACGTGGCGGGAGGCTGTGTAGCCAGGGGCGTGCGGTGGCAAGCAGGCGCTGACAAGATAGCCATCGTGGCAAACAGTGGCGCCCCTGACGGTCCCTTTCTACACCGTCTAGGCGACACAGACAGGCATTTAATGCCTTTGTCCCCTGCCGTCAGGGTTAGGTATGATACAACTGTAGTAAGCGGTGGCGCCAACTACCACCTCTTTTACATTTTTACCCTCACCTCTGTTGCCACCTGTCGGTGACCCCTTTGACATATAAAAGGAGGCCCATGCGCAACAGTGGGGGAGGGGGACGATCATTCGGACGCTCGGTCTCACTAGCCACCCAAGTGTACTGTAGTAGTCATCGCTCCCGAGCAAGAACACAATACAAATCAAAGCAGGAGTAGGGTTTTACGCATCCGTGCGGCCCGAACCTGGGTAAACCGATCGCGTCGCTCGTGCGTTCGCCTCGATCTGCTCTTTGTGCACTCTCCGCCCCCTGCCAAACCGAAAAGGGGCCCCGGTCCGCCGTGGTCCCATAGGTGTCCGTGGGGATCAGCAACCCCCGATAGTTAGGGTTAGGACATAACGTAATCTCGGTGAGACCGATTACACAAACTCGGTGAGACCGATTTTGGTAATAATCTAACCAGAGAGTTGGTCAGGTAAACTCGGTGGGATCAATTTGCTCTTTCGGTGAGACCGAAAAGTTACAAAAAGGAAACACTGAATTTACATTGCAATCTCGGTGGGACCGATCCGCTCTTTCGGTGAGATCAAAAAGTTACGAAAGGGAAACAGAGAGTTTGCAATCCCATCTCGGTGAGACCGAGATCCCTATCGGTAGAATCGATTTGCTAGGGTTTGGCAGTGGCTTATGACAAGTGAAACTCGGTGGCGCCGTATAGAAAGAATCGGTAGGACCGAGTTTGGCTTAGGGTTTAGTTCATATGTGGATATGGGAAAGTAGTTGATGGTTTTGGAGCATATCACTAAGCACATGAAGCAAGAGGCTCATTAAGCAACACCTCGTCCCTCCTTGATAGTATTGGCTTTTCCTAAAGACTCAATGTGATCTTGGATCACTAAAATATAAAATGAAGAGTCTTGAGCTTTTGAGCTTGAGCCAATCCTTTGTCCTTAGCATTTTGAGGGTTCCACTTTCACCATCCATGCCATGCCAATCATTGAGCTTTCCTGAAATAATCATCTTGGAATAGCATTAGCTCAATGAGCTATATGTTGTTATGAATTACCAAAACCACCTAGGGATAGTTGCACTTTCAATCTCCCCCTTTTTGGTAATTGATGACAACATATAGATCAAAGCTTCAACAAATGATAATAAGAATGAATTACATCGTCGCTTTGAGAAGTATGTGATAAGTAAGAGCTCCCCCTAAATTTGTGCATATTTAAAATTTGCTTTGGACTGCAAATGCACAAGAAGTTAGAATTATGGGTTACTCTTCCATGTCACATACATCTTGGTGGAGCGCTTAAAAATGATAAGAATGAAATACATGCACTCATCACCAAGGAAAAATGAATGACCACATAAGATAGATAAGATATATCAAGCATGCATAAGTGTAGCTTCTGATCAAACACATGATCATCAATGTCTCACAAGCATATCAAAGTACCTCGACCAAAAGCAAACAATGTTCAAAAAACCACCAAATAAAGCAAGAGAGAAAAGCAACACTCTCTCTCTCTCTCTCGAAGCCTATGATCTATAAATTTTCTCCCCCTTTGGCAACAAGTTACCAAAAAGTTCCTAGAAAATGCATAGTGCTAAATCGACACTCAGGCTTGATCTTTTGGTGGTGGTGGAGTCCGGATCACTCCAAGGACGAAGGCTTCCGTAGACGCGGTTGGAGTTGGAGCTGAAGTAGATGCTGGAGCAGGTTGGGCTGGTGCTGCGGCTGGAGCTGAGGCGGTTGCTCTTGTGTCAAGAACTGGCACTGCAGACGACCTCGGACCTCGTGGCACTCTGGCAAAAGCATCAGTGGTTGTCTTCCCTTTCCTCTCTTGCATGTCATCTTGGAGCTACTCCACTGCAGTCTGAATCTCTGTCACCTTGATATCCAAGTCATAGAACTTTTGTTCTATGATTCTCTCTAGGCTTGCCTGGTTCTGAGTTAGGGTGGCCAGTCCCTTCTCAATCCGCAGGGTGGATGCAATCAAGTAACTGAGCTGCTCTTTCTTGTTCTTCAAGAAGTACTCAGATGCCTCCTCTTGAGTTGGCATCTTGGCAGCTTTCTCCTTTATTGCCTTCTCCTTCTTGGCTTGTGCATGGGCTGAAGATGGTTCATCTTTGGTCATCACAACTTGGTTGTCCTTGAAATATGAATAGATAGGCAAATGTTCCTTGTCCAACAAGTATGTGTCTGTGCCCATTCTTGAGTTAATCAACATCTGGATCTGAGGGGCATATCCACAGCTCCTCTTCTGATCTGCTGCAGTCCTCTTGATAGTCTCTACCATGAGGCTCATGACCTTGAATTTCTGAGGCACATCAAAGATATGTAGCAAGTTAATGGCATGACCTCTGATCATCCTGTGATCTCCAGACTTGGGCAAAAGTGTGTGCCTAAGGATCCAGTTGATGGTTGGCAGTCCTGACAGAAGATAATGCATAGAGCCAAACTTGAAAGTATCAAGTGCCTCGTTGGGAATTTCCTTGTACATATTGGACATAGAGTTATGATCCATCTTCTTCTTGGAATAGACATCCAAGTCATCTTCATTTTCCTTTGGGGCATTGATAAGCTGTGCCCACTCAGCAACTGTTGATTGGTACCTCGTACCTTCAGACATCCAAACAATCCTCCCATCTGGATAAAAATGTGCTGTGGAGTAGAACTGCATGATAAGCTCCTCATTCCACTTTGTGAGCTTCTGCCCAACAATGTCTGCTACTCCACAAGCCTCGAAGCTGTCTTGCACTCCAGGATAGTGCTCTTCATTTTCCTTGATATATTTCCAATCAACCCATCTCATGTCACACACTATGGGCTTCTTATCTAGCAAAACTGTCTCATAGAAGTCCTGTTGTTCCTTAGTGTGGAACCTGTAGTCAACAGCAGTTCTTCTCCTTGAAGCATATGGATCTGCTTCTCTCCACTTCCTCAGACCTGAGTCTCTTCTGAGCTTCATGTCCTCAGCCACAGGATGAGCATCATTGTGGTCGGGGATCTTGGGCTTGAGTTTTCTGAGCACTTGACCTTCTTCTTCTTCTATGTCAGGCACTGGGGCCTTGTTATTCTCAGCAGCCGGTATACTCCTTGTATTCCTCTTGGGTGCTGACTTGGGCTTGGAGGCAGCTTTGGGTGCTTCTTTGGGCTTTGATGCAGCAGCCCCTGTCCTGATAGCATCATCCATAAGCTTAGGTGCCTTAGGTGCTGGTGCAGCAACCTCTTCTTCTTCCTCTTCTTCCATGATGGAAGCCTTTCCAAGCACTTTGGCTACGGTCTTCTTGACCCTTTCCTTCCTTTTCTTTCCTTCTGCAGCAGCCTCTTTGTGTTTAGGCTTTTCAGGAATTTGAGTTGAGGCTCTGGCCTTTGGCATAGGCTGCCTGCCTGCTCGCCTTTTGACCTTCATCCCTGGCTTTATGCTCTGTGCTAGGCCATATTCTTTCTTGAGCACAACTCTCTTGGAAGTTGCTTCCTCTTCTGCCACATAGTCCTCATCCTCTGATTCTGAGGTTCTCTTCTTTCTTTGTCTTGTGGCAGCTTTTGGCAGGTTGCTAGGGGTGCTCCTGCTGCCATCATCTGAAGAACTAGAGGGACTAGTGCCCTCACTCATTTGCACTGGCTGCTCTGACAAATTCTGGCTATCACTTTGGTCTGACATGATGAACAAGCTGACTGCTGACCCTGTGAACAGTTTATAGATGAGGTAGAGTGGATGAGCATCACAAAATGCAGAGATTTTTGCAAAAGAATGATTCAAAAACTTAGTTTTAGTTTCCCACAGAAATCATCTCGGATCTACCGATTTTTAAACTCGGTGATACCAAAGCAGTTTTTGGAACCTAAACTAGTGAACTCGGTCAAACCGAGTCACAGTTTGGTGGCACCGAGACTGCTAGGGTTTCACAAAGTTCCAAAATCGGTCACACCGATAAGTAATTCTTGGACAGACCGAGTTTCACTTGTGCAATGGCATAAGCCAAATTGGTGGGACCGAGTTTTTCAACTCGGTGCGTCCGAGATGGTTTCGGCGGAAACCTAACCCTAAGATTTTCTAATCAAACCAAATCTACGAGTTCATTGATTGGATAGAAGTTTATCAAACGTGGCAGGAATCATTATGATCACAATGTGCTAGGAATTGGATTGGGGAATAGCACAAAGATCGAGTCCATACCATAGTTCGGCGGAGACTCGCTACGGCGGCAACGGCGGGGTTGATTCCCGTTGACGGCGACGGAGACCAGCGACTGGGGCGGCTGGCGGCGAGGAGACGATCCGGAGACCACGTTGGCAGAGCGAGCTATCGCGTGGGCGAAGGGGTTCGGAGAAATTTCCAAATTTTTGCTTGTGACTATATATAGCCCGACCCTGTCGGTGTGACCGAGTGGAACAAATCGGTGGCACCGAGATGCAAAACTGTATACAGTTATTGCAACTCGGTGTGACTGAATGGTTCAAATCGGTTGCACCGAGATCGAAAACATAGATCAACTTAATGATCTCGGTAAGACCGAAAGTGGGGTATCGGTCACACCGAGAATCACAAAGAGGTTTTGGAAGTTTAAGTCTATGACGAATCGGGGACTCCGAGTGCTCCTCACACAGAGTGGTTCGAATCTGACTTGATCAAATTTTGTGATGTAGCATGAATAGAGTTTGAGACGAGAAAAGCATAGATAGCTAGAGGAGGTTCTTAGGCATTCTTGTCCATCCACTTGGCAAAAGGAAATAAAACCAAACAGTCAAAACAACAAGTGGATGTCCTCGAATGAGTAAAATATGCAACCAACATGCTCACACAATAAGATGGCAATTGAAATATGTGACAAAGCATGCACAACCAATTCTAGCATCTATCAAGCAATTTGCGATGACTAGGTCATCTATATATGAGTATATTGACTTAGGAGTCAAGTGAGAACACTTGATCATAGGTCATACTCATCGTTTAAGCTCAAGTGGGGTTACCACTTTTACATAAAGCATTGTTGTGTTCACATCTTTAGAGTTGCTTTAGGATGGCAAGGGAGTTGCTGCGCCCGGTAAGCCAGTTGCCGGGAAGAAGCCAAAGCATGGACCCAAGCCTAAGACTGAGTGCTTTTATTGCAAAGGAAACGGTCACTGGAAGCGGAACTGCCCAAGTACTTAGCGGATAAGAAGGCCGGCAATACCAAAGGTATATGTGATATACATGTTATTGATGTGTACCTAACCAGCACTCGTAGTAGCTCCTGGGTATTTGATACCGGTGCGGTTGCTCATATTTGTAACTCAAAATAGGAGCTGCGGAATAAGCGGAGACTGGCGAAGGACGAGGTGACGATGCGCGTCGGGAGTGGTTCCAAGGTCGATGTGATCACCGTCGGCACGCTACCTCTACATTTACCTACGGGATTAGTTTTAAACCTCAATAATTGTTATTTAGTACCAGCTTTAAGCATGAACATTGTATGTGGATCTCGTTTAATGCGAGATGGCTACTCATTAAATCTGAGAATAATGGTTGTTCTATTTATATGAGAGATGTGTTTTATGGTCATGCCCCACTGGTCAATGGTTTATTCTTATTGAATCTCAAACGTGATGTTACACATATTCATAGTGTGAATGCCAAAAGATGTAAGGTTGATAATGATAGTCCCACATACTTGTGGCACTATCGCCTTGGTTACATTGGTGTCAAACGCATGAAGAAACTCCATGCAGATGGACTTTTGGAGTCTCTTGATTATGAATCATTTGACACGTGTGAACCATGACTCATGGGCAAAATGACCAAGACTCCGTTCTCCGGAACAATGGAGCGAGCAACCAACTTATTGGAAATCATACATACTGATGTGTGCGGTCCAATGAGCGTTGAGGCTCGCGGTGGTTATCATTATGTTCTCACTCTCACTGATGACTTAAGTAGATATGGGTATGTCTACTTACTGAAACACAAGTCTGAGACCTTTGAAAAGTTCAAGGAATTTCAGAGTGAGGTTGAGAATCAACGTGACAGGAAAATCAAGTTCTTACGATCAAATCGTGGGGGAGAATATTTGAGTCACGAATTTGGCACGCACTTAAGGAAATGTGGAATTGTTTCACAACTCACGCCGCCTGGAACACCTCAGCGTAATGGTGTGTCTGAACATCGAAATCGCACTCTATTGGATATGGTGCGATCCATGATGTCTCTTACCGACCTACCGCTATCATTTTGGGGTATGCTTTAGAGACTGCCGCGTTCACTTTAAATAGGGCTCCGTCGAAATCCGTTGAGACGACACCGTATGAATTATGGTTTGGGAAGAAACCTAAGCTGTCGTTTCTGAAAGTTTGGGGATGCGATGCTTATGTCAAGAAACTTCAACCTGAAAAGCTCGAACCCAAATCAGAAAAATGTGTCTTCATAGGATACCCTAAGGAAACTATTGGGTATACCTTCTACCTCAGATCCGAAGGCAAGATCTTTGTTGCCAAGAATGGATCCTTTCTAGAGAAAGAGTTTCTCTCGAAAGAAGTGGGAGGAAAGTAGAACTTGATGAGGTATTGCCTCTTGAACCGGAGAGTAGCGCGGCTCAAGAAAATGTTTCTGTGGTGCCTGCACCGACTAGAGAGGAAGTTCATGATGATGATCATGAAACTTCAGATCAAGTTGCTAATGAACTTCGTAGGTCCACGAGGACACGTTCCGCACCAGAGTGGTACGGCAACCCTGTCCTAGAAATCGTGTTGTTAGACAATGGTGAACCTTCGAACTATGAAGAAGCGATGGCGGGCCCGGATTGCGACAAATGGCTTGAAGCCATGACATCCGAGATAGGATCCATGTATGAAAACGAAGTATGGACTTTGACTAACTTGCCCGATGATCTACGAGCCATAGAAAATAAATGGATCTTTAAGAATAAGACAGACGAGGATGGTAATGTAACCATCTTGTAACGCCCCGAGACCGATGTGCCAGGTGTCGTGCAGTTATTCGATGTTGTTGCGTTGTCATTTGCTTGCATGTCATCATGTCATCATGTGCATTGCATTATCATGTTTTCAAAACTTGCATTCGTCCGGGCCTCCTCGTTCTCTCTGTTGTCCGTTCTGAGCCCTACCACACTCGCACGCGCCCGCGGCATGTCCGAAATATTATTTTATAAGTGGCCGGAAAATGTTCTCGGATTGGGTTGAAATTTGGTGTGCGGTCTTATTATAGTGTAGACAGACCGCCTGTCAAGTTTCATCGCAATCGGAGTTCGTTTGACGCCCCAACGGATATATATAGCGGCAATAGTAGCCGGTCTAACGTCGGACGTTTTCGGTCTCCGGAAACAGATGCCGGGCTTCCCTCTCTTCTCTTCTCTCAGCCCGGGACCGTCTACACAGGTCACTACCTATCGCCAGGCCCTACCTAACCCCTCTCGTCAGCCCGCAGCCCCCCTCGCGCGCGTCCGAAAGTTGTCCCGGACCCGACCCGGACTGTTGCCACCGCTGTGTCCGGAACATCCCCAAACGTCTACAAAACATCACCGTTTTCTTATTTGGGCTCCCTAGCCTATCCTTTCTGAACCGTCCGATTTTGATTGGATGATCCAAACTCCCCTCTTTCCGTATATATATAGGACCTCTAGTCTAATTTGAGACAAAACCCTAAATTCTAGGCAGCTTGTCCCGTCAAGCCGCCGCCACTCCTCTCCTCAGGATCCTAGCAACCATCTTCACCCTCTTTTTCCTCACCGCACCAACCACCAACCAGATCCCCTCCCGATCCAAAAATCCCCTCAGCCAACCACATCTCCTCGATCCAAATCCTCCCCAATCCAAGTCCCTCGTTTTCTTCACCGAGCCAACCAGCCACCACTGAAGCCTCCAACACTCCCGTCGCCCAGCCAGCTCCCGCCATGGAGGGCCCGGTGCAGAAGCCGCGCCGCCCCTGCAAGCAACCGCGTCGCCCCGCTCCTCCCACCTCTCGCTCGGTCCCGATGGGATTGGGAGCGCCCGCTGCCTCCCTCGAGCTCCAACGAGACCGCGTCCCTGGATCCTCCTTCCCCGAAGCTCCTCGACTCTGCGCACCGCTGCTCTGCTCGACCGGATCGGGAGGAGCCCGATCCCGAGCTTCCCCGTCGCTACTCTTCCTGCTCTCTTCCTCCCTCTGTTGCCGCAGGGAACCACCGGCGTCATTTGGAGCTTCCGCTGCCGGCGTCGGTCTTCGATGGGCACGCCGACCCCGGATCCGGCCACTGCGGCCTCCTCCCCGCTTCGTCCCGTTGCCGGAGTCTGCAAGCCGCCACCGCTCGTCCTCGTCGGGAGGAGGACGACGCCATCTGCGTCGCTGGCCTCGTCCACACAGGCAGGCACGTTCCCGTGAGGCCCGGTCGTCTCTCTGCGGGCCTGCCGCTCCCTCCAGCGCCGCGAGGCCCAGCCTCCTTCCTCTCCAGCCGCCGTCTCCTGTGCACGTGGGCCGCGGCCTGGCCAGCCAGCCCAGCCACTCGGCAACGCCTCCCCAGCGCGCCAGCCCTCTGCGGGCCTGCCGCTCCCTCCAGCGCCGCGAGGCCCAGCCTCCTTCCCCTCCAGCAGCAAGCCAGGCCCAGCAAGCGCCCCGGCCTGCTTCTTCGCCAGATCCGGCCTCTGGCCCAATGTGAGCAGCACCCCGGCCCAGCGCACTGTTCAGATGCAGCCCATTGTTTTTTTTCCTGTCTGCGTATTTGACTATTTATCCAGGGAATTGCAGTTTTTGCAGAAAAGCCCTTCATCTTCATGCATATTGTAACTCACAAACGATGCATCGTATTAAAATAAACTTAATATGGAAAATGCTTAGATTTGCATCTAGTTTCATAATATGTCATTTTCACCCATGTTTAAAATGCTTAATATGATGTTTGATTAAATTTGCCCCTATGCCATGCTAAAATGCTTTAATTCATAACTAAATAACCGTAGCTCCGAATTAAATAAACTTTATATGTAAATGGGGTAGAATTTCGCCTAGTTTAACGTGGTGGCCTCATCTTGCATGTTAAATAACTCTAAAATTGTGTTTAGGACAGATCAGGACCAAACCTAATATTTGCACATGAGGATTTCCGGAATTGTTGTTCGTTGCTTCCGGCCTCATTTAAACTTGCCTAGATTAGATAGTTTCATCATGTTTCCCCTCTTGCCATGTTAACAACATTTAATATTGTTGGGTACATAACCGAGAGAGAACTAAATAAGCCATGTGGTGTTTCTTCAATATGCAACTCCGTTGCATATTATGCTCCACTTAATTTGTAGAATTGTTTGTGCATTTTGCCATGCCATGCCTCGTTAAACCGGACATGCATCATACTTGTTTGCGCATCGTGCCATGTTGTTGTCGTGGTTGTTTACTATGTGGTGTGTTTCTTTTCCGGTGATTGCTTCTTCGGTTGGTTCCGGTAACGTCGTGTTGTGAGGATTCGTTCGACTACGTCCGTTTGTCTTCTTCATGGACTCATTCTTCTTCCTTGCGGGATTTCAGGCAAGATGATCATACCCTCGAAATCACTACTATCTTTGCTATGCTAGTTTTGCTCGCTCTTTTGCTATGCCATTGCTACGATGCCTACCACTTGCTTGTCAGCCTCCCAAATTGCCATGTTCAGCCCCTAACCCTCCTATGTCCTAGCAAACCGTTGATTGGCTATGTTACCGCTTTGCTCAGCCCCTCTTATAGCGTTGTTAGTTGCAGGTGAAGATTGAAGTTTGTTCCTGGTTGGAACATGGAGATACCGTTCCTTGTTGGGACATTTATTTACTTGTTGGGATATCACTATATGTCTTATTTAATTAATGCATCTATATACCTGGTAAAGGGTGGAAGGCTCGGCCTTATGCCTGGTGTTTTGTTCCACTCTTGCCGCCCTAGTTTCCGTCATATCGGTGTTATGTTCCCGGATTTTTGCGTCCCATACGCGGTTGGGCTATAATGGGAACCCCTTGACAGTTCGCCTTAAGTAAAGCTTCTCCAGCAATGCCCAACATTGGTTTTACCATTTGCCACCTAGCCTTTTCTTTCCCTTGGGTTCTGCAGACTCAAGGGTCATCATTATTTTAACCCCCCCCCCCCCCGGGCCAGTGCTCCTCTGAGTGTTGGTCCGAAACGTCAGCCGCCGGTGGCTACCAGGGGCAACTCTGGGCTGGCCTACCGGAAGTTTGGACAATCTGAGTGTGCCCTGAGAAAGAGATATGTGCAGCTCCTATCGGGATTTGTCGGCACATTCGGGCGGTGTTGCTGGTTTAGTTTTACCCTGTCGAAATGTCTTGTTGTACTGGGATACCGAGTCTGGTCGGAATGTCTCGGGTGGAGGTCTATTCCTTCGTTGACCGTGAGAGCTTGTCGTGGGCTAAGTTGGGACACCCCTGCAGGGATTTGAACTTTCGAAAGCCGTGCCCGCGGTTATGGGTAGATGGGAATTTGTTAACGTCCGGTTGTAGAAAACCTGAAGTTGACCTTAATTAAAATGAATCAACCGCGTGTGTAACCGTGATGGTATCTTTCCGGCGGAGTCCGGGAAGTGAACATGGTTGTTGGAGTTATGCTTGACGTAGGTAGTCCAGGATCACTTCTTGATCATATTTTGTCGACCGTGCTTTTCCTTCTCTTCCCGCTCTCATTTGCGAATAGGTTAGCCACCATATATGCTAGTCGCTTGCTGCAGCTCCACCTCATACCTTTACCTTACCCATAAGCTTAAATAGTCTTGATCGCGAGGGTGCGAGATTGCTGAGTCCCTGTGGCTCACAGATTACTTCCAAAACCAGCTTGCAGGTGCCGAGGTTACCGTGCAGATGACGCAACCCAGCTCAGGAGGAGCTCATCGAAGACCTTGTCCATTTGTGTTGTTTCGTTCTAGTTGATCAGTAGTGGAGCCCAGTTGGGGTCGATCGGGGACCTTTGTCGCATTTGGGGTTCTTCTTTAATTTTGGTTCCGTAGTCGGACCATGAGTGTATTTGATTGATGTAATGTTTATTCATGTAATTGTGTGAAGTGGCGATTGTAAGCCAACTATGTATCCTTGTCCTTATTATATTACATGGGTTGTGTGAAGATTACCTCACTTGCGACATATGCCTTCAATGCGATTATGCCTCTAAGTCGTGCCTCGACACGTGGGAGATATAGTCGCATCGAGGGTGTAACAAGTTGGTAATCGGAGCCTTCCCCGACCTTAGGAGCCCCCACTGATTGATCGTTTTTAGCAGCCGAGTTGTGTCTAGAAAAATGTTTTGAGTCATTTAGGAATTATATATCGGAGAGTTTAGGAATTCTTTTTACTCCCCAGTCCCTTCGTCGCTCTGGTGAGGCATCCTGACGTAGAGTTTTGACTCTTCTCTTCTCAAATTTCACTAAATGTTTTTTTAGGATCACGCGAGTATCTTGGTTTTGTTCCGATGGCTTATGATGAGAATACTGTCTTGGTGCCTCCTGTCAGGGGTTTAGTGGAAGTGTCCCGGGGAGTTGAGCTCTGAGGTGTTGTCATCATAATTTTATCGTTGCGATTCTGGTATACTTGAGATATGTTCGCGACATCGAAAATCTCTTTTATGCAGTTCGTTGGTGAGATAACCTCGACGCCACCCAGTACTGGGGCGGGAGTTCGAGAGTATCGCCATAACTTGTATAACGGATGCTTTTCGAAGGTTGAGGTAGATGGTTTCCGAAGGTTTCTTGGTTATGTGTTGAAGGATGGATATAGCTGGATGTAGGTATTGCTAGTTTGGGTGAGATATTATGCTTCCCTTGTATCCTCAACACCTGATTGCATAACCGGAAAGTTTCGGGAGTTTCATAGGTGGGAATTCAAGTAGCTCTTAGGATATCTTTCCAACAGATGTATGATATGAAATTGGGGTTCGACGTCTAGTGGTTCGCCTATTCACGGTCGATTTTACAGTGGTCTCGTTGTGTCTTAAAGAGTCCTTGGCTATGCTGACTCGGGGACGCTTCGTATGTCATGTGCACTGCCTTGTACATGATGGTGTTGTACGATCGAGCCCGTGTAGGTCCCACCATGAAAACTTCGGACGAAATCTCTATCATATGTTTGTTCCGGCTTATTTTGCGAGCCAATCTTTTGTTTTTGTTTTGAGTTGTGGTATTCGAGTTGCTTCGAAGTCAAATGTTGATTCCATACCTTCCTCAAGTGGTGTTCTCATATTCTTATGCGAATACTAATCCTTCATGATAATTGAGTTTGTCATGCCAATTTCTTTTAAACCGGCGTGTTTCTCTTCAAGTGGATCCGATCATTTCAACATCCGCAAGATTCAATCTCAGTTTTCTCAACGGTGTTTGTTTCATTCGTCTCCAAGTTGCCTTTGTTTTCCCGCCCTCCCTCCCTTGTTTTTCTCCAAGAATTCGGATTTCTTAATCAAGTATTCATCTTATTGATGTGAAGTCTCTCCATTCTGTTTTCCTTCATGTTTTTACCCGTTGTTTCTCATGAAGATGCCCTACAAGTTCGTCATTCTTCATTCTTTTCATCTCCGATGGTTCCAAGTCAAGCGTTGTTGATCATATCCCTTTCCTCGTTTCAATGCTTTCTCATGCCGGTGCAATTCTTAATCGTTCACCTCTCGCTATTCTATTTATTCCGGAGTGCTCAAGATATCTCGAAGATTCGTGTATCCACTCTTCTTTCATTCAAGCTATTTCGAGATTGTTATCTTATTCAAGCCATTTAATTCAACTGGTGCAATCTCCTTTCTCAAGTAATCGTTCTACGGTGTTTCTTTTGAGTGGGCCCTAACCCACAGGTCTTTTCCCAGGATCTTACCTGACTCCTCTTATTTTCTCGGAGCTATCCTAAATTCCTTTTAAAGTTTGACGTAAGAATGAATTGTCATCAGTCAAATGTCTTTCTCCAAGATCGGTTAAATTCTTTTCATCGTTGGCTCAACCTTTTCCATTATTCATTCCGGAGTGCCTCAACACTTCACGGTGGTGTTTCTCGTTGTCATTTGAAGACCGAAGAAGAGTTTCTCTTTAATCTTGCTCCATTCTCTTCAAGATTCGTGATTCTATCTTGTTGCCATCCTCTCATAATTATTTGCGATTGTGAGATATTCTTTTTAACCATCCGGAGTAAGTCAGAAGATTTTTTCAGTTTGTTCATCTGGAGCCCATCATTTAAGAAGACTTATTCATTCCACCTTCCAGCTCTCTTTCTTTAAATCTACCGGTGCATCGTACAAGTGATCGATACTCAGTTCGCGATCTCTTCGTTCTCTTATATCTAAATCCTCGCAAGCATCTTCGTTTAATTGCTAATTCTTCCGGTGTTTCTTTATTTTTCCTTCATTCATTTTAATTCTCACGGTGGTTCGTTCAAGAGTTCTCGTCATTCGTTGTCATATTAATTCATTCGTTGTTTCGATTCCACCGGTGTTTTGTTGAAGACGTTCTCAAGTTTATGTATATCTCTCTTAATCCTTCATACGAGAATAAGTAGCATGCCAATTCCATTGGTTGTCATCAATTTAAATTGGTAAAGGATACGCATAATGTAATTCTTATTCTTGTTTCATCAAGTTTATTCTATTCCTGTTTTTCCGGAGTGGCTCATCATACTCATTCTTGGTTTCACTTGTTTCATCTTTTCTTTTCCAGAGTCCCAAGTTCTCTCAATTATATCATCACGGAGATCCATCTAAATCATCGCAAGGATTCACCTTGTGCTTTTAACTTCTCTTTCTTCTCTTTCGATCATTCTTTCATTACCGGAGTTCTTCATGAAGGTTCTACATGATGGTTCATAAGAGATTTAATTCCTTCTTGAAGTGTTCATTGAGATTCTTTTCAAAGGAGCTCAAGCCTTCTTCATCTTGCTATCCGGAGTGCAATTCTTTCTACCATATTATCGGAGGTGGTATTATCACATTCTTGATAATTTGAGTTCATATTGTCATGATTCACATGTTGTCAAGATTGGGATATTTTAAATCCAACAATCTCGTCATGGGAATTATCTTGGGTTATATTTCACCAAAGCCTTCCCTAAGGATGGTTGTTATTTTGGTGCTTATAATGACCCAAGTTCTTCATTTATCCTCCCGGTGAAATAAGTTTCTCGTCTCTTTGTTCTTATCAATCCAATTCTTCTTCCCGTGAGTGGCAGATTGTCACCTCATAATTTTGAGATGTATGTCATAAGACCATGTCAAGATTATTCTTTTCGTTGTTGGTTTCCCAACAACTCCGTTATAGCCTTTGTTGTAACCGTGCTCTCTCAAGATCTTGTTTCCCTTCGTTCCGGAGGCTTGTGATGTTGCTCTCTTCAACCCATCTTCTTGGTTTGTCATGATAGCATTCTTTTCTTTGCTTATCCATTCAACCGGAGTGTCATGTTTTCTTTCGAGCTTTCTCATCTTATCAATTTTGCATCCCTTCTCAACCGGAGTGCTGTCCAAATTATATAAGTCTTATTCCTTCTCTATCTTGTCTTAACCGGAGTGTTTTCAATATATATCTTCCCTTTAACCTCAAGGGTTTCGCAATGTTCTTTGTCCCTCTTTTCTAAAGGAGTGTTTTCGACTTTGTTCTCCTTCGTTCTATTCTTTTCTCGAATTTGTTCAATCTTTTCAAGGTTATTTGGTTTCACTCGTTTGTCAAAGGAGCAACTAGTTTTTACCTCTTCTCCTTTCTCTTCCGTTTTCCCCCGGTGCCATTCTAGATCTCGGGACGAGATCCTCTCGTAGTGGTGGAGTGTTGTAACGCCCCGAGACCGATGTGCCAGGTGTCGTGCAGTTATTCGATGTTGTTGCGTTGTCATTTGCTTGCATGTCATCATGTCATCATGTGCATTGCATTATCATGTTTTCAAAACTTGCATTCGTCCGGCCCTCCTCGTTCTCTCTGTTGTCCGTTCTGAGCCCTACCACACTCGCACGCGCCCGCGGCACGTCCGAAATATTATTTTATAAGTGGCCGGAAAATGTTCTCGGATTGGGTTGAAATTTGGTGTGCGGTCTTATTATAGTGTAGACAGACCGCCTGTCAAGTTTCATCGCAATCGGAGTTCGTTTGACGCCCCAACGGATATATATAGCGGCAATAGTAGCCGGTCTAACGTCGGACGTTTTCGGTCTCCGGAAACAGATGCCGGGCTTCCCTCTCTTCTCTTCTCTCAGCCCGGGACCATCTACACAGGTCACTACCTATCGCCAGGCCCTACCTAACCCCTCTCGTCAGCCCGTAGCCCCCCTCGCGCGCGTCCGAAAGTTGTCCCGGACCCGACCCGGACTGTTGCCACCGCTGTGTCCGGAACATCCCCAAACGTCTACAAAACATCACCGTTTTCTTATTTGGGCTCCCTAGCCTATCCTTTCTGAACCGTCCGATTTTGATTGGATGATCCAAACTCCCCTCTTTCCGTATATATATAGGACCTCTAGTCTAATTTGAGACAAAACCCTAAATTCTAGGCAGCTTGTCCCGTCGAGCCGCCGCCACTCCTCTCCTCAGGATCCTAGCAACCATCTTCACCCTCTTTTTCCTCACCGCACCAACCACCAACCAGATCCCCTCCCGATCCAAAAATCCCCTCAGCCAACCACATCTCCTCGATCCAAATCCTCCCCAATCCAAGTCCCTCGTTTTCTTCACCGAGCCAACCAGCCACCACCGAAGCCTCCAACACTCCCGTCGCCCAGCCAGCTCCCGCCATGGCGGGCCCGGTGCAGAAGCCGCGCCGCCCCTGCAAGCAACCGCGTCGCCCCGCTCCTCCCACCTCTCGCTCGGTCCCAATGGGATTGGGAGCGCCCGCTGCCTCCCTCGAGCTCCAACGAGACCGCGTCCCTGGATCCTCCTTCCCCGAAGCTCCTCGACTCTGCGCACCGCTGCTCTGCTCGACCGGATCGGGAGGAGCCCGATCCCGAGCTTCCCCGTCGCTACTCTTCCTGCTCTCTTCCTCCCTCTGTTGCCGCAGGGAACCACCGGCGTCATTTGGAGCTTCCGCTGCCGGCGTCGGTCTTCGATGGGCACGCCGACCCCGGATCCGGCCACTGCGGCCTCCTCCCCGCTTCGTCCCGTTGCCGGAGTCTGCAAGCCGCCGCCGCTCGTCCTCGTCGGGAGGAGGACGACGCCATCTGCGTCGCTGGCCTCGTCCACACAGGCAGGCACGTTCCCGTGAGGCCCGGCCGTCTCTCTGCGGGCCTGCCGCTCCCTCCAGCGCCGCGAGGCCCAGCCTCCTTCCTCTCCAGCCACCGTCTCCTGTGCACGTGGGCCGCGGCCTGGCCAGCCAGCCCAGCCACTCGGCAACGCCTCCCCAGCGCGCCAGCCCTCTGCGGGCCTGCCGCTCCCTCCAGCGCCACGAGGCCCAGCCTCCTTCCCCTCCAGCAGCAAGCCAGGCCCAGCAAGCGCCCCGGCCTGCTTCTTCGCCAGATCCGGCCTCTGGCCCAATGTGAGCAGCACCCCGGCCCAGCGCACTGTTCAGATGCAGCCCATGTTGTTTTTTTTCCTGTCTGCGTATTTGACTATTTATCCAGGGAATTGCAGTTTTTGCAGAAAAGCCCTTCATCTTCATGCATATTGTAACTCACAAACGATGCATCGTATTAAAATAAACTTAATATGGAAAATGCTTAGATTTGCATCTAGTTTCATAATATGTCATTTTCACCCATGTTTAAAATGCTTAATATGATGTTTGATTAAATTTGCCCCTATGCCATGCTAAAATGCTTTAATTCATAACTAAATAACCGTAGCTCCGAATTAAATAAACTTTATATGTAAATGGGGTAGAATTTTGCCTAGTTTAACGTGGTGGCCTCATCTTGCATGTTAAATAACTCTAAAATTGTGTTTAGGACAGATCAGGACCAAACCTAATATTTGCACATGAGGATTTCCGGAATTGTTGTTCGTTGCTTCCGGCCTCATTTAAACTTGCCTAGATTAGATAGTTTCATCATGTTTCCCCTCTTGCCATGTTAACAACATTTAATATTGTTGGGTACATAACCGAGAGAGAACTAAATAAGCCATGTGGTGTTTCTTCAATATGCAACTCCGTTGCATATTATGCTCCACTTAATTTGTAGAATTGTTTGTGCATTTTGCCATGCCATGCCTCGTTAAACCGGACATGCATCATACTTGTTTGCGCATCGTGCCATGTTGTTGTAGTGGTTGTTTACTATGTGGTGTGTTTCTTTTCCGGTGATTGCTTCTTCGGTTGGTTCCGGTAACGTCGTGTTGTGAGGATTCGTTCGACTACGTCCGTTTGTCTTCTTCATGGACTCATTCTTCTTCCTTGCGGGATTTCAGGCAAGATGATCATACCCTCGAAATCACTACTATCTTTGCTATGCTAGTTTTGCTCGCTCTTTTGCTATGCCATTGCTACGATGCCTACCACTTGCTTGTCAGCCTCCCAAATTGCCATGTTTAGCCCCTAACCCTCCTATGTCCTAGCAAACCGTTGATTGGCTATGTTACCGCTTTGCTCAGCCCCTCTTATAGCGTTGTTAGTTGCAGGTGAAGATTGAAGTTTGTTCCTGGTTGGAACATGGAGATACCGTTCCTTGTTGGGACATTTATTTACTTGTTGGGATATCACTATATGTCTTATTTAATTAATGCATCTATATACCTGGTAAAGGGTGGAAGGCTCGGCCTTATGCCTGGTGTTTTGTTCCACTCTTGCCGCCCTAGTTTCCGTCATATCGGTGTTATGTTCCCGGATTTTTGCGTCCCTTACGCGGTTGGGCTATAATGGGAACCCATTGACAGTTCGCCTTAAGTAAAGCTTCTCCAGCAATGCCCAACATTGGTTTTACCATTTGCCACCTAGCCTTTTCTTTCCCTTGGGTTCTGCAGACTCAAGGGTCATCATTATTTTAACCCCCCCCCCCGGGCCAGTGCTCCTCTGAGTGTTGGTCCGAAACGTCAGCCGCCGGTGGCTACCAGGGGCAACTCTGGGCTGGCCTACCGGAAGTTTGGACAATCTGAGTGTGCCCTGAGAAAGAGATATGTGCAGCTCCTGTCGGGATTTGTCGGCACATTCGGGCGGTGTTGCTGGTTTAGTTTTACCCTGTCAAAATGTCTTGTTGTACTGGGATACCGAGTCTGATCGGAATGTCTCGGGTGGAGGTCTATTCCTTCGTTGACCGTGAGAGCTTGTCGTGGGCTAAGTTGGGACACCCCTGCAGGGATTTGAACTTTCGAAAGCCGTGCCCGCGGTTATGGGTAGATGGGAATTTGTTAACGTCCGGTTGTAGAAAACCTGAAGTTGACCTTAATTAAAATGAATCAACCGCGTGTGTAACCGTGATGGTCTCTTTCCGGCGGAGTCTGGGAAGTGAACACGGTTGTTGGAGTTATGCTTGACGTAGGTAGTCCAGGATCACTTCTTGATCATATTTTGTCGACCGTGCTTTGCCTTCTCTTCCCGCTCTCATTTGCGAATAGGTTAGCCACCATATATGCTAGTCGCTTGCTGCAGCTCCACCTCATACCTTTACCTTACCCATAAGCTTAAATAGTCTTGATCGCAAGGGTGCGAGATTGCTGAGTCCCTGTGGCTCACAGATTACTTCCAAAACCAGCTTGCAGGTGCCGAGGTTACCGTGCAGATGACGCAACCCAGCTCAGGAGGAGCTCATCGAAGACCTTGTCCATTTGTGTTGTTTCGTTCTAGTTGATCAGTAGTGGAGCCCAGTTGGGGTCGATCGGGGACCTTTGTCGCATTTGGGGTTCTTCTTTAATTTTGGTTCCGTAGTCGGACCATGAGTGTATTTGATTGATGTAATGTTTATTCATGTAATTGTGTGAAGTGGCGATTGTAAGCCAACTATGTATCCTTGTCCTTATTATATTACATGGGTTGTGTGAAGATTACCTCACTTGCGACATATGCCTTCAATGCGATTATGCCTCTAAGTCGTGCCTCGACACGTGGGAGATATAGTCGCATCGAGGGTGTAACACATCTATAAGGCTCGGCTTGTCGCTAAGGGTTATCGACAAGTTCAAGGGGTTGACTATGATGAGACCTTCTCGCCCATAGCGAAGCTGAAGTCTGTCCAAATCATGTTAGCAATTGCTGCATTCTATGATTATGAGATATGGCAAATGGACGTCAAAACGGCATTCCTTAATGGTTTCCTTAAGGAAGAATTGTATATGATGTAGCCGGAAGGTTTTGTCGATCCTAAGAATGCTGACAAGGTATGCAAGCTCCAACACTCGATCTATGGGCTGGTACAAGCATCTCGGAGTTGGAACATTTGTTTTGATGAGATGATCAAAGTGTTTGGGTTTATGCAGATTTATGGAGAAGCCTGTGTTTACAAGAAAATGAGTGGGAGCTCTATAGCATTTCTCATATTATATGTGGATGACATACTATTGATGGGAAATGATATAGAACTCTTGGAAAGCATAAAGGCCTTCTTGAATAAGTGTTTTTCAATGAAGGACCTTGGAGAAGCTGCTTACATATTAGGCATCAAGATCTATAGAGATAGATCGAGACGCCTCATTGGTCTTTCACAAAGCACGTACCTTGACAAGATATTGAAGAAGTTCAATATGGATCAGTCCAAGAAGGGGTTCTTGCCTGTATTGCAAGGTGTGAGATTGAGCACGGCTCAATGCCCGACCACGGCAGAAGATAGAGAAAAGATGAGTGTCATCCCCTATGCCTCGGCCATAGGGTCTATTATGTATGCCATGTTGTGTACCAGACCTGATGTAAACCTTGCCGTAAGTTTGGTAGGAAGGTACCAAAGTAATCCCGGCATGGAACACTGGACAGCGGTCAAGAATATCCTGAAGTACCTGGAAAGGACTAAGGATATGTTTCTCGTTTATGGAGGTGACGAAGAGCTCGTCGTAAAGGGTTACGTCGATGCTAGTTTCGACACAGATCTGGATGACTCCAAGTCACAGACCGGATACGTGTATATTTTGAATGGTGAGGCAATCAGCTGGTGCAGTTGCAAGCAAAGCGTCGTGGCGGGATCTACATGTGAAGCGGAGTACATGGCAGCCTCGGAGGCAGCACATGAAGCAATCTAGATGAAGGAGTTCATTACCGACCTAGGAGTTATTCCCAATGCGTCAGGCCTGATGACTCTCTTCTGTGACAATACTGGAGCTATTGCCCTTGCCAAGGAGCCCAGGTTTCACAAGAAGACCAGGCATATCAAGCGTCGCTTCAACTCCATTCGTGAAAATGTTCAAGATGGAGACATCGAGATTTTTAAAGTGCATATGGACCTGAATGTTGCAGATCCGTTGACTAAACCTCTTCCACGTGCAAAACATGATCAACACCAGAACTCTATGGGTGTTTGATTCATCACAATGTAACTAGGTTATTGACTCTAGTGCAAGTGGGAGACTGTTGGAAATATGTCCTAGAGGCAATAATAAAATGGTTATTATTATATTTCCTTGTTCATGATAATTGTCTATTGTTCATGCTATAATTGCGTTATCCGGAAATTGTAATACATGTGTGAATACATAGGCCACAACATGTCTCTAGTGAGCCTCTAGTTGACTAGCTCGTTGATCAATACTTGGTTACGGTTTCCTAACCATGGGCATTGGATGTCATTGATAACGGGATCACATCATTAGGAGAATGATGTGATGGACAAGACCCAATCCTAAGCATAGCACAAGATCGTGTAGTTCGTCTGCTAAAGCTTTTCTAATGTCAAGTATCTTTTTCCTTACACCATGAGATTGTGCAACTCCCGGATACCGTAGGAGTACTTTGGGTGTGCCAAACGTCACAGCATAACTGGGTGGCTATAAAGGTACACTGCAGGAATCCCCGAAAGTATCTGTTGGGTTGGCACGAATCGAGACTGGGATTTGTCACTCCATATGACGGAGAGGTATCTATGGGCCCACTCGATAGGACATCATCATAATGAGCTCAGTGTGATCAAGGAGTTGATCACAGGATGATGTGTTACAGAACGATTAAAGAGATTTGTCGTAATGAGATTGAACAAGGTATCGGTATACCGACAATCGAATCTCGGGCAAGTGCTATACTAGTAGACAAAGGGAATCGTATACGGGATTGATTGAATCCTTGACATCGTGGTTCATACGATGAGATCATCGTGGAGCATGTGGGAGCTAACATGGGTATCCAGATCCCGATGTTGGCTATTGGCTGGAGAGATGTCTCAGTCATGTCTGCATGCCTCCCGAACCCGTAGGGTCTGCACACTTAAGGTTCGATGACGCTAGGGTTATAAGGGATAGATGTGCGTGGTTACCGAATGTTGTTCGGAGTCCCGGATGAGATCCCGGACGTCATGAGGAGTTCCGGAATGGTCCGGAGGTAAAGATTTATATATGGGAAGTCCAGTTTCAGTCACCGGATCTAGGGGGCCGGCCCCCTCTCTCCTTCCCCCTATAAATAGTGGGGGGTGGGATGGCAACCGCACCCCTTCTCCTGGCGCAGCCCTACCCCTCTCCCTCCTCGTCTCTCGCAGTGCTTGGCGAAGCCCTGCTAGAGTGCCACGCTCCTCCACCACCACCACGCTGTCGTGCTGCTGCTGGACGGAGTCTTCCCCAACCTCTCCCTCTCTCCTTGCTGGATCAAGGTGCGGGAGACGTCACCGGGTTGCACCTGTGTTGAACGCGGAGGCACCGTTGTTCGGTGCTTAGATCGGAATCGGCCGTGATCGGAATCGGCCGCGATCTGAATCGCTTCGTGTACGACTCCACCGACCGCGTTCTTGCAACGCTTCCGCATCGCAATCTTCAAAGGTATGAAGATGCACTCCCCTCTCGTTTCTAGTAAACTCCATAGATTGATCTTGGTGATGCGTAGAAAAATTTTAATTTCTGCTACGATCCCCAACATGTGCATGGATGGTTCCCATGCCCCACATGTAAGGGAGCTCTTGAGTTTCATTGGCTTCAGGCCGGTCGCAAGTTTTCTTGCTTCGACGTGCATAGACAGTTTCTTGATCCTCGCCATAAGTTTAGGAAAGACAAGAAGAACTTCATCAAAGGTAGAGTTTTCAAAAACTTTGCACCACCTGCATTGACAGGCCAAGAGACCCTGGATCGGTTAAACGCTCTCGAGCCAGATCCAAAGCGTCCAGGGTATTTCAAGGGGTATAATTCGAAACACGCCTGAACTCACAAGACATGCTTGTGGGATCTGCCTTACTTCAAAGACCTTCTTTGCCCACACAACATCGACGTGATGCACACTGAAAAGAATATTGCCGAGGCACTTTTCGGTACATTGTTCGGCATAGACGAGAAGTCAAAGGATAATACTAAGGCTAGAGTCGATCTGGAGGCGCTATGTGATAGACCGTTACAAAACATGCAAGAACCGAAAGGAAAGCAGAACTGGACGAAGCCAAAGGCATGGTTCAATCTTGGAAGGCCAGCTATGAGGGAAATTATCTTGTGGGTGCAACAGCAGTTGATGTTCCCTGATGGGTATGCAGCGAATCTAAAGAAGGGAGCGGGTCTTGATAAATTGAAAATATTTGGTCTCAAGAGTCATGATTGGCACATATGAATTGAGCGGGTAATGCCGGTGATGTTGCATGATGAATGGCTAGTACTGGCAGAGCTGGGCTATTTCTTCCATGTTCTTTGTGCGAAAAACTATCGCCTGGCCTGCTAGAAGAAATGGAAGAGTTGACGCCGGAGTTGATCTGCAAGTTAGAGAAGATCTTTCCGCGGGGCTTCTTTAATCCAATGTAGCACTTGATTTTGCATCTCCCAACCGAGGCAAGATTGGAGGGGCGTGAAAAATTGTTGGTGCTACGCAACTGAGAGGATGCAGAAGACGCTACGAGCAAAATGTAAAAATAAACGTAGAATTGAAGCATCGACGGCTGAGGCATTCATTACTGAGGAGGCGGCAAACTTCGTGACAGCACACTACGAAGCCACAAATCGTCATTTCCATAATCTCAAGCCTCGCTAAAATGCTGACGACCCTAAAAAGGGTGGATCCAACCTCAGCATATTCAAAGGGGATCTCGCACGTTGGATTTCGAAGAATGGCAGATCATTTCGTTGTATATCTTCACCAACCTAACAGAAGTGCGGCTGTACATCGATTAAGTTCTCGATACATTGTTTCGCAACTTCTAATTCCTTTGAACTGCTCTTACTCCCCGATAAATTTGATACAATCGATACATCGCCAAATTCTTGTATGGAGCGGTGATCCAAAAGGATTTCATCGAAGAGTATGAGCTTGTGGCAAAGCATGGAGGCGGCTATCCCGGTTTCATCTCTTGATTCAAACAAACGGTAATTTTCATTAGGCCATTTCATTTCTTCGTCTAATTTGTGGTTAATGCAACAATCCCTTTCGTCTACAGTGATATTTTTCATGGACGTTTTCATAGGCGGAGTTGAAAGTAAGTTACTCGAACATAGTGTCTCTAGTCTTAGTTGAGGGTGCCTTCTCTCGTTCTTGCTTTGCTCCCAATAGATAGAATATGCTTTCTTTTTTTTACAATCAATGCCAATGATATATTTATATATTTATAGTACCAAATTGTACATGATAGAGATACTTGAGCTGACTACAACTATTACAAAATGAAGTCTAAAAGAAACGAGCAAATCTTCGAGATTTTCAAACTCTTTCTTCTTCCATGACACAATCATAGGAAATATACATTTCTAAAGACAACCATAGGAAAACAACAAAGATATCAAACCATAAGCGAGGGTTCTCCCATAGTTTTAATTTGAGCCGCAATACCAAAGTTATGATGCACACAGGCAGCCATTAAAATAATCAACCAACATCACAGATGCTAGTAACGTGTTGAACACAAATGAGAATTGATTTCATGAGAACCGAACACAAATGAGAATCGATTTCATGAGAACCGAACAGATGTGTAAAGAAAACAATGGTCTTTCATAGATTGAATGATTGGTATTTACCCTTGCACATAGCAAGTACATCAAGAGAGGCCATTGACACATGTGGTAACCGGCCAATCAGGGAAGGATACTTAGGCAACATGTGTGGTTATAAATCACAGCAAGTAGGCCAAGCTTAGAAGTACCCAGACCAGTTAACGTTGTCCTACAAGGTGCCCATATAGACCTCCAGTATCATCACGAATATATGAACAATCACTTCATAAAATAAAGGATCCCCAACTAACCACGTTGGGGTCGATTTCAGATGTCAAAACCAAAAGCCTCAGGATATCACAGGTTAAAAATCAACCGCACACCAATCAGCCTTAAATAGCTGAACCAAGCCATAGTTACACCAAATGAATTAACAGCCCAATAAAACCTCACTTTCCACCAAGAACCACAAGCTATTGCCAAGCAACATTACCTACATCATTTTCTGTAATAATAACATCAAAACTATATAGAAAGCATACATAGTTCTTAAGGCAAGTATCCATGTGCGAGATCTGAGGGTTAGCCACACCACCTCTATACAAGGCCAATCAACAGGCGTCTTCATGATACCATGGAGGCAGGCGATAGCTGCCCACCCTTACTCGGATGGCAGCACATATTCACATTGTACCACTACAAGCCCCATTTGCCTTCTACACAGGTGAAGGGATGTGGGTGTAGCATCGACACCCTTTCTCTTAATGCACAAGTGACGACCTGTTGTTGTCAAGCCCATTGCAAAATTGCCACGGTAAGTAAGGAGAGATACATCTCAGTCCTTGTGCTCCTTAGCAACGGTGTCCAGCGATAGCCACAGCCAATCTTGTACAAGCCTGACCCAATAAACATCCAATGTGTCAAAATATGCTTGTCCTCTTTGCTTGCAACCGATGTCTAGCACCAAACACTTCTGCGTAATACTGTAGCAAGGCATAACCAAGATGCCACAGGCCAAGGGGATGTGATTCATGAAACTTCCAAAACTTAATGCGGCTTCAGCCTTATGTGACAAGCTTTCTTGATCACTGCGGTGGAGGCTGAAGAGACTGAGGTTGAGTGTTATAGTGAGCATATGACTGAGAGTACATAGGATTCATCATGCTCTGCAAACCATTATGTTAGCTCCAGTTACAACAAATTTTCATCAAGTCAAAGAAAACATTAAACACATGAAAATCGATAGATAAACCACCTGTGACTGAAGATGGCCAGGAGCACCCAGTCCATAATGCATCTGAGAAGATTCATCTTGTGATTGGTCGTTGTATCCCGCTTGCGTAAACATTCCATGTGAACCATGGGCCATGTGATCCTGGATCATACAAAACAGGCTTAGCGCAGAGAGGATTAACATGTGCAGGGAAAGGAGTCAAGAGAAAATTTTAGATGTAATGTAATGGTTACCAAAAGCAAACCACAGACCTGAGATACAATGTCATTTGTTGCACCCATATGGGGGTATCCTGGATGTGCACTTTGGTTCAAATAATTCCCAGGATATCCAGATTGGGGCCCTTGTGTATATTCAACAGCATAACCTCCTTGAGAAGCCTGTGTATGACAGTTATTTTATTTTTAGAAGTCCCTTCCAAACTAATAATGAACTACTACATCCAGAAATGTAAGCAGTATTTTCCTTGGTTAAGAAAAGGCTTTGACTAACAATTACTCAAGTAATATTTTGCCTACATGATACGAAATCACAACCACAGATAAGTACTCTAATTTATATACTACTGCCAATTATTCCATGTCATGTACTCCCTCCGTCCGAAAAAGCTTGTCCCAAGCTTGTCTCTCAAATGGATGTATCTAGCACCAAGTTGGTCAAGCCCTTGTCTTAACTAAACAAAATATGCCTTCTATATTTGGGAGGGTGGAGTAATACTGTTTACAAAATACAACGCTAGGTCTGTTTATACAAATTACAGAGCTATCTGAAAATAATATTGATCCAAAAACAGCAGAAAAGTGAGCAGACAAATGGGATTACCTGAGTAGAAAAATCTGCAATGTTGTATGCTACGTGAGATCCTTGGCTCTTGAAATCATCTCCAAAGAAGTCCTAGCAGCCAACAAAAGAAAACTCAGTCAAAGGGGAGAACGGTAAGATAGTGGTGCACGCACCTTTTATTGTTTGTACCTGAGACATCCCACCAACAGGAAACCCATCACGGATTGTTTGACTAAGACCTTGGACAGGCATCTATTTCAGAAATGAAAATGTTAATGTAGAAGTACTGTTACTTTGTGCAATAGTATAAAGAAAAAATGAACAAACCTGTGCCATCAGTCCAGATTGGGACATCAGGCCTCCACCAGAAGGCTGACTGCTCGGATCACCAGCAAAGTTATAAGTTGGCCCCACACTTCCCATAGCTTGCTGAGAGTTCTGCTGATGGGCAGCAAGGTGACCACCAATAGGGCCACCGGTATTTGCACGAGGAGCACCAAAGTTCCTATTAACAGGTTGAGGCACCGCCGGAACAGCTCCAATGGGTCCATGCAGGGATCCCCGGGTTGGAATTGCGTAGGGTTGAGAATGTGGAGACCCAGGAAATGGAGGATAAGGCATGCGAGCTAAAGGATAGCCTGATGGGTGCACACCAGGTTTGTGAGCCCCATTTGGTGGCCCAAATGGAACAAATGGGTATCCTGATTTGGTGAAAAGAAGGATGTATTAAGGGTGATAATAAAGAACCATTGTCAACAAAAATGGAAATACAGGTCATTAAATTATAACTGCACAGACCTTTTCCCCTACCACTTCTCTTATCTCCTGAGCCTACAGTGCCAAAGGCAGATCCCTGCATAACACCTTGACCACCACCCAGGAACAGTCTCCGATCATTGTAGATCTACTCATAAAAATAAAAGTGAGAAACTAGTAAAAGGAAAATAACAAAGAGAATGCTTTTCCAATAGGTATCTGGAAGAGGCACACGTATTCACCTTTTTTGGTTTTTGAAATTGCACCATACTCTGCTTCAAATTGTTCAAAGGTCCTTCTACCAAGCACTCATGCTCCTAAACACATAGAAGTTATAAATTATAAATAAAATAATTCAAACCACAATAGTTAGTAATCCGTAGTGTAGCTTGACTGGATATACAGGAGGGGCCAACATTACGTAATGTACAGATCTATATGTATAAAAGTTACTCCCTCCGTAAAGAAATGTAAGAGCACAAGTTTGACCACATATTTGACTAGCAAAATGTTAATGCATGTCACCAAAAATTATGTTGTTGGAATCGTATGAATGTAGATTCCAATTATATATATTTTGCTACGTATAACTTATATTTTACTCCCTCTGTAAACTAATATAAGAGCGTTTAGATCACTAGATCACTAAAGTAGTGATCTAAACACTCTTATATTAGTTTACGGAGGGAGAATTAGTTAAAATCATGGTCAAAATATGACCCGAAATACAAGGGGGGCTAGTAAACCAGGACAGAGGCAGTAGTAATTCTTAATTTGAGAATTACGATAACATGAATTCTGATTTGTCCTCACATAGCTCCGCCACTGTTAGTAATGCTCCTCGTTTTACTTGTAGCGAGATTATGCACATTACATTTCCTTTGATATTTATCTTCCAGCACAAATTCGTATCACAGAAACTACTATGCCACACACAGGCACACAATACACCCCCTAGGAATTTTAATATAAAACTAGTAAATGCGCACATGCAACACATGTTAATATTTAGGCAATATATTGATTGCACGCGTTGCACATTAATATTTAGGCAATATATTAATTGCACGTGGATATTAGGTACGCTATTATTTGTGTGTTAATTCTGTGATTAGTGCAATATTTGGTATGATATTAATTGCACGTTGAATGCTCGCCATTGGAGCAGTCTAGATCGTTGGATTGACTTAGTTTGATGGCCGAGATCAGTTGGATCTGCCCCTTTGGATCTTTTTATATTGGTATAGATATAGATATAGATGAAAGATAACCCAACCAAACTACAAAGTTTATAGAGTTTTGATGTGTAAAAGTCTCACCAAAAGGGCAGCAACAAACTAATAAAATATTAATCATTTGCAGCTTAAAGTAAGCATTGGTATGTATCAAGGGAAAGGTGTACCTTGTAATGTGTCAACAAACTATTCCAAAGAGGCTGCTTGCTTAGAACTTTAGGATTCCCAAGAACGACTATACCATACCTAGCACGAGTTAATGCAACATTTAACCTGCGTGGATCATTAAGAAAGCCGATACCCTGAAAAAAAACATCAAAAGCAGTATGCATCGTCAGTTAAACGATTCGGTGTGCAACAGTTGCTCGTCAAGCACTAACAGCCAAGAAACACAACAATAATTAACAAAGAATCATGGCTCAGTTTATATCAAAAATGTAATATATGAAGAAACATAAATGCATAGATGTTTTATATTCAAAGATATATAACTTAACTACACACAAAGCAAATGCCAATTACAATTGATATGGCCAGATAACAATTAAATAATCCAGCACTAAAAACATATTGTATCACACACAAAATATCTATGGCGATAAACTCCAGATTGCATGTACCAATCTACAAATTGATATGACCAGATAACAATTAAATAATCCAGCACTAAAAACATTTTGTATCACACAAAATATCTATAGCAATAAACTCTAGATTGCATGTACCATATGCTGTGCATATAAATATAAATTACTATTGTATAATGCAAGAAACACACAGCCAACGAAATGATGGGGCCAATATGATAAAAAAAACACCTGGTGTTCATTGCTTCTAACACAAGACAGAATAATGTAATCTTTCTCTCTTCCCTGGAAGGAGTCGACACTTGCCACCTGAAAAACATTATGCATATTATAGCACAAATATTTCTGGAAAGGTAAGGTTAATTCCGTTTGCTAAAGACAAAGCTTTGACCAACAACTAAGGCCCAGTTCTTTTCACTCGATTCTGGACAATCTGGGTATGAATAATCAAAAGCTTGAAAGAACTCGATTTGATTGTCTAAAATCATCTGAGAATCGCTAGAATCGGTAGTGCAATCCAAAATCGTATGGAGACCTCAATTATGAGTGCTCGCACAAAACAAAACGGTTCGATTTAAGATAGTATCCCTGTTTGAGAGGCAAATTACAAGAGAACTGCCACTGGTGGCCAGCCGCGCCCAGGAAAACGAGTCGCACTCGCACGACTCGTCCCTCTCCTTCGCTCAATCCCCCACCTCCCCGCTCGTGATAGGGTTACAGGGCCGCTGACACCGCACCGCCCGACAGCCCGCCCCCTACTCACCTCCAGGCCCACAGCCGCTGCTCCACCCGACGCCACCTCCGCCAGATCCACCTCCGCCCGACGCGGCCACGCTGGAGTTCGGTCGGGCCGTCGCCTCAGGTGAGTTCTCTCCTCTTTGTCTTCTCTCCTCTCTGTCTTATCTCCTCTCTGTCTTCTCTGTTCCTAGTTCGCACAGAAATTGATGGATGGGTGGCTGGAGGAAATGGATGGATGGACCAGTGAACGGATGTGTTCGTCTCCATAGAATTTGTCATGCCGTTCAATCTATGTACATAGAAAAAACAATGGATCGGTAGATGGATGTATTTGTCTGTACAGAGAACGATCGATCGATAGATGGATCGTATGTGCAACCCCCATTGCCATTTACAGGCGCCAACGCACTAGATGGTACCAGCTATTGCTATCAGTCTTGTACCATGAAATTAGTCAATCTATTTGTAGTGGAACTTCTTTTGTAGCAAAGGAAACGTGGAAACCTTCTTTATTGTAATATTTATCAATCTAAGATATTCATAAATCTTATTCATGCTCATATTTGATAATAAATTGTTTGAAACTTCTATGTTTAGCAATTCAACACAAAGTTCCTGTTCGCACTATAGACATTTCAACATACAACTCGTTCCACAATCTCAGGAAAGAACTCAGCGGCCGATTCTGGGGGAAATTTCGCAAAAGCTGATTCTGGAGAATCAAAAGCTAAAACGAACTGGGCCTAATAATCTATTAGTATTTGATTTGTGAGACAAAACATCATGAACATAAAAGTACTTTAAAATTGAAATATATTAACATTTCATCTGAGGCCATGCATATTATATATCAATATTACCAACCGATGACTGAAGCCTTATATTTCCGAGTATAGTTTACAGTTTTACGGTTTACCTCAATTTCCTTGTAAAGCTGTTGGCGAAGAGAGCCATTCCTTGACATATAATTTACTATATACGCCCTCTGCCCTTCATAAGGTGTGATAACTCCGATCTGCATATTAAAGATCCATGAGGTACAAATCCAGTTTCAAAATAATTAGTGATGTCTTCTCATACAGAAGGGGCTAGTGCAGAACTTCTAAATGACCATAAGAATAAAGTTCAGGAGATTCATGGAGCCTGACTCTATCCATTGATGTCTGTTAGATCTTGTATTGGAACATGTGCCGTTCATAGTTTTCTTATTTTTATGTGTAATCTGTTATGGTTATCCTTTGTCATGCAGGAAAAATTACAAGCATGTATACACAAATTGGGCCCAGCAAAATGCATGGGCATATACGTGTCAGGTACTGCATGTCTGTGAAGCTATAGCTAGGAGCCTAAGAACCACTCTGGAATCAAGGAAACAAACAACAAAAGGAAATAGGCTGCTTTCTTTTCCACTGGTTTTTGCTCTTCTACTCCCAACTCAACCTGACACTCATCTAAATCCACTGGGCCAGCGATAGCAGATTTCATAGGCTGCCACCAAAAAATCATATCCATACTAGCTGGTTGCTTTACACCCTGTTTTCCCCTTCTATCAAGCACTCTAATGTTCTAATTTCTAAGATCCAGGTCTGCTTCTCAATGACAACACTGGAAGATGCATGAACGACTTGTTAGGGAGAGAGCAGCAGCAGCTTGTCAAGTTCGTCCCATTTGAAAACAACGAGCAAGGGTGCTAGCATTATGGCAGGAGGCATGTCAACCGAAGCACGGTGCAGGTCCAGGAATTAGAGAAAATTGTACCGCATGCTATGCCATACTCCTTAACAGGTTAATTCCCTGCGAACCTCACACATTGGCACATGTCCCGGTGCCATCAGCTTTGAAATCAACACCATCCATGAGTAGAGCAGTGGCTCCCTGGTTTTGAAAGAACGTCCTTATGATAGTAATCATTTTTACTCAGTACATACCTGGCTTGGCACAACACCACTTCTTAAGAATGTAGTTACAATTTTCTCTACATTTGCAGCTTCAGTCCTATTGAGGTAAGATGTCCCACTAGCACTTATCTCTTCTACTCCCATCTATAGAAAATCAGTTCAAATCAGTATATATAGACCTTTTCCATAAATAGAAATGCAATCAATTTTCCAAAAAAGTACCTGCACATAGAAGAACATCGGTCGATTTGGAACAGGCCAAGGAAAGTCAATTCCAGATGACTGTCTCTCATTTACGGTTACCCCATTTTGCAGTGTGCCTTCATAAAAACAGTTGGATGGAAATTCTGAAAGACAAGGGTGCATTCTATATTGGACCTGTAAAATCAGGGTTATCAAGTTAATAGTACTAGCTTTAAACTGACATAAGTATAGTTTTAAACGAAATATTTCAGCTTTTGACTGCAAAGTTGTAATAATTGTATTAGCTTTCAACTGAAATAAGTCCACTATCTCGAGAACAAATTATTGTCAAAGAATAGTAACAGTTAATCATTGCAATATCATGATTTAAAACTCAGATATCGCTCGGTTGATTTATTAGCTTATATCCTGCGGCGAAATAGGTACAGTTGTACAGACTTCTGTTCATCACAGAACTTATTTCTACTCAATTTGATGTCCAAAATAACAGAAGGGGTGGTGGGAAAAATCTGTGTGAAGTTCAAGGAAATAAGGATGAATACGTCAACACTGATGACTTCCTCATTAAGATAGGACTGCATCAGGGGTCAGCTTTGAGCCCTTATCTTTTTGCCTTGGTGATGGATGAGGTCACAAGGGATATACAAGGAGATATCCCATGGTGTATGCTCTTTGCGGATGATGTGGTGCTAGTTGACGATAGTCGGACGGGGGTAAATAGGAAGTTCGAGTTATGGAGACAAACCTTGGAATCGAAAGGGTTTAGGCTTAGTAGAACTAAAACCGAGTACATGATGTGTGGTTTCAGTACTACTAGGTATGAAGAGGAGGAGGCTAGCCTTGATGGGCAGGTGGTGCCTCAGAAGGACACCTTTCGATATTTGGGGTCAATGCTGCAGGAGGATGGGGGTATTGATGAAGATGTGAACCATCGAATCAAAGCCGGATGGATGAAGTGGCGCCAAGCTTCTGGCATTCTCTGTGATAAGAGTGCCACAAAAGCTAAAAGGCAAGTTCTACAGGACAGCGGTTCAACCATCAATGTTGTATGGCGCTGAGTGTTGGCCGACTAAAAGGCGACATCTTCAACAGTTAGGTGTGGCGGAGATGCGTATGTTGAGATGGATGTGTGGCCACGCGAGTAAGGATCGAGTCTAGAATGATGATATACAAGATAGAGTTGGGGTAGCGCCAATTGAAGAGAAGCTTGTCCAACATCGTTTGAGATGGTTTGGGCATATTCAACGCAGGCCTCCAGAAGCCCTTCCCTACATTTCTGCAAGAAGCTGCTTCCAGGACTTGAACACGTGACCTCTTGTCAGAAGGCTAAAAGAGTAAAAAATATCTTTAGAAAAGAAACATACCGTGAGAAGTACCAACATAGTTATAATATTATTAATCTGATAACTTGCACAGTTCTGATACTCAATCTAGAATGAACTGGCGAGTTACGGAAAGCATAGTGGTAACAACATGATGATACTATTAGACACGAAAAGGCAACCGTTACCTGTAGCCTGAATGGCTTGACTCCAAGGATAACAAGGCGCTCAAAGAGAGATTGTGCTAATCCTGCTCGTGCTGCCTTTTTGCACATGATGACTGGACCCAGTTGGCAATGATCTCCAACAAGAACAACCTGAATAGCTCAAAAGCATAAATAAATATAATCAAGTTAACCTAAATGAGATCATGATTACATCTTCACCTGCTTAACACCAAGAACCAATGGAATAAGACATTCTGGCTCTGTCGCCTGTGTAGACTCATCAATAAGAACCTGTCAATAACAATTTCCATTGCTTCAGGATACAATATAGAAATAATATGAACACTGCTAACCTAAAGACGAGGGTAGAAATCATTACCTGGCGAAAACGGAAGTTTGACAAACGAGGGTCTCCAGCACCAACACAGGTGCAGCAAATCACATCAGCACTTTGTAATATCTCTCTTTCAGTGGCTCGTTTTAGTGCCTTGTACTTTTTCTCATCACTGCTCGACAATTCTCCTGTGGAAATATAACACAGCACATCAGTTCCCAGCCAACCAATTGAGTCATACCGAGTCTCTTCAAAGAAAATGTTCAATGAAAGCATCACGCTTGGTGAGAGACTGAGAGTGGATAAAACACCTTGCTCGTCTTTTAGTTGCTGTAGCTTATGCATTTCGCTCTTCTCGGAATTATCGAGATGTCGAACCTGCATGATTGCAAAAACCCATGATTAGCGTTCACACAAAAATGGTTATTTTGGATGCAAGAGACTAGATAGGAGTCAAAAGTGTACCTGATAATGAAGTGTAAGATGCTCAACAGGTGAAGAAACTGCTTCTCTAGATTTCGCACAAAGTCGAACAACCTGCAGTAAGTAGAGTATTCAACTAAGGTTCCTCGTTGAAAGGATAAACCACAAATAAAGACTATTTAATTGCAGTGTGTAGTTCATTACGAAAAAACAAATATCTCGTCAATTCTTGCAATCAGTTGAAGCATATGAGAGCTAACTAAACAGTAACAGTTGCAGTACACGGCAGATGCCATGCTCAATTGATCGCTGACGAGTTGAAAAGGTACAGTTGGAAAACGGTAGATAATCAACATAAACAGTAAATTTATCATTCACCTTGAGACCTGTTGAGCTTATCTTCTCTGCCAACTGATCAACAGCAACATTACTTGGTGCACATACAAGGACCTAAGATTTCAAACCAGAGAGAAGGGGTCAAACAATACTTCCAAGCTATAACAACACATCCAAGTGTCCACCATGCAGTTCTATACCTGCCCTTGGCCTTGTTTTGCCATGTGGTACACAATTGCAGCTGATGTAACAGTTTTCCCAGTGCCAGGTGGACCTTGAATCAAACTAACGGGCTTCTGGAGAACACTTTTAACTGCCAAGACCTGAATACATACAGCACCAGATCAACAACAAAACAAATATAATAGTTTAAATCTATTGTGTGTGTAATATGAAAGTGAGATATTATAAAGAATTGTTGTGGAACAGTTTTTCATAAAAAATCTATATACTTGACCAATCAAAATAGTTTTCTATTACTTAGTGGTCAAGATAGAAAAGTTTGTTCGCACACTTTCTTAGAACACCTTCTATTTTGGGACAGAGGAAGAACATAACGACCCCACTGACACATCCTAGAACAAGAAGACAGCGTACAAATCTTAACCATAGAAGTGTGTTGATAAAGGATGCACTAATTAGAAGTAGCCTGAGAGGTCACATATTGCTCAACTAAAAATTACTTGGTATGAACACACCAATACATCATGGTACCTGGGAAGCATTTAATTCTGGAAGTCCTGGCGCACCAAAGCGTCTCGGTAGTGTATTGCGTATTATCTGATGCTCAACTTCATGGCCCAAAAGGTGATGATATATGTACCTGTGTTGAGTGAACACCAAAAGTTGAGAATTCACTGAAGGTGACGATCATATGACTAAGACATGCTTTATGAAGAATCTAATTAATTGAAGTTCTAGGTTTGCCCGAAGTCAAACTTCTTTAAGTTTGACCAAGCCTATAGGAAAATGTGGTAGGACAAAACTAGTGTTGTAGCTATATATAGTATAAAGAAAGAATCTGATAAATCTAATTTAGTGTTGTAGATATTGATACTTTTTTCTCTAGACTTGATCAAGCTTAAATAAGCTTGACTTAGGACAAAACTAGAACTCAATTACTTTGGAATGGAAGGAGTATGCCGCAAATTATTGTGAATAAACAAAGAATACAAATACACAGCTTACAGAAGAAAACATTCTGAAGACTAAATCCCCTCCCTTCAACCACATATCCCAATAAGAAGAGGTAAGTAGTAAGTATTAATTAAGCAAAGAATCAATGGAATCATAATTACCTCATACTTGTACTCTTTTACAATGTTGGTTAAATGAGGGATCAAATGTGTTGACTTTATTTTCCGGAAGGTGGGAGCCTTGAGGATTAGAAATATGGCTATTGCTTTATAATACCTATTTTGCATTAACAGCAACTCCCTAATAATTATGAAATAACTTCGAGAGCAACTGAAGTACTTGTGGGTTTCATATTGCATCCCCTTCAACTCATAATCACAACAGAAAACAGACACAAATAAGCATGCCTGCGCGCCCAAGACGCAAAAAATATATTAGCAATCCATAGAACTTACCCACTGACACTTGTCTCATCTACAGCAAAAGTCTTCATTGCCCCTTGCATCCTATCAAAGCTAGTACTCTTCCAAACAAAATCCACACTAAATCCATGGTTCAGTTCAACAGGCACTCCCTGAAATCCAGAAAGGTTGAGGGTGGGAACTATACAATAGTGAGGGTATGTTTTAAGGAAACGAGAATAAACTGGTTCCTTATACCTGACTAGCACGAAGCTCAAGTGCTACCTCCTCTTGTGCAGTGAGTTTAATCTGTAGGGAGAATGTGCTTAGCATGAGTGCCAGCATAGAAGCGACACACTAAGGTTACCATACAGCTAACAATCAGCATTTTTAGTACACATACCACGTGCCCCACAGATTGCCATGCAGGGTGTGAAGTACCACCAGAATATCTCAGCCGTAGCTCATCTCCAGGGACAAGTCTCAATTCATTATCTTCCTATAAAATGAGAAATTGATTACCCAAGATTAACTGGTATTGTGAGGTAAACAAGTGCAGTAAAAATTTGACACTCAGAAGAAGAAAAAACTATGATAAGATGATCATAGAGACCACATATTCACATATCATATGTATTTTAGTTCCCAAACTAACCTTTGGAAAGACAAAATAGGCAACGCGCTTCTTGTTCAGTCCAATGTCCCACCTCACAGTTACACTGTCCTTGCTCTGTGACTCTTTCATCATCTACAACAAAACAACAAGAGGAAACAAATAAAATAAATCAATTCCCTCAGCAATGTGTGGCAGGGTTCCTCTCAATCCCAAATAAAAAACAAGCACATTAAAAAATATTGTCAAAATACAATACCTTGTCGTAATCAGCCTCAAGCTTTATCAGCGGAGCAAAAACATTTTGATACTGGCACAAACAATAAAGGCATTCTAGTTACAGTGCTAGTTAACACAAGAAAATTTAACATATGACTGAACACACTATGATAGCTGAAATAAGTTCAAGGAACAAATGCCCGAAGACAATTTCAAAACCTGGTAAGCATCTTCATACTTCAAAACCACCGGCTGGGGTTCATCATCTACTCCAGGTTTTTCAAGATCTTCAAGGGAGGCATCAGGATTTGTTTTCCAGAGCTCTTCCACTTTGTTAATTTGCTGGGCACTAATTTGGCGTGCTCTCAACTGCTCCTGTTCTGAAGGAACCTGGAAGACATAAAATTGTTCACTGTTCAGTTATCAAGAAGAGAAAATAAGGGTATTTAAACGTGCACCCACCACGAAACAACATAAAAAGGAGAGAAATATCTTACCTTGACAAGCCACGATAAGAAACACCTGTCATCAATAAGAGGTGTCCACTGACTGAGATCCCAATTCATATCCTTCAACGCATTAACATTCAAGCAGGGCTCTCTACACAGAAGAACAACAACATTCTCTGCCTTTGCTGAGATAAAACCAAGCAGAAATACATTCCGGCAGCCACAATTGTAGCATTCAAGAATCGTTTCTCCCAGAGGGCTATCCTTGTGAAGGCAGACTTCCTTATGTTTTGCTCTGACCTGCGAAAAAAGAACCACATGCCTTCAGGTATAATTAATAATTGTAGTCAGTTAGCCAAAATGGCCAACAGTTTCCTTAATAAATATAAATATAAGTAGAAGCAGGAATGGTCTTGCGAAAAGGAGTTGTCTGCCTATGACCGCCATATGTTGTTTACCCTGAAGATGTTTATTTAGTGGATGAAGCAAGGGTAATTGATACGATTAGCATAACTATGAACAAAACACAACTGAATCAGAGCTGCTTATGGTAATTAAGCAATTATCCAGAGATATGACAGGAGAAAGATATAACATAAATAAGGAATAATGCATCAAACATGCTTGGTATCTTATGTGCTTTATACAGCCAAAAAGGTATATTTGAAGAGACCATAAGAAACAATGGCAGCTAAGCATAAAGGAAGATAGTGAAATTTCATGTCATTCTTAGAATCACTTGGTGGCAACTGATAGGTGTTGTGGCACAAGTTGTTAAGAAAACACAGTTCAGTCAGTATGCGCTTCCCCTGCTTATCAGATGTATAAATTGAAATTATAGCACTAAACATTGTTAAATAATATTTCGGGTATCCTAAAGACAATCTAAACAAAGTATAATGATATTATGAACCACTTGAAAAATAGAACTACACTGCTAGCATGATTGGGACAAATATTTAAGGGTGTGTCTAGCTCTCATCTAGATGAGACTTAACCAAGTCACACCTAACTCCTATACCACTTGATTTTGATGAAGATTCATGTGAGTTTATTATTTTTATTTTTTGTTTGATTACTCAAATGATCCGTAGGAGTTAGATGAGACTTTGTTATTTCTCATCTAGATGAGATTTAGCAAATCCGATTATTTAGCATAATATTCATATCATCTTATACAACGTAATAACAAAAGTGAACCCAATAAAGACTACCGACCTAATTTGGCAACATCATGAAAAACATTAACAAAATACAACTATAAATGCTGTTAACTTACAGGCCGGGTCAGTTTTCTACACTAAAAGACTAACATGATGGGAAGGTAACTCACTTTAAACAAATTATCGAGGAGAAACTTCACATGTCCACATGCTACCAAAACTGCTGACACATTCACACCAAACTAATCAAACTAGCAAACTAGCCATAACAGAAGACACCGATGACCGGTCAAGTTCACATATATCGCCTACTCAGCAACTTCCGCCTTCTAATCAAGTAAGATTGCATATCCTGGCCTAGACTCTGTCTGGTATCAGTATCATCATCTTAGCACCATCAACCAATCCAACACTAAAAACGGTACCTAGCAAGATAATCTTTATGACCCAATGTAACTAATTTCTCAGTAATTTTGTACTTCACAGTCCACTAGCTTAGAATTCGAAACAACCAAATAAAGGGAAGGAGCCGCACCAGGTGGTTAACGATGTGGGAGCCAGAGGTGTTCCCTCGCGAGTTGCAAAACCACTTGCGGCAGGATGGCACGTTGCAGCGCGCAACACACGCAGGGTTGTGGATCCCGCAGTACCGGCAGGCATGCTCCACGAAGTCGCCCTTGCCATAATCGTACCCGTCATCCCCCGTTCCGGCGCCAGGAGGCTCCTCGAAACTGAGGGCCGCGACCCCCGCGGCGAGCCCGTCCGCCACCGCCGCCGCCGCCCTTGCCTTCGACGCCGACGACCGCGGCGACGGCGAGGACGAAGAGGCCGGCGGGGTCGAGTCCTGCGGCGCGAGATCGGCGTCCGGCAAATCGTCGGGCGGCAGGGGCGGAGCCGGCCAGGAAGAAGATGCTGAGGAGGTGACGGGGGCCGGGGGCGGCGGCGCGGATCGCGCGGGCTGGGAGAGCTCCGGGAAGTCGGGGTACTCGAAGTCGTCGCCCTGCGTGTTGAACTCCAGGAAGGTGTATGCGTCCCCGGCGGCGGAGGCGGAGGGGTCGGGCTGCGAGGCCGTCTCGTAGAGGTCGGCGGCCGCAGCCGAGGAAGGCGGCTGCGTCGCCATCAGCAGCTAGGGTTAGGGTTTTGCCGCGGGATGGGGAGGCAGGGAGGGAGACGAGGCGAATCGAGAGGGGAGCGAGGAGAGAGATGTTGAGGTAGTGGTGGGTTTCATTTGATTTTAACCGTCCGGGGTGGACTCTGATTTTGGGATCGCAGGGGTGCACGAGGGGATGGACGGAATTGAATATATACTGTAACAAAAAGCTTTATATGTTCCGGAACTCTCTGTCTCAAACTAGTGTACTACCTCCGGTTCAGTTTACAAGTCCTACGCGTATATCTAGATTGTCAATTTTATCACTCTAATATAAACTATATAACACAAAAATTATACCTTTTGAAAATAGAAACTCCGAAGTTTTATAAACTATATAACACAAAAATTATAGAAAGTAGAAACTCCGAAGTTTATGTTGGTATATTTTTTGTAATATATGACTTGTATTAGGTTGGTCAAATTGACGATTTAGGGGTACGCGCACGCTCTGTAAACTGAGAGAGAGGTAGTAAAAAACATTCTTATATTTTGGGATGGGGGGAATACATAATAGTGCGCGTGCGTTTCCAACTGGTCTTGAGCGACCGGCGTGGCACCGTTTGATCCTCTCGCATCGTATGGTCGCACGTGCCAGTATTCCCTGGTCGGTTTTCGTCACCGTCGGCATCTCCCCACACCTGGCCTCATCAAGCCGACGCACGCGACGCGCATAACCCTGGTAGGCCCGCCGTGTTATAGACTCTGTAGGTGCGGCCGTTCGTGAGCGTAGACAAGTAATGCGGGGTGGGTAGTTTCGAATTTCGTGCCACTTCCCTTTCCCCTCCAAGCCGCTCGTTTCCTCGCCTCATTTTCCCCTCTCTCTTAATTCGCCGGGCTCGCCACCGCATCTGCCATTGAAGCTTGCGCAGGAGGCGGAGGCGTAGCAAAGGAGGCATCCGCTGCTCATCGCCGGCTCAGGTACGGGCGCCGGTCACCGTCTCTAAGCGCTCATCCCCCCTCTGCGCCCGCACCGTTCTCGCCGCGGCCGTAGCAGCGAGGCAACTGCTACTCGTCGACGGCTCAGGTACGGTCGCCGTTTGCCGTCTCCGCTCACCCCGCTTGCTTGTTCTCCCCGCGCTCGTACTGTTCCCACCGCGCCCATAGTGGGGAGGCCGCGGCTGTACGGGAGGTCGTGCCCGTAGTTCTCTTGAGGCGCCTGTAGCGAGGGAGGCCGCGCTGTAGTGCTCTCTGTTGGGGAACGTAGTAATTTCAAAAAAATTCTTACGCACACGCAAGATCATGGTGATGCACAGCAACGAGAGGAGAGTATGATCTACGTACCCTTGTAGATCGCAACGGAAGCGTTGACACAACGTAGAGGAAGTAGTCGTACGTCTTCTTCCCGATCCGACCGATCCAAGCACCGTTACTCCGGCGCCTCCGAGTTCTTAGCACACGTACAGCTCGATGACGATCCCCGGGCTCCGATCCAGCAAAGCTTCGGGGAGGAGTTCCGTCAGCACGACGGCATGGTGACGATCTTGATGTTCTACCGACGCAGGGCTTCGCCTAAGCACTACAACGATATGATCGAGGTGGAATATGGTGGCAGGGGGCACCGCACACGGCTAAGGAAGGATCTCAATGATCAACTTGTGTGTCTAGAGGTGCCCCCTGCCTCCGTATATAAAGGAGCCAAGGGGGAGGGGGCCGCCGGCCAGGAGGAGGGCGCAGGAGGAGTCCTACTGTAGGACTCCCCCCCCCAATCCTAGTTGGACTAGGATTCCCCGAGGGGGAAAGAGAGAGGGGGGGGCCGGCCACCTCTCCTAGTCCTAATAGGACTAGGGGAGGGGGGAGGCGCGCGGCCACCTTGGGCTGCCCCTTTCTCCTTTCCACTAAATCCCATTAAGGCCCATATGGCTCCCGGGGGGTTCCGGCAACCTCCCGTACTCCGGTAAAATCCCGATTTCAGCTGGAACACTTCCGATATCCAAATATAGGCTTCCAATATATCAATCTTTATGTCTCGACCATTTCGAGACTCCTCGTCATGTCCGTGATCACATCCGGGACTCCGAACTAACTTCGATACATCAAAATGCATAAACTCATAATAACTGTCATCGTAACGTTAAGCGTGCGGACCCTATGGTTCGAGAACAATGTAGACATGACTGAGACACATCTCCGGTCAATAACCAATAGCGGGAGCTGGATGCCCATATTGGCTCCTACATATTCTACGAAGATCTTTATCGGTCAGACCGCATAACAACATACGTTGTTCCCTTTGTCATCGGTATGTTACTTGCCCGAGATTCGATCGTCGGTATCCAATACCTAGTTCAATCTCGTTACCGGCAAGTCTCTTTACTCGTTCCGTAATACATCATCTCGCAACTAACTCATTAGTCGCAATGCTTGCAAGGCTTATGTGATGTGCATTACCGAGAGGGCCCAGAGATACCTCTCCGACAATCGGAGTGACAAATCCTAATCTCGAAATACGCCAACCCAACATCTACCTTTGGAGACACCTGTAGAGCTCCTTTATAATCACCCGGTTACGTTGTGACGTTTGGTAGCACACAAAGTGTTCCTCCGGTAAACAGGAGTTGCATAATCTCATAGTCATAGGAACATGTATAAGTCATGAAGAAAGCAATAGCAACATACTAAACGATCGGGTGCTAAGCTAATGAAATGGGTCATGTCAATCAGATCATTCAACTAATGATGTGACCTCGTTAATCAAATAACAACACCCTGTTCATGGTTAGGAAACATAACCATCTTTGATTAACGAGCTAGTCAAGTAGAGGCATTACTAGTGACACTAAGTTTGTCTATGTATTCACACATGTTTATGTTTCCGGTTAATACAATTCTAGCATGAATAATAAACATTTATCATGATATAAGGAAATAAATAATAACTTTATTATTACCTCTAGGGCATATTTCCTTCAGTCTCCCACTTGCACTAGAGTCAATAATCTAGATTACACAGTAATGATTCTAACACCCATGGAGCCTTGGTGCTGATCATGTTTTGCTCGTGGAAGAGGCTTAGTCAACAGGTCTGCAACATTCAGATCCGTATGTATCTTGCAAATCTCTATGTCTCCCACCTGGACTAGATCCCGGATGGAATTGAAGCGTCTCTTGATGTGCTTGGTCCTCTTGTGAAATCTGGATTCCTTTGCCAAGGCAATTGCACCAGTATTGTCACAAAAGATTTTCATTGGACCCGATCACTAGGTATGACACCTAGATCGGATATGAACTCCTTCATCTAGAATCCTTCGTTCGCTGCTTCCGAAGCAGCTATGTATTCCGCTTCACATGTAGATTCCGCTACGACGCTTTGTTTAGAACTGCACCAACTGACAGCTCCACCGTTTAATGTAAACACGTATCCGGTTTGCGATTTAGAATCGTCCGGATCAGTGTCAAAGCTTGCATCAACGTAACCTTTTACGGTGAGCTCTTTGTCACCTTCATATACGAGAAACATATCCTTAGTCCTTTTCAGGTATTTCAGAATGTTCTTGACCGCTGTCCAGTGATCCACTCCTGGATTACTTTGGTACCTCCCTGCTAAACTTATAGCAAGGCACACATCAGGTCTGGTACACAGCATTGCATACATGATAGAGCCTATGGCTGAAGCATAGGGAACATCTTTCATTTTCTCTCTATCTTCTGCAGTGGTCGGGCATTGAGTCTGATTCAACTTCACACCTTGTAACACAGGCAAGAACCCTTTCTTTGCTTGATCCATTTTGAAGTTCTTCGAAATCTTGTCAAGGTGTGTGCTTTGTGAAAGTCCAATTAAGCGTCTTGATCTATCTCTATAGATCTTTATGCCTAATATGTAAGCAGCTTCACCGAGGTCTTTTATTGAAAAACTCTTATTCAAGTATCCCTTTATGCTATCCAGAAATTCTATATCATTTCCAATCAGCAATATGTCATCCACATATAATATCAGAAATGCTACAGAGCTCCCACTCACTTTCTTGTAAATACAAGCTTCTCTGAAAGTCTGTATAAAACCAAATGCTTTGATCACACTATCAAAGCGTTTATTCCAACTCCTAGAGGCTTGCACCAGTCCATAAATGGATCGCTGGAGCTTGCACACTTTGTTAGCTCCCTTTGGATTGACAAAACCTTCCGGTTGCATCATATACAACTCTTCTTCCAGAAATCCATTCAGGAATGCAGTTTGACATCCATCTGCCAAATTTCATAATCATAAAATGCGGCAATTGCTAACATGATTCGGACAGACTTAAGCATCGCTACGGGTGAGAAGGTCTCATCGTAGTCAACCCCTTGAACTTGTCGAAAACCTTTTGTGACAAGTTGAGCTTTATAGACAGTAACATTACCGTCAGTGTTAGTCTTTTTTTTGAAGATCCATTTATTCTCAATTGCTTGCCGATCATCGGGCAAGTCAACCAAAGTCCATACTTTGTTCTCATACATGGATCCCATCTCAGATTTCATGGCTTTAAGCCATTTTGCGGAATCTGGGCTCACCATCGCTTCTTCATAGTTCGTAGGTTCATCATGATCTAGTAGCATGACTTCCAGAACAGGATTACCGTACCACTCTGGTGCGGATCTCACTCTGGTTGATCTACGAGGTTCAGTAGTATCTTGACCTAAAGTTTCATGATCATCATCATTAGCTTCCTCACTTGTTGGTGTAGGTGTCGCAGAAACAGTTTTCTGTGATGTACTACTTTCCAATAAGGGAGTAGGAACAGTTACCTTGTCAAGTTCTACTTTCCTCCCACTCACTTCTTTCGAGAGAAACTCCTTCTTCAGAAAGTTTCCGAATTTAGCAACAAAAGTCTTGCCTTCGGATCTGTGATAGAAGGTGTATCCAATAGTTTCCTTTGGATATCCTATGAAGACACATTTCTCCGATTTGGGTTCGAGCTTATCAGGTTGAAGCTTTTTCACATAAGCATCACAGCCCCAAACTTTCAGAAACGACAACTTTGGTTTCTTGCCAAACCATAGTTCATAAGGCGTCGTCTCAACGGATTTTGATGGTGCCCTATTTAACGTGAATGCGGCTGTCTCTAGAGCGCATCCCCAAAATGATAGCGGCAAATTAGTAAGAGACATCATAGATCGCACCATATCTAGTAAAGTACGATTACGATGTTCGGACACACCATTACGCTGTGGTGTTCCGGGTGGCGTGAGTTGCGAAACTATTCCACAATTTTTCAAATGTATACCAAACTCGTAACTCAAATATTCTCCTCCACGATCAGATCGTAGAAACTTTATTTTCTTGTTACGATGATTTTCCACTTCACTCTGAAATTCTTTAAACTTTTCAAATGTTTTAGACTTATGTTTCATTAAGTAGATATACCCATATCTGCTTAAATCATCTGTGAAGGTGAGAAAATAACGATATCCGCCACGAGCCTCAATATTCATCGGACCGCATACATCTGTATATATGATTTCCAACAAATCTGTTGCTCTCTCCATAGTACCGGAGAACGGTGTTTTAGTCATCTTGCCCATGAGGCACGGTTCGCAAGTACCAAGCGATTCATAATCAAGTGGTTCCAAAAGCCCATCAGTATGGAGTTTCTTCATGCGCTTTATACCGATATGACCTAAACGGCAGTGCCACAAATAAGTTGCACCATCATTATCAACTCTGCATCTTTTGGCTTCAACATTATGAATATGTGTATCACTACTCTCGAGATTTAATAAGAATAGACCACTCTTCAAGGGTGCGTGACCATAAAAGATATTACTCATATAAATAGAACAACCATTATTCTCTGATTTAAATGAATAACCGTCTCGCATTAAACAAGATCCAGATATAATGTTCATGCTCAACGCTGGCACCAAATAACAATTATTTAGGTCTAATATTAATCCCGAAGGTAGATGTAGAGGTAGCGTGCCGACCGCGATCACATCGACTTTGGAACCGTTTCCCACGCGCATCGTCACCTCGTCCTTAGCCAATCTTCGCTTAATCCGTAGTCCCTGTTTCGAGTTGCAAATATTAGCAACAGAACTAGTATCAAATACCCAGGTGCTACTGCGAGCATTAGTAAGGTACACATAAATAACATGTATATCACATATACCTTTGTTCACCATGCCATCCTTCTTATCCGCCAAATACTTGGGGCAGTTCCGCTTCCAGTGACCAGTCTGCTTGCAGTAGAAGCACTCAGTTTCAGGCTTAGGTCCAGACTTGGGTTTCTTCTCTTGATCAGCAACTTGCTTGCCATTCTTCTTGAAGTTCCCCTTCTTCTTCCCTTTGCCTTTTTTCTTGAAACTAGTGGTCTTGTTGACCATCAACACTTGATGCTCCTTCTTGATTTCTACCTCCGCAGCTTTTAGCATTGTGAAGAGCTCGGGAATTGTCTTGTTCATCCCTTGCATATTATAGTTCATCACGAAGCTCTTGTAGCTTGGTGGTAGTGATTGGAGAATTCTGTCAATGACGCAATCATCTGGAAGATTAACTCCCAATTGAATCAAGTGATTATTATACCCAGACATTTTGAGTATATGCTCACTGACAGAACTGTTCTCTTCCATCTTGCAGCTATAGAACTTGTTGGAGACTTCATATCTCTCAATCCGGGCATTTGCTTGAAATATTAACTTCAACTCCTGGAACATCTCATATGCTCCATGACGTTCAAAACGTCGTTGAAGTCCCGATTCTAAGCCGTAAAGCATGGCACACTGAACTATCGAGTAGTCATCAGCTTTGCTCTGCCAGACGTTCATAACATCTGGTGTTGCTCCAGCAGCAGGCCTGGCACCCAGCGGTGCTTCCAGGACGTAATTCTTCTGTGCAGCAATGAGGATAATCCTCAAGTTATGGACCCAGTCCGTGTAATTGCTACCATCATCTTTCAACTTTGCTTTCTCAAGGAATGCATTAAAATTCAACGGAACAACAGCACAAGCCATCTATCTACAATCAACATAAACAAGCAAGATACTATCAGGTACTAAGTTCATGATAAATTTAAGTTCAATTAATCATGTTACTTAAGAACTCCCATTAATCATGTTACTTAAGAACTCCCACTTAGATAGACATCCCTCTAATCCTCTAAGTGATTACGTGATCCAAATCAACTAAACCATGTCCGATCATCACGTGAGATGGAGTAGTTTCATCAGTGAACATCATTATGTTGATCATATCTACTATATGATTCACGCTCGACCTTTCGGTCTCCGTGTTCCGAGGCCATATCTGTATATGCTTGGCTCGTCAAGTATAACCTGAGTATTCCGCGTGTGCAACTGTTTTGCACCCGTTGTATTTGAACGTAGAGCCTATCACACCCGATCATCACGTGGTGTCTCGGCACGAAGAACTTTCGCAACGGTGCATACTCAGGGAGAACACTTCTTGATAATTTAGTGAGAGATCATCTTATAATGCTACCGTCAATCAAAGCAAGATAAGATGCATAAAAGATAAACATCACATGCAATCAATATAAGTGATATGATATGGCCATCATCATCTTGTGCCTGTGATCTCCATCTCCGAAGCACCGTCATGATCACCATCGTCACCGGTGCGACACCTTGATCTCCATCGTAGCATCGTTGTCGTCTCGCCAATCTTATGCTTCCACGACTATCGCTACCGCTTAGTGATAAAGTAAAGCATTACATCGCGATTGCATTGCATACAATAAAGCGACAACCATATGGCTCCTGCTAGTTGCTGGTAACTCGGTTACAAAACATGATCATCTCATGCAATAAAATTTAGCATCATGTCTTGACCATATCACATCACAACATGCCTTGCAAAAACAAGTTAGACGTCCTCTACTTTGTTGTTGCAAGTTTTACGTGGCTGCTACGGGCTTAAGCAAGAACCAATCTCACCTACGCATCAAAACCACAACGATAGTTTGTCAAATAGACTCCGTTTTAACCTTCGCAAGGACCGGGCGTAACCACACTCGGTTCAACTAAAGTTGGAGAGACAGTCGCCCGCAAGCCACCTGTGTGCGAAGCACGTCGGGGGAACCGGTCTCGCGTAAGCGTACGCGTAATGTTGGTCCGGGTCGTCTCGTCCAACAATACCGCCGAACCAAAGTATGACATGCTGGTAGGCAGTATGACTTATATCGCCCACAACTCACTTGTGTTCTACTCGTGCAAATAACATCAAACCATAAAACCTAGGCTCGGATGCCACTGTTGGGGAATGTAGTAATTTCAAAAAATTTCCTACGCACACGCAAGATCATGGTGATGCACAACAACGAGAGGAGAGTATGATCTACGTACCCTTGTAGATCGCAACGGAAGCGTTGACACAACATAGAGGAAGTAGTCGTACGTCTTCTTCCCGATCCGACCGATCCAAGCACCGTTACTCCGGCGCCTCCGAGTTCTTAGCACACGTACAGCTCGATGACGATCCCCGGGCTCCGATCCAGCAAAGCTTCGGGGAGGAGTTCCGTCAGCACGACGGCGTGGTGACGATCTTGATGTTCTACCGACGCAGGGCTTCGCCTAAGCAATACAACGATATGATCGAGGTGGAATATGGTGGCAGGGGGCACCGCACACGGCTAAGGAACGATCTCAATGATCAACTTGTGTGTCTAGAGGTGCCCCCTGCCTACGTATATAAAGGAGCCAAGGGGGAGGGGGCCGCCGGCCAGGAGGAGGGCGCAGGAGGAGTCCTACTGTAGGACTCCCCCCCCCAATCCTAGTTGGACTAGGATTCCCCGAGGGGGAAAGAGAGAGAGGGGGCCGGCCACCTCTCCTAGTCCTAATAGGACTAGGGGAGGGGGGAGGCGTGCGGCCACCTTGGGCTGCCCCTTTCTCCTTTCCACTAAAGCCCATTAAGGCCCACATGGCTCCCGGGGGGTTCCGGTAAGCTCCCGGTACTCCGGTAAAATCCTGATTTCACCCGGAACACTTCCGATATCCAAATATAGGCTTTCAATATATCAATCTTTATGTCTCGACCATTTCGAGACTCCTCGTCATGTCCGTGATCACATCCGGGACTCCGAACTAACTTCGGTACATCAAAATGCATAAACTCATAATAATTGTCATCGTAACATTAAGCGTGCGGACCCTACGGTTCGAGAACAATGTAGACATGACTGAGACACATCTCCGGTCAATAACCAATAGCGGGAGCTGGATGCCCATATTGGCTCCTACATATTCTACGAAGATCTTTATCGGTCAGACCGCATAACAACATACGTTCTTCCCTCCCTTTGTCATCGGTATGTTACTTGCCCGAGATTCGATCGTCGGTATCCAATACCTAGTTCAATCTCGTTACCGACAAGTCTCTTTACTCATTCCGTAATACATCATCTCGCAACTAACTCATTAGTCGCAATGCTTGCAAGGCTTATGTGATGTGCATTACCGAGAGGGCCCAGAGATACCTCTCCGACAATCGGAGTGACAAATCCTAATCTTGAAATACGCCAACCCAACATCTACCTTTGGAGACACCTGTAGAGCTCCTTTATAATCACCCAGTTATGTTGTGACGTTTGGTAGCACACAAAGTGTTCCTCCGGTAAACAGGAGTTGCATAATCTCATAGTCATAGGAACATGTATAAGTCATGAAGAAAGCAATAGCAACATACTAAACGATCGGGTGCTAAGCTAATGAAATGGGTCATGTCAATCAGATCATTCAACTAATGATGTGACCTTGTTAATCAAATAACAACACCTTGTTCATGGTTAGGAAACATAACCATCTTTGATTAACGAGCTAGTCAAGTAGAGGCATTACTAGTGACACTAAGTTTGTCTATGTATTCACACATGTATTATGTTTCCGGTTAATACAATTCTAGCATGAATAATAAACATTTATCATGATATAAGGAAATAAATAATAACTTTATTATTGCCTCTAGGGCATATTTCCTTCACTCTCGCCGTGCCCGTAGTGGCGAGGCTGCACCCGAAGATGTCGCAGTGATTTTTGGGGGACACACACCCCCGTGATGTCCCAATATGATTTAGATTTCATTAGATCTGGTGTGATCCAGATCATGCATGTATGTCTTAATGTTGTTTTTGCCACAACCTAGGCTAGCATGTGAGGGGTCCCCTTGAAACCCTAGGTATAGTTGCAATTTAGTTGGTAGATAATTCACCATCGTCATCGAATCCCTTTCATTTTTTGTCTGTTTTTTTATTTTTTTTCATGCCCACTTGCGCAATGAGTTGTTGGCAGTTGCACAAGTAAAAGTTGCACAGAAACGTTATGTCATTTTCTCACCTGTTTTTTGTGTGTAAGTGAGTAGTATGATTTGTTCTTATGCAACTGTATATGTGTCTATGCAACCTGCGCATGTTTTGCGTGCAACTCTTTTTTACGCATTTTGTTGCTGCTATTTTAGTGGTAGAAAAATCCATAGAGTTCATCTAGGGTATTCTGTGGATGAACATTACAATCCATAAACTTGAATAGACATTATAAATTGCCCAGCCCCTAGTTTTTGCAGATCCAGGTGCAATAGTTGCACACAACTGGGATGTGTGTATGTGCATTTTTTTACTTAACATTTCTCCAGTTCCCAGTTGGCAGTTCCAGGTGCATTAGTGAAAAAGATTGAGAATAGAGGTCTAGAGGGGGGGGGGGGGTGATTAGACCCTTGACAAGCAAAAGTAGCCGTTTTTTTATTCTTCAAGTTAAGGTTTGAGATTTAGCACAAGTTTAAGCATTCCAATACATTTCAAGCAAGCATGACACGAGTATATGCAGCGGAAAAAGTAAAGCATGCTAATTGCAAGAAAGTAAAGGTGGTGCTATCATACATCCATGTTGATGGAGACTTCAACCCATGAAGGGTAACGGTTGCGCGAGTCCACGGAGGGCTTCATCCACGAAGGGTCCATGAAGAAGCAGCCTTGTTTGTCCCACCATGACCATTGCCCACGAAGGACTTGCCTCACTCGGGTAGATCTTCATGAAGTAGGCGATCTCCTTGCCCTTACCGACTTCTTGGTTCAACTCCACAACTTGACGGAGGCTCCCAAGCCACACATAACCAATCTAGGAGACACCACTCTCCAAAAGGTAATAGATGATGTGTTGATGATGAACTCCTTGCTCTTGTGCTTCAAATGATAGTCTCCCAACACTCAACTCTCTCATGGATTTGGCTATGGTGGAAAGATGATTTGAGTGGAAAGCAACTTGGGGGAGGCTAGAAATCAACATTCTTGTGGATGGATTGGAATATCTTGATCTCAACACATGAGTAGGTGGTTCTCTCTCAGAAAATGTATGATGGAAGTGTAGGCACGTTCTGATGGCTCTCGCACATATGGAGAAGGGGGTGGAGGGGTACATATAGTCTCCACACAAAATCCAACCGTTACACACATTTGACCAATCTCTATGAGACCGAATAGCTAAACTCGGTGGGACCGATTAGTTCAAAATGTGAAAGTTAGGAATCTCGATGGGACCGACTGGAACAACTCGGTGGGACCGATGTGCTAGGGCTTAGGGCAAACCTCATCTCGGTGGCGCCGATTGCATCAACTCGGTGAGACCGAAGTGAAGCAATAGGGCAACAGAGAATTGGTCAAGCCATCGCGGTAATCCATCTCGGTGATAAGCTTTGATGTGCTCATTTGATAAGATTTGGTGTGCTCTCTCTCCCCCTTTGACATCAATTTCCAAGAAGGGTGCTTCTGGAGCATGAGCCAAGTAGGTGTGGTCCTTGAGAGTCACTACAAAGTAGCAGGTAACTTAGGATGCTGATAGAGGGAAGAATCATTGAGTGGAGCTGAAGAAAATAGGCAGTAAGAATTGGCAAAACATTTTCTCAGAGTTGAAATCGGTGACGCTGATACGGTTCCATCGGTGACTCCGAGATGACAGAGTCACGGAAGGTGCTTATCGGTGAGACAGAGCTAGTCCGTGTAGGCTGTACCTATGAACTATATACAAGGAACCCTTGTATTTCGGTCGAGCTGATAGATTTGGATAGGAGGGACCGAGTTCAACGCAGACTAAAGATTTTGTCAACTCAGCTCGCTTGACAAGTGAAATCTCACAAGGATTTGCAAAGGAATTTTGGAAAGGTCTGCAATGAATTTGCAAATGAATCACAAATGAAAAGCAGAATAGATCTACATGAAGGGAGACACAAAGGCAAGAAGAACATACAAATGGAAAATTCAACTAAGCAAAAGAGCACTAGAGAACTTCATCTAGAAAAGGTTGGCGACAAAGTCACCTATGTTAGAGTATATTGACCGAGGAGTCAAGTGATAGCTTGATCGTAGGTCATACTCATCGTTTAAGGTTGAAATGGGGTTACCATTTTTCATTTAAGAATTTTGATGTATTCACATAGTGTTGAGTTGCTTTATCTCATGTCTTGGAGTAAAGCTTCTCTAAGATGGAATGACATACCTTGAGGTGTGGTGTTGATCTTGATCATGTAGTTGAACGTGTGTTGGATGCTCAAGGTTGATGTTGTTCATCAAGAGTTGGGAGCACCACTTGTAGTTTGAGTTCATCTTCCGACATGGGTTAGTCTTGCAAGGAAGAGCACTTGTGTATCAAAATTTACAACCATGAAATATTACATATGGAGGTAGTCAAAGGATATGTTGAGTGAGTTCATGCTTCCTTGAGATCAACATCTAAACTATAGGAACTTGGTATGTACAGATTGCTTGGGATATGAGTGACTCACAATTTCCTAGATTGAAGCTCATCCAAGTACCTACATGGGATAGATAGCATGTGAGGGTACAAGTATGGATCCAAGACATATGATCATGATCATAAGATAAATATCAAGGATTAATCACATAAGGCTCATGCCTTGCATGTATCCAAATGAAACTATTATTCCAAGCTTTAGGCATAAATGATATTCAATTCACCTCTCAAACAGCAAAATACTTTCTCATCAAGCGGTTTGGTGAATATATCCGCCAATTGCTTATCGGTACGAGCATGCTTAGGATTGATGTCTCCTTTAGCAACATGATTCCAAATGAAGTGATGACGAACTTCAATGTGCTTAGTTCAAGGGTGTTGCACGGGATTGTGAGCAATATTAATCGCACTTTCATTGTCACAAAGCAATGGAACATGTTTCACATGCATCCCATAATCCTTAAGAGTTTGGGCCATCCAAAGTAATTAAGCACAACATGATCCAGCGGCAATGTATTGCGCTTCGGCAGTGGATAAGGATACTTAGTTTTGTTTCTTGGAGGACCAAGACAGAAGGGATCTACCAAGAAATTGACAAGCACCCGAAGAGGACTTCCTATCAACCTTGTCATCGGCATAGTCTGAATCGGAGTAGTCAACAAGATCAAAAGATGACCTCTTAGGATACCAAATGCCAAAGTTTGGTGTATGAATTAAGTATCTCACTATCCTTTTCACGACCTTAAGATGACACTCTTTAGGGGTCGCTTGACATCGTGCACACATGCACACACTTAACATAATATCAGGACGGGAGGCACATAGATATAACAATGAACCAATCATAGAGCGGTAAACCTTTTGGTCAACCAGTTTGCCATCCTTAGTCAAGTCAAGATGTCCACTGGTAGGCATGGGTGTTTTCATACCTTTGCTTTCTTGCATGTTGAACTTCTTGAAAAGATCCTTGGTATACTTTGTTTGAGAGACAAAGGTACCTTCCTTAGTTTGCTTGATTTGCAAACCAAGAAAAAATTAAAGTTCACTCATCATAGACATCTCAAACTGCTCCGACATTAGCCTTCCAAACTTTTCACTAAAATGGGGGTTAGTAGAGCCAAATGTGATATCATCCACATAAATTTGGCACACAAATAATTCACCATTAACCCTTTTAGTAAAAAGTGTAGAATCAATCTTCCTAATTTCAAAGCCTTTTTTAATAAGAAACTTGGTCAAGCATTTATACCATGCTCTAGGGGCTTGTTTAAGACCGTAAAGAGCTTTATGAAGTTTGTAGACATGATTAGGTTTCTTGGGATTAACAAAGTTGGGAGGTTGTTTAACATAAACTTCCTCCTCAATTTCTCCATTTAGAAAAGCACTTTTAATGTCCACTTGGTATAAGGTGATATCATGGTGATTGGCATAAGCAAGTAAGTTGCATATGGACTCAAGTCTAGCAACGGGGGCATATGTCTCACCATAGTCCATACCTTCGACTTAAGTGTAGCCTTGGGCGACGAGACGGGCCTTGTTGCGTACAACTTGTCCATCTTCATATTGATTATTCCGAAACACCCATTTGGTTCCAATGACATTGTGATTGTCGTTGGGTTTTTCAACCAATGTCCACACTTGATTCCTCTTGAAGTTGTGTAGCTCTTTGTGCATAGCATTTACCCAATCCGGATCCTCAGGAGCTTCTTCTACCTTCATAGGTTCAACACTAGAAATGAATGAGTAGTGTTCACAAAAGTTAGCCAAACGGGTTTTAGAGCGAGTGATTCTCGTGGTTTGAATGTCATCAAAGATGTGTTCAACGAGATGGTCTCTTGTGACTCTTGCTCTAACTCGTGAGAGATTTTGTTTGGGTTGGGCGGAACATCCTCTTCATTGTCTCCTTCTTCTCCTCCTTCATTGTTGTTGGCGTTGTCGTTCTCTTGTGGAGGTGTAGAGGGAGGTTGAGGCGGTTCATGCTAAGTCCACTTGAAGTACCACCCCTACTTCTTCATTTCATTCGTCTTGACGTGTTCCACTTGTGGATGCCTCTAAGTCAACTTGTGGTTCACCTTGATGTGAAGTTGAGGCTTCCACTTGAATAGGCGAAGTACTCTCCTTCACCTCCGTTGGGCGAATCTTGCCAATGGACAAATCTTGGATTGCTTCCAAAGGATCTTTGTCTCCTACATCAATTGGCAATTTCTCTACCTGTGAGCCGTTAGATTCATCAAACTTCACATCTACTGTCTCTTCAACCTTTCGGATGAAATTGTTGTAGACACGGTAAGTGTGAGAGTTTGAGTCATAACCAAGTAGGAAACCTTCATGAGATTTAGGAGCAAATTTTGAGCGACGATGCTTATCGAGAATGTAACACTTTGAGCCAAATACTCGAAAGTAGCCAACTTGGGGTTTGTTACCGGTGAGAAGCTCGTATGCCGTCTTGCCGGGAAGCTTGTGAAGATATAGTCGATTCATTGCATGCCAAGTTGTCTCAACCGCTTCCGCCCAAAAGTGTCTTGGCATCTTGTATTCATCAAGCATCATTCTTGCCATCTCGATAAGTGTCCGGTTCTTCCTCTCAACAACTCTATTTTGTCGAGGCGTGTACGTAACTGAGAACTCATGTGAGATCCCTTCTTCGTCAAGAAAGGTATCCACATTGGCATTTTTGAACTCTGTTCCATTGTCGCTTCAAACCTTCTTGATCTTCACTTCAAATTGGTTTTGGGCCTTCCTAGCAAAGTTCTTGAAGATCTTTTGGACCTATGATTTATCATCAAGAAAGAACACCCACGTAAATCTTGAAAAGTCATCAATAATGACCAAACCGAATGAGTTACCATCGAGGCTCACATTGGGGCCGGAAAGATCCATATGAAGTAGCTCAAGCGGTCTTATCATGGTCATGATGTTCTTCATGGGATGACTTCCTCCAACCTGTTTTCCTGCTTGACAAGCACTACAAAGTCTATCCTTATTAAATATGACATCTTTAACACCAAGGATATGGTCACCTCTGATAAGCTTATCAAGATTTCACATGCCTACATGACCTAACCTTCTATGCCATAACCAACCTTTAGAAGATTTAGCAATTAAGCAAGTACGAGGTTGGGCTCTCTTAGTGAAATCAACAATGTATAGATCACCTCTACGAATGTCGGTAAAGACCATATTATGATTATCTCTACGAAACACTTGGCAATCTACTTCGGTAAATAGAACATTGAAACCAAAGTCGGCTAGTCTTGTTGGTGCAATATCTGCCTACCTTGAGTTTTGGAAATTGTTGACAGAAATAGGTATGGACTAATGTGTTTGCTAGTGCACACAGAGAGAAAAGTCCATACACAACCGAATAGAATGTTGTCTCCGGTGCTAAGTTCGAGGAACTTCACCGAAGCATATCTGTGCTGGAGAGAAGAACGAGCTACATCTAATGAAGAGATAGAGTCAAGAAGATTAATGTGAAGAAATTGACCCCTCGGAAGATTTGCTGAGATAGCGAAGCTTTCTGCCTCGATACCATGGTCCAAAGAAATTGACTGCTACGATTGAAGTAGAAGACAAAATGAAGACATAGCATTCGTTGAGTTCTTCTTCTTTCAGTCTTTTGAGTCATAGGACCTCCGTACTATTAAGAGGGGTATAGGTTCTCGTCGCTTAGATCAGCTGTGATGCTTAGCTACTACCTATGAAAGATGCGAGAGAAATCTTTTTGTGCTCCGAGTAAATACTTGCCAGCAAGAGACTGTTCTTCTTCGCTACGAGAGATATGCCTCGGACCGAGGAGTTAGCATTTCTGAAAGCACAAGTGCTCCCTGGGTGATTTTGGTAATTAATGTCAACATATCTCTTGTTAGACTAATATCTTCATCTAGTATATTTCAGATAAGTTCAACAATGGTGTGGCATGGACAAGAGGATGCGGAACCCCTTCAAGATGTTAAGGACAAAGATTAGCAAAAGCTCAAGACTCTACATTTCTATTTTTAGTGATCCAAGATCACATTGAGTCCATAGGAAAAGCTAATACTATTAAAAGGGGATGAGGTGTTGCTTAATGGTCTACTTGCTCAAAGTGATTAGTGATATGTTCCAAAGCCCTCAACCACTTTCTCAATTTCAAATATGTCCAAAACCTGAAGTCAAACTCGGCCCCACCAATTTTATCTATCCGGCGCCACCGAGTTCCTTTGACATAGCCAGTGCCAGAAACCCTAATCAATTCGGTCTCACCGATAGGGATCTCAGTCTCACCGAGATGGCAATGCAAACTCTCTATTTCCCTTCGTAACATTTCGGTCTTACCGAAATGAGCGACCGGTCCCACCGAGTTTGCCTGACCAACTCTCTGTTTGCTCATTGCTGAAATCGGTCTCACCGAGTTCATGCAATCAGTCACACACGAGATGAGGTTTAGCACATCGGTCCCACCGAGTTGATCATGTCGGTCCCACCGAGAATCCTAACATTCACATTTTGAATTGAATCGGTCTCACCGAGTTCTCCTATTCGGTCTGACCGAGTTGGGTCAATTGTGTGCAACTGTTAGATTTTGTGTGGAGGCTATATATACCCCTCCACCCCCTTCTCTATTCAAGAGAGAGCCACCAGAACGTGCCTACACTTCCACTACTCATTTTCTGAGAGAGAACCACCTACTCATGTGTTGAGACCAAGACATTCCAATCCAACCACAAGAATCTTGATCTCTAGCCTTCCCCAAGTTGCTTTCCACTCAAATCATTTTTCCACCATAGCCAAATCTGCGAGAGAGAGTTGAGTGTTTGGGAGACTATCATTTGAAGCACAAGAGCAAGGAGTTCATCATCATCACACCATCTATTACCTTTGGGAGAGTGGTGTCTCCTAGATTGGTTAGGTGTCACTTGGGAGCCTCTGACAAGATTGTGGAGTTGAACCAAGGATTTTGTAAGGGCAAGGAGATCACCTACTTCGTGAAGATCTACCCAAGTGAGGCAAGTCCTTCATGGGCGATGGCCATGGTGGGATGGACAAGGTTGCTTCTTTGTGGACCCTTCATGGCTGGAGCCCTCCGTGGACTCGCGCAACCATTACCCTTCGTGGGTTGAAGTCTCCACTAACATGGACGTACGATAGCACCACCTATCGGAACCACGCCAAAAATCTCTGTGTCTTCATTGCGTTTGCACACTGCAATCCCATCCCTTTACTTTCTTGCAAATTGCATGCTTTACTCTTTCCGATGCTCATACTCTTGTCATGCTTGCTTGAAATGTATTGTGAAAGCTTAAACTTGTGCTAAAACTCCACCTCAACTTAAAGAACTTAAAAACTTCTACTTTTCTTTGTTGAGGGCCTAATCACCCCCCCTCTAGACACCTCTTTTCTATCCTTTCAATTTCTTGCCCAGTAAGGAATGTTACCGTTGAGCTCAAATCTGACTATTGGGATCGTGTTGCTTGGCTATTGGCTGAGGCCGGTGTCCAATTTGGTCATTTCCCATCTGGGAAGTCTGCGGCTATAAATAGCCACCTCACTCCAACGTTATCCGTTGGCTGCTTCGCTTGAGATTTCTGAGAAGATTGATTTGAGCAACCCCTCTCTGAGTCATTTGAGTTGAAGATCCACCGACAGAAAACCAAGAGCCCAAACTTAGACAGTGGTTTAGCATCACAACAGTTCTGAGTGAGAGTTCTTGTACTCCCTCTGGTTCTTTTTAGTTCGCATATAAGGTTTGACTGAAGTCAAGCCTCGTAAAGTTTGACCAACTTTGTAGAAAAAAGTGCCAACATTCACAATCTAAAATCAATATTACTAGATGTGTCATGACTTAAAGTTTCATATTATATAACTTTAGCATGGCATATGTTGATATTTTTTGATATAAATACAGTCAAACTTTGTGAAGTTTGACTTTAGAGAATTTTAATATGCAGAGTAAAAAGGACCGGAGGGAGTACATGTTACTCTTGAGAGCTGCGCACTCTCTAGACGGATAGGTTTGGCTTCGAGTGATGAAGAGTCGTTGTCTTCACCGAGCTTGATCTTCAGCAACCAAGAGTGATTGTGGTTCATGAAGGTCGACCGAAGGTTTGGAGATCGCCGACAAGGATCTACCACGAGTGAAATCAACCTGCGTCTATTCAACTCTGTGTTGAAGGAGAATAGGGTGAAGAGAGTTTATCTTTCGTGTTAAGTCACAACCCCTCCAACCAGACGTAGCCCTTTGGCAAAAGGGTGAACTGGTCTACCAAATTTCCTGCCGCCATCAAGCACCACTGGTTATATCTACTCTACTGCAATTCATTCAGTAGTTTTTCATTCGTGCTTAGTGCCACTGGATTCTCTAATCATTATTCTTCCGTATTATCCATCGTGTGTTGTAGTATCAAATCATCTCATTATCTTCATCCATATTCCTACATTTTAAGTTTGTATACTTGTTATATTGTGTAACTCTGCTCTCGCATTTCCTTCAGTATTCGTAATATTTTGTTTCATTTCGTTACACTTGTTTGCTTATTGCATAACTCCCATCGTAGTTAAACCTATTATCAATCAAGCTCACTCTATTGTAAATGCATTTCTCGACGAATATGCTTCTGACGAAGAAATCTGATTCAGTGCTTTTCTCTCCATATTCTATTCCGCTACGGTGTGTGAATTAAGTTTCAAAGCTTTCGAAAGAAAATTTGAATCTCCCATTCACCCCCCTATGGTCGATATACTCTCGGCCCTAACAATTTGTATCAGAGCGGGTACTCCCTATCTCTTTTTATTAAAGGTCTAACATCCTTGGAGTTTTGAGTATGTCACTTGCAGGTAGATCCTCGCACTCTGAAAAGTTTCCTATCTTCGATGGAAATGACTATCTGTACTAGAAAGAACAAATGAGAATCAGAATTCAAGCTGTCAACTATGATCTGTGGCAGATTGTGAAAGAAGGATACACCATTCAACAACAAGACAATCTGTCCTTCGATGAGAAGGAAAATCTGCAGTTGGATGCTCAAGCAAAAGATATCACATGTGGAAGTCTATCAAAAGACATTTTCCTTTGGTTCCATTGGCTCAACACCGCGAAGCAAATGTGGTATGCTCTTAACAGTGCTCATGTAGATCTCGTTGCCCGATCTGATCCTCACATCAAAATGCTTCGGGCCATGTTCACTGGATTTAGAAGTCTGCGCAAGGAAAGTGTTATGGAACTCACTGATCGATTGACAACCATTGTTGAAAGACTACATCAGCTAGGGGTAACTGATATCACTGATAAAGATGTAGTCAACAAGCTTCTAAGTGCTCTTGATGAATCCTTTGATCTCATTGTGTCTGAAATCAAACAAAGACCTGATGTGATGGCCTGGCTTATTAGGGATGATAGACTACTCATATCAATAAGAAATTCCTTCTTTTCCGGGTGCCCATTCGGACAGAACTCCAAATTTAACCGTGCTCAGCTTGGAGTAGTGTCAGGATGGGTGACCGACTGAGAAGTTGCTCCCGGGTGCGCACGAGTGAGGACAAAGTGCACAGAAAAGACTAGTATTGATCTGTGGGGCCAGTCTAGATCCCGCCAGGAGTATTGACCACCGGCGGGTGTGTCCGGGGCGTTACAAGTTGGTATCAGAGCCGACCCTCGTGGTTACATGGATGTTTGCGGACAGGTGCGCGATCATGTTGTTCATGACGTTTGTGAGCCGTCGTGGCACACGGCATGGTACATGTACCGGACTGGATGCACAGACGTATGTGCCAAGAGGGAACGTTCCTGTGGTCCGACGAGGACGTCGGTTCCTCTGAGTGGGGGTGTATGTAATGGCCTGGCTTATTAGGGATGATAGACTACTCATATCAATAAGGAATTCCTTCTTTTCTGGGAGCCCATTCGGATATAACTCTAAAGTTAAGCGTGCTCAGCTTGGAGTAGTGTCAGGATGGGTGACCGACCGGGAAGTTGCTCCCGGGTGCGCACGAGTGAGGACAAAGTGCATATAAAAGACTAGTATTGATCTGTGGGGCCAGTCTAGATCCCGCCAGGAGTAACGACCACCGGCGGGTGTGTCCGGGGCGTTACAAGTTGGTATCAGAGCCGACCCTCGTGGTTACACGAATGGTCGTGGACAGGTGTGTGGTCATGTTGTTCATGATGTTTGTGACCCATCGTGGCACACAACATGGCACGTGTACTGGACTGGAAGCACGGACGTATGTGCCAAGAGGGAACGTTCCTGTGGCCCGATGAGGACGTCGGTTCCTTTGAGTGGGGGTGTATGTGATGGCCTGGCTTATTAGGGATGATAGACTACTCATATCAATAAGGAATTCCTTCTTTTGCAGGTGCCCATTTGGATAGAACTCCAAAGTTAACCGTGCTCAGCTTGGAGTAGTGTCAGGATGGGTGACCGATCGGGAAGTTGCTCCCGGGTGCGCATGAGTGAGGACAAAGTGCGCAGAAAAGACTAGTATTGATCTATGGGGCTAGTCTAGATCCCGCCATGAGTAACGACCATCAGCGGGTGTGTCCGGGGCGTTACAAGTTGGTATCAGAGCCGACCCTCGTGGTTACACGGATGTTTGTAGACAGGTGCGCGGTCATGTTGTTCATGACGTTTGTGATCCGTCGTGGCACACGGCATGGTACATGTACCGGACTGGATGCACAGACGTATGTGCCAAGAGGGAACATTCCTGTGGCCCGATGAGGACGTCGGTTCCTCTGAGTGGGGGTGTATGTGATGGCCTGGCTTATTAGGGATGATAGACTACTCATATCAATAAGGAATTCCTTCTTTTCCGGGAGCCCATTCGGATATAACTCCAAAGTTAAGCGTGCTCAGCTTGGAGTAGTGTCAGGATGGGTGACCGACCGAGAAGTTGCTCCCGGGTGCGCACGAGTGAGGACAAAGTGCGTAGAAAAGACTAGTATTGATCTGTGGGGCCAGTCTAGATCCCGCCAGGAGTAACGACCATCGGCGGGTGTGTCCGGGGCGTTACAAGTTTAGCATAGATTGCCACTGTGCCCACATCACTCCCCTCCCGATGACTAGGTTGGGCATCGCGACGAAGAAGAATATGGTGAGCGTTGAGCCAAAGGAGCCCCGAGTCCCGAGGGCGTTGTCAGCCTCTAGTCGCGGTAGTGGCGGGCGCGAAAGTGCATCGGGCCGGCCCGGTGTAGCCCTGAGCTCTCGGGCGACACCATGCTAGAGCGCTCGAGCGGTCAACCTTCTCCTGGAGCCTCGCCGGTGCTGCCTCGGCGAAAGCACGCCGAGGGCAGAGGGGCCCAGGAGGCGACACCCCCTGTTGTGGCGGTAACAACCCCTGCGCGAGTGGAGGAGGCGATCCTTTTTCCCCTTGCGATGGAGCGCGCCCCCTGCAAGCCAGCAGGCCGTGAAGCCATCCGCCCTTGTCATGCCTGAAGGGAGCTCAGCGACTCCGGTGCCCCAATTGGTCCATGCTACCGCTTCCTTGGTGGTGGCGTCGGTTAACGCGCTAGTGCCGCCTCCTCCCCATGCCCTCGCGCTAGCGGACTACGACCCCTCATCAGGCCTGGCACCCTAGACGAAGCCTACATCACGCTCGGCCTACCCGGGGCCAACCTCCAAGACACCGACAGGTGCATTGTGAGGGAGTGCCTAGGGCTTGTCTTAGGGTGGCTCCAGCCCAATACGTCTGCCAAAACGGCCTGGGGCCTAGCCGAAGCCGCCACTGCGGATGGTAGGAAGGAGGCGGCCGAGGCCAGGGAGGCTCGCGACACGGCGCTGGCCAGCACAGCATCCGCTAAGGAGCACTGCAAAGAGGCGGAGGCCAAGCTGCAAACTCTCCAAGAGGAGCAAGGCGCGCATGCCCGACGGCTCCAAGCCTGTGAGGTGAAGCTTGCCGATCGCGACTCCGAGCTGACCCAGGTGACTGTTGGCCAGGCCGCAGAGCACGATCGCCTGGCCAAGCCGAAGAAGGAGGTGGCAGAAGCCCAGGCGTCCAATGTCTAGCGTGTCTCTGAGGCGACAGCCCAGCTGGAGGCCAAGGAGAAGATCCTCGCTGCCGCCGAGAAAAAGGCAGCCGGGGAAGACACCACCTTCCCCTCCCTCGAGTTCAGGTCTGTCGAGACGCTGCGCTCCATCTGTAGGGGAGGATACATGGAGCTGCTGGCGACCCCTGAAGACGGTCTTGCAGGGCTCTCCTCCAAGCTTGTCAAAGAGCTTGAGGGCGCTGCCGCTGAAGTGGATTTTATCTTGGAGGAGGAGTGCCGCACGCTCTTCACCATAGCTGCGTCACACGTCTTCAGCCAGGTCTGCCTCTAGGACCCGGGCTTCAACTTCGACGCGGTGATCCACCCGGTTGCTCCTAAGTCCGGTGCTGCTACTGCGAAGGTTGTGAAGGATCGCGTGGATTCCCTACTGAAGAGGTTCCTCTGCATCCCCGACACCGAGCCCACAACGGTGGAGGCAGCGGCGACGACGATGGTAGCAGCGATGTCAACGATGAGCTCCCTGCGATCGAGACTGGCGACGTCGATGCCCAAGGTGGTGGTGGCGCTTCCTCCTAGTTTTATCCAACAACATTTACCGTACCTCGTGGAGGCGTAAAACTTCTATCTGAATTTGTGGAACACTTTGTGCTTGTAATAACTGTTAGGTCTCCACGATTTTCCTATTCGTGCTTGGTTTCTTTCTTGCTTGCTTTTGCGCTCTGCGTTGGCAGGGCCCAGCCCCGTGCATACCTTGATCGCCATTGGGTCGTCTGGATCGCCAGGATGACACCAAGGGGCGAGGGGCTACGTGACTAGTGAGGCCCCCGAGTTGCGATGCTCAGGGGTCCCCCATGACCTATGAGCAACCCTCATGAAGGAAACATGGGCAGCGACGAAGTTCATCCGGAGCCCTCCAAACCATTCCCCATTAGCTTTCACCTGGAAGGGGCGCGAGAAGACCAGGTACAAAAGGATATGGTGAGGCGGCGTGCGCCAGGCTGGGCCTGGGCATAGCTCCAATATCCAGCCCCCTTGTGCGCACATTCCAGGGGAATGACGCGTGATAGGGCTGTGAGGCCATCCTAAGGTTGATGCAGCGCCTAGGGTGCCCTCAGTTGTTTATCCACCAGTACGGAGCATGGGGCTTCCACTTGGGTGTGGGCATAGCTGTTGTGCAACTGTGTCGTCCCCCAGCGCGGATCATGGGGCTTCCACTTGGACGTGGGTGGCAGTCCCCACGGTGAAGACTCCGGGGCATATACAACCCCGTTCTTACACGTGGCTAGCATGACAGAACTAGAGGAGGTGTATTTGGGCACTCTTGAGCTAGGGCAGGACTCACGAGGCCCTATCTAGAGGCGGGTTGTGCCTGAATCTTCTAGCGCGGGGCGCGCTTATGAAACCTGTGTGGTGGGGCAACCTGCACCGAATGAATCTCCGGAGGCCATCGCATGAGAAGGCTGAACACTAAAGACCGTAGGAGGTGACGTGAACAGGGCCTGCCCGCCAGACAGAGATCATCCATTGGATTTATCGATGTTGCAGGGACGGACCCGAACACAGACATCGTGCCCAATATTCTCAAGCAATAATCCCATCGAAAGATACCCAACGCATGGCTCTTGCGACGGTGAAGCGTCGAACTACGGTTGTATGAAACAGGCCGCGCACCCTTACTCATCTGCTTGTGATTAGCTCATGCGAGAACAAGGCACCAAGGACCCCAAGTGGTGACGCGCAAGGGAGCTAGCCCGCGGGACAGAGCTCGGTCGCTTGGGTTTGCCAACGCTGCAGTGATGGACCCGAGCACACACGCTGTGCTAGTCCTTAATCATGAGGCAGTCATGGGAAGATTTGTGAGGGTGCAACGACTTTCATGGTGGCGAGGCACTGGACATGCATGCTGAAATACTTAGGGAATTCATAAAAAGGCAGAGCCAGTTCTGATACATGCACAAAATGATACGATTGTGGGGGCGGGCCCTAACAGTCTGAGGATAATGCAACCCGAGGGGCGCCCTCAATCTGAACAAATAAAGAAGTCACATGTCACCATTGCAATAGAAGTGTCGGGATAGCTGAAGTAGCGTGCCGCGGAGGCTCCACCTCATGAGTTGGACGACTCCGGAGGCCTGATAAGCTCATGAGGCCCGTCGGGCTCGCGAGGGTCCGGAACCTCCTCTGACATGACCGCTTCGCGCTTGGCACCTGGCCTCGTGAGACGCCATAGCATGTTGCGTGAAGCACTGGTACGAGGTGCCCACATTCTGTAGGCCAAACGACATCCATGCATAGTTGCAGGGATAGCCCCCACTCCGGCCGACACGGGACGTCTAGACGAGGTCCTGCGAAGAGGCCCTCTTAAGGCCCGGGATGTTGACGCAGACGCGCAGCTTGCTGCTCATGTTGAGGGCTGCAACCGCACTAGGAGGCCGTGCAGGTCGACGCTCGCCACACATGTCACTTGCCTCCTGAAGCTCCTCGATCGCCTTGGTGATGAACTCTCGCGCATGTGGCGCCTCACGCCGTTGGTGCCCGAGAACCTCCCTCGTCGCACTCGCCAGGTCAGAGGCTTTCCAGACAGAAGCCCCCAAGCTCGTCCTGAGGGAAGTGCCGGGTGCTCCTTCGTATGCAGGACGAAGGGGCGCCCCAGTAGCCGCGTTGAGCTGGAGGCACCATCGGTACACGCTCCAGCCTCTTGGCGACTCTCTGGGAGAAGATGCTTCTTCTTCTTAGGGGTGGCCTCGGGAGGCAGGACGACGCCCTCATCGTCAGAGTTTTCGGTCGCCGCAGCCTGGTAAGCGCGCTCGAGAGAGCAAACCGCATCCTTCTCATCGCAGGAGACCATGATGACACTGGTGCACCCTGGCATCTTGAGGACGTTGTAGGCATGGTAGGTTGCTGCCATGAACTTGGAGAGGGCAGAATACCAAAGGATGGCATTGCACACGAGGCCGATGTGGACAACGTTAAATTCGGTGAGCTCAGTGTGGTAGTTGTCACGCATGCCGAAGGTGACGGGGAGGCGTATCTGCCCCAGAGGTATGGTGGAGTCGTTGGTCACTCCTGAGAAGGGCTTGGTAGGTCTCGAATGTCAGCCCCACGCCTCCATCGATGAGGGTCTTGGTGACAAGAATGTTGCTGATGGTGGGCGTACAGAGCATGGAAAGCGCGCCTAAGGCGGCTGAGCACTTGAGGTGGTCCTTGGAGTCAAAGGTGATGGTGCACCGCGGCCACTTGAGGGGACGCACGGTCTCAAGCCTCGGGTGGGCCGCCTTTACTTCGCGACTAAAATGCTTGAAGATGCAATGTGAGGCTGGGGCCTGAGCGCCACCCAGGATGCAGGCGATCGCACGAGGTTCTTGGAAGCCCCCAGCCCCATCATCCTGCCGGTTGTCGTCGTTCCTCCTTGGTGGTGGCGGCATCGGAGGCAGGCCGACATTGCCTTGAGGACGGGCCTCGCGATGTTGGTCGCGCAAGGGTCCATCTCGAGGTTCCTCAGGCTAGCGGTCCTTGTGAGGATGGTCACGCCAGCCCTGACGAGGGTCGCGGCTATTATAGCGGCCTCCGTCGTGGCATGCCCCATGGTCGTAGCCACGGCCATTGCGCTTGGGGCGGCGGTCTCGTCCTACGCCTTCGGGGTCTTGAGGCGAATGTTCGTGAAGCGTTGCATATACATGTGCAAGGTCTTGCCCTGCCGCTCCTTCATGCACCGCGGGTCACCCACTCCAGGAGCACGGTCGCGGGTGCCCTGGAAGTTGGCGATGGAATGCTCGCGATGCTCGTCCCAGGAGGAGATTGATCCTTCTGAGAGGTGCAGGGGCCAGGAGCGCATGCCATCCTTAAGAGCCATGGGGAACCAGTTTGCCATGACCTTCTCATCACCATTCGCCGCCTCGATGCTCAGCGAGTAGAGGTGGAGGAACTCTGCAGGGCCGGGGGTGCCATCATAGCATGGAGGCAGGTCTGGCTTGAATTTGCGAGGCTAGATGACGCGGCATAGCTCCGGAGTGAAGGCGCGACAACCCGCCACACTCATGGGTGGAGGCCGCATTGGTGGAGCTTGATCTTGGCGTCCACGCACCACAGCCTCCAGCGGCGCATGGTCTTGATGCTGCGCTGGTGGCGTAGGTAGCGCCCGCGCGTCACCTTGTAGCCGCTGCACCACCTAACAGCTTGCTTCATCACGCACTGGCGCCCCACGCGACGGGTCACGTGGCAGCGCATCATGCCTGGCTCGTTGTCCGCACCACACAAAGGAGGAGTGTCGTGCGCCATCTCGCCTGCCTGGGAAGGCGGGGGACGGATTGAGTGGGACGGTGCAGGGGCTTCACTGGTGGTGTTTACGAGCTTGGCAATGCAGCCAAGACAATTGTCTTAGCAGTCATTGGCGGGACGGTAGTGCAGTAGCTCGTGCGCCATGAGCAGCGCAGCCTGCACGTTCGCGGGCCCACGACGAATCTAGGAGGACGACACCGTGGCTGGAGTGGGTGACGGAGTGGCGGCACGGCCATCGCGCTGCATGAAAGGAGGCATCCACGGATCTTGCTGCTCGTGAGCAGCAGGGTCAGTGGCAGCATTAGCCACGGGAGAGTCAGAGTGGAGGGGATCGCCGCTGCGCACGGGCGCCATCTGGGTGACATGAGCGGCCCGGTGCTCGGCACGGACACGGCATGCGTCGAACATGGTAGCGACGAAGTAGAGGCGGAAGAAGAACTTTGACACACCCTACCTGGCGTGCCAAATGTCGGATTTAGGGCTCCGCAAACCCAAGACAGTTCGAACTTGTTGGGGAACGTAGCAGAAATTCAAAATTTTCCTACGTGTCACCAAGATCTATCTATGGAGAGACTAGCAACGAAGGGAAGGAGAGTGCATCTACATACCCTTGTAGATCGCTAAGCGGAAGCGTTCAAGTGAACGGGGTTGATGGAGTCGTACTCGTCGTGATCCAAATCACCGATGACCAAGTGCCGAACGGACAGCACCTCCGCGTTCAACACACGTACAGCCCGGTGACGTCTCCCACGCCTTGATCCAGCAAGGAGAGAGGGAGAGGTTGAGGAAGACTTCATCCAACAGCAGCACAACGGCGTGGTGGTGGTGGAGGAGCGTGGCTATCCTGCAGGGCTTCGCCAAGCACCACAGAAGAGGAGGAAGAAGAGACGCAGGGCTGCACCCAGAGAGATTGAATCGCGTCTGTGTTGGGCAGCCCCCTAGGCCTCATATATATAGGGGAAGGGGAGGGGCTGCGCCCCCTCTAGGGTTTCCCACCCCAAAGGGGGGGCGGCAGCCCTAGATGGCCAAGGGGTGGCGGCCAAGGGAGGGGAGAAGGGGGAGGCGCCCCTAGGGTGGGCCTTAAGGCCCATCTGGACCTAGGGTTTGCCTCCTCCCACTTCCCTTGCGCCTTGGGCCTTGGTGGGAGGCGCACCAGCCCACTAAGGGGCTGGTCCCTCACCACTCTTGGCCCATGCAACCTTCTGGGGTTGGTGGCCCCACTTGGTGGACCCCCGGGACCCTCCCGGTGGTCCCGGTACGTTACCGATAAACCCTGAAACTTTTCCGGTGACCAAAACAGGACTTCCCATATATAAATCTTTACCTCCGGACCATTCCGGAACTCCTCGTGACGTCCGGGATCTCATCCGGGACTCCGAACAACATTCGGTAACCACATACAAACTTCCTTTATAACCCTAGCGTCATCGAACCTTAAGTGTGTAGACCCTACGGGTTCGGGAGACATGTAGACATGACTGAGACGTTCTCCGGTCAATAACCAACAGCGGGATCTGGATACCCATGTTGGCTCCCACATGTTCCACGATGATCTCATCGGATGAACCACGATGTCAAGGACTTAATCAATCCCGTATACAATTCCCTTTGTCTATCGGTACGATACTTGCCCGAGATTCGATCGTCGGTATCCCGATACCTTGTTCAATCTCGTTACCGGCAAGTCTCTTTACTCGTTCTGTAACACATCATCCCGTGATCAACTCCTTGATCACATTGTGCACATTATGATGATGTCCTACCGAGTGGGCCCAGAGATCCCAGTCTCGATTCGTGCCAACCCAACAGACACTTTCGGAGATACCTGTAATGTACCTTTATAGCCACCCAGTTACGTTGTGACGTTTGGCACACCCAAAGCACTCCTACGGTATTCGGGAGTTGCACAATCTCATGGTCTAAGGAAATGATACTTGACATTAGCAAAGCTTTAGCATACGAACTACACGATCTAGTGCTATGCTTAGGATTGGGTCTTGTCCATCACATCATTCTCCTAATGATGTGATCCCGTTATCAACGACATCCAATGTCCATGGTTAGGAAACCGTAACCATCTATTGATCAACGAGCTAGTCAACTAGAGGCTTACTAGGGACATGGTGTTGTCTATGCATCCACACATGCATCTGAGTTTCCTATCAATACAATCATAGCATGGATAATAAACAATTATCATGAACAAGGAAATATAATAATAACTAATTTATTATTGCCTCTAGGGCATATTTCCAACAGTCTCCCACTTGCACTAGAGTCAATAATCTAGTTCACATCGCCATGTGATTAATACTCACAGGTCACATCGCCATGTGACTAACACCCAAGAGTTTACTAGAGTCAGTAGTCTAGTTCACATCACTTATGTGATTAGCACTCAATGAGTTCTGGGTTTGATCATGTTGCTTGTGAAAGAGGTTTTAGTCAACGGGTCTGAACCTTTCAGATCCGTGTGTGCTTTACAAATCTCTATGTCATCTCCTAGATGTAGCTACCACGTTCTATTTGGAGCTATTCCAAATAACTGTTCTACTTGGAGCTATTCTAAATTGTTGCTCCATTATACGTATCCGATATCTCTACTTAGAGCTATCCGGATAGGTGTTAATCTTGCATCGACGTAACTCTTTACGACGAACTCTTTTACCACCTCCATAATTGAGAAAATTCCTCAGTCCACTAGTTACTAAGGATAACTTTGACCGCTGTCCTGTGATCCATTCTTGGATCACTCTTGTACCCCTTGACTGACTCATGCCAAGGCACACTTCAGGTGCGGTACACAACATAGCATACTGTAGAGCCTATGTCTTAAGCATAGGGGACGACCTTCGTCCTTTCTCTCTATTCTGCCGTGGTCGAGCTTTAAGTCTTAACTTCATACCTTACAACTCAGGCAAGAACTCCTTCTTTGACTGATCCATCTTGAACACCTTCAAGATCATGTTAAGGTATGTGCTCATTTGAAAGTACCATTAAGCGTTTTTGATCTATCCTTATAGATCTTGATGCTCAATATTCAAGTAGCTTAATCCAGGCTTTCAATTGAAAAACACTTTCCAAATAATCCTATATGCTTTCCAGAAATTCTACGTCACTTCTGATCAACAATATGTCAACAACATATACTTATCAGAAATTCTATAGTGCTCCCACTCACTTCTTTGGAAATACAAGTTTCTCATAAACTTTGTATACACCAAAATCTTTGATCATCTCATCAAAGCATACATTCCAACTCCGAGATGCTTACTCCAGTCCTTAGAAGGATTGCTGGAGCTTTGCATACTTATTAGCATATTTCAGGATTGACAAAACCTTCCGGTTGTATCACATACAACCTTTCCTCAAGAAAATCGTCGAGGAAACAATGTTTTGACATCCTATCTGCAAGATTTCATAAATAATGCAGTGACTGCTAACATAATTCCAACAGACTTTTAGCATCGCTACGAGTGAGAAAGTCTCATCATAGTCAACTCCTTGAACTTGTCGGAAAACATCTTAACGACAAGTCGAGCTTTCTTAATGGTGACATTTACCATCATTGTCCATCTTCCTTTTAAAATCCATATGTACCTAACAGCCTTATGACCATCAAGTAGTTCTTCCAAAGTCTACACTTTGTTTTCATACATGGATCCTCTCTCGGATTTTTATGGCCTCGAGCCATTTATCGGAATCCGGGCCCACCATCGCTTCTCCATAGCTCGTAGGTTCATTGTTGTCTCGCAATATGACTTCCAAGACAGGATTACGTACCACTCAGAAGTAGTACGCATCCTTGTCATCCTACGAGGTTTGGGAGTGACTTGATCCGAAGTCTCGTGATCAATATCATAAGCTTCCACTTCAATTGGTGTAGGTGCCACAGGAACAATTTCCTGTGCCCTGCCACACACTAGTTGAAGAGACGGTTCAATAACCTCATCAAGTTTCCACCATCCTCCCACTCAATTCTTTCGAGAGAAACTTTTCCTCGAGAAAGGACCCGATTCTAGAAACAATCCCTTATTGCTTTCGGATCTGAGATAGGAGGTATACCCAACTGTTTTGGGTGTCCTATGAAGATGCATTTATCCGCTTTGGGTTCGAGCTTATCAGCCTGAAACTTTTCACATAAGCGTCGCAGCCCCAAACCTTTTAAGAAATGACAGCTTAGGTTTCTCTAAACCATAGTTCATACGGTGTCATCTCATCGGAATTACGTGGTGCCCTATTTAAAGTGAATGTGGTTGTCGCTAATGCCTAACCCATAAACTATCCTGGTAATTCGATAAGAGACATCATAGTATGCATCATATCCAATAGGGTGCAGTTATGATGTTCGGACACACCATCACACTATGGTGCTCCAGGCTGTATCAGTTGTGAAACAATTTCCACAATGTCTTAATTCTGTGCTAAACTCGTAATTCAGATATTCATCTCTATGATCATATCATAGATCTTTTATCCTCTTGTCACGACCATCTTTCAACTTCACACTGAAATTACTTGAACCTTTCAATAATTCAGACTCGTGATTCATCAAGTAAATATACTCAACATCTACTCAAATCATCTGTGAAGAACATAACGATATCCACTACATGCCTCAGCACTCATTGCACACATCAAAATGTATTACTTCCAACAAGTTGCTTTCTTGTTCCATTTTACTGAAACCGAGGCTTTCAGTCATCTTGCCCATGTGGTATGATTTGCATGTCTCAAGTGATTCAAAAATCAAGTGAGTACAAATGGTCCATTTGCATGGAGTTTCTTCATGCATATACACCAATAGACATGGTTCGCATGTCTCAAACTTTTCAAAACGAGTGAGCCCAAAGATCCATCAACATGGAGTTTCTTCATGCGTTTTATACCGATATGACTTACGTGGCAGTGCCGCAAGTAGGTGGTACTATCATTACTATATTATATCTTTTGGCATGAACATGTGTATCACTACGATCGAGATTCAATAAACCATTCATTTTAGGTGTAATACCATTGAAGGTATTATTCAAATAAACAGAGTAACCATTATTCTCCTTAAATGAATAACCGTATTGCGATAGACATAATCCAATCATGTCTATGCTCAACGCAAACACCAATCTCGATGGTAGAGGGAGCGTGCGATGTTTGATCATATCAACATTGGAAATACTTCCAACACATATCGTTAGCTCACTTTTAGCTAGTCTCCGTTTATTCCGTAGCTTTTGTTTCGAGTTACTAACACTTAGCAACCGAACCGGTATCTAATACCCTGGTGCTACTAGGAGTACTAGTAAAGTACACATCAACAGAATGTATATCCAATATACTTCTATCGACCTTACCAGCCTTCTCATCTACCAAGTATCTAGGGTAATTCTGCTCCAGTGGCTGTTCCCCTTATTACAGAAGCACTTAGTCTCGGGTTTGGGGTTCAACTTTGGGTTTCTTCATTAGAGCGGCAGCTGATTTGCTGTTTTCATGAAGTATCCCTTCTTGCCCTTGCCCTTCTTGAAACTAGTGGTTTTACTAACCATCAACTATTGATGCTCCCTTTTGATTTCTACTTTCGCGGTGTCAAACATCGCGAATATCTCAAGGATAATCATATATGTCCCTGATATACTATAGTTCATCACGAAGCTCTAGCAGCTTGGTGGTAATGACTTCGGAGAAACATCATTATCTCATCTGGAAGATCAACTCCCACTCGATTCAAATGAATGTTGTACTCAGACAATCTAAGCACAAGCTCAACAATTGAGCTTTTCTCCCTTAGTATGTAGGCTAAGAAAATCGTCGGAGGTCTTATACCTCTTGACGTGGGCACGAGCCTGAAATCCCAATTTCAGCCCTCGAAACATCTCATATGTTTCGTGACGTTTCAAAACGTCTTTGGTGCCTCAATTCTAAACCGTTTAACCGAACTATCATGTAGTTATCAAAACGTGTATGTCAGATGTTCGCAACATCCACAGACCATGTTCGAGGTTCAGCACACTGAGCGGTGCATTAAGGACATAAGCCTTCTAAGAAGCAATGAGGACAATCCTCAGTCTATGGACCTAGTCCGCATAATTGCTACTATCAACTTTCAACTAATTTTTTCTCTAGGAACATATCTAAACAGTAGAACTAAAACGCGAGCTACAACATAATTTGTAAAATCCTTTTGACTATGTTCAGGATAATTAAGTTCATCTTATGAACTCCCACTCAGATAGACATCCCTCTAGTCATCTAAGTGATTACATGATCCGAGTCAACTAGCCCGTGTCCGATCATCACGTGAGACGGACTAGTCATCATCGGTGAACATCTTCATGTTGATCGTATCTACCATACGACTCATGCTCGACCTTTCGGTCTTCTGTGTTCCGAGGCCATGTCTATACACATGGTAGGCTCGTCAAGTTAACCCTAAGTGTTTTGCATGTGTAAAACTGTCTTACACCCGTTGTATGTGAACGTAAGGATCTATCACACCCGATCATCACGTGGTGCTTCGAAACGACGAACTTTAGCAACGGTGCACAGTTAGGGGAGAACACTTCTTGAAATTGTTGTGAGGGATCATCTTATTTACTACCGTCGTTCTAAGCAAATAAGATGTATAAACATGATAAACATCACATGCAATCAAATAGTGACATGATATGGCCAATATCACTTTGCTCCTTTTGATCTCCATCTTCGGGGCTCCATGATCATCATCGTCACCGGCATGACACCATGATCTCCATCATCATGATCTCCATCATCGTGTCTTCTTGAAGTTGTCACGTCATCTATTACTTCTACTACTACAGCTAACGGTTAGCAATAAAGTAAAGTAATTACATGACGTTTATGTTGACACGCAGGTCATAAATAAATAAAGACAACTCCTATGGCTCCTGCCGGTTGTCATATTCATCGACATGCAAGTCGTGATTCCTATTACAAGAACATGATCAATCTCATACATCACATATATCATTCATCACATCCTTTGGCCATATCACATCACATGGCATACCCTGCAAAAACAAGTTAGACGTCCTCTAATTGTTGTTTGCATGTTTTACGTGGCTTCTATGGGTTTCTAGCAAGAACGTTTCTTACCTACGCAAAGACCATAACGTGATATGCCAATTGCTATTTACCCTTCATAAGGACCCTTTTCATCGAATCTGATCCGACTAAAGTGGGAGAGACAGACACCCGCTAGCCACCTTATGCAACTAGTGCATGTCAGTCGGTGGAACGAGTCTCACGTAAGAGTACGTGTAAGGTCGGTCCGGGCCGCTTCATCCCACGATGTCGCCGAATCAAGATAAGACTAGTAACGGCAAGCATATTGAACAAAATCAACGCCCACAACTACTTTGTGTTCTACTCGTGCATAGAATCTACGCAATAGACCTAGCTCATGATGCCACTGTTGGGGAACGTAGCAGAAATTCAAATTTTTCCTACGTGTCACCAAGATCTATCTATGGAGAGACTAGCAACGAAGGGAAGGAGAGTGCATCTACATACCCTTGTAGATCGCTAAGCGGAAGCGTTCAAGTGAACGGGGTTGATGGAGTCGTACTCGTCGTGATCCAAATCACCGATGACCAAGTGCTGAACGGACGGCACCTCCGCGTTCAACACACGTACAGCCCGGTGACGTCTCCCACGCCTTGATCCAGCAAGGAGAGAGGGAGAGGTTGAGGAAGACTTCATCCAACAGCAGCACAATGGCGTGGTGGTGGTGGAGGAGCGTGGCTATCCTGCAGGGCTTCGCCAAGCACCACAGAAGAGGAGGAAGAAGAGACGCAGGGCTGCACCTAGAGAGATTGAATCGCGTCTGTGTTGGGCAGCCCCCTAGGCCTCATATATATAGGGGAAGGGGAGGGGCTGCGCCCCCTCTAGGGTTTCCCACCCCAAAGGGGGGCGGCAGATGGCCAAGGGGTGGCGGCCAAGGGAGGGGAGAAGGGGGAGGCGCCCCTAGGGTGGGCCTTAAGGCCCATCTGGACCTAGGGTTTGCCTCCTCCCACTTCCCTTGCGCCTTGGGCCTTGGTGGGAGGCGCACCAGCCCACTAAGGGGCTGGTCCCTCACCACTCTTGGCCCATGCAACCTTCTGGGGTTGGTGGCCCCACTTGGTGGACCCCCGGGACCCTCCCGGTGGTCCCGGTACGTTACCGATAAACCCCGAAACTTTTCCGATGACCAAAACAGGACTTCCCATATATAAATCTTTACCTTCGGACCATTCCGGAACTCCTCGTGACGTCCGGGATCTCATCCGGGACTCCGAACAACATTCGGTAACCACATACAAACTTCCTTTATAACCCTAGCGTCATCGAACCTTAAGTGTGTGGACCCTACGGGTTCGGGAGACATGCAGACATGACTGAGACGTTCTCCGGTCAATAACCAACAGCGGGATCTGGATACCCATGTTGGCTCCCACATGTTCCACGATGATCTCATCGGATGAACCACGATGTCAAGGACTTAATCAATCCCGTATACAATTCCCTTTGTCTATCGGTACGATACTTGCCCGAGATTCGATCGTCGGTATCCCGATACCTTGTTCAATCTCGTTACCGGCAAGTCTCTTTACTCGTTCTGTAACACATCATCCCGTGATCAACTCCTTGATCACATTGTGCACATTATGATGATGTCCTACCGAGTGGGCCCAGAGATCCCAGTCTCGATTCGTGCCAACCCAACAGACACTTTCGGAGATACCTGTAATGTACCTTTATAGCCACCCAGTTACGTTGTGATGTTTGGCACACCCAAAGCACTCCTACGGTATCCGGGAGTTGCACAATCTCATGGTCTAAGGAAATGATACTTGACATTAGCAAAGCTTTAGCATACGAACTACACGATCTAGTGCTATGCTTAGGATTGGGTCTTGTCCATCACATCATTCTCCTAATGATGTGATCCCGTTATCAACGACATCCAATGTCCATGGTTAGGAAACCGTAACCATCTATTGATCAACGAGCTAGTCAACTAGAGGCTTACTAGGGACATGGTGTTGTCTATGTATCCACACATGCATCTGAGTTTCCTATCAATACAATCATAGCATGGATAATAAACGATTATCATGAACAAGGAAATATAATAATAACTAATTTATTATTGCCTCTAGGGCATATTTCCAACAGAACTCTGGGGCGTGTGCAAAGATCTCAACCACTCAAGTCCCAAGATTGTCGCCCTACAGCCTAGCCTTGTCGGGTGCACGCTCGAGAGGGGAAGAAGATGAACACGTTAGTTTACCCAGGTTCGGGCCACCTTGCAGTGTAAAACCCTAGACCTTCTTTGTGGCGGATTGGCCTCATGAGGGGCTAAATATGAACCAGTATAGAGGATGAACAACCTTGCAAGGGCTATGGTGGTGAGGGTGGAACGGATCTGATCCGGGATTCAATCCCTCTCTACGGTGGTGGGTAACCTATATTTATAGTGGCCTCAGTCCTCTTCCCTCAAAACTTATGCGGGAAAGGATCCTGATGAAAGGTGGTCTTCGCCTGCAAAACTTCTAGTCGTGACACAGCGATGGGCTCGGTGATGACATCCGTGCTGCCGAGCTCATGGTCTTGGTCTTATAGCACCGGAATGGAAACATTTGGGGGATTCCTCGGGAACCCGCGCCCGTCCTTGCTCGCTTAGCACCAAAAGGGAAATTGCCTCCTCTACGCTCGCCTGGACGTGGTCATCATGGCTCACATCATCGTATCCTCATGAGGCTGGGTACCTGCATAGAAACCTGGGACGTATCAGGCCATCAAGGGAGCCTGCGGGCCAGGCCGACATGTGGTGCTTGATGGGACATGGGTGTCTCTGCTTCCCCACGCCACCTCGGCAACTGCCCAGGCTGACAAAAGACTGGCGTCCGCTACCGAGCCATCATTGCCTACTCTACGCCTGGCCCTAGATCCCCTTTCTTCTAGCCGAGAGCATCTCCAAATTCGGCCTCATTCTTTCTTCCCTCTGCACCTCTTCCTCCAAGATCTCGCAAAGGCATCCGGGAAGGCGAAGCCTGCCATGCTGGCCGTGATCTCCTCCTCATCTCCTACTCAGCCCTCGGTACGTCCTTCGTCACTGAGGAGAAGCACCTCACCGTTGCGCTCCCGCTGACAGCGAGTGACGACAATGAGTGGAAGGAGACCATCCTCCTGGTGGGTTCTGCTGAGCAGATGACCTTGGCATGGACAATTTATCCCTTGTTCCTCTAGAGCGTCTTTGCGGGGCTCGTCCCACCTTTCTCCGGGTTCTTCACCGCCATCCTCGACCACTACCAGGTCCAGGCTCTGCATTTTAGCCCAACTCCATCCTCCTCCTGTCCATCTTTGCCTTTTACTGCGAGGCGTTCGTGGGCGTGAGGCCCTCTGTTGCATTCCTCCGGCAATTTTTCTACCTGCGGCTGCACGATCCAACCCAGCGCTCCGGCTATGTATCCTTCGTTGCGGTCCACAAGGGCAACATGCTCATGAGGGCCGGGAAGAAGGTGGAGAACTTCCGGCGTTGGTGGGTCTTCATGGACGCCAAGGGCCTCAACTTGCTTCTAGAATTACCAACCCAGCTAGTGGAGAAGCTTGATAGGTGGGGTCACGAGAAGCTCTTTGACCCCCGGGCGGCGCCGTTCCTGAGGAAGATGATCGCAGACATGGATGCTGGGGTGCTGACGGGCGTAATGCTTGTCAAGGAGTTCCTGATGCAGCGCCTGGCCCTGCTCCAAGCGCACACGCGCCCCATGTGGGAGTTCAAGGGCACAGAGGACAACATCTGACTGCGCTCGGGGTACTTGATGGGCGAGGAGCTGGACAAGGCCTTGAACATCCTGATCGAGGGGGAGCCGGGCAACCTCCCGGGGGCCTACATCTCGCTGTACCGCTGTGCTGACAGGACATCGTTGGTCGCCGCCATGAGTGTCTTCAACGAGCTGGGGCTCGTGCCGCCAGAACTCCCCAACTCCCCAGTGCTCGTGTCTTCTAGCGACAACATTGGTGAAGAGGGCAAGGAAGACTAAGAGGCGACCGTGGACGATGTGGCGGAGATCTCTCCCCTATCCCAGAGCGAGCCTCTCTATGGCCTCACAAATGATGACGACGCCGTCGAGGCCCCAGTCGTGGAATCCCCACGCTCAACCGGGGTCGTGACGAGGTCCGAGGCCACTCCCCCAGCCATGCGGAGGCCATACCGAGCGACCCTGATGTCGGTGTCAAAACCGGCAGATCTCGGGTAGGGGGTCCCGAACTGTGCGTCTAGGATCGATGGTAACAGGAGACGGGGGACACAATGTTTACCCAGGTTCAGGCCCTCTCTATGGAGGTAATACCCTACGTCCTGCTTGATTGATATTGATGACTATGGGCGTTACAAGAGTTGATCTACCACGAGATCGTAATGGCTAAACCCTAGGAGTCTAACCTATATGACTATGGTAATGAATGTACCCTTTCCGGACTAACCCCTCCGGTTTATATAGACACCGGGGGATCTAGGGTTTACATAGAGTCAGTTACATAAGAAGGAATCTTCATAGTCAGTCGCCAAGCTTGCCTTCCACGCCAAGGAGAGTCCAATCCGGACACATGTATAGTCTTCGTCTTCGGTCTTCATGTCTTCACATCCCATCAGTCCGGCCCATGGATAACAGGCCGGACATCCGAGGACCCCTTAGTCCAGGACTCCCTCAGTAGCCCCTGAGCCTGGCTTCAATGACGAGGCGTTCGGCGCACAGATTATCTTCGGCATTGCAAGGTGGGTTCCCTCTTCCGAACTCCTAGTTGATCTTCAGATATAATGACTGTATCCGGAATTGTATGCACAACCGTAGAGGATATAGTATTTCATGGGTTCAATCCACCGACCACTTTTTGGTAATATGACACCACGCCTGCCCGGCCTTTGCCTGCGAACCGTTTTAGCCGGCCCGTCGCCCACGTCCCAGGACGTGGCATTATTGGAGTATTTTATCCAAACGGAGATCGTGCCTCCCTTTTTTAAGGGATTCCTGTCGACCCGAACGTGGGTAACCCAACCGTCGCTTGGGTACAACTCCTTGGAAACAAGCAAGTTTTCGAGGCCCGAGAGGAGACGTTTGATATTTTTAGCCTTTATATAGGGGTACAAACCCTTCTTTTTCTTCCACGCTTACCTCTTCCTCAACTCTTGCTACACCGAGCTCCAACTCTTGGGCTTCAGTCGCACCAGCCCCAATCATGTCCGGATCTAGCCGTCAAGGCCAGTGGGTAGCCTCTTCTATCACGGAGGAAGACATTGCAAAGCTTCGGGCAGCGCGGTACCTGACCACTGAAATCCATCATCGGCTTCCCGCCGAGGGGCAGGTCATTCCCACCCCCAGATCCGGCGAGAGGGTCGTGTTCGTGTCCCACTTCCTCCGCGGGTTGGGGTTTGCACTTAAACCCTTCGTCCGAGGGCTCATTTATTATTACGGGCTAGACTTCCACGATTTGGCCTCAGACTCTATTCTTCTTATCTCGATGTTTATCGTCATGTGTGAAGCCCTCCTTCGAACTCCTCCACACTTCGGCTTGTGGATCAAGACCGTCGATGTGAAGCCGCAAGTGGTAGAGGGGGAGCATGCCGAGTGTGGTGGCAATGCAGTGAGCAAGCTTGCTGGCGCCATTTGGCTGAAAGGATCCTTCGCCAAATCTTCCGATCCGTGGAAGCAGCCAAGCAGGGGTGGTTCTATATCACCGAGCCCCGCAGCTCCAAGTGGGCGACTGCGCCCGTATTTCGACCCAGCCCTCCAACTCAACTTGCATCGTGGATTAATAAGGGGCTATATTAGGCATCCACGAATGATGTGCAAACTCTGCAAAGTCGCATCCGGAGCCTCATTGAGAGGGACATCGACATAGCCAGCATCATTCATATAATGCTAGTTCGTCGGACCCTGCTATGTCAGCGACGGCCTCTCCGCCTATGGGAGTTCAATCCAGAAGGGCCGCGGACTCTTAAGAACTTCTTTGGCGCAACTCACGAAGGAACATGGAGATTAGTCTTCGGAAAACAAAGGCCATAACCGGACACCGCCAAAGATGTCGGCCTAGACTGCAACCATCCGGACACCCTGGTAAGTACATGTTTACCGAATACCTTATAGTCAGATATGCAGTGGCAAGAAACCAACGGTATCATCCTTTTTCAGGGCTGGAGAAAGAAGGTGGAATTGATTAGGTGTCCAGCTCCCCTTTCCAAGGACTCAACTACTCCTGTGTTAACAAGGATGCTGGCCTCGGCGCCGTACCGGGCATCAGCAGGGGAGGGCGAGAAGACCCAAGATGACCTTGGTTCTGGAGGTAAGTGGGACACTGAGTCTGGAGAAATCGACCTTTCCTCGCCCGAAGACGGAGGCGGGAAAGGACCTAGTGTTCCTTCTCCAAATAGGAGGAAAAGGGCCGCCTCCAAAGATGGGGAGGGGTGGTCTTCCAAGAAGGGCAAGATGCCATCGTTGACCGACTTGGGTTTGGAAGGTGACGCCGTTGAGCAGCTCCAACAAGGGGACAAACCCTCAGCCAAACCGTAAGAAAATCCAGAGTACCTGGATAGCATCTTGTTCCGTTGCTGTTACCGTAACACATTCATGCATTTTTATAGGTCTGCACAGAGTTTTTCTGGGTGATCCTCTTGTTCGGGGAGTCTCCTTCCAGAGATGATGGAGAGCGAGATGCCTCCTCCAACCTCCTCGCCCAACATGGCGGATGACTGTGAAGTGTCATCACAGAGGGTCCCTTTAGAACAGGGGACAGAAGAGACGGTACCCCAAGGTGGGGCTCCGACCATCCGGGATTCCGGGGTTGATGGTAACAAGGGCCCCGGACTGTCCAATTCACAGCCGACAGCGATTTTGGAGACGGGCGAGCAGATTCCTTCGAAGGATGATCGTGCTATTGGAGCAGTTTCCGGAAGCCTGGAGACTCTGGATATATTGCGAGACATGTTGCGGAAAGCATCTGTCTCAGGGGAATAGCGTACCTTGATGGGTACAGTGATTGAGAAGATTTCGTCCGCGAAGAGCGGATTAAATGAAGCCTTCATGAGCCTACCGAAGGGCTTCGAGGTTTGTAACATAATGTTTTCAGCTATGTTTCATTTGCGAAGATACGCCTGTGTATAGGTAGTATCCCCTTATACTCGGGTTGGCTTCCACTGGCAAGCAAAACGGAGGATCGAAAAAGGATCGTTTGAGGACTAACCTGATGAACCTTGAACGCAGGCTGCTTCCCCTTTGGCCACTTCTCGGACTATGGAGATTGCCGATTTGCAGGGGAAGCTTGATATGGCAGGGGAGGATCTTGCTTTAATCAATATGCATCTTGACGAGTTGCAAGGTATGTATTCGGGGCAACCCTCATACATTTTTGTGGTATAAGCGTGATGCTGAAATTTGGCTCCAGATGGTGCTGCCGCTATTGAAGTTCTTCGAGCGGAGCTGGCCCGGGCCAAGCAGTAGGCCCGACGTAGCAATGCTGCTGCCGAAAAGGCATCGGCTGAACTAGAAGCCGAACGAGCTATATGGCGCCAAGATGAGGAGAAGATATCCACAATGACCCTCGAGCTGGAGAATGCTACCGACCGCTGTGAATTTCTGGAGAAGGAGAGTGAAGCCTTAATGGCTGATCTAGAGAAGGCCTTGCAAGAGCCAAGAGGAGCGCGGTCGGAATGCAGAGCGACTCGTGAGGAGGTTCGACAGGCGAGGGAGATTGCGGCTGGAAAGCCCTCTCTGCTACAAACTAAGTTCGGCGACCTAAACTATGTCTAGCTCAACCAAGTATGGAGTTCTCCGGACGAGTTGTTGGACTTGCCGAAGAGTTCTGCCAATGCGGCGCAGTATTACCAAGCGCGACATAGATATGCAACGGAGAAGCTTTTTTGGTCGCAGGTTGGCGCGTCAAAGCGCCCCTTGTTGCTTAATGAACAGATGTCCCAATGGGCCGAACTTCATAGGATGTCCGGCACTGCGATGAAGGACGTCGTAGTCCGGCTGTGGCCAACCAAGCCTGTTCCGAACAGCTATTTCGGTTTAGTGCAAAGGCTTGTTGATGCGGTGCCGCGTATCGATGCTGTGAAGTGGTCAACGTGCATTGAGGGTGCACGGATGGCTTTCGCCCGAGTCAAGACGTTCTGGGGGAAGATGAAAGCCATCGATGTTGCGATGAAGGGTCCACCCAAAGGCAAGGACCGTCCGGGACCGGAACATTATTTTGAGGACATCCTAGAGGCGGCTCGCTTTGTAGAGGGTCAGTGCTCGAAAGACATAATGTTCGAGTGAAAATTGTAAAAGACAATTTTATAGTTAATCTATTTATGTTTTTTGCTTGAAAGCTTGAATTCCTCCTGTGCGGCCATTTTGATGTAGTCTGAAAGTTTTCCAATCGTCGGCTTCAGCCCCCTCGTAGGAAGTACGGGGGTGTTCAGAAAAGCACTTAATCACTATTTATCCAACGTCTTGGTCCATGAAGGAGGTGATAATGTGGCGAACCAGGCAATCGGACTAGAAGGCATTAACACTTTCACTTAGCCATATGAGTTTTATGGTGGGGCTACAACATAGCCCCTGGTATGTATGCGGCATATGGTGCCTTACATGTTTGATCTGAAAAAGATCCCTCGTGTGACGCGGAGAATCGCTAAAGATTCCGATAAGTCGTCAAGTGGTTGACCAGCTCACGCCGCATCATGACAATTAGTTTTCGGCTTTCTCTACTAAGGTGCTCGTCTAGTTTAGACCATGGCACAATCGCAGTAGTTCTCCCTTTACTACCCTAGCCGATAGAGCGGAACGTAGGGTAGCAAGCATAGGAGCCGAGCAACCCAACTATTAACCCAAGACAATGATTCGCAACTGATGCATATAAGGCCAAACTTGCGACGCCAAAGTATGCTATAGAGCTGTTCAGACTTTTACTGGCAGCTCATTTGTTCCCACACCGAGCCCCTGGCAGATTAGGCCAAGGTATTTCTGTGAAATAACCATAGGAGCCATATTTCTCGGGAAAACCATACAGATGATTAGTTCAGATATTGCTTACTGCTAACTAAGTGATATGCCAATGATTACTTATGATTATATAAAAGCCACCCCCCGGCTATTTGACATGCTCGGGGTTGGAGGCGGGAGGAACATGCATAGTACATGCTCGAAAAATGGGGAGTGCGGTGTACAAAAAGTTATTTTGGACCTCCTGTCGCACGTCTGTGCCGCCAGTCCTCGGTGGGGAATCCTTGATCGACGTAGCCCCTTTAGGTGAGTGTACGGATCCGAACTCCGATAGAGCCAGTTTCCGATTTTTAAACTGTTCGTCACCTGTTTTTAAATGATATAGAAAGAGGAAATAAAAAAGAAAATAAATAATTATATATAGAAAAAGTTACTGGAGTGCTCGCTGGTTTGTCTGTATTGTGCTTCCGCCGATGCCCATGGTATCTTGAGTGCGTAATGATGTATGCGCGGTACAAACTTTGTAGGTGTGCGGAGTGGGCGGCGGATGATGAAGCTATGTACCTAAGGTAGGGTCATAGGCCTGACCTAGACACCCTCCCGTAGGACACCATCTTAAAACCAGAAACATTCAAGGGATAGCGTCATCCACTCGACTACAAGTTGTTCCACTCGGAAGATTCAAGGTCACTCGACCGCAACAATTATCACTAGACGGCAGAAGACCTAAAGTCACTCTGCACGGCAACGGCCGGACGTTTACTTCATAGACTTAATAGGCATTTATGTCACTTAATTGCTAGCGTTACCAGTAACGCCTCCTTCTTAATGTACTTTAAACCCTTTGTAACGTGGGCTGGCTGGGGTCCTGGCGCACTCTATATAAGCCACCCCCTCCACTGGCATAAGGGTTCGCACCCCCTGTAAACACACAGATACATAATCAAGTCGACCGCCTCCGGGCACCGAGACGTAGGGCTGTTACTTCCTCCGTGAAGGGCCTGAACTCGTAAAACTCGTGTGTACAACTTCACCATAGCTAGGATCTTGCCTCTTCATACCTACCCCCATTCTACTGTCAGTCTTAGATCCACGACAGTTGTCGCCCACCGTGGGGCAGGTGTCTTAGCGACTTTCTGGTGGAGTTGCAATTTTTCCGATTCTCGTCATCATGGTTTCCGTCGGCGGACTGGTTGAGGGCCGCGAGATCCGTCTCGGCGCGCTTGTGTTCATCGCCGATGATTCCACATGGCTCCTAGAATCTCCACTCGACGTCGAGGCACTTTCGCGCGTGCGTCTGCGGTGTCCTTCTCCGGCAACCGTTGACTCAGTATCGGTCGGTTCCTATGGTGTCCTCATCCCCCGCCACTCGCCGACACAAGCGTTCCGGTCGGTTATGGCTCTAGCGGTGGGTGAGGCACGCTGTGGCCCGCCAGTCGGCCACCTCACACGTCGCGGCAATCGAGCCCGACGAAACTCTCTACGACCTGTTCGACCTGTCAACTGGCTCCGTCAAGACCACATCCGAATGCGACAACAGCAATCCCGCGGCAGAAGTCTTGATGGTCGACGGACCACCCAGTCCTCCTGGCTTCCGCTGCAACGACGGTGGCGATGGTGGTGGCGATCTGTCGCGCGTCCATGAGGAGTACCGCCCTGAGCCCCTTTCTTCGCAGTGGAGGGAAGAGCTTCGCCGCTGCAACATGGATGCATTTCACACTTCTACCATTGGAGAAACCCCCGAGGCCCGGGCCTTGGAGGAAGCGCGCCTGGCCAACTTGGCTGAGCGCACTCGACTGGAGAACCTGCAGCATGCACTCGACGAGCGTGCTCGGCAGCGGATCCCTGAGTCCAGTCGACGACAGCTTTTTCCGCCTCAAACTCAGGCATACCATACTCCGCTCCAAAATCTCACAGCTGCAACTCGAATAGTAGAGTCAATCCAGCCTTCCTAGTCGGAGGCAGGGAGAGGTTTGATGCAGATCCGGGCCTTGCTTCGAGCGGCTGGAGAATAGAATACAACAGTATCTCAGTCGCGGAATAGGATTCACAGCAGGTCTGTGGTGGCAGACATGGTCCAGTCGGCTCACAGCCCAAGATCGCCTCCGCGGTGTGAAGGACATGGGCACCGGCAGGATCAATACAGAAATCGCGAGCAGTATGATCATCGACTCGACCACGATGACCACCATCGAGTGCCCATGCCTCCTCCGAGGAGTGGGTCATATGTGCCTCGGCGGCAAGATGGCATGCGCCCCCCACAGCGGCGAGCGAAGAGTACCAGTCAACCCAAGGGAGCTAGGCTTTGATGCGAGATCTATTCTCATTCAAGGTCTGATCGACAGGAACAGAGCGCATAGAGAAGGTCATGACAGAGATTATCCGACTGGCAGCAGGGTGCACGTCTCCGGTCCTGAGTGTTTCAGCAAAGCCATCAGGGCTGCAGTGATTCCTCCCAACTTCAGGTTGGCGACTAGAGTCAGCAAGTTCACCGGTGAGTCTAAGCCTGACAGTTGGCTTGAAGATTACCGAGTGGTTGTGCAAATTGGTGGTGGTAATGATGAAGTGGCAATGAAGCACCTCCTTCTCATGTTGGAAGGCTCGGCCAGGGCGTGGCTGAACCAGTTGGCGCCTGGTAGCATATACAGTTGGGAGGAACTCGCCAGAGTGTTTGTTAGAACCTTTGATGGTACTTGCAAGCGACCAACAGGGTTGACAAAATTGCAGTGTTGTGTACAAAAACCGAATGAAACCTTGAGGGACTATATCCAGAGATGGATCACGTTACACCATACGGCGGAGAATGTGTCAGATCACCAAGCAATCTGTGCCTTCAAGGAAGGCGTTAAGTATCGGGAGTTGAATCTGAAATTCGGTCGGACAGGAGATATGACTCTGACTTGGATGATGGAGATCACCACCAAATACGCTAACGGCGAAGAGGAAGACCGACTCCAGAGTGGCAAGCACAAAGCAGTCGCCCAGGACACCGGTGGAGGTACTTCCAATTGGAAACAGAAGCGTAAGACTGAGCCAGTTGCTCCTAGTGAAGCCTTAGTTGTGGCTCAAGGGAAGTTCAAGGGGAAGCCCAAGGGGCTCTGGAATCCCAAGAAAGTGAAAGATCAAGACGAAAATGATGTGTTGGATTTGCCGTGTCACATTCACACCAAGAAAGATGAAGAGGGTAATTCCCAAGCACACCACTCGGCAATGTCGACTCCTGATCCAGCAATTCCGAGAGAAGCAGCCCAAGGAGAAGGAAAAGGAGTCGGACAAGGATGAGGACAAGGAAGAGGATGATGATGGTTTTCCCAACGTCAACTCCATTCTGACGATTTTTGCTGATGTTGAGAGCAAAAGTCGATTGAAAGTTATCAACAGGGAAGTGAACATGGTTGCTTCGATAACGCCAACTTATTTGAAGTGGTACCAGACTGCCATCACATTCGACCAGTCTGACCATCCAGCACGTATAGCCACCCCTGGGAGGCAAGCATTGGTGGTCGACCCAGTTGTTGAAGGCACTCGACTGACTAAAGTGATGATGGATGGTGGTAGCGGCCTGAATATCCTTTATGCTGAAACCTTGAAGGGAATCGGGATTCCGATGTCCAAGCTCAGCGAAAGTAATATGAGTTTCCATGGCGTTATACCCGGCAAGAAGGCTGAGTCACTCGACCAGATCGCCCTTGATGTGGTTTTCGGTGATTCCAAGAATTATCACAAAGAAAAGTTGACATTTGAAGTAGTGGATTTCAAGAGTGCTTATCATGCCATTCTGGGTAGGCCTGCCTATGCACGTTTCATGGCTCGACCGTGTTATGTGTACCTCAACTTGAAAATGCCTAGTCCCAGAGGAGTGATCACTATCACTGGCAATCGGCAGAAAGCAGAAGAGTGCTTACAGAAGGGCTCAAAAATTGCCGATGCACAAATGGCGGCAGTTGAAATGCAAGAATGCCAGAAAAATGCAGATCCGAGTGATTTGCTGCGCTCCAAGAAACCCGCCACTGATTCCATATTTCAGTCGTCCGGTGAAACCAAGCCGATTCATATTCACCCAACCGATCCTAATGCTGCTCCTACTCATATTTCAACTTCACTCGACAGCAAATAGGAAGAAGCGCTCACCTAGTTCCTCCAGGAGAACTGGGACATCTTTGCATGGAAACCTTCTAACATGCCGGGTGTACCCAGGGGACTAGCTGAGCATCGTTTGCGAGTCGACCCGAAAGTGAAACCAGTCAAAGAACATCTTCGACGGTCCGCCATACAAAAGAGAAAAGCAATTGGTGAGGAAGTGGCTCGGCTCCTGGCAGCTGAGTTCATCTGCGAGATTTACCACTCCGAGTGGCTCACCAATGTTGTTATGGTTCCCAAGAAGGATGAGTCACTTCGCATGTGCATTGACTTCAAGCATATCAATCAGGCCTGCCTGAAAGATCATTTTCCTCTCCCCCGCATCGACCAAATTGTCGATTCGACTGCGGGGTGTGAGCGTTTGTCTTTCCTAGACGCCTATTCCGGGTACCATCAGATCCGACTGTATGGACCCGATGAGATAAAACCAACTTTCATAACTCCATTCGGGTGCTTTTGTTATGTCCCCATGCCATTTGGTCTCAAGAACGCTGGGGCCACATTCATGAGGATGATTCAGAAGTGTCTGCTCACTCAAATCAGTCGGAATGTGGAAGCATATATGGATGACATTGTGGTCAAGTCGCGTAAACGTTTCGACCTGCTGACTGACCTTGCTGAAACCTTTGCCAACCTAAGAAGATATGATATCAAGCTTAACCCATCAAAGTGTACTTTCGGAGTTCCTGGCGGGAAGTTACTCCGCTTCCTCGTTTCCGAACGAGGGATCGACGCGAACCCAGAGAAAGTTGGGGCCATACTCCGGATGAAGCATCCTGTGCACGTGCATGATGTCCAGAAGCTTACTGGTTGTTTGGCCGCCTTGAGTTGATTCACTTCTCGCCTCCGTGAAAAGGCATTGCCTCTTTACCGACTGATGAAGAAATTTGACAAGTTTGAGTGGACTCTTGAAGCTGATGCAGCGTTTGCAAATTTCAAAGCCCTGCTTTCCACCCAGCCGGTGCTCGCTGCCCCAATCAGCAAAGAGCCTTTACTGCTTTACATTGCAGCCACCGGACAAGTTGTCAGTACAGTACTCACGGGCGAGCGGGAAGAAGAAGGAAAAGCCTATAAAGTTCAGCGCCCAGTATACTATGTTTTTGAAGTTTTAACTCCATCCAAGCAAAGATATCCACATTATCAGAAGCTTGTTTATGGGATTTACATGACCACGAAGAAGGTTGCACATTATTTCTCTGATCACTCCATTACAGTTGTCAGTGACGCACCATTATCAGAAATTTTGAACAACAGAGATGCAACTGGTCGAGTGGCAAAATGGGCGATTGAACTCCTTCCCTTAGATATCAAGTTTGAGGCAAAGAAAGCTATCAAGTCCCAGACAATAGCAGATTTCCTCGCCGAGTGGATCAAACAGCAACTACCGACTCAGATTCACTCGGACCACTGGACCATGTTCTTTGATGGATCTAAGATGCTGAATGGTTCTGGTGCTGGGGTGGTATTGGTATCCCCCCGAGGCGAAAAGCTCCGCTATGTTCTCCAAATTCATTTCGATTCCTCCAACAACGAAGCTGAATATGAGGCACTTTTGTAAGGTTTGCGTATGGCCATTTCACTTGGCGTCCGTCGCCTCATGGTCTACGGCGACTCAGATTTGGTGGTGAATCAAGTGATGAAGTAGTGGGACGTCAGAAGCCCGGCTATGACTGGATACTGCAATGCGGTGAGAAAGTTAGAGAAGAAGTTTGAAGGTTTAGAACTCCATTATATACCCAGACTGAAAAATCAAGCACCAGATGATTTGGCAAAGATAGGTTCCAAGAGGGAAGCCATTCCCAGTAATGTGTTTTTTGAGCATATTCATACACCTTTAGTCCAGGAAGATCCTTTCACTGAAGAGCCCCCACAACCAAAGAACACCACTGATTCGACTAAAGTCGAAGTCCTGGTCGTGGTCGACTTGATCATGGAGGATTTGGTCATCACTCCCGACTAGACAGTGCCGTACATTGCATACTTCCTCAGGAAGGAACTCCCAGAGGACGAAGAAGAGGCCCAACAGATCATCCGCCGATCCAGAGCTTTTACTGTGATAAGAGGGCAGCTGTTCAGAGAAAGTGTAACTAGAGTCAGCCAGAAATGCATAACACCAGAGGAAGGTCAAGTGATCCTCAACGACATCCACTCGGGGACCTGTTGCCACCATGCGTCCTCTCGGACCATTGTGTCCAAAGCATACCGAGCAGGATTTTATTGGCCACGGGCAAATGAGATGGCACAAGAAATAGTCGACAAATGCGAAGGTTGCCAGTTTTACTCCAACATGTCTCACAAGCCTGCATCAGCCCTGAAGACCATTCCACTCGTCTAGCCCTTTGCTGTTTGGGGTTTGGACATGGTTGGATGTGGCACCCCGGCTCAGAGAAACTGGAACGCCCCGTATTCCAGCCCAGAGATCGAGGAGAAGTCTCTGGAATACGACACTGCTTGACATAGAACAAATCAGCTCTTATTACAAAAATAATAATTACACGGGTCTGATGTTACAATGATCACATCAACATGGCGACACTACGCCTGTGATACTACACTTGCTCTATGCTAGCAGCGGAACAACTCGTAGCAGCGGAAAACCTCTAGCAGCGGAACAACGACGAAGGTGGTGAACTTCACTCCACAGGGACTCTGGCTGGGACACGATCTAGCTCGCACGAACAAAAACCACGACAAGCAATCAAGTAATCACAGCATCACCTACAATCTGGCATGACACGCCAGGTCAGTACATTGAATGTACTTGCAAACTCACAACAACCATAAACATCAAGGCAAGACAATAACATAGCATTAACAGGTTAATTAATTAACAACTACCATGATGAAGCAACTACTAAGCTTGAGACGAACTAATACAATGCTGATAAATCACCATCTCAGATCTCCATAACCACATCTCTCTTGGCTAACCGGCCAAGCAATATACCATCTCGATCAACTCATGATCAAAACCATACGGTGATCTTTCCGGCGATCACTACCATGACCAACACTTGGTCTCAAACTGTGATCTTTCCGGCAATCACAGCCACGACCAAAACTTGGTCTCCAACATCATCATCAACATCCTGCCAATCTGTACTACTCAACATATCAACATATGAATCACCTATAAGTCATTCCGTCATGTGAGTGTTGATCAAACAGTGGGACCTAATACGAACCCATGCCCATGACCGAGGACACGACTATCAATAGATTAATACACTCTGTAGAGGTAGCACACTGTACCCACACCACGGAACCCATGGCCTCGGCATCCCATTCGGGTGGACCAACGACATTCTGACGAAACCGATCTACTGCCATGACGCTCTCCCGGCCACTCCGACCCAAATCCCCAACGGGCTGGTCTTGGGTGGCCCCGTGTCTACCAAAGACACCCCGACCACCGTCGTGGTCAAAACACTCCCACTCGGGGACTCGGTACCATAATCTCATCAACAAGCACACAAGATTATGTCAGCCTACCTGATCAGGGTAAGCACGCCCCCTAGTTGGAGGCACCGACAGAGGTCACGACAATAGCTCGCATTAAGGCCTTCCCACAAAGGCAAATGTGGCTGCACTGAAAAAGTTTGATTTGGTGGCACTTGACCAACTTAATGACGGAATTTATCCCCAAAAATATAACTGTGGTAACCGATACTACAATATCAACTATAATCCAAGCCATAACAATATACAACAAATAAGACAAACATAATCTCATCATCTCAGAATACTCCAAGGGTAGCACAATAGTACTATCATGATGAATCCAAAAACAATACTCCTACTACTCCAATAACAAGAATAAAGCTATTCGGCTAAGATCCACATGTAAACATCATTACCGAAAATAATACTCCAAGCAACAGAACATCAACTAGCATCATGAAAATAATCATACTAACCACTAATAATCCAAAGGCAGCATAATATCCAAAGTAATACTCCCAAATATAAAACAGGTACCATCATGAAAATAATCATACTAACCACTAATAATCCAAAGGCAGCATGACATCCAAAGTAATACTCCCAAATATAATAACAGGCACCATCATGAAAATAATCATACTAACCACTAATAATCCAAAGGCAGTATGACATCCAAAGTAATACTCCAAATATAATAACAGGTACCATCATGAAAATAATCATACTAACCACTAATAATCCAAAGGCAACATGATATCCAAAGTAATACTCCCAAATATAATAACAGGTACCATCATGAAAATAATCATACTAACCACTAATAATCCAAAGGTAGCATGACATCCAAAGTAATACTCCCAAATATAATAACAGGTACCATCATGAAAATAATCATACTAACCATTAGTAATCCAAAGGCAGCATGACATCCAAAGTAATACTCCAAAAATATCATATCCAACACTACCATGAAAATAATCATAACATAAGCCACTAATAATCCAATGGCAACATGTCAACCACATAAGCGGCAAAATATAAATCCTAGAAGTCCAAGCAACATCATGGCAATAACAAGATCAAAATACAACTCCGAGAAATTGCCATGCACAAAGTCATGTAGCTAAAGCAATATTTTAAACAAGTTCAAATAATTTAAACCATGTCACTGCATTGCAATCATGCAAATGGAGGGTGTGGCTTGCGTGGGGTTGAAGAAATCACCGGGACAAGGTGCGAGAAACTCGCAGAAAGGATCACCGGAAAACGTACTCTCTCGGAGGGGTCTGAATAAGGGCAGGGGAAAAATGGTCATTTTCAGAATGTCAAAACATCATGAAAATGTTACCAACAGAACGGGCTCAATAAAACAAAGACGTGGGCTTTGGATTCACCTCAATCGGAGTCTCGAGCAAAAAGATATGATAGTTTGAACTCCAGGGACCAATCTGTAAAATAAACTCTACAAATAGGCCCCTGAGTTGACAAACAGAAAACGTATTTTAGTGAAATACGCGTTCAGAACAGAGGAGACATATTTCTGGTCGAAGAGAAACTAGAATACGCTTTCGGAAAGCGAACACGTACTCTGCGGGTTGACGCTTCCACTTATCCACGTCATCAGAGGCGGGCCCGGGGCGCTGGTCAAAGATGTGAGGCTTACGGGTGGGGCCGACCACTTATCCACGTCACCACTGGGCTGGGTCAACATGGAGTGGCTGACGTGTGGGTCTCACGCCCGGGGTGTCATCTTCTTCATCTCCCTCGCGCTCGCCCGTGGACCAGAGGGAGGCCGCCGGCGTCGATGCTCGCCCGGGCGGCTCGGGTTGACTCGGGCGATGCCCCGGCCACCGGAGTGACCAGCACGGGGAGGCGCATCCACCTAGGCTCTTCACACGCGCCGACGAGAGCTGGAGGAAGCAGGGCCTCGGCCACGGCGGACAGGAGCTTCGGGCGCCGTCGAACGCGATGCTACGGGGCTCTGGCAGAGGCGGGGAACGGCGAGGGAGCTCAGCCATGGTCTGGTAGGTGCTTCGGTGGAGGAGGAAGTGGGAGAGGGGCTCGGGCTTGAGCCAATCGGGGAGCATGGCCGTGGCGGCCATGGCGGTGATGGTGGAGCAGGAGGGCCGTTCGAGCTCAACGGAGAGGTTGGGGAGGGATCTGGGAGGTTGGTGAGGAGGCTGATGAGCTCGGGAGGGCCTCGGGGTGGCCTTATATAGGCGGGGGCGAGGGGCACGGGCTCAGGTGTCGCCGGGCACGTCCGGCCAAGGCTCTGGCGACAGCCAACGATCACGGGGAGGAGCGGGAACGCGATAAGGGGGGTGCGGACGAGCCGCAGAGGTCACGGAGACGAGCGGAGCTCGCGGACCAGAATAGGAAGAAGCCACGATGCCATCAATGCTTGGTCGGCCACAGTGCGCTCGTGGGCGAGCGTCGGTGAGCGTCGACGAGGGGTTTTACGGAGGGGGAAAGAGGTCCAGGAGGACGGCGACGACGCGGTAAAACAGTTGGACATGCTCGTGCTCGCTGAGACGCCGAGCAGAGGAGGGGCCCGAGCAAGAAACCATTCTGGACGCGCGCACTGCATGCCAAGTTGGTGGTCACCGTGCAGACTGGCAAGGAGAAGATGCCAAGGGTGGGCAAACGTTGTCTAGGGCGTAGTCCATCCAGGGGAGGTTGCAACTATGGTGGTAGATCGATAAAAAGTGATCTGGTTAAACGGTGAGAACCCTCTGAAGTTTACTGTAGTAAACTTGGGTGAGCGCTGGTGATCAACGGGAAGGGTTTTGGATCCAATGGAGTTGTCTGCGAGGTTGAGGTAAAGAAGGACTTTCATCCTGGTAACTTGGAGAATAATTGGATCAAGATAAATCATAGTTGCTTTGCAACTGACCAAAATGGTCCAGAAATGAGATTTGTATGATGCACTCAAATGGTGTGGCCACTTGAGCTCAAGTTTGTCAAGACTTCATGATTTGATCATATAAAGATGCTGTATATGTTTCATACCAATTGGATAAACCAAAATGGTACTTCCTTCACAAACATTTCCACTTACCAGAAACTTGCAAAAATTCTATAGAAATATTGGTTTGATGAACCATGCCCAAAATGGGTTGAGGTAGGTTATATGGATAATAGAAGGCCTAGAAAAATTGACAGCCATAATGGAGCAAGATAAAGTATACTTGCTTCACAAACTGAAATTTTGGACAAAATTAAATAATTGAAGATGAGCTCACATGGAGGCATGAAATGTGATCTACTTTGGTGGAGGGCTATGATATGATGATATTAGGGATCATGCAAAATGGCAAATCATTTGGATATGCCTAGCTTATACTTCCTTCACCACCAGTTCCCTTAGACAGGAACTTTGGAAAATCATAATTAAATAATAACTTGGCAAATGAGGTTGCATTTTGGCATGTGGCAATGATATGGACAGAAAAAGGTGTCCAAGGAGTTTGAGGTCAATTGAGAAAATATAAATGGCACTTGCTTCACAATGTGCCATTTAGGGCAGAATAGGAAATGAATTAATTGAGCACGATGATAAACATGACAAATGAAATATTTTGCCATATTTGAGAAATATATAACCCAAACAATTTATGAGAATTATTTGGGAATTTTAGGAGTGATGGAAATAAAAGTTGCTTCACAACCTAGGGCAGACAGGGTTATTCCTTTAATAGAAAAAGGAATATTCCTGAGAAAAAGAAATTAGGGTTTGGTCAAGCAGTGGAGTGACATGATCTTGGCAAGGTTTTGAGAATGATGAGCCACTTGGGAGAGGAAATTAAGATGATTTCCCAGGTGACAAGGCCACAGAATCACTCCAAAAATAAAAACAGAGCAAAAACCAATAAATCAAAAAGAAAAAGAAAAGGGCCAAAATCCAGGCTGTTACAACTCTTTCCCCCTTAAAGAAATCTCGTCCTCGAGATTTAGTTGCTCTGGGAACAAGTATGACTTGAGGATACCGTTTCCAACTCGGGCATCCTTTTTCCTTTATTTATTGTTCACCCAAGAATTTCAGATGATCAACTTACCTTGCTCTGGGGTGGCTTTTCCCAAATTTTGAGGGGTCTTTGCTCATATACCAAATCCTTTTGCTGGCGTTGATTTTCTCATATCTGTGGTGATGTCCGACGGATCTGATCATAAATTTCCTTTTTGTCATGAAAACCTTTTATTTTTGTCATGGGGTTGCTGCAAGCATTCTAGGTTCAATAAATGCTTAGAATTAATCATGGCCATCTTCTGACGGGATTTGACTGCTCATAGGTGCACTGATTTATCTTGATTTATTTCCTTTGGCTCGAGCATGTGGCATACACCATAGATTTGGCTGCCTTCCGTCGTGAGTAATATAACGATGCATGGAGTTATAGCTATGTCATACCTAAAATATTTATATCTTGAGACCTTGCCCGACAGGAGCTGACGGACAAATGCTTTTCCTAATAGACTGACCATGTACTTGATTCCGTCGGCGAGTATACCGGGTCTGAGCTGATTATTCGGCTTTTGACTTTCTCATTTTGTCGGTATACCCATTTTTGGTAATACGCTGTGATATGTTTTAACTCTGCCGTTGAGGTCAACCCGTTGATGTTGCAAAGGAATCTTGGATCTGACGGAACAGACTTGGATATTCCACACTAACCATGTCAATCGGGTCAGCGGGATATGCAAATCCTTGTAACTAGAGTAGGCCGCTGAAGGTGTATGTCTTTGTGGATCCATATGGAATTATGGCCTCCAACTGGTTTGGGTATCCGGACCCTGATGGTCATGCAAAATACATCATACCTTTGTTGTCAGTCTCACCTTTTAATGGTCATGATTCTCTTTGTCAGGATATCTTGCTGAAATAACTTGGCCACACATGTCCTTGATTCTTCGTATGACCATGGATGTGATTAATGTTTTTGACATTATTCCTTGTGCTTGTTTTTCTGACCTGTGTCCGCACATATATGGCATGTACTCAAGGTTTGTAGCTATACGGAGCTCATTGCTGAGGCCAATCATACAAGAAGGTGACAAGAGTTTATATATCACCTTGTCTGGTGCGGGAATAATGACCTTGATGACTGTTGATTTTGTGATGTCATCTCCTGATCTTGTCGATCCTTGTAATTCATGAGATGTATCTCTGCTTATCTTCATTTGCATGGCTCACGAGATTGTTAGATCCGTACCTTTCTTAGGTATATCTCTGACAAACTTATTGCAAATCTGATCCTTGATCTGCAGAGAAAAGCCATTCGTGTAGCTTGCCGAGGAAGGCTCATTAGCTTCTGCTCGAAGCTTTTGCCTGTGTAGCGGGCAGAAGAAGCCTTGATAGCTTACACACGAAGTTTGACCTGAGTAGTGTGCAGGAGAAGCCGGGTTTCCGTACTTAAGAAGCTTCTCCTCGGGTTTGCTTGTTGAGAAAAATTCATTTCCCGTTTGTAGGAAGCTTTTATCGAGGTATCTTGTTGAGAAAGACCGGGTACCGTGGGCCGAAAATATATCATGCTGAGGAATTTTTTTGAGGAGCCTTGCCTCATAAATTTCTTTCGATAGCGTGTGTAATAATGCTGGGTTTCTTATATCCAAAACTTCATACTGATATGCAGACTGAAATCCATGCACACGTCCATAATATTTTGCGGCTGATCATTTGCGTGAGAAAATTTGTTTGACTGTCTTCCTTGAGCATATCACATCCTGACTTTCTCTTGGAGTATAACATATTTCAAGTATCATTTATTGCCGAGCCAAGACTTTGCCTATGCTCCATACCTTTGACTGAAAAATATACCATTGGTCTTGCATCTGACTTGTCTTTCTGCGATCATTACTGTTGTAAAATTGATGCTGATAATCAATCCAAGACACAATTGGTATTCTGAGCAGATATTCCTTATATTATGCGGTTGACTGAGAAGGCCATAATGTTTAGCTGAGCTTCTTCCAAATATTTGAAATACTTATTACTTCTTCGAGTCCGGTGTCAGTTGACGAGCAACTCTTTATAGGGGAAAATAATGTAACACCGGGGCCCAAAAGAAAGAAGCAAAAGAAAACTCAACTAAACAAAAACACACAACAACAATCAATTTACACACAATCAATGTCACATATTACTGCTAGTCACACAATATGCATGCCTACTTAAGCACACAAATCTCGCGGGATCTCTGGTTCTACGATCTAGCATGATGTGATGATGTGCACGATGACGAATAAATGTGTGGAAAAATTGGTGTAAATAGCGCTACACCAAGTGCTAGCTTAGCCAGGTAGCAACCTGGACTAGCTCAGAGGTGAGGACACACTCGGTAATCATGTTGCGAGACACGAAGGTCGCAACCACATTATTATCAAGCGGACGGAAAAAGGTCCGTACTCATCCAAGAAATAGGATAGCTGGGAAAAACTGAGGCTGCTGACATTGCCCTTTCTTGATATCTACGATCAGTAAGGGTTGCCAACATGACAAGAAAAAGGACGATCCGTGATAGAAGCATGTCTACCACCGAAACAAAAGGTGGGGCTGAAGGAAATAATTCGGCGCGATACCTGAGCACCATTTTTGCAAACAATGTCAGGATCACTTGGCATCACTCTGCTGGGATAGAAATGACGCCAAACGCCGAAGAATGAGCAAGAAAAGAAAACTGGAGAAATGCAAAGGCTGAGCTGTAGTGGATCCGGACTGATGCCACCTACACTCACCAGATTAAACAGTTAGTAACAAAATAATAAGGCTACATGCATGCTATGCAACAAACAAATGCAGCAACCAAATGCGACAAACAAGACCACCTCTAAACTACCAATTTCTACCGGTTTCTACCGCTCGCGCTGACTAGGGCGTCCTACAGCCAGACCGGCTCTGATACCAAGCCTGTGGCACCCCGGCTCAAACCGGAACGCCCCGTATTCCAGCCCAAAGATCGAGGAGAAGTCTCTGGAATACGGCATTGCTTGACATAGAACAAATCAGCTCTTATTACAAAAATAATAATTACACGGGTCTGATGTTACAATGATCACATCAGCATGGCGACACTACGCCTGTGATACTACACTTGCTCTATGCTAGCAGCAAAACAACTCATAGCAGCAGAAAACTTCTAGCAGCAGAACAACGACAAAGGCGAAGGAAATATGCCCTAGAGGCAATAATAAAGTTATTATTTATTTCCTTATATCATGATAAATGTTTATTATTCATGCTAGAATTGTATTAACCGGAAACATAATACATGTGTGAATACATAGACCAACAGAGTGTCACTAGTATGCCTCTACTTGACTAGCTCGTTAATCAAAGATGGTTATGTTTCCTAACCATGAACAAAGAGTTGTTATTTGATTAACGAGGTCACATCATTAGTTGAATGATCTGATTGACATGACCCATTCCATTAGCTTAGCACCCGATCGTTTAGTATGTTGCTATTGCTTTCTTCATGACTTATACATGTTCCTATAACTATGAGATTATGCAACTCCCGTTTATCGGAGGAACACTTTGGGTACTACCAAACGTCACAACGTAACTGAGTGATTATAAAGGAGTACTACAGGTGTCTCCAATGGTAGATGTTGGGTTGGCGTATTTCGAGATTAGGGTTTGTCACTCCGATTGTCGGAGAGGTATCTCTGGGCCCTCTCGGTAATACACATCACATAAGCCTTGCAAGCATAATAACTAAGATGTTAGTTATGAGATGATGTATTACGGAACGAGTAAAGAGACTTGCCAGTAACGAGATTGAACTAGGTATTGGATACCGACGATCGAATCTCGGGCAAATAACATACCGATGACAAAGGGAACAACGTATGTTGTTATGCGGTCTGACCGATAAAGATCTTCGTAGAATATGTAGGAGCCAATATGGGCATCTAGGTCCCGCTATTGGTTATTGACCGGAGACATGTCTCGGTCATGTCTACATTATTCTCGAACCGTAGGGTCCGCACGCTTAACGTTACGATGACAGTTATTATGAGTTTATGCATTTTGATGTACCGAAGGTTGTTCGGAGTCCCGGATGTGATCACGGACATGACGAGGAGTCTCGAAATGGTCGAGACGTAAAGATTGATATATTGGAAGCCTATGTTTGGACACCGGAAGTGTTCCGGGTGAAATCGGGATTTTACCGGAATACCGGGAGGGTTACCGGAACCCCCCGGGAGGCAAATGGGCCTATTGGGCCTTAGTGGAAAAGTGAAAAGGGGCTGCCCACAAGGGCTGCGCGCCTCCCCCCTTCCCTAGTCCTATTAGGACTAGGAGAAGGGGCCGGCCCCCCTCTCTTCTCTCTTCTCTTCGGAGAGTCCTATTAGGAATAGGATTGGGGGGGAGTCCTACTCCCGGTAGGAGTAGGACTCCTCTTGCGCCTCTCTCCCTAGCCGGCCGAACCCCTCCCCCTGCTCCTTTATATACGGGGGCAGGGGGCACCCCATAGACACACAAGTTGATCATTGTTGATCGTTCCTTAGCCGTGTGCGGTGCCCCCTGCCACCAAATTCCACCTCGGTCATATCGTTGTAGAGCTTAGGCGAAGCCCTGCGTCGGTAGTTCATCAAGATCGTCACCACGCCGTTGTGCTGACGGAACTCTTCCTCGACGCTTTGCTGGATCGGAGCCCGAGGATCGTCATCGAGCTGAACGTGTGCTAAGAACTCGGAGGTGCCGGAGTAACGGTGCTTGGATCGGTCGGATCGGGAAGAAGACGTACGACTACTTCCTCTACATTGTAAGATCGCTTCCGCAGTCGGTCTGCGTTGGTACGTAGACAATACTCTCCCCCTCGTTGCTATGCGTCACCATGATCTTGCGTGTGCGTAGGAAAATTTTCGAAATTACTACGTTCCCCAACAGTGGCATCCGAGCCTAGGTTTTATGGTTTGATGTTATATGCACGAGTAGAACACAAGTGAGTTGTGGGCGATACAAGTCATACTGCCTACCAGCATGTCATACTTTGGTTCGGCGGTATTGTTGGACGAGACGATCTAGACCAACCTTACGCGTACTCTTACGCGAGACTGGTTCCCTCGACGTGCTATGCACACAGATGGCTTGCGGAAGACTGTCTCTCCAACTTTAGTTGAACCAAGTGTGGCTACGCCCGGTCCTTGAGAAGGTTAAAACGGAGTCTATTTGACAAACTATCGTTGTGGTTTTGATGCGTAGGTGAGATGTGTTCTTGCTTAAGCCCGTAGCAGCCACGTAAAACTTGCAACAACAAAGTAGAGGACGTCTAACTTGTTTTTGCAGGGCATGTTGTGATGTGATATGGTTAAGGCATGATGCTGATTTTATTGTATGAGATGATCATGTTTTGTAACCGAGTTATCGGCAACTGGCAGGAGCCATATGGTTGTCGCTTTATTGTATGCAATGCAATCGCGATGTAATGCTTTACTTTATTACTAAGCGGTAGTGATAGTCGTGGAAGCATAAGATTTGCGAGACGACAACGATGCTACGATGGAGATCAAGGTGTCGCGCCGGTGACGATGGTGATCATGACGGTGCTTCGGAGATGGAGATCACAAGCACAAGATGATGATGGCCATATCATATCACTTTTATTGATTGCATGTGATGTTTATCCTTTTATGCATCTTATCTTGCTTTGATTGACGGTGGCATTATAAGATGATCTCTCACTAAATTATCAAGAAGTGTTCTCCCTGAGTATGCACCGTTGCCAATGTTCGTCGTGCCCAGACACCACGTGATGATCGGGTGTGATAAGCTCTACGTCCATCTACAACGGGTGCAAGCCAGTTTTGCACACGCAGAATACTCAGGTTAAACTTGACGAGCCTAGCATATGCAGATATGGCCTCGGAACACAGAGACCGAAAGGTCGAGCGTGAATCATATAGTAGATATGATCAACATGACGATGTTCACCATTGAAAACTACTCCATCTCACGTGATGATCGGTTATGGTTTAGTTGATTTGGATCACGTGATCACTTAGAGGATTAGAGGGATGTCTACCTAAGTGGGAGTTCCTAAGTAATTTGATTAACTGAACTTAAACTTATCATGAACTTAGTACCTGATAGTATCTTGCTTGTTTATGTTAACTGTAGATAGATGGCTCGTGCTGTTGTTCCGTTGAATTTTAATGCGTTCCTAGAGAAAGCAAAGTTGAAAGATGATGGTAGCAATTACACGGACTGGGTCCGTAACCTGAGGATTATCCTCATTGCTGCACAGAAGAATTACATCCTGGAAGCACCGCTGGGTGCCAGGCCTGCTGCTGGAGCAACACCAGATGTTATGAACGTCTGGCAGAGCAAAGCTGATGACTACTCGATAGTTCAATGTGCCATGCTTTACGGCTTAGAATCGGGACTTCAACGACGTTTTGAACGTCATGGAGCATATGAGATGTTCCAGGAGTTGAAGTTAATATTTCAAGCAAATGCCCGAATTGAGAGATATGAAGTCTCCAATAAGTTCTATAGCTGCAAGATGGAGGAGAACAGTTCTGTCAGTGAGCATATACTCAAAATGTCTGGGTATAATAATCACTTGATTCAGATGGGAGTTAATCTTCCAGATGATTGCGTCATTGACAGAATTCTCCAATCACTGCCACCAAGCTACAAGAGCTTCGTGATGAACTATAATATGCAAGGGATGAACAAGAATATTCCCGAGCTCTTCGCAATGCTGAAAGCTGCGGAAGTAGAAATCAAGAAGGAGCATCAAGTGTTGATGGTTAACAAAACCACTGGTATCAAGAAAAAGGGCAAAGGGAAGAAGAAGGGGAACTTCAAGAAGAACAGCAAGCAAGTTGCTGCTCAGGAGAAGAAACCCAAGTCTGGACCTAAGCCTGAAACTGAGTGCTTCTACTGCAAGCAGACTGGTCACTGGAAGCGGAACTGCCCCAAGTATTTGGCGGATAAGAAGGATGGCAAGGTGAACAAAGGTATATGCGATATACATGTCATTGATGTGTACCTTACTAGAGCTCGCAGTAGCACCTGGGTATTTGATACTGGTTCTGTTGCTAATATTTGCAACTCGAAACAGGGACTACGGAATAAGCGGACGCTAGCAAAGGACGAGGTGACGATGCGCGTGGGAAACGGTTCCAAAGTCGATGTGATCGCGGTCGGCACGCTACCTCTACATCTACCTTCGGGATTAATATTAGACCTAAATAATTGTTATTTGGTGCCAGCGTTGAGCATGAACATTATATCTGGATCTTGTTTGATGCGAGACGGTTATTCATTTAAATCAGAGAATAATGGTTGTTCTATTTATATGAGTAATATCTTTTATGGTCATGCACCCTTGAAGAGTGGTCTATTCTTATTGAATCTCGATAGTAGTGATACACATGTTCATAATGTAGAAGCCAAAAGATGCAGAGTTGATAATGATAGTGCAACTTATTTGTGGCACTGCCGTTTAGGTCATATCGGTGTAAAGCGCATGAAGAAACTCCATACTGATGGGCTTTTGGAACCACTTGATTATGAATCACTTGGTACTTGCGAACCGTGCCTCATAGGCAAGATGAGTAAAACACCCTTCTCCGGTACTATGGAGAGAGCCACATATTTATTGGAAATCATACATACCGATGTATGTGGTCCGATGAATATTGAGGCTCGTGGCGGATATCGTTATTTTCTCACCTTCACAGATGATTTAAGCAGATATGGGTATATCTACTTAATGAAACATAAGTCTGAAACATTTGAAAAGTTCAAGGAATTTCAGAGTGAAGTTGAAAATCATCGTAACAAGAAAATAAAGCTTCTACGATCTGATCGTGGAGGAGAATATTTGAGTTACGAGTTTGGTATACATTTGAAAAATTGTGGAATAGTTTCGCAACTCACGCCACCCGGAACACCACAGCGTAATGGTGTGTCCGAACGTCGTAATCGTACTTTACTAGATATTTTGCGATCTATGATGTCTCTTACTGATTTACCGCTATCGTTTTGGGGTTATGCTTTAGAGACGGCCGCATTCACGTTAAATAGGGCACCATCAAAATCCGTTGAGACGACGCCTTATGAACTATGGTTTGGCAAGAAACCAAAGTTGTCGTTTCTTAAAGTTTGGGGCTGCGATGCTTATGTGAAAAAGCTTCAACCTGATAAGCTCGAACCCAAAGCGGAGAAATGTGTCTTCATAGGATACCCAAAGGAAACTGTTGGGTATACCTTCTATCACAGATCCGAAGGCAAGACATTCGTTGCTAAGAATGGATCATTTCTAGAGAAGGAGTTTCTCTCGAAAGAAGTGAGTGGGAGGAAAGTAGAACTTGACGAGGTAACTGTACCTGCTCCCTTATTGGAAAATAGTACATCACAGAAAACTGTTTCTGCGACACCTATACCAATTAGTGAGGAAGCTAATGATGATGATCATGAAGCTTCAGGACAAGATACTACTGAACCACGTAGATCAACCAGAGTGAGATCCGCACCAGAGTGGTACGGTAATCCAGTTTTGGAAGTCATGCTACTAGATCATGATGAACCTATGAACTATGAAGAAGCGATGGTGAGCCCAGATTCCGCAAAGTGGCTTGAGGCCATGAAATCTGAGATGGGATCCATGTATGAGAACAAAGTATGGACTTTGGTTGACTTGCCCGATGATCGGCAAGCAATTGAGAATAAATGGATCTTCAAGAAAAAGACTGACGCTGACGGTAATATTACTGTCTATAAAGCTCAACTTGTCGCAAAAGGTTTTCGACAAGTTCAAGGGGTTGACTACGATGAGACCTTCTCACCCGTAGCGATGCTTAAGTCCGTCAGAATTATGTTAGCAATTGCTGCATTTTATGATTATGAAATATGGCAAATGGATGTCAAAACTGCATTCCTGAATGGATTTCTGGAAGAAGAGTTGTATATGATGCAACCAGAAGGTTTTGTCGATCCGAAGGGAGCTAACAAAGTGTGCAAACTCCAGCGATCCATTTATGGACTGGTGCAAGCATCTCGGAGTTGGAATAAACGCTTTGATAGTGTGATCAAAGCATTTGGCTTTATACAGACTTTTGGAGAAGCCTGTATTTACAAGAAAGTGAGTGGGAGCTCTGTAGCATTTCTAATATTATATGTGGATGACATATTGCTGATTGGAAATGATATAGAATTTCTGGATAGCATAAAGGGATACTTGAATAAAAGTTTTTCGATGAAAGACCTCGGGGAAGCTGTTTACATATTAGGCATAAATATCTATAGAGATAGATCAAAACGCTTAATTGGACTTTCACAAAGCACATACCTTGACAAGATTTTGAAGAAGTTCAAAATGGATCAAGCAAAGAAAGGGTTCTTGCCTGTGTTACAAGGTGTGAAGTTGAGTCAGACTCAATGCCCGACCACTGCAGAAGATAGAGAGAAAATGAAAGATGTTCCCTATGCTTCAGCCATAGGCTCTATCATGTATGCAATGCTGTGTACCAGACCTGATGTGTGCCTTGCTATAAGTTTAGCAGGGAGGTACCAAAGTAATCCAGGAGTGGATCACTGGACAGCGGTCAAGAACATCCTGAAGTACCTGAAAAGGACTAAGGATATGTTTCTCGTATATGGAGGTGACAAAGAGCTCACCATAAGAGGTTACGTTGATGCAAGCTTTGACACTGATCCGGACGATTCTAAATCGCAAACCGGATATGTGTTTACTTTAAACGGTGGAGCTGTCAGTTGGTGCAGTTCTAAACAAAGCGTCATAGCGGGATCTACATGTGAAGCAGAATACATAGCTGCTTCGGAAGCAGCAAACGAAGGAGTCTAGATGAAGGAGTTCATATCCGATCTAGGTGTCATACCTAGTGCATCGGGTCCAATGAAAATCTTTTGTGACAATACTGGTGCAATTGCCTTGGCAAAGGAATCCAGATTTCACAAAAGGACCAAACACATCAAGAGACGCTTCAACTCCATCCGGGATTTAGTCCAGGTGGGAGACATAGAGATTTGCAAGATACATACGGATCTGAATGTTGCAGACCCGTTGACTAAGCCTCTTCCACGAGCAAAACATGATCAGCACCAAGGCTCCATGGGTGTTAGAATCATTACTGTGTAATCTAGATTATTGACTCTAGTGCAAGTGGGAGACTGAAGGAAATATGCCCTAGAGGCAATAATAAAGTTATTATTTATTTCCTTATATCATGATAAATGTTTATTATTCATGCTAGAATTGTATTAACCGGAAACATAATACATGTGTGAATACATAGACCAACAGAGTGTCACTAGTATGCCTCTACTTGACTAGCTCGTTAATCAAAGATGGTTATGTTTCCTAACCATGAACAAAGAGTTGTTATTTGATTAACGAGGTCACATCATTAGTTGAATGATCTGATTGACATGACCCATTCCATTAGCTTAGCACCCGATCGTTTAGTATGTTGCTATTGCTTTCTTCATGACTTATACATGTTCCTATAACTATGAGATTATGCAACTCCCGTTTACCGGAGGAACACTTTGGGTACTACCAAACGTCACAACGTAACTGAGTGATTATAAAGGAGTACTACAGGTGTCTCCAATGGTAGATGTTGGGTTGGCGTATTTCGAGATTAGGGTTTGTCACTCCGATTGTCGGAGAGGTATCTCTGGGCCCTCTCGGTAATACACATCACATAAGCCTTGCAAGCATAATAACTAAGATGTTAGTTATGAGATGATGTATTACGGAACGAGTAAAGAGACTTGCCAGTAACGAGATTGAACTAGGTATTGGATACCGACGGTCGAATCTCGGGCAAGTAACATACCGATGACAAAGGGAACAACGTATGTTGTTATGCGGTCTGACCGATAAAGATCTTCGTAGAATATGTAGGAGCCAATATGGGCATCCAGCTCCCGCTATTGGTTATTGACCGGAGACAATGTCTCGGTCATGTCTACATTGTTCTCGAACCGTAGGGTCCGCACGCTTAACGTTACGATGACAATTATTATGAGTTTATGCATTTTGATGTACCGAAGGTTGTTCGGAGTCCCGGATGTGATCACGGACATGACGAGGAGTCTCGAAATGGTCGAGACGTAAAGATTGATATATTGGAAGCCTATGTTTGGACACCGGAAGTGTTCCGGGTGAAATCGGGATTTTACCGGAATACCGGGAGGGTTACCGGAACCCCCCGGGAGGCAAATGGGCCTATTGGGCCTTAGTGGAAAAGTGAAAAGGGGCTGCCCACAAGGGCTGCGCGCCTCCCCCCTTCCCTAGTCCTATTAGGACTAGGAGAAGGGGCCGGCCCCCCTCTCTTCTCTCTTCTCTTCGGAGAGTCCTATTAGGAATAGGATTGGGGGGGAGTCCTACTCCCGGTAGGAGTAGGACTCCTCTTGCGCCTCTCTCCCTAGCCGGCCGAACCCCTCCCCCTGCTCCTTTATATACGGGGGCAGGGGGCACCCCATAGACACACAAGTTGATCATTGTTGATCGTTCCTTAGCCGTGTGCGGTGCCCCCTGCCACCAAATTCCACCTCGGTCATATCGTTGTAGAGCTTAGGCGAAGCCCTGCGTCAGTAGTTCATCAAGATCGTCACCACGCCGTTGTGCTGACGGAACTCTTCCTCGACGCTTTGCTGGATCGGAGCCCGAGGATCGTCATCGAGCTGAACGTGTGCTAAGAACTCGGAGGTGCCGGAGTAACGGTGCTTGGATCGGTCGGATCGGGAAGAAGACGTACGACTACTTCCTCTACGTTGTAAGATCGCTTCCGCAGTCGGTCTGCGTTGGTACGTAGACAATACTCTCCCCCTCGTTGCTATGCGTCACCATGATCTTGCGTGTGCGTAGGAAATTTTTCGAAATTACTACGTTCCCCAACAAAAGGTGGTGAACTTCACTCCGCACGGACTCTGGCTGGGACACGATCTAGCTCGCACGAACGGAAACCACGACAAGCAATCAAGCAATCACGGCATCACCTGCAATCTGGCATGACACGCTAGGTCAGTACATTGAATGTACTTGCAAACTCAAAACAACCATAAACATCAAGGCAAGACAATAACATAGTATTAACAGGTTAATTAATAAACAACTACCATGATGAAGCAACTACTAAGCATGAGACGAACTAATACAATGCTGATAAATCACCATCTCAGATCTCCATAACCATATCTCTCTTGGCTAACCGGCCAAGCAATATACCATCTCGATCAACTCATGATCAAAACCATACGGTGATCTTTCCGGCGATCACTACCATGACCAACACTTGGTCTCAAACTGTGATCTTTCCGGCGATCACAACCACGACCAAAACTTGGTCTCCAACATCATCATCAACATCCTGCCAATCTGTACTGCTCAACATATCAACATATGAATCACCTATAAGTCATTCCATCATGTGAGTGTTGATCGAACGGTGGGACCTAATACGAACCCATGCCCATGACCGAGGACAGGACTATCGATAGATTAATACACTCTGTAGAGGTAGCACACTGTACCCACACCACGGAACCCATGGCCTTGGCATCCCATTCGGGTGGACCAACGACATTCCGACGAAACTGATCTACTGCCATGACGCTCTCCCGGCCACTCCGACCCAAATCCCCAACGGGCTGGTCCTAGGTGGCCCCGTGTCTACCAAAGACACCCCGACCACCGTCGTGGTCAAAACTCCCACTCGGGGACTCAGTACCATAATCTCATCAACGAGCACACAAGGTTATGTCTGCCTACCTGATCAGGGTAAGCACGCCCATAACCTTCCCTAGTTGGAGGCACCAACGAGAGGTCACCACAATAGCTCGCATTAAGGCCTTCCCACAAAGGCAAATGTGGCTGCATTGAAAAAGTTCGATTTGGCGGCACCTGACCAACTTAATGATGGAATTTATCCCCAAAAATATAACTGTGGTAACCGATACTCCAATATCAACTATAATCCAAGTCATAACAATATCCAACAAATAAGCCAAACATAATCTCATCATCTCAAAATACTCCAAGGGTAGCACAATACTACTATCATGATGAATCCGAAAACAATACTCCTACTACTACAATAACAAGAATAAAGCTATTCGGCTAAGATCCACATGTAAACATCATTACCGAAAATAATACTCCAAGCAACAGAACATCAACTAGCATCATGAAAATAATCATACTAACCACTAATAATCCAAAGGCAGCATGACATCCAAGGTAATACTGCAAAAATATCATATCCAACACCACCATGAAAATAATCATAACATAAGCCACTAATAATCCAATGGCAACATGTCAACCACATAAGCTGCACAATATAAATCCTAGAACTCCAAGCAACATCATGGCAATAACAAGATCAAAATACAACTCCGAGAAATTGTCATGCACAAAGTCATGTAGCTAAAGCAATATTATAAACAAGTTCAAATAATTTAAACCATGTCACTGCATTGCAATCATGCAAATGGAGGGTGTGGCTTGCCTGGGGTGGAAGAAATCACCGGGACAAGGTGCGAGAAACTCGCATAAAGGATTGCCGGAAAACGTACTCTCTCGGAGGGGGCTGAATAAGGGCAGGGGAAAAATGGTCATTTTCAGAATGCCAAAACATCATGAAAAGGTTACCAACAGAACGGGCTCGATAAAATGAAGACGTGGGATTTGGATTCACCTCAATCGGAGTCTCGAGCAAAAAGATATGATAGTTTGAACTCCAGCGACCAATCTGTAAAATAAACTCTACAAACAGGCCCCTGAGCTGAAAAATAGAAAACGTATTTTAGTGAAATACGCATTCAGAACAAAGGAGACGTATTTCTGGCCAAAGAGAAACTAGAATACGCTTTCTGAAAGCGAACACGTACTCTACGGGTTGACGCTTCCACTTATCCACGTCATCAGAGGCGAGCCCGAGGCGCTGGTCAAAGATGTGAGGCTTACGGGTGGGGCCGGCCACTTATCCACGTCACCACTGGGCTAGGTCAACGCGGAGTGGCTGACGTGTGGGTCCCACGCGCGGGGTGTCATCTTCTTCATCTCCCTCGTGCTCGCTCGTGGACCAGAGGGAGGCCGCCGGCATCGATGCTCGTCCGGGCGGCTTGGGTCGACTCAGGCGACGCCCCGGCCACCAGAGTGACCAGCACAGGGAGGCGCATCCGCCTAGGCTCTTCACGCGCGCCGGCGAGAGCTGGAGGAAGCAGGGCCTCGGCCACGGCGGACAGGAGCTTCGGGCGCCGTCGAACTCGATGCTACGGGGCTTTGGCAGAGGAGGGGAACGGCGAGGGAGCTCAGCCATGGTGTGGTAGGTGCTTTGGTGGAGGAGGAAGTGGGGGAGGGGCTTGGGCTTTAGCCAATCGGGGAGCGTGGCTGCGGCGGCCATGGCGGTGATGGTGGAGCAGGAGGGCCTTTCGAGCTCAATGGAGAGGTTGGGGAGGGAGTTGGGAGATTGGTGAGGAGGCTGATGAGCTCGGGAGGGCGTCGGGGTGGCCTTATATAGGCGGGGGCGAGGGGCACGGGCTCGGGTGTCGCCGAGCACGTCCGGCCGAGGCTCTGGCGATGGCCAGCGATCAAGGGGAGGCGCGGGAGCGCGGCGAGGGGGGGGGGGGTGCGGACGAGCCGCATAGGTCACGGAGACGAGCGGAGCTCGGGGACAAGAAGAGGAAGAAGCCACGACGCCATCAATGCTCGGTCGGCCACAGTGCGCCCGTGGGCGAGCGTCGGTGATCGTCGGTGAGGGGTTTTATGGAGGGGGAAAGAGGCCCAGGAGGACGGCGACGATGCGGTAAAACAGTTGGACATGCTCGTGCTCGCTGAGACGCCGAGCAGAGGAGGGGCCCGAGCTAGAAACCATTCTGGACGTGTGCACTGCATGCCAAGTCGGTGGTCACCACGTAGACTGGTGAGGAGAAGATGCCATGGGTGGGAAAACGTTGTCTAGGGTGTAGTCCATCCAGGGGAGGTTGCAACCGTGGTGGTAGATCGATAAAAAGTGATCTGGTTAAATGGTGAGAACCCTCTGAAGTTTACTGCAGTAAACTTGGGTGAGCACTAGTGATCAATAGGAAGGGTTTTGGATCCAATGGAGTTGTCTGCGAGGTTGAGGTAAAGAAGGACTTTCATCCTGGGAACTTGGAGAAGAATTGGATCAAGATAAATCATAGTTGCTTTGCAACTGACCAAAATGGTCCAGAAATGAGATTTGGATGATGCACTCAAATGGTGTGGCCACATGAGCTCAAGTTTGTCAAGGCTTCATGATTTGATCATATAAAGATGCTATATAAGTTTCATACCAATTGGATAAACCAAAATGGTAGTTCCTTCACAAACATTTCCACTGACCAGAAACTTGCAAAAAATCTAGAGAAATATTGGTTTGACGAACCATGCTCAAAATGAGTTGAGGTAGGTTATATGGATAATAGAAGGCCTAGAAAAATTGACAGCCATAATGGAGCAAGATAAAGTATACTTGCTTCACAAACTGAAATTTTGGACAGAATCAAAGAATTGAAGATGAGCTCACATGGAGGCATGGAATGAGCTCTACTTTGGTGGAGGGCTATGATATGATGATATTAGGGATCATGCAAAATGGCAACTCATTTGGATATGCCTAGCTTATACTTCCTTCACCACGAGTTCCCTCAGACAGGAACTTTGGAAAATCATAATGAAATAATTATTAGGCAAATGAGGTTGCATTTTGGCATGTGGCAATGATATGGACAGAAAAAGGTGTCCAAGGAGTTTGAGGTCAATTGGCAAAAGGAAAATAGCACTTGCTTCACAATGTGCCATTTAGGGCAGAATAGGAAATGAATTAATTGAGCCAGATGATAAACATGACAAATGAAATATTTTTCCTTATTTGAGAAAGATATAACCCAAACAATTTATGAGAATTATTTGGGAATTTAAGGAGTGATGGGAATAAAGGTTGCTTCACAACCTAGGGCAGATAGGGTTATTCCTTTAATAGAAAAAGGAATATTCCTGAGAAAAAGAAATTAGGGTTTGGTCAAGTAGTGGAGTGACATGATCTTGGCAAGGTTTTGAGAATGATGAGCCACTTGGGAGAGGAAATGAAGATGATTTCCCAGGTGACAAGGCCACAGAATCACTCCAAAAAGAAAAACAGAGCAAAAACCAATAAATCAAAAAGAAAAAGAAAAGGGCCAAAATCCAGGCTGTTACATTGGACCTCTGAGAACAGGTAGGAGCGGCTTCACTCATGTACTCGTGGTAGTCGACAAATTCACCAAATGGATTGAAGCCAAACCTATCAAAAGTCTTGAAGCCAGTACTGCGGTCAGTTTCATGAGAGAGTTAACATTCAGATATGGTGTTCCGCACAGCATCATCACTGACAACAACTCGAACTTCGATTCGGATGAGTTCAGAGCCTTTTGTGCTTCCCAAGGCAGTCGAGTCGACTATGCTTCAGTCGCCCACCCCTAGTCGAATGGACAAGCCGAAAGAACAAATGGGTTGATCCTCAAAGGACTGAAACCCCGACTGATGCGCGATCTCAAGCATGCGGCAGTCGCCTAGGTCAATGAACTTCCGTCAATACTTTGTGGTTTGAGGATGACTCCGAATCGGTCGACTGGTCGAACTCCATTCTTCTTGGTCTAAGGAGTTGACACTGTGCTTCCGGGTGACTTGCTTCACAATGCACCCAGAGTCGAGCTCTTCTCAGAAGATGAAGCAGAACATGCTCAGCAAGACACAGTTGATCTCCTGGAAGAGGAAAGAGAGATGGCTCTGATCTGATCGACCATTTATCAGCAAGACCTGCGTCAATTCTACGCCAGAAACGTGAGGGGTCGAGCATTTCAGGAAGGAGATTTGGTTCTTCGAGTGGATCAACAGAAGCCACACAAGCTTGCCCCTACTTGGGAATGTCCTTTCATCATCACCAGAGTGCTCCACAACGGAGCATACCACCTCTACAACGTCGAACATAAGAAAGACGAGCCACGCGCTTGGAATGCGGAGTTGCTCCACCCCTTTTACACTTAAGCATTCACACTGTTGAGATGTAATAAGAAATACCCTTTAGTTTGATTATCAAAGACACAGTTTTACAGTCTCGTAAATGATCGTTGTTCCTTTTTTGTATGTTCTAAATCTCCCAGTGGGTGCCTTAGATGCGAATCCGTTTCGCCTAAGTTTAACATATCCTACTGAGTGATGAGCAAGCCTCTCAGTCGGGGGCTTAGTTGCGAATCCGTTTCGCCTAAGTTGAAAAAATCCTACCGAGTGGTGAGCAAGCCTCTCACTCGGAGGCTTAGCTGCTGTCCAGTACTCGCCTAAGTTGAAAAAAATCCTACCAAGTGGTGAGCAAGCCTCTTACTCGAAGGCTTAGCTGTAGTCCAGTACTCGCCTAAGTTGAAAAAATCCTACCGAGTGGTGAGCAAGCCTCTCACTCGGAGGCTTATATGTAGTCCAGTACTCGCCTAAGTTGAAAAAATCCTACCGAGTGGTGAGCAAGCCTCTCACTCGGAGGCTTAGCTGCAGTCCAGTACTCGCCTAAGTTCAAAAAATCCCACTGAGTGATGAGCAAACCTCACACTCGGGGGCTTAGCTGCAGTCCAGTACTCGCCTAAGTTGAAAAAATCCTATTGAGTGATGAGCAAACCTCACACTCGGGGGCTTAGCTGCAGTCCAGTACTCACCTAAGTTTAAAATATCCTACCGAGTGATGAGCAAACCTCACACTCGGGGGCTTAGCTGCAGTTTAGTACTCACCTAAGTTTAAAAAATCCTACCGAGTGATGAGCAAACCTCACACTCGGGAGCTTAGCTACAGTCCAGTTCTCGCCTAAGTTTAAAAAATCAACCGTGTGATGAGCAAACCTCACACTCAGGGGCTTAGCTGCAGTCCAGTACTCGCCTAAGTTTAAAAAATAATACCAAGTGATGAGCAAACCTCACACTCGGGGGCTTAGCTGCAGTCTAGTACTCGCCTAAGTTTAAAAAAACCCTACCGAGTGAGAGCAACCCTCACACTCGAAGGATTAGCTGCAGTCCAGTACTCGCCTAAGTTTGGAAGACACTCCTATCCACAAGTACAACGTGCGCTCCATCCCTATCTGCAAGGACGACGGGGTGTTGGCCGACTGCAACCCTCTCTTCGGAGCTGCGCCACAAGTACAACGTGCGCTCCATCCCTATCTGCAAGGATGACGAGGTGCAGGTCGACTGCAACCCCCTCCTCGGAGCTGCGCCACAAGTACAACATGCGCCCCATCCCTATCCGCACGGACGATGAGGTGCTGGTCGACCGCAACCCTCTCTTCGGAGCTGCACCACAAGTACAACGTGTGCTCCATCCCTATCCGCAAGGACAACGAGGTGCATGTCGACTACAACCCTCTCCTCGGATCTGCGCCACAAGTACAACGTGCGCTCCATTCTCATCCGCAAGGATGATGAGGTGCATGTCGACTGGGATATCCTCCTCAGAATTGCATCTCAAGTACAAAGAATATTCCGAGTGAAGAACAAGTTCCACTCGAAGGCAAACGCAAGCACATTCAGAAGATAAACCAAGTTCAAATAGAATCTTAAAAGTTTCAGGACGAAGATAAAAGTACTCAGGCATCAGGCCAAAAGGAGTTTAACGGTTATAAAATCACTCGGCATTCCGAGGCAAATTTAAGGCGAGGTATCAAGTTTGTTCACTCCGCAGGAGGAGGGCTTGCAGGCTCGACGAACTCGTCTAGATCAATCCCGTCAGCGATCCGAGTGGCAGCAGCGATGAAAGTCTCCATGAAGGATTGGAAGTCGTGTCTTTTGGTGTTAGCGACCTTGATCGCCGCCAGCTTCTCTTCTCGAGATTCTTTGTAGTGGACCCTAACCAGCGATAGAGCCACGTCAGCACCGCATCGGGCAGAAGACTTCTTCCATTCCTGCACTCGACCAGGAACCTCATTGAGTCGAGTCATCAGAGACTCGAGATCATTCTGAAATGTTGCCCTTGGCCAGAGTGATGTCTCAATGCGCGATGTCGCCACCTTCAAGCGAGCAAGATAGCTATTAACGCTAGCAACGCGAGTCCAGTTGAAGCACATTCATGGCAGCCTCATCGCCGACTGGAGAAAGGATGGGATCCAAGCCCGTCTCGATCCGTCCAGTTTCCTCTTCAATGTTTTGGTAGAATTATGCAGATTCAAGGAGTTAATGAGTCGACTGATCCGTAGTGACTTGCAAACAGTAAAATAGTCGGATAATAAAAAAAAGGGTACCTTCGAGCATAAGGAAGAGCTTCTTGTCAAGGGCTTTCAGATAAGCTTCCAAGTCGTTTCTCCTATGAGACATGCTTTCTAGCTGCTCATTCAGAGTCACCTTATCTTTCTTCAGACGTGTCACCTCTCGGCTGGATTCAGTAAGAGACGACTTCAGCTTGGTTATTTCCTCCTCTAGCGCTGCCTCCTTTTGCGCAGCTGCAAGGTCGAGGTCCTTCTTCGCTAGAGTCAGCCTCATTTTCTTTGCAAAATACACATTTGGTTCAAACAGAAGAACGAAGGGATAACTTGAAGGATGGTCGAGATAAGCAGTCAATAGGCCGTTACCTTCTGTACTAGCAACTTCATCTTGAGCCTTTTTAAGTTCTGTTGGGCTAGCTCCAAGTCAAGGTTGAGTTGCCTATGCTTTTCCTCGAATTCAGCGAACTTGGAGATAAGTGCACAGGATTTCTACAATGAGTAAAAGACATGTCAATGGACACGATCAAAGATTATTTACTTTTGAGTGAATAAAACTTTAAGACTACTGCAGAATCAAACATTCTATAGTAGTCTCGGGGACTACACCTTGTGGGTGCACTTAGCGTGCTCCCACTGGTTCAGATTCCACTCGACACGGTCTGTCCAGACCAAGTGGAAGAAAAAAAAAGAAAGAGAAAGAAGTACTCAGACCCCAATCGACTGCCAGCAGTCGAGTGCGGTCTCAGGGACTACACCCAGTGGGTGCACTTAGCGTGCCCCCACTGGTTCAGATCCCACTCGACATGGTCCGCCCAGACCGAGTGGAAGAGTGAAAACAACAAAGATGGCAAAACACCCAGTGGGTGTGCAGATGCGAAGTGCAAGACAACAAGAGATTACACGGCGAAAAGTATTCAGGTAGCATATCCTATCAGAACAAGTTCAGTCGGAAGCCAAATTACTTGGACATTGGCTCGAAGGGCCGCGCTGGCGTTGTAAGCAGCCTGACTGTTTTTGTGCACCACCTTCACCCACTCCATCATTATGCCTGCCTGGCGAATGGCTTCCGCAGCAGCGTCCGCCTGGCTTTCTGGAACCTGATGAGTGGTGAAGAATGGGACTGATGGTCCGGACACAACACCTTGAAGTTCTGAGGTATGAAGTTGGACGATTGAAGTAAGCACTGGCACAGTCGATGATGTGGGGCGTACACTCGACACTGGATCAGCAGAAACCGTGCTCACATCTTCAAGCTGTTGAACTACTGGCTCTGCCGCCGGTTTCGATTGGGATGTCTTGCCAGCCGATGCCTTCTTGTTCCTCCTGGGAGTCAGCGGCACGTCCTTGTCATCATCTGGGAGCTCAATGATATTGGGAGGGGTTGCAAAGAGATCAGTCGACCCCAGATCAGTCGTCAGAATTTAATCGACCAAGTAACCAAGGACAGGATTACGAGAGTTGTACCTGGGTTAGAGGTGACTGCATCTTCCATCTCTTCATCTTCGTACTTATGGGTGGAAGTCCCGGAGGTAGCAGCTCTACAAATTTCAATATTCAGTCGGTCACGTCTATCACACCGAGTCAACCAAAGAATCAGGCCTGGTTATTACCCAGAGACAGTAGGAATGGCCACTTTGATCTTGGGCAAAGCCTTCAATGGTTTGGATGACGCATCTTTCAGTTGTTTCGGCACCTTATTAGTTGGCACTGGAGACGATGCAGCTTTCGGTTGCTTCGGTGCCCTCTTAGTCGGCACTGGAGAAGACGCCTGAGGGCGCTTCGACGACTATCTAGTCAGTGCGGTCGCTTTGTCGTGGATGCTTGCCGGGTCGTGAGTGTGCTTGGATATTTTTACCCTATGAGGAGGTGAGTCAACCTCTTCTTCATCACTCGGGTCGTCACTCTCCTCGTCCTCCTCGTTGTTAGAGTGCCGCTCGCCGCTCTCGCCCCCACTCGCCTCCCCCTTCGGATCATGATACTGCTCCCTGTTGGGCATCGAGTACATCTTAGTAAGGGCCTGAAAGATAACAAGCGAAGCAAAAATCAGTCGGTTGTCAACAAGCGATTACATGATGAATCAAGAGAACACTCGGCAATCCAGAGTCGGGCCTCGTCTAGCTGGCGCGAGTTTTCGAATGGAGGGACTCTCCTGGACCCCCAGGGGTTATCCTTGTTGCCAGTGATGCCTTTCAGCCACTTCTCCACCATGTCCTCGTCGACCTCCTCCGGGTGGATCCGAGTGGAATCCTCAATACCTGAGTACATCCACATCGGATGGTCATGGGCTTAGAGCGGCTGGATGCATCGTTTAAGGAAGACCTCCAATAGATCCATACCGGTCACGCCATCCCAGACGAGCTGGACCACCCGCTCGACCAACACCTTCACCCGCGCCTTCTCCTCTGGGATCACCTTCAAGGCAGAGGGCTTGTCGACCTGAGCCATGGAGAAAGCAGGAAGTCCGGTCGACTGACCTGGAGTCGGCTGGTCTTTGCAATAAAACCAGGTCGACTACCATCCTCGGATTGACTTAGGAAGGATCATAGCTAGGAAAGTGCTTTTAACTCTCATTTGAATCCCAGGACCCCCACACATCTGAATCACGTGCGTCCTCTCGTCACTCGGGTTGGCCTTCTTGACCAACTAGGAACGACACGTGAAAATGTGCTTGAAAAGACCCTAGTGTGGCCTACAACCTAAGAAGTTCTCGCACATGGACACATAGGCAGCGAGATATACGATGGTGTTGGGAGTAAAGTGGTGGACTTATGCTCCAAAGAAGTTCAAGAATCCCCGGAAAAAAGACGGGGAGGCAAAGAAAATCCACGGTCAACATGGGTGGCGAGGAGAACGCACTCACCCTCTCGCGGATGCGGTTCGGTCTCGCCTTCCGAGAGCCCCGCCGATTCGTGGGGAATCATCCCCCCCTCGACCAGATCGTCGATGTCGTCCTGACTAATCGTCGACCGAATCCAGTCGCCCTGGATCCAGCCGCGCGGCAGGCCGGACCTCAACGAAGATCCGCCCCGGCTGGACTTCTTCCCCTTCGCCTTCGCCGTCGCCTTCTTCGCGTGCTCCAGAGCCACCGTCCTCTCCTTCCCTATGGCTGCGGGCGAAACTCGAACAGAGCAGCGATGCCGTGAGTAGATGTGGATGTGGCGGAGAGAGCGGAGGAGAATGGGAACACACTATGCAGAAAACCCCAATCCGGCACCTTATATGAGGCCGCTTCCGAGTGGCTGACCTGTGGGTCCGGACGATCATATCAAATCCCGCAACAGTCGCGCACGAGGTACGTGGCGAAAAAGGTGGCACGGTGATCAAGGCGGCCTTGCCTAATCCCGTCTGATTACTGCGGCCTCCTCTGTCCCGCGCGCTTCCCCAAAATACGAATCCCACGATATCCGCGAGCAGCAGGGCAACCTGTCAGACAGAAGATTTTTTCCATATCAGTACTCAGAGCATCGCAGTAAAGTTCACTCGGAAGAACCAAGAATGGATCAAGGCGACTAAAAAAGAAGTTGAAGTCATCATGATTGTTCATTTGGTCCCCATAAGGCTCTTCTGAAGCATGAAAATTTAATTGGAGGTGTTCTCAACTCCTTCTCCACTCAAGCCCTGAACCATTCGGGGGCTAATGTTGAAGCTATGTACCTAGGGTACGGTCATAGGCCTGACCTAGACACCCTCCCCTAGGACACCATCTTAAAACCAGAAACATTCAAGGGATAGTGTCATCCACTCGACTACAAGTCATTCCACTCGGAAGATTCAAGGTCACTCGACCGCAGCAATTATCACTCGACGGTAGAAGACCTAAAGTCACTCTGCACGGCAACGGTCGGACGTTTACTTCGTAGACTTAATAGGCATTTATGTCACTTAATTGCTAGCGTTACCAGTAACGCCTCCTTCTTAATGTACTTTAAACCCTTTGTAATGTGGGCTGGCTGGGGTCCTGGCGCACTCTATATAAGCCACCCCCTCCACTAGCATAAGGGTTCGCACCCCCTGTAAACACACACACACATACATAATGCAGTTGACCGCCTCCGGGCACCGAGACATAGGGCTTTTACTTCCTCCGCGAAGGGCCTGAACTCGTAAAACTCGTGTGTACAACTTTGCCATAGCTAGGATCTTGCCTCCTCATACCTACCCCCCATTATACTGTCAGTCTTAGATCCACGACAGCGGAAGCCGGGCTGCTATTTCAGTTCTAGGGGTAGTTGATCCTCGGGTGGAGATGGCTTCCTTCCCATGTTTCGGCGTTGAGCTTGCCGGCCTGTTTGAAGACCCAGCAGATTTTGTTGGTATGACTAGCAAAAGAGCCCGTGCGTTGCAACGAGAGAGAAAACATAACACACACTCTTAACTCAACAACCATCACTCAAGACCACAATAGGTCCATCTTCTTTATTTTTGCGAGGCATCATATTTGTGTTGCCGCTTATCCTCCTTCTCACCCTCGCTGGTGATACATCTCCAATGTATCTATATTTTTTGATTGTTCCATGCTATTATATTATCAACCTTGGATGTTTTATATGCATTTATATGCTATTTTATATGATTTTTGGGACTAACCTATTAACCCAGAGCCTAGTGCCAGTTTCTGTTTTTTTCCTTGTTTTAGAGTATCGTAGAAAAGGAAAATCAAACGGAGTCCAATTGACCTGAAACTTCATGGAACTTATTTTTGGATCAGAAGAAGCCCGGGAGACTGGGAGTCCACGTAAGGGAAGCTTTGAGGAGGCCACGAGGTAGGGGGGCGCGCCCACCCCCTGGGCGCGCCCTCCACCCTCGTGGGCCCCCCGTGGCTCCCCTGACGTACTCCTTCCGCCTATATATCTCCATATACCCTAAAAACATCGGGGAGCACAATAGATCGGGAGTTCCGCCGCCAGAAGCCTCCGTAGCCACCGAAAGCCAATCTAGACCTGTTCTGGCACCCTGCTGGAGGGGGAATCCCTCTCCGGTGGCCATCTTCATCATCCCGGTGCTCTCCATGACGAGGAGGGAGTAGTTCTCCCTCGCGGCTGAGGGTATGTACCAGTAGCTATGTGTTTGATCTCTCTCTCTCTCTCTCTTGTGTTCTTGAGGTGATACGATCTTGATGTATCGCGAGCTTTGCTATTATAGCTGGATCCTATGATGTTTCTTCCCCCCTCTACTCTCTTGTAATGGATTGAGTTTTCCCTTTGAAGTTATCTTATTGGATGGAGTCTTTAAAGATTTGAGAACACTTGATGTATGTCTTGCTGTGCGTATCTGTGGTGACAATGGGATTCCACGTGATTCACTTGATGTATGTTTTGGTGATCAACTTGCGGGTTCCGCCCATGAACCTATGCATAGGGGTTGGCACACGTTTTCGTCGTGATTCTCCGATAGAAACTTTGGGGCACTCTTTGAGGTTCTATGTGTTGGTTGAATAGATGAATCTGAGATTGCGTGATGCATATCATATAATCATACCCACGGATACTTGAGGTGACATTGGAGTATCTAGGTGACATTAGGGTTTTGGTTGATCTGTGTCTTAAGGTGTTATTCTAGTACGGACTCTAGGGCTGTTTGTGACACTTATAGGAATAGCCCAACGGATTGATTGGAAAGAATAACTTTGAGGTGGTTTCGTACCCTACCATAATCTCTTCATTTGTTCTCCGCTATTAGTGACTTTGGAGTGATTCTTTGTTGCATGTTGAGGGATAGTTATGTGATCCAATTATGTTATTATTGTTGAGTGGACTTGCACTAGTGAAAGTATGAACCCTAGGCCTTGTTTCCTAGCATTGCAATACCATTTACGCTCACTTTTACCATTCGTTACCTTGCTGTTTTTATATTTTCAGATTACAAAAACTATTATCTACCATCCATATACCACTTGTATCACCATCTCTTCGCCGAACTAGTGCACCTATACAATTTACCATTGTATTGGGTGTGTTGGGGACACAAGAGACTCTTTCTTATTTGGTTACAGGGTTGCTTGAGAGAGACCATCTTCATCCTACGCCTCCTATGGATTGATAAACCTTAGGTCAGCCACTTCAGGGAAATTTGCTACTGTCCTACAAACCTCTGCACTTGGAGGCCCAACAACGTCTACAAGAAGAAGGTTGTGTAGTAGACATCAAGCTCTTTTCTGGCGCCGTTGCCGGGGAGGTTAGCGCTTGAAGGTATATCTTTATATCTTGCAATCGAGTCTTTTAGTTTCTTGTTTTTATCACTAGTTTAGTTTATAAAAGAAAACTATATAAAAAATGGAATTGAGTTTGTCTCATACGCTTCATCTTTTAAATATCTTTCGTGAGTATGATGGAAAGGAAAATTGTGCCAAAATGTTAGAAGAAGAATGGATTAAAATGTTTGGCACTAAATATTTGAATGATGAGCATGATTGCAATGTTGTTAGTATGAATTCTTTGAATATCCATGATACTAATGATGATTGCACTAGTTATGATGAAAATGTCTCCTATAAACATGTTAATTTTTGTGGAGTGCATTGGGTTTGTAAGTACACACCAAAAAGGGAAGATAGATATTGCAAGAAGCATAAGTACTTAGAAACTAAATTGTTGCAAGAAATACTAGATGATTGTGCTGAAAATTTAAGTTTTCTTAGCCGTACTTGTGGACTTTGCAATGAAAGTGGTCATTTAACTATCCGATGCAAATTCTTTCACGATCTAATCGTGTCCAAAAATTGTGATGACTTGATTTCCCTTGCACATTATAATGAACTTAGCTTGCTCATGGGTTGTGAAGAAATGAAACATATAACTGGGGATCTCCCAGAATTTGCCCATTATAAACTTCTTGGCTTTGATCTAGAGGAAATTTATATGTATTGTGCGGTGAATTGCATTGAAAACCCTTATATTGCCAATTACATAAAGAAAAGAAAACAAATAGAATATGAAGAGAATACTAATGAAAGGGAAGAGACTTCCCAATACCCTCCTATTATTTCTTATGATGAGTCAGGTAACGAGGAGGAGCCTCCTATTCAACCAATCTCATTAATAAGGAGCTCCAAAAAGAGGATTGAACACACACATGATATAGTGAAGAAGAAGAAAAGAAAAAGGAAGAGAGGTAAAAAGATATCTCCCCCAAATAATGCTGCTCCTATTACTATTGTGCCTCATGAAAATATAATTGTGGAAGATAATGATACTTCTTATGATCTTGAAAATCTTTTTGGCACTTGCTTGGAAGAGTATGATAATTGCTATACTATTGGTGCTATCCATACTATTAATTATGAGAGTGATTATGATTATGATATGAAAAGGCCCAAGCTTGGGGATGCTATGTTTGATGAAGATGATGTTTTTGAGAATATATTTGCTGCAATTAATGGTAGTCCCAAGCTTGGGGAGGCTATGTTTAATGAAGATGATATTTTTAGTCTCCCAAGTTTTGATATGCAAATTTATAATGATGATAGCATGCCTCCTACTTATGATGATTATTGTTATGATACTTATGCTATAAAAGTAGTGATTATATTTATAAAACTTGTCATGATTATGGTTACCCCTTTTCTGAACATTACTCTTTTAATGTAGAAACAATTTATAGTATTCGAGTTTCTTATGATACTCCCACTATTATTGATGAGAAGAAATTTGCTTATGTGGAGAGTAATAAAAATTCTATGCCTGTAGATCATGAAAAGAATGCTTTATATGCTGGTTATATTGTTGAATTCATTCATGATGCTACTGAAAATTATTATGAGGGAGGAGCATATTCTTGTAGGAATTGCAATAATATCAAGCTTCCTCTCTATGTGCTTAAAGTTTTGAAGTTATGCTTGTTTGACCTTCCTATGCTAGTTGATTATTGTTCCCATAAGTTGTTTGCTCAAAAAATACCTATGCATAGGAAGTGGGTTAGACTTAAATGTGCTAGTCATATTCTTCATGAGGCTCTCTTTATGTTTCAATTCTTATCTTTTATGTGAGCATCATTGAAATCATCATGCCTAGCTAGGGGCGTTAAACGATAGCGCTTGTTGGGAGGCAACCCAATTTTATTTTTGTCCCTTGCTTTTTTCCTGTGTTTAGTAATAAATAATTCATCTAGCCTCTGTTTAGATGTGGTTTTATGCTTTTAATTAGTGTTTGTGCCAAGTAGAACCTTTGGGAAGACTTGGGGAAAGTCTTTGCGATCATACTGTAAAAAACAGAAACTTTAGCGCTCACGAGAATTGCTGCCATTATTATTGGAGAGTTCTATTTAGTTAATTCTTTTTGCAGATGATTAATAGATAAATTCCTCACGTACAGAAATTTATTTGAGAATTTTATGAGTTCCAGAAGTATACGTTTGATCCAGATTACTACAGACTATTCTGTTTTTGAAAGATTCTGTTTTCCGTGTGTTGTTTGCTTATTTTGATGAATCTATGGCTAGTAAAATAGTTTATAAACCATAGAGAAGTTGGAATACAGTAGGTTTAACACCAATATAAATAAAGAATGAGTTCATTACAGTACCTTGAAGTGGTGTTTTGTTTTCTTTCGCTAACGGAGCTTACGAGTTTTCTGTTAAGTTTTGTGTTGTGAAGTTTTCAAGTTTTGGGTAAAGATTCGATGGAGTATGGAATAAGGAGTGGCAAGAACCTAAGCTTGGGGATGCCCAAGGCACCCCAAGGTAATATTCAAGGAAAACCAAGAGCCTAAGCTTGGGGATGCCCCGGAAGGCATCCCCTCTTTCGTCTTCGTTCATCGGTAACTTTACTTGGAGCTATATTTTTATTTACCACATGATATGTGTTTTGCTTGGAGCGTCATTTTATTTACTTTTGTTTTGCTTGCTGTTGGAATAAAATACCAAGATCTGAAATTCTTAAATGTTAGAGAGTCTTCACATAGTTGCATAATTATTCGACTACTCATTAATCTTCACTTATATCTTTCGGAGTAGTTTGTCATTTGCTCTAGTGCTTCACTTATATCTTTTTAGAGCACGGTGGTGGTTTTATTTTATAGAAATAATAGATCTCTCATGCTTCACTTATATTATTTTGAGAGTCTTTAGAACAGCATGGTAGTTTGCTTTGGTTGTGAAACTAGTCCTAATATGATGGGCATCCAAGAGGGATATAATAAAAACTTTCATATAAAGTGCATTGAATACTATGAGAAGTATGATACTTGATGATTGTTTTGAGATATGAAGATGGTGATATTAGAGTCATGCTAGTTGAGTAGTTGTGAATTTGAGAAATTCTTGTGTTGAAGTTTGTGATTCCCGTAGCATGCACGTATGGTGAACCGTTATGTTAAGAAGTCGGAGCATGATGTATTTATTGATTGTCCTCCTTATGAGTGGCGGTCGGGGACGAGCGATGGTCTTTTCCTACCAATCTACCCCCCTAGGAGCATGCACATAGTACTTTGTTTCGATAACTAGTAGATTTTTGCAATAAGTATGTGAGTTCTTTATGACTAATGTTGAGTCCATGTATTATACGCACTCTCACCCTTCCACCATTGCTAGCCTCTCTAGTACCGCGCAACTTTCGCCGGTACCATAAACCCACCATATACCTTCCTCAAAACCGCCACCATACCTACCTATCATGGCATTTCCATAGCCATTTCGACATATGTTGCCATGCAACTTACCAATGTTCCATTTATTATGACGCGCTCCATCATTGTCATATTGCTTTGCATGATCATGTAGTTGACATCGTATTTGTGGCAAAGCCACCATTCATAATTCTTTAATACATGTCAGTCATGCATCATTGCATATCCCGGTACACCGCCGGAGGCATTCATATAGAGTCATATCTTGTTCTAAGTATCGAGTTGTAATTGTTGAGTTGTAAGAAAAATAAAAGTGTGATGATCATCATTATTAGAGCATTGTCCCAGTGAGGAAAGGATGATGGAGACTATGATTCCCCCACAAGTCGGGATGAGACTCCGGACGAAAAATAAATAAATAAATAAAAGAGGCCAAAGAAGCCCAAATAAAAAAAGAGAGAAAAAAGAGGCCATAAAAAAAGAGAAGGCCCAAATAAAAATAATAATAATAATGATGAGAGAAAAAGAGAGAAGGGCCAATGCTACTATCCTTTTACCACACTTGTGCTTCAAAGTAGCACCATGATCTTCATGATAGAGAGTCTCCTATGTTGTCACTTTCATATACTAGTGGGAATCTTTCATTATAGAACTTGGCTTGTATATTCCAATGATGGGCTTCCTCAAAATGCCCTAGGTCTTCGTGAGCAAGCGAGTTGGATGCACACCCACTAGTTTCTTTTGTTGAGCTTTCATACATTTATAGCTCTAGTGCATCCGTTGCATGGCAATCCCTACTCAATCACATTGATATCTATTGCATGGCATCTCCTTAGCCCATTGATACGCCTAGTTGATGTGAGACTATCTTCTCCCTTTTGTCTTCTCCACAACCACCATTCTATCCCACCTATAGTGCTATGTCCATGGCTCACGCTCATGTATTGCGTGAATATTGAAAAAGTTTGAGAACACCAAAAGTATGAAACAATTGCTTGGCTTGTCATCGGGGTTGTGCATGATTTAAATATTTTGTGTGGTGAAGATGGAGCATAGCCAGACTATATGATTTTGTAGGGATAGCTTTCTTTGGCCATGTTATTTTGAGAAGACATGATTGCTTTGTTAGTATGCTTGAAGTATTATTATTCTTATGTCAATATTAAACTTTGTCTTGAATCTTATGTATCTGAATATTCTTGCCACAATTAAGAAGAATTACATTAAAATTATGTTAGGTAGCATTCCACATCAAAATTCTGTTTTTATCATTTACCTACTCGAGGACGAGCAGGAATTAAGCTTGGGGATGCTGATATGTCTCCAACGTATCTATAATTTTTGATTGTTCCATGCTATTATATTATCAACCTTGGATGTTATATATGCATTTATATGCTATTTTATATGATTTTTGGGACTAACCTATTAACCCAGAGCCCAGTGCCAGTTTATGTTTTTTTCCTTGTTTTAGAGTATCGCGGAAAAGGAAAATCAAACGGAGTCCAATTGACCTGAAACTTCGTGGAACTTATTTTTGGATCAGAAGAAGCCCAGGAGACTTGGAGTCCACGTAAGGGAAGCTTTGAGGAGGCCACGAGGTAGGGGGCGGGCCCTCCACCCTTGTGGGCCCCTCGTGGCTCCCTTTACGTACTCCTTCTGCCTATATATATCTCCATATACCCTAAAAAGACCGGGGAGCACAATAGATCGGGAGTTCCACCGCCAGAAGCCTCCGTAGCCACCGAAAGCCAATCTAGACCCGTTCCGGCACCCTGCCGAAGGGGGAATCCCTCTCCGGTGGCCATCTTCATCATCCCAGTGCTCTCCATGACGAGGTGGGAGTAGTTCTACCTCAGGGCTGAGGGTATGTACCAGTAGCTATGTGTTTGATCTCTCTCTCTCTCTCGTGTTCTTGAGGTGATACGATCTTGATGTATCGCGAGCTTTGCTATTATAGTTGGATCCTATGATGTTTCTTCCCCCCTCTACTCTGTTGTAATGGATAGACTTTTCCCTTTGAAGTTATCTTATCGGATTGAGTCTTTAAAGATTTGAGAACACTTGATGTATGTCTTGCTGTGCGTATCTATGGTGACAATAGGATACCACGTGACTCACTTGATGTATGTTTTGGTGATCAACTTGCGGGTTCCGCCCATGAACCTATGCATAGGGGTTGGCACACGTTTTCGTCGTGATTCTCCGGTAGAAACTTTGGGGCACTCTTTGAGGTTCTATGTGTTGGTTGAATAGATGAATCTGAGATTGTGTGATGCATATCGTATAATCATACCCACGGATACTTGAGGTGACATTGGAGTATCTAGGTGACATTAGGGTTTTGGTTGATTTGTGTCTTAAGGTGTTATTCTAGTACGAACTCTAGGGCTATTTGTGACACTTATAGGAATAGCCCAACTGATTGATTGGAAAGAATAACTTTGAGGTGGTTTCGTACCCTACCATAATCTCTTCGTTTGTTCTCCGCTATTTGTGACGTTGGAGTTACTCTTTGTTGCATGTTGAGGGATAGTTATGTGATCCAATTATGCTATTATTGTTGAGAGGACTTGCACTAGTGAAACTATGAACCCTAGGACTTGTTTCCTAGCATTGCAATACCGTTTACGCTCACTTTTACCATTCGGTACCTTGCTGTTTTTATATTTTCAGATTACAAAAACTATTATCTACCATCCATATACCACTTGTATCACCATCTCTTCGCCGAACTAGTGCACCTATACAATTTACCATTGTATTGGGTGTGTTGGGGACACAAGAGACTCTTTGTTATTTGGTTGCATGGTTGCTTGAGTGAGACCATCTTCATCCTATGCCTCCTACGGATTGATAAACCTTAGGTCATCCACTTGAGGGAAATTTGCTACTGTCCTACAAACCTCTACACTTGGAGGCCCAACAACATCTACAAGACGAAGGTTGTGTAGTAGACATCAGCCGGCGATGGCCTCGGTGTTCACACAAAACAACAAAAAATGTGTGTTGAATATGGTTAATAATAAGGCGTCTCTCTCTCTCTCTCTCTCTCTCTCTCTCTCTCGCTCGCTCGCTTTCTCTCACTCTCGCGATGAGAAATCTGTTGTTTTCCCCTATGACATTTTTCAGAGGTATGCATGTGTAGTTATTGATGTTTTCTTTTCACTATATGGTTATAGTGGGGTGTTTATTTGCAATCTGGATCGCCGCTGGTATGAAAAAAACGGATCTTGCGCTATAAATTATAAGTTTACTTCCATAATAATATTTTAAAAATATTTAACAGGTAAAATTAACATCATATTTAGATTCCACACATTTTTCTAATAAAATTTCATATATAATATGTTAAAATCGAAGTTACGGTTTAAAAGATAGAGATAATTTAGAAAATCATTTGGTTTGACTCAAATATATTCCAAAATAATATTTAAAAATACTTAACAGGTAAAAATAATCTCATATTCATATTCTACATATTTTTCTAATCAAATTTCATATATAACATGTTCAAATCGGAGTTACGGTTTAAAAGATATGGACGATTTTAAAAAGCATTTGTTTGACTTAAATATGATCGACGGATGAATTACCTAAAACATTAGGGAGGTTTTTGAAAAATGTAAAATAACGGTTTGGGGGTGACTTAAATCCGGACGGCGGGTTGATTTCAAGAAAAGAAAGTGACTTTTGTGTAAAATACGAAAATAACGATTCATTTTAACTTAAAATAGGACTGCGGGTTGAATTCTCTGAAATAGAGGGTCTTTTCTAAAAAATGCCATGACGGACGAAAGAAACCCAATTTGCTTTATTATTAGGTAACGATTAGCTGGTTTATCAGGGTGGCCGTGAATCTGGCAGGGTCGGTCCAAAATCCTGTCCAGGTTGGATGGTTCATCTCGATTCGCCTTGGATGGCTTCTTCCGCTGGCCGGGCTTGGGGTTGCTGAATTCGACGTTGTCCGTTGTGTCGCCTGATCATTCATTGTCATTTAGACTATTGTTTTTGCTTCCCTGTGGCTTGCCGTTGGCGTCTTGGATTTCGGAGGTGCCCTGGCTGCTGGCACTATTGCTTCTATGAGCAAGCCAGCTATCTTCTCCCGCGCAAAAGCGAGTCATCAGAGCAGTGAGAGCAGTCGTGGATTTAGGTCCTTCTTGGCTAAGGTGGTGTGCAAGCCATTCGTCCCAGATGCTTTGTCTGAAAGCCGCGAGGGCTTCTGCGTCCGGACAGTCGACGATTTGGTTATTTTTGACTAAGAACCGGGTCCAGAGCTCCCTGGGTGATTCGCCGGGCTGTTGGACAATGTGACTTAGGTCATTGGCATCCGGTGGCCGGACATGTGTTCCTCGGATGTTATTGAGGAAGGCCTCTTCCAAGTCCTTCCAACTGCCTATGGAATTTTCAGGTAGGCTGTTTAACTAGTACCAAGCTGGTCCTTTTAGTTTTAGTGGGAGGTATTTAATGGCATGGAGGTCGTCTCCACGGGCCATATGGATGTGGATGATGAAATCTTCTATCCATACCGCGGGATCGGTTGTCCCGTCGTATGATTCAATATTGATGGGTTTGAATCCTTCGGGGAATTCATGATCCATTACTTCATCAGTGAAGCAAAGCGGGTGTGCGGCTCCTCTATGTTGGGCCACACTACGACGTCACTCCGAAGGAGTCACATTGCGGTTTTCGGCCTGGTTGCGGCGAGGTGTGACACGTCCGAATAGGTAGCCGTCATTGCGTGTTGAAGCATGTTTTCGCAATCCGTAGATCGGTCTTGTGATTCCTGCTCTATTGTCCCAGTCCCTCTGCAGGTTGTCTGGGTAATCGTGGCCTGTGTTGTTCTTGCCTTTATGGCGAGGTGGGGCGGTCTGGTGTTCGGCTTGAGTTGCCTTTTTATCCGGACAGAGTTGCCGATGACCTGCCATGTTGTGTGACGATTGTATGGGCTCCAACGCCCCATCATCGGACTGGTAGAGCGATCTGTGCTTTTGGTAGCTTTTGGCTGGGACACTGAGGCCGTATTCTTCGGCGATCAGGACTTCGGTCCATCTGTCATTGAGTAGGTCTTGGTCAGCTTGAAGCTGCTGCTGCTTCTTTTCAGGCTCCTTGCCATAGCTATCAGCCTACGCTTGAAGCGCTCCTATTCGAGGGGCTCTTCGGGTATGATGAAGTCTTCGTCGCCGAGGCTTTCCTCATCTTCGGAGAGCGGGAGGTAGTTGTTATCCTCCGATCCGTCGCTGGGCAGGGCCTGTACGTCGGGGCTGGCTTGCCCGTTTTCCTGTTCCTCCTGCTCAAATGTTGCTCCCACAGGGTCTTCATTGCTTTCGGCACCGTCTGGAGTACTATTTTCTCCAGTGCCATTGTTTCTGCGGTGTGGCTTGGGGCGCCGGAACTTAGACTGTGACTCAGGAGTTTTAACTGGATCTCCCTTGTCTTTGCCGCGAGGCTTTTTAAGTGTATCGATCATGTACACGTCATGTGAAGGGGTGGCCGTCTTGTGTCCGAAGACTGGCGGATCTTGGCCTTGCTCCTTATCTGCATCGTCGTCTAGACCGTCAATGTTTGCGGAGCCAGGAGTTGGCATGTCGGTTAAGTCCTCGACAATGGCTATGAAGTGGGTGGCGGGTGGGAAACAAAATTCTCCGTCGTCAGCCCCTAGTTCGAACCGGACATAGTTTGGCTGCGAGTCTCCCGTGAATGATAGGTTCTTTAAAGAGTTTAACACATCGCCCAAAGGTGAGTGCTGAAAGACGTCTGCGGCACCGAATTCGAAGATTGATAACCGATCTAGCCCGGTGTCTGCAAGCGTATATGGTCCAAAATTTATAGCCGGAGAAGAATCCAGAGTTCCATTGACGCAGATATCGCGAGGTGAAGAGTCAGTGTGCGGTTCCAATGCCACGGACTCCGTGGCTTCGGATGGCACGATCTGCTCTGGTTCTAAGGCCGTTACAGCAACAGGGACCATCTCCTGGATGTGATCCGATGACAAATTTAAGTCATGGTCCTTGGAGCGAGGGGGAACGATCACTGCGGTTTCAAATCCAGTGAAGATCAAGTCTCCACGGATATCCGCGACGTAGTTCAAGCTTCCAAATCTGACCTGGTAGCCAGGGGCATAGCTATCGATCTGCTCCAGATGGCTGAGCGAGTTGGCCCGCAGTACGAAACCGCTGAACACGAAAATCTGTCCGGGGAGGAAGGTTTCTCCTTGGATAGCGTCGCTATAGACGATTGAAGGGGCCATCGAACCTTTCGTTGACGGCACAGTGGAACTCTCAATGAAAGCACCAATGTCAGTGTCAAAACCGGCGGATCTCGGGTAGGGGGTCCCGAACTATGCGTCTAGGATCGATGGTAACAGGAGACACGGGACACAATGTTTACCCAGGTTTGGGCCCTCTCTATGGAGGTAATACCCTATGTCATGCTTGAGTGATATTGATGAATATGGGTGTTACAAGAGTTGATCTACCACGAGATCGTTATGGCTAAACCCTAGGAGTCTAACCTGTATGACTATGGTAATGAATGTACCCTTTCTGGACTAACCCCTCCGGTTTATATAGACACTGGGGGATCTAGGGTTTACATACAGTCGATTACATAAGAAGGAATCTTCATAGTCGGTCGCCAAGCTTGCCTTCCACGCGAAGGAGAGTCCAATCCGGACACAGGTATAGTCTTCGGTCTTCATGTCTTCACAGCCCATCAGTCCGGCCCATGGATAACAGGCTGGACGTCCGAGGACCCGTTAGTCCAGGACTCTCTCACCCGAAGAAGAGCGGGGCGGTACCCTTTCTCCAAGGTGACGCCTCCGCCTTGTTGACGAAGGACGCCGCACCGAGGCCAGCCATCATGTGCCCCGCGAATCCTCAAGACGTGGCCAAGGCCGCGCCCAGGAAGATCGGAGGTGCCCTTGTCCTGGCTAGGAACAGGGCGTACATCGCCCCGAATGAGTAAGTGCCTTACCTTGCTTTAGTTTGTCTCCCTTGATATACTGTGCCCACATTACTCCCCTCCTGGTGACAAGGATGGGCATCGTGGTGAGCAAGAGGCAGGAGGGAGCCGTGACTCCGGAGGCGCCACCGCTCGCCACAACCGTGGAGGCTCTTGCATAGACAGAAGAGGTCGCTTCACGCTCCCTTCTGATGGAGTGGGCCCCCCAAAGCACGGTGGTGGAACCTTAGGAGGAGTCTGCCCGCATGGGCCAGTAGGCTCCGGAGCCGTCCATCCTTGTCATGTCCGCGGGGGGTTCAGAGGCTCTGATGCCCCAAGTTGCCCTTGCTACTGCCTCCCTGGCAGTGACGCCAGCCCACATGCCGAAGCCGCCTCCTCCCCAGGCCTTTGCACTAGCAGACTGTGGCCTTGTCATCTGGCCCGGAGCTTTGGAGGAAGCCTATGCCGCACTAGATCAGCCCCGAACTGATTTCCAAGACGTCGATAGGTGCCTAGTGAGGGAACGCATGGGGATGATCTCGGGGTGGCTCTAGGACGACACGTGTACTAGGACGGCCTGGGGCCGGGCCGAGGCTGCTACCGCGGAGAGCAAGAGGAAGGCTGATGAAGACAGGGTAGCTCGTGACACGACGCCGGCCGGTGCAGTGTCTGTCAGGGAGCACTGCAACAAGCCGGATGCTGAGCTGAAGGCTCTCCGCGAGGAGCAGGCTACCCACACCCAACGACTTCAGTATCAAGAGGAGGAGCTCAAGGCCCGTGAAGCGACGCTTGCCGATCACGACGTCAAGTTGGCCCAGGCGACTGCCGACCAAGCCGCGGAGCGGGACTGCCTGGGCAAGTTGAAGGAGGTGGACAAGGCCCAGGCGTCCCATGCCCAGCTCTTCTCTAAGGCAACGACCCAGGTAGAGGTCAAGGAGAAGGCCCTCGGCGCCGCCGAGAAAACAGCGGTCGTGGAACATGAGGCCTTCCTCTCCCTCGAGCTCGGATCTCGCGAGGCGTTGCACTCCATCTACGGGGGAGGGTATGAAGAGCTGCTGACGACCCCTGAGGACGGCCTTGTCAGTCTTCTCCCCAAGCTTGTTAAGGCACTCGAGGGTGCCGCCGCTGGAGTAGCCTCCTGGGTGGAATGGGAGTGGCACTCACTTTTTACCGCTGCCGCGACGCGCGTCTTCATCCACCTCCACCTCCGAGACCCAGGCTTCAACCTCGGTGCACTGATCGAGCCGGTGTCTCTTGAGTCCTGCACTGCTACTGCTGAGGTCATGAAGAAGAAGGTCAACACCCTGCTGGGGAAATTCCTCTGCGCCTGTGACCCTGAAGCCATGGCGGCAGAGGCCGCCGGCGGTGAAGATGCTGGCAGCATCATTGACCACGAGCTTCCCAAGGCCAGTGGCGGAAGCGGCCAAGGTGATGGTGGCGGTTCTTCCTAGCTTCACCCTACAACATTTATCGTGCCTCGTAGAGGCATGGGAACTTCTGCTTGAACTTGTAGAACATTATGTTTTGTAATAACTTGCCGGAACTCTGCGATTTTGTTTCCATGCTCGGTTTCCTTCCTGTCTGCCTTAATGTTCTGCGTCAGCAAGGCCCGGCCTGGCTCATACCTCGATCGCCATTGGGGCGTCTAGATCACCAGGACGAAGCCAAGGGTTGAGGGGCTATGTGACCAGTGAGGCCCCTGAGTCGCGATGCTCAGGGGTCCCCCTTGATGTTCGAACAACCCTCATGAAGGAAACGTGAGCAGCGTCTGATTTAATCTGGAGTCCTCCATACCTTTCCTTGCCAGCTTTTTCCTTGGAAGGATGCAGGAAGAGTAGGAGTGAGAGACCTGGTGAGGTGGTGTGCGCTAGGCGTGGTCTGAGTGCAGCTCCCGTGCCCAGCCCCCTCGCGCGGGCCTCCTGTAGGGAAAGCTACGCGGTGGGACCGTAGAGCGAGCCTATTGGCCATGCTGAGGTTATTGCAGCCACTTGGATGCCCTCAGTTGTTTATTCACTAACGCGCAACATGGTGGTTCCACTTTAGCATGGGCATAGCCCCACCTTGACCATGTCGTCCGCCAGCACAGAGCATGGGGCTACCACTTGTGCATGTGCATAGCCGCTCCTCGACCGTGTCGTCCGCCAACACGGAGCATGGGACTTCCACTGGTGCTGAAGGAAATATGCCCTAGAGGCAATAATAAAGTTATTATTTATTTCCTTATATCATGATAAATGTTTATTATTCATGCTAGAATTGTATTAACCGGAAACATAATACATGTGTGAATACATAGACAAACAGAGTGTCACTAGTATGCCTCTACTTGACTAGCTCGTTAATCAAAGATGGTTATGTTTCCTAACCATGAACAAAGAGTTGTTATTTGATTAACGAGGTCACATCATTAGTTGAATGATCTGATTGACATGACCCATTCCATTAGCTTAGCACCCGATCGTTTAGTATGTTGCTATTGCTTTCTTCATGACTTATACATGTTCCTATAACTATGAGATTATGCAACTCCCGTTTACCAGAGGAACACTTTGGGTACTACCAAACGTCACAACGTAACTGGGTGATTATAAAGGAGTACTACAGGTGTCTCCAATGGTAGATGTTGGGTTGGCGTATTTCGAGATTAGGGTTTGTCACTCCGATTGTCAGAGAGGTATCTCTGGGCCCTCTCGGTAATACACATCACATAAGCCTTGCAAGCATAATAACTAAGATGTTAGTTATGAGATGATGTATTACGGAACGAGTAAAGAGACTTGCCAGTAACGAGATTGAACTAGGTATTGGATACCGACGATCGAATCTCGGGCAAGTAACATACCGATGACAAAGGGAACAACGTATGTTGTTATGCGGTCTGACCGATAAAGATCTTCGTAGAATATGTAGGAGCCAATATGGGCATCCAGGTCCCGCTATTGATTATTGACCGGAGACATGTCTCGGTCATGTCTACATTGTTCTCGAACCGTAGGGTCCGCACGCTTAACGTTACGATGACAGTTATTATGAGTTTATGCATTTTGATGTACCGAAGGTTGTTCGGAGTCCCGGATGTGATCACGGACATGACGAGGAGTCTCGAAATGGTCGAGACGTAAAGATTGATATATTGGAAGCCTATGTTTGGACACCGGAAGTGTTCCGGGTGAAATCGGGATTTTACCGGAATACCGGGAGGGTTACCGGAACCCCCCGGGAGGCTAATGGGCCTATTGGGCCTTAGTGGAAAAGAGAAAAGGGGCAGCCCACAGCTGGCCGCGTGCCCCCCCTTCCCCAAGTCCTAGTAGGACTAGGAGAAGGGGCCGGCCCCCCTCTCTCTCCTTTCCCCCTTGAGATTCCTAGTTGGAATAGGATTGAGGGGGGGAGTCCTACTCCCAGTAGGAGTAGGACTCCTCCCGCGCCCTCTCCCTAGCCGGCCGAACCCCCTCCCCCTGCTCCTTTATATACGGGGGCAAGGGGCACCCCATAGACACACAAGTTGATCATTGCTGGTCGTTCCTTAGCCGTGTGCGGTGCCCCCTGCCACCAAATTCCACCTTGGTCATATCGTTGTAGAGCTTAGGCGAAGCCCTGCGTCGGTAGTACATCAAGATCGTCACCATGCCGTTGTGCTGACGGAACTCTTCCTCGACGCTTTGCTGGATCGGAGCCCGAGGATCGTCATCGAGCTGAACGTGTGCTAAGAACTCGGAGGTGCCGGAGTAACGGTGCTTGGATCGGTCGGATCGGGAAGAAGACGTACGACTACTTCCTCTATGTTGTGAGATCGCTTCCGCAGTCGGTCTGCGTTGGTACGTAGACAATACTCTCCCCCTCGTTGCTATGCATCACCATGATCTTGCGTGTGCGTAGGAAAATTTTCGAAATTACTATGTTCCCCAACAGTGGCATCCGAGCTTAGGTTTTATGGTTTGATTTTATTTGCATGAGTAGAACACAAGTGAGTTGTGGGCGATATAAGTCATACTGCCTACCAGCATGTCATACTTTGGTTCGGCGGTATTGTTGGACGAGACGATCCGGACCAACCTTACGCGTACTCTTACGCGAGACCGGTTCCCTCGACGTGCTATGCACACAGATGGCTTGCGGAAGACTGTCTCTCCAACTTTAGTTGAACCAAGTGTGGCTACGCCCGGTCCTTGAGAAGGTTAAAACGGAGTCTATTTGACAAACTATCATTGTGGTTATGATGCGTAGGTGAGATTGGTTCTTACTTAAGCCCGTAGCAGCCACGTAAAACTTGCAACAACAAAGTAGAGGACGTCTAACTTGTTTTTGCAGGGCATGTTGTGATGTGATATGGTCAAGGCATGATGCTGATTTTGTTGTATGAGATGATCATGTTTTGTAACCAAGTTATCGGCAACTGGCAGGAGCCATATGGTTGTCGCTTTATTGTATGCAATGCAATCGCGATGTAATGCTTTACTTTATTACTAAGCGGTAGTGATAGTCGTGGAAGCATAAGATTGACGAGACGAAAACGATGCTACGATGGAGATCAAGGTGTCATGCCGGTGACGATGGTGATCATGACGGTGCTTCGGAGATGGAGATCACAAGCACAAGATGATGATGGCCATATCATATCACTTATATTGATTGCATGTGATGTTTATCCTTTTATGCATCTTATCTTGCTTTGATTGACGGTAGCATTATAAGATGATCTCTCACTAAATTATGTTCTCCCTGAGTATGCACTGTTGCCAAAGTTCGTCGTGCCCAGACACCACGTGATGATCGGGTGTGATAAGCTCTACGTCCGTCTACAACGGGTGCAAGCCAGTTTTGCACACGCAGAATACTCAGGTTAAACTTGACGAGCCTAGCATATGCAGATATGGCCTCGGAACACGGAGACCAAAAGGTCGAGCGTGAATCATATAGTAGATATGATCAACATAACGATGTTCATCGTTGAAAACTACTCCATCTCACGTGATGATCGGTTATGGTTTAGTTGATTTGGATCACGTGATCACTTAGAGGATTAGAGGGATGTCTATCTAAGTGGGAGTTCTTAAGTAATATGATTAATTGAACTTAAATTTATCATGAACTTAGTCCTGGTAGTATTTTGCAAATCATGTTGTAGATCAATAGCTCGCGTTGTTGCTTCCCTGTGTTTATTTTGATATGTTCCTAGAGAAAATTGTGTTGAAAGATGTTAGTAGCAATGATGCGGATTGGATCCGTGATCTGAGGTTTATCCTCATTGCTGCACAGAAGAATTATGTCCTTGATGCACCGCTAGGTGACAGACCTATTGCAGGAGCAGATGTAGACGTTATGAACGTTTGGCTAGCTCAATATGATGACTACTTGATAGTTTAGTGCACCATACTTAACAGCTTAGAATCGGGACTTCAAAGACATTTTGAACGTCATGGACCATATGAGATGTTCCAGGAGTTGAAGTTAATATTTCAAGCAAATACCCGAGTTGAGAGATATGAAGTCTCCAACAAGTTCTATAGCTAAAAGATGGAGGAGAATCGCTCAACTAGTGAGCATGTGCTCAGATTGTCTGGGTACTACAATCGCTTGAATCAAGTGGGAGTTAATCTTCCAGATAAGATAGTGATTGGCAGAATTCTCTAGTCATCATCACTAAGTTAGTAGAACTTCATGATGAACTATAATATGCAAGGGATAACGGAAACGACTCCCAAGCTCTTCGTGATGCTGAAATCAACGAAGGTAGAAATCAAGAAAAACAACAAGTGTTGATGGTTGACAAGACCACTAGTTTCAAGAAAAGGGCAAAGGGAAGAAGAGGAACTTCAAGAAGAACGGCAAGCAAGTTGCTGCTCAAGTGAAGAAGCCCAAGTCTGATCCTAAGCCTGAGACTAAGTGCTTCTACTGCAAAGGGACTGGTCACTGGAAGTGGAATTACCCCAAGTGATTGGCGGATAAGAAGGATGGCAGAGTGAACATAAGTATATTTGATATACATGTTATCGATGTGTACTTTACTAGTGTTTATAGCAAACCCTCAGTATTTGATACTAGTTCAGTTGCTAAGATTAGTAACTCGAAACGGGAGTTGCAGAATAAACAGAGACTAGTTAAGGGTGAAGTGACGATGTGTGTTGGAAATGGTTCCAAGATTGATATGATCATCATCGCACACTCCCCATAATTTCGGGATTAGTGTTGAACCTAAATAAGTGTTATTTGGTGTTTGCGTTGAGCATGAATATGATTTGATCATGTTTATTGTAATACGGTTATTCATTTAAGTAAGAGAATAAATTGTTGTTCTGTTTACATGAATAAAACCTTATATGGTTACACACCCAATGAAAATAGTTCGTTGGATCTCGATTGTAGTGATACACATAATCATAACATTGAAACCAAAAGATGCAAAGTTAATAATGATAGTGCAACTTATTTGTAGCACTGCCGTTTAGGTCATATTGGCGTAAAGCGCATGAAGAAACTCCATGCTGATGGGCTTTTGAAATCACTTGATTATGAATCAGTTGATGCTTGCGAACCATGCCTCATGGGCAAGATGACTAAGACTCTGTTGTTCGGAACAATGGAGCGAGCAACAGATTTGTTGGAAATCATACATACTAATGTATGTGGTCCGATGAATATTGAGGCTCGCGACAGGTATCATTATTTTCTGATCTTCACAGATGATTTGGGCAGATATGAGTATATCTACTTGATGAAACATAAGTCTGAAACATTTGAAAAGTTCAAAGAATTTCAGAGTGAAGTGAAAAATCATCGTAACAAGAAAATAAAGTTTCTATGATCTGATCGTAGAGAAAAGTATTTGAGTTACAAGTTTGGCCTTCAGTTAAAAACAATGTGAAATAGTTTCACTACTCACGCCACATGGAACACCATAGTGTAATGGTGTGTACGAACGTCATAACCGTACTTTATTAGATATAGTGCGATCTATGATGTCTCTTACCGATCTACCACTATCGTTTTGGGGTTATGCATTAGAGACAGCTGCATTCACGTTAAAAAGGGGCACCATCTAAGTCCGTTGAGACGACACAATCTGAACTGTGGTTTAGCAAGAAACCAAAGTAGTTGTTTCTTAAAGTTTGGGGTTGTGATGCTTATGTGAAAAAGTTTCATCCTGATAAGCTCAAACCCAAATCGGAGAAATATGTCTTCATAGGATACCCAAAGGAGACTGTTGGGTACACCTTCTATCACAGATCCTAAGGCAAGACATTCGTTGCTTATAATGGATCCTTTCTAGAGAAGGAGTTTCTCTTGAAAGAAGTGAGTGGGAGGAAAGTAGAAAACTTGATAAGGTAATTGTACCTTCTACCTTATTGGAAAGTAGTTCATCACAAAAATCTGTTCTTGTGACTACTACACCAATTAGTGAGGAAGCTAATGATGATGATCATGTAACTTCAGATCAAGTTACTACCGAATCTCGTAGGTAAACCAGAGTGAGATCTGCACTAGAGTGGTACGGTAATCCTGTTCTGGAGGTCATGTTACTTGACCATGACGAACCTACGAACTATGAGGAAGCGATGATGAGCCCGGATTCCGCGAAATGGTTTGAGGCCATGAAATCTGAGATATGATCCATGTATGAGAACAAAGTTTGGACTTTGGTTGACTTGCCCGATGATCGGCAAGCAATTGAGAATAAATGGATCTTCAAGAGGAAGACGGACGCTGGTAGTAGTGTTACTATCTACAAAGCTAGAATTGTTGCAAAAGGTTTTCGACAAGTTCAAGGTGTTGACTACGATGAGAGCTTCTCACTCGTATCTATGCTTGAGTCTGTCCGAATCATGTTAGTAATTGCCGAATTTTATGAAATCTGGCAAACGGATAAACAAAACTGCATTCCTTAATGGATTTATTAAAGAAGAGTTGTATATGATGCAACCAGAAGGTTTTGTCAATCCGAAAGGTGCTAACAAAATGTGCAAGCTCCAGCGATCCATCTGTGGACTGGTGCAAGCATCTCGGAGTTGGAATATACGCTTTGATAAGTTGATGAAAGCATATAGTTTTATACAGACTTGCGGTGAAGCCTGTATTTACGAGAAAGTGAGTGGGGGCACTATAGCATTTCTGATAAGTATATGTGAATGACATATTGTTGATCAGAAATAATGTAGAATTATTCTGTAAAGCATAAAGGAGTGTTTGAAAGGAGTTTTTCAAAGAAAGACTTCGGTGAAGCTGCTTACATATTGAGCTTTAAGATCTATAGAGATAGATCAAGACGCTTGATAAGTTTTTTCAATGAGTACATACCTTGACAAGATTTTGAAGTAGTTCAAAATGGAGCAGTCAAAGAAAGAGTTCTTACCTGTATTACAAGGTGTGAAGTTGAGTAAGACTCAAAGCCCGACCACGGCAAAAGATAGAAAGAGAATGAAAGTCATTCCCTATGCCTTGGCCATAGGTTCTATAAAGTATGTCATGCTGTATACCAGATCTATTGTATACCCTGCAAGGGAGTACAATAGTGATCTAGGAGTAGATCACTGGACAGCGGTCAGAATTATCCTTAGTGAAATAAGGATATGTTTCTCGATTATGGACGTGACAAAAAGGTTCGTCGTAAAGGGTTACGTCAATGCAAGTTTTTGACACTGATCCAGATGAATCTAAAGTCTCAATCTGGATACATATTGAAAGTGGGAGCAATTAGCTAGAGTAGCTCCGTGTAGAGCATTGTAGACATAGAACTTGCAAAATACTTACGGATCTGAATGTGATAGACCCGTTGACTAAAATTATCTCACAAGCAAAACATGATCACACCTTAGTACTCTTTGGGTGTTAATCACATAGATATGTGAACTAGATTACTCACTCTAGTAAACCCTTTGAGTGTTGATCACATGACGATGTGAACTATGGGTGTTAATCACATGGTGATGTAAACTATTGCTGTTAAATCACATGGCGATGTGAACTAGATTATTGACTCTAGTGCAAGTGGGAGACTGAAGGAAATATGCCCTAGAGGCAATAATAAAGTTATTATTTATTTCCTTATATCATGATAAATGTTTATTATTCATGCTAGAATTGTATTAACCGGAAACATAATACATGTGTGAATACATAGACAAACAGAGTGTCACTAGTATGCCTCTACTTGACTAGCTCGTTAATCAAAGATGGTTATGTTTCCTAACCATGAACAAAGAGTTGTTATTTGATTAATGAGGTCACATCATTAGTTGAATGATCTGATTGACATGACCCATTCCATTAGCTTAGCACCCGATCGTTTAGTATGTTGCTATTGCTTTCTTCATGACTTATACATGTTCCTATAACTATGAGATTATGCAACTCCCGTTTACCAGAGGAACACTTTGGGTACTACCAAACGTCACAACGTAACTGGGTGATTATAAAGGAGTACTACAGGTGTCTCCAATGGTAGATGTTGGGTTGGCGTATTTCGAGATTAGGGTTTGTCACTCCAATTGTCGGAGAGGTATCTCTGGGCCCTCTCGGTAATACACATCACATAAGCCTTGCAAGCATAATAACTAAGATGTTAGTTATGAGATGATGTATTACGGAACAAGTAAAGAGACTTGCCAGTAACGAGATTGAACTAGGTATTGGATACCGACGATCGAATCTCGGGCAAGTAACATACCGATGACAAACGGAACAACGTATGTTGTTATGCGGTCTGACCGATAAAGATCTTCGTAGAATATGTAGGAGCCAATATGGGCATCCAGGTCCCGCTATTGGTTATTGACCGGAGACATGTCTCGGTCATGTCTACATTGTTCTCGAACCGTAGGGTCCGCACGCTTAACGTTACGATGACAATTATTATGAGTTTATGCATTTTGATGTACCGAAGGTTGTTCGGAGTCCCGGATGTGATCACGGACATGACGAGGAGTCTCGAAATGGTCGAGATGTAAAGATTGATATATTGGAAGCCTATGTTTGGACACCGGAAGTGTTCCGGGTGAAATCGGGATTTTACCGGAATACCGGGAGGGTTACCGGAACCCCCCGGGAGGCTAATGGGCCTATTGGGCCTTAGTGGAAAAGAGAAAAGGGGCAGCCCACAGCTGGCCGCGCGCCCCCCCTTCCCCAAGCCCTAGTAGGACTAGGAGAAGGGGCCGGCCCCCCTCTCTCTCCTTTCCCCCTTGAGATTCCTAGTTGGAATAGGATTGAGGGGGGGAGTCCTACTCCCGGTAGGAGTAGGACTCCTCCCGCGCCCTCTCCCTAGCCGGCCGAACCCCCTCCCCCTGCTCCTTTATATACGGGGGCAGGGGGCACCCCATAGACACACAAGTTGATCATTGCTGATCGTTCCTTAGCCGTGTGCGGTGCCCCCTGCCACCAAATTCCACCTCGGTCATATCGTTGTAGAGCTTAGGCGAAGCCCTGCGTCGGTAGTACATCAAGATCGTCACCACGCCGTTGTGCTGATGGAACTCTTCCTCGACGCTTTGCTGGATCGGAGCCTGAGGATCGTCATCGAGCTGAACGTGTGCTAAGAACTCGGAGGTGCCGGAGTAACGGTGCTTGGATCGGTCGGATCGGGAAGAAGACGTACGACTACTTCCTCTATGTTGTGAGATCGCTTCCGCAGTCGGTCTGCGTTGGTACGTAGACAATACTCTCCCCCTCATTGCTATGCATCACCATGATCTTGCGTGTGCGTAGGAAAATTTTCGAAATTACTACGTTCCCCAACAGGTGCGTGGGTGGGAGTTCCCTCGGGGGGAGACTCTGGGCCGTGTATAGCCCTGTTCGTACACGTGGCTAGCATGGCAGAACTGGAGGAGGCGTATATGGGCACTCGTGAGCCAGCGCGGGACTCACGAGGACCTACCTCAAGGTGGGTTGCACTTGAATTTTCAGCGCGGGGCACTTGTAAGAAACTGTGAGATGCTGGGGTGGCCCGCGCCGAGTGAATCTCGAGAGGATACCACTTGAGAAGGCCAAACACCAATGACCCCAGGAGGTGAAGTGAATGGGGCCGACCGGTCCACCAGACAGAGCTCAGCTATTGGGTTTATCGACACTGCAGGGACGAACACGAGCACAGACGCCATGCCTAGTCTTCTCATGCAACAATCCTAAATAAAGACAACGGACGCGTGGCTCCCGCGGTGGCAAGGCACCGGGTCACGAGCGCTGACTCATCGACTCTCGATTAGCTCATGCGAGAACAAGGCACCAAGGACCACGGGAGGTGGCATGCACGGGAGCTAGCCTGCAAGGCAGAGCTCGGCCACTTGGGTTTAGCGACGCTGCAGGGACGGACCCGAGCACAGACACCGTGCCAGTCCTTAATCATGAGGCGGTCGCGGGCAGGTTTGTGAGGGCGCACGACATTCATGGTGGCGAAGCACAGGTCATGCAAGTTGGAATATTAAGCAATTTCATAAAAGGGCGAGAGTAGTTCTGATACACGCGCAAAATGATACAGGCTGCAGGGGCGGACCCTAACAGCTTGAGGATAATGAAGCCAAAGGGGCACCCTCAACTAAACAAACCAAAAAGTCACCTGGCACCGCCGTTGTAGAAGTCTTGTAGTAGCCAAAGATGTGCAACGTAGAGATCTCTCCTTACGGGCCAGCCTACTCTTGAGGCTCGGGAGGCTCTAGAGGTCTGTGGGGCTCACGAGGTTCTGGCACCTCCTCTGTCAATACCGCCTGGCGCCTGGCCTCGTGAGCCACCAAAACACCCTGCATGTAGTGCTGATGCAAGGCCGCCACGTTCAGCATGCCGAACGGCATGCAGACATAGCTGCAGGGGTAGTCCCAACATCGGCCGACGTGGGACGGCCAGAAGAGCTCCTGAGAAGCGGCCCAGTTGAGGCATGAAATGTTGACACAGACGCGCAGCTCGCCACCCATGTCAGGGGCGGCAGCCGCACTGGATGGTGTGGGGCGACGCTCGCCATGCATGGCTCGCGTCTCCTGAAGCTCCTCGTTTACCTTGGTGATGAACTCCTGAGCGCCTGGCGCCTCATGCCTTCCGCCTTGCTTACGGAGCCACGCATCAAAGCGTACCCCCACGTGGTGCCTGAATGCCTCCTTCGTGACGCCAGTCAGGTCAGAGGCCCTATAGATGAGAGCCCACAAGCCCGTCCTGAGAGGGGCGCCCGGTGAGCCTTCCTATGCGAGAGGGTAGGGCGCCCCAGCAGTGGGCGTGGGGCCCGAGGCATGATTGTCGGGCACCCCAGCCTCCTGACGGCCCCTTGGAGGAGCTGCTTCTTCTTCTTGGGGGTGGCCTCAGGAGGCAGGATCATACCCTTGCCATATGAGTTCTTGACCACTGCGGCCTGGTAGGCACACTGGAGGGAGCACATCGCATCCTTCTCGTCGCAAGCGACTGTGATGATACCGCCACTTCTTGGCATCTTGAGAACATTGTAGCCGTGGTGAGTTGCTGCCATGAACTTGGCGCGGGCTGGATAACCAAGAATGGCATTGTATGGGAGGTGAATGTGGGTGAGTCGAAGTTGATGAGCTCGGTATGGTAGTTGTCGCGCATGCCCAAGGTGACCAGGAGGCATATCTTCCCTAGGGGAACTGTGGAGCTGTCGGTCACTCCTGAGAAGGGCTTGGTGGGGAGGAGTTGATCGTAGGGCGCTTGGAGCATCTCGGATGTCTTGACGGAGAGGACGTTGAGCCCCGCGCCACCATCGACGATTGTTTTGGTGATGAGGACGTTTTTGATGGTCGGCGCGCAGAGCATTGGGAGCGCGCCAATGGCGCCTGAGCACTTGAGCTGGTCCATCAAGTCGAAGGTGATGGCATGCTTGGACCACCTGAGGGGATGCGAATCCTCAATCTTGGGGAGGGTCGCGTTCACCTCACAAGCGAACTGCTTGAAGATGCGATGAGAGGCGGGAGCCTGAGCGCCACCCAGGATGCATACGATTGCATGAGGCTCTCGGAAGCCCCCAACCCCTTCATCTCGGCGGTTGTCGTTGTTTCTCCTTGGCGGCGGCAATGGAGGGAGGACGACATTTCCCTCAGGATGGTCCTCACGAGGTTGGTCACTCCAGAGGCCACCGCGAGGCTGGCCGTGCCAGTGGTCCTCACGAAGCGGATCACGCCAGTCCTGGCGGGGGTCGTAGTTGTCCATGCGGCCTCCACTTGGGTCGTAGCCACGGTCATTGTGCTCAGGATGGCGGCCAAGGCTCCCATCGCGGGTTGCCCTGTGCTCGTGGCAGTCGTTGGTGTTGTGGCTGTAGACATTGTGGAAGACATAGAACGGGCGGCTGCCCCAGGGAGGCTCATCGTGGTCGCGGTCATGCTTCATCTCAGGCTCTGAGGCCAGCACGGCGGGGCCCTTGCGCTTCACTTCCTTAGCCTTAGCCTTCTTGTCTTCATGATCGACCTCCGGGAGCTCCACGAGGGTCAGGCGACCTTCCTCTGCCCTCATGCACCTCGTTGCCATGTTGAACATCTCCAGAGCCAAACAAAAATCCTCGTGTATGGCGAGCTCCTTGTAACGCCCCGAGACCGACGCTCCACACACCTTCCATATTTTTCGTTGTCGCCTTATGATTTATTTGTTTCTTGCATTCATCATCGCATCATCTGCATTGCATTCGCGTGTTTTCATAAAACTCGTAGCCGTTCGCTATTGCCGCTTCTTCATCGTCTTCGTTGACCTTTTGTCAGGCCCCATTATCTTTGTTGACCTCTCTAAGACCCCCTCGTGCGCGTCTGAAAGTTGTCCCGAACCCGACCCGAGCAGTCGTGACCGATGTGTCCGGATCATCCCCAGACATCCCTAAAACATCTTCGGTTTATTATTTGGGCTTCCTAACCTATTTATCTCGGACCGTCCGATTATAATCGGAGGGACCAAATAGTCCCACCTTTGACCACCTACTATCATTGTTGAGGAAATCGTTAACTGGTAACTGCTCGGTTGGCTGGCGAGTAGGGGATTAATAGGCTAATAGGCAAGTTAATCGGCCATTTAATCAATTAATCGGACGATTTATCAGTTTATCGGCTACTCGGTGACCCTATGAGTAGGGATTAATCGGCAAGTTAACTGGTTACTCGGATGAATTCTTGAACAGGGCCTACTATATATATCTCGACAAACACTAGCCCTAGCTGTCCCATCCATCAAATCCTCCACGCCGCTGCCGCCCCTGTCTCCCTCATCCTCAGGATCTTGCCCGATCGATTCGAGCCACCCGACCAACCTCCTTCTTCCTCGTGATCCCTCCCGATCTCTCCACCCAACAAGCGATCCTCCTCCTGATCCCTCCCAAGTCAATCACAGTAGCCTCGCTCCATTCGAGAGGAGCTCGACCCCGAGACTACAACCTCCTCTCGCTCCCGACGGGCTCCCCGAGCACCTCGTTCCCGTCGGCTTTAACACCTAGCCACCGGCGAGAAGCAGTTGCAGAGCCATCGCCAGGCCAGCCCCGTCGCGCTCCCTTTTCTTTCCCTTCCTCCCTGGCTCACTTATCCCTTCCATTATTTGATCCCTCTCTCTTTTTCTCGCTATGTGTTGCCCGCAGGAGCCGCCATGAACATCATCGCAGCAGCCACCGCCCCGCCAAGTCCATGCCGGAGCCTATAGCCACCTCGACCGCGTGCTGTCTTCCCCCTCAACCACCTCCCGCAGGACCCCCTGCTCCGCCAAGTCTAGGCCATGGCCTCTTCTGCTTCCCTCGTCCTCGCTTGATCTCAAGCAGGGGAGCAGGCACGTCATCCCTCCCTCTGCCATGGAGCTCGCGTCCCCTCGTGTCACGTCGCGGGTCTCCTCTCCGGCCAAGCACGTCCCCTGATGCTCCCCTGCGCCTGAAGCTTGTTCCGCCGGCCTCTACTTGCTCTACATCGAGCAGAGGAGAACACCAGCGCCTCGCCTCTGCTTCAAACCAGGTGGCCAACGCCTCTAGCGCCCACATTGACCGAGCGCAGGGCCTGCCCGGCCTCCTCCCCACCAGCTGGGCTGAAGCCCAAGTGGTGAGCGTGCGCCCGGTGCCTGTTTCGCCCATGAGTGCATAGATTCGGCCCAGCAATATTTTTTCCCTGCCTCTGCGAATTCCAACATTATCCACAGGAAACCGTTTTACAGAAAAGTCCCTCTTATTCATGCATTTAATAACTTCACAACCGTGCATCGGATTAAAATGTTTCACATATGGGAAATGCTTAGAATTTTATCTAGTTTCATAATATCCAACTTTCATCCATGTCTAAAATGTTTGAATGTGTTTTTTGAATTAATTTGCATAAATGGCATGTTAAAATGGTTTATTTCTTAACTCAATAACCGTAGCTCTGAATTAAATAAACTTTATATGTAAATGGGGTAGAAAAATGCATAGATTAACTTGGTGCACTTATTTTGAATGTTTAACAACTCAAAATTATGGTTTTAGGAAGAACAGTACCAAATTCAAAATATGCTTATGGGGATTTTCCGGAATTGTTGTTTGTTATTTCCGGCTTCATTTAAGCTTGCCTAAATAGTTAGTTTACTTATGCTTCACCCTCTTGCCATGTTTAACAACATTTAATATTGTTGAGTACTCCCTCCGTCTGGAAAAAGTTGGAGGCAGTGGGTGTCATTCATGAAGTCCGGTATCCAAAGTGGCTGCAGAAGCAGAGGGCAAGGCGGCAATCCACGGAGAAGCAGTCCTTCATCGTTCAGGAAACCCGCAAGCTGGAGGGAGTGGGTGTCATTCACAAAGTCCGGTATCCAAAGTGGCTGGCGAATCCGGTCATCGTACCAAAGGATGGAGGGAAGGAGCGCATGTGTGTCGACTTCACCAACCTCAACAAGGCTTACCCTCAAGACCCGTTCCCGCTGCCGCGCATCGACTAGATTGTCGACTCCACAGCCAAGTGCGATCTGCTATGTTTTCTGGATGTGTTTTTAGGCTACCACCAGATCAAGATGGCGGTGGAAGATGAGGAGAAAACAACTTTCCTGACCCCATGCGGGGTGTACTGCTACACTTGCATGCCATTCGGACTGCGCAACGCAGGAGCGACCTTCCAGCGACTGATGCACATCGCCTTGGGGCAGCATCTCGGAACAAACGCTGACGCCTACATCAACGACATTGTGGTGAAGTCTCAGGAGGTAAGAACCCTGATTTAGGACCTGGAGGAGACCTTCGCGAGCCTACGCCAGGTGGACCTGCGGCTCAACCCGGAGAAGTGCGTGTTTGGTGTCCCTTCGGGCTAGTTGCTGGGCTTCCTCGTCTCTCAGAGGGGGATCGAGGCCAACCCGGAGAAGGTCAAGGCAATCGAAGACATGAGCCCACCACAAAACATCAAGGAGATGCAGAAACTTGCATGCTGCGTGGCTTGGGCACTTCATCTCCAAGTTAGGGGAGCGCGCATTGCCGTTCTTCAAGCTGATGAAGAAGAAGGGTTCGTACGAGTGGACCCCCGAGGCTGACCTGGTGTTTCAAGACCTCAAGAGATACTTGACCAGCTCGCCGGTGATGGTGGCGCCTCGCCCTCGCGAGCCCTTGGTACTCTACCTATCTCCCACACCCACTCCGCCAGCACGGCATTGGTGGCCCTCAGGGAGGGGCCCGAGGTCGAGGACCCGTCAAGTGGAGTCTCCAAGCCAGATGAGGTAGCTCAGCACCAAGGCGATGCTCCTGAGATAGCAGCTGCCCCGATAGGTCATCAAGCCCCAGGAGCTCGAAACCCGCAGGAAACAACTCAGTCCCAGGTTGCAAAAAACTCCGTCAGATCTCCCACCCTTGTCGAGCACCCAATGTACTTCATCAGCATGGTCCTGCGAGAGGCGAGGGCGCGATACCCCATTACTCAGAAGCTCTTGCTCGCGCTCTTGGTGGCCTCGTGCAAGCTACGCCACTACTTCCAAGGTCACCCCATCAAGGTCGTTTCAGCTTACCCGTTGGAGAGAGTGCTCAGAAGCCCCAATGTTGTGGCAAGGGTCGCCGAATGGAACATCGAGCTGCAAGCGTTCGACCTGGAGTTCAGCACAACGAGAGTCATCAAGTGGGCTGCGCTCGCCGACTTTGTGGTAGAATGGACCGACACCCTAGAGCTCGAGGCAGGCGAGAACCGACTGTTGGGGAACGTAGTAATTTCAAAATTTTTCCTACGCACACGCAAGATCATGGTGATGCATAGCAACGAGGGGGAGAGTCTGATCTACATACCCTTGTAGATCGCAACGGAAGCGTTGGCACAACGTAGAGGAAGTAGTCGTACGTCTTCTTCCCGATCCGACCGATCCAAGCACCATTACTCCGGCACCTCCGAGTTCTTAGCACACGTTCAGCTCGATGATGTTCCTCGGGCTCCGATCCAGCAAAGCGTCGAGGAAGAGTTCCGTCAGCACGACGGCGTGGTGACGAACTTGATGTTTCACCGACGCAGGGCTTCGCCTAAGCTCTACAACGATATGACCGAGGTGGAATTTAGTGGCAAGGGGCACCGCACACGGCTAAGGGACGATCAACAATGATCAATTGTGTGTCAAGAGGTGCCCCCTGCCCCCGTATATAAAGGAGCAAGGGGGAGGGGTTCGGCCGGCCAAGGGAGAGGGGTGCAGGAGGAGTCCTACTCCCACCGGGAGTAGGACTCCCCCCCAATCCTATTCCTAATAGGAATCCTCAAGGGGGAAAGAGAGAAGGGGTGGCCGGCCACCTTCCCTAGTCCTAATAGGACTAGGGAAAGGGGGGAGGTGCGCAGCCCTCTATGGCAGCCCCTTTCACTTTTCCACTAAGGCCCAATAGGCCTATTTGCCTCCCGGGGGGGTTCCGGTAACCCTCCCGGTATTCCGGTAAAATCCTAATTTCACCCGGAACACTTCCGATGTCCAAACATAGGCTTCCAATATATCAATCTTTACGTCTCGACCATTTCGAGACTCCTCGTCATGTCCGTGATCACATCCGGGACTTCGAAGAACCTTCGGTATATCAAAATGCATAAACTCATAATAACTGTCATCGTAACGTTAAGCGTGCAGACCCTACGGTTCGAGAACAATGTAGACATGACCGAGACACATCTCCGGTCAATAACCAATAGCGGGACCTGGATGCCCATATTGGCTCCTACATATTCTACAAAGATCTTTATCGGTCAGACCGCATAACAACATACGTTGTTCCCTTTGTCATCGGTATGTTACTTGCCCGAGACTCGATCGTTGGTATCCAATACCTAGTTCAATCTCGTTACCGGCAAGTCTCTTTACTCGTTCCGTAATACATCATTCCGCAACTAACTCATTAGTTGCAATGCTTGCAAGGCTTAAGTGATGTGCATTACCGAGAGGGCCCAGAGATACCTCTCCGACAATCGGAGTGACAAATCCTAATCTCGAAATACGCCAACCCAACATCTACCTTTGGAGCCACCTGTAGTACTCCTTTATAATCACCCAGTTACGTTGTGATGTTTGGTAGTACCCAAAGTGTTCCTCCGGCAAACGGGAGTTGCATAATCTCATAGTCATAGGAACATGTATAAGTCATGAAGAAAAGCAATAACAACATACTAAACGATCGGGTGCTAAGCTAATGGAATGGGTCATGTCAATCAGATCATTCAACTAATGATGTGACCTCATTAATCAAATAACAACTCTTTGTTCATGGTTAGGAAACATAACCATCTTTGATTAACGAGCTAGTCAAGTAGAGGCATACTAGTGACACTGTGTTGGTCTATGTATTCACACATGTATTATGTTTCCGGTTAATACAATTCTAGCATGAATAATAAACATTTATCATGATATAAGGAAATAAATAATAACTTTATTATTGCCTCTAGGGCATATTTCCTTCAGTCTCCCACTTGCACTAGAGTCAATAATCTAGATTATACAGTAATGATTCTAACACCCATGGAGCCTTGGTGCTGATCATGTTTTGCTCGTGGATGAGGCTTAGTCAACGGGTCTGCAACATTCAGATCCGTATGTATCTTGCAAATCTCTATGTCTCCCACCTTGACTAAATCCCGGATGGAATTGAAGCGTCTCTTGATGTGTTTGGTCCTTTTGTGAAATCTGGATTCCTTTGCCAAAGCAATTGCACCAGTATTGTCACAAAAGATTTTCATTAGACCCGATGCACTAGTTATGACACCTAGATCGGATATGAACTCCTTCATCCAGACTCCTTCGTTCGCTGCTTCCGAAGCAGCTATGTACTCTGCTTCACATGTAGATCCCGCTACGACGCTTTGTTTAGAACGGCACCGGCTGACAGCTCCACCGTTTAAAGTAAACACATATCCGGTTTGCGATTTAGAATCGTCCGGATCAGTGTCAAAGCTTGCATCAACGTAACCTCTTACGGTGAGCTCTTTGTCACCTCCATATACGAGAAACATATCCTTAGTCCTTTTCAGGTATTTCAGGATGTTCTTGACCGCTGTCCAGTGATCCACTCCTGGATTACTTTGGTACCTCCCTGCTATACTTATAGCAAGGCACACATCAGGTCTGGTACACAGCATTGCATACATGATAGAGCCTATGGCTTAAGCATAGGGAACATCTTTCATTTTCTCTCTATCTTCTGCAGTGGTCGGGCATTGAGTCTGACTCAACTTTACACCTTGTAACACAGGCAAGAACCCTTTCTTTGCTTGATCCATTTTGAACTTCTTCAAAATCTTGTCAAGGTATGTGCTTTGTGAAAGTCCAATTAAGCGTCTTGATCTATCTCTATAGATCTTTATGCCTAATATGTAAGCAGCTTCACCGAGGTCTTTCAATGAAAAACTTTTATTCAAGTATCCCTTTATGCTATCCAGAAATTCTATATCATTTCCAATCAGCAATATGTCATCCACATATAATATCAGAAATGCTACAGAGCTCCCACTCACTTTCTTGTAAATACAGGCTTCTCCAAAAGTCTGTATAAAACCAAATGCTTTGATCACACTATCAAAGCGTTTATTCCAACTCCGAGATGCTTGCACCAGTCCATAAATGGATCGCTGGAGTTTGCACACTTTGTTAGCTCCCTTTGGATCGACAAAACCTTCCGGTTGCATCATATACAACTCTTCTTCCAGAAATCCATTCAGGAATGCAGTTTTGACATCCATTTGCCAAATTTCATAATCATAAAATGCGGCAATTGCTAACATGATTCTGACAGACTTAAGCATCGCTACGGGTGAGAAAGTCTCATCGTAGTCAACTCCTTGAACTTGTCGAAAACCTTTTGCAACAAGTCGAGCTTTGTAGACAGTAACATTACCATCAGCGTCAGTCTTCTTCTTAAAGATCCATTTATTCGCAATTGCTTGCCGATCATCGGGCAAGTCAACCAAAGTCCATACTTTGTTCTCATACATGGATCCCATCTCAGATTTCATGGCTTCAAGCCATTTTGCGGAATCTGGGCTCACCATCGCTTCTTCATAGTTCGTAGGTTCATCATGATCTAGTAGCATGACCTCCAGAACAGGATTACCGTACCACTCTGGTGCGGATCTTACTCTGGTTGATCTACGAGGTTCAGTAGTATCTTGATCTAAAGTTTCATAATCATCATCATTAGCTTCCTCTCTTATTGGTGTAGGTCTCGCAGAAACAGTTTTCTGTGATGTACTATTTCCCAATAAAGGAGTAGGTACAGTTACCTCGTCAAGTTCTACTTTCCTCCCACTCACTTCTTTCGAGAGAAACTCCTTCTCAAGAAAGTTTCCGAATTTAGCAACAAAAGTCTTGCCTTCGGATCTGTGATAGAAGGTGTATCCAATAGTTTCCTTTGGATATCCTATGAAGACACATTTTTCCGATTTGGGTTCGAGCTTATCAGGTTGAAGCTTTTTCACATAAGCATCGCAGCCAAAAACTTTAAGAAACGACAACTTTGGTTTCTTGCCAAACCACAGTTCATAAGGCGTCGTCTCAACGGATTTTGATGGTGCCCTATTTAACGTGAGTGCGGCCGTCTCTAAAGCATAACCCCAAAACGATAGCGGTAAATCAGTAAGAGACATCATAGATCGCACCATATCTAGTAAAGTACGATTACGACGTTCGGACACACCATTACGCTGTGGTGTTCCGGGTGGCGTGAGTTGCGAAACTATTCCACAATTTTTCAAATGTACACCAAACTCGTAACTCAAATATTCTCCTCCACGATCAGATCGTAGAAACCTTATTTTCTTGTTACGATGATTTTCAACTTCACTCTGAAATTCTTTGAACTTTTCAAACGTTTCAGATTTGTGTTTCATTAAGTAGATATACCCATATCTACTTAAATCATCTGTGAAAGTGAGAAAATAACGATATCCGCCACGAGCCTCAATATTCATCGGACCACATACATCGGTACGTATGATTTCCAACAAATCTGTTGCTCTCTCCATAGTACCGGAGAACGGTGTTTTAGTCATTTTGCCCATGAGGCACGGTTCGCAAGTACCAAGTGATTCATAATCAAGTGGTTCCGAAAGCCCATCAGTATGGAGTTTCTTCATGCGCTTTACACCGATATGACCTAAACGGCAGTGCCACAAATAAGTTGCACTATCATTATCAACTCTGCATCTTTTGGCTTCAACATTATGAATATGTGTATCACTACTATCAAGATTCATAAAAAATAGACCACTTTTCAAAGGTGCATGACCATAAAAGATATTACTCATATAAATAGAACAACCATTATTCTCTGATTTAAATGAATAACCGTCTCGCATCAAACAAGATCCAGATATAATGTTCATGCTCAATGCTGGCACCAAATAACAATTATTTAGGTCTAATATTAATCCCGAAGGTAGATGTAGAGGTAGCATGCCGACCGCGATCACATCGACTTTGGAACCGTTTCCCACGCGCATCGTCAGCTCGTCCTTTGCTAGTGTCCGCTTATTCTGTAGTCCCTGTTTCGAGTTGCAAATATTAGCAACAGAACCAGTATCAAATACCCAGGTGCTACTGCGAGCATTAGTAAGGTACACATCAATAACATGTATATCACATATACCTTTGTTCACCTTGCCATCCTTCTTATCCGCTAAATACTTGGGGCAGTTCCGCTTCCAGTGACCAGTCTGCTTGCAGTAGAAGCACCCAGTTTCAGGCTTAGGTCCAGACTTGGGTTTCTTCTCTTTAGCAACAACTTGCTTGCCGTTCTTCTTGAAGTTTCCCTTCTTCTTCCCTTTGCCCTTTTTCTTGAAACTAGTGGTTTTGTTAACCATCAACACTTGATGCTCCTTCTTGATTTCTACCTCCGCAGCTTTCAGCATTGCGAAGAGCTCGGGAATAGTCTTGTTCATCCCTTGCATATTATAGTTCATCACAAAGCTCTTGTAGCTTGGTGGCAGTGATTGGAGAATTCTGTCAATGACGCAATCATCCGGAAGTGTAACTCCCAATTGAATCAAGTGATTATTATACCCAGACATTTTGAGTACATGCTCACTGACAGAACTGTTCTCCTCCATCTTGCAGCTATAGAACTTATTGGAGACTTCATATCTCTCAATCCGGGCATTTGCTTGAAATATTAACTTCAACTCCTGGAACATCTCATATGCTCCATGACGTTCAAAACGTCGTTGAAGTCCCGGTTCTAAGCCGTAAAGCATGGCACACTGAACTATTGAGTAGTCATCAGCTTTGCTCTGCCAGACGTTCATAACTTCTGGTGTTGCTCTAGCAGCAGGCCTGGCACTCAGCGGTGCTTCCAGGACGTAATTCTTCTGTGCAGCAATGAGGATAGTCCTCAAGTTACGGACCCAGTCCATGTAATTGCTACCATCATCTTTCAACTTTGCTTTCTCAAGGAACGCATTAAAATTCAACGGAACAACAGCACGAGCCATCTATCTACAATCAACATAAACAAGCAAGATACTATCAGGTACTAAGTTCATGATAAATTTAAGTTCAGTTAATCAAATTTACTTAAGAACTCCCACTTAGATAGACATCCCTCTAATCCTCTAAGTGATCACGTGATCCAAATCAACTAAACCATAACCGATCATCACGTGAGATGGAGTAGTTTTCAATGGTGAACATCATTATGTTGATCATATCTACTATATGATTCACGCTCGACCTTTCGGTCTCCGTGTTCCGAGGCCATATCTGTATATGCTTGGCTCGTCAAGTATAACCTGAGTATTCCGCGTGTGCAACTGTTTTGCACCCGTTGTATTTGAACGTAGAGCCTATCACACCCGATCATCATGTGGTGTCTCAGCACGAAGAACTTTTGCAACGGTGCATACTCAGGGAGAACACTTCTTGATAATTTAGTGAGAGATCATCTTATAATGCTACCGTCAATCAAAGCAAGATAAGATGCATAAAAAGATAAACATCACATGCAATCAATATAAGTGATATGATATGGCCATCATCATCTTGTGCTTTGTGATCTCCATCTCTGAAGCACCGTCATGATCACCATCGTCACCGGCGCGACACCTTGATCTCCATCGTAGCATCGTTGTCGTCTCGCCAATCTTATGCTTCCACGACTATCACTACCGCTTAGTAATAAAGTAAAGCATTACATCGCGATTGCATTGCATACAATAAAGCGACAACCATATGGCTCCTGCCAGTTGCCGATAACTCGGTTACAAAACATGATCATCTCATACAATAAAATCAGCATCATGCCTTGACCATATCACATCACAACATGCCCTGCAAAAACAAGTTAGACGTCCTCTACTTTGTTGTTGCAAGTTTTACGTGGCTGCTACGGGCTTAAGTAAGAACTTATCTCACCTACGCATCAAAACCACAACGATAGTTCGTCAAATAGACTCCGTTTTAACCTTCTCAAGGACCGGGCGTAGCCACACTTGGTTCAACTAAAGTTGGAGAGACAGTCTTCCGCAAGCCATCTATGTGCAAAGCACGTCGAGGGAACCGGTCTCGCGTAAGAGTACGCGTAAGGTTGGTCCGGATCGTCTCGTCCAACAATACCGCCAAACCAAAGTATGACATGCTGGTAGGCAGTATGACTTGTATCGCCCACAACTCACTTGTGTTCTACTCGTGCAAATAACATCAAACCATAAAAACCTAGGCACGGATGCCACTGTTGGGGAACGTAGTAATTTCAAAAATTTTCCTACGCACACGCAAGATCATGGTGATGCATAGCAACGTGGGGGACAGTCTGATCTACATACCCTTGTAGATCGCAACGGAAGCGTTGACACAACGTAGAGGAAGTAGTCGTACGTCTTCTTCCTGATCCGACCGATCCAAGCACCGTTACTCCGGCACCTCCGAGTTCTTAGCACACGTTCAGCTCGATGACGTTCCTCGGGCTCCGATCCAGCAAAGCGTCGAGGAAGAGTTCCGTCAGCACGACGGCGTGGTGACGATCTTGATGTTTCACCGACGCAGGGCTTCGCCTAAGCTCTACAACGATATGACCGAGGTGGAATTTAGTGGAAGGGGGCACCGCACACGGCTAAGGGACGATCAACAATGATCAATTGTGTGTCAAGAGGTGCCCCCTGCCCCCGTATATAAAGGAGCAAGGGGGAGGGGTTCGGCCGGCCAAGGGAGAGGGGCGCAGGAGGAGTCCTACTCCCACCGGGAGTAGGACTCCCCCCCAATCCTATTCCTAATAGGAATCCTCAAGGGGGAAAGAGAGAAGGGGTGGCCGGCCACCTTCCCTAGTCCTAATAGGACTAGGGAAAGGGGGGAGGTGCGCAGCCCTCTATGGCAGCCCCTTTCACTTTTCCACTAAGGCCCAATAGGCCTATTTGCCTCCCGGGGGTTCCGGTGACCCTCCCGGTATTCCGGTAAAATCCTGATTTCACCCGGAACACTTCCGATGTCCAAACATAGGCTTCCAATATATCAATCTTTACGTCTCGACCATTTCGAGACTCCTTGTCATGTCCGTGATCACATCCGGGACTCCGAACAACCTTCGGTACATCAAAATGCATAAACTCATAATAACTGTCATCATAACGTTAAGCGTGCGGACCCTACGGTTCGAGAACAATGTAGACATGACCGAGACACATCTCCGGTCAATAACCAATAGCGGGACCTGGATGCCCATATTGGCTCCTACATATTCTATGAAGATCTTTATCGGTCAGACCGCATAACAACATACGTTGTTCCCTTTGTCATCGGTATGTTACTTGCCCGAGACTTGATCGTCGGTATCCAATACCTAGTTCAATCTCGTTACCGGCAAGTCTCTTTACTCATTCCGTAATACATCATTCCGCAACTAACTCATTAGTTGCAATGCTTGCAAGGCTTAAGTGATGTGCATTACCGAGAGGGCCCAGAGATACCTCTCCGACAATCGGAGTGACAAATCCTAATCTCGAAATACGCCAACCCAACATCTACCTTTGGAGCCACCTGTAGTACTCCTTTATAATCACCCAGTTACGTTGTGACGTTTGGTAGTACCCAAAGTGTTCCTCCGGCAAATGGGAGTTGCATAATCTCATAGTCATAGGAACATGTATAAGTCATGAAGAAAACCAATAGCAACATACTAAACGATCGGGTGCTAAGCTAATGGAATGGGTCATGTCAATCAGATCATTCAACTAATGATGTGACCTCGTTAATCAAATAACAACTCTTTGTTCATGGTTAGGAAACATAACCATCTTTGATTAACGAGCTAGTCAAGTAGAGGCATACTAGTGACACTGTGTTGGTCTATGTATTCACACATGTATTATGTTTCCAGTTAATACAATTCTAGCATGAATAATAAACATTTATCATGATATAAGGAAATAAATAATAACTTTATTATTGCCTCTAGGGCATATTTCCTTCACCGACCCCTCTCACCAGGAAGTGAAGCGCCAGATGGTTGGGTCATGTACTTCAATGGCGCGTTTGCACGTCAGGGCGCGGGGGCTGGAGCCGTGCTCATCTTGCCCACTCAGGACAAGCTTTACTACGCCGTGCAGCTCTGCTTCCAGCAGGGCGAGAAGGTCTCCAACAACATCGTAGAGTACGAGGGTCTCATCACCGGCCTCAAAGCGGCGGTGGCCCTGGGGGCGAAGAGCCTCACCGTCAAGGGAGACTCGCAGCTCCTCGTCAACTTCTCCAACAAGGTGTACGAGCCAAAGGATGAGCACATGGAAGCATACTTCGCGGAGGTGCGCAAAATGGAGAAGCAGTTCCTGGGCCTGGAGCTACAGCATGTGCCTCGTGGCACCAACAAAGAGGCCGATGACATCGCCAGAAGAGCATCCAAGCGGCTGCCCCAAGAGCCTGGCGTCTTCGAGGAGCGGCTCTTCAAGCCTTCGGCAGCACCTCCGCCTGCGAGGCCGATGCCATCTCAGAAGGAACTCCCCCAGCCTCCGGCCTCTGGAGCCCCCTCCTGCGGCCCGACTTCAGGAGCGCGCCTCCTCTTAGCACTCGAGCCTCAGGAAGGGTGCTGGACCGAGGAGTTCAGGGCGTTCTTGATGAATGGAACGTTGCCGGAGGAGGAAGACGTAGAGCTCATGGCCCGGCAGGCTACGAAGTACTGCATTCAGGACAGTGAGCTATACAGGAAGCGGCCAAATGATGATTCTCTGTGATGCATTTCCAGGGAACATGGGAATGAGTTGCGGGGCTGACATACACGGCGGAGACTGCGAGCACCACTAGTCGTCGTGCACCCTGGTCAGCAAGGCTTTCCGTAGCAAGTTCTACTGGTCCACAACACTCAACGATGCGGCCGAGCTGGTAAAATCCTGCGAGGCCTGCCAGTTCAGTGCCAAGCAGATCCACCAGCCTACTCAGGACCTCCAGACTATCCCGCTCTCATGGCCTTTTGCGTCTGGGGGTTGGACATCCTGGGCCCATTCCCTCGAGCGCCTGGAGGCTACCACTACCTCTATGTCGCCATTGACAAATTCACCAAATGGGCGGAAGTGGAAGCTGTCCGCACCATCCTAGCCGGGTCAGCAGTCAAGTTCATCAAGGGCCTCGTAAGCCAATTTGGGGTCCCTAATCACATCATCACCGACAACGGCTCGTAGTTCACTAGCAATCTCTTCAAAACATATTGTGCTAACCTTGGAACGCAGATCTACTATGCCTCCGTGGCGCACCCCAGGAGCAACGACCAGGCCAAACGCGCCAACGTGGAGGTCCTGAGGGGTCTCAAGACAAGGACCTTCAAGAATAAGCTCAAGGCCTGCGGCAGGGGCTGGCACGACGAGCTCGAGTCTGTGCTGTGGTCCATCCGCACCACCGCCACCAGGCCGACAGGCGATACCCCGTTCTTCCTCATCTACGGAGCAGAAGCAGTTCCCCCTCACGAGGTCAGGCATCACTCCGCGCGGGTCCTGGCATTTGATGAAACATAGTAGGACGCCATGAGGGGGATGGATCTCTTGCTGGGGGAGGAACGCCGCCGAGAAGCCTCGCTCCAAGCTGCGAGGTACGAGCAGGCGCTGCGGCGGTACCACTGCCGCAACGTCTGCTCCAGGATGCTCGAGGTGGGTGATCTTGTCCTGAGGTGGGTGCTCTCCAGGGAAGGGCTACACAAGCTCTCGCCTATGTGGGAGGGCCTGTTTTGGGTCACCCACGTCTCCAGGCCTGGCGCCGCGCGCCTGGAGACAAAGGACGGGATCCCCATCCAGAACGCCTCGAACATCCAGCACCTCTGGAAGTTCTACCCATGAAACAAGGCCCGGTGCCAGTGAAACAAGGCCCAGTGCCTGTGAAGAATCTTCGCTCGTGACACTCTCACATAATAATGAGTGGGGCTGTAGACGCCTCGGAGTCTCAGGAGTGCCACCCTCGGGCTTCGGGGGCTCCCTCCCACGCCTAGTGGAAGCACTTAGCTCCGCACTGGTGAGAAGACAAGAAGACTAGACTAGGTTGCAGACGCAGCTTTTCATTTGCTTTCCGCAGTTGGTTGCCCCCTCTTTTAAGTGAGAATTTGCTTTCTGGTGTTCCTTGCTGGCCTGGTTCCATTGTCCTTGTTGCCTCCTTTTGTGCCCTCGGTTCCTCGTTTTGACCCGTCCTCTCCCTCGCGTGCCTCACGAGGGGGCTGGACAGGTGCCCTCATGAGTGCTTTTGTTTTCTTGTCTTTCGCAAGGTACCCTTGCTCGAGCTCGCAAGCTAGCGCTCCCCTTTCAATCCGTGCCCCCGAGTACCATGATGTGAAGCACTGGGTTACGGCCGACAGTGCCGATGACAATGGTTCAGAAGAATAAGGATTCCATAACGAATTTTGTAGTTCTCAGGCGCCTTCCGAGCACAGGAGGCCTCGTCAGGCACTGGGGAATGCGCGTCTCACGAGGCGGAACCTACTTCAGGTGCATCGAGCTATGTCATTCTACGCACATACATAAAACACGACTGTCGGTGTCGAAACTGGCGGATATCGGGTAGGGGGTCCCGAACTGTACGTCTAAGGCGGATGGTAACAGGAGGCAGGGGACACGATGTTTTACCCAGGTTTGGGCCCTCTTGATGGAGGTAAAACCCTACGTCCTGCTTGATTATTCTTGATAATATGAGTAGTACAAGAGTTGATCTACCACGAGATCAGAGAGGCTAAACCCTAGAAGCTAGCCTATGGTATGATTGTCTGTTGTCCTACAGTCTAAAACCCTCCGGTTTATATAGACACCAGAGGGGGCTAGGGTTACACAAGGTCGGTTACAAAGAAGGAGATATACATATCCGTATTGCCTAGCTTGCCTTCCACGCCAAGTAGAGTCCCATCCGGACATGGGACGAAGTCTTCAATCTTGTATCTTCATAGTCCAACAGTCTGGCCAAAGGATATAATCCGGCTGTTCGGATACCCCTAATCCAGGACTCCCTCAATAGCCCCTGAACCAGGCTTCAATGACGATGAGTCCGGCGCGCAGTGTTGTCTTCGGCATTGCAAGGCGGGTTCCTCCTCCGAATACACCACGGAAGAGTTTGAATACAAGGATAGTGTCCGACCCTGCAAAATAAGTTCCACATACCACCGTAGAGAGAATAATATTTCCACAAATCTAATCTGCTGACACGTTTTGGCAGCATGACATCACGCCATGGCCCGGTAATTATTCGAACCGTTTTTCTATAACCAGCCACAGACATAACGTGAGGCGGTTTCTTGACACGTCTTGTCAAAGCAGAGATCGTATTCCCCTTATTACGGGATTCTCATCAATACGGACGTGGGTAACCCAACCGCACCATCAATTATGGTGCTTGGGGGATAAGCGAGTTTTACCAGCTAGTGGGGGCGCATAGTTTAGTCCGCCCTTATAAAGGGATAAGATCTCACCTTTTTCTACCCACACGTTCTTCCTCCTTGCTCATCCATTCTCGTGCGCTCGAGCTCCATTTCCCAAGTCCGCATCCTTCTCCTCAACTCTCTCCAAACATGTCCGGAGTGGGAGGCAAGTGGATGGACTCCTCCGTCACGGAGGGACGCATCAAAAAGCTATGTGGAGCCGGATACTTAGCTGAGGATATCGTGCACCGGCTGCCAGCCGCGGGGCAGATCGTCCCTACCCCGGAACCTCATGAAAGGGTGATTTTCCTCCCCCATTTCGTCCGTGGATTGGGGTTTCCCCGCCATCCATTCGTCCATGGTCTCATGTTCTATTATGGGCTGGACTTTCATGATCTGGCCTCGAATTTCATCCTCAACATCCCGACGTTCATTGTCGTGTGCGAGGCTTTCCTCCGCATCCGGCCCCAGTTTGGCCTATGGCTGAAGACCTTCAACATCAAGCCGAAGGTAGTAGGCGGCCAACAAGCGGAATGCGGCGGAGCCATGGTGGGCAAAATGCCCAACATTATATGGCTCGAGGGCTCCTTCGTGGAGACCATAAAGGGGTGGCAATTAGGGTGGTTCTACATCATCGAGCCGCGCGACACCAACTGGGTGCCCCCCCAAGTTTTGATCCGGGATCCCCACGCGGCTCACTTTCTAGAAGGAGAAGGGCCTATCCTGGGGTTCATCGGTGGAGCTGGACAGACTACAGAAGTGTATCCGGAACATGATAAGCAAGAAACTTAAGCTTGTCAACATAGTCCAGGTCATGCTCTTCCGCCGGATCCTCCCGTGTCAACAACGGGATTTCAACTTATGGGAGTTTGACCCGGCCCAACACCAGACTCTACACGAGCTCTTCGACACGACGCATAAGGACGTCTGGAGGGTGCTGTTCAAGGGCGCTGAGGTCCCTCCTTCTCTTACCGAGGACCGCGGGCTAAGCGCGAAGCGCCCTGCGAATCCGGTAAGTTCTGTACATCTGGTAGGACATTTATTTCCCATAGCTTAACCAGGTGCGGGGTCTGAGCTCCCATGCCTTTGACAGGACTGGGTGGAGACATTAGCGCAGATTAACTGTCCGGCCCCTCTACCCGAAGACCCCGCAGACGCTCTCCTGACGGAGGTGCGGACTCCGGCTCCTTATGAGGTGCCGGAGAAGACCAAGAAGAAGGCCAAGGGAACCCGAAAGAGTTCCCGGCGCCAGGTGGTGTCGGACTCATCGTCCGATAACACCGAGACACACTCCTCCCGTGAAAATGAGGAGAAGGAAGATGAAGATTCTCCCCCTCCAGCCGGGGGAGACAAGAAAAGGAAGGCCGCCCCAACCAGGGAGGCCGAAGGTTTTAAGAAGTGAAGGACTCTCCTTCCGGACTGCTCCACCACCGCCGCCGATGGTGAAGATGAGTGGCTGCTCAGGGCCAAGCCCCTGGCGAAGTCATAATGTAACGCCCTCGAGGCAGCTATATCTCCCACGTGTCGAGGCACGACTTAGAGGCATAACCGCATTGAAAGCAATGTCGCAATTTAGGCAATCTTCACAACATCCCATGTAATGTAGATAATAAAAGGGGAGATAACATAGTTGGCTTACACTCGCCACGTCAATCAAGTACATAAATAGCATTACAACATTCAAACACTCAGGGCCCGACTACGACGCCAAAATAAAAGATAAACCCAACATGCGACACGGTCCCGATCGCCCCAACTGGGCACCACTACTGATCATCAGGGAAAGACACGTAGTATCATTGAGAGTCCTCATCGAACTCCCACTTGAGCTCAAGCGCGCCATCTGGAACAGAATCATCAGGCCCTGCATCTGGTTTGGAAGTAATCTATGAGCCACAGGGACTCAGCAATCTCGCACCCTCGTGATCAAGACTATTTAAGCTTAATAGGTAAGGCAAGGTAAATATATGTGGAGCTGCAGCAAGCGACTAGCATATATGGTGGCTATCCTGTTCACAAAAGAGAGCGAGGAGAGGAGGCAAAGCACGAGCGAGTAACTAGAGGGAAATCCTGCGGCAAGCATTACTCCAACACCGTGTCCACTTCCCGGACTCCGCCGAGAAGAGGCCATCACGGTAACTCACACAGTTGATTCTTTTTAATTAAGTTAAGGTTCAAGTTATCTACAACCGAACATTAACAAATTCCCATCTGCCCATAACCGCGGGCGCGGCTTTCAAAAGTTCAAATCCCTGCAGGGGAGTCCCAACTTAGCCCATGACAAGCTCTCACGGTCAACGAAGGAATAGACCTCCTCCCGAGACGTTCTGATCAGACTCGGTACCTCGGTTCTTCAAGACACTTCGACAGGTTAAAAAAATCCAGCAACACCGCTCGAATGTGCCGACAAATCCCGATAGGAGCTGAACATATCTCGTTCTCAGGGCACACTCAGATGAACACTACGTACAACTAAAACCAACCCTCGAGTTGCCCCGAGGTGGCGCTGCAAGTGGCTCTATTTGGACCAACACTCAGAGGAGCACTGGCCCGGGGGGTTTAAATAAGATGACCCTCGGGCTCCGAAAACCCAAGGGAAAAGAGGCTAGGTGGCAAATGGTAAAACCAAGGTTGGGCATTGCTGGAAAAGCTTTAATCAAGGCGAACTATCAAGGGGTTCCCATTATAACCCAACCGCATATGGAATGCAAAAACCGGGAACATAACACCGATATGACGGAAACTAGGGCGGCAAGAGTGGAACAAAACACTAGGCGAGAGGCCGAGCCTTCCACCCTTTACCAAGTATATAGATGCATTAAGATAACATGGCAATATAATGATATCCCAACAAGTAAATAATGTTCCAACAAGGAACGGTCTCCAATCTTCACCTGCAACTAGCAACGCTATAAGAGGGGCTGAGCAAAGCGGTAACATAGCCAATCAACGATTTGCTAGGACATGGTGGGTTAGAGGTTTGACATGGCAATTTGGGAGGCTTGAAAGCAAGTGGCAGGCATCATAGCATAGGCATAGCAAAAGAGCGAGCATCTAGCAAAGCAAAGATAGTAGTGATTTCGAGGGTATGATCGTCTTGCCTGCAAAGTTGTCAAAGTTGACTGGATCCTCGAAAGCAAACTCAACGGGCTCCTCGTTAGCGAACTCATCTCCCGGCTCTACCCAAACAAGACAAACAAGCAACAAGGACACAATCAACCACGTGCAAAGCTCAAACAATATGATGCAAAGATGGTATGCTATGCAGGATGCGATATGTGATGCATATGCAAGATTTGACAAGGAATGCATGACCCTGGCCTCAACTTGGAAAACCAAGTGGGCCACTAGAAAGGTGATATGAAATCGCTTGAAAACGATATAAAGATCACCGGAATCGGAGTTACGGTTTGGAAATGGCAAGCGATTCAAATATGACCACGGTCTGCGATTTACAGCAAGTAGCCATCTAAATGCAACAAGATGAACATGCTACAACACCCAAACATGGCATCAAAATACATGGGAGGTATCCACTCAAGATGCTTAACAAAAGTCTAGCACTGAGCTATGGCCAATTCATCCATTAACAGGTTCAAACAAGCATGGCAAAAATGCATTTGGCAAACATATCTCAGACTTAGTGAAATTAACACTTGTCTGGAATTTCAGATCAAATAGAACACTTTGGAGCAACAAAACTACATGCTACAGGACCTGAACATGGAAAAGTAAAGCATGGCATGGAGCTACTCAAAGAGCTTAAAAAAAGTCCCTTAGTGACCTTGAGCCAAAAGGGATCAGAAAATACATTTGCAAGCATGTGAACATGGCAAAAACATAATCAGATCACAGACTTAGTGAAAACTGGAGCATGCTGAAAACAGATATCAAGTAGACATGTTTACGAGCTCGATGCACTCACTACAGAGAAAGTCATGACAATCTAAGCATACACCCATCAAGAATACACAAAATACAAGCTAGGCATGGCAAGAACAATAACATAGCATGCACGGATCAACTACAACATCCTCGGCAAAATCGCTAACAAGTAGACAATCTTCCCAAATTCGCGAAATGACAAAAGTAGAGCTCGATTGACTCAAGCTAGGGTGCTCCATAATTGCAAACAAAGACATGGATGGATAGAGCACTACAAGATTAACAAAACATCCTTATTGATCATCCTCAAAAGAGGCACGGATCACTAGGAAACAACATGAACATATGGCCATATGAGATAAACAGTCCACGGACTTAGTGGAAATGCTAAGTCCCTGAAATCAGCATTAACGAATGCCTCACTTTGCAAGCTTGTGCTAGGCACCACACACATCACAAAAAATACATGGGTTGCACCTCTGGATAGATGGCAAAACATATAACAAAACACATGTAGAGCTCATGGGCATATCATGCACACAATAATCATGGCAAAAATGACAAATATCTAATTGGAGCAAGAGATCTGACAATTATCTCAAATAGCATTCTTCTAACAGCATTTCGGGCATCAAGATGAACTCAAATGAAAATGATGCAATGAGATGAAATGATGTACTCTCTGAGATGAACACTTTGATATGCTATATGCCCAAAACGGAGCTACGGATGGAAAGTTATAGCACGATGAACAGGAGCAAATAATTAGGGTTTCGAGCAAAAAGTCAACCCGAGACGGGATCCGGATCCAGATCTGGCCGGGCGCGTTTTACGAGGTTCGCCAGAATCGGAGGTGGGCCGCCGGAGTTGGGGTTGCCGGGGAAGGAGAGGAAGCCCGGGGCGGAGAGGCACCGGGCGCGATGGTCGGCGCGGCGGGGCGGTGATGGTCGGCGCGGCGGGGTCGACGAGTGGCTCCGGTGGCTCGGGGCCAGGTTGCCGGAGCTGCTCCGGGCCGGTGGCGAATCTCGCCAGCGCGGGGAGGAGAGGCGCTGGCCTCAGGCGGTGGGGAGGCAACCTGGCGGCGCGCGGCGGATGGGCCTCGGGGGCCCGGTGTGGGCTTCCCGGGCCGACGGTGGAGGGAGCGGCGGCGCGGAGGTGGCGGCGGACGCTGTCCGGCCGGGGACGGACGTGTCCGGCGCGGCGCGAGGGGTGGATCTAGGGTTAGGGATGGAGGGGATCCAGGATTTTCGATGAGGGTCTTTATATAGAGGTAGAGGGAGCTAGGAGTGTCCAAAAGAGGTGCGGTTTTCGGCCACGCGATCGTGATCGAACGCTCTAGATGATGGAGAGGGTTTTGGGCCAAATGGAGGGGTGTTGGGCTGCAACACACACGAGGCCTTTTCGGTCCCTCGGTTAACCGTTGGAGCATCAAACGAAGTCCAAATGGTACGAAACTTGACAGGCGGTCTACCGGTAGTAAACCAAGGCCGCTTGGCAAATCGCGGTCCAATCCGGAAATGTTTAATCCCCACACACGAAAGAAAAGGTAGAAATGACCACCGGAGGAGAATGGAGCGCCGTAATGCAAAACGGACAACGGGGAAAATGCTCGGATGCATGAGATGAACACGTATGCAAATGCAATGCACATGATGACATGATATGAGATGCATGATAACGATAACAACACATGGAGACAAAGACCCAAACCCAAGAAAATAAAATAAGTTAACGCCGGAAACGGCAAGAGGTGGATTACATATTAGGAAAATCATATCCGGGGTGTTACACATAAGTATTCGGATACCAGAGTAACTCATAGCATACCTGTGTCGCACTGCTTCTCCTAACGTCGAATATGATTATGCAGTCCGCCCCAAGCCCGTATCGATGTATCATCATCGGACGGTTCCTTGGACTCATCGGACATGAATAGTGATACACTTCCAACCACCTCCTCTCCTTGCCCTACGGAAAATGCTGAGGTATTGTCTCAAGGGGCACCGAGCCGGGGGAGACAGTCCCGGAGGCGCCTCAAGGCGACCTTCCGAACTCCAGGAGCAAAGGGAGCAAGGCTCCCCGGGGCTCCAAGTTCGGCTCTTAGCCGAACACTGCACCGGAACCTCCAGTGGTTCCGGACTCGGGCAGGTGGCCCCCTTACAAAAGGGTCAAGCCGCCCATGCCGGTGACCTCTATCCATCCAGAGGCACCGGACAACCTGCTGGGAGCGCTTCGTGGCGCTTCCATCGACGAACAGCACCGCACTATCATGTGTGCGGTGATCAAGAAGGTTCAGTCCGCCAAGAGCGGATTGACTGAAGCCTGTGCCAGCCTTCTAACAGGCTTTGAGGTAAGTATTTAAAATATAGGAAAAATATTACCGCATAGACAGTAGCCCCTGATGCTCTGTTTGGTGTTCACAAAGAAAAGCAGAATAGAGGATCAAATAATATCTGCAGGAGTCTAATATGAGTATGTCTGTATGCGTATGCAGGTTTCGCTGCTGACCTCTGCCGCACTAACTGCGGAGGTCGCCGCACTGAAGCAGGACCTCGAGGGGTCCGAGAAAGAGCTCGGCCTTGCCAAGAGGCAGCTTGAGGAGAACAAAGGTAAGTAATTCCTTGTCTGTATATAAAAGAAAATGTGGTTGCGAAATGACAGGATCATCATGAATGTGCCAGGGGCCACGACCGAAGTGGCGACCCTGAAGCAAGAGCTGTTCGAGGCTGAAAACAAAGTGGCCAAGGAGCGCACCGAGTGGGAAAAGCAAGAGGAACGGGTGGGCGAGGTGCAGCAAGAGATCCAGGCTCTCATGAAGAAGCACGAGGCCTTGGAGCTTGACTCGAAGACGCGAGAGTCCGAGCTTGCCGCAACCCTCAAGAGCACAAAGAATGCCAAGGCTGAAGCCCAAAAGGCCCTCCAGGAGATTGAGGCGATGAGGAAGATAGCAGCGGGTAAGGCATTCAATATGCAAAGCAAGCATGTGAAAGTAAATTACTTGTTACTTACCCGAGTCCGGAGCTCTCCAGGAGCATTCGCAGATTTGCCCCGCAGCGTGTCGGATGCCGTGAAATATTACCAGGCCGAGGAGGGAAGCTCGACGGAGAAGTGTCCTGGTCTCAGTATACTGGGACCGAACACCCGATGCCTATGAGCGACCAGCTGAAGCAACTGGTCGAGCTACACAAGGCGGCCGAACATGCCATGAAGGGCTTTATAGTCCGGATGTGGCCTGGTGACTACCTTCACAACAGCTACTTTGGCCTGGTGAGGCAGTTTGTGGATGCCTGCCCACGGCTGGAAGTCATCAAGCAATCCGTCTATATCGAAGGTGCCCGCCGGGCTTTTGCCCGTGCAAAGGTGCACTGGGCCAAGATGAACGCTGAGAAGCTGGTGAAGGAGGGGCCGCCGCAGGGCAAGGAGCATCGCCACCCCGAGATGTATTATGAGGGTGTCCTGAAGGGTGCCCGTCTTGTGGCGGACGAGTGTGCGAAGGATGTAATTTTTGAATGAACTTGCTCATGTGATCCTGTATTATGAAAACTTTTTCATATGCACTATGCAACGCTTGTTTGAATTTAAAATATTACCTTCTGTGCGGCTGTTTATCAAATCTGAGAGATGGCTAGTCGTCGGCTTCTGCCCCCATGCCACGAGTGCTGGGGTGTTCGGGATAAACCTGAGCACTCTTTTTTCCCATTTTTGGGTCCTTCGAGGGAGGTGCTCAGCACAACGAACAAGGCAATCAGACTATAATGCTTTATCACTCTCACTTAGCCATAGAAGTCTACAATTTTAAATTTTGGCGAAGCCCCTAGTATCCGGAAGGCCGAATTCAGGGCGCTATACACGCCTTAAGCCGGACAAAGCTGACTCCTCGCTCTTAGCGGCATAAGTCTTTAGGGACTCGAGACCTCTCGAACAGCGACCAACTCTCCCCTTATCATGACAGTCAGTTTTAGCTTTCTCTACTAGGGTGCTTAGCCCAGATGAACCGGGGCACAATCATAGTAGTTCTCCCAGTGCTACCTTAGCCGATATAGCCGAACGTAAGGTACCAAAACATGGGAGCCGGGCAAACCCAACTATTGACCCAAGACATGATTCGGAGCTGATGCATATAATGCTATAAGTTCGGGGTGCCGCACTGTTGAAAGTGTTCGGACTTCTCACGCCATATTATGGGGTATGCTTAAGCCCTTGGCGTATTGGCTGTACCAGAGTGTACGGGTGCTGGATGTCATGAATGAACATATATATATATATATATATATATATATATATATATATATATAAAGAAGAATAGAGAATGCGATAATAGTCTAGTGCCATGCATTGTTTATTCAAAAAGGTGCGTTGAAGCAGAATGATGCAAGTAGTGCGATAAGCAAAAAGTAGGACTATTTGACATGTCCCCTCCAAGGGCAAGCTGAGGAATGGTATTTAAAGCAAGTATTTCACTCGTTATCAGAGGCCACCTGGGAGTTCCGTGGTGCGACATAGCTTTCTGCCTCCTTGGTTGTTGCATCATGTGTCCGGCAATCATACTGCCGGACATGGTTTCCAGAGATTAAAGTCCTGAAAGAGAGAAAAATAACAAAGCGGGAAGCCCCTAGTGCCGTTGAGCTGCGTCTTGGGGCGTGCCGTAGTCGTGCCCCCTCCCCACCTGTGCCCATGGTATTTTCAATGCGTAATTATGTACGCGTGGCACGGATTTCGCTGTTTGGCTGGGACTGGGGTGGGGCCGCATTGCTATGCGAGCTCGGAACGTGCCAGGCGGTCTTGTTGCCAATTACTCTGGGCGCGCTTGAAGGTGTCCGGGTCCTTAATCGCCGAACTGGTGGATTGCCTTAAGAGGCTGCTTTCCGCTTCTACTGCGAGGGCCGCAGTGTGCTCCTCCGTGCGGTGAGAGCGCTCTGTGTTTCCATTGACTGTGATGACCCCCCGAGGTCCTGGCATCTTGAGCTTGAGGTATGCATAATGCGGTACCGCATTGAATCTCGCGAATGCGGTTTGCCCGAGCAGTGCATGATAGCCATTGCGGAACGAGACTATATCGAAGATTAACTCCTCGCTTCGGAAGTTATCCGGGGATCCGAAGACCACTTCTAGTGTGACTGAGCCTGTGCAATGGGCCTCTACACCTGGTATGACGCCTTTGAAGGTCGTTTTTGTGGGTTTGATCCTTGAGGGGTCTATACCCATTTTGCGCATTGTGTCCTGATAAAGTAGGTTCAGGCTGCTGCCACCGTCCGTAAGGACTCGAGTGAGGTGAAATCCGTTGATGATTGGGTCTAGGACCAGTGCGGCGAATCCGCCATGACGGATACTAGTGGGGTGGTCCCTACGATCGAAGGTGATCGGACAGGAGGACCATGGGTTGAACTGTGGGGCGACTGGCTCCAACGCATATACGTCCCTTAGCGCACGCTTCCGCTCCCTCTTGGGGATGTGGGTTGCATATATCATGTTCACCGTCCGCACTTGTGGGGGGAACCTCTTCTGTCCTCTGGTGTTCGGCGGCCGGGGCTCCTCCTCGTCATCGCTATGTAACCCCTTATCTTTGTTTTCAGCATTTAACTTGCCAGCCTGCTTGAACACCCAACAATCCCTGTTGGTGTGGTTGGCTGGCTTGTCGGGGGTGCCGTGTATTTGACACGAGCGATCGAGTGTATGGTCGAAACTGGACGGGCCCGGAGTGCTTCTTTTGAATGGCTTTTTCCGTTGACCGGGTTTAGAGCCTTTGAATCCAGCATTAACTGTCGTATCCTCAGTATTGTCGCTGTTGATGCGGTGCTTGTGTTTGTTGCAACGTGACCTGCCATTGCTATCCTTGGTATCCGAAGTACCATGGTTCTTTGATATGTTATTTCTGCGAGCCAGCCAGCTGTCCTCTCCCGCATAAAAGCGGGTCATGAGTGTCGTGAGGGCTGCCATAGATTTCGGCTTTTCCTGGCCAAGGTGCCGGGCGAGCCACTCGTCGCGGATGTTGTGCTTAAAAGCTGCTAGGGCCTCTGTATCCGGACAGTCGACGATTTGACTTTTCTTTGTTAGGAACAATGTCCAGAATTTCCTGGCCGATTCCTCTGGCTGCTGAATTATGTGGCTCAAGTCACCGGCATTTGGTGGTCGCACATAAGTGCCCTGGAAGTTGTCGAGGAATGTGGCTTCCAGATCTTTCCAACAGCCAATGGATTCTGCTGGCAGGCTGTTGAGCCAATGCCGAGCTGGTCCTTTGAGTTTGAGTGGGAGGTATTTGATGGCATGTAGATCATCACCGCGGGCCATGTGGATGTGTAAGAGGAAGTCCTCGATCCATACCGCAGGATCTGTTGTGCCGTCGTATGATTTGATATTTACAGGTTTGAAACCCTCTGGGATTTGGTGATCCATTACTTCATCTGTGAAGCATAGGGGGTGTGCAGCGCCTCTGTACTGGGCTATATCGCGACACAGCTCGAATGAGTCTTGTCCGCTGTGTTTGGCCCGACCGGATTTACTTTTACTGTATCCGGCGTGACGGTTATCGTCTCGCATAGTGGAGCGCCCTCATGATCCGTAGATCGATCTTGCGTGTTTTGCTTTGTCCTCCAATACGTCTCGCAGGTCTGGCATATTTCCCCATGCCTTGACATTTTTATTTGAGTGGCGTCGGGGTGCGGGCTGAGCTTTTGGCTGAAATGCCTCTCTGTCGCGGCCACGAGGTGGCCGGTCAGCCGCGTCATACGCTGGAGATGTAGGTTTTGGTGCTTCCTCCTCCAGTCGGGGTAGCAACCTGCGCTTTGGGTAACTCTTGGAGGGACGTTTGATTTTATATTCCTCGGCCGCAAGGACATCAGTCCATCTGTCAGCTAGCAAATCTTGATCAGCTTGAAGCTGCTGCTGCTTTTTCTTAAGGCTATTTGCCATGGCTATAAGCCGGCGCTTGAAGCGCTCTTGCTCGACGGGATCCTCAGGCACGACAAATTCGTCATCGTCGAGGCTTGCCTCGTCTTCGGAGGGAGGCATGTAATTATCGTCCTCCACCTCTCCATCCGCCGCTCTCTCGAGAGGGCTGGCTTCTCCATCCTCCCGCTCTAAATCTTGCTGGAGGGGATTGTTGTCGTCTTCGGCACTACCCGGAGTGCTATTATCTCCTGTGCCGGTGTCAGCGCTTTTGCTTTTGTAAGTGCATCTAGTGCCACCCCTAGTTGGTTTTGGAGTATTGACGACAAACCTAGTTGAGGGACTAATGTGTTTGTGAGAATTGCAGGATAACACAGGTAGAAGTCCCTCATTGAACATTCATTCGGTTTTCCTACCAGAGATGACCCCTAAAAATGTATGAAGACATTGATGTCAAAGGTGGTATATGAAGATATTCACATTGAAGACCATGACAAGAGAAGACATCGCATGAAGCCTATGCAGCTCGAAGACTTAGATCTTTCGTAGTTCTTTTTCTTCTTTGTTGATTCATTGGAACCATCGTACTGTTAAGTGGGGTCCAAGAGAACCAGTCAGAATGACTGAAGCGATGCTTAACCAAAACCTATGTCTTCGAGTGAAGACTATGAGAGCAAATCTTGTCCAGAGTCGGACAAGTCAGCTTTGCTTGTAGACCAAGTAAAGTTACCGTGTGAGTTTGAAATCTGACCGTTGGAACACGTGTCAGTTCCTTAGTGACCCAGGGTCATTTCGGACAAATCAGGTCGGGTTGCCTAGTGGCTATAAATAGCCCACCCCCTACAACCATAAAGGGTTGGCTGCTCAGAGTTAGAGTACGGCTTTTGTCGTTTGAGAGCAACCCACCTCGAAGCCTTTGAGAGAGAATTCCTTGCAAGGATAAAGTCCTAACCAAGCAGAGCCTAAGAGTGTTAGGCATCACTTAAGTCTTCTTGTCTGTGTGATCTGAAGACTTATTACACTTGAGGACTGTGAATCCTCCAGCCGGTTAGGCGTCGTGTTCTGAGCGTCCAAGAGACATTGTGGATCGCCGGTGAATGAAGTCTGTGAAGGTTTGGGAGTCTACCTTGAAGACTTGCCAGAGTGATTGGGCGAGGTCTATGTGACCTTAGCTCAAGGGGAATACGGTGAGGACTGGGTGTCCTGAGCTGCGTGTTTAGGACTGGGTGTCTGGGACTGTGTGTCCTCAGGTTTAAATACCTAGCCGCCCTAACCAGACGTACAGTTGTCACAGCAACTGGAACTGGTCCAACAAATCATTGTCTTCAATGAGTCACTGGTTTCATCCTTCCCTTCCCTTTACTTACTGTTGGTCCTTGTGAAGTCATTGTATGAATGCACTATCTTTTGTCTTCACTGAGTGACTGCGTGTTCTATTTGGCTTCATAATATCTTCCTACCTGATCCTTACTACCTAGGTGCTATTAGTCATTGTGCTTTCACTTCATTGAATACATGACTATGGTTTACCTAGTGTAGTCTACCTTCCGGTGCATGGTAATAGGTTTATTTCTATCGTTTGTCTTCGAAACTTCCATGTTTTGAGGACTTTCATAAAAATCGCCTATTCACCCCCCTCTAGTCGATATAACGCACTTTCAATTGGTATCAGAGCAAGGTACTCCCTTGTTCTATGTGATTCGGTTTAACCACCTGGAGTTTTAGCTATGTCGACTGCAGGGATAATTAAAGTCTCCGCTGCGTGCCCCGTCTTCGATGGAACTGAATATCCGTACTGGAAGAATAAGATGCGCATGCATCTTGAAGCCATTGACGTCGACCTATGGTATGTCGTCAAGAACGGCGTTCCCATGGCTGGAGAAGGTGTCACTGCTGCTGATGTCAAGAAGTTCATTCAACTGGACTCTACTACCAAGAATATCATCTGTGGTCATCTGACCAAAGGACAGTATGGCCGTGTGAGTGCTTTGGAAACATCTAAGCTAGTCTGGGACTGGCTCTCCAAGGTCAACGAAGGCGTATCAACCTAGAGAGATTAGAGAATCAGTGTCCTTCGCAACCTCTTCAACCGCTTCAAGCGAAATGACAATGAGAATGTCTAGCTCACGTTTGATCGACTCACTGACATCACAAATGAGCTTCAAGCCCTCGGCGCTACTGAGATCACCAAGCATGAAGTCGTCAAGACACTACTAAGATCACTTGATAGTTCGTTTGACACCCTAGTCCTGATGATTCAAGAACGTCCTGATTTCAAGACACTCGATCCGTCTGACATACTTGAGAGGCTCAACACACATGAGTTTCAGCTTTTTGAGAAAAGAGATATCTACGGTCCAAACTATGGGCGAACTCGTGCCTTGAAGGCAAAAGCTGTCTCCTCATCTGAAGAAGAATCTGACAGCAGTTCTGATGACCCTGAAGACATTGGAAAGGAACTTGCTATGCTTGTGAAGAAGTTCCAAAAATTCACCAAGAAGAAAGGCTTCAGGAAGTCTTCACGATCAAGCTCAAGGAATGATGGAGCTTCTGCTCATGACTACAAGAAGAAAACATGCCACAAGTGCAAGAAAACTGGCCACTTCATCTCTGAGTGTCCGGAGTGGGACAATGAGAACAAAAAGAAGAAGAAGAGCAAGGAATATGACTCTGACGACAAGAAGAAGAAGAAATACTCAAAGTCTTCTTCCAAGTCTTCCTCAAAGTCTTCATCACACAAGAAGAGCTCATCTAGCAAGGCACGTGCATTTGTTGGCAAGGAAATGGATTCAGAGGAAGAGTCCGCTTCTGAGGAGGCGGAGGTGGAGTCTGAGGAGGAGTCCGATTCTGGCGTTGCAAGTCTGGCTACAACATACGTTGCCAAGTCCATCTTCAACACTGAAGACAATGACTTCATCACTGACACCGATGCAAATGACAAGGACTACTCCGCTCCTACCTACTGCTTCATGGCACGCGGTGCCAAGGTAAACACACGCACTACTCACTATCAAACATCTAGTGAAGATGACTTTGATTGTGGTTCAAGACCCAGCTACAAAACACTTGCTAAAATTGCAACTGAACAACAGAAAGCTATGGAACATATTCAAAAACTGTTAGACAAAAGCGATGATCTGTTAGGCGCTGAAATGACTCGATCTGAGTCCTTAATTGAAGACATAAAAAATCTTCACGTTAAGTATGAGGAACTTGAAAGTCGTCATGAAACGCTCTCAACAACTCATGAAAAGCTTTCCTATGATTATCTTCAAAGGAAGCAAGATCTTGAGAAATTGAGAGTGGCTCATGAAGATCTTCAAAAGGAAAACGAGTCACTTCACGCCGAACAGATCAGTTCTGCTCAGGAAGGATTTGAACCACCATGTCTTAAATGCATTGAGCGTGATAATGCTACTTCTGTTGCTGAATGTTCTACTGCTGCTACTGTTGCAATATCTTCAACTGTTGATGTGGTAACTAACCCCTCTGCTGAGGATACCACTGCTTTTGCTGATGAGAATGCTAGGTTGAAGACATTGCTTGAAACAGGGATGTCCAAAAGTCTTAAAGGGCATTAGACACTATGTGATGTCCTCAAAAGGCAGATTCTGAACCGAAACCCGAGGAAAGAGGGTGTTGGATTCGTAAGGAAAATTAATGCTGATGGCTCTTACTGGAAACCTGAGCAGTACCCCAAAACCACATGGGTTGCTGCAAAGGAACCCTCAACAGATCCATCCAATCTATCTGGCTTCACTTGTGCTAACCCCATTGTCATTGATGAATCCTTTGATGCAAACTATAAACTGTTTAAGAATCAGAATGGTGAAGTGTTTGCCAGGTATATTGGTACTAACTGCAGGAATGGGCCGCCTATGAAGAAGATCTGGGTGCCGAAAAAGTGTTTGGATAATCTTCCTGTGAATGTCATCATGACACCACAGGTGAAGAAGACAAACCCCAGACCACAAGCTTCATACGGTCCAAAGGCTTCATACAGACAGAGGACTCACCTGAGTCGCACTAACGCAAATGTTTTGCAGGGAAACCATACTCAGGCCTATGAATATGAGCACGGTTCATCGAACCGCCATGTTCATAAGACCAAGAACTATTCTGCTTATTCTTATGAGTACTATTGTCCGCCTGCAAGACTTTTTGCTAGGGCTCCAAAGCCAAAGTTCTCAAACGCTGCACTTAGACTTATTGCTTCTAAGCCACCCTTGAAGATGTGGGTGGCTAAGAAAGCTTAACTCTCATTTGCAGGAAAAGGTCTCCAGCAAAAACCAAAAATCGTCGGCGCTATTGCTGGGGACCTTAAACATCTTGTAGGGCGCAAGATCAAATGCCCGAATGGTCTTACTATGTACTTCGTTCCTGAATCGCTTGCTACTCTCCCTATCAGTCCTAATCTGGATCTAAGCTTTCATAACCCACTGGTTCGTCAAATGTTTTTGCTTCACAATTCTCTTCGTGAAGCCTATCCCCCTAACTGCACTGTAGGGTACGACACTAGCGTCTTCAGAATGGTTTAGATAGTGGGTGTACCAATCACATGACTGGCAAAAGAAGCCTTCTTATGGACTCAACCTTACGTCCATCCGACAAGAGTCACATCACATTTGCTGACACTGGTAAAAGAAAGGTACTGGGTCTAGGTAGAGTTGCAATCTCAAAGGATCAACACATGGATAAAGTCATGCTTGTTGAATCCCTTGGCTTCAACTTAATGTCTGTCTCAATGCTTTGAGATTTGACCATGATAGTAATAGTTGGAAAATATCATTGCCTTGTTCTAATGGAATCTGACAAGTCTCTAGTATTTGAAGGGTATCGGAAAGATGATTTGTACGTGGTAGATTTCTCAGCAGGACCACAGCTTGCCTTATGTCTTCTAGCAAAAGCTTCAGAATGTTGGCTCTGGCATCGGAGGCTAGGGCATGCTGGCATGAGGAACCTCCACACCCTTGCAAAGAAGAAGCATGTCATAGGCATCGAGGGCGTCAAGTTAAAGAAAGATCACTTATGCGGTGCCTGTGAAGCAGGAAAGATGACGAGGGCCAAACATCCCTCGAAGAAAATCATGACTACTACTCGACCCTTCGAACTGCTTCACATGGATCTTTTCGGTCCCACTCATACTCAACTCTTACTACTACTGCTTGTCTCTATGGCTTTGTCATTGTTGATGATTATTCTAGATATACTTGGGTGCACATAATCCTCTACAAGACTGAAGTGCAGGATGTCTTCAAACGCTTCGCCAATCGAGCAATGAACAACTATGGCGCCAAGATAAAGCACATCAGAAGTGACAATGGCACTGAATTCAAGAACACTGGCCTTGATACATATCTTGATACCTTGGGCATCACGCATGAATTCTTAGCCCCGTACACGCCACAGCAGAATGGCGTCGTCGAACGCAAGAACATAACACTCATTGAGATGGCCCGAGCGATGCTTGATGAACACAAGACTCCAAGAAAATTCTGGCCTGAAGCCATTGATACCGCATGCCATACAATCAATCGTGTTTATCTTCACAAGCTTATGGACAAGACATCTTATGAGCTCCTTACTGGCAAGAAGCCAAATGTCAGTTACTTTAGAGTGGCGCTAGGTGCTGGATCATGTATCCAAATCACACTTCAAAATTTGCACCAAAAGCACATGAGGGTTTTATGCTTGGATATGGAAAGGATTCGCACTCCTACAGAGTCTTCAATCTCTTTCATTATAAAGTGGTTGAAACAGTGGATGTGCGGTTCGATGAGACTAACGGTTCACAAAGAGAATACCTGCCAAATGTGCTAGATGAAGTTCCATCCAGTGAATCAATCAAACTAATGGGAACTGGAGAAATCATACCCTCTGAAGCTCAACCTGAAGAGGAACTTATCATATCCGCACCTGATCAACCTGAAGACAATCCCTCTAACAATGACAATGATCAGCATGAGCAAAATCTTCGCCCTGTACATCCTCATGTTGCCAATGAAGTGCAGAATGAGAGAATAATTGGTAGCATCAATGCACCCGGTCCGCTCACTCGTTCAAGGGCAACTCAGCTAGCAAATTTCTGTGGGCACTTCGCATTCGTCTCAATAACCGAACCCAAGAAGGTTGAAGAAGCCTTCATGGAACCTGAATGGATTCAAGCTATGCAAGAAGAGCTTCAACAGTTTGAGCTGAATAATGTATGGGAACTGGTTAAGCATCCTGACCCTCGGAAGCACAATATAATAGGCACCAAATGGATATACCGCAACAAGCAAGATGAGCATGGTCAAGTTGTCAGAAATAAAGCTCGTCTCGTTGCTCAAGGGTATACTCAAGTGGAAGGGATTGACTTCGATGAAACATTTGCTCCTGTGGCTCGATTTGAAGCCATACGCATACTGCTGGCCTATGCAAATCATCATAACATACTTCTATATCAAATGGATGTGAAGAGTGCTTTTCTCAATGGCAAGATTGAAGAAGAAGTGTATGTTGCACAACCGCCTGGCTTTGAAGATCCAAAACATCCTGACATGGTATACAAGCTCAACAAGGCATTGTATGGCCTCAAACAAGCCCCTCGGGCTTGGTATGACACACTCAAATACTTCTTGAAGAGCAAAGGCTTCATACCTGGTTCCCTCGACCCCACTCTCTTCACGAAGACATATGATGGTGAACTGTTTGTGTGCCAAATATATGTGGATGACATTATCTTCGGCTGCACCAATCAGAAGTACAGTGAAGAGTTTGGATATATGATGCAAGAACAATATCAGATGTCCATGATGGGTGAGCTGAAGTTCTTCCTCGGTCTTCAAATACGACAGCAGCGCAACGCCATCTTCATATCTCAAGATAAGTATCTCAAATATTGCCTGAAGAAGTTCGGTATGCAAGACTGCAAAGGCTTCACGACGCCAATGCCAGCCAAACATCATTTGGGTCCCGACGACAATGGTAAAGAGTTCGATCAAAAGGTATACCGCTCCATGATTGGTTCTTTACTTTATCTATGTGCGTCTAGGCCAGATATTATGCTTAGTGTTTGCATGTGTGCTCGATTCCAAGCAGCACCAAAGGAGTCGCATCACTTAGCTGTGAAGCGAATTCTTCGATATTTGGCTGACACCCCAACTCTAGGATTATGTTATCCAAAGGGCTCAGAGTTTGATCTGGTTGGATTCTCGGATGCTGATTATGCTGGTGACAAGGTGGATCGCAAGTCTACATCAGGCACATGTCATTTTCTGGGACGATCACTTGTATGTTGGTCTTCAAAGAAGCAGAACTGCGTATCTCTCTCCACTGCTGAATCTGAATACATTGCTGCTGGATCTTGCTGTGCTCAGCTTCTGTGGATGAAGCAAACACTGAAGGACTATGGCATTCATCTGAAGCAAGTGCCACTCTACTGCGACAACGAAAGCGCCATCAAGATTGCCAACAACCCAGTTCAGCACTCGAAGACAAAGCACATTGAAATTCGTCATCACTTTCTCAGAGATCATGTTGTGAAGGAAGATATTGATATCATACATGTCAACACTAAAGAGCAATTGGCAGATATCTTCACCAAGCCCTTGGATGAGAAGAGATTTTGCAAGTTACGGTGTGAGCTAAATATCTTAGAGTCCTCAAATGTCCTGTGATCAGGCACACATCCTAACACTTATGCATATTGATGACTTAGATGTGCAACACACGAAGTAAAGTATATCTTCAATCAATAAAGACATACATTCTAAGTGTGAATACATTAATGTGGAATTTGACTTCGGAGCGCCACGATAATTGTGCGCCGTGTCTGGGTCTAATAGTTCCTATACGGTGGGTAACGCCACCACCAAATGTTCTGTTTGAAGTGTTTCACTCATGGCGTTACATTTGCTATGTCTTCACATTTGGTTTGGCTTCAACCTCAACATGTCTTCATAATTATCTTCATTATGTTGAATATATATATATATATATACTAGTGTTCTGTCCTCTACAACATTCACTTATAGCTATGTCTTCTTGTTGAATCTTTTGAACTAAGTGAATGTGATCGAACCCTAACCTTTCTATGCTTTCTATCTCAAACTCTATCTCTCCAAATCATATGCATTCTATTGAAACTGTCGAATGTCTTCTCCGCGTCCCTGTCAGCAGAAGATACAGAGACAAACTTTAAGTCCGTTTTCAATGCTCATTCCTTCACCTGAAACCCGGAGAAGTGGGAACGACCACCCGACAGTCCAGGCGTGCGTGGGACGTGGAACAACCCCCGATATGCTGCATGATGGCCACGTGTTCCTCAGATGTGAATCACCAAGGGCATCTGTGTAATAACACTGAGCCGCCCCTGTCCCTATAAATACACGCCTCACCACAGTCATTATCTCTTCTTCCACTCTCGCACGAACCCTAGCGCCACCGCTAGCCCTCGACGACGCCGGCGACGAAGCGCTTCGCTGCCGCAACCTCTCCAACGCCGTCTTCACACTGACCGCGGACATCGTCCTCTCCGCCGTCGCCGTAGGTGTCCTCCGTCGCCAAGTTAGGGCACGGACGATCGAACTGCTCGGCCTCCTCTTCCACTCCGTCTAGCAGTTCTACGTGTGGTAAATAAAACTTCCTTTTTACGGCCCCTTTGATCCTATAGATTCGTCACTTTCTACCACAAGTGGTTTTTGTTCACACATGTTGGATCCACTTCAAACTGCATCTCATAATATGCCTAGTATATTCACTTATGCTTCACAAAGTAGTTAGATTCCTCACTTGTACTGATCCTTGGATTCGTACAAATCTGGAACCAACTCCTTATCTATTAGTGAATGTCTTCGCACGATGAGGTCAATGTCTTCTAAACTGATTTATCTTCAAAATCTTCTGAGAATGCATATGACCTCTTCCCCTTCCCTCGCACCTTAATGCTGTCACAGGTACATGTCCGTGGGAGAATCCCTTGGTTCTCATAGTCTGCATTCATTTGCAGAATTCTTACAGTATCACATAAATTCTCCCGAAGCCAGTTCCTGTTTGTCCAGCAAGCGAAAGCCTTTGAAGCCTTTGAACGTATTGAAGCCATTCAGTCTAAAGTTCATGGCTTCAGAGAAATCAGCAAGGAAGGGTGGCAGAAAGCGTCGAGGAGAAACATCAAGAGATCTGCCCGATGACCTGTCAGAGCTGTACAAGACAGATCCTAAAGAGGATTACAATCATTGCAAGACACGAATCCAATGGATTCGACGCTATTGGGCAGAACAGTGGTTCAAGTACAGATTTGTGACAAAGGAATATGCTGAAAAGAGTGCCATCAAGCGACCATGGGGAGACATCCTCTACAAAAATCTTCAACCCAAGACCAGAGATGAAGCCATTGAACAAGGCTTCTATCCCTGCATGGTCCGTGGACCTCAGACTGTGGATGCCGACCCATCGTCACTGCTATGGTGTCGTGACGACAATCTGTTTAAGCGCAACTTCCAGTTTGCCCAGAACTTAGCGAAGCAGAACAAGAAGTCTTTGGGATTAGACTTCAACCCTGGTCCCTCTGCTCCCTGTGCCGATGGAACTCGTGAAGCTGAACCCAATCTTCTTGGGCCCTTCTACAACTTGGAAGGTCTCATCACTCACATCGTGGTTCAAGGGACAACCGTGAATGAGCCTACAGATGACGATGAATCAGATGAAGCGCCTGCAGCGCCGTAGCCGAAGAAGTTGAAGCAGCCTAAAGCTTCAAAGCCTGCCTCTACGCCAAAAATCTCACGGGCAAAGCCACTGGCCACTGCACCTCCTGAAGACAGTGTGCAGTCTGAAGATTTGTCACGCATCTCCAAGCCCCAGAAGGTCAAGATGCCTCTGCCACACACCGGCCAAGAACTGACTGCTGCTGCCATTCTGTGAAACGATGCCATTGATCTGTCCAGTGATGAAGATCTTGCAGATGACGCTCTTGAGCAAATCATCAAGAGCAAAGAAGAAGCAGAAATCTTCAATGATCTGCCTCTCTTTGACGTGACAATCATACAGAACTTCATTGATGAGTGGTTTGACACGCCCAACATCAGCTTCGAAGATCTGCAACTACCCATTGGTCTCAGTGTCGCCTTCCATGGCGCCATTGCTTCAGAATTAGCTATCGCCCAGCGCATTGTTGAACTGAAGCAAAAGATTGACTTTGAGAAAGCTCAGTTCAAGAAGCATATGGCCAAGCTTAGCGTGCAAGAGGTGAAAAACTTCAAAATTATGCTGCACGAGCTCAAAGAAGACTTTCTCAAGAAACACGCAGAAGCTCAGGGTTCTCGTGAGCGCGTGAAGAGCCTGGCTGATAAGTGTGTGCAAGGCTACAACGAGGCTGAGAAGCGCAAGGCACTTGGGCGTTCGGGCATTGATCCCAGGATGGCTGCCAAGCAGAAGAAGAAGCCCACTGTGGCCGAACCCAACGCACCAAGGCAGGAAGCAGATCCCATTGTCTTCCCAACTAGCATGACTGGCTCGAAGCCAAAGGCCCGGTCAACCGCTTCAGAGCTGAAGAAGACACAGACTGCTGAGGCTGAAGCAAGGAAGAGGAAACATCCTGAAGCCTCTACTACTGCCCCCTCCAAGAAGAAGCGGAAGACCAAGAAGGAACGGGCTGCTCCCACAGAGCCCTTGATTGTTGAACCCATCTCCATGGTTCGCCCTGACGCTGAATCTCAAGAGCGCCAACTGACTGTCCATGAGCCTGCTTTCACAGAGGCTCATGAAGCTGAAAACTTTCCAGCAGCTGATCCCATCGCTGCTGAAGACATTGGTCACCATGACCATGTTGAAGATGATGCAATTCTTCCTCAGCTCGAGCACCAACAGGTATTATCGCCTGTGCTCACGCACATCAAGCTCATCAGCATTGGTCGTCCTCTGACGCCAATTGCTCAGGATGCATCATGGGCTGATCACCCACAAGCACAAGAGGAAGAAGACTTTGAGGCCCAGCCAACTCCAACTCCACAGGCGTCACCAGCGTTACGCAGGCTTCGCAAAGGACCAAGGCCTCCAGTCTATGAGTCTGAAGCTAAAGCTGCTGAAGACATTCCGGCTGCATCAGCCGATGAAGAAGAAACCCCAAGCGCTGCTACACCCCCGTCTCACCAAGAAGCTGTTCTCGAGGAGAACGTGACTGTGATCGAACCTCCAGCTCATCAAGTGGAGGTTGAGAATTTTGAGGCTGCCATCGACGCCACTGACGCTGTCATGACTGAAGCGAATGTGGAGCCTTCACCTACCCAAGCACCAGAAGTCAGTGAAGCCAATGATGCTACTGCTTCTGTTCCTGCGCCTGCTGCTGGTCCTCAGTTTGACTACCATGTTGAGCATAGGCCTCAGGTACAGAAGCCAATCCCCAGATTGCCCAGGTTTCCAGGTACTGCATCAGCACCTGGATCCTTCAATGTCAATGGCTTCAAAGCAGACAACACCTTCTTCAATAGCTCCAGGAACCCCTACTCAAGGGAAAGGATATCATATGATCGGTTCTGGAGCTATCCGCAGCGAAGCTATTACTCCTGCATTCTATACAATCAAGGTCGCATCTTCCCACATAAGCGTCTTGACATCGAAGCAATAGCTGGTCTGCCCTGTCTGGAAGAAGCTCTGGATTGCTTCAAAGAGGTTGGATTGCTGCCGTTTGTCACCAACCAGGAGCACTGGAATGAAGAGTTGCTGCTCCAATTCTATGCCACACTTCACATCCGTGGGTACAACAGAGATCCGAAGACTTGGGTGGAGTGGATGACATGAAATGTTCATCACGAAGCCAAAGCCTTTGATATCATTGAGCTCACTGGTCTGCTCACTCCTGGCGATCTCTACTAACATGGATGTCAGCTTCACAATGAAGCTGTGGAGAGCATCTTTCAGAAGCCTGAACCTAACATCAGTCAGATGCTCAGTATGATGAAGCCATTGCCCCAAGATGCTGCATATCCCAAGGAGTTCTTCGCTGAAGACCTTGAGTATCTGCCAAGGACTATTTATCACATCATAAGGCGAACTCTCTGGCCCATCAAAGGACATTCTCCACATGCCAAGCTGGAAGGTGCAATGAAGACTTTGGTCTTCTATATTCTTCATGGCAAATGCTTCAATGCATAGGACTTATTCATCCGCCAACTTGCTGCATCAGGCTCTGATCTTTTTGGCTTGAAGTTCTACGCTCCATGGATAATGCGGCTGATTAAACTTCACTCCGCTATCTCATATCAGCCATCTGCTCGCAATCATCAGATCTTTCTGCCTGATGTGCATATGTCAGTTGAAGCCATTTATCCTGAGCCTGCCAAGGAACCTCTAAGTCTTCAGAATGCGGAGCATCAAAGTTTTTCTCAGAACATTGAAGGAGTTGAAGCTGTCACCCGTGTGTATCCTTTGGCTAGAACTACACGTGCACCACATCTTGCCCTTACTGAAGCCACCGATAGCACAATTGCCCAACGACCTAAGAAGCGCACTCGTGTTCTCAATGACCGAGAGCTTCTGGTGGCTCTTCATCAGAAACAGGATAGGCATCATGATTGGCTGAAACGCCAAATGCAAAGCCTCTTGGTGGATGTCAATCGTATTCGCAATCTTGCCACCAAGAATGCCTTTGTTGCACATGAAACCTCTCGATGCACATGGAAAGGGCTGACGCTTATGTGCTCTGAAGATGATCTTCAAGAGGATGGCTTCTCTGAACGCTTCAAGTTTGACTCCACACCTCTTCGAAGGGCAGTGCTGCGACGAACTCCATCTCTTGAAGACTCTGAGTTCTCTTCCTCTGCTGCAACTGTGAATGCCAGAGTGATCGAGGATGAAGACGATGCTACTTCACCACCACCTCCTTTAGCACGCTTCGACACTGCTCCAAGTTCTTCTGCACCGCCGAACACCACCGAAGACCCTGCTGCTTCACCTACTCTTCATGGGAACGAGTAGATGCTCTATGTCTTCAAACCTTTTTGGTCCTTACTAACAAAAGGGGGAGAAGCATATGAGTTTGATAGTCTTCAAGCGGGTCCATATGGGCGGTTGCTTTATATTTTGCTTCGTTTTTACAACTCTCGGCTTGATGCATTTGGTTCTTTGAGTTGTAACACTTAAACTCCATGGTCGTCTGCTACTTATTTGCTACTTCGTGATGTGACAATAAATTCCACATGTGCGACGATAAATTCCGCACTTAGATCATTTTCCAGACGTCCATTTTCCATTATGCATGTCATTATCTTCACATACCTTCTCATGCATAATGAATTGTCATCATAAGTTGAAGAGGATCTCCACGAGTACAACCTTGCATGTGCATTTGCATTCCAAAAAGCAAATTACTTATATGCACATCTTCAGGGGGAGCCCTTGCAACTAATGAAGACAATTCCTCTACAATTTCACATATTATATTACCCGTTGAAAACTTCAACTAGTTTGTCATCAATCACCAAAAAGGGGGAGATTGTAAGTGCATCTAGTGCCACCCCTAGTTGGTTTTGGAGTATTGACGACAAACCTAGTTGAGGGACTAATGTGTTTGTGAGAATTGCAGGATAACACAGGTAGAAGTCCCTCATTGATTCGGTTTTCCTACCAGAGATGACCCCTAAAAATGTATGAAGACATTGATGTCAAAGGTGGTATATGAAGATATTCACATTGAAGACTATGACAAGAGAAGACATTGCATGAAGCCTATGGAGCTCGAAGACTTAGATCTTTCATAGTTCTTTTTCTTCTTTGTTGAGTCATAGGAACCACCGTACTGTTAAGTGGGGTCCAAGAGAACCAGTCAGAATGACTGAAGTGATGCTTAACCAAAACCTATGTCTTCGAGTGAAGACTATGAGAGCAAATCTTGTCCAGAGTCGGACAAGTCAGCTTTGCTTGTAGACCAAGTAAAGTTGCCGTGTGAGTTTGAAATCTGACCGTTGGAACACATGTCAGTTCCATAGTGACCCAGGGTCATTTCGGACAAATCAGGTCGGGTTGCCTAGTGGCTATAAATAGCCCACCCCCTACAACCATAAATGGTTGGCTGCTCAGAGTTAGAGTACGGCTTTTGTCGTTTGAGAGCAACCCACCTCGAAGCCTTTGAGAGAGAATTCCTTGCGAGGATAAAGCCTTAACCACCCAGAGCATAAGAGTGTTAGGCATCACTTAAGTCTTCTTGTCTGTGTGATCTGAAGACTTATTAAACTTGAGGACTGTGAATCCTCCAGCCGGTTAGGCGTCACATTCTGAGCATCCAAGAGACATTGTGGATCGCCGGTGAATGAAGTCTGTGAAGGTTTGGGAGTCTACCTTGAAGACTTACCAGAGTGATTGGGCGAGGTCTGTGTGACCTTAGCTCAAGGGGAATACGGTGAGGACTGGGTGTCCTGAGCTGCGTGTTCAGGACTGGGTGTCCGGGACTGTGTGTCCTCAGGTTTAAATACCTAGCCGCCCTAACCAGACGTACAGTTGTCACAGCAACTGGAACTGGTCCAACAAATCATTGTCTTCAATGAGTCACTGGTTTCATCCTTCCCTTCCCTTTACTTACTGTTGGTCCTTGTGAAGTCATTGTATGAATGCACTATCTTTTGTCTTCGCTGAGTGACTGCGTGTTCTGTTTGGCTTCATAATATCTTCCTACCTGATCCTTACTACCTAGCTGCTATTAGTCATTGTGCTTTCACTTCATTGAATACATGACTATGGTTTACCTAGTGTAGTCTACCTTCCGCTGCATGGTAATAGGTTTATTTCTATCGTTTGTCTTCGAAACTTCCACGTTTTGAAGACTTTCATAAAAATCGCCTATTCGCCCCCCTCTAGTCGATATAACGCACTTTCAGCTGTGGCGAGACTTAGAGCGGCGCCGCTGACGTCGGCGCTTTGGTTGTTTCTTGGAGGGGCATCCTCCGCTGTCTCATCGCCATTTCCTTCTTTGGGTGTGTCCACCATGTATATATCATATGATGAGGTGGCTGTCCAGTGCCCTGTGGGCAGTGGTTCCTCTTCGTCTCCCGCATCGTCGTCCATACCGTCGATGTCTTCAGAGTCGAAGTCGAGCATGTCGGTTAAATTGTCAACAGTGGCTACTAAGTGGGTGGTGGGTGGGCGGCGAATTTCTTCGTCATCCGCATCCCAATCCTGCCGAACATAGTTCGGCCAGGACTCTCCTGACAGGGAGAGAGACCTTAATGAGTTCAGTATGTCACCGAAGGGCGAGTGCTGAAAGATATCCACGGAGGTGAACTCCATGATCGGCGCCCAGTCAGATTTGATAGGCACGGGCGTAGGCGGTTCGGAGTCCATGGCCGGGGAAGAATCCGACAGTTCATCGTCACGTCTCCCGTGAAGGGTAAGGTCAATATTCGGCTCGATCGCCGCTGAGAATACGGCCTTTGTGGCGGGGTCTATCCACCCATCCATGGATGGCGCAATTGGCTCCGAATTGAGGGTCAGAGCGGTCGCCGGTGCGGTCTCCTGAACACTGTCCGATGGTAGATCTAAATCATGCTCATCGTGACCGTGCGGCGCACACGGCAGGGGCTCGAATCCGTCGAAGCTCAAGTCTCCGCGGATGTCGGCCGTGTAGTTTAAGCTTCCAAACCTGACCTGGTGGCCTGGGTCGTAAGTCTCGATCTGCTCCAGATGGCCAAGCGAGTTGGCCCATAGTGCGAAGCCGCCGAATACAAAGATTTGTCCGGGGAGAAAAGTCTCACCCTGGACCGCATCGCTATCGATGATTGAAGGAGCCATCAAGCCTAACGGTGACGACACAGAGGAACTCTCAATGAAAGCACAAATGTCGGTGTCGAAACCGGCGGATCTCGGGTAGGGGGTCCCAAACTGTGCGTCTAAGGCGGATGGTAACAGGAGGCAGGGGACACGATGTTTTACCCAGGTTCGGGCCCTCTTAATGGAGGTAAAACCCTACATCCTGCTTGATTATTCTTGATAATATGAGTAGTACAAGAGTTGATCTACCATGAGATCAGAGAGGCTAAACCCTAGAAGCTAGCCTATGGTATGATTGTCTGTTGTCCTACGGACTAAAACCCTTCGGTTTATATAGACACCAGAGGGGGCTAGGGTTACACAAGGTCGGTTACAAATAAGGAGATATACATATCCGTATTGCCTAGCTTGCCTTCCTCGCCAAGTAGAGTCCCATCCGGACATGGGGCGAAGTCTTCAATCTTGTATCTTCATAGTCCAACAGTCCGGACAAAGGATATAATCCGGCTGTCCAGATACCCCCTAATCCAGGACTCCCTCAACGACGCTGCAACACAACACATGAATGATAAACATAGCACGACCACTTAGAAATCATAACTGTTGCATGCCATAGATGGGCCCCATACTTGTCTCTATCTGATGCAGGAAGGAAAGGAAGAACAAAACAAAAGCAGAACGTGCTCCCACGGCAGGTCGCGAGGACGGGTCCGTGGCTCTCCTGGGTTTAGTCAGACCCCTCCTTGCGCTTCACCAGAGCGCAGTGACGGGATGACCCGCTGCCACCTTCGAAGCGGGAAATGCGGCCGGTCGTAGCCGCCATTGCTAGAGCTGCTGTCAGAAGTGGAGCCGCCGTAGCTGGACGAGCCATGGCCAGCGCCGAAGAAGAAGCCACCTTCCTCCTCGTCACGACCATCGCCAAGGCCGAGCACCTCGTCACCATCGTTGTCCTCGGGGCAGCACCCGACGCGGCGACCATCTTCCCCAAACACCCTCACAAAGAGGGTCGCGTCACCGTCGTACTAGAAGTGGAGGGCGCACCGCCTGCCCAGCCTGCACGCGTGGGCGAACGTCTGCCAGCCGCGAGCCAGGACCGCGTTGCCCGCCGCGGAGACTTCCACCGGGACCCACAAAGCCCTGCTGCAGCAACCGTCCGGCTGCAGCCAGAGACCGCCTGGACCTGCGGACGATAGTTCACCGACAAAGAACTGTGGGAGCTGAAGCCAGGTGCCAGCCGGGTTCTCCGACCACACGATGAACTCCGGCATCACCTTCGCTAAATGGAAGCGCGACCAAGGAGGCCGCACATCCATAGCACGCCTCACCTCGTCAACAGGACTGCCGCGGCCTAGGCGGCTGCCACCACGAGAAGAGGCGCCACCACGTCCGCGAGGGGCCTCGGCGGGGGTCGTAGCGTGCTTGCGGGGACGGCCACGCCCCCTTTTGGGCATCGGTGAGCCGGGCCCCTCCTGGCAAGCCTTGCCCTTCTTCGCAACCGATAGCCTCTTCGCAGGTGCCATGGGTGTCGCTGTCGGCAGTGGAGCAAGGAAGAAGAAGAAGCGGGAGAAGCAAGGAAGAGACGGGTGACGGGGGCTCCGCCCCCACTTCCCATTTATAGCCAAGGGGAGGCCAACCGTCGGCCTCCACGATCTAAGGTAATAATGATATTTTTTGCATGCAGCTAGGACCCATCAAGTCGGGCAATTGCCGAGGCAGCATGGGGAAGAGGAGACGCCCACGTCCAATCAGTTGCCATGCGCCAACTGTGGCTGCAGGCTGATGGGGCTCGTGGCGCTCCGTGCTTGCCCTTTGGCTTTGCCTCAAAGCCAAGCCCGAGCGCGCCTTGTGCTCGGGGGCTATTGTCGGTGTTCTAGGAACATGGGTCCCCAGACTTGCCTGCCCGCGGCCTGCTACGTGTTTCCACCAGCGGCCCCATATGGCCCATCTTCACCAGCAAACATTCAAGACCCTCGCGAGGCAGACGATGCAAGACCTCCTCCGGGGCAGCCTCACCAGGCTGGCTCGCGAGGGGCGGAGAGATCAAGGCGAGGGGCACCTCACGAGGTTTCTGTGACGCAAGCCGTGACGACTCGAGCCACGCGGGCGCTAGCGCATGCACTGTCCTCGTTTTCTCTTTGGTTCTAAAGGGGCAAGCGCAGACGAGGGGTCCCGAGGCATCAGGTAAAGGTTTCCATATTAGTGCAACAAGACCAAGACTAGCAGGACGGTAGGACGGAGGTCACCGTGGAGCCCAAGACGGCGTCACCACCAGAGCCTTTGGCAGGCGAAGACTACTTTTGTCAGGATAGCTTGTACTAGTTGTCACCCTTCGAATTTGGCCGTTGTGGGATCCCTTCCTGCTCAATATTTGGGAAGAGGACCAGGGCCTCTATAAATACGACTAGCCACCACCATAGGGAGGCATCTGATTGGGACCTAGATCGGATCCATACCACCCCAGCCACTCGAGTTCACCAAGCACAAGAACACCTGTCCTCGCAAGGCTGTTCTTCCCTTGTAACTGTTCATCCTCAGCCCAAGAAGCAATCCACCACACCACACTGGAGTAGGGTATTACACCACAATGGTGCCCCGAACCAGTATAAATCTTGTGTCTCATGTTCTTTGGGTTCGTCGAGCTAGGCCGTGAGATTGTAGATTGTGCGAGCTAGAGAGGGGGAGAGATCTTTGTGCGCACCCCAGTGTTCGAACCTCAAGGGTTTTGCCGGAACCCGAAATCCGATAGACCGGCCCCTGCCTTGATGCTCTCCTGCACCACGCGCCTCCGTTACCTACCCCGCGTGATGCATGCAACATACGTGGCTGAGGATAAGGGCATGGTAGGAAGAGTGAATTGGCAGTCCCTCCCTCATGCGTTAAATTCATTCACGGGCCATTACGAGAGTGGCCCCACCACGATTGGCTTTACACGACATGCGGGAAAACCGGAAACTGGTCCGGACTCAAGTTAATGAAGATCCCAAGGGGCCAGCCACTTCCACGCTCCTGCCGATGCACTTCTTAGGGCCTACCGCGACGACGCCCAGCAGATTGTTCGGGCCAGGCCCGAGGGCTTCTGTCGGTGCTACAGACCCTAGGTCCGTTGCCTAGATTGTGCACAGGCACGAGAGCAAGATCGCAGCACCAAGGTCAGATTGGAGCAAAAGGTATCAGTTATTCGAAAGACCAACGTGCAACACAAGAGGACCAATACCAGCTAGAGAATTAAGATACTGCTAAGGAAGAAACCTTCCTTGCCGGGCAGGCGAGCCTGGCAAGGATGGCGTTACCCCCGGAAGCAAGTCATTGAGTCGTCCCAGCAGGCCTGCCAGGGCTTACGAAGGCAGAACCACCTCACCGCACCACCTCATCACCATGCACGTCATCGATCAGTGTGGTGTCAAGTTCCAAGGTGAATAAGTAGCTGCTATTCGCCACATGGCAGCCACTTCCAACAGGAAATACCTCCAAGTGACACCCGTCCTGCGACGTGGCGAGCAAGGAGGCACAAAGCTGGCAAAACGGCCGGGCAAACTGTGATGTGACATTGAGCAGCGCATTTAATGCGCTCTGTCAGCCTGTAGAGTTAGGTATGATAGCATTGTTTGCTATCTAATCAGTGCATTATGACTGGTTTGCCACTGTGGTGACCCCTTCATCTATATAAGGAGGCCCAAGGCAACCATAGAAAGGGTTGGCGAATCCACCCCCTCACACGCTTGTACGCGTGTAGCCGTTTTCGGCCCGAGGCAACCCTGCTGGGCAAGCGTGTTGCGCTCACCACCTTTTTTTCCACCATCAATCCACCAAAGCAGGAGTAGGGTTTTACGCGTCACGGCGGCCCAAACCTGGGTAAAAGTGTCCCGTGTAATCTCTGCCATGCCGTTCCACGCTCCTCTACTCTTTGTGCAACGTGCCATCCCCTCGCCGAACCAGCAAGGGACTCTTGGTCCCATAGGTGCCCGTGGTTTCCCACGACACATGTACGAGAGACTGGCTAGGGAGGAGAAGCAAAAGTAAAACAATTTGTGGGTTCCACCATGTACATCTTCATTCTATTCCTATGGAAATTTCTGCACGTCACTAGGCTACACGTGTTGTACCATACTACTAATTAGTATTAAATTTCTGTTACTTCATTTCTGCTTGCATACATCTGTATTAAATTTTTTCCTCTGAATTCATTCAAAGTATTATTTGCTTAGTTTTTGCTTTACTAGAATCATAGAAACAACCCTGCTAAGATGCGCACTACAGAAACAAAGCAAATAGATATATATAAGCACTACTGTGATGCATGTGCTTGCACAGGATTGTGTGTAATAGTACGGTGTTCTTTCAAGTTTGGCCAACCATATGTAAAACTAAACTAAACTAAGCACCCATGCACGCACTCATCAATATGTCGTCGCCGCCGTTGCCCATGCGGGTTACGATCCTCTGTAGTACTGTATGATGTAGTACAATAGCTACCATGTGGGACCCGGCCCCACATGTCATCCGCAGTACAACAACGTACACCGATGCCCGCCTACTCCGGCCGACCATTTCTCGCCCATCACCAACATGTCCCTGCCATCACTATGCCATGAAGTCGCAGGCTTGCCCACTACATTGTCTGTAGTCCCTCCTCACGATGCGGCCACGTTTCCAATCATGCGAGTAGGTTGAGCCGCGTCTATGCCTGCAGTGTACGAAGACGAGGAGGACGAGTGCATGCTCCAGCACGCCAGCGAGGAGGAGCTAGCGGCTAATTGTCATCTCTTCCCACATAGAGGAGGCCCGCATGGTGGCTGTCGCTATGGCTGCCGGTTGTGCCCGTGCCAAGCCCACAACCCGAGTGTCGATGTGGATCCTACAATCTGAAGGAACAATTTGGGTCAGTCAATGTAACATGGATTGCTAGAAGGACTTCTTCAACCACTGAAAATGATGAACCATACATCTTCTCTCTCAACTATCGAGCCGCCAGCCCGCCCCAGGCCTAACCACATACCGCCGCCACCCCTCCCTCCCCTAAACTATCTCCTACTGCCATGCTCCACCACCCCACCATCCATATAACCCCAGGCACGATCAATTTTTTTCCAGTCGAACTACATCCCACACCCAACACTCATAAGATAGATCATGGGCACCTTGCCACCCTAATATAGATACTGGGGTAGCTTCTCTGCTATCTTCTTCCTTCGCTCCGGCAAACTTCTTCTTTCACAAATTGACTGGTCGGAATAATACTACTAGTACATATTAAGTAAAGTAGGAATGCGAAGAAAAGAGTAGTAGTACCAACTACAAGATGAACTCTAAGACATACTAGTACATACTAAAGAGTTCAAATAACAAGAAAGAACATAACATAGTTCTACTAGGGGCTAAGCACAACACACCCCTGAATAAAACTAAGCAATTAGTCCACTTGACACTGTAGTAGAACCAGATGAGCAAAGTCACTGCCACCTTACTAGGCCTCCTCGTCCACGTCCTTCTTGGAGTCCTCGCCCACGTCCTCGACTTCGTCCTTGTCCCTCTTCCTCTTCGCCGATACTTCTTTGCTTGAACCGGACATTGGGCTCTTATTCATCCAACCCTTGTAGGTATTTAAACAAAGCTAACCATCCATTGTTGCGTACACAATGTGATCTTTATATATTGTCTTCGAATCCCATGCACAATGAAACTCGAACCCAGGTTTCTTCAGCTTACCGTATGAAGGATCAACCATGGCTCCTGACAGAGTCAGCATTGAAGGTTGAGAGAAGCACATCAGGCTTTCCTTCTGGAGATCGAAGGGCTGGCCTACAATGAGGCCTATCCGACCCATGATTTCATTGTCATCCTAAAGTCTATAGTAATGAATTTCACCCTTTTATCCTTGAGGAAGTCCTTCAAATTCTGACACCTAACGTCGATATGGAATATGTGGTAGACCAAGCAGACGTTATGTATGCAAACCTAGATCACGGCGGGCTTCTTCTTCTCTTCCTCCTTTGAAAGTTTCTCCTTTCCCAGGACTGTGATGTACTCAACATCTAGCCCAGCTACCCACTCATCCTTTGAAATTTTGAACATGTGTTGGAAGCGACCAAGGCATGCTTCCACCATTGCAGATCTTCGTGTGTAGATGATGTCAAACTCATCGCCGGTGATGGTTTTATTTACCTTGAACTCACCACCAATCAAGGAGATTTGGGAGGCCATGGATTTTGGAGGAGGGTTAGGAGAAGTGGAACTGCTGTAATTTGAAAGGACGGGATGACTGGGAGCGAAATGTTGTAACTTAAAGATGGGGACGAGTAGGTGCGAAATACTAGCGGTTTTCTGATTATAAAAATGCCGAGTAAGGCATGCGAACGGTGTGGGGTACTAGCTTGCCCCATAAGATAAAAGGCTGCATGCTCCCATAGAGTTCTTGAGTACTATGGGGTACCCACTAGATGTCATGTCTACTAGTCGTAGACCAACTAGTAGGATTGACGGTATAGCATCCGCGTGTTCGCATGCCATTCCGGCATGTGCTTGTAACTTTCACTTAATTGCGTCAAGCGTCATGCCTCCTACAACCGTCGCCTTGCTCCCATGGTCACTATAAATGAGCAACTTCTTTTGGCTAGCTCACATCATCGCGAGCATGATACTACTACTTCCATTGTCTAGGTGCATTAGGTTATATGATGTTGCCATGCCGTATATAGTCATCACTTATAGTCACGCATACAACAAGGTTAGCTATTAGGTTGGCCAACTGGAAAAAATCGATGAAATTTCGCTCAGTTTGAGGGGCCTCGAAATATTTGTTTTTCGTTTAAATTATTTTGTTATTTTCAAACTGAACGTAAATCCGTAACAAGGCCTCCCTGTAACAACTAAAACTATGTTCTCCTCCTCCTTATTTAATGAGATGAGGCAGAGTTTTTGCCTCCGTTTGACACAAAACTGAACGTATAAGAAAATTAAGGAATCGGCTTAAATTGTATTACTTTACTTAGCACAGTGGTAGGGTTTGGTTGTCCTCACTTTAGTGGCTACGGTTCAAATCCCAGTCATACTATTTATTACTGCTAATTATACTGTGCCTCGTTAACCTCAACTACCTCTCGATTCATTTTTCTCGTTCACCCTGCCAGGAAACCCATTCGCCTCCAAATCTTTTCCTCTCCATGTGTGAAAGAAAAAACAATTTGCATGCCTTACCCTCCTTCTCCCTCCCACAGTCCCACCTCCTCCCAGTGTGAAAACAATGTGCATGCATGACTCTCCTCGCTCGCATGCTCCTCCAATCTCCTCCTGCAGAAACACAAAACCGTTGAGATAAGCAATATCTCCACCCACCCCCCCATAATTTCCTCCAACAAAAATATGCCTACCTAGCTGTTATGTTAATCATGCAACATATCTTATGTAGGTGTGGCATTGCTCGCTATAAATAATGTGCCTCCCACGGCATTCGGAAGAACGCTCATGTTCATCGCCTCTATCTCCTCCCCCTCTGTTGGGGATATGACCCCACAATATAACCTGCCCTGAAAGGGCCAAGTTAAGTCATTGGCGACTCTTGGAGTTAGGCCTCAGATGGGCCAGGATGATCAAGATACAAAACCAGAAGGGCAGCTCACAAGATGGGCCGGCTTAGAGACTGAAGCCAGGAGGCGGCAGGCGGCCCGGAGGTGTAAGACGCCATACAGTGTCTTGTCATAGAACACAAGGCGACTTAGAGTTAGGCTCGGTCACGGTTCGAGACCCGACCCAGACTCTTGTAAGCTGGAGCCCTCGACATGTATATAAAGGCGAGTCCCTGGCACAGAATAGGGCCAGTTACAATTATTCGATAGCTAGGTCTAGCGGATCCGCTCCCTTGTAATTGATACTCAAGAAATAAGCAAAAAAGCAAGAGTAGGGTTTTACCTCCATCACGAGGGGACGAACCTGGGTAAACCAGTGTCTCTCATCCCGCTCAACCCCAACAAGATAATCACCTAGTTGCGATGGCCTCATGACTAAGTCCTCCCACTAGGACATCTGTCGTGACAAAACCATGATAGTTGGCACCCACCGTCGGGCCTGAGCATGGTGGTTTCAAGTTCTTGAAGAGCTCTTTCCTAGGGAAAGGAATACGCCATTGGCAGGATGACCAATAGTCGCCGAGGCAAGCTCTACATCAATGACGCTGGCTGGGGCCCCAAGGCCGACTCAATCGAGTATAGGTACTGGGCCCCCTTTGGCAGAATACATGTCTTCATCAACAAGATCGGTGGATCTGAGCCTGAGCCGGACAACTGCACCGACATCGTCGAGCCGGCTCGGCGTCCGCAACCTGCCCAGATCCAAGCCGGTCGGAAACACGTCTTCATGGCCTTCACGCAAGGGGTGGAACTTGCAAAAAATTCCGCATCTAGAGGAGAGACTCTCGTCTATTCAGGTGATGAGTCCTCGACTAGAGAGATGGAGTCAATCTACCAACTTCAAAATGGTGGGCTTGGTGCTCCGATGGTGACAGTATTCTGAACCCCTATGAGCCACCGTGCCGAGCCGCCATCTTCATGGTAGTCACGGCATAGCACGGCGGCTGGAGCAACAACAACAATGGGCCCCTCAGGGTCTAGCTCAGTCAGGCCTGCAGCTCAAGTCTTATCTGAGTTGATGGATGCTTTGGCAACCTTAATGGGGACTGAGGTCACAACGGAGAACCAAGCAGAGTCTAATACAGAGAGCGCGAAGCTTAGGGAGCATATGGCCAAGGCCCAGGAAGATGTGAATGCTGAACACGCCAGGATGGGAACAATACAGGCTCAGACTAATGCTGAGTCAGAGCGCCTAAAGGAAGAGGCTTGGCGTTTAAATCTGGATCAAAATGCCTCCAATGCAGTCTTCCGGAGGAGGCATCAGTCCCATTTGCCCTTAAATTATGAACCCATGACTTTGTTCAACAAGGCCTACTTGGTTTGCCTCCTAGCCTCCACCTCCTCCTAGCGCCGGTGGCCACTCCCTTGCACCAGCGGCCACTCCGGCCCAGGTGGCCACCCCCTCTATTGGTTGCTACTTTGGCTCTAGTAGCCACCCCACTTTCGCTCTACTATCCATCATCATGGGGCCAATGAAGCCCAACTTCGACCGGGTCAAATTTTTTGAAAGTGAGATGAGAAGGAAGTTTGGGCACCCGGTGGTCTTCTCTCCGGGCTTTCGCAAGAGGGAATTCACTTTGGTAGCTTCTTTCGTTCGTTCAACGTTCAAGCTTGATTACCACACGGTTAGTGTTGCTCTCCAATCTTGCTTTGGTGGATATCCACAAGGCTTCCGTGCTATTTGTTTTGAGGACCACACTTTTCAATTCTCGATTGCTTCCAAACAAGTTGGGTTTGAGATCTATAATGCGTGTTGAGGGAGTCCTGGATTAGGGGGTGTCCGGATAGCCGGACTATACCTTCGGCCGGACTCCTGGACTATGAAGATACAAGATTGAAGACTTCGTCCCGTGTCCGGAAGGGACTTTCCTTGGCGTGGAAGGTAAGCTTGGCGATACGGATATGTAGATCTCCTACCATTGTAACCGACTCTGTGTAACCCTAGCCCTCTCCGGTGTCTATATAAACCGGAGGGTTTTAGTCCGTAGGGACAACAATCATATCATAGGCTAGCTTCTAGGGTTTAGCCTACTTGATCTCGTGGTAGATCTACTCTTGTACTACCCATATCATCAATATTAATCAAGCAGGACATAGGGTTTTACCTCCATCAAGAGGGCCCAAACCTGGGTAAAACATTGTGTCCCCTGCCTCCTATTACCATCCGCCTAGACGCACAGTTCGGGACCCCCTACCCGAGATCAGCTGGTTTTGACACCGACATTGGTGCTTTCATTGAGAGTTCCTCTGTGCCGTCGCCATCAGGAAGGATGCCTCATCCTGTCTTTAAAGACGGCTCCGTTGCTAAGTGAACTTTGGTTGTCGGCCAAACTCTCCGGCTAGGTGGTTTCCTTATGACCGCCTGTTCGGCTGCTGCGCCGACGATGACCTCTCGGGTCATCGAAAGCAATCTTCATGTCAGCTCGGAATTCGCCAAGCAGCTAGATCCAATGGAGCTCTCTTCCCTAAACGATCTCTTGGATCGCATCGCCGCCCTGGGAGTCACTACGGATGACGACCAGATTGGGCCTAAACCCGATCTGAGAGAGATTAACTCTCCCCAGGTCACCCATCACGTTACCGTGGTAGAGGGACAATGCGGCGACCCTTCATCTATCTTAAGGACTAGCTATGTCCGGATTCCCAATCCCTCCAAGCCGGATACCCGCGGAGGGGAGGACATCACTCAAGACCTGAACTTAAAGTCAGGCGACGGGCTAGATTCATTGGACAGCATCCAAGAATCCAAACTTCCAAGTTCAGAAACTCCTTGGCCCCCGGGTCTCAGATTGGGTGAGGTTTCGGATTTGATTCCACCCACCCACCCGTACATAAGCGATTTATCCCAAATTAGGCAAGAGCCCAAAGAAACAATACATCATTACTGGGCCAGATTCCTCCTGGTTATGAACAGGATAAAGGACTGCCGCGAGGAAGACGCAATTTCATTCTTCTGCAATAATTGCATGGACAAGGGAATCCTCAATGCCATAAGTCGCCGTGATATTACACGCTTCACTGACTTGGCGTCCATAGTACGAAAGTACCGTGCGATGGAAAGCGCCTGGAAAACCAAAATAAAATTTTGGGACAATCCGGCCCTGAATACAAACCCAGTCCGAAATAAAAGGGTGCATCATCGCCAGACACCCGGGTTCAATACCAAAAAGCAAAAGCCCTCTATAGGGCATGGAACCGTACTAGAAGGATGGCTTAATGGACCCTGTAAAATTCACAGTGCAGAGGGCACCACACCAACTCATAGCCTTAGAGCATGTTGGATACTCCGGCAGGTGGCAAAAATTGGCGAAGATCTTCTAATTCCAGAAGCCACAGAAAGCCACCCCAGAGAAACCAGTACGGTATTAACAGTCTTTGAGATTTTCGCATCAAATAATATGTGAAAAAGAACACTCCGCAGCCTTGCCGAAGTCTACCAAGTAGCAACAATAAACCCATGGAGTGACACGGCTATTACTTTTAACGCTAGTGATGAACCTAAATTCCGAACAGCCCGAGCACCAGCCGCATTGGTCCTCAGTCCAATAGTGGACGGCTTTCGTCTTACCAAGGTACTCATGCATGGCGGCAGCGGATTGAACCTCATTTATGAGGAAACCCTTCAAAAAATGGAAATAGACTGGAACCGCATTGAGCGAAGCAGCACAACCTTTAGAGGAATAATCCCAGTCGGGAAGCGTGCTGTACAGGAAAAATCACACTAGATGTGGTGTTCAGCACGCCGGATAATTACAGGTCCGAAGAGGTCACGTTCCAGGTGGCCCCATTCAGTAGCGGATATCATGCTCTGCTAGGGCGGGAAGCATTTACAGTCTTCCAAGCAATACCCCATTACGGGTACATGAAGCTCAAGATGCCCGGGCCTAACGGAATCATCACTCTCACTAGTGATCCGGACATAGCACTCCGCGCTGAAAACAAGACAGCCGCACTGGCCCTCGAGGCGCTATCCGAAGCCCTAGCGGCTGAGGAACTAACTGCGCTGCGCTCCATGGTGAATAGGGACAATGTGATACTCGATAAAAGATCCAAGTCCACCTCCTTTAAACCGGCGGACGAAATAGTCAAATTCCAGGTCCATCCAACGGACCCCAATAAAACAGCTTCCATCGGGGCACAGTTAAACCCTGATGTAGACGCCGCACTGCGAGAGTTCCTACGAGAGAACTGGGACATTTTCGCCTGGCACCCTTCAGACATGCTAGGAATCCCGCGCAGGCTGGCCGAACACAGCTTAAATATCCTAAAAGATTCAAGCCAATCAAACAGGCTCTTTGGCGTTTTTCCGAACCTAAGAGACAGGCCATGGGAGAGGAACTAGCCAAGCTATTGGAGGCCGGATTCATCAAAGATATAAAACACCCGGACTGGCTAGCAAACCTGGTGATGGTACCAAAGAAGGACAAATCCTGGCGCCTGTGCGTTGATTTCAAAGACCTTAACAAGGCTTGCCCAAAGGATCCCTTCCCTCTCCTCCGCATCAATCGAATTATCGACGCTACCACAGGATACGATTCGTTGTGTTTCCTTGACGCATACTCCGGCTACCATCAAATAAAGATGGCAGAGTCAGACCAAGCCGCAACGGCATTCATCACACCATACGACCCATTCTGCTTCAACACAATGCCCTTCGGGCTCAAAAATGCCAGCGCAACATATCAGCGCATGATTCAGACATGTCTGGCAAACTAGATCGGCAAAACAGTGGAGGCATACATCGATGATGTGGTCGTTAAAACAAAACATGTCGAATATCTAGTAGATGACCTGAGGCTAACATTCGATAACCTCCGAACATACGACATCAAGCTCACCCCGAAAAAATGCGTTTTCGGTGTTCCAGCTGGAAAGCTCTTGGGCTTCATTGTATTCGGTAGAGGAATTGAAGCAAATCCAGCCAAGATCTGAGCTCTGTCACAATTGGATATCCCGAAGGACCTCAAACAAATACAAAAATTAACCGGATGCGTGGCGGCTCTAAGCCGCTTTATCTCCCGCTTAGGAGAAAAGGCCCTACCCCTTTACCGCCTCCTTCGGCGCACCGAACACTTCGAGTGGACGGATGCAACCACAGCCAGACTTGATGAAATAAAAGCCATCTTGGCAACAAACCCAGTCCTAGCCGCGCCAAACATTGGCGAACCAATGCTATTATACATTGCAGCAACCCATCAGGTCGTAAGCGTAGTGCTCGTCGTCGAACGAGAAACGGACGAACACAAATTCCCCCTTCAAAAGCCGGTCTACTATGTGTTCACCGTCCTTACTCCGTGCAAGTCATGGTACCCGCATTATCAAAAGATTGCATACACGGTATTTATGGCATCCCGGAAGCTGCGACACTACTTTCAAGAGTGTTCAATAACAGTAGCCTCGGAAGTGCCACTTAACGATATTATAAACAACCGCGACGCGATGGGCGGGATTGCAAAATGGGCCATTGAGCTCCTCCCGTTTGACATAACTTACAAGCCACGGCGAGCTATCAAGTCGCAAGTTTTGGCCGACTTCGTCGCAGAATGGACGGAGGCCGAACTCCCTAAAGAGTACGACACATATTCAAACTGGGTCATGCACTTCGATGGCTCCAAAATGTTGGCCGGTCTAGGGGCTGCTGTCATTTTGACGTCCCCCACAGGATACACAGTTCAATACGTACTCCAAATAATGTACACAGACTCCAACAATGCAGCCGAATATGAGGCCCTTTTACATGGTCTCCGGATGGCAGTATCCATGGGCATTCAACGCCTAGAGGTGCGCGGGGACTCGAACCTCGCAATATCCCAAATAAATGGAGACTTTGATGCCAAGGGTCAAAAAATGGCAGCTTATCGCAACGCCGTCCTAAAATTGTCAGCTCGGTTCGAAGGGCTCGAATTTCATCATATAGCCCCGAAATATAATCAGGCGGCAGATGTCCTGGCACGCATCGGCGCAAAACGCGATGTAGTCCCCCCCAACATCTTCTTGGAAAGGCTGTTCAAGCCATCCATAGTATGGGAAGGGGAACCCGACAATAATAGCCCGGACCGAACCGCACTGCCCGACACTGAACACTCTGACATAATTGGAGGCTCTGCCAATGAAATAACACCTTCAGCCCACGTAATAATGGCCGTCATCGCCCCGTGGACAGAACCATTCCTCGCCTACCTTACTAGGCAGGAACTCCTCGAGGACCAAAATGAGGTACGCTGCATAGTGCGGCGATCTAAAGCCTATAAAGTCCATGAGGGAGAGCTTTATAAGAAAAGCACTACCGGAGTCCTTCAAAGGTGCATCTCCGAAGAGGAAGGGCAGAACCTCCTGGCTGAAATTCATGCCGGACTCGGCGGTCATCACGCTGCAGCTCGGTCCCTTGTAAGCAAGGCCTTCCGTATAGGCTTTTATTGGCCGACGGCCCGGGCAGACGCCCAGGACTTAGTCCAACGATGCATCGGTTGCCAGCTTTTTGCAAACCAAAGCCATATGCCACTCACCGCCCTCCAAACGATCCCCATCACTTGGCCCTTCGCGGTCTGGGGACTTGACATGGTTGGACCCCTTAAAGGCGGAACCCACAAGAAAAAATACTTACTGGTCATGGTGGACAAGTTCACCAAATGGATAGAAGCCAAGCCTGTTAAGACGGCCGAATCCGGACCGGTGATAGACTTTATATCCGGGGTTGTACACCGTTATGACGTCCCCCACAGCATCATCACTGATAACGGCACGAACTTTACGGCCGACGAGGTAAAACTCTGGTGCAAAAACATGGGCATCAAGCTCGATTATGCTTCCGCCTATCACCCACAAACTAACGGCTAGGTTGAACGTGCAAATGGTCTTATCATGAGCGGCATCAAACCCAGATTAGTGCGGTCCCTTAAGGAATCTAATACGCACTGGGTAGAGGAGCTCGACTCCGTACTCTGGGGGCTGCAGACCACGCCGAATCGCACCACCGGATACACACCATTCTTCATGGTGTACGGCGCAGAGGCAGTTTTGCCCTGCGACATAATTCATGACTCACCTCAAGTGCGCATGTACGAAGAAAGAGAAGCCGAGCTCGATCGGAAGGACAGTTTGGATGCCTTGGAGGAAGAGCGTGACGTGGCAAAAGCCCGTTCCGCATTCTATCAACAGCAGGCTCGAAGATACCAAAGCAGAGAAGTATGGGCCAAAAATTACAACGTTGGCGAATTAGTTCTACGCCTGCCGGACAAGAAAAAGGACAAACTCAAGCCCAAGTGGGAAGGTCCCTTCATAATTGACCAAGTCCTGACCGGTGGAGCGTACCGCCTGCGAGATGCATCGGATAACCGACTTGAGCCGAACCCATGGAACGTAGCCCGTCTCCGAAGATTCTACGCCTAGCGCTGGACTCTGTGTTTGTCTCCTTCCTCTGTCCATTTTTATATACTTTCTGTCTTACATTTCTCTCCTTCTCCTCTCTCTCTCTCTCTCTCTCTCTTATAGCCTTTAAAGGCTCATAAAGTGATGCGCTATCCGCGCTCATTAAACCTGGGGGCTTCTTTAAACAGAAGCTTATTTATACGGGCTTCATGCCCAACACATGTGTCACACTTCGCATGTACCTTTTATTCACCATTATATGCATCGATATGACTTAAGTTTTGGCCAAGCTGGGTTGCCTGGCTCCCGTGCTTACCCCTACGTTCCCAATTGTTCGGCTAGGTGGTAAAGGGAGCACCTCTGCGATTGTTACTGCCGGGTCAGCCGGATGTGTACCTCAGACTGGGTGAAGCCGAAAGCTAGCTTTCTTGAGGGAATATTCGGTTGGTGAACTAAAGATGATCTTTTTTTCACTTATTTATCTATACGCCCCCAGATGTTTTTCCTGCGTCTCTTTTCACAGAATGGACATGCACTTTAGGGCATGCCTCCCAGGGAAAGGAACCCCTAACGGAACTATTCTCCCTGGAAGATGTTTCTTACTAACCATGTAATATAACATAACTAGTTGGGCACTTGTCTGTTCAAGCACTAATGACCCGTACGCCTGGTCTCCATGCATACCCCGGTTCTTATATAACCGCGAGGGTATTCGGACACACTCTGGACCGTCAGGTCCCGAGGTTGAAGCGAAAAGGTCGGCCATGACAAACGATCTACAATCCAGCTAGAAGGCATTACACATGTGAATTAAAATTACATAGTCAATCTGACTGATTGTAATCCTCTTCAATACCATCTAACAGGCTATCTAGCTTACAGTCCTGTTGGGAATACTTTGCGGCCAATTCTACTTGGCCGTATACTAAGCTCACAGGGATCTCCTTCCCATCGGGCCCCACGAGTCCGACCTCGGCCATGTGGTTTGGGTCAGCCTTCGTGTACCGCGTCTTCACCATGGCCCAGGCCTCCCTGGCGCCTTGACGGCAGGCTGACATCTTCCACAATCGGAAGCGCCACCGCGCTCCCTTAAGCTTCTCTACAAGCTCTCCAAGGCCTTCGGGCATGGAGATAGACGGCCACAAGGCCTGGGCGACGCCTTGCATCACCTGCCGAACTCGCTCGTGCAGTTGTGAGAGCTCGGGAAGAAGGTCACCCATAGAACCGGGCATTTCCTCTACAGGACGACCTGTTAGCATACCTACAGACATTACTCTGTTAGTCGACTTCCTCGCCGAACTCTTTTTTCAAAGTTCGTTTAAGCACTTACTAAATATGCCATGTCGAAGCCGCTGATTCTCCTTAACGAGTCCAACAGCTGGGCACGAACATCCTTCAGTTCAACGCCCAGCTTGGTGTTGGCATCTTGGAGATCGTTCTTCTCCCGCCTCACCTTTGTCAGCACACTCTCACCAGCCTTCAGCTGGCATAGGAGTTGTTTCTTTTCCGGACTTAATCCGGCGCCATCTGCAATTTCATTTGTCAGATTCGCACCCACGCCGCACTTCGCAAAATACTTATCTTTCGAAGCGTATATTACCAGAGGGGGTCTCCTTGGGCTCCCCTGCCGGGGCTACTGCGGCCTCAAGTTGGGCTTTGCACTCTTCCAGCTCCTGGGACAGTAGGGTATTCTTTTCTATAAGAACCTGCATAACAAATGATCCTTAAATCAGTTATTCTAACTGTTTCAAGTCTCGGGGGCTACTGGTATATATATAATTACCAAAATTTTCTTACCCGTATGTCTTTTACATACTGCTCCGTGGCTCTGGCTAGACCATTTTGAGCGGCACGGAGGTACGCATCTACCGAATTGAAGGCATCCAATGCCTCTTGGGAGAAACAAGCGTCGCGAAGAACTGTCCGGCGATGCCTGTGGTTCATGGCACTCTCCACCTCGGAATTGGTGGCAGACAGTCTGTCCGCATCCTCTGTCGGAGGAGCGTCCAGTGCACGCCTTGTGTTCGCCTCCGCTTCTGGACCAGGGTTTGGAGCCTGGCTGGTGGAGGCGCGATTGGCAACCTCTCCGGATATAGTCCGGCGAGGTCTCTTCGTCCTGAAGAGAGCACGAGCGTTAATATGACTTGAAGGAATAACACCTGGGAATAAGATGACGCGCTATACCTTTGCGCCGGCGTCTCAGTCCGGACCGCACTTCTTTTCAGCCCGCGGGGCCTTGCCGCCCCTCGTTGGCTAGTCGCCGCAGGCTCGGCCTCCCGTCTCAAGGACCTCCCCTGCAAAACACGGTTGTCATACGACAATCGAAAACACGTGAGGATAGATCCCTTTTCAAAGTGCTGGGACTTTGGTCTCAGTTACCTGTGAGGCTGGGAGTAGCCCTGGGTAATCGGCCGTAATGGCCACCAAGGCGTTGTCCGTGCTCAATTGATGAAACACGCCATCAATAAGCTCCACAGATAAGTCCGGATCCTCTTGAAAGGCCGGGTCGAAGGACCGTCCCGGATCCTCGGGTTGTGGAGGAGGGCTGTTTATTTCTTTAACAGCCTGGCGCAGTTCCTGCGTTGAAGTCATTAGACTGAATATTTAACGATGGGAATATAAAACGGATGGGCAAGTAAAAGTGTCCACTGACCCAACTTGGGGGATTATACATAGAAAATCCACCCTGTGGGTTGACGTGGAGAAATTCCTCCTCTTCTCCCTTGTACAAAGCGAACAAGGTCTTTATTAGAGCGGCAGCCGAATCCAGCCCCTTACGGCCGTGGCGGGTGGCGTCGTCCTCCCCGTTGAAGTCCCACATGGGGTGGCCTCTATACTGGAGCGGCTGCACCCCTCACATGATGCATGCGGCCATGACCCCGATCATGGTCAGTCCGGAATGGGCTAACAATCTTATCTGGCCCATCAGGTAAAGAACATCCTTGTCGCTTTCCCTCTGAGGGCTCCGTTGACACCAGCTTAGGCGCTTCTTTAGGGGAGCACTGTCGAACTCAGGGAGGCCGATCCAGACAGGATCCGGCAGCAGGACGTCCTCTATATAAAACCATTCTGAAGGCCAGTCCTCGGACGCCTTCTTTGGGGTTCCGGATAGATATCTGGTCCCGGCAATGCACCACACTTCGGCTCCGCCCACTTGATATATTGACCCCTTCTGAGAATGGGGCACAAGGCAGAATAGCCTTTTCCACAGCGCGAAGTGAGCCTCACAGCCCAAAAATAGCTCGCAAAGGGCTACGAAGCCCGCGATGTGCAATATGGAGGCAGGCGTGAGGTTGTGCAGCTGGAGGCCATAGAACTCCAGGAGCCCCCGAAGAAACAGATGAATTGGAAATCCGAGCCCTCTTATTAAGTAAGGGACAAGGCATACCCGCTCTCCTTTGGAGGGATTGGGGGCGCTCTCCGCTTTCTCTCCACCATTATAGGTGGCAAGTCCGGCTCGAACCGGGACCATATAGGCCGGGGGGAGAAATCCCTTGGTCTTGAGCGTCACTAGCTCGCTGTGTGGGATGGAGCACCTCTTCCAATCTCTGGGCTGAGGGCTGGAAGGGCGAGAGGAGGAGCTGCGACGGCCGGCCATGATAGAATGGACCTCTGTCGGATACGCTCTGATGAATACTCGTGGAGGGGAGAAGGTGTGGTTTGGATCTAAATCCTCGTCCCCTTAAATAGGCAGCTCATTCACGCGGTTAGAGGTGTAAATATAAAAAAAACACCCTGACTTTTCGTATTCGTTTGACATGTGGAAGACGGCCATTACTGGGCGTAGAAGCCAAGGAGCACTACATTTACAAGAAACCAGACACTATTCAACAGGTACACGGAATTTGGAGGAGAACCCGCCTTGCAATGCCGAAGACAATTTGCGCGCCGGACTCGTCGTCATTGAAGCCTGGTTCGGGGGCTACTGAGGGAGTCCTGGATTAGGGGGTGTCCGGATAGCCGGACTATACCTTGGGCCGGACTCCTGGACTATGAAGATACAAGATTGAAGACTTCGTCCCGTGTCCGGAAGGGACTTTCCTTGGCGTGGAAGGCAAGCTTGGCGATACAGATATGTAGATCTCCTACCATTGTAACCGACTCTGTGTAACCCTAGCCCTCTCCGATGTCTATATAAACCGGAGGGTTTTAGTCCATAGGGACAACAATCATATCATAGGCTAGCTTCTAGGGTTTAGCCTACTTGATCTCGTGGTAGATCTACTCTTGTACTACCCATATCATGAATATTAATCAAGAAGGACGTAGGGTTTTACCTCCATCAAGAGGGCCCGAACCTGGGTAAAACATCGTGTCCCCTGCCTCCTGTTACCATCCGCCTAGACGCACAGTTCGAGACCCCCTACCCGAGATCCACCGGTTTTGACACCGACACGTGTCGTGTCCCTGAGATTGATTTTGAGTTTGTTTTGAGCCTTTGTGAGATGGTGACCCTAATTGGCAATGTGAAGAAGCCTTGTTTTATAAGGAAGAAGAAAATTCTTGGAGCCTATTTGGCCGTAATGGTCGTTCGGTGAACCCTGCTGCCGGCGGTCACCGTCCCCAGCTGCTCCAGGCTAACGGTGACATCTCAGTCTTCCCTAGGCTTTCAACGCCCCCTAACTCCCAGAGCAATCCTAGGGTGGCTGTTAATCCTCCTTCAAATGACATGATTACCTCCAATAATTCATCAGCGGGTGAAAATGGTAGCGGGTCACATCATCACAACAAATGTTTTCATGCATGTAACCAGTTGGGCCATGTAGCCAAAGTGTGTGATGTGCTGCGCCTCTCTGGGCTTTGGCCTTTCCTACACTTTAAAACCTTTCCTGGGCTACCTGAGATAGCTTGGGCTGATGGGGTGGTGGATGACTGGTTCCATGGGATCAGGCCTGCTCCCCCAGTCAAAGTTGCCTCTTCTTTCAGCTAGCTAATTAAGGACCTATTTACTAATTTTCACCCCCGTCCGCTCCCTGTCTCCTTGCCTTCTTCTCTTGCCATTGTTCCTACTGCACAAACAGCTCCGCCTTGCAACTCCACCTCTTCTCCGCTCATGGCGAACATTCTAGTAGATCCCCGACCCTTCGTGCCACCAGGTTTTCAGATTCAACACATTGAAGGAAGAAATGATGTGTAGCACGTGGTGCTTCCTCACCGCGCGCGTCGCCATGAGGACTGGGCTATTGTGACCATCAATCTTCTGCCTGACGAGGTATTTTTCCAAAACATTCTGAAAGTTGTTGAGTAATTCCTGGTATCTGTTCATGCTCAGGTGCATCAGGTTCAAGAGTGTCCGTTTGTTGAAGCTTACATGCGATCTATGAGGGTGAGGGATAGAGATAGACTAATTAGGGACAGTCCGCATGCCTTTGGTGACATTTTCCTTTCGTTTAGAAAACATAATGAAGGGATGAATTGGAGAGACACTTATTTCAATAGGGATCTTTGGTTATTGCTTACTAGTGTGCCATTTGATTTCTGGACCACCAAAGATCTGACACACGCGATTAGCAAGTTTGGGAGATTGTTGATGTGGGAAAAATATGAGACAAGGAAAGGAGTTGTTTTGTTCAATGCCAAGGTGACAAACCTCATTAGCATCCCCAAGAGTCTAAGATGGGGTGAGGGTGAAGATTTTTAGCACGATACCTAGTATTCTACAGTGGAAGTGCTGCTGGAACAAATGCTTGGAGGGGGACCTGCTGACGAGGACCCTTTTCCCCCTCTCGGTGTTGATCCCCACCCCTTGCTTGAGAATGTTGACAATCAACCAGGTTTTGATCCAGAGATCAATCAGGCAGACAATGATACAGAAGATGAGGATGAATGCAATGTTTGGGGCCATTGGGCTATGCCCCAACAGGAGGACCATGAGGTTTTGTAGCCACCAATCCAGGAAGAATTTGTTGTAGACAATGAAGAGATAATTGGTAATGGAAACAATTTATCTTCTGTCATCTCTATGTCAAATGGAATTTCTGTCAATAACTTAGAGGACCCAGTGCTTTTTCATGCTCCTGTTCTTTCTTTGCCTGCACCTCAGGCCCCACCATCCCCTATTGGACTTGGGATGGGCCTTTTGAACATCATGAATGCATATTAGGAGGGGGATCATGAACTTGTTGAACAATTTGTTCCTCAAAATAATGAGGCTGATGTTGTTGCTGAGCTAGAGCAACATACTGTGGGGTAGAGAACCAAATTGATATGTTGAATATTAAGTCTGATTCAAGCAAGGAAAGGGAGGTAGGCAATGTTGTAGCCTCTCATATGCATGTTCCAACTGAAGTTTCTGTTGCTACAGAAGCACAAGACTCAGCTCCTGCAGAAAAAGATGTTCTAGAGAAAGATGAGCAGATCACTCTATCTGATCCTTTACCTATCTCTGAGAAACAAGGTGACGGTAGTCAGCAATCCTATTCAAAATTCCTCAATGAGCATATTTTCAAGAAAGATAATGTGAATAACTTGCTTGAATTTAAAAGGATACAATTTTTAGCTCACTCTTCAAATTTGACAACGGTTACAAAAGAGGAATTGCTCATATGGAAGGATAATTTTGGTTCAAAACCCACAACACAAGTCAAGCACACTATTGTTCAGGTACCTGACATCTGGTTCAATTTCATTGTTCATCTATTAATGTCACCTGACAGATTTGACTGGGTTATGCATATGTGGAAATCTCCTCTGTGGCACTTACTAGCAAAAGTTGATGTCAACAAGGAGAAATTTAGTTTTTATATTCCTGATAAGTGTTTGGCTGCTCTGGCTCTTTTGTGTAAAGAAACTGTTTGGACTGGAGACCAAGAAAAAGAGAACATGTGAGATGCAGCTAACCAAGAAGTGATGAACCCTGAAACAAATTTTTTGCTGCCTTTTGGCTCTGCCAACACAAGGAAAAGAAGGGGTGGGAAAACACCTCCTCTGGAAACTGAGGTAAGAAGAAGTGAAAGGATGAAGAAATATAATAATGGGTTTAAAATAAATTATTGCTCCTCCTCCAAATGTTTGCCTTACAATGCTTTGCCACCTATTATTCAGAGAAGCATAGTAAAAAATCTCACACAATCTTTTTGCAAGGTGGCTGATGCTGAGATTGAAGAAAAGCTATCAAAAAGCCAGAAGAAAAAGGATAAGGAGGACTTGTTTGTGGTGGCCACTGACAAGGAGAAAGAGAAGGATACAAATGTTTCCCCATGAAGCACTTCCACTACTACTTGCAAGAAGACCTAGCTATGGATAGGTCTAAGTTTAGAGCTCCTTTGGCTTGTAATAATTATCTTATCAATCATGTAAACCTTGTGGGACAACTTTTGGAGTCTGTTATGTATGAGACAAGCATGTATGACTCCATTAATCCTGACACTTCTTCAGTCGATGTTTATACAGGCAAGATGTGGTTCTTGTTTGCTGTCAGTTTCCTATGTTCTGTGATTAAATGAGTAGAAACAGAAATTGGAATATCCTAAATTGTAATAGAGGAATTAATGATCAGAGAAAGTGGGATGCTCTTAAACAAAAAATTGAGAAAGCTCAGCTTCCATTGTGTGATTGCAAGAGACCAAGAGATAACATTTTGACCATGCTTACTTAAGAAAATTCTGTCGAGCTAGATGTAACAAGTTTGCTTTCCTACCTTTAATTGTATCTTTTGGAGGGCTCCTTGTGCTTTGGAATGGTTCACTTTTTGAGGGAGAGCTTATTTTTAAGAACAAATTCTCATTGTCCATTCACTTTAGAAGCAATATTTCCGATCAAAGTTGGGTTTTGACAAATATATATGGCCCGTGTGTGGATGAGGATAAGATTGAGTTTATTCATTGGTTTGCAAATATTCACATGCCACCTGAAGTAGACTGTATTATTATGGGGGATTTTATCTTTATTAGAAGCCCTACAGACAGAAACAAAGCAGGGGGAGATGTCAATGAGATGCTTCTTTTCAACGAGGGCATCGGTAAACTAGGGCTAGTTGAACCTCCACTCAAAGGCAGACAATTTAGTTGGTCAAACATGTATCAAAGCTCTCTTTTGGAAAAGCTTGCCACATCCCTAGTTCTGGTAATACCTAGTGCTAGCATCTGGTGTTGCATCATGTTTACTTTTCATAGAAAGTTGAAATGGGGATGCCAGAACCCCCAGCACCCACTGAAACCAACTAGGGTTTACTAAAATTATTTCCAATGAACCTGAAATGCCCTTATAAAAAGTTCATCATCTTTGCCTTGGTCTAGAATCTCTGAAAAAATGGGAATACCGTGCATGAGGGTGAGGTTCTAGACCAAGGCAAAGATGACGAACATTTTATAAGGGTATTTCAGGTTCATTGAAAATAATTTTAGTAAACCCTAGTTGGTTTCAGGGGGGGTGCTGGGGGCTCGGTCATCCCCATTTCAACTTTCTGTGAAAAGTAAACATGATGCAACACCAGATGCTAGCACTAGGTATTACCAGAACTAGGGATGTGACAAAGCTAGACTAGTTTTTTTACATATGCATCCTAGCTCACTTCTTACCCTGACTCTATTGCTCTACCTCTTGCCAGACCAGTTTCTGACCACCCGGCCTGTATGATCAAAATTGGTACTACCATTCGCAAGTCAAACATTTTCAGGTATGAGAACTATTGTCTTTAGCATAGTTCTTTCAAATAAATGGTGGCAAATGCTTGGAATATTCCTGTTGGTCACTCTTATAAGATGATTACTACAAAGTTTAAAATTTTGAGAAGAGCAATTAAATTGTGGGCTAAACAATTGTTTGGTCTTAGAAAACAAATTGCCACCCTGAATGATTGGATTGTGATCTTTGATTTCTGGGAGGAGTTCAGAGAGTTAAGTATTGGGAATGGAATTGTAGATCCATCCTTAAGGAGGAGTTACTTGTTACTCTTAAAAACCAAAGGATCTATTGGAAACAAAGAGGGAAAATCAAGGGAGTCAAATTTGGAGATGAAAATACAAAACAATTCCACACCAAGGCTTCCACTAACCATAGGCACAACCATATTGCTATTCTTAAAAATGATGACCAAGTGGAAATAACTGATCATGATGGAAAGGCTGTAATACTATGGACTACTTTTAAACAAAGATTGGGAATGATAGAAGATACCACTATGCACTTTGATCTTCAAGACCTATTGCAGCAGAAGCATGACCCTACCATCTTTATCAACCTGGAAGCCCCTTTCACTAACCAAGAGATTAATGATGTAGTAAAAGAACTGCCCAATGATAAATCTCTTGGCCCTGATGGTTTCAACAATGAATTCAATAAAGCATGCTGGGACATCATTGGTCCTGATGTCAGACAACTGGTCCATGACTTTCATGCAGGCACCATCAAAATAGAAAGCATTAATTCCTCTTATATTCCTCTCATCCCAAAGGTGGGGTGGCCCTTATCTCCCAATGATTTCATGCCTATTTCTCTGTTGAATAGATGTTTAAAGATCATCACCAAGCTTTTGGCAAACAGACTTCAAAAAATTATTCTGAAGATTGTTCACATTAACCAATATGGTTTTCTGAAAGACAGAGCTAGTCAAGACTATTTGGGATGGCCACATGAATCCCTCCGTTAGTGTTATACGTCTCAAGAACAAGTGGTGGTGCTGAAGTTGGATTTTGAAGAGGCATTTGATAAAATAGAACATCAAGCAATTTTGGAGATTCTTAAGGCCAAAGGTTTTGGTAACAAATTGATTCAATGCATGGAAATGATGTTTAAATCTACTTGATCCTCTGTATTATTAAATGGGGTCACATGAAAGATGTTTTATTGCTTGATAGGAGTTAGACAAGGTGATCCCCTATCCCCCCTCCTTTTTGTCTTGGCAGCTGATCCACTTCAGTCCCTCCTCAACAAGGCCGTGAGTAGAAATTTGGTCTCTTCACATTTAATAGTAAACAACTGTCTTGATTTCCCTATGGTGCAATATGCATATGACACCTTGATTATCATGAAGGCAGACCCAGTCCATCTGTTTAATCTTAAGGCTATACTCAATACTTTTTCTGTTGCCACAAGACTCAAAGTAAATTATCTCAATGTAACGCCCCGGACACACCCGCCGGTGGTTGTTACTCCTGGCGGGATCTAGACTGGCCCCACAGATCAATACTAGTCTTTTCTGCGCACTTTCTCCTCACTCGTGCGCACCCGGGAGCAACTTCCCGGTCGGTCACCCATCCTGACACTACTCCAAGCTGAGCACGCTTAACTTTGGAGTTCTGTCTGAATGGGCTCCCGGAAAAGAAGGAATTCCTTATTTATATGAGTAGTCTATCATCCCTAATAAGCCAGGCTATCACATACACCCCCACTCAGAGGAACCGACATCCTCGTCGGGCCATAGGAACGTTCCCTCTTGGCACAAACGTCTGTGCTTCCAGTCCGGTACATGTGCCATGCCGGGTGCCACGATGGGTCACAAACGTCATGAACAACATGACCACGCACCTGTCCGCAACCATCCGTGTAACCGCGAGGGTTGGCTCTGATACCAACTTGTAACACCCTCGATGCGACTATATCTCCCACGTGTTGAGGCACGACTTAGAGGCATAATCGCATTGAAGGCATATGTCGCAAGCTAGGCAATCTTCACAACATCCCATGTAATATAGATAATAAAAGGGGAGATAACATAGTTGGCTTACACTCGCCACGTCAATCAAGTACATAAATAGCATTACAACATTCAAACACTCATGGCCCGACTACGGCGCCAAAATAAAAGATAAACCCAACATGCGACATGGTCCCGATCACCCCAACTGGGCACCACTACTGATCATCAGGAAAAGAAACATAGTATTGCTGAGAGTCCTCGTCGAACTCCCACTTGAGCTCAAGCGCGCCATCTGGAACGGTATCATCAGGCCCTGCATCTGGTGTAATAGTAATCTGTGAGCCACAGGGACTCAGCAATCTCGCACCCTCGCGATCAAGACTATTTAAGCTTAATAGGTAAGGCAAGGTAAATATATGTGGAACTGCAGCAAGCGACTAGCATATATGGTGGCTAACCTGTTCGCAAAAGAGAGCGAGAAGAGGAGGCAAAGCGCGAACGCATAACTAAAGAGGGCAATCCTGCGGCAAGCATTACTCCAACACCGTGTCCACTTCCCGGACTCCGCCGAGAAGAGGCCATCACGGTAACTCACACTGTTGATTCATTTTAATTAAGTTAAGGTTCAAGTTATCTACAACCGGACATTAACAAATTCCCATCTGCCCATAACCGCGGGCACGGCTTTCGAAAGTTCAAATCCCTGCAGGGGAGTCCCAACTTAGCCCATGACAAGCTCTCACGGTCAACGAAGGAATAGACCTCCTCCCGAGATGTTCCGATCAGACTCGGTACCTCGGTTCTTCAAGACACTTCGACAGGTTGAAACTAATCTAGCAACACCGCCCGAATGTGCCGGCAAATCCCGATAGGAGATGCACATATCTCTTTCTCATGGCACACTCAGATTGTCCTAGGTACGGGTAGGCCAGCCCAGAGTTGCCCCTGGTGGCCACCGACAGCTGACAGGTGGACCAACACTCAGAGGAGCACTGGCCCGGGGGGTTTAAAATAAGATGACCCTCGGGCTCCGGAAACCCAAGGGAAAAAGAGGCTAGGTGGCAAATGGTAAAAACCAAGGTTGGGCATTGCTGGAAAAGCTTTAATCAAGGCGAACTATCAAGGGGTTCACATTATAACCCAACCGCGTAAGGAACGCAAAATCCGGGAACATAACACCGATATGACGCAAACTATGGCGGCAAGAGTGGAACAAAACACTAGGCGAGAGGCCGAGCCTTCCACCCTTTACCAAGTATATAGATGCATAAAGATAACATGGCAATATAATGATATCCCAACAAGTAAATAATGTTCCAACAAGGAACGGTCTCCAATCTTCACCTGCAACTAGCAACGCTATAAGAGGGGCTGAGCAAAGCGGTAACATAGCCAATCAACGGTTTGCTAGGACATGGTGGGTTAGAGGTTCGACATGGCAATTTGGGAGGCTTGAAAGCAAGTGGTAGGCATCGTAGCATGCCATAGCAAAAGAGCGAGCATCTAGCAAAGCAAAGATAGTAGTGATTTCGAGGGTATGATCATCTTGCCTGCAAAGTTGTCAGAGTTGACTGGATCCTCGAAAGCAAACTCAACAGGCTCCTCGTTAGCCAACTCGTCTCCCGGCTCTACCCAAACAAGACAAACAAGCAACAAGGACACAATCAACCACGTGCAAAGCTCAAACAATATGATGCAAAGATGGTATGCTATGCGGGATGCGATATATTATGCATATGCAAGATTTGACAAGGAAAGCATGACCCTGGCCTCAACTTGGAAAACCAAGTGTGCCACTGGAAATATGAGATGAAATCGCTTGAAAACAATATAAAGATCACCGGGATCGGAGTTACGGTTTGGAAATGGCAAGCAATTCAAATATGACCACGTTCTGCGATTTACAGCAAGTAGCCATCTAAATGCAACAAGATGAACATGCTACAACACCCAAACATGGCATCAAAATACATGGCAGGGATGCATTCAAGATGCTTAACAAAAGTCTAGCACTGACCTACGGCCAATTCATCCATTAACAGGTTCAAACAAGCATGGCAAAAATGCATATGGCAAACAGATCTCAGACTTAGTGAAATTAACACTTGTCTGGAATTTCAGATCAGATAGCACTCTTCGGAGCAACAAAACTACATGCTATAGGACCTGAACATGGAAAAGTAAAGCATGGCATGGAGCTACTCAAAGAGCTTAATAAAAGTACCGTAGTGACCTTGAGCCAAAAGGGATCAGAAATACATTTGCAAGCATGTGAACATGGCAAAAACATAATCAGTTCTCAGACTTAGTGAAAACTGGAGCATGCTGAAAACAGATATCAAGTAGGCATGTTTACAAGCTCGATGCACTCACTACGGAGCAAGTCATGATAATCTAAGCATATACCCATCAAGAATACACAAAATTCAAGCTAGACATGGCAAGAACAATAACATAGCGTGCACGGATCAACTACAACATCCTCGGCAAAATCACTAACAAGTAGACAATCTGCCCAGATTCACGAAGTAGCAAAAGTAGAGCTCGATTGACTCAAGCTAGGGTGCTCCATAATTTCCAACAAAGACATGGATGGATAGAGAACTACAAGATTAACAAAACATCCTTACTGATCATCCTCAAAAGAGGCACGGATCACTAGGAAACAACATGAACATATGGCCATATGAGATAAACAGCTCAAGGACTTGGTGGAAATGCTAAGTCCCTGAAATCAGCATTACCAAGTGCCTCACTTTGCAAGCTTGTGCTAGTCACCACACACATCACAAAAATACATGGGTTGCACCTCTAGAAAGATGGCAAAACCCTTAACAAAACACATGTAGAGCTCATGGGCATATCATGCACGCAATAATCATGGCAAAAATGACAAATATCTAAATGGAGCAGCAGATCTGACAATGATCCCAAGTAGCACTGTTCTAACAGCATTTCGGGCATCAAGATGAACTCAAATGAAAATGATGCAATAGAATTAAATGATGTGCTCTCTGAGACAAATAATTTGATATGCTATATGCCCAAATCGGAGCTACAGATGCAAAGTTATAGCATGATGAACATGGGCATATGGATTAGGGTTTCAGGAGAAAGTCAACCCAAATGGGATCTAGATCTGAGATCCGGCGGCACGCTTCCCGATGTTCGCCGGCCAGAACTGTAGCTGCTGCGGTGGAGCTCGTCGGGGCTTGCCGGAGACGAGGGAGAGGAGGAGGCCGGAGTGGGCGACGGCGGCGGTCAACCGCGGCGAGGCGGCGGCGGTGGAAGGCGCGGCGACGCGTCGGTGGAGGCGGGCGGCTTGCCGGAGACGGCGCCCCGGCGCGGCGGCGGTCGGACGCCGGCGGATGGCGGCAGGGAAGAAGCAGGCGGGCGGCGGCGGACGAAGCTGGGCCGCGGGGGCTCTCCCCGGGCCGGAGCAGGCGCGGGTGGCGGCGCGCCATGTGGCAGGCGGCGGTTGGAGGTGGCGGATCCGGACGCGTCTGGCTCCGTCCGGACATGTCCGACGGCGGCGGAGATCCGATTTTTTTTAGGATTTGGGAGAGGGGATCCGAGAATTTAGAGGAGGGGTCTAATTATAGGCATAGAGGGAGCTAGGAGAGTCCAAATGAGGTGCGGTTTTCGGCCACGCGATCGTGATCGAACGCTCTAGATGATGGAGAGGGTTATGGTGGGTTTTGGGCCAAATTAGAGGGGTGTTGGTCTGCAACACACACGAGGCCTTTTCGGTCCCTCGGTTAACGGTTGGAGCATCAAACGAAGTCCAAAAGGTACGAAACTTGACAGGCGGCCTACCGATAGTAAACCAAGGCCGCTTGGCAAGTCTCGGTCCAATCCGGAAATGTTTAATCCCCACACACGAAAGAAAGGTAGAAATGACCACCGGAGGAGAACGAAGCGCCGGAATGCAAAACGTACAACGGGGAAAATGCTCGAATGCATGAGGTGAACATGTATGCAAATGCAATGCACATGATGACATAATATGAGATGCATGACAATGATAACAACACACGGAGACAAAGACCCGAACCCGAGAAAATAAAATAACTTAAGGCCGGAAACGGCAAGAGTTGGAATACATATTGGGTAAGTTACATCCGGGGTGTTACACTCAAGTCTAATCTAATCCCCATCAATTTATCAAAAGAAAGAGCTACCATGATTATTCGTACTCTGGGATGCAAAAGAGGTTTCATCCCACTCACTTACATGGGGCACCCACTTGGATTGACTAAACCCTCAGTAGAGCAATGTCTGCCCTTGGTACAAAGAATTGCTACAAAGTTGCTAGGGATGTGAAATTTTATGGCCCAAGCTGGGAGATTGCTTTTGGTTAAATCTATAATGGCATCTCTTCCAATCTTTTTTATGTGTTGCTTGGATATACCAGAGACCATCAAAAAACAAATTGCTAAATACCTCAGGCATTGTCTCTGGAGAGGATCACCCATGGAAGATCATAGACCAGCAATGGTTGCTTGGAGTGTGGTTTGAAGACCAAAAAATCAAGGGGGCTTAGGTATTTGTAATCTGAATGTTCAAAACAATGCTCTCCTTCTGGAAAAATTTACACGAATTCTTCAACAAACACAACATCACATGGGTTAACTTGATCTGGGAAACTTACTATAGTAATGGCATGCTGCCAGGTCAGACATTGGTAGGATCTTTCTAGTGGAAAGCAATTTTGAAGCTGCTTGATGCATTTAAATCAATGGCCATCTGCAATATTAGGGATGGGAAATTTGCCCTCTTTTGGAATGATCAATGGCAACCCACATGCATGTCCCAAAGCTTCCCCACTTGTTCTCATTCACAAATAATACATATTTATTAGTACAGGAGGCAATCAACTCGGAATATTTGGAAGAACTATTTCACTTATCCCTATTTGTTCAAGCCTTTGAGGAGTTCCAGAAGCTAGAGATCATTTGTGAGGAGGCTAGGTCATCTGAGTACACAGACTGTAATGACACATGGGGGTCCCCTATTTTCTCCTCCTCCAAAACATACAATTGCATGATTGGGGTCAAAATTGTTCCACCACATTTCTAGTGAGTTTGGAACACATCATGTCAACCCAAGCACAAAGGTTTTCTTCTGGATGATGCTTCATGGCAGAGTAAACACTAGAAACTTGCTTATAAGAAAGACTTTTTACCTGGACACTTACCTCTGTGCTGTGCTGGGATGTCACTAGGAAGACACTGTATTTCACTTGTTCTGGGGGTGCCCTTTTTCTATTAATTGGTGGGACTCTATCTGCCCCAACATAAATGAAGCCATCTCAGTTTTGCAAGCCATTGAGGATTTGAAGCAGTGTTTGGCCATGCCATTTGCTATGGATATTATCATCTTGGCTGTTTGGGCCATCTGGATCACTAGAAATAATTGGATTTTCCAAGAAATACCACCTTGTTTTCAGAGATGGAAAGACACGTTTCACGTAGAGCTTAAGCTGTAGAAGTTCAGGATGAACAAGAAATACTCCACTTTGTATAATGCTTGGTTGGATATAGTCCTGTAATTTTTTCCTTTGCTTTTCTTGTTTTTTACTTTAGTAGTTAGTTCTTTCTCCTCTTTTCTGTTTTCTCTTTCATTTTCTCTTTCTTTTCTTCTCTTCTTTGTGCTGGCTTATCTCAAGACAATAAGACTCTTTGCCCTTTGTGGATTATATTTATAAACATTGTAGTGGGGTTTGCCCTACTTTCTACAGTCAAAAAAATTGTTCAACACACCAGGGGTAGGGCCGAGCACTCCAGGAGAACCGGCTATACCCCCGTCAACCGCGGAGGCGCCCAGGAATATGGTGACAGCTGAGCCGCATCCGCTAGAGCTGACCTGTAGGGGCCAGACCACGCCTCACCCTTTCGCAACACCGCCAGGTTACTTTTCTAACCTGGTGGATCACATGGTAGCGGCGGCCACACCTGTCTCAACGCGCTCCATATTATTGGTGAGTCACATATTAAAGTGGAAGCACAGAACGCAATTGAGTTTCTTCAAATGGTGATTGCATAGCCGGAGAAGTATTCATACAGTCAGGATCATGCGCACTCAACTCCCCTCCCGATTCGTAGTTATAGTCAGCATGTTGAGTCGCCTGCGGTCTCCAGCAGTGAGTGATGCCGTAACACAGCCCCCAATCCATAGATGGATGCTCATGCAATTGTGAACGAAGCAAGAGCCAACCATGAGGCGGAGGCGGCTAACCAGGGGCTTATCAGCCGCCCCTATGATTCCTACAGCCTCAGTAGGTGCAGGGACGAGTACCAGAACCCTTGGAGTCCCGTGCTTAGTACCAGCGTTGCAAAACAAGCGCTTACCCAAGGATTTTAAAGGCCCTCGCATGGTGCCCAATTACACAGCGGATCTCCCTCCGAGGGCTTGGATTGAAAGTTACGAGCTGGCCATGCAGATGTTGGGCATTAATGAAGCAGTATGTGCCAAGTATTTTTACTATGATGTTAGAGGGGGCGGCTCGCACATGGCTGAAGGGTCTGCCCCCAACTCCATCAATACTTGGACGGATCTAAAAGAACGTTTTATCAAGAATTTCCAAGGCATGTGCAAGCAACCGATGACAATTGTGGATTTATAGCACTATGTACAACACGAACATGAGTCGGCCCATCATTGGGTCTGCCGGGTTGCGACCATCATTCATTCTTCGGATAGCATTGGGGCAGCTCAGGATATGTTGCTTTTGGAGAAGAGATGTCACTTTCAACAGTTTGTGCGGAAACTTGGGCAGAATAAACGCAAGTGCTCAGATATGGGTAAGCTCATGGATTTACTAACCAGATATTCTGACTCTGATGATACAAAGGATCAGGGTTCTGATGATGATAAATCCGGCAAGGGCAAGAAAAACAGCAGTGGTAAAGACCAGGAGCAGAACACATCCGGCCATAATGGTAACCATAATGGCCAAGGTAACGGGGGGAAGCGTAAATATCCTGATGGCGGGTCGGACTTTTTGGTTAACACCAATGCCGGACCTAAGAATCAAAGTCGTAATGGTAATGGCAAACCACCTTTCAATGATGGGAGGTCGTAGAATCTTGAGGAAATGTTCAATGGCCCTTGTCCAATGCATAGTTATCCTAACAAGCCATGTCATGAAGCCTGGAAGTACTGTTATATCATGCAGGTGTTTAAAAACTAGACGTTCCAACAGCATCATGGCAATAGTAATGGGCCGCCTGGCAGTTCAGGCCTCGAGTCTCAGGGCTCCGGTTTTGGCGGTGGCGGCTCAAATTCTGGCTATCAGGGTCGGGTAACCATGGTGATCATAACTAGCAATCTAGTCAAGGTCATCAATAGCAGAATAACAAAATCGGGTATCAAAGTAATCCTAAGTAGCTTAACAGCGGCCAATATCATGTCTTCACTACGAATACTTGCAAACGCTACCAGAAGGTACAGAAGCAAGCAGTCAACACGGTTGAGCCGGCAGTGCCTCAGTATTTGAGGTGGTCAGAGCAGGCGATCACGTGGACCTGGGCAGATCACCTACCTTGGGTTTATGATTCAAGTCATCTGGACCAAGTGGTAGCCCCTCAAGTGAGTGGTAAAAATTTACAAAGGTACTTATGGATGGTGGCAGCAACATTAACATATTGTACTATGGTACTTTAAGTCGAACGAGTCTAACCGACAAGGACCTCAAGCCATCCTCCATAGTGTTTCATGGAGTGGTGCCTGGCAAGTCGGCTTATCTATTGGCAAGATATCACCGGAAGTGGCTTTTGGTGATGAGTACAATTATAGAGTAGGGACACTTTGGTTTGAGGTGGTCAATATCAAGAGTCCATATCATGCACTTGTTTGGACTGCCGACTTATGCTAAATTCATGGATCGCCCTTGTTATGTTTATTTGCAGCTTATGATGCGAGGGCCGCAAGGGACGATCACTGTCCATGGAAATCGCAAACTCGCCCTAGAGTGCAAGGAAGGAGATGTGGCTTATGTAGAGTTGGCCTGTGCTACGGAGGAACTCAATGATTATAAAGATAATGTTGACCCGGCTGATATGACCCCTCTGAAGAAGCCCACCACTGAGAAGGACCCTTTGCTCAAGTTTAAGTCGGTGAAGGACACACAACAAGTTGATTTTGTCCTTGGTGATTCTTCTCAGTAGTCCACCACTGGGACAGGGATGGATCCTAAATAGGAAAGCGCGCTCATCGAATTCACCCATGAGAATCGGGACATCTTTCCATGGAAACCCTCTGACATGCCAGGTGTACCAAGAGAATTCGCTGAGCACCGTCTTAATGTGGATCCTAAGATGAAACCTATTCGACAGTTCCTCCATCGTTTTAACGAGGAGAGGCACAAGGATATTGGAGAAGAAGTGGCTCGGCTCCTAGCTGCCGGATTTATCATTCAAGTTTTTCACCCTCAGTGACTGGCTAACCCTATGCTTGTGCTCAAGAAGAATGACACTTGGCGTATGTGTGAGGATTACATAGATCTAAACAAGGCTTGCCCAACTGATCCTTCTGCTCTACACCATATTGACCAGATTCTGGATGCCATGACGGGTTGCGAGAGTTTTGTTTTCTGGATGCTTATTCTAGTTATCATCAGATCAAGATGGCAGTGGAAGACCAGGAAAAGGCAGCCTTCATCACCCCTTTGGGGCTTTCTATGATGTGTCTATGCCTTTTGGGCTCAAGAGTGCTCAGGTGACTTACCAGCGTTGTGTTCACAATTGCTTTCATAAGCAGATTGGATGCAACGTTCATGCTTATGTGGATGACATTGTGGTTAAGTCAAGGAAGAAAGAAACCTTGCTTGATGATCTGAAGGAGACCTTTGACAATCTCTCGGTGTACAATATGATGCTTAACTCGGTCAAGCGTGTTTCTGGTGTGTTAGCTGGCAAGTTACTAGGTGTTCTATTCTCAGAACGGGTCATCGAGGCTAACCCGGAAAAGATTGAGGCTATTACCTCTCTTTCTAAACCGGCGTGTATCAATGATGTTCAATGCTTGGTGGGTCGTATTGCCACCCTGAGCCGGTTTATAAGCCAACTTGGTGAGAAGGCGATTCCCTTGTACCAGATGATGAAGAAGACTGATCACTTCGTCTGGAGCAATGCTGATAATGAGGCGTTTAAGGCGCTTCAGAAACAGTTGGCTGAGCCACCCATCTTAGCTGCCCCAATATACAAAGAGCCGTTGCTCCTATACATGGTGGCTAATAATAAAGCCGTCGGTGTGGCAGTTGTCGTGGAGCGCAAGGAGGCAGGCAAAGAGTCCAGTCGAATAGCCGACTTATTATGTGAGTGAAGTCCTCATGGAGTCCAATTAAAGATACCCACATTGGCAGAAGGTGGTGCTTTGAGTGTTCATGGTCGGCCACAAACTTAAGTATTATTTCCTCGGACATCCAATTATGGCGGTCAGTTCTTCTCCACTTGGCGACATAATTCAAAACAGAGAAGCTACAAGCCGGGTTGCTAAGTGGGCAATTGAGCTTGGGCCACATCATTTGAAATATGTGCCCAAAACAATCATTAAGTCTCAATCTTTGGTGGATTTTATAAATGATTGGACAGAGCAGCAAACACCTGAGGAGAAGCCCGACAATACATATTGGACCATACACTTTGATGGGTCCAAGCAATTGGAAGGCTCAGAGGCTGGAGTTATTTTAGAATCTCCATGAGGTGACAAATTTCTTACATCTGAAGGATCATGTTTCCTTGTACTAAGCATGCATCTGAGTCTGAAGCTTTGCTCCATGGACTTCGAATGGCTAAGAGATGAATCTAGACAGGGTTAGATGTCTGGGCGACTTATGGCGGCTTGGTGACACAACAAGTTTCTGGAAAGTGGGATTCTAAAGACCAGGTTATGGCAGCTTATTGTCGCGCAATGAATAATATTGCTGGTCAATTTAAAGGTTATCAGTTGGATCACATAGACCACCGGAAAAATGAGGCGGCTGATGCATTGTCTCAACTTGGGTCACAACATAAGCTAGTTCCCCCAATGTGTTCCTTGATGTGCTGCACAATCCTTCTATTAAATTGCCTTCATAGGAAGATCTTGCCATAGATGATCCGGAGGGACAGTTGGTGGCGGCTTTACGCGCTATTCCTCATTGGATGGTGCCCTATCTGGCTTACCTGACTTGGGGGTGAATTGCCCGAGGATGAAAATCTAGCGGCATAGATCACAAGGCGATTTAAATCCTTGACTATTGTCAATGTTGAGTTACACAGATGTAGTGTGACCGACGTGTTCCAATGCTGTGTTTCCCCTGAAGAAGTTCATGAAATCCTACAAGAAATTCATGCAGGTGCTTGTGGTCATCATGCCGGGTCATGATCTTTGGTGGCTAAGGCTTTTCATCATGGGTTTTTCTGGTTGACTGCTCATGCTGATGTAGAGGATATTGTTAGCAAGTTTGATGGATGCCAGAAATTTGAAAGGCAAGATCATGCGCCGGCTCAGGATTTGTGGATGATCCCAATCACTTGGACTTTTGCGGTCTGGGAGCTTGATATGGCCGGGTCATTCAAGAGGTCTAACGAAAAGAAGACTCACATTTGGTGGCAGTTGATAAATTTACTAAGTGGATTGAAGCAGAGCTAGTGAACAATTGTGAAGCAGAGCTAGTTAACAATTGTGAAGCAGCAACTGCAGTTCATGTGGCACCCCGATCAGCATGGAGCAGGGGCCTTTGCACGTCAGCCCAGGATAACACCTGACGCATGACATGTACATGATACATCATTCCAGGTAAAAGAATATTCATCAAATACATGTATAAAGTATTACACCATTGATGAACACAATCATCTAGCATAGATAGGTAGGCAGCACATCGACTCTGGCTGGGCTCCACAACTCACAAGACTATAAAGGTTACGGCCTAGCGCGATGAATCTCCTCCTGCAATCTGGCCACGTGCAAGGCCAGGTGAGAACTTTGAATGTACTCGCAACACAACCAAATACATAACATCCAAACAAATAGATGACAAAGCAAGAACCAAGCGCATGCAACAATCTACATCATAACAGAAACTAAGCATGGCATGATCTTAACAAGGGACATAGATCAAACTAAGCATGGACAACATCATAGCATCTGCTAGCATGGCAATAACATGACATACCAAAACATATATCTAACATGGCAAAGAAATAGATGTATCTTGAAGACATGGATTCATGCATGAACTATGCTGAAAATAAACTACTAGTTACCTCTCATGAAGACATATTGTATTAACTTTATGCAACAATCTCTTACTCTGCCACGGCTCCTCTGAGCAAACTCATGACTCATCGAGATCTCATCTTGTGATCATATCCAAAACAACTCAACTCATGACTCATCGAGATCTCATCTCGTGATCATATTAGAACATCACCGTGACTTCTCACGACTATCTCATAGTCCAAGTCACCGCATTCTTTATAGCACATTATTTATCACATTAGTTATTTCAGGTTTATCCTCCATTTCAACCAAGACCTGATAGTGTGACCTACTACAAACTGTGCCCACGACCGAGGATGCAGCTATCAATAGATTTAACACGCACTCTGTAGAGGTTAGCACACTTTACCCACACCACGAAACCCATGGCCTTGCACTCCCATTCGGGTGGACCAATGGCATTCCGACGAAACCGATCCATTGCCTATGACACTCTCCCGACCACTCCAACCAACTCCCCTTTGGGATAAGTCCTGGGTGGCACTGATCTGAACCCATGACATCCAACTGCCACCGTCGTGGCAAAACATGAACGGTCCCAAACGGGGACATGAGCTCAAAACCAAACATGGGCACACAAGGCTTATGTCAGCCGACCTGATTAGGGTAGCGCGCACCCATAACCTTCCCTCTTTGGAGGCACTGGCGATAGGCATGTCAATAGATTGCATTAAAGCCCTCCCATAAAGGCAAGTGTGGCTGCACTGGAGAAATTTGATTTGGTGGAATTATGACTCGATACCATCGATGACGGAGGAGGTTTGTTATTAGTAAGTCATATTATTATCTTCTCCATCATCATGAGCATATTTAACATGAATGCAACAATGAGCATGCAACATACAAATGCATCAACAAAATACCAAGCTTCTCAAGTGAACAGTTATAGCATATGGGACAAGGCGAAACAAAGCAATAACATATCAACAATGTAACAAAATTATCATAACATCGATACTACGGGCATGGAACTAAACCACAACAGAGGCATGATATTATCAATAAGTATATCCTAGCTAGCATGGCAAAAGATATCATGAAAGCACAAGCATGCATGGCAAGCACTACAAACATATAGCATAATGAAATAAATGCAGATGAAATTGAGCAGAAACTACTGCAACTACACACACGCAGGTTGCAAGCAAAGTCAACATGCAAGTTCGGGGCTCATGATAAGAAGTCGACTTGCCTGTGGGTAGAGGAATACTCTGGGAAGAAGTACGATCACCTCATGGAAGAATTGCCAAAGAAGGGTTCTGTCTCATAGGGGCTAGATATAGGGAAGGTGCAAAATGGGTATTTTTAGGATGTGAAAACATCAAGAAAATGGTACCCTCAGAAAGAGCTCGATGAATAGAGAACGTGAGCGCTGGAATCGCCTCAATCGGAGTTACGGTTGAAAAGTTTTGACCGACAAGGCGCGCTTTGGCCTCCTCCAAGATGCCAGCTCATGTCTATCATGAAGTCCTTCCAATATGGGTCCAAACCGCGGTGATGAAATGAGCAGTGGCACGGGGAGCAGAGGGAAACAAGCTTCACAAGTTTGTTGTATCAAACTTGACCACACTTTTATGATTAACTTAGTGAGTTTAAGAGGGAAACTTGATGTCAGGAGGGTTTAGGATAGTAAGGACTACAGTCCTGCTAAGTTTGAGCTGGTTTGGACAAGTATTTAACATAGTTGCAGTGCAACTTCTAAATCTGGTCCAGAAACAAAATTATGAAGGAGTACTCACTAGGAGTGATTACTTGGGCTAGAAATGAACATGGTAGGATGATTTGGACATATGAGAGTGCCATAAAAATTTAATGCCATTTGGCCAAGCCAAAATGGTACTTCCTTCATACAACACCTCTCTGGATAGAATCTTGGAAAAAATCCTGAGGGAAAATGGCTTGATGAAATGAGCCAAAGTCTTGTGGATTTGGGGTATATAGATAGGAGAAGGATTTGGAAAAAATTCAGCCATAATGGAGCGAGATAAAATATACTTGCTTCACAAACTGAAAATTTGGACAGAAACAAAGAATTGATCCTAGGCTCACATAGATCAATGTACTGGGATGAAACTTGGAGAAGGGTGATGATATGATCATTACAGACTACTGGAAAAGTTTCAGCTCATTTTGATAATCTATGGAGGTACTTCCTTCATAGACAAGCAATCAATAGAAACTTAGATAATTCACTTGGGACAATTGGGTACATGGATTGAGCTGATTTTTGGTATCCAGGGGTGATTTATCAATGTTAATCACCCTACAAAATTTCAACTCAAATGGATCAACGGTTCAAGCACTTCCTTTGCAAAAATTTTAGACTAGGCAGAAACTTGCATCGGATCATGTTCTCAAATTATGAGACTTGAAGCATGGATTTGGATGGAAACGGTGAAGATACAACACTTACAAGCTACACAAATTATTTGGGAATTTTCCTTGCCATAAAACCGGTAGCTCCTTTGAAAAGTGGCAAAAATCGATTATTGGCTTAAAATAGGAAAAGGCAATTTTCCTTATTTTATTATGTCCATTTTTTTTGCCAAAGCTAGGATTAGGCACAAATATAATCTCCACTAATTTTCATGAATTTTGGAGATGGCTAGCTATGCCTTTGGATTTTATTCCTCAAAAAGTCAAAAGAAGGAATACATCCCAAATGGAAAATATTGCAAAGGACTTAGCAATATTTTAGCATATCCAAGGTTTAGAGGTGTAGGAGGATCTCTGAGAAGTTTTGGAAGATCAACAGATCAAGGGAAATGATGGCTCCTTTGTAATCACAGAGGACATATCCAAATTCCAAAATTTGGAATTTGAAGAGAGAGTTTGAGATGGAGAAAATGAGGTCTTGCCCACTACCAAATACATGGGCAAGGTTTTGAAAAGGTTGGAAATGACAAGAGTTATCAAAGTCATCCAGCAAACTCAGGAGAAAGATTTGTATAATGATTGGCGGGAAGAAATAACAGCACAAAAATTGATAACCCAATTTTGGGGTTGTTCCAAACCTCCCCCCCTTAAAATAATCTCGTCCTCGAGATTCCTAGGGTTACAACAAAAATGAAATTATAGCCACTCCGAGGAAAAACCTCCAGGTTAATTTTTAACCCTTTGGTCAGATACAGACGACTTGGGGTACCGATAATTAGTACACCTAGGGAGAGATAACGACAAAATAGGGTTACCTCCATGGCTAGGGGAACTCGAGATTAAATTCCCAAAAAATGCTGGATGCACCCCATTCAAGAGTGGTTTCACCTGATGACAAGAGGGTCCAGGGCCCACTGGCAGCCTCCTTCTACCTCCAGCTTGCTGCTTCTCCTTCGATGATGCTCCGCATGCGACTGGGCATAGCACACATCTAGCTCCTAGGGCAATGAGAACCCCAGTACTGTAGTGCGCGGCATTCATGGCGCCGGTGCAGAGAGAACTCACGTCGCGGGTCAGCACCTTGTCGGCACTACTCGCGGATTCACCTCATGGATGCCGGTGATCGAGCGACGAGCGGTTCTCCTGGACCTCGGTCGTCGTACAACATGGTTGGGCTATAAAAGACGGCAGCGCTACTCTCCTCCAACACACAAACACAATGCCTCTCTACTACCTCTTTGGTTTGGGCAAGATCGAGCCGGGCTCCTTCGGCGAGGAGGTGTTCTTGGTGGCACTGCGGTTGTGCTTAGCTGCGCTGCTAGGTACGCTGATCGGGTCATTGATCATCTTGCTTATACTCATCACGAATGATCGGGCTCGGGACAATGCGCAACTAGGTGCGGTGGTTCGAGATGCGGGAGATGGTGGTGCACTGGGTGGTCCTTCGCCACGCTTGATCCTCCGTTGCTTTGCGCTAGTGGAGTAATCGCGTGTTGTGGTGGTAGCGGTGGTGTCGACTTGCTTCCGCCATGCAAGGCAGTAATGATGGTGGTGATGGGGTCCAGATGCAGGTGAGGTCACTGCATCAGCTCAGGAATCACACTGGGGTACGGGGAAAATTTCGCGGATATCTCCATGAAAAAATAGGTGTCGAGGCAGAATCGAAGTTGAATTTTGTATTGTGGTAGATGTACTAGATCGAGTGGAATAAAGTTGGTAGTTTTGCTCCGAAAATGCAATTGGGGTTACAGAAAAAGAATTAGGGACGAGGAATTGTGTAACACCCTGGATTTTTCCCATTCTTTTTTCCTTTGATTTTCTTGGATTTCTTGATTTGATGTGCTTTTCTGTGGCTATGTGGTTCTGAAACTTGGGAAGATCATGACTTCCTACGGTTTATAGTGGCTTGTCATCCTCATCATCATCCCAAGATCATGTCATTTTCATCCCTGACCTAATCCAATATTCTTTTTCTTGGGAATATTCCTTTTCTGTTAAAGGAATAACCCTTAAAACCCTAGGTTGTGAAGCAACCTATATTTCTGTCACTCCCAAAATTAGAAAATAATTATCATAAATTGGTTGGGTCATATCTTCCACAAATATGTCAAAATTCTTCCTTGGCATCATCAAAGATAATTCACAAATATTCCTTTTCTGATTCTACCCTAAATGGTGGTTTGAGAAGGAAGTGTCATTTACATTTTCCCAATTGACTCCAAACTTTTTGGACATCTTTTCTTGTTCATATAATTGCCCCATGCCAAAATTCAACTCAATTTTCCTAGCAAATATTCCTGAGCAATTTTTCAAATTTCCTGTCTGAGGGAAGTCATTGTGAAGGAAGTACAAGCTAGGCATATCCAAATGAGTTGAAATTTTACAAGATCCTTTATATGATCAAATCACCACTCTCCACCAAATTTGAGCTCATGTAACTTTTCCATGTAAGTTCAGCTCCAAATCTTATTTTCTGGTCAGATTTTCAGTTTGTGAAGAAACCATATTTTATCTTGCTTCATTTAAGCTGAAAATTTACTAGGACATTATCCTATCCATATCAACTCTGTCCACCAAGTTTTGGCTCAATCCATTACTCAATTTTCCCTCTGCAAATTTTCCAAAATTCTGTCTAGAGAGAAGCATTGTGAAGCAAGTGCTATTTTTGTTAATACAAATGGCATGAAACTTTTTGGGCATATTCATATCTTCAAATATTGGGCCATGACCATTTTCAGCTCAATCCAATCAACTATGTGAGTGCCCCTTCATCATCTCTAATTCTGACTAGTGGGGCCATTTCTATAGCAACCCCCATCTGGAGTCCATTTTGTCTGATTTTTGGCCAGCACAGTCACCTTAGCTCGTGATCAAGCTAGGCCGAAGACCAGAGTTAGCCCCGAGTTCGGCCGCCGCCATTGCTCTCGGCCACCACTCCAACCGAGCCGTCTAAGATCTCTCTCTCCCTCCCGACCACGTCAACATCCTCACCGGAGCTCGGCATACCCTCACCCACCCTCCATTCATCTCCGGAGTACCCCAGGGCCGCCACCCTCTTCTTCAACCGCCACCGGCCCCTCCTCTCTGGTGCCCTTCACCGCGGCCGCCCTAGCCCTCCCCGGCTACCGTTCTCCCTCTAGACGGGCGCGGGAGGCCACCACGAGCCCGCTGGTGGTCTCCACCTGGCCGGAGATCACCGGAGCGGTCCGCCCCATCGCTGGCCTCGCTCTTGTCCTTGCTCCCCTTTTCCCGACCAGTGAGGCATCAAGTAGGAAGAATACGAGTGCCAGCTTGGTTCCCTCCTCCCCGTGGAACCTGCCTGTAAGTCCCTCAAGCGTTGACTCAGACCGTAAGCGGAAGCGTTTCACAACGCAATTGATGTAGTCGAACTTTCTTCGTGCTCCACCGATCGAGTACCGAACGTATGGCACCTCCGAGTTCTGCATACGTTCAGCTCGGTGACGTCCCTTGCCTTCTTTATCCAACAAGGTGTCTAGGTTGTAGATGTGTTCCTTCAACACGATGGCATGGTGATGGTGATGGTGAAGTGATCCATGCAGGGCTTCGCCTAAGCACCGCGAGAATATGACTGGGTGTAAACTGTGGAGGGGGCGCCGCGCACGAGTAACAATGATGTTGTGTCTTCTAGTAACCCCCTCCGCACATATATATATATATATATATATATATATATATATATATATATAGGTGGGAGGGGAGGAGATGAAGCCATGGGGCGCCCTGTCAGGACCCCAATCCTATGCCACACCGATCTAGCTTGTAACACCTCAAGTCACTTTGCGGCCTCACGCACGGTATTCCCACGGGTGTCGCCTTACCAGGCTCGGGACCGTTTGCGTCTTTTGGCTCACGTATATGATAGTGTCGCTAGCATCCATATGACAAAGAACCCGGGTGACATGGCTAGTTGTGAACCCAAAGTGGCGCTAACTTACAGGACAGACATACATGACCCAGCAACGAACGTGTCGATCAACAATGAATGAATCCCAAGTCGTAGCAAGCTACAAGGACTTAAAGAATCACCGCGTGACATTTCCCCGAAGGACAGACACAGGAATGAAGAAGGACACATGTCGGCCAGCCTAAGTGTTACGGAGCATTAGCAAGCTACCATGGCTCAGTGGAAGCACTAGGAGACATTTCCCGGTAAGAGAGGCTACCAAGGATAAACAACTAGATAGTCAGATCCCACACATACAAAGCATTTCAATAACATACACACAATATGCTCGATATGTGCAAATACAACATGGCATCACAACATGACTCGACAACTCAAGTATTTTATTCAATAGGCTCCGAGGAGTGAGATATTACAAACATGGGTCTCATGGCCCAACATTCAGAGCATACAAGTAAAGCACAAGCGGAAGCTTAACTTGTTTGAGTACAGAGAACTACAAATGAAAAAGGCTGAGAAGCCTGAATATCTACAAGATCCTGCCGAGACAAGATCGTAGTTGAGGTGTCACATCCCTAGTTTGGGTAATGCATAGTGCTAGCATATTGTGTTGCATCATGCCTAAATTCTAACAAGTTGAACTGAGGAAATTTTAAAGCCTCAAAAGATTAAATAAAAGAAGGGCAAATAACCCTAAAAATTGCATTCAATGAACCCAAAATGCTCTTCATTGATGTTTGATATTTTTGGCAATGGTCTTGATCCAAACCAAAAATAATGAACATTTTTGAAGAATAATTTTGGGCACTGATTTTAAATCATATTGTATTTTGAATTTGAATTTATATTCATATAACTAGAATATATCTTAAAATACTCCTGAAATAATTTATGGGCATGTGGCTAGGTCCATTTCTCCAACATAAAATATTTCAGACAGATTTGTCATGAGTTTAAATTCTATTTTGAATTTAAACAGTGGCAAATAAATAAATAAAAGAGAAACAGAAAACAGTGCAGAGCACTTACCTAAACCCACCTGACCGGCCTACCTAGCAGCCCAGCCCACCTGTTGTGCCAGCGAGCTGCTTGCTCTCGCCAGCACAGGCAGGCAGGTGCTCGACGACAAGCACAACAAGCTTGCCACACAGCTGCCCGTCGCCCAGCCGCTCCCCTCATCGACCTGTCGCCCTGGGACGAACTCTCTCTCTCCCCGAGCTCCCAGACATACTCGCTCTCTCTCTGGTTCCCTCTCTCGCCCTCCCCGACATCGCCTGAGACGTCACCGTCACCGCCGCTCGCTGTAGCCGCGTCCAACGCCGTCCCCGCGCCCTCTCACCGTGTCCAGACGGTTCGCCGTCGTCGACTATGTCGACCAGCCGAGCTGCACGATGCTGGAGCCCCTGCATCGTCCCTGCCACCGTCGTCTTCAACCTTCGGCCTCCGTCGATCATCGTCGTCGATCCGCCGCACCCGAGCTTCCCCGAGCACACTGACCCTCCCTGCGGCTTCCCCGTGAGCTGCTGAACCTCCCCGTGCTTTTCGTTTCGCCCCTAGAACACCGTAGACGCCGCGCCTCTTGTGCCCGAATGCACCGCCGCCTGACCACGTCGCCGGCGATGCTCCGGTGACCATTTGGTCACGAGCTTGTGCCCGTCACACTCCCCACACGGCGTAGATGCTGTAGGTACTTTCACCGCATCGCGTAGGCCACCGCAGCCATGAGCACGAGGACACCCGAGCCTCAGCCTCTGCCGAGCTCGTCGCCGGCGATGCTCCGGCCACTCCTCGGCCAAACCACCACCGTGGTTGGATGCGGGCGAGTCCCAGCTCCACGTAGGTGCTCTCCGCGTGCCAAATGGTGCCCTGTGGGCAAATCCCGCAGCGCGCCGCCGCGTCTGGCCTCGCCGGCGGCTAAACGCGGGCAGGCTTTGACCGCTGACCAGTGAGGTTGACCCCGCTGACACGGGTTGACCTCCCCCTCTCTCTCACTGACATGCGGGCCCCGCCCGACTAATTAGTCTGGTTAGTGCTAATTAACTAGGTTAGTTTAGTTAGTAGTCACTGACTAGTGGGCCCTGCCCAATTAATTAGGACTAACTAACTTAGTTAGTACACAGAGACACTGACAGATGGGGCCCACCAGTCAGGTTTGACCTGGGCTGGCGCCTTTGACTCGCTGACGTCACAGTGACGCAGTGCTGACGCAGTTATTTAATTTCTGGATTTATTTTTATATAGCAAATTCCAGAAAATAGACAAAACTTCTAAAAATCATATAAAATCAACCCTAGCTCAGAATGAAATAAGTTATATATGAAAAATTATCAGAAAAATTCAAGGAATCTGTTTATGGCATTTTCATGCATGTTAGAACAACTTATGGATGCTGTTTAGGACAATTCATATAAATGGATTTTAAACTCTGACATATGGAGTTCGAATTTGAACCTAGGGTACAAACCAACTCCATTTAACATGTTGCTAGTTGCATTAGCTCAAACCACAGCATATTGACATGTCATGATCATGCATCATATTGTGCATTGCATTGATTGTGTTTCTTTCTCTATTGCCGGTATTTTTCCCCTCTCGATAGACGTGGTTTCGACGATGAGATCGATGACACCGATGAAGAACTATATTATCTTCAGGAGTGCCAAGCAAGCAAACCCCCCTTGTTCATTCCGATACAATCCCACTCTCTCGCTCCTACTCTCTTTTACTACATTAGGACAACAACAATTCAACTGTTACATGCTGCGGTAGTTGAACCCCTTTCCTCTGCATGACCAGTCATTGCCACAATAAATAGATGAAACCCACTAGCATGAGTAGGAGTTGTTTGAGCCCTGATGTTCCTACTCATTCATGTTTGTTTGTCATGCCTGCTACTGCTTAGAGTTGAGTCAGGTCTGATTCATCGGGGCTGAATCGGAGGTGGGTAAACATGTCGTACTATTGAGAGCTAAGTGTGTGAACACGATTTGGTAAAGGTAGCGGTGAGAGGCCATGTAGGAGTACATGGTGGGTTGTCTCATTGAAGCCGTCCTCAGGAACCGAGTTCTGTGTTTGTGATCCATGAAACAGTTACTACCACGCATCGGGCCTGAAACCAATGGACCCTTTCGGCTTCTTGATCACCCTTGTCCTCTGTCCAGGAGTTCCAACTAGTTTCTGGTGTTTATAGGATATGTGTTGGCGGCCGTGCGTAGCACTGACCCTAGGGGTGGGCTATGATGCGGTAGATACATCGTGGCCGGGCATGCTGGGCGCCCGTTTGGTGTCTCGGAACCCTGTACACATCGTCCGGGGCCGTATGTGGAATCCTCGGCCGGACTTCCTACGGATGGAACCTAGATAGGCGATAAACCTGGCCTAGAGACTTGAGTGTTTAGGTAGGCCGTGGCCAACACCCTCATTGGGCTTCCACTTGAAGGTTGCTGAGTACATGTCGTGTAAACATCGGTAAGTGGTGAGAGCGTGTGTGAAGAAGTACACCCCTGCAGGGTTAGCATCATCTATTCGAATAGCCATGCCCGCGGTAATGGACTTCTGGGTTGCCTATAACAGTTCATAGACAAGTGAAAGTGGATACTGTAAAACTCGCAAGATAAGTGTGAGTGCTATGGATGGCCTTCTCGTAGGGAGATGGGAGCGGATCCATAGTGGTGTATTGAATGGTGAATATGTGGACTCATGTGCGCCACCTCAAAAGAGTTGCTTGCAGTCGTAGTTCAGGTTAGCCACTGAGTCAAAGCTGGCTTGCTGCAGTTAAACTCCAACACCCCCTTTATTGATACCGATGCATATGTAGATAGTTCTGATGTAAGTCTTGCTGGGTACATTTGTACTCACGTTTGCCTATTTTATGTTTTGCAGAGAGACGTCAGTCTCGCTAGTAGTTCCGTGTGGACTTCGACGATTAGCTTGATACCTCAGCTACGATCTTGTGCCCTCGGCAGGATCTGGTAGATAGTCAGGCTTCTTAGCCTTTTTCATTTATAGATGTCTGTACTCAGACATGTTAAGCTTCCGCATGTGCTTTGATTTGTATGCGATGATTGTTGGGTCATGAGACCATGTTTGTAATTTCTCGCTCCTCGGAGCCTAATGAATAAATACTTGAGTCATAGAGTTATGTTGTGATGCCATGTTGTATTTACACATATCGAGCATATTGTGTGTATGATTGAAATTCTTGGTATGTGTGGGATCCGACAATCTAGTTGTTTATCCTTGGCAGCCTCTCTTATGGGGAAATGTAGTCTAGTGCTTCCATGAGCCATAGTAGTCCGCTATAGCCCGGTTCACCGGAGTCCTGCTAGCCCAGCACTACTGCTCAGGGCACTTAACTGGCCGGCATGTGTTTCACTTCGTTCCTATGTCTATCCCTTCAGGGAAATGTCACGTGGTGACTCCTGGAGTCCTGCCTAGCCTGCTACAGCCCGGGTTCCTCGGAGTCCTGTTAGCCCAGTGCTACAGCCCGGATTCACACGCTGATGACCGACATGCTCAATGTGATTCATGGATGCCTGTCTCCATAGGTCTGTGCCGCTTTGGGTTCATGACTAGCCATGTCGGCCCGGGTTCTCTGTCATAAGGATGCTAGCGACACTATCATATACGTGAGCCAATAGGCGCAAACGGTCCCGGGCCAGGGTAAGGCGACACCCGTGGGGATACCGTGCGTGAGGCCGCAATGTGATATGAGGTGTTACCGGTTAGATCGATGTGACTTGGAATCGGGGTACTGACAACGTTGGTATCAGAGCCTGACTGCCTGTAGGATTACCAAGCCAAACCGATCAGAGTTGTGTCTAGAAATGCTTTAGTTATGTAAGGGAATTTATTGTGGAAGGGAACGTAAGGCTCTTTTTACTCCTTTACCTTATGGCTTCTGATCTGAGTCATCCTCTTCTCTTCTACGGGGATTAAGAACTAGGCCTTCTCATCTATCTATCAGGATGACGTGTTACTAATCCATAGACTTATAGGATTGATGGATTCTTGTCTCAGTTTAGTTTCCAGTACTTCCGTGTGTTCATAGTTGGTCTCAGAACCTTGATATGATAATGTCAAGTGGTTATGCCACCATTTTGCAGGATGTCTCAAATCATTTTGAGCATTTATAGCCGTTATGTTGTCCGAGTCATCCTAGGTTTCTAAACAGTCTGATGCACTTGAAAATCTTTCCTCCATGTTCCCGTTGTATTTTTGGGCCAGATTAAGCACACTAATTGGTGTGTTGAGGTACTCCGTTGCCTTGACGTGTATGTTGGATTTATTATTATGACCCTAGGTGCTTCAGGGAGTCACCTAGTGATCTAGCCATGTTTTGTATCCCCAGTGTGTGATTCTGGCCATTATTCTCGAAAGCATCCCGTGATGCCATGTAGTGGTAGGTATTCTATTCATGGGTTCTTGAACCCGAGATTCACCCTACTTACCTCATGTTGATAGTGTTTGATAGTTCCTTTAGGATATTAGTAACCTTTGCAATAGTCCTAGAGGTCCGTGGTACAACGTTCTTCCAATACCATGAACCAATATGGCAGGAGTTCTCTTGAACCAAAATATCACAATCAGAGTACTCTTGAGGAGTTCTCCATTCTATATTTTGACTCTGCTAGTTCAACATTTCTGCATGGGTTATCCGGAAGAAATAACATGCTAATCCATGCATCCATAACTCAGAAAATTAGATGTTCCTTGAGTTGTTTCTCTTCAGTTGTATCCCGACCATCCTCTATCAGTTGATAGCCAAGAGTATGTGTGCATTTGTGTTCATCGATGCCTTTTATTCGTGTGTTCCGTCAAGCCATTCTATTCCGGAATGACTAGGAGAAAACAAACTCCAGCACCTCATCCATTTCTTCGCCTGGTCAAAGCAGTTGTATTCCGCAGGTCAAAGTGCCAATCCAGCTTTTGTTCTGTTCTACCTTGGAGTGTTGCCTCCTTATGTCAGAATTGTCATGAGAATTGCACCACCTCTTATGAGCTCTTGATGTAGTGATATTTCTCTCCATCATTATTCATTCCTCGGTTCCGTGTTGTTGCAACCGGAATACCGACAAGTGAACCGTGATGTGTGAAATCAATACTCCTAGCAACTAGCTGCTTCGTACTAAATGGACAATATTCTCATTCTTAGCGTGTTGGTTATTGAATCATCATTCTAAGATAGATTGTGCTACCTAGTCCTTATTTTCAGTGCACTCTTCGATCAATGAGTTAGGATTATTCAATCCCTTGCTTATTTGGTCATGTCATCTTGCTCTGAAAAGCAAGATTGTTCTCGAGCTTAATAACATATCGGTGGGTCATGATGTTCTGAATATCTTCTCGGAAGTATTACCAGGTTGTCACCTGACCGCTATGTTGAGTTCGTGATCAAATTGGTTTCTTATAAACCACCCCTTTCTCCAAGAATCTGTGTTGGATACCGCTGAGCTAGTTGGTTAAGCTAAACAACAACTTGGAGAGTTGGAAGATAAAAGCTTGCCCAACTTAGTTCATTCCAAAGGGATATCTTTTGTGTGTGTGTGTTGAACAAAGATGATATCTCCATCGATTGGTCCTCGTGATCAGTTGTTGGATCTATTGCCTTGTCAAAACTTTGACTTGAGTATGGGCTATCGTCAAGTCAAATCAGAACCAACGATGTTCATAATGTTGTCTTACCCATGGTTGATCCCTCGAGCATACACCATTACATCTTTTGGTCTGACCAATACTATCATCGTGTTCACATGATGGTGGAAGTCCAGTGATATGGAAATTCCGATGAGTTGTTGTTGAGCCCATCAGCAACATTTTGTCTCCCCCATGATTCATGTTGAACATCAACCTAGTGTTGGAAACTTTATAAGCAATGCCTTCGTGTTCCGTTCATGAAGCTTATGCTTGGATGGAAGAAGTGACTTCCTCGAATTCATGTGCATTTGGTGCAAGTTGCCGCCGTGAGTTCGAGAAAGATTGTTTTTGTTCCCCCTGGCACCATCCCAAGTCAGTTATGCATGTGTGAATGTATTCTATGGTTTGGTAGATTAATTACCTCCACTCCATATGTATTCCCTAGCACACCAAGCCACTGATTGACTTGTTCAAGGCAAAGAAGTCTATGCTTGGGATCTAATCCATGGACTTGCGTAAAGACTTCGAAATCCTTGATGATGGTTCCCGACCAGAACTCGATAGTGTTTTATTATAAGACTACTATGTGGTCATTCTTGTCTTGGACAACATGCTCACATGTGTGTAGTAGAACCAGCTCATTTTTGGAGCTTACTATCGTAGTTCATTTCCTGAGAATATCGCAACGTCATCTCGTCGATTTGTGTTGCAAACTTTATTTTCTAGACATGCCGTCTGAAATATCCTGTTTCCAACCAGATCTGAATCTTAGGCAGATATGATGATTGGAACATTCCCAACATTTGCATTTTGTCCCCAGCTTGCACCCCATCGTGCCAATTCTCCATGGGATGTCCTTCACAGCAGTTGCTGTCCAGGATCATCTTCAAAAGTGGTCCTGTCATGGGTCCCATCCATTTCCGATGATAAGAAAAAATCATCCATTGCGTTGTCTTCAGCAAGGTAGTCCACATCATCCATCCTAGTCTGAGTATGCCACTCCTTCGAACTCTTCCAGACGATCGTTTGAGAATTGCCTTAGGCTGGTATAGAGAGTTTCAATGATCTTTGTATCAAAAGTAATTCTTTTTGCCACTTAAGGGAATAGTTCTACGAGTCACCTTCCCTAAGGTGCTCTGTTATGGAATCATGGCAATTATCCCCTCGCTACTTTGGAACCATGCACCATCTTACTACTACGTGGAATTATTGCCTACCAATTTGAACCCTTGACATCTATCTCTTCCCATCCCCCTGATTTGTGTTTTGTGTCTCAGCTCAAGAGGTGGTCTATGTCTCATTCCATGAGTTGTTTGTTAGTTGCTCGATCTTCGAGAAGATCGGTTCTTCTAGAGTTTTTCCTTTCCTCTAGTTGTCATACTGGATGTAGTTCTCAAAGCAAGATGTCGAGATCAAGGTGATGCAATGAGTCAATATCCTCGAGAAAGACATCTGGATCGTGAAGATCATGATAGCCTTGTGTTCCCTCTGTCTTCCTACCTCACGTCTTGAATCTCGGGACGAGATTTTTGTTTAGTGGGGGTGAGTTGTCACATCCCTAGTTTGGGTAATGCATAGTGCTAGCATATTGTGTTGCATCATGTCTAAATTCTAACAAGTTGAACTGAGGAAATTTTAAAACCTCAAAAGATTAATTAAAAGAAGGGCAAATAACCCTAAAAATTGCATTCAATGAACCCAAAATGCTCTTCATTGATGTTTGATATTTTTGGCAATGGTCTTGATCCAAACCAAAAATAATGAGCATTTTCGAAGAATAATTTTGGGCACTGATTTTAAATCATATTGTATTTTGAATTTGAATTTATATTCATATAACTAGAATATATCTTCAAATGCTCCTGAAATAATTTATGGGCATGTGGCTACGTCCATTTCTGCAACATAAAATATTTCAGACAGATTTGGCTTGAGTTTAAATTCTATTTTGAATTTAAAGAGTGGCAAATAAATAAATAAAAGAGAAACAGAAAACAGTGCAGAGCACTTACCTAAACCCACCTGGTCGGCCCACCTAGCAGCCCAGCCCACCTGCTGTGCCAGCGAGCTACTTGCTCTCGCCAGCACAGGCAGGCAGGTGCTCGACGGTGAGCACATCATGCTTGCCACGCAGCCGCCCGCCGCCCAGCCGCTCCCCTCGTCGACCTGTCGCCCTGGGACGAACTCTCTCTCTCTCTCTCTCTCTCTCTCTCCCCGAGCTCCCAGACACACTCACTCTCTCTGGTTCCCTCTCTCGGCCTCCCCGACATCGCCCGAGACGTCACCGTCGTCGCCGCTCACCGCAGCCGCGTCCAACACCGTCCCCGTGCCCTCTCACCGTGTCCGGACGGTTCGCCATCGTCGACTACGTCGACCAGCCGAGCTGCACGACGTCGGAGCCCCTGCATCGTCCCCGCCACCGTCGTCCTCAACCTTCGGCCACCGTCGATCGTCGTCGTCGATCCGCCGCACCCGAGCTTCCCCGAGCACACTGACCCTCCTTGCGGCTTCCCTATGAGCTGCTGAACCTCCCCGTGGTTTTCATTTCGCCCCCAGAACACCGTAGACGCCGCGCCTCTTGTGCCCGAACGCGCCGCCGCCTGACCACGTCCCCGGCGATGCTCCGGTGACCATTTGGTCACGGGCTTGTTCCCGTCACACTCCCCGCGCGGCGTAGATGCTGTAGGTGCTTTCGCGGCATCGCCTAGGCCACCGCAGCCACGAGCACGAGCACACCCGAGCCTCGGCCTCCGCCGAGCTCATCACCGGTGATGCTCCGGCCACTCCCCGGCCAAACCACCACCGTGGTTGGATGCGGGCGAGTCCCAGCTCCACGTAGGTGCTCTCCGCGCGCCAAATGGTGCCCTGTGGGCAAATCCCGCAGCGCGCCGCCGCGTCTGGCCTCGCCGGCAGGCTTTGACCGCTGACCAGCGAGGTTGACCCCGCTTACACGGGTTGACCTCCCCCTCTCTCTCACTGACATGCGGGCCCCGCCCGACTAATTAGTCTGGTTAGTGCTAATTAACTAGGTTAGTTTAGTTAGTAGTCACTAACTAGTGGGCCCTGCCCAATTAATTAGGACTAATTAGCTTAGTTAGTACACAGAGACACTGATAGATGGGGCCCACCAGTCAGGTTTGACCTGGACTGGCGCCTTTGACTTGCTGACGTCACAGTGACGCAGTGCTGACGCAGTTATTTAATTTTTGGATTTATTTTTATATAGGCAATTCCAGAAAATAGCCAAAACTTCTAAAAATCATATAAAATCAACCGTAGCTCAGAATGAAATAAGTTATATATGAAAAATTATCAGAAAAAATTCAAGGAATCTGTTTATGGCATTTTCATGCATGTTAGAACAACTTATGGCTGCTGTTTAGGCCAATTCATATAAATGGAATTTAAACTCTCACATATGGAGTTTGAATTTGAACCAAGGGTTCAAACCAACTCCATTTAACATGTTGCTAGTTGCATTAGCTCAAACCACAGCATATTGACATGTCCTGATCATGCATCATATTGTGCATTGCATTGATTGTGTTTCTTTCTCTGTTGCCGGTATTTGTCCCCTCTCGATAGACGTGGTTTCGACAATGAGATCGATGACACCGATGAAGAACTATACTATCTTCAGGAGTGCCAGGCAAGCAAAAACCCCTTGTTCATTCCGATACAATCCCACTCTCTCGCTCCTGCTCTCTTTTACTGCATTAGGACAACAACGATTCAACTGTTACATGCTGTGGTAGTTGAACCCCTTTCCTCTGCATGACCTGTCATTGCCACAGTAAATAGATGAAACCCACTACCATGAGTAGGAGTTGTTTGAGCCCTGATGTGCCTACTCATTCATGTTTGTTTTTCATGCCTGCTACTTCTTAGAGTTGAGTCAGGTCTGATTCATCGGGGATGAATCGAAGGTGGGTAAACATGTCCTACTGTTGAGAGTTAAGTGTGTGAACACGATTAGGTAAAGGTAGCGGTGAGAGGCCATGTAGGAGTACATGGTGGGTTGTCTCATTGAAGCTGTCCTCAGGAACTAAGTTCTGTGTTTATGATCCATGAAACAATTACTACCACGCATTGGGCCCGAAACCAATGGACCCTCTCGGCTTCTTGATCACCCTTGTCCTCTGTCCAGGAGTTGCAACAAGTTCCTGGTGTTTATAGGATATGTGTTGGCGGCCATGCGTAGCGCTGACCCTAGGGGTGGGCTATGATGCGGTAGATACACTGTGGCCGGGCATGCCGGGCGCCCGTTTGCTGTCTCAGAACCCTGTACACATCGTCCGGGGCCGTATATGGAAACCTTGGCCGGACTCCCTGCGGATGGAACCTGGATAGGCTATAAACCTGGACTAGAGACTTGAGTTTTTACGTAGGCCGTGGCTGACACCCTCGTTGGGCTTCCGCTTGAAGGTTGCCGAGTACATGTCGTGTAAACGGCGGTAAGTGGTGAAAGCGTGTGTGAAGAACTACACCCCTGCAGGGTTAACATCATCTATTCGAATAGCCGTGTCCGCGGTAATGGACTTCTGGGTTATCTATAACAGTTCATAGACAAGTGAAAGTGGATACTCTAAAACTCGCAAGATAAGTGTGAGTGATATGGATGGCCTTCTCGTAGGGAGACGAGAGCGGATCCATAGTGGTGTATTGAATGGTAAATATGTGGACTCATGTGCGCCACCTCAAAAGAGTTGCTTGTAGTCGTAGTTCAGGTTAGCCACTGAGTCAAAACTGGCTTGCTGCAGTTAAACTCCACCACCCCCTTTATTGATACCGATGCATATGTAGATAGTTCTGATGTAAGTCTTGCTGGGTACATTTGTACTCACGTTTGCCTATTTTATGTTTTGCAGAGAGACGTCAGTCTCGCTAGTAGTTCCGTGTGGACTTCGACGTTTAGCTTGATACCTCAGCTACGATCTTGTGCCCTCGGCAGGATCTGGTAGATAGTCAGGCTTCTTAGCCTTTTTCATTTATAGATGTCTGTACTCAGACATGTTAAGCTTCCGCATGTGCTTTGATTTGTATGCTATGATTGTTGGGTCATGAGACCATGTTTGTAATTTCTCGCTCCTCGGAGCCTAATGAATAAATACTTGAGTCGTAGAGTTATGTTGTGATGCCATGTTGTATTTACACATATCGAGCATATTGTGTGTATGATTGAAATGCTTGGTATGTGTGGGATCCGACAATCTAGTTGTTTATCCTTGGCAGCCTCTCTTATGGAGAAATGTAGTCTAGTGCTTCCATGAGCCATAGTAGTCCGCTACCGCCCGGTTCACCGGAGCCCTGCTAGCCCAGCACTACTGCTCAGGACACTTGACTGGTCGACATGTGTTTCACTTCGTTCCTATGTCTGTCCCTTTGGGGAAATGTCACGCAGTGACTTCCGGAGTCCTGCCTAGCCTACTACAGCCCGGGTTCCCCAGAGTCCTGTTAGCCCAGTGCTACAGCCCGGATTCACACGCTGATGACCGACATGCTCGACGTTATTCGTGTATGCCTGTCTCCATAGCTCTGTGCCGCTTTGGGTTCACGACTAGCCATGACGGCCCGGGTTCTCGGTCATATGGATGCTAGCGACACTATCATATACGTGAGCCAAAAGGCACAAATGGTCCCAGGCCAGGGTAAGGCGACACCCGTGGGGATAGCGTGCGTGAGGCCGCAATGTGATATGAGGTGTTACCGGCTAGATCGATGTGACTTGGAATCGGGGTCCTGACATGAGGTAACAAGCTAAACGTCGAAGTCCACAGGAACTACTAGTGACACTGAAGTCTCTCTGCAAAAACATAAATTAAGCAAACGTGAGTACAAATGTACCCAACAAGACTTACATCAGAACTAGCTACATATGCATCAGTATCAACAAAGGGGCGTTGGAGTTTAACTGCAGCAAGCCAGCTTTGACTCAGCGGCTATCCTGAACTACGTCTACAAGTAACTCTTTTGAGGTGGCGCACACGAGCCCACATATTCACCAAATCAATACACCACTATGGATCCGCTCCCGTCTCCCTACGAGAACGCCATCCATAGCACTCACGCTTATCTTGCGCATTTTAGAGTATCCACTTTCACTTGTCTATGAACTGTATAGGCAACCCAGAGGTCCTTTACCACGGACGCGGCTATTCGAATAGATGATTTGTAACCCTGCAGGGGTGTACTTCGTCACACATGTTTCCACCACTTAGCGTCTGCACACGACATGTGCTCGGCAGACTTCAAGCGAAAGCCAACGTGGGTGTAGACCACGACCTGACTAACCACGCAAGTCTCTAATCCAGGTTTATCGCCTATTCGGGAGCCACCCACGAGGACATCCGGCTGGGGTTTCGCTCAGAGCCCCAAACGATGTGTGCAGGGTTCCCAAGACACTAAATGGGCACCCGGTACACCATGCCACGGTGTATCAACCGCATCATAGCCCACCCCTAGGGTCAGCGCTATGCACGGCCTCCAACACATATCCTACAAACATCAGAAACTAGTTGCAACACCTGGACAGAGGACAGGGGCGGTTAATAAGTCAAGCGGAGTCATATTTCAGGGCCCAACGTGTGGTAGTACCTGTTTATGGATCACAAACACATAATTCAGTTCCTGAGGACGATTTCAATGAGACAACCCACCATGTACTCCTACATGTCCTCCCACCACTAACTTTACCAAATCGTGTTCACACACTTAGCTCACACACAGTAGGACATGTTTATCACCATTCCAATTCATCCCCGATGAATCAGACCTGACTCAACTCTAAGAAGTAGCAGGCATGACAAACAAGCATAAATGAGTAGGCACATCAGGGCTCAAACAACTCCTACTCATGCTAGTGGGTTTCATCTATTTACTGTGGCAATGAGAGGTCATGCAGAGGAAAGGGGGTTCAACTACCGCAACATGTAAAAGTTGAATCATTGTTGTCCTAATGCAGTAAAAGAGAGCAGGAGCAAGAGAGTGGGATTTTATCGGAATGAACAAGCGGGTTTTGCTTGCCTGGCACTTTTGAAGATAGTATAGCTCTTCATCGGTGTCATCGATCTCATCATCGAAACCACGTCTACTGAGAGGGGACAAACACCAACAACTTAGAAAGAACACAATCAATGCAATGCGACAATATGATGCATGATCATGACATGGCAATATGATGTGATTTGAGCTAATGCATCTAACAACCAGATTAAATGAAGTTGGTTTGAATCAAAGATTCAAATTCAACTCCATATATGAAGATTCAAGTGCCATTTATTTGATTTGACCTGATCAGCAGGTTTAACTTTCTTTAACATGCATGAAAATAGTACCACTAGATAGATTTGATCTTTTTGATCATTTTTCATATATAAATTATTTCATTTAGAGTTACGGTTGATTTTCTATGATTTTTAGAAGTATTGGGCATTTTTTGAGAATAAATAAATCATTTGGATTTATTTAAATTCTAGAAAAGCTTTACTGCGTCAGCATTGCACAAGGCTGATGTCAACGGGTCAACTGGGCCGGCCAGGTCAAACCTACCTGTGGGACCCATTGGTCAGTGACTCAGCTAATTAATAGTTTCAGTTAAACTAGTTAACACTTTAACAGTGTTAATTAGTGCTAACTAAAATCCTAATCTAGGGTTAGTCAGGGTTTTGGCCCCACTTGTCTGTGACTCAGGGGGAGTCAAACCCATGGTCTAATGGGTCAAACAGGCCGGCGGCTTGCCACCGGCGAGTGCCGAGATGGCGTAGCGCGTTGAAAAAGCGCTACAGAGGCTAGTTTTGGGCGCGGCTTAGTGCGTCCGGGAGCTCTCACTCGCGCACATCTGATGCACCTGACAGGCGGTCGCGGGGTGGCCGGAACTCGTCGGAAACGAGCCCGTGGTGGCGCCGGAGTTCAGGAAAGCTCGAGTTCGGCGTTATTGTGCACAGGAGGACTAACAGATGGGTGCGCTCGACTCCTAGGAGCATTCTGGGTGCGTTGATTGTCTCAGACGTGAGCAGCGGTGGCTAGAACGATGGCGGTGACATGCGCGGCGGAGCCGAGCTCTCGATCATGGTGGAGACGCGTCCTGGAGATCGCGATCACGAGGGGAAAGAGAGGAGTTCGGCATGGAAGCTCACAACGATCATGTTGAGGAGGTCAGCAGCTCGGGGAAGATTCGGTGCGGGCGAAACAACGAAAGTCGATCTCCGGCGTCTACAGGAAGAAGACGACGACGAGGACGGCGCTACGGGGCTTCCGGCGTCTCCTGGCTTGTCGAGGAGGAAGAGGAGGTCGTATAGGAGCTTTTGGATGAGATGGCGAGGCCTACGGTGGCCGATGGGAACGGTGGTGGCGAGCGGTGGCGGCGATTGCGCTCGGCGGAGAGAACGAAGGAGGGGAAGAGCGTTCAGGGGAGAGAGAGAGGAGTCTAGGGCGTCCAGGCGTCGCGCCTACGATGGGGAGCCAGGCAGGCTGGGAGGGAGGAGGTGGCTGTGGCGCGTGCACGCATGCGTCGGGCTCGCGCTCGTCTTCCTGGCAGAGGAGGAAGACGACAGGGGAGGAGGTGGTGGTGGGCTGGGCCGGCCATCTACAATGTTGGGCTGGTTGGTGGGCTGCACAGGTGAGGCCAGGTAAGATTCTCTCTCTCTCTCTCTCTCTTTTATTTTTTGTTTTCTATTTCTTCTGTAACTTTGTGGCTTTTCTAAAAACACTAAAACTAACTAAAAATCATGAAACTACTCATCCCACTGTTTGGAATATTTCCAACAATAAACATTTTAATTTATGATTATTTGGACATTTAAAATATTTTATAGCATTTTAAATGCCCAAATGCAAATACCATTTGATTTAATTCAGTGATCCAAGTTGTCCTAGAAAAATGTGCAATATTTTTGGCAGAGGTTCAAGACCAATCCAAAAACGATGAACATTTTGTGAGGGCCATTTTGGGTTCATTGAGGCAATTTTCAGTTGAAACTGTTATTACCACAGGGGGTGCTAGGGTTTTGTTTATCCCCATTTCAAATTCCTTTTAAATTAAACATGATTCATACCTGAAGCTGGCCTAGCCAGAACTAGGGATGTGACAACTCACCCCCACTAAACAGGATTGTCGTCCCGAGATTCAAGCGTAGGGGAAAGAAGAAGGGGGACGCAGACTAACACAATCTTCACGATCCAGGTGGCACTTCGTAAGAACGTTGATTCGTCACCATCTTTGTCTCATGTCTTGCTTCAGAAACTTCAACCAACACGACAACAAGAGAAAAAAGGAAAACTCTAGAAGAATCGATCTTCTCGAAGATCAAACAATTCAGGATCAACTCATGGAGTGAGACATTGAAACATCTCTCGAGCTGAGACATGAAACATACATCCAAAGGAATGGACTGAAATGGATGACGAAGGTTCACTAGGTAGGCAACAATCCACACTTAAGAAGGTGGTGAACGATCGTCAACGTAGCGAGGAGTTGATTTGCCATGATACCGTAACGAGACATGTTGGAGACGGTGATTCATAGAATCATTACCTGAGGTGGAAAAAGAATTACTTTTGATTCAGAGATAATTGAAATTCTCTATACCAACGTGAGGCAATTCACCAACAATTGTTTGGCAGGGTACGAAAAGATGGCACAATGGCGGTGCGAGCTGGGAACAAAATGCGAATGATGGGAATGATTCTAGTAACTGGGGAGAAACCCAATAGTAGAGAGTGATTCCACTATTGGAAAGGCTATAGCATAACCGAGGAAACTGGGAGCAATCCCAGTTAGTGCCAACGATGACACCTAATGCTTGCGCGTGCTCTCAAGAACTTGAGAGTTCCATATTCATCAAGTTTTACCAATATCCGTGTCAAGGATCCTGGCAACACAACATACTACCATGATGAATAATGGTGGAGGATGCAGATGCAAAGGAAGATAACACCTTCTCAGATTTCAGCTTATCAAGGCCAAGGGATCAAAATCTGGATGATCGACTGAGAAACATTTAGCAATCCACTTCTAATGTTCTCCATGATGTGCTAGCGTAACCCATTCATTGAAATGGTTTGGTATCTAGAACATCAAGTAGCAGGTCGTACTCCGGGAGCTCAAGAATCCATAAGGAATAATTATGGAAGTAAATCCTGCGAGATCCTTATGGGGATGTGGCCAACTTCCTGAATCAAGATACTACAATAATAGGTCTTCCGGCTGGTGTGTTGGCCACGACATCCACTTTACCGGGTTACAGAGATATTAATATTATAGTTCTTGGAAGATGTTCCACCCATCCTATCTGCCTGAGATTCAGATCTGGTTGGGGTCAGAACATTCCAGACTCATTAAGTCTAGAAAGAAAAATGAAGGTTTGCAATACAATTCGACAAGATGACGTTGCGAGATTCTCAGGGAATGAACTATGATAGCAAGCTCCAAAACATGAGCTGGTTCTGCTACACACATGTGAACACGTTGTCCCAGACAAGCATGACCACATAGTAGTCTTATAATAAAACACTACAGAGTTTAGGTGGGGAACCATCATCGAGGATATCGAAGTCCTTGTGTAAGTCTAGCTCTTAAGAAGAAACTTCTTCTCCTTGAACATATCAATCAGTGGCTTGGTGTGCTAGGAAGTACATGTGGAATGGAGGTAGCTAATCTCACAAACCAAAGTATACTTCGCACATGCATGACTGACTTGGGAAGATTCCAGAGGAAGCAACATTGACTTTCTCGGATTCACGGCGGCAACTTGCATCAAATGCACATGTATTAGAGGAACTCACTTCTTTCATCCGAACATATGCTTCATGAGCAGGACATGAAGATAATGCTTATAAAAGTTTCCAACGCTAGCTTAATGTCCAACAAATCATGGAGAAGATAAGAATGTTGTGATGGGCTCAACAACAATTCATCCAGGTTTCCATATAAATGGAATTCCACAATCAAGTGAACACGGTGATAGCATTGGTCAGACCCAAAAGACACAACGGTGTATGCTCGAGGAAGCAACCACGAGTAAGACAACATTAAGAGCATCGTTGGTCCTGATTTGATTTGACGATAGCCCATACTCAAATCAAAGATTGGGTAAGACAATAGTTCCAACAACTGATCACGAGGATCAAACGATGAATATGTCATCTTTCTTCAACACACACACACACACAAAAGATATCCCTTAGAGATGAACTAAGTCAGACAATCTTTTATCTTCCAACTCTCCAAGTTGTTGTTTAGCTTGACCAACAAGCTCAGGGGTATCCAACATAGAATCTTGGAGAATGGGTGGTTTGGAGGAAAACCAACATGATCACGAACTCAACATAGCGGTCAGGTGACAACCTGGTAATACTTCCGAGAAGATATTCGGAACATCACGAACCACCGATATGTTACTAAGCTCGATAACAATCTTGCTATTCAGAGCAAGACGATTTGATCAAATAAGCAAGGGATCGAATAATCCTAACTCATTGATCGAAGAGTGCACCAGTAATAAGGACTAGGTAGCACAATCTATCTTAGAATGATGATTCATTAACCAACACGCTAAGAATGAGAATATTGTCCATTTACTACCAAGCAACAAGTTGCTCGGAGTATTGATTTCACACATCACAATTCCCTTGTCGACATTCCGGTTACAACAACACAAGGACCAAGGAATGAATGATGATGGTGAGAAGTATCACTGCATCAAGAATTCATAAGAGATGGTGCAATGCCTATGATTTTCTTGACATGAAAGGGTAATACTCCAAGGTAGAGCAGAACAAAAGCTAGTTTGGCATTTGATTTGTGGAATACAACTACTTTGACCCAATCCTAGAAATGGATAAGGTACTAGAGTTTGTTTCTCCTAGTCACTCTAGAATAGAACAGGCTGACGGACCATAAAAATAATAGGCATCGATGAACACGAATGCACAACTACTACTGACTATCAATTGATAGACAGATGTCACAATACAACTAAAGAGGGACAACTCAAGGGACATATATCTTTCTGAGTTGTGGATGCATAGATTAGTATGTCGGGCAAAGCTCAACATTTCTTCCAGATAACCCATGCAGAACGGTAGAACTGGCAGATTCACAATATAACGGAGAACTCATCAAGAACACTTTGGTTGCGATCTTTTGGTTCAAAAGAACTTCTGCCATATGCGGTTCGTGGTATTTGGAAGATGCAAATACCGCGGACCTCGAGGACTACCGCAAAGGTTACTAATATCCTAAAGGAACTAGCAAACACTACCAACATGAAGTAAGTAGGGTGAATCTCGGGTTCTAGAACCCAGGAATAGAATGCCTACTAACTAAATGGCATCACGGGATGCTTTGGAGAATGACGGCCAGAATCATCACATTGGGAACACTAATCATGGCTAGATTACTAGGTGATCCTCTATGACACCTAGGGTCATAATAATAGCTCCAACATATATGTCGAGGCAACAGAGTACCTCAACTCACCGATTAGTGTGGTTAAGCTGGCCCAAAAAGACATCGGAAAGATGAGAAAGGGATTTGCAAATGCATCAGAATGTTTAGAAACCTGGGATGACTTGGACAACATAACAACTGTAAATGCTAAAAAAGATTTGGGACGTTCTACAAAATGGTGGCATAACCACTCAGAATCACAATATCAAGGTTCCGAGATCAACTGTCAACACATGGAAGTAGTAGGAACTGAACTGAGGCTTGAATTCATCAATCTAACAAGTCTGCGGATTAGTAACATGTGATCCTGATAGAAAGAAGAGAAAGCCTAGTTCCTTAACCCCGTAGAAAGATAAGATGACTCGGATCACAAGGGCATAAGGTATAAGAAGTAAAAAGAGCCTTATGTTCCATTCCACAATCAATTCCCTTACATAACTAAAGAATTGCTAGACTCGACTTCGAACATTTTGGCTTGGTAATCCTACAGGCAGTCAGGCTCTGATACCAAAGCTGTCAGGACCCCAATCCTATGCCACACCGATCTAGCATGTAACACCTCATATCAGTTTGCGGCCTCACACACGGTATTCCCATGGGTGTCGCCTTACCAGGCCCGGGACCGTTTGCGCCTTTTGGCTCACGTATATGATAGTGTCACTAGCATCCATATGACAAAGAACTCGGGCCGACATGTCTACTCGTGAACCCAAAGTGGCACTAACTTACAGGGACATGCATACATGACCCAGCAAGGAACGTGTCGATCAACAGTGAATGAATCCCAAGTCGTAGCAAGGTACAAGGACTTAAAGGATCACCGCGTGAGATTTCCCCGAAGGGACAGACACAGGAACGAAGAAGGAGACATGCCGGCCAGCCTAAGTGTTCCAGAGCAGTAGCAAGCTACCATCGCTCAGTGGAAGCACTAGGAGACATTTCCCAGGAAGAGAGGCTACCAAGGATAAACAACTAGATAGTCAGATCCCACACATACCAAGCATTTCAATAACATGCACACAATATGCTCAATATGTGCAAATACAACATGGCTTCACAACATGACTCTACAACTCAAATATTTTATTCAATAGGCTCCGAGGAGCGAGATATTACAAACATGGGTCTCATGGCCCAACATTCAGAGCATACAAGTCAAGCACAAGCGGAAGCTTAACTTGTCTGAGTACAGACAACTACAAACGAAAATGGCTGAGAAGCCTGAATATCTACAAGACCCTGTTGAGGGCACAAGATCGTAGATGATGTAACAAGCTAAACGTCGAAGTCCATAGGAACTACTTGTGAGACTGAAGTCTCTCTGCAAAAACATAAATTAAGCAAACATGAGTACAAATGTACCCAGCAAGACTTACATCAGAACTAGCTACATATGCATCAGTATCAACTAAGGGGTGATGGAGTTTAACTGCAGCAAGCCAGCTTTGACTCAGTGGCTATCCTGAGCTACGTTTGCAAGTAACTCTTTTGAGGTGGTGCACACGAGTCCGCATATTTGCCAAATCGATACACCACTATGGATCCGCTCCCGTCTCCCTACGAGCACTCACGCTTATATTGCACATTTTAGAGTATCCACTTTCACTTGTCTATGAACTGTATAGGCAACCCAGAGATACTTTACCACGGACGCAGCTATTCGAATAGATCATTTATAACCCTACAGGTGTGTAATTCTTCACACATGTTTCCCCCACTTAGCGTCTGCACATGGCATGTGCTCAGCAGACTTCATGCGAAAGCCGGCGTGGGTGTAGACCACGACCTGACTAACCACACAAGTCTCTAGTGTAGGTTTATCGCCTATTCGGATTCCATCTACGGGGAGATCCGGCCGGGGTTTCGCTCACAGCCCCAAATGATGTGTGCAGGGTTCCCGAGACACCAAACAGGCACCTGGTACACTATGCCATGGTGTATCTACCGCATCATAGCCCACCCCTAGGGTTAGCACTATGCACGTGCTCGAACACATATCCTACAAACACCATAAACTAGTTGCAACTCCTGGACAGAGGATAGGGGCGGTTAATAAGTCGAGCGGGCTCATATTTCAGGGCCCAACATGTGGTAGTAGCTATTCATGGATCACAAACACAGAACTCAGTTCCCGAGGACAGCTTCAATGAGGCAACCCACCATGTACTCCTACATGGCCTCTCACCGCTACCTTTACCAAATCGCATTCACACACTTAGCTCACACACAGTAGGACATGTTCATCACCATTCCAATTCATCCCCGATGAATCAGACCTGACTCAACTCTAACCAGTAGCGGGCATGGCAAACAATCATAAATTAGTAGGCACATCATGGCTCAAACAACTCCTACTCATGCTAGTGGGTTTCATCTATTTACTGTGGCAATGGCAGGTCAGGAAGAGGGAAAGGGGTTCAACTACCGCAGCATGTAAAAGTTGAATCGTTGTTGTCCTAATACAGTAAAAGAGAAGAGGAGCAAGAGAGTGGGACTGTATCGGAATGAAAAAAGGGGTTTTGCTTGCCTGGCACTTCTGAAGATAATATAGCTCTTCATCGGCGTCATCAATCTCATTGTAGAAACCACGTCTACTGAGAGGGGACAAACACCGACAACAGAGAAAGAACACAATCAATGCAATGCAACAATATGATGCATGATCATGACATGGCAATATGATGTGATTTGAGCTAATGCATCGAGCAACCAGATTAAATGAAGTTGGTTCGAATCAAAGATTCATATTCAACTCCATATGTGAAGATTCAAGTGCCATTTATTTGATTTGACCTGATTAGCAGGTTTAACTTGCTTTAACATGCATGAAAATAGTACCACTGGATAGATTGGATTTTTCTGATCATTTTTCATATATAAATTATTTCATTTAGAGTTACTGTTGATTTTCTATGATTTTTAGAAGTTTTGGGCATTTTTTGAGAATAAATAAATCATTTGGATTATTTAAATTCCAGAAAAGCTTTACTGCGCCAGCATTGTGTAAGGCTGATGTCAGCGGGCCAACTGGGCCGACCAGGTCAAACCTGACCTGTGGGACCCATTGGTCAGTGACTCAGCTAATTAACAGTTTCAATTAAACGAATTAACACTTTAGCAGTGTCAATTAGTGCTATCTAAAATCCTAATCTTGGGTTAGTCAAGGGCTGGCCCCACTTGTCTGTGACTCAGGGGGAGTCAAACCCCAGGACAAACGGGTCAAACAGGCCGTCGGCTCGCCACCGGCGAGTGCCGAGATGGCGTAGCGCGTCGGAAACGCGCTACAGAGGGCGATTTTGGGCGCGGCATAGTGCGTTGGGGAGCTCTCGCTCACGCGCATCTGATAGACTGGACAGGCGGTCGCCGGGTGGCCGGAACTCGTCGGAAACGAGCCCGTGGTGGCGCCGGAGTTCGGGCAAGCTTGAGTTCGGGGTTATTGTGCGCGGGATGACTAACGGATGGGTGAGCTCGACTCCTGGGAGCGTTGATGGTCTCGGACGTGAGCGGCGGTGGCTTGAACAACGGCGGCGACATGCGTGGCGGAGCTGAGCTCTCGGCCATGGAGGAGATGCATGGAGCTCGCGATCGCGAGGGGAAAGAGAGGGGTTTGGCGCGGAAGCTCACATCGATCACGTTGAGGGGGTCAGCAGCTCAGGGAAGATTCGGTGCGGGCGGAACGATGAAAGTCGATCTCCGGCTTCTGGAGAAGAAGACAACGGTGAGGACGGCACTACGGGGCTTCCGGTGTCACCTGGCTTGTCGAGGAGGAAGAGGAGGTCGTAGAGGAGCTTTTGGACGAGACGGCGAGGCCTACGGTGGCCGGTGGGCACGGTGGTGGCGAGCGGTGGTGGCGACTGTGGTCGGTGGAGAGAACAGAGGAGGGGGAAAACGTTCGAGGGGGGGGGGAGTCCAGGGCGTCCGGGCGTCGCGTTGGCGTCGTCTAGGCGCGACGACGGGGAGCCACGCAGGATGGGAGGAAGGAGGTGGCCGGGGCGCGTGCATCAGGCACGTGCTTGTCCTCCTGGTAGAGGAGGAAGACGATAGGGGAGGAGGCGGTGGTGGGCTGGGCCGGCCAGCTACAGTGCTGGGCCGGTTGGTGGGCTGCACAGGTGAGGCCAGGTAAGATTCTTTCTCTCTCTCTCTCTCTCTCCCTCCCTCTCTCTCTCTCTCTCTTTTATTTTCTGTTTTTCTATTTCTTCTGTAACTTTGTGGCTTTTCTAAAAACGCTAAAACTAACTCAAAAATCATGAAACTGCTCATGCCCACTGTTTGGAATATTTCCAACAGTAAAGCACTCATGATGAGTCCCGTAGTTTATGATTATTTGGACATTTAAAATATTTTATAGCATTTTAAATGCGCAAATGCTAATACCATATGATTTAATTCAGTGATCCAAGTTGTCCTAGAAAAATGTGCAATATTTTTGGCAGAGGTTCAAGACCAATCCAAAAACGATGAACATTTTGTGAGGGACATTTTGGGTTCATTGAGGCAATTTTCAGTTGAAACTGTTATTACCAGAGGGGATGCTAGGGTTTTGTTAATCTCCATTTCAAATTCATTTGAAATTAAACATGATGCACACATGAAGCTGGCCTAGCCAGAACTAGGGATGTGACACACCCCAAGTAGGCCGAGTCCTACTTGGGGTCTTCCCCAATTCGGCCCCCCTTCCATAATTACCGGAGGGGGGAAAGGGAAGAGGAAGGAGAGAAGGAAACGGGGGGCCGAACCCCCTCTTTCCCTTCTCCCACTCGGCCTCCTTCCATGGGGGGGGGGGAGCCACCCCTCGTGGGCTGGTGTGCTCCCCTCTCATGGCCCATATATCCCCCTGGGGGGGGGGGTTCCGGTAACCCCTCCGGTACTCCGATAAATACCCGATACACTCTAGAACACTTCCGGTGTCCGAATACTATCGTCCTATATATCAATCTTTACCTATCGACCATTTAGAGAATCCTTGTCATGTCCGTGCTCTCATCCGGTACTCTGAACAACATTTGGTCCCCAAATCACATGACTCATATAATACAATATCGTCATCAAACGTTAAGCATGCGGAACCTATGGGTTCGAGAACTATGTAGACATGACCGAGACACCTCTCCCGTCAATAACCAATAGCGGAACCTGGATTCTCATATTGGAGCCTACATATTCTATGAAGATATTTATCGGTCGAACCGTTAAGACAACATACATTATTCCCTTTGTCCATCGGTATGTTACTTGCCCGAGATTCGATCGTCGATATCTACATACCTAGTTCAATCTCGTTACCATCAAGTCTCTTTACTCGTTCCGTAATACATCATCCTAGAACTAACTCATTAATCACTTTGCTTTCAAGGCTTCTTGTGATGTGTATAACCGAGAGGGCCCAAAGATACCTCTTCGATACTCGGAGTGACAAATCCTAATCTCGATCTATGCCAACTCAACAAACACCTTTGGAGATAACTGTAGAGCATCTTTATAATCACCCAGTTACATTCTGATGTTTGATAACACACAAGGTATTCCTCTGGTATCCGGGAGTTGCATAATCTCATAGTCGAAGTAATATTTATTTGACATGAAGAAAGCAATAGCAATAAAACTAAACGATTAATATGCTAAGCTAATGGATGGGTCTTGTCCATCACATCATTCTCCTAATGATGTGCTCTCGTTATCAAATGACAACTCATGTCCATGGTTAGTAAACCTTAACCATCTTTGATCAACGAGCTAGTCAAGTAGAGGCTCGCTAGGGACACATTGTTTGTCTATGTATTCACACATGTATTTAGGTTTCTGATCAATACAATTCTAGCATGAATAATAAACCTTAATCATGAATAAGGGAATATAAAATAACAGCTTTATTATTGCCTCTAGGGCATATTTCCTTCAGTCTCCCACTTGCACTAGTGTCAATTATATAGTTCACATCACCATGTGATTAACACCCATAGTTCACATCGCCATGTGACCAACACCCAAAGGGTTTACTAGAGTCAATAATCTAGTTCACATCACCATGTGATTAATACCCAAAGAGTAGTATGGTGTGATCATGTTTTGGTTGTGAGAGAGGTTTAGTCAACGGGTCTGCCACATTCAGATCCGTATGTTTTTTCCAAATTTCTATGTCTATAATGCTGTACATGGAGCTACTCTAGCTAATTGCTCCCACTTTCAATATATATATCCAGATTGAGACTTAGAGTTATCTGAATCTGTGTCAAAGCTTGCATCGACGTAAATCTTTACGACGAACTCTTTATCACCTCAATAATCGAGAAATATATCCTTGACCGCTGTCCAGCGATCCACTCCTGGATTACTTTGGTACCTCCCTGCCAAACTTATAGCAAGGCACACATCAGGTTCGGATCACAACATAGCATACATGATAGAACCTATGGCTGATGCATAGCGAATGACTTTCATTTTCTCTCTATCTTCTAAAGTGGTAGGGCATTGAGTCTAACTCAACTTCACACCTTGTAACACACGCAGATTGTAATACATCAAACATCAAACATGAGAACAACATCCAACTACGGATGAAACACAAACAAAATCTCAAATGAAATCCACCCTGCTAGCCCAGGCTGCCGACCCGGAACCTATCCCCTGATCGAAGAATAAGTAGAAGAAGAACTCCAAAACAAGTAAACATCGCTCTCGCGTCATGATCATCGCAATAACTGCACCTGCAACTGTTGTTGTAGTAATCTGTGAGCCACGAGGACTCAGCAATCCCATTACCATGGGTATCAAGACTAGCAAAGCTTTAATGGGTATGAAATGGGTAAGTGGTGAGGTTGCAGCAAGTGGTTAAGCATGGTATGGTGGCTAACTTACGAGTACAAGAGTAAGATGAGAATCTACGCAAACGGTCGTGTCGCAGGATATCCGCGGCCACCTATGGGATCGGGCGGCCCCTTGCTTGTTCGGCGGGGGGACGTCGCGTTGCACAAAGAGCAGACCAGCACGCAGCAGCACGGTAGACAACACACAAGCAATTTACCCAGGTTTGGTCCGCCGCGAGGCGTAAGACCCTACTCCTGCTTTGGTGGATTGATGATGGAAATGAGCGTGGTGGTGTGTGGTACACTTGCCCGGCAAGGTATGCCTCAAGGCTACGGTGACAACAAGCGTATGGTGGCTTGGGTTTTGTCATGTTTCCAAACCTCTAACCCCCTCCTATGACTGCCATGGGCCTCCTTTTATAGATTAAGGGATCACCACAGTGGCAAAACAATCATTACCCACTGATATGATAGCAAATAGTACTATCATACCTAACTCTGCAAGCTGGCAGGGTGCATTAAATGTACCGCCGAGTGGCACATCACTAGTTGCCCGGCAAGGCCTGACGGGCTTATCTTGCCAGCTCCGTGCCTGTTCTCTTGACACATCACTGGATGGGTGTCATGTGTGGGTTCCTTCCGTAGGAGATGGCTGCCATGTGGTGAATGCTGCCACTTTATCACCTTGCGGCTTGACACCGCACTGATTGACGATGTGGGTCATACTTGCGTTGTTGGCGGGGTGCTTAAGGCCCTGCAAGCCCCAGCAGGTGCTGCCGGGGCATCTTGTCTGCTTGCTTCTGGTGGTGGCTAGGTTCCTTGCCGGGCTTGCTTGCCCGGCGAGGGAGGCCCTTCTCCTGCCGATATCCTATTCCTTTGGCTTGATATCGATCCCTCTAAGCTGCATGTTGGTTCTTCAAGTCTCTTGGTTCTTCAACCTCCGACTTAAGATGGTGCTAAAATCTTGATTGTGCATAGTTGGGCAACATACCCGGGGTCTGTTGCAGCGACAGGAGCCCCCAGGCCTGCCCCGATCGTGCTACTGAGCATCGGCGGGGTAGGGCCTAATAAGTGCACAGGCAAGGCTGCTAAAGTAGTTGGCCCCTTTGAAGTTTTTCCGTTGCTGCTACATTAGTCTTGTTCTTGGGGGCGGTTTCCGATATCCCCGCGTGTGGTGTAAAGCCAGCAGTGGTGGGGCTGCGGCAATGATGGCCCGTGAATGACATTAGCGCACGGGGTAGAAACCGCCAAATTACTCTTCCCACAACATGCTATTTTCCTCAGCAACGTATGTTGCATGCATAGTGGGCGCTAGGTAACGGAGGCACGTGGTGCGTAAGAGCATCTTGAGGTGGGTCCATCCGTCTTCATGTGGCGGGGGAGGGCGGTGGTCGCTTATTGATGGAGTAGCTGCCCTTCCCCGCCCGGCCTATAAAAGGAGGAGCGGACAAGGGCAGAGTCATCCACCTCTGCATCCCTCTCTTCCTTCTTTCCTGGTTCTCTACTTCTTCTTGTAATGCCAAAGATAAGGGCCTGGGGCCAGTCCCCGGGCTCCTGCTCGGGGAAATTGCTGCCTCATGTTAGTGCTGACGCCCGGGGAGTGAGCTTGGTCCTTGGCATGGCGAATCTTTCGGTTTCTTTGATGCTCGTCCGGGAGGAGGAGCTGGAGATCATTGGTAATTCCAGCATTGCCCCTCCCGGAGGCCTTGGGGTTGTTGTCAACGTGGCACGCGCATTCCGGTTGGCTGTAGCGATGGTAGCGGCGTATACCATTTGTGGGTGATGCCGCTACCATCTCTGCCCCTTTCCCCTTTTCCTCCTCTCCTCTTTCCGATTGGCGAGGGTGACGGGCCTTGCTCGTCACCTTGCGCAGCTCCCGGGTGTACGTCGCTCGTGGACCGAGGCAGATAACTACTCCGCCAGTCCCTTCGTCACTGCCCTCCCCCAACCGCTTCTTTTATTCTCCTTTCCCTCGGGTTTAAGCATCCCGGGAAAAGGAGTAGAGAAAGGAAAAGAGGGATTATAAGGTTTTTATCTTTTTTGAATCTTAAACCTATCGGCAATTGCCAAATTTTAATTCAAATAATGTAATTTCTCAAGTCCATCTTTGTATTCTGTAATGCTTGTACTTGTAACTACATACAAATGAAAAAGATGAATCTTGTCAGGAACTCGTGCATGTGTATGTCCATGCAGAGGCAAAGTGCCTCTTTAATAGAATAAACAAGTTTTCCCCAGCAGGATATCCTGCCGGCACCCTCTTTGTCTGCCAGACAACTTTGTTTGTCGGGGAACATACAGAGGGTCCAGCCCCCCGCCAACACCTTCTTCCCAAAGGACACTATAACCACCCAAACTGAATCATCGTTCGAGTGATGGGTGGGAGCACCTAAGTTTCAAAGAGGGAGGCGAGGTTTTCTTATGCAAATTTTTAGCTTTATAGAATACTAATTGACAAGAGGTGAACTTATTTGTTTGGCTTGCCGGGGATCGTCGTGCCGTGCAATCTTCTCGTCTCTTGACGAAGCCAGGTTCACAGCAAGAACCTGCAACTCCATGTAGATGAGAATGAATGCAGGATGCGATCCTATCTATATGCATATGAAAATGCTCATGAAATGCTTATGGAATGATCTGGGTGTGCTTGTGCATGCATGCATTCTTAGTTGGGGCCCCCTACAACGCTACTTTTTTCTCTTGCACGGGGTCATCGCCCGGCTTGTACAAGGGGTTACACGCAACTTCGGCAATGCCATGTACAATTGGTGGCTGCCGGGCAGGGCCCGACAGCCTCTGCGCCTTACAGGTAGAACTTATGGAGATGCTCAATGTTCCATGAGTTTTTCAACGGCGTGCCATCTTCGGTCTCCAGACGGACTGCGCCGGGTCTGGAGATTCGTACTACCCGGTAAGGGCCTTCCCAGTTCGGTGATAACTTGTGTGTACCCTTGGCAGACTGAACGCGCCTAAGTACAAGGTCACCTTCCTCAAGACACCGGGCACGAACCCTGCGGCTATGATAGCGATGCAGGGCTTGCTGATAGCATGCAACATGCGTAGCGGCCCGGAGACGGTTCTCCTCGAGTAGCACAACGTCATCACGCTCGTGCTGATCATGAGCTACTTCATCGTAGGCAAGCACCCGTGGAGACCTTTAAATGAGTTCTGTGGGGATAACAAGTTTCTCGGAGTATTGATTTCACACATCACAATTCACTTGTCGGCATTCCGGTTACAACAATGCAAGGACCGAGGAATGAATGATGATGGTGAGAAGTATCACTGCATCAAGAATTCATAAGAGATGGTGCAATGCCTATGATTTTCTTGACATGAAAGGGTAATACTCCAAGGTAGAGCAGAACAAAAGCTAGTTTGGCATTTGATTTGCGGAATAGAACTACTTTGACCCAATCCTAGAAATGGATAAGGTACTGGAGTTTGTTTCTCCTAGTCACTCTGGAATAGAACGGGCTGACGGACCATAAAAATAATAGGCATCGATGAACACGAATGCACAACTACTACTGACTATCAATTGATAGACAGAGGTCACAATACAACTAAAGAGGGACAACTCAAGGGACATATATCTTTCTGAGTTGTGGATGCATAGATTAGTATGTCGGGCAAAGCTCAACATTTTTTCCAGATAACCCGTGTAGAACGCTAGAACTGGGAGATTCACAATATAACGGAGAACTCATCAAGAACACTTTGGTTGCGATCTTTTGGTTCAAAAGAACTTCTGCCATATGCAGTTCGTGGTATTTGGAAGATGCAAATACCGCGGACCTCGAGGACTACCGCAAAGGTTACTAATATCCTAAAGGAACTAGCAAACACTACCAACATGAAGTAAGTAGGGTGAATCTCGGGTTCTAGAACCCAGGAATAGAATGCCTACTAACTAAATGGCATCACGGGATGCTTTGGAGAATGACGGCCAGAATCATCACATTGGGAACACTAATCATGGCTAGATTACTAGGTGATCCTCTATGACACCTAGGGTCATAATAATAGCTCCAACATATATGTCGAGGCAACAGAGTACCTCAACTCACCGATTAGTGTGGTTAAGCTGGCTCGAAAAGACATCAGAAACAGGAGAAAGGGATTTGCAAATGCATCAGAAAGTTTAGAAACCTGGGATGACTTGGACAGCATAACAACTGTAAATGCTAAAAAAGATTTGGGACGTTCTACAAAATGGTGGCATAACCACTCAGAATCACAATATCAAGGTTTCGAGATCAGCTGTCAACACATGGAAGTTGTAGGAACTGAACTTAGGCTTGAATTCATCATCAATCTAACAAGTCTGCCGATTAGTAACATGTGATCCTGATAGAAAGAAGAGAAAGCCCAGTTCCTTAACCCCGTAGAAAGATAAGATGACTCAGATCAGAAGGACATAAGGTATAAGAAGTAAAAAGAGCCTTACGTTCCCTTCCACAATCAATTCCCTTACATAACTAAAGAATTGCTAGACTCGACTTCGAACAGTTTGGCTTGGTAATCCTATAGGCAGTCAGGCTCTGATACCAAAGCTGTCAGGACCCCAATCCTATGACACACCGATCTAGCATGTAACACCTCATATCAGTTTGCGGCCTCACACACGGTATTCCCATGGGTGTTACCTTACCAGGCCCGGGACCGTTTGCGCCTTTTGGCTCACGTATATGATAGTGTCACTAGCATCAGTATGACAAAGAACTCAGGCCGACATGGCTACTTGTGAACCCATAGTGGCGCTAACTTACAGGGACATGCATACATGACCCAGCAAGGAACGTGTCAATCAACAGTGAATGAATCCCAAGTCGTAGCAAGCTACAAGGACTTAAAGGATCACCGCGTGACATTTCCCCGAAGGGATAGACACAAGAATGAAGGACACATGCCGACCAGCCTAAGTGTTCTAGAGCAGTAGCAAGCTACCATCGCTCAATGGAAGCACTAGGAGACATTTGCCGGTAAGAGAGGCTACCAAGGATAAACAATTAGATAGTCAGATCCCACACATGCCAAGCATTTCAATAACATACACACAATATGTGCAAATACAACATGGCATCACGACATGACTCTACAACTTAAGTATTTTATTCAATAGGCTCCGAGGAGCGAGATATTATAACCATGGGTCTCATGGCCCAACATTCAGAGCATACAAGTCAAGCACAAGCAGAAGCTTAACTTGTCTGAGTACAGACAACTACAAACGAAAAAGGCTGAGAAGCCTGAATATCTACAAGACCCAACTGAGGGCACAAGATCGTAGCTGAGGTAACAAGCTAAATGTCGAAGTCCACGGGAACTACTAGTGAGACTAAAGTCTCTTTGCAAAAACATAAATTAAGCAAACATGAGTACAAATGTACCCATCAAGACTTACATCAGAACTAGCTACATATGCATCAGTATCAACAAAGGGGTGATGGAGTTTAACTGCAGCAAGCCAGCTTTGACTCAGTGGCTATGCTGAACTACATCTGCAAGTAACTCTTTTGAGGTGGTGCACACGAGTCCACATATTCACCAAATCGATACACCACTATGGATCCGCTCCCGTCTCCCTACGAGAACGCCATCCATAGCACTCACGCTTATATTGCACATTTTAGAGTATCCACTTTCACTTGTCTATGAACTGTATACGCAACCCAGAGGTCCTGAGGGAGTCCTGGATTAGGGGGTGTCTAGATGGCTGGACTATACCTTTAGCCGGACTCATGGACTATGAAGATACAAGATTGAAGACTTCGTCCCGTGTCCGGAAGGGACTTTCCTTGGCATGGAAGGCAAGCTTGGCGATACGGATATGTAGATCTCCTATCATTGTAACCGACTCTGTGTAACCCTAGCCCTCTCCCGTGTCTATATAAACCGGAGAGTTTTAGTCCGTAGGACGAACAACAATCATACCATAGGCTAGCTTCTAGGGTTTCGCCTCTCTGATCTCGTGGTAGATCTACTCTTGTACTACCCATATCATCAATATTAATCAAGAAGGATGTAGGGTTTTACCTCCATCAAGAGGGCCCGAACCTAGGTAAAACATCGTGTCCCCTGCCTCCTGTTACCATCCAGCCTAGACACACAGTTCGGGACCCCCTACCCGAGATCCGCCGGTTTTGACACCGACATTGGTGCTTTCATTGAGAGTTCCTCCGTGTCGTCACTTTTAGGCCCGATGGCTTCTCCGATCATCAACATCGATGCGATCCAGGGTGAGACTTTTCTCCCTGGACAGATCTTCGTATTCGGCGGCTTTGCACTGCGGGCCAATTCGCTTGGTCATCTGGAGCAGATCGAAAGCTACGCCCTTGGCCATCAGGTCAGATTTAGAAGTTTGAACTACACGGCTGACATCCGCGGAGACTTGATCTTCGACGGATTCAAGCCACAGCCGAGCGCGCCGCACTGTTATGATGGGCATGATTTAGCTTTGCCGCCGAACAGTGCCCTGGAGGCCGCACCTGTGTCCGCTCCGACCCCAAGCTCGGAGCCGATCACACCAATTGAGGATGGGTGGTTAGACACCGCCTCGGGGGCTGCAATCTCTATGATGATCGAGCCGAATACCAGCCCTATTCTCTACGAAGCCCGTGACTCCAAGGAGCCGGACTCCTCTCCAGACTCCGAGCCCTCCGCGCCCCGACCGATCGGACCCGATTGGGTGCCGATCATGGAGTTCACTGCCGCGGACATATTTTAGCACTCGCCCTTCGGCGATATTCTGAATTCACTAAAGTCTCTCTCTTTATCAGGAGAGCCCTGGCCGGACTATAGTCAACAAGGTTGGGATGCGGATGATGAAGAAATTCAAAGCCCACCGACCACCCACTTCGTAGCCACTGTCGATAATTTAAACGATGTGCTCGACTTCGACTCTGAAGACATCGACGGTATGGACGACGATGTAGGAGATGAACATGAACCAACGCCTATAAGGCACTGGACAGCCACCTCATCTCATGATGTATACATGGTGGACACACCCAAAGGAAGCGATGACGAGGAACACAGGGATGCAACGAGGGATCGTTCACTCAAAGGCAATCAAAGCGGCGGTGTAAGCGCCGCTCCAAGCCCCGCCTCGACAGAGACAGCAGCCATACAGACCCAGCCATAGAGCAGGATGAGCCGGCGGACGACGAACATGCCTTCGAGCAAGCGTCCGAACAGGGAAACTTGGATAAACAAACCGAACAGCCCATCCCCAGTGAAAACAACAGTCTGGACGACCTTACGCCGGATAAACTCATGGAGCAGAAGAACGTCCACAAAAGGCTCGTCGCCACTGCGCATAGCCTGAAAAAAGCAGAAGCGGAAGCTCAAAACTGCGGAAGATGCACTCAGAATCAGATGGAGCAAAGTACACAACACCGCAGACAAATATGCCGGCAGTCGCCGCACAAAAAGCTATCCAAAGCGAAAGCTACTGCCTGAATTTGACGAGGAGGCCTTAGAGCCCCCGCAGTCAAAAAATAGCAAAGCAATCCGGTCGGATGGACGACCGCATGGCCAGCATGGAGCGGCAAGCGGCGCCGCACACAAGCCGGCACGCGATCTGCCAAAGGATCCGCATCAAAAAGATGGCCCAGCCAGATCTGTATACGGGCCAAGAAAGCAAGCTCTAGTAAGCAATGCAACACAACAAATATCCGAACATCACGGCACACCCAAATACAGGGGTGCCACACACCCCCTATGTTTCACTGATGAGGTGCTGGACCATGAATTTCCAGCGGGATTCAAGCCCGTAAACATAGAGGTGTACGATGGAACAACAGACCCTGGGGTCTGGATCAAGGATTATATCCTCCACATACACATGGCCAGAGGAGATGACCTCCACGCCATAAAATACTTACCCCTCAAGCTTAAAGGGCCAGCCCGGCATTGGCTCAAAAGCCTTCCCAAAAACACCTTTGGAAGTTGGGAAGAGCTTGAGGATGCTTTCCGGGCAAATTTTCAAGGGACCTATGTCCGCCCTCCGGATGCAGACGATCTCAGTCACATAACTCAACAGCCCGGAGAGTCAGCCCGGAAATTCTGGAACATATTTCTTACTAAAAAGAATCAGATAGTCGACTGTCCGGACGCTGAAGCCCTAGCAGCATTTAAGCACAACGTTCGAGATGAATGGCTTGCCAGACACCTTGGCCAAGAAAAGCCAAGAACAATGGCCGCATTAACAAGCCTCATGACCCGCTTTTGCGCAGGAGAGGATAGCTGGTTGGCAAGATGTAGCACCAGCAACCCAAGTACATCCGAAGTTAGGGATGGAAACGGAAAACCCCGACGCAGCAAGGACCCGCACCGAAATAAGGGAAACAGCCCAATGAGCACGGCGGTCAACGCCGGATTCAAAAGCTCGCGGCAGAATCAGAGAAAGCCGCCCCTCAAGGATAACAGGGACGAGCTATCCAACTTAAACAAAATCTTGGACAAGATATGTCAAATACACAGTACTCCCGGGAAGCCTGCGAACCATACCCACTGAGATTGTTGGGTTTTCAAGCAAGCCGGCAAACTCAACACCGAAGACAAGGGGCTCGACACACCAAGTGAGGACGACGATGAACCCCACAAGCAGAGCACCAGAAAACAAAAGGATTTCCCACAAGAAGTCAAAACAGTACACTTACTTCACGTGACGAACAGAACGACACCACCGGAGATACGCGCCATACGGCCTATCCCAAAGGAGTCTCACCAATGGTTGTTAAAACCGATCACCTTCGACCATCAGGATTACTCTAGAAGTATCCGGAACGCAGGCTGGACTACCTTGGTATTAGATCCAATAATCAACGGACTCCATTTTACAAATGTCCTGATGGACGGCAGCAGTGGTCTAAACCTATTATACCAGGACACAATCCGCAACATGGGGATAGACCCAACAAAATTCGCCATAGAAAAACCTCCTTTCAAGGGGTAACGCCAGGCCCGGATGCCCGTTGCATGGGTTCTCTCCGGCTAGAAGTTATGTTTGGCTCCCCCGATAACTTCCGTTGCGAACAACTAACTTTCCACATCGCCCCATTCTCATGTAGCTATCAAGCACTGCTGGGACGCGAAGATTTCACCCGCTTTAACGCAATACCGCATTATGCATCTCTTACACTTAAGATGCTCAGTCCACGAGGCATCGTCTCATTAAAGGGAAAACATTGAGTGTTCCTCCCGCGTGGAAAACAGTGCGGCTGCCTTGACAGCCCCACAATAAAGCAGCTTCACCAGCCAAATCATCTAAACAGGTCGTCAAGACCACGGACACGGCTAGACGAGTCCGGCATAAACATACAATTGATAAAGGCTTAATAGCCGTATACCCCTGTACTAGGGGCTCCGCGCATATAAAACAAGAGACAATAAAGCTCAATTTTACCCATTTCGATTTATACTTTGTTTATTTAGTATAACTCATGTTCGGCACGATCTTTCTTTAACTAAGTTCCTCTCTTTTACAGATGAACACCGTGCTACGCCCGTCCAGAATACGACACAACGGAGACACATGCGCAGACGTGTAGCAGGGACCCATTCCAAGGATTTTTTTTAGATTAAGACCCTGCGTAAACCTTTTTTACTGTCTCTTGTTGATACACATCCCCTGGTTTCTTGGTATAACCAAGGAGGAGGCTGGCGTTTTGGCATGTGGCCACGTCAGAGTTTTGCGCGTACCTGGACACTAGGGACTTATTACTAAGGGCGTTATCCCGCCCGCCCTCATAAAGACCAAATACCTTAGGGAGTGTTCGGCGTCGCGAGTTTGGCCTTATATGCATCAGCTCCGAATCATGTCTTTGGTCAAATGTTGGGTTTGCCCGGCTCCTCTGTTTTGCTGCCTTACGGTCCGCTCTATCGGCTAAGGCGACACCAGGAGAACTACTGCGATTGTGCCCCGGTTCGGCCAGGCGAGCACCTCAGTAGAGAAAGCTGAAAACTGACTGTCATGATATATCGTGAGAGTGGTCAACCACTCGATGACATACCGGAATCTTTAGGATTCCTCCGCATTAACGAAGGGCTGTTTCCCGGCTAGGCACATACGTGCCCCGAGTTCGGGCGAGCGCAGGCGCCACCAGGGGCTATATAAGTAGCCTCAATGTCAAACTCCTATGGCTAAGTGAAAGTGATAAAGCATCATAGTCCGATTGCCTAGTTCGCTGCGCTATCACCTCCTTTGTAGGACCAAGACGTTGGATCAAGTGTGAAAATGCGCCTTCTGCGAACACCCCCGCATTATGTGCGTGGGGGCTGAAGCCAACGACTGCCATCTTGCAGATTATATATACGTATATGTTAAACGACCACACAGGAGGTATTCCAATACTTGCAGGCACAAGTATAAAAAGCTTCTACAATTTATCAAAATATTGTTTTACAATAATACATGCTATTCGAATATAGTATCATTCGAGCACTGCGTCTCTATTAAACAAGCGCCTTGCAGAACTTCCTGAAAATAGCGCGCAGGTACTCGGCTTCCATCCGAGTCTGGGGATGCACAGCGGTGGCTTCCATTTCCGCCCAGTATGTCTTGACACGGGCAAGAGCCATCTGTGCACCCTCTATGCACGCCGACCTCTTCATCGCATTGATATGCGGCGCTGCACCAAGTTGAAATAACTTTTCGGCTCTGGCCTCTCTGGCCACCGATGACTCATGGCGAGTCCGGACAACCTATTTAGCTTGGCCCATTCGGCCAAATGATCGGCTAATGACAGTGGACGCTCTGGATTGTGGAACTGCGACCAGAAGAGCTTTTCCACTTCGCGATCTTCTTGATCTCGGAAGTGTTCGGCCGCATCTGCGGCACTCGCTGCTAAATCCAGATAGGTGTCTGCTGTACTCCACATCTGGTCTAACGGAGCATGTTTAGGATCATAGAACTTCCTCCACAGCATAAAGGGCTTTCCAGCCGCGATCTCTCCGGCCTGACGTAGCTCCTCCTTCATAGCTCTCATCACAAAGCGAACATCCTTGGCATCGGCAACGGCCTTCTTCAGGTCTGTCTGTTCCGCCCAATTTTCTTTTTCAAGAAGCTTGCAATGGTCAACAGCGTTCTTCAGCCTCACGGCCATCTCGGCCATTTACTTCTTGCTTCGGCAGTGAGCAGCCTGTTCGGCTTTCAGCTCTTCAATTGCCTTTCCGGCAGCCGCATCACTTTTACTGGCTTGCTCCTTGGCTTGGGCAAGTTCCGCCCGAAGATTCTCCATGGCAGCAGCACCATCTGCATCAAGCGCACACATTGTAAGATACTGGCATAAAGCTCCTCTTACCAGGCGCCGCCGAAGGAATTACATACCTCGTGCCTCGTCAAGCCGCTTGTTGACAAGCGCGATGTCGGCATCTGCCACATCAAGTTGGCGCTTTAGCTCGGCAAATCCATCAGTCTAGCTGGCCACCAGACACTTCGCCACCTACGTATAAAGGCGGCATATTAGACCTGGGATTATGATCCTCTGTGCACCATCACTTTTGACAACATACAGAGTCTCAGGGGCTACTATCTACACAGGGCGCATCTTATTTATGCGCAACTGTCCAAAAAAGGGTACATTATTTCGCTTATCTCAAAACCTGTCAGTAAACTCCTGACAGCCTCGTGCAATCCGCTCTCCGCGGATGAAATCCTCTCAATCACCGTACCCATCAATGCACGGTGCTCCTCTGAGATATATGCTCGCCCTAGCAGGTCCTTTAGCTCCTCCGAACGCACACCAGACGGCGCCGGACTCGTCCGATGGCCCTTTTCGAAGGCCGGACACGAAGGGCTTTGGGGGGCCATATGACTACCTTCCGGCCCCACCGGACTCGGAGAAACCCTCCGCGACGATACCTCAGGGTCGCCCGCCTCACAAGGCGGTACGGTAGGGGGAGGCGTTCCGCTCTCCATCATCTCCGGAAGAAAGATCCCCCGAAGACGAGCTCTGCTGAGAAGGGCTAAGGTCCGAGCTACAAGGTAAATTTTCGATTACTTTTCTCAGATATAAAGCAGGGATTTCTCTCGTTTCTTAAAAAGAAAACTCCTCTCTACTTACGGCTCGGTGGAGGGCTGATCCCCTTGAGGGCATAATTGGGCCGAAATATCCCCCAGCACAGGACCCTCTGGCGAAGATTTCTGCCCGCTTTAAGGCCATGGTCTCCGGGTCTTCAGAGGCGGTTCTTTTCTTCCCCTGAGGAGAGGAATTTCCGATTCCTCCCTTCCGGACAACCTCCTTTGAGGAGGCTGTAGCTTCCTTGTCCCCTCCCTCGCTTCCCTTTGAAGGCAAACCGTCCAACATCCTGACTAGCACGGGACCCGACGTGGTCTCGGGGAGGGGGGCCCGACACCTGATTAGCTTTGCTGTCGCTATCCACTCCTGTTTAAAGGACATCTCTTTTAGGGGCAATTTTATGATAAATATACGGATAGCGGGTCCGGGCACAAGGCTACTTACTTGAGTATCTGGACGATTGCAGCTCAGACTTGCGTCCTCCGTAGAATCCGGACACACTAGTTGTGGTCCGAAGAAGAATTTGTACATCTCCACGGGCGTCATGCCAAGAAAATGTTGGAGAACTCGTAGTCCCTCCGGGTTGAACTCCCACAGGCGGAGGGGGCGACGTTTGCAGGGCAGAACTCGGCGAATTAACATAACCTGCATCACCACAACCAGACTGATGTCTCTTTCTAGGAGATCTCGGATGTGGCCCTGCAACAGGGGCGCGTCCTTTGCCGGCCCCCAGTCCAGCCTCGTGTAAACCCATGATGCCAGTCGTGGCGGGGGACCCGAGCGAAAGGCAGGTGGCGCCAAACACTTAGGGGCCTTGGGAGCGGTAATATAAAACCACTCTCGTTGCCATAAGCTGGACTCCTCTTGAAAAGAGCCCTCGGGCCACGGAGTACCAGCATTCTTTCTTATAAAAGCACCTCCGCACTCCGCGTGCCGTTCCTCGATCATCTCCGGCTCTACTTTGAAGGTCTTGAGCCATAGTCCGAGGTGAGGAGTGATACGAAGGACGGCTTCACACACGACGATGAATGAGGAAATATGGAGGATGGACTCCAGGGCTAAGTCGTGAAATTCCAGCCCATAATAATACATGAGCCCCCTCACGAAGGGATCCGTCGGGAAGCCTAGCCCCCGAAGGAAGTGAGACATGAACACCACACTCTCACCGGGCATGGGAGTGGGAATGACCTGCCCTTGATAAGGCAGCCTATGCGAGATTTCGCCGGTCAAGAACCTGGCCTCTCTCAACTTTAGCACGTCCTCCTCCGTGACGGAGGAGGGCATCCATCGGCCTCGAAGGTTGGAACCGGACATTGTCGAAGGTTCGAAGCGCCTGAAATCTGGAGCCTTGGGTGTTGGAACTCGAGGCGAAGGGAGAACTCCTTTGAGATTGAAAGAAAGGAGTAAGGCCTTGGTCTCTTTATAAGAGGTTGAATACCAAGGGCCTTCCCCATGACCGTTTGGGACTTGCCTTTGATCGAGAAAATATACCAACGGGTACGGTTGGGTTACCCACGCCCGTATTGATGAGAATCCTGGAATAAGGGGACACGATCTCTACTTTAACAAGACGTGCCAAGGAAACCGCCTCGCTAAACGCGCTAAGGTGGGACAATAAAATGATTCGAATAAAGACTTGGCCGTGGTGTCATGTCACACTACGGAATACGTCAGTAGATTAGATTTGTGTAAATATTATTCTCTCTATGGCAATATGTGGAAACTTATTTTACAGAGCCAGACACTGCCTTTGTGTTCAAAATCTTCTATGAAGTACTTGGAGGAGGAACTCGCCTTGCAATGCCGAAGACAATCTGCGCGCCGCACTCGTCGTCATTGAAGCCTGGTTCAGGGGCTACTGAGGGAGTCCTGGATTAGGGGGTGTCCGGATGGCCGGACTATACCTTCGGTCGGACTCCTGGACTATGAAGATACAAGATTGAAGACTTCGTCCCGTGTCCGGAAGGGACTTTCCTTGGGGTGAAAGGCAATCTTAGCGATACAGATATGTAGATCTCCTATCATTGTAACCGACTCTGTGTATCCCTAGCCCTCTCCGGTGTCTATATGAACTAGAGAGTTTTTAGTCCGTAGGACGAACAACAATCATACCATAGGCTAGCTTCTAGGGTTTAGCCTCTCAGATCTCGTGGTAGATCTACTCTTGTACTACCCATATCATCAATATTAATCAAGCAGGACGTAGGGTTTTACCTCCATCAAGAGGGCCCGAACCTGGGTAAAACATCGTGTCCCCTGCCTCCTATTACCATCCGGCCTAGACGCACAGTTCGGGACCCCCTACCCGAGATCCGTCGGTTTTGACACCCATAGGTCCTTTACCATGGATGCGGCTATTCGAATAGATCATTTATAACCCTACAAGGGTGTACTTCTTCACACATGTTTCCACCACTTAGCATCTGCACACGACATGTGCTCGGCAGACTTCGAGCGAAAGCCGACTTGGGTATAGACCACGACCTGACTAACCACATAAGTCTCTAGTGTAGGTTTATCGCCTATTCGGGTTCCATCCACGAGGAGATCCGGCTGGGGTTTCGCTCACAGCCCCAAATGATGTGTGCAGGGTTCCCGAGACACCAAACGGGCACCCGGTACACCATGCCACGGTGTATCTACCGCATCATAGCCCGCCCCTAGGGTCAGCGCTATGCACGGGCTCCAACACATATCCTACAAACACCATAACCTAGTTGCAACTCCTAGACAGAGGATAGGGGCGGTTAATAAGTCGAGCGGGGTCATATTTCAGGGCCCAACATGTGGTAGTAGCTGTTCATGGATCACAAACACAGAACTCAGTTCCAGAGGACGGCTTCAATGAGGCAACCCACCATGTACTCCTACATGGCCTCTCACCGCTACCTTTACCAAACCGCGTTCACACACTTAGCTCACACACAGTAGGACATGTTCATCACCATTCCAATTCATCCTCGATGAATCAGACCTGACTCAACTCTAACCAGTAGCAGGCATGACAAACAAGGATAAATGAGTAGGCACATCAGGGTTCAAACAACTCCTACTCATGCTAGTGGGTTTCATCTATTTACTATGGCAATGACAGGTCATGAAGAGGAAAAGGGGTTCAACTACCGCAGCATGTAAAAGTTGAATCATTGTTGTCCTAATACAGTAAAAGAGAACAGGAGCGAGAGAGTGGGATTGTATCGGAATGAACAAAGGGGTTTTGCTTGCGTGGCACTTCTGAAGATAATATAGCTCTTCATCGGCGTCATCGATCTCATTGTAGAAACCACGTCTACTGAGAGGGGACAAACACTGACAACAGAGAAAGAACACAATCAATGCAATGCGACAATATGATGCATGATCATGACATGGCAATATGATGTGATTTGAGCTAATGCATCGAGCAACCAGATTAAATGATGTTGGTTTGAATCAAAGATTCATATTCAACTCCATTTGTGAAGATTTGAAAGTGCAACAATCCCTAGGTGGTTTTGGTAATTCATAACAACATATAGCTCATTGAGCTAATGCTATTCCAAGATGATTATTTCAGGAAAGCTCAATGATTGGCATGGCATGGATGGTGAAAGCGGAACCCTCAAAATGCTAAGAACAAAGGATTGGCTCAAGCTCAAAAGCTCATGACTCTTCATTTTATATTTTAGTGATCCAAGATCACATTGAGTCTTTAGGAAAACCCAATACTATCAAGGAGGGATGAGGTGTTGCTTAATGAGCCTCTTGCTTCATGTGCTTAGTGATATGCTCCAAAACCCTCAACTACTTTCCCATATCCACATATGACCTAAACCCTAAGCCAAACTCGGTCCTACCGATTCTTCCTATCCGGCGCCACCGAGTTTCACTTGTCATAAGCCACTGCCAAACCCTAGCAATTCGGTTCTACCGATAGGGATCTCGGTCTCACCGAGATGGGATTGCAAACTCTCTGTTTCCCTTTCGTAACTTTTCGGTCTCACCGAAAGAGCGAATCGGTCCCACCGAGATTGCAATGTAAACTCACTGTTTCCTTTTTGTAACATTTCGGTCTCACCGAAAGAGCAAATCGGTCCCACCGAGTTTGCCTGACCAACTCTCTGGTTAGCTAATTACCAAAATCGGTCTCACCAAGTTTGTGTAATCGGTCTCACCGAGATTACGTTATGCCCTAACCCTAACAAAATCGGTCCTACCGAGTTACATGTCAGTCCCACCGAAAATCTCTAACGGTCACTAGGTTTACCTTTTCGCTCGGACCGAGTTTGTTGATTCGGTCCCACCGATATTGGTAAATTGTGTGTAACGGTTGGATTTTGTCTGGAGGCTATATATACCCCTCCACCTCCTCTTCATTCGTAGGGAGAGCCATCAGAACACATCTACACTTCCAACTCATATGTTCTGAGAGAGAACCACCTACTCATGTGTTGAGACCAAGATATTCCATTCCTACCATATGAATCTTGATCTCTAGCCTTCCCCAAGTTGCTTTCCACTCAAATCTTCTTTCCACCAGATTCAAATCCTATGAGAGAGAGTTGAGTGTTGGGGAGACTATCATTTGAAGCACAAGAGCAAGGAGTTCATCATCAACACACCATTTGTTACTTCTTGGAGAGTGGTGTCTCCTAGATTGGCTAGGTGTCACTTGGGAGCCTCCGACAAGATTGTGGAGTTGAACCAAGGAGTTTGTAAGGGCAAGGAGCTCGCCTACTTCGTGAAGATCTACCGCTAGTGAGGCAAGTCCTTCGTGGGCGATGGCCATGGTGGGATAGACAAGGTTGCTTCTTCGTGGACCCTTCGTGGGTGGAGCCCTCCGTGGACTCGCGCAACTGTTACCCTTCGTTGGTTGAAGTCTCCATCAACGTGGATGTAGGATAGCACCACCTATCCAAACCACGGGAAAAACATCCGTGTCTCCAATTGCGTTTGAATTATCCAAACCCTTCCCTTTACATTCTTGCAAGTTGCATGCTTTACTTTCCGCTGCCAATATACTCTTTGCATGCTTGCTTGAATTGTGTGATGATCGCTTGACTTGTCCTAAATAGCTAAAATCTGCCAAGAACTAAAATTCGGAAAAGGTTAAGTTTTTATTTGGTCAAGTAGTCTAATCACCCCCCCTCTAGACATACTTTCGATCCTACAAGTGGTATCAAAGCTTTGGTCTCCATTTGCTTTGATTTCCATAGCTTTTGGTGGTCATAGCCTTGGTTTCACAACCTAGGAGAGTATGGCGTCTAGCGAGGGAAATTATCACCATAGAGGTCCTTACTTTGATGGTACTAATTTTGCTAGTTGGAAGCATAAAATGAAAATGCATATTCTTGGACATAACCCCGCCGTTTGGGCTATTGTGTGTGTTGGTTTGCAAGGTGACTTCTTTGATGGGAGAGAACCAAACCGTGAAGCTACCGCGGATGAGTTGAAGATGTTGCAATACAATGCTCAAGCTTGTGATATTCTCTTCAACGGATTGTGCCCCGAAGAATTCAACAAAATCAGCCGTCTTGAGAATGCAAAGGAAATTTGGGACACTTTGATTGATATGCACGAAGGTACCAACTCCGTCAAGGAATCCAAATTGGATGTGCTTCAAAGTCCACTTGACAAGTTCAAAATGAAGGATGGTGAAGGTGTCGCTGAAATGTACTCTAGGCTTGCTCTCATCACAAATGAGATTGCCGGCTTAGGAAGTGAAGAGATGACCGATAGATTCATCATCAAGAAGATTCTAAGAGCCTTGGATGGAAAATATGATACCGTGTGCACATTGATCCAAATGATGCCCAATTACAAAGATCTCAAGCCAACGGAGGTAATTGGAAGAATTGTTGCTCATGAGATGTCACTTAAGGATAAAGAGGAACTTCATAACAAATCTAGTGGTGCCTACAAAGCCTCATGTGAAGCCCCTACATCATCAAGTCAGAAACAAAACTTCAATGAAGAATTGAGCTTAATGGTGAAGAACTTCAACAAGTTCTACAAGAGTAGAAGCAAAGATAGAAGCTCCAAGTCAAGGTCCTACAATGACAAAAGATCTTCTAGTCGAGAGCGAAACTGCTACAATTGTGGAAGACCCGGACACTATTCCAATGAGTGTACGGCTCCCTACAAGAGAAGAGAAGACTCTCCAAAATGAAGAAGCAAAAGAGAAGAATCACCACCAAGAGAGAGAAGGAGTAGAGATGATCGTTATGGACGAAGATACTCACGGAGAAGCAAGGATTCGGAAAGGAAGGAAAAATCATCAAGGAGCTACACAAAACGAAGACATCAAGCTCATGTTGGTGAATGGGTATCCGGCTCCGACTCCGACAGCCACTCCGAGAGAAGTTATCACTCCGGTTCCGAATATACTCAAGATGAAGGTGTTGCCGGTCTAGCACTTGTGTCAACCAACTCCTACGACATATTTGACTCACCAAATGAAGGAATTGGAAGATGCTTCATGGCCAAAGGTCCTAAGGTAACACACCCCGAGTATGTTGATTTTAATAGTGATGAAGATGACTTGTTAGGTGATGATGATTTACTTGTTGACAACTCTAGTGATGAATACTATGATGAAACGTCAATTAATCATGCTAATCAAGATAAAACGAATGACAATGATAAGGAGAAGATTGAGGCTCTAACTAAAGAACTAAACACTCTTAAGTTAGCTCATGAAACTATCTTCGAAGATCATCGAGAACTTTTAAGAGCTCATGAGAAGTTACGCTTTGAAAAGCTCAATCTTGAGCAAGAGCATGAGTTTTTAAAGGCAATCAATGATGATCTCCGCAAGAAAAGTTCTTCTAACATTGCCAAGCGTTTACTCTTATCCACTTACATGCCTCAAGTCAAGTCTAGTAACAAGAACAAGAAAGATTCTTCCTCTAGTAGTAACAATGATCATGCTAAATTCAATATTGTTGCTTCTAGTAGCTCTCTTGATTCCACTAATGATTCTCTTAGCCAAGTTACACTTGAGCAAGAAAATAGCTTATTGAAGGGAATTATAGAGAAAGGAGTGTACAAAAGCCTTGCCGGGAGTAAGCAATTCGAGGAAATTGTGCGCAAGCAAGGAATGCACCGGAAGAATCAAGGTGTTGGTTTTGAACAAAAGTTCAATGCCAATGGAGTTGAGTGGGAAGAAGATCAATACCCCAAGACAAAGTTTGTTCCTCAACAAGAGAAGTATGATACTTCCTTCAAGGGGACACAAGCTCAAGATGATCTTCCACCACAAGACTACAAGCAAAAAGGCAAGGACAAGCTTCATGAGGAAATTGATGCATTTGAAGAAGCTCCTAAGACCGTAGTCAAGTGAATTCCCAAGACTACTTCAAGTTCCACTTCATCAAGTACGACTACAACTCCAAGGATTCCCATCAAGATGGTGTGGATCCAAAAGAAGAAGAACTAGAGAGTTCTTGAGGGTGACTCCGCCAACATACTTCACTCTTATCATTTTGGCAAGAACAAGTGCAATCAACTTCCACATCTTGCACTAGTTCAAGGAGTCACAAACCCTCTTGTTGGTAAGACAAGGGACAAGGTAACCTAAAAGTTTTCATAGACATCATCTTGTGTGTGCATCACTCTATGTCTATGGATATCCTTGTTTGTTCCTTGTGGGACTAACCCATGTAGGTATTGAAAGTGCAATTCACTCAAATGGATAGCTCCAAGTGATCTACATCAACATTGAGCATCCACATCTTCAACATCTACATGAAGTCATCATCGACAAAACCCAAGGTTAGTTCATCCCTCTTAGGGGGGATATCACATCTAGGGGGAGCTTTACTCTAAGACATGAGCTAAAGCAACTCTAAAGATGTGAACACAACAATGCTTTATGTAAAAGTGGTAACCCCACTTGAGCTTAAACGATGAGTATGACCTATGATCAAGTGTTCTCAGTTGACTCCTAAGTCAACATACTCATATATAGATGACCTAGTCATCGCAAATTGCTTGATAGATGCTAGAATTGGTTGTGCATGCTTTGTCACATATTTCAATTGCCATCTTATTGTGTGAGCATGTTGGTTGCATATTTTACTCATTTGAGGACATCCACTTGTTGTTTTGACTATTTGGTTTTATTTCCTTTTGCCAAGTGGATGGACAAGAATGCCTAAGAACCTCCTCTAGCTATCTATGCTTTTCTCGTCTCAAACTCTATTCATGCTACATCACAAAATTTGATCAAGTCAGATTCGAACCACTCTGTGTGAGGAGCACTCGGAGTCCCCGATTCATCATAGACTTAAACTTCCAAAACCTCTCTGTGACTCTCGGTCTGACCGATACCCCACTTTCGGTCTTACCGAGATCATTAAGTTGATCTATGTTTTCAATCTCGGTGCAACCGATTTGAACCATTCGGTCACACCGAGTTGCAACAACTGTATACAGTTTTGCATCTCGGTGCCACCGAGTTGTTCCACTCGGTCACACCGACAGGGTCGGGCTATATATAGTCACGGGCAAAAATTTGGAAATTTCTCCGAACCCCTTCGCCCGCGCGACAGCTCGCTCTGCCAACATGGTCTCCGGATCGTCTCCTCGCCGCCAGCCGCCTCCAGTCGCTGGTCTCCGTCGCCGTCAACGGGAATCAACCCCGCCGTTGCCGCCGTAGCGAGTCTCCGCCGAACTAGGGTACGGACTCGATCTTTGTTGCTATTCCCCAATCCGATTCCTAGCACATTGTGATCATAATGATTCTTGCCACGTTTGATAAACTTCTATCCAGTCAATGAACTCGTAGATTAGGTTTGATTCGAAAATTTTAGGGTTAGGTTTCCGCCGAAACCATCTCGGACCCACCGAGTTGAAAAACTCGGTCCCACCGATTTGGCTTATGCCATTGCACAAGTGAGTCTCAGTCTGACCGAGTATTACTAATCGGTGTGACCGATTTTGGAACTTTGTGAAACCCTAGCAGTCTCGGTGCCACCGAACTATGACTTGGTCTGACCGAGTTCACTAGTTTAGGTTCCAAAAACTGCTTCGGTATCACCGAGTTTAAAAATCGGTAGATCCGAAATGCTTTCTATGGAAAACTAAAACTAAGTTTTTGAATCATTCTTTTGCAAAAATCTCTGCATTTTGTGATGCTCATCCACTCTACCTCATCTATAAACTGTTCACAGGGTCAGCAGTCAGCTTGTTCATCATGTCAGACCAAAGTGATAGACATAATTTGTCAGAGCAGCCAGTGCAAATGAGTGAGGGCACTAGTCCCTCAAGTTCTTCAGATGATGGCAGCAGGAGCACCCCTAGCAACCTGCCAAAAGCTGCCACAAGACAAAGAAAGAAGAGAACTTCAGATTCTGAGGATGAAGATTATGTGGCAGAGGAAGAGGAAGCCACATCAAAGAGAACTGTGCTCAAGAAAGAATATAGCCCAGCACAGAGCATAAAGCCAGGGATGAAGGTCAAAAGGCCAGCAGGCAGGCAGCCTATGCCAAAGGCCAGAGATTCAACCAAGATTCCTGAGAAGCCCACTCCCATAGAGCCAGCTGCTGCAGAAGGAAAGAAAAGGAAGGAGAGGGTCAAGAAGACCGTAGCCAAAGTGCTTGGAAAGGCTTCCATCATGGAAGAAGAGGAAGAGGAAGAAGAGGTTGCTGCACCAGCACCTAAGGCACCCAAGCTGATGGGCGATGCCATAAGATCAGGAGCAACTGCTTCCAAGGCCAAGCCAGCTCCAAAGCCAAAACCAAAGAGGAATACAAGAAGCATCCCAGCTGCTGAGAAGAACAAGGCCCCAGTGCCTGAAGCTGCTGAAGAAGATGATGAAGAGCATGTTCTGAGAAAGCTCAAGCCCAAGATCCCAGACCACAATGATGCTCATCCTGTGGCTGAGGATATGAAGCTCAGAAGAGACTCAGGGCTGAGGAAGTGGAGAGAAGCAGATCCCTATGCTATCAGGAGGAGGACTGCTGTTGGTTACAGGTTTCACACCAAGGAACAACAAGATTTCTATGAAACAGTGCTGCTAATAAGAAGCCCATTGTATGTGATATGAGATGGGTTAACTGGGAATATATCAAGGAGAATGAAGAGCACTACCCTGGAGTGCAGGACAACTTCAAGGCATGTGGAGTAGAGGACTTTGTTGGGCAGAAGCTCACAAAGTGGAATGAGGAGCTTATCATGCAGTTCTACTCCACAGCACATTTTTATCCAAATGGGAGGATTATTTGGATGTCTGAAGGTACGAGGTACCAATCAACAGTTGCTGAGAGGGCACAACTTATCAATGCCCCAGAGGAGCATGAGGATGACTTGGATGTCTATTCCAAGAAGAAGATGGATCATAACTCAATGTCAAACATGTACAAGGAGATCCCAAGTGAAGCATTTGATACGTTCAAGTTTGGCTCACTGCATTATCTTCTGTCAGGGCTGCCAACCATCAACTGGATTCTTAGGCACACACTTTTGCCCAAGTCTGGAGATCACAGGATGATCATAGGTCATGCCATTAACTTGCTACATATCTTTCATGTGCCTCAGAAATTCAAGGTCATGAGCCTCATGGTAGAGACTATCAAGAGGACTGCAGCAGATCAGAAGAGGAGCTATGGATATGCCCCTCAGATCTAGATGTTGATTAACTCAAGAATGGGCACAGACACATACTTGTTGGACAAGGAACATTTGCCTATCTATCCAGAGTTCGAGGACAACCAAGTTGTGATGACCAAAGATGAACCATTTTCAGCCCATGCACAAGCCAAGAAGGAGAAGGCAATAAAGGAGAAAGCTGCCAAGATGCCAACTCAAGAGGAGGCATCTGAGTACTTCTTGAAGAACAAGCAAGAGCAGCTCAGTTACTTGATTGCATCCACCCTGTGGATTGAGAAAGGACTAGCCACCCTAACTTAGAACCAGGCAAGTCTAGAGAGAATCGTAGAACAAAAGTTTTATGACTTGGATATCAAGGTGACAGAGATTTAGACTGCAGTGGAGCAGCTCCAAAATGACATGCAGGAGAGGAAAGGGAAGACAACCACTGATGCCTTTGCCAGAGTGCCACGAGGTCCGAGGTCGTCTGCAGTGCTAGTTCCTGACACAAGAGCAACCGTCTCAGCTCCAACCGCAGCACCAGCCCAACCTGCTCCAGCATCTACTTCAGCTTCAACTCCAACCGCGTCTACGGAAGCCTTCGTCCTTGGAGTGATCCGGACTCCACCACCACCTGAAGATCAAGCCTGAGTGTCGATATAGCACTATGCATTTTCTAGGAACTTTTTGGTAACTTGTTGCCAAAGGGGGAGAAAATGTATAGATCATAGGGTTCGAGAGAGAGTGTTGCTTTTCTCTCTTGCTTTATTTGGTGGTTTTTCGAACATTGTTTGCTTTTGGTCGAGATACTTTGATATGCTTGTGAGACATTGATGATCATGTGTTTGATCATAAGCTACACTTAATGCTTGGTGGATGCTATTATCTTATCTATCTTATGTGATCATTCACTTTTCTTGGTGATGCGTGCATGTATTTCATTATTAATCATTTTGAGCGCTCCACCAAGATGTATGTGACATGGAAGAGTAACCCATAATTCTAACTTCTTGTGCATTTGCAGTCCAAAGCAAATTTTAAATATGCACAAATTTAGGGGGGGCTCTTAGTTATCACATACCTCTCAAAGCGATGATGTAACTCATTCTTACTATCATTTGTCGAAGCTTTGATCTATATGTTGTCATCAATTACCAAAAAGGGGGAGATTGAAAGTGCAACTATCCCTAGGTGGTTTTGGTAATTCATAACAACATATAGCTCATTGAGCTAATGCTATTCCAAGATGATTATTTCAGGAAAGCTCAATGATTGGCATGGCATGGATGGTGAAAGTGGAACCCTCAAAATGCTAAGGACAAAGGATTGGCTCAAGCTCAAAAGCTCAAGACTCTTCATTTTATATTTATTGATCCAAGATCACATCGAGTCTTTAGGAAAGGCCAATACTATCAAGGAGGGATGAGGTGTTGCTTAATGAGCCTCTTGCTTCATGTGCTTAGTGATATGCTCCAAAACCCTCAACTACTTTCCCATATCCACATATGACCTAAACCCTAAGCCAAACTCGGTCCTACCGGTACTTCCTATCCGGCGCCACCGAGTTTCACTTGCCATAAGCCACTGCCAAACCCTAGCAATTCGGTTCTACCGATAGGGATCTCGGCCTCACCAAGATGGGATTGCAAACTCTCTGTTTCCCTTTCGTAACTTTTCGGTCTCACCGAAAGAGCGAATCGGTCCCACCGAGATTGCAATGTAAACTCACTGTTTCCTTTTTGTAACATTTCGGTCTCACCGAAAGAGCAAATCGGTCCCACCGAGTTTGCCTGACCAACTCTCTGGTTAGCTAATTACCAAAATCGGTCTCACCGAGTTTGTGTAATCGGTCTCACCGAGATTACGTTATGCCCTAACCCTAACAAAATCGGTCCTACCGAGTTGCATGTCAGTCCCACCGAAAATCTCTAACGGTCACTAGGTTTACCTTTTCGGTCGGACCGAGTTTGTTGATTCGGTCCCACCTAGATTGGTAAATTGTGTGTAACGGTTGGATTTTGTGTGGAGGCTATATATACCCCTCCACTCCTCTTCATTCGTAAAGAGAGCCATCAGAACACATCTACACTTCCAACTCATATGTTCTGAGAGAGAACCACCTACTCATGTGTTGAGACCAAGATATTCCATTCCTACCATATGAATCTTGATCTCTAGCCTTCCCCAAGATGCTTTCCACTCAAATCTTCTTTCCACCAGATTCAAATCCTATGAGAGAGAGTTGAGTGTTGGGGAGACTATCATTTGAAGCACAAGAGCAAGGAGTTCATCATCAACACACCATTTGTTACTTCTTGGAGAGTGGTGTCTCCTAGATTGGCTAGGTGTCACTTGGGAGCCTCCGACAAGATTGTGGAGTTGAACCAAGGAGTTTGTAAGGGCAAGGAGATCGCCTACTTCATGAAGATCTACCGCTAGTGAGGCAAGTCCTTCGTGGGCGATGGCCATGGTGGGATAGACAAGGTTGCTTCTTCGTGGACCCTTCATGGGTGGAGCCCTCCGTGGACTCGCGCAACTGTTACCCATCGTGGGTTGAAGTCTCCATCAACGTGGATGTAGGATAGCACCACCTATCCGAACCACGGGAAAAACATCCGTGTCTCCAATTGCGTTTGAATTCTCCAAACCCTTCCCTTTACATTCTTGCAAGTTGCATGCTTTACTTTCCGTTGCCAATATACTCTTTGCATGCTTGCTTGAATTGTGTGATGATTGCTTGACTTGTCCTAAAGTAGCTAAAATCTGCCAAGTACTAAAATTGGGAAAAGGTTAAGTTTTTATTTGGTCAAGTAGTCTAATCCCCCCCTCTAGACATACTTTCGATCCTACAAGATTCAAGTGCCATTTATTTGATTTGACCTGATCAGCAGGTTTAACTTGCTTTAACATGCATGAAAACAGTATCACTTGATAGATTGGATTTTTCTGATCTTTTTTCATATGTAATTTATTTCATTTAGAGTTACGATTGATTTTCTATGATTTTTAGAAGTTTTGGGCATTTTTTGAGAATAAATAAATCATTTGGATTTATTTAAATTCCAGAAAAGCTTTACTGCGTCAGCATTGCGCAAGGCTGATGTCAGCGGGTCAACTGGGCCGACCAGGTCAAACCTGACCCGTGGGACCCATTGGTCAGTGACTCAACTAATTAACAGTTTCAATTAAACTAATTAACACTTTAACAGTGTCAATTAGTGCTAACTAAAATCCTAATCTAGGGTTAGTCAGGGGCTGGCCCCACTTGTCTGTGACTCAGGGGGAGTCAAACCCTAGGTCAAACGGGTCAAACAAGCCAGCGGCTCGCCGCCTGCGAGTGCCGAGATGGCGTAGCGCATCGGAAACGCGCTACAGAGGGCGGTTTTGGGCGCAACTTAGTGCGTTGGGGAGCTCTCACTCACGCGCATCTGATAGACTGGACAGGCAGTCGCCGGGTGGCCGGAACTTGTCGGAAACGAGCCCGTGGTGGCGCCGGAGTTCGGGCAAGCTCGAGTTCGGCGTTATTGTGCACGGGACGACTAACGGATGGGTGCGCTCGACTCCTGGGAGCGTTCTGGGTGCGTTGATGGTCTCGGACGTGAGCGGCGGTGGCTAGAACAATGGCCGTGACATGCGCGGTGGAGCCGAGCTCTCGGCCATGGAGGTGATGCATCATGGAGCTCGCGATCGCGAGGGGAAAGAGAGGGGTTCGGCGCAGAAGCTCACATCGATCACGTTGAGGGGGTCAGCGGCTCGGGGAAGATTCGGTGCGGGCGGAACGATGAAAGTCGATCTCCGGCGTCCGGAGAAGAAGACAACGGTGAGGACGGCACTACGGGCCTTCCGGTGTCGCCAGGCTTGTCGAGGAGGAAGAGGAGGTCGTAGAGGAGCTTTTGGACGAGACGGCGAGGCCTACGGTGGCCGGTGGGCATGGTGGTGGCGAGCGGTGGTGGCGACTGCGGTCGGTGGAGAGAATAGAGGAGGGGGAGAACGTTCAAGGGGGGAGGAGGAGTCCAGGGCGTCCGGGCGTCGCGCTGGCGTCGTCTAGGCACGACGATGGGGAGCCACGCAGGCTGGGAGGAAGGAGGTGGCCGGGGCGCGTGCATCGGGCACGTGCTTGTCCTCCTGGCAGAGGAGGAAGATGACAGGGTAGGAGGCGGTGGTGGGCTGGGCCGGCCAACTACAGTGCTGGGCCGGTTGGTGGGCTGCACAGGTGAGGCCAGGTACGATTCTCTCTCTCTCTCTCTGTCTTTTATTTTCTGTTTTCTATTTCTTCTGTAACTTTGTGGCTTTTCTAAAAACACTAAAACTAACTCAAAAATCATGAAACTGCTCATGCCCACTGTTTGGAATATTTCCAAAAGTAAAGCACTCATGACGAGTCCCATAGTTTATGATTATTTGGACATTTAAAATATTTTATAGCATTTTAAATGCGCAAATGCAAATACCATATGATTTAATTCAGTGATCCAAGTTGTCCTAGAAAAATGTTTAATATTTTTGGCAGAGGTTCAAGACCAATCCAAAAACGATGAACATTTTCTGAGGGCCATTTTGGGTTCATTGAGGCAATTTTCAGTTGAAACTGTTATTGCCAGAGGGGGTGCTAGGGTTTTGTTAATCCCCATTTCAAATTCATTTGAAATTAAACATGATGCACACATGAAGCTGGCCTAGCCAGAACTAGGGATGTGACACACCCCAAGTAGGCCGAGTCCTACTTGGGGTCTTCCCCAATTCGGCCTCCCCCTTCCATAATTACCGGAGGGGGAAAAGGGAAGAGGAAGGAGAGAAGGAAACGGGGGGCCGAACCCCCTCTTTCCCTTCTCCCACTCGGCCTCCTTCCATGGGGGGGGGGGCACCCCTTGTGGGCTGGTGTGCTCCCCTCTCATGGCCCATATATCTCCCTGGGGGGTTCCGGTAACCCCTCCGGTACTCCGATAAATACCCGATACACTCCAGAACACTTCCGGTGTATGAATACTATCGTCCTATATATCAATCTTTACCTATCGACCATTTAGAGAATCCTCGTCATGTTCGTGATCTCATCCGGGACTCTGAACAACATTTTGTCCCCAAATCACATGACTCATATAATACAATATCGTCATCGAACGTTAAGCATGCGGACCCTACGGTTTCGAGAACTATGTAGACATGACCGAGACACCTCTCCGGTCAATAACCAATAGCGGAACCTAGATTCTCATATTGGATCATACATATTCTATGAAGATATTTATCGGTCGAACCGTTAAGACAACATACATTATTCCCTTTGTCCATCGGTATGTTACTTGCCCGAGATTCGATCGTCGGTATCTACATACCTAGTTCAATCTCGTTACCGTCAAGTCTCTTTACTCGTTCCGTAATACATCATCCTAGAACTAACTCATTAATCACTTTGCTTTCAAGGCTTCTTATGATGTGTATAACCGAGAGGGCCCAAAGATACCTCTTCGATACTCGGAGTGACAAATCCTAATCTCGATCTATGCCAACTCAACAAACACCTTCGGAGATAACTGTAGAGCATCTTTATAATCACCCAGTTACATTCTGATGTTTGATAACACACAAGGTATTCCTCCGGTATCCGGGAGTTTCATAATCTCATAGTCGAAGTAATATTTATTTGACATGAAGAAAGCAATAGCAATAAAACTAAACGATTAATATGCTAAGCTAATGGATGGGTCTTGTCCATCACATCATTCTCCTAATGATGTGATCTCGTTATCAAATGACAACTCATGTCCATGGTTAGTAAACCTTAACCATCTTTGATCAACGAGCTAGTCAAGTAGAGGCTCGCTAGGGACACATTGTTTGTCTATGTATTCACACATGTATTTAGGTTTCTGATCAATACAATTCTAGCATGAATAATAAACCTTAATCATGAATAAGGGAATATAAAATAACAGCTTTATTATTGCCTCTAGGGCATATTTCCTTCACTCTCCCACTTGCACTAGTGTCAATTATATAGTTCACATCACCATGTGATTAACACCCATAGTTCACATCGCCATGTGATCAACACCCAAAGGGTTTACTAGAGTCAATAATCTAGTTCACATCGCCATGTGATTAATACCCAAAGAGTAGTATGGCGTGATCATGTTTTTCTTAAGAGAGAGGTTTAGTCAACGGGTCTCCCACATTCCGATTTGTTGTATTTTCCAAATTTCTATGTCTACAATGCTCTACATGGAGCTACTCTAGCTAATTGCTCCCACTTTCAATATATATATATATATATATATATATATATATATCCAGATTGAGACTTAGAGTTATCTGAATCTGTGTCAAAGCTTGCATCAACGTAACTCTTTATGATGAACTCTTTATCACCTCCATAACCGAGAAATATATCCTTGACCGTTGTCCAGCGATCCACTCCTGGATTACTTTGGTACCTCCCTACCAAACTTATAGCAAGGCACACATCAGGTTGGGATCACAACATAGCATACATGATAGAACCTATGGCTGAGGCATAGCGAATGACTTTCATTTTCTCTCTATCTTCTAAAGTGGTAGGGCATTGAGTCTAACTCAACTTCACACCTTGTAACACATGCAGATTGTAATACATCAAACATCAAACATGAGAACAACATCCGACTACGGATGAAACACAAACAAAATCTCAAATGAAATCCACCCTGCTAGGCAGGCTGCCGACCCGGAACCTATCCCCTGATCGAAGAAGAAGTAGAAGAAGAACTCCAAAACAAGTAAACATCGCTCTCGCATCATGATCATCGCAATACCTGCACCTGCAGCTGTTGTTGTAGTAATCTATGAGCCACGAGGACTCAGCAATCCCATTACCATGGGTATCAAGACTAGCAAAGCTTTAATGGGTATGAAATGGGTAAGTGATGAGGTTGCAGCAAGCGATTAAGCATGGTATGGTGGCTAACTTACGAGTACAAGAGTAAGATGAGAATCTACGCAAACGGTCGTGTCGCGGGATATCCGCGGCCACCTATGGGACCGGGCGGCCCCTTGCTTGTTCGGCGGGGGGACGTCGTGTTGCACAAAGAGCAGACCAGCGCGCAGCAGCACGGTACACAGCACACAAGAAATTTACCCAGGTTCGGTCCGCCGCGAGGCGTAAGACCCTACTCCTGCTTTGGTGGATTGATGATGGAAATGAGCATGGTGGTGTGTGGTACACTTGCCCGGCAAGTTATGCCTCAAGGCTACGGTGACCACAAGCGTATGGTGGCTTGGGTTTTGTCATGTTTCCAAACTTCTAACCCCCTCCTACGACTGCCATGGGCCTCCTTTTATAGATTAAGGGATCACGACAGTGGCAAAACAATCATTACGCAATGATATGATAGCAAATAGTACTATCATACCTAACTCTGCGAGCTGGCAGGGTGCATTAAATGTACCACCGAGTGGCACATCACTAGTTGCTCGACAAGGCCTGCCGGGCTTATCTTGCCAGCTCCATGCCTGTTCTCTTGACACATCACTGGACGGGTGTCATGTGTGGGTTCCTTCCGTAGGAGATGGCTGCCATGTGGTGAATGATGCCACTTTATCACCTTGCGGCTTGACACTGCACTGATTGACGATGTGGGTCGTACTTGCGTTGTTGGCAGGGTGCTTCAGGCCCTGCAAGCCCCCGCAGGTGCTGCCGGGGCATCTTGTCTGCTTGCTTCTAGTGGTGGCCAGGGTCCTTGCCAGGCTCGCCTGCCCGGTGAGGGAGGCCCTTCTCTTGCCGTTATCCTGTTCCTTTGGCACGATCTCGATCCCTCTGAGCTGCATGTTGGTTCTTCAACCTCTGACTTACGCTGGTGCTACAATCTTGATCTTGTGCCTGTGCATAGTTGGGCAACATACCCGGGGTATGTTGCAGTGACAGGAGCCCCCGGGCCTGCCCCGATCGTGCTGCTGAGCATCGGCGGGGTAGGGCCTAATAAGTGCACAGGCAGGGCTGCTAAAGCAGTTGGCCCCTTTGAAGTTTTTCCATTGCCGCTTCATTAGTCTTGTTCTTGGGGGCGGTTTCTGATATCCCCGCGTGTGGTGTAAAGCCAACAGTGGTGGGGCTGCGGCAATGATGGCCCGTGAATGACTTTAGCGCACGGGGTAGAAACTGCCAAATTACTCTTCCCACAGCACGCTCTTTTCCTCAGCAACGTATGTTGCATGCATAGTGGGGGCTAGGTAACGGAGGCACGTGGTGTGTAAGAGCATCTTGAGGTGGGTCCATCCGTCCTAATGTGGCGGAGGAGGGCGGTGGCCGCTTATTGACGGAGTAGCTGCCCTTCCCCGCCCGACCTATAAAAGGAGGAGCGGAGGAGGGCAGAGTCATCCACCTCTGCATCCCTCTCGTCCTTCTTTCCTGGTTCTCTACTTCTTCTGGTAATGCCGAAGGGAAGGGCCTAGGGCCAGTCCCCGGGCTCTTGCTCGAGGAAATTGCTGCCTCATGTTGGTGCTGACGCCCGGGGAGTGAGCTTGGTCCTTGGCGTGGAGAATCTTTCGGTTTCTTTGATGCTCGTCCGGGAGGAGGAGCTGGAGATCATTGGTAATTCTAGCATTGCCCCTCCCGGAGGCCTTGGGGTTGTTGTTGATGTGGCACGCGCCTTCCGGTTGGCTGGAGCGATGGTAGCGGCGTATACCATTTGTGGGTGATGCCGCTACCGCCTCTGCCCCTTCCCCCTTTTCCTCCTCTCCTCTTTCCAATTGACGAGGGTGATAGGCCTTGCTCGTCACCTTGCGCAGGTCCCGGGTGTATGTCGCTCGCGAACCGAGGCAGATAACTACTCCGCCAGTCCCTTCGTCACTGCCCTCCCCCAACCGCTCCTTTTATTCTCCTTTCCCTCGGGTTTAAGCATCCTGGGAAAAGGAGCAGAGAAAGGAAAAGAGGGGTTATAAGGTTTTTATCTTTTTTCAATCTTAAACCTATAGGCAATTGCCAAATTTTAATTCAAATAATGTAATCTCTCAAGTCCATCTTTGTATTTTGTAATGCTTGTACTTGTAACTACATACAAATGAAAAAGATGAATCTTGTCAGGAACTCGTGCATGTGTATGTCCATGGAGAGGCAAAGTGCCTCTTTAATAGAATAAACGAGTTTTCCCTAGCAGGATATCCTGCCGGCACCCTCTTTGTCTGCCAGACAACTTCGTCTGTCGGGGAACATACAGAGGGTCCAGCCCCCCGCCAACACCTTCTTCCCAAAGGACACTATAACCACCCTGACTGAATCAGCGTTCGAGTCATGGATGGGAGCACCTAAGTTTCAAAGAGGGAGGCGAAGTTTTCTTATGCAAAGTTTTAGCTTTATAGAATACTAATTGACAAGAGGTGAACTTATTTGTTTGGCTTGCCGGGGATCGCCGTGCCGTGCAATCTTCTCGTCTCTTGACGAAGCTAGGTTCACGGCAAGAACCCGCAACTCCATGTAGATGAGAATGAATGCAAGATGCGATCCTATCTATATGCATATGAAAATGCTCATGAAATGCTTATGGAATGATCTGGGTGTGCTTGTGCATGCATGCATTCTTAGTTGGGGCCTGTTGGTGTCAAAACCGGCGGATCTCGAGTAGGGGGTCCCAAACTGTGCGTCTAGGCCGGATGGTAACAGGAGGTAGGGGACACGAAGTTTTACCTAGGTTCGGGCCCTCTCGATGGAGGTAAAACCCTACGTCCTGCTTGATTAATGTTGATGGTATGGGTATTACAAGAGTTGATCTACCACGAGATCAGAGAGGCTAAACCCTAGAAGCTAGCCTATGGTATGATTGTTGATGTGTATGTTGTCCTACGCACTAAAACCCTCCGGTTTATATAGACACCGGATAGGTTTAGGGTTACATAGAGTCGCTTACAATGGTAGGAGATCTGAATATCCTTATCGCCAAGCTTGCCTTCCATGCCAAGGAAAGTCCCTTCCGGACACGGGACGACGTCTTCAATCCTGTATCTTCATAGTCCTGGAGTCCGGCTGAAGATATAGTCCAGCCATCCGGACACCCCTATTCCAGGACTCCCTCAGTAGCCCTTGAACCAGGCTTCAATGACGACGAGTCCGGCGTGCAAATTTTCTTCGACATTGCAAGGCGGGTTCCTCCTCCAAGTACTTCATAGAAGATTTTGAACACAAAGGTAGTGTCCGGCTCTGCAAAATAAGTTTCCACATATCGCCATAGAGAGAATAATATTTACACAAATCTAATCTTCTGACGCACTCCGTAGTGTGACATCACACCATGGCCAAGCTTTTATTCGACTGTCCCATCTCAGCGCGTTATGCGAGGCCGTTTCCTTGGCATGTCTTGTTAAAGCAGAGATCGTGTCCCCTTATTCCGGGATTCTCATCAATACGGGCATGGGTAACCCAACCGCGCCTTTGATTACGGCGCTTGGGAGATAAGCGAGTTTTACCAGGCTGGTTGGGACATGTTGTTGCATCCACCCATATAAGGGGATAAGGATCCATCTTTTCACGTACGCCCTCTTCCTCCTTCGCCTATCCACTCTTACGCACTCGAGCTCCAGCGCCCAAGTCCGCACTCCTCACCTCAACCTTCTCCAGCCATGTCCGGAGCGGGAGGCAAGTGGATGGTCTCCTCCGTCACGGAGGGACATATCAAAAAGCCGAGGAAGGCCGGATACCTGTCTAACGACATCGCGCACCGGCCCCCTGAAAAGGGTCAGCTCATCCCCACCCCTAGGCCCCATGAGCGTGTGGTGTTCCTCCCCCATTTCCTCCGTGGACTGGGTTTCCCCCTCCACCCATTTGTCCCTGGGCTCATGTTCTACTACAGCCTGGATTTCGATGATCTGGCCCCGAATTTTGTCCTCAACATCTCGGCGTTTATCATCGTGTGCGAGGCTTTCCTCCGCATCTGCCCCCATTTCGGCCTATGTCTCAAGACCTTCAATGTCAAACCAAAGGTGGTGCGCGGCAACCAGGCGGAGTGTGGAGGTGCCATGGTTGGCAAGATGGCCAACGTCCTATGGCTCGAGGGCTCCTTTGTGTAGACCTTGAAGGGGTGGCAATCGGGGTGGTTCTACATCACCGAGCCGCGCGACGCCGAATGGGTCGCGCCCGCTGAGTTCCGGTCCGGACCCCCAACGCGGCTCACGTCCTGGAAAGAGACGGGCATGTCGTGGGGTAGCAAAAAGGAGGTGACCGGACTACAAACATGCATCCAATCCCTAGTGAACAAGCAGCTCAGGCTTGTCAATGTAATCCAGGTTATGCTCATCCGCTTGATCCTCCCGTGCCAACAACGGGCTTTTATCCTGTGGGAGTTTGATCCAGCGCGGCACCAAACTCTGAGCAGGCTCTTAGACATGACGTACGAAGATGCCTGGAAGGTGCTCTTCAAAGGCGCTGAGGCTCCCGCATCTGCCACCGAGGATCGTGGATATGGCGCGCAGCATCACGCTAGCGCGGTAAGTTTTTTGTACCTTTTACAGGGCACTAGTTTTTCATAGTTCAATTCTGTGCGGGATCTAAGCTCCCTTACCTTTGACAGGATTGCCAGGCGAAATCCGGGCAGATCAACTGTCCGGCTCCTCTGCCCGAAGGCCCAACAGACGCGCAATTGGCGAAGCTGCTGGTTCCGGCACCCTATGTGGTGCCGGAGAAGAAGGCCATGAAGAAGGCCGCGGGGACCCGAAAGAGTGCCCGGCACCAGGAGGCGTCGGATCCATCATCCGACGGTTCCGAGGCGCACTCCTCCCACGAAGATGAGGAGGAGGAAGAAGAGACCCCTCTCCCTCCAGCGGGGGAAGGGAAGAAAAGGAAGGCCGCCCCAACTGGGGAGGCCGAAGGGTCCAAGAAGGGGAGAATCCCTCCTCCGGACTACTCCACCAACGCTGACGATGGTGAAGAGGAGTGGCCACCTAGGGCCAAGCCCCTGGCAAAATCGTAAGTATCCGGATACCGGAGTGATTTCATAGTATTCGTTTATTGCACAGCTTTCCCTTATGTTGAATATGTTTATGCAGCCCACCCAAAGGCCGACTCGACGCGTCGTCGAGCGGCTCACTGGACTCGTCGTACGTGAACTCGCTGCTGACGGCTTCCTCCCCCCGCCCTACGGACGACACCGAAGTGTTGTCCCAACAGGGTCCAATCCGGGAGGAGGTGGTCCTGGAGGCGCCGCAAGGTGACCACCCGGACCCCAGGAGTAAAGGGGACGAAATCCCCCAGGGCTCCAAGTCCGGCCCTAGGCTGGACACCGCTCTGGAACCTTGAAAGGTTCCAGAGTCCGGCGGGGAACCTCCTTCCAAGAGGAGCAAGCCCACCACGGCGGCGATCTCCGTCCAACCGGAGGCGCCGGACAATATGTTGGAGGCGCTCCAAGGCGCCTCCATCGATGAGGGGCACCACACTATTATGAGTGCGGTGATCCAGAAGGTTCAGTCTGCCAAGAGCGGACTGACTGAAGCTTGTACAAGCCTTTTAACAGGCTTTGAGGTAAGTAAAGAATGTGTAAATAACATTACCGCATAGACAGTAGCCCCTGATGCTCTGTTTGGCGTTCGGAAAGAAAAGCCGAATAGAGGATCAAATAAAAATCGCAGGAGTCTAAAAAGAGTCAATAGACAGTTGCCCCTGATGCTGGAAAGAAAAGTGGACGTGCTAAAGCAGAACCTCGAGCGGTCCGAGCAAGAGCTCGGACGTGCCAAGAAGCAGCTCGAGGACAATGAAGGTAAGAAATACATTGCTTAAATTAAATATATGTATATATAAAAAGGTGCAATTGCAAAAAATGACAGGATTATCATGGCTATTGTAGGGGCCACGTCTGAGGTGGTGACCCTGAAGCAAGAGCTGCTCAAGGCTGAGAAGAGATCGGCCGTGGAGCGCACTGAGCGAGAAAAGTATGAGGCCGAGGTTGGCAAGGTGCGGCAAGAGCTCGAAGCTCTCATGGAAAAACATGAGAGTTTGGAGCGTGACTCAAGGGCGCGAGCGTCCAAGCTCGCGGCAGCTACTGAAAGTGCCAAGTCTGCCAAGGCCGAATCCCAGAAGACCCTCCAGGAGTTGGATGAGGTGAAGAAGATAGCGGCGGGTAAGGCATTCTTTATGCAAAGTAAACACATAAGCATGAGTTACTTGTTACTTACCCGAATCCGGAGTTCTCTAGGCGCGTTCGCAGACCTTCCCCAGAGTGTATCTGATGCCGCCGCATTCTATCGAGCCGAGTAGGGCAGCTCGATGGAGAAGGTGTTCTGGTCTCAGTACACTGAGGCCGGACACCCCGTGGCCCTGAGCGACCATTTGAAGCAATTGGTCGAGCTCCACAAGGAGGCCGAACAGGCCATGAAGGGCCTCATAGTTCGGCTATAGCCTGGAGAGGCTCAGCCTGGGAGCTATTTCGGGCTGGTGCGGCGGTTGGTGGAGGCCTGTCCAAGGCTCGAAGTCATCAAGCGCTCCGTCTGCATTGAAGGTGCCCATAGGACCCTTGCCCATGCGAAGGTGCACTGGGGCAAGCTGGATGCTGAGAAGCTTGTGAAGGACGGGCCACCGCCGGGGAAAGAGCATCGTAAGCCCGAAAATTATTATAAGGATGTTCTGAAGGGTGCCCGCCTTGTGGAGGAGGAATGTTCTATGGATGTAATCTTTGAGTAAAACTCGCTCATTTTGTCCTATGCGCTGAAAACTCGTTCATATGCGCTTAAGCAATGTTGTTTGAATTTAAAATATTACCTTCTGTGCGGCTATTTTATCAATACTGAGAGATGGCGAGTCGTCGACTTCTGCCCCCTTGCCGCTAGTGCTGGGGTGTTCGGTGATAAACCTGGGCGCTCTTTTTCCCATATTTGGGTCCTTTGAGGGAGGCGCTCAGCCCGATGAACGAGGCAATCGGACTATAATGCGTGAACACTCTCACTTAGCCATAGAATTCTATAATTTTAAATTTCGGCGATGCCCCTAGTATTCATAAGACCGAGTTCGGGGCGCTATCCACGCCTTGTCCGGACAGAGTCGACTCCTCGCCCTAAGCGGCATAAGTCTTTAAGGACTCGAAAAGACCTCTCGAACAGCGACCAGCTCTCGCCTCATCATGACGGTCAGTTTTAGCTTTCTCCACTGAGGTGCTCGACCCAGCTCAACCGGGGCACAATCGCAGTGGTTCTCCTAGTGCTACCTTAGCCGATATAGCGGAACGTAAGGCACCAAAACATAGGAGCCAGGCAAACCCAACTATTGACCCAAGACATGATTCGGAGCCGATGCATATAATGCTATAAGTTCGGGGTGCCGCACTTGTTGAAGTGTTCGGACTTCTCACACCATGTTGAGGGGTACTGAAGCCCCTGGCGTATTTTGGCCGTACCAAAGTGTATGGGTGCAACATGTCGTTAAGGAACATATATAAATATAAAAAAAGGGTAATGCAAAATTAGACAAAAGCTATGCATTGTTTATTAAAAAGAGCTACGATCAAAGCAGAACGATACAAATAATGCGATAAGCAAAAGGTTGGACTATGTAGCATATCCGCTCCAGGGGAAAGCTGCGGAATAATATGTGAAACAGGTATACTGCTCGTGATAGAGACCACCTGGGAGTTCCGTAATGCGGCGCGGCTTGTCTGCTTCCCTGGTTCTTGCATCGTTTGTGCGGCAATTGAACTGCCGAATAGGCCTTCCGAAGAGTGGAGTCCTGAAAGTAAGAGAAAACAAAAAAATCAGCAGCCCCTGGTACTGTTGAAGCCGTGTTTTGGGCGTGCCGTGATGGTGCCCCTCCCCCTGTGCCCATGGTATCTCTAGAGCGTAGTTATGTACGCGAAGTACTGTGTTGCCTTTTGTGAGGGTTGGGGTTGGGGCCGCATTGCTATGCCTGCTCGAATCATGCCAGGCGGTCTTGTTGTAGGTTACTCTGGGCGCGCTTGACGGTGTCCGGTCGTTTAGTGGCCAGACCGGGGAACTGCCTAAAGAGGCTGCTTTGAACTTCCGCTGGAAGGGCCGCCGTGTGCTCCTCCGTTCGGAGGGAGCATTCGGTGTTTCCATTGACCGTAATTACTCCTCGAGGGCCTGGCATCTTGAGCTTATGGTATGCGTAATGCGGTACCACATTGAACTTAGCGAATGCGGTTCGCCCGAGCAGTGTGTGGTAACCACTGCGAAATGGGACTATGTCGAGGATTAACTCCTCACTTCGGAAATTATCCGGAGATCCGAAGACCACTTCAAGTGTGACTGAGCCTGTACAGTTGGCCTCTACACCTGGTATTACGCCTTTAAAGGTCGTTTTGGTGGGCTTAATACTCGAGGGATCTATGCCCATATTCCGCACTGTATCCTGGTAAAGCAGGTTCAGGCTGCTGCTGCCATCCATAAGGACTCTAGTGAGATGAAATCCGTCAATAATTGGGTCTAGAACCAATGCGGCGAAGCCGCCGTGACGGGTGCTAGTGGGGTGGTCCCTTCGATCAAAGGTGATCGGGCAGGAGGACCATGGGTTGAACTTTGGGGCGACTGGCTCTATCGCGTATATGTCCCTTAATGCACGCTTCCGCTCCCGCTTGGGGGATGTGGGTTGCATATATCATGTTCACCGTCCGCACTTGTGGGGGAAAACCCTTCTGTACCCTGTTGTTCGGCGGCCGGGGCTCCTCGTCGTCATCGCTATGCAGCCCCTTGTCTTCGTTTTCGGCGTTTAGCTTGCCTGCCTACTTGAACACCCAACAATCCCTGTTGGTTTGATTGGCCGGCTTTTCGGGGGTGCCATGTATCTGGCATAAGCGGTCGAGTATTTGGTCCAAACTGGACGGGCCGCTAGGATTCCTTTTGAATGGCTTCTTTCGCTGACCAGATTTAGAGCCTCTGAATCCGGCTGTCGGATTTCGGGTTCCGGCAGACCCTTAAGGTTCGAACACTGGGGTGCACTTGGAAATCTCGCCTTCAACCTCTCCGTCTCGAGGGGATCTAAACTACTAAAAGAGCTGCACGAAAGACACGAGATTTATACTGGTTCGGGCCACCGATGTGGTGTAATACCCTACTCCAGTGTTTGGTGGATGGATTGCCTCCTGGGGCTAGTGTGGATAAAGAATACAAGGAAGAACAGCCTCGCGAGGGTCTGTTCATGGCTGTGGTGATGAACTGCTGTGAAGAGTTCAGTCACCCTCTCTCTCTCTCTCTCTACTTGCGAACCGAACGAACCAACCCCCACGCGAACCGACCCCTTTGCTATGTGGGTGGCTAGTCCTATTTATAGGGGCCCTGGTCCTCTTCCCAAATATTGAGCGGGAAGGGATCCAACAATGGAGGGCTAATTTGAAGGGGAACAACGAGTACATCTATCCTGACAAAAGCAGTCTTCGCCTGCCAAAGGCTCTGGTGATGACGCTGCGCTGGGCTCCATGGTGACCTCCGTCTCGTAGTCCTCCTGGTCTTGGTCTCGTTGCACCAAAGTGGCAACCTTTGCCTGATGTCTCGGTACTCCGCGGATACGCTTGCCCCCTTTGCACCAAAGAGGAAAGAGGGACGCTGCGCGCGCTGGCACCCGCCTGGTGCCCCGTGTCGTCATGGCTTGCGTCACGGACACCTCGCGAGGTACCCTGCCTTGAACTCACCGCCTCCTCGCGAGCCAGCCTGACGAGGCTGTGCCAGAGGATGCGTCGTGTCGTCCGCCTCGCGAGGCTTGGCCCCTCGCGAGGGTCTTGAGCTTCGTGTTGATGAAGATGGGCCACGCTGGGCTACCACTTGAGCCATGCCGCAGGCCGCAGGCAGGCAAGTCTGGGGACCCCCGTTCCCAGAACGCCGACAGTAGCCCCCGGGCCCAAGGCGTGCATGGACTTGGCCGTGCCGAGAGGCGAAAGGGCAAGGGCGAAGCGCCGCGGGCCCTAACAGCCTGCGGCCTTGGACGCCGCGTGGCGGTTGATTGGACGTGGCGCCTCCGCTTCCCCATGACGCCTTGGTGATCGTGCGAGTTGGACAAGTCCCTGCATGCAGAACGTGTTATGATTACCTGTGATCGTGGAGACCGGTGGTTGGCCTTCGCCGGCTATAAGTACGGCACTGCTCGTGCCCGTCCAGTCCATCTCCTCTTGCTCTCTCCTTCGCCTCAGTTCTTGCTCCGTCTTGGTGTGACGGCTCCGTCGAGGAGGTACTCGGCCGCAGAGAAGGGGAAGGCCCTCCAGGTCGGTCCTGCCTCTCCCCCACCCAAGCGTGGTCGCGGGCGCCCTCGGAAGCACCCGGTGGTCCCCCCGGCAGCTTCCAGCGGCCATGGGGGGCTCCCAGCGTGGCGGCGGGCAAGCTGCCGCAGCCGGAGGGCGCGCCTGGGTTGTGCGCTACCCCGGGCCGCGCTTTCGCACCGTGCAGGCGCCGCCGGAATTCGTCGTTTGGTCGGCGGAGCCGGCTCACGCCCGGCTCCCGCTCCCTCGCTTCCTCCTTGGCGAACTCCCGGCCGGTGCTCCTGGTGGCCTCTGGCTCCAGGCGAAGGTGGTCCTCGTGGGTCGCGCTGGAGGTCTCCGCCAGCGGGGGCTTGGCCTTTACTCACGGCTGGCAGGCGTTCGCCCGCGCTCGCGGCCTAGAGCGTCGGTGCACTCTGCACTTCAGGTTCGATGGCGACACCACCTCTATGTGAGGGTGTTTGGGGAAGATGGTCGCCACGCGGGGTGCTACCCTGAGGACGATGACCGCGTCCGCGGGCCCCGCTCCGATGGTGATGGGGGAGATAGCGCCCGAGCGGGCGGCGGCGTCAGCGACTCCCCCAGCTTCGTCAGCTCTTCCTCAAGCGACTCCTCCAGTGGTGGCAGCAGTCCTCCCCCGCGCCGTCGGGTTTTCCTAGGAGGTGGTGGTTCGTCCGCTCACCGTCGTGCCCCGGTGCAGCGCGAGAGGGAGTCCGCCTGAGGCCCAGAGGCAGCCTGTGTCGCCGCCGTGGGCCGATGCGGGAGGGGCGGCGCCAGGCTCGTCTTTTTCCCTTCTCTTTTGCTCCCTGTGTAAGACAGAACAGATGCATGGAGCCCCCTTGGGGCGTGTTGGGAAATGTTGCCGCTTCAACAATTACCTTGATCCCATTTTTGTACTTCCTGATTTCCCGCTTGTGCGTAGATAGCTTTCGACCCCTGCCGGGGAGTGGGGCGACCGACCCAGGCCCTGTGTGCGCGTCGTGGTACCCGATGGGCACGGACTAGGAGGGGTGCTCCTATGAAGCGCCAGGGCCGTGAAACCCTCCTGTGGCTAGGGTAGAAACCCCCGCGAGGGCGTCTGAGCACCATCCCTCGCGAGGTTATTCATGAGAGAAACCAAAGCGAGGGGCGAAAATCGACGAACCATAAATCGGCAACAGCAATACCTCCAATAAGACTCCAAATGCAAACGAACACGTCAACTGCGGAAAGCAAATGGAAAAGCCGCGTCCAGCACCTAATCTAGTCTTCGACGTCTTCTCACCAGCGCGGAGCTAAGTGCTGCCACTGGGCGTGGGAGGGAGCCCCAGGGCCTGAGGCTGGCGCTCCTGAGACTCCGGGGCGTGTACAACCCCACTCATTATTACGTGAGAGTGTCACGGGCCGGCGAGCTTCACAGGCATTGGCCTTGCTTCACAGGCTCTGGGCCTTTACCTTTAGCGTGAGGGCTTCACAGGCACTCGCCTTGCTTCACAGGCTCCGGGCCTTTCCAAAAGAGATGATCTTCACAGGCACTCGCCTTGCTTCACAGGCTCCGGGCCTTTCCAAAAGAGATGATCTTCACAGGCACTCGCCTTGCTTCACAGGCTCCGGGCCTTTCCAAAAGAGATGATCTTCACAGGCACTCGCCTTGCTTCACAGGCTCCGGGCCTTTCTTAGGGATAGAACCTCCGGAGGTGCTGGATGTTCCACGCGTTCTGGACCGGCACTCCCTCCTGAGTCTCCAAGCGCGCGGAGCCGGGCCTGGAAACATGAACAACCTTGAACGGGCCCTCCCACATGGGAGAGAGCTTGTGCAATCCCTCCCTGGAGAGGACCCGCCTGAGCACGAGGTCTCCTACCTCGAGGGTCCTGGGGCGAACGTTGCGGCAGTGGTATCGCCGCAGCGCTTGCTGATACCTCGCCGCCCGCAGTGCGGCTTCCCGTCGTCGTTCCTCCCCCAACACGAGGTTCGTCCCCCGCATGGCGTCCTGCTGCACCTCATCGAATGCTAGGACCCGCGCGGAGCGACGTCTGACCTCGTAAGGGAGGACTGCCTCCGCTCCATAGACCAGGAAGAATGGGGTCTCTCCAGTCGGCTTGGTTGCGGTGGTGCGGATGGACCACAACACGGATTGAAGCTCGTCGTACCAACCTCGGCCGCAGGCCTCCAGCTTCTTCTTGAACGTCCTGGTCTTGAGGCCTCTCAGGACCTCTGCGTTGGCTCGTTCGGCCTGGCCGTTGCTTCGAGGGTGCGCCACTGAAGCGTAGCATATCTGCGTTCGAAGGTTAGCATAGTATGTTTTGAAGAGGTTACTGGTGAACTGTGAACCGTTGTCTGTGATGATGCGGTTCGGCACCCCAAACCGGCTCACGATGCCCCTAATGAACTTGACCACGGAGCCCGCGGGGATGGTGCGGACGGCCTCCACTTCAGCCCACTTGGTGAACTTGTCCACGATGACGTAGAGGTAGCGGTAGCCCCCTGGCGCTCGAGGAAACGGGCCCAGGATGTCCAGCCCCCAGACTGCGAATGGCCATGAAAGGGGTATTGTTTGCAGGCCTCCGGCCGGCTGATGGATTTGCTTGGCGTGGAACTGGCAGGCCTCACAAGCTTTCGCCAGCTCTACGGCGTCATTGAGTGCGGTAGGCCAATAAAACCCACTGCGGAACGCCTTGCCGACGAGGGTCTGCAATGATGAGTGGTGCCCGCAGTCTCCACCGTGTATGTCCTCCAGTAGTTCCTTTCCTTGCTCCCTAGAAATGCAACGCAGGAGTACATCATTTGGTCACTTTCGGTAGAGTTCTCCGTCTCTGATGCAGTACGCAGTGGCCTGCCGCGCCACCCGCTCCGCTTCCTCCTCCTTCTCCGGCATGGTCCCTTGTGTCAAGTAACTTCGGAGCTCCGTGATCCAGCACTCCTCCTGAGGTTCCATCGTCAGGAGCAGGCGTGCTCCTGAGGCCGGGCCACAGACTGGGGCTCCTGAGGCAGGTGGCTGGGGGAGCTCCTCCCGAGGCTGAGCCGTGTTTGATAGTGACGGCAAGGCTGAGGGCTTGAAGAGCCTCTCCTCGAAGATGCCAGGCTCCTGAGGCAGCCGCCTGGATGCCCGCTTGGCGATGTCGTCGGCCTCCTGATTGGTGCCACGGGGCACATGCTGCAACTCCAACCCCAGAACTGCTTCTCCACCCTGCGGACCTCCGCAAGGTAAGCTTCCATGTGCTCGTCTTTCGGCTCGTACACCTTGTTGGAGAAGTTCACAAGGAGCTGTGAATCGCCCTTAATGGTAAGGCGCTTCACCCCCAGGGCTGCCGCGGCCTTCAGGCCCGCTATTAGACCCTCGTATTCCGCTATGTTGTTGGAGACCTTTTCACCTTGTTGGAAGCAGAGCTGTACGGCGTAGTAGAGCTTGTCCTGAGTGGGCGATATAAGCACCGCTCCAGCCCCGGTACCATGTCTGGAGAACACCCGGTCAAAGTGCATGACCCAGCCTTCTGGCGCCTCGCTCCTCGGGAAGAGGGACCGATCCTCGTCGGCCTTGAGGCCTGGTGCCTCTGTCTATTCTGCCACAAAATCCGCCAATGCTGCTCCTTTGATGACCCTGGTTGTGCTGAATTCGAGCTGAAACGCCTGCAGCTCTATGTTCCACTCAGCGACCCTTCCGGCTGAGTTAGGGCTCCTAAGCACCCTCTCCAGGGGGTATGACGAGACAACTTTGATGGGGTGAGCCTGGAAGTAGTGACGCAGCTTGCGCGAGGCTATCAGTAGCACGAGGAGGAGCTTCTGAGGCATTGGGTACCGTGCCCTCGCGTCCCGTAGTACTGTGCTGACAAAGTAAACTGGGTGCTCGACAAGACTGGGAGCATCTGGGGTTGCCGCGCCCTCGGGAGGTGAGGGTGCCTCGCAAGGTTGACGACACGGCCGGGTGGCCTCTCCTGCCCCCGGTGCATTTCCAGGTTGCTGACCCTCCTCAGCTGTGGTTGTGGCTCCTGTAGGCTTTCCTTGTTCCTGTTTTGTCCTGCCCCGGGCTGCCGCTGCGGCCTTGACTTTGCATTCCTCCCTAACCGCAACCAGGGCTGCGCTGGTGGAGTAGGGTGTGGCGGCGAGGTACAGTAGCAGGGGCTCCTGAGGGCGTGGAGCCACCATGACTGGGGGACTAGTCAGGTACCTCTTGAGATCTTGAAACGCCTTATCTACTTCTTCAGTCCACTCAAAGGTCCCTTTCTTCTTCATCAGCTAGAAGAAAGGCAGCGCCCGCTCCCCCAGTTTGGAGATGAAGCGCCCTAGCGCGGTCACGCGCCCCCTGAGCTTCTGCATTTCTCTGAGGGTCTTTGGCGGGCTCATGTCCTCGACCGCTTTGACCTTCTCGGGGTTGGCCTCGATGCCACGATCGGACACGAGGAACCCCAAGAGCTTGCCCGAGGGGATGCCAAACACACATTTCTCCGGGTTGAGCGGCAGGTTTACTGCGTCGAGGCTCGCGAAGGTCCCCTCCAGGTCTTGTATCAGGGTCTTGGCCTCCTGAGACTTTACCACTATGTCATCGACGTAGGCCTCGACATTCCTTCCGAGCTGCTGACCCAAGGTGATGTGCATCAGTCGCTGAAAGGTTGCCCCTGCGTTACGTAGCCCGAATGGCATGCACGTATAGCAGTATACCCCGCACGGGGTCAAGAAAGCAATCTTGTCGACATCTTCCACGGCCATCTTGATATGGTGATACCCGGAGAAGGCATCCAAGAAGCATAGCAGGTCGCACTCTGCAGTGGAATCGACAATCTGGTCGATACGGGGGAGCGGGAACGGATTTTGCGGGCATGCCTTGTTGAGGTTGGTGAAGTCGACACACATGCGTTCTTCCCCCCCTTCTTGGGCACAACGACATGGTTGGCCAACCAGTCCGGGTAACGGACCTCGCGAATGACCCCTACAGCCTCTAGCTTGTGGATCTCTTGGGTGATGAAAGCATGCTTCTTCGTGGACTGCCACCTGGCCTTCTGCTTCACAGGGCGTACATTTGGGCATACATTGTGGTGGTGCTCGATGATACTTCTGGGGATCCCCGCCAGCTGATCCGGCTCCCAAGCAAATACCTTCTTATTCGAGCGCAGGAACTTGACCAAGGCCTCCTCCTTCTTGGGCTCTAGGTTGGCGCCTATGGTGAAAGTGGCGCGGCTGGAGGACCCGTCCTCGTCAACGGGGATCTGCTTGGTTTCTGCTTTGTCCTGGGTGAACAACTGCTTCTTCTTGGCGGGCGCAGCCCCCTTGGGCTCTGGGGCCTCCGCATTGGCGGGCCGTGCCGACGCCGCGGTCTTGAAGGCGAGCTCGAGCACTCGCAGGGCGTCCCCGGTGTCCCCGCGCACAGTGAGGGTACCATTGCTCCCGGGCATCTTCATGAGGTTGTACGCCGGATGCGTGGCGGCCATGAACTGGGCCAGTGCCGGGTAGCCGAGGATGGCGTTGTAAGGAAGGCCGATGGGGGCGATGTCGAAGTCGACCGTCTCCGTGCGGAAGTTGTCGTAGGTGCCGAAGGTCATCGGGAGCCGGATCTGCCCCTGGGAGTCGGATGATCCACCCCCGACGCCCGAGAAGGATCGGCTGGGTCGCAGCCGCTCCCGGGGTATGCGGAAGAGGTCGAAAGTCTTGACCGAAAGCAAGCTGAGGCCCGCGCCGCCGTCGACGAGGGTCCGGGTGACGGCCACCTGGCAGATGGTGGGGGTGCATAACAAGGGGAGCGCGCCTGAGCTGACCGGGTTGGTGGGGTGGTCCTCCGAGCTGAAGGTCAGATCGACCTCGCCCGCCACCCGATCCGGGGGAGCCCCCTGCCGCGTGGTAGCGGTGCTAACCCGGCGGGCAAAAGGCTTGATGTGGCGACTTGTGGGCGGCGCCTGCGAGCCGCCCAGGAGGGCCGCAACGACCGGAGGCGCCGGTGCCGCGGTGCAGTTGCTCTGTCGCGTAGGCGGACGCTGGGGTGGTGCTCGTAGCTCGTTTCCCGCCGAGCCGGTGGCGGTGTTGACGGCGGGCGGTGGGGGACGATGAGAGCGCCCACCGGCGAGGGCCGCCGGGGCGGCGCGAGCCCGGCTGGCGCCGCGCATGGCTGCGGCGGCCGAAGCAGGGCGGAGCGGTGGAAGACCGATCCCGGCGCACCCCTACCTAGTGCGCCAAATGTCGGATTTCGGGTTCTGGCAGACCCGTAAGGTTCGAACACTGGGGTGCGCGCGGAAATCTCGCCTTCAACCTCTCCGTCTCGAGGGGATCTAAACTACTAAAAGAGCTGCACGAAAGACACGAGATTTATACTGGTTCGGGCCACCGATGTGGTGTAATACCCTACTCCAGTGTGTGGTGGATGGATTGCCTCCTGGGGCTCGTGTGAATGAACAATACAAGGAAGAACAGCCTCGCGAGGGTCTGTTCATGGCTGTGGTGATGAACTACTATGAAGAGTTCAGTCACCCTCTGTCTCTCCCTCTCTCTCTACTTGCGAACCGAACGAACCAACCCCCACGCGAACCGACCCCTTTGCTATGTGGGTCCTATTTATAGGGGCCCTGGTCCTCTTCCCAAATATTGAGCGGGAAGGGATCCAACAATGGCGGGCTAATTTGAAGGGGGACAGCGAGTACATCTATCCTGACAATAGCAGTCTTCGCCTACCAAAGGCTCTGGTGATGACGCTGCGCTGGGCTCCATGGTGACCTCCGTCTCGTAGTCCTCCTGGTCTTGGTCTCGTTGCACCAAAGTGGCAACCTTTGCCTGATGCCTCGGTACTCGGCGGATACGCTTGCCCCCTTAGCACCAAAGAGGAAAGAGGGACGCTGCGCGCGTTGGCACCCTCCTGGTGCCCCGTGTCGTCATGGCTTGCGTCATGGGCACCTCGTGAGGTACCCCTCCTTGAACTCTCCGCCTCCTCGCGAGCCAGCCTGACGAGGCTGTGCCTGAGGATGCGCCGTGTCGTCCGCCTCGCGAGGCTTGGCCCCTCGCGAGGGTCTTGAGCTTCGTGTTGATAAAGATGGGCCGCGCTGGGCCCCCACTTGAGCCACGCCGCAGGCCGCAGGCGGGCAAGTCTGGGGACCCCCGTTCCCAGAACGCCGACACCGGCATTAACTGCCGTATCCTCAGCATTGTCGTCGTTAATGTGGCGCTTCTACTTGGTTCGACGCGACCTGCCACCACTGTCCCTGGTGTCCGAATTACCAGGGTTTTTGGTTATATTGTTGCTACGAGCAAGCCAGCTGTCTTCTCCCACGCAAAAGCGGGTCATGAGTGTCGTGAGTGCTGCCATAGATTTTGGCTTTTCCTGTCCAAGGTGCCGGGCTAGCCACTCGTCACGGATATTGTGCTTGAAGGCTGCTAGGGCCTCAGCGTTCAGACAGTCGACTATTTGATTTTTCTTTGTTAAGAACCGTGTCTAGAATTGTCTGGCCGATTCATCTGGCTGCTGAATTACGTGGCTTAGGTCATCGGCGTCTGGGGGTCGCACATAAGTGCCCTAGAAATTGTCGAGGAATGCGGCTTCCAGGTCCTCCCAACAACTGATTGATCCTATTGGCAAGCTGTTAAGCCAATGCCGAGCTGGTCCTTTAAGCTTGAGTGGGAGGTATTTGATGGCGTGGAAATCATCGCCGCGGGCCATATGGATATGAAGGAGATAATCCTCAATCCATACCGCAGGATCTGTTGTGCCATCATATGATTCGATGTTTACGGGTTTGAAACCCTCGGGGATTTGATTATCCATTATTTCGTCTGTGAAGCAGAGTGGGTGTGCGGCGTCTCTGTACTGGGCTATATCATGACGTAGCTCCAGTGAGCCTTGTCTACTTTGTTCGGCCCTACCGAATTTGTGGCCGGCATGACGGATGCCGTCTCGAGCCATGGGCCGCCCACGCGATCCGTAGATCGATCTTGTTTGTTTAGCCATGTCCTCCAACATATCTCATAAGTCCGGGGCATAGTCCTGTGCCTTGGTACGGGGTGTGGCTTGAGTGGAGGGCCGAGAGGCCTCTCTGTCGCGGCCACGAGGTGGCCGGTCAGCCGCATCGAGTGCTTCCTCCTCTAATTGGGGTAGCAACCTGCGCCTTGGGTAGCTCTTGGAGGGGCGTTCGAGTTTATGCTCGTCGGCCGCAAGGACTTCAGTCCATCTGTCAAATAGCAAATCTTGATCAGCTCTAAGCTGTTGCTGTTTTTTCTTGAGGCTTCTTGCCGTGGCCATAAGCCTGCGTTGTAAAACGCTATTGCTCGACGGGATCCTCTGGCACGACGAATTCGTCGTCGTCGAGGCTTGCCTCGTCTTCGGAGGGAGGCATATAATTATCGTACTCGACCTCTCTGTCTTCCGCTCTCTCATGAGGGCTGGTTTCTCCACCCTCCTGTGCTAAATCTTGCTGGAGGGGGTTTTCTTCGGCGCTTTCTGGAGTTTTATTATCTCCCGTGCTGGAATCACCGTGTTTGTTTTGGCGGGATTTTGAGCGGCGCCGCTGACGTCGGCACTTAGGCTGTTTCTTGGAGGGGTCATCCTCTGCTGTTCCATCGCCATCTCCCTCTTTTGGGGTGTCCATCATGTATATGTCATACGACTAGGTGGCTTTCCAGGGCCTAGTAGGCGCTAGTTCTTCATTATCTCCTTCATCGGCATCCATACCATCGATGTCTTCGTAGTCGAAGTCGAGCATGTCGGCTAAGTCGTCGACAGTGGCTACAAAGTGGGTGGTTGGTGGGCTTTGAATTTCTTCATCATCCGGATTCCAACCTCGCTGGCCGCAGTCCAGCCAGGGCTCTCCTGATAAAGAGAGAGACTTCAGTGACTTCAGAATATCGCCAAAAGGCGAGTGCTGAAAGATGTCCGCGGCAGTGAACTCCATGATCGACGCCCAATCGGATTCGATAGGCCAGGGCGCGGAGGGTTCGGAGTCCGGAAAGGAGTCCGGCTCCTTGGAGTCATGAGTCTCATGGAGTGCGGGGCTGGTGTTCGGCTCAATCACCGTTGGGATCACAGCCCCCGAGGTGGCGTCCAACCGCCCATCCTCGATCGGCGCAGTTGGCTCCGAATTAGGGACAGGAGCCGATGTGGGTGCGGCCTCCAGGGCACTGTTCGGTGGCAGAGCTAGATCATGCTTGTCGGGACAGTGTGGCGTGCTTGACAGTGGGTCGAATCCGTCGTAGATCAAGTCCCCGCGGATGTCAGCCGTATAGTTAAAACTTCCGAATCTGACCTGACGGCCAGGGGTGTAGCTTTCGATCTGCTCTAGATGGCCAAGTGAATTGGCCCGCAGTGCGAAGCCACCGAAGATGAAGATCTGTCCGGGAAGGAAGGTCTCACCCTGGACTGCATCGCTGTTGAAGATCGCAGGAGCCATCGGGCCTGATGGCGATGGCATAGAGGAACTCTCAATGAAAGCACCAATGTCGGTGTCAAAACCGGCGGATCTCGGGTAGGGGGTCCCGAACTGTGCGTCTAGGCCGGATGGTAACAAGAGGCAGGGGACACGACGTTTTACCTAGGTTCGGGCCCTCTCGATGGAGGTAAAACACTACGTCCTACTTGATTAATATTGATGGTATGGGTATTACAAGAGTTGATCTACCACGAGATCAGAGAGGCTAAACCCTAGAAGCTAGCCTATGGTATGATTGTTGATGTGTATGTTGTCCTACGGACTAAAACCCTTCGGTTTATATAGACACTAGATAGGGTTAGGGTTACATAGAGTCGGTTAAAATGGTAGGAGATCTGAATATCCGTATCGCCAAGCTTGCCTTCCACGCCAAGGAAAGTCCCTTCCGGACACGGGACGAAGTCTTCAATCTTGTATCTTCATAGTCCTGGAGTCCGGCTGAAGGTATAGTCCGGCCATCCGGACACCCCCTAATCCAGGACTCCCTCAGGACCCCTACAACGCTTCTTTTTTTCTCTTGCACGGGGTCATCGCCTGGCTTGTACAAGGGGTTACATGCAACTTCGGCAATGCCATGTACAATGGGTGGCTGCCGGGTAGGGCCCGACAGCCTCTGCGCCTTACGGGTAGAACTTACGGAGATGCTCAATGTTCCATGAGTTTTTCAACGGCGTGCCATCTCCGGTCTCCAGACGGACTGCGCCGGGTCTGGAGATTCGTACTACCCGGTAAGGGCCTTCCCAGTTCGGTGATAACTTGTGTGTACCCTTGGCAGACTGAACGCGCCTAAGTACAAGGTCACCTTCCTCAAGACACCGGGCACGAACCCTGTGGCTGTGATAGCGATGCAGGGCATGCTGATAGGGTGCAGCATGCGTAGCGGCCTGGAGACGGTTCTCCTCGAGTAGCACAATGTCATCACGCTGGTGCTGATCATGCGCTACTTCATCATAGGCAAGCACCCGGGGAGACCTTTAAATGAGTTCCGTGGGGATAACTGCTTCTGCCCCGTAGACCAGGGAGAGGGGAGTCTGCCCGGTGCTCGATTAGGTGTATCGAAAGTCCTTGTCTTGAGTCCATGAAGCACTTCAGCGTTCACCCTCTTAGTTTGTCCATTGCTCCGTGGGTGTGCCGTAGAGGCAAATGAGATCTTGCATCCGAGGGTTTGAACATATTGCATGAAGGCGTCGCTCGTGAATTGGGTGCCGTTGTCAGTGATGATCCTTGCCGGAACTTCGAAACAACACACCAATTCTTTCAAGATCTTGATAGCTGACTGAGCAGTCACCTTCCTTGTGCCAGTCACTTATGGCCACTTTGTAAACTTGTCGATGGCAACAAACTCGAATTCAAAGCCCCCGATTGCTCAGGGGAAGGGGCCAAGGATATCGAGCCCAAAAACATAAATGGCCATGCCAGAGGGGTTGTCTTAAGAGCTTGGGCAGGCAGGTGTGTTTTCTTGGAATGGAACTGACAGGCTTCACATGTCGTGACGAGCTCAACTATGTCTTGGAGGGCTCTGGGCCAATAGATTCCTTGCCAGATTGCTTTCCCAACTCATACCCTTGATCCAATGTGTGAACCGCACATTCCTCTGTGAATCTCAGCCAGCAGTTCCTTTCCATCCTCCCGGCAGACCTACTTCAATTTCACACCATTGGGTCTCCTTCTACACAGAGTGTCATCAATAAACTGATACATACTGGCCCTCCGGGCTACTTTCTCGGCTTCATCTAGGTCGCTAGGGAGTTCTTTGGTTTGGAGGATGCGGATGATGTGCCTTTCCCAAGTTGGAGCCTGAGGCTTGGCAATGAGGAATAGCGGCACCTCCTCGGCTATGGGAGCACCAGCCTTGTTCGCGGGGTCCATAGGCCCGGCTGGAGGGGGTGGTCGGGTAGGCTGTGAGGAGTTGTTTCCGGCAGGGTCTCTGCCGGAGCGGATGGCTCGATCGGGAGAGGCTTCCCGTAGTCCAACTTTCTCCTTTCTGGACCATTTTGGTTGGTGATACGAAGGGTTGACAGAGGTGGAGAACAAAAGTTCCTGGTTCCACAGGAAGCTTCTGCGCAGCACACTTTGACAGCTGATCAGCTATGCTATTTGCTGCATGGGGTACGTGCTCTGTTTGCAACCCGTCGAAGCGCTCCCCCAACATCCTTACTTCCTCAACGTATGCTTCCATCAATGGGCTTTGATAATCCTTGTTGACTTGTCTCACCACCAACTGTGAATCTCCTCGAATGATCAGCTTCTTGATTCCCAATTCTACTGCAATCCTGATCCCAGCAAGGAGCCCTTCATACTCAGCTATATTGTTGGTGTCTTCTTCCTGGGCAAAGTGCATTTGGATGACGTACTTCAAGTGATCCCCAGAGGGGGCAACATGTAGCACGCCAGCTCCTGCACCTTGTAGGGAAAAAGCACCATCAAAATACATAATCCATTCTTGGGGTGATTCCTTGCCGGGGAGAGCTGTTTCCCTTGCTTCCTCATCAGGGGTTGGCGTCCATTCTGCAATAAACTCTGCCACCGCCTTCCTTTGAATGGTTGAAGTGCTCTCAAACTTCAAACCAAAGCTGGATAACTCCAAAGCCCACTCCACTATTCTGCCAGTAGCCTCATGGTTTCGGAGTATCCTCTGGAACGGAAAACAAGTAACAACCATGATCTCATGGGCTTGAAAGTAGTGGCGCAGTTTTCTTGAGGCCATGATGAGGTCAACGATCAACTTTTGCACACCAGAGTACCTCAATCTAGCCCCTTGCAACAACGAGCTGACGAAGTACACTGGCGATGCACCACTTTCTTCCTTGTCGTGTCCTTGGGGTTGCACTTGTTGCTGTGCTTACTGCTGTTCTGATCCTCTTCTGATTTTGCCGTGGTCTGGCCGCTCTCTGCTTCATCCACTTCTCGCTATTCTACCAAGGCTGCACTGACCAATTGGTTGGTTGCTACCAAGTAAAGTAGTAACGGCTCTTGAGGTTTGGGTGCAACAAGGTAGGCATAGATGACAGGCAAGTCTTTATAGGCCCTGCCTTCTTCAAAATTTTGAAGAACGGCAAGGCATGCTCGGCAGACATGGACATGAATCTTCTTAGCGCGGCAACGCAACCCGTCAAACGCCTCACATCCTTAACTGTCCTTAGCACTTGGATCTGCTCATTGGCATTGATCTTGTCGGGGTTGGCTTCAATCCCCCGATGGGACACGAAGAGTCCAAGTAGCTTGCCGGAGGGAACACCAAACACACACTTCTCCGGGTTAAGCTACAAGTTGATCTTGTGCAAATTAGCAAATGTCTCCTCCAAATCCTGGATAAGGGTGGCCTTATTCTTGGTCTTGACCACAATGTCATCCATATAGGCTTGTATGTTTCTGTGTAACTGTGGCTCAAAACCAATCTGGACTGCTCTTGCAAAACTAGACATAAATATGGGCAGACAAGACATGTGGGCAGACAAGACATGCTCTTGCAAAACCAATCTGGCCTTATCCTTTCGGGCATGTGGGCAGAAAGCAAGGTGGTGCTCGATTACCTCCCTAGGAACACCGGGGATGTCACATGGTTGCCACGCAAACACATCCATATTCACCCGCAGGAAGGCAACGAGCGTGCTTTCCTATTTGTCGTCAAGGGTGGCGCTGATGGTCAAAGTACCATCAGCACCAGCCAGCCCTGCTGGGACCTTCTTCACTTGGGGTGCTGCAACCTTGGATCTCTTGCTGTTGGAACACTCCAGCACGTCGTCAACGGGTGCCATCCACTCGGAGGGGCACGCTTCCCGGACTCCTTGCCAGAGGTCCTACAATCCCTCTTTTTTCGTTTGCTTTACTTGGTGGGGACCATTGCTGCCGTAGCCTCTATTGAGACGGCATCCCGATACATCCTGTCCATAGAGATGATTGCATCCTTCTCATCTGATGGGATGGTGATGACTCCCAACGGCCCAAGCATCTTCAAGGTGTTGTAAGCATAATGGGATGCTGCCATGAACTTGGCCAAAGCTGGGTGTCCCAGAATCCCATTATACGGCAGGGGAGCTCAACAACATCAAACACAATCTTCTCAGTCCTGTAGTTCAGCTCTCACCCAAACGTCACCGGCAATGTAATCTTTCCCCTGGGACGGCTCCTGCCGGGACTAACTCCTTGAAACGTGCCGGTAACCTCCAGCTCTTCTTCTCCTATATGAAGCTAGTTAATAACTGCTGGGAAATCAGATTCAACCTAGCCCCGCCATCCACTAACATCTTTGTGACCTTGAGGTTGCGAATTGTTGGGGAAACCAACAATGGCAAACACCCTACCGTGGTGGTGCGGCAAGGGTGGTCCTCCTCATCAAAGATGATGGGCGTGCGAGACCATTTGAGCGGCTTCCGGGCCTCTGGCACTGGCTCCACAACATTGACCTCTCGTGCCCATTGCTTGAGCTGGCGATGGGAGGAGTGCAAGGATGCACCGCCATCAATGCATAAGGCGTCAGTGGCCCGCTGAAATTCCTGCTCATTGCTTTCCTCTTCATTCCCTCCATCACTCAAATCATCATAGGCTTCCTTGTCTTGGCCCCTGGCGGGGTTTCCTTCGTTCTGAAAGGGTTTGCCTGGACGGTTTGCTTCACTGCCTCGGCCCTTTCCGCCAGCAGAATTCTGACCATTCTCCTTATCATGCTTATCATACTCTGCTCTCTGTCTCTTGACAAGCTGCTCAACATAATAACATTCATGGAGGTTGTGGCCCTTGGTCCGGTGGATCTTGCAGTATGGCCCTTCACCTTTCCCGGCTTTCTCCACGGCAGCGGCTTCTCGGCAGGCAGTGCACGTGGCAACTTCCTTGTCGGGGGCCATAGCCTTGGCCTTCTTGCCGGTACTAGGCGTTCCAGAACCTTCCACAGTCATCACTATCTTATCTCTTGGCTTCTTGTTGTGCTTCTTGCCCTTTCTTTGACTGGTTGATTCATCTTCTTCCACTGGATCAACATTGATGCAATCCACCTCTCCGGGCAACTTCCTTCCTTCCTCCATCCGAGCACACTTACCCACTAGTGTGTACAACTCCTTCAAAGTCTTAGGCAACCGCACATTCATCTTACAACGAATGCGATGGTTGCGCACATTGAACTGAAAGGCTGCTATAACAGCTGCAGGATGGATATTCAGAATATTACTATGGACTTTACTGAATCTTTGTAAATACTTACGGAGAGTTTCTCCTTCCTTATGTTGGAGAAGCTGTAGGTCGCTGGGCCTGCCGGTCTCCTGGTGGCCACCGGTGAAGGCACCGATGAACTCGTGGCACAGGTCTGCCCAAGATGAGATGGAGCTCTCCGGCAGGTGCATGAGCCAAGATCTCACGTTGGACTTGAGAGCCAATGGGAAGTAATTGGTGAACACCTTCTCGTCTCTTCGCCCGGCAGCCTGAACAACGATGGTGTAGATGCTCAGGAACTCTGCCAGGTTCAGTCTCCTGTCGTACTTCTCGGGTATCTCCGGCTTGAACATTCGGACGAACGCCAACAGACTTGCTGCAGCTCATGTGTAAAGGTAGGGCAGCCGACCTCGAAAGGTAGGGACCAGCTAATGCCGAATGCAGGCTCGTCGACGTTGAGCCCACCGCACCCGTCAGCCTGGCGGGGGTCGTCGAGAGGTCGTCCCATGACGACGCGCGCATGTCCCCGCCGCCTATCCTCCGTGGTTCGCTGTTGGCCCGGACGTGCTCGAGGGTCGGAAGAGGCCATCGAGACATCGTCGGGATCTTGTTCTTGTTGCACCCGTGTCTGCTAATGTGGGGGGACTGCATGGTAGGGACAGCCCCCACCATTCGGCCAGCAGTACGAGAAGTTGTCGTCACTTGGGGAGGCCATGCTGGGCCGGCGTGCCGCGAGCCCCCAGCCTCAGCGAAACCGAGCAGACTCTGGATGGTGGCACACCATTCATCCATTTGCTCGGCTACTGGCGGGAACCTCAGTAGCAGCTGGAACCTCCGTGCTTGTGCTTGGCATGGAAGTTGATGACCTTGACCGCACTGTCGCCTAGCTCCTAACGGTGCCTGCGGCGGCGAAAACAATGGCGCGCCCGTGCTGCGGTGGGGTGACCATCTGGGTAGCGGGGTCACGCGGCGATGGCGCTCGAGGGCTGCGGCTCCGTTGGTGGGAGGAGGGGATGTAAGCGGAGTTTCCCTCCCATCCACACCTTGCGGAGCTTGACCGTCGACGCGCTGCTGAAGCTGTTCTCCTCTGACGCCTTTAGCCCCCGTGTCTGCCGCAGGGGAGTGGCGACAGCGCCATCTGCTCTTGCCACGCCCTCGGCAGCGCTCACATCCTCACTTTGCCACGCATCTCCCGCGGCATTTGAGGCCGTGGGCGGCGGAGCCTTCGAGGTAGATGGTTGGGCCGAAAGGCCGGACTTCTTCTTGGGCACCATGGTCAATGGCGTTGTCGAAGATGAAGATGGCAATGAAGATGACGCGCTGCGCACACTTTCAGTTTCGCACAAGCGAGCCCCCTACCTAGAAGGCCAAAGATGGCGTGGGATATCCGCGGCCACCTATGGGACCGGGCGGCCCCTTTCTGGTTCAGCGGGGGGACGTCGCATTGCACAAAGAGCAGACCAGTGTGCAGCAGCATGGTAGATAGCACACAAGAAATTTACCCAAGTTCGGGGCGCCGTGAGGTGGCAGACCCTATTCCTACTTTGGTGGATTGATGATGGAAATGAGAGTGGTGGTCTGTGGTATACTTGCCTGGCAAGGTATGCCTCAAGGCCACGGTGACCACAAGCGTATGGTGGCTTGGGTTTTGTGAAGTTTCCAAACCTCTAACCCCCTCCTACGACTGCCATGGGAATCCTTTTGTAGATTAAGCGGTCACCACAATGGCAAATAGTCATTAGCCACTGATATGATAGCAAATAGTGCTATCATACCTAACTTGGCCGGCTGGCAGGGTGCATTAAATGCACTACTCAGTGTCACATCACTAGTTGCCCGACAAGGCCTGTCGGGCTTATCTTGCCAGCTCCGCGCCTGTTTTCTTGACACGTCGCTGGACGGGTTTCACCTGTGGGTTTCTTCTGTAGGAGATGTATCACACCCAATATGCGGCACTATCCTAAAGGGACTCGAAGGTCCCACCAAGGATAGAACCGCATATTGACACACTTTTGTAAGGTGGATATCCTTACATCGTACCATAACATAATAGTTGGGGATACATACAAAAGGCATACAATGCCACAAGAATACATCAATACAACATACATAGAACAATATCAAACTACGGATGAAACACAAACCTGAACTCAAATGACATCCACCCTGCTAGCTGAGGCAGCCGAACAGGAACCTATCCCCTGAACAAAGAAGAAGCACAAGAAGAACTCCAAAACAAGCAAACATCGCTCTCGCGTCATGATCATCGCATTACCTATACCTGCAATTGTTGGTGTAGTAATCTGTGAGCCACGAGGACTCAGCAATCCCATTACCATGGGTATCAAGACTAGCAAAGCTTAATGGGTGTGGAAAGGGTAAATGGTGAGGTTGCAGCAACCACTAAGCATTGTATGGTGGATAACTCAGGAGTACAAGAGTAAGATGAGAAACTACGCAAACGGTCGCAAACTAGTAATGATCAATAAGTGATCCAGAACTACTTACGTTCAAACATAACTAAACCGTGTTCCCCTCTCGGACCTCCCTGAAAAGAGATAATCAGGGTTACGCAACGTGGTTGGTGTATTTTAATTTGACTTTACTTTAAGTCCTCTACACCCGGATATTAACAAATTGCCATTTGCCACATAACCGCGGGCATGACTCTCGAAAGTTGAAACCTTGCAGGGGTGTCCCAACGTAGCCCATGACAAGCTCACGATCCGTGGAGACAATCCTCCATCGCGGGACACTTCAATCAGACTCGGAATCCCGGTGCACAAGATATTTCGACAATGGTAAAACTAGTCCTGCAAGACCTCCCGGGCGTGCCGTCACCCTGATAATAGTTGCGCGTATCTCGCCTCAGGCCACGTTCGGATGGGTCAGCCTACATGTATATACCTAATACCTCAAGTTTCCCCAAGGCGGCCCTGCAGTTTGCCCGGTTTGGACCAACACTCATGAGGAGCACTGGCCCAGTTTGTTGATTAAGTCCACGGGGTCCGGAAAGTCCCTATGCAAGTTTTTAGTTGTTATTAGGCAAATGGTAAAACCAATGTTGGGCCTTGTTGGAGGAGTTTTATTCAAAGAGAACTATCAAGACGGGCCCGTAAACCCTCATTCTGTTAGGGACGCAAAAACAAGGAACATAACACCGGTATGATGGAAACTAGGGCGGGAAGAGTGGAACAAAACATCAAGCAAAAGGCCAAGCCTTCCACCCTTTACCAAGTATATAGATGCATTAATTGAAGAAGATATATTGTGATATCCCAACACATCCATGTTCCAATATGGAATAACCTGCAAGGCACCTGCAACTAGCAACGCTATAAGAGGGGCTGAGCAAAGAAGTAACATAGCTAAACAACAGTTTGCTAGGAAGGTTGAAAAGTTTAGAGGCTAACATGGCAATTTGGGAGGCTTGATAAACAAGTGGTAGGTGGCGCGACATAGCGATAGCAACGAGACAACTAGCATAGCAAAGATAGTAGTGAGATCCAAGGGGACGGTCATCTTGCCTGAAATCCCGCTAGGAAGAAGAACGAGTCCATGAAGAAGATAATCCCACGTAGACGAACGAATCCTCACAATCGCAACGAAACAGGAACTAACGAGAAGAAGAAACAACCGAAAAGGAGCAAACAACACGGTAAACACACAACACATAAATATGACTTGATGCTCAACCAGTTATGATGCATGACAGGGCTACATGATGCTACTCATGGCAAGAAATGATGCATCCAAGAGCAACACATCAAAGCAAGTTTAAATGAGACCGGAATCAACATATAACAATTCCGGTAAGTCCTCATATGCAACTTTCGAAATTATTCTAGATCTGAACAAAACATTATGTTAAATTTGTTAAACATCAAGTTAAAGTGCACCAAGATGATCTACACAGTTTTCTAGTCAAGTTACATATAAAGTTCACTTAATTCGGAGCTACGGCCTGGAAGATATGAGCAAAACAAGTTAAACATGTCATTGATGCAAAAGCAAGCAAAACACAATCACAAACACTCCAAAACAAGGATGCAAAAAGGTATGGTGAAAGTACATGCAAAACCAAGCAAGTTTCATATAGAGCATACTCCAAACAGAGCAACAGTTCAACACATACACTCAATACAAGTTTCAAACACAATCTGCCCAAAACAACAACTAAGTACTTCAAATATCATTAAGGTTCACGTCCATATGCATCAAGATTAATCCAAGATACACCGATAATGACTGTGAAAAACAGAGCATACATGTGAGCAGGAATAACATGTTGACATGTTGGAGGCATGAAACAATGAGACTACAGTGCACAGCAAACAAAAGCATGGAATTAAAGTACAGGTTAAACATGGCAAAACATGATTACTAAGTATCTCCATATGAGCCCTAGATCAATGGCAATCAACAAGACAAGATGCAACATGATATAAGCTGATTCTCAGACTTAGAGGAAATCTAGGAATGCAAAACAATAACACTATGATGCTGACTTTGGAGGCATATAACAGCAGGCATAGAAACTTTAATAATTATGCAAAAGACATGGGCATGTAGTATACATGATATACTTCAACTTAGTCCATGAGCACACTTTCATATGAAGCATGGAGTAACTACTATGATGCTTGCAAAAAAGGAACATGTTGTTAACAGGTTGACAGATTTAGCATGATGGCAACTTGAGAGCAAGAAAGGGACAAGATATAGCAAGTTATATGGCAACCAAGGGCATGGCATCAAAGTACACATAACAAGGAGCAAATAACCTCAAGGCATCATATACATATGACCCATAGACTAGTGGGAACCAACAAGACAAATTTGAATGCAGTAATAGTTTTAGCAAGTGTAAAATAGCAACATCATCATAGCATGTTTACAAGCTTGGAACAGAGGTCATACGAAGTCCAAAATTATCAAACTTGACATGTGTACAAAGTACTCATAGCATAATTCAAAACATGTAATTGGAGCATCTCCAAAATAGGCATAGAGTAATCAATAACAAGCTCACAACATGGCATCATGAAGTTAACAGCAAACTGGAACATCATTTAGGCATGTTCATGGCAATGAAAACATATGCTACATGACATATATGAGGCATCAAAAGGCATGGCATCATATCGCATAACATGGACATCAAAACATGTCAACTAGGCATCTCCAGATTATGCATGGAATAAATGGTAGCATCAAGTTAACATGGCAAAATCACTAAGTCTTAGAAAATAAAAAACATCAAGTGTCACACTTTGCAAGCTTGTGCTAGTCACCACAAGGCACATAAAAAATACATGGATTGCACCACTGTAAATATGGCATGAAGATGCTCCTAAAACATGTAAACATGATGCTCAAAATAAAAACACACAAAATGATATGAAAAATACAAATCAAAAAGTTATAACAAACTTCAGCAGTTAACATCATATAACACTCCTTCAATGATGATTAAGGCATCAAGATTAGCAGTAACATGCAAACAAATGACACTAGCGTGTAGAGCACTCAGAGATGACCAAATCAATATATCATACACGCAAAACGGAACAACATGCACGGAGATATGCCATGATGAAGATGCACACATATTATCAAATCCTGGGGACTTGGAGAAAAAAACCTCCGGGAAAACTGGACGGCGCGGTTCCGTGACGAAGTGGTGTAGCGGGGCCATTTGGTTGGAGGGCTCAGACTGTCCGGTGATGGCGGCATGCAGATCTGGGGAGGTGGCCAGTGACGTGGCTTCGGCGAGCAGGGGAGGTCGTCCGGTCATCGGAGAAGGCGGAGGAGGCCGGGGTCGACTGGATCCGGGGCAAGGGGGGCCATCGGGGTCGGTTCCCGACTAGATCGGGGCGGAGGCACCGAGCGAGGGGTGGCGAGGCCCTCACGGCGGCAGCGGCGAGCTCCTGCTCCGTGCAGGGCACTGCAATGGCGTGAGGCGGGCCGTGGGGACGGGACGGCGCTGGGAGGAGCAGGAGGCGTGGCGTGGTGGTGCCGCGTGCGCCGCTAGCACGAAGCGCAGTCGGCAGCGTGAGGCACGGCGACGGGGGGCGGGGCGGCACTGCGGTGGCGGTGGAGCGTGGTGGCGTGAGGTCGGGCGGTGGCGGGGTCGGGCATCACACGGGGCGGAGCGAGGGACGCGGGGCGGCTCAGGTGGATCAGGCTCGCCGCGGCCCGGAGCGGGCCGGAGATGGGCTCCGCGGGCCCGACAGTGAAGTGGGCGTTGGGGAGGCGAGGTGGCGACGTCTGATTGATTAGACGGGGCGGTGGTGCGGACATGTCCGACGACGGAGTGGAGATGTCTGGCGCGCGGAGGAGGAAGATGCTAGGGTTTGGACCCGAAATTTCGGAGGAGGGGAGTAATTTATAGGTAGAGGGAGCTAGGAGAGTCCAAATGAGGTGCGGTTTTCGCCCACGCGATCATGATCCAACGACGGAGTGCATGGAGTTGGTTTAGATGGGCTAGTGGGCTGATGTGAAGGGGTGCTTGGCTGCAAAGAGAGAGGGAGTTCGGCGGTTACACGGTTAACCGTTGGGGTATCAAATGGCCTCCAAATGGAACAAAATTTGACAGGCGGCCTACCGGTGTTGTACCAAGGCCACTCGACAAATCTCGGCCCATTCTCAGAACATTTTTCTCTTGCTCACGAAACGAGATCTGAGAGGTGCAACGGGTGCATGCGTGAGTGTCAGATCCCGAAATGGACAATGAGGAAAATGACCGGATGCATGAGACGAACACGAATGCAAATGAGATGCACATGATGACATGAGATGAAATGCATGACATGAACAAAATGCAAATACGAGGATAAAACCCAACCACAGAGGATATAACATATAACATAGCCGGAAATGGCAAGAGTTGGAGTTACAATTATGTAATGTTACATCCGGAGCGTTACAAGATGGCTGCCATGTGTCCAATGCTGCCACTTAATCACCTTGCGGCTTGACACCACACTGATTGATGACGTGGTCGTACTTGCGTGGTTTGCGGGGTGGTTCAGGCCCCGCAAGCCCCGGTAGGTGTTGCCAGGGAGTCTTGTCTACTTGCTTCTGGTGGTGGCCTGGCCCCTTGCCGGGCTCGCCTGCCCAGTGAGGGAGGCCCTTCTCTTGCCGATATCCTATTCCTTTGGCTCGATCTCGACCCTCTGAGCTGCATGTTGGTTCTTCAACCTCTGACTTAAGCTGGTGCTACAATCTTGATCTTGTGCCTGTGCACAGTTGGGCAACATACCCAGGGTCTGTTGCACCAACAGGTCGCAAACTAGTAATGATCAAGAAGTGAACCTGAACTACTTATGTTCAAACATAACCCAATCGTGTTCTCTTTTCGAACGCTCACGAAAAGAGACAGTCATGGTTACGCACGCAATTGGTGTATTTTAATTAAGTTTAATTCAAGTCCACTACAACTAGATATTAACAAATTCCCATCTGCCACATAACCGTGGGTACGGCTCCCGAAAGTTTAAACCCTGCAGGGGTGTCCCAACTTAGCTCATGACAAGCTAATGATCCGCAGAGACAATCCTCCATCTCGGGACCCTCCGATCAGACCCAGAATCCCGATGCAGAAGACATTTTGACAATGGTAAAACAAAACTAGCAAGACCTCTCGATGCACCGACCTAGCCTCATAGGAGTCACACGTATCTCGTTCTGAGGGTACACCGGGTGGGCACGATGTAGGGTTGGCTGAGACCCTGGTTGCCCAGGGGGCGTCGGACATCGCCCGGTTCGGACCAACACTCATGAGGATCATTGGCCCGGGGTTGATTAAGAGACCTCGGGGGCCGGCAGTTCCATATGCAAGTTGTTAGTTGTTATTAGGCAAATGGCAAAACCAATGTTGGGCCTTGCTGGAACAGTTTATTCAAAGAGAACTGTCAAGAGGGGCCATAAACCCTCACCACGTTAGGGACGCAAAATCAAGGAACATAACACGGGTATGACGGAAACTAGGGCGACAAGAGTGGAACAAAACACCAGGCAAAATGCCGAGCCTTCCACCCTTTACCAAGTATATAGATGCATTAATTAAATAAGAGGTATTGTGATATCCCATGATATCCATGTTACCCATGTCCCAACATGGAACAACCCGCAACTGCAACTGCAACTAGCAACGCTATAAGGGGGGCTGAGCAAAGAGGTAACATAGCTAAACAACGGTTTGCTAGGATGGTGAAAAGGTTAGAGGCTGTTTCACGGCATATTGGGAGGCTTGATAAACAAGTGGTAGGTAGTGTGACATAGCGATAGCTACGAGACAATGACCATAGCAAAGATAGTAGTGAGATCCAAGGTGACGGTCATCTTGCCTGAAATCCTGCTAGGAAGAAGATCGAGTCCATGAAGAAGACGAACCCACAGAGATGAAGGAATCCTCGAAATCGCAATGAAACAGGAACTAGCAAGAAGAAGCACAACCGGATAGAAGCAAACAACATAGTAAACACCCAACACATAAACACAACAAGATGCTCAACTGTAACGCCCTCGATGCAGCTATATCTCCTACGTGTCAAAGCATGACTTAGAGGCATAATCGCATTGAAAGCAATGTCGCAAGTAAGGTAATCTTCACAACAACCCATGTAAATAGATAAAAAGGGGAAAAGGTACATAGTTGGCTTACACTCGCCACGTCACACAAATACATGAAATAACATTACAAACATCCAATACACTCATGGTCCAACTACTGTACCGAAATAAAGATCAACCCCCACTTGCGACACAGTCCTGGATCGCCCCAACTGGGCTCCACTACTGATCATCTGGGAAAGACACATAGTAACGGCGAGAGTCTTCATCGAACTCCCACTTGAGCTCAAGCGCATCGTCTGGAACGGTATCATCGGTCCCTGCATTTGGTTTGGAAATAATCTGTGAGTCACGGGGACTCAGCAATCTCGCACCCTCGCGATCAAGACTATTTAAGCTTATAGGTAAGGCAAGGTATGATGTGGAGCTGCAACAAGCGACTAGCATATATGGTGGCTAACATACACAAAAGAGAGCGAGAAGAGAAGGCAAAGCACGGATGAATAACTATGATCAAGAAGTGATCCTAGAAAAACCTACGTCAAACATTACTCCAACACCATGTTCACTTTCCAGACACCGCCGAGAAGAGATCATCACGGCTACACACGCGGTTGATTCATTTTAATTAAGTTAAGTTTCATGTTATCTACAACCCGACATTAACAAATTCCCATCTGCCCATAACCGCGGACACGGCTTTCGAAAGTTCAAATCCTTGTAGGGGAGTCCCAACTTAGCCCATCACAAGCTCTCACTGTCAACGAAGGATATTCCTTCTCCCGAGACATTCTGATCACACTCGGCATCCTGGTTACAAGACATCCTCGACAATGGTAAAACAAGTCCAGCAACACTGCCCGAATGTGCTGACAAATCCCGATAGGAGCTGCACATATCTCGTTCTCAGGGCACACTCAGATTGTCCAAACTTCCGGTAGGACAGCCCAGAGTTGCCCCTGGTGGCCACCGGCGGCTGACGAGGTGGACCAACACTCAAAAGAGCACTAGCCCGGGGGGGTTTAAATAAAGATGACCCTCGGGCTCCGAAAATGCAACGGAAAAAGAGACTAGGTGGCAAATGGTAAAACCAAGGTTGGGCATTGCTGGAGGAGTTTTATTCAAGGCGAACTATCAAGGGGTTCCCATTATAACCCAACCGCGTAAGGAATGCAAAATCCGGGAACATAACACCAATATGACGGAAACTAGGGCGGCAAGAGTGGAACAAAACACTAGGCAAAAGGCCGAGCCTTCCACCCTTTACCAAGTATATAGGTGCATTAAGATAACAAGATAATATGGTGATATCCCAACAATAAACAATGTTCCAACAAGGAACGAACTCCAATCTTCACCTGCAACTAGCAACGCTATAAGAGGGGCTGAGCAAAGTGGTAACATAGCCAATCAACGATTTGCTAGGACATGGTGGGTTAGAGGTTTGACAGGGCAATTTGGGAGGCATGATAAGCAAGTGGTAGGTATTGTAGCATAGGCATAGCAAAAGAGCGAGCATCTAGCAAGCAAAGATAGAAGTGATTTCGAGGGTATGATCATCTTGCCTGCAAAGTTGTCAGAGTTGACTTGATCCTCATAAGCGAACTCAATGGGCTCCTCGTTCACGAACTCGTCTCCTGGCTCTACCCAAACAAGAACAACAAGCAAACGGAACACAATCAACCACGTGCAATGCTCAAACACATGATGCAAACATGGTATGATATGCGGGATGCGGTATGTGATGCATATGCAAGAATTGACAAGGAATAATTGGACCTAGCCGCAACATGGAAATCCAAGAGTGCCACTGGAAAGGTGAAGTGATTTTGGTTGAAATCGATATAAAGATCATCGAAATTGGATGCACGGTTTGGAAATGGCATGCAAAACAAATATGGCACCGGTCTGCGATAATCAGGAAGTGACCAAGTAAATGCATCAAGATAAATATGCTACAGCACTCAAACATGACAACAAAATACATGGCAGGGATCCACTCATGAAGCTTGACAAAAGATGAACACTAAGCTACGGCTAATTCATCCAATAACAGGTTCAAACAAGCATGGCAAAAGTGCAAATGACAACAGGTTTCAGACTTCGTGAAATTAACACAAGTATGGAATTTATCATCTGGAAGCACACTTTGGAGCATGAAAACTACAAGCTACAGGAACTTAACATGGCAAAGCAAGGCATGTCATGAAGCTACACAAAGCACTTAACAAAAGTCCCTTAGTGACCTTGAGCCAGAAGCAACCAGAAAATACAATTGCAAGCATGAGAACCTGGCAAAAACATAAACAGATTCAGACTTAGTGAAAAACTGGAGCATGCAAATCAGTTAATGAGTAGGCATGTTTACGAGCTCGATGCACTCACTACAGAGCATGGCATGACAAACTAAGCATACACCCATCAAGAAGACATGGAAAAGGAGCTAGACATGGAAAGAACAACAACATAGCATGCACGGATCAATAGCAACATCCTCGGCAAAATCGCTAAACATGTCAACAATCTGCCAGGATTCACGATATAGCAAAAGTAGAGCTCGATTGACTCAAGCTAGGGTGCTCCATAAATGCAAACAAAGAATTGGATGGATAGAGAACCACAATCTTAACAAAACAACCTTACTAATCATCCTCAAAAGAGGCACGGATCACTAGGAAACAACATGAACATATGGCATAACGACAAAATCAGGACAAGGACTTAGTGAAATTCTAAGTCCTTGAAATCAGCATTACCGATTACGCTACTTTGCAAGCTTGTGCTAGTCACCACAAATATCACAAAAATACATGGCAAGCACCTCTACAAAGATGGCATGGCATATAACAAAACACATGTAGAGCTCAGAATCATATCATGCACACATTAATCATGGCAAAAATGACAAATAGCTATTTGCTTAAACAGATCTGCCAAATTCATCATATAGCCCTCTTCCAACAGCATTTCGGGCATCAAGATGAGCCGAAATGAAAATGATGCAATGAGACGAAATGATGTACTCGTCGAGACGAACATTTTGATATGCTACACGCACAAATCGGAGCTATGGATGCGGAGTTACGACATGATGAAAATTGTTAAAAATTTAGGGTTTCGGGGAATAAAGTCAACCGAAATTCAGATATGAGATCTACTGTAGCAACACTGTTGCAGGGCGCGGACTTCGAGGCATCGGCGGACCTCGCCGGAATCGGCGCCGGAGTGGACGGAGGTGGTCAGAGAGGGCGGGGCCGGCCGGATCTAGAGCCGGCGCGGCGAGGCGGCGAGGAAGGCGGCCGCGGGCGCGGCGGAGCGTCTCGGCGGCGGCGGCGTTGCGCGGTGGCAGCGAAGCAAGGCGCGGCAGCGGAGGAGCAGTGGCGCGGCGGCGGAGATCCGGTGGCGGCGCGCTCCGGTGTAGGGCGGCGCGGGCGCGTGGGATCGGGCGGCGGGGCTCCCAAGCGCGCGGGGCGGCGAACGGGCCTCGGGGGCCCGGTTTGGGCCTCCCGGGCCAGCGGCGGAGAGATGTCCGGCCGGACACGTGTCATCGTGTGGTTGGGCGCGGAGCGGCGGCGGACGTTCTCCGGCCGGAACGGACACGTCCTGCACGGCGCGATGAGATTTCTAGGGTTAGGGGGGAAGAAGACCCGTGATTTTTGTGAGGGGATCTATTTATAGGCATAGAGGGAGCTAGGAAGCTCCAAATGAGGTGCGGTTTGCGGCCACGCGATCTTGATCGAACGCTCTAGATGATGGAGAGGGTTTAGATGGGTTTTGGGCCAAATTGGAAGGGTGTTGGGCTGCAACACAAAGAAGGCCTTCTCGGTCCCTCGGTTAACCGTTGGAGTATCAAACGAAGTCCAAATGGCACGAAACTTGACAGCGGTCTACCGGTAGTAAACCAAGGCCGCATGGAAAGTCTCGGTCCAATCCGGAAATGTTTAACCCCCACACACGAAAAGGGGTAGAAAGAGGCACCGGAGGAGATATGAGCGCCGGAATGCAAAATGGACAACGAGGAAAATGCTCGGATGCATGGGACGAACACGTATGCAAATGCAATGCACATGATGACATGATATGAGATGCATGACAAAGGCAACAACACACGAAGACAAAAACCCGACACCGAGGAAAATAAAAAATAACTTAGGCCGGAAACGGCAAGAGTTGGAGTACAGATAAGGTAAATTACATCCGGGGTGTTATATCAACCAAGTATGATGCATGACAAGGCTACATGATGCTACTAATGGCAAGAGATGATGGATACAGATCACCACATCAAAGCAAGTTTTAGTGAGGCCGGAAACAAGATATAACAATACTGGTAAGTCCTCATATGCAAATTTCGAAATTGGTCCAGATCTGAATAACACATTATGTTGAAGTTGTTAAACAGAAAGTTAAAGTGCACCATGATGATATACGCGTCTTTCTAGTCAAGTTACATATAAAGTTCATTTAATTCAGAGCTACGACCTAGAAGATATGAGCAAAACAAGTTAAACATGGTATTGATCTAAATGCAAGCAAAACACAATCAAAAACACTTCAAAACATGGATTCAACATGGCATGATGAAACTACATGCAAAACCAAGCAAGTTTTATGTAGAGCATGCTCCAAACGGAGCTACGGTTCAACACATACACTCAATACAAGTTTCAAGCACAATCTGCTCAAACCGACAACTAAGCACTTTACAATCAAGGAAACAACATGCTACAAGAAACATATGGACAAAAACTTGATATGCACTCAAAGTACAGACTACATGATCCAAATAAAATCAAGGTTTAGATTCATAGGGATCAGTATTAATCCAATGAGATCAATGCAAAAAAGCAACCTTATAACACAGATTAGGACTTAGTGGAAAACTGGGCATACGTGTGACCAGAAATAACATGTTGACATGTTGGAGGCATGAAACAATGATGCTACATTGCAAGAACAAGGTAAAGAAAAGCATGGAATTAAAGTACAGGTTAAACATGGAAAATCATGGTTACTAAGAATCTCCCTATAACCCCTAGATCATTGGCATTCATCAAGACAATATTGCAAGTCATAACAGATTCCCAAACAACAAAAGTATATGCTACAGGAACAAATCATGCCATCAAAGCGCATGGCAAACATTACAGGTAGAGCTATACAAAACATAATCACTGAGCTACTGCTAGAAACCACTATAACATGCTCAAAACATCATGGAAAAAATACAAATGATAACAGATTCACAGACTGGAATTTAATGAACATGGCAGAAACAGCGACAAGTAGACATGTTTGCAAGCTCGGTTAACTCAACATAAAGTATATCATGGCATGTGAGTACAATCAACATCAAGATGACATGTTTGTACAGCTATGCATTGCAGGAGCATGGTCATAGGATGCATAGAACACTAGCTATTCACATGGCAAAAATGAACTTACTGATAACAGGCTGACAGAAACATTATTTAGCAATTTGAGAGCATGGTAATGACAAACAAGGGCATCGATTAATAGAGCATGACAAGATATACAAAACAACCTTACTGAGCATCTCTAGATTATGCATGGATCCACTTAGAGCATGAAGCTAATATGGCAACATAATGTAGCAGATTCAGACTTAGCAGAAAACTAAGTGTCTGAAATCAGAAACAACAAGTAGCTCACTTTGCATACTTGTGCTAGTCACCATAGGGCGAATTAAAATACATCGATCGCACCACTGTAAGGATGGCATGAATTTGCTCCTAAAACATGTACACATGATGCAGAAAAGAAAAACAAAAAATGCTATGAAAAAGACAAATAGGCAAGTTATATCATTTTTCAGCAGACTATAACATTTAGCACTTTTGCAATGAGTATCAAGGCATAAAGATGAACAACAACAGGCATGCAAAGTACACCATAATGAAGAGCATTCAGAGATGAACATTTTTACATATTGCACTCCTGCATAGGACAAATATGCACAAAGTTATGCCATGATGAAGATGCACACATGCTGCTGAATCTTAGGGACTTAGCTGAATTACAGAAAAATGTGAGCGAGCGGGGAATACTATTCAACGCTCAGGGAGGGTTACAGAGGCTCTCACCACTGGGCCTCTCGGGTCGGACCGGTGGAGAGGTGGGGCTTGTCGTCTCCTCCTACCCGAACACTACAAGGCAGCGGCGGTGAGCAACTCCGGCGAGCGCGCTGGAGGGATTCCGGCGACGGGCGCAGCGGAGCTAACCGGGAACGGGTAGGTCCGGGCATGGGGGTCCCGGATCCGACGAGGATTGAGGATGAGGAGGCCCGTGACGGGCTGTGCTAGAGAGAGCGCGAGGGGTCAGGGAGAGAGAGGAGGAAGCAGGACGGGGCGGCACGGGGCTCAGCAGCGACGAGCGCGGCTCGAAGACGACATCGGTCGGCTGTGTGGGTAGGTGGGCGGTGAGGCTACGGTAGCGTATCGAGGCGATGGCGTGGGGCGACATCGTCCGGCGGGAGCTCGAGGGCAAGCAGGCGGCGCGCTCGGGGCGGCTTGGGCCCCGATGGGCTCGGGCGGGCCCGCCCATGCCCGGGAGGACCACGGCCGTGGGAGGAGAGAGGAGGCGTGGGGCGCTGATGTGGCGGCCTCCAATTCGCCCAGGCCGACGGCACGGATGCGTCTGGCAGCGGGCGGACTTGTCCTACAGCGTGAGGAGGAGGGGAGCTAGGAGAGTACTATGGAGGTGCGGTTTTCGCCCACAAGATCGTGATCCAATGGCGAAGATCATGGAGGGGGTTTAGCTGGGCTATTGGGCTGTTGTGGAGGGGTGATGGGCTGCAAAGAGAAAGGGGTTCGACGGTTAACGCTATTAACCATTGGGGCATCAAACGACCTCCAAATGGAACAAAATTTGACAGGCAGTCTACCGGTGATATACCAAGACCACTCGCCAACTTTCGGTCCATTCCGAGAATGTTTTTCTCCCGCTCATGAAACGAGATCTGGAAGGTGCGACGGGTGCATGCGAGAGTGTCGGACTCCGAAATGGACAACAGAGAAAAATGACCGGATGCAAGTTTTGAAAAACGTGTAGATGAAATGCACATGATGACATGGAAAAGTGCAACACGTAAGTGCATGACATGGCAACGACGGCGAATAACTGGAAGATACCTGGCACATCGGTCTCGGGGCGTCACAGTGTTGGTACAAACCGAGCAAACTGCAGGGACAGCACAGGGAATCTTGAGGTCTAGTTTTACTCGTAGGATGTCTCATCTAGTGTGCCTTGAGAAAGAGACACGCGCGGCTCTTATGGTGATTTGTTGGCACATTCGGGAGGTCTTGCTGGTTTTGTTTTACCATTGTTGAAATGTCTTGTGCACCAGGATCCCGAGTTTGATCGGATGTCCCGCGATGGAGCATTATCACCGCAGAATGTGAACTTGTCATGGGCTAAGTTGGACACCCGTGCAGGGTTTAAACTTTCGAGAGCCGTGCCCGCTGTTATGTGGCAGATGGGAATTTTTTAATATCCGGTCATAGTGGACTTGAACTAAACTCAACTAAACACACCAACCACGTGCCTAACCGTGACTGTCTCTTTTCGGGTGTGTTCGAGAAGAGAACACGGTTGGGTTATGTTTGAATGTAAGTAGTTCAGGATCACTTCTTGGTCATTACTAGTTTGCGACCATTGCGTAGATTCTCATCTTATTCCTGTACTCGTAAGTTAGCCACCATACAATGGTTATTCGCTTGCTGCAACCTCACCACTTATCCATTCCATACCCATTAAGCTTGTCTAGTATTGATACCCATGGTAATGGAATTGCTGAGTTCTTGTGGCTCATAGTTTACTACAACAATAGTTGCAGGTATAGGTAATGCGATGATCATGACGTGAGAGTGATGTTTACTTGTTTTGGAGTCCTTCTTCTGCTTCTTCTTTGGTCAGGGGATTGGTTCTTGGCCGGCAGCCAGGGCTACCAGGGTGGATGTCGTTTGGGTTTCTATTTGTGTTTCATCCATAGTTGGATTTTGTTCTCATGTATGGTGTTAGATGTATTCATGTGGCATTTGTATGGCTTTGTATGTATACCCAGCTATTATGTAATGGTAATATGTTGGATGTATTCATGTGGCATTCGTATGACTTTGTATGTATTCATGTGACCTTGCAAAAGCGTTTCAATATGCGGCTCTATCCTTGGTTGGGACCTTCGAGTTCCGCTCGGATAGGATCGCATATTGGGAGTGACAATTACGCTGTGGTGTCTTAGGTGTCCTGAGTTGTGAAACAATTCAACATTGTTTTAAATGAAGGCCAAACTCGTAACTCAAATATTCGCCTCCGCGATCAGGCCGTAGAAACTTTATTTTCTTGTTACGATGATTCTCAACTTCACTCTGAAATTGTTTGAACTCTTCAAATGTTTTAGACATGTATTTCATCAAGTAGATATACCCATATATACATACCCCAATCATCTATGAAGGATAGAAAATAACGATAGCCGCCGCATGCTTCAACACTCATCGGACCGTATACGTCGATATGTATTATTTCCAATAAGTCATTAGCTCGCTCCATTTTTCGTGAAAACGGAGTTTTAGTCATCTTGCCCATGAGGCATGGTTTGCAAGTATCAAATGGTTCATAATCAAGTGATTCCAAAAGTCCATCAGCATGGAGTTTCTTCATGCGCTTTACACCAATGTGACCTAAGCGGCAGTGCCACAAGTATGTTGCACTATCATTATCAACTTTGCATCTTTGGCATCAATATTATGTATATGTGTATCACTACGATTGAGATTCAATAAACCATTCACATTGGGTGTATGACCATAGAAGGTTTTTGAAAGTGCTGGCTATCGACTAGAGGGGGGTGAATAGGCAATTTTTATGAAAGTCTTCAGAACATGAGGTCTTTGAAGACAAACAGTAGAAATGAACCTATGATATGCAGCGGAAGGGGGACTACACTAGACAAGCCATAGTCAAGTAAGCAATGAAGTGAAAGCACGAAGACTATCAACAGCTAGGTAGAATGGATCAAGATGGAAGACAATATGAAGCCAAACAATAAGCAGTCCTCACTTAGTGAAGTCAATCAGATCAAACAAGCATGCAATGACTTCATGAAGACAAATTGGAATGACATGGGAAGTGAAGGATAGAACTAGTTGCTTGGTGAAGATAAGGATTTGGTAGACCAGTTCCAGTTGCTATGACAACTGTACGTCTGGTTAGGGAGGCTGAGATTTAACTCAGAATACCATGTTTTCACCTTATTCCCCTTGAGCTAAGCACACCCAGTCCTCGCCCAATCACTCTGGTAAGTCTTCAAGGTGGACTTCCATACCTTCACAGACTTCGTTCACTGGCAATCCACAGTGGCTCTTGGATGCTCAAAACACGATGCCTAACCGGCTGGAGGATTCACAGTCCTCAAGTGTAACAAGTATTCAGGTCACACAGACAGAAAGACTTCCATGATGCCTACCACTCTTTGGCTCTGGGTGTTTTGGGCTTTGTCCTCACATGGATCTCTCTCTTGAATGCTTTGGAGGGGGGTTGCTCTGAAACGACAAAAGCCGTGCACTAACTCTAGGCAACCACCAATTTATGGTGTAGGGGGTGGGCTATTTATAGCCCAGAGGCAACCGACATGATATGTCCGAAATGACCCTCGGTCACTAAGGAACCGACACGTGTCCAACGGTCGGATTTCAAACACACGCGACAGCTTGACTTGGGCTACAAGTAAAGCTGACTCATCTAGCTCTGGATAAGATTTGCTCTCAGTGTCTGCACTAGAAGACATAGTATTTTGGTTGAGCATCACTTCAGTCACTCTGACTTTGTTCACTTGGACCCCACTTAACAGTACGATGGTTCCTATGACTCAACAAAGAAGAAAAGGAAACTACAAAACAACTCTGTCTTTGCACTCCATAGTCTTCACATGAATGTATTCTCATATCATAATCTTCACTGTGAATGTCTTCATAGACCACCATTGTCTTCGATGTCTTCACACATTTTTAGGGACCATCTCTGGTAGGTAAACCGAATAAATAAGGTACTACTACCTATGTTATCCTGCAATTCTCACAAACACATTCACCACTGCAGGATGCTGCTAACGCGACACTATGGTTAGAGACCCTTTGACAAAATTTTGTGAGATGCATTAATCGCAAACGGTGATGTAAAAAAACCTTCAAAAAAGATGCAAAATGTTTGCGATGAATGATACATCAAACACGGTTCAGATTTTAGTTGCGTGTGCGATGAGGGGCACACGGTTGATCTGTATGAACTATTTGTGATGAGACAGAACAACAGAAATGGGCAGCAAGATCAAGGTATGTGTGATATATGACATACAGTTCACTCTGATGAACTGTTTGCGATGATTGAGGTGAACACAAACGATTCGGTGTAACAAGATGTGTGTGATACCCGGCAAACAGATTGGTAATCAGAATTGTATGCGATCAATATAGACAGTTACGGTCTTTTTTGTGAATTGTGTGCTCGTCAGGGCACATGGTTCAACAAACCAACCTGTGGGCGATAATGTAGAAGATCTCTATCGAATACATAGTACTAACCATCTGCAATGAGATTGACATGATAAATAGAGATATATACAGTTTGCTTAATTTAGTCGTGCTTCTTCTTCTTGTTGTTGTTGTTGTTGTTGTTGTTGTTGTTGTTGTTGTTGGATGGCTCCGGGACATCGTCTTGGCGAGGTCGCTTCTTGCTGCAGACTGTTGGCTTTTCATCACCGCTGCCTTCGTCATCGTCGTTGGTGTCATCATCGTCCTCCTCCTTGTTCGACCATTTCTCCTCATCATCATTGTCATCCTCTTCTTTGTCCTCCGACGGCTCCTCGTCCGTCTGGTTGTCGTCTGACGACTCCGGAGGCGGCGTCCCTTCCATGAACCAGATATAATCGAGGTTTGCACTAGTACGGCGAGCTCCTAAACAAACGGTTTTTAACCCCTTTCCACGACGACATTTGGAACCGTCGCCAAGTGAGTGTGGGTGATAGGGGGATCCTTCCCACATGACCTAGAAACCGTCGGGGATATGCCCTCCTGGCACGCAGGCTCGACAAAATGAGAACGTGTGTGACCGGCGAGCGCTCAAATATGAAAATACGTACAGTAGGGCTAAAAATACAATTACACGGCAAAATTGTTTCAATCGCAAGTACATCCCACGCAGTCGCTCCAAGGAAAACTTTTCCATTCACAGGTACATCACAAACATTTTTTTCCTGTTAAATCATTTGCGTTATTGAATGTATCACACACGGTCCGTAGAAGAAACTGTGTGGCAAATGTTGTCCATCACACACAGTTTTTATGTGGTAAACCTTTGCGCAAGGTGGCCCAACACAAATAGTTTTCAAGAGAAAGTCGTGTGTGACTGTTCATTGATCCAACACGGTTTATTCCTATAAACTATGTGCGTTGCCTAAGGTCATCGCCCATGATATTTTTTCAACAACCGTTTGCAATAGAAAAACCCAATTAGTAGGCTAATTCGCCATTAGCAGGCTAATTATCCGATTATTCATAATCCATTTATTAATCTAATTGACATTTCATATTAAGCACATAATATATTTCATTTTCATAATTGAAATACATCAGAGTACAACATCATATAGCTTCAGCACTCAGCTACCCCATTTCACAACTACACTAGGACAAAGTTTCACATGCAACATCCATGACCTTTCGAAATTAACATCATAGACGGTACATAGACAGATGTATCTCATCTGGAAAAATGCTGAAGCAGAAGGCGCATATTGAGCCTTCATTGATGTTGAAGGTGTTTGTAACTTTAGGCTAGTGCCTGTGGATGATTGACCGTCCATCCTTCGTCCTCTTTAGGAACACTTCACTATTGAACCGTGGGTGTTGTATGAATACCTTCCTCGCTTCCTGACCATACATGTGGTTTCAGAGGTAATCTTCTGTGAACTGCTTCGGAAAGGCCTGAAAACAAGGATGTGCATAAATATCTTCTCTATATTGGAAATAGGGCAAAGGAATTAAAAATGCAAGGTATAATAGTCAGTACCATCCTGTAGTGAACTGATCTCGTCTTCACTGTGCAGACAAAGATCTTGTTGTTTTTTGTCGCTAATTTCTTTATCCTAACAATCTTTCTGAGTTTCTTGACTTGACTGATATTCATGGATAACTCATTTCCCCATATGCAAAAAGGGTCGAACTGTGGGTCAAAACCTCTGACAGTAGGACCTACATGTGCAAGACCAAATTGTGAAAAACATAAATATTAGAATGGTTCCTGCAATTGCACAATAATGTGCTATTATACAATGGACCATGCATGTGCTAACCACGATTGTAAACCTTAGTGCTTCCCATTGTTTCCCTGCAACACATATAAGGTAGGTAGTCATCTGGTTAAGTAAGGGTTCGCATGCTATCAGTAAAATATGTTGATGAAAAATAAGCACATTGTAGATTCATCAGATTAATTCAAGCCACTCAGAAAACCCATTTATCCAAACCAAGCATGTAACAGCCATGATGCGGCTATATCTCCCAAGTGTCGAAGCACGACTTAGAGGCATAAGCGCATGGTAGGCATGTCGCAAGAGGGGTAATCTTTACACATCCCATGTACTGAATAAGAAAGGGATAAAGAGTTGGCTTACAACCGCCACTTCACACAATACATAAATATATCATACATCATCCAGAATACAATCAAGGTCCGACTACGGAACCAACATAAATAACAACAACCCCAAATGCTAGATCCCCGATCGCGCCAACTGGGCTCCTCTACTGATCATCCGGAAAAGAAACATAGTAACGGCCCGAATCCTCGTCGAACTCCCACTTGAGTTCGGTAGCGTCCCGTGCACTGGCATCATCGGCACTTGCATCTGTCTTGGAAGTATCTGTGAGTAACGAGGACTCAGAAATCTCACACCCTCGTGATCAAGACTATTTAAGCTTACAGGTAGGAAATGGTAGTGAGGTGGAGCTGCAGCAAGAACTAGCATATATGGTGGCTAACTTATGCAAAAGAGAGTGAGAAGAGAAGCAAAGCACGGTCAAGAAGCTAATAATGATCAAGAAGTGATCCTGAGGCTACTTACGTTCAAGCATAACACGAGACCGTGTTCTCTTCCCGAACAACGCCGAAAAGAGACCATCACGGCTACACAGGCGGTTGATTCATTTTAATTAGATTAAGTGTCAAGTTTTCTACAATCGGATATTAACAAATTCCCATCTGCCCATAACCGCGGGCACGGCTTTCGAAAGTTCAAAAACCCTGGAGGGGTGTCCCAACTTCGGCCATCACAAGCTCTCATGGTCAATGAAGGATAATCCTTCTCCCAGGACGACCTGATCGGACTCGGAATCCCGGTTACAAGACATTTCGACAATTGTAAAACAAGACCAGCAAAGCCGTCAGGTTGGCATAAACCCTGGTTGCCCAGGGGGCGCCGCACATCGCCCAGTTTGGACCAACACTAAGAGGAGCACTAGCATGGCGGTTTAAAATAAAGACGACCCTTGATTCCGTGGAACCCAAGGGAAAAAGGCTTAGGTGGAAAATGATAAAACCAAGGTTGGGCCTTGCTGGAGGAGTTTTATTCAAAGCGAACTGTCAAGGGGTTCCCATAACACCCAACCGCGTAAGGAATGCAAAATCAAGGAACATAACACCGGTATGACGGGAACTAGGGCGGCAAGAGTGGAACAAACCACCAGGCATAAGGCCGAGCCTTCCACCCTTTACCAAGTATATATATATGCATTAAAGTAAACAAGATATAATAATGATATCCCAACAATAACCATGTTCCAACAAGGAACAAACTTCAACTTCACCTGCAACTAGCAACGCTATAAGAGGGGTTGAGCAAAGCGGTAACATAGCCAAACAACGGTTTCCTGGGAAAGGTGGGTTAGAGACTTGACATGGCAATATGGGAGGCATGATATAGCAAGTGGTAGGTATCATGGCATAGTAATAGAGCGAACAACTGGCAAGCAAAGATAGAAGTGATTCCGAGGGTATGGTCATCTTGCCTGCAAAGTTCTCCGAGTTGACAAAAGCTTGATCCTCATAAGCGTACTCAACGGGTTCCTTGATCATGTACTCGTCTCCCAGCTCTACCCAAGGCAAGAACACAAGCAAAAGACAAACAATCAATCACGATGCAATGCGCAAGCAACATGATGCAAACATGGCATGCTATACGAGATGTGATATGCAATGCATATGTGTGCTCCAGAAGGAAAGGATTGATCAATGCATCAACTTGGCAAACCAAGTGTGCCACTGGAAAGATGAGATGATTTCGGTCGAAATCGATATAAAGATCACCAGAATCGGATTCACGGTTTGCAAATGGCAAGCAAAACAATAATGGCACAATTCTGCGATTAACAGCACGATGCCATCTGGAATGCAACAAGAAAGTAAGCTACTGCACTCCAACATAGCAACAAAGCATATGGCAGTGATCTACTCAAGATGCTTGACAAAAGAAGAACACTGAGATACGGCTAAATCACACAAGAGCAGGTTCAAACAAGCATGGCAAAAGTGCAAAAGATATCAGCTTCACAGACTTAGTGAAAGTACTAACATGTCAGGAATTAGCATCAGGAAGCCATGTTTGGAGCAAGCAAACAACATGCTACTGGAAAATAACATAGCAAATAAAGGCACAACATGAATCTACTCAAAGCATACAACAAAAGTCCCTTACTGATCAAGAGCCAAAAAGGAACAGAAGATATTATGACACCCATGTAAACATAGCAAGTTTCGTTAACAGATTCAGACTTAGCAGAAAACTGAGCATGGCATAAACAGAATTATGAAGGCCTCTTTGCGAGCTTGATTCACTCACCACAAGACATTTCATGACAAGATAAGCATACTACCAGCAATAAGACATGATAATAAGGCTAACCATAGCAAGAACAAGTTTATAGCATGCTTGGATCAACTACAACAACCATGGCAAAATTGATTAACATGTAAACAATCTGCCAGGAATGTTTTATAGCAAACGTAGAGCAAGATTAAATCATGCTAGGTGACTCCATAAATGCAAACAAGGGCATGAATGGATAGAGCATAACCATCTGTCAAAATCATCCTTACTTAAGCAACTGAAAACAAGCATGGATCTCACTTTAGCATAATGGATACATGGCATAAAAATAACAGCAGAGCAAGGACTTAGCAAAATCCTGAGTCCCTGAAATTAGCAATATCACGAAGGCTACTTTGCATGCTTGTGATAGTCACCACAATGATGACAAAAATACATGGCAAGCACCTCTGTAAAGATTACATGGCATAGATCAAAACATATGTAGAGCTCATGCCCATATGAAGCACACAACAAATGTAGCAAAAATGACAAAACCTCATACTCTGACAAGAATCAGCACCTAACAATTTATAGCACTCTTGCATCCACGATTTGGGCATCAAGATGGACTCAAACAAGCATGTCACAATGGAACAAAATGAAGAGCACATCATGATGAACATTTTGATATATTGCACGCACAAAACGGAGAAGCACACATAAAGTTATGGCATGATGAACATGGCCTGAAATTGTGAGGGGAAAAGGACTTAGAGAGAAAATCAGGGTCAATCTCACTGGATCCAGATCTGGCGCGGAGTTCGAGGTTCAACGCAAGTCATTGCCGGAGAGGAGGAAGATGGCCGGAGAGGAGGGGAGGCGGCCGGAGCAGTGGAGGGGGTCGCTGGATCCGGCCGACGACGGGCGCGGCTCTCCAGGCGGCGCGGGACGGCGAGACGACAGTGAGACGCGGCGGCCGGCGAGGCGCGAGGCAGGCGACGAGTGGCGGTCGAGGAGGCGGCGGCCGGCGAGGTGGCGGCGGAGAGCGGGCGCGGGTGTGCGCGGGAGGAGACGGCGGTGGACGAACGTGCCGGGCGGGCCCGCTGCAGGCTCGCCGGGCCGGCGGCGGAGGCGGTTGGCGGCGCCACCTGGCATGGCACGACTGGCTGCCGGCGGCGGCGCAGCCGTGTCCGGTGGGAGCGGACACGTCCGGCAGCGGAGAGGACGAAAACTAGGGTTTTGGACCCGGAATTTGGACGAGGAGCACATATTTATAGGTAGGAGGAGTTTGGAGTGTCCAAATGGAGTGCAGTTTTCGGCCACGCGATCGTGATCCGATGACGGAGGACATGGGAATGGTTTGGAAGGGCTATTGGGCGTTTTGGAGGGGTGTTGGGCTGCAACACACACAAGGCCTTTGCGGTTCCCCGGTTAACCATTGGAGTATCAAGCGGACTCCAAATGGCACGAAAATTGACAGGCGGTCTACCGGTGGTGTACCAAGGCCGCTTGGCAAATCTCGGTCCATTCCGAGAATGTTTAACACCCACTCACGAAAAGACACAAAAAGGGACACCGGTGCACGTTGGAGTGTCGGATTGCAAAACGAACAACGGGGAAAAAGCTCGGATGCATGAGACGAACACGTATGCAAATGAGATGCACATGATGACATGATATGAAATGCATGACATGAACAAAAAGTAAAACGAATACAAACCCAACCACGAAGAGAAATTCATAACTTAGATCCGAAAATGGCAAGAGTTGGAGTACAAATATGGCGAGTTTCATCCAGGGTGTTACAACACTCCACAACTACGAAAGGATCTCGTCTCGAGATCTAGGACTGAAAGAACTCCGGATATTTAGAACGGAGGTGATCCTCGCGTTCCCAGGTGGCTTGTCGGTCGGAATGGTGTGACCACTTCACTTTTAGGAATTTGATAGACTTGTTGCAAGTTTTGCGCTCAGTTTCTTCAAGAATAGCAACGGGAAGCTCATGATAAGACATGTCTTCCTGGAGATCAATATCTTCGAATTTGATGGTGCGGTCAGGAGTCTTGAAGCACTTGCGAAGCTGTGACACGTGAAACACATTGTGCACATTCTCGAAGTAGGACGGAAGCTCAAGTTGATAGGCGAGGTCGCCTCTTTTGCCAATGATCTTGAAAGGACCCACGTATCTAGGGGCAAGCTTCCCTTTGATACCGAAGCGACGAGTACCTTTCATTGGAGAGACGCGGAGGTAGACATGGTCTCCGATCTTGAAAGCCAAGTCACGATGCTTGCTATCATAGTAACTCTTCTAACGCGATTGCGCGACTTTGAGATTTTCACGGACGACTTTGCACATTTCTTCAGCTTCTGTGATTAAGTCATTGCCAAGAAGTTGGCGTTCTCCAGTCTCTGACCAATTAAGAGGAGTACGACACTTTCTGCCATAGAGAATCTCGAATGGGGCCTTGCCCGGACTCGCTTGGAAGCTGTTGTTGTAGGAGAACTCGGCATATGGAAGACAATCTTCCCACTTCATACCGAAAGAAATGACACAAGCCCTGAGCATATCTTCAAGAATTTGATTGACTCGCTCGACTTGTCCACTAGTTTGAGGATGAAAGGCTGTGCTGAAGCGAATGTTGGTGCCCATGGCCTTCTGGAAGGAGTCCGAGAACTTAGAAGTGAAGATGCTTCCACGATCTCAAGATATCAACTGCGGAATGCCGTGCAAGGAGACAATCCTGGAGGTGTATAGCTCTGCCAACTGAGCTGCTGTGATAGATTCTTTGATAGGAATAAAATGAGCCACTTTTGTAAGCTTGTCGATGACAACAAAGATAGCATAATTTCCACATTTGTACATGGGAAATCCAGTCACGAAGTCCATCTCAATATGGTCAAACTTCCATTCTTGAATGGAAAGAGTTTGGAGGAGACCAGCTGGCCATTGGTGTTGTGCTTTCACCCTTCTGCAGACATCACATTCATTCACGAACTAAGCAATTTCTTCCTTCATTCGCGTCCACCAATACGACTACTTGAGGTCATGGTACATCTGTGTACTTCCAGGCTGAATGGATAAGAGGGAATTTTGCACCTCGTTCATAATGACTTTATGTAGATCACCCTTAGGAAACACAATTCGATCCTCGAAGAATAGAGTATCTTTGCAATCAAGGCGATAGCACTTGTACTTGGGTTGGCTCTTGGCAATCCCATTTTCACCTTCTTCACCATGGCATCAAGAAGTTGTGCCTCACGAATTTGATCTTCCAAAGTAGGACAGACTTGTAGGTTGGCAAGAAAGCCTTGAGGAACAACTTGGAGATTCAGCTTGCGGAAAGCTTCACAAAGGTCCGGTTGGAAGGGCTTGAGAATTAAGTTGTTGCAGTAAGCCTTCCTGCTCAAAGCATCTGCAATGACATTGGCCTTGCCTGGAGTATATTCAATACTCGGATTGTACTCTTGAATCATTTCGACCCAACGAGTTTGTCTGAGGTTGAGGTTGGGCTGAGTGAAGATGTACTTGAGGCTCTTATGATTCGTGAAGATGTCCACTTTCCTTCCCAACAAGAGATGTCTCCATGTTAATAGAGCATGGACAACTGCCGCCAACTGAAGGTCATGAGTGGGGTGGTTCTTTTCGTTGGGCTTCAACTGGCGAGAGGTATAAGCCAAAACTTTCTTGTCTTGCATCAACACAACACCAAGACCTTGCAGGGAGGCATCACAGAAAACTTCGAATTGTTTGGATTCATCAGGAGGAGTCAAAACAGGAGCCGTGACTAACTTCTCTTTCAGGGTGTTGAATGCGACGTCACACTCAGGCGTCCATACATACTTGACATGTTTCTGGAGGAGGTTGGGAAGAGGCTTTGCAATCTTAGAGAAATTCTCAACAAATCTTTGACAATAGCTTGCAAGCCCAAGAAAGCTACGGAGCTGCTTGGCATTCTGAGGTGGTTCCCAATTCACAATTGTAGACACCTTCTCAGGATTAACAGCTATGCCCTTGGCGGAGATGATATGGCCAAGGTAGAGAACCTCATCGAGCCAAAACTCACACTTTGAAAACTTCGCATGGAATTGATGTTCTCTGAGTTTGTCGAGAACCAATCTCAAATGCTTGGCGTGATCCTCCTTGTTCTTGGAAAAGACCAATATATCATCGAGATATACCAAGACGAAATCATTTGTGTAAGGGTTGAAGATGAAGTTCATCATGCGAGAGAACGTTGGAGGAGCATTGACAAGGCCGAAAGACATGATAGTGTATTCATAAGAACCATAACGTGTTCTGAATGCTGTCTTGGGGATATCTTGTTCACGAATGCGAATCTGATGATAGCCCATACAGAGGTCAAGCTTGGAGAATACTTGAGCACCTTTAAGTTGCTCGAAAAGCTCATTGATGTTGGGAAGTGGGTAATTGTTCTTTATTGTTTTCTTGTTCAATGGGCGGTAGTCAACACAAAGTCGTTCCATGCCATCCTTCTTCTGGACAAAAAGAACACCACAACCCATGGACATGAACTCGGTCTGATCAGACCCAGACGCTCTTGTTCATCGAGCTGTTTCTTCAATTCCTTCAACTCTTTTGGTCCAAGCTTGTAAGGACGTTTACAAACAGGTTCTGTGTCAGGCTCAAGATTGATGACGAATTCAAATGGCCGGTGAGGAGGCATTCCTGGAAGCTCTTTTGGAAAGACGTCTTGATATTCACAAATGACTGGAATATGAGAGATGGAATTCAACTCACCCTTCTCATTGAGAGAAAACAACCGAATGGTTTATTCACGAGCAACATAGATGATCACTTCCTCAGAAGAGTGTGTCAATTGAATTTCTCTAGCAGCACAATCAAGCTAAGCCTTGTGCTTAGAAAGCCAGTCCATGCCGAGAATTAGATCAATATCCGAGTCACCAAGAACCATTGGAGAAGACAGAAACTTATAGTCTCCCATCTTGATAGAAACATCCGGAGCCATCATTTTGGTGTTCATGATCGACAGTATCAAATCGACAGTATCTCACTTAGGAAACCGCTATCAGCTTAGGCAAATCGACAGTATGCAAATCATGCATGGATGCAAAAGGTTTTGATATGAATGACAAAGATGCACCGGTATCAAATAAGACTCTTGCAGGAATATCATTAACTGGAAGATTACCCATGATCACTTATGAAGAGTCCTCTGCCTGAGCTGCGTTCATCATGTTCACCCTTGCTGACTTGGAATTATGCTTGACCACTGCATTGCTGGCAGATCTCATAGGAGGAGGAGGTGGAAGGCACCTTTGGTTGAAGCATTTGTTTGCGTAGTGCCCTTTCTGCTGACACTTGTTGCAAATAACCTCTGAGAGCGGACGATGATAAGGAGCACTTGACCTTGGAGCATGAGATGGAGCTTTGTTCTGATAGCCTGGGTTGGGTGGGTTGGAAGATCCATTGCCACCTTTACTCTTCTGCTGGTAAGGCTGACGGAACGGAGGAGGAGGAGGCAACCAGAACTTCTGTTGCTTAGCTGCCATTTGAGTTGAAGAAGATGGAGCTGCATCCCTGACTCTCTTCTTAGAAGCATCGCACTTGAGCTGAGAGGCCTCTTTCTTTAGTGCCATGTTATAGAATTCATCATACTTGGTCGGCTCAAAAAGCACGAGAGCTAATTGCAAATCTTCTCTGAGGCCACCTCTGAATTGATAAATCATGCTCTTTTCGTCAGGGACGTCTTGTTTACCAAAGCGAGCGAGCCTATGAAACAGGATGTTGTATTGGTAAACAGACATACTGACTTGCTTGAGATTGCGGAACTCATCGCGCTTACTCTCAACAACACTTTGTGGAATGTGGTGAGCTTTGAAGTCTCGGTGGAAATCATCCCAGGTAATCACACGGCCTCCTCTGGAATCTTTGTATTGTTGATACCACTCAACAGCTTGGTCTTTGAGTTGGAGCGAAGCAAACTTGACAAAGTCCTCAGGCCTGACATTGCTACACTCAAAATGTTTGCAGATATCCACGAGCCAGTCATCGGCGTCTGTGGCCTCGACACACTTACTAAAGGACTTCAGCTGGTTTGCGAGGAACTGATTGAGGGTAGCAAACTGAGCTTGATTGTTGCCTTGGCCTTGATTTCCTTGGTTGCACTCTTGCAAGAGTTGCAAAAGCATCTGAGTGTTGGCGTTGGTGGCAGCCATGACAACTTGCTATGCCTCCGGAGGTGGAGGTGGTGGCGGAGGTTCCAGATTCTGACACGTTGGAGGAGACATCCTAAAGAGGTTGACATCCATTAGCATCTTGAAAGACATATATTCAAGCTGAATCAATGGATCGAAATTGCAACATATAGCCTTAACATTCGAACAAGAATGAATGAATGAATTCCAAAGTAAATCATCACACTTCCATAAGTTGAGAAGCCACTTAGACAACAGGTAGATGAATAAATCAACAAGGCACAGATATGAACAAATAATTGGAAAGGCTTACCCAATCACAAACCAAATATCTATGGGAAGAAATACTAGAGCTACAAGAATTCCCACCTATAAAACTCCTGAAACTTTCCGGTTATGCAATCAGGTGTTGGGGATACAGGGGAATCATAATATCTCACCCATAACTAGCAAATCCTACATCCAGTTGTATCCATCCTTCAAAACATAGCCAAGAAACCTTCGGAAATCATTTACCTCAACCTTCAAAAAGCATCCGTTATACGAGTTATGGAAATACTCCCGAACTCCCGCCCCAGTACTGGGTGGCGTCGAGGTTTTCTTACCAACAACTGCATAAATGAGATTTTCGATGTCGGCAAACTCAGGTATTCCAGAATTGCAACGATAAAATTGTGACGATAACACCTTGGAGCTCAACTGTAACGGCCTGGATTTTGGCCCTTTTCTTTTTCTTTTGATTTTAGTGGTTTTTTGCTCTGTTTTTCTTTTTGGAGTGATTCTGTTGCCTTGCCACCTGGGAAATCATCCTCTTTTTCCTCCCCAAGTGGCTCATCATTCTCAACACCTTACCAAGATCATGTCACTTCACTGCTTGACGAAACCCTAAATTCTTTTTCTCAGGAATATTCCTTTTTCTATTAAAGGAATAACCCTGTCTGCCTTAGGTTGTGAAGCAACCTTTATTTCCATCACTCGTAAAATTCCCAATTAATTCTCATAAATTGTTTGGGTCATATATTTCTCTAATATGGCAAAATATTTCATTTTTCATGTTTATCATCTTGCTCAATTAATTCATTTCCTATTCTGCCCTAAATGGCACAATGTGAAGCAAGTGCTATTTTCCTTTTCCCAATTGACCTCAAACTCCTTGGACACCTTTTTCCTGTCCATATCATTGCCACATGCCAAAATGCAACCTCGTTTGCCTAGTAATTATTTAATTATGATTTTCCAAAGTTTCTACCCAAACAGAAGCTTTGTGAACGTGGTGCAAGCTAGGAATATCCAAATGAGTTGCCATTTTGGATGATACCTCATATCATCATATCATAGCCCTCCACCAAAGTAGAGCTCATGTCATGTCTCCATGTGAGCTCACTTTCAATTCTTTGATTCTGCCCAAACTTTCAGTTTGTGAAGCAACTATACTTTATCTTGGTCCATTATAGCTGCAAATTTTTCTCAGCCTTCTATTATTCATATAACCTACCTCAACCCATTTTGGGCATGTTTCATCAAGCCAATTTTCCTCTAGAATTTTTGCAAGTTTCTGGTCAGCAAGGATGTTTGTGAAGCAAGTACCATTTTGGTGAATCCAATTGGTATGAAACTTATACAACATATTTATATGATCAAATCATGAAGCCTTGCCAAATTTGAGCTCAACTGGCCACACCATTTGAGTGCATCATCCAAATCTAATTTTCTGGACCATTTTGGTCAGTTGCAAAGCAACTATGATTTATCTTGATCTAATTCTTCTCCAAGTTACCAGGATGAAAGTCCTTCTTTACCTAAACCTCGCAGACAACTCCATTGGATCCAAAACCCTTCCTGTTGATCACTAGTGCTCACCCAAGTTTACTGCAGTAAACTTTAGAGGGTTCTCACCGTTTAACCAGATCACTTTTAATCGAGATACCACCGTAGTTGAGACCTACCCTAGATAAACTACCCACTAGACAACAAGTTCCAGCCCCTCTCCCCCGCTACATGCTAGCGCACGCGGTGACCGCATGAATGGCAAGCCTGTGCGCGCGCTCTGCTGCCGTTGGGCACGCCCAGGATGGATTCTTGCTCGGGCCCCTCTCCCCCTCATCGTCTTAGCGCGCGTGAGCATGTCCATTATCTTCCTCTCATCGTTGCCGATCACCTGAACCCCGCTCCCCCTCTGGCAGCTTCCTCACCGACGCAAATCGCCGTGTGCCCACGGGCGCACAGTGGCCGTTTGGATCTGTGCGTGCCCTGGCCGCTTCCTCCCCGTGCTCCGGCGTCGCCTCTGCCCCGTGAGAACCTCAACTGTGTCTCCCTCGTCGCTTGCCCCCTAGTTCATGCACGCGCACACGCGTCCGTGGCGCCGGCCACGCGTCCGCGGCGACGACAGCGTGGCACCTCGCTCTGCGGCTATTTAAGGCCACCCAAGACCCTCCGAGCTCACCGACAGCCTCACCCCTCCTCTCTAAGCCGACCCGATCACCCAAACGAGCTCGAGGAGCTCTCATTCCTTCCCCTCGTCACCACGGCCGCCGCTCTGTCCCGGCTAAATTCACTCAAAGCTGTCCCCCTCCTTGCCTTCTTTCACCACCAGAGCCCCTATCTACATCCGGCGACCCTCCCCTGCCGTTTCCCTCACCCTCCGGCGCACCAGGGAGCCATGCCCATCACTGCCCGACGTAGCCATCCGCTGCGGTCGAGGCTGCTCCTGTTCCCATCGTCTTCAGCAACCGGGAGGCCGACCAGGTGATGCGGCTCGATCCCCCGAGCACGTTGGTGTGCCGAGCGCCGTGGCAGGCGGCCAGAATCACCGACGAGCCCCGTCGGGACCCTTCTCTGCCGCGGCCAGGCGCGGGCGAGAGGATGGGGACAAAGGCGCTGACCCCCTCCCATCCAGCTGGTCGCGGGCCCCGCACGTCAGCCCCTCGCCCGTTGACCCCACCCCTCCATGTCAGTTAAGTGGAGAAGAATTCCCAAGCAATCCATTTCCTTCTTTCGAAAGCGTATTAGGCTTCTACTTCAGCGAAAGTATGCTTTCCTTCTCTGAAAACGTATTTTCTCTCTGTTACAGTGAGGAATACGTTTTCCGCAGGAGAAGACGTATTTCCTGGAGTGCGCTTTCAGTTTTTGCAGCTAAGGGCCTGTTTGTGATGGTTTTATTTACAAATGGGTCCCTGGCAGAAAAACCTTTATATCTTTTTACTCCCAACTCCAAATCAGGTGATTCCAAAGCCCACTTCATTTTGTCGAGCCCGTTCTGATGGATCCATCTTCACCATGTTTTGACATTCTGAAAATGACCATTTTGCCCCTGCCCTTATTCAGCCTCCTCCGAGAGAGTACATTTTCCGGCGATCCTTTCCGCGAGTTTCTCGCACTTTCTTCCCATGATTTATTCCACCACAGGCAAGCCACACCCTCCATTTGCATGATTGCAATGCAATGACATGGTTTAAATTATTTGAACTCGTTTAAAATATTGCTTTAGCTACATGACTTTGTGCATGGCAATTTCTCGGAGTTGTATTTTGATCTTGTTATTGCCATGATGTTGCTTGGAGTTCTAGGACTTATATTTTGCAGCTTATGTGGTTGACATGTTGCCATTGGATTATTAGTGGCTTATGTTATGATTATTTTCATGGTGGTGTTGGATATGATATTTTTGAAGTATTACTTTGGATATCATGCTGCCTTTGGATTATTAGTGATTAGTATGATTATTTTCATGATGATACCTGTTATTATAATTTTGGAGTATCACTTTGGATATCATGCTGCCTTTGCATTATTAGTGGTTAGTATGATTATTTCCATGATGGTATCTGTTATTATATTTTGGAGTATTACTTTGGATGTCATGCCGCCTTTGGATTATTAGTTGTTAGTATGATTATTTTCATGATGCTAGTTGATGTTCTGTTGCTTGGAGTATTATTTTCGTGTATGGGGTTTACATGTGGATCTTAGCTGAATAGCTTTATTCTTGTTATTGGAGTAGTAGGAGTATTGTTTTCGGATTAATCATGACAGTGGTATTGTGCTACCCTTGGAGTATTTTGAGATGATGATATTATGCTTGGATAATTTGTTGGATATTGCTATGAATTAGATTATAGTTTGAAAGTAGATATCGGGGTATCAGTTACCATAGTTATATTTTTGGTGATAAATTCCGTCATTAAGTTGGTTAGGTGCCGCCGAACCAAGCTTTTTCTAGTGCAACCACATTTGCCTTTGTGGGAAGGCCTTGATTCGGTCCATTGACACGGCCTCTGGTCGGTGCCTCCATCTAGGGAAGGTTATGTCGTGCTTGCCCTGGCCCGGTAAGCAGGCATGATCTTGTATGCTCGTTGATGAGATTATGGTACCGGGTCCCCGAGTGGGAGTGTTTTGACCGCGACGGTGGTCGAGGTGTCTTTGGTAAACACGGGGCCACCCAGGACCAGACCGTCGGGATTTGGGTCTGAGTGGCCGGGAGAGTGCTGTGGCAATGGAAGGGTCTTGTCGGAATGCCGTTGGTCCACCCGAATGGGAGTGCGAGGCCATGGGTTCCGTGGTGTGGGTACAGTGTGCTACCTCTGTAGAGTGTATTTAATCTATCGATAGTCGCGTCCGTATTAGGTCCCACTGTTCGATCAACACTCACATGACAGAATGACTTATAGGTGATCCATATGTTGATATGTTGAGCAGTACAGATTGGCAGGATGTTGATGATGATGTTGGAGACCAAGTTTTGGTCGTGGTTGTGATCGCCGGAAAGATCACAGTTGGAGACCAAGTGTTGGTCACGGTAGTGATCGCCGGAAAGTGTTGGAAATATGCCCTAGAGGCCATAATAAAATGATTATTATATTTCCTTGTTCATGATAATTGTCTATTATTCATGCTATAATTGTATTATATGGAAATCGTAATACATGTGTGAATACATAGACCACAATGTGTCCCTAGTGAGGCTCTAGTTGACTAGTTCGTTGATCAACAGATAGTCATGGTTTCCTGGCTATAGACATGGGGATGTCATTGATAACGGGATCACATAATTAGGAGAATGATGTGATGGACAAGACCCAATCCTAAGCTTAGCTCAAAGATTGTGTAGTTCATTTGCTGTAGCTTTTCAGAGTGTCAAGTATCATTTCCTTAGACCATGAGATTGTGCAACTCCCGGATACCATAGCAGTGCCTTGGGTGTGCCAAACGTCACAACGTAACTGGGTGACTATTAGGTACATTACAGGTATCTCCGAAAGTGTCTGTTGGGTTGGCACGAATCGAGACTGGGATTTGTCACTCCGTATGACGAAGAGGTATCTCTAGGCCCACTCAGTAATGCATCATCACAATGAGCTCAAAGTGATCAAGTGGTTGATCACAGGATCATGCATTACGGTACGAGTAAAGTGACTTGCCGGTAATTGAGACTGAACGAGGTATTGGGATACCGACGATCGAGTCTCGGGCAAGTAACGTACCGATTGACAAAGGGAATTGTATACGGATTGATTGAATCCTCGACATCGTGGTTCATCCGATGAGATCATCGTGGAGCATGTGGGAGCCAACATGGGTATCCAGATCCCGCTGTTGGTTATTAACCGGAGAGGCTTCTCGGTCATGTCTGCATGTCTCCCGAACCCGTAGGGTCTACACACTTAAGTTTCGGTGACGCTAGGGTTGTAGAGATATGAGTATGCAGTAACCTGAAAGTTGTTTGGAGTCCTGGATGAGATCCCGGACGTCACGAGGTGTTCCGGAATGGTCCGGAGGTGAAGCATTATATATAGGAAGTGCAGTCTCGGCCATCAGGAGAGTTTCGGGGGTCACCGGTACCACTGGAAGGGTCCCGGGGGTCCACCAGGTGGGGCCACCCATCCTGGAGGGCCCATGGGCTGAAGTGGGGAGGGGAAACAGTCCCTGGTGGGCTGGTGCACCCCCTTGGTCCCCCCATGCACCTAGGGTTGGGAACCCTAGGGGAGGGGGCGCCTCCACTTGCCTTGGGGGGTACTCCACCCCCTTGGCCGCCGCCCCCCTAGGAGATCCCATCTCCTAGGGCCGACGCACCCCCCTAGGTGGCCTATATAAAGGGGGGAGGGAGGGAAGCTAGACCTCAAGTCTTGGCGCCTCCCTCTCCCCTGCTACACCTCTCCCTCTTGCAGAAGCTCGGCGAAGCCCTGCTGCGATCATTGCTACATCCACCACCACGCCGTTGTGCTGCTAGATCTTCATCAACCTCTCCTTCCCCCATGCTAGATCAAGAAGGAGGAGACGTCATCCCCTCCGTACGTGTGTTGAACGCGGAGGTGCTGTCCGTTCGGCACTTGGTCATCGGTGATTTGGATCACGGCGAGTACGACTCCATCATCCCCGTTCTCTTGAACGCTTCCGCTCACGATCTACAAGGGTATGTAGATGCACTCTCCTCTCGTTGCTAGTTGATTCCATAGATTGGTCTTGGTGAAACGTAGGATTTTTTTTGTTTTCTGCAACGTTCCCCAACAGTGGCATCACGAGCTAGGTTTATGGGTAGTTACTATGCACGAGTAGAACACAAAATAGTTGTGGGCGTCGATATTTTCAATTTGCTTGCCGTTACTAGTCTTATCTTGATTCGGTGGCATCGTGGGATGAAGCGGCCCGGACCAACCTTACATGTACGCTTACGTGAGACCGGGTCCATCGACTGACATGCACTAGTTGCATAAGGTGGCTGGCGGGTGTCTGTCTCTCCCACTTTAGTCGGATCGGATTCGATGAACAGGGTCCTCATGAAGGGTAAATAGAAATTGGCAATTCACATTCTAGTTTTTGGCATAGGTAAGAAAACGTTCTTGCTAGAACCCTATTGAAGCCACGTAAAACTTGCAACAACAATTAGAGGACGTTTAACTTGTTTTTTGCAGCAAGTGTCATGTGATGTGATATGGCCAAAGTTGTGATGAATGATGAATGATATATATGTGATGTATGAGATCATGTTCTTGTAATAGGAATCACGACTCGCATGTCGATGAGTATGACAACCGGCAGGAGCCATAGGAGTTGTCTTTATTTTTTGTATGACCTGTGTGTCATTGAGAAACGCCATGTAAATTACTTTACTTTATTGCTAAACGTGTTAGCCATAGTAGTAGAAGTAATAGTTGGCGAGCAACCTCATGGAGACATGATGATGGAGATCATGATGATGGAGATCATGGTGTCATGCCGGTGACAAGATGATCATGGAGCCCCAAGATGGAGATCAAAGGAGCTATATGATATTGGCCATATCATGTCACTATTATTTGATTGCATGTGATGTTTATCATGTTTTTGCATCTTGTTTACTTAGAATGATGGTAGTAAATAAGATGATCCCTCATAATAATTTCAAGAAAGTGTTCCCCCTAACTGTGCGCCGTTGCGATAGTTTGTTGTTTCGAAGCACCACGTGATGATTGGGTGTGATAGATTCCAACGTTCACATACAACGGGTGTAAGACAGATTTACACATGCAAACACTTAGGTTGACTTGACGAGCCTAGCATGTACAGACATGGCCTCGGAATACAGAAGACCGAAAGGTCGAGCATGAGTCGTATAGAAGATATGATCAACATGAAGATGTTCACCGATGTTGACTAGTCCGTCTCACGTGATGATCGGACACGGCCTAGTGAACTCGGATCATGTTATACTTAGATGACTGGAGGGATGTCTATCTGAGTGGGAGTTCATTGAATAATTTGATTAGATGAAATTAATTATCATGAACTTAGTCTAAAATCTTTACAATATGTCTTGTAGATCAAATGGCCAATGTTGTCCTCAACTTCAACGCGTTCCTAGAGAAAACCAAGCTGAAAGACGATGGCAGCAACTATACGGACTGGGTCCGGAACCTGAGGATCATCCTCATAGCTGCCAAGAAAGATTATGTCCTATGAGCACCGCTAGGTGAAGCACCTGCTTTCCCTGCAGAACAAGATGTTATGAACGCTTGGCAGACACGTGCTGATGATTACTCCCTTGTTCAGTGCAGCATGCTTTACAGCTTAGAACCGGGGCTCCAAAAGTGTTTTGAGTGACACGGAGCACATGAGATGTTCGAAGAGCTGAAAATGGTTTTCCAAGCTCATGCCCGGGTCGAGAGATATGAGGTCTCCGACAAGTTCTTCAGCTGTAAGATGGAGGAAAATAGTTCTGTCAGTGAGCACATACTCAAAATGTCTGGGTTGCATAACCGCTTGACTCAGCTGGGAGTTAATCTCCCGGATGACTCGGTCATTGACAGAATCCTTCAGTCGCTTCCACCGAGCTACAAGAGCTTTGTGATGAACTTCAATATGCAGGGGATGGAAAAGACCATTCCTGAAGTATTTGCAATTCTGGAATCAGCAGAGGTAGAAGTCAAAAAGGAACATCAAGTGTTGATGGTGAATAAAACCACTAAGTTCAAGAAAGGCAAGGGTAAGAAGAACTTCAAGAAGGACGGCAAGGGAGTTGCCACGCCCGGTAAGCAAGCTGCCGGGAAGAAGCCAAAGAATGGAACCAAGCCCGAGACTGAGTGCTTTTATTGCAAGGGAAGTGGTCACTGGAAGCGGAACTGCCCCAAATACTTAGCGGACAAGAAGGCCGGCACCGTGAAAGGTATATGTGATATACATGTAATTGATGTGTACCTTACCAGTACTCGTAGTAGCTCCTGGGTATTTGATACCGGTGCAGTTGCTCACATTTGTAACTCAAAGCAGGAGCTGCGGAATAAGCGGAGACTGGCGAAGGATGAGGTGACGATGCGCATCGGGAATGGTTCCAAGGTCGATGTGATCGCCGTCGGCACGCTACCTCTACATTTACCTACGGGATTAGTTTTAAACCTCAATAATTGTTATGTAGTGCCAGCTTTGAGCATGAACATTGTATCAGGATCTCGTTTAATTCGAGACGGCTACTCATTTAAATCCGAGAATAATGGTTGTTCTATTTATATGAGAGATATGTTTTATGGTCATGCTCCGATGGTGAATGGTTTATTCTTAATGAATCTCGAGCGTAATTCTACACATATTCATAGTGCGAATACCAAAGGATGTAAGGTTGATAATGATAGTCCCACATACTTGTGGCACTGCCGCCTTGGTCACATAGGTGTCAAACGCATGAAGAAGCTCCATGCAGATGGACTTTTAGAGTCTCTTGATTACGAATCATTTGACACGTGCGAACCATGCCTCATGGGTAAAATGACCAAGACTCTGTTCTCAGGAACAATGAAGCGAGCAACCAACTTATTGGAAATCATACATACTGATGTGTGCGGTCCAATGAGTGTTGAGGCTCGCGGTGGCTATCGTTATGTTCTCACCCTCACTGATGACTTGAGTAGATATGGGTATGTCTATTTAATGAAACACAAGTCTGAGACCTTTGAAAAGTTCAAGGAATTTTATAGTGAGGTTGAGAATCAACGTGACAGGAAAATCAAGTTCTTGTGATCAGATCGTGGGGGGGAATACTTGAGTCACGAATTTGGCACACACTTAAGAAAATGTGGAATAGTTTCACAACTCACGCCGCCTGGAACACCTCAGCGTAATGGTGTGTCCGAACATCGTAATCGCACTCTATTAGATATGGTGCGATCTATGATGTCTCTTACCGATTTACCGCTATCATTTTGGGGCTATGCTTTAGAGACTGCCGCATTCACTTTAAATAGGGCTCCGTCAAAATCCGTTGAGATGACACTGTATGAATTATGGTTTGGGAAGAAACCTAAGCTGTCGTTTCTAAAAGTTTGGGGATGCGATGCTTATGTCAAGAAACTTCAACCTGAAAAGCTCGAACCCAAGTCGGAAAGATGTGTCTTCATAGGATACCCTAAAGAAACTATTGGGTATACCTTCTACCTCAGATCCGAAGGCAAGATATTTGTTGCCAAGAATGGATCCTTTCTAGAGAAAGAGTTTCTCTCGAAAGAAGTAAGTGGGAGGAAAGCAGAACTCGATGAAGTATTACCTCTTGAACCGGAAAGTGGCGCAACACAGGAAAATGTTCCTGAGGTGCCTGCACCGACTAGAGAGGAAGTTAATGATGATGATCATGAAACTTCAGATCAAGTTGCTACTGAACTTCGTAGGTCCACAAGGACACGTTCCGCACCAGAGTGGTACGGCAACCCTGTCTTGGAAATCATGTTATTAGACAACGGTGAACCTTCGAACTATGAAGAAGCGATGGCGGGCCAAGATTCCGACAAATGGCTGGAAGCCATGAAATCCGATATAGGATCCATGTATGAAAACGAACTATGGACTTTGACTGACTTGCCCGTTGATCGACGAGCCATTGAAAATAAATGGATCTTTAAGAAGAAGACAGACGCAGATGGTAATGTGACCATCTATTAAGCTCGGCTTGTCGCTAAGGGTTATCGACAAGTTCAAGGAGTTGACTACGATGAGACTTTCTCACCCGTAGCGAAGCTGAAGTCCGTCCGAATCATGTTAGCAATTCCCGCATTCTATGATTATTAGATATGGCAAATGGACATCAAAACGGCATTCCTTAATGGTTTCCTTAAGGAAGAATTGTATATGATGCAGCCGGAAGGTTTTGTCGATCCTAAGAATGCTGACAAGGTGTGCAAGCTCCAACGCTCGATTTATGGGCTGGTGCAAGCATCTCGGAGTTGGAACATTCGCTTTGATGAGATGATCAAAGCGTTTGGGTTTATGCAGACTTATGGAGAAGCCTGCATTTACAAGAAAGTGAGTGGGAGCTCTGTAGCATTTCTCATATTATATGAAGATGACATACTTTTGATGCGAAATGATATAGAACTTTTGGACAGCATTAAGGCCTACTTGAATAAGAGTTTTTCAATGAAGTACCTTGGAGAAGCTGCTTATATATTGGGCATCAAGATCTATAGAGATAGATCAAGACGCCTCATAGGTCTTTCACAAAGCACATACCTTGATAAGATATTGAAGAAGTTCAATATGGATCAGTCTAAGAAGGGGTTCTTGCCTATGTTGCAAGGTGTGAAATTGAGCTCAGCTCAATGTCTGACCACGGCAGAAGATATAGAAGAGATGAGTGTCATCCCCTATGCCTCAGCCATAGGGTCTATTATGTATGCCATGCTGTGTACCAGAACTGATGTAAACCTTGCCGTAAGTTTGGTAGGAAGGTACCAAAGCAATCCCTGCAAGGAACACTGGACAACGGTCAAGAATATCCTGAAGTACCTGAAAAGGACTAAGGACATGTTTCTCGTTTATGGAGGTGACGAAGAGCTCGTCGTAAAGGGTTACGTCGATGCTAGTTTCGACACACATCTAGATGACTCTAAGTCACAAACCGGATACGTGTATATTTTGAATGGTGGGGTAGTAAGCTGGTGCAGTTGCAAGCAAAGCGTTGTGGCGGGATCTGCATGTGAAGCAGAGTACATGGCAGCCTCAGAGGCAGCACATGAAGCAGTCTGGGTGAAGGAGTTTATTACCGACCTAGGAGTCATACCCAATGCGTCGGGCCCGATGACTCTCTTCTGTGACAACACTGGAGCTATTGCCCTTGCCAAGGAGCCCAGGTTTCACAGGAAGACCAGGCATATCAAGCGTCGCTTCAACTCCATTCGTGAAAGTGTTCAAAATGGAGACATAGAGATTTGTAAAGTACATACGGACCTGAATGTAGCAAATCCATTGACTAAACCTCTCCCTAGAGCAAAACATGATCAACACCAGAATTCCATGGGTGTTCGATTCATCACAATGTAACTAGATGATTGACTCTAGTGCAAGCGGGAGACTGTTGGAAATATGCCCTAGAGGCAATAATAAAATGATTATTATATTTCCTTGTTCATGATAATTGTCTATCATTCATGCTATAATTGTATTATCCGGAAATCGTAATACATGTGTGAATACATAAACCACAATGTGTCCTTAGTGAGCCTCTAGTTGACTAGTTCGTTGATCAACAGATAGTCATGGTTTCCTGGCTATAGACATGGGGATGTCATTGATAAAGGGATCACATCATTAGGAGAATGACGTGATGGACAAGACCCAATCCTAAGCTTAGCTCAAAGATCGTGTAGTTCGTTTGTTGTAGCTTTTCTGAGTGTCAAGTATCATTTCCTTAGACCATGAGATTGTGCAACTCCCGGATACCATAGGAGTGCCTTGGGTGTGCCAAACGTCACAACGTAACTGGGTGACTATAAAGGTACATTACAGGTATCTCCGAAAGTGTCTGTTGGGTTGGCACGAATCGAGACTGGGATTTGTCACTCCGTATGACGAAGAGGTATCTCTGGGCCCACTCGGTAATGCATCATCACAATGAGCTCAAAGTGATCAAGTGGTTGATCACGGGATCATGCATTACGGTATGAGTAAAGTGACTTGCCGGTAACGAGACTGAACGAGGTATTGGGATACCGATGATCGAGTCTCGGGCAAGTAACGTACCGATTGACAAAGAGAATTGTATACGGATTGATTGAATCCTCGACATCGTGGTTCATCCGATGAGATCATCGTGGAGCATGTGGGAGCCAACATGGGTATCCAGATCCCGCTGTTGGTTATTGATCGGAGAGGCTTCTCGGTCATGTCTACATGTCTCCCGAACCCGTAGGGTCTACACACTTAAGGTTCGGTGACGCTAGGGTTGTAGAGATATGAGTACGAAGTAACCCGAAAGTTTTCGGAGTCCCAGATGAGATCCCGGACGTCACGAGGAGTTCCGGAATGGTCCGGAGGTGAAGAATTATATATAGGAAGTGCAGTTTCGGCCATCGGGAGGGTTTCGGGGGTCACCGGTATTGTACCGGGACCACTGGAAGGGTCCTGGGTGTCCACCGGGTGGGGCCACCCATCTCAGAGGGCCCCATGGGCTGAAGTAGGGAGGGGAACCAGCCCCTGGTGGGCTGGTGCGCCCCCCCTTGGGCCCCGATGCGCCTAGGGTTGGGAACCCTAGGGGAGGGGGCGCCTCCACTTGCCTTGGGGGGTACTCAGCCCCCTTGGCCGCCGCCCCCCTAGGAGATCCCATCTCCTAGGGCTGGCGCACCCCCCTAGAGGGCCTATATAAAGGGGGGAGGGAGGGAAGCTAGACCTCAAGTCTTGGCGCCTCCCTCTCCCCTGCTACACCTCTCCCTCTCGCAGAAGCTCGGCGAAGCCCTGCTGCGATCACTGCTGCATCCGCCACCACGTCGTCGTGCTGCTGGATCTTGATCAACCTCTCCTCCCCCCTTGCTAGATCAAGAAGGAGGAGACGTCATCCGCTCCGTACATGTGTTGAAAGCAGAGGTGCCGTCCGTTCGGCACTTGGTCATCGGTGATTTGGATCACGGTGAGTACGACTCCATCATCCCCGTTCTCTTGAACGCTTCCGCTCGCGATCTACAAGGGTATGTAGATGCACTCTCCTCTCATTGCTAGTTGACTCCATAGATTGATCTCGGTGAAATGTAGGAAATTTTTTTGTTTTCTGCAACGTTCCCAACAGAAAGATCACCGTATGGTTTTGATCATGAGTTGATCGAGATGGTATATTGCTTGGCCGGTTAGCCAAGCGAGATATGAGTTGAACATGAGGTGATTTATCAGCATTGTATTAGTTTCATCTCATGCTTAGTAGTTGCTTCGTCATGGTAGTTGTTAATTAATTAACCTATTAATGCTATGTTATTGTCTTGCCTTGATGTTTATGGTTGTTGTGAGCTTGCAAGTACATTCAATGTATTGACCTGGCATGTCATGCCAGATTGCAGGTGATGCCGTGATTGCTTGATTGTTTGTTGAGGTGTCCGTTCATGCGAGCTAGATTGTGTCCCAGCCATTGTCCCTGCGGAGTGGAGTTCACCACCTTCGTCGTTGTTCCGCTGCTAGAAGTTTTCCGCTGCTACAAGTTGTTCCACTGCAAGCATAGAGAAAGTGTAGTATCACAGGCGTAGTGTCGCCATGCTGATGTGATCATTGTAACATCAGACCCGTGTAATTATTATTTTTGTAATAAGTGCTAATTTGTCCTATGTCCAGCAGTACCGTATTCCAGAGACTTCTCCTCGATCTCTGGGCTGGAATACGGGGCGTTTTGGTTTCTCTGAGCCGGGGTGCCACATGCTTGGTAGCAGAGCAGGTCTGGCTGTAGGATGCCCTAGTCAGTGCGAGCAGTAGAAACCGGTAGAAACCGGTAGTTTAAACTCCGGCTTGTCTATTGCATTTGGTTGCTGCATTTGTTTGTTGCATAGCATGCACATAGCCTTATTATTTTGTTACTAATGGTTTAATCTGGTGAGTGTAGATGGCATTGGTCCAGATCCACTATAGCTCAGCCATTGCATTTCTCCAGTTTTCTTTTCTTTCTCATTCTTTGGTGTTTGGCGTCATTTTTGTCCCAGCAGAGTGATGCCAAGTGATCCTGACACTATTTGCAAAATGGTGCTCAGGTATCGCACCAAATTATTTCCTTCAGCCCCACCTTTTGTTTCGGTGGTAGCCATGCTTCCATCACGGATCATCCTTTTTCTTGTCATTTTGGCAACCCTTAATGATTGTAGTTATCAAGAAAGGGCAATGTCAGCAGCCTAAGTTTTTCCCTGCTATCATATTTCTTGGACGGGTATGGATCTTTTTCCACCCGCTTGATAATAATGTGGTTGCGACCTTCGTGTCCCACTACATGATTACCGAATGCATCCTCGCCTTTGAGCTAGTCCAGTTTGCTACCTGGCTAAGCTAGCACTTGGTGTAGCGCTGTTCACACCAATTCTTCCACACATTTATTCGTCCTCGTGCACAATGTCACAGCATGCTAGATCGTAGAGCCGGAGATCCCGCGAGAATTGTGTGCTTTAAGTAGGCATGCATATTGTGTGACTAGCAGTAATATGTGACATTGATTGTGTGTGAATTGATTGTTGTTGTGTGTTTTTGTTTAGTTGAGTTTTCTTTTGCTTCTTTCTTTTTGGGCCCCGGTGTTACATTATTTTTGCCCCTATAAAGAGTTGCTCATCAACTGACACCGGACTCGAAGAAGTTATAAGTATTTCAAATACTTGGAAGAAGCTCAGCTAAACATTATGACCTTCTCAGTCAACCACATGATATAAAGGAATATCTGCTCAGAATGCCAATTGTGTCTTGGATTGATTATCCACATCAATTCTGCAGCAGTAATGATCCAGCCAGCAGAAAGACAAGTCAGATGCAAGACCAACGGTATATTTTTCAGTCAAAGGTATGGAGCATAGGAAAAGTCTTGGCTCAGCAATAAATGATACTAGAAATATGTTATACTCCAAGAGAATGTCAGGATGTGATATGCTGAAGGAAGACAGTCAAACAAATTTTCTCATGCAAATAATCAGCCGCAAAATATTATGGACGTGTGCATGGATTTTAGTCTGCATATCAGTATGAAGTTTTGGATATAAGAAATCCAGCATTATTCCACACACTATCGGAAGAAATTTATGAGGCAAGGCTCCTCAAATTTTTCCTCAGCATGATATGTGAATAATTTCCGGTCCACGATACCCGGTCTTTCTCAACAAGATACCTCGGTAAAAGCTTCTGACAGACGGAAATGAATTTTTCTCAACAAGCAAACCCGAGGAGAAGCTTCTCAAGTATGGAACTCAAGTTTCTCCAGCACAATAATCCGACCAAGCTTCGGGTGTAAGCTATCGAGATTTCTTTTGCACGCTACCCAGACAAAAGCCTCGAGCAGAATCTAAGGGTTTTCCTCGGCAAGCTACATGAATGGCTTTTCTCTGCAGATCAAGGATCAGATTTGCAATAAGTTTGTCAGAGATATACCCAAGAAAGGTATGTATCTAACAACCTCGTGAGCCATGCAAATGATGATAAGGAGAGATACATCTCATGAATTAAAAGGATTGACAAGATCGGGATATGACATCACAAAATCAACAGTCATCAAGGTCATTATTCCCGCACCACACAAGGTGATATATAAACTCTTGTCACCTTCTTGTATGATTGGCCTCAGCAATGAGCTCCGTACAACTACAAACCTCGAGTACATGCCTTATATGTGCGAACACATGTAAGAAAAACAAGCACAAGGAATAATGTCAAAAACATTAATCACATCCATGGTCATACGAAGAATCAAGGACATGTGTGGCCAAGTTATTTCAGCAAGGTATCCTAACAAAGAGAATCATGACCGTTAAAGGGTGAGACTGACAACAAAGGTTGATGTATTTTGCACGACCATCAGGGTCCGGATAGCCAAACCTGTTGGAGGCCATAATTCCATATGGATCCACAAAGACATACACTTCAGCGGCCTACTCTATTTACAAGGATTTGCATATCGCGTTCACCCGCTTGACATGGTTAGTGTGGGATATCCAAGTCTGTTCTGTCAGATCCAAGATTCCTTTGCAACCTCAACAGTTTGACCTCAGCGGCAATGTTAAAACCATATCACCGCGTATTACCAAAAATGGGTATACCGATAAAATGAGAAAGTCAAAAGCTGAATAATCGGCTCAGACCCGGTATACTCGCCAATGGAATCAAGTACCCGGTCAGTTTGTCAGGAAAAGCATTTGTCCGTCAGCCCCTGTCGGGCAAGGTCTCAAGAGGTAAATGTTGGAGGTATGACATAACTATAACTCCATACACCGTTATATTGCTCACGACAGAAGGCAGTCAAATCTCTGGTGTATGCCACATGCTCGAGCCAAAGGAAATAAATCAAGATAAATCAGTGCACCTATGAGCAGTCAGATCCCGTCAGAAGATGGCCATGATTAATTCTGAGCATTTATTGAACCTAGAAGGCTTGCAGCAACCCCATGACCGAAATAAAATGTTTTCATGACAAAAAGGAAATTTATCATCAGATCCGTCGGACATCACCGTAGATATGAGAAAAGCAATGTCAGCAAAAGGACTTGTTATATGAGCAAAGACACCTCAAAATTTGGGAAAAGCCACCCCAGAGCAAGGTAAGTTGATGATCTGAAATTCTTGGGGGAACAATAAATAAAGGAAAAAAGGGATGTCCGAGTTGGAAACGGTGTCCTCAAGTCATACTTGTTCCCAGAGCAACTAAATCTCGAGGACGAGATTTCTTTAAGGGGGTAAGAGTTGTAACAGCCTGGATTTTGGCCCTTTTCTTTTTCTTTTGATGTTAGTGGTTTTTGCTTTGTTTTTCTTTTTGGAGTGATTCTGTGGCCTTGCCACCTAGGAAATCATCCTCTTTTTCCTCCCCAAGTGGCTCATCATTCTCAAAACCTTGCCAAGATCATGTCACTTCACTGCTTGACCAAACACTAAATTCTTTTTCTCAGGAATACTCCTTTTTCTATTAAAGGAATAACCCTATCTGCCCTAGGTTGCGAAGCAACCTTTATTTCCATCACTCCTAAAATTCCCAATTAATTCTCATAAATTGTTTGGGTCATATCTTTCTCTAACATGGCAAAATATTTCATTTTTCATGTTTATCATCTTGCTCAATTAATTCATTTCCTATTCTACTCTAAATGGCACATTGTGAAGCAAGTGCTATTTTCCTTTTCCCAATTGACCTCAAACTACTTGGACACCTTTTTCCTGTCCATATAATTGCCACATGCCAAAATGCAACCTCATTTGCCTAGTAATTATTTAATTATGATTTTCCAAAGTTTCTACCCAAACAGAAGCTTTGTGAAGGTGGTGCAAGCTAGGCATATCCAAATGAGTTGCCATTTTGCATGATCCCTCATATCATCATATCATAGCCCTCCACCAAAGTAGAGCTCATGTCCTGCCTCCATGTGAGCTTACTTTCAATTCTTTGATTCTGCCCAAACTTTCAGTTTGTGAAGCAACTATACTTTATCTTGCTCCATTATGGCTGCCAATTTTTCTAGGCCTTCAATTATTCATATAACCTACCTCAACCCATTTTGGGCATGTTTCATCAAGCCATTTTTCCTCTAGAATTTTTCCAAGTTTCTGGTCAGCAAGGATGTTTGTGAAGCAAGTAACATTTTGGTGAATCCAATTTGTATGAAACTTATACAACATCCTTATATGATCAAATCATGAAGCCTTGCCAAACTTGAGCTCAACTGGCCACACCATTTGAGTGCATCATCCAAATCTCAGTTCTAGACCATTTTGGTCAGTTGCAAAGCAACTATGATTTATCTTGATCCAATTCTTCTCCAAGTTACCAGGATGAAAGTCTTTCTTTACCTCAACCTCACAGACAACTCCATTGGATCCAAAACCCTTCCTGTTGATCACTAGTGCTCACCCAAGTTTACTGCAGTAAACTTCAGAGGGTTCTCACCGTTTAACCAGATCACTTTTATTCGAGCTACCACCGTAGTTGAGACCTACCCTGGATGAACTACCCACTAGACAACAAGTTCCAGCCCCTCTCCCCCGCTACATGCCAGTGCATGCGGTGACCGCGTTAACGGCAAGCCTGTGCGCGCGCTCTGCTGCCGTTGGCCGCGCCCAGGATGGATTCTTGCTCGGGCCCCTCTCCCCCTCGTCGTCTTAGCGTGCGTGAGCATGTCCATTGTCTTCCTCTAGTCGTCGCCAATCACCTGGACCCCGCTCCCCCTCCGGCAGCTTCCTCACCGACGCAAACCGCCATGTGCCCACAGGCGCACAGTGGTTGTTTGGATCTGTGTGTGCCCTGGCCGCTTCCTCCCCGTGCTCCAGCGTCGCCTCTGCCCAGTGACAACCTCAACTGTGTCTCCCTCATCGCTTGCCCCATAGTTCATGCACGCGCACACACGTCCTCGGTGCCGGCCACGCGTCTGCGGCGACGACAGCGCGGCACCTCGTTCTGCGGCTATTTAAGGCCACCCGAGACCCTCCGAGCTCACCCACAGCCTCACCCCTCCTCTCTAAGCCTCCCCGACCACCCAAACGAGCTCGAGGAGCTCTCATTCCTTCCCCTCGACACCATGGCCGTCGCTCTATCCTGGCTAAATTCGCTCAAAGCCGCCCCCCTCCTTGCCTTCCTTCACCACCAGAGCCACTATCTACATCCGGCGACCCCCCTGCCGTTTCCCTCACCCTCCGGTCCACCAGGGAGCCATGCCCGTCGCCGCCTGACGTAGCCGGCCGCTGCGATCGAGGCTACTCCCGTCGTCTTCAGCAACCGGGAGGCCGACCAGGCGATGCGGCTCGATCCCCCGAGCACGTTGGTGTGCCTAGCGCCGTGGGAGGTGGCCAGAATCGCCGACGGGCCCCGTCAGGAACCTTCTCTGCCGCGGCCAGGCGCGAGCGAGAGGAAGGGGACGAAGGCGCTGACCCCCTCCCATCCAGCTGGCGGCGGGCCCCGCGTGTCAGCCCCTCGCCCGTTGACCCCGCCCCTCCATGTCAGTTAAGTGGAGACGAATTCCCAGGCAATCCGTTTCCTTCTTTCGAAAGCGTATTCTGCTTCTACTTCAGCGAAAGTACGATTTCCTTCTCTGAAGACATATTTTCTCTCTGTTACAACAAGGAATACGTTTTCCACCGGAGAAGACGTATTTCCTGGAGTGCGCTTTCAGTTTTTCCGTCTAAGGGCCTGTTTGTGATGGTTTTATTTACAAATGGGTCCCTAGCAGAAAAACCATTATATCTTTTTACTCCCAACTCCAAATCAGGTGATTCCAAAGCCCACTTGTTTGTTTCGTCGAGCCCGTTCTTATGGAACCATCTTCACCACGTTTTGACATTTTGAAAATGACCATTTTGCCCCTACCCTTATTCAGCCCCCTCCAAGAGAGTACGTTCTCCGGCGATCCTTTCTGCGAGTTTCTCGCACTTTCTTCTGGTGATTTCTTCCACCACAGGCAAGCCACACCCTCCATTTGCATGATTGCAATGCAATGAGATGGTTTAAATTATTTGAACTCGTTTAAAATATTGTTTTAGCTACATGACTTTGTGCATGGCAATTTCTCGGAGTTGTATTTTGATCTTGTTATTGCCATGATGTTGCTTGGAGTTCTAGGACTTATATTTTGCAGCTTATGTGGTTGACATGTTGCCATTGTATTATTAGTGGCTTATGTTATGATTATTTTCATGGTGCTGTTGGATATGATATTTTTGGTGTATTACTTTGGATATCATGCTGCCTTTGGATTATTAGTGGTTAGTATGATTATTTTCATGATGATACCTGTTATTATATTGTTGGGGTATCACTTTGGATATCATGCTGCCTTTGGATTGTTAGTAGTTAGTATGATTATTTCCATGATGGTATCTGTTATTATATTTTGGAGTATTACTTTGGATGTCATGCCGCCTTTGGATTATTAGTGGTTAGTATGATTATTTTCATAATGCTAGTTCATGTTCTGTTGCTTGGAGTATTATATTCGTGTGTGGGGTTTACATGTGGATCTTAGCCGAATAGCTTTATACTTGTTATTGGAGTAGTAGGAGTATTGTTTTTGGATTCATCATGATAGTAGTATTGTGCTATCCTTGGAGTATTTTGAGATGATGATATTATGCTTGGATTATTTGTGGGATATTGCTATGAATTGGATTATAGTTTGAAAGTTGATTTCGGGGTATCAGTTGCCATAGTTATATTTTTGGGGATAAATTCCGTCATTAAGTTGGTCAGGTGCCGCCGAACCGGGCTTTTTCCAGTGCAACCACATTTTCCTTCGTGGGAAGGCCTTGATTCGGTCCATTGACACGGCCTCTGGTCGGTGTGAGGGAGTCCTAGATTAGGGGGTCTCCGGACAGCCGGACTATATCTTTCGGCCGGACTGTTAGACTATGAAGATACAAGATTGAAGACTTTGTCTCGTGTCTGGATGGAACTCTACTTGGCGTGGAAGGCAAGCTAGGCAATACGGATATGTATATCTCCTTCTTTGTAACCGACCTTGTGTAACCCTAGACCTTTCCGGTGTCTATATAAACTGGAGGGTTTTAGTCCGTAGGACAACAAACAATCATACCATAGGCTAGCTTCTAGGGTTTAGCGTCTTTGATCTCGTGGTAGATCTACTCTTGTACTGCCCATATCATCAATATTAATCAAGAAGGATGTAGGGTTTTACCTACATCAAGAGGGCCCGAACCTAGGTAAAACTTCATGTCCCCTGCCTCCTATTACCATCTGCCTAGACGCACAGTTCGGGACCCCCTACCTGAGATCCGCCGGTTTTGACACCGACATTGGTGCTTTCATTGAGAGTTCCTTTGTGTCTTCGCCGTTAGGCTTGATAGCTCCTATGAACATCGATGGCGATGTAGTCCAGGGTGAGACTTTTTTCCCCGGATAGATTTTTGTATTCGGTGGCTTTGCACTGCGGGCCAATTCGCTTGGCCATCTGGAGCAGATTGAAAGCTACGCCCCTGGACATCAGGTTAGGTTTGGAAGCTTAAACTACACGGACGATGTCCGCGGAGACTTTATCTCCGACGGATTCGAGCCTCTGCCTTGTGCGTCACGTGGTCACGATTAGTAAAATTTGGGTCTACCATCAGGCAATGTTTAGGAGATTGCACCGGCAGCCGCTCCGACCCTCAATTCGGAGCCAGTTGCGCCGTCCATAGACGGGTGGATGGACCCCGCCACGGAGGCCTTACCCTCATCGGCGATTGAGCCAAACATCGACCTTACTCTGGACGAGAGCCGTGTTGACAAACTGCCGGATCTCTCTCCGGCCACGGACTCTGAACCGCCGGCGCCCGTTCCTAGCGAATTCGATTGGGCTCCGATCATGGAGTTTACCTCCGCGGATATTTTTCAGCACTCGCCCTTTGGCGACATACTGAACTCGTTAATGTCTCTCTCCTTGTTAGGAGGATCTTGGCCGAACTATGTCCGACAGGATTGGGATGCGGACAACGAAGAAATTCGTGGCCCGCCCACCACCCACTTAGTAGCCACTGTCGATGACTTAACCGACATGCTCGACTTTGACTTGGAAGACATCGACGGTATGGACGACGATGCGGGAGACAAAGATGAACCACTGCCCACAGGGCACTGGACAGCCACCTCATCATACGATACATACATGGTGGACACACCCAAAGAAGGCAATGGCGGCGAGACAGCGGAGGACGACCCCTCCAAGAAGCAACCCAAGCGCCGACGTCAGCGGCGCCGCTCTAAGTCCCGCCAAAGCAAAAGTGGTGATACCGGGACATGAGATAATAACACTCCGGATAGTGCCGAAGACAACAACAATGCCCTCCAGCAAGATTTAGAGTAGGAGGATGGAGGAGCCAGCCCTCCTAAGAAAGCGGCAGATGGAGAGGCGGAGGATGATAATTACATACCCCCCTCCGAAGACGAGGCAAGCCTCGGCGATGACGAATTCGTCGTGCCAGAGGATCCTGTTGAACAAGAGCACTTCAAGCGCCGGCTTATAGCCACGGCAAATAGCCTTAAGAAAAAGCAGCAGCAGCTTCAAGCTGATCAAGATCTGCTAACTGACAGATGGACCGAAGTCCTGGCGGCCGAGGAATATAAACTCGAACGCCCCTCCAAGAGTTACCCAAAATGCAGGTTGCTAACCCGACTGGAGGAAGAAGCGTACGACGCGGCTGATCGGCCACCTAGTGGCCGTGATAGAGAGGCATTCCAGCCAAAAACTCAGCCTGCACCCCGGCGCCATTCAAATAAAAAGGCATGGGGAAATACACCAGACCTACGAGACGTATTGGAGGACAAAGCAAAACGTGGAAGATCGATCTCCGGATCACGAGGGCGCGCCACTATGCGAGACGATAAACGTCACGCCAGATACAGTAAAAGTCAATCCGGCCGGGCCGAACACAACAGGCAAGACCCATTCGAGCCGCGTCGCGATATAGCCTAATACAGAGCCACCGGACACCCCGTATGCTTCACAGACAAAGTAATGGATCATCAAATCCCAGAGGGTTTCAAACCCGTAAATATTGAATCATACGACGGCACAATAGATCATGCGGTCTGGATCGAGGATTTCCTCCTCCACATCCACATGGCCCGCGGCGATGACTTACACGCCATCAAATACCTCCCACTGAAGCTCAAAGGACCAGCGCGGCATTGGCTTAACAACTTGCCAGCAGATTCCATTAGCTGTTGGGAAGATCTGGAAGCCGCATTACTCGACAACTTTCAGGGCACTTATGTGCGACCACCAGACGCCGATGACTTGAGCCACACAATTCAGCAGCCAGAAGAATCGGCCAGACAATTCTGGACACGGTTCCTAAGAAAGAAAATCAAATCATCGACTGTCCGGATGCAGAGGCCCTAGCAACTTTCAAACACAACATCCGCGATGAGTGGCTAGCCCGGCACCTTGGTCAGGAAAAGCCGAAATCTATGGCAGCCCTCACGACACTCATGACCCGCTTTTGTGCGGGAGAAGACAGCTGGCTGGCTCGCAGTAACAATATGTCAAAGAACCATGGTACTTTGGATACCAAGGACGACAATAGCAGGCCACGTCACAACAAACATAAGCGCCGCATTAACAACGATAATACTGAAGATACAGCAGTCAATGTCGGATCCAAAGGCTCTAAACCCGGTCAGTGGAAAAAGCCATTCAAAAGAAGCACTCCGGGCCCGTCCAGTTTGGACCGTATACTCAATCGCTCGTGTCAAATACACGGCACCCCCAACAAGCCAGCCAACCACACCAACAGGGATTGTTGGGTGTTCAAGTAGGCCGGCAAGTTAATTGCCGAAGACAAAGATAAGGGGCCACATAGTGATGACGAGGAAGAGCCCCGGCAGCCGAACATCGGAGGACAGAAGAGGTTCCCCCCACAAGTGTGGACGGTGAACATGATATACGCAACCCACATCCCCAAGAGGGCGCGGAAGCGTGCGCTCGGGGACGTATATGCGTTGGAGCCAGTCGCCCCAAAGTTCAACCCATGGTCCTCCTGTCGGACCACCTTCGATCGCAGGGACCACCCCACTAGTATACGTCATAGCGGATTTGCCGCACTATTCCTAGACCCAATCATTGACGGATTTCACCTCACTCGAGTCCTTATGGATGGCGGCAGCAGCCTGAACCTGCTTTATCAGGACACAGTGCGCAAAATGGGTATGGACCCTTCAAGGATCAAACCCACAAAAATGACCTTTAAAGGCGTCATTCCAGGTGTAGAGGCCCATTGCACAGGCTCAATTACACTGGAAGTGGTCTTCGGATCCCTGGATAACTTCCGAAGCGAAGAATTAATCTTCGATATAGTCCCGTTCCGCAGTGGTTATCATGCACTGCTCGTGCGAACTGCATTTGCGAGATTCAATGCGGTACCGCATTATGCATACCTCAAGCTCAAGATGCCAGGACCTCATGGGGTTATTACAGTCAATGGAAACACAGAGCGCTCTCTTCGAACGGAGTAGCACACTGCGGCCCTCGCAGCAGAAGCACAAAGCAGCCTCTCAAGGCAATCCACCAGTTCGATGTTTCAAGACCCGGACACCTTCAAGCGCGCTTGGAGTAATCAGCAACTAGACCGCCTGGCACGATCTGAGCTCACGTACCAATACGACCCCCACCCAAGTTCCAGCCAAACGGTGAAATCCGTGCCACGCGTACATAATTACACATTAAAAATACCATGGGCACAGGTGGGGAGGGGGGCACAACTACGGCACGCCCCAAGACGCGGCTTAAACCGCACTAGGGGCTTCTCGCTTCGTTATTTTTCTCTTTTTAGGACTTTAATCTCTGGAAACCCTGTCCGGCAGCATGATTGTCGAACACACGATGCAGCAACCAAGGAGGCAGAAAGCTACGTCACACCACGAAATTCCTAGGTGGATTACGATAACGAGTGAAATATTCGCTTTAATACTACTCCTCAGCTTGCCCTTGGAAGGGACATAGTCCTACTTTTTGCTTATCGCACTATCTGTATCATTCTGCTTTAACGCACCCTTTTGAATAAACAATGCATAACATTACGACTATTATTGCATTCTTGTTATATATATATATATATGTTCATTAATAACGCCTTGCAACCGTACACTTTGGTACAGCCAATACACCAGGGGCTTAAGTACCCCACAATATGGTGTGAGAAGTCCGAACACTTTCACAAGTGCGGCACCCCGAACTTATAGCACTATATGCATCAGCTTTGAATCATGTCTTTGGTCAAATGTTGGGTTTCCCCGGCTCCTATGTTTTCGTACCTTACGTTCCGCTCTATCAGCTAAGGTAGCGCTAGGAGAACTACTGGATTGTGCCCCGGTTCTACTGGGCTAAGAACCTCAGTAGAGAAAGCTAAAACTGACTGTCATGATAAGGCGAGAGACTGGTCGCTGTTCGGCGAGGTTTCGAGTCCCTAAAGACTTATGCCGCTTAGAGCGAGGAGCCAGTCCTATCCGGCTTAAATGCGTGTATCGCGCCCCGTATTCGGCCTTCCGAATACCAGGGGCTTCGCCGAAATTTAAACTTATAGAATTCTATGGCTAAGTGAGAGTGATAAAGCATTATTAGTCCGGTTGCCTTGTTCGCCGTGCTGAGCACCTCCCTCGAAGGACCCAAAAATGGGAACAAGAGTGCTCAGGTTTATCCCAAACACCCCAGCACTCGTGGCATGGGGGCAGAAGACAAGGACTAGCCATCTCTCAGATTGGATAAACAGCCAAACAGAAGGTAATATTTTAAATTCAAACAAGCGTTGCATAGCACATATGAAACAAGTTTTCATCATACAGGATCACAGGAGCAAGTTTACTCAAATATTACATCCTTTTAACATTCGTCCGCTACAAGATGGGCACCCTTCAGGACACCCTCATAATAAATTTCGGGGGTGCGATGCTCCTTGCCCTGCGGCGGTCCTTCCTTGATCAGCTTCACCGCGTCTAGCTTGGCCCATTGCACCTTCACGCGGGCGAAAGGCCGGCGTGCACCTTCGATGCAGACAGACCGCTTGATGACTTCCAGCCATGGGCAGGCATCCACAAGCCGCCTCACAAGGCCGAAGTAGCTGTTCAGAAGGGCATCACCATGCCATAGCCGGACTATAAAGCCCTTCATGGCCTGTTGGGCCGCTTTGTGTAGCTCGACCAGCTGCTTCAGCTGGTCGCTCATAGGCACCGGGTGTTCGGTCCCAGTATACTGAGACCAGAAGAGCTTCTCCGTTGAGCTTCCCTCCTTGACCTGGTAAAACTGTGTGGCATCCGACACGCTGTGGGGAAAATCTGCGAATGCTCCTAGAGAGCTCCGGATTCGGGTAAGTAATAGGTAATTTACTATCACATGCTTGCTTTGCATATAGAATGCCTTACCCGCCGCTATTTTCTTCATCGCGTCAATATCCTGGAGGGCCTTTTGGGCTTCGGCCATGGCACTTTTTGCGCTCTCGAGGGCCGTGGCAAGCTCAGACTGTCGCGTCTTCGAGAAAAGCTCCAGCGCCTCGTGCTTCGTCACGAGAGCCTGGAGCTCTTGCTGCACCTCGACCACCCGAACCTCATGCCGTTCCCACTTGGTGCGCTCCTTGGCCGCTTTATCTTCAGCCTCGGACAGCGCTTGCCTTAGGGTCGCCACTATCGGTGTTCTGGGAATGGGGGTCCCCAGACTTGCCTGCCTGCAGCCTGCGGCGTGGCTCAAAGGAGGCCCAGCATGGCCCATCTTCATCAACACAAGACTCAAGACCCTCGCGAGGGGCCAAGCCTCGCGGGGCAGACGACATGGCACATCCTCAGGCGCAGCCTCCTCAGGCTGGCTCGCGAGGAGGCGGAGAAATCAAGGCGGGGTACCTCGCGAGGTGCCCATGACGCAAGCCATGACGACTCAGGGTGCCAGGCGGGCGCCAGCGCGCGCAGCGTCCTTCTTTCCTCTTTGGTGCAAAGGGGGCAAGCGCAGCCGCGGAGTACGGAGGCATCAGGCAAAGGTTGCCATTTCGGTGCAACGAGACCAAGACCAGGCGGACTACGAGACGGAGGTCACCATGGAGCCCAGCACGGCGTCACCACAGAGTCTTTCGCAGGCGAAGACCAACTTTAGTCATGATAAGTGTACTAGATGTTCCCCTTCGAAGTGGCCAATTGTTGGCGCGCTTCCCGCTCAATATTTGGGAAGAGGCCCAGGGCCTTTGCCTATAAATAGGACCGGCCACCCACGTAGCAAGGGGTCGGTTCGTTCAGTTCGTTGGTTGGTTCGGCTAGCAGAGAGAGTGAGAGAGAGAGAGAGAGAGAGAGAAGGGTGACTGAACTCCTCCTAGCGGTTCATCGCCCCAGCCAAGAACAGACCCTCGCGAGGCTCTTCTTCCCTGTATTGTTCATCATCATCAGCCCCAGGAGGCAATCCATCCACCACACACTGGAGTAGGGTATTACACCACGATGGTGGCCCGAACCAGTATAAACCTTGTGTCTCTCGTGCAGTTCTTTTAGTAGTTTAGATCTTTGTGAGGTGGGGAGGTAGAGGGCGTGATCTCCGTGTGCACCCCAGTGTTCGAACCTTAAGGGTCTGCCGGAACCCGTGAATCCGACATTTGGCGCGCCAGGTAGGGGTGCTCCAGAATCTATCCTCCACCACTCGGTTCTCCTCCGACCGTCACATCCATGTCTGACGCTCGTCGGGCCCGCGCCGAGCGCCGGGCCGCCATCACTTCTCGCATCGCCCAGACAGCCCCTGTCGGTGGGCGTCCTCGTCGTTCCCCGTCGCCCGCCGTCAACGCCGCCACCTGCCCAGCGGGGGGCGAGCAGCAAGCATCGTCTCAGCATCCATTCATGCGCCAAGACGGCCGCACTGCTACTCCATCGCTCGCACCAGCTGGCTCTTCGTCCCGCGCGCTCCGCGCACCCTTGGAGGCTCGAGCTGTGCTCCTCGCGGCTAACGAGCTCCTGCGCTACCACCCCGTCGACGACCTCTACGAAGAGTGGCTCGACCGCGTCGTCGAGCTTGTCCGCGCCGCAGGGGGCTCTTCCGCGCCGTCTGTTCCTCTGCGCCACACCCCGCCCCGTGCGGGCAATGAAGCTCCAGAGGTGCACCTGCCGCCTCCTCTCCAAGAAGATGCCATGGCTCCAAGGCGCATGGCCCCTGGGCGGAACCCGCTCTGTCAGGTGCTAGCGCAACAAGAATGGAGCTACCAAGAAGTCCCTCGCCCACAAGGAGCTGCCCGGGCGCTCCCTGCTCCGGCATGCCGCGACCCTGCTCCAGCTCCGACACGCCAAGACCCCGCTCTGGTCCTAGCTGCAGCGCGTGGGGACCGTCAAGACCAAGCTCTCCACCAACCGAAGCCTTTCGGGGCCACCGCCGGCTGCCGTGCCTGCACCACTAAGCTGAGCAGCGTCGCGTGGCCCGGCAAGTTCAAGCCAGACCTGCCTCCTCGCTACGATGGCACAACTGACCCCGCAGAGTTCCTCCTGCTCTATGAGCTGGCCATCGAGGCTGCCAGCGGGGATGAAAAGGTCATGGCGAACTGGTTCCCCATGGCGCTCAAGGAAGGAGCTCGAACCTGGCTCCTGAATCTGGCTCCAGGCACGATCTCCTCCTGGGACCAGATGCGCACCCGCTTCATTGCCAACTTCCAAGGTACTCGCGACCGGCCACCCGCCGTGAGCGACATGCGCCACATCAAGCAACAACCCGGAGAGACCCTGCAAAAGTACATCCAGCGCTTCAACAGCGCGCGCCTCAAGATCCCCAAGGTATCCGAGGAAGCCATTATCTCGGCTTTCTCTGATGGCGTGCGCGACGTCAAGATGAAGGAGGAGCTGGCGATGCACGAAGACCTCTGCACCTCCTTGGAGCTGTTCAACCTGGCGACCAAGTGCGCCAGGGCTGAGGAGGGACGTCTCTCCCTCCTCGAGCTGCCTACCGCAGACCCAGAAGAGAAGAAGCCCAAGGCCAAGGACGTGAAGCGCAAGGGGGCTGCCGTACTCGCCGCAGAACCAGATACCAAGCGGGGCAAGGATCTGCCCGAATCCTCTAGGGGTAGCCGGTACTGTGTGTACCACGACCTCCACACCCACAACACCAACGAATGCCAGGAACTCCGCGCCGTGCGAGAAGGAAGGATCGGTCGTCGCCCTGACCGTGCTGACCGGGGCTACGACCGAGGAGGAGGAAGAAACCCAGGACGCTAGGAAGATCGCAGCCCGCGCGAGGGGTGGCGCGACCAACCTCGCGAGGACCGCTGGCGGGACCTGCCTTGCGAGGGAGACTGGAGGGATCAGCCTCGTTAGGACCTCCCTCATGGCAACGCAGGCCTACCTCCGCTGCCGCCTCAGCCAAGGAGGAACGAAGACCGCCATCAAGACGAGGGGGTTGGGGGCTTCCAGGAGCCGCGCGCAATCGCCTGCATCCTGGGCGGAGCTCAAGCCCCAGCCTCTCAACGTATCTTCAAGCAGTTTGCCCGCGAAGTGAATGCAGTTCTCCCCAAGCTCGAAGGAACGCGCCCCCTTAGGTGATCGGCATGCGCCATCACGTTCAGCTCAGCGGACCAGCTCAAGTGCGCGGCCACGGCCGGAGTCCTCCCGATGCTTTGCTCCCCAGTCATCAGCAACATGCTGGTCACCAAGACCCTCATCGACGGAGGGGCAGGGCTCAACATCCTGTCCGTGGAAACATTCAACAATCTCCAAGTACCCTATGACCAGCTTCAGCCAACCAAGCCTTTCTCCGGAATCACCGACGGTTCCACAGTCCCGATCGGGCAGGTCCGCCTCCCTGTCACCTTCGGGGCCCGCAGCAATTACCGCACCGAGCTCATCGACTTCGACGTCGCCCACATGTTCCTACCGTACAACACCATCCTCGGGTACCCAGCGCTGGCCAAGTTCATGGCCGTGACTCACCACGGCTACAACATCCTCAAGATGCCAGGAAGTGGCGGCGTCTTCACGGTGCCTTGTGAAGAGAAGGATGCAGTGTGTTCCCTGGAGCGAGCCTTTCAGGCCACGTCGCTAGAAGACCCAGATCGCGGAAGCAGGAGGCTTCCTGAGACCACCCCCAAGAAGAACAAGACGTCGTCAGGCTCAGCCCCTCAGGAGGCAGTCCCTTCAGGGCTCGTGTCTGCCCAGGGGGACCCCCATCCATCGCATAGGAAAGCGCGCCCAGCGCCCTCCTCAGGCAGGGCTCGGGGGCTCTCACCTGGAGGGCCACCGACCTAGCCAGGGTCACGAGGGAGGCGCTTGGGCACCATGTGGAGGCATGCTTCGAAGCACGTTTCCCTCGAGAAGGAGCCAGGCAAGGAAGGTCAGACCAGCAGGAGTTCGTTAACAAGGCCATTCAAGAACTACAGGAGTCAAGGATCATGGGAGGTTGCCGCCGTCTACCAGCTGTGGCCCCGCATCCAGGCGAGGATGGTGGGCTGCGCGTCTGCGTCGACGTACCAGGGCTCAATCAGATCACCACGACGGAGCGTCTCTGGCCCTCGCGAGTGGGGCGCTGCGGGGGTCCACCCCACAGCTATGTTCGCATGCCTTACGGCCTGCCGAGCATGGCTGCGGCGTACCAGCGCCTCATGAGGGGCATCATGGAGGTTCAGGAAGACAGGCGTTCCCCGGCCCTGGCGGAGATGAAGACAGCTCGCGAGGAGTCACCAGTGCCTCCGGAGCCTCCCAAGGCCCCGGGGCCTGGGTGCTCGTGAGGATCAGCTTCCACAGCCCACCGAGTCTGCTGCACCAACGCCACTTCGCCGACGACATCCTCAGGTGACATCTTTCAAGCTTCATTCCCAGCTGGGAGCACCCTCCCAGGGTTGCATCACTCCCAGGCCGCGTGGGTCTGTCCCTGCGGCATGTATCCCCTTTTTTATTTTCCGGTCATTAGTTTGCCTTGTTGGGGGCGCCCCTCGGGTTGCATCATCCCCAAGCCGCTCGGGCTAGGCCCGGCGGCGTGTATCTCCCTCGCGTTTATTTCCAACTATGCATTGCCTATCATGCTTGATTGCTTGATGCCTGTCCGCGACATCCTTTCTTCTCCATGTCGGCCACTTGGACGTTAAAGGGGGGTGCCTGAGCATCGCGACTCAGGTCTCTTACTGGCTCTCCAGCCCTCACCCTCTGGCCTTGTCCATCGTATCGTGACCTAGCATACCAGCGACGGCTGAGACAAGCTCGAGGGCCGGGACCCGAGGACGTAGAGTACCGGCATCTAACCAAATTTTGCAGGGACACATCTCAAGATACGGCCCAGTGCCAGGCGCAACCCGCCTAGAGGTAGGGCCTCGTGAGTCCCGCACTGGCTCACGGGTGCCCAGATACACCTCACCTACTCCAACCAGCGAGCTCTTGAGAGACTAACGATCGACTAATGACTGCCATGGCAACCCCATCTTCTCTCTGTGATGAATTTGTAGGATCCTTGGAGGGAACTGCGCTAGCCGAGGCCCTCACGGAGTTCCCTTCACCCTCGCCCGTGCGAACCGCTTGCACGTTAAAGGGGGGCGCCTGAGCATCGCGACTCAGGGCTCTTACTAGCTCTCCAGCCCTCACCCTCTGGCCTTGTCCACGGCATCGCGACCTGGCATACTAGCGACGGCTGAGACCAGCTCGAGGGCCGGGACCCGAGGACGTAGAGCAGAAAGGGGAGCAGAGGCGAGGGAGAAGGGGCGCGTGAGGACCTCGCCGAGCAACTCTGTCCCAACTACCTCACGGACCCGACGATGCGCTGGGGGTGATCCCCGATCCTCAAGATAAGTCACCATCCGGAGCACTAGCTACCGTGGCACTACCCCTGCACCTAAAGCAATTCCGTACTAGCAACGTTGCTTCCCTTTCTCACCGAGCGACGGCTGCTTGGGCGCCAAAGGGGACCTCCTGAGCATCGCGACTCAGGGGCTCTTATCGGACCCCGGGTCGCTCACCTCCTGGCCTTGACCACGGCATCGCGACCTAGCATACCAGCGAGGGCTGACGCCGCCTTGGGACTGGGACTTGTCGATGCAGAGCACCAATCCCTCGTGAGGTTCGAAAGGGAGAACTAAGCTAAGACGAAATCGGCAACTCACACAAATCCATAGCAAAGGTTAGGTATTAACAAACGGGACTACAGGCACCTTACAAGCCCCCGTGGGGCGCATTTTGATTCTTCGCAGGGAACGGATCCTAAGGGGTGCTAACTACACGAGCTCCTGCAAAAGATGCCATCATCAATAGTGGGCCGTTAGGCGCCGGCGCCAACCCCATCCAGATGAGGGTCGGCGACGGCCTGACGAGCCCGCCTTGCTCCGGGAGCGGCGCCGACTCGGGGGCTCGTAGCTGTCGTCGCTCGTCTCCGGAGTCGCGAAGATTTCGCTAGAGTCGCTGGACCCTCCGGCGCCTCCGCCAAGGGAGCGGTCGGCGGGCCTAGCCCTCACCAGGGCAAGGTCCCGGCCACCTCTCCCGGGGCAGCACTCCAACCGGCGCCCGTTCGCGTCGAAGACCTTGAAGAACATCACCGCAGCACCATCGTACTCCAGGTGTACCGCGAAGACGCCCCTTTCCCTGCAAACCCGGGCGATCTCTCTCCAGCCGCGGGACAAGTAGACCTCGCCCGGGGCAGCGACCACGACCTCTGCCTCGGTCGCAAGGGTGCTGCAGCCGGCGTGCTGCAGCCAGAGCTCTAGGGGCCCTCCTGGAGGGATGATGGAGGCGAAGAATGGAGGCAGACGGATCCAGGACTGGAGAGGAACGACGACATGGAGCATGAACTCTTGGGAGGAGCCCTCGACGTGGAGCATGAACTCTTGGGAGGAGCCCTCGACGTGGAGCATGAACTCTTGGTCCAGGAGGAACAACCCACGCCTTTGTGACCCGACGGCGCCTACCACGGCGCCGACCGCGGAGATCAGCATCGACACCTTCGGGGCTCTCGACGTGGGCATACAAGGGAAGTGGGAACCCTGGCGGAGCCCGCTCGCACCGGGGCCTCGGCTCCACCTGACGGTCTTCCTCGCCCCGGCTGCAAAGGGCGAGCCGTTTCTTTGCGGGAGCGGGTCTGGCCCCTCTCGAGGAGCCTTTCCCTTCTCCGCTGTAGAGAACCGGCGGATCGGAGCCATCGCAGCAAGACGGAGCAAGGATCGGGAAGAAGGGGAAGCCAGGAGGAATGGACTGGAAGGGCGCGCACAGCTTCGTACTTATAGCCGGCGAAGACCAACCGCCGGCCTCCACGATGACATGTAATCCTGACACGATTTGCATGCAGGGACTAGTCCACCTTGCACGGTCACCGAGGCGTCGTGGGGAAGTGGAGACGCCCACGTCCCATCAACCGCCACGCGGCGCCCAAGGCCGTAGGCTGTTAGGGCCCGCGGCGCTTCGCCCTTGGCCCTTTCGCCTCTCGGCACGGCCAAGTCCATGCCCGCCTTGGGCCCGGGGGCTACTGTCGGCGTTCTGGGAATGGGGGTCCCCAGACTTGCCTGCCTGCGGCCTGTGGCATGGCTCAAAGGAGGCCCAGCATGGCCCATCTTCATCAACACAAGACTCAAGACCCTCGCGAGGGGCCAAGCCTCGCGGGGCGGACGACATGGCGCATCCTCAGGCGCAACCTCCTCAGGCTGGCTCGTGACGAGGTGGAGAAATCAAGGCGGGGTACCTCGCGAGGTGCCCATGACGCAAGCCATGACGACTCAGGGCGCCAGGCGGGCGCCAGCGCGCGCAGCGTCCTTCTTTCCTCTTTGGTGCAAAGGGGGCAAGCGCAGCCGCGGAGTACCGAGGTGTCAGGCAAAGGTTGCCATTTCGGTGCAACGAGACCAAGACCAGGCGGACTACGAGACGGAGGTCACCATGGAGCCCAGCACGGCGTCACCGCAAAGTCTTTCACAGGAGAAGGCCAACTTTAGTCAGGATAAGTGTACTAGATGTTCCCCTTCGAATTGGCCAATTGTTGGCGCCCTTCCCGCTCAATATTTGTGAAGAGGCCCAGGGCCTTTGCCTATAAATAGGACCGGCCACCCACATAGCAAGGGGTCGGTTCGTTCGGTTCGTTGGTTGGTCCGGCTAGCAGAGAGAGTGAGAGAGAGAGAGAGAGAGGGAGAGAGAGAGAGAGAAGGGTGACTAAACTCCTCCTAGCGGTGCATAGCCCCAGCCAAGAACAGACCCTCGCGAGGCTGTTCTTCCCTGTATTGTTCATCATCATCAGCCCCAGGAGGCAATCCATCCACCACACACTGGAGTAGGGTATTACACCACGATGGTGGCCCGAACCAGTATAAACCTTGTGTCTCTCATGCAGTTCTTTTAGTAGTTTAGATCTTTGTGAGGCGGGGAGGTAGAGGGTGTGATCTCCGCGTGCACCCCAGTGTTCGAACCTTAAGGGTCTGCCGGAACCCGTGAATCTGACAGCCACTTCGGTCATGGCCCCTGGCAAATTCATGATGATCCTGTCATTTTTTCATCGCATTCTTTTTATACATATCCATAAACTAGGTATTACTTACCTTTGTTCTCCACGAGCTGCCTCTTGGCAAGGCCAAGCTCGTCCTTCGACCCTTTAAGGTCCTGCTTCAGTGCGGCAACCTCCACAGTCAGTGCGGCAGATGCCAGCAGCGAAGCCTGCATCTGCATATTGACATACTTATATTAGACTCCTGCGGTATTGTTTGATCCTTTGTTCAGCTTTTCTTTGTGAACACTAAACATAGCATCAGGGGCTACTATCTATGCGGTAATATTTTTTCTATATTTTAAATACTTACCTCAAAGCCTGTTAGAAGGCTGGCACAGGCTTCAGTCAATCGGCTCTTGGTGGCTGAACCTTCTGGGCCACCGCACTCATAATAGTACGGTGCTCCTCGTCGATGGAAGCATTGCGAAGCGCTCCCAGCAGCTTGTCCGGCGCCTCTGGATGGACAAAGGTCACCGGCACAGGCATTTCGCCCCTCTTGGAAGGAGGCCGCCTGCCCGAGTCCGGAACCACTAGAGGTTCCGGCACGGTGTTCGGTTGAGGGCCGAACTCGGAGCCCTCAGGGGCCTTGTCCCCTCTGCTCCCGGAGTCCGGAAGGCCGCCTTGAGGCGCCTACGGGACTGTCTCCCCTCGACCCAGTGCCTCTTGAGAGAATACCTCGGTGTCGTCCGCGGGGCAAGGGGAGGTGGCGGTCGGAAGTGGATCGCTATCCATATCTGACGAGCCCAGGGAGCCGTCCGACGATACATCGATACGGGCTCATGGCGGCCTGCATAATCATATTCGGCGTTAGGGAAAGCAGTGCGACAAAGGAATGCTATGAGTTACTCTGGTATTCGAATACTTACGACCTCCCCAGGGGCTTGGCCCTGGGCAACCACTCGTCTTCGCCTTCGGCGGCGGCGGTGGAACAGTCCGGAAGGAGAGTCCTTCCATTCTTGGACCCTTCGCCCCCCCAGTTGGGGCGGCCTTCCTTTTCTTGTCTCCCCCGCCTGGAGGGGGAGCATCTTCTTCTTCCTCCTCGTCTTCGGGGGAGGAGTGTGCCGCAGAGTCATCGGACGGTGAGTCCAATGATGCCTGGCGTCGAGAACTCTTTTGGGTTCCCTTGGCCTTCTTGGTCTTCTCCGGCACCGTGTAAGGAGTCGGAGTGAGCATCTTTGCCAGGAGAACATCAGCTGGGCCTTCGGGCAAAGGAGCCGGACAGTCGATCTGTTCGGCCGTCTCCTGCCAGTCCTGTGAAAGGTACGGGAGCTTACATCCCTCATAGAGTCAAACTATGAAAAACAAGTATCCTGTGAGAGGTAAAACAACTTACCGCGCTTGCTTGGCGCTTCGCGCAGAATCCGCGGTCCTCGGTAGTGGGAGGGGGAACCTCGGCACTCTTGAATAGCACCTTCCAGGCATCTTCGTGAGTTGTGTCGAAGAGCCTGTTCAGAGTTCGGTGCTGGGCCGGGTCGAACTCCCACAAGTTGAAAGCCCGTTGTTGACACGGGAGGATCTGGCGGATGAGCATAACCTGGACTACATTGACGAGTTTGAGCTTCTTGTTCACCATGTTTTGAATACATGTTTGGAGTCCAGTCAGCTCTCCCGAACTACCCCAGGACAGGCCCTTCTCTTGCCAGGAGGTGAGCCGCGTGGGGAAGCCCGATCGGAACTCGAGAGCTGCTGTCCATTTAGGGTCATGCAGCTTGGTGATGTAGAACCACCCCGATTGCCACCCCTTTATGGCCTCCATGAAGGAGCCCTCGAGCCATGTGACGTTGGGCATCTTGCCCACCATGGCGCCTCCGCACTCCACCTGGCGGCCGCTCACTACCTTCGGCTTGACGTTGAAGGTCTTCAGCCATAAGCCAAAGTGGGGCTTGATGCGGAGGAAGGCCTCGCACACGACGATAAATGTCGAGATGTTGAGGATGAAGTTCGGGGCCAGATTGTAGAAATCCAGGACGTAGTAGAACATGAGCCCCCGGACGAATGGGTGTAGAGGGAATCCCAGTCCGCGGAGGAAATGGGTATGGAACACTACCCTCTCATGGGGCCTGGGGGTGGGGATGAGCTGCCCCTCTTCTGGGAGCCGGTGCGCGATGTCGTCGGGCAGGTATCCGGCTCTCCTCAGCTTCTTGATGTGTCCCTCCGTGACGGAGGGTTGAGGTGGGAAATGCGGACTTGGGCACTGGAGCTCGAGTGTGCGAAAGTGGATGAGCAAAGGAGGAAGAAGGCATGGATGAAAAGGTGAATCCTTGTCCCTTTATATGGGCGGCCAAAACTATGCGCCCGCACTAGCCTGGTAAAACTCGCTTATCCCCCAAGCGCCGTAATAGATGGCGCGGTTGGGTTACCCACGCCCGTATTGATGAGAATCCCGTGATATGGGGACACGATCTCTGCTTTGACAAGACATGTCAAAAAACTGCCTCGCGTTATGTGCGGGGCTAGTTAAAGGAAACGGTTTGAATAATCACCGGGCCAAGGCATAAGGTCATGTTACCAAAACAAGTCAGCAAATTAGATTTGTGGAAATATTATTCTCTCTATGGTGGTATGTGGAACTTATTTTGCAGGGTCGGACACTATCCTTGTATTCAAATTCTTCTGTGGTGTATTCGGAGGAGGAACCCGCCTTGCAATGACGAAGACAATAACTGCGCGTCGGACTCATTGTCATTGAAAGCCTGGTTCACGGGCTACTGAGGGAGTCCTGGATTAGGGGGTCTCTTGACAGCCGGACTATATCTTTCGGCCGGATTGTTAGACTATGAAGATACAAGATTGAAGACTTCGTCTCATGTCCGGATGGGACTCTACTTGGCGTGGAAGGCAAGCTAGGCAATACAGATATGTATATCTCCTCCTTTGTAACTGACCTTGTGTAACCCTAGCCCTTTACGGTGTCTATATAAACTAGAGGGTTTTAGTCCATGGGACAACAGACAATCATACCATAGGCTAGCTTCTAGGGTTTTGCCTCTATGATCTCGTGGTAGATCTACTCTTGTACTACCCATATCATCAATATTAATCAAGCAGGACATAGGGTTTTACCTCCATCAAGAGGGCCCGAACCTGGGTAAAACTTCGTGTCCCCTGCCTCCTATTACCATCCGCCTAGACGCACAGTTCGGGACCCCCTACCCGAGATCCGCCGGTTTTGACACCGATAGTGCCTCCATCTAGGGAAGGTTATGTTGTGCTTGCCCTGGCCCGGTAAGCAGGCATAATATTGTGTGCTCATTGATGAGATTTTGGTACCGAGTCCCCGAGTGTGAGTGTCCCCGAGTGGGAGTGTTTTGACCACGACGGTGGTTGGGGTGTCTTTCGTAGACACGGGGCCACCCAGGACCAGCCCGTTGGGGATTTGGGTCGGAGTGGCCGCGGGAGTGCTGTGGCGATGGAAAGGTCTTGTCGGAATGCCGTTGGACCACCCGAATGGGAGTGCGAGGCCATGGGTTCCGTGGTGTGGGTACAATGTGCTACCTCTGCAGAGTGTGTTTAATCTATCGATTGTCGCGTCCGTATTAGGTCCCATCATTCGGTCAACACTCACATGACGGAATGACTTATAGGTGATCCATATGTTGATATGTTGAGCAGTACAGATTGGCAGGATGTTGATGATGATGTTGGAGACCAAGTTTTGGTCGTGGTTGTGATCGCCGGAAAGATCACAGTTGGAGACCAAGTGTTGGTCATGGTAGTGATCGCCGGAAAGATCACCGTATGGTTTTGATCATGAGTTGATCAAGATGGTATATTGCTTGGCCGGTTAGCCAAGAGAGATATGAGTTGATCATGAGGTGATTTATCAGCATTGTATTAGTTTCATCTCATGCTTAGTAGTTGCTTCATCATGGTAGTTGTTAATTAATTAACCTGTTAATGCTATGTTATTGTCTTGCCTTGATGTTTATGGTTGTTGTGAGCTTGCAAGTACATTCAATGTACTAACCTGGCGTGTCATGCCAGATTGCAGGTGATGCTGTGATTGCTTGATTGTTTGTTGAGGTGTCGGTTCATGCGAGCTAGATCGTGTCCCAGCCAGAGTCCCTACGGAGTGGAGTTCACCACCTTCGTCGTTGTTCCGCTGCTAAAAGTTTTCCGCTGCTAGAAGTTTTCCGCTGCTAGCATAGAGCAAGTGTAGTATCACAGGCGTAGTGTCGCCATGCTGATGTGATCATTGTAACATCAGACCCGTGTAATTATTATTTTTGTAATAAGAGCTGATTAGTTCTATGTCAAGCATTGTCGTATTCCAAAGACTTCTCCTTGATCTCTGGGCTGGAATACGGGGCGTTCCGATTTCTCTGAGCCGGGGTTCCACATCAATTCCCCGGGACACTGCCACAACCCTTAAATGTCAGGAGGCACCAAGAACAATGTTCTCGTCACAAAACCATCGGAACGATTCCAAGATACTCGCGTGATCCTAAATTTTTTTCATGAAATTTGAGGAGAGAAGAGTCAAAACTCTAGATCAGGAGGCCTCACCAGAGCGACGAAGGGAATAAGGAGTAAAAAGAATCCTACTCTCCGATATATATAATCCTAAGACTTAAAACATTTTCTTCTAGACTCAACAACGTCAGCGATTCGATCAACCAGGGGGCTCCTAATCTGGGGAAGGCTCTGATTACCAACTTGTAACACCCACGATGCGGCTATATCTCCCACGTGTCGGAGCACGAATTAGAGGCATAACCACATGGTAGGCATGTCGCAAGAGGGGTAATCTTTACACATCCCATGTACTGAATAAGAAAGGGATAAAGAGTTGGCTTACAATCGCCACTTCACACAATACATAAATATATCATACATCATCAAGAATACAATCAAGGTCCGACTATGGAACCAACATAAATAAAGACAACCCCAAATGTTAGATCCCCGATTGCACCAACTGGGCTCCTCTACTGATCATCCGGAAAAGAAACATAGTAATGGCCCGAATCCTCGTCGAACTCCCACTTGAGTTCGGTAGTGTCCCCTGCACTGGCATCATCGGCACCTGCATCTGTTTTTTGGAAGTATCTGTGAGTCACAGGGACTCAGCAATCCCACAACCTCGTGATCAAGACTATTTAACCTTAAAGGTTGGAAAGGGTAGTGAGGTGGAGCTGTAGCAAGCACTAGCATATACGGTGGCTAACTTATGCAAAAGAGAGCGAGAAGAGAAGAAAAGCACGATCGAGAAGCCAATAATTATCAAGAAGTGATCCTGAAGCTACTTACATTCAAGCATAACACGAGACCGTGTTCTCTTCACGGACTCTGCTGAAAAGAGACCATCATGGCTACACACGCGGTTGATTCATTTTAATTAGATTAAGTGTCAAGTTTTCTACAACCGGATATTAACAAATTCCCATCTGCCCATAACCGCGGGCACGGCTTTCGAAAGTTCAAAAACCCTGCAGCGGTGTCCCAACTTAGCCCATCACAAGCTCTCACGGTCAACGAAGGATAATCCTTCACCCAGGACGACCCGATCAGACTCGGAATCCCGGTTGTAAGACATTTCGACAATGGTAAAACAAGACCAGCAAAGCCACCTGATGTACTGACAAATCCCGATAGGAGTCACACGTATCTCGTTCTCAGGGCATTTCGGATGGGCAAGACGTTGGGTTGGCATAAACCCTGGTTGCCCAGGGGGCACCGGACATCGCCCAATTTGGACTAACACTCAGAGGAGCACTGGCCCGGGGGTTTAAAATAAAGATGATCGTTGAGTCCACGGAACCCAAGGGAAAAGGCTTAGGTGGCAAATGGTAAAACCAAGGTTGGGCCTTGCTGGAGGAGTTTTATTCAAAGCGAACTGTCAAGGGGTTCCCATAACACCCAACCGCGTAAGGAACGCAAAATCAAGGAACATAACACCGGTATGACGGAAACTAGGGCGGCAAGAGTGGAACAAAACACCAGGCATAAGGCCAAGCCTTCCACCCTTTACCAAGTATATAGATGCATTAAAGTAAACAAGATATAATAATGATGTCCCAACAACAACCATGTTCCAACAAGGAACAAACTTCAACTTCACCTGCAACTAGCAACGCTATAAGAGGGGCTGAGCAAAGCGGTAACATAGCCAAACAACGGTTTGCTGGTAAAGGTGGGTTACAGGCTTGACATGGAAATATGGGAGGCACGATATAGCAAGTGGTAGGTATCATGTCATAGCAATAGAGCGAAGAACTAGCAAGCAAAAATAGAAGTGATTTCGAGGGTATGGTCATCTTGACTGCAAAGTTCTCCGAGTTCACAAAACCTTGATTCTCGTGAGTGTAATCAACGGGTTCCTCGATCACATACTCGTATCCCGGCTCTACCCAAGGCAAGAACACAAGCAAAAGACCAACAATGAATCACGGTGCAATGCACAAGCAACATGATGCAAACATGGCATGATATACGAGATGTGATATGCAATGCATATGCGTGCTTCAGAAGGAAAGGATTGATCAAGGCATCAACTTATTAAACCAAGTGTGCCGCTGGAAAGATGAGATGATTTCGGTCGAAATCGATATAAAGATCACCGGAATCGGATGCACGGTTTGCAAATGACAAGCAAAACAATAATGGCACAATTCTGCGATTAACAGCACGATGCCATCTAGAATGCAACAAGAAACTAAGCTACTGCACTCCAACATAGCAACGAAGCATATGGCAGTGATATACTCAAGATGCTTGACAAAAGATGAACGCTGAGCTACGGCTAAATCACACAAGAGTAGGTCCAAACAATCATGGCAAGAGTGCAAAAGATATCAGCTTCACAGACTTAGTGAAAATACTAACATGTCAGGAATTAACATCAGGAAGTCATGATTAGATCAAGCAAACAACATGCTCCAGGAACAGAACATAGCAAACAAATGCATGGCATGAATCTGCTCAAAGCATAGAATAAAAGTCCCTTACTGATCAAGAGCCAAAAAGACACATAAGATATTATGGCACCCATGTAAACATAGCAAGTTTCGTTAACAGATTCAGACCTAGTAGAAAACTGAGCATGGCATAAACAGAATTATGAAGGCCTCTTTGCGAGCTCGATTCACTCACCACAAGGCATTGCATGACAAGATAAGCATACTACCAGCAAGAAGATAAAAATAACAGCAAAGCAAGGACTTAGCAAAATCCTGAGTCCCTGAACATAGCAAACAAAGGCATGGCATGAATCTACTTTGCATTCTTGTGCTAGTCACCATAATGATCCCAAAATTACATGGCAAGCACCTCTGTAAAGATGACATGGTATAGATCAAAACATATGTAGAGCTCATGCCCATATGAAGCACACAACAAATGTAGCAAAAACGACAAAACCTCATACTCTGATAAGAATCAACACCTAACAATTTATAGCACTCTTGCATTCACGATTTGGGCATCAAGATGGACTCAAACAAGCATGTCACACTGGAACAAAATGAAGAGCACATCATGATGAACATTTTGATATATTGCACGCACAAAACGGAGCAGCACACATGAAGTTATGGCATGATGAACAGGGCCTGAAATTGTGAGGGGAGAAGGACTTAGAGAGAAAATCGGGGTCAACCTCACTGGATCCAGATCTTGCGGAGTTCGAGTCTCAAGGCAAGTCATTGCCCGAGAGGGGGGAGATGGTCGGAGAGGAGGGGAGGCGACCGGAGCAATGGAGGGGGTTGCCGGATCCGGCCGATGACTGGCGCGGCTCTTCGGGCGGCGCGGGACGGCGACACGGCGGTGAAACGCGGCGGCGCGAGGCGCGAGGTAGGCGACGAGCGGCGGGCGAGGAGGCGACGGCCAGCTAGGTGGCGGCGGAGAGCAGGCGTCGCGGGCGCGGGTGTCCGTGGGAGGAGACTGCGGCGGACGAACGGGCCGTGCGGGCCTGCTGCGGGCTCGTTGGGCCGGTGGTGGAGGCGGTTGGCGGAGGCCACGTGGCAAGGCGCGACTGGCTGTGGTCGGTGGCGCGGGCGTGTCCGGCTAGAGCGAACACGTCTGGCAGCGGAGAGGACAAAAATTAGGGTTTTCGACCCGAAATTTGGACGAGGAGCACATATTTATAGGTAGGAGGAGTTTGGAGTGTCCAAATGGAGTGCGGTTTTCGTCCACGCGATCGTGATCCGAAGACGGAGGACATGGGAGTGGTTTGGAAGGGTTATTGGGCTGTTTTGGAGGGGTGTTGGGCTGCAACACACAGAAGGCCTTTGCGGTTCCCCGGTTAACCGTTGGAGTATCAAACGGACTCCAAATGGCATGAAATTTGACAAGCGGTCTACCGGTGGTGTACCAAGGCCTCTTTGCAAATCTCGGTCCATTCCGAGAATGTTTAACACCCGCTCACGAAAAGAGACAAAAAGGGACGCCGGTGCACGTTGGAGTGTCGGATTGCAAAACGGACAATGGGGAAAAAGCTCAGATGCATGAGACGAACACGTATGCAAATGAGATGCACATGATGACATGATATGAAATGCATGACATGAACAAAAAGCAAAACGAAGACAAACGCAGCCACGAAGAGAAACTCATAACTTAGAGCCAAAAATGGCAAGAGTTGGAGTACAAATATGGCGAGTTACATCCGGGGTGTTACAAAGCATGATTAAGAACTAGGAAGTATAGCACTTGTATATGTTTCTCATGTATTAAGTGCAACCAAATTTGATTTATTCCTCACATGTGCAACAATACAAAAATCTACCCACGAAAATTGGACATCGCATTGCAGAATTGAACCAAGAAGTTAACTAAACACCACAACAAATGAACCAACATTAACTGACCATCACATTGCACCATATAACATACTCCTAATAGAAGATCAGACAGTTAAGCAAATAGTTAACTACATCCAATTGTAGCAATTGTATTTGTTTCTCATGTATTTACTACATCCAAATTCAATTTATTCCTCACATGGTATACACTAACAGAATGCACCCACAACTATTGAACATCGAATTGCAGAATTGAACCAAATAGTTAACTAAATACCACAACACAAATGGACCAAACATTAACTAAGCACCGCATTGCATAATGTATAACCAAACCAAGCATTGTTGACAACTTGGAAATATAGCAATTATATTCGTTTCTCATGTATTTTGTAAAGATAAATTCGATTTATTTCTCACATGAAAGGCAATACAAAATTGCATCCTGAAGAATTGAACATCACATTTGCAGAATTGAACCAAACAGTTAACTGAAGACGACAACTAATTAACAAAACAGTTAATAAGTGAGCAGGACACTGCACGTCATATAGAACATATACACTATATCAACAGATTGCATGGTAAAATTAGATAACACAATTCACTAGAATTTGTGAAGGAAAGGCAGGAGCATCACACGCAACGGGTAAACTGAGCATGCCTAACCGGCGTAGCTCGCAAATGGTAAGGTGCTCCTTTAAGATCTGGGGGTCGACACGAATGGCAGCCATCGCGACCTCATCCGCGCGTGGGGCCGCGATTTTCTTCTCCACTACCAAATGCTCCTTGAGGTCCTAGCTATACTGGGTGGACCATGGCTTAGGCTGGCGCTTATTTGGTGGAGGGGTCGGCGATTTTGGTGGAAGGTGTCGCGCTCGCGTCGGCGGTCGGGGCATGTGGGGTGTGCAAGGAGGAGAAGGATGGGGGTCGGGTGTGGATTACCTGCCTGGACAGGCGAGGCCGAGCAGCGTGAAGGAGGGTCGCCGGCGAGCAGGCAACGATGCTGCAAGCAAGGAGTGAAGGTTTCAACTTTGAAAAGAAGGCGGAAAGAGGGAAATTTGGCTTTTGGTAAGGGGGAGGGGGCGGGGAGGTAGATATTTCTGCGAAAGCCAACAATTTGGAACCGCTTTAGCGAAAAAAACTAGTGCGCAAAGTGTCATCAGATATGGTCCCTTATTTAGACACGGTTCGAAGATATTTTGTGCTGCACCTCACATGGTTGGTTATAATAAATTGTGTGGGATCTACTTGATTTTTCGTCTTGATTTGAATTACATAATGGGGTCACATTGGCCATGGACGGTGTTTCAATTGCTAGAACTTTTATCTGCAGTGAACATGCAACTACTGGTGTGTCCTCCAAAAAATTGGAATTACTCAGGGTTCGTTTGGACATTTTTATACATTAACTGGGTTTACTCGGCATTTTCTGCGCATAATTCAAATTTGAACTACATGCACATGGTCTAGTGCATATAAACTTATTCAAAATCAAGTATGTGTCCTTGGTTGCATGCTTAGGTCCCATGCAAGAAATGGGAATGAATTTCAAACACCCTGCCACCGTCAGTCGGCCGCACATATTGAGATACCTGGTTTTTAAATTCTAGTAAATCCAAAACTCGTCTAAAATTCATGAAACTTGGCATGCTATCATGGAGCGGCATCCACATGACGTGGTATTTTTGTCCCATTTGGGGCAGGTTTGGGTATAAGCTTCTCACAAACTAGCGCTTCTCACAACAAGCGTGATGGTTTCGGTAGGGAACGTGCCACCTTTGGGGACGAAACGATATCCGTTGCCTCTTATTGCTTTCAAATTTTTTCGAGTGTCAACATAGAACAACAAGAGTGTTGTGTTAAATTTTGGAATTTTTCGGGGTTCATTTGGACATTTTTACACATTAACTGGGGTTTCTAGGCATTTTATGTGCATAATTCAAATTTGAAATACATGCAGATTCTCTAGTGCATATAAACTGGTTGAAAAATCAAATCTATGTCCTTGGGTGCAAGCTCAGGTCCCATGCAAGAAATGAGAAGGAATTTCAAACACCATGCCACCGCCAGTCGGACGCACATATTGAGATACCTGGTTTTTAAATTCTAGTAAATCCAAAACTCGTCCGAAATTCATGAAACTTGGCATGCTATCATGGAGCGGCATCAACATGCCGTGGTAAAAATTGTGTCCCATTTGGGGGCAGGTTTGGGTATAAGCTTCTCACAAACCAACGCTTCTCACAACAAGCGTGATGGTTTTAGTAGGGAACGTGCCACCTTTGGGGACGAAACGATATTCATTGCCTCTTATTTATTTCAGAATTTTTCATGTGTCAACATAGAACAACAAGAGCGCTATGTTCAATTTTGTAATTTTTCGGGGTTCATTTGGACATTTTTATACATTAACTGGGTTTTCCAGGCATTTTATGTGTATAATTCAAATTTGAACTACATGCACATTCTCCAATGCATATAAACTAGTTTAACAATCAAAGATGTGTCCTTGGGTGCATGCTTGGGTCCCATGCAAGAAATGGGAATGAATTTCAAACATCTTGCCACCATCACTCGGCCGTAAACATTGAGATACCTGGTTTTTAAATTATAGTAAATCCAAAACTTGTCTGAAATTCATGAAACTTGGCATGCTATCATGGAGCGGCATCAACATGACGTGGTAAAAAATTTGTCCCATTTGGGGCAGGTTTCGGTATAAGCTTCTCACAAACCAGAGCTTCTCACAACAAGCGTGATGGTTTCAGTAGGGAACGTGCCACCTTTGGGGACAAAACGATATTTGTTGCCTCTTATTGCTTTCAAAAAAATTTGAGTGTCAACATAGGACAACAAGAGTGTTGTGTTCAATTTTGGAATTTTTTGGGGTTCGTTTGGACATTGTTATACATTAACTGGGTTTTCCAGGTTTTTATGTGCATAATTCAAATTTGAACTACATGCACATTCTCCAGTGCTTATAAACTGGTTGAAAAATAAAATATGTGTCCTTGGGTGCATGCTTAGATCCCATGTAAGAAATGGGAATTAATTTCAAACACCCTGCCACCGTCACTCGGTCGTAAACATTTAGATACCTGGTTTTGAAATTCTAGTAAATCCAAAACTCCTCTGAAATTCATGAAACTTTGCATGCTATCATGGATTGGCATCAACATGTCGTGGTAAAAATTTGTCATCTTCCCTAGGTTTAATTTGGTTTCCCCAGTTTAATTCGGTTCGGTTTTTAATTATAAAATACTCATCGCAAATGTTTTAGTTAGAACACATGTATGCAAATGGACAGCTTCCCTAGGAAGCCAAGGGAAAATGTGCTGAGCAGGATTTGTGCAACTCTTGATCGCAAACGATTTAGATAGAACACATGTATGCAAAGTGAAAGTAGCGCATGAATTGTGTATCTCCTCAACGCAAACGGTTGTTTTGGATGACCCTTGTGCAACCACGTACAAAAAATTATTGGGAATGTTGCCATTTGTCAAACTGGAAAGATTTACATTTGTAGATCTAGTAATGTTGCCATTTGTCAACCCTTGTAACACTGCGATTTGTCAAAATATGCAGCTAGAAATCATTAGTACTATCTAATTTTTGGAAATAAAATTCAGTAATTAAGCATAGATTTCATTCATAGATTAAGCCGTCGTTCTTAATTTATACAAACAGTTAAACTCGAGAGCTGAACCGACCAAACTTCTCCCCTATTGTTACCAACCACGTACTGAAATAGCTAGTTCAACTATATATACTAGCTAATTTTAAGTAAGTTGTATAGTTCGACCACACATTTATAGTCAGATGAACTGAACAAAATTGCCCCTAAATACTACTACTACCACGGAGGGGCTTTGTGCTAATTCCGGTAGCCTCTCCTTTGCCAAGAGCGCTTAGCCCCTCAGCAAGAGGCATAGGTAGAGGAGGAGCCGACCGACGAGCTGGACAAATGCAATATGGTGCCTGCCGGTGCTTCACGTTCAGCGACGCTCGCCGGATCAAACACACACTTCCGCTCGCTAGCTCGAACACCCACTGCCGCTCCAGACAATCCCTCTCGAAGCGGTCGTACTGCTCGTAGATCTCATGATTCCTCGCCTCTGCGTCGGAGTGTGCTGCGGCCACGTCTACGATAAGGCTCTTTGCATGCTCGATGAGACGCTCCTCATCCTCCCGCGGGAACTTGATGTAGCACGCAAGGTCGTTGATGCATGTGCAGGCCTCCACCTTCACCTCCCGCCTTCGGGTCGCGGTGGCGGAGCGGGTGATAATCTCGGCGGGTGATGGTGGGCTGGCGGCCACGGCGGCCGACGATGGGATGGCGGCCACAACCACCACCTCCCACCTTCAGGGTGCGGTGGCGGAGCGGGTGATGGCCACGGTGGCCGGCAGTGGGGTGGCTGCCATGACGACCACCTCCCGCCTTTGGGCCGCGGCGGCGGAGCGGGAGATGGCCCTAGCTTTCGATGGTGGTGTGGCGGCAACGGCGGCCGGCAACAGCTGCCGACAGGCAGCGGCATCGGAGCATGTGGTGGGTGTTCCACGCACACCCAACAGGGACGCCACGCGCACTACACTACACCGAGGACTGCGCCCCTGCCGCGGTGTAGCCTCCCAACTGGAGTTGTCCTCCGATGACGGCGGAGTGGCTGAGCGATGACGACGGACATGTGCCATTGGCGATTGTGGGAGAAGCAAACGAGAGAAGCTACAGGGAGGGAGGGTAAAATGCGATGCAGGACTCGCCAGCCGTGTGATTTTGGGGGATTTCACAAAGTCAGGAGGGAACCTTGCGCGGGAACCTGCGAGGTTGTGCGGGAACGGGCTCACCGACGATTCATTGGCGCCACCGTTTGGCCAAAAGAATGCCCCCGCGCGCTGCGCAAGCTTGCGCTGTAAGCCGTCTGCGGCAGCGGATTGACAATACGTGCGAGAGGAGACGTTTAATAAAAAATGATTGTGATTTAAATACCTACTATACCCCCATCCTAGTTTACAAGTAGGATTTACCTAATAAAATACGAATGCATGTCGTCAAGGATTATATCGTTGGAGTCGTATTTGAACATAGTTTCCAGCTATACAATTTTTGTAACATGCATTAACACTGTTTTGGTTAAATTTAAGGTTATATACCAGCAAGCGTTTGCCCTCAACACACACGGCTTATTCCATCACAAACAGCTTGGATGGATCAACTGTACGCCACGTATCGCACACACAACTCTAATCTGATTCGTGCTTGATGTCTCTGACTCCGCTCGCACAGTTTGTCTTAGTTTCCATGTATCACTGTGCCATCCTCTACTCGTGTCCCTCGGCAAGCTCTGCTCGCCGTTAGGCGCCGTGGCACGCTCTGCTCACGTCCATTGGCGTGCTCTGCTCGCGTCCGTCGGCGCCCTCGGCTTGTGGACAGCTTTTCCTTGCGCGTTCAACTGTTATATGCATATATGTGCTAGCAAGATGCCCGTGTGTTGCACAGAACATCTAGATACATTTGTATGAGTAGTTTATCTTGTGATAGAAAATAATGAACATGAGAAGTCCTTATCTGCAAGTGTAGAGAGAGGTGAGGGTATCTTTTTGCAAAATTGTCATAGTTTGCTTTCTAACCGTCAGATATAGATCGGACGGTCTATATAAGAGTAGAGATAGAGATGGTTGATCGCCGTTGAGGCGACCACGGAGTGCTCTTCTCATGTCCCTCCGCGCGCGCTCTGCTAGCAGTTGGGCGTGCGCATGATCACGTCGGGGGCCCCATAAGCATGCGGTTGCGCCGCGCGCGTTGCCACGTGATGCAGTTACGTGCGGCATGATGAGGTTATGCGCTGCAAATTAGAACTGCCATCAGGGCCTGCCAATATTCCTGGCCATCCGGCTTCGCCTTTAATTCCCGCGGCCATTATAACCTAAGTCTCTTCAACCTTTCGATCGTGCCCCACAACACAACAAGCACACCCACGACGACTCATAGAGAGGGGATGTCCGGCGACGCTCCAATGGAGTTCAGCGAGCATAGAGTGGAGACCCACGCGAGGGAGACGGATCTCTCGATGGTGTACACCATCGACCCGGCCGTGGTGGATGACTACATCAACAGCGTTGAGAAGTTGCTTATTGGAGACAAGTACAAGGTGGCCGGCATCGACCTCCAGTACACTGCCGGTTGTCCCAGCATAGATCAGAAGGTTGTTGTCGCGCAGTTGTGCATGCGCCATCATGTCCTCATCTACCATTACTACATGGCCACGGAGCCTTGCGACTGTTTCAACAGGTTTGTCATCAGCACTGACTACAAGTTCGCCACGATGGAAACCACTGACGATGTAAAAGCGCTCAGTGTTACGGGCGTGGCCTACAAGAACTTTTTCAAAATTCGTGACCACTACAGGGTCTGGGGCAGCACGAAGGAGGACTCCCTGGTCGAACTCACCTCGGCCATCATCGACCCCTACTATGAAAAGATGAAGCGGGATGCCCAAAGAACAAGTCTCGTATCCTGGCACGGGTCCTAGATGCGGCAACTAGATGAACCTCACCTGAAGTTTGCCGCCAAGAGCGTGTACACATGCTACAAGATGCACAGGCGGATCATTGACATGAGGAAGTGCCTTGTTACCAAAATCGATGAGCCCGGATTGAGCCACAAGTAGAGCAAGCGTCACAAGAAGTAGATGATGACCAGATGATCGTTTATGCTAGTTAATCATGCATGTAATATATAGTTTACATTATTGTTGGTGTGTGGAAATGTCATGTGTGTAGTAGCCACCTATGTAATTATGCATGTAATAGTTTACTTTGGTGTGTGCAAATGCCATGGTTGTAGTAGCCACCTATGTAAGTGGATGTTTAATTTGGTTATGCAAGCATGTCCTTATAAGTGTGTGTATATATATAAATATATGTTGTTGTCCTGTATGCAATCCCATCACACACACCTTGATCTGGCTGACCGTTTCTTTTGTGTTGCCTAATCACAAACAGTTCATCCGAGTGAACCGTATGCTGTATATCGCACACACCTTCATCTGGCTTCCCGTTTCTTTTTTTTGCGTAATCACAAACAGTTCATCCGAGTGAACCGTATGATGTATCGCACACGCCTTCATCTGGCTGCCCGTTTCTTTTGTTCCTCCTCATTGCAAACAGTTAATTGAACTAAACTGTATCCCCTGCATCGCACACGCAACTAAAATCTAAACCATATTTGATGCATCCTCCAGCGCAAATGTTTTGCACCTTTTTTGGTAGTTTTCATACACCAATGTTTGTGATTATTGCATCACACATAGTTTCTCAAAGGGTCTTTGATCGTAGTATCACGTTAGCAGCATCCTGTAGTAGTGCTAGGCTCGACGCTGGACTCATGGAAGACGAGCGGGATGATGCCGATGTTGACCTATCATCGAATGCCAGACTGCTGGCCGAACTATCGTACTCACTATCGCTCGACATGGCTGCAAAGTGTGTGCTAGTATGTAGCGCAGCCTGCCGGGGACGATGAAGATGGTGGACACTTAAGCGGGGTATGCAGAGAAGAGGAACTACCAATTGAAGCGGGGGTTGACGTATTATCTAACCGCTGATATAATCAACCGCCATTATTTGTACCCAATCGCTCCAAATTCCCTGGGTTGCACAGGAGTCATATTGGCTATTTGGCCGGTTTCCCTTTTCAGGACAAAAACAAGGAACGAGTTTTGGGATTATGCACCGGTACCGGTACGAATGGAGTAGGACTGTTGGTAAGCAATACATTGAGCTCTTCATATTGATAAATCCAGTAATAATCAAACTAGAAAGGAAAAGAAAAAAGACAAAGAAAAATATCTACACCAATCTTCGCGTAACATCAATGGCATAGGACCTAGATGTGCATTACTTAGAGCACGTCTAGCTGTGCTTTAGCAATAGTGTCAAACAAAACCCCTAATCATCATTGTTTACAGTGCATAGAACATCGCTAATGCCAAAACCACAACTACACATGCTAGTTCCTTCTTGTCTCTTGCTTTCATCTGTTTCCTATGATTGATTCTTTCTTGCTTCATCGTAGTGATTGTACATTCTAGATCAGCTAGTTTCTTCTTTAGCTTTATGTTATCTTCTACGAGCTTGGTGATAACACTCCGAGCCCTGCCATGAAATTCTTCGTCTAGCCAGTTAACAAAGGCACAAGCCTCATATCCCGGCCAATGCTAAATAGTATTCAGGATGAGAGGTGGAATTAACTGAAGTAAAATGATGAACTTAATTAGCACTAACCTCTAAGGGGCAACTGAGAACCCGCCTGCCAATGTCCAATCCCTCCGTGCATACACGTCGAGCGGGAGTGTGCCCGTGCACACAACTCAGCTTTTGGTACTTCTCGGTGGCTCAAAACTCAGAGTCGAACTCGTGTTGCGGGAGTCTGGAGTCATGCTCCGGATCCGGTGGCACATCTCTTTCCTGGGGGGGGGGGGTCATTCAGGACGGATTCAGCAAGGAGCTATACTTTGGACATGCTAAAAAAGATCGGGATATATTGGAACCTGACAGGATGATTCAGATCCATAGTACACCTACCTTCTGATGACCTTAGGCAAGTTCTCAGTAGCGACCACTGTCGGGGCGGCGATACGAGTAGGAGCAGCCGCACCGAAACCATCAGCACCACTCGTCCACATTCCCCCAATGCCAGCGCCACGCGAGGGAATTTGGAGGCTATGTAGGGATTTTAGGGAAATGGGGAAACTATGGAGATAAGCTAATGGTCGGGAAGTACTTATGGCACTATATGTTGTATACGGCACACTGTTGATGCATGTCGTTTTTGTTAGGTATTACAATGTCACACACGATTTCCGCACCAAACCGTGTGAGAAGACAACGTAGGTTAGACACGGTTGCCCTTACATAACGGTATGTGATGTACTACCTTGTCCATATAACTGAGTTACAGTGAGATACCGTGTAAACAACCACTCTGCGGATTTCCGTAAAAAAACAGCCGCTCGGCGGCGGCCTAGGCAGCGGTTACCGGAGAAGAGGTCAATCCTCGGTCGATGGGTGGTGGCGGCGTCATAGGAGGTCAATCCTTGGTCTGTGGTGGGATATATGTGGAGCTCAACCATCACGGTCGGCGGCGGTGTGATTCGAGCACATCCATGGCGGTCGATGGCGGGATAGTGTAGGTCGAACTTCAGGCGTCAGCCGCACTAAGCTTTGCCCCTCGAACCTGCTGTCTCGGCGTGCCACCGCATCGTGCTTGTCTGTCTGCTGGGTGGAGGTCACCATGTGGATGATTAATTAAGGTATTCATTTCGTGAGTGGCTTAATTAAGGTATTCAATTCCTAAGGGTAGTGTTGAACTAGTACTCTGCATGGAAATTGACTGGCCATTAATTTTTGTCATTGCACGTCTGGATAACAACATGGAGGGCCCTCAGTAATTATGAAAATAAAACCTTGTGATTTATGCACGCATCTTAGGGCAGCAGTTAATCCGTGCATTAATGTTTTTGTTTTGTTTGTAATTACCATTCGTGTGCTGCAGATGGAATGATCTCGATGGATGCAAAATTGAATAACCGTATATTTCATCAGTGGCGTGACAGAGTTCATGAATTTGGCTGAAAGTACAAAGAGGAGAATTGGTGATGCGGATTACATCCTGGGTCCATGTACTGATTGTGCCGATACAGAGTCACATGAACTTGCAGATGTCCAGCTGCACTTACTCTCTAGGGGATTCATGGATGGATATACACGTTGGACCAGACATGGTGAAGAGGAGGTCATGAATGAAGATTCCTAGGGTAGCAAGATGCCAAACCCTATTCAGTGTCACATGGATGTTGAATCTAACATCGGGGCAGATGCGTCAAGCTACCAATGGAACACCGGAAAGCTGAAACACCCACTGGAAAACCAAGACGTCAACGCAGATGACGACAAACTTGATATGCCAGATTTTGCTACTAAGATTGCAGATTTCAAGGGCCCAAAAAGGACATGATTGGGTAGAAGGACTTGCCAACCATTGATGCGGACTCCAACAAAGAATTGTATCCATGTTCCAAAAAGAAATATTCCCGGTTGAGTGCCACCCTGGCGCTTCTCAGATTTAAAGCAGAAAATGGTCTATCAAACAAGGGCTTCACAGAGATGTTAGGTCTTTCCAAAGAAATTCTTCCGAAAGATAATGTGCTCCCCAGAAGCATGAATGAAGCGAAGAAAATTGTTTGCCCATTGGAACTTGAAGTACAGAAGATACACCCTTGTGTGAATGATTGTATATTGTACCGTGGTGTAAAGCCCTCGATGCGGCTATATCTCCTACGTGTCGAAGCACGACTTAGAGGCATAACCGCATTGAAAGCAATGTCGCAAGTGAGGTAATCTTCGCAAACAACCCATGTAATATAAATAAAAAGGGGAAGGATACATAGTTGGCTTACACTCGCCACGTGACACAAATACATGAATAACATTACATTCATCCAATACACTCAGGGTCCGACTACGGTACCAAAATAAAGATCAACCCCCAAATGCGACAAAGTCCCCGATCACCCCAACTGGGCACCACAACTGATCATATGGGAAAGACACATAGTAACGACGAGAGTCTTCATCGAACTCCCAATTGAGCTCAAGCGCATCGTCTAGAGCGTTATCATCGGTCCCTGCATCTAGTTTGGAAGTAAACTGTGAGTCACGGGGACTTAGCAATCTCACACCCTCGCGATCAAGACTATTTAAGCTAATAGGTAAGGCAAAGGTATGAGGTGGAGCTGCAGCAAGCGACTAGCATATATGGTGGCTAACCTATTCGCAAAAGCGAGCGAGAAGAGAAAGCAAAAGCACAGTCAGAAAACTTTGATCAAGAAGTGATCCTAGAACAACCTACGTCAAGCATGACTCCAACACCGCGTTCACTTCCTAGACTACGCCGAGAAGAGACCATCACGGTTACACACGCTGTTGGTGCATTTTAATTTAGTTAAGTTTCATGTTATCTACAACCGGACATTAACAAATTCCCATCTGCCCATAACCGCGGGCACGGCTTTCGAAAGTTCAAATACCTGCAGGGGATTCCCAACTTAGCCCATCACAAGCTCTCACGGTCAACGAAGGATATTCCTTCTCCCAAGACAATCCGATCAGACTCGGCATCCCGGTTACAAGACATCCTCGACAATGGTAAAACAAGTCCAGCAACACCGCCCGAATGTGCCGAAAAATCCCGATAGGAGCTGCACATATCTCGTTCTCAGGGCACACTCAGATGAACACTACGTAGAACTAAAACCAACCCGCAAGTTTCCCCGAGGTGGCGCTGCAAGTTGCTCTATTTGGACCAACACTTAGAGGAGCACTGGCCCAGTGGGGGGGGGGGGGGTAAATAAAGATGACCCTCGGGCTCCGGAAACCCAAGGGAAAAAGAGGCTAGGTGGCAAATGGTAAAACCAAGGTTGGGCATTGCTGGAGGAGTTTTATTCAAGGTGAACTATCAAGGGTTGCCATTATAACCCAACCGTGTAAGGAACGCAAAATCCGGGAACATAACACCGATATGACGGAAAATAGGGTCGCAAGAGTGGAACAAAACACTAGGCGAAAGGCCGAGCCTTCCACACTTTATGAAGTATACAGGTGCATTAAGATAAATAAGATAATATTGTGATATCCCAGCAATAAACATGTTCCAACAAGGAACGATCTCCAATCTTCATCTGCAAGTAGCAACGCTAAAAAGAGGGGTTGAGCAAAGCGGTAACATAGCCAAACAATGGTTTGCAAGGACATGGTGGGTTAGAGGCTGAATATGGCAATATGGGAGGCATGATAAGCAAGTGGTAGGTATCGTAGCATAGGCATAGCAAAAGAGCGAGCATCCAGCAAGCAAAGATAGAGGTGATTTCGAGGGTATGGTCATCTTGCCTGCAAAGTTCTCAGAGTTGCCTTGATCCTCGTAAGCAAACTCAACGGGCTCCTCGTTCATGAACTTCTCTCCTGGCTCTACCCAAACAAAAAACAAGCAAAATGAACACAATCAACCACGTGCAATGCTCAGACAACATGATGCAAACATATGTATGATATGCGTGATGCGATATGTGATGCATATGCAAGATTTCAAAGGAATGATTGAACCTGGCCTGAACTTGGAAATCCAAGAGTGCCACTGGAAAGGTGAGATGATTTCGGTTGAAATCTATATAAAGATCACCGGAATCGGATGCACGGTTTGGAAATGGCAAGCAAAACAAATATGGCACCGGTCTGCGATAATCAGCAAGTAGCCATCTAAATGCAACAAGATAAATATGCTACAACACTCATACATGGCAAAAAAATACATGGCAGGGATCCACCCATGATGCTTGACAAAATATGAACAATGAGCTACGGCTAATTCATTCATTAACAGGTTCAAACAAGCATGGCAAAAGTGCAAATGATAACAGGTTTCAGACTTAGTGAAATTAACACAAGTCTGGAATTTATCATCAGGAAGCACACTTTAGAGCATGCAAACTACATGCTACAGGAACATATCATGGCAAAGAAAGGCATGGCGAGAAGCTACTCTAAGTACATAACAAAAGTCCCTTAGTGACCTTGAGCTAAAAGGGATCAGAAAATACAATTGCAAGCATGTGAACATAGCAAAAACATAAACAGATTCAGACTTAGTGAAAACTGGAGCATGCAAAACAGATTAACGAGTAGGCATGTTTACGAGCTCGATGCACTCACTACAGAGCATAGCATGACAATCTAAGCATACACCCATAAACAAGACATGGCATAGAATCTAGAAATGGCAAGAACAACAAAATAGCATTCACGGATCAATAGCAACATCCTCGGCAAAATCGCTAAACATGTCAACAATCTATCAGGATCATTTTATAGCAAAAGTAGAGCTCGATTGACTCAAGCTAGGGTGCTCCATAATTTCCAACAAAGACATGAATGGATAGACAACCACAATATTAACAAAACATCCTTACTGGTCATCCTCAAAAGAGGCACGGATCACTAGGAAACAACATGAACATATGGCATAGAAACAATATCAGGACAAGGACTTAGTGAAAAACTAAGTCCCTGAAATCAGCATCACCGGGTAAGCTACTTTGCATGTTTGTGCTAGTCACCATGAAGATCACAAAAATACATGGCAATCACCTCTGTAAAGATAAAATGGCATTTAAAAAACACATGTAGAGCTCAGGATCATAGCATGCACACATTAATCCTGGCAAAAATGACAAAAGGCCATTTGCTGAAATAGATCTGACAAATTAATCACATAGCCCTATTCCAACAGAATTTCGGGCATCAAGATGAGATCAAATGAAAATGATGCAATGAGATGAAAAGATGTACTTGTCGAGACGAACATTTTGATATGCTACACGCACGAATCGGCGCTACGGATGCAGAGTTATGGCATGTCAAAGTTGCATAAAATTCTGAGAGGAGAGGGAAAAGTCAACCGAGGGAAATTAGGGTTTTCCAGATCGGATCGGGCCGGGAATGTAGCTAGCGCGCATCCCGAGGATCAACGTCGCCGGAGTAGAGGTTGGAGGTCGCAGGAGCCCAGATCCGGGTGAGGGGAGGCGAGGGCGAGGCGGCGGCGTCCGGATCTGTCGCCGGGCGATGAGGTACGGCGAGGGGGGGTCGCGGTGGAGGCGAGTTGCGGCGCGGGACGTCGCCGGCGGCGAGGTGGAGTTGGGCGGTGCGGCGGCTCTGGTGCGGGAGAACGGCGGCGCCGGGCGCGAGGAAGAGGATCGGGCGGCGGAGCAGTCGGGCGCGGGCGGCGGGGAGGCGACCCGCGGAAGGCGGCGGCTTCGAGCCCCGCGGGCCTGCGGCGGGCCGAGCGGGCCGACGGCGATGTGGGCGCACGGGCGCCACGTGGCATCACGGGAGTGGGTGGCGGCGGTGTCCGGCGCTGGCGGACAATGTCCGGCGCGCTGAGGACGAAGCGGACTAGGTTTGGGTTGGAAATGACCCGAAATTTCGGGCGAGTGTCTATATTTATAGGTAGGAGGAGCTAGGAAGCTCCAAATGAGGTGCGGTTTGCGGCCACGCAATGATCGAATGCTCTAGGTGATGGAGGGGTTTTTGATGGGTTTTGGGCCAAATTGGAAGGGTGTTGGGCTGCAACACACAAGAGGCCTTTTCGGTCCCTCGGTTAACCATTGGAGTATCAAACGAAGTCCAAATGATACGAAACTTGACAGGCGGTCTACCGGTAGTAAACCAAGGCCGCATGACAAGTCTCGGTCCAATCCGAAAATGTTTAACGCCCACACACGAAAATAGGTAGAAAGGGGCACCGGGTGACATAGGAGCGCCGGAATGCAAAACGGACAACGGGGAAAATGCTCGGATGCATGAGACGAACACGTATGCAAATGCAATGCACATGATGACATGATATGAGGTGCATGACAATGACAAAAACACACGGAGGAAAAAACCCGACAATGGAGAAAATAAAATAACTTAGTGCCGAAAACGGCAAGAGTTGGATTACTGATAAGGTAAATTACATCCGGGGTGTTACTCTGGGTACTCAGAACGGAGGTGATCCTCGCGTTCCCAGGTGGCTTCACGGTCGGAATGGTGTGACCACTTGACTTTGAGGAATTTGATTGACTTGTTGTGAGTCTTGCGCTCAGTTCCTTCAAGGATAGCAACTGGGTGCTCATGATAAGATAGGTCTTCTTGGAGATCAATGTCTTCGAAGTTGACGGTGCGGTCAGGGGTCTTGAAGCACTTGCGGAGTTGAGACACGTGAAACACGTTGTGCACATTTGCAAAGTTGGAGGGAAGCTCAAGTTGATAGGCGAGATCACCTCTCTTGCTGACGATCTTGAAAGGACCCATGTATCTAGGGGCAAGCTTCCCTTTGATACCGAACCGACGAGTACCTTTCATTGGAGAGACGTGGAGGTAAACATGGTCTCCAATCTCGAAAGCCAAATCATGATGCTTACTATCATAGTAGCTCTTCTGGCGCGATTGCGCTGCTTTGAGATTATCAGGAATGACTTTGCACATCTCTTCTGCCTCTGTGATCAAGTCATTGCCAAGAAGTTGACATTCACCAGTCTCTGACCAGTTAAGAGGAGTACGACACTTCCTGCCATAGAGAATTTCAAATGGGGCCTTGCCCGAACTCGCTTGGAAGCTGTTGTTGTAGGAGAACTCGGCATATGGAAGACAATCTTCCCACTTCATACCAAAAGAGATAACGCAAGCCCTGAGCATATCTTCGAGAATCTGATTGACACGCTCGACTTGGCCGCTAGTTTGAGGATGAAAAGCTATGCTGAAACGAATGTTGGTGCCCATGGCCTTCTGAAAAGAATCCCAAAACTTGGAGGTGAAGATGCTGCCATGATCTGAAGATATCAACTGCGGAATGCCGTGCAGCGAGACAATCCGGGAGGTATATAGCTCTGCCAATTGAGCTGCTGTGATGGATTCTTTGATAGGCAGAAAGTGAGCCACTTTAGTGAGTTTGTCAATGACAACGAATATAGCATCATTGCCACGCTTGGACTTTGGAAATCCTGTCACGAAGTCCATCTCAATGTGGTCAAACTTCTATTCTGGAATGGCAAGAGGTTGGAGGAGACCAGTTGGTAGTTGTTGTTCTGCTTTCACTCTTCTGCAGACATCACATTCATTCACGAACTGAGCAATCTCACGCTTCATTTGAGTCCACCAATACGACTGCTTGAGGTCATGGTACATCTTTGTACTTCCAGGGTGGATACAGAGGAGTGAATTGTGAGCCTCGTTCATAATGACTTTACGAAGGTCACATTTAGGCACAACAATGCGATCCTCGAAGAATAGAGTATCCTTGTCATCAAGGCGATATCACTTGTACTTAGGTTGACTCTTGGCAATCCCAATCTTCACCTTCTTCACCATAGCATCAAGAAGTTGAGCCTCGCGAATCTGATCTTCCAAAGTAGGAGAGACTTGGAGGTTGGCGAGGAAACCTTGAGGAACAACTTGCAGATTGAGTTTGCGGAAAGCTTCACAAAGCTCGGGTTGGTAAGGCTTGAGAATCAAACTGTTGCAGTAAGCCTTTCTGCTCAAAGCGTCAGCAATTACATTGGCCTTGCCTGGAGTATATTCGATACTCGGATTATACTCTTGAATCATTTCGACCCAACGAGTCTACCTGAGGTTGAGATTAGGCAGAGTGAAGATGTACTTGAGACTCTTGTGGTCAGTGAAGATGTCCACTTTTCTTCCCAATAAGGGATGTCTCCAAGTCAAAAGAGCATGCACAACTTCCGCCAACTCGAGGTCATGAGTGGGGGTAGTTCTTTTCATTGGGATTCAACTGGCGAGAGGTATAAGCCACAACTTTGTTCTCTTGCATCAACACTGCACCAAGACCTTGAAGAGAGGCATCACAGAAGACCTCGAACGGTTCGGATTCATCAGGAGGAGTCAGAACTGGAGCAGTGATTAATTTCTCTTTTAGGGTGTTGAAAGCGATGTCACATTTAGGAGACCAAACGTACTTCACGTGCTTCTAGAGAAGTTTGGAAAGAGGCTGCGCGATCTTAGAGAAGTTCTCAACGAACCTTCGACAATAGCTTGCGAGCCCAAGGAAACTTCGGAGTTGCTTCACGTTCTGAGGTGGTTCCCAATTCACAATTGCAGACACCTTCTCAGGATTCACAGCTATGCCCTTGGCAGCAATGATATGCCCAAGGTAGAGAACCTCATCGAGCCAAAACTCGCACTTTGAAAACCTGGCATAGAACTAATGTTCTCTGAGCTTATCCAGCACCAAATGCAAGTGCTTGGCATGATCTTCCTTGTTCTTCAAAAATACAAGACGAAGTCATTTGTGTAGGGGTTGAACATGAAAATCATCATGCGAGAGAAAGTCGGAGGAGCGTTGACGAGGCCGAAAGACATGATAGTATATTCATATGAACCATAGCTTGTTCTGAATGCTGTCTTGGGGATATCCTCTTCACGAATGCGAATCTGGTGATAGCCCATACGGAGATCAAGCTTGGAGAATACTTGAGCACCTTTGAGTTGTTCAAACAGCTAGTTGATGTTGGGAAGTGGGTACTTGTTCTTTATAGTCTTCTTGTTCAATGGACGGTAGTCGACACAGAGTCGGTCCATTCCATCCTTCTTCTTCACAAAAAGAAATCCACAACCCCACGAAGAAGAACTAGGTCAGATGAGACCCATACGCTCTTGTTCATCGAGTTGCTTCTTCAGCTCCTTCAACTCTTTAGGTTCCAGCTTGTAAGGACGTTTGCAAACAGGTTCCGTGCCAGGCTCAAGATCAACGACGAATTCAACTGGCCGGTGCGGAGGCATTCCTGGAAGCTCTTCTGGAAAGACGTCTTGATATTCGCAAACGACTGGAATTTGAGAGATGGCATCCACTTCACCCTTCTCATTGAGAGAAAATAGACGGATGGTATCGTCATTAGCGGCAAAGACAATTACATCCTCAAACGAATGAGTCAATTGAATCTGCCTGGCAACACAATCAAGCTGAGCCTTGTGCTTAGAAAGCCAGTCCATTCCATGAATAAGATCAATATCTGAGTTACCAAGGACCACTAGAGAGGATAGAAACTTATAGTCACCCAACGTGATAGAAACATCCGGACACAATTGTTAGATGTCATTTGCTTGCCCGGGGACACAATCTTCAACGGGAAAGGAATCCTTTCGGTCACAAATTCATGCTTGGTAACAAATGGTCTTGAAATAAAAGAAAGCGATGCACCAGTGTCAAAAACTACTTTTGCAGGAACATCATTAACAGGAAGGTTACCCATAATCACATCTAGTGAGTCCTCTGCTTGAGCTACGACCAACAAGTTGACCTTAGCGTGCTTGGGGTTATGCTTGACCACTGCGGTACTTGCCGATCTCACAGGAGGAGGAGGAAGACACCTCTGATTGAAGCATTTGTTGGCATAGTGACCCTTCTATTGGCACTTGTTGCACATGACCTCTGAAAGCGTACGGTGATACGGAGCACTTGATCTTGGAGCTTGAGACGAAGTCTTGTTCTGAAAGCCTGGGTTGGGTGGGTGGGAAGATCCATTGCCACCTTTGCTCTTCTGCTGAAAAGGCTGGCGGAACGGAGGAGGAGGAAGCCAATACTTTTGTTGCTTAGCCACTTGAGTTGAGGAAGAAGGAGTAGCATCTCTGAGTCGCTTCTTGGAAGCATCACACTTCAGTTGGGCAGCGTCTTGCTTCATTGCCATGTTGTAAAACTCGTCGTACTTCTTTGGCTCAAAGAGGACGAGAGCTAGCTGGAGTTCTTCTTTGAGACCACCCCTGAACTGGTATATCATGCTCTTCTCGTCAGGGACGTCTTGCTTAGTGAAATGGGCGAGCTTCTGAAACATGATGTTGTACTGGTAAACAGGCATAGTGCCTTGCTTCAGGTTGCAGAATTCCTCACGCTTGCTCTCAACCACACTCTGAGGAATGTGATGAGCTTTGAAGTCTTGACGGAATTCATCCCAGCTAATCACACTTAGAAAACTTGGCATAGAACTGATGTTCTCTAAGCTTATCCAGCACCAAACGCAAGTGCTTGGCATGATCCTCCTTGTTCTTGGAAAAGACCAAAATGTCATCGAGGTAGACGAAGATGAAGTCATTTGTGTAGGCATTGAAGATGAAGTTCATCATGCGAGAGAACGTTGGCGGAGCATTGACGAGGCCGAAAGACATGATTCTGAATGCTGTCTTGGGGATATCTTCTTCATGAATGCGAATCTGGTGATAGCCCATACGGAGATCAAGCTTCGAGAATACTTGAGCACCTTTGAGTTGTTCAAACAGCGCATTGATGTTGGGAAGTGGGTACTTGTTCTTTATGGTCTTCTTGTTTAATGGACGGTAGTCAACATAAAGTCGGTCCGTTCCATCCCTCTTCTTCACAAAAAGAACTCCACAACCCCACAGAGAAGAACTAGGTCGAATGAGACCCATTAGCTCTTGAATATCGAGTTGTTTCTCCAGCTCCTTCAACTCTTCAGGTCCAAGCTTGTAAGGACATTTGCAAACAGGTTCCGTGCTGGGCTCAAGATCGATGACGAATTCAACTGGCCGGTGCGGAGGCATTCCTGGAAGCTCTTCTGGAAAGACGTCTTGATATTCGCAAACAAATGGAATCTGAGAGATGGCATCCAGTTCACCCTTCTCATCGAGAGAAAGCAGACGAATGGTATCATCCCTTGCGGCAAAGACAATTACATCCTCAGATGAATGAGTCAATTGAATCTGCCTGGCAGCACAATGAAGATGAGCCTTGTGCTTACAAAGCCAATCCATTATAAGAATAAGATCGATATCCAAGTTACCAAGGACCACTGGAGAGGACAGAAACTTGTAGTCGCCCAACGTGATAGAGACATCGGGAGCAACTAAACTAGAAGTCAAAAGCTTGCCGGGAGAAACAACTTGCATGACTTTGGGCATAACCTCAGTATCAACATTGTGCTTCGATGCAAATGGGAATGACAAGAAAGAATGTGATGCACCAGTGTCAAAAAGTACTTTTGCAGGAACATCGATTAACAGGAAGGTTACCCATAATCATATCTGGCGAGTCCTATGCCTGAGCTGCGTTCAACAAGTTAACCTTGGCGTGCTTGGGGTTATGCTTGACCACTGCGGTACAGGTAGATCTCACAGGAGGAGGAGGAAGACGCCTCTGATTGAAGCATTTGTTGGCATAGTGACCCTTCTGCTGACACTTGTTGCACGTGACCTCCGAGAGCAGACGGTGATACGGAGCACTTGATCTTGGAGCTTGAGACGAAGTCTTGTTCTGAAAGCCTGGGTTGGGTGGGTGGGAAGATCCATTGCCACCTTTGCTCTTCTACTGATAAGGCTGACGGAATAGAGGAGGAGGAAGCCAATACTTTTGCTGCTTAGAAGCCACTTGAGTTGAGGAAGAAGGAGTAGCATCTCTGACTCGCTTCATGGAAGCATCGCACTTGAGTTGAGCAGTCTCTTGCTTCATTGCCATATTGTAGAACTCATCGTACTTCTTCGGCTCAAAAAGGACGAGAGAAAGTTGGAGATCTTCTCTGAGGCCACCCCTAAACTGATAAATCATGCTCTTCTCGCCAGGGACGTCCTGCTTGGCAAAACGAGCGAGCCTCTGGAACAGAATGTTATACTGGTAAACAGACAAGCTGCCTTGCTTCAGGTTGCGGAATTCCTCACGCTTGCTTTCAACAACACTTTGAGGAATGTGATGATCTTTGAAGTCTTGACGGAATGCATCCCAGGTAATCGCAGGGCCTCCTCTGGAATCTTTGTATTGCTGAAACCATTCTGCAGCTTGGTCTTTGAGTTGGAAGGAAGCGAACTTGACAAAGTCCTCAGGCCTGACATTATTGCACTCAAAATGCTTGCATATATCCATGAGCCAATCAATAGCGTCTGAGGCCTCGACACAGTTACTGAAGGTCTTTGGCTCGTTAGCAAGGAACTGGTTGAGTGTAGCAAACTGATTCTGATTGTTGCCATAGCCCTGGTTGCGCTCTTGCAGAATTTGCATGATCAGCTGCGTGTTTGCATTGGTAGCGGCCATCATAGCTTGCGATGCCTCCGGAGGTGGACGTGGTGGTGGCGGATCCTGATTCTGATTCTGATTGTTGCCCTTAGCAGAAGCCATCCTGAAGAGGGTGACATTCGTTAGCATATGACAGACATATATTCAAGCTAAATCAAACAGATAGAAATTGCAACTTAAAGTCTTCACATCCGAACAAAATGAACGAATGCATTCCAATTAAAATGGTCACATTTCCATAAATTGAGAATCCGCTTAGAATTGAGGTAGAAGAATAAAACAACAAGGTATGGACAAGAACGAATAATCGGTAAGGATCACCCAATCTCAAACCAAATATCCGCGGAAGAAGAACTAGAGCTACAAGAATTACCACCTATGAAACTCCCGAACCTTTCCGGTTATGCAATCAGGTGTTGGGGATACAGGGGAAGCATAATATCTCACCTAAAGCTAGCAAGTCCTACATCCAGCTATATCCATCCTTCAACACATAACCAAGAAACCTTCGGAAATCATTTACCTCAACCTTCGAAAAGCATCCATTATACAAGTTATGGCAATACTCCCGAACTCCCACCCCAGTACTGGGTGGCGTCGAGGTTATCTCGCCAACAACTGCATAAAAGAGATTTTCGATGTCAGCGAAACTCAGGTATTCCAGAATCTCAACGATAAAATTGCGACGACAACACCTCGGAGCTCAACTCCCCGGGACACTGCCACAACCCCTAAATGATAGGAGGCACCAAGAACAATGTTCCCGTCACAAAACCATCGGAACGATTCCAAGATACTCGCGTGATCCTAATTTTTTAGTGAAATTTTAGAAGAGAAGAGTCAGAACTCTACGTCAGGATGACTCACCAGAGCGACGAAGGGACTAGGAAGTAAAAAGAATTCCTAACTCTCCGATATATAATTCCTAAATGACTCAAAACATTTTTCTAGACTCAACAACGCCAATGATTCGATCATGCAGGGGGGCTCCTAAGGTCGGGGAAGGCTCTGATTACCAACTTGTAACGCCCTCGATGCGGCTATATCTCCTACGTGTCGAAGCACAACTTAGAGGCATAACCGCATTGAAAGCAATGTCACAAGTGAGGTAATATTCGCAAACAACCCATGTAATATAAATAAAATGGGAAGGATACATAGTTGGCTTACACTCGCCACGTCACACAAATACATTAATAACATTACATTCATCCAATACACTCAGGGTACGACTACGGTACCAAAATAAAGATCAACCCCCAAATGCGAAAAGTCCTCGATCACCCCAACTGGGCACCACTACTGATCATCTGGGAAAGACGCATAGTAACGACGAGAGTCTTCATCGAACTCCCACTTGAGCTTAAGCGCACCGTCTGGAGCGGTATCATCGGTCCCTGCATCTGGTTTGGAAGTAAATTGTGAGTCACGGGGACTCAGCAATCTCACACCCTCGCGATCAAGACTATTTAAGCTAATAGGTAAGGCAAAGGTATAAGGTGGAGCTGCAATAAGCGACTAGCATATATGGTGGCTAAAGTATTCGCAAAAGAGAGCGAGAAGAGAAAGCAAAAGCACGGTTGGACAACTATGATCAAGAAGTGATGCTAGAACAACCTACGTCAAGCATTACTCCAACATCGTGTTCACTTCCCGGACTCCGCCGAGAAGAGACCATCACGGTTACACACGCGGTTGGTGCATTTTAACTAAGTTAAGTTTCATGTTATCTACAACCGGACATTAACAAATTCCCATCTGCCCATAACCATGGGCACGGCTTTCGAAAGTTCAAATCCCTGCAGGGGAGTCCCAACTTAGCCCATCACAAGCTCTCACGGTCAACGAAGGATATTCCTTCTCCCAAGACAATCCGATCAGACTCGGCATCCCGGTTACAAGACATCCTTGACAATGGTAAAACAAGTCCAGCAACACCGCCCGAATGTGCCGACAAATCCCGATAGGAGCTGCACATATCTCATTCTCAGGGCACACTCAGATGAACACTATGTACAACTAAAACCAACCCTCAAGTTTCCCCGAGGTGGCGCTGCAAGTGGCTATGTTTGGACCAAGACTCAAAGGAGCACTGGCCCGGGGGGTTTAAATAAAGATGACCCTCGGGCTCCGGAAACCCAAGGGAAAAAGAGGTTAGGTGGAAAATGGTAAAACCAAGGTTGGGCATTGCGGGAGGAGTTTTATTCAAGGCGAACTGTCAAGGGGTTCCCATTATGACCCAACCGTGTAAGGAATGCAAATCCAGGAACATAACACCGATATGATGGAAACAAGGGCGGCAAGAGTGGAACAAAACACTAGGCGCAAGGCCGAGCCTTCCACCCTTTACCAAGTATATAGGTGCATTAAGATAAACAAGATAATATTGTGATATCCCAACAATAAACATGTTCCAACAAGGAACGATCTCCAATCTTCATCTGCAACTAGCAATGCTAAAAAGAGGCGATGAGCAAAGTGGTAACATAGCCAAACAATGGTTTGCTAGGACATGGTGGGTTAGAGGCTAAACATGGCAATATGGGAGGCATGATAAGCAAGTGGTAGGTATTATAGCATAGGCATAGCAAAAGAGCGAGCATCTAGCAAGCAAAGATAGAAGTGATTTCGAGGGTATGGTCATCTTGCCTGCAAAGTTCTCAGAGTTGCCTTGATCCTTGTAAGCAAACTCAACGGGCTCCTCATTCACGAACTCGTCTCCCGGCTCGACACAAACAAGAACAACAAGCAAAAGGAACACAATCAACCACATGCAATGCTCAAACAACATGATGCAAACATGGTATGATATCTGGGATGTGATATGTGATGCATATGCAAGATTTGCAAAGGAATGATTGAACCTGGCCTCAATGGGGAAATCCAAGAGTGCCACTGTAAAGGTAAGACGGTTTAGCTTGAAATCGATATAAAGATCACCGGAATCGGATGCACGGGTTGGAAATGGCAAGCAAAACAAATATGGCACCGGTGTGCGATAATCAGCAAGTAGCCATCTAAATGCAACAAGATAAATATGCTACCGCACTCAAACATGGCAACAAAATACATGGAAGGGATCCAATCATGATGCTTTACAAAAGATGAACACTGAGCTACGGCTAATTCATCCATTAACAGGTTCAAAGAAGCATCACAAAAGTGCAAATGATAACAGGTTTCAGACTTAGTGAAATTAACACAAGTCTGGAATTTATCATCAGGAAGCACACTTTAGAGCATGAAAACTACATGCTACAGGAACATATCATGGCAAAGAAAGTCATGGCATGAAGCTACTCTAAGCACATAACGAAAGTCCCTTAGTGACCTTGAGCCAAAAGGGATCAGAAAATACAATTGCAAGCATGTGAACATAGCAAAAACATAAACAGATTTAGACTTAGTGAAAACTGGAGCATGCAAAAAGATTAACGAGTAGGCATGTTTACGAGCTCGATGCGCTCACTATGGAGCATTTCATGACAATCTAAGCATACACCCAACAAGAAGACATGGCATAGAAGCTAGACATGGCAAGAACAACAACATATAATGCACGGATCAATAGCAATATCCTCGGCAAAATCGCTAAACATGTCAACAATCTGCCAGGATCATTTTATAACAAAAGTAGAGCTCGATTAACTCAAGCTAGGGTGATCCATAATTGCCAACAAAGAAATGGATGGATAGAGCACCACAATATTAGCAAAACATCCTTAATGATCATCCTCAAAAGAGGCACGGATCACTAGGAAACAACATGAATATATGGCATAGAAACAAAATCAGGACAAGGACTTAGTGAAAAATTAAGTCCCTGAAATCAGCATCACCGGGTAAGCTACTTTGCATGCTTGTGCTAGTCACCACGAAGATCACAAAAACACATGGCAAGCACCTCTGTAAAGATAACATGGCATTTAACAAAACACATGTAGAGCTCAGGATCATAGCATGCACACATTAATCCTGGCAAAATGACAAAAGGCCATTTGTGGAAACAGATCTGACAAATTAATCACATAGCCCTCTTCCAACAGCATTTCCGGCATCAAGATGAGCTGAAATTAAAATGATGCACTGAGATGAAAACATGTACTCGTCGAGACGAACATTTTAATATGCTACACGCACGAATCGGAGCTACGGATGCAGAGTTATGGCATGTCAAAGTTGCATAAAAATACTGAGAGGAGTGGGAAAAGTCAACCGAGGGAAATTAGGGTTTTCTAGATCGGATCGGGCCGGGACTGTAGTTGGCGCGCCTCCCGAGGATCAACGTCGCCGGAGTCGAGGTCGGAGGTCGCCGGAGCCCAGATCCAGGCGAGGGGAGGCGAGGGCGAGGCTGTGGTGGCCGGATCTGTCGCTGGGCGACGAGGGACGGCGAGGGGGGTCGCGGTGGAGGCGAGCTGCGGCGCGGGACATCGCCGGTGGCGAGGTGGATTTGGGCGGCGCGGCCGCTCCGGTGCGGGAGAACGGCGGTGCCGGGCGCGAGGAAGAGGATCGGGCGGCAGAGCAGTTGGGCGCGGGCGGCGGAGCAGTCGGGCGCGGGCGGCGGGGAGGCGACCCGTGGGAGGCGGCGGCTTCGGGCCCCGCGGGCCTGCTGCGGGCCGAGCGGGCCGGCGGCAATGTGGGCGCGTGGGCGCCACATGGCATCACGGGAGTGGGTGGCGGCGGTGTCCGGCGCGCTGAGGACGAAGGGGACTAGGTTAGGGTTGGAAATGACCCGAAATTTCGGGGGAGTGTCTATATTTATAGGTAGGAGGAGCTAGGAAGCTCCAAATGAGGTGCGGTTTGCGGCAACGGGATCGTAATCGAACGCTCTAGGTGATGGAGGGGTTTTGGATGGGTTTTGGGCCAAATTGGAAGGGTGTTGGGATGCAATACACCCGAGGCCTTTTCGGTCCCTCGGTTAACCGTTGGAGTATCAAACAAAGTCCAAATGGAACGAAACTTGACAGGCGGTCTACCGGTAGTAAACCAAGGCCGCATGACAAGTCTTGGTCCAATCCGGAAATGTTTAATGCCCACACACGAAAAGAGGTAGAAAGGGGCACCGGGTGACATAGGAGCGCCGGAATGCAAAACAGACAAGGGGGAAAATGCTCGGATGCATGAGACGAACACATATGCAAATGCAATGCAGATGATGACATGATATGAGATGCATGACAAAGGCAAAAACACATGGAGGCAAAAACCCGACAATGGAGAAAATAAAATAACTTAGTGTCAGAACGGCAAGAGTTGGAGTACAGATAAGGTAAATTACATCCGGGGTGTTACATGTGGTGAGTACAAAGATTTGCGTGCATTTCCCACATGCAAGCATGCACAATACAAGCACAGGAGAGCAAAGGAAAAGTACAAATTGGACGACGAGATCAAGACAGGAATCCCGTTCAGGGTTGTTTGGTACTTGTCTTTAATTCCAAGGTTGAGGCGTTTGTTTCCAAACCCTAGAGCGGCAAAGAGGTTGCGGTGGCATCATGATGAGCGAATTGCGGACAGGTTTGTGAGGCACCAGAAAGATGGGACTCAGCAGGAATTAATCGATGAAAAGTTTGAAAAATTTGCCAAGGATCCTAGAAGTATAAGGCTCGGGGAGTGTACTGACAGGATGAATCCTTTTGGCGATATGAGCACCCGTCACAACACATGGCCGGTGCTTCTGTGCATATATAACCTAGCTCCTTGCTTGTGTATGAAGAAAAATACATTATGATGTCAATGATTATCCAAGGCCCAAAGCAACCTAGAAATGACATCCACATTTACTTTCAGCTACTGATAGAAGAACTGCTAACAGTGTGGATAGATGCACCTGCTGTAAAATGTTATGATGCTTACAGAAAGGAGATTTTCAATCTACACGCAATGCTGGTACACACCATTCAAGATATGCCGGCATTAGGCAACACATCATGGAAGAAAACAAAGGGAGTTGTAGGGTGTGTCACATGCATGGATAGGACATCTAGCAGAAGACTTCCCAACTCGCACAAAATAGTGTATTCGCGTCATCGTAGGTTCCTATGGAAAATTCACACATACCGAAAGATGAGAGCTAAATTTTATGGTACGATAGAGGCAGGTGTGGGCCCATGTAGTGACCCGACCCAAATGGATCAAGTCTACTGTGCTCCGGTGTCATCCCTGGATCAGTAATGCTGGCACCACACAGTACTTCGAAGGATTTATACCAGAGTGGCAATCCCACACTTATTACAATGATGTCTCAAAGAGAACTTATTGCAATAAATATGGCTTAAGGCCATCTAGTGTCGATAACAGCGGAAGACTTGGAAGATAAATGGGTCCATCAACTCCAACGGCATCACTGAGTATAGAACCACGACCTAAAAGCACCTTAATCGTCGTCTGAAAAGTCTGCAACATTAACGTTGCAGCCCGAAACGGGTCAACACATGGAATATGCTGGCAAGGTAACACATAGAGAGTAATGGAATGAAACAGCTATCCTATATGCATATTTGGCTGGTGGAAAGCTCTATGGTTAATGTTTTGCGTAAAGCCAGTTTTTCCCTACTGCAAAGGAATAAATTTTATTTAACTATCATGGTCGTTGTTAAACATTGAGAATGGTTGACAGCATTCTCAATCCCAATTAAAAGTAATCATCAATAACCCAACAATATTAATTAGAAGTAACATGATGAGATTCACATGATATTCAAGTACTAGATACTCAGGATTGTCCATAACCGGGGACACGGCTAATCATGATTAGTTTATTACACTCTGCAGAGGTTTGCGCACTTTTCCCCACAAGACTCGATCGCCTCCGTTGGTTTTCTCGCACTACTGGTGTTTGAGAAACGGATGACCGAGACACAGTCTTTCAGAAGCGGTAGCACCTTACGATGGATAGACCGATACACCTACTTTCCCCTACATCTGCTAGTCTACCCTGTAAGAGTTCGCACGACTTAGTCAACTATGCGAGAGCCCATAATGGCTTGTGGCTGCACACGTAAGTTTCTAGTATGAAAGATCTTATGATCCCTTTGAGCCTAGGTGGCAGTCCAAAAGAAAACAGGCAAGTCCTGATAGACATCAGGTGGCTCAATCCACCCAGATGTGTGTTTAAGTTGCCACCTTAGATAAACCCTTAAAATTATCACTCACCCAATCCACGTCTACTAGCATAGCATGGCATAATAAGCAAGCGTAGAAGTAACTCCCAAAGGTTTCATAATAAACAGGTAATAAGTACTACCTCATCTACTTCCCATCCCACAATTTAATTAGATCCTAATCATGCAATGTGTGAGGATTGATCTAATGCAATAAAATTGGGTTGTAGAAAAGGTATGATCAAAGTGTTACTTGCCTTGTTGATGATCCGCGAGTCCTAGAGATGTGAAGTAACAGGCGACGCAATCCGGGAAATCTATCGCAGACAAACAACAAGCATACAATAAGTACTCATCTAATGCACAGGTAAAACTCGAACAAGAGATCAAACCAGAAAGTTCAACTTAAGAACTCCGGTTGCAAAGAAAGAACAAATCGAACAAAGCAACGAAAAACAAACGGCGGAAGAAAAACAACTCGGTTCTAGCAAGTTGAAACTAGGTCAAATTTTACCGTAGCAAAAACTTGTTTAAGTTGATTAGTCGGAACGACGGTTTCGAAACGAAACTCCAGGCGCTTGAATCACCTGATTCCGATAAACGAGCAGGGAGAAAAACTAGAACGCAGATCGGATCTGAGATCGCGATCGCGGAATAAATCCGACGAAAAGAAAAAGAAGAACGGTTAAACGAACAGACGTTTGTTAACCTAGGAATAATCCGGTGATCACGTTCGTTAGGACAAACGGTCCGGCGAACGGTCTCTAGGCAACAAAACCGTAAAAGAAAACGAAACCGATCTAGGGTTTCAGGAAAAGAAATCGAAACGAAGAACGAAAAGAAAACGAATCAGAGGAAAAGAAAAGAACCGGAACGGTTTATAAGAAAAACCGAACCGAGGGTATAGGAGAGACGCGGCGCGGGGCTACCTCCGGCGAGGGGCTCCGACGTTGGGCGGCGGCGGCGTGGGCAAGGGGTGGCGGCGGCGTGGGCAAGGGGCGGCGGCGGTGGCACTAGGGCGCGGCGCGGGTTGGGCGCGGGGTGAGGGCGCGGCTTGGGGCTTGGTTTGGTGTGGGATTTAGAGGGGGGTGTTGGTATTTATATAGGTGAGGGGAGAGGATTGCTTGCGGAAGGGGCAAGAAAAAGAGAAGGAGAGGGAAACGGATTCCTAGTGGGACTCCACTTGGGGGCGGCGGCGGCCTTGCGCAGGCGCGCTGGCGCGCGATGGGGAGCCTGGCCGGCCTAGCCGGCGGCTTGGGCCTTGGCCTAGGCGCTACAAATTTTTTTGAAATCGGTTTCGCGTGCAGAAAAACAAAAGAAAATAAAATCTACACGAACTCCAAAAACTCCCAAAGTAAATTTTCCCCAACTCCTAAAAATGAGTCGAACAAAATGAACTTTTCTCGGGACCTATAATGCAATTTTTGAAAACGCGCATTTTTCCCTATCCAAATAGAAGGCAAATAAACTCTGACTAATCCAATGATCCTCTTTTCGAAATTTGAGAAAGCTCAAATATGAAAATGACGAAATCTCCAACTCTCTCCGAGGGTCCTTGAGTTGCGTGAAATTTCTAGGATCGACAAAAATGCAAGTAAATATGATATGCATGATGATCTAGTGTATAACATTCCAAATTGAAAATTTGGGATGTTACAGCCCAAGACCCTATGACAGGGAGGTGGTCCACAACATGGCTAAAAAAAGTAATGTTGTATGTAGCAAGAACCACCCTTTGAAGGTGAAACAAACACCCAAGGTTCAAGTGTTTAAGAAGAAATTGGTGTTCTTGAAATTACCTTACTGTGAGATTCTACGTGTAGGTCACTGCATCAATGTCATGCACGTAGAGAAGTACGTATGTGAAAGCATCCTTGGTGCTGTCCTGAAGATTAAAGGTAGAATAAAGGATGGTGGTGGTTCACGGATCGATATGCTTGCTGATCAATCAAAACGCAAGAGTGAAGAAAAATATGATGAAAAATTCATCAAAGCTCGCTAGAGTTACAATTTCAGTACAAAAGAAGCAACACAGTTCTTCACCTATTTGTTGTCAGTTAAGACATCCTCTTCCTACTGCGCAAACATCCGAAGTCTCATGGATGTGAGCTTAGGTAAAATGAAGTTGGGACACATGAAGTCACATGATTGCCACGTAATGTTGACACAAATCCTCTCGGTGGCCATCAGGAATCTAATGGACAAAGATATAAGAAAGACACTCATTAACCTCTGTGATTTCTTCAACCAACTATGGCAGAAAGTTGTAAATCCTGAAGAGTTGGATCATATGCAAGATGATATTGCAAGAATATTGTCCAACCTAGAGATGTTTTTCCCACCGTCATTCTTTGATGTCATGGTCCATCTCACTGTGCACCTTGTCGATGCGATAAAGTATTGTGGTCCTGTGTTTCTTCGCAACATGTATCCCTCCGAGCGGTTCATGGGAATACCGAAGCTCTTTTGTGGAAACCGAAACCATCCAGAGGCAAGCATCCTACAAGGTTATACCTTAGAGGAGGTGGTTGAGCTTTGAACTGAAAACATGAAAGAAAGACCTATAGGTTTGCCCCTCTCTCGCCACAAGGGAAGGCTGAAAGGTAAGTCAGTCCTTGCTGGCACGCAAATGGCTGCACCCGGAGAATTGGCAGAGAAAGACCATTTGATGGTACTTCTTTTAAGCCCATTTCTCATCGCTTATGTCGAATAACACTTGGTGGAGATACGGAAAAGCTTCTTACAAATGGTGCCTTCATCAGATGTCGAGATGAAGGAGCACACTAAGAACTACGCCAAATGGCTGAAGAATCGTTTGGCACAAGGATCCATCAGTGACATTGCTACGTGGTTGGCACAAAAGCCATCACCTACAGTGGTGATATACCAAGCATATATCGTAAATGGATACACGTTCTACACTGAGGAGCATGATCAGAAGACCTCGTATCAGAACAGCTCTATTCGAATAGAATGCATGACTATAAATGAAGCTGATAAAAGGGTATACTATGGAACCAACAAAGAGATTTGGGAGCTTGACTATGTGAAAGTGAAGGTGCATTATTCAGGTGTGCATGGATCCCTCTTGGTCAGGTAAGGATTGATGAGTACATCAAGACCTGTGTTAAGAGGACAATGATGGCATATCACGCGAACCCATTCATTCTAGCCAGCAATGCTACCCAGATTTTCTTTGTGGAAGACCCCTTGCATAAGAACTTCCATTTAGCGATGCATGGGAAGATAAGGGTACTGGGTGTCGACGATGTTGCCAATGAGGACGAGTACGATGAATTTGATGAGTTGCCTGCCAAGGGATCACGCACTAGTGTAACAGAGCAGTGTAAAATCAGCAAAAACCCCAAGTTCATTCGGGGTCAACTTAATGATCCTAGTTCCCCCATGTACATGGGAATTAAGCCGTAAGACTAGTCTTTATGCCTACCCTGCAACTTAATTCCTTCAATTTAGAACTGTCGCGTGTACTGAATTTGTGAGTTATGCTCGATTTTCTGTTGAAGTAAGAACTGTTAATATGTTGACCTTGATATGTTGTCAGCTCAGGCAATGCATATGAACTATTTTTTGTTATTATTATTATTATTATTATTATTATTATTATTGTCATATCATAGAGGTAGCACACTCAATTAATCTCACTACAGTATGTGTGAACAACAATATGCAATCTGGTTTGCGAATAGCACACAGTTCGTTGATGAAAGCCGTGTGCCAACCAAACCCTGCCACCCCGCCCACGATCTGAGTCGTGCTTTCTGATTGGCTGGAACCCAAACCCCACGGATCGTACGTCTGCACCGTTGGATGCTCCCAGATCAAACGGCAATCATCATCCCTTTCGATAGAACATGAAGTTACGGTTGTAGTTTTATTTTTATGCACAAATGCACGTTAATCTCAAAAAATGTCTTAAATATAGCTGACGATACCTGAAATGCGCTAGAAAATCAAACCCATGGTATAATGGTGATTGCGTACCGTGGAAATTTTTATGAGGCCAAACGATGAAGTCACCGGCCACAGGAGTTTGAATTGACACGTCTCCTTTTGGAAAACCATGATCCTTCATGTGAGATGCTCCGGTTTGGAAGGATCGGTCATCAAAACTTGTGCCAAACTTTACCAATTTTTTTCCATGGGTTGTGAGAGCACACAATGGGCACACATCGATTTCGATGATGTCTGAACTCCATCTGAATTTCCTGTAATTAAAATACCAACTAGGCCTACGCCAGTGGCCGCACCTCGCGACGGAAATGTTTGAAACTTCTCCCCGCTTCTTGACTGGTCCCATCTGGCCTTGTCCTTGATGATTCTCTATCTAGCTAGGCTACATGGCTGGCAGGTAGGGCCAAATCTCCCCGGCTGCTCCTCCCTTTGGTGCCGCCCCTCATTCTCATGGTCTCTAGCAGCTGCTCCACTGTTGTCCGTCCAACGCACTACTCCGGCGGGCGCCACACAACTACGGCTGATGCCACACTTCGATAGAAGGCACCTTATTCCCCCTCCCCTCCTCCCAGGCCGTGGCCTTGAGGTGCTGTTGAAGGATGAGCTCATCCAACAAGGTGAGCATCTCCTCTTTTTTTCCAAATTTTCGTTCTGATCCACTATACGATGAATTGCTATGAGCTACTTCTGCTGCTGCCATATGATGCATTGCTATGAGCTTCTCCTGCTGCTTCTATATGATGAATTGCAATGAGCTGCTGCTACTATATGATGAATTCTATGAGCTGCTGCTGCTATATGATGAGTTGCTATAAGCTGCTCCTGCTGCTGTTGTATGATGAATTGCTATGAGTTGCTCCTTCTGCTGCTATATGATGAATTGCTATGAGCTGCTCCTTCTGCTGATATATATTGAATTGCTATGAGCTACTGGTGGTATATGATGAATTGCACACTGCTGCTGTATGATGAGTTGCTATGAGCTGCTGCTATTGCTGCTATACGATGCTTTCAGGTGGTGCTGCTATATGATAATAACCAGCCACTTGGACCATCAAATTTCAATAAATAATTGTTCTTCATTTAAATGTGGGTCACGCGCTCTTCGTTTAAATTAGGCAATGGGGTCTCTATGGAAGACATTGACCAAAGTAGATTGTGCCAAGTAGATGGTATCTTTGTATTTGCATTTTGAACAAATGGCGATGGTCTGTTTTCCTATCATATTAATTACTGCACTGGGTTCCATTTGTGATGTTCGTAAGTCAAATTAATTTTCATATGGGCAGACAAATGAAAAAATATAATGCAATCTAAACTTTTCACTGATCATACCAAAGATAAGCTGAAAAGGAAGGCAATGAAAAGAACTGGTTGGCTTATTACGTGGTGCTTATATTCATAGGTGCTTATTTTTTTAGGATAACTCGTAATAACTGTCAGAAAGAAACTTGGCCAATAGAAATGACTTACAAATAACATGTCATCATGATTGCAATGGAGGAGTGACCTACCATAGCACACTGTATAGGCTCACTGCTGCCTTTCCTTTTTTTGCGATGTTCCATGAAATTGCCACATACATCTTGTAATTTTTCATTGTGTAACCATATCTTCAAGTTGACATGGCTAATTTTAGACATCTCTACATGATAATACATTGCATATCCCTTGCGCATATTTAAACCACCAATTAACGATTGTGTGTGTAGCATAAACTAGCCATGATTCTGTGTGCTAGACTAGCAGGCACTCTAAGGGAACCTAATACAGTGCACTGGAATTCCTACATGCCACCTATGACTTTGTGTAATGTACTACCTCTGTTCCTAAATATATGTCTTTGTAGAGATTCCAGTATGGACCACATACAGATGTATATAGATGCATTTCCGAGTGTAGATTCACTCACTTTGCTCCGTATGTTGCCTATAGTGGAATCTCTAGAAAGACTTATATTTAGGAATGGAGGTATGAGGTAGTATCATGTATGACATCTACATATCTAATTTAGTAGCTAGTAGTAGAAATCATTGTCTGCACAAAGGGATTAATGGCCGAAAATCCTAGCAAAGCACGCTCACATGCACACAACAATACAAGGGAGAGAGAGAGACGCACTAAGAAGACCATAGCAATGCCTTAGTCCAGGATCTTGGATGGCCAAGCTGTTAGATCCATAAGAAACAACGTCCTTGTAGTTTTTGCCAGTTGCATAACAAGTAATAGCGACCTGTTAGTATATTTGAAGTACATTGAGCATGTGATGATGGACGGGTTTAAAGTTGACAAGTACCTAGGCCGTGGCGGGTGCTTGGCATCTTGCCAGATAGTGGGAATCAGGTTAGAAACGTCAAGGGTGATGATGCTGCGCTGGCTATCAGGGTCCAGTAAGGAGATCTAGAACCATCGAGCAGGGTGTTTGTGGAGCGGCTCCGGCAGGGTGGACTACGGTGTGGGCGAAGCAGATCTATGGCCGTGGACAAGGGCATTTGTGAAGCTGCTCCGGTGGCTGGCTTAAGGATGGTGTCGACGATGCGGATCTGTGACCGTGGATGGGGCGTCAGAAGTTGCTCTGGTAGGTTTGATGAGGGTGCGATGAAGCGGATCTGAGGCCGTAGACTTGTGAGTTGGCAAAGCGGCCCCGGTAGGGTTGAGAATGGTATAGGCAAAGCTACTCCTATAGGGTTGACGATGGTGTCGGTGAAGCGGCTCTGGTAGGGTGGAGGAAGGTGTTGGCGAAGAGGATCAGAGGCCGTCGTTGGGGCGGCTCCGAGGGGGTGTGGACGAAGAGTCTCCGGTGGGGAGTATGAATGAGCCGCTGCAGATGCGCTGCGGTTGACGAGAGTACCAGCGAAGCAGATTCGGCGCAGTGGAGAAGGTCGGCACTGAATGGGTTGTGGTACAGTGGTGGATGACCAGTCTACTTATTTCTAGTGGAGGTGGGAGGGGTAGATGCAGCTGCAGAAGCAGATCTGGCGAGGTGGACACCGCTGGCAGTTAGTGGGCTCTGGTACGCCGGTGGATGCGCAGTCTAGGGTTTCGAGAGGGGAGGGGTAGAAAGGCCGATGAAGTATGGAGGACGTGATGTAAGATGCTCTGGTGCTTTGAACTTAGTCATTTTTGCGGGAGGGGAAGAGGAAATGGGGGTGTCGTGTGGTGGGGGTGTAACAGCCTGGATTTTGGCCCTTTTCTTTTTCTTTTTGATTTATTGGTTTTTGCTTTGTTTTTCCTTTTTGGAGCGGTTCTGTGACCTTGTCACCTGGGAAATCATCCTCTTTTTCCTTCCCAAGTGGCTCATCATTCTCAAAACCCTGCCAAGATCTTATCACTTCATTGCTTGACCAAACCCTAAATTCTTTTTCTCAGGAATATTCCTTTTTCTATTAAAGGAATAACCCTGTCTGCCCTAGGTTGTGAAGCAACCTTTATTTCCATCACTCCTAAAATTCCGAAATAATTCTCATAAATTGTTTGGGTTATATCTTTCACAAATATGGCAAAATATTTCATTTGTCATGTTTATCATCTTGCTCAATTAATTCATTTCCTATTCTGCCCTAAATGGCACAATGTGAAGCAAGTGCCATTTATCTTTTCCCAATTGACCTCAAACTCCTTGGACACCTTTTTATGTCCATATCATTGCCACATGCCAAAATGCAACCTAATTTTCCTAGTAATTATTTAATTATGATTTTCCAAAGTTCTTATCTGAGGGAAGTAGTTGTGAAGGAAGTACAACCTAGGCATATCCAAATGAGTTGTCATTTTGCATGGTCCCTCATATCATCATGTCATTGCCCTCCACCAAAGTAGAGCTCATGTCATGCCTCCATGTGAGCTCACTTTCAATTCTTTGATTCTACCCAAAATTTCAGTTTCTGAAGCAAGTATATTTTATCTTGCTCCATTATGGCTGTCAATTTTTCTAGGCCTTCTATTATACATATAACCTTCATCAACCCATTTTGGTCATGTTGCATCAAGCCATTTTTCCTCTAGAAATTTTGCAAGTTTCTGGTCAACAAGGATGTTTGTGAAGCAAGTACCATTTTGGTGAATCCAATTGGTATGAAACTTATACATGATCTTTGTATGATCAAATCATGAAGCCTTGCCAAACTTGAGCTCAATTGGCCACACCATTTGAGTGCATCATCCAAATCTCATTTCTATACCATTTTGGTCTGTTGCAAAGCAACTATGATTTATCTTGATCCAATTCTTCTCAAATTTACCAGGATGAAGGTCCTTCTTTACGTCAACCTTGTAGGCAACTCCATTGGATCCAAAACCCTTCCTGTTGATCACTAGTGCTCACCCAAGTTTACAGCAGTAAACTTCAGAGGGTTCTCACCGTTTAACCGGATCATTTTTAACCGAACTACCACCATAGTTGAGACCTACCCTGGATGAACTACCCACTAGACAACAAGTTCCAGCCCTCTCCCCCGCTACATGCGAGTGCACACGATGACCGCGTTAATGCCAAGCCTGTGCGCGCGCTCTGCTGACGTTGGCCGCGCCCAGGAGGGATTCTTGCTCGGGCCCCTCTCCCCCTCGTCGTCTTAGTGCACGTGAGCATGCCCATTGTCTTCCTCTCGTCGTCGCCGATCACCGGGACCCCACTCCCCCTCCGGCAGCTTCCTCACCGACGCAAGCCACCGCATTCCCACAAGCGCATAGTGGCGTTTTGGCTCGGTTCTTCGTCGTTGTCTTCCTCCCTGTGCTCCATTGGCCTCCTCTACCCCGTGAGAACCTCCACTACTCCTCCCCCATCGTCTACTAGCGAGCTCATGCGCATGCACACGCGTCCGCGATGACGACAGCTCAGCCTCCTCGCCCCGCGGCTATATAAGCCCTCGCCAGCCTCGTCGGAGCTCACCACTCGATCTCCCTCACTCCCAGAAGCCTCCCCGACCGCTCCCCGGAGCTCGAGCCACCCTCCTGTCCCTCCTTTGCCACCATGGTCTCCGCCTCGGTCATCTCTGATTCCGGCGAACCGACCGCTCATTCTCCCTCCTAACCTCACCACAGCCCTCCCCAAGTCCTCTGGAGCTTCCCCGCCGTTTCCTTTCTCCTCGAGTGCCCTCTTGCCACGGCCTCAAGCTCGCCGTGGCCGCCTCCTGCCCGAGCCAGGGGCGCGCCCAACTCCGGCCGCTCCCGAGGCCAGCACGGTCACCCACGGGTGCAGGATGGAATGACACATCCATCCCCGGCGGCGCCCAAGCCTGCCGTGGCCCCGAGTTGCCAGAGCAAGCGCTGGCGCCGGCGTCCCTCGTGTGATCTGCGGGAGGCGTCGGGAAGAAGAAGGAGACGCCGACCCCTCCCCTCCAGCTAACCAGTGGACCCCCCGGCCCCACTTGCCATTGACTCACGGCCCAGCCCCGCCCCTTGCTGACGTGGTTAAGTGGAAACACATTCCACTAAATACGTCTTCCTGAAGAGAAAGCGTATTCTGGCTCTGTTCTAGAGTGGAATACGTTTTTGCTGCAGAGAGGCGTACTCTTGGAAGTGCGCTTTCTGTTTTTCTGTCCAGGCCCTGTTTGTAAAGATTTTTCTTACAGATGGATCCCTGGCAAAAACCCTCATATCTTTTTAACCACAAATCCAAATGAGGTGAATCCAAAGCCCACTTCTTCGTTTCGTCAAGCCGTTCTGTTGGAATCATTTTCACCATGTTTTAACATTCTGAAAATGACCATTTTGCCCTTGCCCTTATTCAGCCCCCTTCGAGAAAGTATGTTTTCCGGTGATCCTTTCCGCGAGTTTCTCGCACTTTCTCCCGGTGATTTCTTCCACCCCAGGCCAGCCACACCCTCCATTTGCATCACTGTAATGCAGTGACATGGTTTAATCTATTTGAACTTGTTTAAAATACTGCTTTACCCACATGACTTTGTTCATGGCATTTCTCGGAGTATTGTTTGATCTTGGAATTCCCATGATATTGCTTGGAGTTCTAGGACTTATATTTTGCAGCTTATGTGGTTGACATGTTGCCATTGGATTATTAGTGGCTTATGTTATGATTATTTTCACGGTGGTGTTGGATATGTTATTTTGGAGTATTACTTTGGATGTCATGCTGCCTTTGGATTATTAGTGGTTAGTGTGATTATTTTCATGATGATACCTGTTATTATATTTTGGAGTATTACTTTGGATATCATGCTGCCTCTAGATTATTAGTGGTTAGTATGATTATTTTCATGATGATACCTATTATTATATTTTGGAGTATTACTTTGGATATCACGCTGCCTCTGGATTATTAGTGGTTAGTATGATTATTTTCATGATGATACCTGTTATTATCTTTGGGAGTATTACCTTGGATATCATGCTGCCTTTGGATTATTAGTGGTTAGTATGATTATTTTCATGATGCTAGTTGATGTTCTGTTGCTTGGAGTATTATTTTCGGGTATGGGGTTTACATGTGGACCTTAGCCGAATAGCTTTATTCTTGTTATTGGAGTAGTAGGAGTATTGTTTTCGGAATCATCATGATAGTAGTGTTGTGCTACCCTTGGAGTATTTTGAGATGATGAGATTATGTTCGTATTATTTGTTGGATATTGTTATGACTTGGGTTATAGGTGGATAGATGATATCGGAGTATCAGTCATTACTATTATATTTTGGGGATAAATTCCGTCAGTAAATTGGCAGGTGCCACCGAACCGGGCTTTTTCCAATGCAACCACATTTGCCTTTTATGGGAAGGCCCTAATGGTTCTATTGTCGTGCTTCTCGCCGGTGCCTCCAACTAGGGAAGGTTATGAGCATGCGTACCCTGGCCCGGCAAGCAGACATAACCTTGTGTGCCCGTTGTTGTTTTTATGAATACGAGTCCCCGAGTGGGAGTGTCTTGACCACGACGGTGGTCGGGGTGTCTTTGGTAGACACGAGGCCACCCAGGACCAGCTCGTTGGGGATTTGGGTCGGAGTGGCCGGGAGAGTGATACGACAATGGAAGGGTTTTGTCGGAATGCCGTTGGTCCACCTGAATGGGAGTGCGAGGCCATGGGTTCCATGGTGTGGGTACAGTGTGCTACCTCTGCAGAGTGTATTTAATCTATCTATAGTCGCGTCTGTACTAGGTCCCACCGTTCGATCAACACTCACATGACGGAATGACTTATAGGTGATTCATATGTTGATATGTTGAGCAGTACAGATTGGCAGGATGTTGATGATGATGTTGGAGACCAAGTTTTGGTCGTGGTTGTGATCGCTGGAATGATCATAGTTTGAGACCAAGTGTTGGTCATGGTTGTGATCGCTGGAAAGATCACAGTTTGAGACCAAGTGTTGGTCATGGTAGTGCTCACCGGAAAGATCATCGTATGGTTTTGAACATGAGTTGATCGAGATGGTATACTGCTTGGCCGGTTAGCCAAGAGAGATATGGTTATGGAGATCTGAGATGGTGATTTATCAGCATTGTATTAGTTCGTCTCATGCTTAGTAGTTGCTTCATCATGGTAGTTGTTAATTAATTAACCTGTTGATGCTATGATATTGTCTTGCCTTGATGTTTATGGTTGTTGTGAGCTTGCAAGTACATTCAATGTACTGACCTTGCGTGCCATGCCAGATTGCAGGTGATGTCGTGATTGCTTGATTACTTGTCGTGGTTTCCGTTCGTGTGAGCTAGATTGTGTGCCACCAGAGTCCATGCGGAATGGAGTTCACCACCATCGTCGTTGTTCTGCTGCTACGAGTTGTTCCGCTGCTAGCATAGAACAAGTGTAGTATCGCAGGCGTAGTGTCACCATGCTGATGTGATCATTGTAACATCAGACCCGTGTAATTATTATTCTTGTAATAAGAGTTGATTTGTTCTATGTCAAGCAGTGCCGTATTCGAGAGACTTCTCCTCGATCTTTGGATGGAATACGGGGCATTCCGGTATCTCTGAGCCGGGGTGCCACAGGCTTGGTATCAGAGCAGGTCTGGCTGTAGGACGCCCTAGTCCACGCGAGCGGTAGAAATTGGTAGTTTAGAGGTGGTCTTGTTTGTCGCATTTGGTTGCTGCGTTTGTTTGTTGCATAGCATGCATGTAGCCTTATTATTTTGTTACTAACTATTTAATCTGGTGAGTGTAGGTGGCATCGGTCCGGATCCACTACAGCTCAGCCTTTGCATTTCTCCAATTTTCTTTTCTTGCTCATTCTTTAGTGTTTGGTGTCATTTCTGTCCCAGCAGAGTGATGCCAAGTGATCGCGACACTGTTTGGAAAAATGGTGCTCAAGTATCGCGCCAAATTATTTCCTTCAGCCCCACCTTTTGTTTCGGTGGTAGACATGCTTCCATCACGGATCATCCTTCTTCTTGTCATTTTGGCAACCCTTAATGATCATAGTTATCAAGAAAGGGCAATGGCAGCAGCCTTAGTTTTTCCCCCGCTATCCTATTTCTTGGACGAGTATGGATCTTTTCCCATCCGCTTGATAATAATGTGGTTGCGACCTTCGTGTCCCACTTCATGATTACCGAATGCATCCTCGCCTCTGAGCTTGTCCAGGTTGCTACCTGGCTAAGCTAGCACTTGGTGTAGCGCTGTCTACACCAATTTTTCCACACATTTATTCACCCTCGTGCACATCGTCACAACATGCTAGATCGTAGAACCAGAGATCCCGCGAGATTTGTGTGCTTAAGTAGGCATGCATATTGTGTGACTAGCAGTAATATGTGGTATTGATTGCGTGTGAACTGATTGTTGTTGTGTGCTTTTGTTTAGTTGAGTTTTATTTTCCTTCTTTCTTTTTGGGCCCTGGTGTTACATTATTTCCCCCCTATAAAGAGTTGCTCATCAACTGACAACGGACTCGAAGAAGTAATAAGTATTTCAAATATTTGGAAGGAGCTCAGCTAAACATTATGACCTTCTCAGTCAACTGCATGATATAAGGAATATCTGCTCAGAATGCCAATTGTGTCTTGGATTGATTATTCACATCAATTCTACAACAGTAATGATCCAGCCAGCAGAATGACAAGTCAGATGCAAGACCAACGGTATATTTTTCAGTCAACGGTATCGAGCATAGGCAAAGTCTTGGCTTGGCAATAAATGATACTTGAAATATGTTATACTCCAAGAGAATGTCAGGATGTGATATGCTCAAGGAAGACAGTCAAACAAATTTTCTCATGCAAATAATCATTCACAAAATATTATGGACGTGTGCATGCACATCAGTATGAAGTTTTGGATATAAGAAACCCAGCATAATTCCACACGCTATTGGAAGAAATTTATGAGGCAAGGCTCCTCAAGTTTTCCTCAGCATGATATGTGAACTATTTCCGGCCCACAATACCTCGGTAAAAGCTTTCGATAGATGGGAAATGAATTTTTCTCAACAAGAAAACCCGAGGAGAAGCTTCTCATGTACGGAAACCCGGCTTCTCCTACACACTACTCAGGTCAAGCTTCGTGTGTAAGCTATCAAGGCTTCTTCTGCACGCTACACAGGCAAAAGCTTCGAGCAGAAGCTCATGAGCCTTCCTCGGCAAGCTACACGAATGGCTTTTCTCTGCAGATCAAGGATCAGATTGGCAATAAGTTTGTCAGAGATATACCTAAGAAAGGTACGGATCTAACAACCTCGTGAGCCATGCAAATGAAGATAAGCAGAGATACATCTCATGAATTAGAAGGATCGACAAGATCGGGAGATGACATCACAAAATCAACAGTCATCAAGGTCATTATTCCCGCACCAGACAAGGTGATATATAAACTCTTGTCAACTTCCTGTATGATTGGCCTTAGCAATGAGCTCCGTACAGCTGTCGGATTTCGGGTTCTGGCAGACCCTTGAGGTTCGAACACTGGGGTGCTCACGGAGATCTCTCCCCTACCGATCTACGTCCAATCTCCTTGCGTGATCTAAGCTGGAAACAACGAACAACACAGGGGACACGAGGTTTATACTGGTTCGGGACACCTTTGTGGTGTAATACCCTACTCCAGTGTGTGCTGTGGTGGATTGCCTTAGGGGCTGATGATGAACAGTACAAGGGAAGAACAGCCTCGCGAGAGGTGTTCTTGAGCTGGTGCGATGAACTGCTTGGGTGAGTTCAGTCGCCTCTCCCTCTCTCTGCTAGGGCTCTATCAGATCTCTAGATGTCCTTCTACTCTATGGTGGCTAGCTCTATTTATAGAGGCCCTGGGCCTCTCCCCAAGTAATGAGCAGGAAGGGTGCCAACAATTGGCCATTTTGAAGGGGAACATCTAGTACAAGTTATCCTGACCAAAGGTGGTCTTTGGCTGCCAAGAGCACTGGTGATGACGCCGTCTTGGGCTCCACGGTGACCTCCGTCCTGCCGCTCTGTTGGTCTTGGTCCCATTGCACCGGAATGGTAACCTTTGCCCGATGCCTTGTCCTGTGCTTTGCCCCTTTGCACCAAAGGGGAAACAAGGACATTGCGCAGGCAGGCACCCGCCTGTTCTCGATCGTCAGGGCTTGCATCACGGGCTCCTCATGAGGTACTCCTGCCTTGATCTCTCCGCCTCCTCGTGAGCCTGCCTGATGAGGCTGCCTCTGAGGAAGCTTTCTATCGTCCGCCCCGCGAGGCTGGGCCCCTCGCGAGGATCTTGAGCTTGCGCTGATGAAGATGGGCTGTGCTGGGCCCCCACTTGGGCCATGCCGCAGGCCGCAGGCAGGCAAGTCTGGGGACCCCCGTTCCCAGAACGCCGACAGTAGCCCCCAGGCCCAAGGCGCGCCCGGGCTTGGCCTGGCAGGGAAGCAAAGGGGCAAGCGCGAAGCGCCGCGGGCCCCAACATCCTGCGGCCTTTGGCGCCGCGTGGCGATTGATTGGACGTGGGCGTCTGCGCTTCCCCACGACGCCTCGGCTACTGCACGACTTGACAAGTCCCTGCATGCAGAGAGACCGGTCATGATTACCTGCGATCGTGGTTCTCGGTGGTTGGCCTCCTCCGGCTATAAGTACGGGGTTGCGTGAGCCCCTTCAGCCCATCCCTTCTTGCTGCTCCTTTTCTTCTTCTTAGCTACTCGCCGTTCCCATGGATCCAAAGAGATCCTCGGCCGCGAAGAAAGGAAAGGCCCGCCAAGCAGGGCCTGACTCCCCCCCGACCAAGCGCGGCCGAGGCCACCCTCGCAAGTATTCCACGGTCCCTGTAGTGGCTTCCCGCGGCCATGGAGGCGGTTCCCTACGCGGTGGTGAGCACCCGGTTGTCGATGGGGGGCACGCCGTGGCTGTGCACCCCCCTAGGCCACGCTTTCGCTCTGCGGAGGTGCTGCCAGAGTTCGTCATGTGGTCAGCGGACCCAACCAACACCCGAGTCCAGCTCCCCCATTTCTTCGTAGGTGAACTTCCGGCCAGCGCTCGGTGTGGTCTCTGGCTCTAGGCAGACGGCTGCTGCAGCAGGGCCTCCTGGGCTTCGCTGGAGGTCTCCGTTTCTGGGAATGTGGCCCTGACCCGCGGCTGGAAAACGTTTGCCTGCGCGCGCAGCCTGGGCCGGTGGTGCACCCTGTACTTCAAGTTTCATGGTGACGCCACCCTCTACGTGAGGGTGTTCGGGGAAGACGGTCGTCGTGCTGGGTGCAGCCTCGAAGACGATGACCGCGGCCGCTTGCCCAGCCCCGACACTGACCAGGATGAAGACGGCGACAGGCGTACAGGCGGCGGTGCTCGGGCCTCGCTGAGCTTCAGCGACTCCCTCTCAGGCAGCAGCTCCTCCAGCAGTGGCCACGACCAGCCTCCGCGCCATCGCGCCCGCCTGGGTGAAGGTAGCGGGTCAGCCCGCCGTCGCGCCATGATGAAGCGAGAGGAGGGATCCGCCTGAGCCCCGGGAGCAGCTCGAACCCTCGTTGTGGGTTGGTGCAGGACAAATCGTGCCCATTTTGTTTTCCTTCTTTTCCTGCACAGAAATAGAAGGCAGTATAGGGCCCCGCGGGGGCATGTTAGAACTGCTGCTGTTAACCATCGCGCTGCTTCCGCTATTTCTGCGTTGTGTTTTCGCGCCGCGCACCCGTGTGCGAGAATTATTTTAGCTCGGTGGGGCTTGACGCGGTCCTCGCCTCCCGAGGCCGTGGCCCCGCCGTGCGCTTCGTGCCCTGCAAGGATTAGTAGGAGGGGTAACTTTCGGTCTCGGTTGTGGGGGCGATCGGCCCAGGTCCTACGCTCATGTCGCGATTCCCGTGGGGCACGGACTGGGAGGGGTGCTCCCGCAGAGGACTCGTATAGGAAAGCTCCAAACGATCGGGGCAGAAAACACTCGTGAGGGCGCCCGCGAACCTCCCTCGCGAGACTTGTGTGAGAGAAAACGAGGCAAGCGATTGAAAAAGATAAAGAGTCACAAGCCAGGAACGTCAACAGCTTCAATAAAACTTCAAACAGGAATAAACAAGCCAACTACAGAAAGCAAATGGAAAAGCCATGTACGGCACCTATTCTAGTCTTCGACGTCTTATCACCAGGGCGGAGCTAAGTGCTGCCACTTGGCATGGGCGGGAGCCCCCAAGGCCCGAGGGCGGCACTCCGGAGACTCTGGGGCGTGTACAGCCCCACTCATTATTACGTGAGAGTGTCACGGGCGGCGAGCTTCACAGGCATTGCCTTCTTCATGGGCACCGGGCCTTTCCCGAAATGTGGCCGCTTCACAGGCATTGGCCTTCTTCACAGGCACCGGGCCTTTCGCAAAACACGGCAGCTTCACAGGCATTTGCCTTCTTCACAGGCACCGGGCCTCTCCTAGGTGCTAGGCCTCGCTCAGGGATAGAACCTCCGGAGATGTTGAATGTTCCACGCGTTCTGGATGGGTACCCCCTCCGTGGTCACCAAGCGCGTGGAGCCAGGCCTGGAGACATGAACAACCTTGAATCGGCCCTCCCACATGGGAGAGAGCTTGTGCATCCCCTCCCTGGAGAGAACCCGTCTGAGTACGAGATCCCCTACCTCAAGAGCTCTGGGGCGGATGTTGCGGCAGTGGTACCGTCGCAGCGCCTGTTGATACCTTGCTGCTCGCAGCGCGGCTTCTCGGCGGCGTTCCTCCCCCAGCACGAGATCCATCCCCCGCATGGCGTCCTGCTGCGTCTCGTCGAACGCCAGGACCCGTGCGGAGCAACGCCTAACCTTGTGAGGGAGAACAACCTCTGCTCCATAGATGAGGAAGAACGAGGTCTCGCTAGTCGGCTTGGTCGCACTTGTGCGGATTGACCACAGCATAGACCGGAGCTCGTCGTACCAGCCCCTGCCATAGGCCTCCAGCTTCTTCTTAAAGGTCCTGGCTTTGAGGCCCCTCAGGACCTCTGCGTTGGCTCGCTCGGCCTGGCCGTTGCTCCGGGGATGTGCTACCGAACCATAGCATATCTGCATTCCAAGGATAGCACAGTACGTTTTGAAGAGATTACTGGTGAATTGCGAACCGTTGTCGGTGATGATGCGGTTGGGCACCCCAAATCGGCTCACGAGGCCCTTGATGAACTTGACCGCGGAGCCTGCCAGGATTGTGTGGAAGGCTTCCACCTCAGCCCACTTGGTGAACTTGTCCACAGCGACATAGAGGTAGTGATAGCCCCTGGCGCCCGAGGAAACGGACCCAGAATGTCCAGTCCCCAAACCGTGAACGGCCATGAGAGGGGTATAGTCTATAGACCCCCCGCAGGCTGATGGATCTGCTTAGCATGAAACTGGCAAGCCTCGCAAGCCTTCACCAGCTCAACGGCGTAAATGAGCGCCGTGGGCCAGTAGAATCCACTACGGAACGCCTTGCCGACGAGGGTTCGTGATGACGAGTGGTGCCCGCAGTCTCCGTCGTGTATGTCTGCTAGTAGCTCCTTCCGTTGCTCTCGAGAGATGCAACATAGGGACACGTCATTTGGTCGCTTCCTGTAGAGCTCTCCATCCTTGCTGCAATAAGCTGTGGCCTGCCGTGCCACACGCTCCGCTTCCTCCTCGTTCTCTGGCAGAGTCCCTTGCATTAGGTAGTTCTTGAGCTCCAGGGTCCAACACCCTTCCTGAGGCTCTAACGCCAAGAGCAGGCGTGCCCCTGAGGCCGGGCCACAGACTGGGGCTCCTGAGGCAGGCGGCTGAGGGAGCTCCTCCCTTGGTTGCGTCGTGCTCGACACCAACGGCACTGCCGAGGGTTTGAAGAGCCGCTCCTCGAAGACGCCAGGCTCCTAAGGCAGCCGCCGAGATGCCCTCTTGGCAATGTCATCAGCTTCCTGATTGGTGCCCTGGGGCACGTGTTGCAACTCTAGCCCCCAGAACTGTTTCTCCATCTTGCGAACCTCAGTGAGGTAGGCTTCCATGTGCTCGTCCTTTGGCTTGTATATCTTGTTGTAGAAGTTGACGAGGAGCTGCGAATTGCCCTTGATGATGATGCGCTTTACCCCTAAGGCAATTGCGGCCTTCAAGCCTGCTATTAGGCCTTCATACTCCGCTATGTTGTTGGAGGCCTTTTCTCCGTGTTGGAAGCAGAGTTGTATGGCGTAGTAGAGTTTGTCTTAGGTAGGGGATACGAGCACTGCGCCAGCTCCCGCACCGTGTCGGGAGAACGCCCCATCGAAGTACATGACCCAGCCGTCCGGGGCTTCACTTCCCGGGGAAAGTGATCGGTCTTCGCCTGCCTCGAGACACGGCGCCTCTGCCCATTCAGCCACGAAATCCACAAGTGCGGCTCCCTTGATGACTCTGGTCGTACTAAATTCTAGTTGAAATGCTTGTAGTTCAATGTTCCATTCAGCGACCCTCCCAGCTGAGTTGGGGCTCCTGAGTACTCTTTCCAAGGGGTATGCTAACACGACTTTGATGGGATGGCCTTGGAAGTAGTGGCGCAGCTTGCGTGAGGCCAGTAGTAGCGTGAGGAGGAGTTTTTGAGGCATGGGGTACCGTGCCCTTGTGTCCCGTAGCACCGTGCTGATGAAGTACACGGGATGCTCGATGAGGTTGAGAGTGCTGGCGTAGATTGCGTCCTCCAGAGGTCGAGGCGTCTCTTGAGACGATGGAGCCCCGAGTGCTTGGTCGCCCAAAGAGGCCTCTCCTTCTCTGGGTGCGTTCTCTTGCTGCGGCTGTTCCTTTTCGGCTGCGGTTGCGGCCTTCGCGAGGCCCTCCCGGCTCTGCTCTGCTTTAGTTCAGACGGTCGATGCGGCCTTGTCATAGCGCTCCTCCCTGAACGCCACCAGGGCTGCGCTAGCGGAGTAGGGGGTGGCCGCAAGGTAGAGCCCTAGGGGCTCCCGAGGACGCGGAGCTACCATCACTGGTGGGCTGGTAAGGTACCTCTTGAGGTCTTGGAATGCCTTGTCAGCCTCTTCAGTACAATCGAAGGGGCCCTTTTCCTTCATTAGCTTGAAGAAGGGCAGCGCTCGTTCCCCCATCTTGGCGATGAAGCGCCCCAGCGGAGTTACACGCCCGGTGAGCTTCTGCATTTCTCTGAGGGTCCTTGGCGGGCCCATGTCTTCGACTGCCTTGACCTTCTTCGGGTTGGCCTCGATGCCCCTGTGGCACATGAGGAAACCCAGGAGCTTGCCCGAGGGGACTCCAAACACGCAGTTCTCCGGCTTGAGCCATAGGTCCACTTCGTTGAGGCTCGCAAAGGTTTCTTCTAGGTCCTATATTAGGGTTCTTCCCTCGCGAGACTTCACCACAATGTCATCAACGTAAGCTTCAGTGTTCCTCCTGAGCTGCCAGCCTAAGGCGATGTGCATCAGTTGCTGAAAGGTCGCGCCTGCGTTGCGCAACCCAAATGGCATGCACATATAGCAGTACACTCCACCCAAGGTCAGGAAAGCCGTCTTCTCCCCGTCTTCTACCGCCATCTTGATCTGGTGATAGCCCGAGAAGGCATCTAGGAAGCACAATAGGTCACACTCTGCGGTGGAGTCGACTCTCTGGTCAATGCAGGGGAGCGGAAATGGATCCTACGGACAGGCCTTGTTGAGGTTGGTGAAGTCGACACACATGCGCTCCTTTCGTCCCTTTTTTGGCACAACGACCGGATTAGCCAGCCAATCAGGGTAGCGGACCTCGCGGATAACTCCTGCTGCCTCTAGCTTCCGGGTTTGTTGAACGATGAAAGCCTGTTTCTCAGTGGACTGCCTCCTCGCCTTCTGCTTCACGGGGCGCACATTGGGGCACACGTTGAGGTGATGCTCAATCACTTTCCTTAGGACCCCTGCTAACTGATCAGGTTCCCACGCGAGCACCTTCTTGTTCGCACGCAGGAACCTCACCAGGGCCTCCTCCTGCTCGGGCTCGAGGTTGGCCCCTATGGTGAAGGTGGCGCCAGTGGACCCGTCCTCGTCGACTGGTACCTGCTTGGTTTCCGACTTGTCTTTGGTGAATAGCTGCTTCTTTTTAGCCGGTGCAGCCCCCTTGGGTGCAAGGGGGTCGGTTCTAGTGGGCTATGCCACCGCGGCCGCCATGAAAACAAGCTGGAGCACCTGCAGCGCATCCCTTGTGTCTCCTGACATGGTGAGGACGCCGTTGCTCCCAGGCATCTTCATGAGGTTGTACGCCGGGTGAGTTGCTGCCATGAACCAAACCAAGGCCGGATAGACGAGGATGGCGTTGTAGGGGAGGCCAATGGGGGCAATGTCAAAGTCGATCAGCTCCGTGCGGAAGTTGTCGTAGGTGCCGAAGGTCACTGGGTGGCGAATCTGTCCCAAGGAGGCGGTGGAACCGGCTCCGACGCCCGAGAAAGGCCTGCTGTGTTGGAGCCGCTCCAGCGGCATGTGGAGGAGGCTGAAGGCCTCCACCGAGAGCACGTTGAGGCCGGCACCACCGTCGATGAGGGTCCTAGTGACGGCCACTTGGCTGATGGTGGGGGTGCAGAGCATCGGGAGCGTGCCCGAACCGATGGGGTTGAAGGGGTGATCCTTCGAGTCGAAGGTTAGATAGGCCTCGTGCACCACCCAGCCCGGGGGGGCTTCTCGGTGCTTGGAGGCAGTGCTGATCCGACGGGTGAACGGCTTGACGTGATGGCTCGAGGGTGGTGCCTGGGAGCCACCTAGGAGAGCTGCGACGACGGGCGGCGCTGGTGCGGCAAAATGGGCGAGGAAGAGGTAGTGCAGATCCTCCCAGGAGGTGACAGAAGCCGTCGGCAGGTGGAGGAGCCACGCGCGCGGGACGCCGGTGAGGGCCATGGGTAACTAGTTGGCCATCACCCGGTCGTCGCCCCCGGCTGTGAGGACGACCTCCTTGTATGCCAGCAGGAAAATTATCGGGTCTGTCGTGCTGTTGTAGCGCAGCGGCATCTCGGGCTTCAACTTGTGCGGCCACTTCTCCTGTCGCAAGGTGGGAGCCAAGGCCTGGAGCCCCCTGGCCTCAGTGCCGGCATCCGTTGCTGGAGCGGGCGGCGCGTTGTCCGCCATGAGGGCGGGATGCGATGTTGCGGGAGAGCGGGTCGTCAGGAGGGAGAACTCCAGCGCAGCCCCTACCTGGCGCACCAAATGTAGGATTTCGGGTTCCGGCTGACCCTTGAGGATCGAACACTGGGGTGCGCGCGAAGATCTCTCCCCTACCGATCTACGTCCAATCTCCTCGCGTGATCTAAGCTGGAAACAACGAAAAACACAAGGGACACGAGGTTTATACTGGTTCGGGCCACCGTTGTGGTGTAATACCCTACTCTAGTGTGTGGTGTGGTGGATTGCCTCAGGGGCTGATGATGAACAGTACAAGGGAAGAACAGCCTCGCGAGAGGTGTTCTTGAGCTGGTGCGATGAACTGCTTGGGTGAGTTCAGTCGCCTCTCCCTCTCTCTACTAGGGCTCTATCAGATCTCTAGATGTCCTTCTACTCTGTGGTGGCTAGTTCTATTTATAGAGGCCCTGGGCCTCTCCCCAAATAATGAGCGGGAAGGGCACCAACAATTGGCCGTTTGGAAGGGGAACATCTAGTACATGTTATCCTAACCAAAGGTGGTCTTCGGCTACCAAAAGCACTAGTGATGACGCCGTCTTGGGCTCCACGGTGACCTCCGTCCTGCCACTCTGTTGGTCTTGGTCTCATTGCACCGGAATGGTAAGCTTTTCCCGATGCCTTGGCCTGTGCTTGCCCCTTTGCACCAAAGGGGAAACAAGGATACTACATAGGCAGGTGCCCGCCTAGTCTCGACCGTCATGGCTTGCGTCACGGGCTCCTCGCGAGGTACCCCTGCCTTGATCTCTCTACTTCCTCGCGAGCCTGCCTGATGAGGCTGCCTTTGAGGAAGCTTTCTGTCGTCCGCCGCGTGAGGCTTGGCCCCTCGCGAGGATCTTGAGCTTGAGCTAATGAAGATGGGCCGCATTGGGCCCCCACTTGAGCCACGCCGCAGGCAAGTCTGGGGACCCCCGTTCCCAGAACGCCGACAACAGCTACAAACCTCGAGTACATGCCATATATGTGCGGATACAGGTCAGAAAACAAGCACAAGGAATAATGTCAAAAACATTAATCACATCCATGGTCATACGAAGAATCAAGGACATGTGTGGCAAAGTTATTTCAGCAAGTTATCCTGACAAAGAGAATCATGACCGTTAAAGGGTGAGACTGACAACAAAGGTATGATGTAGTTTGCACGACCATCAAGGTCCGGATACCCAAACCAGTTGGAGGACATAATTCCATCTGGATCCACAAAGACACACACCTTCAGCGGCCTACTCTATTTACAAGGATTTGCATATCCCGCTGACCCGCTTGACATGGTTAGTGTGTAATATCCAAGTTTGTTATGTCAGATCCAAGATTCCTTTCCAACATCAATGGTTTGACCTCAACGGCCGAGTTAAAACATATCACAGCGTCTTACCAAAAATGGGTATAACGACAAAATGAGAAAGTTAAAAGCCGAATAATCAGCTCAGACCCAGTATACTCGCCGACGGAATCAAGTACACGGTCAGTCTGTTAGGAAAAGCATTTGTGTGTCAGCCCCTGTCGGGCAAGGTCTCAATATATAAATATTTGAGGAATGACATAGCTATGACTCCATGCACCGTTATATTGCTCACGACAGAAGGCAGTCAAATCTCTGGTGTATGCCACATGCTCGAGCCAAAGGAAATAAATCAAGATAAATCAGTGCACCTATGAGCAGTCAGATCCCGTCAGCAGATGGCCATGATTAATTCTAAGAATTTATTGAACCCGGAAGGATTGCAGCAACCCCATGACAGAAGTAAAAAGGTTTTCATGACCAAAAAGAAATTTATGATGAGATCCATCGGACATCACCGCAGATATGAGAAAATCAACATCAGCAAAAGGATTTGGTATATGACCAAAGACCCATCAAAATTTGGGAAAAGCCACCCCAGAGCAAGGTAAGTTGATCATCTGAAATTCTTGGGGGAACAATAAATAAAGGAAAAAGGATGCCCGAGTTGGAAACGATATCCTCAAGTCATACTTGTTCCCAGAGCAACTAAATCTCGAGGACAAGATTTCTTTAAGGGGGTAAGAGTTGTAACAGCCTGGATTGTGGCCCTTTTCTTTTTCTTTTTGATTTATTGGTTTTTGTTTTTTTTATTTTTGGAGTGGTTATGTGGCCTTGTCACCTGGGAAATCATCCTCTTTTTCCTTCCCAAGTGGCTCATCATTCTCAAAACCCTGCCAAGATCTTGTCACTTCACTGCTTGACCAAACCCTAAATTTCTTTTTCTCAGGAATATTCCTTTTTCTATTAAAGGAATAACCATGTCTGCCCTAGGTTGTGAAGCAACCTTTATTTCCATCTCTCCTAAAATTCCCAAATAATTCTCATAAATTGTTTGGGTTATATATTTCTCAAATATGGCAAAATATTTCATTTGTCATGTTTATCATCATGCTCAATTAATTCATTTCCTATTCTGCCCTAAATGGCACAATGTGCAGCAAGTGCCATTTATCTTTTCCCTATTGACCTCAAACTCGTTGGACACCTTTTTCTGTCCATATCATTGCCACATGCCAAAATGCAACCGCATTTGCCTAGCAATTATTTAATTATGATTTTCCAAAGTTCTTGTCTGAGGGAAGTGGTTGTGAAGGAAGTACAAGCTAGGCATATCCAAATGAGTTGTCATTTGGCATGGTCCATCATATCATCATGTCATATCCCTCCACCAAAGTAGAGCTCATGTCATGCATCCATGTGAGCTCACTTTCAATTCTTTGATTCTCCCCAAAATTTCAGTTTGTGAAGCAAGTATATTTTATCTTGCTCCATTATGGCTGTCAATTTTTCTAGGCCTTCTATTATCCATATAACCTACCTTAACCCATTTTGGGCATGTTTCATCAAGCCATTTTTCCTCTAGAAAGTTTGCAAGTTTCTGGTCAGCAAGGATGTTTGTGAAGCAAGTACCATTTTGGTGAATCCAATTGGTATGAAACTTATACATGATCTTTGTATGATGAAATCATGAAGCCTTGCCAAACTTGAGCTCAAGTGGCCACACCATTTGAGTGCATCATCCAAATCTCATTTCTGGACCATTATGGTCAGTTGCGAAGCAACTATGATTTATCTTCATCCAATTCTTCTCCAAGTTACCAGGATGAAAGTCCTTCTTTACCTCAACCTTGCAGACAACTTCATTGGATCCAAAACCCTTCCCGCTGATCACTAGTGCTCACCCAAGTTTATTGCAGTAAACTTCAGAGGGTTCTCACCGTTTAACCAGATCAGTTTTAACCGAACTAACACCGTAGTTGAGACCTACCTTGGATGAACTACCCACTAGACAACAAGTTCCAGCCTCTCTCCCCCGCTAGATGCCAGTGCACATGGTGACCGTGTTAATGGCAAGCCTGTGCGCGCGCTTTGCTGTCATTGGCCGTGCCCAGGATGGATTCTTGCTCGGGCCCCTCTCCCCCTCATCGTCTTAGCACGCGTCAGCATGTCCATTGTTTTCCTCTCGTCGTTGCCGATCACCTGGAGCTTGCTCCCCCTCTGGTAGCTTCCTCACCGACGCAAGACGCTGCGTGCCCACGAGCGCACGGTGGCGTTTTGGCTCGGTTCTTCACCGACGTCTTCCTCCCTGTGCTGCGTTGGCCTCCTCTACACCGTGAGAACCTCCACTGCTCGTCCCCCGTCGTCTACCAGTGAGCTCATGCGCGTGCACACGCGTCCGCGGCACCGGACACGCGTCCGCGGCGACGACAGGTCGACCTCCTCGCCCCGCGGCTATATAAGCCCACCCCAGCCTCATCCAAGCTCACCACTCAACCTCCCTCACTCCTATAAGCCTACCCGACTGCTCCCCGGAGCTTGAGCCACCCTCCTGTCCCTCCTTTGCCATCATGGCCTCCGCCTCTGTCATCTCCGATTCTGGTGAACCGAGCGCTCATTCTCCCTCCTAACCTCACCACAGCCCTCCCCAAGTCCTCTAGAGCCTCCCCGCTATTTCCCTTCTCCTTGAGTGCCCTCTTGCCGCGGCCTCAAGCTCGCCGTGGTCACCTCCCGCCCGAGCCAGGGGCGCGCCCAACTCCGGCAGCTCCCGAGGCCAGCATGGCCACCCACGAGCGCATGATGGAATGGTGCATCCATGCCCGGCGGAGCCCTAGCCTGCCGTGGCCCGGAGTGGCCGGAGCAAGCGCTGGCACCGGTGTCCCTTGTCTTATCTGCGGGCGGTGTTAGGAAGAAGAAGGAGATGTCGACCCCTCCCCTCCAGCTGGCCGGTGGACTCCCCGGCCCCACCTGGCATTGACTCAAGGCCCAGCCCGCCCCTTGCTGACATGGTTAAGTGGAAACACATTCCATTGAATAAGTCTTCCTGAAGAGAAAGCGTATTCTGGCTCTGTTCTAGAGTGGAATGCGTTTTCGCTGTAGAGAGGCGTACTCTTGGAAGTGTGCTTTTTGTTTTTCTGTCGAGGCCCAGTTTGTAAAGATTTTTCTTACAGATGGGTTCTTGGCAGAAAAACCCTTATATCTTTTTAACCACAAATCCAAATGAGGTGAATCCAAAGCCAACTTTGTTCATGGCATTTCTCGGAGTATTGTTTGATCTTGGTATTGCCATGATATTGCTTGGAGTTCTAGGACTTATTTTGCAGCTTATGCGGTTGACATGTTGCCATTGGATTATTAGTGGCTTATGTTATGATTATTTTCATGGTGGCGTTGGATATGATATTTTGGAGTATTACTTTGGATGTCATGATGCCTTTGGATTATTAGTGGTTAGTATGATTATTTTCATGATGATACCTGCTATTATATTTTGGAGTATTACTTTGGATATCATGCTGCCTCTGGATTATTAGTGGTTAGTATGATTATTTTCATGATGATACCTGTTATTATATTTTGGAGTATAACTTTGGATATCATGCTGCCTCTGGATTATTAGTGGTTAGTATGATTATTTTCATGATGATACCTGTTATTATCTTTGGGAGTATTACCTTGGATATCATGGTGCCTTTGGATTATTAGTGGTCAGTATGATTATTTCCATGATGCTAGTTGATGTTCTGTTGCTTGGAGTATTATTTTCGGGTATCGGGTTTACATGTGGATCTCAGCCGAATAACTTTATTCTTGTTATTGGAGTAGTAGGAGTATTGTTTTCGGAATCATCATGATAGTAGTGTTGTGCTACCCTTGGATTATTTGTTGGATATTGTTATGACTTGGGTTATAGGTTGATAGATGATATCGGAGTATCAGTCATTACTATTATATTTTGGGGTTAAATTCCGTTAGTAAGTTGGTCAGGTGCCACCGAACCGGGCTTTTTCCAGCGCAACCACATTTGCCTTTTATGGGAAGGCCCTAATGCGTTCTATTGTCATGCCTCTCGCCGGTGCCTCCAACTAGGGAAGGTTATGGGCGTGCGTACCCTGGCCCGGTAAGCAGACATATCCTTGTGTGCCCATTGTTGTTTTTATGGATCTGAGTCCCCGAGTGGGAGTGTTTTGACCACGACGGTGGTCGGGGTGTCTTTGGTAGACATGGGGCCACCCAGGACCAGCCCGTTGGGGATTTGGGTCGGAGTGGCCGGGAGAGTGCTATGACAATGGAAGGTGAGGGAGTCCTGGATTAGGGGGTATCCGGACAGCCGGATTATATCCTTTGGATGGACTGTTGGACTATGAAGATAAAAGATTGAAGACTTCGTCCCGTGTCCGGATGGGACTCTACTTGGCGTGGAAGGCAAGCTAGGCAATACGGATATGTATATCTCCTTTGTAACCGACCTTGTGTAACCCTAGCCCCCTCCGGTGTCTATAGAAAGCGGAGGGTTTTAGTCCGTAGGACAACATACAATCATACCATGGGCTAGCTTCTAGGGTTTAGCCTCTCTGATCTCGTGGTAGATCAACTCTTGTACTACTCATATTATCAAGAATAAATCAAGTAGGACGTAGGGTTGTACCTCCATCAAGAGGGCCCAAACCTGGGCAAAATATCGTGTCCCCTGCCTCCTGTTACCATCCGCCTTAGACGCACAGTTCGGGACCCCCTACCCGAGATCCGCCGGGTTTGACACCGACATTGGTGCTTTCACTGAGAGTTCCTCTGTATCGTCACAGTTAGGCTTGATGGCTCCTTCAATCATCAATAGCGATGCGGTCCAGGGTGAGACTTTTCTCCCCAGACAGATCTTTGTATTCGGCAGCTTCACACTGCGGGCCAACTCGCTTGGCCATCTGGAGAAGATCGAGAGTTACGCCCCTGGCCACTAGGTCAGGTTTGGAAGCTTAAACTACACGGCCGACATCCGCGGAGACTTGATCTTCGACGGATTCGAGCCCCTGCTGTGTGCGCCGCACGGTCACGATGAGCATGATTTAGCTCTACCATCGGACAGTGTTCAGGAGACCGCCACTACAAGAAATATGTCAACTTGTGACCTTCTGTTAGTGACCCTGGAAGAATTGGTCATAGATCTATGACCATTTTAGACCAATTGGTCAAAAGTTGTTCGGGGGCTCCAAAACCTAAACTATAATGACCATTTTGGTCAGAAAGGTCATAATTTCCTTACACGAAATGGTCATAAAGCAGATAGCATTGGTTTGCTACCTTATTTCTACTTGATCATGACCAATATAGATGGTCATAACCTTGTAAATTGTGGTGGGTTGCTATGACTAGGCGCCACCTCATCAGTTTTGCCTATGTGTCATGTCCATGTGGCAGTTTTTGCCCTAGGTTGTGAAGCAACCTATATTTCTGTCATTCCCAAAATTCCCAAAAAATCTCATAAATTATTTGGGTCATATCTTCATCAAATATGTAAAAATCCTTCCTTGCCTAGTTCAAAACTAATTCAACAATATTCATTTTCCTATTCTGTTCACGACAGCACTTTATGAAGGAAGTGCTAGTTATATATTCTTGATTGCCCTCAGAATTTTTGGGCACTCTTTCCTATCCAAATCATTACCGCAGGACAAAATTCAGCTCCACTTGCCTAGCAAATCTTCCTCGGCAAATTTCCAAAGTTTTTGTCCACCTAGAAGCATTGTGAAGGAAGTACCTTTTTTATATATCGAAATGACATGAAATTTATACAGTTCCTTCATATGCCAAAATTATCACCCTCCTCCAAATTGAAGATCAGTCAAATCATCTATGTGTGCCCAGGTTCAATTTATATTTTATGGCCAAATTGGCACGTTGCAAAGCAAGTGTTATCTAGACCCCTCCTATTACCCTCAAACTTTTCTGGCACTCTTCCATACCCAAATCATTGCCACATGATAATATTCAGCTCAATTTTCCTAGTAAATCTTTCTCAGGAAATTTTCAAAGTTTCTACCTCGAGAGAAGCTTTGTGAAGTAAGTACTAGCTAGGCTTACCCAAATGATCTGAAAATTTACCAGCGCATGACCATACCTATGTAACTTACCTACACCAATTTTTAGCTCATTTCATTCATCCAATCTCTATCACTAGTTTTCCCAAGTTTCTGTCCATACAAGAGAATTGTGAAGGAGCATTTCCAAATAGTATCCATTTTCTACAGTGGTTTCCTATGCCCAAATAACCATCCTCCACCTAATGCCAGCTCAATCCGTTCATTATTTTGAGTCGAGCTTCAACATTCGTAGTTATGTCTAGTGTGGTAGTTCGCAAAGCAAGTACCACCTAGGCTCCTCCTTTTGAGCTGAAAATTTGTGAAGACGGTCTTCTTAGTAACTGATCATCCTCAGCCAAAACTCACGCCCATTAGCCATGTACATTTCCCATACCGCTAATCAAACACTTGGCTGTTAATTCATGTTTGAGCATCGATCGGTCTCCTCGTGAGAATCTTATGTTGTAATTTTCTTCCTAGCACCTACCTGGGGAGTGCCCAACCCACCAGACATGCCTAGGCCGCCCAGAACGCATGGCAACGCCACGGTCACGCGGTGACCATGTGGCGGGCATGCGAGTTTACGCGCTCTAGAGTTGGGGCCCTCGGCCACTGCCCAAACCTCTACGTATCGCCACCAAACCATGTATTTATGATTAAATAGGTCCTTATGTAACTAGAAATGATTTTTGGAAAAAATAAATAGCAAACTATGAGGCAGCTGCAGTTTAAATTTGACCTGCTTCCTACTGAATCGGTGGAAATTTGTCTTTTTCACGAGAGGTGGATCAAAAAAATTTACACCCAACCATTTTGTCAATTGTGCATTAAATATGGCCTAGTATTTTATAAAAATGATTTGGTCCAATTTTGCAACAATTATTTGGTAGCTCCTTCACAAAAAAACCTCCTTTTGGGCACTCGAAAAATGGAAAATGGTTTTTTCGTCCAACGAAAATGAAAACTTTCTTAGGCAACATTGTTTGCCATTCCAATATGCACCCTTGTGCACAATATGAGATCATTTGAACAAACTATGCCATGAATTTGGCCATAAGATTGATCATTTGGCTTGAAAGCCATTGACCTTCACACATGATAGCTCATTGCCGAGAACACTTTTTAAAAATAATTATTGTATTACAAGTTTATTATTTTTCCCGAAAACTTAATCACATATAATGAGACAATGCAAAGGTTTTCCAATTTTTTGAATTTTTTTGAATTTTTTATGCCCGTTTCAAAATGTGGTCAAAACGGCAGGCTTGACCGTTCCTAGGTAGCGGTTGAATCTTGGAATTTTTTGGTGTTTCTCTGATTAAATAGATACTTATGTACCTATAAATGATTTTTGGAAAAAATAAAGAGCAAACTACGAGGTAGCTACAGTTCAAATTTGACCCGCTTCCAGTTGAATCAGCGGGAATTTGTCTTTTTCACCAGAGGTGGCTAAAAACTTTTTACAACCAACCATTTTGTTAATTGTGCATTAAATATGGCCTAGTATTTTAGAAAAATGATTTGGTCCAATTTTGCAACAAATATTTGGGAGGTCCTTCACAAAAAAAATCATTTCGGGCACTCAGAAAATGGAAAATGAATTTTCCATGCAAAGAAAATGAAAACTCCCTTAGGCAACATTGTTTGGAATTCCAAGATGCACCCTTGTGCACAATATGAGATCATTTGAACAAACTATGCCATGAATGTGGCCATAAGATTGATCGTTTGGGTTGAAATACATGAATCTTCACACATGATAGCTCATTTCTGAGAACACTTTTTTAAAATAATTATTGTATTACAAGTTTATTATTTTTCCTGGGAACTTGGTCACATATAATGACACAATGCGAAGGTTTCCAATTTTTTGATTTTTTTGAACTTTTTATGCCCGTTTCAAAATGCGATCAAAACGGCAGGCTTGACCGTTCCTAGCTAGTGGTTGAATCTTGGAAATGTTTTTGGTGTTTCTCTGATTAAATAGATACTTATGTACTTATAAATGATTTTTGGAAAAAATAAAGAGCAAACTATGAGGTAGCTACAGTTCAAATTTGACCCGCTTCCTGCTGAATCGGCAGGAATTTGTCTTTTTCACGAGAGGTGGATCAAAACTTTTGACACCCAAACATTTGGTCAATTGTGCATTAAATATGTCCTAATATTTTATAAAATTGATTTGGTGCAATTTTGCAACAATTATTTGGGAGGTCCTTCACAAAAAAACCTCCTTTTGGGCACTCGAAAAATGGAAAATGAATTTTTCATCCAAAGAAAATGGAAACTTCCTTAGGCAACATTGTTTGCCATTCCAATATGCACCCTTGTGCACAATATGAGATCATTTGAACAAACTATGTCATGAATGTGGCCATAAGATTGATCATTTGGCTTGAAAGCCATGAATCTTCACGCATGATATCTCATTTCTGAGAATACTTTTTTAAAATAATTGCCATATTACAAGTTTATTATTTTTCCTGGAAACTTGGTCACATATAATGACACAATGCGAAGGTTTCCCAATTTTTTGATTTTTTTTTAATTTTTTATCCCCATTTCAAAATGCTGTCCAAACGGCGGGAATGAAGGTTCCTAGCTAGTGGTTGAATCTTGGAATTTTTTGGTGTTTCTCTGATTAAATAGATACATATGTACCTAGAAATGATTTTTGGAAAAAATAAATAGCAAACTATGAGTCAGCTGCAGGTCAAATTTGACCCGCTTCCTGCTGAATCGGCGGGAATTTGTCTTTCTCACCAGAGGTGGATCAAAACTTTTGACACCCAACCATTTTTGTCAATTGTGCATTAAATATGTCCTAGTATTTTAGAAAATTGATTTGGTCCAATTTTGCAACAATTATTTGGGAGGTCCTTCACAAAAAAACCTCCTTTTGGGCACTCGAAAAATGGAAAATGGGCTTTTCGTTCAAAGAAAATGAAAACTACCTTAGGCAACATTGTTTGCCATTCCAATATGCACCCTTGTGCACAATATGAGATCATTTCAACAAACTATGCCATGAATGTGGCCATAAGATTGATCATTTGGCTTGAAAGCCATTGATCTCCACACGTGATAGCTCGTTTCTGAGAACACTTTTTAAAAATAATTGCCGTATTATAAGTTCGTTATTTTTCCTGCGAACTTGGCCACATATAATGACACAATGCGAAGGTTTCCCAATTTTTTGATTTTTTTTGAATTTTTCATGCCCATTTCAAAATGCGGTCAAAACGGCGGGAATGACCGTTCCTAGCTAGTGGTTGAATCTTGGAATTTTTTTGGTGTTTCTCTGATTAAATAGGTACTTATGTACCTAAAAATGATTTTTGGGAAAAATAAAGAGCAAACTATAAGGCACCTGCAGTTCAAATTTGACCTGTTTCCAGCTGAATCGGCGGAAATTTGTCTTTTTCACCAGAGGTGGATCAAAACTTTTTACACCCAACCATTTTGTCAATTGTGCATTAAATATGTCCTAGTATTTTAGAAAATTTATTTGATACAATTTTGCAACAAATATATTATAGGTCCTTCACAAAAAAACTAATTTTGGGCACTTGAAAAATGGAAAATTGATTTTTCGTTATTCAAGGAATAGCACTGCTAATTATTTGAAAACTTAACAAACATTGTCATAAAAAGAGAAGGAAACTTACGATCGGGCGTCGTGGTGCTGCGTTGGAGCTCACGCTGCAATGGAGTTTCGCCGGGCGATGTGGTGCTGTGTTGGTAGCGCCTATTGTTAATCAATTATGACAATTTTAGATGGTCATAAGCCCGCACTTCGTTCTGATTGGTCTATGGGCATGTCACGTGGATCAAGCATTACAGACCGTCGGATACTCCCAGATCCAACGACCCACACCCTCATCCTCTCCCCACCCACACCCACCCGAAAGCAGCTCCCCTCACCTACACCACATGTCGTTCAGGACACTGACATGTGGGCCTAATTCCTCATGGGCCCACCTATCAGTGGCCGAATGCCACCACTCACCACCGCACACCACTCACCCACCGCACACCACTCCTCACCCTCTCCCCGTCTCCCCCGCACACCACTCCTCCCCCGCACACCACTCCTCCCCCCACGATCCGCAGCCCAAACCCTAACCCCTCTCTCCTCTCCCTCCATTGGACCGCCGCCGCCACCTACGGCGGCCGATCCGCCGCGACCTCCCCTCCCACCTCAAGCCGCTCCTCCTCGCCTTTGTGGACGACCAACTGCTCCCGCCGTTCGCACCCGTGCGCCTGCTCGTCATCGCCTCGCTCCTCGACCGCGGATCATAGAGCATCTCATGGCGTCCCTGGCGCGGCCAGCCTCCATCTCCGGCCCCTTCGGCTCCACCGTCGACCTCGCCATCTTCTCCACTCCGACCACGACGCGGCGGGCGGATCTAGGCCGTGCGAAAGAGACGGCGGCCAGATCCTCGATGGCGAGGACACGCAGCAGTCCCCGCCGGCCAAATCAGGTCCATCTCCTCCTGCAGCTGAGTCATTTTACTGGCGACCTCTGACCCCTTCTCATTGATTTGCTTGAGCGGCCGCCTCTCCCACCATCGACGACACGTGCTCAACGCTGACATCCGCCGCGCCAAGGCCAAGCTCCTCGAGGAGGATCCACCCAAGCTACACGCCGGCCACAGCCCCCCACGCAGCAGTCGCCGCTGCCGTGTACCTCGACAGATCTGCCGCCCTCGACTCCGTCAGACGAAGGCGGAGCCCCCGCTGCTGCAGGCACAGTCGCCTCTGCCGCTGCGGTCCTCAACCGACCCTGCCGCCCTCGTCCGAGGCATCCTCATGTGCAACTTGCCGCAAAGTAGACGACCTTCAACTTCAGGACCAAGGCTCGAGCTCTTCCCTGCTCGCGCCCGCAGAAGGTAATGAGCAGTGTCTCCTTTGCATTGCCGACCTGCAACTGTGGCTGGCTGCGGTTGTCTTTGGTCTGATCCGGCTTGTTGATTCGATTTGTGTTCAGATTGGTTAGGTTCTCGAGGGGTATGAAGGGGAAGCCAATGGCGCTCGTCAAGAAGCTGTGCAAGGCGGTGATTGATGGTTCTCTTTTTCACTTGTTTGTAGTTGAGTGCCATGGTGAACTGCTTATCTTTGAATAGATCTGATATTTCCTGCTCTGTTCTTGATTTTTAACATCACTATAGTTTTCAGAATTGTGCTTGAGTTGAGCTATTTAGTTCCTTCTAGAAATTAATTCTGCTCCTCACGTGATATCAGTTCCTCGTTAGATCACAGTGGCAGGCAACGTGCTACCATAACTTGTCACAAAAGGCCTACGCCATTTAGTTTTGTTTGTTGAATTAATCATAAATGGTAGATTTTTTGTAATTCAAAGTAGCTGAATGATGTAGTTAGGTTTGTTTTATTGCTGCATTAGAATTACAACAATCGTCCTAGTCTCGTTTTGTTGTAGACATGGCATTGTTAGAACTTCGGATGCATATTTTCATCAACTGTTTCTGTGATTTTCCACTAGAAAATGTATATGCATCGCTTATTCTATTTTAAACTTCATCATGGTATGGTCTGTTTCTATTCTCCTGGCTTGATTCTGTTGACACTAGCATGCTCTATTTGTTTTGGAGCCCAACCATGGACTGTATGTTCTAAGCTAGCTCAAGCACACACACAGCCAACTTGATTTGCCTCGCTCTGCTGTTACATTATATTACTTGGGTTACTGCAATGCTGCCTGCCTGCTACTGGTTACTGCAACACCGATAACTAAGCACACAATGCTTGTATATACCGAGTTTTTACTGCCTAGTAGTGAGCACACCTAGCCCCAGTCACCTACTTCAATCAAAGAAACTAAGAATGTTCATAGTAATTTGAAAAGTATCTCATGCTTGATGCTTATACACTTGCATACACATCCCTCCTCCTCCTCTTCCTCCTCTTGTCTCCCACAATCTGATTTGTGTGTGCATTTATTTTTCCAGGTTCGTGAAGAGGCCAATCTGGTCTTGTGAAAGAAGGGGGCTGTCCATGGAGAAGATCCCGCGGCGAGCTCCTCAGGCTAGGTTATCCCACAGATCTCCTCAATTGGGATGTGAAGAAGCAGAACTTCTGTTTGTTCGGGAGCTGCTTTATTATATCGAATGCACCAGATACTTACGATTTCTCTTAAGATCTTGTGGCTGGGCTAGAGAAAAAACATAGTTGCATATGATTTCGAGGTACTAGTAGTCTAAAATGTTGGCCTATCTAGTGTACTGTAGGAACCTGTTGTAATCCCTTCATATATACTGCATGCTGTTGTTATCCCACGGATACGAAGATGGCGGCTTGCCGCAATGCCGTACTTAAGAATATCAACTAGGTTTAAGGGGCTCGAGTTTCATCACGTGGCCCGAGAGAGTAATGAAGCAGCGGACATGCTTGCTCACATGGGCGCTAAGCACGATCTCGTCCCACCCAATACCTTTGTGGAGAGGCTCTTCAAGCCATCTATGGTATGGCAGGATGAGAGCAGCAACACCAGTCCGGAGCCAATCATACGCCGAGATTCCAAACACAATTCTAATATCACCAGGGACTCAGTCACCGAAGTAACACCATCGGCCCATGTAATCATTGAAGTGATCGCCCCATGGACCGAACCCTTCCTAGCCTACATTAATACGCGAGAGCTCCCTGAGGACCAGAATGAGGCCGGCTGTATTGTTCGATGCTCGAAAGCCTACAAGGTTCATGAAGGTGAGCTCTACAAGAAAAGTACCACTGGAGTCCTTCAAAGATGTATCTCCAAAGAAGATGGGCCGCAGCTTTTGGCCGAAATCCATGCTTGTCTTGGTGGTCATCACGCTGCAGCTTGGCCCCTTGTAAGTAAGGTCTTCTGTACTAGTTTTTTCTGGCCTATGGCCCGAGCAGATGCACAAGACCTCGTCCAACGTTATGTAGGCTGCCATCTTTTCGCCAATCAAAGCCATATGCCGCCTACCGCCCTACAAGGTCGGACCCCTTAAAGGGGGAAGCCATTAGAAAATTACCTGCTGGTCATGGTGGACAAATTCACTAAGTGGATAGAGGCCAAACTAGTTAAAATGGCTGAAGTCAGACCAGTGATAGATTTCACATCCGGTGTCGTACACCATTATGGTGTCCCACACAGCATCATTACCGATAACGTCTCTAACTTCACACGCGATGAGGTAAAAACTTGGTGTGCTAACCTGGGCATCAAGTTCGATTATGCCTATGTTTACCACCCTCAAACAAATGGTTAAGTCAAACGGGCTAATGGCCTAATAATGAGCGGCATTAAACCCAGACTAGTGCGATCCTTAAAGGAGTCATATAAACACTGGGTTGAGGAGCTCGACTCCGTACTCTAGGGGCTGCGGACCACGCCCAATCACATGACCGGATACACACCGTTCTTTATGGTGTACGGCGCAGAGGCCGTCTTGCCCTGCGATATTATTCACGACTCACCTCGAGTATGCATGTACAAAGAGAGAGAGAGAGGTTGAGCTCGATAGGCAAGACGACTTAGATGGCCTAGAGGAGGAGCGTGATGTCGCAAAAGCTCGTTCAGCATTCTACCAACAACAAGCTCAAAGATACCAAAGCAGAGAAGTGCGGTCCAAGACTTATAATGTCGGTGAACTCGTTCTATGCCTACCAGAGAAGAAAAAGGACAAGCTCAAGCCCAAATGGGAGGGTCCCTTCATTAGAGATGAAGTTCTCACTGGAGGAGCCTACCGCCTTCGTAATGCATCGGACAATCACCTAAAGCCGAACCCATGGAACGTTGCCAGACTCCGAAGATTCTACGCCTAAGCCCGGACTCATTGTCCGTTACCTTTTTCTCTCTCTTCTTTTCGTTTTTATACGACTTCTAGTCCATGTTTGGATAAACCTCACACTTAAGGGGTATACATCCTTAAATGTACATCCCCCCAATACCTGGGGGCTTCTAATCAAGAAGCTTATTATTTATCGAGCACCAAGCTCACAGTATATATGTGTTGTCTTCTCATATATGTCTTTTCTCCACCATTATATGCACCTTTATGACTTAAGTTTTTGCCAAGCTGGATTTCCTGGCTCCTGTGATTATGCCCTACATTCCCGCTTGTTCGGCTAGGGCATAAAGGGAGCACCTCTGTGATTATTACAGCCGGGTTATCTGGACGTGTACCTCAGACGGGTGAAGCCGAAAGCTAGCGTTCTTAAGGGAATAATAGGTCGGTGGACAAAAGATGAACTGTCGTCGTTGCGATACAAGCCCCCAAAATACAACATGTACTGTGATTTTTAGCATCGTAGCTCAGGCATGCACAACAACGCATGCTAGCCCAGGGAGAAGAACCCTTAATGGAACAATTTTATCTGGAAGATGTTTCTTATGATCAAATGTAATATAACATAACTCCTCGAATACAACGTGTCTGTTTAAGAAACACTCCAAACTTTTTATAATTCGGCCAGAGATACGTTTTTCGAGAAAGGTACATTACTACTTGGACTCGAAAACTTCCTCTTCCTCTAGACCATGTAATAAGTTGTCGAGCTTAGAATCCTGTTGCCAAAACTTGGCGACTATCCTTACTTGGTCATATACTAAGGTAGCAGGAATTTCCTGTCCATCTGGTCCCCGAGGCTCGACCCGGGCCATATGATTCGGATCAAGTGCGGTGTACCGTGTTTTCACCATGGCCGAGGACTCTCGTACGCCTCTCGGCATGCTAATATCTTCCATAGTCCAAAGCGGTAACGAGCTCCCTTTAACAAATGCACGAGTTCATCCATACTTCATGGAGGAGAATCGGCCGGCCATAAAGCTTTAGCAATGTTCCTCATTGCCTTCGGGCTCACTCATGCACTTTGGACAGTTCTTGTAGCAGATCGCCTTGAAATCTGGACACCTCTCCTTTGGGCCGCCCAGTCAGCACACCTATAGAAATAAACTTGTTAAACTTCCCATTAAGCGACTGTATGGAAGTAAGGTTAAAAAGCATACTGAATATGCCCCCTTTCAGCTTTTTGTTCTCTTTCGAGGCATCCGCCAGTTGGGCTCGTATGTCCTTCAGCTCCTCGGCCTGCTTGATGTTGGTATCTTGCAGCTTGTTCTTCTCATCCCACGTCCACGTTAGTATACGCTGACCAGCAGCCTCTTGCCTTTCGGCATGTTGTGTATCCGCCTGCGCGGCCTTCAGTCTGTAGCGCCCAAGATGCGATTCTATCCCAATCACGTGATTAATTCATGATTGGGGAACAACCGCATTTCGAGCACCTAGCAAGGTGGATATCATTACAACATACCATTTACTGAATGGATGAGAATACAAGATAAAGGCTTACACTCCCCACAAGCTACAACATGAATACATGAATGCATCAATAAATAGCAATCATCATACAGAAGAGCAGGATACGAATACAGATGAAATCAAACGAAAAAGAAGAACGACATCCACCCTGCTAATCCCAGGCTCCCCGACCCAAAACCAAAATCCCTTGATCAAAGGAGAAGCAGTAGAGGAACTCCAAACAAGCAAGCATCGCACTTGCGTCAGATCATCGCATTACCTATACCTACAACGGTTGTTGTAGTAAAGTGTGAGCCACGAGGACTCAGCAATCCCATTACCATGGGTATCAAGACTATCAAAGCTTAATGTGTATGGAATGGATAAGTCGTGAGGTCGCAGCAAGCGGCTAAGAAATGTATGGTGGCTAACTTACGCATACAAGAATAAGATGAGAAGGTACGCAACGGTCGCAAACTAGTAATGATCAAGAAGTGATCCTAAACTACTTACGTTCAAACATAACCCAACTGTGTTCTCTTCTCGACTCACTCGAAAAGAGACAGTCACGGTTACGCACACAGTTGGTGTATTTTAATTGATTTTACTTCAACTTCACTATAACCGGATATTAACAATTTCCCATTTGTCACATAACCGCGGGCACAGCTCTCGAAAGTTTAAACCCTGCAAGGGTGTCCCAACTTAGCCCATGACAAGATCACGATCCGCGGCAACAATCCTCATTCGCGGGACCCTTCGATCAGACTCGGAATCCCGGTGCACAAGACATTTCGACAATGGTAAAACAAGTCCAGCAAGATCTCCTGGCGTACCGACACTGTCGGCGTCCTGGGAATGGGGGTACCCAGACTTGCCTGCCTGCGGCACAGGGGTGGCTCCACCAATGGCCTGGTATGGCCCATCTTCACTAGCAACCACTCAAGATCATGGCCAGAGGCCGAGCCTCGCAAGCCGGATGAGACCAAGACCTCCTCCGGGACAGGCTCATAGGCTGGCTCCTGAGGAGCGGAGATATATATGCAAGGGGTACCTCGCGAGGTCCGCGTGATGTGAGCCATGATGACCAAGGCCAGGCGGGCACTAGCCGGCGCAGGGTGCCAGTTTCCTCTTTGGTGCTAAGGAAGCACGCGCAGGCGAGGAGTTCCAAGTCATCAGGCAAAGGCTACCATATCAGTGCAACAAGACCAACACCAGCAGGATGGAGGTCACCACGGAGCCCATGACAGCGTCACCACCAGAGCCTTTGGCAGGCGAAGACCACCTTTTGTCAGGATAACTTGTACTAGTTGTCTCCCTTCAAAATTGGCCGTTGTGGGATCCCTTCCCGCCTAAACATTTGCGAAGAGGACCAGGGCCTCTATAAATAGGGCTAGCCACCACCGTAGTAAGGGATTGGCTCAGGTTGGGATAGATCATTCGGACCATCTTGAAGCACACCAGCTCATCGAGCACAAGAACACCTCTCCTCGGGAGGTTGTTCATCCACTGTACTAGTTCATCCTCTGCCCACGAGGCAATCCACCACACCACACTAGAGTAGGGTATTACACAACAACAGTGGCCCAAACTAGTATAAACTCTCGTGTCACTTGTTTCGTGGGTTCAGCGAGCTAGGCCTATAGATCATTGCGAGAGTTAGCTAGGGAGAAAGAGATCTTCGTGTGCACCCCAGTGTTCGAACCTCAAGGATTTGCCGGAACCCACAATCCGACATTTGGCGCGCCACGTAAGGGTGCGCCGAAGCTTTCTTCGTCTTCACCCCACGAATCCAATGTCTAACGGCCCAAGGACCCAAGCAGACCACTGGGTGGCCTAACCTGTGCGGGCGCCGCCATCTACTCCAGAAGACCTCAACTCGGTGCTCCAGGTGGCCCACGCGCCGCCTAACACTCGCGAGCGCGGGCAGCACGGGCCGACGCCCCCTGCCCTCGCGCCACGGCGCGCGCGCGCAGCCGCGCGATCCTCAGGTTACGCTGCGGCGACAGCAGCACACACCCGGTAGGAGCAGGCGAACATGCAAGCCGCGCTCATCGTGGCATGGGAGCTGCTGCGGTCTAGGCTGGCGGATAGCGGCCGCGATGCACCACTGGAGCGAGTCTCCGAGCTACTGTACACCACCTGTAGGGGTACACCGCCTTTTTGCTCCTTGACCACATCCCAAGTTGTTGCAGAAGCCTGTGCGAGGCCCAGGCGAGCCCACGTGTCCCCTTGGGCATTAGGGGGACCTGACGGCACCGGCGCAGGACCTGACGTGAACCTTCCAACCGCGGCCGCACCATCGCTAGGAGGAACAAGCACCGACGGCCTGCCGGGAGGACACGCCAGGATGCCACACGATAGCCACCAGGGCCAAGCTCCTTGACTGGCAGCACGAGGCGCAGGGTACCTAGGCGGCGGCTCTGGTGAGGCAGTCACGGTCGCCTACGTGCCCCACATGATGAACCCGGAATACTTGCCGGGGGAAGGCCCCAATCCGTTCCCCAGACAAGGATAGGCGGCTAGAGGGCCAGAACCATAGGGCTTCCCCGAGCCGCCCAGAGGCTTCGCCGACCCCTTCAGCGACGATGACAATGGGGTACGGTTAATATGTCCAGAGCAAGCTTATGCTAACCACGAACTGCAGGAGAACCAGGCTGCAGCTCCAGTTAGAGGCCTCAGGACAGTCGCCCAATCAGCGGCAGAAGCGACACTCTGGGGGGGTGCGGGAGAGGCTCGGAGCCAGGCCCTCCCCCGCGTCACATGGAGGAAGATGTTACACGGAGGTAGACCCCATGCCGGGCAAAGCGCCGGCGAGCCTTCTCCCCCCTCGGCGGAGGACCCGTGGTCGTAGGGGGCGCCGCCAGCGTCCACTTTGCACCTTGGTCTTGTCCTGGTTTCCGGACGCCCCAATGGTGGTCGAGGGTGGCGCAGGGCGGGGCCCTCGCCTAGCGATATGAAGCAAGGCTCGCACCTGTGAAGGTCTCTGCTCGTGACACTCTCACGTAATAATGAGTGGGGCCGTACATGCCCCAGAGTCTCTGGAGTGCCGCCCTCAAGCCTCGGGAGCTCCCACCCATGTCCCACTGGAAGCGCCATGCTCCGCGCTGGCTGTCGACACTGTCCCCCAATGACTATGCTCACAGCCAGTGAAAAGTACTTAGCTCCGCGTTGGTGGGAAGACAAGAAGACTAGCTAGGTGCTGGATGCGACCATTTGCTTTCAACCCCTTTTTTAGCTTGACTTGCCGCCTTTTGGATTTGAACTCGAAGTCGCATTTTCATTCGCAAGCGCGGGGGCGTCTTCTCTTGTTCATGTGTGATTTTCTAATATTTCTAGTTTAGTGCCTTGCTTTCGAGGCTCGCGCCTACTACCCCTTTTCCTGCAAGCACCTCGCAAGTGGGGGCTGGGCATAGTACGCGCGCGCTACGTGCACGACCCGCCACGGTTTGCCGCTCGTTTCTCACGAGGCCCTCTCGGGCGGGCCGACAGGCTCTTTAGAAGCCTAAAACCTCGCGAGCCCGTGAAGAACTCCCCTCGGGAGGAATGCACATCAGCAATTGCAAAACCAGCTCGAGGTCGGCCTGGATTAAGGTAAGTTACTACGGTAAGCCGCGTAGGAGCTCAGGGGCTTGCAAAAGCACATTTCAAATCTGGCTTAAGGAATAGGACAATAGACTGATTACATGAGGGGCTTCCCCCTCCCCAAAATGCTCTTACACCTTGAGGGGCCGTTTCCGAGCTTTTGCGTGCAGGTTCAAAGCAAAGGAGCGCGGGCTTAATCGGACATGTCGCTCGCAGCATCTTCCGAATCACTCCCAAACATGCCGTCGGCGCTGTCGCTGGCATCGTCTTCACCATCATCGACCAGGTCGCCTTCGTCCGCCACAACCACCACCCCTTCATCCTCGGAAGTGAAGGCCCTGACCAGAGCGTCCACATTATCGTCCACCAGGCGTGCTAGGTTGTCCCGGATACCCCCGGGCACTGGGGCAATGGCGGCATTGAAATAAAAATTGGGATCGATGTTCTGGAGATGGCTGAAAACGCGGGAGAATGCGCGCCAAGGAGCCCTCTGCTCCTCTCTTTGACAAGCTTGCGAGCACTCTCTGTCGGTCCCTGAGGCGTGTCATGATGTCAGTGAAGAAGCGGAGGTGGCTGGCGTAGTCTTCTACATGGGGATGAGGGGCGTGTTCGTCACAGATGGCACCCAGTGCCTGGTTGGCCCTCGCTCTGAGCGCCCGGAGCATCGGAGCATGCTTGCGCTACAACATCTGCCGGCGGAGCACTTCCTACCTACTCTCCTGCACAAGGGACACAACATCGGTAACCCGCTGCTAAAGCGGGAGCAGTTCGGCATAGGCGGAGGCCAATTCAGCCAGGACGGAGATCAGGGCTGCCACAATGGCCTTCTCGCGCTGCTCCGCTTCCTCCAGCCTTGACCTGAGGGCGGTGCTTCTGTCCTCGGCTTCAGCTCCCATGAGATTCAGCTTCAGGTCATATCTGTTGGCGAGGTCCGCACAAGCCTCTGCCACCCTACGGTCGACTTCCTCCTAGATCATGGCCTCACGTGCGCTGGTGGCGTCCTCTACCTAGCTGACCTAGCGCTCCCTCGTCTCCAATCGCTCAAGCTCGAGACTGCGCTCCATGGCCTCCGGCATCAGCGCCTCCTCGCACTTCAAGATCTCTTCCTCTTCGGAAGGCGACCCCGACATCGACGCCAAGGCAGCGCCACGACCTGGTGCTCCATGGTAGCGTTTAGAATTCGGAGCTCCCCTTCACGCTTCTCTGCAGCTTCGCGGCGGAGGTCAGCCTCCCTCGCCTCCTCCAAGGCTCGGATGCTGGCTTCGCACGAGGTAGCGAGGGATGCCTCAGCCAGCACAACAGCGGGGTCGCGCTGGAGACGCTCGAGGTCGATGGCCACCCTTAGCTGGTCCAACTCGTCCGCTAGCCGAAGGCCTTCGGTCTCAAGACGGACGTCAACATCCACAAGCTCTTCCCCAAGCCGGCTCAGCGCGCCCATCGCTTCCCGAAAGAGCTCATGACGGACGGTGACGCACAAGTTCAAACATGCGGACAGGACCGTCCTCCACGCCAGGGGTCGTCGAAGAAGTTCGAAGCGGCTCGCTTGCTCCCAGTAGGGGGCTGGAGGCCGGCGCCTTTCCGGCCGCCCTCTGGACCTCGGTGGAGGACCGGCGGGGCGGGGCCTCATCGCTCGAAGATGTGGCCAGCGCCGAGGTTGTCTGGCCGCAGACAATGACTAATGGCGGGACCCTCGGCACGCTCTCTGCGCCCCAGGCAGGACCTCGGAGGAGGAACGACAGTAGCGCAGGGTCGAGACGCCAAGCCGGCGTGCCCGTGCCATGCGTGGCAGGCCGACACGGGGTGCTCAAAGTCAGCGGAGGGCCTGAAGCAGGCAGAGGTTGCTTCTCGAGAGACTCCATCGCCTTGGCAGAAGGGGCCCTGAGGAACCGCGGTGAGGAGGAGAAGCCGCGCTCAACAAATTACAAAGATAAGGTACTCACTCGTCTATGGCAATGTACTTGCTCCACTTCAATGGCCAGAAGGCGTCACGACTGCAGCTGAGTGCTTCGAAGTTCGGACGGAGCCGGTCGAAACCCTAGATGCGGTCTCATATGCTGGGTGTGCCTGGTGTGGCTTCTAAGGAGGCGACGTCAGGAGCCCTAGGCCGCTCGGAGTCCCCAGTCCCCGCCTCATGGCGGCTCACCAGGGCTTCAGGGGCTCCGGCCTCAGGAGTGTCGGACTGCATCTCCCCCGCTGCCGCTTCCTCGGGACGGCCCTCCCGAGCCCCAGCTGACGACGATCCAGGAGCCCCGAGCAACACCGGTTCCTTAGCGGCCGTGCTCCCAGTGTTCGATGGTGACCACCCCCCTGCGCCCACTTTTGGGGCGGGCACCGCGCAGGTGGCGACCAAGGGGGCCACGAAGAAGGGGCTCTCGCGAGGCCCTTCGAGGCCGGCGGGCGAAGCCCCCATTCGTCGAAGGGGGGCATCTGCCTAGTGAACGCCACCGTGTTCGAGCAGCAGTGCAAGAGGCAGCCCTCCTCTGGCATATCGACTGGTGATGGGTCGCCTGTCAGGAGCTCAAGCACAGTATGTTGTGCCTCAAGAGGAAGCCCGGGTTCGTGAAGCCTCATGTGGTTCTTGCTGCTGGAGAAGGTCCCCATTTGACAAGAATGGCGTTGGAGCGGAGCAATGCGGCACCGGATGAACTCCTTCACCACCATGGGTGCCGTTACGTCGAGGTCCTTGAGCCTCGTCAGCCGGCGCCAGACATGGGCAAGACACGGGTCAGTGAGCCTCTCGTTCCCCTAGCAGGATCTGGGAGCAGCTGGTGCGGTCGGGAGCAAGAGTAGGGGGCTGTGCACGCCAACGTCCACGAACACCCACCGCCTCTAGAACCCGCTCACAAATGGCGAAAGATCAAAGTCAATCCCTTCACCGGCCGTCGCAGCCACGGCCTGGATGCTCAAGCATACGGAGTGCTACCGAGGGTTAGTCAGAAGCAACAAGAAGAAGTGGCAAAGTAAGGCCACGAAGCCCACAATGGCCTCGTAGACCAAGGCAAAGACACCGAGAAGGATGATGGACTGGGGATCTGTAAGTGCATCTAGTGCCACCCCTAGTTGGTTTTGGAGTATTGACGTCAAACTTGGTTGAGGGACTAATGTTTTTTGAGAATTGTAGGATAACATGGGTAGTAGTCCCTCATCGATTCAGTTTACCTACCAGAGATGACCCCTAAAAATGTGTGAAGACATTGAAGACAGTGGTGGTCTGTGAAGAGTTTCACATTGAAGACTTTGACATGAGAAGACATCGTATGAAGACTATGGATTGCGAAGACATAGTTGTTTCATAGTTTCCTTTTCTTCTTTGTTGAGTTGTAGGAACCACCATACTATTAAGTGGGGTCCAAGTGACCAAAGTCAGAGTGACTGAAGTGATGCTCAACCAAATCCTATGTCTTTGAGCGAAGACAATGAGAGCAAATCTTATCCAGAGCTGCATAAGTTAGTTTTACTTGTAGCCCAAGTCAAGCTGCCACGTGTGTTTGAAATCTGACCATTGGACATGTGTCAATTCCTTAGTGACCCAGGGTCATTTCAGACAAATCAGGTCGGGTTGTCTCCTGGCTATAAATAGCCTACCCCCTACACCATAAATCGGTGGCTGCTCAAAGTTAGTGCACGGCTTTTGTCATTTGAGAGCAACCCACCTCCGAAGCCTTTGAGAGAGAAATCCTTGCGAGGACAAAGCCCTAAACACCCAGAGCCAAAGAGTGTCAGGCATCACTGAAGTCTTTCTGTCTGCGTGACCTGAAGACTTGTTACACCTGAGGACTGTGAATCCTCCAGCCAGTTAGGCATCAAGTTCTGAGCATCCAAGAGTCATTGTGGATCACCGGTGAACGAAGGTTGTGAAGGTTTGGAAGTCTACCTTGAAGACGTACTAGAGTTATTGGGCGAGGACTGTGTGTCCTTATTAGCTCAAGGGGAATAAGGTGAAGACGCGGTCATGTGGGTTGAATCTTAGCCTCCCTAACCAGACGTACAGTTGTCATAGCAACTCGGACTGGTCCAACAAATACGTGTCCTCACCAAGCAACTGGTTCTATCCCTACCTCTCCCTTTAATTACAATTTGTCTTCGTGAAGTCATTGCCTGCTTGCATGATCTGATTGACTTCACTTTGTGAAGACTGTTGTTGATTGGCTTCATACTATCTTCCATCTTGATCCATAGTACCCAGCCCCTGATAGTCTTCGCGCTTTCACTTCATTGCTTACTTGACTATGGCTTATCTAGTGTAGTGTACCTTCCGCAGCATATTAATAGGTTCATTTCTACTGTTTTTCTTCAAAGCCCCCATGTGTGGAAGACTTTCATAAAAATCTCCTATTCACCCCCCTCTAGTCGATAACTAGCACTTTTAATTGGTATCAGAGTGAGGTGCTCCCTTGTTCTGTGTGATTCGGTTTAATCACCTGGAGTTTTAGCTATATCGACTGCAGGGATAATCAAAGTCTCCGCTATGTGCCCTGTCTTCGATGACACTTATTACCCCTAATGGAAGAATAAGATGGGCATGCATCTTGAAGCCATTGATGTTGACCTCTGGTATGTCGTCAAGAACGGCGTTCCCAAGGCCGGTGAAGGCGTCACCCTAGCTGATGTCAAGAAGTTCATTCAACTGGATTCTACTACCAAGGACATCATCTATGGTCATCTGACCAAAGGACAGTATGGCCGTGTGAGTGCTCTGGAAACTGCAAAGCTAGTTCGGGACTGGCTCTCCAAGGTCAATGAAGGCGTCTCAACCCAAAGAGACTCAAGGATTAGTGTTCTTCGCAATCTCTTCAACAGCTTCAAGAGAAATGACAATGAGAATGTTCAGCTGACGTTTGATCGCCTCACTGACATCAGAAATGAGCTTCATGCACTTGGCGCCACTGAGATTGCCAAGCATGAAATCATGAAGACACTCTTGAGATCACTCGACAGCTCATTTGACACCCTGACCCTGATGATTCTAGAACGCCCTGACTTCAAGACTCTCGATCCGTCTGACATACTTGAAAGGCTCAACACACATGAGTTCCAGCTATCTGAGAAAAGAGATATCTATGGTCCCAACAATGGTCGAGCTCATGCTTTGAAGGCAAAGGCTGTTTCCTCATCTAAAGATGAATCTGACTACAGTTCTTAGGATCCCGAAGACATTGTAAAGGAGCTTACCATGCTCGTGAAGAAGTTCCAAAGGTTCACTAGGAAGAAAGGCTCCAGACAGTCTTCAAGATCCAGCTCAAGAAATGATGAAGTTTCCTCCCATGACTACAAGAAGAGAATGTGCCACAAGTGCAAGAAACCTGGTCACTACATCTCTGAATGTCCTCAATGGGACAATGGGAACAACAAGAAGAAGAAGAAGATCAAGGAATATGATTCTGATGACAAGAAGAAGAATTTCTGAAAGTCTTCTTCCAAGTCTTCGTCGAAGTCTTCATCACACAAGAAGAGCGCATCTAGCAAGGGTCGTGCGTTTGTTGGCAAGGAAATGGATTCAAAGGAGGAGTCTGCATCTGAGGAGGTGGAGATGGAGTCTGAAGAGGAATCTGATTCAGGCGTGGCAAGCATGGCTTTAGCTTCAGCATACATCGCCAAGTCCATCTTCGATATTGATGATGATGGCCTCTTCACCAACGCTGATGCTAACGAGGATGACTCTGCTCCCACCTACTGCTTCATGGCACGTGGTGCCAAGGTAAACTCATGCGATTCTCACTATCAAACATCTAGTGAAGATGACTCTGAATGTAAATCTAAACCTAGCTGCAAAACACTTGCTAAAATTGCAACACAGCAACAGACCGCTATGGAACATATTCAAAAATTATTAGACAAAAGCGATGACCTGTTGGATGCGGAAATTACTCGAACTCAGTCCTTAATTGAAGACATTAAAAATCTTCATGTTAAGTACGAAGAACTTGAAAGTCGTCATGAAACGCTCTCAACTACTCATGAAAAGCTTTCCTACGATTATCTTCAAAGGAAGCAATAACTTGAGAACTTGAGAGCGGCTCATGAAGATCTTCAAAAAGAGAATGAGTCACTTCGCACTCAATAGACCAGTTCCACTCAGGAAGGATTTGAACCACCATGTCTAAAATGCCTTGAGCGTGATAACGCTACTTCTGTTGCTGGATGTTCTACAACTACTACTATTGCAATATCTTCAACTGCTGATGTGGTAACGAACCCATCTGCTGAGGATACCACTACTATTGCTGAAGAGAATGCCAGGTTGAAGACATTGCATGAGACAGGAATGTACAAAAGTCTCAAAAAGCATCAGACACTATGTGATGTCCTCAAGAAACATACTCTAAACCGAAACCCTAGGAAAGAGGGTGTTGGGTTCAAGAGGAAAACGAATGTTGATAGTTCTTACTGGAAGCCTGAGCAGTACCCCAAAACCACATGGGTTGCTGCAAAGGGATCTTTAGTGGATCCATCTAACTTATATGGCTTCACTTGTGCTAACCCGATTATCATTGATGAATCCTTTGATGCAAACTATAAACTGTTTAAGAATCAGAATGGGGAAGTGTTTGCCAAGTATATTGGTACAAACTGTAGGAATGGACCACCTTTGAAGAAGATATGGGTGCTCAAGAGTTGTCTTGAAAATCTTTAGGTGAGTGTCCACATGACACCACCTGGGATGAAGACAAACCCCAGACCAAAGGCTTCACATGGTCCAAAGGCTTCATACAGACAGAGGACTCACCAGAGTCACCCCTAACACAAATGTTTTGCAGGGAAAACATACTCAGGCCTATGTATATGAGCGTGTTTCATCAAACCGCCATGTCCATGACACCAAGAACTATTCTGCTTATTCTTATGAGTATTATTCACCTCATGCAAGAATATTTGCTAGGGCTCCAAAGCCAAAGTTCTCAGATGCTCCACTTAGACTCATTGCTTCGAAGCCACTGAAAGTGCTAGTGATCGACTACAGGGGGGTGAATAGGCGATTTTTATGAAAGTCTTCAAAACATGAAAGTTTCGAAGACAAACGATAGAAATAAACCTATTACCATGCAGCGGAAGGTAGACTACACTAAGCAAGCCATAGTCAAGTATTCAATGAAGTGAAAGCACAATGACTAATAGCAGCTAGGCAGTATAGATCAGGTAGGAAGATAGTGTGAAGCCAATCAAAACAATCAGTTACTCAGTGAAGACACAAGATAATGCAATCATACAATGACTTCACCAGGGCCAACAGTAAGTAAAGGAATGGGAAGGACGAAACTAGTGGCTCTTTGAAGACAATGATTTGTTGGACCAGTTCAAGTTGCTGTGAAAACTGTACGTCTGGTTAGGGAGGCTGAGATTCAACACAGAAGACCGCGTCTTCACCTTATTCCCCTTGAGCTAAGTACACCCAGTCCTCGCCCAATCACTCTAGTAAGTCTTCAAGGTAGACTCCCAAACCTTCACAGACTTCATTCACCGGCGATCCACAATGACTCTTGGATGCTCAGAATGCGACGCCTAACCGGCTGGAGGATTCACAGTCCTCAAGTGTAATAAGTCTTCAGATCACACAGACAGGAAGACTTTAGTGATGCCTAACACTCTTTGGCTCTGGGTGGTTAGGGCTTTATCCTCGCAAGGAATTCTCTCTCAAAGGCTTCGAGGTGGGTTGCTCTCAAACGACAAAAGCCGTACACTAACTCTGAGCAGCCAACCATTTATGGTTGTAGGGGGTGGGCTATTTATAGCCACTAGGCAACCCAACCTGATTAGTCCGAAATGACCCTAGGTCACTAAGGAACTGACACGTGTTCCAACGGTCAGATTTCAAACAGACGTGGCAACTTTACTTGGGCTACAAGCAAAGCTGACTTATCCAGCTCTGGATAAGATTTGCTCTCATTGTCTTCGCTCGAAGACATAGGATTCTGGTTGAGCATCACTTCAGTCACTCTGACTTTGTTCACTTGGACCCCACTTAATAGTACGGTGGTTCCTATGACTCAACAACGAAGAAAAGGAGACAACGAAACAACTAAGTATTCGCGCCCCATAGTCTTCACGCAATGTCTTCTCTTGTCATAGTCTTCAATGTTAATATCTTCACATACCACCATTGTTTTCAATGTCTTCATACATTTTTCGGGGTCATCTCCGGTAGATAAACTGAATGAATGAGGGACTACTACCTGTGTTATCCTGTAATTCTCACAAACACATTAGTCCCTCAACCAGGTTTGTCGTCAATACTCCAAAACCAACTAGGGGTGGCACTAGATGCACTTACAATCTCCCCCTTTTTGGTGATTGATGACAAACTGGTTGAAGTTTTCAACGGGGATAAAAGTATGTGAAATGTAAAGGATTTAGGTATTGTCTTCATAACTGGCAAAGGCACCCCCTGAAGATGTGCATATAAGTAATTTGCTTTTGGAATGCAAATGCACATGGCAGGTTGTACTTGTGGAGATCCACTTCTACTTATGATGACAATTCATCATGCATGAAAAGTATGTGAAGATAATGACATGCATAATGAAAAATGGACCTTTGTAGAATGACCTAAGTGCGGAAGTTATCATCGCACATGCGGAATTTATCATCGCATCACAGAATAGCAAATAAGTAGCAGACGACCATCGGGTTTAAGTGTTACAACTTAAAGAACCAAATGTATCAAAAAGCGAGAGTTGTAAACACTAGGCAAAATATAAAACCACCGCCCATATGGACCCGCTTGAAGACTATCAAACTCATATGATTCTCCCCCTTTTCTCAGTAAGGACCAAAAAGGTTTGAAGACATAGAGCACCTACTCGTTCCCACGAGGAGTTGGTGAAGCAGCAGGTTCATCGGTGTTGGTTGGCGGTGTAGACGAACTTGATGCAGTGTCGATTCACGCTGAAGGTGGTGAAGTAGCATCGTCTTCATCATCGAGGACATGTGCATTGATTGTTGCAGCAGAGGAGGAGAACTCAGAGTCTTCAAGAGACGGAGTACACCGCAGCACAGTCCTCCTCGGAGGTGTTCAGTCGAACTTGAAGCGTTCAGAGAAGCCATCATCTTGAAGATCATCTTCAGAACCCATAAGCGTCATCCCTTTCCATGTACGCCGACAAGTTTCATGGGCGACAAAGGCATTCTTGGTGGCAAGGTTGTGAATCCTGTTTACGTCCACCAAGAGGCTTTGCATTTGGCGCTTCAGCCAGTCATGATGCTTATCTTGTTTCTGATGAAGGGCAACCAGAAGCTCTCGGTCATTGAGAACACAAGATCGCTTCTTAGGCCGTTGTGCAATGGTGCTTTCAGTGGCTTCAGTGAGGGCACGATGAGGTGCTCGGGTAGTACCAGCCAGAGGATAAACACGAGTGACTGCTGGGACTCCTTCAATGTGTTGTGAGAAGCTTTGATTATTAGCATTTTGAAGACTGAGGGGCTCCTAGGCAGGCTCTGGATAGATGGCTTCAACTGACATATCGACGTCAGGCAGAAAAATCAGATGATTGCGAACAGAGGGCTGATAGGTGACAGCTGAGTGTAGTTTGATCAGACGCATAATCCATGGAGCGTAAAACTTCAAGCCGAAGAGATCAGATCCTGATGCAGCAAGTTGGCGGATGAATAAGTCTTGTGCATTGAAGCTTTTGCCGTGAAGAATATGGAAGACCAAAGTCTTCATTGCACCTTCAAGATTTGCATGTGGAGAATGTCCTTTGATGGGCCAGAGAGTTCGCCTTATAATGTGATAGATAGTATGTGGCAGATACTCAAGGTCTTCAACAAAGAACTCCTTAGGATATTCAGCATCGGGAGGCAAAGGCTTCATCATGCTAAGCATCTGACTCATGTTGGGTTCAGGCTTGTGAAAAATGCTTTCCGTAGCAGCACGGTGAAGCTGACAACCAGGTTCATAAAGATCACCTGGAGTGGGCAGGCCAGTGAGCTCAATGACATCAAAGGCTTTGGCTTCATGATGAACATTGCCTGTCATCCACTCAAGGACCCAAGTCTTCGGATCCCTGTTGTAGCCACGGATATGAAGAGTGACATAGAATTGGAGGAGGAATTCTTCGTTCCAGTGCTCCTTGGCAGTGACGAACTGCAACAAGCCAGACTCTCTGAAGCAATCCAGCGCTTCTTCCAAACAGGGCAGACCAGGTATGGCTTCAGTGTCAAGACGCATATGTGGAAAAATGTGACCTTGATTGTATAAGATGCATGAGTAATAACTACGCTGCTGATAGCTCCAGAACCGATCAGAAGATATTCTTGCCTTAGAGTAGGGGTTCTTGGCGCTATTAAAGAAGGTGTTGTGTGCTTTGAAGCCATTAATATTGAATGATCCGGGTGCAGATGCAGTGCCTGGAAACCTAGGCAGCCTTGGCATTGGCTTCTGAACCTGAGGCCTGTGCTCGATGTGATAGTCAAATTGGGGACCAGCAGCAGGTGGAGGAACAAGAAGAGGCCATTTGACAGTGATAAGCTGGCCATAGTTGTATGCTTGCTCGATAGTATGTGGCCTTGGTGGCGGAAGGAGCAGTGATATCAACAGAGGTGTCAGGCTGCACATCTGTTGCAGGTGCATCATTGGCTTCATTGGCTTCTGGCACAGTGTTTGGTGCAGGCTCCACATTGTCTTCAGCCATGACCACCTCATTGGCTTCAGTGGGGTTAGTGGTGGCAGCCTCAGGATTCTCAACCTCCACTTGAGGAGCTGGAGGGTCGGGCACCGACACGTTCACTTCAGGAACAACTTCTTCAGTGATGGGGCGAGTAGGGACACGTTCTTCTGCTTGTTTTTCTTCGGCTGATGCAGCCGGATTGTCTTCAGCAACTTTAGCTTTAGACTCGGAGACATTCACAGTAGGAGTGGCTTCTGGGAACACCTGACGTGCAACAGATTGCTGGTGCACTTCTCCTTCTGGAACGCTCGAAAGAGGGACTTGGGGCCTTGGTCCTCTACGAAGCCTGCGTAACGCTGGCGACGCCTATGGAAATGGAGTTGGCTGGGCCCCAAAGTCATCTTCTTCTTCTTGCACTGGTGGGGTGACTTGTTGTTGGGGAGTACTCGGGTGTCTTGTTGTTGTGGGTGATCAGCCCATGATGCATCCTGAGCAATTGGCATCAGAGGACGACCAATGCTGATGAGTTCGCTGTTTGTGAGAACAGGCGATGATACCAAGTTGTGCTCGATCTGAGGATGAACTACATCATCTTCAACATTGTCATGGTGACCAATGTCTTCAGCAGCGGTGGGGTCAACTGCTGGAATGTATTCAGCTTCAGGAGCCTCTGTGGAAGCAGGCTCATGAACTACCATCCGTCGTTCTTGATGCGAAGAGTCAGGACGAGCAACCGAGATGGGCTCAACAATAAGGGGCTGTGTGGGAGAAGCCCGATCTTTCTTGGTTTTGTGCTTCTTCCTAGAGGGAGCGACATCTGAAGCTTCAGGATTTTTCCTCTTTCTGGCTTCAGCCTCGGCAGCCCTTGTCTTCTTCAGTTATGAAGCGGTTGACTTGACCTTGGGCTTCGAGCTGGACATGCTGCTTGGGAAGAAAATGCGAGGTTCTTCCCGCCTTGAAGGTGCAGATTTGTCATTCGATGGCTTCTTCTTCTTTGCAGCCATTCTGGGGTCGATGCCAGGATGCCCAAGAGACTTGCGCTTCTCAGCTTCATTGTAGGCTTGCACGCACTTGTCAGCCAGACTCTTCATGCGCTCACGAGAACCTTTAGCTTCTTCTGGTTTCTTGAGAAAAGCTTCCTTGTGTGACGCCCCGAGACCGATGTGCCAGGTGTCGTTTAGTTATTCGCTGTTGTTGTGTTGTCATTGCTTGCGTGTCATGCATTGCATATCATGTCATCATGCGCATTTCATTTGCATACGTGTTCGTCTCATGCATCCGAGCATTTTCCCCGTTGTCCGTTTTGCATTCCGGCGCTTCGTTCTCCTCCGGTGGTCATTTCTAGCTTTCTTTCATGTGTGGGGATTAAACATTTCCGGATTGGAATGAGACTTGTCATGCGGCCTTGGTTTACTACCGGTAGACCGCCTGTCAAGTTTCGTACCATTTGGACTTCGTTTGATACTCCAACGGTTAACTGAGGAACCGAAAAGGCCTCGTGTGTGTTGCAGCCCAACACCCCTCCAATTTGGCCCAAAACCCACCAAACTGTGCTCCATCATCTAGAGCGTTCAATCACGATCGCATGGCCGAAAACCGCACCTCATTTGGACTCTCCTAACTCCCTCTATCTATAAATAGGTGCTCCTCTCCCGAAAATCGCGGATGAAACCCTAGCTTCTCCTACCTCGCGCCACCGGACAAAATTCCACGCGTCGGACATGTCCACTCCGCCCAGCCACCTCACCCCGACCAATCAGGGGCCGCCACGTCATCCCCTCCGCCGCTCCGGACCAACTAGATGCCGCCACCTGTCGCCCGCCTCTCTCTCCTCGCCCGCGCGCCGCCGAGGCCCGCTGCGGCCCACGCCCGGCCCTCCTCCGCGCCGACGCTGCCGCCTCGCACTTCGCCGCGAGACCGCCCGCCTTCGGTCGCCGACGCCGCCGCCGGGACCACCACCACCGCAACCGCCGCGGGCACCACCGCCGCGCCCGCGCCTCCAGATCCGGCGCCGAGCGCCGCCCCCTCCACCGGCCGGCTCTGCCACCCCCTTCACCGGCCTCCTCGCCTCCCCCGCTTCGAGCTCCGGCCACCACCAACATCGCTGGTGAGCAGGTCTCCGGCGAGACCTCAAACCGCGTGCAGATCGGTCCAGATCTGGATCTGGGTTATCTCACGGTTGACTTTTCCCTCCTAACCCTAATTTTCGAGCATACTTTGATCTGCCATATCTCCGCATCCGTAGCTCCGTTTTGGACATATAGTATATCAAAATGTTCGTCTCGACGAGTACATCATTTCATTCCATTGCATCATTTGCATTTGAGTTCATCTTGATGCCCGAAATGCTGCTAGAAGAGTGCTTCGTGAGTTAATTGTCAGATCTGCTAGTTCATCTTAGACTTTTGTCATTTTTGCCATGATTGTTGTGTGCATGTTATGCCTGTGAGTCCTTCATATGTTTTGTTAAGCATCTTGTTATCTTTCTAGAGGTGCAACCCATGCATTTTTAGGATGTGTGTGGTGACTTTTGCAAGCTTGCAAAGTGAGGCACTTGGTAAATCTGTTTTCTGGGACTTAGTAGTTTTCACTAAGTCTGGGATTGTTTAGTTCATGATGCCATATGTTCTTGCTGTTTCCTAGTGAGCCGTGCCTCTTTTGAGGATGATCAGTAAACGAGTTTTGTTAATCTTGTTATGCTCTATCCATCCATATCTTTGTTTGCACTTGTGGAGTACCCTAGCTTGAGTCAATCGAGCTCTACTTTTGCTTCGTGGTGAATCTGGGCAGATCGTCAACTTGTTTGCGATTTTGCCAATGTTATTATAGTTGATCCATGCATGCTATGCCATTGTTCTTGCCATGTCTAGCTAGAATTTTGTGCCTTCTTGATGGATATATGCTTGCCTTGCCATGACTTGCACCATAGTGAGTGCATCGAGCTCGTTTACATGCCTTCTTGAGTTATGTTTCAGCATGTCTCAGTTTTCACTAAGTCTGGAAACTGATTGTGTTTTAGCTATGTTCGTGTGCTTGTTAGTATATTTTGTGATCCCCTTTTGGCCCCAGGTCACTTAGGGACTTTTGATAAGCTTGTTGAGTAGCTCCATGCCATGTCTTTCTTTGTCATGTTCAGATCCTGTAGCATGTTGTTTTGCTGCTCCGAAGAGAGCTTCATGATCTGAAATTTTAGACAAGTGTTAATTTCACTAAGTCTGAAATCTATTTTGCATTTGCGTTTTTGCCTTGCTTGTTTGAACCTCTTAATGGATGAATTGGCCGTGGCTCAGTGCTAGTGTTTTGTTAAGCATCTTGAATGCTTCCCTGCAATGTATTTTGTTGCCATGTTTGAGTGGTGTAGCATGTTAATCTCATTGCATTTAGATGCCTACTTGCTGTAAATCGCAGACCGGTGTCATTATTGAATCGCTTGCCATTTCCACCGTAACTCCGATTCCGGCGTTCTTTATATCGTTTTCAAGCGATTTCATCCCATATTTCCAGTGGCACACTTGGTTTTCCAAGTTGAGGCCAGGTTCATGCATTTCCTGTCATATCTTGCATATGCATCCCGCATTGCATCCCGCATATCATACCATGTTCATGTGTTGGTTGTTTACTATGTTGTGTGCTTCTTTTCCGGTGTTTGCTTCTTCGGGTTGGATCCGGTAATGTCGTGTTTGTGAGGACCCGTTTGACTTCGTCCGTTTATCTTCTTCATGGACTCGTTCTTCTTCCTTGCGGGATTTCAGGCAAGATGATCATACCCTCGAAATCACTTCTATCTTTGCTTTGCTAGATGCTCGCTCTTTTGCTATGCCTATGCTGCGATACCTACCCCTTGCTTATCATGCCTCCTATATTGTTGAACGAAGCCTCTAACCCACCTTGTCCTAGCAAACCGTTGTTTGGCTATGTTACCGCTTTGCTCAGCCCCTCTTATAGCGTTGTTAGTTGCAGGGGGAGATTGAAGTTTGTTCCTTGTTGGAACATGGAGATGTTGTTCCTTGTTGGAACATGTTTACTTGTTGGGATATCACAATATATCTTATTTAATTAATGCATCTATATACTTGGTAAAGGGTGGAAGGCTCGGCCTTATGCCTGGTGTTTTGTTCCACTCTTGCCGCCCTAGTTTTCCGTCATATCGGCGTTATGTTTCCAGATTTTGCGTCCCATACGCGGTTGGGCTATAATGGGAACCCCTTGACAGTTCGCCTTAAGTAAAGCTCTTCCAGCAATGCCCAACATTGGTTTTACCATTCGCCACCTAGCCTTTTCTTTCCCTTGGGTTCTGCAGACTCAAGGGTCATCATTGTTTTACCCCCCCGGGCCAGTGCTCCTCTGAGTGTTGGTCCACCTGTCAGCTACCGGTGGCTACCAGGGGCAACTCTGGGCTGGCCTACCCGTACCTAAGACAATCTGAGTGTGCCCTGAGAAAGAGATATGTGCAGCTCCTATCGGGATTTGTTGGCACATTCGGGCGGTGTTGTTGGTTTAGTTTTACCCAGTCAAAATGTCTTGTTGTACCTGGATACCGAGTCTGATCGGAATGTCTCGGGTGGAGGTCTATTCCTTCATTGACCATGAGAGCTTGTCATGGGCTAAGTTGGGACACCCCTTCAGGGATTGAAATTTCGAAAGCCGTGCCCGCGGTTATGGGCAGATGGGAATTTGTTAACGTCCGGTTGTAGAAAACCTGAAGTCGACCTTAATTAAAATGAATCAACAGCGTGTGTAACCGTGATGGTCTCTTTCCGGCAGAGTCCGGGAAGTGAACACGGTGTTGGAGTTATGCTTGACGTAGGTTGCTATAGGATCACTTCTTGATCATAGATTTCTCAATCGTGATTTGCCTTCTCTTCTCGCTCTCTTTTGCGTATGTTAGCCACCATATATGCTAGTCGCTTGCTGCAGCTCCACCTCATACCTTTACCTTACCCTTAAGCTTAAATAGTCTTGATCGCGAGGGTGCGAGATTGCTGAGTCCCCGTGGCTCACAGATACTTCCAAAACCAGCTTGCAGGTGCCGATGAGTCCGTGCAGATGACGCAACCAAGCTCAGGAGGAGCTCGTTGAAGATCTTGTCCTTTGTGTTGTTCTGTTCTAGTTGATTAGTAGTGGAGCCCAGTTGGGGTCGATCGGGGACCTTTGTCGCATTTGGGGTTCTTCTTTTATTTTGGTTCCGTAGTCGGACCTTGATTGTATTTGGATGATGTAATGCTTTATTCATGTAATTGTGTGAAGTGGCGATTGTAAGCCAACTATGTATCCTTTTCCTTATTATATTACATGGGTTGTGTGAAGATTACCTCACTTGCGACATATGCCTTCAATGCGATTATGCCTCTAAGTCGTGCCTCGACACGTGGGAGATATAGTTGGTTTCGTACCTCACTTGCGACATATGCCATAACTTGTATAACGGATGCTTTTCGAAGATTGAGGTAGATGGTTTCCGAAGGTTTCTTGGTTATGTGTTGAATGATGGATGCAGTTGGATGTAGGATTTGCTAACTTGGGTGAGATATTATGCTTCCCCTGTATCCCCAACACCTGATTGCATAACTGGAAAGTTTCGGGAGTTTCATAGGTGGGAATTCAAGTAGCTCTTAGGATATCTTTCCGACAGATGTATGGTATGAAATTGGGGTTCGACGTCTAGTGGTTCGCCTATTCACGGTCGATTTTACAATGGTCTCGTTGTGTCTTAAAGAGTCCTTGGCTATGCTGACTCGGGGACGCTTCGTATGTCATGTGCACTGCCTTGTACATGATGGTGTTGTACGATCGAGCCCGTGTAGGCCCCACCACGAAAACATCGGATGAAATCTCTATCATATGTTTGCTCTGGCTTATTCCGCAAGCCAATCCTGTGTTTTTGTTTTGAGTTGTGGTATTCGAGTTGCTTCAATGTCAAATATTGATTCCATACCTTCCCAAATGGTGTTCTCGTACCCCGATGCGAATACTAATCCTTCATGATAATCGAGATTGTCATGTCAATCCTTTTCGACCGGTGTGCTTCTCTTCAAGTGGATCTGATCTTTTCAATATCAGCAAGATCTATTATCACTTCTTCTCAACGGTGTTTGTTTTCATCCATCTCCAAGTTTCCTTTGTTTTTCCCGCCCACCCACCCTTTTTCTTCAAGGACTCAGATGTCTTAATCAAGTATCCATCTTATTGATGTGAAACCTCTCCATTCTTTTCCTTCAATGTTCTTATCCGGTGATTCTCATGAAAATACTAACGGAGCTTCTAGTTCATCATTCTTCGTTTATTTTATCTTCTCCGGTGGAACCAAGTCAAGCTTTGTGGATCATATCCTTTTTCCTCGTTTCAATGCTTTCTCATGCCGGTGCACCTCATAATAATTCACTTCTCGCTATTCAATTATTCTGGAGTGCTCAAGATATCTCGAAGATTCGTGTTTCCACTCTACATTCGTTCAAACTCTTTCGAGGATGTTATGTCATTCTAGCCATTTAATTCAACCAGTGCATTCCCTCTTTTAAATCGTTCTATGGTGTTTCTTTTGAGTGGGCCCTAACCCACAGGTCTTTTCCCAGGATCTTACCTGACCCTTCTAATTCTCCCGGAGAGATCCTTAAAATTCTTTTCGAAGTATGACGTAAGAATGAATTGTCATCAGTCAAATGTCTTTCTCCAAGATCGGTTAAATTCTTTTCATCATTGGCTCAACCTTTTCATTCTTCGTTCAGGAGTGTCTAAATAATTCGGTGGTGTTTCTCGTCGTAATTCTCAGATTTGAAGACCGAAGAAGAGTTTCTCTTTAATCTTGCTCCATTCTCTTCAAGATTCGTGATTCTAGCTTGTTGCCATCCTCTCATAATTATTTTTTCGATTGTGAGAATTCTTTTCACCCATCCGGAGCATTTCATGAGTTGTTTTCCATTTCTTTTCCCCGAAGCCCATCATTTAAGAAGACTTATTCATTCCAGCTTTCAGCTCTCACACTCTAAATCATACCGGTGTCTAAACCAAGGATTCTCTAATCAGTTCGTGACCCCTTCGTTCTCATGCATCTAGATTGTCTCATGTATCTTCGTTCATTTCACTATTCTTCCCGGTGTTTCTTTATCTTCTCTTAATTCATTTTCAATTCTTACGGTGGTTCGCTCAAGATTTCTCTTCCTTCGTTATCATATCAATTTATTCGTTGTTTCAACCCTACCGGTGGTTCGTCGAAGACTTTCTCAAGTTCGCGCTATATCTATCTTAATCTTTTCTACGAGAATAAGTAATATGCCAAATCCGTTGATTGTCATCAATTTAAATTGGTGAAGGATAAGCATAATGTAATTCTTACTCTTGTTTCATCCAAGTGATTTAATTCCTTATTCCGGAGGTTCATAAAAATTCTTGATTTCTTTTGATTCATCTTTCTTTTCCAGAGCTGCAAGCTATTTCAATTGTATTATCACGGAGATCCATCTAAATCTTTGCAAGGCTTCACCTTGTGTTTTCAATTTCTCTTTCTTTTTATTCTTTTGTTACCAGAGTTTCTTCATGGAGGCTATGCTTGATGGTTCATCAAGGATTTATATTCCTTCTCCAAGAGTTCATTGAGATTCTTTTTCTAAGGAGCTTAAGTTTCTTCATCTTGCAATCCGGAGTGCAAATCTTTCACGCATATCTTTTGAGGTGGTGTTATGTCATTCTTGATAATTTGAGTTCATGTTTCATGATTCACATGTTGTTTAAGAATGAGGTATTTTAAATCCATCAACCTCTTCGTTGGAGTTATCTTGTGTCATGTTTCACCTAAAGCCTTCCCTAAGGATTGATGCTATTTATGGTGCTCATAAACGACCCAAGTTCTTCATTTATCCTCCCGGTGTTATAGTTTATCGTCTCCTTCTTGATATCAATCCAATTTCGTTAATGGCAGAATTTCACCTCATAGTTTTGAGTGTTCTCCATAAGCCCATTGCAACCTTGTTCTTTTCGTTGTTGGTTTTTCAACAACTCCGTTCTAGCATTTGGTCGTAAGTGTGCTCTCTCAAGATCTTGTTTCCCTGCGTTCCCGAGGCTTTGTGATGTTGCTCTCTTCAACCCATCTTCTTGTTTTGTCAGGATTGTGTTCTTTTCTTGGTTTATCCATTTAACCGGAGTGTTGTGTCCTCTGCTCAAGTTCTTTCCATCTTATCAAGTTTCATATCACTTTTCAAACGGAGTGCTGTCCGAATTTGTTCTTCCTTGTTCCTATTTCCTAACGGAGTGCTTTCAACTTCGTTCATCTCCATTGTATTCTTTTCTCGAGATGGCTTAACCTTTTGAAGGTTCTTTGGTTTCACTCGTTTGTTAAAGGAGCAACTTAGTTTTACCTCTTCGCTTTCTCTTCCGTTTTTTCCCTCCGGTGCCATTCTAGATCTCGGGACGAGATCCTCTCGTAGTGGTGGAGTGTTGTGACGCCCCGAGACCGATGTGCCAGGTGTCGTTCAGTTATTCGCTGTTGTTGTGTTGTCATTGCTTGCATGTCATGCATTGCATATCATGTCATCATGCGCATTTCATTTGCATACGTGTTCGTCTCATGCATCCGAGCATTTTCCCCGTTGTCCGCTTTGCATTCCGGCGCTTCGTTCTCCTCCGGTGGTCATTTCTAGCTTTCTTTCATGTGTGGGGATTAAACATTTCCGGATTGGAACGAGACTTGTCATGCGGCCTTGGTTTACTACCGGTAGACCGCCTGTCAAGTTTCGTACCATTTGGACTTCGTTTGATACTCCAACGGTTAACCGAGGAACCGAAAAGGCCTCGTGTGTGTTGCAGCCCAACACCCCTCCAATTTGGCCCAAAACCCACCAAACTCTGCTCCATCATCTAGAGCGTTCGATCACGATCGCGTGGCTGAAAACCGCACCTCATTTGGACTCTCCTAGCTCCCTCTATCTATAAATAGGTGCTCCCCTCCCGAAAATCGCGGATGAAACCCTAGCTTCTCCTACCTCGCGCCACCGGACAAAATTCCACGCGCCGGACATGTCCACTCTGCCCGGCCACCTCACCCCGACAAATCAGGGGCCGCCACATCATCCCCGCCGCCGCTCCGGACCAACCGGACGCCGCCACCTGTCGCCCGCCTCTCTCTCCTCGCGCGCGCGCCGCCGAGGCCCGCCGCGGCCCGCGCCCGGCCCTCCTCCGCGCTGACCAGGCCAGATCCCCGCCGCCGAGCCCGCTCTTCGCCGCAATTTGCTCCTCCGCGTGCCGCCGCCTCGCACTTCGCCGCGCCGCCGCCCGGCTTCGGTCGCCGACGCTGCCGCCGTGGACCACCACCGCCGCCGCCGCCGCGGGCACCACCGCCACGCCCGCGCCTCCAGATCCGGCGCCGAGCGCCGCCCCATCCACCGGCCGGCTCTGCCGCCCCCTTCACCGGCCTCCTCGCCTCCCCCGCTTCGAGCTCCGGCCACCACCACCATCGCCGGCGAACAGGTCTCCGGCGAGACCTCGAACCGCGTGTAGATCGGGCCAGATCTGGATCTGGGTTATCTCACGGTTGACTTTTCCCTCCTAACCCTAATTTTCGAGCATACTTTGATCTGTCATATCTCTGCATCCGTAGCTCCATTTTGTACATATAGTAAATCAAAATGTTCGCCTCGACGAGTACATCATTTCATTCCATTGCATCATTTGCATTTGAGTTCATCTTGATGCACGAAATGCTGCTAGAAGAGTGCTTCGTGAGTTAATTGTCAGATCTGCTAGTTCATCTTAGACTTTTGTCATTTTTGCCATGATTGTTGTGTGCAAGTTATGCCTGTGAGTCCTTCATATGTTTTGTTAAGCATCTTGTTATCTTTCCAGAGGTGCAACCCATGCATTTTTAGGATGTGTGTGGTGACTTATGCAAGCTTGCAAAGTGAGGCACTTGGTAAATCTGTTTTCAGGGACTTAGTAGTTTTCACTAAGTCTGGGATTGTTTAGTTCATGATGCCATATGTTCTTGCTGTTTCCTAGTGATCCGTGCCTCTTTTGAGGATGATCAGTAAAGGAGTTTTGTTAATCTTGTTATGCTCTATCCATCCATGTCTTTGTTTGCACATGTGGAGTACCCTAGCTTGAGTCAATCGAGCTCTACTTTTGCTTCATGGTGAATCTGGGCAGATCGTCAACTTTTTTGCGATTTGCCGATGTTATTATAGTTGATCCGTGCATGCTATGCCATTGTTCTTGCCATGTCTATCTAGCATTTTGTGCCTTCTTGATGGATATATGCTTGTCTTGCCATGACTTGCACCGTAGTGAGTGCATCGAGCTCGTTTACATGCCTTCGTGAGTTATGCTTCAGCATGTCTCAGTTTTCACTAAGTCTGCAAACTGATTGTGTTTTAGCTATGTTCGTGCGCTTGTTAGTATATTTTGTGATCCCTTTTGGCCCCAGGTCACTTAGGGATTTTTATAAGCTTGTTGAGTAGCTCCATGCCATGTCTTTCTTTGTCATGTTTGTTGGAAATATGCCCTAGAGGCAATAATAAATTGATTATTATTATATTTCCTTGTTCATGATAATCGTTTATTATCCATGCTAGAATTGTATTGATAGGAAACTCAGATACATGTGTTGATACATAGACAACACCATGTCCCTAGTAAGCCTCTAGTTGACTAGCTCGTTGATCAATAGATGGTTACGGTTTCCTGACCATGGACATTGGATGTCGTTGATAACGGGATCACATCATTATGAGAATGATGTGATGGACAAGACCCAATCCTAAGCATAGCACTAGATCGTGTAGTTCGTATGCTAAAGCTTTGCTAATGTCAAGTATCATTTCCTTAGACCATGAGATTGTGCAGCTCCCGGATACCGTAGGAGTGCTTTGGGTGTGCCAAACGTCACAACGTAACTGGGTGACTATAAAGGTACACTACGGGTATCTCCGAGAGTGTCTGTTGGGTTGGCACGAATCGAGGCTGGGATTTGTCACTCCGTGTGACGGAGAGGTATCTCTGGGCCCACTCGGTAGGACATCATCATAATGTGCACAATGTGATCAAGGAGTTGATCACGGGATGATGTGTTACGGAACGAGTAAAGAGACTTGCCGGTAACGAGATTGAACAAGGTATCGGGATACTGACGATCGAATCTCGGGCAAGTATCGTACCGATAGACAAAGGGAATTGTATACGGGATTGATTAAGTCCTTGACATCGTGGTTCATCCGATGAGATCATCGTGGAACATGTGGGAGCCAACATGGGTATCCAGATCCCGCTGTTGGTTATTGACCGGAGAACGTCTCGGTCATGTCTGCATGTCTCCCGAACCCGTAGGGTCTACACACTTAAGGTTCGATGACGCTAGGGTTATAAAGGAAGTTAGTATGTGGTTACCGAATGTTGTTCGGAGTCCCGGATGAGATCCCGGACGTCACGAGGAGTTCCGGAATGGTCCGGAGGTAAAGATTTATATATGGGAAGTCCTGTTTTGGTCACCGGAAAAGTTTCGGGGTTTATCGATAACGTACCGGGACCACCGGGAGGGTCCCGGGGGTCCACCAAGTGGGGCCACCTGCCCCGGGGGGCCACATGGGCTGTAGGGAGTGTTCCTTGGCCTACATGGGCCAAGGGCACCAGCCCAACACGGCCCATGGCGCCTAAGAGGTGGGAAGGGGGCAAACCCTAAAGGGGATGGGCCTTAGGGCCCATCTAGCTGCGCCTCCCTCCCCTCTCCCCTCTTGGCCGCCACCCCCTTTGCCATCTAGGGCTTCCCCCCCCCCCCTAGGGGTGGGAAACCCTAGAGGGGGCGCAGCCCCTCCCCTTCCCCTATATATATGAGGCCTAGGGGGCTGCCCAACACACACGCGATTCAATCTCCTTGGTGCAGCCCTGCGTCTCTTCTTCCTCCTCTTCTGTAGTGCTTGGCGAAGCCCTGCAGGATAGCCACGCTCCTCCACCACCACCACGCCGTTGTGCTGATGTTGGATGAAGTCTTCCTCAACCTCTCCCTCTCTCCTTGCTGGATCAAGGCGTGGGAGACGTCACCGGGCTGTACGTGTGTTGAACGCGGAGGTGCCGTCCGTTCGGCACTTGGTCATCGGTGATTTGGATCATGACGAGTACGACTCCATCAACCCCGTTCACTTGAACGCTTCCGCTTAGCGATCTAAAAGGGTATGTAGATGCAACTCTCCTTCCCCTCGTTGCTGGTCTCTCCATAGATAGATCTTGGTGACACGTAGGAAAATTTTGAATTTCTGCTACGTTCCCCAACAGTGGCATCATGAGCTAGGTCTATTGCGTAGATTCTATGCACGAGTAGAACACAAAGTAGTTGTGGGCGTTGATTTTGTTCAATATGCTTGCCGTTACTAGTCTTATCTTGATTCGGCGGCATTGTGGGATGAAGCGGCCTGGACCGACCTTACACGTACTCTTACGTGAGACTGGTTCCACCGACTGACATGCACTAGTTGCATAAGGTGGCTAGCGGGTGTCTGTCTCTCCCACTTTAGTTGGATCGGATTCGATGAAAAGGGTCCTTATGAAGGGTAAATAGCAATTGGCATATCACGTTGTGGTCATTGCGTAGGTAAGAAACATTCTTGCTAGTAACCCATAGCAGCCACGTAAAACATGCAAACAACAATTAGAGGACGTCTAACTTGTTTTTGCAGGGTATGCCATGTGATGTGATATGGCCAAAGGATGTGATGAATGATATATGTGATGTATGAGATTGATCATGTTCTTGTAATAGGAATCACGACTTGCATGTCGATGAATATGACAACCGGCAGGAGCCATAGGAGTTGTCTTTATTTATTTATGACCTGCGTGTCAACTTAAACGTCATGTAATTACTTTACTTTATTGCTAACCGTTAGCTGTAGTAGTAGAAGTAATAGATGACGTGACAACTTCAAGAAGACACGATGATGGAGATCATGGTGTCATGCCGGTGACGATGATGATCATGGGGCCCCGAAGATGGAGATCAAAAGGAGCAAAGTGATATTGGCCATATCATGTCACTTTATCATGTTTATACATCTTATTTGCTTAGAACGACGGTAGTAAATAAGATGATCCCTCACAACAATTTCAAGAAGTGTTCTCCCCTAACTGTGCACCGTTGCTAAAGTTCGTCGTTTCGAAGCACCACGTGATGATCGGGTGTGATAGATCCTTACGTTCACATACAACGGGTGTAAGACAGTTTTACACATGCAAAACACTTAGGGTTAACTTGACGAGCCTAGCATGTGTATAGACATGGCCTCGGAACACAGAAGACCGAAAGGTCGAGCATGAGTCGTATGGTAGATACGATCAACATGAAGATGTTCACCGATGATGACTAGTCCGTCTCACGTGATGATCGGTCACGGGCTAGTTGACTCGGATCATGTAATCACTTAGATGACTAGAGGGATGTCTATCTGAGTGGGAGTTCATAAGATGAACTTAATTATCCTGAACATAGTCAAAAGGATTTTACAAATTATGTCGTAGCTCGCGTTTTAGTTCTACTGTTTAGATATGTTCCTAGAGAAAAAATTAGTTGAAAGTTGATAGTAGCAATTATGCGGACTAGGTCCGTAGACTGAGGATTGTCCTCATTGCTTCTTAGAAGGCTTATGTCCTTAATGCACCGCTCAGTGTGTTGAACCTCGAACATGGTCTGTGGATGTTGCGAACATCTGACATACACGTTTTGATAACTACATGATAGTTCAGTTAAACGGTTTAGAATTGAGGCACCAAAGACGTTTTGAAACGTCGCGAAACATATGAGATGTTTCGAGGGCTGAAATTGGGATTTCAGGCTCGTGCCCACGTCAAGAGGTATAAGACCTCCGACGATTTTCTTAGCCTACATACTAAGGGAGAAAATCTCAATTGTTGAGCTTGTGCTCAGATTGTCTGAGTACAACATTCATTTGAATCGAGTGGGAGTTGATCTTCCAGATGAGATAATGATGTTTCTCCGAAGTCATTACCACCAAGCTGCTAGAGCTTCGTGATGAACTATAGTATATCAGGGACATATATGATTATCCTTGAGATATTCGCGATGTTTGACACCGCGAAAGTAGAAATCAAAAGGGAGCATGAATAGTTGATGGTTAGTAAAACCACTAGTTTCAAGAAGGGCAAGGGCAAGAAGGGATACTTCATGAAACAGCAAATCAGCTGCCGCTCTAATGAAGAAACCCAAAGTTGAACCCCAAACCCGAGACTAAGTGCTTCTGTAATAAGGGGAACAGCCACTGGAGCAGAATTACCCTAGATACTTGGTAGATGAGAAGGCTGGTAAGGTCGATAGAAGTATATTGGATATACATTCTGTTGATGTGTACTTTACTAGTACTCCTAGTAGCACCAGGGTATTAGATACCGGTTCGGTTGCTAAGTGTTAGTAACTCGAAACAAAAGCTACGGAATAAACGGAGACTAGCTAAAAGTGAGCTAACGATATGTGTTGGAAGTATTTCCAATGTTGATATGATCAAACATCGCACGCTCCCTCTACCATCGAGATTGGTGTTTGCGTTGAGCATAGACATGATTGGATTATGTCTATTGCAATACGGTTATTCATTTAAGGAGAATAATGGTTACTCTGTTTATTTGAATAATACCTTCAATGGTCTTACACCTAAAATGAATGGTTTATTGAATCTCGATCGTAGTGATACACATGTTCATGCCAAAAGATAGAAGATAGTAATGATAGTACCACCTACTTGCAGCACTGCCACGTAAGTCATATCGGTATAAAACGCATGAAGAAACTCCATGTTGATGGATCTTTGGGCTCACTCGTTTTGAAAAGTTTGAGACATGCGAACCATGTCTATTGGTGTATATGCATGAAGAAACTCCATGCAAATGGACCATTTGTACTCACTTGATTTTTGAATCACTTGAGACATGCAAATCATACCACATGGGCAAGATGACTGAAAGCCTCGGTTTCAGTAAAATGGAACAAGAAAGCAACTTGTTGGAAGTAACACATTTTGATGTGTGCAATGAGTGCTGAGGCATGTAGTGGATATCGTTATGTTCTTCACAGATGATTTGAGTAGATGTTGAGTATATTTACTTGATGAATCACGAGTCTGAATTATTGAAAGGTTCAAGTAATTTCAGTGTGAAGTTGAAAGATGGTCGTGACAAGAGGATAAAAGATCTATGATATGATCATAGAGATGAATATCTGAATTACGAGTTTGGCACAGAATTAAGACATTGTGGAAATTGTTTCACAACTGATACAGCCTGGAGCACCATAGTGTGATGGTGTGTCCGAACATCATAACTGCACCCTATTAGATATGATGCATACTATGATGTCTCTTATCGAATTACCAGGATAGTTTATGGGTTAGGCATTAGAGACAACCACATTCACTTTAAATAGGGCACCACGTAATTCCGATGAGATGACACCGTATGAACTATGGTTTAGAGAAACCTAAGCTGTCATTTCTTAAAAGGTTTGGGGCTGCGACGCTTATGTGAAAAGTTTCAGGCTGATAAGCTCGAACCCAAAGCGGATAAATGCATCTTCATAGGACACCCAAAACAGTTGGGTATACCTCCTGTCTCAGATCCGAAAGCAATAAGGGATTGTTTCTAGAATCGGGTCCTTTCTCGAGGAAAAGTTTCTCTCGAAAGAATTGAGTGGGAGGATGGTGGAAACTTGATGAGATTATTGAACCGTCTCTTCAACTAGTGTGTGGCAGGGCACAGGAAATTGTTCCTGTGGCACCTACACCAATTGAAGTGGAAGCTTATGATATTGATCATGAGACTTCGGATCAAGTCACTCCCAAACCTCGTAGGATGACAAGGATGCGTACTACTTCTGAGTGGTACGTAATCCTGTCTTGGAAGTCATGTTGGGAGACAACAATGAACCTACGAGCTATGGAGAAGCGATGGTGGGCCCGGATTCCGATAAATGGCTCGAGGCCATAAAAATCCGAGAGAGGATCCATGTATGAAAACAAAGTGTAGACTTTGGAAGAACTACTTGATGGTCATAAGGCTGTTAGGTACATATGGATTTTAAAAGGAAGATGGACAATGATGGTAAATGTCACCATTAAGAAAGCTCGACTTGTCGTTAAGATGTTTTCCGACAAGTTCAAGGAGTTGACTATGATGAGACTTTCTCACTCGTAGCAACGCTAAAATTCTGTTGGAATTATGTTAGCAGTCACTGCATTATTTATGAAATCTTGCAGATAGGATGTCAAAACATTGTTTCCTCGACGATTTTCTTGAGGAAAGGTTGTATGTGATACAACCAGAAGGTTTTGTCAATCCTGAAATATGCTAATAAGTATGCAAAGCTCCAGCAATCCTTCTAAGGACTGGAGTAAGCATCTCGGAGTTGGAATGTATGCTTTGATGAGATGATCAAAGATTTTGGTGTATACAAAGTTTATGAGAAACTTGTATTTCCAAAGAAGTGAGTGGGAGCACTATAGGATTTCTGATAAGTATATGTTGTTGACATATTGTTGATCAGAAGTGACGTAGAATTTCTGGAAAGCATATAGGATTATTTGGAAAGTGTTTTTCAATGAAAAGCCTGGATTAAGCTACTTGAACATTGAGCATCAAGATCTATAAGGATAGATCAAAACGCTTAATTGAACTTTCAAATGAGCACATACCTTGACATGATCTTGAAGGTGTTCAAAATGGATCAGTCAAAGAAGGAGTTCCTGCCTGAGTTGTAAGGTATGAAGTTAAGACTTAAAGCTCGACCACGGCAGAATAGAGAGAAAGGACGAAAGTCGTCCCTTATGCTTAAGACATAGGCTCTACAGTATGCTATGCTGTGTACCGCACCTGAAGTGTGCCTTGCCATGAGTCAGTCAAGGGGTACAAGAGTGATACAAGAATAGATCACAGGACAACGGTCAAAGTTATCCTTAGTAACTAGTGGACTAAGGAAGTTTCTCGGTTATGGAGGTGGTAAAAGAGTTCGTCGTAAAGGGTTACGTCGATGCAAGCTTAACACCTATCCGGATAGCTCTGAGTAGAGATACCGGATACATATAATGGAGCTACAATTTAGAATAGCTCCAAGTAGAATAGTTATTTGGAATAGCTTCAAATAGAGCGTGGTAGCTGCATCTAGGAGATGACATAGAGATTTGTAAAGCACACACGGATCTGAAAGGTTCAGACCCGTTGACTAAAACCTCTCTCACAAGCATAACATGATCAAACCCAGAACTCTTTAGGGTGTTAGTCACATGAGGATGTGACCTTGAGTGTTAATCACATATCGATGTGAACTGGATTATTGACTCTAGTGCAAGTGGGAGACTGTTGGAAATATGCCCTAGAGGCAATAATAAATTGATTATTATTATATTTCCTTGTTCATGATAATCGTTTATTATCCATGCTAGAATTGTATTGATAGGAAACTCAGATACATGTGTGGATACATAGACAACACCATGTCCCTAGTAAGCCTCTAGTTGACTAGCTCGTTGATCAATAGATGGTTACGGTTTCCTGACCATGGACATTGGATGTCGTTGATAACGGGATCACATCATTAGGAGAATGATGTGATGGACAAGACCCAATCCTAAGCATAGCACTAGATCGTGTAGTTCGTATGCTAAAGCTTTGCTAATGTCAAGTATCATTTCCTTAGACCATGAGATTGTGCAGCTCCAGGATACCGTAGGAGTGCTTTGGGTGTGCCAAATGTCACAACGTAACTGGGTGACTATAAAGGTACACTACGGGTATCTCCGAGAGTGTCTGTTGGGTTGGCACGAATCGAGACTGGGATTTGTCACTCCGTGTGACGGAGAGGTATCTCTGGGCCCACTCGGTAGGACATCATCATAATGTGCACAATGTGATCAAGGAGTTGATCACGGGATGATGTGTTACGGAACGAGTAAAGAGACTTGCCGGTAACGAGATTGAACAAGGTATCGGGATACCGACGATCGAATCTCGGGCAAGTATCGTACCGATAGACAAAGGGAATTGTATACGGGATTGATTAAGTCCTTGACATCGTGGTTCATCCAATGAGATCATCGTGGAACATGTGGGAGCCAACATGGGTATCCAGATCCCGCTGTTGGTTATTGACCGGAGAACGTCTCGGTCATGTCTGCATGTCTCCCGAACCCGTAGGGTCTACACACTTAAGGTTCGATGACGCTAGGGTTATAAAGGAAGTTAGTATGTGGTTACTGAATGTTGTTCGGAGTCCCGGATGAGATCCCGGACGTCACGAGGAGTTCCGGAATGGTCCGGAGGTAAAGATTTATATATGGGAAGTCCTGTTTTGGTCACCGGAAAAGTTTCGGGGTTTATCGGTAACGTACCGGGACCACCGGGAGGGTCCCGGGGTCCACCAAGTGGGGCCACCTGCCCCGGGGGGCCACATGGGCTGTAGGGAGTGTTCCTTGGCCTACATGGGCCAAGGGCACCAGCCCCACACGGCCCATGGCGCCTAAGAGGTGGGAAGGGGGCAAACCCTAAAGGGGATGGGCCTTAGGGCCCATCTAGCTGCGCCTCCCTCCCCTCTCCCCTCTTGGCCGCCACCCCCTTTGCCATCTAGGGCTGCCGCCCCCCCTAGGGGTGGGAAACCCTAGAGGGGGCGCAGCCCCTCCCCTTCCCCTATATATATGAGGCCTAGGGGGCTGCCCAACACACACGCGATTCAATCTCCTTGGTGCAGCCCTGCGTCTCTTCTTCCTCCTCTTCTGTAGTGCTTGGCGAAGCCCTGCAGGATAGCCACGCTCCTCCACCACCACCACGCCGTTGTGCTGCTGTTGGATGAAGTCTTCCTCAACCTCTCCCTCTCTCCTTGCTGGATCAAGGCGTGGGAGACGTCACCGGGCTGTACGTGTGTTGAACGCGGAGGTGCCGTCCGTTCGGCACTTGGTCATCGGTGATTTGGATCACGACGAGTACGACTCCATCAACCCCGTTCACTTGAACGCTTCCGCTTAGCGATCTACAAGGGTATGTAGATGCAACTCTCCTTCCCCTCGTTGCTAGTCTCTCCATAGATAGATCTTGGTGACACGTAGGAAAATTTTGAATTTCTGCTACGTTCCCCAACAATGTTCAGATCCTGTAGCATGTTGTTTTGCTGCTCCGAAGAGAGCTCCATGATCTGAAATTTTAGACAAGTGTTAATTTCACTAAGTCTGAAATCTGTTTTGCATTTGCGTTTTTGCCATGCTTGTTTGAACCTCTTAATGGATGAATTGGCCGTGGCTCAGTGCTAGTGTTTTGTTAAGAATCTTGAATGCTTCCCTGCCATGTATTTTGTTGCCATGTTTGAGTGTTGTAGCATGTTCATCTCATTGCATTTAGATGCCTACTTGCTGTAAATCGCAGACCGGTGTCAGAATTGAATCGCTTGCCATTTCCACCGTAACTCCGATTCCGGCGTTCTTTATATCGTTTTCAAGCAATTTCATCCCATCTTTCCAGTGGCACACTTGGCTTTCCAAGTTGAGGCCAGTTTCATGCATTTCCTGTCATATCTTGCATATGCATCCCGCATTGCATCCCGCATATCATACCATGTTCATGTGTTGGTTGTTTACTATGTTGTGTACTTCTTTTCCGGTGTTTGCTTCTTCGCGTTGGATCCGGTAACGTCGTGTTTGTGAGGACCCGTTCGACTTCGTCCATTTATCTTATTCATGGACTCGTTCTTCTTCCTTGCGGGATTTCAGGCAAGATGATCATACCCTCGAAATCACTTCTATCTTTGCTTTGGTAGATGCTCGCTCTTTTGCTATGCCTATGATGCGATACCTACCACTTGCTTATCATGCCTCCTATATTGTTGAACCAAGCCTCTAACCCACCTTGTCCTAGCAAACCATTGTTTGGCTATGTTACCGCTTTGCTCAGCCCCTCTTATAGCGTTGTTAGTTGCAGGCGAAGATTGAAGTTTGTTCCTTGTTGGAACATGGAGATGTTGTTCCTTGTTGGAACATGTTTACTTGTTGGGATATCACAATATATCTTATTTAATTAATGCATCTATATACTTGGTAAAGGGTGGAAGGCTCAGCCTTATGCCTGGTGTTTTGTTCCACTCTTGCCGCCCTAGTTTTCCGTCATATGGGTGTTATGTTCCTGGATTTTGCGCCCCTTACGCGGTTGGGCTATAATGGGAACCCCTTGACAGTTCGCCTTAAGTAAAGCTCTTCCAGCAATGCCCAACATTGCTTTTACCATTCGCCACCTAGCCTTTTCTTTCCCTTGGGTTCTGCAGACTCAAGGGTCATCATTGTTTTACCCCCCCCCCGGGCCAGTGCTCCTCTGAGTGTTGGTCCACCTGTCAGCTACCGGTGGCCACCAGGGGCAACTCTGGGCTGGCCTACCCGTACCTAAGACAATCTGAGTGTGCCCTGAGAAAGAGATATGTGCAGCTCCTATCGGGATTTATCGGCACGTTCGGGCGGTGTTGCTAGTTTAGTTTTACCCTGTCGAAATGTCTTGTCGTACCGGGATACTGAGTCTGATCGGAATGTCTCGGGTGGAGGTCTATTCCTTCGTTGACCGTGAGAGCTTGTCATGGGCTAAGTTGGGACACCCCTGCAGGGATTGAACTTTCGAAAGCCATGCCCGCGGTTATGGGCAGATGGGAATTTGTTAACGTTCGGTTGTAGAAAACCTGAAGTCGACCTTAATTAAAATGAATCAACAGCGTGTGTAACCGTGATGGTCTCATTCCGGCGGAGTCCGGGAAGTGAACACGGTGTTGGAGTTATGCTTGACGTAGGTTGCTATAGGATCACTTCTCCCTCTAGCGCATGCCCCGTGCTCGATTCCCTCCTCCCTCGACGCGCCGCTAGAGAGAAGGAGAGAGTAGCACCGCACCTCCCTTTTCTTCCCCTACTCCGGTTAACACTGAACCCTGTCCTCGGCTACCCCGTTCCCACACGCGCCGTGGCGCCCTCCAGCCGCATCGCACCCGTCGTCCACCACCGCTCCGGCCGTCTTCGCCGGAGTACCACCAGTAAGACGCGCCCCTGTGCACCAGGCAGCTTCCTCTGCCCCGTTCCTTTCTTCTCCATCCCGTCCCCTTCCTTGAGTTCTTAGTCTCTCTCTTGGACAGCAGGGCCCCATGGACGCCAAGCCACCGGTCCTCCGCGCCCTCACACCCTGCCGGACATTCGCCTGGCCCCGCTTGTCCGCTACCGGTGCCTGTTGTTGCCCCGGCGCTGACAGCCATCACCGCTGCTCTGCTTCGTGTCGAGAAGGAGCACCTCGTCGCCGGGCGTTGACCTCTTCTCTTGCTCCAGCTCCGTCCGGCAAGGGCCTCGTGCCCGCTGCCTCTTTTGTCGCGATCAGGACCATGTCCTCATGCCCCTGATCGCCTCGCCATGACCATCTCCTCCCTGACGCCCTGGCTGCTGCTACAAGACCACCACGGCGCCATCAAGGAGCCCTAGGGCCGAAGATGAGCACGACCGTGCATCTCTCCTTATGCCACTTTGGAGATCAAGACCATCAATATCAAGACTGCCCCGGACCATGTCGTCTCGCCGGATCGTCAAAAACCCCGGTTGATGCCAAGTACCTCGACGCCCAATGCCTGGAACGACTACCGTCGCCAAGACCCATGAACCAATAACTTCAAGTTCAACTATTGTCGCAAGAACGAGACCGGCGGGTCCAAAGACCCCAAGTACCATGACAACCCCAAAGGGATTCGAGTTCGTCAAGTTCACCTTCGAAACGTGTACCACTACAGACGACTAAGACCCTGGATTCGACATGTTCCTCACGGTGACCCTGAACATCTACGGGACATGCACGACTTCGAACCGTGTACCACGTCGAACATGTACGGCTACACGATGAGCCGCAAGACCCCAAAGGACTGCCGCCGCCGAAGTCCGCGAGTACCACTACGTTTGCCATGTACAACTACACGAAGTCCGGACCGACAAGTGCCTTGACAATGTCTGTACCTCTTCCGTCGCCGAGGACCGAAAGTACCACTACGTCCCATCGAACCCGAACCGTCTCGTTTGCACACTTCGAAGGTATAACTCCGAGACGACGTCCGTGAACGAATGCTTGCGATGTTTGAGATGCTCGTGTTTGCACCGTGTCCAAATTGTCACTCGTTTCCTTGTCGCCAACTCGTGGGACACCCGGAATCCGGGATCACCCCACCATCTCTAGCTTGTTCCGAACATCTGCACCCTTGCTTCCTTTCCACCAGTATCTCCGTGAGCCACCGAAACCGATATGGTGCCGTGGCATGATTTTTAGATTCATCGCCGTGGCACCCCTTTTCGTTTCCGCCACGATGACAAATGCTTCATAATATGCTGATGTCTTCTCTTGTCATAGTCTTCAATGTGAATATCTTCACATACCACCATTGTCTTCAATGTCTTCATACATTTTTAGGGGTCATCTCCGGTAGATAAACCGAATCAATGAGGGACTACTACCTGTGTTATCCTGTAATTCTCACAAACACATTAGTCCCTCAACCAGGTTTGTCGTCAATACTCGAAAACCAACTAGGGGTGGCACTAGAAGCACTTACAGCCACCCCTGAAGATCTGGGTGGTTAAGAAACCTTAACTCTCTTTTGTAGGGAAATGTCTCGAGCCAAAAATCAAAGGCGTCAGATGCTATTGCTGGGGACATAAAACATCTTGTGGGGCGCAAGATAAATTGCCCAAATGGTTTTATTATGTATTTCGTTCCTGAATCGCTTGCCAATCTTCCTATCAGTCCTAACCTGGGTATGAGCTTTCATAATCCACTTGCTCGTCAAATGTTTATGCTTCACAATACTCTACGTGAAGCCTATCCCCTAACTGCACTTTAGGGTATGACACCAACTGGTTCAGAATGGATTATTGATAGTGGATGCACTAACCACATGACTGGAGATCAAAGTCTTCTCATGGACTCAACCTTACGTCCATCTGACAAGAGTCATATCACATTTGTTGACACTGGTAAAAGCAAGGTATTGGGTCTAGGTAGAGTTGTGATCTCAAAGGATCAGCACATGGATAAAGTGATGCTTGTTGAATCCCTTGGTTTCAACTTAATGTCTGTCTCAATGCTTTGTGACTTGAACATGATTGTGATATTTGGGAAATATAGTTGCCTTGTTTTAATGGAATCTAACAAGTCTCTTGTAACGCCCTCGATGCGGCTATATCTCCCACGTGTCGAAGCACGACTTAGAGGCATAACCGCATTGAAAGCAATGTCGCAAGTGAGGTAATCTTCACACAACCCATGTAATACATAAGGGAAAGAGATACATAGTTGGCTTGGAATCGCCACTTCACACAATACATGAATAAAGCATTACATCAATCAGACACACTCAAGGTCCAACTATGGAACCAAAATAGAAGAAGAACCCCAAATGCTACACGGTCCCCGATCGACCCCAACTTGGATCCACTACTGATCAACTAGAATGAAACAACACAAAGGGCAAGATCTTCATCAAGCTCCTCCTTGAGCTTGGTTGAGTCTCCTCCACGGTATCATCGGCACCTGCAAACTGGTTTTGGATGTATCTGTGAGTCACGGGGACTCAGCAATCTCACACCCTCGCGATCAAGACTATTTAAGCTTATAGGTAAGGTAAAGGTATGAGGTGGAGCTACAGCAAGCGACTAGCATATTTGGTGGCTAACATATACGCAAAAGAGAGCGAGAAGAGAAGGCAAAGCACGATCGAGAAACTATGATCAAGAAGTGATCCTAGAGCAACCTACGTCAAGCATAACTCCAACACCGTGTTCACTTCCCGGACTCCGCCGGAAAGAGACCATCACGGTTACACACGCGGTTGATGTATTTTAATTAAGGTCAACTTCAGGTTTTCTACAACCGGACATTAACAAATTCCCATCTACCCATAACCGCGGGCACGGCTTTCAAAAGTTCAAATCCCTGTAGGGGTGTCCCAACTTAGCCCATCACAAGCTCTCACGGTCCACGAAGGATATTCCTTCTAGCGGGAAGACCCGATCAGACTCGGAATCCCGGTTACAAGAGTTTTATTCAGGGCGAACTGTCAAGGGGTTCCCATTATTACCCAACCGTGTAAGGAACGCAAAATCCGGGAACATAACACCGATATGACGGAAACTAGGGCGTCAAGAGTGGAACAAAACACTAGGCAAAAGGCCGAGCCTTCCACCCTTTACCAAGTATATAGATGCATTAATTAAATAAGAGATATTGTGATATCCCAACAAGTAAACATGTTCGAACAAGGAACAACATCTCCACATTCCAACAAGGAACAAAACTTCAATCTTCACCTGCAACTAACAACGCTATAAGAGGGGCTGAGCAAAGCGGTAACATAGCCAATCAACGGTTTGCTAGGACCAGGTGGGTTAGAGGCTTGGTTCAACAATATGGGAGGCATGATAAGCAAGTGGTAGGTATCATAGCATAGGCATAGCAAAAGAGCGAGCAACTAGCAAGCAAAGATAGAAGTGATTTCGAGGGTATGGTCATCTTGCCTGAAATCCCGCAAGGAAGAAGAACGAGTCCATGAAGAAGACAAACGGACGTAGTCAAACGGTTCCTCACAACGCGACGTTATCGGAATCAACCTGAAGAAGCAACACCGGAAAGAAAGAAAACAATAAAGTAAACAACCATCACATAAGCATGGCATGATGCACAACCAGGTATGATGCATGTCCGGTTTAAATGAGGCATGTCATGGCAAAATGCACAAGCAATCCTACAAATTAAGTGGAGCTCGAAAACACCACGTTCAAGTTATTTAGTTCGATCTCGTTTATGTACCCAACAATATTAAATGTTGTTAAACATGGCAAGAGGGTTAAGCAAATGAAAACTACCTATCTAGGCAAGTTCAAATGAGGCCAGAACAACAAAACAACAAGTCCGGAAACTCCTCATGTGCATATTTTGGTTATGGTACTGTTCTGCCGTATACACAATTTTAGAGTTGTTAAACATGCAAAGTAAGGTCACCAAGTTAAACTAGGCAAAATTCTACCCCATTTACATATAAAGTTTATTAAAATCCGAGCTACGATTATTTAGTTATGAATTAAAGCATTTTATCATGGCATAGGAGCAAATTTAATCAAACAACATTTTAAACATTTCAAACATGCATGAAAGTTGGATATTATTACTCTACACAAAATTCTAAGCAACTATCATATATACTTCATTTTAATCTGATGCACGAATTGTGAGTTATTATGTGCATGTTGTGCAAGGGGTTTTCTGTAAATCTGCGTTCTCTGGAAAAATTATCTAAAACGTTCTGCGGGAAAAAAATCACATCTCGGGCCGAAACTGCAGGCTGGCCCAACAAGAGAAATAAAACAAAAGAGGGGCATTGTGGGTGGCCTCACCCATGAGCTAAGGCCCGTGAAGGCTGGCAGGCTCGCAGTGGGAGCCGGCCGGAGGAGGGACGCGACCCATGTGTGGTCGATGGGGAGGACTCGTCCGATCTGGCCGGAGGAGTCAACGCGAGCGCGTGGCCATGTTTCTGAAACAGAGGAAGCAGGGGTGCGCGGCTGCGGTCAACGCGAAGCGCGGGCGAGCGGGCGCCTCGTCCCCTGCTCGTGCAGGAGCGAAGCAGGGAGGTGGCGCGGTGAGGGACTTAGCGAGGAGGGTTCCGCGCGGGAACGGCGGAGTCATCGAGCTCCAGTGAGCGGGACTTGGCACTGGGGTCGTGCTCCTCGTGTGCGATGACGAAGCAGAAGGGACGACGGGGAAGCGGCCTTGGCGCGGCAGAAGGAGGCCGAGCGCGGCTCGCCTGGGTGCAGAGGAGCGCGGGTGGAGGCCATGGTCTCCCAGCGACCTAGGAAGAAGCGGGGCGTGGATGTCTCGTCTCTTCTTGGACGAAGCAGAGGTGTGGCACGGCGGGGCTTGAGCGCCTGATGCGGCGGTGGAAGATCCGGGCGCATGGAGCATCAATCCATCCATGCTCGGCATGAAACGACGACGACGGAGTTTGATGAAGCGTCCATGGTGGTCTCCTGTGAGCGAAAACAGAGAGAAGGATGGGGAGATCGTGAGAAAGAGAGGTAGAGAAGCAGGAGGGGGAAAAGAGCGGGGCTGTCAGGGCACTCATCTCCGGTGATGTGCTCGAGCGCCTCGAGTAGGGAGGCGCTACGGCTGGCTGAATGCGGCTTGGGCTGCTCGTGGATGGGCGCGCACGACGAGGGAGGTGATCGGAGGCTACAGGGTGGAGGCCGAGAAGAATTTTTGGATCGGGGACTCGGGCAACTGGAGGTAGGAGGAGCAGTGGAGAACGCTGGTAGGTTGAATTGGGCAGCGGAGATCCCGAGGGGGATTCGGTAGAGTGGTGGTGGCGTGGGGATGGATGGGACATTGCTCCTAAAATTTAGGGCTAGGTGTCTATTTATAGGAAGGAGTTAGTTTAGGGGCTATCTAGCCCCTCCGATCATAATCGGATGGCCGAGAAATAAATAGGTAGGAAGTCCAAATAAGAAAACGGAGATGTTTTGTAGACGTTTGGGGATGATCCGGATCCAACGGTGACGACTACCCGGGTCGGGTTCGGGACAACTTTCGGACGCGCGTGAGGGGGGCTGCGGGCTGACGAGAGAGGTTAGGTTGGACCTGGCGGTAGGTAGTGAGCTGTGTAGATGGTCTCGAGCTGAGAGAAGAGAAGAGAGGGAGGCCCGGCGACTGTTTCGGGAAGCCGAAAACGTCCGACGTTAGACCGACTATACTGCCGCTCTAGTTAATCGTTGGGGCGTCAAACGAACTCCGATTGTGATGAAACTTGGCAGACGGTCTACCTACACTATAACAAGACCGCACGCCAACTCTCATCCCATTCCGAGAACATTTTCCGGCCACTTATAAAATACTATTTCGGACATGCCTCGGGCGCGTGCAAGTGTGTCTGGGCTCCGAACGGACAACAGAAGGAATGAGGAGACCGGGACGGATGCAAGTTTTGAAAACATGATGATGCAATGCACATGATGACATGACAAGACGCAACACGCAAGCGAATGACGAGGCAACAATGGCGAATAACTGGAAGACACCTGGCACCTCGGCCTCGGGGCGTTACAACACTCCACCACTACGAGAGGATCTCGTCCCGAGATCTAGAATGGCACCGGAGAGACAAACGGAAGAGAAAGAGAAGAGCTAAAACTAAGTTCCTTCTTCGACAAACGAGTGAGACCAAAGAGCCTTGAAAGGTTAAGCCATTTCCGAGAATAGAATAAACGGAGATGAATGAACTTGAAGACACTCCATTATGAAAGAGGAAAAGAAAGAACAACTTCGGGCAGCACTCTGATTGAAAAGAAAAGGAATTGAATAAGAACTTGGTAAGATGAGAAGATACTTGATGAAATCACAACACACTGCCTCCGGAACTATTGAATGAATGGAATAAGGGGCAAGAAGGATCTCAGACAACACTCCGGTTGAAAAGAGATGAATGGCTTGATAAGGCGAAAAGAACTTGAGCAAAATGGCACAACACTCCGGTTTAAAAGGATAAACCAAGAAAAGAACACGATCCTGAGAAAACGAAAAGATGGGTTGAAGAGAGCAACATCACAAAGCCTCCAGAATGAAAGAATAGAAGATAAATAATAGAAATAGGAGAATTGAGAAGAAAATGCCAATTTCTGCCACAAAAGAGTTTGAAAAGGCATCTTTAGGAGAAGGCTCGAACGGAGTTGTTGGAAAAAACCAACAACGAAAAGATAAGCTTGATATGGACTTATAGAAGATACCCCAAAATTATGAGGTGACAACTTGCCACCCACGGAATAGATTTGATTGGAAAGAACAAGGAGACGAGAAACTTATTTCACCAGGAGGGTAGATGAATAACTTGGGTCATTTATAAACACCATAGATAGCAACAATCCTTAGGGAAGGCTTTAGGTGAAATATAACCCAAGATAACTTCAAAGAAGAGATTGATGGATTTAAAATACCTCATTCCTAACAACATGTGAATCATGAAACATGAACCCAAATTATCAAGAATGACATAATACCACCTCCAATTATACGGTAGAAAGGATTGCACTCCGGATTGCAAAATGAAGAATGATTGCGCTCCTTAGAAAAGAATGTTGATGAACGCTTCGAGAAGGAAATAAAACCTCGATGAACCATCATGTAGAACATCCATGAGGAACTCCGGTAAACAAAATGATGATAAAAGAAAGAGAAGTTGAAAACATAAGGTGAAACCTTGTAATGATTTAGAAGGAGCTTCGCGACGAGATAATGCGGAAAAGCTAGGAACTCCGGAAAAGAAAGATGAAGCAAATGAAACCAATAATTTTCAATGAACCTCCGGAATAAGGAATTGAATCACTTGGAAGAAACAAGAATAATAATTACATTATGCTTATCCTTCACCAATTCAAATTGATGACAAGCAATGGAATTGGCATACTACTTATTCTCGTAGAAAGGATTAAGCGAGATATAGCGGAAACTTGGGAATGTCTTCGACAAATCCACAGGTAGGCTTGAAAACAACAAATGAATTGATACAATAACAAGGTAAGAAGAATCTTGAACGAACCACCGTAAGAATTAAAATGAACGAAGAAAGAGATGAATCACCGGTAAGAAATTGAAAACGAACAAAGATACTTCGGGAAATTTAGATACAACAGAACGAAGAGATCAACAGCTGATAAGAAAATACTTGAATGATGCACCGGTAAGATTTAGAGAACCATAGCTGAAAGCTAAGAATGAATAAATTCTGAGATGATGGGCTCTGGAGAAACAAACTGAAAAGAATCTTGAATTGCTCCAGATAGGTGAAAAAAATTCTCACAATCCAAACAATTATGAGAGGATCGCCTCGAACTAGAACCACGAATCTCTGAGAGGACGGATAAGATATGGAAGAAAATTCTTCTTCGGTCCTCAAAATCTGAGAATTACGACGAGAAACACCAACAATAATTGTAGAGGTGCTCCGAAATGAAGAATAGAAAGGTTGATGCAACGATGAAAAGAATTAGAAAGATCTTGGAGAAAGGCACTTGACTGATGAAAATCATTCTTACGTCATACTTCGAAAAGAATTTTTGAGGATAGCTCCGAGAGAATTAGAAGAGTCAGGTAAGATCCTAGGAAAAGACCTGTGGGTTAGGGCCCACTCAAAAGAAACACCATTGAAAAGATTACTTGAAAAGGAGAATGCACCGGTTGAATTAAATGACTTGGATGAGGGAACATCCTCAAAAGAGCTTGAAAGAAAGCAGAGTGGAAACACGAATCTTGGAGATATCTTCAGCACTCCGGAATAATAGAATAGAGAGAAGTGAATGAATATGAGGAGCACCGGCATGAGAGGGTATTTGAAACGAGGAAAGAGATATGATCAACACCGAAGGCTTGAATTGGTACCACCGGAGAAGAAAACGAGTGAAGAGTGACGAACTTGAAGGTCCGTTAGAATCTTCATGAGAATCACCGGATAAGAAAATTGAAAGAAAAGAATGAAGAGACTTCACATGAATAGGATGGGCACTTGATTACGAAATCTCAGTCCTTGAAGAAAAACAAGGGTGGGAGAAACAAAGACAATTTGGAATGGATGAAACGAACACCGTTGAGAAGAAGTGATAATTGATCTTGCGGAAGTTGAAATGATCGGATCCACTTGAAGAGAAAAACACGCCGGTTGCAAAAGGAATTACATGACAAACTCGATGATCGAGAAGGATTAGTGTTCACATCGGGGTATGAGAACACCGCTTAGAAAAAGGTATGGAATCAACATTTGACTTCGAAGCAACTCGAATACCACAACTCAAAACAAAACAAAGGATTGTCTTGCAAAATAGCCGGAGCAAACATATGATAGAGATTTCGTCCGAAGTTTTCGTGGTGGGGCCTACACGGGCTCGATCGTACAGCACCATCATGTACAAGGCAGTGCACATGACATACGAAGCGTCCCCGAGTCGGCATAGCCAAGGACTCTTTAAGACACAACGAGACCACTGTAAAACCAACCGTGAATAGGCGGACCACTAGACGTCGAACCCCAATTTCATATCATACATCTGTTGGAAAGATACCTAAGAGCTACTTGAATTCCCACCTATGAAACTCTCGAACCTTTCCGGTTATGCAATCAGGTGTTGGGGATACAGGGGAAGCATAATATCTCACCAAAAACTAGCAAGTCCTACATCCAACTGTATCCATCCTTCAACACATAACGAAGAAAAACTTCGGAACCCATCTACCTCAACCTTCGAAAAGCATCCGTTATACAAGTTATGGCAATACTCCCAAACTCCCGCCCCAGTACTGGGTGGCGTCGAGGTTATCTCACCAACAACTACATAAAAGAGATTTTCGATGTCGGCGTACTAAACTCAAGTATTCCAGAACTGCAACGATAAAATTGTGACGACAACACCTCGGAGCTCAACTCCCCGGGACACTGCCACAACCCCTAAATGTCAGGAGGCACCAAGAACAATGTTCTCGTCACAAAACCATCGGAACAATTCCAAGATACCCGCGTGATCCTAAATATTTTTTTGTGAAATTTGAGAAGAGAAGAGTCAAAAATCTACATCAGGATGCCTTAACAGAGCGATGAGGAGAATGGGGAGTAAAAAGAATTCCTAAACTCTCCGATATATAATTCCTAAATGACTCAAAACATTTTTCTAGACTCAACAACGGCTGCTAAAAACGATGAAGCAATGGGGCTCCTAAGGTCGGGGAAGGCTCTGATTACCAACTTGTAACGCCGTCGATGCGGCTATATCTCCCACGTGTCGAAGCATGACTTAGAGGCATAACCGCATTGAAAGCAATGTCGCAAGTGAGGTAATCTTCACACAACCCATGTAATACATAAGGGAAAGAGATACATAATTGGCTTACAATCGCCACTTCACACAATACATGAATAAAGCATTACATCAATCAGATACACTCAAGGTCCGACTACGGAACCAAAATAGAAGAGGAACCCCAAATGCGACACGGTCCCCAATCGACCCCAACTGGGCTCCACTACTGATCAACTAGAACGAAACAACACAAAGGGCAAGATCTTCATCAAGCTCCTCCTTGAGCTTGGTTGAGTCTCCTGCACGGTATCATCGACACCTGCAAACTGGTTTTGGAAGTATCTGTGAGTCACAGGGACTCAGCAATCTCACACCCTCGCGATCAAGACTATTTAAGCTTATAGGTAAGGTAAAGGTATGAGGTGGAGCTGCAGCAAGCGACTAGCATATTTGGTGGCTAACATATACGCAAAAGAGAGCGAGAAGAGAAGGCAAAGCACGATCAAGAAACTATGTTCAAGAAGTGATCCTAGAGCAACCTACGTCAAGCATAACTCCAACACCGTGTTCACTTCCCGGACTCCGCCGGAAAGAGACAATCACGGTTACACACGCGGTTGATGTATTTTAATTAAGGTCAACTTCAGGTTTTCTACAACCGGACATTAAAAAATTCCCATCTGCCCATAACCGTGGGCACGGCTTTCGAAAGTTCAAATCCCTATAGGGGTGTCCCAAGTTAGGCCATCACAAGCTCTCACGGTCAACGAAGGATATTCCTTCTAGCGGGAAGACCCGATCAGACTCGGAATCCCGGTTATAAGACATTTCGACAAGGTAAAACTAAACCAGCAACACCGCTCGAATGTGCCGACAAATCCCGATAGGAGCTGCACATATCTCTTTCTCAGGGCACACCGGATTGTCTAAACTTCCGGTAGGCCAGCCCAGAGTTGCCCCTGGTGGCCACCGGCGGCTGACAAGTTGGACCAACACTCAGAGGATCACTGGCCCGGGGGTTTAAAATAATGATGACCCTTGGGCACGCGACCCCCAAGGGAAAAGAAAAGGCTAGGTGGCGAATGGTAACACCAATGTTGGGCATTGCTGGAAGAGTTTTATTCAGGGCGAACTGTCAAGGGGTTCCCATTATTACCCAACCGCGTAAGGAACGCAAAATCCGGGAAAATAACACCGATATGACAGAAACTAGGGCAGCAAGAGTGGAACAAAACACTAGGCAAAAGGCCGAGCCTTCCACCCGTTACCAAGTATATAGATGCATTAATTAAATAAGAGATATTGTGATATCCCAACAAGTAAACATGTTCCAACAAGGAACAACATCTCCATGTTCGAACAAGGAACAAAACTTCAATCTTCACCTGCAACTAACAACGCTATAAGAGGGGCTGAGCAAAGCGGTAACATAGCCAATCAACGGTTTGCTAGGACCAGGTGGGTTAGAGGCTTGGTTCAACAATATGGGAGGCATGATAAGCAAGTGGTAGGTATCACAGCATAGGCATAGCAAAAGAGCGAGTAACTAGCAAGCAAAGATAGAAGTGATTTCGAGGGTATGGTCATCTTGCCTGAAATCCCGCAAGGAAGAAGAACGAGTCCAAGAAGAAGACAAACGGACGTAGTCAAACGGTTCCTCACAACGCGACGTTATCGGAACCAACCCGAAGAAGCAACACCGGAAAGAAAGCAAACAATAAAGTAAACAACCATCACATAAGCATAGCAGGATTCACAACCAGGTATGATGCATGTCCGGTTTAAATGAGGCATGTCATGGCAAAATGCACAAGCAATCCTACAAATTAAGTGGAGCTCGAAAACACCACGTTCAAGTTATTTAGTTCGATCTCGTTTATGTACCCAACAATATTAAATGTTGTTAAACATGGCAAGAGGGTGAAGCAAACGAAAACTACCTATCTAGGCAAGTTTAAATGAGGCCGGAACAACAAAACAACAAGTCCGGAAACTCCTCATGTGCATATTTTGGTTATGGTACTGTTCTGCCCTAAACACAATTTTAGAGTTGTTAAACATGCAAAGTAAGGCCACCATGTTAAACTAAGCAAAATTCTACCCCATTTACATATAAAGTTTATTAAAATCCAAGCTACGATTATTTAGTTATGAATTAAAGCATTTTAACATGGCATAGGAGCAAATTTAATCAAACAACATTTTAAATATTTCAAACATGCATGAAAGTTGGAAATTATTAAACTACACAAAATTCTAAGCAATTATCGTATATACTTCATTTTAATCCGATGCACAAATTGTGAGTTATTATGTGCATGTTGTGCAAGGGGTTTTCTGTAAATCTGCATTCTCTGGAAAAATTATCTAAAATGTTCTGCGGAAAAAAAAATCACATCTCGGGCCGAAACTGCAGGCTGGCCCAACAAGAGAAATAAAACAAAAGAGGGGCATTGTGGGTGGCCTCACCCATGGGCTAAGGCCCATGAAGGGTGACAGGCTCGCAGTGGGAGCCGGCTAGAGGAGGGACGCGGCCCATGTGCGGTCGATGGGGAGGACTCGTCCGATCTGGCTAGAGGAGTCAACGCGAGCGCGTGGCCATGTTTCTGAAACAGAGGAAGCATGGGTGCGCGGCTGCGGTCAACGCGAAGCGCAGGCGAGCGGGTGCCTCGTCCTCTGCTCGTGCAGGAGCGAAGCAGGGAGGTGGCGCGGTGAGGGACTTGGCGAGGAGGGTTCCACGCGGGAACGGCGCAGTCATTGAGCTCCACCGAGTGGGACTTGGCACTGGGGTCGTGCTCCTCACGTGCGATGAAGAAGCAGAAGGGACGATGGGGAAGCGGTCTTGGCACGGCAGAAGGGGGCCGAGCGCGGCTCGCCTGGGTGCAGAGGAGCGCGGGTGGAGGCCATGGTCTCCCAGCGACCTAGGAAGAAGCGGGGCGTGGATGTCTCGTCTCTTCTTGGATGAAGCAGAGGTGCGGCACGGCGGGGCTTGAGCGCCTGATGCGGCGGTGGCAGATCCGGGCGCGTGGAGCATCGATCCATCCATGCCCGGCATGAAACGACGACGACAGAGTTTGATGAAGCGGCCATGGTGGTCTCCTGTGAGCGAAAACAGAGAGAGGGATGGGGAGATCGTGAGAAAGAGAGGTAGAGAAGCAGGAGGGGGAAAAGAGCGGGGCTGTCGGGGCACTCATCTCCAGCGATGTGCTCGAGCGCCTCGAGCAGGGAGGCGCTGCGGCTGGCTGAATGCGGCTTGGGCTACTCGTGGATGGGCGCGCACGACGAGGGAGGTGGTCGGAGGCTACAGGGTGGAGGCCGAGAGGAATTTTTTGATCGGGGGCTCGGGCATCTGGAGCTAGGAGGAGCAGTGGAGAACGCTGGTAGGTTGAATCGGGCAGGGGAGATCCCGAGGGGGATTCGGTAGAGTGGCGGCGGCGTGGGGATGGATGGGACATTGCTCCTAAAATTTAGGGTTAGGTGTCTATTTATAGGAAGGAGTTAGTTTAGGGGCTATCTAGCCCCTCCGATCATAATCGGACAGCCGAGAAATAAATAGGTAGGTAGTCCAAATAAAAAAACGGAGATGTTTTGTAGACGTTTGGGGACGATCCGGATCCAACGGTGACGACTGCCCGGGTCGGCTTCGGGACAACTTTCGGACGCGCGCGAGGGGGATGCGGGCTGACGAGAAAGGTTAGGTTGGACCTGGCGGTAGGTAGTGAGCTGTGTAGACGGTCTCGAGTTGGGAGAAGAGAAGAGAGGAAGGCCCGGCGACTGTTTCCGGAGGCCGAAAACATCCGACGTTAGACCGACTAGACTGCCTCTATAGTTAATCGTTGGGGCGTCAAACGAACTCCGATTGTGATGAAACTTGGCAGACGGTCTACCTACACTATAACAATACCGCACGCCAACTCTCATCCCATTCCGAGAACATTTTCTGGCCACTTATAAAATACTATTTCGGACATGCCTCGGGCGCGTGCAAGCGTGTCTGGGCTCCGAACGGACAACGGAAGGAATGAGGAGACCGGGACGGATGCAAGTTTTGAAAACATGATGATGCAACGCACATGATGACATGACAAGACGCAACACGCAACCGAATGACGAGGCAACAACGGCGAATAACTGGAAGACACCTGGCACCTCGGCCTCGGGGCGTTACATGATGGTGAACTGTTTGTGTGCCAAATCTATGTGGATGACATTATCTTCGGCTGCACTGACAAAAGATACAGTGGTGAGTATGGACACATGATGCAAAGAGCAATATCAGACGTCCATGATGGGTGAGCTGAAGTTCTTCCTTGGTCTTCAAATCCATCAGCAAAGCAATAGCATCTTAATATCTCAAGAGAAATACCTCAAAGATTTCCTGAAGAAGTTGGGAATGCAAGACTACATGGGATACACGACGCCAATGCCAACCAAAAGTCATCTTGGCCCCTACAACAATGGTAAAGAGTTCGATCAAAAGGTATACCGCTCCATGATTGGTTCTTTACTTTATTTGTGTGCATCTAGGCTAGATATCATGCTTAGCCTTTGCATGTGTGCCCGATTCCATGCGGCACCAACGGATTCGCATCACTTAGCTATGAAGCGAATTCTTCGATATCTGGCTTACACCCCAACACTAGGATTATGGTATCCAAAGGGCTCAGAGTTTGATCTAGTTGGATTCTCAGATGCTAATTATGCTGGTGACAAGGTTGATCGCAAGTCTACATCAGGCACATGTCACTTTCTTGGATGATATCTTGTTTGTTGGTCTTCAAAGAAGCAGAACTCTGTGTCTCTGTCCACTTCTGAATCTGAATACATTGCTGCTGGATCTTGCTGCACTCAACTTATGTGGATGAAGCAAACTCTCAAGGACTATGGCATCCATCTGAAGCATGTACCACTCTACTGTGACAATGAAAGCACTATCAAGATTGCCAACAACCCAGTGCAGCATTCGAAGACAAAGCACATTCAGATCCGTCATCACTTTCCCAGAGATCATGTCATGAAGGAAGATATTGATATCATTCACGTCAACACTGAAGAGCAATTGGCAGATATCTTCACAAAGCCCTTGGATGAGAAAAGGTTTTGCAAGTTGTGGTGTGAGCTAAATAACTCAGAATCCTCGAACGCCCTATTGTTGGACACACATCCTAACGCTGATGCATGAGATGACTTAGATGTGCAACACAAGAAGTAACGTATATCTTCAAATAATGAAGACATACATTCTAAGTGTGAATACATTAATGCGGAAATTTACTTCAGAGTGCCACAATAATTGTGCGCCGTGTGTGGGTCTAATACTTCCTATATGGTGGGTAACGCCACCACCAAACTCTTGTTTGAAGTGTTTTCAATTGGCGTTACACTTGCATAATCTTCACATTTGGTTTTGTCATCAACATTGATTCAACTTCATGTTTATCTTCACAACGTTGATTTGGTATCATATTGATATATACATATATTGGTGTTATGTCCTCTACAACATTCACTTATAGCTATGTCTTCATGTTTGAATCTTTTGACCTAAGTGAACTTGATCGGACCCTTACCTCTTCTATGCTTATACCCCAAATTCTATCTATCCTAATCATATGCATTCTATCGAAACTGTCAAATGTTTTCTCTGTGTCCTTGTCAGCAAAAGATACAGAGACAACCATTGAATCTGTTTTAAATGGTATATCCTTATTGCCTGAACTCCGGAGAAGCCGGAACAACCACCCGACAATCCAGGCATGCGTGGGAACATGGAACAACTTCCAATGTGTTGTATGCTTGCCACGTGTCCCTCAGATGTGAACCGCCAGGGGGACCTGCATAATTGCACTGTGTTGTCCCTTTCCTTATAAATATACATCACATCGCGGTGAAAAATCGTTCTCCCACCTCTCCACCTCGCGCAAACCCTAGCGCCACCGCTAGCTCTCGACGACGCCGGCGACGAAGCGCTTAGCTGCCACGACCTCACCGACGCTATCCTCACGCCAGCCGCGGACCTCGTCTTATCCGCTGCATCCGTAGGTGTCTTCCGTCGCCATGTTAGGGCACGACAGATTGAACTGCTCGGCCTCCAACTCCACTCCATCTAGCAGTTCTTCGTGTGGTAATTAAACCTTACCTTTTTACTGCCTTTTTGATCTGATAGATCGATCCCTCTCCACCAAAAGTGGTTTCTGCACCTACAAAATTGGATCTATCCTGTTCGGCATGTCATATCTTGCCTAGTATATTCACTTATGCTTCACTACTGGTTAGATTCCTCACTTGTACCAGTTCTTGGATTCGAACAAATCTGGAACCAACTCTCAACAAATAAGTGAATGTCTTCACGTCATGCGGTCAATGTCTTCAAACTAATTTATCTTCAAAATCTTCTGAGAATGCATACGACCTCTTCTCCTTCCCTCGCATCTCTAATGCTGTCACAGGTACATGTCCGTGGGAGAATTCCTTAGTTCTCATAGTCTGCATTCATTTGCAGAGTTCTTACAACGTCACATTAATTCTCCTGAAGCTAGTTCCTGTCTGACCAGCAGACGGAAGCCTTTCCATGTTCTGAATCCATTCATGTGACGCCCCGAGACCGGCGCTCCAGATGCCTTCCAGTAATTTCATTGCCGCCGTGTGTTTCTTTTGCTTGCTCCTTTTATTTTTGCATTGCATCATGTCATCATGCCATCATGCCATTTCTTTTTTAAAAAAAATCTACGAAATAAAATGCATAGATCTTTGATCTATTTAAATTGAGGGAACTCACATGGTGATTTCTCTATATACCATATCTCCCAATATGTATAGGGAGGTAAAATAAATATTCCATTCTTTTGGAATTAACCATAACACACGTGCAAAATAATTCCCATGCATATTCCTCTTCGAGTTTGACCTTCAAATCTTGTCCACAATTCTTTATCTCTTTTCTTCCCCTGCTCCGGTCAACACTGAACCACGTCCTCGGCTACCCCGTTCGCGCGCGCGCTGTGGCACCCTCCAGCTGCGTCGCGCCCGTCGTCCACCGCCGCTCCGGCCGTCTTCGCCGGAGTACCACCAGTAAGACGGGCCCCTATGCACCAGGCAGCTTCCTCTGCCCCGTTCCTTTCTTATCCATCCCGTCCCCTTCCCTGAGTTCTTGCTCTCTCTCTTAGACAGCAGGACCCCATGGACACCAAGCCGCCGGTCCTCCGCGCCCTCACACCCTGCCGGACCTTCGCCTGGCCCCGCTTGTCCGCTACCGGCGCCTGTTGTTGCCCCCGCGCTGACAGCCATCATAGCTGCTCTGCTTCGTGTCGAGAAGGAGCACCTCGTCGCCGGGCGTTGACCTCTTCTCTTGCTCCAGCTCCGTCCGGCAAGGGCCTCGTGCCCGTTGCCTCTTTTGTCGTGACCAGGACCACGTCATCACGCCCCTGATCGCCTCGCCATGACCATCTCCTCCCTGACGCCCTGGCTGCTGCTACAAGACCACCACGGCGCCATCAAGGAGCCCTAGGGCCGAACATGACCATGACCGTGCATCTCTCCTTATGCCACTTTGGAGATCGAGACCATCAATATCAAGACTGCCCCGGACCATGTCGTCTCGCCAGATCGTCAAAAACCCCAGTTGTTGCGAAGTACCTCGACGCCCGATGCCTGGAAGAACTACCGTCACCGAGACCCATGAACCAATAACTTCAAGTTCAACTATTGTCAGAAGAACGAGACCGGCGGGTCCGAAGACCCAAGTACCACGACAACCTCGAAGGGATTCGAGTTCGTCAAGTTCACCTTCGAAACGTGTACCACTACCGACGACTGAGACCCTGGATTCGACAAGTTCCTCACGGTGACCCTGAACATCTACGGGACATGCACGACTTAGAACCGTGTACCACGTCGAACATGTACGACTACACGACGAACCACCAAGACCCCGAAGGATTGCCGCCGCTGAAGTCCGCGAGTACCACTACATTTGCCATGTACAACTACACCAAGTCCGGACCGACAAGTGCCTTGACAATGTCTGTACCTCTTCCGTCGCCGAGGACCGAAAGTACCACTACGTCCCATCGAACCCAAACCGTCTCGTTTGCACGCTTCGAAGGTATAACTCTGAGACAACGTCCATGAACGAATGCTTGCCATGTTTGAGATGCTCGTGTTTGCACCGTGTCCAAATTGTCACTCGTTTCCTTGTCGCCAACTCGTGGGACACCCGGAATCCGGGATCACCCCACCATCTCTAGCTTGTTCCGAACATCTGCACCCTTGCTTCCTTTGCACCAGTATCTCCGTGAGCTACCGGAACTGATATGGTGCCGTGGCATGATTTTCGGATTCATCGTCGTGGCACCCCTTTTCGTTTCCGCCACGATGACAAATGCTTCATAATATGCTCATGTCTTCTCTTGTCATAGTCTTCAATGTGAATATCTTAACATACCACCATTGTCTTCAATGTCTTCATACATTTTTAGGGGCCATCTCTGGTAGATAAACCGAATCAATGAGGGACTACCACCTGTGTTATCCTGTAATTCTCACAAACACATTAGTCCCTCAACCAGGTGTGTCGTCAATACTTGAAAACCAACTAGGGGTGGCACTAGAAGCACTTACAACCACCCCTGAAGATCTGGGTGGTTAAGAAACCTTAACTCTCTTTTGTAGGGAAATGTCTCCAGCCAAAAATCAAAGGCGTCAGATGCTATTGCTGGGGACCTAAAACATCTTGTGGGGCGCAAGATAAAATGCCCAAATGGTCTTATTATGTATTTCGTTCCTGAATCACTTGCCAATCATCCTATCAGTCCTAACCTGGGTATGAGCTTTCATAATCCACTTGCTCGTCAAATGTTTATGCTTCACAATACTCTACGTGAAGCCTATCCCCTAACTGCACTTTAGGGTATGACACCAACTCGTTCAGAATGGATTATTGATAGTGGATGCACTAACCACATGACTGGAGATCAAAGTCTTCTCATGGACTCAACCTTACATCCATCTGACAAGAGTCATATCACATTTGCTGACACTGGTAAAAGCAAGGTATTGGGTCTAGGTAGAGTTGCAATCTCAAAGGATCGGCACATGGATAAAGTGATGCTTGTTGAATCCCTTGGTTTCAACTTAATGTCTGTCTCAATGCTTTGTGACTTGAACATGATTGTGATATTTGGGAAATATCACTGCCTTGTTTTAATGGAATCTAACAAGTCTCTAGTCTTTCAAGGGTACCGAAAAGCTGATCTGTACATGGTAGATTTCTTAGTAGGACCATAGTTGGCCGTATGTCTTCTAGCAAAAGCATCAGAGTGCTGGCTCTGGCATCGGAGGCTAGGGCATGCTGGCATGAGGAACTTGTACACCCTCGCTAAGAAGAACCACGTCGTAGGCATCGAGGGCTTTAAGTTCAAGAAGGATCAGCTATGTGGTGCTTGAAAAGCCAGGAAGATGACTAGGGCCAAGCATCCTTCAAAGACAATCATGACGACCTCACGTCCCTTCGAGCTACTTCACATGGACCTATTCGGCCCTACTCATTACTCCACTCTTACTACCACTGCTTCTCTCTATGGCTTCGTTATTGTTGATGATTACTCTAGATATACCTAGGTGCATATAATTCTCTACAAGACTGAAGTGCAGGATGTCTTCAGACGATTTGCAAACTGTGCCATGACAAAGTATGGCATCAAGATCTGGCACATAAGAGGCAACAATAGCACAGAATTCAAGAACACCGGCCTCGACACTTATCTTGATACATTGGGCATCACTCATGAATTCTCAGCCCCATACGCACCTCAGCAGAATGTCATCATGGAGCGCAAGAACAGAACACTTATTGAGATGGCTCGGACGATGCTTGATGAGTACAAGACTCCAAGGAATTTCTGGCCTAAAGCCATTAATACTGCATGCCATGTCATCAACCATGTTTATCTTCACAAGCTTCTAAAGAAGACATCATATGAACTACTGACTGGTAAGAAGCCAAACGTAAGCTACTTCAGAGTATTTGGTGCCAGGTGCTGGATCAAGGATCCACATCACACTTCAAAATTTGCACCGAAAGCACATGAAGGTTTTATGCTTGGTTACGGAAAGGATTCACACTCCTACAGAGTCTTCAACCTCTTTCACTATAAAGTGGTTGAAACTGTGGATGTGTGGTTCGATGAAACTAACGGCTCACAAAGAGAGCACCTGCAAAATGTGCTAGATGATGTCCCTCCTAGTGAATCAATCAAGCTTATGGGTATTGGAGAAATCATACCTTCAGAGGCACAGGCCGAAGAGGAACTTATCATTTCTGCACCAAATCAACGTGAAGACTCTGCTCAGCCTGAAGCCAATACTGAATATGAAGACAATAATCAGCAAGGGAAAAATCTTCGTCTAGTTCATCCTCATGTTGAAAATGAAGTACATATTGAGAAGATAATTGATAGCATCAATGCAGCTGGTCCCCTTACTCATTCAAGAGAAACTCAGCTAGCAAATTTCTGTGGGTACTTTGCATTTGTGTCCATATCGGAACCCAAGAAAGTTGCTGAAGCCTTCATGGAACCTGAATGGATTGAAGCTATGCAAGAAGAGCTTCAACAGTTTGAGCTGAACAATGTATGGGAACTGTTCAAGCGTCCTGAACCTCGCAAGCACAATATCATAGGCACAAAATGGATCTATCGCAACAAACAAGATGAGCATGGTCAAGTTGTCAGAAACGAGGCTCGTCTCATTGCTCAAGGATAAACTCAAGTTGAAGGAATTGACTTCGATGAAACATTCTCTCCGGTGACGAGGCTTGAAGCCATTGGCATAATGCTAGCCTATGCCAACCATCACAACATCCTCCTATATCAAATGGATGTTAAGAGTGCCTTTCTCAATGGCAAGATTGAAGAAGAAGTGTATGTTGCACAACCACCTGGCTTTGAAGATCCAAAACATCCTAATATGGTTTACAAGCTCAACAAGGCACTGTATGGCCTCAAACAAGCCCCTCATGATTGGTATGACACACTCAAAGACTTCTTGAAGAGCAAAGGCTTCAAACCTGGTTCCCTAGATACTACACTCTCCACGAAGGAATATGATGGTGAACTGTTTGTGTGCCAAATCTATGTGGATGACATTATCTTCGGCTGCACTGACAAAAGATACAGTGATGAGTTTAGACACATGATGCAAAGAGCAATATCACATGTCCATGATGGGTGAGCTGAAGTTCTTCCTTGGTCTTCAAATCCATCAGCAAAGCAATAGCATCTTCATATCTCAAGAGAAATACGTCAAAGATTTCCTGAAGAAGTTTGGAATGCAAGACTGCAAGGGATACACGACGCCAATGCCAACCAAAAGTCATCTTGGCCCCTACAACAATGGTAAAGAGTTCGATCAAAAGGTATACTGCTCCATGATTGGTTCTTTACTTTATTTGTGTGCATCTAGGCCAGATATCATGCTTAGCCTTTGCATGTGTGCCTGATTTTAAGCGGCACCAAACGAGTCGCATCACTTAGCTATGAAGCGAATTCTTCGATATCTGGCTTACACCCCAACACTAGGACTATGGTATCCAAAGGGCTCAAAGTTTGATCTAGTTGAATTCTTAGATGCGAATTATGCTGGTGACAAGGTTGATCGCAAGTCTACATCAGGCACATGTCACTTTCTTGGATGATATCTTGTTTGTTTGTCTTGAAAGAAGCAGAACTTTGTGTCTCTCTCCACGGCTGAATCTGAATACATTACTACTGGATCTTGCTGCACTCAACTTTTGTGGATGAAGCAAACTCTCAAGGACTATGGCATCCATCTGAAGCATGTACCACTCTACTGTGACAATGAAAGCACTATCAAGATTGCCAACAACCCAGTCCAGCATTCGAAGACAAAGCACATTCAGATCCGTCATCACTTTCTCAGAGATCATGTCATGAAGGAAGATATTGATATCATTCACGTCAACACTGAAGAGCAATTGGCAGATATCTTCACAAAGCCCTTGGATGAGAAAAGTTTTTGCAAGTTTTGGTGTGAGCTAAATAACTCAGAATCCTCGAACGCCCTATTGTTGGACACACATTCTAACGCTTATGCATGAGATGACTTAGATGTGCAACAAAAGAAGTAACGTATATCTTCAAATAATGAAGACATACATTCTAAGTGTGAATACATTAATGCGGAAATTTACTTCAGAGTGCCACAATAATTGTGCGTCGTGTCTGGGTCTAATACTTCCTATACGGTGGGTAACGCCACCACCAAACTCTTGTTTGAAGTGTTTTCAATTGGCGTTACACTTGCATAATCTTCACATTTGGTTTTGTCTTCAACATTGATTCAACTTCATGTTTATCTTCACAATGTTGATTTGGTATCATATTGATATATACATATATTGGTGTTATGTCCTCTACAACATTCACTTATAGCTATGTCTTCACGTTTGAATCTTTTGACCTAAGTGAATGTGATCGGACCCTAACCTCTTCTATGCTTCTACCGCAAATTCTATCTATCCTAATCATATGCATTCTATCGAAACTGTCAAATGTTTTCTTTTTGTCCTTGTCAGCAGAAGATACAGAGACAAACATTGAATCTGTTTTAAATGCTATATCCTTATTACCTGAACCCCGGAGAAGGCAGAACGACCACCCGACAATCCAGGCGTGCGTGGGAACATGGAACAACTTCCAATGTGTTGTATGCTTGCCACGTGTCCCTCAGATGTGAACCGCCAGGGGCACCTGCATAATTGCACTGTGTTGTCCCTTTCCTTATAAATATACATCACATCGCGGTGAAAAATCCTTCTCCCACCTCTCCACCTCGCGCAAACCCTAGCGCCACCGCTAGCTCTCGACGCCGCCGCCGACGAAGCGCTTAGCTGCCACGACCTCACCAACGCCATCCTCACGCCAGCCGCGGACCTCGTCTCCTCCACTGCATCCGTAGGTGTCTTCCGTCGCCATGTTAGGGCACGGCAGATTGAACTGCTCGGCCTACAACTCCACTCCATCTAGCATTTCTTCGTGTGGTAATTAAACCTTACCTTTTTACTGCCTTTTTGATCCCATAGATCGATCCCTCTCCACCAAAAGTGGTTTCTGCACCTACAAAATTGGATCTATCCTGTTCTGCATCTCATATCTTGCCTAGTATATTCACTTATGCTTCACTACTAGTTAGATTCCTCACTTGTACCAATTCTTGGATTCGTACAAATCTGGAACCAACTCTCAACAAATAAGTGAATGTCTTCGCGTCATGCGGTCAATGTCTTCAAACTGATTTCTCTTCAAAATCTTCTGAGAATGCATACGACCTCTTCCCCTTCCCTCACATCTCTAATGCTGTCAAAGGTACATGTCCATGGGAGAATTCCTTAGTTCTCATAGTCTGCATTCATTTGTAGAGTTCTTACGGTGTCACATTAATTCTCCTGAAGCCAGTTCATGTCTGACCAGCAGACGGAAGCCTTTCCAAGTTCTAAAGCCATTCATGTGACGCCCCGAGACCGGCGCTCCAGATGCCTTCCAGTAATTTCGTTGCCGCCGTGTGTTTCTTTTGCTTGCTCCTTTATTTTTGCATTGCATCATGTCATCATGCCATCATGCCATTTCTTTTTTTTTTAAATCTACTAAATAAAATGCATAGATCTTTGATCTATTTAAATTGAGGGAACTCACATGTTTATTTCTCTATATAACATATCTCCCAATATGTATAGGGAGGTAAAATAAATATTCCATTCTTTTGGAATTAACCACAACACACGTGCAAAATAATTCCCATGCATATTCCTCTTCGAGTTTGACCTTCAAATCTTGTCCACAATTCTTTATCTCTTTTATCGAGGCTCCTCTAAAAACCGAACATTTTTGGACCTTCCCAAACCTCACTTCCTATTCAAATCATTTGAATTTAAATCAAATGAGTTTGAATTTAATCTTTCAATCTTGGCTTTTTTTATTTTCGCGGATTGAGCACATTTTTGTGAGTCCGGGGAAATTACCCTCGTGCGCAAATTCTTTCCCTAACCCTCTCTTTCTATTTCTTCTCTCTATTTTTTTCTTTCTCTTTTTCTTCTAAGGAGAATAAGAGAGAGTAGATAGAGAGGAGAGAGGAGTCAGCCCAGCCGGCCTCTTAAGCCAGCGGACAGCCGGCCTATAGGCCATCCGCAGCCAGGCTCTTTAGGCCCAGCCGACCCCCCCCCCTAAGGCCATCCAGCCCCGCAGGCCCATTGACACCAAAGCCCACCTAATCCTAACCCTAGCCCGATCCCCACGTGCACCCTCTTCCTCGTTTCCCTGCGCGCCGCCACACACACGACACATGCACGCAGGCGCAGCCCTCTCCCCGACCTCCCTCTCGATCTCCCTCTAGCGCATGCCCCGTCCTCGATTCCCTCCTCCCTCGATGCGCCGCTAGAGAGGAAGAGAGAGCAGCACCGCACCTCCCTTTTCTTCCCCTGCTCCGGTCAACACCGAACCCCGTCCTCGGCTACCCCGTTCCCGCACGCGCCGTGGCGCCCTCCAGCCGCGTCGCGCCCGTCGTCCACCGCCGCTCCGGCCGTCTTCGTCGGAGTACCACCAGTAAGACGGGCCCCTGTGCACTAGGCAGCTTCCTCTGCCCCGTTCCTTTCTTCTCCATCCCGTCCCCTTCCCTGAGTTCGTGCTCTCTCTCTTGGACAGCAGGGCCCGACGGATGCCAAGCCGCCGGTCCTCCGCGCCCTCACACCCTGCCGGACCTTCGCCTAGCCCCGCTTGTCCGCTACCGGCGCCTGTTGTTGCCTCGGTGCTGACAGCCATCACCGCTGCTCTGCTTCGTGTCGAGAAGGAGCACCTCGTCGCCGGGCGTTGACCTCTTCTCTTGCTCCAGCTCCGTCCGGCAAGGGCCTCGTGCCCGTTGCCTCTTTTGTCGCGATGAGGACCACGTCGTCATGCCCCTGATCGCCTCGCCATGACCATCTCCTCCCTGACGCCCTGGCTGCTGCTACAAGACCACCACGGCGCCATCAAGGAGCCCTAGGGCCGAAGATGACCATGACCGTGCATCTCTCCTTTTGCCACTTTGGATATCGAGACCATCAATATCAAGACTGCCCCGGACCATGTCGTCTCGCCGGATCCTCAAAAACCCCGGTTGATGCCAAGTACCTCGACGCCCGATGTCTGGAACGACTATCGTCGCCGAGACCCATGAACCAATAACTTTAAGTTCAACTATTATCGCAAGAACGAGACGGCGGGTCCGAAGACACCAAGTACCACGTCAACCCCGAAGGGATTCGAGTTCGTCAAGTTCACCTTCGAAACGTGTACCACTACCGACGACTAAGACCCTGGATTCGACAAGTTCCTCACGGTGACCCTGAACATCTACGGGACATGCACGACTTCGAACTGTGTACCATGTCGAACATGTACGGCTACACGACGAACCGCCAAGACCCCGAAGGACTGCCCCCGCCGAAGTCCGCGAGTACCACTACGTTTGCCATGTACAACTGCACCAAGTCCGGACCGACTAGTGCCTTGACAATGTCTGTACCTCTTCCGTCGCCGAGGACCGAAAGTACCACTACGTGTCACGACCGGTTTTCCAATAAAAATATTTATTGAGAAACCAATCTTTGAGTCCAGTATGAGAGAAAATCCTCCTCACTGGTAGACAAATACTTGATACAATAAGCCAGTAGCATAGAATATATTACAGGGTTGAGCTAGGGCTGCTCAACAAATTATTACAAGCGTGCCAATAATTATACATAATGGCGGATATAACACAATGGTGTGGTGGCATACTACTGACTCGAGGATATAGTGGTGGTGGAATAACACAATGGGAAGTGTGGTAACACGACTCTCAAACTGGCATCTCATCGAGCGTCGAGGTGAGGCTCGATAAATTTATTCGGGTTGCGGAAGCGGGTATAAAACAGTGATCAAGGCCAGGGTCGCACGAGACTGACTGGGATTCCTCTAGGCGTCGGACTCGCTATCGAACTCTTCATCCATGAGATCACCTTCGTCAGCATCTGGCCAAATCAACAAGCCAGTGAGTACTTTGAAAGTACTCGCAAGACAGTTCGTACGTAAGATATAACAAATGCATGCATGAATGCGTCATGAATAATCTTCCCAATGCACAACTAAAAATTTGCATAACGAAGTAGTACGAGGGAAAACGGCGGTAGTCCGCCTGAAATCCCAACAAAATATAAATGAGAACCGATCGGGCGTCTGAAGCGACACCTCGAAGGGTGAACAAATAATAACAGAAAATAACATGCCACAGTCGGACGTCTGAGCGACATCACAGAAAGGGCTTTAAAAGAAATGCCACAGTCGGACGTCTAGGCGACATCACAGAAAGGGCTTTAAAAGAAATGCCACAGTCGGACGTCTGAGCGACATCACAGAAAGGGCTTTAAAAGAAATGCCACAGTCGGACGTCTGAGCGACATCACAGAAAGGGCTTTAAAAGAAATGCCACAGTCGGACGTCTGAGCGACATCACAGAAAGGGCTTTAGTCCACAAGTCAATAATACTCATAATAAATATTCAGTTCAAGATAATAAACGGGTTAGTCCATTCACAGAAATAAACTGTTAACCGGGCTTAGTGCTCATGAGATTCACCGGAGTATCTGTCACCAAAAACTGGCACTGGTCAGAATAAGTCAGCGCAATATTTGGATGTGGATAAGATGATTTGGAGATTTATGACTCTGCAGAGTTTGTACAAAAATTTCCCACAGCTAACGGATTTCCGTAGTCTCGAAGGACTAGTTCCGTTTACGGTATTTCGGAAGAAAACACAGCAATCCAGTACACACCCATCCTATCTCTCGATGCCAGGACTCACCCTAGACATCGTCCAAGAAAAACTTTGAGATGGGGAGATCACAATCTCGAATAGCATGGGATCAAATTTATATACGCGCGCTCTAAGGGGTGCCCCCCTCTCGGTCCCAACCGGAAACACCCATGCCCCCTGACCGGATGACTGGCTTTAATCCAGGGCCATGGAACCATCATCCCGGCCTCTCATTTTGGTGTGTACCAGGAAAGCGGTTTGCAACTTACTAAGCCATATTCCTTGCGGAAAACATGTGGTAGTACAAGGAAGGAAAAGGGAGGAACTGGACCGATACGATTTGACACTGCAGTCAAATAGTCTGGCATAAGACTGGCATGCTACAACACTGCCATCTTACCCATCCTCATGCCAACCCATGGCCTTTCATACTCACATCCATCCACTTATGGATCATCGAGCTCACTTACCTTGATCGTGCATGAAAATAACGTTCATGGGTATGCTCATCAACATGCCATGAAACTAACTAAATGCAAAACATGCCAAGACACTCATCATATCAAAAGTTTAAAACATGCTTGCCTGGTTCGGAGTAGTCGGAGCCTAGCTCGGTGAAGTTCGCGGCTCCGTCACCTCCTTCGGTATCTACGGTATACAGAAAGTATAGGCGCATTCGTAAATACCAAGAAGTGCACAAAAAGTATTCCAAAAAATTTCCAAATAAATCTGATAAAAAAACTAGACAAAATTTCAAAGAGAACAGAAAAAGACTCAATCAAAAATACTTTTCTGTTTAAAATTTATAAGGGTTTTAGTCCAGGGACCCATCTGTAAGGAAACAGAATATTTCCAGGGGCTAGCTCATAAAAACTGAAAACGCTTCGGTAGAGAATACGCCAGCCCAGGAGGAAAACGCATTTGGCAGAATACGCTTTCAGAAACGGTTCGTTTAGAAAGGGACAAAGAGGCTGACGTGCAGGCCCCACCCGTCAGGTTTGAAATTCAAAAACGGGCGGCAGAGCTCGACGGAGCCCGAGAGCCGCGGTGGTCGCCGGCGGCGATCCACGGCGAGATAAGGGGATCGGAGGGTACCTCCTTGTTCAGGGCGTCCTTCCGCGTCGGTTGGTGGTGGTGGTGGTCGCCGGCGAGTACCACGTCGACGGCGAGCCTTGCTCCGGCGGACGGCGGCTCGGGTGGAGATGGACTTCGCCGGGGAGAGCTGCAAAGGTCAAATTGGTGCTTGGGTTAGCTCACTGGGTGCTCGAGGAAGCTATTGACGAAGTTTGGGCGCCGGGGACGGCCTCACCGGAGCGAATCAAGGTGGAGGCCGAGGCGGAACGAGGCGGCCGGAGTCGAGGAAGAAGGGCCCCTCGAGGCTCTTCTAGTTGCTGGTCGGGGTCCAGAGAGGTAGTGGAGGTGTGCGGGGGCGAGAGGGAACCCGGGGGTGCTATATATAGCCGGCCCGAGGCGGTTGCCGCGTACGGATTAAGTCCGGCGAGCGATTACGGCGGCGCCGGGGTTGGGTAGTGGGATTAGGGGCTTGGGCATCGTCTAGGTGGAGTAGAGGTTCCATTCCGGGGTCCAGCTCAGCACGGGAGGGGAGTTTTACGGCCGGCTCCAACGGAACGGCCGTGCGGCACGTCGGCGGCAGGGAGCACGTTCTGTGCTTGCCAGGCCATGGTGACTGTGCAGCGGGGCTGCGCTGGCATGCATGTGCCACGCGGAGAGCCAGGGAGTGTTGGGCGGCGCCGAACGGCGTCGCGCCGCCGTTCTGCTTCCGGTCGGCTGTTACGATGGATTGGCCGCCGCAAGACACGCCGGCGCAGGCGGGCCAGGGCGCCACCGACGCCCGGAAGGCGCCAAGCGCGCGTGCGGCACTCCAGACAAGAGGGAGAGGCGGCGAGGATCGTGCCAAGTGCACTATCCACGCGTGACTGAAACTGGCGAGGAGAAAACGACACTGAACTCTGAACTTTACTGAATTACTGAAAGTGCAAAATACAGTGTATGCAAGGTGTTCGACAGAATGATTCAGGTCTCTAGGGATTTTTCCTAGAGCTGATTTTTGGTGGAGTGGCTACTCATTGCTCCAGTAGGCTGCCTGAATTTTTGTAAAATTTTTGGGGGAGTGTAGATATGAATTTCACCAAATTTGGCAAATCTGGTCCAAACTTGCAGAGGTTGAAATTTGAAAATTTTGAAAAGAAGTAGAGTGGATCAAGATGGTTCTGAGTTGTGGATGCTAAGGACAATCCAGAGGAGTTGGTTTGAGATCAAAACTCAAAGGAAATAAGGTACTTGCTTTGTAAATGGCTCAGACTCCAAATAATTGACAAAAATGATTTGAGATGAAAAATGTTTGAAATAAAATACAAAACTTGCTTGGTTTAGTTGGGACAGAGAAGTTAGGTTGTTCCAAGAGGGAGGGGAGGTTTTGGAGTGCTTTTACCACCTGTGACAAACAAAATCATGGGTGGTTTCAAAAGAAAGAAGTCCCAAAACCCCTAGGGTTTCTTTTTAAATGAAAGAATAAATAAGTTTGAGAGGGAAACAACCAGAAGAAAAGCTTCCAAAAATTCAACACCAAAATTGAAAAGGAAAGGAAATCCTTGCCAAAGGTGAAAGGAAGTTTTTGAAGAGGAAGGATTTTCTGAAAAAGAAATTTTTTAAAGGCCCTCCTTTAGAATCCAATAAAGTTTTTGATGAAAACCAAATCAAAAGTTTTGGAGTGTCACAACACCTACCCCCTTAGGAAAAATCTCGTCCCCGAGATTTCAGCTGATCCTTAAATAAGTGTGGATGCTCTGTCCGAAGAAAATCCTCTCTTTCCCAAGTAGCTTCACTGTCGGTGTGATTGCTCCACTGGACTCTGAAGAATTTTATGGTCTTCTGTCGGGTTCTCCTTTCAGACTCCTCTAATATTCTTACTGGACGTTCCCGATAAGTGAGGTCTGGCTGCACGTCAATGCTCTCATGGGACTTGTTTCTCTGGGTTGCTCACGCACTTCCTCAATTGCGAGACGTGGAACACGTCGTGGACATCGGATAATTCTTTGGGTAAGTCTAGCTGGTAGGCTACCGTGCCTCTTCGGGCCATTATACAGAACGGTCCAATGAATCTTGGTGCTAGCTTCCCTTTTATCTTGAATCGTTGCAATCCTCTCATAGGAGATACTTTCAGGTATACGAACTCACCGGGCTTGAAGCTGACCCTACGATGTTTCTGATCATAATAACTCTTCTGTCGACTTTGAGCGGTCTTAAGTCGGTCTCTGATTAGCTTGACTTTTTCTTCGGCTTCTCTGAGCATGTCTGGTCCGAAGATGCGGCTGTCTCCGGTCTCTGACCAATTCAACGGGGTACGACATCTCCGTCCGTATAAAGCCTCAAATGGTGCCATTTGCAGGCTGGCCTGGTAGCTATTGTTGTACGCGAACTCGGCGTATGGCAGGCTTTCTTCCCAACTGGTTCCATATGTGAGGACACATGCTCTCAGCATGTCTTCTAAAACCTGGTTTACGCGTTCAGTTTGTCCATCGGTCTGTGGGTGATATGCGGTACTGAAGGCTAGTTGAGTTCCCAGAGCCTGTTGTAAATGCTCCCAAAATCTTGAGACGAACTGAGTGCCTCTGTCGGATATTATAGTCTTCGGGACTCCATGCAGACAAACTATGCGGGTGAGATAAATCCTGGCAAGCCGCTGAGTGTTGTAGGTTGTCTTTACTGGAATGAAATGTGCCACCTTGGTTAACCTGTCAGTGATGACCCAGATGGCATCATTCCCATGCTGCGACCGAGGTAGTCCAACAATGAAATCCATCCCTATTTCATCCCATTTCCACTCAGGTATTTTGTTTGGTTGCAGTAGTCCGGCCGGTCTCTGATGCTCAGCTTTTATGCGTTGACACGAGTCGCAACGTGTAATGAAGGTGGCTATGTCCCTCTTCATACCGTGCCACCAAAATCTTTCCTGAATATCTTTATACATCTTGGTCCCGCCAGGGTGGATCGAGTACGGGGCGGTGTGGGCTTCAGCTAGGATTTGCTGTTTAAGGTCTTCTATGTTTGGCACGCAGAGTCTTTTTCCGTACCACAATATTCCTCCATCGTCTATGACGAACTCTGAGGCCTTGCCCATACTCACCTTTCTTTTGATGCCTTCAATGCTGGGGTGACCGGGCTGAGCTCCTTTAATTTCCTCCACAAGGTCGGGTTGTATTTCGAAGTTTGATATGGTGCCTTCTGCGACCATTAACAAATTGAGCTTGGCAAATTCTTGTTGGAACTCGGGCCTCAAGCTTTGCAGATTGTTTTCGTCGGAGTTGGGGTTCCGACTGAGAGCATCGGCCACTACATTTGCTTTTCCTGGATGGTAATGAATACCAACATCATAATCCTTTACCAATTCCAACCAGCGTCTCTGTCGTAAATTTAGTTCTGGCTGTGTGAAAATATATTTGAGACTTTTGTGATCTGTATATATTTCACATCGGTTCCCAAGTAAGAAATGCCTCCATTCTTTGAGTGCATGAATGACCGCTGTCATTTCTAAGTCATGAGTGGGATAATTTTCCTCATGCTTGCGAAGTTGCCTTGAAGCATAGGCGACAACCTTGCCTTCCTGCATCAACACGCATCCGAGACCCTTTCTGGACGCGTCACAAAACACTTCAAAATTCTTGTGTATGTCTGGCACAATTAATACTGGTGCTGTTGTTAATTTTCGCTTTAGCTCTTGGAAACTCTTTTCGCAGGCTTCTGTCCATTCAAACTTCTTGTCTTTCTCGAGTAACTGCGTTATAGGCCTGGCTATGGTGGAAAATCCTTCAATAAATCTGCGATAATATCATGCCATTCCCAAGAAACTACGTATATCTGTTACGCTTGCTGGCGACTTCCAGCCAAGTATGGCCTTGACTTTCTCTGGGTCCACGGCGATACCGTCTTGGGTTAGCATGTGGCCTAGAAAGCCTACTTGTCTTAGCCAAAATTCGCACTTGCTGAACTTGGCATACAATTGGTGTTTCCTGAGTTCTTCTAGCACAATCCTGAGATGTTCTGCGTGCTCTTCTGGTGTTTTGGAGTATACCAGAATATCGTCGATGAATACCACGACGAACTTGTCCATATATTTCATAAATACTTTGTTCATGAGGTGAACAAAATATGCAGGGGCATTTGCTAATCCAAATGGCATTACTGTGAACTCATACAGTCCATATCTGGAAGTGAAGGCTGTTTTGGGGATATCTTCCATTCGCACCTTTAATTGATGGTATCCAGATCTTAAGTCAATTTTTGAAAATACCTTGGCCTGAGCAAGTTGATCAAACAAATCGTTTATCCTTGGCATCGGATATTTGTTCTTAATTGTGACCATGTTGAGTGCTCGATAGTCAATACACAATCTCAGTGTTCCATCCTTCTTTTTGGCAAATAAAATTGGTGATCCCCAAGGTGAGGAGCTGGCTCGAATATATCCTTTGTCTAGCAATTCTTTTATTTGTTTCTTTAATTCAACCAACTCGGATGGTGCCATTCGGTATGGTTTCTTGTATATGGGGGTGGTTCCTGGTGCGAGCTCAATGCAGAATTCTATCTCTCGGTCTGGTGGCATGCCTGGTAGTTCTTCAGGGAATACATCTGGAAATTCACATACCACAGGAACCTTGTTTAGCTCAGAAACGTCTACCTTATTCAATCTCGGTTGCCGGGATATTTTTCCTTCCTTGGCTGACACTCTTATCATCTTCCCGTGGTGGTGTGTGAGGATTACGGACCGGTTGAAACAATTGATAAAACCCTTATTGGTGGTTAACTAGTCCATCCCTAGGATGACATCCAGTCCTTTGTTTTCCAACACAATAAGATTTGCGTGAAACTCCAATCCTTCAAACTCAATGACCACATTCTGACAGTAATTCTGAGTAACTTGCTGAATCCCAGGGGATTTGATGATCATGGATTTCTCCAAAGGAAGCATCGAAAAATTATTTTGCAAAGCAAAACTTTTCAAAACGAAAGAGTGAGAAGCTCCAGAATCAAACAAAACCGTTGCGGGTATGGTGTTGACAGGAAATGTACCGAGTACGATATCCGGAGCATTTTGTGCCTCCTCTTTGGTTACGTGGTTCAGATGACCCTTCCTGTGGTTGTTGCTGGGATTGAAATTGTTTCGCTTGGGCGCTGAATTATTGCCGCCGTTGTTTGGCTTTGGGGTTGAGTTTCTAGGCTTGGGACACTGCTCGGCATAGTGCCCTTCCTCTCCACAGGCGTAACAAGTAACGTCGGGGCGATATATGAACTCCTTGTCCCTTGCATGAAAATTCTTGATTTGGCGTGAGACATTGGATGGGAATTTGTGTGTCCCACCCTTTTGAAACTCTGTCTTGCTTCCGGGATTGCGAGCATGGTTGGTCTGGTCCCTTTTTCGCTTGCGGATATCTTCCGGACTGCGTCTCTCATTTTCCAGAGTAATGGCCTTGTCCACCAGTGTCTTAAAATCGGGAAAAGTGTGCACGACCAGTTGGCATTTAAGTGCGGGCGCTAGACCGTCAAGGAATTTTTCCATCTTCTTGCTTTCAGTCATACGCTCTTCATTGGCGTAGCGAGACAATAGTGTAAATTGACTGTTGTAATCTGCCACTGTCAAGTTCCTTTGTTTGAGGTCATCGAACTCTCTCTTTTTGATTTTCATAATACTCTTAGGAATGTGTGCACCGCGGAAACCTTCCTTGAAATCATCCCAGGTTATGTCACCTTCGTTTGGATGCATGTGCAGAAAATTCTCCCACCAAGATGCGGCTGCTCCTGTGAGATAGTGCGGAGCATATAACACCTTCTCGGGATCTGAACATTTTGCAATAATTAATTTCCTCTCCATATCCCGAAGCCAGTCCTCGGCTTCAAGAGGCTTGTCAGTATGAGAAAATGTTTGGGGACGCGTCTTCTGTAGCTCGGATAACTTGGAATGCTGCGGATACTGTCCATGGTAATTTCCCATGTTGATGACTTGGTTCATCATTTCACGATGTTGTTGCTGACTCTGTTCATAAAGGCGGCACATTTGAGAAAGTGCCGTTTCACTGCCCTGTTGACTCGACTGCCCTTGCGTGAAATTGTTGCCTGGTTGAGTGTCCAAATTTTCCTCTGGCGGAGTAGGCATGGAGCGTGTCCAAGGACGAGACATTTTTCACTCTGGGGATATATTTTATAAAACTCATAAGAAAAATGAAGATGGTCGTCAAAACAACTCCAAAAACAAATGCACAAGGATGGCAAATAATTTAAAAGTCTAAGATCACTTAAGAAAACAAAACGATTTGCGCACGGAGAAGGACTGCTCATTACATATCTTACACGCAGGCGATAATTATATAGTACATCACTCAGGATATGCGTACATAATCCTGACATGTTATTTAGGCTAGTCCACTCCTCCAGTTCTAAATGATGCGCAAACAAGCTACTTCTCACAACATATCTTACAAAGCGGTACATCGCATGACGGGCAAACATACTCAGCCGGAAATGTCGATGATCTCCTTGGCCCTGCCAAGGGTGAGGCGCAGTGAGGCTGGGGACTCGACCTCCTCCTCACTAATAGGCTCTAGACATGAAGAGCCGCGTCGGGTAGATGGAACGGGTGCCAGGGGCGGAGCAACACGAATAGGAGTGGGCACAGCGGGTGGTGCAGTGCGCGCTGGAGTGGGCGCAAAGGCCTGGTTGAACCCTCCGGTGGTAGGCAGGTGACGAGTAGGTGCATGTGATGCTGAAGACGAGACAAAAGTCAGTGGCGGTGCGGTGAGCAGGAGCTCCCTCCTGTTGGCGGCACAGCCATGGACTGAGTCCATGCGGGCAGCCACGAAGTCGTCCACCAGGTTGTCGAAGGCTGCCTCCAGAGCCCGAACATACTCAATAAGCATCTCAAAAGCCTCGTCTCGTTCTCCTCTGGGGCAGGAGAAAGCGTAGTGGCAGGTGTAGGGCACATGGCAAGGAAGATAACGATAGCGACGAGTCTTCATCGCGGGGAGGACATCCCTGAGGCGGGCTATCGCCTCATGGGCTGCCATTTGCATAGCATGCCTCTCCGTAGGCATGGCTCTTCCCACGAACAGGTAGCGGCGTAGCTCACCACGCCCTCCCTTGAACTGCACCGTGGCCTGGTGCATGGTCAGACCATCGTTGACTCTGTGCTGGCGGAGTGTGAAGACTGAGCGCACGGATGGCCCCATCGCGACCTGAACGATGAAGGAGAGAAGCTTGACGAACCCATCGGGTACGTTGGCGAAGGTCTAAGACTCGCAGTTGTTGTCGGCCATCTACAAAAGTAGGCAAAAATCCTGAACGGTCAGATCATAAATTTATGCTGACTGTCAGAAAATGACTACAATTGCAAAAAAATCGGCTCTACCATGCTAATAACCGCTTAGCGATCGCACCTAGTGGCTTCCTACAGTCAGCCTGGCTCTGGTACCAAGCTTGTCACGACCGGTTTTCCAATAAAAATATTTATTGAGAAACCAATCTTTGAGTCCAGTATGAGAGAAAATCCTCCTCACTGGTGGACAAATACTTGATACAATAAGCCAGTAGCATACAATATATTACAGGGTTGAGCTAGGGCTGCTCAACAAATTATTACAAGCGCGCCAATAATTATACATAATGGCGGATATAACACAATGGTGTGGTGGCATACTAATGACTCGAGGATATAGTGGTGGTGGAATAACACAATGGGAAGTGTGGTAACACGACTCTCAAACTGGCATCTCATCGAGCGTCGAGGTGAGGCTCGATAAATTTATCCGGGTTGCAGAAGCGGGTATAAAACAGTGACCAAGGCCAGGGTCGCACGAGACTGACTGGGATTCCTCTAGGCGTCGGACTCACTATCGAACTCTTCATCCATGAGATCGCCTTCGTCAGCATCTGGCCAAATCAACAAGCCAGTGAGTACTTTGAAAGTACTCGCAAGACAGTTCGGACGTAAGATATAACAAATGCATGCATGAATGCGTCATGAATAATCTTCCCAATGCACAACTAAAAATTTGCATAACGAAGTAAGTACGAGGGAAAACGGCGGTAGTCCGCCTGAAATCCCAACAAAATATAAATGAGAACCGATCGGGCGTCTGAAGCGACACCTCGAAGGGTGAACAAATAATAACAGAAAATAACATGTCACAGTCGGACGTCTGAGCGACATCACAGAAAGGGCTTTAAAAGAAATGCCACAGTCGGACGTCTAGGCGACATCACAGAAAGGGCTTTAAAAGAAATGCCACAGTCGGATGTCTGGGCGACATCACAGAAAGGGCTTTAAAAGAAATGCCACAGTCGGACGTCTGAGCGACATCACAGAAAGGGCTTTAAAAGAAATGCCACAGTCGGACGTCTGAGCGACATCACAGAAAGGGCTTTAGTCCACAAGTAAAAAATACTCATAATAAATATCCAGTTCAAGATAATAAACGGGTTAGTCCATTCACAGAAATAAACTGTTAACCGGGCTTAGTGCTCATGAGATTCACCAGAGTATCTGTCACCAAAAACTGGCACTGGTCAGAATAAGTCAACGCAATATTTGGATGTGGATAAGATGATTTGGAGATTTATGACTCTGCAGAGTTTGTACAAAAATTTCCCACAGCTAACGGATTTTCGTAGTCTCGAAGGACTAGTTCCGTTTACGGTATTTCGGAAGAAAACACAGCAATCCAGTACACACCCATCCTATCTCTCGATGCCAGGACTCACCCTAGACATCGTCCAAGAAAAACTTTGAGACGGGGAGATCACAATCTCGAATAGCATGGGATCAAATTTATATACGCGCGCTCTAAGGGGTGCCCCCCTCTCGGTCCCAACCGAAAACACCCATGCCCCCTGACCGGATGACTGGCTTTAATCCAGGGCCATGGAACCATCATCCCGGCCTCTCCTTTTGGTGTGTACCAGGAAAGCGGTTTGCAACTTACTAAGCCATATTCCTTGCGGAAAACATGTGGTAGTACAAGGAAGGAAAAGGGAGGAACTGGACCGATACGATTTGACACTACAGTCAAATAGTCTGGCATAAGACTGGCATGCTACAACACTGCCATCTTACCCATCCTCATGCCAACCCATGGCCTTTCATACTCACATCCATCCACTTATGGATCATCGAGCTCACTTACCTTGATCATGCATGAAAATAACGTTCATGGGTATGCTCATCAACATGCCATGAAACTAACTAAATGCAAAACATGCCAAGACACTCATCATATCAAAAGTTCAAAACATGCTTGCCTGGTTCGGAGTAGTTGGAGCCTAGCTCGGTGAAGTTCGCGGCTCCGTCACCTCCTTCGGTATCTACGGTATACAGAAAGTATAGGCGCATTCGTAAATACCAATAAGTGCACAAAAAGTATTCCAAAAAATTTCCAAATAAATCTGATAAAAAACTAGACAAAATTTCAAAGAGAACAGAAAAAGAATCAATCAAAAATACTTTTCTGTTTAAAAGTTATAGGGGTTTTAGTCCAGGGACTCATCTGTAAGGAAACAGAATATTTCCAGGGGCTAGCTCATAAAAACTGAAAACGCTTCGGTAGAGAATACGCCAGCCCAGGAGGAAAACGCATTTGGCAGAATACGCTTTCAGAAACGGTTCGTTTAGAAAGGGACAGAGAGGCTGACGTGCAGGCCCCACCCGTCAGGATTGAAATTCAAAAACGGGCGGCAGAGCTCGACGGAGCCCGAGAGCCGCGGTGGTCGCCGGCGGTGATCCACGGCGAGATAAGGGGATCGGAGGGTACCTCCTTGTTCAGGGCGTCCTTCCGCGTCGGTTGGTGGTGGTGGTGGTCGACGGCGAGCCTTGCTCCGGCGGACGGCGGCTCGGGTGGAGATGGACTTCGCCGGGGAGAGCTGCAAAGGTCAAATTGGTTCTTGGGTTAGCTCACTGGGTGCTCGAGGAAGCTATTGATGAAGTTTGGGCGCCGGGGATGGCCTCACCGGAGCGAATCGAGGTGGAGGCCGAGGCGGAACGAGGTGGCCGGAGTCGAGGAAGAAGGGCCCCTCGAGGCTCTTCTAGTTGCTGGTCGGGGTCCAGAGAGGTAGTGGAGGTGTGCGGGGGTGAGAGGGAACCCGGGGGTGCTATATATAGCCGGCCCGAGGCGGTTGCCGCGTACGGGATAAGTCCGGCGAGCGATTACGGCGGCGCCGGGGTTGGGCAGTGGGATTAGGGGCTTGGGCATCGTCTAGGTGGAGTAGAGGTTCCATTCCGGGGTCCAGCTCAGCACGGGAGGGGAGTTTTACGGCCGGCTCCAACGGAACGGCCGTGCGGCACGTCGGCGGCAGGGAGCGCGTTCTATGCTTGCCGGGCCACGGTGACTGTGCAGCGGGGCTGCGCTGGCATGCATGTGCCACGCGGAGAGCCAGTGAGCATTGGGCGGCGCCCAACGGCGTCGCGCCGCCGTTCTGCTTCCGGTCGGCCGTTACGGTGGATTGGCCGCCGCAAGACAGGCCGGCGCAGGCGGGCCAGGGCGCCACCGACGCCCGGAAGGCGCCAAGCGCGCGTGCGGCACTCCAGACAAGAGGGAGATGCGGCGAGGATCGTGCCAAGTGCACTGTCCATGCGTGACTGAAACTGGCGAGGAGAAAACGACATTGAACTCTGAACTTTACTGAATTACTGAAAGTGCAAAATACAGTGTATGCAATGTGTTCGACAGAATGATTCAGGTCTCTAGGGATTTTTCCTAGAGCTGATTTTTGGTGGAGTGGCTACTCATTGCTCCAGTAGGCTGCCTGAATTTTTGTAGAATTTTTGGGGGAGTGTAGGTATGAATTTCACCAAATTTGGCAAATCTGGTCCAAACTTGCAGAGGCTGAAATTTGAAAAATTTGAAAAGAAGTAGAGTGGATCAAGATGGTTCTGAGTTGTGGATGCTAAGGACAATCCAGAGGAGTTGGTTTGAGATCAAAACTCAAAGGAAATAAGGTACTTGCTTTGTAAATGGCTCAGACTCCAAATAATTGACAAAAATGATTTGAGATGAAAAATGTTTGAAATAAAATACAAAACTTGCTTGTTTTAGTTGGGACAGAGAACTTAGGTTGTTCCAAGAGGGAGGGGTGGTTTTGGAGTGGTTTTACCACCTGTGACAAACAAAATCGTGGGTGGTTTCAAAAGAAAGAAGTCCCAAAACCCCTAGGGTTTCTTTTTAAATGAAAACATAAATAAGTTTGAGAGGGAAACAACCAGAAGAAAAGCTTCCAAAAATTCAACACCAAAATTGAAAAGGAAAGGAAATCCTTGCCAAAGGTGAAAGGAAGTTTTTGAAGAGGAAGGATTTTCTGAAAAAGAAATTTTTTAAAGGCCCTCCTTTAGAATCCAATAAAGTTTTTGATGAAAACCAAATCAAAAATTTTGGAGTGTCACACTACGTCCCATCGAACCCGAACCGTCTCGTTTGCACGCTTCGAAGGTATAACTCCGAGACGATGTCCGTGAACGAATGCTTGCGATGTTTGAGATGCTTGTGTTTGCACCATGTCCAAATTGTCACTCGTTTCCTTGTCGCCAACTCGTGGGACACCCGGAATCCGGGATCACACCACCATCTCTAGATTGTTCCAAACATCTGCACCCTTGCTTCCTTTGCACCAGTATCTCCGTGAGCTACCGGAACCGATATGGTGTCGTGGCATGATTTTCGGATTCATCATCGTGGCACCCCTTTTCGTTTCCGCCACGATGACAAATGCATCATAATATGCTCATGTCAACATTTTCATAAAAATTGCATAAACTTGCATATGCAATCCTCATCATGACAACAACATCAAGAATGTTTAAAAATTGTTGTTGCATTAAATTACTAATGAACATGAGGATTTATCGGAATTGTTGTTTGATGCTTCCGGCCTCATTTAAAATGCCTAACTATGTATTTTACTCATGTTTCACCTCTTGCCATGCTAAACAACATTTAATATTGTTGAGTACATAAACGAGATCGAACTAAATAACTTGTTGTGGTGTTTCATCAATATGCAACTCGTTGCATATTGACCTCCACTTAATTTGTAGAATTGCTTGTGCACTTTGCCATGCCATGCCTCATTACACCGGACATGCATCATACTTGGTTGTGCATCATGCCATGATTATGTGTTGGTTGTTTATTATGTTGTTTGCTTCTTTCCGAGTTGCTTCTCATGTTAGCTCTGGTTTCGTTCCGGAGTTGTGAGGATCCGTTCGACTACGTCCGTTTGTCTTCTTCATGGGCTTGTTCTTCTTCCTTGCGGGATCTCAGGCAAGATGACCATACCCTCGAAATCACTTCTATCTTTTCTTGCTAGTTGCTCGCTCAATTGCTCTACCGCGATACCTACCACTTGCTATAACATGCCTCCCATATTGTCATGACAAGCCTCTAACCCACCTTTCCTAGCAAACCGTTGTTTGGCTATGTTACCGCTTTGCTCAGCCCCTCTTATAGCGTTGCTAGTTGCAGGTGAAGATGGAGTTTGTTCCATGTTGGAACATGGATTATTGTTGGGATATCACAATATCTCTTATTTTATTAATGCATCTATATACTTGGTAAAGGGTGGAAGGCTCGGCCTTATGCCTGGTGTTTTGTTCCACTCTTGCCGCCCTAGTTTCCATCATACCGGTGTTATGTTCCTTGATTTTACGTTCCTTACACCGTTGGGTTATAATGGGAACCCCTTGATAGTTTGCTTTGAATAAAACTCCTCCAGCAAGGCCCAACCTTGGTTTTACCATTTGCCACCTAAGCCTTTTTCCCTTGGGTTCTGCAGACTCAAGGGTCATCTTTATTTTAAACCCCCCGGCCTAGTGCTCCTCTGAGTGTTGGTCCAACCTGTCAGCAGCCGGTGGCCACCAGGGGCAACTCTGGGTTGGCCTACCGGAATCTTGGACAATCCGATGTGCCCTGAGAACGAGATATCTGCAGCTCCTATCGGGATTTGTCGGCACATTCAGGCGGCTTTGCTGGTCTTGTTTTACCATTGTCGAAATGTCTTGTAATCGGGATTCCGAGTCTGATCGGGTCTCCCTGGGACAAGGAATATCCTTCGTTGACCGCGAGAGCTTGTGATGGGCTTAGTTGGGACACCCCTGTAGGGTTTTGAACTTTCAAAAGCCGTGCCCGCAGTTATGGGCAGATGGGAATTTATTAATGTCCGGTTGTGGAGAACTTGACACTTAACCCAATTAAAATGCATCAACCGCGTGTGTAGTGGCGATGGTCTCTTTCCGGTGGAGTCCGGGAAGTGAACACGATTCTTGTGTTATGCTTGAACGTAAGTAGTTTCAGGATCACTTCTTGATCACTTCTAGTTCACGACCGTGCATTGCTTCTCTTCTCGCTCTCTTTTGCATAAGTTAGCCACCATATATGCTAGTGCTTGCTGCAGCTCCACCTCACTATCTTTTCCTACCCATAAGCTTAAATAGTCTTGATCTCGCGGGTGTGAGATTGCTGAGTGCCCGTGACTCACAAATTACTTCAAACAGTTTGCAAGTGCCGATGATACCAGTGTAGATGATGTAACTGAGCTGAACTGGGATCTCGATGAAGATCATGTTCGTTGTATTGTTTCGTTTCTAGTTGATCAGTAGTGGAGCCCAGTCGGGGCGATCGGGGATCTAGCTTTAGGGGTTGTCTTTCTTTATTTGGTTCCGTAGTCAGAATTTGATTGTATCTGGATGATGTAATGCTATGTTTATGTATTGTGCGAAGTGGCGATTGTAAGCCAACTCTTTATCCCATTCTTATTTAGTACATGGGATGTGTAAAGATTACCCCTCTTGCGACATGCCTACTATGCGGTTATGCCTCTAAGTCATGCTCCGATATGTGGGAGATATAGCCGCATCGTGGGTGTTGCAAGTTGGTAATCAGAGCCTTCCCCGAGTTAGGAGCCCCCTGCTTGATCGAATCGCTGGCGTTGTTGAGTCTAGAAAAATGTTTTGAGTCTTATAGGATTATATATATCTGAGAGTAGGATTCTTTTTACTCCTAAGTCCCTTCGTCGCTCTGGTGAGGCCTCCTGACGTATAGTTTTGACTCTTCTCTCCTCAAATTTCACAAAAAAATTTAAGGATCACGCGGGTATCTTGGAATCGTTTTGATTGTTTTGTGATGAGAACATTGTTCTTGGTGCCTCCTGACATTTAGGGGTTGTGGCAGTGTCCCGGGGAGTTGAGCTCCGAGGTGTTGTGATCACAATTTTATCGTTGCAGTTCTGGAATACCTGAGTTCGCCGACTGAGGGAGTCCTGGATTAGGGGGTGTCCAGATAGCCGGACTATACCTTCAGCCGGACTCCTGGACTATGAAGATACAAGATTGAAGACTTCGTCCCGTGTCCGGAAGGGACTTTCCTTGGCGTGGAAGGCAAGCTTGGCGATACGGATATGTAGATCTCCTACCATTGTAACCGACTCTGTGTAACCCTAGCCCTCTCCAGTGTCTATATAAACTGGAGGGTTTTAGTCCGTAGGATGAACAACAATCATACCATAGGCTAGCTTCTCGGGTTTAGCCTACTTGATCTCATGGTAGATCTACACTTGTACTACCCATATCATCAATATTAATCAAGCAGGACGTAGGGTTTTACCTCCATCAAGAGGGCCCAAACCTGGGTAAAACATCGTGTCCCCTGCCTCTTGTTACCATCCGCCTAGACGCACAGTTCGAGGCCCCCTACCCGAGATCCGCCGGTTTTGACTCCGACATTGGTGCTTTCATTGAGAGTTCCTCTGTGTCGTCACTTTTAGGCCCAATGGCTTCTCCGATCATCAACAACGATGCGATCAAGGGTGAGACTTTTCTTCCCGGATAGATCTTCGTATTCGGCGGCTTTGCACTGTGGGCCAATTTGCTCGGTCATCTGGAGCAGATCGAAAGCTATGCCCCTGGCCATCAGGTTAGATTTGGAAGTTTGAACTACACGGCCGACATCCGCGGAGACTTGATCTTCGACGGATTCGAGCCACAGCCGAGTGCGCCGTAGTGTCATGATGGGCATGATCTAGCTCTGCCGCCGAACAGTGCCCCAGAGGCCGCACCTGTGTCTGCTCCGACCCCTAGCTCGGAGCCGATCACACCAATCGAGGATGGGTGGTTAGACACCGCCTCGGGGGCTGCAATCTCTACGGCGATCAAGCCGAACACCAGCCCTATTCTCTGCGAAGTCCGTAACTCCAAGGAGCCGGACTCCTCTCCAGATTCCGAGCCTTCCGCGCCCCTACCGATCGAACCCGATTGGGCGCCGATCATGGAGTTCACCGCCGCGGACATCTTTCAGCACTCGCCCTTCGGCGATATTCTGAATTCACTAAAGTCTCTCTCTTTATCAGGAGAGCCCTGGCCGGACTATGGTCAGCAAGGTTGGGATGCGGATGATGAAGAAATTCAAAGCCCACCCACCACCCACTTCGTAGCCACTTTCGATGATTTAACCGACATGCTCGACTTCGACTCCGAAGACATCGACGGTATGGACGCTGATGCAGGAGACGATCAAGAACCAGCGCCTATAGGGCACTGGAAAGCCACCTCGTCGTATGATATATACATGGTGGACAGCCCAAAAGAAGGCAATGGCGATGGAACAGCGGAGGATGACCCCTCCAAGAAGCAGCCTAAGCGCCGGCGTCAGCGGCGCCGCTCTAAATCCCGCCAAAGCAAAAACGGTGATTCCGGCACGGGAGATAATAACACCCCGGACAGTGCTGAAGACAACCACCTCAAGCAAGATTCAGCACAGGAGGATGGACAAGCCAGCCCTCATGAAAGAGCGGCAGACAGAGAGGTCGAGGACGATAATTATATGCCTCCCTCCGAAGACGAGGCAAGCCTCGACGATGACGAATTTGTCATGCCGGAGGATCCCAATGAACAAGAGCGTTTCAAACACATGCTTATGGCCAGGGCGAGCAGCCTCAAGAAAAAACAGCAACAGCTTAGAGCTGATCAAGATTTGCTAGCGGACAGATGGACTGAAGTCCTTGCGGCCGAAGAGTATGAACTCGAACGCCCCTCCAAGAGCTACCCAAAGCGTAGTTTGCTACCCCAATTAGAGGAGGAAGCACCTAAACCTACATCACCAGCACATGATGCGGCCAACCGGCCACCCCATGGCCGCGACAGAGAGGCCTCTCGGCCCTCCACTCAAGCCGCACCCCGGCGCCGCTCAAAAAATACCAAGGCATGGGAAAATGTGCTAGACCTGCGAGATATATTGGAGGACAAGGCAAAGCAAACAAGATTGATCTACGGATCACATGGGTGCCCCACGGCACGAGACGGTACTCGTCACGCCGGATACAGTAAATCCGGTCGGGCCGAACACAGTAGACAAAGCTTGTTTGAGCTGCGTCGTGATATAGCCCAATACAGAGGCTCCACACACCCACTATGCTTCACAGATGAAGTAATGGATCATCAAATCCCCGAGGGTTTCAAACCCGTGAACATCGAATCATACGATGGCACAACATATCATGCGGTATGGACCGAGGACTATCTCCTTCATATCCACATGGCCCGCGGTGATGACCTACATGCCATCAAATACCTCCCACTCAGCTTAAAGGACCAGCTCGGCATTGGCTTAATAGCTTGCCAGCAGAATCAATTGGTTGTTGGGAGGACCTGGAAACCGCATTCCTCGACAATTTCCAGGGCACTTATGTGCGACCACCAGACACCGATGACCTTAGCCACATAATTCAGCAGCCAGAGGAATCGGCCAGACAATTCTGGACGCGGTTCCTAACCAAGAAAAAACAAATCGTCGACTGTCCGGACGTAGAGGCCCTAGCAGCCTTCAAGCATAACATCCGCGACGAGTGGCTTGCACGGCACCTAGGACAGGAAAAGCTGAAATCTATGGCAGCCCTCACGACACTTATGACCCGCTTTTGCGTGGGAGAAGATAGCTGGCTAGCTCGCAGCAATAACATGAGCAAGAGCCCTGGTAATTTGGATACCAAGGACAGCAGTGGCAGGTCACATCGCAACAAGCAAAAGCGCCGCATTAACAGCGACAATGCTGAGGATACGGTAGTTAATGCCGGATTCAGAGGCTCTAAACCTGGTCAGTGGAAAAAGCCATTCAAAAGAAATATTCCGAGCCCGTCCAGTTTGGACCGAATACTCGACCGCTCATGCCAGATACATGGCACCCCCGAAAAACCAGCCAATCACACCAACAGGGATTGTTAGGTGTTCAAGCAGGCACGCAAGTTAAATGCCGAAAGCAGAGACAAGGGGCTGCATAGCGATGACGAGGAGGAGCCCCGGCCGCCGAACAACAGTGGACAGAAAGGTTTTCCCCCACAAGTGCAGACAGTGAACATGATATACACAACCCACATCCCCAAGAGGGAGCGGAAGTGTGGGGACCCCGACTCATAAGTCGTGATCACCGAATGCACGTGTACAGTGATCCCAGAGATCAATGCTCACTGAACACACAGAAGGTGAATAACAAGAGTCTTACATCCATACATACCGTATTACACAAGTAGGACCATTATGGTCAAGTCTTGAGTATAGCATCGCAGCAGAAATCTTCGTCGATAACTTGGACCCATGCCATCTGCCTTAACCCTACAGGCATTCTGACTGGGAAGCGTCCTAGCTCGCATGCTCGTCACCGAAGTATTCTTCTTCATATCATGATCTTTCATGCCTGGCCAATAAAATAACCAGTGGCAAGCCAATGAGTACTTTGAATGTACTCGCAAGAAAACCAAGGGTGATAACAGAATAATTTTGCAAGGCACTACTGCTAATTTGGCATTTTTGCGGAAAGCTCATTTTTCTCATGCAAGTATGATTAACATTTATCAAGGATATGAATGTGTTTGCAACAAGTATCAGGAGGTTACAAACATCAACATCGGGATAGAGTTGTGAACAACTCATACTCAAGCTCATCGTGACTTCCTCACGAATCATGTCAACATACTTACCAAACCGTGTTGTTTGTCAGAAATATATTGACGTAGTCTAAGCAGCAGCACCCACCTGTCCTTGACTGTGGACATGGCTATTCGAATAGTTTTACACTCTGCAGAGGTTGCACACTTCACCCACAAGATCCGGGGAACTTCCATGTCATTCACGACCCGCGATACCTCAACTACCTGGGGTAAGCACCCGATCACTATCTTTCCCTAGACGACACTAACATGGAGTCCACTCGATTGGTAGTAACCCCCGTGCCCAACATTTCACAATTTAAAATTGTGGAGCCTCGCTCCCATATTCATCACATACCACTGGCACGGGGTACCAATGGTGTGTCCGGTGCCCCATAAAAATGTTCTTGGCCGCCTTACCTGGCACGATCCCGTCCCGAGAGAGAGCACCAACTCTCCCCCGTCACTAGTAATGCGGGCTCCAAGCTAGTATCGGCCTAGGTAATCAATAATGCCCTTTCCCATACAAGGGTAGAGTGGTTGCGCATGTAAGGTTGGGACAGTCGACAAATCTTAAATCTAATCCGTCTCTGTAAACAACACTTTTATCGAGCCTCGGTACACTACTCTCCACCAAGTAGTGACCTAGTTCATCATCATCTCCCAGGGGCATTAGTGGCACCCACTGGGGTTGTTCGCAAGTATGCCAAACCACACTTGTTCCTTTCCATGCATAATCCTGATCCACTTTGCGTAGAAACTACTTTAGCATCCTATCTACTTCCACTGGCATAACCCTCATAGAAAGGTAGGGTCATGCATCATGCAAGTGTCAACGAGAAAAGCAACGGAAGCACCACCTCAAGTGGCCACCGTTTTATCACGACTTCGATGCAAGCAATAAAAGTGCTATATGACATGCATAAAAATGGTTTCATAGACATGGTCAAAGGGCTGCTTGCCTTGGTCTTCAAAGTCTTCAAGTCCTTCTCCTTCTTCTTATCCAACTACTTCGTCAAATACGGGATCTATTCGCCGCAAGAAAATAACGAGAAAATAAGGCAATAGTAAAACAGAAAAACCAAAGTGCTCAGAAAGATGTCAACTTATTTTTGATAAATACTAGGGGGAACTCTAAGAAGGGGAAAATTATTAGTTATGGATTTGGAGTTGTATAATAGGAGAAATGGATTTTCAGAGGGGCATATAAATGCTCAAATTTGAATTTAAATTTGAACAGTGCAGAAAAGTTTGATGGATTTTTATGAAAGTTACACCATCAAATAGGTGGGATTTTTAGAAAAATATGGGAGTTGGAATTATTGCATTTGGATTAATATTTAACCCTGTGGAATTTTTGCAAGTTTCCAGAAAAAGAAAAAGGAGAAGCAGCACTGTGCAACTGGGCCAGAAGGGCCACAGTGCAGCAGGCCCAGATGGGTTTCAGCCCACGTGAGGCTGCCACGTCGAAGGCGTAAAGGCGAAATACGCCTTCAGCCGACGCAGCGATCTGGTGCACGCGCGTGCGTGTTTAAACCTGACGGGTGGGTCCCACCCGTCAGGGCGTGAGACTAACGGTCAGGGCCCACGGCCGTTGTAACGCCCTCGATGCGGCTATATCTCCCACGTGTCGAGGCACGGCTTAGAGGCATAGCCGCATTGAAAGCAATGTCGCAAGTCGGGAAATCATCACACATCCCATGTACATAAATAATATAAAGGGGAAGAACATAGTTGGCTTACACTCGCCACGTCACATCAAAGCACATAAATAATATCCATCATACAATTCACTCATGGCCCGACTACGGCGCCAAAATAGAAAATACCCCCAACATGCGACAAGGCCCTGAATCTAACCCCGAATAGGCACCACTACTGATCATCAGGAAAAGACACATAGTAACGCTGAGAGTCCTAGTCGTACTCCCACTTGAGCTCGAGCGCGCCATCTGGAGCTGTATCATCTGTCCCTGCATCTGGTGTAATAGTAATCTGTGAGCCACAGGGACTCAGCAATCTCGCACCCTCGTGATCAAGACTATTTAAGCTTAATAGGTGGGAAGGGGGTAATGTATAAGTGGAGCTGCAGCAAGCGACTAGCATATATGGTGGCTAACTTATTCGCAAAAGAGAGCGAGAAGAGGAGGCAAAGCACGAGCGAGAAACTAGAGAGCAACCTGCGCAAGCATAACTCCAACACCGTGTACACTTCCCGGACTCCGCCGAGAAGAGGCCATCACGGCAACACACTCAGTTGATTCATTTTAATTAATTAAGGTTCAAGTTATCTACAACCGGACATTAACAAATTCCCATCTGCCCATAACCGCGGGCACGGCTTTCGAAAGATCAATCCCTGCAGGGGGGTCCCAACTTAGCCCATAACAAGCTCTCACGGTCAACGAAGGAATCGACCTTCACCTAAGACACACCGATCAGACTCGGTATCTCGGTACAACAAGATGATTTGACAGGTTAAAACAAGTCCAGCAACACCGCCCGAATGTGCCGACAAATCCCGATAGGAGCTGCACATATCTCTTTCTCAGGGCACACTCAGATTGTCCTAGGTACGGGTAGGCCAGCCTAGAGTTGCCCCTGGTGGCCACCGGCAGCTGACAGTTGGACCAACACTCAAAGGAGCACTGGCCCGGGGGGGTTAAAATAAGATGACCCTCGGGCTCCGGAAACCCAAGGGAAAAAGAGGCTAGGTGGTAAATGGTAAAACCAATGTTGGGCATTGCTGGAAAAGCTTTAATCAAGGCGAACTATCAAGGGGTTCCCATTATAGCCCAACCGCGTAAGGGACGCAACAATCCGGGAATATAACACCGATATGACGGAAACTAGGGCGGCAAGAGTGGAACAAAACACTAGGCGAGAGGCCGAGCCTTCCACCCTTTACCAAGTGTATAGATGCATTAAGATAACATGGAAATATAATGATATCCCAACAAGTAAATAAATGTTCCAACAAGGAACGACTCCAATCTTCACCTGCAACTAGCAACGCTATAAGAAGGGGCTGAGCAAAGCGGTAACTTAGCCAATCAACGGTTTGCTAGGACAAAGGTGGGTTAGAGGCTCAATCATGGCAATTGGGAGGCTGACAAGCAAGTGGTAGGCATCGTAGCATTGGCAAAGCAAAAGAGCGAGCAATCTAGCATAGCAAAGATAGTAGTGATTTCGAGGGTATGATCATCTTGCCTGCACAGTTGTCAGAGTTGACTGGATCCTCAAAAGCAAACTCAACGGGCTCCTCGTTAGCGAACTCGTCTCCTGGCTTTACCCAACAGCAAAAACAAGCAACAAGGATACAATCAACCACGTGCAAGGGCAACCAATAACATGCAAAGATGGTATGCTATGCGGGATGCAAAATGCAAGACGTGACAGGAAATGCATGAACCTGGCCTCAACTTGGAAAACCAAGTGTGCCACTGGATAGAGGGGAAGAAATCCCCTGAAAACGATATAAAGATCATAGGAATCGGAGCTACGGTTTGGAAATGGCAAGCGTTTTACGAAACGAACCGATCTGCGATTTACAGCAAGTAGGCTCCTAAATGCAATGAAATGAACATGCTACAGCCACCAAACATGAAAACAACGTACATGGCAGGGATTTACACAATATGCTTAACAAATCACTAGGACTGAGCCATAGGCAAATTCATCCATTAAGGGGTTCAAACAAGCATGGCAAAACTGAATAAGCAAAACAGATTTCAGACTTAGTGAAATTAACACTAGTCTGAAATTTCAGACCACGATGCTCTCTTTGGAGCAGCAAAACAACATGAAACATAACCTGAACATGGAAAGTAAGAACATGGCATGGAGCTACTCAAAAAGCTTAACAAAACACCCAAAATGACCTGGGGCCAAAATGGTTCACAAAATACTCTACCGAGCACACGAACATAGAAGAAACACAATCAGTTTTCAGACTTAGTGAAAACTGAGACATGCTGAAATTATAACTCACGGAGGCATGTAAATGAGCTCGATGCACTCACTACGGTGCAAGTCATGGCAAGGCAAGCATATATCCATAAAGAAGGCACACAATTCTAGCTAGACATGGCAAGAACAATGGCATAGCATGCATGGATCACTAGCAATGGCATCGGCAAAATCGCAAAAGAGTTCACGATCTGCCCAAATTAACAACGATGCAAAAGTTGAGCTCGATTGAGTCAACCTAGGGTGCTCCAACATAACAAGTAAAGACATGGATGGATAGAGCACAACAAGAATAACAAATCACTCTTACTGATAATCCTCAAAAGAGGCACGGATCACTAGGAAACAAGCTGGACATATGGCATCATGAACTAAAACATCCCAGACTTGGTGAAAATCACTAAGTCCCTGAAATCAGCAATCTCAGGTACCCCTCTTTGCAAGCTTGCACAAGACACCACACACATCCTAAAAATGCACGGGTGGCACCTCTGGAAAGAAGACTAAAAGCTTAACAATTCATCCCAAAGGGGCACAGGCATATCATGCACACAATAATCATGGCAAAAATGACAAAAGTCAATGATGAGCTAACGGATCTGCAATTTAACTCACGATGCCTCCTTCGACCAGCATTTTGGGCATCAAGATGAACTCAAATGCAAATGTTGCAATGGAATGAAATGATGTACTCGTCGAGACAAAGATTTTGATATATCATATGTCCAAAACGGAGCTACGGATGCAAAGTTACGGAGCCTAGAACAGGAGCATATGAACTAAAAGATATCCGGGACTTGGTGAAAAAAACTACCCCGGCTTAGGGTTTACTGTAGCAACACCGATCCAGATCTGGGCGCGCCTCCCAAGGTGGTGGTGGCGCTGTTCACGGCCGGCGGCCGGCGAGGGCGAGGTGAGGCCGGCTCCGGGCGGCGGCCACCGGAGCGCCGGAGGCGGCGGCGTGCCGGCGCGCGGCCGGGCGGCAGAGGCGGGCGGCGCGGGCGAGCTCGGCCTGGCGGCGCGGCGAGCTCGGCCGGCGAGGAGGCGGTGGCCGGCGCGGGCCCTGGCCCGCCGACGAGGAGGAGCAAGGCGGCGGGGTCGGCTTCCGGGGCGGCGGGGCGGAGGCGATGCCCCGGGTGCGGCGGCGACGGGGAACGGGCCCCGCGGGCCATACGCGGGCCCCGCGGGCTTGACGCGGCGGGAGGCGGCGGCGGTTTGTCCGGTGCGGCCCGGACGTGTCCGGCGCGCCGGATGGAGGAAGACTAGGGTTAGGGTGGTAGGGGATCCGCGAAATTTTTAGGAGGGGGGCTATAAATAGGCATAAGTGGAGCTAGGAGAGTCCAAATGAGGTGCGGTTTTTGCCCACGCGATCGTGATCGAACGACCGAGATGATGGAGTAGAGTTTGGTGGGTTTTGGGCCAAATTGGAGGGGTGTTGGGCTGCAACACAAACAAGGCCTTTTCGGTCCCTCGGTTAACCGTTGGAGTATCAAACGAAGTCCAAATGACCCGAAACTTGACAGGCGGTCTACCGGTAGTAAACCAAGGCCGCATGGTAAGTCTCGGTCCAATCCGGAAATGTTTAATCCCCACACACGAAAGAAAGCTAGAAATGGCCACCGGAGGAGAACGAAGCGCCGGAATGCAAAACGGACAACGGGAAAAATGCTCGAATGCATGAGATGAACATGCATGCAAATGCAATGCACGTGATGACATGATATGAGATGCACGAAAACGAAAACAACACACGGAGACAAAGACCCGAACCCGAGGAATAAATATAACTTAATGCCGGAAACGGCTTAGAGTTGGAGTACAAATTGGGAAAGTAATATCTGTGGCGTTACAACACTCCACGCTCGTTAGTGAACTCGTCTCCCGGCTCTACCCAACAACACAAACAAGCAACAAGGATACAATCAACCACGTGCAAGGGCAACCAATAATATGCAAAGATGGTATGCTATGCGGGATGCGATGCGGGACGCAAAATGCAAGACGTGACAGGAAATGCATGAACCTGGCCTCAACTTGGAAAACCAAGTGTGCCACTGGATAGAGGGGAAGAAATCCCCTGAAAATGATATAAAGATCATGGCAATCGGAGCTACGGTTTGGAAATGGCAAGCGATTTACGAAACGAACTGATCTGCGATTTACAGCAAGTATGCTCCTAAATGCAATGAAATGAACATGCTACAGCCACCAAACATGAAAACAACGTACATGGCAGGGATTTACACAATATGCTTAACAAATCACTAGGACTGAGCCATAGGCAAATTCATCCATTAAGGGGTTCAAACAAGCATGGCAAAACTGAATAAGCAAAACAGATTTCAGACTTAGTGAAATTAACACTAGTCTGAAATTTCAGACCACGATGCTCTCTTTGGAGCAGCAAAACAACATGAAACATAACCTGAACATGGAAAGTAAGAACATGGCATGGAGCTACTCAACAAGCTTAACAAAACACCCAAAATGACCTGGGGCCAAAATGGTTCACAAAATACTCTACCGAGCACACGAACATAGAAGAAACACAATCAGTTTTCAGACTTAGTGAAAACTGAGACATGCTGAAATTATAACTCACGGAGGCATGTAAATGAGCTCGATGCACTCACTACGGTGCAAGTCATGGCAAGGCAAGCATATATCCATAAAGAAGGCACACAATTCTAGCTAGACATGGCAAGAACAATGGCATAGCATGCATGGATCACTAGCAATGGCATCGGCAAAATCGCAAAAGAGTTCACGATCTGCCCAAATTAACAACGATGCAAAAGTTGAGCTCGATTGAGTCAACCTAGGGTGCTCCAACATAACAAGTAAAGACATGGATGGATAGAGCACAACAAGATTAACAAATCACTCTTACTGATAATCCTCAAAAGAGGCACGGATCACTAGGAAACAAGCTGGACATATGGCATCATGAACTAAAACATCCCAGACTTAGTGAAAATCACAAAGTCCCTGAAATCAGCAATCTCAGGTACCCCTGTTTGCAAGCTTGCACAAGACACCACACACATCCTAAAAATGCATGGGTGGCACCTCTGGAAAGAAGACTAAAAGCTTAACAATTCATCCCAAAGGGGCACAGGCATATCATGCACACAATAATCATGGCAAAAATGACAAAAGTCAATGATGAGCTAACGGATCTGCAATTTAACTCACGATGCCTCCTTCTACCAGCATTTTGGGCATCAAGATGAACTGAAATGCAAATGATGCAATGGAATGAAATGATGTACTCGTCGAGGCGAATAATTTGATATATCATATGTCCAAAACGGAGCTACGGATGCAAAGTTACGGAGCCTAGAACCGGAGCATATGAACTAAAAGATATCCGGGACTTAGTGAAAAAAACTACCCCGGCTTAGGGTTTACTGTAGCAACCCCAATCCAGATCTGGGCGCGCCCCCCGAGGTGGCGGCGGCGCTGTTCACGGCCGGCGGCCGGCGAGGGCGAGGTGAGGCCGGCTCCGGGCGGCAGCCACCGGAGCGCCGGAGGCGGCGGCGTGCCGGCGCGCGGCCGGGCGGCGGAGGCGGGCGGCGCGGGCGAGCTCGGCCCGGCGGCGCGGCGAGCTCGGCCGGCGAGGAGGCGGTGGCCGGCGCGGGCCCCGGCCCGCCGACGAGGAGGAGCAAGGCGGCGCCGGGGTCCGCTTCCTGGGCGGCGGGGCGGAGGCGATGCCCCGGGTGCAGCGGCGACGGGGAACGGGCCTCGCGGTCCAGACGCGGGCCCCACGGGCCTAACACGGCGGGAGGCGGCGGCGGTTTGTCCGGTGAGGCCTGGACGTGTCCGGCGCGCCGGATGGAGGAAGACTAGGGTTAGGGTGGTAGGGGATCCGCGAAATTTTTAGGAGGGGGGCTATAAATAGGCATAAGTGGAGCTAGGAGAGTCCAAATGAGGTGCGGTTTTTGCCCACGCGATCGTGATCGAACGACCGAGATGATGGAGCAGAGTTTGGTGGGTTTTGGGCCAAATTGGAGGGGTGTTGGGCTGCAACACACACAAGGCCTTTTCGGTCCCTCTGTTAACCGTTGGAGTATCAAATGAAGTCCAAATGACCCGAAACTTGACAGGCGGTCTACCGGTAGTAAACCAAGGCCGCATGGCAAGTCTCGGTCCAATCCAGAAATGTTTAATCCCCACACACGAAAGAAAGCTAGAAATGGCCACCGGAGGAGAACGAAGCGCCGGAATGCAAAACGGACAACGGGGAAAATGCTCGAATGCATGAGATGAACATGTATGCAAATGCAATGCACATGATGACATGATATGAGATGCACAAAAACGAAAACAACACACGGAGACAAAGACCCGAACCCGAGGAATAAATAAAACTTAATGCCGGAAACGGCAAGAGTTGGAGTACAAATTGGGAAAGTAATATCTGGGGCGTTACAGCCGTCGTCGTCTACCTCTGTACAGGGGCGACGGCAAGCTCGCCGGCGGCGATACAGGGCACGGGAGGGTGCGTCGGTGGTACCGTTGTGCTCAGGGAGGATCCACTGTTCGGATGGAGGTGGAGTTGGTCGCCGGGGTGGCCTGGTTCGCCGGCGACGAGGTTCGCGGCGGAGGAGCTTCGGGCGTCGATGGCTCCGGCTGTTTCCGGCTGCAAAAGAGGCAGGGAAGAAGGGGGAAATGGTCAGGGGTGCTCGGGGGTTCCAGATCGAGGCAGAGGAGAAGCAGGGGAGGCCTATACCGTGGGATCGAAGGCGACCCAAGGCAGCGGAGCTTGAGCTCGATCTCGAGCTCGGGCTCGTCTGGAGAGGGGTGAGTGGTGTAGGGGGGTGTTTAGGGGAGTGAGAGAGCGAGTGGTGAGGAGAGGGGGGCTCGGGGAGGCCTTTAAGTAGGCGAGCCACGGCTCACCGTAGACCCGTGCGCCGGAGAGGTCCTGCTCATTGCCACAGGGCTCGGGAGGAGCTGACGCGGTGTCTGGGGTGTTCCTGGGCGTGGACTACGCCGAGGGGAGCTAAGGGAGAGAGCGGGGAGGGGTTAGAGACGTGCGCGTGTGAGCCGCACCATTGGCGCACTCGGGCGACCTCTGTTTGCTAGCGCGGAGGCGCGGGGAGGAGGAGAGAGGAAGGGGCCGACCGCGTAGCATGCTACGGACGCCGAGGTGCATCGGCAGGCGCGCGGGGGTGGCCCGAGGTGGTCGGATGCATCGGGCAGAGGGCGGCTACAGTACGGGAGCGTACTGTAGCACGCTCCAGGGCGCCCAAATGGCATGCCATGGCATATTATATGCCTTGTGGGCGCGGCCACTGATGTCTGGCAGCTCTAGGAGGGAGTAAAGAAGAGGGAAGGGACATTGGATGCCCTGGAGAGCCAGTAGGAGAGGAGAGAGGGTGAGGGAGAGAGAGAAAGTGGCTGTCCAGAGAGAGAAAGTGGGGTTTTACCCATCCAATAATGGAGCTGTGGACTTACCATTGTTACTGGAGGTGAATGGGGACAAGGAGGGGCTGTGGTAAAAAGTTGAGCTTAAGGAGAATAGTTTTAGTGGTCAAAATGGGGATTTCTGAAAAGTGGCAGAAGGTGTTTGATAAGGGTTTTGGCAAGCAAATTATTTCCAATTGCCATGATACTCCACAGGGTGAAATGACACATATAATTAGGGCCTTCCACCAATTTGTAGCTTATTTGCGCAAAGTTGCCAATGCAACTTTTGTAAACCCTAGAAATGAGCAGAAATGGACTTGTGTAGATCTAGTTGAGAAAATCACTTCTCCTTGATGCACCACTTGGTGTAGTGGCCTCATTTGGTCATGTGAACATGCTCACAAAAGTTGGGGTCAAGGAGAGAAAGTTGGTAGTACAAACTTGTTCAAATTTGATTCTGGTCAGAGAGGGTTTTGGGGTACTTTGATCAAGATAACATTCTCTCCAACTTGTGCCATTTGGTCTAGATGCATTATTACACCATTTGAGCATGTGCACCAAGTTTTGGAGCATTTGGACATGTTTGACAGTGCAAAGTTGTTCAAACTTTAAAAAGGACAGAAGTGGTTTTGAAAGGGTTTCATGGGGTTATACTGTTCTCCATGACATGAGACTTGTCAAGATCATCAAACATGTCATATGTGACATGCTAGAATTTTCTTGGAATTGTTGGGGAATATTTCCTGTAGAAATATTCCAAATCCTTGAAATGAGCAGAAATGGTTTTGGGAGGTTTTGTCCAATATTTTGATCATGACCATGTGTTGAAACTCATATATATGGAAAATATATAACCATTGAGTCTCCCTAATTTTTCTCAAATATTTTTAAAGCTTTAAAATAATTTTAACCTAGTAAAGACCATTTCTGGCCTTAAGAAAAAGCCTTTAAATAAAATAGGAAAATTAACTTTTAAAATTATATTTTTGTGGTTTCTGGGTATCCTATATCTAGTAGGAGTCAAACATATTTTTGGAAAGATTTTTACTGCCCTGAATTAAGTACTTGCGGTACAAATCTTAATTCAGGGGTTTTTGGAAAACTAATTTTTGAAAATACTTTTTGGCCAAATAATTTTTGTAAGAAAATACTATATTGCTCTATACACATGGCATGATCATTGGTTCAAGAGTTTGGATCAAGGAGATTAAGTATAGGAGTTGGAGGATTTATTTGATTTTTAGAGCACTTGCAAACAACAGACAAAAATCCAATCAAGGCAAGGTCCAAAACACTCAAAAGTTTTTGTCAAACCACATTTTATCATGATTGTTAGCTTAAGTGTTGTGGCATGAAAATCAGGGTGTGACAGACCTACCCCCCTTACAAGAATCTCGTCCCCGAGATTCCCAGACTAGGCGCGGAAAGGAATACGAAAACTTGGATTTGGGGTAGTCTTCACATCCTCATACTGCTTCTGCTTCCGTTTGGTGCTCCATTGAACCTTGAAGTACTCGATGGCATGGCTTCGTGTTTGTCGCCCTGCTTGATCCAGATTGCAATTGGGGTCTCTCGCATAGGTCATATTGGGCTGGAGGTCGATGGCTCATGGTCGATGTCCTTGTAGAGACCGGGCTAGCTAGGAAGTTGGAAACGTTTCCGGAGTGGTGTCATGTGGAAAAACGTTGTGCACAGTGGGTGACTCAGGTGATAACTCTAGCTGGTAGCTGTCTATTCTTCGTCTTGTAGTGATCTTGGAGAAGGTCGATAAATCTTGGTGTGAGTTTCTCTTGACATGAAAATGCTTGGTTCTCTTGAGAGAAGTGGCTTGCAGATACACCTGGTCTTCGACGAGAAAGTTCACTTCTTGACGATGGTGGTTGGTGTAGTTCTTCCTCCTTGGCATGGCGGTCTTCAAATGTTCCTTGACTAGCTGAATGGCTCTTCTTCCATCTTCGGGTAGACAAGTATGTTACCAAAATAAAGATGACACTATCTTGTCTAAGCACTCCATGAAAACTTTATTCACGGGGTACATAAAGTAGGCTGGGGGTATTGGTGGTGGTCATGGTTGAGTATGGTACGAGGTGTTCTCGATTTAGAGTCAAGACCTATGGTAATGACCCGACGATGTTGTGGCTTAGTAGGGCTTAAGGCTTTCAAGGATTCTAGTGTGTGAGTGAACATTTTATTATCTTATCCTTAAGCACGGTTTTTGAGATACCAATAGTCTATCTAGTCCTTCCAACAAATAACCTTATACCATCGAAAGCATCATCTCGTATAGGCCAAATCCAATCATCACTCATGATTTACCAAAGTCTCAGATAATTCCTCAGGGTCACTGATACAAACTCATGAAGTCATTTGTCCTCTATTCCTATATCCTCAAATTGGTCTTCCTTATGGCATCGTCAGTTCTTGTGCTATATTAGGATGACAATGTGCTTGCTCACTACGTCCACTAGTTCCATAATGAGCCCAGTGATAAGCAAGGTTATGGAGGCTTAACTGGTTCTCTTGCAATTCTATTGGTCAAGCACATGGTTAAAGATTCGATATGGGGTATCTCGTGAAGTCTCGAAGGGTCTAAGAATGGGTTTCTAGTCTGGGGGTTAAACATAACTCTACGGGGTTTCACTTGGTCGAGGAGACGGTAGCAAAAGTCTTCATTGCCAGTTGGTTGCCGAGGTAGAATCCTTGGTGCATCTTGTCTTGCTGATCTTCAGTTGATGAAAGAGATTTGAGGGAGAAGTAACATAGAGGAGGGGAATGCCTAAAGGGGGTTCTATAGTGCAAGTGCAAACAAACAAGTGCCGAAAGGGTCAAACAAAAGAAGCAAGGTAAGGAAGGTGATATAGTCGCATACTAGTTGCCTAGGGCAAAAGGGTGGCCGATATCAAAACACAAACAAATAAAAACAAGCAACACACAATCATGGTTCTATTCGAACCATCATATGGACTCGACTGCGCATAGGGGGTACACGACTCATCCTACCCTAGGGGTTCTCGGACTCAGTAATCGTGCCTTGAGCCTCGTGCAGTCTTCTGAGTTTTCCTCAGGTGTTGCTACGTCTCTTGTAGTTGTTTGATGAAACGATCCAGGTTGAGCCTGAAGATTCTTCAACAACTTCTTGCCTGTTGAAGTGATGGGGTGAAGGTGGCTTCTCATAGCAGGTATTGACTTGGTCTTCCGTTGTCTTCTTAATCATGACGATCCCTTTTGCCTCCTAAGGCGTCGACGGTACCAGGTAGGCAATCCTTTATGCAATGATATCATCAAGGCATAGTAGAGGTCCAACATGTCGGTTACGTTGGTGACAACATTGACACCAAGGTCGGGGGATGAAGAGAACCATTTTCCTGCTCACTATAGTGAGGCGGCCCAAATGGCGAGGTTCTCATCCACCGGTGGTTGCCGATACAACAACTGTAAGGACATGATTGCTCTAGTAGCAATGTCTATCATAGTCTTGCATATCTTACACCCTAATCGTCATAGGACAAGGTTGCATTATTCTAGGGCAATTTCAAAGGTGTCACCATCCTCTGGATCTTCATGTCCTCATTCTTCAAAGGTGTATCTTCTGTTGGCACTGTCTTGTCGTGGTGTCGCCAATCTTGGGTTCAGAAGAGGTGGGTGAGTGTTTGGCAAGGTGTACTCCTTCTAGGCTATCCATGAGGATTACAAGGAATCCAGTGGTTAAAGGCATAAGGGTCCTAGCAACCAAAGGTTTTGAAGGGGAAGAGATCGATAGGGAAAGTATACCTTAGTTTTCTAAAAACTGAGAAGGGGAGAGAAGTATAGACAGTTTTGAAAACTAGTAGTAGTTTTGGAAATAGTTTTACCCTAACTAACGACCATGCTAACTAAGGCTTCCTACAGTCAGGATGGCTCTGATACCAGCTCTGTGGGGACCCCGACTCATAAGTCGTGATCACCGAATGCACGTGTACAGTGATCCCAGAGATCAATGCTCACTAAACACACAGAAGCTGAATAACAAGAGTCGTACATCCATACATACCGTATTACACAAGTAGGACCATTATGGTGAAGTCTTGAGTATAGCATCGCAGCGGAAATCTTTGTCGATAACTTGGACCCATGCCATCTGCCTTAACCCTACAGGCATTCTGACTGGGAAGCGTCCTAGCTCGCATGCTCGTCACCGAAGTATTCTTCTTCATATCATGATCTTCCATGCTTGGCCAATAAAATAACCAGTGGCACGCCAATGAGTACTTTGAATGTACTCGCAAGCAACCCAAGGGTGATAACAGAATAATTTTGCAAGGCACCACTGCTAATTTGGCATTTTTGCGGAAAGCTAGTTTTTCTCATGCAAGTATGATCAACATTTATCAAGGATATGAATGCGTCTGCGACAAGTATCAGGAGGTTACAGACATCAACATCGGGATAGAGTTGTGAACAACTCATACTCAAGCTCATTGTGACTTCCTCACGAATCACGTCAACAGACTTACCAAACCGTGTTGTTTGTCAGAAACATATGGACGTAGTCTAAGCAGCACCACCCAACTGTCCTTGACCGTGGACACGACTATTTGAATAGTTTTACACTCTGCAGAGGTTGCACACTTTACCCACAAGATCCGGGGAACTTCCGTGTCATTCACGACCCACGATACCTCAAGTACCCGGGGTAAGCACCCGATCACTATCTTTCCCTAGACGACACTAACATGGAGTCCACTCGATTGGTAGTAACCCCCGTGCCCAACATTTCACAAAAATTGTGGAGCCTCGCTCCCATATTCATCACATACCACTAGCACGGGGTACCAACGGTGTGTCCGGTGCCCCATAAAAATGTTCTTGGCCGCCCTACCTGGCACGACCCCATCCTGAGAGAGAGCACCAACTCTCCCCCGTCACTAGTAATGCGGGCTCCAAGCTAGTATCGGCCTAGGTAATCAATAATGCCCTTTCCCATACAAGGGTAGAGTGGTTGCGCATGTAAGGTTGGGACAGTCGACAAATCTTAAATATAATCCGTCTCTGTAAACAACACTTTTATCGAGCCTCAGTACACTACCTCTCCACCAAGTAGTGACCTAGTTCATCATCATCTCCCAGCGGCATTAGTGGCACCCACTGGGGTTGTTCGCAAGTATGCCAAACCACACTTGTTCCTTTCCATGCATAATCCTGATCCACTTTGCGTAGCAACTACTTTAGCATCCTATCTACTTCCACCAGCATAACCCTCATAGAATGGTAGGGTCATGCATCATGCAAGTGTCAACGAGAAAAGCAATGGAGGCACCACCTCAAGTGGCCACCGTTTTATCATGACTTCGATGCAAGCAATAAAAGTGCTATATGACATGCATAAAAATGGTATGAGATTGGGGTTCGACGTCTAGTGGTCCGCCTATCCACGGTTGGTTTACAGTGGTCTCGTTGTGTCTTAAAGAGTCCTTGGCTATGCTGACTCGGGGACGCTTTGTATGTCATGTGCACTGCCTTGTACAGGATGGTGCTGTACGATCGAGCCCATGTGGGCCCCACCATGAAAAATTCGGATGAAATCTCTATCATATGTTTGTTCCGGCTTATTTTGCAAGCCAATCCTTTGTTTTTGTTTTTTTGTTGTGGTTATTTGAGTTGCTTCAATGTCAAGTGTTGATTCCATACCTTTCCTAAGCGGTGTTCTCATATTTCCGTGGGAGTACCAATCCTTCATGATAATCGAGATTGTAATGTCAATCCTTTTCAACCGACATGCTTCTCTTCAAGTGGATCCGATCATTTTCAACATCCACAAGATCAAATCTAAGTTTTCTCAACATTGTTTGTTTCATCCGTCCAAGATTGTCTTTGTTTTCCCGCCCTCCCACCCTTTTGCTTCAAGGATTCGGATTTCTTAATCAAGTATACATCTTGTTGATGGGAAGTCTCTCCATTCTTTTCTTTCATTGTTCTTACCTGGTGTTTCTCATGAAGATGCTCTACTAGTCCATCATTCTTCTTTATTTTATTTTCCAGTGGATTCAATTCAATATTTGGTAATGAGCATAGTCCTTTCATTTGTCCAATGCTTTCTCATGCCGATGCATCTCATAATCATTCCCCGCTTGCTATTCAATTCTTCCGGAGTGCTGAAGAGATCTCACAAGATTTGCGTTTTCCATTGCTAATTCATTCAAGATATCTCGAGGTTGTTATCTTGTTCAAGTCATTTAATTCAACTGGTGCATTATATCTTCCTAAGAAATTATTTTCAACGATGTTTCGTTTGAGTGGGCCCTAACCCACAGGTCTTTTCCCAGGATCTTACCTAACTCTTCTAATTTTTCTGGAGTTATTCTCAAATTTCTTTTCTTAGTTTGACGTAAGAATGAATTATCATCAGTCATATGTCTTTCTCCAAGATCTTTCATATTCTTATCACCGTTGACTCAACCTTTAAATTTGTCGTCCCGGAGTACCTAAAAAATTCATGGTGGTGTCTCTCATCGTCATTCTCGAATTTTGAAGACCAAAGAAGAGTTTCTCTTCAATCATATCTATTTTTCTTGAAGATTCATGGTTTTGGCTTTATGCCATCCTCTCATAATTGTTTTCGATTGTGAGAATTTTTTTCAACCATCCGGAGCAATTCAGGAGTCTTTTCAGTTTGATTCTCCGGAGCCTATCATCTTAGAATTATTCATTTCCAGCTTTCAGCTCACTTTCTCCAAATCATACCGGTGCATCATTCAAGTATCCTCCAATCAGCTCGGGACCTCTTCGTTTACTTGTATCTAAATCCCCTCAAGTATCATCATTCGTTTTCCAATTCTTTTTGGTGATTTGTGCCTTTGCCACTTTCATTTTTAATTCTTACGGTGGTTCGTTCAAGATTTCTCTTACCTTGTTATCATATCAATTTATTCGTTGGTTAAATCCTAACGGTGGTTCGTTGAAGTATTTTCTCAAGTTTGGGCTATATCTATCTTAATCCTTTCTATGAGAATAAGTAGTATGCCAAATTCGCTGCTTGTCATCAATTTAAATTGGTGAAGGATACGCATAACATAATTCTTATTATTTCTCCATCCAAGTGATGGATTCATTCTTACGGAGTGTAAGATCCATCTAAATCATTACAAGGCTTCACCTTGTGTTTTCAACTTCTCTTAAATTTTTTATCATCATTTTGTTACCGGAGTTCTTCATGGAGGCTCTACATGGTGGTTCATCAAGGATTCCTTTCATTTTTCAATTGTTCATCAAGATATCTCTCGAAGCTATGATCCGGCAAGCTATGCTTCAAGTATTCTTCATCTTGCATTCCGAAGTGCAATTCTTTCTATCTTGTCTTTTTCAGGTAGTGTTATGTCATTTTGAAAGCTTCCTTCATGTTTCATGATTCACAAGTTGGCCGAAATGACATATTTTAAACCCATCTTTTTTCAATTCGTTCATGAGATCCCTTGCAACCCATCAATCTCTTCATTGGAGTTATCTTGGGTTATATTTCACCTAAAGCTTTCCCTAAGGATTGTTGATATTTATGGTGCTCATAAATGAACCAAGTTCTTCATTTATCCTCCCGACGAAATAAGTTTCTCGTCTCCTTGTTCATATCAACCCAACCTATCGTTTTTCATATGTAGCAGAATTTCACCTCAAGATTTTGAGATGTTTTCCCATAAGCCCACAACAAGCTTACTCTTTTCGTTGTTGGTTTTCCAACAACTCCGTTATAACCTTCTTGTAAGGGCGCCTTCCAAGATCTTTTGTGGCAGAAGTTGGCATTTGCAACTCCATTCTTTTATCCAAACAATCTAGTTTCTATTCTTTTGTTCCGAAGGCATTGTGTTGTTGCTCTCTTCTCAAATCATCTTATTTTTGTCAAGACCATGTTCTTTCCTTTGCTTATCCATTTTACCAGAGTGTCGTGCCCTCTTTTCAAGTTCTTCCCATTCTGTGAAGTTTTCCCTCCCTTCTCAACCGGAGTGCTGTCTGAAATCATTCTTACCCCTTGTGCCATTCTTTCAATAGTTCTGGAGGCAGTGTGTTGTTGATCTCATCAAGTATCATCTAATCTTTTCAAGTTCATATTCTTTGCCTTACATTTCCAACTGAAGTGTTGTCGTAATTGATCCTTATCGTTCCTTGTACATCTCGTTTCTACCAGAGTGCTTGCATGTACTTCTTGTCAATTGCAACTCTTATGTCTTGAACCTACAAGGTTCTAGTAATGTTCCTTGTTCCTCTTTTCTAACGGAGTGCTTTCAGCTTTATTCAGCTCCGTTGCATTCTTTCTTTCCATTTGTTCAACCTCTCAAGGTTCTCTGGTTTCACTCATTGGTCAAAGAAGCAACTTAGTTTTACCTCTTATCTTCCTCTTCCTTCTTCCCTCCGGTGCCATCCTAGATCTCAGGACGAGATCCTTTTGTAGTGGTGGAGTGTTGTGATGCCCCGAGACCGGCGCTCCAGATGCCTTCCAGTAATTTCGTTGCCGCCGTGTGTTTCTTTTGCTTGCTCCTTTTATTTTTGCATTGCATCATGTCATCATGCCATCATGCCATTTCTTTTTTTAAAAAAAATCTACTAAATAAAATGCATAGATATTTTATCTATTTAAATTGAGGGAACTCACATGGTGATTTCTCTATATAACATATCTCCCAATATGTATAGGGAGGTAAAATAAGTATTCAATTCTTTTGGAATTAACCATAACACACGTGCAAAATAATTCCCATGCCTATTCCTCTTCGAGTTTGACCTTCAAATCTTGTCCACAATTCTTTATCTCTTTTATCGAGGCTCCTCTAAAAACCGAACATTTTTGGACCTTCCCAAACCTCACTTCCTATTCAAATCATTTGAATTTGAATCAAATGAGTTTGAATTTAATCTTTCAATCTTGGCCTTTTTTATTTTCGCGGATTGAGCACATTTTTGTGAGTCCGGGGAAATTACCCTCGTGCGCAAATTCTTTCCCTAACACTCTCTTTCTATTTCTTCTCTCTATTTTTTTCTTTCACTTTTTCTTCTAAGGAGAAGAAGGGAGAGTAGATAGAGAGGAGAGAGGAGCCAGCCCAGCCGGCCTCTTAAGCCAGCGGACAGCCGGCCTATAGGCCATCCGCAGCCAGGCCCTTTAGGCCCAGCCGACCCCCCTAAGGCCATCCAGCCCCGCAGGCCCATTGACACCAAAGCCCACCTAATCCTAACCCTAGCCCGATCCCCACGTGCACCCTCTTCCTCGTTTCCCTGCGCGCCGCCACACACACGACACATGCACGCAGGCGCAGCCCTCTCCCCGACTTCCCTCTCGATCTCCCTCCAGCGCATGCCCTGTGCTCGATTCCCTCCTCCCTTGATGTGCCGCTAGAGAGGAAGAGAGAGCAGCACCGCACCTCCCTTTTCTTCCCCTGCTCCGGTCAACACCGAACCCCGTGCTCGGCTACATCGTTCCCGCGCGCGCCGTGGCGCCCTCCAGCCGCGTCGCTCCCATCGTCCACCGCCGCTCCGGCCGTCTTCGCCGGAGTACCACCAGTAAGACGGCCCCCAGTGCACCAGGCCGCTTCCTCTGCCCCGTTCCTTTCTTCTCCATCCCGTCCCCTTCCCTGAGTTCTTTCTCTCTCTCTTGGACAGCAGGGCCCCATGGACGCCAAGCCGTCGGTCCTCCGCGCCCTCACACCCTGCCGGACCTTCGCCTGGCCCCGCTTGTCCGCTACCGGCGCATGTTGTTGCCCCGGCGGTGACAGCCATCACCGGTGCTCTGCTTTGTGTCGAGAAGGAGCACCTCGTCACCGGGCGTTGACCTCTTCTCTTGCTCCAGCTCCGTCCGGCAAGGGCCTGCCCGCTGCCTCTTTTGTCGGGACCAGTACCACGTCCTCACGCCCCTGATTGCCTCGGCACGACCATCTCCTCCCTGACGCCCTGGCTGCTGCTACAAGACCACCACGGCGCCATCAAGGAACCCTAGGGCCGAAGATGACCACGACCGTGCATCTCTCCTTATGCCACTTTGGAGATCGAGACCATCAATATCAAGACTGCCCCGGACCATGTCGTCTCGCCGGATCGTCAAAAACCCCAGTTGATGCCAAGTACCCCGATGCCTGGAACGACTACCGTCGCCGAGACCCATGAACCAATAACTTCAAGTTCAACTATTGTCGCAAGAACGAGACCGGCGGGTCCGAAGACCCGAAGTACCACGACAACCCCGAAGGGATTCGAGTTCGTCAAGTTCACCTTCGAAACGTGTACCACTACCGACGACTGAGACCCTGGATTCGACAAGTTCCTCATGGTGACCCTGAACATCTACGGGACATGCACGACTTCGAACCGTGTACCACGTCGAACATGTATGGCTACAAGACGAACCGCCAAGACCCCGAAGGACTACCGCCGCCGAAGTCCGCGAGCACCACTACGTTTGCCATGTACAACTACACCAAGTCCGGACCGACAAGTGCCTTGACAATGTCTGTACCTCTTCCGTCGCCGAGGACCGAAAGTACCACTACGTCCCATCGAACCCGAACCGTCTCGTTTGCATGCTTTGAAGGTATAACTCCGAGACGACGTCCGTGAACGAATGCTTGCGATGTTTGAGATGCTCGTGTTTGCACCGTGTCCGAATTGTCACTCGTTTCCTTGTCGCCAACTCGTGAGACACCCGGAATCCGGGATCACCCCACCATCTCTAGCTTGTTCCGAACATCTGCACCCTTGCTTCCTTTGCACCAGTATCTCCGTGAGCTACCGGAACCGATATGGTGTCGTGGCATGATTTTCGGATTCATCGCCGTGGCACCCCTTTTCGTTTCCGCCATGATGACAAATGCTTCATAATATGCTCATGTCAACATTTTCATAAAAATTGCATAAACTTGCATATGTCATCCGCATCATGACAACAACATCAAGAATGTTTAAAATTTGTTGTTGCATTAAATTACTAATGGCCATGAGGATTTATCGGAATTGTTGTTTGATGCTTCCGGCCTCATTTAAAATGCCTAACTGTGTGTTTTACTCATGTTTCACCTCTTGCCATGCTAAACAACATTTAATATTGTTGAGTACATAAACGGGATCAAACTAAATAACTTGTTGTGGTGTTTCATCAATATGCAACTCATTGCATATTGAGCTTCACTTATTTTGTAGAATTGCTTGTGCACTTTGCCATGCCATGCCTCATTACACCGGACATGCATCATACTTGGTTGTGCATCATGCCATGATTATGTGTTGGTTGTTTATTATGTTGTTTGCTTCTTTCTGGGTTGCTTCTCACGTTAGCTTCGGTTTCGTTCCGGAGTTATGAGGATCCGTTCGACTACGTCCATTTGTCTTCTTCATGGGCTTGTTCTTCTTCCTTGCGGGATCTCAGGCAAGATGACCATACCCTCGAAATCACTTCTATCTTTGCTTGCTAGTTGCTCGCTCAATTGCTCTGCCGCAATACCTACCACTTGCTATAACATGCTTCCCATATTATCATGACAAGCCTCTAACCCACCTTTCCTAGCAAACCGTTGTTTTGCTATGTTACTGCTTTGCTCAGCCCCTCTTATAGCGTTGCTAGTTACATGTGAAGATGGAGTTTGTTCCATGTTGGAACATGGATTATTGTTGGGATATCACAATATCTCTTATTTTATTAATGCATCTATATACTTGGTAAAGGGTGGAAGGCTCGGCCTTATGCCTGGTGTTTTGTTCCACTCTTGCCGCCCTAGTTTCCATCATACCGGTGTTATGTTCCTTCATCTTGCGTTCCTTACACGATTTGGTTATAATGGGAACCCCTTGATAGTTTTCTTTGAATAAAACTCCTCCAGCAAGGCCCAACCTTGGTTGTACCATTTGCCACCTAAGCCTTTTTTCCTTGGGTTCTGCAGACTCAAGGGTCATCTTTATTTTAAACCCCCCGGGCCAGTGCTCCTCTGAGTTTTGGTCCAACCTGTCAGCAGCCGGTGGCCACCAGGGGAAACTCTGGGTTGGCCTACCGGAATCTTGGACAATCCGGTGTGTCCTGTGAACAAGATATGTGCAGCTCCTATCGGGATTTGTCGGCATATTCGGGCGGCTTTGCTGGTCTTGTTTTACAATTGTCGAAATGTCTTGTAACCGGGATTCCGAGTCTGATCTGGTCTTCCTGGGACAAGGAATATCCTTCGTTGACCATGAGAGCTTGTGATGGGCTAAGTTGGGACACCCCTGCAGGGTTTTGAACTTTCGAAAGCCGTGCCCGCGGTTATGGTCAGATGGGAATTTGTTAATGTCTAGTTGTGGAGAACTTGACACTTAACTTAATTAAAATGCATCAACCGCGTGTGTAGCGGTGATGGTCTTTTTCCGGTGGACTCCGGGAAGTGAACACGGTTCTTGTGTTATGCTTGAACGTAAGTAGTTTCAGGATCACTTCTTGATCACTTCTAGTTCACGACCGTGCATTGCTTCTCTTCTCGCTCTCTTTTGCGTAAGTTAGCCACCATATATTCTAGTGCTTGCTGCAGCTCCACCTCACTATCTTTTCCTACCCATAAGCTTAAATAGTCTTGATCTCGCAGGTGTGAGATGGCCGAGTCCCGGTGACTCACAGATTACTTCAAACAGTTTGCAAGTGCCGATGATACCAATGCAGATGATGTAATTGAGCTCAACTGGGATCTCGATCAAGATCGTGTTCGTTGTATTGTTTCGTTTCTAGTTGATCAGTAGTGGAGCCCACTTGGGGCGATCGGGGATCTAGCTTATCACATCCCTAGCTTTACCCTGGCCTTAGACTAGCTTGGTTGCTGCATCATGTGTAAATTCCATTGAAATTTGAATTGAGGAATTTTCAAAGCCTCAGAAAACCTCTAAAAATAACCAACATTTAAATCTCATCAAATGAATCCAAGAAAATGTTCTTGTTATCCTCTGGAAATATTGGCAAGAGGTCAAATCCAAACTAATATTTTTGGTGTCTCAGAAACATTTATTTTGGGCATTTGAATTAAATCAATAATTATTTGAATTGGATTTATATCTACTATTAAATAAATATAGGTCCAATAATTCTGAAATATTTTATGGAGCTTTGGTTTAATTCTTTTAGCTTCTAAAAATATTTCCAGAAGCAACAAAAATTGAATTGGTTTCAAAACCAAATTCAAAACAAACCTCCAAAATAGAAAACAGAACAAAATTAGAAAAAAAAACAGAAAGAGAGAGAGAGAGGGTTTTACCTGCTGCTTACCTGGCTAGGCCCAGCATGGCCCGTCCCATCTGGCCGTGCCAGTCATCCCCAACCTCTGCCTACTGGCAGAGGAGGGACAACGCACGGCGCGTGCGCGGGCGCCACGCCACCAGGCTGCCTGCCTGCGTCGCCTGGCCACCGCGACGCCTCGCGTCTTCTCCTCGGTGCCGCCTCGACCCCCTGGACGCCACTCTCCCCTCCTCTGCCTCTTCCTCGTTCCTCTCCCGCTAGACCGAACGCGCCCGCCGCCGATGACGAGCACCACTGCGGCCATCGCCTCCCCCTCGTTCCCTCGAGCAGCCCAGAAGCACCGCCGCGGTCGAGCTCCTCGCCGTCGTTCCGGCCACCCCCGAGCCGAGCCACCACCCCGGCTGGATGCGGGCGAGCCTCAGCTCCCCGTAGGTGGTCTCCTCCGTTCAAATGGTCGCTGGAGCAGCGTTTCCGTGCTGCTCCGCCACGCCTGTCGTCGCCGGTAGGGGTTGACCCGTTGACCGGCGTGGTTTGACCCCGCTGGCTGGGTTGACTCCCCCCTCTCTGTCTCACTAACATGTGGGCCCAAGCCCCTAATTAGTTAACTCGAGATTAATTAGAGCTAACTAATTTAGTTAACTAAACTAGACATCACATGTGGGCCCCGCCCTGCTAACAGCCTGGTTAGGGTTAGTTTAGCACTAACTAACTCAGTTAGTTGGCTGAGTCACTGACCAGTGGGTCCCACTGGTCAGGTTTGACCTGGAGGCGTCCAGTTGACCAGCTGATGTCACCCTAACGTCATGCTGACGCAATAATTATTTACTGGAATTATTTTTATACAGGAAATTCCAGAAAATAGTTAAAACTTCTAAAAATCATAGAAATTCAACCGTAACTCCAAATGAAATAATTTATATATGAAAAATTATTAGAACAATTCAAGGAATCCATCTGTACCATTTTCATGCATGTTTGAACAATGTTTGTCCTCTGTTTTGGACAAAACAAATAAAGGGCATTTAAATAATCATATATGGGGTTGGAATTTGAATCTTGTACTCAAACCAACTTCATTTAAATCATAGCTAGATTGTAACGCCCTCGATGCGACTATATCTCCCACGTGTCGAGGCACGACTTAGAGACATAGGCGCATGGAAAGCAATGTCGCAAGTCGGGAAATCATCACACATCCCATGTACATATATAATATAAAGGGGAATAGCATAGTTGGCTTACACTCGCCACGTCACATCAAAGTACATAAATAACATCCATCATACAATCAATCATGGCCCGACTACGGCGCCAAAATGGAAAAGACCCCCAACATGCAACAAGGCCCTGAATCTAACCCCGAATAGGTACCACCACTGATCATCAGGAAAAGACACATAGTAACGCTGAGAGTCCTCGTCGTACTCCCACTTCAGCTCGAGCGCGCCATCCGGAGAGGTACCATCTGTCCCTGCATCTGGTGTAATAGTAATCTGTTAGCCACAGGGGACTCAGCAATCTCGCACCCTCGCGATCAAGACTATTTAAGCTTAATAGGTAGGAAAGGGGTAATGTATAAGTGGAGCTGCAGCAAGCGACTAGCATATATGGTGGCTAACTTATACGCAAAGGAGAGCGAGAAGAGGAGGCAAGGCACGAGCGGAAAGCTAAAGAGCAGCCTACGCAAACATAACTCCAACGCCGTGTCCACTTCCCGGACTCCGCCGAGAAGAGGCCATCACGGCAACACACTCAGTTGATTCATTTTAATTAATTAAGGTTCAAGTTATCTACAACCGGACATTAACAAATTCCCATCTTCCCATAACCGCGGGCACGGCTTTCGAAATATCAATCCCTGCAGGGGGGTCCCAACTTAGCCCATAACAAGTTCTCACGGTCAACGAAGGAATATACCTCCACCCAAGACACACCGATCAGACTTGGTATCTCGGTACAACAAGATGATTCGACAGGTCAAAACTAGTCCAGCAACACCGCCCGAATGTGCCGACAAATCCCGATAGGAGCTGCACATATCTCTTTCTCAGGGCACACTCAGATTGTCCAAACTTCCGGTAGGCCAGCCCAGAGTTGCCCCTGGTGGCCACCGGCGGCTGACGTTCCGGACCAACACTCAGAGGAGCACTGGCCCGTGGGGGGCTAAAATAAAGATGACCCTCGGGCTCCGGAAACCCAAGGGAAAAAGGGGGTAGGTGGAAAATGGTAAAACCAATGTTGGGCATTGCTGGAAAAGCTTTAATCAAGGCGAACTATCAAGGGGTTCCCATTATAGCCCAACCGCGTAAGGGACGCAACAATCCGGGAACATAACACCGATATGACGGAAACTAGGGCGGCAAGAGTGGAACAAAACACTAGGCGAGAGGCCGAGCCTTCCACCCTGTACCAAGTATATAGATGAATAAAGATAACATAGCAATATAATGATATCCCAACAAGTAAATAAATGTTCCAACAAGGAACGGCTCCAATCTTCACCTGCAACTAGCAACGCTATAAGAAGGGGCTGAGCAAAGCGGTAACATAGCCAATCAACGGTTTGCTAGGACAAAGGTGGGTTAGAGGCTCAATCATGGAAATTGGGAGGCTGACAAGCAAGTGGTAGGCATCGTAGCATTGGCAAAGCAAAAGAGCGAGCAAACTAGCATAGCAAAGATAGTAGTGATTTCGAGGGTATGATCATCTTGCCTGCACAGTTGTCAGAGTTGACTGGATCCTCAAAAGCAAACTCAACGGGATCCTCGTTAGCGAACTCGTCTCCCGGCTCTACCCAACAACACAAACAAGCAACAAGGATACAATCAACCACGTGCAAGGGCAACCAATAATATGCAAAGATGGTATGCTATGCGGGATGCGATGCGGGATGCAAAATGCAAGACGTGACAGGAAATGCATGAACCTGGCCTCAACTTGGAAAACCAAGTGTGCCACTGGATAGAGGGGAAGAAATCCCCTGAAAACGATATAAAGATCATGGCAATCGGAGCTACGGTTTGGAAATGGCAAGCGATTTACGAAACGAATCGATCTGCGATTTACAGCAAGTATGCTCCTAAATGCAATGAAATGAACATGCTACAGCCACCAAACATGAAAACAAATTGCATGGCAAAGATGTACACAAGAAGCTTAACAAATCACCAGGACTGAGGCATAGGCAAATTCATCCATTAAGGGCTTCAAACAAGCATGGCAAAACTGAATAAGCAAAACAGATTTCAGACTTAGCGAAATTAACGCTAGTCTGGAATTTCAGACCACGATGCTCTCTTCGGAGCAGCCAAACAACATGAAGCACAACCTGAACATGGAAAGTAAGAGCATGGCAAGGAGCTACTCAACAAGCTTGACAAAATATCCAAAATGACCTGGGGCCAAAAGGGTTCACAAAATACTCTACCGAGCACACGAACATCGATGAAACACATCGACTCACGGAGGCATGTAAACGAGCTCGATGCTCTCATTACGGTGCAAGTCATGGCAAGGCAAGCATATATCCATAAAGAAGGCACAAAATTCTAGCTAGACATGGCAAGAACAAAGGCATATCATGCATGGATCACAAGCAACAACACCGGCAAAATCGCAAAAGAGTTCACGATCTGCCCAAATTAACAACTATGCAAAAGTTGAGCTCGATTGAGTCAACCTAGGGTGCTCCAACATAACAAGTAAAGACATGGATGGATTAAGCACAACAATCATAACAAATCACTCTTACTGATCATCCTCAAAAGAGGCACGGATCACTAGGAAACTAGCTGGACATATAGCATCGTGAACTAAAACATCCCAGACTTAGTGATTTTCACTAAGTCCCTGAAATCAGTAAACTCAGGTACCCCTCTTTGCAAGCTTGCACAAGACAACACACACATCCGAAAAATGCAAGGGAGGCACCTCTGGAAAGAAGATAACAAGCTTAACAATTCATCCCAAAGGGGCACAGGCATATCATGCACACAATAATCATGGCAAAAATGACAAAAGTCAATGTAGAGCTAACGGATCTGCAATTTAACTCATGATGCCTCCTTCCAACAGCATTTTAGGCACCAATATGACCTCAAATGCAAATGATGGAATGGAATGAAATGATGTACTCGTCGAGATGAAGATTTTGATATATCATATGTCCAAAACGGAGCCACGGGTGCAAAGTTATAATGCGACAAAAAAGGCATAAAAAAATGACGGAATTAGGGTTTCGGGGGAGAGGGGGTCAACCAGATCCAGATCCGGATCCGAACACTGTTCATCACGCGGGCACTGTAGCTCCGGGGTGTCGCCGGACTTGTCGGCCGGCATCGGCGAGCGGTCGGCGGCGAGGGGAGGCGGGGCCGGCGATGAGGTGGCCGAAGGACGCCGGCGAGGGGCGCGGGGAGGACGAGCGGCGGAGCGGCGCCTCGGCGATGCGGTCCGCGGCCGGAGGTGAGGTCGGGCGCGGTGGAGCGGCGAGCTCCGGCGAGGTGCTCGCGGTGGTGCGGGCTGCCGAAGCCGAAGAAGGAGGCGGCGGGCGCCGGGACGCGGGCGGCAGAGCCTTCCTGGCGGCGGGGCGCGGCGATGGGCCCGCGGGGGCCGGATGCGGGCTCCCCAGGCCGGCGGCAGGGGCGGTTGCCGGGTGCCACGTGGTGGCTGGAGAGTGGTCAGGGGCGCGGGGCGGACACGTCCGTCGGCAGGAAAAATTGTCCGGCGGGCGCGATGATGAGATCTAGGGTTTTGGGGGAAGGAGAAGAAGAAAACGGAGGGGTTGTTTAAATAGGCATAGAGGGAGCTAGGAGAGTCCAAATGAGGTGCGTTTTTCGCCCACACGATCGTGATCGAACGACCGAGATGATGGAGCAGAGTTTGGTGAGTTTTGGGCCAAATTGGAGGGGTGTTGGGCTGCAACACACACGAGGCCTTTTCGGTCCCTCGGTTAACCGTTGGAGTATCAAACGAAGTCCAAATGACCCGAAACTTGACAGGCGGTCTACCGGTAGTAAACCAAGGCCGCATGGCAAGTCTCGGTCTAATCCGGAAATGTTTAATCCCCACACACGAAAGAAAGCTAGAAATGGGCACCGGAGGAGAACGAAGCGCCGGAATGCAAAACGGACAACGGGGAAAATGCTCGAATGCATGAGATGAACATGTATGCAAATGCAATGCACGTGATGACATGATATGAGATGCACGAAAACAAAAACAACACACGGAGACAAAGACCCGAACCCGAGAATAAATATAACTTAATGCCGGAAACGGCAAGAGTTGGAGTACAAATTGGGAAAGTTACATATGGGGCGTTACAACACTCCACCACTACGAAAAGATCTCGTCCCGAGATCTAGGACTGAAAGAACTCCGGGTACTCAGAACGGAGGTGATCCTCGCATTCCCAGGTAGCTTCACTGTCGGAATGGTGTGACCACTTGACTTTGAGAAATTTGATTGACTTGTTGCGAGTTCTGCGTTCAGTCTCTTCCAGGATTGCAACTGGGTGCTCACGGTAAGAGAGATCTTCTTGGAGCTCAATGTCCTCGAAGTTGACTGTGTGCTCAGGCGTCTTGAAGCACTTTCGGAGTTGGGAGACATGGAACACATCATGAACATTGGCAAAGTTTGCAGGAAGCTCGAGTTGATAGGCGAGGTCGCCTCTCTTGCTGACAATCTTGAAAGGCCCGACGTATCTGGGGGCAAGCTTCCCTTTGATACCGAAGTGACGAGTCCCTTTCATAGGAGAGACGCGGAGGTAGACATGATCTCCGATCTCGAAAGCCAATTCACGGTGCTTACTATCATAGTAGCTCTTCTGGCGGGATTGGGCTGCTTTGAGGTTATCACGAATGACCTTGCACATTTCTTCTGCCTCTATGACCAGGTCATTACCCAGCAGCTGACGTTCACCGGTTTCAGACCAGTTGAGAGGTGTACGGCATTTCCTACCATACAGAATTTCAAATGGGGCCTTGCCCGAACTTGCTTGGAAACTGTTGTTGTATGAGAATTCAGCATAAGGAAGACAATCCTCCCATTTCATGCCGAAGGAGATAACACAAGCCCCGAGCATATCTTCAAGAATCTGGTTGACACGCTCGACTTGACCGCTTGTTTGAGGATGGAAAGCAGTGCTGAAGCGAATGCTGGTGCCCATGGCCTTCTGAAAAGAATCCCAAAACTTGGAGGTAAAGTTGCTGCCACGGTCTGAAGATATCACTTGAGGAATACCGTGCAGAGAGACAATTCGAGAGGTGTAGAGTTCCGCCAATTGAGCTGCAGTGATTGACTCTTTGATAGGCAGGAAATGAGCCACTTTGGTGAGCTTGTCGATGACAACGAATATAGCATCATTGCCACGCTTGGACTTAGGAAACCCAGTCACGAAGTCCATTTCAATGTGGTCAAACTTCCATTCTGGAATGGCAAGAGGTTGGAGGAGACCTGCTGGCCTTTGGTGTTCTGCCTTCACTCTTCTGCAGACATCACATTCATTCACGAATTGAGCGATCTCGCGCTTCATTCGAGTCCACCAATCAGTTTGCTTCAGATCTTGATACATCTTCGTGCTCCCAGGGTGGATGGAGAGGAGAGAGTTGTGAGCCTCATTCATGATCACTTTACGAAGCTCACCTTTGGGCACAACAATTCGATCCTCGAAGAAGAGAGTGTCCTTGTCATCAAGTCGGTAGCACTTGTACTTGGACTGACTCTTTGCAATGCCAATCTTCACCTTTTTCACTATCGCATCAAGAAGCTGGGCATGGCGAATCAGGTCTTCCAAGGTAGGAGAGACTTGAAGGTTGGCGAGGAAACCTTGAGGAACAACTTGCAGATTACGTTTGCGGAAGGCTTCACAAAGCTCGGGTTGATAAGGCTTGAGAATCAGACTGTTGCAATATGCTTTTCTGCTCAAAGCGTCAGCAATCACATTAGCCTTGCCTGGAGTATACTCGATACTCAGATTGTACTCTTGAATCATTTCGACCCATCGAGTCTGCCTGAGGTTGAGATTAGGCTGAGTGAAGATGTACTTGAGACTCTTGTGATCAGTGAAAATGTCCACTTTTCTTCCCAATAGAAGATGTCTCCAAGTCAACAATGCATGCACAACTGCCGCCAACTCGAGATCATGAGTGGGGTGGTTCTTCTCATTCGGCTTCAACTGGCGAGAGGTATAAGCAACAACTTTCTTCTCTTGCATCAGTACAGCACCTAGACCTTGGAGAGAGGCATCACAAAAGACCTCGTATGGCTTGGTTTCATCAGGCGGAGTTAGAACTGGAGCAGTGATCAATTTCTCTTTCAAAGCGTTGAAAGCAATATCACACTCCGGAGACCAAACGTACTTGATGTGCTTCTGAAGAAGATTTGAGAGAGGCTTCGCGATCTTGGAGAAGTTTTCAACGAATCTTCGGCAATAACTTGCAAGACCGAGGAAGCTACGGAGTTGCTTCACATTCTGAGGAGGTTCCTAATTAACAATTGCAGACACCTTCTCAGGATCCACGGAAATGCCCTTGGCAGAGATGATATGGCCAAGATAAAGAACCTCATCGAGCCAAAATTCACACTTGGAGAACTTGGCGTAGAACTGGTGTTCCCTGAGCTTGTCAAGAACCAAACGCAAGTTCTTGGCATGATCTTCCTTGTTCTTCGAGAAAACCAGAATGTCGTCGAGATAGACCAAAACGAAGTCGTTGGTGTAGGGGTTGAAGATGAAGTTCATCATGCGAGAGAACGTCGGAGGAGCGTTGGCGAGGCCAAAAGACATGACAGTGTATTCATATGACCCATAGCTTGTTCTGAACACCGTCTTGGGAATATCTTGCTCATGAATGCGAATTTGATGATAACCCATACGGAGGTCAAGCTTGGAGAATACTTGGGCACCCTTGAGTTGTTCGAACAGCTCATTAATGTTGGGAAGTGGGTATTTGTTCTTGATGGTCTTCTTGTTCAATGGACGATAATCAACACAAAGTCGGTCCGTTCCATCCTTCTTCTTCACAAAAAGAACACCACAACCCCACGGAGAAGTACTAGGCCGAATGAGACCCGTTCTTTCTTGAACATCAAGTTGTTTCTTCAACTCCTTCAACTCTTCGGGGCCGAGCTTGTAGGGACGTTTGCACACAGGTTCCGTACCGGGCTCGAGTTCAATCACAAATTCAACCGGCCGGTTTGGAGGCATGCCTGGGAGTTCTTCTGGGAAGACATCTTGATACTCACAAACAACCGGAATCTACGAAATAGCATCCAATTCACCCTTCTCATTGAGAGAGAACAACCGGATGGTATTATCCCGAGCAGCAAAGACAATTACTTCCTTAGATGAATGAGTTAGTTGAATCTGCTTGGCTGCGCAATCGAGGTGAGCCTTATGTTTAGAGAGCCAGTCCATCCCAAGAATAAGATCGATATCAGAATTGCCAAGAACCATTGGAGAAGCCAAGAACTTGAAATCACCCAACATGATAGAAATATCCAGAATCTCCTAGTTGGCGAGCAAACATTTACCAGGAGATACCACTGCTAACGGACTATGCATCGCTTGGGAAATGAACTCATGCTTAGATGCAAAAGGCTTCGAGATGAAACAATGCGATGCACCTGTGTCAAAAAGAACTTTTGCAGGAATATCATTAACAAGAAGGTTACCCATGATCACATCTGACGAATCCTCTGCCTGAGCTGCATTCCCCATATTGACCTTGGCGTGCTTGGGATTATGCTTGACCACAGCTGTACTTGCCGATCTGACAGGAGGAGGAGGAGGAAGACGCCTCTGGTTGAAACACTTGTTGGCGTAGTGACCCTTCTGTTGGCACTTGTTGCACGTGACCTCTGAGAGTGGACGGTGATACGGAGCACTCGATCTTGGAGCTTGAGACGAAGTCTTGTTCTGAAAGCCTGGGTTGGGTGGGTGGGATGAACCACTGCCACCTTTGCTCTTCTGCTGATACGGCTGACGGAATGGAGGAGGAGGAAGCCAATACTTCTGCTGCTTGGCCACTTGAGTAGAGGAAGAAGGTGTAGTGTCTTGGACTCGCTTCCTGGAAGCATCACACCTTAACTAAGCAGCCTCTTGCTTCAGTGCCATGTTGTAGAACCCATCGTATCTCAGCGGCTCGAAGAGGACAAGAGCGAGCTGAATTTCTTCACAAAGACCACCCCTGAACTGATAGATCATGCTCTTCTCATCAGGAACATCCTGCTTGGCAAAACGGGCGAGCTTCTGGAACAACTTGTTGTAGTCATAGACAGACAAAGAGCCTTGCTTCAGATTGCGGAATTCTTCACGTTTGCTTTCAGTCACACTTTGAGGGATGTGATGAGCTCGGAAATCACGACGGAAATCGTCCCAAGTGATCAAACGCCCACCTCTGGAATCCCGGTACTGCTGAAACCACTCTGCGGCCTGATCCTTGAGTTGGAAAGAAGCGAACTTGATGAAATCTTCAGGTCTGACGTTGCTACATTCAAAATGCTTGCCCAGATTGACTAACCAATCATCAGCATCGGTAGCCTCAACGCAGTTGCTGAACGTCTTTGGACCATTTGCGAGGAACTGATTCAGAGTTGCAAAATGGTTTTGGTTGTTGCCTTGATTCGCTTGACTGCTTTGATTCCGCTCTTGGATGATTTGCATGATCAGCTGTGTGTTTGCATTAGTAGCGGCCATCACAGCTTGCCATGCTTCTGGAGGAGGCGGAGGTGGCGGTGGATCTTGATTCTGGTTCTGACTGGTGCTCTTAGCGGGAGCCATCCTGAAGAGGTTGACCACCGTTAGCACACAAATAGAGAAATATTGAAGGTGAATCCAACGGAATGAAAATTGCATCATAAAGTCTTCACATCCGAACAAAATGAACGAATGCACTTCTCTTGAAGTGGTCACATATTCCTAAATTGCGAAGCCACGAAGAATCAGGTAGAAGAGGTACATCAACGAGGGATGGAATCAACATATGACGTTGAAGCAGAACGAATACCACAACTCGAAATAAAACCAAGGGTTGGCTTGCAGAATAAGCCGGAACAAACACATGATAGAAATTCCGTCCGAAGTTTTCGTGGTGGGACCTACACGGGCTCGACCGTACAGCACCATCATGTACAAGGCAGTGCGCATGACATACGAAGCGTCCCCGAGTCAGCATAGCCAAGGACTCTTTAAGACACAACGAGGCCACTGTAAAATCGACCGTGAATAGGCGAACCACTAGACGTCGAACCCCAATTTCATATCACACATCTGTTGGAAAGATATCCTAAAGCTACTTGAATTCCCACCTATGAAACTCCCGAAACTTTCCGGTTATGCAATCAGGTGTTGGGGATACAGGGGAAGCATAATATCTCACCCAAGCTAGCAAATCCTACATCCAGCTGCATCCATCCTTCAACACATAACCAAGAAACCTTCAGAAACCATCTATCTCAACCTTCGAAAAGCATCCATTATACGAGTTATGGCGATACTCCCGAACTCCCGCCCCAGTACTGGGTGGCGTCGAGGTTATCTCACCAACGAACTGCATAAAGGAGATTTTCGATGTTGCGCACATATCTCAAGTATACCAGAATTGCAACGATAGAATTATGATGACAACACCTCAGAGCTCAACTCCCCGGGACACTTCCACTAAACCCCTGACAGGAGGCACCAAGACAGTATTCTCATCATAAGCCATCGGAACAAAACCAAGATACTCGCGTGATCCTAAATTTTTTTTAGTGAAATTTGAGAAGAGAAGAGTCAAAACTCTACGTCAGGATGCCTTACCAGAGCGATGAGGAGACTGGGAAGTAAAAAGAATTCCTAAGCTCTCCGATATATAATTCCTAAGGACTCAAAACATTTTTCTAGACACAACTCGGCTGCTAAAAACGATCAAGCAATGGGGCTCCTAAGGTCGGGGAAGGCTCTGATTACCAACTTGTAACGCCCCCGATGCGACTATATCTCCCACGTGTCGAGGCACGACTTAGAGACATAGGCGCATGGAAAGCAATGTCGCAAGTCAGGAAATCATCACACATCCCATGTACATATATAATATAAAGGGGAATAGCATAGTTGGCTTACACTCGCCACGTCACATCAAAGTACATAAATAACATCCATCATACAATCACTCATGGCCCGACTACGGCGCCAAAATGGAAAAGACCCCCAACATGCGACAAGGCCCTGAATCTAACCCCGAATAGGTACCACTACTGATCATCAGGAAAAGACACATAGTAACGCTGAGAGTCCTCGTCGTACTCCCACTTCAGCTCGAGCTCGCCATCCGGAGAGGTATAATCTGTCCCTGCATCCGGTGTAATAGTAATCTGTGAGCCACAGGGGACACAACAATCTCGCACCCTCGCGATCAAGACTATTTAAGCTTAATAGGTAGGAAAGGGTAATGTATAAGTGGAGCTGCAGCAAGCGACTAGCATATATGGTGGCTAACTTATACGCAAAGGAGAGCGAGAAGAGGAGGCAAGGCACGAGCGGAAAGCTAAAGAGCAGCCTACGCAAACATAACTCCAACGCCGTGTCCACTTCCCGGACTCCGCCGAGAAGAGGCCATCACGGCAACACACTCAGTTGATTCATTTGAATTAATTAAGGTTCAAGTTATCTACAACCGGACATTAACAAATTCCCATCTGCCCATAACCGCGGGCACGACTTTCGAAAGATCAATCCCTGCAGGGGGGGTCCCAACTTAGCCCATAACAAGCTCTCACGGTCAACGAAGGAATAGACCTCCACCCAAGACACACCGATCAGACTCGGTATCTTGGTACAACAAGATGATTCGACAGGTCAAAACTAGTCCAGCAACACCGCCCGAATGTGTCGACAAATCCCGATAGGAGCTGCACATATCTCTTTCTCAGGGCACACTCAGATTGTCCAAACTTCCGGTAGGCCAGCCCAGAGTTGCCCCTGGTGGCCACCGGTGGCTGACGTTCCGGACCAACACTCAGAGGAGCACTGGCCCGTGGGGGGCTAAAATAAAGATGACCCTCGGGCTCCGAAAACCCAAGGGAAAAAGGGGGTAGGTGGCAAATGGTAAAACCAATGTTGGGCATTGCTGGAAAAGCTTTAATCAAGGCGAACTATCAAGGGGTTCCCATTATAGCCCAACCGCGTAAGGGACGCAACAATCCGGGAACATAACACCGATATGACGGAAACTAGGGCGGCAAGAGTGGAACAAAACACTAGGCGAGAGGCCGAGCCTTCCACCCTTTACCAAGTATATAGATGAATAAAGATAACATAGCAATATAATGATATCCCAACAAGTAAATAAATGTTCCAACAAGGAATGGCTCCAATCTTCACCTGCAGCTAGCAACGCTATAAGAAGGGGCTGAGCAAAGCGGTAACATAGCTAATCAACGGTTTGCTAGGACAAAGGTGGGTTAGAGGCTCAATCATGGCAATTGGGAGGCTGACAAGCAAGTGGTAGGCATCGTAGCATTGGCAAAGCAAAAGAGCGAGCAAACTAGCATAGCAAAGATAGTAGTGATTTCGAGGGTATGATCATCTTGCCTGCACAGTTGTCAGAGTTGACTGGATCCTCAAAAGAAAACTCAACGGGCCCCTCGTTAGTGAACTCGTCTCCCGGCTCTACCCAACAACACAAACAAGCAACAAGGATACAATCAACCACGTGCAAGGGCAACCAATAATATGCAAAGATGGTATGCTATGCGGGATGCGATGCGGGACGCAAAATGCAAGACGTGACAGGAAATGCATGAACCTGGCCTCAACATGGAAAACCAAGTGTGCCACTGGATAGAGGGGAAGAAATCCCCTGAAAATGATATAAAGATCATGGCAATCGGAGCTACGGTTTGGAAATGGCAAGCGATTTACGAAACGAACCGATCTGCGATTTACAGCAAGTATGCTCCTAAATGCAATGAAATGAACATGCTACAGCCACCAAACATGAAAACAAATTGCATGGCAGGGATGTACACAAGAAGCTTAACAAATCACCAGGACTGAGGCATAGGCAAATTCATCCATTAAGGGCTTCAAACAAGCATGGCAAAACTGAATAAGCAAAACAGATTTCAGACTTAGCGAAATTAACGCTAGTCTGGAATTTCAGACCACGATGCTCTCTTCGGAGCAGCAAAACAACATGAAGCACAACCTGAACATGGGAAGTAAGAGCATGGCATGGAGCTACGCAACAAGCTTAACAAAACACCCAAAATGACCTGGGGCCAAAAGGGTTCACAAAATACTCTACCGAGCACACGAACATCGATGAAACACAATCAGTTTTCAGACTTAGTGAAAACTGGGACATGCTGAAATCATAACTCACGGAGGCATGTAAACGAGCTCGATGCTCTCATTACGGTGCAAGTCATGGCAAGGCAAGCATATATCCATAAAGAAGGCACAAAATTCTAGCTAGACATGGCAAGAACAAAGGCATATCATGCATGGATCACTAGCAACAACACCGGCAAAATCGCAAAAGAGTTCACGATCTGCCCAAATTAACAACTATGCAAAAGTTGAGCTCGATTGAGTCAACCTAGGGTGCTCCAACATAACAAGTAAAGACATGGATGGATTAAGCACAACAAGCATAACAAATCACTCTTACTGATCATCCTCAAAAGAGGCACGGATCACTAGGAAACCAGCTGAACATATAGCATCGTGAACTAAAACATCCCAGACTTAGTGATTTTCACTAAGTCCCTGAAATCAGTAAACTCAGGTACCCCTCTTTGCAAGGTTGCACAAGACAACACACACATCCTAAAAATGCAAGGGAGGCACCTCTGGAAAGAAGACAACAAGCTTAACAATTCATCCCAAAGGGGCACAGGCATATCATGCACACAATAATCATGGCAAAAATGACAAAAGTCAATGTAGAGCTAACGGGTCTGCAATTTAACTCATGATGCCTCCTTCCAACAGCATTTTGGGCACCAAGATGACCTCGAATTCAAATGATGCAATGAAATGAAATGATGTACTCGTCGAGACGAAGATTTTGATATATCATATGTCCAAAACGGAGCCACGGGTGCAAAGTTATGATGTGACAAAGAAGGCACAAAAAAATGACGGAATTAGGGTTTCGGGGTAGAGGGGGTCAACCAAATCCAGATCCGGATCCGAACACTGTTCATCACGTGGGCACTGTAGCTCCGGGGCGTCGCCGGACTTGTCGGCCGGCACCGGCGAGCGGTCGGCGGCGAGGGGAGGCGGGGCCGGCGATGAGGTGGCCGGAGGACGCCGGCGAGGGGCGCGGGGAGGACGAGCGGCGGAGCGGCGCCTCGGCGATGCGGTCCGCGGCCGGAGGCGAGGTCGGGCACGGTGGAGCGGCGAGCTCCGGCGAGGCGCTCGCGGTGGTGCGGGCTGCCGGAGCCGGAGAAGGAGGCGGCGGGCGCCGGGACGCGGGCGGCGGAGCCTTCCTGGCGGCGGGGCGCGGCGATGGGCCCGCAGGGGCCAGATGCGGGCTCCCCGGGCCGGCGGCGGGGGCGGTGGCCGGGTGCCACGTGGCGGCTGGAGAGTGGTCGGGGGCGCGGGGCAGACACGTCCGTTGGTAGGAAAAATTGTCCGGCGGGCGCGATGATGAGATCTAGGGTTTCGGGGGAAGGAGAAGAAGAAAACGGAGGGGGTGTTTAAATAGGCATAGAGGGAGGGAGGAGAGTCCAAATGAGGTGCGGTTTTCACCCACACGATCGTGATCAAATGACCGAGATGATGGAGCAGAGTTTGGTGGGTTTTGGGCAAAATTGGAGGGGTGTTGGGCTGCAACACACACGAGGTCTTTTCGGTCCCTCGGTTAACCGTTGGAGTATCAAACGAAGTCCAAATGACCCGAAACTTGACAGGCGGTCTACCGGTAGTAAACCAAGGCCGCATGGCAAGTCTCAGTACAATCCGGAAATGTTTAATCCCCACACACGAAAGAAAGCTAGAAATGGCCACCGGAGGAGAACGAAGCGCCGGAATGCAAAACGGACAACGGGGAAAATGCTCGAATGCATGAGATGAACATGTATGCAAATGCAATGCACGTGATGACATGATATGAGATGCACGAAAACAAAAACAACACACGGAGACAAAGACCCGAACCCGAGAATAATTATAACTTAATGCCAGAAACGGCAAGAGTTGGAGTACAAATTGGGAAAGTTACATATGGGGCGTTACATAGATGCATTAGCTCAAATCACAGCATATTGCCATGTCATGATCATGCATCATATTGTTGCATTGCATTGATTGTGTCCTTTTTTTGCCGGTAACCGTCCCGTCTCAGTCAACGATGTTTCCGACGATGTGATCGATGACACCGATGAAGAGCTATATTATCTTCAGAAGTGCCAGGCAAGCAAAACCCCCTTGTTCATTCTGATACATTCCCACTCTCTCGCTCCTGCTCTCTTTTACTGCATTAGGACAACAACGATTCAACTGTTAGCTGCTGCGGTAGTTGAACCCCTTTCCTCTGCATGACCTGTCATTGGCACAGTAAATAGATGAAACCCACTAGTATGAGTAGGAGTTGTTTGAGCCCTGATGTGCCTACACATTCATGCTTGTTTGTCATGCCTGCTACTGCTTAGAGTTGAGTCTGGTCTGATTCATTGGGAATGAATTGGAATGTGGTGAACATGTCCTACCGTTGAGATCTAAGTGTGTGAACACGATTTGGTAAAGGTAGCGGTGAGAGGCCATGTAGGAGAACATGGTGGGTTGTCTCATTGTAGCCGTCCTTAGGAACTGAGTTCTGTGTTTGTGATCCATGAACAGTTACTACCACACATTGGGCTCCAGGCGCTCCAAGCTCTCTCGACTTATTAATCAGCCTGATCTCTGTCCAGGAGTTGCAACTAGTTTCTGGTGTTTGTAGGTAGTGTTAGTGGTCTACCAAGTGGCACCCGGTACAGGTGGGCTTGGGACAGACTAGGCACCGTGGCACGGTGTACCAAGTGGCACCCGAATGGTGGGCTTGGGAAACATGCACACATCATTTGGGGCCGTGAGTGACACCCCGCCCGGATCTCCTTGCGGATGGAACCCGAATAGGTGATAAACCTGGAGGAGAGACTTGTTGGTTAGTCAGGTCGTGGCCGACTCCCTCGCCTGGCTTCCGCTTGAAGGTTGCCGAGGTACATGACGTGTACAGGGCCGTAAGTGGCGAGAGCATGTGTGAAGAAGTACACCCCTGCAGGGTAATCATTATCTATTCGAATAGCCGGATTCCTCGGATATGGAAACTTGGACCCCTTGCATAGTTCATAGACAAGTGAAAGTGGATACTCTAAAACTCGCAAGATAAGCGTGAGTGCTATGGATGGTGTTCTCGTAGGGAGACGGAAGCGGATCCATAGTGGTGTATTGAGTGGTGAATATGTGGACTCGTGTGCGCCACCCCAAAAGAGTTGCTTGAAGTCATAGTTCAGGATAGCCACCAAGTCAAAGCTGGCTTGCTGCAGTTAAACTCCACCACACCTTTGTTGATACTAATGCATATGTAGATAGTTGTGATGTAAGTCTTGCTGGGTACATTTGTACTCACGTTTGCTTATTTTATGTTTTACAGAGAGACTTCAATCTCGCTAGTAGTTCCATGTGGACTTCGATGTTTAGCTTGTTACCTCAGCTACGATCTTGTACCCTTGGGAGGGTCTTGTAGATAGTCGGGCTTCCGAGCCTTCTTCATTTGTAGTTGTCTATACTCAGACAAGTTAAGCTTATGCATGTGCTTGTTGCTTGTATGCTCTATATGTTGGATCATGAGATCCATGCTTGTAATATCTCGCTCCTCGGAGCCTAATGAATTAATACTTGAGTCGTAGAGTTATGTTGTGATGCCATGTTGTAATTACACATATCGAGCGTATTGTGTGTATGATTGACTGGCCGGCATGTGTTTCACTTCGTTCATGTGTCTGTCCCTTCGGGGAAATGTCACGCGGTGACATCCGTACTCCTGCCTAGCCTGCTACAGCCCGGGTTCCCGGAGTCCTGTTAGCCTAGTGCTACAGCCCGGATTCACACGCTGCTGACCGACATGCTCGATGTGATTCATGTATGCCTGTTCCCATGAGTTAGTGCCACTTTGGGTTCACGACTAGTCATGTCGGCCCGGGTTCTCTGTCATATGGATGCTAGCGACACTATCATATACGCGAGCCAAAAGGCGCAAACGGTCCCGGGCCAGGTAAGGTGGCACCCGTGGGAAGACCGTGCGTGAGGCCGCAAAGTGATATGATGTGTTACATGCTAGATCGATGTGGCTTAGGATTGGGGTCCTGACAGCGTTGGTATCAGAGCCTGACTGGCTGTAGGATTACCAAGCCAAACTGGTCGAAGCTATATAAGGGAATTGATTGTGGAAGGGAACGTAAGGCTCTTTTTACTCCTTATACCTCATGGCCTTCTGATCTGAGTCAATCTCTTCTCTTCTACGGGGATTAAGAACTAGGCCTTCTCATCTATCTATCAGGATGACGAGTTACTATGATAGAGACTTATAGGATTGATGGATTCAAGTCTCAGTTCAGTTTCTATTACTTCTGTATGCTCATAGCTAGCCTCGTAACCTTGATATTGTGCTTCTGAGTGGTTATGCCACCAATTTGCAGGATGTCTCGAAACTTTTTGAGCATTTACAGCCGTTATGCTGTCCGAGTCATCCCAGGTCTCTACATAGTCTGATGCAATTGCAAATCCTTTCTTTTCGTTCCCGATGTCCTTTTGGGCCAGATTAAGCACACTAATCGGTGAGTTGAGGTACTCTATTGCCTTGACATATATGTTGGAGTTAGTATTATGACCCTAGGTGTTTTAGGGAGTCACCTAGTAATCTAGCCGTGTTTTGTGTTCCGGTGTGATGATTCTGGCCACCATTCTCGAAAGCATCCCGTGATGCCATTTAATTAGTAGGTATTTTATTTCTGGGCCCTTAAACCCAAGATTCATTCTACTTACATCCTGTTGATAGTGTTGATCGTACCTTTAGGATGTTAGTAACCTTTGCATTAGTCCTTGAGGTCCGTGGTATTTCCTTCTTCCAAATACTATGAACCACTTATGGCAGAAGTTTGTTGGATCAAAAGATCACAACAAGAGTGCTCTTGATGAGTTCTCCATTCTACATTGTGAATCTGCCAGTTCTACCTTTCTGCATGGGCTATCCGGAAGAAATGTTGAGCTTGCTCGACATACTAATCTATGCATCCACAACTCAGAAAGATATATGTTCCTTGATTGTCCCTCCTTAGTTGTTTCTGACCTTCGTCTATCAATTGATAGTCGAGGGTATATCATTGCGTTCGTTCATCAAAGTCTATTATTCTTGTGGTCCGTCAAGCCATTCTACTCCAGAATGACTAGGAGGAAACAAACTCCAGAATCTCATCCATATCTAGGATTGGGTCAAAGCAATTGTATTCCGCAGATCAAAATGCCAATCCAGTTTTTGCTCTGTTCTACCTTGAAGTGTTACCATCTTTATGTCAAGAATATCATAGGAATTGCACCATCTCTTATGAATTTTTGACGCAGTGATACTTCTTGCCATCATTGTTCATTCCTCGGCTCCCGTGTTATTGTAACCGGAATGCTGATAAGTGAGTCGTGATGTGTGAAATCAATACTCCTAGCAACTCCGATGCTTGGTAGTTAATGGACAATATTCTCACTCTTAGCGTGTTGGTTATTGAATCATCACCCTAAGGTTTATCGTGCTACCTAGTCCTTATTTCTGGTGCACACTTCGATCAATGAGTTAGGATCATGTCAATCCATCACTCTCTTGATCACATCGTCTTGCCCTGAAAAGCAAGATTGTTCTCGAGCTTAGTAACATATCGGTGGTTCGTGACTTTCTGATTATCTTCTCGGAAGTGTTACCAGATTGTCGCCTGACCGTTATGTTGAGCTCGTGATCAAGTTGGTTTTCCAATAAACCACTCTTTCTCCAAGAATCTATGTTGGATACACTGAGCTAGTTGGTTAAGCTAAACAACAACTTGGAGAGTTGGAAGATAAAGCTTTATCTGACTTAGCTCATTCCAAAGGTATATCTTTTGTGTGTGTGTTGAAGAAAGATGATATCTTCATCGAGTGGTCCTCGTGATTAGTTGTTGGATATATTGCCTTGTCAAAACTTGACTTGAGTATGGGCTATCGTCAAATCAAATCAGTACCAACGATGTTCGTAAGGTTGTCTTACTCGTGGTTGATCCCTTGAGCATACACCATTACATCTTTTGGTCTGACCAATGCTACCACAGTGTTCACATGATGGTGGAAGTCCAGTGATATGGAAATTCCGATGAGTTGTTGTTGAGCCCGTCAGCAGCATTTTGTCTCCCCCATGATTCATGTTGAACATCAACCTAGTGTTGGAAACTTTGTAAGCAATGCCTTCGTGTTCCGTTCATGAAGCCTATGCTTGGATGGAAGAAGTGACTTCCTCGAATTCATGTGCAGTTGGTGTAAGTTGCCACCACGAGTTTGAGAAAGGTTTGTTTTGCCTCCTCTGGAATCATCCCAAGTTAGTCATGCACGTGCAAAGTGCTCCATGGTTTGATAGGTTGGCCGCCTCCATTCCATATGTGTTCCTAGCACACCAAGCCACTGATTGATTTGTTCAAGGATAAGAAGTTCAAATGCTATTCCCGAAGGGCCGAGACGGACGCGCACAAGACTTCGTTATTTTCAATGATGGTTCCCAACCTGAACTCGGTAGTGTTTATTGTAAGACTACTCTGTGGTCATGCTTGTCTTGGACAACATGTTCACATGTGTGTAGCAGAACCAGCTCATGTTTTGGAGCTTGCTATTATAGTTCATCTCCCGAGAGTCTCGCAACGTTATCTCGTCGACTTGTGTTGCAACCTTTTCTTTTCTGGACATGTTGTCTGAAAAAAATCCTGTTACCAGCCAGATCTGAATCTCAGGCAGATATGATGGTTGGAACATTCCCAAGATCTATGATGTAGGTCCCGACGAGGTTGATGTTCTGGCCGACATACCTAGCCGGAAGATCTATTGTTGTAGTATCTTGAACGAGCAATTCGACCATCTTCTCCTTGAGGATTTGGTATGACTTATTCCACAAGTTGTTCCTTATGGATTTTTGTGCCCCCGAAGTCCGACCTTTACTTGATGGCCATGTTGATGCTTTTAAGCATTGACTGTGGTACCTAGTACATCAAGGAGAACATTAGAAGCGGAGTGCTAAATGTCTCTCGGTCGATCATCCATATTTTGTTTCCTTGGCCTTGCTAAGGTGAAATCTGAGAAGGTGTTATCTTCCTTTGCATTTGCATCGTCCATCACTATTCATCATGGTAGTATGTTGTGTTGCCAAGATCCTTGACACGTGTCGGCGTTCTGGGAACGGGGGTCCCCAGACTTGCCTGCCTGCAGCGTGGCTCAAAGGAGGCCTAGCATGGCCCATCTTCATCAACACAAGATTCAAGACCCTCACGAGGGGGAAAGCCTCGCGGGGCGGACGACACGGCGCATCCCCAGGCGCAGCCTCCTCAGGCTGGCTCGCGAGGAGGCGGAGGAATCAAGACGGGGTACCTTGCGAGGTGCCCATGACGCAAGCCATGACGAACGAGGGTGCCAGGCGGGTGCCAGCGCGCGCAGCGTCCTTCTTTCCTCTTTGGTGCAAAGGGGGCAAGCGCAGCCGCGGAGTACCGAGGCATCAGGCAAAGGTTGCCATTTTGGTGCCACAAGACCAGGACCAAGCGGACTACGAGACGGAGGTCACCATGGAGCCCAGCACGGCGTCACCGCAGGGTCTTTCGCAGGCGAAGACCAACTTTAGTCAGGATAAGTGTACTAGATGTCCCCCTTCGAATTGGCCAATTGTTGGCGCCCTTCCCGCTCAATATTTGGGAAGAGGCCCAGGGCCTTTGCCTATAAATAGGACCGGCCACCCATGTAGCAAGGGGTTCGGTTCGCGGAGTTGGTTCGTCCGGTTCGCAAGTAGAGAGAGAGAGAGAGAGAGAGAGAGAGAGAGAGAGAGAGAGAAGGGTGACTGAACTCCTCCTAGCAGTTCGCCCCCCAGCCAAGAACAGACCCTCGCGAGGCTGTTCTTCCTTGTATCGCTCATCATCATCAGCCCCAAGAGGCAATCCACCCACCACACACTTGAGTAGGGTATTACACCACAACGGTGGCCCGAACCAGTATGAATCTTGTGTCCCTTGTGCAGTTCCTTTAGTAGTTTAGATCTTTGTGAGACGGGGAGGTAGAAGGTGTGATTTCCGCGCGCACCCCAGTGTTCGAACCTTAAGGGTCTGCCAGAACCCGTGAATCCGACATTTGGCGCGCCAGGTAGGGGTGCGCCGGAATTTGTCTTCCACCACTCCGTTCTCCTCCGACCGTCGCATCCATGTCCGACGCTCGTCGAGCCCGCGCCGAGCGCCGGGCCGCCATCGCTTCTCGCGTCGCCCAGACGGCCCCCATCGGTGGGCGTCCTCGTCGTTCCCCGTCGCCCGCTGTCAACGCCACCACCGGCCCGGCGGGGGGCGAGTAGCAAGCGTCGTCTCAGCATCCGTCCGTGCGCCAAGATGGCCGCACCGCTACTCCATCAATTGCACCAGCCGGTTCTTCGTCCCGCGCGCTCCGCGCACCCTTGGAGGCTCGAGCTGCGCTCCTCGCGGCAAACGAGCTTCTGCGCTACCACCCTGTCGACGACATCTACGAAGAGTGGCTCGACCGCGTCGCAGAGGTTGTCCGCGCCGCAGGGGGCTCTTCCGCGCCGTCCGTTCCTCTACGCCACACCCCGCCCCGCGCGGGCAACGAAGCTCCAGAGGCGCACCAGCTGCCTCCCCTCCAAGAAGATGCCATGGCTCCAAGGCGCTTGGCCCCTGGGCGGAACCCGCTCCGTCAGGCGCTAGCGCAACAACAATGGAGCTGCCAAGATTCCCTCGCCCGCAAGGAGCTGCCAGGGCACTCCCTGCTCCGGCACGCCGCGACCCTGCTCCAGCTCCGGCGCGCCAAGACCCCGCTCTGCTCCTAGCTGCAGCGCGTGGGGACCCTCAAGACCCAGCTCTCCATTAGCCGAAGCCTTTCGTGGCCACCGCACGCTGCCGTGCCTACACCACTGAGCTACGCAGCGTCGCGTGGCCCGGCAAGTTCAAGCCAGACCTACCTCCTCGCTACGACGGCACAACTGATCCCGCAGAGTTCCTCCAGCTCTATGAGCTGGGCATCGAGGCCGCCAGCGGGGATGAAAAGGTCATGGCGAACTGGTTCCCCATGGCGCTCAAGGAAGGAGATCGAACCTGGCTCCTGAATCTAGCCGCAGGGACGATCTCCTCCTGGGACCAGATGCGCACCCGCTTCATTGCCAACTTCCAAGGTACTCGCGACCGGCCACCCGCCGTGAGCGACATGCGCCGCATCAAGCAACAACCCAGAGAGACCCTGCAAAAGTACATCCAGCGCTTCAACAGTGCGCACCTCAAGATCCCCAAGGTGTCCGAGGAAGCCATCATCTCGGCTTTCTCCGATGGCGTGCGCGACGTCAAGATGAAGGAGGAGCTGGCGATGCACGAAGACCTCTGCACCTCCTTGGAGCTGTTCAACTTGGCGACCAAGTGCGCCAGGGCTGAGGAGGGACGTCTCTCCCTCCCCGAGCTACCTGCCGCGGACCCGGAAGAGAAGAAGCCCAAGGCCAAGGACGTGAAGCGCAAGGGGGCTGCATTACTCGCCGCAGAACCAGACACCAAGCAGGGAAAGGATCTGCCGGAATCCTCTAGGGGCAGCCGGTACTGTGTGTACCATGACCTCCACACCCACAACACCAACGAATGCCAAGAACTCCGCGCCGTGCGAGAAGGAAGGATCGGCCGTCGCCCTGACCGTGCTGACCGGAGCTACGGCCGAGGAGGAGGAAGAAACCCAGGACGCTGGCAAGATCGCGGCCCGTGCCAGGGGTGGCGCGACCAACCTCGCGAGGACCGCTGGCGGGACCTGCCTCGCGAGGGAGACTGGAGGGATAAGCCTCGTGAGGATCGCCCTCATGGCAACGCAGGCCTACCTCCGCTGCCGCCTCAGCCAAGGAGGAACGAAGACCGCCACCAAGACAAGGGGTCTGGGGGCTTCCAAGAGCCGCGCGCAATCGCCTGCATCCTAGGCGGAGCTCAAGCCCCAGCCTCTCAACGTACCTTCAAGCAGTTTGCCCGCGAAGTGAATGCAGTTCTCCCCAAGCTCGAAGCAACGCGCCCCCTCAGGTGGTCGGCATGCTCCATCACGTTCAGCTCAGCAGACCAGCTCAAGTGCGCAGCCACGGCAGGAGTCCTCCCGATGCTTTGCTCCCCAGTCATCAGCAACGTGCTAGTCACCAAGACCCTCATCGATGGTGGGGCAGGGCTCAACGTCCTGTCCGTGGAAACGTTCAACAATCTCCAAGTACCCTATGACCAGCTTCAGCCAACCAAGCCTTTCTCCAGAATCACCGACGGTTCCACAGTCCCGATCGGGCAGGTCCGCCTCGCTGTCACCTTCGGGGCTCGCAGCAACTACCGCACCGAGCTCATCGACTTCGACGTCGCCCACATCCGCCTGCCGTACAACGCCATCCTCGGGTACCCAGCGCTGGCCAAGTTCATGGCCGTGACTCACCATGGCTACAACGTCCTCAAGATGCCAGGAAGTGGCAGCGTCATCACGGTGCCCTGTGAAGAGAAGGATGCAGTGTGTTCCCTAGAGTGGGCCTATCAGGCCGCGTCGCTAGAAGACCCACATCGCGGAAGCAGGAGGCTTCCTGAGACCAACAACAAGAAGAAGACATCGTCAGGCTCAGCCCCTGAGGAGGCAGGCCCCTCAGGGCCCGTGTCTGCCCAGGGGGACCCCCCGTCCACCGCATAGGAAAGCGCGCCCGGCGCCCTCCTTAGGCAGGGCTCGGAGGCTCTCACCTGGAGGGCCACCGACCTAGCCAGGGTCACGAGGGAGGCGCTTGGGCACCATGTGGAGGCGTGCTTCGAAGCACGTTTCCCCCAAGAAGGAGCCAAGCAAGGAAGGTCAGACCAGCAGGAGTTCGTTAACAAGGCCATTCAAGAACTACAGGAGACAAGGATCATGAGAGGTTGCCGCCGCCTACCAGCTATGACCCCACGTCCAAGCGAGGATGGTGGGCTGCGCGTCTGCGTCGATGTACCAGGGCTCAATCAGATCGCCACGACGGAGCGTCTCTGGCCCTCGCAAGTGGGGCGCTGCGGGGGTCCACCCCACAGCTATGTTCGCACGCCTTATGGCCTACCGAGCATGGCTGCAGCGTACCAGCGCCTCATGAGGGGCATCATAGAGGCTCAGGAAGGCAGGCGTTCCGCGGCCTTGGTGGAGATGAAGAAAGCTCGTGAGGAGTCACCAGCGCCTCCGGAGCCTCCCGAGGCCCCGGGGCCTGGGGGCTCGTGAGGATCAGCTTCCGCAGCCCACCGAGTCTGCTGCACCAATGCCACTTCGCTGACGACATCCCCAGGTGACATCTTCCAAGCTTCATTCCCAGCTGGGAGCACCCTTCCAGGGTTGCATCACTCCCAGGCCGCATGGGTCCGTCCCTGCGGCATGTATCCACCTTTTTATTTTTCCGGTCATTCGTTTGCCTCGTTGCGGGCGCCCCTCGGGCTGCATCATCCCCAAGCCGCTCGGGCTAGGCCTAGCGGCGTGTATCTCCCTCGCGTTTATTTCCAACTATGCATTGCCTACCACGCTTGACTGCATGGTGCCTGTCCGCGGCCTCCTTTCTTATCCATGTCGGCCACTTGCACGTTAAAGGGGGGGGGGTGCCTGAGCATCGCGACTCAGGGCTCTTACTGGCTCTCCAGCCCTCACCCTCTCGCCTTGTCCACGGCATCGCGACCTGGCATACCAGCGATGGCTGAGACAAGCTCGAGGGCCGGGACCCGAGGACGTAGAGTACCGGCATCTAACCAAAATTTGCAGGGACACATCTCAAGATACGGCCCAGTGCCAGGCGCAACCCGCCTAGAGGTAGGGCCTCATGAGTCCCGTGCTGGCTCACCTAGCCCTACCGTGCCGGCCACGTGTCAGGGCGGGGCTGTACACGCCCCGGGGGCTCCTCCCGGAGGGGAGCCCCCTCCCATGTACCAGTGGAAGCACCATGCTCCGCGCTGGCTGACGACACTACCGAGGAGCGGCTATGCCCGTACACATACGGAAGCGCTATGCTCCGCGCTGGTGATAAACAACTGGGGGTGGCCTCCAGGCCGCCTTAACCTCAGGGAGCCTAGAGCTCAGTGGCTGGCCTCATCGCAACGCCTCCCCTCGGGAGTGCCGCGCTAGGGGGCTAGGCATGGGGGCTACGACTGGGTCACGCCCAGACGTCTGCTGCCCAGCTAGGCCCCTCGGGCCTGGTTCGTCGCGTGTCTCTCCCTGAGCAGAGCCAAGGTATGAAGGCCGTTTGCGCATCAAGGGGGACCCCTGAGCATCGCGACTCAGGGGCCTAACTGGTCCCATAGCCCCTCACTCCTTAGTTCCGAAAGGCTATGCTGGGTGAGGTACGCGCGGGGCCGGGCTCTGCAGACGTAGAACGGTAGCCCCGCTTACATCGCACCTCATCACCCGCTGTTTGCACGTCAAGGGGGACTCCTGAGCATCGCGACTCAGGAGCCTAACTGGCTTCGTAGCCCCTCACTCCTTAGGTCTGAAAGGCTATGCTGGGTGAGGTACGCGCAGAGTCAGGCTCTACAGACGTAGAATGGAAGATACACCTACACTGCGCCTCCCTACTTGTCGTTCGCACGCCAAGGGGGACTCCTGACCATCGCGACTCAGGAGCCTAACTTGTCACGTAGCCCCTCACTCCTTTGGTCCCGTCCTGGTTTCCGGTCGGGGCTAATGCTGGGTGAGGCACGCGCGGGGCCGGGCTCTGCCGGCGTTGAACACAAGCAAGTAGGGAAGACAAACATGAAATTCAAGGAACTGAAAAGCAAATATTACAGTCCATACTGTCGTCTCAATACCAAACACAATTTTAAATGCCTCCCCGAGGCGTGATGCATGTGCAGGAATTAAAAGAAGAACATGGATGGAACGGAGTCACTTGTCGGCGGTGAGGCTCTACGGAGTGGCTTCACCTCGAGGAGCAGCAGGGCCGGCAGCGCCTTGCTTTGGCTTCGTGCTGAAGGCCCGGAACTTCCCCAGCAGCGCCTCCGCGCGCCCCTTCACGGCTTCGACAGCGGCGGCAGCACCCTCGCCGCTCACCGGCTCCAGCAGGCCGTCGAGGTCGGCGTTGGGATCACGAAGGTAGATGTGGGCAAAGACCCGCGTCAGCGCAGCAGAAGACAGGACGCATGCCTCGGCCTCGGCCGTGGGGCCGATGCCAAGGGCGACGTCCCCAAGGGCCTTAACCAGGAAAGTAAGCAGTTTGGCGGGGCCGTCACCATCACCGGCTAGAGGGTTGTCCAGGCCGCTCTCGTAAAGCGTCTTCCGCGAAGCGCGGGCATCTTTCTCCCTGTCCGCTAAGGCCACGCGATCCTCGGCAAGAACCTTAGCCTTGCCGTCCAGCTCGACCCTCGTCGCCTCCAGCTCCTCCCCCAGCGCACTCAGGCGGTCGCGACGCTTCTTGAGCTTGGCCTCCCGGCCCTTGATGGCCGCCTCACGAGCCTTCATGCTTTCTTCTTGTTCCTGGCGAAGACGAACCTCCTTCGCGAGCTGGCCCCGCAGGCCTTGCAGCTCGTCCTCCAGCGCCTTGCAACGAGCGCGGACTTCAACCACCTCTCCCAGGGCCGCGTCTCGGGCAGCCTTCGCCTCGAGGGTGGCCTCCCTTTCTCCGTCACAGGCCGTTGAGGCCTGAACCAACGCCGGCCGAATCGAAGCATCAGAACGAATCCACCCCGAAGCCAGTTCTAGGCGCCCGGCCACCAGGCGAGGGTCGGCATCGAGAAGATCCTGCCACAGCCGGTCCAGTTCGGTGACGGAACGCTCCAAGATGGAAGAAGGAGGCGTAGAAACATCGGTGCGCCCCAAGACAACAGGAGGAGCCGGGGAAGCAACGGTCAGTGGAATGGGAGGAGAAAGTAGCGGCGGCGGTGCCGCAGCGTCCTGAGGCGGAGTCCGCTGCGCCTCCACAGCCGTAGCAGCGGCGCCAGACGGGGGCGCCTCGGGAGCCGTTCGAGCCATGGGGGCTGAGCTCGCCCCAGCCAGCTCAGCCAAGCCTCGCAAGGATGAGCGGGTAGGAGAGGCCCACGCGTCACGATCTCCCTCCCCTGCAGGCGAAGGCGTCGCCGCAGGTGGGGCCTTGGGGGCTCCCTTCGGCTTCTTCGCCTCTGGTGCCAGCCTAATCAAGAGAAGCAATCATCAAGCCTCGTCGGCGGAACGAGAAACAAAAGATCAAGGATCAAGCACTTACGGGTCTTCGCTGGTGAGCTCGGGCAGCCTCTGGCCCAACTTGAAGCTCGACAGCCGGCTGGAAGGGTCAACCTCAGAAGCAGAAGGAGCGTCTACAGTTCGCCCCGGAGTCAGGACGGACCCACGGGAGATCAGCCTGGTCCTGTCCTTCTTCGGGATCGTGGGCGAGCTCCTGCTACCCAGTACGTCATCGTCATCATCATCATCATCGCTCGGCGAAAGGCGGAGAGTGCGGGACCCGCGCCGGGAGAGGGGAGCCCTCGACTCTCCATCAGTCGCCCCAGAGTGGGGCCCCTCTCCCCGCTCCTCTTCCTGCTCCTCATCGCTGGAGTCGCCGGAGGGCACATCCACCGGTCCTTCAGAAGCTGCCGCGGGCACGAGCCTGTCCCCGTTAAATATAGGCATGGACTTCACCACCCACTTCCAGTGGTCGCGAAGGAACAAGGGCTTGGGAGCGCCCTTCAACCTTGCCACCTCGCCCCCGACCAGAGATTGGAGAACCGCGGTCACATCCTCTTTGTCCACAGCCTTGGGGCTCGGATGAGGCCTCCACATTGGAGGAGAGTACTGCCGAAGTGGAGCCAGCTGGTGCTCCAGGAACTCCTTCAGCAGCGACGCACCGGTCAACTTCGCCGCCGCCATGTTGGCCGGCCTCAGGTCCACGTCCATCTTCTCCAACACCAGTTTCGCGCGGGGGTCCGTGAGCTCCGCTCGGCACCAGTCGCTGGAGCTCACGGGTTGCTCCACGGGCAAGATCAGCCGAGGGTGGATGCACCCGGCATCTGCCAAGACGCACTTGCTCCTGAAGCCCTCAATCCTCTTCCCGGGATTCGAGATGGCAATGGTGCCGCCGTACGCGACGAAGCCCGCGCACGCGGAAAGAGAGCTGCCGGAGACCCGAAGGGAGAAGTAATGGCGCAGCAAGGCCACCGAAGGCTGCACCCCTACGTGGGCCTCACAGTAGTAAGCGAAGATCGCTAGAAGAAGGACAAAGTTGGGGTGGAGATGCAGAGTCTGCAAGTTGTAATGGCGGAGGACGGAGAAGAAGAACTCGGAGAAGGGAGGCACCAGGCCCGCAGCAATGGAGCTCACAAAGAGAGCATAAAAGGTGCTCCCTCGGCCCTCAGGGGTGGCGGAGCCAGTCTTGAACACCTCCGTCCCGTTGATGCCCTGCGCCCTCGCCATCTGGCGCAGCCGGGCAAGGCTCGCCTTGGACACATTCGGCAAGTCCAGAGTAGGGGAATACCAAGCTTTGGCCGGAGGCTGGCGAGGCGCCATGGCTTCCCAGGTCGCGCAGCTGGAGTAGATCTGGAAGCTTGGAGGAAGAAAGGGAAGGCGCAAGAAAGGGGATCTGAGCAGCGACCGGAGAGAGCAAAAGGCGAAGTCTGGGCAGATGCTGCTCCTTTACCAACCTGTGCGGTTGCTGAAGCACCCACGTCCCATCAACCGCCACGCGGCGCCCAAGGCCGCAGGCTGTTAGGGCCCGCGGCGCTTCGACCTCGCCCTTTTGCCTCTCGGCACGGCCAAGCCCATGCGCGCCTTGGGCCCGGGGGCTACTGTCGGCGTTCTGGGAAGGGGGTCCCCAGACTTGCCTGCCTGCGGCCTGCGGCGTGGCTCAAAGGAGGCCTAGCATGGCCCATCTTCATCAACACAAGACTCAAGACCCTCGCGAGGGGCCAAGCCTCGTGGGGCGGACGACACGGTGCATACCCAGGCGCGGCGTCCTCAGGCTGGCTCGCGAGGAGGCGGAGGAATCAAGACGGGGTACCTCGCGAGGTGCCCATGACACAAGCCATGACGATCGAGGGTGCCAGGCGGGCGCCAGCGCGCGTAGCGTCCTTCTTTCCTCTTTGGTGCAAAGGGGGCAAGCGCAGCCGCGGAGTACCGAGGCATCAGGCAAAGGTTTCCATTTCGGTGCAACGAGACCAGGACCAAACGTACTACGAGACGGAGGTCACCATGGAGCCCAGCACGGCGTCACCGCAGGGTCTTTCGCAGGCGAAGACCAACTTTAGTCAGGATAAGTGTACTAGATGTTCCCCTTCGAATTGGCCAATTGTTGGCGCCCTTCCCGCTCAATATTTGGGAAGAGGCCCAGGGCCTTTGCCTATAAATAGGACCGGCCACCCACGTAGCAAGGGGTTCGGTTCGCGGAGTTGGTTCGTCCGGTTTGCAAGTAGAGAGAGAGAGAGAGAGAGAGAGAGAGAAGGGTGACTGAACTCCTCCTAGCAGTTCGTCCCCCCAGCCAAGAACAGACCCTCGTGAGGCTGTTCTTCCTTGTATCGCTCATCATCATCAGCCCCAAGAGGCAATTCACCCACCAGACACTTGAGTAGGGTATTACACCACAACGTTGGCCCGAACCAGTATAAATCTTGTGTCCCTTGTGCAGTTCCTTTAGTAGTTTAGATCTTTGTGAGACGGGGAGGTAGAAGGTGTGATTTCCACGCGCACCCCACTGTTCGAACCTTAAGGGTCTGCCGGAACCCGTGAATCCGAAACACGGATGTTGGTAGAACCTTGATGAATATGGAAATGCTCAAGTTCTTGAGAGCACGCGTAAGCACTAGGATTATCGTCGGCATTAACTGGGATCCGTTCATAGTTTCCTCGATTATGCTAGAACCATTCAAATAGTGGAATCACTCTCTACTGTTGAGTTCTTCCCCAGTTACCAGAATCATTCCCAACATTTGCATTTTGTTCCCAGCTTGCACCTCGGTAGTTGTTGTTCAGGATCATCTTCAAAAGTGGACTTACCATGGGTCCCATCCATTTCCAATGATAAGCTAGAAATCATCCATTGCGTTGTCTTCAACAAGGTAGTCCACATCATCCATTCTGGTGTGAATATGCCATTCTTTCGAATTCGTTCAAACGATCGTTTGTGATTGCCTTAGGACAGTATAGAGAGTTGCAATGATCTTTGAATCAAAAGTAATTCTTTTTGTCACTTAAGGGAATAGCTCTACGAGTCACCTTCACTAAGGTGCCTCGTTATGGTGTTATGGGCAACATAACTTCTCGCTACTTTGAAAACCCCCTCACCATCTATCTAGGCGTGGAATTGTTGCCCACCAAATCAAACCTTGTTGTTATTCTTCCATCCCTCTCAATGTGTTTTGTGTCTCAACTCGAGATGTTTCAACATCTCATTCTGCGAGTTGATATTGTTTAGCTCGATCTTCGAGAAGATCAATCCTAGTTGAGTTTCTTTCCATCGTCATCGCGTGGATGAAGATCTCGAAAGTAAAGACGTCAAGATCAATATGACGCAATGAAGCTACTTCTTCGAGAAGGGCGGTTGGATCGTGAAGATTGTATTAGCTTGTGTCCTTTGTCTTCCTACCTCACGACTTGAATCTTGGGACGAGATTCTTGTTTAGTAGGGGTGAGTTGTCACATCCCTAGCTTTACCCTGGCCTTGGACTAGCTTGGTTGCTGCATCATGTGTAAATTCCATTGAAATTTGAATTGAGGAATTTTCAAAGCCTCTGAAAACCTCTAAAAATAACCAACATTTAAATCTCATCAAATGAATCCAAGAAAATGTTCTTGTTATCCTCTGGAAATATTGGCAAGAGGTCAAATGCAAACCAATATTTTTGGTGTCTCAGAAACATTTATTTTGGGCATTTGAATTAAATCAATAATTATTTGAATTGGATTTATATCTACTATTAAATAAATATAGGTCCAATAATTCTGAAATATTTTATGGAGCTTTGGTTTAATTCTTTTAGCTTCTAAACATATTTCCAGAAGCAACAAAAATTGAATTGGTTTCAAAACCAAATTCAAAACAAACCTGCAAAATAGAAAACAGAACAGAATTAGAAAAAAACAGAAAGAGAGAGAATGTTTTACCTGCTGCTTACTTGGCTAGGCCCATCACGGCCCGGCCCATCTGGCCGTGCCATTCATTCCCAACCTCTGCCTACTGGCAGAGGAGGGACAACGCATGGTGCGTGCGCGGGCGCCACGCCACCAGGCTGCCTGCCTGCGTCGCCTGGCCACCGCGACGCCTCGCGTCTTCTCCTCGGCGCCGCCTCGACCCCCTGGACGCCACTCTCCCCTCCTCTGCCTCTCCCTTGTTCCTCTCCCGCTAGACCGAACGCGCCTGCCGCCGACGACGAGCACCACTGCGGCCATCGCCTCCCCCTCGTTCCCTCGAGCAGCCCAGAAGCACCGCCGCGGTCGAGCTCCTCACTGTCGTTCCGGCCACCCCCGAGCCGAGCCACCACCCCGGCTGGATGCGGGCGAGCCTCAGCTCCCCGTAGGTGGTCTGCTCCGTTCAAATGGTCGCCGGAGCAGCGTTTCCGCGCTGCTCCGCCGCGCCTGTCGTCGCCGGTGACACGTCGCCGGTAGGGGTTGACCCGCTGACCGGCGTGGTTTGACCCCGCTGGCTGGGTTGACTCCCCCCCTCTCTGTCTCACTAACATGTGGGCCCAAGCCCCTAATTAGTTAACTCGAGATTAATTAGAGCTAACTAATTTAGTTAACTAAACTAGACATCGACATGTGGGCCCCGCCCTGCTAACAGCCTGGTTAGGGTTAGTTTAGCACTAACTAACTCAGTTAGTTGGCTGAGTCACTGACCAGTGGGTCCCACTTGTCAGGTTTGACCTGGAGGCGCCCAGTTGACCAGCTGACGTCACCCTGACATCATGCTGACGCAATAATTATTTACTGGAATTATTTTTATACAGGAAATTCTAGAAAATAGTTAAAACTTCTAAAAATCATAGAAATTCAACCGTAACTCCAAATGAAATAATTTATATATGAAAAATTATCAGAAAAATTCAAGGAATCCATTTGTACCATTTTCATGCATGTTTGAACAATGTTTGTCCTCTGTTTTGGACAAAACAAATAAAGGGCATTTAAATAATCATATATGGGGTTGGAATTTGAATCTTGTACTCAAACCAACTTCATTTAAATCATACCTAGATGCATTAGCTCAAATCACAGCATATTGCCATGTCATGATCATGCATCATATTGTTGCATTGCATTGATTGTGTCCTTTTTTTGCCGGTAACCGTCCCGTCTCAGTCAACGATGTTTCCGACGATGTGATCGATGACACCGATGAAGAGCTATATTATCTTCAGAAGTGCCAGGCAAGCAAAACCCCCTTGTTCATTCCGATACATTCCCACTCTCTCGCTCCTGCTCTCTTTTACTACATTAGGACAACAACGATTCAACTATTACCTGCTGCGGTAGTTGAACCCCTTTCCTCTGCATGACCTGTCATTGCCACAGTAAATAGATGAAACCCACTAGTAGGAGTAGGAGTTGTTTGAGCCCTGATGTGCCTACTCATTCATGCTTGTTTGTCATGCCTGCTACTGCTTAGAGTTGAGTCTGGTCTGATTCATCGGGAATGAATTGGAACGTGGTGAACATGTCCTACCGTTGAGAGCTAAGTGTGTGAACACGATTTGGTAAAGGTAGCGGTGAGAGGCCATGTAGGAGTACATGGTGGGTTGTCTCATTGTAGCCGTCCTTAGGAACTGAGTTCTGTGTTTGTGATCCATGAATAGTTACTACCACACATTGGGCTCCGGGCGCTCCAAGCTCTGTCGACTTATTAATCAGCCTGATCTCTGTCCAGGAGTTACAACTAGTTTCTGGTGTTTGTAGGTAGTATTAGTGGTCTACCAAGTGGCACCCGGTACAGGTGGGCTTGCGACAGACTAGGCACCGTGGCACGGTGTACCAAGTGGCACCCGGATGGTGGGCTTGGGAACCCTGCACACATCGTTTGGGGCCGTGAGCGACACCCCGGTCGGATCTCCTTGCGGATGGAACCCGAATGGGTGATAAACCTGGACGAGAGACTTGTTGGTTAGTCAGGTCGTGGACGACCTCCTCGCTCGGCTTCCGCTTGAAGGTTGCCGAGGTACATGACGTGTACAAGGCCATAAGTGGCGAGAGCATGTGTGAAGTAGTACACCCCTGCAGGGTAATCATTATCTATTCAAATAGCCAGATTCCTCGGATATGGAAACTTGGACCCCTTGCATAGTTCATAGACAAGTGAAAGTGGATACTCTAAAACTCGCAAGATAAGCGTGAGTGCTATGGATGGTGTTCTCGTAGGGAGACGGAAGCGGATCCATAGTGGTGTATTGAGTGGTGAATATGTGGACTCGTGTGCGCCACCCCAAAAGAGTTGCTTGCAGTCGTAGTTCAGGATAGCCACCAAGTCAAAGCTGGCTTGCTGCAGTTAAACTCCACCACCCCTTTGTTGATACTAATGCATATGTAGATAGTTCTGATGTAAGTCTTGCTGGGTACATTTGTACTCACGTTTGCTTATTTTATGTTTTGCAGAGAGACTTCAGACTCGCTAGTAGTTCCACGTGGACTTCAACGTTTAGCTTGTTACCTCAGCTACGATCTTGTACCCTTGGGAGGGTCTTGTAGATAGTCAGGCTTCTGAGCCTTCTTCATTTGTAGTTGTCTGTACTCAGACAAGTTCAGCTTCCGCATGTGCTTGTTGCTTGTATGCTCTGTATGTTGGATCATGAGATCCATGCTTGTAATATCTCGCTCCTCGGAGCCTAATGAATTAATACTTGAGTCGTAGAGTTATATTGTGATGCCATGTTGTAATTACACATATCGAGCGTATTGTGTGTATGATTGAAATGCTTGGTATGTGTGGGATCCGACAACCTAGTTGTTTATCCTTGGTAGCCTCTCTTATGGGGAAATGTAGTCTTGTGCTTCCATGAGCCATAGTAGTCCGCTACAGCCCGGTTCACCGGAGTCCTGCTAGCCCAGCACTACTGCTCAGGACACTTGACTGGCCGTCATGTGTTTCACTTCGTTCCTGTGTCTGTCCCTTCGGGGAAATGTCACGCGGTGACATCCGGACTCCTGCCTAGCCTGCTACTGCCTGGGTTCCCGGAGTCCTGTTAGCCCAGTGCTACAGCCCGGATTCACAGGCTGCTGACCGACATGCTCGATGTGATTCATGTATGCCTGTTCCCATGAGTTAGTGCCACTTTGGGTTCACGACTAGTCATGTCGGCCCGGTTCTCTGTCATATGGATGCTAGTGACACTATCATATACGCGAGCCAAATGGCGCAAACGGTCCCGGGCCAGGTAAGGTGGCACCCGTGGGAATACCGTGCGTGAGGCCGCAAAGTGATATGATGTGTTACATGCTAGATCGATGTGGCTTAGGATTGGGGTCCTGACATAGCTTTAGGGGTTGTCTTTCTTTATTTGGTTCCGTAGTCGGACTTTGATTGTATCTGGATGATGTAATGCTATGTTTATGTATTGTGTGAACTGGCGATTGTAAGCCAACTCTTTATCCCATTCTTATTTAGTACATGGGATGTGTAAAGATTACCCCTCTTGCAACATGCCTACTATGCGGTTATGCCTCTAAGTCATGCTCCGACACGTGGGAGATATAGCCGCATCGTGGGTGTTACAATTCAGTTTGAACTTCATGGCGATAGAAAAGTCAGCAAGAAAGGGCAGCAGACAGCGCCACGGGGATACAGCCAAGGACCTGCCACCAAATATCTTTGAACTATACAAGTCAGATCCTGAAGAAACCTATGGAGAACTCAAGACTCCAATCCAATGGATTCGCAGATACTGGGCTAAACAATGGTTTCAGTACAGATTCGTGACTGCAGAGTATGTGGAGAAGAATGCCATCAAGCGACCATGGGGAGATATAATATACAAAGGTCTGCATCCCAAGTCCAAGCCCAAAGCTATTGCTCAAGGCTTCTACCCTTGCATGGTCCGAGGACCTCATCTTGAGGATGCCGACCCATCCAGTTTGCTATGGTGTCGTGACGACAATCTATTTAAGCGCAACTTTCAGTTTGCGAAGGAGTCTGCCAAGAAGAACAAGAAGCAGTTTGGCCTCGACTTCAACGCTAGTCCACCTGCTCCACGGGCTGATGGCACACGTGAAGCTGAACCCAATGAGATAGGTCCCTTCTACAACCTTGAAGGTCTCATCACTCATGTTGCTGTCCAAGGGGCTGCGATGGATCACTTAGCTGGCAATGCTGATTTTGAAGAAGCGCTAGCCCCACCGAAGCATAAGCAGAAGAAATCAAAGGCTTCAAAGCCCTCTACAGCACGGAGAGTTTCACGTGCGAAGCCTCTGGCCACTGCACCTCCTGAACCTAGTCTGTGGTCTGAAGATCTTTCTCGCAACTCCAAGAAGACCGAGAAATCATCAAAGCATAAGAATCCCATCCAGCGCACTAGGCAAGAACTGACGCCAGCTGATATTTTGCGGAATGAAGAAGCCACCATTGATCTGTCCAGCGACGACGATTTTGGTGATGATGCTCTTGAGATGCTCATAAAGAGCAAGGAGGAGGCGGAGATCTTCAACGATCTGCCCCTCTTTGATTTGGATATTTGGAACAACTTCACTGATGAATGGTTTAAAAACCCAAGCATCAACATCAATGACCTTGAGCTTCCAATTGGCACCAGTGTCTCTTTCCACAATGCCACTGCTACTGAGCTGGCTCTGGCTCAGAAGATCGTTGAATTGAAGAACAAGATTGATCATGAGAAAGCTCAGTTCAAGAGGAACATGGCCAATCTTAGCATGGCTGATGTTCAAAGCTTCAAGTAGATGCTGTATGAGCTCAAGGAGCAGTTTCACCAGAAACGTGAGGAAGCTAAAGATTCAAGAGAGAGAATGAAATACTTCGTTGAGAAAAGTGTGCAAGTGCACAATGAGGCTGAGAAGCGCAAGGCACTTGGGTGCACTGGTATCGACCCCAGAATGGTTGCCAAAAAGAAGAAGTCTGATGCGGGACGCATTGAAGAAGTAGGGCAGGAAGCACCTAGCATTGTCTTCCCTGCCAGCATGACAGGCTCGAAGCCAAAGGTCCCCACAGCTGCTTCAGAACTGAAGAAGACAAGGGCAGCTGAGGCCAAAGCTAGAAAGCACAAGAACAAGAATGCCACTAATGATGCCCCACGGACCAAGAAGAAAAAGAAAAAGTCTTCGAAGAAAGATCAGGCTGCTCCCTCAGAGCCCCTCGTTGTCGAGCCCATCTCAGTTGCTCTCCCCGCATCCACCAACCAAGAACGTCAGCTAGTACTTCATGAGCCTGCTTCCACAGAGGCTCCTGAAGCTGAAGACATTCCAGCTGCTAACCCCTTCATAGCTGAAGACATTGGTCATCACAACAATGTAAATGATGATGAAGTCCTTCCTCACATCGAGAACCAACCGGTATCATTGCCTGTTCTCACGAACAGCGAACTCATCAGCATTGGTCGTCCCTTGATGCCAATTGCTCAGGATGCATCGTGGGCTGATCACCTCCAAGACACACCCAGTACTCCCCCTCCTCAAGTTACCACTCCGGTACTTGATGATGACAATTCCATGGTGAAGACCACCCCATCTCCAAAGGCGTCGCCTGCATTCCGCAGGCTTCGCAAAGGCCCTAGGCCATAGGTCGCCATGCCGAGCGTTCTAGAAGGAGAAGTGAAAACAACTCAGTGGCACGACAAGTGTTTCCTGACACCACTCCAACTGCGAACATCTCTGAGTCCCAAGCAAAAGCTGCTGAAGACATTCCAGCTGCATCATCCGATGACCAATAAGAACCCTGTCAAGAAGAAGAGTGAGTTGCCACACCCCCTACCAACCAAGAAGATGTTCTCGAGGAGAACGAGTCAGTGCATGTCCCTCCAGCTACTCAAGTGGAGGTTGAAAACACTGATGCGGCCACCAACAATACTACTGAAGCCAATGACATTGTCATGGCTGAAGCTAATGTGGCGCCTGCAATGAATATGGTGCCAGAAGTCAATGTTGCACCTGAAGCCAATGTGCAGCTTGAAGACCAAGTCAATGCCTCTGCTCCTGTGCCACCTCCAAGACCTCACACCATTGAGCAAGCATACGATCATGGACAACTTGTCACCGTCCGCTGTCCCATTCTGGTTCCTCCGCCTGCTCCCGGACCGCAGTTTGACTATCATGTGGAGCACATGCCTTAGGTCAGAAGCCAAAGCCCAGGCTGCCAAGATTTCCAGGCACTGCGAATTCGCTAGGATGATTCAATGTGAATGGGTTCAAAGCACACAACACCTGCTTTGATAGTGCCAAGAACCCATACTCGCAGCCAAGAAATTCATCAGATCGGTTCTGGAGCTATCAGCAACGCAGTTACTATTCTTGTGTCTTATACAATCAAGGGTGCATTTTTCCCCATAGGCATCTAGATTGCGAAGCCATTTATGGCCTTCCCTGCTTGGAAGATTCCCTAGACTGCTTCAAAGATGCTAGCCTTCTGCAGTTTGTGACCGACAAAGAAAATTGGAATGAGAAGCTTCTACTACAATTCTATGCCACTCTTCACATTCGCGGCTACAACAGGGATCCGAAGACTTGGGTCCTTGAGTGGATGACAGGCGATGTACACAATGAAGCCAAAGCCCAAGATATAATTGAGCTTACTGCCCTGCCCACTCCAGGTGAACACTATGAACCTGGTTGTTAGCTTCACCGTAATGTTTTGGAGAGCATATTTCAGAAGCATGAGCTGAACATGAGTCAAATGCTTAGCATGATGAAGCCACTACCAAGCGATGCTGAATATCCAACAGAATTCTTTGTTAATGACCTAGAGTATCTGCCCGCACCATTTATTATATCATCAGGAGAACTCTACGGCCTGTCAAAGGACATTCTCCTGCAGCAAAGCTTGAAGGAACAATGAAGACATTGGTTTTCTATATCCTCAATGGCATCAGCTTCAATGCTCAAGATTTCTTCATCAGGCAACTTGCTGCGTCTAGCTCTGATCTATTCGGTCTGAAATTTTATGCTCCATGGGTAATGCGCCTCATGAAGCTTCACTCTTTTGTCAACTATCAGCCCTCTGCGCACAATCATCTCATCTTCTTGCCAGAGGTTGATATGTCTGTCGAAGCCATCTACCCTGAACCTGCCTAGGAGCCAATATATCTTCACAATGTAGATCACCAAAGCTTCACTCAACCCATTGAAGGAGTTCTTGCTACAACTCGTGTTTATCCTTTGGCTGGTAATACTCATGCACCTCGTCGTGCAACCACTAAAGCCACTGAAAGCAACATGGCTCAAAGGCCTCGGAAGCGATCTCACGCTCTCAATGACCGAGAGCTTCTCGTGGCATTACATCAAAGACATGATAAGCATCATGACTGGCTCAAGCGTCAGATGTAGAGCCTCTTGGTGGATGTTAATCGCATTCGAAATCTTGCCTCTAAGAATGCCTTTGTCACCCATGAAACCTGCCGGCGGTCGTGGAAGAGTCTAACATTGCTAAGCTCTGAAGATGATCTTCAATAGGATGCCTTCATAGAGTGATTCAAATTTGATTCCACTCCTCCCAGGAACGCTCTCTTGCGTCAGACTCCCTCACTCGAAGACTCTTAGTAGTCCTACTCGGCGGCAACTGCCAATGCCAGAGTCATCGATGACGAAGATGATGCTACTTCACCAACTACAACTTCGCCGTGAATCGACACTGGACCAAGCTCTTCTGCACCAGCGGACTCCAATGTCGACCCTGCACCTTCACCTACTCATGGGAACGAGTAGAGCTCTATGTCTTCAAACCTTTTTGGTCCTTACTGACAAAAGGGGGACAAGCATATGAGTTGATAGTCTTCAAGCGGGTCCTTATGGGTGGTTGCTATACTTTTTGCCAAGTGTTTACAACTCTCGCTTTTGATACTTTCGGTTCTTTGAGTTGTAACACTTAAACTTGATGGTCGTCTGCTACCTTTTCTGTTAATTATGTGATGTGACAATAAATTCCGCATGTGCGATGATAAATTCCGCACAAAGTCATTCCGCAGACGTCCATTTTTCATTATGCATGTCATTATCTTCATTGTATTCTTTCATGCATGATAAATTGTCTTCATAAGTTGAAGAGGATCCCCACAAGTAAAACCTGCCATGTGCATTTGCATTCAAACTCAAACTATTTATATGCACATCTTCAAGGGGAGCCTTTTTCCACTTATGAAGACAATACCTTATCCTTACAATTTCACATACTTTTATCCCCGTTGAAAACTTCAACCAGTTTGTCATCAATCACCAAAAAGGGGGAGATTGTAAGTGCATCTAGTGCCACCCCTAGTTGGTTTTGGTGTATTGACAACAAACTTGGTTGAGGGACTAATGTGTTTGTGAGAATTCCAGGATAACACAAGTAGTAGTCCCTCATTGATTCGGTTTACCTACCAGAGATGACCCATAAAAATGTGTGAAGACATTGAAGACAATGGTGGTCCATGAAGAGTTTCACATTAAAGACTATGACATGAGAATACATCATATGAAGACCATGGATTTCGAAGACATAGTTGTTCCATAGTTTCCTTTTCTTCTTTGTTAAGTCATAGGAACCACCTTACTGTTAAGTGGGGTCCAAGTGAACAAAGTTAGAGTGACTGAAGTGATGCTCAACCAAATCCTATGTCTTCGAGCGAAGACAATGAGAGCAAATCTTATCCGGAGCTGGATAAGTCAGCTTTACTTGTAGCCCAAGTCAAGCTATCATGTGTGTTTGAAATCTGACCGTTGGACATGTGTCAGTTCCTTAGTGAGCCAGGGTCACTTCGGACAAATCAGATCGGGTTGCCTCCTGGCTATAAGTGGCCTACCCACTACACCATAAATCGGTGGCTGCTCAGAGTTAGTGCACAGCTTTTGTCATTTGAGAGCAACCCACCTCCGAAGACTTTGAGAGAGAAATCCTTGCGAGGACAAAGCCCTAAACACCCAGAGCCAAAGAGTGTTAGGCATCACTGAAGTCTTTCTGTCTGCGTGACCTTAAGACTTGTTACACTTGAGGACTGTGAATCCTCTAGCCAGTTAGGCGTCACGTTCTGAGCATCCAAGAGTCATTGTGGATCGCCGGTGAACGAAGTCTGTGAAGGTTTGGAAGTCTACCTTGAAGACTTACCAGAGTGATTGGGTGAGGACTGTGTGTCCTTAGCTCACAGGGAATAAGGTGAAGACGCGGTATTCTAAGTTGCATCTCAGCCTCCCTAACCAGACGTACAGTTGTCACAGCAACTGGAACTGGTCCAACAAATACCTGTCCTCACCAAGAAAATGGTTCTATCCCTACCTCTCTCTTTACTTACAGTTTGTCTTCATGAAGTCATTGCCTTCTTGCATGATCTGATTCACTTCACTGTGTGAAGACTGTTGCTGATTGGCCTCATACTATCCTCCATCTTGATCCATACTACCTAGCTGCTGATAGTCTTCGTGCTTTCACTCCATTGCTTACTTGACTATGGCTTGTCTAGTGTAGTCTACCTTCCGCTCCATATTAATAGGTTCATTTCTACTGTTTGTCTTCAAAGCCCCCGTGTCTTGAAGACTTCCATAAAAATCGCCTATTCACCCCCTCTAGTCGATAACTAGCACTTTCAGGATCCAGATGCAGCATATTGATTTGGTAGTGGGAGGGCACGGTGTTGAAGAAGGTGGATAAAGGGGGAATCAGGCCAGCCCAGAGGGCGCGAAGGTGAACGGGGGTCTCGGTGGTTGTCCTATCGACCGCGGCACGGGATGCGGGCCAAGCCATCGTCTCGGTGGCGATTGCTGGGCGGACCTTTTCCATCGCCTCCTGGTTGAGCACCACCGACCGCTCGATGGAGGGCTCGAAGGCCAGCTGTGCTTTGACTGAAGCCTGGGGCTTCTTCTTTCCCTTCTTCGTCTGGCTCGGTGCCATGGCGATGGAGAAGGTTGGAGGAAGAGACTGCTGCTTTCGAGAAGATAGAGGAGTTGGGGAGTGCACCGCCAGCAATGAAGGTGGGGTTGTGTAGGCAGTGGTGGCCGCCTAGCCATGCGTATATGAAGGCAGCGTGGGGAAGTGGAGACGCCCATGACCTATCAATCGCCACGCATCAATCTAGGCCACAGGTGATTGGGGCCTGCGGCGCTCCGCACTTGCCCTTTGGCTTCGCCTCGAAGCCAGGTCTGAGCGCGCCTTGGGCCCGGGGGCTACTATCAGCGTCTTGGGAACGAGGGTACCCACACTTGCCTGCCTGCGGCACAGGGCGTGGCACCACCAACGGCCTAGTACGGCCCATCTTCACCAGCAACCACTCAAGACCCTCGCGAGGAGCCGAGCCTCACAAGGCGTACGACACCAAGACCTCCTCCGGGACGGCCTCGCTACGCTGGCTACTGAGGAGCAGAGATATCTATCCAAGGGGCACCTCGTGAGGTCCGCATGATGTGAGCCATGGCGACCAAGGCCACGCGGGCGCTAGCGGGCGCAGGGTGCCAGTTTCCTCTTTGGTGCTAAGGAAGCAGGCGCAGGTGCATGCGAGGAATCCCGAGGCATCAAGCAAAGGTTACCATATGAGTGCAACAAGACCAAGACCAGCAGGACGGTGGGATGGAGGTCACCGCGGAGCCCACGGCGGCATCACCACTAGAGGCTTTGGCAGGCGAAGACCACCTTTTTTCAGGATAACTTGTACTAGTTTTCTCCCTTAAAATTTACCGTTGTGGGATCCCTTCCTACCTAAACATTTGGGAAGAGGACCAGGGCCTTTATAAATAGGGCTAGCCACCACTGTAATCAGGGATTGGCTCAGGTTGGGACGGATCATTCAGACCATCCTGAAGCACACCCGCTCATCGAGCTGAAGAACACCTCTCCTCAGGAGGTTGTTCGTGCACTGTACTAGTTCATCCTCAGCCCGCGAGGCAATCCACCACACCACACTGGAGTAGGGTATTACACCACAACGATGGCCCGAACCAGTATAAACTCTCGTGTCACTTGTTCCTTGGGTTCGGCGAGCTAGGCCTAGAGATCGTTGCGAGAGTGAGCTAGGGAGAAAGAGATCTTCGTGCACACCCCAGTGTATCTGGAACACACAATCCGACAGACATCCTGATTGTAGCCACTCGTATCTAGTCTCAGGCCACGACGGATGAGGGAAGCATACAGGATCCAGATACCCCAAGTTGCCAAGAGGCGGTCCCGCACGGTGCTCTAGTTTGGGACCAACACCATTAGTACTGCCCCCCTGCTATGTAGAAAATCATCGGGTTCATGACGCCCTATGCAAATGAATTATTAGGTTCAAGTATTATTATGGCAAATGTTAAAACCAATGTTGGGCCTTGCTGGAAGAGTTTTATTCAAAATGAATTGTCAAGAAGGTCCATAAACCCTCACCGTGTTACGGACGCAAAATCAAGGAACATAACACCGGTATGACGGAAACTAGGGTGGCAAGAGTGGAAGAAAATACCAGGAAAAAGGCCGAGCCTTCCACCCTTTACCAGATATATAGATGCATTAATTAAATAAGAGATATTGTGATTTCCCATGAAATCCATGTCCCAACATGGAACAACCTGCACCTGCAACTAGCAACGCTATAAAAGGGGCTGAGCAAAGCGGCAACATAGCCAAACAACGGTCTGCTAGGAGGGGTGAAAAGGTTAGAGGCTATCATGGCAATTTGGGAGGCTTGATAAACATGTTGTAGGTAGTGCGACATAGCGACAGCATCGAGACAACTAGCATATCAAAGATAGTAGTGAGATACAAGGTGATGGTCATCTTGCTTGAAATCCCGCTAGGAAGAAGAATGAGTTCACGAAGAAGATGAATCCACGTAGTCGAACGAATCCTCAAAATCGAAACGAAACAGGAACTATCGAGAAGGAGCACAACTGAAAAGAAGCAAACAACATGGTAAACACACAAGCACATAAACTTAACATGATCCTCAACCAAGTATGATGCATGACAACGCTACTTGATGCAAAGATGAATGCAACGAACGAAACAAATCACGCAACGAATCTCGGAATCCATGGAAGGCATCTGGAGCGCCGGTCTTGGGGCGTAACAACTCTCCTCCACTTACAAGAGATCTTGACCCGAGATCTAAGGATGGCACCCGGGAGAAACGAAAGAGGAAAAGGTAAAACAAAGTTTCTTTTTGACAAACGAGTGAAACCAATGAACCTTGAGAGGTTGAAAAGTTGAAAGAAAGAACACAACAGAGTTGAACAGAATTGAGAGCACTCCGGTAGACAAGAGAAACAAGGAACACCATGTGAACCTTGGAGGTTGCAAAGCTATGAATGACGAGCACAATGGTCAAGAAGAAATTGAAACCACTCTGGTTGAAACGAGACAAACAAGGAATAAGGAAGAACAAATTCGGACAACACTCTGATAAAAAAGAGAGGCAAGAAATAGAGCATGAACTTGACAAGATGGAATGATACTTGACGAGAGCAACAACACAATGCCTCCGGAAGAAAGAATAGAAGCTAGATGGTTGGAAGAAAAAACCGAGAAGAAAACAACATCTTCTACCTCAAATGAATTAGAAAGAGCATCCTTAGGAGAAAGGCTTGAACGGAGTTGTTGAAAGATCGATAACAAAAGAATAAGCTTGTTGTGGGCTTATGGTAAACATCTCAAAACTTGAGAGGAAATTGTGCCACTAAAGAAAAACAATTGATTTCTTGAGAGCAACGAAGAGGTGAAAACTTCTTCACCGAGATGAGAATGAGAAAATTGGATCATTGATAAGTACCACAATAGCAACATTCCTTAGGGAAGGCTTTAGGTGAAATCTTTACCAAGATAACTCCAATGAAGAGATTGATGGATTTAAAATACCTCATACATGACAACATGTGAACCTTGAAACACGAAGGGCAATTGAGAAGAATGCCATAACACCACCTCAAATGATAAGGTAGAGAGAATTGCACTTCGGAAGGCAAGATGAAGAATGCTTGAACTCCTCAAACAAAACATGTGTTGGGAACCATGTTTATTTTACAATAAATCTTGGAGGATCTTAGCTTCGAGAGAAATCTTGAAGAATAATTGAAGAATGAAAGGAATCCTTGACGAACCACCATGCCGAGCCTTCGTGAGAACTCTGGTAATAAAAGAATGATCAAACGAAAGGAAACTTGAAAGAACCCCGATAGTAAAATGGTGATAGAAAGAAAGAGAAGTTGAAAACACAAGGTGAATCCTTGCAATGATTTAGATGGAGCTTCGCGCGGGTTAACTGAGATAACTTGGAACTCCGGAAAAGAAGGATGGACAACTTGAAACCGAGAAGTTATTCCTCACAAACAAACTCCGAAGGAAGGGATCAGACAGTTGGATGGTACAAGAATAAAAATTATGTTATGCATGTCCTTCATCAAATTAAATTAATGACAACCAATGGGTTTGGCATAGTACTTATTCTCATTGAAAAAGGATTAAGGAGAGATATATATCAACTTGAAGGTCTTCAACGAACCACCGGTATGATTTGGAAAGAACGAATTAATTGATACGAGGACATAGAAAGAGGAATTTGTCGGACGTGGGGTTCCGGCAAACCCTTGAGGTTCGAATACTTGGGTGCGCGTGAAGTCCTTTCCTCCCACCGTTCTACGCCCTATCTCGCTAAGATATTGCGGACGAACTCGACAAACTCGCAACACAGAAAGAAACAAGATTTATACTGGTTCGGGCCACCGTTGCGGTGTAATGCCCTACTCCAGTGTGGTGGTGGTGGATTGCCTCTTGCGCTGATGATGAACAATACAAGGGGAAGAACAACCCCCTGAGGGTGAGGTGTTCTCGTGCTTGGCTAACTTGTGTGTGTCGGGATGATCTTCAGGCTCTTTTTGCCTATGGTGGTGGCTAGTCCTATTTATAGAGGCCTTGGTCCTCTTCCCAAATATTGAGCGAGAAGGGAGCCAACAACAGCGTGCAATTTTGAAGGGGCAAAGCTAGTACAAGCTATCCTGACAAAGGTGGTCTCCGCCTGTGAAAGGCTCTGGTGGTGACGCCGGCTTGGGCTCCACAATGACCTCCATCTTGCCGTCCTTCTGGTCTTGGTCTTGTTGCACCGATATGGAAACCTTTGATTGATGCCTCGGTACTCCTCGCCTGCGCTGGCCACCTTAGCACCAAAGAGGAAACAAGGACGCTGCATGCGCTGGCGCCCGCCTGGCGCCCACCTGGTATCGATCGTCATGGCTCACGCCACGAGAGCCTCGTGAGGTTTGCCTCGCCTTGTTATCTCCACCCCTCGTGAGCCTGCCCGACTAGGCCACTCCAGAGGAGGTCTTGTGTCGTTCGCCTCGCGAGGGTCTTGGATGCCTTGTTGATGAAGATGGGACGTATAGCCTGCTGGCTTAGTCACGCCGTGGGCCGCAGGCAGGCAAGTCTGGGGACCCCCGTTCCAAGAACGCCGACAGTAGCCCCCGGGCCCAAGGCGCGCTCGGGCTTGGCTTCATGGCGAAGCCAAGGGTAAAGTATGGAGCACCGTAGGCCCCCAAAATCATGCGGCCTTGGTTGACGCATGGCGGTTGATTCGACGTGGGCGTCTCCGCTTCCCACGCTGCCTCAGGAACTGCATGACTTGACAAGTCCCTGCCACATGCAAGGAAAACCATCATTACCTGCGATCGTGAGAGGTGCCAGTTGGCCTTCTCTTGCTATAAATGGGGAGGGGGGCTGAGCCCTCATTGCCCATCTCTTTCCCTCTTTCTTGCTTCTTCCTCCTTGCTCCACTCCTAACATCAATGGCGCCTATCAGAAGGTTCTCCGCCGAAGAAAAGGGGAAGGCCCCCCGAGATAACCCGGAGGCACTTCCACCGATGAAAAGGGCGATCCACCGCCGTGCCAAAGTGGCGATGCAGGTGGTGACGAGGCCTTGGTGCGAGCGGCCTCCCCGAGGGTATCCGCTACCCCTGTATGTCCAAGCCGAGGGCTCAGGAAGGCGGAGCGACGAGCAGCACCGCCCGCGCCACTCTAGGGGTCGCTGTGCCACGGCGACGCATGCCGTCGCCGCCGGAATCCACGCCGCGGACTCCTCGCATGAGCTGGTGCTGTGGGCGCCGATGCCCCCAAGCTCTTGGATCCGCTTCCCATGGTTCTTCTCCGACGTGATGCCACCATGGGGGCCTCTCGGGCTCAGGTTGCAGCACGCCGACTGCGGCGCTCCGGCGACTGGAGCAGAGATCGAAGCGGTCCCCTCTGGCAGGATCTTCATGACTCGTGGCTGGGGCGAGATCGAGCGGGTCTGCTGCACGAGGGGCGCCCTTGCGATCCACCTTGAGTACGGCGGCGTCTCCACGCTCTTCTTCAAGGTCTTCGACACCGAGGGCCGCCGCCTGTAATGCTGCTCCGGAGAGGAGCGCGAGGCTGACACACGTTCCGCTCGCGGCCACTCCAGCAGCAGCAGCCGTTGGGAGTCCAGCAGCTGTCCTAAGCTCTACGAGACTCTGGAGACGAGTGATGACAGCTACGTGCCCCCGAGCTCTCGTCACGCTTGGAGCAGTGCCGCTGCGTCCGGCTGTTGCCGCCGCTGATCTGGATGGGGTTGGCACCCGCTTCCCATGGCCCACTGTTGATGATGGCATCTGCCACAGGAGGGTGTAGATAGGGTCCTTCTTAGTCTTAGCTTCCATTCCCTACGAAGAATCATGAAGCGCCCCGTGGGGGCATATAAGGGTCTGTAATGTCTTTTGTGCTTATTTTCCCTATTATGAAGATTTGGTGAACGCGCGTCCCGTTAAGGCTCGGTCTCCCCTTTATTTCCTCGCGATGGCTTGTTGCTCTACGCCGACAAGTCCCGGTCCGCAGGCAAGCTACAGCCGTCACTGATATACCAGGTCGCGTGTTGTGGTCAAGGCCAAGAGGTGTGTGGCCCGAGGTCCGGTAAGAGCCCCTGAGGCGTGATGCTCAGGAGGTCCCCCTTAGCGCTCAAGCAGCCACGGTAAGGGAAGAAAGGGAATTGACGTGGCCGCAATGAGGTTGCGGCAAGGCGTGGGTGACCATAAGGCACAGACATTTAGCCGATCCGAGGGCGAGACTTATCTTGTGAACTTCGTGGCGACTCCTGACGTTGCGCTAGTGCCGGGTGCCAACTTGTGCAACATAGCTAGGCCAGCCCACACAGGTTTCCCTCTTTCCATGCTCTCCTTAGTGCTCTGCATCCTCAGGTCCTAGCCCTCGAGCGAGCTCAACCACCGCTAGTATGCCAGGTCGCGATGCCGTGGTCAAGGCCAGGGGGTGAGGGCTGGAGAGCCAGTAAGAGCTCCTGAGTTGCGATGCTCAGGAGCCCCTCTTTTAATGCGCAAGCGAAGTGCACGAGAGAAAAGGAGACACGTGGCACTGCCTGCTATCCTCCCCGCGGGGTCCTTGTGAACAAGCACAAGAAGAAGATGGTTTGCCATTACTGCCACCTGCCTACCGCTGGTTGGTCCGGATGAAGTGAAGGCACTGAGGGCCTGGTGAGGTGACATGCGCGGGGCGTGCCGCGAGCCAGAGCTCGACCGCTCAGATTTGTCAATGTGGCAAGGACGGACCCATGCACCAGCGCCGTGCCTGTGAGGAGGCCTCGTGGGAGGTGATGATTGAGCAGGTGATAACCGTAGGCAGGTTAAGCAAGGAAGGGAAATCGGCTTGGGTAAATGCAGGAAGATACATGCCACTAGGTCCGGCCTGAGCTGCTTGGGGATGATGCAGCCCGAGGGGCGCCCCCTGCAAGGCAAGCTAAAAGACATGACCCAAAAGGGATACATGTCGTAGGGACGGACCCATGCAGCCTGGGAATAATGCAGCCCAAGGGGCGCTCCCAGCTTGAACGAGCTTGGAAGATGTCACCTGCTTCTGTAGACGAACCAGAGTTGGCGTAGTTGAAGGCGTGCGTTGAAGAAATGACTCCTCATGAGTCACCGGAGCCCTGAGCCTCGGGAGGCTCTGGGGGCTCAGGAGGCTCCCTAAAGACCGTCTCCGTTTCCTCCAGGACGTTGCGGTACCTAGCCACTCGAGCCGCCAGGTCACGCCGCATTTTTGTGCTAATAGGCCGACGCCACGCTCGGCAAGCCGAGGGGCATGCGAACGTAGTTGTGTGGCGGGCCCTCGCAATGGCCCACACGCGATGGCCAGAAGCGCTCCTGAGACGCGGCCCTGTTAAGCCCTGGGACATCGATGCAGACACGTAGCTCAGCACCCTCGCCTGGGTGGTGAGCTGCACCCTGTGAGCGGCTATCGCCGAACATGGCTCTTGCGTCTTGCAGTTCCTGTGTGGTCTTGGCGATGAACTCCTGAGTGGTGGGCACCCCTTGCCCTGTGTTCTCCTGAGGAAAATGTGCCATGTAGCACGCCTCCAAGTGGTGGCCGAGCATCTCCCTTGTGAGGATGGCAAGGCCTGATGCCCTTTAGAAGAGAGCCCCTGAGCCCTGCCCGAGGAGGGCGCTGGGCGCGCCTTCCTACGCGATGGAGGGTTGCGCCCCTGGGACGGACACTAATCCTGATGAGGCTCCTACCACGACGCCATCCTCCTAAGGTCCTGCGTGGCGTAGCTACTTCTTCTTAGGGATGGCCTCTGGAGGGCCCTCACATTTGCTGTCGGGGTCGTCGATTGCTACAGCTTGGAAGGCGCACTCGAGGGAGCACACCGCATCCCGTTCCTCTCATGGGACCGCGATGACCCTGCCGCTTCCAGGCATGTTGAGGACATTATAGCCGTGGTGGGTGACCGCCATGAACTTGGCCAGGGCTGGATACCCAAGGATGGCGTTGTACGGCAGGCGGATGTGAGCGACGTCGAAGTCGATGAGATCGGTGCGGTAGTTGTCGCGCATGCCTAAGGTGATAGGTAGGCGGACCTGCCCTATTGGTGTGGTGGAGCCGTCGGTCACTCCTGAGAAAGGTTTGGTAGGCCGGAGCTGCTCATATGGCACTTGGAGGTTGTCGAATGTGTCGACGGACATGACATTGAGACATGCACCACCGTCGATGAGGGTCTTGGTAACCTGCACATTGCTGATGACTGGGGAACACAACATCCGGAGGACGCCGGCGGTGGCCGCGCACTTGAGGTGATCTGCCGAGTCGAAAGTGATGGCGCACTGGGACCACTTGAGCGGGCGCGTGGCCTCAAGCTTGGGGAGCAACACGTTCACCTCCTGAGCGAACCGTTTGAAGATACGCTGAGAGGCTGGGGCCTGGGCGCTGCCCAAGATGCAGGCGATTGCACGTGGCTCCTCGAAGCCCATAGCCCCCTTGTCCCGATGATGATCGTCCTTCCTTCTTGGTGGCGGCAGCGGGGGAAGACCGGCATTGCTTTGGGGGCGATCCTCACGAGGCTGGTCCCTCCAGCCCCCCTCGCGAGGATGGTCTTGCCAGTGGTCCTCACGAGGCGTGTCGCGCCATTCCTGGCACGGGCCACGGTCGTCCCAGCGTCAGCCTCCATGTCCTCCTCCACGGTCGTAGCCCCGGTCGCTGCCCTCGGGGCGTGGACCATAGTGTCCTTCTCGTATGGCTCTGAGCTTTTGGCAGTCGCTGGTGTTGTGGGTGTTCAGGTTGTGGAAGGCGCAATACGGTCGGCTGTTTTTGGATGACTCGGTCTGATCTCTGCCCTGTTTAGTGTCGGGCTCCACTGCTAGCACCACTGCTTCCTTGCGCTTCACGTCCTTGGCCTTGGCTTTCTTCTCTTCTGTGCCCACGGCTGGCAGCTCAAGGAGAGAGAGGCGCTCCTCCTCAGCTCTTGCGCACTTGGTCGCCAGGTTGAACAGCTCCTAATTTGTGCAGAGTTCCTCATGGATAGCAAGCTCTTCCTTCATCTTGACGTCACGGACGCCGTCGGAGAACGCAGAGATGATGGCCTCATCATGACCTTGGGGATCTTTAGGCGGGTGTTGTTGAAGCGCTGAATGTACTTCTGGAGGGTCTCCCCTGGCTGTTGCTTGATGCAGCACAGGTCGCCCGCGGCTGACGGGCAGTCGTGAGTGCCCTGGAAGTTGGCGATGAAGCGGTCGCGCATCTCGTCCCAAGAGGAGATCGAGCCGTGCTGCAGGTTCAGGAGCCAGGAGCGGGCCCCGTCCTTGAGAGCCATGGGAACCAGTTTGCCATGACTTTCTCGTCGCCGTTAGCTGTCTTGATGCTCAGCTCGTAGAGCTGCAAGAACTCCGCGGGGCCGGCAGTGCCGTCGTAGCGAGGAGGCAGATCTGGCTTACACTTGCCTGGCCAGGCGACGCTGCGCAGCTCGGGTGTGAAGGCGCGACAGCCGGCCATAGTTATTGGGGCCCGCTTCGGAGCTGGAGGTTGGTCTTAATGAGGTCCGCGCGGCGCCGCCGTGGGCGGCACACAGTCTTGACGAGGCGGTGCGGGAAGCACGGGTGTAGCTCCTCGTGGCCGAGGGATTTCTTAGTAGCTTCTCTCCTCACGCGCGGGCACCGGACATGGCGGATCACACTGCAGGGCCGCGCGCCTTGGTGCCCAGGCACCGTCTTCGGGCTGGGGCGGTGGAGGCGTGCCCCGGGCCTCGTCGCCCCTGGCCGGCTGAGGGTGAGGCAGAGAGATAGATAGCGCCGAGGAGCCCCCTGCGGCTCGGATGAGCTCGGCGACACGGTCGAGCCACTCCTCATAGAGGTCATCGACTGGGCGGTAGCGCAGGAGTTCATTTGCGGCGAGGATTGCGGCCCGCGCCTCCATGGGAGTGTGGCGTGCATGGGACGAAGAACCGGCCAGGGTCAACGATGGAGTGGCGGTGCGGCCGTCCTGCCGTACCGAAGGATGCAACGAAGACGCTTGCTACTCGTTCCCCACCGGGCCGGTGGTAGTGTTGGTGGAAGGAGACGAAGAACGACGAGGTGGCCCGCCGATGGGGGCCGTCTGAGCAACGCGGGCGGTGAGGGCAACCCGACGCTCAGCTCGAGCACAGCCATGGAGACTATGGAGCGATGAAATGATGGAAGAGAAGCTACGGCGAACCCCTACCTGGCGCACCAAATGTTGGATGTGGGGTTCCGGCAAACCCTTGAGGTTCGAACACTGGGGTGCGCGCGAAGTCTTTTCCTCCCACCAATCTACGCCCTTGCTCGCTAAGATCTCGCGGACGAACTCGACGAACTCGCAGCACAGAAAGTCACAAGATTTATACTGGTTCGGGCCACCGTTGCGGTGTAATACCCTACTCCAGTGTGGTGGTGGTGGATGGCCTCCTGGGCTGATGATGAACAATACAAGGGGAAGAACAGCCCCCTGAGGGTGAGGTGTTCTCGTGCTTGGCTAACTTATGTGTGTGGGGATGATCTTCATGCTCCTTTTGCCTATGGTGGTGGCTAGTCCTATTTAAATAGGCCCTGGTCCTCTTCCCAAATGTTGAGCGGGAAGGGAGCCAACAATGGCGGGTAATTTTGAAGGGGGGCAGCTAGTACAAGCTATCCTGGCAAACGTGTCTCCGCCTGCAAAAGGCTCTGGTGGTGACGCCGTCTTGGGCTCCACAATGACCTCTGTCTTGCCGTCCTTCTGGTCTTGGTCTTATTGCACCGATATGGAAACCTTTGCCTGATGCCTCGATACTCCTCGCCTGCGCTGGCCTCCTTAGCACCAAAGAGGAAACAAGGACGCTGCGTGCACTGGCGCGCGCCTGTTGTCGATCGTCATGGCTCACATCACGAGAGCCTCGTGAGGTTTGCCTCGCCTTGTTATCTCCGCCCCTCATGAGCCTGCCCGACTAGGCCACTCTAGAGGAGGTCTTGTGTCGTCCGCCTCGCGAGGCTTGCCCACTTGCGAGGGTCTTGGATGCCTTGTTGATGAAGATGGGCCATACGGCCTACTGGCTTAGCCACGCCGCGGGCCGTGGGCAGGCAAGTCTGGGTACCCACGTTCCTAGAACGCTGACAAAATCTTGGACGAACCACCGTGAGAATTTGAAAATGAATAAAAAAAGAGAATTCCTTGCCAGGAAGAATTAGGAAAGCACGAAGGTAGTTGAGGGAATTTAGGGACAAAAGAACGAAGAGATCACAAGCTAATTAAAGAAGGCTTGAATGAAGCACCAGTACGACTCTCGAAACGAACGAAGCTAAAAACTTGGAATGAAGAAATCTTCTGAAATGGAGGCCTCTGAATAATCGAAACAGAAAACCCACTCCTGAAATACTCTGGATGGGTAAGAAAAAGAATTGCTGACAAAAGGAATTATTTGAGAGGATAGCATGAAGCTAGTACGATGAACCTTTGGGAGAACGGACAAGATTTAGAGGAAATCTGGGAATGTAAAACAATGACATTATGATGCTGGCTTTGGAGGCACATAACAGCAAGCATAGCAACTTTAATAATTATACAAAAGACATGGGGCACAACTTGTAGCGCCCAAGATGCGATTCTATCCCAATCATGTGATGAATTCGTGATTGGGGCACAACCGCATTTAGAGCGCCTAGCAAGGTGGATATCATTACAACATACCATGTACTGAATGGATGAGAATATAAGATAAAGGGTTACACTCGCCACAAGCTACGACATGAATACATGAATGCATTGATGACCCACAAGTGTAGGGGATCTATGTAGCTTTTTGATAAGTAAGAGTGTCGAACACAACGAGGAGCGGAAGGAAATGATAAGCAATTTCCAGTAAGGTATTCTCTGTAAGCACTGAAATTATCGGTAACAGATAGTTTTGTGATAAGGTAATTTGTAACGAGTAGCAAGTAATAAAAGTAAATAAAATGCAGCCAGATGGCCCAATCCTTTTTTTAGCAAAGGACAAGCTTGGACGAACTCTTATATGAAGTAAAGCGCTCCCGAGGACACATGGTAATTATTGTCAAGCTAGTTTTCATCACGTTCATATGATTCGCGTTTGGTACTTTGATAATCTGATATGTGGGTGGACCGGTGCTTGGTGTTGTCCTTACTTGGACAAGCATCCCACTTATGATTAACCCCTATTACAACCATCCGCAACTACAACAGAAGTATTAAGGTAAACCTAACCATAGCATGAAACATATGGATCCAAATCAGCCCCTTACGAAGCAACGCATAAACTAGGGTGTATGTTTCTGTCACTCTAGCAACCCATCATCTACTTATTACTTCCCAATGCCTCCCTCTAGGCCCAAACAATGGTGAAGTGTCATATAGTCGACGTTCACATGACACCACTAGAGGGATGACAACATACATCTCATCAAAATATTGAACGAATACCAAATTCACATGACTACTTATAGCAAAACTTCTCCCGTGTCCTCAGGAACAAACGTAACTACTCACACAGCATATTCATGTTCATAATCAGAGGGATATTAATATGCATAATGGATTTGAGCATATGATCTTCCACCAAGTAAACCAACTAGCATCAACTACATGGAGTAATCAAAACTACTAGCAACCCACAGGTACCAATCTGAGGTTTGGATACAAAGATTGGATGCAAGAGATGAACTAGGGTTTGAGATGAGATGGTGCTGATGAAGATGTTGATGGAGATTGACCCCCTCCTGGTGAGAGGACCGTTGGTGATGACGATGGTGGTGATTTCCCCCTCCCGGAGGGAAGTTTCCCCGGCAGAACAACTCTGCCGGAGCCATAGATTGGTTCCGCCAAGGTTCCGCCTCGTGGTGGCGGAGTTTCATATAGCAGAAGATGGGCACCGGAAAGCCACCAGGGAGCCCACGAGGCAGGGGCGTGCCCATGGGGGTAGGGCGTGCCCCCACCCTCATGGCCACAGTGTGGGCCCCCTCTGGAACTTCTTTCGTCCAATATTTTTTATATATTCTGGAAATAACTTCGGTGAAGTTTCAGGACTTTTGGAGCTGTGCAGAATAGGTCTCTAATATTTGCTCCTTTTCCAGCCCAGAATCCCAGCTGCCGGCATTCTCCCTCTTCATGTAAACCTTGTAAAATAAGAGAGAATAGGCATAAGTATTGTGACATAATGTGTAATAATAGCCCATAATGCAGTAAATATCGATATAAAAGCATGATGCAAAATTGACGTATCAACTCCCCCAAGCTTAGACCTCACTTGTCCTCAAGCGAAAGCCGAAATAAAAAAATATGTACACATGTTTGGAGATAGAGGTGTCGATAAAAAATAAAATACAGACATGAGGGCATCATGATCATTCTTAGAACAACAACATATATATATTGTCATATGATCCCTTATGCTAAAGTAACAATCCAATCACAATTTCAAGTATGAATCATAAACTTCACTGAGCACCAACAAACTCTAATCTCAGTCATTGAGGCAGGTGCAATTTATCATAACATAGGATAGAGTCAATATAAGAGCTTTTCAGCAAGTCCACATACTCAACTATCATTCAGTCTTTCACAATTGCTAACACTCACGCAATATTTATGGGTATGACGTTTTAATCGGACAGAGAGAAAGATAGGGGCTTATAGTTTTGCCTCCCAACGTTTTACCTCAAGGGTAATGTCAACAATAATAGTTCATGAAAACTCACATCCAATTATCTATATATATCTAGATCTTTCCAATACATTGTGTCGGCATTCTGGGAATGGGGGTCCCCAGACTTGCCTGCCTGCGGCCTGCGGCGTGGCTCAAAAGGGGGCCCAGCACGACCCATCTTCATCAACACAGACCCAAGACCCTCGTGAGGGGCCAAGCCTCGCGGGGCGGATGACACGGAGGTTCCTCAGGCACGGCCTCATCAGGCAGGCTCCCGAGGAGGCGGAGAGATCAAGGCGGGGTACCTCACGAGGTGCCTGTGACGCAAGCCATGACGACCAAGGGTGCCAGGCGGGCGCCCACCCACGCAGTGTCCTCCTTTCCTCTTTGGTGCAAAGGGAGCAAGCACAGGCGAGAGCATCAAGCAAAGGCACCCGTTTTGGTGCAACAATACCAAGGCCAGTCCAACGGCAGGGAGGAAGTCATTCTGGAGGCCAAGCCAGCATCACCACCAGAGCCTTTGGCAGGCGAGGACCAACTTTAGTCAGGATAAGTGTACCAGATGTTCCCCTTCAAAATGGTCAATTGTTGGCGCCCTTCCCGCTCAATATTTGGGAAGAGGCCCAGTGCCTTTGCCTATAAATAGGACTAGCCACCCACAGGGTAGAGGGATCGAAATCGAGGAGAGAATCAAGAAGGGAGAATCTAGAAGCCAAGAGAGAAACAAGCTAGGATCGGATCAAGTAGCATCACACACAAAGAGAGAGAAGGGCGACTGAACTCCTCCTAGCAGCTCATCCCCCCAGCCAAGAACAGACCCTCGCGAGGCTGTTCTTCCTTGTATTGCTCATCATCATCAGCCCAAGAGGCAATCCACCACACCACACACTGGAGTAGGGTATTACACCACAACGGTGGCCCGAACCAGTATAAACCCTGTGTCTCTTGTGCTGTTCTTTCCATAGCTTAGATCTTAGTGAGGCGGAGGGGTGCAGGTAGGTAGAAGGTGAAATCTCCGCGCGCACCCCAGTGTTCGAACCTCAAGGGTCTGCCGGAACCCGAAATCCGATATTTGGCGCGCCAGGTAGGGGTGCATCGGAGTTTTCCCTTCCGCCACCGCCACGACCTGCCTCGCAATGAGTAGCGCGCCGCCCTCTCCGGCCGCTGGTGCCAGCACGGGGGCTAGGGGGCTCCGAGCCCTGGCCCCAGCCCTGCAATGGGTACGGTGGCCGGACAAGGTCAAGCCAACGACGCCGCCGCGCTACAGCGGCGCGACTGATCCGCTGGCCTTCTTGCCGGCGTACGAGGAGGCCATCCTTGAAGCTGGAGGTGACGATAGGGTCATGGCCAACTGGCTCACCATGGCCCTCACCGGCGCTCCACGCGCATGGCTGCTCCACCTGCCGGCAGCCTCCGTGACCTCTTGGGAAGAGCTCCGCAGCCTCTTCCCCGCCCACCACGCTACACCAACACCCCCGGTCGCCATGGCCCTCCTGGGCGGCTCGCAGGCGCCGCCTACAAGTCACCACGTCAAGCCGTTCATCCACCGGGTCAGCACCGCTTCCACGCGGCAGGGGGCTCTCCCGGACCAGGCGGCGCCCAAGGCCGGCCTGACCTTCAGCTCGGAGGACCACCCCTCCAACTCGGCCTGCTCGGGTGCGCTCCCCATGCTGTGCACCCCCACCATCTGCCACGTGGCCATCACCAGAACTCTCATCAATGGCGGTGCAGGCCTCAAAGTGCTCTCGGTTGAGGCCTTCAACCTCCTCTGCATACCACTGGAACGACTGCAACCCAGCCGGCCCTTCTCAGGCGTTGGGGGTGGATCATCCAGCTCCTTGGGATAGATCCGGCTCCCAGTAACCTTCGGCACCTACAACAACTTCCGCATGGAGCTGGTCGACTTCGACATCGCCCCCATCGGCCTCCCCTACAACGCCATCCTCGGCTACCCAGCGCTGGCCCAGTTCATGGTCGCGACGCACCCAGCGTACAACCTCATGAAGATGCCAGGGAGTAGCGGTGTCCTCACCGTGCATGGGGACACCGGAGACGCGCTGCGAGTGCTCAAGCTTGCCTTCAAGACGGCGGCGTCGGCACAGCCCGCCGACTCGAGACCCCCGAGCCCAAGGGGGCTGCACCCGCCAAGAAGAAACAGTTGTTCACCCAAGACAAGGCAGGAACCAAGCAGATACCCGTCGATGAGGACGGGTCCACCAATGGCACTTTCACCATAGGCGCCAACCTCGAGCCCGAGCAGGAGGAGGCCCTGGTCAGGTTCCTGCGCGCAAACAAGAAGGTATTCACTTGGGAGCCTGACCAGTTGGCGGGGATCCCTAGGAGCGTAATCGAGCATCACCTCAACGTGTGCCCCAACGTGCGCCCTGTGAAGCAGAAGGCAAGGCGGCAGTCCACGGAAAAGCATGCCTTCATCATCCAAGAGACCCGCAAACTAGAAGCCGCTGGGGTCATTCGCGAGGTCCGATACCCGGATTGGTTGGCCAACCCTGTCGTTGTGCCAAAGAAGGGAGGGAAGGAGCGTATGTGTGTCGACTTCACCAACCTCAACAAGGCATGCCCGCAAGATCCATTCCCGCTCCCCCGCATCGACCAGATCATCGATTCCACCGTAGAATGTGACCTGCTATGCTTCTTGGATGCCTTCTCTGGGTATCACTAGATCAAGATGGCGGTAGAAGACGTCGAAAAGACAGCCTTCCTAACCCCGTGTGGGGTGTACTGCTACACATGCATGCCATTCGGGCTGCGTAACGCAGGGGTGACCTTTCAGCGGCTGATGCACATCACCTTGGGCCCGCAGCTCGGGAAGAATGTTGAGGCTTACGTCGATTACATTGTGGTGAAGTCTCGGGAGGCCAGGACCCTGATACAAGACCTGGAGGAAACCTTCGCGAGCCTCAACGCAGTGAACCTGCGGCTCAACCCAGAGAAGTGTGTGTTCGGAGTCCCCTCGGGCAAGCTCTTGGGTTTCCTCGTGTCCCACCGACGCATCGAGGCTAACCCGGAAAAGGTCAAGGCGGTCGAGGACATGAGCCCACCAAAGACCCTCAAAGAAATGCAGAAGCTCACTGGGCGTGTGACCGCGCTAGGGCGCTTCATCTCCAAGTTGGGGGAGCAAGCGCTGCCCTTCTTCCAGCTAATGAAGAAAAAGGGGCCCCTTGAATGGACTGAAGAGGCGGACAAGGCGTTCCAGGATCTCAAGAGATACCTGCCAGCCCTCCGGTCATGGTGGCTCCGCGCCCTCAAGAGCCCCTGGTGCTTTACCTCGCCGCCACTCCCTACTCCGCCAGCGCAGCCCTGGTGGCAGTTAGGGAGGAGCGTCGAATCAAAACCACAGCAGCATCCCGGGACAAGGCAAAACAGGAACAAGGAAGGCCCACAGAAACTGCCACCGCGACTGAGGAGGATCAGCCGCCGCAGAGGAGTGCACCGGAGGCGGAAGAGGCCCCTCTCCCAGATGGCCAGCCTTAGGAGGCCTCATCGCCTCAGGAGGCGCCATGGTCTCCGGAGGGCGCCACCAGCACTGACGCACCCATCCTCGTTGAGCACCCAGTGTACTTTGTCAGCACGGTGTTGCGGGACACGAGGGCATGGTACCCCGTGCCTCAGAAGCTCCTCCTCGCGCTACTGGTGGCCTCGCGCAAGCTGCGGCACTATTTTTAGGGTCACCCCATCAAGGTCGTCTCGTCATACCCCCTGGAGAGAGTGCTTAGGAGTCCTAACTCAGCTGGAAGGGTCACTGAGTGGAACATAGAACTGCGAGCGTTTTAGCTCGAATTCAGCACGACCAGAGTTATCAAGGGAGCAGCATTAGCGGATTTTGTGGCAGAATGGACGGAGGCACCAGGGCTCAAGGCCGACGAGGATCGGTCCCTCTCCCCGGGAAGCGAGGCGCCAGAAGGCTGGGTCATGTACTTCGATGGGGCGTTCTCCAGGCATGGCGCTGGGGCTGGGGCGGTGCTTATATCGCCCACTCAGGACAAGCTCTACTATGCTGTACAGCTCTATTTCCAGCAAGGTGAAAAGGTCTCCAACAACATAGCAGAGTATGAAGGTTTAATAGCGGGCTTGAAGGCCGTAGCTGCCCTGGGGGTGAAACGCCTCACCATCAAGGGCGATTCGCAGCTCCTTGTCAATTTCTCCAACAAGGTGTACGAGCCGAAAGATGAGCACATGGAAGCCTACCTTGCGGAGGTCCGCAGGATGGAGAGCAGTTCTGGGGGATGGAGTTGCAGCATATGCCCCGTGGCACCAATCAGGAGGCCGACGACATTGCCAAACGGGCATCCAGGCGGTTACCTCAGGAGCCTGGCGTCTTCGAGGAGCGGCTCTTCAAGCCCTCAGCCCTGCCGTCATTGTCAAACACGGCTCAGTCTCGGGAGGAGCTCCCCCAGCCACCTGCCTCAGGAGCCCCGGTCTGTGGCCCGGCCTCAGGACCACGCCTGCTCCTGACGATGGAACCTCAGGAGGGGTGCTGGATCACGGAGCTCCGGAGTTACTTAACACAAGGGACCCTGCCGGAGAAGGAGGAGGAAGCGGAGCGTGTGGCACGGCAGGCCATGGCATACTGCATCAGGGATGGAGTGCTCTACCGGAAGCGACCAAACGATCTATCCCTGCGCTGCATCTCCAGGGAGCAAGGAAAGGAACTGCTAGAAGATATACACGGCGGAGACTGTGGACATCATTCATCATCATGGACCCTCGTCGGCAAGGCGTTTCGCAGTGGGTTTTATTAGCCGACCGCACTCAATGGCGCCGTCAAACTGGTGAAAGCTTGTGAGGCCTGCCAGTTCCACGCCAAGCAGATCCATCAGCCGGCAGGAGGCCTGCAGACTATACCCCTTTCGTGGCCATTCGCAGTCTGGGGCCTGGACATCCTGGGCCTGTTTCCTCGGGCGCCAGGGGGCTACCACTACCTCTATGTCGCCGTGGACAAGTTCACCATGTGGGCTGAAGTAGAGGCCGTCCGCACCATCCTCGCGGGTTCCGCGGTCAAGTTCATCAGGGGCATCGTGAGCCGGTACGGGGTGCCGAACCGCATCATCACAGACAACGGTTCGCAGTGCACCAGTAACCTCTTCAAAACATACTATGCTAACCTTGGAACGCATATATGCTACGCTTCGGTGGCGCACCCCCGAAGCAACGGCCAGGCCGAGCGAGCCAACGCAGAGGTCCTGAGGGGCCTCAAGACTAGGACGTTCAAGAAGAAGCTGGAGGCCTGCGGCAGAGGTTGGTACGACGAGCTTCAGTCTGTGTTGTGGTCCATCCGCACAACCGCGACCAAGCCGACTGGAGAGACCCCGTTCTTCCTGGTCTACGGAGCCGAAGCAGTCCTCCCTCACGAGGTCAGACGTCGCTCCGCGTGGGTCCTGGCGTTCGACGGGGCGCAGTAGGACGCCATGCGGGGGATGGACCTCGTGCTGGGGGAGGAACATCGCCGAGAAGCCGCGCTGCGAGCGGCGAGGTACCAACAAGCACTGCGATGATATCACTGCCGCAACATCCGCCCCAGAACTCTCGAGGTAGGATACCTCGTGCTCAGGCGGGTTCTCTCTTGGGAGGGACTGCACAAGCTCTCTCCAATGTGGGAGGGCCCGTTCAAGGTTGTTCATGTTTCGAGGCCCGGCTCCGCGCGCTTGGAGACTCAGGAGGGGGTGCCGGTCTAGAACGCATGAAACATCCAGCACCTCCGGAGGTTCTACCCCTAAAAAGGCCCAGAGCCTGTGAAGAAGGCGAATGCCTGTGAAGATTATCCTTTTTGGAAAAGGCCCAGAGACTGTGAAGAAGGCGAATGCCTGTGAAGATTATCCTTTTTGGAAAAGGCCCAGAGCCTGTGAAGAAGGCGAATGCCTGTGAAGACTATCCTTTTTGAAAAAGGCCCAGAGCATGTTAAGAAGGCGAATGCCTGTGAAGCTGTCGCGTTTTGGAAAAGGCCCAGAGCCCGTGAAGCTGTCGCGTTTTGGAAAGGGTCCGGAGCCTGTGAAGAGGGCAAATGCCCGTGAAGCCTGCTTCCCCCAAGAAAGGCCCAGAACCTGTGAAGAAGGCCAACGCCTGTGAAGCTCGCCGCCCATGACACTCTCACGTAATAATGAGTTGGGGCTGTACACGCCCCGGAGTCTCAGGAGCGCCGTCCTCAGGCCCTGGGCCTCCCTCCCACGCCTAGTGGCAGCACTTAGCTCCGCGCTGGTGAGAAGACGTCGAAGACTAGATTAGGTGCCGGACGCGGCTTTTTCATTTGCTTTCCGCAGTTGGCTTGTTCATTCTCATTTGTAGTTTTATTGAAGCTGTTGCCATCCTTGGCTTGTGGTTCTTCCACTTTTCACTCTCTTGCCTCGATTTCTCTTATGCAAGGCCTCGCGAGGGGGGCAGCCGAGCGCCCTCGCGAGTGTTCCTGTCCTAGTCGTTCAAAGGTTTCGCGACCTGGGTCCATTACAGGAGCACCCCTCGAGTCCGTGCCCCACGGGCACCGCGACACGAACATAGGGCTTGGGTCGGTCGCCCCCCACGGCTGGGGCCGGGAACTATCCACGCGCGGGCACGTAGACAGAAGGCACGATAACGGAAGCAAAGCGATGATTAACAGCAATAACCCGAACACGCCCCCGCGGGGCTCCACGCTACTGTCTTTTTACGCAGGAAAAAGGAAAAGAAAGAACAAATCAGGCGTAGCTCGCCTCACACCGGCCTACAGGGAAGACTCGTGCTGCCTCCGGGGCTCAGGCAGACACCCTCTCACACTTCACCGAGGCGCGATGGCGGGCAGACACGCTACCACCTCCCAAGAAGGTACGACGGCGTGGAGGCTAACCGCGGCCACCGCTAGAAGAGTCGCCGCCTGAAGAAGAACCGGTGAAGCTTGGGGAACCCTGAGCGCCGCCAATCACGCGAGCGCTATCCTCTCCGTCATCACCGGGGCTGGGTTCCCGACCGCGGTCGTCGTCCTCAGGGCAGCACCCTGCGCGGCGACCATCTTCCCCAAACACCCTCACGTAGAGGGTGGCATCGCTGTCAAACTTGAAGTGCAGGGTGCACCGACGGCTTAGGCCACGGGCGCGAGCAAACGTTTGCCAACCGCGGGTCAAGCCTAGGCTCCCGGCTGCGGAGACCTCCAGTGAAGCCCATGAGGCCCGGCTGCAGCAGCCGTCTGCCTGAAGCCAGAGGCCGCCCGGGGCGTCGACCGGGAGCTCGCCGAGGAGGAAGCGAGGAAGTTGAAGCCGGGTGCTAGTCGGCTCCGCCGACCACACAACGAACTCCGGCAACACCTCTGCAGCGCGAAAACGCGACCTAGGGGAATGCGTGACCGAAGCGCGCCCCCCGGCCGCAGCAGTCCGCCCGTCACCGTGCTGGAAATCGTCTCCACGGCCGCGGGGAACTGCCGTGGTGGCCACAGGATGTTTACGAGGGCGCCCTCGCCCGCGCTTGAGCGGGGGAGAGGCAGGCTCAACCTGGCGAGCCTCCCCCTTCTCTGCAGCCGAGAACCTCCTCGACAGGGCCATGAAGAAGAAGGAGAAGCAAGGGGGGATGAACTGGAAGGGCGTGCACCGATCCGTACTTATAGCCGGTGAGCGCCAACCGTCGGCCCCCACGATCGCAGGTAATCATGACCCGCTTTGCATGCAGGAACTTGTCCAATCCGTGCAGTTGCCGATGCGCCGTGGGGAAGTGGAGACACCCACGTCCAATCAACCGCCACGCGGCGCCCAAGGCCGCAGGCTGTTAGGGCCCGTGGCGCTTCGCTCTTGCCCATTCGCCTCCATGCACGGCAGTTCTGGGAATGGGGGTCCCCAGACTTGCCTGCCTGCGGCCTGCGGCGTGGCTCAAAAGGAGGCCCAGCACGGCCCATCTTCATCAACACAGACCCAAGACCCTCGCGAGGGGCCAAGCCTCGCGGGGCGGACGACACGGAGCTTCCTCAGGCACGGCCTCATTAGGCTGGCTCGCGAGGAGGCGGAGAGATCAAGGCGGGGTACCTCACGAGGTGCCCGTGACGCAAGCCATGACGACCAAGGGTGCCAGGCGGGCGCCAGCCCGCGCAGTGTCCTCCTTTCCTCTTTGGAGGAAAGGGAGCAAGCGCAGGAGAGAGCATCAAGCAAAGGCACCCGTTTTGGTGCAACGAGACCAAGACCAGTCCAACGGCAGGGAGGAAGTCATTGTGGAGCCCAAGCCAGCGTCACCACCAGAGCCTTTGGCAGGCGAGGACCAACTTTAGTCAGGATAAAGGTACCAGATGTTCCCCTTCAAAATGGCCAATTGTTGGAGCCCTTCCCGCTCAATATTTGGGAAGAGGCCCACGGCCTTTGCCTATAAATAGGACTAGCCACCCACAGGGTAGATGGATCAAAATCGGGGAGAGAATCAAGAAGGGAGAATCTAGAAGCCAAGAGAGAAACAAGCTAGGATCGGATCGAGTAGCATCACACACAAACACACACATAGAGAAAGAAGGGCGACTGAACTTCTCCTAGCAGTTCATCTCCCCAGCCAAGAACAGACCCTCGCCAGGCTGTTCTTCCTTGTATTGCTCATCATCATCAGCCCAAGAGGCAATCCACCACACCACACACTGGAGTAGGGTATTACACCACAACGGTGGCCCGAACCAGTATAAACCTTGTGTCTCTTGTGTTGTTCTTTCCATAGCTTAGATCTTAGCGAGGCGGAGGGGTGCAGGTAGGTAGAAGGTGAAATCTCCGCGCGCACCCCAGTGTTCGAACCTCAAGGGTTTGCCAGAACCCGAAATCCGACACATTGTGCTTGCCAAAGGATAAATTGTGAAAAGGAAAGGTGAATATCACCATGACTCTTTGCATGAAGTATAAGACAAGAATAAAAGATAGGCCCTTCGCAGAGGGAAGCATAGGTTGTGATGCACTTTTATAGTTGGATGCATGAAATCTTAATGCAAAAGAACGTCACTTTATATTGCCACTTGCGATATGGACCTTTATTATGCAGTCCGTCGCTTTTATTTCTTCATATCACAAGATCGTATAAAGCTTATTTTCTCCACATTAATAAGTCATACATATTTAGAGAGCATTTTTTATTGCTTGCACCGATGACAACTTACTTGATGGATCTCACTCAATCCATAGGTAGATATGGTGGACTCTCATGGAAAAAATGGGTTTAGGGATATTTCAAAGCACAAGTAGTATCTCTACTTGGTGCAAAGAAATTGGCTAGCAAGAGAGAGAAAGGCAAGCACAACATGTTGGATGATCGATGACAATATAATTATCTAAGATGTAGGAAAACATAATCCATTATGTTGTCTTCCTTGTCCAACGTTAACTCTTTAACATGTCATATTTTAATGAGTGCTTACAATTATAAAAGATGTCAAAGATAGTATATTTATATGTGAAAAACTCTCTTTCTTCATTACTTCCTATTAATTGCAACAATGACCAAAACTATGTTTGTCAACTCTCAACAACTTTTATTCATCATACTCTTTATATGTGAGCTCATTACTCTCAATAAGATCCATATGATCTATTTATTTCTTTTTATTTCTTCTCTTTTATTTTATTCCCTCAAGATCATAGCAAAATAATCAAGCCCTTGACTCAACACTAATCTTTATTATATATAGCTCACATACTCGATTACATAGGAAGATCATAAAGCAAAACTCACAACTAGATCATACTAAAACTATATTCTACTAGATCAAGATATTATGAAAAGGATCGAACTAAGAAAAATGGTAAAGATAAAAGTGATGATGGTACGATACCGGGGAACTCCCCCAAGCTAGGTAGTTGCCAAGGGGGGTGCCCATACTCGACGTGATTATATGTCTTTTGCCGGTGAAGGAGATGGAGTTGTTCATGATGTAGGCTTGTCATCCCTCTTCCAAGACATAGGCTCACCATCATAGAAGGATGATCGAGTCTCCGGAATCCTCAAATCTGCAGCCAAACTCATCCTCTTGAATCTATAATCATACTCACAGTTTTGATTTTGCGGGTCATAGATCTGGGCTTGGAGGTGCTCGATTTTCTCATGAAGCTTGAAGATGGTATCCCCAATGTCCTTGGCGTCCAGCTTGTGGTTGTTGGTGAACTCCGAGATCATTATGTGATTGGAGTCGAGTCCACACTCCACCATCTGTTGACACTTGAAAACTTGTTGCTCCATTGCCTCAAGCCTTGTCTCCATGCTTCCGATCCACCTTGGCCCCTCAACATCGCGGATGTGCAACAACCCCTCACGCATCTCAATGGTTTGAGGGTGTTGCAGCACCTTCGCGAGGTAGGGGTTGCTGACCTTCTCGAAGAACTTGTCCTTGGGGGCACTTGAAGACGACATGGCGACCTAGATCTGTCAAAAAACAACTCGAAACAAAGACAAGATATATTTGCGTGATACGGTGGTCAAAACCTTTGGGAGATTATATAATGAATTTTTACCGACCGAAAGAAGTATCGTGCAAGAAAACGGAGTCCGGAGGGCACATGGGGTGCCCACGAGGCAGGGGGCACGCCCTCTACTCTCGTGGATGCCCTTTGTCCTTTCTGGTCTACTTCTTATTTTCCTATTTTTTATATATTCAAAAACAGACAAATATTGCCATTACAAATGTTTTGGCGTCGGTTTACTTACCGTGCCTCGTACCTATTCCTTTTTGGAGTGTGAAACGTTTCGGAAAGTGTCCCTTATGTATTCCTCCGTGTTTACGGTTTCAATAACATTAGTTTCAACATTTATAGGTTTACCTGAGATATAATGTTTGATTCTTTGACCGTTCACCACCTTCGTATTTGTGCCTTCGAAGTTGTTGATTTTTATGGCACCTAAACGATAGACCTCCACGATAATGTAAGGACCTTCCCATTTAAAGAGAAGTTTGCCTGCAAAAAATCTGAAACGAGAGTTGTAAAGCAATACATAATCACCTACATTAAACTCACGTTTTTGTATCCTTTTATCATGCCATATTTTTACTTTTTCTTTAAACAACTTGGCATTTTCATAAGCCTGGGTTCACCATTCGTCAAGTAAGCTAATGTCAAAAAGCCTCTTCTCACCGGCAAGTTTGAAGTCATAGTTGAGATCTTTAATAGCCCAGTATGCCTTATGTTCTAATTCAAGAGGAAAGTGACATGCTTTACCATAAACCATTTTATTTGGAGACATACCCATAGGATTTTTATATGCAGCTCTATAATCCCATAATGCATCATCAAGTTTCTTGGACCAATTCTTTCTAGATCTATTAACAGTCTTTTGCAAAATTAATTTAAGCTCTCTATTGTTGAGTTCTACTTGACCACTAGACTGCGGATGATATGAAGATGCAATTCTATGATTACCATCATACTTAGCAAGCATTTTACAAAAGGCACCATAAATAAAACATGAACAATCATCAATCATTAAGTATCTAGGGACTCCAAACCTCAGAAAAATAACTTCCTTAAGCATATTAATAGAGGTGTTATGATCAAAACTACTAGTTGGAACAACTTCTACCCACTTAGTAACGTAGTCAACAACAACTAAAATATGTGTAGATCCATTAGAGGAAGGAAAAGGTCCCATATAATCAAAGCCCCAAACATCAAATGGTTCAATAACAAGTGAATAATTCATAGGAATTTCTTGACGTCTACTAATATTACCAATTCTATGAAAATCATCACAAGATAAGACAAACTCACGGGCATCCTTGAAGAGAGTAGGGCAATAAAAACCAGATTGCAATACCTTATGTGCAGTTCTATCTCTAGTATGGTGTCCTCCATAAGCTTCGGAGTGACACTTACGTAGGATCTGTTCATGTTCTTGCTCAGGTACACAACATGTAATAACACCATCTACCCCTTCTTTATAAAGATGTGGGTCATCCCAGAAGTAATGTCTTAAATCATAGAAGAACTCTTTCTTTTGCTGGTATGTGAAAGTAGGTGGTATAAACTTAGCAACAATATAATTAGCATAATCAGCATACCATGGAGCAGTACGAGAAGCATTTATGACAGCTAATTATTCATCAGGAAAGCTATCATCAATGGGTAGTGGGTCATCAAGAACATTCTCTAACCTAGACAAGTTGTCTACAATGGGGTTCTCAGCTCCGTTTGTATCAATAATATCCAAATCAAATTCTTGTAGCAGGAGAACCCATCTAATAAGTCTAGGTTTAGTCTCTTTCTTTTCCATAAGATATTTAATAGCAGCATGATCAGTATGAATAGTTAATTTAGAATCAAATATATAAGGTCTGAACTTATCACAAGCAAATACAACTGCTAAGAATTCTTTTTCAGTAGTAGCATAATTTCTCTGGGCATTTTCCAGAGTTCTACTAGCTTATTGAATAACATTTAATTTCTTATCAACTCTTTGTCCTAGAACAGCCCCTACATCATAATCACTGGCATCACAAATAATTTCAAATGGTAACTTCCAATCAGGTGGCTGGACAATAGGTACAGAAATCAAGGCTTTCTTAAGTATTTCAAATGCTTCTACACAATCATCATCAAAGACAAAGGGAATATCTTTTTGTAATAGGTTAGTCAGAGGCCGAGAAATTTTTGAGAAGTCCTTAATGAATCTCCTATAAAAACCGGTATGACCGACGAAACTTCTTATACCTTTGATGTCCTTGGGACACGGCATCTTTTCAATAGCATCAACCTTAGGTTTGTCAACTTCAATACCTCTTTCAGAAATTTTATGCCCCAAGACAATACCTTCATTAACCATAAAGTGGCACTTCTCCCAATTCAAGACAAGGTTAGTTTATTCACATCTCTGCAAAACTCGATCAAGGTTGCTCAAGCAATCATCAATAGAGAATCCATAAACAGAGAAATCATCCATGAAAACTTCACAGATCTTTTCACAGAAGTCAGAGAATATAGCCATCATGCATCTTTGAAAGGTAGCAGGTGCATTACATAAACCAAAAGGCATACGTCTATAAGCAAATGTGCCGAAAGGGCAAGTAAAAGTAGTCTTTTCTTGATCGTCAGCTGACACGGGTATTTGAGAGAAAGCAGAGTAACCATCTAGAAAGCAAAAATGTGTATGTTTGGATAATATTTCTAGCATTTGATCAATGAAAGGCAAAGGGTAATGATCCTTTTTAGTAGCTTTATTTAATTTGCAGAAATCAATTACCATCCTATGACATGTAATAATTCTTTGCGGAATCAATTCATCTTTATCATTAGGAACGACAGTAATACCTCCTTTCTTAGGGACACAATGGATAGGACTTACCCACTGACTATCAGCAACGGGATAAATTATACCTGCTTCAAGGAGCTTTAATATTTCCTTTCTTACCACTTCTTTCATCTTAGGATTTAACCGTTGTTGGTGATCAATAACTGGTTTGGCATCTTTCTCCAAATTTATTTTGTGTTGACATAGAGTGGGACTAATGCCCTTAAGGTCATCAAGAGTATATCCAATAGAAGCATGGTGCTGCTTCAGAGTTTTCAATAATCTCTCATCTTCATGCTTTGAAAGGTTAGCGCTAATAATAACATGATATATCTTCTTTTCATCAAGATAAGCATATTTAAGAGTATCGGGCAAAGGTTTAAGCTCAAACACGGGATCACCCTTGGGTGGAGGAGGATCCCCTAGGATTTCAACAGAAAGTTGTGTTTCAGAATAGGTCCCTGTTTAAAGAATACTTCATCTATTTCCCTTCTTTCATTCATAAACATATCATTTTCATGGTCTAGCAAATATTGTTCTAAAGGATCAGTAGGAGGCACGACAATAGAAGCAAGACCAATAATTTCATCTTTAATAGGAAATTCTTTATCATGAGGTTGTGTACGAAATTTAGCAAAATTAAACTCATGAGACATATCCCCTAAACCAACAGAAACAATATCCTTATTGCAGTCTATCTTAGCATTAATAGTATTCAAGAAGGGTCTACCAAATATAATGGGACAAAAGTCATCTTGTGGAGAACCTAGAACAAGAAAATCAGCAGGGTATGTAACTTTCCCGGACAAGACTTCAACATCTCTAACAATCCCAATCGGTGAAATAGTACCTCCATTGGCAAGTTTAATGGTAACATCGATATCTTCTATCTCAGCATGTGCAATATCATGCCTAATTTCTTCGTATATGGAATGAGGTATTGCACTTGCACTAGCACCCATATCACATAAGCCATGATAACAATGATATCCTATTTTAACAGAAATAACAGGCATGCCTACAATAGGTCTATGTTTATTTTTAGCATCAGGTCTAGCAATTCTAGCAGCTTCATTGCAGAAGTAAATAACATGCCCATCAATATTATCGGCCAAGAGATCTTTAACCATAGCAATCTTAGGTTCAACTTTAATTTGCTCAGGGGGTTTAGGTGTCTTAATATTACTTTTGTTAACCATAGTTGAAGCTTTAGCATGATTCTTTATTCTAACAGGGAAAGGTGGTTTCTCAATATAAGCAGCAGGAACAACAGGATCATCATAAGTGATAGTATTTTCTTCAACTTTAATAGGTGCAACTAATTTTACTTCAATGGGAGGATTATATTTAAACCACTTATCCTTAGGGAGATCAACATGAGTAGCAAAGGATTCACAGAAAGAAGCTACTATCTCAGAGTCAAGTCCATATTTAGTGCTAAATTCACGGAAAGCGTCGGTATCTATAAAAGATCTAATACGATCAAGCTTAGGTGTCATACCAGACTCCTAACCTTCGTCGAGGTCCCAATCTTCAGAGTTGCGTTTAATTCTTTCCAATAAATCCCATTTAAATTCAATAGTCTTCATCAGAAAAGATTCAGTACAAGAAGTATCAAGCATAGAGCGATTACTGAGAGAAAGCCGAGTATAAATTTTTTGAACAATCATTTCTCTTGAGAGCTCATGATTGGGGCATGAATATAACATTGACTTAAGCCTCCACCAAGCTTGAGCAATGCTTTCTCCATCGCGAGGCCAAAAATTGTATATATAATTACGATCACGATGAACGAGATGCATAGGATAAAACTTCTGATGAAATTCCAATTTCAATCGCTTGTAGTCCCATGATCCCATATCATCACGTAGCCTATACCATGTCAATGCATCTCCCTTCAAATATAAAGGGAATACTGAAAGTGCAACTATCCCTAGGTGGTTTTGGTAATTCATAACAACATATAGCTCATTGAGCTAATGCTATTCCAAGATGATTATTTCAGGAAAGCTCAATGATTGGCATGGCACAGATGGTGAAAGTGGAACCCTCAAAATGCTAAGGACAAAGGATTGGCTCAAGCTCAAAAGCTCAAGACTCTTCATTTTATATTTTAGTGATCCAAGATCACATTGAGTCTATAGGAAAAGCCAATACTATCAAGGAGGGATGAGGTGTTGCTTAATGAGCCTCTTGCTTCATGTGCTTAGTCATATGCTCCAAAACCCTCAACTACTTTCCCATATCCACATTTGACCTAAACCCTAAGCCAAACTCGGCCCTACCGATTCTTCCTATCCGGCGCCACCGAGTTTCACTTGTCATAAGCCACTGCCAAACCCTAGCAATTCGGTTCTACCGATAGGGATCTCGGTCTCACCGAGATGGGATTGCAAACTCTCTGTCTCCCTTTCGTAACTTTTCGGTCTCACCGTAAGAGCGGATCGGTCCCACCGAGATTGCAATGTAAACTCTTTGTTTCCTTTTTGTAACTTTTCGATCTCACCGAAAGAGCAAATCTATCCCACCGAGTTTGCCTGACCAACTCTCTGGTTAGCTAATTACCAAAATCGGTTTCATCGAGTTTGTGTAATCGGTCTCACTGAGATTACGTTATGCCCTAACCCTAACAAAATCGGTCCTACCGAGTTGCATGTCAGTCCCACCGAAAATCTCTAACGGTCACTAGGTTTACTATTTCGGTCTGACCGAGTTTGTTGATTCGGTCCCACCGAGATTGGTAAACTGTGTGTAACGGTTGGATTTTGTGTGGAGGCTATATATACCCCTCCACCTCCTCTTCACTCGTAGAGAGAGCCATCAGAACACATCTACACTTCCAACTCATATGTTCTGAGAGAGAACCACCTACTCATGTGTTGAGACCAAGATATTCCATTCCTACCATATGAATCTTGATCTCTAGCCTTCCCCAAGTTGCTTTCCACTCAAATCTTCTTTCCACCAGATCCAAATCCTATGAGAGAGAGTTGAGTGTTGGGGAGACTATCATTTGAAGCACAAGAGCAAGGAGTTCATCATCAACACACCATTTGTTACTTCTTGGAGAGTGGTGTCTCCTAGATTGGCTAGGTGTCACTTGGGAGCCTCCGACAAGATTGTGGAGTTAAACCAAGGAGTTTGTACGGGCAAGGAGATTGCCTACTTCGTGAAGATCTACCGCTAGTGAGGCAAGTCCTTCGTGGGCGATGGCCATGGTGGGATAAACAAGGTTGCTTCTTCGTGGACCCTTCGTGGGTGGAGCCCTCCGTGGACTCGCGCAACTGTTACCCTTCGTGGGTTGAAGTCTCCATCAACGTGGATGTAGGATAGCACCACCTATCCGAACCACGGGAAAAACATCCGTGTCTCCAATTGCGTTTGAATTCTCCAAACCCTTCCCTTTACATTCTTGCAAGTTGCATGCTTTACTTTCCGCTGCCAATATACTCTTTGCATGCTTGCTTGAATTGTGTGATGATTGCTTGACTTGTCCTAAAATAGCTAAAATCTGCCAAGAACTAAAATTGGGAAAAGGTTAAGTTTTTATTTGGTAAAGTAGTCTAATCACCCCCCTCTAGACATACTTTTAATCCTACAAATACCTTCTTCTTGATAACATCATTGGGCATACCTGCAAGCTTAAATAATCCACAAACTTCATCCACATAGATTAAGTGTAAGACGAGATGCAATGTTCCATCTCCTGCAAAAAGAACTAGCTAGCAGTTTCTCTATCATACCCGAAGGAATTTCAAAGTAAACATTTCCAGTAGGTTCAATAGGTTGACGAGCAACTCTTTGATCTATTGGTCGGGGTGAAGATACCCCGAACAAGCCCCTCAAAGGATTATGTTCCATAGTAACAAGTGACAGTAAATTTCACCACGCTATATAAATTTTTCCTTAGCAAATTCCACCTACCAAAGGCGCTTCACTCCCCGGCAACGGCGCCAGAAAAGAGTCTTGGTGACCCACAAGTATAGGGGATCTATCATAGCTTTTTGATAAGTAAGAGTGTCGAACCCAACGAGGAGAGGAAGGAAATGATAATCAGTTTTCAGTAAGGTATTCTCTGCAAGCACTGAAATTATCGGTAACAGATAGTTTTGTGATAAGGTAATTTGTAACGAGTAGCAAGTAATAAAAGTAAATAAGGTGCAACAAGATGGGCCAATCCTTTTTGTAGCAAAGGAAAAGCCTGGACAAACTCTTATATGAAGTAAAGCGCTCCCGAGGACACATGGGAATTATCATCAAGCTAGTTTTCATCACGTTCATATGATTCACGTTCAGTACTTTGATAATCTGATATGTGGGTGGACCGGGGCTTGGGCGCTGTCCTTACTTGGAAAAGCATCCCACTTATGATTAACCCCTATTGCAAGCATCCGCAACTACAACAGAAGTATTAAGGTAAACCTAACCATAGCATGAAACATATGGATCCAAATCAGCCCCTTATGAAGCAACACATAAACTAGGGTTTAAGCTTCTGTCACTCTAGCAACCCATCATCAACTTATTACTTCCCAATGCCTCCCTCTAGTCCCAAACAATGGTGAAGTGTCATATAGTCGACGTTCACATGACACCACTAGAGGGATGACAACATACATCTCATCAAAATATCGAACGAATACCAAATTGATATGACTACTTATAGCAAGACTTCTCCCATGTCCTCAGGAACAAACATAACTACTCACAAAGCATATTCATGTTCATAATCAGAGGGTTATTTATATGCATAATGGATGAGAACATATGATCTTCCACCAAGTAAACCAACTAGCATCAACTACAAGGAGTAATCAACACGACTAGCAACCCACAGGTACCAATCTAAGGTTTGGATACAAGAGATGAACTAGGGTTTGAGATGAGATGGTGCTGATGAAGATATTGATGGAGATTGACCCCCTCCTGATGAGAGGATCGTTCGTGATGACGATGGTGATGATTTCCCCCTCCCGGAGGGAAGTTTCCCCGGCAGAACAGCTCTGCCGGAGCCCTAGATTGGTTCCGCCAAGGTTCCGCCTCGTGGCGGCGGAGTTTCTTCCTCAAAGCTTGATTATTATTTTTTCTCTGATGAAACACCTCCTATAGCAGAAGATGGGCATCGGAGGGCCACCAGGTAGCCCACGAGGCAGGGGACGCACCCCCACCCTCCTGGCCAGGGTGTGGGCCCCCTGTGGAACTTCTTTCACCCAATATTTTTTATATATTCTAGAAATAACTTCCGTGAAGTTTCAGGACTTTTGGAGCTATGCAGAATAGGTCTCTAATATTTGTTCCTTTTCCAGCCCAAAATCCCAGCTGTCGGCATTCTCCCTCTTCATGTAAACCTTGTAAATTAAGAGAGAGTAGGCATAAGTATTGTGACATAATGTGTAATAACAACCCATAATGCAATAAATATCGATGTAAAAGCATGATGCAAAATGGACGTATCATGCATCAATACATAGCAATCATCATACAGAAGAGCAGATCCGACTACATATGAAATCAAACGAAAAAGAGGAACGACATCCACCCTGCTAAACCCAGGCTCCCCGACCCGGAACCTAAATCCCTTGATCGAAGAAGAAGCAGTAGAGCAACTCCAAACAAGTAAGCATCGCACTCGTGTCAGATAATCGCATTACCTGTACCTATAACTGTTGTGGTAGTAAACTGTGAGCCACGAGGACTCAACAATCCCATTACCATGGGTATCAAGACTAGCAAAGCTTAATGGGTATGGAATGGATAAATGCCGAGGTTGCAGCAAGCGGCTAAGCAATGTATGGTAGCTAACTTAGGAGTACAAGAATAATAAGAGAAGCTATGCAACGGTCGCAAAATAGTAATGATCAAGAAGTGATCTAGAACTACTTACGTTCAAACATAACCGAATCGTGTTCTCTTCTCGACTCACTCGAAAAGAGACAATCACGGTTACGCATGTGGTTGGTGCATTTTAATTGAGTTTACTTCAAGTTCACTACATCGAGATATTAACCAATTCCCATCTGCCACATAACCGCGGGTACGGCTCTCGAAAGTTTAAACCCTATAGGGGTGTCCCTACTTAGCCCATGCCAATCTCACATTCCGCGGAGACAATCCTCCATCGTGGGACCCTCCAATCAGACTCGGAATCCCGGTGCACTAAACATTTCGACTATGGTAAAACAAGTCCAGCAAGACATCCCGGTGTGTCGACACCCTGATAGTAGCCGCGCATATCCAGTCTCAGGCCATGACGGATAAGCGAAGCGTACATGATCTAGATACCCCTGCCAAGAGGCGGTCCCCCACGGTGCTCTAGTTTGGGACCAACTCCATCAACACTAGCCCCCCTGCTATGTAGAAAATCCTCGGTTCATGACGCCCTATGCCAATTAATTATTAGGTTCAAGTTTTATTATGGCAATTGTTAAAACCAATGTTGGGCCTTGCTAGAAGCATTTTATTAAAAGTGAACTGTCAAGAGGGGCCCATAAACCCTCACCGTGATATGGATGCAAAATCAAGGAACATAACACCGGTATGACGGAAACTAGGGCGGCAAGAGTGGAACAAAACACCAGGCAAAAGGCTAAGCCTTCCATTGTTTACCAGATATATAGATGCATTAATTAAATAAGAGATATTGTGATATCCCATGAAATCCATGCTATCCATGTCCCAACATGGAGCAACCTGCAACTAGCAATGCTATAAGAGGGGCCGAGCAAAGCGGTAACATAGCCAAATAACGGTTTGCTAGGAGGGGTGAAAAGGTTAGAGGCTATCATGGTAATTTGGCAGGCTTGATAAACAAGTGGTAGGTAGCACAACATAGCGATAGCATCGAGCCAATTAGCATAGCAAAGATAGTAGTAAGATCCAAGGTGACAGTCATCTTGCCTGAAATCCTGCTAGGAAGAAGAATGTGTCCATGAGGAAGATGAAGCCACGTGGTTGAACGAATTCTCACAATCCCAATGAAACAGGAACTATCGAGAAGGAGCATAACTAGAAAGAAGCAAACAACATGGTAAACACAGAAGCACATAAACATGACATGATGCTCAACCAAGTATGATGCATGGCAAGTATACATGACGAAAGATGAATGCAACGAACCAAACAAATCACACGACGAATCTCGGAATCCATGGAAGGCATCTGGAGCGTCGGTCATGGGGCGTCACACAGTCTCTTTTCCAGCTGATCCGGCGATCCTGCCATCGTTAATACATCAGTGTTTATTTCGAAAAACATGGTTGCACATGATTATATTTTCCGAATAGTAGCAGACATTACCAGTTGGTGCCTCCTTGGACTTCGCCAGTCAGCAGTTAGCTGGGTCCGACATTTTTCGAGCGCCTGAGACAACATGTTGTTCTTCTCCGTGAGTACCTGATTATGCAACGATCCTTAAATCAGTTGCTTCAACTACTTTAAGTCTTGGGGGCTACTTACACATGATCTTACCCGCATATCCTTTGAAAGCTTGTGAGTGGATCCAGCGAGCCCATCCCGAGCAGCTCGGATATATGCATCCGTTGAGCTGAAGACAGTGAATGCCTCTTCGGTGAAAGTTGGGTCGCATAGCCGCCCTCCGGCGCCGATGGTTCATCACACCCTCCACTTCGGAGTTGGTAACGGATACATCTTCAGAATCCTCGAGGAGAGGACAATCCGGCATTTCACCGGTATCAACCCTAGTCCTTGGGATAGGGTCCGGGGTTCGATTGGGTGATGCATGACCAGCGAGGCCTCAAGACACAGTCCGGCATATGCTTTTCCTAGAAAATGTGGCACAGTGGGAAACGTCACAATTCGGTATATCTACAAAGGGCATATTAAGAACCATACCTTTTTGATGAAGGTAGGGGCTCGACAGTATCGTCGTCCGCCTTTCTTTTTGAAGATCCGCCCTGCGCAGGCGTCGCCTTCTTAAGGGACGTTTTTGATGTGGCGTGCCGAGACGAGCGCCGCCCCTTTGGAGCACGAGACAGTGCCGTGGGTGAGGCGCGATGAGAAAACTCTTTTGGAGGAGACGTCTCCTAGGTACTTATGTGGGAGGAGGGGAGAAGGCCGGGAGAATCGGGTAGGATGGCCACTTCTGTGCCGTCGTAGCTCGCCTGATAAAAAACCCTCCTTGAGCTCTATGAATATATCCAGATCCTCTTCAAATCTGGGATCCAGGTCTCGAACATTGTCTTCTGGCTGCGGGGCAGGGCTATAGATCCCCGTGATAACCTTCCTCCTTTCCTGTTGAGCATAGTCGGATTAAGTTCAATTAGGCGCGACTCTAGAAGAGGATTGAGTAAGGTTACAAAGCGAAAGCTCACCAACTAGGATGGTTGTACATGGAAAGGCCCTCTCGGCACTTAAGGAGAGTAAAATCTTCTTTCTCCCCTTTATAAAGATCAGCCAACATGGCGGCTAAGGCGGCAAAGTTGTCCGGACCCTTGTGCCCGCAGCGTGATGCGTCATCCTCCCCGTTGTAGTGCCACGTGGGGAGTCCTCTGGCTTGGAGTGGCTGAAAGCCTCGCGTTATCGAAATCGCCACTACCTCAATTATGGATAGTTTGGATTGGGCGAGTGTCTCTATCTTGCTCATTAACTTCTTAATCTCCGCACAATCCTCCTCTTCAAGGCTCCGGGGACGCCATCTGTGTCGTTTCTTTAACAGAGCATTGCAAAATTCGGATAGGCCCCGCCGGATTGGGTCTGGGAAAACAATGTCTTCAATGTAAAACCACTCTGAGGGCCACTTCGGAGTGCCGGACAGGTATCATGTCCTGGCTATACGCCATACTTCGGCGCCGCCCACCTCAAATATAGACCCCTTTTGGGAGAGGGGGACGAGGCAAAAAAGTTTCCTCCATAACTCAAAATGGGCCTCGCAGCCTAAGAATAGATCGCAAAGAGCCACGAAGCCCGCGATGTGCAGAATGGAGCCCGATGTGAGATTGTGCAGCTGGGGGCCATAGTACTCTAGGAGAACTCGGAGGAAAGGGTGGATTGCAAATCCAACGCCTCTTAAAAGGAAGGAGATGAAGCACACTCACTCCCTTCAGTAGGATTGGGGAAATTTTCCGCCATGGCTTCGCCATTTATGGAAGTTAATCTTGCCCGAACAGGAACCAGGTCCGCGGGGGGAAGATATCCTTACACCTGGAGCTTCGTCAGCTTGCCGTGGAAGACCGAGAAGCTCTCCCAAACGCCTTTTTGAGGGCCATGAGGGAATGAGGAAGAACTGGGAGCACCAGTCATGTTTGCGCGGATTTCTGTGGCCAGCACTAAGGATTTTTTGCCTGGTTTGGAATGGCATTTGAGATTCAATCTCCATAAATAGACGCTTTCCAAATGCTGTCAAGGTGTTATCTGTAAAAGAACTTGGACCCCTCGTATTCATCTGACACATGGAAGCCGAGGCGATGGTGGCACGGAAGACGAAGGATACTATGTTTAAAGTAAAGCAAGAGCTATCCGGAGTATCATGGAGGGCCCACCTAATAGAACCGAAGATATAAAAGCCGGATACTCCGTCATCATTCAGGAGTCGAATACAGTACTTTTTTTGGAGTATTCAGAGGAGGAACCCGCCTTGCAATGTCGAAGACAATCTGCGCGCCGGACACATTGTCATTGAAGCCCGGTTTAGGGGCTACTAAGGGAGTCCTGGATTAGAGGGGTCCCCAGGCGTCCAGGCTATGTAACGTGGGACGACTGGTGGGCCATGAACATACAAGATAGAAGGCTTCCCCTGTGTCCGGATGGGACTCTCCTTGGTGTGGAAGGCAAGCTTGGCGTTCGGATATGAAGATTCCTTTCTCTGTAAACCGACTCTGTACACCCCTAGCCCTCTCCGGTGTCTATATAAACTGGAGGGGCTAGTCCGTAGAGGCAATCATAATCATACAGTCTAGACATCTATGGTTTAGCCATTACGATCTCGAGGTAGATCAACTCTTGTAACCCCTATACTCATCAAAGTCAATCAAGCACGAAGTAGGGTATTACCTCCCTTAAGAGGGCCCGAACCTCGGTAAACATCGTGTCCCCTGCGTCCTGTTACCTTTGATCCTTAGACGCACAGCTCGGAACCCCCTACCTGAGATCTGCCGGTTTTGACACCAACACTAGCCGCGAGGCGCCTCGCCCTGCAAGAATTCGTCGACCTACATCCACCTATATGAGTGTCGGGGATGTGTAGTGACCTATGCCAGGGGGTGGCTAATCATGGAGAGGGACAAGAGTACGTCGCCAAGCTCTAGAAGCGGGAGTGAGCTAGACCACATACGCCTGCGAATCTTACCCAGGTTCGGGGCTCTCTGTGGAGATAACACCCCTAGTCCTGCTCTGCGGGGTCTCCGCATGATGACTATGATCAAATAGAGTAGCTACAAGTTGCTCCTTGAGCTGTTTTGCAAGAGGAGGAAGAAGCACAAGCCTAGCCCTACTCCTCTCTCTATATGGGTGTGTCTGTGATCTCTAAGGTCTGAAACCTTTGCATGGGGAAGCCTGGGGGTTTATATATGCCTACCCCCAGGGGTACAATGGTAATTTGGCTGGGTGTAGGGCCCGGCCGTCAGTGTCTCTAGATGCTGGCTTCTTCGCCGGCTGCTGGGCCCCGCCACTTGGTGGGTCTCGCCGGCTATTGTGTACTCGGCCGACATGTTGTGCCCGCCGCTTGCGGGGCTGGTGGATCGCTGGGCACTGTAGCATTGCTACTGATGATCGATGCTTTGTCGGGGGAAGCATGGCTACAGTACCGCCGCCTGGTGGACCTTCACTATAGCCATTCCCCATCTCTTCTGTTTAATGGCTAACAGACTTTGAGGGGGAGGGCGCCGCCTGCTAGGAGGCGGCCTGCCCCATTGCTATCTGCTGAGGATTCGCCGCCTTCTGGGCTCGCCGACTGGTAGGGCACGCCGCCTGCGGGCCATACCGACATGCCGTCGTGGGAGCGTAGCTCCCTAGGTAGTAGGTGATGTACTGGGTCGTGTGGCTACAGTACCCCGCAGGGTGGGGGCGTTTGCCAGGTACACCCGTACTGTAGTCACGCTCCGTCATGCCGTAGTTATGTGGGTGCAAACTTTCAGGGAACGAGGGGTCGCCTGCTAGAAGTCGTCCGCCTCGTTGTTGTCCCCAAAGCCAGTGAGGCGCCGCGGTTGAGAATCGAGGTGCCTCAGCAGCTTCCTACTCCGAGTGATCTGGTAATCTTGCTTCATCCATCTTCTGATAATGCCAGCTGCTAGGAGCAGTCGGTCGCCTGGCGAATTCGAATCGTCATGAGGGAGGCCCGGTGCCAAGCAAGCCAGCTGGTGGGCATGCTGCCCGCTCTTCGGCCGCCCAACCGCGCCCGCAGGACAGACCATCATGCCAGCCCACGTGCATGACGGGATGTTGCCGCAGGCCTGGGCCCGCCACTACAGGGCCTCGGCACCCGGGCGGATCTGCTGAGGCCGAGGAAGGCGGTTGCGCTTCCCAGGCGCGTTTAAGACATGCAGTTATGGCACAGTAAACATGGGGTCACGGGGGATGTGGGCGTAGTTAATCCTGCGCCCCCAATGTCTCACCCCCTCGGCTGCGCCGCTAGGGGGCTATAATGTGACACCCCGAGACCGATGCTCCAATGGCCCTCTATTTATTTTCGTTGATATCATGTGTTTCAATTGTTTGTTGCCATGTGTTTTGTTTCTTGGTCATGGTGTGTTCGCCGGTGTCATCTTGTTTTGCATTGTTCCTTTAATTGTTGCATATGCCATGCTCATCTTTATTATGTTGCATTGTGCCCTTGTCATGTTGCATTCCATCATGATCATCATGTGCATTGCATTCTTCATGGTGTTGTCTTTCTCTATTCATGTCGTATGTATCAACCCCTTTGCTATCTCTCTCAAACCTAGCCATGCACCATCACCTTCTTCTTCCTCTTCTTTTACTTCTTTATGCAAGTGAGTTATTCCCTGCCCCCATTAATGTTCATTCTTTCCGCAAAAATATTGCACCATGCCTACACCCTCTCTGCCAATTTTTAGCTCATTTGAAGATGTTTTGGTTGGGTTCAAAAATGCATCAAGTTTGAACTTAAATTAAAACTTGGTATATTTCAAATTGAACTTAAATTGGGGTAGAAAAATTGTTGTTTGTTGTTCCGGCTCATTTAAACTTGCATAGATAGGTAGTTTTATCATGTTTCACCTCTTGCCATGTTAACCAACATTTAATGTTGTTGAGTAGCATAAACGGGAGAGAACTAAATAAATGAATGTGGTGTTTCGTCAATATGCAACTCGTTGCATATTGAGCTCCACTTCACTTGTAGTGTTGTTTGTTGCACTTTGCCATGCCATGCCTCTTCAAACCGGACATGCATCATACATGATTGTGCATCATGCCATGTTTATGTGTTGTTTGTGTACTATGTTGTTTGCTTCTTTCCGGTTGTGCTTCTTCTCGATAGTCATGTTTCATTGCGAGTGTGAGGATCCATTCGACTATGCTGCATCGTCTTCTTCATGGACTCGTTCTTCTTCCTAGCGGGATTCAGGCAAGATGACCGTCACCTTGGATCTCACTACTATATTTGCTATGCTAGTTGTTGATGCTATTGCTATGTCACGCTACCTACCACTTGTGTATCAAGCCTCCCAAATTGCCATGATTAGCCTCTAACCTTTTCACCCTTCCTAGCAAACCGTTGTTTGGCTATGTTACTGCTTTGCTCAAACCCTCTTGTAGCGTTGCTAGTTGCAGGTTGTTCCATGTTGGGACCTGGATATCATGGATATCATGGGATATCACAATACCTTTTATCTAATTAATTCATCTATATACTTGGTAAAGGGTGGAAGGCTCGGCCTTATTCCTGGTGTTTTGTTCCACTCTTACCACCCTAGTTTCCGTCATACCGGTGATATGTTCCGTGATTTTGCGTCCCTAACACGATGAGGGTTTATGGGCCCCTCTTGACAGTTCGCTTTGAATAAAACTCTTCCATTAAGGCCCAACATTGGTTTTAACATTTTCCATAATAATACTTGAACCTAGTAATTAGTTGGCATAGGGCGTCATGAACACGAGGATTCCCTGAGGCGGCCATGCTGTTGGTCCCAAACGGGTAGACTGCATGGCCCCTCGGGGAAGCTCGAGGTATTTGGTATACATGTAGGCTGACCCGTCTGGTGTACCCTGAGAACGAGAGCGTGTAACTCCTATCAGGCTAGGTCGGTGCATCGGGAGGTCTTGCTAGACTTGTTTTACCATTGTCGAAATGTCTTGTGCACCGGGATTCCGAGTCTGATCAGATGGTCCCGCGATGGAGGATTGTCTCCGTGGATCATGAGCTTGTCATGGGCTAAGTTTGGACACCCCTCCAGGGTTAAACTTTCAAGAGCCGTGCCCGCGGTTATGTGGGAGATGAGAATTTGTTAATATCCGGTTGTAGAGGACTTGAAGTAAACTTAATTATAATACACCAACCGCGTGCATAACCGTGACTGTCTCTTTTCAGGGAGATTCGAGAGGAGAACACGGGTGGGTTATGTTTGAATGTAAGTAGTTCAGGATCACTTATTGATCATTACTAGTTGGCGACCGTTTGCGTAGCTTATCATCTTACTATTGTACTCGTAAGGTAGCCACCATACGTTGGTTAGTCGCTGCTGCAACCTCACCGCCTTACCCCTTCCTTACCCTTTAAGCTCTGCTAGTCTTGATACCCATGGTAATGGGATTGCTGAGTTCTCGTGGCTCATAGTTTACTACGCCAACAGTTGCAGGTACAAGTAATGCGACGATCATGACGTGAGAGCGATGTTTAAGGATGGCAATGGGTCGGGTTTGGATCGGGTTGAACAATATCAAATCCAAATCCATATCCATGAAGACAGTCTTTGCCCGCCCATGAAAAATTCCATGGATGAAAAATTGTGTCCATGTCCAAATCCGATGGATATCCATATCCACTGGATATCCATTGGGTCCTCTCAAGACATGTAAATAAAACTTAACACAATATTAACATAAACTCTTCTATTCTTCACTTATGATCATTGGCAAGCTAGCTTCACTTATGGTAAACACATTGGGTCCTCTCAAGATATGTTGCAGGTATGGATCAACACTTGACAACGAAGCAACTCAAATACCACAACAAAAACAAAAGAAGGATTTTCTTGGGAAATAAGCCGGAAACAAACATATGATAGACCCCATATCGTATCATGTGTCTATCGGAAAGATATCCTATGTGATACTTGAATTCCCACCTAAAAACTCCTGAAACTTTCTGGTTATGCAATCTGGTGTCAGGGATACAGGGAGGCACAATATATATCACACAACTAACAAGCCCTACGCTCCAACTGTATCCATCCGTCAACACATAACTAGGAAAACTCAGGAAATCATGTACCTCGACCTTCGAAAAGCATCCGATATACGAGTTGTGGCAATACTCCCGAACTCCCGCCCTAGTACTGGGTGGCGTTGAGTTTATATCACCACTAACTTCATATAAGAGATTTTCGATGTCGGCGAAAACTCAGCTATACCAGAACTGCAACGATAAAATTGTGACGACAACACCTCGGAGCTCAACTCGCCGGGACACTGCCACAACCCCTAAATGTGAGGAGGCACCAAGAACAATATCCATTGGCAAGCTAGGCTTCACTTATGGTAAATCAACATCCAGTAACAACCTAAGATCATTTAGTATTTTTCTAACAGATGAGAATGACGAGTCATTTAAGGAGATAAAAATAAGGAAAGGGGTGTTGGAGTATGTTACACAGGGGATTGACTGTCAACTTATAAAAGTTATGATGGGGATTGTGTGATTTCTTATGCATGGTTTAGATAAAAAAAGTGTAAAATTGTCGTGGGACATGTGAATGTGGGGCAGGGATGGAAGATTTTTTCCCGTTAAGTCGTACTAGCGGGTCGGGTTTGGGTATATCCATGGGTACAAGATTATATCCATGCCCTACCCACGAATAATCGGGTCGGGTTTGGGCACCGCCCATGGACACAAAAGCATATCCAAACCCTATCCATTCGGGTCGGATATCCATGTCCATGGATAAAATTGCCATCCTTAGCGACGTTTTCTTGTGTTGGAGTTCTTCTTCTGCTTCTTCTTTGTTCAGGGGATAGGTTCCTGGTCGGCAGCCTAGGCTAGCAGGGTGGATGTCCTTTGAGCTTGTGTTTGTGTTTCATCCATAGTCGGATGTTGTTCTATGTATCCCAAATATGGCATTGTATTCTTGTGGCATTGTATGCCTTTTGTATGTATCCCAAATATTATATAATGCTATGATGTAATGATATCCACCTTGCAAAAGCATGTCAATATGCGGTTCTATCAGTGGTGGGACCTTCGAGCCCCTTTAGGATAGTGTGCCATATTGGGTGTGCTAAGTTGGTATCAGAGCCTCGACCAACCATAGGAGCCTCCTTGATTGATCGCTGGCATTGTTGAGTCTAGCACAAAACTATTCTGAGTCTTAGGAATATATCTATCAGAGAGTAGGATTTCTTTTTACTCCTCAACCCCTTCGTCGCTCTGGTGAGGACTCCGAACGAAGATGTTTTAGCATTCCTCTCCCCAATTTTAACTAAAAAAAATTAGGATCACGCGGGTATCTTGGGATTGTTCCGATATTCTTGTGACGAGAATATTGTTCTTGGTGCCTCCTCACATTTAGGGGTTGTGGCAGTGTCCCGGCGAGTTGAGCTCCGAGGTGTTGTCGTCACAATTTTATCGTTGCAGTTCTGGTATAGCTGAATTTTCGCCGACATCGAAAATCTCTTATATGAAGTTAGTGGTGATATAAACTCAACGCCACCCAGTACTAGGGCGGGAGTTCGGGAGTATTGCCACAACTCGTATATCGGATGCTTTTCGAAGGTCGAGGTACATGATTTCCTGAGTTTTCCTAGTTATGTGTTGACGGATGGATACAGTTGGAGCGTAGGGCTTGTTAGTTGTGTGATATATATTGTGCCTCCCTGTATCCCTGACACCAGATTGCATAACCAGAAAGTTTCAGGAGTTTTTAGGTGGGAATTCAAGTATCACATAGGATATCTTTCCGACAGACACATGATACGATATGGGGTCTATCATATGTTTGTTTCCGGCTTATTTCCCAAGAAAATCCTTCTTTTGTTTTTGTTGTGGTATTTGAGTTGCTTCGTTGTCAAGTGTTGATCCATACCTTTTCTAAACAGTGTTCTCATATTTCTATGGGAGTGCTAATCCTTCTTGCTTATCGAGATTCTCATGTCAATTCTTTTCCAACCGGTTCGCTTCTCGTCAAGATGATCCTATCATTTTCCCCATTCGCAAGATCACTTCTCAGTTTTCCCAACGTTGTTCGTTTCACCCGTCCCAAATTGTCTTCTTCTTTTTGCACCCACCCACCCATTTCTTCAAGGACTCAGATTTCTTAATCAAGTATCTTTTTTTATTATTGATGGGAAATCTCTCCATTCTTTTCCGTCAATGTTCTTATCCGGTGATTCTCAGGATGATACTAAGGAAGCTTCAAGTTCATCATTATTCATCCTTTTTCTTCTCCAGTGGATTCAATTGAAGCTTTCGGTGTTGATCATATTCCTTTTCTTGTTTCAAATGCTTTCTCAAGCCGGTGCACCTCTTATTTGTTCACATCTCTCTATTGATATCCGGAGTGCCGAAGGTACATCAGAAGATTCGTGCTTCCATTCTTAGTCCGTTCAAGATATTTCAAGGTTGTTACCTTATTCAAGCCATTTAATTCAACCGGTGCAACCTCTCTTTTCAAAAATTATTCAACGCTGTATCTTTGAGTGGGCCCTAACCCACAAGTGTTTTCCCAGGATCTTACCTGACTCTTCTATTTTGCCGGAGCTATTCTCTAATTCTTTTTAAAGTTTGAAGTCATAATGAATTTTCATCAGTCATATGCCTTCTCCAAGATCGTTTTCAAATTCTTTTATTCTTTTGCTCAACCTTTCTTTTTTTTAAGTCTTCCAGAGTGTCTCACCTATTCATGGTGGTGTTTCTTGTTGTCACTATCAGATTTGAGGACCGAAGAAGAATTTTCCTAAAGCTTGTTCCACTCTCTTGAAGATTCGTGGTTCTAGTTTCATGCCATCCTCTCAAATCATTTCCAGTTGTGAGAATTCTTCTCATACCCATCTGAAGCATTTCATGAGATCTTTCCATTTTATTCCTACAAAGGCCATCATTTCGGATTTATTCATTCTCGGCTTTAAACTCTCGTTCCCCAAATCTTACTGGTGCATCGCCCAAGTATTCCCTAGTCCGCTCGTGATCTCTTCATTCTCTTGTATCTGAATTTCACCAAGTATCTTCATTTGTTTTACAATTCTTCCCGGTGAATTGTCCGTTTGCTATGTTCTTTTTCAACTCCTAGTGGTGGTTCGTTCAAGACTTTCTCAAGATTGCGTTATATCTCTCCTTAACCCTTTCAACGAGAATGAGTAGTATGCCAAATCCATTGGTCATCAATTTAATTAATGAAGAATAATCATAATGTAATTCTTATTCTTTTTTCATCGAGTGAACTCAATTCCTTATTCTGAAGGTTCATCAAAATTCTCGGTTTCAATTGTTTCATCTTTCTTTTTCCCGAGTTCCAAGTTTTCTTGGTTATATCATCGCAAAGCTCCATCCAATCATTGCAAGGCTTCACCTTGTGTTTTCAACTTCTCTATCCTTTTGTTTGATCATTATTTTGTTACCGGTGTTCTCACGAATGCTCAACATGGTGGTTCATCAATGATTTCATTCGTTCTAGAAGCGTTCTTCAAGATTCTTTTTGGAGGAGTTCAAGCATTCTTCATCGTGCATTTCGAACTGCAATTGTTCTCCATTATCTTTTGAGGTGGTGTTATGTCATTCTTGATAATTTCCCTTCTTGTTTTATGATTCACATGTTTTCAAGAGAGACATATTTTAAACCCATCATTTTCAATTCGTTCACGAGATCTTTTCAACCCAACAATTTCTTCGTTGGTGTTAGCTTGGTATAGATTTCACTCATAGCCTTCCCTAAGGAATGTTGCTATTATTTTGTTTATCAATGATCCAAGTTTCCTCCTATTCTCGCGGTGAAAGAAGTTTTTCCATCTCTTCGTTCCTCTCAGCTAATCAATCTTTTGGTAGTGGCTAGTTGTCACCTAATAATTTTGACATGTCTCCGTAAGCCCACAAGGATCATATCCTTTCGTATTGATCTTCCAACAACCCCATTCAATCCTTTTTTTAAGGATGCTCTCTTAAATTTATTTCAGGTAGAACATGTTGTTTTCTTCTCCGTTCTTTTGATTCCATTCTTACATTTGTGCCGGAGGCATTGTGATGTTGCTCTCTTCGACCCATTGTCTCATTTGTAAATATCATGTTCTTTTCCTTGCTTATCCATTTAGCCGGAGTGTTGTGTTTTCAATCGAGTTCTTTTCATCTTATCAAGTCTTGCATCTCTTTTCAACTAGAGTGCTGTTCGAATTTGTTTTTCCTTGATCCTTGTTTATCTCGTTTCAACCAGAGTGGTTTCAGTTCCTTCTTGTCAATTGTGCTCGTCATTCGTAGCTTCCCAACCTCTAAGGTTGACATGGTGTTCCTTGTTTCTCTTTCTACCGGAGTGATTTCAAAGCCTAACTTCTCCCTCGAGCTCTTGGTTCTCGTCGTATTCCTTGTTCCTCTTGTCCAACGGACTGTTTCCAATCTTGTTCATCTCAAGGGTATTCTTTCTTTCAATTTGTTCTACCTCGGCTCGTGGTTTCACTCTTTTGTCAAAGAAGGAACTTTGTTTACCTCTTCCTCCTCCGCTTCTCTCCGGTGCCATCCTTAGATCTTGGGACGAGATCTCTTGTAAGTAGGGGAGTGTTGTGACACCACGAGACTGATGCTCCAATTGCCCTCTATTTATTTTCGTTGATATCGTGTGTTTCAATTGTTTGTTGCCATGTTCATAATAGTGCCATTCAATACTTGTTTTGTTTCTTGGTCATGGTGTGTTTGCCGGTGTCATCTTGCTTTGCATTGTTCCTTTAATTGTTGCATATGCCATACTCATCTTTGTTATGTTGCATTGTGCCCTTGTCATGTTGCATTCCATCATGATCATCATGTGCATTGCATTCTTCATGGTGTTATCTTTCTCTATTCATGTCGTATGTATCAACCCCTTTTCTATCTCTCTCAAACCTAGCCATGCACCATCACCTTCTTCTTCCTCTTCTTTTACTTCTTTATGCAAGTGAGTTCTTCCCTGCCCCCATTAATGTTCATTCTATCCCCAAAAATCATGCACCATGCCTACACCCTCTCTGCCAATGTTCAGCTCATTTGAAGATGTTTTGTGGGGTTCAAAAATGCATCAAGTTTGAACTTAAATTCAAATTTGGTATATTTTTCAATCTCTAAACCGCTTTGGGCAGTTTATTCAAATACTTCATAAATCCAAGGTCTAGGAGATATTCTCATAGCTCTCATACCCCTCTCCATTATCCCTGTGATTTTCTTTTGTTTTATTCTTGAAGAAAAGAAGAAAGAAAAGGGAGAGAGCTACCCAGCGCAGCCACATGGGCCTTCTCTAGCCCAGTGAACAACCGAGCCACAGCCTAGCCTAGCCTCCCCCTGGTAATTTTCTCTCCTATGCAATCCTTCCGCCCCACATGTTATCCTCACTCCTTCCTCCTTTCTTACCCCTTCGCACTTTTCTTCTGGAGGTAAATACACCCGAAGTCCTAGAACTTGCACGCGATGGTCAGTTTGGTGCACAAACTTGTAAAATACGTGTTTCTGGTCATCAAACTTGCACGAGCGTTCATATACGATCACATTTCATGTACACGGACGTATCCATGGCCTATGTGGCATTCTAGTGTGGCCAGGGCCCGCTGTCATCCGCTGTAGCATGTAGATCTGCAGAGAAGCCTTTGGTTTTTTTATTTTCGTATTAAGCCCTTAAAAATAAAATTAAAAAACAAGCGATGTGGGGTCTTGAAGCTGCAACGTGCCCTAGTAGTCTCACGTGGACAACCACCAGACTACTGATCATTCATGTCTATGTAGCACAACTAATTTCTGTATCATATAAACATTGACTGAAAATAATTTTTACAAGAAATGTAACACGGAAAAAATGACCATGTGACCTTGTGGTCAAGGTTAACTAACATTACCACCGACAACACAACACGTCCAGATGTAAGAAAACAATTTATATTCTTGTGTTTGTGACATTCAAAAAATATTTATGTGTTACAAAAAAGGTATACGGCATTTCAAAAAGTTTCAAAAACTTGTATTTGGAACAATGTTAATCAACACAACACGTCCAGATTAACATTTTTTCAAATACAAGTTTTGAAACTTATGTGTATTGAAACATATACTCCATATGATACACATATGTTTTGATGTTTTAAATACTCCAGTATACATCTATGTTTTGATACACATATATTTTAAATACTCCAGTATACATCTATGTTTGGAGTATTTTAAAAAATATGCTTAATACTTTTTAAACATATGATTGACATTTTTTTCAAATACAAGTTTTGAAACTTTTTTCAACTATGTTTTTAACATTTTCGGATGGTACGAAACATTTTAAAGCTACACAAACTGTTTTATACATTGTATAGGCATTTAAAAAATGTCATGACCAGTTTTTTTGGAATGCATGAACATTTTTAAAATGCAACATATCATTTTTAATTACACAAATGTGGTTTACAATGTTTACACATTTTTTTAAATGTCACACACCTTTTTTTGTAACACATAAACATTTATTAAATATCGCAAACACAATAATATTTTTTTCTTACATAGAACAAGAAGGAATAACAACATGAAACATATTTATCCCATTTGGATATGTTGTGTTGCCGAAGCCCAGTGGTAATCTTAGTTAATGTTGACCACGAAGTCACATAGTCGAGCCACAGTGCTCCCTTTTTTGGGGTTACATTTCTTGTAAAATTGATTTTTCGGCCGTGTTTATATGATATAAAAATTATTCGTGCTACCTAGACATGAATGGTCATTGGTTTGGTGGTTGTTGACCCGAGCCTAGTAGGGGCATGTCCCTAGTTTGTAACCAAACCATCCCTTGTTTTTCCATTTTATTTTAGGGGCTTTATACATAAATAAAAAATTATTTTATTTTAGGGGCTTAATAAGTTAAAAAAATAGGTGCATAATATGTAAATAAAGAAAAAGCCTGTAGATCTACCATGCGTCGTCGGCTTACAGTGGGCCTTGGCCATGCTGGCATGCCACATAGGCCATGAATATGTCTGCGTACATGGAATGTGACCGTATATGAATGTTTGTGCAAGTTTAATGACCAGAAACACGTATTTTATAACTTTGTGCACCAAACTGACCGTCACGTACAAGTTTTATGACTCCTCATTAAATAACCATCCATCAGTTTTAAACAAGTCATATATGTAAAATGTTTAGAATTTCAGGTTCTTTCACAATATGCCACTTTCATCCATGATAAAAATGTTTAAAATGTTGTTTGATTAAATTTTCTCAAATGCCATGCTAAAATGAATTATTTCATAACTAAATAATCGTAGCTCCGAATTTAGTAATCTTTATACGTAAATGGGATAGAAAAATGCATAGTTTAACATGGTGTACTTGATTTGCATGTTTAACAACTCTAAAATTGTGTTTAGGGCAGAACAGTACCAAACCCAAAATTATGCATATGGGGATTTTCCGGAATTGTTGTTTGTTGTTTCGGCCTCATTTAAACTTGCATTGATAGGTAGTTTTATCATGTTTCACCTCTTGCCACATTAACCAACATTTAATGTTGTTGAGTAGCATAAACGGGAGAGAACTAAATAAATGAATGTGGTGTTTCCTCAGTATGCAACTCGTTGCATATTGAGCTTCACTTAACTTGTAGTGTTGTTTGGTGCACTTTGCCATGCCATGCCTCTATAAATCGGACATGCATCATACTTGATTGTGCATCATGCCATGTTTATGTGTTGTTTGTTTACTATGTTGTTTGCTTCTTTCTGGTTGTACTTCTTCTCAATAGTCCTATTTCATTGCGAGTGTGAGGATCCGTTCGATTATGTTGCATCATCTTCTTCATGGACTCGTTCTTCTTTCTAGCAGGATTTCAGGCAAGATTACTATCACCTTGGATCTCACTACTATCTTTGCTATGCTAGATGTTGATGCTATCGCTATGTCGCCCTACCTACCACTTGTGTATCAAGCCTCCCAAATTGTCATGATTAGCCTCTAACCTTTTCACCCTTCCTAGCAAACCGTTGTTTGGCTATGTTACCGCTTTGCTCAGCCCCTCTCATACGGTTGCTAGTTGCAGGTTGTTCCATGCTGGGACTTGGATATCATGAATATCATGGGATATCACTATACCATTTATCTAATTAATGCATCTATATACTTGTTAAAGGGTGGAAGGCTCAGTTTTATGCCTGGTGTTTTGTTCCACTCTTGCGGCCCTAGTTTCCATCATACCGGTGTTATGTTCCTTGATTTTGCGTCCCTAACACGGTGAGGGTTTATGGGACCCTCTTGACAGTTTGCTTTGAATAAAACTCTTCCTGCAAGGCCCAACATTGGTTTTAACATTTGCCATAATAATACTTGAAGCTAATAATTAATTGGCATAGGGCGTCATGAACCAGTGCTGATGTTGTTGGTCCCAAATGGGCAGACTGCGAGGTCGCCTTAGGGAAACTCAAGGTATTTGCTATACCTGTAGGCTGATCCATCCGGTGTACCCTGAGAACGAGATCGTGCAACTCCTATCAGGCAAGGTCGGTGCATCGAGAGGTCTTGCTGGACTTGTTTTACCATTGTCTAAATGTCTTGTGTGCTGGGATTCCGAGTTTTATCGGAGGGTCCCGCGATGGAGGATTGTCTCCGCGGATCGTGCGCTTTTCATGGGCTAAGTTGGGACACCCTTGCAGGGTTAAACTTTCGAGAGGTGTGCCCGCGGTTATTTGGCAGATGGGAATTTGTTCATATCCGGTTGTAGAGGACTTGAAGTAAACTTAACTAAAATACACCAACCGCGTGCATAACCATGACTGTCTCTTTTCGGGGAGGTTCGAGAGGAGAACACGGTTGGGTTATGTTCGAACGTAAGTAGTTCAGGATCACTTATTGATCATTATTAGTTGGCGACCGTTTGTGTAGCTTCTCATCTTACCCTTGTACTCTTAAGTTAGCCACAATATGATGCTTAGTCGCTGCTGCAACCTCACCACCTTACCCCTTCCTTACCCTTTAAGCTTTGCTAGTCTTCATACCCATGGTAATGGGATTGCTAAGTCCTCGTGGCTCACAGTTTACTACACCAACAATTGTAGGTACAGGTAATACGACGATCATGATGTGAGAGCGACATTTGCTTGTGTTGGAGTTCTTCTTCTGCTTCTTCTTCGTTCAGGGGATAGGTTCCTGGTCGGCAGTCTGGGCTAGGAGGATGGATGTCGTTTGAGCTTCTGTTTGTGTTTCATCCATAGTCGGATGTTGTTCTATGTATGATGTACTGATGTATTCTTGTGGCATTGTATGCCTTTTGTATGTATCCCAAATATTATATAATGGTATGATGTAATGATAGCCACCTTGCAAAAGCATGTCAATATGAGGTTCTATCATTGGTGGGACCTTCGAGCCCCTTTAGGATAGTGTCGCATATTAGACGTAACATATAAGTAGGGGAGAGGGGGACAGCAGAATGCACGCGCGTCCTCCTCTCCCCTCGTCTCGTATTTCTCCTTCCTCTTCTTCTTGCTGCCACCGAACGTCTTCCTCTCACCGAAGTGCTACTGCGGCCCACCATTGCCGGACTTCCTCATGTCGCAGCCACCCCGCACGGCCGCCGAGCCTAAAGCCCATGGCACACAACGGCCGCACGGGAGACTGGGACGGCTCCAGTGTCCATTATTGGCACTTGGAATTTCTCCGCAACACCCTATGGCTCCCTCCGGCATCGGTCGTCAAGGTACGCGTCCCCACCGAAATGGAGATATCGCCGGCACCGGGAGACGGCGAGTACGTCGTCTTCTGTTCGCATTTTCTTCCCGGCTTGGCCTTCAGGCGAACGGATACCTTCGCTCGTTCAGGGAGTTCTACGGAGTGCAACCCCACCACCTTACTCCAAACACGGTGGTGCTACTCTCCACCTTCGCCATTTGTGCGAGGGATACCTTGGCACGCTCCCCACACTCGAGCTGTGGGCGGAGCTCTTCTACATCAAGCTCGCACCGCCGCCAAGAATCAGGTGGCCCAGTGCGACGCCTGTGTCGTGGTGCGTCGCTCTAGAACTGGGACCCGCTTCCCGGCCCTCGCCATTCTTGAGTCTGCCAAGCTGGGCAAAGGTCGTATTTCTATGCCGAGACTGACAACTCGAGGCGGGACTACATCAACTTGCCGACTTACGTAGCTGGCCCGCCTACCGAGCCCCACACCAGCTGGTGATTCTGGCCGAAGGCCCTGTCAGACGCCTCCTCCACTGCTCTCGTCCGGCTCGACAAGATGATGGAGTCGGAGGGCCTCAGGGCGCCGGACCTGCTGGCCGCCTTCGTGGAGCGCTGAGTGCTCCCTCTGCAAGCCTAGCTGCACATCATTAGCAACATGAGTGGGCGTCGGGATCCCTGCCGGCTGTCGACCAAGGTGATGCCAGACGTGGAGGTGGTCTGTATGGTGAACTTCTTCTTTTACTGCAAGCTGTCAGAGACGGAGTGGCGGTTCGGCAAGCCACCGTACAACCGGGCTAATCCGCCATCTCCGATAGGTCTTCAAATTCCTTCTTTTCTTTTTGTTTGTCCAGGTTCTTTCTTGCCGCCTGACCAGTCGGCCTTGCTGTAGCGCTTCCTGGGCCACACGGCCACTGACACAATGGCCCCGGGTTAGCAGTATGTGGCGGACCGGTCGGTGAGTGACGTAGATGACCCCGACTTGGGGGAAGCCGCTCAGGAGGAGGACGATGCCACATGTGGTGGCGGTGATGGAGCAGGCGGCTCCTTAGGAGGCAGCCTTGGGGACTGGCCGGATGATGATGAGGGGGACAACCAGCCACGCCGCACCCATGGCGTCGACAGGGCGGGTGCCAACTCCTCAGCCACGCCGACTGCAGCAGCCGGCGCGCTGAAGCGTCGGGTCAACGCCGGGTTGTTCGGCAACCGGCCCGAGAAGACCAAGACTTCAGCCGCCGTAACCAAGCGGCACAAGGCAGCCGCCAAGGCGCTCCTCCTTCGGAAGGCCCCAAAGCGGATCCCATTGGTGTCTAAGTAAGTCTCTTGTTCCTTTTTTGTGTTTCTACCTTACGTTTGATTTATTTTCTTTGCAAACCTCTTGTTTGTCATTTTCTTATCTTGTCGAGTAGGGGCCCTCTTTCTCTCTCGCGGGCCCTGATGACCCACAAGTGTAGGGGATCTACCATAGTCCTTTCGATAAGTAAGTGTGTCGAACCCAACGAGGAGTAGAAGAAAATGATAAGTAGTTTTCAGTAAGGTATTCTCTGCAAGCACTGAAATTATCGGTAACAGATAGTTTTTTGATAAGGTAATTTGTAACGGGTAACAAGTTATAAAAGTAAATAATGTGAAGCAAGATGGCCCAATCCTTTTTGTATCAAAGGAAAAGCCTGGACAAACTCTTATATAAAGGAAAGCGCTCCCGAGGACACATGGTAATTACCGTCAAGCTAGTTTTCATTATGTTCATATGATTCACGTTCGGTACTTTGATAATTTGATATGTGGGTGGACCGGTGCTTGGGTAAGTCCTTCCATGGACAAGCATCCCACTCATGATTAACCTCTATTGCAAGCATCCTCAACTACAAAAGACTTATTAAGGTAAACCTAACCATAGGATGAAACATATGGATCCAAATCAGCCCCTTACGAAGCAACTCATAAACTAGGGTTTAAGCTTCTCACACTCTAGCAACCCATCATCTACTTATTAATTCCCAATGACTTCCTCTAGACGCAAACAATGGTGAAGTGTCATGTAATCGACGTTCACATGACACCACTAGAGGAAAGACAACATACATCTCATCAAAATATTGAACGAATACCAAATTCAGATTGAACGTGCGTTATATCGACTAGAGGGGGGGGTGAATAGGCGATTTTTATGAAAGTCTTCAAAACGCGAAGGTTATGAAGACAAACAGTACAAATATGCCTATCACTTAAGCAGCGGAAGTTAGATTACACTAGGCAAGCCATGGTCAAGTATTCAATAGAGTGAAAGCACAAGACAAGTAGCTGCACTGTAATAAGGATCGGGTAGGAAGAAGTTATGAAGCCAAACAAATCATACAATTATGTTGTGAAGACAGAAGATAAAGCAAGCATGCAATGGCTTCACAATGTGTAACAGTAAGTAAAAAGGAAGTGAAGATGGAACCAGTGACACGCTGAAGACAATGATTTGTTGGACCAGTTCCAGTTGCTGTGACAACTGTACGTCTGGTTGGAGCAGCTAGGTATTTAAACCAAAGGACACACAGTCCCGGACACCCAGTCCTGAACACGCAGCTCAGGACACCCAGTCCTCACCGTTTTCTCCTTGAGTTAAGGTCACACAGACCTCGCCCAATCACTCTGGTAAGTCTTCAAGGTAGACTCCCAAACCTTCGCAGACTTCGTTCACTGGCAATCCACAATTTCTCTTGGATGCTCAGAACGCGATGCCTAACCGGCTGGAGGATGCACAGTCCTCAAGTGTAATAAGTCTTCAGATCACTCAGACAAGAAGACTTAAGTGATGCCCAATTTACTCTGGCTCTGGGTGGTTAGGGCTTTTCTCCTCGCTAGGAATTTTCTCTCAAAGGCTTCGAGGTGGGTTGCTCTCAAATGACAAAAGCCGTGCACTGAAATCTGAGCAGCCAACCGTTTATGGTTGTAGGGGGTGGACTATTTATAGCCACTGGGCAACCCGACCTGATTTGTCTGAAATGACCCTGGGTCACTAAGGAACTGACATGTGTACCAACGGTCAGATTTCAAACTCACACGGCAACTTTACTTGGGCTACAAGTAAAGCTAACTTGTCCGACTCTGGACAAGATTTGCTCTCATAGTCTTCGCTCGAAGACAGAGGATTTGAATTAGGCATCACTTCAGTCATTCTGACTGGTTCTCTTGGACCCCACTTAACAGCACGGTGGTTCCTATGACTCAACATAAATGAAATAAAACTACGAAGGATCTAAGTCTTCGAGTTCCATAGGCTTCACGTGGTGTCTTCTCTTGTCATAGTCTTCAATGTGAATATCTTCATATACCACCATTGTCTTCAATGTCTTCGTACATTTTTAGGGGTCATCTCTGGTAGTAAAACCGAATCAATGAGGGACTTCTACCTGTGTTATCCTGCAATTCTCACAAACACATTAGTCCCTCAACTAGGTTTGTCGTCAATACTCCAAAACCGACTAGGGGTGGCACTAGATGCACTTACAATCTCCCCCTTTTTGGTGATTGATGACAAACTAGTTGAAGTTTTCAACAGGGAATATAATTTGTGAAATTGTAGAGGAATTGTCTTCATAAGCTGCAAGGGCTCCCCCTAAAGATGTGCATATAAGTAGTTTGCTTCTGGAACACAAATGCACATGGCAGGTTGTGCTTGTGGAGATCCACTTCAACATATGATGACAATCCACCATGCATGTAAAAGTATATGAAGAGAATGACATGCATAATGAAAAATGGATGTCTGCGGAATGATCTAAGTGCGAAATTTATCGTCGTACATGCGGAATTTATCTTCGCAAAACATAGTGGCAAACAAGTAGCAGACGACCATTGAGTTTAAGTGTTACAACTCAAAGAACCAAATGTAGCAAAACAAGAGTTGTAAGCACGAAGAAAAATGTAGGAAAATATAAAGGCACCTTCCCATAGTGACCCGCTTGAAGACTATAAACATCATATGCTTCTCCCCCTTTTGTCAGTGATGACCAAAAAGGTTTGAAGACACAGAGTTTTCTACGCGTTCCCAGGCGCAGCAGGGTCGGTGGAGGTGTTTGGCAGTGCAGATGAGCTTGGTGCAGATTGGACGTGCGCTGAAGGAGGTGGAGGTGATGTAGCGTCGTCATCTTCTTCGATTATCCGTGCAGTCACTGTGGCAGCAGAGGAAGAGAACTCCGAATCTTCAAGTGATGGAGTTCTGCGTAGCATTGCCCTTCGAGGAGGCGTGGAGTCAAATTTGAAGCACTCTATGAAGCCATCCTCTTGAAGTTCAACTTCAGGACACATCATCGTGAGTCCTTTCCAAGTGCGGCGACAGGTTTCGTGTGCAACAAATGCATTCTTGGTTGCAAGATTTCTGATACGATTGACGTCCTCCATGATGCTTTTCATCTGCCTCTTGAGCCAGTCGTGATGCCTGTCCTGCTTTTCGTGAAGAGCCACAAGAAGCTCTCGGTCATTGAGGGCACGAGCGCGCTTCTTGGGTCGCTGAGTAGCTGTGCTATCAGTGGCTTCAGTAGATGCAGGTGCACGTGTGGTGCCAGCTAACGGATACACTCTGGAGATGGCTTCAACACCTTCAACATTCTGAGTGAAGCTCTAGTGTTCTGCATTCTGAAGATTTAATGGTTGCTTGGCAGGCTCAGGATATATAGCTTCAGCAGAGGTGTCCACATCTGGCAAGAAGATCCGATGGTTGCGAGCTGAGGGCTGATATGAAATCGCAGAGTGAAGCTTGATCAGCCTCATAACCCAAGGAGCATAAAGCTTCAGGCCAAATAGATCTGAGCCGAATGCCACAAGCTGGCGTATGAAGAAGTCCTGCGCATTGAAGCATTTGCCATGAAGGATGTAAAATATGAGAGTCTTCATTGCACCTTCAACCTTGGCATGTGGAGAGTGTCCCTTGATGGGCCAGAGAGTCCGCCTGATGATGTGATATATGGTTCTGGCAGGTACTCTAGGTCTTCAACGAAGAACTCAGTTGGATAGGGTGCATCTTGGGGCAATGGCTTCATCATTGAGAGCATCTGACTCATATTTGGTTCAAGCCTCTGGAATATGCTCTCAACTGCTTCAGCATGTAGTTGGCAGCCTTCCTCGAAGAATTCGCCAGGAGTGGGCAGGCCGGTAAGCTCAATGATATCAAATGCATTGGCTTCATGATGGACATGGCCGGTCATCCACTCCAGGACCCAAGTCTTCGGATCTCTGTTGTAGCCTTTGATATGAAGAGTGGCATAGAATTGAAGCAGAAGCTCTTCATTCTAGTACTCTTCATCTGTGATGAATGGCAGCAAACCCACTTGCTTAAAGCAATCCAGTGCTTCTTTCAGGCCGGGCAGACCAGCAACAGCTTCAACCTCAAGGCGCTTGTGCGGAAAGATGCGGCCTTGGTTGTATAGGATGCATGAGTAATAGCTGCATTGTGGATAGCTCCAGAACCTATCTGATACAATCCGTTCCCTTGAATAAGGGTTCTTGGAGCTGTTGAAGAACATATTATCTGCCCTGAAGCTATTGATGTTAAAGGAGCCAGGAGCTGATGCAGGACCTGGGAACCTTGGCAGTCGTGGGATCGGCTTCTGAACCTGAGGCCTGTGCGCAACATGATAGTTGAATTGTGGACCGGCAGCAGACTCAGGCACAGAAGGGTCAGGAGCAGTAGCTTCAGTGTCTTCTGAAGCTGTTGTTGGGGAGGGCTCCACATTGGCTTCAATGTTGGTGGTGGCAGCCTCCATATTTTCCGCCTCCACTTGACTAGCTGGAGGGTCAGACTCAGGAACGTTCTCCTGGAGAACGGCTTCTTGGTGAAGCGGGGGAGTGGGTTCTGGTGGTACTTCTTCATTGTCTTCGGCTGATGCAGCTGGAATGTCTTCAGCCGAATCTTGAGGCCGTGGTCCCTTGCGAAGCCTGCGGAATGCAGTCGATGCCTTTGGAATTGGAGTGGGCTGGACATTAGATTATTCTTCCGCTTGTGGGCGATCCGCCCATGATGCATCTTGTGCAATTGGCGTCAGAGGACGACCAATGCTGATGAGTTCGCTTGTCTCAAGCTGAGGAAGGGCTACATCATCTTGTACATTGTCCTGATGACCAATGTCTTTAGCAGCGATTTGGTCGGCTGCTGGAATATCTTCAGCTTCAGGAGCCTCTGTGGGAGCAGGCTCATGAACTGTCAGCTAACGATCTGCATCAGGATAGATGACAGAGAGAGGTTCAACTATCAAGGGCTCTGTGGGAGCAGCCCGAGCTTTCTTGATCTTGCGCTTCTTCTTGGTGGGGTCAGAAGGAGAGGCTTCAGAGTGTTTCCTCTTCCTTGCTTCAGCTTCGGCTGTCCGTGTCTTCTTGAGCTCTGAAGCGGTTGACCGGCTCTTTGGCTTCGAGCCAGTCGTAGCAGTGGGGAAGACAATCGGAGCAGCTTCTTGTCTTGGTGCCTCTGGTTCAGGCACAGCAGGCTTCTTCTTTTTCTTCGCGGCCATCCTGGGGTCGATACCGGGACGCCCAAGTGCCTTGCGCTTCTCGGCGTCATTGTAGGCCTACACACAACGATCAGCCAGAGTCTTCATTCGCTCCCGCGAACCTTGAGCTTCAGCACGCTTCTTCAGAAAGTTCCCCTTTAGCTCGTGCAACATGATCTTGAAGTTCTTCACTTCTTGCACGCTGAGCTTGGCCATATGCTGCTTAAACTGAGCCTTTTCAAAATCAATTTTCTGCTTCAGTTCAACAATGCTCTGGGCAATTGCAAGTTCTGAAGCAATAGCGCCTTGGAAAGCGACGCTGAGGCCAATGGGCAGCTGCAGATCATCGAAGCTGATATTTGGTGTAGCAAACCACTCATCGATGAAGTTGTGGATGATGGCGACATCAAACAGAGGCAGATTGTTGAAGATTTCAGCCTCCTCCTTGCTCTTGATGAGCTGCTCAAGAGCGTCATCTCCAAGATCTTCAACGCTTGACAGATCAATGGTTTCTCTTCGCAGAATGGCAGCAGCTGTGAGCTCTTTGCCTGTGTGTGGCTGAGGCTTCTTGGCTTCCTGGGGCTTGGAGATTCGTGATAAGTCTTCAGACTACACACTGGCTTCAGGAGGTGCAGTTCCCAATGGCTTCGCCCTTGAGATTTTGGGTGAAGGGGTCTGCTTTGAAGCTTTTGGCTTCTTCATCTGCTTTGGCTTCGGAGCAGCAGGCGCTTCATCAGATTCAGAGTCGGCAGGAGGGTCATTGACTATAGTCCCTTGGACTAAGATGCGGGTGATGAGGCCCTCAAGATTTGCATACGGACCGATGATATTGGGGTCTGCCTCGCATGTGCCATCTGCCCTTGGTGCGGAGGGACCAGGGTTGAAGTCTAAGCCCAAGTTCTTCTTGTTTTGCTTCGCTGACCTCTGGGCAAACTGGAAGTTGCACTTGAACAGATTGTCATCACGACACCAGAGTAGTGACGACGGATGAGCATCAGCAGGCTGCGGTCCTCTAACCATGCATGGATAGAAGCCTTGAGCAATGGCTTCATCTCTAGACCGGGGCACGAGATTTTTGTATAGTACGTCTCCCCATGGTCTCTTGATGGCGCTTTTCTCAGCGTACTCCTTGGTGACGAAGCGGTATTGGAACCATTGCTCCGCCCAATAGCGTCGAATCCATTGGATTCGTGTCTTGCGCTGATTGTAATCCTCTTCAGGATCTGTATTGTACAGCTCTGAGAGGTCATTGGGCAGATCTCTTGATGTTTCCCCTCGACGCTTTCTGCCACCCTTCCTTGCTGGTTTTTCTACAGCCATAAACCTTAACTTGGAAGGCTTCAAGACGTTCAAAGGCTTCAAAGGCTTTCTTTTGCTGGACCAACAGGAACTGGCTTCAGGAGAATTGATGTGACACTATAAGAACTCTGCAAATGAATGCAGACTATGAGAACCAAAAGATTCTCCCACGGACATGTACCTGTGACGGCATTAAGGTGCGAGGGAAGGGGAAGAGGTCATATGCATTCTCAGAAGATTTTGAAGATAAATCAGTTTAGAAGACATTGACCTCATCGTGCGAAGACATTCACTTATAGAAAAAGAAGTTGGTTCCAGATTTGTACGAACCCATAGATCAGTACAAGTGAGGAATCTAACTACGTCATGAAGCACAAGTGAATATACTAGGCAAGTTATGAGATCCAGACTGAGAGAGATCTAACTTGTGTGAATAGAAACTTCTTATGGCAGAAAGTGACTGAACTATAGGATCAAAAGAGGCTGTAAAAAGAGGTTTTATTTACCACACTTGGAACTGCTAGACGGAGTGGGAGATGAGGCCGAGCAGTTCGATCCTCCTTGCCCTAACTTGGCGACGGAAGACACCTACAGCGACGGCGGAGAGAGTGATGTCCGCGGTCAGCGTGAAAACGGCGTCGGAGAGGTTGCGGTAGTGAAGTGCTTCGTCGCCGGCGTCGTCGAGAGCTAGCGGTGGCGCTAGGGTTCGTGCGAGGGAGGAAGAAGGAGATAATGACTGCAGTGAGGGTGTATTTATAGTCACAGGGGCGGCACTGTGCTATTACACAGGTGCCCCTGGCGATTCACATCTGAACAACACGTGGCCATCATGCGGAGTCTCGGGGGCAGTTCCACATCCCACGCACGCCTGGATTGTCGGGTGGTCGTTCCTACTTCTCCGGATTTCTTGTGGATGAATGAGCATTGAAAACAGTTTTAAAGTTTGTCTCTGTGTCTTCTGCTGACAAGGACGCAGAGAAGACATTCGACAGTTTCAATAGGATGCATATGACTTGGAGAGCTAGAATTTGAGATAGAAAGCATAGAGAGATTAGGGTCCGATCACATTCACTTAGTTCAAAAGATTCAAAACAAGAAGACATAGCTATAAGTGAATACTGTAGAGGACAGAACACTAGTATATATATATATCTATATAATCCACGTAGTGAAGATAATGATGAAGACATGTTGGGAATGAAACCATACCAAATGTGAAGACATTGCAAGGTAACGCCGTGAGTGAAACACTTCAAAATAGAACTTTTGGTGGTGGCGTTACCCACCGTATAGGAAGTATTAGACCCAGACTCGGCACACAATTATCGTGGCACTCCGAAGTCAATTTCCACATTAATGTATTCACACTTAGAATGTATGTCTTCATTGATTGAAGATATATGTTACTTCGTGTGTTGCACATCTAAGTCATCAATATGCATAAGTGTTAGGATGTGTGCCTGATCACAGGACATTTGAGGATTCCAAGATATTTAGCTCACACCGTAGCTTGCAAAATCTCTTCTCATCCAAGGGCTTGGTGAAGATATCTGCCAGTTGCTCTTCAGTGTTGACGTGTATGATATCAATATCTTCCTTTGCAACATGATCTCTGAGAAAGTGATGACGAATTTCAATGTGCTTTGTCTTCGAGTGCTGAACTGGGTTGTTGGCGATCTTGATGGCGCTTTCGTTGTCGCAGTAAAGAGGCACTTGCTTCAGATGAATGCCATAGTCCTTGAGAGTTTGCTTCATCCACAGAAGCTGAGCGCAACAAGATCGAGCAGCAATGTATTCAGATTCAACAGTGGAGAGGGATACACAGTTCTGCTTCTTTGAAGACCAACATACAAGTGATCGTCCCAGAAAGTTACATGTGCTTGATGTGGACTTCCGATCAACCATATCACCAGCACAATCAGCATCCAAGAATCCAACCAGATCAAACTCTGAGCCCTTTGGATACCATAACCCTAGAGTTGGTCTGTGAGCCAAATATCGAAGAATTCACTTCACTGCTAAGTGATGCGACTCCTTTGGTGCCGCTTGGAATCGAGCACACATGCAAACACTAAGCATAATATTTGGCCTAGATGCACATAAATAAAGCAAAGAACCAATCATGGAGCGGTATACCTTTTGATCGAACTCTTTACCATTGTCGTCAGGACCCAGATGATGTTTGGCGGGCATTGGTGTTGTGAAGCCTTTGCAGTCTTGCATACCGAACTTCTTCAGGCACTCTTTAAGATACTTCTCTTGAGATATGAAGAAGCCATTGCATTGTTGCCGTATCTGAAGACCGAGGAAGAACTTCAGCTCCCCCATCATAGACATCTGATATTGCTCTTGCATCATATATCCAAACTCCTCACTGTACTTCTGATTGGTGCAGCCGAAGATAATGTCATCCACATATATTTGGCACACAAATAGTTCACCATCATATGTCTTCGTGAAGAGAGTGGGATCTAGGGAGCCAGGTATAAAGCCTTTGCTCTTCAGGAAGTATTTGAGTGTGTCATACCAGGCTCGAGGGGCTTGTTTGAGGCCATATAGTGCCTTATTGAGCTTGTAAACCATGTCAGGATGTTTTGGATCTTCAAACCCAGGTGGTTGTGCAACATACACTTCTTCTTCAATCTTGCCATTGAGAAACGCACTCTTCACATCCATTTGATATAAAAGTATGTTATGATGATTTGCATAGGCCAGCAGTATACGGATGGCTTCAAGTCTGGCCATAGGAGCAAATGTTTCATCGAAGTCAATGCTTTCCACTTGAGTATATCCTTGAGCAACGAGACGAGCTTTGTTTCTGACAACTTGACCATGCTCATCTTTCTTGTTGTGGTATATCCATTTGGTGCCTATTATATTGTGCTTCCATGGATCAGGACGCTTAACCAGTTCCCATACATTGTTCAGCTCAAACTGTTGAAGCTCTTCTTGCATAGCTTGAATGCATTCAGGTTCCATGAAAGCTTCTTCAACTTTCTTGGGTTCTGTGATTGACACGAATGCGAAGTGTCCGCAGAAATTTGCAAGTTGAGTTGCCCTTGAACGAGTCAGTGGACCAGGTGCATTGATGATGTCAATTATTCTGTCAATCTGCACTTCATTGGCAACCCGAGGATGTACAAGGCGAAGACTTTGCTCTTGCTGATCTGTGTTGTCGTTGGGAGGAATGTCTTCAGGTTGAGCATTGTCTTCATGTGGATCAGGTGCTGAGATGATAAGTTCTTCTTCAGGATGAGCTTCAGAAGGTATAATCTCTCCAGTTACCATAAGCTTGATTGATTCACTAGCTGGAACTTCATCTAGCACATTTGGCAGTTGCTCTCTTTGTGAACCATTGGTTTCATCGAACCGCACATCCACTGTTTCAACCACTTTGTAGTGAAAGAGATTGAAGACTCTGTAGGAGTGCGAATCCTTTCCATATCCAAGCATGAAGCCCTCATGTTCTTTTGGTGCAAATTTTGAGGTGTGGTGTGGGTCCTTGATCCAACATCTTGCGCCAAATACTCTGAAGTAACTGACATTTGGCTTCTTGCCAGTTAGGAGTTCATAAGATGTCTTATTCAGAAGCTTGTGAAGATAAACACGGTTGATGGTATGGCATGCAGTGTCAATGGCTTCAGGCCAGAATTTTCTTGGAGTCTTGTACTCATCTAGCATCGTTCTGGCCATCTCAATGAGTGTTCTGTTCTTGCATTCGATGACGCCATTCTGCTGTGGCGTGTACGGAGCTGAGAATTTATGTGTGATGCCCAAGGTATCAAGATATGTGTCAAGGCCATTGTTCTTGAATTCAGTGCCATTGTCACTTCTGATGTGCTTTATTTTGGCGCCATAGTTGTTCATAGCTCGATTGGCGAAGCATCTGAAGACATCCTGCACTTCAGTCTTGTAAAGGATTATGTGCACCCAAGTATATCTAGAGTAATCATCAACAATGACAAAGCCACAGAGGCAAGAAGTGGTTGAAAAAGTTGACTAGTGAGTGGGACCAAAAAGATCCATGTGAAGCAGTTTGAAGGGTCGAGTAGTGGTCATGATTGTCTTCGGAGGATGTTTTGCCCTTGTCATCTTCCCTACTTCACAGGCATCGCATAAGTGATCTTTCTTGAACTTGACGCCCTCGATGCCTATGACATGCTTCTTCTTCGCAAGGGTGTCGAGGTTCCTCATGCCAGCATGCCCAAGCCTCCGATGCCAAAGCCAACATTCTGAAGCCTTTGCCAGAAGACATACTGCAAGCTGTGGCCCTGCTGAGAAATCTACCACGTACAAATCATCTTTCCGATACCCTTCAAACACTAGAGACTTGTCAGATTCCATTAGTACCAGGCAACGATATTTTCCAAAAATTACAATCATGTTCAAATCGCAAAGCATTGAGATAGACATTAAGTTGAAGCCAAGGGATTCAACAAGCATGAATTTATCCATGTGTTGATCCTTTGAGATTGCAACTCTACCTAGACCCAATACCTTACTTTTACCAGTGTCAGCAAGTGTGATGTGGCTCTTGTCGGATGGACATAAGGTTGAGTCCATAAAAAGACTTCTTTTGCCAGTCATGTGATTTGTACACCCACTGTCAATAATCCATTCTGAAGACGCTGGTGTTGTACCCTACAGTGCAGTTAGGGGGATAGGCTTCACGAAGAGTATTGTGAAGCAAAAACATTTGACGAACCAGTGGGTTATGAAAACTTAGATCCAGGTTAGGACTAATAGGGAGAGTAGCATGCGATTCAGGTACGAAATACAAAGTGATGCCATTCGGGCATTTGATCTTGTGCCCCACAAGATTTTTAAGGTCCCCAGCAATAGCATTAGAAGATTTTGGTTTTCTGCTGGAGACCATTCCCTGCAAAAGAGAGTTAAGCTTTCTTAACCACCCACATCTTCAAGGGTGGCTTAGAAGCAATAAGTCTAAGTGCAGCATCTGAGAATTTTGGCTTTGGAGCCCTAGAAAACAGTCTAGCAGGCGGGCAATAGTACTCATAAGAATAGGCAGAATAGTTCTTGGTCATATGAACATGACGGTTTGAAGAACCGCTCTCATATGCCTGTGTATGGTTTCCCTGCAAAACATTTGCGTTAGTGCGACTCAGGTGAGTCCTCTGTCTGTATGAAGCCTTTGGACCATATGAAGCCTTTGGTATGAGGTTTGTCTTCTTCATGTGAGGTGTCATGAGGACGTTCACAGGAAGATTCTCCAGACACGTTTTTGGAACCCAGATCTTCTTCATAGGCGGTCCATTCCTGCAGTTAGTACCAATGTACCTGGCAAACACTTCACCATTCTGATTTCTGAACATCTTATAGTTTGCATCAAAGGATTCATCAATGATAATTGGGTTAGCACAGGTGAAGCCAGACAGATTGGATGGATCTGCTGAGGATTCCTTTGCAGCAACCCATGTGGTTTTGGGGTACTGCTCAGGTTTCCAGTAAGAGCCATCTGCATTTATTTTCCTCACGAACCCAACACCCTCTTTCCTAGGGTTTCGGTTCAGAATCTGCTTCCTGAGGACATCACATAATGTCTGATGTCCTTTGAGTCTTTTGTACATCCCTGTTTCAAGCAATGTCTTCAACCTAGCATTCTCATCAGCAATAACAGTGGTATCCTCAGCAGAGGGGTTAGTTACCACTTCAACAGTTGAAGATATTGCAACAGCAGTAGCAGTGGAACATTCAGCAACAGAAGTAGCATTATCACGCTCAATGCATTTAAGGCATGGTGGTTCAAATCCTTCCTGAGCGGAACTGATCTGTTCGGCGCGAAGTGACTCGTTTTCCTTTTGAAGATCTTCATGAGCCGCTCTGAATTTCTCAAGATCTTGCTTCCTTTGAAGATATTCATAGGAGAGCTTTTCATGAGTTTTTGAGAGAGTATCATGACGATCTTCAAGTTCCTGATACTTAATGTGAAGATTTTTTATGTCTTCAATTAAGGATTCAGATCGAGTCATTTCAGCACCCAACAGATCATCGCTTCTGTCTAACAGTTTTTGAATATGTTCCATGGCTTTCTGTTGTTCAGTTGCAATTTTAGCAAGTGTTTTGTAGCTGGGTTTTGAATCATAATCAGAATCATCGTCACTGGATGTTTGATAGTGAGTAGTGCGTGTGTTTACCTTGGCACCGCGTGCCATGAAGCAGTAGGTAGGAGTGGAGTCGTCCTTGTCATTTGCATCGGTGTTGGTGATGAAGTCATTGTCTTTAGTGTTGAAGATGGACTTGGCGACGTAGGCTGTAGCCAGACTCGCACTGCCAGAATCAGATTCCTCCTCAGACTCCACCTCTGCCTCCTCAGAAGCGGACTCCTACTCTGAATCCATTTCCTTGCCAACAAACGCACGAGCCTTGCCAGTTGAGCTCTTCTTGTGTGATGAAGACTTTGAGGAAGACTTGGAAGAAGACTTTGAGTATTTCTTCTTCTTCTTGTCATCAGAGTCATATTCCTTGCTCTTCTTCTTCTTTCTGTTCTCATTGTCCCACTGTGGACACTCAGAGATGAAGTGTCCAATTTTCTTGCACTTGTGACATGTTTTCTTCTTGTAGTCATGAGCAGAAGCTTCATCATTCCTTAAGCTTGATCGTGAAGACTTTCTGAAGCCTTTCTTCTTGGTGAATTTCTGGAACTTCTTCACTAGCATTGCAAGTTCCCTTCCAATGTCTTCAGGATCATCAGAACTGCTGTCAGATTCTTCTTCAGATGAGGACACAGCTTTTGCCTTCAAGGCACGAGTTCGCTCGTAGTTTGGACCGTAGATATCTCTTTTCTCAGAAAGCTGAAACTCATGTGTGTTGAGCCTCTCAAGTATGTCAGACGGATCGAGTGTCTTGAAGTCTGGACGTTCTTGAATCATCAGGGCTAGGATGTCAAACGAACTGTCAAGTGATCTCAGCAGCGTCTTGACGATTCCATGTTTGGTGATCTCAGTGGCGCCGAGGGCTTGAAGCTCATTTGTGATGTTAGTGAGCCGGTCAAATGTGTGCTGGACATTCTCATTGTCATTTCGCTTGATGCGGTTGAAGAGGTTGCGAATAACACTGGTTCTCTGATGTCTCTGGGTTGAGATGCCTTCATTGACTTGGGAGAGCCAGTCCTAGACCAGCTTGGATGTCTTCAAGGCACTCACACGGCCGTACTGTCCCTTGGTCAGATGACCACAGATGATATTCTTGGCAGTAGAGTCCAGTTGAGTGAACTTCTTGACATCAGCAGCAGTGACACCTTCTCCAGCCTTGGGAACGCCATTTTCGACGACATACCATAGGTCGATGTCAATGGCTTCAAGATGCATGCGCATCTTATTCTTCCAGTAGGGATATTCAGTTCCATCGAAGACGGGGCACGCAGCGGAGACTTTGATTATCCCTGCAGTCAACATAGCTAAAACTCCAGGTGGTTAAACCGAATCACATAGAACAAGGGAGCACCTTGCTCTGATACCAATTGAAAGTGCGTTATATCGACTAGAGGGGGGGTGAATAGGCGATTTTTATGAAAGTCTTCAAAACGTGAAGGTTATGAAGACAAATAGTACAGATATGCCTATCACTTAAGCAGCAGAAGTTAGATTACACTAGGCAAGCCATGGTCAAGTATTCAATAGAGTGAAAGCACAAGACAAGTAGCTGTAGTGTAATAAGGATCAGGTAGGAAGAAGTTATGAAGCCAAACAAATCATACAGTTATGTTGTGAAGATAGAAGATAAAGCAAGCATGCAATGGCTTCACAATGTGTAACAGCAAGTAAAAGGAAGTGAAGAGGAAACCAGTGACACGCTAAAGACAATGATTTGTTGGACCAGTTCCAGTTGCTGTAACAACTGTACGTCTGGTTGGAGCGGCTAGGTATTTAAACCAAAGGACACACAGTCCCGGACACCCAGTCCTGAACACGCAGCTCAGGACACCCAGTCCTCACCGTTTTCTCCTTGAGCTAAGGTCACACAGACCTCGCCCAATCACTCTGGTAAGTCTTCAAGGTAGACTCCCAAACCTTCACAGACTTCGTTCACCGGCAATCCACAATTTCTCTTGGACGCTCAGAACGCGACGCCTAACCGGCTGGAGGATGCACAGTCCTCAAGTGTAATAAGTCTTCAGATCACTCAGACAAGAAGACTTAAGTGATGCCCAATTTACTCTGGCTCTGGGTGGTTAGGGCTTTTCTCCTCGCTAGGAATTTTCTCTCAAAGGCTTCGAGGTGGGTTGCTCTCAAACGACAAAAGCCGTGCACTGAAATCTGAGCAGCCAACCGTTTATGGTTGTAGGGGGTGGACTATTTATAGCCACTGGGCAACCCGACCTGATTTGTCCGAAATGACCCTGGGTCACTAAGGAACTGACACGTGTACCAACGGTCAGATTTCAAACTCACATGGCAACTTTACTTGGGCTACAAGTAAAGTTGAATTGTCCGACTCTGGACAAGATTTGCTCTCATAGTCTTCGCTCGAAGACATAGGATTTGAATTAGGCATCACTTCAGTCATTCTGACTGGTTCTCTTGGACCCCACTTAACAGCACGGTGGTTCCTATGACTCAACACAAATGAAATAAAACTACGAAGGATCTAAGTCTTCGAGTTCCATAGGCTTCACGTGGTGTCTTCTCTTGTCATAGTCTTCAATGTGAATATCTTCATATACCACCATTGTCTTCAATGTCTTCGTACATTTTTAGGGGTCATCTCTGGTAGTAAAACCGAATCAATGAGGGACTTCTACCTGTGTTATCCTGCAATTCTCACAAACACATTAGTCCCTCAACTAGGTTTGTCGTCAATACTCCAAAACCAACTAGGGGTGGCACTAGATGCACTTACACACATGACTACTTATCGCAAGACTTCTCCCATGTCCTCAGGAACAAACGCAACTACTCACAAAGAATATTCATGTTCATAATCAGAGGGGTATTAATATGCATTAAGGATCTGAACATATGATCTTCCACCGAATAAACCAACTAGCATCAACTACAAGGAGTAATCAACACTACTAGCAACCCACAGGTACCAATCTGAGGCTTTGGGACAAAGATTGGATACAAGAGATGAACTAGGGTTTGAGATGAGATGTTGCTGGTGCAGATGTTCATGGAGATTGCCCGCTCCCTATGAGAGGATCAATGGTGATGACGATGGTGATGATTTCCCCCTCCCGGAGGAAGGTTTCCCCGGCAGAACAGCTCCTGCCAAAGCCCTAGATTGGTTCCGCCAAGGTTCCGCCTCGTGGCGGCGGAGTTTCGTCTCGTGAGCTAGCTTATGATTTTTTCCTAGACGAAATACCTCATATAGTAGAAGATGGGCATTAGAGGGCTGCCAGGGGGCCCACGAGGCTGGGGGGCGCGCCCAGGTGGGTTGGGGCGCCCCGACCCTCGTGGATGGTTGGTGGCCCCCCTCTAGTACTTCCTTCACCCAATAATTTTTATTTATTCTGAAATGTGCTCCTGTGAAGTTTCTGGACTTTTGGAGTTGTGCAGAATAGGTCTCTAATATTTGCTCCTCTTCCAGCCTAGAATTCCAGTTGCCGGTATTCTCCCTCTTCATGTAAACTATATAAAATAAGAGAGAATAGGCATAAGTATTGTGACATAAAGCATAATAACAACCCATAATGCAATAAATATCAATATAAAAGCATGATGCAAAATGGACGTATCAACTCCCCCAAGCTTAGACCTCGCTTGTCCTCAAGCGAAAGCCGAAATCGAAAAATATGTGCACATGTTTAGAGATAGAGGTGTCGATAAAATAAAATACGGACATGATGGCATCATGATCATTCATAGGACAGCAACATACATACATATATATATATTGTCATATGATTTCTTGTATTAAAGTAACAATTCATTCACAATTTCAAGTATGAATCAGAAACTTCATTGAAAACTAACAAACTATAATCTCAGTCATTGAAGCAATTACAATTTATCATAACATCAGAAAGAGTCAATATAAGAGCTTTTCAGCAAGTCCACATACTCAACCATCATTTAGTCTTTCACAATTGCTAACACTCACGCAATATTTATGGGTATGAAGTTTTAATCAGTCATAGAGAAAGATAGGGGCTTATAGTTTTGCCTCCCAACCTTTTACCTCAAGGGTAATGTCAACAATAATAGTTCATGAAACACACATCCAATTAGCTATATATATCTGGATCTTGCCAACACATTGTGCTTGCCAAAGGATAAAATGTAAAAAGGAAAGGTGAAGATCACCATGAATCTTGTATGAAGTAATAGACAAGAATAAAAGATAGGCCCTTCGCAGAGGGAAGCAGAGGTTCTCATGTGCTTTTATGGTTGGATGCACAAAATCTTAATGCGAAAGAACGTCACTTTATATTGCCACTTGTGATATGGACCTTTATTATGCAGTCTGTCGCTTTTATTTATTCCACATCACAAGATCGTACAAAGCTTATTTTCTCCACACTAATAAATCATACGTATTTAGAGAGAAATTTTTATTGCTTGCAACGATGACAACTTACTTGAACGATCTTACTCAATCCATAGGTAGATATGGTGGAATCTCATTGGAAAAACTAGGTTTAAGGATATTTGGAAGCACAAGTAGTATCTCTATTTGGTGCAAAAGATTTGGCTAGCATGAGAGGGAAAGGAAAGCTCAACATGTTGGATGATCCATGACAATATAATTTATTTCAGATGTAAGAAAACATAACCCATTACGTTGTCATCCTTGTCCAACGTCAACTCTTTAGCATGGCATATTATAATGAGTGCTCACAATCATAAAAGATGTCCAAGATAGTATATTTATATGTGAAAACCTCTCTTTCTTTATTACTTCCTATTAATTGCAACGATGACCAAAACTATGTTTGTTAACTTTCAATGACTTTTAATCATCATACTCTTTATATGTGAAGTCATTACTCCCCATAAGATCCATATGATCTATTTATTTTGTTTTATTCTTTCTCTTTTATTTTATTCCCTCAAGATCATAGCAAGATAATCAAGCCCTTGACTCAACACTAATCTTTATTATATATAGCTCATGGACTCGATTACATAGAAGGATCATAAAGAAAAACTCAAAGCTGGATCATACTAAAACTTTATTCTACTAGATCAATATATTACCAAAAGGATCAAACTAAGAAAAACGGTAAAGATAAAAGTGTGATGGTGATACGATACCAGGGCACTCTCCCAAGCTTGGCAGTTGCCAAGGGGAGTGCCCATACCCGATACTCAGTTCTTCTTTTTTGGTGAAGAAGGTGTTTGTGACGATGGATAGTCGCACATCGAGCATAAGAGATCCTCCAATTTGCGGATAATGCCCTTGAGTGAGATGATATGCTCCTTCAACAAAATATTTTCACTTGTGAGATACATGTTTTGGATGCGAGGTAACTCAATCATCATGAAAGATTCAATCTCCGTTGGGGTAAAGAGATTGTGATGAGGTTGAAGGATGTCTTCTTTTACTACTACCGGAACATGATCCCCCATGGCCTTCTTGATCCCGTCATCCTTGTCGATCTCTCCGGGCTCTTCTCTCCTCGGCTCTTTCTTCATTAGCCAAGCATCGTTGCCCTCATTGTTGGAGGAGGAGGGAGACGGCATGATGCCTGGCCTTGAGAACTCTGGCAGAAAATAGCTCGAAACAAAAACAGGAGATATTTGCGTGGTACGGTGATCAAAACCTTTGGGAGATTATAAAGTGAATTTTTACCAACCAAAAGAAGTATCGTGCAAGAAAACGGAGTCCGGAGAGCACATGAGGTGCCCACGAGGCAGGGGCGTGCCCAGGGGGTAGGGTGCGTCCTCCACCCTCGTGGACGCCCCGTGTCCTTCCCGGACTGCTTCTTATGTTCCTATTTTCTTAAATATTCCAAAACGGAGAAAAATTGCTATTAGAACTATTTTGGAGTCGGTTTAATTACCGTACCTCATACCTATTCCTTTTAGGAGTCTGAAACGTTCTGGAAAGTGTCCCTTATGTATTCCTCCAGAGTTATGGTTTCAATAACATTAGTTTCAACATTTATAGGATTACCTGAGATATAATGTTTGATTCCTTGACCGTTCACCACCCTCGGATTTGTGCCTTCGAAGTTGTTGATTTTTCTGGCACCGGAACGATAGACTTCCTCGATGACGTAAGGACCTTCCCATTTAGAGAGTTGTTTTCCTGCAAAAAATCTTAAACGAGAGTTGTATAATAATACATAATCACCTACATTAAACTCACGTTTTTGTATCCTTTTGTCATGCCATCTTTTAACTTTTTCTTTAAACAGTTTGGCATTCTCATAGGCCTGGGTTCTCCATTCAGCAAGTGAGCTAATGTCAAAAATCCTCTTCTCACCGGCAAGTTTGAAATCATAATTGAGCTCTTTAATGGCCCAATATGCCTTATGTTCCAGTTCGAGAGGTAAGTGACAAGCTTTTCCGTAAACCATCTTATACGGAGACATACCCATAGGATTTTTATATGCAGTTCTATAAGCCCATACTGCATCATCAACTTTCTTGGACCAATTCTTTCTAGATCTATTAACAGTCTTTTGGAAAATTCATTTAAGCTCTCTATTACTCACTTCTACTTGACCACTAGACTATGGATGATATGGAGATGCAATTCTATGATTAACATCATACTTAGCAAGCATTTTACGAAATGCACCAGGAATAAAATGTGAACCACCATCAGTCATTAAGTATCTAGGGACTCCAAAGCTCGGAAAAATAACTTCTTTAAGCATATTAAAAGAGGTGGTATGATCAGCACTACTAGTTGGAATAGCTTCTACCCAATTAGTAAAATAATCAAAATCAACTAAAATATGTTTATACCCATTAGAGGAAGGAAACGGTCCCATATAAACAAAGCCCCAAACATGAAATGGTTCAATAAAAAGTGAATAATTCATAGGCATTTCTTGGAGTCTACTAATGTTACCAATTCTTTGACATTCATCACAAGACAAGACAATCTTACATGCATCTTCGAAGACAGTAGGCCAATAAAAACTGGATTATAATACCTTATGTGCAGTTCTATCTCCAGCATGGTGTCCTCCATAAGCCTCGGAGTGACACTTTTGTAGGATCTGTTCCTGTTCATGCTCAGGTACACAACGTCTAATAACCCCATCCACTCCTTCTTTATAAAGGTGTGGGTCATCCCGAAAGTAATGTCTTAAATTATAGAAAAACCTTTTCTTTTGCTAGTATGTGAAACTAGGTGGTATAAATTTAGCAACAATATAATTAGCATAATCAGCATACCATGGAGCAGTACGAGAAGCATTTATAATAGCTAGTTGTTCATCAGGAAAACTATCATCAATAGGTAGTGGGTCAAGAACATTGTCTAACCTAGACAAGTTGTCTGGAATGGGGTTCTTAGCTCCCTTTCTATCAATAATATGCAAATAAAATTCTTATAGCAAGAGAACCCATCTAATAACTCTAGGTTTAGCATCTTTATTTTCCATAAGAATTACGGTGGGTAAACGAATTACTGTCGAGCAATTGATTGAATTGAACATAGTTATGAGAATATCTAGCTATGATCATGTATATAGGAATCACGTTCGTGACAAGTAGACCGAAACGATTCTGCATCTACTACAATTACTCCACACATTGACCGCTATCCAGCATGCATCTAGAGTATTAAGTTCATAAGAACAGATTAGTGCTTTAAGTGAGATGACATGATGTAGAGGGATAAACTTCATGCAATATGATATAAACCCCATCTTTGTATCCTCGATGGCAACAATGCAATACGTGTCGTTTCCCTTTCTGTCACTGGGATTGAGCACCGCAAGATTGAACCCAAAGCTAAGCACTTCTCCCAATGCAAGAAAGATAAATCTAGTAGGCCAAACCAAACTCATAATACAAAGAGACTTCCAAAGATAAACAAATCATACATAAAAGAATTCAGAGGGGAGATTCAAATATTGTTCATAGATAAACTTCATCATAAACCCACAATCCATCGGATCTCGACAAACACACCGCAAAAGAAGATTACATCGAATAGATCTCCAAAGAGAGAGAAGAAGCCATCTAGCTAATAACTATGGACATGAAGGTCTGAAGTAAACTACTCACACATCACGGGAGAGGCCATGGAGTTGATGTAGAGGCCCTCCGTGATCAATGCCCCCTCCGGCGGAGCTCCGAAAAAGGCCCCAAGATGGAACCTCTTGGGTACAGAAGGTTGCAGCGGTGGAACTAGGTTTTCATGGTGCTCCTGGATGTTTGGCGGTACGTGGATATATATAGGAGGAAGAAGTACGTCGGTGCAGCAACAAGGGGGCCACGAGGGTGGAGGGCGCGCCCCCTGCCTCGTGGCTTCCTCGATTGTTTCTTGACGCCCACTCCAAGTCTCCTAGATGACGTTCATTGAGAAAATCATGTTCCCGAAGGTTTCATTCCGTTTGGACTCCGTTTGATATTCCTTTTCGGCGAAACTCTAAAATAGGCAAAAAAACAACAATTTGGGCAGGGCCTCCGGTTAGTAGGTTAGTCCCAAAACTGATATAAAAGTGTAAAATTAAGCTCATTAACATCCAAAATATATAATATAATAGCATGGAGGAATAAAAAATTATTGATACATTGGGGACGTATCAAGCATCCCCAAGCTTAATTCTGCTCATCCTCGAGTAGGTAAATGATAAAAGAAGAATTTTTGATGTGGAATGCTTTCTAACATATTTCTCAATGTAATTTTTCTTTATTGTGGCATGAATGTTCAGATCCGAAAGATTCAAGATAAAAGTTTAATATTGAGATAAAAATAATAATACTTCAAGCATACTAACTAAGCAATTATGTCTTCTCAAAATAACATGGCCAAAGAAAGTTATCCCTACAAAATGATATAGTCTGGCTATGCTCTATCTTCACAACACAAAATATTTAAATCATGCACAACCCTGATGACAAGCCAAGCAATTGTTTCATACTTCTGATGTTCTCAAAGTTTTTCAATCTTCACGCAATATATGAGCGTGAGCCATGGATATAACACTATATGTGGAATATAATGGTGATTGTGGAGAAGACAAAAAAGGAGAAGATAGTCTCACATGAACTAGGCGTATCAACGGGCTATAGAGATGCCCATCAATAGATATCGATGTGAGTGAGTAGGTATTGCCATGCAACGGATGCACTAGAGCTATAAGTATATGAAAGAAAAACAAAAGAAACAAAGTGGGTCTGCATCCAACTCTCTTCTTGATGAAGACCTAGGGCATTTTGAGGAAGCCGATCATTAGAATATACAAGCCAAGTTCTATAATGAAAAATTCCCACTAGTATATGAAAGTGATATCATAGGAGACTCTCTATCATGAAGATCATGGTGCTTCTTTGAAGCACAAGTGTGGAAAAAGTATAGTAGCATTGTCCCTTCTCTCCTTTTCTCTCATTTTTTATTTGGGCCTTCTTTCTTTTTTCATTTCTGGCCTCTTTTCTCTTTTTTTGTCCGGAGTCTTATCCCAACTTGTGGGGGAATCATAGTCTCCATTATCCTTTCCTCACTTGCGACAATGCTCTAATAAGGATGATCATCACACTTTATTTACTTTCAACTCAAGAATTACAACTCAATACTTAGAACAAAATATGACTCTATGTGAATGCCTCCGGCGGTGTACCCGGATGTGCAATGATGCATGAGTGACATGTATGAAATAATGAACGGTGGCTTTGCCACAAATACGATGTCAACTACATGATCATGCAAGCAATATGACAATGATGAAGCATGTCATAATAACGGAACAGTATAAAGTTACATGGCAATATATCTCGGAATGGCTATGGAAATGCCATAATAGGTAGGTATGGTGGCTGTTTTGAGGAAGGTATATGGTGGGATTAAGGTACCGGCGAAAGTTGCGTGATACTAGAGAGGCTAGCAATGGTGGAAAGGTGAGAATGTGTATAATCCATGGACTCAACATTAGTCATAAAGAACTCACATACTTATTGCAAAAATCTACAAGTTATCAAAACAAAGTATTACGCGCATGCTCCTAGGGGGATAGATTGGTAGGAAAAGACCATCGCTCGTCCCCGACCGCCACTCATAAGGAAGACAATCAATAAATAAATCATGCTCCGACTTCATCACATAACGGTTCACCATACGTGCATGCTACGGGAATCAAAAACTACAACACAAGTATTTCTCAAATTCACAACTACTCAACTAGCATGACTCTAATATCACCATCTCCATATCTCAAAACAATTATCAAGTATCAAACTTCTCATAGTATTCAATGCACTTATATGAAAGTTTTTATATTATTGTCATGTTGTTCTAAAGGACTCTAAAAATAATATAAGTGAAGCATGAGAGATCAATTATTTTTATAAAATAAAACCACCACCGTGCTCTAAAAGATATAAGTAAAGAACTAGAGCAAAAATTATATAGCTCAAAAGATATAGGTGAAGCACATAGAGTATTCTAATAAATTTCAAATCATGCGAGTCTGTCTCAAAAGGTGTGTACAGCAAGGATGATTGTGATAAACTAAGAAGCAAAGACTAAAATCATACAAAACGCTCCAAGAAAAACACATATCATGTGGTGAATAAAAATATAGCTCCAAGTAAAGTTACCGATAGACGAAGACGAATGAGGGGATGCCTTCCGGGGCATCCCGAAGCTTAGGCTTTTTGGTGTCCTTAAATTTTACCTTGGGGTGCCATGGGAATCCCCAAGCCTAGGCTCTTGCCACTCCTTGTTCCATAATCCATCAAATCTTTACCCAAAACATGAAAACTTCACAACACAAAACTCAAAATAGAAAATATCGTGAGCTCCGTTAGCGAAAGAAAACAAAACACCACATCAAGGTACTGCAATGAACACATTATTTATTTATATTGGTGTTAAACCTACTTTATTCCAACTTCTCTATGGTTTATAAGCTCTTTTACTAGCCACGGATTCATCAAAATTAGCAAACAACACATGAAAAACAGAATCTGTCAAAAACGGAACTGTCTTTATTAATCTGTATCTAACGCAAACTTCTGGAACACCAAAAATTCTAAAATAAATTTCTGGACGTGAGGAATTTATCTATTAATCATCTTCAAAAATAATTAACTAAATAGCACTTTCCGAATAAAAATGGCAGCAATTCTCGTGAGCGCTAAAGTTTCTGTTTTTTACAGCAAGATCAAAAAGACTTTCCCAAGTCTTCCCAACGGTTGTACTTGGCACAAACACTAATTAAACACAAAAAACACAACCAAACAGAGGCTAGATAAATCATTTATTACTAAACAGGAATAAAAATAAAATTGGGTTGCCTCCCAACGAGCGCTATCGTTTAACGCCCCTAGCTAGGCATAAAAGCGAAGATAGATCTAGGTATTGCCATCTTTGGTAAGCAATCCATAAGTGGCTCCCATAATAGATTCGTATGGTAATTTAATTTTATTTCTAGGGAAGTGTTCCATGCCTTTCCTTAATGGAAATTGGAATTTAATATTCCCTTCCTTCATATCAATAATTCCACCAATCGTTCTAAGGAAAGGTCCACCAAGAATAATAAGACATGAAGGATTCCAATCTATATCAAGAACAATGAAATCTACGGGAACATAGTTCCTATTTGCAACAATAAAAACATCATTAATTCTTCCCATAGGTTTCTTAATAGTGGAATCCGCAAGGTGCAAGTTTAAAGAACAATCATCAAAATCACAGGAACCTACCAAATCACACAATTTTTTTGGAATCGTGGAAAAACTAGCACCCAAATCGCACACAGCATAACACTCATGATCTTTAATTTTAATTTTTTTGTAGGTTCCCACTAATCATAGAGTTTTCTAGGGATAGAAACTTCCAACTCAAGTTTTTGTTCATAAGATTGCATCAAAGCATCAGCGATATGTTTAGTAAAAGCTTTATTTTGACTATAAGCATGAGGAGAATTTAGCACGGATTGCAACAAGAAAATACAATCTATCAAAGAGCAATTATCATAATTAAATTCCTTGAAATCCAAAGTAGTGGGTTGATTCATATCTAAAGTTTTAATCTCTTCAATCCCACTTTTACCAAATTTTGCATCAAGATCTCAAAACTCCGAATTTTTGGAACGCCTTCTAGGTAAAGGTGACTCATCTTCAGTCCCATCATTATCAAGATTGATATTGCAAAACAAAGATTTAATAGGAGACACATCAATAACTTTTAGATCTTCATCTTTATTTTCATACAAACTAGAAGAACACGCTTTCACAAAGCAATCTTTCTTAGCACGCATCCTAGCGGTTCTTTCTTTGCACTCATCGATGGAAATTCTCATGGCTTTGAGAGACTCATTGATATCACACGCAGGTGGAATAGATCTATGTTTCGAAGAATCAACATCAAGAGAAATTCTATCCACATTCCTAGCCAACTCATCAATCTTAAGCAATTTTTATTCAAGCAAAGCATTGAAACTCTTTTGCGAAGTAATAAATTCTTTAATATTAGATTCAAAATCACAGGGCATCTTATTAAAATTTCCATAAGAATTGTTGTAGGAATTACCATAATTATTAGAGGAATTACTAGGAAACGGCCTAAAATTAAAATTACCTATATACACGTTGTTACCAAAATTGTTCCTACCAACAAAATTCACATCCATAGATTCATTATTATTCTCAATCAAAGTAGACAAAGGCATATCATTAGAATCAGAGGAAACACTCTTATTAGCAAACAATTTCATAAGTTCATCCCTCTTTCCACTCAAAACATTAATTTCTTCTATCACATGCACTTTTTTATTAGTAGATCTTTCAGTGTGCCATTGAGAATAATTAACCATTATATTATCTAGGAGTTTGGTAGCTTCTCCTAAAGTGATTTCCATAAAAGTGCCTCCCGCGGCCGAATCTAAAAGATTTCTAGAAGCAAAATTCAATCCGGCATAAAAATTCTGTATAATCATCCATAAATTCAAACCATGTGTAGGGAAATTACGTATCATTAATTTCATCCTCTCCCAAGCTTGTGCAACATGTTCATGATCAAGTTGCTTAAAATTCATAATATCATTTCTAAGAGATGATCTTAGTGGGAGGAAATACTTAAAGATAAGAGCATCTTTGCAGTTATTCCATGAATCAATACTATTTTTAGGCAAAGACGAAAACCAAGCTTTAGCACGATCTCTAAGCGAAAACGGAGATAGATTAAGTTTAACAATATAATTATCCACATCTTTCTTGTTTTGCATATCACACAAATCAACAAATTTGTTTAGATGGGTAGCGGCATCTTCACTAGGAAGGCCGGCGATTTGATCTTTCATGACAAGATTCAACAAAGCAACATTAATTTCACAAGATTTAACATCGGTAAGAGGAGCAATCAGAGTGCTAATAAAATCATTATTGTTGGTATTGGCAAAGTCACACAATTTAGTATTATCTTGAGCCATCATGACAAGCAAGCAATCCAAAACACAAGCAAATAGGAATTAGGCAAAAAAAGTCAAATCTAAAAAAGTGAAGGGGAACGGAAAAAGAGGGTGAATAAAACGGCAAGGGTGAAGTGGGGGAGAGGAAAATGAGAGGCAAACGGCAAATAATGTAATGTGAGGGATAAGAGTTTGTGATGGGTACTTGGTATGTCTTGACTTGTGCATAGACTCCCCGGCAACGGCGTGAGAAATGGCTCGTTGTCGGGAGTCCAATCTTGACTTGACTTGGCGTGAATCTCCCCGGCAACGGCGCCAGAAATCCTTCTTGCTACCTCTTGAGCACTGCGTTGGTTTTCCCTTGAAGAGGAATGGGTGATGCAGTAAAGTAGCGTGAGTATTTCCCTTAGTTTTTGAGAACCAAGGTATCAATCCAGTAGGAGATCACGCTCGAGTCCCACACACCTACACAAACAAATAAGAACCTCGCAACCAATGTGATAAAGGGGTTGTCAATCCCTTCACGGTCACTTACGAGAGTGAGATCTGATAGATATGATAAGATAATATTTTGGTATTTTTATGATAAAGAGAAATAAAGATGCAAAGTAAAATAAACAGCAATAAATAACTAAGTGTTGGAAGATAATATGATGGAAGATAGACCCGGGGGCCATAGCTTTCACTAGTGGCTTCTCTCAAGAGCATAAGTATTACAGTGGGTAAACGAGTTACTGTCGAGCAATTGATAGAATTGAGCATAGTTATGAGAATATCTAGGTATGATCATGTATATAGGCATCACATCCATGAAAAGTGGACCGAAACATCTACTACTATTACTCCAGACATCGACCGCTATCCAACATGCATCTAGAGTATTAAGTTCATAAGAACAGAGTAATGCTTTAAGTAAGATGACATGATGTAGAGGGATAAACTCATGCAATATGATATAAACCATATATTTTTATCCTCGATGGCAACAATACAATACATGTCATTTGCTTTTCTGTCACTGGGATCGAGCACCACAAGATTGAACCCAAAGCTAAGCACTTCTCCCATTGCAATAAAGATTAATCTAGTAGGCTAAACCAAACTGATAATTCAAAGAGACTTGCAAAGATAAACCAATCATACATAAAAGAATTCAGAGGAGTTTCAAATATTGTTCATAGATAAACTTGATCATAAACCCACAATTCATCGGATCTTGACAAACACACCGCAAAAGAAGATTACATCGAATAGATCTCCAAGAAGATCGAGGAGAACTTTGTATTGAGATCCAAAGAGAGAGAAGAAGCCATCTAGCTAATAACTATGGACCCGAAGGTCTGAAGTAAACTACTCACACATCACCGGAGAGGCCATGGTGTTGATGTAGAGGCCCTCCGTGATCAATGCCCCCTCCGGCGGAGCTCCGAAAAAGGCCCCAAGATGGGATCTCTCGGGTACAGAAGGTTGCGGTGGTGGAATTAGGTTTTCGTGGTGCTCCTAGATGTTTTGGGGGTACATGGATATATATAGGAGGAAGAAGTAGGTCTGTGGAGCAACGAGGGGCCCACGAGGGTGGAGGGTGTGCCCAGGGGGGGTAGGCGCGCCCCTACCTCGTGGCTTCCTCGATTGTTTCTTGATGCCCACTCCAAGTCTCCTGGATCACGTTCGTTGAGAAAATCATGTTATCGAAGGTTTCATTCCGTTTGGACTCCGTTTGATATTCCTTTTCGGCGAAACTCTAAAATAGGCAAAAAACAGCAATTTGGGGTGGGCCTCCGGTTAGTAGGTTAGTCCCAAAAATGACATAAAAGTGTAAAATAAAGCCCATTAACATCAAAAATAGATAATATAATAGCATGGAGCAATCAAAAATGATAGATACGTTGGAGACGTATCAGGGCCCACGAGGCAGGGGGCGTGCCCAGGGGGGTAGAGCACGCCCCGACCCTCGTGGATGGTGGGTGGGCCCCCTCTGGTACTTCCTTCGCCCAATATGTTTATATATTTTGAAACATGCTTCCGTGAACTTTTAGGACTTTTGGAGTTGTGCAGAATAGGTCACTAATATTTGCTCCTTTTCCAGCCTAGAATTCCAGCTGCCGACATTCTCCCTCTTCATGTAAACCTTGTAAAATAAGAGAGAATAGGCATAAGTATTGTGACATAAAGCATAATAATAGCCCATAATGCAATAAATATCAATATAAAAGCATGATGCAAAATGGATGTATCAGGCCCCATCTGGCTCGGTGATTGGGGCGGCAAGCGGCTCTGCGGAACCCCGCCACATGGACCCGCTCGCCGATATCCAGGAGACCACGGAGAGGAACGCGAGTGAGGCGCGTGAGGTGCAAGAGGCCGCGGAGCGGGACAAGGCGGAGGCGGCCAACACCCAGGCAGAAACAGTGACCAGGGCGTAGGCGGGTACGGCCGCCATGGCGCAGGCGGAGGAGGTATCCCGCAGCAGAGCTCCGGAGTCCACCAGCCCACAACGCGTGGACCCACTAGCGCCGGGGGGCCAGGCGCCGATAGGAGAGGCCGGCGCTGGTCAGCCGGCCTTGGAGAGGGGAGGGGGCGACCTTGTTATCTTGGGGGCGGAGGTGCCCCCGCATACGCCGACTACCGATGCGCCGGGTAGTCAGGATGATGCGCCACTAGTGCTGCCATCTAGCGGTGAACTGGTGGCGGGGCCGACTCTTGCGGCCCGCTCTCCGATGCACCGGTGTACGGAAAAGGCGGTCTCAGCATCGCGACTATTGGAGATCGGGGCCACCAACTCGTCGGCCCCTGACACCAAGGCCACTAGTGCCGCCCCACCGGGTTGGATGCCTCGGGGCGGCACCAGTTGTTGGAAATATGCCCTAGAGCCAATAATAAAATGGTTATTATTATATTTCTTTGTTCATGATAACTGTCTATTGTTCATGCTATAATTGTGTTATCCGGAAATCGTAATACATGTGTGAATACATAGACCACAACACGTCCCTAGTGAGCCTCTAGTTGACTAGCTCGTTGGTCAAAAGATAGTCATGGTTTCCTGACTATGGACATTGGATGTCATTGATAACGGGACGGGATCACATCATTAGGAGAATGATGTGATGGACAAGACCCAATCCTAAGCATAGCTTAAAGATCGTGTAGTTCGTTTGCTATAGCTTTTCTGAATGTCAAGTATCATTTCCTTGGACCATGAGATTGTGAAACTCCTGGATATCGTAGGAGTGCTTTGGGTGTGCCAAACATCACAACGTAACTGGGTGACTATAAAGGTACACTACAGGTATCTCCGAAAGTGTTTGTTGGGTTGGCACGAATCGAGACTGGGATTTGTCACTCCGTGTGATGGAGAGGTATCTCTGGGCCCACTCGGTAATGCATCATCATAATGAGCTCAATGTGACCAAGTGGTTGATCACGGGATCATGCATTACAGTACAAGTAAAGTGACTTGCCGGTAACGAGATTGAACGAGGTATTGGGATACCGACGATCGAGTCTCGGGCAAGTAACATACCGATTGACAAATGGAATTGTATACGGATTGATTGAATCCTCGACATCCTGGTTCATCCGATGAGATGATCGAGGAGCATGTGGGACCCAACATGGGTATCCAGATCCCGCTGTTGGTTATTGATCGGGGAGTCTTCTCGGTCATGTCTACGTGTCTCGCGAACCCGTAGGGTCTACACACTTAAGGTTCGGTGACGCTAGGGTTGTTGAGATATTAGTATACGGTAACCCGAAAGTTGTTCAGAGTCTCGGATGATATCCCGGACGTCACGAGGAGTTCCGGAATGGTCCGGAGGTGAAGATTTATATATAGGAAGTCAAGTTTCGGCCATCGGGAAAGTTTCGGGGGTAATCAGTATTGTACCGGGACCACCGGAAGGGTCCGGGGATCCACCGGGTGGGGCCACCTATCCCGGAGGGCCCCATGGGCTGAAGTGGGAGGGGAACCAGCCCCTAGTGGGCTGGTGCACCCCCCATGAGCCTCCCCCTGCGCCTAGGGTTGGAAACCCTAGGGGTGGGGGGGCGCCCCACTTGGCTTGGGGGGCACTCCACCCCCCTTGGCCGCCGCCCCCCCTTGGAGATGGCATCTCCTAGGGCCGGCGCCCCCCCAGGGGTCCTATAAATAGTGGGGGGAGGGAGGGCAGCCGCACGCTAGCCCCTGGCGCCTTCCTCTCCCTCTCATGACACTCATCCCTCTCCCTGAGCTTGGCGAAGCCCTGCCGAGATCGCCGTTGCTTCTACCACCACGCCGTCGTGCTGCTGGATCTTCATCAACTTCTCCTTCCCCCTTGCTGGATCAAGTTGGAGGAGACGTCTTCCCAACCGTACGTGTGTTGAACATGGAGGTGCCGTCCGTTCGGCGCTAGGTCATCGGTGATTTGGATCACGACGAGTACGACTCCATCAACCCCGTTCTCTTGAACACTTCCGCGCGCAATCTACAAGGGTATGTAGATGCACTCCCCTCTCCCTCATTGCTAGATGACTCCATAGATTGATCTTGGTGATGCGTAGAAGATTTTAAAATTCTGCAACGTTCCCCAACAGTGGTATCAGAGCTAGGTCTATGCGTAGTTTCTATGCACGGGTAGAACACAAAGCAGTTGTGGGCGTGGATCTTGTCAATTTGCTTGCCGTTACTAGTCTTATCTTGATTCGGCGGCATCGTGGGATGAAGCGGCCCGGACCGACCTTACACGTACTCTTACGTGAGACTGGTTCCACCGATTGACATGCACTAGTTGCATAAGGCGGCTGGCAGGTGTCTGTCTCTCCCACTTTAGTCGGATCGGATTCGATGAAAAGGGTCCTTATGAAGGGTAAATCCAAATTGGCATATCACGTTGTGGTTTTGGCGTATGTAAGAAACGTTCTTGCTAAAAACCTATAGCAGCCACGTAAAAACTTGCAACAACAATTAGAGGACGTCTAACTTGGTTTTGCAACATGTGTCGTGTGATGTGATATGGCCAAAAGGATGTGATGAATGATATATGTGATGTATGAGATTGATCATGTTCTTGTAATAGGAATCATGACTTGCATGTCGATGAGTATGACAAACGGCATGAGCCATAGGAGTTGTCTTAATTTATTTATGACCTGCGTGTCAACATAAACGTCATGTAATTACTTTACTTTATTGCTAAAGCATTAGCCATAGTAGTAGAAGTAATAGATGATGAGACAACTTCAAGAAGACACGATCATGGAGATCATGGTGTCATGCCGGTGACAACGATGACGATGAAGCCCCAAAGATGGAGATCAAAAGGAGCAAATGATATTGGCCATATCATGTCACTATTTGATTGCCTGTGATGTTTGTCATGTTTTACATCTTATTTGCTTAGAACGACGGTAGCTTAAATAAGATGATCCCTCGTAATAATTTCAAGAAAGTGTTCCCCCTAATTGCGCACCGTTGCGAAGGTTCGTTGTTTCGAAGCACCACATGATGATCGGGTGTGATAGATTCTAACATTCGAATACAACGGGTGTAAGCCAGATTTACACACGCAATACACTTAGGTTGACTTGACGAGCCTAGCATGTATAGACATGGCCTCGGAACACAGAAGATCGAAAGGTCGAGCATGAGTCGTATAGAAGATACGATCAACATGAAGATGTTCACCGACGTTGACTAGTCCGTCTCACGTGATGATCGGACACGGCCTAATTGACTCGGATCATGTTTGACTTAGATGACTAGAGGGATGTCTATCCGAGTGGGAGTTCATAGAATAATTTGATTAGTTGACCTTAATTATCATGAACTTAGTCTAAAATCTTTACACTATGTCTTGTAGATCAAATGGCCCACGCTAATGTTGCCCTCAACTTCAACGCGTTCCTAGAGAAAACCAAGCTGAAAGATGATGGCAGCAACTATACGGACTGGCTCCGGAACCTGAGGATCATCCTCATAGCTGCCAAGAAAGATTATGTCCTAGAAGCACCGCTAGGTGACGCACACATCCCAGAGAACCAAGACGATATGAATGCTTGGCAGTCACGTGCTGATGATTACTACCTCGTTCAGTGCGGCATCCTTTACAGCTTAGAACCGGGGCTCCAAAAGCGTTTTGAGAGACACGGAGCATATGAGATGTTCGAAGAGCTGAAAATGGTTTTCCAGGCTCATGCCCGGGTCGAGAGATATGAAGTCTCCGACAAGTTCTTCAGTTGTAAGATGGAGGAAAATAGTTCTGTCAGTGAGCACATACTCAAAATGTCTGGGTTGCATAACCGCTTGATTCAGCTGGGAGTTAATCTCCCGGATGACGCGGTCATTGACAGCATCCTTCAGTCGCTTCCACCGAGCTACAAGAGCTTTGTGATGAACTTCAATATGCAGGGGATGGAAAAGACCATTCCTGATGTATATTCAATGCTGAAATCAGCGGAGGTGGAAATAAAAAAGGAACATCAAGTATTGATGGTGAATAAAACCACTAAGTTCAAGAAAGGCAAGGGTAAGAAGAACTTCAAGAAGGACGGCAAGGGGGTTGCCGCGCCCGGTAAGCAAGTTGCCGGGAAGAAGCCAAAGAATGGACCCAAGCCTGAGATTGAGTGTTTTTATTGCAAGGTAAGTGGTCACTGGAAGCGAAACTACCCCAAATACTTAGCGGACAAGAAGGCCGACAACACTAAAGGTATATGTGATATACATGTAATTGATGTGTACCTTACCAGTACTCGTAGTAGCTCCTGGGTATTTGATACCGGTGCGGTTTCTCACATTTGTAACTCAAAGCAGGAGCTGCGGAATAAGCGGAGACTAGCGAAGGACGAGGTGATGATGCACGTCGGGAATGGTTCCAAGGTCGATGTGATCGCCGTCGGCACGCCGCCTCTACATTTACCTATGGGATTAGTTTTAAACCTCAATAATTGTTATTTAGTGCCAGCTTTGAGCATGAACATTGTATCAGGATGTCGTTTAATTCAAGATGGCTACTCATTTAAATCCGAGAATAATGGTTGTTCTATTTATATGAGAGATATGTTTTATGGTCATGCTCCGCTGGTGAATGGTTTATTCTTAATGAATCCCGAGCGTAATTTTACACATATTCATAGTGTGAATACCAAAAGATGTAAGGTTGAGAACCCGGATGAGATCCCGGACGTCACGAGGAGTTCCGGAATGGTCCAGAGGTGAAGATTTATATATAGGAAGTCATGTTTCAGCCATCGGGAAAGTTTCGGGGGTAATCGGTATTGTATCGGGACCACCGGAAGGGTCCCGGGGGTCCATCGGGTGGGCGCACCTATCCTGGAGGGCCCTATGGGCTGAAGTGGGAGGGGAACCAGCCCCTAGTGGGCTGGTGCGCCCCCATGGGCCTCCCCCTGCGCCTAGGGTTGGAAACCCTAGGGGTGGGGGGCGCCCCACTTGGCTTGGGAGGCACTCCACCCCCCTTGGCCGCCGCCCCCCCTTGGAGATGGCATCTCCTAGGGCCGGCGCCCACCTTGGGGTCCTATAAATAGTGGGGGGAGGGAGGGCAGCCGCACCCTACCCCCTGGCGCCTCACTCTCCCTCCCGTGACACTCCTCGCTCTCCCTGAGCTTGGCGAAGCCCTGCCGAGATCGCCATTGCTTCCACCACCACGCCGTTGTGCTGCTGGATCTTCATCAACTTATCCTTCCCCCTTGCTGGATCAAGTTGGAGGAGACGTCTTCCCAACCATACGTGTGTTGAACGTGGAGGTGCCGTCCATTCGGCGCTAGGTCATCGGTGATTTGGATCACGACGAGTACGACTCCATCAACCCCGTTCACTTGAACGCTTCCGCGCGCGATCTACAAGGGTATGTAGATGCACTCCCCTCTCCCTCTTTGCTAGATGACTCCATAGATTGATCTTGGTGATGCGTAAATTTTTTTAAAATTCTGCTACGTTCCCCAACACCAGTGTCTTGAACTTCGCTGCGTGAGACGTCCAGGCCCGGTTCAACGCCTAGGGCGCCACTCTCCAGCAATATACGCAGGAGTTCTTGGTGACACGGATGGCCGTCTGGGTATGTTTCTTGCAACCTTCTTTGGGGGCGTACCAGCACACCCACTGGGTGTAGCCACTGAGTTCCGGGCCGGCTGCTGAGTAGGCGACCTGGAACTTCAAGTTTGTTCCAAGTGCTAACTTGTCTTTTCCTTTTGTTGCTTTTGTTGCGGGACTATCACAACATCCGTGTGGCCACCTACAACTCCCAAGTCCAGGAGCTAGCCAAGCGGACCGCTGACTTGAACCAGGGCTGCAGTAAGTACTTGATCTGGTTCCTCACGGGGGCATGTCGGCGCACTCGCTGGGTGTGGCCCCCGAGATTTGGGCCGACTGTTGAGCAGTCGGGCCGGATCTTCTGTCAACTACCTTTTTGTTATTGATTTTTCCTTTGTCTTTGCAGAATCCGCCGCAGATCTACGGAAGCTCCTGAGTGGGGTTGAGTCTAAACTCCACACCAAGGAGCAAGAGCGTAGCCAGGTGGCCAAGGAGTGCGACCGCCTGACAAAAGAGCTGGCAGACCAGGCGGAGCGGCACAAGGCAGACATCCAGAAGCTGAAGGAGACCGAAGCCAGCCTTCAGGCCGATTTTGAGACATCTCACTCGAACTGGGCCGAGAAGGAGAAGGCCCTGTTCGACAGCTATGGTGAGGTCGAGGATATGATCGAGGGTGAGTTATTTCTTCCTTTCGTTCAGCCGCCGACTGTTGTATGAGCCGTCTTCTAGCTTCTGACTTTTTTTTTCTTGTGCAGAGTTCTTTACCAGTCAATCCGTCGCTGTCAGCCAGGCCATCAAGGCACGCTGCGACGAGCGAAGAAGGGCCGGTGCAGAAATCGCGCCCAATGCACCCCGGAATCTCGGCGAGCAGCTTCTCGCCATCCAGGCGCGCTTGCAGCCGGCTCATCGGATGCTCCGCCGCCTGCAGAGCGTCGGGCTCAGGTGCTGACCGCCCTCTGGCTAGATGCCCAGATCCCACACACCCCCAGCCAGACTGCCTACTGGCTAAATGTAGCAGTCGGACACTTTAAGGCTTGGAATGGCGTGCGGCTCGGGCAGGTGCCAAGACGGTGTTGGAGTTCGTCAAGGCATGGTATCTAGGCCTAGACCTAGCCCAGCTGGCAACCTTCTGGCAGGAGGCCGCGCCGGAGCGCCGCTACGATCGCCGAGTACGCCAACACCACTGCCTTCATCCCCGAGCTAGACGAGGAAGGCGCCGAAGTGCCGACCAACTGGTTCGGGCTAAACCCGGAGTATGGGGAGAACTCGGCAGAGGAGATCACCTCCAGCGATGAGGGAGAAGATGAGGAGGATGAGCATGACGAAGATGATGCGCCAGACGATGGAGCAGACGGTCGGCCTCAGCCCGACCAAGTCTCGACCAACAAGCCACGTGTCACCAAGCCGACTGCTACTGGTGTCGACCAGGCCGAGGCCCACCAGTCAGCCGCTCCACCACCCGGCGCCTCAGCCTCCGCCGACCCCTCAGATCTGCCTATTGTGCCTCTGGCCTAGGCCGCCAACTTATCTTTCTTTCCCGTCCTTGTAGTCTTTTGAACAAGTATGTTAAATTCACGCAATTCCACCCGCTGGGGGTGTACTCAAACTCTGTTGAATGCTGGCCGAGGGCCTTATGTAAATTAATTTATTCGCACAAGTCTGTGCTTTGCCGAGTTCTACTTTGCCTTGCTTTTCTGTTCCGTTTTGGCCTTTTCCTTTGCCGTCTTCCCTTTGGCTGCCGCCCTGCCAGCCGGACAGCCGCTCTGTGGTCTGTGGCTGGGTCACGGACTTAGCAGTTTAGGATAGACAAGTACTTTGGCCGCCTAAAACGTAGCAATTTAAGTGAGAAGATGGCCGTCCGTCTACTCAACAGCCGGACGGTGAGACAAGGAGCCAGCTTGGCCTATGCCGATTTTTTCGCTAGTCTTTTTTGGTGTGGACACCATTTCCTGCCTTTAGCTCTTGCCAGCCGGACAGTCATTGTGCGAGCTACGGCTTACGGCAAGAGAGGGCTTAGATGTCGGCACAATACTTGTCCAACTGAAGGTAATATCAACATAGGACAAGGAGGTAAGCCCCCGGGCCGACTGGTCGTACCCGGTGCTAGCCGGAGGAAAAAACATTAATAGGAGTAATCTTATCATATAGATAAAAAGGGTAGCCCCCGAGTGCTCCTCGAGGGAGCCGATGTCTTTTCTCTTAATACAAAAGCTAGTATGGTACATACCGCATTTAACTGTAAAATCTTTGAAGGAGATTTGCATTCCATGGGCTCTTCGTCTCCTTGCCGAAATCGTCCCTTTTGCACGCCCTAGGCTTCTGCGCGTCGGTGAGGTAGTAGGAGTCGTTGCCCAAGGCTTTGCTGATGACGAAAGGGCCCTCCAAGGGGGCCGAGAGCTTTTGTTGGGCGGCTGTTCGCTAGATCAGTCGGAGCACAAGGTCCCCTTCTGGAAGGATCGAGGCCTGACCTTCCAGCTGTGGTAGTGGCGCAGGCCCTGCTGGTAGATGGCAAACCGGCTGAGTGCTAGCAGTCGACCCACTTTCAGCAAGTCAACACCGTCTTCTCATGCTTCCTTCGCCTTCGCCTCCATGTACATGGTGACGCGAGATGAGTCAAACTCAATGTCGGTTGGGATGGCGGCCTCGGCCCCGTACACGAGGAAGAAAAGGGTGAAGCCGGTTGCTTTGTTGGGCGTGGTCCGAAGACTCTAAAGGACGGCCGACAGTTCGTCAATCCAGCAGCCGGCCGAGCACTCCAGCGGCTCGACCGGTCGAGGCTTGATGCCGGACAAGATGAGGCTATTTGCGCGCTCCACCTGGCCTTTTGACAACGGATGGGCACCGGACGTTAAGTCCAGTCGGATTCCCTACGTCGTGCAGAAACGGGCCAAGGCTCCTTTGGCAAAGTTCATGCCGTTGTCGGTGATGTTGCTGTGTGGTACACCGTACCGGATGGTCATGTCTGCGATTGGCTTTGCTTCAATCCACTTGGTGAATTTGTCCACGGGGACAAGCAAATGGGTCATGCCGCCATGTGCTATCTTGAATGGGCCCACCATGTCCAGCACCTAGACAGCGAAAGTCCAAGTGAGGGGATGGTCTTGAGTGCAGAAGCCGACAAGTGTTGCTTGGAGATCAAACGTTGGCATCTGTTGCACTTCTTGACCAAGTCATCGGCATCGTCCAAAGCGGACGACCAGAAGAAACCGTGGCGGAAATCTTTAGCGACAAGGGATCTGGAAGCCACTTAGTGGCCGCACTCGCCTTGATGAATAACTTTGAGGATTGCTCTGCCCTTCTCTGGATCTACGCAGCGCTGGAATACACCAGTCACACTACGCCTGACAAGCTCTCTGTTTACTATCGTGTAAGATGCTACCCAGCATTTTACCTGCCGAGCCAAAATTTCGTCAGCTGGTAGCTCTCCGCTCACCAGGAAGTTGAAAATGGGCTGCGCCCATGCTGGTGCTTCGACCACTATCACTGGTACCAGGTCGGTTGGGTTGGGAGGCGGCGGGTCGGAGCCACCTGCAGCTTGCTGCGTTGTTGAAGTCCGCGGGCCGCCTACCGTAGCCCCCGGGCCAGGTGCGAGTGCTGCAGTCCCTAGGTCGCCTGCCGAAGTCCCCGGGCCTCCTGCCGCAGCCCCCGGGCCGGGTTATGAAGTCCCCCGGCGAGGTGTGACTGCTGTATTCCCCGAGTCACCTGCCGAAGTCCCCGGGCAGGCTGCTGCAGTCCCCGAGTTGGTTCCGACCATTTTGGAAGCAGCTGGCAGAAAGATGGACTCTGATTCCGGCGAAGGCTTGATAGACAGCCTACGGAGGCACTAGAGGGAGACACCGGCTGGTCTTGCTTGCCAGGTGGAGCCAATCCGTGCCAGGGCATTTGCTTGCTCGTTGTCGGCCCATGGCACGTGAAGGGACTCGCACCCGTCAAAATATCTGCTAATCTGCTAGACGAGGAAGTGGTAGGTCGCCATGTTTGCATCCTTGGCATCCCAGTTGCCAGATGACTTCTGGACCACCAAGCCATAGCAGAGCACTCGACGGATGCAAATTTCTTTGGCCAGTCGAAGCCCATGGACGAGTGCTTCGTACTCAGCCACGTTGTTGGAGGCGGCAAAGTGAATTTTCAAAGTGTACTTGAGCTTGTCGGCCTTGGGAGAGGTGAGGACGATGCCGGCTCCTAGACCGGTGCGAATCTTCTAGCCATCAAAGTGCATCCGCCAATGAGTGGAGTCCTGCGCTGGCGACAAGTATTGGGTCTTGGCCCAGTCGATGAGGAAGTCGACCAATGCTTGGGACTTGATGGCAGTGTGGAGCTTGTAGAGGATGGTGTAGGGAGCCAACTTGATTGCCCACTTCGCAACCCGGCCTAATGCATCTCTGTTGCCTATGATCTCGGCAAGTGGAGCAGTGTAGACGAATGTGATGGAGTGCTCTTGGAAATATTGCTTGAGCTTCTTGGCGGCAAAGTACACATCGTAGCACATCTTCTAGTAGTGGGGGTAATTCTGCTTGGAGGTGAACAATACTTCACTTAGGTAGTAAATGGGCCTCTAGACCGGCCGAGCTCTGCCCTCTTTTAGGCGTTCAACGATGATGACTGTGCTGACCACTCGGTTGGTGGCGGTGATGTAGAGGAGCATGGGCTCCTTAGCAGCTGGAGCCGCCAAGAAAGGCGGCGTGGTTAGCATCTTATTAAGTTGGAGAAAATCTTCACCCGCCTTATCGTTCCACTCAAATCAAGTTGTTTTCTTCATCAGCTGGTACAGGGGCAAGGCCTTCTCGCCCAGCCGACTGATGAAGCGGCTGAGAGAAGCCAAGCACCTAGTGAACTTCTGGACGTCCCGCAGCTTGGTCGGTCTCTACATCCGCTCAATGGCCTTGATCTTCACAGGGTTGCACTCCATGCCGTGTTCTGAAACAAGGAAACCAAGTAGCTAGCCGACTGGGACTCCAAAGACACACTTCTTTGGGTTGAGGTTGATTTGAAAATGGTGCAGATTGTCAAAAGCCTCCTTGAGATCTTCCAGGAGGGTGCCACGCTTCTCTGTCTTCACCATAATATTGTCTACGTAGACATGGGCATTTCTGCCGTGTTGCTTGAGGAGGCACTTTGGCATGCAACGCTGAAACATGGCACCGACATTTCTCAAGCCGAATGTCATTGTCAGGTAGAAGAAGGCTCCGAATGGTGTGATGAAGGCGGTCTTCAGCCGATCGGCCGGGTTCAGCTTGATCTGATGGTAACCAGAGTAGGTGTCCAAAAAACTCAACAGCTCGCATCCGGCTATGGAGTCAATCACTTGATCTATCCGAGGCAGGGCAAACGGATCATTGTGGCAGGCTTTGTTGAGGCTGGTATAATCAATGCACATGCGCCACTTGTTGTTCTTCTTCTTCAGCACAAGGACCGGGTTGGGAAGCCACTCTGGATAGAACACGTCCATGATGAAGCGGGCTGCTAGCAGTCAGGCTATCTCTTCACCAACAATTCTTCTCTTCTCTTCTTATAGGCGGTAGAGGGGTTGCTTGACCGGTTTCGCATCTGACCTGACATGTAGCTTGTGCTCGGCGAAATCCGTCGAAACACATGGCATGTCTTTAGGAGACCATGCAAAGATGTCCTGATTCTCACGGAGAAAATCGACGAGCTCACTTTCCTATTTGATGTCGAGGTTGGTCCCTATGATAGCGTACCTCTCCGGGTGCTCCGGGTCCAAGGGGATCTTCTTTGTTTCTTTGACCAGCTGGAAGGAGCCCTAAGCTTCTAACTCCTAGGGGTCTGGCGACCAGTCCGGCTGCTTGCCGACCATGGCCACAACCTGGTCAAGGAGCTGCTTCTCGGCAGTAATCACAAGGGACTCGGCCAGCCGACTGCTGGCAGCGGCATAGGTGGCTGACTTCTTGTAGTCGCCAGCAACGACAATTATTTCCTTGGGACCCGACATCTTCATCTTGAGGTAGGCGTATTGAGGCACCGCCATGAACTTAGCAAGTGTTGGTCGGCCCAAGAGGGCGTGGTAGGGGCTCTCCAGGTCAACCACCTCGAACCAGATTGGCTCAAGGCGGAAGTGATCTCTATCTCCGAGGAGGACATCTATCTTGATATTGCCGATTGGTGAGCAGGAAAGGCCGTTTACTATGCCGTGGAAGACGGTCCGACTGGGCTGCTGATGCTTCTATTTGATGCACAACTTCTCTGGGATGTCATGGTAGAGGATGTTGATGCTGCTACCGCCGTCTATCAGAATTCGGGAAAAGCGTCAGGCTCGCCTCTGTGTTGAAAAGATGGCATCCAACACCATAGCATAGGAACCCGGAGAAGGCATTACATCCGGGTGGTCAGCTCGGCTCTAGCTGATGGGCTTCTCAGACCAGTGCATAAATTCTAGGGCTTCAGAGGTGACAGCATTCACCTCACGGTGCTGCTGGCGCCGGTTGTGCTTGTTGTCAACCAAGCTGGTGAAGACGATGTAGGCTCCGTGTTCTTCATGGAATTCATCCTGGACAATGCCGACTAGGCGGACCACCGGCTGCTGAGGAGCCGGAGCCAGTGGGATAGTAGGCGGAAGCGGCAGCCCCTCCCCTTGGTGATGCGGGTGAGCTAGTGGCACTTCCGGGTTATATGGTTCGACGGCTTCGCTCCACTGTGGAACTTGCAAGGAGCATAAAGGGTCAACTCGAAGGAGAAGGCGGGCTTGCTACCCTTCTGACGCTTGGATCCAGGCTGATCCTCGGGCTGCTGATCTTCAATAGTTGCAACTTGTCGGCAGGTGGAAGGCGGCTCCTCGGCCTTGCGCTTGCTGTCATTCGACTGCTAGCACCGACTGGAATCGCCAATCGGCGTGTGAGGAGCTGGAGGAAGCACTTTCCCAGACGCGTCCACTCGGAGCTCTGACTTCATGGAGGAGAAGGCAGTGATGTACTTGTTTGCGATGATCAACAACTCGTCGAGTGTAGTCCGCTTGTTGTAGAGGAGGCGGTTCTTGAGCAAGGACCCTTCATTACACCTGGCAGTAAAATACTCTATGGCCTACACCTCATGAACACCTTCGCAGGAGTTGTGCAGTTCGGCCCACCGCGTCAGGTAGTCGCGGGTGGACTCCGTTGGCCTTGGACGCATAGAGAGAGCTGGCGAGGCTTGGGTGGCTGCATGTAGGTGCTGGTGAAGTTGCAGATGAAGACTTTGGTGAAATTCAGCCAGCTGTTGATGCTGTAAGGCTTGAGGCTGTTCAGCCATTTCCGGGGCGTGCCCTGGAGCATGAGCAGAATGTACTTCACAGCTACGCGCTTGTTGCCGTTTGCTATGTTGACGGAGGTGGAGTAGTCAACCAACCAATCTTCCGGCTTCACGGAGCCGTTGTACTTGGGCATATCTCGAGGGAGCGAGAACCCTTTGGGAATGGGCTTGTCACGAATGCGGGGGCCAAAACCAGGTGGCCCGATTGCATCTTCTTCTTCTACCACCAGGGATTGAGCCAGTCGGTCAAAATGGTGGCGGGCGTCGTGCTCTTCGACTCCTTCATGGGGGCCTAGGCGGTCTCCGAGATTTGGGTGCTCAATAGCCGGCAGGGAGATGCGCCTCTCGCTGCGCGGGGGAGGCGGACGATCACCCCGCTGCTCGACTGCTCGAGGGCGGCCGTCTTGGTCGCGCTCGATAGTGATGTGTGTCCGGCTACGGCTAGCAGCCGACTCTTGGTCTCTTCGGTCGTGGGCGCCGCCTGTTGGCGTCTGGGAGGTCGTGTTGTGTTCTCGGTGGCGGGAGGTTCTCGGCATGCAGGATGGGTTCCACCACACGGCAGCCAGCTTCTTGCGGTGCAGCCGTGTCGAGGAGCCGTTGGACGCGCTCTGTCATGCAGTGTCGCTCGTCACGCTCCAGGAGATCCAGTTCGTCCGCTGCCGCCTGGGCAACATGCAGATTCTCCAAAGGCGTGGTGTAGACGGGGCGGTCGGCTCCAAGCATGCTAGCGACGGCCGCGCCACGCTGCCGAACTGTGCCCATACGGCTCGGCTCGGTAGCAGCCGGCGTGCCGCAGATGAGGTGGTCGATCTCGCGCTGGTAGGCTTCACCGAGGCACCTCATCGCCGCCAGCTACTGGGCGCTTTCGAGGAGCGAGATGCGGAAGGCTTCCAGCATTGCTCCGTCCGCGTTCTCCACAACGGGCGCAGACAAACCCCGCACTGCCGCCTGCAGCGAGTTGTGGGCAGCCCCATCGGAGAGCCCATCGTGGCTAATGACCAGCACCTTCGTGACGGTGCTGGTGCTGGCATCACTTGTCACAGGAGGGAGCCGATTGTCGATGACCACCACGTTACCGGGGAAGGAATCGGGGGATGCCACATCGAAGTCGACGAGCATCGGGTCGGTGGAGCTAACAGACTCTATGTTGAAGGCGGGTCGTTGGCGATGTGTTGCCTTCCAAGGAGGTCAACGAAGTAGCTTTCAGAGTTGGTTGCACCCACGTCGGGCCGCCGACGATGTCGGCAAAACTGCTCGCGGCGCAAGCTGTTTCTACCCAGCATAGCGTGTCGAAGCAGATGCCATCCGGCGTGCCAGGCTAGCTGCGTTCGCTGGGAAGGAAAAGGGTTCCCGTCCAGAGCGTGTTTCCGGACGACGGTGCACCTTGCCCCATGGTGGGCGCCAAATGTTGGGGATGTGTAGCGACATATGCCAGGGGTTGCTAATCATGGAGAGGGACAAGAGTACGTCGCTGGGCTCTAGAAGTGAGAGTGAGCAAGACCGCATACGCCTGCGAATCTTACCCAGTTTCGGTGCTCTCCATGGAGATAACACCCCTAGTCCTACTCTACGGGGTCTCCGCATGATGACTATGATCAAATAGAGTAGCTATTGGGGAACATAGTAATTTCAAAAAAATTCCTACGCACACGCAAGATCATGGTGATGCATAGCAACGAGATGGGAGAGTGTTGTCCATGTACCCTCGTAGACAGAAAGCGGAAGCGTTAGCACAACACGGTTGATGTAGTCGTACGTCTTCATGATCCGACCGATCAAGTACCGAATGCACGGCACCTCCGAGTTCAGCACACGTTCATCCCGATGACGTCCCTCGAACTCTGATCTAGCCGAGTGTTGAGGGAGAGTTTTGTCAGCACGACGGCGTGGTGATGATGATGATGTTCTACCGATGCAGGGCTTCGCCTAAGCACTGCTACAGTATTATCGAGGTGGACTATGGTGGAGGGGGGCACCGCACACGGCTAAAAGATCAACTGATCAATTGTTGTGTCTCTAGGGTGCCCCCTGCCCCCGTATATAAACAAGCAAGGGGGGGGTGCGGCTGGCCAGGAGAGAGGGCCCATTAACCTCCCAGGGGGTTCCGGTAACCTCCCGGTACTCCGTTAAAATCCCGATTTCATCCGGAACACTTCTGATATCCAAACATAGGCTTCCAATATATCAATCTTCATGTCTCGACCATTTCAAGACTCCTCGTCATGTCCTTGATCATATCCGGGACTCCGAACAACCTTCGGTACATCAAAACATATAAACTCATAATATTACTGTCATCGAAACGTTAAGCGTGCGGACCCTACGGGTTCGAGAACTATGTAGACATGACCGAGAGACGTCTCCGGTCAATAACCAATAGCGGAACCTAGATGCTCATATTGGCTCCCACATATTCTATGAAGATCTTTATCGGTCAGACCGCATAACAACATATGTTGTTCCATTTGTCATCGGTATGTTACTTGCCCGAGATTCGATCATCGGTATATCAATACATAGTTCAATCTTGTTCCTGGCAAGTCTCTTTACTTGTTCCGTAATACATCATCCCGCAAATAACTCTTTAGTTCCAATTCTTGCAAGGCTTAAGTGACATGCATTACCGAGAGGGCCCAGAGATACCTCTCCGACAATCGAAGTGACAAATCCTAATCTCAAAATACGCCAACCCAACAAGTACCTTCGGAGACACCTGTACAGCACCTTTATAATCACCCAGTTACGTTGTGACGTTTGGTAGCACACAAAGTGTTCCTCCGGTAAACGGGAGTTGCATAATCTCATAGTCATAGGAACATGTATATGTCATCAAGAAAGCAATAGCAACATACTAAACGATCGGGTGCTAAGCTAACGGAATGGGTCAAGTCAATCACATCATTCTCCTAATGATGTGATCCCGTTAATTAAATGACAACTCATGTATATGGTTAGGAAACATAACCATCTTTAATTAACGAGCTAGTCTAGTAGAGGCATACTAGTGACACTCTTTGTCTATTTATTCACACATGTATCATGTTTCCGGTTAATACAATTCTAGCATGAATAATAGACATTTATCATGATATAAGGAAATAAACAATAACTTTATTATTGCCTCTAGGGCATATTTCCTTCAGTCTCCCACTTGCACTAGAGTCAATAATCTAAATTACACAGTAATGATTCTAACACCCATGGAGCCTTGGTGCTGATCATGTTTTTCTCGTGGAAGAGGCTTAGTCAACGGGTTTGCAACATTCAGATCCGTATGTATCTTGCAAATTTCTATGTATCCCACCTGGACTAAATCCCGGATGGAATTGAAGTGTCTCTTGATGTGTTTGGTTCTCTTGTGAAATCTGGATTCCTTCGCCGAGGCAATTGCACCAGTATTGTCACAAAAGATTTTCATTGGACCAGATGCACTAGGTATGACACCTAGATCGGATATGAACTCCGTCATCCAGACTCCTTCATTTGCTGCTTCCGAAGCAGCTATGTACCCCGCTTCACACGTAGATCCCGCCACGACACTTTGTTTAGAACTGCACCAACTGATAGCTCCATCGTTCAGTGTAAACACGTATCCGGTTTGCGATTTAGAATCGTCCGGATCAGTGTCAAAGCTTGCATCAACGTAACAATTTACGATGAGCTCTTTGTTACCTCCATAAATGAGAAAGATATCCTTTGTCCTTTTCAGGTATTTCAGGATGTTCTTGACCGCTGTCCAGTGATCCACTCCTGGATTACTTCGGTACCTCCCTACTAGACTTATAGCAAGGCACACATCAGGTATGGTACACAGCATTGCATACATGATAGAGCCTATGACTGAAGCATAGGGAACATCTTTCAGTTTCTCTCTATCTTCTAAAGTGGTCGGGCATTGAGTCTTACTCAAATTCACACCTTGTAACCCAGGCAAGAACCCTTTCTTTTCTTGATCCATTTTGAACTTCTTCGAAACTTTGTCAAGGTATGTGCTTTGTGGAAGTCCAATCACTACAAGAAATATGTCAACTTGTGACCCTCACTATTGGCTGCTGAAAGGTCATTGTTTTTCATTTGCGACCTTTTTTTGACCAAAAACAGAAGGTCGAAAGCTGGCGGTCGTAAACTAAAATTAATGACCTTCTCTGTGAGAAGGTCGTAGATGTTTATGACCAAAATATGCCTACTGTTTTGTTTTGGTCACTAGCAGCCTCCTCAGGCCACGTAGGCATCCGACGTGGCGATCTGATGTGGCACAAGAATCAGCCCGGTCCAATTCGATTTTCTACATGGGCCTAGCCCAACAATTTGGCCTTTTTAATGTATTTTTCCTATGCTTTTATTAGCTACATGGGTCTGGCCCAACAATTAGGAATTTCTTTTCTGACATGCAGTCTTTTACAATCCATTTTTTGGGGCCTCATCCTTTTTGGAATCTAAAATTTATATTGCTCCTTTTAGAAACAAGTCCAACATAGTTTCGGCCATGGCCTTTTTAGAGCCCAAGTATTGAGTGCAATATAAATTCTGGACAGGGCCTTTTTATAATCCAATAATGGGCCAAGCCCTCTCTAATTTACAGCCAATATTCTCAAATCAGTATAGTAACAGGACTTCTTCCACACAGTAATAACACATGTATAGTAAACTTTCTCACACAACATTATACAGAATAGTATCTCGCATAAAATTAGAGAGACCAATATTTATATTTCCTATGTTCACAAGTACATAACTTTTATCTCACACAACATTATACAGAACTGTATCTTGCAGGTTCAAAGCACATAAACTTTATCTAACAGGTTCCCCGCAACAAAAGAAGATCACCATCATCTCCTAAACAATAAATGATGCAAATAACCTGCACATTCAAAAAGAAAACGCAATATGTCAAAGAGAGAGAAACAAAAAATAGAGACTTGCATCAAGTAGACCAGATGATGTATAGATAGTTATCAAAGTAGCATCTACTTTACCCAAGAGATAGCATGAAGCAGTTTTGATGCCATTCATGCATTATTTCTGAGACTAGCAGCAAAATATACATAGGATGCCAAACAGCAATGAAATCAGACTAGAGAACCATCAAAGTAAATAAGGAACTGGTATAGAACACCAACTCAATCACCTTCACAGCAATGAAATCATGGATAATTCTTCTATTTAATTAAAGTTCTCTAAGCTTCTTCCCCCATTGAAAGCAGTCTACAAAATAATTGAGAACAAGGTCAACGCCAAAATTCAAACCATATAATTTCTTGCTAATCTAATATACGGTCATTGAAAAGAAAGATGTATTTTGCTGTAAGATTTTAGCGCTAGTACACAATACATAAAAATGTACCAAAAATCCTTAGTGATCTGAAGCAGCAAACAAAATTTAGACACAGACAATGCATGCCATAGTAATAGCAGCACAAATAGAGAAATGCAAAAGGCACCTCATACTAGTATGGTGATCTTCGTCGCAAATTTTAAGCTCTATTTCATGTAGATAATTTATTTGGTTTCAGTAAACAACAACAACAGCATGCAGTATATATGAAGGGATTACAACAGGTTCCTACAGTACACTAGATAGGCCAACATTTTAGACTACTAGTACCTAGAAATCATATGCAACTCTATTTTTTCTCTAGCCCACCCACAAGATCATAAGAGAAATCATAAGTATCTGGTGCATTTGATATAATAAATCAGCTCCCGAACAAACAGAAGTTCTGCATCTTCACAGCCCAATTGAGGAGATCTGTGGGATAACCTACCCTGAGGAGCTCGCTGCGGGATCTTCTCCATGGACAGCCCCCTTCTTTCACAACACCAGATTGGCCTCTTCACGAACCTGCAAAAATAAATGCACACACAAATCAGATTGTGGGAGACGAGAGGAGGAAGAGGAGGAGGAGGGATGTGTATGCAAGTGTATAAGCATCAAGCATGAGATACTTTTCAAATTACTATGAACATTCTTAGTTTCTTTGATTGAAGTAGGTGACTGGGGCTAGGTGTGCTCACTACTAGGTAGTAAAAATTCGGTATATACAAGCATTGCGTGCTTAGTTATCGGCGACGAATATCTAGACACCAAAATATCGGTGCCTCTGCCGCAAGTGACCATCATCGTGAACTAGACATACGAATACTAAATATCAACCAATGCACATACTTTTATTACCAGGAAGAGAGATAGCTCAAAACAGAACATATATAATTAAGAGCTAGTGTTGTTGTTGTCATCATCCACAGAGGATACATACTGCTCCGAATCAAACAAAGAAGAGCTAGTGTTGTTGATCTAGTACAGAAATTAAGCAAGCGAGTATAGGAGATGCACACACGTGCTACTGCTGGTATCTACATCAAGTTGGCTGTGTGTGGGCGCTTGAGCTAGCTTAGTACATACAGTCCATGGTTGGGCTCCAAAACAAACAGAGCATGCTAGTGTCAACAGAATCAAGCTAGTAGAATAGAAGCAGACCATACCATGATGAAGTTAAAGTGGAATAAACAATGCATATACATTTTCTAGTGGAAAATCATAGGAATAGTTGATGAAAATTTGCATCCGAAGTTCTAACAATGCCATGTCTACATTGTTCAGCAGCTTTGAATAACAAAAAAATCTACCATTTATGATTAATTCAACAAGAAAACTAAATAGCATAGGCCTTTTGGGACAAACAAAACTAAACAGCGAGCACAACATGATATGGATATCTCAAAACAAATTCTTCTCGAAAAATACTTTGGAACAGATATAGACAACATACGAAACTGATCTACAATCTACAATAAGATATACCAGTCTCGTCAAATCAGGCTGCTAAATCTCCCAACGCCACATCAGTAACAGCCTCTAGATCATGAATCAACGCAATGCCACATGAGTCAAGAGTTAATCTATCTGAGGACAGGCATGGAACCCAATAGCAGTACACGCTAAAACCGATCAACCACATGAATCCCTAGGCAAAACACGCTACAACTCATCAACCACACGAATCCCTACACAGTCCCTACCGTGAACTTTGTGACATATAGAGGCCACCACCAGGGGATATGAAAAGCATATAGTGTGAACTTTGTGCATCTTAATTTAGTAGCAGCATATAGTGTGGACTATGTAGTCCATATCATCTGCCACGTCTTCAGCTGAAATGCATAAACAGAGCCATATGATGCATTAGTTTATTTTGTCAGTAAATGTATTATGTGCTTTCAAGCTCAAAACAACATCATAGAACATGTTTGACTCACCAGTTATCTGGACTATCACTCCATTCACACTACAGAGATCACTCGGACTGTCGAGTCTCCATGAACTAGCTCACAAAGGGCTTCCAAAAAGTCCTTGTAGAATCCAACAATACCTGCCAGCCACACAGAAACATCAAAGCAACATAAGCCCATGATTGAGCACTCGAACACACTGAAAAACAGACATGGCATGTAGCACACCGGCGGTCACCTACCTGGATTGCCAGGGACGACCAGCACGTGAAGGGATGGGGACGACTCCCTGGAGGAGGAGCGGGATTCTACCGGGGCGCGGGGAGGTTGGGGAGGTGGTGAAGAGGAGCGCGTGGGCGAAGAGGAGCTCGTGCGCGCGGGAGGCTACGGTGGTGGCGCGCGCGAGGAGGCCCTGGGAGAGGCGCGAGAGGACGGTTGGGGTGGAGGGGTTGGTGGGGGCGGGGTCGACGAGGACGAAGAAGGAGGAGTGGCGGCAGAGGCGGAGGCGGCGGAGCATGGAGAGCAACGCGACCGAGGTGGGCGACGGCAGGAGGGCCGTGCAGGCGGCCATGCGGGCTGGCGGTGGCAGCACGGCCAGCCACCGCAGGATCGTGGTGCGCGGGGTGGGGGAGGGGAGGGGCTGCTAGGGTTGGCGGTGTGGTAGAGGGAGATTTGTGCGGTCAGGGCGTCGACGAGCTGCCATGCGGTGTGCGGCGACGCGAGCGCGGTGGCCATGGTCAGAGCCGCGGGGTGTGTGTTTCCGTGTCTCGGTGGCCGGTCGGAACTCGGGAATGGGGAGGAGCCACCGCGGGAGTGGATGAGGGGGAGAGTGAGGCCGGCGGCGAGATTGGATCTGGGGAGAAGGGGCGACGACGATGGATCTGGGAAGGGGATAGGGTTTGGGTGGTTGGGCTGCCCCGGGGGTGGGGGTTCTTTTTCTTTCTTTCTCTTTTTTCTTTAGATAAATGGGATGGATTGATGGATGGATGCCATGTCATCGATCCATGGCACAAACATTTCAACCAATAAGAACAAAGCTTATGTAATTGTGTTTTTCTATTTGTTTCTCTTGTATTTTTTGCATGAGGGTGTATTTTGGAATTGCATAGTTTGTTCAAATGATCTCATATTGTGCACAAGGGTGCATCTTGGAATTCCAAACAATGTAGCCTAAGGGAGTTTTCATTTTCTTTGCACGGAAAATTCATTTTCCATTTTTCGAGTGCCTGAGTTGAGTTCTTTTTGTGAAGGACCTACCATATATTTGTTGCAAAATTGGACTAAATCATTTTTCTAAAATACTAGGCCATATTTTATTCACAATTGACCAAATAGTTGGGTGTCAAAAGTTTTGATCCACCTCTGCTGAAAAAGACAAATTCCCATTGATTCAGTTGGAAGCGGGTCAAATTTGAACTACAGCTGGCTCATAGTTTGCTGTTTATTTTTTCCAAAAATCATTTCTAGTTAGATAAGTATCTATTTAATCAGAGAAACATCAAAAGTTTTGCAAGATTCAACCACTAGCTAGGAACGGTTATTCCCGCCGTTTTGACCGCATTTCGAAACGGGCATAAAAAATTCAAAAAAAATCAAAAAATTGGGAAACCTTCGCATTGTGTCATTATATGTGACCAAGTTTCCAGGAAAAATAATAAACTTGTAATACAGTGATTATTTTAAAAAATTGTTCTCAGAAATGAGCTATCACGCATGGAGATTCATAGCTTTCAAGCCAAATGATCAATCTGGCCACATTCATGGCATAGTTTGTTCAAATGATCTCATATTGTGCACAAGGGTGCATCTTGGAATTCCAAACAATGTTGCCTAAGGGAGTTTTCATTTTCTTTGCACGGAAAATTCATTCTCCATTTTCCTAGTGCCGAAGTTGAGTTTTTTTGTGAAGGACCTACATATAATTGTTGCAAAATTGGACCAAATCAATTTTCTAAAATACTAGGTCATATTTAATGCACAATTGACAGAAATGTTTGGGTGTCAAAATTTTTGATCCACCTCTGGTGAAAAAGACAAATTCCCGCCGATTCAGTTGGAAGCGGGTCAAATTTGAACTGCAGCTGCCTTATTGTTTGCTCCTTATTTTTTCCAAAAATCATTTCTAGTTACATAAGTATCTATTTAATCAGAGAAACATCAAAGGTTTTGCAAGATTCAACCACTAGTTAGGAACGGTCATTCTTGTCGTTTTGACCGCATTTTGAAATGGGCATAAAAAATTAAAAAAATGGGAAACCTTCGCATTGTGTCATTATATGTGACCAAGTTTCCAGAAAAAATAATAAACTTGTAATACAGTTATTATTTTAAAAAGTGTTCTCAGAAATGAGCTATCACGCGTGAAGATTCATGGCTTTCAAACCAAATGATCAATCTTATGGCCACATTCATGGCACAGTTTGTTCAAATGATCTCATATTGTGCGCAAGGGTGCATCTTGGAATTCCAAAGAATATTGACTAAGGGAGTTTTCATTTTCTTTGCACGGAAAATTCATTTTCCATTTTCCGAGTGCCTGAGTTGAGTTCTTTTTGTGAAGGACCTACCATATATTTGTTGCAAAATTGGACCAAATCATTTTTATAAAATACTAGGACATATTTGATTCAAAATTGACCAAATGGTTGGGTGTCAAAAGTTTTGATCCACCTCTGCTGAAAAAGACAAATTCCTACCTATTCAGCTGGAAGCGGGTCAAATTTGAACTACAGCTGCCTCATAGTTTGCTCTTTATTTTTTCCAAAAATCATTTCTAGTTACATAAGTATCTATTTAATCAGAGAAACATCAAAAATTTTGCAAGATTCAACCACTAGCCAGGAACGGCCATTCCCGCTGTTTTGACCGCATTTTGAAACAGGCATAAAAAATAAAAAAAATAAAAAAATTGGGAAACCTTCGCATTGTGTCATTATATGTGACCAAGTTTCCAGGAAAAATAATAAACTTATAATACAGTGATTATTTTAAAAAAGTGTTCGCAGAAATGAGCTATCACGCGTGAAGATCAATGGCTTTCAAGCCAAATGATCAATCTTATGGCCACATTCATGGCATAGTTTGTTCCAATGATCTCATATTGTGCACAAGGATGCATATTGGAATGGCAAACAATGTTGCCTAAGGAAGTTTTCATTTTCTTTGGACGAAAAAACCATTTTCCATTTTTCGAGTGCCCAAAAGGAGGTTTTTTTGTGAAGGACCTCCCAAATAATTGTTGCAAAGTTGGACCAAATCAATTTTCTGAAATACTAGGACATATTTAATGCACAATTGACAAAATTGTTGTGTGTAAAATGTTTTGATCCACCTCTCGTGAAAAAGACAAATTTCCACCGATTCAGTTGGAAGCGGGTCAAATTTGAACTGCAGCTGCCTCATAGTTTGCTATTTATTTTTTCCAGAAATCATTTCTAGTTACATAAGTACCTATTTAATCACAAATACATGGTTTGGTGGCGATACATCAAGGTTCGGGCAGTGGCCGAGGGCCCCAACTCTAAAGCGCGTAAACTCGAATGCCCGTCGCGTGGTCACCGCGTGACCGTGGTGTTGCCATGTGTTCTGGGCGGCCTAGGCATGTCTAGTGGGTTGGGCACTCCCCAGGTAGGTGCTAGGAAGAAAATGACAACATAAGATTCTCACGAGGAGACCGATCGATGCTCAAACATGAATTAGCAGCCAAGTGTTTGATTAGCGGTACGAGAAATGTACATGGCTAATGGGCGTTAGTTTTGGATGAGGATGATCAGTTACTAAGAAGACCGTCTTCACAAATTTTCAGCTCAAAAGGAGGAGCCTAGGTGGAATTTCTTTGCAAAGTACCACACTGGACATAAATACGAATGTTGAAGCTGGGCTCAAAATAATGAATGGATTGAGCTGGCATTTGGTGTAGGATGGTTATTTGGGCATACGAAAGCACTGTAGAAAATGGATACTATTTGGACATGCCAAAGTGGTACTTCCTTCACAAAGTGCTGCTGTGAACAAAATAGGAAAATGAATATTTTTGAATTATTTTTGAACTAGGCAAGGAAGATTTTTGACATATTTTATGAAGATATTATCCAAAAAATTTATGAGAATTTTTTGGGAATTTTTGGAATAATAGAAATATAGGTTGCTTCACAACCTAGGGCAAAAATTGACACATGGACAAGACACATAGGCAAAACTGATGAGATGGTGCCTAGTCATCGCAACCCACCACAATTTACAAAGCTATGACCATCTATATTGGTCGTTAACAACTAGAAATAAGGCAGCGGACTAGCGCTGTTTGCTTTATGACCATTTCGTGTAAGGAAATTATGACATTTGTGACCAAAATGGTCGCAATGGTTTAGGGTTTGGAGCCCCCTGGACAACTTTTGACCAAGTGGTCTCAAATGGTCATAGATCTATGACCAATTCTTCCAGGGTCACTGCCAGAAGGTCACTAGTTGACCTATTTCTTGTAGTGAATTAAGCGTCTTGATCTATCTCTATAGATCTCGATGCCCAATATATAAGCAGCTTCACCGAGGTCTTTCATTGAAAAACTCTTATTCAAGTATCCCTTTATGCTATCCAGAAATTCTATATCATTTCCAATCAGCAATATGTCATCCACATATAATATTAGAAATGCTATAGAGCTCCCACTCACTTTCTTGTAAATATAGGCTTCTCCAAAAGTTTGTACAAAACCAAATGCTTTGATCACACTATCAAAGCGTTTAGTCCAACTCCAAGAGGCTTGCACCAGTCCATAAATGGAACGCTGGAGCTTGCACACTTTGTTAGCTCCCTTTGGATCGACAAAACCTTCCGGTTGCATCATATACAACTCTTCTTCAAGAAATCCATTCAGGAATGCAGTTTTTACATCCATTTGCCAAACTTCATATTCATAAAATGCGACAATTGCTAACATGATTCGGACAGACTTAAGCACCGCTACGGGTGAGAAGGTCTCATCATAGTCAATTCCTTGAACTTGTCGAAAACCTTTCACAACAAGTCGAGCTTTATAGACAGTAATATTACCGTCAGCGTCAGTCTTCTTCTTGAAGATCCATTTATTCTCAATTTCTTGCCGATCAACGGGCAAGTCAACCAAAGTCCACACTTTGTTCTCATACATGGATCCCGTCTCAGATTTCATGGCTTCAAGCCATTTTGCGGAATCTGGGCTCACCATCGCTTCTTCATAATTCGTAGGTTCGTCATGGTCTAGTAACATAACTTCTAGAACATGATTACCGTACCACTCTAGTGCGGATCTTACTATGGTTGACCTACGAGGTTCAGTAACAACTTGATCTGAAGTTTCATGATCATCATCATTAACTTCCTCACTAATTGGTGTAGGTGTCGCAGAAACCGGTTTCTGCGATGAACTACTTTCCAATAAGGGAGCAGGTACAGTTACCTCATCAAGTTCTACTTTCCTCCCACTCACTTCTTTCAGGAGAAACTCCTTCTCTAGAAAAACTCTGAATTTAGCAACAAAAGTCTTGCCTTCGGATCTGTGATAGAAGGTGTATGCAACAGTCTCCTTTGGGTATCCTATGAAGACACATTTCTCCGATTTGGGTTCGAGCTTATCAGGTTGAAGCTTTTTCACATAAGCATCGCAGCCCCAAACTTTCAGAAACGACAACTTTGGTTTCTTGCCAAGACACAGTTCATAAGGCGTCGTCTCAACGGATTTTGATGATGCCCTATTTAACGTGAATGCGGTCGTCTCTAAAGCATAACCCAAAAACGATAGCGGTAAATCAGTAAGAGACATCATAGATCGCACCATATCTAGTAAAGTATGATTACGACATTTGGACACACCATTACGCTGTGTTGTTCCGGGTGGTGTTAGTTGCGAAACTATTCCGCATTGTTTCAAATGAAGACCAAACTCATAACTCAAATATTCTCCTTCACGGTCAGATCGTGGAAACTTTATTTTCTTGTTACGATTATTTTCAACTTCACTCTGAAATTCTTTGAACTTTTCAAATGTTTCATACTTATGTTTCATTAAGTAGATATACCCATATCTGCTTAAATCATCTGTGAATTCAGAAAATAACGATATCCGCCACGAGCCTCAATATTTATCGGACCACCTACATCTGTATGTATGATTTCCAACAAATCTGTTGCTCTCTCCACAGTACCGGAGAACGGCGTTTTAGTCATCTTGCCCATGAGGCACGGTTCGCAAGTATCAAGTGATTTATTATCAAGTGTTTCCAAAAGTCCATTAGTATGGAGTTTCTTCATGCGCTTTACACCGATATGACCTAAACAGCAGTGCCACAAATAAGTTGCACTATCATTATGAACTCTGCATATTTTGGCTTTAATATTATGAATATGTGTATCACCACTATCGAGATTCAACAAAAATATACCACTCTTCAAGGGTGCATGACCATAAAACATATTACTCATGTAAATAGAACAACCATTATTATCTGATTTAAATGAATAACCGTCTCGCATCAAACAAGATCCAGATATAATGTTCATGCTTAACGCTGGCACCAAATAACAATTATTTAGGTCTAATACTAATCTCGAAGGTAGATGTAGAGGTAGCGTGCCGACCGCGATCACGTCGACTTTGGAAACATTTCCCACGTGCATCGTCACCTCGTCCTTACCCAATCTTCGCTTAATCTGTAGCCCGTGTTTCGAGTTGCAAATATTAGCAACAGAACCAATATCAAATACCCAGGTGCTACTACGAGCATTAGTAAGGTACACTGTCACATCCCTAGCTTTACCTTGGCCTTGGACTAGCTTGGTTGTTGCATCATGTTTAAATTCAAATGAAATTTGAATTGGGGAATTTTCAAAGCCTCAAAATCCTTTTAAAAATGATCAAGATAAAATTTCTTCAAATAAGTCCAAGAAAATGTTCTTGTTATCCTCTGGAAATATTGGAAAGAGGTAAAATCCAAACCAATATTTTTGGTGTCTCAGAAACATTTCTTTTGGGCATTTGAATTAAATCAATAATTATTTGAATTGGATTTATATCTACTATTAAATAAATATAGGTCCAATAATTCTGAAATATTTTATGGAGCTTTGGTTTAATTCTTTTAGCTTCTAAAAATATTTCCAGAAGCAACAAAATTGAATTAGTTTCAAAACCAAATTCAAAACAAACCTGCAAAATAGAAAATAGAACAGAATCAGAAAAAAACAGAGAGAGAGGAAAAACCCACCTGGCCTTACCTGCCAGCCCACCTACAGCCCACCTGGCGGCCCAAGTGGCCGGCCCAGCCCCCCAGCGCCCTTGTCATCTTCCTCCTCTGCCAGGAGGACAACTAGGTGCGTGGCGAGCGCCGACGCTGCTCCGGCCACCTCCTGCTTCCTCCCCGTACCTTCTAGCGATGCCACGGAGACGCCCCGTGGCCCCTCGCTCCTCTCCCTCACTCTCTCCTCTCTCCTTCACCCTCTAGTCCCTTCCACGAGCACGATCGAACGCAGCCGTCACCATCAACGAGCTCCCCCACGGCAACAGCCATCTCTGAGCCTCTCCGACGCGCCCCCGAGCTCTGCCGTGACGCCCCGGTCCTCTCCACCGAGCCACATGATGCCGGACGCCCTGGAGCGCCATCGTCGACGCCATCTTCGCCTCTACACTAACGGCCGTCGTCGACCGATTCGTCGTCACCAGGCCATCCCCGAGCACGCTGAGATCACCGACGACCCCGCCGTGAGCTCATCTACCGAACCCCTCTCTCCCCGCCGTCGTTCTCCTCCTCTAGCCCCGCTGTCCACCAGAGCCGAAAGCTCACCGCCGTGGCCAGGGTCACCGCAGCCCGCGCCTAAGCGCGTCACCGTGCTCGGTGAACCCCCAGGAGCGCGTAGAACCTGCCAGTTTATCCCCCTACCGCCCCGTAGCAACCAACCCGTCGTTGGCTGAACGCCGGGCGCCGCACCAGTTGTCGTCGCTGTAAACCTAGGCCATCCCAGCTGCTACCGCTGCCACCACTAGATGCGTGAGAGCGCCAGCAAGCCGTAGCAACAAACCACGCTCAAAACGGTGCCCTGTAGAGCATTCCCGAGCCGCTCTGTCGTCTCTGTCGTCGCCGGCGATGAGCCGTGGACCAAGTCCGGCGAGTTTGACCCTGTTTAACCAAGGGTGGGCCCAGTTTGACCCCCCTGGGTCAATGACAGGTGGGGCCCAGCCGGCTAATTAATCTAGGGTTAGTACTAATTATAATTAGTTAAAACTAATGACACTGACACGTGAGACCCACTGTCAGGTTTGACCTAGACCACTGCTGTTGACTTGCTGAGGTCAGCATGACGCAATGCTGACGCAATAACTTTTTCCTGGACTTATTATTATTCATGAAATTCCAGAAAATAGTACAAACTTCTAAAAATCATAGAAAATCAACCGTAGCTCCAAATCAAACAAGTTATATATGAAAAATGATCAGAAAAATCCAATCTATCCATCTGTACTGGTTTCATGCATGCTAAAGCAACCTAACCTTGCTGTTTAGATCAAACAAGATAATGCACCATTATGACTTTATACATGAGCTTACATTTGAATCTTTGATTCAAATGGGTTCAACTCAACCTGTCCTAGTATGCATAAGTCAAAAGACATTCATATTGACATGTCACATTCATGCATCATATTGTTGCATTGCATTGATTGTGTTTCCTTCTCTGTTGCCAGTATTTGTCCCCTCTCAATAGACGTGGTTTCGACGATCAGATCGAAGACACCAATGAAGAACTATATTATCTTCAAAAGTGCCAGGTAAGCAAAACCCCCTTGTTCATTCCGAAACAATCCCACCCTCTTGCTCCTGCTCTCTTTTACTGCATTAGGACTGTTGGAAATATGCCCTAGAGGCAATAATAAAAGCATTATTATTATATTTCCTTGTTCATGATAATTGTCTTTTATTCATGCTATAATTGTGTTATCCGGAAATTGTAATACATGTGTGAATAATAGACACCAACATGTGCCTAGTAAGCCTCTAGTTGACTAGCTCGTTGATCAACAGATAGTCATGGTTTCCTGACTATGGACATTGGATGTCATTGATATCGAGATCACATCATTAGGAGAATGATGTGATAGACAAGACCCAATCCTAAACATAGCACAAGATCGTGTAGTTCGTTTGCTAGAGTTTTCCAATGGCAAGTATCCTTTCCTTAGACCATGAGATCGTGTAACTCCCGGATACCGTAGGACTGCTTCGGGTGTACCAAACGTCACAACGTAACTGGGTGACCATAAAGGTATACTACGGGTATCTCCAAAAGTGTCTGTTGGGTTGACACGGATCAAGACTGGGATTTGTCACTCCGTATGACGGAGAGGTATCACTGGGCCCACTCGGTAATGCATCATCATTATGAGCTCAAAGTGACCAAGTGTCTAGTTACGGGATCATGCATTACAGTACGAGTAAAGTGACTTGCCGGTAACGAGATTGAACAAGGTATTGGAATACCGACGATCGAATCTCGAGCAAGTAACATACCGATTGACGAAGGGAATTGTATACGGGGTTTTTTGAATCCTCGACATCGTGGTTCATCCGATGAGATCATCGAGGAGCATGTGGGAGCCAACATGGGTATCCAGATCCCGTTGTTGGTTATTGACCGGAGAGCAATCTCGGTCATGTCTACATGTCTCCCGAACCCGTAGGGTCTACACACTTAAGGTTCGGTGACGCTAGGGTTGTAAAGATATGAATATGCAATAATCCGAAAGTGGTTCGGAGTCCCAGATGAGATCCCGGACGTCATGGGGAGTTCCGGAATGGTCCGGAGGTGAAGAATAATATATAGGAAGTGCTGTTTTGGCCAACGGGAAAGTTTCGGGGTCACCGGTATTGTACCGGGATCACCGGAAGGGTCCCGGGGGTCCACCGGGTGGGGCCACCCATCCCTGAGGGCCCCATGGGACAAAGTGGGGAGGGGAACCAGCCCATAGTGGGCTGGTGCGCCCGCCTAGGCCCACCCCATGTGCCTAGGGTTGGAACCCTAGGGTGGGGGGGCGCCCCACCTTGCCTTGGGGGCTACTCTAGCCCTGGCCGCCGCCCCCCTTGGGAGATCCAATCTCCAAGGGGCCGGCGCCCCCCTAGGGGCCTATATAAAGGAGGGGAGGGAGGGGGCAGCCACACTCTGCATCCTTGGCACCTCCCTCTCCCCTGCTGCACCTCTCTCTCTCGTAGTACACGGCGCAGCCCTGCTACCGTGACGCCCTGCATCCACCACCACGCCGTCGTGCTGCTGGATCTTCATCAACCTCTCCTTCCCCCTTGCTGGATCAAGAAGGAGGAGGAGTCATCCGCTCCGTACGTGTGTTGAACGCGGAGGTGTCGTCCGTTCGGCGCTTGGTCATCGGTGATTTGAATCACGGCGAGTACGACTCCGTCATCCATGTTCTAGTGAACGTTTCCGCTCGTGATCTACAAAGGTATGTAGATGCATCCGATCACTCGTTGCTAGATGAACTCATAGATGGATCTTGGTGAAACTGTAGGAATTTTTTTTCTACAACGTTCCCCAACAGTGGTATCAGAGCCAGGTTTATGCGTAGTTCTCTTTGCACGAGTAGAACACAATTTGTTGTGGGCGTAGATGTTGTCAACTTTCTTGCCGCTACTAGTCTTATCTTGCTTCAGCGGTATTGTGGGATGAAGCGGCCCGGACCAACCTTACACGTATGCTTACGTGAGACCGGTTCCACTGACTAACATGCACTAGTTGCATAAGGTGGCTGGCGGGTGTCTGTCTCTCCCACTTTAGTTGGAGCGGATTCGATGAAAAGGGTCCTTATGAAGGGTAAATAGAAGTTGACAAATCACGTTGTGGCTTTCATGTAGGTAAGAAAGCGTTCTTGCTAGAACCCTATTGCAGCCACGTAAAACTTGCAACAACAATTAGAGGACGTCTAACTTGTTTTTGCAGCAAGTGTTTTGTGATGTGATATGGCCAAAGTTGTGATGAATGATGAATGATCTATATGTGATGTATGAGATGTTCATGCTATTGTAATAGGAATCACGACTTGCATGTCGATGAGTATGACAACCGGCAGGAGCCATAGGTGTTGTCTTTATTTTTTGTATGACCTACGAGTCATTGAGAAACGCCATGTAAATTACTTTACTTTATTGCTAAACGCGTTAGCCATAGTAGTAGAAGTAATAGTTGGCGAGCAACTTCATGGAGACACGATGATGGAGATCATGATGATGGAGATAATGGTGTCATGCCGGTGACAAGATGATCATGGAGCCCCAAGATGGAGATCAAAGGAGCTATGTGATATTGGCCATATCATGTCACTTTTATTATTTGATTGCATGTGATGTTTATCATGTTTTTGCATCTTGTATACTTAGAACGACGGTAGTAAATAAGATGATCCCTCATAATAATTTCAAGAAAGTGTTCCCCCTAACTGTGCACCGTTGCGACAGTTCATTGTTTTGAAGCACCACGTGATGATCGGGTGTGATAGATTCTAACGTTGACATACAACGGGTGTAAGACAGATTTACACATGCAAAACACTTAGGTTGACTTGACGAGCCTAGCATGTACAGACATGGCCTCGGAACACAGAAGACCGAAAGGTCGAGCATGAGTCGTATAGAAGATACGATCAACATGAAGATGTTCACCAACGTTGACTAGTCGTCTCACGTGATGATCGGACATGGCCTAGTTAACTCGGATCATGTTATACTTAGATGACTAGAAGAGGGATGTCTATCTAAGTGGGAGTTCATTAAATAATTTGATTAGATGAACTTAATTATCATGAACTTAGTCTAAAATATTTACAATATGTCTTGTAGATCAAATGGCCAACATAGTCCTCAACTTCAACGCGTTCCTAGAGAAAACCAAGCTGAAAGACGATGGCAGCAATTACATGGACTGTGTCCGGAACCTGAGGATCATCCTCATAGCTGCCAAGAAAGATTATGTCCTACAAGCACCGCTGGGTGACGCACCTGTTCTCCCTACTGAACAAGACGTTATGAACGCTTGGCAGGCATGTACCGATGACTACTCCCTCATTCAGTGCGGCATACTTTACAGCTTAGAGCCGGGGCTCCAAAAACATTTTGAGAGACACGGAGCATATGAGATGTTCGAAGAGCTGAAAATGGTTTTCCAAGCTCATGCCCGGGTCGAGAGATATCAAGTCTCCGACAAATTCTTCAGCTGTAAGATGGAGGAAAATAGTTCTGTCAGTGAACACATACTCACTATGTCTGGGTTGCATAACCGCTTGACTCAGCTGGGAGTTAATCTCCCGGATGACGCGGTCATTGATAGAATCCTTCAGTCGCTTCCACCGAGCTACAAGAGCTTTGTGATGAACTTCAATATGGAGGGGATGGAAAAGTCCATTCCTGAAGTATTTGCGATGCTGAAATCAGCAGAGGTAGAAGTTAGAAAGGAACATCAAGTGTTGATGGTGAATAAAACCAATAAGTTCAAGAAAGGCAAGGTTAAGAAAACCATCAAGAAGGACGGCAAGGGAGTTGCTGCGCCCGGCAAGCAAGCTGCTGGGAAGAAGCCAAAGAATGGACCCAAGCCCAAGACTGAGTGTTTTTATTGCAAGGGAAGTGGTCACTGGAAGTGGAACTGCCCCAAATACTTAGCGGACAAGAAGGCCGGCATCACGAAAGATATATGTGATATACATGTAATTGATGTGTACCTTACCAGTACTCGTAGTAGCTCTTGGGTATTTGATACCGGTGCAGTTGCTCACATTTGTAACTCAAGGCAGGAGTTGTGGAATAAGCAGAGACTGGCGAAGGACGAGGTGACGATGCGCGTCGGGAATGGTTCCAAGGTCGATGTGATCGCTGTCGGCAGGCTGCCTCTTCATTTACCTACGGGATTAGTTTTGAACCTTAATAATTGTTATTTAGTGCCAAGTTTGAGCATGAACATTGTATCAGGATCTCGTTTGATACGAGATGGCTACTCATTTAAATCTGAGAATAATGGTTGTTCTATTTATATGAGAGATATGTTTTATGGTCATGCTCCGATGGTGAATGGTTTATTCTTAATGAATCTCAAGCGTAATGCTACACATATTCATAGTGTGAGTACCAAAAGATGTAAGGTTGATAATGATAGTCCCACATACTTGTGGCACTGCCGCCTTGGTCACATAAGTGTCAAATGCATGAAGAAGCTCCATGCAGATGGACTTTTAGAGTCTCTTGATTACGAATCATTTGACACGTGCGAACCATGCCTCATGGGTAAAATGACCAAGACTCCGTTCTTAGGAACAATGGAGCGAGCAACCAACTTATTGGAAATCATACATACTAATGTGTGCGGTCCAATGAGTGTTGAGGCTCGCGGTGGCTATCGTTATGTTCTCACCCTCACTGATGACTTGAGTAGATATGGGTATATCTATTTGATGAAACACAAGTCTGAGACCTTTGAAAAGTTCAAGGAATTTCAGAGTGAGGTTGAAAATCAACGTGACAGGAAAATCAAGTTCCTACGATCAGATCGTGGAGGAGAATACTTGAGTCACAAATTTGGCACACACTTAAGAAAATGTGGAATAGTTTCACAACTCACGCCCCATGGAACACCTCAGCGTAATGGTGTGTCCGAACATCGTAATCACACTCTATTAGATATGGTGCGATCTATGATGTCTCTTACCGATTTACCGCTATCTTTTTGGGGCTATGCTTTAGAGACTGCCGCATTCACTTTAAATAGGGCTCCGTTGAAATCCGTTGAGACGACACCATATGAATTATGGTTTGGGAAGAAACCTAAGCCATCGTTTCTAAAAGTTTGGGGATGCGATGCTTATGTCAAGAAACTTCAACCTGAAAAGCTCGAACCCAAGTCGGAAAAATGCGTCTTCATAGGATACCCTAAAGAAACTATTGGGTATACCTTCTACCTCAGATCCGAAGGCAAGATCTTTGTTGCCAAGAATGGATCCTTTCTAGAGAAGGAGTTTCTCTCGAAAGAAGTAAGTGGGAGGAAAGTAGAAATTGATGAAGTATTTCCTCTTAAACCGGAACAAGGCACAACTCAAGAAAGTGTTCCTGAGGAGCCTGCACCGACTAGAGAGGAAGTTAATGATGATGATCAAGATACTTCTGATCAAGCTCCTACTGAAATTCGTAGGTCCACAAGGACACGTTCCGCACTAGAGTGGTACGACAACCCTGTCTTGGAAATCATGTTGTTAGACAACGGTGAACCTTCGAACTATGAAGAAATGATGGCGGGCCCGGATTCCGACAAATGGCTAGAAGCCATGAAATCCGAGATAGGATCCATGTATGAAAACGAAGTATGGACTTTGACTGACTTGCCCGTTGAACGGCGAGCCATAGAAAATAAATGGATCTTTAAGAAGAAGACGGACGTGGATGGTAATGTGACCATCTATAAAGCTCGGCTTGTCGATAAGGGTTATCGACAAGTTCAAGGGGTTGACTACGATGAGACTTTCTCACCGGTAGCGAAGCTGAAGTCCGTACGAATCATGTTAGCAATTGCCGCATTCTATGATTATGAGATATGGCAAATGGACGTCAAAATGGCATTCCTTAATGGTTTCCTGAAGGAAGAATTGTATATGATGCAGCCGGAAGGTTTTGTCGATCCTAAGAATGCTAACAAGGTGTGCAAGCTCCAACGCTCAATTTATGGGCTGGTGCAAGCATCTCGGAGTTGGAACATTCACTTTGATGAGATGATCAAAGCGTTTGGGTTTACACAGACTTATGGAGAAGCCTGCGTTTACAAGAAAGTGAGTGGGAGCTCTGTAGCATTTCTCATATTATATGTAGATGACATACTTTTGATGGGAAATGATATAGAACTCTTGGACAGCATTAAGGCCTACTTGAATAAGAGTTTTTCAATGAAGGACCTCGGAGAAGCTGCTTATATATTAGGCATCAAGATCTATAGAGATAGATCAAGACGCCTCATAGGTCTTTTACAAAGCACATACCTTGATAAGATATTGAAGAAGTTCAATATGGATCAGTCTAAGAAGGGGTTCTTGCCTGTGCTGCAAGGTGTGAAATTGAGCTCAGCTCAATGTCCGACCACGGCAGAAGATATAGAAGAGATGGGTGTCATCCCCTATGCCTCAGCCATAGGTTCTATTATGTATGCCATGCTGTGTACTAGACCTGATGTAAACCTTGCCATAAGTTTGGTAGGGAGGTACCAAAGTAATCCTGGCAAGGAACACTGGACAGCGGTCAAGAATATCCTGAAGTACCTGAAAAGGACTAAGGAAATGTTTCTCGTTTATGGAGGTGACGAAGAGCTCGTCGTAAAGGGTTACGTCGATGCTAGCTTCGACACAGATCTGGATGACTCTAAGTCACAAACCGGATACGTGTATATTTTGAATGGTGGGGCAGTAAGCTGGTGCAGTTGCAAGCAGAGCGTCGTGGCGGGATCTACATGTGAAGCGGAGTACATGGCAGCCTCGGAGGCGGCACATGAAGCAATTTGGGTGAAGGAGTTCATCACCGACCTAGGAGTCATACCCAATGCGTCGGGGCTGATCAAGCTCTTCTGTGACAACACTGGAACTATTGCACTTGCCAAGGAGCCCAGGTTTCACAAGAAGACAAGGCACATCAAGCATCGCTTCAACTCCATTCGTGAAAATGTTCAAGATGGAGACATAGATATTTGTAAAGTGCATACGGACATGAATGTAGCAGATCCGTTGACTAAACCTCTCCCTAGAGCAAAACATGATCAACACCAGAATTCCATGGGTGTTCGATTCATCACAATGTAACTAGATTATTGACTCTAGTGCAAGTGGGAGACTGTTGGAAATATGCCCTAGAGGCAATAATAAAAGCATTATTATTATATTTCCTTGTTCATGATAATTGTCTTTTATTCATGCTATAATTGTGTTATCCGGAAATCGTAATACATGTGTGAATAATAGACACCAACATGTCCCTAGTAAGCCTCTAGTTGACTAGCTCGTTGATCAACAGATAGTCATGGTTTCCTGACTATGGTCATTGGATCTCATTGATAACGAGATCACATCATTAGGAGAATGATGTGATGGACAAGACCCAATCCTAAACATAGCACAAGATCGTGTAGTTCCTTTGCTAGAGTTTTCCAATGTCAAGTATCCTTTCCTTAGACCATGAGATCGTGTAACTCCCGGATACCGTAGGAGTGCTTTGGGTGTACCAAACGTGACAATGTAACTGGGTGACCATAAAGGTATACTACGGGTATCTCCGAAAGTGTCTGTTGGGTTGACACGGATCAAGACTGGGATTTGTCACTCCGTATGACGAAGAGGTATCACTGGGCCCACTCGGTAATGCATCATCATTATGAGCTCAAAGTGACAAAGTGTCTGGTCACGGGATCATGCATTCTGGTATGAGGAAAGTGACTTGCTGGTAACGAGATTGAACGAGGTATTGGAATACCGACGATCGAATCTCGGGCAAGTAACATACCGATTGAGGAAGGGAATTGTATACGGGGTTGTTTGAATCCTTGACATCGTGGTTCATCAAATGAGATCATCGAGGAGCATGTGGGAGCCAACATGGGTTTCCAGATCCCGCTATTGGTCATTGACCGGAGAGCGATCTCGGTCATGTCTACATGTCTCCCGAACCCGTAGGGTCTACACACTTAAGGTTCGGTGACGCTAGGGTTGTAAAGATATGAATATGCAATAATCCGAAAGTTGTTCGGAGTCCCGGATGAGATCCCGGACGTCACGAGGAGTTCCGAAATGGTCCGGAGGTGAAGAATAATATATACGAAGTGCTGTTTTGGCCAACGGGAAAGTTTCGGGGTCACCGGTATTGTACCGGGACCACCGGAAGGGTCCCGGGGGTCCACCGGGTGGGGCCACCCATCCCGGAGGGCCCCATGGGCCAAAGTGGGGAGGGGAACCAGCCCATAGTGGGCTGGTGCGCCCCCCTAGGCCCACCCCATGCGCCTAGGGTTGGAACCCTAGGGGTGGGGGGCGCCCCACCTTGCCTTGGGGGCTACTCCAGCCCTGGCTGCCACCCCCCTTGGGAGATCCAATCTCCAAGGGGCCGGCGCCACCCTAGGGTCCTATATAAAGGAGAGGAGGGAGGGGGCAGCCGAACCATGCATCCTTGGCACCTCCCTCTCCCCTGCTACACCTCTCTCTCGTAGTACACGGCGAAGCCCTGCTACAGTGACGCCCTGCATCCACCACCACCCCGTCGTGCTGCTGGATCTTCATCAACCTCTCCTTCCCCCTTGCTGGATCAAGAAGGAGGAGACGTCATCCGCTCCATACGTGTGTTGAACGCGGAGGTGCCGTCCGTTTGGCGCTTGGTCATCGGTGATTTGAATCACGGCGAGTACGACTCCGTCATCCACGTTCTAGTGAACGCTTCCGCTCGCGATCTACAAAGATATGTAGATGTATCCGATCACTCGTTGCTAGATTAACTCATAGATGGATCTTGGTGAAACCGTAGGAAATTTTTTGTTTTCTAAAACGTTCCCCAAGAAGGACGACAACAATTCACATGTTACTTGCTGCGGTAGTTGAACCCCTTATCCTCTGCATGACCTGTCATTGCCACAGTAAATAGATAAAACCCACTAGCATGAGTAGGAGTTGTTTTAGCCCTGATGTGCCTACTCATTCATGCTTGTTTGTCGTGCCTGCTATTGCTTAGAGTTGTGTCAGGTCTGATTCATCGGGTGTGAATCAGAGGTGTGTGAACATGTCTTACTATTGTGAGCTAAGTGTGTGAACACGAATTGGTAAAGGTAGCGCTGAGACGCCATGTAGGAGTACATGGTGGGTTATCTCATTGCAGCCGCCTTCAGGAACCGAGTTCTGTGTTTGTGATCCATGAAACAGTTACTACCACACATTGGGATCCTTAATTGACTCTCTCGGCTTCTTAATCACCCTTATCCTCTGTCCAGGAGTTGCAAGTAGTTTCTGGTGTTTGTAGTATGCTGGGGGCCGCATGCTGCGCTGACCGTAGGGCTGGGCTGTGTTGCGTTAGGCATGTGGCACGGTGTACCGGGCGCCCGTTTGGTGTCTCGGGAACCTTGCTCACATCGTTCGGGGCCGTATGTGGAAACCTCGGCCGGACTCCCTGCGGATGGAACCTGAATAGGCGATGAACCTGGACTAGAGACTTGAGTGTTTAGGTAGGCCGTGGCTAACACCCTAACTGGGCTTCCGCTTGAAGTTTGCCGAGTACATGTCGTGTAAACGGCGATAAGTGGTGAGAGCGTGTGTGAAGAAGTACACCCCTGCAGGGTTAACATCATCTATTCGAATAGCTGTGTCCGCGGTAATGGACTTCTGGGTTGCCTATAACAGTTCATAGACAAGTGAAAGTGGGTACTCTAAAATACGCAAGATAAGCGTGAGTGCTATGGATGGCGTTCTCGTAGGTAGACGGGAGCGGATCCATAGTGGTGTATTGAAATGGTGAATATGTGGACTCATGTGCGCCACCTCAAAAGAGTTACATGCAGTCGTAGTTCAGGATAGCCACCGAGTCAAAGCTGGCTTGCTGCAGTTAAACTCCACCACCCCTTTACTGATACCGATGCATATGTAGCTAGTTCTTATGTAAGTCTTGCTGGGTACATTTGTACTGACGTTTGCCTATTTATGTTTTTGCAGAGAGACTTCAGTCTCGCTAGTAGTACTGCTTGGACTTTGATGTTTAGCTTGTTACCTCAGTTACGATCTTGTGCCCTCGGCAGGATCTGGTAGATAGTCAGGCTTCTCAGCCTTTTTCATTTGTAGATGTATGTACTCAGACATGTTAAGCTTCCGCATGTGCTTTGACTTGTATGCTCTGAATGTTGGGTCATGAGACCCATGTTTGTAATATCTCGCTCCTCGGAGCCTAATGAATAAATGCTGGAGTCGTAGAGTTATGTTGTGATGCCATGTTGTATTTACACATATCGAGCATATTGTGTGTATGATTGAAATGCTTGCTATGTGTGGGATCCGACAATCTAGTTGTTTATCCTTGGGAGCCTCTCTTATGGGTAAATGTAGTCTAGTGCCTCCTTGAGCCATAGTAGTCCGCTACAGCCCGGTTCACCGGAGTCCTGCTAGCCCAGCACTACTGCTCAGGACACTTGACTGGCCGGCATGTGTTTCACCTCGTTCCTGTGTCTGTCCCTTCGGGGAAATGTCACGTGGTGATATCCGGAGTCCTGTCTAGCCTGCTACAGCCCGGTTCACCGGAGTCTTGTTAGCCCAGTGCTACAGCCCATATTCACACGCTGCTGACCGACATGCTCGAGGTTGATTCATGTATGCCTATCCCCATAGGTTAGCGCCGCTTTGGGTTCACGACTAGCCATGTCGTCCCGGGTTCTGTGTCATATGGATGCTAGCAACACTATCATATACGTGAGCCAAAAGGCGCAAACGGTCCCGGGCCATGGTAAGGCGACACCCGTGGGAATACCATGCGTGAGGCCGCAAAGTGATATGAGGTGTTACAGGCTAGATTGGTGTGACTTAGAATCGGGGTCCTGACAGCGTTGGTATTAGAGCCCGACTGCCTGTAGGATTACCAAGCCAAACTCGTCGAAGTTGCGTCTAGAATTGCTTTGGTTATGTAGGGTAATTGATTGTGGGAAGGGAACGTAAGGCTCTTTTACTCCTTATACCTCATGCCTTCTGATCTGTGTCACCCTCTTCTTTTATACGGGGATTAAGAACTAGGTCTTCTCATCTATCTATCAGGATGACGTGTTACTAATCCATAGACTTATAAGATTGTTGGATTTAAGTCTCAGTTCAGTTTCTAGTACCTCTGTATGTTCATAGCTGGCCTCAGAACCTTGATATTGTGATGTTGAGTAGTCATGCCACTATTTTGCAGGATGTCTCAAATATTTTTGAGCATTTACAGCCGTTATGCTGTCCGAGTCATCCCAGGTCTTTAAATAGTCTGATGCATTTGCAAATCCTTTCTTTCTGTTCCCGATGTCCTTTTGGTCAGAATAAGCACACTAATCGGTGAGTTGAGGTACTCTGTTGCCTCGACATATATGTTGGAGCTATTATTATGACCCTAGGTATTTTAGGGAGTCACCTAGTAATCTAGCCATGTTTTGTGTTTCCGGTGTGATAATTCTGGCCACCATTCTCGAAAGCATCCCGTGATGCCATTAGTAGTAGGTATTCTACTCCTAGGTTTTCGAAGCCGTGATTCACCATACTTCGTGTTGATAGTATTGCTCGTACCTTTAGAATATTAGTAACCTTTGCGATAGCCCTCGAGGTCCGTGGTATTTCCTTCTTCCAAATACCATGAACCATCCTTGGCAGAAATTCGTTTGAATCAAAAGATCACAACCAGGATGCTCTTGAGGAGTACTCCATTCATATTGTGATTCTGCCAGTTCTTCCTTTCTGCATGGGTTATCCAGAAGAAATATGTTGAACTCGTTCGACATGCTAATCTATGCATCCACAACTCAGAAAGTTATATGTTCTTTGAGTTGTCCGTCTTTAGTTGTTTTCTGACCTTCGTATATCAATTGAGAGTGAAGAGTATGTGTGCATTCGTGTTCACCGATGCCTATTATTCTTGTAGTCCATCAAGTCGTTCTATTCCGGAATGACTAGGAGAAACAAACTCCAGTACCTCATCCATACCCAGGATTGGGTCAAAGTAGTTGTATTTCGCAGAACGAAATGCCAATCCAGCTTTTGCTCTGTTCTACCTCGGAGTATTACCCCCTTTATGTCAGGATTGTCATGAGAATTGCACCAGCTCTCATGAATTTTTGACGCAGTGATACTTCTTGCCATCATTTTTCATTCCTCGGTCCCGTGTTGTCACAAACGGAATACTGACAAGTGAACCGTGATGTGTGAAATCAATAATCCTAGCAACTAGTTGCTTGGTAGTAAATGGACAATATTCCCATTCCTAGAGTGTTGGTTATTGAATCATCATTCTAAGATAGATTGTGCTACCTAGTCCTTATTTTTGGTGCACTCTTCGATCTATGAGTTAGGATTGTATCAATCCCTCACTCTTTTGATCATATCTTCTTGCCTTGAAAGCAAGATTGTTCTCGATCTTAGTAACATATCGGTGGTTCGTAATGTTTCGAATATCTTCTTGGAAGTATTACCAGGTTGTCACCTGACTGCGATGTTGAGTTCATGATCAAGTTGGTTTCTGGTAAACCACCCCTTCTCCAAAATATGTGTTGGATACCCCTGAGCTAGTTGGTCAAGCTAAACAACAACTTGGAGGGTTGGAAGATAAAGGCTTATCCGACCTAGCTCATCCCTAAGGGATATCTTGTGTCTATGTTGAAGAAAGATGGTATTTCCATGGATTGATCCTCGTGATCAGTTAATGGACCTATCATCTTATCCAAACTTTGATTTGAGTGTGGGCTATCGTCAGATCAAATCAGAACCAACTATATTCGTAACGTTGTCTTACTCGTGGTTGTTTGCTCGAGCATACACCATTATATCTTTTGGGTCTGACCAATGCTATTGCTTTGTTCACATAGTTGTGGAATTCCATCTTCATGGAAATCTGGATCACCTGTTGTTGAGCCCATCAGCAATATTTTCATCTTATCCATGATTCATGTTTGGCATCTATGTTAGTGTTGGAAACTTTTATAAGCATTATCTTCATGTCCCGTTCATGAAGCATATGTTGGATGAAAGAAGTGACTTCCTCTAATTCATGTGCATTTGATGCAAGTTGCCGCCATGAACTCGAGAAAGTTTGTTTTTGCCTCCTCTGGAACCAACCCAAGTTAGTCATGCACGTGCAAAGTGCTCTATGGTTTGATAGGTTGGCTGCTTCGACTCCATATGTGTTCCTGGCACACCAAGCCACTTATTGATTTCTACAAGGGAAAGAAGTTCCTTCTTAAGACCCGGGGCTTATACAAGGACTTCAATACCTCAATGATGGTTCCCAACCTGAACTCGGTAGTGTTTTATTATAAGACTACTGTGTGGTCATGCTTGTCTGGGACAGCGTGTTCACATGTTGTAGCAAAACCTGCTCGTGTTTTGGAGCTTGCTATTGTAGTTCATTCCCTGAGAATCTTGCAACATCATCTTGTTGATTTGTGTTGCAGCCCTTCTTTCCAGGCATGTTGTCTGAAATATCATGTTATCAACCAGATCTGAATCTCAGGCATATATGATGGTTGGAACATTTCCAACATTAGCACTTTATTTCCAGCTTGCGCGACCATTGTGCCAGTTTCCCATGGGCTTCCATTCTCAATTGCTGAAGAAGGATCATCTTCAGAAGTGGACTTACCATGAGTCCCATCCATTTCTGATGATAGGCAAAAATCATCCATTGCTTTGTCTTCAACAAGGTAGTCCACATCATCCATTCTAGTCCGGGTATGCCATCCCTTCCTACTCCACAAAACGATTGTTGTGGTTTTCCTTAGGTTGGTGTAAAGAGTGTCAATGATCTCTGAATCAAAAGTAATTCTTTTTGCCACTTAAGGTAATAATTCTACGAGTCACCCTTCTCGAAGGTGTCTCGTTGTGGTATCATGGCTACCCAACTCCTCGCTACGTTGACAACCGTTCACCACCCCCTTAGGTGTCAAATTGTTGTTTATCTAGTGAACCTTCATCATCTGTTTCACTCCATCCCTCTAGATGTATGCTTCGTGTCTCATCTTGATAGATGTTGCTATGTCTCGTTCGGTGAGCTGATCGTCAGTTGCTCGATCTTTGAGGAGATCAGTTCCGTAGAATTTCTTTCTATCATCATCGTGTTGGATGAAGTTCTCAGAGCATGATGTCGAGACAAGATCGTGATCGGATCAACGTTCTTATGAGGTGCAACCTGGATCATGAAGATTGTGTTAGTTTGTGTTCCCCCTTCCATCTTACCCTACGCTTGAATCTCGGGACGAGATTCTTGTTTTAGTGGGGGTGAGTTGTCACATCTCTAGCTTTACCTTGGCCTTGGACTAGCTTGGTTGTTGCAACATGTCTAAATTCAAATGAAATTTGAATTGGGGAATTTTCAAAGCCTCAGAATCCTTTTAAAAATGATCAAGATAAAATTGCTTCAAATAAGTCCAAGAAAATGTTCTTGTTAGCCTCTGGAAATATTGGCAAGAGGTAAAATCCAACCCAATATTTTTGGTGTCTCAGAAACATTTATTTTGGGCATTTGAATTAAATCAATAATTATTTGAATTGGATTTATATCTACTATTAAATAAATATAGGTCCAATAATTCTGAAATATTTTATGGAGCTTTGGTTTAATTCTTTTAGCTTCTAAAAATATTTCCAGAAGAAACAAAATTTAATTGGTTTCAAAACCAAATTCAAAACAAACCTGCAAAATAGAAAACAGAACAGAATTAGAAAAAAAAATAGACAGAGAGAGGAAAAACCCACCTGGCCTTACCTGCTAGCCCACCTGGCGGCCCAAGTGGCCGACCCAGCCCCCCAGCCCCCTGGTCATCTTCCTCCTCTGCCAGGAGGACAACCAGGTGCGTGGCGAGCGCCGACGCTGCTTCGGCCACCTCCTGCTTCCTCCCCGGAGCTTCTAGCGATGCCACGGAGACACCCCGTGGCCCCTCGCTCCTCTCCCTCACTCTCTGCTCTCTCCTTCACCCTCTAGTCCCTTCGACGAGCGCGACCGAACACAGCCTTCGCCGTCGACGAGCTCCCCCACGGCCACAGCCATCTCTGAGCCTCTCTGACGCGCCCCCGAGCTACGCCATGACGCCCCGGTCCTCTCCGCCGAGCCACATGACGCCGGATGCCCTGGAGCCCCGTTGTCGACGCCATCTTCGCCTCTGCACCAGCGGCCGTCGTCGACCGATTCGTCGTCACCAGGCCATCCCCGAGCACACTGAGATCACCGAGGACCCCGCCGTGAGCTCCTCTACCGAACCCCTCTCGCCCCGCCATCGTTCTTCTCCTCTAGCCCCGCTGTCCACCGGAGCCGAAAGCTCATCGCCGCCATGGTTCTTCACCGCCGTGGCCTGGGTCACCGCAGCCCGCGCCTAAGCGCGTCACCGTGCTCGGTGAACCCCCAGGAGCGCATAGCACCTGCCAGTTTATCCCCCTAGCGCCCCGTAGCAACCAACCCGCCGTTGGCCAAACACCGGCCACCGCACAAGTCGTCATCGCTGTCAACCTAGGCCATCCCAGCTGCTACCGCTGCCACCACTAGATGCGCGAGAGCACCAACAAGCCGTAGCAACAAACCACGCTCAAAATGGTGCCCTATAGAGCATTCCCGAGCCGCTCTGTCGTCTCTGTCGTCGCCGGCGACGAGCCCTGGACCAAGTCCGGCGAGTTTGACCCCGTTTGACCAAAGGTGGGCCCAGTTTGACCCCCCTGCGTCAATGACATGTGGGGCCCAGCCGGCTAATTAATCTAGGGTTAGTACTAATTATAATTAGTTAAAACTAATGACACTGACACGTGGGACCCACTGTCAGGTTTAACCTAGACCGCTGCTGTTGACTTGCTGAGGTCAGCATGACGCAATGCTGACGCAATAACTTTTTCCTGGACTTATTATTATTCAGGAAATTCCAGAAAACAGTACAAACTTCTAAAAATCATAGAAAATCAACCATAGCTCCAAATCAAACAAGTTATATATGAAAAATGATCAGAAAAATCCAGTCTATCCATTTGTACTGGTTTCATGCATGTTAGCTGTTTAGATGAAATAAGATAATGCACCATTATGACTTTATACGTGAGCTTACATTTGAATCTTTGATTCAAATGGGTTCAACTCAACCAGTCCTAGTATGCATAAGTCAAAACCATTCATATTGACATGTCACATTCATGCATCATATTGTTGCATTGCATTGATTGTGTTTCCTTCTCTGTTGCCTCTATTTTTCCCCTCTCAATAGACGTGGTTTCGACGATGAGATCGAAGACACCAATGAAGAACTATATTATCTTCAGAAGGAAATAAATAATAACTTTATTTTTGCCTCTAGGGCATATTTCCTTCAGTAGCTACAAGTTGCACCTTGAGCTATTTTGCTAGAGGAGGAAGAAGAACAAGGCTAGCCCTACTCCTCTCTCTATAAGGGTGTGTGTGTGATCTCCAAGGTCTGAACCCTTTGCATTGGGAATCCTGGGGGGGGGGGGGTTAAGAGGCCTACCCCAGGGGTACAATGGTAATTTGTCTTGGTATAGGGCCCAGCCGTTAGTGTTCCTAGACGCCGGCTTCTCTGCCTGCTGCTGGGGATCACCGCTTGGTGGGTCCCCTCGGCTATTGTGTACCCGGCTGACAGGCCGCGCCCGCCGCTTGCATGTCTAGTGGATCGCTTGGCACTGTAGCCTTGCTACTGATGATGGATGCTTTGTCGGGGGAAGCGTGGCTATAGTACTGCCGCCTGGTGTGCATTCACTATAGCCATTCCCTGTCTCTTCTGGTTAATGGCACACTGACTTTGAGGGGGAGGGGGCCGCCTGCTAGGAGGCAGCCTGCCCCCATTGCCGCCTGCTGAGGATCCGCCGCCTTTTGGGGCTCGCCGACCAATAGGGCCCGCCGCATGCGAGTCATATGGACAGGCATTCATGGGAGCATAGCTCCCTAGGTAGTAGGTGATGTCATGGGCCGCGTGGCTACAATAGTGGGTGGGGGCGTCTTCCAGGTACGACCGTACTATAGCCACGCTCAGCCCTAGATTCAGGGGTGGCAGGTCGCACTGTAGCCACGCCCCGTCCTGTCATTGTTATGTGGGTGCAAACTTTGAGGGCATGAGGGGCCGCCTGCTAGAAGCCGGCCGCCTCGTTGCCATCTTCTAACAGCCGGCCTCCTAGAGCAGCCAGTCCAAGAAGCCGTTCGTTTGTCCAGGAGGTGTGAGGGGCGCTGCTAGCCCCAATGTCTTGAAATACCATAGGGAGCCGACAAGGCTACCCGTGGTCATTTACTTGGACAATTAGCAAATCATGTACATAGGTATCTACAAGGCCATTTAGGATGCTACGACGTTGGCCTTCTTCAACTGGCTGAGAACACCTTAACCTCGCCACTGAAGTCACCGCTCCTTAGCCGCCGGTCAGTGGCCCGGTGCACTAAGTTGAGGAGGAGGAGGTTATACATTGATGGATGCATCTTTCTTCTTGCCTCCTGTAACCACCACTGCGATTGCATCATCGTGGCCTTAATTCTTATTGTGCTATTGCATTCTCATTCCAGTCAATACCGACATGTGAGATCCCTTTGCTTAATTATATGCATCACTGTAACTAGTACTCCATCCGTCAATTTATAAGTTGTGCTTACCTTTTCCGTCAAGTTCATGCAACGCACGGGCATCTGCTAGAAACACTAGAACATGTCGGACCGCATCTGACCAAACCGACTATGCGCCAACTTAGCTACTACGTACCCTGCTTATCTAGCAGAAATAGCGCCGCCATAGCATTTCCAATCATTATTTCTATCTATCGATTGTGCCCAGGAGCAGAACCAAATGTTACAATTTATACATGTTTCTCTACTCCTACTCCTATAAAAGATTAAGTTTGTGATGGTGGTGTGTCTGTCATCTGTCATTTCTGACCATTAGATCTGCATCTAACAGCTGCGAGGAAAGTTGTGGCATTTTTGCAACAATAGCCCATTTCTCTACTCCAATTTGTAGAAAACCCCTTATTATATTGAAAGCAACCACATCCCTCCCTCAGCTCATCAAAACAGCATGAGAAATATATTTTGAGTGAAAAGTAATATATTAGGAGTATATAAAAACAAGAGTGATTTCTTTCAAGTTTTTGAAGAAGTACTACTATTCTACTATGTTGGATCCATCGCAAGGCACGAGCACATTGCGAGTAAAAGGAAAAGGTCTACCACGTTCGCGTCGGACCCCCACACGCCCGGGAATCGGGAGTACTCGACGGCCCATTCGGCACGCCATATAGCTAGGGAAGGTGTGTTGCCTAGCATTTTCACTTTCATGTGGGACCGCCGTTGAGCAAACCGACTATTTTTTGAACTGAGCAAACCGACTATTGTCAAACCGCACTCCGCCCGCCGCCGGGTTCGAAAACAGAAACAAGGGGAAGATCTAGCTATAGCACGAAAGACAAGAAATTTGGTGTCTGATGGGGCTCATTGATAGAGTAGGAGCATTCCGTACTACTACTCCTACTATTATGAAGTTTGTACTACAACTAGTACTACCACTATACAACTAGGTACGTGCGCGGCACAACATCGTAGGTACAAAAAATGGGAAGATCTTGTTTTGGGTGAATTATCTGTTTTTCAGTCAACGTGGTATGAATAATATGATGTGGGGGGAACCCATGAAGCTTATGTGGCTTGGTTGCATGGCTACTAAAGGTTAATGTGTTTACAGTGCACTCCACTAGATAGATATACTTCGGATCCATTCCAACACACGGGCCGGCACATCTATACCCCTACTAGCAAGATGGCCATACGTTGCACGGAACATCAAGATGCATTTATATGAGTAGTTTATCTTGTGAGAGAAAAGGATGAACAAGGGAAGTCCTTATTTGCAAATCTGGAGAGGGGTGTGGGTATTTTTTAGAAAAATTGCCATAGTTTCCTTCGTATCCGTCAGATATAAATCGGAGGGCCTATATTGTAGGATAGCAAGCACGCCATCATCACCAACTCTATTTTGTATAAGAGTAGAGATACTAGCAAGATGCCCGTGCATTGCACAGAACATCAAGATGCATTTTTTACAAAACACGTGTTGTGATTGACCCATGCAGGAGTAATCCCATGTGTAAAAATTAATGATATCTCAAGAATTTTTTCGGAAAAATGGTATCTCGAGAGTTTCATCGAAAAAATGATATCTCGTGGAAGATGACAGATAAGGTGAGGCGTAGTGGGGCGTGGTGGTGACTGGTGGTCGGACTGGGCGGAGGCATGGGGATGGACGGCGTCAGCAGCGGCCACCATGCCAGATTGTTCTAGAGACTTCCTTTTCTAATTGCTCAGCAATGAGGTTGTGGGATATAAGGATGAACGAGGAAAGGCCTTATTTGTAAATGTGGAGAGAGGTGCATTTTTGTAAAATTGTCATAGTTTGCTTTCTATCCGTTAGATGTAAATCAAACAGTCTATATTACAAGATGGTAGGCACGCCATCATCACCAACTTGGTTTTTTATAAGAGTAGAGATAGTGTGTGAATAGCTTTGAAAGTTGATCATTGGATGAAGCCAATCCGACGGTACAAAGATGGCAAATCCGAGCACTACTGGCCGTTGGATATCACCTACATTCCACCAGATTCTGCCAGATGTAGAATCTAGAAGACTCCGTGGTTGAACTTAAGCATAATGCATAAATCTCAACACACGGGCATCTTGCTAGTCTTATAAAAAAATAGAGTTGGTGATGATGGTGTGCCTGCCATCCTGCAATATAGGTCGTCCAATTTATATCTGATGGATAGGAATAAAACTATGGCAATTTTGCAAAAAGATACCTACACCCTCTGCACATTTGCGAATAAGGCCTTCCCTCATTCATCCTTTTCTCTCACAAGATAAACTACTCATGCAAATGCATTTTGATGTTCCGTGCAACGCACGAGGATGTTTCCTTGGGGGTCTCTCCAGCGCGGCGTGGCCGTAATTGCATGTTGATGCCCCTTGAGAAGCCAACGTTGAGGGGCACTCGGATTCTGTCCGATGAGCATGTAAGATGAGTTTGCTCACATAGTAAATGCATTCTGAAGACTTCTTCCGTGTCCGTTTCCTAATTCTCCCCATGCCCACCGTTTCACAGGTTAGGCTCGGTGCGAGTGGAGATTTGCTTGCATATGTACGGGAGGGTACCAACATCAATTTGCACAACAATTACAATGGTGACACCGTTCCCGTAGAACCTTTTTCCAACATTTGGATCAGCCATGCAACGGGCTACCGCCTTCATTGGTAATATGGAACCTAATGTCGCTTGAAGATACGTCGGTATTTCCCCAAAGAGGGAGGGATTATGCAGCACAACAACGGTAGGTATTTCCCTCATATATGAAACCAAGGTTATCGAACCAGTAGAAGAACCAAGCAACACAACGTAAATACCACCTGCACACAAATAACAACTTCCCGCAACCCGATGTGTTAAAGGGGTTGTCAATCCCTTCCGGGGTACGGCGCCTCAAGATAGGCAAATGGATGTGAGATAAATTTGTAGTAGATTGATAGATCGAACGCCAATATAATAATAAATTGCAGCAAGATATTTTTGGGTTTTTGGATAAATAGATATGAAAATAAATGCAAGAGAAAAGTAGATCGCAAAGGCAAATATATGAGAAAGAAGACCTGGGGGCCGTAGGTTTCACTAGTGGCTTCTCTCGAGAAAAAATAGCAAACAGTGGTTAAACAAATTACTATTGGGCAATTGATAGAACCTCAAATAATTATGACAATATCCAGACAATGATCATTATATAGGCATCGCGTCCAAGATTAGTAGACCGACTCCTTCCTACATCTACTGCTATTACTCCACACATCGACCGCTATCCAGCATCCATCTAGTGTATTAAGTTCATGGAGAAATGAAGTAATGCAATAAGAACGATGACATAATGTAGACAAGATCTATCTATGTAGAGATAGACCCCATCGTTTTATCCTTAGTAGCAACGATACATACGTGTCGTTTCCCTTTCTGTCACTGGGATCAAGCACCGTAAGATCGAACCCACTACAAAGCACATCTTCCCATTGCATGATAAATAGGTCAAGTTGGCCAAACAAAACCCAAATATCTTAGTAGAAATATGAGGCTATAGGCAATCATGCATATAAGAGATCAAAGAAACTGAAATAACTTTCATGGATATAAAAAGATAGATCTGATCATACACTCAAGGTTCATCGATCCCAACAAACACACTGCAAAAGAGTTACATCATATGGATCTCCAAGAGACCGTTGTATGGAGAATCAAGAGAGGATGAAGCCATCTAGCTACTAACTACGTACCCGAAGGTCTACAAAGCACAACTCATGCATCATCGGAGATGGTGTCCAGATTTGATCTGGTGGTTCTGGACTCTGCGGCGGCTGGTGATACGTCTCCAACGTATCTATAATTTTTGATTGCTCCATGCTATATTATCTACTGTTTTGGGCAATATTGGGCTTTATTTTCCACTTTTATATTATTTTTGGGACTAACCTATTAACCAGAGGCGCAGCCCAGATTTGCTGTTTTATGCCTATTTCAGTGTTTCGAAGAAAAGGAATATCAAACAGAGTCAAAACAGAACGAAATCAACTGGAGAAGTTATTTTTGGAACGAAAGCCACCAGAGACTTGGACTCCACGTCAGGAGATACAGGAGGTGCTCACGAGGCTGGGGGGCGCGCCCCTGTAACGCCCTCAATGCGGCTATATCTCCCACGTGTCGAAGCACGGCTTAGAGGCATAACCGCATTGAAAGCAATGTCACAAGTGAGGTAATCTTCACACAACCCATGTAATACATAAGGGAAAGAGATACATAGTTGGCTTACAATCGCCACTTCACACAATACATGAATAAAGCATTACATCAACCAGATACAATCAAGGTCCGACTACAGAACCAAAATGAAAGAAGACTACCCCAAATGCTACACAGATCCCCAATCGTCCCAACTGGGCTCCACAACTGATCAACTGAAATGAAACAACACAATGAACGAGATCTTCATCGAGCTTCTCCTTGAGCTTGGTTGCGTCACCTGCACGGCATCTTCGGCACCTGCAGACTGGTTTGGAAGTATCTGTGAGTCACGGGGACTCAGCAATCTCACACCCTCGCGATCAAGACTATTTAAGCTTATGGGCAGGGTAAAAGGTATGAGGTGGAGCTGCAGCAAGCGACTAGCATATATGGTGGCTAACATATTCGCAAAAGAGAGCGAGAAGAGAAGGCAAAAGCACGGTCGAACAACTATGATCAAGAAGTAATCCTAGAACAACCTACGTCAAGCATTACTCCAACACCATGTTCACTTCCCGGACTCCGCCGAGAAGAGACCATCACGGTTACACACGCGGTTGATGTATTTTAATTAAGATAAACTTCAGGTTTTCTACAACCGGACAATAACAAAGTCCCATCTGCCCATAACCGCGGGCACGGCTTTCGAAAGTTCAATCCCTGCAGGGGAGTCCCAACTTAGCCCATCACAAGCTCTCATGATCAACGAAGGATATTCCTTCTCCTAAGACAATCCGATCAGACTCGACATCCCGGTTACAAGACATCCTCGACAATGGTAAAACAAGTCCAGCAACACCGCCCGAAGGTGCCGACAAATCCTGATAGGAGCTGCACATATCTTGTTATCAGGGCACACTCAGATGAGACATCCTACGAGTAAAACCAACCCTCAAGTTGCCCCAAGGTGGCCCCGAAGTCTACTCGGTCGAACCAACACTCAGAGGAGCACTGGCCCAGGGGGGTTAAATAAAGATGACCCTTGAGTCTGCAGAACCCAAGGGAAAGAAAAGGCTAGGTGGCGAATGGTAAAACCAATGTTGGGCATTGCTGGAGGAGTTTTATTTAAGACGAACTGTCAAGGGGTTCCCAATATAACCCAACCGTGTAAGGAACGCAAAATCCGGGAACATAACACCGATATGACGGAAACTAGGGTGGCAAGAGTGGAACAAAACAACAGGCATAAGGCCGAGCCTTCCACCCTTTACCAAGTATATATATGCATTAATTAAATAAGAGATATTGTGATATCCCATCAAAATATCCATGTTCCAACAAGGAACAAACTTCAATCTTCACCTGCAACTAACAATGCTATAAGAGGGGCTGAGCAAAGCGGTAACATAGCCAAACAATGGTTTGCTAGGACAAGGCGGGTTACAGGCTTGGCTCAACAATATAGGAGGCATGATAAGCAAGTGGTAGGTATCGCGGCATAGGCATAGCAAAAGAGCAAGCAACTAGCAAGCAAAGATCCCGCAAGGAAGAAGAACGAGTCCATGAGGAAGACAAACAGACGTAGTCGAACGGATCCTCACAACTCTGGAACGGAACCGAAGCTAACGAGGGAAGCAACCCGGAAAGAACCAAGCAACATAGTAAACAACCATCACATAACATGGCATGATGCACAATCAAGTATGATGCATGTCCGGTTTAAATAAGCATGGCATGGAAATATGCAACAAACAATACTACAAATTAAATGGAGCTCAATATGCAACAAGTTGCATTATGACGAAACACCACATGACTTATTTAGTTCTCTCTCGGTTATGTACTCAACAATATTAAATGTTGATTAACATGGCAAGAGATGAAGCATAAATAAATTATCTATTAGGCAAGTTTAATGAGGCCGGAACGCCAAACAACAATTCCGGTAAAACCCCATATGTTTTTAGCAAATTACTGCAAACAACAATTTAAACATTCTTGATGTTGTTATCATGATGCGGATGACATTGCAAGTTTATGCAGGTGTCGTGGGAATGATTCCAACAATAATAAGGTATAGGGTAACGGAGCATGATCTATCGAGATGCATATGGGTGACACGGTGGTTTTAGCGAGTTCAGGCCTCTCACGGTGGAGATAACAACCCTACGTCTCGTGCTCTGGGAGGCTTTGTTATATATGAGTATGTATCCAGAGATTACAATGTGTGTTTGAGAGAGAGAGAGGGGAGAGCAGATCTCCATGCCTGAGCTATGTCCCGAGACTAGAGAGAGAGGTGGAAGAAAAAAGGAGCCCCTAGTCTAGTGGTGGGGGTGGCTTATATAGAGTGCGCCACCCCCTCACCCCTTATGTTACACGGTGGAGCATCAATGCCATAATGCCTGCCCACTACAAAACCGTCATGCTGACTATTGGTCTTCGCATATCCGAGTGAGTTACACGGCCGAGTGGAATGAGCTCGTCGAGTGAAGTGCCGTGCTCCGAGTGGTTGTTGCTGTCCGAGTGACTTTCATGTTGCGGTACATCTGGACGGCGATCTGGCCCAGGGGCCCAGTACAAAGTATATGGTGTCCATGGGTAGGGCCTTTAGGTCAGGCCTGTTACCCTACCCCAATACATGTCCTCGTCATTAGCCCCCGAATCGGTCAAGGTTGAGCGGGTCGAGTCGAGGTGAACTCCCAGATGAGTCGAGTGCTACGGAGGCACTTATGAACTCCCTCTGGTCACCCGGCGATCTTATCTCCACGTGTTGCCTTGACGGATTCCAGACTGCATGGTGTCCGAGTGAAATGAGCTCAAACGGGTCCGTAGAGGAGTGTTAAACTCACCTTATAGCAATTTTTTTGGAGTGATTTGGAGCTGGTCCTGCGTCGAGTAACGGATTACTCGGAATTTCTTCATGCCTGGAACGTGTCTTTTTTTTGTTTGGCCGTCACTCGGTCCGGGCAGACCGTTCCGAGTGGATACCATTCTAGTGGGGGCACGCTGAGTGCACCCACTGGGTGTAGTCCCCGAGACTGTCGTCGACTGCGGGCAGTCGGCGGGGGTTTGAGAACTAAAAATCTTCTTAGCTAGTACTGATCGAACTTGTTCTTCTCTGACTCAGAGGTCAGGTAATTCTGGTGCTGGTTTTGCATCGAGCATAATGTTTCTTTCCGAGTTCTCTTCTAGTGGGGGCACGCTGAGTGCACCCACTGGGTGTAGTCCCCGAGCCTCTGTCGGACTAGATGAGTCTGGCAGAGGGTTTAAGTCTCCTGGTAAACCTCCATGCAGTTGGCATGGTAAATATCTTTGTCTGGAATTGAATCAATTGGATGGACCTTCAAGCGCTTGGCATGGTAAATATGCTCAGCTTGGAGCTGAGTCAGTCGGACTGATCTTCATTTACTTGGCACTGTAAATGAATTCAATCTGGAACTGGAACAATCAATTGATCTTTGTGCACTCGGCACGATGAATGAATTCGGCCTTGAAACTGCCGACAGTAGAAAAAAGCTGGCCACTCCAGGGAGTAATCGTTCCAGTAGTACTTCTTATATCGATCATTAGATTTTGCGTGAGAGGGGTATTTGTCCGAGTGGACGTGCTTCCCGACTGATCGGGGTATGTTGACTGCAAGGAAAAATTTGGTGTGATCAATGGGTCGATTGAATGGGCGTAACCCCGGAGGACAGCATGGCCAACGGCTGTGCGTAGCCCCCGAGTGATGTTTGAAAGAGGTAAGCTTGCTACAGAGTGTGATATGAGGTTTGATCATATGAGTAACTTAATCGTTCCCGTGCTGGGGGTGTAGAGGAAAAGACATGTCCAACTGACGGTGATGCGCGAGGTAGCCGGGGGGCGATGATGTGTACAACCGAGTGATGACGCGGGGCGGTCGAGTGGTGAAGACGTGCACGATCAAGTGGCGACGCGTGGAGCGGCCGAGTCATGTTGTGCGAGATGGTCGAATGATGAAGACATGCACAATTGTGTGGCAACGCACGAGGCGGCCGAGTAGTGAAGAACTACGTGTCCATCCAAGTGGTGACGCGTGGAGCGGCCGTATGGTGAAGGCATCCACAACCAAGAGGCGACGCACGGAGCAGCCAAGTGGTGAAGACATGCACAACCGAGTGGCGACGTGCGGGACGGCCGTGTGAGGATGCGCAAGGTGACCAAGTGAAGGATAACGTGTCCATCCAAGGGGTGACGCGTGGGGTGGCCATGTGGTGAAGGCATGCACAACCGAGAGGCGACACGCGGAGCGGCCAAGCGGTGAACACGTGCTCAACCGAGTGGCGACGTGCGAGGTGGCCGAGTGAGGATGCGCGAGGTGGCCGAGTGAAAGATTGTGTGTCCAGCCAAGTGGCTGAAATTGTCTTCAAAGGAGTTAGCCGGATGCTTTCGAACCTAACGTAGTAACAAGGTCGGTGTAGTGTTGTTGCAACACAACAATACCGGCGTGACAACTGAGTCTGGGTAGAAATGAAGATGGCGCACAGAGCGTCTGAGTGAGTATAAAACTTGTCAAAGTGGCGGATCGAATGCACTTGTTGAAGTGAAGGATCTGATAGGTGATGAAGTACTCGACTACTCAGGAGAGTGTCATTCCAAATGAGATGCAGCCCCCGAGTGCGGCGTAGCCCCCGAGCGTACTACAGGCTTCGACAACGGACACGTCAGAATACGAGAAATATAGTTTTGAATGGATGATTTGCAATTCATCGAGTCGGGCTCGGGTAAAGATGAGGAGAAGCTTCCGAGTGATGCTCGAAAGAGGCAAATTCATAAAAGAGTGAAGTGTGAAATTTAATTACAAAAGGGACTTATCTGTCTCTCATGCCTGACGAGGTCTATATCATTGATACGATGAAGAGGATTCCATAGAGGGTTTGGCTGGATGTGTTTGAAGTCAACAGAGCGACAAGGTCGGTGTTGTGGTGCGCTAGGACCGGTACGATGACCGCGTCCGAGCAGCGATGAAGTTGGCGCATAAGGCCGTCGAGTGATCGCGTAACTTGTGTAAAAAATGGCACAAGCCAACGAAATAATTTCTTGAGGAAATTTGATGTGTGCTGAAATGATTTGTGTGAATAACACCCATAGACACCCGCCAGGAGTGCAAGGGGCTTGCTCGTTAACTATAAAGAGTCTGGAAGAGCGAAGGATCCGTTCGAACTTGTCGAAGTGAAGGATCCGACTGAACTCACTGGAATACTGGCTGAAATAAAAGGGAACTGTAGTGTTCCGACTGAGTTGCAGCCCCGGAGGAGCGATGCAAACACGAAATGAAGAACGACACATGGTGTTCGTGAATGATGTATGTGAAAAAATGGAAGTTGGACTTGGGAGTCACGTAACCAGTACTAAGCAAGTATGTGAAAATAAGAAGCCGAGCGTAGAGGTACACTCGGTGGCGTGGCCTCCGAGTAAACATGATGTGTCAATTATGGGATACTCGGGGAGACGGAAATAACATAATGTAAAATGACTTAGCTGTCTGAAGGCGCGCTAGTGGCCGAGTGCTGATGAGGCGACCATCCGAGTGGCGATGCGCGGGGCGGCCGAGTGGTGATGAGGTGACCGACCGATGGTGACGCACAGGGCGGCCGAGTGGTGATGAGGTGACCAATCGAAGGCGACTCGCGGGGCGGCCGAGTGGTGATGAGGTGACCAACCGATGGCGACGCGCGGGGCGGCCGAGTGGTTATGAGGTGACCAACCTATGGCGACGCGCGGGGCGGCCGAGTGGTTATGAGGTGACCAACCGAGTGACGATAGGCGGGGCGGCCGAGTGGTGATGAGGTGACCAACCGACGGCGACGCGCGGGGCAGCCGAGGGGTGATGAGGTGACCAACCGATGGCGACGCGCGGGGCGGCCGAGTGGTTATGAGGTCACCAACCGAGTGGCGACCCATGGGGCAGCCAAGTGGTTATGAGGTGACCAACATATGACGACGCGCAGGGTGGCCGAGGGGTTATGAGGTCACCAACCGAGTGGTGAGGCGCGGGGCGGCCGAGTGGTTATGAGGTGACCAACCGAGTGGCAGCGCGCGAGGCGGCCGAGTGGTTATGAGGTGACCAACTGAGTGGCGACGCATGGGGCAGCCAAGTGGTTATGAGGTGACCAACCTATGACGACGCGCAGGGCGGCCGAGGGGTTATGAGGTCACCAACCGAGTGGTGACGCGCGGGGCGGCTGAGTGGTTATGAGGTTACCAACCGAGTGGCAGCGCGCGGGGCGGCCGAGTGGATATGAGGTGACCAACCTATGGCGACGCACCGGGCGGCCGAGTGGTTATGAGGTGACCAACCGAGTGGCGACACGCGGGGCAAACGAGTGGTGATGAGGTGACCAACCAATGGCGACACGCGGGGCGACCGAGTGGTTATGAGGTGACCAACCTATGGCGACGCGTGGGGCGGCCGAGTGGTTATGATGTGACCAACCTATGGCGACGCGTGGGGCGGCCGAGTGGTGATGAGGTGACCAACCAGTGGCGACGCGCGCGGCGGCCGAGTGGTTATGAGGTGACCAACCTATGGTGACGCGTGAGGCGGCCGAATGGTTATGATGTGACCAACCGACGGCGACGCGCGGGGCGGCCAAGTGGTGATGAGGAGACCAACCGAGTGGCGACGCGCGGGGCGGCCGAGTTGTGATGAGGTGACCAACCAAGTGGTGACACACGGAGCGGCTGAGTGGTTATAAGGTGACGAACCGAGTGGCGACGCCCGGGGCGGCCAAGTGGTGATGAGGTGACCAACCGAGTGGCGACACCGCGGGGCGCCCGAGTGGTGATGAGTTGACCAACCAAGAGGCGACGCACGAAGCGGACCAGTGGTTATCAGTTGACCAACCGATGGCGACGTGCGGGGCGGCCGAGTGGTGATGAGGCGACCAACCAAGTGGCGACGCACAGAGCGGCTGAGTGGTTATGGGGTGACCAACCGATGGCGACGCTCGGGGCGGCCGAGTGGTGATGAGGTGACCAACCGATGGCGACGCGTGGGGCGGTTGAGTGGTTATGAGTTGACCAACCTATGATGACGTGCAGGGCGGCCGAGTGGTTGTGAGGTCACCAACCGAGTGGTGACGCGCGGGGCGGCCGAGTGGTTATGAGGTGACCAACCGAGTGGCAGAGCGCGGGGCGGCCAAGTGGTTATGAGGTGACCAACCTATGGCGACGCGCCGGGCGGCCGAGTGGTTATGAGGAGACCAACCGAGTGGCGACGGGCGGGGCGGCCGAGGGACGCGCGGGGCAGCCGAGTGGTGATGAGGTGACCAACCAATGGTGACACCCGGGGCGGCCGAGTGGTTATGAGGTGACCAACCTATGGCGACACCCGGGGCGGCCGAGTGGTTATGAGGTGACCCACCTATGGCGACGCGCGGGGCGGCTGAGTGGTGATGAGGTGACCAACCGATGGCGACGCGCGAGGCGGCCGAGTGTTTATGAGGTGACCAACCTATGGCGACGCGCGGGGCGGCCGAGTGGTTATGAGGTGACCATCCGACGGCGACGCGTGAAGCGGCCAAGTGGTGATGAGGAGACCAACCGAGTGGCGACGCGCGGGGCCGCCGAGTGGTGATGAGGTGACCAACCAAGTGGCGACACATGGAGCGGCCGAGTGGTTATGAGGTGACCAACCGACGGCGACGCGTGGGGCGGGCAAGTGGTGATGAGGAGACGAACCGAGTGGCGACGCGCGGGGTGGCCGAGTGGTGATGAGGTGACCAACCAAGTGGCGACACACGGAGCGGCCGAGTGGTTATGAGGTGACCAACCAAGTGGCGACGCGCGGGGCGGCCAAGTGGTGATGAGGTGACCAACCGAGTGGCGACGCACGGGGCGGCCGAGTGGTGATGAGGTGACCAACCAAGAGGCGACGCACGAAGCGACCGAGTGGTTATGAGGTGACCAACCGATGGCGACGCGCGGGGCGGCCGAGTGGTTATGAGGTGTCCAACCTATGGCGACGCGCGAGACGGCCGATTGGTTATGAGGTGACCAACCTATGGCGACGCGCGGGGCGGCCGAGTGGTGATGAGGTGACCAACCGATGGCGACGCGCGGGGCGGCCGAGTGGTTATGAGGTGACCAACCTATGGCGACGCGCGGGGCGGCCGAGTGGTTATGAGGTGACCAAACTATGGCGACGCGCGCGGCGGCCGAGTGGTGATGAGGTGACCAACCGATGGCGACGGTTGAGGCGGCCGAGTGGTTATGAGGTGACCAACCTATGGCGACGCGCGGGGCGACCGAGTGCTTATGAGGTGACCAACCGATTGCGACGTGCGGGGCGGCCGAGTGGTGATGAGGTGACCAACCGAGTGGCGACCCTCGTGGCGGCCGAGTGGTGATGTGGTGACCAACCAAGTGGCGACGCATGGAGCGGCCGAGTGGTTATGAGGTGACCAACCGAGTTTCAACGCGCGGGGCGGCCGAGTGGTGATGAGGTGACCAACCGAAGGTGACGCGCGGGGCAGCCGAGTTGTGATGAGGTGACCAACCAATGGCGCCACGCGGGGCGGCCGGGTGGTTACGAGGTGACCAACCTAGGGCGACGCGCGGGGCGGCCGAGGGACGCGCGGGGCAGCCGAGTGGTGATGAGGTGACCAACCAATGGCGACACCCGGGGCGGCCGAGTGGTTATGAGGTGACCAACCTATGGCGACGCGCGGGGCGACCGAGTGGTTATGAGGTGACCCACCTATGGCGACGCGCGGGGCGGCCGAGTGGTGATGAGGTGACCAACCAAGTGGCGACACACGGAGCGGCCGAGTGGTTATGAGGTGACCAACCAAGTGGCGACGCGCGGGGCGGCCAAGTGGTGATGAGGTGACCAACCAAGTGGCGACGCACGGGGCGGCCGAGTGGTGATGAGGTGACCAACCAAGAGGCGACGCACGAAGCGGCCGAGTGGTTATGAGGTGACCAACCGATGGCGACGCGCGGGGCGGCCGAGTGGTTATGAGGTGTTCAACCTATGGCGACGCGCGAGACGGCCGATTGGTTATGAGGTGACCAACCTATGGCGACGCGCGGGGCGGCCGAGTGGTGATGAGGTGACCAACCGATGGCGACGCGCGGGGCGGCCGAGTGGTTATGTGGTGACCAACCTATGGCGACGCGCGGGGCAGCCGAGTGGTTATGAGGTGACCAAACTATGGCGACGCGCGCGGCGGCCGAGTGGTGATGAGGTGACCAACCGATGGCGACGCGCGAGGCGGCCGAGTGGTTATGAGGTGACCAACCTATGGCGACGCGCGGGGCGACCGAGTGCTCATGAGGTGACCAACCGATTGCGACATGCGGGGCGGCCGAGTGGTGATGAGGTGACCAACGGAGTGGCGACCCTCGTGGCGGCCGAGTGGTGATGTGGTGACCAACCAAGTGGCGACGCACGGAGCGGCCGAGTGGTTATGAGGTGACCAACCGAGTTTCGACGCGCGGGGCGGCCGAGTGGTGATGAGGTGACCAACCGAAGGTGACGCGCGGGGCAGCCGAGTGGTGATGAGGTGACCAACCAATGGCGACACGCGGGGCGGCCGGGTGGTTATGAGGTGACCAACCTATGGTGACACGCGGGGTGGCCGAGGGACGCGCGGGGCAGCCGAGTGGTGATGAGGTGACCAACCAATGGCGACACCCGGGGCGGCCGAGTGGTGATGTGGTGACCAACCAATGGCGACACCCGGGGCGGCCGAGTGGTTATGAGGTGACCAACCTATGGCGACGCGCGGGGCGACCGAGTGGTTATGAGGTGACCCACCTATGGCGACGCGCGGGGCGGCCGAGTGGTGATGAGGTGACCAACCGATGGCGACGCGCGAGGCGGCCGAGTGTTTATGAGGTGACCAACCTATGGCGACGCGCGGGGCGACCGAGTGGTTATGAGGTGACCAACCGACGGCGACGCGCGGAGCGGCCAAGTGGTGATGAGGAGACCAACCGAGTGGCGACGCGCGGGGCGGCCGAGTGGTGATGAGGTGACCAACCAAGTGGCGACACATGGAGCGGCCGAGTGGTTATGAGGTCACCAACCGACGGCGATGCGCGGGGCGGGCAAGTGGTGATGAGGAGACCAACCGAGTGGCGATGCGCGGGGCGGCCGAGTGGTGATGAGGTGACCAACCAAGTGGCGACACACGGAGCGGCCGAGTGGTTATGAGGTGACCAACCAAGTGGCGACGCGCGGGGCGCCCAAGTGGTGATGAGGTGACCAACCGAGTGGCGACGCACGGGGCGGCCGAGTGGTGATGAGGTGACCAACCAAGAGGCGACGCACGAAGCGGCCGAGTGGTTATGAGGTGACCAACCGATGGCGACGCGCCGGGCGGCCGATTGGTTATGAGGTGTCCAACCTATGGCGATGCGCGAGACGGCCGATTGGTTATGAGGTGACCAACCTATGGCGACGCGCGGGGCGGCCGAGTGGTGATGAGGTGACCAACCGATGGCGACGCGCGGGGCGGCCGAGTGGTTATGAGGTGACCAACCTATGGCGACGCGCGGGGCGACCGAGTGCTTATGAGGTGACCAACCGATTGCGACGTGCGGGGCGGCCGAGTGGTGATGAGGTGACCAACCGAGTGGCGGCCCTCGTGGCGGCCGAGTGGTGATGTGGTGACCAACCAAGTGGCAACGCACAGAGCGGCCGAGTGGTTATGAGGTGACCAAACTATGGCGACGCGCGCGGCGGCCGAGTGGTGATGAGGTCACCAACCGATGGCGACGCGCGAGGCGGCTGAGTGGTTATGAGGTGACCAACCTATGGCGACGCGCGGGGCGACCGAGTGCTTATGAGGTGACCAACCGATTGCGACGTGCGGGGCGGCCGAGTGGTGATGAGGTGACCAACCGAGTGGCGACCCTCGTGGCGGCCGAGTGGTGATGTGGTGACAAACCAAGTGGCAACGCACAGAGCGGCCGAGTGGTTATGAGGTGACCAACCGAGTTTCGACGCGCGGGGCGGCCGAGTGGTGATGAGGTGACCAACCGAGTGGCGACGGGCGGGGCGGCCGAGGGACGCGCGGGGCAGCCGAGTGGTGATGAGGTGACCAACCAATGGTGACACCCGGGGCGGCCGAGTGGTTATGAGGTGACCAACCTATGGCGACACCCGGGGCGGCCGAGTGGTTATGAGGTGACCCACCTATGGCGACGCGCGGGGCGGCTGAGTGGTGATGAGGTGACCAACCGATGGCGACGCGCGAGGCGGCCGAGTGTTTATGAGGTGACCAACCTATGGCGACGCGCGGGGCGGCCGAGTGGTTATGAGGTGACCATCCGACGGCGACGCGTGAAGCGGCCAAGTGGTGATGAGGAGACCAACCGAGTGGCGACGCGCGGGGCCGCCGAGTGGTGATGAGGTGACCAAACAAGTGGCGACACATGGAGCGGCCGAGTGGTTATGAGGTGACCAACCGACGGCGACGCGTGGGGCGGGCAAGTGGTGATGAGGAGACGAACCGAGTGGCGACGCGCGGGGTGGCCGAGTGGTGATGAGGTGACCAACCAAGTGGCGACACACGGAGCGGCCGAGTGGTTATGAGGTGACCAACCAAGTGGCGACGCGCGGGGCGGCCAAGTGGTGATGAGGTGACCAACCGAGTGGCGACGCACGGGGCGGCCGAGTGGTGATGAGGTGACCAACCAAGAGGCGACGCACGAAGCGACCGAGTGGTTATGAGGTGACCAACCGATGGCGACGCGCGGGGCGGCCGAGTGGTTATGAGGTGTCCAACCTATGGCGACGCGCGAGACGGCCGATTGGTTATGAGGTGACCAACCTATGGCGACGCGCGGGGCGGCCGAGTGGTGATGAGGTGACCAACCGATGGCGACGCGCGGGGCGGCCGAGTGGTTATGAGGTGACCAACCTATGGCGACGCGCGGGGCGGCCGAGTGGTTATGAGGTGACCAAACTATGGCGACGCGCGCGGCGGCCGAGTGGTGATGAGGTGACCAACCGATGGCGACGGTTGAGGCGGCCGAGTGGTTATGAGGTGACCAACCTATGGCGACGCGCGGGGCGACCGAGTGCTTATGAGGTGACCAACCGATTGCGACGTGCGGGGCGGCCGAGTGGTGATGAGGTGACCAACCGAGTGGCGACCCTCGTGGCGGCCGAGTGGTGATGTGGTGACCAACCAAGTGGCGACGCATGGAGCGGCCGAGTGGTTATGAGGTGACCAACCGAGTTTCAACGCGCGGGGCGGCCGAGTGGTGATGAGGTGACCAACCGAAGGTGACGCGCGGGGCAGCCGAGTTGTGATGAGGTGACCAACCAATGGCGCCACGCGGGGCGGCCGGGTGGTTACGAGGTGACCAACCTAGGGCGACGCGCGGGGCGGCCGAGGGACGCGCGGGGCAGCCGAGTGGTGATGAGGTGACCAACCAATGGCGACACCCGGGGCGGCCGAGTGGTTATGAGGTGACCAACCTATGGCGACGCGCGGGGCGACCGAGTGGTTATGAGGTGACCCACCTATGGCGACGCGCGGGGCGGCCGAGTGGTGATGAGGTGACCAACCAAGTGGCGACACACGGAGCGGCCGAGTGGTTATGAGGTGACCAACCAAGTGGCGACGCGCGGGGCGGCCAAGTGGTGATGAGGTGACCAACCAAGTGGCGACACACGGAGCGGCCGAGTGGTTATGAGGTGACCAACCAAGTGGCGACGCGCGGGGCGCCCAAGTGGTGATGAGGTGACCAACCGAGTGGCGACGCACGGGGCGGCCGAGTGGTGATGAGGTGACCAACCAAGAGGCGACGCACGAAGCGGCCGAGTGGTTATGAGGTGACCAACCGATGGCGACGCGCCGGGCGGCCGATTGGTTATGAGGTGTCCAACCTATGGCGATGCGCGAGACGGCCGATTGGTTATGAGGTGACCAACCTATGGCGACGCGCGGGGCGGCCGAGTGGTGATGAGGTGACCAACCGATGGCGACGCGCGGGGCGGCCGAGTGGTTATGAGGTGACCAACCTATGGCGACGCGCGGGGCGACCGAGTGCTTATGAGGTGACCAACCGATTGCGACGTGCGGGGCGGCCGAGTGGTGATGAGGTGACCAACCGAGTGGCGGCCCTCGTGGCGGCCGAGTGGTGATGTGGTGACCAACCAAGTGGCAACGCACAGAGCGGCCGAGTGGTTATGAGGTGACCAAACTATGGCGACGCGCGCGGCGGCCGAGTGGTGATGAGGTCACCAACCGATGGCGACGCGCGAGGCGGCTGAGTGGTTATGAGGTGACCAACCTATGGCGACGCGCGGGGCGACCGAGTGCTTATGAGGTGACCAACCGATTGCGACGTGCGGGGCGGCCGAGTGGTGATGAGGTGACCAACCGAGTGGCGACCCTCGTGGCGGCCGAGTGGTGATGTGGTGACAAACCAAGTGGCAACGCACAGAGCGGCCGAGTGGTTATGAGGTGACCAACCGAGTTTCGACGCGCGGGGCGGCCGAGTGGTGATGAGGTGACCAACCGAGTGGCGACGGGCGGGGCGGCCGAGGGACGCGCGGGGCAGCCGAGTGGTGATGAGGTGACCAACCAATGGTGACACCCGGGGCGGCCGAGTGGTTATGAGGTGACCAACCTATGGCGACACCCGGGGCGGCCGAGTGGTTATGAGGTGACCCACCTATGGCGACGCGCGGGGCGGCTGAGTGGTGATGAGGTGACCAACCGATGGCGACGCGCGAGGCGGCCGAGTGTTTATGAGGTGACCAACCTATGGCGACGCGCGGGGCGGCCGAGTGGTTATGAGGTGACCATCCGACGGCGACGCGTGAAGCGGCCAAGTGGTGATGAGGAGACCAACCGAGTGGCGACGCGCGGGGCCGCCGAGTGGTGATGAGGTGACCAACCAAGTGGCGACACATGGAGCGGCCGAGTGGTTATGAGGTGACCAACCGACGGCGACGCGTGGGGCGGGCAAGTGGTGATGAGGAGACGAACCGAGTGGCGACGCGCGGGGTGGCCGAGTGGTGATGAGGTGACCAACCAAGTGGCGACACACGGAGCGGCCGAGTGGTTATGAGGTGACCAACCAAGTGGCGACGCGCGGGGCGGCCAAGTGGTGATGAGGTGACCAACCGAGTGGCGACGCACGGGGCGGCCGAGTGGTGATGAGGTGACCAACCAAGAGGCGACGCACGAAGCGACCGAGTGGTTATGAGGTGACCAACCGATGGCGACGCGCGGGGCGGCCGAGTGGTTATGAGGTGTCCAACCTATGGCGACGCGCGAGACGGCCGATTGGTTATGAGGTGACCAACCTATGGCGACGCGCGGGGCGGCCGAGTGGTGATGAGGTGACCAACCGATGGCGACGCGCGGGGCGGCCGAGTGGTTATGAGGTGACCAACCTATGGCGACGCGCGGGGCGGCCGAGTGGTTATGAGGTGACCAAACTATGGCGACGCGCGCGGCGGCCGAGTGGTGATGAGGTGACCAACCGATGGCGACGGTTGAGGCGGCCGAGTGGTTATGAGGTGACCAACCTATGGCGACGCGCGGGGCGACCGAGTGCTTATGAGGTGACCAACCGATTGCGACGTGCGGGGCGGCCGAGTGGTGATGAGGTGACCAACCGAGTGGCGACCCTCGTGGCGGCCGAGTGGTGATGTGGTGACCAACCAAGTGGCGACGCATGGAGCGGCCGAGTGGTTATGAGGTGACCAACCGAGTTTCAACGCGCGGGGCGGCCGAGTGGTGATGAGGTGACCAACCGAAGGTGACGCGCGGGGCAGCCGAGTTGTGATGAGGTGACCAACCAATGGCGCCACGCGGGGCGGCCGGGTGGTTACGAGGTGACCAACCTAGGGCGACGCGCGGGGCGGCCGAGGGACGCGCGGGGCAGCCGAGTGGTGATGAGGTGACCAACCAATGGCGACACCCGGGGCGGCCGAGTGGTTATGAGGTGACCAACCTATGGCGACGCGCGGGGCGACCGAGTGGTTATGAGGTGACCCACCTATGGCGACGCGCGGGGCGGCCGAGTGGTGATGAGGTGACCAACCAAGTGGCGACACACGGAGCGGCCGAGTGGTTATGAGGTGACCAACCAAGTGGCGACGCGCGGGGCGGCCAAGTGGTGATGAGGTGACCAACCAAGTGGCGACGCACGGGGCGGCCGAGTGGTGATGAGGTGACCAACCAAGAGGCGACGCACGAAGCGGCCGAGTGGTTATGAGGTGACCAACCGATGGCGACGCGCGGGGCGGCCGAGTGGTTATGAGGTGTTCAACCTATGGCGACGCGCGAGACGGCCGATTGGTTATGAGGTGACCAACCTATGGCGACGCGCGGGGCGGCCGAGTGGTGATGAGGTGACCAACCGATGGCGACGCGCGGGGCGGCCGAGTGGTTATGTGGTGACCAACCTATGGCGACGCGCGGGGCAGCCGAGTGGTTATGAGGTGACCAAACTATGGCGACGCGCGCGGCGGCCGAGTGGTGATGAGGTGACCAACCGATGGCGACGCGCGAGGCGGCCGAGTGGTTATGAGGTGACCAACCTATGGCGACGCGCGGGGCGACCGAGTGCTCATGAGGTGACCAACCGATTGCGACATGCGGGGCGGCCGAGTGGTGATGAGGTGACCAACGGAGTGGCGACCCTCGTGGCGGCCGAGTGGTGATGTGGTGACCAACCAAGTGGCGACGCACGGAGCGGCCGAGTGGTTATGAGGTGACCAACCGAGTTTCGACGCGCGGGGCGGCCGAGTGGTGATGAGGTGACCAACCGAAGGTGACGCGCGGGGCAGCCGAGTGGTGATGAGGTGACCAACCAATGGCGACACGCGGGGCGGCCGGGTGGTTATGAGGTGACCAACCTATGGTGACACGCGGGGTGGCCGAGGGACGCGCGGGGCAGCCGAGTGGTGATGAGGTGACCAACCAATGGCGACACCCGGGGCGGCCGAGTGGTGATGTGGTGACCAACCAATGGCGACACCCGGGGCGGCCGAGTGGTTATGAGGTGACCAACCTATGGCGACGCGCGGGGCGACCGAGTGGTTATGAGGTGACCCACCTATGGCGACGCGCGGGGCGGCCGAGTGGTGATGAGGTGACCAACCGATGGCGACGCGCGAGGCGGCCGAGTGTTTATGAGGTGACCAACCTATGGCGACGCGCGGGGCGACCGAGTGGTTATGAGGTGACCAACCGACGGCGACGCGCGGAGCGGCCAAGTGGTGATGAGGAGACCAACCGAGTGGCGACGCGCGGGGCGGCCGAGTGGTGATGAGGTGACCAACCAAGTGGCGACACATGGAGCGGCCGAGTGGTTATGAGGTCACCAACCGACGGCGATGCGCGGGGCGGGCAAGTGGTGATGAGGAGACCAACCGAGTGGCGATGCGCGGGGCGGCCGAGTGGTGATGAGGTGACCAACCAAGTGGCGACACACGGAGCGGCCGAGTGGTTATGAGGTGACCAACCATGTGGCGACGCGCGGGGCGCCCAAGTGGTGATGAGGTGACCAACCGAGTGGCGACGCACGGGGCGGCCGAGTGGTGATGAGGTGACCAACCAAGAGGCGACGCACGAAGCGGCCGAGTGGTTATGAGGTGACCAACCGATGGCGACGCGCCGGGCGGCCGATTGGTTATGAGGTGTCCAACCTATGGCGATGCGCGAGACGGCCGATTGGTTATGAGGTGACCAACCTATGGCGACGCGCGGGGCGGCCGAGTGGTGATGAGGTGACCAACCGATGGCGACGCGCGGGGCGGCCGAGTGGTTATGAGGTGACCAACCTATGGCGACGCGCGGGGCGACCGAGTGCTTATGAGGTGACCAACCGATTGCGACGTGCGGGGCGGCCGAGTGGTGATGAGGTGACCAACCGAGTGGCGGCCCTCGTGGCGGCCGAGTGGTGATGTGGTGACCAACCAAGTGGCAACGCACAGAGCGGCCGAGTGGTTATGAGGTGACCAAACTATGGCGACGCGCGCGGCGGCCGAGTGGTGATGAGGTCACCAACCGATGGCGACGCGCGAGGCGGCTGAGTGGTTATGAGGTGACCAACCTATGGCGACGCGCGGGGCGACCGAGTGCTTATGAGGTGACCAACCGATTGCGACGTGCGGGGCGGCCGAGTGGTGATGAGGTGACCAACCGAGTGGCGACCCTCGTGGCGGCCGAGTGGTGATGTGGTGACAAACCAAGTGGCAACGCACAGAGCGGCCGAGTGGTTATGAGGTGACCAACCGAGTTTCGACGCGCGGGGCGGCCGAGTGGTGATGAGGTGACCAACCGAAGGTGACGCGCGGGGCAGCCGAGTGGTGATGAGGTGACCAACCAATGGCGACACGCGGGGCGGCCGGGTGGTTATGAGGTGACCAACCTATGGCGACGCGCGGGGCGGCCGAGTGGTTATGAGGTGACCAACCTATTGCGATGGGCGGGGCGACCGAGTGGTGATGAGGTGACCAACTGATGGCAACGCGCGAGGCGGCCGAGTGGTTATGAGGTGACCAACCTATGGCGACGCGTGGGGCGGCCGAGTGGTTATGAGGTGACCAACCTATGGCGGCACGCGGGGCGGCCGAGTGGTTATGAGGTGACCGACCTATGGCGACGCATGGGGCGGCCGAGTGTTTATGAGGTGACCAACCTATGGCGACGCGCGGGGCGGCCGAGTGGTGATGAGGTGACCAACCGATGGCAACGCGCGAGGCGGCCGAGTGGTGATGAGGTGACCAACCGATGGCGACGCGCGAGGCGGCCGAGTGGTTATGAGGTGAGCAACCTATGGTGACGCGCGGGGCGGCCAAGTGGTGATGAGGAGACCAACCGAATGGCGACACACGGAGCAGCCGAGGGGTTATGAGGTGACCAACCGATGGCGACGCGTGGGGCGGTTGAGTGGTTATCAGTTGACCAACCTATGACGACGCGCAGGGCGGCCGAGTGGTTATGAGGTCACCAACCGAGTGGTGACGCGCGGCGCGGCCGAGTGGTTATGAGGTGACCAACCTATGGCGACGCGCCGGGCGGCCGAGTGGTTATGAGGTGACCAACTGAGTGGGGACGCACGGGGCGGCCGAGGGACGCGCGGGGCAGCCGAGTGGTGATGAGGTGACCAACCAAGAGGCGACGCACGAAGCGGCCGAGTGGTTATGAGGTGACCAACCGATGGCGACGCGCGGGGCGGCCGAGTGGTTATGAGGTGTCCAACCTATGGCGACGCGCGAGACAGCCGATTTGTTATGACGTGACCAACCTTTGGCGACGCGCGGGGCGGCCGAGTGGTGATGAGGTGACCAACCGATGGCGACGCGCGGGGCGGCCGAGTGGTTATGAGGTGAACAACCTATGGCGACGCGCGGGGCGGCCGAGTGGTTATGAGGTGACCAAACTATGGCGACGCGCGCGGCGGCCGAGTGGTGATGAGGTGACCAACCGATGGCGACGCGCGAGGCGGCCGAGTGGTTATGAGGTGACCAACCTATGGCGACGCGCGGGGCGACCGAGTGCTTATGAGGTGACCAACCGATTGCGACATGCGGGGCGGCCGAGTGGTGATGAGGTGACCAACGGAGTGGCGACCCTCGTGGCGGCCGAGAGGTGATGTGGTGACCAACCAAGTGGCGACGCACGGAGCGGCCGAGTGGTTATGAGGTGACCAACCGAGTTTCGACGCGCGGGGCGGCCGAGTGGTGATGAGGTGACCAACCGAAGGTGACGCGCGGGGCAGCCGAGTGGTGATGAGGTGACCAACCAATGGCGACACGCGGGGCGGCCGGGTGGTTATGAGGTGACCAACCTATGGCGACGCGCGGGGTGGCCGAGGGACGCGCGGGGCAGCCGAGTGGTGATGAGGTGACCAACCAATGGCGACACCCGGGGCGGCCGAGTGGTTATGAGGTGACCAACCTATGGCGACGCGCGGTGCGACCGAGTGGTTATGAGGTGACCCACCTATGGCGACGCGCGGGGCGGCCGAGTGGTGATGAGGTGACCAACCGATGGCGACGCGCGAGGCGGCCGAGTGTTTATGAGGTGACCAACCTATGGCGACGCGCGGGGCGGCCGAGTGGTGATGAGGTGACCAACCAAGTGGCGACACACGGAGCGGCCGAGTGGTTATGAGGTGACCAACCAAGTGGCGACGCGCGGGGCGGCCAAGTGGTGATGAGGTGACCAACCGAGTGGCGACGCACGGGGCGGCCGAGTGGTGATGAGGTGACCAACCAAGAGGCGACGCACGAAGCGGCCGAGTGGTTATGAGGTGACCAACCGATGGCGACGCGCGGGGCGGCCGAGTGGTTATGAGGTGTTCAACCTATGGCGACGCGCGAGACGGCCGATTGGTTATGAGGTGACCAACCTATGGCGACGCGCGGGGCGGCCGAGTGGTGATGAGGTGACCAACCGATGGCGACGCGCGGGGCGGCCGAGTGGTTATGTGGTGACCAACCTATGGCGACGCGCGGGGCAGCCGAGTGGTTATGAGGTGACCAAACTATGGCGACGCGCGCGGCGGCCGAGTGGTGATGAGGTGACCAACCGATGGCGACGCGCGAGGCGGCCGAGTGGTTATGAGGTGACCAACCTATGGCGACGCGCGGGGCGACCGAGTGCTCATGAGGTGACCAACCGATTGCGACATGCGGGGCGGCCGAGTGGTGATGAGGTGACCAACGGAGTGGCGACCCTCGTGGCGGCCGAGTGGTGATGTGGTGACCAACCAAGTGGCGACACACGGAGCGGCCGAGTGGTTATGAGGTGACCAACCGAGTTTCGACGCGCGGGGCGGCCGAGTGGTGATGAGGTGACCAACCGAAGGTGACGCGCGGGGCAGCCGAGTGGTGATGAGGTGACCAACCAATGGCGACACGCGGGGCGGCTGGGTGGTTATGAGGTGACCAACCTATGGCGACACGCGGGGTGGCCGAGGGACGCGCGGGGCAGCCGAGTGGTGATGAGGTGACCAACCAATGGCGACACCCGGGGCGGCCGAGTGGTGATGTGGTGACCAACCAATGGCGACACCCGGGGCGGCCGAGTGGTTATGAGGTGACCAACCTATGGCGACGCGCGGGGCGACCGAGTGGTTATGAGGTGACCCACCTATGGCGACGCGCGGGGCGGCCGAGTGGTGATGAGGTGACCAACCGATGGCGACGCGCGAGGCGGCCGAGTGTTTATGAGGTGACCAACCTATGGCGACGCGCGGGGCGACCGAGTGGTTATGAGGTGACCAACCGACGACGACGCGCGGAGCGGCCAAGTGGTGATGAGGAGACCAACCGAGTGGCGACGCGCGGGGCGGCCGAGTGGTGATGAGGTGACCAACCAAGTGGCGACACATGGAGCGGCCGAGTGGTTATGAGGTCACCAACCGACGGCGATGCGCGGGGCGGGCAAGTGGTGATGAGGAGACCAACCGAGTGGCGATGCGCGGGGCGGCCGAGTGGTGATGAGGTGACCAACCAAGTGGCAACACACGGAGCGGCCGAGTGGTTATGAGGTGACCAACCAAGTGGCGACGCGCGGGGCGCCCAAGTGGTGATGAGGTGACCAACCGAGTGGCGACGCACGGGGCGGCCGAGTGGTGATGAGGTGACCAACCAAGAGGCGACGCACGAAGCGGCCGAGTGGTTATGAGGTGACCAACCGATGGCGACGCGCCGGGCGGCCGATTGGTTATGAGGTGTCCAACCTATGGCGATGCGCGAGACGGCCGATTGGTTATGAGGTGACCAACCTATGGCGACGCGCGGGGCGGCCGAGTGGTGATGAGGTGACCAACCGATGGCGACGCGCGGGGCGGCCGAGTGGTTATGAGGTGACCAACCTATGGCGACGCGCGGGGCGACCGAGTGCTTATGAGGTGACCAACCGATTGCGACGTGCGGGGCGGCCGAGTGGTGATGAGGTGACCAACCGAGTGGCGGCCCTCGTGGCGGCCGAGTGGTGATGTGGTGACCAACCAAGTGGCAACGCACAGAGCGGCCGAGTGGTTATGAGGTGACCAAACTATGGCGACGCGCGCGGCGGCCGAGTGGTGATGAGGTCACCAACCGATGGCGACGCGCGAGGCGGCTGAGTGGTTATGAGGTGACCAACCTATGGCGACGCGCGGGGCGACCGAGTGCTTATGAGGTGACCAACCGATTGCGACGTGCGGGGCGGCCGAGTGGTGATGAGGTGACCAACCGAGTGGCGACCCTCGTGGCGGCCGAGTGGTGATGTGGTGACAAACCAAGTGGCAACGCACAGAGCGGCCGAGTGGTTATGAGGTGACCAACCGAGTTTCGACGCGCGGGGCGGCCGAGTGGTGATGAGGTGACCAACCGAAGGTGACGCGCGGGGCAGCCGAGTGGTGATGAGGTGACCAACCAATGGCGACACGCGGGGCGGCCGGGTGGTTATGAGGTGACCAACCTATGGCGACGCGCGGGGCGGCCGAGTGGTTATGAGGTGACCAACCTATTGCGATGGGCGGGGCGACCGAGTGGTGATGAGGTGACCAACTGATGGCAACGCGCGAGGCGGCCGAGTGGTTATGAGGTGACCAACCTATGGCGACGCGTGGGGCGGCCGAGTGGTTATGAGGTGACCAACCTATGGCGGCACGCGGGGCGGCCGAGTGGTTATGAGGTGACCGACCTATGGCGACGCATGGGGCGGCCGAGTGTTTATGAGGTGACCAACCTATGGCGACGCGCGGGGCGGCCGAGTGGTGATGAGGTGACCAACCGATGGCAACGCGCGAGGCGGCCGAGTGGTGATGAGGTGACCAACCGATGGCGACGCGCGAGGCGGCCGAGTGGTTATGAGGTGAGCAACCTATGGTGACGCGCGGGGCGGCCAAGTGGTGATGAGGAGACCAACCGAATGGCGACACACGGAGCAGCCGAGGGGTTATGAGGTGACCAACCGATGGCGACGCGTGGGGCGGTTGAGTGGTTATCAGTTGACCAACCTATGACGACGCGCAGGGCGGCCGAGTGGTTATGAGGTCACCAACCGAGTGGTGACGCGCGGCGCGGCCGAGTGGTTATGAGGTGACCAACCTATGGCGACGCGCCGGGCGGCCGAGTGGTTATGAGGTGACCAACTGAGTGGGGACGCACGGGGCGGCCGAGGGACGCGCGGGGCAGCCGAGTGGTGATGAGGTGACCAACCAAGAGGCGACGCACGAAGCGGCCGAGTGGTTATGAGGTGACCAACCGATGGCGACGCGCGGGGCGGCCGAGTGGTTATGAGGTGTCCAACCTATGGCGACGCGCGAGACAGCCGATTTGTTATGACGTGACCAACCTTTGGCGACGCGCGGGGCGGCCGAGTGGTGATGAGGTGACCAACCGATGGCGACGCGCGGGGCGGCCGAGTGGTTATGAGGTGAACAACCTATGGCGACGCGCGGGGCGGCCGAGTGGTTATGAGGTGACCAAACTATGGCGACGCGCGCGGCGGCCGAGTGGTGATGAGGTGACCAACCGATGGCGACGCGCGAGGCGGCCGAGTGGTTATGAGGTGACCAACCTATGGCGACGCGCGGGGCGACCGAGTGCTTATGAGGTGACCAACCGATTGCGACATGCGGGGCGGCCGAGTGGTGATGAGGTGACCAACGGAGTGGCGACCCTCGTGGCGGCCGAGAGGTGATGTGGTGACCAACCAAGTGGCGACGCACGGATCGGCCGAGTGGTTATGAGGTGACCAACCGAGTTTCGACGCGCGGGGCGGCCGAGTGGTGATGAGGTGACCAACCGAAGGTGACGCGCGGGGCAGCCGAGTGGTGATGAGGTGACCAACCAATGGCGACACGCGGGGCGGCCGGGTGGTTATGAGGTGACCAACCTATGGCGACGCGCGGGGTGGCCGAGGGACGCGCGGGGCAGCCGAGTGGTGATGAGGTGACCAACCAATGGCGACACCCGGGGCGGCCGAGTGGTTATGAGGTGACCAACCTATGGCGACGCGCGGTGCGACCGAGTGGTTATGAGGTGACCCACCTATGGCGACGCGCGGGGCGGCCGAGTGGTGATGAGGTGACCAACCGATGGCGACGCGCGAGGCGGCCGAGTGTTTATGAGGTGACCAACCTATGGCGACGCGCGGGGCGGCCGAGTGGTGATGAGGTGACCAACCAAGTGGCGACACACGGAGCGGCCGAGTGGTTATGAGGTGACCAACCAAGTGGCGACGCGCGGGGCGGCCAAGTGGTGATGAGGTGACCAACCGAGTGGCGACGCACGGGGCGGCCGAGTGGTGATGAGGTGACCAACCAAGAGGCGACGCACGAAGCGGCCGAGTGGTTATGAGGTGACCAACCGATGGCGACGCGCGGGGCGGCCGAGTGGTTATGAGGTGTTCAACCTATGGCGACGCGCGAGACGGCCGATTGGTTATGAGGTGACCAACCTATGGCGACGCGCGGGGCGGCCGAGTGGTGATGAGGTGACCAACCGATGGCGACGCGCGGGGCGGCCGAGTGGTTATGTGGTGACCAACCTATGGCGACGCGCGGGGCAGCCGAGTGGTTATGAGGTGACCAAACTATGGCGACGCGCGCGGCGGCCGAGTGGTGATGAGGTGACCAACCGATGGCGACGCGCGAGGCGGCCGAGTGGTTATGAGGTGACCAACCTATGGCGACGCGCGGGGCGACCGAGTGCTCATGAGGTGACCAACCGATTGCGACATGCGGGGCGGCCGAGTGGTGATGAGGTGACCAACGGAGTGGCGACCCTCGTGGCGGCCGAGTGGTGATGTGGTGACCAACCTATGGCGACGCATGGGGCGGCCGAGTGTTTATGAGGTGACCAACCTATGGCGACGCGTGGGGCGGCCGAGTGGTTATGAGGTGACCAACCTATGGCGGCACGCGGGGCGGCCGAGTGGTTATGAGGTGACCGACCTATGGCGACGCATGGGGCGGCCGAGTGTTTATGAGGTGACCAACCTATGGCGACGCGCGGGGCGGCCGAGTGGTGATGAGGTGACCAACCGATGGCAACGCGCGAGGCGGCCGAGTGGTGATGAGGTGACCAACCGATGGCGACGCGCGAGGCGGCCGAGTGGTTATGAGGTGAGCAACCTATGGTGACGCGCGGGGCGGCCAAGTGGTGATGAGGAGACCAACCGAATGGCGACACACGGAGCAGCCGAGGGGTTATGAGGTGACCAACCGATGGCGACGCGTGGGGCGGTTGAGTGGTTATCAGTTGACCAACCTATGACGACGCGCAGGGCGGCCGAGTGGTTATGAGGTCACCAACCGAGTGGTGACGCGCGGCGCGGCCGAGTGGTTATGAGGTGACCAACCTATGGCGACGCGCCGGGCGGCCGAGTGGTTATGAGGTGACCAACTGAGTGGGGACGCACGGGGCGGCCGAGGGACGCGCGGGGCAGCCGAGTGGTGATGAGGTGACCAACCAAGAGGCGACGCACGAAGCGGCCGAGTGGTTATGAGGTGACCAACCGATGGCGACGCGCGGGGCGGCCGAGTGGTTATGAGGTGTCCAACCTATGGCGACGCGCGAGACAGCCGATTTGTTATGACGTGACCAACCTTTGGCGACGCGCGGGGCGGCCGAGTGGTGATGAGGTGACCAACCGATGGCGACGCGCGGGGCGGCCGAGTGGTTATGAGGTGAACAACCTATGGCGACGCGCGGGGCGGCCGAGTGGTTATGAGGTGACCAAACTATGGCGACGCGCGCGGCGGCCGAGTGGTGATGAGGTGACCAACCGATGGCGACGCGCGAGGCGGCCGAGTGGTTATGAGGTGACCAACCTATGGCGACGCGCGGGGCGACCGAGTGCTTATGAGGTGACCAACCGATTGCGACATGCGGGGCGGCCGAGTGGTGATGAGGTGACCAACGGAGTGGCGACCCTCGTGGCGGCCGAGAGGTGATGTGGTGACCAACCAAGTGGCGACGCACGGAGCGGCCGAGTGGTTATGAGGTGACCAACCGAGTTTCGACGCGCGGGGCGGCCGAGTGGTGATGAGGTGACCAACCGAAGGTGACGCGCGGGGCAGCCGAGTGGTGATGAGGTGACCAACCAATGGCGACACGCGGGGCGGCCGGGTGGTTATGAGGTGACCAACCTATGGCGACGCGCGGGGTGGCCGAGGGACGCGCGGGGCAGCCGAGTGGTGATGAGGTGACCAACCAATGGCGACACCCGGGGCGGCCGAGTGGTTATGAGGTGACCAACCTATGGCGACGCGCGGTGCGACCGAGTGGTTATGAGGTGACCCACCTATGGCGACGCGCGGGGCGGCCGAGTGGTGATGAGGTGACCAACCGATGGCGACGCGCGAGGCGGCCGAGTGTTTATGAGGTGACCAACCTATGGCGACGCGCGGGGCGGCCGAGTGGTGATGAGGTGACCAACCAAGTGGCGACACACGGAGCGGCCGAGTGGTTATGAGGTGACCAACCAAGTGGCGACGCGTGGGGCGGCCAAGTGGTGATGAGGTGACCAACCGAGTGGCGACGCACGGGGCGGCCGAGTGGTGATGAGGTGACCAACCAAGAGGCGACGCACGAAGCGGCCGAGTGGTTATGAGGTGACCAACCGATGGCGACGCGCGGGGCGGCCGAGTGGTTATGAGGTGTTCAACCTATGGCGACGCGCGAGACGGCCGATTGGTTATGAGGTGACCAACCTATGGCGACGCGCGGGGCGGCCGAGTGGTGATGAGGTGACCAACCGATGGCGACGCGCGGGGCGGCCGAGTGGTTATGTGGTGACCAACCTATGGCGACGCGCGGGGCAGCCGAGTGGTTATGAGGTGACCAAACTATGGCGACGCGCGCGGCGGCCGAGTGGTGATGAGGTGACCAACCGATGGCGACGCGCGAGGCGGCCGAGTGGTTATGAGGTGACCAACCTATGGCGACGCGCGGGGCGACCGAGTGCTCATGAGGTGACCAACCGATTGCGACATGCGGGGCGGCCGAGTGGTGATGAGGTGACCAACGGAGTGGCGACCCTCGTGGCGGCCGAGTGGTGATGTGGTGACCAACCAAGTGGCGACGCACGGAGCGGCCGAGTGGTTATGAGGTGACCAACCGAGTTTCGACGCGCGGGGCGGCCGAGTGGTGATGAGGTGACCAACCGAAGGTGACGCGCGGGGCAGCCGAGTGGTGATGAGGTGACCAACCAATGGCGACACGCGGGGCGGCCGGGTGGTTATGAGGTGACCAACCTATGGCGACACGCGGGGTGGCCGAGGGACGCGCGGGGCAGCCGAGTGGTGATGAGGTGACCAACCAATGGCGACACCCGGGGCGGCCGAGTGGTGATGTGGTGACCAACCAATGGCGACACCCGGGGCGGCCGAGTGGTTATGAGGTGACCAACCTATGGCGACGCGCGGGGCGACCGAGTGGTTATGAGGTGACCCACCTATGGCGACGCGCGGGGCGGCCGAGTGGTGATGAGGTGACCAACCGATGGCGACGCGCGAGGCGGCCGAGTGTTTATGAGGTGACCAACCTATGGCGACGCGCGGGGCGACCGAGTGGTTATGAGGTGACCAACCGACGGCGACGCGCGGAGCGGCCAAGTGGTGATGAGGAGACCAACCGAGTGGCGACGCGCGGGGCGGCCGAGTGGTGATGAGGTGACCAACCAAGTGGCGACACATGGAGCGGCCGAGTGGTTATGAGGTCACCAACCGACGGCGATGCGCGGGGCGGGCAAGTGGTGATGAGGAGACCAACCGAGTGGCGATGCGCGGGGCGGCCGAGTGGTGATGAGGTGACCAACCAAGTGGCGACACACGGAGCGGCCGAGTGGTTATGAGGTGACCAACCAAGTGGCGACGCGCGGGGCGCCCAAGTGGTGATGAGGTGACCAACCGAGTGGCGACGCACGGGGCGGCCGAGTGGTGATGAGGTGACCAACCAAGAGGCGACGCACGAAGCGGCCGAGTGGTTATGAGGTGACCAACCGATGGCGACGCGCCGGGCGGCCGATTGGTTATGAGGTGTCCAACCTATGGCGATGCGCGAGACGGCCGATTGGTTATGAGGTGACCAACCTATGGCGACGCGCGGGGCGGCCGAGTGGTGATGAGGTGACCAACCGATGGCGACGCGCGGGGCGGCCGAGTGGTTATGAGGTGACCAACATATGGCGACGCGCGGGGCGACCGAGTGCTTATGAGGTGACCAACCGATTGCGACGTGCGGGGCGGCCGAGTGGTGATGAGGTGACCAACCGAGTGGCGGCCCTCGTGGCGGCCGAGTGGTGATGTGGTGACCAACCAAGTGGCAACGCACAGAGCGGCCGAGTGGTTATGAGGTGACCAAACTATGGCGACGCGCGCGGCGGCCGAGTGGTGATGAGGTCACCAACCGATGGCGACGCGCGAGGCGGCTGAGTGGTTATGAGGTGACCAACCTATGGCGACGCGCGGGGCGACCGAGTGCTTATGAGGTGACCAACCGATTGCGACGTGCGGGGCGGCCGAGTGGTGATGAGGTGACCAACCGAGTGGCGACCCTCGTGGCGGCCGAGTGGTGATGTGGTGACAAACCAAGTGGCAACGCACAGAGCGGCCGAGTGGTTATGAGGTGACCAACCGAGTTTCGACGCGCGGGGCGGCCGAGTGGTGATGAGGTGACCAACCGAAGGTGACGCGCGGGGCAGCCGAGTGGTGATGAGGTGACCAACCAATGGCGACACGCGGGGCGGCCGGGTGGTTATGAGGTGACCAACCTATGGCGACGCGCGGGGCGGCCGAGTGGTTATGAGGTGACCAACCTATTGCGATGGGCGGGGCGACCGAGTGGTGATGAGGTGACCAACTGATGGCAACGCGCGAGGCGGCCGAGTGGTTATGAGGTGACCAACCTATGGCGACGCGTGGGGCGGCCGAGTGGTTATGAGGTGACCAACCTATGGCGGCACGCGGGGCGGCCGAGTGGTTATGAGGTGACCGACCTATGGCGACGCATGGGGCGGCCGAGTGTTTATGAGGTGACCAACCTATGGCGACGCGCGGGGCGGCCGAGTGGTGATGAGGTGACCAACCGATGGCAACGCGCGAGGCGGCCGAGTGGTGATGAGGTGACCAACCGATGGCGACGCGCGAGGCGGCCGAGTGGTTATGAGGTGAGCAACCTATGGCGACGCGCGGGGCGGCCAAGTGGTGATGAGGAGACCAACCGAATGGCGACACACGGAGCAGCCGAGGGGTTATGAGGTGACCAACCGATGGCGACGCGTGGGGCGGTTGAGTGGTTATCAGTTGACCAACCTATGACGACGCGCAGGGCGGCCGAGTGGTTATGAGGTCACCAACCGAGTGGTGACGCGCGGCGCGGCCGAGTGGTTATGAGGTGACCAACCTATGGCGACGCGCTGGGCGGCCGAGTGGTTATGAGGTGACCAACTGAGTGGGGACGCACGGGGCGGCCGAGGGACGCGCGGGGCAGCCGAGTGGTGATGAGGTGACCAACCAAGAGGCGACGCACGAAGCGGCCGAGTGGTTATGAGGTGACCAACCGATGGCGACGCGCGGGGCGGCCGAGTGGTTATGAGGTGTCCAACCTATGGCGACGCGCGAGACAGCCGATTTGTTATGACGTGACCAACCTTTGGCGACGCGCGGGGCGGCCGAGTGGTGATGAGGTGACCAACCGATGGCGACGCGCGGGGCGGCCGAGTGGTTATGAGGTGAACAACCTATGGCGACGCGCGGGGCGGCCGAGTGGTTATGAGGTGACCAAACTATGGCGACGCGCGCGGCGGCCGAGTGGTGATGAGGTGACCAACCGATGGCGACGCGCGAGGCGGCCGAGTGGTTATGAGGTGACCAACCTATGGCGACGCGCGGGGCGACCGAGTGCTTATGAGGTGACCAACCGATTGCGACATGCGGGGCGGCCGAGTGGTGATGAGGTGACCAACGGAGTGGCGACCCTCGTGGCGGCCGAGAGGTGATGTGGTGACCAACCAAGTGGCGACGCACGGAGCGGCCGAGTGGTTATGAGGTGACCAACCGAGTTTCGACGCGCGGGGCGGCCGAGTGGTGATGAGGTGACCAACCGAAGGTGACGCGCGGGGCAGCCGAGTGGTGATGAGGTGACCAACCAATGGCGACACGCGGGGCGGCCGGGTGGTTATGAGGTGACCAACCTATGGCGACGCGCGGGGTGGCCGAGGGACGCGCGGGGCAGCCGAGTGGTGATGAGGTGACCAACCAATGGCGACACCCGGGGCGGCCGAGTGGTTATGAGGTGACCAACCTATGGCGACGCGCGGGGCGACCGAGTGGTTATGAGGTGACCCACCTATGGCGACGCGCGGGGCGGCCGAGTGGTGATGAGGTGACCAACCGATGGCGACGCGCGAGGCGGCCGAGTGTTTATGAGGTGACCAACCTATGGCGACGCGCGGGGCGACCGAGTGGTTATGAGGTGACCAACCGACGGCGACGCGCGGAGCGGCCAAGTGGTGATGAGGAGACCAACCGAGTGGCGACGCGCGGGGCGGCCGAGTGGTGATGAGGTGACCAACCAAGTGGCGACACATGGAGCGGCCGAGTGGTTATGAGGTCACCAACCGACGGCGACGCGCGGGGCGGGCAAGTGGTGATGAGGAGACCAACCGAGTGGCGATGCGCGGGGCGGCCGAGTGGTGATGAGGTGACCAACCAAGTGGCGACACACGGAGCGGCCGAGTGGTTATGAGGTGACCAACCAAGTGGCGACGCGCGGGGCGCCCAAGTGGTGATGAGGTGACCAACCGAGTGGCGACGCACGGGGCGGCCGAGTGGTGATGAGGTGACCAACCAAGAGGCGACGCACGAAGCGGCCGAGTGGTTATGAGGTGACCAACCGATGGCGACGCGCCGGGCGGCCGATTGGTTATGAGGTGTCCAACCTATGGCGACGCGCGAGACGTCCGATTGGTTATGAGGTGACCAACCTATGGCGACGCGCGGGGCGGCCGAGTGGTGATGAGGTGACCAACCGATGGCGACGCGCGGGGCGGCCGAGTGGTTATGAGGTGACCAACCTATGGCGACGCGCGGGGCAACCGAGTGCTTATGAGGTGACCAACCGATTGCGACGTGCGGGGCGGCCGAGTGGTGATGAGGTGACCAACCGAGTGGCGGCCCTCGTGGCGGCCGAGTGGTGATGTGGTGACCAACCAAGTGGCAACGCACAGAGCGGCCGAGTGGTTATGAGGTGACCAAACTATGGCGACGCGCGCGGCGGCCGAGTGGTGATGAGGTCACCAACCGATGGCGACGCGCGAGGCGGCCGAGTGGTTATGAGGTGACCAACCTATGGCGACGCGCGGGGCGACCGAGTGCTTATGAGGTGACCAACCGATTGCGACGTGCGGGGCGGCCGAGTGGTGATGAGGTGACCAACCGAGTGGCGACCCTCGTGGCGGCCGAGTGGTGATGTGGTGACAAACCAAGTGGCAACGCACAGAGCGGCCGAGTGGTTATGAGGTGACCAACCGAGTTTCGACGCGCGGGGCGGCCGAGTGGTGATGAGGTGACCAACCGAAGGTGACGCGCGGGGCAGCCGAGTGGTGATGAGGTGACCAACCAATGGCGACACGCGGGGCGGCCGGGTGGTTATGAGGTGACCAACCTATGGCGACGCGCGGGGCGGCCGAGTGGTTATGAGGTGACCAACCTATTGCGATGGGCGGGGCGACCGAGTGGTGATGAGGTGACCAACCGATGGCAACGCGCGAGGCGGCCGAGTGGTTATGAGGTGACCAACCTATGGCGACGCGTGGGGCGGCCGAGTGGTTATGAGGTGACCAACCTATGGCGGCACGCGGGGCGGCCGAGTGGTTATGAGGTGACCGACCTATGGCGACGCATGGGGCGGCCGAGTGTTTATGAGGTGACCAACCTATGGCGACGCGCGGGGCGGCCGAGTGGTGATGAGGTGACCAACCGATGGCAACGCGCGAGGCGGCCGAGTGGTTATGAGGTGACCAACCGATGGCGACGCGCGAGGCGGCCGAGTGGTTATGAGGTGAGCAACCTATGGCGACGCGCGGGGCGGCCAAGTGGTGATGAGGAGACCAACCGAATGGCGACACACGGAGCAGCCGAGGGGTTATGAGGTGACCAACCGATGGCGACGCGTGGGGCGGTTGAGTGGTTATCAGTTGACCAACCTATGACGACGCGCAGGGCGGCCGAGTGGTTATGAGGTCACCAACCGAGTGGTGACGCGCGGGGCGGCCGAGTGGTTATGAGGTGACCAACCTATGGCGACGCGCCGGGCGGCCGAGTGGTTATGAGGTGACCAACTGAGTGGGGACGCACGGGGCGGCCGAGGGACGCGCGGGGCAGCCGAGTGGTGATGAGGTGACCAACCAAGAGGCGACGCACGAAGCGGCCGAGTGGTTATGAGGTGACCAACCGATGGCGACGCGCGGGGCGGCCGAGTGGTTATGAGGTGTCCAACCTATGGCGACGCGCGAGACAGCCGATTTGTTATGACGTGACCAACCTTTGGCGACGCGCGGGGCGGCCGAGTGGTGATGAGGTGACCAACCGATGGCGACGCGCGGGGCGGCCGAGTGGTTATGAGGTGACCAACCTATGGCTACGCGCGGGGCGGCCGAGTGGTTATGAGGTGACCAAACTATGGCGACGCGCGCGGCGGCCGAGTGGTGATGAGGTGACCAACCGATGGCGACGCGCGAGGCGGCCGAGTGGTTATGAGGTGACCAACCTATGGCGACGCGCGGGGCGACCGAGTGCTTATGAGGTGACCAACCGATTGCGACATGCGGGGCGGCCGAGTTGTGATGAGGTGACCAACGGAGTGGCGACCCTCGTGGCGGCCGAGTGGTGATGTGGTGACCAACCAAGTGGCGACGCACGGAGCGGCCGAGTGGTTATGAGGTGACCAACCGAGTTTCGACGCGCGGGGCGGCCGAGTGGTGATGAGGTGACCAACCGAAGGTGACGCGCGGGGCAGCCGAGTGGTGATGAGGTGACCAACCAATGGCGACACGCGGGGCGGCCGGGTGGTTATGAGGTGACCAACCTATGGCGACGCGCGGGGTGGCCGAGGGACGCGCGGGGCAGCCGAGTGGTGATGAGGTGACCAACCAATGGCGACACCCGGGGCGGCCGAGTGGTTATGAGGTGACCAACCTATGGCGACGCGCGGGGCGACCGAGTGGTTATGAGGTGACCCACCTATGGCGACGCGCGGGGCGGCCGAGTGGTGATGAGGTGACCAACCGATGGCGACGCGCGAGGCGGCCGAGTGTTTATGAGGTGACCAACCTATGGCGACGCGCGGGGCGGCTGAGTGGTTTTGAGGTGACCAACCGACGGCGACGCGCGGAGCGGCCAAGTGGTGATGAGGAGACCAACCGAGTGGCGACGCGCGGGGCGGCCGAGTGGTGATGAGGTGACCAACCAAGTGGCGACACATGGAGCGGCCGAGTGATTATGAGGTCACCAACCGACGGAGACGCGCGGGGCGGGCAAGTGGTGATGAGGAGACCAACCGAGTGGCGATGCGCGGGGCGGCCGAGTGGTGATGAGGTGACTAACCAAGTGGCGACACACGGAGCGGCCGAGTGGTTATGAGGTGACCAACCAAGTGGCGACGCGCGGGGCGGCCGAGTGGTGATGAGGTGACCAACCAAGAGGCGACGCACGAAGCGGCCGAGTGGTTATGAGGTGACCAACCGATGGCGACGCGCCGGGGGGCCGATTGGTTATGAGGTGTCCAACCTACGGCGATGCGCGAGATGGCCGATTGGTTATGAGGTGACCAACCTATGGCGACGCGCGGGGCGGCCGAGTGGTGATGAGGTGACCAACCGATGGCGATGCGCGGGGCGGCCGAGTGGTTATGAGGTGACCAGCCTATGGCGACACGCGGGGCGGCCGAGTGGTTATGAGGTGACCAAACTATGGCGACGCGCGCGGTGGCCGAGTGGTGATGAGGTCACCAACCGATGGCGACGCGCGAGGCGGCCGAGTGGTTATGAGGTGACCAACCTATGGCGACGCGCGGGGTGACCGAGTGCTTATGAGGTGACCAACCGATTGCGACGTGCGGGGCGGCCGATTGGTGATGAGGTGACCAACCGAGTGGCGACCCTCGTGGCGGCCGAGTGGTGATGAGGTGACCAACCAAGTGGCAACGCACGGAGCGGCCGAGTGGTTATGAGGTGACCAACCGAGTTTCGACGCGCGGGGCGGCCGAGTGGTGATGAGGTGACCAACCGAAGGTGACGCGCGGGGCAGCCGAGTGGTGATGAGGTGACCAACCAATGGCGACACGCGGGGCGGCCGGGTGGTTATGAGGTGACCAACCTATGGCGACGCGCGGGGCGGCCGAGTGGTTATGAGGTGACCAACCTATTGCGACGGGCGGGGCGACCGAGTGGTGATGAGGTGACCAACCGATGGCAACGCGCGAGGCGGCCGAGTGGTTATGAGGTGACCAACCTATGGCGACGCATGGGGCGGCCGAGTGGTTATGAGGTGACCAACCTATGGCGACACGCGGGCGGCCGAGTGGTTATGAGGTGACCGACCTATGGCGACGCACGGGGCAGCCGAGTGTTTATGAGGTGACCAACCTATGGCGACGCGCGGGGCGGCCGAGTGGTGATGAGGTGACCAACCGGTGGCGACGCGCGAGGCGGCTGAGTGGTGATGAGGTGACCAACCGATGGCGACGCGCGAGGCGGCCGAGTGGTTATGAGGTGACCAACCTATGGCGATGCGCGGGGCGGCCAAGTGGTGATGAGGAGACCAACCGAATGGCTACACACGGAGCAGCCGAGTGGTTATGAGGTGACCAACCGATGGCGACGCGTGGGGCGGTTGAGTGGTTATCAGGTGACCAACCGATGGCGACGCGTGGGGCGGTTGAGTGGTTATCAGTTGACCAACCTATGACGACGCGCAGGGCGGCCGAGTGGTTATGAGGTCACCAACCGAGTGGTGACGCGCGGGGCGGCCGAGTGGTTATGAGGTGACCAACCTATGGCGACGCGCCGGGCGGCCGAGTGGTTATGAGGTGATCAACTGAGTGGGGACACACGGGGCGGCCGAGGGACGCGCGGGGCAGCCGAGTGGTGATGAGGTGACCAACCAAGAGGCGACGCACAAAGCGGCCGAGTGGTTATGAGGTGACCAACCGATGATGACGCGCGGGGCGGCCGAGTGGTTATGAGGTGTCCAACCTATGGCGACGCGCGAGACAGCCGATTGGTTATGACGTGACCAACCTTTGGCGACGCGCGGGGCGGCCGAGTGGTGATGAGGTGACCAACCGATGGCGACGCGCGGGGCGGCCGAGTGGTTATGAGGTGACCAACCTATGGCGACGCGCGGGGCGGCCGAGTGGTTATGAGGTGACCAAACTATGGCGACGCGCGCGGCGGCCGAGTGGTGATGAGGTGACCAACAGATGGCGGCGCGTGAGGCGGCCGAGTGGTTATGAGGTGACCAACCTATGGCGACGCGCGGGGCGACCGAGTGCTGATGAGGTGACCAACCGATTGCGACGTGCGGGGCGGCCGAGTTGTGATGAGGTGACCAACCGAGTGGCGACCCTCATGGCGGCCGAGTGGTGATGTGGTGACCAACCAAGTGGCGACGCACGGAGCGGCCGAGTGGTTATGAGGTGACCAACCGAGTTTCGACGTGCGGGGCGGCCGAGTGGTGATGAGGTGACCAACCGAAGGTGACGCGCGGGGCAGCCGAGTGGTGATGAGGTGACCAACCAATGGCGACATGCGGGGCGGCCGGGTGGTTATGAGGTGACCAACCTATGGCGACGCGCGGGGCGGCCGAGGGACGCGCGGGGCAGCCGAGTGGTGATGAGGTGACCAACCAATGGCGACACCCGGGGCGGCCGAGTGGTTATGAGGTGACCAACCTATGGCGACGCGCGGGGCGACCGAGTGGTTATGAGGTGACCCACCTATGGCGACGCGCGGGGCGGCCGAGTGGTGATGAGGTGACCAACCGATGGCGACGCGCGAGGCGGCCGAGTGTTTATGAGGTGAGCAACCTATGGCGACGCGCGGGGCGGCCGAGTGGTTTTGAGGTGACCAACCGACGGCGACGCGCGGGGCGGCCAAGTGGTGATGAGGAGACCAACCGAGTGGCGACGCGCGGGGCGGCCGAGTGGTGATGAGGTGACCAACCAAGTGGCGACACATGGAGCGGCCGAGTGGTTATGAGGTCACCAACCGACGGCGACGCGCGGGGCGGGCAAGTGGTGATGAGGAGACCAACCGAGTGGCGATGCGCGGGGCGGCCGAGTGGTGATGAGGTGACTAACCAAGTGGCGACACACGGAGCGGCCGAGTGGTTATGAGGTGACCAACCAAGTGGCGACGCGCGGGGCGGCCGAGTGGTGATGAGGTGACCAACCAAGAGGCGACGCACGAAGCGGCCGAGTGGTTATGAGGTGACCAACCGATGGCGACGCGCCGGGCGGCCGATTGGTTATGAGGTGTCCAACCTACGGCGACGCGCGAGATGGCCGATTGGTTATGAGGTGACCAACCTATGGCGACGCGCGGGGCGGCCGAGTGGTGATGAGGTGACCAACCGATGGCGATGCGCGGGGCGGCCGAGTGGTTATGAGGTGACCAACCTATGGTGACGCGCGGGGCGGCCGAGTGGTTATGAGGTGACCAAACTATGGCGACGCGCGCGGTGGCCGAGTGGTGATGAGGTCACCAACCGATGGCGACGCGCGAGGCGGCCGAGTGGTTATGAGGTGACCAACCTATGGCGACGCGCGGGGTGACCGAGTGCTTATGAGGTGACCAACCGATTGCGACGTGCGGGGCGGCCGAGTGGTGATGAGGTGACCGACCGAGTGGCGACCCTCGTGGCGGCCGAGTGGTGATGAGGTGACCAACCAAGTGGCAACGCACGGAGCGGCCGAGTGGTTATGAGGTGACCAACCGAGTTTCGACGCGCGGGGCGGCCGAGTGCTGATGAGGTGACCAACCGAAGGTGACGCGCGGGGCAGCCGAGTGGTGATGAGGTGACCAACCAATGGCGACACGCGGGGCGGCCGGGTGGTTATGAGGTGACCAACCTATGGCGACGCGCGGGGCGGCCGAGTGGTTATGAGGTGACCAACCTATTGCGACGGGCGGGGCGACCGAGTGGTGATGAGGTGACCAACCGATGGCAACGCGCGAGGCGGCCGAGTGGTTATGAGGTGACCAACCTATGGCGACGCGTGGGGCGGCCGAGTGGTTATGAGGTGACCAACCTATGGCGACACGCGGGGCGGCCGAGTGGTTATGAGGTGACCGACCTATGGCGACGCACGGGGCGGCCGAATGTTTATGAGGTGACCAACCTATGGCGACGTGCGGGGCAGCCGAGTGGTGATGAGGTGACCAACCGATGGCGACGCGCGAGGCGGCTGAGTGGTGATGAGGTGACCAACCGATGGCGACGCGCGAGGCGGCCGAGTGGTTATGAGGTGACCAACCTATGGCGATGCGCGGGGCGGCCAAGTGGTGATGAGGAGACCAACCGAATGGCGACACACGGAGCAGCCGAGTGGTTATGAGGTGACCAACCGATGGCGATGCGTGGGGCGGTTGAGTGGTTATCAGGTGACCAACCTATGACGACGCGCAGGGCGGCCGAGTGGTTATGAGGTCACCAACCGAGTGGTGACGCGCGGGGCGGCCGAGTGGTTATGAGGTGACCAACCTATGGCGACGCGCCGGGCGGCCGAGTGGTTATGAGGTGACCAACTGAGTGGGGACGCGCGGGGCGGCCGAGGGACGCGCGGGGCAGCCGAGTGGTGATGATGTGACCAACCAATGGCGACATGCGTGGCGGCCGAGTGGTTATGAGGTGACCAACCTATGGCGACGCGCGGGGCGGCCGAGTGGTTATGAGGTGACCAACCTATGGCGACGCGCGGGGCGGCCGAGTGGTGATGAGGTGACCAACCGATGGAGACGCGCGAGGAGGCCGAGTGGTTATGAGGTGACCAACCTATGGCGACGCGCGGGGCGGCCGAGTGGTTATGAGGTGACCAACTGACGACGACGCACGGGGCCGCCGAGTGGTTATGAGGTGACCAACCTACGGCGACGCGCGGGGCGGCCGAGTGGTTATGAGGTGACCAAACTATGGCGACGCGCGGGGCGACCGAGTGGTGATGAGGTGACCAACCAAGTGGCGACACACGGAGCGGCCGAGTGGTTATGAGGTGACCAACCAAGTGGCGACGCGCGGGGCGGCCAAGTGGTGATGAGGTGACCAACCGAGTAGCGACGCACGGGGCGGCCGAGTGGTGATGAGGTGACCAACCAAGAGGCGACACACGAAGCGGCCGAGTGGTTATGAGGTGTCCAACCTATGGCGACGCGCGAGACGGCCGATTGGTTATGAGGTGACCAACCTATGGCGACGCGCGGGGCGGCCGAGTGGTGATGAGGTGACCAACCGATGGCGACGCGCGGGGCGGCCGAGTGGTTATGAGGTGACCAACCTATGGCGACGCGCGGGGCGGCCGACTGGTTATGAGGTGACCAAACTATGGCGACGCGCGCGGCGGCCGAGTGGTGATGAGGTGACCAACCGATGGCGACGCGCGAGGCAGCCGAGTGGTTATGAGGTGACCAACCTATGGCGACGTGCGGGGCGGCCGAGTGCTTATGAGGTGACCAACCGATTGCGATGTGCGGGGCGGCTGAGTGGTGATGAGGTGACCAACCGAGTGGCGTCCCTCGTGGCGGCCGAGTGGTGATGTGGTGACCAACCAAGTGGCAACGCACGGAGCGCCCGAGTGGTTATGAGGTGACCAACCGAGTTTCGACGCGCGGGGCGGCCGAGTGGTGATGAGGTGACCAACCGAAGGTGACGCGCGGGGCAGTCGAGTGGTGATGAGGTGACCAACCAATGGCGACACGCGGGGCGGCCGGGTGGTTATGAGGTGACCAACCTATGGCGACGCGCGGGGCGGCCGAGTGGTTATGAGGTGACCAACCTATGGCGACGGGCGGGGCGACCGAGTGGTGATGAGGTGACCAACCGATGGCGACGCGCGAGGCGGCCGAGTGGTTATGAGCTGACCAACCTATGGCGACGCGCGGGGCGGCCGAGTGGTCATGAGGTGACCAACCTATGGCGACACGCGGGGCGGCCGAGTGGTTATGAGGTGACCAACCTATGGCGACGCACGGGGCGGCCGAGTGGTTATGAGGTGACCAACCTTTGGCGACGCGCGGGGCGGCCGAGTAGTGATGAGGTGACCAACCGATGGCGACGCGCGAGGCGGCCGAGTGGTGATGAGGTGACCAACCGATGGCGACGCGCGAGGCGGCCGAGTGGTTATGAGGTGACCAACCTATGGCGACGCGCGGGGCGGCCAAGTGGTGATGAGGAGACCAACCGAATGGCGACACACGGAGCGGCCGAGTGGTTATGAGGTGACCAACCGATGGCGACGCGTGGGGCGGTTGAGTGGTTATGAGGTGACCAACCTATGACGACGCGTAGGGCGGCCGAGTGGTTATGAGGTCACCAACCGAGTGGTGACGCGCGGGGCGGCCGAGTGGTTATGAGGTGACCAACCTATGGCAACGCGCCGGGCGGCCGAGTGGTTATGAGGTGACCAACTGAGTGGCAACGCGCGGGGCGGCCGAGGGACGCGCGGGGCAGCCGAGTGGTGATGAGGTGACCAACCAATGGCGACACGCGGGGCGGCCGAGTGGTTATGAGGTGACCAACCTATGGCGACACGCGGGGCGGCCGAGTGGTTATGAGGTGACCAACCTACGGCGACGCGCGGGGCGGCCGAGTGGTGATGAGGTGACCAACAGATGGCGACGCGCGAGGAGGCCGAGTGGTTATGAGGTGACCAACCTATGGCGACGCACGGGGCGGCCAAGTGGTTATGAGGTGACAAAACCTATGGCGACGCGCGGGGCGGCCGATTGGTGATGAGGTGACCAACCGATGGCGACGCGCGAGGCGGCCGAGTGGTGATGAGGTGACCAACCGATGGCGACGCGCGAGGCGGCCGAGTGGTTATGAGGTGACCAACCTATGGCGACGCGCGGGGCGGCCAAGTGGTGATGAGGAGACCAACCGAATGGCGACACACGGAGCGGCCGAGTGGTTATGAGGTGACCAACCGATGGCGACGCGTGGGGCGGTTGAGTGGTTATGAGGTGACCAACCTATGACGACGCGCAGGGCGGCCGAGTGGTGATGAGGTGACCAACCGATGGCGACGCGTGGGGCGGCTGAGTGGTTATGAGGTGACCAACCTATGGCGACGTGCGGGGCGGCCGAGTGGTGATGAGGTGACCAACCGATGGCGACGCGAGAGGCGGCCGAGTGGTTATGAGGTGACAAAACCTATGGCGACGCGCGGGGCGGCCGAGTGGTGATGAGGTGACCAACCGATGGCGACGCGCGAGGCGGCCGAGTGGTGATGAGGTGACCAACCGATGGCGACGCGCGAGGCGGCCGAGTGGTTATGAGGTGACCAACCTATGGCGACGCGCGGGGCGGCCAAGTGGTGATGAGGAGACCAACCGAATGGCGACACACGGAGCGGCCGAGTGGTTATGAGGTGACCAACCGATGGCGACGCGTGGGGCGGTTGAGTGGTTATGAGGTGACCAACCTATGACGACGCGCAGGGCGGCCGAGTGGTTATGAGGTCACCAACCGAGTGGTGACGCGCGGGGCGGCCGAGTGGTTATGAGGTGACCAACCTATGGCAACGCGCCGGGCGGCCGAGTAGTTATGAGGTGACCAACTGAGTGGCAACGCGCGGGGCGGCCGTGGGACGCGGGGGGCAGCCGAGTGGTGATGAGGTGACCAACCAATGGCGACACGCGGGGCGGCCGAGTGGTTATGAGGTGACCAACCTATGGCGACGCGCGGGGCAGCCGAGTGGTTATGAGGTGACCAACCTATGGCGACGCGCGGGGCGGCCGAGTGGTGATGAGGTGACCAACCTATGGCGACGCACGGGGCGGCTGAGTGGTTATGAGGTGACCAACCGACGGCGACGCGCGGGGCCGCCGAGTGGTTATGTGGTGACCAACCTATGGCGACGCGCGGGGCGGCCGAGTGGTTATGAGGTGACCAAACTATGGCGATGCGCGCGGCGGCCGAGTGGTGATGAGGTGACCAACCGATGGCGACGCGTGAGGCGGCCGAGTGGTTATGAGATGACCAACCTATGGCGACGCGCGGGGCGACCGAGTGCCTATGAGGTGACCAACCGATTGTGACGTGCGGGGCGGCCGAGTGGTGATGAGGTGACCAACCGAGTGGCGTCCCTCGTGGCGGCCGAGTGGTGATGTGGTGACCAACCAAGTGGCAACGCACGGAGCGGCCGAGTGGTTATGAGGTGACCAACCTATGGCGACGGGCGGGGCGACCGAGTGGTGATGAGGTGACCAACCGATGGCGACGCGCGAGGCGGTCGAGTGGTGATGAGGTGACCAACCAATGGCGACACGCGGGGCGGCCGGGTGGTTATGAGGTGACCAACCGATTGCGACGCGTGAGGCGGCCAAGTGGTTATGAGCTGACCAACCTATGGCGACACACGGGGCGGCCGAGTGGTTATGAGGTGACCAACCTATGGCGACACGCGGGGCGGCCGAGTGGTTATGAGGTGACCAACCTATGGCGACGCACGGGGCGGCCGAGTGGTTATGAGGTGACCAACCTATGGCGACGCGCGGGGCGGCCGAGTGGTGATGAGGTGACCAACCGATGGCGACGCGCGAGGCGGCCGAGTGGTGATGAGGTGACCAACCGATGGCGACGCGCGAGGCGGCCGAGTGGTTATGAGGTGACCAACCTATGGCGACGCGCGGGGCGGCCAAGTGGTGATGAGGAGACCAACCGAATGGCGACACACGGAGCGGCCGAGTGGTTATGAGGTGACCAACCGATGGCGACGCGTGGGGCGGTTGAGTGGTTATGAGGTGACCAACCTATGACGACGCGCAGGGCGGCTGAGTGGTTATGAGGTCACCAACCGAGTGGTGACGCGCGGGGCGGCCGAGTGGTTATGAGGTGACCAACCTATGGCAATGCGCCGGGCGGCCGAGTGGTTATGAGGTGACCAACTGAGTGGCAACGCGCGGGGCGGCCGAGGGACACCCGGGGTAGCCGAGTGGTGATGAGGTGATCAACCAATGGCGACACGCGGGGCGGCCGAGTGGTTATGAGGTGACCAACCTATGGCGACGCGCGGGGCGGCCGAGTGGTTATGAGGTGACCAACCTATGGCGACGCGCGGGGCGGCCGAGTGGTGATGAGGTGACCAACCGATGGCGACGCGCGAGGAGGCCGAGTGGTTATGAGGTGACCAACCTATGGCGACGCACGGGGCGGACAAGTGGTTATGAGGTGACAAAACCTATGGCGACGCGCGGGGCGGCCGAGTGGTTATGAGGTGACCAACCGATGGCGACGCGCGAGGCGGCCGAGTGGTGATGAGGTGACCAACCGATGGCGACGCGCGAGGCGGCCGAGTGGTTATGAGGTGACCAACCTATGGCGACGCGCGGGGCGGCCAAGTGGTGATTAGGAGACCAACCGAATGGCGACACACAGAGCGGCCGAGTGGTTATGAGGTGACCAACCGATGGCGACGCGTGGGGCGGTTGAGTGGTTATGAGGTGACCAACCTATGACGACGCGCAGGGCGGCCGAGTGGTTATGAGGTCACCAACCGAGTGGTGACGCGCGGGGCGGCCGAGTGGTTATGAGGTGACCAACTGAGTGGCAACGCGCGGGGCGGCCGAGTGGTTATGAGGTGACCAACTGAGTGGCAACGCGCGGGGCGGCTGAGGGACGCGCGGGGCAGCCGAGTGGTGATGAGGTGACCAACCAATGGCGACACGCGGGGCGGCCGAGTGGTTATGAGGTGACCAACCTATGGCGACGTGCGGGGCGGCCGAGTGGTTATGAGGTGACCAACCTATGGCGACGCGCGGGGCGGCCGAGTGGTTATGAGGTGACCAACCGATGGCGACGCGCGAGGAGGCCGAGTGGTTATGAGGTGACCAACCTATGGCGACGCACGGGGCGGCCGAGTGGTTATGAGGTGACCAACCAACGGCGACGCGCGGGGCCGCCGAGTGGTTATGAGGTGACCAACCTATGGCGACGCGCGGGGCGGCCGAGTGGTTATGAGGTGACCAAACTATGGCGATGCGCGGCGGCCGAGTGGTGATGAGGCGACCAACCGATGGGGACGCGCGAGGCGGCCGAGTGGTTATGAGGTGACCAACCTATGGCGACGCGCGGGGCGACCGAGCGCTTATGAGGTGACCAACCGATTGCGACGTGCGGGGCGGCCGAGTGGTGATGAGGTGACGAACCGAGTGGCGACCCTCGTGGCGGCCGAGTGGTGATGTGGTGACCAACCAAGTGGCGACGCACGGAGCGGCCGAGTGGTTATGAGGTGACCAACCGAGTTTCGATGCGCGGGGCGGCCGAGTGGTGATGAGGTGACCAACCGAAGGTGACGCGCGGGGCAGCCGAGTGGTGATGAGGTGACCAACCAGTGGCGACACGCGGGGCGGCCGGGTGGTTATGAGGTGACCAACCTATGGCGACGCGCGGGGCGGCCGAGTGGTTATGAGGTGACCAACCTATGGCGACGGGCGGGGTGACCGAGGGGTGATGAGGTGACCAACCGATGGCGACGCGCGAGGCGGCCGAGTGGTTATGAGGTGACCAACCTATGGCGACGAGCGGGGCGGCCGAGTGCTTATGAGGTGACCAACCGATGGCGACGTGCGGGGCGGCCAAGTCGTGATGTGGTGACCAACCGAGTGGCGACGCGTGGGGCGGCCGAGTGGTGATGAGGTGACCAACCCAGTGGCGACGCGCGGGGCGGCCGAGTGGCGACGCGCGGGGCGGCCGAGTGGTTATGAGGTGACCAACCTATGGCGACGCGCCGGACGGCCGAGTGGTTATGAGGTGACCAACTGAGTGGTGACGCGCGGGGCGGCCGAGGGACGCGCGGGGCAGCCGAGTGGTGATGAGGTGACCAACCAATGGCGACACGCGGGGCGGCCGAGTGGTTATGAGGTGACCAACCTATGGCGACGCGCGGGGCGGCCGAGTGGTTATGAGGTGACCAACCTATGGCGATGCGCGGGGCGGCCGAGTGGTGATGAGGTGACCAACCGATGGCGACGCGCGAGGAGGCCGAGTGGTTATGAGGTGACCAACCTATGGTGACGCGCGGGGCGGCCGAGTGGTTATGAGGTGACCAACCGACGGCGACGCGCGGGGCGGCCGAGTGGTGATGAGGTGACCAACCAAGTGGCGACGCATGGAGCGGCCGAGTGGTTATGAGGTGACCAACCGATGGCGACGCGCGGGGCGGACGAGTGGTGATGAGGTGACCAACCGATGGAGACGCGTGGAGCGGCTTAGTGGTTATGAGGTGACCAACCTATGGCGACGCGCGGGACGGCCGATTGGTTATGAGGTGACCAACCTATGGCGACGCGGGGGGCGGCCGAGTGGTGATGAGGTGACCAACCGATGGCGACGCGCGAGGCGGCCGAGTGGTTATGAGGTGACCAACCTATGGCGACGCGCGGGGCGGTCGAGTGGTTATGAGGTGACCAACCGACGGCGACGCGCGGGGCGGCCTAGTGGTGATGAGGAGACCAACCGAGTGGCAACACGTGGAGCGGCCGAGTGGTGATGAGGTGACCAACCAAGTGGCGACACACGGAGCGCCCGAGTGGTTATGAGGTGACCAACCGAGTGGCGACGCGCCGGGCGGCCAAGTGTTGATGAGGTGACCAACCAAGTGGCGACACACAGAGCGGCTGAGTGGTTATGAGGTTACCAACTGATGGCGACGCGCGGGGCGGCCGAGTGGTGATGAGGTGACCAACCGATGGCGACGCATGGGGCGGTTGAGTGGTTATGAGGTGACCAACCTATGACGACGCGCAGGGCGGCCGAGTGGTTATGAGGTCACCAACCGAGTGGTGATGAGCGGGGCAGTCGAGTGGTTATGAGGTGACCAACCGAGTGGCAGCGCGTGGGGCGGCCGAGTGGTGATGAGGTGACGAACCAAGTGGCGACGCACGGGGCAGCCGAGTAGTGAAGAGGTGACCAACCGAAGGCGACGCGCAGGGCGGCCGAGTGGTGATGAGGTGACCAACCAATGGCGACACGCGGGGCGGCCGAGTGGTTATGAGGTGACCAACCTATGGCGACGCGCGGGGCGGCGTTGCGTGGGGCGGCCAAGTGGTTGTGAGCTGACCAACCTATGGCGACGTGCGGGGCGGCCGAGTGGTGATGAGGTGACCAACCGATGGCGACACGAGAGGCGGCCGAGTGGTTATGAGGTGACCAACCTATGGCGACGCGCGGGGCGGCCGAGTGGTGATGAGGTGACCAACCGATGGCGACGTGCGAGGAGGCCGAGTGGTTATGAGGTGACCAACCTATGGCGACGCACGGGGCGGCCGAGTGGTTATGAGGTGACCAACCAACGGCGACGCGCGGGGCCGCCGAGTGGTTATGAGGTGACCAACCTATGGCGACGCGCGGGGCGGCCGAGTGGTTATGAGGTGACCAAACTATGGCGATGCGCGGCGGCCGAGTGGTGATGAGGCGACCAACCGATGGGGACGCGCGAGGCGGCCGAGTGGTTATGAGGTGACCAACCTATGGCGACGCGCGGGGCGACCGAGTGCTTATGAGGTGACCAACCGATTGCGACGTGCGGGGCGGCCGAGTGGTGATGAGGTGACGAACCGAGTGGCGACCCTCGTGGCGGCCGAGTGGTGATGTGGTGACCAACCAAGTGGCGACGCACGGAGCGGCCGAGTGGTTATGAGGTGACCAACCGAGTTTCGATGCGCGGGGCGGCCGAGTGGTGATGAGGTGACCAACCGAAGGTGACGCGCGGGGCAGCCGAGTGGTGATGAGGTGACCAACCAGTGGCGACACGCGGGGCGGCCGGGTGGTTATGAGGTGACCAACCTATGGCGACGCGCGGGACGGCCGAGTGGTTATGAGGTGACCAACCGATGGCGACGCGAGAGGCGGCCGAGTGGTTATGAGGTGACCAACCTATGGCGACGCGCGGGGCGGCCGAGTGGTTATCAGGTGACCAACCTATGGCGACGCGCGGGGCAGCCGAGTGGTGATGATGTGACCAACTGATGGCGACGCGCGAGGCGGCCAAGTGGTTTTGAGGTGACCAACCTATGGCGACGCGCGGGGCGGCCGAGTGCTTATGAGGTGACCAACCGATGGCGACGTGCGGGGCGGCCAAGTGGTGATGTGGTGACCAACCGAGTGGCGACGCGCGGGGCGGCCGAGTGGTGATGAGGTGACCAACCAAGTGGCGACGCACGGAGCGGCCGAGTGGTTATGAGGTGACCAACCGAGTGGCAGCGCGCGGGCCGGCCGAGTGGTTATGAGGTGACCAACCTATGGTGACGCGCCGGGCGGCCGAGTGGTTATGAGGTGACCAATCGAGTGGCGACGCGCGGGGCGGCCGAGTGGTGATGAGGTGACCAACCAAGTGGCGACACACGAAGCGGCCGAGTGGTCATGAGGTAACCAACCGATGGCGACGCGCGGGGCGGCCGAGTGGTGATGAGGTGACCAACCGATGGCGACGCGTGGGGCCGCTGAGTGGTTATGAGGTGACCAACCTATGGCGATGCGCGGGGCGGCCGAGTGGTGATGAGGTGACCAACCGGAGGTGACGCGCGAGGCGGCCGAGTGGTTTTGAGGTGACCAACCTATGGCGACGCGCGGGGCGGTCGAGTGGTTATGAGGTGACCAACCGACGGCGACGCGCGGGGCGGCGACGCGTGGGGCGGCCGAGTGGTTGTGAGCTCACCAACCTATGGCGACGTGCGGGGCGGCCGAGTGGTGATGAGGTGACCAACCGATGGCGACGCGAGAGGCGGCCGAGTGGTTATGAGGTGACCAACCTATGGCGACGCGCGGGGCGGCCGAGTGGTTATGAGGTGACAAACCGACAGCGACGCGCGGGGCGGCCAAGTTGTGATGAGGAGACCAACCGAGTGGCGACGCACGGAGCAGCCGAGTGGTTATGAGGTGACCAACCGAGTGGCAGCGCGCGGGGCGGCCGAGTGGTTATGAGGTGACCAACCTATGGTGACGCGCCGGGCGGCCGAGTGGTTATGAGGTGACCAACCGAGTGGCGACGCGCGGGGCCGCCGAGTGGTGATGAGGTGACCAACCAAGTGGCGACGCACGGAGCGGCCGAGTGGTCATGAGGTAACCAACCGATGGCGACGCGCGGGGCGGCCGAGTGGTGATGAGGTGACCAACCGATGGCGACGCGTGGGGTGGCTGAGTGGTTATGAGGTGACCAACCTATGGCGACGCGCGGGGCGGCCGAGTGGTGATGAGGTGACCAACCGATGGCGACGCGAGAGGCGGCCAAGTGGTTATGGGGTGACCAACCTATGGCGACGCGCGGGGCGGCCGAGTGGTTATCAGGTGACCAACCTATGGCGACGCGCGGGGCAGCCGAGTGGTGATGATGTGACCAACCGATGGCGACGAGCGAGGCGGCCAAGTGGTTATGAGGTGACCAACCTATGGCGACGCGCCGGGCGGCCGAGTGCTTATGAGGTGACCAACCGATGGCGACGTGCGGGGCGGCCAAGTGGTGATGTGGTGACCAACCGAGTGGCGACGCGCGGGGCGGCCGAGTGGTGATGTGGTGACCAACCAAGTGGCGACGCACGGAGCGGCCGAGTGGTTATGAGGTGACCAACCGAGTGGCAGCGCGCGGGGCGGCCGAGTGGTTATGAGGTGACCAACCTATGGTGACGCGCCGGGCGGCCGAGTGGTTATGAGGTGACCAACCGAGTGGCGACGCGCGGGGCGGCCGAGTGGTGATGAGGTGACCAACCAAGTGGCGACGCACGAAGCGGCCGAGTGGTCATGAGGTAACCAACCGATGGCGACGCGCGGGGCGGCCGAGTGGTGATGAGGTGACCAACCGATGGCGACGCGTGGGGCGGCTGAGTGGTTATGAGGTGACCAACCTATGGCGACGCGCGGGGCGGCCGAGTGGTGATGAGGTGACCAACTGATGGTGACGCGCGAGGCGGCCGAGTGGTTTTGAGGTGACCAACCTATGGCGACGCGCGGGGCGGTCGAGTGGTTATGAGGTGACCAACCGACGGCGACGCGCGGGGCGGTCGAGTGGTTATGAGGTGACCAACCGACGGCGACGCGCGGGGCGGCGACGCGTGGGGCGGCCGAGTGGTTGTGAGCTCACCAACCTATGGCGACGTTGGGGGCGGCCGAGTGGTGATGAGGTGACCAACCGATGGCGACGCGAGAGGCGGCCGAGTTGTTATGAGGTGACCAACCTATGGCGACGCGCGGGGCGGCCGAGTGGTTATGAGGTGACAATCCGACAGCGACGCGCGGGGCGGCCAAGTTGTGATGAGGAGACCAACCGAGTGGCGACGCACGGGCGGCCAAGTGGTGATGAGGTGACCAACCAAGTGGCCACGCACGGAGCGGCCGAGTGGTTATGAGGTGACAAACCGAGTGGCGACGCGCTCGGCAGCCAAGTGGTGATGAGGTGACCAACCGAGTGGCGACGCACGGAGCGGCCGAGTGGTTATGAGGTGACCAACCGAGTGGCAGCGCGCGGGGCGGCCGAGTGGTTATGAGGTGACCAACCTATGGTGACGCGCCGGGCGGCCGAGTGGTTATGAGGTGACCAACCGAGTGGCGACGCGCGGGGAGGCCGAGCGGTGATGAGGTGACCAACCAAGTGGCGACGCACGGAGCGGCCGAGTGGTCATGAGGTAACCAACCGATGGCGACGCGCGGGGCGGCCGAGTGGTGATGAGGTGACCAACCGATGGCGACGCGTGGGGCGGCTGAGTGGTTATGAGGTGACCAACCTATGGCGACGTGCGGGGCGGCCGAGTGGTGATGAGGTGACCAACCGATGGCGACGCGAGAGGCGGCCGAGTGGTTATGAGGTGACCAACCTATGGCGACGCGCGGGGCGGCCGAGTGGTTATGAGGTGACAAACCGACGGCGACGCGCGGGGCGGCCAAGTTGTGATGAGGAGACCAACCGAGTGGCGACGCACGGGCGGCCAAGTGGTGATGAGGTGACCAACCAAGTGGCGACGCACGGAGCGGCTGTGTGGTTATGAGGTGACAAACCGAGTGGCGACGCGTGGGGCAGCCAAGTGGTGATGAGGTGACCAACCGAGTGGGGACGCGCGGGGCGGCCGAGTGATGATGAGGTGACCAACCAAGTGGCGACGCACGGAGCAGCCGAGTGGTTATGAGGTGACCAACCGAGTGGCAGCGCGCGGTGCGGCCGAGTGGTGATGAGGTGACCAACCGATGGCGACGCGTGGGGCGGCTGAGTGGTTATGAGGTGACCAACCTATGGCGACGCGCGGGGCGGCCGAGTGGTGATGAGGTGACCAACCGATGGCGACGCGCGAGGCGGCCGAGTGGGTATGAGGTGACCAACCTATGGCGACGCGCGGGGTAGTCGAGTGGTTATGAGGTTACCAACCGACGGTGACGCGCGGGGCGGCCTAGTGGTGATGAGGAGACCAACCGAGTGGCGATGCGTGGAGCGGCCGAGTGGTGATGAGGTGACCAACAAAGTGGCGACACACGGAGCGGCCGAGTGGTTATGAGGTGACCAACCGAATGGCGACGCGCGGGGCGGCCAAGTGTTGATGAGGTGACCAACCGAGTGGCGACCCACGGAGCGGCTGAGTGGTGATGAGGTGACCAACCAATGGCAACGTGCGAGGCGGCCGAGTGGTTATGAGGTGACCAACCTATGGCGACGCGCGGGGCAGTCGAGTGGTTATGAGGTTACCAACCGACGGCGACGCGCGGGGCAGCCTAGTGGTGATGAGGAGACCAACCGAGTGGCGACGCGTGGAGCGGCCGAGTGGTGATGAGGTGACCAACCAAGTGGCGACACACGGAGCGGCCGAGTGGTTATGAGGTGACCAACCGACTGGCGACGCGCGGGGCGGCCAAGTGTTGATGAGGTGACCAACCAAGTGGCGACCCACGGAGCGGCTGAGTGGTGATGAGGTGACCAACCGATGGCGACGCGCGAGGCGGCCGAGTGGTTATGAGGTGACCAACCTATGGCGACGCGCGGGGCAGTCGAGTGGTTATGAGGTTACCAACCGACGGCGACGCGCGGGGCGGCCTAGTGGTGATGAGGAGACCAACCGAGTGGCGATGCGTGGAGCGGCCGAGTGGTGATGAGGTGACCAACCAAGTGGCGACACACGGAGCGGCCGAGTGGTTATGAGGTGACCAACCGAGTGGCGACGCGCGAGGCGGCCAAGTGTTGATGAGGTGACGAACCGAGTGGCAACCCACGTAGCGGCTGAGTGGTTATGAGGTGACCAACCGATGGCGACGCGCGGGGCAGCCAAGTGGTGATGAGGTGACCAACCGATCGCGATGCGTGGGGCGGTTGAGTGGTTATGAGGTGACCAACCTATGACGACGCGCAGGGCGGCCGAGTGGTTATGAGGACACCAACCGAGTGGTGACGCGCGGGGCAGCCGAGTGGTTATGAGGTGACCAAGCGAGTGGCAGCGCGTGGGGCCGCCGAGTGGTGATGAGGTGACGAACCAAGTGGCGACGCACGGGGTGGCCGAGTGGTAAAGAGGTGACCAACCAAAGGCGACGCGCGGGGCGGCCGAGTGGTGATGAGGTGATCAACCAATGGCGATGCGCGGGGCGGCCGAGTGGTTATGAGGTGACCAACCTATGGCAACGCGCGTGGCGGCGACGCGTGGGGCGGCCGAGTGGTTGTGAGCTGACCAACCTATGGCGACGTGCGGGGCGGCCGAGTGGTGATGAGGTGACCAACCGATGGCGACGCGAGAGGCGGCCGAGTGGTTATGAGGTGACCAACCTATGGCGACGCGCGGGGCGGCCGAGTGGTTATGAGGTGACAAACCGACAGCGACGCGCGGGGCGGCCAAGTTGTGATGAGGAGACCAACCGAGTGGCGACGCACGGGCGGCCAAGTGGTGATGAGGTGACCAACCAAGTGGCGACGCACGGAGCGGCCGAGTGGTTATGACGTGACAAACCGAGTGGCGACGCGCGGGGCAGCCAAGTGGTTATGAGGTGACCAACCGAGTGGCGATGCACGGAGCGGCCGAGTGGTTATGAGGTGACCAACCGAGTGCCAGCGCGCGGGGTGGCCGAGTGGTTATGAGGTGACCAACCTATGGTGACGCGCCGGGTGGCCGAGTGGTTATGAGGTGACCAACCGAGTGGCGACGCGCGGGGCGGCCGAGGGGTGATGAGGTCACCAACCAAGTGGCGACGCATGGAGCGGCCGAGTGGTCATGAGGTAGCCAACCGATGGCGACGAACGGGGCGGCCGAGTGGTGATGAGGTGACCAACCGATGGCGACGCGTGGGGCGGCTGAGTGGTTATGAGGTGACCAACCTATGGCGACGCGCGGGGCGCCCGAGTGGTGATTAGGTGACCAACCGAGGGCGACGCGAGAGGCGGCCGAGTGGTGATGAGGTGACCAACCAACTGGCGACGCACGGAGCGGCCGAGTGGTTATGAGGTGACCAACCGAGTGGCAGCGCGCGGTGCGGCCGAGTGGTGATGAGGTGACCAACCGACGGCGACGCGTGGGGCGGCTGAGTGGTTATGAGGTGACTAACCTATGGCGACGCGCGGGGCGGCCGAGTGGTGATGAGGTGACCAACCGATGGCGACGCGCGAGGCGGCCGAGTGGTTATGAGGTGACCAACCTATGGCGACGCGCGGGGCAGTCGAGTGGTTATGAGGTTACCAACCGACGGCGACGCGCGGGGCGGCCTAGTGGTGATGAGGAGACCAACCGAGTGGCGACGCGAGGAGCGGCCGAGTGGTGATGAGGTGACCAACCAAGTGGCGACACACGGAGCGGCCGAGTGGTTATGAGGTGACCAACCGAGTGGCGACGCGCGGGCCGGCCAATTGGTGATGAGATGACCAACCCAGTGGCGACGCACAGAGCGGCCGAGTGGTTATGAGGTGACCAACCAAGTGGCGACGCATGGAGCGGCCGAGTGGTTATGAGGTGACAAACCGAGTGGCGACGCGCGGGGCAGCCAAGTGGTGATGAGGTGACCAACCGAGTGGCGACGCACGGAGCGGCCGAGTGGTTATGAGGTGACCAACCGAGTGGCAGTGCGCGGGGCGGCCGAGTGGTTATGAGGTGACCAACCTATGGTGACGCGCCGGGCGGCCGAGTGGTTATGAGGTGACCAACCAACTGGCGACGCGCGGGGCGGCCGAGTGGTGATGAGGTGACCAACCAAGTGGCGACGCAGGGAGCGGCCGAGTGGTCATGAGGTAGCCAACCGATGGCGACGCGCGGGGCGGCCGAGTGGTGATGAGGTGACCAACCGATGGCGACGCGTGGGGCAGCTGAGTGGTTATGAGGTGACCAACCTATGGCGACGCGCGGGGCGGCCGAGTGGTGATGAGGTGACCAACCGATGGCGACGCGAGAGGCGGCCGAGTGGTGATGAGGTGATCACCCAACTGGCGACGCACGGAGCGGCCGAGTGGTTATGAGGTGACCAACCGAGTGGCAGCGCGCGGTGCGGCCGAGTGGTAATGAGGTGACCAACCGATGGCGACGCGTGGGGTGGCTGAGTGGTTATGAGGTGACTAACCTATGGCGATGCGCGGGGCGGCCGAGTGGTGATGAGGTGACCAACCGATGGCGACGCCCAAGGCGGCCGAGTGGTTATGAGGTGACCAACCTATGGCGACGCGCGGGGCAGTCGAGTGGTTATGAGGTTTCCAACCGACGGCGATGCGTGGGGCGGCCTAGTGGTGATGAGGAGACCAACCGAGTGGCGACGCGAGGAGCGGCCGAGTGGTGATTAGGTGACCAACCAAGTGGCGACACACGGAGCGGCCGAGTGGTTATGAGGTGACCAACCGAGTGGCGACGCGCGGGGCGGCCAAGTGTTGATGAGGTGACCAACCGAGTGGCGACCCACGTAGCGGCTGAGTGGTTATGAGGTGACCAACCGATGGCTACGCGCGGGGCGGCCGAGTGGTGATGAGGTGACCAACCGATGGCGACACGTGGGGCGGTTGAGTGGTTATGAGGTGACCAACCTATGACGACGCGCAGGGCGGCCGAGTGGTTATGAGGTCACCAACTGAGTGGTGACGCGCGGGGCAGCCGAGTGGTTATGAGGTGACCAACTGAGTGGCAGCGCGTGGGGCGGCCGAGTGGTGATGAGGTGACGAACCAAGTGGCGACGCACGGGGCGACCGAGTGGTAAAGAGGTGACCAACCGAAGGCGACGCGCGGGGCGGCCGAGTGGTGATGAGGTGATCAACCAATGGCGACACGCGGGGCGGCCGAGTGGTTATGAGGTGACCAACCTATGGCGACGCGCGGGGCGGCGACGCATGGGGCGGCCGAGTGGTTGTGAGCTCACCAACCTATGGCGACGTGCGGGGCGGCCGAGTGGTGATGAGGTGACCAACCGATGGCGACGCGAGAGGCGGCCGAGTGGTTATGAGGTGACCAACCTACGGCGACGCGCGGGGCGGCCGAGTGGTTATGAGGTGACAAACCGACAGCGACGCGCGGGGCGGCCAAGTTGTGATGAGGAGACCAACCGAGTGGCGACGCACGGGCGGCCAAGTGGTGATGAGGTGACCAACCAAGTGGCCACGCATGGAGCGGCCGAGTGGTTATGAGGTGACAAACCGAGTGGTGACGCGCGGGGCAGCCAAGTGGTGATGAGGTGACCAACCGAGTGGCGACGCACGGAGCGGCCGAGTGGTTATGAGGTGACCAACCGAGTGGCAGCACGCGGGGCGGCCGAGTGGTTATGAGGTGACCAACCTATGGTGACGCGCCGGGCGGCCGAGTGGTTATGAGGTGACCAACCGAGTGGCGACGCACAGAGCGGCCGAGTGTTTATGAGGTGACCAACCGATGGCGACGCGCGGGGCGGCCAAGTGGTGATGAGGTGACCAACCGATCGCGATGCGTGGGGCGGTTGAGTGGTTATGAGGTGACCAACCTATGACGACGCGCAGGGCGGCCGAGTGGTGATGAGGTGACCAACCAAGTGGCGAGGCACGGAGCGGTCGAGTGGTCATGAGGTAACCAACCGATGGCGACGCGCGGGGCGGCCGAGTGGTGACGAGGTGACCTACCGATGGCGACGCGGGGTGCGGCCGAGTGGTTATGAGGTGACCAACCTATGGCGACGCGCGGGGCAGCCGAGTGGTGATGAGGTGACCAACCGATGGCGACGCGAGAGGCGGCCGAGTGGTTATGAGGTGACCAACCTATGGCGACGCGCGGGGCGGCCGAGTGGTTATGAGGTGACAAACCGACGACGACGTGCGGGGCGGCCAAGTTGTGATGAGGAGACCAACCGAGTGGCGACGCACGGGCGGCCAAGTGGTGATGAGGTGACCAACCAAGTGGCGACGCACGGAGCGGCTGTGTGGTTATGAGGTGACAAACCGAGTGGCGACGCGCGGGGCAGCCAAGTGGTGATGAGGTGACCAACCGAGTGGGGACGCGCGGGGCTGCCGAGTGATGATGAGGTGACCAACCAAGCTGCCGAGCGGTGATGACGTGACCAACCGATGGCGACGCGCGGGGCGGCCGAGTGGTTATGAGGTGACCAACCTCTGGCGACGCGCGGGGCGACCGAGTGGTTATGAGGTGACCAACCTATGGCGACGCGCGGGGCAGCCGAGTGGTGATGAGGTGACCAACCGATGGCGATGCGCGGGGCGGCCGAGTGGTTATGAGGTGACCAATCTATGGCGACGCGCGGGGCCGCCGAGTGGTTATGAGGTGACCAACCTATGGCGACGCGCGGGGCGGCCGAGTGGTGATGAGGTGACCAACCGATGGCGACGCATGAGGCGGCCGAGTGGTTATGAGGTGACCAACCTATGGCGACGCGCGGGGCGGCCGAGTGCTTATGAGGTGACCAACCGATGGCGACGTGCGGGGCGGCCAAGTGGTGATGTGGTGACCAACCGAGTGGCGACGCGCGGGGCGGCCGAGTGGTGATGAGGTGACCAACCAAGTGGCGACGCACGGAGCAGCCGAGTGGTTATGAGGTAACCAACCGAGTGGCATCGCGCGGTGCGGCCGAGTGGTGATGAGGTGACCAACCGATGGCGACGCGTGGGGCGGCTGAGTGGTTATGAGGTGACCAACCTATGGCGACGCGCGGGGCAGTCGAGTGGTTATGAGGTTACCAACCGACGGCGACGCGCGGGGCGGCCTAGTGGTGATGAGGAGACCAACCGAGTGGCGACGCGAGGAGCGGCCGAGTGGTGATGAGGTGACCAACCGACGGCGACGCGTGGGGCGGCTGAGTGGTTATGAGGTGACTAACCGACGGCGACGCGCGGGGCGGCTGAGTGGTTATGAGGTGACCAACCTATGGCGACGCGCGGGGCGGCCGAGTGGTGATTAGGTGACCAACCGAGGGCGACGCGAGAGGCGGCCGAGTGGTGATGAGGTGACCAACCAACTGGCGACGCACGGAGCGGCCGAGTGGTTATGAGGTGACCAACCGAGTGGCAGCGCGCGGTGCGGCCGAGTGGTGATGAGGTGACCAACCGACGGCGACGCGTGGGGCGGCTGAGTGGTTATGAGGTGACTAACCTATGGCGACGCGCGGGGCGGCCGAGTGGTGATGAGGTGACCAACCGATGGCGACGCGCGAGGCGGCCGAGTGGTTATGAGGTGACCAACCTATGGCGACGCGCGGGGCAGTCGAGTGGTTATGAGGTTACCAACCGACGGCGACGCGCGGGGCGGCCTAGTGGTGATGAGGAGACCAACCGAGTGGCGACGCGAGGAGCGGCCGAGTGGTGATGAGGTGACCAACCAAGTGGCGACACACGGAGCGGCCGAGTGGTTATGAGGTGACCAACCGAGTGGCGACGCGCGGGGCGGCCAATTGGTGATGAGGTGACCAACCAAGTGGCGACGCACAGAGCGGCCGAGTGGTTATGAGGTGACCAACCAAGTGGCGACGCATGGAGCGGCCGAGTGGTTATGAGGTGACAAACCGAGTGGCGACGCGCGGGGCAGCCAAGTGGTGATGAGGTGACCAACCGAGTGGCGACGCACGGAGCGGCCGAGTGGTTATGAGGTGACCAACCGAGTGGCAGTGCGCGGGGCGGCCGAGTGGTTATGAGGTGACCAACCTATGGTGACGCGCCGGGCGGCCGAGTGGTTATGAGGTGACCAACCAACTGGCGACGCGCGGGGCGGCCGAGTGGTGATGAGGTGACCAACCAAGTGGCGACGCAGGGAGCGGCCGAGTGGTCATGAGGTAGCCAACCGATGGCGACGCGCGGGGCGGCCGAGTGGTGATGAGGTGACCAACCGATGGCGACGCGTGGGGCAGCTGAGTGGTTATGAGGTGACCAACCTATGGCGACGCGCGGGGCGGCCGAGTGGTGATGAGGTGACCAACCGATGGCGACGCGAGAGGCGGCCGAGTGGTGATGAGGTGATCACCCAACTGGCGACGCACGGAGCGGCCGAGTGGTTATGAGGTGACCAACCGAGTGGCAGCGCGCGGTGCGGCCGAGTGGTAATGAGGTGACCAACCGATGGCGACGCGTGGGGTGGCTGAGTGGTTATGAGGTGACTAACCTATGGCGATGCGCGGGGCGGCCGAGTGGTGATGAGGTGACCAACCGATGGCGACGCCCGAGGCGGCCGAGTGGTTATGAGGTGACCAACCTATGGCGACGCGCGGGGCAGTCGAGTGGTTATGAGGTTACCAACCGACGGCGATGCGTGGGGCGGCCTAGTGGTGATGAGGAGACCAACCGAGTGGCGACGCGAGGAGCGGCCGAGTGGTGATTAGGTGACCAACCAAGTGGCGACACACGGAGCGGCCGAGTGGTTATGAGGTGACCAACCGAGTGGCGACACGCGGGGCGGCCAAGTGTTGATGAGGTGACCAACCGAGTGGCGACCCACGTAGCGGCTGAGTGGTTATGAGGTGACCAACCGATGGCTACGCGCGGGGCGGCCGAGTGGTGATGAGGTGACCAACCGATGGCGACGCGTGGGGCGGTTGAGTGGTTATGAGGTGACCAACCTATGACGACGCGCAGGGCGGCCGAGTGGTTATGAGGTCACCAACTGAGTGGTGACGCGCGGGGCAGCCGAGTGGTTATGAGGTGACCAACTGAGTGGCAGCGCGTGGGGCGGCCGAGTGGTGATGAGGTGACGAACCAAGTGGCGACGCACGGGGCGACCGAGTGGTAAAGAGGTGACCAACCGAAGGCGACGCGCGGGGCGGCCGAGTGGTGATGAGGTGATCAACCAATGGCGACACGCGGGGCGGCCGAGTGGTTATGAGGTGACCAACCTATGGCGACGCGCGGGGCGGCGACGCATGGGGCGGCCGAGTGGTTGTGAGCTCACCAACCTATGGCGACGTGCGGGGCGGCCGAGTGGTGATGAGGTGACCAACCGATGGCGACGCGAGAGGCGGCCGAGTGGTTATGAGGTGACCAACCTACGGCGACGCGCGGGGCAGCCGAGTGGTTATGAGGTGACAAACCGACAGCGACGCGCGGGGCGGCCAAGTTGTGATGAGGAGACCAACCGAGTGGCGACGCACGGGCGGCCAAGTGGTGATGAGGTGACCAACCAAGTGGCCACGCATGGAGCGGCCGAGTGGTTATGAGGTGACAAACCGAGTGGTGACGCGCGGGGCAGCCAAGTGGTGATGAGGTGACCAACCGAGTGGCGACGCACGGAGCGGCCGAGTGGTTATGAGGTGACCAACCGAGTGGCAGCACGCGGGGCGGCCGAGTGGTTATGAGGTGACCAACCTATGGTGACGCGCCGGGCGGCCGAGTGGTTATGAGGTGACCAACCGAGTGGCGACGCACAGAGCGGCCGAGTGTTTATGAGGTGACCAACCGATGGCGACGCGCGGGGCGGCCAAGTGGTGATGAGGTGACCAACCGATCGCGATGCGTGGGGCGGTTGAGTGGTTATGAGGTGACCAACCTATGACGACGCGCAGGGCGGCCGAGTGGTGATGAGGTGACCAACCAAGTGGCGAGGCACGGAGCGGTCGAGTGGTCATGAGGTAACCAACCGATGGCGACGCGCGGGGCGGCCGAGTGGTGACGAGGTGACCTACCGATGGCGACGCGGGGTGCGGCCGAGTGGTTATGAGGTGACCAACCTATGGCGACGCGCGGGGCAGCCGAGTGGTGATGAGGTGACCAACCGATGGCGACGCGAGAGGCGGCCGAGTGGTTATGAGGTGACCAACCTATGGCGACGCGCGGGGCGGCCGAGTGGTTATGAGGTGACAAACCGACGACGACGTGCGGGGCGGCCAAGTTGTGATGAGGAGACCAACCGAGTGGCGACGCACGGGCGGCCAAGTGGTGATGAGGTGACCAACCAAGTGGCGACGCACGGAGCGGCTGTGTGGTTATGAGGTGACAAACCGAGTGGCGACGCGCGGGGCAGCCAAGTGGTGATGAGGTGACCAACCGAGTGGGGACGCGCGGGGCTGCCGAGTGATGATGAGGTGACCAACCAAGCTGCCGAGCGGTGATGACGTGACCAACCGATGGCGACGCGCGGGGCGGCCGAGTGGTTATGAGGTGACCAACCTCTGGCGACGCGCGGGGCGACCGAGTGGTTATGAGGTGACCAACCTATGGCGACGCGCGGGGCAGCCGAGTGGTGATGAGGTGACCAACCGATGGCGATGCGCGGGGCGGCCGAGTGGTTATGAGGTGACCAATCTATGGCGACGCGCGGGGCAGCCGAGTGGTTATGAGGTGACCAACCTATGGCGACGCGCGGGGCGGCCGAGTGGTGATGAGGTGACCAACCGATGGCGACGCATGAGGCGGCCGAGTGGTTATGAGGTGACCAACCTATGGCGACGCGCGGGGCGGCCGAGTGCTTATGAGGTGACCAACCGATGGCGACGTGCGGGGCGGCCAAGTGGTGATGTGGTGACCAACCGAGTGGCGACGCGCGGGGCGGCCGAGTGGTGATGAGGTGACCAACCAAGTGGCGACACACGGAGCAGCCGAGTGGTTATGAGGTAACCAACCGAGTGGCATCGCGCGGTGCGGCCGAGTGGTGATGAGGTGACCAACCGATGGCGACGCGTGGGGCGGCTGAGTGGTTATGAGGTGACCAACCTATGGCGACGCGCGGGGCGGCCGAGTGGTGATGAGGTGACCAACCGATGGCGACGCGCGAGGCGGCCGAGTGGTTATGAGGTGACCAACCTATGGCGACGCGCGGGGCAGTCGAGTGGTTATGAGGTTACCAACCGACGGCGACGCGCGGGGCGGCCTAGTGGTGATGAGGAGACCAACCGAGTGGCGACGCGTGGAGCGGCCGAGTGGTGATGAGGTGACCAACCAAGTGGCGACACACGGAGCGGCCGAGTGGTTATGAGGTGACCAACCGACTGGCGACGCGCGGGGCGGCCAAGTGTTGATGAGGTGACCAACCAAGTGGCGACCCACGGAGCGGCTGAGTGGTGATGAGGTGACCAACCGATGGCGACGCGCGAGGCGGCCGAGTGGTTATGAGGTGACCAACCTATGGCGACGCGCGGGGCAGTCGAGTGGTTATGAGGTTACCAACCGACGGCGACGCGCGGGGCGGCCTAGTGGTGATGAGGAGACCAACCGAGTGGCGACGCGTGGAGCGGCCGAGTGGTGATGAGGTGACCAACCAAGTGGCGACACACGGAGCGGCCGAGTGGTTATGAGGTGACCAACCGAGTGGCGACGCGCGAGGCGGCCAAGTGTTGATGAGGTGACCAACCGAGTGGCGACCCACGTAGCGGCTGAGTTGTTATGAGGTGACCAACCGATGGCGACGCGCGGGGCGGCCAAGTGGTGATGAGGTGACCAACCGATCGCGATGCGTGGGGCGGTTGAGTGGTTATGAGGTGACCAACCTATGACGACGCGCAGGGCGGCCGAGTGGTTATGAGGTCACCAATCGAGTGGTGACGCGCGGGGCAGCCGAGTGGTTATGAGGTGACCAACCGAGTGGCAGCGCGTGGGGCGGCCGAGTGGTGATGAGGTGACGAACCAAGTGGCGACGCACGGGGTGGCCGAGTGGTAAAGAGGTGACCAACCAAAGGCGACGCGCGGGGCGGCCGAGTGGTGATGAGGTGATCAACCAATGGCGACGCGCGGGGCGGCCGAGTGGTTATGAGGTGACCAACCTATGGCAACGCGCGTGGCGGCGACGCGTGGGGCGGCCGAGTGGTTGTGAGCTGACCAACCTATGGCGACGTGCGGGGCGGCCGAGTGGTGATGAGGTGACCAACTGATGGCGACGCGAGAGGCGGCCGAGTGGTTATGAGGTGACCAACCTATGGCGACGCGCGGGGCGGCCGAGTGGTTATGAGGTGACAAACCAACAGCGACGCGCGGGGCGGCCAAGTTGTGATGAGGAGACCAACCGAGTGGCGACGCACGGGCGGCCAAGTGGTGATGAGGTGACCAACCAAGTGGCGACGCACGGAGCGGCCGAGTGTTATGAGGTGACAAACGGAGTGGCGACGCGCGGGGCAGCCAAGTGGTGATGAGGTGACCAACCGAGTGGCGATGCACGGAGCGGCCGAGTGGTTATGAGGTGACCAACCGAGTGCCAGCGCGCGGGGTGGCCGAGTGGTTATGAGGTGACCAACCTATGGTGACGCGCCGGGCGGCCGAGTGGTTATGAGGTGACCAACCGAGTGGCGACGCGCGGGGCGGCCGAGTGGTGATGAGGTGACCAACCAAGTGGCGACGCACGGAGCGGCCGAGTGGTCATGAGGTAGCCAACCGATGGCGACGCGCGGGGCGGCCGAGTGGTGATGAGGTGACCAACCGATGGCGACGCGTGGGGCGGCTGAGTGGTTATGAGGTGACCAACCTATGGCGACGCGCGGGGCGGCCGAGTGGTGATGAGGTGACCAACCGAGGGCGACGCGAGAGGCGGCCGAGTGGTGATGAGGTGACCAACCAACTGGCGACGCACGGAGCGGCCGAGTGGTTATGAGGTGACCAACCGAGTGGCAGCGCGCGGTGCGGCCGACTGGTGATGAGGTGACCAACCGACGGCGACGCGTGGGGCGGCTGAGTGGTTATGAGGTGACTAACCTATGGCGACGCGCGGGGCGGCCGAGTGGTGATGAGGTGACCAACCGATGGCAACGCGCGAGGCGGCCGAGTGGTTATGAGGTGACCAACCTATGGCGACGCGCGGGGCAGTCGAGTGGTTATGAGGTTACCAACCGACGGCGACGCGCGGGACGGCCTAGTGGTGATGAGGAGACCAACCGAGTGGCGACGCGAGGAGCGGCCGAGTGGTGATGAGGTGACCAACCAAGTGGCGACACACGGAGCGGACGAGTGGTTATGAGGTGACCAACCGAGTGGCGACGCGCGGGGCGGCCAAGTGGTGATGAGGTGACCAACCAAGTGGCGACGCACAGAGCGGCCGAGTGGTTATGAGGTGACCAACCAAGTGGCGACGCATGGAGCGGCCGAGTGGTTATGAGGTGACAAACCGAGTGGCGACGCGCGGGGCAGCCAAGTGGTGATGAGGTGACCAACCGAGTGGCGACGCACGGAGCGGCCGAGTGGTTATGAGGTGACCAACCGAGTGGCAGCGCACGGGGCGGCCGAGTGGTTATGAGGTGACCAACCTATGGTGACGCGCCGGGCGGCCGAGTGGTTATGAGGTGACCAACCAACTGGCGACGCGCGGGGCGGCCGAGTGGTGATGAGGTGACCAACCAAGTGGCGACGCAGGGAGCGGCCGAGTGGTCATGATGTAGCCAACCGATGGCGACGCGCGGGGCGGCCGAGTGGTGATGAGGTGACCACCCGATGGCGACCCGCGGGGCGGCCGAGTGGTGATGAGGTGACCAACCGATGGCGACGCGAGAGGCGGCCGAGTGGTGATGAGGTGACCACCCAACTGGCAACGCACGGAGCGGCCGAGTGGTTATGAGGTGACCAACCGAGTGGCAGCGCGCGGTGCGGCCGAGTGGTGATGAGGTTGAAGGAAATATGCGCTAGAGGCAATAATAAAGTTATTATTTATTTCCTTATATCATGATAAATGTTTATTATTCATGCTAGAATTGTATTAACCGGAAACATAATACATGTGTGAATACATAGACCAACAGAGTGTCACTAGTATGCCTCTACTTGACTAGCTCGTTAATCAAAGATGGTTATGTTTCCTAACCATGAACAAAGAGTTGTTATTTGATTAACGAGGTCACATCATTAGTTGAATGATCTGATTGACATGACCCATTCCATTAGCTTAGCACCCGATCGTTTAGTATGTTGCTATTGCTTTCTTCATGACTTATACATGTTCCTATAACTATGAGATTATGCAACTCCCGTTTACCGGAGGAACACTTTGGGTACTATCAAACGTCACAACGTAACTGGGTGATTATAAAGGAGTACTACAGGTGTCTCCAATGGTAGATGTTGGGTTGGCGTATTTCGAGATTAGGGTTTGTCACTCCGATTGTCGGAGAGGTATCTCTGGGCCCTCTCGGTAATATACATCACATAAGCCTTGCAAGCATAATAACTAAGATGTTAGTTATGAGATGATGTATTACGGAACGAGTAAAGAGACTTGCCAGTAACGAGATTGAACTAGGTATTGGATACCGACGATCGAATCTCGGGCAAGTAACATACCGATGACAAAGGGAACAACGTATGTTGTTATGCGGTCTGACCGATAAAGATCTTCGTAGAATATGTAGGAGCCAATATGGGCATCCAGGTCCCGCTATTGGTTATTGACCGGAGACGTGTCTCGGTCATGTCTACATTGTTCTCGAACCGTAGGGTCCGCACGCTTAACGTTACGATGACAGTTATTATGAGTTTATGCATTTTGATGTACCGAAGGTTGTTCGGAGTCCCGGATGAGATCACGGACATGACGAGGAGTCTCGAAATGGTCGAGACGTAAAGATTGATATATTGGAAGCCTATGTTTGGACATCGGAAGTGTTCCGGGTGAAATCGGGATTTTACCGGATTTCCGGGAGGGTTACCGGAACCCCCCGGGAGCCAAATGGGCAAACATGGGCCTTAGTGGAAAGGTGAGAGGGCAGCCCACATAGGGCTGCGCCTCCCCCCTCTCCCTAGTCCTATTAGGACTAGGAGAGGGGCCGGCCACCTCTCTCTCTCTCCCCTTTAAAGGATTCCTAGTTGGACTAGGATTGGAGGGGGGAGTCCTACTCCCGATAGGAGTAGGACTCCTCCTGCGCCTCCTCCTCTTTGGCCGGCCAGCCCCCCTCCCTCCAACCTTTATATACGGGGGCAGGGGACACCCCAAGACACACAAGTTGATCCTTCAGATCGTTCCTTAGCCGTGTGCGGTGCCCCCTGCCACCAAATTCCACCTCGATCATACCGTTGTAGTGCTTAGGCGAAGCCCTGCGTCGGTAGTACATCAAGATCGTCACCACGCCGTCGTGCTGACAGAACTCTTCCTCGACGCTTTGCTGGATCGGAGCCCGAGGATCGTCATCGAGCTGAATGTGTGCTAAGAACTCGGAGGTGCCGGAGTAACGGTGCTTGGATCGGTCGGATCGGGAAGAAGACGTACGACTACTTCCTCTATGTTGTGTGATCGCTTCCGCAGTCGGTCTGCGTTGGTACGTAGACAACACTCTCCCCTCTCGTTGCTGTGCATCACCATGATCTTGCGTGTGCGTAGGAAAATTTTCGAAATTACTACGTTCCCCAACAGTGGCATCCGAGCCTGGTTTTTATGGTTTGATGTTGTATGCACGAGTAGAACACAAGTGAGTTGTGGGCGATACAAGTCATACTGCCTACCAGCATGTCATACTTTGGTTCGGCGGTATTGTTGGACGAGACGATCCGGACCAACCTTACGCGTACTCTTACGCGAGACCGGTTCCCTCGACGTGCTATGCACACAGATGGCTTGCGGAAAACTGTCTCTCCAACTTTAGTTGAACCAAGTGTGACTACGCCTGGTCCTTGAGAAGGTTAAAACGGAGTCTATTTGACGAACTATCATTGTGGTTTTGATGCGTAGGTGAGATGAGTTCTTGCTTAAACCCGTAGCAGCCACGTAAAACTTGCAACAACAAAGTAGAGGACGTCTAACTTGTTTTTGCAGGGCATGTTGTGATGTGATATGGTCAAAGCATGATGCTGATTTTATTGTATGAGATGATCATGTTTTGTAACCGAGTTATCGGCAACTGGCAGGAGCCATATGGTTGTCGCTTTATTGTATGCAATGCAATCGGGATGTAATGCTTTACTTTATTACTAAGCGGTAGTGATAGTCGTGGAAGCATAAAGATTGGCGAGACGACAACGATGCTACGATGGAGATCAAGGTGTCGCGCCGGTGACGATGGTGATCATGACGATGCTTCGGAGATGGAGATCACAAAGCACAAGATGATGATGGCCATATCATATCACTTATATTGATTGCATGTGATGTTTATCCTTTTATGCATCTTATCTTGCTTTGATTGACGGTAGCATTATAAGATGATCTCTCACTAAATTATCAAGAAGTGTTCTCCCTGAGTATGCACCGTTGCAAAAGTTCTTCGTGCTGAGACACCACGTGATGATCGGGTGTGATAGGCTCTACGTTCAAATACAACGGGTGCAAAACAGTTGCACACGCAGAATACTCAGGTTATACTTGACGAGCCAAGCATATACAGATATGGCCTCGGAACACGGAGACCGAAAGGTCGAGCGTGAATCATATAGTAGATATGATCAACATATTGATGTTCACCATTGAAAACTACTCCATTTCACGTGATGATCGGTTATGGTTTAGTTGATTTGGATCACGTAATCACTTAGAGGATAAGAGGGATGTCTATCTAAGTGGGAGTTCTTAAGTAAATTAACTGAACTTAAAAATTATCATGAACTTAGTCCTGGTAGTATCTTGCAAATCATGTTGTAGATCAATAGCTCGCGTTGTTGCTTCCCTATGTTTATTTTGATATGTTCCTAGAGAAAATTATGTTGAAAGATGTTAGTAGCAATGATGCGGATTGGATCCGTGATCTGAGGTTTATCCTCATTGCTGCACAGAAGAATTATGTCCTTGATGCACCGCTAGGTGACAGACCTATTGCAGGAGCAGATGCAGACGTTATGAACGTTTGGCTAGCTCAATATGATGACTACTTGATAGTTTAGTGCACCATGCTTAACAGCTTAGAATCGGGACTTCAAAGACGTTTTGAACGTCATGGACCATATGAGATGTTCCAGGAGTTGAAGTTAATATTTCAAGCAAATACCCGAGTTGAGAGACATGAAGTCTCCAGCAAGTTCTATAGCTAAAAGATGGAGGAGAATCGCTCAACTAGTGAGCATGTGCTCAGATTGTCTGGGTACTACAATCGCTTGAATCAAGTGGGAGTTAATCTTCCAGATAAGATAGTGATTGACAGAATTCTCTAGTCATCATCACTAAGTTAGTAGAACTTTGTGATGAACTATAATATGCAAGGGATAACGGAAACAACTCCCAAGCTCTTCGTGATGCTGAAATCAACGAAGGTAGAAATCAAGAAAAACATCAAGTGTTGATGGTTGACAAGACCACTAGTTTCAAGAAAAGGGCAAAGGGAAGAAGGGGAACTTCAAGAAGAACGGCAAGCAAGTTGCTGCTCAAGTGAAGAAGCCCAAGTCTGATCCTAAGCCTGAGACTAAGTGATTCTGCTGCAAAGGGACTGATCACTGGAAGCGGAACTACCCCAAGTGATTGGCGGATAAGTAGGATGGCAAAGTGAACAACAGTATATTTGATATACATGTTATTGATGTGTACTATACTAATGTTTATAGCAACCCCTCGGTATTTGATGCTAGTTCAGTTGCTAAGATTAGTAACTCGAAACGGGAGTTGCAGAATAAACAGAGACTAGTTAAGGGTGAAGTGACGATGTGTGTTGGAAGTAGTTCCAAGATTGATATGATCATCATCGCACACTCCCCTATACTTTCGGGATTAGTGTTGAACTTAAATAAGTGTTATTTGGTTTTTGCGTTGAGCATGAATATGATTTGATCATGTTTATTGTAATACGGTTATTCATTTAAGAAAAAGAATAAATTGTTGTTCTCTTTACATGAATAAAACCTTATATGGTTACACACCCAATGAAAATAGTTCATTGGATCTCGATCTTAATAATACACATATTCATAATATTGAAACCAAAAGATGCAAAGTTAATAATGATAGTGCAACTTATTTGTGGCACTGCTGTTTAGGTCATATTGGTATAAAGCGCATGAAGAAACTCCATGCTGATGGGCTTTCGGAATCACTTGATTATGAATCACTTGATACTTGCGTACCATGCCTTTTGGGCAAGATGACTAAAACGCCGTTCTCCGGAACAATGGAGCGAGAAAAGATTTATTGGAAATCATACATACTGATGTATGTGGTCCGATAAATATTGCTCGCGACAGGTATCATTATTTTCTGATCTTCACAGATGATTTGAGCAGATATGAGTATATCTACTTGATGAAACATAAGTCTGAAACATTTGAAAAGTTCAAAGAATTTCAGAGTGAAGTGGAAAATCATCGTGACAAGAAAATAAAAGTTTCTACGATATGATCGCAGAGGTAAAATATTTGAGTTACGAGTTTGGTCTTCAATTAAAACAATGTGGAATAGTTTCACAAAATCATGCCACATGGAACACCACAGCATAATGGTGTGTCCGAACGTCATAACCGTACTTTATTGGATATAGTGCAATCTATGATGTATCTTACCGATCTACCACTATCGTTTTGGGGTTATGCATTAGAGACAGCTGCATTCACGTTAAATAGGGCACCATCTAAATCCTTTGAGATGACACCGTGTGAACAATGGTTTGTCAAGAAACCTAAGCTGTCGTTTCTTAAAAATTTGGGGTTGCGATGCTTATATGAAAAGGTTTCATCCTGATAAGCTCAAACTCAAACGAAGAAGTGCGTCTTCATAGGATATCCAAAGGAAACTATTGGATAAACCTTCTATCACAGATCCGAAGGCAAGACTTTTGTTGCTAAAATTCGGAAACTTTCTGGAGAAGGAGTTTCTCTTGAAAGAAGTGAGTGGGAGGAAAGTAGAACTTAACGAGGTAACTGTACCTGCTCCCTTATTGGAAAGTAGTACATCACAGAAAAATGTTTCTGTGACACCTACACCAGTTAGTGAGGAAGCTAATGATAATGATCATGAAACTTCAGAACAAGACACTACTGAACCTCGTAGATCAACCAGAGTAAGATCCGCGCCAGAGTGGTACGGTAATCCTGTTCTGGAAGTCATGCTACTAGATCATGATGATCCTACGAACTATGAAGAAGCGATGGTGAGCCCAGATTCCGCAAAGTGGCTTGAAGCCATGAAATCTGAGATATGATCCATGTATGAGAACAAAGTATGGACTTTAGTTGACTTGCCCGATGATCGGCAAGCCATAGAAAATAAATGGATCTTCAAGAGGAAGACGGACGCTGATAGTAGTGTTACTATCTACAAAGCTAGAATTGTCGCAAAAGGTTTTCGACAAGTTCAAGGTGTTGACTACGATGGGATTTTCTCACTCGTATCTATGCTTAAGTCTGTCCGAATCATGTTAGTAATTGCCGCGTTTTATGAAATCTGGCAAACGGATAAACAAAACTGCATTCCCTAATGGATTAATTAAAGAAGAGTTGTATATGATGCAACCAGAAGGTTTTGTCAATCCAAAAGGTGCTAACAAAATGTGCAAGCACCAGCGATCCATCTGTGGACTGGTGCAAGCATCTCGGAGTTGGAATATACGCTTTGATGAGTTGATCAAAGCATATAGTTTTATACAGACTTGCGGTGAAGCCTGTATTTACGAGAAAGTGAGTGGGAGCACTACAGCATTTCTGATAAGTATATGTGAATGACATATTGTTGATCGGAAATAATGTAGAATTATTCTGTAAAGCATAAAAGGAGTGTTTGAAAGGAGTTTTTCAAAGAAAGACTTCGGTAAAGCTGCTTACATATTGAGCTTCAAGATCTATAGAGATAGATCAAGACGCTTGATAAGTTTTTCAATAAGTACATACCTTGACAAGATTTTGAAGTAGTTCAAAATGGAACAGTCAAAGAAAAAGTTTCTTGCCTGTGTTACAAGGTGTGAAGTTGAGTAAAGACTCAAAGCCCGACCACGGCAGAAGATAGAAAGAGAATGAAAGTCATTCCCTATGCCTCATTCATAGGTTCTATAAAGTATGCCATGCTGTGTACCGGATCTATTGTATACCCTGCACTGATTTGGCAAGGGAGTACAATAGTGATCTAGGAGTAGATCACTGGACAGTGGTCAGAATTATCCTTAATGAAATAAGGAAATGTTTCTCGATTATGGACGTGACAAAAAGGTTCGTCGTAAAGGGTTACGTCGATGCAAGTTTTTGACACTGATCCAGATGATTCTAAATCTGGATACATATTGAAAGTGGGAGCAATTAGCTAGAGTAGCTCCGTGTAGAGCATTGTAGACATAGAACTTGCAAAATACTTACGGATCTGAATGTGACAGACCCGTTGACTAAAATTATCTCACAAGCAAAACATGATCACACCTTAGTACTCTTTGGGTGTTAATCACATAGATATGTGAACTAGATTGCTGACTCTAGTAATCCCTTTGAGTGTTGGTCACATGACGATGTGAACTATGGGTGTTAATCACATGGTGATGTGAACCATTGCTGCTAAATCACATGGCGATGTGAACTAGATTATTGACTCTAGTGCAAGTGGGAGACTGAAGGAAATATGCCCTAGAGGCAATAATAAAGTTATTATTTATTTCCTTATATCATGATAAATGTTTATTATTCATGCTAGAATTGTATTAACCGGAAACATAATACATGTGTGAATACATAGACCAACAGAGTGTCACTAGTATGCCTCTACTTGACTAGCTCGTTAATCAAAGATGGTTATGTTTCCTAACCATGAACAAAGAGTTGTTATTTGATTAATGAGGTCACATCATTAGTTGAATGATCTGATTGACATGACCCATTCCATTAGCTTAGCACCCGATCGTTTAGTATGTTGCTATTGCTTTCTTCATGACTTATACATGTTCCTATAACTATGAGATTATGCAACTCCCATTTACCGGAGGAACACTTTGGGTACTACCAAACCTCACAACGTAACTGGGTGATTATAAAGGAGTAGTACAGGTGTCTCCAATGGTAGATGTTGGGTTGGCGTATTTCGAGATTAGGGTTTGTCACTCCGATTGTCGGAGAGGTATCTCTGGGCCCTCTCGGTAATATACATCACATAAGCCTTGCAAGCATAATAACTAAGATGTTAGTTATGAGATGATGTATTACGGAACGAGTAAAGAGACTTGCCAGTAACGAGATTGAACTAGGTATTGGATACCGACGATCGAATCTCGGGCAAGTAACATACCGATGACAAAGGGAACAACGTATGTTGTTATGCGGTCTGACCGATAAAGATCTTCGTAGAATATGTAGGAGCCAATATGGGCATCCTGGTCCCGCTATTGGTTATTGACCGGAGACGTGTCTCGGTCATGTCTACATTGTTCTCGAACCGTAGGGTCCGCACGCTTAACGTTACGATGACAGTTATTATGAGTTTATGCATTTTGATGTACCGAAGGTTGTTCGGAGTCCCGGATGAGATCACGGACATGACGAGGAGTCTCGAAATGGTCGAGACGTAAAGATTGATATATTGGAAGCCTATGTTTGGACATCGGAAGTGTTCCGGGTGAAATCGGGATTTTACCGGATTACCGGGAGGGTTACCGGAACCCCCCGGGAGCCAAATGGGCAAACATGGGCCTTAGTGGAAAGGTGAGAGGGCAGCCCACATAGGGCTGCGCCTCCCCCCCTCTCCCTAGTCCTATTAGGACTAGGAGAGGGGCCGGCCACCTCTCTCTCTCTCCCCTTTAAAGGATTCCTAGTTGGACTAGGATTGGAGGGGGGAGTCCTACTCCCGATAGGAGTAGGACTCCTCCTGCGCCTCCTCCTCTTTGGCCGGCCAGCCCCCCTCCCTCCAACCTTTATATACGGGGGCAGGGGACACCCCAAGACACACAAGTTGATCCTTGAGATCGTTCCTTAGCCGTGTGCGGTGCCCCCTGCCACCAAATTCCACCTCGATCATACCGTTGTAGTGCTTAGGCGAAGCCCTGCGTCGGTAGTACATCAAGATCGTCACCACGCCGTCGTGCTGACGGAAGTCTTCCTCGACACTTTGCTGGATCGGAGCCCGAGGATCGTCATCGAGCTGAACGTGTGCTAAGAACTCGGAGGTGCCGGAGTAACGGTGCTTGGATCGGTCGGATCGGGAAGAAGACGTACGACTACTTCCTCTACGTTGTGTGATCGCTTCCGCAGTCGGTCTGCGTTGGTACGTAGACAACACTCTCCCCTCTCGTTGCTGTGCATCACCATGATCTTGCGTGTGCGTAGGAAAATTTTCGAAATTACTACGTTCCCCAACAGAGGTGACCAACCGATGGCGACGCGTGGGGTGGCTGAATGGTTATGAGGTGACTAACCTATGGCGACGCGCGGGGCGGCCGAGTGGTGATGAGGTGACCAACCAATGGCGACGCCCGAGGCGGAAGAGTGGTTATGAGGTGACCAACCTATGGCGACGCGCGGGGCAGTCGAGTGGTTATGAGGTTACCAACCGACGGCGATGCGTGGGGCGGCCTAGTGGTGATGAGGAGACCAACCGAGTGGCGACGCGAGGAGCGGCCGAGTGGTGATGAGGTGACCAACCAAGTGGCGACACACGAAGCGGCCGAGTGGTTATGAGGTGACCAACCGAGTGGCGACGCGCGGGGCGGCCAAGTGTTGATGAGGTGACCAACCGAGTGGCGACCCACGTAGCGGCTGAGTGGTTATGAGGTGACCAACCGATGGCTACGCGCGGGGCGGCCGAGTGGTGATGAGGTGACCAACCGATGGCGACGCGTGGGGCGGTTGAGTGGTTATGAGGTGACCAACCTATGACGACGCGCAGGGCGGCCGAGTGGTTATGAGGTCACCAACCGAGTGGTGACGCGCGGGGCAGCCGAGTGGTTATGAGGTGACCAACCGAGTGGCAGCGCGTGGGGCGGCCGAGTGGTGATGAGGTGACGAACCAAGTGGCGACGCACGGGGCGACCGAGTGGTAAAGAGGTGACCAACCGAAGGCGACGCGCGGGGCGGCCGAGTGGTGATGAGGTGATCAACCAATGGCGACACGCGGGGCAGCCGAGTGGTTATGAGGTGACCAACCTATGGCGACGCGCGGGGCGGCGACGCATGGGGCGGCCGAGTGGTTGTGAGCTCACCAACCTATGGCGACGTGCGGGGCGGCCGAGTGGTGATGAGGTGACCAACCGATGGCGACGCGAGAGGCGGCCGAGTGGTTATGAGGTGACCAACCTATGGCGACGCGCGGGGCGGCCGAGTGGTTATGAGGTGACAAACCGATAGCGACGCGCGGGGCGGCCAAGTTGTGATGAGGAGACCAACCGAGTGGCGACGCACGGGCGGCCAAGTGGTGATGAGGTGACCAACCAAGTGGCCACGCATGGAGCGGCCGAGTGGTTATGAGGTGACAAACCGAGTGGTGACGCGCGGGGCAGCCAAGTGGTGATGAGGTGACCAACCGAGTGGCGACGCACGGAGCGGCCGAGTGGTTATGAGGTGACCAACCGAGTGGCAGCACGCGGGGCGGCCGAGTGGTTATGAGGTGACCAACCTATGGTGACGTGCCGGGCGGCCGAGTGGTTATGAGGTGACGAACCAAGTGGCGACGCACGGGGCGACCGAGTGGTAAAGAGGTGACCAACCGAAGGCGACGCGCGGGGCGGCCGAGTGGTGATGAGGTGATCAACCAATGGCGACACGCGGGGCGGCCGAGTGGTTATGAGGTGACCAACCTATGGCGACGCGCGGGGCGGCGACGCATGGGGCGGCCGAGTGGTTGTGAGCTCACCAACCTATGGCGACGTGCGGGGCGGCCGAGTGGTGATGAGGTGACCAACCGATGGCGACGCGAGAGGCGGCCGAGTGGTTATGAGGTGACCAACCTATGGCGACGCGCGGGGCGGCCGAGTGGTTATGAGGTGACAAACCGACAGCGACGCGCGGGGCGGCCAAGTTGTGATGAGGAGACCAACCGAGTGGCGACGCACGGGCGGCCAAGTGGTGATGAGGTGACCAACCAAGTGTCCACGCATGGAGCGGCCGAGTGGTTATGAGGTGACAAACCGAGTGGCGACGCGCGGGGCAGCCAAGTGGTGATGAGGTGACCAACCGAGTGGCGACGCACGGAGCGGCCGAGTGGTTATGAGGTGACCAACCGAGTGGCAGCGCGCGGGGCGGCCGAGTGGTTATGAGGTGACCAATCTATGGTGACGCGCCGGGCGGCCGAGTGGTTATGAGGTGACCAACCGATTGGCGACGCGCGGGGCGGCCGAGTGGTGATGAGGTGACCAACCAAGTGGCGACGCACGGAGCGGCCGAGTGGTCATGAGGTAACCAACCGATGGCGACGCGCGGGGCGGCCGAGTGGTGATGAGGTGACCTATCGATGGCGACGCGGGGGGCGGCCGAGTGGTTATGAGGTGACCAACCTATGGCGACGCGCGGGGCAGCCGAGTGGTGATGAGGTGACCAACCGATGGCGACGCGAGAGGCGGCCGAGTGGTTATGAGGTGACCAACCTATGGCGACGCGCGGGGCGGCCGAGTGGTTATGAGGTGACAAACCGACGACGACGTGCGGGGCGGCCAAGTTGTGATGAGGAGACCAACCGAGTGGCGACGCACGGGCGGCCAAGTGGTGATGAGGTGACCAACCAAGTGGCGACGCACGGAGCGGCTGTGTGGTTATGAGGTGACAAACCGATTGGCGACGCGCGGGGCAGCCAAGTGGTGATGAGGTGACCAACCGAGTGGGGACGCGCGGGGCGGCCGAGTGATGATGAGGTGACCAACCAAGCTGCCGAGCGGTGATGACGTGACCAACCGATGGCGACGCGCGGGGCGGCCGAGTGGTTATGAGGTGACCAACCTCTGGCGACGCGCGGGGCGGCCGAGTGGTTATGAGGTGACCAACCTATGGCGACGCGCGGGGCAGCCGAGTGGTGATGAGGTGACCAACCGATGGCGATGCGCGGGGCGGCCGAGTGGTTATGAGGTGACCAATCTATGGCGACGCGCGGGGCAGCCGAGTGGTTATGAGGTGACCAACCTATGGCGACGCGCGGGGCGGCCGAGTGGTGATGAGGTGACCAACCGATGGCGACGCATGAGGCGGCCGAGTGGTTATGAGGTGACCAACCTATGGCGACGCGCGGGGCGGCCGAGTGCTTATGAGGTGACCAACCGATGGCGACGTGCGGGGCGGCCAAGTGGTGATGTGGTGACCAACCGAGTGGCGACGCGCGGGGCGGCCGAGTGGTGATGAGGTGACCAACCAAGTGGCGACGCACGGAGCAGCCGAGTGGTTATGAGGTGACCAACCGAGTGGCAGCGCGTGGTGCGGCCGAGTGGTGATGAGGTGACCAACCGATGGCGACGCGTGGGGCGGCTGAGTGGTTATGAGGTGACCAACCTATGGCGACGCGCGGGGCGGCCGAGTGGTGATGAGGTGACCAACCGATGGCAACGCGCGAGGCGGCCGAGTGGTTATGAGGTGACCAACCTATGGCGACGCGCGGGGCAGTCGAGTGGTTATGAGGTTACCAACCGACGGCGACGCGCGGGGCGGCCTAGTGGTGATGAGGAGACCAACTGAGTGGCGACGCGTGGAGCGGCCGAGTGGTGATGAGGTGACCAACCAAGTGGCGACACACGGAGCGGCCGAGTGGTTATGAGGTGACCAACCGAGTGGCGACGCGCGGGTCGGCCAAGTGTTGATGAGGTGACCAACCGAGTTGCGACCCATGGAGCGGCTGAGTGGTTATGAGGTGACCAACCGATGGCGACGCCCGAGGCGGCCGAGTGGTTATGAGGTGACCAACCTATGGCGACGCGCGGGGTAGTCGAGTGGTTATGAGGTTACCAAACGACGGCGATGCGTGGGGCGGCCTAGTGGTGATGAGGAGACCAACCGAGTGGCGACGCGAGGAGCGGCCGAGTGGTGATGAGGTGACAAACCAAGTGGCGACACACGGAGCGGCCGAGTGGTTATGAGGTGACCAACCGAGTGGCGACGCGCGGGGCGGCCAATTGTTGATGAGGTGACCAACCGAGTGGCGACCCACGTAGCGGCTGAGTGGTTATGAGGTGACCAAACCGATGGCTACGCGCGGGGCGGCCGAGTGGTGATGAGGTGACCAACCGATGGCGACGCGTGGGGCGGTTGAGTGGTTATGAGGTGACCAACCTATGACGACGCGCAGGGCTGCCGAGTGGTTATGAGGTCACCAACCGAGTGGTGACGCGCGGGGCAGCCGAGTGGTTATGAGGTGACCAACCGAGTGGCAGCGCGTGGGGCGGCCGAGTGGTGATGAGGTGACGAACCAAGTGGCGACGCACGGGGCGACCGAGTGGTAAAGAGGTGACCAACCGAAGGCGACGCGCGGGGCGGCCGAGTGGTGATGAGGTGATCAACCAATGGCGACACGCGGGGCGGCCGACTGGTTATGAGGTGACCAACCTATGGCGACGCGCGGGGCGGCGACGCATGGGGCGGCCGAGTGGTTGTGAGCTCACCAACCTATGGCGACGTGCGGGGCGGCCGAGTGGTGATGAGGTGACCAACCGATGGCGACGCGAGAGGCGGCCGAGTGGTTATGAGGTGACCAACCTATGGCGACGCGCGGGGCGGCCGAGTGGTTATGAGGTGACAAACCGACAGCGACGCGCGGGGCGGCCAAGTTGTGATGAGGAGACCAACCGAGTGGCGACGCACGGACGGCCAAGTGGTGATGAGGTGACCAACCAAGTGGCCACGCATGGAGCGGCCGAGTGGTTATGAGGTGACAAACCGAGTGGCGACGCGCGGGGCAGCCAAGTGGTGATGAGGTGACCAACCGAGTGGCGACGCACGGAGCGGCCGAGTGGTTATGAGGTGACCAACCGAGTGGCAGCGCGCGGGGCGGCCGAATGGTTATGAGGTGACCAACCTATGGTGACGCGCCGGGCGGCCGAGTGGTTATGAGGTGACCAACCGAGTGGCGACGCGCGGGGCGGCCGAGTGGTGATGAGGTGACCAACCAAGTGGCGACGCACGGAGCGGCCGAGTGTTCATGAGGTAACCAACCGATGGCGACGCGCGGGGCGGCCGAGTGGTGATGAGGTGACCTACCGATGGCGACGCGGGGGGCGGCTAAGTGGTTATGAGGTGACCAACCTATGGCGACGCGCGGGGCAGCCGAGTGGTGATGAGGTGACCAACCGATGGCGACGCGAGAGGCGGCCGAGTGGTTATGAGGTGACCAACCTATGGCGACGCGCGGGGCGGCCGAGTGGTTATGAGGTGACAAACCGACGGCGACGTGCGGGGCGGCCAAGTTGTGATGAGGAGACCAACCGAGTGGTGACGCGCGGGCGGCCAAGTGGTGATGAGGTGACCAACCAAGTGGCGACGCACGGAGCGGCTGTGTGGTTATGAGGTGACAAACCGAGTGGCGACGCGCGGGGCAGCCAAGTGGTGATGAGGTGACCAACCGAGTGGGGACGCGCGGGGCGGCCGAGTGATGATGAGGTGACCAACCAAGCTGCCGAGCGGTGATGACGTGACCAACCGATGGCGACGCGCGGGGCGGCCGAGTGGTTATGAGGTGACCAACCTCTGGCGACGCGCGGGGCGGCCGAGTGGTTATGAGGTGACCAACCTATGGCGACGCGCGGGGTAGCCGAGTGGTGATTTGGTGACCAACCGATGGCGATGCGCAGGGCGGCCGAGTGGTTATGAGGTGACCAATCTATGGCGACGCGCGGGGCAGCCGAGTGGTTATGAGGTGACCAACCTATGGCGACGCGCGGGGCGGCCGAGTGGTGATGAGGTGACCAACCGATGGCGACGCATGAGGCGGCCGAGTGGTTATGAGGTGACCAACCTATGGCGACACGCGGGGCGGCCGAGTGCTTATGAGGTGACCAACCGATGGCGACGTGCGGGGCGGCCAAGTGGTGATGTGGTGACCAACCGAGTGGGGACGCGCGGGGCGGCCGAGTGGTGATGAGGTGACCAACCAAGTGGCGACGCACGGAGCAGCCGAGTGGTTATGAGGTGACCAACCGAGTGGCAGCGCGCGGTGCGGCCGAGTGGTGATGAGGTGACGAACCGATGGCGACGCGTGGGGCGGCTGAGTGGTTATGAGGTGACCAACCTATGGCGACGCGCGGGGCGGCCGAGTGGTGATGAGGTGACCAACCGATGGCGACGCGCGAGGCGGCCGAGTGGTTATGAGGTGACCAACCTATGGCGACGCGCGGGGCAGTCGAGTGGTTATGAGGTTACCAACCGACGGCGACGCGCGGGGCGGCCTAGTGGTGATGAGGAGACCAACCGAGTGGCGACGCGTGGAGCGGCCGAGTGGTGATGAGGTGAACAACCAAGTGGCGACACACGGAGCGGCCGAGTGGTTATGAGGTGACCAACCGAGTGGCGACGCGCGGGGCGGCCAAGTGTTGATGAGGTGACCAACCGAGTGGCGACCCACGGAGCGGCTGAGTGGTTATGAGGTGACCAACCGATGGCGACGCCCGAGGCGGCCGAGTGGATATGAGGTGACCAACCTATGGCGACGCGCGGGGCAGTCGAGTGGTTATGAGGTTACCAACCGACGGCGATGCGTGGGGCGGCCTAGTGGTGATGAGGAGACCAACCGAGTGGCGACGCGAGGAGCGGCCGAGTGGTGATGAGGTGACCAACCAAGTGGCGACACATGGAGCGGCCGAGTGGTTATGAGGTGACCAACCGAGTGGCGACGCGCGGGGCGGCCAAGTGTTGATGAGGTGACCAACCGAGTGGCGACCCACGTAGCGGCTGAGTGGTTATGAGGTGACCAACCGATGGCTACGCGCGGGGCGGCCGAGTGGTGATGAGGTGACCAACCGATGGCGACGCGTGGGGCGGTTGAGTGGTTATGAGGTGACCAACCTATGACGACGCGCAGGGCGGCCGAGTGGTTATGAGGTCACCAACCGAGTGGTGACGCGCGGGGCAGCCGAGTGGTTATGAGGTGACCAACCGAGTGGCAGCGCGTGGGGCGGCCGAGTGGTGATGAGGTGACGAACCAAGTGGCGACGCACGGGGCGACCGAGTGGTAAAGAGGTGACCAACCGAAGGCGACGCGCGGGGCGGCCGAGTGGTGATGAGGTGATCAACCAATGGCGACACGCGGGGCGGCCGAGTGGTTATGAGGTGACCAACCTATGGCGACGCGCGGGGCGGCGACGCATGGGGCGGCCGAGTGGTTGTGAGCTCACCAACCTATGGCGACGTGCGGGGCGGCCGAGTGGTGATGAGGTGACCAACCGATGGCGACGCGAGAGGCGGCCGAGTGGTTATGAGGTGACCAACCTATGGCGACGCGCGGGGCGGCCGAGTGGTTATGAGGTGACAAACCGACAGCGACGCGCGGGGCGGCCAAGTTGTGACGAGGAGACCAACCGAGTGGCGACGCACGGACGGCCAAGTGGTGATGAGGTGACCAACCAAGTGGCCACGCATGGAGCGGCCGAGTGGTTATGAGGTGACAAACCGAGTGGCGACGCGCGGGGCAGCCAAGTGGTGATGAGGTGACCAACCGAGTGGCGACGCACGGAGCGGCCGAGTGGTTATGAGGTGACCAACCGAGTGGCAGCGCGCGGGGCGGCCGAATGGTTATGAGGTGACCAACCTATGGTGACGCGCCGGGCGGCCGAGTGGTTATGAGGTGACCAACCGAGTGGCGACGCGCGGGGCGGCCGAGTGGTGATGAGGTGACCAACCAAGTGGCGACGCACGGAGCGGCCGAGTGTTCATGAGGTAACCAACCGATGGCGACGCGCGGGGCGGCCGAGTGGTGATGAGGTGACCTACCGATGGCGACGCGGGGGGCGGCTGAGTGGTTATGAGGTGACCAACCTATGGCGACGCGCGGGGCAGCCGAGTGGTGATGAGGTGACCAACCGATGGCGACGCGAGAGGCGGCCGAGTGGTTATGAGGTGACCAACCTATGGCGATGCGCGGGGCGGCCGAGTGGTTATGAGGTGACAAACCGACGGCGACGTGCGGGGCGGCCAAGTTGTGATGAGGAGACCAACCGAGTGGTGACGCGCGGGCGGCCAAGTGGTGATGAGGTGACCAACCAAGTGGCGACGCACGGAGCGGCTGTGTGGTTATGAGGTGACAAACCGAGTGGCGACGCGCGGGGCAGCCAAGTGGTGATGAGGTGACCAACCGAGTGGGGACGCGCGGGGCGGCCGAGTGATGATGAGGTGACCAACCAAGCTGCCGAGCGGTGATGACGTGACCAACCGATGGCGACGCGCGGGGCGGCCGAGTGGTTATGAGATGACCAACCTCTGGCGACGCGCGGGGCGGCCTAGTGGTGATGAGGTGACCAACCTATGGCGACGCGCGGGGCAGCCGAGTGGTGATGAGGTGACCAACCGATGGCGATGCGCAGGGCGGCCGAGTGGTTATGAGGTGACCAATCTATGGCGACGCGCGGGGCAGCCGAGTGGTTATGAGGTGACCAACCTATGGCGACGCGCGGGGCGGCCGAGTGGTGATGAGGTGACCAACCGATGGCGACGCATGAGGCGGCCGAGTGGTTATGAGGTGACCAACCTATGGCGACGCGCGGGGCGGCCGAGTGCTTATGAGGTGACCAACCGATGGCGACGTGCGGGGGGGCCAAGTGGTGATGTGGTGACCAACCGAGTGGCGACGCGCGGGGCGGCCGAGTGGTGATGAGGTGACCAACCAAGTGGCGACGCACGGAGCAGCCGAGTGGTTATGAGGTGACCAACCGAGTGGCAGCGCGCGGTGCGGCCGAGTGGTGATGAGGTGACGAACCGATGGCGACGCGTGGGGCGGCTGAGTGGTTATGAGGTGACCAACCTATGGCGACGCGCGGGGCGGCCGAGTGGTGATGAGGTGACCAACCGATGGCGACGCGCGAGGCGGCCGAGTGGTTATGTGGTGACCAACCTATGGCGACGCGCGGGGCAGTCGAGTGGTTATGAGGTTACCAACCGACGGCGACGCGCGGGGCGGCCTAGTGGTGATGAGGAGACCAACCGAGTGGCGACGCGTGGAGCGGCCGAGTGGTGATGAGGTGAACAACCAAGTGGCGACACACGGAGCGGCCGAGTGGTTATGAGGTGACCAACCGAGTGGCGACGCGCGGGGCGGCCAAGTGTTGATGAGGTGACCAACCGAGTGGCGACCCACGGAGCGGCTGAGTGGTTATGAGGTGACCAACCGATGGCGACGCCCGAGGCGGCCGAGTGGATATGAGGTGACCAACCTATGGCGACGCGCGGGGCAGTCGAGTGGTTATGAGGTTACCAACCGACGGCGATGCGTGGGGCGGCCTAGTGGTGATGAGGAGACCAACCGAGTGGCGACGCGAGGAGCGGCCGAGTGGTGATGAGGTGACCAACCAAGTGGCGACACCTGGAGCGGCCGAGTGGTTATGAGGTGACCAACCGAGTGGCGACGCGCGGGGCGGCCAAGTGTTGATGAGGTGACCAACCGAGTGGCGACCCACGTAGCGGCTGAGTGGTTATGAGGTGACCAACCGATGGCTACGCGCGGGGCGGCCGAGTGGTGATGAGGTGACCAACCGATGGCGACGCGTGGGGCGGTTGAGTGGTTATGAGGTGACCAACCTATGACGACGCGCAGGGCGGCCGAGTGGTTATGAGGTCACCAACCGAGTGGTGACGCGCGGGGCAGCCGAGTGGTTATGAGGTGACCAACCGAGTGGCAGCGCGTGGGGCGGCCGAGTGGTGATGAGGTGACGAACCAAGTGGCGACGCACGGGGCGACCGAGTGGTAAAGAGGTGACCAACCGAAGGCGACGCGCGGGGCGGCCGAGTGGTGATGAGGTGATCAACCAATGGCGACACGCGGGGCGGCCGAGTGGTTATGAGGTGACCAACCTATGGCGACGCGCGGGGCGGCGACGCATGGGGCGGCCGAGTGGTTGTGAGCTCACCAACCTATGGCGACGTCCGGAGCGGCCGAGTGGTGATGAGGTGACCAACCGATGGCGACGCGAGAGGCGGCCGAGTGCTTATGAGGTGACCAACCTATGGCGACGCGCGGGGCGGCCGAGTGGTTATGAGGTGACAAACCGACAGCGACGCGCGGGGCGGCCAAGTTGTGATGAGGAGACCAACCGAGTGGCGACGCACGGGCGGCCAAGTTGTGATGAGGTGACCAACCAAGTGGCCACGCATGGAGCGGCCGAGTGGTTATAAGGTGACAAACCGAGTGGCGACGCGTGGGGCAGCCAAGTGGTGATGAGGTGACCAACCGAGTGGCGACGCACGGAGCGGCCGAGTGGTTATGAGGTGACCAACCGAGTGTCAGCGCGCGGGGCGGCCGAGTGGTTATGAGGTGACCAACCTATGGTGACGCGCCGGGCGGCCGAGAGGTTATGAGGTGACCAACCGAGTGGCGACGCGCGGGGCGGCCGAGTGGTGATGAGGTGACCAACCAAGTGGCGACGCACGGAGCGGCCGAGTGGTCATGAGGTAACCAACCGATGGCGACGCGCGGGGCGGTCGAGTGTTGATGAGGTGACCTACCGATGGCGACGCGGGGGGCGGCTGAGTGGTTATGAAGTGACCAACCTATGGCGACGCGCGGGGCAGCCGAGTGGTGATGAGGTGACCAACCGATGGCGACGCGAGAGGCGGCCGAGTGGTTATGAGGTGACCAACCTATGGCGACGCGCGGGGCGGCCGAGTGGTTATGAGGTGACAAACCGACGGCGACGTGCGGGGCGGCCAAGTTGTGATGAGGAGACCAACCGAGTGGCGACGCACGGGCGGCCAAGTGGTGATGAGGTGACCAACCAAGTGGCGATGCACGGAGCGGCTGTGTGGTTAGGAGGTGACAAACCGAGTGGCGACGCGCGGGGCAGCCAAGTGGTGATGAGGTGACCAACCGAGTGGGGACGCGCGGGGCGGCCGAGTGATGATGAGGTGACCAACCAAGCTGCCGAGCGGTGATGACGTGACCAACCGATGGCGACGCGCGGGGCGGCCGAGTGGTTATGAGGTGACCAACCTCTGGCGACGCGCGGGGCGGCCGAGTGGTTATGAGGTGACCAACCTATGGCGACGCGCGGGGCAGCCGAGTGGTGATGAGGTGACCAACCGATGGCGATGCGCGGGGCGGCCGAGTGATTATGAGGTGACCAATCTATGGCGACGCGCGGGGTAGCCGAGTGGTTATGAGGTGACCAACCTATGGCAACGCGCGGTGCGGCCGAGTGGTGATGAGGTGACCAACCGATGGCGACGCATGAGGCGGCCGAGTGGTTATGAGGTGACCAACCTATGGCGACGCGCGGGGCGGCCGAGTGCTTATGAGGTGACCAACCGATGGCGACGTGCGGGGCGGCCAAGTGGTGATGTGGTGACCAACCGAGTGGCGACGCGCGGGGCGGCCGAGTGGTGATGAGGTGACCAACCAAGTGGCGACGCACGGACCAGCCGAGTGGTTATGAGGTGACCAACCGAGTGGCAGCGCGCGGTGCGGCCGAGTGGTGATGAGGTGACCAACCGATGGCGACGCGTGGGGCGGCTGAGTGGTTATGAGGTGACCAACCTATGGCGACGCGCGGGGCGGCCGAGTGGTGATGAGGTGACCAACCGAGGGCGACGCGCGAGGCGGCCGAGTGGTTATGAGGTGACCAACCTATGGCGACGCGCGGGGCAGTCGAGTGGTTATGAGGTTACCAACCGACGGCGACGCGCGGGGCGGCCTAGTGGTGATGAGGAGACCAACCGAGTGGCGACGCGTGGAGCGGCCGAGTGGTGATGAGGTGACCAACCAAGTGGCGACACACGGAGCTGCCGAGTGGTTATGAGGTGACCAACCGAGTGGCGACGCGCGGGGCGGCCAAGTGTTGATGAGGTGACCAACCGAGTGGCGACCCACGGAGCGGCTGAGTGGTTATGAGGTGACCAACCGATGGCGACGCGCGGGGCGGCCGAGTGGTGATGAGGTGACCAACCGATGGCGACGCGTGGGGCGGTTGAGTGGTTATGAGGTGACCAACCTATGACGACGCGCAGGGCGGCCGAGTGGTTATGAGGTCACCAACCGAGTCGTGACGCGCGGGGCAGCCGAGTGGTTATGAGGTGACCAACCGAGTGGCAGCGCGTGGGGCGGCCGAGTGGTGATGAGGTGACGAACCAAGTGGCGACGCACGGGGCGGCCGAGTGGTAAAGAGGTGACCAACCGAAGGCGACGCGCGGGGCGGCCGAGTGGTGATGAGGTGCGCAACCAATGGCGACACGCGGGGCGGCCGAGTGGTTATGAGGTGACCAACCTATGGCGACGCGCGGGGCGGCGACGCGTGGGACGGCCGAGTGGTTGTGAGCTGACCAACATATGGCGACGTGCGGGGCGGCCGAGTGGTGATGAGGTGACCAACCGATGGCGACGCGAGAGGCGGCCGAGTGGTTATGAGGAGACCAACCTATGGCGACGCGCGGGGCGGTCGAGTGGTTATGAGGTGACAAACAGACGGCAACGCGCGGGGCGGCCAAGTTGTGATGAGGAGACCAACCGAGTGGCGACGCACGGGCGGCCAAGTGGTGATGAGGTGACCAACCAAGTGGCGATGCACGGAGCGGCCGAGTGGTTATGAGGTGACAAACCGAGTGGCGACGCGCGGGGCAGCCAAGTGGTTATGAGGTGACCAACCAAGTGGCGATGCGCGGGGCGGCCGAGTGATGATGAGCTGACCAACCAAGTGGCCGAGCGGTGATGACGTGACCAACCGATGGCGACGCGCGGGGCGGCCGAGTGGTTATGAGGTGACCAATCGATGGCGACGCGCGGGGCGGCCGAGTGGTTATGAGGTGACCAACCTATGGCGACGCGCGGGGCGGCCGAGTGGTTATGAGGTGACCAACCTATGGCGACGCGCGGGGCGGCCGAGTGGTTGTCAGGTGACCAACCTATGGCGACGCGCGGGGCAGCCGAGTGGTGATGAGGTGACCAACCGATGGCGACGCGCAAGGCGGCCAAGTGGTTAGGAGGTGACCAACCTATGTCGACGCGCGGGGCGGCCGAGTGCTTATGAGGTGACCAACCGATCGCGACGTGCGGGGCGGCCAAGTGGTGATGTGGTGACCAACCGAGTGGCGACGCGCGGGGCGGCCGAGTGGTGATGAGGTGACCAACCAAGTGGCGACGCACGAAGCGGCCGAGTGGTTATGAGGTGACCAACCGAGTGGCAGCGCGCGGGGCGGCCGAGTGGTTATGAGGTGACCAACTTATGGTGATGCGCCGGGCGGCCGAGTGGTTATGAGGTGACCAACCGAGTGGCGACGCGCGGGGCGGCCGAGTGGTGATGAGGTGACCAACCAAGTGGCGACACACGAAGCGGCCGAGTGGTCACGAGGTAACCAACCGATGGCGACGCGCGGGGCGGCCGAGTGGTGATGAGGTGACCAACCTATGGCGACGCGCGGGGCGGCCGAGTGGTGATGAGGTGATCAACCAATGGCGACACGCGGGGCGGCCGAGTGGTTATGAGGTGACCAACCTATGGCGACGCGCGGGGCGGCGACGCATGGGGCGGCCGAGTGGTTGTGAGCTCACCAACCTATGGCGACGTGCGGGGCGGCTGAGTGGTGATGAGGTGACCAACCGATGGCGACGCGAGAGGCGGCCGAGTGGTTATGAGGTGACCAACCTATGGCGACGCGCGGGGCGGCCGAGTGGTTATGAGGTGACAAACCAACAGCGACCCGCGGGGCGGCCAAGTTGTGATGAGGAGACCAACCGAGTGGCGACGCACGGGCGGCCAAGTGGTGATGAGGTGACCAACCAAGTGGCCACGGATGGAGCGGCCGAGTGGTTATAAGGTGACAAACCGAGTGGCGACGCGCGGGGCAGCCAAGTGGTGATGAGGTGACCAACCGAGTGGCGACGCACGGAGCGGCCGAGTGGTTATGAGGTGACCAACCGAGTGTCAGCGCGCGGGGCGGCCGAGTGGTTATGAGGTGACCAACCTATGGTGACGCGCCGGGCGGCCGAGAGGTTATGAGGTGACCAACCGAGTGGCGACGCGCGGGGCGGCCGAGTGGTGATGAGGTGACCAACCAAGTGGCGACGCACGGAGCGGCCGAGTGGTCATGAGGTAACCAACCGATGGCGACGCGCGGGGCGGTCGAGTGGTGATGAGGTGACCTACCGATGGCGACGCGGGGGGCGGCTGAGTGGTTATGAGGTGACCAACCTATGGCGACGCGCGGGGCAGCCGAGTGGTGATGAGGTGACCAACCGATGGCGACGCGAGAGGCGGCCGAGTGGTTATGAGGTGACCAACCTATGGCGACGCGCGGGGCGGCCGAGTGGTTATGAGGTGACAAACCGACGGCGACGTGCGGGGCGGCCAAGTTGTGATGAGGAGACCAACCGTGTGGCGACGCACGGGCGGCCAAGTGGTGATGAGGTGACCAACCAAGTGGCGACGCACGGAGCGGCTGTGTGGTTATGAGGTGACAAACCGAGTGGCGACGCGCGGGGCAGCCAAGTGGTGATGAGGTGACCAACCGAGTGGGGACGCGCGGGGCGGCCGAGTTATGATGAGGTGACCAACCAAGCTGCCGAGCGGTGATGACGTGACCAACCGATGGCGACGCGCGGGGCGGCCGACTGGTTATGAGGTGACCAACTTCTGGCGACGCGCGGGGCGGCCGAGTGGTTATGAGGTGACCAACCTATGGCGACGCGCGGGGCAGCCGAGTGGTGATGAGGTGACCAACCGATGGCGATGCGCGGGGCGGCCGAGTGGTTATGAGGTGACCAATCTATGGCGACGCGCGGGGCAGCCGAGTGGTTATGAGGTGACCAACCTATGGCAACGCGCGGGGCGGCCGAGTGGTGATGAGGTGACCAACCGATGGCGACGCATGAGGCGGCCGAGTGGTTATGAGGTGACCAGCCTATGGCGACGCGCGGGGCGGCCGAGTGCTTATGAGGTGACCAACCGATGGCGACGTGCGGGGCGGCCAAGTGGTGATGTGGTGACCAACCGAGTGGCGACGCGCGGGGCGGCCGAGTGGTGATGAGGTGACCAACCAAGTGGCGACGCACGGACCAGCCGAGTGGTTATGAGGTGACCAACCGAGTGGCAGCGCGCGGTGCGGCCGAGTGGTGATGAGGTGACCAACCGATGGCGACGCGTGGGGCGGCTGAGTGGTTATGAGGTGACCAACCTATGGCGACGCGCGGGGCGGCCGAGTGGTGATGAGGTGACCAACCGATGGCGACGCGCGAGGCGGCCGAGTGGTTATGAGGTGACCAACCTATGGCGACCCGCAGGGCAGTCGAGTGGTTATGAGGTTACCAACCGACGGCGACGCGCGGGGCGGCCTAGTGGTGATGAGGAGACCAACCGAGTGGCGACGCGTGGAGCGGCCGAGTGGTGATGAGGTGACCAACCAAGTGGCGACACACGGAGCTGCCGAGTGGTTATGAGGTGACCAACCGAGTGGCGACGCGCGGGGCGGCCAAGTGTTGATGAGGTGACCAACCGAGTGGCGACCCACGGAGCGGCTGAGTGGTTATGAGGTGACCAACCGATGGCGATGCGCGGGGCGGCCGAGTGGTGATGAGGTGACCAACCGATGGCGACGCGTGGGGCGGTTGAGTGGTTATGAGGTGACCAACCTATGACGACGCGCAGGGCGGCCGAGTGGTTATGAGGTCACCAACCGAGTCGTGACGCGCGGGGCAGCCGAGTGGTTATGAGGTGACCAACCGAGTGGCAGCGCGTGGGGCGGCCGAGTGGTGATGAGGTGACGAACCAATTGGCGACGCACGGGGCAGCCGAGTGGTAAAGAGGTGACCAACCGAAGGCGACGCGCGGGGCGGCCGAGCGGTGATGAAGTGCGCAACCAATGGCGACACGCGGGGCGGCCGAGTGGTTATGAGGTGACCAACCTATGGCGACGCGCGGGGCGGCGACGCGTGGGACGGCCGAGTGGTTGTGAGCTGACCAACCTATGGCGACGTGCGGGGCGGCCGAGTGGTGATGAGGTGACCAACCGATGGCGACGCGAGAGGCGGCCGAGTGGTTATGAGGTGACCAACCTATGGCGACGCGCGGGGCGGCCGAGTGGTTATGAGGTGACAAACAGACGGCAACGCGCGGGGCGGCCAAGTTGTGATGAGGAGACCAACCGAGTGGCGACGCACGGGCGGCCAAGTGGTGATGAGGTGACCAACCAAGTGGCGATGCACGGAGCGGCCGAGTGGTTATGAGGTGATAAACCGAGTGGCGACGCGCGGGGCAGCCAAGTGGTTATGAGGTGACCAACCGAGTGGCGATGCACGGGGTGGCCGAGTGATGATGAGGTGACCAACCAAGTGGCCGAGCGGTGATGACGTGACCAACCGATGGCGACGAGCGGGGCGGCCGAGTGGTTATGAGGTGACCAATCGATGGCGACGCGCGGGGCGGCCGAGTGGTTATGAGGTGACCAACCTATGGCGACGCGCGGGGCGGCCGAGTGGTGATGAGGTGACCAACCTATGGCGACGCGCGGGGCGGCCGAGTGGTTGTCAGGTGACCAACCTATGGCGACGCGCGGGGCAGCCGAGTGGTGATGAGGTGACCAACCGATGGCGACGCGCGAGGCGGCCAAGTGGTTATGAGGTGACCAACCTATGTCGACGCGCGGGGCGGCCGAGTGCTTATGAGGTGACCAACCGATCGCGACGTGCGGGGCGGCCAAGTGGTGATGTGGTGACCAACCGAGTGGCAACGCGCGGGGCGGCCGAGTGGTGATGAGGTGACCAACCAAGTGGCGACGCACGGAGCGGCCGAGTGGTTATGAGGTGACCAACCGAGTGGCAGCGCGCGGGGCGGCCGAGTGGTTATGAGGTGACCAACTTATGGTGACGCGCCGGGCGGCCGAGTGGTTATGAGGTGACCAACCGAGTGGCGACGCGCGGGGCGGCCGAGTGGTGATGAGGTGACCAACCAAGTGGCGACACACGAAGCGGCCGAGTGGTCACGAGGTAACCAACCGATGGCGACGCGCGGGGTGGCCGAGTGGTGATGAGGTGACCAAGCTATGGCGACGCGCGGGGCGGCCGAGTGGTGATGAGGTGACCAACCGATGGTGACGCGCCAGGCGGCCGAGTGGTTTTGAGGTCACCAACCTATGGCGACGCGCGGGGCGGTCGAGTGGTTATGAGGTGACCAACCGACGGCGACGCGCGGGGCGTCCTAGTGGTGATGAGGAGACCAACCGAGTGGCGACGCGTGGAGCGGCCGAGTGGTGATGAGGTGACCAACCAAGTGGCGACACACGAAGCGACCGAGTGGATATGAGGTGACCAACCGAGTGGCGATGCGCGGGGCGGCCAAGTGTTGATGAGGTGACCAACCGAGTGGCGACACACGGAGCGGCTGAGTGGTTATGAGGTGACCAACCGATGGCGACGCGCGGGGCGGCCGAGTGGTGATGAGGTGACCAACCGATGGCGACGCGTGGGGCGGTTGAGTGGTTATGAGGTGACCAACCTATGACGACGCGCAGGGCGGCCGAGTGGTTACGAGGTCACCAACTGAGTGGTGACGCGCGGGGCAGCCGAGTGGTTATGAGGTGACCAACCGAGCGGCAGCGCGTGGGGCGGCCGAGTGGTGATGAGGTGACGAACCAAGTGGCGATGCACGGGGCGGCCGAGTAGTGAAGAGGTGACCAACCGAAGGCGACGCGCGGGGCGGCCGAGTGGTGATGAGGTGACCAACCAATGGCGACACGCGGGGCGGACGAGTGGTCATGAGGTGACCAACCTATGGCGACGCGCGGGGCGGCGACGCGTGGGGCGGCCGAGTGGTTGTGAGCTGACCAACCTATGGCGACGTGCGGGGCGGCCGAGTGGTGATGAGGTGACCAACCGATGGCGACGCGAGAGGCGGCCGAGTGGTTATGAGGTGACCAACCTATGGCGACGCGCGGGGCGGCCGAGTGGTTATGAGGTGACAAACCGACGGCGACGTGCGGGGCGGCCAAGTTGTGATGAGGAGACCAACCGAGTGGCGACGCACGGGCGGCCAAGTGGTGATGAGGTGACCAACCAAGTGGCGACGCACGGAGCGGCTGTGTAGTTATGAGGTGACAAACCGAGTGGCGACGCGCGGGGCAGCCAAGTGGTGATGAGGTGACCAACCGAGTGGGGACGCGCGGGGCGGCCGAGTGATGATGAGGTGACCAACCAAGCTGCCGAGCGGTGATGACGTGACCAACCGATGGCGACGCGCGGGGCGGCCGACTGGATATGAGGTGACCAACCTCTGGCGACGCGCGGGGCGGCCGAGTGGTTATGAGGTGACCAACCTATGGCGACGCGCGGGGCAGCCGAGTGGTGATGAGGTGACCAACCGATGGCGATGCGCGGGGCGGCCAAGTGGTTATGAGGTGACCAACCTATGGCGACGCGCGGGGCAGCCGAGTGGTTATGAGGTGACCAACCTATGGCGACGCGCAGGCGGCCGAGTGGTGATGAGGTGACCAACCGATGGCGACGCATGAGGCGGCCGAGTGGTTATGAGGTGACCAACCTATGGCGACGCGCGGGGCGGCCGAGTGCTTATGAGGTGACCAACCGATGGCGACGTGCGGGGCGGCCAAGTGGTGATGTGGTGACCAACCGAGTGGCGACGCGCGGGGCGGCCGAGTGGTGATGAGGTGACCAACCAACTGGCGACGCACGGAGCAGCCGAGTGGTTATGAGGTGACCAACCGAGTGGCAGCGCGCGGTGCGGCCGAGTGGTGATGAGGTGACCAACCGATGGCGACGCGTGGGGCGGCTGAGTGGTTATGAGGTGACCAACCTATGGCGACGCGCGGGGCGGCCGAGTGGTGATGAGGTGACCAACCGATGACGACGCGCGAGGGGGCCGAGTGGTTATGAGGTGACCAACCTATGGCGACGCGCGGGGCAGTCGAGTGGTTATGAGGTTACCAACCGACGGCGACGCGCGGGGCGGCCTAGTGGTGATGAGGAGACCAACCGAGTGGCGACGCGCGGGGCGGCCGAGTGGTGATGAGGTGACCAACCAAGTGGCGACACACGAAGCGGCCGAGTGGTCACGAGGTAACCAACCGATGGCGACGCGCGGGGTGGCCGAGTGGTGATGAGGTGACCAACCTATGGCGACGCGCGGGGCGGCCGAGTGGTGATGAGGTGACCAACCGATGGTGACGCGCCAGGCGGCCGAGTGGTTTTGAGGTCACCAACCTATGGCGACGCGCGGGGCGGTCGAGTGGTTATGAGGTGACCAACCGACGGCGACGCGCGGGGCGTCCTAGTGGTGATGAGGAGACCAACCGAGTGGCGACGCGTGGAGCGGCCGAGTGGTGATGAGGTGACCAACCAAGTGGCGACACACGGAGCGACCGAGTGGATATGAGGTGACCAACCGAGTGGCGATGCGCGGGGCGGCCAAGTGTTGATGAGGTGACCAACCGAGTGGCGACACACGGAGCGGCTGAGTGGTTATGAGGTGACCAACCGATGGCGACGCGCGGGGCGGCCGAGTGGTGATGAGGTGACCAACCGATGGCGACGCGTGGGGCGGTTGAGTGGTTATGAGGTGACCAACCTATGACGACGCGCAGGGCGGCCGAGTGGTTACGAGGTCACCAACTGAGTGGTGACGCGCGGGGCAGCCGAGTGGTTATGAGGTGACCAACCGAGCGGCAGCGCGTGGGGCGGCCGAGTGGTGATGAGGTGACGAACCAAGTGGCGATGCACGGGGCGGCCGAGTAGTGAAGAGGTGACCAACCGAAGGCGACGCGCGGGGCGGCCGAGTGGTGATGAGGTGACCAACCAATGGCGACACGCGGGGCGGCCGAGTGGTCATGAGGTGACCAACCTATGGCGACGCGCGGGGCGGCGACGCGTGGGGCGGCCGAGTGGTTGTGAGCTGACCAACCTATGGCGACGTGCGGGGCGGCCGAGTGGTGATGAGGTGACCAACCGATGGCGACGCGAGAGGCGGCCGAGTGGTTATGAGGTGACCAACCTATGGCGACGCGCGGGGCGGCCGAGTGGTTATGAGGTGACAAACCGACGGCGACGTGCGGGGCGGCCAAGTTGTGATGAGGAGACCAACCGAGTGGCGACGCACGGGCGGCCAAGTGGTGATGAGGTGACCAACCAAGTGGCGACGCACGGAGCGGCTGTGTGGTTATGAGGTGACAAACCGAGTGGCGACGCGCGGGGCAGCCAAGTGGTGATGAGGTGACCAACCGAGTGGGGACGCGCGGGGCGGCCGAGTGATGATGAGGTGACCAACCAAGCTGCCGAGCGGTGATGACGTGACCAACCGATGGCGACGCGCGGGGCGGCCGACTGGATATGAGGTGACCAACCTCTGGCGACGCGCGGGGCGGCCGAGTGGTTATGAGGTGACCAACCTATGGCGACGCGCGGGGCAGCCGAGTGGTGATGAGGTGACCAACCGATGGCGATGCGCGGGGCGGCCAAGTGGTTATGAGGTGACCAACCTATGGCGACGCGCGGGGCAGCCGAGTGGTTATGAGGTGACCAACCTATGGCGACGCGCAGGCGGCCGAGTGGTGATGAGGTGACCAACCGATGGCGACGCATGAGGCGGCCGAGTGGTTATGAGGTGACCAACCTATGGCGACGCGCGGGGCGGCCGAGTGCTTATGAGGTGACCAACCGATGGCGACGTGCGGGGCGGCCAAGTGGTGATGTGGTGACCAACCGAGTGGCGACGCACGGAGCAGCCGAGTGGTTATGAGGTGACCAACCGAGTGGCAGCGCGCGGTGCGGCCGAGTGGTGATGAGGTGACCAACCGATGGCGACGCGTGGGGCGGCTGAGTGGTTATGAGGTGACCAACCTATGGCGACGCGCGGGGCGGCCGAGTGGTGATGAGGTGACCAACCGATGACGACGCGCGAGGGGGCCGAGTGGTTATGAGGTGACCAACCTATGGCGACGCGCGGGGCAGTCGAGTGGTTATGAGGTTACCAACCGACGGCGACGCGCGGGGCGGCCTAGTGGTGATGAGGAGACCAACCGAGTGGCGACGCGTGGAGCGGCCGAGTGGTGATGAGGTGACCAACCAAGTGGCGACACACGGAGCGGCCGAGTGGTTATGAGGTGACCAACCGAGTGGCGACGCGCGGGGCGGCCAAGTGTTGATGAGGTGACCAACCGAGTGGCGACCCACGGATCGGCTGAGTGGTTATGAGGTGACCAACCTATGGCGACGCGCGGGGCGGCCGAGTGGTGATGAGGTGACCAACCGATGGCGACGCGTGGGGCGGTTGAGTGGTTATGAGGTGACCAACCTATGACGACGCGCAGGGCGGCCGAGTGGTTATGAGGTCACCAACCGAGTGGTGACGCGCGGGGCAGCCGAGTGGTTATGAGGTGACCAACCGAGTGGCAGCGCGTGGGGCGGCCGAGTGGTGATGAGGTTACGAACCAAGTGGCGACGCACGGGGCGGCCGAGTGGTAAAGAGGTGACCAACCGAAGGCGACGCGCGGGGCGGCCGAGTGGTGATGAGGTGCGCAACCAATGGCGACACGCGGGGCGGCCGAGTGGTTATGAGGTGACCAACCTATGGCGACGCGCGGGGCGGCGACGCGTGGGACGGCCGAGTGGTTGTGAGCTGACCAACCTATGGCGACGTGCGGGGCGGCCGAGTGGTGATGAGGTGACCAACCGATGGCGACGCGAGAGGCGGCCGAGTGGTTATGAGGTGACCAACCTATGGCGACGCGCGGGGCGGCCGAGTGGTTATGAGGTGACAAACAGACGGCAACGCGCGGGGCGGCCAAGTTGTGATGAGGAGACCAACCGAGTGGCGACGCACGGGCGACCAAGTGGTGATGAGGTGACCAACCAAGTGGCGATGCACGGAGCGGCCGAGTGGTTATGAGGTGACAAACCGACTGGCGACGCGCGGGGCAGCCAAGTGGTTATGAGGTGACCAACCGAGTGGCGATGCGCGGGGCGGCCGAGTGATGATGAGGTGACCAACCAAGTGGCCGAGCGGTGATGACGTGACCAACCGATGGCGACGCGCGGGGCGGCCGAGTGGTTATGAGGTGACCAATCGATGGCGACGCGCGGGGCGGCCGAGTGGTTATGAGGTGACCAACCTATGGCGACGCACGGGGCGGCCGAGTGGTTATGAGGTGACCAACCTATGGCGACGCGCGGGGCGGCCGAGTGGTTATCAGGTGACCAACCTTTGGCGACGCGCGGGGCAGCCGAGTGGTGGTGAGGTGACCAACCGATGGCGACGCGCGAGGCGGCCAAGTGGTTATGAGGTGACCAACCTATGTCGACGCGCGGGGCGGCCGAGTGCTTATGAGGTGACCAACCGATGGCGACGTGCGGGGCGGCCAAGTGGTGATGTGGTGACCAACCGAGTGGCGACGCGCGGGGCGGCCGAGTGGTGATGAGGTGACCAACCAAGTGGCGACGCACGGAGCGGCCGAGTGGTTATGAGGTGACCAACCGAGTGGCAGCGCGCGGGGCGGCCGAGTGGTTATGAGGTTACCAACTTATGGTGACGCGCCGGGCGGCCGAGTGGTTATGCGGTGACCAACCGAGTGGCGATGCGCGGGGCGGCAGAGTGGTGATGAGGTGACCAACCAAGTGGCGACACACGAAGCGGCCGAGTGGTGACGAGGTAACCAACCAATGGCGACGCGCAGGGCGGCCGAGTGGTGATGAGGTGACCAACCTATGGCGACGCGCGGGGCGGCCGAGTGGTGATGAGGTGACCAACCGATGGTGACGCGCGAGGCGGCCGAGTGGTTTTGAGGTGACCGACCTATGGCGACGCGCGGGGCGGTCGAGTGGTTATGAGGTGACCAACCGACGGCGACGCGCGGGGCGTCCTAGTGGTGATGAGGAGACCAACCGAGTGGCGACGCGTGGAGCGGCCGAGTGGTGATGAGGTGACCAACCAAGTGGCGACACACGGATCGGCCGAGTGGTTATGAGGTGACCAACCGAGTGGCGATGCGCGGGGCGGCCAAGTGTTGATGAGGTGACCAACCGAGTTGCGACACACGGAGCGGCTGAGTGGTTATGAGGTGACCAACCGATGGCGACGCGCGGGGCGGCCGAGTGGTGATGAGGTGACCAACCGATGGCGACGCGTGGGGCGGTTGAGTGGTTATGAGGTGACCAACCTATGAGGACGCGCAGGGCGGCCGAGTGGTTACGAGGTCACCAACTGAGTGGTGACGCGCGGGGCAGCCGAGTGGTTATGAGGTGACCAACCGAGCGGCAGCGCGTGGGGTGGCCGAGTGGTGATGAGGTGACGAACCAAGTGGCGACGCATGGGGTGGCCGAGTAGTGAAGAGGTGACCAGCCAAAGGCGACGCGCGGGGCGGCCGAGTGGTGATGAGGTGACCAACCAATGGCGACACGCGGGGCGGCCGAGTGGTTATGAGGTGACCAACCTATGGCGACGCGCGGGGCGGCGACGCGTGGGATGGCCGAGTGGTTGTGAGCTGACCAACCTATGGCGACGTGCGGGGCGGCCGAGTGGTGATGAGGTGACCAACTGATGGCGACGCGAGAGGCGGCCGAGTGGTTATGACGTGACCAACCTATGGCGATGCGCGGGGCGGCCGAGTGGTTATGAGGTGACAAACCGACGGCGACGCGCGGGGCGGCCAAGTGGTGATGAGGAGACCAACCGAGTGGCGACGCACGGGCGGCCAAGTGGTGATGAGGTGACCAAGCAAGTGGCGACGCACGGAGCGCCCGAGTGGTTATGAGGTGACAAACCAAGTGGCCGAGCGGTGATGACATGACCAACTGATGGCGATGCGCGGGGCGGCCGAGTGGTTATGAGGTGACCAACCTAAGGCGACGCGCGGGGCGGCCGAGTGGTTATGAGGTGACCGACCTATGGCGACGCGCGGGGCGGCCGAGTGGTGATGAGGTGACCAACTGATGGCGACGCGTGAGGCGGCCGAGTGGTTTTGAGGTGACCAACCTATGGCGACGCGCGGGGCGGCCGAGTGCTTATGAGGTGACCAACCGATGGCGACGTGCGGGGCGGCCAAGTGGTGATGAGGTGACCAACCGAGTGGCGACGCGTGGGGCGGCCGAGTGATGATGAGGTGACCAACCAAGTGGCCGAGCGGTGATGACATGACCAACTGATGGCGATGCGCGGGGCGGCCGAGTGGTTATGAGGTGACCAACCTAAGGCGACGCGCGGGGCGGCCGAGTGGTTATGAGGTGACCGACCTATGGCGACGCGCGGGGCGGCCGAGTGGTGATGAGGTGACCAACTGATGGCGACGCGTGAGGCGGCCGAGTGGTTTTGAGGTGACCAACCTATGGCGACGCGCGGGGCGGCCGAGTGCTTATGAGGTGACCAACCGATGGCGACGTGCGGGGCGGCCAAGTGGTGATGTGGTGACCAACCGAGTGGCGACGCGCGGGGCGACCGAGTGGTGATGAGGTGACCAACCAAGTGGCGACGAACGGAGCGGCCGAGTGGTTATGAGGTGACCAACCGAGTGGCAGCGCGCGGCACGGCCGAGTGGTTATGAGGTGACCAACCTATGGTGACGCGCCGGGCGGCCGAGTGGTTATGAGGTGACCAACCGAGAGGAGACGCGTGGGGCGGCCGAGTGGTGATGAGGTGACCAACCGATGGCGACGCATGGAGCGGCCGAGTGGTTATGAGGTGACCAACCGATGGCGACGCGTGGGGCGGCCGACTGGTGATGAGGTGACCAACCGATGGCGACGCGTGGGGCGGCTGAGTGGTTATGAGGTGACCAACCTATGGCGACGCGCGGGGCGGCCGATTGGTTATGAGGTGACCAACCTATGGCGACGCGCAGGGCAGTCGAGTGGTTATGAGGTTACCAACCGACGGCGACGCGCGGGGCAGCCTAGTGGTGATGAGGAGACCAACCGAGTGGCGACGCGTGGAGCGGCCGAGTGGTGATGAGGTGACCAACCAAGTGGCGACACACGGAGCTGCCGAGTGGTTATGAGGTGACCAACCGAGTGGCGACGCGCGGGGCGGCCAAGTGTTGATGAGGTGACCAACCGAGTGGCGACCCACGGAGCGGCTGAGTGGTTATGAGGTGACCAACCGATGGCGACGCGCGGGGCGGCCGAGTGGTGATGAGGTGACCAACCGATGGCGACGCGTGGGGCGGTTGAGTGGTTATGAGGTGACCAACCTATGACGACGCGCAGGGCGGCCGAGTGGTTATGAGGGCACCAACCGAGTCGTGACGCGCGGGGCAGCCGAGTGGTTATGAGGTGACCAACCGAGTGGCAGCGCGTGGGGCGGCCGAGTGGTGATGAGGTGACGAACCAAGTGGCGACGCACGGGGCAGCCGAGTGGTAAAGAGGTGACCAACCGAAGGCGACGCGCGGGGCGGCCGAGTGGTGATGAAGTGCGCAACCAATGGCGACACGCGGGGCGGCCGAGTGGTTATGAGGTGACCAACCTATGGCGACGCGCGGGGCGGCGACGCGTGGGACGGCCGAGTGGTTGTGAGCTGACCAACCTATGGCGACGTGCGGGGCGGCCGAGTGGTGATGAGGTGACCAACAGATGGCGACGCGAGAGGCGGCCGAGTGGTTATGAGGTGACCAACCTATGGCGACGCGCGGGGCGGCCGAGTGGTTATGAGGTGACAAACAGACGGCAACGCGCGGGGCGGCCAAGTTGTGATGAGGAGACCAACCGAGTGGCGACGCACGGCCGGCCAAGTGGTGATGAGGTGACCAACCAAGTGGCGATGCACGGAGCGGCCGAGTGGTTATGAGGTGACAAACCGAGTGGCGACGCGCGGGGCAGCCAAGTGGTTATGAGGTGACCAACCGAGTGGCGATGCGCGGGGCGGCCGAGTGATGATGAGGTGACCAACCAAGTGGCCGAGCGGTGATGACGTGACCAACCGATGGCGACGCGCGGGGCGGCCGAGTGGTTGTGAGGTGACCAATCGATGGCGACGCGCGGGGCGGCCGAGTGGTTATGAGGTGACCAACCTATGGCGACGCGCGGGGCGGCCGAGTGGTGATGAGGTGACCAACCTATGGCGACGCGCGGGGCGGCCGAGTGGTTGTCAGGTGACCAACCTATGGCGACGCGCGGGGCAACCGAGTGGTGATGAGGTGACCAACCGATGGCGACGCGCGAGGCGGCCAAGTGGTTATGAGGTGACCAACCTATGTCGACGCGCGGGGCGGCCGAGTGCTTATGAGGTGACCAACCGATCGCGACGTGCGGGGCGGCCAAGTGGTGATGTGGTGACCAACCGAGTGGCGACGCGCGGGGCGGCCGAGTGGTGATGAGGTGACCAACCAAGTGGCGACGCACGGAGCGGCCGAGTGGTTATGAGGTGACCAACCGAGTGGCAGCGCGCGGGGCGGCCGAGTGGTTATGAGGTGACCAACTTATGGTGACGCGCCGGGCGGCCGAGTGGTTATGAGGTGACCAACCGAGTGGCGACGCGCGGGGCGGCCGAGTGGTGATGAGGTGACCAACCAAGTGGCGACACACGAAGCGGCCGAGTGGTCACGAGGTAACCAACCGATGGCGACGCGCGGGGTGGCCGAGTGGTGATGAGGTGACCAACCTATGGCGACGCGCGGGGCGGCCGAGTGGTGATGAGGTGACCAACCGATGGTGACGCGCCAGGCGGCCGAGTGGTTTTGAGGTGACCAACCTATGGCGACGCGCGGGGCGGTCGAGTGGTGATGATGTGACCAACCAATGGCGACACGCGGGGCGGCCGAGTGGTTATGAGGTGACCAACCTATGGCGACGCGCGGGGCGGCGACGCGTGGGATGGCCGAGTGGTTGTGAGCTGACCAACCTATGGCGACGTGCGGGGCGGCCGAGTGGTGATGAGGTGACCAACCGATGGCGACGCGAGAGGCGGCCGAGTGGTTATGACGTGACCAACCTATGGCGATGCGCGGGGCGGCCGAGTGGTTATGAGGTGACAAACCGACGGCGACGCGCGGGGCGGCCAAGTGGTGGTGAGGAGACCAACCGAGTGGCGACGCACGGGCGGCCAAGTGGTGATGAGGTGACCAAGCAAGTGGCGACGCACGGAGCGCCCGAGTGGTTATGAGGTGACAAACCAAGTGGCGACGCGCGGGGCGGCCAAGTGGTGATGAGGTGACCAACCGAGTGGCGACGCGTGGGGCGGCCGAGTGATGATGAGGTGACCAACCAAGTGGCCGAGCGGTGATGACATGACCAACTGATGGCGATGCGCGGGGCGGCCGAGTGGTTATGAGGTGACCAACCTATGGCGACGCGCGGGGCGGCCGAGTGGTTATGAGGTGACCGACCTATGGCGACGCGCGGGGCGGCCGAGTGGTGATGAGGTGACCAACTGATGGCGACGCGTGAGGCGGCCGAGTGGTTTTGAGGTGACCAACCTATGGCGACGCGCGGGGCGGCCGAGTGCTTATTAGGTGACCAACCGATGGCGACGTGCGGGGCGGCCAAGTGGTGATGTGGTGACCAACCGAGTGGCGACGCGCGGGGCGGCCGAGTGGTGATGAGGTGACCAACCAAGTGGCGACGAACGGAGCGGCCGAGTGGTTATGAGGTGACCAACCGAGTGGCAGCGCGCGGCACGGCCGAGTGGTTATGAGGTGACCAACCTATGGTGACGCGCCGGGCGGCCGAGTGGTTATGAGGTGACCAACCGAGAGGAGACGCGTGGGGCGGCCGAGTGGTGATGAGGTGACCAACCGATGGTGACGCATGGAGCGGCCGAGTGGTTATGAGGTGACCAACCGATGGCGACGCGTGGGGCGGCCGACTGGTGATGAGGTGACCAACCGATGGCGACGCGTGGGGCGGCTGAGTGGTTATGAGGTGACCAACCTATGGCGACGCGCGGGGCGGCCGATTGGTTATGAGGTGACCAACCTATCGCGACGCGCGGGGCGGCCGAGTGGTGATAAGGTGACCAACCGATGGCGACGCGCGAGGCGGCCGAGTGGTTATGAGGTGACCAACCTATGGCTACGCGTGGGGCGGCCGAGTGGTGATAAGGTGACCAACCGATGGCGACGCGTGAGGCGGCCGAGTGGTTATGAGGTGACAAACCGAGTGGCGACGCGCGGGGCAGCCAAGTGGTGATGAGGTGACCAACCGAGTGGCGACGCGCGGGGCGGCCGAGTGATGATGAGGTGACCAACCAAGTGGCCGAGCGGTGATGACGTGACCAACCGATGGCGACGCGCAGGGCGGTCGAGTGGTTATGAGGTGACCAACCTATGGCGACGCGCGGGGCGGCCGAGTGGTTATGAGGTGACCAACCTATGGCGACGCGCGGGGCAGCCGAGTGGTGATGAGGTGACCAACCGATGGCGACGCGCGAGGCGGCCAAGTGGTTATGAGGTGACCAACCTATGGCGACGCGCGGGGCGGCCGAGTGCTTATGTGGTGACCAACCGATGGCGACGTGCGGGGCGGCCAAGTGGTGATGTGGTGACCAACCGAGTGGCGACGCGCAGGGCGGCCGAGTGGTGATGAGGTGACCAACCAAGTGGCGACGCACGGAGCGGCCGAGTGGTTATGAGGTGGCCAACCGAGTGGCAGCGCGCGGGGCGGCCAAGTGGTTATGAGGTGACCAACCTATGGTGATGCGCCGGGCAGCCGAGTGGTTATGAGGTGACCAACCGAGTGGCGACGCGCGGGGCGGCCGAGTGGTGATGAGGTGACCAACCAAGTGGCGACGCACGGAGCGGCCGAGTGGTCATGAGGTAACCAACCGATGGCGACGCGCGGGGCGGCCGAGTGGTGATGAGGTGACCAACCGATGGCGACACGTGGGGCGGCTGAGTGGTTATGAGGTGACCAACCTATGGCGACGCGCGGGGCGGCCGAGTGGTGATGAGGTGACCAACCGATGATGACGCGCGAGGCGGCCGAGTGGTTTTGAGGTGACCAACCTATGGCGACGCGCGGGGTGGTCGAGTGGTTATGAGGTGACCAACTGACGGCGACGCGCGGGGCGGCCTAGTGGTGATGAGGAGACCAACCGAGTGGCGACGCGTGGAGCGGCCGAGTGGTGATGAGGTGACCAGGCAAGTGGCGACCCACGGAGCGGCCGAGTGGTTATGAGGTGACCAACCGAGTGGCGACGCGCGGGGCGGCCAAGTGTTGATGAGGTGACCAACCGAGTGGCGACACACGGAGCGGCTGAGTGGTTATGAGGTGACCAACCGATGGCGACGCGCGGGACGGCCGAGTAGTGATGAGGTGACCAACCTATGACGACGCGCAGGGCGGCCGAGTGGTTATGAGGTGACGAACCTATGACGACGCGCAGGGCGGCCGAGTGGTTACGAGGTCACCAACCGAGTGGTGACGCGCGGGGAGCCGAGTGGTTATGAGGTGACCAACCCAGTGGCAGCGCGTGGGGCGGCCGAGTGGTGATGAGGTGACGAACCAAGTGGCGACGCACGGGGCGGCCGAGTAGTGAAGAGGTGACCAACCGAGTGGCGACGCGCGGGGCGGCCAAGTGTTGATGAGGTGACCAACCGAGTGGCGACACACGGAGCGGCTGAGTGGTTATGAGGTGACCAACCGATGGCGACGCGCGGGGCGGCCGAGTGTTGATGAGGTGACCAACCGATGGCGACGCGTGGGGCGGTTGAGTGGTTATGAGGTCACCAACCTATGACGACGCGCAGGGCGGCCGAGTGGTTACGAGGTCACCAACCGAGTGGTGACGCGCGGGGCAGCCGAGTGGTTATGAGGTGACCAACCGAGTGGCAGTGCGTGGGGCGGCCGAGTGGTGATGAGGTGACGAACCAAGTGGCGACGCACGGGGCGGCCGAGTAGTGAAGAGGTGACCAACCGAAGGCGACCCGTGGGGCGGCCGAGTGGTGATGAGGTGACCAACCAATGGCGACACGCGGGGTGGCCGAGTGGTTATGAGGTGACCAACCTATGGCGACGCGCGGGGCCGCGCTGCGTGGGGCGGCCGAGTGGTTGTGAGCTGACCAACCTATGGCGACGTGAGGGGCGGCCGAGTGGTGATGAGGTGACCAACCGATGGCGACACAAGAGGCGGCCGAGTGGTTATGAGGTGACCAACCTATGGCGACGCACGGGGCGGCCGAGTGGTCATGAGGTGACAAACCGACGGCGACGCGCGGGGCGGCCAAGTGGTGATGAGGAGACCAACCGAGTGGCGACGCACGGGCGGCCAAGTGGTGATGAGGTGACCAACCAAGTGGCGACGCACGGAGCGCCCGAGTGGTTATGAGGTGACAAACAGAGTGGCGACGCGCGGGGCGGCCAACTGGTGATGAGGTGACCAACCGAGTGGCGACGCGTGGGGCGGCCGAGTGATGATGAGGTGACCAACCAAGTGGCCGAGTGGTGATGACGTGACGAACCGATGGCGACGCGCGGGGCGGCCGAGTGGTTATGAGGTGACCAACCTATGGCGACGCACGGGGCGGCCAAGTGGTTATGAGGTGACCAACCTAAGGCGACGCGCGGGGCGGCCGAGTGGTGATGAAGTGACCAACCGATGGCGACGCGCGAGGCGGCCGAGTGGTTTTGAGGTGAGCAACCTATGGCGACGCGCGGGGCGGCCGAGTGCTTATGAGGTGACCAACCGATGGCGACGTGCGGGGCGGCCAAGTGGTGATGTGGTGACCAACCGAGTGGCGACGCGAGGGGCAGCCGAGTGGTGATAAGGTGACCAACCAAGTGGCGACGCACGGAGCGGCCGAGTGGTTATGAGGTGACCAACCGAGTGGCAGCGCGCGGGGCGGCCGAGTGGTTATGAGGTGACCAACCTATGGTGACGCGCCGGGCGGCCGAGTGGTTATGAGGTGACCAACCGAGTGGCGACGCGTGGGGCGGCCGAGTGGTAATGAGGTGACCAACCAAGTGGCGACGCACGGAGCGGCCGAGTGGTTATGAGGTGACCAACCGATGGCGACTCGTGGGGCGGCCGAGTGGTGATGAGGTGACCAACCGATGGCGACACGTGGGGCGGCTGAGTGGTTATGAGGTGACCAACCTATGGCGACGCGCGGGGCGGCCGATTGGTTATGAGTTGACCAACCTATGGCGACGCGCGGGGCGGCCGAGTGGTGATAAGGTGACCAACCGATGGCGACGCGCGAGGCGGCCGAGTGGTTATGAGGTGACCAACCTATGGCAGCGCGTGGGGCGGCCGAGTGGAGATGAGGTGACCAACCGATGGCGACGCGCGAGGCGGCCGAGTGGTTATGAGGTGACCAACCTATGGCGACGCGCGGGGCGGCCAAGTGTTGATGAGGTGACCAACCGAGTGGCGACACACGGAGCGGCTGAGTGGTTATGAGGTCACCAACCGATGGCGACGCGCGGGGCGGCCGAGTGGTGATGAGGTGACCAACCGATGGCGACGCGCGGGGCGGCCAAGTGGTGATGAGGTGGCCAACCGAGTGGCGACGCACGGGGCGGCCGAGTGGTGATGAGGTGACCAACCAAGAGGCGACGCATGAACCGGCCGAGTGGTTATGAGGTGACCAACCGATGGCGACGCGCGGGGCGGCCGAGTGGTGATGAGGTGACCAACCAAGTGGCGACGCACGGAGCGGCCGAGTGGTTATGAGGTGACCAACCGATGGCGACGCGCGGGGCGGCCGAGTGGTGATGATGTGACCAACCGATGGCGACGCGTGGGGCGGCTGAGTAGTTATGAGGTGACCCACCGACGGCGACGCGCGGGGCGTCCAAGTGGTCATGAGGAGACCAACCGAGTGGCGATGCGCGGGGCGGCCAAGTGTTGATGAGGTGACCAACCGAGTGGCGACGCGCGGGGCGGCCAAGTGTTGATGAGGTGACCAACCGAGTGGCGACGCGCGGGGCGGCCGAGTGGTGATGAGGTGACCCACCGATAGCGACGCGCGAGGCGGCCAAGTGGTTATGAGGTGACCAACCTATGGCGACGCGTGGCGCGGCCGAGTGGTTATGAGGTGACCAACCGATGGGGACACGCTGGGCGGCCGAGTGGTGATGAGGTGACCAACAAGGTGGCGACGCACGGAGCGGCCCAGTGGTTATGAGGTGACCAACCGATGGCGACACGCGGGGCAGCCGAGTGGTGATGAGGTGACCAACCGATGGCGACGCGCAGGGCGGCGGAGTGGTTATGAGGTGACCAACCTATGGCGACGCGCGGGGCGGCCGAGTGGTTATGAGGTAACCAAACTATGGCGACGCGCGGGGCGACCGAGTGGTGATGAGGTGACCCACCGATAGTGACGTGCGAGGCGGCCGAGTGGTTATGAGGTGACAAACCTATGGCGACGGGTGGGGCGGTCGAGTGGTTATGAGGTGACCAACCGATGGCGACGAGTGGGGCGGCCAAATGGTGATGAGGTGACCAACCGAGTGGCGACGCGCGGGGCGGCCGAGTGGTGATGAGGTGACCAACCGAAGGTGACGCGCGGGGCAGCCGAGTGGTGATGAGGTGACCAACCGAGTGGCGACGCGCGGGGCGGCCGAGTGGTGATGTGGTGACCAACCAAGTGGCGACGAACGGAGCGGCCGAGTGGTTATGAGGTGGCCAACCGATGGCCACGGGTGGGGCGGCCGAGTGGTTATGAGGTGACCAACCTATGGCGACGCACGGGGCGGCCGAGTGGTTATGAGGTGACCAAACTATGGCGACGCGCGAGGCGGCCGAGTGGTGATGAGGTGACCAACCATTGGCGACGCGCGGGGCAGCCGAGTGGTTATGAGGTGACCAACCGAGTGGCAGTGCGTGGGGCGGCCGAGTGGTGATGAGGTGACGAACCAAGTGGCGACGCACGGGGCGGCCGAGTAGTGAAGAGGTGACCAACCGAAGGCGACCCGTGGGGCGGCCGAGTGGTGATGAGGTGACCAACCAATGGCGACACGCGGGGTGGCCGAGTGGTTATGAGGTGACCAACCTATGGCGACGCGCGGGGCCGCGCTGCGTGGGGCGGCCGAGTGGTTGTGAGCTGACCAACCTATGGCGACGTGAGGGGCGGCCGAGTGGTGATGAGGTGACCAACCGATGGCGACACAAGAGGCGGCCGAGTGGTTATGAGGTGACCAACCTATGGCGACGCACGGGGCGGCCGAGTGGTCATGAGGTGACAAACCGACGGCGACGCGCGGGGCGGCCAAGTGGTGATGAGGAGACCAACCGAGTGGCGACGCACGGGCGGCCAAGTGGTGATGAGGTGACCAACCAAGTGGCGACGCACGGAGCGCCCGAGTGGTTATGAGGTGACAAACAGAGTGGCGACGCGCGGGGCGGCCAACTGGTGATGAGGTGACCAACCGAGTGGCGACGCGTGGGGCGGCCGAGTGATGATGAGGTGACCAACCAAGTGGCCGAGTGGTGATGACGTGACGAACCGATGGCGACGCGCGGGGCGGCCGAGTGGTTATGAGGTGACCAACCTATGGCGACGCACGGGGCGGCCAAGTGGTTATGAGGTGACCAACCTAAGGCGACGCGCGGGGCGGCCGAGTGGTGATGAAGTGACCAACCGATGGCGACGCGCGAGGCGGCCGAGTGGTTTTGAGGTGAGCAACCTATGGCGACGCGCGGGGCGGCCGAGTGCTTATGAGGTGACCAACCGATGGCGACGTGCGGGGCGGCCAAGTGGTGATGTGGTGACCAACCGAGTGGCGACGCGAGGGGCAGCCGAGTGGTGATAAGGTGACCAACCAAGTGGCGACGCACGGAGCGGCCGAGTGGTTATGAGGTGACCAACCGAGTGGCAGCGCGCGGGGCGGCCGAGTGGTTATGAGGTGACCAACCTATGGTGACGCGCCGGGCGGCCGAGTGGTTATGAGGTGACCAACCGAGTGGCGACGCGTGGGGCGGCCGAGTGGTAATGAGGTGACCAACCAAGTGGCGACGCACGGAGCGGCCGAGTGGTTATGAGGTGACCAACCGATGGCGACTCGTGGGGCGGCCGAGTGGTGATGAGGTGACCAACCGATGGCGACACGTGGGGCGGCTGAGTGGTTATGAGGTGACCAACCTATGGCGACGCGCGGGGCGGCCGATTGGTTATGAGTTGACCAACCTATGGCGACGCGCGGGGCGGCCGAGTGGTGATAAGGTGACCAACCGATGGCGACGCGCGAGGCGGCCGAGTGGTTATGAGGTGACCAACCTATGGCAGCGCGTGGGGCGGCCGAGTGGAGATGAGGTGACCAACCGATGGCGACGCGCGAGGCGGCCGAGTGGTTATGAGGTGACCAACCTATGGCGACGCGCGGGGCGGCCAAGTGTTGATGAGGTGACCAACCGAGTGGCGACACACGGAGCGGCTGAGTGGTTATGAGGTCACCAACCGATGGCGACGCGCGGGGCGGCCGAGTGGTGATGAGGTGACCAACCGATGGCGACGCGCGGGGCGGCCAAGTGGTGATGAGGTGGCCAACCGAGTGGCGACGCACGGGGCGGCCGAGTGGTGATGAGGTGACCAACCAAGAGGCGACGCATGAACCGGCCGAGTGGTTATGAGGTGACCAACCGATGGCGACGCGCGGGGCGGCCGAGTGGTGATGAGGTGACCAACCAAGTGGCGACGCACGGAGCGGCCGAGTGGTTATGAGGTGACCAACCGATGGCGACGCGCGGGGCGGCCGAGTGGTGATGATGTGACCAACCGATGGCGACGCGTGGGGCGGCTGAGTAGTTATGAGGTGACCCACCGACGGCGACGCGCGGGGCGTCCAAGTGGTCATGAGGAGACCAACCGAGTGGCGATGCGCGGGGCGGCCAAGTGTTGATGAGGTGACCAACCGAGTGGCGACGCGCGGGGCGGCCAAGTGTTGATGAGGTGACCAACCGAGTGGCGACGCGCGGGGCGGCCGAGTGGTGATGAGGTGACCCACCGATAGCGACGCGCGAGGCGGCCAAGTGGTTATGAGGTGACCAACCTATGGCGACGCGTGGCGCGGCCGAGTGGTTATGAGGTGACCAACCGATGGGGACACGCTGGGCGGCCGAGTGGTGATGAGGTGACCAACAAGGTGGCGACGCACGGAGCGGCCCAGTGGTTATGAGGTGACCAACCGATGGCGACACGCGGGGCAGCCGAGTGGTGATGAGGTGACCAACCGATGGCGACGCGCAGGGCGGCGGAGTGGTTATGAGGTGACCAACCTATGGCGACGCGCGGGGCGGCCGAGTGGTTATGAGGTAACCAAACTATGGCGACGCGCGGGGCGACCGAGTGGTGATGAGGTGACCCACCGATAGTGACGTGCGAGGCGGCCGAGTGGTTATGAGGTGACAAACCTATGGCGACGGGTGGGGCGGTCGAGTGGTTATGAGGTGACCAACCGATGGCGACGAGTGGGGCGGCCAAATGGTGATGAGGTGACCAACCGAGTGGCGACGCGCGGGGCGGCCGAGTGGTGATGAGGTGACCAACCGAAGGTGACGCGCGGGGCAGCCGAGTGGTGATGAGGTGACCAACCGAGTGGCGACGCGCGGGGCGGCCGAGTGGTGATGTGGTGACCAACCAAGTGGCGACGAACGGAGCGGCCGAGTGGTTATGAGGTGGCCAACCGATGGCCACGGGTGGGGCGGCCGAGTGGTTATGAGGTGACCAACCTATGGCGACGCACGGGGCGGCCGAGTGGTTATGAGGTGACCAAACTATGGCGACGCGCGAGGCGGCCGAGTGGTGATGAGGTGACCAACCATTGGCGACGCGCGAGGCGGCCGAGTGGTTATGAGGTGACCAACCTATGGCGACGCGCGGGGTGGCCGAGTGCTTATGAGGTGACCAACCGATGGCGACGTGCGGGGCGGCCAAGTGGTGATGAGGTGACCAACCGAGTGGCGACCCTCGTGGCGGCCGAGTGGTGATGAGGTGACCAACCAAGTGGCGACGCACGGAGCGGCTGAGTGGTTATTAGGTGACCAACCGAGTGGCGACGCGCGGGGCGGCCGAGTGGTGATGAGGTGACCAACCGAAGGTGACGCGCGGGGCAGCCGAGTGGTGATGAGGTGACCAACCGAGTGGCGACCCTCGTGGCGGCCGATTGGTGATGAGGTGACCAACCAAGTGGCGACGCAGGGAGCGGCCGAGTGGTTATTAGGTGACCAACCGAGTGGCAGCGCGCGGGGCGGCCGAGTGGTGATGAGGTGACCAACCGATGGCGACGCGTGGGGCGGCTGAGTGGTTATGAGGTGACCAACCTATGGCGACGCGCGGGGCGGCCGAGTGGTGATGAGGTGACCAACCGATGGCGACGCGCGAGGCGGCCGAGTGGTTATGAGGTGACCACGTATGGCGACGCGCGGGGCCGCCGAGTGGTTATGAGGTGACCAACCGACGGCGACGCGCGGGGCGGCCTAGTGGTGATGAGGAGACCAACCGAGTGGCGACGCGTGGAGCGGCCGAGTGGTGATGAGGTGACAAACCAAGTGGCGACACACGGAGCGGCCGAGTGGTTATGAGGTGACCAACCGAGTGGCGACGCGCGGGGCGGCGAAGTGTTGATGAGGTGACCAACCGAGTGGCGACCCACGGAGCGGCTGAGTGGTTATGAGGTGACCAACCGATGGCGACGCGCGGGGCGGCCGATTGGTGATGAGGTGACCAATCGATGGCGACGCGTTGGGCGGCCGAGTGGTGATGAGGTGACCAATCGATGGCGACGCGTGGGGCGGTTGAGTGGTTATGAGGTGACCAACCTATGACGACGCGCAGTGCGGCCGAGTGGTTATGAGGTCACCAACCGAGTGGTGACGCGCGGGGCAGCCGAGTGGTTATGAGGTGACCAACGGAGTGGCTGCGCGTGGGGCGGCCGAGTGGTGATGAGGTGACGAACCAAGTGGCGACGCACGGGGCGGCCGAGTAGTGAAGAGGTGACCAACCGAAGGCGACGCGCGGGGCGGCCGAGTGGTGATGAGGTGACCAACCAATGGCGACACGCGGGGCGGCCGAGTGGTTATGAGGTGACCAACCTATGGCGACGCGCGGGGCGGCGATGCGTGCGGCGGCCGAGTGGTTGTGAGCTGACCAACCTATGGCGACGTGCGGGGCGGCCGAGTGGTGATGAGGTGACCAACCGATGGCGACGCGAGAGGCGGCCGAGTGGTTATGAGGTGACCAACCTATGGCGACGCGCGGGGCGGCCGAGTGGTTATGAGGTGACAAACCGACGGCGACGCGTGGGGCGGCCAAGTTGTGATGAGGAGACCAACCGAGTGGCGACGCACGGGCGGCCAAGTGGTGATGAGGTGACCAACCAAGTGGCGACGCAAGGGGCGGCCGAGTGGTTATGAGGTGACAAACCGAGTGGCGACGCGCGGGGCAGCCAAGTGGTGATGAGGTGACCAACTGAGTGGCGACGCGCGGGGCGGCCGAGTGATGATGAGGTGACCAACCAAGTGGCCGAGCGGTGATGACGTGACCAACCGATGGCGACGCGCGGGGCGGCCGAGTGGTGATGAGGTGACCAACCGAAGGCGACGCGTGAGGCGGCCGAGTGGTTTTGAGGTGACCAACCTATGGCGACGCGCGGCGCGGCCGAGTGCTTATGAGGTGACCAACCGATGGCGACGTGCGGGGCGGCCAAGTGGTGATGTGGTGACCAATCGAGTGGCGACGCGCGGGGCGACCCAGTGGTGATGAGGTGACCAACCAAGTGGCGACGCACGGAGCGGCCGAGTGGTTATGAGGTGACCAACCAAGTGGCAGCGCGCGGGGCGGCCGAGTGGTTATGAGGTGACCAACCGAGTGGCGACGCGTGGGGCGGCCGAGTGGTGATGAGGTGACCAACCAAGTGGCGACGCACGGAGCGGCCGAGTGGTTATGAGGTGACCAACCGATGGCGACGCATGGGGCGGCCGAGTGGTGATGAGGTGACCAACCAAGTGGCGACGCAGGGAGCGGCCGAGTGGTTATTAGGTGACCAACCGAGTGGCAGCGCGCGGGGCGGCCGAGTGGTGATGAGGTGACCAACCGATGGCGACGCGTGGGGCGGCTGAGTGGTTATGAGGTGACCAACCTATGGCGACGCGCGGGGCGGCCGAGTGGTGATGAGGTGACCAACCGATGGCGACACGCGAGGCGGCCGAGTGGTTATGAGGTGACCACGTATGGCGACGCACGGCGACGCGCGGGGCGGCCTAGTGGTGATGAGGAGACCAACCGAGTGGCGACGCGTGGAGCGGCCGAGTGGTGATGAGGTGACAAACCAAGTGGCGACACACGGAGCGGCCGAGTGGTTATGAGGTGACCAACCGAGTGGCGACGCGCGAGGCGGCCAAGTGTTGATGAGGTGACCAACCGAGTGGCGACCCACGGAGCGGCTGAGTGGTTATGAGGTGACCAACCGATGGCGATGCGCGGGGCGGCCGAGTGGTGATGAGGTGACCAATCGATGGCGACGCGTGGGGCGGCCGAGTGGTGATGAGGTGACCAATCGATGGCGACGCATGGGGCGGTTGAGTGGTTATGAGGTGACCAACCTATGACGACGCGCAGTGCGGCCGAGTGGTTATGAGGTCACCAACCGAGTGGTGACACGCGGGGCAGCCGAGTGGTTATGAGGTGAACAACGGAGTGGCAGCGCGTGGGGCGGCCGAGTGGTGATGAGGTGACGAACCAAGTGGCGACGCACGGGGCGGCCGAGTAGTGAAGAGGTGACCAACCGAAGGCGACGCGCGGGGCGGCCGAGTGGTGATGAGGTGACCAACCAATGGCGACACGCGGGGCGGCCGAGTGGTTATGAGGTGACCAACCTATGGCGACGCGCGGGGCGGCGATGCGTGCGGCGGCCGAGTGGTTGTGAGCTGACCAACCTTTGGCGACGTGCGGGGCGGCCGAGTGGTGATGAGGTGACCAACCGATGGCGACGCGAGAGGCGGCCGAGTGGTTATGAGGTGACCAACCTATGGCGACGCGCGGGGCGGCCGAGTGGTTATGAGGTGACAAACCGACGGCGACGCATGGGGTGGCCAAGTTGTGATGAGGAGACCAACCGAGTGGCGACACACGGGCGGCCAAGTGGTGATGAGGTGACCAACCAAGTGGCGACGCAAGGGGCGGCCGAGTGGTTATGAGGTGACAAACCGAGTGGCGACGCGCGGGGCAGCCAAGTGGTGATGAGGTGACCAACCGAGTGGCGACGCGCGGGGCGGCCGAGTGATGATGAGGTGACCAACCAAGTGGCCGAGCGGTGATGACGTGACCAACCGATGGCGACGCGCGGGGCGGCCGAGTGGTGATGAGGTGACCAACCGATGGCGACGCGCGAGGCGGCCGAGTGGTTTTGAGGTGACCAACCTATGGCGACGCGCGGCGCGGCCGAGTGCTTATGAGGTGACCAACCGATGGCGACGTGCGGGGCGGCCAAGTGGTGATGTGGTGACCAATCGAGTGGCGACGCGCGGGGCGACCCAGTGGTGATGAGGTGACCAACCAAGTGGCGACGCACGGAGCGGCCGAGTGGTTATGAGGTGACCAACCAAGTGGCAGCGCGCGGGGCGGCCGAGTGGTTATGAGGTGACCAACCGAGTGGCGACGCGTGGGGCGGCCGAGTGGTGATGAGGTGACCAACCAAGTGGCGACGCACGGAGCGGCCGAGTGGTTATGAGGTGACCAACCGATGGCGACGCGTGGGGCGGCCGAGTGGTGATGAGGTGACCAACCAAGTGGCGACGCAGGGAGCGGCCGAGTGGTTATTAGGTGACCAACCGAGTGGCAGCGCGCGGGGCGGCCGAGTGGTGATGAGGTGACCAACCGATGGCGACGCGTGGGGCGGCTGAGTGGTTATGTGGTGACCAACCTATGGCGACGCGCGGGGCGGCCGAGTGGTGATGAGGTGACCAACCGATGGCGACGCGCGAGGCGGCCGAGTGGTTATGAGGTGACCACGTATGGCGACGCACGGGGCGGTCGAGTGGTTATGAGGTGACCAACCGACGGCGACGCGCGGGGCGGCCTAGTGGTGATGAGGAGACCAACCGAGTGGCGACGCGTGGAGCGGCCGAGTGGTGATGAGGTGACAAACCAAGTGGCGACACACGGAGCGGCCGAGTGGTTATGAGGTGACCAACCGAGTGGCGACGCGCGGAGCGGCTGAGTGGTTATGAGGTGACCAACCGATGGCGACGCGTGGGGCGGCCGAGTGGTGATGAGGTGACCAACCAAGTGGCGACGCAGGGAGCGGCCGAGTGATTATTAGGTGACCAACCGAGTGGCAGCGCGCGGGGCGGCCGAGTGGTGATGAGGTGACCAACCGATGGCGACGCGTGGGGCGGTTGGGTGGTTATGAGGTGACCAACCTATGGCGACGCGCGGGGCGACCGAGTGGTGATGAGGTGACCAACCGATGGCGACGCGCGAGGCGGCCGAGTGGTTATGAGGTGACCACGTATGGCGACGCGCGGGGCGGTCGAGTGGTTATGAGGTGACCAACCGACGGCGACGCGCGGGGCGACCTAGTGGTGATGAGGAGACCAACCGAGTGGCGACGCGTGGAGCGGCCGAGTGGTGATGAGGTGACAAACCAAGTGGCGACACACGGAGCGGCCGAGTGGTTATGAGGTGACCAACCGAGTGGCGACGCGCGGGGTGGCCAAGTGTTGATGAGGTGACCAACCGAGTGGCGACCCACGGAGCGGCTGAGTGGTTATGAGGTGACCAACCGATGGCGACGCGCGGGGCGGCCGAGTGGTGATGAGGTGACCAATCGATGGCGACGCGTGGGGCGGCCGAGTGGTGATGAGGTGACCAATCGATGGCGACGCGTGGGGCGGTTGAGTGGTTATGAGGTGACCAACCTATGACGACGCGCAGTCCGGCCGAGTGGTTATGAGGTCACCAACCGAGTGGTGACGCGCGGGGCAGCCGAGTGGTTATGAGGTGACCAACGGAGTGGCAGCGCGTGGGGCGGCCGAGTGGTGATGAGGTGACGAACCAAGTTGCGACGCACGGGGCGGCCGAGTAGTGAAGAGGTGACCAACCGAAGGCGACGCGCGTGGCGGCCGAGTGGTGATGAGGTGACCAACCAATGGCGACACGCGGGGCGGCCGAGTGGTTATGAGGTGACCAACCTATGGCGACGCGCTGGGCGGCGATGCGTGCGGCGGCCGAGTGGTTGTGAGCTGACCAACCTATGGCGACGTGCGGGGCGGCCGAGTGGTGATGAGGTGACCAACCGATGGCGACGCGAGAGGCGGCCGAGTGGTTATGAGGTGACCAACCTATGGCGACGCGTGGGGCGGCCGAGTGGTTATGAGGTGACAAACCGACGGCGACGCGTGGGGCGGCCAAGTTGTGATGAGGAGACCAACCGAGTGGCGACGCACGGGCGGCCAAGTGGTGATGAGGTGACCAACCAAGTGGCGACGCAAGGGGCGGCCGAGTGGTTATGAGGTGACAAACCGAGTGGCGACGCGCGGGGCAGCCAAGTGGTGATGAGGTGACCAACCGAGTGGTGACGCGCGGGGCGGCCGAGTGATGATGAGGTGACCAACCAAGTGGCCGAGCGGTGATGACGTGACCAACCGATGGCGACGCGCGGGGCGGCCGAGTGGTGATGAGGTGACCAACCGATGGCGACGCGCGAGGCGGCCGAGTGGTTTTGAGGTGACCAACCTATGGCGACGCGCGGCGCGGCCGAGTGCTTATGAGGTGACCAACCGATGGCGACGTGCGGGGCGGCCAAGTGGTGATGTGGTGACCAATCGAGTGGCGAGGCGCGGGGCGACCCAGTGGTGATGAGGTGACCAACCAAGTGGCGACGCACGGAGCGGCCGAGTGGTTATGAGGTGACCAACCAAGTGGCCGCGCGCGGGGCGGCCGAGTGGTTATGAGGTGACAAACCGAGTGGCGACGCGTGGGGCGGCCGAGTGGTGATGAGGTGACCAACCAAGTGGCGACGCACGGAGCGGCCGAGTGGTTATGAGGTGACCAACCGATGGCGACGCGTGGGGCGGCCGAGTGGTCATGAGGTGACCAACCAAGTGGCGACGCAGGGAGCGGCCAAGTGGTTATTAGGTGACCAACCGAGTGGCAGCGCGCGGGGCGGCCGAGTGGTGATGAGGTGACCAACCGATGGCGACGCGTGGGGCGGCTGAGTGGTTATGAGGTGACCAACCTATGGCGACGCGCGGGGCGGCCGAGTGGTGATGAGGTGACCAACCGATGGCGACGCGCGAGGCGGCCGAGTGGTTATGAGGTGACCACGTATGGTGACGCACGGGGCGGTCGAGTGGTTATGAGGTGACCAACCGACGGCGACGCGCGTGGCGGCCTAGTGGTGATGAGGAGACCAACCGAGTGGCGACGCGTGGAGCGGCCGAGTGGTGATGAGGTGACAAACCAAGTGGCGACACACGGAGCGGCCGAGTGGTTATGAGGTGACCAACCGAGTGGCGACGTGCGGGGCGGCCAAGTGTTGATGAGGTGACCAACCGAGTGGCGACCCACGGAGCGGCTGAGTGGTTATGAGGTGACCAACCGATGGCGACGCGTGGGGCGGCCGAGTGGTGATGAGGTGACCAATCGATGGCGACGCGTGGGGCGGCCGAGTGGTGATGAGGTGACCAATCGATGGCGACGCGTGGGGCGGTTGAGTGGTTATGAGGTGACCAACCTATGACGACGCGCAGTGCGGCCGAGTGGTTATGAGGTCACCAACCGAGTGGTGACGCGCGGGGCAGCCGAGTGGTTATGAGGTGACCAACGGAGTGGCAGCGCGTGGGGCGGCCGAGTGGTGATGAGGTGACGAACCAAGTGGCGACACACGGGGCGGCCGAGTAGTGAAGAGGTGACCAACCGAAGGCGACGCGCGGGGCGGCCGAGTGGTGATGAGGTGACCAACCAATGGCGACACGCGGGGCGGCCGAGTGGTTATGAGGTGACCAACCTATGGCGACGCGCGGGGCGGCGATGCGTGCGGCGGTCGAGTGGTTGTGAGCTGACCAACCTATGGCGACGTGCGGGGCGGCCGAGTGGTGATGAGGTGACCAACCGATGGCGACGCGAGAGGCGGCCGAGTGGTTATGAGGTGACCAACCTATGGCGACGCGCGGGGCGGCCGAGTGGTTATGAGGTGACAAACCGACGGCGACGCGTGGGGCGGCCAAGTTGTGATGAGGAGACCAACCGAGTGGCGACGCACGGGCGGCCAAGTGGTGATGAGGTGACCAACCAAGTGGCGACGCAAGGGGCGGCCAAGTGGTTATGAGGTGACAACCGAGTGGCGACGCGCGGGGCAGCCAAGTGGTGATGAGGTGACCAACCGAGTGGCGACGCGCGGGGCGGCCGAGTGATGATGAGGTGACCAACCAAGTGGCCGAGCGGTGATGACGTGACCAACCGATGGCGACGCGCGGGGCGGCCGAGTGGTGATGAGGTGACCAACCGATGGCGACGCGCGAGGCGGCCGAGTGGTTTTGAGGTGACCAACCTATGGCAACGCGCGGCGCGGCCGAGTGCTTATGAGGTGACCAACCGATGGCGACGTGCGGGGCGGCCAAGTGATGATGTGGTGACCAATCGAGTGGCGACGCGCGGGGCGACCCAGTGGTGATGAGGTGACCAACCAAGTGGCGACGCACGGAGCGGCCGAGTGGTTATGAGGTGACCAACCAAGTGGCAGCGCGCGGGGCGGCCGAGTGGTTATGAGGTGACCAACCGAGTGGCGACGCGTGGGGCGGCCGAGTGGTGATGAGGTGACCAACCAAGTGGCGACGCACGGAGCGGCCGAGTGGTTATGAGGTGACCAACCGATGGCGACGCGTGGGGCGGCCGAGTGGTGATGAGGTGACCAACCGATGGCGACGCGTGGGGCGGCTGAGTGGTTATGAGGTGACCCACCTATGGCGACGCGCGGGGCGGCCGATTGGTTATGAGGTGACCAACCTATGGCGACGCGTGGGGCGGCCGAGTGGTGATGAGGTGACCAACCGATGGCGACGCGTGGGGTGGCTGAGTGGTTATGAGGTGACCAACCTATGGCGACGCGCGTGGCGGCCGAGTGGTGATAAGGTGACCAACCGATGGCGACGCGTGAGGCGGCCGAGTGGATATGAGGTGACCAACCTATGGCGACGCGTGGGGCGGCCGAGTGGAGATGACGTGACCAAGCGACAGCGACGCGCGAGGCGGCCGAGTGGTTATGAGGTGACCAACCTATGGCGACGCGCGGGGCGGCCAAGTGTTGATGAGTTGACCAACCGAGTGGCGACACACGGAGCGGCTGAGTGGTTATGAGGTCACCAACCGATGGCGACGCATGGGGCGGCCAAGTGGTGATGAGGTGACCAACCGAGTGGCGACGCACGAACCGGCCGAGTGGTTATGAGGTGACCAACCGATGTCGACGCGTGGGGCGGCCGAGTGGTGATGAGGAGACCAACCAAGTGGCGACGCACGGAGCGGCCGAGTGGTTATGAGGTGACCAACCGATGGCGACGCGCGGGGCGGCCGAGTGGTGATGAGGTGACCAACCGATGGCGACGCGTGGGGCGGCTGAGTGGTTATGAGGTGACCCACCGACGGCGACGCGCGGGGCGTCCAAGTGGTCATGAGGAGACCCACCGAGTGGCGACGCGTGGGGCGGCCGAGTGGTGATGAGGTGACCAACCAAGTGGCGACACACGAAGCGGCCGAGTGGTTATGAGGTGACCAACCGAGTGGCGACGCGCGGGGCGGCCAAGTGTTGATGAGGTGACCAACCGAGTGGCGACGCGCGGGGCGGCCGAGTGGTGATGAGGTGACCAACCAAGAGGTGGCGCACGAAGCGGCCAAGTGGTTATGAGGTGACCAACCGATGGGGACGCGTGGGGCAGCTGAGTGGTGATGAGGTGACCAACCAAGTGGCGACGCACGGAGCGGCCCAGTGGTTATGAGGTGACCAACCGCTGGCGACGCGCGGGGCGGCCGAGTAGTGATGAGGTGACCAACCGAAGGCGACGCACGGGGCGGCGGAGTGGTTATGAGGTGACCAACCAATGGCGACGCGCGGGGCGGCCGAGTGGTTATGAGGTAACCAAAGTATGGCGACACGCAGGGCGGCCGAGTGGTGATGAGGTGACCCACCGATAGCGACGCGCGAGGCGGCCAAGTGGTTATCAGGTGACCAACCTATGGCGACGCGTGGGGCGGCCGAGTGGTTATGAGGTGACCAACCGATGGGGACGCGCTGGGCGGCCGAGTGGTGATGAGGTGACCAACCAAGTGGCGACCCACGGAGCGGCCAAGTGGTTATGAGGTGACCAACCAAGTGGCGACGCACGGAGCGGCCGAGTGGTTATGAGGTGACCAACCGATGGGGACGCGCGGGGCGGCCGAGTGGTGATGAGGTGACCAACCGATGGCGACGCGTGGGGCGGCTGAGTGGTTATGAGGTGACCCACCGACGGCGACGCGCGGGGCGTCGAAGTGGTCATGAGGAGACCAACCGAGTGGCGACGCGTGGGGCGGCCGAGTGGTGATGAGGTGACCAACCAAGTGGCGACACACGGAGCGGCCGAGTGGTTATGAGGTGACCAACCGAGTGGCGACGCGCGGGGCGGCCAAGTGTTGATGAGGTGACCAACCGAGTGGTGACGCGCGGGGCGGCCGAGTGGTGATGAGGTGACTAACCAAGAGGTGACACACGAAGCGGCCGATTGGTTATGAGGTGACCAACCGATGGGGACGCGCGGGGCGGCCGAGTGGTGATGGAGGTGACCAACCAAGTGGCGACGCACGGAGCGGCCCAGTGGTTATGAGGTGACCAACCGCTGGCGACGCGCGGGGCGGCCGAGTAGTGATGAGGTGACCAACCGAAGGCGACGCACGGGGCGGCGGAGTGGTTATGAGGTGACCAACCAATGGCGACGCGGGGGGCGGCCGAGTGGTTATGAGGTAACCAAAATATGGCGACGCGCGGGGCGGCCGAGTGGTGATGAAGTGACCCACCGATAGCGACGCGCGAGGCGGCCAAGTGGTTATGAGGTGACCAACCTATGGCGACGCGTGGGGCGGCCGAGTGGTGATGAGGTGACCAACCGAGTGGCGACGCGCGGGGCGGCCGAGTGATGATGAGGTGACCAACCAAGTGGCCGAGCGGTGATGACGTGACCAACCGATGGCGACGCGCGGGGCGGCCGAGTGGTGATTAGGTGACCAACCGATGGTGACGCGCGAGGCGGCCGAGTGGTTTTGAGGTGACCAACCTATGGCAACGCGCGGCGCGGCCGAGTGCTTATGAGGTGACCAACCGATGGCGACGTGCGGGGCGGCCAAGTGGTGATGTGGTGACCAATCGAGTGGCGACGCGCGGGGCGACCCAGTGGTGATGAGGTGACCAACCAAGTGGCGACGCACGGAGCGGCCGAGTGGTTATGAGGTGACCAACCAAGTGGCAGCGCGCGGGGCGGCCGAGTGGTTATGAGGTGACCAACCGAGTGGCGACGCGTGGGGCGGCCGAGTGGTGATGAGGTGACCAACCAAGTGGTGACGCACGGAGCGGCCGAGTGGTTATGAGGTGACCAACCGATGGCGACGCGTGGGGCGGCCGAGTGGTGATGAGGTGACCAACCAATGGCGAAGCGTGGGGCGGCTGAGTGGTTATGAGGTGACCCACCTATGGCAACGCGCGGGGCGGCCGATTGGTTATGAGGTGACCAACCTATGGCGACGCGTGGGGCGGCCGAGTGGTGATGAGGTGACCAACCGATGGCGACGCGTGGGGTGGCTGAGTGGTTATGAGGTGACCAACCTATGGCGACGCGCGGGGCGGCCGAGTGGTGATAAGGTGACCAACCGATGGCGACGCGTGAGGCGGCCGAGTGGATATGAGGTGACCAACCTATGGCGACGCGTGGGGCGGCCGAGTGGAGATGACGTGACCAAGCGACGGCGATGCGCGAGGCGGCCGAGTGGTTATGAGGTGACCAACCTATGGCGACGCGCGGGGCGGCCAAGTGTTGATGAGGTGACCAACCGAGTGGCAACACACGGAGCGGCTGAGTGGTTATGAGGTCACCAACCGATGGCGACGCATGGGGCGGCCAAGTGGTGATGAGGTGACCAACCGAGTGGCGACGCACGGGGCGGCTGAGTGGTGATGAGGTGACCAACCAAGGGGCGACGCACGAACCGGCCGAGTGGTTATGAGGTGACCAACCGATGTCGACGCGCGGGGCGGCCGAGTGGTGATGAGGAGACCAACCAAGTGGCGACGCACGGAGCGGCCGAGTGGTTATGAGGTGACCAACCGATGGCGACGCGCGGGGCGGCCGAGTGGTGATGAGGTGACCAACCGATGGCGACGTGTGGGGCGGCTGAGTGGTTATGAGGTGACCCACCGACGGCGATGCGCGGGGCGTCCAAGTGGTCATGAGGAGACCCACCGAGTGGCGACGCACGGAGCGGCCGAGTGCTTATGAGGTGACCAACCGATGGCGACGTGCGGGGCGGCCAAGTGGTGATGTGGTGACCAATCGAGTGGCAACGCGCGGGGCGACCCAGTGGTGATGAGGTGACCAACCAAGTGGCGACGCACGGAGCGGCCGAGTGGTTATGAGGTGACCAACCAAGTGGCAGCGCGCGGCGCGGCCGAGTGGTTATGAGGTGACCAACCGAGTGGCGACGCGTGGGGCGGCCGAGTGGTGATGAGGTGACCAACCAAGTGGCGACGCACGGAGCGGCCGAGTGGTTATGAGGTGACCAACCGATGGCGACGCGCGGGGCGGCCGAGTGGTGATGAGGTGACCAACCGATGGCGACGCGTGGGGCGGCTGAGTGGTTATGAGGTGACCAACCTATGGCGACGCGCGGGGCGGCCGATTGGTTATGAGGTGACCAACCTATGGCGACGCGCGGGGGGGCCGAGTGGTTATGAGGTGACAAACCGACGACGACGCGCGGGGCGGCCAAGTTGTGATGAGGAGACCAACCGAGTGGCGACGCACGGGCGGCCAAGTGGTGATGAGGTGACCAACCAAGTGGCGATGCACGGGGCGGCCAAGTGGTTATGAGGTGGCAAACCGAGTGGCGACGCACGGAGCGGCCGAGTGGTTATGAGGTGACCAACCAAGTGGCAGCGCGCGGGGCGGCCGAGTGGTTATGAGGTGACCAACCGAGTGGCGACGCGTGGGGCGGCCGAGTGGTGATGAGGTGACCAACCAAGTGGTGACGCACGGAGCGGCCGAGTGGTTATGAGGTGACCAACCGATGGCGACGCGTGGGGCGGCCGAGTGGTGATGAGGTGACCAACCAATGGCGAAGCGTGGGGCGGCTGAGTGGTTATGAGGTGACCCACCTATGGCAACGCGCGGGGCGGCCGATTGGTTATGAGGTGACCAACCTATGGCGACGCGTGGGGCGGCCGAGTGGTGATGAGGTGACCAACCGATGGCGACGCGTGGGGTGGCTGAGTGGTTATGAGGTGACCAACCTATGGCGACGCGCGGGGCGGCCGAGTGGTGATAAGGTGACCAACCGATGGCGACGCGTGAGGCGGCCGAGTGGATATGAGGTGACCAACCTATGGCGACGCGTGGGGCGGCCGAGTGGAGATGACGTGACCAAGCGACGGCGATGCGCGAGGCGGCCGAGTGGTTATGAGGTGACCAACCTATGGCGACGCGCGGGGCGGCCAAGTGTTGATGAGGTGACCAACCGAGTGGCAACACACGGAGCGGCTGAGTGGTTATGAGGTCACCAACCGATGGCGACGCATGGGGCGGCCAAGTGGTGATGAGGTGACCAACCGAGTGGCGACGCACGGGGCGGCTGAGTGGTGATGAGGTGACCAACCAAGGGGCGACGCACGAACCGGCCGAGTGGTTATGAGGTGACCAACCGATGTCGACGCGCGGGGCGGCCGAGTGGTGATGAGGAGACCAACCAAGTGGCGACGCACGGAGCGGCCGAGTGGTTATGAGGTGACCAACCGATGGCGACGCGCGGGGCGGCCGAGTGGTGATGAGGTGACCAACCGATGGCGACGTGTGGGGCGGCTGAGTGGTTATGAGGTGACCCACCGACGGCGATGCGCGGGGCGTCCAAGTGGTCATGAGGAGACCCACCGAGTGGCGACGCACGGAGCGGCCGAGTGCTTATGAGGTGACCAACCGATGGCGACGTGCGGGGCGGCCAAGTGGTGATGTGGTGACCAATCGAGTGGCAACGCGCGGGGCGACCCAGTGGTGATGAGGTGACCAACCAAGTGGCGACGCACGGAGCGGCCGAGTGGTTATGAGGTGACCAACCAAGTGGCAGCGCGCGGCGCGGCCGAGTGGTTATGAGGTGACCAACCGAGTGGCGACGCGTGGGGCGGCCGAGTGGTGATGAGGTGACCAACCAAGTGGCGACGCACGGAGCGGCCGAGTGGTTATGAGGTGACCAACCGATGGCGACGCGCGGGGCGGCCGAGTGGTGATGAGGTGACCAACCGATGGCGACGCGTGGGGCGGCTGAGTGGTTATGAGGTGACCAACCTATGGCGACGCGCGGGGCGGCCGATTGGTTATGAGGTGACCAACCTATGGCGACGCGCGGGGGGGCCGAGTGGTTATGAGGTGACAAACCGACGACGACGCGCGGGGCGGCCAAGTTGTGATGAGGAGACCAACCGAGTGGCGACGCACGGGCGGCCAAGTGGTGATGAGGTGACCAACCAAGTGGCGATGCACGGGGCGGCCAAGTGGTTATGAGGTGGCAAACCGAGTGGCGACGCACGGAGCGGCCGAGTGGTTATGAGGTGACCAACCAAGTGGCAGCGCGCGGGGCGGCCGAGTGGTTATGAGGTGACCAACCGAGTGGCGACGCGTGGGGCGGCCGAGTGGTGATGAGGTGACCAACCAAGTGGTGACGCACGGAGCGGCCGAGTGGTTATGAGGTGACCAACCGATGGCGACGCGTGGGGCGGCCGAGTGGTGATGAGGTGACCAACCAATGGCGAAGCGTGGGGCGGCTGAGTGGTTATGAGGTGACCCACCTATGGCAACGCGCGGGGCGGCCGATTGGTTATGAGGTGACCAACCTATGGCGACGCGTGGGGCGGCCGAGTGGTGATGAGGTGACCAACCGATGGCGACGCGTGGGGTGGCTGAGTGGTTATGAGGTGACCAACCTATGGCGACGCGCGGGGCGGCCGAGTGGTGATAAGGTGACCAACCGATGGCGACGCGTGAGGCGGCCGAGTGGATATGAGGTGACCAACCTATGGCGACGCGTGGGGCGGCCGAGTGGAGATGACGTGACCAAGCGACGGCGATGCGCGAGGCGGCCGAGTGGTTATGAGGTGACCAACCTATGGCGACGCGCGGGGCGGCCAAGTGTTGATGAGGTGACCAACCGAGTGGCAACACACGGAGCGGCTGAGTGGTTATGAGGTCACCAACCGATGGCGACGCATGGGGCGGCCAAGTGGTGATGAGGTGACCAACCGAGTGGCGACGCACGGGGCGGCTGAGTGGTGATGAGGTGACCAACCAAGGGGCGACGCACGAACCGGCCGAGTGGTTATGAGGTGACCAACCGATGTCGACGCGCGGGGCGGCCGAGTGGTGATGAGGAGACCAACCAAGTGGCGACGCACGGAGCGGCCGAGTGGTTATGAGGTGACAAACCGATGGCGACGCGCGGGGCGGCCGAGTGGTGATGAGGTGACCAACCGATGGCGACGTGTGGGGCGGCTGAGTGGTTATGAGGTGACCCACCGACGGCGACGCGCGGGGCGTCCAAGTGGTCATGAGGAGACCCACCGAGTGGCGACGCACGGAGCGGCCGAGTGCTTATGAGGTGACCAACCGATGGCGACGTGCGGGGCGGCCAAGTGGTGATGTGGTGACCAATCGAGTGGCAACGCGCGGGGCGACCCAGTGGTGATGAGGTGACCAACCAAGTGGCGACGCACGGAGCGGCCGAGTGGTTATGAGGTGACCAACCAAGTGGCAGCGCGCGGCGCGGCCGAGTGGTTATGAGGTGACCAACCGAGTGGCGACGCGTGGGGCGGCCGAGTGGTGATGAGGTGACCAACCAAGTGGCGACGCACGGAGCGGCCGAGTGGTTATGAGGTGACCAACCGATGGCGACGCGCGGGGCGGCCGAGTGGTGATGAGGTGACCAACCGATGGCGACGCGTGGGGCGGCTGAGTGGTTATGAGGTGACCAACCTATGGCGACGCGCGGGGCGGCCGATTGGTTATGAGGTGACCAACCTATGGCGACGCGCGGGGCGGCCGAGTGGTTATGAGGTGACAAACCGACGACGACGCGCGGGGCGGCCAAGTTGTGATGAGGAGACCAACCGAGTGGCGACGCACGGGCGGCCAAGTGGTGATGAGGTGACCAACCAAGTGGCGATGCACGGGGCGGCCAAGTGGTTATGAGGTGGCAAACCGAGTGGCGACGCACGGAGCGGCCGAGTGGTTATGAGGTGAGCAACCAAGTGGCAGCGCGCGGGGCGGCCGAGTGGTTATGAGGTGACCAACCGAGTGGCGACGCGTGGGGCGGCCGAGTGGTGATGAGGTGACCAACCAAGTGGTGACGCACGGAGCGGCCGAGTGGTTATGAGGTGACCAACCGATGGCGACGCGTGGGGCAGCCGAGTGGTGATGAGGTGACCAACCAATGGCGAAGCGTGGGGCGGCTGAGTGGTTATGAGGTGACCCACCTATGGCAACGCGCGGGGCGGCCGATTGGTTATGAGGTGACCAACCTATGGCGACGCGTGGGGCGGCCGAGTGGTGATGAGGTGACCAACCGATGGCGACGCGTGGGGTGGCTGAGTGGTTATGAGGTGACCAACCTATGGCGACGCGCGGGGCGGCCGAGTGGTGATAAGGTGACCAACCGATGGCGACGCGTGAGGCGGCCGAGTGGATATGAGGTGACCAACCTATGGCGACGCGTGGGGCGGCCGAGTGGAGATGACGTGACCAAGCGACGGTGATGCGCGAGGCGGCCGAGTGGTTATGAGGTGACCAACCTATGGCGACGCGCGGGGCGGCCAAGTGTTGATGAGGTGACCAACCGAGTGGCAACACACGGAGCGGCTGAGTGGTTATGAGGTCACCAACCGATGGCGACGCATGGGGCGGCCAAGTGGTGATGAGGTGACCAACCGAGTGGCGACGCACGGGGCGGCTGAGTGGTGATGAGGTGACCAACCAAGGGGCGACGCACGAACCGGCCGAGTGGTTATGAGGTGACCAACCGATGTCGACGCGCGGGGCGGCCGAGTGGTGATGAGGAGACCAACCAAGTGGCGACGCACGGAGCGGTCGAGTGGTTATGAGGTGACCAACCGATGGCGATGCGCGGGGCGGCCGAGTGGTGATGAGGTGACCAACCGATGGCGACGCGTGGGGCGGCTGAGTGGTTATGAGGTGACCCACCGACGGCGACGCGCGGGGCGTCCAAGTGGTCATGAGGAGACCCACCGAGTGGCGACGCACGGAGCGGCCGAGTGCTTATGAGGTGACCAACCGATGGCGACGTGCGGGGCGGCCAAGTGGTGATGTGGTGACCAATCGAGTGGCAACGCGCGGGGCGACCCAGTGGTGATGAGGTGACCAACCAAGTGGCGACGCACGGAGCGGCCGAGTGGTTATGAGGTGACCAACCAAGTGGCAGCGCGCGGCGCGGCCGAGTGGTTATGAGGTGACCAACCGAGTGGCGACGCGTGGGGCGGCCGAGTGGTGATGAGGTGACCAACCAAGTGGCGACGCACGGAGCGGCCGAGTGGTTATGAGGTGACCAACCGATGGCGACGCGCGGGGCGGCCGAGTGGTGATGAGGTGACCAACCGATGGCGACGCGTGGGGCGGCTGAGTGGTTATGAGGTGACCAACCTATGGCGACGCGCGGGGCGGCCGATTGGTTATGAGGTGACCAACCTATGGCGACGCGCGGGGCGGCCGAGTGGTTATGAGGTGACAAACCGACGACGACGCGCGGGGCGGCCAAGTTGTGATGAGGAGACCAACCGAGTGGCGACGCACGGGCGGCCAAGTGGTGATGAGGTGACCAACCAAGTGGCGATGCACGGGGCGGCCGAGTGTTTATGAGGTGGCAAACCGAGTGGCGACGCGCGGGGCAGCCAAGTGGTGATGAGGTGACCAACCGAGTGGCGACGCGCGGGGCGGCCGAGTGATGATGAGGTGACCAACCAAGTGGCCGAGCAGTGATGACGTGACCAACCGATGGCGACGCGCGGGGCGGCCGAGTGGTTATGAGGTTACCAACCTATGGCGACGCGCGGGGCGGCCGAGTGGTTATGAGGTGACCAACCTATGGCGACGCGCGGGGCGGCCGAGTGGTGATGAGGTGACCAACCGATGGCGACGCGCGAGGCGGCCAAGTGGTTATGAGGTGACCAACCTATGGCGACGTGCGGGGCGGCCGAGTGCTTATGAGGTGACCAACCGATGGCGACGTGCGGGGCGGCCAAGTGGTGATGTGGTGACCAACCGAGTGGCGACGCGCGGGGCGGCCGAGTGGTGATGAGGTGACCAACCAAGTGGCGACGCACGGAGCGGCCGAGTGGTTATGAGGTGACCAACCGAGTGGCAGCGCGTGGGGCGGCCGAGTGGTTATGAGGTGACCAACCTATGGTGACGCGCCGGGCGGCCGAGTGGTTATGAGGTGACCAACCGAGTGGCGACACGCGGGGGGCCGAGTGGTGATGAGGTGACCAACCAAGTGGCGACGCACGGAGCGGCCGAGTGGTTATGAGGTGACCAACCGATGGCGACGCGCGGGGCGGCCGAGTGGTGATGAGGTGACCAACCGATGGCGACGCGTGGGGCGGCTGAGTGGTTATGAGGTGACCAACCTATGGCGACGCGCGGGGCGGCCGAGTGGTGATGAGGTGACCAACCGATGGTGACGCGCGAGGTGGCCGAGTGGTTTTGAGGTGACCAACCTATGGCGACGCGCGGGGCGGTCGAGTGGTTATGAGGTGACCAACCGACGGCGACGCGCGGGGCGGCCTAGTGGTGATGAGGAGACCAACCGAGTGGCGACGCGTGGAGCGGCCGAATGGTGATGAGGTGACCAACCAAGTGGCGACACACGGAGCAGCCGAGTGGTTATGAGGTGCCCAACCGAGTGGCGACGCGCGGGGCGGCCAAGTGTTGATGAGGTGACCAACCGAGTGGCAACACACGGAGCGGCTGAGTGGTTATGAGGTGACCAACCGATGGCGACGCGCGGGGCGGCTGAGTGGTGATGAGGTGACCAACCGATGGCGACGCGTGGCGCGGTTGAGTGGTTATGAGGTGACCAACCTATGACGACGGACAGGGCGGCCGAGTGGTTATGAGGTCACCAACCGAGTGGTGACGCGCGGGGCAGCCGAGTGGTTATGAGGTGACCAACCGAGTGGCAGCGCGTGGGGGGGCCGAGTGGTGATGAGGTGACGAACCAAGCGGCGACGCATGGGGCGGCCGAGTAGTGAAGAGGTGACCAACCGAAGGCGACGCGCAGGACGGACGAGTGGTGATGAGGTGACCAACCAATGGCGACACGTGGGGCGGCCGAGTGGTTATGAGGTGACCAACCTATGGCGACACACGGGGCGTCGACGCGTGGGGCGGCCGAGTGGTTGTGAGCTGACCAACCTATGGCGACGTGCGGGGCGGCCGAGTGGTGATGAGGTGACCAACTGATGGCGACGCGAGAGGCGGCCGATTGGTTATGACGTGACCAACCTATGGCGACGCGCGGGGCGGCCGAGTGGTTATGAGGTGACAAACCGACGGTGACGCGCGGGGCGGCCGAGTGGTTATGAGGTTACCAACCTATGGCGAAGCGCGGGGCGGCCGAGTGGTTATGAGGTGACCAACCTATGGCGACGCGCGGGGCGGCCGAGTGGTGATGAGGTGACCAACCGATGGCGACGCGCGAGGCGGCCAAGTGGTTATGAGGTGACCAACCTATGGCGACGTGCGGGGCGGCCGAGTGCTTATGAGGTGACCAACCGATGGCGACGTGCGGGGCGGCCAAGTGGTGATGTGGTGACCAACCGAGTGGCGACGCGCGGGGCGGCCGAGTGGTGATGAGGTGACCAACCAAGTGGCGACGCACGGAGCGGCCGAGTGGTTATGAGGTGACCAACCGAGTGGCAGCGCGTGGGGCGGCCGAGTGGTTATGAGGTGACCAACCTATGGTGACGCGCCGGGCGGCCGAGTGGTTATGAGGTGACCAACCGAGTGGCGACACGCGGGGGGCCGAGTGGTGATGAGGTGACCAACCAAGTGGCGACGCACGGAGCGGCCGAGTGGTTATGAGGTGACCAACCGATGGCGACGCGCGGGGCGGCCGAGTGGTGATGAGGTGACCAACCGATGGCGACGCGTGGGGCGGCTGAGTGGTTATGAGGTGACCAACCTATGGCGACGCGCGGGGCGGCCGAGTGGTGATGAGGTGACCAACCGATGGTGACGCGCGAGGTGGCCGAGTGGTTTTGAGGTGACCAACCTATGGCGACGCGCGGGGCGGTCGAGTGGTTATGAGGTGACCAACCGACGGCGACGCGCGGGGCGGCCTAGTGGTGATGAGGAGACCAACCGAGTGGCGACGCGTGGAGCGGCCGAATGGTGATGAGGTGACCAACCGAGTGGCGACACACGGAGCGGCCGAGTGGTTATGAGGTGACCAACCGAGTGGCGACGCGCGGGGCGGCCAAGTGTTGATGAGGTGACCAACCGAGTGGCAACACGCGGAGCGGCTGAGTGGTTATGAGGTGACCAACCGATGGCGACGCGCGGGGCGGCTGAGTGGTGATGAGGTGACCAACCGATGGCGACGCGTGGCGCGGTTGAGTGGTTATGAGGTGACCAACCTATGACGACGGACAGGGCGGCCGAGTGGTTATGAGGTCACCAACCGAGTGGTGACGCGTGGGGCAGCCGAGTGGTTATGAGGTGACCAACCGAGTGGCAGCGCGTGGGGGGGCCGAGTGGTGATGAGGTGACGAACCAAGCGGCGACGCACGGGGCGGCCGAGTAGTGAAGAGGTGACCAACCGAAGGCGACGCGCAGGGCGGACGAGTGGTGATGAGGTGACCAACCAATGGCGACACGCGGGGCGGCCGAGTGGTTATGAGGTGACCAACCTATGGCGACACACGGGGCGTCGACGCGTGGGGCGGCCGAGTGGTTGTGAGCTGACCAACCTATGGCGACGTGCGGGGCGGCCGAGTGGTGATGAGGTGACCAACTGATGGCGACGTGAGAGGCGGCCGATTGGTTATGACGTGACCAACCTATGGCGACGTGCGGGGCGGCCGAGTGGTTATGAGGTGACAAACCGACGGCGACGCGCGGGGCGGCCAAGTGGTGATGAGGAGACCAACCGAGTGGCGACGGACATGCGGCCAAGTGGTGATGAGGTGACCATCCAAGTAGCGACGCACGGAGCGCCCGAGTGGTTATGAGGTGACAAACCGAGTGGTGACGCGCGGGGCGGGCAAGTGGTGATGAGGTGACCAACCGAGTGGCTACACGCGGGGCGGCCGAGTGATGATGAGGTGACCCACCAAGTGGCCGAGCGGTGATGACGTGACCAACCGATGGCGACGCGCGGGGCGGCCGAGTGGTTATGAGGTGACCAACCTATGGCGACGCGCGGGGCGACCGAGTGGTGATGAGGTGACCAACCGATGGCGACGCGTGAGGCGGCCGAGTGCTTATGAGGTGACCAACCGATGGCGACGTGCGGGGCGGCCAAGTGGTGATGTGGTGACCAACCGAGTGGCCACGCGTGGGGCGGCCGAGTGGTGATGAGGTGACCAACGAAGTGGCGATGCACGGAGCGGCCGAGTGGTTATGAGGTGACCAACCTATGGTGACGCGCCGGGCGGCGGAGTGGTTATGAGGTGACCAACCGAGTGGCGACACGCGGGGGGCCGAGTGGTGATGAGGTGACCAACCAAGTGGCGACGCACGGAGCGGCCGAGTGGTTATGAGGTGACCAACCGATGGCGACGCGCGGGGCGGCCGAGTGGTGATGAGGTGACCAACCGATGGCGACGCGTGGGGCGGCTGAGTGGTTATGAGGTGACCAACCTATGGCGACGCGCGGGGCGGCCGAGTGGTGATGAGGTGACCAACCGATGGTGACGCGCGAGGTGGCCGAGTGGTTTTGAGGTGACCAACCTATGGCGACGCGCGGGGCGGTCGAGTGGTTATGAGGTGACCAACCGACGGCGACGCGCGGGGCGGCCTAGTGGTGATGAGGAGACCAACCGAGTGGCGACGCGTGGAGCGGCCGAATGGTGATGAGGTGACCAACCAAGTGGCGACACACGGAGCGGCCGAGTGGTTATGAGGTGACCAACCGAGTGGCGACGCGCGGGGCGGCCAAGTGTTGATGAGGTGACCAACCGAGGGGCAACACAAGGAGCGGCTGAGTGGTTATGAGGTGACCAACCGATGGCGACGCGCGGGGCGGCTGAGTGGTGATGAGGTGGCCAACCGATGGCGACGCGTGGCGCGGTTGAGTGGTTATGAGGTGACCAACCTATGACGACGGACAGGGCGGCCGAGTGGTTATGAGGTCACCAACCGAGTGGTGATGCGCGGGGCAGCCGAGTGGTTATGAGGTGACCAACCGAGTGGCAGCGCGTGGGGGGGCCGAGTGGTGATGAGGTGACGAACCAAGCGGCGACGCACGGGGCGGCCGAGTAGTGAAGAGGTGACCAACCGAAGGCGACGCGCAGGGCGGACGAGTGGTGATGAGGTGACCAACCAATGGCGACACGCGGGGCGGCCGAGTGGTTATGAGGTGACCAACCTATGGCGACACACGGGGCGTCGACGCGTGGGGCGGCCGAGTGGTTGTGAGCTGACCAACCTATGGCGACGTGCGGGGCGGCCGAGTGGTGATGAGGTGACCAACTGATGGCGACGCGAGAGGCGGCCGATTGGTTATGAGGTGACCAACCTATGGCGACGCGCGGGGCGGCCGAGTGGTTATGAGGTGACAAACCGACGGCGACGCGCGGGGCGGCCAAGTGGTGATGAGGAGACCAACCGAGTGGCGACGCACATGCGGCCAAGTGGTGATGAGGTGACCAACCAAGTAGCGACGCACGGAGCGCCCGAGTGGTTATGAGGTGACCAACCTATGGTGACGCGCCGGGCGGCTGAGTGGTTATGAGGTGACCAACCGAGTGGCGACGCGCGAGGCGGCCGAGTGGTGATGAGGTGACCAACCAAGTGGCGACGCACGGAGCGGCCGAGTGGTTATGAGGTGACCAACCGATGGCGACGCGCGAGGCGGCCGAGTGGTTATGAGGTGACCAACCTATGGCGACGCGCGGGGCGGCCAAGTGTTGATGAGGTGACCAACCGAGTGGCGACACACGGAGCGGCTGAGTGGTTATGAGGTCACCAACCGATGGCGACGCGCGGGGCGGCCGAGTGGTTGTGAGGTGACCAACCGATGGCGACGCGCGGGGCGGCCAAGTGGGGATGAGGTGACCAACCGAGTGGCGACGCACGGGGCGGCCGAGTGGTGATGAGGTGACCAACCAAGAGGCGACGCACGAACCGGCCGAGTGGTTATGAGGTGACCAACCGATGGCGACGCGCGGGGCGGCCGAGTGGTGATGAGGTGACCAACCAAGTGGCGACGCACGGAGCGGCCGAGTGGTTATGAGGTGACCAACCGATGGCGACGCGCGGGGCGGCCGAGTGGTGATGAGGTGACCAACCCATGGCGATGCGTGGGGCGGCTGAGTGGTTATGAGGTGACCCACCGACGGCGACGCGCGGGGCGTCCAAGTGGTCATGAGGAGGCCAACCGAGTGGCGACGCATGGGGCGGCCGAGTGGTGATGAGGTGACCAACCAAGTGGCGACACACGGAGCGGCCGAGTGGTTATGAGGTGACCAACCGAGTGGCGACGCGCGGGGCGGCCAAGTGTTGATGAGGAGACCAACCGAGTGGCGACGCACAGGCGGCCAAGTGGTGATGAGGTGACCAACCAAGTAGCGACGCACGGAGCGCCCGAGTGGTTATGAGGTGACAAACCGAGTGGTGACGCGCGGGGCGGCCAAGTGGTGATGAGGTGACCAACCGAGTGGCGACGCGCGGGGCGGCCGAGTGATGATGAGGTGACCCACCAAGTGGCCGAGCGGTGATGACGTGACCAACCGATGGCGACGCGCGGGGCGGCCGAGTGGTTATGAGGTGACCAACCTATGGCGACGCGCGGGGCGGCCGAGTGGTTATGAGGTGACCAACCTATGGCGACGCGCGGGGCGGCCGAGTGGTGATGAGGTGACCAACCGATGGCGATGCGCGAGGCGGCCGAGTGCTTATGAGGTGACCAACCGATGGCGACGTGCGGGGCGGCCAAGTGGTGATGTGGTGACCAACCGAGTGGCCACGCGTGGGGCGGCCGAGTGGTGATGAGGTGACCAAGGAAGTGGCGACGCACGGAGCGGCAAGTGGTTATGAGGTGACCAACCTATGGTGACGCGCCGGGCGGCGGAGTGGTTATGAGGTGACCAACCGAGTGGAGACGCGCGAGGCGGCCGAGTGGTGATGAGGTGACCAACCAAGTGGCGACGCACGGAGCGGCCGAGTGGTTATGAGGTGACCAACCGATGGCGACGCGCGGGGCGGCCGAGTGGTGATGAGGTGACCAACCGATGGCGACGCATGGGGCGGCTGAGTGGTTATGAGGTGACCAACCTATGGCGACGCGCGGGGCGGCCGATTGGTTATGAGGTGACCAACCTATGGCGACGCGCGGGTCGGCCGAGTGGTGATGAGGTGACCAACCGATGGGGACGCGCGAGGCGGCCGAGTGGTTATGAGGTGACCAACCTATGGCGACGCGTGGGGCGGCCGAGTGGAGATGAGGTGACCAACCGATGGCGACGCGCGAGGCGGCCGAGTGGTTATCAGGTGACCAACCTATGGCGACGCGCGAGGCGGCCAAGTGTTGATGAGGTGACCAACCGAGTGGCGACACACGGAGCGGCTGAGTTGTTATGAGGTCACCAACCGATGGCGACGCGCGGGGCGGCCGAGTGGTTGTGAGGTGACCAACCGATGGCGACGCGCGGGGCGGCCAAGTGGTGATGAGGTGACCAACCGAGTGGCGACGCACGGGGCGGCCGAGTGGTGATGAGGTGACCAACCAAGAGGCGACGCACGAACCGGCCGAGTGGTTATGAGGTGACCAGCCGATGGCGACGCGCGGGGCGGCCGAGTGGTGATGAGGTGACCAACCAAGTGGCGACGCACGGAGCGGCCGAGTGGTTATGAGGTGACCAACCGATGGCGACGCGCGGGGCGGCCGAGTGGTGATGAGGTGACCAACCCATGGCGACGCGTGGGGCGGCTGAGTGGTTATGAGGTGACCCACCGACGGCGACGCGCGGGGCGTCCAAGTGGTCATGAGGAGACCAACCGAGTGGCGACGCATGGGGCGGCCGAGTGGTGATGAGGTGACCAACCAAGTGGCGACACACGGAGCAGCCGAGTGGTTATGAGGTGACCAACCGAGTGGCGATGCGCGGGGCGGCCAAGTGTTGATGAGGTGACCAACCGAGTGGCGACGCGCGGGGCGGCCGAGTGGTGATGAGGTGACCAACCAAGTAGCGACGCACGGAGCGCCCGAGTGGTTATGAGGTGACCAACCTATGGTGACGCGCCGGGCGGCTGAGTGGTTATGAGGTGACCAACCGAGTGGCGACGCGCGAGGCGGCCGAGTGGTGATGAGGTGACCAACCAAGTGGCGACGCACGGAGCGGCCGAGTGGTTATGAGGTGACCAACCGATGGCGACGCGCGAGGCGGCCGAGTGGTTATGAGGTGACCAACCTATGGCGACGCGCGGGGCGGCCAAGTGTTGATGAGGTGACCAACCGAGTGGCGACACACGGAGCGGCTGAGTGGTTATGAGGTCACCAACCGATGGCGACGCGCGGGGCGGCCGAGTGGTTGTGAGGTGACCAACCGATGGCGACGCGTGGAGCGGCCGAATGGTGATGAGGTGACCAACCGAGTGGCGACACACGGAGCGGCCGAGTGGTTATGAGGTGACCAACCGAGTGGCGACGCGCGGGGCGGCCAAGTGTTGATGAGGTGACCAACCGAGTGGCAACACGCGGAGCGGCTGAGTGGTTATGAGGTGACCAACCGATGGCGACGCGCGGGGCGGCTGAGTGGTGATGAGGTGACCAACCGATGGCGACGCGTGGCGCGGTTGAGTGGTTATGAGGTGACCAACCTATGACGACGGACAGGGCGGCCGAGTGGTTATGAGGTCACCAACCGAGTGGTGACGCGTGGGGCAGCCGAGTGGTTATGAGGTGACCAACCGAGTGGCAGCGCGTGGGGGGGCCGAGTGGTGATGAGGTGACGAACCAAGCGGCGACGCACGGGGCGGCCGAGTAGTGAAGAGGTGACCAACCGAAGGCGACGCGCAGGGCGGACGAGTGGTGATGAGGTGACCAACCAATGGCGACACGCGGGGCGGCCGAGTGGTTATGAGGTGACCAACCTATGGCGACACACGGGGCGTCGACGCGTGGGGCGGCCGAGTGGTTGTGAGCTGACCAACCTATGGCGACGTGCGGGGCGGCCGAGTGGTGATGAGGTGACCAACTGATGGCGACGTGAGAGGCGGCCGATTGGTTATGACGTGACCAACCTATGGCGACGCGCGGGGCGGCCGAGTGGTTATGAGGTGACAAACCGACGGCGACGCGCGGGGCGGCCAAGTGGTGATGAGGAGACCAACCGAGTGGCGACGGACATGCGGCCAAGTGGTGATGAGGTGACCATCCAAGTAGCGACGCACGGAGCGCCCGAGTGGTTATGAGGTGACAAACCGAGTGGTGACGCGCGGCGCGGGCAAGTGGTGATGAGGTGACCAACCGAGTGGCTACACGCGGGGCGGCCGAGTGATGATGAGGTGACCCACCAAGTGGCCGAGCGGTGATGACGTGACCAACCGATGGCGACGCGCGGGGCGGCCGAGTGGTTATGAGGTGACCAACCTATGGCGACGCGCGGGGCGGCCGAGTGGTGATGAGGTGACCAACCGATGGCGACGCGTGAGGCGGCCGAGTGCTTATGAGGTGACCAACCGATGGCGACGTGCGGGGCGGCCAAGTGGTGATGTGGTGACCAACCGAGTGGCCACGCGTGGGGCGGCCGAGTGGTGATGAGGTGACCAACGAAGTGGCGATGCACGGAGCGGCCGAGTGGTTATGAGGTGACCAACCTATGGTGACGCGCCGGGCGGCGGAGTGGTTATGAGGTGACCAACCGAGTGGCGACACGCGGGGGGCCGAGTGGTGATGAGGTGACCAACCAAGTGGCGACGCACGGAGCGGCCGAGTGGTTATGAGGTGACCAACCGATGGCGACGCGCGGGGCGGCCGAGTGGTGATGAGGTGACCAACCGATGGCGACGCGTGGGGCGGCTGAGTGGTTATGAGGTGACCAACCTATGGCGACGCGCGGGGCGGCCGAGTGGTGATGAGGTGACCAACCGATGGTGACGCGCGAGGTGGCCGAGTGGTTTTGAGGTGACCAACCTATGGCGACGCGCGGGGCGGTCGAGTGGTTATGAGGTGACCAACCGACGGCGACGCGCGGGGCGGCCTAGTGGTGATGAGGAGACCAACCGAGTGGCGACGCGTGGAGCGGCCGAATGGTGATGAGGTGACCAACCAAGTGGCGACACACGGAGCGGCCGAGTGGTTATGAGGTGACCAACCGAGTGGCGACGCGCGGGGCGGCCAAGTGTTGATGAGGTGACCAACCGAGGGGCAACACAAGGAGCGGCTGAGTGGTTATGAGGTGACCAACCGATGGCGACGCGCGGGGCGGCTGAGTGGTGATGAGGTGGCCAACCGATGGCGACGCGTGGCGCGGTTGAGTGGTTATGAGGTGACCAACCTATGACGACGGACAGGGCGGCCGAGTGGTTATGAGGTCACCAACCGAGTGGTGATGCGCGGGGCAGCCGAGTGGTTATGAGGTGACCAACCGAGTGGCAGCGCGTGGGGGGGCCGAGTGGTGATGAGGTGACGAACCAAGCGGCGACGCACGGGGCGGCCGAGTAGTGAAGAGGTGACCAACCGAAGGCGACGCGCAGGGCGGACGAGTGGTGATGAGGTGACCAACCAATGGCGACACGCGGGGCGGCCGAGTGGTTATGAGGTGACCAACCTATGGCGACACACGGGGCGTCGACGCGTGGGGCGGCCGAGTGGTTGTGAGCTGACCAACCTATGGCGACGTGCGGGGCGGCCGAGTGGTGATGAGGTGACCAACTGATGGCGACGCGAGAGGCGGCCGATTGGTTATGAGGTGACCAACCTATGGCGACGCGCGGGGCGGCCGAGTGGTTATGAGGTGACAAACCGACGGCGACGCGCGGGGCGGCCAAGTGGTGATGAGGAGACCAACCGAGTGGCGACGCACATGCGGCCAAGTGGTGATGAGGTGACCAACCAAGTAGCGACGCACGGAGCGCCCGAGTGGTTATGAGGTGACCAACCTATGGTGACGCGCCGGGCGGCTGAGTGGTTATGAGGTGACCAACCGAGTGGCGACGCGCGAGGCGGCCGAGTGGTGATGAGGTGACCAACCAAGTGGCGACGCACGGAGCGGCCGAGTGGTTATGAGGTGACCAACCGATGGCGACGCGCGAGGCGGCCGAGTGGTTATGAGGTGACCAACCTATGGCGACGCGCGGGGCGGCCAAGTGTTGATGAGGTGACCAACCGAGTGGCGACACACGGAGCGGCTGAGTGGTTATGAGGTCACCAACCGATGGCGACGCGCGGGGCGGCCGAGTGGTTGTGAGGTGACCAACCGATGGCGACGCGCGGGGCGGCCAAGTGGGGATGAGGTGACCAACCGAGTGGCGACGCACGGGGCGGCCGAGTGGTGATGAGGTGACCAACCAAGAGGCGACGCACGAACCGGCCGAGTGGTTATGAGGTGACCAACCGATGGCGACGCGCGGGGCGGCCGAGTGGTGATGAGGTGACCAACCAAGTGGCGACGCACGGAGCGGCCGAGTGGTTATGAGGTGACCAACCGATGGCGACGCGCGGGGCGGCCGAGTGGTGATGAGGTGACCAACCCATGGCGATGCGTGGGGCGGCTGAGTGGTTATGAGGTGACCCACCGACGGCGACGCGCGGGGCGTCCAAGTGGTCATGAGGAGGCCAACCGAGTGGCGATGCATGGGGCGGCCGAGTGGTGATGAGGTGACCAACCAAGTGGCGACACACGGAGCGGCCGAGTGGTTATGAGGTGACCAACCGAGTGGCGACGCGCGGGGCGGCCAAGTGTTGATGAGGAGACCAACCGAGTGGCGACGCACAGGCGGCCAAGTGGTGATGAGGTGACCAACCAAGTAGCGACGCACGGAGCGCCCGAGTGGTTATGAGGTGACAAACCGAGTGGTGACGCGCGGGGCGGCCAAGTGGTGATGAGGTGACCAACCGAGTGGCGACGCGCGGGGCGGCCGAGTGATGATGAGGTGACCCACCAAGTGGCCGAGCGGTGATGACGTGACCAACCGATGGCGACGCGCGGGGCGGCCGAGTGGTTATGAGGTGACCAACCTATGGCGACGCGCGGGGCGGCCGAGTGGTTATGAGGTGACCAACCTATGGCGACGCGCGGGGCGGCCGAGTGGTGATGAGGTGACCAACCGATGGCGATGCGCGAGGCGGCCGAGTGCTTATGAGGTGACCAACCGATGGCGACGTGCGGGGCGGCCAAGTGGTGATGTGGTGACCAACCGAGTGGCCACGCGTGGGGCGGCCGAGTGGTGATGAGGTGACCAAGGAAGTGGCGACGCACGGAGCGGCAAGTGGTTATGAGGTGACCAACCTATGGTGACGCGCCGGGCGGCGGAGTGGTTATGAGGTGACCAACCGAGTGGAGACACGCGAGGCGGCCGAGTGGTGATGAGGTGACCAACCAAGTGGCGACGCACGGAGCGGCCGAGTGGTTATGAGGTGACCAACCGATGGCGACGCGCGGGGCGGCCGAGTGGTGATGAGGTGACCAACCGATGGCGACGCATGGGGCGGCTGAGTGGTTATGAGGTGACCAACCTATGGCGACGCGCGGGGCGGCCGATTGGTTATGAGGTGACCAACCTATGGCGACGCGCGGGTCGGCCGAGTGGTGATGAGGTGACCAACCGATGGGGACGCGCGAGGCGGCCGAGTGGTTATGAGGTGACCAACCTATGGCGACGCGTGGGGCGGCCGAGTGGAGATGAGGTGACCAACCGATGGCGACGCGCGAGGCGGCCGAGTGGTTATCAGGTGACCAACCTATGGCGACGCGCGAGGCGGCCAAGTGTTGATGAGGTGACCAACCGAGTGGCGACACACGGAGCGGCTGAGTTGTTATGAGGTCACCAACCGATGGCGACGCGCGGGGCGGCCGAGTGGTTGTGAGGTGACCAACCGATGGCGACGCGCGGGGCGGCCAAGTGGTGATGAGGTGACCAACCGAGTGGCGACGCACGGGGCGGCCGAGTGGTGATGAGGTGACCAACCAAGAGGCGACGCACGAACCGGCCGAGTGGTTATGAGGTGACCAGCCGATGGCGACGCGCGGGGCGGCCGAGTGGTGATGAGGTGACCAACCAAGTGGCGACGCACGGAGCGGCCGAGTGGTTATGAGGTGACCAACCGATGGCGACGCGCGGGGCGGACGAGTGGTGATGAGGTGACCAACCCATGGCGACGCGTGGGGCGGCTGAGTGGTTATGAGGTGACAAACCGAGTGGTGACGCGCGGGGCGGCCAAGTGGTGATGAGGTGACCAACCGAGTGGCGACGCGCGGGGCGGCCGAGTGATGATGAGGTGACCCACCAAGTGGCCGAGCGGTGATGACGTGACCAACCGATGGCGACGCGCGGGGCGGCCGAGTGGTTATGAGGTGACCAACCTATGGCGACGCGCGGGGCGGCCGAGTGGTTATGAGGTGACCAACCTATGGCGACGCGCGGGGCGGCCGAGTGGTGATGAGGTGACCAACCGATGGCGATGCGCGAGGCGGCCGAGTGCTTATGAGGTGACCAACCGATGGCGACGTGCGGGGCGGCCAAGTGGTGATGTGGTGACCAACCGAGTGGCCACGCGTGGGGCGGCCGAGTGGTGATGAGGTGACCAAGGAAGTGGCGACGCACGGAGCGGCAAGTGGTTATGAGGTGACCAACCTATGGTGACGCGCCGGGCGGCGGAGTGGTTATGAGGTGACCAACCGAGTGGAGACGCGCGAGGCGGCCGAGTGGTGATGAGGTGACCAACCAAGTGGCGACGCACGGAGCGGCCGAGTGGTTATGAGGTGACCAACCGATGGCGACGCGCGGGGCGGCCGAGTGGTGATGAGGTGACCAACCGATGGCGACGCATGGGGCGGCTGAGTGGTTATGAGGTGACCAACCTATGGCGACGCGCGGGGCGGCCGATTGGTTATGAGGTGACCAACCTATGGCGACGCGCGGGTCGGCCGAGTGGTGATGAGGTGACCAACCGATGGGGACGCGCGAGGCGGCCGAGTGGTTATGAGGTGACCAACCTATGGCGACGCGTGGGGCGGCCGAGTGGAGATGAGGTGACCAACCGATGGCGACGCGCGAGGCGGCCGAGTGGTTATCAGGTGACCAACCTATGGCGACGCGCGAGGCGGCCAAGTGTTGATGAGGTGACCAACCGAGTGGCGACACACGGAGCGGCTGAGTTGTTATGAGGTCACCAACCGATGGCGACGCGCGGGGCGGCCGAGTGGTTGTGAGGTGACCAACCGATGGCGACGCGCGGGGCGGCCAAGTGGTGATGAGGTGACCAACCGAGTGGCGACGCACGGGGCGGCCGAGTGGTGATGAGGTGACCAACCAAGAGGCGACGCACGAACCGGCCGAGTGGTTATGAGGTGACCAGCCGATGGCGACGCGCGGGGCGGCCGAGTGGTGATGAGGTGACCAACCAAGTGGCGACGCACGGAGCGGCCGAGTGGTTATGAGGTGACCAACCGATGGCGACGCGCGGGGCGGCCGAGTGGTGATGAGGTGACCAACCCATGGCGACGCGTGGGGCGGCTGAGTGGTTATGAGGTGACCCACCGACGGCGACGCGCGGGGCGTCCAAGTGGTCATGAGGAGACCAACCGAGTGGCGACGCATGGGGCGGCCGAGTGGTGATGAGGTGACCAACCAAGTGGCGACACACGGAGCAGCCGAGTGGTTATGAGGTGACCAACCGAGTGGCGATGCGCGGGGCGGCCAAGTGTTGATGAGGTGACCAACCGAGTGGCGACGCGCGGGGCGGCCGAGTGGTGATGAGGTGACCAACCAAGTAGCGACGCACGGAGCGCCCGAGTGGTTATGAGGTGACCAACCTATGGTGACGCGCCGGGCGGCTGAGTGGTTATGAGGTGACCAACCGAGTGGCGACGCGCGAGGCGGCCGAGTGGTGATGAGGTGACCAACCAAGTGGCGACGCACGGAGCGGCCGAGTGGTTATGAGGTGACCAACCGATGGCGACGCGCGAGGCGGCCGAGTGGTTATGAGGTGACCAACCTATGGCGACGCGCGGGGCGGCCAAGTGTTGATGAGGTGACCAACCGAGTGGCGACACACGGAGCGGCTGAGTGGTTATGAGGTCACCAACCGATGGCGACGCGCGGGGCGGCCGAGTGGTTGTGAGGTGACCAACCGATGGCGACGCGCGGGGCGGCCAAGTGGGGATGAGGTGACCAACCGAGTGGCGACGCACGGGGCGGCCGAGTGGTGATGAGGTGACCAACCAAGAGGCGACGCACGAACCGGCCGAGTGGTTATGAGGTGACCAACCGATGGCGACGCGCGGGGCGGCCGAGTGGTGATGAGGTGACCAACCAAGTGGCGACGCACGGAGCGGCCGAGTGGTTATGAGGTGACCAACCGATGGCGACGCGCGGGGCGGCCGAGTGGTGATGAGGTGACCAACCCATGGCGATGCGTGGGGCGGCTGAGTGGTTATGAGGTGACCCACCGACGGCGACGCGCGGGGCGTCCAAGTGGTCATGAGGAGGCCAACCGAGTGGCGACGCATGGGGCGGCCGAGTGGTGATGAGGTGACCAACCAAGTGGCGACACACGGAGCGGCCGAGTGGTTATGAGGTGACCAACCGAGTGGCGACGCGCGGGGCGGCCAAGTGTTGATGAGGAGACCAACCGAGTGGCGACGCACAGGCGGCCAAGTGGTGATGAGGTGACCAACCAAGTAGCGACGCACGGAGCGCCCAAGTGGTTATGAGGTGACAAACCGAGTGGTGACGCGCGGGGCGGCCAAGTGGTGATGAGGTGACCAACCGAGTGGCGACGCGCGGGGCGGCCGAGTGATGATGAGGTGACCCACCAAGTGGCCGAGCGGTGATGACGTGACCAACCGATGGCGACTCGCGGGGCGGCCGAGTGGTTATGAGGTGACCAACCTATGGCGACGCGCGGGGCGGCCGAGTGGTTATGAGGTGACCAACCTATGGCGACGCGTGGGGCGGCCGAGTGGTGATGAGGTGACCAACCGATGGCGATGCGCGAGGCGGCCGAGTGCTTATGAGGTGACCAACCGATGGCGACGTGCGGGGCGGCCAAGTGGTGATGTGGTGACCAACCGAGTGGCCACGCGTGGGGCGGCCGAGTGGTGATGAGGTGACCAAGGAAGTGGCGACGCACGGAGCGGCAAGTGGTTATGAGGTGACCAACCTATGGTGACGCGCCGGGCGGCGGAGTGGTTATGAGGTGACCAACCGAGTGGAGACGCGCGAGGCGGCCGAGTGGTGATGAGGTGACCAACCAAGTGGCGACGCACGGAGCGGCCGACTGGTTATGAGGTGACCAACCGATGGCGACGCGCGGGGCGGCCGAGTGGTGATGAGGTGACCAACCGATGGCGACGCGTGGGGCGGCTGAGTGGTTATGAGGTGTCCAACCTATGGCGACGCGCGGGGCGGCCGATTGGTTATGAGGTGACCAACCTATGGCGACGCGCGGGTCGGCCGAGTGGTGATGAGGTGACCAACCGATGGGGACGCGCGAGGCGGCCGAGTGGTTATGAGGTGACCAACCTATGGCGACGCGTGGGGCGGCCGAGTGGAGATGAGGTGACCAACCGATGGCGACGCGCGAGGCGGCCGAGTGGTTATGAGGTGACCAACCTATGGCGACGCGCGAGGCGGCCAAGTGTTGATGAGGTGACCAACCGAGTGGCGACACACGGAGCGGCTGAGTTGTTATGAGGTCACCAACCGATGGCGACGCGCGGGGCGGCCGAGTGGTTGTGAGGTGACCAACCGATGGCGACGCGCGGGGCGGCCAAGTGGTGATGAGGTGACCAACCGAGTGGCGACGCACGGGGCGGCCGAGTGGTGATGAGGTGACCAACCAAGAGGCGACGCACGAACCGGCCGAGTGGTTATGAGGTGACCAGCCGATGGCGACGCGCGGGGCGGCCGAGTGGTGATGAGGTGACCAACCAAGTGGCGACGCACGGAGCGGCCGAGTGGTTATGAGGTGACCAACCGATGGCGACGCGCGGGGCGGCCGAGTGGTGATGAGGTGACCAACCCATGGCGACGCGTGGGGCGGCTGAGTGGTTATGAGGTGACCCACCGACGGCGACGCGCGGGGCGTCCAAGTGGTCATGAGGAGACCAACCGAGTGGCGACGCATGGGGCGGCCGAGTGGTGATGAGGTGACCAACCAAGTGGCGACACACGGAGCAGCCGAGTGGTTATGAGGTGACCAACCGAGTGGCGATGCGCGGGGCGGCCAAGTGTTGATGAGGTGACCAACCGAGTGGCGACGCGCGGGGCGGCCGAGTGGTGATGAGGTGACCAACCAAGAGGTGACGCATGAAGCGGCCGAGTGGTTATGAGGTGACCAACCGATGGGGACGCGCGGTGCGGCCGAGTGGTGATGAGGTGACCAACCAAGTGGCGACGCACGGAGCGGCCCAGTGGTTATGAGGTGACCAACCGCTGGCGACGCGCGGGGCGGCCGAGTAGTGATGAGATGACCAACCGAAGGCGACGCACGGGGCGGCGGAGTGGTTATGAGGTGACCAACCAATGGCGACGCGCGGGGCGGCCGAGTGCTTATGAGGTAACCAAAGTATGGCGACGCGCGGGGCGGCCGAGTGGTGATGAGGTGACCCACCGATAGCGACGCGCGAGGCGGCCAAGTGGTTATGAGGTGACCAACCTATGGCGACGCGTGGGGTGGCCGAGTGGTTATGAGGTGACCAACCGATGGCGACGAGTGGGTCGGCCAAATGGTGATGAGGTGACCAACCGAGTGGCGACGCGCGGGGCGGCCGAGTGGTGATGAGGTGACCAACCGAAGGTGACGCGCGGGGCAGCCGAGTGGTGATGAGGTGACCAACCGAGTGGCGACGCGCGGGGCGGCCGAGTGGTGATGTGGTGACCAACCAAGTGGCGACGAACGGAGCGGCCGGGTGGTTATGAGGTGACCAACCGTTGGCGACGCGCGGGGCGGCCGAGTGGTTATGAGGTGCACAACATATGGCAACGCGCGGGGCGGCCGAGTGGTTATGAGGTGACCAAACTATGGCGACGCGCGAGGCGGCCGAGTGGTGATGAGGTGACCAACCGTTGGCGACGCGCGAGGTGGCCGGGTGGTTATGAGGTGACCAACCTATGGCGACGCGCGGGGCGGCCGAGTGCTTATGAGGTGACCAACCGATGGCGACGTGCGGGGCGGCCAAGTGGTAATGAGGTGACCAACCGAGTGGCGACCCTCGTGGCGGCCGAGTGGTGATGAGGTGACCAACCAAGTGGCGACGCACGGAGCGGCTGAGTGGTTATTAGGTGACCAATCGAGTGGCGACGCGTGGGGCGGCTGAGTGGTTATGAGGTGACCAACCTATGGCGACGCGCGGGGCGGCCGATTGGTTATGAGGTGACCAACCTATGGCGACGCGCGGGTCGGCCGAGTGGTGATGAGGTGACCAACCGATGGGGACGCGCGAGGCGGCCGAGTGGTTATGAGGTGACCAACCTATGGCGACGCGTGGGGCGGCCGAGTGGAGATGAGGTGACCAACCGATGGCGACGCGCGAGGCGGCCGAGTGGTTATGAGGTGACCAACCTATGGCGACGCGCGAGGCGGCCAAGTGTTGATGAGGTGACCAACCGAGTGGCGACACACGGAGCGGCTGAGTTGTTATGAGGTCACCAACCGATGGCGACGCGCGGGGCGGCCGAGTGGTTGTGAGGTGACCAACCGATGGCGACGCGCGTGGCGGCCAAGTGGTGATGAGGTGACCAACCGAGTGGCGACGCACGGGGCGGCCGAGTGGTGATGAGGTGACCAACCAAGAGGCGACGCACGAACCGGCCGAGTGGTTATGAGGTGACCAGCCGATGGCGACGCGCGGGGCGGCCGAGTGGTGATGAGGTGACCAACCAAGTGGCGACGCACGGAGCGGCCGAGTGGTTATGAGGTGACCAACCGATGGCGACGCGCGGGGCGGCCGAGTGGTGATGAGGTGACCAACCCATGGCGACGCGTGGGGCGGCTGAGTGGTTATGAGGTGACCCACCGACGGCGACGCGCGGGGCGTCCAAGTGGTCATGAGGAGACCAACCGAGTGGCGACGCATGGGGCGGCCGAGTGGTGATGAGGTGACCAACCAAGTGGCGACACACGGAGCAGCCGAGTGGTTATGAGGTGACCAACCGAGTGGCGATGCGCGGGGCGGCCAAGTGTTGATGAGGTGACCAACCGAGTGGCGACGCGCGGGGCGGCCGAGTGGTGATGAGGTGACCAACCAAGAGGTGACGCATGAAGCGGCCGAGTGGTTATGAGGTGACCAACCGATGGGGACGCGCGGTGCGGCCGAGTGGTGATGAGGTGACCAACCAAGTGGCGACGCACGGAGCGGCCCAGTGGTTATGAGGTGACCAACCGCTGGCGACGCGCGGGGCGGCCGAGTAGTGATGAGATGACCAACCGAAGGCGACGCACGGGGCGGCGGAGTGGTTATGAGGTGACCAACCAATGGCGACGCGCGGGGCGGCCGAGTGCTTATGAGGTAACCAAAGTATGGCGACGCGCGGGGCGGCCGAGTGGTGATGAGGTGACCCACCGATAGCGACGCGCGAGGCGGCCAAGTGGTTATGAGGTGACCAACCTATGGCGACGCGTGGGGTGGCCGAGTGGTTATGAGGTGACCAACCGATGGCGACGAGTGGGGCGGCCAAATGGTGATGAGGTGACCAACCGAGTGGCGACGCGCGGGGCGGCCGAGTGGTGATGAGGTGACCAACCGAAGGTGACGCGCGGGGCAGCCGAGTGGTGATGAGGTGACCAACCGAGTGGCGACGCGCGGGGCGGCCGAGTGGTGATGTGGTGACCAACCAAGTGGCGACGAACGGAGCGGCCGGGTGGTTATGAGGTGACCAACCGTTGGCGACGCGCGGGGCGGCCGAGTGGTTATGAGGTGCACAACATATGGCAACGCGCGGGGCGGCCGAGTGGTTATGAGGTGACCAAACTATGGCGACGCGCGAGGCGGCCGAGTGGTGATGAGGTGACCAACCGTTGGCGACGCGCGAGGTGGCCGGGTGGTTATGAGGTGACCAACCTATGGCGACGCGCGGGGCGGCCGAGTGCTTATGAGGTGACCAACCGATGGCGACGTGCGGGGCGGCCAAGTGGTAATGAGGTGACCAACCGAGTGGCGACCCTCGTGGCGGCCGAGTGGTGATGAGGTGACCAACCAAGTGGCGACGCATGGAGCGGCTGAGTGGTTATTAGGTGACCAATCGAGTGGCGACGCGTGGGGCGGCCGAGTGGTGATGAGGTGACCAACCGAAGGTGACGCGCGGGGCCGCCGAGTGGTGATGAGGTGACCAACCAACGGCGACACGCGGGGCGGCCGGGTGGTTATGAGGTGACCAACCAATGGCGAGGCGCGGGGCGGCCGAGTGGTTATGAGGTGACCAACCTATGGCGACGGGTGGGGCGGCCGAGTGGTGATGAGGTGACCAACCGATGGCGACGCGCGAGGCGGTCGAGTGGTTATGAGGTGACCAACCTATGGCGACGCGCGGGGCGACCGAGTGGTTATGAGGTGACCAACCTTTGGCGACACGCGGGGCGGCCGAGTGGTTATGAGGTGACTAACCTATGACGATGCATGGGGCCGCCGACTGGTTATGAGGTGACCAACCTATGGCGACGCGCGGGGCGGCCGAGTGGTGATGAGGTGACCAACCATTGGCGACGCGCGAGGCGGCCAAGTGGTTATGAGGTGACCAACCTATGGCGACGCGCGGGGCGGCCGAGTGGTTATGAGGTGACCAACCGAGTGGCGACGCGCGGGGCGGCCAAGTGTTGATGAGGAGACCAACCGAGTGGCGACGCACAGGCGGCCAAGTGGTGATGAGGTGACCAACCAAGTAGCGACGCACGGAGCGCCCGAGTGGTTATGAGGTGACAAACCGAGTGGTGACGCGCGGGGCGGCCAAGTGGTGATGAGGTGACCAACCGAGTGGCGACGCGCGGGGCGGCCGAGTGATGATGAGGTGACCCACCAAGTGGCCGAGCGGTGATGACGTGACCAACCGATGGCGACGCGCGGGGCGGCCGAGTGGTTATGAGGTGACCAACCTATGGCGACGCGCGGGGCGGCCGAGTGGTTATGAGGTGACCAACCTATGGCGACGCGCGGGGCGGCCGAGTGGTGATGAGGTGACCAACCGATGGCGATGCGCGAGGCGGCCGAGTGCTTATGAGGTGACCAACCGATGGCGACGTGCGGGGCGGCCAAGTGGTGATGTGGTGACCAACCGAGTGGCCACGCGTGGGGCGGCCGAGTGGTGATGAGGTGACCAAGGAAGTGGCGACGCACGGAGCGGCAAGTGGTTATGAGGTGACCAACCTATGGTGACGCGCCGGGCGGCGGAGTGGTTATGAGGTGACCAACCGAGTGGAGACGCGCGAGGCGGCCGAGTGGTGATGAGGTGACCAACCAAGTGGCGACGCACGGAGCGGCCGACTGGTTATGAGGTGACCAACCGATGGCGACGCGCGGGGCGGCCGAGTGGTGATGAGGTGACCAACCGATGGCGACGCGTGGGGCGGCTGAGTGGTTATGAGGTGACCAACCTATGGCGACGCGCGGGGCGGCCGATTGGTTATGAGGTGACCAACCTATGGCGACGCGCGGGTCGGCCGAGTGGTGATGAGGTGACCAACCGATGGGGACGCGCGAGGCGGCCGAGTGGTTATGAGGTGACCAACCTATGGCGACGCGTGGGGCGGCCGAGTGGAGATGAGGTGACCAACCGATGGCGACGCGCGAGGCGGCCGAGTGGTTATGAGGTGACCAACCTATGGCGACGCGCGAGGCGGCCAAGTGTTGATGAGGTGACCAACCGAGTGGCGACACACGGAGCGGCTGAGTTGTTATGAGGTCACCAACCGATGGCGACGCGCGGGGCGGCCGAGTGGTTGTGAGGTGACCAACCGATGGCGACGCGCGGGGCGGCCAAGTGGTGATGAGGTGACCAACCGAGTGGCGACGCACGGGGCGGCCGAGTGGTGATGAGGTGACCAACCAAGAGGCGACGCACGAACCGGCCGAGTGGTTATGAGGTGACCAGCCGATGGCGACGCGCGGGGCGGCCGAGTGGTGATGAGGTGACCAACCAAGTGGCGACGCACGGAGCGGCCGAGTGGTTATGAGGTGACCAACCGATGGCGACGCGCGGGGCGGCCGAGTGGTGATGAGGTGACCAACCCATGGCGACGCGTGGGGCGGCTGAGTGGTTATGAGGTGACCCACCGACGGCGACGCGCGGGGCGTCCAAGTGGTCATGAGGAGACCAACCGAGTGGCGACGCATGGGGCGGCCGAGTGGTGATGAGGTGACCAACCAAGTGGCGACACATGGAGCAGCCGAGTGGTTATGAGGTGACCAACCGAGTGGCGATGCGCGGGGCGGCCAAGTGTTGATGAGGTGACCAACCGAGTGGCGACGCGCGGGGCGGCCGAGTGGTGATGAGGTGACCAACCAAGAGGTGACGCATGAAGCGGCCGAGTGGTTATGAGGTGACCAACCGATGGGGACGCGCGGTGCGGCCGAGTGGTGATGAGGTGACCAACCAAGTGGCGACGCACGGAGCGGCCCAGTGGTTATGAGGTGACCAACCGCTGGCGACGCGCGGGGCGGCCGAGTAGTGATGAGATGACCAACCGAAGGCGACGCACGGGGCGGCGGAGTGGTTATGAGGTGACCAGCCAATGGCGACGCGCGGGGCGGCCGAGTGCTTATGAGGTAACCAAAGTATGGCGACGCGCGGGGCGGCCGAGTGGTGATGAGGTGACCCACCGATAGCGACGCGCGAGGCGGCCAAGTGGTTATGAGGTGACCAACCTATGGCGACGCGTGGGGTGGCCGAGTGGTTATGAGGTGACCAACCGATGGCGACGAGTGGGGCGGCCAAATGGTGATGAGGTGACCAACCGAGTGGCGACGCGCGGGGCGGCCGAGTGGTGATGAGGTGACCAACCGAAGGTGACGCGCGGGGCAGCCGAGTGGTGATGAGGTGACCAACCGAGTGGCGACGCGCGGGGCGGCCAAGTGGTGATGTGGTGACCAACCAAGTGGCGACGAACGGAGCGGCCGGGTGGTTATGAGGTGACCAACCGTTGGCGACGCGCGGGGCGGCCGAGTGGTTATGAGGTGCACAACATATGGCAACGCGCGGGGCGGCCGAGTGGTTATGAGGTGACCAAACTATGGCGACGCGCGAGGCGGCCGAGTGGTGATGAGGTGACCAACCGTTGGCGACGCGCGAGGTGGCCGGGTGGTTATGAGGTGACCAACCTATGGCGACGCGCGGGGCGGCCGAGTGCTTATGAGGTGACCAACCGATGGCGACGTGCGGGGCGGCCAGGTGGTAATGAGGTGACCAACCGAGTGGCGACCCTCGTGGCGGCCGAGTGGTGATGAGGTGACCAACCAAGTGGCGACGCACGGAGCGGCTGAGTGGTTATTAGGTGACCAATCGAGTGGCGACGCGTGGGGCGGCCGAGTGGTGATGAGGTGACCAACCGAAGGTGACGCGCGGGGCCGCCGAGTGGTGATGAGGTGACCAACCAACGGCGACACGCGGGGCGGCCGGGTGGTTATGAGGTGACCAACCAATGGCGAGGCGCGGGGCGGCCGAGTGGTTATGAGGTGACCAACCTATGGCGACGGGCGGGGCGGCCGAGTGGTGATGAGGTGACCAACCGATGGCGACGCGCGAGGCGGTCGAGTGGTTATGAGGTGACCAACCTATGGCGACGCGCGGGGCGACCGAGTGGTTATGAGGTGACCAACCTTTGGCGACACGCGGGGCGGCCGAGTGGTTATGAGGTGACTAACCTATGACGATGCATGGGGCCGCCGACTGGTTATGAGGTGACCAACCTATGGCGACGCGCGGGGCGGCCGAGTGGTGATGAGGTGACCAACCATTGGCGACGCGCGAGGCGGCCAAGTGGTTATGAGGTGACCAACCTATGGCGACGCGCGGGGCGGCCGAGTGGTTATGAGGTGACCAACCGACGGCGACGCGCGGGGCGGCCAAGTGGTGATGAGGAGACCAACCGAATGGCGTCGAGCGGGGCGGCCGAGTGGTGATGAGGTGACCAACCAAGTGGCGACACACGGAGCGGCCGAGTGGTTATGAGGTGAGCAACCGAGTGGCGATGCGCGGGGCGGCCAAGTGGTGATGAGGTGACCAACTGAGTGGCGACGCACGGGGCGGCCGAGTGGTTATGAGGTGACCAACCTATGGCGATGCGCGGGGCGGCCGAGTGGTGATGAGGTGACCAACCGATGGCGACGCACGGGGCGGCCGAGTGGTGATGAGGTGACCAACCGAAGGTGACGCGCGGGGCAGCCGAGTGGTGATGAGGTGACCAACCGAGTGGCGACGCGCGGGGCGGCCGAGTGGTGATGTGGTGATCAACCAAGTGGCGACGAACGGAGCGGCCGAGTGGTTATGAGGTGACCAACCGATGGCGACGCGCGGGGCGGCCGAGTGGTTATGAGGTGACCAACCTATGGCGACGCGCGGGGCGGCCGAGTGGTTATGTGGTGACCAAACTATGGCGACACGCGAGGCGGCCGAGTGGTGATGAGGTGACCAACCGTTGGCGACGCGCGAGGCGGCCGAGTGGTTATGAGGTGACCAACCTATGGCGACGTGCTTGGCGGCCGAGTGCTTATGAGGTGACCAACCGATGGCGACGTGCGGGGCGGCCAAGTGGTGATGAGGTGACCAACCGAGTGGCGACCCTCGTGGAGGCCGAGTGGTGATGAGGTGACCAACCAAGTGGCGACGCACGGAGTGGCCGAGTGGTTATTAGGTGACCAACCGAGTGGCGACGCGTGGGGCGGCCGAGTGGTGATGAGGTGACCAACCGACGGCGACGCGCGGGGCGGCCAAGTGGTGATGAGGAGACCAACCGAATGGCGTCGAGCGGGGCGGCCGAGTGGTGATGAGGTGACCAACCAAGTGGCGACACACGGAGCGGCCGAGTGGTTATGAGGTGAGCAACCGAGTGGCGATGCGCGGGGCGGCCAAGTGGTGATGAGGTGACCAACTGAGTGGCGACGCACGGGGCGGCCGAGTGGTTATGAGGTGACCAACCTATGGCGATGCGCGGGGTGGCCGAGTGGTGATGAGGTGACCAACCGATGGCGACGCGCGGGGCGGCCGAGTGGTGATGAGGTGACCAACCGAAGGTGACGCGCGGGGCAGCCGAGTGGTGATGAGGTGACCAACCGAGTGGCGACGCGCGGGGCGGCCGAGTGGTGATGTGGTGATCAACCAAGTGGCGACGAACGGAGCGGCCGAGTGGTTATGAGGTGACCAACCGATGGCGACGCGCGGGGCGGCCGAGTGGTTATGAGGTGACCAACCTATGGCGACGCGCGGGGCGGCCGAGTGGTTATGTGGTGACCAAACTATGGCGACACGCGAGGCGGCCGAGTGGTGATGAGGTGACCAACCGTTGGCGACGCGCGAGGCGGCCGAGTGGTTATGAGGTGACCAACCTATGGCGACGTGCTTGGCGGCCGAGTGCTTATGAGGTGACCAACCGATGGCGACGTGCGGGGCGGCCAAGTGGTGATGAGGTGACCAACCGAGTGGCGACCCTCGTGGAGGCCGAGTGGTGATGAGGTGACCAACCAAGTGGCGACGCACGGAGTGGCCGAGTGGTTATTAGGTGACCAACCGAGTGGCGACGCGTGGGGCGGCCGAGTGGTGATGAGGTGACCAACCGAAGGTGACGCCCGGGGCCGCCGAGTGGTGATGAGGTGACCAACCAATGGCGACACGCGGGGCGGCCGGGTGGTTATGAGGTGACCAACCTATGGCGACGGGCGGGGCGGCCGAGTGGTGATGAGGTGACCAACCGATGGCGACGCGTGAGGCGGTCGAGTGGTTATGAGGTGACCAACCTATGGCGACGCGTGGGGCGGCCGAGTAGTTATGAGGTGACCAACCTTTGGCGACACGCGGGGCAGCCGAGTGGTTATGAGGTGACCAACCTATGACGATGCACGGGGCCGCCGACTGGTTATAAGGTGACCAACCTATGGCGACGCGCGGGGCGGCCGAGTGGTGATGAGGTGACCAACCATTGGCGACGCGCGAGGCGGCCGAGTGGTTATGAGGTGACCAACCTATGGCGACGTGCGGGGCGGCCGAGTGGTTATGAGGTGACCAACCGACGGCGACGCGCGGGGCGGCCAAGTGGTGATGAGGAGACCAACCGAGTGGCGACGCACATGCGGCCAAGTGGTGATGAGGTGACCAACCAAGTAGCGACGCACGGAGCGCCCGAGTGGTTATGAGGTGACAAACCGAGTGGTGACGCGCGGGGCGGCCAAGTGGTGATGAGGTGACCAACCGAGTGGCGACACGCGGGGCGGCCGAGTGATGATGAGGTGACCAACCGAGTGGCGACGCGCGGGGCGGCCGAGTGGTTATGAGGTAACCAAAGTATGGCGACGCGCGGGGCGGCCGAGTGGTGATGAGGTGACCCACCGATAGCGACGCGCGAGGCGGCCAAGTGGTTATGAGGTGACCAACCTATGGCGACGCGTGGGGTGGCCGAGTGGTTATGAGGTGACCAACCGATGGCGACGAGTGGGGCGGCCAAATGGTGATGAGGTGACCAACCGAGTGGCGACGCGCGGGGCGGCCGAGTGGTGATGAGGTGACCAACCGAAGGTGACGCGCGGGGCAGCCGAGTGGTGATGAGGTGACCAACCGAGTGGCGACGCGCGGGGCGGCCGAGTGGTGATGTGGTGACCAACCAAGTGGCGACGAACGGAGCGGCCGGGTGGTTATGAGGTGACCAACCGTTGGCGACGCGCGGGGCGGCCGAGTGGTTATGAGGTGCACAACCTATGGCAACGCGCGGGGCGGCCGAGTGGTTATGAGGTGACCAAACTATGGCGACGCGCGGGGCGGCCGAGTGGTGATGAGGTGACCAACCGTTGGCGACGCGCGAGGTGGCCGGGTGGTTATGAGGTCACCAACCTATGGCGACGCGCGGGGCGGCCGAGTGCTTATGAGGTGACCAACCGATGGCGACGTGCGGGGCGGCCAAGTGGTAATGAGGTGACCAACCGACTGGCGATCCTCGTGGCGGCCGAGTGGTGATGAGGTGACCAACCAAGTGGCGACGCACGGAGCGGCTGAGTGGTTATTAGGTGACCAATCGAGTGGCGACGCGTGGGGCGGCCGAGTGGTGATGAGGTGACCAACCGAAGGTGACGCGCGGGGCCGCCGAGTGGTGATGAGGTGACCAACCAACGGCAACACGCGGGGCGGCCGGGTGGTTATGAGGTGACCAACCAATGGCGATGCGCGGGGCGGCCGAGTGGTTATGAGGTGACCAACCTATGTCGACGGGCGGGGCGGCCGAGTGGTGATGAGGTGACCAACCGATGGCGACGCGCAAGGCGGTCGAGTGGTTATGAGGTGACCAACCTATGGCGACGCGCGGGGCGACCGAGTGGTTATGAGGTGACCAACCTTTGGCGACACGCGGGGCGGCCGAGTGGTTATGAGGTGACCAACCTATGACGATGCATGGGGCCGCCGACTGGTTATGAGGTGACCAACCTATGGCGACGCGCGGGGCGGCCGAGTGGTGATGAGGTGACCAACCATTGGCGACGCGCGAGGCGGCCAAGTGGTTATGAGGTGACCAACCTATGGCGACGCGCGGGGCGGCCGAGTGGTTATGAGGTGACCAACCGACGGCGACGCGCGGGGCGGCCAAGTGGTGATGAGGAGACCAACCGAATGGCGTCGAGCGGGGCGGCCGAGTGGTGATGAGGTGACCAACCAAGTGGCGACACACGGAGCGGCCGAGTGGTTATGAGGTGACCAACCGAGTGGCGATGCGCGGGGCGGCCAAGTGGTGATGAGGTGACCAACTGAGTGGCGACGCACGGGGCGGCCGAGTGGTTATGAGGTGACCAACCTATGGCGATGCGCGGGGCGGCCGAGTGGTGATGAGGTGACCAACCGATGGCGACGCGCGGGGCGGCCGAGTGGTGATGAGGTGACCAACCGAAGGTGACGCGCGGGGCAGCCGAGTGGTGATGAGGTGACCAACCGAGTGGCGACGCGCGGGGCGGCCGAGTGGTGATGTGGTGATCAACCAAGTGGCGACGAATGGAGCGGCCGAGTGGTTATGAGGTGACCAACCGATGGCGACGCGCGGGGCGGCCGAGTGGTTATGAGGTGACAAACCTATGGCGACGCGCGGGGTGGCCGAGTGGTTATGAGGTGACCAAACTATGGCGACACGCGAGGCGGCCGAGTGGTGATGAGGTGACCAACCGTTGGCGACGCGCGAGGCGGCCGAGTGGTTATGAGGTGACCAACCTATGGCGACGCGCGGGGCGGCCGAGTGCTTATGAGGTGACCAACCGATGGCGACGTGCGGGGCGGCCAAGTGGTGATGAGGTGACCAACCGAGTGGCGACCCTCGTGGAGGCCGAGTGGTGATGAGGTGACCAACCAAGTGGCGACACACGGAGTGGCCGAGTGGTTATTAGGTGACCAACCGAGTGGCGACGCGTGGGGCGGCCGAGTGGTGATGAGGTGACCAACCGAAGGTGACGCCCGGGGCCGCCGAGTGGTGATGAGGTGACCAACCAATGGCGACACGCGGGGCGGCCGGGTGGTTATGAGGTGACCAACCTATGGCGACGGGCGGGGCGGCCGAGTGGTGATGAGGTGACCAACCGATGGCGACGCGCGAGGCGGTCGAGTGGTTATGAGGTGACCAACCGTTGGCGACGCGCGGGGCGGCCGAGTGGTTATGAGGTGCACAACCTATGGCAACGCGCGGGGCGGCCGAGTGGTTATGAGGTGACCAAACTATGGCGACGCGCGAGGCGGCCGAGTGGTGATGAGGTGACCAACCGTTGGCGACGCGCGAGGTGGCCGGGTGGTTATGAGGTCACCAACCTATGGCGACGCGCGGGGCGGCCGAGTGCTTATGAGGTGACCAACCGATGGCGACGTGCGGGGCGGCCAAGTGGTAATGAGGTGACCAACCGACTGGCGATCCTCGTGGCGGCCGAGTGGTGATGAGGTGACCAACCAAGTGGCGACGCACGGAGCGGCTGAGTGGTTATTAGGTGACCAATCGAGTGGCGACGCGTGGGGCGGCCGAGTGGTGATGAGGTGACCAACCGAAGGTGACGCGCGGGGCCGCCGAGTGGTGATGAGGTGACCAACCAACGGCGACACGCGGGGCGGCCGGGTGGTTATGAGGTGACCAACCAATGGCGATGCGCGGGGCGGCCGAGTGGTTATGAGGTGACCAACCTATGGCGACGGGCGGGGCGGCCGAGTGGTGATGAGGTGACCAACCGATGGCGACGCGCGAGGCGGTCGAGTGGTTATGAGGTGACCAACCTATGGCGACGCGCGGGGCGACCGAGTGGTTATGAGGTGACCAACCTTTGGCGACACGCGGGGCGGCCGAGTGGTTATGAGGTGACCAACGTATGACGATGCATGGGGCCGCCGACTGGTTATGAGGTGACCAACCTATGGCGACGCGCGGGGCGGCCGAGTGGTGATGAGGTGACCAACCACTGGCGACGCGCGAGGCGGCCAAGTGGTTATGAGGTGACCAACCTATGGCGACGCGTGGGGCGGCCGAGTGGTTATGAGGTGACCAACCGACGGCGACGCGCGGGGCGGCCAAGTGGTGATGAGGAGACCAACCGAATGGCGTCGAGCGGGGCGGCCGAGTGGTGATGAGGTGACCAACCAAGTGGCGACACACGGAGCGGCCGAGTGGTTATGAGGTGACCAACCGAGTGGCGATGCGCGGGGCGGCCAAGTGGTGATGAGGTGACCAACTGAGTGGCGACGCACGGGGCGGCCGAGTGGTTATGAGGTGACCAACCTATGGCGATGCGCGGGGCGGCCGAGTGGTGATGAGGTGACCAACCGATGGCGACGCGCGGGGCGGCCGAGTGGTGATGAGGTGACCAACCGAAGGTGACGCGCGGGGCAGCCGAGTGGTGATGAGGTGACCAACCGAGTGGCGACGCGCGGGGCGGCCGAGTGGTGATGTGGTGATCAACCAAGTGGCGACGAACGGAGCGGCCGAGTGGTTATGAGGTGACCAACCGATGGCGACGCGCGGGGCGGCCGAGTGGTTATGAGGTGACCAACCTATGGCGACGCGCGGGGCGGCCGAGTGGTTATGAGGTGACCAAACTATGGCGACACGCGAGGCGGCCGAGTGGTGATGAGGTGACCAACCGTTGGCGACGCGCGAGGCGGCCGAGTGGTTATGAGGTGACCCACCGACGGCGACGCGCGGGGCGTCCAAGTGGTCATGAGGAGACCAACCGAGTGGCGACGCATGGGGCGGCCGAGTGGTGATGAGGTGACCAACCAAGTGGCGACACACGGAGCAGCCGAGTGGTTATGAGGTGACCAACCGAGTGGCGATGCGCGGGGCGGCCAAGTGTTGATGAGGTGACCAACCGAGTGGCGACGCGCGGGGCGGCCGAGTGGTGATGAGGTGACCAACCAAGAGGTGACGCATGAAGCGGCCGAGTGGTTATGAGGTGACCAACCGATGGGGACGCGCGGTGCGGCCGAGTGGTGATGAGGTGACCAACCAAGTGGCGACGCACGGAGCGGCCCAGTGGTTATGAGGTGACCAACCGCTGGCGACGCGCGGGGCGGCCGAGTAGTGATGAGATGACCAACCGAAGGCGACGCACGGGGCGGCGGAGTGGTTATGAGGTGACCAACCAATGGCGACGCGCGGGGCGGCCGAGTGCTTATGAGGTAACCAAAGTATGGCGACGCGCGGGGCGGCCGAGTGGTGATGAGGTGACCCACCGATAGCGACGCGCGAGGCGGCCAAGTGGTTATGAGGTGACCAACCTATGGCGACGCGTGGGGTGGCCGAGTGGTTATGAGGTGACCAACCGATGGCGACGAGTGGGGCGGCCAAATGGTGATGAGGTGACCAACCGAGTGGCGACGCGCGGGGCGGCCGAGTGGTGATGAGGTGACCAACCGAAGGTGACGCGCGGGGCAGCCGAGTGGTGATGAGGTGACCAACCGAGTGGCGACGCGCGGGGCGGCCGAGTGGTGATGTGGTGACCAACCAAGTGGCGACGAACGGAGCGGCCGGGTGGTTATGAGGTGACCAACCGTTGGCGACGCGCGGGGCGGCCGAGTGGTTATGAGGTGCACAACATATGGCAACGCGCGGGGCGGCCGAGTGGTTATGAGGTGACCAAACTATGGCGACGCGCGAGGCGGCCGAGTGGTGATGAGGTGACCAACCGTTGGCGACGCGCGAGGTGGCCGGGTGGTTATGAGGTGACCAACCTATGGCGACGCGCGGGGCGGCCGAGTGCTTATGAGGTGACCAACCGATGGCGACGTGCGGGGCGGCCAAGTGGTAATGAGGTGACCAACCGAGTGGCGACCCTCGTGGCGGCCGAGTGGTGATGAGGTGACCAACCAAGTGGCGACGCACGGAGCGGCTGAGTGGTTATTAGGTGACCAATCGAGTGGCGACGCGTGGGGCGGCCGAGTGGTGATGAGGTGACCAACCGAAGGTGACGCGCGGGGCCGCCGAGTGGTGATGAGGTGACCAACCAACGGCGACACGCGGGGCGGCCGGGTGGTTATGAGGTGACCAACCAATGGCGAGGCGCGGGGCGGCCGAGTGGTTATGAGGTGACCAACCTATGGCGACGGGTGGGGCGGCCGAGTGGTGATGAGGTGACCAACCGATGGCGACGCGCGAGGCGGTCGAGTGGTTATGAGGTGACCAACCTATGGCGACGCGCGGGGCGACCGAGTGGTTATGAGGTGACCAACCTTTGGCGACACGCGGGGCGGCCGAGTGGTTATGAGGTGACTAACCTATGACGATGCATGGGGCCGCCGACTGGTTATGAGGTGACCAACCTATGGCGACGCGCGGGGCGGCCGAGTGGTGATGAGGTGACCAACCATTGGCGACGCGCGAGGCGGCCAAGTGGTTATGAGGTGACCAACCTATGGCGACGCGCGGGGCGGCCGAGTGGTTATGAGGTGACCAACCGAGTGGCGACGCGCGGGGCGGCCAAGTGTTGATGAGGAGACCAACCGAGTGGCGACGCACAGGCGGCCAAGTGGTGATGAGGTGACCAACCAAGTAGCGACGCACGGAGCGCCCGAGTGGTTATGAGGTGACAAACCGAGTGGTGACGCGCGGGGCGGCCAAGTGGTGATGAGGTGACCAACCGAGTGGCGACGCGCGGGGCGGCCGAGTGATGATGAGGTGACCCACCAAGTGGCCGAGCGGTGATGACGTGACCAACCGATGGCGACGCGCGGGGCGGCCGAGTGGTTATGAGGTGACCAACCTATGGCGACGCGCGGGGCGGCCGAGTGGTTATGAGGTGACCAACCTATGGCGACGCGCGGGGCGGCCGAGTGGTGATGAGGTGACCAACCGATGGCGATGCGCGAGGCGGCCGAGTGCTTATGAGGTGACCAACCGATGGCGACGTGCGGGGCGGCCAAGTGGTGATGTGGTGACCAACCGAGTGGCCACGCGTGGGGCGGCCGAGTGGTGATGAGGTGACCAAGGAAGTGGCGACGCACGGAGCGGCAAGTGGTTATGAGGTGACCAACCTATGGTGACGCGCCGGGCGGCGGAGTGGTTATGAGGTGACCAACCGAGTGGAGACGCGCGAGGCGGCCGAGTGGTGATGAGGTGACCAACCAAGTGGCGACGCACGGAGCGGCCGACTGGTTATGAGGTGACCAACCGATGGCGACGCACGGGGCGGCCGAGTGGTGATGAGGTGACCAACCGATGGCGACGCGTGGGGCGGCTGAGTGGTTATGAGGTGACCAACCTATGGCGACGCGCGGGGCGGCCGATTGGTTATGAGGTGACCAACCTATGGCGACGCGCGGGTCGGCCGAGTGGTGATGAGGTGACCAACCGATGGGGACGCGCGAGGCGGCCGAGTGGTTATGAGGTGACCAACCTATGGCGACGCGTGGGGCGGCCGAGTGGAGATGAGGTGACCAACCGATGGCGACGCGCGAGGCGGCCGAGTGGTTATGAGGTGACCAACCTATGGCGACGCGCGAGGCGGCCAAGTGTTGATGAGGTGACCAACCGAGTGGCGACACACGGAGCGGCTGAGTTGTTATGAGGTCACCAACCGATGGCGACGCGCGGGGCGGCCGAGTGGTTGTGAGGTGACCAACCGATGGCGACGCGCGGGGCGGCCAAGTGGTGATGAGGTGACCAACCGAGTGGCGACGCACGGGGCGGCCGAGTGGTGATGAGGTGACCAACCAAGAGGCGACGCACGAACCGGCCGAGTGGTTATGAGGTGACCAGCCGATGGCGACGCGCGGGGCGGCCGAGTGGTGATGAGGTGACCAACCAAGTGGCGACGCACGGAGCGGCCGAGTGGTTATGAGGTGACCAACCGATGGCGACGCGCGGGGCGGCCGAGTGGTGATGAGGTGACCAACCCATGGCGACGCGTGGGGCGGCTGAGTGGTTATGAGGTGACCCACCGACGGCGACGCGCGGGGCGTCCAAGTGGTCATGAGGAGACCAGCCGAGTGGCGACGCATGGGGCGGCCGAGTGGTGATGAGGTGACCAACCAAGTGGCGACACACGGAGCAGCCGAGTGGTTATGAGGTGACCAACCGAGTCGCGATGCGCGGGGCGGCCAAGTGTTGATGAGGTGACCAACCGAGTGGCGACGCGCGGGGCGGCCGAGTGGTGATGAGGTGACCAACCAAGAGGTGACGCATGAAGCGGCCGAGTGGTTATGAGGTGACCAACCGATGGGGACGCGCGGTGCGGCCGAGTGGTGATGAGGTGACCAACCAAGTGGCGACGCACGGAGCGGCCCAGTGGTTATGAGGTGACCAACCGCTGGCGACGCGCGGGGCGGCCGAGTAGTGATGAGATGACCAACCGAAGGCGACGCACGGGGCGGCGGAGTGGTTATGAGGTGACCAACCAATGGCGACGCGCGGGGCGGCCGAGTGCTTATGAGGTAACCAAAGTATGGCGACGCGCGGGGCGGCCGAGTGGTGATGAGGTGACCCACCGATAGCGACGCGCGAGGCGGCCAAGTGGTTATGAGGTGACCAACCTATGGCGACGCGTGGGGTGGCCGAGTGGTTATGAGGTGACCAACCGATGGCGACGAGTGGGGCGGCCAAATGGTGATGAGGTGACCAACCGAGTGGCGACGCGCGGGGCGGCCGAGTGGTGATGAGGTGACCAACCGAAGGTGACGCGCGGGGCAGCCGAGTGGTGATGAGGTGACCAACCGAGTGGCGACGCGCGGGGCGGCCGAGTGGTTATGAGGTGCACAACATATGGCAACGCGCGGGGCGGCCGAGTGGTTATGAGGTGACCAAACTATGGCGACGCGCGAGGCGGCCGAGTGGTGATGAGGTGACCAACCAATGGCGACGCGCGAGGTGGCCGGGTGGTTATGAGGTGACCAACCTATGGCGACGCGCGGGGCGGCCGAGTGCTTATGAGGTGACCAACCGATGGCGACGTGCGGGGCGGCCAGGTGGTAATGAGGTGACCAACCGAGTGGCGACCCTCGTGGCGGCCGAGTGGTGATGAGGTGACCAACCAAGTGGCGACGCACGGAGCGGCTGAGTGGTTATTAGGTGACCAATCGAGTGGCGACGCGTGGGGCGGCCGAGTGGTGATGAGGTGACCAACCGAAGGTGACGCGCGGGGCCGCCGAGTGGTGATGAGGTGACCAACCAACGGCGACACGCGGGGCGGCCGGGTGGTTATGAGGTGACCAACCAATGGCGAGGCGCGGGGCGGCCGAGTGGTTATGAGGTGACCAACCTATGGCGACGGGCGGGGCGGCCGAGTGGTGATGAGGTGACCAACCGATGGCGACGCGCGAGGCGGTCGAGTGGTTATGAGGTGACCAACCTATGGCGACGCGCGGGGCGACCGAGTGGTTATGAGGTGACCAACCTTTGGCGACACGCGGGGCGGCCGAGTGGTTATGAGGTGACTAACCTATGACGATGCATGGGGCCGCCGACTGGTTATGAGGTGACCAACCTATGGCGACGCGCGGGGCGGCCGAGTGGTGATGAGGTGACCAACCATTGGCGACGCGCGAGGCGGCCAAGTGGTTATGAGGTGACCAACCTATGGCGACGCGCGGGGCGGCCGAGTGGTTATGAGGTGACCAACCGACGGCGACGCGCGGGGCGGCCAAGTGGTGATGAGGAGACCAACCGAATGGCGTCGAGCGGGGCGGCCGAGTGGTGATGAGGTGACCAACCAAGTGGCGACACACGGAGCGGCCGAGTGGTTATGAGGTGAGCAACCGAGTGGCGATGCGCGGGGCGGCCAAGTGGTGATGAGGTGACCAACAGAGTGGCGACGCACGGGGCGGCCGAGTGGTTATGAGGTGACCAACCTATGGCGATGCGCGGGGCGGCCGAGTGGTGATGAGGTGACCAACCGATGGCGACGCGCGGGGCGGCCGAGTGGTGATGAGGTGAGCAACCGAAGGTGACGCGCGGGGCAGCCGAGTGGTGATGAGGTGACCAACCGAGTGGCGACGCGCGGGGCGGCCGAGTGGTGATGTGGTGATCAACCAAGTGGCGACGAACGGAGCGGCCGAGTGGTTATGAGGTGACCAACCGATGGCGACGCGCGGGGCGGCCGAGTGGTTATGAGGTGACCAACCTATGGCGACGCGCGGGGCGGCCGAGTGGTTATGTGGTGACCAAACTATGGCGACACGCGAGGCGGCCGAGTGGTGATGAGGTGACCAACCGTTGGCGACGCGCGAGGCGGCCGAGTGGTTATGAGGTGACCAACCTATGGCGACGTGCTTGGCGGCCGAGTGCTTATGAGGTGACCAACCGATGGCGACGTGCGGGGCGGCCAAGTGGTGATGAGGTGACCAACCGAGTGGCGACCCTCGTGGAGGCCGAGTGGTGATGAGGTGACCAACCAAGTGGCGACGCACGGAGTGGCCGAGTGGTTATTAGGTGACCAACCGAGTGGCGACGCGTGGGGCGGCCGAGTGGTGATGAGGTGACCAACCGAAGGTGACGCCCGGGGCCGCCGAGTGGTGATGAGGTGACCAACCAATGGCGACACGCGGGGCGGCCGGGTGGTTATGAGGTGACCAACCTATGGCGACGGGCGGGGCGGCCGAGTGGTGATGAGGTGACCAACCGATGGCGACGCGTGAGGCGGTCGAGTGGTTATGAGGTGACCAACCTATGGCGACGCGTGGGGCGGCCGAGTAGTTATGAGGTGACCAACCTTTGGCGACCCGCGGGGCAGCCGAGTGGTTATGAGGTGACCAACCTATGACGATGCACGGGGCCGCCGACTGGTTATGAGGTGACCAACCTATGGCGACGCGCGGGGCGGCCGAGTGGTGATGAGGTGACCAACCATTGGCGACGCGCGAGGCGGCCGAGTGGTTATGAGGTGACCAACCTATGGCGACGTGCGGGGCGGCCGAGTGGTTATGAGGTGACCAACCGACGGCGACGCGCGGGGCGGCCAAGTGGTGATGAGGAGACCAACCGAGTGGCGACGCACATGCGGCCAAGTGGTGATGAGGTGACCAACCAAGTAGCGACGCACGGAGCGCCCGAGTGGTTATGAGGTGACAAACCGAGTGGTGACGCGCGGGGCGGCCAAGTGGTGATGAGGTGACCAACCGAGTGGCGACACGCGGGGCGGCCGAGTGATGATGAGGTGACCAACCGAGTGGCGACGCGCGGGGCGGCCGAGTGGTTATGAGGTAACCAAAGTATGGCGACGCGCGGGGCGGCCGAGTGGTGATGAGGTGACCCACCGATAGCGACGCGCGAGGCGGCCAAGTGGTTATGAGGTGACCAACCTATGGCGACGCGTGGGGTGGCCGAGTGGTTATGAGGTGACCAACCGATGGCGACGAGTGGGGCGGCCAAATGGTGATGAGGTGACCAACCGAGTGGCGACGCGCGGGGCGGCCGAGTGGTGATGAGGTGACCAACCGAAGGTGACGCGCGGGGCAGCCGAGTGGTGATGAGGTGACCAACCGAGTGGCGACGCGCGGGGCGGCCGAGTGGTGATGTGGTGACCAACCAAGTGGCGACGAACGGAGCGGCCGGGTGGTTATGAGGTGACCAACCGTTGGCGACGCGCGGGGCGGCCGAGTGGTTATGAGGTGCACAACCTATGGCAACGCGCGGGGCGGCCGAGTGGTTATGAGGTGACCAAACTATGGCGACGCGCGAGGCGGCCGAGTGGTGATGAGGTGACCAACCGTTGGCGACGCGCGAGGTGGCCGGGTGGTTATGAGGTCACCAACCTATGGCGACGCGCGGGGCGGCCGAGTGCTTATGAGGTGACCAACCGATGGCGACGTGCGGGGCGGCCAAGTGGTAATGAGGTGACCAACCGACTGGCGATCCTCGTGGCGGCCGAGTGGTGATGAGGTGACCAACCAAGTGGCGACGCACGGAGCGGCTGAGTGGTTATTAGGTGACCAATCGAGTGGCGACGCGTGGGGCGGCCGAGTGGTGATGAGGTGACCAACCGAAGGTGACGCGCGGGGCCGCCGAGTGGTGATGAGGTGACCAACCAACGGCGACACGCGGGGCGGCCGGGTGGTTATGAGGTGACCAACCAATGGCGAGCGCGGGGCGGCCGAGTGGTTATGAGGTGACCAACCTATGGCGACGGGCGGGGCGGCCGAGTGGTGATGAGGTGACCAACCGATGGCGACGCGCGAGGCGGTCGAGTGGTTATGAGGTGACCAACCTATGGCGACGCGCGGGGCGACCGAGTGGTTATGAGGTGACCAACCTTTGGCGACACGCGGGGCGGCCGAGTGGTTATGAGGTGACTAACCTATGACGATGCATGGGGCCGCCGACTGGTTATGAGGTGACCAACCTATGGCGACGCGCGGGGCGGCCGAGTGGTGATGAGGTGACCAACCATTGGCGACGCGCGAGGCGGCCAAGTGGTTATGAGGTGACCAACCTATGGCGACGCGCGGGGCGGCCGAGTGGTTATGAGGTGACCAACCGACGGCGACGCGCGGGGCGGCCAAGTGGTGATGAGGAGACCAACCGAATGGCGTCGAGCGGGGCGGCCGAGTGGTGATGAGGTGACCAACCAAGTGGCGACACACGGAGCGGCCGAGTGGTTATGAGGTGAGCAACCGAGTGGCGATGCGCGGGGCGGCCAAGTGGTGATGAGGTGACCAACTGAGTGGCGACGCACGGGGCGGCCGAGTGGTTATGAGGTGACCAACCTATGGCGATGCGCGGGGCGGCCGAGTGGTGATGAGGTGACCAACCGATGGCGACGCGCGGGGCGGCCGAGTGGTGATGAGGTGAGCAACCGAAGGTGACGCGCGGGGCAGCCGAGTGGTGATGAGGTGACCAACCGAGTGGCGACGCGCGGGGCGGCCGAGTGGTGATGTGGTGATCAACCAAGTGGCGACGAACGGAGCGGCCGAGTGGTTATGAGGTGACCAACCGATGGCGACGCGCGGGGCGGCCGAGTGGTTATGAGGTGACCAACCTATGGCGACGCGCGGGGCGGCCGAGTGGTTATGTGGTGACCAAACTATGGCGACACGCGAGGCGGCCGAGTGGTGATGAGGTGACCAACCGTTGGCGACGCGCGAGGCGGCCGAGTGGTTATGAGGTGACCAACCTATGGCGACGTGCTTGGCGGCCGAGTGCTTATGAGGTGACCAACCGATGGCGACGTGCGGGGCGGCCAAGTGGTGATGAGGTGACCAACCGAGTGGCGACCCTCGTGGAGGCCGAGTGGTGATGAGGTGACCAACCAAGTGGCGACGCACGGAGTGGCCGAGTGGTTATTAGGTGACCAACCGAGTGGCGACGCGTGGGGCGGCCGAGTGGTGATGAGGTGACCAACCGAAGGTGACGCCCGGGGCCGCCGAGTGGTGATGAGGTGACCAACCAATGGCGACACGCGGGGCGGCCGGGTGGTTATGAGGTGACCAACCTATGGCGACGGGCGGGGCGGCCGAGTGGTGATGAGGTGACCAACCGATGGCGACGCGTGAGGCGGTCGAGTGGTTATGAGGTGACCAACCTATGGCGACGCGTGGGGCGGCCGAGTAGTTATGAGGTGACCAACCTTTGGCGACACGCGGGGCAGCCGAGTGGTTATGAGGTGACCAACCTATGACGATGCACGGGGCCGCCGACTGGTTATGAGGTGACCAACCTATGGCGACGCGCGGGGCGGCCGAGTGGTGATGAGGTGACCAACCATTGGCGACGCGCGAGGCGGCCGAGTGGTTATGAGGTGACCAACCTATGGCGACGTGCGGGGCGGCCGAGTGGTTATGAGGTGACCAACCGACGGCGACGCGCGGGGCGGCCAAGTGGTGATGAGGAGACCAACCGAGTGGCGACGCACATGCGGCCAAGTGGTGATGAGGTGACCAACCAAGTAGCGACGCACGGAGCGCCCGAGTGGTTATGAGGTGACAAACCGAGTGGTGACGCGCGGGGCGGCCAAGTGGTGATGAGGTGACCAACCGAGTGGCGACACGCGGGGCGGCCGAGTGATGATGAGGTGACCAACCGAGTGGCGACGCGCGGGGCGGCCGAGTGGTTATGAGGTAACCAAAGTATGGCGACGCGCGGGGCGGCCGAGTGGTGATGAGGTGACCCACCGATAGCGACGCGCGAGGCGGCCAAGTGGTTATGAGGTGACCAACCTATGGCGACGCGTGGGGTGGCCGAGTGGTTATGAGGTGACCAACCGATGGCGACGAGTGGGGCGGCCAAATGGTGATGAGGTGACCAACCGAGTGGCGACGCGCGGGGCGGCCGAGTGGTGATGAGGTGACCAACCGAAGGTGACGCGCGGGGCAGCCGAGTGGTGATGAGGTGACCAACCGAGTGGCGACGCGCGGGGCGGCCGAGTGGTGATGTGGTGACCAACCAAGTGGCGACGAACGGAGCGGCCGGGTGGTTATGAGGTGACCAACCGTTGGCGACGCGCGGGGCGGCCGAGTGGTTATGAGGTGCACAACCTATGGCAACGCGCGGGGCGGCCGAGTGGTTATGAGGTGACCAAACTATGGCGACGCGCGAGGCGGCCGAGTGGTGATGAGGTGACCAACCGTTGGCGACGCGCGAGGTGGCCGGGTGGTTATGAGGTCACCAACCTATGGCGACGCGCGGGGCGGCCGAGTGCTTATGAGGTGACCAACCGATGGCGACGTGCGGGGCGGCCAAGTGGTAATGAGGTGACCAACCGACTGGCGATCCTCGTGGCGGCCGAGTGGTGATGAGGTGACCAACCAAGTGGCGACGCACGGAGCGGCTGAGTGGTTATTAGGTGACCAATCGAGTGGCGACGCGTGGGGCGGCCGAGTGGTGATGAGGTGACCAACCGAAGGTGACGCGCGGGGCCGCCGAGTGGTGATGAGGTGACCAACCAACGGCGACACGCGGGGCGGCCGGGTGGTTATGAGGTGACCAACCAATGGCGATGCGCGGGGCGGCCGAGTGGTTATGAGGTGACCAACCTATGTCGACGGGCGGGGCGGCCGAGTGGTGATGAGGTGACCAACCGATGGCGACGCGCAAGGCGGTCGAGTGGTTATGAGGTGACCAACCTATGGCGACGCGCGGGGCGACCGAGTGGTTATGAGGTGACCAACCTTTGGCGACACGCGGGGCGGCCGAGTGGTTATGAGGTGACCAACCTATGACGATGCATGGGGCCGCCGACTGGTTATGAGGTGACCAACCTATGGCGACGCGCGGGGCGGCCGAGTGGTTATGAGGTGACCAACCGACGGCGACGCGCGGGGCGGCCAAGTGGTGATGAGGAGACCAACCGAATGGCGTCGAGCGGGGCGGCCGAGTGGTGATGAGGTGACCAACCAAGTGGCGACACACGGAGCGGCCGAGTGGTTATGAGGTGACCAACCGAGTGGCGATGCGCGGGGCGGCCAAGTGGTGATGAGGTGACCAACTGAGTGGCGACGCACGGGGCGGCCGAGTGGTTATGAGGTGACCAACCTATGGCGATGCGCGGGGCGGCCGAGTGGTGATGAGGTGACCAACCGATGGCGACGCGCGGGGCGGCCGAGTGGTGATGAGGTGACCAACCGAAGGTGACGCGCGGGGCAGCCGAGTGGTGATGAGGTGACCAACCGAGTGGCGACGCGCGGGGCGGCCGAGTGGTGATGTGGTGATCAACCAAGTGGCGACGAATGGAGCGGCCGAGTGGTTATGAGGTGACCAACCGATGGCGACGCGCGGGGCGGCCGAGTGGTTATGAGGTGACAAACCTATGGCGACGCGCGGGGCGGCCGAGTGGTTATGAGGTGACCAAACTATGGCGACACGCGAGGCGGCCGAGTGGTGATGAGGTGACCAACCGTTGGCGACGCGCGAGGCGGCCGAGTGGTTATGAGGTGACCAACCTATGGCGACGCGCGGGGCGGCCGAGTGCTTATGAGGTGACCAACCGATGGCGACGTGCGGGGCGGCCAAGTGGTGATGAGGTGACCAACCGAGTGGCGACCCTCGTGGAGGCCGAGTGGTGATGAGGTGACCAACCAAGTGGCGACACACGGAGTGGCCGAGTGGTTATTAGGTGACCAACCGAGTGGCGACGCGTGGGGCGGCCGAGTGGTGATGAGGTGACCAACCGAAGGTGACGCCCGGGGCCGCCGAGTGGTGATGAGGTGACCAACCAATGGCGACACGCGGGGCGGCCGGGTGGTTATGAGGTGACCAACCTATGGCGACGGGCGGGGCGGCCGAGTGGTGATGAGGTGACCAACCGATGGCGACGCGCGAGGCGGTCGAGTGGTTATGAGGTGACCAACCGTTGGCGACGCGCGGGGCGGCCGAGTGGTTATGAGGTGCACAACCTATGGCAACGCGCGGGGCGGCCGAGTGGTTATGAGGTGACCAAACTATGGCGACGCGCGAGGCGGCCGAGTGGTGATGAGGTGACCAACCGTTGGCGACGCGCGAGGTGGCCGGGTGGTTATGAGGTCACCAACCTATGGCGACGCGCGGGGCGGCCGAGTGCTTATGAGGTGACCAACCGATGGCGACGTGCGGGGCGGCCAAGTGGTAATGAGGTGACCAACCGACTGGCGATCCTCGTGGCGGCCGAGTGGTGATGAGGTGACCAACCAAGTGGCGACGCACGGAGCGGCTGAGTGGTTATTAGGTGACCAATCGAGTGGCGACGCGTGGGGCGGCCGAGTGGTGATGAGGTGACCAACCGAAGGTGACGCGCGGGGCCGCCGAGTGGTGATGAGGTGACCAACCAACGGCGACACGCGGGGCGGCCGGGTGGTTATGAGGTGACCAACCAATGGCGATGCGCGGGGCAGCCGAGTGGTTATGAGGTGACCAACCTATGGCGACGGGCGGGGCGGCCGAGTGGTGATGAGGTGACCAACCGATGGCGACGCGCGAGGCGGTCGAGTGGTTATGAGGTGACCAACCTATGGCGACGCGCGGGGCGACCGAGTGGTTATGAGGTGACCAACCTTTGGCGACACGCGGGGCGGCCGAGTGGTTATGAGGTGACCAACGTATGACGATGCATGGGGCCGCCGACTGGTTATGAGGTGACCAACCTATGGCGACGCGCGGGGCGGCCGAGTGGTGATGAGGTGACCAACCACTGGCGACGCGCGAGGCGGCCAAGTGGTTATGAGGTGACCAACCTATGGCGACGCGTGGGGCGGCCGAGTGGTTATGAGGTGACCAACCGACGGCGACGCGCGGGGCGGCCAAGTGGTGATGAGGAGACCAACCGAATGGCGTCGAGCGGGGCGGCCGAGTGGTGATGAGGTGACCAACCAAGTGGCGACACACGGAGCGGCCGAGTGGTTATGAGGTGACCAACCGAGTGGCGATGCGCGGGGCGGCCAAGTGGTGATGAGGTGACCAACTGAGTGGCGACGCACGGGGCGGCCGAGTGGTTATGAGGTGACCAACCTATGGCGATGCGCGGGGCGGCCGAGTGGTGATGAGGTGACCAACCGATGGCGACGCGCGGGGCGGCCGAGTGGTGATGAGGTGACCAACCGAAGGTGACGCGCGGGGCAGCCGAGTGGTGATGAGGTGACCAACCGAGTGGCGACGCGCGGGGCGGCCGAGTGGTGATGTGGTGATCAACCAAGTGGCGACGAACGGAGCGGCCGAGTGGTTATGAGGTGACCAACCGATGGCGACGCGCGGGGCGGCCGAGTGGTTATGAGGTGACCAACCTATGGCGACGCGCGGGGCGGCCGAGTGGTTATGAGGTGACCAAACTATGGCGACACGCGAGGCGGCCGAGTGGTGATGAGGTGACAAACCGTTGGCGACGCGCGAGGCGGCCGAGTGGTTATGAGGTGACCAACCTATGGCGACGCGCGGGGCGGCCGAGTGCTTATGAGGTGACCAACCGATGGCGACGTGCGGGGCGGCAAAGTGGTGATGAGGTGACCAACCGAGTGGCGACCCTCGTGGAGGCCGAGTGGTGATGAGGTGACCAACCAAGTGGCGACGCACGGAGTGGCCGAGTGGTTATTAGGTGACCAACCGAGTGGCGACGCGTGGGGCGGCCGAGTGGTGATGAGGTGACCAACCGAAGGTGACGCCCGGGGCCGCCGAGTGGTGATGAGGTGACCAACCCATGGCGACACGCGGGGCGGCCGGGTGGTTATGAGGTGACCAACCTATGGCGACGGGCGGGGCGGCCGAGTGGTGATGAGGTGACCAACCGATGGCGACGCGTGAGGCGGTCGAGTGGTTATGAGGTGACCAACCTATGGCGACGCGTGGGGCGGCCGAGTAGTTATGAGGTGACCAACCTTTGGCGACACGCGGGGCAGCCGAGTGGTTATGAGGTGACCAACCTATGACGATGCACGGGGCCGCCGACTGGTTATGAGGTGACCAACCTATGGCGACGCGCGGGGCGGCCGAGTGGTGATGAGGTGACCAACCATTGGCGACCAGCGAGGCGGCCGAGTGGTTATGAGGTGACCAACCTATGGCGACGTGCGGGGCGGCCGAGTGGTTATGAGGTGACCAACCTTTGGCGACACGCGGGGCGGCCGAGTGGTTATGAGGTGACCAACGTATGACGATGCATGGGGCCGCCGACTGGTTATGAGGTGACCAACCTATGGCGACGCGCGGGGCGGCCGAGTGGTGATGAGGTGACCAACCACTGGCGACGCGCGAGGCGGCCAAGTGGTTATGAGGTGACCAACCTATGGCGACGCGTGGGGCGGCCGAGTGGTTATGAGGTGACCAACCGACGGCGACGCGCGGGGCGGCCAAGTGGTGATGAGGAGACCAACCGAATGGCGTCGAGCGGGGCGGCCGAGTGGTGATGAGGTGACCAACCAAGTGGCGACACACGGAGCGGCCGAGTGGTTATGAGGTGACCAACCGAGTGGCGATGCGCGGGGCGGCCAAGTGGTGATGAGGTGACCAACTGAGTGGCGACGCACGGGGCGGCCGAGTGGTTATGAGGTGACCAACCTATGGCGATGCGCGGGGCGGCCGAGTGGTGATGAGGTGACCAACCGATGGCGACGCGCGGGGCGGCCGAGTGGTGATGAGGTGACCAACCGAAGGTGACGCGCGGGGCAGCCGAGTGGTGATGAGGTGACCAACCGAGTGGCGACGCGCGGGGCGGCCGAGTGGTGATGTGGTGATCAACCAAGTGGCGACGAACGGAGCGGCCGAGTGGTTATGAGGTGACCAACCGATGGCGACGCGCGGGGCGGCCGAGTGGTTATGAGGTGACCAACCTATGGCGACGCGCGGGGCGGCCGAGTGGTTATGAGGTGACCAAACTATGGCGACACGCGAGGCGGCCGAGTGGTGATGAGGTGACCAACCGTTGGCGACGCGCGAGGCGGCCGAGTGGTTATGAGGTGACCAACCTATGGCGACGCGCGGGGCGGCCGAGTGCTTATGAGGTGACCAACCGATGGCGACGTGCGGGGCGGCAAAGTGGTGATGAGGTGACCAACCGAGTGGCGACCCTCGTGGAGGCCGAGTGGTGATGAGGTGACCAACCAAGTGGCGACGCACGGAGTGGCCGAGTGGTTATTAGGTGACCAACCGAGTGGCGACGCGTGGGGCGGCCGAGTGGTGATGAGGTGACCAACCGAAGGTGACGCCCGGGGCCGCCGAGTGGTGATGAGGTGACCAACCCATGGCGACACGCGGGGCGGCCGGGTGGTTATGAGGTGACCAACCTATGGCGACGGGCGGGGCGGCCGAGTGGTGATGAGGTGACCAACCGATGGCGACGCGGGAGGCGGTCGAGTGGTTATGAGGTGACCAACCTATGGCGACGCGTGGGGCGGCCGAGTAGTTATGAGGTGACCAACCTTTGGCGACACGCGGGGCAGCCGAGTGGTTATGAGGTGACCAACCTATGACGATGCACGGGGCCGCCGACTGGTTATGAGGTGACCAACCTATGGCGACGCGCGGGGCGGCCGAGTGGTGATGAGGTGACCAACCATTGGCGACGAGCGAGGCGGCCGAGTGGTTATGAGGTGACCAACCTATGGCGACGTGCGGGGCGGCCGAGTGGTTATGAGGTGACCAACCGACGGCAACGCGCGGGGCGGCCAAGTGGTGATGAGGAGACCAACCGAATGGCGTCGCGCGGGGCGGCCGAGTGGTGATGAGGTGACCAACCAAGTGGCGACACACGGAGCGGCCGAGTGGTTATGAGGTGATCAACCGAGTGGCGATGCGCGGGGCGGCCAAGTGGTGACGAGGTGACCAACCGAGTGGCGATGCACGGGGCGGCCGAGTGGTTATGAGGTGACCAACCTATGGCGATGCGCGGGGCGGCCGAGTGGTGATGAGGTGACCAACCGATGGCGACGCGCGGGGCGGCCGAGTGGTGATGAGGTGACCAACCAAGTGGCGACGCATGGAGCGGCCGAGTGGTTATGAGGTGACCAACCGATGGCGACGCGCGGGGCGGCCGAGTGGTGATGACGTGACCAACCGATGGCGACGCGTGGGGCGGCCGAGTGCTTATGAGATGACCAACCGATGGCGACGTGCGGGGCGGCCAAGTGGTGATGAGGTGACCAACCGAATGGCGACCCTCGTGGCGGCCGAGTGGTGACGAGGTGACCAACCAACTGGCGACGCACGGAGCGGCCGAGTGGTTATTAGGTGACCAACCGATGGCGACGCGCGGGGCGGCCGAGTGGTGATGAGGTGACCAACTGAAGGTGACGCGCGGGAAGGCCGAGTGGTGATGAGGTGACCAACCAATGGCGACATGCGGGGCGGCCGGGTGGTTAATATGTGACCAACCTATGGCGACGCGGGGCGGCCGAGTGGTTATGAGGTGACCAACCTATGGCGATGGGCGGGGCGGCTGAGTGGTGATGAGGTGACCAACCGATGGCGACGCGCGAGGCGGTCGAGTGGTTATGAGGTGACCAACCTATGGCGACGCGCTGGGCGACCGAGTGGTTATGAGGTGACCAACCTTTGGCGACACGCGGGGCGGCCGAGTGGTTATGAGGTGACCCACCGACGGTGACGCGCGGGGCATCCAAGTGGTCATGAGGAGACCAACCGAGTGGCCACGCGTGGGGCGGCCGAGTGGTGATGAGGTGACCAACCAAGTGGCGACACACGGAGCGGCCGAGTGGTTATGAGGTGACCAACCGAGTGGCGACGCGCGGGGCAGCCAAGTGTTGATGAGGTGACCAACCGAGTGGCGACGCGCGGGCGGCCGAGTGGTGATGAGGTGACCAACCAAGAGGTGACGCACGAAGCGGCCGAGTGGTTATGAGGTTACCAACCGATGGGGACGCGCTGGGCGGCCGAGTGGTGATGAGGAGACCAACCAAGTGGCGACGCACGGAGCGGCCCAGTGGTTATGAGGTGACCAACCGCTGGCGACGCGCGGGGCGGCCGAGTAGTGATGAGGTGACCAACCTAAGGCGACGCATGGGGCGGCGGAGTGGTTATGAGGTGACCAACCAATGGCGACGCGCGGGGCGGCCGAGTGGTTATGAGGTAACCAAAGTATGGCGACGCGCGGGGCGGCCGAGTGGTGATGAGGTGACCCACCGATAGCGACGCGCGAGGCGGCCAAGTGGTTATGAGGTGACCAACCTATGGCGACGCGTGTGGCGGCCGAGTGGTTATGAGGTGACCAACCGATGGGGACGCGCTGGGCGGCCGAGTGGTGATGAGGTGACCAACCAAGTGGCGACACACGGAGCGGCCCGGTGGTTATGAGGTGACCAACCGATGGCGACGCGCGGGGCGGCCGAGTGGTGATGAGGTGACCAACTGAAGGTGACGCGCGGGGCCGCCGAGTGGTGATGAGGTGACCAACCAATGGCGACACGCGGGGCGGCCGGGTGGTTATGAGGTGACCAACCTATGGCTACGCGCGGGGCGGCCGAGTGGTTATGAGGTGACCAACCTATGGCGACGGGCGGGGCGGCCGAGTGGTGCTGAGGTGACCAACCGATGGCGACGCGCGAGGCGGTCGAGTGGTTATGAGGTGACCAACCTATGGCGACGCGCGGGGCGACCGAGTGGTTATGAGGTGACCAACCTTTGGCGACACGCGGGGCGGCCGAGTGGTTATGAGGTGACCAACTTATGACGATGCACGGGGCCGCCGACTGGTTATGAGGTGACCAACCTATGGCGACGCGCGGGGCGGCCGAGTGGTGATGAGGTGACCAACCATTGGCGACGCGCGAGGCGGCCAAGTGGTTATGAGGTGACCAACCTATGGCGACGCGCGCGGCGGCCGAGTGGTTATGAGGTGACCAACCGACAGCGACGAGCGGGGCGGCCAAGTGGTGATGAGGAGACCAACCGAATGGCGTCGAGCGGGGCGGCCGAGTGGTGATGAGGTGACCAACCAAGTGGCGACACACGGAGCGGCCGAGTGGTTATGAGGTGACCAACCTATGGCGATGCGCGGGGCGGCCGAGTGGTGATGAGGTGACCAACCGATGGCGACGCGCGGGGCGGCCGAGTGGTGATGAGGTGACCAACCAAGTGGCGACGCATGGAGCGGCCGAGTGGTTATGAGGTGACCAACCGATGGCGACGCGCGGGGCGGCCGAGTGGTGATGACGTGACCAACCGATGGCGACGCGTGGGGCGGCCGAGTGCTTATGAGGTGACCAACCGATGGCGACGTGCGGGGCGGCCAAGTGGTGATGAGGTGACCAACCGAGTGGCGACCCTCGTGGCGGCCGAGTAGTGACGAGGTGACCAACCAAGTGGCGACGCACGGAGCGGCCGAGTGGTTATTAGGTGACCAACCGATGGCGACGCGCGGGGCGGCCGAGTGGTGATGAGGTGACCAACTGAGGGTGACGCGCGGGGCGGCCGAGTGGTGATGAGGTGACCAACCAAGTGGCGACGCACGGAGCGGCCGAGTGGTTATTAGGTGACCAACCGAGTGGCGACGCGTGGGGCGGCCGAGTGGTGATGAGGTGACCAACCGAAGGTGACGCCCGGGGCCGCCGAGTGGTGATGAGGTGACCAACCAATAGCGACACGCGGGGCGGCCGGGTGGTTATGAGGTGACCAACCTATGGCGATGGGCGGGGCGGCCGAGTGGTGATGAGGTGACCAACCGATGGCGACGCGTGAGGCGGTCGAGTGGTTATGAGGTGACTAACCTATGGCGACGCGTGGGGCGGCCGAGTAGTTATGAGGTGACCAACCTTTGGCGACACGCGGGGCGGCCGAGTGGTTATGAGGTAACCAACCTATGACGATGCACGGGGCCGCCGACTGGTTATGAGGTGACCAACCTATGGCGACGTGCGGGGCGGCCGAGTGGTGATGAGGTGACCAACCATTGGCGACGCGCGAGGCGGCCGAGTGGTTATGAGGTGACCAACCTATGGCGACGTGCGGGGCGGCCGATTGGTTATGAGGTGACCAACCGACGGCGACGAGCGGGGCGGCCAAGTGGTGATGAGGAGACCAACCGAATGGCGTCGAGCGGGGCGGCCGAGTGGTGATGAGGTGACCAACCAAGTGGCGACACACGGAGCGGCCGAGTGGTTATGAGGTGACCAACCTATGGCGATGCGCGGGGCGGCCGAGTGGTGATGAGGTGACCAACCGATGGCGACGCGCGGGGCGGCCGAGTGGTGATGAGGTGACCAACCAAGTGGCGACGAATGGAGCGGCCGAGTGGTTATGAGGTGACCAACCGATGCCGACGCGCGGGGCGGCCGAGTGGTGATGACGTGACCAACCGATGGCGACGCGTGGGGTGGCCGAGTGCTTATGAGGTGACCAACCGATGGCGACGTGCGGGGCGGCCAAGTGGTGATGAGGTGACCAACCGAGTGGCGACCCTCGTGGCGGCCGAGTAGTGACGAGGTGACCAACCAAGTGGCGACGCACGGAGCGGCCGAGTGGTTATTAGGTGACCAACCGATGGCGACGCGCGGGGCGGCCGAGTGGTGATGAGGTGACCAACTGAAGGTGACGCGCGGGGCGGCCGAGTGGTGATGAGGTGACCAACCAATGGCGACATGCGGGGCGGCCGGGTGGTTATGAGGTGACCAACCTATGGCGACGCGGGGCGGCCCAGTGGTTATGAGGTGACCAACCTATGGCGATGGGCGGGGCGGCTGAGTGGTGATGAGGTGACCAACCGAGTGGCGACCCTCGTGGCGGCCGAGTGGTGATGAGGTGACCAACCAAGTGGCGACGCACGGAGCGGCCGAGTGGTTATGAGGTGACCAACCTATGGCGACGTGCGGGGCGGCCGAGTGGTTATGAGGTGACCAACCGACGGCAACGCGCGGGGCGGCCAAGTGGTGATGAGGAGACCAACCGAATGGCGTCGCGCAGGGCGGCCGAGTGGTGATGAGGTGACCAACCAAGTGGCGACACACGGAGCGGCCGAGTGGTTATGAGGTGACCAACCGAGTGGCGATGCGCGGGGCGGCCAAGTGGTGATGAGGTGACCAACCGAGTGGCGACGCACGGGGCGGCCGAGTGGTTATGAGGTGACCAACCTATGGCGATGCGCGGGGCGGCCGAGTGGTGATGAGGTGACCAACCGATGGCGACGCGCGGGGCGGCCGAGTGGTGATGAGGTGACCAACCAAGTGGCGACGCATGGAGCGGCCGAGTGGTTATGAGGTGACCAACCGATGGCGACGCGCGGGGCGGCCGAGTGGTGATGACGTGACCAACCGATGGCGACGCGTGGGGCGGCCGAGTGCTTATGAGGTGACCAACCGATGGCGACGTGCGGGGCGGCCAAGTGGTGATGAGGTGACCAACCGAGTGGCGACCCTCGTGGCGGCCGAGTGGTGACGAGGTGACCAACCAAGTGGCGACGCACGGAGCGGCCGAGTGGTTATTAGGTGACCAACCGATGGCGACGCGCGGGGCGGCCGAGTGGTGATGAGGTGACCAACTGAGGGTGACGCGCGGGGCGGCCGAGTGGTGATGAGGTGACCAACCAAGTGGCGACGCACGGAGCGGCCGAGTGGTTATTAGGTGACCAACCGAGTGGCGACGCGTGGGGCGGCCGAGTGGTGATGAGGTGACCAACCGAAGGTGACGCCCGGGGCCGCCGAATGGTGATGAGGTGACCAACCAATAGCGACACGCGGGGCGGCCGGGTGGTTATGAGGTGACCAACCTATGGCGACGGGCGGGGCGGCCAAGTGGTGATGAGGTGACCAACGGATGGCGACGCGTGAGGCGGTCGAGTGGTTATGAGGTGACTAACCTATGGCGACGCGTGGGGCGGCCGAGTAGTTATGAGGTGACCAACCTTTGGCGACACGCGGGGCGGCCGAGTGGTTATGAGGTGACCAACCTATGACGATGCACGGGGCCGCCGACTGGTTATGAGGTGACCAACCTATGGCGACGCGCGGGGCGGCCGAGTGGTGATGAGGTGACCAACCATTGGCGACACGCGAGGCGGCCGAGTGGTTATGAGGTGACCAACCTATGGCGACGTGCGGGGCGGCCGAGTGGTTATGAGGTGACCAACCGACGGCGACGCGCGGGGCGGCCAAGTGGTGATGAGGAGACCAACCGAATGGCGTCGCGCGGGACGGCCGAGTGGTGATGAGGTGACCAACCAAGTGGCGACACACGGAGCGGCCGAGTGGTTATGAGGTGACCAACCGTGTGGCGATGCGCGGGGCGGCCAAGTGGTGATGAGGTGACCAACCGAGTGGTGACGCACAGGGCGGCCGAGTGGTTATGAGGTGACCAACCTATGGCGATGCGCGGGGCGGCCGAGTGGTGATGAGGTGACCAACCGATGGCAACGCGCGGGGCGGCCGAGTGGTGATGAGGTGACCAACCAAGTGGCGACGCATGGAGCGGCCGAGTGGTTATGACGTGACCAACCGATGGCGACGCGCGGGGCGGCCGAGTGGTGATGACGTGACCATCCGATGGCGACGCGTGGGGCGGCCGAGTGCTTATGAGGTGACCAACCGATGGCGACGTGCGGGGCGGCCAAGTGGTGATGAGGTGACCAACCGAGTGGCGACCCTCGTGGCGGCCGAGTGGTGACGAGGTGACCAACCAAGTGGCGACGCACGGAGCGGCCGAGTGGTTATTAGGTGACCAACCGATGGCGACGCGCGGGGCGGCCGAGTGGTGATGAGGTGACCAACTGAAGGTGACGCGCGGGGCCGCCGAGTGGTGATGAGGTGACCAACCAATGGCGACATGCGGGGCGGCCGGGTGGTTATGAGGTGACCAACCTATGGCGACGCGGGGCGGCCGAGTGGTTATGAGGTGACCAACCTATGGCGATGGGCGGGGCGGCTGAGTGGTGATGAGGTGACCAACCGATGGCGACGCGCGAGGCGGGCGAGTGGTTATGAGGTGACCAACCTATGGCGACGCGCGGGGCGGCCGAGTGGTTATGAGGTGACCAACCTTTGGCGACACGCGGGGCGGCCGAGTGGTTATGAGGTGACCAACCTATGACGATGCACGGGGCCGCCGACTGGTTATGAGGTGACCAACCTATGGCGACGCGCGGGGCGGCCGAGTGGTGATGAGGTGACCAACCATTGGCGACGCGCGAGGCGGCCGAGTGGTTATGAGGTGACCAACCTATGGCGACGTGCGGGGCGGCCGAGTGGTTATGAGGTGACCAACCGACGGCGACGCGCGGGGCGGCCAAGTGGTGATGAGGAGACCAACCGAATGGCGTCGCGCGGGGCGGCCGAGTGGTGATGAGGTGACCAACCAAGTGGCGACACACGGAGCGGCCGAGTGGTTATGAGGTGACCAACCGAGTGGCGATGCGCGGGGCGGCCAAGTGGTGATGAGGTGACCAACCGAGTGGTGACGCACAGGGCGGCCGAGTGATTATGAGGTGACCAACCTATGGCGATGCGCGGGGCGGCCGAGTGGTGATGAGGTGACCAACCGATGGCGACGCGCGGGGCGGCCGAGTGGTGATGAGGTGACCAACCAAGTGGCGACGCATGGAGCGGCCGAGTGGTTATGACGTGACCAACCGATGGCGACGCGCGGGGCGGCCGAGTGGTGATGACGTGACCAACCGATGGCGACGCGTGGGGCGGCCGAGTGCTTATGAGGTGACCAACCGATGGCGACGTGCGGGGCGGCCAAGTGGTGATGAGGTGACCAACCGAGTGGCGACCCTCGTGGCGGCCGAGTGGTGACGAGGTGACCAACCAAGTGGCGACGCACGGAGCGGCCGAGTGGTTATTAGGTGACCAACCGATGGCGACGCGCGGGGCGGCCGAGTGGTGATGAGGTGACCAACTGAGGGTGACGCGCGGGGCGGCCGAGTGGTGATGAGGTGACCAACCAAGTGGCGACGCACGGAGCGGCCGAGTGGTTATTAGGTGACCAACCGAGTGGCGACGCGTGGGGCGGCCGAGTGGTGATGAGGTGACCAACCGAAGGTGACGCCCGGGGCCGCCGAATGGTGATGAGGTGACCAACCAATAGCGACACGCGGGGCGGCCGGGTGGTTATGAGGTGACCAACCTATGGCGACGGGCGGGGCGGCCAAGTGGTGATGAGGTGACCAACGGATGGCGACGCGTGAGGCGGTCGAGTGGTTATGAGGTGACTAACCTATGGCGACGCGTGGGGCGGCCGAGTAGTTATGAGGTGACCAACCTTTGGCGACACGCGGGGCGGCCGAGTGGTTATGAGGTGACCAACCTATGACGATGCACGGGGCCGCCGACTGGTTATGAGGTGACCAACCTATGGCGACGCGCGGGGCGGCCGAGTGGTGATGAGGTGACCAACCATTGGCGACACGCGAGGCGGCCGAGTGGTTATGAGGTGACCAACCTATGGCGACGTGCGGGGCGGCCGAGTGGTTATGAGGTGACCAACCGACGGCGACGCGCGGGGCGGCCAAGTGGTGATGAGGAGACCAACCGAATGGCGTCGCGCGGGACGGCCGAGTGGTGATGAGGTGACCAACCAAGTGGCGACACACGGAGCGGCCGAGTGGTTATGAGGTGACCAACCGTGTGGCGATGCGCGGGGCGGCCAAGTGGTGATGAGGTGACCAACCGAGTGGTGACGCACAGGGCGGCCGAGTGGTTATGAGGTGACCAACCTATGGCGATGCGTGGGGCGGCCGAGTGGTGATGAGGTGACCAACCGATGGCAACGCGCGGGGCGGCCGAGTGGTGATGAGGTGACCAACCAAGTGGCGACGCATGGAGCGGCCGAGTGGTTATGACGTGACCAACCGATGGCGACGCGCGGGGCGGCCGAGTGGTGATGACGTGACCATCCGATGGCGACGCGTGGGGCGGCCGAGTGCTTATGAGGTGACCAACCGATGGCGACGTGCGGGGCGGCCAAGTGGTGATGAGGTGACCAACCGAGTGGCGACCCTCGTGGCGGCCGAGTGGTGACGAGGTGACCAACCAAGTGGCGACGCACGGAGCGGCCGAGTGGTTATTAGGTGACCAACCGATGGCGACGCGCGGGGCGGCCGAGTGGTGATGAGGTGACCAACTGAAGGTGACGCGCGGGGCCGCCGAGTGGTGATGAGGTGACCAACCAATGGCGACATGCGGGGCGGCCGGGTGGTTATGAGGTGACCAACCTATGGCGACGCGGGGCGGCCGAGTGGTTATGAGGTGACCAACCTATGGCGATGGGCGGGGCGGCTGAGTGGTGATGAGGTGACCAACCGATGGCGACGCGCGAGGCGGGCGAGTGGTTATGAGGTGACCAACCTATGGCGACGCGCGGGGCGGCCGAGTGGTTATGAGGTGACCAACCTTTGGCGACACGCGGGGCGGCCGAGTGGTTATGAGGTGACCAACCTATGACGATGCACGGGGCCGCCGACTGGTTATGAGGTGACCAACCTATGGCGACGCGCGGGGCGGCCGAGTGGTGATGAGGTGACCAACCATTGGCGACGCGCGAGGCGGCCGAGTGGTTATGAGGTGACCAACCTATGGCGACGTGCGGGGCGGCCGAGTGGTTATGAGGTGACCAACCGACGGCGACGCGCGGGGCGGCCAAGTGGTGATGAGGAGAACAACCGAATGGCGTCGCGCGGGGCGGCCGAGTGGTGATGAGGTGACCAACCAAGTGGCGACACACGGAGCGGCCGAGTGGTTATGAGGTGACCAACCGAGTGGCGATGCGCGGGGCGGCCAAGTGGTGATGAGGTGACCAACCGAGTGGTGACGCACAGGGCGGCCGAGTGATTATGAGGTGACCAACCTATGGCGATGCGCGGGGCGGCCGAGTGGTGATGAGGTGACCAACCGATGGCGACGCGCGGGGCGGCCGAGTGGTGATGAGGTGACCAACCAAGTGGCGACGCATGGAGCGGCCGAGTGGTTATGACGTGACCAACCGATGGCGACGCGCGGGGCGGCCGAGTGGTGATGACGTGACCAACCGATGGCGACGCGTGGGGCGGCCGAGTGCTTATGAGGTGACCAACCGATGGCGACGTGCGGGGCGGCCAAGTGGTGATGAGGTGACCAACCGAGTGGCGACCCTCGTGGCGGCCGAGTGGTGACGAGGTGACCAACCAAGTGGCGACGCACGGAGCGGCCGAGTGGTTATTAGGTGACCAACCGATGGCGACGCGCGGGGCGGCCGAGTGGTGATGAGGTGACCAACTGAAGGTGACGCGCGGGGCCGCCGAGTGGTGATGAGGTGACCAACCAATGGCGACATGCGGGGCGGCCGGGTGGTTATGAGGTGACCAACCTATGGCGACGCGGGGCGGCCGAGTGGTTATGAGGTGACCAACCTATGGCGATGGGCGGGGCGGCTGAGTGGTGATGAGGTGACCAACCGATGGCGACGCGCGAGGCGGGCGAGTGGTTATGAGGTGACCAACCTATGGCGACGCGCGGGGCGGCCGAGTGGTTATGAGGTGACCAACCTTTGGCGACACGCGGGGCGGCCGAGTGGTTATGAGGTGACCAACCTATGACGATGCACGGGGCCGCCGACTGGTTATGAGGTGACCAACCTATGGCGACGCGCGGGGCGTCCGAGTGGTGATGAGGTGACCAACCATTGGCGACGCGCGAGGCGGCCGAGTGGTTATGAGGTGACCAACCTATGGCGACGTGCGGGGCGGCCGAGTGGTTATGAGGTGACCAACCGACGGCGACGCGCGGGGCGGCCAAGTGGTGATGAGGAGACCAACCGAATGGCGTCGCGCGGGGCGGCCGAGTGGTGATGAGGTGACCAACCAAGTGGCGACACACGGAGCGGCCGAGTGGTTATGAGGTGACCAACCGAGTGGCGATGCGCGGGGCGGCCAAGTGGTGATGAGGTGACCAACCGAGTGGTGACGCACAGGGCGGCCGAGTGGTTATGAGGTGACCAACCTATGGCGATGCGCGGGGCGGCCGAGTGGTGATGAGGTGACCAACCGATGGCGACGCGCGGGGCGGCCGAGTGGTGATGAGGTGACCTACCAAGTGGCGATGCATGGAGCGGCCGAGTGGTTATGACGTGACCAACCGATGGCGACGCGCGGGGCGGCCGAGTGGTGATGACGTGACCAACCGATGGCGACGCGTGGGGCGGCCGAGTGCTTATGAGGTGACCAACCGATGGCGACGTGCGGGGCGGCCAAGTGGTGATGAGGTGACCAACCGAGTGGCGACCCTCGTGGCGGCCGAGTGGTGACGAGGTGACCAACCAAGTGGCGACGCACGGAGCGGCCGAGTGGTTATTAGGTGACCAACCTATGGCGATGCGCGGGGCGGCCGAGTGGTGATGAGGTGACCAACCGATGGCGACGCGCGGGGCGGCCGAGTGGTGACGAGGTGACCAACCAAGTGGCGACGCACGGAGCGGCCGAGTGGTTATTAGGTGACCAACCGATGGCGACGCGCGGGGCGGCCGAGTGGTGATGAGGTGACCAACTAAAGGTGACGCGCGGGGCCGCCGAGTGGTGATGAGGTGACCAACCAATGGCGACATGCGGGGCGGCCGGGTGGTTATGAGGTGACCAACCTATGGCGACGCGGGGCGGCCGAGTGGTTATGAGGTGACCAACCTATGGCGATGGGCGGGGCGGCTGAGTGGTGATGAGGTGACCAACCGATGGCGACGCGCGAGGCGGGCGAGTGGTTATGAGGTGACCAACCTATGGCGACGCGCGGGGCGGCCGAGTGGTTATGAGGTGACCAACCTTTGGCGACACGCGGGGCGGCCGAGTGGTTATGAGGTGACCAACCTATGACGATGCACGGGGCCGCCGACTGGTTATGAGGTGACCAACCTATGGCGACGCGCGGGGCGTCCGAGTGGTGATGAGGTGACCAACCATTGGCGACGCGCGAGGCGGCCGAGTGGTTATGAGGTGACCAACCTATGGCGACGTGCGGGGCGGCAGAGTGGTTATGAGGTGACCAACCGACGGCGACGCGCGGGGCGGCCAAGTGGTGATGAGGAGACCAACCGAATGGCGTCGCGCGGGGCGGCCGAGTGGTGATGAGGTGACCAACCAAGTGGCGACACACGGAGCGGCCGAGTGGTTATGAGGTGACCAACCGAGTGGCGATGCGCGGGGCGGCCAAGTGGTGATGAGGTGACCAACCGAGTGGTGACGCACAGGGCGGCCGAGTGGTTATGAGGTGACCAACCTATGGCGATGCGCGGGGCGGCCGAGTGGTGATGAGGTGACCAACCGATGGCGACGCGCGGGGCGGCCGAGTGGTGATGAGGTGACCTACCAAGTGGCGATGCATGGAGCGGCCGAGTGGTTATGACGTGACCAACCGATGGCGACGCGCGGGGCGGCCGAGTGGTGATGACGTGACCAACCGATGGCGACGCGTGGGGCGGCCGAGTGCTTATGAGGTGACCAACCGATGGCGACGTGCGGGGCGGCCAAGTGGTGATGAGGTGACCAACCGAGTGGCGACCCTCGTGGCGGCCGAGTGGTGGCGAGGTGACCAACCAAGTGGCGACGCACGGAGCGGCCGAGTGGTTATTAGGTGACCAACCGATGGCGACGCGCGGGGCGGCCGAGTGGTGATGAGGTGACCAACTGAAGGTGACGCGCGGGGCCGCCGAGTGGTGATGAGGTGACCAACCAATGGCGACATGCGGGGCCGCCGGGTGGTTATGAGGTGACCAACCTATGGCGACGCGGGGCGGCCGAGTGGTTATGAGGTGACCAACCTATGGCGATGGGCGGGGCGGCTGAGTGGTGATGAGGTGACCAACCGATGGCGACGCGCGAGGCGGGCGAGTGGTTATGAGGTGACCAACCTATGGCGACGCGCGGGGCGACCGAGTGGTTATGAGGTGACCAACCTTTGGCGACATGCGGGGCGGCCGAGTGGTTATGAGGTGACCCACCGACAGCGACGTGCGGGGCATCCAAGTGGTCATGAGGAGACCAACCGAGTGGCCACGCGTGGGGCGGCCGAGTGGTGATGAGGTGACCAACCAAGTGGCGACACACGGAGCGGCCGAGTGGTTATGAGGTGACCAACCGAGTGGCGACGCGCGGGGCAGTCAAGTGTTGATGAGGTGACCAACCGAGTGGCGACGCGCGGGCGGCCGAGTGGTGATGAGGTGACCAACCAAGAGGTGACGCACGAAGCGGCCGAGTGGTTATGAGGTTACCAACCGATGGGGACGCGCGGGGCGGCCAAGTGGTGATGAGCAGACCAACCAAGTGGCGACGCACGGAGCGGCCCAGTGGTTATGAGGTGACCAACCGCTGGCGACACGCGGGGCGGCCGAGTAGTGATGAGGTGACCAACCTAAGGCGACGCATGGGGCGGCGGAGTGGTTATGAGTGACCAACCAATGGCGACGCGCGGGGCGGCCGAGTGGTTATGAGGTAACCAAAGTATGGCGACGCGCGGGGCGGCCGAGTGATGATGAGGTGACCCACCGATAGCGACGCGCGAGGCGGCCAAGTGGTTATGAGGTGACCAACCTATGGCGACGCGTGGGGCGGCCGAGTGGTTATGAGGTGACCAACCGATGGGGACGCGCTGGGCGGCCGAGGGGTGATGAGGTGACCAACCAAGTGGCGACGCACGGAGCGGCCGAGTGGTTATTAGGTGACCAACCGATGGCGACGCGCGGGGCGGCCGAGTGGTGACGAGGTGACCAACTGAAGGTGACGCGCGGGGCGGCCGAGTGGTGATGAGGTGACCAACCAATGGCGACATGCGGGGCGGCCGGGTGGTTATAATGTGACCAACCTATGGCGACGCGGGGCGGCCGAGTGGTTATGAGGTGACCAACCTATGGCGATGGGCGGGGCGGCTGAGTGGTGATGAGGTGACCAACCGATGGCGACGCGCGAGGCGGTCGAGTGGTTATGAGGTGACCAACCTATGGCGACGCGCGGGGCGACCGAGTGGTTATGAGGTGACCAACCTTTGGCGACACGCGGGGCGGCCGAGTGGTTATGAGGTGACCCACCGACGGCGACGCGCGGGGCATCCAAGTGGTCATGAGGAGACCAACCGAGTGGCCACGCGTGGGGCGGCCGAGTGGTGATGAGGTGACCAACCAAGTGGCGACACACGGAGCGGCCGAGTGGTTATGAGGTGACCAACCGAGTGGCGACGCGCGGGGCAGCCAAGTGTTGATGAGGTGACCAACCGAGTGGCGACGCGCGGGCGGCCGAGTGGTGATGAGGTGACCAACCAAGAGGTGACGCACGAAGCGGCCGAGTGGTTATGAGGTTACCAACCGATGGGGACGCGCTGGCCGGCCGAGTGGTGATGAGGAGACCAACCAAGTGGCGACGCACGGAGCGGCCCAGTGGTTATGAGGTGACCAACCGCTGGCGACGCGCGGGGCGGCCGAGTCGTGATGAGGTGACCAACCTAAGGCGACGCATGGGGCGGCGGAGTGGTTATGAGGTGACCAACCAATGGCGACGCGCGGGGCGGCCGAGTGGTTATGAGGTAACCAAAGTATGGCGACGCGCGGGGCGGCCGAGTGGTGATGAGGTGACCCACCGATAGCGACGCGCGAGGCGGCCAAGTGGTTATGAGGTGACCAACCTATGGCGACGCGTGGGGCGGCCGAGTGGTTATGAGGTGACCAACCGATGGGGACACGCTGGGCGGCCGAGTGGTGATGAGGTGACCAACCAAGTGGCGACCTACGGAGCGGCCCAGTGGTTATGAGGTGACCAACCGATGGCGACGCGCGGGGCGGCTCAGTGGTGATGAGGTGACCAACCGAAGGTGACGCGCGGGGCCGCCGAGTGGTGATGAGGTGACCAACCAACGGCGACACGCGGGGGGGCCGGGTGGTTATGAGGTGACCAACCTATGGCGACGCGCGGGGCGGCCGAGTGGTTATGAGGTGACCAACCTATGGCGACGGGCGGGGCGGCCGAGTGGTGATGAGGTGACCAACCGATGGCGACGCGCGAGGCGGTCGAGTGGTTATGAGGTGACCAACCTATGGCGACGCACGGAGCGGCCGAGTGGTTCTGAGGTGACCAACCTTTGGCGACACGCGGGGCGGCCGAGTGGTTATGAGGTGACCCACCGACGGCGACGCGCGGGGCATCCAAGTGGTCATGAGGAGACCAACCGAGTGGCCACGCGTGGGGCGGCCGAGTGGCGATGAGGTGACCAACCAAGTGGCGACACACGGAGCGGCCGAGTGGTTATGAGGTGACCAACCGAGTGGCGACGCGCGGGGCAGCCAAGTGTTGATGAGGTGACCAACCGAGTGGCGACGCGCGGGCGGCCGAGTGGTGATGAGGTGACCAACCAAGAGGTGACGCACGAAGCGGCCGAGTGGTTATGAGGTTACCAACCGATGGGGACGCGCTGGGCGGCCGAGTGGTGATGAGGAGACCAACCAGGTGGCGACGCACGGAGCGGCCCAGTGGATATGAGGTGACCAACCGCTGGCGACGCGCGGGGCGGCCGAGTAGTGATGAGGTGACCAACCTAAGGCGACGCATGGGGCGGCGGAGTGGTTATGAGGTGACCAACCAATGGCGACGCGCGGGGCGGCCGAGTGGTTATGAGGTAACCAAAGTATGGCGACGCGCGGGGCGGCCGAGTGGTGATGAGGTGACCCACCGATAGCGACGCGCGAGGCGGCCAAGTGGTTATGAGGTGACCAACCTATGGCGATGCGTGGGGCGGCCGAGTGGTTATGAGGTGACCAACCGATGGGGACGCGCTGGGCGGCCGAGTGGTGATGAGGTGACCAACCAAGTGGCGACACACGGAGCGGCCCAGTGGTTATGAGGTGACCAACCGATGGCGACGCGCGGGGCGGCCGAGTGGTGATGAGGTGACCAACCGAAGGTGACGCGCGGGGCCGCCGAGTGGTGATGAGGTGACCAACCAATGGCGACACGCGGGGGGGCCGGGTGGTTATGAGGTGACCAACCTATGGCGACGCGCGGGGCGGCCGAGTGGTTATGAGGTGACCAACCTATGGCGACGGGCGGGGCGGCCGAGTGGTGATGAGGTGACCAACCGATGGCGACGCGCGAGGCGGTCGAGTGGTTATGAGGTGACCAACCTATGGCGACGCGCGGGGCGACCGAGTGGTTATGAGGTGACCAACCTTTGGCGACACGCGGGGCGGCCGAGTGGTTATGAGGTGACCAACTTATGACGATGCACGGGGCCGCCGACTGGTTATGAGGTGACCAACCTATGGCGACGCGCGGGGCGGCCGAGTGGTGATGAGGTGACCAACCGATGGCGACGCGCGGGGCGGCCGAGTGGTGATGACGTGACCAACCGATGGCGACGCGTGGGGCGGCCGAGTGCTTATGAGGTGACCAACCGATGGCGACGTGCGGGGCGGCCAAGTGGTGATGAGGTGACCAACCGAGTGGCGACCCTCGTGGCGGCCGAGTGGTGACGAGGTGACCAACCAAGTGGCGACGCACGGAGCGGCCGAGTGGTTATTAGGTGACCAACCGATGGCGACGCGCGGGGCGGCCGAGTGGTGATGAGGTGACCAACTGAAGGTGACGCGCGGGTCGGCCGAGTGGTGATGAGGTGACCAACCAATGGCCACATGCGGGGCGGCCGGGTGGTTATGAGGTGACCAACCTATGGCGACGGGCGGGGCGGCCGAGTGGTGATGAGGTGACCAACCGATGGCGACACGCGAGGCGGTCGAGTGGTTATGAGGTGACCAACATATGGCGACGCGCGGGGCGACCGAGTGATTATGAGGTGACCAACCTTTGGCGACACGCGGGGCGGCCGAGTGGTTATGAGGTGACCAACTTATGACGATGCACGGGGCCGCCGACTGGTTATGAGGTGACCAACCTATGGCGACGCGTGGGGCGGCCGAGTGGTGATGAGGTGACCAACCATTGGCGACGCGCGAGGCGGCAAGTGGTTATTAGGTGACCAACCTATGGCGACGCGCGCGGCGGCCGATTGGTTATGAGGTGACCAACCGACGGCGACGAGCGGGGCAGCCAAGTGGTGATGAGGAGACCAACCGAATGGCGTCGAGCGGGGCGGCCGAGTGGTGATGAGGTGACCAACCTATGGCGACGCGGGGCGGCCGAGTGGTTATGAGGTGACCAACCTATGGCGATGGGCGGGGCGGCTGAGTGGTGATGAGGTGACCAACCGATGGCGACGCGCGCGGCGGTCGAGTGGTTATGAGGTGACCAACCTATGGCGACGCGCGGGGCGACCGAGTGGTTATGAGGTGACCAACCTTTGGCGACACGCGGGGCGGCCGAGTGGTTATGAGGTGACCCACCGACGGCGACGCGCGGGGCATCCAAGTGGTCATGAGGAGACCAACCGAGTGGCCACGCGTGGGGCGGCCGAGTGGTGATGAGGTGACCAACCAAGTGGCGACACACGGAGCGGCCGAGTGGTTATGAGGTGACCAACCGAGTGGCGACGCGCGGGGCAGCCAAGTTTTGATGAGGTGACCAACCGAGTGGCGACGCGCGAGCGGCCGAGTGCTGATGAGGTGACCAACCAAGAGGTGACGCACGAAGCGGCCGAGTGGTTATGAGGTTACCAACCGATGGGGACGCGCGGGGCGGCCGAGTGGTGATGAGGAGACCAACCAAGTGGCGACGCACGGAGCGGCCCAGTGGTTATGAGGTGACCAACCGCTGGTGACGCGCGGGGCGGCCGAGTAGTGATGAGGTGACCAACCTAAGGCGACGCATGGGGCGACGGAGTGGTTATGAGGTGACCAACCAATGGCGACACGCGGGGCGGCCGAGTGGTTATGAGGTAACCAAAGTATGGCGACGCGCGGGGCGGCCGAGTGGTGATGAGGTGACCCACCGATAGCGACGCGCGAGGCGGCCAAGTGGTTATGAGGTGACCAGCCTATGGCGATGCGTGGGGCGGCCGAGTGGTTATGAGGTGACCAACCGATGGGGACGCGCTGGGCGGCCGAGTGGTGATGAGGTGACCAACCAAGTGGCGACACACGGAGCGGCCCAGTGGTTATGAGGTGACCAACCAATGGCGACGCGCGGGGCGGCCGAGTGGTGATGAGGTGACCAACCGAAGGTGACGCGCGGGGCCGCCGAGTGGTGATGAGGTGACCAACCAATGGCGACACGCGGGGCGGCCGGGTGGTTATGAGGTGACCAACCTATGGCGACGCGCGGGGCGGCCGAGTGGTTATGAGGTGACCAACCTATGGCGACGGGCGGGGCGGCCGAGTGGTGCTGAGGTGACCAACCGATGGAGACGCGCGAGGCGGTCGAGTGGTTATGAGGTGACCAACCTATGGCGACGCGCGGGGCGACCGAGTGGTTATGAGGTGACCAACCTTTGGCGACACGCGGGGCGGCCGAGTGGTTATGAGGTGACCAACTTATGACGATGCACGGGGCCGCCGACTGGTTATGAGGTGACCAACCTATGGCGACGCGCGGGGCGGCCGAGTGGTGATGAGGTGACCAACCGATGGTGACGCGCGGGGCGGCCGAGTGGTGATGACGTGACCAACCGATGGCGACGCGTGGGGCGGCCGAGTGCTTATGAGGTGACCAACCGATGGCGACGTGCGGGGCGGCCAAGTGGTGATGAGGTGACCAACCGAGTGGCGACCCTCGTGGCGGCCGAGTGGTGACGAGGTGACCAACCAAGTGGCGACGCACGGAGCGGCCGAGTGGTTATTAGGTGACCAACCGATGGCGACGCGCGGGGCGGCCGAGTGGTGATGAGGTGACCAACTGAAGGTGACGCGCGGGGCGGCCGAGTGGTGATGAGGTGACCAACCAATGGCGACATGCGGGGCGGCCGGGTGGTTATGAGGTGACCAACCTATGGCGACGGGCGGGGCGGCCGAGTGGTGATGAGGTGACCAACCGATGGCGACACGCGAGGCGGTCGAGTGGTTATGAGGTGACCAACCTATGGCGATGCGCGGGGCGACCGAGTGGTTATGAGGTGACCAACCTTTCGCGACATGCGGGGCGGCCGAGTGGTTATGAGGTGACCAACTTATGACGATGCACGGGGCCGCCGACTGGTTATGAGGTGACCAACCTATGGCGACGCGTGGGGCGGCCGAGTGGTGATGAGGTGACCAACCATTGGCGACGCGCGAGGCGGCCAAGTGGTTATTAGGTGACCAACCTATGGCGACGCGCGCGGCGGCCGAGTGGTTATGAGGTGACCAACCGACGGCGACGAGCGGGGCGGCCAAGTTGTGATGAGGAGACCAACCGAATGGCGTCGAGCGGGGCGGCCGAGTGGTGATGAGGTGACCAACCAAGTGGCGACACACGGAGCGGCCGAGTGGTTATGAGGTGACCAACCTATGGCGATGCGCGGGGCCGAGTGGTGATGAGGTGACCAACCGATGGCGACGCGCGGGGCGGCCGAGTGGAGATGAGGTGACCAACCAAGTGGCGACGCATGGAGCGGCCGAGTGGTTATGAGGTGACCAACCGATGGCGACGCGCGGGGCGGCCGAGTGGTGATGACGTGACCAACCGATGGCGACGCGTGGGGCGGCCGAGTGCTTATGAGGTGACCAACCGATGGCGACGTGCGGGGCGGCCAAGTGGTGACGAGGTGACCAACCGAGTGGCGACCCTCGTGGCGGCCGAGTGGTGACGAGGTGACCAACCAAGTGGCGACGCACGGAGCGGCCGAGTGGTTATTAGGTGACCAACCGATGGCGACGCGCGGGGCGGCCGAGTGGTGATGAGGTGACCAACTGAAGGTGACGCGCGGGGCGGCCGAGTGGTGATGAGGTGACCAACCAATGGCGACATGCGGGGCGGCCGGGTGGTTATGAGGTGACTAACCTATGGCGACGCGGGGCGGCCGAGTGGTTATGAGGTGACCAACCTATGGCGATGGGCGGGGCGGCTGAGTGGTGATTAGGTGACCAACCGATGGCGACGCGCGCGGCGGTCGAGTGGTTATGAGGTGACCAACCTATGGCGACGCGCGGGGCGACCGAGTGGTTATGAGGTGACCAACCTTTGGCGACACGCGGGGCGGCCGAGTGGTTATGAGGTGACCCACCGACGGCGACGCGCGGGGCATCCAAGTGGTCATGAGGAGACCAACCGAGTGGCCACGCGTGGGGCGGCCGAGTGGTGATGAGGTGACCAACCAAGTGGCGACACACGGAGCGGCCGAGTGGTTATGAGGTGACCAACCGAGTGGCGACGCGCGGGGCAGCCAAGTGGTGATGAGGTGACCAACCAAGAGGTGACGCACGAAGCGGCCGAGTGGTTATGAGGTTACCAACCGATGGGGACGCGCGGGGCGGCCGAGTGGTGATGAGGAGACCAACCAAGTGGCGACGCACGGAGCGGCCCAGTGGTTATGAGGTGACCAACCGCTGGCGACGCGCGGGGCGGCCGAGTAGTGATGAGGTGACCAACCTAACGCGACGCATGGGGCGGCGGAGTGGTTATGAGGTGACCAACCAATGGCGACACGCGGGGCGGCCGAGTGGTTATGAGGTAACCAAAGTATGGCGACGCGCGGGGCGGCCGAGTGGTGATGAGGTGACCCACCGATAGCGACGCGCGAGGCGGCCAAGTGGTTATGAGGTGACCAACCTATGGCGACGCGTGGGGCGGCCGAGTGGTTATGAGGTGACCAACCGATGGGGACGCGCTGGGCGGCCGAGTGGTGATGAGGTGACCAACCAAGTGGCGACACACGGAGCGGCCCAGTGGTTATGAGGTGACCAACCGATGGCGACGCGCGGGGCGGCCGAGTGGTGATGAGGTGACCAACCGAAGGTGACGCGCGGGGCCGCCGAGTGGTGATGAGGTGACCAACCAATGGCGACACGCGGGGCGGCCGGGTGGTTATGAGGTGACCAACCTATGGCGACGCGCGGGGCGGCCGAGTGGTTATGAGGTGACCAACCTATGGCGACGGGCGGGGCGGCCGAGTGGTGATGAGGTGACCAACCGATGGCGACGCGCGAGGCAGTCGAGTGGTTATGAGGTGACCAACCTATGGCGACGCGCGGGGCGACCGAGTGGGTATGAGGTGACCAACCTTTGGCGACACGCGGGGCGGCCGAGTGGTTATGAGGTGACAAACTTATGACGATGCACGGGGCCGCCGACTGGTTATGAGGTGACCAACCTATGGCGACGCGCGGGGCGGCCGAGTGGTGATGAGGTGACCAACCATTGGCGACGCGCGAGGCAGCCAAGTGGTTATGAGGTGACCAACCTATGGCGACCCGCGCGGCGGCCGAGTGGTTATGAGGTGACCAACCGACGGCGACGAGCGGGGCGGCCAAGTGGTGATGAGGAGACCAACCGAATGGCGTCGAGCGGGGCGGCCGAGTGGTGATGAGGTGACCAACCAAGTGGCGACACACGGAGCGGCCGAGTGGTTATGAGGTGACCAACCTATGGCGATGCGCGGGGCGGCCGAGTGGTGATGAGGTGACCAACCGATGGCGACGCGCGGGGCGGCCGAGTGGTGATGAGGTGACCAACCAAGTGGCGACGCATGGAGCGGCCGAGTGGTTATGAGGTGACCTACCGATGGCGACGCGCGGGGCGGCCGAGTGGTGATGACGTGACCAACCGATGGCGACGCGTGGGGCGGCCGAGTGCTTATGAGGTGACCAACCGATGGCGACGTGCGGGGCGGCCAAGTGGTGATGAGGAGACCAACCGAATGGCGTCGAGCGGGGCGGCCGAGTGGTGATGAGGTGACCAACCAAGTGGCGACACACGGAGCGGCCGAGTGGTTATGAGGTGACCAACCTATGGCGATGCGCGGGGCGGCCGAGTGGTGATGAGGTGACCAACCGATGGCGACGCGCGGGGCGGCCGAGTGGTGATGAGGTGACCAACCAAGTGGCGACGCATGGAGCGGCCGAGTGGTTATGAGGTGACCAACCGATGGCGACGCGCGGGGCGGCCGAGTGGTGATGACGTGACCAACCGATGGCGACGCGTGAGGCGGCCGAGTGCTTATGAGGTGACCAACCGATGGCGACGTGCGGGGCGGCCAAGTGGTGATGAGGTGACCAACCGAGTGGTGACCCTCGTGGCGGCCGAGTGGTGACGAGCTGACCAACCAAGTTGCGACGCACGGAGCGGCCGAGTGGTTATTAGGTGACCAACCGATGGCGACGCGTGGGGCGGCCGAGTGGTGATGAGGTGACCAACTGAAGGTGACGCGCGGGGCGGCCGAGTGGTGATGAGGTGACCAACCAATGGCGACATGCGGGGCGGCCGGGTGGTTATGAGGTGACCAACCTATGGCGACGCGGGGCGGCCGAGTGGTTATGAGGTGACCAACCTATGGCGATGGGCGGGGCGGCTGAGTGGTGATGAGGTGACCAACCGATGGCGACGCGCGAGGCGGTCGAGTGGTTATGAGGCGACCAACCTATGGCGACGCGCGGGGCGACCGAGTGGTTATGAGGTGACCAACCTTTGGCGATACGCAGGGCGGCCGAGTGGTTATGAGGTGACCCACCGACGGCGACGCGCGGGGCATCCAAGTGGTCATGAGGAGACCAACCGAGTGGCCACGCGTGGGGCGGCCGAGTGGTGATGAGGTGACCAACCAAGTGGCGACACACGGAGCGGCCGAGTGGTTATGAGGTGACCAACCGAGTGGCGACGCGCGGGGCAGCCAAGTGTTGATGAGGTGACCAACCGAGTGGCGACGCGCGGGCGGCCGAGTGGTGATGAGGTGACCAACCAAGAGGTGACGCACGAAGCGGCTGAGTGGTTATGAGGTTACCAACCGATGGGGACGCGCGGGGCGGCCGAGTGGTGATGAGGAGACCAACCAAGTGGCGACGCACGGAGCGGCCCAGTGGTTATGAGGTGACCAACCGCCGGCGACGCGCGGGGCGGCCGAGTAGTGATGAGGTGACTGTTGGGGAACGCAGTAATTTCAAAAAATTTCCTACGCACACGCAAGATCATGGTGATGCATAGCAACGAGAGGGGAGAGTGTTGTCTACGTACCAACGCAGACCGACTGCGGAAGCGATCACACAACGTAGAGGAAGTAGTCGTACGTCTTCTTCCCGATCCGACCGATCCAAGCACCGTTACTCCGGCACCTCCGAGTTCTTAGCACACGTTCAGCTCGATGACGTTCCTCGGGCTCCGATCCAGCAAAGCGTCGAGGAAGAGTTCCGTCAGCACGACGGCGTGGTGACGATCTTGATGTACTACCGACGCAGGGCTTCGCCTAAGCACTGTAACGGTATGATCGAGGTGGAATTTGGTGGCAGGGGGCACCGCACACGGCTAAGGAGCGATTAACTTGTGTGTCTTGGGGTGCCCCCTGCCCCCGTATATAAAGGCCAGGGGCAGGGGGTTCGGCCGGCCAGGTGGGAGGCGCAGGGAGGAGTCCTACTCCCACCGGGAGTAGGACTCCTTCCCCCCAATCCTATTCCAACTAGGATTCTTGGGGAAGAAGGACAAAGAGGGGGCCGGCCCACCTCTCCTAGTCCTATTAGGACTTGGGAAAGGTGGGGGGCGCCGGCCAGGTGTGGGCTGCCTCTTCTCTCTTTTCCACTAAGGCCCAATAGGCCCATTTACCTCCCGGGGGGTTCCGGTAACCCTCCCGGTAATCCGGAAAAATCCCGATTTCACCCGGAACGCTTCCGGTGCCCAAACATAGGCTTCCAATATATCAATCTTTACGTCTCGACCTTTTCGAGACTCCTCGTCATGTCCGTGATCTCATCCGGGACTCCGAACAACCTTCGGTACATCAAAATGCATAAACTCATAATAACTGTCATCGTAACGTTAAGCGTGCGGACCCTACGGTTCGAGAACAATGTAGACATGGCCGAGACACGTCTCCGGTCAATAACCAATAGCGGGACCTGGATGTCCATATTGGCTCCTACATATTCTACGAAGATCTTTTATCGGTCAGACCGCATAACAACATACGTTGTTCCCTTTGTCATCGGTATGTTACTTGCCCGAGATTCGATCGTCGGTATCCAATACCTAGTTCAATCTCATTACTGGCAAGTCTCTTTACTCGTTCCGTAATACATCATCTTATAACTAACATCTTAGTTATTATGCTTGCAAGGCTTATGTGATGTGTATTACCGAGAGGGCCCAGAGATACCTCTCCGACAATCAGAGTGACAAAACCTAGTCTCGAAATACGCCAACCCAACATCTACCATTGGAGACACCTGTAGTACTCCTTTATAATCACCCAGTTACGTTGTGACGTTTGGTAGTACCCAAAGTGTTCCTCCGGTAAATGGGAGTTGCATAATCTCATAGTTATAGGAACATGTATAAGTCATGAATAAAGCAATAGCAACATACTAAACGATCGGGTGCTAAGCTAATGGAATGGGTCATGTCAATCAGATCATTCAACTAATGATGTGACCTCGTTAATCAAATAACAACTCTTCAATCACCATATTTCCTTCAATCAGATTATTGCCTCTAGGGAATATTTCCTTCAATCACCACTCGGTCGCCCCGCCCGTCGCCATAGGTTGGTCACCTCATAACCACTCGGCCGCCCCGCGCGTCGCCATAGGTTGGTCACCTCATAACCACCCGGCCGCCCCGCGTGTCGCCATTGGTTGGTCACCTAATCACCACTCGGCGGCCCCGCGCGTCACCTTCGGTTGGTCACCTCATCACCACTCGGCCGCCCCACGCGTCGCCATCGGTTGGTCACCTCATAACCACTGGGCCGCTCCGTGTGTCGCCACTTGGTTGGTCACCTCATCACCACTCGGCCGCCCAGCGCGTCCCCATCGGTTGGTCACCTCATAACCACTCGGCCGCCCCACGCGTCGCCATAGGTTGGTCACCTCATAACCACTTGGCCGCCTCGCGCATCGCTATCGGTGGGTCACCTCATCACCACTCGGCCGCCCCGCGCGTCGCCATACTTTGGTTACCTCATAACCACTCGGCCGCCCCGCGTGTCGCCATTGGTTGGTCACCTCATAATCACTCCGCCGCCCCATGCGTCGCCTTAGGTTGGTCACCTCATCACTACTCGGCCGCCCCGCGCGTCGCCAGCGGTTGGTCACGTAATAACCACTGGGCCGCTCCGTGCGTCGCCACTTGGTTGGTCTCCTCATCACCACTCGGCCGCCCCGCGCGTCCCCATCGGTTGGTAACCTCATAACCACTCGGCCGCTTCGTGCGTCACCTCTTGGTTGGTCACCTCATCACCACTCGGCCGCTCGCGCGTCGCCACTCGGTTGGTCACCTCATCAACACTTGGCTGCCCCGCGCGTCGCCACTCGGTTGGTCACCTCATAACCACTCGGCCGCTCCGTGTGTCGCCACTTGGTTGGTTACCTCATCACCACTCGGCCGCCCCACGCGTGGCCACTCGGTTGTTCTCCTCATGACCACTTGGATGCCCCGCGCGTCGCCGTCCGTGGGTCACCTCATAACCACTCGGCCGCCTCGCGTGTCGCCAAAGGTTGGTCACCTCATAACCGCTCGGTCGCCCCGCGCGTCGCCATAGGTTGGTCACCTCATAACCACTCGACCGCCTCGCGCGTCGCCATCGGTTGGTCACCTCATCACCACTCAGCCGCCCCGCCCATCGCCATAGGTTGGTCACCGCATAACCACTCGGCCGCCCCGCGTCGCCATAGGTTGGTCACCTCATAACCACCCGGCCGCCCCGCATGTCGCCATTGGTTGGTCACCTCATCACCACTCGGCCGCCCCGCGCGTCACCTTCAGTTGGTCACCTCATCACCACTCGGCCGCCCCGCGCGTCGCCATCGGTGGGTCACCTAATAACCACTCGGCCGCTCCGTGCATCGCCACTTGGTTGGTCACCTCGTCACCACTCGGCCGCGACGAGGGTCGCCACTCGGTTGGTCACCTCGTCACCACTTGGCCGCCCCGCACGTCGCCATCGGTTGGTCACCTCATAAGCACTCGGCCGCCCCACGCGTCACCATCGGTTGGTCACGTCATCACCACTCGGCCGCCCCGCGCGTCGCCATCGGTTGGTCACCTCATAACCACTCGGCCGCTCCATGCGTCGCCACTTGGTTGGTCACCTCATCACCACTCGGCCGCCCCGCGCGTCGCCATCGGTTGGTCACCTCATCACCACTCGGCCGCCCCGCGCATCGCCATAGGTTGGTCACCTCATAACCACTCGGCCGCTTCGTGTGTCGCCACTTGGTTGGTCACCTCATCACCACTCGGCCGCCCCGCTCGACGCCATTCGGTTGGTCTCCTCATCACCACTTGGCCGCCCCGCTCGTCGCCGTCGGTTGGTCACCTCATAACCACTCGGCTGCCGCGCGCGTCGCCATAGGTTGGTCACCTCATAACCACTTGGCCGCCTCGCGCGTCGCCAATGGTTGGTCACCTCATCACCACTCGGCCGCCCCACGCGTCGCCATAGGTTGGTCACCTCATAACCAGTCGGCGGCCCCGTGCATCGTCATAAGTTGGTCACCTCATAACCACTCGGCCGCCCCGCGTGTCGGCAAAGGTTGGTCACCTCATAACCACTCGGTCGCCCCGCGCGTCGCCATAGGTTGGTCACCTCATAACCACTCGACCGCCTCGTGTGTCGCCATCGGTTGGTCACCTCATCACCACTCGGCCGCCCCACCCGTCGCCATAGGTTGGTCACCTCATACCCACTCGGCCGCCCCGCGCGTCGCCATAGGTTGGTCACCTCATAACCACCCGGCCGCCCCGCGTGTCGCCATTGGTTGGTCACCTCATCACCACTCGGCGGCCCCGCGCGTCACCTTCGGTTGGTCACCTCATCACCACTCGGCCGCCCCGCGCGTCGCCATCGGTTGGTCACCTCATAACCACTGGGCCGCTCCATGTGTCGCCACTTGGTTGGTCACTTCATCACCACTCGGCCGCCCAGCGCGTCCCCATCGGTTGGTCACCTCATAACCACTCGGCCGCCCCACGCGTCGCCATAGGTTGGTCACCTCATAACCACTTAGTCGCCTCGCGCGTCGCTATCGGTGGGTCACCTCATCATCACTCGGCCGCCCCGCGCGTCGCCATACTTTGGTTACCTCATAACCACTCGGCCGCCCCGCGCGTCGCCATTGGTTGGTCACCTCATAACCACTCCGCCGCCCCATGCGTCGCCTTAGGTTGGTCACTGAAGGAAATATGCCCTAGAGGCAATAATAAAGTTATTATTTATTTCCTTATATCATGATAAATGTTTATTATTCATGCTAGAATTGTATTAACCGGAAACATAATACATGTGTGAATACATAGACCAACAGAGTGTCACTAGTATGCCTCTACTTGACTAGCTCGTTAATCAAAGATGGTTATGTTTCCTAACCATGAACAAAGAGTTGTTATTTGATTAACGAGGTCACATCATTAGTTGAATGATCTGATTGACATGACCCATTCCATTAGCTTAGCACCCGATCGTTTAGTATGTTGCTATTGCTTTATTCATGACTTATACATGTTCCTATAACTATGAGATTATGCAACTCCCGTTTACCGGAGGAACACTTTGGGTACTACCAAACGTCACAACGTAACTGGGTGATTATAAAGGAGTACTACAGGTGTCTCCAATGGTAGATGTTGGGTTGGCGTATTTCGAGATTAGGTTTTGTCACTCTGATTGTCGGAGAGGTATCTCTGGGCCCTCTCGGTAATACACATCACATAAGCCTTGCAAGCATAATAACTAAGATGTTAGTTATGAGATGATGTATTACGGAACGAGTAAAGAGACTTGCCAGTAACGAGATTGAACTAGGTATTGGATACCGACGATTGAATCTCGGGCAAGTAACATACCGATGACAAAGGGAACAACGTATGTTGTTATGCGGTCTGACCGATAAAAGATCTTCGTAGAATATGTAGGAGACAATATGGGCATCCAGGTCCCGCTATCGGTTATTGACCGGAGACGTGTCTCGGCCATGTCTACATTGTTCTCGAACCGTAGGGTCCGCACGCTTAACGTTACGATGACAGTTATTATGAGTTTATGCATTTTGATGTACCGAAGGTTGTTCGGAGTCCCGGATGAGATCACGGACATGAAGAGGAGTCTCGAAAAGGTCGAGACGTAAAGATTGATATATTGGAAGCCTATGTTTGTGCACCGGAAGCGTTCCGGGTGAAATCGGGATTTTTCCGGATTACCGGGAGGGTTACCGGAACCCCCCGGGAGGTAAATGGGCCTATTGGGCCTTAGTGGAAAAGAGAGAAGAGGCAGCCCACACCTGGCCGGCGCCCCCCACCTTTCCCAAGTCCTAATAGGACTAGGAGAGGTGGGCCGTCCCCCTCTTTCTCCTTCTTCCCCAAGAATCCTAGTTGGAATAGGATTGGGGGGAAGGAGTCCTACTCCCGGTGGGAGTAGGACTCCTCCCTGCGCCTCCCACCTGGCCGGCCGAACCCCCTGCCCCTGGCCTTTATATACGGGGGCAGGGGGCACCCCAAGACACACAAGTTAATCGCTCCTTAGCCGTGTGCGGTGCCCCCTGCCACCAAATTCCACCTCGATCATACCGTTGTAGTGCTTAGGCGAAGCCCTGCATCGGTAGTACATCAAGATCGTCACCACGCCGTCGTGCTGACGGAACTCTTCCTCGACGCTTTGCTGGATCGGAGCCCGAGGATCGTCATCGAGCTGAACGTGTGCTAAGAACTCGGAGGTGCCGGAGTAACGGTGCTTGGATCGGTCGGATCGGGAAGAAGACGTACGACTACTTCTTCTACGTTGTGTGATCGCTTCCGCAGTCGGTCTGCGTTGGTACGTAGACAACACTCTCCCCTCTCGTTGCTATGCATCACCATGATCTTGCGTGTGCGTAGGAAATTTTTTGAAATTACTGCGTTCCCCAACAGTGGTATCAGAGCCTGGTTTTTATGGTTTGATGTTATATGCACGAGTAGAACACAAGTGAGTTGTGGGCGATACAAGTCATACTGCCTACCAGCATGTCATACTTTGGTTCGGCGGTATTGTTGGACGAGACGATCCGGACCAACCTTACGTGTACTCTTACGCGAGACCGGTTCCCTCCACGTGCTATGCACACAGATGGCTTGCGGAAGACTGTCTCTCCAACTTTAGTTGAACCAAGTGTGACTACGCCCGGTCCTTGAGAAGGTTAAAACGGAGTCTATTTGACGAACTATCGTTGTGGTTTTGATGCGTAGGTGAGATGAGTTCTTGCTTAAACCCGTAGCAGCCACGTAAAACTTGCAACAACAAAGTAGAGGACGTCTAACTTGTTTTTGCAGGGCATGTTGTGATGTGATATGGTCAAAGCATGATGCTGATTTTATTGTATGAGATGATCATGTTTTGTAACCGAGTTATCGGCAACTGGCAGGAGCCATATGGTTGTCGCTTTATTGTATGCAATGCAATCGTGATGTAATGCTTTACTTTATTACTAAGCGGTAGTGATAGTCATGGAAGCATAAAGATTGGCGAGACGACAATGATGCTACGATGGATATCAAGGTGTCGCGCCGGTGACGATGGTGATCATGACGATGCTTCGGAGATGGAGATCACAAAGCACAAGATGATGATGGCCATATCATATCACTTATATTGATTGCATGTGATGTTTATCCTTTTATGCATCTTATCTTGCTTTGATTGACGGTAGCATTATAAGATGATCTCTCACTAAATTATCAAGAAGTGTTCTCCCTGAGTATGCACCGTTGCAAAAGTTCTTCGTGCTGAGACACCACGTGATGATCGGGTGTGATAGGCTCTACGTTCAAATACAACGGGTGCAAAACAGTTGCACACGCAGAATACTCAGGTTATACTTGACGAGCCAAGCATATACAGATATGGCCTCGGAACACGGAGACCGAAAGGTCGAGCGTGAATCATATAGTAGATATGATCAACATATTGATGTTCACCATTGAAAACTACTCCATTTCACGTGATGATCGGTTATGGTTTAGTTGATTTGGATCACGTAATCACTTAGAGGATAAGAGGGATGTCTATCTAAGTGGGAGTTCTTAAGTAAATTAACTGAACTTAAAAATTATCATGAACTTAGTCCTGGTAGTATCTTGCAAATCATGTTGTAGATCAATAGCTCGCGTTGTTGCTTCCCTATGTTTATTTTGATATGTTCCTAGAGAAAATTATGTTGAAAGATGTTAGTAGCAATGATGCGGATTGGATCCGTGATCTGAGGTTTATCCTCATTGCTGCACAGAAGAATTATGTCCTTGATGCACCGCTAGGTGACAGACCTATTGCAGGAGCAGATGCAGACGTTATGAACGTTTGGCTAGCTCAATATGATGACTACTTGATAGTTTAGTGCACCATGCTTAACAGCTTAGAATCGGGACTTCAAAGACGTTTTGAACGTCATGGACCATATGAGATGTTCCAGGAGTTGAAGTTAATATTTCAAGCAAATACCCGAGTTGAGAGACATGAAGTCTCCAGCAAGTTCTATAGCTAAAAGATGGAGGAGAATCGCTCAACTAGTGAGCATGTGCTCAGATTGTCTGGGTACTACAATCGCTTGAATCAAGTGGGAGTTAATCTTCCAGATAAGATAGTGATTGACAGAATTCTCTAGTCATCATCACTAAGTTAGTAGAACTTCGTGATGAACTATAATATTCAAGGGATAACGGAAACAACTCCCAAGCTCTTCGTGATGCTGAAATCAACGAAGGTAGAAATCAAGAAAAACATCAAGTGTTGATGGTTGACAAGACCACTAGTTTCAAGAAAAGGGCAAAGGGAAGAAGGGGAACTTCAAGAAGAACGGCAAGCAAGTTGCTGCTCAAGTGAAGAAGCCCAAGTCTGATCCTAAGCCTGAGACTAAGTGATTCTGCTGCAAAGGGACTGATCACTGGAAGCGGAACTACCCCAAGTGATTGGCGGATAAGTAGGATGGCAAAGTGAACAACAGTATATTTGATATACATGTTATTGATGTGTACTATACTAGTGTTTATAGCAACCCCTCAGTATTTGATGCTAGTTCAGTTGCTAAGATTAGTAACTCGAAACGGGAGTTGCAGAATAAACAGAGACTAGTTAAGGGTGAAGTGACGATGTGTGTTGGAAGTAGTTCCAAGATTGATATGATCATCATCGCACACTCCCCTATACTTTCGGGATTAGTGTTGAACTTAAATAAGTGTTATTTGGTTTTTGCGTTGAGCATGAATATGATTTGATCATGTTTATTGTAATACGGTTATTCATTTAAGTAAAAGAATAAATTGTTGTTCTCTTTACATGAATAAAACCTTATATGGTTACACACCCAATGAAAATAGTTCATTGGATCTCGATCTTAATAATACACATATTCATAATATTGAAACCAAAAGATGCAAAGTTAATAATGATAGTGCAACTTATTTGTGGCACTGCTGTTTAGGTCATATTGGTATAAAGCGCATGAAGAAACTCCATGCTGATGGGCTTTCGGAATCACTTGATTATGAATCACTTGATACTTGCGAACCATGCCTTTTGGGCAAGATGACTAAAACGCCGTTCTCCGGAACAATGGAGCGAGAAAAGATTTATTGGAAATCATACATACTGATGTATGTGGTCCGATAAATATTGCTCGCGACAGGTATCATTATTTTCTGATCTTCACAGATGATTTGAGCAGATATGAGTATATCTACTTGATGAAACATAAGTCTGAAACATTTGAAAAGTTCAAAGAATTTCAGAGTGAAGTGGAAAATCATCGTGGCAAGAAAATATGCCCTAGAGGTTATGAGGTTATGAGGTGACCAACCTATGGCGACGGGCGGGGCGACCGAGTGGTGATTGAAGGAAATATGCCCTAGAGGCAATAATCTGATTGAAGGAAATATGGTGATTGAAGAGTTGTTATTTGATTAACGAGGTCACATCATTAGTTGAATGATCTGATTGACATGACCCATTCCATTAGCTTAGCACCCGATCGTTTAGTATGTTGCTATTGCTTTATTCATGACTTATACATGTTCCTATAACTATGAGATTATGCAACTCCCATTTACCGGAGGAACACTTTGGGTACTACCAAACGTCACAACGTAACTGGGTGATTATAAAGGAGTACTACAGGTGTCTCCAATGGTAGATGTTGGGTTGGCGTATTTCGAGACTAGGTTTTGTCACTCTGATTGTCGGAGAGGTATCTCTGGGCCCTCTCGGTAATACACATCACATAAGCCTTGCAAGCATAATAACTAAGATGTTAGTTATAAGATGATGTATTACGGAACGAGTAAAGAGACTTGCCAGTAACGAGATTGAACTAGGTATTGGATACCGACGATCGAATCTCGGGCAAGTAACATACCGATGACAAAGGGAACAACGTATGTTGTTATGCGGTCTGACCGATAAAAGATCTTCGTAGAATATGTAGGAGCCAATATGGGCATCCAGGTCCCGCTATTGGTTATTGACCGGAGACGTGTCTCGGCCATGTCTACATTGTTCTCGAACCGTAGGGTCCGCACGCTTAACGTTACGATGACAGTTATTATGAGTTTATGCATTTTGATGTACCGAAGGTTGTTCGGAGTCCCGGATGAGATCACGGACATGACGAGGAGTCTCGAAAAGGTCGAGACGTAAAGATTGATATATTGGAAGCCTATGTTTGGGCACCGGAAGCATTCCGGGTGAAATCGGGATTTTTCCGGATTACCGGGAGGGTTACCGGAACCCCCCGGGAGGTAAATGGGCCTATTGGGCCTTAGTGGAAAAGAGAGAAGAGGCAGCCCACACCTGGCCGGCGCCCCCCACCTTTCCCAAGTCCTAATAGGACTAGGAGAGGTGGGCCGGCCCCCTCTTTCTCCTTCTTCCCCAAGAATCCTAGTTGGAATAGGATTGGGGGGAAGGAGTCCTACTCCCGGTGGGAGTAGGACTCCTCCCTGCGCCTCCCACCTGGCCGGCCGAACCCCCTGCCCCTGGCCTTTATATACGGGGGCAGGGGGCACCCCAAGACACACAAGTTAATCGCTCCTTAGCCGTGTGCGGTGCCCCCTGCCACCAAATTCCACCTCGATCATACCGTTACAGTGCTTAGGCGAAGCCCTGCGTCGGTAGTACATCAAGATCGTCACCACGCCGTCGTGCTGACGGAACTCTTCCTCGACGCTTTGCTGGATCGGAGCCCGAGGAACGTCATCGAGCTGAACGTGTGCTAAGAACTCGGAGGTGCCGGAGTAACGGTGCTTGGATCGGTCGGATCGGGAAGAAGACGTACGACTACTTCCTCTATGTTGTGTGATCGCTTCCGCAGTCGGTCTGCGTTGGTACGTAGACAACACTCTCCCCTCTCGTTGCTATGCATCACCATGATCTTGCGTGTGCGTAGGAAAATTTTTGAAATTACTGCGTTCCCCAACAGTGGCATCCGAGCCTGGTTTTTATGGTTTGATGTTATATGCACGAGTAGAACACAAGTGAGTTGTGGGCGATACAAGTCATACTGCCTACCAGCATGTCATACTTTTGTTCGGCGGTATTGTTGGACGAGACGATCCGGACCAACCTTACGCGTACTCTTACGCGAGACCGGTTCCCTCGACGTGCTATGCACACAGATGGCTTGCGGAAGACTGTCTCTCCAACTTTAGTTGAACCAAGTGTGACTACGCCCGGTCCTTGAGAAGGTTAAAACGGAGTCTATTTGACGAACTATCGTTGTGGTTTTGATGCGTAGGTGAGATGAGTTCTTGCTTAAACCCGTAGCAGCCACGTAAAACTTGCAACAACAAAGTAGAGGACGTCTAACTTGTTTTTGCAGGGCATGTTGTGATGTGATATGGTCAAAGCATGATGCTGATTTTATTGTATGAGATGATCATGTTTTGTAACCGAGTTATCGGCAACTGGCAGGAGCCATATGGTTGTCGCTTTATTGTATGCAATGCAATCGCGATGTAATGCTTTACTTTATTACTAAGCGGTAGTGATAGTCGTGGAAGCATAAAGATTGGCGAGACGACAACGATGCTACGATGGAGATCAAGGTGTCGCGCCGGTGACGATGGTGATCATGACGATGCTTCGGAGATGGAGATCACAAAGCACAAGATGATGATGGCCATATCATATCACTTATATTGATTGCATGTGATGTTTATCCTTTTATGCATCTTATCTTGCTTTGATTGACGGTAGCATTATAAGATGATCTCTCACTAAATTATCAAGAAGTGTTCTCCTTGAGTATGCACCGTTGCAAAAGTTCTTCGTGCTGAGACACCACGTGATGATCGGGTGTGATAGGCTCTACGTTCAAATACAACGGGTGCAAAACAGTTGCACACGCAGAATACTCAGGTTATACTTGACGAGCCAAGCATATACAGATATGGCCTCGGAACACGGAGACCGAAAGGTCGAGCGTGAATCATATAGTAGATATGATCAACATATTGATGTTCACCATTGAAAACTACTCCATTTCACGTGATGATCGGTTATGGTTTAGTTGATTTGGATCACGTAATCACTTAGAGGATAAGAGGGATGTCTATCTAAGTGGGAGTTCTTAAGTAAATTAACTGAACTTAAAAATTATCATGAACTTAGTACGTGATAGTATCTTGCTTGTTTATGTTGATTGTAGATAGATGGCTCGTGCTGTTGTTCCGTTGAATTTTAATGCGTTCCTTGAGAAAGCTAAGTTGAAAGATGATGGTAGCAATTACACGGACTGGGTCCGTAACCTGAGGATTATCCTCATTGCTGCACAGAAGAATTACGTCCTGGAAGCACCGCTAAGTGCCAGGCCTGCTGCAAGAGCAACGCCAGAAGTTATGAACGTCTGGCAGAGCAAAGCTGATGACTACTCAATAGTTCAGTGTGCCATGCTTTACGGCTTAGAACCGGGACTTCAACGACGTTTTGAACGTCATGGAGCATATGAGATGTTCCAGGAGTTGAAGTTAATATTTCAAGCAAATGCCCGGATTGAGAGATATCAAGTCTCCAATAAGTTCTATAGCTGCAAGATGGAGGAGAACAGTTCTGTCAGTGAGCATATACTCAAAATGTCTGGGTATAATAATCACTTGATTCAATTGGGAGTTACACTTCTGGATGATTGCGTCATTGACAGAATTCTCCAATCACTGCCACCAAGCTACAAGAGCTTTGTGATGAACTATAATATGCAAGGGATGAACAAGACTATTCCCGAGCTCTTCGCTATGCTGAAAGCTGCGGAGGTAGAAATCAAGAAGGAGCATCAAGTGTTGATGGTTAACAAAACCACTAGTTTCAAGAAAAAGGGCAAAGGGAAGAAGAAAGGGAACTTCAAAAAGAACGGCAAGCAAGTTGCTGCTCAAGAGAAGAAACCCAAGTCTGTACCTAAGCCTGAAACTGAGTGCTTCTACTGCAAGCAGACTGGTCACTGGAAGCGGAACTGCCCCAAGTATTTGGCGGATAAGAAGGATGGCAAGGTGAACAAAGGTATATGTGATATACATGTTATTGATGTGTACCTTACTAATGCTCGCAGTAGCACCTGGGTATTTGATACTGGTTCTGTTGTTAATATTTGCAACTCGAAACAGGGACTACAGAATAAGCGGACACTAGCAAAGGACGAGGTGACGATGCGCGTGGGAAACGGTTCCAAAGTCGATGTGATCGCAGTCGGCACGCTACCTCTACATCTACCTTCGGGATTAATATTAGACCTAAATAATTGTTATTTGGTGCCAGCGTTGAGCATGAACATTATATCTGGATCTTGTTTGATGCGAGACGGTTATTCATTTAAATCAGAGAATAATGGTTGTTCTATTTATATGAGTAATATCTTTTATGGTCATGCACCCTTGAAAAGTGGTCTATTCTTATTGAATCTCGATAGTAGTAATACACATATTCATAATGTTGAAGCCAAAAGATGCAGAGTTGATAATGATAGTGCAACTTATTTGTGGCACTGCCGTTTAGGTCATATCGGTGTAAAGCGCATGAAGAAACTCCATACTGATGGGCTTTTGGAACCACTTGATTATGAATCACTTGGTACTTGCGAACCGTGCCTCATGGGCAAGATGACTAAAACACCGTTCTCCGGTACTATGGAGAGAGCAACAGATTTATTGGAAATCATACATACTGATGTATGTGGTCCGATGAATATTGAGGCTCGTGGCGGATATCGTTATTTTCTCACCTTCACAGATGATTTAAGCAGATATGGGTATATCTACTTAATGAAACATAAGTCTGAAACATTTGAAAAGTTCAAGGAATTTCAGAGTGAAGTTGAAAATCATCGTAACAAGAAAATAAAATTTCTACGATCTGATCGTGGAGGAGAATATTTGAGTTACGAGTTTGGTGTACATTTGAAAAATTGTGGAATAGTTTCGCAACTCACGCCACCCGGAACACCACAACGTAATGGTGTGTCCGAACGTCGTAATCGTATTTTACTAGATATGGTGCGATCTATGATGTCTCTTACTGACTTACCGCTATCATTTTGGGGTTATGCTTTAGAGACGACCGCATTCACGTTAAATAGGGCACCATCTAAATCCGTTGAGACAACGCCTTATGAACTATGGTTTGGCAAGAAACCAAAGTTGTCGTTTCTTAAAGTTTGGGGCTGCGATGCTTATGTGAAAAAGCTTCAACCGGATAAGCTCGAACCCAAATCGGAGAAGTGTGTCTTCATAGGATATCCAAAGGAAACTATTGGATACACCTTCTATCACAGATCCGAAGGCAAGACTTTTGTTGCTAAATTCGGAAACTTTCTTGAGAAGGAGTTTCTCTCGAAAGAAGTGAGTGGGAGGAAAGTAGAACTTGACGAGGTAACTGTACCTACTCCATTATTGGGAAATAGTACATCACAGAAAACTGTTTCTGTGAGACCTACACCCATAAGAGAGGAAGTTAATGATGATGATCATGAAACTTTAGATCAAGATACTACTGTACCTCGTAGGTCAACCAGAGTAAGATCCGCACCAGAGTGGTACGGTAATCCTGTTCTGGAAGTCATGCTACTAGATCATGATGAACCTACGAACTATGAAGAAGCGATGGTGAGCCCAGATTCCGAAAAATGGCTTGAAGCCATGAAATCTGAGATGGGATCCATGTATGAGAACAAAGTATGGACTTTGGTTGACTTGCCCGATGATCGGCAAGCAATTGAGAATAAATGGATCTTTAAGAAAAAGACTGACGCTGATGGTAATGTTACTGTCTACAAAGCTCGACTTGTCGCAAAAGGTTTTCGACAAGTTCAAGGAGTTGACTACGATGAGACTTTCTCACCGGTAGCGATGCTTAAGTCTGTCAGAATCATGTTAGCAATTGCCGCATTTTATGATTATGAAATTTGGCAAATGGATGTAAAAACCGCATTCCTGAATGGATTTCTGGAAGAAGAGTTGTATATGATGCAACCAGAAGGTTTTGTCGATCCAAAGGGAACTAACAAAGTGTGCAAACTCCAGCGATCCATCTATGGACTGGTGCAAGCATCTCGGAGTTGGAATAAACGCTTTGATAGTGTGATCAAAGCATTTGGGTTTATACAGACTTTTGGAGAAGCCTGTATTTACAAGAAAGTGAGTGGGAGCTCTGTAGCATTTCTGATATTATATGTGGATGACATATTACTCATTGGAAATGATATAGAATTTCTGGATAGCATAAAGGGATACTTGAATAAAAGTTTTTCGATGAAAGACCTCGGGGAAGCTGCTTACATATTAGGCATAAAGATCTATAGAGTTAGATCAAAACGCTTAATTGGACTTTCACAAAGCACATACCTTGACAAGATTTTGAAGAAGTTCAAAATGGATCAAGCAAAGAAAGGGTTCTTGCCTGTATTGCAAGGTGTGAAATTGAGTCAGACTCAATGCCCGACCACTGCAGAAGATAGAGAGAAAATGAAAGATGTTCCCTATGCTTCAGTCATAGGCTCTATCATGTATGCAATGCTGTGTACCAGACCTGATGTGTGCCTTGCTATAAGTTTAGCAGGGAGGTACCAAAGTAATCCAGGGGTGGATCACTGGACAGCGGTCAAGAACATCCTGAAATACCTGAAAAGGACTAAGGATATGTTTCTCGTATATGGAGGTGACAAAGAGCTCACCGTAAGAGGTTACGTTGATGCAAGCTTTGACACTGATCCGGACGATTCTAAATCGCAAACCGGATACGTGTTTACTTTAAACGGTGGAGCTGTCAGTTGGTGCAGTTCTAAACAAAGCGTCGTAGCGGGATCTACATGTGAAGCGGAGTACATAGCTGCTTCGGAAGCAGCGAACGAAGGAGTCTGGATGAAGGAGTTCATATCCGATCTAGGTGTCATACCTAGTGCATCGGGTCCAATGAAAATCTTCTGTGACAATACTGGTGCAATTGCCCTGGCAAAGGAATCCAGATTTCACAAAAGAACTAAACACATCAAGAGACGCTTCAACTCCATCCGGGATTTAGTCCAGGTGGGAGACATAGAGATTTGCAAGATACATACGGATCTGAATGTTGCAGACCCGTTGACTAAGCCTCTTCCACGAGCAAAACATGATCAGCACCAAGACTCCATGGGTGTAAGGATCATTATTGTATAATCTAGATTATTGACTCTAGTGCAAGTGGGAGACTGAAGGAAATATGCCCTAGAGGCAATAATAAAGTTATTATTTATTTCCTTATATCATGATAAATGTTTATTATTCATGCTAGAATTGTATTAACCGGAAACATAATACATGTGTGAATACATAGACCAACAGAGTGTCACTAGTATGCCTCTACTAGACTAGCTCGTTAATCAAAGATGGTTATGTTTCCTAACCATGAACAAAGAGTTGTTATTTGATTAACGAGGTCACATCATTAGTTGAATGATCTGATTGACATGACCCATTCCATTAGCTTAGCACCCGATCGTTTAGTATGTTGCTATTGCCTTATTCATGACTTATACATGTTCCTATAACTATGAGATTATGCAACTCCCGTTTACCGGAGGAACACTTTGGGTACTACCAAACGTCACAACGTAACTGGGTGATTATAAAGGAGTACTACAGGTGTCTCCAATGGTAGATGTTGGGTTGGCGTATTTCGAGACTAGGTTTTGTCACTCTGATTGTCGGAGAGGTATCTCTGGGCCCTCTCGGTAATACACATCACATAAGCCTTGCAAGCATAATAACTAAGATGTTAGTTATAAGATGATGTATTACGGAACGAGTAAAGAGACTTGCCAGTAACGAGATTGAACTAGGTATTGGATACCGACGATCGAATCTCGGGCAAGTAACATACCGATGACAAAGGGAACAACATATGTTGTTATGCGGTCTGACCGATAAAAGATCTTCGTAGATTATGTAGGAGCCAATATGGGCATCCAGGTCCCGCTATTGGTTATTGACCGGAGACGTGTCTCGGCCATGTCTACATTGTTCTCGAACCGTAGGGTCCGCACGCTTAACGTTACGATGACAGTTATTATGAGTTTATGCATTTTGATGTACCGAAGGTTGTTCGGAGTCCCGGATGAGATCACGGACATGACGAGGAGTCTCGAAAAGGTCGAGACGTAAAGATTGATATATTGGAAGCCTATGTTTGGGCACCGGAAGCGTTCCGGGTGAAATCGGGATTTTTCCGGATTACCGGGAGGGTTACCGGAACCCCCCGGGAGGTAAATGGGCCTATTGGGCCTTAGTGGAAAAGAGAGAAGAGGCAGCCCACACCTGGCCGGCGCCCCCCACCTTTCCCAAGTCCTAATAGGACTAGGAGAGGTGGGCCGGCCCCCTCTTTCTCCTTCTTCCCCAAGAATCCTAGTTGGAATAGGATTGGGGGGAAGGAGTCCTACTCCCGGTGGGAGTAGGACTCCTCCCTGCGCCTCCCACCTGGCCGGCCGAACCCCCTGCCCCTGGCCTTTATATACGGGGGCAGGGGGCACCCCAAGACACACAAGTTAATCGCTCCTTAGCCGTGTGCGGTGCCCCCTGCCACCAAATTCCACCTCGATCATACCGTTACAGTGCTTAGGCGAAGCCCTGCGTCGGTAGTACATCAAGATCATCACCACGCCGTCGTGCTGACGGAACTCTTCCTCGACGCTTTGCTGGATCGGAGCCCGAGGAACGTCATCGAGCTGAACGTGTGCTAAGAACTCGGAGGTGCCGGAGTAACGGTGCTTGGATCGGTCGGATCGGGAAGAAGACGTACGACTACTTCCTCTACGTTGTGTGATCGCTTCCGCAGTCGGTCTGCGTTGGTACGTAGACAACACTCTCCCCTCTCGTTGCTATGCATCACCATGATCTTGCGTGTGCGTAGGAAATTTTTTGAAATTACTGCGTTCCCCAACAGTGATGAGGTGACCAACCGATGGCGACGCGCGAGGCGGTCCAGTGGTTATGAGGTGACCAACCTATGGCGACGCGCGGGGCGACCGAGTGGTTATGAGGTGACCAACCTTTGGCGACACGCGGGGCGGCCGAGTGGTTATGAGGTGACCAACTTATGACGATGCACGGGGCCGCCGACTGGTTATGAGGTGACCAACCTATGGCGACGCGCGGGGCGGCCGAGTGGTGATGAGGTGACCAACCATTGGCGACGCGCGAGGCGGCCAAGTGGTTATGAGGTGACCAACCTATGGCGACACGCGCGGCGGCCGAGTGGTTATGAGGTGACCAACCGACGGCGACGAGCGGGGCGGCCAAGTGGTGATGAGGAGACCAACCGAATGGCGTCGAGCGGGGCGGCCGAGTGGTGATGAGGTGACCAACCAAGTGGCGACACACGGAGCGGCCGAGTGGTTATGAGGTGACCAACCTATGGCGATGCGCGGGGCGGCCGAGTGGTGATGAGGTGACCAACCGATGGCGACGCGCGGGGCGGCCGAGTGGTGATGAGGTGACCAACCAAGTGGCGACGCATGGAGCGGCCAAGTGGTTATGAGGTGACCAACCGATGGCGACGCGCGGGGCGGCCGAGTGGTGATGACGTGACCAATCGATGGCGACGTGTGGGGCGGCCGAGTGCTTATGAGGTGACCAACCGATGGCGACGTGCGGGGCGGCCAAGTGGTGATGAGGTGACCAACCGAGTGGTAACCCTCGTGGCGGCCGAGTGGTGACGAGGTGACCAACCAAGTGGCGACACACGGAGCGGCCGAGTGGTTATTAGGTGACCAACCGATGGCGACGCGCGGGGCGGCCGAGTGGTGATGAGGTGACCAACTGAAGGTGACGCGCGGGGCGGCCGAGTGGTGATGAGGTGACCAACCAATGGCGACATGCGGGGCGGCGGGGTGGTTATGAGGTGACCAACCTATGGCGATGCGGGGCGGCCGAGTGGTTATGAGGTGACCAACCTATGGCGATGGGCGGGGCGGCTGAGTGGTGATGAGGTGACCAACCGATGGCGACGCGCGAGGCGGTCGAGTGGTTATGAGGTGACCAACCTATGGCGACGCGCGGGGCGACCGAGTGGTTATGAGGTGACCAACCTTTGGCGACACGCGGGGCGGCCGAGTGGTTATGAGGTGACCCACCGACGGCGACGCGCGGGGCATCCAAGTGGTCATGAGGAGACCAACCGAGTGGCCACGCGTGGGGCGGCCGAGTGGTGATGAGGTGACCAACCTAAGGCGACGCATGGGGCGGCGGAGTGGTTATGAGGTGACCAACCAATGGCGACGCGCGGGGCGGCCGAGTGGTTATGAGGTAACCAAAGTATGGCGACGCGCGGGGCGGCCGAGTGTTGATGAGGTGACCCACCGATAGCGACGCGCGAGGCGGCCAAGTGGTTATGAGGTGACCAACCTATGGCGACGCGTGGGGCGGCCGAGTGGTTATGAGGTGACCAACCGATGGGGACGCGCTGGGCGGCCGAGTGGTGATGAGGTGACCAACCAAGTGGCGACACACGGAGCGGCCCAGTGGTTATGAGGTGACCAACCGATGGCGACGCGCGGGGCGGCCGAGTGGTGATGAGGTGACCAACCGAAGGTGACGCGCGGGGCCGCCGAGTGGTGATGAGGTGACCAACCAATGGCGACACACGGAGCGGCCGAGTGGTTATGAGGTGACCAACCTATGGCGATGCGCGGGGCGGCCGAGTGGTGATGAGGTGACCAACCGATGGCGACGCGCGGGGCGGCCGAGTGGTGATGAGGTGACCAACCAAGTGGCGACGCATGGAGCGGCCGAGTGGTTATGAGGTGACCAACCGATGGCGACGCGCGGGGCGGCCGAGTGGTGATGACGTGACCAACCGATGGCGACGCGTGGGGCGGCCGAGTGCTTATGAGGTGACCAACCGATGGCGACGTGCGGGGCGGCCAAGTGGTGATGAGGTGACCAACCGAGTGGTGACCCTCGTGGCGGCCGAGTGGTGACGAGGTGACCAACCAAGTCGCGACACACGGAGCGGCCGAGTGGTTATTAGGTGACCAACCGATGGCGACGCGCGGGGCGGCCGAGTGGTGATGAGGTGACCAACTGAAGGTGACGCGCGGGGCGGCCGAGTGGTGATGAGGTGACCAACCAATGGCGACATGCGGGGCGGCCGGGTGGTTATGAGGTGACCAACCTATGGCGACGCGGGGCGGCCGAGTGGTTATGAGGTGACCAACCTATGGCGATGGGCGGGGCGGCTGAGTGGTGATGAGGTGACCAACCGATGGCGACGCGCGAGGCGGTCGAGTGGTTATGAGATGACCAACCTATGGCGACGCGCGGGGCGACCGAGTGGTTATGAGGTGACCAACCTTTGGCGACACGCGGGGCGGCCGAGTGGTTATGAGGTGACCCACCGACGGCGACGCGCGGGGCATCCAAGTGGTCATGAGGAGACCAACCGAGTGGCCACGCGTGGGGCGGCCGAGTGGTGATGAGGTGACGAACCTAAGGCGACGCATGGGGCGGTGGAGTGGTTATGAGGTGACCAACCAATGGCGACGCGCGGGGCGGCCGAGTGGTTATGAGGTAACCAAAGTATGGCGACGCGCGGGGCGGCCGAGTGGTGATGAGGTGACCCACCGATAGCGACGCGCGAGGCGGCCAAGTGGTTATGAGGTGACCAACCTATGGCGACGCGTGGGGCGGCCGAGTGGTTATGAGGTGACCAACCGATGGGGACGCCCTGGGCGGCCGAGTGGTGATGAGGTGACCAACCAAGTGGCGACACACGGAGCGGCCCAGTGGTTATGAGGTGACCTACCGATGGCGACGCGCGGGGCGGCCGAGTGGTGATGAGGTGACCAACCGAAGGTGACGCGCGGGGCCGCCGAGTGGTGATGAGGTGACCAACCAATGGCGACACGCGGGGCGGCCGGGTGGTTATGAGGTGACCAACCTATGGCGACGCGCGGGGCAGCCGAGTGGTTATGAGGTGACCAACCTATGGCGACGGGCGGGGCGGCCGAGTGGTGATGAGGTGACCAACCGATGGCGACGCGCGAGGCGGTCGAGTGGTTATGAGGTGACCAACCTATGGCGACGCGCGGGGCGACCGAGTGGTTATGAGGTGACCAACCTTTGGCGACACGCGGGGCGGCCGAGTGGTTATGAGGTGACTAACTTATGACGATGCACGGGGCCGCCGACTGGTTATGAGGTGACCAACCTATGGCGACGCGCGGGGCGGCCGAGTGGTGATGAGGTGACCAACCATTGGCGACGCGCGAGGCGGCCAAGTGGTTATGAGGTGACCAACCTATGGCGACCCGCGCGGCGGCCGAGTGGTTATGAGGTGACCAACCGACGGCGACGAGCGGGGCGGCCAAGTGGTGATGAGGAGACCAACCGAATGGCGTCGAGCGGGGCGGCCGAGTGGTGATGAGGTGACCAACCAAGTGGCAACACACGGAGCGGCCGAGTGGTTATGAGGGGACCAACCTATGGCGATGCGCGGGGCGGCCGAGTGGTGATGAGGTGACCAACCGATGGCGATGCGCGGGGCGGCCGAGTGGTGATGAGGTGACCAACCAAGTGGCGACGCATGGAGCGGCCGAGTGGTTATGAGGTGACCAACCGATGGCGACGCGCGGGGCGGCCGAGTGGTGATGACGTGACCAACCGATGGCGACGCGTGGGGCGGCCGAGTGCTTATGAGGTGACCAACCGATGGCGACGTGCGGGGCGGCCAAGTGGTGATGAGGTCAACAACCGAGTGGTGACCCTCGTGGCGGCCGAGTGGTGACGAGGTGACCAACCAAGTGGCGACACACGGAGCGGCCGAGTGGTTATTAGGTGACCAACCGATGGCGACGCGCGGGGCGGCCGAGTGGTGATGAGGTGACCAACTGAAGGTGACGCGCGGGGCGGCCGAGTGGTGATGAGGTGACCAACCAATGGCGACATGCGGGGCGGCCGGGTGGTTATGAGGTGACCAACCTATGGCGACGCGGGGCGGCCGAGTGGTTATGAGGTGACCAACCTATGGCGATGGGCGGGGCGGCTGAGTGGTGATGAGGTGACCAACCGATGGCGACGCGCGAGGCGGTCGAGTGGTTATGAGGTGACCAACCTATGGCGACGCGCGGGGCGACCGAGTGGTTATGAGGTGACCAACCTTTGGCGACACGCGGGGCGGCCGAGTGGTTATGAGGTGACCCACCGACGGCGACGCGCGGGGCATCCAAGTGGTCATGAGGAGACCAACCGAGTGGCCACGCGTGGGGCGGCCGAGTGGTGATGAGGTGACCAACCAAGTGGCGACACACGGAGCGGCCGAGTGGTTATGAGGTGACCAACCGAGTGGCGACGCGCGGGGCAGCCAAGTGTTGATGAGGTGACCAACCGAGTGGCGACGCGCGGGCGGCCGAGTGGTGATGAGGTGACCAACCAAGAGGTGACGCACGAAGCGGCCGAGTGGTTATGAGGTTACCAACCGATGGGGACGCGCGGGGCGGCCGAGTGGTGATGAGGAGACCAACCAAGTGGCGACGCACGGAGCGGCCCAGTGGTTATGAGGTGACCAACCGCTGGCGACGCGCGGGGCGGCCGAGTAGTGCTGAGGTGACCAACCTAAGGCGACGCATGGGGCGGCGGAGTGGTTATGAGGTGACCAACCAATGGCGACGCGCGGGGCGGCCGAGTGGTTATGAGGTAACCAAAGTATGGCGACGCGCAGGGCGGCCGAGTGGTGATGAGGTGACCCACCGATAGCGACGCGCGAGGCGGCCAAGTGGTTATGAGGTGACCAACCTATGGCGACGCGTGGGGCGGCCGAGTGGTTATGAGGTGACCAACCGATGGGGACGCGCTGGGCGGCCGAGTGGTGATGAGGTGACCAACCAAGTGGCGAAACACGGAGCGGCCCAGTGGTTATGAGGTGACCAACCGATGGCGACGCGCGGGGCGGCCGAGTGGTGATGAGGTGACCAACCGAAGGTGACGCGCGGGGCCACCGAGTGGTGATGAGGTGACCAACCAATGGCGACACGCGGGGCGGCCGGGTGGTTATGAGGTGACCAACTTATGGCGACGCGCGGGGCGGCCGAGTGGTTATGAGGTGACCAACCTATGGCGACGGGCGGGGCGGCCGAGTGGTGATGAGGTGACCAACCGATGGCGACGCGCGAGGCGGTCGAGTGGTTATGAGGTGACCAACCTATGGCGACGCGCGGGGCGACCGAGTGGTTATGAGGTGACCAACCTTTGGCGACACGCGGGGCGGCCGAGTGGTTATGAGGTGACCAACTTATGACGATGCACGGGGCCGCCGACTGGTTATGAGGTGACCAACCTATGGTGACGCGCGGGGCGGCCGAGTGGTGATGAGGTGACCAACCATTGGCGACGCGTGAGGCGGCCAAGTGGTTATGAGGTGACCAACCTATGGCGACGCGCGCGGCGGCCGAGTGGTTATGAGGTGACCAACCGACGGCGACGAGCGGGGCGGCCAAGTGGTGATGAGGAGACCAACCGAATGGCGTCGAGCGGGGCGGCCGAGTGGTGATGAGGTGACCAACCAAGTGGCGACACACGGAGCGGCCGAGTGGTTATGAGGTGACCAACCGAGTGGCGATGCGCGGGGCGGCCAAGTGGTGATGAGGTGACCAACTGAGTGGCGACGCACGGGGCGGCCGAGTGGTTATGAGGTGACCAACCTATGGCGATGCGCGGGGCGGCCGAGTGGTGATGAGGTGACCAACCGATGGCGACGCGCGGGGCGGCCGAGTGGTGATGAGGTGACCAACCGAAGGTGACGCGCGGGGCCGCCGAGTGGTGATGAGGTGACCAACCGAGTGGCGACGCGCGGGGCGGCCGAGTGGTGATGTGGTGATCAACCAAGTGGCAACGAACGGAGCGGCCGAGTGGTTATGAGGAGACCAACCGATGGCGACGCGCGGGGCGGCCGAGTGGTTATGAGGTGACCAACCGATGGCGACGCGCGGGGCGGCCGAGTGGTTATGAGGTGACCAACCTATGGCGACGCGCGGGGCGGCCGAGTGGTTATGAGGTGACCAAACTATGGCGACACGCGAGGCGGCCGAGTGGTGATGAGGTGACCAATCGTTGGCGACGCGCGAGGCGGCCGAGTGGTTATGAGGTGACCAACCTATGGCGACGCGCGGGGTGGCCGAGTGCTTATGAGGTGACCAACCGATGGCGACGTGCGGGGCGGCCAAGTGATGATGAGGTGACTAACCGAGTGGCGACCCTCGTGGCGGCCGAGTGGTGATGAGGTGACCAACCGATGGCGACGCGCGGGGCGGCCGAGTGGTTATGAGGTGACCAACCGAAGGTGACGCGCGGGGCCACCGAGTGGTGATGAGGTGACCAACCAATGGCGACACGCGGGGCGGCCGGGTGGTTATGAGGTGACCAACTTATGGCGACGCGCGGGGCGGCCGAGTGGTTATGAGGTGACCAACCTATGGCGACGGGCGGGGCGGCCGAGTGGTGATGAGGTGACCAACCGATGGCGACGCGCGAGGCGGTCGAGTGGTTATGAGGTGACCAACCTATGGCGACGCGCGGGGCGACCGAGTGGTTATGAGGTGACCAACCTTTGGCGACACGCGGGGCGGCCGAGTGGTTATGAGGTGACCAACTTATGACGATGCACGGGGCCGCCGACTGGTTATGAGGTGACCAACCTATGGTGACGCGCGGGGCGGCCGAGTGGTGATGAGGTGACCAACCATTGGCGACGCGTGAGGCGGCCAAGTGGTTATGAGGTGACCAACCTATGGCGACGCGCGCGGCGGCCGAGTGGTTATGAGGTGACCAACCGACGGCGACGAGCGGGGCGGCCAAGTGGTGATGAGGAGACCAACCGAATGGCGTCGAGCGGGGCGGCCGAGTGGTGATGAGGTGACCAACCAAGTGGCGACACACGGAGCGGCCGAGTGGTTATGAGGTGACCAACCGAGTGGCGATGCGCGGGGCGGCCAAGTGGTGATGAGGTGACCAACTGAGTGGCGACGCACGGGGCGGCCGAGTGGTTATGAGGTGACCAACCTATGGCGATGCGCGGGGCGGCCGAGTGGTGATGAGGTGACCAACCGATGGCGACGCGCGGGGCGGCCGAGTGGTGATGAGGTGACCAACCGAAGGTGACGCGCGGGGCCGCCGAGTGGTGATGAGGTGACCAACCGAGTGGCGACGCGCGGGGCGGCCGAGTGGTGATGTGGTGATCAACCAAGTGGCAACGAACGGAGCGGCCGAGTGGTTATGAGGAGACCAACCGATGGCGACGCGCGGGGCGGCCGAGTGGTTATGAGGTGACCAACCGATGGCGACGCGCGGGGCGGCCGAGTGGTTATGAGGTGACCAACCTATGGCGACGCGCGGGGCGGCCGAGTGGTTATGAGGTGACCAAACTATGGCGACACGCGAGGCGGCCGAGTGGTGATGAGGTGACCAATCGTTGGCGACGCGCGAGGCGGCCGAGTGGTTATGAGGTGACCAACCTATGGCGACGCGCGGGGTGGCCGAGTGCTTATGAGGTGACCAACCGATGGCGACGTGCGGGGCGGCCAAGTGATGATGAGGTGACTAACCGAGTGGCGACCCTCGTGGCGGCCGAGTGGTGATGAGGTGACCAACCAAGTGGCGACGCACGGAGCGGCCGAGTGGTTATTAGGTGACCAACCGAGTGGCGACGCGTGGGGCGGCCGAGTGGTGATGAGGTGACCAACCGAAGGTGATCCCGGGGCCGCCGAGTGGTGATGAGGTGACTAACCAATGGCGACACGTGGGGCGGCCGGGTGGTTATGAGGTGACCAACCTATGGCGACGGGCGGGGCGGCCGAGTGGTGATGAGGTGACCAACCGATGGCGACGCGTGAGGCGGTCGAGTGGTTATGAGGTGACCAACCTATGGCGATGCGTGGGGCGGCCGAGTAGTTATGAGGTGACCAACCTTTGGCGACACACGGGGCGGCCGAGTGGTTATGAGGTGACCAACCTATGACGATGCACGGGGCCGCCGACTGGTTATGAGGTGACCAACCTATGGCGACGCGCGGGGCGGCCGAGTGGTGATGAGGTGACCAACCATTGGCGACGCGCGAGGCGGCCGAGTGGTTACGAGGTGTCCAACCTATGGCGACGTGCGGGGCGGCCGAGTGGTTATGAGGTGACCAACCGACGGCGACGCGCGGGGCGGCCAAGTGGTGATGAGGAGACCAACCGAATGGCGTCGCGCGGGGCGGCCGAGTGGTGATGAGGTGACCAACCAAGTGGCGACACACGGAGCGGCCGAGTGGTTATGAGGTGACCAACCGAGTGGCGATGCGCGGGGCGGCCAAGTGGTGATGAGGTGACCAACCGAGTGGCGACGCACGGGGCGGCCGAGTGGTTATGAGGTGACCAACCTATGGCGATGCGCGGGGCGGCCGAGTGGTGATGAGGTGACCAACCGATGGCGACGCGCGGGGCGGCCGAGTGGTGATGAGGTGACCAACCAAGTGGCGACGCATGGAGCGGCCGAGTGGTTATGAGGTGACCAACCGATGGGGACGCGCTGGGCGGCCGAGTGGTGATGAGGTGACCAACCAAGTGGCGAAACACGGAGCGGCCCAGTGGTTATGAGGTGACCAACCGATGGCGACGCGCGGGGCGGCCGAGTGGTGATGAGGTGACCAACCGAAGGTGACGCGCGGGGCCGCCGAGTGGTGATGAGGTGACCAACCAATGGCGACACGCGGGGCGGCCGGGTGGTTATGAGGTGACCAACTTATGGCGACGCGCGGGGCGGCCGAGTGGTTATGAGGTGACCAACCTATGGCGACGGGCGGGGCGGCCGAGTGGTGATGAGGTGACCAACCGATGGCGACGCGCGAGGCGGTCGAGTGGTTATGAGGTGACCAACCTATGGCGACGCGCGGGGCGACCGAGTGGTTATGAGGTGACCAACCTTTGGCGACACGCGGGGCGGCCGAGTGGTTATGAGGTGACCAACTTATGACGATGCACAGGGCCGCCGACTGGTTATGAGGTGACCAACCTATGGCGACGCGCGGGGCGGCCGAGTGGTGATGAGGTGACCAACCATTGGCGACGCGTGAGGCGGCCAAGTGGTTATGAGGTGACCAACCTATGGCGACGCGCGCGGCGGCCGAGTGGTTATGAGGTGACCAACCGACGGCGACGAGCGGGGCGGCCAAGTGGTGATGAGGAGACCAACCGAATGGCGTCGAGCGGGGCGGCCAAGTGGTGATGAGGTGACCAACTGAGTGGCGACGCACGGGGCGGCCGAGTGGTTATGAGGTGACCAACCTATGGCGATGCGCGGGGCGGCCGAGTGGTGATGAGGTGACCAACCGATGGCGACGCGCGGGGCGGCCGAGTGGTGATGAGGTGACCAACCGAAGGTGACGCGCGGGGCCGCCGAGTGGTGATGAGGTGACCAACCGAGTGGCGACGCGCGGGGCGGCCGAGTGGTGATGTGGTGATCAACCAAGTGGCAACGAACGGAGCGGCCGAGTGGTTATGAGGAGACCAACCGATGGCGACGCGCGGGGCGGCCGAGTGGTTATGAGGTGACCAACCGATGGCGACGCGCGGGGCGGCCGAGTGGTTATGAGGTGACCAACCTATGGCGACGCGCGGGGCGGCCGAGTGGTTATGAGGTGACCAAACTATGGCGACACGCGAGGCGGCCGAGTGGTGATGAGGTGACCAATCGTTGGCGACGCGCGAGGCGGCCGAGTGGTTATGAGGTGACCAACCTATGGCGACGCGCGGGGTGGCCGAGTGCTTATGAGGTGACCAACCGATGGCGACGTGCGGGGCGGCCAAGTGATGATGAGGTGACTAACCGAGTGGCGACCCTCGTGGCGGCCGAGTGGTGATGAGGTGACCAACCAAGTGGCGACGCACGGAGCGGCCGAGTGGTTATTAGGTGACCAACCGAGTGGCGACGCGTGGGGCGGCCGAGTGGTGATGAGGTGACCAACCGAAGGTGATGCCCGGGGCCGCCGAGTGGTGATGAGGTGACTAACCAATGGCGACACGTGGGGCGGCCGGGTGGTTATGAGGTGACCAACCTATGGCGACGGGCGGGGCGGCCGAGTGGTGATGAGGTGACCAACCGATGGCGACGCGTGAGGCGGTCGAGTGGTTATGAGGTGACCAACCTATGGCGATGCGTGGGGCGGCCGAGTAGTTATGAGGTGACCAACCTTTGGCGACACACGGGGCGGCCGAGTGGTTATGAGGTGACCAACCTATGACGATGCACGGGGCCGCCGACTGGTTATGAGGTGACCAACCTATGGCGACGCGCGGGGCGGCCGAGTGGTGATGAGGTGACCAACCATTGGCGACGCGCGAGGCGGCCGAGTGGTTACGAGGTGTCCAACCTATGGCGACGTGCGGGGCGGCCGAGTGGTTATGAGGTGACCAACCGACGGCGACGCGCGGGGCGGCCAAGTGGTGATGAGGAGACCAACCGAATGGCGTCGCGCGGGGCGGCCGAGTGGTGATGAGGTGACCAACCAAGTGGCGACACACGGAGCGGCCGAGTGGTTATGAGGTGACCAACCGAGTGGCGATGCGCGGGGCGGCCAAGTGGTGATGAGGTGACCAACCGAGTGGCGACGCACGGGGCGGCCGAGTGGTTATGAGGTGACCAACCTATGGCGATGCGCGGGGCGGCCGAGTGGTGATGAGGTGACCAACCGATGGCGACGCGCGGGGCGGCCGAGTGGTGATGAGGTGACCAACCAAGTGGCGACGCATGGAGCGGCCGAGTGGTTATGAGGTGACCAACCGATGGGGACGCGCTGGGCGGCCGAGTGGTGATGAGGTGACCAACCAAGTGGCGAAACACGGAGCGGCCCAGTGGTTATGAGGTGACCAACCGATGGCGACGCGCGGGGCGGCCGAGTGGTGATGAGGTGACCAACCATTGGCGACGCGCGAGGCGGCCGAGTGGTTACGAGGTGTCCAACCTATGGCGACGTGCGGGGCGGCCGAGTGGTTATGAGGTGACCAACCGACGGCGACGCGCGGGGCGGCCAAGTGGTGATGAGGAGACCAACCGAATGGCGTCGCGCGGGGCGGCCGAGTGGTGATGAGGTGACCAACCAAGTGGCGACACACGGAGCGGCCGAGTGGTTATGAGGTGACCAACCGAGTGGCGATGCGCGGGGCGGCCAAGTGGTGATGAGGTGACCAACCGAGTGGCGACGCACGGGGCGGCCGAGTGGTTATGAGGTGACCAACCTATGGCGATGCGCGGGGCGGCCGAGTGGTGATGAGGTGACCAACCGATGGCGACGCGCGGGGCGGCCGAGTGGTGATGAGGTGACCAACCAAGTGGCGACGCATGGAGCGGCCGAGTGGTTATGAGGTGACCAACCGATGGGGACGCGCTGGGCGGCCCAGTGGTGATGAGGTGACCAACCAAGTGGCGAAACACGGAGCGGCCCAGTGGTTATGAGGTGACCAACCGATGGCGACGCGCGGGGCGGCCGAGTGGTGATGAGGTGACCAACCGAAGGTGACGCGCGGGGCCGCCGAGTGGTGATGAGGTGACCAACCAATGGCGACACGCGGGGCGGCCGGGTGGTTATGAGGTGACCAACCGAGTGGCGACGCGCGGGGCGGCCGAGTGGTGATGAGGTGACCAACCGAAGGTGATCCCGGGGCCGCCGAGTGGTGATGAGGTGACTAACCAATGGCGACACGTGGGGCGGCCGGGTGGTTATGAGGTGACCAACCTATGGCGACGGGCGGGGCGGCCGAGTGGTGATGAGGTGACCAACCGATGGCGACGCGTGAGGCGGTCGAGTGGTTATGAGGTGACCAACCTATGGCGATGCGTGGGGCGGCCGAGTAGTTATGAGGTGACCAACCTTTGGCGACACACGGGGCGGCCGAGTGGTTATGAGGTGACCAACCTATGACGATGCACGGGGCCGCCGACTGGTTATGAGGTGACCAACCTATGGCGACGCGCGGGGCGGCCGAGTGGTGATGAGGTGACCAACCATTGGCGACGCGCGAGGCGGCCGAGTGGTTACGAGGTGTCCAACCTATGGCGACGTGCGGGGCGGCCGAGTGGTTATGAGGTGACCAACCGACGGCGACGCGCGGGGCGGCCAAGTGGTGATGAGGAGACCAACCGAATGGCGTCGCGCGGGGCGGCCGAGTGGTGATGAGGTGACCAACCAAGTGGCGACACACGGAGCGGCCGAGTGGTTATGAGGTGACCAACCGAGTGGCGATGCGCGGGGCGGCCAAGTGGTGATGAGGTGACCAACCGAGTGGCGACGCACGGGGCGGCCGAGTGGTTATGAGGTGACCAACCTATGGCGATGCGCGGGGCGGCCGAGTGGTGATGAGGTGACCAACCGATGGCGACGCGCGGGGCGGCCGAGTGGTGATGAGGTGACCAACCAAGTGGCGACGCATGGAGCGGCCGAGTGGTTATGAGGTGACCAACCGATGGGGACGCGCTGGGCGGCCGAGTGGTGATGAGGTGACCAACCAAGTGGCGAAACACGGAGCGGCCCAGTGGTTATGAGGTGACCAACCGATGGCGACGCGCGGGGCGGCCGAGTGGTGATGAGGTGACCAACCGAAGGTGACGCGCGGGGCCGCCGAGTGGTGATGAGGTGACCAACCAATGGCGACACGCGGGGCGGCCGGGTGGTTATGAGGTGACCAACTTATGGCGACGCGCGGGGCGGCCGAGTGGTTATGAGGTGACCAACCTATGGCGACGGGCGGGGCGGCCGAGTGGTGATGAGGTGACCAACCGATGGCGACGCGCGAGGCGGTCGAGTGGTTATGAGGTGACCAACCTATGGCGACGCGCGGGGCGACCGAGTGGTTATGAGGTGACCAACCTTTGGCGACACGCGGGGCGGCCGAGTGGTTATGAGGTGACCAACTTATGACGATGCATAGGGCCGCCGACTGGTTATGAGGTGACCAACCTATGGCGACGCGCGGGGCGGCCGAGTGGTGATGAGGTGACCAACCATTGGCGACGCGTGAGGCGGCCAAGTGGTTATGAGGTGACCAACCTATGGCGACGCGCGCGGCGGCCGAGTGGTTATGAGGTGACCAACCGACGGCGACGAGCGGGGCGGCCAAGTGGTGATGAGGAGACCAACCGAATGGCGTCGAGCGGGGCGGCCAAGTGGTGATGAGGTGACCAACTGAGTGGCGACGCACGGGGCGGCCGAGTGGTTATGAGGTGACCAACCTATGGCGATGCGCGGGGCGGCCGAGTGGTGATGAGGTGACCAACCGATGGCGACGCGCGGGGCGGCCGAGTGGTGATGAGGTGACCAACCGAAGGTGACGCGCGGGGCCGCCGAGTGGTGATGAGGTGACCAACCGAGTGGCGACGCGCGGGGCGGCCGAGTGGTGATGTGGTGATCAACCAAGTGGCAACGAACGGAGCGGCCGAGTGGTTATGAGGAGACCAACCGATGGCGACGCGCGGGGCGGCCGAGTGGTTATGAGGTGACCAACCGATGGCGACGCGCGGGGCGGCCGAGTGGTTATGAGGTGACCAACCTATGGCGACGCGCGGGGCGGCCGAGTGGTTATGAGGTGACCAAACTATGGCGACACGCGAGGCGGCCGAGTGGTGATGAGGTGACCAATCGTTGGCGACGCGCGAGGCGGCCGAGTGGTTATGAGGTGACCAACCTATGGCGACGCGCGGGGTGGCCGAGTGCTTATGAGGTGACCAACCGATGGCGACGTGCGGGGCGGCCAAGTGATGATGAGGTGACTAACCGAGTGGCGACCCTCGTGGCGGCCGAGTGGTGATGAGGTGACCAACCAAGTGGCGACGCACGGAGCGGCCGAGTGGTTATTAGGTGACCAACCGAGTGGCGACGCGTGGGGCGGCCGAGTGGTGATGAGGTGACCAACCGAAGGTGATGCCCGGGGCCGCCGAGTGGTGATGAGGTGACTAACCAATGGCGACACGTGGGGCGGCCGGGTGGTTATGAGGTGACCAACCTATGGCGACGGGCGGGGCGGCCGAGTGGTGATGAGGTGACCAACCGATGGCGACGCGTGAGGCGGTCGAGTGGTTATGAGGTGACCAACCTATGGCGATGCGTGGGGCGGCCGAGTAGTTATGAGGTGACCAACCTTTGGCGACACACGGGGCGGCCGAGTGGTTATGAGGTGACCAACCTATGACGATGCACGGGGCCGCCGACTGGTTATGAGGTGACCAACCTATGGCGACGCGCGGGGCGGCCGAGTGGTGATGAGGTGACCAACCATTGGCGACGCGCGAGGCGGCCGAGTGGTTACGAGGTGTCCAACCTATGGCGACGTGCGGGGCGGCCGAGTGGTTATGAGGTGACCAACCGACGGCGACGCGCGGGGCGGCCAAGTGGTGATGAGGAGACCAACCGAATGGCGTCGCGCGGGGCGGCCGAGTGGTGATGAGGTGACCAACCAAGTGGCGACACACGGAGCGGCCGAGTGGTTATGAGGTGACCAACCGAGTGGCGATGCGCGGGGCGGCCAAGTGGTGATGAGGTGACCAACCGAGTGGCGACGCACGGGGCGGCCGAGTGGTTATGAGGTGACCAACCTATGGCGATGCGCGGGGCGGCCGAGTGGTGATGAGGTGACCAACCGATGGCGACGCGCGGGGCGGCCGAGTGGTGATGAGGTGACCAACCAAGTGGCGACGCATGGAGCGGCCGAGTGGTTATGAGGTGACCAACCGATGGGGACGCGCTGGGCGGCCGAGTGGTGATGAGGTGACCAACCAAGTGGCGAAACACGGAGCGGCCCAGTGGTTATGAGGTGACCAACCGATGGCGACGCGCGGGGCGGCCGAGTGGTGATGAGGTGACCAACCATTGGCGACGCGCGAGGCGGCCGAGTGGTTACGAGGTGTCCAACCTATGGCGACGTGCGGGGCGGCCGAGTGGTTATGAGGTGACCAACCGACGGCGACGCGCGGGGCGGCCAAGTGGTGATGAGGAGACCAACCGAATGGCGTCGCGCGGGGCGGCCGAGTGGTGATGAGGTGACCAACCAAGTGGCGACACACGGAGCGGCCGAGTGGTTATGAGGTGACCAACCGAGTGGCGATGCGCGGGGCAGCCAAGTGGTGATGAGGTGACCAACCGAGTGGCGACGCACGGGGCGGCCGAGTGGTTATGAGGTGACCAACCTATGGCGATGCGCGGGGCGGCCGAGTGGTGATGAGGTGACCAACCGATGGCGACGCGCGGGGCGGCCGAGTGGTGATGAGGTGACCAACCAAGTGGCGACGCATGGAGCGGCCGAGTGGTTATGAGGTGACCAACCGATGGGGACGCGCTGGGCGGCCGAGTGGTGATGAGGTGACCAACCAAGTGGCGAAACACGGAGCGGCCCAGTGGTTATGAGGTGACCAACCGATGGCGACGCGCGGGGCGGCCGAGTGGTGATGAGGTGACCAACCGAAGGTGACGCGCGGGGCCGCCGAGTGGTGATGAGGTGACCAACCAATGGCGACACGCGGGGCGGCCGGGTGGTTATGAGGTGACCAACTTATGGCGACGCGCGGGGCGGCCGAGTGGTTATGAGGTGACCAACCTATGGCGACGGGCGGGGCGGCCGAGTGGTGATGAGGTGACCAACCGATGGCGACGCGCGAGGCGGTCGAGTGGTTATGAGGTGACCAACCTATGGCGACGCGCGGGGCGACCGAGTGGTTATGAGGTGACCAACCTTTGGCGACACGCGGGGCGGCCGAGTGGTTATGAGGTGACCAACTTATGACGATGCACGGGGCCGCCGACTGGTTATGAGGTGACCAACCTATGGCGACGCGCGGGGCGGCCGAGTGGTGATGAGGTGACCAACCATTGGCGACGCGTGAGGCGGCCAAGTGGTTATGAGGTGACCAACCTATGGCGACGCGCGCGGCGGCCGAGTGGTTATGAGGTGACCAACCGACGGCGACGAGCGGGGCGGCCAAGTGGTGATGAGGAGACCAACCGAATGGCGTCGAGCGGGGCGGCCGAGTGGTGATGAGGTGACCAACCAAGTGGCGACACACGGAGCGGCCGAGTGGTTATGAGGTGACCAACCGAGTGGCGATGCGCGGGGCGGCCAAGTGGTGATGAGGTGACCAACTGAGTGGCGACGCACGGGGCGTCCGAGTGGTTATGAGGTGACCAACCTATGGCGATGCGCGGGGCGGCCGAGTGGTGATGAGGTGACCAACCGATGGCGACGCGCGGGGCGGCCGAGTGGTGATGAGGTGACCAACCGAAGGTGACGCGCGGGGCCGCCGAGTGGTGATGAGGTGACCAACCGAGTGGCGACGCGCGGGGCGGCCGAGTGGTGATGTGGTGATCAACCAAGTGGCAACGAACGGAGCGGCCGAGTGGTTATGAGGTGACCAACCGATGGCGACGCGCGGGGCGGCCGAGTGGTTATGAGGTGACCAACCGATGGCGACGCGCGGGGCGGCCGAGTGGTTATGAGGTGACCAACCTATGGCGACGCGCGGGGCGGCCGAGTGGTTATGAGGTGACCAAACTATGGCGACACGCGAGGCGGCCGAGTGGTGATGAGGTGACCAATCGTTGGCGACGCGCGAGGCGGCCGAGTGGTTATGAGGTGACCAACCTATGGCGACGCGCGGGGTGGCCGAGTGCTTATGAGGTGACCAACCGATGGCGACGTGCGGGGCGGCCAAGTGATGATGAGGTGACTAACCGAGTGGCGACCCTCGTGGCGGCCGAGTGGTGATGAGGTGACCAACCAAGTGGCGACGCACGGAGCGGCCGAGTGGTTATTAGGTGACCAACCGAGTGGCGACGCGTGGGGCGGCCGAGTGGTGATGAGGTGACCAACCGAAGGTGATGCCCGGGGCCGCCGAGTGGTGATGAGGTGACTAACCAATGGCGACACGTGGGGCGGCCGGGTGGTTATGAGGTGACCAACCAATGGCGACGGGCGGGGCGGCCGAGTGGTGATGAGGTGACCAACCGATGGCGACGCGTGAGGCGGTCGAGTGGTTATGAGGTGACCAACCTATGGCGATGCGTGGGGCGGCCGAGTAGTTATGAGGTGACCAACCTTTGGCGACACACGGGGCGGCCGAGTGGTTATGAGGTGACCAACCTATGACGATGCACGGGGCCGCCGACTGGTTATGAGGTGACCAACCTATGGCGACGCGCGGGGCGGCCGAGTGGTGATGAGGTGACCAACCATTGGCGACGCGCGAGGCGGCCGAGTGGTTACGAGGTGTCCAACCTATGGCGACGTGCGTGGCGGCCGAGTGGTTATGAGGTGACCAACCGACGGCGACGCGCGGGGCGGCCAAGTGGTGATGAGGAGACCAACCGAATGGCGTCGCGCGGGGCGGCCGAGTGGTGATGAGGTGACCAACCGAAGGTGACGCGCGGGGCCGCCGAGTGGTGATGAGGTGACCAACCAATGGCGACACGCGGGGCGGCCGGGTGGTTATGAGGTGACCAACCTATGGCGACGCGCGGGGCGGCCGAGTGGTTATGAGGTGACCAAACTATGGCGACACGCGAGGCGGCCGAGTGGTGATGAGGTGACCAATCGTTGGCGACGCGCGAGGCGGCCGAGTGGTTATGAGGTGACCAACCTATGGCGACGCGCGGGGTGGCCGAGTGCTTATGAGGTGACCAACCGATGGCGACGTGCGGGGCGGCCAAGTGATGATGAGGTGACTAACCGAGTGGCGACCCTCGTGGCGGCCGAGTGGTGATGAGGTGACCAACCAAGTGGCGACGCACGGAGCGGCCGAGTGGTTATTAGGTGACCAACCGAGTGGCGACGCGTGGGGCGGCCGAGTGGTGATGAGGTGACCAACCGAAGGTGATGCCCGGGGCCGCCGAGTGGTGATGAGGTGACTAACCAATGGCGACACGTGGGGCGGCCGGGTGGTTATGAGGTGACCAACCTATGGCGACGGGCGGGGCGGCCGAGTGGTGATGAGGTGACCAACCGATGGCGACGCGTGAGGCGGTCGAGTGGTTATGAGGTGACCAACCTATGGCGATGCGTGGGGCGGCCGAGTAGTTATGAGGTGACCAACCTTTGGCGACACACGGGGCGGCCGAGTGGTTATGAGGTGACCAACCTATGACGATGCACGGGGCCGCCGACTGGTTATGAGGTGACCAACCTATGGCGACGCGCGGGGCGGCCGAGTGGTGATGAGGTGACCAACCATTGGCGACGCGCGAGGCGGCCGAGTGGTTACGAGGTGTCCAACCTATGGCGACGTGCGGGGCGGCCGAGTGGTTATGAGGTGACCAACCGACGGCGACGCGCGGGGCGGCCAAGTGGTGATGAGGAGACCAACCGAATGGCGTCGCGCGGGGCGGCCGAGTGGTGATGAGGTGACCAACCAAGTGGCGACACACGGAGCGGCCGAGTGGTTATGAGGTGACCAACCGAGTGGCGATGCGCGGGGCGGCCAAGTGGTGATGAGGTGACCAACCGAGTGGCGACGCACGGGGCGGCCGAGTGGTTATGAGGTGACCAACCTATGGCGATGCGCGGGGCGGCCGAGTGGTGATGAGGTGACCAACCGATGGCGACGCGCGGGGCGGCCGAGTGGTGATGAGGTGACCAACCAAGTGGCGACGCATGGAGCGGCCGAGTGGTTATGAGGTGACCAACCGATGGGGACGCGCTGGGCGGCCGAGTGGTGATGAGGTGACCAACCAAGTGGCGAAACACGGAGCGGCCCAGTGGTTATGAGGTGACCAACCGATGGCGACGCGCGGGGCGGCCGAGTGGTGATGAGGTGACCAACCATTGGCGACGCGCGAGGCGGCCGAGTGGTTACGAGGTGTCCAACCTATGGCGACGTGCGGGGCGGCCGAGTGGTTATGAGGTGACCAACCGACGGCGACGCGCGGGGCGGCCAAGTGGTGATGAGGAGACCAACCGAATGGCGTCGCGCGGGGCGGCCGAGTGGTGATGAGGTGACCAACCAAGTGGCGACACACGGAGCGGCCGAGTGGTTATGAGGTGACCAACCGAGTGGCGATGCGCGGGGCAGCCAAGTGGTGATGAGGTGACCAACCGAGTGGCGACGCACGGGGCGGCCGAGTGGTTATGAGGTGACCAACCTATGGCGATGCGCGGGGCGGCCGAGTGGTGATGAGGTGACCAACCGATGGCGACGCGCGGGGCGGCCGAGTGGTGATGAGGTGACCAACCAAGTGGCGACGCATGGAGCGGCCGAGTGGTTATGAGGTGACCAACCGATGGGGACGCGCTGGGCGGCCGAGTGGTGATGAGGTGACCAACCAAGTGGCGAAACACGGAGCGGCCCAGTGGTTATGAGGTGACCAACCGATGGCGACGCGCGGGGCGGCCGAGTGGTGATGAGGTGACCAACCGAAGGTGACGCGCGGGGCCGCCGAGTGGTGATGAGGTGACCAACCAATGGCGACACGCGGGGCGGCCGGGTGGTTATGAGGTGACCAACTTATGGCGACGCGCGGGGCGGCCGAGTGGTTATGAGGTGACCAACCTATGGCGACGGGCGGGGCGGCCGAGTGGTGATGAGGTGACCAACCGATGGCGACGCGCGAGGCGGTCGAGTGGTTATGAGGTGACCAACCTATGGCGACGCGCGGGGCGACCGAGTGGTTATGAGGTGACCAACCTTTGGCGACACGCGGGGCGGCCGAGTGGTTATGAGGTGACCAACTTATGACGATGCACGGGGCCGCCGACTGGTTATGAGGTGACCAACCTATGGCGACGCGCGGGGCGGCCGAGTGGTGATGAGGTGACCAACCATTGGCGACGCGTGAGGCGGCCAAGTGGTTATGAGGTGACCAACCTATGGCGACGCGCGCGGCGGCCGAGTGGTTATGAGGTGACCAACCGACGGCGACGAGCGGGGCGGCCAAGTGGTGATGAGGAGACCAACCGAATGGCGTCGAGCGGGGCGGCCGAGTGGTGATGAGGTGACCAACCAAGTGGCGACACACGGAGCGGCCGAGTGGTTATGAGGTGACCAACCGAGTGGCGACGCGCGGGGCGGCCAAGTGGTGATGAGGTGACCAACTGAGTGGCGACGCACGGGGCGGCCGAGTGGTTATGAGGTGACCAACCTATGGCGATGCGCGGGGCGGCCGAGTGGTGATGAGGTGACCAACCGATGGCGACGCGCGGGGCGGCCGAGTGGTGATGAGGTGACCAACCGAAGGTGACGCGCGGGGCCGCCGAGTGGTGATGAGGTGACCAACCGAGTGGCGACGCGCGGGGCGGCCGAGTGGTGATGTGGTGATCAACCAAGTGGCAACGAACGGAGCGGCCGAGTGGTTATGAGGTGACCAACCGATGGCGACGCGCGGGGCGGCCGAGTGGTTATGAGGTGACCAACCGATGGCGACGCGCGGGGCGGCCGAGTGGTTATGAGGTGACCAACCTATGGCGACGCGCGGGGCGGCCGAGTGGTTATGAGGTGACCAAACTATGGCGACACGCGAGGCGGCCGAGTGGTGATGAGGTGACCAATCGTTGGCGACGCGCGAGGCGGCCGAGTGGTTATGAGGTGACCAACCTATGGCGACGCGCGGGGTGGCCGAGTGCTTATGAGGTGACCAACCGATGGCGACGTGCGGGGCGGCCAAGTGATGATGAGGTGACTAACCGAGTGGCGACCCTCGTGGCGGCCGAGTGGTGATGAGGTGACCAACCAAGTGGCGACGCACGGAGCGGCCGAGTGGTTATTAGGTGACCAACCGAGTGGCGACGCGTGGGGCGGCCGAGTGGTGATGAGGTGACCAACCGAAGGTGATGCCCGGGGCCGCCGAGTGGTGATGAGGTGACTAACCAATGGCGACACGTGGGGCGGCCGGGTGGTTATGAGGTGACCAACCAATGGCGACGGGCGGGGCGGCCGAGTGGTGATGAGGTGACCAACCGATGGCGACGCGTGAGGCGGTCGAGTGGTTATGAGGTGACCAACCTATGGCGATGCGTGGGGCGGCCGAGTAGTTATGAGGTGACCAACCTTTGGCGACACACGGGGCGGCCGAGTGGTTATGAGGTGACCAACCTATGACGATGCACGGGGCCGCCGACTGGTTATGAGGTGACCAACCTATGGCGACGCGCGGGGCGGCCGAGTGGTGATGAGGTGACCAACCATTGGCGACGCGCGAGGCGGCCGAGTGGTTACGAGGTGTCCAACCTATGGCGACGTGCGTGGCGGCCGAGTGGTTATGAGGTGACCAACCGACGGCGACGCGCGGGGCGGCCAAGTGGTGATGAGGAGACCAACCGAATGGCGTCGCGCGGGGCGGCCGAGTGGTGATGAGGTGACCAACCAAGTGGCAACACACGGAGCGGCCGAGTGGTTATGAGGTGACCAACCGAGTGGCGATGCGCGGGGCGGCCAAGTGGTGATGAGGTGACCAACCGAGTGGCGACGCACGGGGCGGCCGAGTGGTTATGAGGTGACCAACCTATGGCGATGCGCGGGGCGGCCGAGTGGTGATGAGGTGACCAACCGATGGCGACGCGCGGGGCGGCCGAGTGGTGATGAGGTGACCAACCAAGTGGCGACGCATGGAGCGGCCGAGTGGTTATGAGGTGACCAACCGATGGCGACGTGCGTGGCGGCCGAGTGGTGATGACGTGACAAACCGATGGCGACGCGTGGGGCGGCCGAGTGCTTATGAGGTGACCAACCGATGGCGACATGCGGGGCGGCCAAGTGGTGATGAGGTGACCAACCGAGTGGCGACCCTCGTGGCGGCCGAGTGGTGACGAGGTGACCAACCAAATGGCGACGCACGGAGCGGCCGAGTGGTTATTAGGTGACCAACCGATGGCGACGCGCGGGGCGGCCGAGTGGTGATGAGGTGACCAACTGAAGGTGACGTGCGGGGCGGCTGAGTGGTGATTGTTGGGGAACGCAGTAATTTCAAAAATTTTCCTACGCACACGCAAGATCATGGTGATGCATAGCAACGAGAGGGGAGAGTGTTGTCTACGTACCAACGCAGACCGACTGCGGAAGCGATCACACAACGTAGAGGAAGTAGTCGTACGTCTTCTTCCCGATCCGACCGATCCAAGCACCGTTACTCCGGCACCTCCGAGTTCTTAGCACACGTTCAGCTCGATGACGTTCCTCGGGCTCCGATCCAGCAAAGCGTCGAGGAAGAGTTCCGTCAGCACGACGGCGTGGTGACGATCTTGATGTACTACCGACGCAGGGCTTCGCCTAAGCACTGTAACGGTATGATCGAGGTGGAATTTGGTGGCAGGGGGCACCGCACATGGCTAAGGAGCGATTAACTTGTGTGTCTTGGGGTGCCCCCTGCCCCCGTATATAAAGGCCAGGGGCAGGGGGTTCGGCCGGCCAGGTGGGAGGCGCAGGGAGGAGTCCTACTCCCACCGGGAGTAGGACTCCTTCCCCCCAATCCTATTCCAACTAGGATTCTTGGGGAAGAAGGAGAAAGAGGGGGCCGGCCCACCTCTCCTAGTCCTATTAGGACTTGGGAAAGGTGGGGGGCGCCGGCCAGGTGTGGGCTGCCTCTTCTCTCTTTTCCACTAAGGCCCAATAGGCCCATTTACCTCCCGGGGGGTTCCGGTAACCCTCCCGGTAATCCGGAAAAATCCCGATTTCACCCGGAACGCTTCCGGTGCCCAAACATAGGCTTCCAATATATCAATCTTTACGTCTCGACCTTTTCGAGACTCCTCGTCATGTCCGTGATCTCATCCGGGACTCCGAACAACCTTCGGTACATCAAAATGCATAAACTCATAATAACTGTCATCGTAACGTTAAGCGTGCGGACCCTACGGTTCGAGAACAATGTAGACATGGCCGAGACACGTCTCCGGTCAATAACCAATAGCGGGACCTGGATGCCCATATTGGCTCCTACATATTCTACGAAGATCTTTTATCGGTCAGACCGCATAACAACATACGTTGTTCCCTTTGTCATCGGTATGTTACTTGCCCGAGATTCGATCGTCGGTATCCAATACCTAGTTCAATCTCGTTACTGGCAAGTCTCTTTACTCGTTCCGTAATACATCATCTCATAACTAACATCTTAGTTATTATGCTTGCAAGGCTTATGTGATGTGTATTACCGAGAGGGCCCAGAGATACCTCTCCGACAATCAGAGTGACAAAACCTAATCTCGAAATACGCCAACCCAACATCTACCATTGGAGACACCTGTAGTACTCCTTTATAATCACCCAGTTACGTTGTGACGTTTGGTAGTACCCAAAGTGTTCCTCCGGTAAACGGGAGTTGCATAATCTCATAGTTATAGGAACATGTATAAGTCATGAATAAAGCAATAGCAACATACTAAACGATCGGGTGCTAAGCTAATGGAATGGGTCATGTCAATCAGATCATTCAACTAATGATGTGACCTCGTTAATCAAATAACAACTCTTTGTTCATGGTTAGGAAACATAACCATCTTTGATTAACGAGCTAGTCTAGTAGAGGCATACTAGTGACACTCTGTTGGTCTATGTATTCACACATGTATTATGTTTCCGGTTAATACAATTCTAGCATGAATAATAAACATTTATCATGATATAAGGAAATAAATAATAACTTTATTATTGCCTCTAGGGCATATTTCCTTCAGTCTCCCACTTGCACTAGAGTCAATAATCTAGATTATACAGTAATGATCCTTACACCCATGGAGTCTTGGTGCTGATCATGTTTTGCTCGTGGAAGAGGCTTAGTCAACGGGTCTGCAACATTCAGATCCGTATGTATCTTGCAAATCTCTATGTCTCCCACCTGGACTAAATCCCGGATGGAGTTGAAGCGTCTCTTGATGTGTTTAGTTCTTTTGTGAAATCTGGATTCCTTTGCCAGGGCAATTGCACCAGTGTTGTCACAGAAGATTTTCATTGGACCCGATGCACTAGGTATGACACCTAGATCGGATATGAACTCCTTCATCCAGACTCCTTCGTTCGCTGCTTCCGAAGCAGCTATGTACTCCGCTTCACATGTAGATCCCGCTACGACGCTTTGTTTAGAACTGCACCAACTGACAGCTCCACCGTTTAAAGTAAACACGTATCCGGTTTGCGATTTAGAATCGTCTGGATCAGTGTCAAAGCTTGGATCAACGTAACCTCTTACGGTGAGCTCTTTGTCACCTCCATATACGAGAAACATATCCTTAGTCCTTTTCAGGTATTTCAGGATGTTCTTGACCGCTGTCCAGTGATCCACCCCTGGATTACTTTGGTACCTCCCTGCTAAACTTATAGCAAGGCACACATCAGGTCTGGTACACAGCATTGCATACATGATAGAGCCTATGGCTGAAGCATAGGGAACATCTTTCATTTTCTCTCTATCTTCTGCAGTGGTCGGGCATTGTGTCTGACTCAATTTCACACCTTGCAATACAGGCAAGAACCCTTTCTTTGCTTGATCCATTTTGAACTTCTTCAAAATCTTGTCAAGGTATGTGCTTTGTGAAAGTCCAATTAAGCGTTTTGATCTATCTCTATAGATCTTTATGCCTAATATTTAAGCAGCTTCCCCGAGGTCTTTCATCGAAAAACTTTTATTCAAGTATCCCTTTATGCTATCCAGAAATTCTATATCATTTCCAATGAGTAATATGTCATCCACATATAATATCAGAAATGCTACAGAGCTCCCATTCACTTTCTTGTAAATACAGGCTTCTCCAAAAGTATGTATAAACCCAAATGCTTTGATCACACTATCAAAGCGTTTATTCCAACTCCGAGATGCTTGTACCAGTCCATAGATGGATCGCTGGAGTTTGCACACTTTGTTAGTTCCCTTTGGATCGACAAAACCTTCTGGTTGCATCATATACAACTCTTCTTCCAGAAATCCATTCAGGAATGCGGTTTTTACATCCATTTGCCAAATTTCATAATCATAAAATGCGGCAATTGCTAACATGATTCTGACAGACTTAAGCATCGCTACCGGTGAGAAAGTCTCATCGTAGTCAACTCCTTGAACTTGTCGAAAACCTTTTGCGACAAGTCGAGCTTTGTAGACGGTAACATTACCATCAGCGTCAGTCTTTTTCTTAAAGATCCATTTATTCTCAATTGCTTGCCGATCATCGGGCAAGTCAACCAAAGTCCATACTTTGTTCTCATACATGGATCCCATCTCAGATTTCATGGCTTCAAGCCATTTTTCGGAATCTGGGCTCACCATCGCTTCTTCATAGTTCGTAGGTTCATCATGATCTAGTAGCATGACTTCCAGAACAGGATTACCGTACCACTCTGGTGCGGATCTTACTCTGGTTGATCTACGAGGTACAGTAGTATCTTGATCTAAAGTTTCATGATCATCATCATTAACTTCCTCTCTTATGGGTGTAGGTCTCATAGAAACAGTTTTCTGTGATGTACTATTTCCCAATAATGGAGTAGGTACAGTTACCTCGTCAAGTTCTACTTTCCTCCCACTCACTTCTTTCGAGAGAAACTCCTTCTCAAGAAAGTTTCCGAATTTAGCAACAAAAGTCTTGCCTTCGGATCTGTGATAGAAGGTGTATCCAATAGTTTCCTTTGGATATCCTATGAAGACACACCTCTCCGATTTGGGTTCGAGCTTATCAGGTTGAAGCTTTTTCACATAAGCATCGCATCCCCAAACTTTAAGAAACGACAACTTTGGTTTCTTGCTAAACCATAGTTCATAAGGCGTTGTCTCAACGGATTTAGATGGTGCCCTATTTAACGTGAATGCGGCCGTCTCTAAAGCATAACCCAAAAATGATAGCGGTAAATCAGTAAGAGACATCATAGATCGCACCATATCTAGTAAAGTACGATTACGACGTTCGGACACACCATTACGTTGTGGTGTTCCGGGTGGCGTAAGTTGCGAAACTATTCCACAATTTTTCAAATGTACACCAAACTCGTAACTCAAATATTCTCCTCCACGATCAGATCGTAGAAATTTTATTTTCTTGTTACGATGATTTTCAACTTCACTCTGAAATTGCTTGAACTTTTCAAATGTTTCAGACTTATGTTTCATTAAGTAGATATACCCATATCTGCTTAAATCATCTGTGAAGGTGAGAAAATAACGATATCCGCCACGAGCCTCAATATTCATCGGACCACATACATCAGTATGTATGATTTCCAATAAATCTGTTGCTCTCTCCATAGTACCGGAGAACGGTGTTTTAGTCATCTTGCCCATGAGGCACGGTTCGCAAGTACCAAGTGATTCATAATCAAGTGGTTCCAAAAGCCCATCAGTATGGAGTTTCTTCATGCGCTTTACACCGATATGACCTAAATGGCAGTGCCACAAATAAGTTGCACTATCATTATCAACTCTGCATCTTTTGGCTTCAACATTATGAATATGTGTATTACTACTATCGAGATTCAATAAGAATAGACCACTTTTCAAGGGTGCATGACCATAAAAGATACTACTCATATAAATAGAACAACCATTATTCTCTGATTTAAATGAATAACCGTCTCGCATCAAACAAGATCCAGATATAATGTTCATGCTCAACGCTGGCACCAAATAACAATTATTTAGGTCTAATATTAATCCCGAAGGTAGATGTAGAGGTAGCGTGCCGACCGCGATCACATCGACTTTGGAACCGTTTCCCACGCGCATCGTCACCTCGTCCTTTGCTAGTGTCCGCTTATTCTGTAGTCCCTGTTTCGAGTTGCAAATATTAGCAACAGAACCAGTATCAAATACCCAGGTGCTACTGCGAGCATTAGTAAGGTACACATCAATAACATGTATATCACATATACCTTTGTTCACCTTGCCATCCTTCTTATCCGCCAAATACTTGGGGCAGTTCCGCTTCCAGTGACCAGTCTGCTTGCAGTAGAAGCACTCAGTTTCAGGCTTAGGTCCAGACTTGGGTTTCTTCTCTTGAGCAGCAACTTGCTTGCCGTTCTTTTTGAAGTTCCCTTTCTTCTTCCCTTTGCCCTTTTTCTTGAAAATAGTGGTTTTGTTAACCATCAACACTTGATGCTCCTTCTTGATTTCTACCTCCGCAGCTTTCAGCATAGCGAAGAGCTCGGGAATAGTCTTGTTCATCCCTTGCATATTATAGTTCATCACAAAGCTCTTGTAGCTTGGTGGCAGTGATTGGAGAATTCTGTCAATGACGCAATCATCCGGAAGTGTAGCTCCCAATTGAATCAAGTGATTATTATACCCAGACATTTTGAGTATATGCTCACTGACAGAACTGTTCTCCTCCATCTTGCAGCTATAGAACTTATTGGAGACTTCATATCTCTCAATCCGGGCATTTGCTTGAAATATTAACTTCAACTCCTGGAACATCTCATATGCTCCATGACGTTCAAAACGTCGTTGAAGTCCCGGTTCTAAGCCGTAAAGCATGGAACACTGAACTATTGAGTAGTCATCAGCTTTGCTCTGCCAGACGTTCATAACTTCTGGCGTTGCTCTTGCAGCAGGCCTGGCACTTAGCGGTGCTTCCAGGACGTAATTCTTCTGTGCAGCAATGAGGATAATCTTCAGGTTACGGACCCAGTCCGTGTAATTGCTACCATCATCTTTCAACTTAGCTTTCTCAAGGAACGCATTAAAATTCAACGGAACAACAGCACGAGCCATCTATCTACAATCAACATAAACAAGCAAGATACTATCAGGTACTAAGTTCATGATAATTTTTAAGTTCAGTTAATTTACTTAAGAACTCCCACTTAGATAGACATCCCTCTTATCCTCTAAGTGATTACGTGATCCAAATCAACTAAACCATAACCGATCATCACGTGAAATGGAGTAGTTTTCAATGGTGAACATCAATATGTTGATCATATCTACTATATGATTCACGCTCGACCTTTCGGTCTCCGTGTTCCGAGGCCATATCTGTATATGCTTGGCTCGTTAAGTATAACCTGAGTATTCTGCGTGTGCAACTGTTTTGCACCCGTTGTATTTGAACGTAGAGCCTATGACACCCGATCATCACGTGGTGTCTCAGCACGAAGAACTTTTGCAACGGTGCATACTCAGGGAGAACACTTCTTGATAATTTAGTGAGAGATCATCTTATAATGCTACCGTCAATCAAAGCAAGATAAGATGCATAAAAGGATAAACATCACATGCAATCAATATAAGTGATATGATATGGCCATCATCATCTTGTGCTTTGTGATCTCCATCTCCGAAGCATCGTCATGATCACCATCGTCACCGGCGCGACACCTTGATCTCCATCGTAGCATCATTGTCGTCTCGCCAATCTTTATGCTTCCACGACTATCACTACCGCTTAGTAATAAAGTAAAGCATTACATCGCGATTGCATTGCATACAATAAAGCGACAACCATATGGCTCCTGCCAGTTGCCGATAACTCGGTTACAAAACATGATCATCTCATACAATAAAATCAGCATCATGCTTTGACCATATCACATCACAACATGCCCTGCAAAAACAAGTTAGACGTCCTCTACTTTGTTGTTGCAAGTTTTACGTGGCTGCTACGGGTTTAAGCAAGAACTCATCTCACCTACGCATCAAAACCACAACGATAGTTCGTCAAATAGACTCCGTTTTAACCTTCTCAAGGACCGGGCGTAGTCACACTTGGTTCAACTAAAGTTGGAGAGACAGTCTTCCGCAAGCCATCTGTGTGCATAGCACGTCGAGGGAACCGGTCTCGCGTAAGAGTACACGTAAGGTTGGTCCGGATCGTCTCGTCCAACAATACCGCCGAACCAAAGTATGACATGCTGGTAGGCAGTATGACTTGTATCGCCCACAACTCACTTGTGTTCTACTCGTGCATATAACATCAAACCATAAAAACCAGGCTCGGATGCCACTGTTGGGGAACGCAGTAATTTCAAAAAATTTCCTACGCACACGCAAGATCATGGTGATGCATAGCAACGAGAGGGGAGAGTGTTGTCTACGTACCAACGCAGACCGACTGCGGAAGCGATCACACAACGTAGAGGAAGTAGTCGTACGTCTTCTTCCCGATCCGACCGATCCAAGCACCGTTACTCCGGCACCTCCGAGTTCTTAGCACACGTTCAGCTCGATGACGATCCTCGGGCTCCGATCCAGCAAAGCGTCGAGGAAGAGTTCCGTCAGCACGACGGCGTGGTGACGATCTTGATGTATTACCGATGCAGGGCTTCGCCTAAGCACTGTAACGGTATGATCGAGGTGGAATTTGGTGGCAGGGGGCACCGCACACGGCTAAGGAGCGATTAACTTGTGTGTCTTGGGGTGCCCCCTGCCCCCGTATATAAAGGCCAGGGGCAGGGGGTTCGGCAGGCCAGGTGGGAGGCGCAGGGAGGAGTCCTACTCCCACCGGGAGTAGGACTCCTTCCCCCCAATCCTATTCCAACTAGGATTCTTGGGGAAGAAGGAGAAAGAGGGGGCCGGCCCACCTCTCCTAGTCCTATTAGGACTTGGGAAAGGTGGGGGGCGCCGGCCAGGTGTGGGCTGCCTCTTCTCTCTTTTCCACTAAGGCCCAATAGGCCCATTTACCTCCCGGGGGGTTCCGGTAACCCTCCCGGTAATCCGGAAAAATCCCGATTTCACCCGGAACGCTTCCGGTGCCCAAACATAGGCTTCCAATATATCAATCTTTATGTCTCGACCTTTTCGAGACTCCTCGTCATGTCCGTGATCTCATCCGGGACTCCGAACAACCTTCGGTACATCAAAATGCATAAACTCATAATAACTGTCATCGTAACGTTAAGCGTGCGGACCCTACGGTTCGAGAACAATGTAGACATGGCCGAGACACGTCTCCGGTCAATAACCAATAGAGGGACCTGGATGCCCATATTGGCTCCTACATATTCTACGAAGATCTTTTATCGGTCAGACCGCATAACAACATACGTTGTTCCCTTTGTCATCGGTATGTTACTTGCCCGAGATTCGATCGTCGGTATCCAATACCTAGTTCAATCTCGTTACTGGCAAGTCTCTTTACTCGTTCCGTAATACATCATCTCATAACTAACATCTTAGTTATTATGCTTGCAAGGCTTATGTGAGGTGTATTACCGAGAGGGCCCAGAGATACCTCTCCGACAATCAGAGTGACAAAACCTAGTCTCGAAATACGCCAACCCAACATCTACCATTGGAGACACCTGTAGTACTCCTTTATAATCACCCAGTTACGTTGTGACGTTTGGTAGTACCCAAAGTGTTCCTCCGGTAAACGGGAGTTGCATAATCTCATAGTTATAGGAACATGTATAAGTCATGAATAAAGCAATAGCAACATACTAAACGATCGGGTGCTAAGCTAATGGAATGGGTCATGTCAATCAGATCATTCAACTAATGATGTGACCTCGTTAATCAAATAACAACTCTTTGTTCATGGTTAGGAAACATAACCATCTTTGATTAACGAGCTAGTCTAGTAGAGACATACTAGTGACACTCTGTTGGTCTATGTATTCACACATGTATTATGTTTCCGGTTAATACAATTCTAGCATGAATAATAAACATTTATCATGATACAAGGAAATAAATAATAACTTTATTATTGCCTCTAGGGCATATTTCCTTATATCATGATAAATGTTTATTATTCATGCTAGAATTGTATTAACCGGAAACATAATACATGTGTGAATACATAGACCAACAGAGTGTCACTAGTATGCCTCTACTTGACTAGCTCGTTAATCAAAGATGGTTATGTTTCCTAACCATGAACAAAGAGTTGTTATTTGATTAACGAGGTCACATCATTAGTTGAATGATCTGATTGACATGACCCATTCCATTAGCTTAGCACCCGATCGTTTAGTATGTTGCTATTGCTTTATTCATGACTTATACATGTTCCTATAACTATGAGATTATGCAACTCCCGTTTACCGGAGGAACACTTTGGGTACTACCAAACGTCACAACGTAACTGGGTGATTATAAAGGAGTACTACAGGTGTCTCCAATGGTAGATGTTGGGTTGGCGTATTTCGAGATTAGGTTTTGTCACTCTGATTGTCGGAGAGGTATCTCTGGGCCCTCTCGGTAATACACATCACATAAGCCTTGCAAGCATAATAACTAAGATGTTAGTTATGAGATGATGTATTACGGAACGAGTAAAGAGACTTGCCAGTAACGAGATTGAACTAGGTATTGGATACCGACGATCGAATCTCGGGCAAGTAACATACCGATGACAAAGGGAACAACGTATGTTGTTATGCGGTCTGACCGATAAAAGATCTTCGTAGAATATGTAGGAGCCAATATGGGCATCCAGGTCCCTCTATTGGTTATTGACCGGAGACGTGTCTCGGCCATGTCTACATTGTTCTCGAACCGTAGGGTCCGCACGCTTAACGTTACGATGACAGTTATTATGAGTTTATGCATTTTGATGTACCGAAGGTTGTTCGGAGTCCCGGATGAGATCACGGACATGACGAGGAGTCTCGAAAAGGTCGAGACATAAAGATTGATATATTGGAAGCCTATGTTTGGGCACCGGAAGCGTTCCGGGTGAAATCGGGATTTTTCCGGATTACCGGGAGGGTTACCGGAACCCCCCGGGAGGTAAATGGGCCTATTGGGCCTTAGTGGAAAAGAGAGAAGAGGCAGCCCACACCTGGCCGGCGCCCCCCACCTTTCCCAAGTCCTAATAGGACTAGGAGAGGTGGGCCGGCCCCCTCTTTCTCCTTCTTCCCCAAGAATCCTAGTTGGAATAGGATTGGGGGGAAGGAGTCCTACTCCCGGTGGGAGTAGGACTCCTCCCTGCGCCTCCCACCTGGCCTGCCGAACCCCCTGCCCCTGGCCTTTATATACGGGGGCAGGGGGCACCCCAAGACACACAAGTTAATCGCTCCTTAGCCGTGTGCGGTGCCCCCTGCCACCAAATTCCACCTCGATCATACCGTTACAGTGCTTAGGCGAAGCCCTGCGTCGGTAGTACATCAAGATCGTCACCACGCCGTCGTGCTGACGGAACTCTTCCTCGACGCTTTGCTGGATCGGAGCCCGAGGAACGTCATCGAGCTGAACGTGTGCTAAGAACTCGGAGGTGCCGGAGTAACGGTGCTTGGATCGGTCGGATCGGGAAGAAGACGTACGACTACTTCCTCTACGTTGTGTGATCGCTTCCGCAGTCGGTCTGCGTTGGTACGTAGACAACACTCTCCCCTCTCGTTGCTATGCATCACCATGATCTTGCGTGTGCGTAGGAAATTTTTTGAAATTACTGCGTTCCCCAACAGTGGCATCCGAGCCTGGTTTTTATGGTTTGATGTTATATGCACGAGTAGAACACAAGTGAGTTGTGGGCGATACAAGTCATACTGCCTACCAGCATGTCATACTTTGGTTCGGCGGTATTGTTGGACGAGACGATCCGGACCAACCTTACGCGTACTCTTACGCGAGACCGGTTCCCTCGACGTGCTATGCACACAGATGGCTTGCGGAAGACTGTCTCTCCAACTTTAGTTGAACCAAGTGTGACTACGCCCGGTCCTTGAGAAGGTTAAAACGGAGTCTATTTGACGAACTATCGTTGTGGTTTTGATGCGTAGGTGAGATGAGTTCTTGCTTAAACCCGTAGCAGCCACGTAAAACTTGCAACAACAAAGTAGAGGACGTCTAACTTGTTTTTGCAGGGCATGTTGTGATGTGATATGGTCAAAGCATGATGCTGATTTTATTGTATGAGATGATCATGTTTTGTAACCGAGTTATCGGCAACTGGCAGGAGCCATATGGTTGTCGCTTTATTGTATGCAATGCAATCGCGATGTAATGCTTTACTTTATTACTAAGCGGTAGTGATAGTCGTGGAAGCATAAAGATTGGCGAGACGACAATGATGCTACGATGGAGATCAAGGTGTCGCGCCGGTGACGATGGTGATCATGACGATGCTTCGGAGATGGAGATCACAAAGCACAAGATGATGATGGCCATATCATATCACTTATATTGATTGCATGTGATGTTTATCCTTTTATGCATCTTATCTTGCTTTGATTGACGGTAGCATTATAAGATGATCTCTCACTAAATTATCAAGAAGTGTTCTCCCTGAGTATGCACCGTTGCAAAAGTTCTTCGTGCTGAGACACCACGTGATGATCGGGTGTGATAGGCTCTACGTTCAAATACAACGGGTGCAAAACAGTTGCACACGCAGAATACTCAGGTTATACTTGACGAGCCAAGCATATACAGATATGGCCTCGGAACACGGAGACCGAAAGGTCGAGCGTGAATCATATAGTAGATATGATCAACATATTGATGTTCACCATTGAAAACTACTCCATTTCACGTGATGATCGGTTATAGTTTAGTTGATTTGGATCACGTAATCACTTAGAGGATAAGAGGGATGTCTATCTAAGTGGGAGTTCTTAAGTAAATTAACTGAACTTAAAAATTATCATGAACTTAGTCCTGGTAGTATCTTGCAAATCATGTTGTAGATCAATAGCTCGCGTTGTTGCTTCCCTATGTTTATTTTGATATGTTCCTAGAGAAAATTATGTTGAAAGATGTTAGTAGCAATGATGCGGATTGGATCCGTGATCTGAGGTTTATCCTCATTGCTGCACAGAAGAATTATGTCCTTGATGCACCGCTAGGTGACAGACCTATTGCAGGAGCAGATGCAGACGTTATGAACGTTTGGCTAGCTCAATATGATGACTACTTGATAGTTTAGTGCACCATGCTTAACAGCTTAGAATCGGGACTTCAAAGACGTTTTGAACGTCATGGACCATATGAGATGTTCCAGGAGTTGAAGTTAATATTTCAAGCAAATACCCGAGTTGAGAGACATGAAGTCTCCAGCAAGTTCTATAGCTAAAAGATGGAGGAGAATCGCTCAACTAGTGAGCATGTGCTCAGATTGTCTGGGTACTACAATCGCTTGAATCAAGTGGGAGTTAATCTTCCAGATAAGATAGTGATTGACAGAATTCTCTCGTCATCATAACTAAGTTAGTAGAACTTCGTGATGAACTATAATATTCAAGGGATAACGGAAACAACTCCCAAGCTCTTCGTGATGCTGAAATCAACGAAGGTAGAAATCAAGAAAAACATCAAGTGTTGATGGTTGACAAGGAAATAAATAATAACTTTATTATTGCCTCTAGGGCATATTTCCTTCAGTGATGAGGTGACCAACCAATGGCGACATGCGGGGCGGCCGGGTGGTTATGAGGTGACCAACCTATGGCGACGCGCGGGGCGGCTGAGTGGTTATGAGGTGACCAACCTATGGCGATGGGCGGGGCGGCCGAGTGGTGATGAGGTGACCAACCGATGGCGACGCGCGAGGCGGTCGAGTGGTTATGAGGTGACCAACCTATGGCGACGGGCGGGGCGACCGAGTGGTTATGAGGTGACCAACCTTTGGCGACACGCGGGGCGGCCGAGTGGTTATGAGGTGACCCACCGACGGCGACGCGCGGGGCATCCAAGTGGACATGAGGAGACCAACCGAGTGGCCACGCGTGGGGCGGCCGAGTGGTGATGAGGTGACCAACCAAGTGGCGACACACGGAGCGGCCGAGTGGTTATGAGGTGACCAACCGAGTGGCGACGCGCGGGGCAGCCAAGTGTTGATGAGGTGACCAACCGAGTGGCGACGCGCGAGCGGCCGAGTGGTGATGAGGTGACCAACCAAGAGGTGACGCACGAAGCGGCCGAGTGGTTATGAGGTTACCAACCGATGGGGACGCGCGGGGCGGCCGAGTGGTGATGAGGAGACCAACCAAGTGGCGACGCACGGAGCGGCCCAGTGGTTATTACGTGACCAACCGCTGGCGACGCGCGGGGCGGCCGAGAAGTGATGAGGTGACCAACCTAAGGCGACGCATGGGGCGGCGGAGTGGTTATGAGGTGACCAACCAATGGCGACACGCGGGGCGGCCGAGTGGTTATGAGGTAACCAAAGTATGGCGACGCGCGGGGCGGCCGAGTGGTGATGAGGTGACCCACCGATAGCGATGCGCGAGGCGGCCAAGTGGTTATGAGGTGACCAACCTATGGCGACGCGTGGGGCGGCCGAGTGGTTATGAGGTGACCAACCGATGGGGACGCGCTGGGCGGCCGAGTGGTGATGAGGTGACCAACCGATGGCGACGCGCGGGGCGGCGGAGTGGTTATGAGGTGACCAACCTATGGCGACGCGCGGGGCGGCTGAGTGGTTATGAGGTAACCAAACTATGGCGACGCGCGGGGCGACCTAGTGGTGATGAGGTGACCCACCGATAGCGACGCGCAAGGCGGCCGACTGGTTATGAGGTGACCAACCTATGGTGACGCGTGGGGCGGTTGAGTGGTTATGAGGTGACCAACCGATGGCGACGAGTGGGGCGGCCAAATGGTGATGAGGTGACCAACCGAGTGGCGATGCGCGGGGCGGCCGAGTGGTGATGAGGTGACCAACCGAAGGTGACGCGCGGGGCAGCCGAGTGGTGATGAGGTGACCAACCGAGTGGCGACGCGCGGGGCGGCCGAGTGGTGATGTGGTGACCAACCAATTGGCGATGAACGGAGCGGCCGAGTGGTTATGAGGTGACCAGCCGATGGCGACACGCGGGGCGGCCGAGTGGTTATGAGGTGACCAACCTATGGCGACGTGCGGGGCGGCCGAGTGGTTATGAGGTGACCAAACTATGGCGACACGTGAGGCGACCGAGTGGTGATGAGGTGATTAACCGTTGGCGACGCGCGAGGCGGCCGAGTGGTTATGAGGTGACCAACCTATGGCGACGCGCGGGGCGGCCGAGTGCTTATGAGGTGACCAACCGATGGCGATGTGCGGGGCGGCCAAGTGGTGACGAGGTGACCAACCGAGTGGCGACCCTCGTGGCGGCCGAGTGGTGACGAGGTGACCAACCAAGTGGCGACGCACGGAGCGGCCGAGTGGTTATTAGGTGACCAACCGAGTGGCGACGCGCGGGGCGGCCGAGTGGTGATGAGGTGACCAACCGAAGGTGACGCGCGGGGCCGCCGAGTGGTGATGAGGTGACCAACCAAGAGGTGACGCACGAAGCGGCTGAGTGGTTATGAGGTTACCAACCGATGGGGACGCGCGGGGCGGCCGAGTGGTGATGAGGAGACCAACCAAGTGGCGACGCACGGAGCGGCCCAGTGGTTATGAGGTGACCAACCGCTGGCGACGCGCGGGGCGGCCGAGTAGTGATGAGGTGACCAACCTAAGGCAACGCATGGGGCGGCGGAGTGGTTATGAGGTGACCAACCAATGGCGACGCGCGGGGCGGCCGAGTGGTTATGAGGTAACCAAAGTATGGCGACGCGCGGGGCGGCCGAGTGGTGATGAGGTGACCCACCGATAGCGATGCGCGAGGCGGCCAAGTGGTTATGAGGTGACCAACCTATGGCGACGCGTGGGGCGGCCGAGTGGTTATGAGGTGACCAACCGATGGGGACGCGCTGGGCGGCCGAGTGGTGATGAGGTGACCAACCAAGTGGCGACACACGGAGCGGCCCAGTGGTTATGAGGTGACCAACCGATGGCGACGCGCGGGGCGGCCGAGTGGTGATGAGGTGACCAACCGAAGGTGACGCGTGGGGCCGCCGAGTGGTGATGAGGTGACCAACCAATGGCGGCACGCGGGGCGGCCGGGTGGTTATGAGGTGACCAACCTATGGCGACGCGCGGGGCGGCCGAGTGGTGATGAGGTGACCAACCGAAGGTGACGCGTGGGGCCGCCGAGTGGTGACGAGGTGACCAACCAAATGGCGACGCACGGAGCGGCCGAGTGGTTATTAGGTGACCAACCGATGGCGACGCGCGGGGCGGCCGAGTGGTGATGAGGTGACCAACTGAAGGTGACGCGCGGGGCGGCTGAGTGGTGATGAGGTGACCAACCGCTGGCGACGCGCGGGGCGGCCGAGTAGTGATGAGGTGACCAACCTAAGGCGACGCATGGGGCGGCGGAGTGGTTATGAGGTGACCAACCAATGGCGACGCGCGGGGCGGCTGAGTGGTTATGAGGTAACCAAAGTATGGCGGCGCGCGGGGCGGCCGAGTGGTGATGAGGTGACCCACCGATAGCGACGCGCGAGGCGGCCAAGTGGTTATGAGGTGACCAACCTATGGCGACGCGTGGGGCGGCCGATTGGTTATGAGGTGACCAACCGATGGGGACGCGCTGGGCGGCCGAGTGGTGATGAGGTGACCAACCAAGTGGCGACACACGGAGCGGCCCAGTGGTTATGAGGTGACCAACCGATGGCGACGCGCGGGGCGGCCGAGTGGTGATGAGGTGACCAACCGATGGCGACGCGCGGGGCGGCGGAGTGGTTATGAGGTGACCAACCTATGGCGACGCGCGGGGCGGCTGAGTGGTTATGAGGTAACCAAACTATGGCGACGCGCGGGGCGACCTAGTGGTGATGAGGTGACCCACCGATAGCGACGCGCGAGGCGGCCGACTGGTTATGAGGTGACCAACCTATGGTGACGCGTGGGGCGGTTGAGTGGTTATGAGGTGACCAACCGATGGCGACGAGTGGGGCGGCCAAATGGTGATGAGGTGACCAACCGATGGGGACGCGCTGGGCGGCCGAGTGGTGATGAGGTGACCAACCAAGTGGCGACACACGGAGCGGCCCAGTGGTTATGAGGTGACCAACCGATGGCGACGCGCGGGGCGGCCGAGTGGTGATGAGGTGACCAACCGATGGCGACGCGCGGGGCGGCGGAGTGGTTATGAGGTGACCAACCTATGGCGACGCGCGGGGCGGCCGAGTGGTGATGAGGTGACCAACCGATGGCGACGCGCGGGGCGGCCGAGTGGTGATGAGGTGACCAACCAAGTGGCGACGCATGGAGCAGGCGAGTGGTTATGAGGTGACCAACCGATGGCGACGTGCGTGGCGGCCGAGTGGTGATGACGTGACCAACCGATGGCGACGCGTGGGGCGGCCGAGTGCTTATGAGGTGACCAACCGATGGCGACGTGCGGGGCGGCCAAGTGGTGATGAGGTGACCAACCGAGTGGCGACCCTCGTGGCGGCCGAGTGGTGACGAGGTGACCAACCAAATGGCGACGCACGGAGCGGCCGAGTGGTTATTAGGTGACCAACCGATGGCGACGCGCGGGGCGGCCGAGTGGTGATGAGGTGACCAACTGAAGGTGACGCGCGGGGCGGCTGAGTGGTGATGAGGTGACCAACCGCTGGCGACGCGCGGGGCGGCCGAGTAGTGATGAGGTGACCAACCTAAGGCGACGCATGGGGCGGCGGAGTGGTTATGAGGTGACCAACCAATGGCGACGCGCGGGGCGGCTGAGTGGTTATGAGGTAACCAAAGTATGGCGGCGCGCGGGGCGGCCGAGTGGTGATGAGGTGACCCACCGATAGCGACGCGCGAGGCGGCCAAGTGGTTATGAGGTGACCAACCTATGGCGACGCGTGGGGCGGCCGATTGGTTATGAGGTGACCAACCGATGGGGACGCGCTGGGCGGCCGAGTGGTGATGAGGTGACCAACCAAGTGGCGACACACGGAGCGGCCCAGTGGTTATGAGGTGACCAACCGATGGCGACGCGCGGGGCGGCCGAGTGGTGATGAGGTGACCAACCGATGGCGACGCGCGGGGCGGCGGAGTGGTTATGAGGTGACCAACCTATGGCAACGCGCGGGGCGGCTGAGTGGTTATGAGGTAACCAAACTATGGCGACGCGCGGGGCGACCTAGTCGTGATGAGGTGACCCACCGATAGCGACGCGCGAGGCGGCCGACTGGTTATGAGGTGACCAACCTATGGTGACGCGTGGGGCGGTTGAGTGGTTATGAGGTGACCAACCGATGGCGACGAGTGGGGCGGCCAAATGGTGATGAGGTGACCAACCGAGTGGCGATGCGCGGGGCGGCCGAGTGGTGATGAGGTGACCAACCGAAGGTGACGCGCGGGGCAGCCGAGTGGTGATGAGGTGACCAACCGAGTGGCGACGCGCGGGGCGGCCGAGTGGTGATGTGGTGACCAACCAATTGGCGATGAACGGAGCGGCCGAGTGGTTATGAGGTGACCAGCCGATGGCGACGCGCGGGGCGGCCGAGTGGTTATGAGGTGACCAACCTATGGCGACGTGCGGGGCGGCCGAGTGGTTATGAGGTGACCAAACTATGGCGACACGTGAGGCGGCCGAGTGGTGATGAGGTGATTAACCGTTGGCGACGCGCGAGGCGGCCGAGTGGTTATGAGGTGACCAACCTATGGCGACGCGCGGGGCGGCCGAGTGCTTATGAGGTGACCAACCGATGGCGATGTGCGGGGCGGCCAAGTGGTGACGAGGTGACCAACCGAGTGGCGACCCTCGTGGCGGCCGAGTGGTGACGAGGTGACCAACCAAGTGGCGACGCACGGAGCGGCCGAGTGGTTATTAGGTGACCAACCGAGTGGCGACGCGCGGGGCGGCCGAGTGGTGATGAGGTGACCAACCGAAGGTGACGCGCGGGGCCGCCGAGTGGTGATGAGGTGACCAACCAAGAGGTGACGCACGAAGCGGCTGAGTGGTTATGAGGTTACCAACTGATGGGGACGCGCGGGGCGGCCGAGTGGTGATGAGGAGACCAACCAAGTGGCGACGCACGGAGCGGCCCAGTGGTTATGAGGTGACCAACCGCTGGCGACGCGCGGGGCGGCCGAGTAGTGATGAGGTGACCAACCTAAGGCAACGCATGGGGCGGCGGAGTGGTTATGAGGTGACCAACCAATGGCGACGCGCGGGGCGGCCGAGTGGTTATGAGGTAACCAAAGTATGGCGACGCGCGGGGCGGCCGAGTGGTGATGAGGTGACCCACCGATAGCGATGCGCGAGGCGGCCAAGTGGTTATGAGGTGACCAACCTATGGCGACGCGTGGGGCGGCCGAGTGGTTATGAGGTGACCAACCGATGGGGACGCGCTGGGCGGCCGAGTGGTGATGAGGTGACCAACCAAGTGGCGACACACGGAGCGGCCCAGTGGTTATGAGGTGACCAACCGATGGCGACGCGCGGGGCGGCCGAGTGGTGATGAGGTGACCAACCGAAGGTGACGCGTGGGGCCGCCGAGTGGTGATGAGGTGACCAACCAATGGCGGCACGCGGGGCGGCCGGGTGGTTATGAGGTGACCAACCTATGGCGACGCGCGGGGCGGCCGAGTGGTTATGAGGTGACCAACCTATGGCGACGGGCGGGGCGGCCGAGTGGTTATGAGGTGACCAACCGATGGTGACGCGCGAGGCGGCCGAGTGGTTATGAGGTGACCAACCTATGGCGACGCGCGGGGCGACCGAGTGGTTATGAGGTGACCAACCTTTGGCGACACGTGGGGCGGCCGAGTGGTTATGAGGTGACCAACCGATGGCGACGCGCGGGGCGGCGGAGTGGTTATGAGGTGACCAACCTATGGCGACGCGCGGGGCGGCTGAGTGGTTATGAGGTAACCAAACTATGGCGACGCGCGGGGCGACCTAGTGGTGATGAGGTGACCCACCGATAGCGACGCGCGAGGCGGCCGACTGGTTATGAGGTGACCAACCTATGGTGACGCGTGGGGCGGTTGAGTGGTTATGAGGTGACCAACCGATGGCGACGAGTGGGGCGGCCAAATGGTGATGAGGTGACCAACCGATGGGGACGCGCTGGGCGGCCGAGTGGTGATGAGGTGACCAACCAAGTGGCGACACACGGAGCGGCCCAGTGGTTATGAGGTGACCAACCGATGGCGACGCGCGGGGCGGCCGAGTGGTGATGAGGTGACCAACCGATGGCGACGCGCGGGGCGGCGGAGTGGTTATGAGGTGACCAACCTATGGCGACGCGCGGGGCGGCCGAGTGGTGATGAGGTGACCAACCGATGGCGACGCGCGGGGCGGCCGAGTGGTGATGAGGTGACCAACCAAGTGGCGACGCATGGAGCGGGCGAGTGGTTATGAGGTGACCAACCGATGGCGACGTGCGTGGCGGCCGAGTGGTGATGACGTGACCAACCGATGGCGACGCGTGGGGCGGCCGAGTGCTTATGAGGTGACCAACCGATGGCGACGTGCGGGGCGGCCAAGTGGTGATGAGGTGACCAACCGAGTGGCGACCCTCGTGGCGGCCGAGTGGTGACGAGGTGACCAACCAAATGGCGACGCACGGAGCGGCCGAGTGGTTATTAGGTGACCAACCGATGGCGACGCGCGGGGCGGCCGAGTGGTGATGAGGTGACCAACTGAAGGTGACGCGCGGGGCGGCTGAGTGGTGATGAGGTGACCAACCGCTGGCGACGCGCGGGGCGGCCGAGTAGTGATGAGGTGACCAACCTAAGGCGACGCATGGGGCGGCGGAGTGGTTATGAGGTGACCAACCAATGGCGACGCGCGGGGCGGCTGAGTGGTTATGAGGTAACCAAAGTATGGCGGCGCGCGGGGCGGCCGAGTGGTGATGAGGTGACCCACCGATAGCGACGCGCGAGGCGGCCAAGTGGTTATGAGGTGACCAACCTATGGCGACGCGTGGGGCGGCCGATTGGTTATGAGGTGACCAACCGATGGGGACGCGCTGGGCGGCCGAGTGGTGATGAGGTGACCAACCAAGTGGCGACACACGGAGCGGCCCAGTGGTTATGAGGTGACCAACCGATGGCGACGCGCGGGGCGGCCGAGTGGTGATGAGGTGACCAACCGATGGCGACGCGCGGGGCGGCGGAGTGGTTATGAGGTGACCAACCTATGGCAACGCGCGGGGCGGCTGAGTGGTTATGAGGTAACCAAACTATGGCGACGCGCGGGGCGACCTAGTCGTGATGAGGTGACCCACCGATAGCGACGCGCGAGGCGGCCGACTGGTTATGAGGTGACCAACCTATGGTGACGCGTGGGGCGGTTGAGTGGTTATGAGGTGACCAACCGATGGCGACGAGTGGGGCGGCCAAATGGTGATGAGGTGACCAACCGAGTGGCGATGCGCGGGGCGGCCGAGTGGTGATGAGGTGACCAACCGAAGGTGACGCGCGGGGCAGCCGAGTGGTGATGAGGTGACCAACCGAGTGGCGACGCGCGGGGCGGCCGAGTGGTGATGTGGTGACCAACCAATTGGCGATGAACGGAGCGGCCGAGTGGTTATGAGGTGACCAGCCGATGGCGACGCGCGGGGCGGCCGAGTGGTTATGAGGTGACCAACCTATGGCGACGTGCGGGGCGGCCGAGTGGTTATGAGGTGACCAAACTATGGCGACACGTGAGGCGGCCGAGTGGTGATGAGGTGATTAACCGTTGGCGACGCGCGAGGCGGCCGAGTGGTTATGAGGTGACCAACCTATGGCGACGCGCGGGGCGGCCGAGTGCTTATGAGGTGACCAACCGATGGCGATGTGCGGGGCGGCCAAGTGGTGACGAGGTGACCAACCGAGTGGCGACCCTCGTGGCGGCCGAGTGGTGACGAGGTGACCAACCAAGTGGCGACGCACGGAGCGGCCGAGTGGTTATTAGGTGACCAACCGAGTGGCGACGCGCGGGGCGGCCGAGTGGTGATGAGGTGACCAACCGAAGGTGACGCGCGGGGCCGCCGAGTGGTGATGAGGTGACCAACCAAGAGGTGACGCACGAAGCGGCTGAGTGGTTATGAGGTTACCAACTGATGGGGACGCGCGGGGCGGCCGAGTGGTGATGAGGAGACCAACCAAGTGGCGACGCACGGAGCGGCCCAGTGGTTATGAGGTGACCAACCGCTGGCGACGCGCGGGGCGGCCGAGTAGTGATGAGGTGACCAACCTAAGGCAACGCATGGGGCGGCGGAGTGGTTATGAGGTGACCAACCAATGGCGACGCGCGGGGCGGCCGAGTGGTTATGAGGTAACCAAAGTATGGCGACGCGCGGGGCGGCCGAGTGGTGATGAGGTGACCCACCGATAGCGATGCGCGAGGCGGCCAAGTGGTTATGAGGTGACCAACCTATGGCGACGCGTGGGGCGGCCGAGTGGTTATGAGGTGACCAACCGATGGGGACGCGCTGGGCGGCCGAGTGGTGATGAGGTGACCAACCAAGTGGCGACACACGGAGCGGCCCAGTGGTTATGAGGTGACCAACCGATGGCGACGCGCGGGGCGGCCGAGTGGTGATGAGGTGACCAACCGAAGGTGACGCGTGGGGCCGCCGAGTGGTGATGAGGTGACCAACCAATGGCGGCACGCGGGGCGGCCGGGTGGTTATGAGGTGACCAACCTATGGCGACGCGCGGGGCGGCCGAGTGGTTATGAGGTGACCAACCTATGGCGACGGGCGGGGCGGCCGAGTGGTTATGAGGTGACCAACCGATGGTGACGCGCGAGGCGGCCGAGTGGTTATGAGGTGACCAACCTATGGCGACGCGCGGGGCGACCGAGTGGTTATGAGGTGACCAACCTTTGGCGACACGTGGGGCGGCCGAGTGGTTATGAGGTGACCAACTTATGACGATGCACGGGGCCGCCGACTGGTTAGGAGGTGACCAACCTATGGCGACGCGCGGGGCGGCCAAGTCGCTATGAGGTGACCAACCATTGGCGACGCGCGAGGCGGCCAAGTCGCTATGAGGTGACCAACCTATGGCGACGCGCGCGGCGGCCGAGTGGTTATGAGGTGACCAACCGACGGCGACGAGCGGGGCGGCCAAGTGGTGATGAGGAGACCAACCGAGTGGCGTCGAGCGGGGCGGCCGAGTGGTGATGAGGTGACCAACCAAGTGGCGACACACGGAGCGGCCGAGTGGTTATGAGGTGACCAACCGAGTGGCGATGCGCGGGGCGGCCAAGTGGTGATGAGGTGACCAACAGAGTGGCGACGCACGGGGCGGCCGAGTGGTTATGAGGTGACCAACCTATGGCGATGCGCGGGGCGGCCGAGTGGTGATGAGGTGACCAACCGATGGCGACGCGCGGGGCGGCCGAGTGGTGATGAAGTGACCAACCGAGTGGCGACGCGCGGGGCGGCCGAGTGGTGATGTGGTGATCAACCAAGTGGCAACGAATGGAGCGGCCGAGTGGTTATGAGGTGACCAACCGATGGCGACGCGCGGGGCGGCCGAGTGGTTATGAGGTGACCAACCTATGGCGACGCGCGGGGCGGCCGAGTGGTTATGAGGTGACCAAACTATGGCGACACGCGAGGCGGCCGAGTGGTGATGAGGTGAGCAACCTATGACGACACGCGGGGCGGCCGAGTGGTTATGAGGTGACCAACCTTTGGCGACACGCGGGGCGGCCGAGTGGTTATGAGGTGACCAACCGATGGCGACGCGCGGGGCGGCCGAGTGGTGATGAGGTGACCAACCGAAGGTGACGCGCGGGGCCGCCGAGTGGTGATGAGGTGACCAACCAATGGCGGCACGCGGGGCGGCCGGGTGGTTATGAGGTGACCAACCTATGGCGACGCGCGGGGCGGCCGAGTGGTTATGAGGTGACCAACCTATGGCGACGGGCGGGGCGGCCGAGTGGTTATGAGGTGACCAACCGATGGTGACGCGCGAGGCGGCCGAGTGGTTATGAGGTGACCAACCTATGGCGACGCGCGGGGTGACCGAGTGGTTATGAGGTGACCAACCTTTGGCGACACGCGGGGCGGCCGAGTGGTTATGAGGTGACCAACTTATGACGATGCACGGGGCCGCCGACTGGTTAGGAGGTGACCAACCTATGGCGACGCGCGGGGCGGCCGAGTGGTGATGAGGTGACCAACCATTGGCGACGCGCGAGGCGGCCAAGTCGCTATGAGGTGACCAACCTATGGCGACGCGCGCGGCGGCCAAGTGGTTATGAGGTGACCAACCGACGGCGACGAGCGGGGCGGCCAAGTGGTGATGAGGAGACCAACCGAGTGGCGTCGAGCGGGGCGGCCGAGTGGTGATGAGGTGACCAACCAAGTGGCGACACACGGAGCGGCCGAGTGGTTATGAGGTGACCAACCGAGTGGCGATGCGCGGGGCGGCCAAGTGGTGATGAGGTGACCAACTGAGTGGCGACGCACGGGGCGGCCGAGTGGTTATGAGGTGACCAACCTATGGCGATGCGCGGGGCGGCCGAGTGGTGATGAGGTGACCAACCGATGGCGACGCGCGGGGCGGCCGAGTGGTGATGAGGTGATCAACCGAAGGTGACGCGCGGGGCCGCCGAGTGGTGATGAAGTGACCAACCGAGTGGCGACGCGCGGGGCGGCCGAGTGGTGATGTGGTGATCAACCAAGTGGCAACGAATGGAGCGGCCGAGTGGTTATGAGGTGACCAACCAATGGCGACGCGCGGGGCGGCCGAGTGGTTATGAGGTGACCAACCTATGGCGACGCGCGGGGCGGCCGAGTGGTTATGAGGTGACCAAACTATGGCGACACGCGAGGCGGCCGAGTGGTGATGAGGTGAGCAACCTATGACGACACGCGGGGCGGCCGAGTGGTTATGAGGTGACCAACCTTTGGCGACACGCGGGGCGGCCGAGTGGTTATGAGGTGACCAACCTATGACGATGCACGGGGCCGCCGACTGGTTATGAGGTGACCAACCTATGGCGACGCGCGGGGCGGCCGAGTGGTGATGAGGTGACCAACCATTGGCGACGCGCGAGGCGGCCGAGTGGTTACGAGGTGACCAACCTATGGCGACGTACGGGGCGGCCGAGTGGTTATGAGGTGACCAACCGACGGCGACGCGCGGGGCGGCCAAGTGGTGATGAGGAGACCAACCGAATGGCGTCACGCGGGGCGGCCGAGTGGTGATGAGGTGACCAACCAAGTGGCGACACCCGGAGCGGCCGAGTGGTTATGAGGTGACCAACCGAGTGGCGATGCGCGGGGCGGCCAAGTGGTGATAAGGTGACCAACCGAGTGGCGACGCACGGGGCGGCCGAGTGGTTATGAGGTGACCAACCTATGGCGATGCGCGGGGCGGCCGAGTGGTGATGAGGTGACCAACCAAGTGGCGACGCATGGAGCGGCCGAGTGGTTATGAGGTGACCAACCGATGGCGACGTGCGGGGCGGCCGAGTGGTGATGACGTGACCAACCGATGGCGACGCGTGGGGCGGCCGAGTGCTTATGAGGTGACCAACCGATGGCGACGTGCGGGGCGGTCAAGTGGTGATGAGGTGACCAACCGAGTGGCGACCCTCGTGGCGGCCGAGTGGTGACGAGGTGACCAACCAAGTGGCGACGCACGGAGCGGCCGAGTGGTTATTAGGTGACCAACCGATGGCGACGCGCGGGGCGGCCGAGTGGTGATGAGGTGACCAACTGTAGGTGACGCGCGGGGCGGCCGAGTGGTGATGAGGTGACCAACCAATGGCGACATGCGGGGCGGCCGGGTGGTTATGAGGTGACCAACCTATGGCGACGCGCGGGGCGGCCGAGTGGTTATGAGGTGACCAACCTATGGCGATGGGCGGGGCGGCCGAGTGGTGATGAGGTGACCAACCGATGGCGACGCGCGAGGCGGTCGAGTGGTTATGAGGTGACCAACCTATGGCGACGGGCGGGGCGACCGAGTGGTTATGAGGTTACCAACCTTTGGCGACACGCGGGGCGGCCGAGTGGTTATGAGGTGACCCACCGACGGCGACGCGCGGGGCATCCAAGTGGACATGAGTAGACCAACCGAGTGGCCACGCGTGGGGCGGCCGAGTGGTGATGAGGTGACCAACCAAGTGGCGACACACGGAGCGGCCGAGTGGTTATGAGGTGACCAACCGAGTGGCGACGCGCGAGGCAGCCAAGTGTTGATGAGGTGACCAACCGAGTGGCGACGCGCGGGCGGCCGAGTGGTGATGAGGTGACCAACCAAGAGGTGACACACGAAGCGGCCGAGTGGTTATGAGGTTACCAACCGATGGGGACGCGCGGGGCGGCCGAGTGGTGATGAGGAGACCAACCAAGTGGCGACGCACGGAGCGGCCCAGTGGTTATGAGGTGACCAACCGCTGGCGACGCGCGGGGCGGCCGAGTAGTGATGAGGTGACCAACCTAAGGCGACGCATGGGGCGGCGGAGTGGTTATGAGGTGACCAACCAGTGGCGACGCGCGGGGCGGCTGAGTGGTTATGAGGTAACCAAAGTATGGCGACGCGCGGGGTGGCCGAGTGGTGATGAGGTGACCCACCGATAGCGACGCGCGAGGCGGCCAAGTGGTTATGAGGTGACCAACCTATGGCGACGCGTGGGGCGGCCGAGTGGTTATGAAGTGATCAACCGATGGGGACGCGCTGGGCGGCCGAGTGGTGATGAGGTGACCAACCAAGTGGCGACACACGGAGCGGCCCAGTGGTTATGAGGTGACCAACCGATGGCGACGCGCGGGGCGGCCGAGTGGTGATGAGGTGACCAACCGATGGCAACGCGCGGGGCGGCGGAGTGGTTATGAGGTGACCAACCTATGGCGACGCGCGGGGCGGCCGAGTGGTTATGAGGTAACCAAACTATGGCGACGCGCGGGGCGACCTAGTGGTGATGAGGTGACCCACCGATAGCGACGCGCGAGGCGGCCGACTGGTTATGAGGTGACCAACCTATGGCGACGCGTGGGGCGGTTGAGTGGTTATGAGGTGACCAACCGATGGCGACGAGTGGGGCGGCCAAATGGTGATGAGGTGACCAACCGAGTGGTGATGCGCGGGGCGGCCGAGTGGTCATGAGGTGACCAACCGAAGGTGACGCGCGGGGCAGCCGAGTGGTGATGAGGTGACCAACCGAGTGGCGACGCGCGGGGCGGCCGAGTGGTGATGTGGTGACCAACCAATTGGCGACGAACGGAGCGGCCGAGTGGTTATGAGGTGACCAGCCGATGGCGACCCGCGGGGCGGCCGAGTGGTTATGAGGTGACCAACCGATGGCGACGCGCGGGGCGGCCGAGTGGTGATGAGGTGACCAACCGAAGGTGACGCGCGGGGCCGCCGAGTGGTGATGAGGTGACCAACCAATGGCGGCACGCGGGGCGGCCGGGTGGTTATGAGGTGACCAACCTATGGCGACGCGCGGGGCGGCCGAGTGGTTATGAGGTGACCAACCTATGGCGACGGGCGGGGCGGCCGAGTGGTTATGAGGTGACCAACCGATGGTGACGCGCGAGGCGGCCGAGTGGTTATGAGGTGACCAACCTATGGCGACGCGCGGGGTGACCGAGTGGTTATGAGGTGACCAACCTTTGGCGACACGCGGGGCGGCCGAGTGGTTATGAGGTGACCAACTTATGACGATGCACGGGGCCGCCGACTGGTTAGGAGGTGACCAACCTATGGCGACGCGCGGGGCGGCCGAGTGGTGATGAGGTGACCAACCATTGGCGACGCGCGAGGCGGCCAAGTCGCTATGAGGTGACCAACCTATGGCGACGCGCGCGGCGGCCAAGTGGTTATGAGGTGACCAACCGACGGCGACGAGCGGGGCGGCCAAGTGGTGATGAGGAGACCAACCGAGTGGCGTCGAGCGGGGCGGCCGAGTGGTGATGAGGTGACCAACCAAGTGGCGACACACGGAGCGGCCGAGTGGTTATGAGGTGACCAACCGAGTGGCGATGCGCGGGGCGGCCAAGTGGTAATGAGGTGACCAACTGAGTGGCGACGCACGGGGCGGCCGAGTGGTTATGAGGTGACAAACCTATGGCGATGCGCGGGGCGGCCGAGTGGTGATGAGGTGACCAACCGATGGCGACGCGCGGGGCGGCCGAGTGGTGATGAGGTGACCAACCGAAGGTGACGCGCGGGGCCGCCGAGTGGTGATGAAGTGACCAACCGAGTGGCGACGCGCGGGGCGGCCGAGTGGTGATGTGGTGATCAACCAAGTGGCAACGAATGGAGCGGCCGAGTGGTTATGAGGTGACCAACCGATGGCGACGCGCGGGGCGGCCGAGTGGTTATGAGGTGACCAACCTATGGCGACGCGCGGGGTGGCCGAGTGGTTATGAGGTGACCAAACTATGGCGACACGCGAGGCGGCCGAGTGGTGATGAGGTGAGCAACCTATGACGACACGCGGGGCGGCCGAGTGGTTATGAGGTGACCAACCTTTGGCGACACGCGGGGCGGCCGAGTGGTTTTGAGGTGACCAACCTATGACGATGCACGGGGCCGCCGACTGGTTATGAGGTGACCAACCTATGGCGACGCGCGGGGCGGCCGAGTGGTGATGAGGTGACCAACCATTGGCGACGCGCGAGGCGGCCGAGTGGTTACGAGGTGACCAACCTATGGCGACGTACGGGGCGGCCGAGTGGTTATGAGGTGACCAACCGACGGCGACGCGCGGGGCGGCCAAGTGGTGATGAGGAGACCAACCGAATGGCGTCACGCGGGGCGGCCGAGTGGTGATGAGGTGACCAACCAAGTGGCGACACCCGGAGCGGCCGAGTGGTTATGAGGTGACCAACCGAGTGGCGATGCGCGGGGCGGCCAAGTGGTGATAAGGTGACCAACCGAGTGGCGACGCACGGGGCGGCCGAGTTGTTATGAGGTGACCAACCTATGGCGATGCGCGGGGCGGCCGAGTGGTGATGAGGTGACCAACCAAGTGGCGACGCATGGAGCGGCCGAGTGGTTATGAGGTGACCAACCGATGGCGACATGCGGGGCGGCCGAGTGGTGATGACGTGACCAACCGATGGCGACGCGTGGGGCGGCCGAGTGCTTATGAGGTGACCAACCGATGGCGACGTGCGGGGCGGTCAAGTGGTGATGAGGTGACCAACCGAGTGGCGACCCTCGTGGCGGCCGAGTGGTGACGAGGTGACCAACCAAGTGGCGACGCACGGAGCGGCCGAGTGGTTATTAGGTGACCAACCGATGGCGACGCGCGGGGCGGCCGAGTGGTGATGAGGTGACCAACTGAAGGTGACGCGCGGGGCGGCCGAGTGGTGATGAGGTGACCAACCAATGGCGACATGCGGGGCGGCCGGGTGGTTATGAGGTGACCAACCTATGGCGACGCGCGGGGCGGCCGAGTGGTTATGAGGTGACCAACCTATGGCGATGGGCGGGGCGGCCGAGTGGTGATGAGGTGACCAACCGATGGCGACGCGCGAGGCGGTCGAGTGGTTATGAGGTGACCAACCTATGGCGACGGGCGGGGCGACCGAGTGGTTATGAGGTTACCAACCTTTGGCGACACGCGGGGCGGCCGAGTGGTTATGAGGTGACCCACCGACGGCGACGCGCGGGGCATCCAAGTGGACATGAGGAGACCAACCGAGTGGCCACGCGTGGGGCGGCCGAGTGGTGATGAGGTGACCAACCAAGTGGCGACACACGGAGCGGCCGAGTGGTTATGAGGTGACCAACCGAGTGGCGACGCGCGGGGCAGCCAAGTGTTGATGAGGTGACCAACCGAGTGGCGACGCGCGGGCGGCCGAGTGGTGATGAGGTGACCAACCAAGAGGTGACGCACGAAGCGGCCGAGTGGTTATGAGGTTACAACCGATGGGGACGCGCGGGGCGGCCGAGTGGTGATGAGGAGACCAACCAAGTGGCGACGCACGGAGCGGCCCAGTGGTTATGAGGTGACCAACCGCTGGCGACGCGCGGGGCGGCCGAGTAGTGATGAGGTGACCAACCTAAGGCGACGCATGGGGCGGCGGAGTGGTTATGAGGTGACCAACCAGTGGCGACGCGCGGGGCGGCTGAGTGGTTATGAGGTAACCAAATTATGGCGACGCGCGGGGCGGCCGAGTGGTGATGAGGTGACCCACCGATAGCGACGCGCGAGGCGGCCAAGTGGTTATGAGGTGACCAACCTATGGCGACGCGTGGGGCGGCCGAGTGGTTATGAGGTGACCAACCGATGGGGACGCGCTGGGCGGCCGAGTGGTGATGAGGTGACCAACCAAGTGGCGACACACGGAGCGGCCCAGTGGTTATGAGGTGACCAACCGATGGCGACGCGCGGGGCGGCCGAGTGGTGATGAGGTGACCAACCGATGGCAACGCGCGAGGCGGCCGAGTGGTTACGAGGTGACCAACCTATGGCGACGTACGGGGCGGCCGAGTGGTTATGAGGTGACCAACCGACGGCGACGCGCGGGGCGGCCAAGTGGTGATGAGGAGACCAACCGAATGGCGTCACGCGGGGCGGCCGAGTGGTGATGAGGTGACCAACCTATGGCGACGCGTGGGGCGGTTGAGTGGTTATGAGGTGACCAACCGATGGCGACGAGTGGGGCGGCCAAATGGTGATGAGGTGACCAACCGAGTGGTGATGCGCGGGGCGGCCGAGTGGTCATGAGGTGACCAACCGAAGGTGACGCGCGGGGCAGCCGAGTGGTGATGAGGTGACCAACCGAGTGGCGACGCGCGGGGCGGCCGAGTGGTGATGTGGTGACCAACCAATTGGCGACGAACGGAGCGGCCGAGTGGTTATGAGGTGACCAGCCGATGGCGACGCGCGGGGCGGCCGAGTGGTTATGAGGTGACCAACCTATGGCGACGCGCGGGGCGGCCGAGTGGTGATGTGGTGACCAACCAATTGGCGACGAATGGAGCGGCCGAGTGGTTATGAGGTGACCAGCCGATGGCGACGCGCGGGGCGGCCGAGTGGTTATGAGGTGACCAACCTATGGCGACGCGCGGGGCGGCCGAGTGGTTATGAGGTGACCAAACTATGGCGACACGTGAGGCGGCCGAGTGGTGATGAGGTGACCAACCGTTGGCGACGCGCGAGGCGGCCGAGTGGTTATGAGGTGACCAACCTATGGCGACGCGCAGGGCGGCCGAGTGCTTATGAGGTGACCAACCGATGGCGACGTGCGGGGCGGCCAAGTGGTGATGAGGTGACCAACCGAGTGGCGACCCTCGGGGCGGCCGAGTGGTGATGAGGTGACCAACCAAGTGGCGATGCACGGAGCGGCCGAGTGGTTATTAGGTGACCAACCGAGTGGCGACGCGCGGGGCGGCCGAGTGGTGATGAGGTGACCAACCGAAGGTGACGCGCGGGGCCGCCGAGTAGTGATGAGGTGACCAACCAATGGCGACACGCGGGGCGGCCGGGTGGTTATGAGGTGACCAAACTATGGCGACGGGCGGGGCGGCCGACTGGTGATGAGGTGACCAACCGATGGCGACGCGCGAGGCGGTCGAGTGGTTATGGGGTGACCAACCTATGGCGACGCGCGGGGCGGCCGAGTGGTTATGAGGTGACCAACCTTTGGCGACACGCCGGGCGGCCGAGTGGTTATGAGGTGACCAACCTATGACGACGCACGGGGCCGCCGACTGGTTATGAGGTGACCAACCTATGGCGACGCGCGGGGCGGCCGAGTGGTGATGAGGTGACCAACCGATGGCGACGCGCGGGGCGGCCGAGTGGTGATGAGGTGACCAACCAAGTGGCGACGCATGGAGCGGCCGAGTGGTTATGAGGTGACCAACCGATGGCGACGTGCGGCGCGGCCGAGTGGTGATGACGTGACCAACCGATGGCGATGCGTGGGGCGGCCGAGTGCTTATGAGGTGACCAACCTATGGCGACGCGCGGGGCGGCCGAGTGGTTATGAGGTGACCAAACTATGGCGACACGTGAGGCGGCCGAGTGGTGATGAGGTGACCAACCGTTGGCGACGCGCGAGGCGGCCGAGTGGTTATGAGGTGACCAACCTATGGCGACGCGCAGGGCGGCCGAGTGCTTATGAGGTGACCAACCGATGGCGACGTGCGGGGCGGCCAAGTGGTGATGAGGTGACCAACCGAGTGGCGACCCTCGGGGCGGCCGAGTGGTGATGAGGTGACCAACCAAGTGGCGATGCACGGAGCGGCCGAGTGGTTATTAGGTGACCAACCGAGTGGCGACGCGCGGGGCGGCCGAGTGGTGATGAGGTGACCAACCGAAGGTGACGCGCGGGGCCGCCGAGTAGTGATGAGGTGACCAACCAATGGCGACACGCGGGGCGGCCGGGTGGTTATGAGGTGACCAAACTATGGCGACGGGCGGGGCGGCCGAGTGGTGATGAGGTGACCAACCGATGGCGACGCGCGAGGCGGTCGAGTGGTTATGGGGTGACCAACCTATGGCGACGCGCGGGGCGGCCGAGTGGTTATGAGGTGACCAACCTTTGGCGACACGCCGGGCGGCCGAGTGGTTATGAGGTGACCAACCTATGACGACGCACGGGGCCGCCGACTGGTTATGAGGTGACCAACCTATGGCGACGCGCGGGGCGGCCGAGTGGTGATGAGGTGACCAACCGATGGCGACGCGCGGGGCGGCCGAGTGGTGATGAGGTGACCAACCAAGTGGCGACGCATGGAGCGGCCGAGTGGTTATGAGGTGACCAACCGATGGCGACGTGCGGCGCGGCCGAGTGGTGATGACGTGACCAACCGATGGCGATGCGTGGGGCGGCCGAGTGCTTATGAGGTGACCAACCGATGGCGACGTGCGGGGCGGTCAAGTGGTGATGAGGTGACCAACCGAGTGGCGACCCTCGTGGCGGCCGAGTGGTGACGAGGTGACCAACCAAGTGGCGACGCACGGAGCGGCCGAGTGGTTATTAGGTGACCAACCGATGGCGACGCGCGGGGCGGCCGAGTGTTGATGAGGTGACCAACTGAAGGTGACGCGCGGGGCGGCCGAGTGGTGATGAGGTGACCAACCAATGGCGACATGCGGGGCGGCCGGGTGGTTATGAGGTGACCAACCTATGGCGACGCGCGGGGCGGCCGAGTGGTTATGAGGTGACCAACCTATGGCGATGGGCGGGGCGGCCGAGTGGTGATGAGGTGACCAACCGATGGCGACGCGCGAGGCGGTCGAGTGGTTATGAGGTGACCAACCTATGGCGACGGGCGGGGCGACCGAGTGGTTATGAGGTGAACAACCTTTGGCGACACGCGGGGCGGCCGAGTGGTTATGAGGTGACCCACCTACGGCGACGCGCGGGGCATCCAAGTGGACATGAGGAGACCAACCGAGTGGCCACGCGTGGGGCGGCCGAGTGGTGATGAGGTGACCAACCAAGTGGCGACACACGGAGCGGCCGAGTGGTTATGAGGTGACCAACCGAGTGGCGATGCGCGGGGCGGCCAAGTGGTGATGAGGTGACCAACCGAGTGGCGACGCACGGGGCGGCCGAGTGGTTATGAGGTGACCAACCCATGGCGATGCGCGGGGCGGCCGAGTGGTGATGAGGTGACCAACCAAGTGGCGACGCATGGAGCGGCCGAGTGGTTATGAGGTGACCAACCGATGGCGACGTGCGGGGCGGCCGAGTGGTGATGACGTGACCAACCGATGGCGACGCGTGGGGCGGCCGAGTGCTTATGAGGTGACCAACCGATGGCGACGTGCGGGGCGGTCAAGTGGTGATGAGGTGACCAACCGAGTGGCGACCCTCGTGGCGGCCGAGTGGTGACGAGGTGACCAACCAAGTGGCGACGCACGGAGCGGCCGAGTGGTTATTAGGTGACCAACCGATGGCGACGCGCGGGGCGGCCGAGTGGTGATGAGGTGACCAACTGAAGGTGACGCGCGGGGCGGCCGAGTGGTGATGAGGTGACCAACCAATGGCGACATGCGGGGCGGCCGGGTGGTTATGAGGTGACCAACCTATGGCGACGCGCGGGGCGGCCGAGTGGTTATGAGGTGACCAACCTATGGCGATGGGCGGGGCGGCCGAGTGGTGATGAGGTGACCTACCGATGGCGACGCGCGAGGCGGTCGAGTGGTTATGAGGTGACCAACCTATGGCGACGGGCGGGGCGACCGAGTGGTTATGAGGTGACCAACCTTTGGCGACACGCGGGGCGGCCGAGTGGTTATGAGGTGACCCACCGACGGCGACGTGCGGGGCATCCAAGTGGACATGAGGAGACCAACCGAGTGGCCACGCGTGGGACGGCCGAGTGGTGATGAGGTGACCAACCAAGTGGCGACACACGGAGCGGCCGAGTGGTGATGAGGTGACCAACCGAGTGGCGACGCGCGGGGCAGCCAAGTGTTGATGAGGTGACCAACCGAGTGGCGACGCGCGGGCGGCCGAGTGGTGATGAGGTGACCAACCAAGAGGTGACGCACGAAGCGGCCGAGTGGTTATGAGGTTACCAACCGATGGGGACGCGCGGGGCGGCCGAGTGGTGATGAGGAGACCAACCAAGTGGCGACGCACGGAGCGGCCCAGTGGTTATGAGGTGACCAACCGCTGGCGACGCGCGGGGCGGCCGAGTAGTGATGAGGTGACCAACCTAAGGCGACGCATGGGGCGGCGGAGTGGTTATGAGGTGACCAACCAATGGCGACGCGCGGGGCGGCTGAGTGGTTATGAGGTAACCAAAGTATGGCGACGCGCGGGGCGGCCGAGTGGTGATGAGGTGACCCACCGATAGCGACGCGCGAGGCGGCCAAGTGGTTATGAGGTGACCAACCTATGGCGACGCGTGGGGCGGCCGAGTGGTTATGAGGTGACCAACCGATGGGGACGCGCTGGGCGGCCGAGTGGTGATGAGGTGACCAACCGATGGCGACGCGCGGGGCGGCCGAGTGGTGATGAGGTGACCAACCGATGGCGACGCGCGGGGCGGCCGAGTGGTGATGAGGTGACCAACCGATGGCAACGCGCGGGGCGGCGGAGTGGTTATGAGGTGACCAACCTATGGCGACGCGCGGGGCGGCCGAGTGGTTATGAGGTGACCAACCTATGGCGATGGGCGGGGCGGTCGAGTGGTGATGAGGTGACCAACCGATGGCGACGCGCGAGGCGGTCGAGTATTTATGAGGTGACCAACCTATGGCGACGGGCGGGGCGACCGAGTGGTTATGAGGTGACCAACCTTTGGCGACACGCGGGGCGGTCGAGTGGTTATGAGGTGACCCACCTACGGCGACGCGCGGGGCATCCAAGTGGACATGAGGAGACCAACCGAGTGGCCACGCGTGGGGCGGCCGAGTGGTGATGAGGTGACCAACCAAGTGGCGACACACGGAGCGGCCGAGTGGTTATGAGGTGACCAACCGAGTGGCGATGCGCGGGGCGGCCAAGTGGTGATGAGGTGACCAACCGAGTGGCGACGCACGGGGCTGCCGAGTGGTTATGAGGTGACCAACCCATGGCGATGCGCGGGGCGGCCGAGTGGTGATGAGGTGACCAACCAAGTGGCGACGCATGGAGCGGCCGAGTGGTTATGAGGTGACCAACCGATGGCGACGTGCGGGGCGGCCGAGTGGTGATGACGTGACCAACCGATGGCGACGCGTGGGGCGGCCGAGTGCTTATGAGGTGACCAACCGATGGCGACGTGCGGGGCGGTCAAGTGGTGATGAGGTGACCAACCGAGTGGCGACCCTCGTGGCGGCCAAGTGGTGACGAGGTGACCAACCAAGTGGCGACGCACGGAGCGGCCGAGTGGTTATTAGGTGACCAACCGATGGCGACGCGCGGGGCGGCCGAGTGGTGATGAGGTGACCAACTGAAGGTGACGCGCGGGGCGGCCGAGTGGTGATGAGGTGACCAACCAATGGCGACATGCGGGGCGGCCGGGTGGTTATGAGGTGACCAACCTATGGCGACGCGCGGGGCGGCCGAGTGGTTATGAGGTGACCAACCTATGGCGATGGGCGGGGCGGCCGAGTGGTGATGAGGTGACCAACCGATGGCGACGCGCGAGGCGGTCGAGTGGTTATGAGGTGACCAACCTATGGCGACGCGCGGGGCGGCCGAGTGGTTATGAGGTGACCCACCGACGGCGACGCGCGGGGCATCCAAGTGGACATGAGGAGACCAACCGAGTGGCCACGCGTGGGGCGGCCGAGTGGTGATGAGGTGACCAACCAAGTGGCGACACACGGAGCGGCCGAGTGGTTATGAGGTGACCAACCGAGTGGCGACGCGCGGGGCAGCCAAGTGTTGATGAGGTGACCAACCGAGTGACGACGCGCGGGCGGCCGAGTGGTGATGAGGTGACCAACCAAGAGGTGACGCACGAAGCGGCCGAGTGGTTATGAGGTTACCAACCGATGGGGACGCGCGGGGCGGCCGAGTGGTGATGAGGAGACCAACCAAGTGGCGACGCACGGAGCGGCCCAGTGGTTATGAGGTGACCAACCGCTGGCGACGCGCGGGGCGGCCGAGTAGTGATGAGGTGACCAACCTAAGGCGACGCATGGGGCGGCGGAGTGGTTATGAGGTGACCAACCAGTGGCGACGCGCGGGGCGGCTGAGTGGTTATGAGGTAACCAAAGTATGGCGACGCGCGGGGCGGCCGAGTGGTGATGAGGTGACCCACCGATAGCGATGCGCGAGGCGGCCAAGTGGTTATGAGGTGACCAACCTATGGCGACGCGTGGGGCGGCCGAGTGGTTATGAGGTGACCAACCGATGGGGACGCGCTGGGCGGCCGAGTGGTGATGAGGTGACCAACCAAGTGGCGACACACGGAGCGGCCCAGTGGTTATGAGGTGACCAACCGATGGCGACGCGCGGGGCGGCCGAGTGGTGATGAGGTGACCAACCGATGGCAACGCGCGGGGCGGCGGAGTGGTTATGAGGTGACCAACCCATGGCGATGCGCGGGGCGGCCGAGTGGTGATGAGGTGACCAACCAAGTGGCGACGCATGGAGCGGCCGAGTGGTTATGAGGTGACCAACCGATGGCGACGTGCGGGGCGGCCGAGTGGTGATGACGTGACCAACCGATGGCGACGCGTGGGGCGGCCGAGTGCTTATGAGGTGACCAACCGATGGCGACGTGCGGGGCGGTCAAGTGGTGATGAGGTGACCAACCGAGTGGCGACCCTCGTGGCGGCCGAGTGGTGACGAGGTGACCAACTGAAGGTGACGCGCGGGGCGGCCGAGTGGTGATGAGGTGACCAACCAATGGCGACATGCGGGGCGGCCGGGTGGTTATGAGGTGACCAACCTATGGCGACGCGCGGGGCGGCCGAGTGGTTATGAGGTGACCAACCTATGGCGATGGGCGGGGCGGCCGAGTGGTGATGAGGTGACCAACCGATGGCGACGCGCGAGGCGGTCGAGTGGTTATGAGGTGACCAACCTATGGCGACGGGCGGGGCGACCGAGTGGTTATGAGGTGACCAACCTTTGGCGACACGCGGGGCGGCCGAGTGGTTATGAGGTGACCCACCGACGGCGACGTGCGGGGCATCCAAGTGGACATGAGGAGACCAACCGAGTGGCCACGCGTGGGGCGGCCGAGTGGTGATGAGGTGACCAACCAAGTGGCGACACACGGAGCGGCCGAGTGGTTATGAGGTGACCAACCGAGTGGCGACGCGCGGGGCAGCCAAGTGTTGATGAGGTGACCAACCGAGTGGCGACGTGCGAGCGGCCGAGTGGTGATGAGGTGACCAACCAAGAGGTGACGCACGAAGCGGCCGAGTGGTTATGAGGTTACCAACCGATGGGGACGCGCGGGGCGGCCGAGTGGTGATGAGGAGACCAACCAAGTGGCGACGCACGGAGCGGCCCAGTGGTTATGAGGTGACCAACCGCTGGCGACGCGCGGGGCGGCCGAGTAGTGATGAGGTGACCAACCTAAGGCGACGCATGGGGCGGCGGAGTGGTTATGAGGTGACCAACCAATGGCGACGCGCGGGGCGGCTGAGTGGTTATGAGGTAACCAAAGTATGGCGACGCGCGGGGCGGCCGAGTGGTGATGAGGTGACCCACCGATAGCGACGCGCGAGGCGGCCAAGTGGTTATGAGGTGACCAACCTATGGCGACGCGTGGGGCGGCCGAGTGGTTATGAGGTGACCAACCGATGGGGACGCGCTGGGCGGCCGAGTGGTGATGAGGTGACCAACTGATGGCGACGCGCGGGGCGGCCGAGTGGTGATGAGGTGACCAACCGATGGCGACGCGCGGGGCGGCCGAGTGGTGATGAGGTGACCAACCGATGGCGACGCGCGGGGCGGCGGAGTGGTTATGAGGTGACCAACCTATGGCGACGCGCGGGGCGGCCGAGTGGTTATGAGGTGACCAACCTATGGCGATGGGCGGGGCGGTCGAGTGGTGATGAGGTGACCAACCGATGGCGACGCGCGAGGCGGTCGAGTGGTTATGAGGTGACCAACCTATGGCGACGGGCGGGGCGACCGAGTGGTTATGAGGTGACCAACCTTTGGCGACACGCGGGGCGGCCGAGTGGTTATGAGGTGACCCACCTACGGCGACGCGCGGGGCATCCAAGTGGATTTGAGGAGACCAACCGAGTGGCCACGCGTGGGGCGGCCGAGTGGTGATGAGGTGACCAACCAAGTGGCGACACACGGAGCGGCCGAGTGGTTATGAGGTCACCAACCGAGTGGCGATGCGCGGGCCGGCCAAGTGGTGATGAGGTGACCAACCGAGTGGCGACGCACGGGGCTGCCGAGTGGTTATGAGGTGACCAACCCATGGCGATGCGCGGGGCGGCCGAGTGGTGATGAGGTGACCAACCAAGTGGCGACGCATGGAGAGGCCGAGTGGTTATGAGGTGACCAACCGATGGCGACGTGCGGGGCGGCCGAGTGGTGATGACGTGACCAACCGATGGCGACGCGTGGGGCGGCCGAGTGCTTATGAGGTGACCAACCGATGGCGACGTGCGGGGCGGTCAAGTGGTGATCAGGTGACCAACTGAAGGTGACGCGCGGGGCGGCCGAGTGGTGATGAGGTGACCAACCAATGGCGACATGCGGGGCGGCCGGGTGGTTATGAGGTGACCAACCTATGGCGACGCGCGGGGCGGCCGAGTGGTTATGAGGTGACCAACCTATGGCGATGGGCGGGGCGGCCGAGTGGTGATGAGGTGACCAACCGATGGCGACGCGCGAGGCGGTCGAGTGGTTATGAGGTGACCAACCTATGGCGACGGGCGGGGCGACCGAGTGGTTATGAGGTGACCAACCTTTGGCGACACGCGGGGCGGCCGAGTGGTTATGAGGTGACCCACCGACGGCGACGTGCGGGGCATCCAAGTGGACATGAGGAGACCAACCGAGTGGCCACGCGTGGGGCGGCCGAGTGGTGATGAGGTGACCAACGAAGTGGCGACACACGGAGCGGCCGAGTGGTTATGAGGTGACCAACCGAGTGGCGACGCGCGGGGCAGCCAAGTGTTGATGAGGTGACCAACCGAGTGGCGACGCGCGGGCGGCCGAGTGGTGATGACGTGACCAACCGATGGCGACGCGTGGGGCAGCCGAGTGCTTATGAGGTGACCAACCGATGGCGACGTGCGGGGCGGTCAAGTGGTGATGAGGTGACCAACCGGGTGGCGACCCTCGTGGCGGCCAAGTGGTGACGAGGTGACCAACCAAGTGGCGACGCACGGAGCGGCCGAGTGGTTATTAGGTGACCAACCGATGGCGACGCGCGGGGCGGCCGAGTGGTGATGAGGTGACCAACTGAAGGTGACGCGCGGGGCGGCCGAGTGGTGATAAGGTGACCAACCAATGGCGACATGCGGGGCGGCCGGGTGGTTATGAGGTGACCAACCTATGGCGACGCGCGGGGCGGCCGAGTGGTTATGAGGTGACCAACCTATGGCGATGGGCGGGGCGGCCGAGTGGTGATGAGGTGACCAACCGATGGCGACGCGCGAGGCGGTCGAGTGGTTATGAGGTGACCAACCTATGGCGACGCGCGGGGCGGCCGAGTGGTTATGAGGTGACCCACCGACGGCGACGCGCGGGGCATCCAAGTGGACATGAGGAGACCAACCGAGTGGCCACGCGTGGGGCGGCCGAGTGGTGATGAGGTGACCAACCAAGTGGCGACACACGGAGCGGCCGAGTGGTTATGAGGTGACCAACCGAGTGGCGACGCGCGGGGCAGCCAAGTGTTGATGAGGTGACCAACCGAGTGGCGACGCGCGGGCGGCCGAGTGGTGATGAGGTGACCAACCAAGAGGTGACGCACGAAGCGGCCGAGTGGTTATGAGGTTACCAACCGATGGGGACGCGCGGGGCGGCCGAGTGGTGATGAGGAGACCAACCAAGTGGCGACGCACGGAGCGGCCAAGTGGTTATGAGGTGACCAACCGCTGGCGACGCGCGGGGCGGCCGAGTAGTGATGAGGTGACCAACCTAAGGCGACGCATGGGGCGGCGGAGTGGTTATGAGGTGACCAACCAGTGGCGACGCGCGGGGCGGCTGAGTGGTTATGAGGTAACCAAAGTATGGCGACGCGCGGGGCGGCCGAGTGGTGATGAGGTGACCCACCGATAGCGACGCGCGAGGCGGCCAAGTGGTTATGAGGTGACCAACCTATGGCGACGCGTGGGGCGGCCGAGTGGTTATGAGGTGACCAACCGATGGGGACGCGCTGGGCGGCCGAGTGGTGATGAGGTGACCAACCAAGTGGCGACACACGGAGCGGCCCAGTGGTTATGAGGTGACCAACCGATGGCGACGCGCGGGGCGTCCGAGTGGTGATCAGGTGACCAACCGATGGCAACGCGCGGGGCGGCGGAGTGGTTATGAGGTGACCAACCTATGGCGACGCGCTGGGCGGCCGAGTGGTGATGAGGTGACCAACTGATGGCGACGCGCGGGGCGGCCGAGTGGTGATGAGGTGACCAACCGATGGCGACGCGCGGGGCGGCCGAGTGGTGATGAGGTGACCAACCGATGGCAACGCGCGGGGCGGCGGAGTGGTTATGAGGTGACCAACCTATGGCGACGCGCGGGGCGGCCGAGTGGTTATGAGGTGACCAACCTATGGCGATGGGCGGGGCGGTCGAGTGGTGATGAGGTGACCAACCGATGGCGACGCGCGAGGCGGTCGAGTGGTTATGAGGTGACCAACCTATGGCGACGGGCGGGGCGACCGAGTGGTTATGAGGTGACCAACCTTTGGCGACACGCGGGGCGGCCGAGTGGTTATGAGGTGACCCACCTACGGCGACGCGCGGGGCATCCAAGTGGACATGAGGAGACCAACCGAGTGGCCACGCGTGGGGCGGCCGAGTGGTGATGAGGTGACCAACCAAGTGGCGACACACGGAGCGGCCGAGTGGTTATGAGGTCACCAACCGAGTGGCGATGCGCGGGGCGGCCAAGTGGTGATGAGGTGACCAACCGAGTGGCGACGCACGGGGCTGCCGAGTGGTTATGAGGTGACCAACCCATGGCGATGCGCGGGGCGGCCGAGTGGTGATGAGGTGACCAACCAAGTGGCGACGCATGGAGCGGCCGAGTGGTTATGAGGTGACCAACCGATGGCGACGTGCGGGGCGGCCAAGTGGTGATGACGTGACCAACCGATGGCGACGCGTGGGGCGGCCGAGTGCTTATGAGGTGACCAACCGATGGCGACGTGCGGGGCGGTCAAGTGGTGATCAGGTGACCAACTGAAGGTGATGCGCGGGGCGGCCGAGTGGTGATGAGGTGACCAACCAATGGCGACATGCGGGGCGGCCGGGTGGTTATGAGGTGACCAACCTATGGCGACGCGCGGGGCGGCCGAGTGGTTATGAGGTGACCAACCTATGGCGATGGGCGGGGCGGCCGAGTGGTGATGAGGTGACCAACCGATGGCGACGCGCGAGGCGGTCGAGTGGTTATGAGGTGACCAACCTATGGCGACGGGCGGGGCGACCGAGTGGTTATGAGGTGACCAACCTTTGGCGACACGCGGGGCGGCCGAGTGGTTATGAGGTGACCCACCGACGGCGACGTGCGGGGCATCCAAGTGGACATGAGGAGACCAACCGAGTGGCCACGCGTGGGGCGGCCGAGTGGTGATGAGGTGACCAACGAAGTGGCGACACACGGAGCGGCCGAGTGGTTATGAGGTGACCAACCGAGTGGCGACGCGCGGGGCAGCCAAGTGTTGATGAGGTGACCAACCGAGTGGCGACGCGCGGGCGGCCGAGTGGTGATGACGTGACCAACCGATGGCGACGCGTGGGGCAGCCGAGTGCTTATGAGGTGACCAACCGATGGCGACGTGCGGGGCGGTCAAGTGGTGATGAGGTGACCAACCGGGTGGCGACCCTCGTGGCGGCCAAGTGGTGACGAGGTGACCAACCAAGTGGCGACGCACGGAGCGGCCGAGTGGTTATTAGGTGACCAACCGATGGCGACGCGCGGGGCGGCCGAGTGGTGATGAGGTGACCAACTGAAGGTGACGCGCGGGGCGGCCGAGTGGTGATAAGGTGACCAACCAATGGCGACATGCGGGGCGGCCGGGTGGTTATGAGGTGACCAACCTATGGCGACGCGCGGGGCGGCCGAGTGGTTATGAGGTGACCAACCTATGGCGATGGGCGGGGCGGCCGAGTGGTGATGAGGTGACCAACCGATGGCGACGCGCGAGGCGGTCGAGTGGTTATGAGGTGACCAACCTATGGCGACGCGCGGGGCGGCCGAGTGGTTATGAGGTGACCCACCGACGGCGACGCGCGGGGCATCCAAGTGGACATGAGGAGACCAACCGAGTGGCCACGCGTGGGGCGGCCGAGTGGTGATGAGGTGACCAACCAAGTGGCGACACACGGAGCGGCCGAGTGGTTATGAGGTGACCAACCGAGTGGCGACGCGCGGGGCAGCCAAGTGTTGATGAGGTGACCAACCGAGTGGCGACGCGCGGGCGGCCGAGTGGTGATGAGGTGACCAACCAAGAGGTGACGCACGAAGCGGCCGAGTGGTTATGAGGTTACCAACCGATGGGGACGCGCGGGGCGGCCGAGTGGTGATGAGGAGACCAACCAAGTGGCGACGCACGGAGCGGCCAAGTGGTTATGAGGTGACCAACCGCTGGCGACGCGCGGGGCGGCCGAGTAGTGATGAGGTGACCAACCTAAGGCGACGCATGGGGCGGCGGAGTGGTTATGAGGTGACCAACCAGTGGCGACGCGCGGGGCGGCTGAGTGGTTATGAGGTAACCAAAGTATGGCGACGCGCGGGGCGGCCGAGTGGTGATGAGGTGACCCACCGATAGCGACGCGCGAGGCGGCCAAGTGGTTATGAGGTGACCAACCTATGGCGACGCGTGGGGCGGCCGAGTGGTTATGAGGTGACCAACCGATGGGGACGCGCTGGGCGGCCGAGTGGTGATGAGGTGACCAACCAAGTGGCGACACACGGAGCGGCCCAGTGGTTATGAGGTGACCAACCGATGGCGACGCGCGGGGCGGCCGAGTGGTGATGAGGTGACCAACCGATGGCAACGCGCGGGGCGGCGGAGTGGTTATGAGGTGACCAACCTATGGCGACGCGCGGGGCGGCCGAGTGGTTATGAGGTGACCAACCTATGGCGACGGGCGGGGCGACCGAGTGGTTATGAGGTGACCAACCTTTGGCGACACGCGGGGCGGCCGAGTGGTTATGAGGTGACCCACCGACGGCGACGTGCGGGGCATCCAAGTGGACATGAGGAGACCAACCGAGTGGCCACGCGTGGGGCGGCCGAGTGGTGATGAGGTGACCAACCAAGTGGCGACACACGGAGCGGCCGAGTGGTTATGAGGTGACCAACCGAGTGGCGACGCGCGGGGCAGCCAAGTGTTGATGAGGTGACCAACCGAGTGGCGACGCGCGGGCGGCCGAGTGGTGATGACGTGACCAACCGATGGCGACGCGTGGGGCGGCCGAGTGCTTATGAGGTGACCAACCGATGGCGACGTGCGGGGCGGTCAAGTGGTGATGAGGTGACCAACCGAGTGGCGACCCTCGTGGCGGCCAAGTGGTGACGAGGTGACCAACCAAGTGGCGACGCACGGAGCGGCCGAGTGGTTATTAGGTGACCAACCGATGGCGACGCGCGGGGCGGCCGAGTGGTGATGAGGTGACCAACTGAAGGTGACGCGCGGGGCGGCCGAGTGGTGATGAGGTGACCAACCAATGGCGACATGCGGGGCGGCCGGGTGGTTATGAGGTGACCAACCTATGGCGACGCGCGGGGCGGCCGAGTGGTTATGAGGTGACCAACCTATGGCGATGGGCGGGGCGGCCGAGTGGTGATGAGGTGACCAACCGATGGCGACGCGCGAGGCGGTCGAGTGGTTATGAGGTGACCAACCTATGGCGACGCGCGGGGCGGCCGAGTGGTTATGAGGTGACCCACAGACGGCGACGCGCGGGGCATCCAAGTGGACATGAGGAGACCAACCGAGTGGCCACGCGTGGGGCGGCCGAGTGGTGATGAGGTGACCAACCAAGTGGCGACACACGGAGCGGCCGAGTGGTTATGAGGTGACCAACCGAGTGGCGACGCGCGGGGCAGCCAAGTGTTGATGAGGTGACCAACCGAGTGGCGACGCGCGGGCGGCCGAGTGGTGATGAGGTGACCAACCAAGAGGTGACGCACGAAGCGGCCGAGTGGTTATGAGGTTACCAACCGATGGGGACGCGCGGGGCGGCCGAGTGGTGATGAGGAGACCAACCAAGTGGCGACGCACGGAGCGGCCCAGTGGTTATGAGGTGACCAACCGCTGGCGACGCGCGGGGCGGCCGAGTAGTGATGAGGTGACCAACCTAAGGCGACGCATGGGGCGGCGGAGTGGTTATGAGGTGACCAACCAGTGGCGACGCGCGGGGCGGCTGAGTGGTTATGAGGTAACCAAAGTATGGCGACGCGCGGGGCGGCCGAGTGGTGATGAGGTGACCCACCGATAGCGACGCGCGAGGCGGCCAAGTGGTTATGAGGTGACCAACCTATGGCGACGCGTGGGGCGGCCGAGTGGTTATGAGGTGACCAACCGATGGGGACGCGCTGGGCGGCCGAGTGGTGATGAGGTGACCAACCAAGTGGCGACACACGGAGCGGCCCAGTGGTTATGAGGTGACCAACCGATGGCGACGCGCGGGGCGGCCGAGTGGTGATGAGGTGACCAACCGATGGCAACGCGCGGGGCGGCGGAGTGGTTATGAGGTGACCAACCTATGGCGACGCGCGGGGCGGCAGAGTGGTTATGAGGTGACCAACCTATGGCGACGGGCGGGGCGACCGAGTGGTTATGAGGTGACCAACCTTTGGCGACACGCGGGGCGGCCGAGTGGTTATGAGGTGACCCACCGACGGCGACGTGCGGGGCATCCAAGTGGACATGAGGAGACCAACCGAGTGGCCACGCGTGGGGCGGCCGAGTGGTGATGAGGTGACCAACCAAGTGGCGACACACGGAGCGGCCGAGTGGTTATGAGGTGACCAACCGAGTGGCGACGCGCGGGGCAGCCAAGTGTTGATGAGGTGACCAACCGAGTGGCGACGCGCGGGCGGCCGAGTGGTGATGACGTGACCAACCGATGGCGACGCGTGGGGCGGCCGAGTGCTTATGAGGTGACCAACCGATGGCGACGTGCGGGGCGGTCAAGTGGTGATGAGGTGACCAACCGAGTGGCGACCCTCGTGGCGGCCAAGTGGTGACGAGGTGACCAACCAAGTGGCGACGCCCGGAGCGGCCGAGTGGTTATTAGGTGACCAACCGATGGCGACGCGCGGGGCGGCCGAGTGGTGATGAGGTGACCAACTGAAGGTGACGCGCGGGGCGGCCGAGTGGTGATGAGGTGACCAACCAATGGCGACATGCGGGGCGGCCGGGTGGTTATGAGGTGACCAACCTATGGCGACGCGCGGGGCGGCCGAGTGGTTATGAGGTGACCAACCTATGGCGATGGGCAGGGCGGCCGAGTGGTGATGAGGTGACCAACCGATGGCGACGCGCGAGGCGGTCGAGTGGTTATGAGGTGACCAACCTATGGCGACGCGCGGGGCGGCCGAGTGGTTATGAGGTGACCCACCGACGGCGACGCGCGGGGCATCCAAGTGGACATGAGGAGACCAACCGAGTGGCCACGCGTGGGGCGGCCGAGTGGTGATGAGGTGACCAACCAAGTGGCGACACACGGAGCGGCCGAGTGGTTATGAGGTGACCAACCGAGTGGCGACGCGCGGGGCAGCCAAGTGTTGATGAGGTGACCAACCGAGTGGCGACGCGCGGGCGGCCAAGTGGTGATGAGGTGACCATCCAAGAGGTGACGCACGAAGCGGCCGAGTGGTTATGAGGTTACCAACCGATGGGGACGCGCGGGGCGGCCGAGTGGTGATGAGGAGACCAACCAAGTGGCGACGCACGGAGCGGCCCAGTGGTTATGAGGTGACCAACCGCTGGCGACGCGCGGGGCGGCCGAGTAGTGATGAGGTGACCAACCTAAGGCGACGCATGGGGCGGCGGAGTGGTTATGAGGTGACCAACCAGTGGCGACGCGCGGGGCGGCTGAGTGGTTATGAGGTAACCAAAGTATGGCGACGCGCGGGGCGGCCGAGTGGTGATGAGGTGACCCACCGATAGCGACGCGCGAGGCGGCCAAGTGGTTATGAGGTGACCAACCTATGGCGACGCGTGGGGCGGCCGAGTGGTTATGAGGTGACCAACCGATGGGGACGCGCTGGGCGGCCGAGTGGTGATGAGGTGACCAACCAAGTGGCGACACACGGAGCGGCCCAGTGGTTATGAGGTGACCAACCGATGGCGACGCGCGGGGCGGCCGAGTGGTGATGAGGTGACCAACCGATGGCAACGCGTGGGGCGGCGGAGTGGTTATGAGGTGACCAACCTATGGCGACGCGCGGGGCGGCCGAGTGGTTATGAGGTAACCAAACTATGGCGACGCGCGGGGCGACCTAGTGGTGATGAGGTGACCCACCGATAGCGACGCGCGAGGCGGCTGACTGGTTATGAGGTGACCAACCTATGGCGACGCGTGGGGCGGTTGAGTGGTTATGAGGTGACCAACCGATGGCGACGAGTGGGGCGGCCAAATGGTGATGAGGTGACCAACCGAGTGGCGATGCGCGGGGCGGCCGAGTGGTCATGAGGTGACCAACCGAAGGTGACGCGCGGGGCAGCCGAGTGGTGATGAGGTGACCAACCGAGTGGCGACACGCGGGGCGGCCGAGTGGTGATGTGGTGACCAACCAATTGGCGACGAACGGAGCGGCCGAGTGGTTATGAGGTGACCAGCCGATGGCGACGCGCGGGGCGGCCGAGTGGTTATGAGGTGACCAACCTATGGCGACGCGCGGGGCGGCCGAGTGGTGATGTGGTGACCAACCAATTGGCGACGAACGGAGCGGCCGAGTGGTTATGAGGTGACCAGCCGATGGCGACGCGCGGGGCGGCCGAGTGGTTATGAGGTGACCAACCTATGGCGACGCGCGGGGCGGCCGAGTGGTTATGAGGTGACCAAACTATGGCGACACGTGAGGCGGCCGAGTGGTGATGAGGTGACCAACCTTTGGCGACGCGCGAGGCGGCCGAGTGGTTATGAGGTGACCAACCTATGGCGACGTGCAGGGCGGCCGAGTGCTTATGAGGTGACCAACCGATGGCGACGTGCGGGGCGGCCAAGTGGTGATGAGGTGACCAACCGAGTGGCGACCCTCGGGGCGGCCGAGTGGTGAAGAGGTGACCAACCAAGTGGCGACGCACGGAGCGGCCGAGTGGTTATTAGGTGACCAACCGAGTGGCGACGCGCGGGGCGGCCGAGTGGTGATGAGGTGACCAACCGAAGGTGACGCGCGGGGCCGCCGAGTAGTGATGAGGTGACGAACCAATGGCGACACGCGGGGCGGCCGGGTGGTTATGAGGTGACCAACCTATGGCGACGCGCGGGGCGGCCGAGTGGTTATGAGGTGACCAACCTATGGCGACGGGCGGGGCGGCCGAGTGGTGATGAGGTGACCAACCGATGGCGACGCGCGAGGCGGTCGAGTGGTTATGAGGTGACCAACCTATGGCGACGCGCGGGACGGCCGAGTGGTTATGAGGTGACCAACCTTTGGCGACACGCCGGGCGGCCGAGTGGTTATGAGGTGACCAACCTATGACGACGCACGGGGCCGCCGACTGGTTATGAGGTGACCAACCTATGGCGACGCGCGGGGCGGCCGAGTGGTGATGAGGTGACCAACCGATGGCGACGCGCGGGGCGGCCGAGTGGTGATGAGGTGACCAACCATGTGGCGACGCATGGAGCGGCCGAGTGGTTATGAGGTGACCAACCGATGGCGACGTGCGGGGCGGCCGAGTGGTGATGACGTGACCAACCGATGGCGACGCGTGGGGCGGCCGAGTGCTTATGAGGTGACCAACCGATGGCGACGTGCAGGGCGGTCAAGTGGTGATGAGGTGACCAACCGAGTGGCGACCCTCGTGGCGGCCGAGTGGTGACGAGGTGACCAACCAAGTGGCGACGCACGGAGCGGCCGAGTGGTTATTAGGTGACCAACCGATGGCGACGCTCGGGGCGGCCGAGTGGTGATGAGGTGACCAACTGAAGGTGACGCGCGGGGCGGCCGAGTGGTGATGAGGTGACCAACCAATGGCGACATGCGGGGCGGCCGGGTGGTTATGAGGTGACCAACCTATGGCGACGCGCGGGGCGGCCGAGTGGTTATGAGGTGACCAACCTATGGCGATGGGCGGGGCGGCCGAGTGGTGATGAGGTGACCAACCGATGGCGACGCGCGAGGCGGTCGAGTGGTTATGAGGTGACCAACCTATGGCGACGGGCGGGGCGACCGAGTGGTTATGAGGTGACCAACCTTTGGCGACACGCGGGGCGGCCGGGTGGTTATGAGGTGACCAACCTATGGCGACGCGCGGGGCGGCCGAGTGGTTATGAGGTGACCAACCTATGGCGATGGGCGGGGCGGCCGAGTGGTGATGAGGTGACCAACCGATGGCGACGCGCGAGGCGGTCGAGTGGTTATGAGGTGACCAACCTATGGCGACGCGCGGGGCGGCCGAGTGGTTATGAGGTGACCCACCGACGGCGACGCGCGGGGCATCCAAGTGGACATGAGGAGACCAACCGAGTGGCCACGCGTGGGGCGGCCGAGTGGTGATGAGGTGACCAACCAAGTGGCGACACACGGAGCGGCCGAGTGGTTATGAGGTGACCAACCGAGTGGCGACGCGTGGGGCAGCCAAGTGTTGATGAGGTGACCAACCGAGTGGCGACGCGCGGGCGGCCGAGTGGTGATGAGGTGACCAACCAAGAGGTGACGCACGAAGCGGCCGAGTGGTTATGAGGTTACCAACCGATGGGGACGCGCGGGGCGGCCGAGTGGTGATGAGGAGACCAACCAAGTGGCGACGCACGGAGCGGCCCAGTGGTTATGAGGTGACCAACCGCTGGCGACGCGCGGGGCGGCCGAGTAGTGATGAGGTGACCAACCTAAGGCGACGCATGGGGCGGCGGAGTGGTTATGAGGTGACCAACCAGTGGCGACGCGCGGGGCGGCTGAGTGGTTATGAGGTAACCAAAGTATGGCGACGCGCGGGGCGGCCGAGTGGTGATGAGGTGACCCACCGATAGCGACGCGCGAGGCGGCCAAGTGGTTATGAGGTGACCAACCTATGGCGAAGCGTGGGGCGGCCGAGTGGTTATGAGGTGACCAACCGATCGGGACGCGCTGGGCGGCCGAGTGGTGATGAGGTGACCAACCAAGTGGCGACACACGGAGCGGCCCAGTGGTTATGAGGTGACCAACCGATGGCGACGCGCGGGGCGGCCGAGTGGTGATGAGGTGACCAACCGATGGCAACGCGCGGGGCGGCAGAGTGGTTATGAGGTGACCAACCTATGGCGACGCGCGGGGCGGCCGAGTGGTTATGAGGTAACCAAACTATGGCGACGCGCGGGGCGACCTAGTGGTGATGAGGTGACCCACCGATAGCGACGCGCGAGGCGGCCGACTGGTTATGAGGTGACCAACCTATGGCGACGCGTGGGGCGGTTGAGTGGTTATGAGGTGACCAAGCGATGGCGACGAGTGGGGCGGCCAAATGGTGATGAGGTGACCAACCGAGTGGCGATGCGCGGGGCGGCCGAGTGGTCATGAGGTGACCAACCGAAGGTGACGCGCGGGGCAGCCGAGTGGTGATGAGGTGACCAACCGAGTGGCGACGCGCGGGGCGGCCGAGTGGTGATGTGGTGACCAACCAATTGGCGACGAACGGAGCGGCCGAGTGGTTATGAGGTGACCAGCCGATGGCGACGCGCGGGGCGGCCGAGTGGTTATGAGGTGACCAACCTATGGCGACGCGCGGGGCGGCCGAGTGGTGATGTGGTGACCAACCAATTGGCGACGAACGGAGCGGCCGAGTGGTTATGAGGTGACCAACCAAGTGGCGACGCACGGAGCGGCCGAGTGGTTATTAGGTGACCAACCGATGGCGACGCTCGGGGCGGCCGAGTGGTGATGAGGTGACCAACTGAAGGTGACGCGCGGGGCGGCCGAGTGGTGATGAGGTGACCAACCAATGGCGACATGCGGGGCGGCTGGGTGGTTATGAGGTGACCAACCTATGGCGACGCGCGGGGCGGCCGAGTGGTTATGAGGTGACCAACCTATGGCGATGGGCGGGGCGGCCGAGTGGTGATGAGGTGACCAACCGATGGCGACGCGCGAGGCGGTCGAGTGGTTATGAGGTGACCAACCTATGGCGACGGGCGGGGCGACCGAGTGGTTATGAGGTGACCAACCTTTGGCGACACGCGGGGCGGCCGGGTGGTTATGAGGTGACCAACCTATGGCGACGCGCGGGGCGGCCGAGTGGTTATGAGGTGACCAACCTATGGCGATGGGCGGGGCGGCCTAGTGGTGATGAGGTGACCAACCGATGGCGACGCGCGAGGCGGTCGAGTGGTTATGAGGTGACCAACCTATGGCGACGCGCGGGGCGGCCGAGTGGTTATGAGGTGACCCACCGACGGCGACGCGCGGGGCATCCAAGTGGACATGAGGAGACCAACCGAGTGGCCACGCGTGGGGCGGCCGAGTGGTGATGAGGTGACCAACCAAGTGGCGACACACGGAGCGGCCGAGTGGTTATGAGGTGACCAACCGAGTGGCGACGCGTGGGGCAGCCAAGTGTTGATGAGGTGACCAACCGAGTGGCGACGCGCGGGCGGCCGAGTGGTGATGAGGTGACCAACCAAGAGGTGACGCACGAAGCGGCCGAGTGGTTATGAGGTTACCAACCGATGGGGACGCGCGGGGCGGCCGAGTGGTGATGAGGAGACCAACCAAGTGGCGACGCACGGAGCGGCCCAGTGGTTATGAGGTGACCAACCGCTGGCGACGCGCGGGGCGGCCGAGTAGTGATGAGGTGACCAACCTAAGGCGACGCATGGGGCGGCGGAGTGGTTATGAGGTGACCAACCAGTGGCGACGCGCGGGGCGGCTGAGTGGTTATGAGGTAACCAAAGTATGGCGACGCGCGGGTCGGCCGAGTGGTGATGAGGTGACCCACCGATAGCGACGCGCGAGGCGGCCAAGTGGTTATGAGGTGACCAACCTATGGCGACGCGTGGGGCGGCCGAGTGGTTATGAGGTGACCAACCGATGGGGACGCGCTGGGCGGCCGAGTGGTGATGAGGTGACCAACCAAGTGGCGACACACGGAGCGGCCCAGTGGTTATGAGGTGACCAACCGATGGCGACGCGCGGGGCGGCCGAGTGGTGATGAGGTGACCAACCGATGGCAACGCGCGGGGCGGCGGAGTGGTTATGAGGTGACCAACCTATGGCGACGCGCGGGGCGGCCGAGTGGTTATGAGGTAACCAAACTATGGCGACGCGCGGGGCGACCTAGTGATGATGAGGTGACCCACCGATAGCGACGCGCGAGGCGGCCGACTGGTTATGAGGTGACCAACCTATGGCGACGCGTGGGGCGGTTGAGTGGTTATGAGGTGACCAACCGATGGCGACGAGTGGGGCGGCCAAATGGTGATGAGGTGACCAACCGAGTGGCGATGCGCGGGGCGGCCGAGTGGTCATGAGGTGACCAACCGAAGGTGACGCGCGGGGCAGCCGAGTGGTGATGAGGTGACCAACCGAGTGGCGACGCGCGGGGCGGCCGAGTGGTGATGTGGTGACCAACCAATTGGCGACGAACGGAGCGGCCGAGTGGTTATGAGGTGACCAGCCGATGGCGACGCGCGGGGCGGCCGAGTGGTTATGAGGTGACCAACCTATGGCGACGCGCGGGGCGGCCGAGTGGTGATGTGGTGACCAACCAATTGGCGACGAACGGAGCGGCCGAGTGGTTATGAGGTGACCAGCCGATGGCGACGCGCGGGGCGGCCGAGTGGTTATGAGGTGACCAACCTATGGCGACGCGCGGGGCGGCCGAGTGGTTATGAGGTGACCAAACTATGGCGACACGTGAGGCGGCCGAGTGGTGATGAGGTGACCAACCTTTGGCGACGCGCGAGGCGGCCGAGTGGTTATGAGGTGACCAACCTATGGCGACGCGCATGGCGACCGAGTGCTTATGAGGTGACCAACCGATGGCGACGTGCGGGGCGGCCAAGTGGTGATGAGGTGACCAACCGAGTGGCGACCCTCGGGGCGGCCGAGTGGTGATGAGGTGACCAACCAAGTGGCGACGCACGGAGCGGCCGAGTGGTTATTAGGTGACCAACCGAGTGGCGACGCGCGGGGCGGCCGAGTGGTGATGAGGTGACCAACCGAAGGTGACGCGCGGGGCCGCCGAGTAGTGATGAGGTGACCAACCAATGGCGACACGCGGGGCGGCCGGGTGGTTATGAGGTGACCAACCTATGGCGACGCGCGGGGCGGCCGAGTGGTTATGAGGTGACCCACCGACGGCGACGCGCGGGGCATCCAAGTGGACATGAGGAGACCAACCGAGTGGCCACGCGTGGGGCGGCCGAGTGGTGATGAGGTGACCAACCAAGTGGCGACACACGGAGCGGCCGAGTGGTTATGAGGTGACCAACCGAGTGGCGACGCGCGGGGCAGCCAAGTGTTGATGAGGTGACCAACCGAGTGGCGACGCGCGGGCGGCCGAGTGGTGATGAGGTGACCAACCAAGAGGTGACGCACGAAGCGGCCGAGTGGTTATGAGGTTACCAACCGATGGGGACGCGCGGGGCGGCCGAGTGGTGATGAGGAGACCAACCAAGTGGCGACGCACGGAGCGGCCCAGTGGTTATGAGGTGACCAACCGCTGGCGACGCGCGGGGCGGCCAAGTAGTGATGAGGTGACCAACCTAAGGCGACGCATGGGGCGGCGGAGTGGTTATGAGGTGACCAACCAGTGGCGACGCGCGGGGCGGCTGAGTGGTTATGAGGTAACCAAAGTATGGCGACGCGCGGGGCGGCCGAGTGGTGATGAGGTGACCCACCGATAGCGACGCGCGAGGCGGCCAAGTGGTTATGAGGTGACCAACCTATGGCGACGCGTGGGGCGGCCGAGTGGTTATGAGGTGACCAACCGATGGGGACGCGCTGGGCGGCCGAGTGGTGATGAGGTGACCAACCAAGTGGCGACACACGGAGCGGCCCAGTGGTTATGAGGTGACCAACCGATGGCGACGCGCGGGGCGGCCGAGTGGTGATGAGGTGACCAACCGATCGCAACGCGCGGGGCGGCGGAGTGGTTATGAGGTGACCAACCTATGGCGACGCGCGGGGCGGCCGAGTGGTTATGAGGTAACCAAACTATGGCGACGCGCGGGGCGACCTAGTGGTGATGAGGTGACCCACCGATAGCGACGCGCGAGGCGGCCGACTGGTTATGAGGTGACCAACCTATGGCGACGCGTGGGGCGGTTGAGTGGTTATGAGGTGACCAACCGATGGCGACGAGTGGGGCGGCCAAATGGTGATGAGGTGACCAACCGAGTGGCGATGCGCGGGGCGGCCGAGTGGTCATGAGGTGACCAACCGAAGGTGACGCGCGGGGCAGCCGAGTGGTGATGAGGTGACCAACCGAGTGGCGACGCGCGGGGCGGCCGAGTGGTGATGTGGTGACCAACCAATTGGCGACGAACGGAGCGACCGAGTGGTTATGAGGTGACCAGCCGATGGCGACGCGCGGGGCGGCCGAGTGGTTATGAGGTGACCAACCTATGGCGACGCGCGGGGCGGCCGAGTGGTGATGTGGTGACCAACCAATTGGCGACGAACGGAGCGGCCGAGTGGTTATGAGGTGACCAGCCGATGGCGACGCGCGGGGCGGCCGAGTGGTTATGAGGTGACCAACCTATGGCGACGCGCGGGGCGGCCGAGTGGTTATGAGGTGACCAAACTATGGCGACACGTGAGGCGGCCGAGTGGTGATGAGGTGACCATCCTTTGGCGACGCGCGAGGCGGCCGAGTGGTTATGAGGTGACCAACCTATGGCGACGCGCATGGCGGCCGAGTGCTTATGAGGTGACCAACCGATGGCGACGTGCGGGGCGGCCAAGTGGTGATGAGGTGACCAACCGAGTGGCGACCCTCGGGGCGGCCGAGTGGTGATGAGGTGACCAACCAAGTGGCGACGCACGGAGCGGCCGAGTGGTTATTAGGTGACCAACCGAGTGGCGACGCGCGGGGCGGCCGAGTTGTGATGAGGTGACCAACCGAAGGTGACGCGCGGGGCCGCCGAGTAGTGATGAGGTGACCAATCAATGGCGACACGCGGGGCGGCCGGGTGGTTATGAGGTGACCAACCTATGGCGACGCGCGGGGCGGCCGAGTGGTTATGAGGTGACCAACCTATGGCGACGGGCGGGGCGGCCGAGTGGTGATGAGGTTACCAACCGATGGCGACGCGCGAGGCGGTCGAGTGGTTATGAGGTGACCAACCTATGGCGACGCGCGGGGCGGCCGAGTGGTTATGAGGTGACCAACCTTTGGCGACACGCCGGGCGGCCGAGTGGTTATGAGGTGACCAACCTATGACGACGCACGGGGCCGCCGACTGGTTATGAGGTGACCAACCTATGGCGACGCGCGGGGCGGCCGAGTGGTGATGAGGTGACCAACCGATGGCGACGCGCGGGGCGGCCTAGTGGTGATGAGGTGACCAACCATGTGGCGACGCATGGAGCGGCCGAGTGGTTATGAGGTGACCAACCGATGGCGACGTGCGGGGCGGCCGAGTGGTGATGACGTGACCAACCGATGGCGACGCGTGGGGCGGCCGAGTGCTTATGAGGTGACCAACCGATGGCGACGTGTGGGGCGGTCAAGTGGTGATGAGGTGACCAACCGAGTGGCGACCCTCGTGGCGGCCGAGTGGTGACGAGGTGACCAACCAAGTGGCGACGCACGGAGCGGCCGAGTGGTTATTAGGTGACCAACCGATGGCGACGCGCGGGGCGGCCGAGTGGTGATGAGGTGACCAACTGAAGGTGACGCGCGGGGCGGCCGAGTGGTGATGAGGTGACCAACCAATGGCGACATGCGGGGCGGCCGGGTGGTTATGAGGTGACCAACCTATGGCGACGCGCGGGGCGGCCGAGTGGTTATGAGGTGACCAACCTATGGCGATGGGCGGGGCGGCCGAGTGGTGATGAGCTGACCAACCGATGGCGACGCGCGAGGCGGTCGAGTGGTTATGAGGTGACCAACCTATGGCGACGGGCGGGGCGACCGAGTGGTTATGAGGTGACCAACCTTTGGCGACACGCGGGGCGGCCGAGTGGTTATGAGGTGACCCACCTACGACGACGCGCGGGGCATCCAAGTGGACATGAGGAGACCAACCGAGTGGCCACGCGTGGGGCGGCCGAGTGGTGATGAGGTGACCAACCAAGTGGCGACACACGGAGCGGCCGAGTGGTTATGAGGTGACCAACCGAGTGGCGATGCGCGGGGCGGCCAAGTGGTGATGAGGTGACCAACCGAGTGGCGACGCACGGGGCGGCCGAGTGGTTATGAGGTGACCAACCCATGGCGATGCGCGGGGCGGCCGAGTGGTGATGAGGTGACCAACCAAGTGGCGACGCATGGAGCGGCCGAGTGGTTATGAGGTGACCAACCGATGGCGACGTGCGGGGCGGCCGAGTGGTGATGACGTGACCAACCGATGGCGACGCGTGGGGCGGCCGAGTGCTTATGAGGTGACCAACCGATGGCAACGTGCCGGGCGGTCAAGTGGTGATGAGGTGACCAACCGAGTGGCGACCCTCGTGGCGGCCGAGTGGTGACGAGGTGACCAACCAAGTGGCGACGCACGGAGCGGCCGAGTGGTTATTAGGTGACCAACCGATGGCGACGCGCGGGGCGGCCGAGTGGTGATGAGGTGACCAACTGAAGGTGACGCGCGGGGCGGCCGAGTGGTGATGAGGTGACCAACCAATGGCGACATGCGGGGCGGCCGGGTGGTTATGAGGTGACCAACCTATGGCGACGCGCGGGGCGGCCGAGTGGTTATGAGGTGACCAACCTATGGCGATGGGCGGGGCGGCCGAGTGGTGATGAGGTGACCAACCGATGGCGACGCGCGAGGCGGTCGAGTGGTTATGAGGTGACCAACCTATGGCGACGGGCGGGGCGACCGAGTGGTTATGAGGTGACCAACCTTTGGCGACACGCGGGGCGGCCGAGTGGTTATGAGGTGACCCACCGACGGCGACGTGCGGGGCATCCAAGTGGACATGAGGAGACCAACCGAGTGGCCACGCGTGGGGCGGCCGAGTGGTGATGAGGTGACCAACCAAGTGGCGACACACGGAGCGGCCGAGTGGTTATGAGGTGACCAACCGAGTGGCGACGCGCGGGGAAGCCAAGTGTTGATGAGGTGACCAACCGAGTGGCGACGCGCGGGCGGCCGAGTGGTGATGAGGTGACCAACCAAGAGGTGACGCACGAAGCGGCCGAGTGGTTATGAGGTTACCAACCGATGGGGACGCGCGGGGCGGCCGAGTGGTGATGAGGAGACCAACCAAGTGGCGACGCACGGAGCGGCCCAGTGGTTATGAGGTGACCAACCGCTGGCGACGCGCGGGGCGGCCGAGTAGTGATGAGGTGACCAACCTAAGGCGACGCATGGGGCGGCGGAGTGGTTATGAGGTGACCAACCAATGGCGACGCGCGGGGCGGCTGAGTGGTTATGAGGTAACCAAAGTATGGCGACGCGCGGGGCGGCCGAGTGGTGATGAGGTGACCAACCAATGGCGACATGCGGGGCGGCCGGGTGGTTATGAGGTGACCAACCTATGGCGACGCGCGGGGCGGCCGAGTGGTTATGAGGTGACCAACCTATGGCGATGGGCGGGGCGGCCGAGTGGTGATGAGGTGACCAACCGATGGCGACGCGCGAGGCGGTCGAGTGGTTATGAGGTGACCAACCTATGGCGACGGGCGGGGCGACCGAGTGGTTATGAGGTGACCAACCTTTGGCGACACGCGGGGCGGCCGAGTGGTTATGAGGTGACCCACCTACGACGACGCGCGGGGCATCCAAGTGGACATGAGGAGACCAACCGAGTGGCCACGCGTGGGGCGGCCGAGTGGTGATGAGGTGACCAACCAAGTGGCGACACACGGAGCGGCCGAGTGGTTATGAGGTGACCAACCGAGTGGCGACGCGCGGGGAAGCCAAGTGTTGATGAGGTGACCAACCGAGTGGCGACGCGCGGGCGGCCGAGTGGTGATGAGGTGACCAACCAAGAGGTGACGCACGAAGCGGCCGAGTGGTTATGAGGTTACCAACCGATGGGGACGCGCGGGGCGGCCGAGTGGTGATGAGGAGACCAACCAAGTGGCGACGCACGGAGCGGCCCAGTGGTTATGAGGTGACCAACCGCTGGCGACGCGCGGGGCGGCCGAGTAGTGATGAGGTGACCAACCTAAGGCGACGCATGGGGCGGCGGAGTGGTTATGAGGTGACCAACCAATGGCGACGCGCGGGGCGGCTGAGTGGTTATGAGGTAACCAAAGTATGGCGACGCGCGGGGCGGCCGAGTGGTGATGAGGTGACCAACCAATGGCGACATGCGGGGCGGCCGGGTGGTTATGAGGTGACCAACCTATGGCGACGCGCGGGGCGGCCGAGTGGTTATGAGGTGACCAACCTATGGCGATGGGCGGGGCGGCCGAGTGGTGATGAGGTGACCAACCGATGGCGACGCGCGAGGCGGTCGAGTGGTTATGAGGTGACCAACCTATGGCGACGGGCGGGGCGACCGAGTGGTTATGAGGTGACCAACCTTTGGCGACACGCGGGGCGGCCGAGTGGTTATGAGGTGACCCACCTACGACGACGCGCGGGGCATCCAAGTGGACATGAGGAGACCAACCGAGTGGCCACGCGTGGGGCGGCCGAGTGGTGATGAGGTGACCAACCAAGTGGCGACACACGGAGCGGCCGAGTGGTTATGAGGTGACCAACCGAGTGGCGACGCGCGGGGAAGCCAAGTGTTGATGAGGTGACCAACCGAGTGGCGACGCGCGGGCGGCCGAGTGGTGATGAGGTGACCAACCAAGAGGTGACGCACGAAGCGGCCGAGTGGTTATGAGGTTACCAACCGATGGGGACGCGCGGGGCGGCCGAGTGGTGATGAGGAGACCAACCAAGTGGCGACGCACGGAGCGGCCCAGTGGTTATGAGGTGACCAACCGCTGGCGACGCGCGGGGCGGCCGAGTAGTGATGAGGTGACCAACCTAAGGCGACGCATGGGGCGGCGGAGTGGTTATGAGGTGACCAACCAATGGCGACGCGCGGGGCGGCTGAGTGGTTATGAGGTAACCAAAGTATGGCGACGCGCGGGGCGGCCGAGTGGTGATGAGGTGACCAACCAATGGCGACATGCGGGGCGGCCGGGTGGTTATGAGGTGACCAACCTATGGCGACGCGCGGGGCGGCCGAGTGGTTATGAGGTGACCAACCTATGGCGATGGGCGGGGCGGCCGAGTGGTGATGAGGTGACCAACCGATGGCGACGCGCGAGGCGGTCGAGTGGTTATGAGGTGACCAACCTATGGCGACGGGCGGGGCGACCGAGTGGTTATGAGGTGACCAACCTTTGGCGACACGCGGGGCGGCCGAGTGGTTATGAGGTGACCCACCTACGACGACGCGCGGGGCATCCAAGTGGACATGAGGAGACCAACCGAGTGGCCACGCGTGGGGCGGCCGAGTGGTGATGAGGTGACCAACCAAGTGGCGACACACGGAGCGGCCGAGTGGTTATGAGGTGACCAACCTATGGCGACGCGCAGGGCGGCCGAGTGCTTATGAGGTGACCAACCGATGGCGACGTGCGGGGCGGCCAAGTGGTGATGAGGTGACCAACCGAGTGGCGACCCTCGGGGCGGCCGAGTGGTGATGAGGTGACCAACCAAGTGGCGACGCATGGAGCGGCCGAGTGGTTATGAGGTGACCAACCGATGGCGACGTGCGGGGCGGCCGAGTGGTGATGACGTGACCAACCGATGGCGACGCATGGGGCGGCCGAGTGCTTATGAGGTGACCAACCGATGGCAACGTGCCGGGCGGTCAAGTGGTGATGAGGTGACCAACCGAGTGGCGACCCTCGTGGCGGCCGAGTGGTGACGAGGTGACCAACCAAGTGGCGACGCACGGAGCGGCCGAGTGGTTATTAGGTGACCAACCGATGGCGACGCGCGGGGCGGTCGAGTGGTGATGAGGTGACCAACTGAAGGTGACGCGCGGGGCGGCCGAGTGGTGATGAGGTGACCAACCAATGGCGACATGCGGGGCGGCCGGGTGGTTATGAGGTGACCAACCTATGGCGACGCGCGGGGCGGCCGAGTGGTTATGAGGTGACCAACCTATGGCGATGGGCGGGGCGGCCGAGTGGTGATGAGGTGACCAACCGATGGCGACGCGCGAGGCGGTCGAGTGGTTATGAGGTGACCAACCTATGGCGACGGGCGGGGCGACCGAGTGGTTATGAGGTGACCAACCTTTGGCGACACGCGGGGCGGCCGAGTGGTTATGAGGTGACCCACCGACGGCGACGTGCGGGGCATCCAAGTGGACATGAGGAGACCAACCGAGTGGCCACGCGTGGGGCGGCCGAGTGGTGATGAGGTGACCAACCAAGTGGCGACACACGGAGCGGCCGAGTGGTTATGAGGTGACCAACCGAGTGGCGACGCGCGGGGCAGCCAAGTGTTGATGAGGTGACCAACGGAGTGGCGACGCGCGGGCGGCCGAGTGGTGATGAGGTGACCAACCAAGAGGTGACGCACGAAGCGGCCGAGTGGTTATGAGGTTACCAACCGATGGGGACGCGCGGGGCGGCCGAGTGGTGATGAGGAGACCAACCAAGTGGCGACGCACGGAGCGGCCCAGTGGTTATGAGGTGACCAACCGCTGGCGACGCGCGGGGCGGCCGAGTAGTGATGAGGTGACCAACCTAAGGCGACGCATGGGGCGGCGGAGTGGTTATGAGGTGACCAACCAATGGCGACGCGCGGGGCGGCTGAGTGGTTATGAGGTAACCAAAGTATGGCGACGCGCGGGGCGGCCGAGTGGTGATGAGGTGACCCACCGATAGCGACGCGCGAGGCGGCCAAGTGGTTATGAGGTGACCAACCTATGGCGACGCGTGGGGCGGCCGAGTGGTTATGAGGTGACCAACCGATGGGGACGCGCTGGGCGGCCGAGTGGTGATGAGGTGACCAACCGATGGCGACGCGCGGGGCGGCCGAGTGGTGATGAGGTGACCAACCGATGGCGACGCGCGGGGCGGCCGAGTGGTGATGAGGTGACCAACCGATGGCAACGCGCGGGGCGGCGGAGTGGTTATGAGGTGACCAACCTATGGCGACGCGCGGGGCGGCCGAGTGGTTATGAGGTAACCAAACTATGGCGACGCGCGGGGCGACCTAGTTGTGATGAGGTGACCCACCGATAGCGACGCGCGAGGCGGCCGACTGGTTATGAAGTGACCAACCTATGGCGACGCGTGGGGCGGTTGAGTGGTTATGAGGTGACCAACCGATGGCGACGAGTGGGGCGGCCAAATGGTGATGAGGTGACCAACCGAGTGGCGATGCGCGGGGCGGCCGAGTGGTCATGAGGTGACCAACCGAAGGTGACGCGCGGGGCAGCCGAGTGGTGATGAGGTGACCAACCGAGTGGCGACGCGCGGGGCGGCCGAGTGGTGATGTGGTGACCAACCAATTGCGACGAACGGAGCGGCCGAGTGGTTATGAGGTGACCAGCCGATGGCGACGCGCGGGGCGGCCGAGTGGTTATGAGGTGACCAAACTATGGCGACACGTGAGGCGGCCGAGTGGTGATGAGGTGACCAACCGTTGGCGACGCGCGAGGCGGCCGAGTGGTTATGAGGTGACCAACCTATGGCGACGCGCAGGGCGGCCGAGTGCTTATGAGGTGACCAACCGATGGCGACGTGCGGGGCGGCCAAGTGGTGATGAGGTGACCAACCGAGTGGCGACCCTCGGGGCGGCCGAGTGGTGATGAGGTGACCAACCAAGTGGCGACTCACGGAGCGGCCGAGTGGTTATTAGGTGACCAACCGAGTGGCGACGCGCGGGGCGGCGGAGTGGTGATGAGGTGACCAACCGAAGGTGACGCGCGGGGCCGCCGAGTAGTGGTGAGGTGACCAACCAATGGCGACTCGCGGGGCGGCCGGGTGGTTATGAGGTGACCAACCTATGGCGACGCGCGGGGCGGCCGAGTGGTTATGAGGTGACCAACCTATGGCGACGGGCGGGGCGGCCGAGTGGTGATGAGGTGACCAACCGATGGCGACGCGCGAGGCGGTCGAGTGGTTATGAGGTGACCAACCTATGGCGACGCGCGGGGCGGCCGAGTGGTTATGAGGTGACCAACCTTTGGCGACACGCCGGGCGGCCGAGTGGTTATGAGGTGACCAACCTATGACGACGCACGGGGCCGCCGACTGGTTATGAGGTGAGCAACCTATGGCGACGCGCGGGGTGGCCGAGTGGTGATGAGGTGACCAACCGATGGCGACGCGCGGGGCGGCCGAGTGGTGATGAAGTGACCAACCAAGTGGCGACGCATGGAGCGGCCGAGTGGTTATGAGGTGACCAACCGATGGCGACGTGCGGGGCGGCCGAGTGGTGATGACGTGACCAACCGATGGCGACGCGTGGGGCGGCCGAGTGTTTATGAGGTGACCAACCGATGGCGACGCGCGGGGCGGCCGAGTGGTGATGAGGTGACCAACTGAAGGTGACGCGCGGGGCGGCCGAGTGGTGATGAGGTGACCAACCAATGGCGACATGCGGGGCGGCCGGGTGGTTATGAGGTGACCAACCTATGGCGACGCGCGGGGCGGCCGAGTGGTTATGAGGTGACCAACCTATGGCGATGGGCGGGGCGGCCGAGTGGTGATGAGGTGACCAACCGATGGCGACGCGCGAGGCGGTCGAGTGGTTATGAGGTGACCAACCTATGGCGATGGGCGGGGGCGACCGAGTGGTTATGAGGTGACCAACCTTTGGCGACACGCGGGGCGGCCGAGTGGTTATGAGGTGACCCACCGACGGCGACGCGCGGGGCATCCAAGTGGACATGAGGAGACCAACCGAGTGGCCACGCGTGGGGCGGCCGAGTGGTGATGAGGTGACCAACCAAGTGGCGACACACGGAGCGGCCGAGTGGTTATGAGGTGACCAACCGAGTGGCGACGCGCGGGGCAGCCAAGTGTTGATGTGGTGACCAACCGAGTGGCGACGCGCGGGCGGCCGAGTGGTGATGAGGTGACCAACCAAGAGGTGACGCACGAAGCGGCCGAGTGGTTATGAGGTTACCAACCGATGGGGACGCGCGGGGCGGCCGAGTGGTGATGAGGAGACCAACCAAGTGGCGACGCACGGAGCGGCCCAGTGGTTATGAGGTGACCAACCGCTGGCGACGCGCGGGGCAGCCGAGTAGTGATGAGGTGACCAACCTAAGGCGACGCATGGGGCGGCGGAGTGGTTATGAGGTGACCAACCAATGGCGATGCGCGGGGCGGCTGAGTGGTTATGAGGTAACCAAAGTATGGCGACGCACGGGGCGGCCGAGTGGTGATGAGGTGACCCACTGATAGCGACGCGCGAGGCGGCCAAGTGGTTATGAGGTGACCAACCTATGGCGACGCGTGGGGCGGCCGAGTGGTTATGAGGTGACCAACCGATGGCGACGCGCGGGGCGGCCGAGTGGTGATGAGGTGACCAACTGAAGGTGACACGCGGGGCGGCCGAGTGGTGATGAGGTGACCAACCAATGGCGACATGCGGGGCGGCCGGGTGGTTATGAGGTGACCAACCTATGGCGACGCGCGGGGCGGCCGAGTGGTTATGAGGTGACCAACCTATGGCGATGGGCGGGGCGGCCGAGTGGTGATGAGGTGACCAACCGATGGCGACGCGCGAGGCGGTCGAGTGGTTATGAGGTGACCAACCTATGGCGACGGGCGGGGCGACCGAGTGGTTATGAGGTGACCAACCTTTGGCGACACGCGGGGCGGCCGAGTGGTTATGAGGTGACCCACCGACGGCGACGCGCGGGGCATCCAAGTGGACATGAGGAGACCAACCGAGTGGCGACGCGCGGGGCAGCCAAGTGTTGATGAGGTGACCAACCGAGTGGCGACGCGCGGGCGGCCGAGTGGTGATGAGGTGACCAACCAAGAGGTGACGCACGAAGCGGCCGAGTGGTTATGAGGTTACCAACCGATGGGGACGCGCGGGGCGGCCGAGTGGTGATGAGGAGACCAACCAAGTGGCGACGCACGGAGCGGCCCAGTGGTTATGAGGTGACCAACCGCTGGCGACGCGCGGGGCGGCCGAGTAGTGATGAGGTGACCAACCTAAGGCGACGCATGGGGCGGCGGAGTGGTTATGAGGTGACCAACCAATGGCGACGCGCGGGGCGGCTGAGTGGTTATGAGGTAACCAAAGTATGGCGACGCGCGGGGCGGCCGAGTGGTGATGAGGTGACCCACCGATAGCGACGCGCGAGGCGGCCAAGTGGTTATGAGGTGACCAACCGATGGAGACGCGTGGGGCGGCCGAGTGGTTATGAGGTGACCAACCGATGGGGACGCGCTGGGCGGCCGAGTGGTGATGAGGTGACCAACCAAGTGGCGACACACGGAGCGGCCCAGTGGTTATGAGGTGACCAACCGATGGAGACGCGTGGGGCGGCCGAGTGGTGATGAGGTGACCAACCGTTGGCAACGCGCGGGGCGGCGGAGTGGTTATGAGGTGACCAACCTATGGCGACGCGCGGGGCGGCCGAGTGGTTATGAGGTAACCAAACTATGGCGACGCGCGGGGCGACCTAGTGGTGATGAGGTGACCCACCGATAGCGACGCGCGAGGCGGCCGACTGGTTATGAGGTGACCAACCTATGGCGACGCGTGGGGCGGTTGAGTGGTTATGAGGTGACCAACCGATGGCGACGAGTGGGGTGGCCAAATGGTGATGAGGTGACCAACCGAGTGGCGATGCGCGGGGCGGCCGAGTGGTCATGAGGTGACCAACCGAAGGTGACGCGCGGGGCAGCCGAGTGGTGATGAGGTGACCAACCGAGTGGCGACGCGCGGGGCGGCCGAGTGGTGATGTGGTGACCAACCAATTGGCGACGAACGGAGCGGCCGAGTGGTTATGAGGTGACCAGCCGATGGCGACGCGCGGGGCGGCCGAGTGCTTATGAGGTGACCAAACTATGGCGACACGTGAGGCGGCCGAGTGGTGATGAGGTGACCAACCGTTGGCGACGCGCGAGGCGGCCGAGTGGTTATGAGGTGACCAACCTATGGCGACGCGCAGGGCGGCCGAGTGCTTATGAGGTGACCAACCGATGGCGACGTGCGGGGCGGCCAAGTGGTGATGAGGTGACCAACCGAGTGGCGACCCTCGGGGCGGCCGAGTGGTGATGAGGTGACCAACCAAGTGGCGACTCACGGAGCGGCCGAGCGGTTATTAGGTGACCAACCGAGTGGCGACGCGCGGGGCGGCCGAGTGGTGATGAGGTGACCAACCGAAGGTGACGCGCGGGGCCGCCGAGTAGTAATGAGGTGACCAACCAATGGCGACACGCGGGGCGGCCGGGTGGTTATGAGGTGACCAACCTATGGCGACGCGCGGGGCGGCCGAGTGGTTATGAGGTGACCAACCTATGGCGAAGGGCGGGGCGGCCGAGTGGTGATGAGGTGACCAACCGATGGCGACGTGCGAGGCGGTCGAGTGGTTATGAGGTGACCAACCTAGGGCGACGCGCGGGGCGGCCGAGTGGTTATGAGGTGACCAACCTTTGGCGACACGCCGAGCGGCCGAGTGGTTATGAGGTGACCAACCTATGACGACGCACGGGGCCGCCGACTGGTTATGAGGTGAGCAGCCTATGGCAACGCGCGGGGCGGCCGAGTGGTGATGAGGTGACCAACCGATGGCGACGTGCGGGGCGGCCGAGTGGTGATGACGTGACCAACCGATGGCGACGCGTGGGGCGGCCGAGTGCTTATGAGGTGACCAACCGATGGCGACATGCGGGGCGGTCAAGTGGTGATGAGGTGACCAACCGAGTGGCGACCCTCGTGGCGGCCGAGTGGTGACGAGGTGACCAACCAAGTGGCGACGCACGGAGCGGCCGAGTGGTTATTAGGTGACCAACCGATGGCGACGCGCGGGGCGGCCGAGTGGTGATGAGGTGACCAACTGAAGGTGACGCGCGGGGCGGCCGAGTGGTGATGAGGTGACCAACCAATGGCGACATGCGGGGCGGCCGGGTGGTTATGAGGTGACCAACCTATGGCGACGCGCGGGGCGGCCGAGTGGTTATAAGGTGACCAACCTATGGCGATGGGTGGGGCGGCCGAGTGGTGATGAGGTGACCAACCGATGGCGACGCGCGAGGCGGTCGAGTGGTTATGAGGTGACCAACCTATGGCGACGGGCGGGGCGACCGAGTGGTTATGAGGTGACCAACCTTTGGCGACACGCGGGGCGGCCGAGTGGTTATGAGGTGACCCACCGACGGCGACGCGCGGGGCATCCAAGTGGACATGAGGAGACCAACCGAGTGGCCACGCGTGGGGCGGCCGAGTGGTGATGAGGTGACCAACCAAGTGGTGACACACGGAGCGGCCGAGTGGTTATGAGGTGACCAACCGAGTGGCGACGCGCGGGCGGCCGAGTGGTGATGAGGTGACCAACCAAGAGGTGACGCACGAAGCGGCCGAGTGGTTATGAGGTTACCAACCGATGGGGACGCACGGGGCGGCCGAGTGGTGATGAGGAGACCAACCAAGTGGCGACGCACGGAGCGGCCCAGTGGTTATGAGGTGACCAACCGCTGGCGACGCTCGGGGCGGCCGAGTAGTGATGAGGTGACCAACCTAAGGCGACGCATGGGGCGGCGGAGTGGTTATGAGGTGACCAACCAATGGCGACGCGCGGGGCGGCTGAGTGGTTATGAGGTAACCAAAGTATGGCGACGCGCGGGGCGGCCGAGTGGTGATGAGGTGACCCACCGATAGCGACGCGCGAGGCGGCCAAGTGGTTATGAGGTGACCAACCTATGGCGACGCGTGGGGCGGCCGAGTGGTTATGAGGTGACCAACCGATGGGGACGCGTTGGGCGGCCGAGTGGTGATGAGGTGACCAACCAAGTGGCGACACACGGAGCGGCCCAGTGGTTATGAGGTGACCAACCGATGGAGACGCGCGGGGCGGCCGAGTGGTGATGAGGTGACCAACCGATGGCAACGCGCGGGGCGGCGGAGTGGTTATGAGGTGACCAACCTATGGCGACGCGCGGGGCGGCCGAGTGGTTATGAGGTAACCAAACTATGGCGACGCGCGGGGCGACCTAGTGGTGATGAGGTGACCCACCGATAGCGACGCGCGAGGCGGCCGACTGGTTATGAGGTGACCAACCTATGGCGACGCGTGGGGCGGTTGAGTGGTTATGAGGTGACCAACCGATGGCGACGAGTGGGGCGGCCAAATGGTGATGAGGTGACCAACCGAGTGGCGATGCGCGGGGCGGCCGAGTGGTCATGAGGTGACCAACCGAAGGTGACGCGCGGGGCAGCCGAGTGGTGATGAGGTGACCAACCGAGTGGCGACGCGCGGGGCGGCCGAGTGGTGATGTGGTGACCAACCAATTGGCGACGAACGGAGCGGCCGAGTGGTTATGAGGTGACCAGCCGATGGCGACGCGCGGGGCGGCCGAGTGGTTATGAGGTGACCAAACTATGGCGACACGTGAGGCGGCCGAGTGGTGATGAGGTGACCAACCGTTGGCGACGCGCGAGGCGGCCGAGTGGTTATGAGGTGACCAACCTATGGCGACGCGCAGGGCGGCCGAGTGCTTATGAGGTGACCAACCGATGGCGACGTGCGGGGCGGCCAAGTGGTGATGAGGTGACCAACCGAGTGGCGACCCTCGGGGCGGCCGAGTGGTGATGAGGTGACCAACCAAGTGGCGACTCACGGAGCGGCCGAGCGGTTATTAGGTGACCAACCGAGTGGCGACGCGCGGGGCGGCCGAGTGGTGATGAGGTGACCAACCGAAGGTGACGCGCGGGGCCGCCGAGTAGGGATGAGGTGACCAACCAATGGCGACACGCGGGGCGGCCGGGTGGTTATGAGGTGACCAACCTATGGCGACGCGCGGGGCCGCCGAGTGGTTATGAGGTGACCAACATATGGCGACGGGCGGGGCGGCCGAGTGGTGATGAGGTGACCAACCGATGGCGACGTGCGAGGCGGTCGAGTGGTTATGAGGTGACCAACCTATGGCGACGCGCGGGGCGGCCGAGTGGTTATGAGGTGACCAACCTTTGGCGACACGCCGGGCGGCCGAGTGGTTATGAGGTGACCAACCTATGACGACGCACGGGGCCGCCGACTGGTTATGAGGTGAGCAACCTATGGCGACGCGCGGGGCGGCCGAGTGGTGATGAGGTGACCAACCGATGGCGACGCGCGGGGCGGCCGAGTGGTGATGAAGTGACCAACCAAGTGGCGACGCATGGAGCGGCCGAGTGGTTATGAGGTGACCAACCGATGGCGACGTGCGGGGCGGCCGAGTGGTGATGACGTGACCAACCGATGGCGACGCGTGGGGCGGCCGAGTGCTTATGAGGTGACCAACCGATGGCGACGTGCGGGGCGGTCAAGTGGTGATGAGGTGACCAACCGAGTGGCGACCCTCGTGGCGGCCGAGTGGTGACGAGGTGACCAACCAAGTGGCGACGCACGGAGCGGCCGAGTGGTTATTAGGTGACCAACCGATGGCGACGCACGGGGCGGCCGAGTGGTGATGAGGTGACCAACTGAAGGTGACGCGCGGGGCGGCCGAGTGGTGATGAGGTGACCAACCAATGGCGACATGCGGGGCGGCCGGGTGGTTATGAGGTGACCAACCTATGGCGACGCGCGGGGCGGCCGAGTGGTTATAAGGTGACCAACCTATGGCGATGGGCGGGGCGGCCGAGTGGTGATGAGGTGACCAACCGATGGCGACGCGCGAGGCGGTCGAGTGGTTATGAGGTGACCAACCTATGGCGACGGGCGGGGCGACCGTGTGGTTAGGAGGTGACCAACCTTTGGCGACACGCGGGGCGGCCGAGTGGTTATGAGGTGACCCACCGACGGCGACGCGCGGGGCATCCAAGTGGACATGAGGAGACCAACCGAGTGGCCACGCCTGGGGCGGCCGAGTGGTGATGAGGTGACCAACCAAGTGGCGACACACGGAGCGGCCGAGTGGTTATGAGGTGACCAACCGAGTGGCGACGCGCGGGGCAGCCAAGTGTTGATGAGGTGACCAACCGAGTGGCGACGCGCGGGCGGCCGAGTGGTGATGAGGTGACCAACCAAGAGGTGACGCACGAAGCGGCCGAGTGGTTATGAGGTTACCAACCGATGGGGACGCGCGGGGCGGCCGAGTGGTGATGAGGAGACCAACCAAGTGGCGACGCACGGAGCGGCCCAGTGGTTATGAGGTGACCAACCGCTGGCGACGCGCGGGGCGGCCGAGTAGTGATGAGGTGACCAACCTAAGGCGACGCATGGGGCGGCGGAGTGGTTATGAGGTGACCAACCAATGGCGACGCGCGGGGCGGCTGAGTGGTTATGAGGTAACCAAAGTATGGCGACGCGCGGGGCGGCCGAGTGGTGATGAGGTGACCCACCGATAGCGACGCGCGAGGCGGCCAAGTGGTTATGAGGTGACCAACCTATGGCGACGCGTGGGGCGGCCGAGTGGTTATGAGGTGACCAACCGATGGGGACGCGCTGGGCGGCCGAGTGGTGATGAGGTGACCAACCAAGTGGCGACACACGGAGCGGCCCAGTGGTTATGAGGTGACCAACCGATGGAGACGCGCGGGGAGGCCGAGTGGTGATGAGGTGACCAACCGATGGCAACGCGCGGGGCGGCGGAGTGGTTATGAGGTGACCAACCTATGGCGACGCGCGGGGCGGCCGAGTGGTTATGAGGTAACCAAACTCTGGCGACGCGCGGGGCGACCTAGTGGTGATGAGGTGACCCACCGATAGCGACGCGCGAGGCGGCCGACTGGTTATGAGGTGACCAACCTATGGCGACGCGTGGGGCGGTTGAGTGGTTATGAGGTGACCAACCGATGGCGACGAGTGGGGCGGCCAAATGGTGATGAGGTGACCAACCGAGTGGCGATGCGCGGGGCGGCCGAGTGGTCATGAGGTGACCAACCGAAGGTGACGCGCGGGGCAGCCGAGTGGTGATGAGGTGACCAACCGAGTGGCGACGCGCGGGGCGGCCGAGTGGTGATGTGGTGACCAACCAATTGGCGACTAACGGAGCGGCCGAGTGGTTATGAGGTGACCAGCCGATGGCGACGCGCGGGGCGGCCGAGTGGTTATGAGGTGACCAAACTATGGCGACACGTGAGGCGGCCGAGTGGTGATGAGGTGACCAACCGTTGGCGACGCGCGAGGCGGCCGAGTGGTTATGAGGTGACCAACCTATGGCGACGCGCAGGGCGGCCGAGTGCTTATGAGGTGACCAACCGATGGCGACGTGCGGGGCGGCCAAGTGGTGATGAGGCGACCAACCGAGTGGCGACCCTCGGGGCGGCCGAGTGGTGATGAGGTGACCAACCAAGTGGCGACTCACGGAGCGGCCGAGTGGTTATTAGGTGACCAACCAAGTGGCGACGCGCGGGGCGGCCGAGTGGTGATGAGGTGACCAACCGAAGGTGACGCGCGGGGCTGCCGAGTAGTGATGAGGTGACCAACTAATGGCGACACGCGGGGCGGCCGGCTGGTTATGAGGTGACCAACCTATGGCGACGCGCGGGGCGGCCGAGTGGTTATGAGGTGACCAACCTATGGCGACGGGCGGGGCGGCCGAGTGGTGATGAGGTGATCAACCGATGGCGACGCGCGAGGCGGTCGAGTGGTTATGAGGTGACCAACCTATGGCGACGCGCGGGGCGGCCGAGTGGTTATGAGGTGACCAACCTTTGGCGACACGCCGGGCGGCCGAGTGGTTATGAGGTGACCAACCTATGGCGACGCACGGGGCCGCCGACTGGTTATGAGGTGAGCAACCTATGGCGACGCGCGGGGCGGCCGAGTGGTGATGAGGTGACCAACCGATGGCGACGCGCGGGGCGGCCGAGTGATGATGAGGTGACCAACCAAGTGGCGACGCATGGAGCGGCCGAGTGGTTATGAGGTGACCAACCGATGGCGACGTGCGGGGCGGCCGAGTGGTGATGACGTGACCAACCGATGGCGACGCGTGGGGCGGCCGAGTGCTTATGAGGTGACCAACCGATGGCGACGTGCGGGGCGGTCAAGTGGTGATGAGGTGACCAACCGAGTGGCGACCCTCGTGGCGGCCGAGTGGTGACGAGGTGACCAACCAAGTGGCGACGCACGGAGCGGCCGAGTGGTTATTAGGTGACCAATCGATGGCGACGCGCGGGGCGGCCGAGTGGTGATGAGGTGACCAACTGAAGGTGACGCGCGGGGCGGCCGAGTGGTGATGAGGTGACCAACCAATGGCGACATGCGGGGCGCCCGGGTGGTTATGAGGTGACCAACCTATGGCGACGCGCGGGGCGGCCGAGTGGTGATGAGGTGACCAACCGATGGCGACGCGCGAGGCGGTCGAGTGGTTATGAGGTGACCAACCTATGGCGACGGGCGGGGCGACCGAGTGGTTATGAGGTGACCAACCTTTGGCGACACGCGGGGCGGCCGAGTGGTTATGAGGTGACCCACCGACAGCGACGCGCGGGGCATCCAAGTGGACATGAGATGACCAACCGAGTGGCCACGCGTGGGGCGGCCGAGTGGTGATGAGGTGACCAACCAAGTGGCGACACACGGAGCGGCCGAGTGGTTATGAGGTGACCAACCGAGTGACGACGCGCGGGGCAGCCAAATGTTGATGAGGTGACCAACCGAGTGGCGACGCGCGGGCGGCCGAGTGGTGATGAGGTGACCAACCAAGAGGTGACGCACGAAGCGGCCGAGTGGTTATGAGGTTACCAACCGATGGGGACGCGCGGGGCGGCCGAGTGGTGATGAGGAGACCAACGAAGTGGCGACGCACGGAGCGGCCCAGTGGTTATGAGGTGACCAACCGCTGGCGACGCTCGGGGCGGCCGAGTAGTGATGAGGTGACCAACCTAAGGCGACGCATGGGGCGGCGGAGTGGTTACGAGGTGACCAACCAATGGCGACGCGCGGGGCGGCTGAGTGGTTATGAGGTAACCAAAGTATGGCGACGCGCGGGGCGGCCGAGTGGTGATGAGGTGACCCACCGATAGCGACGCGCGAGGCGGCCAAGTGGTTATGAGGTGACCAACCTATGGCGACGCGTGGGGTGGCCGAGTGGTTATGAGGTGACCAACCGATGGGGACGCGTTAGGCGGCCGAGTGGTGATGAGGTGACCAACCAAGTGGCGACACACGGAGCGGCCCAGTGGTTATGAGGTGACCAACCGATGGAGACGTGCGGGGCGGCCGAGTGGTGATGAGGTGACCAACCGATGGCAACGCGCGGGGCGGCGGAGTGGTTATGAGGTGACCAACCTATGGCGACGCGCGGGGCGGCCGAGTGGTTATGAGGTAACCAAACTATGGCGATGCGCGGGGCGACCTAGTGGTGATGAGGTGACCCACCGATAGCGACGCGCGAGGCGGCCGACTGGTTATGAGGTGACCAACCTATGGCGACGCGTGGGGCGGTTGAGTGGTTATGAGGTGACCAACCGATGGCGACGAGTGGGGCGGCCAAATGGTGATGAGGTGACCAACCGAGTGGCGATGCGCGGGGCGGCCGAGTGGTCATGAGGTGACCAACCGAAGGTGACGCGCGGGACAGCCGAGTGGTGATGAGGTGACCAACCGAGTGGCGACGCGCGGGGCGGCCGAGTGGTGATGTGGTGACCAACCAATTGGCGACGAACGGAGCGGCCGAGTGGTTATGAGGTGACCAGCCGATGGCGACGCGCGGGGCGGCCGAGTGGTTATGAGGTGACCAAACTATGGCGACACGTCAGGCGGCCGAGTGGTGATGAGGTGACCAACCGTTGGCGACGCGCGAGGCGGCCGAGTGGTTATGAGGTGACCAACCTATGGCGACGCGCAGGGCGGCCGAGTGCTTATGAGGTGACCAACCGATGGCGACGTGCGGGGCGGCCAAGTGGTGATGAGGTGACCAACCGAGTGGCGACCCTCGGGGCGGCCGAGTGGTGATGAGGTGACCAACCAAGTGGCGACTCACGGAGCGGCCGAGCGGTTATTAGGTGACCAACCGAGTGGCGACGCGCGGGGCGGCCGAGTGGTGATGAGGTGACCAACCGAAGGTGACGCGCGCGGCCGCCGAGTAGGGATGAGGTGACCAACCAATGGCGACACGCGGGGCGGCCGGGTGGTTATGAGGTGACCAACCTATGGCGACGCGCGGGGCCGCCGAGTGGTTATGAGGTGACCAACATATGGCGACGGGCGGGGCGGCCGAGTGGTGATGAGGTGACCAACCGATGGCGACGTGCGAGGCGGTCGAGTGGTTATGAGGTGACCAACCTATGGCGACGCGCGGGGCGGCCGAGTGGTTATGAGGTGACCAACCTTTGGCGACACGCCGGGCGGCCGAGTGGTTATGAGGTGACCAACCTATGACGACGCACGGGGCCGCCGACTGGTTATGAGGTGAGCAACCTATGGCGACGCGCGGGGCGGCCGAGTGGTGATGAGGTGACCAACCGATGGCGACGCGCGGGGCGGCCGAGTGGTGATGAAGTGACCAACCAAGTGGCGACGCATGGAGCGGCCGAGTGGTTATGAGGTGACCAACCGATGGCGACGTGCGGGGCGGCCGAGTGGTGATGACGTGACCAACCGATGGCGACGCGTGGGGCGGCCGAGTGCTTATGAGGTGACCAACCGATGGCGACGTGCGGGGCGGTCAAGTGGTGATGAGGTGACCAACCGAGTGGCGACCCTCGTGGCGGCCGAGTGGTGACGAGGTGACCAACCAAGTGGCGACGCACGGAGCGGCCGAGTGGTTATTAGGTGACCAACCGATGGCGACACGCGGGGCGGCCGAGTGGTGATGAGGTGACCAACTGAAGGTGACGCGCGGGGCGGCCGAGTGGTGATGAGGTGACCAACCAATGGCGACATGCGGGGCGGCCGGGTGGTTATGAGGTGACCAACCTATGGCGACGCGCGGGGTGGCCGAGTGGTTATAAGGTGACCAACCTATGGCGATGGGCGGGGCGGCCGAGTGGTGATGAGGTGACCAACCGATGGCGACGCGCGAGGCGGTCGAGTGGTTATGAGGTGACCAACCTATGGCGACGGGCGGGGCGACCGTGTGGTTAGGAGGTGACCAACCTTTGGCGACACGCGGGGCGGCCGAGTGGTTATGAGGTGACCCACCGACGGCGACGCGCGGGGCATCCAAGTGGACATGAGGAGACCAACCGAGTGGCCACGCGTGGGGCGGCCGAGTGGTGATGAGGTGACCAACCAAGTGGCGACACACGGAGCGGCCGAGTGGTTATGAGGTGACCAACCGAGTGGCGACGCGCGGGGCAGCCAAGTGTTGATGAGGTGACCAACCGAGTGGCGACGCGCGGGCGGCCGAGTGGTGATGAGGTGACCAACCAAGAGGTGACGCACGAAGCGGCCGAGTGGTTATGAGGTTACCAACCGATGGGGACGCGCGGGGCGGCCGAGTGGTGATGAGGAGACCAACCAAGTGGCGACGCACGGAGCGGCCCAGTGGTTATGAGGTGACCAACCGCTGGCGACGCGCGGGGCGGCCGAGTAGTGATGAGGTGACCAACCTAAGGCGACGCATGGGGCGGCGGAGTGGTTATGAGGTGACCAACCAATGGCGACGCGCGAGGCGGTCGAGTGGTTATGAGGTGACCAACCTATGGCGACGCGCGGGGCGGCCGAGTGGTTATGAGGTGACCAACCTTTGGCGACACGCCGGGCGGCCGAGTGGTTATGAGGTGACCAACCTATGGCGACGCACGGGGCCGCCGACTGGTTATGAGGTGAGCAACCTATGGCGACGCGCGGGGCGGCCGAGTGGTGATGAGGTGACCAACCGATGGCGACGCGCGGGGCGGCCGAGTGATGATGAGGTGACCAACCAAGTGGCGACGCATGGAGCGGCCGAGTGGTTATGAGGTGACCAACCGATGGCGACGTGCGGGGCGGCCGAGTGGTGATGACGTGACCAACCGATGGCGACGCGTGGGGCGGCCGAGTGCTTATGAGGTGACCAACCGATGGCGACGTGCGGGGCGGTCAAGTGGTGATGAGGTGACCAACCGAGTGGCGACCCTCGTGGCGGCCGAGTGGTGACGAGGTGACCAACCAAGTGGCGACGCACGGAGCGGCCGAGTGGTTATTAGGTGACCAATCGATGGCGACGCGCGGGGCGGCCGAGTGGTGATGAGGTGACCAACTGAAGGTGACGCGCGGGGCGGCCGAGTGGTGATGAGGTGACCAACCAATGGCGACATGCGGGGCGTCCGGGTGGTTATGAGGTGACCAACCTATGGCGACGCGCGGGGCGGCCGAGTGGTGATGAGGTGACCAACCGATGGCGACGCGCGAGGCGGTCGAGTGGTTATGAGGTGACCAACCTATGGCGACGGGCGGGGCGACCGAGTGGTTATGAGGTGACCAACCTTTGGCGACACGCGGGGCGGCCGAGTGGTTATGAGGTGACCCACCGACAGCGACGCGCGGGGCATCCAAGTGGACATGAGATGACCAACCGAGTGGCCACGCGTGGGGCGGCCGAGTGGTGATGAGGTGACCAACCAAGTGGCGACACACGGAGCGGCCGAGTGGTTATGAGGTGACCAACCGAGTGACGACGCGCGGGGCAGCCAAATGTTGATGAGGTGACCAACCGAGTGGCGACGCGCGGGCGGCCGAGTGTTGATGAGGTGACCAACCAAGAGGTGACGCATGAAGCGGCCGAGTGGTTATGAGGTTACCAACCGATGGGGACGCGCGGGGCGGCCGAGTGGTGATGAGGAGACCAACCAAGTGGCGACGCACGGAGCGGCCCAGTGGTTATGAGGTGACCAACCGCTGGCGACGCGCGGGGCGGGCGAGTAGTGGTGAGGTGACCAACCTAAGGCGACGCATGGGGCGGCGGAGTGGTTATGAGGTGACCAACCAATGGCGACGCGCGGGGCGGCTGAGTGGTTATGAGGTAACCAAAGTATGGCGACGCGCGGGGCGGCCGAGTGGTGATGAGGTGACCCACCGATAGCGACGGGCGAGGCGGCCAAGTGGTTATGAGGTGACCAACCTATGGCGACGCGTGGGGCGGCCGAGTGGTTATGAGGTGACCAACCGATGGGGACGCGCTGGGCGGCCGAGTGGTGATGAGGTGACCAACCAAGTGGCGACACACGGAGCGGCCCAGTGGTTATGAGGTGACCAACCGATGGCGACGCGCGGGGCGGCCGAGTGGTGATGAGGTGACCAACCGATGGCAACGCGCGGGGCGGCGGAGTGGTTATGAGGTGACCAACCTATGGCGACGCGCGGGGCGGCCGAGTGGTTATGAGGTAACCAAACTATGGCGACGCGCGGGGCGACCTAGTGGTGATGAGGTGACCCACCGATAGCGACGCGCGAGGCGGCCGACTGGTTATGAGGTGACCAACCTATGGCGACGCGTGGGGCGGTTGAGTGGTTATGAGGTGACCAACCGATGGCGACGAGTGGGGCGGCCAAATGGTGATGAGGTGACCAACCGAGTGGCGATGCGCGGGGCGGCCGAGTGGTCATGAGGTGACCAACCGAAGGTGACGCGCGGGGCAGCCGAGTGGTGATGAGGTGACCAACCGAGTGGCGACGCGCGGGGCGGCCGAGTGGTGATGTGGTGACCAACCAATTGGCGACGAACGGAACGGCCGAGTGGTTATGAGGTGACCAGCCGATGGCGACGTGCGGGGCGGCCGAGTGGTTATGAGGTGACCAACCTATGGCGACGCGCGGGGCGGCCGAGTGGTTATGAGGTGACCAAACTATGGCGACACGTGAGGCGGCCGAGTGGTGATGAGGTGACCAACCGTTGGCGACGCGCGAGGCGGCCGAGTGGTTATGAGGTGACCAACCTATGGCGACGCGCAGGGCGGCCGAGTGCTTATGAGGTGACCAACCGATGGCGACGTGCGGGGCAGCCAAGTGGTGATGAGGTGACCAACCGAGTGGCGACCCTCGGGGCGGCCGAGTGGTGATGAGGTGACCAACCAAGTGGCGACGCACGGAGCGGCCGAGTGGTTATTAGGTGACCAACCGAGTGGCGACGCGCAGGGCGGCCGAGTGGTGATGAGGTGACCAACCGAAGGTGACGCGCGGGGCGGCCGAGTGGTTATGAGGTGACCCACCGACAGCGACGCGCGGGGCATCCAAGTGGACATGAGATGACCAACCGAGTGGCCACGCGTGGGGCGGCCGAGTGGTGATGAGGTGACCAACCAAGTGGCGACACACGGAGCGGCCGAGTGGTTATGAGGTGACCAACCGAGTGACGACGCGCGGGGCAGCCAAATGTTGATGAGGTGACCAACCGAGTGGCGACGCGCGGGCGGCCGAGTGGTGATGAGGTGACCAACCAAGAGGTGACGCATGAAGCGGCCGAGTGGTTATGAGGTTACCAACCGATGGGGACGCGCGGGGCGGCCGAGTGGTGATGAGGAGACCAACCAAGTGGCGACGCACGGAGCGGCCCAGTGGTTATGAGGTGACCAACCGCTGGCGACGCGCGGGGCGGGCGAGTAGTGGTGAGGTGACCAACCTAAGGCGACGCATGGGGCGGCGGAGTGGTTATGAGGTGACCAACCAATGGCGACGCGCGGGGCGGCTGAGTGGTTATGAGGTAACCAAAGTATGGCGACGCGCGGGGCGGCCGAGTGGTGATGAGGTGACCCACCGATAGCGACGGGCGAGGCGGCCAAGTGGTTATGAGGTGACCAACCTATGGCGACGCGTGGGGCGGCCGAGTGGTTATGAGGTGACCAACCGATGGGGACGCGCTGGGCGGCCGAGTGGTGATGAGGTGACCAACCAAGTGGCGACACACGGAGCGGCCCAGTGGTTATGAGGTGACCAACCGATGGCGACGCGCGGGGCGGCCGAGTGGTGATGAGGTGACCAACCGATGGCAACGCGCGGGGCGGCGGAGTGGTTATGAGGTGACCAACCTATGGCGACGCGCGGGGCGGCCGAGTGGTTATGAGGTAACCAAACTATGGCGACGCGCGGGGCGACCTAGTGGTGATGAGGTGACCCACCGATAGCGACGCGCGAGGCGGCCGACTGGTTATGAGGTGACCAACCTATGGCGACGCGTGGGGCGGTTGAGTGGTTATGAGGTGACCAACCGATGGCGACGAGTGGGGCGGCCAAATGGTGATGAGGTGACCAACCGAGTGGCGATGCGCGGGGCGGCCGAGTGGTCATGAGGTGACCAACCGAAGGTGACGCGCGGGGCAGCCGAGTGGTGATGAGGTGACCAACCGAGTGGCGACGCGCGGGGCGGCCGAGTGGTGATGTGGTGACCAACCAATTGGCGACGAACGGAGCGGCCGAGTGGTTATGAGGTGACCAGCCGATGGCGACGTGCGGGGCGGCCGAGTGGTTATGAGGTGACCAACCTATGGCGACACGCGGGGCGGCCGAGTGGTTATGAGGTGACCAAACTATGGCGACACGTGAGGCGGCCGAGTGGTGATGAGGTGACCAACCGTTGGCGACGCGCGAGGCGGCCGAGTGGTTATGAGGTGACCAACCTATGGCGACGCGCAGGGCGGCCGAGTGCTTATGAGGTGACCAACCGATGGCGACGTGCGGGGCAGCCAAGTGGTGATGAGGTGACCAACCGAGTGGCGACCCTCGGGGCGGCCGAGTGGTGATGAGGTGACCAACCAAGTGGCGACACACGGAGCGGCCGAGTGGTTATTAGGTGACCAACCGAGTGGCGACGCGCGGGGCGGCCGAGTGGTGATGAGGTGACCAACCGAAGGTGACGCGCGGGGCCGCCGAGTAGTGATGAGGTGACCAACCAATGGCGACACGCGGGGCGGCCGGGTGGTTATGAGGTGACCAACCTATGGCGACGCGCGGGGCGGCCGAGTGGTTATGAGGTGACCAACCTATGGCGACGGGCGGGGCGGCCGAGTGGTGATGAGGTGACCAACCGATGGCGACGCGCGAGGCGGTCGAGTGGTTATGAGGTGACCAACCTATGGCGACGCGCGGGGCGGCCGAGTGGTTATGAGGTGACCAACCTTTGGCGACACGCCGGGCGGCCGAGTGGTTATGAGGTGACCAACCTATGACGACGCACGGGGCCGCCGACTGGTTATGAGGTGACCAACCTATGGCGACGCGCGGGGCGGCTGAGTGGTGATGAGGTGACCAACCGATGGCGACGCGCGGGGCGGCCGAGTGGTGATGAGGTGACCAACCAAGTGGCGACGCATGGAGCGGTCGAGTGGTTATGAGGTGACCAACCGATGGCGACGTGCGGGGCGGCCGAGTGGTGATGACGTGACCAACCGATGGCGACGCGTGGGGCGGCCGAGTGCTTATGAGGTGACCAACCGATGGCGACGTGCGGGGCGGTCAAGTGGTGATGAGGTGACCAACCGAGTGGCGACCCTCGTGGCGGCCGAGTGGTGACGAGGTGACCAACCAAGTGGCGACGCACGGAGCGGGCGAGTGGTTATTAGGTGACCAACCGATGGCGACGCGCGGGGCGGCCGAGTGGTGATGAGGTGACCAACTGAAGGTGACGCGCGGGGCGGCCGAGTGGTGATGAGGTGACCAACCAATGGCGACATGCGGGGCGGCCGGGTGGTTATGAGGTGACCAACCTATGGCGACGCGCGGGGCGGCCGACTGGTTATGAGGTGACCAACCTATGGCGATGGGCGGGGCGGCCGAGTGGTGATGAGGTGACCAACCGATGGCGACGCGCGAGGCGGTCGAGTGGTTATGAGGTGACCAACCTATGGCGACGGGCGGGGCGACCGAGTGGTTATGAGGTGACCAACCTTTGGCGACACGCGGGGCGGCCGAGTGGTGATGAGGAGACCAACCAAGTGGCGACGCACGGAGCGGCCCAGTGGTTATGAGGTGACCAACCTATGGGGAAGCGCGGGGCGGCCGAGTGGTGATGAGGAGACCAACCAAGTGGCGACGCACGGAGCGGCCCAGTGGTTATGAGGTGACCAACCGCTGGCGACGCGCGGGGCGGGCGAGTAGTGGTGAGGTGACCAACCTAAGGCGACGCATGGGGCGGCGGAGTGGTTATGAGGTGACCAACCAATGGCGACGCGCGGGGCGGCTGAGTGGTTATGAGGTAACCAAAGTATGGCGACGCGCGGGGCGGCCGAGTGGTGATGAGGTGACCCACCGATAGCGACGCGCGAGGCGGCCAAGTGGTTATGAGGTGACCAACCTATGGCGACGCGTGGGGCGGCCGAGTGGTTATGAGGTGACCAACCGATGGGGACGCGCTGGGCGGCCGAGTGGTGATGAGGTGACCAACCAAGTGGCGACACACGGAGCGGCCCAGTGGTTATGAGGTGACCAACCGATGGCGACGCGCGGGGCGGCCGAGTGGTGATGAGGTGACCAACCGATGGCAACGCGCGGGGCGGCGGAGTGGTTATGAGGTGACCAACCAATGGCGACGCGCGGGGCGGCCGAGTGGTTATGAGGTAACCAAACTATGGCGACGCGCGGGGCGACCTAGTGGTGATGAGGTGACCCACCGATAGCGACGCGCGAGGCGGCCGACTGGTTATGAGGTGACCAACCTATGGCGACGCGTGGGGCGGTTGAGTGGTTATGAGGTGACCAACCGATGGCGACGAGTGGGGCGGCCAAATGGTGATGAGGTGACCAACCGAGTGGCGATGCGCGGGGCGGCCGAGTTGTCATGAGGTGACCAACCGAAGGTGACGCGCGGGGCAGCCGAGTGGTGATGAGGTGACCAACCGAGTGGCGACGCGCGGGGCGGCCGAGTGGTGATGTGGTTACCAACCAATTGGCGACGAACGGAGCGGCCGAGTGGTTATGAGGTGACCAGCCGATGGCGACGTGCGGGGCGGCCGAGTGGTTATGAGGTGACCAACCTATGGCGACGCGCCGGGCGGCCGAGTGGTTATGAGGTGACCAAACTATGGCGACACGTGAGGCGGCCGAGTGGTGATGAGGTGACCAACCGTTGGCGACGCGCGAGGCGGCCGAGTGGTTATGAGGTGACCAACCTATGGCGACGCGCAGGGCGGCCGAGTGCTTATGAGGTGACCAACCGATGGCGACGTGCGGGGCAGCCAAGTGGTGATGAGGTGACCAACCGAGTGGCGACCCTCGGGGCGGCCGAGTGGTGATGAGGTGACCAACCAAGTGGCGACGCACGGAGCGGCCGAGTGGTTATTAGGTGACCAACCGAGTGGCGACGCGCGGGGCGGCCGAGTGGTGATGAGGTGACCAACCGAAGGTGACGCGCGGGGCCGCCGAGTAGTGATGAGGTGACCAACCAATGGCGACACGCGGGGCGGCCGGGTGGTTATGAGGTGACCAACCTATGGCGACGCGCGGGGCGGCCGAGTGGTTATGAGGTGACCAACCTATGGCGATGGGCGGAGCGGCCGAGTGGTGATGAGGTGACCAACCGATGGCGACGCGCGAGGCGGTCGAGTGGTTATGAGGTGACCAACCTATGGCGACGCGCGGGGCGGCCGAGTGGTTATGAGGTGACCAACCTTTGGCGACACGCCGGGCGGCCGAGTGGTTATGAGGTGACCAACCTATGACGACGCACGGGGCCGCCGACTGGTTATGAGGTGACCAACCTATGGCGACGCGCGGGGCGGCTGAGTGGTGATGAGGTGACCAACCGATGGCGACGCGCGGGGCGGCCGAGTTGTGATGAGGTGACCAACCGAGTGGCGACGCGCGGGGCGGCCGAGTGGTGATGTGGTTACCAACCAATTGGCGACGAACGGAGCGGCCGAGTGGTTATGAGGTGACCAGCCGATGGCGACGTGCGGGGCGGCCGAGTGGTGATGAGGTGACCAACCTATGGCGACGCGCCGGGCGGCCGAGTGGTTATGAGGTGACCAAACTATGGCGACACGTGAGGCGGCCGAGTGGTGATGAGGTGACCAACCGTTGGCGACGCGCGAGGCGGCCGAGTGGTTATGAGGTGACCAACCTATGGCGACGCGCAGGGCGGCCGAGTGCTTATGAGGTGACCAACCGATGGCGACGTGCGGGGCAGCCAAGTGGTGATGAGGTGACCAACCGAGTGGCGACCCTCGGGGCGGCCGAGTGGTGATGAGGTGACCAACCAAGTGGCGACGCACGGAGCGGCCGAGTGGTTATTAGGTGACCAACCGAGTGGCGACGCGCGGGGCGGCCGAGTGGTGATGAGGTGACCAACCGAAGGTGACGCGCGGGGCCGCCGAGTAGTGATGAGGTGACCAACCAATGGCGACACGCGGGGCGGCCGGGTGGTTATGAGGTGACCAACCTATGGCGACGCGCGGGGCGGCCGAGTGGTTATGAGGTGACCAACCTATGGCGATGGGCGGAGCGGCCGAGTGGTGATGAGGTGACCAACCGATGGCGACGCGCGAGGCGGTCGAGTGGTTATGAGGTGACCAACCTATGGCGACGCGCGGGGCGGCCGAGTGGTTATGAGGTGACCAACCTTTGGCGACACGCCGGGCGGCCGAGTGGTTATGAGGTGACCAACCTATGACGACGCACGGGGCCGCCGACTGGTTATGAGGTGACCAACCTATGGCGACGCGCGGGGCGGCTGAGTGGTGATGAGGTGACCAACCGATGGCGACGCGCGGGGCGGCCGAGTGGTGATGAGGTGACCAACCAAGTGGCGACGCATGGAGCGGCCGAGTGGTTATGAGGTGACCAACCGATGGCGACGTGCGGGGCGGCCGAGTGGTGATGACGTGACCAACCGATGGCGACGCGTGGGGCGGCCGAGTGCTTATGAGGTGACCAACCGATGGCGACGTGCGGGGCGGTCAAGTGGTGATGAGGTGACCAACCGAGTGGCGACCCTCGTGGCGGCTGAGTGGTGACGAGGTGACCAACCAAGTGGCGACGCACGGAGCGGCCGAGTGGTTATTAGGTGACCAACCGATGGCGACGCGCGGGGCGGCCGAGTGGTGATGAGGTGACCAACTGAAGGTGACGCGCGGGGCGGCCGAGTGGTGATGAGGTGACCAACCAATGGCGACATGCGGGGCGGCCGGGTGGTTATGAGGTGACCAACCTATGGCGACGCGCGGGGCGGCTGAGTGGTTATGAGGTGACCAACCTATGGCGATGGGCGGGGCGGCCGAGTGGTGATGAGGTGACCAACCGATGGCGACGCGCGAGGCGGTCGAGTGGTTATGAGGTGACCAACCTATGGCGACGGGCGGGGCGACCGAGTGGTTATGAGGTGACCAACCTTTGGCGACACGCGGGGCGGCCGAGTGGTTATGAGGTGACCCACCTACGGCGACGCGCGGGGCATCCAAGTGGACATGAGGAGACCAACCGAGTGGCCACGCGTGGGGCGGCCGAGTGGTGATGAGGTGACCAACCAAGTGGCGACACACGGAGCGGCCGAGTGGTTATGAGGTGACCAACCGAGTGGCGACGCGCGGGGCAGCCAAGTGTTGATGAGGTGACCAACCGAGTGGCGACGCGCGGGCGGCCGAGTGGTGATGAGGTGACCAACCAAGAGGTGACGCACGAAGAGGCCGAGTGGTTATGAGGTTACCAACCGATGGGGACGCACGGGGCGGCCGAGTGGTGATGAGGAGACCAACCAAGTGGCGACGCACGGAGCGGCCCAGTGGTTATGAGGTGACCAACCGCTGGCGACGCGCGGGGCGGCCGAGTAGTGATGAGGTGACCAACCTAAGGCGACGCATGGGGCGGCGGAGTGGTTATGAGGTGACCAACCAATGGCGACGCGCGGGGCGGCTGAGTGGTTATGAGGTAACCAAAGTATGGCGACGCGCGGGGCGGCCGAGTGGTGATGAGGTGACCCACCGATAGCGACGCGCGAGGCGGCCAAGTGGTTATGAGGTGACCAACCTATGGCGACGCGTGGGGCGGCCGAGTGGTTATGAGGTGACCAACCGATGGGGACGCCCTGGGCGGCCGAGTGGTGATGAGGTGACCAACCAAGTGGCGACACACGGAGCGGCCCAGTGGTTATGAGGTGACCAACCGATGGCGACGCGCGGGGCGGCCGAGTGGTGATGAGGTGACCAACCGATGGCAACGCGCGGGGCGGCGGAGTGGTTATGAGGTGACCAACCTATGGCGACGCGCGGGGCGGCCGAGTGGTTATGAGGTAACCAAACTATGGCGACGCGCGGGGCGACCTAGTGGTGATGAGGTGACCCACCGATAGCGACGCGCGAGGCGGCCGACTGGTTATGAGGTGACCAACCTATGGCGACGCGTGGGGCGGTTGAGTGGTAATGAGGTGACCAACCGATGGCGACGAGTGGGGCGGCCAAATGGTGATGAGGTGACCAACCGAGTGGCGATGCGCGGGGCGGCCGAGTGGTCATGAGGTGACCAACCGAAGGTGACGCGCGGGGCAGCCGAGTGGTGATGAGGTGACCAACCGAGTGGCGACGCGCGGGGCGGCCGAGTGGTGATGTGGTGACCAACCAATTGGCGACGAACGGAGCGGCCGAGTGGTTATGAGGTGACCAGCCGATGGCGACGCGCGGGGCGGCCGAGTGGTTATGAGGTGACCAACCTATGGCGACGCGCGGGGCGGCCGAGTGGTTATGAGGTGACCAAACTATGGCGACACGTGAGGCGGCCGAGTGGTGATGAGGTGACCAACCGTTGGCGACGCGCGAGGCGGCCGAGTGGTTATGAGGTGACCAACCTATGGCGACGCGCAGGGCGGCCGAGTGCTTATGAGGTGACCAACCGATGGCGACGTGCGGGGCAGCCAAGTGGTGATGAGGTGACCAACCGAGTGGCGACCCTCGGGGCGGCCGAGTGGTGATGAGGTGACCAACCAAGTGGCGACGCACGGAGCGGCCGTGTGGTTATTAGGTGACCAACCGAGTGGCGACGCGCGGGGCGGCCGAGTGGTGATGAGGTGACCAACCGAAGGTGACGCGCGGGGCCGCCGAGTAGTGATGAGGTGACCAACCAATGGCGACACGCGGGGCGGCCGGGTGGTTATGAGGTGACCAACCTATGGCGACGCGCGGGGCGGCCGATTGGTTATGAGGTGACCAACCTATGGCGACGGGCGGGGCGGCCGAGTGGTGATGAGGTGACCAACCGATGGCGACGCGCGAGGCGGTCGAGTGGTTATGAGGTGACCAACCTATGGCGACGCGCGGGGCGGCCGAGTGGTTATGAGGTGACCAACCTTTGGCGACACGCCGGGCGGCCGAGTGGTTATGAGGTGACCAACCTATGACGACGCACGGGGCCGCCGACTGGTTATGAGGTGACCAACCTATGGCGACGCGCGGGGCGGCCGAGTGGTGATGAGGTGACCAACCGATGGCGACGCGCGGGGCGGCCGAGTGGTGATGAGGTGACCAACCAAGTGGCGACGCATGGAGCGGCCGAGTGGTTATGAGGTGACCAACCGATGGCGACGTGCGGGGCGGCCGAGTGGTGATGACGTGACCAACCGATGGCGACGCGTGGGGCGGCCGAGTGCTTATGAGGTGACCAACCGATGGCGACGTGCGGGGCGGTCAAGTGGTGATGAGGTGACCAACCGAGTGGCGACCCTCGTGGCGGCCGAGTGGTGACGAGGTGACCAAACAAGTGGTGACGCACGGAGCGGCCGAGTGGTTATTAGGTGACCAACCGATGGCGACGCGCGGGGCGGCCGAGTGGTGATGAGGTGACCAACTGAAGGTGACGCGCGGGGCGGCCGAGTGGTGATGAGGTGACCAACCAATGGCGACATGCGGGGCGGCCGGGTGGTTATGAGGTGACCAACCTATGGCGACGCGCGGGGCGGCCGAGTGGTTATGAGGTGACCAACCTATGGCGATGGGCGGGGCGGCCGAGTGGTGATGAGGTGACCAACTGATGGCGACGCGCGAGGCGGTCGAGTGGTTATGAGGTGACCAACCTATGGCGACGGGCGGGGCGACCGAGTGGTTATGAGGTGACCAACCTTTGGCGACACGCGGGGCGGCCGAGTGGTTATGAGGTGACCCACCTACGGCGACGCGCGGGGCATCCAAGTGGACATGAGGAGACCAACCGAGTGGCCACGCGTGGGGCGGCCGAGTGGTGATGAGGTGACCAAGCAAGTGGCGACACACGGAGCGGCCGAGTGGTTATGAGGTGACCAACCGAGTGGCGACGCGCGGGGCAGCCAAGTGTTGATGAGGTGACCAACCGAGTGGCGACGCGCGGGCGGCCGAGTGGTGATGAGGTGACCAACCAAGAGGTGACGCACGAAGAGGCCGAGTGGTTATGAGGTTACCAACCGATGGGGACGCGCGGGGCGGCCGAGTGGTGATGAGGAGACCAACCAAGTGGCGACGCACGGAGCGGCCCAGTGGTTATGAGGTGACCAACCGCTGGCGACGCGCGGGGCGGCCGAGTAGTGATGAGGTGACCAACCTAAGGCGACGCATGGGGCGGCGGAGTGGTTATGAGGTGACCAACCAATGGCGACGCGCGGGGCGGCTGAGTGGTTATGAGGTAACCAAAGTATGGCGACGCGCGGGGCGGCCGAGTGGTGATGAGGTGACCCACCGATAGCGACGCGCGAGGCGGCCAAGTGGTTATGAGGTGACCAACCTATGGCGACGCGTGGGGCGGCCGAGTGGTTATGAGGTGACCAACCGATGGGGACGCGCTGGGCGGCCGAGTGGTGATGAGGTGACCAACCTTTGGCGACACGCGGGGCGGCCGAGTGGTTATGAGGTGACCAACCTATGACGATGCACGGGGCCGCCAACTGGTTATGAGGTGACCAACCTATGGCGACGCGTGGGGCGGCCGAGTGGTGATGAGGTGACCAACCATTGGCGACACACGGAGCGGCCCAGTGGTTATAAGGTGACCAACCGATGGCGACGCGCGGGGCGGCCGAGTGGTGATGAGGTGACCAACCAAGTGGCGACGCACGGAGCGGCCGAGTGGTTATTAGGTGACCAACCGAGTGGCGACGCGCGGGGCAGCCAAGTGTTGATGAGGTGACCAACCGAGTGGCGACGCGCGGGCGGCCGAGTGGTGATGAGGTGACCAACCAAGAGGTGACGCACGAAGAGGCCGAGTGGTTATGAGGTTACCAACCGATGGGGACGCGCGGGGCGGCCGAGTGGTGATGAGGAGACCAACCAAGTGGCGACGCACGGAGCGGCCCAGTGGTTATGAGGTGACCAACCGCTGGCGACGCGCGGGGCGGCCGAGTAGTGATGAGGTGACCAACCTAAGGCGACGCATGGGGCGGCGGAGTGGTTATGAGGTGACCAACCAATGGCGACGCGCGGGGCGGCTGAGTGGTTATGAGGTAACCAAAGTATGGCGACGCGCGGGGCGGCCGAGTGGTGATGAGGTGACCCACCGATAGCGACGCGCGAGGCGGCCAAGTGGTTATGAGGTGACCAACCTATGGCGACGCGTGGGGCGGCCGAGTGGTTATGAGGTGACCAACCGATGGGGACGCGCTGGGCGGCCGAGTGGTGATGAGGTGACCAACCTTTGGCGACACGCGGGGCGGCCGAGTGGTTATGAGGTGACCAACCTATGACGATGCACGGGGCCGCCAACTGGTTATGAGGTGACCAACCTATGGCGACGCGTGGGGCGGCCGAGTGGTGATGAGGTGACCAACCATTGGCGACACACGGAGCGGCCCAGTGGTTATAAGGTGACCAACCGATGGCGACGCGCGGGGCGGCCGAGTGGTGATGAGGTGACCAACCGATGGCAACGCGCGGGGCGGCGGAGTGGTTATGAGGTGACCAACCTATGGCAATGCGCGGGGCGGCCGAGTGGTTATGAGGTAACCAAACTATGCTGATGCGCGGGGCGACCTAGTGGTGATGAGGTGACCCACCGATAGCGACGCGCGAGGCGGCCGACTGGTTATGAGGTGACCAACCTATGGCGACGCGTGGGGCGGTTGAGTGGTTATGAGGTGACCAACCGATGGCGACGAGTGGGGCGGCCAAATGGTGATGAGGTGACCAACCGAGTGGCGTTGCGCGGGGCGGCCGAGTGGTCATGAGGTGACCAACCGAAGGTGACGCGCGGGGCAGCCGAGTGGTGATGAGGTGACCAACCGAGTGGCGACGCGCGGGGCGGCCGAGTGGTGATGTGGTGACCAACCAATTGGCGACGAACGGAGCGGCCGAGTGGTTATGAGGTGACCAGCCCATGGCGACGCGCGGGGCGGCCGAGTGGTTATGAGGTGACCAACCTATGGCGACGCGCGGGGCGGCCGAGTGGTTATGAGGTGACCAAACTATGGCGACACGTGAGGCGGCCGAGTGGTGATGAGGTGACCAACCATTGGCGACGCGCGAGGCGGCCGAGTGGTTATGAGGTGACCAACCTATGGCGACGCGCAGGGCGGCCGAGTGCTTATGAGGTGACCAACCGATGGCGACGTGCGGGGCACCCAAGTGGTGATGAGGTGACCAACCGAGTGGCGACCCTCGGGGCGGCCGAGTGGTGATGAGGTGACCAACCAAGTGGCGACGCACGGAGCGGCCGAGTGGTTATTAGGTGACCAACCGAGTGGCGACGCGCGGGGCGGCCGAGTGGTGATGAGGTGACCAACCGAAGGTGACGCGCGGGGCCGCCGAGTAGTGATGAGGTGACCAACCAATGGCGACACGCGGGGCGGCCGGGTGGTTATGAGGTGACCAACCTATGGCGACGCGCGGGGCGGCCGAGTGGTTATGAGGTGACCAACCTATGGCGACGCGCGGGGCGGCCGAGTGGTGATGAGGTGACCAACCGATGGCGACGCGTGAGGCGGTCGAGTGGTTATGAGGTGACCAACCTATGGCGACGCGCGGGGCGGCCGAGTGGTTATGAGGTGACCAACCTTTGGCGACACGCCGGGCGGCCGAGTGGTTATGAGGTGACCAACCTATGACGACGCACGGGGCCGCCGACTGGTTATGAGGTGACCAACCTATGGCGACGCGCGGGGCGGCCGAGTGGTGATGAGGTGACCAACTGATGGCGACGCGCGGGGCGGCCGAGTGGTGATGAGGTGACCAACCAAGTGGCGACGCATGGAGCGGCCGAGTGGTTATGTGGTGACCAACCGATGGCGACGTGCGGGGCGGCCGAGTGGTGATGACGTGACCAACCGATGGCGACGCGTGGGGCGGCCGAGTGCTTATGAGGTGACCAACCGATGGCGACGTGCGGGGCGGTCAAGTGGTGATGAGGTGACCAACCGAGTGGCGACCCTCGTGGCGGCCGAGTGGTGACGAGGTGACCAACCAAGTGGCGACGCACGGAGCGGCCGAGTGGTTATTAGGTGACCAACCGATGGCGACGCGCGGGGCGGCCGAGTGGTGATGAGGTGACCAACTGAAGGTGACGCGCGGGGCGGCCGAGTGGTGATGAGGTGACCAACCAATGGCGACATGCGGGGCGGCCGGGTGGTTATGAGGTGACCAACCTATGGCGACGCGCGGGGCGGCCGAGTGGTTATGAGGTGACCAACCTATGGCGATGGGCGGGGCGGCCGAGTGGTGATGAGGTGACCAACCGATGGCGACGCGCGAGGCGGTCGAGTGGTTATGAGGTGACCAACCTATGGCGACGGGCGGGGCGACCGAGTGGTTATGAGGTGACCAACCTTTGGCGACACGCGGGGCGGCCGAGTGGTTATGAGGTGACCCACCTACGGCAACGCGCGGGGCATCCAAGTGGACATGAGGAGACCAACCGAGTGGCCACGCGTGGGGCGGCCGAGTGGTGATGAGGTGACCAACCAAGTGGCGACACACGGAGCGGCCGAGTGGTTATGAGGTGACCAACCGAGTGGCGACGCGCGGGGCAGCCAAGTGTTGATGAGGTGACCAACCGAGTGGCGACGCGCGGGCGGCCGAGTGGTGATGAGGTGACCAACCAAGAGGTGACGCACGAAGAGGCCGAGTGGTTATGAGGTTACCAACCGATGGGGACGCGCGGGGCGGCCGAGTGGTGATGAGGAGACCAACCAAGTGGCGACGCACGGAGCGGCCCAGTGGTTATGAGGTGACCAACCGCTGGCGACGCGCGGGGCGGCCGAGTAGTGATGAGGTGACCAACCTAAGGCGGCGCATGGGGCGGCGGAGTGGTTATGAGGTGACCAACCAATGGCGACGCGCGGGGCGGCTGAGTGGCTATGAGGTAACCAAAGTATGGCGACGCGCGGGGCGGCCGAGTGGTGATGAGGTGACCCACCGATAGCGACGCGCGAGGCGGCCAAGTGATTATGAGGTGACCAACCTATGGCGACGCGTGGGGCGGCCGACTGGTTATGAGGTGACCAACCGATGGGGACGCGCTGGGCGGCCGAGTGGTGATGAGGTGACCAACCAAGTGGCGACACACGGAGCGGCCCAGTGGTTATGAGGTGACCAACCGATGGCGACGCGCGGGGCGGCCGAGTGTTGATGAGGTGACCAACCGATGGCAACGCGCGGGGCGGCGGAGTGGTTATGAGGTGACCAACCTATGGCGACGCGCGGGGCGGCCGAGTGGTTATGAGGTAACCAAACTATGGCGACGCGCGGGGCGACCTAGTGGTGATGAGGTGACCCACCGATAGCGACGCACGAGGCGGCCGACTGGTTATGAGGTGACCAACCTATGGCGACGCGTGGGGCGGTTGAGTGGTTATGAGGTGACCAACCGATGGCGACGAGTGGGGCGGCCAAATGGTGATGAGGTGACCAACCGAGTGGCGATGCGCGGGGCGGCCGAGTGTTCATGAGGTGACCAACCGAAGGTGACGCGCGGGGCAGCCGAGTGGTGATGAGGTGACCAACCGAGTGGCGACGCGCGGGGCGGCCGAGTGGTGATGTGGTGACAAACCAATTGGCGACGAACGGAGCGGCCGAGTGGTTATGAGGTGACCAGCCGATGGCGACGCGCGGGGCGGCCGAGTGGTTATGAGGTGACCAACCTATGGCGACGTGCGGGGCGGCCGAGTGGTTATGAGGTGACCAAACTATGGCGACACGTGAGGCGGCCGAGTGGTGATGAGGTGACCAACCGTTGGCGACGCGCGAGGCGGCCGAGTGGTTATGAGGTGACCAATCTATGGCGACGCGCAGGGCGGCCGAGTGCTTATGAGGTGACCAACCGATGGCGACGTGCGGGGCGGCCAAGTGGTGATGAGGTGACCAACCGAGTGGCGACCCTCGGGGCGGCCGAGTGGTGATGAGGTGACCAACCAAGTGGCGACGCACGGAGCGGCCGAGTGGTTATTAGGTGACCAACCGAGTGGCGACGCGCGGGGCGGCCGAGTGGTGATGAGGTGACCAACCGAAGGTGACGCGCGGGGCCGCCGAGTAGTGATGAGGTGACCAACCAATGGCGACACGCGGGGCGGCCGGGTGGTTATGAGGTGACCAACCTATGGCGACGCGTGGGGCGGCCGAGTGGTTATGAGGTGACCAACCTATGGCGACGGGCGGGGTGGCCGAGTGGTGATGAGGTGACCAACCGATGGCGACGCGTGAGGCGGTCGAGTGGTTATGAGGTGACCAACCTATGGCGACGCGTGGGGCGGCCGAGTGGTTATGAGGTGACCAACCTTTGGCGACACGCCGGGCGGCCGAGTGGTTATGAGTTGACCAACCTATGACGACGCACGGGGCCGCCGACTGGTTATGAGGTGACCAACCAATGGCGACGCGCGGGGCAGCCGAGTGGTGATGAGGTGACCAACCGATGGGGACGCGCTGGGCGGCCGAGTGGTGATGAGTTAACCAACCAAGTGGCGACACACGGAGCGGCCCAGTGGTTATGAGGTGACCAACCGATGGCGACGCGCGGGGCGGCCGAGTGGTGATGAGGTGACCAACCAATGGCGACGCGCGGGGCGGCCGAGTGGTTATGAGGTAACCAAAGTATGGCGACGCGCGGGGCGGCCGAGTGGTGATGAGGTGACCCACCGATAGCGACGCGCGAGGCGGCCAAGTGGTTATGAGGTGACCAACCTATGGCGACGCGTGGGGCGGCCGAGTGGTTATGAGGTGAGCAACCGATGGGGACGCGCTGGGCGGCCGAGTGGTGATGAGGTGACCAACCAAGTGGCGACACACGGAGCAGCCCAGTGGTTATGAGGTGACCAACCGATGGCGACGCGCGGGGCGGCCGAGTGGTGATGAGGTGACCAAACGATGGCGACGCGCGGGGCGGCGGAGTGGTTATGAGGTGACCAACCTATGGCGACGCGCGGGGCGGCCGAGTGGTTATGAGGTAACCAAACTATGGCGACGCGCGGGGCGACCTAGTGGTGATGAGGTGACCCACCGATAGCGACGCGCGAGGCGGCCGAGTGGTTATGAGGTGACCAACCTATGGCGACGCGTGGGGCGGTTGAGTGGTTATGAGGTGACCAACCGATGCCGACGAGTGGGGCGGTCAAATGGTGATGAGGTGACCAACCGAGTGGCGATGCGCGGGGCGGCCGAGTGGTCATGAGGTGACCAACCGAAGGTGACGCGCGGGGCAGCCGAGTGGTGATGAGGTGACCAACCGAGTGGCGACGCGCGGGGCGGCCGAGTGGTGATGTGGTGACCAACCAATTGGCGACGAACGGAGCGGCCGAGTGGTTATGAGGTGACCAGCCGATGGCGACGCGCGGGGCGGCCGAGTGGTTATGAGGTGACCAACCTATGGCGACGTGCGGGGCGGCCGAGTGGTTATGAGGTGACCAAACTATGGCGACACGTGAGGCGGCCGAGTGGTGATGAGGTGACCAACCGTTGGCGACGCGCGAGGCGGCCGAGTGGTTATGAGGTGACCAACCTATGGCGACGCGCACTGCGGCCGAGTGCTTATGAGGTGACCAACCGATGGCGACGTGCGGGGCGGCCAAGTGGTGATGAGGTGACCAACCGAGTGGCGACCCTCGGGGCGGCCGAGTGGTGATGAGGTGACCAACCAAGTGGCGACGCACGGAGCGGCCGAGTGGTTATTAGGTGACCAACCGAGTGGCGACGCGCGGGGCGGCCGAGTGGTGATGAGGTGACCAACCGAAGGTGACGCGCGGGGCCGCCGAGTAGTGATGAGGTGACCAACCAATGGCGACACGCGGGGCGGCCGGGTGGTTATGAGGTGACCAACCTATGGCGACGCGCGGGGCGGCCGAGTGGTTATGAGGTGACCAACCTATGGCGACGGGCGGGGTGGCCGAGTGGTGATGAGGTGACCAACCGATGGCGATGCATGAGGCGGTCGAGTGGTTATGAGGTGACCAACCTATGGCGACGCGCGGGGCGGTCGAGTGGTTATGAGGTGACCAACCTTTGGCGACACGCCGGGCGGCCGAGTGGTTATGAGGTGACCAACCTATGACGACGCACGGGGCCGCCGACTGGTTATGAGGTGACCAACCTATGGCGACGCGCGGGGCGGCCGAGTGGTGATGAGGTGACCAACCGATGGGGACGCGCTGGGCGGCCGAGTGGTGATGAGTTGACCAACCAAGTGGCGACACACGGAGCGGCCCAGTGGTTATGAGGTGACCAACCGATGGCGACGCGCGGGGCGGCCGAGTGGTGATGAGGTGACCAACCAATGGCGACGCGCGGGTCGGCCGAGTGGTTATGAGGTAACCAAAGTATGGCGACGCGCGGGGCGGCCGAGTGGTGATGAGGTGACCCACCGATAGCGACGCGCGAGGCGGCCAAGTGGTTATGAGGTGACCAACCTATGGCGACGCGTGGGGCGGCCGAGTGGTTATGAGGTGAGCAACCGATGGGGACGCGCTGGGCGGCCGAGTGGTGATGAGGTGACCAACCAAGTGGCGACACACGGAGCGGCCCAGTGGTTATGAGGTGACCAACCGATGGCGACGCGCGGGGCGGCCGAGTGGTGATGAGGTGACCAACCGATGGCGACGCGCGGGGCGGCGGAGTGGTTATGAGGTGACCAACCTATGGCGACGCGCGGGGCGGCCGAGTGGTTATGAGGTAACCAAACTATGGCGACGCGCGGGGCGACCTAGTGGTGATGAGGTGACCCACCGATAGCGACGCGCGAGGCGGCCGAGTGGTTATGAGGTGACCAACCTATGGCGACGCGTGGGGCGGTTGAGTGGTTATGAGGTGACCAACCGATGGCGACGAGTGGGGCGCCAAATGGTGATGAGGTGACCAACCGAGTGGCGATGCGCGGGGCGGCCGAGTGGTGATGAGGTGACCAACCGAAGGTGACGCGCGGGGCAGCCGAGTGGTGATGAGGTGACCAACCGAGTGGCGACGCGCGGGGCGGCCGAGTGGTGATGTGGTGACCAACCAATTGGCGACGAACGGAGCGGCCGAGTGGTTATGAGGTGACCAGCCGATGGCGACGCGCGGGGCGCCGAGTGGTGATGAGGTGACCAACCAAGTGGCGACACACGGAGCGGCCCAGTGGTTATGAGGTGACCAACCGATGGCGACGCGTGGGGCGGCCGAGTGGTGATGAGGTGACCAACCGATGGCAATGCGCGGGGCGGCGGAGTGGTTATGAGGTGACCAACCTATGGCGACGCGCGGGGCGGCCGAGTGGTTATGAGGTAACCAAACTATGGCGACGCGCGGGGCGACCTAGTGGTGATGAGGTGACCCACCGATAGCGACGCGCGAGGCGGCCGACTGGTTATGAGGTGACCCACCGATGGCGACGCGTGAGGCGGTCGAGTGGTTATGAGGTGACCAACCTATGGCGACGCGTGGGGCGGCCGAGTGGTTATGAGGTGACCAACCTTTGGCGACACGCCGGGCGGCCGAGTGGTTATGAGGTGACCAACCTATGACGACGCACGGGGCCGCCGACTGGTTATGAGGTGACCAACCAATGGCGACGCGCGGGGCGGCCGAGTGGTGATGAGGTGACCAACCGATGGGGACGCGCTGGGCGGCTGAGTGGTGATGAGTTGACCAACCAAGTGGCGACACACGGAGCGGCCCAGTGGTTATGAGGTGACCAACCGATGGCGACGCGCGGGGCGGCCGAGTGGTGATGAGGTGACCAACCAATGGCGACGCGCGGGGCGGCCGAGTGGTTATGAGGTAACCAAAGTATGGCGACGCGCGGGGCGGCCGAGTGGTGATGAGGTGACCCACCGATAGCGACGCGCGTGGCGGCCAAGTGGTTATGAGGTGACCAACCTATGGCGACGCGTGGGGCGGCCGAGTGGTTATGAGGTGAGCAACCGATGGGGACGCGCTGGGCGGCCGAGTGGTGATGAGGTGACCAACCAAGTGGCGACACACGGAGCAGCCCAGTGGTTATGAGGTGACCAACCGATGGCGACGCGCGGGGCGGCCGAGTGGTGATGAGGTGACCAACCGATGGCGACGCGCGGGGCGGCGGAGTGGTTATGAGGTGACCAACCTATGGCGACGCGCGGGGCGGCCGAGTGGTTATGAGGTAACCAAACTATGGCGACGCGCGGGGCGACCTAGTGGTGATGAGGTGACCCACCGATAGCGACGCGCGAGGCGGCCGAGTGGTTATGAGGTGACCAACCTATGGCGACGCGTGGGGCGGTTGAGTGGTTATGAGGTGACCAACCGATGGCGACGAGTGGGGCGGTCAAATGGTGATGAGGTGACCAACCGAGTGGCGATGCGCGGGGCGGCCGAGTGGTCATGAGGTGACCAACCGAAGGTGACGCGCGGGGCAGCCGAGTGGTGATGAGGTGACCAACCGAGTGGCGACGCGCGGGGCGGCCGAGTGGTGATGTGGTGACCAACCAATTGGCGACGAACGGAGCGGCCGAGTGGTTATGAGGTGACCAGCCGATGGCGACGCGCGGGGCGGCCGAGTGGTTATGAGGTGACCAACCTATGGCGACGTGCGGGGCGGCCGAGTGGTTATGAGGTGACCAAACTATGGCGACACGTGAGGCGGCCGAGTGGTGATGAGGTGACCAACCGTTGGCGACGCGCGAGGCGGCCGAGTGGTTATGAGGTGACCAACCTATGGCGACGCGCAGGGCGGCCGAGTGCTTATGAGGTGACCAACCGATGGCGACGTGCGGGGCGGCCAAGTGGTGATGAGGTGACCAACCGAGTGGCGACCCTCGGGGCGGCCGAGTGGTGATGAGGTGACCAACCAAGTGGCGACGCACGGAGCGGCCGAGTGGTTATTAGGTGACCAACCGAGTGGCGACGCGCGGGGCGGCCGAGTGGTGATGAGGTGACCAACCGAAGGTGACGCGCGGGGCCGCCGAGTAGTGATGAGGTGACCAACCAATGGCGACACGCGGGGCGGCCGGGTGGTTATGAGGTGACCAACCTATGGCGATGCGCGGGGCGGCCGAGTGGTTATGAGGTGACCAACCTATGGCGACGGGCGGGGTGGCCGAGTGGTGATGAGGTGACCAACCGATGGCGACGCATGAGGCGGTCGAGTGGTTATGAGGTGACCAACCTATGGCGACGCGCGGGGCGGCCGAGTGGTTATGAGGTGACCAACCTTTGGCGACACGCCGGGCGGCCGAGTGGTTATGAGGTGACCAACCTATGACGACGCACGGGGCCGCCGACTGGTTATGAGGTGACCAACCTATGGCGACGCGCGGGGCGGCCGAGTGGTGATGAGGTGACCAACCGATGGGGACGCGCTGGGCGGCCGAGTGGTGATGAGTTGACCAACCAAGTGGCGACACACGGAGCGGCCCAGTGGTTATGAGGTGACCAACCGATGGCGACGCGCGGGGCGGCCGAGTGGTGAGGAGGTGACCAACCAATGGCGACGCGCGGGGCGGCCGAGTGGTTATGAGGTAACCAAAGTATGGCGACGCGCGGGGCGGCCGAGTGGTGATGAGGTGACCCACCGATAGCGACGCGCGAGGCGGCCAAGTGGTTATGAGGTGACCAACCTATGGCGACGCGTGGGGCGGCCGAGTGGTTATGAGGTGAGCAACCGATGGGGACGCGCTGGGCGGCCGAGTGGTGATGAGGTGACCAACCAAGTGGCGACACACGGGGCGGCCCAGTGGTTATGAGGTGACCAACCGATGGCGACGCGCGGGGCGGCCGAGTGGTGATGAGGTGACCAACCGATGGCGACGCGCGGGGCGGCGGAGTGGTTATGAGGTGACCAACCTATGGCGACGCGCAGGGCGGCCGAGTGGTTATGAGGTAACCAAACTATGGCGACGCGCGGGGCGACCTAGTGGTGATGAGGTGACCCACCGATAGCGACGCGCGAGGCGGCCGAGTGGTTATGAGGTGACCAACCTATGGCGACGCGTGGGGCGGTTGAGTGGTTATGAGGTGACCAACCGATGGCGACGAGTGGGGCGCCAAATGGTGATGAGGTGACCAACCGAGTGGCGATGCGCGGGGCGGCCGAGTGGTGATGAGGTGACCAACCGAAGGTGACGCGCGGGGCAGCCGAGTGGTGATGAGGTGACCAACCGAGTGGCGACGCGCGGGGCGGCCGAGTGGTGATGTGGTGACTAACCAATTAGCGACGAACGGAGCGGCCGAGTGGTTATGAGGTGACCAGCCGATGGCGACGCGCGGGGCGGCCGAGTGGTGATGAGGTGACCAACCAAGTGGCGACACACGGAGCGGCCCAGTGGTTATGAGGTGACAAACCGATGGCGACGCGCGGGGCGGCCGAGTGGTGATGAGGTGACCAACCGATGGCAACGCGCGGGGCGGCGGAGTGGTTATGAGGTGACCAACCTATGGCGACGCGCGGGGCGGCCGAGTGGTTATGAGGTAACCAAACTATGGCGACGCGCGGGGCGACCTAGTGGTGATGAGGTGACCCACCGATAGCGACGCGCGAGGCGGCCGACTGGTTATGAGGTGACCAACCTATGGCGACGCGTGGGGCGGTTGAGTGGTTATGAGGTGACCAACCGATGGCGACGAGTGGGGCGGCCAAATGGTGATGAGGTGACCAACCGAGTGGCGATGCGCGGGGCGGCCGAGTGGTCATGAGGTTACCAACCGAAGGTGACGCGCGGGGCAGCCGAGTGGTGATGAGGTGACCAACCGAGTGGCGACGCGCGGGGCGGCCGAGTGGTGATGTGGTGACCAACCAATTGGCAACGAACGGAGCGGCCGAGTGGTTATGAGGTGACCAGCCGATGGCGACGCGCGGGGCGGCCGAGTGGTTATGAGGTGACCAACCTATGGCGACATGCGGGGCGGCCGAGTGGTTATGAGGTGACCAAACTATGGCGACACGTGAGGCGGCCGAGTGGTGATGAGGTGACCAACCGTTGGTGACGCGCGAGGCGGCCGAGTGGTTATGAGGTGACCAACCTATGGCGACGCGCGGGGCGGCCGAGTGCTTATGAGGTGACCAACCGATGGCGACGTGCGGGGCGGCCAAGTGGTGATGAGGTGACCAACCGAGTGGCGACCCTCGGGGCGGCCGAGTGGTGATGAGGTGACCAACCAAGTGGCGACGCACGGAGCGGCCGAGTGGTTATTAGGTGACCAACCGAGTGGCGACGCGCGGGGCGGCCGAGTGGTGATGAGGTGACCAACCGAAGGTGACGCGCGGGGCCGCCGAGTGGTGATGAGGTGACCAACCAATGGCGACACGCGGGGCGGCCGGGTGGTTATGAGGTGACCAACCTATGGCGACGCGCGGGGCGGCCAAGTGGTTATGAGGTGACCAACCTATGGCGACGGGCGGGGCGGCCGAGTGGTGATGAGGTGACCAACCGATGGCGACGCGTGAGGCGGTCGAGTGGTTATGAGGTGACCAACCTATGGCGACGCGCGGGGCGGCCGAGTGGTTATGAGGTGACCAACCTTTGGCGACACGCGAGGCGGCCGAGTGGTTATGAGGTGACCAACCTATGACGACGCACGGGGCCGCCGACTGGTTATGAAGTGACCAACCTATGGCGACGCGCGGGGCGGCCGAGTGGTGATGAGGTGACCAACCGATGGGGACGCGCTGGGCGGCCGAGTGGTGATGAGGTGACCAACCAAGTGGCGACGCACGGAGCGGCGCAGTGGTTATGAGGTGAGCAACCGATGGCGACGCGCGGGGCGGCCGAGTGGTGCTGAGGTGACCAACCGATGGCGACGCGTGGGGCGGCGGAGTGGTTATGAGGTGACCCACCGATAGCGACGCGCGAGGCGGCCGAGTGGTGATGAGGTGACCCACCGATAGCGACGCGCGAGGCGGCCAAGTGGTGATGAGGTGACCAACCGAGTGGCGACCCTCGTGGCGGCCGAGTGGTGATGACGTGAGCAACCAAGTGGCGACGCACGGAGCGGCCGAGTGGTTATTAGGTGACCAACCGAGTGGCGACGCGTGGGGCGGCCGAGTGGTGATGAGGTGACCAACCGAAGGTGACGCGCGGGGCCGCCGAGTGGTGATGAGGTGACCAACCAATGGCGACACGCGGGGCGGCCGTGTGGTTATGAGGTGACCAACCTATGGCGACGGGCGGGGCGGCCGAGTGGTGATGAGGTGACCAACCGATGGCGACGCGTGAGTCGGCGAGTGGTTATGAGGTGACCAACCTATGGCGACGCGTGGGGCGGCCGAGTGGTTATGAGGTGACCAACCTTTGGCGACACGCGGGGCGGCCGAGTGGTTATGAGGTGACCAACCTATGACGATGCACGGGGCCGCCAACTGGTTATGAGGTGACCAACCTATGGCGACGCGTGGGGCGGCCGAGTGGTGATGAGGTGACCAACCATTGGCGACGCGCGAGGCGGCCGAGTGGTTATGAGGTGACCAACCTATGGCGACGCGCGGGGCGGCCGAGTGGTTATGAGGTGACCAACCGACGGCGACGCGCGGGGCGGCCAAGTGGTGATGAGGAGACCAACCGAATGGCGTCGCGCGGGGCGGCCGAGTGGCGATGAGGTGACCAACCAAGTGGCGACACACGGAGCGGCCGAGTGGTTATGAGGTGACCAACCGAGTGGCGATGTGCGGGGCGACCAAGTGGTGATGAGGTGACCAACCGAGTGGCGACGCACGGGGCGGCCGAGTGGTTATGAGGTGACCAACCTATGGCGATGCGCGGGGCGGCCGAGTGGTGATGAGGTGACCAACCAATGGCGACGCGCGGGGCGGCCGAGTGGTGATGAGGTGACCAACCAAGTGGCGACGCATGGAGCGGCCGAGTGGTTATGAGGTGACCAACCGATGGCGACGCGCGGGGCGGCCGAGTGGTGATGACGTGACCAACCGATGGTGACGCGTGGGGCGGCCGAGTGCTTATGAGGTGACCAACCGAGTGGCGACGCGTGGGGCGGCCGAGTGGTGATGAGGTGACCAACCGAAGGTGACGCGCGGGGCCGCCGAGTGGTGATGAGGTGACCAACCAATGGCGACACGCGGGGCGGCCGTGTGGTTATGAGGTGACCAACCTATGGCGACGGGCGGGGCGGCCGAGTGGTGATGAGGTGACCAACCGATGGCGACGCGTGAGTCGGCGAGTGGTTATGAGGTGACCAACCTATGGCGACGCGTGGGGCGGCCGAGTGGTTATGAGGTGACCAACCTTTGGCGACACGCGGGGCGGCCGAGTGGTTATGAGGTGACCAACCTATGACGATGCACGGGGCCGCCGACTGGTTATGAGGTGACCAACCTATGGCGACGCGTGGGGCGGCCGAGTGGTGATGAGGTGACCAACCATTGGCGACGCGCGAGGCGGCCGAGTGGTTATGAGGTGACCAACCTATGGCGACGCGCGGGGCGGCCGAGTGGTTATGAGGTGACCAACCGACGGCGACGCGCGGGGCGGCCAAGTGGTGATGAGGAGACCAACCGAATGGCGCCGCGCGGGGCGGCCGAGTGGCGATGAGGTGACCAACCAAGTGGCGACACACGGAGCGGCCGAGTGGTTATGAGGTGACCAACCGAGTGGCGATGCGCGGGGCGGCCAAGTGGTGATGAGGTGACCAACCGAGTGGCGACGCACGGGGCGGCCGAGTGGTTATGAGGTGACCAACCTATGGCGATGCGCGGGGCGGCCGAGTGGTGATGAGGTGACCAACCAATGGCGACGCGCGGGGCGGCCGAGTGGTGATGAGGTGACCAACCAAGTGGCGACGCATGGAGCGGCCGAGTGGTTATGAGGTGACCAACCGATGGCGACGCGCGGGGCGGCCGAGTGGTGATGACGTGACCAACCGATGGTGACGCGTGGGGCGGCCGAGTGCTTATGAGGTGACCAACCGATGGCGACGTGCGGGGCGGCCAAGTGGTGATGAGGTGACCAACCGAGTGGCGACCCTCGTGGCGGCCGAGTGGTGACGAGGTGACCAACCAAGTGGCGACGCACGGAGCGGCCGAGTGGTTATTAGGTGACCAACCGATGGCGACGCGCGGGGCGGCCGAGTGGTGATGAGGTGACCAACCGAAGGTGACGCGCGGGGCGGCCGAGTGGTGATGAGGTGACCAACCAATGGCGACATGCGGGGCGGCCGGGTGGTTATGAGGTGACCAACCTATGGCGACGCGCGGGGCGGCCGAGTGGTTATGAGGTGACCAACCTATGGCGATGGGCGGGGCGGCCGAGTGGTGATGAGGTGACCAACCGATGGCGACGCGCGAGGCGGTCGAGTGGTTATGAGGTGACCAACCTATGGCGACGCGCGGGGCGACCGAGTGGTTATGAGGTGACCAACCTTTGGCGACACACAGGCCGGCCGAGTGGTTATGAGGTGACCCACTGACGGCGACGCGCCGGGCATCCAAGTGGTCATGAGGAGACCAACCGAGTGGCGACGCGTGGGGCGGCCGAGTGGTGATGAGGTGACCAACCAAGTGGCGACACACGGAGCGGCCGAGTGGTTATGAGATGACCAACCGAGTGGCGACGCGCGGGGCAGCCAAGTGTTGATGAGGTGACCAACCGAGTGGCGACGCGCGGGCGGCCGAGTGGTGATGAGGTGACCAACCAAGAGGTGATGCACGAAGCAGCCGAGTGGTTATGAGGTGACCAACCGATGGGGACGCGCGGGGCGGCCGAGTGGTGATGAGGAGACCAACCAAGTGGCGACGCACGGAGCGGCCCAGTGGTTATGAGGTGACCAACCGCTGGCGACGCGCGGGGCGGCCGAGTAGTGATGAGGTGACCAACCTAAGGCGACGCATGGTGCGGCGGAGTGGTTATGAGGTGACCAACCAATGTCGACGCGCGGGGCGGCCGAGTGGTTATGAGGTAACCAAAGTATGGCGACGCGCGGGGCGGCTGAGTGGTGATGAGGTGACCCACCGATAGCGACGCGCGAGGCGGCCAAGTGGTTATGAGGTGACCAACCTATGGCGACGCGTGGGGCGGCCGAGTGGTTATGAGGTGACCAACCGATGGGGACGCGCTGGGCGGCCGAGTGGTGATGAGGTGACCAACCAAGTGGCGACACACGGAGCGGCCCAGTGGTTATGAGGTGACCAACCGATGGCGACACGCGGGGCGGCCGAGTGGTGATGAGGTGACCAACCGATGGCGACGCGCGGGGCGGCGGAGTGGTTATGAGGTGACCAACCTATGGCGACGCGTGGGGCGGCCAAGTGGTTATGAGGTAACCAAACTATGGCGACGCGCGGGGCGACCTAGTGGTGATGAGGTGACCCACCGATAGCGACGCGCGAGGCGGCCGAGTGGTTATGAGGTGACCAACCTATGGCGACGCGTGGGGCGGCTGAGTGGTTATGAGGTGACCAACCGATGGCGACGAGTGGGGCGGCCAAATGGTGATGAGGTGACCAACCGAGTGGCGATGCGCGGGGCGGCCGAGTGGTGATGAGGTGACCAACCGAAGGTGACGCGCGGGGCAGCCGAGTGGTGATGAGGTGACCAACCGAGTGGCGACGCGCGGGGCGGCCGAGTGGTGATGTGGTGACCAACCAATTGGCGACGAACGGAGCGGCCGAGTGGTTATGAGGTGACCAGCCGATGGCGACGCGCGGGGCGGCCGAGTGGTTATGAGGTGACCAACCTATGGCGACGCGCGGGGCGGCCGAGTGGTTATGAGGTGACCAAACTATGGCGACACGTGAGGCGGCCGAGTGGTGATGAGGTGACCAACCGTTGGCGACGCGCGAGGCGGCCGAGTGGTTATGAGGTGACCAACCTATGGCGACGCGCGGGGCGGCCGAGTGCTTATGAGGTGACCAACCGATGGCGACGTGCGGGGCGGCCAAGTGGTGATGAGGTGACCAACCGAGTGGCGACCCTCGGGGCGGCCGAGTGGTGATGAGGTGACCAACCAAGTGGCGACGCACGGAGCGGCCGAGTGGTTATTAGGTGACCGACCGAGTGGCGACGCGCGGGGCGACCGAGTGGTGATGAGGTGACCAACCGAAGGTGACGCGTGGGGCCGCCGAGTGGTGATGAGGTGACCAACCAATGGCGACACGCGGGGCGGCCGGGTGGTTATGAGGTGACCAACCTATGGCGACGCGCGGGGCGGCCGAGTGGTTATGAGGTGACCAACCTATGGCGACGGGCGGGGCGGCCGAGTGGTGATGAGGTGACCAACCGATGGCGACGCGCGAGGCGGTCGAGTGGTTATGAGGTGACCAACCTATGCCGACGCGCGGGGCGGCCGAGTGGTTATGAGGTGACCAACCTTTGGCGACACGCGGGGCGGCCGAGTGGTTATGAGGTGACCAACCTATGACGACGCACGGGGCCGCCGACGGGTTATGAGGTGACCAACCTATGGTGATGTCACACCCTAGCTAGATTATGCATTAGAGTGTGCATCATGTTTACCTTCATCAAGAAATTGAAATGGGGAAAGCAGAACCCCCAGCACCCCCCCCCTGAAATCAAGTAGGGTTTACTAAAAATAAATTCAATGGACCTGAAATGCCCTTCAAAAATGTTCACCCTCCTTGCCTTGGGTTGGAACCCTTGGGAAAAATGGTGCATATAATTTTAGGTCAACAAAAGGGGCATTGATTTAATTCATAAATATTTGAATTTGGGCATTTAAATACTATTAAATAATTCAAATGCTCAAATAATGTTGGAACTATTTTTTGGGCCACTGAAATATTTCAGTAAATGTCCATAAATATTTTCAGGATTTTATAAAATGATTTAGTATTTAAACTAAATCAAAACAGAATAAAAGAAATAGAAAAACACAAAAAAATAAAGAGGGAAAGGCCATGGGCCACTTACCTGGGCCATCTCCAGCTGGCGGCCCAGCCCACCCCGCTGCCTCCTGTCGTCCCCCTCCTCGGACAGAAGGACGCGGGCGTGTGCCCGGCGCTCGCCGGCACGCGCGCGCGCCACCTCCCCCCCTGCGCGCCACCTCCTGCTTCCGGGCTCCCTCCCAATGCCACGGAGACGGCCATGCACCCCCTGGCCCTCTCATTCCCCTCCCCCGTGCTCATCCCCTCCTCTGGCTCTCCCCCCCTCTTCCACAGAACGCGGCCGTCGCCGCCGACGAGAACCACCACGGCCACAGCCACCCCCTCGCCCCTCGGTTGTGCCCACGAGCTCCGCAACGTCGTCCTCGACCCCCTCACCGAACCACGCCCCGCCGGAAGCCCTGCATCGTCGACTTCGAGCTCTTCTTCAACCTCTGCCGCCCGAGCTCCTCGCCGTCGATTCGCGCCATCAAGGTCGCCCCCGAGCCTGATAGCCACCCCTACGGCACCGCTGTGAGCTCCCGGTCCTTTTCCCCTTAGCCACGCCGTCGATTTCGCCCCGTAGCCGTTGCCCCGCGAGCACCCGAAGCTCGCCGCCGTTGAGCCTCGACGCCGTCGTGGCTACGGCCATGCAAGCCCACGTCCGAGCGCACCACCATCTTCAACGAGTCCCCAGGAGCCTAACGCAACCACCCATTCGGCCTGCCGTGACCCCTAGCGCTAACCCGCACCAGCCCCTAACTCCGGCCACCGCCGCGAGCTTGCCTCCGGCGAGCTCGGGCCATCTCAGCCCCTGCCGTGTCCACAGATGGATGCGGGCGAGTCCTAGCTCCGCGTAGATGCCCTCTGCTGGCCATTTGGTCGCCGGAGGAGGATTTCCGAGCCCCTCCGCCGTCTCTGGCCTCGCCGGCGACGAGCCGGGGTCAACTCCGGCGTGTTTTGACCCAGGGTCGGCTGGGTTGACTCCCCCCTGACTCACTGACGTGTGGGCCCAGGCGCCTGCTTAATTAATGTTAGTTAATTAGTGTTAATAAAATTAGCTAATTAGTGAGCCACTGACATGCGGGCCCCGCCCGGCTAACTAAGTTAGTTAGGGTTAACTAATTTAGTTAGTTGATTGTGTCACTGACCAGTGGACCCCACTGGTCAGGTTTGACCTGGAGGCGCCCAGTTGACCTGCTGACATCAGGGTGATGTCATGCTGACGCAATAACTCCTTTTCTGGATTTAATTTTATATAGAAAATTCCAGAAAATTGCCTAAACTTCAAAAATTCATAGAAATTCAACCATAACTCCAAATGAGACAAATTATATATGAAAAATTATCAGAAAAATTCAAGGAATCCATCTGTACCATTTTCATGCATGTTTGAACAATGTTTGTCCTCTGTTTTGGACAAAACAAATAAAGGGCATTTAAATAATCATATATGGGGTTGGAATTTGAATCTTGTACTCAAACCAACTTCATTTAAATCATAGCTAGTTGCATTAGCTCAAGACACATCCATATTGCCATGTCATAGCATGCATCATATTGTTGCATATCGTCATGTGTTGATTGTGCTCGGTTGTGTTATTCGTGGTAGGTTCTGCCTCCGAGGATATTCACGAGTATCCAACTGAAGGGCAGTATCCCGTTACCACTCCATCAGGCAAGCAACCATTGATCATTCCGATACAACCCATGTTCTCGCTCCTGCTCTTGTTTACTGCATTAAGACAACACGATTCAAACTGCTGTGTGCTACGGTAACTGAACCCTTATCCTCTGCATGACCTGTCATTGCCACAGTAACTAGATGAAACCCACTAGCATGTGTAGGAGTTGATTGAGCCATGTTTTGTGATTCCTACCTTGCTATGCCTGCTATGCTTAGAGTTGTGTCAGGTATGGTTCATCTGGGTGATGGGCTAGAGTGAAATGCTTGTGCCAGTAATATGTGGGATGTGTTGAACATGTTTTGGTAAAGGTATCGATGAGAGGCCATCTAGGAGTACATGGTGGGTTGTTTCATTGAGGCCGTCCATAAGAACTGAGATCTGTATGTGTGATTTAAGATGCAGTTACTACCGTACATTGGGCCCAAAACAAATGGACCCTCTCGGCTTCTTAGCCACCCTAGTACTCTGTCCAGGAGTTGCAAATAGTTTCTGGTGTTTGTAGGATATGTGTTGGCGGCCGTGCGTAGCGCTGACCCTAGGGGTGGGCTACGTTGCGGTAGATACACCGTGGCACGGTGTACCGAGTCACCCATTTGGTGTCTCGGGAACCCTGTTCACATCGTTCGGGGCCGTATGTGGAAACCTCGGCCGGACTCCCTGCAGATGGAACCTGGATAGGCGATAACCTGGACTAGGGGCTTAGGTGTTTAGGTAGGCCGTGGCTGACACCCTCGCTGGGCTTCCGCTTGAAGGTTGCCGAGTACATGTCGTGTAGACGGCGGTAAGCGGTGAAAGCGTGTATGAAAAAGTACACCCCTGCAGGGTATAAAACTATTCGAATAGCCGCGTCCGCGGTAAAGGACTACTTGGTTGCCTATACAGTTCATAGACAAGTTAATGGATACTACTAAAAGACTCAAGATAAGTGTGAGTACCGAGGATGGCCCTCTCGCAGGTTACGAGGGAGGATCCACGGTGGAGTATTGTGTTGGTGAGTAGTGGACTCGTGTGCGAAAACTATTTTGCTAAAAGATTCTGTAGGATAGCTTAGCCAAGAGTCAAAGCTGGCTTGCTGCATAAACCCCACCACCTTCTTGAGAATGAGCATGTATAGTAGGTTCTGATGTAAGACTTGCTGAGTACCTTCGTACTCATGTTTGCTTATTTATTGTTTTCAGACGACAACACTGCCCCCTTCGATGGGTTTTACGTAGACCTTGACGTCGACGAGTGACTAGCCACCCAGGTGGTGATCCAGGTCATGGAGGGCCCTATGTAGATAGACAGGCTTCGAGAAGCCTTCTTTCTTTCTAGAGTCTGTACTCAGACTAGTTGCTTCCGCATGTGCTTGTATGACTGTATGACTTGAGTGTCGGGTCATGTGACCCTACCTATATGGATATGTTATGTATGGCTCCCTGGAGCCTTTAAATAAAGTACTTGAGTTGTAGAGTTTTGTTGTGATGCCATGTTGTATGTACTCATATCGGGCATATTGTGTGTATGATTGAAATGCTTGGTATGAGTGGGATCCGACAATCTAGTTGTTTGTCCTTCGCAGCCTTTCTTATGGGGAAATGTAGTCTAGTGCTCCTCGAGCCATAGTAGTCCGCTACAGCCCAGTTCACCGGAGTCCTGCTAGCCCAGCACTACTGTTCAGGACACTTGACTGGCCGGCATGTGTTTCACTTCGTCCCTATGTCTGTCCCTTCGGGGAAATGTCATGCGGTGATCTCCGGAGTCCTGTCTAGCCTGCTACAGCCCGGGATCCCCGGAGTCCTGTTAGCCCAGTGGTACAGCCCGGAACCACTCGTTGATGACCGACATGTTCGATGTGATTCATGTATGCCTGTCTCCATAGGTCTGTGCCGCTTTGGGTTCACGACTAGCCATGTCGGCCCGGGTTCTCGGTCATATGGATGCTAGCGACATTGTCATATACGCGAGCCAAAAGGCGCAAACGGTCCCGGGCCATGGTAAGGCGACACCCATGGGATACCGTGCGTGAGGCCGCAAAGTGATATGAGGTGTTACCGGCTTGATCGATGTGGCCTGGAATCGGGGTCCTGACAGCGTTGGCATCAGAGCCGGACTGCCTGTAGGTTCGTTCAGCCAAACTGGTCGATGTCAAGTCTAGAAATGCTTTACTTATATGTAAGGGAATTGATTGTGGGAGGGAATGTAAGGTTCTTTTACTCCTTTACCCTATGCTTCTGATCTGAGTCATTCTCTTCTCATTCAACGTGGGTTAAGGACTAGGCTCTCTTCTTCTATCAGGTTCACGTGTTACTAATCCGTAGTAGTTCATAGGATTATTGCTACGAGTTCCAGTCCAGTTTCTACTATTTTAGTACGTGGCTATTTGAATCAGAACCTTGATATGATGCTGTTGAGCGGTATTGTGAACTGTTGTGGATGTCTCAAATCTTTTTCTGAGCATTTACAGCCGTTATGCTGCCCAATTTTCCCTAGGAATTCTGATGTCTTTGTCTTGTGGTTGTGCTTTCAGATGGCCAACCATTCTCAAAATCAGGTGGTTCGCCTGACCAGGTGCCGCGACGTGCCCGGTCATACTGCTATGTTTGTCCGGGTCATGATCGAGACAGGATACCGTTGGTATCCCGAATACACTGTTGAAGAGCAGTTCCGCGACTTTAATCAAAGCCAGTATTTCTGCACCGTCAGGATATTTCCTTCCTATCCTGGATCTACCGAGCCCCTTCATGTTCCTATGGACTCGGAGTTACCATTGAGATGGCTGTGCGGGATGCTGCCTATTCCATGATGAGCATCTTGCGAGTCCGGACTGGCCTGCTTCGGAACACTAACTTCCGTTACATGCCAGCTTCACTTCCGGGAGCGCAGGGGTATCTTCAGGCTATCTATGCTGACTCCACTCAGGAGGACTCATTAACTCGTACCACCGCTGAGATGCTCGAAGATAAGGACCGAGAGAATCGGGCCTTGAGGCTGGAGCTCTTTAATACCCGTGCTGATCATTGGGCCACATTGACTCGGTTTGCACCTGCGGTGCAAGCTGGATGTATGGATACCAGGGATCTGTATCCTGTGAGAGCAGCTCTGCCAGACATGGTGGATTGGCGTGATGTGGGAGGCATCACCCCACCCCTTGGTCCCCGCAGGCCACCGTTTGTTGGTCCAAGACCTCATCCTAGCCCCTATGGTCCACAGGCTCCTCGGGACCGTCTGTTTCCGGATGATCACGTTGAACTTCCAGGCTATGGAGGTGACTTCTATGAGGACTACTACGGAGCTATCTGAGTTAGTAGTAGTACCACTAGTATTGTAGTAGTTGTATCCCCACTGTCCTGTGTGACTTGTGGAATACGACTTGGTGTGTAATCGATTCCGGAGGTGTAGACAAATAATGTATAGGGACTCGGAATTCCTCCGATGAGATGTAATGTCTACCTTCATAGTTGTACTGTAGCATGGGCTTGTACTAAACTATGTATGACGAGTATGACCGTTGGTGTATATATGGCAGTTTTATATTACCATGGCATACGAATGACCATCTCTGCATTCCGTGTTATCCTTTACATTCTGCACTTCCCTATTAAGTTTGAGCCATCCTTGTCTAAACCGTTGTCTTGTTTTCCTCCTAGGATGGTCAACACCCGCGGCAACCCTGCTGCCCCGGAGCAGGGGGAAGCCAATGCAGCTAGAGGTGAAAATTTGCCTCACCCGCCTTCCCTGGCCGAAGTGATGCTGGAGGCGGAAAGGAACAAGCGTGAGACCAACCGCCTGTTGGAGCGGATTGAGCAGAACACTGCACGCCACCCACGAAATGACCTGGTGTCAATCAACGACTTTATCAAGCTGTACCCACCAAAGTTTAACCATTCCGTCGAGCCCCTCGATGCAGATGATTGGCTTCGCAGCATCACCCACAAGCTACGTTCTGCCAACGTAGCTGAAGCCGACAAGGTTACCTATGCTGCTTATCATCTCGAGGGCCCCGCTAGCCATTGGTGGGAAAACTACGAAGCTATGCGCCCGGTCGGCCAAATCACTACCTGGGCTGAGTTCAGCGAGGCTTTCCGTGAGCATCACATTCCGGAAGGTATCATGGATCGTAAGAGGGAGGAGTTCTGCAACTTCACCCAAGGAAGGCTGACTGTGGATGCATATAGCCGAGAATTTGGGAACCTGGCACGCTATGCTCCTGAAGAGGTTTCTACTGACGCCAAGAAGCAGGCAAGGTTCCGCAAGGGACTTAGCCCTGAGCTTCGCCGCGATCTCCATCTGCACGAGTGCACATCCTTCCAGAAGCTGGTCAATAAAGCTATCAGTGCTGAGACAGGCCAGACTGATTATGACGCTTCACGCAAGCACTCTCGTGATTTTGGGTCTTCATCCGGCTCTGGAGCTCAGAAGCGCCGGGTGTGGATTCCAAGCACCGCACTGCCACCCAGATTCACCCCGAGGCCATCCTTTGAGGCGCCTCGTCCCAACCCACAATTTGCACCGCCCAAGCCCTATGGTGGCCCCGCTGCTAATGTTGCTCCACGCCCCACTGTGGTAACATGCTTCAAGTGTGGAGAACCGGGTCACTATAGTCGAGAGTGTCCCCAGAACAACCCCAATCAAGCTGGAAAGTCCGTTGGTCGTGGTAAGCCCGCGGGAAAGACTTTCTACGCCAAGCCGGCCACTACTGCACGTGGCCATGTCAACTATGTTTCAGCCGAAGAGGCTCATGAGGATCCCAACGTCGTCCTTGGTACGCTCCTTGTTAACTGCCATCCGGCATCTGTTCTTTTCGATACTGGAGCATCTCATTCATTCATATCCGAGAATTATGCTCGGTTGCATAACACGTCATTCTGTGACATGCCCACTTCCATGGTAATTCAAACTCCGGGTTCCAAATGGCAAACTTCTAGGGTAAGCCATGGGAACGAAATTCTTGTCGATAGGCTTGTTTTCCTCGCATCTTTAATAGCTCTCAAGTCCTCCGACATAAACATCATCTTGGGCATGGACTGGATGTCGGCTCATTATGCCAAGATCGATTGTGCCACCAGAACCGTTCAACTTACTCATCCCTCGGGCAAGACAGTTAATGTCTTAACTCGAGTGGCCAAGCGCCAACTTTACTCTCTCAATGCCAACCCTCTTCCAGACCTTGAGGACGTTCCGGTAGTCCGAGACTTCCCGGATGTGTTTCCGGAAGAACTGCCAGGTGTTCCACCTGACCGGGATGTCGAGTTTGTGATAGACCTTGTTCCAGGAACCGTTCCAATTGCTAGAAGACCCTACAAGATGGCACCCTTAGAACTAGCCGAGCTTAAGAACCAACTCGATGAGTCCTTGAACAAAGGGTTCATCCGTCCTAGCTCCTCCCCTTGGGCTTGCCCCGTCCTCTTCGTCAAAAAGAAGGATGGAACGGATCGAATGGTTGTGGATTACCAACCTATCAATCTGGTCACCATCAAGAACAAATACCCGCTTCCCAGGATCAACGACCTGTATGATCAGCTCGCTGGATCCTCAGTCTTCTCTAAGATGGATTTGAGGTTGGGATACCATCAAATCAAAATCAGAAACGGGGACATTCCCAAAACGGCTTTTGTTACTCGTTATGGCCAATACGAGTACACCGTCATGTCCTTCGGTTTAACCAATGCCCCGGCCACTTTCTCCCGGTTAATGAACTCGGTTTTCATGGAGTACTTGGACAAATTCGTCGTAGTATACCTCGATGACATACTCATCTACTCCAAGAATGAAGAGGAACATGCCGAACATCTAAGGCTGGTACTGATGAAACTTCGAGAGCATCGCCTTTATGCCAAATTCTCCAAGTGTGAATTTTGGTTGTCAGAAGTGACCTATCTAGGCCATGTTATCTCTGGTAAGGGTATTGCTGTCAATCCCGAGCGAGTTCAAGCCGTCCTTGATTGGACTCCTCCTGAAACGGTCAAGCAAGTTCGGAGTTTCCTTGGCCTAGTGAGCTATTGCCGCCGCTTCGTCGATAATTTCTCCAAGGTTGCTAAACCTCTAACTGAAGTCCTCAAGAAAGATAAAAAGTTCGAGTGGACTCCACAGTGCGAGTTCAGTTTTCAGGAACTGAATAGACGCCTGACATCTGCTCCCGTACTGGTACCACCAGATTTCTCCAAGGACTTTATTATCTATTGCGACGCCTCGCGACAAGGACTAGGTTGCATACTCATGCAAGATCGTCAGGTAATTGCCTGTGCTTCACAGAAATTACACCCACATGAGGAAAATTATCCCACACATGATCTAGAGCTTGCAGCTGTAGTCCATGCACTCAAAACCTGGCGACATTACCTCCTCGGTAATCGTTGCGAGATCTTCACCGATCACCAAAGCTTGAAATATATCTTCACCCAACCAGATTTGAATCTCAGGCAAAGACGTTGGGTCGAGTTGATCTCGGATTACGACTTAGGAATAACTTACACCCCTGGCAAGGCCAATGTCATGGCCGATGCACTAAGTCATAAGTCCTACTGTAACAACCTGATGTTACAACAAAGTCAACCACTTCTCCATGAGGAATTTCGCAAGCTTAATCTTCACATTGTTCCTCAAGGATTCCTATCCACCCTGCTAGCAGAACCTACCCTTACGGATCAGGTCATCAAGGCACAGAAGATAGATCCGGGAATTTCCCGTATCAAGAGAAACGTTAAGAAAGGAGTCGTGAATTGTTTCTCCATTGATGATCAAGGTGTTGTATACTTTGGGAATCGCCTAGTGGTTCCGAAGGCGCGAAACCTGAGGCGACTGATCCTTAAGGAAGCTCATGAATCCCCTCTCACCATTCATCCCGGTAGTACTAAAATGTATCAAGACCTACGCCAGAGGTTTTGGTGGACTAGGATGAAGAGAGAAATCGCTCAATACATTGCTAATTGCGACGTTTGTCGTCGTGTTAAAGCAGAGCATCAACGGCCTACTGGCACCCTTCAACCTTTGGCTATTCCTGAATGGAAACGGGACAAAATCAGTATGGATTTCATCACTGGGTTTCCCAGGACCAAGAGGGGGAATAATGCCATCTTCTTCGTGATCGACCGTCTTTCCAAAGTAACCCATTTTCTACCTGTTCGTGAGAGTATCACCGCTAGCCAGCTAGCTGACCTATACATCTCCCGAATAGTGTCTCTTCATGGTGTCCCATTGGAAATTAACTCAGACCGTGGAAGTCTCTTCACCTCTCGATTTTGGGAAAGTTTCCAAAATGCTATGGGAACTCATCTCTCCTTTAGCACCGCCTTCCATCCTCAATCAAGTGGTCAAGTAGAGCAAGTCAATCAAATTCTGGAAGATATGCTCCGAGCTTCTGTTATCTCGTTCGGAATGAGTTGGGAGAAATGCCTTCCATTCGCGGAGTTTGCTTATAACAATAGCTATCAAGCTAGTTTGGGCAAGGCTCCCTTCAAAGTTCTCTATGGACGAAAATGTCGAACGCCTCTTAACTGGTCAGAAACTGTGGAAAGACAACTCTTTGGCCCGGATATGATTCAGGAAGCAGAAGAGCAGGTTCGCGTTATTCGTGAAAATTGAAAACAGCCCAATCTCGCCAAAAGAGTCAATATGATCGTAAGCATAAGCCTATGACATTTGAAATTGACGAGAAAGCTTACCTTCGGGTTACCCCGTTAAAGGGAACCCATCGCTTCGGTATCAAAGGCAAATTGGCTCCTCGTTACATTGGACCCTTTCGCATTCTTGCCAAACGAGGAGAAGTTGCCTATCAATTGGAACTACCTCCGCATCTTTCCAGAGTTCACGATGTCTTCCACGTTTCGCAACTCAGGCGTTGCTTCGCGGATCCTATCCGTGGAGTGGACCACAAAACGCTTGATTTACAAGATAACCTTTCTTATCGGGAATACCCCGTTCGTATCCTTGATCAAGCCGAGCGTACCACTCGACGTCATAATATCAAGTTTCTCAAGGTTCAATGGTCACACCATTCCGAAGAAGAAGCCACTTGGGAAAGGGAGGATCGTCTTCGACTCGAGTACCCCACCTTCTTCCCAGATGATCCTAAATCTCGGGACGAGATTCTATTGAGTGGGGGTGAGTTGTCACACCCTAGCTAGATTATGCATTAGAGTGTGCATCATGTTTACCTTCATCAAAAAATTGAAATGGGGAAAGCAGAACCCCCAGCACCCCCCCTGAAATCAACTAGGGTTTACTAAAAATAAATTCAATGAACCTGAAATGCCCTTCAAAAATGTTCACCCTCCTTGCCTTGGGTTAGAACACTTGGGAAAAATGGTGCATATAATTTTAGGTCAACAAAAGGGGCATTGATTTAATTCATAAATATTTGAATTTGGGCATTTAAATACTATTAAATAAGTCAAATGCTCAAATAATGTTGGAACTATTTTTTGGGCCACTAAAATATTTCAGTAAGTGTCCATAAATATTTTCAGGATTTTATAAAATGATTTAGTATTTAAACTAAATCAAAACAGAATAACAGAAATAGAAAAACACAAAAAAATAAAGAGGGAAAGGCCATGGGCCATTTACCTGGCCCATCTCCAGCTGGCGGCCCAGTCCACCCCGCTGCCTCCTGTCGTCCCCCTCCTCAGACAGAAGGACGCGGGCGTGTGCCCGGCGCTCGCCGGCACGCGCGCGCGCCACCTTCCCCCCTGCGCGCCACCTCCTGCTTCCGGGCTCCCTCCCAATGCCACGGAGACGGCCACGCACCCCCTGGCCCTCTCATTCCCCTCCCCCGTGCTCATCCCCTCATCTGGCTCTCCCCCCTCTTCCACAGAACGCAGCCGTCGCCGCCGACGAGAACCACCACGGCCACAGCCACCCCCTCGCCCCTCGGTTGTGCCCACGAGCTCCGCAACGTCGTCCTCGACCCCCTCACCAAACCACGCCCCGCCGGAAGCCCTGCATCGTCGACTTCGAGATCTTCTTCAACCTCGGCCGCCCGAGCTCCTCGCCGTCGATTCGCGCCATCAAGGTCGCCCCCGAGCCCGCTAGCCACCCCTACGGCACCGCTGTGAGCTCCCGGTCCTTTTCCCCTTAGCCACGCCGTCGATTTCGCCCCGTAGCCGTTGCCCCGCGAGCACCCGAAGCTCGCCGCCGTTGAGCCTCGACGCCGTCGTGGCTACAGCCGTGCAAGCCCACGTCCGAGCGCACCACCGTCTTCAACGCGTCCCCAGGAGCCTAACGCAACCACCATTCGGCCTGCCGTGCCCCCTAGCGCTAACCCGCACCAGCCCCTAACTCCGGCCACCGCCGCGAGCTTGCCTCCGGCGAGCTCGGGCCATCTCAGCCCCTGCCGTGTCCACAGATGGATGCGGGCGAGTCCTAGCTCCGCGTAGATGCCCTCTGCTGGCCATTTGGTCGCCGGTGGAGGATTTCCGAGCCCCTCCGCCGTCTCTGGCCTCGCCGGCGACGAGCCAGGGTCAACTCCGGCGTGTTTTGACCCCGGGTCGGCTGGGTTGACTCCCCCCTGACTCACTGACGTGTGGGCCCAGGCGCCTGCTTAATTAATGTTAGTTAATTAGTGTTAATAAAATTAGCTAATTAGTGAGCCACTGACATGCGGGCCCCGCCCGGCTAACTAAGTTAGTTAGGGTTAACTAACTTAGTTAGTTGATTGTGTCACTGACTAGTGGACCCCACTGGTCTGGTTTGACTTGGAGGCGCCCAGTTGACCTGCTGACATCAGGGTGATGTCATGCTGACGCAATAACTCCTTTTCTGGATTTAATTTTATATAGAAAATTCCAGAAAATTGCCTAAACTTCAAAAATTCATAGAAATTCAACCATAACTCCAAATGAGACAAATTATATATGAAAAATTATCAGAAAAATTCAAGGAATCCATCTGTACCATTTTCATGCATGTTTGAGCAATTTTTGTCCTCTGTTTTGGACAAAACAAATAAAGGGCATTTAAATAATCATATATGGGGTTGGAATTTGAATCTTGTACTCAAACCAACTTCATTTAAATCATAGCTAGTTGCATTAGCTCAAGACACATCCATATTGCCATGTCATAGCATGCATCATATTGTTGCATATCGTCATGTGTTGATTGTGCTTGGTTGTGTTATTCATGGTAGGTTCTGCCTCCGAGGATATTCACGAGTATCCAACTGAAGGGCAGTATCCCGTTACCACTCCATCAGGCAAGCAACCATTGATCATTCCGATACAACCCATGTTCTCGCTCCTGCTCTTGTTTACTGCATTAAGACAACACGATTCAAACTGCTGTGTGCTACGGTAGCTGAACCCTTATCCTCTGCATGACCTGTCATTGCCACAGTAACTAGATGAAACCCACTAGCATGTGTAGGAGTTGATTGAGCCATGTTCTATGATTCCTACCTTGCTATGCCTGCTATGCTTAGAGTTGTGTCAGGTCTGGTTCATCTGGGTGATGGGCTAGAGTGAAATGCTTGTGCCAGTAATATGTGGGATGTGTTGAACATGTTTTGGTAAAGGTATCGATGAGAGGCCATGTAGGAGTACATGGTGGGTTGTTTCATTGAGGCCGTCCATAAGAACTGAGATCTGTATGTGTGATTTAAGATGCAGTTACTACCGTACATTGGGCCCGAAACAAATGGACCCTCTCGGCTTCTTAGCCACCCTAGTACTCTGTCCAGGAGTTGCAAATAGTTTCTGGTGTTTGTAGGATATGTGTTGGCGGCCGTGCGTACCGCTGACCCTAGGGGTGGGCTACGTTGCGGTAGATACACCGTGGCACGGTGTACCGAGTCACCCATTTGGTGTCTCGGGAACCCTGTTCACATCGTTCGGGGCCGTATGTGGAAACCTCGGCCGGACTCCCTGCGGATGGAACCTAGATAGGCGATAACCTGGACTAGGGGCTTAGGTGTTTAGGTAGGCCGTGGCCGACACCCTCGCTGGGCTTCCGCTTGAAGGTTGCCGAGTACATGTCGTGTAGACGGCGGTAAGCGGTGAAAGCGTGTATGACGAAGTACACCCCTGCAGGGTATAAAACTATTCGAATAGCCGCGTTCGCGGTAAAGGACTACTTGGTTGCCTATACAGTTCATAGACAAGTTAATGGATACTACTAAAAGACTCAAGATAAGTGTGAGTACCGAGGATGGCCCTCTCGCAGGTTACGAGGGAGGATCCACGGTGGAGTATTGTGTTGGTGAGTAGTGGACTCGTGTGCGAAAACTATTTTGCTAAAAGATTCCATAGGATAGCTTAGCCAAGAGTCAAAGCTGGCTTGCTGCATAAACCCCACCACCTTCTTGAGAATGAGCATGTATAGTAGGTTCTGATGTAAGACTTGCTGAGTACCTTCGTACTCATGTTTGCTTATTTATTGTTTTCAGACGACAACACTGCCCCCTCCGATGGGTTTTACGTAGACCTTGACGTCGACGAGTGACTAGCCACCCAGGTGGTGATCCAGGCCATGGAGGGCCCTATGTAGATAGACAGGCTTCGAGAAGCCTTCTTTCTTTCTAGAGTCTGTACTCAGACTAGTTGCTTCCGCATGTGCTTGTATGAGTGTATGACTTGAGTGTCGGGTCATGTGACCCTACCTATATGGATATGTTATGTATGGCTCCCTGGAGCCTTTAAATAAAGTACTTGAGTTGTAGAGTTTTGTTGTGATGCCATGTTGTATGTACTCATATCGGGCATATTGTGTGTATGATTGAAATGCTTGGTATGAGTGGGATCCGACAATCTAGTTGTTTGTCCTTCGCAGCCTTTCTTATGGGGAAATGTAGTCTAGTGCTCCTCGAGCCATAGTAGTCCGCTACAGCCCGGTTCACCGGAGTCCTGCTAGCCCAGCACTACTGTTCTGGACACTTGACTAGCCGGCATGTGTTTCACTTCGTCCCTATGTCTGTCCCTTAGGGGAAATGTCACGCGGTGATCTCCGGAGTCCTGTCTAGCCTGCTACAGCCCGGGATCCCCGGAGTCCTGTTAGCCCAGTGCTACAGCCCGGAACCACTCGTTGATGACCGACATGTTCGATGTGATTCATGTATGCCTGTCTCCATTGGTCTGTGCCGCTTTGGGTTCACGACTAGCCATGTCGGCCCGGGTTCTCGGTCATATGGATGCTAGCGACATTGTCATATACGCGAGCCAAAAGGCGCAAACGGTCCCGGGCCATGGTAAGGCGACACCCGTGGGATACCGTGCGTGAGGCCGCAAAGTGATATGAGGTGTTACCGGCTAGATCGATGTGGCCTGGAATCGGGGTCCTGACAGGCGACGCGCGGGGCGGCCGAGTGGTGATGAGGTGACCAACCGATGGGGACGCGCTGGGCGGCCGAGTGGTGATGAGGTGACCAACCAAGTGGTGACGCACGGAGCGGCCCAGTGGTTCTGAGGTGACCAACCGATGGCGACGCGCGGGGCGGCCGAGTGGTGCTGAGGTGACCAACCGATGGCGACGCGCGGGGCGGCGGAGAGGTTATGAGGTGACCAACCTATGGCGACGCGCGGGGCAGCCGAGTGGTTATGAGGTAACCAAACTATGGCGACACGCGGGGCGACCAAGTGGTGATGAGGTGACCCACCGATAGCGACGCGCGAGGCGGCCGAGTGGTTATGAGGTGACCAACCTATGGCGACTCGTGGGGCGGCTGAGTGGTTATGAGGTGACCAACCGATGGCAAAGAGTGGGGCGGCCAAATGGTGATGAGGTGACCAACCGAGTGGCGACGCGCGGGGCGGCCGAGTGGTGATGAGGTGACCAATCGAAGGTGACGCGCGGGGCAGCTGAGTGGTGATGAGGTGACCAACCGAGTGGTGACGCGCGGGGCGGCCGAGTGGTGATGTGGTGACCAACCAATTGGCGACGAACGGAGTGGCCGAGTGGTTATGAGGTGACCAGCCGATGGCGACGCGCGGGGCGGCCGAGTGCTTATGAGGTGACCAACCGATGGCGACGTGCGGGGCGGCCGAGTGGTGATGAGGTGACCAACCGAGTGGCGACCCTCGTGGCGGCCGAGTGGTGATGAGGTGACCAACCAAGTGGCGACGCACGGAGCGGCCGAGTGGTTATTAGGTGACCAACTGAGTGGCGACGCGTGGGGCGGCCGAGTGGTGATGAGGTGACCAACCGAAGGTGACGCGCGGGGCAGCCGAGTGGTGATGAGGTGACCAACCTATGGCGACGCGCGGGGCGGCCGAGTGGTTATCAGGTGACCAACCTATGGCGACGGGTGGGGCGGCCTAGTGGTGATGAGGTGACCAACCGGTGGCGACTCCCGAGGCGGTCGAGTGGTTATGAGGTGACCAACCTATGGCGACGCGCGGGGCGGCCGAGTGGTTATGAGGTGACCAACCTTTGGCGACACGCGGGGCGGCCGAGTGGTTATGAGGTGACCAACCTATGGTGACGCACGGGGCTGCCGACTGGTTATGAGGTGACCAACCTATGGCGACGCGTGGGGCGGCCGAGTGGTGATGAGGTGACCAACCGATGGCGACGGGCGAGGCGTCCGAGTGGTTATGAGGTGACCAACCTATGGCGACGCGCGGGGTGGCCGAGTGGTGATGAGGTGACCAACCGATGGCGACGCGTGGGGCGGCCGAGTGCTTATGAGGTGACCAACCGATGGCGACGTGCGGGGCGGCCAAGTGGTGATGAGGTGACCAACCGAGTGGCGACCCTCGTGGCGGCCGAGTGGTGATGAGGTGACCAACCAAGTGGCGACGCACGGAGCGGCCGAGTGGTTATTAGGTGACCAACTGAGTGGCGACGCGCGGGGCGGCCGAGTGGTGATGAGGTGACCAACCGATGCCGACACGCGGGGCGGCCGAGTGGTTATGAGGTGACCAACCTATGGCGACGCACGGGGCTGCCGACTGGTTATGAGGTGACCAACCTATGGCGACACGCGGGGCGGCCGAGTGGTGATGAGGTGACCAACCGATGGCGACGGGCGAGGCGTCCGAGTGGTTATGAGGTGACCAACCAATGGCGACGCGCGGGGCGGCCGAGTGGTGATGAGGTGACCAACCGATGGCGACGCGTGGGGCGGCCGAGTGCTTATGAGGTGACCAACCGAGTGGCGACCCTCGTGGCGGCCGAGTGGTGATGAGGTGACCAACCAAGTGGCGACGCAGGGAGCGGCCGAGTGGTTATTACGTGACCAACTGAGTGGCGACGCACGGGGCGGCCGAGTGGTTATGAGGTGACCAACCTATGGTGACGCACGGGGCTGCCGACTGGTTATGAGGTGACCAACCTATGGCGACGCGCGGGGCGGCCGAATGGTGATGAGGTGACCAACCGATGGCGACGGGCGAGGCGTCCGAGTGGTTATGAGGTGACCAACCTATGGCGATGCACGGGGCGGCCGGGTGGTGATGAGGTGACCAACCGATGGCGATGCGTGGGGCGGCTGAGTGCTTATGAGGTGACCAACCGATGGCGACGTGCGGGGCGGCCAAGTGGTGATGAGGTGACCAACCGAGTGGCGACCCTCGTGGCGGCCGAGTGGTGATGAGGTGACCAACCAAGTGGCGACGCACGGAGCGGCCGAGTGGTTATTAGGTGACCAACTGAGTGGCGACGCGCGGGGCAGCCGAGTGGTGATGAGGTGACCAACCGATGGCGACATGCGGGGCGGCCGAGTGGTTATGAGGTGACCAACCTATGGCGACGCACGGGGCTGCCGATTGGTTATGAGGTGACCAACCTATGGCGACGCGCGGGGCGGCCGAGTGGTGATGAGGCGGCCAACCGATGGCGACGGGCGAGGCGTCCGAGTGGTTATGAGGTGACCAACCTATGGCGACGCGCGGGGCGGCCGAGTGGTGATGAGGTGTCCAACCGATGGCGACGCGTGGGGCGGCCGTGTGCTTATGAGGTGACCAACCGATGGCGACGTGCGGGGCGGCCAAGTGGTGATGAGGTGACCAACCGAGTGGCGACCCTCGTGGCGGCCGAGTGGTGATGAGGTGACCAACCAAGTGGCGACGCACGGAGCGGCCGAGTGGTTATTAGGTGACCAACTGAGTGGCGACGCGCGGGGCGGCCGAGTGGTGATGAGGTGACCAACCGATGGCGACACGCGGGGCGGCCGAGTGGTTATGAGGTGACCAACCTATGGCGACGCACGGGGCTGCCGACTGGTTATGAGGTGACCAACCTATGGCGACACGCGGGGCGGCTGAGTGGTGATGAGGTGACCAACCGATGGCGACGGGCGAGGCGTCCGAGTGGTTATGAGGTGACCAACCAATGGCGACGCGCGGGGCGGCCGAGTGGTGATGAGGTGACCAACCGATGGCGACGCGTGGGGCGGCCGAGTGCTTATGAGGTGACCAACCGATGGCGACATGCGGGGCGGCCAAGTGGTGATGAGGTGACCAACCGAGTGGCGACCCTGGTGGCGGCCGAGTGGTGATGAGGTGACCAACCAAGTGGCGACGCACGGAGCGGCCGAGTGGTTATTACGTGACCAAATGAGTGGCGACGCGCGGGGCGGCCGAGTGGTGATGAGGTGACCAACCGAAGGTGACGCGCGGTGCAGCCGAGTGGTGATGAGGTGACCAACCAATGGCGACACGCAGGGCGGCCGGGTGGTTATGAGGTGACCAACCTATGGCGACGTGCGGGGCGACCGATTGTTTATCAGGTGACCAACCTATGGCGACGGGCGGGGCGGCCTAGTGGTGATGAGGTGACCAACCGAGTGGCGACCCTCGTGGCGGCCGAGTGGTGATGAGGTGACCAACCAAGTGGCGACGCACGGAGCGGCCGAGTGGTTATTAGGTGACCAACTGAGTGGCGACGCGCGGGGCGGCCGAGTGGTGATGAGGTGACCAACCGATGCCGACACGCGGGGCGGCCGAGTGGTTATGAGGTGACCAACCTATGGCGACGCACGGGGCTGCCGACTGGTTATGAGGTGACCAACCTATGGCGACACGCGGGGCGGCCGAGTGGTGATGAGGTGACCAACCGATGGCGACGGGCGAGGCGTCCGAGTGGTTATGAGGTGACCAACCAATGGCGACGCGCGGGGCGGCCGAGTGGTGATGAGGTGACCAACCGATGGCGACGCGTGGGGCGGCCGAGTGCTTATGAGGTGACCAACCGAGTGGCGACCCTCGTGGCGGCCGAGTGGTGATGAGGTGACCAACCAAGTGGCGACGCAGGGAGCGGCCGAGTGGTTATTACGTGACCAACTGAGTGGCGACGCACGGGGCGGCCGAGTGGTTATGAGGTGACCAACCTATGGTGACGCACGGGGCTGCCGACTGGTTATGAGGTGACCAACCTATGGCGACGCGCGGGGCGGCCGAATGGTGATGAGGTGACCAACCGATGGCGACGGGCGAGGCGTCCGAGTGGTTATGAGGTGACCAACCTATGGCGATGCACGGGGCGGCCGGGTGGTGATGAGGTGACCAACCGATGGCGATGCGTGGGGCGGCCGAGTGCTTATGAGGTGACCAACCGATGGCGACGTGCGGGGCGGCCAAGTGGTGATGAGGTGACCAACCGAGTGGCGACCCTCGTGGCGGCCGAGTGGTGATGAGGTGACCAACCAAGTGGCGACGCACGGAGCGGCCGAGTGGTTATTAGGTGACCAACTGAGTGGCGACGCGCGGGGCAGCCGAGTGGTGATGAGGTGACCAACCGATGGCGACATGCGGGGCGGCCGATTGGTTATGAGGTGACCAACCTATGGCGACGCACGGGGCTGCCGATTGGTTATGAGGTGACCAACCTATGGCGACGCGCGGGGCGGCCGAGTGGTGATGAGGCGGCCAACCGATGGCGACGGGCGAGGCGTCCGAGTGGTTATGAGGTGACCAACCTATGGCGACGCGCGGGGCGGCCGAGTGGTGATGAGGTGTCCAACCGATGGCGACGCGTGGGGCGGCCGAGTGCTTATGAGGTGACCAACCGATGGCGACGTGCGGGGCGGCCAAGTGGTGATGAGGTGACCAACCGAGTGGCGACCCTCGTGGCGGCCGAGTGGTGATGAGGTGACCAACCAAGTGGCGACGCACGGAGCGGCCGAGTGGTTATTAGGTGACCAACTGAGTGGCGACGCGCGGGGCGGCCGAGTGGTGATGAGGTGACCAACCGATGGCGACACGCGGGGCGGCCGAGTGGTTATGAGGTGACCAACCTATGGCGACGCACGGGGCTGCCGACTGGTTATGAGGTGACCAACCTATGGCGACACGCGGGGCGGCCGAGTGGTGATGAGGTGACCAACCGATGGCGACGGGCGAGGCGTCCGAGTGGTTATGAGGTGACCAACCAATGGCGACGCGCGGGGCGGCCGAGTGGTGATGAGGTGACCAACCGATGGCGACGCGTGGGGCGGCCGAGTGCTTATGAGGTGACCAACCGATGGCGACATGCGGGGCGGCCAAGTGGTGATGAGGTGACCAACCGAGTGGCGACCCTGGTGGCGGCCGAGTGGTGATGAGGTGACCAACCAAGTGGCGACGCACGGAGCGGCCGAGTGGTTATTACGTGACCAAATGAGTGGCGACGCGCGGGGCGGCCGAGTGGTGATGAGGTGACCAACCGAAGGTGACGCGCGGTGCAGCCGAGTGGTGATGAGGTGACCAACCAATGGCGACACGCAGGGCGGCCGGGTGGTTATGAGGTGACCAACCTATGGCGACGTGCGGGGCGACCGATTGTTTATCAGGTGACCAACCTATGGCGACGGGCGGGGCGGCCTAGTGGTGATGAGGTGACCAACCGGTGGCGACTCCCGAGGCGGTCGAGTGGTTATGAGGTGACCAACCTATGGCGACGCGCGGGGCGGCCGAGTGGTTATGAGGTGACCAACCTTTGGCGACACGCGGTGCGGCCGAGTGGTTATGAGGTGACCAACCTATGGCGACGCACGGGGCTGCCGACTGGTTATGAGGTGACCAACCTATGGCGACGCGCGGGGCGGCCGAGTGGTGATGAGGTGACCAACCGATGGCGACGGGCGAGGCGTCCGAGTGGTTATGAGGTGACCAACCTATGGCGACGCGTGGGGCGGCCGAGTGGTGATGAGGAGACCAGCCGACGGCGACGCGCGGGGCGGCCAAGTGGTGATGAGGAGACCAACCGAATGGCGACGCGCGGGGCGGCCGAGTGGTGACGAGGTGACCAACCAAGTGGCGACACACGGAGCGGCCGAGTGGTTATGAGGTGACCAACCGAGTGGCGACGCGCGGGGCGGCCAAGTGGTGATGAGGTGACCAACCGAATGGCGACTCCCGAGGCGGTCGAGTGGTTATGAGGTGACCAACCTATGGCGACGCGCGGGGCGGCCGAGTGGTGATGAGGTGACCAACCTTTGGCGACACGCGGGGCGGCCGAGTGGTTATGAGGTGACCAACCTATGGCGACGCACGGGGCTGCCGACTGGTTATGAGGTGACCAACCTATGGCGACGCGCGGGGCGGCCGAGTGGTGATGAGGTGACCAACCGATGGCGACGCGCGAGGCGTCCGAGTGGTTATGAGGTGACCAACCGATAGCGACGCGCGGGGCGGCCGAGTGGTGATGAGGTGACCAACCGATGGCGACGCGTGGGGCGGCCGAGTGGTGATGAGGTGACCAACCAAGTGGCGACACACGGAGCGGCCGAGTGGTTATGAGGTGACCAACCTTTGGCGACACGCGGGGCGGCCGAGTGGTTATGAGGTGACCAACCTATGACGACGCACGGGGCCGCCGAGTGGTGATGACGTGACCAACCTAAGGCGACGCATGGAGCGGCCAAGTGGTTATGAGGTAACCAACCGATGGCGACGCGCGGGGCGGCCAAGTGGTGATGAGGTGACCAACCAAGTGGCGACGCATGGAGCGGCCAAGTGGTTATGAGGTGACCAACCGATGGCGACACGCGGGGCGGCCGAGTGGTGATGAGGTGACCAACCGATGGCGACGGGCGAGGCGTCCGAGTGGTTATGAGGTGACCAACCAATGGCGACGCGCGGGGCGGCCGAGTGGTGATGAGGTGACCAACCGATGGCGACGCGTGGGGCGGCCGAGTGCTTATGAGGTGACCAACCGATGGCGACGCGTGGGGCGGCCAAGTGCTTATGAGGTGACCAACCGATGGCGACGTGCGGGGCGGCCGAGTGGTGATGAGGTGACCAACCAAGTGGCGACGCACGGAGCGGCCGAGTGGTTATTACGTGACCAAATGAGTGGCGACGCGCGGGGCGGCCGAGTGGTGATGAGGTGACCAACCGAAGGTGACGCGCGGTGCAGCCGAGTGGTGATGAGGTGACCAAGCAATGGCGACACGCAGGGCGGCCGGGTGGTTATGAGGTGACCAACCTATGGCGACGCGCGGGGCGACCGATTGGTTATCAGGTGACCAACCTATGGCTACGGGCGGGGCGGCCTAGTGGTGATGAGGTGACCAACCGGTGGCGACTCCCGAGGCGGTCGAGTGGTTATGAGGTGACCAACCTATGGCGACGCGCGGGGCGGCCGAGTGGTTATGAGGTGACCAACCTTTGGCGACACGCAGGGCGGCCGAGTGGTTATGAGGTGACCAACCTATGGCGACGCACGGGGCTGCCGACTGGTTATGAGGTGACCAACCTATGGCGACGCGCGGGGCGGCCGAGTGGTGATGAGGTGACCAACCGATGGCGACGGGCGAGGCGTCCGAGTGGTTATGAGGTGACCAACCTATGGCGACGCGCGGGGCGGCCGAGTGGTGATGAGGAGACCAACCGACGGCGACGCGCAGGGCGGCCAAGTGGTGATGAGGACACCAACCGAATGGCGACGCGCGGGGCGGCCGAGTGGTGACGAGGTGACCAACCAAGTGGCGACACACGGAGCGGCCGAGTGGTTATGAGGTGACCAACCGAGTGGCGACTCCCGGGGCGGCCAAGTGGTGATGAGGTGACCAACTGAATGGCGACTCCCGAGGCGGTCGAGTGGTTATGAGGTGACCAACCTATGGCGACGCGCAGGGCGGCCGAGTGGTGATGAGGTGACCAACCTTTGGCGACACGCGGGGCGGCCGAGTGGTTATGAGGTGACCAACCTATGGCGACGCACGGGGCTGCCGACTGGTTATGAGGTGACCAACCTATGGCGATGCGCGGGGCGGCCGAGTGGTGGTGAGGTGACCAACCGAAGGCGACGGGCGAGGCGTCCAAGTGGTTATGAGGTGACCAACCGATAGCGACGCGCGGGGCGGCCGAGTGGTGATGAGGTGACCAACCGATGGCGACGCGTGGGGCGGCCGAGTGGTGATGAGGTGACCAAACAAGTGGCGACACACGGAGCGGCCGAGTGGTTATGAGGTGACCAACCTTTGGCGACACGCGGGGCGGCCGAGTGGTTATGAGGTGACCAACCTATGACGACGCACGGGGCCGCCGACTGGTTATGAGGTGACCAACCTATGGCGACGCGGGGGCGGCCGAGTGGTGATGAGGTGACCAACCTAAGGCGACGCATGGAGCGGCCAAGTGGTTATTAGGTAACCAACCGATGGCGACGCGCGGGGCGGCCAAGTGGTGATGAGGTGACCAACCAAGTGGCGACGCATGGAGCGGCCAAGTGGTTATGAGGTGACCAACCGATGGCGACGCGCGGGGCGGCCGAGTGGTGATGAGGTGACCAACCGATGGTGACGGGCGAGGCGTCCGAGTGGTTATGAGGTGACCAACCTATGGCGACGCGCGGGGCGGCCGAGTGGTGATGAGGTGACCAACCGATGGCGACGCGTGGGGCGGCCGAGTGCTTATGAGGTGACCAACCGATTGCGACGTGCGGGGCGGCCAAGTGGTGATGAGGTGACCAACCGAGTGGCGACCCTCGTGGCGGCCGAGTGGTGATGAGGTGACCAACCAAGTGGCGACGCACGGAGCGGCCGAGTGGTTATTAGGTGACCAACTGAGTGGCGACGCGCGGGGCGGCCGAGTGGTGATGAGGTGACCAACCGATGGCGACACGCGGGGCGGCCGAGTGGTTATGAGGTGACCAACCTATGGCGACGCACGGGGCTGCCGACTGGTTATGAGGTGACCAACCTATGGCGACACGCGGGGCTGCCGAGTGGTGATGAGGTGACCAACCGATGGCGACGGGCGAGGCGTCCGAGTGGTTATGAGGTGACCAACCAATGGCGACGCGCGGGGCGGCCGAGTGGTGATGAGGTGACCATCCGATGGCGACGCGTGGGGCGGCCGAGCGCTTATGAGGTGACCAACCGATGGCGACGTGCGGGGCGGCCAAGTGGTGATGAGGTGACCAACCGAGTGGCGACCCTCGTGGCGGCCGAGTGGTGATGAGGTGACCAACCAAGTGGCGACGCACGGAGCGGCCGAGTGGTTATTACGTGACCAACTGAGTGGCGACGCACGGGGCGGCCGAGTGGTTATGAGGTGACCAACCTATGGTGACGCACGGGGCTGCCGACTGGTTATGAGGTGACCAACCTATGGCGACGCGCGGGGCGGCCGAGTGGTGATGAGGTGACCAACCGATGGCGACGGGCGATGTCACACCCTAGCTAGGTTATGCATTAGAGTGTGCATCATGTCTACTTTCATCAGAAATGGAAATGGGGAAAGCAGAACCCCCAGCACCCCCCCTCCTGAAATCAACTAGGGTTTACTAAAAATAAACTCAATGAACCTGAAATGCCCTTCAGATATGTTCACCCTCTTTGCCTTGGGTTAGAACCCTTGGGAAAAATGGTGCATATATTTTTTTTAGGTCAACAAAAGGGGCATTGACTTAATTCATAAATATTTGAATTTGGGCATTTAAATACTATTAAATAATTCAAATGCTCAAATAATGTTGGAATTATTTTGGGCCACTGAAATATTTCAGAAAGTGTCCATAAATATTTTCAGGATTTTATAAAATGATTTAGTATTTAAACTAAATCAAAACAGAATAGCAAAAATAGAAAACAGAATAAAATTTGAGAGAGAGAGAGAGTAGGCCAGTGGGCCACTTACCTGGCGCCACCAACCGGCCCAGCACGGCCCAGCCCACCAGGCCGACGCCAGTCGTCCCCTAGCTGCTGCCAGGAGGACGCCGGGCGTGTGCCCGCGGTGCGCCGGCACGCGCGCGGCCACCGACGGCCACCTCCTGCTTGCCGCGCCCCCCCCCCCCCCCTCGACGCCTGGACGTCGCTGTGGACGCCACGCACCCCCTGGCCCCCTCATATCCCTCTCCCTCGCTCTCCCTCCTCCCCTGTTTCTCTCCCGCGCGACCACCCGAACGCGCCGTCGCCGCCGTTCGCTGCCACCGCGCTCCCCGACCCCCTCTCGCCTTCCCGTGTTGCGTGGAAGCTCCGCCACTGTCGCCTACGCCTTCTGCACCGAGCCAAGCGAGCCGAGAAGCCCTGCTTCGTCCTCGGCGTCGTCTTCTTCAACCTCGGGACCGCCGGCCATCTCCGTCAAATTCGTCGGCTCCGGACCGTCCCCGAGCCCACCGAGCTGCTCTACGTGCCCCCAGTGAGCTCCTGCTCCGAATCCCCCTCTTCCCCGCTTCATTTGATCGCCATAGCCGTCACCCCCATGATGACCGAAGTGCGCCGCCGCCCGAGCTCGCCGTCGACGATGCTCCGGTGACCAAATGGTCACCCTGGAGTGTCGAACCTACTCCCCGCGATGCGTAGCACCCTCCTAGCCCCCTTGCCCCGCTCTTCTACGCACAGAAACACGACCCCGCGCGCAACCGAACTCCGGCGGCCGCCAAAGAGCTCGCCGCCGTCAACTCCGGCCATCCTAGCCGCTGCTGCTGCCACCACTAGATCCGCGAGAGCGCCAGCAAGCCGTAGCAACAAACCACGCTCAAAATGGAGCCCTATAGCGCATTCCCGAGCCGCTCCGCCGTCTCTGTCATCGCCGGCGACGAGCCATGGACTAAGTCCGGCAGGTTTGACCCCGCTGACTGCTGACTGGGTGGGCCCAGTTGACCCCCTGGGTCACTGACGCGTGGGCCCCAGGCCACTAATGAACCAGGATTAGGATTAACTTAAATTAGTTAAACTAATGACCCTGACAGGCGGGACCCACTAGTCAGCCTCTCTCCCTGCCCTGTTACACTGACCAGCGGACCCCACTGGTCAGGTTTGACCTGGAGGCAACCCTGTTGACCAGCTGACGTCACCCTGACGTCAAGCTGACGCAGTAAATCATTTTCTAGTTTAAAAATAATTCAGGAAATTCCAGAAAATACCCAAAACTTCAAAAATTCATAGAAATTCAACCATAACTCCAAATGAGACAAATTATATATGTAAAATTATCAGAAAAAATCAAGGAATCCATCTGTACCATTTTCATGCATGTTTGAACAAAGTTTGTCCCCTGTTTTGAACAAAACAAATAAAGGGCATTTAAATAATCATATATGGGGTTGGAATTTGAATCTTGTACTCAAACCAACTCCATTTAAATCATAGCTAGTTGCATTAGCTCAAGACACATCCATATTGCCATGTCATAGCATGCATCATATTATTGCATATCGTCATGTGTTGATTGTGCTCGGTTGTGTTCTTCGTGGTAGGTTCTGCCTCCGAGGATATTCACGAGTATCCAACTGAAGGGCAGTATCCCGTCACCACTCCATCAGGCAAGCAACCATTGATCATTCCGATACAACCCATGTTCTCGCTCCTGCTCTTGTTTAATGCATTAAGACAACACGATTCAAACTGCTGTGTGCTACGGTAGTTGAACCCTTATCCTCTGCATGACCTGTCATTGCCACAGTAACTAGATGAAACCCACTAGCATGTGTAGGAGTTGATTGAGCCATGTTTTGTGATTCCTACCTTGCCATGCCTGCTATGCTTAGAGTTGTGTCAGGTCTGGTTCATCTGGGTGATGGGCTAGAGTGAAATGCTTGTGCCAGTATTATGTGGGATGTGTTGAACATGTTTTGGTAAAGGTATCGATGAGAGGCCATGTAGGAGTACATGGTGGGTTGTTTCATTGAAGCCGTCCCTAAGAACTGAGTTCGGTATGCGTGAATTAAGATTCAGCTACTACCACACATTGGGCCCTGAAATATGACCCCGCTCGACTTACTGACCCCTCTCGCCTCAGTCCAGGAGTTGCAACTAGTTTCTGGTGTTTGTAGGACATGTGTTGGCGGCCGTGCGTAGCGCTGACCCTAGGGGTGGGCTATGTTGCGGTAGATACACCGTGGCACGGTGTACCGAGTCACCCGTTTGGTGTCTCGGGAACCCTGTTCACATCGTTCGGGGCCGTTGAGGACACCCCGGCCGGATTTCCTTGCGGATGGAACCTGAATAGGCGATGACCCTGGACTAGAGACTTGTGAGGTTAGTCAGGTCGTGGTCTACACCCACGTCGGTTTTCGCTTGAATTCTGCCGAGCACATTTCGTGTGCAGACGCTAAGTGGTGGAAACATGTGTGACGAAGTACACCCCTGCAGGGTATAAAACTATTTGAATAGCCGCGTCCGCGGTAAAGGACTACTTGATTGCATATACAGTTCATAGACAAGTTAATGGATGCTACTAAAAGACTCAAGATAAGTGTGAGTACCGAGGATGGCCCCCTCGCAGGATACGAGGGAGGATCCTCGGTGGAGTATTGTGATGGTGAGTAGTGGACTCGTGTGCGAAAACTATTTTGCTAAAAGATTCCGTAGGATAGCTTAGCCAAGAGTCAAAGCTGGCTTGCTGCATAAACCCCACCACCTTCTTGAGAATGAGCATGTATAGTAGGTTCTTATGTAAGACTTGCTGAGTACCTTTGTACTCATGTTTGCTTATTTATTGTTTTCAGACGACAACACTGCCCCCTCCGATGGGTTTTACGTAGATCTTGACGTCGACGAGTGACTAGACACCCAGGTGGTGATCCAGGCCATGGAGGGCCCTATGTAGATAGACAGGCTTCGAGAAGCCTTCTTTCTTTCTAGAGTCTGTACTCAGACTAGTTGCTTCCGCATGTGCTTGTATGACTGTATGACTTGAGTGTCGGGTCATGTGACCCCTACCTGTATGGATATGTTATGTATGGCTCCCTGGAGCCTTTAAATATGTACTTGAGTTGTAGAGTTTTGTTGTGATGCCATGTTGTATGTACTCATATCGAGCATATTGTATGTATGATTGAAATGCTTGGTATGAGTGGGATCCGACAATCTAGTTGTTTGTCCTTCGCAGCCTTTCTTATGGGGAAATGTAGTCTAGTGCTCCTCAAGCCATAGTAGTCCGCTACAGCCCGGTTCACTGGAGTCCTGCTAGCCCAGCACTACTGTTCAGGACACTTGACTGGCCGGCATGTGTTTCACTTCGTCCCTATGTCTGTCCCTTCGGGGAAATGTCACGCGGTGATCTCCGGAGTCCTGTCTAGCCTGCTACAGCCCGGGATCCCCCGGAGTCCTGCTAGCCCAGTGCTACAGCCCGGAATCACTCGTTGATGACCGACATGTTCGTTGTGATTCATGTATGCCTGTCTCCATAGGTCTGTGCCGCTTTGGGTTCACGACTAGCCATGTCGGCCCGGGTTCTCGGTCATGTGGATGCTAGCGACATTGTCATATACGCGAGCCAAAAGGTGCAAACGGTCCCGGGCCATGGTAAGGCGACACCCGTGGAATACCGTGCGTGAGGCCGCAAAGTGATATGAGGTGTTACCGGCTAGATCGATGTGGCCTGGAATCGGGGTCCTGACAGCGTTGGTATCAGAGCTGGACTGCCTGTAGGTTCGTTCAGCCAAACTGGTCGATGTCGAGTCTAGAAATGCTTTAGTTATATGTAAGGGAATTGATCGTGGGAGGGAACGTAAGGTTCTTTTACTCCTTTACCCTATGCTTCTGATCTGAGTCATTCTCTTCTCATTCAACGTGGGTTAAGGACTAGGCTCTCTTCTTCTATCAGGTTCACGTGTTACTAATCCGTAGTAGCTCATAGGATTTTTGCTACGAGTTTCAGTCCAGTTTCTACTATTTTAGTACGTGGCTATTTGAATCAGAACCTTGATATGATGCTGTTGAGCGGTATTGTGAACTGTTGTGGATGTCTCAAATCTTTTTCTGAGCATTTACAGCCGTTATGCTGCCCAATTTTCCCTAGGAATTTTGATGTCTTTTTCTTGTGGCTGTGCTTTCAGATGGCCAACCAGTCTCAAAACCAAGTGGTTCGCCAGACCAGGTGCCTCGACGTGCCCGGTCATACTGCTATGTTGGTCCGGGTCATGATCGAGACAGGATACCGTTGGTATCCCGAATACACTGTTGAAGAGCAGTTCCGCGACTTTAATCAAAGCCAGTATTTATGCACCGTCAGGATATTTCCTTCCTATCCTGGATCTACCGAGCCCCTTCACTGTTCCTATGGACTCGGAGTTACCATTGAGATGGCTGTGCAGGATGCTGCCTATTCCATGATGACCATCTTGCGAGTCCGGACTGGCCTGCTTCGGAACACTGACTTCTGTTACATGCCAGCTTCACTTCCGGGAGCGCAGTGGTATCTTCAGGCTATCTATGCTGACTCCACTCAGGAAGACTCATTAACTTGTACCACCGCTGAGATGCTCGAAGATAAGGACCGAGAGAATCGGGCCTTGAGGCTGGAGCTCTTCAATACCCGTGCTGATCATTGGGCCACATTGACTCGGTTTGCACCCGCGGTGCAAGCTGATGTATGGATACCAGGGATCTGTATCCTGTGAGAGCAGCTCTGCCAGACATGGTGGATTGGCGTGATGTGGGAGGCATCACCCCACCCCTTGGTCCCCGCAGGCCACCGTTTGTTGGTCCAAGACCTTATCCTAGCCCCTATGGTCCACAGGCTCCTCAGGACCGTCTGTTTCCGGATGATCACGTTGAACTTCCGGGCTATGGAGGTGACTTCTATGAGGACTACTACGGAGCTATCTGAGTTAGTAGTAGTACCACTAGTATTGTAGTAGTTGTATCTCCACTGTCCTGTGTGACTTGTGGAATACGACTTGGTGTGTAATCGATTCCGGAGGTGTAGACAAATAATGTATAGGGACTCGGAATGCCTCCGATGAGATGTAACGTCTACCTTCATAGTTGTACTGTAGCATGGGCTTGTACTAAACTATGTATGACGAGTATGAACGTTGGTGTATATATGGCAGTTTTATATTACCATGGCATACGAATGAGCATCTCTGCATTCCGCGTTATCCTTTACATTCTGCACTTCCCTGTTAAGTTTGAGCCATCCTTGTCTAAACCGTTGTCTTGTTTTCCCTCCTAGGATGGTCAACACCCGCGGAAACCCTGCTGCCCCGGAGCAGGGGGAAGCCAATGCAGCTAGAGGTGAAAATTTGCCTCACCCGCCTTCCCTGGCCGAAGTGATGCTGGAGGCGGAAAGGAACAAGCATGAGACCAACCGCCTGCTGGAGCGGATTGAGCAGAACACTGCACGCCACCCACAAAATGCCTTGGTGTCAATCAACGACTTCATCAAGCTGTACCCACCAAAGTTTAACCATTCCGTCGAGCCCCTCGACGCGGATGATTGGCTTCGCAGCATCACCCACAAGCTACGTTCTGCCAACGTAGCTGAAGCCGACAAGGTTACCTATGCTGCTTATCATCTTGAGGGCCCCGCTAGCCATTGGTGGGAAAACTACGAAGCTATGCGCCCGGTTGGCCAAATCACTACCTGGGCTGAGTTCAGCGAGGCTTTCCGTGAGCATCACATTCCGGAAGGTCTCATGGATCGCAAGAGGGAGGAGTTCTGCAACTTCACCCAAGGAAGGCTGACTGTGGATGCATATAGCCGAGAATTTGGGAACCTGGCACGCTATGCTCCTGAAGAGGTTTCTACTGACGCCAAGAAGCAGGCAAGGTTCCGTAAGGGACTTAGCCCTGAGCTTCGCCGCGATCTCCGTCTGCACGAGTGCACATCCTTCCAGAAGTTGGTCAATAAAGCTATCAGTGCTGAGACAGGCCAGACTGATTATGACGCTTCACGCAAGCATTCTCGTGATTTTGTGTCTTCATCCGGCTCTGGAGCTCAGAAGCGCCGGGTGTGGATTCCAAGCACCGCACTGCCAGCCAGATTCACCCCGAGGCCATCCTTTGAGGCGCCTCGTCCCAACCAGCAAATTGCACCATCCAAGCCCTATGGTGGCCCCGCTGCTAATGTTGCTCCACGCCCCACTGTGGTAACATGCTTCAAGTGTGGAGAACCGGGTCACTATAGTCGAGAGTGTCCCCAGAACAACCCCAATCAAACTGGAAAGTCCGTTGGCCGTGGTAAGCCCGCGGGAAAGACTTTCTACGCCAAGCCGGCCACTACTGCACGTGGCCATGTCAACTACGTCTCAGCCGAAGAGGCTCATGAGGATCCCAACGTCGTCCTTGGTACGCTCCTTGTTAACTGCCATCCGGCATCTGTTCTTTTCGATACTGGAGCATCTCATTCATTCATATCCGAGAATTATGCTCGGTTGCATAACACGACATTCTGTGACATGCCCACTTCCATGGTAATTCAAACTCCGGGTTCCAAATGGCAAACTTCTAGGGTAAGCCATGGGAACGAAATTCTTGTCGATAGGCTTGTCTTCCTTGCATCTTTAATAGCTCTCAAGTCCTCCGACATAAACATCATCTTGGGTATGGACTGGATGTCGGCTCATTACGCCAAGATCGATTGTGCCACTAGAACCGTTCAACTTACTCATCCCTCGGGCAAGACAGTTAATGTCTTAACTCGAGTGGCCAAGCGCCAACTTTACTCTCTCAATGCCAACCCTCTTCCAGACCTTGAGGACGTTCCGGTAGTCCGAGACTTCCCGGATGTGTTTCCGGAAGAACTGCCAGGTGTTCCACCTGACCGGGATGTCGAGTTTGTGATAGACCTTGTTCCAGGAACCGTTCCAATTGCTAGAAGACCCTACAAGATGGCACCCTTAGAACTAGCCGAGCTTAAGAACCAACTCGATGAGTCCTTGAACAAAGGGTTCAACCGTCCTAGCTCCTCTCCTTGGGCTTGCCCCGTCCTCTTCGTCAAGAAGAAGGATGGAACGGATCGAATGGTTGTGGATTACCGACCTGTCAATCTGGTCACCATCAAGAACAAATACCCGCTTCCCAGGATCAACGACCTGTACGATCAGCTCGCTGGATCCTCAGTCTTCTCCAAGATGGATTTGAGGTTGGGCTACCATCAAATCAAAATCAGAAACGGAGACATTCCCAAAACAGCTTTTGTCACTCGTTATGGCCAATACGAGTACACCGTCATGTCCTTCGGTTTAACCAATGCCCCGGCCACTTTCTCCCGGTTAATGAACTCGGTTTTCATGGAGTACTTGGACAAATTCGTCGTAGTATACCTCGATGACATACTCATCTACTCCAAAAATGAAGAGGAACATGCCGAACATCTAAGACTGGTATTGATGAAACTTCGAGAGCATTGCCTTTATGCCAAATTCTCCAAGTGTGAATTTTGGTTGTCAGAAGTGACCTATCTAGGCCATGTAATCTCTGGTAAGGGTATTGCTGTCAATCCCGAGCGAGTTCAAGCCGTCCTTGATTGGACTCCACCTGTTTCGGTCAAGCAAGTTCGGAGTTTCCTTGGCCTAGCGAGCTATTGCCGCCGCTTCGTCGAGAATTTCTCCAAGGTTGCTAAACCTCTAACTGAACTCCTCAAGAAAGATAAAAAGTTCGAGTGGACTCCACAGTGCGAGTTCAGTTTTCAGGAACTGAAAAGACGCCTGACATCTGCTCCCGTACTGGTACCACCAGATTTCTCCAAGGACTTTATTATCTATTGCGACGCCTCGCGACAAGGACTAGGTTGCATACTCATGCAGGATCGTCAGGTAATTGCCTATGCCTCACGGCAATTACACCCACATGAGGAAAATTATCCCACACATGATCTAGAACTTGCAGCTGTAGTCCATGCACTCAAAACCTGGCGACATTACCTTCTCGGTAATCGTTGCAAGATCTTCACCGATCACCAAAGCTTGAAATATATCTTCACCCAACGAGATTTGAATCTCAGGCAAAGACGTTGGGTCGAGTTGATCTCGGATTACGACTTAGGAATAACTTACACCCCTGGCAAAGCCAATGTCATGGCTGATGCACTAAGTCGTAAGTCCTACTGTAACAACCTGATGTTACAACAAAGTCAACCACTTCTCCATGAGGAATTTCGTAAGCTTAATCTTCACATTGTTCCTCGTGGATTCCTGTCTACCCTGGTGGCGAAACCTACCCTTATGGATCAAATCATAGCTGCCCAAAAGCGTGATAAGGGCATATCCCGGATTAAGGAAAACATTGCTAGCGGAGTAGCTAAATGTTTTTCCATGGATGAGCAAGGTGCTGTCCTCTTTGAGAACCGCCTGGTGGTTCCCAAGAACCAACATCTACGCCAGATGATCCTTAAGGAAGCTCATGAATCCCCTCTCACCATTCATCCCGGTAGTACTAAAATGTATCAAGACCTACGCCAGAGGTTTTGGTGGACTAGGATGAAGAGGGAAATTGCTCAATACATTGCAAATTGCGACGTTTGTCGTCGTGTTAAAGCAGAGCATCAACGGCCTGCTGGCACCCTTCAACCTTTGGCTATTCCTGAATGGAAATGGGACAAAATCAGTATGGATTTCATCACTGGGTTTCCCAGGACCAAGAGGGGGAATAATGCCATCTTCGTCGTGATCGGCCGTCTTTCCAAAGTAGCCCATTTCCTACCTGTTCGTGAGAGTATCACCGCTAGCCAGCTAGCTGACTTATACATCTCCCGAATAGTGTCTCTTCATGGTGTCCCATTGGAAATTAACTCAGACCGTGGAAGTCTCTTCACCTCTCGATTTTGGGAAAGTTTCCAAAATGCTATGGGAACTAATCTCTCCTTTAGCACCGCCTTCCATCCTCAATCAAGTGGTCAAGTAGAGAGAGTAAATCAAATTCTGGAGGATATGCTCCGAGCTTCTGTTATCTCGTTCGGAATGAGTTGGGAGAAATGCCTTCCATTCGCGCAGTTTGCCTATAACAATAGCTATCAAGCTAGTTTGGGCAAGGCTCCCTTCGAAGTTCACTATGGACGAAAATGTCGAACGCCTCTTAACTGGTCAGAAACCGGGGAAAGACAACTCTTTGGCCCGGATATGATTCAGGAAGCAGAAGAGCAGGTTCGCGTTATTCGTGAGAAATTGAAAACGGCCCAATCTCGCCAAAAGAGTCAATATGATCGTAAGCATAAGCCTATGACATTTGAAATTGACGAGAAAGCTTACCTTCGGGTTACCCCGTTAAAAGGAACCCATCGCTTCGGTATCAAAGGCAAATTGGCTCCTCGTTACATTGGACCCTTTCGCATTCTTGCCAAACGAGGTGAAGTTGCCTACCAATTGGAACTACCTCCGCATCTTTCCAGAGTTCACGATGTCTTCCACGTTTCGCAACTCAGGCGTTGCTTCGCGGATCCTATCCGTGGAGTGGACCACGAAACGCTTGATTTACAAGATAACCTTTCTTATCGGGAATACCCCGTTCGTATCCTTGATCAAGCCGAGCGTACCACTCGACGTCATAATATCAAGTTTCTCAAGGTTCAATGGTCACACCATTCTGAGGAAGAAGGCACTTGGGAAAGGGAGGATCGTCTTCGACTCGAGTACCCCGCCTTCTTCCCAGATGATCCTAAATCTCGGGACGAGATTCTATTGAGTGGGGGTGAGTTGTCACACCCTAGCTAGGTTATGCATTAGAGTGTGCATCATGTCTACTTTCATCAGAAATGGAAATGGGGAAAGCAGAACCCCCAGCACCCCCCCCCCCTGAAATCAACTAGGGTTTACTAAAAATAAACTCAATGAACCTGAAATGCCCTTCAGATATGTTCACCCTCTTTGCCTTGGGTTAGAACCCTTGGGAAAAATGGTGCATATATTTTTTTTAGGTCAACAAAAGGGGCATTGACTTAATTCATAAATATTTGAATTTGGGCATTTAAATACTATTAAATAATTCAAATGCTCAAATAATGTTGGAATTATTTTTGGGCCACTGAAATATTTCAGAAAGTGTCCATAAATATTTTCAGGATTTTATAAAATGATTTAGTATTTAAACTAAATCAAAACAGAATAGCAAAAATAGAAAACAGAATAAAATTTGAGAGAGAGAGAGAGTAGGCCAGTGGGCCACTTACCTGGCGCCACCAACCGGCCCAGCACGGCCCAGCCCACCAGGCCGACGCCAGTCGTCCCCTAGCTGCTGCCAGGAGGACGCCGGGCGTGTGCCCGCGGTGCGCCGGCACGCGCGCGGCCACCGACGGCCACCTCCTGCTTGCCGCGCCCCCCCTCGACGTCTGGACGTCGCTGTGGACGCCACGCACCCCCTGGCCCCCTCATATCCCTCTCCCTCGCTCTCCCTCCTCCCCTGTTTCTCTCCCGCGCGACCACCCGAACGCGCCGTCGCCGCCGTTCGCTGCCACCGCGCTCCCCGACCCCCTCTCGCCTTCCCGTGTTGCGTGGAAGCTCCGCCACTGTCGCCTACGCCTTCTGCACCGAGCCAAGCGAGCCGAGAAGCCCTGCTTCGTCCTCGGCGTCGTCTTCTTCAACCTCGGGACCGCCGGCCATCTCCGTCAAATTCGTCGGCTCCGGACCGTCCCCGAGCCCACCGAGCTGCTCTACGTGCCCCCAGTGAGCTCCTGCTCCGAATCCCCCTCTTCCCCGCTTCATTTGATCGCCATAGCCGTCACCCCCATGATGACCGAAGTGCGCCGCCGCCCGAGCTCGCCGTCGACGATGCTCCGGTGACCAAATGGTCACCCTGGAGTGTCGAACCTACTCCCCGCGATGCGTAGCACCCTCCTAGCCCCCTTGCCCCGCTCTTCTATGCACAGAAACGCGACCCCGCGCGCAACCGAACTCCGGCGGCCGCCAAAGAGCTCGCCACCGTCAGCTCCGGCCATCCTAGCCGCTGCTGCTGCCACCACTAGATCCGCGAGAGCGCCAGCAAGCCGTAGCAACAAACCACGCTCAAAATGGAGCCCTATAGCGCATTCCCGAGCCGCTCCGCCGTCTCTGTCGTCGCCGGCGACGAGCCGTGGACCAAGTCCGGCAGGTTTGACCCCGCTGACTGCTGACTGGGTGGGCCTAGTTGACCCCCTGGGTCACTGACGCATGGGCCCCAGGCCACTAATGAACCAGGATTAGGATTAACTTAAATTAGTTAAACTAATGACCCTGACAGGCGGGACCCACTAGTCAGCCTCTCTCCCTGCCCTGTTACACTGACCAGCGGACCCCACTGGTCAGGTTTGACCTGGAGGCAACCCTGTTGACCAGCTGACGTCACCCTGACGTCAAGCTGACGCAGTAAATCATTTTCTAGTTTAAAAATAATTCAGGAAATTCCAGAAAATACCCAAAACTTCAAAAATTCATAGAAATTCAACCATAACTCCAAATGAGACAAATTATATATGTAAAATTATCAGAAAAATTCAAGGAATCCATCTGTACCATTTTCATGCATGTTTGAACAATGTTTGTCCCCTGTTTTGAACAAAACAAATAAAGGGCATTTAAATAATCATATATGGGGTTGGAATTTGAATCTTGTACTCAAACCAACTCCATTTAAACCATAGCTAGTTGCATTAGCTCAAGACACATCCATATTGCCATGTCATAGCATGCATCATATTGTTGCATATCGTCATGTGTTGATTGTGCTCGGTTGTGTTCTTCGTGGTAGGTTCTGCCTCCGAGGATATTCACGAGTATCCAACTGAAGGGAAGTATCCCGTCACCACTCCATCAGGCAAGCAACCATTGATCATTCCGATACAACCCATGTTCTCGCTCCTGCTCTTGTTTAATGCATTAAGACAACACGATTCAAACTGCTGTGTGCTACGGTAGTTGAACCCTTATCCTCTGCATGACCTGTCATTGCCACAGTAACTAGATGAAACCCACTAGCATGTGTAGGAGTTGATTGAGCCATGTTTTGTGATTCCTACCTTGCTATGCCTGCTATGCTTAGAGTTGTGTCAGGTCTGGTTCATCTGGGTGATGGGCTAGAGTGAAATGCTTGTGCCAGTATTATGTGGGATGTGTTGAACATGTTTTGGTAAAGGTATCGATGAGAGGCCATGTAGGAGTACATGGTGGGTTGTTTCATTGAAGCCGTCCCTAAGAACTGAGTTCGGTATGCGTGAATTAAGATTCAGCTACTACCACACATTGGGCCCTGAAATATGACCCCGCTCGACTTACTGACCCCTCTCGCCTCAGTCTAGGAGTTGCAACTAGTTTCTGGTGTTTGTAGGACATGTGTTGGCGGCCGTGCGTAGCGCTGACCCTAGGGGTGGGCTATGTTGCGGTAGATACACCGTGGCACGGTGTACCGAGTCACCCGTTTGGTGTCTCGGGAACCCTGTTCACATCGTTCGGGGCCGTTGAGGACACCCCGGCCGGATTTCCTTGCGGATGGAACCTGAATAGGCGATGACCCTGGACTAGAGACTTGTGAGGTTAGTCAGGTCGTGGTCTACACCCACGTCGGTTTTCGCTTGAAGTCTGCCGAGCACATTTCGTGTGCAGACGCTAAGTGGTGGAAACATGTGTGACGAAGTACACCCCTGCAGGGTATAAAACTATTCGAATAGCCGCGTCCGCGGTAAAGGACTACTTGATTGCATATACAGTTCATAGACAAGTTAATGGATACTACTAAAAGACTCAAGATAAGTGTGAGTACCGAGGATGGCCCCCTCGCAGGATACGAGGGAGGATCCTCGGTGGAGTATTGTGATGGTGAGTAGTGGACTCGTGTGCGAAAACTATTTTGCTAAAAGATTCCGTAGGATAGCTTAGCCAAGAGTCAAAGCTAGCTTGCTGCATAAACCCCACCACCTTCTTGAGAATGAGCATGTACAGTAGGTTCTGATGTAAGACTTGCTGAGTACCTTTGTACTCATGTTTGCTTATTTATTGTTTTCAGACGACAACACTGCCCCCTGCGATGGGTTTTACGTAGATCTTGACGTCGACGAGTGACTAGACACCCAGGTGGTGATCCAGGCCATGGAGGGCCCTATGTAGATAGACAGGCTTCGAGAAGCCTTCTTTCTTTCTAGAGTCTGTACTCAGACTAGTTGCTTCCGCATGTGCTTGTATGACTGTATGACTTGAGTGTCGGGTCATGTGACCCCTACCTGTATGGATATGTTATGTATGGCTCCCTGGAGCCTTTAAATAAGTACTTGAGTTGTAGAGTTTTGTTGTGATGCCATGTTGTATGTACTCATATCGAGCATATTGTATGTATGATTGAAATGCTTGGTATGAGTGGGATCCGACAATCTAGTTGTTTGTCCTTCGCAGCCTTTCTTATGGGGAAATGTAGTCTAGTGCTCCTCGAGCCATAGTAGTCCGCTACAGCCCGGTTCACCGGAGTCCTGCTAGCCCAGCACTACTGTTCAGGACACTTGACTGGCCGGCATGTGTTTCACTTCGTCCCTATGTCTGTCCCTTCGGGGAAATGTCACGCGGTGATCTCCGGAGTCCTGTCTAGCCTGCTACAGCCCGGGATCCCCCGGCGTCCTGCTAGCCCAGTGCTACAGCCCGGAATCACTCGTTGATGACCGACATGTTCGTTGTGACTCATGTATGCCTGTCTCCATAGGTCTGTGCCGCTTTGGGTTCACGACTAGCCATGTCGGCCCGGGTTCTCGGTCATATGGATGCTAGCGACATTGTCATATACGCGAGCCAAAAGGCGCAAACGGTCCCGGGCCATGGTAAGGCGACACCCGTGGAATACCGTGCGTGAGGCCGCAAAGTGATATGAGGTGTTACCGGCTAGATCGATGTGGCCTGGAATCGGGGTCCTGACAGGCGAGGCGTCCGAGTGGTTATGAGGTGACCAACCTATGGCGACGCGCGGGGCGGCCGAGTGGTGATGAGGTGACCAACCGATGGCGACGCGTGGGGCGGCCGAGTGCTTATGAGGTGACCAACCGATGGCGACGTGCGGGGCGGCCAAGTGGTGATGAGGTACCAACCGAGTGGCGACCATCGTGGCGGCCGAGTGGTGATGAGGTGACCAACCAAGTGGCGACGCACGGAGCGGCCGAGTGGTTATTAGGTGACCAACTGAGTGGCGACGCGCGGGGCAGCCGAGTGGTGATGAGGTGACCAACCGATGGCGACACGCGGGGCGGCCGAGTGGTTATGAGGTGACCAACCTATGGCGACGCACGGGGCTGCCAACTGGTTATGAGGTGACCAACCTATGGCGACATGCGGGGCGGCCGAGTGGTGATGAGGTGACCAACCGATGGCGACGGGCGAGGCGTCCGAGTGGTTATGAGGTGACCAACCAATGGCGACGCGCGGGGCGGCCGAGTGGTGATGAGGTGACCAACCGATGGCGACGCGTGGGGCGGCCGAGTGCTTATGAGGTGACCAAACGATGGCGACGCACGGGGCTGCCGACTGGTTATGAGGTGACCAACCTATGGCGACGCGCGGGGCGGCCGAGTGGTGATGAGGTGACCAACCGATGGCGACGGGCGAGGCGTCCGAGTGGTTATGAGGTGACCAACCTATGGCGACGCGCGGGGCGGCCGAGTGGTGATGAGGCGACCAACCGATGGCGACGGGCGAGGCGTCCGAGTGGTTATGAGGTGACCAACCTATGGCGACGCGCGGGGCGGCCGAGTGGTGATGAGGTGACCAACCGATGGCGACGCGTGGGGCGGCAGAGTGCTTATGAGGTGACCAACCGATGGCGACGTGCGGGGCGGCCAAGTGGTGATGAGGTGACCAACCGAGTGGCGACCCTCGTGGCGGCCGAGTGGTGATGAGGTGACCAACCAAGTGGCGACGCACGGAGCGGCCGAGTGGTTATTAGGTGACCAACTGAGTGGCGACGCGCGGGGCGGCCGAGTGGTGATGAGGTGACCAACCGATGGCGACACGCGGGGCGGCCGAGTGGTTATGAGGTGACCAACCTATGGCGACGCACGGGGCTGCCGACTGGTTATGAGGTGACCAACCTATGGCGACACGCGGGGCGGCCGAGTGGTGATGAGGTGACCAACCGATGGCGACGGGCGAGGCGTCCGAGTGGTTATGAGGTGACCAACCAATGGCGACGCGCGGGGCGGCCGAGTGGTGATGAGGTGACCAACCGATGGCGACGCATGGGGCGGCCGAGTGCTTATGAGGTGACCAACCGATGGCGACGCACGGGGCTGCCGACTGGTTATGAGGTGACCAACCTATGGCGACGCGCGGGGCGGCCGAGTGGTGATGAGGTGACCAACCGATGGCGACGGGCGAGGCGTCCGAGTGGTTATGAGGTGACCAACCTATGGCGACGCGCGGGGCGGCCGAGTGGTGATGAGGTGACCAACCGATGGCGACGCGTGGGGCGGCAGAGTGCTTATGAGGTGACCAACCGATGGCGACGTGCGGGGCGGCCAAGTGGTGATGAGGTGACCAACCGAGTGGCGACCCTCGTGGCGGCCGAGTGGTGATGAGGTGACCAACCAAGTGGCGACGCACGGAGCGGCCGAGTGGTTATTAGGTGACCAACTGAGTGGCGACGCGCGGGGCGGCCGAGTGGTGATGAGGTGACCAACCGATGGCGACACGCGGGGCGGCCGAGTGGTTATGAGGTGACCAACCTATGGCGACGCACGGGGCTGCCGACTGGTTATGAGGTGACCAACCTATGGCGACACGCGGGGCGGCCGAGTGGTGATTAGGTGACCAACCGATGGCGACGGGCGAGGCGTCCGAGTGGTTATGAGGTGACCAACCAATGGCGACGCGCGGGGCGGCCGAGTGGTGATGAGGTGACCAACCGATGGCGACGCATGGGGCGGCCGAGTGCTTATGAGGTGACCAACCGATGGCGACGCACGGGGCTGCCGACTGGTTATGAGGTGACCAACCTATGGCGACGCGCGGGGCGGCCGAGTGGTGATGAGGTGACCAACCGATGGCGACGGGCGAGGCGTCCGAGTGGTTATGAGGTGACCAACCTATGGCGACGCGCGGGGCGGCCGAGTGGTGATGAGGAGACCAGCCGACGGCGACGCGCGGGGCGGCCAAGTGGTGATGAGGAGACCAACCGAATGGCGACGCGCGGGGCGGCCGAGTGGTGACGAGGTGACCAACCAAGTGGCGACACACGGAGCGGCCGAGTGGTTATGAGGTGACCAACCGAGTGGCGACGCGCGGGGCGGCCAAGTGGTGATGAGGTGACCAACCGAATGGCGACTCCCGAGGCGGTCGAGTGGTTATGAGGTGACCAACCTATGGCGACGCGCGGGGCGGCCGAGTGGTGATGAGGTGACCAACCTTTGGCGACATGCGGGGCGGCCGAGTGGTTATGAGGTGACCAACCTATGGCGACGCACGGGGCTGCCGACTGGTTATGAGGTGACCAACCTATGGCGACGCGCGGGGCGGCCGAGTGGTGATGAGGTGACCAACCGATGGCGACGCGCGAGGCGTCCGAGTGGTTATGAGGTGACCAACCGATAGCGACGCGCGGGGCGGCCGAGTGGTGATGAGGTGACCAACCGATGGCGACGCGTGGGGCGGCCGAGTGGTGATGAGGTGACCAACCAAGTGGCGACACACGGAGCGGCCGAGTGGTTATGAGGTGACCAACCTTTGGCGACACGCGGGGCGGCCGAGTGGTTATGAGGTGACCAACCTATGACGACGCACGGGGCCGCCGACTGGTTATGAGGTGACCAACCTATGGCGACGCGCGGGGCGGCCGAGTGGTGATGACGTGACCAACCTAAGGCGACGCATGGAGCGGCCAAGTGGTTATGAGGTAACCAACCGATGGCGACGCGCGGGGCGGCCAAGTGGTGATGAGGTGACCAACCAAGTGGCGACGCATGGAGCGGCCAAGTGGTTATGAGGTGACCAACCGATGGCGACACGCGGGGCGGCCGAGTGGTGATGAGGTGACCAACCGATGGCGACGGGCGAGGCGTCCGAGTGGTTATGAGGTGACCAACCAATGGTGACGCGCGGGGCGGCCGAGTGGTGATGAGGTGACCAACCGATGGCGACGCGTGGGGCGGCCGAGTGCTTATGAGGTGACCAACCGATGGCGACGTGCGGGGCGGCCAAGTGGTGATGTGGTGACCAACCGAGTGGCGACCCTCGTGGCGGCCGAGTGGTGATGAGGTGACCAACCAAGTGGCGACGCACGGAGCGGCCGAGTGGTTATTACGTGACCAAATGAGTGGCGACGCGCGGGGCGGCCAAGTGGTGATGAGGTGACCAACCGAATGTGACGCGCGGTGCAGCCGAGTGGTGATGAGGTGACCAAGCAATGGCGACACGCAGGGCGGCCGGGTGGTTATGAGGTGACCAAGCAATGGCGACGCGCGGGGCGACCGATTGGTTATCAGGTGACCAACCTATGGCGACGGGCGGGGCGGCCTAGTGGTGATGAGGTGACCAACCGGTGGCGACTCCCGAGGCGGTCGAGTGGTTATGAGGTGACCAACCTATGGCGACGCGCGGGGCGGCCGAGTGGTTATGAGGTGACCAACCTTTGGCGACACGCGGGGCGGCCGAGTGGTTATGAGGTGACCAACCTATGGCGACGCACGGGGCTGCCGACTGGTTATGAGGTGACCAACCTATGGCGACGCGCGGGGCGGCCGAGTGGTGATGAGGTGACCAACCGATGGCGACGGGCGAGGCGTCCGAGTGGTTATGAGGTGACCAACCTATGGCGACGCGCGGGGCGGCCGAGTGGTGATGAGGAGACCAGCCGACGGCGACGCGCGGGGCGGCCAAGTGGTGATGAGGACACCAACCGAATGGCGACGCGCGGGGCGGCCGAGTGGTGACGAGGTGACCAACCAAGTGGCGACACACGGAGCGGCCGAGTGGTTATGAGGTGACCAACCGAGTGGCGACGCGCGGGGCGGCCAAGTGGTGATGAGGTGACCAACCGAATGGCGACTCCCGAGGCGGTCGAGTGGTTATGAGGTGACCAACCTATGGCGACGCGCGGGGCGGCCGAGTGGTGATGAGGTGACCAACCTTTGGCGACACGCGGGGCGGCCGAGTGGTTATGAGGTGACCAACCTATGGCGACGCACGGGGCTGCCGACTGGTTATGAGGTGACCAACCTATGGCGACGCGCGGGGCGGCCGAGTGGTGATGAGGTGACAAACCGATGGCGACGCGCGAGGCGTCCGAGTGGTTATGAGGTGACCAACCGATAGCGACGCGCGGGGCGGCCGAGTGGTGATGAGGTGACCAACCGATGGCGACGCGTGGGGCGGCCGAGTGGTGATGAGGTGACCAACCAAGTGGCGACACACGGAGCAGCCGAGTGGTTATGAGGTGACCAACCTTTGGCGACACGCGGGGCGGCCGAGTGGTTATGAGGTCACCAACCTATGACGACGCACGGGGCCGCCGACTGGTTATGAGGTGACCAACCTATGGCGACGCGCGGGACAGCCGAGTGGTGATGACGTGACCAACCTAAGGTGACGCATGGAGCGGCCAAGTGGTTATGAGGTAACCAACCGATGGCGACGCGCGGGGCGGCCAAGTGGTGATGAGGTGACCAACCAAGTGGCGACGCATGGAGCGGCCAAGTGGTTATGAGGTGACCAACCGATGGCGACGCGCGGGGCGGCCGAGTGGTGATGAGGTGACCAACCGATGGCGACGCGTGGGGCGGCCGAGTGCTTATGAGGTGACCAACCGATGGCGACGTGCGGGGCAGCCAAGTGGTGATGAGGTGACCAACCAAGTGGCGACACACGGAGCAGCCGAGTGGTTATGAGGTGACCAACCAAGTGGCGACGCACGGAGCGGCCGAGTGGTTATTAGATGACCAACTGAGTGGCGACGCGCGGGGCGGCCGAGTGGTGATGTGGTGACCAACCGAAGGTGACGCGGGGGGCAGCCGAGTGGTGATGAGGTGACCAACCAATGGCGACACGCAGGGCGGCCGGGTGGTGATGAGGTGACCAACCTATGGCGACGCGCGGGGCGGCCGAGTGGTTATCAGGTGACCAACCTATGGCGACGGGCGGGGCGGCCGAGTGGTGATGAGGTGACCAACCGGTGGCGACTCCCGAGGCGATCGAGTGGTTATGAGGTGACCAACCGATGGCGACGCGCGGGGCGGCCGAGTGGTTATGAGGTGACCAACCTTTGGCGACACGCGGGGCGGCCGAGTGGTTATGAGGTAACCAACCTATGGCGACGCACGGGGACACCGACTGGTTATGAGGTGACCAAGCTATGGCGATGCGTGGGGCGGCCGAGTGGTGATGAGGTGACCAACCGATGGCGACGGGCGAGGCGGCCGAGTGGTTATGAGGTGACCAACCTATGGCGACGCGCGGGGCGGCCGAGTTGTTATGAGGTGACCAACCCACGGCGACGCGCGGGGCGGCCAAGTGGTGATGAGGAGACCAACCGAATGGCGACGCGCGGGGCGGCCGAGTGGTGACGAGGTGACCAACCAAGTGGCGACACACGGAGCGGCCGAGTGGTTATGAGGTGACCAACCGAGTGGCGATGCGTGGGGCGGCCAAGTGGTGATGAGGTGACCAACCGAATGGCGACGCACGGGGCGGCCGAGTGGTTATGAGGTGACCAACCTATGGCGACACGTGGGGCGGCCGAGTGGTGATGAGGTGACCAACCGATGGCGACGCGCGGGGCGGCCGAGTGGTGATGAGGTGACCAACCAAGTGGCGACGCATGGAGCGGCCGAGTGGTTATGAGGTGACCAACCGATGGCGACGTGCGGGGCGGCCGAGTGGTGATGAGGTGACCAACCGATGGCGACGCGTGGGGCGGCTGAGTGGTTATGAGGTGACCCACCGACGGCGACGCGCGGGGCGTCCAAGTGGTCATGAGGAGACCAACCGAGTGGCGACGCGTGGGGCGGCCGAGTGGTGATGAGGTGACCAACGAAGTGGCGACACACGGAGCGGCCGAGTGGTTATGAGGTGACCAACCGAGTGGCGACGCACGGGGTGGCCAAGTGTTGATGAGGTGACCAACCGAGTGGCGACGCGCGGGGCGGCCGAGTGGTGATGAGGTGACCAACCAAGAGGTGACGCACGAAGCGGCCGAGTGGTTATGAGGTGACCAACCTATGGCGACACACGGGGCCGCCGACTAGTTATGAGGTGACCAACCTATGGCAACGCGCGGGGCGGCCGAGTGATGATGAGGTGACCAACCGATGCCGACGGGCGAGGCGGCCGAGTGGTTATGAGGTGACCAACCTATGGCGACGCGCGGGGCGGCCGAGTGGTTATGAGGTGACCAACCAACAGCGACGCGCGGGGCGGCCAAGTGGTGATGAGGAGACGAACCGAATGGCGACGCGCGGGGCGGCCAAGTGGTGACGAGGTGACCAACCAAGTGGCGACACACGGAGCGGCCCAGTGGTTATGAGGTGACCAACCGAGTGGCGACGCGCGGGGCGGCCAAGTGGTGATGAGGTGACCAACCGCATGGCGACGCACGGGGCGGCCGAGTGGTTATGAGGTGACCAACCTATGGCGACGCGTGGGGCAGCCGAGTGGTGATGAGGTGACCAACCGATGGCGACGCGCGGGGCGGCCGAGTGGTGATGAGGTGACCAACCAAGTGGCGATGCATGGAGCGGCCGAGTGGTTATGAGGTGACCAACCGATGGCGACGTGCGGGGCGGCCGATTGGTGATGAGGTGACCAACCGATGGCGACGCGTGGGGCGGCTGAGTGGTTATGAGGTGACCCACCGACGGCGACGCGCGGGGCGTCCAAGTGGTGATGAGGTGACCAACCAAGTGGCGACACACGGAGCGGCCGAGTGGTTATGAGGTGACCAACCGAGTGGCGACGCGCGGGGCGGCCAAGTGTTGATGAGGTGACCAACCGAGTGGCGACGCGCGGGGCGGCCGAGTGGTGATGAGGTGACCAACCGAATGGCGACGCACGGGGCGGCCGACTGGTTATGAGGTGACCAACCTATGGCGACACGTGGGGCGGCCGAGTGGTGATGAGGTGACCAACCGATGGCGACGCGCGGGGCGGCCGAGTGGTGATGAGGTGACCAACCAAGTGGCGACGCATGGAGCGGCCGAGTGGTTATGAGGTGACCAACCGATGGCGATGTGCGGGGCGGCCGAGTGGTGATGAGGTGACCAACCGATGGCGACGCGTGGGGCGGCTGAGTGGTTATGAGGTGACCCACCGACGGCGACGCGCGGGGCGTCCAAGTGGTCATGAGGAGACCAACCGAGTGGCGACGCGTGGGGCGGCCGAGTGGTGATGAGGTGACCAACGAAGTGGCGACACACGGAGCGGCCGAGTGGTTATGAGGTGACCAACCGAGTGGCGACGCACGGGGTGGCCAAGTGTTGATGAGGTGACCAACCGAGTGGCGACGCGCGGGGCGGCCGAGTGGTGATGAGGTGACCAACCAAGAGGTGACGCACGAAGCAGCCGAGTGGTTATGAGGTGACCAACCTATGGCGACGCACGGGGCCGCCGACTAGTTATGAGGTGACCAACCTATGGCAACGCGCGGGGCGGCCGAGTGGTGATGAGGTGACCAACCGATGGCGACGGGCGAGGCGGCCGAGTGGTTATGAGGTGACCAACCTATGGCGACGCGCGGGGCGGCCGAGTGGTTATGAGGTGACCAACCGACGGCGACGCGCGGGGCGGCCAAGTGGTGATGAGGAGACCAACCGAATGGCGACGCGCGGGGCGGCCAAGTGGTGACGAGGTGACCAACCAAGTGGCGACACACGGAGCGGCCCAGTGGTTATGAGGTGACCAACCGAGTGGCGACGCGCGGGGCGGCCAAGTGGTGATGAGGTGACCAACCGCGTGGCGACGCACGGGGCGGCCGAGTGGTTATGAGGTGACCAACCTATGGCGACGCGTGGGGCAGCCGAGTGGTGATGAGGTGACCAACCGATGGCGACGCGCGGGGCGGCCGAGTGGTGATGAGGTGACCAACCAAGTGGCGACGCATGGAGCGGCCGAGTGGTTACGAGGTGTCCAACCGATGGCGACGTGCGGGGCGGCCGAGTGGTGATGAGGTGACCAACCGATGGCGACGCGTGGGGCGGCTGAGTGGTTATGAGGTGACCCACCGATGGCGACGCGCGGGGCGACCAAGTGGTGATGAGGTGACCAACCAAGTGGCGACACACGGAGCGGCCGAGTGGTTATGAGGTGACCAACCGAGTGGCGACGCGCGGGCCGGCCAAGTGTTGATGAGGTGACCAACCGAGTGGCGACGCGCGGGGCGGCGGAGTGGTGATGAGGTGACCAACCAAGAGGTGACGCACGAAGCGGCCGAGTGGTTATGAGGCGACCAACCGATGGGGACGCGCGGGGCGGCCGAGTGGTGATGAGGTGACCAACCAAGTGGCGACGCACGGAGCGGCCCAGTGGTTATGAGGTGACCAACCGCTGGCGACGCGCGGGGCGGCCGAGTAGTGATGAGGTGACCAACCTATGGCGACGTGCGGAGCGGCTGAGTGGTTATAAGGTGACCAACCGATGGCGACGGGCGAGCCGGCCGAGTGGTTATGAGGTGACCAACCTATGGCGACGCGCGGGGCGGCCGAGTGGTTATGAGGTGACCAACCGACGGCGACGCGCGGGGCGGCCAAGTGGTGATGAGGAGACCAACCAGATGGCGACGCGCGGGGCGGCCGAGTGGTGACGAGGTGACCAACCAAGTGGAGACACACGGAGCGGCCGAGTGGTTATGAGGTGACCAACCGAGTGGCGACGCGCGGGGCGGCCAAGTGGTGAGGCGGTGACCAACCGAGTGGCGACACACGGGGCGGCCGAGTGGTTATGAGGTGACCAACCGCTGGCGACGCACGGAGCGGCCCAGTGGTTATGAGGTGACCAACCGCTGGCGACGCGCAGGGCGGCCGAGTAGTGATGAGGTGACCAACCGAAGGCGACGCGCGGGGCGGCGGAGTGGTTATGAGGTGACCAGCCAATGGCGACGCGTGGGGCGGCCGAGTGGTTATGAGGTAACCAAAGTATGGCGACGTGCGGGGCGGCCGAGTGGTGATGAGGTGACCCACCGATAGGGACGCGCGAGGCGGCCGAGTGGTTATGAGGTGACCAACCTATGGTGACGCTTGGGGCGGCCGAGTGGATATGAGGTGACCAACCGATGGGGACGCGCTGGGCGGCCGAATGGTGATGAGGTGACCAACCAAGTGGCGACGCACGGAGCGGCCCAGTGGTTATGAGGTGACCAACCGATGGCGACGCGCGGGGCGGCCGAGTGGTGATGAGGTGACCAACAGATGGCGACGCGCGGGGCGGTGGAGTGGTTATGAGGTGACCAACCTATGGCGACGCGCGGTCCGGCCGAGTGGTTATGAGGTAACCAAACTATGGCGACGCGCGGGGCAACCGAGTGGTGATGAGGTGACCCACCTATAGCGACGCGCGAGGCGGCCGATTGGTTATGAGGTGACCAACCTATGGCGACGCGTGGGGCGGCCGAGTGGTTATGAGGTGACCAACCGATGGCGACGAGCGGGGCGGCCAAATGGTGATGAGGTGACCAACCGAGTGGCGACGCGCGGGGCGGCCGAGTGGTGATGAGGTGACCAACCAAGTGGCGACGCACGGGGCGGACGAGTAGTGATAAGGTGACCAACCGAAGGCGATGCGCGGGGCGGCCGAATGGTGATGAGGTGACCAACCGATGGCGACGCGCAGGGCGGCCGAGTGGTTATGAGGTGACCAACCTATGGCGACGCATGGGGCAGCGACGCGTGGGGCGGCCGAGTGGTTATGAGGTGAACAACCTATGGCGACGTGCGGGGCGGCCGAGTGGTGATGAGGTGACCAACCGACGGCGACACGAGAGGTGGCCGAGTGGTTATGAGGTGACCAGCCAATGGCGACGCGCGGGGCGGCCGAGTGGTTATGGGGTGACAAACAGACGGCGACGCGCCGGGCGGCCCAGTGGTTATGAGGTGACCAGCCAATGGCGACGCGCGGGGCGGCCGAGTGGTTATGAGGTAACCAAAGTATGGCGACGTTCGGGGCGGCCGAGTGGTGATGAGGTGACCCACCGATAGCGACGCGCGAGGCGGCCGAGTGGTTATGAGGTGACCTACCTATGGCGACGCGTGGGGCGGCCGAGTGGTTATGAGGTGACCAACCGATGGGGACGCGCTGGGCGGCCGAGTGGTGATGAGGTGACCAACCAAGTGGCGATGCACGGAGCGGCCCAGTGGTTATGAGGTGACCAACCGATGGCAACGCGCGGGGCGGCCGAGTGGTGATGAGGTGACCAACCGATGGCGACGCGCGGGGCGGTGGAGTGGTTATGAGGTGACCAACCTATGGCGACGCGCGGGCCGGCCGAGTGATTATGAGGTAACCAAACTATGGTGACGCGCGGGGCGACCAAGTGGTGATGAGGTGACCCACCTATAGCGACTCGCGAGGCGGCCGAGTTGTTATGAGGTGACCAACCTATGGCGACGCGTGGGGCGGCCGAGTGGTTATGATGTGACCAACCGATGGCGACGAGCGGGGCGGCCAAATGGTGATGAGGTGACCAACTGAGTGGCGACGCGCGGGGCGGCCGAGTGGTGATGAGGTGACCAACCAAGTGGCGACGCACGGGGCGGACGAGTAGTGATAAGGTGACCAACCGATGGCGACGCGCGGGGCGGCCGAGTGGTTATGAGGTGACCAACCTATGGCGACGCGTGGGGCGGCCGAGTGGTTATGAGGTGACCAACCTATGGCGACATGCGGGGTGGCCGAGTGGTGATGAGGTGACCAACCGACGGCGACGCCAGAGGCGGCCGAGTGGTTATGAGGTGACCAACCTATGGCAACGCGCGGGGCGGCCGAGTGGTTATGAGGTGACAAACAGACGGCGACGCGTCAGGCGGCCAACTGGTGATGAGGAGACCAACCGAGTGGTGACGCACGGGCGGCCAAGTGGTGATGAGGTGACCAACCAAGTGGCGACGCACGGAGCGGCCGAGTGGTTATGAGTTGACAAACCGAGTGGCGACGCGCGGGGCGGCCAAGTGGTGATGAGGTGACCAACCGAGTGGCGACGCGCGGGGCGGCCGAGTGATGATGAGGTGACCAACCAAGTGGCGACGAACGGAGCGGCCGAGTGGTTATGACGTGACCAACCGATGGCGATGCGCGGGGCGGCCGAGTGGTTATGAGGTGACCAACCTATGGCGACGCACGGGGCCACCGACTGGTTATGAGGTGACCAACCGCTGGCGACGCGCGAGGCGGCCGAGTGGTGATGAGGTGACCAACCTATGGCGACGTGCGGGGCGGCTGAGTGGTTATGAGGTGACCAACCGATGGCGACGGGCGAGCCGGCCGAGTGGTTATGAGGTGACCAACCTATGGCGATGCGCGGGGCGGCCGAGTGGTTATGAGGTGACCAACCGACGGCGACGCGCGAGGCGGCCAAGTGGTGATGAGGAGACCAACCGGATGGCGACGCGCGGGGCGGCCGAGTGGTGACGAGGTGACCAACCAAGTGGTGACACACGGAGCGGCCGAGTGATTATGAGGTGACCAACCGAGTGGCGACGCGCGGGGCGGCCAAGTGGTGAGGAGGTGACCAACCGAGTGGCGACACACGGGGCGGCTGAGTGGTTATGAGGTGACCAACCGCTGGCGACGCACGGAGCGGCCCAGTGGTTATGAGGTGACCAACCGCTGGCGACGCGCGGGGCGGCCGAGTAGTGATGAGGTGACCAACCGAAGGCGACGCGCGGGGCGGCGGAGTGGTTATGAGGTGACCAGCCAATGGCGACGCGCGGGGCGGCCGAGTGTTTATGAGGTAACCAAAGTATGGCGACGTGCGGGGCGGCCGAGTGGTGATGAGGTGACCCACTGATAGGGACGCGCGAGGCGGCCGAGTGGTTATGAGGTGACCAACCTATGGCGACGCGTGGGGCGGCCGAGTGGTTATGAGGTGACCAACCGATGGGGACGCGCTGGGCGGCCGAGTGGTGATGAGGTGACCAACCAAGTGGCGACGCGCGGAGCGGCCCAGTGGTTATGAGGTGACCAACCGATGGCGACGCGCGGGGCGGCCGAGTGGTGATGAGGTGACCAACAGATGGCGACGCGCGGGGCGGTGGAGTGGTTATGAGGTGACCAACCTATGGCGACGCGCGGTCCGGCCGAGTGGTTATGAGGTAACCAAACTATGGCGACGCGCGGGGCGACCGAGTGGTGATGAGGTGACCCACCTATAGCGACGCGCGAGGCGGCCGATTGGTTATGAGGTGACCAACCTATGGCGACGCGTGGGGCGGCCGAGTGGTTATGAGGTGACCAACCGATGGCGACGAGCGGGGCGGCCAAATGGTGATGAGGTGACAAACCGAGTGGCGACGCACGGGGCGGCCGAGTGGTGATGAGGTGACCAACCAAGTGGCGACGCACGGGGCGGACGAGTAGTGATAAGGTGACCAACCGAAGGCGATGCGCGGGGCGGCCGAATGGTGATGAGGTGACCAACCGATGGCGACGCGCGGGGCGGCCGAGTGGTTATGAGGTGACCAACCTATGGCGACGCATGGGGCAGCGACGCGTGGGGCGGCCGAGTGGTTATGAGGTGAACAACCTATGGCGACGTGCGAGGCGGCCAAGTGGTGATGAGGTGACCAACCGACGGTGACACGAGAGGTGGCCGAGTGGTTATGAGGTGACCAGACAATGGCGACGCGCGGGGCGGCCGAGTGGTTATGGGGTGACAAACAGACGGCGACGTGCCGGGCGGCCCAGTGGTTATGAGGTGACCAGCCAATGGCGACGCGCGGGGCGGCCGAGTGGTTATGAGGTAACCAAATTATGGCGACGTTCGGGGCGGCCGAGTGGTGATGAGGTGACCCACCGATAGCGACGCGCGAGGCGGCCGAGTGGTTATGAGGTGACCAACCTATGGCGACGCGTGGGGCGGCCGAGTGGTTATGAGGTGACCAACCGATGGGGACGCGCTGGGCGGCCGAGTGGTGATGAGGTGACCAACCAAGTGGTGATGCACGGAGCGGCCCAGTGGTTATGAGGTGACCAACCGATGGCGACGCGCGGGGCGGCCGAGTGGTGATGAGGTGACCAACCGATGGCGACGCGCGGGGCGGTGGAGTGGTTATGAGGTGACCAACCTATGGCGACGCGCGGGCCGGCCGAGTGATTATGAGGTAACCAAACTATGGCGACGCGCGGGGCGACCAAGTGGTGATGAGGTGACCCACCTATAGCGACGCGCGAGGCGGCCGAGTGGTTATGAGGTGACCAACCTATGGCGACGCATGGGGCGGCCGAGTGGTTATGATGTGACCAACCGATGGCGACGAGCGGGGCGGCCAAATGGTGATGAGGTGACCAACCGAGTGGCGACGCGCGGGGCGGCCGAGTGGTGATGAGGTGACCAACCAAGTGGCGACGCACGGGGCGGACGAGTAGTGATAAGGTGACCAACCGATGGCGACGCGCGGGGCGGCCGAGTGGTTATGAGGTGACCAACCTATGGCGACGCGTGGGGCGGCCGAGTGGTTATGAGGTGACCAACCTATGGCGACATGCGGGGCGGCCGAGTGGTGATGAGGTGACCAACCGACGGCGACGCGAGAGGCGGCCGAGTGGTTATGAGGTGACCAACCTATGGCAACGCGCGGGGCGGCCGAGTGGTTATGAGGTGACAAACAGACGGCGACGCGTCGGGCGGCCAAGTAGTGATGAGGAGACCAACCGAGTGGCGACGCACGGGCGGCCAAGTGGTGATGAGGTCACCAACCAAGTGGCGACGCACGGAGCGGCCGAGTGGTTATGAGTTGACAAACCGAGTGGCGACGCGCGGGGCGGCCAAGTGGTGATGAGGTGACCAACCTAGTGGCGACGCGTGGGGCGGCCGAGTGATGATGAGGTGACCAACCAAGTGGCGACGAACGGAGAGGCCGAGTGGTTATGACGTGACCAACCGATGGCGACGCGCGGGGCGGCCGAGTGGTTATGAGGTGACCAACCTATGGCGACGCACGGGGCGGCCGAGTGGTTATGAGGTGACCAACCTATGGCGACGCGCAGGGCGGCCGAGTGGTGATGAGGTGACCAACCGATGGCGACGCGCGAGGCGGCCGAGTGGTTATTAGGTGACCAACCTATGGCGACGCGCGGGGCGGCCGAGTGCTTATCAGGTGACCAACCGATGGCGACGTGCGGGGCGGCCAAGTGGTGATGAGGTGACCAACCGAGTGGCGACGCGCGGGGCGGCCGAGTGGTGATGAGGTGACCAACCGAGTGGCGACGCACAGAGCGGCCGAGTGGTTATGAGGTGACCAACCGAGTGGCCGCGCGCGGGGCGGCCGAGTGGTTATGAGGTGACCAACCGAGTGACGACGCGCGGGGCGGCCGAGTGGTGATGACGTGACCAACCGGAGGCGACGCGCGGGGCAGCCGAGTGGTGATGAGGTGACCAACCAATCGCGACACGCGGGGCGGCCGAGTGGTTATGAGGTGACCAACCTATGGCGACGCGCGGGGGCGGCCGAGTGGTTATGAGTTGACCAACCTATGGCGACGAACAGGGCGGCCGAGTGGTGATCAGTTGACCAACCAATGGCGACGCGCGAGGCGGCCGAGTGGTTATGAGGTGACCACCCTATGGCGACGCGCAGGGCGGCCAAGTGGTTATGAGGTGACCAACCGACAGCGACGCGCGGGGCGGCCTAGTGGTGATGAGGAGACCAACCGAGTGGCGACGCGCGGGGCGGCCGAGTGGTGATGAGGTGACCAACCAAGTGGCGACACACGGAGCGGCCGAGTGGTTATGAGGTGACCAACTGAGTGGCGACGCACGGGGCGGCCCAGTGGTGATGAGGTGACCAACCGAGTGGCGATGCGCGGGGCGGCCGAGTGGTGATGAGGTGACCAACCAAGTGGCGACGAACGGAGCGGCCGAGTGGTTATGAGGTGACCAACCGATGGCGACGCTTGGGGCGGCCGACTGGTTATGAGGTGACCAACCTATGGCGACGCGCGGGGCGGCTGAGTGGTTATGAGGTGACCAAACTATGGCGACGCGCGCGGCGGCCGAGTGGTGATGAGGTGACCAACCGATGGCGACGCGCGAGGCGGTCGAGTGGTTATGAGGTGACCAACCTATGGCGACGCGTGGGGCGGCCGAGTGGTGATGAGGTGACCAACCTATGGCGACGCGTGAGGCGGTCGAGTGGTTATGAGGTGACCAACCGATGGCGACGTGCGGGGCGGCCAAGTGGTGATGAGGTGACCAACCGAGTGGCGACCCTTGTGGCGGCCGAGTGGTGATGAGGTGACCAATCAAGTGGCGACGCACGGAGCGACCGAGTGGTTATGAGGTGACCAACCGAGTGGCAGCCCGCGGGGCTGCCGAGTGGTTATGAGGTGACCAACCTATGGCGACCCACCGGGCGGCCGAGTGGTTATGAGGTGACCAACCGAGTGGAGACGCGCGGGGCGGCCGAGTGGTGATGAGGTGACCAACCGAAGCGACGCGCGGGGCAGCCGAGTGGTGATGAGGAGACCAACCAATGGCGACACGCCGGGCGGCCGGGTGGTTATGAGGTGACCAACCTATGGCGACGCGCAGGGCGGCCGAGTGGTTTTGAGGTGACCAACCTATGGCGACGGGCGGGGCGGCCGAGTGGTTATGAGGTGACCAACCAATGGCGACACGCGGGGCGGCCGGGTGGTTATGAGGTGACCAACCTATGGCGACGCGCAGGGCGGCCGAGTGGTTTTGAGGTGACCAACCTATGGCGACGGGCGGGGCGGCCGAGTGGTGATGAGGTGACCAACTGATGGCGACGCGCGAGGCGGCCGAGTGGTTATGAGGTGACCAACCTATGGCGACGCGCGGGGCGGCCGACTGGTTATGAGGCGACCAACCGACGGCGACACGCGGGGCGGCCAAGTGGTGATGAGGAGACCAACCGAGTGGCGACGCGCGGGGCGGCCAAGTGGTGATGAGGTGACCAACGAAGTGGCGACACACGGAGCGGCCGTGTGGTTATGAGGTGACAAACTGACGGCGACGCGCCGGGCGGCCAAGTGGTGATGAGGAGACCAACCGAGTGGCGACGCACGGGCGGCCAAGTGGTGATGAGGTGACCAACCAAGTGGCGACGCACGGAGCGGCCGAGTGGTTATGAGTTGACAAACCGAGTGGCGACGCGCGGGGCGGCCAAGTGGTGATGAGGTGACCAATCGAGTGGCGACGCGTGGGGCAGCCGAGTGATGATGAGGTGACCAACCAAGTGCCGACGAACGGAGCGGCCGAGTGGTTATGACGTGACCAACCGATGGCGACGGGCGGGGCGGCCGAGTGGTTATGAGGTGACCAACCTATGGCGACGCACGGGGCGCCCGAGTGGTTATGAGGCGACCAACCTATGGCGACGCGCGGGGCGGCCGAGTGGTGATGAGGTGACCAACCGATGGCGACGCGCGGGGCGGCGGAGTGGTTATTAGGTGACCAACCTATGGCGACGCGCGGGGCGGCCGAGTGCTTATGAGGTGACCAACCGATGGCGACGGGCGGGGCGGCCAAGTGGTGATGAGGTGACCAACCGAGTGGCGACCCTTGTGGCGGCCGAGTGGTGATGAGGTGACCAACAAAGTGGCGACACACGGAGCGACCGATTGGTTATGAGGTGACCAACCGAGTGGCAGCCCGCGGGGCTGCCGAGTGGTTATGAGGTGACCAACCTATGGCGACGCGCCGGGCGGCCGAGTGGCTATGAGGTGGCCAACCGATTGGAGACGCGCGGGGCGGCCGAGTGGTGATGAGGTGACCAACCGAGTGGCGACGCGCAGGGCGGCCGAGTGGTGATGAGGTGACCAACCGATTGGCGACGCACGGAGCGGCCGAGTGGTTATGAGGTGACCAACCGAGTGGCAGCACGTGGGGCGGTCGAGTGTTGATGAGGTGACCAACCTATGATGACGCGCCGGGCGGCCGAGTGGTGATGAGGTGACCAACCGAGTGACGACGCGCGGGGCGGCCGAGTGGTGATGAGGTGACCAACCGAGTGGCGACCCTTGTGGCGGCCGAGTGGTGATGAGGTGACCAACAAAGTGGCGACACACGGAGCGACCGATTGGTTATGAGGTGACCAACCGAGTGGCAGCCCGCGGGGCTGCCGAGTGGTTATGAGGTGACCAACCTATGGCGACGCGCCGGGCGGCCGAGTGGCTATGAGGTGGCCAACCGATTGGAGACGCGCGGGGCGGCCGAGTGGTGATGAGGTGACCAACCGAGTGGCGACGTGCAGGGCGGCCGAGTGGTGATGAGGTGACCAACCGATTGGCGACGCACGGAGCGGCCGAGTGGTTATGAGGTGACCAACCGAGTGGCGACGCGCAGGGCGGCCGAGTGGTGATGAGGTGACCAACCGATTGGCGACGCACGGAGCGACCGAGTGGTTATGAGGTGACCAACCGATGGCGACGCGCGAGGCGGTCGAGTGGTTATGAGGTGACCAACCGATGGCGACGCGCGAGGCGGTCGAGTGGTTATGAGGTGACCAACCTATGGCGACGCGTGGGGCGGCCGAGTGGTGATGAGGTGACCAACCTATGGCGACGCGTGAGGCGGTCGAGTGGTTATGAGGTGACCAACCGATGGCGACGTGCGGGGCGGCCAAGTGGTGATGAGGTGACCAACCGAGTGGCGACCCTTGTGGCGGCCGAGTGGTGATGAGGTGACCAATCAAGTGGCGACGCACGGAGCGACCGAGTGGTTATGAGGTGACCAACCGAGTGGCAGCCCGCGGGGCTGCCGAGTGGTTATGAGGTGACCAACCTATGGCGACCCACCGGGCGGCCGAGTGGTTATGAGGTGACCAACCGAGTGGAGACGCGCGGGGCGGCCGAGTGGTGATGAGGTGACCAACCGAAGCGACGCGCGGGGCAGCCGGGTGGTGATGAGGAGACCAACCAATGGCGACACGCCGGGCGGCCGGGTGGTTATGAGGTGACCAACCTATGGCGACGCGCAGGGCGGCCGAGTGGTTTTGAGGTGACCAACCTATGGCGACGGGCGGGGCGGCCGAGTGGTTATGAGGTGACCAACCAATGGCGACACGCGGGGCGGCCGGGTGGTTATGAGGTGACCAACCTATGGCGACGCGCAGGGCGGCCGAGTGGTTTTGAGGTGACCAACCTATGGCGACGGGCGGGGCGGCCGAGTGGTGATGAGGTGACCAACTGATGGCGACGCGCGAGGCGGCCGAGTGGTTATGAGGTGACCAACCTATGGCGACGCGCGGGGCGGCCGACTGGTTATGAGGCGACCAACCGACGGCGACACGCGGGGCGGCCAAGTGGTGATGAGGAGACCAACCGAGTGGCGACGCGCGGGGCGGCCAAGTGGTGATGAGGTGACCAACGAAGTGGCGACACACGGAGCGGCCGTGTGGTTATGAGGTGACAAACCGACGGCGACGCGCCGGGCGGCCAAGTGGTGATGAGGAGACCAACCGAGTGGCGACGCACGGGCGGCCAAGTGGTGATGAGGTGACCAACCAAGTGGCGACGCACGGAGCGGCCGAGTGGTTATGAGTTGACAAACCGAGTGGCGACGCGCGGGGCGGCCAAGTGGTGATGAGGTGACCAATCGAGTGGCGACGCGTGGGGCAGCCGAGTGATGATGAGGTGACCAACCAAGTGCCGACGAACGGAGCGGCCGAGTGGTTATGACGTGACCAACCGATGGCGACGGGCGGGGCGGCCGAGTGGTTATGAGGTGACCAACCTATGGCGACGCACGGGGCGCCCGAGTGGTTATGAGGCGACCAACCTATGGCGACGCGCGGGGCGGCCGAGTGGTGATGAGGTGACCAACCGATGGCGACGCGCGGGGCGGCGGAGTGGTTATTAGGTGACCAACCTATGGCGACGCGCGGGGCGGCCGAGTGCTTATGAGGTGACCAACCGATGGCGACGGGCGGGGCGGCCAAGTGGTGATGAGGTGACCAACCGAGTGGCGACCCTTGTGGCGGCCGAGTGGTGATGAGGTGACCAACAAAGTGGCGACACACGGAGCGACCGATTGGTTATGAGGTGACCAACCGAGTGGCAGCCCGCGGGGCTGCCGAGTGGTTATGAGGTGACCAACCTATGGCGACGCGCCGGGCGGCCGAGTGGCTATGAGGTGGCCAACCGATTGGAGACGCGCGGGGCGGCCGAGTGGTGATGAGGTGACCAACCGAGTGGCGACGCGCAGGGCGGCCGAGTGGTGATGAGGTGACCAACCGATTGGCGACGCACGGAGCGGCCGAGTGGTTATGAGGTGACCAACCGAGTGGCAGCACGCGGGGCGGTCGAGTGTTGATGAGGTGACCAACCTATGATGACGCGCCGGGCGGCCGAGTGGTGATGAGGTGACCAACCGAGTGACGACGCGCGGGGCGGCCGAGTGGTGATGAGGTGACCAACCGAGTGGCGACCCTTGTGGCGGCCGAGTGGTGATGAGGTGACCAACAAAGTGGCGACACACGGAGCGACCGATTGGTTATGAGGTGACCAACCGAGTGGCAGCCCGCGGGGCTGCCGAGTGGTTATGAGGTGACCAACCTATGGCGACGCGCCGGGCGGCCGAGTGGCTATGAGGTGGCCAACCGATTGGAGACGCGCGGGGCGGCCGAGTGGTGATGAGGTGACCAACCGAGTGGCGACGTGCAGGGCGGCCGAGTGGTGATGAGGTGACCAACTGATTGGCGACGCACGGAGCGGCCGAGTGGTTATGAGGTGACCAACCGAGTGGCAGCACGCGGGGCGGTCGAGTGTTGATGAGGTGACCATCCTATGATGACGCGCCGGGCGGCCGAGTGGTGATGAGGTGACCAACCGAGTGACGACGCGCGGGGCGGCCGAGTGGTGATGACGTGACCAACCGAAGGCAACGCGCGGGGCGGGCGAGTGGTTTTGAGGTGACCAACCTATGGCGACGCGCGGGGGCGGCCGAGTGGTTATGAGTTGACCAACCTATGGCCACGCGCGGGGCGGCCGAGTGGTTATGAGGTGACCAAACTATGGCGACGCGCGAGGCGTCCCAGTGGTGATGAGGTGACCAACTGTTGGCGACGGGCAGGGCGGCCGAGTGGTGATGAGGTGACCAACCAATGGCGACGCGCGAGGCGGCCGAGTGTTTATGAGGTGACCAACCTATGGCGACGCGCAGGGCGGCCAAGTGGTTATGAGGTGACCAACCGACGGCGACGCGCGGGGCGGCCGAGTGGTGATGAGGAGACCAACCGCGTGGCGACGCGCGGGGCGGCCGAATGGTGATGAGGTGACCAACCAAGTGGCGACGAACGGAGCGACCGAGTGATTATGAGGTGACGAACTGATGGCGATGCGCGGGGCGGCCGAGTGGTTATGAGGTGACCAACCTATGGCGACGCGCGGGGCGGCCGAGTGGTTATGAGGTGACCAAACTATGGCGACGCGCGCAGCGGCCGAGTGGTGATGGGGTGACCAACCGCTGGCGACGCGCGAGGCGGTCGAGTGGTTATGAGCTGACCAACCTATGGCGACGCGTGGGGCGGCCGAGTGCTTATGAGGTGACCAACCGATGGCGACGTGCGGGGCGGCCAAGTGGTGATGAGGTGACCAACCGAGTGGCGACCCTTGTGGCGGCCGAGTGGTGATGAGGTGACCAACCAAGTGGCGACGCACGGAGCGACCGATTGGTTATGAGGTGACCAACCGAGTGGCAGCCCGCGGGGCTGCCGAGTGGTTATGAGGTGACCAACCTATGGCGACGCGCCGGGCGGCCGAGTGGCTATGAGGTGGCCAACCGATTGGAGACGCGCGGGGCGGCCGAGTGGTGATGAGGTGACCAACCGAGTGGCGACGCGCAGGGCGGCCGAGTGGTGATGAGGTGACCAATCGATTGGCGACGCACGGAACGGCCGAGTGGTTATGAGGTGACCAACCGAGTGGCAGCACGCGGGGCGGTCGAGTGTTGATGAGGTGACCAACCTATGATGACGCGCCGGGCGGCCGAGTGGTTATGAGGTGACCAACCGAGTGACGACGCGCGGGGCGGCCGAGTGGTGATGAGGTGACCAACCAATGGCGACACGCGGGGCGGGCGAGTGGTTATGAGGTGACCAACCTATGGCGAGGCGCGGGGGCGGCCGAGTGGTTATGAGTTGACCAACCTATGGCGACGGGCAGGGCGGCCGAGTGGTGATGAGGTGACCAACCAATGCCGACGCGCGAGGCGGCCGAGTGGTTATGAGGTGACCAACCTATGGCGACACGCAGGGCGGCCAAGTGGTTATGAGGTGACCAACCGACGGCGACGCGCGGGGCGGCCGAGTGGTGATGAGGAGACCAACCGAGTGGCGACGCGCGGGGCGGCCGAATGGTGATGAGGTGACCAACCAAGTGGCGACGAACGGAGCGACCGAGTGATTATGAGGTGACCAACCGAAGGCGATGCGCGGGGCGGCCGAGTGGTTATGAGGTGACCAACCTATGGCAACGCGCGGGGCGGCCGAGTGGTTATGAGGTGACCAAACTATGGCGACGCGCGCAGCGGCCGAGTGGTGATGAGGTGACCAACCACTGGCGACGCGCGAGGCGGTCGAGTGGTTATGAGGTGACCAACCTATGGCGACGCGTGGGGCGGCCGAGTGCTTATGAGGTGACCAACCGATGGCGATGTGCGGGGCGGCCAAGTGGTGATGAGGTGACCAACCGAGTGGCGACCCTTGTGGCGGCCGAGTGGTGATGAGGTGACCAACCAAGTGGCGACGCAAGGAGCGACCGAGTGGTTATGAGGTGACAAACCGAGTGGCAGCCCGCGGGGCTGCCGAGTGGTTATGAGGTGACCAACCTATGGCGACGCGCCGGGCGGCCGAGTGGTTATGAGGTGACCAACCGAGTGGAGACGCGCGGGGCGGCCGAGTGGTGATGAGATGACCAACCGAAGGCGACGCGCGGGGCAGCCGAGTGGTGATGATGGCGACACGCGGGGCGGCCGGGTGGTTATGAGGTGACCAACCTATGGCGACGCGCAGGGCGGCCGAGTGGTTATGAGGTGACAAACCTGTGGCGACGGGCGGGGCGGCCGAGTGGTGATGAGGTGACCAACCGATGGCGACGCGCGAGGCGGCCGAGTGGTTATGAGGTGACCAACCTATTGCTACGCGCGGGGCGGCCAAGTGGTTATGAGGTGACCAACCGACGGCGACGCGCAGGGCGGCCAAGTGGTGATGAGGAGACCAACCGAGTGGCAACGCGCGGGGCGGCCGAGTGGTGATGAGGTGACCAACAAAGTGGCGACACACGGAGCGGCCGAGTGGTTATGAGGTGACCAACCGAGTGACGACGCGCGGGGCGGCCGAGTGATGATGACGTGGCCAACCGAAGGCGACGCGCGGGGCAGCCGAGTGGTGATGAGGTGACCAACCAATGGCGACACGCGGGGCGGCCGAGTGGTTATGAGTTGGCCAACCTATGGCGACGGGCAGGGCGGCCGAGTGGTGATGAGGTGACCAACCAATGGCGACGCGCGAGGCGGACGAGTAGTTATTAGGTGACCAACCTATGGCGACGCGCAGGGCGGCCAACTAGTTATGAGGTGACCAACCGGCGGCAACAAGCGGGGCGGCCGAGTGGTGATGAGGAGACCAACCGAGTGGCGACGTGCGGGGCGGCCGAGTGGTGATGAGGTGACCAACCAAGTGGCGACGAACGAAGCGGCCGAGTGGTTATGAGTTGACCAACCTATGGCGACGCGCGGGGCGGCCGAGTGGTTATGAGGTGACCAAACTATGGCGACGCGCGAGGCGGCCGAGTGGTGATGAGGTGACCAACCGTTGGCGACGGGCAGGGCGGCCGAGTGGTGATGAGGTGACCAACCAATGGCGACGCGCGAGGCGGCCGAGTGGTTATGAGGTGACCAACCTATGGCGACGCGCAGGGCGGCCAAGTGGTTATGAGGTGACCAACCGACGGCGACGCGCGGGGCGGCCGAGTGGTGATGAGGAGACCAACCGCGTGGCGACGCGCGGGGCGGCCGAATGGTGATGAGGTGACCAACCAAGTGGCGACAAACGGAGCGACCGAGTGATTATGAGGTGACCAACCGATGGCGATGCGCGGGGCGGCCGAGTGGTTATGAGGTGACCAACCTATGGCGACGCGCGGGGCGGCCGAGTGGTTATGAGGTGACCAAACTATGGCGACGCGCGCAGCGGCCGAGTGGTGATGAGGTGACCAACCGCTGGCGACGCGCGAGGCGGTCGAGTGGTTATGAGCTGACCAACCTATGGCGACGCGTGGGGCGGCCGAGTGCTTATGAGGTGACCAACCGATGGCGACGTGCGGGGCGGCCAAGTGGTGATGAGGTGACCAACCGAGTGGCGACCCTTGTGGCAGCCGAGTGGTGATGAGGTGACCAACAAAGTGGCGACACACGGAGCGACCGATTGGTTATGAGGTGACCAACCGAGTGGCAGCCCGCGGGGCTGCCGAGTGGTTATGAGGTGACCAACCTATGGCGACGCGCCGGGCGGCCGAGTGGCTATGAGGTGGCCAACCGATTGGAGACGCGCGGGGCGGCCGAGTGGTGATGAGGTGACCAACCGAGTGGCGACGCGCAGGGCGGCCGAGTGGTGATGAGGTGACCAACCGATTGGCGACGCACGTAGCGGCCGAGTGGTTATGAGGTGACCAACCGAGTGGCAGCACGCGGGGCGGTCGAGTGTTGATGAGGTGACCAACCTATGATGACGCGCCGGGCGGCCGAGTGGTTATGAGGTGACCAACCGAGTGACGACGCGCGGGGCGGCCGAGTGGTGATGAGGTGACCAACCAATGGCGACACGCGGGGCGGGCGAGTGGTTATGAGGTGACCAACCTATGGCGACGCGCGGGGGCGGCCGAGTGGTTATGAGTTGACCAACCTATGGCGACGGGCAGGGCGGCCGAGTGGTGATGAGGTGACCAACCAATGCCGACGCGCGAGGCGGCCGAGTGGTTATGAGGTGACCAACCTATGGCGACGCGCAGGGCGGCCAAGTGGTTATGAGGTGACCAACCGACGGCGACGCGCGGGGCGGCCGAGTGGTGATGAGGAGACCAACCGAGTGGCGACGCGCGGGGCGGCCGAATGGTGATGAGGTGACCAACCAAGTGGCGACAAACGGAGCGACCGAGTGATTATGAGGTGACCAACCGAAGGCGATGCGCGGGGCGGCCGACTGGTTATGAGGTGACCAACCTATGGCGACGCGCGGGGCGGCCGAGTGGTTATGAGGTGACCAAACTATGGCGACGCGCGCAGCGGCCGAGTGGTGATGAGGTGACCAACCGCTGGCGACGCGCAAGGCGGTCGAGTGGTTATGAGGTGACCAACCTATGGCGACGCGTGGGGCGGCCGAGTGCTTATGAGGTGACCAACCAATGGCGACGTGCGGGGCGGCCAAGTGGTGATGAGGTGACCAACCGAGTGGCGACCCTTGTGGCGGCCGAGTGGTGATGAGGTGACCAACCAAGTGGCGACGCGCAGGGCGGCCAAGTGGTGATGAGGAGACCAACCGAGTGGCGACGCGCGGGGCGGCCGAGTGGTGATGAGGTGACCAACAAAGTGGCGACACACGGAGCGGCCGAGTGGTTATGAGGTGACCAACCGAGTGACGACGCGCGGGGCGGCCGAGTGATGATGACGTGGCCAACCGAAGGCGACGCGCGGGGCAGCCGAGTGGTGATGAGGTGACCAACCAATGGCGACACGCGGGGCGGCCGAGTGGTTATGAGTTGGCCAACCTATGGCGACGGGCAGGGCGGCCGAGTGGTGATGAGGTGACCAACCAATGGCGACGCGCGAGGCGGACGAGTAGTTATTAGGTGACCAACCTATGGCGACGCGCAGGGCGGCCAACTAGTTATGAGGTGACCAACCGGCGGCAACAAGCGGGGCGGCCGAGTGGTGATGAGGAGACCAACCGAGTGGCGACGCGCGGGGCGGCCGAGTGGTGATGAGGTGACCAACCAAGTGGCGACGAACGAAGCGGCCGAGTGGTTATGAGTTGACCAACCTATGGCGACGCGCGGGGCGGCCGAGTGGTTATGAGGTGACCAAACTATGGCGACGCGCGAGGCGGCCGAGTGGTGATGAGGTGACCAACCGTTGGCGACGGGCAGGGCGGCCGAGTGGTGATGAGGTGACCAACCAATGGCGACGCGCGAGGCGGCCGAGTGGTTATGAGGTGACCAACCTATGGCGACGCGCAGGGCGGCCAAGTGGTTATGAGGTGACCAACCGACGGCGACGCGCGGGGCGGCCGAGTGGTGATGAGGAGACCAACCGCGTGGCGACGCGCGGGGCGGCCGAATGGTGATGAGGTGACCAACCAAGTGGCGACGAACGGAGCGACCGAGTGATTATGAGGTGACCAACCGATGGCGATGCGCGGGGCGGCCGAGTGGTTATGAGGTGACCAACCTATGGCGACGCGCGGGGCGGCCGAGTGGTTATGAGGTGACCAAACTATGGCGACGCGCGCAGCGGCCGAGTGGTGATGAGGTGACCAACCGCTGGCGACGCGCGAGGCGGTCGAGTGGTTATGAGCTGACCAACCTATGGCGACGCGTGGGGCGGCCGAGTGCTTATGAGGTGACCAACCGATGGCGACGTGCGGGGCGGCCAAGTGGTGATGAGGTGACCAACCGAGTGGCGACCCTTGTGGCGGCCGAGTGGTGATGAGGTGACCAACAAAGTGGCGACACATGGAGCGACCGATTGGTTATGAGGTGACCAACCGAGTGGCAGCCCGCGGGGCTGCCGAGTGGTTATGAGGTGACCAACCTATGGCGACGCGCCGGGCGGCCGAGTGGCTATGAGGTGGCCAACCGATTGGAGACGCGCGGGGCGGCCGAGTGGTGATGAGGTGACCAACCGAGTGGCGACGCGCAGGGCGGCCGAGTGGTGATGAGGTGACCAACCGATTGGCGACGCACGGAGCGGCCGAGTGGTTATGAGGTGACCAACCGAGTGGCAGCACGCGGGGCGGTCGAGTGTTGATGAGGTGACCAACCTATGATGACGCGCCGGGCGGCCGAGTGGTTATGAGGTGACCAACCGAGTGACGACGCGCGGGGCGGCCGAGTGGTGATGAGGTGACCAACCAATGGCGACACGCGGGGCGGGCGAGTGGTTATGAGGTGACCAACCTATGGCGACGCGCGGGGGCGGCCGAGTGGTTATGAGTTGACCAACCTATGGCGACGGGCAGGGCGGCCGAGTGGTGATGAGGTGACCAACCAATGCCGACGCGCGAGGCGGCCGAGTGGTTATGAGGTGACCAACCTATGGCGACGCGCAGGGCGGCCAAGTGGTTATGAGGTGACCAACCGACGGCGACGCGCGGGGCGGCCGAGTGGTGATGAGGAGACCAACCGAGTGGCGACGCGCGGGGCGGCCGAATGGTGATGAGGTGACCAACCAAGTGGCGACAAACGGAGCGACCGAGTGATTATGAGGTGACCAACCGAAGGCGATGCACGGGGCGGCCGAGTGGTTATGAGGTGACCAACCTATGGCGACGCGCGGGGCGGCCGAGTGGTTATGAGGTGACCAAACTATGGCGACGCGCGCAGCGGCCGAGTGGTGATGAGGTGACCAACCGCTGGCGACGCGCAAGGCGGTCGAGTGGTTATGAGGTGACCAACCTATGGCGACGCGTGGGGCGGCCGAGTGCTTATGAGGTGACCAACCAATGGCGACGTGCGGGGCGGCCAAGTGGTGATGAGGTGACCAACCGAGTGGCGACCCTTGTGGCGGCCGAGTGGTGATGAGGTGACCAACCAAGTGGCGACGCGCAGGGCGGCCAAGTGGTGATGAGGAGACCAACCGAGTGGCGACGCGCGGGGCGGCCGAGTGGTGATGAGGTGACCAACAAAGTGGCGACACACGGAGCGGCCGAGTGGTTATGAGGTGACCAACCGAGTGACGACGCGCGGGGCGGCCGAGTGATGATGACGTGGCCAACCGAAGGCGACGCGCGGGGCAGCCGAGTGGTGATGAGGTGGCCAACCAATGGCGACACGCGGGGCGGCCGAGTGGTTATGAGTTGGCCAACCTATGGCGACGGGCAGGGCGGCCGAGTGGTGATGAGGTGACCAACCAAGTGGCGACGAACGAAGCGGCCGAGTGGTTATGAGTTGACCAACCTATGGCGACGCGCGGGGCGGCCGAGTGGTTATGAGGTGACCAAACTATGGCGACGCGCGAGGCGGCCGAGTGGTGATGAGGTGACCAACCGTTGGCGACGGGCAGGGCGGCCGAGTGGTGATGAGGTGACCAACCAATGGCGACGCGCGAGGCGGCCGAGTGGTTATGAGGTGACCAACCTATGGCGACGCGCAGGGCGGCCAAGTGGTTATGAGGTGACCAACCGACGGCGACGCGCGGGGCGGCCGAGTGGTGATGAGGAGACCAACCGCGTGGCGACGCGCGGGGTGGCCGAATGGTGATGAGGTGACCAACCAAGTGGCGACGAACGGATCGACCGAGTGATTATGAGGTGACCAACCGATGGCGATGCGCGGGGCGGCCGAGTGGTTATGAGGTGACCAACCTATGGCGACGCGCGGGGCGGCCGAGTGGTTATGAGGTGACCAAACTATGGCGACGCGCGCAGCGGCCGAGTGGTGAAGAGGTGACCAACCGCTGGCGACGCGCGAGGCGGTCGAGTGGTTATGAGCTGACCAACCTATGGCGACGCGTGGGGCGGCCGAGTGCTTATGAGGTGACCAACCGATGGCGACGTGCGGGGCGGCCAAGTGGTGATGAGGTGACCAACCGAGTGGCGACCCTTGTGGCGGCCGAGTGGTGATGAGGTGACCAACAAAGTGGCGACACACGGAGTGACCGATTGGTTATGAGGTGACCAACCGAGTGGCAGCCCGCGGGGCTGCCGAGTGGTTATGAGGTGACCAACCTATGGCGACGCGCCGGGCGGCCGAGTGGCTATGAGGTGGCCAACCGATTGGAGACGCGCGGGGCGGCCGAGTGGTGATGAGGTGACCAACCGAGTGGCGACGCGCAGGGCGGCCGAGTGGTGATGAGGTGACCAACCGATTGGCGACGCACGGAGCGGCCGAGTGGTTATGAGGTGACCAACCGAGTGGCAGCACGCGGGGCGGTCGAGTGTTGATGAGGTGACCAACCTATGATGACGCGCCGGGCGGCCGAGTGGTTATGAGGTGACCAACCAAGTGACGACGCGCGGGGCGGCCGAGTGGTGATGAGGTGACCAACCAATGGCGACACGCGGGGCGGGCGAGTGGTTATGAGGTGACCAACCTATGGCGACGCGCGGGGGCGGCCGAGTGGTTATGAGTTGACCAACCTATGGCGACGGGCAGGGCGGCCGAGTGGTGATGAGGTGACCAACCAATGCCGACGCGCGAGGCGGCCGAGTGGTTATGAGGTGACCAACCTATGGCGACGCGCAGGGCGGCCAAGTGGTTATGAGGTGACCAACCGACGGCGACGCGCGGGGCGGTTGAGTGGTGATGAGGAGACCAACCGAGTGGCGACGCGCGGGGCGGCCGAATGGTGATGAGGTGAAAACCAAGTGGCGACGAACGGAGCGACCGAGTGATTATGAGGTGACCAACCGAAGGCGATGCGCGGGGCGGCCGAGTGGTTATGAGGTGACCAACCTATGGCGACGCGCGGGGCGGCCGAGTGGTTATGAGGGGACCAAACTATGGCGACGCGCGCAGCGGCCGAGTGGTGATGAGGTGACCAACCGCTGGCGACGCGCAAGGCGGTCGAGTGGTTATGAGGTGACCAACCTATGGCGACGCGTGGGGCGGCCGAGTGCTTATGAGGTGACCAACCAATGGCGACGTGCGGGGCGGCCAAGTGGTGATGAGGTGACCAACCGAGTGGCGACCCTTGTGGCGGCCGAGTGGTGATGAGGTGACCAACCAAGTGGCAACGCGCAGGGCGGCCAAGTGGTGATGAGGAGACCAACCGAGTGGCGACGCGCGGGGCGGCCGAGTGGTGATGAGGTGACCAACAAAGTGGCGACACACGGAGCGGCCGAGTGGTTATGAGGTGACCAACCGAGTGACGACGCGCGGGGCGGCCGAGTGATGATGACGTGGCCAACCGAAGGCGACGCGCGGGGCAGCCGAGTGTTGATGAGGTGACCAACCAATGGCGACACGCGGGGCGGCCGAGTGGTTATGAGTTGGCCAACCTATGGCGACGGGCAGGGCGGCCGAGTGGTGATGAGGTGACCAACCAATGGCGACGCGCGAGGCGGACGAGTAGTTATTAGGTGACCAACCTATGGCGACGCGCAGGGCGGCCAACTAGTTATGAGGTGACCAACCGACGGCAACAAGCGGGGCGGCCGAGTGGTGATGAGGAGACCAACCGAGTGGCGACGCGCGGGGCGGCCGAGTGGTGATGAGGTGACCAACCAAGTGGCGACGAACGAAGCGGCCGAGTGGTTATGAGTTGACCAACCTATGGCGACGCGCGGGGCGGCCGAGTGGTTATGAGGTGACCAAACTATGGCGACGCGCGAGGCGGCCGAGTGGTGATGAGGTGACCAACCGTTGGCGACGGGCAGGGCGGCCGAGTGGTGATGAGGTGACCAACCAATGGCGACGCGCGAGGCGGCCGAGTGGTTATGAGGTGACCAACCTATGGCGACGCGCAGGGCGGCCAAGTGGTTATGAGGTGACCAACCGACGGCGACGCGCGGGGCGGCCGAGTGGTGATGAGGAGACCAACCGCGTGGCGACGCGCGGGGCGGCCGAATGGTGATGAGGTGACCAACCAAGTGGCGACGAACGGAGCGACCGAGTGATTATGAGGTGACCAACCGATGGCGATGCGCGGGGCGGCCGAGTGGTTATGAGGTGACCAACCTATGGCGACGCGCGGGGCGGCCGAGTGGTTATGAGGTGACCAAACTATGGCGACGCGCGCAGCGGCCGAGTGGTGATGAGGTGACCAACCGCTGGCGACGCGCGAGGCGGTCGAGTGGTTATGAGCTGACCAACCTATGGCGACGCATGGGGCGGCCGAGTGCTTATGAGGTGACCAACTGATGGCGACGTGCGGGGCGGCCAAGTGGTGATGAGGTGACCAACCGAGTGGCGACCCTTGTGGCGGCCGAGTGGTGATGAGGTGACCAACAAAGTGGCGACACACGGAGCGACCGATTGGTTATGAGGTGACCAACCGAGTGGCGACGCGCAGGGCGGCCGAGTGGTGATGAGGTGACCAACCGATTGGCGACGCACGGAGCGGCCGAGTGGTTATGAGGTGACCAACCGAGTGGCAGCACGCGGGGCGGTCGAGTGTTGATGAGGTGACCAACCTATGATGACGCGCCGGGCGGCCGAGTGGTTATGAGGTGGCCAACCGAGTGACGACGCGCGGGGCGGCAGAGTGGTGATGAGGTGACCAACCAATGGCGACACGCGGGGCGGGCGAGTGGTTATGAGGTGACCAACCTATGGCGACGCGCGGGGGCGGCCGAGTGGTTATGAGTTGACCAACCTATGGCGACGGGCAGGGCGGCCGAGTGGTGATGAGGTGACCAACCAATGCCGACGCGCGAGGCGGCCGAGTGGTTATGAGGTGACCAACCTATGGCGACGCGCAGGGCGGCCAAGTGGTTATGAGGTGACCAACCGACGGCGACGCGCGGGGCGGCCGAGTGGTGATGAGGAGACCAACCGAGTGGCGACGCGCGGGGCGGCCGAATGGTGATGAGGTGACCAACCAAGTGGCGACGAACGGAGCGACCGAGTGATTATGAGGTGACCAACCGAAGGCGATGCGCGGGGCGGCCGAGTGGTTATGAGGTGACCAACCTATGGCGACGCGCGGGGCGGCCGAGTGGTTATGAGGTGACCAAACTATGGCGACGCGCGCAGCGGCCGAGTGGTGATGAGGTGACCAACCGCTGGCGACGCGCGAGGCGGTCGAGTGGTTATGAGGTGACCAACCTGTGGCGACGCGTGGGGCGGCCGAGTGCTTATGAGGTGACCAACCAATGGCGACGTGCGGGGCGGCCAAGTGGTGATGAGGTGACCAACCGAGTGGCGACCCTTGTGGCGGCCGAGTGGTGATGAGGTGACCAACTAAGTGGCGACGCACGGAGCGACCGAGTGGTTATGAGGTGACCAACCGAGTGGCAGCCCGCGGGGCTGCCGAGTGGTTATGAGGTGACCAACCTATGGCGACGCGCCGGGCGGCCGAGTGGTTATGAGGTGACCAACCGAGTGGAGACGCGCGGGGCGGCCGAGTGGTGATGAGGTGACCAACCGAAGGCGACGCGCGGGGCAGCCGAGTGGTGATGATGGCGACACGCGGGGCGGCCGGGTGGTTATGAGGTGACCAACCTATGGCGACGCGCAGGGCGGCCGAGTGGTTATGAGGTGACAAACCTGTGGCGACGGGCAGGGCGGCCGAGTGGTGATGAGGTGACCAACCGATGGCGACGCGCGAGGCGGCCGAGTGGTTATGAGGTGACCAACCTATTGCGACGCGCGGGGCGGCCAAGTGGTTATGAGGTGACCAACCGACGGCGACGCGCAGGGCGGCCAAGTGGTGATGAGGAGACCAACCGAGTGGCGACGCGCGGGGCGGCCGAGTGGTGATGAGGTGACCAACAAAGTGGCGACACACGGAGCGGCCGAGTGGTTATGAGGTGACCAACCGAGTGACGACGCGCGGGCCGGCCGAGTGATGATGACGTGGCCAACCGAAGGCGACGCGCGGGGCAGCCGAGTGGTGATGAGGTGACCAACCAATGGCGACACGCGGGGCGGCCGAGTGGTTATGAGTTGGCCAACCTATGGCGACGGCAGGGCGGCCGAGTGGTGATGAGGTGACCAACCAATGGCGACGCGCGAGGCGGACGAGTAGTTATTAGGTGACCAACCTATGGCGACGCGCAGGGCGGCCAACTAGTTATGAGGTGACCAACCGACGGCAACAAGCGGGGCGGCCGAGTGGTGATGAGGAGACCAACCGAGTGGCGACGCGCGGGGCGGCCGAGTGGTGATGAGGTGACCAACCAAGTGGCGACGAACGAAGCGGCCGAGTGGTTATGAGTTGACCAACCTATGGCGACGCGCGGGGCGGCCGAGTGGTTATGAGGTGACCAAACTATGGCGACGCGCGAGGCGGCCGAGTGGTGATGAGGTGACCAACCGTTGGCGACGGGCAGGGCGGCCGAGTGGTGATGAGGTGACCAACCAATGGCGACGCGCGAGGCGGCCGAGTGGTTATGAGGTGACCAACCTATGGCGACGCGCAGGGCGGCCAAGTGGTTATGAGGTGACCAACCGACGGCGACGCGCGGGGCGGCCGAGTGGTGATGAGGAGACCAACCGCGTGGCGACGCGCGGGGCGGCCGAATGGTGATGAGGTGACCAACCAAGTGGCGACGAACGGAGCGACCGAGTGATTATGAGGTGACCAACCGATGGCGATGCGCGGGGCGGCCGAGTGGTTATGAGGTGACCAACCTATGGCGACGCGCGGGGCGGCCGAGTGGTTATGAGGTGACCAAACTATGGCGACGCGCGCAGCGGCCGAGTGGTGATGAGGTGACCAACCGCTGGCGACGCGCGAGGCGGTCGAGTGGTTATGAGCTGACCAACCTATGGCGACGCATGGGGCGGCCGAGTGCTTATGAGGTGACCAACTGATGGCGACGTGCGGGGCGGCCAAGTGGTGATGAGGTGACCAACCGAGTGGCGACCCTTGTGGCGGCCGAGTGGTGATGAGGTGACCAACAAAGTGGCGACACACGGAGCGACCGATTGGTTATGAGGTGACCAACCGAGTGGCGACGCGCAGGGCGGCCGAGTGGTGATGAGGTGACCAACCGATTGGCGACGCACGGAGCGGCCGAGTGGTTATGAGGTGACCAACCGAGTGGCAGCACGCGGGGCGGTCGAGTGTTGATGAGGTGACCAACCTATGATGACGCGCCGGGCGGCCGAGTGGTTATGAGGTGGCCAACCGAGTGACGACGCGCGGGGCGGCAGAGTGGTGATGAGGTGACCAACCAATGGCGACACGCGGGGCGGGCGAGTGGTTATGAGGTGACCAACCTATGGCGACGCGCGGGGGCGGCCGAGTGGTTATGAGTTGACCAACCTATGGCGACGGGCAGGGCGGCCGAGTGGTGATGAGGTGACCAACCAATGCCGACGCGCGAGGCGGCCGAGTGGTTATGAGGTGACCAACCTATGGCGACGCGCAGGGCGGCCAAGTGGTTATGAGGTGACCAACCGACGGCGACGCGCGGGGCGGCCGAGTGGTGATGAGGAGACCAACCGAGTGGCGACGCGCGGGGCGGCCGAATGGTGATGAGGTGACCAACCAAGTGGCGACGAACGGAGCGACCGAGTGATTATGAGGTGACCAACCGAAGGCGATGCGCGGGGCGGCCGAGTGGTTATGAGGTGACCAACCTATGGCGACGCGCGGGGCGGCCGAGTGGTTATGAGGTGACCAAACTATGGCGACGCGCGCAGCGGCCGAGTGGTGATGAGGTGACCAACCGCTGGCGACGCGCGAGGCGGTCGAGTGGTTATGAGGTGACCAACCTATGCCGACGCGTGGGGCGGCCGAGTGCTTATGAGGTGACCAACCAATGGCGACGTGCGGGGCGGCCAAGTGGTGATGAGGTGACCAACCGAGTGGCGACCCTTGTGGCGGCCGAGTGGTGATGAGGTGACCAACCAAGTGGCGACGCACGGAGCGACCGAGTGGTTATGAGGTGACCAACCGAGTGGCAGCCCGCGGGGCTGCCGAGTGGTTATGAGGTGACCAACCTATGGCGACGCGCCGGGCGGCCGAGTGGTTATGAGGTGACCAACCGAGTGGAGACGCGCGGGGCGGCCGAGTGGTGATGAGGTGACCAACCGAAGGCGACGCGCGGGGCAGCCGAGTGGTGATGATGGCGACACGCGGGGCGGCCGGGTGGTTATGAGGTGACCAACCTATGGCGACGCGCAGGGCGGCCGAGTGGTTATGAGGTGACAAACCTGTGGCGACGGGCAGGGCGGCCGAGTGGTGATGAGGTGACCAACCGATGGCGACGCGCGAGGCGGCCGAGTGGTTATGAGGTGACCAACCTATTGCGACGCGCGGGGCGGCCAAGTGGTTATGAGGTGACCAACCGACGGCGACGCGCAGGGCGGCCAAGTGGTGATGAGGAGACCAACCGAGTGGCGACGCGCGGGGCGGCCGAGTGGTGATGAGGTGACCAACAAAGTGGCGACACACGGAGCGGCCGAGTGGTTATGAGGTGACCAACCGAGTGACGACGCGCGGGCCGGCCGAGTGATGATGACGTGGCCAACCGAAGGCGACGCGCGGGGCAGCCGAGTGGTGATGAGGTGACCAACCAATGGCGACACGCGGGGCGGCCGAGTGGTTATGAGTTGGCCAACCTATGGCGACGGGCAGGGCGGCCGAGTGGTGATGAGGTGACCAACCAATGGCGACGCGCGAGGCAGACGAGTAGTTATTAGGTGACCAACCTATGGCGACGCGCAGGGCGGCCAACTAGTTATGAGGTGACCAACCGACGGCAACAAGCGGGGCGGCCGAGTGGTGATAAGGAGACCAACCGAGTGGCGACGCGCGAGGCGGCCGAGTGGTGATGAGGTGACCAACCAAGTGGCGACGAACGAAGCGGCCGAGTGGTTATGAGTTGACCAACCTATGGCGACGCGCGGGGCGGCCGAGTGGTTATGAGGTGACCAAACTATGGCGACGCGCGAGGCGGCCGAGTGGTGATGAGGTGACCAACCGTTGGCGACGGGCAGGGCAGCCGAGTGGTGATGAGGTGACCAACCAATGGCGACGCGCGAGGCGGCCGAGTGGTTATGAGGTGACCAACCTATGGCGACGCGCAGGGCGGCCAAGTGGTTATGAGGTGACCAACCGACGGCGACGCGCGGGGCGGCCGAGTGGTGATGAGGAGACCAACCGCGTGGCGACGCGCGGGGCGGCCGAATGGTGATGAGGTGACCAACCAAGTGGCGATGAACGGAGCGACCGAGTGATTATGAGGTGACCAACCGATGGTGATGCGCGGGGCGGCCGAGTGGTTATGAGGTGACCAACCTATGGCGACGCGCGGGGCGGCCGAGTGGTTATGAGGTGACCAAACTATGGCGACGCGCGCAGCGGCCGAGTGGTGATGAGGTGACCAACCGCTGGCGACGCGCGAGGCGGTCGAGTGGTTATGAGCTGACCAACCTATGGCGACGCGTGGGGCGGCCGAGTGCTTATGAGGTGACCAACCGATGGCGACGTGCGGGGCGGCCAAGTGGTGATGAGGTGACCCACCGAGTGGCGACCCTTGTGGCGGCCGAGTGGTGATGAGGTGACCAACCAAGTGGCGACGCACGGAGCGACCGATTGGTTATGAGGTGACCAACCGAGTGGCAGCCCGCGGGGCTACCGAGTGGTTATGAGGTGACCAACCTATGGCGACGCGCCGGGCGGCCGAGTGGCTATGAGGTGGCCAACCGATTGGAGACGCGCGGGGCGGCCGAGTGTTGATGAGGTGACCAACCGAGTGGCGACGCGCAGGGCGGCCGAGTGGTGATGAGGTGACCAACCGATTGGCGACGCACGGAGCGGCCGAGTGATTATGAGGTGACCAACCGAGTGGCAGCACGCGGGGCGGTCGAGTGTTGATGAGGTGACCAACCTATGATGACGCGCCGGGCGGCCGAGTGGTTATGAGGTGACCAACCGAGTGACGACGCGCGGGGCGGCCGAGTGGTGATGAGGTGACCAACCAATGGCGACACGCGGGGCGGGCGAGTGGTTATGAGGTGACCAACCTATGGCGACGCGCGGGGGCGGCCGAGTGGTTATGAGTTGACCAACCTATGGCGACGGGCAGGGCGGCCGAGTGGTGATGAGGTGACCAACAAAGTGGCGACACACGGAGCGGCCGAGTGGTTATGAGGTGACCAACCGAGTGACGACGCGCGGGGCGGCCGAGTGATGATGACGTGGCCAACCGAAGGCGACGCGCGGGGCAGCCGAGTGGTGATGAGGTGACCAACCAATGGCGACACGCGGGGCGGCCGAGTGGTTATGAGTTGGCCAACCTATGGCGACGGGCAGGGCGGCCGAGTGGTGATGAGGTGACCAACCAATGGCGACGCGCGAGGCGGACGAGTAGTTATTAGGTGACCAACCTATGGCGACGCGCAGGGCGGCCAACTAATTATGAGGTGACCAACCGACGGCAACAAGCGGGGCGGCCGGGTGGTGATGAGGAGACCAACCGAGTGGCGACGCGCGGGGCGGCCGAGTGGTGATGAGGTGACCAACCAAGTGGCGATGAACGAAGCGGCCGAGTGGTTATGAGTTGACCAACCTATGGCGACGCGCGGGGCGGCCGAGTGGTTATGAGGTGACCAAACTATGGCGACGCGCGAGGCGGCCGAGTGGTGATGAGGTGACCAACCGTTGGCGACGGGCAGGGCAGCCGAGTGGTGATGAGGTGACCAACCAATGGTGACGCGCGAGGCGGCCGAGTGGTTATGAGGTGACCAACCTATGGCGACGCGCAGGGCGGCCAAGTGGTTATGAGGTGACCAACCGACGGCGACGCGCGGGGCGGCCGAGTGGTGATGAGGAGACCAACCGCGTGGCGACGCGCGGGGCGGCCGAATGGTGATGAGGTGACCAACCAAGTGGCGACGAACGGAGCGACCGAGTGATTATGAGGTGACCAACCGATGGTGATGCGCGGGGCGGCCGAGTGGTTATGAGGTGACCAACCTATGGCGACGCGCGGGGCGGCCGAGTGGTTATGAGGTGACCAAACTATGGCGACGCGCGCAGCGGCCGAGTGGTGATTAGGTGACCAACCGCTGGCGACGCGCGAGGCGGTCGAGTGGTTATGAGCTGACCAACCTATGGCGACGCGTGGGGCGGCCGAGTGCTTATGAGGTGACCAACCGATGGCGACGTGCGGGGCGGCCAAGTGGTGATGAGGTGACCCACCGAGTGGCGACCCTTGTGGCGGCCGAGTGGTGATGAGGTGACCAACCAAGTGGCGACGCACGGAGCGACCGATTGGTTATGAGGTGACCAACCGAGTGGCAGCCCGCGGGGCTGCCGAGTGGTTATGAGGTGACCAACCTATGGCGACGCGCCGGGCGGCCGAGTGGCTATGAGGTGGCCAACCGATTGGAGACGCGCGGGGCGGCCGAGTGTTGATGAGGTGACCAACCGAGTGGCGACGCGCAGGGCGGCCGAGTGGTGATGAGGTGACCAACCGATTGGCGACGCACGGAGCGGCCGAGTGATTATGAGGTGACCAACCGAGTGGCAGCACGCGGGGCGGTCGAGTGTTGATGAGGTGACCAACCTATGATGACGCGCCGGGCGGCCGAGTGGTTATGAGGTGACCAACCGAGTGACGACGCGCGGGGCGGCCGAGTGGTGATGAGGTGACCAACCAATGGCGACACGCGGGGCGAGCGAGTGGTTATGAGGTGACCAACCTATGGCGACGCGCGGGGGCGGCCGAGTGGTTATGAGTTGACCAACCTATGGCGACGGGCAGGGCGGCCGAGTGGTGATGAGGTGACCAACAAAGTGGCGACACACGGAGCGGCCGAGTGGTTATGAGGTGACCAACCGAGTGACGACGCGCGGGGCGGCCGAGTGATGATGACGTGGCCAACCGAAGGCGACGCGCGGGGCAGCCGAGTGGTGATGAGGTGACCAACCAATGGCGACACGCGGGGCGGCCGAGTGGTTATGAGTTGGCCAACCTATGGCGACGGGCAGGGCGGCCGAGTGGTGATGAGGTGACCAACCAATGGCGACGCGCGAGGCGGACGAGTAGTTATTAGGTGACCAACCTATGGCGACGCGCAGGGCGGCCAACTAATTATGAGGTGACCAACCGACGGCAACAAGCGGGGCGGCCGGGTGGTGATGAGGAGACCAACCGAGTGGCGACGCGCGGGGCGGCCGAGTGGTGATGAGGTGACCAACCAAGTGGCGACGAACGAAGCGGCCGAGTGGTTATGAGTTGACCAACCTATGGCGACGCGCGGGGCGGCCGAGTGGTTATGAGGTGACCAAACTATGGCGACGCGCGAGGCGGCCGAGTGGTGATGAGGTGACCAACCGTTGGCGACGGGCAGGGCAGCCGAGTGGTGATGAGGTGACCAACCAATGGCGACGCGCAAGGCGGCCGAGTGGTTATGAGGTGACCAACCTATGGCGACGCGCAGGGCGGCCAAGTGGTTATGAGGTGACCAACCGACGGCGACGCGCGGGGCGGCCGAGTGGTGATGAGGAGACCAACCGCGTGGCGACGCGCGGGGCGGCCGAATGGTGATGAGGTGACCAACCAAGTGGCGACGAACGGAGCGACCGAGTGATTATGAGGTGACCAACCGATGGCGATGCGCTGGGCGGCCGAGTGGTTATGAGGTGACCAACCTATGGCGACGCGCGGGGCGGCCGAGTGGTTATGAGGTGACCAAACTATGGCGACGCGCGCAGCGGCCGAGTGGTGATGAGGTGACCAACCGCTGGCGACGCGCGAGGCGGTCGAGTGGTTATGAGCTGACCAACCTATGGCGACGCGTGGGGCGGCCGAGTGCTTATGAGGTGACCAACCGATGGCGATGTGCGGGGCGGCCAAGTGGTGATGAGGTGACCAACCGAGTGGCGACCCTTGTGGCGGCCGAGTGGTGATGAGGTGACCAACCAAGTGGCGACGCACGGCGCGACCGATTGGTTATCAGGTGACCAACCGAGTGGCAGCCCGCGGGGCTGCCGAGTGGATATGAGGTGACCAACCTATGGCGACGCGCCGGGCGGCCGAGTGGCTATGAGGTGGCCAACCGATTGGAGACGCGCGGGGCGGCCGAGTGTTGATGAGGTGACCAACCGAGTGGCGACGCGCAGGGCGGCCGCGTGGTGATGAGGTGACCAACCGATTGGCGACGCACGGAGCGGCCGAGTGGTTATGAGGTGACCAACCGAGTGGCAGCACGCAGGGCGGTCGAGTGTTGATGAGGTGACCAACCTATGATGACGCGCCGGGCGGCCGAGTGGTTATGAGGTGACCAACCGAGTGACGACGCGCGGGGCGGCCGAGTGGTGATGAGGTGACCAACCAATGGCGACACGCGGGGCGGGCGAGTGGTTATGTGGTGACCATCCTATGGCGACGCGCAGGGCGGCCAAGTGGTTATGAGGTGACCAACCGACGGCGATACGCGGGGCGGCCGAGTGGTGATGAGGAGACCAATCGAGTGGCGACGCGCGGGGCGGCCGAATGGTGATGAGGTGACCAACCAAGTGGCGACGAACGGAGCGACCGAGTGATTATGAGGTGACCAACCGAAGGCGATGCGTGGGGCGGCCGAGTGGTTATGAGGTGACCAACCTATGGCGACGCGCGGGGCGGCCGAGTGGTTATGAAGTGACCAAACTATGGCGACGCGCGCAGCGGCCGAGTGGTGATGAGGTGACCAACCGCTGGCGACGCGCGAGGCGGTCGAGTGGTTATGAGGTGACCAACCTATGGCGACGCGTGGGGCGGCCGAGTGCTTATGAGGTGACCAACCGATGGCGACATGTGGGGCGGCCAAGTGGTGATGAGGTGACCAACCGAGTGGCGACCCTTGTGGCGGCTGAGTGGTGATGAGGTGACCAACCAAGTGGCGACGCACGGAGCGACCGAGTGGTTATGAGGTGACCAACCGAGTGGCAGCCCGCGGGGCTGCCGAGTGGTTATGAGGTGACCAACCTATGGCGACGCGCCGGGCGGCCGAGTGGTTATGAGGTGACCAACCGAGTGGAGACGCGCGGGGCGGCCGAGTGGTGATGAGGTGACCAACCGAAGGCGACGCGCGGGGCAGCCGAGTGGTGATGAGGTGACCAACCAATGGCGACCCGCGGGGCGGCCGGGTGGTTATGAGGTGACCAACCTATGGCGACGCGCAGGGCGGCCGAGTGGTTATGAGGTGACAAACCTGTGGCGACGGGCGGGGCGGCCGAGTGGTGATGAGGTGACCAACCGATGGCGACGCGCGAGGCGGACGAGTGGTTATGAGGTGACCAACCTATTGCGACGCGCGGGGCGGCCATGTGGTTATGAGGTGACCAACCGACGGCGACGCGCAGGGCAGCCAAGTGGTGATGAGGAGACCAACCGAGTGGCGACGCGCGGGGCGGCCGAGTGGTGATGAGGTGACCAACCAATGCCGACGCGCGAGGCGGCCGAGTGGTTATGAGGTGACCAACCTATGGCGACGTGCAGGGCGGCCAAGTGGTTATGAGGTGACCAACCGACGGCGACGCGCGGGGCGGCCGAGTGGTGATGAGGAGACCAATCGAGTGGCGACGCGCGGGGCGGCCGAATGGTGATGAGGTGACCAGCCAAGTGGCGACGAACGGAGCGACCGAGTGATTATGAGGTGACCAACCGAAGGCGATGCGCGGGGCGGCCGAGTGGTTATGAGGTGACCAACCTATGGCGACGCGCGGGGCGGCCGAGTGGTTATGAAGTGACCAAACTATGGCGACGCGCACAGCAGCCGAGTGGTGATGAGGTGACCAACCGCTGGCGACGCGCGAGGCGGTCGAGTGGTTATGAGGTGACCAACCTATGGCGACGCGTGGGGCGGCCGAGTGCTTATGAGGTGACCAACCGATGGCGACATGTGGGGCGGCCAAGTGGTGATGAGGTGACCAACCGAGTGGCGACCCTTGTGGCGGCTGAGTGGTGATGAGGTGACCAACCAAGTGGCGGCGCACGGAGCGACCGAGTGGTTATGAGGTGACCAACCGAGTGGCAGCCCGCGGGGCTGCCGAGTGGTTATGAGGTGACCAACCTATGGCGACGCGCCGGGCGGCCGAGTGGTTATGAGGTGACCAACCGAGTGGAGACGCGCGGGGCGGCCGAGTGGTGATGAGGTGACCAACCGAAGGCGACGCGCGGGGCAGCCGAGTGGTGATGAGGTGACCAACCAATGGCGACACGCGGGGCGGCCGGGTGGTTATGAGGTGACCAACTTATGGCGACGCGCAGGGCGGCCGAGTGGTTATGAGGTGACAAACCTGTGGCGACGGGCGGGGCGGCCGAGTGGTGATGAGGTGACCAACCGATGGCGACGCGCGAGGCGGCCGAGTGGTTATGAGGTGACCAACCTATTGCGACGCGCGGGGCGGCCAAGTGGTTATGAGGTGACCAACCGACGGCGACGCGCAGGGCGGCCAAGTGGTGATGAGGAGACCAACCGAGTGGCGACGCGCGGGGCGGCCGAGTGGTGATGAGGTGACCAACAAAGTGGCGACACACGGAGCGGCCGAGTGGTTATGAGGTGACCCACCGAGTGACGACGCGCGGGGCGGCCGAGTGGTGATGACGTGGCCAACCGAAGGCGACGCGCGGGGCAGCCGAGTGGTGATGAGGTGACCAACCAATGGCGACACGCGGGGCGGCCGAGTGGTTATGAGTTGGCCAACCTATGGCGACGGGCAGGGCGGCCGAGTGGTGATGAGGTGACCAACCAATGGCGACGCGCGAGGCGGACGAGTAGTTATTAGGTGACCAACCTATGGCGACGCGTAGGGCGGCCAACTAGTTATGAGGTGACCAACCGACGGCAACAAGTGGGGCGGCCGAGTGGTGATGAGGAGACCAACCGAGTGGCGACGCGCGGGGCGGCCGAGTGGTGATGAGGTGACCAACCAAGTGGCGACGAACGAAGCGGCCGAGTGGTTATGAGGTGACCAACCGATGGCGACGCGCGGGGCGGCCGAGTGGTTATGAGGTGACCAACCTATGGCGACGCGCGGGGCGGCCGAGTGGTTATGAGGTGACCAAACTATGGCGACGCGCGCAGCTGCTGAGTGGTGATGAGGTGACCAACCGATGGCGACGCGCGAGGCGCTCGAGTGGTTATGAGGTGACCAACCTATGGCGACACGTGGGGCGGCCGAGTGCTTATGAGGTGACCAACCGATGGCGACGTGCGGGGCGGCCAAATGGTGATGAGGTGACCAACCGAGTGGCGACCCTTGTGGCGGCCGAGTGGTGATGAGGTGACCAACCAAGTGGCGACGCACGGAGCGACCGAGTGGTTATGAGGTGATCAACCGAGTGGCATCCCGCGGGGCTGCCGAGTGGTTATGAGGTGACCAACCTATGACGACGCGCCGGGCGGCCGAGTGGTTATGAGGTGACCAACCGAGTGGAGACGCGCGGGGCGGCCGAGTGGTGATGAGGTGACCAACCGAAGGCGACGCGCGGGGCAGCCGAGTGGTGATGAGGTGACCAACCAATCGCGACACGCGGGGCGGCCGGGTGGTTATGAGGTGACCAACCTATGGCGATGCGCAGGGCAGCCAAGTGGTTATGAGGTGACCAACCTATGGCGACGGGCGGGGCTGCCGAGTGGTGATGAGGTGACCAACCGATGGCGACGCGCATGGCGGCCGAGTGGTCATGAGGTGACCAACCTATGGCGACGCGCGGGGCGGCCGAGTGGTTATGAGTTGACCAACCGACGGCGATGCGTGGGGCAGCCAAATAGTGATGAGGAGACCAACCAAGTGGCGACGCGCGGTGCGGCCGATTGGTGATGAGGTGACCAACGAAGTGGCGACACACGGAGCGGCCGAGTGGTTATGAGGTGACCAACCGAGTGACGACACGCGGGGCGGCCGAGTGGTGATGACGTGACCAACCAAAGGCGATGCGCGGGGCAGCCGAGTGGTGATGAGGTGACCAACCAATGGCGACACGCGGGGCGGCCGGGTGGTTATGAGGTGACCAACCTATGGCGACGCGTAGGGCGCCCGAATGGTTATGAGGTGACCAACCTATGGCGACGGGCGGGGCGGCCGAGTGGTGATGAGGTGACCAACCGATGGCGACGCGCGAGGCGGCCGAGTGGTTATGAGGTGACCAACCTATGGCGACGCGCGGGGCGGCCGAGTGGTTATGAGGTGACCAACCGACGGCGACGCGCGGGGCGGCCAAGTGGTGATGAGGAGACCAACCGAGTGGCGACGCGCGGGGCGGCCAAGTGGTGATGAGGAGACCAACCGAGTGGCGACGCGCGGGGCGGACGAGTGGTGATGAGGTGACCAACGAAGTGGCGACACACGGAGCGGCCGGGTGGTTATGAGGTGACCAACCGAGTGACGACGCGCGGGGCGGCCAAATGGTGATGAGGTGACCAACCGAGTGGCGACGCGCGGGGCAGCCGAGTGGTGATGAGGTGACCCACCTATAGCCGACGCACGAAGCGGCCGAGTGGTCATGAGGTGACCAACCGATGGCGACGTGCGGGGCGGCCGAGTAAATTAGACGTGTCCCGCGGAGTGATGATGTGCGGGGCGTCCGACGGAAGTAGACGCGTACTGCGGAGTGACGAGGGCGGGGCGTCCGAGTGAAGTAGACACGTCCCGCAGAGTGACGATGCGCGAGGCGTCCGGCTGAAGTAGACGCGTCCCGCGGAGTGACGATGGGTGAGGCATCCGACAGAAGTAGACGTGGCCCGCGGAGTGACGATGCCCGAGGCATCCGACTAAAGTAGACACGTCCCGCAGAGTGATGATGAGCGGGGCCTTCGACGGAAATAGACGCGTCCTGCGGAGTGACGATGCACGTGGAGTCCGACTAAAGTAGACACGTCCTGCAGAATAACGAGGAAGGGGCGTCCGAGTGAAGTAGACGCGTCCCGCAGAGTGACGATGCGCGAGGCGTCCGACTGAAGTAGACGCGTCCCGCAGAGTGACGATGTGCGGGGCGTCCGAGTGATGTAGACGCGTCCCGCGGAGTGGAGACGCACGGGGCGTCCGAGTCGAGCAAGTTGATGATTACGCGACCAGCTTCGTGACCACGTGCTGGGCAGCTGAGGACATGTCCAGTCGAGCGAGGATATACAGGCGTCCGAGTGAAGCAAACACGTCCCGCGGAGTGGCAACTCACAGGGTGTCTGAATGAAATAGTTCAAGTGAATTTGGGTCTGTTGCCGAGTGAACTTGAGTCTGTGTCCGAGTGAATTCATATGTCTGAACTCTGAGTGAATCTAGTTCGCAGCTGTCTGATTGAAAGATCCATCAAGTGACCCTGCAAGTTAGCACTAAAAAATACGGCCATGAAGTTAAAGGCTGGATAGTCATACATGCATGCATGCACGAATTAACTGGCGCGGAATCTGTGGAAGCCATGGAAACAGCCTGGTTCTGGACGCAGCGATTAAGTGGCGTTAGTAAACCCCGTCAATTGGCTGGTTAATAAGGCGATTACCTTAGAAAAGTGATCGATCCATGCTTGACGGAATTACGAGACCTGCGTTAATTAGGCATGTTCTTAATGATTGCCGGTGGAGCCGAATTACCTGCGTATGTGTGGGAGTTGTCCTTCCATTCCTTTTCTCCTGTACGCAGTTATTGCTCGATTAAATGGCATACATTATGCATGCACTTACCAGACATTTATTCCCTCAATCCCGCACGGCCGTCACTTGAGGGTCGAGGCTGCTTCGAAGGTCGCCGCCGCAGCGCGCCTCCACCACAGAGACCATCGCAGGCGACTGGCACCGGAGGTAGGAGCGCCACGTGCCTGCGCTACCACCGTGGAGGTCGTCGGCGAGCAGCTGAGAACACGAGGCCGGAGCGGACGGCGAGGTGAACAGCGACGACGGTTGTGCGTGTGGCTCAACGACGAGCTTGGAGACGATGATGACGTGGACATCGCCGGTAGCTGCGCGCGGAGGCACAGTCGACGGTGCCGAGGTCGGAGACGACGACAGGCGGATGGTGCGGTTGGTCATCCATGGAGGCGCAGTCAGCTGTGCGATGGACGAAGACGACGACGACCGCGTCTGGAGGCGCAGTCGGCTGCGGCAAGGACGAAGACAACGACGGGGCAGATGGCACCGGTGGTCGTCCATGGAGGCGCAGTCGGTTTCTCGCTTTTGCGCCGATTCAAGTGATCCGCTCATGCGGATGGGAGGCTAGCCAACCTGAAGGCCAATAGTTCTCCTTGTACGTGCTTGGATGGATGTACGCTTTCCTTCTGTTTGCGACGCTTTGCTCGTCGTGCATATGAGCAGTACATGAAACGTGTTAAAACATGAAGATCAAACCGAATAGAGGGCACCAGCAGGAATCGATGTGCCGCTACTGGTAGAAGAAATAACCATTTGCATCATGGCTCGATAGACGCCATGCCCCACGGTGGGCGCCAACTGTCGTTGGAATGATTCCGACAATAATAAGGTATAGGGTAGCGGAGCATGATCTATCGAGATGCATATGGGTGACACGATGGTTTTAGCGAGTTTAGGCCTCTCACGGTGGAGATAACAACCCTACGTCTCGTGCTTCGGAGAGGCTTTGTTATATCTGAGTATGTATCCGTTGATTACAATGTGTGTTTGAGAGAGAGAGAGGCGAGAGCGGATCTCCATGCCTGAGCTATGTCCTGAGACTAGAGAGAGAGAGAGAGGTGGAAGAAAAAAGGAGCCCCTAGTCTAGTGGTGGGGGTGGCTTATATAGAGTGCGCCACCCCCTCACCCCTTATGTTACACGGTGGAGCATCAATGCCATAATGCCTGCCCACTACAAAACTGTCATGCTGACTATTGGTCTTTACATATCCGAGTGAGTTACACGGCCGAGTGGAATGAGCTCGTCGAGTGAAGTGTCATGCTCCGAGTGGTTGTTGCTGTCCGAGTGACTTTCAAGTTGCGGTACATCTGGACGGTGATCTGGCCCAGGGGCCCTGTACAAAGTATATGGTGTCCATGGGTATGGCCTTTAGGTCAGGCCTGTTACCGTACCCCAATACATGTCCTCGTCAGCAGGTTTTTATGAAAATGTTAACAAGAGCATATTATGAAGCATTTGTCACCATGGTGGAAAGAAAAGGGGTGCCACGGCGACGATCCGGTTCCGGTAACTCGATTGAGATGCCAGTGAAAAGATAGGGCGTGAGCGAGTAAAGCAAGATGGTGGGGTGATCCTGGTTTCCGGGTTCCCACATGACGGTGACAAAGAAAAAGAGGGGCTACTTCCAACGAACAACTCGGACACGGAGCAACACACGGGCATCACATACAACACACAACATTCGTTCACGGGCGTCGTCTCGGTGGTTATACCTTCCAAGGAAGCATTCTTGCGCGGTTCGAGTTCGTAGAGAAAGTAGTTGTTCTCGTGACGGTAGTGGAAGTAGGGGTACATACCGATGGTAGAGGTACTCGCGACGGTAGTGGTACACGTTTCTCGTCAAAATTACAACGGCGGTAGTTGTACATGGTTCGTAGATGTTCGAGTCGCCAGTAGAGGTACTTGGCATAGCGTTACAAGGTCGTTCTCGCCGGTCTCAATCTTGGCAGCGTAGTTGTACAAGCGCAACATCGGACTTGTCGAACCTAAACTCTTCGGGGGGGGGGGGCGTCGTGGTACTTGGCGAATCCGTGTAGTCGTGCACGTTCCAACATCAAACTTGGAGGGGCACCGACGGCGTTGTACTTGGCGAATCCTGGACGGTCTTGGCGGCCTCCGGTGGAGGTGTTTAGTTCCTTTGACCTAGGAAAACAGCGGCAGCAGCAGGCATCGTGGGAGCCAACGGGTGCGGCCGCCTATGAGCGACGGGGACGGTAGGAGATGCAGCAACAGAAGCAAAACAGCAGCAGCAGCGAAGAAACCGACAGCGGCTGGAGGAGATCAGGCGCCGTGGTGCTATGCTCCGGGGAGAGCACAGGCGAGACAGAGGGAAACCAGGGGACATCAGCGTCGATCGGTGCTCCGGGAAGGTCGAGGATGCAGGGCGCGTAGACGGGGATTGCTAGAGGACGACCGGCGACGAAGGTTGGCCGGGATGGTCACCGGCGGCGTCGGCGCGGTGGCGAACTAGAGCAGCGGTGGAGGAGATGGCAGCGAGGCGCGCAGGAGAGGGAGCAGCTCGGCGGCGCTTGATTCCGGCGGGATCGAGGGAGGAGCGGGTGGCGGCCTCTGGGCGTGCGGCTGTGTAGGCTCCAGGCGGAGGAGACGGACGGCAGCGTCCTGCTGGTCGCTAGCAGGGGCGGCTGGAGTCGAGGAAGAAGGAGGCCGAGGTGCGATGGAGGAGAAAGAGGGGTGTGGGCGCCACGGGAGGAGCTTGGAGGTTGCGGGATCGGGCAAGAGCTCTCGCTCCTCTCCCTAGCGATGCAAGGAAGGGGGTGAGAGGGAGATTGAGCAAAGGGACTCCTCTGGCGGCGCGGGATGGAAGGGCACGAAGGAAGGGGAGAGGTGTCGAGGGAGGAATCGGGCTCTAGATTAGGTTTAGGGATTTGGTGGGGTGAGGGAACGGGAGCATGTTTTGGGCCGGCCTGGAGGAGAGGCCCAAGTGGCCAGCGGAGCAGGCCGCCTCTCTCTCTCCCCCTACACAATTTCCCTTGTTTAACAAAACAAAAAAAATAGAGAGTTAAGAAATGCAGAGAGAAAAACGAGAAGAATTTGAGCAGGATGCCAATTTTCTTGGACTCATAAAAAGGACCGTGAACCAAGAAAAATAGGAGTGGGCATGAAAGAAAGATTAAATTCAAATTCCTTTGAATTTAATTCAAATGGTTTCAACTAGGACGAGTTTGAGAAGTGTCCAAAAATGTTCGGGAATTTTGCAGAGATCGGGAAAGCGATGAAAGAAAAATTATGGGAAAAGTTTGAGGACCAAACTTGAAGTAGAAAAAAAATACATGGAATTACTTGGCAAGTGTCTTATCGTGATTCCAAATTAATGGAATATTTAATATAGCCCCCTAATATTGGGAGGATATGTTATAAAGAGAATCACCACGTGAAATCCCTCGGTTTAAATGGACCGAAGATCCATACGGTTTATTTATTTGAGTTAAAAAATGACATGATGGCATGATGACATGATGCAATGCACAAATGGAAAGATGAATGCAACAGACAAAACAAAACACATGACGAAACCCGGAATCCATGGAAGGTATTTGAAGCTCCGGTCTTGGGGCGTTACAGCCCCCCCCTAGGGCGCGCCCCCTGCCTCGTGGGGCCCCTGTGGCTCCTCCGACGTACTTCCTGCACCCATATATATCGTCGTACCTAAACCTTCCAAAAAGACAATAGATCGGGAGTTCCGCCGCTAGAAGCCTCCATAGCCACTGAAAACCAATCTAGACCTGTTCTGGCACCCTGCCGGAGGGGGCAATCCTTCTCCGGTGGCCATCTTCATCATCCCGGTGCTCTCCATGACGAGGAGGGAGTAGTTCTCCCTCGGGGCTGAGGGTATGTACCAGTAGCTATGTGTTTGATCTCTCTCTCTCTCTCGTGTTCTTGATTTGGAACAATCTTGATGTATCGCGAGCTTTGCTATTATAGTTGGATCCTATGTTTCTCCTCCCCCTCTTCTATCTTGTAATGAATTGAGTTTCCCCTTTGAAGTAACCTTATCAGATTGAGTCTTTCAAGATTTGAGAACACTTGATGTATGTCTTGTCATGGATATCTGTGGTGACAATGGGATATCACATGATTCACTTAATGTATGTTTTGGTGATCAACTTGCGGGTTCCGCCCATGAACCTATGCATAGGGGTTGGCACACGTTTTCGTCGTGATTCTCCGGTAGAACTTTGGGGCACTCTTTGAGGTCCTTTGCGTTGGTTGAATAGATGAATATGAGATTGTGTGATGCATACCGTATAATCATACCCACGGATACTTGAGGTGACATTGGAGTATCTAGGTGACATTAGGGTTTTGGTTGATTTGTGTCTTAATGTGTTATTCTAGTATGAACTCTAGGGTTGTTTGTGACACTTATAGGAATAGCCCAACGGATTGATTGGAAAGAATAACTTTGAGGTGGGTTCGTACCCAACCATAATCTCTTCGTTCGTTCTCCGCTATTAGTGACTTTGGAGAGACTCTTTGTTGCATGTTGAGGGATAGTTTTATGATCCAATTATGTTAGTATTGTTGAGGGAACTTACACTACTGAAAGTATGAACCCTAGGCCTTGTTTCCTATCATTGCAATACCGTTTACGGTCACTTTTATCATTAGTTACCTTGCTATTTTTATATTTTCAGATTACAAATACCTTTATCTACTATCCATATACCACTTGTATCACCATCTCTTCGCCGAACTAGTGCACCTATACAATTTACCATTGTATTGGGTGTGTTGGGGACACAAGAGACTCTTTGTTATTTGGTTGCAGGGTTGCTTGAGAGAGACCATCTTCATCCTATGCCTCCTACGGATTGATAAACCTTAGGTCATCCACTTGAGGGAAATTTGCTACTGTCCTACAAACCTCTGCACTTGGAGGCCCAACAACATCTACAAGAAGAAGGTTGTGTAGTAGACATCAAGGTCTTTTCTGGCGCCGTTGCCAGGGAGGTTAGCGCTTGAAGGTATATCTTTAGATCTTGCAATCAAGTCTTTTAGTTTCTTGTTTTATCACTAGTTTAGTTTATAAAAGAAAACTACAAAAAAATGGAATTGAGTTTGTCTCATACGCTTCATCTTTTTAATATCTTTCGTTAGTATGATGGAAAGGATAATTGTGCTCATGTACTAGAAGAAGAGATCTCTAAAATGCTTGGCACTAAATATTTGAATGATGAGCATGATTGCAATGTTGTTAGTACGAATTCTTTGAATATCCATGATGCTAGTGATGATTGCACTAGTTATGATGAAAATGCCTCCTATAAACATGTCAATTTTTGTGGAGTATACTAGGTTTGCAAGTACACACCAAATAGGGAAGATAGATATTGCAAGTGGCATAAGTACTTAGAAACCAAATTGTTGCAAGAAGAGCTAGATGAATGTGCTGAAAGATTCAATATTTTTTGTGCCCCTTGTGAACTTTGCAATGAACATGGTCATTTAAAGCTCCAATGCTATTTGTTTCATGATCAAGTCATGTCCAAACATTGTGATAATTTGATTACCCTTGAGCATCATAAAGAGCTTAGCCTTCTTTTGGGCTGTGAAGAAATAAAGCGTATAACTGAGGGTATTCCAAAGTTTAATCTTGATAGAGTTCTTGATTTTGATCTATAGGAAATTTATATGTATTGCGTGGTGAATTGCATTGAAAATCCTTATATTTCCAATTACATAAAGAAAAGAAAACAAATAGAAGATGAAGAGAATGCTAACGAAAGGGAAGAGACTTCCCAATATTCTCCTACTATTTCTTATGATGAATCAGGTAACGAAGAGGAGCCATCTATTCAACTAATCTCATTAATAAGGAGCTCCAAAAAGAGGATTGAACCCAGGCATGATGTTGTGAAGAAGAAGAAAAGAAAAAGGAAGAGACATAAAAAGACATCTCTCCCAAATAATGTTGCTCCTATTATTGTTGTGCTTCATGAAAATGATACACTTGATGATGATCTCGTTATGCCTATTGCTTGTTGTGATGATTTTGATTGGGAAGATAGTGATACTTCTTATGATCTTGAAAATCTTTTTGGTACTTGCTTGGAAGAATATAATAATTGCTATACTATCGATGCTATCTATACTATTAATGATGAGAGTGATTATGCTTATGATATGAAAACGCCCAAGCTTGGGGAAGCTATGTTTGATGAGGATGACATATTTGAGAATATATTTGCTGCAATTAATGTTTGTCCCAAGCTTTGGGAAGCTATGATTAATGAAGATGATATCTTTAGTCTCCCAACTTTTGATATGCAAGCTTATAATGATGATAGCATGCCTCCTACTTATGATGATTATTATGTTGATACTTATGCTATAAAAAGTAATGATTATATTTATAAAACTTGTCATGATTATGATTACCCCTTTTCTTAACATTACTCTTTTAATATGGAAACAATTTATAGTATTCGAGTTTCCTATGATACTCCCACTATTCCGAATGAGAAGAATCTTGCTTTTGTGGAGAATAGTAAATTTTCTATGCGTGTAGATCATGAAAAGAATGCTTTAGGTGCTGGATATATTGTTGAATTCATTCATGATGCTACTGAAAATTATTATGAGGGAGGAACATATTCTTGTAGGAATTGCAATAATATCAAGTTTCCTCTCTATGTGCTTAAAAATTTAAAGTTATGCTTGCTTTACCTTCCTATGCAAGTTGATTCTTGTTCCCATAAGTTGTTTGCTTACAAAATCCCTATGCATAGGAAGTATTTTAGACTTAAATGTGCTAGTCATATTCTTCATGATGCTCTCTTTATGTTTCAATTTTTATCCTTTATGTGAGCATCATTGAAATCATCATGCCTAGCTAGAGGCATTAAACGATGGCGCTTGTTGGGAGGCAACCCAATTTTATTTTTGTCCCTTGATTTTTGTTCCTGTTTAGTAATGAATAATTCATATAGCCTCTGCTTAGATGTGGTTTTATGTTTTTAATTAGTGTTTGTGCCAAGTAGAACCTTTGGGAAGACTTGGGGAAAGTCTTGTTGATCATGCTATAAAAAACAGAAACTTTAGCGCTCACGAGAACTGCTGCCATTTTTATTTTGAGAGTGATATTTAGTTAATTCTTTTTGAAGATTATTAATACATAAATTCCTCAGGTCCAGGAATTTATTTGAGAATTGTATGAGTTTCAGAAGTATACGTTTGATCCAGATTACTACAGACTGTTCTGTTTTTGACAGATTCTGTTTTTCATGTGTTGTTTACTTATTTTGATGAATCTATGGCTAGTAAAAGAATTTATAAACCAAAGAGAAGTTGGAATACAGTAGGTTTAACACCAATATAAATAGATAATGAGTTCATTACAGTATCTTGAAGTGGTGATTTATTTTCTTATACTAAGGGAGCTGACGAGTTTTCTGTTAAGTTTTGTGTTGCGAAGTTTTCAAGTTTTGGGTAAAGATTCGATGGACTATGGAATAAGGAGTGGCAAGAGACTAAGCTTGGGGATACCCAAGGCACCCCAAGGTAGTATTCAAGGATAGCCAAGAGCCTAAGCTTGGGGATGCCCCGGAAGGCATCCCCTCTTTTGTCTTCGTTCATCGGTAACTTTACTTGGAGCTATATTTTTATTTACCACATGATATGTGTTTTGCTTGGAGCGTCAGTTTATTTTGTTTGCATTTGCTTTCTGTTATTTAGAATAATGTTTTGCATCTTTTATGTCAATAAAAGTGGCATTGATAGCCTTTACTATGCCTATGTTACAAGTATACATGTTGCTATTTGAAAACAGAAAGTTTACCGCTGTTGCAATAATTCCCTAGAAAATTAAGAATGTGGTAAAATGTTGAAACCTTTTCCATATTAAGCTATGATAAATTTACTACGGTGGGAATTTTCTTTCATAATTTTTCGAGCTAGGTAGGTATGGATGTTGCAGCATTCTTTATGGACTATCCTGTTTAGGAAGATTGCTGTTATGTTTGCATTGTTTGCATATGTTTGTTTCATTAATGATTCTATTTGAGGATAGGACTATTAAATATGCAGAGGCATTTAGTATGCAATCTTGAATAATAATTTTAGTGATTTGCTACAGTAGAGTATGATAAGTTTTTTTGCAATGGTTAATACTAACTTATCTCACGAGTCCTTGTTGAGTTTTGTGTGGATGAAGCTCTTGAGATTTCGGGAGACCATGATATGAGAGGAATTAAGGAGACACAAAAGCTCAAGCTTGGGGATTCCCAAGGCATACCAAGATAATATTTCAAGAAGTCTCACGCATCTAAGCTTGGGGATGCCCCGGTTGGCATCCCACCTTTCTTCTTCAACAACTATCGGGTAGTATTGGTTGATCCTAAGTTTTTGTTTCTTCACATGATGTTTGCTATTCTTAGAATGTCATTTTATTTTTATTTGCTTGCTATTTGAATAGAATACCAAGATCTGAAATTATTAAATGTTAGAGAGTCTTCACATAGTTACATAATTATTCGACTACTCATTGATCTTCACTTATATCTTTCGGAGTAGTTTGCCATTTGCTCTAGTGCTTCACTTATATCTTTTAGAGCATGGTCGTAGTTTTATTTTGAAGAAATAGATGAACTCTCATGCTTCACTTAGATTATTTTGAGAGTCTTAAAAAGCATGGTAATTTTCTTAAAATCCTAATATGCTAGGTATACAAGATTAATAATAAAATTCTCTTATGAGTGTGTTGACTACTATGAGAAGTTTGATACTTGATAATTGTTTTGAGATATGGGGATGGTGATGTTAGAGTCATGCTAGTTGAGTAGTTGTGAATTTGAGAGATACTTGTGTTGAAGTTTGTGATTCCCGCAGCATGCACGTATGGTGAAACGTTATGTGATGAAGTCGGAGCATGATTTATTTATTGATTGTCCTCCTTATGAGTGGCGGTCGGGGACGAGCGATGGTCTTTTCCTACCAATTTATCCCCCTAGGAGCATGCACGTAGTACTTTGCTTTGATAACTAATAGATTTTTGCAATAAGTATGTGAGTTCTTTATGACTAATGTTGAGTCCATGGATTATACGCACTCTCACCCTTCCACCATTGCTAGCCTCTCTAATACCGTGCACCTTTCGCCGATATCATACACCTACCATATACCTTCCTCAAAACAGCCACCATACCTACCTATTATGGCATTTCCATAGCCATTCCGAGATATATTGCCATGCAACTTTCCACGATTCCGTTATTATGACACACTTCATCATTGTCATATTGCTTTGCATGATCATGTAGTTGACATCGTATTTGTGGCAAAGCCACCGTTCATAATTCTTCCATACATGTCACTCATGAGTCATTGCACATCCCGGTACACCGCCGGATGCATTCATATTGATTCCTATCTTTTCGTAAGTATCGAGTTGTAATTCTTGAGTTGTAAGTAAATAAAAGTGTGATGATCATCATTATTAGAGCATTGTCCCAGTGAGGAAAGGATGATGGAGACTATGGTTCCCCCATGTCGGGATGAGACTCCGGACGAAAAAAAAGAGAAAGGCCATAAAAAAGAAGGCCCAAAAAAAGAGAAAGGCCATAAAAAAGGAGAAGGCCCAAAATAAATAAATAAATGAGTGAAAAAGAGAGAAGGGACAATGCTACTATCCTTTTACCACACTTGTGCTTCAAAGTAGCACCATGATCTCCATGATAGAGAGTCTCCTATGTTGTCACTTTCATATACTAGTGGGAGTCTTTCATTATAGAACTTGGCTTGTATATTCCAATTATGAGCTTCCTCAAATTGCCCTAGGTCTTCATGAGAAAGCAAGTTGGATGCACACCCACTTAGTTTCTTTTTGAGCTTTCATATACTTATAGCTCTAGTGCATTCGTTGCATGGCTATCCCTACTCACTCACATTGATATCTATTGATGGGCATCTCCATAGCCAGTTGATACGCCTAGTTGATGTGAGACTGTCTTCTCCTTTTTGTCTTCTCCACAACCACCATTCTGTTCCACCTATAGTGCTATATCCACGGTTCACGCTCATCTATTGCGTGAAGATTGAAAAAGTTTGAGAACATTAAAAGTATGAAACAATTTCTTGGCTTGTCATCGGGGTTGTGCATGATTTAAATACTTTGTGTGGTGAAGATGGTGCATAGCCAGACTATATGATTTTGTAGGGATAGATTTCTTTAGCCATGTTATTTTGAGAAGACATGATTGCTTAGTTAGTATGCTTGAAGTATTATTATTTTTATGTCAATATGAACTTTTTTCTTGAATCTTTCGAATCTGAATATTCATATCACAAGTAAGAAGAATTAAATTGAAATTATGCCAACTAGCATTCCACATCAAAAATTATCTTTTTATCATTTACCTACTCGAGGACGAGCAGGAATTAAGCTTGGGGATGCTTGATACGTCTCCAACGGATCTATAATTTTTGATTGCTCCATGCTATATTATCTACTGTTTTGGGCAATATTGGTCTTTATTTTCCACTTTTATATTATTTTTGGGACTGACCTATTAACCGGAGGCCCAGCCCAAATTTGTTGTTTTATGCCTATTTCATTGTTTCGAAGAAAAGGAATATCAAACAGAGTCGAAACAGAACGAAATCAACTGGAGAAGTAACTTTTCGAACGAAAGCCACCAGATAGACTTGGACTCCACGTCAGGAGATACGGGAGGTTCTCACGAGGGTGGGGGGCGCACCCCCTGCCTCGTGGGGCCCCCGTGGCTCCTCCGACGTACTTCCAGCACCCATATATATCGTCGTACCCTAAAACTTCCAAAACGACAATAGATCAGGAGTTCCGCCGCCAGAAGCCTCTGTAGCCACCGAAAACCAATCTAGACCCATTCCGGCACCCTGCCGGAGGGGGAAATCCTTCTCCGATGGCCATCTTCATCATCCTGGTGCTCTCCATGACGAGGAGGGAGTAGTTCTCCCTCGGGGCTGAGGGTATGTACCAGTAGCTATGTGTTTGATCTCTCTCTCTCTCTCTCTCTCTCGTGTTCTTGATTTGGCACGATCTTGATATACCGCGAGCTTTGCTATTATAGTTGGATCCTATGTTTCTCCTCCCCCTCTTCTCTCTTGTAATGAATTGAGTTTCCCCTTTGAAGTAACCTTATCGAATTGAGTCTTTAAAGATTTGAGAACACTTGATGTATGTCTTGCCGTGGATATCTGTGGTGACAATGGGATATCTAGTGATTCACTTGATGTATGTTTTGGTGATCAACTTGCGGGTTCCGCCCATGTACCTATGCATAGGGGTTGGCACACGTTTTTGTCGTGATTCTCCAGTAGAACTTTGGGGCACTCTTTGAGGTCCTTTGCGTTGGTTTAATAGATGAATCTGAGATTGTGTGATGCATATCGTATAATCATACCCACGGACACTTGAGGTGACATTGGAGTATCTAGGTGACATTAGGGTTTTGGTTGATTTGTGTCTTAAGGTGTTATTCTAGTACGAACTCCAGGGCTGTTTGTGACACTTATAGGAATAGCCCAACGGATTGATTGGAAAGAATTACTTTGAGGTGGTTCCGTACCCTACCATAATCTCTTCGTTCATTCTCCGCTATTAGTGACTTTGGAGTGACTCTTTGTTGCATGTTGAGGGATTGTTTTATGATCCAATTATATTAGTATTATTGAGGGAACTTACACTTGTGAAAGTATGAACCCTAGGCCTTGTTTCCTATCAATGCAATACCGTTTACGCTCAGTTTTATCATTAGTTACCTTGCTGTTTTTATATTTTCAGATTACAAATACCTTTATCTACTATCCATATACCACTTCTATCACCATCTCTTCACCGAACTAGTGCACCTATACAATTTACCATTGTATTGGGTGTGTTGGGGACACAATAGACTCTTTGTTATTTGGTTGCAGGGTTGCTTTAGAGAGACCATCTTCATCCTATGCCTCCTACGGATTGATAAACCTTAGGTCATCCAGTTGAGGGAAATTTGCTACTGTCCTAAAAACCTCTACACTTGGAGGCCCAACAGCGTCTACAAGAAGAAGGTTATGTAGTAGACATTAGCTGGATGAATATTTCGTCGACTCCCCTAGGGTTCTGGTATTTCGAAGGTATTTATGGAGCAAAGAGGCGGTCCAGGGGCACCAGAGGTGGGCACAGCCCACCAGGGCGTGCCTAGGCCTCCTGGCATGCCTTGGTGGATTGTCCCCTCCTCGCGACTCCCCCCAGGTGCAACCAGGGCCAACATGTTCCTTCTGGTCCATAAAAAATCTCCGTAAAGTTTCGTGGCATTTGGACTCTGTCTGATATTGATTTTCCGCGATGTAAAAAACATGGAAAAAACAGGAACTGGCACTTGGTACTATGTCAATAGGTTAGTACAAAAAATGATATAAAATGACTATAAAATGATTATAAAACATCCAAGATTGATAATATAACAACATGGAACAATCAAAAATTATAGATACATTGGATACATATCAACATCTCAAAGCTTAACTCCTACACGTCCTCGAGTAGGTAAGTGATAAAACAGAATTTTTTATGTGGAATGCTTCCTATCATGTCATATCATATTCTTTTCTTTGTAGCATGGAAAATTGGACTTTTAGTTGTTCAAAGCAATAGTCTAGTTTTGACATGATAATTTAGATACTCAAGAATATCAACAAGCAACCATGTCTTTCCAAATATCAACGCTAAAATAAGTTATCCCTAGCCAATATGCTCAAACATTGATCCATTCATGAAACACACTCGAATATTAGCTATACCCAATACTTAAGTACGATCATATTGCTTCCTAGTTGGTGATTTTATAAGAGAAGATGGAGACTCAAAATAAAAATTGCATAAAGTAAAAGAAAGGCCCTTTGCAGAGGGAAGTAGGGATTTGTAGAGGTGCCAGAGCTCAAAGTGAAAAACTTGGAGATAAAAACATTTCGAGAGGTGTATCCATCCCACCAATGAAAATGACTTAGAGTTCCCAATACTTTCCATGCATAGATATATCATAGGCGGTTCCCATACAGAAAATAAAGTTTATTCCTTTTTCCACCATAACTTTCACTTTCCATGTCTAGCCGTATCCACGATTGCCCTCCATACCAATACTTTCCAAGGAATTTATTATTTGATAACATAAAGTAAATTCAAATTTTTTTTTGCATTTTGGGACTGGGCATCCCGAATACCTTTGCCTTACTCTCGTGTAATGACAAGTGAATAAACACTCATCTTGAGAATAATACATCTAGCATGGAAAATATTAGCCACCCCTCACCGCTCCCTGAGCGAAACAAACACAAAAAAGAGAAATTTATTTTGAAAATTAGAGATGGCACATGCAGATTTTCTTAGAACGGTAAAAGAATACCGCATATAGTTAGATATAGTGGACTCATGTGGCAAACCTGGGTTAAAGGTTTTTGGATGCACAAGTAGTGATCATACTTAGTGCAAAATGAAAGCTAGCAAAAGATTGGGAAGCGACCAACTAAGAACCAAATAATATCATAAGCAAGCATTAAGAATAAATAACACCGAATAATGCACCATAAGTAGGATATAATTTCATTGCATGACTATTGACTTTCGTACTTGCATAGGGAATGCTGCATGTCCGTCCACCGCGTGCGGGAGGGATAGCTTGTTGTAGTACTCTATAAGGCTAGTTGTAATGGGAGTACTATCATAGGTAGTACTCCCTCCGTTCCTAAATATTTGTCTTTTTAGAGATTTCATCAAGTGACTACATAGGGAGCAAAATGAGTGAATCTACACTCTAAAATATGTATATATACATTCGTATGTGGTAATCCATTTGAAATATCTAAAAAGATAAATATTTAGGAATTGAGGGAGTATCATGCATGCCAACTAGGCAAATTTGATGAGGTGGCATAGAAGTAAATGAAGAAAGAGAGGGTTGAGTATCATATCATGATACCGTCTCATATTAAATGTTGTGCTACTATGTGTCATGCATGCTAATAAATGAAGTCATCGATGATACTAACATATGATACTATGCACTATGGATGTGTAGTATCATACACTAGTATCATATGCCTGATAGTAGTATTCCATTACGACCAGCCTAAGCAAAAGCCTGTCCTCCTCTGCGAGCCACCGCGCGCATGGGCGAGGGAGAAGGCGTGTAGTAGTAAAATCAAGCTTCTCCTCATTGTACGAGTTGATGCAACACATCATAGCACTGGCCCCACATGGTTGCCTCTAAACTTGGTTGAAAGACCCGCAGTGTACAATACTCCGTTTGCCGCAACCTGTAACATTGACCCCACCACAAATTAAAATATATATTCCTGTCTTGACTAGATGAGCATGCAAACTACAATCACCAGGATGATAGGTAGGGCCAGAAGATTATTTTAATAAAAAAGCATGGAGCCGACCCCAACGATTTTAAGCTTACAGGCACGATACATGCTATCCTAGACTACTCTACACATGAAACTGCCAGACGAGCGTCCGGGCTGCGCTTGGCTCTTCGCCTCTTCGAGAAGTCGAACAATGATGGAGTACTACTACAGTGGAGGAGTACTATAGTATGCTTCTCGCCATATGACGCCGATTGAACTACTGCATGTCCACCACGTGCGGAAGGGAGAGCGTGTAGCCAACGAAAGCTTCTCCTAGTCCTGCCAGCCACCACGCTCATGGGCAAGGGTGGGACGCAGCTTCATTGACTTACTGCTCCTGCCTTTGCGTGTATGATAGGTGGGCCCAACAGGTGGGTGGACCACCTGTCATGCAGCCAAAGGCAGGTGCGGTTAAGGCACCAGAGCTCAGTCCGTGAGGGAGACGGCGTTGTAGTAATCAAACTTATCGGTCTTGTATGTGTTGACACGACACATCAAAGCACTGCACTCGATATATTTCAATAATTTGCGTTTACCGATGCATTAATTACAAAGCATGCATGCATGCATGCATGCTGTGACTCTCCTTTTAATACTTGCATGTGTTGATTTAATGCACCTTGCCAAATTTTAACTATAAATTTAACTAACCAAATGTTCATGCATGTCACAAAAAATTACAAAATTGAAAACTATGTTCAAATACGAATCAAACGATATAATTTTTGTTAACATGGACTAACATTTTGTTAGTTAAATCTTTGGTCAAAATTTAGCACTAGTCACAAAGGGGCCCAATAAATATTGTACTCTCACATTTTGTTTTGAGGATACTCCCACATAGAAAATATAAATAATAATGCATGTTGGGGCAGCCCACGTTTCTGATAATTTTAGCCGTGGTCTTGTTCACAAATTTTACAAGGGGGTGGTTGTTCATTTAATGGAGGGTCTTGTACCAGACTTGAATGATACAAAGTGCGACCTGGCACATCGTAACACCACTTGGAATAAGCGGGTAGCTATCTCAAAAAACAATCAACATCTCAGAAAAAGAACGGCGACCTGACACGTACACAACTTTAAACGATTGTTTTGATGGAGTGAAAAAGGAGAACTACCCCACTACGTATAGATAGGTCGGAGGGTCCGCGCTTGCTTGCTAGAGTTGCTCTAGTCACACACTCTCATCCTCTCCAGATCTAAACAAGATAGTGGTGGTAACACCATCTTTCTCCCTTCAAAAAACACTGTCTATCTCTCCTCACCGCTGGTCACAGATCCGGACGTATCCCCCTCCGCTGGTGAAGGGAGGAGGGGCAGCGTTTATGCCATCGTCGACAGCAAGGGAGGAGACCCATTGCCGGCCGCACCGTTATCTCTGGCTGAGCGCTGGCACGGGAGGTCCTCCGAACCCTTCGTCGTTGCCCTAGTGTGGGCGGATCCGGCCTCCCGCCGCCCACCTATCCACATCCTGACGACCTTTAGGTATATCTTCCTTCGAAACCAGCCTTGCTCTACTTCCCAGCTTGCTACGTCGCTGCATATGCATCATTTTCTACCTCTCAGCCCGTCTTGATCGGATGGTCCAACGACACATAATTTTTTTTTCTTCTATTGTTAGAGTAAAGCTACTTCATGGAGTCGAATCTCGTACTTGGTTCAAACAAGAAATAAAGTGGGGGTGGGGGAATTTAGTATGTACATCGGACATGGTACAAACAGGAAGGATAGGGGGTGAAAGTAGTACAGACTGGCCATCCAACTGGTCTCTTGGTCGAAAAAGGAAATATAGGGGAAACGTTGTACACATTGGTATGACCAGGACTAAATTTGCTATCCACACATGAGATGGCTGCATGCATCATTATGATGCAGAGGCCGGGGGCACGCCTCCGTTTCCAAAAAAACATAGGAGTTTTTGGCTAGAGTGAACAAAAATGGGACCAACCCAGATATGTTTCTTGGATGTTTGTTTCTTGGGGCAACAAACTCTGAATCTCCACTTTATGGCCAAGTTTAGGTACATCGTGCTGGACTACTGGTGCACCCACTGTCCTATGCCCTTATACCAAATATTTAGCTGTTCTTAATCTAATGCCCCTGTTAAAATGAAGCCATGCCACTATTCTAAGCCATGACAAGTTTAGCCAAAATTTTTTGCCTGTAATTGTTTGAGACCCTAACTATTTCCTCTGTAGCTATATGTGCAAAGAGGGACATCCATTTCGCCTGGTCGCTGTTGTGACCTTTTGGTGCACTGCACAAAACACTTCTTAAAAGAAGTGACTTTTGTGTTGTTTAACTGGAATGTCGGGATGGAATAGTTTGTTCATTTCGATGGAACTGCACAAAGGGAGATCTGTGTTCCAATCCTCATCATCCATATTGGCACCATAACCTTCCTTTAGGTAAGAATGATATTTAATGCATGTGTTCATCTTTATTTTGTGACTACCATGAGAAAATAATGCTATTGTTTACTAGTACACTTGTACTCCCTCACTGACAAAACCAATTCTGAAATAGAAAGGCCAATCATGTACTTGGTTTCACCAACTGGTGAGGAGAAAGAGAAACAGAGCATGAAGAGGGAGAAGAAGAAGAATAAGTAGTGCCAAGGTGATCTTCCTGAAGGCAAGGCCTTAGTCGAGGCCATTCAAGGGCTCCGACAACATCTACCTTAAATGTGAGACGATCTTCCAGGGAGCCCTTCCACTTCTGCATATTGTCCATGATGAATTTGATGCTACTATTAGAGTAAGATGCTAATGTCTTGCTATCATTTCTCACTAAGCTAATGTAAAGCCACGGACACACTCGCTGGTGGTCGTTACTCCTGGCGGGATCTAGACTAGCCGCACAGATCAATACTAGTATTTTCTACGCACTGTGTCCTCACTCATGCGCACCCCGGAGCAACTTCTCGGTCGGTCCCCCATCCTAAAACTACTCCAATCTAAGCATGCTTAATTTGGAGTTCTTTCCGAATGAGCTCCCGTAAAAGATGGAATTCCTTATTGATATCCGTAGTCTACCATCCCTAATAAGCTAGGCAATCACATACACCCCCACTCAAAGGAACCAACGTCCTCGTCGGGCCATAGGAACGTTCCCTCTTGGCACATACGTCTGTGCATCTAGTATGGTACATGTGCCATGTTGTGTGCCACGTCAGGTCACAAATGTCATGAACAACATGAACGCACACCTGTCTGCAAACATCCATGTAACCGCGAGGGTCGGCTCTGATACCAACTTGTAACGCCCCGGACACACCCGCCGGGGTCGTTACTCCTGGCGGGATCTAGACTGGCCCCACGGATCAATACTAGTCTTTTCTGCGCACTTTGTCCTCACTCATGCGCACCCGAGAGCAATTTCCAGTCGGTCACCCATCCTGGAACTACTCCAAGCTGAGCACGCTTAACTTTGGAGTTCTTTCCGAATGGGCTCCCGGAAAAGAAGGAATTCCTTATTCGTATGAGTAGTCTACCATCCCTAATAAGCCATGCTACCACAGCTAATGAAGGTTTCACCTTGTTCCTACTTGTGCAAACAGGGATCATGTTGTGCCAATCATACATTTTAGTTGAACTACACAAGACAATACAATGAACTGTATCCCAGGACAGTGCTTTAACTCTATTGGAAGTTCTTGATAATCTTTCGATATAATATCAGCACTGGTAAACAAGAGTGATTTCAACCATACAATTGAAGTGCACAGAAATATATACTATTGAGTGATTCGAGTGACTGCTTTATCATCTCTTCTGGGACTATATGAAAAAGCTTTTTGGCTCATGTTGGTACCGGCCTAAGGCCATCATCCATATTAGTTTGCTGTCATCTCTATTTTTATCATGCTACTGTCATGAGAAACTCCTTTATCTTTACATGTTGAAGTTTTGCAACCTATGATATATGGCAATGCTTTGAGTGTTGATCTAATTGGCACTGATTAAATAAACTAATACCTCTCTTTAAGCAAGGCTACTATGTTGCTAACTTTCCCCATTAAGATAATGAGGGTGCTTCTATTTGTTAGTGTATGTTTGTATGTTTCATCAACTAGTCCCACTATTACAGTAATCTCACTCTCTCAATATATGTGCCAACAGGGATGCTTGATTTTGATGGAACTACACAAAAACTTTGGGTGCTTCATTGCCTCGACAGCTTCCTTCCTTTCCTGTCAGTCGCCAATCTAAGCTTGCTGGCTTCCTTTGTTGTGAGTCGCTTGGCTTATCTCAGCTTCCAGTCAAAGGAAATACTAATTGATATGCTACCTCACACAGGTTGGTACTGGTCTTTGTCCTGATTATTGTGCTTGTCATATGTATTGGTAATTTGGTATTATGCTACTGTTTGCCGATTTCATAAAGGAGTAACTTGGAGCTTGATCTCACATGCCAATCATTACATTGGGTGATTTCAGTAGAACTACACAAAAGGATCAGATGGACAGGTACTTATGCTACTGCTATGTACTCCAAATTTCACTCAGACAAGCATCGATGTTGACAAGAATAAGTGCCTATATTCATTCGAGTATCAACTGGCATCAACCAGTTGTCAAACTCCAAGTATTAGGAGAGTCAGGGCCAAACATATTACTTGGCGCATAGCCCAGAAAAACGCAGTCCAGTCTTTGGTCCCAACTTGTGCCTTTTGTTTATCGGCACACATGGTACCGAACTGTATGGCATGGAGTCCAAAGATTCGAGACAAGTTGGTTGACGCGTATATTCATCTGGCACTTAATCAGTCTGCACGGCAGGGATGCTCCATTTCAGTTGAACTGCACAAAAAATTTGGGTGGTCCATTTTCTCAACCGCCTCCTTTCTTGTCTGCAATGTAGAATTTTGGCGAGCTATAGGACCAAGATGAGCTAGTAAACTAGTTGGATGGAAGTAGTGGCCAGGTTGCTCAAGCCTCCCTCGGCACGAGGCCACTATTTGATGATAAACCTACAAGAAAACTTCAGATTGTCTGTGCTGCCTCTTATGTAGTCGAAGGTTTACTCGTACAAGCATTAATTTTAGCAAGAAGTACCTCCGACTGAACACCATTTACTAGTCTGTACCCTAGGTAATTAAAGTTCATCCATGGATGATATTGGTTGTGATCTCAATCATTTGGTTGCATAAACATACTGAACATGTGTGTATCCGAATCTTTTTGTGAATTATCTATGAATATTGTCGTGTGATCTATCAATCATTTGGATGGATAGACATGCTGAACTTGAGTATATATATGAATCTTTTGAGTTGTTGATTGTGAACGTTGGCTATGAATATGAACATGTCCCGTGAACCTGAGTTTGATACGAATGTTTACCTGTTCTGTTGTACTTGTGTGTGAACTTGTTAATATGTCTACTATGGGATTTGTGACGTGTGGGTGTCAACGGCACACCTTCTTTCCGAGAAGAATTTTACTTGCTTTGTTAGGGTAGCAACGGCGCATCAGCTCTTTTTAATAATTTTGCTCTGTCTTCCCCACTCCCCCGCTCAACCCTTGTCGTAATGTTTTTGGCCACAAAACAAGCATAGTACTGTGTTCTTTTTGGGGCTTGATGAAAAATCGAGTGCTGGTTTCTATAGGTTGGCCCGCCCAGCAAATGGGTTGCTGGTCCACCATAGACAGGGAGGCTGAAAATACAAGTTGTATGGTGTAGAGGCAAGTAAAAAACGCCATTGAGAGCCATCCACTAAAGAAAAAAATCGCGTCTGATGCTCTTCTTCAGTCGCGCCGCTGGCCCCCTCTTTTTTTCCAAAGGGCGAACAAGTATCAGCTAGGCCTAGGTATGTGTAGCCCACGACATACGAAGACAGTGGTTTCAACTTATTTTCTGAGGTCCATACCGGCCTATGGGCCTCCCAGCGTAGGTTTTACTTTTTCTTAAAGATCGGCCCCCTCTTCTTCAGTCGCGCCCCCGGCCCCCTCTTTTTTGAAGCCCAATGTATTTTCTTAATAAAACACAAATCTTTGTTCTATTTATCTATATATACGAATAATAATGTTGTGTCCAATTTATGTTTTCCCATCTAACCACATTATATATATTTATATTATTACTATTATCATATATTTTATAGAGACTTATATGTACATTATAAAAACATCCCACGTGTTATTAACTTATAAATGTAAATGTTTAACAGAAGTTGGCAAGGAAAATCCTAGCTGTTTTTGACTCACAGGTAGGAAAATCCTGGTGATTGCATGCAAAAGCTTGCGAAGATTTTAAGGACCAATGTAATAATAACACGCTCATTTTTATTTTGAGAAATAATTCGCTAATTTGTTAATTTTATATATAAAAATATGTCGCAACGGTTTATTTTTTGATATTAATTGCTCCTTCTAACCTGACATTATATATAGAACGGGCCCAGCTAATTCGTGTATTTTAAGAAAGTGCAAATGGGCTGGTATTTCCTAGAAAATATTAAATGGTCCGCATTGGCGAAAAATTATTTGTTCACCCAGCCTAGCAAATGGACTGTACATTGTAGAAAACATGGGTTAAATATATGCCACATTTTTGCAGGCTGACATGTGGGCCAATAGGTCGAAGCCTACGTAGGGCGTTGTCAACTTGGTCAACAAATGATTATGACATCCATAGCCATTGATTTTATATGCAATGGCCGGCATGCACCTTCGATCTCTCGTCTTCTTCCTCCAGTGTCGCCGGGACCGCCTGGTTCGGCCTCTGGCGGCTAGCGGCTCTACTTAGCATGCATCGCTGTGAAGCACTACCCCACCGCCGGCCAGGCTATCCCTCCACCCCTCCACACTCCTGTTATTCTCCACCGACTACAGCCCCACGCCGCACCAGAACCAGTTATAACCCTTGTACTCGTCTCAATCTGTGACTCCACTGTCGCGTCTTCCCATGTCCGGGTCATTCCCGTCCGGGGCCTCGCCGTCGTCCACCGCCTTGCTGTGCTCGGCGTGGTGTGGTTAACAAACGAGAGTCATCGGAAGAGGACTGTATGTGGAGAGCCTGACGGCTGGGACCCACGAGGTCCATGGTCACATGCAAGGAAAGTTCCTCCGTATTAAGCTTAAAAAATGTTTCCTCCCCTTGACAGCTAGGACCCACCGGCTGTATCTTCGCACGGATGGAAGTGCCTCCTTGTTATGCGAAAAACTATTCCTCCCGTTGACAACCGGGACCCGTCAGACTTGGTGGCTGACTTGTGGGACTACTAAGCGGACGTGAACGGAGGGATTTGTCATCTTAATCAACAAATGATTCTAGCAGTTGGACTGTTGGATGTTAATCCAACAGCCGTCCTCCTTCATCAAGCTCTGTTCTTGCTCCTATCTCTCGTGGGGGGAGTGCTGCCGTGCACCCGAACCAGTCAAGTTTCCCACTCCTCCCCATCTGTGACTCCATTGCCGCGTCTTCCCCATCTCCGGGTCATTCCAGTCTGGGGCCTTGCCATCATCCACCGGCCTTGGTGCGCTCGGCGCGGTGTGGTCAACATGGTCAACAAATGAGAGTCATCGGAAGATGACTGTACATGAGAGGCTGACAGTGGGGATGCACCACACCCATGGACGCATGCATGCAACTAATGTTGGGTGCTAGCATAGGGGCATCGACTAAAAATTAAAAATTTCATATGCGCAGAACAATCAAGAACATGCTACGGGAGATGGATCACAGATCGTTACCACTAGACGCACAATGCCGTGTAGCGGAAGAAGAGTTGGGGCAGCGCGTCCGCGTGGATCGTCTCCTCCCCGTGCAATCTCCCTCGAACAGCCGGTCGTCGGTTCCCACATACAGGTTCGCCGGAGCGGCGCAAGTGCACCGCCTCTTACAGTATCCGCGTGTGCAGGAGGAACACCGTGCGGCAAACTGCTAGGTCCGATCACATAGTCGGTGGTCAAGTGGAGGTGGTTATTCACAACACATGCAAACCCTAATGATAGCGCCGGACCGATCATTTGCATGAGTGTGATGCACCCCAACTTTATATAGGCATCTGTCGTGGGCTCAATACTTGGGTCTCGCAAGGACCCTAAAGCCCATAAGTCCACTCAGCCAGAATCCACACACAGCTCATATCACATCTGACCAGTGTCCTCGGATCCGACCTTGTAGGTTCCTTCCCTTAAGCGCGTGAGCCCTTAGGTTCAAGCCGTCTTGGTCGCAGTTCGGATCACCTCCAAATTGCATGGTTAGTAGCGGCCCCTAGCAAGGCATGCCGAACACCAAGCAGACTATGAAGCTGGTTAGGCGAAAACCTATACATCATACTTCCGTTCCTTTTGCCACACGATATATGTTGTCGGGCTCAAGGCGAGTCTATCATCCTTTGGCTAGCTCGACCTCTTTCTTTCTCCAGTGATGCGGACCACAAACCAGATTATCTCATAATCCTTGCCACATGGCCATGCTTATCCTGGTTGGATCACACAAGGGGCCCAGTGTATATCTCTCTTGATCGAAGGCAAAATCCCATCTTGCTCGACCATGTCTCGCAGCATGCGTCTGGACAAGCCCAAAACCTACCTTTGTAACTACCCAGTCACAGGGTAGCATTTGGTTGGCCCAAAGCAAGTCTGTCACCATCCCGAGTACATGCGCAAGCTCAGGTCTTAGGACATAGAATGTATGTTGTACTAGACTCACAGATGACATATCGTTGCGTCTCATAGTTGGGTCTGTCCGACTTGGACCTTATCTCAACTCGGATCCGACTACGTCGAATCTAACCACATCCTTCCGAGTCCATATTATCCAGTTAGCATCCAATGCTCCATCGCTAGTGAGACTAAGCCATCGACCATGTCATATGCTTGTCTAGTTGGCTGCGCGTCCACACAGCCCTTTCGACTAGGGACCTTTTAGGACGTTCATCATACAATGCATAGTCCCATAAACAAGTCACGTACTTGCTGATACACATCATTGATAATGTCCAAGGACTATCTTTATTCATAAACACATAGGAAATACCATCATACATGATTGCCTCTAGGGCATATCTCCAACAGTATACCACCTGCACTAGAGTCAATAAAATAGACATCAAATGCCCATAGCTCTAACGTACCCCTCATGCTTGGATTGTGGAAGTGGCTTAGTCAATGGATCAGCAACATTTGCATCTGTGTGAATTTTGCATAACTCAACATCATCATTCTTTATGTTCTTTCGTATTAGATGATATTTGCGATCTATGTGTATGGTCTTGTGGTGATCCCTCGGCTCCTTGGCTTGTTCGATGGCACCGGAATTATCACAATAAAGGTCCAACGCTTTTACCGAGGCTGGGAAAATACCAAGATCATCCAAAAAGTTCCGGATCCAAACACCTTCCTTTACAGCTTCACAAGCCGCAATGTATTCAACTTCTATGGTAGAATCGGCCACTTTATCTTGCTTGGAACTCATCCTGCTCACTGCTCCTCCATTCGTGGCATACATGAATCCGTACTGTGATCGACAATTATATTTGTCGGTCTGGAAACTAGCATTAGTGTAACCTATTACGACTTTCTCTTCCTCACCTCCATAAACTAGGAACATCTCTCTAGTCCTTTTCAGGTACTTCAAAATAGTCTTTACCGATGCCCAGTGACTCTCACCTAGATTGGCATGGTTTCTACTTGTTAGGCTTATTGCAAAAGCAACATCAGGTCGTGTACATATCATGGCATACATGATGGATCCAATTGTCGAGGCATACGGAATCCGACTCATCCTGCTTCGCTCGTCAGATGTCAAAGGACTCTAAGTCTCACTTAGCCTTATACCATGTGAGACAGGCAAGAACCCTTTCTTGGCCTCACTCATGTTCAATCGCTTCAACAATTTATCTATGTACGTGCTTTGGCTCAAGCCGAGCAGCATCCTCTATCTATCTCTATAGATCTTGATGCCTAAGATGTAAACTGCCTAACCAAGGTCCTTCATTGAAAACTTGCCATTCAATGATTCCTTGACCGAGTCCAGCATCGAAACGTCATTTCCAATCAGTAGTATGTCATCCACATACAAGATCAAAAACACAATTGAGCTCCCGCTTAACTTCTTGTATAAACAAGCGTCCTCGTCACTTTTGATGAAGCTGAGACCAGTGACGACGTCATCAAAACGAATGTTCCAACTCCGAGATGCTTGCCTCAACCCATAGATGGATCTCTGGAGCTTGCATACCTTACTAGTGCGAGTCGGTTCAACAAAGCCCTCGGGCTGTATCATATATATGTCCTTGGTTAAATTTCCGTGAAGGAAAGCCGTTTCAAGATCCATCTGCCATATCTCATAGTCGAAATATGCATCTATAGCTAGCACGATCCTCACCGACTTCAGGTTCACTACCGGCGTGTAAGTCTCGTCGTAGTCAATTCCTTGAACTTTTCCACATCCTTTAGAAACAAGCCGAGCTTTGTGGATCTGAACATTTCCATCCACATCGGTTTTCCTCGTAAAGACCCACTTGCAGCCAATGGCCTTTATGCCAGGTGGCGGATCAACCAAGTCCCAGACTTGATTTTCATCGATGGACTTTAACTCTCATCTCATGGCCTCTAGCCTTGCCTAGGAATACGGGCTCACCATCACTCCCGCATACGTGGCCGACTCATCACTTTCTAGCAACAATACATCACGCACTTTGCGCAATCTTTCTGACCTCTGTGGTTCTTGTGCCCCTTCCACTACGGGTTCCCTGAATGACTCCAGTATGATCTCATCACCCATCGAGCCGTCCCCGAGTGATACTCGAATTTCTTCGAGTCGGACCGTCCTCCCGACTGAGAAAATCTTTCTCAAGGAAACCCCATTCCAAGCAGCAAACACTTTGTTCTCTTCTCGATTGTAGAAGCTATATCCGAAGGTTTCCCTCGGAAATCCCATGAATATGCATTTATTCGACTTGGGTGTAAGCTTGTCTGACATAAGTCACTTGACAAATGCTTCACAACCTCAACTCTTTAGAAAAGACAAACTGGGACTCTTCCCGGTCTACATCTCATGTGGTGTGTTATCTACGGATTTTGATGGTACACTACTGGAATTTGCTTATTTGCTGTCTGCCAATTCTTTGCCGTCTGCTGGCGGACGGCAAAGAAGGTCTTTCCCATCAGCTTGCAAAAAACGGACGGCAAAGAACTAGCTGATGTCAAAGAATGTCTTTGCCATCATCCAGTTCTTTGCCGTCTGCAGGCGGACGGCAAAGAGGGAGGTGGGCCCCACTAATGAGTTGTTCAGGAAAAAACCTAACGGCCCCCTCTTTGCTATCCGCTAGTGGACGGCAAAGAGCAAAAAAGCGGCTGGCAAAGGGGGGCGGACGGCAAAGAGATAACCTAGCTAACATCTTCCCACCCTGCCCCCTCCTTCTCTCTCTATCTTTCTATCCACTGTCCCCGACGAGACCACCGCCAACCACCACCGCCACCGCTACCAGCCACCCGCCGCCGCCCCGACCACCCGACACTCCCCTTGCACCGTCGCCCCACCACCCGCCGCCGCGCCCTCGCCTCGTCGCCCCACACCCCTCGCCTGGGGCGCCCAGACGTCCACCGCACAACCGCCACCCCTTCCATGCCGGCCAGCCGCGCCGCGGCCGTCCAGCCGCCCCGCCCCCTTCCCGGTGTGGCCGTCCCTGCCCCATCCCGCCACGGCCTCCCCCTCCACTGCCCCCCCCCCGAGGAGAGCCGCCCGTTGCCGGCCGTCCCCGCCCCGTCGCCACCCACCTCGCCGCCGCCCCGTCGTCGCCCCCTCCACGACCCATTGCCGCCCCCCAAAGTGAGCGCCTGCCCCTTATTTATTTTATGTTTTTCTTTTCTCTTTACTTGAGGTTATTTAGTTTAAGTTTTTTCAGTTTAGGTTATTTAGTTTAATTAATTTAGGTTCTTTAGTTTAAATAGTTTAGGTTTAATTAGTTTAGGTTATTTTGTTTAGTTATTTTGTTTAGGTTTACTTTTATGTTTAATGAAAAAAGAAGAAGAAAAGTAGAATAAGTAGAAAGGGGGTGGAAGAAGAAGAAGAAGAAGAAGAGGAGGAGGAGGAGGAGGAGGAGCAGGAGAAGAAAGAAGAAGAAGAAGAATAAGGGAAAAGAAGAAGAAGAAGAAGAAGAAAGAGGAGAGGAGAAGAAGAAGAAGAAGAAGAAAGAGGAGAGGAGGCGAAGAAGAGGAAGAGAAGAAGAAGAAAAGGAAAAAAGAGACCCCGACCCCCGACACCCGATCGACACCCCGACACCTCGGCACGACACCCCGACACCGACCCCCGACCCCCGACACCACACCCCGACCCCGACCCCCGACCAACCGACACCCTGCCAACACACCCCAACCCGGACCCCGAACCGGACACCCTAACACCCCGGCCTGACCACGACACGACACCCTGGCATGACACCCTAACCCTGACACCCCGACACCCTGACACCACACCCCGACCCCGACCCCGACCACCGACACCCCGACACCTGACACCCCGACCACCGACACCCTGACACCACACACACCCTTACCCCCGACCCCGACACCCTGACACCACACCCCGACCCTGACCCTGACACCTCGACCCCGACACGACACCCCGGCACGACACCCCGACCCCGACACCACACCCCGACCCCATATATATCTGTGTTGATCGGTTGTATTTTTATTATGGTCATGATTATAATACACTTAAATTATATACATATTATTATGTTCATGTCAGGTATCCAAATTTTTTATGTTGAAGTAATTTCGTTTACTTGTTGTCATTGGTAGGTGTTGACAGGATGATGGGCAAGGGTCCAGAGCGCCCCGATCCTCCTGCGAGCGCTACTGGGAGGGGTGGTTCCATTATTGCACCCCTGCCCCTCCAGAGAGCGCTAGTAGACAGTATGCAGACAACTGCGGCGGGCGCTTCTTCTGCGGCTGGGAGAGGTCGGGGGAGGACGAAGAAGTCTACTAGAGGTGGACGTGGCAGCGAGAGAGGTAGGAAGGCTATTACGCCTTCCTCGCCGCCACCCTCTGCTGATTCACCCGACCACAGGAGTGCTCCGTCTGACATGGACCCGTCTCGGACTCCGGTCCATGAGCCTCCAGTCACTGATCCTTCCCCCCACCAGACTGGGGTCGCCGATCCTTCGCCCCACGTGAGTCCGGTCCCAGAGTCTTTGTCTCGGAAGACTACGGTCACGAGGTCTTCATCCCAGAAGACTACGGTCACGGGCTCTTCGACCCAGAAGACTCCGGTCACGGAGTCTTTGGCCCACGAGACTCCAGAGGCTAGTGGCCCAGAGGATGGTAGCGAGGACACCTTTTCAGATGATAGCTACAGTGACGACGAGCTAGTTGAGAAGGGCAAGAAGGTCTACAAGCGTGGCGCTAAAAAGCTCCCGCCCGTGCCGACAACCCCCGACCTGAGGTGGTTGATTGCGCCTGAAGGGTTGAAGTAAGTGCATTTACAATTTTTTAACCTTTTGCCTTCATGTTCCTTCAAATTAATATCTAATGCATTGGCCTTGTCATACTGCAGGGTCTGGGTACACCCCCCTGGTGCCCGTAGCCCCAACCAGGTCCTTGGTGTGCTTTGCCGGTGGCACTTCCCTGGGTGGGTCACGTTGCCCGGTGAGGGTCAGGTTCCACAGCTAGCACTGACCTGGGAGCTGTACTCGGTTGCCCAGGCCCTGCCAGAGGAGAGGGTCGATGGTGTCTTGTGCGAGATGGTGGCCGACATTGTGTTCCGTCGGTTTTGGGTAATTTCTCCTCTACGGAATTAAAAATCAGCACTACCTAGTGATTGTACTAATCGGTGTTGCCTTGTTTGATTGGAGACCTTCTATAGGGTTTCAGAGGGAGAGCAGGAGGCCGCGTCTATGGTTGTGGAAAATGAGTGCAAGCGCCTACTTCAATACTTAAGGCACGAGGCTCGGGTGCAGGCCATTTGAGACTATTATGCCTCGAAGGGTATTAGGACGGGCAAGCAGAAGTGTCCCAGCAAGTTTCTGAGTAAGGAGAAGTACATGCAGGTAATTACATATTCTTAAGGCCTTGAACTTAGTTTTCTTGATTTGATTCGTAGGCGTAGCGCTGAAATTTCTCTTGACTCACTTAGGTGCCCCCGAGATGGTGTGTGGATAAGATGGACTATTGGGAGGCATTGGTGGATGCGTGGTGCTCTGTCCAATGGAAAGTCGAACGCCAAAAGGCCAAGGATAAGCGCAACCAAATGGAAGGTGTGCCACACCATCAAGGGATAACTGGGTATGTGGTTTGCTACATGATTCATGCAATTCATTCTTCATGTTAGCATTTATCCCTTCCAAAATGACTGAATTAATATGCTTAGTTAGTTAAAAAATGGCATAACTACCTTGGATAGTTCATCTATGCCATATTTTGCTCTAAAATGACATAATAACCTTAGATAGCTCTATAAAATGACTTAATATGCTATAGTTAGCTCTAAAATGACATAATAACCTTGGATAGATCAATAATGACATAATTAACATACTTTGGTCAAAAATGGCATAATAATCTTGGTTACCTCGAAAATGACCTAAACTTAGCTTATTTTCCTCGAAAATGACGTAACTAATACTTTGGTCAAAAATGGCATAATAACCTTTCTTAGCTCCAAAATGACCTATTTACACAGCAATATCATTCTCCAAAATGACCTTAACTAATATTTTGTTCCTCTTTCTCAGGCGCACCACCACAAGAAGCCTGTGCTAGGTCTGTTCGACCTCTATGGCTTGGCCCATATGGCCCCGTACAAGAAGGCCAAGCCATTCACGGAGTCTGACCTAGATGATCCAGAGAACTTCACCAACAAGACCTTCCACCACAAGATTGTGTGTTACAGAGAAAAGGGGAAGGCGATGAAAGGGGAGGACTTTAACACGAGCCAAGATCCTTTTCATACAGAGCTGGTGATGATATCTGGTGGCGGGAGGTCCCATGGGTCTCAAGCCATTGGTGATGGACTGATACGTTGTCCTAAGACTCTCCTGCAGATCAAGAAGCACCTGAGTAGCTCTGATCCTGAGATTACACCTCGTGCACGGCCCGTGGAGATCGCCATGGCGATTAGTTATTCAGACTCTCTCACCTTTCCTCCATTACATTGTGTGTGCGTCCGTCGATGATTACATGATGCTAATGTGGAGTGGTGTGTTGCAGACTATTGTTGAGAAAGAGAGATTGAAGACGAAGGCGCTTGTGGAGGAGGCAAAAAGGGAGGCACAAAGGGAGGCGGAGGAGAAGCAGAGGGAGATGGAGGAGAAGACGGTTAAGCTGTTGGAGGAGGAGAGGAACTGGAACGACAGCACTAACCGGGCCCTATACGAGCTCATTGTGGTACGTTTCTCGTGCATATTAATAAGCCCAATCATCCACGTAATGTTCGCATTACTATCTAATATGACTGATTCGTGAGAACCAAATGTGCAGACCATGTACGAGGAAAATGGTCAGGCCCCTCCGCGGATGCCCTAGATTGCTCCGGCGACCACGGTGAGTTTGATTTGAATGGTTGTTTCTTACTACTACTCACATTTCAGTTTGCGAACTTGCTAACAAGACATTATTGGAAATGATCTTTGGTGCAGCATGGCTCCCGACAAGCATCGACCACTCCTTCTACCAATGCCGGAACCCTGACCGGTCCTTCACCTCCGTCTGGCACTGGCGCAGCCCCGAACAATCCTACACCTCCGTGATAATGGTATTTTCCTTCTTATTTAGCGTGTTTAGTACATTTATGACATAATTTAGCCTATTTAGTCCACAAATGACATAATAAGATGAAGAAAATCAAGGAATAGGAAGGAAAGAAGAAGAAGAACGAGAAGAAGAAGAAGACTACAACAACAACAACAAGAAGAAGATCTTCTTCTTCTAGTCTTCTTCTTCTCCTTCTTCTTCTTCTTCTTCTCCTTCTTCTTCTTCTTCTTCTTCTTTTTCTTTTTCTTTTTCTTCTTCTTCTTCTTCTTCTTCTTCTTCTTCTTCTTCTTCTTCTTCTTCTTCTTCTTCTTCTTCTTCTTCTTCTTCTAGTTTTGTTCTTCTTCTCCAAAATAGAGTTAGCTCTAAGTTATATAAAAAATGGCATAATATGCTTAGTTCATTCTTCTAGTCTTCTTCTTCTTCTTCTTCTTCTTCTTCTTCTTCTTCTTCTAGTTTTCTTCTTCCTCTTCTCCAAAATGAAGTTAGCTCTAAGTTATATCTCATAATATGCTTAGTTAGGTAAAAAATGGCATAATTAGCTAGGTAAGCTCAAAATGGCATTTTTCTTCTTATGTAGCCTATTTATTCCATTTATGACATAATTTAGCCTATTTAGTCCACATATGACATAATAAGAGGAAGAAAATCCAGGAACATGAAGAAAAGAAGGAATAGGAAGAAAAGAAGAAGAAGAAAAAGAAAATAAGAAGAAGAAGCTTCTTCTTACTTCTTCTTATTCTTTTTCTTCTTCTTCTTCTTCTCCAAAATGAAGTTAGCTCTAAGTTATATCAAAAATGGCATAATATGCTTATTTCATTCAAAAATGGCATAATATGCTTAGTTCATTCAAAAATGGCACAATTAGCTAGGTTAGCTCCATTTTACCTAAGTATGCTTACTTCTTCTTCTTCTTCCTCTTCTTCTGCATTTTCTTCTTCTTCTTCTTCTTCATTTTCTTCTTCTGATTCTAGCTAGTCTTCTTCTTTTCTAACTTTCTTGTTTCCATTTTGCAGATTTAATTCACTATATGGAAGCTTGCATGGATGGAGTGCTTGTTTCCCTTATCTTTTTTCATTTGCATCGATGAAAAACATGGAACTTGTTATATGGATGCATGGAACAATGTGTTGGATGAACATTGTGATATGTAATATGTATATATGGATCGAACTATGTTTATTATGTATATATATATGTTGTGATGGAGATAGATATGTATATGTATATCTGTGTGTTGGATACATCATATATGGGTATCTGTGTGTGCCTGTGAACAAAATATATATATGTATATCTGTGTGTGAATTCCTGTGAAATTAAATGGATTCAAACAACAACAGGGGATATATAACCTCTTTGCCGTCTGCTAGCGGACGGCCCGTCCGCTAGCAGACGGCAAAGAGGACACGTGGCAGCTACCTGTCAAACCTGGGAACACTGGCTGCCTATTTGGTCACTTTGCCGTCCGCTAGATCACTTTGCCGTTTGCCAGCACACGGCATAGCTGGCCACGTGGCAGCTTCGTAGTACTGCCTAGGTGAGCTCTTTGCCGTCCGCCAGCGGACGGCAAAGTGATTAGAATCTATGTCGTCAGCTAGCGGACGGCAAAGAGCGCCGTTAACCCCCTAACGGCTCTCACGCCACCGCACTGCCATCCGTTCTCTTTGTCGTCTGCTGGCATCGGATGGTGAATGGCATAATCCTTTGCCACCCGTTTCTGAAAAGCGGACGATAAAGAAGGCCTTTGCCGGCACCCTTTCATCCGGACATTTTGCTGTCTGCTCGCGAACGGCAAAGAGGTTTGCCGTCCATGAACCATGCCTTTGTCGTCTGCCAAGGAGGACGACAAAGAAGCTGATTCCAGTAGTGGTACCCTGTTAAGTGTGAAAGCTGCAGTTTCTAGAGCATATCCCCAGAATGACAAGGGTAAATCCGATTTGCTCATCATTTCCCGGACCATGTTCAACAAGGCCCTAATTCTCCATTCCGACACACCGTTTCTCTGTGGCGTACCAGGAGGTGTGAGCTGATATACCATACCTTGACTTTTCCGATGATCATCAAACTCCTTGCTCAAGTACTCACCTCCATGATCTGATAGTAGAAGTTTTATAGTCTTGCAGAGCTGATTCTCAACCTTGTTTTGAAACTCTTTGAACTTTTCAAAAGTTTCTGACTTGTGCCTCATCAAATAGATATATCCATATCTACTCAAGTCGTCGGTAAAAGTCACGAAGTACTGATAGCCACCTCAGGCAGTTGTGCTCATTGGTCCACACACATCACTGTGTATCAGTTCCAACAGCTCGAACGCCCTCTCACAACTCTTTGCAAAGGGAAAACTTTGTTTTTGCCACTCTAGTTTTTGCCCACTTTGCTTATGCCACTCTAGGATTTGACATTTCACTTTTGCCACTCTTAGCTTTTGGCAATATATCACTTTTGCCATTCAGTGGCAAAAGCTAAATTTTCTGAGTGGCAATTTTGATACATTGTCAAAAGCTAAGAGTGGCAAAAGTGAAATGAAGAATTATCGGTTTTGCCACGGAATGGCATTTGTGATGTATTATCGAAAGCAAAGAGTGGCAAGATTGAGATGTCAAATTCGAGAGTGGCATAAGCAAAATTGGCAAAAGCTAGAGTGGCAAAAACAAAGTTTTCCCCTTTGCAAAAGGAGACTTAGTCGTCTTGCCGAGCAAGCATGATTCGCATGTCTCGAACGACCCGAAGTCGGATGAAGTTAGGAGCCCATCATCATGGATCTTCTTCATGTGTTTCAGACTAATGTGTCCAACCCGACAATGCCAGAAGTACATCGGATTTATCTTATTAGGCTTATGCCTCTTGACATTCACGTTATACACCGGTTGCTGTTCTAGATTCAATATAAATAGCCCATCAACAATGGGTGCATAGCTGTGGAACCTACCATTCAAATAAAACTAACAACCATTGTCCTTTAAATTTAATTAATAACCCCGACTCATCAAGCATGAGGCAGAAATAATGTTCCGACTAAGTGTAGGAATGTAATAACAATTATTCAATTCCAAAATAAATCCAGAAGGAAGCTGGAGCTGCATCGTGCCGACCTCCAACACAGCAACTCTTGCTTTCTTGCCGACCCTGATGTCAATCTCCCCTTGTGCCACACGCGTAGTTCTTACCAGCCCCAGCAACAAGTTGCAAATATGAACAACCGAACCGGTATCAAATATCCAAGAGCTGCTAAGTATGTCAGCAAGGTAAAAGTCTATAACATATGCAACAAGTGTACATTTGCGCGAAGAAGCATTTCCGGCCTTCTTGCCATGCTCTGCAAGCCACTTGCTATAGTTCCTCTTCAAGAGACTAGTTTCCTTGCAATGACAGCAAATGGTCTTTGAGTCCGGTGCAGACTTCAGCACAACAGCGGAAGTTACCGTCTCCGTACCATTTTCCTTTGCCTTTTTCTTGGACCAACTCTTCTTGAACTTAGCCGATTTCTGCACCATCAACACTTGATGTGTGCCTTTCTTAATATCCTGCTCTGCCACATTGAGCATCCCATGCAATTCAGTGAGGTTCTTATCCATGCCATGCATATGATAGTTCAAGATGAACGTCCCATAGCTGGGCAGAAGAGAACCCAGAACTACATCAGTAGCCAGCTCATCCAAGAGCGGGAAGCCCAAACGATCCAAAGCTTGCATATATCCAATCATCTTTATCACATGTGGGCTCAGTGGATCACCTTCCTTCAGCTTGCAATCCATCAAGGATCGCCAAACGTTGAACCTTTCGATCCTAGCCTATGTTTGAAACATGCTCTTGATACTCCCGATCATATCGTAAGCCTCAACATTTTCAAAATGCTGATGCAAATCGGGCTCCATACAAGCCAGCATCAGACAGTTGATCTCCGTTGATTCATCAACGAGTTTCTGGTAGGCATTCTTAGTTGCGGTATTGGCATTATGGGCAGGTTCCTATGGAAGTGGATCCTCTAGAACATGTTCCTTTGTATCATGTTTGAGAACAATTCTCAGATTTCTATACGAGGTGGTAAAGTTTGTTCCATTCAGTTTATCCTTTTCCAGAATTGATTTCAATGCAAAGTTGGGTTGAGCAGGTGCTGCCAATGATCTACAACAGAAAATATGCAATCACTAAGCAATGTGTTAATGTAGAATAATTCAAGTCTTCAATATAAATACTCCCAATGAAGTTGGCATCCCTCTGCGAACTCTCAGTGATTCAGGATCTGACTAGCACATGCGACTAGTGAGCTTTAGCATCACTCCTAGACAACATGCCTATCTGGTAAGCAACTCCTTGCTAATCGGATCTCTATACAACTCCTGTCGGTGGGGAAGGTATCTCATACCCCGGTCCCCAGCCTTCTTTGCCACAAGGCCTAAAACCATTTTGATAGCCTTGTCAAGTTAACCTGATGCAGTGCATGTCCGTGTCCGACATGAACCCTTCAGTTCAAGGATAGCTAGCAGGACCCCAATTTTATGAGCCCACTACTAGACGTACTTGACATGCGAAGGTGCAACATCGGGAATGGAAAATTTCTTGATATTAACAAGGGAACTTTCTATCATTCTAACATGCCTAGAAAACAAGAAGCATAACAACCACAAATAAAACACATATTGTAAAATAGTATGGCTCCTTCATGGAAGTTCTTCCAGGCCGGCTCCGACTCCGATGACCATCTAGGAACTCCGTCTTGTTTGTCATGCCGGGACGCCAAGCCACCTACCTGATCTCTGTTATCCAACTACTAAAACTAGTAATGAAATTTACATAGAGTCGCATGTCGACACACAGGTTGTTATACAATACAATGACAACACTTTGGCTCCTTCCGGCTGACAAACACGACATGCATGCCATGTATAATTTACACACATGCATCACATACACATGAGCCATGCTATTCACATCAAACCTGCAAAACAAAGTTACGCATAGAATCGCAATCTACTAGCTTGAGTGATCATGTAGGAAATACAAGGCCCTACACAAGGCGCAGTGCCCGACATTTTCGGAAATCACAGATCACATCTGAACTCCGATCATGCCAAATTTTCCGATCTGACCGATCTTATCGATCATCGTGAATCCGATTCGGATTTACATTTCACTATTAACCCCGATGGCGGATACCGACCGGTAGGGGTAGGTTGTGTCTCGACCTCATCGACCCCGATCGTCAGAAAACATAGCTACATTGATCCCCACATGCATTTGATCTCATCAACCATGCACATAGCCGATCCCATCAACGACAACATATCTCATCGATTGCCTCCACATATCTAATATGCATACGATCCGAATTCAAATCCTATAGTAGAGGCTCTAACACCACTGTTGGGTTCTACGATAGGGTGCGTCGACTGCAAATTAAAAATTTCCTACGCGCAGAACAACCAAGAACATGGTACAGGAGATGGATCATAGATCGTTACCCCTAGACGCGCAGTGTCGTGCAGCGGAAGAAGAGTTGCGACAGCTCGTCCACGTGGATCGTCTCCTCCCTGTGCAATCTCCCTTGAACACCCGGTCATCAGTTCCCACGTATAGGTTAGCCGGAGCGGTGCAAGTGCACCACCTCTTATAGTATCTGCGCATGTAGGAGGAACACCATGCAGCGGACTGCTAGGTCCGATCACATAGTCGGCAGTCAAGTGGAGGAGGCTATTCGCAACACATGAAAACCCTAGTGACAACACCGAATTGATCAATCGCATGAGTGTGCCGCACCCCCACTTTGTATAGGTGTCTGCCGTGGGCTCAATACTTGGGCCTCGCACGGACCCTAAAGCCCATAAGTCTACTCAGCCAGAATCTGAACAAAGCTCGGATCACATCCGACCAGTGTCCTCGGATCTGACCTCGTAGGTTCCTTCCCTTAAGGGCGTAACCCCTTAGGTTCAAGACGGCTTGGTCACAGTTCGGATCACTTCCGAACTGCACGGTTGGTAGCAGCCCCTAGCAAGGCATGCCGAACACCAAGCATACTATGAAGCTGGTCAGGCGAACCTGTACATCATAATTCCATTCCTTTTGCCACACGATATATGTTGTCGGGCTCAAGGCGAGTCTGTCATACTTGTGCTAGCCCGACCTCTTTATCGTTCCAGTGATGCCGACCACAAACCAGATTATCTCATAATCCTTGTCGCATGGCCATGCTTATCCTGGTCGAATGACACAAGGGGCCCAGAGTATATCTCTCCTGATCGGAGGCGCAAATCCCATCTTTCTAGGCCATGTCTCACGGCATGGGTCTGGACAAGCCCGAAACCTACCTTTGTAACTACCCAGTCACGGAGTAGCGTTTGGTCGGCCCAAATCAAGTATGTCACCATCCCGAGTACATGTGCCAGCTCAGGTCTTAGGACATAGAACATATGTTGTACTAGAGACTCACAGATGACATATCGCTGCGTGTCATAGTTGGGTCTCTCCGACTCGGACCTTATCTCAACTCAGATCCGACTATGTCGAATCCGACCAGATCCTTCCGAGTCCGTATTATCCGGTTAGCATCAAATGCTCCATAGTTAGTGAGACTAACCCATCGACCATGTCATATGCTAGTCTTGTCGGCTGCGTGTCCACACAACCCTTTCGACTAGGGACCTTTTAGGACATTCATCATACAATGCATAGTGCCACAAACAAGTCACGTACTTGCTGATACACATCATTGATACTGTCCAAGGACTATCTTTATTCATAAACACATAGGAAATATCATCATACATGATTGCTGTTAGGGCATATCTCCAACAATTGCGTCCTTTTTACCCTGAAAAATAATGTTTTCTCCCCCTAACTACTAGGACCCGCCAGCTACATCTTCGCACGCAAGGAAGTGCGTCCATATTACGGGCAAAAAATTGATTCGCCCCCCTAACTACTGGGAGCCACCAGCTACATCTTCGCACACAATGAAGTGCCTGACAGTCGGGACCCACCTGGTCGAAGTGTACGTAGCGTTATCATTCTGGTCGCGAATATGAACGTACATACTAGTTGATGTAGAGGCGCGCACGTAGCATGTACACATACATACAATGGCCAGGGTGCAACAATGTAAATACGGACATGTACGTACATACGGGCGGGGTCTCGAACGCCTACTCATGGATATATATACGGACGGCCAGGGCTTGTGTACATGGAGAGGCAACAGACAGCAGCAACAGCGTCTTGTTCATCGGGCAGCAAATCGGCTGGGTCGGAACGGAGAAACAACATCCTATTCATTGGGAGGCAATCGACTGGGTCGGAATACATCGTGTTCATCGGGAGCCAACCGGCTTAGATGGAACAACCGATGGAAATGAGGCCTGGCGTACCGCAGAATGGAGGAAATGGCCTTGTTTCGACCGGCCGCGGTCGAAACGGGTTCCTGTTCATCGGGAGGGGTCTGGCGTACAACAAAACGGAGGAAACGAACCTCCTATGTTGAAAACAGGGTCCTGTTGATCGGGAGGGGTGTGGCGTGCTGCAAAACGGAGGAAACGGACTTGTGTTGGAGCGCTATGGTCGAAACAGAGGTCCTGTTCATCGAGAGGGGTGTGGCATACTGCCGAACGGGACTCCACGGGATACTGTTCATCTCCACCGTTGACTGCCTCCACGGGCTATTTTTCATCCACCGTCGACCTCCTCCAGCCTCCACCTGCGATTGTTCACCCACGGGCTCCCGTTCATCCAGCCTCCACCGCGCGTTCCTCCATCGGCTACTATTCAACCTGCCCTCTCCATGGGGTCCTATTCAACCACCCCTCCACGGGCTACTATTAATCCAACCCTCCACTGGCTACTGTTCAACCAGCCCTCCACGGGATCCTATTCATCCAGCCCTCCAGAGGGTCCTGTTCATCCACCCCCAAGCGACTCGATCGGGGTCTTGTTCATCCGGCAACGGCCTCTACTACCATGGGGTCCTGTTTATCCAACCCCGACCGGGAACTGTTCATCCACCCCCCCCCCAACAACGCTCATTGTTCTTCCAGAGGCAGCATCGATCGGCTTCAGTTAGCAGCAGTAGCAAAGGAATCACTCGAGTTCTGTTAATAGCAAGGGATAGATCTATTGCTCGGGTTCAGTAACGCGTAGCCTGTAGTGCAATCGCTCGGGTTCAATTAGAGCCCAACGTGTCACTCGGGTTTAGTTAGAGCCCAACGCCTCGCACACACGCACGTACGTACGAGAGAAATACGCATCGCTCGGCCCTCGACCACCCACCGTAACCGGGAACTACCCTGATATTTTCCTCGCCCTCGCTTCTACCATGATTTTTCCTTCATGGACAACCCAAAGAATGTCATGCGGCTGCGTCTTCGGCCCGCCCAGGAAGAAAATCCCATTTTGTGTCATGAATTTTTTGTCATAGAAGTAGGACCCCACCAATCTATGATTATACCGGGTTTTGTCACAATTATCGTCATAGAAGTGTCATAAGCATGACAAAAAAATTCATTCCGCCCAAAATGTCACGGATGTGTCTTTTTTTTGTAGTGAAATTCCATTATAATTCAAAAATGTGTTGTACATTCTTACAAATTGCAAATGGGCTATAAGTTCTCTGCCACACACTTGTGGGCCTACTAAGTTGACGTGTCCCCTAAAAAAGTAAGTTGATGCGTATTCAAGGCTTTGTCAACTTATAGTCAACACACAGTTCTAGCAGCAGCGGTCGTTGGATGTGTCCGTCCAACAAATGTTTTGCTTCTTCTTCCATCTCAGATATTCTAGCTTCAGCCGCCTAAAAAACGATTCCTCCCCCTGAGATCTGGGGCGCACCGTTTCGGAGGCTGACCTGTGGGCCTACTAAGTTGACGCATACAAAGGGCTTTGTCAACTTAGTCAATATAAACAATTATAGCTGTAGTGACACTGCGATGTCCATCCAACGGCCATCGTGCTTCTTCAAGCTCTGGTCTTCTTGCTCCAGCCGCCCAAACCAGCATCAGCCGTGCTGCCTGCTCCCGCCTCCCATGTCCGGCTGTGCTGCCACCCCTGGCCATGCCAACCCTCTGTACTCACCACACCTCATGTTATTCTCCGGCGACGGCAGCCTCACACCGCAGCAAAAGTAGTCAACTCGCGTACTCCCCTCCGCGTGGGTATCCACTGTCATGTGTTCCCCGGCTCCGCGTCGTCCCTTTCTTAGACCTCACCGTCGTCCACCGCCCTGGTGCTCTCGACGCGGCGTGGTCAACATGGTCAAGGAATGACTTCCATCGGAAGAGTATTGTACATGGAGAGGCAGACACCTGGGTCCACCGCAACAGCAAGGAAGTGGCTCCTTATTACGTGCAAAACAATTATTCCTCCACTGACAGCAGGGACCCACCGGTTGGGCCACCGTATTTCGTGAAAAAATGTTTCCCCCGTGACTGGTGGGACTCTCCAGCTACATCTTCGCATGGAAGGAAGTGCCTAACAGTTAGGACCCACCTGGTCGAAGCGTACGTAGCGTTGTCATTCTGGTCGCGAACATGTACATACATACTGGTCGATCGGTCCCTCTTCAAGTATGATCTATGGCCGAGCAAGTAGCCGCACGTGTCCTTGTAGAGCACCCAACATAGTAGTTCACGCACTCCCGTCTATGTCCTGTACACATACGTACAACCACAAGGCAAAAAATGCGGCCACATATGAACTTACGGGGGGGTCTCAAGTGCATATTCACGCATATATATACGGACGACCAGGGCCTGTGTACATGGAGAGGCAATGGACGGCAGCAACGGCATCCTGTTCGGGCAGCGAACCGGCTGGGTCAGAACGGAGAAACAATGTCCTGTTCATCGGGAGGCAATGAAATACATCGTGTTCATCGGGAGCCAACCGGCTTGGGCGGAATAGCCGATCGAAACGAGGCATGACATACCGTAGAATGGAGGAAATGGCCTTGTGTTCGACGGGCCATGGTCGAAACGGGATCCTGTTCGTCAGGAGGGGTCTGGGGTACCACAAAACAGAGGAAACAAACTTCTCTTGGACCTCCTATGTTTGAAAGAGGGTCCTGTTGATCAAGAGGGGTGTGGCATACCGCAAAACGGAGGAAACGGACTTTTGTTGTAGCGCTACGGTCGAAACGGGGGTCCTGTTCATCGGAAGGGGTGTGGCATACCGCCAAATGGGACTCCACGGGATACTGTTCATCTCTAGCGTCGACCTCCTCCAGCCTCCACAGGCTACTGTTCATCCACTGTTGACCTCCTCCAGCCTCCACCTACGACTGTACATCCATGGGCTCCTGTTCATCCAGCCTCCACCGCTCCTCCACCAGCTACTGTTCAACCACCCCTCCACGGGCTACTCTTCATCCAGCCCTCCGCCGGCTACTTGTTCAACCATCCCTCCACAGGGTCCTGTTCATCCAGCCCTCCACGGGGTCGTGTACATCCAGCGGCAACGGCCTCTACTACCACGGGGTCCTGTTCATCCAACCCCCCACTGGGAACTGTTCATCCAACCCCCCCCCCCCAACAACGCTCACTATTCATCAAGGGAAGGACACAGCAGGGTTTGATCGACTTCAGTTAGCAGCAGTAGCGAAGAAATCACTCGGGTTTAGTTAATAGTAAGGGATCAATCGCTCGGGTTCAATAACGTAGGTAGTGCAACCGCTCGGGTTTAGTTAGAGCCCAACGCCTCACTCGGGTTCAGTTAGAGCGCAGCGCCTCGCACACACATGCGTATGTGTACGAGAGAAATGTGCATCGCTCGGCCCCCGACCACACACCATAACCGGGAACTCCCCGATATTTTCCTCGCCCTCGCTTCTACCACGGGTTTTTTCCATCATGGGCGGCCCAAAGAATGTCATGTAGCCGCGTCTCCGGCCCGCCCAGGACAAAAGCCCATTCTTGTCATGATTTTAGGTCATAGAAGTAGGAGCCTACGACATCTATGATGATACCGGGTTTTGTCACAATTATCATCATAGAAGTGTCATAAGCATGACAAAAAAATCGTTCGGCCCAAAATGTCATGGATGTGTCTTTATTTGTAGTGCCGTGAAGGGTCAGGTGGATGCCCTGCTACGGAAGTTCTTGCAACATGTACCGTGCCTCGTGGAGGCGTAAGAACTTATGCTTCGAACTTTAAGAGATAGTATGTTTTGTAATAATCTGCTAGGGTTCTGTGATTTCCTTTCCATTTGCTTTAGCATTCTGCATCGGCAGGGCCTGGTCCCGCGCATACTTCAGCCGCCGATGGGTCGTCCGGATCACCAGGACTAGACCAAGGGGTGAGGGTCTACGTGACTAGTTAGGCCCCTGGGTCACAATGCCCAGGAGTCCCCCTTGATGTACGAACATCTCTCCGGAAGGAGATGCGAGAGTAGGTCTTAGCATTCAACGTCGGCAGGGCCCAGCCCCGCGCATACCTCAGCTGCCATTGGGTCGTTCGGATCACCAGGACGATACCAAGGGGTTAGGGGCTACGCGACCAGTTAGGCCCATGGGTCACGACGCCAAGGGCCCCCCTTGACATACAAACAAACCTCCATACCTTTCCTCGTCGGGCTCTCACTCGGGTGGGGTGCGCAAAGACTAGGTCCGAGGGACCTGGCGAGGTGGCGTACGCCGGGCATGACCTGAGCGTAGCCCCCCTGCCCATCCCCCTCGCGCAACTCTCCCGAGGGCGAGGCGGTATGGTGAAGCTGAACATCGAGCCTCGTGGCTCTCCTAAGGTTAGTGTAGCCGTTAGGTTACCCCGAGTTGTTTATCACTAGCGCGGAGCACGGCGCTTCCGCTCTTGCACGGGCATAGCGGCTCCTCAAGTGTGTCGACTGCCAGCACAAACATCGTGCCAGTCCATAATCATGAGGCGGTCAAGGGTGGATTTGCAAGGGCATACGAGTATACGACGTTCATGGAGTCGAAGCACCAGACAGACAGGTGATAATCATAAAGCAACTCATGGATAGGGTAAAGTCAGTTCTGATAGATGTAAGAAGCATACATGTCGCAGGGATGGACCTACACGGCTTGGGGATAATGCAGGCCGAGGGGCGCCCCCAACTAAAAAAACAAAAAAAGTGTCAGCTGGCACCATTGTTGAAGAGGTGTTGGAGTAGTTGAAGACGCGCGCTGCAGAAGTCGCTCCTCATGAGTCCCACAGTCCATGAACCTCATGAGGCTCTGGAGGCCCGGGAAGCTCAAGAGGATCCATCACCACCATCGACGGGATCACCTAGGCCTGGCTCACGAGCCGCTAGGACGCCCTACGTGTGGCGCTAATGCACGACAGCCCTGTTCAGCAAACCGAAAGGCACGCGAACATAGCTATGAGGGGGGCCCACGCACTGGCCAATGTGGGACGGCCAGAGGAGCCCCTGAGACACTACCCTATTAAGCCCAGGGATGTTGACACAAGCGCGCAACTCGCTGACCTCGCGTGGGGTGGGGAGCTGTGCCGGTTCGTGGGCGATGGTCGCCTCGCATAGCTCATGCCACCTGAAGCTCCTTCATTGCCTTGGTGATGAACTCCTGAGTGCCTGGCACCTCGCGCCCTACGCTTTCCTCATGGAAGCGCGTGTTGAGGCACCCCTCCACATGGTGCCTGAATGCCTCCATCATGACGCTGACCAGGTCAGAGGCCCTCTAGGCGAGAGCCCCCAAGCCCAGCCTTAGAGGGGCGCGCCTTCCTATGCGAGAGAGGTAGGCACCCCGTCAGTGGGCACAGGGTTCAAGGCAGCGCCGTTGGACTCCCCACCCTCCCAAGATCCTTGGCGAAGAAGCTGCTTCGTGTTCTTGGGGATAGCCTCAGGAGGGTAGACAGCACCCTCATCATTTGGGTCCTCGACCGCTGCAACCTGGTAGGCGCGCTCAAGAGAGCACACCACGTCCTTCTCCTCACAGGCGACCGTGATGACGCCACAGCTTCCTGGCATCTTGAGAACATTGTGACGATGATGAGTCACTACCATGAACTTGCCCAGGGCCGGATACCCAAGGATGGCGTTGTACGGGAGGCGAATGTGGGCGACGTCAAAGTTGATGAGGTCGGTGCGGTAGTTGTCGTGCTTGCAAAAGGCGACATCGATGCAGATCTGCCCACTCGGGGTGGTGGATCCGTCGATCACTCCTACGAAAGGATTGCTCAGCTACAGCTTGTCATAGGGCACCTGGAGTCGGTTGAACATCGCAACAGAGAGAACATGGAGCCCTGCGCTTTTGGTGAAAATATACAGGGGTATACATTTTCCCCTGACTTGTGCATGGACCAGCTGAGGCCAGGCCAGAGTACAAGAAACCAAGATATTTGAAGAAACCAACATGCAACTCAGAGAGACAAAGGCCAAGCTAGAGATGCAAGATATCGACAAGAGAAGCCCCCCCCCCTTGTCGGGCAGGCGAGCATGGCAAGGGGCGAGACCACCAGAAGCAGGCAACCCAGGCACCCTAGCAAGGTCTCCCGGGGATCGCGGAGGCAGAACAACCCCACCAACCAATGCAGCACGACCCACGTTGGTAATCAGTGCAATGTCAAGCTACAAGGTGATTAAGCGGCAGCCATTTGCCACATGGCGGCCATTTCCTATAGAAGAATCCCACAGATGACACCCAATCCGCGATGTGTCAAGAGAACAAGCACGAAGCTGGCAAAATAGCCCGGCAAGCTTTGCCGGGCAACCAGTGATGTGACACTAAGCGGTGCATTTAATGCACCCCGTCAGCCCGTAGAGTTAGGATACACTAAGCGGTGCACAATAAGCGATGCATTTAATACACTATTTGCTATCATATCAGTCCATAATGACTACTTTGCCATTGTGGTGACCCCTTGATCTATGAAAGGAGGCCAATGGCACCCGTAGGAAGGGTTGGAAAGTTGACGACCCCACACCACCATACGCGCGTAGTTACTACGACCCTACGGCCACCCTTGCGGGGCAAGTGATTCCACCATCCTCATTCCAGCATCAATCCACTAAAGCAGGTGTAGGGTCTTATGCCTCCCGGCGGGTTGAACCTGGGTAAATTGCTTGTGTGCTCTCTGCCGTTCTGTCGTGCGTTGGTCCGCTCTTTGTGCAACGCGATGTCCGCCTGCCAAACCAGCAAGGGGCCTCCTGGTCCCATAGGTGGCCGTGGATATTCCGCGCCATGCGCCGCCATTGATGAGTGTCTGGGTGACGAACACGTTGCTGATGGTAGGCGAGCAGAGAATCGGGAGGGCACCGACAGTTGTCGGACACTTGAGCTAGTCGGATGAGTTGAAGGTGATGGTGTACTTGGACCACCTGAGAGGACGTGTCGCCTAGATCTTGAGGAGGGCTGCATTCACCTCACGAGGGAACTACTTGAAGATGCGGTGTGAGGTAGGGACCTGAGCGCCGCCCAAGATGCAAGCGATGGCTCGAGGCTCATGGAAGCCCCCAGCCCCCTCGTCCTGGTGGTGGTCGTCATTCCTTCTTGGTGGTGGCGGCAGCGGAGGAAGGAGAACGTTGCACTGAGAGCGGTCCTCGCGAGGTTGATCTCTCCAGGCGCCCTCACGAGGTTGGCCCTGGCAACGGTCCTCGCGAGGCTGATCACACAAGTCCTGCCAGGGGTCGCGGTCGTCCCAGCGTCCTCCACCTCGGCCACCTCCACGACCGTCGCCTCGGTCATTGAGCTCAGGGCGACGACCGAGGCGCCCATCGTGGATGGCCCTGAGCTCCTGGCACTCATTGGTTTTGTGGCTGTACATGTTGTGGAGGACGTAGAACGAACGACTGCCCTTGGATGACAGCGGGTGGTCACAGCCACGCTTCATATCTGGTTCGGCCACGAGCACGGCCGGTCCCTTGCATTTCACGTCCTTGGCCTTGGTCTTCTTGTCTTCTAGGTCGGCCCCCGAAAGTTCCAGGAGGGAGAGGCGACCTTCCTTAGCCCTCGCGTACTTTGTTTCCATGTTGAATATCTCCAGAGCCGTGCATAGGTCCTCGTGTATGGCGAGCTCCTCCTTCATCTTGACGTCGTGGATGCCATCAGTGAGCACCGAGATGACGGCTTCATCCAACATCTTGGGGATCTTGAGGCGAACACTCTTGAAGCACTAGATGTACTTCTACAAGGTCTCTCCTAGCTGCCGATTGATGTGTTGCAGGTCACCCGCAGCTGGTGGACGGTCGCGAGTGCCCAGGAAGTTGGCAATGAAACTCATATCTTGTCCCAGGAGGAGATCGATCCCGAGGGGGGGAGGTTTAGTAGCCACGAGCGTGCATCGTCCTTGAGGGCCATGGGAAACCAGTTCACCATAACTTTCTCGTTGCCATTGGCCGCCTTGATGCTTAGCTCATAGAGCTACAGGAACTCGGCAGGGTCAGGGGTGTCTTCATAGCGTGGAGGCAGGTTGGGCTTGAACTTCCCTGGCCAGACGATGTTGCGCAGCTCTGGAGTGAACGCGCGGCTTCCAATTGTGGTCACAGGAGCCCGCCGTAGAGGCCGAGCCTGATCTTGGCACTCGCGCGCCACCACCGCAGGCCGCGCATGGGCTTGACGTGGTGGTGATGGGAGCGCATGCTCCTCTCCTTGCGGCTGCTCCACCACCTGGCAGCTTTCTTTGTCGCACCCGGCTTCTTGCATGGCGGCTCGCACCATGGAGCCCCGCGCCTTGGCTCGAGTGTGACGTCTTATCGACAGGTGGAGGAGGTCCACCATGAGCCACGTCGCCCGCGAGAGGCGCCGGGGGAGGCAACGAGCGGGACGGTGCAGGGGCCTCCCTGGCGGTGCTGACGAGCTCGGCGATGCTATCCAGGTAGTCCTCATAGAGGTCGTCGATGGGGCGATAGCAAAGGAGCTCGTGTGTCATGAGCAACGCAGCCTACGCGCTCGCCGGCCCGCGATGAGCATGAAATGACGATGCTACCGCCGGGGTCAGCGACGGAGTGGCGATGCGCCCATCCCGCCACACGGAGGGCTGCATCGACGAAGCTTGCTGCTCGTGGACCACGGGGCCGGTGGCAGCATTGGCCGTTGGCGACGGGGAACAGCGGTGTCGGCGTTCTGGGAACAGGGGTCCCCAGACTTTCCTGCCTGCGGCCTGCGGCATGGCTCAAGTGGGGGCCCAGCGCGGCCCATCTTCATCAACACGAGGCTCAAGACCCTCTCGAGGGGCCAAGCCTCGCGAGGCGGACGACAAGGCGCATCCTCAGGCACAGCCTCGTCAGGCTGGCTCGCGAGGAGGCAGAGAGTTCAAGGTGGGGTACCTCGCGAGGTGCCCATGACGCAAGCCATGACGACACGGGGCACCAGGCGGGTGCCAGCGCGCGCAACGTCCCTCTTTCCTCTTTGGTGCAAAGGGGGCAAGCGTATCCGCGGAGTACCGAAGCATCAGGCAAAGGTTGCCACTTCGGTGCAACGAGACCAAGACCAGGAGGACTACGAGACGGAGGTCACCATGGAGCCCAGTGCGGCGTCATCACCAGAGCCTTTGGCAGGCGAAGACTGCTTTTGTTAGGATAGATGTACTCGCTGTCCCCCTTCAAATTAGCCCGCCATTGTTGGATCCCTTCCCGCTCAATATTTGGGGAGAGGACCAGGGCCTCTATAAATAGGACTAGCAAGGGGTTCGATTCCTGGTTGCTCGGTCCGGGATCTGAGAGAGAAAGAGAGAGAAAGGTGACTGAACTCTTCATAGAAGTTCATCACCACAGCCAAGAACAGACCCTCGCGAGGCTGTTCTTCCTTGTATTTTTCATCCACACCAGCCCCAGGAGGCAATCCATCCACCACACACTTGAGTAGGGTATTACACCACATCGGTGGCCCGAACCAGTATAAATCTTGTGTTTTTCGTGCAGGTCTTTTAGTAGTTTAGATCCCATCAAGACGGAGAGGTTGAAGGCGAGATTTCCGCGCGCACCCCAGTGTTCGAACCTTAAGGGTCTGCCGGAACCCGAAATCCGACATTTGGCGCGCCAGGTAGGGGTGCGCCGGAATTCGTCCTCCACTACTCCGTGTCCCGTTGCGTCTTCATCGCCATGCCCGGCGACCAGGAGGTCAACCCCGACCCGTGGGCTGCATGGCCCAAACGCGCGAAACCGCTCGCCTCGGGCGACCCCGCGCCCCAGGCAGCTCGCGGTCTGCAGGGCACTGCGGGCCGCGGGCGACGCGGACAGACTTCGGCAACTCTTACGCCGCGGCAGGCTCGGTCGGCAGCACGGGCCTCCAATCACGCTGCGACAACGACACCATACACCCGCCGGGAGCAGGCGAATTCGAGGGCCGCGCTCACGGTGGCCCGAGAGCTGCTGCGGTGGAGGTTGCTGGAGGGCGGCCACGACGTGCTGCTAGAGCGTGTGGCAGAGCTCCTGGGCTTCGCCGCCTCGGGGGCTCACCCCTTCTCCACCCAGCTCCCATCTCAAGCTCAGAGCGACCCGCACGGGGGCTCCGCGTGCGCCCGCGTGCTTCAAGGCTACTCCGACGCCAGTGAAGCTGTCAGCACCGGACCGGTGGCGGCGCTGCCCCCGCCCCCGGCCTGCGAAGGAGAAGGACTCGACGCGACCCGCGGCCCCGGAGGGCGGCCGCATTGCCACCCAGTGGCAGGCATGACAGGTGGGGCCGCATGGCATGCGGGGCGCCACGGCATGGCGTACGGGATGACGGTGACGGAAGAGTATGTGCCCCTCATGATGGACCAAGGACACCCTCACGAGGACAGGCAGGGCTCACTCCTCGGCCCCAGCTGGGGGGACGAGGTGATGGAGGCTGAGCCCTTCCAGGCGCTCGAGGACGAGCCCGCTGGCCACGCTGGAGGCAGCGATCACCAGGGGCCGCTAACTCTTCCTGGCAGGTATATGCTAACCGTGGATCGCAGGACGTGCAGGTCGCCGCGGCGAGCGGCTGCCCCGCTCCTACAGTCCCTCACCCCTCGGGAGGAGGGTGTAGGGGGCTGCAGGGGAGGGGCCGGGATCCGGCATCACCACCGCGGCGTTCAGAGCACGGCGTTCTCAGGAAGTAGGCCCTCTGCTGGGGAGGTGCCTCAGGGCCTGCCCCTGGCAGAGGACCCGTGGTCGTCGGGGGAACCGCTGGCGACCGCTCTACCCCATCGGGCGACGTCCTGGGTTCCGGTCGTTGCTGATGGCACTAGATTGTGGCGCAAGGCGGGCCCTCGTCTGGCGATATAAAGCAAGGCCAGTACCTATGAAGAAGGCCCAGTGCCCCGTGACACTCTCATGTAATAATGAGTGGGCCTGTACACGCCCGGGAGTCTTAGGGGTGCCGGCCTCAGGCCCTGGGGCTCCCTCCCATGCCCAGTGGACAGCACTTAGCTCCGCGCTGGTGAGAAGACGTCCAAGACTAGATTAGGTGCCGGACGCGGCCTTTTGTCTGCCTTTTGTTGCCCTTCCCTTTGGTTTCAGCTTTTCTCTCGCTGGATTTAAGTTGGATTCGAATTTGAGATTTGCGTGTGTTTGGGGGAGGGGTGCTTGTTCTCGCTCAAGCTGTTCTCGCATTCTGGTTGCTGCTTCGTCACAGCTGCCTCCCCTCGCGAGCCCCTCGCGAGCCGGGTCAGGCCAGGCTAGTGCGCAGCCCAGGCTGCCGCTGTTGCTCCTTCTCGGGAGGATTTTCGGGTGCCTGCGGAGGTTGTTCTATCCGGAAAAGGCCCAGAGCCTGTGAAGCAAGGCGAGTGCCTATGAAGCTCTCGCGCTCGAGGAAAAGGCCCAGAGCCTATGAAGCAAGGCGAGTGCCCGTGAAGCTCTCGCGCTCGAGGAAAAGGCCCAGAGCCTATGAAGCAAGGCAAGTGCCTGTGAAGCTCTCGCGCTCGAGGAAAAGGCCCAGAGCCTGGGAAGCAAGGCGAGTGCCTGTGAAGCTCTCGCGCTCGACGGAAAGGCCCAGAGCCTGCGAAGCAAGGCTAGTGCTTGTGAAGTCATCGCGTTTGGGAGAAGGCCCAGGGCCCGTGGAGAAGGCCAACACATGAGGAGTTTCTCATCAGCGACAACCTCACATCCTGAGGACCCAGCTAGAAAGCACCCAAGGCGTCATGCCCTCCTGCAGGCCGCCTCAAAACCAGCGTGGGACAAACGTAAACTAGCCCACCGTCAGGCGCGAGCGCAGTTTGGTTACTACTGATATGATAGACACAGGTTTTTACATGAGGGGCTTCCCCTCCCAAAGTGCTCTCACACACCACCAGGTCAAAAGCCTGAGTTCTATTCATGCAGAGTGAAAAAGACAGGAGTGATACGCTCTCAGTCAGACCAATCCCCCAATGCGTCCCCGGAAGCACCTCCTGAGCCCTCGCCGGAGTCGCCGAGCTCGCCATTGACGCCTGCGTCGCTACCGGCGGCGTCAGGGCCGCTCACCGCACCATCCTCGTCAGCACCCACGACCACGTCGCTGTTGTCCGAAGTGAAGGCCCTGACGAGGGCGTCCACGTTATCCTCCACCCAGCACGACAGGTCGTCCCAGACGGCCTGGGGGACTGGGGCGATGACAACGTCGAAGTCGAAGCGGGGATTCATGTTCTGAAGATGGCTGAAGACACGGGAGAAGGCGCGCTTGAGCAAGGCGCGGCTCCTCTCCTCCACCAACCTGTCAGCCCTAACCGACCGCGCCTCCAGCTGCGCCACTACGGTGGTGAAGAACTGTAGGTTACCGGCGTAGTTGATCGTGTGTGGCTCACCGACGGACGCCTCACAGATGTTGCCCAAGGCCAAGTTGGCCCTCTCCCTGAGCGTGGTGAACATTGGGCCATGCGCGTGCTCCAGGAGCCGCCGCTGGCGTATTTTGTCGGCGTTCTGACGCTCGACGGCCTCGGCCTCTTCCATCCGTTGGCGAAGGCGGAGCACCTCGGCTTGAGAGGCGGCCAGCTCTTTCTGCGCTGCCTTAAGGGCGGCCCAGGAGGCATTAGCCAGCCACATCGCCTCGTCCCGTTGGGTCCTCAGGGCTGCGGTTCTGCCTTCGGCTTCGACCCGGATCATCCCCAGCTTCCCCTCGAACTCACGCTCGAGGCCTTGGCGCGCCATCGCCACCCGACGACAAACCTCCTCCAGGACACGCGCTTCCCGCGCAGCGACATCGTCCTCTGCCTGCGTCACTAGGCGCTCCCTCGTCTCCAGCCTCTCGTACTCACGGGAGCGTTCGGCGGCCTCTAGCACCAAAGCTTCCTCGCGCTTCTGAAGCTCAGCTGGGTCACCGCAGGCCACGTCCATCGACGCGAGGGCTGCCTCGCGCAGCTCCGCTTGCTCCTCCAACGAGTGGCTTCGGGCCAGGAGCTCGTGAGCTCGCTCCTCCACCGCCTCTTGCCAGCCGTCAGCTCTCCAGGCCTCCTCGATGGCCTGGGAGCGGGCCACTCGGGAGGCCTCCAGCGACGCCTTCGCTTCTTCATCATCAAGGTCACGTTGGCGGTGCGCAAGGGCGACGGCGGCCTCCAGCTCGCGCCTCCTTGCAGCTAGGTGCAGGCCCTCGGCCTCCAGGCGAGCATCTTCAGCAGCAAGCTCTTCCCCAAGCAGGTCCACCGCATCGGCCGCTCGTCGAAGGAACCCTTGGCAGCGAGAGCGGCGCTCCCGAGCGCGCTCGAGCACATCTTCCACGTCATCATCCACCCCAAGCAGGCGCCGGGGATTGCGGGTCATCGTTCCCCCTGCGGGCAGGGGGCTGGGGGCTGGCGACCTCGCAACGGCCGGACGCGCCACATCAGAAGCCCGACCAAGGGCCAGCCCGCCTCCAGATGGGGGCGTAGGTGGCGCCTCAACCAGTCTCAGTCCAAGGCCAGACGGGAGGTACCCGACAGACTGGCTATCCCCTGAGAAGGCCCACGAAGGAGAAACGCGGGGAATGAAGGGCCGCAGCGCACCTCGGGATGATCCGCCCCATCAGATGCCCTCACCACGAGGGCAGAGCTGCTCGGAGCACTTGAGTATGGCGGAGGAGGCGAAGCCGAGGGAGGTGGTGCCTCGGCGACTCCCGCGATCTCAGTTGGAAGGGGCCTGTAGAGCAAGAATCAGCGAAAGCAACAAGAGGATCGGGAGTCAGAGAGGAAAAAGACTTACTCGTCAGTGGCGAAGTACTTCCTGTGCTTCAGCACGCGACAAGGGGAGTCAACACCCAGAGCCTCCCTCTTCCTCTGGAGGGCCTCGAAGTCCATGCAGAAGCGGCCCAAGAGAAGAGCGCAAGGATCAACCTGCCGCGAGGACGAGGCACCCGGACGGCCCGCACTGGGAGCACCCGCCTGGCGCGTGCCACCAATCACCTCGTCAGAAGCCGGGACCAGGGCCTCCAAGGCCCCAGCCCCGGGCGCTGGGAGCGGCTGCCTACCACCTTCAGCCGCAGTAGTACGGGCCTCAGGAGCTGTCTCCTCACGAGCGGCATCGGGCGCTGCACCCTCCTCCGGAGCTGCCCCCGCGTGAGCAGCCTCGGGCGCCGCACCCTCCTCCGGAGCCGTCCCCTCACAAGCGGCGCACAACGCTGCCCCCTCCTTCGGAGCCCCCTCGGCCTCAGGCGCCTCCTGCCTCCCTTCTCCGCCGCTTGAGGAGTAGTCGCCTTGGCTGATTGGGAGGGGAGTCACCACTACAGGGTTCTCGCGAGGCGCTTGGGGACCGGCGGGGCGCAGCCCCCACTCATCGAAGGCGGGCCTCTGCTTCACGAAGTCAGCCTTGCTCTGACAGAGATATAGCAAGGCCCCGCCTTGCCGGATGTTGCCAGGATTGGGGTCCCCGGCCAAAGTCAGGAGCGTCGACTTCAGCGCCGCGGGAGCCAGGTCTTCTTCCTGGAGCCTCATGTCGTCCTCGCGCCCCCGGAAGGCCCACATTCGGTGAGAGTGCCGCTGCAGGGGAGCGACACGGCACAACAGAAACTCCTTCACCACTTTGGGTGCTGTCACGCCGAGTTTCCTCAGGAGCGCGAACCGGGGCCAGACGAAGACAAGCCGAGGGCTCTTCTGCGTCTCCTGGCCCCAACCCGAATTGGGGATGGCAGGCGAGGTCGGCTCCGATAGCAGGGGGCTGGGCACCCCTGCGTCCACATACAACCACTGCTCGCGGAACCTGGCCGCGGGCTGGGGGAGTTGGAAGTCAATTCCAGATGCCTCGGACACAGGCTCGGCAGCAAAGCTCGCGCATGCCCAGCGCTGGGAAGGATCGACAAGACGCAGCGAGAAGAAGTGGCGCAGCAGGGCGACCGAAGGAGGGATGCCCACCATGGCTTCGCAAACGAAGGCAATGACCGAAAGGAGGCTGATGGACTCAGCACTTAGATGCATTATGTGGATCTGATAATGCGAAAGCACGGCATTGAAGAAATCGTTGAAAGGGGGAACCTGACCCGCCCATAAGGCATCGGTAAAACATGGGACCTCAGTGGCTGTCCTGTCAATGGAGAAGTGGGACGCAGGCCAGGCAGTCGTCCTTCCGCACTCGTTGAAGACGGTGGCCAGGGCCAAGATGTCCCTGCCCAGGCATTCTTGGTTGAGCACAGTCGACCAGCCGACGAGGGGGGCCACCGTTGGTGGCGCATAAGACGAAGGCATGGGTTTCTCTGCTCTCTCCTTCCCCGTCGGAGCCATGGCGATGGGAAGGAGGGGGGGATTCGAGATTGGATTGAAGGGAGGGGGAGGTGCTCGAAAGAAGGAAGAACAGAGGACACCCGAGCAACAGGAAAGGGGACGGCTGTGTACAACTACCAGTCTGCCTAGCAGGGCACACAATAAGGAAGCGTGGGGGAACGGTGCCGCCCACGTCCAATCAACCGCCACGCGGCGTCCAAGGCTGCAGGCTATTAGGGCCCGCGACGCTTCGCCCTTGCCCTTTCGCCTATCGGCACGGCCAAGTCCATGCGCGCCTTGGGCCCGGGGGCTACTGTCGGCGTTCTAGGAACGGGGGTCCCCAGACTTGCCTGCCTGCGGCATGCGGTGTGGCTCAAGTGGGGGCCCAGCGCGGCCCATCTTCATCAACACGAGGCTCAAGACCCTCGCAAGGTGCCAAGCCTCGCGAGGCGGATGACATGGCGCATCCTCAGGCACAGCCTCGTTAGGCTGGCTCGCGAGGAGGTGGAGAGTTCAAGGCGGGGTACCTCGCGAGGTGCCCATGACGCAAGCCATGACGACACAGGGCACCAGGCGGGTGCCAGCGCGCGCAGCGTCCCTCTTTCCTCTTTGGTGCAAAGGGGGCAAGCGTATCCATGGAGTATCGAGGCATCAGGCAAAGGTTGCCACTTCGGTGCAACGAGACCAAGACCAGGAGGACTACGAGATGGAGGTCACCATGGAGCCCAGCGAGGCGTCATCACCAGAGCCTTTGGCAGGCGAAGACTGCTTTTGTCAGGATAGATGTACTCGCTGTCCCCCTTCAAATTAGCCCGCCATTGTTGGATCCCTTCCCGCTCAATATTTGGGGAGAGGACCAGGGCCTCTATAAATAGGACTAGCCACCCACATAGCAAGGTGTTCGATTCCTGGTTGCTCGGTCCATGATCTGAGAGAGAAAGAGAGAGAAAGGTGACTGAACTCTTCATAGCAGTTCATCACCACAACCCAGAACAGACCCTTGTGAGGCTGTTCTTCCTTGTATTGTTCATCCACACCAGCCCCAGGAGGCAATCCATCCACCACACACTGGAGTACGGTATTACACCACATCGGTGGCCCAAACCGGTATAAATCTTGTGTCTTTCGTGCAGGTCTTTTAATAGTTTAGATCCCATCGAGACGGAGAGGTTGAAGGCGAGATTTCCGCGCGCACCCCAGTGTTCCAACCTTAAGGGTCTGCCGGAACCTGAAATCTCACAAGCGGGGTGCACCATCGCCCGCGGGTGCCGTCTGGGCGACGCGGGCGGTCAGGACAGCCCGGCGCTCAGCACGAACTCGACGAGCATCAGCAATGGGGATGGCGAAATGGTGGCGAATTGACTGGAGGAAGAGATGCTCCAATGCAGCCCTACGTGGCGCGCCAAAAGTTGAATTTCGGGCTCCACGGACCCTTGAGAGATTCGTACTCTAGGTGCATGCGAAGAACTCAACCTACCCAGTCTGGCTATCCGCCAATCTCACGGCCTAGCTTGATGAACAGGAAGAAAACAAGACACGTCAGTTTACCCAGATTCGAGCCACCTTGTGGTGTAAAACCCTACTCCTACTTTGTGGTGGATTGGCCTTGAGGGGCTAAGGATGTACTAGTATAGTGGGAGAACAACCTCAGGAGGAGGTGTGTTCTTGTGCACGAATGAGCTGGTGGTGTGAGGATGGAATGGACCCACCCCGGTCTACAGTGGTGGTGCTGCTCTACTAATAGTGGCCTTGGTCCTCTTCCGAAATAAAGACGTGAAGGGATCCCACAACGGCCAAATTCGAAGCGAGACAACTAGTACATGTTATCCTGACAAAAGTAGTATTCGCCTGCAAAAGCCTCTGGTCATGACGTCGTCGTGGGCTCACGATGACCTCCGTCCTGTCGTCTGGACGGTCTTGGTCTTGTTGCACGGGAATGGAAACCTTTGGCTGATTCCTCGCGACTTAGCGCCTACGCTTGCCTCCTTAGAAACAAAGAGGAAACTGTAGTCATGCGCCCAGTGGCGCCGGCCTGGCCTTGGTCATCATGGCTCATGTCATCCGAACCTCGTGAGATGAGGCTTGCATCTAAAACACCGCTCCTCAGGAGCCAGCCTGAGGAGGCCGCTCCTTCTAGAGGTCTTGGTGTCATTTTCCTGTCGAGGATTTTGAGTTGTTCATGCCGAAGGTGGGCCGTACCAGGCCGCCGATGGATCCACGCCGTGGGCTGCAGGCAAGCAAGTCTGGGTACCCCTATTCCCAGAACGCAAACAATACTATATAATGAAGAGGGTTTAGCAAAGTGAAATGCAAAATAAAGAAAAAAATTATTTAAGCCAGATATAAATGAATGCTTACAGGTGGGGCCGGGTCGAGGCAAAGAATGGTAACAGCCCTGTCTTATTATAGCTTTCTTGAGGCTCCCCAAGCAGACTCTTCACAATTTTGTTGACTTCATCAGCGGTAAAATTGCTAGAGTTGTACCGCTGAAGGTCATTTGACTCGCCTGAGTATTCACACACTAAGCCCGATCGGTGGCTTAAGGGGAGGATTCTCCATGAAATCCAGCACCGGACTTCATGAAATCATGTTAACCCATTGCCATCAAGGCCCTTACTTTGGAATAAGCCTAGAGTGCTTTAGCATGTTCCTCTGGAATAATCTTACATGGCAGGTCAAAATCCATGGGAAGGCGGTTGGCTCTATAACACGGCAGAGGGTTCTCATCGGTTGGGGTAGTATTGTTGCAATAAAACCAAGTTTTAACCCATCGTTTAGGGTGGCTGGAGGAAAAGCGTCATCTCTACGTCTCTGGATTGAGACTCCACCAAGTTTTAAGCTTTGTCCATCCGCGCATTCAGTTTGGCGGTTCATATAGAAAAACTCTTTGAAGAGAGCGACGGTGGGCTCCATTTGTAAATATGCTTCACAAAAAATTTGCAAGTGGTAGATGTTGGATATGGAATTTGGGCCAAAGGCTTGAGGATGATGGTTAAAGTCATGCAGGCCGTCCTGAATTTTTTTTGACCCGGGAGGTGTGAAGCCTCTAAGGATATGATCAGTAAAAACCACAACTTCTCCCTCACCGGGTTTTGGAACATCTTCCCGTTCGCTGGCTCTTCAGCCAATTTCTTCGTGAGCCGCCAAGAGACCTTGGTCTTGATAATCTTTAAGGATGGCTTAGATGAATAGCAAAGGCACCCAATTGCAAATAGTGGTTTTTGACATGTTGAGCTGCCTAAATACGATGGAAAGCTGCGGAAATATAATTGCGGGTTACTTTAAAAATAATGGCTCGTCCTCACAGTCATATGAATAAGAAAGCATAATGGCAAGTCGCCATAAAGCAGAGGCAGTTTTTGGAAACTTGGCGAGTTAAAATATGCTGGTGAGCCGCCCAAGATACAAGGGCGGGTTAGCTAAATTCAGGATTGTTGAATTTTTGCTAAGTATAGAATAAACAATTTTCAAACTAGAGCGACTACATTTATTGATCTGCGGGCAGTTCAAAAAATAATAATTTCTAAACCCTAATGGTGGTGGCGGAAGTATAGATGAACTACTCATAGATTTTGGAAGATGCAGAGTCTGTTCAGATGCAAAACAGATGCTAAAACTATTACTACATGATTCACTATTGCAGGATGCTACTAACGCGACACTGCGATCAGAGACCCTTTGACGAAACTATGTGCGATTCATTAATCGCAAACGGTGATGTAAAAAAACCGTCAAAAAGATGAAAAACGTTTGCAATGAATGATACATCAAACATGGTTTAGATTTTAGTTGGGTGTGCAATGAGGGGCATACGGTTGATCTATACGAACTATTTGCGATGAGATAGAACAACAGAAACGGGAAGCCAGATCAAGGTGTGTGCGATATACGGCATACAGTTCACTCCAATGAACCGTTTGCGGTGATTGAGGTGAACACAAATAATTCGATGTAGCAAGATGTGTGTGATACCCATCAAACATGTCGGTAATCATAATTGTGTGTTATCATTATAGACAACCCATACGGTGTTTTTGTGAATTGTGTGCTCATCAGGGCACACAGTTCAACAAACCAACCTGTGGGCGATAATGTAGAAGATCTCTGTTGAATACATATTACTAACCGTCTATGAATAGATTGACAAGATAAACAGAGATATATATAGTCTGCTTAATTTAGTCCTTCTTGTTGTTGTTGTTGTTAGATGGCCCCGCGACATTGTCTTGGCAAGGACGCTTCTTGCCACTGGCCGTTGGCTTCTCGTCACCGCAGCCGTTGTCATCGTCGTCCTCCTCCTCGTTCAACCATTCCTCCTCCTCATCATCGTCGTCCTCTTCTTTGTCCTGCGGCGACTCCTCGTCTGTCTGGTTGTCGTGTGACGACTCCGGAGGTGGCGTCCCTTCCATGAACCGGATATAATCGAGGTATGGGCTCGACACCGGGCTCATGGACGACGAGCGGGATGATTCCGATGTTGACCTATCATCGGGCGCCAGACTGCTGGCCGAATTGTCATCCTCGCTGTCGCTCGACATGGCTGCAGAGTGTGTGCCGGTGAGTAGCACGGCTTGCCGGGTAGGATGAAGATGGTATGAAGCGGAAATGCCAATTGAAGCGTGTTTTTTTCCGGGCGGGGGGGGGGGGGGGATTGAAGCGGGGGTTGACATATTATCTAACCGCTGGTATAATCAACCACAATTATTTGTACCTAGACACTCCAAATTCCCGGGGTTGCGTAGGACTCCTATTGGTTATTTGGCTGGTTTCCTTTTTCAGGACAAAAACAAGGAATGAGTTTTGGGATTATGCACCGGTATCAGTATGAATGGAGTCGGACATTTGGCAAGCAATACATTGAGCTCTTCTTATTGATAAAGCCCGTAATATAAAAACTAGAAAGGAAACAAAAAAGACAAAGAAAAATATCTGCACGAATCTTCGCGTAACATCAATTGCATAGGACCTATATGTGCATTACATTGAGCACATGTAGATGTGCTTTAGCAATATTGTCAAACAAAACGAATCTTCACGATAACCACAACTACACATGCTAGTTCCTTCTTGTCTCTTGCTTTCATCTGTTGCGTGTGATTGATTCTTTCTTCCTTCATCGTACTGATTGTACATTCCAGATCAGCCAATTTTTTCTTCAGCTTTACATTAACTTCTGCGAGCTTGGTGATAACACTCCGAGCCCTACCATGCCATTCTTCATTCAGTCGGTTAACAAAGGCACAAGCCTCATATCCCTGCCAATGTTAAATAGTATTCAGGATGAGCGGTGGCATTAACTGAAGTAAAATGATGAACTTAATTAGCACTAACCTCTAAGGGGCAACTGAGAAACCGCTTGCCAATGTTGAATCCCTCCGTGCATACACATCTAGCGGGAGTGTGCCTGTGCACACAACTCAGCTTTTGGTACTTCTCGGTGACGCAAAACTCGGAGTCGAACTCGTGTTGTGAGAGTTTGGAGTCATGCTCCGGATCCAGTGGTAGATCGCTTTCCTGGGGGGAGGCGGGTCATTCAGGAGAGATTCAGCAAGGAGCTATACTTTGGACATGCTAAAAAAGATCGGGATAGATTGGAACCTGACAGGACAATTCGGATCCGTAGTACACCTGCCTTCTAATGACCTTACGCAAGTGCTCGGCAGCGATATGAGAAGGAGCAGCCGCACCAAAACCATCAGCACCAGTTGTCCGCATTCCCCCAATGTCAGCGCCACGCGAGGGAATTTGGAGGCTATGTAGGGATTTGGGGGAAATGGGGAAACTATGGAGATAAGCTAACAGTCGGGAACTACTTATGGAACTATATGTTGTATATGACACATTGTTTATACATGTCGTTTGTGCTAGGTATTACAATGTCACACACCATTTCCACACCAAACCGTGTGAGAAGACAATGAAGGTGAGACACGGTTGCCGTTACATAATTGTATGTGATGTACTACCCTGTCCATATAATTGAGTTACAGTGAGATACTATGTAAATAGCCGCTCTGTGGATATCCCTAAAAAAACAGCCGCTCTGTATATAGAGATGGCGGCGGCGGCCTAGGCAGCGGCTACCGGAGAAGAGGTCAATCCTCGGTGGGTGGGCGATGGCAGCGTCATAGGAGGTGAATCCTCCGTCTGCGGCGGGAGATAGGAGGAGCTCAACCATCCAGGTCGGTGGCGGCGTGATTCGAGCACATCCGTCGCTGTTGATGGCGGGATAGTGGAGGTCGAACTTTAGGCGACAGCCGCACTAAGCTTTGCTCCTCGACCCTGCTGTCTCGGCATCCACCACATCGCGCTTCTCTGTCTGCTGGGTGGTGGTCGCCACGCGGCTAATTAGTTAAGGTATTCGTTTTGTGAGTGGCTTAATTAAGGTATTCAATTCCTAAGGGTAGTGTTGTACTAGTACTCTGCATGTAAATTGACTGGCCATTAACTTTTTTCATTGCATGTCTGGATAACAACATGGAGCGCCCTGAGTAATTATGAAAATAAAACCTTGTGATTTATGCATGCATCTTTGGGCTATAGTTAATCCGTGTATTAATTTTGTTGTTTTGTTTCTAATTACCATTCATGTGCTGCAGATGGAACGATCTTGATGGATGAAGAATCGGAAATTTATCAGTGGTGTGACAGAGTTCATGAATTTGGTTGAAAGTACAAAGAGGAGAATTGGTGATGTGGATTACATCTTGTGCCCATGTACTGATTGTGCCAATACAGAGTTAGATGAAGTTGCAGAATTCTAGATGCACTTAGTCTCTAGGGGATTCAAGGATGGATATACACGTTGGACTAGACACGATGAAGAGGAGGTCATGGATGAAGATACCCAGGGCAGCGAGATGCAAAACCACGATCAGTGCCACATGGATATTGAATCTAACATCGGGGCAGAGGCATCAAGCTACCAATGGAACACCGAAAAGCCAAAACGCCCATTAGAAAACCAAGACCTCGACGTAGATGACGACAATCTTGATATGCCAAATTTTGCTGCTATGATTGTAGATTTCAAGGGCCCAAAAAGGATATGGTTGGGTACAAGGATCTGCAAACCATTGATGCAGACTCCAAGAAAGAATTGTATGCAGGTTACAAAAAGAAATATTCCAAGTTGAGTGCCACCCTGGCGCTTCTCAAATTTAAAGCAGCAAATGGTCTATCAAACAAGGTCTTTACAGAGATGTTAGAACTTTTCAACGAAATTCTTTCGGAAGATAATGTGTTCCCAGAAGCACGAATGAAGCGAAGAAAATTGTTTGCCCATTGGCTTGAAGTGCAGAATATACATGCTTGTGTGAATGATTATATATTGTAATGTGGCGAGTACAAAGATTTGCGTGCATGTCCCACATGGAAGCATGCACAATACAAGCTCAAGAGAGCAAAGGACAAGTACAAATTGGATGACTGGATCAAGATTGGAATCCTGTTCAAGGTTGTTTGTTAATTGCCTTTAATTCCAAGGTTGAGGCATTTTTTTGCAAACCCTAGAGAGGAAAAGAGGTTGTGGTGGCACCATGATGAGCAAATTGTGGATAAGTTTATGAGGCACCACTGTCGTTCCCAACAAGCGGTGGTGTCGTGGTACTAAGTCTGAGAGTAAGAGTAGGGGTACGTAGGAGGACGCAAGATCCTAGCTACGATGAGATTGTGCACGCAAGATTTACGAGTTCAGGCCCTTCTCGGAGGAAGTAACAGCCTACGTCTCGATACCCACAGGCTTGGTCGACTGGATTATGCGTGAAGTTACAGGGGGTGCGAACCCTTGTGCCATAGGAGGGGGTGACTTATATAGAGTGCGCCAGGACCTCAGCCATCCCACATTACACAGGGTTCAATGTACATTGAGACAGGGCATTACTGGTAACGCCACCTATAAAGAGCTATAAATGACCTTTAAGACTATAGAGTGAACGCTTGACCGTTGCCATCCTGAGTGACATTAGGTCTTCCGTACTCCGTGTGGTTTCTTGTATCGTCGGGTGACTTTGCCTTGGTCGAATGGAATTGGGGTATCCGAGTGAGGTTTGAAGGTCGCGTGGATTGCACTCCTTGGTGAACTAAGTTGGTTTCTTCTTTTGTGCTTTGAATGCCTTTGGGCCTAGAGCAGTGACCTTGGGTAGGGTGTCTACGTCAGGCCTATGACCCTACCCTAGGTGCATGGCATCGTCAGGTGGCCCGCGCCTCGCCGTCTTCGTTTGCTCGCCAGCCACCCTCGAGCATATCGATGTAGTAACCCTCGCCTCTCCTGTGGTCTGGCCGGGTTTGCATTAAGAAGCTTGTTGGTTACTGCTCTCCATCGCGGTGAGGCATATTTCCTTGCAATGCCTCTTCCAATTTCATTTCGTATGTTCCCAAATTGGCTATAAAAAATCGAGAGCGTATATATGTTCATTATCAACCTTCCTTACTACATATAAACTATATTTGTTCTAATAAGTTATTGCCTATTTACAGATCGCGGGCGCCCGAGTCACACAAACTTAACAAATTAGGCATACATTTTCTAAATTATTGCATGGCATGTTTAGAAAGCTTGATCCCAAGTGGTTAGTTTTATGCTTATGCTCCTTTCCTGAGCTTCACATCTGTTCTCCATAGATGCCGAGTAGCAGCGAAAGCACTCATGCTTCAGGCGATCTATCTTCATCTGATTCAAACAACCCTTGGTCTTCAGCAGATTGTGAGGGATCAAGTAATGTTGAACGGGATAGAGCTGCAGCAATTAGCCTTCTTGTCAGGACATGAAGGAACACTCGAAGGAAGCCCACACACTAGCCTAAAAGGTGTATATGAAGTAACTGAGATTGATTTAAAGTCTTGGCTCCAACTAAACTAGATAAAGCACACACGAGGTACAGGAGTGTGTGTGGATTTGTTGGCAGAGTAAGGCTCAACATTAATTTGCCGGGGTTTCGAAAGGCTGACACATAAACACGGTAAAGGATAGTCCAAAAGATCATCAATCACTTCAACATTACAGAGCTGTGGAGAATGCAGGTGGAACATGCTGCACTGAACAAGGCTAGGGATGCTTGGAGAAACTGGAAGAACGTGCTATACAATAAGTACTTGAGTGAAGACAAGGACCCAATCCCCGCATACCCCCAAATTACAAAGGCAGACTGGGCAGAATTAAAAAGGGTCAAGGCAACAAAAGAGTTTGCTGAGAAGAGTTTCAACAAATCAGAACTTCAGAAGAAGAACATACACCCCCACCGTATGGGTGTGGTAGGATACTACGACACGAAACTGATATGGGAACAGGAGGACAAAGAAGTAGTAGAGGCGGGTGGGAATCCGACCTTTAGTGAAATCAGGGGTGAACATGCCAGAGACTACTTGCGGACACATGCAAAGAGGCGTGATGACGGAACTTACTACTTTGTAAACTCATGTGACGCCGAACTGTATCAAGTGATGTTAGAGGCTTCCATGATCCCTGGAAGGTTCTACAAGAGCGCAGGGCCATGTGACATTCTGTCCATTGCTCTAGAAACAAAAGACGCCCTGGCCGTGCAAGGGGTATAGGTGTTAATGTCTCGCACAATAGGGCTTTCACACTCAGCAAAGAAGAGAGGCTCAGCATGAAAAAGGCGAGGAGTGAAAGGAATCAGAATGCATTGTATGAAAGGTTGACGAAGGAGATTTGTCTTTTTGTTCGAAAGGATGTTGAGAAGTCAATGATGATGCAGAAGACTCTAACACTGACAGATAGCCAGCAGATGGGAGGGCAGGCTGGCATGGAGGATGCTACTTATTGTGCGACAACATTGCACAAGAGTAGCTATGCATCAGCTAACCCCAGCGACACTAAGACCGCGGCTTCTCGTGATGATGCTATATCTGATCTATGTGGAATGAAAGATAGAATGAAGGGCATGCTTACACATTATGAAGGTACATTAAAATGGGGAACAACCTGGGTTTGCCCACCCTTCTTGGAAGATGGCCTCTTATTGGACAATGTGCCATTGAATCCGGGCTCTGTGAAGTGCTACGTGATTGAAGTAAAGCCCGGGTTCAATGAATTTGCCCTGAAGAATGTCCTAGGAGACTTCAATGAGCAAAGGACCTTGGGAGAAAAATTGTTACATCACATCCAGTGGCCACGAAAGGAAATAGAATTCATCAATGATATCCCTGAAGCCCCTCCAAGAGCAACCACTGTTGCCCCTCAACCAGTGACACTCTCCTTGCCAGAGCAACTCTCGCAGGCTGATGCATCGACCTGTGATCAGCTGGCCCGAGTTTGTGGCGTATAGGCCCTGTCATCCTTCGCCCCAAAGTAGCCAGTGGCAAGGCCTACAACTTCTGAAGACGCACCACTAGTTTATAAGTTGGTCGCTGAAGCGGTGGGGGGAGACCCAGCTGCAGCACCTACTCAGTAGACCAACTTGGTGGAACAGACTGCTAAGCAGTCTGATGCATCGAAACTGCCTGCTAAGCAGTCTGTAGGTCTAGAGCCGACTGCTCATTCGTCTGTTGGTCCGCGGTCATGTGATCAGCATACCAATGCGTCAACACTTCGTGCTTAGCAAACCAATGCATTGGCACGGCCTCCTCAATACACCGACAAGTTGGCACCACCTTCGCAGAAACCCGACATAGCTTCAATGCATGGTTAGCTGTCAGATGCCTCTGCGCCTACAGCCCAGCAGTCCGTCATAGCAGCACCTCCAGCATAGCGGTCCGGCATAGATAAACCGTCTGGTAAGCAGTTCGTCCAAGCTTCACCATCTACTCAGCAGTCTACCTTGCAGGTAACCAAATGTTCTGCCAGAAATGCTTCAAGTACCAAGAAGGAAGTGGCCAAAAAGGCTACACCCATGACCACAAGGAAGCGAAGCGGGAAAGTGAAGAGGAAAGAGAATGATTGCCTCTTACTTAAAGCACTCATCGCCAAAACTAAATTAACAGCAGCTTGTTTGAATCAGGGAGAAATATTATTTCTAACGCCATGGATGATGAAGAAGTATGTTTGTTTCTTGCTAAAAGTAAAGCATACGTACTTCAAGCACGCTATTACGTCTATTGCCAGCCATTTCTTGTTGCCGAATACTTTGATGAGTGCAGCTTCAGTTGCCGCGAGTTACATGAATATTGCATGGATCTAATGTCAGCAGGTCATCATGGTTTCCTAGTCTACTACAACAGAGATCATTTCCGACACGATGTTGGTTCCATCGATGTGAGTTTTGAGGACCTACATCTCTTCTTCAACTTCAACGTGCTCGATGCCACTCTTGTTAGATGCCTGATTTTGTAAGTACTTAACAAACTCTGATCAACTTCTCCATACAAGGATGTAAATGATAAACAACTAACTACATTTTATTCCTCTCAAGGGATTGAACGCGTAGATAAGAAAAAGGGAGAGTGTGTATTTCATAGATCCTAAATTATAAAATGGCACAATGATACATGGTAAGGACCTATGGGACTGGGCCATTGACATGGTCGTCCATCTCTTTGAAAACACGTCCCATGCAGAATCATTTTTCTGGCCATATCATGAACGGCAGGTCAAGTAAACAACCACTCATACACTTATTGTCTTTCAGATTTCGACATAATTCGTAAGTTCATGGCTTTCTTAATATGTAGCAATCGCTCGATATTGGTATTCATTGTTCCAAACAAGAACACAGTTTACTACATCGATTCTCTTAGAAAGTCAACAAATGCTCAGGTTCTGGCGCATGTTCAACAATTCATGGATAGGTATTGAATTCTATGATGTCCAAATTAATTTGCATTCATATCTGGTTCAATAATTGATGTTGTCAAAATTCAACATCATTTCCAGTGTGCTCGTATTGTGGGAAACTAAACTAGGGAACCTGTTCAAAAGGGAACTACCTCTCCTGCACGAGATCGTTTCTCTGGTAACACACCGAAGTCCGTTATTTTCGGAAAAAAATTCCAACACTCTGCAAATACCTTTCCTTAGACTAGTCAAATGTTCAAGCTTCTAAATATACCTCTTTCTATTTTTCCAAAGAAAAAATAATACATCTAACACCAGTTATGTTGTTCCTAACAGGACAAATACTTGACCAATTCTACACAAAAAATTTCAGTGTCCTCAGCAAGAAGCAGGGACCAACCTCTGTGGATACTATGCTTGCACACACATGATATCCATCTGCAAATCTACTGATAGTTGTGATGATCCTCGCAAATTAGTACCAGCAAGTCTATGTTAATTAATATCTTCTACTCCACTCATATGGCACATTTTGATATTAAAAATACTACAGCTCATCTTAAAATCGAGGACCCCTGAACAACTCCCGGCTGGTGAATTGCTAATGGTTCGGATATTTATCAGCGACTTCTTCCTGGATCCTTACATCAATCCCACCCACAAGTGATAATGAAGATTTCAGTATGCCTTCTCCTGAAACATCGAGTAAGAGTTAGCCACTAAACATCTAGCGCATGGATCCATTGTTTTCCATATGACGAGGTCTTCGTATTTCATACACTACGATTAATTACGTAATAAATATATGTTTGGACAAATCATTGGAATTTAGCTACCAAATGCTGAATTGCAATTGTTCCGAAATTTGATGAATGTTCTTCCTCTAGACACTATTTGTTCAATTGAATATTGTGGCGAATTTGCTTTTTGCGTGCTGATTCAAAATGGGATATTTTTGTTTATTTGTTCAATTGAATATTGTGGCGAATTTTCTTTTTGCGTGCCGATTCAAAATGTGATATTTTTGTTTATTTGTTCAATTGAATATTGTGGCGAATTTGCTTTTTGCATGCCAATTCAAAATGGGATATTTTTGTTTTAACCTGGCAATTGCTCTGCACATGGTTCAACTAAATGAGTGTGTGCGATACACATCGGAAAGCATACATCAATCGTAGCGGCACATTCGGTGATACACAGGAAATCGCAAACGATTTGCAGTGCTACTACGTGTGCGTAGGGTCTCCCGAACCGTTTGTGATATCGCGTTATCGCACACGAGAACTCGGAGTAAACCATGCCCAATATAAAATACAATCCCAGTCATAATTTTTCATGAAACATGTGGGATCCCAAATGAAAAGCGCATGTCACTCTTGCAGCAACCGTTGGTGATACCCAACACATCACAAATGGTCTGCATCACTTGTATGTGTGTGATGAGGATCCTGAACCGTTTGTGATAGAATATTATCGCAGAGGTAATTGTTGGCAAACGTGTGCGATGGAGTCTTGCATGGCAGATGGATTACACAGAAAACTCATGTGCGATGGGACACAAATCGCACACAGTTCATATGTTGGCCCATGCGCCTTAGATACTATTTCCCAAATGGTTCATTACGACAGACCGTATGATTTCACTACGTCATTAGAAATGTTTGATCACTGATACCACATGTGTGGAAGAATGTAGTGTGTGCCGCATCGCAAACGATTACATTTTGGAAGGCCTCTGGATCATTGCTCCATATCCCCGACGGTTCCTGGGTCGTGTCGGAAGGACACCCTATCGCCCACACTCACTTGGCGACGGTCCCAAATGCCGTCGCGGAAAGGGGTTAAAAATGTTTGTACAGCACCGACGTGTACTAGTGATTTCTTGTGGGGACCCCGACTCATAAGTTGAGATCACCGAATGCACGTGTACAGTGATCCCAGAGATCAATGCTCACTAAACACACAAAAGCTGAATAACAAGAGTCTTACATCCATACATACCGTCTTACACAAATTATGACCATTATGGTCAAGTCTTACATAGATAAAGCCTTAAGGGCTGAACATCAAATGAGACATAAGCAGCGGAAATCTTCGTCGATAAGTAGAACCCATGCTATCTGCCTTAACCCTACAGGCATTCTGACTGGGAAACGTCCTAGTTCGCATGTTCGTCTTCAAAGAACTCTTCTTCGAACTCCTATTCTTCCATGCATGGCCAATTAAATAACCGGTGGCAAGCCAATGAGTACTTTGAATGTACTCGCAAGCAACCCATGTTTTGGTTCAAGGTACAACCAATGCATGATATAGGTAAATTTTTGCGGAAAGTTAGTTTTCGAGTGCAATGACATGTTCAACAAATTGTAAGACATGCATCAGGAGAATAGAAGTAACCATGAGGACAGGTTACAGAGATCAACATAAAAAGAGCGGGCACCAACCCAACTCAATCATGTCAAGTCCTTTGACTTGACCCGAGTAGTTCCTCTCACTTAACCAAACACTCACACTGGTTTGAAAACATGTGGACGTAGTTTAAGCACCACCGCCCAACTGTCCTTGACCGTGGACATGGCTATTTGAATTGTTTTACACTCTGCAGAGGTTGCACACTTTACCCACAAGATCCGGGGAACTTCCGTGTCATCCACGACCCGCGGTACCTCAAGTACCTGGGGTAAGCACCCGATCACTATCTTTCCCTAGACGACACTAACAAGGAGTCCACTCGTTGTTCTGTATCCTCACGATGCACATCATACGAGACTCACTCAAGATCATGACATCCGAGAGGGGACACAACGGTGTATCCGGTGCCCTGTGAAAACAGTCATGGCCGCCCTACCTGGCACGACCCCGTCTCGAGAGAGAGCACCAACTCTCCCCCGTCACTAGTAATGCGGGCTCCAAACTAGTATCGGCCTAAGTAATCAATAATGCCCTTTCCCATATAAGGGTTGAGTGGTTGCGCATGCAAGGTTGGGACAGTCGACAAATCTTAAATCTAATCTGTTTTCGAAAAACAACACACACACTTGCCTCGGTACACCACTTTGTCATCAAGTGGTTACCCATCTCATTGCCTCCCTCGGGCATAAGTGGCACCCGACGGGGTTTTTGAAAAGTCCTTTGAAAGTACTTGTCTCCATCACCATGCATATTCCTGTCCCTTTAGCGTAGCATTACTTAGCATCCCATCTACTCCCACCGGCATAACCCTCATAAGAAGGTAGGGTTATGCACAATGCAAGTATCAACAAGGAGGAAACGAAGGCAACCCACCAAAGTGGCTACCCTCTCATCATGATTCCGATGCAACAATAATAAAGTGCTATATGAAATGCATAAAGGGTTTCATAGACATGGTCAAAGGGCTGCTTGCCTGGCTCAACAAGGTCTTCTGGGTCTTCAAAGTCTTCTGGTCCAACTCCTTCGTCGGCAACGCAATCTATCGTCGCAAAATAATAACGAGAAAATAAGGCAATAATAAAACAGAAAAAGCAAAGTGCTCAGAAAAATGTCAAATTATTTTTGTAAAATACTAGGTAGAAAACTAAGAAGGGGAAAATTCCTAGTTTTGGATTTGGTGCAGCCGAATGGGAGAAATGGATTTACAAAGGAATATTTAAATGCTTAAAATCACATTTAAATATTTACAGTGAAGAAAAGGTTGTTGGATTTGAATGAAAGTTGCACCATAAATAGGTGGGGTTATTACAAGAATTTAGGAGTTGGAATTATTGCATTTGGATTAATATTTAATCCAGTGGAATTTTTGCAAGTATTCAGAAAAAGAAAAAAGGGGAAGGGGCACTGTGCCTGCTGGGCCAGAACAGCCGCAGCGTAGCAGGTCCAGCCAGAGAGGCGGCCCAGCGCACTGGTGCACGCGCGCGTGCCAGGATTAAACCTGACGGGCAGGGCGCATGCGTCAGCGAGAGAGAGAGGGGCGATGGAGGGGAGAGGCTGACAGGAGGGGCCCGCCTGTCATCCCTAACCCCGAGTCCAGGTGGCCGGTGAGCTCACCGGCGATGATGCAGGGCACGGCGAGGTCGGGCGAGGGCACAGCTGGGCTCAGCGTCGTGTCGCCGTTCGGGTGGTGGTCGTTCCGGTTGACACCGGCTGCAAACGAGGCGGGGGAGAGAGGGGAAATGATCAGTGGGGGAAGGCGGTCTCAGATCGGGGCAGAGGAGGAGCGGGGGAGGCCCGTACCTCGCGGACTCCGGCGAGCCGAAGCGGCGGAGCTCGAGCTCGATCTCGAGCTTGGGCGGCTCTGGGAGGAACTGGGGGTGCAGGGGGAGGCTTAGGGGAGTGAGAGAGAGAGTGGTGAGGAGAGAAGGGCTCAGGGAGGCCTTCAAATAGGCGAACGGCGAGGTCCAGTAGACCCGTGCGCCGACGAGCTCACGCTCATCGCTGTAGGGCTCGGGAGGAGCTGGCGCCGTGTCTGGGGCGTTCCTGGGCGTGGACTACGCCCAGGGGAAGAAGAGAGGGAGGGAGCAGGGGGGCCAGAGGCGTGCGTGTGTGAGCCGCACCATTGGCGCACTCTGGCGGCCTCTGTTCACTAGCGCGGAGGCACGGGGAGGAGGAGAGAGGAGGGGGCGACAGCGTTGCGTGTTGCGGACGTCGAGGTGACCTCGGGGGACACGAGGGGGAGAGCCGAGGTGGCCGGATGTGGCTGGAAGGGGGCGGCTACAGTGCGGGAGCGCACTGTAGCGCGCTCCAGAGCGTGCAAATGGCCGGCATGCCATTTTTTTGGCAAAGTGGGCACGGCCAAGCATGTCTGGTAGCTCTAGGGAGGAGTAAAGAAAGGGGAGAGAGCATAGGATGCCATGGATGGCCATTGGAGTGAGGAGAGAAGAAGAAGAGTGGAAATGGGCTGTCCAAAGAGAGAAAGTGAGGGTTTCACCCCCAAATAATTGATCTGAGGTCTTGCCATTGCTAATGGAGGTATAAGGTGACTAGATTAAGCTCTGGTAAAAAGTTGAGCTTACCAAGAATAGTGGAAGGGGTCAAAACAGTGGTTTTTGTAAAATGGCAGAAGGTGTTTGATAAGGGTTTGGGCAAGAAAATGAACTCCAATTGCCATGATACTTAACATGATGGAATGACACTTAGAAATAGGGTGTGCCACCAAACTTGAGCTCATTTGGGCAAAGTAGCCAATGCAACTTTTCTAAACCCTAGAAATCAACATAAAGGGGTTTGTGTAGATTTAGTCATGCAAAACCATTCTCCTTGATGCACCACTTGGTGTAGTGTCATCATTTGGTCATATGAATATGCTCACAAAAGTTGGGGTCAAGGAGAGAAAGTTGGTAGTACAAACTTGCTCAAATTTGGTTCTGAACAGAAAGGGTTATGGGGCATTTTGGTGGACCAAAATGACCTTGATTGAAGTGAGGCTTTGCAAGATCATCACAATATGCATTTGTGACTTGCTGGATTTTTCTTGGATTTTTATGAAAATAATTCCTGTAGAAATATTTCAAATCCTTGAAATGAGCAGAAATGGTTTTGCAAGGTTTTGCCCAATATTTTGAACATGACCATGTGTTGAAACTCTTATATATGGGAAATATATGTCCACTGAGTTTCCCTAAATTTTCTCAAATATTTTTAAAATAATAAAATAATTTTTCCCTATTAAAGACCATTTCTGGCCTTAAGAAAAAGCCTTTAAATAAAATAGGAAAATAACTTTTAAAATTATATTTTTGGGATTTATGGGAATCCTATATCTAATAGGTTTCAAATATACCTGTTGAAATAGTTTTCATACCCCAAATTAGGTACTTGCAGTGCAACCCTCAATCTAGGGGTTTTGGAAAACTAATTTTTGAAAATACTATTTGGCCAAATTATTTTTGTAAGAAAATACTATATTGCTCTATACACATTGCATGATCATTGGGCAGAAGTTTGGGGCAAGGAGATGAAGTATAGGGGGTGGAGTTGTGTTGACTTTAAAGAGCACTTGAAAAGCACAGAGAGAAAACCAACTCCAAATAAAAGCCAAATAATGCAAAAGTTTTTGTTGGTCCAAATTTTCATGCTTTATTAATGCAAGTGAAGAGTTACAAAATGCAGGTTGTGACAGACCTACCCCCTTTACAAGAATCTCGTCCCCGAGATTCCTAAACTAGGCTTTAAAGAGATACGGAAACTCGGATCTATGGTAGTCTTCATGTTCCCAGGTTGCTTCTTTTTCAGCGTGGTTGCTCCACTGGAATTTGAAGTACTTGATAGTGCGGCTTCGGGTGCAACGCTCAGCCTCATCCAAAATATAGATGGGCCTCTCACGGTAAGTCAAATCAGGCTGAAGGTCAATGGCTTGGTGATCGACGTCCTTGTAAAGATTAGGCTTGCCTAGGACCTGGAGACACTTCCGGAGTTGTGACACGTGGAATATGTTGTGCACATCGGATAGTTCAGTTGGTAGTTCCAATTGGTAAGCCACTTCTCCACGTCGTGCGGTGATCTTGAAGGGGCCGATAAATCTTGGCGTGAGTTTTCCCTTAACGTGGAAACGCTTGGTTCCCTTCAGAGGAGTTACTCGCAGGTATACATGGTCTCCGACTTGGAAGTCTACTAGTCGGCGATGAGTGTCAGCATAGCTCTTCTGTCTGGACTTAGCAGTCTTCAAACGCTCTCTGACAAGCTGGACTTGCTCTTCTGCTTCACGGAGGATATCGGGCCCAAAGACTAGTCCCTCTCCGGTTTCTGACCAATTGAGGGGTGTGCGGCACTTGCGCCCATACAACACCTCAAATGGTGCCATCTGCAGGCTTGACTGTTAACTGTTGTTGTAGGAGAACTCGGCAAAAGGGAGGCAATCTTCCCACCTAGCTCCATATGCTAAGATACAGGCTCGGAGGATGTCTTCGAGTATCTGATTCACTCGCTCTGTCTAACCTCCGGTCTGTGGGTGGAAAGCAGTGCTGAAAGACAACTTGGTCCCCATGGCCTCTTGGAACTTCTTCCAGAACCTTGAGGTAAACTGGGTTCCTCGGTCTGACACAATCTCCTTGGGAACACCATGAAGCCTTACGATTCTGTTGATGTATAGAGTTGCTAGCTGGTTGCCATCATAGGTAGTCTTCACAGGAATGAAATGTGCTACTTTAGTCAAGTGATCGACTATGACCCAGATGGAGTCATGTCCTTGTTTGACCTAGGTAGTCCAGTGATGAAATCCATTCCGACTTTATCCCATTTCCACTCGGGAACCTTGAGTGGTTGGAGCAATCCAGCAGGTCGCTGATATTCAGCTTTGGCCCTTTGACATACATCACACTTTGCAACATAGGTGGCAATCTCCCTTTTCAACCCGTGCCACAAAAATCTTTCCTTCAGGTCTTGATACATCTTGGTTCCTCCGGGGTGCATGGAATAGGGGGTGTCATGAGCCTCCTGCAAGATCAAATTCTTGAGCTCAATCTTGTTGGGTACGCAAATGCGATTCCCAAACCATGCAATTCCTTGCTCATCTTCTGAGAATCCTGGGGCCTTGCCTGCCTTGATCTTCCTCTTGATGCCTTCAATGCTTTCGTGTCCCTTCTGAGCTTCCTTAATATCATCCATCAGGGTAGGCTTGACTTCAAGGTTGGATAAGAATCCTGGAAGCTTTCTTCACACTTCGGCGTCCATTCAAACTTCTTGTCCTTCTTCAAGAGCTGAGTCATGGGTCATGCAATGCTTGAGAATCCTTCAACGAACTTGTGGTAATATCCCGCGAGTCCGAGGAAGCTTCTGACTTCCTTCACATTGCTTGGGGATTGCCATTTAGTCACGGCTTCAATCTTAGTGGGATCGACCGACAATCCTTCTTCAGTCAAAACATGACCTAAGAATCCAACTTCGCGCAGCCAAAATTCGCACTTGCTGAACTTGGCATACAGTTGGTGCTCTCGAAGCTTGTCTAGGACCATCCTCAAGTGTTGCCGTGCTCTTCTTTCGTCTTGGTGTCATTGATCCAATGCTCATGGTAGGTGAAAATGGGGGCTCGATGGTACTGGCACTTCTTGAGGCTATCCTCGAGAAGCACGGGAAATCCTGTGGTCAGGAAGTCTTTAGGTACGATAGCCATCTACAAAGGTTGAATGGGAGAGGTCAATAAGGGAAATATGTCTTGGGTTGGGTAAGCTTTAGAAAAGAACAGAATTTTTGATGGTCTCAAACTAACTAACGCCCACGCTAACTAAGGCTTCCTACAGTCAGGTTGGCTCTGATACCAGCTCTGTGGGGACCCCGACTCATAAGTCGAGATCACTGAATGCACGTGTATAGTGATCCCAGAGATCAATGCTCACTGAACACACAGAAGCTGAATAACAAGAGTCTTACATCCATACATACCGTCTTACACAAATTATGACCATTATGGTCAAGTCTTACATAGATAAAGCCTTAAGGGCTGAACATCAAATGAAACATAAGTAGCGGAAATCTTCGTCGATAAGTAGAACCCATGCTATCTGCCTTAACCCTACAGGCATTCTGACTGGGAAACGTCCTAGTTCGCATGTTCATCTTCAAAGAACTCTTCTTCGAACTCCTGTTCTTCCATGCTTGGCCAATTAAATAACCAGTGGCAAGCCACTGAGTACTTTGAATGTACTCGCAAGCAACCCATGTTTTGGTTCAAGTTACAACAATGCATGATATAGGTAAATTTTTGCGGAAAGCTCGTTTTCGAGTGCAATGACATGTTCAACAACTTGTACGACATGCATTAGGAGAATTCAAGTAACCATGAGGATAGGTTACAGATATCAACATAAAAAGTGTGGGCACCAACCCAACTCAATCATGTCAAGTCCTTTGACTTGACCCAATGTAGTGGTATCAACATAAAAAGAGTGGGCACCAACCCAACTCAATCATGTCAAGTCCTTTGACTTGACCCGAGTAGTTCTTCCCACTTAACCAAACACTCACACTGGTTTGAAAACATGTGGACGTAGTTTAAGCAGCACCGCCGAACTGTCCTTAACCGTAGACACGGCTATTCGAATAGTTTTACACTCTGCAGAGGTTGCACACTTTACCCACAAGATCCGGGGAACTTCCGTGTCATCCACGACCCGCGGTACCTCAAGTACCCGGGGTAAGCACCCGATCACTATCTTTCCCAAGACGACACTAACAAGGAGTCCACTCGTTGTTCCGTATCCTCACGATGCACATCATACAAGACTCACTCGAGATCGTGACATCCGAGAGGGGACACAGCGGTGTATCCGGTGCCCTGTGAAAACAGTCATGGCCGCCCTACCTGGCACGACCCCGTCCTGAGAGAGAGCACCAACTCTCCCCCGTCACTAGTAATGCAGGCTCCAAGCTAGTATCGGCCTAAGTAATCAATAATGCCCTTTCCCATATAAGGGTAGAGTGGTTGCGCATGTAACGTTGGGACAGTCGACAAATCTTAAATCTAATCCGTTTTCGAAAAACAACACACACACTTGCCTCGGTACACCACTTTGTCATCAAGTGGTTACCCATCTCATTGCCTCCCTCGGGCATAAGTGGCACCCTACGGGGTTTTTGAAAAGTCCTTTGAAAGTACTTGTCTCCATCACCATGCATATTCCCGTCCCTTTAGCGTAGCACCACTTAGCATCCTATCTACTCCCACCGGCATAACCCTCATAAGAAGGTAGGGTTATGCACAATGCAAGTATCAACAAGGAGGAAACGAAGGCAACCCACCAAAGTGGCTGCCCTCTCATCATGATTCCGATGCAGCAATAATAAAGTGCTATATGAAATGCATAAAGGGTTTCATAGACATGGTCAAAGGGCTGCTTGCCTGGCACAACAAGGTCTTCTGGGTCTTCAAAGTCTTCTGGTCCAAGTCCTTCGTCAGCAACGCAATCTATCGTCGCAAAATAATAACGAGAAAATAAGGCAATAATAAAACAGAAAAACCAAAGTGCTCTGAAAAATGTCAACTTATTTTTGTAAAATACTAGGTTGAAAACTAAGAAGGGGAAAATTCCTAGTTTTGGATTTGGTGTAGCAGAATGGGAGAAATGGATTTACAAAGGCATACTTAAATTCTTAAAATCACATTTAAATATTTACAGTGAAGAAAAGGTTGCTGGATTTGAATGAAAGTTGCACCATAAATAGGTGGGATTATTACAAGAATTTAAGAGTTGGAATTATTGCAATTGGATTAATATTTAATCGTGTGGAATTTTTGCAAGTATTCAGAAAAAGAAAAAAGGGGAAGGGGCATTGTGCTTGCTGGGCCAGAACAGCCGCAGCGCAGTAGGCCCAGCCAGAGAGGTGGCCCAGCGCACTGGTGCACGCGCCCGCGCCAGGTTTAAACCTGACGGGTGGGGCCCAGGCGTCAGAGAGAGAGAGGGGCGATGGAGGGGAGAGGCTGACAGGCGGGGCCCGCCTGTCATCCCTAACCCCGAGTCCAGGTGGCCGGCGAGCTCATCGGCGATGATGCAGGGCACGGCGAGGTCGGGCGAGGGCACAGCTGGGCTCACCGTCGTGTCGCTGTTCGGGTGGTGCCGGAGTTGGCTGCCGGGGTGGCCTGGTTCGCCGGCGATGAGGGGGCACGGCGGAGGAGCTTCGGGAGGTGGTTGTTCCGGTCGTCTTCGGCTGCAAACGAGGCGGGGGAGGGAGGGGAAATGATCAGTGGGGGAAGGCGGTCTCAGATCGGGGCAGAGGAGGAGCGGGGGAGGCCCGTACCTTGCGGACTCCGGCGAGCCGAAGCGGCGGAGCTTGAGCTTGATCTCGAGCTCGGGCGGCTCTGGGGAGGAACTGGGGGTGCAGGGGGAGGTTTAGGGGAGTGAGAGTGTGAGTGGTAAGGAGAGAAGGGCTCGGGGAGGCCTTTAAATAGGCGAACGGCAAGGTCCAGTAGACCCGTGCGCCGGCGAGCTCACGCTCGTCGCTGTAGGGCCCGGGAGGAGCTGGCGCCGTGTCTGGGGCATTCCTGGGCATGGACTACGCCCAGGGGAAGAAGAGAGGGAAGGAGCAGGGGGGCCAGAGGCGCGCGTGTGTGAGCCGCACCATTGGCGCGCTCGGGAGGCCTCTGTTCGCTAGCGCGGAGGCACGGGGAGGAGCAGAGAGGAGGGGGGCGACAGCGTAGCGTGTTGCGGACGTCGAGGTGACCTCGGGGGACACGAGGGGGAGAGCCGAGGTGGCCGGATGTGGCTGGAAGGGTGCGCCTACAGTGCGGGAGCGCACTGTAGCGCGCTCCAGAGCGTGCAAATGGCCGGCATACCATTTTTTTGGCAAAGTGGACATGGCCAAGCATGTCTGGTAGCTCTAGGGAGGAGTAAAGAAAGGGGAGAGAGCATAGGATGCCATGGATTGCCATTGGAGTGAGGAGAGAAGAAGAAGAAGTGTGAAATGGGCTGTCCAGAGAGAGAAAGTGAGGGTTTCACCCCCAAATAATTGATCTGAGGTCTTGACATTGCTAATGGAGGTATAAGGTGACTAGATTAAGCTCTGGTAAAAAGTTGAGCTTACCAAGAATAGTGGAAGGGGTCAAAACATTGGTTTTTGTAAAATGGCAGAAGGTGTTTGATAAGGGTTTGGGCATGCAAATGAACTCCAATTGCCATGATACTTAACATGATGGAATGACACTTAGAAATAGGGTGTGCCACCAAATTTGAGCTCATTTGGGCAAAGTAGCCAATGCAACTTTTGTAAACCCTAGAAATCAACAGAAAGGGGTTTTGTAGATTTAGTCATGCAAAACCATTCTCCTTGATGCACCACTTGGTGTAGTGTCATCATTTGGTCATATGAACATGCTCACAAAAGTTGGGGTCAAGGAGAGAAAGTTGGTAGTACAAACTTGCTCAAATTTGGTTCTGAATAGAAAGGGTTATGGGGCATTTTGGTGGACCAAAATGACCTTCATTGAAGTGAGGCTTTGCAAGATCATCACAATATGCATTTGTGACTTGCTGGATTTTTCTTGGATTTTTATGAAAATAATTCCTGTAGAAATATTTCAAATCCTTGAAATGAGCAGAAATGGTTTTGGGAGGTTTTGCCCAATATTTTGAACATGACCATGTGTTGAAACTCTTATATATGGGAAATATATGTCCACTGAGTTTCCCTAAATTTTCTCAAATATTTTGAAAATAGTAAAATAATTTTTCCCTATTAAAGACCATTTCTGGCCTTAAGAAAAAGCCTTTAAATAAAATAGGAAAATAACTTTTAAAATTATATTTTTGGGATTTATGGGAATCCTATATCTAATAGGTTTCAAATATACCTATTGAAATAGTTTTCATACCCCAAATCAGGTACTTGCAGTGCAACCCTCAATCTAGGGGTTTTTGGAAAACTAATTTTTGAAAATACTATTTGGCCAAATTATTTTTGTAAGAAAATACTATATTGCTCTATACACATGGCATGATCATTGGGCAGAAGTTTGGGGCAAGGAGATGAAGTATAGGGGGTGGAGTTGTGTTGACTTTAAAGAGCACTTGAAAAGCACAGAGAGAAAACCAACTCCAAATAAAAGCCAAATAATGCAAAAGTTTTTGTTGGTCCAAATTTTCATGCTTTATTAATGCAAGTGAAGAGTTACAAAATGCAGGGTGTGATATTTCTATGGCCTTCTCGGATCAAATACATGATCTACTCAGGATATCACGGGGAAGAATGGACGAACACCGGCGAACTCCACGAACTCTGACGAGATAACATGAATATAACACCACTGGAATTAGGATCTTTGCCGTCCGCTAGTTCTTTGCCGTCGCTAGCTGACAGAAAGGAGGTCTTTGCCATTAGCATACGGAAAGCTGGCGGCAAAGAAAGAGCGGGCGACAAAAACGGTGTTTGTCGTCAGCCAGCTCTTTGGCGTTTGCTAGCGGACGACATAGAAGCTTTGTCTTCTGCTAGCGGACGGCAAAGATAGATGGTGGCCCACTAGTGAGAACCATCTAACGACCACTTTCTTTGTCGTCTGCTAGCTGACGGCAAAGAGATTTGTCAAGGAAACGACCGTTTCCCCGGCCACACCCCACTAGGTACGCTCTTTTCCATCTGCTAGCAGATGGCAAAGAAATTAAACCTAGACAAAAATGGTCGGCGTCGCACCCCACCCCTCTCTCTCTGCCTCACCTCAACCACGCCGCCTCCGTGCCCGCTGTCCCGGTGACCGCCGCCCCCGCCGCCGACCCCCAACTCCCCCGCCGCCCTTGACCACCACCACCCCCAACGCCACCGACCCACACTGCCCCGACCCCCACTGACCCCGAAGCCCCTGTCGCCCCAGTGCCCAGACTCCCGCCGCTTCTCCGCCCCCGCTGCCCCCACTACCCCGGCGCCTCGCCGCTCAGGCCGCCCGCCACCGCTCCACCCCCTACAGGTGAGGTTTCTTCCCTTTTTCTTTCTTTTTTCTTTCTATTTGTTAGGTTAATTGGTTATTTTATAGGTTAATTATTGAGTTAGTTAGTTAGTTAATTACGTAGTAGGTGGTGTTTTACCCTACTGTACATAGTCAAAAAAAGTAGATTTCACCATGAGTGGAGCTCACGTGTTCCCGCGGAAATCGCCATAGCGGTCGGGGGAGGGGTCCTAGATCCCTCTGTGGCGTTGGTGGGGATGGAGTAGGTTTCAGGCAGGGAAGAGATGAAGCAGAGCGAGCTCGAGGAGGTCCCGCACGAGTGCAACGACTGGTTAGTTGGTTAGTTAATTACTTAGTAGGTGGTGTTTTACCCTACTGTACATAGTAAAAAAAGTAGATTTCACCATGAGTGGAGCTCACGTGTTCCTGCGAAAATCTCCATAGCGGTCGGGGGAGGGGTCCTAGATCCCTCTGTGGCGTTGGTGGGGATGGAGTAGGTTTCAGGCAGGGAAGAGATGAAGAAGTGCGAGCTTGAGGAGGTCCCACACGAGTGCAATGACTGGTGAGTTGGGCGACGCTCGGGTGAGCTCGAAAGGGGGCAGAGGAGGCCGAGGGACGAAGGGCCCAAAAACTGGGTGTGTAGAGGACGTCAAGGCATCCTCGGGAGACAGTGCATGGGTGCACTGTAGCATGCTCCAGAGCACGCCATTGCCATGCCATGGCATGCCCAGGGTGCAATGAGCATGGCCACTCGTGTCTAGAAGCTCTAGGGGATTATAGACATGTCATAAATGGTATTGGATGCTCTAGGAGACCTCTAGAGTGAGAGAGGGTAGAGAGAGAGAAAGTGGGGTTTTCACCCACCATTTATTGGTCCATGACCTTGCAAGAATTACTGGAGGTAGAAGATGACCAGGGTTAGAGGTGATAAAAATTTGAGCTCATGGAGAATAGTGGTTTTGGTAAAATTACAGAAGGTGTTTGATGATATTTTCGGCAAGTAAATGAAAACTCCATGCCATGAGATTTAACATGAACAAATAGTAGACAGATCTAAGGTTTACCACCTAGTTTCAGAGCATTTGGACATGTTTGGCAATAAACATAAAGGGTTTTGAGGGGTTTTAGTGATGTCATCTTGTTCTCCAAGAGATGATACTTGCCAAGATAACCAAATATGGCATTTTTTGACATGCTATAATTTTCTTGGAATTGATAGAGAATATTTCCTTTGTAAATATTCCAAAAGCTTGAAATATCATAAAAGGGTTTTTGATGGATTTGACCAATATTTTTAACATGACCATGCGTTGAAACTCTTATATATGGACAATATATGTCCAATGAGCTTCACTGAATTTCTCAAATATTTTTGAAACAGTAAAATAATTTTAACCTATTAAAGACAATTTCTGGCCTGAAGAAAAAGCCTTTAATTAGTTAGTTATTTTTACGCTAATTACTTACTTAATTAGTTAATTATTTAGTTAATTTTTTAGGTGTTGTTTTTTATGTTATACTTATTTCGTTTACTCTTTGTCATTGCAGGTGTTGACAGATGGTGGGCGCGGGTCGAGAGCACTCCGAGGCTCCTTCCTCGACGCGTGTTGGGAGGGGTGTTGTTATTCCACCCTAGCACCTTCGGAGAGCGCTGGTAGACAACATGCACACACTGGCGGACCCTTCTTCTTCGGCCGGGAGAGGTCGGAGGAAGACGAAGAGGGGCGCAACTAGAGGTGGACGTGGGGGCAGGAGAGGTAGGACCCCTGTCAAACTTGGACCCATCTCGGACTCCGGTCCATAAGCCTTGGGTCACCAAGCCTTCGTCTCACAAGACTCGGGCCCCAGAGTCTTCGTCCCACAAGAGTCCGGTCCCAGAGTCTTCGTCCCATGAGACTCTGGTCCCAGAGTCTTCGTACCACGTGACACCGGATACTAGTGGCCATGCTGGTGAGGAGACCTGCTCTGATGGTAGTTTTAGCGAGGGCGAGTTGGTTGAGCAGGGCAAGAAGGTCAACCAGCATGGTGGTACGAAGCTCCCGACCGTGCCGGCGACCCGCGATCAGAAGTGGTTGATTAAGCCTAACGGGGAGAAGTAAGTGCATTTACTTTTTTTAACCTTTGTCCTTCATGTTTCTTCAAATTAATATCTAATGTGTTGTCCTTGTCATACTGCAGGGGTTGGATAGACGCTGATGGTGTCCGCAGGCCCAACCAGGTCTTTGGTGTGCTTGGCCGGCACCACTTCCTAGGGTGGGTCACGTTGCCTGGTGAGGGGCAGGTTGCACAGCTAGCACTAAGCTGGGAGCTGTACATGGCTGCCCCGGCCCCGCCAGACGAGAGGGTCAATGGTGTCTTCAGCGAGACAGTGGTCGACATTGTGAGGCGGCGGTTTTGGGTAATTTCTCCTTTACATAATTAAAAATCAACATTACCTAGTGATTGTACTAATCAGTGTTGTCTTGTTCGATTGCATACCTTCTACAGTTGTTCTGAGGAACGCAAGGCATAGGTGGCTAGGGTTCTCGAAGCCGAGTGCAAGCGCCTACTTCAGAACTTATGTCACGAGTCTAGGGTGCAGGCTGTTCGAGACTACTATGCCTTGACTAACATTAGTAGGGCCAAGAAGAAGTGTCGTGGCAAGTATCTGAGTAAGTAGAAGTACATTAAGGTAATTACCTATTTTTAAGGCCTTGTACTTGGTTTCCTTGATTTCATTCATAGGCGTAGCGCTGAAATATCACTTTGCCAAAATTAGGTGCCCCGAGATGGTGTGCGGATATGATAGAGTGTTGGGAGGCATTGGTGGATGAGTGGTGCTCTCCCCAATGCCTAGCCGAACACAACAAGGCTAGGGATAAGCGTGTCCAAATGCAAGGTGTGCCACACCATAAGGGAGCTCCAACTTGTTTGAGTACGGGGATCCCCGGGTATCTGGTTTGAGCCCTTAACGATCCATGCAATTTCATTCTTCATGCTAGCTTCAGCCCTTAACTAATATTTTGTTCCTCTCTTTTAGATGAAACACAACAAGAATGACATGCCACCATTGTACGACCTTTATGCCATGACCCATAGTGCCCCATTCAAGAAGGCCAAGGCATTCTCTGAGGATGACCTCAATCATACAGAGAGCTTCACCAACATCTCCTCCCACAACAAGCTTGTGAGGTATAGAGACTGTGGGAAGGCAATGAAAGGGGATGACTTCAACCCTAGCCAGAGTCCTTTTGATCCAGAGCTCACGATGCTATCTTGTTATGGGAGGAAACATGCCTAGGTAGGCATTGGGGGCGGACTTATACATTGCCCTAGAAGTCTCTCAGAGATCAAGAAGCGCCAGGCAAGGTCTCTTCCTAAGATACCTCCTCGACCATGGCCTGTGGAGCTCGCCATCGAGGTTACTGCCCAGGAGCATCTAGTGGTGGCAAACAGGCAGACTAAGCAGAGGGAGATCGAGCTGGAGGAGACGACGGCTAGTCTGTTGGAGGGGGAGAGGGACCGGAACGACGCGTCTCACTGTGCCCTATATGAGCTCCTCGTGGTAAGTTTCTCCTGCATATTAGCCAAATCATGCACGTAATTTTCGTTTCATTACTAACTAATATGACTAGCTTGTGAAAACAAAATGTGCAGTCCGTGTGCGAGAAAAATGGTCAGACCCCTCCGCTAATGCCCGATTGCTATAGCAGACATGGTGGGTTTGATTTGAATGGTCATTAGTTACTAGTTTTCACATTTCAATTGCATCATGCTAACAAAACATTGCAAATGATCTTTGGTGCAGCATGCCTCCCGACAAGCATCGTCCGATCCTTCTCCATCTCGCACTGGCGCAACCCCGATCCCGGCCGGTCCTGCTCCGTCTAGCACTGGCGTGAACCCGACCGGTCCATCACCTTCGTGATGACGGTAAGTTTTCTCTAGTGTTTTGCTTACCAAATGCATAAAGACCTAGACTTAGCTTTATTTCCTCCAAAATGCTTACCATAATGACCTACACTTAGCTAATTTTCCTCCAAAATGACATAATTAGCTTACTTTGCTCCAAAATGATCTATAGTTACCTTTGTTTCCTCCGAAATGACCTAAGTTAGCTCTAATATGCTAAGTTATCTCTAATATGCTTAGTTAACTAGGTTTGCTCAATAATTACATACACTTAGCTTACATATGTAAAAATGGCAAAATTAGCTTACTTAGGTTTGAAATGGCATAACAATCTTGGTAACATCATATATGTCATATAGTTAGCTTATTTTCCTCGAAAATGACATAATAAGCCTAATTAGCTCCAAAATGATCAATTTTACCTAAGTTAGCTTCAAAATGACCTAAGTTCGCTCTAAAATGCTAAATTAGCTCGAATATGCTTAGTTACATGGGTTAGCTCAATAAAGACCTATAATTAGCTTACTTAGGTCAAAAATGGCATAATATGCTTAGTTAACTCCAAAATGACCAAGTTTACCTAGGTTAGCTCCAGTATGATCCATTTTACCTAGGATAGCTCCAAAATGACATATTTACCTAGCTTGGCTCTAAAATGACCTGCACACTTTGCATTTTTACCTAGCTTAGCTAAAAAATGGTATTTTTTCCTACCTTAGTTAGAAGAAGAAGACGATAAAGAAGAGGAGAGGAGATTAAGAGGAGAGAAGATAAATTCTTCTTCTTCTCTTTCTCCTTTTTCTTCTAGCTAGTCTTCTTCTACATCTTCTTCTAAATTTCATCTTTCCTAATTTGCAGATTTGCTTTAGATGAGGAGCTTGCGTTCATGGAGTCTACTCTTCTCCTTGTGCTTCTTTTATGTTGTTTGAAATATGTTGCAAACTTGTTGTTGGATATGTGTTGGATATATGTTGTTGCAAACTTGTTGTTGGATGTGTTGGATATGTGTTGGTATGCTTGTGTATATATATCTTCAAATGTGTATATATATATATATCTGTGAAATTCTATGAAATTGAATGAATTTAAGAAAAAACAGGGGCTATACAGGCTCTTTGCCGTCTACCAGCAGACGGCAAAGAGCTTTGCCATCCGCTAGTAGACGGCAAAGCTGCCACGTGGCAGCTACTTGTGCAACCTGGGGGCACTAGGCTAGCCTATATGGTTGCTTTCCCGTCTGCTGGCCGACGGCAAAGACCTTTGCATCTTTGCCGTCAGCCAGCAGATGGCATAGCATGCCACATGGCAGCAACCTGGGCTGGCCTACACGTGCACTATGTCGTCCGCTGCCGGAGGACAAGATGTAAAGGATTTTGCCGTCAACTAGCAGACATCAAAGCACACCGTTAACCCCCTAACGGACCTAACCTGCCACGTGTGTCGTCCATGCTCTTTGCCATCTGCTGGCTGATGGCAAAGACCATTTCATCTTTGCCATCCGCAATAGACAGCAAAGAGGCCTTTGTCGTAGCTTCTTCAACCGGACCTGTTTCCATCTGCTGGCTAACGGCAAAGGCTTTTGCCATCAGCCATGGCAGACGGCAAAGTGTCTGATTCGTGTAGTGTAAGGAAAGGAGGTTCATGTACCTGGCTGTAGCAGCTAAGAGCAGTGATGCACCGCTGAACACCAGTGAAGGTGGAGCGGCGTTGTAGTCCCAAGTGAGGCGGCCGATGAAGGTTGACGGGCGTCGCGGAGCTCCAGCCGTGGAGGTCTTCGAGAGGATGAAGAAGAAGTAGAGGAGATGAGGTGAAATGATAAAGGGGACCCTCTATGCCTATTTATAGGGGAAAGGTAACAGTAAATGGTAGGTGTGATAATCGAGGAGGCGCAATAATTTTTGGAAGAAAAAGACGCCTCGGTTTTTGGGATAAGTTTCTTTACACAAGATTCATTATGACATCATGAAGGATTTCTCAAAATTGTGGAGGTGAAATCATCTTTTCTGATGGCCGGTTTTGAAGTTTTTCAGACGAGAGGATTGAAGATTGACATGAACAAGTTTAAATCAATCTGGGGCCTAATGTTGGGGATATGACCTAAACATATAAACCACCATAAAAGGGTCGGGTTAAGACATTGGCGACTCTTGGAGTACGGACTCATATGGGCCAGGACAATCAAGATACGCAACAAGAAGGGCGGCTCACAAGATGGGTCGCCTTAGAGCCCGAAGATAGGAGGCGGCCCGGATGTGTAAGCCGCCATACGGTGTGTTGTTTCAAAATCCACAAGGGAGACGAGGCCTTGATGATCCTATGATGGGGATCCATCCCTGGATGGGGGGGCTGATAATCCACAAGGATTCTACTCCAAGAGGTGGCCTTGATCTTCAAGAGGAGGCCAAGATCTCCAACAGGAGGAAGATGAGAAAAGATCTCTCTTTGTCTATCTAATACTTTGCTATCCCATCAAACAAGCTAGGAGCTGGATACTTATAGTCTAGGGACGGAATAAGAGGAAAAGGGGGGGTAAAAGGGTCTATTGCCCATAATGCTTGCACTCACTTTCGGAGGGGTCCGAGAACCCTCAGTAAAGGGGTTCGGGCACCCAGAACTGATAGAGGCTGGTGCAGGGGGTGCCGGGCACCCAGGGGTTGACCACCCAGGCAACCAGGGGCATGACAGGCATCCATGCGGTAGAGGGCCGGGCCCCAGGGGGCGAATGGACAGGCACCCGGGGCGGCCGGGAGAGTGGCGATGGGGGGCCGGGCTCCCATGGTTGGTGGCCTGGGCGCCCGGGCGGGGCTGGGCAGCTCACAACGGCGGGGCCGGGCACCCCGGCGGCCATAGCCAGCGCCAGGTAGGGGCGGGGCACCCAGGGCCTTCCAGGCCGGGCACCCGGGGTGCTCATGCGCTGCTCCCAGCCGGCTGGTCAGGCACCCAGGGCTAAGGGAGGTCGGTCACCCGGGAGGTCTAGTGCCTCCGCGTCTTCGTTTCCTTCTCATTCCTTCTTCTCCTTGGGTGGTTGAGTCTCCATCCTTGCTTCCTCATGGGCTTCTTCTTGGTACCTAAGGATGCATAACACCTCCGTTTGAGGTAGGACCCAAATCACGTGTGATTCCGAATGAAACTCGAAGAATAGAATTGACCTCCTTCTCGATGGCGCCTGCGCGTGCTCTTGTCATTGGTCCTCTTGGTGTTTGTGGTGGTGATGGAGTGTCTGTGTGGATGGACGAGGGATGCTCCGCATCATATCCCCCCTTAGGAGAGACCCATCCACCGATTGTGATCGTCATCAACATGGTACTTGGCCAAATCTTTGACTTTGAAGATGTCGCTTACGTTGTACTTGTCGCGTGGAATGTCGATCTTGTAGGCATTGTCATTGTAGCGTGCGAGAACCTTGAAGGGTCCATCGGCTCTCGGAAGTATCTTGGACTTGCACTCCTTGGGGAAGCGGTCCTTCCGGAGAAGTGACCAAACGAGATCGCCCAGTTGGAACACCATTGGTGACTTGTTGATGTTGAGCTTGGTGGAGAGGCGGTGTACTAAACGCTCGATCATGGACCTTGTTTCTTCGTGCATCTTCTTGAAGTAGGTGGATCTTGTGCTAGTGTCCATGTTCGCTTGTTCTTGTAGCGGTAGTGGAAGGATGTCCAATGGCGACAAAGAGTTGAAACCGTAGACAACCTTGAAGGGGAATTTCGGTGTCAAAACCGGCGGATCTCGGGTAGGGGGTCCCGAACTGTGCATCTAAGGCGGATGGTAACAGGAGGCAGGGGACACGATGTTTTACCCAGGTTCGTGCCCTCTTGATGGAGGTAAAACCCTACGTCCCGCTTGATTTATTCTTGACGATATGAGTATTACAAGAGTTGATCTACCACGAGATCAGAGAGGCTAAACCCTAGAAGCTAGCCTATGGTATGATTGTATGTCCTCCTACGGACTAAAACCCTCCGGTTTATATAGACACCGGAGGGGGCTAGGGTTACACAAGGTCGGTTACAAAGGAGGAGATATCCATATCCGTATTGCCTAGCTTGCCTTCCACGCTAAGTAGAGTCCTATCCGGACACGGGACAAAGTCTTCAATCTTGTATCTTCATAGTCCAACAGTCCGGCCAAAGGATATAGTCCGGCTGTCCGGAGACCCCCTAATCCAGGACTCCCATAGTAGCCCCTCAACTAGGCTTCAATGACGATGAGTCCGGCGTGCAGTGTTGTCTTCAGCATTGCAAGGCGGGTTCCTCGTCCGAACACATCATAGAAGAGTTTGAATACCAGGATAGTGTCCGACCCTGCAAAATAAATTCCACATACCACCGTAGAGAGAATAATATTTCCAACACGCTTTGGCAACATGACATCAGGCCATGGCTCGGTGATTATTTGAACCGTTTTTCTTCAACCAGCTCCACTCATAACGCTAGGTGGTTTCTTGACACGTCTTGTCAAAGGAGAGATCGTGTTCCCCTAATTACGGGATTCTCATCAATACGGTCGTGGGTAACCCAACCGTGCCTAGGACTACTAGATTTTAGGCAAGTCCCAAATGGCCACTAGGAGGACGCTTGATATTCACCCTCTTTATAAAGGGACAAGGCTTTTACTTTTTTCCCTCCCGTGCTCAATCGAATCCTTCCCCCGCCTTGAGTTTTAACACCCAAAGCCCAGGTCAGGTGCTTCGGACCTTCTCATGTCCGGATCTAGCCTTCAAGGCCGGTGGATGCCCTCCTCCGTTACGAAAGAGGATATCAAGAAGTTGAGGGAGGTCAGATACCTGACTGCCAAGGTTTCGCATCGGCTGCCTGCCCGAGGGCAGGTCGTCCCTACTCCCGAACCCAACGAGAACATTGTGTTCATCTCCCACTTCCTCCAAGGTCTATGACTCACTCTAGATCCCTTTGTTAGGGGTTTGATGTTCTATTACGGGCTAGATTTCCACGATCTAGCCCCGGACTCCTTTCTCCACATCTCGGCATTTATTGTCGTATGTGAGACCTTCCTCCGCATTACCCCTCACTTCGGCCTGTGGCTCAAGACCTTTGACGTGAAGCCGAAGATGGTTGAGGGAAGCATGTAGCGTGCGGAGGCGCATTAATAAGCAAGATCGCCGGAGCTCCATGGCCAAAGGGTTCCTTTCCATAGGTGTCCGGATTAGGGCAACGGGAGTGGTTTTACGTCACAGCTCCCAGAAGTGCCAAGTGGGTGGCTGCCCCTGCTTTCCGCTCGGGCCCTCCACCACAACTGATGTCATGGATTAGCAGACGGCTAAGCTGGAGTCCAGCCAAGGAGGTGCCTATAATGCAGAGCCGCATTCAAGATCTCTTCGAAGGAGATTTCAGTCTGGTTATGATGGTGCAAGTCATGCTGGTTCGTCGAGTCCAGCCTTGCAAACATAGGACCCTCCGCATGTGGGAGTTCAACCCAGAAGGACCGCTTACTATTCAGAATTTCCTCGGCCTGACGCACGAGGAGATGTATAAATCATTCTTCGAACGCCAAATAGAGTGTGCTAATACTATCGAGGACGTGGGCCTGAGCAGCAACCGCACCGCCGACCAAGTAAGTAATCCTCTAGCCGAACACACCGTCTTTCATTTATCATGACATCATTCTGAGAAATCGCTCTTTGACCACGACTGGCTAACAAAGGAAAAGATGATTCGGTGTTCGGCCCCCCTTCCTAAGGGTTTGGACAATCCGGTACTGGAAAAGATGCTCGAGCTAGCACCTTGCCCGGAGCCCTCAAAGGAAGATAAAGGGGGGAATAATGAGGGCGAAAGCGGGCCCCCATCGCTACCAATTCCAACCGAGGGAATGAGAGCCTCCGTGAAGGAGGATAAGCAAGGGGAAGAATCTGACCTTCTCTTGCTTCGGGGAAGGAAGAGGACTGCCTCCAAAGATCCAGAAACCAAGGCTTCCAAACGGGAGAAGAAGTCTCCACCAGAGGGTCCTGCCTCGGAGGGTTCTTTTGCCGCGCAAAGTCCGTGCGGGGATCAGCCCTCTAACGAGCCATAAGTGATCAAAAAATACTTAATAGTAAAGATATTCTACCTTACTTTCGTGGAAAATGACCGAAGCGTTTATCTTGTAGTTCGGATCTTAGCCCTACTCAACAGAGCTCGTCTTCGGGGGATCTTCTTCCGGAGATGATGGAGAGCGAAACGCCTCCCCCGGACACCCCCGCTCAAGAAGCGGGCGACCTTGAAGTGTCATCATGGTGGGCCTCCCCGGGTCAGGTGAGGCCAGAAGATAATCCTATGGTCACCCGAAGTCCCCGGTATCCGGCTCTTGAAGAGGGCAAACAAAAGTGTCCGATGTCGTCTGGTATGCAGTCAGATGCACTGAGGGACCTGCTAAAGCGAGCGACCTTCTCGGAAGAACACTGTACATTGATGGGTACGGTGATGGAAAGGATTTCGTCCACCGAAAGCGGGTTGCATGACGTCTTTATGAGTCTACTAACGAGCTTTGAGGTACGTAAAATGACGTACATTTGTGATAGTACCGCACATTTTTAGGTGTGCCCTGTGTACATAGTAGCCCTTGAGACTCTGGCTGTCGCCAAGAACGGTGGCAAACAGAGGATCGTAGTCCCAGGTAATAACCATACCTCTTTTATGTGTAGGTGGTGGAAGCTCCGGTGGCTAGCCGGCCTATGAATTTGGCGAACTAAAGCGGCAACTGGATGCGGCAGATGCCGACATCGAGCTTGTTAACAAGCGGCTTGACGAGGCATAGGGTAAGTGATCTTTTCTCGTGAATGACACATAGTAAGAGCAGCGTGATGCTAGTATCTTTAATATGTTGTGACTGCAGATGGAGCTGCCACCGTGGAGACCCTTCGGGCGGAACTTGCCCGAGCCAAAGAACAAACAAGGATTAGTAATGCGGCCTCTTTAAAGGCGGCCGAAGAGATAAGAGCCGAAAGGGTTGCACATTGCGAGAGCAAAGATAAAATGGCCAAGATGGCTGTAAAGTTAAAAGACACTGTCGACCGTTGCCAGTTCCTTGAAGAAGAAAACCGGGCGAGGGCGACGGACCTCGAGGAACTGCGTGAAGCCGGGGATATTGTGGCTGGGAAGCCCTTTATGCTGCGGAGGATGTTCGGAGATCCGCGGTATGCCCCTCTGGATCGGTTGTGGAGTTCGGCTGACGCATATCTGGACTTGGCGGCGAGCGCTGTTGATGCGGCCGAATACTTCCGAGATCAAACAGATCGTGAAGTGGACAAGCTGTTCTGGTCGCAGTTTAACGTTCTAGAGCGTCCTCTTCCTTTGTCTAACCAGCTAGCCAAATGGGCCGAACTCAATAGGTTGTCCGGACTCGCCATGAGGTCTGTCGTGGATCAACTGTGGCCGGAAAGGCCAAAGCCGAACAGCTATTTTAGCCTGGTGCAGCAGTTCCTTGGTGCGGTGCTGCGCATCAATGCGATGAAGAGGTCGGCGTGCATAGAGGGCTCGCGGATGGACCTTGCCCGTGTCAAAGCATACTGGGTGGAGATGGATGCTACCACTGTTGCGGTGTAGGGTTCGGCCATAGGCCGAGTGGCTGCCAAGCACTATTTTGAAGAAGTTCTTGAGGGTGCTCGTTTGATAGAGGCCTAGTGGTCGAAGAATATTATGTTTGAGTGACATGTATTCCCATTGTAAAAAATGTTTTATTAAGTTTAGCAAGGCTGTATTTATACTTTTGCCCGAAAGTAATATTATGCCTCATGTGCGGCCGTTTACGTATATATATGTATATCCTGAAAGACTGCAGTCGTCGGCTTCATCGGCTTCAGCCCCCACACATATAATGCGGGGGTGTTCGCAGAAGATGCGTGTTCACACTTAATCCAACATCTTGGTCCTATTAAGGAGGTGATAGCGCAGCGAACTAGGCAACCGGACTATAATGCTTTAACACTTTCACTTAGACAGAGGAGTTTGAAAGTGGAGCTACTATATAGCCCCTGGTAGCTCCGCACTCACTCGAATTCGGGGTGCGTACATGCCTGGCCGAGAAACGACCCTTTGTTAAGGCGGAGGAATTCTAAGATTCCGATAGGTCATCGAGTGGTTGACTAGTCTCACGCTATATCATGAAAGTCAGTTTTCGGCTTTCTCTACTGAGGTGCTCGTCCGGATGAACCAGGGGACAATCATAGTAGTTCTCCTGGTGCCGCCTTAGCCGATAGAGCGGAACGTAAGGCAGCAAAACACAGGAGCCAGGCAAGCCCAACATTTGACCAAAGACATGATTCGGAGCTGATGCATATAAGGCCAAACTCGCGACGCCGAACACTCCCTAAGGTGTTCGGTCTTTATTGTGGACCTAAACAGTGCCCTTTGTAAGAAGCCCCTGGTGTCCAGGTACATCCATTATTCTGACATGGACACATGCCAAGACGTCAGCATCCTTCTCAATTGTACTGAGAATCCAAGGGATGTGTATCAACAAGAGACAGTTAAAAAGGTTGACGCAGGGTCTTAATCTAAAAAGAATCCTTAGAACGGGTCCCTGCTGCACGTCTGCGCCTGTGTCTCCACTGTGCCGTATCCTGGACGGGTCTAGCACGATGGTCATCTGTAAAAGAGAGAAACTTAGGTGAAAAGTTGTCATGCAAAAAGCTAGGTTTAAAGAAACCATGTTCAATTCAAGATGAGTAAAAATTGCCACTTGTCTGCGCGCGTTGTGCCCCTTGTATTTGTAATAGGGGTGTGGCCATCAAACCTGTATGAATTACATATAGCTGCGTCGGACTCGTCTAACCGTGTCCATGGTCTTGACGACCTATCGAATGCTTTAGTTGGTGAGGCTATTTATTGTGCGGCTGCCAAGGCCGCCGCACTCTCTTGGGCGCGCAGGGATCACTCAATATTTCCATTTACTGTAATGATGCCACGTGGACCGGGCATCTTAAGAGTGAGGGAAGCGTAATGCAGTGTTGCATTTAAGCGAGCGAAAGCTTCGCGTCCAAGTAGTGCTTGATAGCCACTTTGGAATGACGCAATGTGGAAGGCTAAATTTTCACTACGAAAGTTATCGGGGAAGCCGAATACAACCTCTAGTAGCAGGGAGCCCGTGCAATGCGCCCTTGGGTGTGGCGTTACTCCTTTAAAGGTAGTATTGCTGTGGCAAATTTTCGTTGGGTCTATCCCCATTTTGCGCACTGTGTCCTGATATATCAGGTTTAGACTGCTGCCACCATCCATCAGGACTCGTGTGAAGTGGTATCCGTCAATTATTTGATCTAATACCAAGGTAGCCCATCCTGCGCGCCGGATACTTGCCGAGTAATCCTGATGGTCGAAGGTGATTGGTTAAGATGGCTAGTGGTAGAACTCCGCGGTGATAGGCCCTTGGGCATATTTATCTGGGAGTGCCCCTTTGTTTCTCCCCTTTACCACGTGTAACACATTTACTGTTTTGACTTCTGGTAGAAATTTCTTCTCTTCCCCAGTGCTTTGCTTGCAAGGCTCATCCTCGTCTTCGCTTGGTGTATCCTACCCCTTGTGTTCGGCGTTGAGCTTGATTGACTGCTTGAAGACCCAACATTCTCTGTGGGTATAATTTGCAGGTTTATCGGGGGTGCTATGGATCAGAATTTTGTTTAGGCTCGACAGTTCATCTCTGGCGCCTTTAGAGGACAGCTTTTGCTGACCTGGCCGAGAGCTTCTGAATCCGGCATTTACTGTCGTGCTCTTCGGGATGTCTTCTTTATTCTGGCGCTTATTATTTTTTCTGCGTCATGATTTCCCGTTTCCATCTCTAACTTCGGATGTACTTGGGTCGCTGGTGCTGCATCGGGCTAGCCAGCTGTCCTCGCCCACCCAAAAGCAGGTCATAAGGCTTGTTAATGCTGCCATTGTTCTTGGGTTTTCTTGGCCGAGGAGTCTAGCAAGCCATTCATCTTGGACGCTGTGCTTAAAAGCTGCAAAGGCTTCGGCGTTCGGACAGTCGACTATTTGGTTCTTTCTAGTAAGAAATCTGTTCCAAAGCTTTCGTGCTGACTCTCCGGACTGTTGAGTTATATGACTCAAATTGTCCGCATCCGGAGGTCTGGCATAAGTCCCTTGAAAATTTGCCCGAAAAGCGTCTTCGAGCTCTTCCCAGCTTCCAATGGAGCTTTCTGGGAGACTTCTAAGCCAGTGCCGAGCTGGCCCTTTGAGGTTGAGGGGTAAGTACTTGATGGCATGGAGATCATCTCCTCGAGCCATATGGATATGGAGGATATAATCCTCAATCCAGACCCCAGGGTCTATTGTTTCGTCGTATGCCTCTATGTTTACGGGTTTGAATCCCTCTGGAAATTCGTGGTCCAGCACTTCGTCGATGGAACATAGGGGGTGTGCGGCACCCCTGTATCTGGGTGTACCGTGATGCTCGGATGTTTGTTGTGTTGCATCGTATGCTGGAGCGCACTTGCGTGGTCCATAGATGGATCTGGTTGTGCCGTCCTTTTGATGTGTGCCCTCGCGTGGATCGCGTAGTGGGTTATGTGCGGCGTTGTTTGCCGCTCTATGTTGGTCGTGAGGTCGACTATCCGGCCAAATGGCTATTTTAATTTTTGTTGCGGGGGATCTAAGGCCTCCTCATCGAATTCAGGTAGCAACTTCCGCTTCGGGTAGCTCTTGGTGTGGCGATTACCGCCGTACTTCGTTGTTGTGTTGAGTACTTTACTCCATCTGATTCTGAGTGTGTCTTGCGCAGCCTTGAGCCTTTGCTTCTGCTTTTTTAGACTCCTCGCAGTGGGAACAAGCCTTTGATGGGCATTCTGTTGCTCCGGGTGTCTGTCCGGTGTGATGTCGTCCAGACTATTATCTTTGACAGAGTTGTGTTGTTCGGTTTGATTCTCACTGTTGCCGTGGTCCGGCGATGGTTCACCCTGTTCTAACGCTGGGTCTATATGATCATATTTTCTGCCGAGGCGGGATTTGGAGCGGCGCTTATGCCTCACACTTTGACTGCTTCTCAAGGGGACAACCCTTCGTTGCGTCCTTCTATTCCTCGTCGCCGTTTTCTTTTGGTGTGTCCACCATGTATACGTCATGTGATGAAGTGGGCGTCCAATGCCTTGTGGGCAGTGGTTCCTGTTCGTCTCCTGCATTGTCGTCCATACCGTCGATGCCTTCGGAGTCGAAGTCGAGCATGTCGGTTAAATCATCGACAGTGGCTACTAAGTGGGTAGTGGGTGGGCGGCGAAGTTCTTCGTCATCCACATCCCGATCCTGCCGGACATAGTTCGGCCAGGATCCTCCTGACAAGGAGAGAGACCTTAATGACTTTAGTGTGTCGCCGAGGGGTGAGTGCTGAAAAATATCTGCGGAGGTAAACTCCATGATTGACGCAAAATCGGATTTGATAGGAACGGGTGCAGGCGGTTCACAGTCCGTGGCCGGAGAAGGATGCGGCAGTTTAGCAACACAGCTCTCGTGAAGGGTACGGTCGATCCTCGGCTCGATCGCCGCTGAGAGTGCGGCCTCTGTGGCGTGGTCTATCCCTCCGTCCTCGGATGGCGCGATAGGCTATGAATTGAGGGTTGGAGCAGCTGCCGGTGCGATCTCCTGAACATTGTCCGATGGTAGAGCTAAATAATGCTCATCAAGAACGTGCGGCGCACTCGGCAGGCGCTTGAATCCGTCGAAGATCAAGTCTCCGCCGACATTGGCCGTGTAGTTTAAGTTTCCAAATCTGACTTGATGGCCAGGGGCGTAATTTTCGATCTGCTTGAGATGGTCAAGCGAGTTGGCCCGCAGTGCGAAGCTGCTGAATACACAGATTTGTCCGGGGAGAAAAGTCTCACCCTATACTACATCGCTACCGATGATCAAAGGAGCCATCAAGCCTAACGGTGACGACACACAGGAACTCTCAATGAAAGCACCAATGTCGGTGTCAAAACCGGCAGATCTTGGGTAGGGGGTCCCGAACTGTGCGTCTAAAGCGGATGGTAACAGGAGGCAGGGGACACGATGTTTTACCCAGGTTCAGGCCCTCTTGATGGAGGTAAAACCCTACGTCCTGCTTGATTTATTCTTGACGATATGAGTATTACAAGAGTTGATCTACCACGAGATCAGAGAGGCTAAACACTAGAAGCTAGCCTATGGTATGATTGTATGTCCTCCTACGAACTAAAACCCTCCGGTTTATATAGACACCTGAGGGGGCTAGGGTTACACAAGGTCGGATACAAAGGAGGAGATATCCATATCCGTACTGCCTAGCTCGCCTTCCACGCCATGTAGAGTCCTATCTGGACACGGGACGAAGTCTTCAATCTTGTATCTTCGTAGTCCAACAGTCTAGCCAAAGGATATAGTCCGGCTGTCCGGAGACACCCTAATCCAGGACTCCCTCAGGGGACTTGCCGGTAGTAGAGTGTCTTGCGCGGTTGTAGGCGTACTCGGCGATGGGTCAGCAGTCCTCCCACTCCTTGATGTTCTTATTAATCAACACACGTAGGAGATTGGTGAGCGTTCGGTTGGTGACTTCTGTTTGGCCATCTGTTTCAGGATGATATGCCGTGGAGAATAGAAGCTTGATGCCGAGATTGCCGCATAATGTTTTACAAAAGTAGCTTAGGAACTTAACGTATTGGTTTGACACAATTTTCTTCGGCACTCCATGTAACCTCAAGATTTCCCTACAAAAATATTTGCAACATGTGAAGCATCGTCTATCTTATTGCATGGAATAAAATGAGCCATTTTAGAGAATCGGTCTACAACAAAAAATAGAGAGTGTTTGCCATTCTGAGTCCTAGGTAATCCAAGCACAAAATACATGCTAATGTCTTTCCATGGTTGATGTGGAATAGGAAGTGGCATATGTAAACCATGGTATTGAGAGTGTGACTTAGCTTTGCGGCATGTAGAGCACCGGTTGGTGAAGCATGAGACATCGCTGAACATCTTGGGCCAAAAGTAGTTCTTGGAGAGTGTGGCAAAAGTCTTGTCTCGTCCGAAATATCCCACGAGTCCTCCTCCATGAGCCTCTTGCAAAAGTAACAAACGAAGAGAAGACTTGGGGATGCATAGTTTGTTAGCTCTCATTAGATAACTATCTTTGATATAATATCGTTACCAAGATGTATGCATCACACACTTAGCATATGGAATAGCAAAAGTAACATCGTGCTCATGCAAGTCTTTGATATGTTCGAATCCAACGACATTCAATTCAAGTTGAGTAATTAACATGCATTTGCTGGAAAGAGCATCCGCTACAACATTTTCTTTGCCCTTAATGTACTTGATCACATAAGGGAAAGACTCAATAAATTCACTCCATTTAGCGTGTCGTTTATTCAACTTGGTTTGACCTTTAAGGTACATAAGTGGCTCATGATCTGTATGTATGACAAACTCTTGTGCGTGGAGGTAATGCTCCCAAACATGCAACACATGCACTAAAGCATACAATTCTTTGTCATATATGGGATTGTTAAGTTGAGCACTAGAGAGTTTTTCACTAAAATATGCAATTGCTAACTTTTCTTGCATCAAAACTCCATCAATTCCATTACCACTAGCATCACAATGAACCTCAAAAGTTTTGTCAAAGTTAGGTAATGCAAGAATCGGAGCATGAGTAAGCAAATATTTGAGCTCATCAAATGCGGTAGATTAAAAAGGTCCCCAAATAAAGGGTGCATTTTTCTTACTCAAAGCATGCAACTGTGCGGCAATAGTGCTAAAGTCTTTCACAAAGCGACGATAGAAACCCGCAAGACCAAGGAAACTACGCACTTATTGCAAAGTAGTAGGTTGTGGCCAAGTTTTAATTACTTGTATTTTTGATTCATCAACATGAACACCCGTTGATGACACAACGAAACCCAAGAAAACAAGCTTGTCAACACAAAAAGTGCATTTTTCCATATTGGCATAAAGACGTTCCTTTCGAAGAGTTTGCAAAATGGCCCTTAGATGATTTACATGATCTTTGATGGATTTGCTAAACACATATATGTCGGAAAAGTAGACCACAACAAACACTCCAATGTATGGACAAAGCACAAAATGCATAACACACATGAAAGTACTGGGAGCTTTCGATAAACCCATAGGCATAACTAACCACTCGTACAAGCCAAATTTGGTTTTAAAAGCGGACTTGCATTCATCACCTTCTTGAATTCGGATTTGGTAATAGCCACTTTTAAGATCAATTTTTGAGAAAATGGTGGCACCGCTAAGCTCATCTAGTATATCATCAAGGTGAGTAAGGGGGTGCCTATAATGAACAATGATAGCATTGATGGGTCTACAATCAAAGAACATGTGGAAACTATCATCTTCCTTAGGCACAAGCGATAACCAAAATGGTACATGTTGGAAATATGCCCTAGAGGCAATAATAAAATGGTTATTATTATATTTCCTTGTTCATGATAATTGTCTATTGTTCATGCTATAATTGTGTTATCCGGAAATCGTAATACATGTGTGAATACATAGACCACAACATGTCCCTAGTGAGCCTCTAGTTGACTAGCTCGTTGATAAACAGATAGTCATGGTTTCCTGACTATGGACATTAGATGTCATTGATAATGGGATCACATCATAAGGAGAATGATGTGATGGACAAGACCAATTCCTAAGCATAGCACAAGATCCTGTAGTTCGTATGCTAGAGCTTTTCTATTATTAAGTATCCTTTCCTTAGACCATGAGATTTTGCAACTCCCGGATACTGTAGGAATACTTTGGGTGTGCCAAACGTCACAACGTAACTGGGTGACTATAAAGGTGCACAATGGGTATCTCCGAAAGTGTCTGTTGGGTTGGCATGAACGGAGACTGGGATTTGTCACTCCGTATGACGGAGAGGTATCTCTGGGCCCACTCGGTAAGACATCATCGTAATAAGCTCAATGTTACTAAGGGTTGGTCACGGGATGATGTGTTATGGAATGAGTAAAGTGACTTGCTGGTAACAAGATTGAATGAGGTATTGGGATGCCGAGATCGAATCTCGGGCAAGTAACGTACCGATTGACAAAGGGAATTGAATACGGGATTGATTGAATCCGCGACATCGTGGTTCATCCGATGAGATCATCATGGAACATGTGGGATCCAACATGGGTATCCAGAACCCGCTGTTGGTTATTGGCCGGAGAGTTGTCTCGGTCATGTCTGCATGGTTCCCGAACCCGAAGGGTCTACACACTTAAGGTTCGGTGACGCTAGGGTTGTAGAGATATTAGTATGCGGTGACCTGAAAGTTGTTCAGAATCCCAGATGAGGTCCCGGACATCACGAGGAGTTCCGGAATGGTCCGGAGGTAAAGATTTATATATAGGAAGTCCAGTTTCGGCCACCTGGAAAGTTTCGGGGGTCACCGGTATTGTACCGGGACCACCGGAAGGGTCTCGGGGGTCCACTGGGTGGGGCCACCTATCCCGGAGGGCCCCATGGGCTGAAGTGGGAAGGGTACCAGCCCCTGGTCGGCTGGTGCACCCCCCTTGGGCCTCCCTTGCGCCTAGGGATGGAAACCCTAAGGGGGTGGGGGCGCTTCCACCTAGCTTGGGGGCCAAGCCACCCCCTAGGCCGCCCCCATTAGATGGGATCTCTAGGGGGTGGTGCCCCCCAGGCCCCCTATTTATAGTGGAGGGGAGGGAGGGCAGCCGCACCCAAGTCCCTGGCGCCTCCCTCCCTCCCGTTACACCTCTTCCTCCCCGCTTGCGGTTGGCGAAGCCCTGCAGGGATCCCGCTACTTCCACCACCACGCCGTCGTCTACTGGATCTCCATCAACCTCTCCTTCCCTTGCGGGATCAAGAAGGAGGAGACGTCTCTCCCAACCGTATGTGTGTTGAATGCGGAGGTGCCGTCCGTTCGGCGCTCGGTCATAGGTGATTTGGATCACAAAGAGTACAAATGCATCAACCCCGTTCTCTTGAACGCTTCCGCTCGTGATCTACAAGGGTATGCAGATGCACTCCCCTCTCCCTCGTTTCTAGATGACTACATAGATTGATCTTGGTGATGCGTAGAAAATTTTAAAATTCTGCTACGTTCCCCAACAGTGGCATCATGAGCTAGGTCTATGCGGAGTTTCTATGCACGAGTAGAAGACAAATTGTTGTGGGCGTCGATTTTGTCAATTTACTTAACGTTACTAGTCTTATATTGATTCGGTGGCATCGTGGGATGAAGCGGCCCGGATCGACCTTACACGTGCACTTACGTGACACTGATTCCACCGACTGACATGCAGTAGTTGCATATGGTGGCTAGCAGGTGTCTGTCTCTCCCACTTTAGTCGGATCGGATTCGATGAAAAGGGTCCTTATGAAGGGTAAATAGAAATTGGTATATCACGTTGTGGTTTTGGCGTAGGTAAGAAACGTTCTTGCTAGAAACCTATAGCAGCCACATAAAAACTTGCAACAACAATTAGAGGACATCTAACTTGTTTTTGTAGCATATGCCGTGTGATGTGATGTGGCCAAAAGGATGTGATGAATGATATATGTGATGTATGAGATTGATCATGTTCTTGTAATAGGAATCACGACTTGCATGTCGATGACAACCGGTAGGAGCCATATGAATTGTCTCAATTTATTTATGACCTGCGTGTCAACATAAATGTCATGTAATTACTTTACTTTATTGCTAACCATTAGCCATAGTAGTATAAGTAATAGTTGACGAGACAACTTCATGAAGACACAATGATGGAGATCATGATGATGGAGGTCATGGTGTCATGCCGGTGACGATGATGATGATGGCACCCCGAAGATGTTGATTAAAAGGAGCAAAATGATATTGGCCATATGATGTCACTATTTGATTACATGTGATGTTTATCATGTTTTACATCTTATTTGCTTAGAACGACGGTAGCATAAATAAGATGATCCCTCGCAATAATTTCAAGAAATTGTCCCCCCTAACTGTGCACCATTGCTAAGGTCCGTTGTTCCGAAGCACCACGTGATAGGTTGTAACGCCCTCGATGCGGCTATATCTCCCACGTGTCGAAGCACGACTTAGAGGCATAACCGCATTGAAAGAAATGTCGAGTGAGGTAATCTTCACACAACCCATGTAATACATAAGGGAAAGAGATACATAGTTGGCGTACAATCGCCACTTCACACAATTACATGAATAAAGCATTACAACATAAAAATACATTCACGGTCTGACTACGGAACCAAAATAAAAGAAGAACCCCAAAAGCGAGAAGGTCCCCGATTGACCCCAACTGGGCTCCACTACTGATCCACTAGAACGAAACAACACAAAGGACAAGATCTTCATCGAGCTCCTCCCGAGCTTGGTTGCGTCATCTGCACGGACTCATCGGCACCTGCAAGCTGGTTTTGGAAGTATCTGTGAGCCACGGGGACTCAGCAATCTCGCACCCTCGCGATGAAGATTATTTAAGCTTATGGGTAAGGTAAAGGTATGAGGTGGAGCTGCAGCAAGCGACTAGCATATATGGTGGCTAACATACGCAAAAGAGAGCGAAAAGAGAAGGCAAAGCACGGTCGAGAATCTATGATCAAGAAGTGATCCTAGAACAACCTACGTCAAGCATAACTCCAACACCGTGTTCACTTCCCGGACTCCGCCGGAAAGAGACCATCACGGTTACACACGCGGTTGATGCATTTTAATTAAGGTCAACTTCAGGTTTTCTACAACCGGACGTTAACAAATTCCCATCTCCCCATAACCGCGGGCACGGCTTTCAAAAGTTCAAATCCCTGCAGGGGTGTCCCAACTTAGCCCATCACAAGCTCTCACGGTCAATGAAGGATATTCCTTCTAGCGGGAAGACCCGATCAGACTCGAAATCCCGGTTACAAGACATTTCGACAATGGTAAAACAAGACCAGCAAAGTCACCCAGATGTGCCGACAAATCCCGATAGGAGCTGCACATATCTCATTCTCAGGGCACACCGGATGAGGCAGACGTCGGGTGGGCCAGCCCAGAGTTGCCCCTGGTAGCTCCGGACATCGCTCAGTTTGGACCAACACTCAGAGGAGCACTGGCCCGGGGGGGGGGGGTTAAAATAAAATGACCCTTGAGTCTGCAGAACCCAAGGGAAAGAATGTTGGGCATTGCTGGAGGAGTTTTATTCAAGGCGAACTGTCAAGGGGTTCCCATTATTACCCAACCGCGTAAGGGACGCAAAATCCGGGAACATAACACCGATATGACGGAAACTAGGGCGGCAAGAGTGGAACAAAACACCAGGCATAAGGCCGAGCCTTCCGCCCTTTACCAAGTATATAGATGCATTAATTAAATAAGATATATTGTGATATCCCAACAAGTAACATGTTCCAACAAGGAACAACATCTCCATGTTCCAACAAGGAACAAACCTCAATCTTCACCTGCAACTAACAACGCTATAAGAGGGGCTGAGCAAAGCGGTAACATAGCCAAACAACGGTTTGCTAGGACAAGGTGGGTTAGAGGCTTGGTTCAACAATATAGGAGGCATGATAAGCAAGTGGTAGGTATCGCAGCATAGGCATAGCAAAAGAGCGAGCAACTAGCAAGCAAAGATAGAAGTGATTTCGAGGGTATGGTCATCTTGCCTGAGATCCCGCAAGGAAGAAGAACGAGTCCATGAAGAATACAAACGGACGTAGATGAACGGGTCCTCACAATCACGACGTTATCGGAACCAACCCAAAGAAGCAACACCGGAAAGAAGCAAACAACATAGTAAACAACCACCACATAACATGGCATGATGCACAACCAAATATGATGCATGTCCGGTTTAAATATGCATGGCCTGGCAAAGTGCACAAACAATCCTACAAATTAAGTGGAGCTCAATATGGAACGAGTTGCATATTGACGGAACACCACATCAATTATTTAGTTCGATCTCGTTTATGTACCCAACAATATTAAATGTTGTTAAACATGGTAAGAGATGAAGCATATGAAAACTAACTATCTAGTCAAGTTTAAATGAGGCCGAAACAACAAACAACAAGTGCGGAAACTCCGCATGTGCATATTATAGATTTGGTATTGTTCTTCCCTAAACACTATTTTAGAGTTGTTAAACATGCAAAGTAAGTGAACCAAGTTAAACTAGGCATTTTTGTACCCCAAATGCATATAAAGATTATTTAATTCAGAGCTACGGATATTTAGTTATGAAATAAAGCATTTTAGCACGTTATTTAAGCAAATTTAAACAAACAACATTTTAAACATTTTAAACATAGATGAAAGTTGCATATTATTAAACTAGACAAAATTCTAAGAAACTTTCATATATAATTCATGTTAATCCGAAGCACCAATTGTGAGTTATTATATGCATGAACCACATGGGCTTTCCTGCAAAAATGCTCTCCTCTGGAAAAAATAGACAAATTGCAGAACAGGGAAAAAAATACAACGCGCCGAAATTGGAGGCTGGCCCAACAGAGCAGAGGGGCTAGAGGGGCTCCTCACCCAGCGATCAGCTCGGGCTGGGCTGAGTGAGGAAGAGATGGGTCGGCCCAGGGGATGGAGTTGACCGATCCACGCTGGGACAGGGTCAAACAGGCGAGTGAGGCAGCGGTTGCGGGCGCATCCTTCTGTTAGACAGGAAGCAGGAGCAGACGTGGAAGCAAAGTGGCGACAGTTTTGGTGCAACGCCTACGCAGGGCATGCGGACGGCGCGGGTGGGCTCCAACGAGGCTGCCGGTGGCCGGGGACGAGGCCCAACCGGCAGGATCCGGCCAGGAACGCAAGGTGGTAGAGGAGGCTGGCGACTTGGCATCCATGGAGGCTCCGGAAGAAGCAGAGGCAACGGCGAGGGACTCGGTGCGGGGTCGTGGGGCTCCGACAAAGAGTAGCGTGACGGGGAGGTGGCCCGAGGAGGCTAACCGAGGACCCTTGGGTAGGGAAGCAGCGGCGGCAACAGGGGCTTGAGGCGACGAGGTTGAAGGAGGCTGTTGTTTGCCTCAAGGGAAAAACAGAGAGTGATTCAGAGAGGAACAAGGGAAGGAAGCAGAGAGAGATAGGAAGGAGAGGACGGAGAAGAGGTGGGGGAACTCCGGTGACACCGAACTACAGAAGGCGGGCATTGTCGTCGGCTGGAGGAGGTCATCCATGGCGCTGCTCTTGAGTACCTGAGAGAGAGAGGGAGGTACGTGAGAGAGAGAGAGAGAGAGAGAAAACGGGAGAGGAAGGAGAAGAACACAGAGAGGACCAGGACAAGGCCGGTCCTGCTCGTGGTCGCCGGCAGCGGGGTCGCCGGAGGGTGTGGCCTGCTGGGTCCTGAGGCGAGCTGGGTCTGGGGGTTGAGCAGAGGAACTCGGTGGGGGTGGGTCGACGGGTGGATCGGGAAGGCACAGGAGACTGCCATTTGGGTGGATGGGGAAAAAACGAGGTGGATCTGGCGATGATCCCAAAAGGATTTGAAGTGGTGGCGGGCAGGAGGATGGAAGGGACAAGCTGCCTAGGATCTAGGGTTGGTCTACTTTATATAGTGAGTGGGTTAGACCAGGCAAGCTTTGGACCCTCCGATCGTAATTGGACGGACGAGAATAAATATGTTAGGAAGTCCAATTAACAAAACGGAGACATTTTGTAGATGTTTGGGGATGATCCAGAAACAATGGTAGCGACAGCCCGGGTCGGGTCCGGGACAGATTTCGGACGCGCGCGGGAGGAGGTCCGCGGACTGATGAGAGAGGTTAGGTAGGGCCTGGCGGTGAGAGGTAGACTGTACAGACGGTCTCGAGCTGAGAGAAGAGAAGAGAGGGAGGCCCGGCGACTGTTTCCGGAGACCGAAAACGTCTGACGTTAGACCGGCTATAATGCCGCTATAGTTTAACGTTTAGGCTATCAAACGAACTCCGAACGCGATGAAACTTGGCGGGCGGTCTACTGACAACAAAACAACACCACGTGCCAACTCTCATCCCATTCCAAGAACATTCTCCGGGCACTTATAAAATACTACTTCGGACATGCCGCAGGCGCGTGCAAGTGTGTCTGGGCTCAGAACGGACAACGGAGAGAACGGGGAGGCCGGGACAGATGCAAGTTTTGAAGACATGAAGATGCAATGCAGATGATGACATGGAAAGATGCAGCACGCAAGCAAATGACAAGGCAACAACAACAAATAACTGGAGGACACCTGGCACAACGGTCTCGGGGCGTCACAACACTCCAGCACTACGAGAGGATCTCGTCCCGAGATCTAGAATGGCACCGGAGGGAAAAAAGGAAGAGAAAGAGCAGAGGTAAAACTAAGTTGCTCCTTTGAAAAACGAGTGCAACCAAAGAACCTTGCCAGGTTGAACAAATTCGAGAAAAAAATACAAGGAAGGTGAACAAAGTCGAAAACACTCCGTTAGAAAAGAGGGACAAAGAACATTGCGAAAACCTTGAGGTTGAAGGGCAAGATATATACATTGAAACTACTCTGGTTAAAAGGATAAGCATGAAAAGATCATGATCTTCACAATTCGAGATGATGATTGTAAAGAGCAACATCACAAAGCCTCCGGAAGAAATGAAAGAACGGAATGGGATGGACGGAGAGGAACAAGATCTTGAGAGAGCATGCTTACAACAAATGCTGGAATGGAGTTGTTGGATTATCAACAACGAAAAAAATAAGCTTGATATGGTCTTATGGAATACATCTCAAATTATGAGGTGACAACCTGCCACTCACTGGAAAAGAATTGGATTGATATGAGAAAATTGACGAGAAAGTATCTCGCACCGGAAAGGAAAAATGAAGAAATTGGATCATTTATAAGCACCATAAATAGCCACAATCCTTAGGGAAAGCTTTAGGTGAAATATAACCCAAGATAACTCCAATGGCAAGATTGATGGATTTAAAATATCTCATTCTTAACAACATGTGAATCATGGAACATGAACTCAAATTATCAAGAATGACATAATACCACCTCTATTGATACGGAAGAAAGAATTGCACTACGGATTGCAAGATGAAGAATACTTGATATCCTTAGAAAAGAATCTCGATGAAAACTTCGAGAAGGGATAAAATCCTTGATGAACCATCATGTAGAACCTTCGTGAAGAACTCCGGTAACAAAAGAATGATCAAACGAAATGAAGGATGAAAATAATAAGGTTGAAGCCTTGCAATGATTTAGATGGAGCTTCGCAACGATATAATGCAGAAAAACTTGGAACTCCGGAAAAGAAAAGATGAAACAACTGAAATCAAGAATTTTGATGAACCTCCGGAATAAGGAATTAAATCACTTGGATGAAACAATAATAAGAATTACATTAGGCTTATCCTTCACCAACTCAAATTGATGACAAGCAACGGATTTGACATACTACTTATCCTCGTAGAAAGATTAAGATAGATATCACGCCAACTTGGAAAGGTATTGGACGAACCACCGGAAGGGTTTGGAAGAACGAATGAATTGATGTGATAACCAAGGAAAAGATCTTAAATGAACCACCGGATTAATTGGAAATGAACGAATAAAAGATAGAGAAACACCGGGAAGAATTATAAAATGAACAAAGATGCTTGAGAGGATTTAGATACATGAGAACAAAGAGATCACGAGCCGATTAAAGATCACTTGAACAAAGCACCGGTAAGATTTAGAGTATGAGAGCTGAAAGCTAGAATGAATAAATTTTAGATGGTGGGCTCCAGATAATCAAACTGAAAAGACTCCTGAATTACTCCGGATGGGTGAAAAGAAATCTCACAATCAAAAATAATTATGAGAGGATGGCAACAAACTAGAGCCACGAATCTTGAAGAGAATGAAGCAAGATATGGAGGAAAAACTCTTCTTCGGTCTTCAAAATCCGAGAATGACGACGAGAAACACCACCATGAATTGTTGAGGCAATCCGGAATGAAGAATGGAAAGGTTGAGCCAATGATGAAAAGTATTTGACCGAACTTGGAGGAATACATATGACTGATGATAAATCCTTCTTACGTCAAACTTGGAAAAGAATTTGAGACTAGCTCCGGGAATATAAGAAGAGTCAGGTAAGATCCTGGGAAAAGACCTGTGGGTTAGGGCCCACTGAAAACAAACACCATTGAAATGATTAAAAAAAAGATTGCACCGGTTGAATTAAAATACTTGAAAGATATTACAACCTTGGAAGAGCTTGAACAAATGGAGAGTGGAAACACGAATCTTCGAGATATCCTCAGCACTCCGAAACAATTGAATAGCGAGAAATGATTGAATATAAGGTGCACTGGTAAGAAAAGGTATTTGAAACGAGGAAAAAGGATATGATCCACAAAGCTTGACTTGGTTCCACCGGAGAAGAAAAGGAATGAGGAATGATGAACTAGAAACTACGTTAAAATCTTCATGAGCATCACTGGGTAAGAACATTGATGAAAAAAATGATGGAGAGACTTCACAAAAATAAAAAGGAACCTTGATTAAGAAATCCGAGTCCTTGAGGAAAAAGGGGGTGGGTGGGCGGGAAAAACAAAGGCAACCTGGAGACGGAGGAAACAAACATCATTGAGAAAACCGAGAGGTGATCTTGCAATGTTAAAATGATCGGATCCACTTGAAGAGAAGCACACAGGTCGAAATGGATTAACATGACAATCTCGATTATCATGAAGGATTAGTGTTAACGTCGGAGTATGAGACCACCGCTAAGGGAAGGTATGGAATCAACAATTGACTTCGAAGCAACTCGAATACCACAACTCAAAACAAAACAAAGGGTTGGCTTGCAAAATAAGCCGGAACAAACATATGATAGAGATTTCGTCTGAAGTTTTCGTGGTGGGGCCTACACGGGCTCGATCGTAGAGCACCATCATGTACAAGGCAGTGCACATGACATATGAAGCGTCCCCGAGTTGGCATAGCCAAGGACTCTTTAAGACACAACGAGACCACTGTAAAACCAACCATGGATAGGCGGACCACTAGACGTCGAACCCCAATTTCATATCATACATCTGTCGGAAAGATATCCTAAGAGCTACTTGAATTCCCACTTATAAACTCCCGAAACTTTTCGGTTATGCAATCACGTGTTGGGGATACAGGGGAAGCATAATATCTCACCCAAAGCTAGCAAATCCTACATCCAGCTGTATCCATCCTTCAACACATAACCAAGAAACCTTCGGAAATCATCTACCTCAACCTTCGAAAAGCATCCGTTATACGAGTTATGGCAATACTCCCGAACTCCCGCCCCAGTACTGGGTGGCGTCGAGGTTATCTCACCAACGAACTGCATAAAAGAGATTTTCGATGTCGGCGTACTAAACTCAGGTATTCCAGAACTGCAACGATAAAATTGTGACGGCAACACCTCGGAGCTCAACTCCCCGGGACACTGCCACAACCCCTAAAGACAGGAGGCACCAAGAACAATGTTCTCGTCACAAAACCATGGGAACAATTCCAAGATACCCGCGTGATCCTAAATTTTTTTTAGTGAAATTTGAGAAGAGAAGAGTCAAAACTCTACGTCAGGATGCCTCACCAGAGCGATGAAGGGACTGGGAGTAAAAAGAATTCCTAAACTCTCCAATATATAAATCCTAAATGACTCAAAACATTTTTTTCTAGACTCAACAACGGCTGCTAAAAACGATCAAGCAATGGGGGCTCCTAAGGTCGGGTAAGGCTCTGATACCAACTTGTAACGCCCTCGATGCGGCTATATCTCCCACGTGTCGAAGCATGACTTAGAGGCATAACCGCATTGAAAGCAATGTCGCAAGTGAGGTAATCTTCACACAACCCAAGTAATACATAAGGGAAATAGATACATAGTTGCCTTACAATCGCCACTTCACACAATTACATGAATAAAGCATTACAACAAACAAATACAATCACGGTCCGAGTACGGAACCAAAATAAAAGAAGAACCCCAAAAGCGACAAGGTCCCCGATCGACCCCAACTGGGCTCCATTATTGATCCACTAGAATGAAACAACACAAAGGACAAGATCTTCATTAAGCACCTCCTGAGCTTGGTAGCGTCATCTGCACGGACTCATCGGCACCGGCAAGCTGGTTTTGGAAGTATCTGTGAGCCACGGGGACTCAGCAATCTCGCACCCTCGCGATCAAGTCTATTTAAGCTTATGTGTAAGGTAAAGCTATGAGGTGGAGCTGCAGCAAGCGACTTGCATATATGGTGGCTAACATACGCAAAAGAGAGAGAGAAGAGAAGGCAAAGCACGGTCGAGAATCTATGATGAAGAAGTGATCCTAGAACAACCTACGTCAAGCATAACTCCAACACCGTGTTCACTTCCCGGACTCCGCCGGAAAGAGACCATCACGGTTACACACACGGTTGATGCATTTTAATTAAGGTCAACTTCAAGTTTTCTACAACTGGACGTTAACAAATTCCCATCTGCCCATAACTGCGGGCACGACTTTCGAAAGTTCAAATCCCTACAGGGGTGTCCCAACTTAGCCCATCACAAGCTCTCACGGTCAATGAAGGATATTCCTTCTAGCGGGAAGACCCGATCAGACTTGGAATGCCTATTACAAGACATTTCAACAATGGTAAAACAAGACCAGCAAAGCCACCCAGATGTGCCGACAAATCCTGATAGGAGTTGCACATATCTCGTTCTCAGGGCACAACGGATGAGCCAGACGTCGGGTGAGCCAGCCCAGAGTTGCCCCTGGTAGCTCCGGACATCGCTCAGTTTGGACCAACACTCAGAGGAGCACTGCCCCGGGGAGGGGGGGTTAAAATAAGATGACCCTTGAGTATGCAGAACCCAAGGGAAAGAAAAAGGCTAGGTGGCGAATGGTAAAACCAATGTTGGGCATTGCTGGAGGAGTTTTATTCAAGGCGAACTGTCAAGGGGTTCCCATTATTACCCAACCGCATAAGGAACGCAAAATCCGGGAACATAACACCGATATGACGGAAACTAAGGCGGCAAGAGTGGAACAAAACACCAGGCATAAGGCCGAGCCTTCCACCCTTTACCAAGTATATAGATGCATTAATTTAATAAGATATATTGTGATATCCCAACAAGTAACATGTTCCAACAAGGAACAACATCTGCATGTTCCAACAAGGAACAAACCTCAATCTTCACCTACAACTAACAAAGCTATAAGAGGGGCTGAGCAAAGCGGTAACATAGCCAAACAACGGTTTTCTAGGAGAAGGTGGGTTAGAGGCTTGGTTCAAAAATATAGGAGGCATGATAAGCAAGTGATAGGTATCGTGGCATAGGCATAGCAAGAGAGCGAGCAACTATCTAGGGTATGGTCATCTTGCCTGAGATCCCGCAAGGAAGAAGAACGAGTCCATGAAGAAGACAAATGGACGTAGACGAACGGGTCCTCACAATCACGACGTTATCGGAACCAACCCGAAGAAGCAACACCGGAAAGAAGCAAACAACATAGTAAACAACCACCACATAACATGGCATGATGCACAAACAAATATGATGCATGTCCGGTTTAAATATGCATGGCCTGGCAAAGTGCACAAACAATCCTACAAATTAAGTGGAGCTCAATATGCAACGAGTTGCATATTGACGAAACACCACATCAATTATTTAGTTCGATCTTGTTTATGTACCCAACAATATTAAATGTTGTTAAACATGGTAAGAGGTGAAGCATATGAATACTAACTATCTAGTCAAGTTTAAATGAGGCCGAAACAACAAACAACAAGTCCGGAAACTCCTCATGTGCATATTATAGATTTGGTATTGTTCTGCCCTAAACATTATTTTAGAGTTGTTAAACATGCAAAGTAAGTGAACCAAGTTAAACTAGGCATTTTTCTACCCAAATGCATATAAAGATTATTTAATTCGGAGCTACGGATATTTAGTTATGAAATAAAGCATTTTAGCAAGTTATTTAAGCAAATTTAAACAAACAACATTTTAAACATTTTAAACATAGATGAAAGTTGCATATTATTGAACTAGACAAAATTCTAAGCAACTTTCATAACTATTTCATTTTAATCCGAAGCACCAATTGTGAGTTATTATATGCATGAACCACAAGGGCTTTCCTGCAAAAATGCTCTCCTCTGGAAAAAAATAGACAAATTGCAGAAGAGGGAAAAAAATACATCGAGCCAAAATTGGAGGCTGGCCCAATAGAGCAGAGGGGCTAGAGGGGCTCCTCACCCAGCAGTCAGCTCGGGCTGGGCCGAGTGAGGATGAGATGGGTCGGCCCAGGGGATGGAGTTGAGCGATCCACGCTGGGACAGGGTCAAACAGGCGAGCGAGGCAGCGGTTGCGGGCGCATCCTTCTGTTTGACAGGAAGCAGGAGCAGACGCGGAAGCAGAGCGGCGACAGGTTTGGAGCAACGGCTACACAGGGGCATGCGGACGGCGCAGGTGGGCTCCGACGAGGCTGCCGGTAGCCGGGGACGAGGCCCAACCGGCGGGATCCGGCCAGGAACGCAAGGTGGTGGAGGAGGCCGGCGACTTGGCATCCATGGAGGCTCCGGAAGAAGCAGAGGCGACGGCGAGGGACTCGGTGCGGGGTCGTGGGGCTCCGACGAAGAGCAGCATGACGGGGAGGTCGCCCGAGGAGGCTGACCGAGGACCCTTGGGCAGGGAAGCAGCGGCGGCAACAGGGGCTTGAGGCGACGAGGTTGAAGGAGGCTGCTATTTGCCTGAAGGGAAAAATAGAGAGTGATTCAGAGAGGAACAAGGGAAGGAAGCAGCGAGAGAAAGGAAGGAGAGGACAGAGAAGAGGTGCGGCGACCTGCTGGTGGTGGGGGAACTCCGGCGACACCGAACTACAGCAAGCGGGCCTTGGCGTCGGCTGGAGGAGGTCATCCATGGCGCTGCTCTTGAGTACCTAAGAGAGAGAGGGAGGTACGTGAGAGAGAGAGAGAAAACGGGAGAGGAAGGAGAAGAAGACAGAGTGGAGTAGGACAAGGCCGGTCCTAGTCGTGGTCGCCGGCAGCGGGGTCGCCGGAGGGCGCGGCCTGCTGGGTCTTGAGGAGAGCTGGGTCTGGGGGGTTGAGCAGAGAAGCTCGGTGGGGGTGGATCGATGGGTGGATCGGGAAGGCACAAGAGACTACCATTTGGGTGGATGGGGAAAAACGAGGTGGATCTGGCGATGATCCCGAAAGGATTTGAAGTGGTGGCGGGCAGGAGGATGGAAGGGACAAACTGCCTAGGATCTAGGGTTAGTCTAGTTTATATAGTGAGTGGGTTAGACCAGGCAAGATTTGGACCCTCCGATCGTAATCGGACGGACGAGAATAAATATGTTAGGAAGTCCAATTAACAAAACAGAGACGTTTTGTAGATGTTTGGGGTTGATCCGGACACAACGGTAGCGACAGCCCGGGTCGGGTCCGGGACAGATTTCGGACGCGCGCGGGAGGAGGTCCGCGGACTGACGAGAGAGGTTAGGTAGGGCCTGGCGGTGAGAGGTAGACCGTGCAGACGGTCTCGATCTGAGAGAAGAGAAGAGAGGGAGGCCCGGCGACTGTTTCCGGAGACCGGAAACGTCCGACATTAGACCGGCTATAATGCCGCTATAGTTTAACTGTTAGGCTATCAAACGAACTCCGGACGCAATGGAACTTGGCGGGCGGTCTACTGACAACAAAATGACACCACACGCCAACTCTCATCCCATTCTGAGAACATTCTTCGACCACTTATAAAATACTATTTCGCACATGCCGCGGGCGCATGCAAGTGTGTCTGGGCTCAGAACAGACAACGGAGAGAACGGGGAGGCCGGGACAGATGCAAGTTTTGAAAACATGAAGATGCAATCCAGATGATGACATGGCAAGATGCAGCACGCAAGCAAATAACAAGGCAACAACAGCGAATAACTAGAGGACACCTGGCACAACGGTCTCGGGGTGTCACATAGGTTCTAACGTTCGCATACAACGGGTGTAAGCCAGATTTACACATGCAATACACTTAGGTTGACTTGACGAGCCTAGCATGCACAGACATGGCCTCGGAACACGGAAGACCGAAAGGTCGAACATGAGTCGTATAGAAGATACAATCAACATGAAAATGTTCACCGATGATGACTAGTCCATCTCACGTGATGATCGGACACGGCCTAGTTGACTCGGATCATGTATCACTTAGATGACTAGAGGGATGTCTATCTGAGTGGGAGTTCATTTAATAATTTGATTAGATGAACTTAATTATCATGAACATAGTCTAAAAATCTTTGCAATATGTCTTGTAGATCAAATGGCCCACACTAATGTTGCCCTCAACTTCAACGTGTTCCTAGATAAAACCAAGTTGAAAGATGATGGCAGCAACTACAGGGACTGGTCCGTAACCTGAGGATTATCCTCATAGCTGCCAGGAAAGCATATGTCCTTGATGCACCGCTAGGTGAAGCACGTGTTTTCCCTGCAGAACAAGACGTTATGAACGCTTGGCAGACACATAGTGATGATTACTCCCTGGTTCAGTGCAGCATGCTTTACAGCTTAGAACCGGGGCTCCAAAAGCGTTTTGAGCAACACGGAGCATATGATATGTTCCAAGAGCTGAAAATGGTTTTCCAAGCTCAAGCCCAGGTTGAGAGATATAACCAGTTGTAAGATGGAGGAGAATAGTTCCGTCAGCGAGCACATACTCAAAATGTCTGGGTTGCACAACCGCTTGTCTCAGCTAGGATTTAATCTCCCAGATGATGCGGTCGTTGACAGAATCCTTCAGTCACTCCCACCTAGCTACAAGAGGTTTGTGATGAACTTCAATATGCAGGGGATGGAAAAGACCATTCCTGAGGTATATTCAATGCTGAAATCAGCGGTGGTGGAAATCAAAAAGGAACATCAAGTGTTGATGGTGAATAAAACCACTAAGTTCATGAAAGGCAAGGGTAAAAAGAACTTCAAGAAGGATGGCAAGGGAGTTGCTGCGCCCGGTAAGCAAGCTGCTGGGAAGAAGCCAAAGAATGGACCAAGCCTAAGACTGAGTGCTTTTATTGCAAGGGAAACGGTCACTGGAAGCGGAACTGCCCCAAGTACTTAGCGGATAAGAAGGCCGACAATACCAAAGGTATATGTGATATACATGTTATTGATGTGTACCTAACCAGTGCTCATAGTAGCACCTGGGTATTTGATACCGGTGCAGTTGCTCATATTTGTAAATCAAAACTGGAACTGCGGAATAAACGGAGACTGGCGAAGGACGAGGTGATGATGCACGTCGGGAATGGTTCCAAGGTCGATGTGATCGCCGTCGGCACGCTACCTCTACATTTACCTACGGGATTAGTTTTAAACCTCAATAATTGTTATTTAGTACCAGCTTTGAGCATGAACATTGTATCTGGATCTCGTTTAATGTGAGATGGCTACTCATTTAAATCTGAGAATAATGGTTGTTCTATTTATATGAGAGACATGTTTTATGGTCATGCCCCGCTGGTCAATGGTTTATTCTTATTTAATCTCGAACGTGATGTTACACATATTCATAGTGTGAATGCCAAAACATGTAAGGTTGATAATGATAGTTCCACATACTTGTGGCACTGCCGCCTTGGTCACATTGGTGTCAAATGCATGAAGAAACTCCATGCAGATGGACTTTTGGAGTCTCTTGATTATGAATCATTTGACACGTGCGAACCATGCCTCATGGGCAAAATGACCAAGACTCCGTTCTCTGGAACAATGGAGCGAGCAACCAACTTATTGGAAATCATACATACTGATGTGTGCGGTCCAATGAGTGTTGAGGCTCTCGGTGGCTATCATTATGTTCTCACCCTCACTAATGACTTGAGTAGATATGGGTATGTCTACTTAATGAAACACAAGTCTGAGACCTTTGAAGAGCTCAAGGAATTTCAGGGTGAGGTTGAGAATCAATGTGACAGGAAAATCAAGTTCTTACGATCAGATCGTGGGGGAGAATATTTGAGTCATGAATTTGGCACGCACTTAAGGAAATGTGGAATAGTTTCACAACTCACGCCGCCTGGAACACCTCAGCATAATGGTGTGTCTGAACATCGTAATCGTACTCTGTTAGATATGGTGAGATCTATGATTTCTCTTACCGATCTACCGCTATCATTTTGGGGTTATCCTATAGAGACTGCTTCATTCGCTTTAAATAGAGCTCCGTCGAAATCCGTTGAGACGACACTGTATGAATTGTGGTTTGGTAAGAAACCTAAGCTGTCGTTTCTGAAAGTTTGGGGATGCAATGCTTATGTCAAGAAACTTCAACCTGAAAAGCTCGAACCCAAATCGGAAAAATGTGTCTTCATAGGATACCCTAAAGAAACCATTGGGTATACCTTCTACCTCAGATCCGAAGGCAAGATCTTTGTTGCCAATAATGGATCCTTTCTAGAGAAAGAGTTTCTCTCGAAAGAAGTAAGTGGGAGGAAAGTAGAACCTGATGAAGTGTTGCCTCTTGAACCGGAGAGTGGCGCAGCTCAAGAAAATGTTCCTGAGGTGCCTGCACCGATTAGGGAGGAAGTTAATGATGAGGATCATGAAACTTCAGATCAAGTTGCTGCTGAACTTCGAAGGTCCACAAGGACACGTTCCGCACCAGAGTGGTACGGCAACCCTGTCCTGGAAATCATGTTGTTAGACAATGGTGAACCTTCGAACTACGAAGAAGCGATGGCGAGCCCAGATTCTGACAAATGGCTGGAAGCCATGAAATCCGTGATAGGATCCATGTATGAAAACAAAGTATGCACTTTTACTGACTTTCCCAATGATCGGCGAGCCATAGAAAATAAATGGTTCTTTAAGAAGAAGACAGACGCGGATGGTAATGTTACCATCTATAAGGCTCGGCTTGTCGCTAAGGGTTATCGACAAGTTCAAGGGGTTGACTACGATGAGACTTTCTCACCCGTAGCGAAGCTGAAGTCCATCCGAAACGTGTTAGCAATTGCCACATTCTATGATTATGAGATATGGAAAATGGACGTCAAAACGGCATTCCTTAATGGTTTCCTTAAGGCAGAATTGTATATGATGCAGCCGGAAGGTTTTGTCGATCCTAAGAATGCCGACAAGGTGTGCAAGCTCCAACGCTCAATCTATGGGCTGGTGCAAGCATCTCGGAGTTGGAATATTCGATTTGATGAGATGATCAAAGCACTTGGGTTTACGCAGACTTATGGAGAAGCATATGTTTACAAGAAAGTGAGTGGGAGCTTTGTAGCATTTCTCATATTATATTTGGATGACATACTATTGATGGGAAATGATATAGAATTATTGGAAAGCATAAAGGCCTACTTGAACAAGTGTTTTTCTGTCACAGCCCTAGAATTTGTTTGCAAATAGTTGCACAAGCATCCATGCATCATGTTTATTTTTAAATTAAATTTGAAATGGGGATTGGTAAACCCTAGCACCAAATGCAATTCAAATAGGTTCAACCAAAATATTTTCAATGACCTCAAAATATCCTTTTAAAATGTTCATGATTTATGGGAAAAGGTGAAAGCCTCTACCAGAGATGATGCATATTTTTCCAGGACATTTTGATCATTGAATTAAATCATTATGATAGTTGAGTTGAGGTTAGTTGAAACCCTCATAAATCACCTCAAAAATGATCAACATTAAAAATTGCTTGAAATAACCTAAGAAAATGTTCCTGTTTTCTCTAAAAATATTGGCAAGAGGCAAAATTCAAACCAATATTTTTGGATTCACAGAAATATTTATTCTGGGCATTTGAATTAAATCAATAGCTATTTGAATTGGATTTATATTTACTATTAAATAAATATAGGTCCAATAATTCTGAAATATTTTTGTGGAGCTTTGGTTTAATTCTTTTAGCTTCAAAAAAAATATTTCCAGAAGCAACAAAATTGATTTGGTTTCAAAACCAAATTCAAAACAAACCTGCAAAATAGAAAAAGAACAGAGTTAGAAAAAAACAGAGAGAGAGAGAGAAAGACTTACCTGGCCTCACCTGTGAAGCCCACCAGAGAGGCCAACCCACCTGGCGGCCCAGCTGTTGGCCCAGCCCACCAAGGCACCAACCCACCTTGCCAGTCGTCTCCTAGCTTCTGCCAGGAGGACGACGCCGTGTCGACGCGCGCGCCGGGAGGCCTCCACCTCCTGCTTTGTGCTGGCGGCCTCCCCTCGAGCCTATCCGTGCCTGGAGACTTCGTGCAGCCTCCTCCCTCCTTCCCCACTCCTCTCTGGCTCTCTGCCTCTCCCCTAGCGCCAAATTCGAGCAGCCCTGAGAGAAACCGCCGGCCACCGTTGCCACCAGTGCGCCCACCGCCGTTCCCGTGCCAAACCACCATGGCCTTAAGCACTGCAGACGAGCACCGCATCTCCACGCCGAAGATTGAGTCCCCGGATGCCCTGCAGATGCGCCACCATCGCCGTCTTTGCTGCCGGACGTCATCCTCAAATTCGCCGGCTACAGAGCGTCCCCGCCCTCTCCTTCCCCTCCATTCAAACCCTGGTGAGCCCCCAAGCATTTTCCCCCTCTCCCCGCGGTCAATCCCATCCTCTAGCCGTCTAGCCACCGGAGCCGAGAGCTCCGTGCCGCCGGCCATGGCGCCGCCGTGGCCAGAGCCCGAACCAGCCGCCCCCGCACGCATCATCGTTATCCCCGCGTCTGCAGGAGCCCGTAGCTTCCACCAACTCTTCTTCCCGCACACCACAACGCCGCCCCGGCCAACCCCGTGCGGGCGCCGCCGCGGATGTGCTCCCCGCCGTCGTTCTGGTTCACCCCGGCTCGAGCTAACCGCACCGTTGGACGCGGACGAGTCGCAGCTGCACGTAGAGCCCCTCTGCCGCCCATTTGGTCACCGGAGGGCAAAGCCCGAGCAACGCCGCCGTCTCTGGACGTCGCCGGCGACTAACCGCCGACCTAACCCGGCTGTTAGGGGCTAATTACCCCACTAACTACCACCTGAGTCAATGACAGTTGGGCCCCACTACCTAACTAACCAGCTAACAAAAATAGTTAAGTTTAATCTAAACACAGTGGCCCCACAAGCCAGAGTTGACCACGCTGACGTGGCAGTTGACTGGCCCCACCTGTCTGTGAGACAAACCGGCACTAGGTCACTGACCAGTGGGTCCCACTGGTCAGGTTTGACCTGGGCCTTGCCCCGTTGACCTGCTGACGTCATGACGATGTCATGCTGACGCAGTAATCCTTTTCTGGGATTTAAATAAATCTTAAATGATTTATTTATTTCAGAAAATATCCAAAACTTTGAAAAATCATAGAAATTCAACCGTAACTCCAAATAAGATAAATTATATATGTAAAATTATCAGAAAAATTCAAGGAATCCATCTGTACCATTTTCATGCATGTTTGAACAAGTTAACATCACTGAACAGGACAATTCATGTTTATGGAATAAATAGTAATTAATTTTGGAGTTGGAATTTGCTATAGGGTTGAATTCCACTTCAATGAATATGACTAACTGTTGCACTAGCTCAATTCAGTACCTTAATATGACATATCATTCATATGTATGTGCATTGCATTGATTGTGGTTCCCTTTTGTGTTTGTCGGTGATTGCCCCCTCTCAGTAAACGTTGTTTCCGACGACGAGATCGATGACACCGACGAAGAGCTATACTATCTTCAGAAGTGCCAGGCAAGCAAAACCCCCTTGTTCATTCCGATACAATCCCCCTCTCTCGCTCCTGCTCTCTTTTACTGCATTAGGACAACAACGATTCATCTGTTACTTGTTGCGGTAGTTGAACCCCTTATCCTCTGCATGACCTGTCATTTCCACAGTAAATAGATGAAACCCACTAGCATGAGTAGGAGTTGTTTGAGCCCTGATGTGCCTACTCATTCATGCTTGTTTGTCATGCCTGCTACTGCTTAGAGTTGAGTCAGGTCCGATTCATCGGGGATGAATCGGAGGTGTGTAAACATGTCCTACTGTTGAGAGCTAAGTGTGTGAACACGATTTGGTAAAGGTAGCGGTGAGAGGCCATGTAGGAGTACATGGTGGGTTGTCTCATTGAAACCGTCCTCAGGAACTGAGTTCTGTGTCTGTGATCCATGAAACAGCTACTACCACACGTTGGGCCCTGAAATATGACCCTGCTCGACTTACTGACCCCTCTCGTCCTCTGTCCCGGAGTTGCAATTAGTTTCTGGTGTTTATAGGATATGTGTTGGCGGCCGTGCGTAGCGCTGACCCTAGGGGTGGGCTATGATGCGGTAGATACACTGTGGCACGGTGTACCGGGCGCCCGTTTGGTGTCTCGGGAACCCTGCACACATCGTTTGGGGCTGTGAGCGAAACTCCGGCCGGATCTCCTCGCGGATGGAACCCGAATAGGCGATAAACCTGGACTAGAGACTTGTGTGGTTAGTCAGGTCGTGGTCTACACCCACGTCGGCTTTCGCTTGAAGTCTGCTGAGCACATGTCGTGCGCAGACGCTAAGTGGTGGAAACATGTGTGACAAAGTACACCCCTGCAGGGTTATAAATGATCTATTCGAATAGCCGTGTCCACGGTAAAGGACTTCTGGGTTGCCTATAACAGTTCATAGACAAGTGAAAGTGGATACTCTAAAACTCGCAAGATAAGAGTGAGTGCTATGGATGGCCTTCTCGTAGGGAGACGAGAGCGGATCCATAGTGGTGTATTGAATGGTGAATATGTGGACTCGTGTGCGCCACCTCAAAAGAGTTGCTTGCAATCGTAGTCCAGGTTAGCCACTGAGTCAAAGCTGGCTTGCTGCAGTTAAACTCCACCACCCCCCCTTGTTGATACCGTTGCATATGTAGTTAGTTCTGACGTAAGACTTGCTGAGTACCTTTGTACTCACGTTTGCTTAATTTATGTTTTGCAGAGAGACTTCAGTCTCGCTAGTAGTTCCGCGTGGACTTCGACGTTTAGCTTGATACCTCAACTACGATCTTGTGCCCTCGACAGGATTTGGTAGATAGTCAGGCTTCTTAGCCTTTTTCATTTATAGATGTCTGTACTCAGACATGTTAAGCTTCCGCATGTGCTTTGCATTGTATGCTATGATTGTTGGGTCATGAGACCCATGCTTGTAATATCTCGCTCCTCGGAGCCTAATGCATACATACTTGAGTTGTAGAGTTATGTTGTGATGCCATGTTGTATTCACACATATCGAGCATATTGTGTGTATGATTGAAATGCTTGGTATGTGTGGGATCCGACTATCTAGTTGTTTATCCTTGGCAGCCCATCATATGGGGAAATGTAGTCTAGTGCTTCTGAGCGATAGTAGTCCGCTACAGCTCGGATCACCGGAGTCCTGCTAGCCCAGCACTACTGCTCAGGACACTTGACTGGCCGGCATGTGTTTCACTTCGTTCCTATGTCTGTCCCTTCGGGGAAATGTCACACGGTGACATCCGGAGTCCTGCCTAGCCTGCTACAGCCCGGGTTACCGGAGTCCTGTTAGCCCAGCGCTACAGCCCGGATTCACACGCTGGTTGACCGACATGCTCGAGGTTGATTCATGTATGCCTGTCCCCATGGGTTAGTGCCGCTTTGGGTTCACGACTAGCCATGTCGGCCCGGGTTCTTTGTCATAAGGATGCTAGCGACACTATCATATACGTGAGCCAAAAGGCGCAAACGGTTCCGGGCCAGGTAAGGTGGCACCCGTGGAAATACCATGCGTGAGGCCACAAAGTGATATGATGTGTTACATGCTAGATCAGTGTGACCTAGGATCGGGGTCCTGACATTTTCAATGAAGGACCTTGGAGAAGCTGCTTATATATTAGGGATCAAGATCTATAGAGATAGATCAAGACGCCTCATTGGTCTTTCACAAAGTACGTACCTTGACAAGATATTGAAGAATTTTAATATGGATCAGTCCAAGAAGGTGTTCTTGCCTGTATTGCAAGGTATGAGATTGAGCATGGCTCAATGCCCGACCATGGCAGAAGATAGAGAAAAGATGAGTGCCGTCCCCTATGCCTCGGCCATAGGGTCTATTATGTATGCCATGCTTTGTACCAGACCTGATGTAAACCTTGCCGTAAGTTTGGTAGGAAGGTACCAAAGCAATCCCGACATGGCACACTGGACAGCGGTCAAGAATATCTTGAAGTACCCGAAAAGGACTAAGGATATGTTTATCGTCTATGGAGGTGACGAAGAGCTCGTCGTAAAGGGTTACGTCGATGCTAGCTTCGACACAGATCTGGATGACCCTAAGTCACAAACTGGATACGTGTATATTTTGAATGGTGGGGCAGTCAGCTGGTGCAGTTGCAAGCAAAGCGTCGTGGCAGGATCTACATGTGAAGCGGAGTACATGGCAACCTCGGAGGCAGCACAAGAAGCAATCTGGGTGAAGGAGTTCATTACCGACCTAGGAGTTATTCCCAATGCGTCGGGCCAGATGACTCTCTTCTGTGATAACACTGGAGCTATTGCCCATGCCAAGGAGCCCAAGTTTCACAGGAAGACCAGGCACATCAAGCGTCGCTTCAACTCCATTCGTGAAAATGTTCAAAATGGAGACATAGATATTTGTAAAGTGCATACGGACTTGAATGTCGCAGATCCGTTGACGAAACCTCTTCCTCGAGCAAATCATGATCAACAACAGAACTCTATGGGTGTTCGATTCATCACAATGTAACTAGATTATTGACTCTAGTGCAAGTGGGAGACTGTTGGAAATATTCCCTAGAGGCAATAATAAAATGGTTATTATTATATTTCCTTGTTCATGATAATTGTCTATTGTTCATGCTATAATTGTGTTATTCGGAAATCGTAATACATGTGTGAATACATAGACCACAACATGTCCCTAGTAAGCCTCTAGTTGACTAGCTCGTTGATCAACAGATAGTCATGGTTTCCTGACTATGGACATTAGATGTCATTGACAATGGGATCACATCATTAGGAGAATGATGTGATGGACAAGACCCAATCCTAAGCATAGCACAAGATCGTGAAGTTCGTATGCTAGAGCTTTTCTAATGTCAAGTATCCTTTCCTTAGACCATGAGATTGTGCAACTCCCGTATACTGTAGGAATACTTTGGGTGTGCCAAACATCACAACATAACTGGGTGACTATAAAGGTGCACTACGGGTATCTCTGAAAGTGTCTGTTGGGTTGGCACGAATCGAGACTGGGATTTGTCACTCCGTATGACGGAGAGGTATCTCTGGGCCCACTCGGTAAGACATCATTGTAATGAGCTCAATGTCACTAAGGGCTGGTGACGGGATGATGTGTTACGGAACGAGTAAAGTGACTTGCCGGTAACGAGATTGAACGAGGTATTGAGATACCGACGATCGAATCTCGGGCAAGTAACGTACGGATTGACAAAGGGAATTGAATACGGGATTGATTGAATCCTCAACATCGTGGTTCATCCGATGAGATCATTGTGGAACATGTGGGAGCCAAGATGGGTATCCAGATCCCGCTGTTGGTTATTGGCCGGAGAGTTGTCTCGGTCATGTCTGCAGGGTTCCCGAACCCGTAGGGTCTACACACTTAAGGTTCGGTGACGCTAGGGTTGTAGAGATATTAGTATGCGGTAACCCGAAAGTTGTTCGGAGTCCCGGATGAGATCCCAGATGTCACGAGGAGTTCCGGAATGGTCCGGAGGTAAAGATTTATATATAGGAAGTCCAGTTTCAGCCACCGGGAAAGTTTCGGGGGTCACCGGTATTGTACCGGGACCAGCAGAAGGGTCCCCGGGGTCCACCGGGTGGGGCCACCTATCCCGGAGGGCCCCATGGGATGAAGTGGGAAGGGAACCAGCCCCTGGTGGGCTGGTGCGCCCCCCTTGGGCCTCCCTTGCGCCTAGGGTTGGAAACCCTAAGGGGGCGGGGGCGCCTCCACCTAGCTTGGGGGCCAAGCCACCCTCTAGGCCGCCCCCCAGGCCCCCTATATATAGTGGAGGGGAGGGAGGGCAGCCGCACCCAAGTCCCTGGCGCCTCCCTCCCTACCGTGACACCTCTTCCTCCCCGCTTGCGCTTTGCGAAGCCCTGCTGGGATCCCGCTACTTCCACCACCACACCGTCGTGCTACTGGATCTCCTTCAACCTCTCCTTCCCTTGCTGGATCAAGAAGGAGGAGATGTCTCTCCCAACCGTACGTGTGTTGAGTGCGGAGGTGCCGTCCGTTTGGCGCTCGATCTTCGGTGATTTGGATCACGACGAGTACCACTCCATCAACCCCGTTCTCTTGAACGCTTCCGCTCGCGATCTACAAGGGTATGCAGATGCACTCCCCTCTCCCTCGTTGCTAGATGACTCCATAGATTGATCTTGGTGATGTGTAGAAAATTTTAAAATTCTGCTACGTTCCCCAACAGTGGCATCATGAGCTAGGTCTATGCGTAGTTTCTATGCACGAGTAGAACACAAATTGTTGTGGGCGTCGATTTTGTCAATTTACTTGCCGTTACTAGTCTTATCTTGATTTGGTGGCATCGTGGGATGAAGCATCCCGGACTGACCTTACACGTACGCTTACGTGAGACTGGTTCCACCGACTGACATGCACTAGTTGCATAAGGTGGCTAGCGGGTGTCTGTCTCCCCCACTTTACTCGGATCGGATTCAATGAAAAGGGTCCTTATGAAGGGTAAATAGAAATTGGCATATCACGTTGTGGTTTTGGCATAGGTAAGAAACGTTCTTGCAAGAAACCTATAGCAGCCACGTAAAAACTTGCAACAACAATTAGAGGACGTCTAACTTGTTTTTGCAGCATATGTCGTGTGATGTGATGTGGCCAAAAGGATGTGATGAATGATATATGTGATGTATGAGATTGATCATGTTCTTGTAATAGGAATCACGACTTGCATGTCGATGAGTATGAAAACTAGGCCTTATCACAAAGCTCACGTACATGAATATTGTCCTTGAGTTGTTGTACTTACCGTTGGATCTCCTTAGTTTCTTCAGGGCTGACGCGGTACAGAGCCTTGTTCGGAAGAGGTGCTCCGGGGATGAGGTCGATCCAGTTTTCAATGACACGTATAGGAGGAAGACCCGGAGGTAGCTCATCGGGGAAGACATCCACAAATTCCTACAACAAGTTGGAGAACACTAGAGGAAGAGGATTATAATTGTCAGTTTTTGCCACCTCATCTTTGCATAGTAGGACATAGTGGATGACACTCGATGTGTTCTCAGACACTTATCTCATCTCTCTTTTTGTGGCTAGGAGGACTAAATTTTTTTCTCTCAGGGAAGAGTCACTCAATTTGGGCTTGTGGCGCTCACTTTTTTTGGTGGTACACTCTGTCACTACTATATCCATGATGTGTGGATGCTTGCTTGTCGGCGATCACTTGGCTTGGTGACATTAGTCGTAGGACGTACTCCTTGTCCTTCATTTTGAAGCTATAGTGGTTTGTTCTTCCGTTGTGGATGACGCCGCGGTCGAATTGCAAGGTCTTCCCAAGAGAATATGGCACACGGACATAGGAACCATGTCGCACTCCAAGGTGTCCTTGTAGGCACTGATCTTGAAGGAAACTTGCACCGTATGCTCCACTTGAATAGTGTGAAGTGGCTTAACCATTGAACCTTATAGGGACGAGGATGCTTCTTCTTGACCAACTGCAGCTTGGAACATAGCTCTTCACTTGCCAAGTTGTGACAACTTCCTCCGTCGATAATGACTTTCATGAAACACCCAATGATGCCGGCCTTTGTGTGGAAAATGTGGCACCGTTGGTCTTGTTCTTTGTTGTGTTGGAGCATCAAGACCTTGGAGACCACAAGAGAGGGACTTGAATCTTTGTCACAAAAGACTTGATCATTTTCATCTTCGTTCACGTGCTGGTGCATCTATCACAATCAATATGCGGCTCTATCCTAAAGGAACTCGAAGGTCCCACCAAGGATAGAAGCGCATATCGGAGACTCTTTTACAAGGTGGATATGATTACATCATACCATTACATAATAGTTTGGATACATATAAAAGGCCAACAATGCCACAAGAATACATCAATACATCGTACATAGAACAACATCCGACTAGGGATGAAACAGAAACATCAAACCACATCCACCCTGCTAGCCCAGCCTGCCGACCAGGGACCTAACCAAAAATCGACGAAGAAGAAGAACTCCAACATAAGCAAAACATCGCTCTCACGTCAATGATCATCACATTACCTGTACTTGCAACTGTTGGTGTAGTTCTGTGAGTCACGAGGACTCAGCAATCCCATTACCATGGGCATCAAGACTAGCAAAGCATAACGGGTATGGAAAGGATAAGTGGTGAGCTTGCGGAAGCGATTAAGCATATATGGTGGCTAACTTATGAGTAAAAGAATAAGATGAGAAACTACGCAAACGGTCGCAAACTAGTAATGATCAAGAAGTGATCCTAAACTACTTACGTTCAAACATAACCCAACCGTGTTCTCCTCTCGAACGTCCCCGAAAAGAGACAGTCACGGTTACGCACGCGGTTGGTGTATTTTAAACGAGTTTACTTTAACTCCACTACAACCGGATATTAACAACTTCCCATCTGCCACATAACCGCGGGCACGGCTCTCGAAAGTTTAAACCCTGCAGGGGTGTCCCAACTTAGCCCATGACAAGCTCACAATCCGCAGAGACAATCCTCCATCACGGGACCCTCCAATCAGACTCGGACTCCCGGTGCACATGACATTTCGACAATGGTAAAATAAGTGCAGCAAGACCTCCCGATGCACCGACCTAGCCTGATAGGAGTTGTGCGATCTCGTTCTCAGGGTACACCAGATGGGACATCCTACGAGTAAAAACATCCCTCGAGTTTCCCTGAGGTGGCCCCGTAGTCGACCCGTTTGAGACCAACACCATCAGCACTGCCCCCCTACTATGTAGAAAGAATCCTCGGGTTCATGATGCCATATGCCAATTAATTATTTAGTTCCAGTATTATTATGGGAAATGTTAAAACCAATCTTGGGCCTTGCTGGAAGAGTTTTATTAAAAGGGAACTGTCAAGAGGGGACCATACCCCTCACCGTGTTATGGACGCAAAATCAAGGAACATAACACTGGTATGACGGAAACTAGGGCGGCAAGAGTGGAATAAAACACCAGGCATAAGGCCGAGCCTTCCACCCTTTACCAAGTATATAGATGCATTAATTAAATAAGAGATATGATGATATCCCGAAAATATCCATTTCCCAACATGGAACAACCTGCAAGTGCGCCTGCAACTAACAACGCTATAAGAGGGGCTGAGCAAAGCGGCAACATAGACAAACAACAGTTTGCTAGAAAGGGTAAAAGGTTAGAGGCTATCATGGAAAATTGGGAGGCTTGATAAACAAGTGGTAGGTAGCACGACATAGCGGTAGCATCAAGACAGCTAGCATGGCAAAGATAGTAGTGGTCTCCAGGGTAACGGCATCTTGCCTAAAATCCCGCTAGGAAGAAGACCAAATCCATGAAGAAGAAGATGAACCAACGTAGTCGAACGGATCCTCACAATCGCAACATAACAGAACTATCGAGAAGAAGCAACATCGGAAAGAAGCAAACAACATGGTAAACAAACATCACCTAAACATGGCATGATGCACAAACAAGTATGATGCATGTCCGGTTTAATGAGGCATAGCATGGCAAAGTGCAACAAACAATACTACAAAATAAGTGGATCTCAATATGCAACGAGTTGCATATTGACGAAACACCACAACAATTATTTAGTTCATTCTCATTTAGCTACTCATCAATATTAAAAGTTGGTTAACATGGCAATAGGTGAAGCATAATAAAGCTACACTATCTAAGCAATTTAAATGGGGCCGGAAACAACAAACAACAAATCTGGAAAAATCCCCATATGCATATTGCAAAGTTGGTACTGTTCTAACTAAGACACCATTTTAATGTTATTAAATAGGAAAATAAAGTGCACCAAGTTAATCTATGCATTTTCCTAGACAAGGTATATATATAGTCTTAAATTCGGAGCTACGGTTATTAAGTTATGAAATAAACCATTTTAGCATATCATTTAAGAAAATTAATACGAACAGCAAGTTTAAACATTTTGACATGGATGAAAGTTGCATATTATGAAACTAGAGGAAATTTTAAGCATCTTACATATATGGTTTGTTTAATTTGGATGCATGCATATTTAGTTATTGACAATTCAAAATGAGGCCATTTCTGTAAATAAGAATGCACTGGAAAAAAGCTAAAACACATAGAGTGGGGAAAAATTATGCACAGGCCCGAAGCATCACGGTGTAGCGGCCCAGTTGAGGATTCGACCCATGTGGTTGTGTGTTCAGGAGAAATGCAGAGGCAAAAGAAATTGGGGTTACTAGAATCGATCGAAGGACCTACGGGTGGAGAATGGCTGCACTAGCCACTAGGGTGGCTCGCGTGTAGTTATACAACAGGGGTTCGGCTTCAGATGAAGCGATGACAGGAGTTGATCCACTCGAAGGAAAACTTTATAGAAAAATAATGAGACTGTGGGTAGTTGATCCCTGGATCTCAAGGATGGATGGTAGGGGCGCTAGCCACTAAGCTACAAGTGGTGTTGGTGACATAGTATGTGTCCTGCACGAAGTGAATAGAATCAAGGCCAAGCCTTGCTTCTACCATGAACGCACGGTGGACATAGCCGGCGCCGGTAGCCAACACCAGCGTCTGCAGGTCGCCGGCGGGGCTGCGGAAACATACATGGGTGTGCGCGTGCATGCGGGGAGCGGAGGAAAAAGGCCAGAGCTCGAGCATCGAGCTGGAGCTCGTCTCGACTGCGGTGTACAACAATGCATGGGCGAGTGATGTCTACTACACAACCTTCTTCTTGTAGACATTGTTGGGCCTCCAAGTGCAGAGGTTTGTAGGATAGTAGCAAATTTCCCTCAAGTGGATGACCTAAGGTTTATCAATCTGTATGAGGCGTAGGATGAAGATGGTCTCTCTCAAGCAACCCGACAACCAAATAACAAAGAGTCTCTTGTGTCCCCAATACACCCAATACAATTTTAAATTGTATAGGTGCACTAGTTCGGCGAAGAGATGGTGATACAAGTGGTATATGGATGGTAGATAATAGTTTTTGTAATCTGAAAATATAAAAACAGCAAGGTAACGAATGGTAAAAGTGAGCGTAAACGGTATTGCAATTCTAGGAAACAAGGCCTAGGGTTCATACTTTCACTAGTGCAAGTCCTCTCAACAATAATAACATAATTGGATCACATAACTATCCCTCAACATGCAACAAAGAGTCACTCCAAAGTCACTAATAGCGGAGAACAAACGAAGAGATTATGGTAGGGTACAAAACCACCTCAAAGTTATTCTTTCCAATCAATCTGTTGGTCTATTCCTATAAGTGTCACAAACAGCCCTAGAGTTCGTACTAGAATAACACCTTAAGACACAAATCAACCAAAACCCTAATGTGACCTAGATACTCCAATGTCACCTGAAGTATCCGTGGGTATGATTATACGATATGCATCACAAAATCTCAGATTCATCTATTCAACCAACACATAGATACTCAAAGAGTGCCCCAGAGTTTCTACCGGAGAATCACGATGAAAACGTGTGCCAACCCCTATGCATAGGTTCATGGGCGGAACACGCAAGTTGATCACCAAAACATACATCAAGTGAATCACGTGGTATCCCATTGTCATCACAGATACGCACGGCAAGACATACATCAAGTGTTCTCAAATCTTTAAGGTCTCAATCCGATAAGATAAATTCAAATGGAAAACTCAACCCATTACAAGAGAGTAGAGGGGGAAGAAACATCATAGGATCCAACTATAATAGCAAAGCTCGCGATACATCAAGATCATATCACCTATAGAACACGAGAGAGAGAGAGAGATCAAACACATAGCTACTGGTACATACCCTCAGCCCCGAGGGAGAACTACTCCCTCCTTGTCATTGAGAGCACCGGGATGATGAAGATGGCCACCGGAGACGGATTCCCCCTCCGGCAGGGTGCCGGAACAGGCCTAGATTGGCTTTCGGTGGCTATGGAGGCTTCTGGCGGTGGAACTCCCGATTTATTGTGCTCCCCAATATTTTTAGGATATATGGAGATATATAGGCAGAAGGAGTACGTCAGGGGAGCCGCAAGGGGCCCACGAGGGTGGAGGGAGGACCCAGGGGGTGGGCGCGCCCCCCCTACCTCGTGGCCTCCTCGAAGCTTCCCTTACGTGTACTCCAAGTCTCCCGGGCTTCTTCTGATCCAAAAATAAGTTCCCTAAAGTTTCAGGTCAATTGGACTCCGTTCAATTTTCCTTTTTTGCAATACTCTAAAACAAGGAAAAAAAATAGAAACTGGCACTGGGCTCTGGGTTAATAGGTTAGTCCCAAAAATCATATAAAATAGCATATAAATGCATATAAAACATCCAAGGTAGATAATATAATAGCATGGGACAATCAAAGATTATAGATACGTTGGAGACGTATGAGCATCCCCAAGCTTAATTCCTGCTCGTCCTCGAGTAGGTAAATGATAAAAACAGAATTTTTGACGTGGAATGCTACCTAACATAATTTTAATGTAATTCTTCTTAATTGTGGCAAGAATATTCAGATCCATAAGATTCAAAACAAAAGTTTAACATTGACATAAGAATAATAATACTTCAAGCATACTAACAAAGCAATCATGTCTTCTCAAAATAACATGGCCAAAGAAAGCTATCCCTACAAAATCATATAGTCTGGCTATGCTCCATCTTCACCACACAAAATATTTAAATCATGCACAACCCCAATGACAAGCCAAGCAATTATTTCATACTTTTGATGTTCTCAAACTTTTTCAATCTTCACGCAATACATGAGCGTGAGCCATGGACATAGCACTATAGGTGGAATAGAATGGTGGTTGTGGAGAAGACAAAAAGGAGAAGATAGTCTCACATCACTAGGCGTATCAATGGGCTATGGAGATTCCCATCAATATATATCAATGTGAGTGAGTAGGGATTGCCATGCAAGCTATAAATGTATGAAAGCTCAACAAAAGAAACTAGTGGGTGTGCATCCAACTCGTTTGCTCACAAAGACCTAAGGCATTTTGAGGAAGCCCATCATTGGAATATACAAGCCAAGTTCTATAATGAAATATTCCCACTAGTATATGAAAGTGACAACATAGGAGACTCTCTGTCATGAAGATCATGGTGCTACTTTGAAGCACAAGTGTGGTAAAAGGATAGTAGAATTGCCCCATCTCTCTTTTTCTCTCATCATTTTTATTATTTTTTTATTTGGGCCTTCTCTTTTTTTATGGCCTCTTTTTCTCTCTCTTTTTTCTTATTTGGGCTTCTTTGGCCTCTTTTATTTATTTATTTTTCGTCGGGAGTCTCATCCCGACTTGTGGGGGAATCATAGTCTCCATCATCCTTTCCTCACTGGGACAATGCTCTAATAATGATGATCATCACACTTTTATTTTTCTCACAACTCAACAATTACAACTTGATACTTAGAACAAGATATGAATCTATATGAATGCCTCCGGTGGTGTACCGGGATATGCAATGATGCATGACACATATGAAAGAATTATGAATGGTGGCTTTGCCACAAATACGATGTCAACTACATGATCATGCAAAGCAATATGACAATGATGGAGCGCGTCATAATAAATGGAACGATGGTAAGTTGCATGGCAATATATGTCGAAATGGCTATGGAAATGCCACGATAGGTAGGTATGGTGGCTGTTTTGAGGAAGGTATATGGTGGGTTTATGGTACCGGCAAAAGTTGCGCGGTGCTAGAGAGGCTAGCAATGGTGGAAGGGTGGGAGTGCGTATAATCCATGGACTCAACATTAGTCGTAAAGAACTCACATACTTATTGCAAAAATCTATTAGTTATCGAAACAAAGTACTACACGCATGCTCCTAGGGGGATAGATTGGTAGGAAAAGACCATTGCTCGTCCCCGACCACCACTCATAAGGAGGACAATCAATAAATACATCATGCTCCAACTTCTTAACATAACGGTTCACCATACGTGCATGCTACGGGAATCAAAAACTAAAACACAAGCATTTCTCAAATTCACAACTACTCAACTAGCATGACTCTAATATCACCATCTTCATATCACAAAACAATCATAAAGTATCATACTTCTCGTAGTATTCAATGCACTTTATATGAAAGTTTTTATTATATCCCCCTTGGATGCCCATCATATTAGGACTAGTTTCACAACCAAAGCAAACCACCATGCTGTTCTAAAGAATCTCAAAATAATATATGTGAAGCATGAGAGATCTATTATTTCTATAAAATAAAACCACCACCGTGCTCTAAAAAGATATAAGTGAAGCACTAGAGCAAATGACAAACTACTCCGAAAGATATAAATGAAGATTAATGAGTAGCCGAATAATTATGCAACTATGTGAAGACTCTCTAACATTAAAGAATTTCAGATCTTGTTATTTTATTCAAACAGCAAGCAAAACAAAAGTAAATAAAATGATGCTCCAAGCAAAACACATATCATGTGGTAAATAAAAATATAGCTCCAAGTAAAGTTACCGATGAACGAAGACGAAAGAGGGGATGCCTTCCGGGGCATCCCCAAGCTTAGGCTCTTGTTTGTCCTTGAATATTACCTTGGGGTGCCTTGGGCATCCCCAAGATTAGGCTCTTGCCACTCCTTATTCCATAGTCCATCGAATCTTTACCCAAAACTTGAAAACTTCACAACACAAAACTTAATAGAAAACTTGTAAGCTCCGTTAGCGAAAGAAAACAAAGCACCACTTGAATATACTGTAATGAACTCATTATTTACTTATATTGGTGTTAAACCTACTGTATTCTAACTTCTCTATGGTTTATAAACTATTTTACTAGCCATAGATTCATCAAAATAAGTAAACAACACACGGAAAACAGAATCTGTCAAAAACAGAACAGTCTGTAGTAATCTGTATCAAACTTATACTTATGGAACTTATAAAATTCTCAAATAAATTGGTGGACATGAGTGATTTCTCTATTAATCATCTTCAAAAATAATTAACTAAATAGCATTCTCCAACAAAAAATGGCAGCAATTCTCGTGAGCACTAAAGTTTCTGTTTTTTACAGCATGATCGCAAAGAATTTCCCCAAGTCTTCGGAAAGGTTCTACTTGGCACAAACACTAATTAAAAGCATAAAAACACATATAAACAGAGGCTAGATGAATTATTTATTACTAAACACTAGTAAAACGCAAGGGACAAAAATAAAATTGGGTTGCCTCCCAACAAGCACTATCGTTTAACGCCCCTAGCTAGGCATGATGATTTCAATGATGCTCACATAGAAGATAATAATTGAAACATAAAGATAGCCTCATGAAGAATATGACTAGCACATTTAAGTCTAACCCACTTCCTATGCATAGGGATTTTGTGAGCAAACAACTTATGGGAACAATAATCAACTAGCATAGGAAGGTAAAACAAGCATAACTTCAAAACTTTAAGCACATAGAGAGGAAACTTGATATTATTGCAATTCCTACAAGCATATGTTCCTTCCTCATAATAATTTTCAGTAGCATCATGAATTAATTCAACAATATAACCGGCATCTAAAGCATTCTTTTCATGATCTACAAGCATAGAATTTTTATTAATCTCCAGATAAGCAAATTTCTTCTCATGAATAATAGTGGGAGTATCATAAGAAACTCGAATACTATAAATTGTTTCTACATTAAAAGAGTAATGTTCAGAAAAGGGGTAACCATAATCATGAAAAGTTTTATAAATATAATCACTACTTTTTATAGCATAAGTATCATCCCAATAATAATCATAAGTAGGAGGCATGCTATCATCATTATAAATTTGCATATCAAAACTTGGGAGACTAAAAATATTATCTTCATTAAACATAGCCTCCCCAAGCTTGGGACTGACATTAATTGCAGCAAATATATTCTCAAAAACATCATCTTCATCAAACATAGCATCCCCAAGCTCGGGCCTTTTCATATCATAACCATAATCACTATCATAATTAATAGTATGGATAGCACCAATAGTATATCAATTATCATACTCTTCCAAGCAAGTGCCAAAAAGATTTTCAAGATCATAAGAAGTATCATTATCTTCCACAATTATATTTTCATGAGGCACAATAGTAATAGGAGCAGCATTATTTGGGGGAGATATCTTTTTACCTCTCTTCCTTTTTCTTTTCTTCTTCTTCACCACATCATGTGTGGGTTCAATCCTCCTTTTGGAGCTCCTTATTAATGAGATTGGTTGAATAGGAGGCTCCTCCTCGTTACATGACTCATCATAAGAAATAATAGGAGGGTATTGGGAAGTCCCTTCCCTTTCATTAGTATTCTATTCATCTTCTATCTGTTTTCTTTTCTTTATGTAATTGGCAATATAAGGGTTTTCAATGCAATTCACCGCACAATACATATAAATTTCCTCTAGATCAAAGCCAAGAAGTTTATAACGGGAAAATTCTGGGAGATCCCCAGTTATATGTTTCATTTCTTCACAACCCATAAGCAAGCTAAGTTCATTATAATGTGCAAGGGAAATCAAGTCATCACAATTTTTTGACACGATTAGATCGTGAAACAATTTGCATCGGATAGCTAAATGACCACTTTCATTGCAAAGTCCACAAGTGCGGCTAAGAAAACTTAAATTTTCAGCACAATAATCTAGTATTTCTTGTAACAATTTAGTTTCTAAGTACTTATGCTTCTTGCAATATCTATCTTCCCTTTTTGGTGTGTACTTACAAACCCAATGCACTCCACAAAAATAGACATGTCTATAGGAGACATTTTCATCATAAGTAGTGTAATCATCATTAGTATCATGGATATTCAAAGAATTTGTACTAACAACATTGCAATCACGCTCATCATTCAAATATTTAGTGCCAAACATTTTAATGCATTCTTCTTCTAACATTTTGGCACAATTTTCCTGTCCATCATACTCACGAAAGATATTAAAAAGATGAAGCGTATGAGACAAACTCAATTCCATTTTTTATATAGTTTTATTTTATAAACTAAACCAGTGATAAAATAAGAAACTAAAAGACTCGATTGCAAGATCTAAAGATATACCTTCAAGCGCTAACCTCCCCGGCAACGGCGCCAGAAAAGAGCTTGATGTCTACTACACAACCTTCTTCTTGTAGACGTTGTTGGGCCTCCAAGTGCAGAGGTTTGTAGGACAGTAGAAAATTTCCCTCAAGTGGATGACGTAAGTTTTATCAATCCATAGGAGGCGTAGGATGAAGACGGTCTCTCTCAAGAAACCCTGCAACCAAATAACAAAGAGTCTCTTGTGTCCCCAACAAATCCAATACAATGGTAAATTGTATAGGTGCACTAGTTCGGCGAAGAGATGGTGATACAAGTGGTATATGGATGGTAGATAATAGTTTTTGTAGTCTGAAAATATAAAAACAGCAAGGGAACGAATGGTAAAAGTAAGCATAAACGGTATTGCAATGCAAGGAAACAAGTCCTAGGCTTCATACTTTCACTAGTGCAAGTCCTCTCAACAATATTAACATAATTGGATCACATAACTATCCCTCAACATGCAACAAAGAGTCACTCCAAAGTCACTAATAGCGGAGAACAAAGGAAGAGATTATGGTAGGGTACGAAACCACCTCAAAGTTATTCTTTCCAGTCAATCCGTTGGGCTATTCCTATAAGTGTCACAAACAGCCCTAGAGTTCGTACTAGAATAACACCTTAAGACACAAATCAACCAAAACCCTAATGTCACCTAGATACTCCAACGTCACCTCAAGTATCCGTGGGTATGATTATACGATATGCATCACAAAATCTCAGATTCATCTATTCAACCAACACATAGAACCTCAAAGAGTGCCCCAAAGTTTCTACCAGAGAATCACAACAAAAACGTGTGGCAACCCCTATGCATAGGTTCATGGACGGAACACGCAAGTTGATCACCAAAACATACATCAAGTGAATAATGTGGTATCCCATTGTGAACACAGATACGCACGGCAAGACTTACATCAAGTGTTCTCAAATCTTTAAAGACTAAATCCGATAAGATAACTTGAAAGGGAAAACTCAATCCATTACAAGAGGGTAGAGGGGGGAAGAAACATCATAGGATCCAACTATAATAGCAAAGCTCGCGATACATCAAGATCGTATCACCTCAAGAACACGAGAGAGAGAGATCAATGTGTCACCCCAAAAATTTCAACCTTGTTTTATTAATTAAAATTTTGCCAAGAAATTTAAACCTTTATTTTTTGGATTTTCTTTTGATTTCAGAGCCATTCTTTAACTTATTCTTATGGAGTTTTTACCCCAAGTGAAAACTTTCCAAATATATTATTGGACTTGTTTGCCCCTTCAAGAAAAACATTCCTATTATCAGTGGATTTATTTGCATAACTATTTCTCTTTGAGCTTTATTCCTTAAAGTGATTTTGCATTAGTTTTGGAGCTCTTTTTGAACTACAACCATTTGATAGATTTATCTAAAATTCCAACCAAAATTTGGAGATGTCATGTGATGTTTTTAAATCACTTTTATGCAAAAATATCTTCTATTCATTGGAAAATTTGAGCTCTACACCAAGTTTTCAAATCTGGTCCAGTGGGCAACTTTGCACTACAACCTATTTAAATATTTCTTTAAAACTTCCACCAAAATTATGGGATGTTCATAGGAGTATATTATTCAACTTTATGAAAAAAACCAGTGATGTTCTTTGAAAAATTTGAGTGAATCAACCTCAGTTTCATTCTGGTCCAACTTGATGATTTGTACTGCAACCCTAATCATTCTTGCTCTAGTAGCCATGAGCTTTTTCCTAATTAAAGAACACCCTACTAAACCCTTAAGTCCAGGAGAGTAGACCCATTGGAGTAATTTTAGTCCATGAAACTATGCCCTTTTCTTTCTGTCCATAATTGGATTTCTCAAGAACATGCACTAACAAGTTCTAGCTTTTCACAAACTAACCTTACCACCCTCTGTATCATCTAAAGAGACACTGGTCTGGAGCTTTTGGCCACCCCAAGAGTTGCCTAGATGCACATGGCATTCTGTCAAACACCTTGAGTGTATGCATAGTTTTGGCATGATCTTTAGTCTGCATTACAGACTTGACCCCCTGACCCAACCAATATGTCCACTAAGCTCCTAGCTAACCCTAACCCAGGTCTACTAATCCACAGCCTCATCCTAATCCTCTAGCACGCTCTGGCATTGCGTCGAGCACGTAGCGTGCGTGCGCTGGGCGTGCCCAGAGCGCACGTTTTGCATGCGCGCGCACCGAGTCGCCGCGTCCCCACTACCGCCTCCCGGCGCTCGTTCTGGCCACCCCCTCGCACAGCCAGCACGCCCGACCCAACCCTCGCCGCAGAGCCGCCCTGGCCCCCTCCTGGCGCCCTAAAGCGCCGTCGTCAGGTCACCCATGGCAGCAAGCGGGAGGCCACAACAACCTCTGCCATGGACGGCGCCACCCGAGCCACACGCGTGCGCCAGCTGCCCTCAGGAGCAGTCCGAGCTCATCCACAAGCTTGTCTGCAAGCGCTCGTCGCCGCCACGCCCCCTTGCAGCAACAGAACGGCGGTTCACCGTCGTTCTTATCCAACACCGCGGAACCGAACTCGTTGCACTATAAAAGGACCCCTGAAATTTCCTAGGCCCTCAGGAAACCTCAAGCCAACCCTCTGGAGCTCCCCTAGCCCGCAATCAACGGCGGAAGGCCGTCTCCCCCATCTTCGGCTAGTACAGCCACCGCCGCCATCTGGTCCATTCAGTCGCAACCAGAGACTCCCCCGCCCCTCCAGAGCCACCGTCCTCTTCCCCTCGATCTTACGGAGCTGCCCAAGCCCTCAGTTGCGATGGGGAACCACCGCAGCCCACAACCCCAATTCCACCTGAAGCTTCCTCCGCCGCGGAGCTCGCCGCCGGTGACTCCCTCCACCCCCGCCATCCCAGCAACCACTGGGAGGACCGCCTCGGTCTGGCGGATCCATCCCTACCCTCCGGACCCCGCAGGAAGCCGCCGTTCGCCGGCGTTGATCGCCGGAACCCCGCCTCGGCTCGGACAAAGGAGGAAGGAGGCGGGGAACGACTGGTCAAACCTGACTAGTGGGCCCCCTGGACCCACTGTTAGTGACCCGAGCCGGCCCGCGTGGTTTTAAGTGGAAGTGTAAAACCCCCAAGCTTATTCTCATCAAAACGTTTTCTTTTCTGTTTTATTTTAAAACAGAGTTAGACTGAAACTTTGACTGGCTATATCTTTTTAAATATAAATCCAAATGACTTGATTCTTTTTCTGTTGTTTCCCAAATATTGTCTAGTTTATTTTCATATTTATTTCAAAATTTTCCAAACAACTTTTTTGTGCTGTTTTTAAAGTATGTGTTAATTCAAATTTATTTAAAATAGGATTTTGGAGAGGGAGAAGAAAACTTTCAAAAGTTTTGGAATGCACCCTGCCTCTCCACAACTTGAAGGGAAGCATTCTGAACCCTGGCATAATATTGTCTGTCGTTGTTGATATGGTTGCACCCTTGTCTCGGACATTTCGTTATTCTATGCGATGATACTATCATAATGCATATTGATGATTTCATGCTGTTGGCATTAGATTTGTTTGTGATAGAAATCCCCCTCATATGCCTCTCATGCCTACCGGGAAGGATCCGGGAAATCCTCTCTCTTGGGTAGACACGAACTTGTCCCGCGTCGAGATGATTATGACCGGTGGGGCATGGGGAGGTATGATGAGTGGTTGTTCTGTCTAATGGATGTGAAATATAATTCTTGAGCTAACCATGTAGGAATGCTTAAACCTCCTGAGTCGGTCGTAGATCGAGTCTTGTTCCAGTAACCCCCATACTTGTTTCGTGCTGCCACTTGTCCCTGTCATAGGTAGGGTACGGTTCAGTAAGTTGTCAACCCCTGTCCTAGCAAACATCGTACAAAGAGGCCATGGTGGAAGATACTGGCTGCATCCGGTAGACATGCCACCTGGTCCGGGGGCATGTGTGTTTCCGGTTGGGACCGAGAGGGGGGCACCCCTTAGAGCGCATGATATAAGTTTGATCCCATGCTAAGCGAGGTTGTAGCCTCCCCACTTAGAGTTTTGCTTGACAGGTGTCGTGGGTGATTCCAGACACTGGTAAGTTAAGCTGGTGTGTGCGGTCAGGTGTGTTTTTGAATGAAAGACCATAGAGGGAATTAGTCCCGATGCACTAAAGGAATCCGTTGCTAGTGGGTAAATAGTACACCCTCTGTAGAGATATTATACCTATTCGAATAGCCGTGTCCATGATTAAGGACTACAGTCTGGGATGGGTCAAGTGTCGGTCTTAGTGTCGGTCTTTGGAGGAAAACTACTAAACCAGAACATTGATTACGACCTGTGACATATGATGACTATGATTATTATTATTGTGGACTAATCAATTGTATTATTTGAAATTAATGAGTATCCCTGGGACGGTTCCACTTGCTAGATATTCACTATCATTATTTTTATATATAAGCCCTTTATGTGGGGTCGCTCAGACGCCTGACTGTGGCATGCTTGCTATTTCATTTACTTATAAGCCCTTTATGTGGTGTCGCACAGACACCCGACTTTGGCATGCTTGTTATTTCATTTACTTATAAGCCCTTTATGTGGTGTCGCAAAGACGCCCGACTATGGCATGCTTGTTATTCCTATTATTTATAAGCCCTTTATGTGGTGTCGCTCAGACGCCCGACTGCGGCATGCTTCATATTATTATTCTTTCGAGGCGTCGCTTCAGACACTCAATCAGTGCTTTTCATTTCTACTCCTAGATTGTTTACTCATGTTTTATTTGAATGATCTGCTTGCGTGCATCATGAACCTTATTTCATAACTGATGAAGTGATCATAGAATATTTCAAAGCATGATTATCAGTGGCTATATTATACCTGTGTTCTTAATGTTTGCGAGTACATTCAAAGTACTCACTGGCTTGTCCCTGGCTATTGTCTTGGCCAGATTTCTTGTGTGGAGAGGAGCGTTGTGATGACAGGCCCGCAACCTACGCAATGGTGATAGCAGCCTCGCGAAGATAGGAGTTATCCTGGTCAGCTGTTCCTGTGGGAAATGGAGTCCCATAGACGCTGATGATCCGCAAACCGCTTCCGCCATCAACCACTAGAAACAAATTGTTGTACCCATAGGCCAGAATGGTCTTGTACTACATATTATGTACCTTGCTTGGAATTTCTGTATCAAGGTGGTGCCTCATCAGCTAACAGTAATCCTAGGGCTGGTGAGCACAAGGGCCATTTTCAGGGAAATTTATATCCTGAAAATCCGGTCCTGACAAATTTGGTATCAGAGCCAGGCTGAGCATTGGCTAATCCTATCTTAGCCAGGTCGAAAAACCTAGGTAAACCAACCAGCCTGACCTTAACCAAACCCCAGCCAAGCTTCTCGTGTAAGATAGCCACACAGTGACCCGACACCTTTTGGCAGTCGGTGCCCAACCTATCAACCTAGCCTGTCGATCACGCGCTAGTGACCGACACCTAAATTGTCTCATTCGCAAGCGTGCGAAGGAAGACTCCGTCCCCTTTTCCTATAAAAAGGGGCACGCAAACCTCAGCCTACACAACTCAGCCTCTGCCCAAACCAAGCTAAAATGCTAGGACCCGTTGTTCACAAAGAGACCACAACAACCAACCTTGGAGGCTTCGTGACCTTGCTAGCAAACCTCACCTGCCGTGCCTTCGTGTTAGAAGAGCCCCAGAATATGTTGTGTACCAAGGATCCATGAGCGGTGAGAGTGTCACACCCTGCATTTTGTAACATTTCATTTGCATTAATAAAGCATTAAAATTTAGATCAACAAAAACTTCTGCATTATTTGGCTTTTATTTTGGAGTTGGATTTCTCTGTGTGGTTTTTCAAGTGCTCTTTAAAGTCAACTACTCCACCTTCTGTACTTCATCTCCTTGCCCCAAACTTCTGCCCAATGATCATGCCATGTGTATAGTGCAATATAGTATTTTTCTACAAAAATAATTTGGCAAAATAGTATTTTCAAAAATTAGTTTTCCAAAAAACCCTGAATTGAGGTTTGCACTACAAGTACATGATTTGGGGTATGAAAAATATTTCAAAAAGTATATTTGAAACCTATTAGATAAAGGATTCCCATAAACCACAAAGATATAATTTTAAAAGTTACTTTCCCATTTTATTTAAAAGCTTTTTCTTAAGGCCAGAAATGGTCCTTAATAGGGAAAAATTATTTTATTGCTTTAAAAATATTTGAGAAAAATCAGGGAAACTCAGTGGACATATATTTTCCATATATATGAGTTTCAACACATGGTCATGATCAAAATATTGGACAAAACCTCCCAAAACCATTTCTGCCCATTTCAAGGATTTGAAATATTTCTACAGGTAATATTTTCATAAAAATCCAAGGAAAATCCAGCAAGTCACAAATGCATATTGTTATCACCATGCAAAGCCTCATGTCAATAAAGGTCATTTTGGTTCACCAAAATGCCCCAAAACCCTCTCCGACCAGAATCAAATTTGAACAAGTTTGTACTACCAACTTTCTCTCCTTGATCCCAACTTTTGGGAGCATGTTCACATGACCAAATGAGGCCACTACACCAAGTGGTGCATCAAGGGGAAGTGATTTGCTCAACTAGATCTACACAAGTTCATTTCTGCTAATTTTTAGGGTTTACAAAAGTTGCATTGGCAACTTTTCCCAAATAAGCTCCAAATTGGTGGAAGACCCTAATTATATGTGTCATTTCACCATGTGGAGTCTCATGGCAATTGGAAATCTTTTTCTTACCCGAACCATTATCAAACACCTTCTGCCACTTTTCAAAAATCACCATTTTGACCACTAACACTATTCTCCTTGAGCTCAACTTTTTACCACAGCTCCTCCTAGTCCTCTCCTACCTCCAGTAACTCTTCCCTGGCCTCAGCTAAATGATTGAAGGGTAAAATACCACCATTTACCTCCCTCGGCAACCCCTCTCTCCCTTCTTCAACCTCACTCCTCTCCTACTGACTCCCCAGGGCATCCAAGGTCACAGCCCACTTCTTTACTTCCCCCTAGAGCTACCAGACACCTTTAGACGCCCCCACGTTGCATAAAAATGGCTATGCCAGCCTTTTGCATGCTCTGGAGCGCGCTACAGTGCGCTCCCGCACTGTAGCCGCCCCCTTCCAACTGTTTCCGGCCACCTCGGGCCTCCCCAGCACGCCCGGCTAAACACTGGTCCCCCTCTTCCTTCTCCCTCCTCTCACCCCAGCTCGCATGTGCGCCGGCCTCCCGAGCGCGCCAATGGCACGGCTCACATGCGCGGCGTCTCTGACCCCTCCCTGCTCTCTCCCTTAGCTCCCCTTGGCGTAGTCCACACCCAGCAACACCCCAGACATGGCGCCAGCTCCTCCCGAGCCCTGTGGCAACGAGCAGGAGCTCGCCGGCGCACGGGTCCACGGCACCCCGCCGTTCGCCTATTTAAGGGCCTCCCAGAGCCCTCCTCTCCTCACCACTCGCTCTCTCACTCCCCTAGTCACCCCCCTGCACCCCAGTTCGTCTCTAGGAGCACCCGAGCTCGAGATCAGGCTTGAGCTCCGCCGCTTCGGCTCGCCGGAGTTTGCGAGGTACATGCCTTCCCCGCTCCTCCTCTGCTCCGATCTGAAACCGCCTCCTCCCACTGATCATTTCCCCTTTCTCCCCCGCCTTGTTTGCAGCCGGAGTCGACCGGAACGACCACCACCCAAAGCTCCTCTGCCGCAAGACCTCGTCACCAGTGAACCAGGCCACCCCGGCGACCGCAACCACCTCCACCTGAACGGCGACTCTGCACTGAGTCGAACGGTGCCATCATCTCACCCCGCCGTGCCCTGCTTCGCCGCCGGTGAGCACGCCGGCCCTCTGGTCGTGAGGTCAGAGATGACAGGTGGGCCCCGCCTGTCATCCTCACCTCTCTCTCGCCCCCTCTCTCTCCCACTGGCAGCTGGGCCCCGCCCGTCAGGTTCAAACCTGGCGCACGCGCGCCGGCTCGGCTGGGCCGCGTCGCTGGCTGGGCCGCTGCCCTGTGGCTGTTTTGTCGCTGGCTGGGCTGGGCCGCGTCGCTGGCAGGCACAAAGCCCTTTTTCCTTTTCTTTTTCTGTCACTTTTCCAAAAATTCCATAGGATTAAATATTAACCCAAATGCAGCAATTGCAGTTCCTAAAATCTTATAAAAGTCCCACCTATTTAATGGTATAATTTTCACTCATGTCCAAACAACTTTTATGTACTGTCCATATTCAAATTCAAATTTGAATATATTTAGACCCCTCTAAAAATTCATTTCTTCTCTTCTCCCACTCCAAATCCAAAACTACTAATTTTCCCCTTCTTAGTTATCTCGTTATTTTTTGCGATGATAGATTGCGTTGCCGACGAAGGAGTTGGACCAGAAGACTTTAAAGACCCAGAAGACTTTGCTAAGCCAGGCAAGCAGCCCTTTGACCATGTCTATGAAACCCTTTTTATGCATGTCATATAGCACTTTATTAGTGTTGCATCGGAATCATGATGAGATGGTAACCACTTTGATGGGTTGCCTCTATTACTTCCTCGTTGATACTTGCATTGTGCATGACCCTACCTCCTTATGAGGGTTATGTCGGTGGGAGTAGATAGGATGCTAAAGTAGTGCTACGCAAAAAGGGACGGGAATATGCATGGTGATGGAGACATAGTATTTTCAAAAGACTTTTCGAAAACCCCATCGGGTGACACTTATGCCCTAAGGAGATGATAAGTTGGGTAGCCACTTCATGACGAAGTGGTGTACCGAGGCAAGTGTGTGTTGTTTTCAAAACGGATTGGTTTAAGTTGTGACCGTTATTCCAACCTTACATGCGCAACCACTCTACCCTTATATGGGAAAGGGCATTATTGATTACCTAGGACGATACTATCTTGGAGCCCGCATTACTAGTGACGCGGGAGAGTTGGTGCTCTCTCTCGGGATGGGGTCGTGCCAGGTAGGGCGGCCAAGAACATTTTTATGGGGCAACGGACACACCGTTGGTACCCCGTGCCAGTGGTATGTGATGAATATGGGAGCAAGGCTCCACAATTTTAAGTTGTGAAAGGTTGGGCACGGGGGTTACTACCAATCGAGTGGACTCCATGTTAGTGTCGTCTAGGGAAAGATAGTGATCGGGTGCTTACCCCGGGTACTTGAGGTACCGCGGTCATGGATGACACGAAAGTTCACCGGATCTTGTGGGTAAAGTGTGCAACCTCTACAGAGTGTAAAACTATTCGAATAGCCGTGTCCACGGTCAAGGACAGTTGGGTAACCGCTCTTGGGCTACGTCCACTTGTTTACAAACCAGTGGGTGTGGGAAGTACTTCTTGGGTCAGGTCAAAGGACTTGACATGAATGAGTTGGGTTGGAGCTCACTCCCTTTATGTTGATATCTGTAACCAACCCCTATGGTTACTTGAATTCATGCGATGCATGGTTTACCAGTTATTGAACATGTCATAACGCAACAAAAATTAGCTTTCTCCAAAAATTTACCTATGTCATGCATTATTGTATCTTGAGCCAAAACATGGGTTGCTTGCGAGTACATTCAAAGTACTCATTGGCTTTCCACTGGTTATTTAATTGGCCAGGCATGGAAGAACCGGAGTTTGAAGAAGAGTTATTTGGAGAAGAACATGCGAACTAGGATGTTTCCCAGTCAGAATGCCTGTATGGTTAAGGCAGATGGCATGGGGTCTACTTAGCGACGAAGATTTCCGCTGCTTAAGTTTATTTGATATTCAGCCCTTGTGGCTTTATCTATGTAAGACTTGACCATAATGGTCATAATTTGTGTAAGACGGTATGTATGGATGTAAGACTCTTCTTATTCAACTTCTGTGTGTTCAGTGAGCATTGATGTCTGGTATCACTGTACATGTGCATTCGGTGATCACGACTTATGAGTCGGGGTCCCCACAGAGCTGGTATCAGAGCCATCCTGACTGTAGGAAGCATTAGTTAGCATGGATGTTAGTTAGCTTGAGACCATCTAAACTTATCTTCTTTTATAATCTTACCCCACCCAAGATATATTTCCCTTATTGACCTCTCCCATTCAACATTTGTAGATGGCTGCCGTACCCGAAGACTTCCTGACCACTGAATTTCTCGTGCTTTTCGAGGATAGCCTCAAGAAGTGCCAGTTTCACCGAGCCCCCATTTTCAACTACCATGAGCATTGGATAAATGACACCGAGATGGAGTATCATGTGGAAGTGATCGTGAAGGCTAATGACTCTCCAACAAGCTGGTTCTTCAAGGGAACCCAGATGGCAACACTGGTTCTTGCCGTCGATACGGCAACCCTCAAGGCACTCACCCGCCTCCGAGACCTTCTTCCAGAGATGGCAGACGAGTTGGCAACCCACTTCTTGCCTTATCGGAAGGAAGGTGAGGATGAGAGCAGTGCGCCAGCTCCACCATTAGAAGAAGGACTTCCACTCCGATTCCAGACCTACTTCCGCCTTTGTGCAGATAGTTTGGCAAAACACTTGTCCTCGGAATCAATGGAGCTCCGAAAGGAACTTCATGAGACCAATGCACTTCTTCGCCAAGCACAAGGGAAGATGGATAGGATCAAGAAGGAAGGTGCTCCCCCTGGTCAGCCCGCAATCGCATACCGGGGCGGAAGACCCCCAAAGAATGGGGAACCACCACATCAGCACTGCATGAGCGCAAGGGATTACGGAAAGCTCTTCACACCACTGGCAAAGAAATGCCGTGTTGAGCTCCTCCACTCCCCCACCCCTTCGAGCAATGATGGAAGTCAGGCCACCGATGACGAGGAGGAAGACGCAGAAGAGCCAGACCACGCGACCGAGCATTCCACCACTTAGGCATCATTCGCAACCCGGATATGCCCGTTAGTAACCCCTATGGTAGGATAGGTCGTGTACCCCTATGCGAAGTCGAGTTATTGTAATGGTTCAAATGAAGCCATGTAGTGTTGTGTTTGCTTTTGATGTGTTTGATGGACGTCGTGCTTTGCTACAGGAACTTGTAAGCGACTACATCACCCATTTGGATTTTAATGAATGTGTTTGGCCTTTTGGCCCTTGCATGAAAACAATTAGTGTCATACCAACCACATTACTAGGCATCCCATCTATATTGCTTTCCCCATCTTTACCAATCATGAGACCTTGACCGCTCCAACAGGATGCCTGTTGTAACTCGTACTGGTACCTCTACCCAGCAGCAGGAGCAGAAGGTAGTCAGGACCAAACCCAAGGACAAGCTCCACCACCGCCACCACCTCCAAACATGGACATGGCTCAGCTCCTCCAAGCCTTCCGAGAGGAACGCCAAGCCAACACTGCAACCCTCCAGATGATTGCTCAAGCTGTCAATCGCCAACCGACAGGAAACAGCAATGGACGTTCCACATTGGTGGAGTTCTAGAAGCATGCACCACCCACCCTCATCGAGACTGCTGAACACCTGGATGCAGACGACTGGGTCAGCACCATTGAGGATCTGCTGGAACTCGTCGGATGCACTAAGGACCGTGAGAAGGTGGCATATGCTGCTCACTGTCTCGGGGGAACTGCCAGAGCTTGGTGGGATGGATTCAAGGCCATGGATGCTGAGCAAAACATCAGTTGGAATGACTTCAAGGCAGACTTCCGCAAGGCCCACATTCCTTCCGGAATCATGGCCATCAAGAAGAGTGAATTCCGAGCCCTAAAGCAAGGAAGTAGAACTGTCAAGGAGTACATGCAGAAGTTTAGTGTTCTCTCAAGGTATGCTCCTGGGGATGTCAGCACTGATGCTGCCAAAAGGGAGCGTTTCATGGAAGGCCTTAACCAGACTCTGCAGTACTCGCTTGTTGTGTGTGTGACTGCCCAACCTTTCCTGATCTGGTGAAAGGTAGCTCCAGCAACCAGAGGCCTCGCCCGTGGCAGCCAGCCCCGCTCAAGCCAACCTATCAGCAGCCAAGAGCCCCTGCATCTCGCACCAACTATCAGCCTCAGCCGTATGCCAACCCCAGGCCAACTTACAACAAACCCAATAACAATGCCGACCAGAGCAGCAACCCCAATCAAGTCACTTGCTTCAGATGTGGTCAGCCAGGACACTACTCCAAGAATTGCCCTAACAAGAAGCCTGACGCCTCATGCCCTAATGCGCAGAACCCAGGGCAAGGCCGTGGAATGCCACCAAAGAACCAAGCTCCCCGCAACCCACATAACAACGGCAAGGGTCGTGTGAATCATGTCACTGGAGAAGAAGCCCAGGAAGACCCGGACGTCGTGCTGGGTATGTTCCTTGTTAACTCAACACCTGCAACTGTCTTGTTTGATTCTGGAGCCACGCATTCATTTGTCACCCAAGAGTTTGCATTAAAAAGTGGCATGACCCCTACACCCCTGAATAACCCTATGGTGGTGCAAACCCCCGGAGCAGAGATGAGAGCCAAGATAGGATATAAAGGAGTCAGAATTGTCATTAATGGGGTAGACTTCCTAGCAGACCTTATCGTCTCAAGATCACAAGGCTTGGATGTGATCTTAGGAATGAATTGGCTCATCAAGAACCAAGGCTTGTTAGATTGCGCCAACTGGACCGTCACTGTAACCAATGACCAAGGAGTCGAAGTTAAATTTGCCTCCAACCCCTGCTCTGCTCAGGCCAACCAAGTCAACTATCTAAGTGAAGTCAGATTGGAGCAAGTGCCGGTGGTATGCAAATACCCCGATGTCTTTCCTGATGAGCTACCAGGAATGCCTCCATACCGAGACATTGAGCTCATCATCGAGCTCATGCCCCGAGCAGGAGCCATCTATAAGAATCCCTATAGAATGGGATCGAAAGAGATAGCAGAGTTGAAGAAGCAACTGGAAGAGCAGTTGAGGAAGGGATTTATCAGCCCTAGTGCCTCCCCTTGGGGATCACCTGTTCTGTTTGTGGCAAAGAAGGACGGTACCATCCGCTTGTGCATTGACTACCGCTCCCTCAATGAAGTTACAATCAAGAACAAGTATCCACTTCGCAAGATTGAAGATCTGTTTGATCAACTCAATGTACCAAGGTGTTCTCCAAGATCGACCTCAGATCTAGGTACTTCCAGCTGAAAATCAGACCCCAAGATATTCCGAAGACGGCATTTGTAACCAGATTTGGCCTGTATGAGTGCACGGTCATGTCCTTTGGATTGACCAATGCCCCAGCTTACTTCATGTATCTCATGAATAAGGTCTTCATGGAATATTTGGACAAGTTTGTCATTGTCTTCATTGATGACATTCTTGTCTTCTCAAAGATGGAAGAAGAACACGAGCAACACTTGAGGATGGTCCTAGACAAGCTTCGAGAGCACCAACTGTATGCCAAGTTCAGCAAGTGCAGATTTTGGCTGCGTGAAGTTGGATTCTTGGGTCATGTTTTGACCGAAGAAGGATTGTCGGTCAATCTCGCTAAAATTGAAGCCATGACTGAATGGCAATCCCCAAGCTATGTGAAGGAAGTCAGAAGCTTCCTCGGACTTGCAGGATAGTACCGCAAGTTCGTTGAAGGATTCTCAAGCATTGCACGACCCATGACTTAGCTCTTGAAGAAGGACAAGAAGTTTGAATGGACGCCGAAGTGCGAAGAAAGCTTCTAGGAGCTGAAGAAGAGATTGACCACCGCCCCAGTTTTGGCCACACCAGATATACACAAGGAATTTGTGATATATTGTGATGCGTCGAGAACCAGACTGGGAGGTGTTCTGATGCAAGTCGTAGCTTACCTTTCGAGGCAACTACGGCCTCATGAAGAGAACTATGCTACTCATGACCTCGAGTTGGCAGCTGTAGTTCATGCCCTGAAGACATGGCGACATTACCTCCTAGGGAAGCGGTGTGAGATATACACGGATCACAAAAGTCTAAAGTATATTTTCACTCAGAAGGAATTGAACATGAGGCAAAGAAGATGGCTAGAGTTGATCAAGGATTATGACCTTAGTGTTCAATACCACCCTGGAAAGGCTAATGTGGTAGCAGATGCATTAAGCAGAAAGGCTTGTTCCTTGAATGCTATGCTTAAGGACAGGCTACTCCCCTTGTATGAAGAACTTGAAAGCTTTGGGTTGGAACTGGTTGCACCAGGATTCTTGGCCAACCTCGAAGTTAGGCCTACCTTGATATATGATGTTAAGGAAGCTCAAAAGGGACACGAAAGTATTGAAGGCATCAAGAGGAAGATCAAGGCAGGCAAGGCCCCAGGATTCTCAGAGGATGAGCAAGGAATTGTGTGGTTTGGGAATCGCATTTGCGTACCCAACAAGATTGACCTCAAGAATTTGATCTTGCAAGAAGCTTTTGACACCCGTATTCCATCCACCCCGGAGGAACCAAGATGTATCAAGACCTTAAGGAAAGATTCTGGTGGCATGGAATGAAGAGAGAGATAGCCACTTTCGTCGCTAAGTGTGACATATGCTAAAGGGTCAAAGCTGAACATCAGCGACCCGCTGGATTGTTACAGCCTCTCAAGGTGCCTGAATGGAAATGGGATAAAGTCGGAATGGACTTCATTGCTGGATTACCCAGGTCAAATAAGGGACATGACTCCATCTGGGTCATAGTCGACCATTTGACCAAAGTAGCCCATTTCATTCCTGTCAAAACGACTTACAAGGGAAACCAGCTAGCCAGCCTCTACATCAACAAAATCGTAAGCCTTCATGGTGTTCCCAAGGAGATTGTGTCAGACCGAGGAACCCAGTTTACCTCAAGATTCTGGAAGAAGTTCCAAGAGGCCATGGGGACCAAGTTTTCCTTCAGAACTGCTTTCCACCCACAGACCGGAGGTCAGACAGAACGAGTAAATCAGATACTCGAAGACATGCTCCGAGCCTGTGTCTTAGCATATGGAGCTAGTGGAAAGATTGCCTCCCTTGTCGCTGAGTTCTCCTACAACAACAGTTATCAGTCAAGCCTCCAGATGGCACCATTTGAGGTGTTGTACGGACGCAAGTGTCGCACACCCCTCAATTGGCCGGAGACCGGAGAAGGACTAGTCTTTGGGCCCGATATCCTTCGTGAAGCAGAAGAACAAGTCCAGCTTGTCAGAGAGCGTTTGGAGACTGCCAAGTCAAGGCAGAAGAGCTACGCTGACTCACGCCATAGAGACATGATCCTTTGAGTTGGAGACCATGTCTATCTCCGGGTCACACCTCTCAAGGGAACCCAGCGCTTCCATGTCAAAGGAAAACTCGCACCAAGATACATCGGCCCCTTCAAGATCACTGAACGGCGAGGAGAAGTGGCTTACCAGTTGGAACTGCCACCTGAACTATCCGATGTGCACAACGTATTCCACATGTCACAACTCAGGAAGTGTCTCCAAGTTCCAGACAAGCTTGATCTTTACAAGGACGTCGATCACCAAGCCATTGACCTTCAGCCCGATTTGACCTACTACGAGAGACCAATCTGCATTTTGGACGAGGCTGAACGACGCACTCGAAGCCGCACCATCTAGTACCTGAAGGTCCAGCGGAGCAACCACACTGAAGGAGAAGCAACCTGGGAACATGAAGACTACCTTAGATCCGAGTTTCCGTATCTCTTTAAAGCCTAGTTTAGGAATCTCGGGGATGAGATTCTTGTAAGGGGGGTAGGTCTGTCACACCCTGCATTTTGTAACATTTCATTTGCATTAATAAAGCATTAAAATTTAGATTAACAAAAACTTCTGCATTATTTGGCTTTTATTTTGGAGTTGGATTTCTCTATGTGGTTTTTCAAGTGCTCTTTAAAGTCAACTACTCCACCTCAGTACTTCATCTCCTTGCCCCAAACTTCTTCCCAATAATCATGCCATGTGTATAGTGCAATATAGTATTTTCCTACAAAATAATTTGGCCAAATAGTATTTTCAAAATTAGTTTTCCAAAAACCCCTGAATTGAGGTTTACACTACAAGTACTTGATTTGGGGTATGAAAAATATTTCAAAAAGTATATTTGAAACCTATTAGATAAAGGATTCCCATAAACCACAAAGATATAATTATAAAAGTTACTTTCCCATTTTATTTAAAAGCTTTTTCTTAAGGCCAGAAATGGTCTTTAATAGGGGAAAATTATTTAATTGTTTTAAAAAATTTGAGAAAAATCAGGGAAACTCAGTGGACATATATTTTCCATATATATGAGTTTCAACACATGGTCATGATCAAAATATTGGACAAAACCTCCCAAAACCATTTCTGCCCATTTCAAGGATTTGAAATATTTCTACAGGTAATATTTTCATAAAAATCCAAGGAAAATCCAGCAAGTCACAAATGCATATTGTTATCACCATGCAAAGCCTCATGTCAATGAAGGTCATTTTGGTTCACCAAAATGCCCCAAAACCCTCTCTGACCAGAATCAAATTTGAACAAGTTTGTACTACCAACTTTCTCTCCTTGATCCCAACTTTTGTGAGCATGTTCACATGACCAAATGAGGCCACTACACCAAGTGGTGCATCAAGGGGAAGTGATTTGCTCAACTAGATCTACACAAGTTCATTTCTGCTAATTTTTAGGGTTTACAAAAGTTGCATTGGCAACTTTTCCCAAATAAGCTCCAAATTGGTGGAAGACCCTAATTATATGTGTCATTTCACCCTGTGGAGTCTCATGGCAATTGGAAATCTTTTTCTTACCCAAACCATTATCAAACACCTTCTGCCACTTTTCAAAAATCACCATTTTGACAACTAACACTATTCTCCTTGAGCTCAACTTTTTACCACAGCTCCTCCTAGTCCTCTCCTACCTCCAGTAACTCTTCTCTGGCCTCAGCTCCATGATTGAAGGGTAAAATACCCCCATTTACCTCCCTCGGCAGCCCCTCTCTCCCTCTTCTTCAACCTCACTCCTCTCCTAATGACTCCCCAGGGCATCCAAAGCCACAGCCCACTTCTTTACTTCCCCCTAGAGCTACCAGACACATTTGGACATGCCCACGTTGCATAAAAAATGGCTATGCCAGCCATTTGCATGCTCTGGAGCGCGCTACAGTGCGCTCCCGCACTGTAGCCGCCCCCTTCCAACTGTCTCCGGCCACCTCGGGCCTCCCCAGCACGCCCGGCTAAACACTGGTCCCCCTCTTCCTTCTCCCTCCTCTCGCCCCAGCTCGCACATGCGCTGGCCGCCCGAGCGCGCCAATGGCACGGCTAACACGCGCGGCGTCTCTGACCCCTCCCCGCTCTCTCCCTTAGCTCCCCTCAGCGTCGTCCACACCCAGCAACACCCCAGCCACGGCGCCAGCTCCTCCCGAGCCCTGTGGCAACGAGCAGGAGCTCGCCGGCGCACGGGTCCACGGCACCCCGCCATTCGCCTATTTAAGGGCCTCCCTGAGCCCTCCTCTCCTCACCACTCGCTCTCTCACTCCCCTAATCACCCCCTGCACCCCAGTTCGTCACCAGGAGCACCCAAGATCAAGATCGGGCTCGAGCGTTCCGCTTCGGCTCGCCGGAGTTTGCGAGGTATAGGCCTTCCCCGCTACTCCTCTGCCCTGATCTGAAACCGCCTCCTTCCACTGATCATTTCCCCTCTCTCCCCCGCCTAGTTTGCAGCAGGAGTCGACTGAAACGACCACCACCCGAAGCTCCTCCGCCGCAAGACCTCGTTGCCGGCGAACCAGGCCACCTCGGCAACCGCAACCACCTCCACCTAAACGGAAACTCTGCAGTGAGTCCAACGGTGCCATCATCTCACCCCGCCCTGCCCTGCTTCGTCATCGGTGAGCACGCCGGCCCTCTGGTCGCGAGGTCAGAGATGACAGGCGGGCCCCGCCTGTCATCCTCACCTCTCTCTCGCACCCACTCTCTCCCACTAGCAGTTGGGCCCTGCCCGTCAGGATCAAACTTGCCGCGCGCGCGCGCCGGCTCGGCTGGGCCACGTTGCTGGCTGGGCCACTGCCCTGCGGCGGTTCTGGCCCAGCGGGCACAGAGCCCTTTTTCCTTTTCTTTTTCTGTCACTTTTCCAAAAATTCCACTGGATTAAATATTAACCCAAATGCAACAATTCTAGTTCCTAAAATCTTATAAAAATCCCACCTGTTTAATGGTATAATTTTCACTCATGTCCAAACAACATATATGTACTGTCCATATTCAAATTCAAATTTGAATATATTTAGACCCCTCTAAAAATTCATTCCTTCTCTTCTGCCACTCCAAATCCAAAACTAGTAATTTTCCCCTTCTTAGTTTTCATCCTAATATTTAACAAAAATAAGTTGACATTTTTCTGAGCACCTTGGTTTTTCTATTACCTTATTTTTCTTGTTATTATTTGCGATGATAGATTGCATTGCCGACGAAGGAGTTGGACCAGAAGACTTTGCTAAGCCAGGCAAACAGCCCTTTGACCATGTCTATGAAACCCTTTTATGCATGACATATAGCACTTTATTAGTGTTGCATCGGAATCATGATGAGATGGTAACCACTTCGATGGGTTGCCTCTATTACTTCCTCATTGATACTTGCATTGTGCATGACCCTACCTCCTTATGAGGGTTATGCCAGTGGGAGTAGACAGGATGCTAAAGTAGTGCTACGCAAAAAGGGACGGGAATATGCATGGTGATGGAGACATAGTATTTTCAAAAGAGTTTTCGAAAACCCCCATCGGGTGACACTTATGCTCGGGGGAGATGATGAGTTGGGTAGCCACTTGATGACGAAGTGGTGTACCGAGGTAAGTCTGTGTTGTTTTCAAAACGGATTGGTTTAAGTTGTGACCGTTATTCCAACCTTACATGCACAACCACTCTACCCTATCGGAAAGGGCATTATTGATTACCTAGGCCGATACTAGCTTGGAGCCTGCATTACTAGTGACAGGGGAGAGTTGGTGCTCTCTCTCGGGACAGGGTCGTGCTAGGTAGGGCGGCCAAGAACATTTTTATGGGGCACCGGACACACCGTTGGTACCCCATGCCAGTGGTATGTGATGAATATGGGAGCAAGGCTCAACAATTTTAAGTTGTGAAAGGTTGGGCACGAGGGTTACTACCAATTGAGTGGACTCCATGTTCGTGTCGTCTAGGGAAAGATAGTGATCGGGTGCTTACCCTAGGTACTTGAGGTACTGCGGGTCGTGGATGACACGGAAGTTCCCCAGATCTTGTGGGTAAAGTGTGCAACCTCTACAGAGTGTAAAACTATTCGAATAGCCATGTCCACGGTCAAGGACAGTTGGGTAACCGCTCTTGGGCTACGTCCACTTGTTTACAAACCAGTGTGTGTGGGAAGTACTTCTTGGGTCAAGTCAAAGGACTTGACATGAATGAGTTGGGTTGGAGCCCACTCCCTTTATGTTGATATCTGTAACCAACCCCTATGATTAGTTGAATTCATGCGATGCATGGTTTACCAGTTATTGAACATTTCATAACACAACAAAAATTAGCTTTCTGCAAAAATTTACCTATGTCATGCATTATTGTATCTTGAGCCAATACATGGGTTGCTTGCGTGTACATTCAAAGTAGTCATTGTCTTGCCACTGGTTATTTAATTGGCCGGGCATGGAAGAACCGGAGTTCTAAGAAGAGTTCTTTGGAGACAAACATGCGAACTAGGACGTTTCCCAGTCAGAATGCCTGTAGGGTTAAGGCAGATGGCATGGGTTCTACATATCGACGAAGATTTCCGCTGCTTAAGTTTATTTGATATTCAGCCCTTATGGCTTTATCTATGTAAGACTTGACCATAATGGTTATAATTTGTGTAAGATGGTGTGTATGGATGTAAGACTCCTATTATTTAGCTTCTGTGTGTTCAGTGAGCATTGATCTCTGGGATCACTGTACACGTGCATTCGGTGATCACGATTTATGAGTCACGGTCCCCACAGAGAGCCGTCAATTCTGGGCCACTGTACACGTCTATGGTAGGGGTCTATCGCCAGAACGCCCCTACAGGTTCACCGGAAGGACAACTTCCTTTGAGCCACAGGCCATCCAACTAGCTGCTCAAGAGGCTATAGTTCAACTCCGGCACTTGTCGCCCAGAGTTAACTGTCGCTCCTTCTACTACTACCCGAGCCGTGACGGTTATGGTAGACCACCCCAAGTTGCCAACGGAGATCATGAGATGGATCCTGCATTATTGCATCTGGTGCGCTATATAAGTGCACTAGAGGAACTGTTTGATCAAATCACCCTTGATCTGATCGCAGCTCGTGGAGAACTGATCTGCCGAGCCCCGGCAAGAAGAGAAGATGAGCCCGATGCCGACAACCCAGTCGTGCTGTTTGGACAACCGATCGAGACCTTAAGGTCTGCCCCAGCTATCGACCATAATGCATTGATGTCCCCAGAAGTGCTTCGTCGCCTTTTGGGAACACACTCTAGTGGGATTGTGGCCAACAACCCCCGCGATGGTCATCATCGCTACCCCGACCCTGCAGCACCTCAACCCCCTCCAGCTAACCCCGACGGTGAGAACCGTGACGAGGCCATGACGTCCTCAAGGCAAGCCCGCTTGGATATAAAGGTGGTAGACTAAGTCACTCGAGTAGTACCGAGTCTTAATATACACCATGCCCTATAATTGTGTGATCATGTATCACCATATTGGAATGTTGTCTGCTTGTGCATCCCTATTTTAAATTGTAGCCATGCATGAGTGCATTGGTGTACGGCTGCATTTTTAATTCCGGGCGTAGCTACCAAAATAAACCAACCCCTACGACACCCATAGTAATGCGTTGCTTTTGCGAGATGTGTATATCTGTGGCTTTGACCCCGACCCCATAGACCAGCACCGACAAACCAGTTGCCCTCCACCGCGGTAAATAACCCAGCCCTCTTGCTATATAAGAGGCCACCTCGTGACCTTGCCAAGTACCCCTCACCCTGGGCACAACCCTCACAACCATTCCTTTGCCATGCCGAGCCCTAGTATTTATCCGAGGACTCCAGATGCCACCCCGGGTAGTTTAGTTAAAATATTGTGGGACTTTACCTGCAGTACCATGGGTTCTACCCAGCCACCCCAGTAAGAGCTGCTCAAATCGAGGATCACCCCTTCCACCTCGAAATATTGGGAAGTAGTACACATCCCTCCCGTAAACTCAAACCAAGACCCAACAAAAGTCTCCTTCGTGGGGAAATCTATGCCGACACCGCATATGGCCATAGAAGCTACTGCATACAAAGCGCTTGTTCACCTTCGATTCGTGGTACCCTATGCCAGCGATCGAGGGTATTATTACTTTCCGAATCGCGCAGCACCCGGGGAAGTAGTATCGTTTCCCGGTGGACGAATTGAGAGAGACCTAGTATTGGCCAACCTTGCCCAGTACATCATCGCGCAAGAGCGTCTGACCCAGCGGATAATGGGTTACCTTCAGAGCATCGCTGATTTAAATCCTCAGATCGCCATCGGCAGACCGCTGAGACCCAGCCAAGGGAGATGCATCCACCGGCTAATCAATCCGCTTCCCCGGATAGAAGAAGAGTGTGCCCCAGTACCAGAGACGTTTTCTCAAGACCCTGCACTTTTACCGTTTTCATTCTAAACGTCATGGCTATGTTTATTTACGTGTTGCAGCTTCTGCGTTGTACCCAAGTTCGTGCTATGAGTAAATTGTTCGGTTTCAGCTGACATGAGCTATGTTTTTAAGAAAACGACCCTTAGCAAATCTCGAGGACGAGATGTTTCTTAAGGGGGGTAGTGTTGTGACACCCCAAAAATTTCAACCTTTTTTTATTAATTAAAATTTTGCCAGGAAATTTAAACCTTTATTTTTTGGATTTTCTTTTGATTTCAGAGCCATTCTTTTCCTTATTATTATGGAGTTTTTACCCCAAGTGGAAACTTTCCACATATATTATTGGACTTGTTTGCCCCTTCAAGAAAACATTCCTATTATCAGTGGATTTATTTGCATAACTATTTCTCTCTGAGCTTTATTCCTTAAAGTTATTTTTCATTAGTTTTGGAGCTCTTTTTGAACTACAACCATTTGATAATTTATCTAAAATTCCAACCAAATTTGGAGATGTCATGTGATGTTTTTAAATCACTTTTATGCAAAAAATATCTTCTATTCATTGGAAATTTTGAGCTCTACACCAAGTTTTCAAATCTGGTCCAGTTGGCAATTTTGCACTACAACCTATTTAAAATTTCTTTAAAACTTCCACCAAAATTTTGGGATGTTAATAGGAGTATATTATTCAACTTTATGAAAAAAAACCAGTGATGTTCTTTGAAAAATTTGAGTGAATCAACCTCAGTTTCATTCTGGTCCAACTTGATGATTTGTACTACAACCCTAATCATTCTTGCTCTAGTAGCCATGAGATTTTTCCCAATTAAAGAACACCCTACTAAACCCTTAAGTCCTGGAGAGTAGACCCATTGGAGTAATTTTAGTCCATGAAACTATGCCCTTTTCTTTCTGTCCAGAATTGGTTTTCTTAAGAACTTCCACTAACAAGTTCTTGCTTTTCACAAACTAACCTTACCACCCTCTATATCATCTAAAGAGACACTGGTCTGGAGCTTTTGGCCACCCCAAGAGTTGCCTAGATGCACATGGCATTCTGTCAAACACATTGAGTGCATGCACAGTTTTGGCATGATCTTTAGTCTGCATTATGGACTTGACACCCTAACCCAACCAACATGTCCACTAAGCTCCTAGCTAACCCTAACCCAGGCCTACTAATCCTCTAGCACGCTCTGGCATTGCGTCAAGCACGTAGCGTGCGTGCGCTGGGCGTGCCTAGAGCGCACGTTTTGCACTCGCGCGCACCGAGTTGCCGCGTCCCCACTACCGCCTCCCCGCGCTCGTTCTGGCCACCCCCTTGCACAGCCAGCACGCCCGACCCCTCCCTCGCCGCAGAGCCGCCCTGCCCCCCTCCTGGCACCCTACAGCGTCGCCGTCAGGTCGGCCATGGCAGCAAGCGGGCGGCCACAGCAACCTCTGCCATGGACGGCGCCGCCCGAGCGACACGCGTGCGCCAGCTGCCCTCTGGAGCAGTCCGAGCTCATCCACAAGCTCGTCTACAAGCGCTCGTCGCCGCCACGTCCCCCCCCCCTGCAGCAACAGAATGGCGGTTCACCATCGTTGTTATCCAACACCGCGAAACCGAACTCGTTGCACTATAAAAGGACCCCCGAGCTTTCCAAGGCCCTCAGGAAACCTCAAGCCAACCCTCTGGAGCTCCCCTAGCCTGCAATCAATGGCGGAAGGCCGTCTCCCCCATCTCCGGCAAGTACAGCCGCTGCCGCCCTCCGGTCCATTCAGTCGCAACCAGATCCTCCCCCGCCCCTTCAGAGCCACCGTCCTCTTCCCCTCGACCTTACGGAGCCGCCCAAGCCCTCAGCTGCGACGGGGAACCACCGCAGCCCAGAACCCCAATTCCACCTGAAGCTTCCTCCGCCATGGAGCTCGCCGCCGGCGACTCCCTCCACCCCCGCCAACCCAACAACCACCGGGAGGACCGCCCCGGTCTGGCGGATCCATCCCTACCCTCCGGAGCCCGCGGGAAGCCGCCGTTCGCCGGCGTTGATCACCGGAACCCCGCCTCAGCTCGGGCGGAGGAGGAAGGAGGCAGGGAACGACTGGTCAAACCTGACCAGTGGGCCCCCTGGACCCACTGTCAGTTCCCGAGCCGGCCCGCGTGGTTTTAAGTGGAAGCGTAAACACCCCAAGTACGTCTCCCCTGCTTCGAAAGCGTATTCTCATCAAAACATTTTCTTTTTTGTTTTATTTTAAAAACAGAGTTAGACTGAAACTTTGACTAGCTATATCTTTTTAAATATAAATCCAAATGACTTCATTCTTTTTCTGTTGTTTCCCCAATATTGTCTAGTTTATCTTCATATTTATTTCAAAATTTTCCAAACAACTTTTTTTTGCTGTTTTTAAAGTATGTGTTAATTCAAATTTATTTAAAATAGGATTTTCGAGAGGGACAAGAAAACTTTCAAAAGTTTTGGAATGCACCCTGCCTCTCCACAACTTGAAGGCAAGCATTCTGAACCCTGGCATAATATTGTCTGGCGTTGTTGATACGGTTGCAACCCATCTTGTCTCGGAGATTTCGTTATTCTATGCGATGATACGATCATAATGCATATTGATGATTTCATGCTGTTGGCATTTGATATGTTTGTGATAGAAATCCCCCTCATATGCCTCTCATGCCTACCGGGAAGGATCCGGGAAAGCCTCTATCTTGGGTAGACACGAGCTTGTCCCTCGCCGAGACGATTATGACCACTGGGGCATGGGGAGGTATGATGAGTGGTGGTTCTGTCTGATGGATGTGAAATATAATTCTTGAGCTAACCATGCAGGAATGCTTAAACCTCCTGAGTTGGTCGTAGATCGAGACTTGTTCCAGTAACCCCCATACTTGTTTCGTGCTGCCACTTGTCCCTGCCATAGGTAGGGTACGGTTCAGTAAGTTGTCAAACCCTGTCCTAGCACACACCTTACAGAGAGGCCATGGTGGAAGATACCGGCTGCATCCGGTAGGCATGCCGCCTGGTCCGGGGGCATGGGTGTTTCAGGTTGGGACCGAGAGGGGGGCACCACTTAGAGCGCGCGATATAAGTTTGATCCCATGCTAAGCGAGGTTGTAGCCTCCCCACTTAGAGTTTCGCTTGACAGGTGTCGTGGGTGATTCCAGACACCGGTAAGTTAAGCTGGTGTGTGCGGTCCGGTGTGTTTTCGAATGAAAGACCGTAGATGGAATTAGTCCCGATGGACTAAAGGAATCCGTTGCTAGTGGGTAAAGAGTACACCCTCTGCAGTGATATTATACCTATTCGAATAGTTGTGTCCATGGTTAAGGACTACAGTCTGGGATGGGTTAAGTGTCGGTCTTAGTGTCGGTCTTCGGAGGAAAACTACTAAACCAGAACATTGATTATGACCTGTGACATATGATGATTATGATTATTATTATTGTGGAATAATCAATTGTATTATTTCAAATTAATGAGTATCCCTGGGACGGTTCCACCTCCAGGATATTCACTATGATTATTTTTATATATAAGCCCTTTATGTGGTGTCTCTCAGACGACCGACTGTGGCATTCTTGTTATTTCATTTACTTATAAGCCCTTTATGTGGTGTCGCACAGACGCCCGACGGTGGCATGCTTGTTATTTGATTTACTTATAAGCCCTTTATGTGGTGTCGCATAGACGCTCGACTGTGGCATGCTTGTTATTCCTTTTATTTATAAGCCCTTTATGTGGTGTTGCTCAGACGCCCGACTGCGGCATGCTTCATATTATTATTCTTTCGAGGCGTCGCTTCAAACACTCGATCGGTTCTTTTCATTTCTACTCCTGGATTGTTTACTCATGTTTTATTTGAATGATATGCTTGTGTGCATCATGAACCTTATTTCATAACTGAAGAAGTGATCATAGAATATGTCAAAGCATGATTATCAGTGGCTATATTATACCTGTGTTCTTAATGTTTCCGAGTACATTCAAAGTACTCACTGGCTTGTCCCTGGCTATTGTCTTGGCCATATTTCTTGCGTGGATAGGAGCATTGTGATGACAGTCCCGGAACCTACGCAATGGTGATAGCAGCCTCGCGAAGATAGGAGTTATCCTGGTCAGCTGTTCCTGTGGGAAATGGAGTCCCATAGACGCTGATGATCCGCAAACCGCTTCCGCCATCAACCACTAGGAACAAATTTTTGTACCCATAGGCTAGAATGGTCTTGTACTACATATTATGTACCTTGCTTGGAATTTCTGTATCAAGTTGGTGCCACATCAGCTAACAGTAATCCTGGGGCTGGTGAGCACAAGGGCCATTTTTTGGGAAATATATATCCCGAAAATCCGGTCGTGGCAATCAAATATATAGCTACTGGTAGATACCCTCAGCCTTGAGGGAGATCTACTCCCTCCTCATCATGGAGAGCACCGGGATGATGAAGATGGCCACCGGAGACGGATTCCCCCTCTGGTAGGGTGCCGGAACAGGTCCAGATTGGCTTTCGGTGGCTCTTGAGGCTTCTGGTGACGGAACTCCCGATCTATTGTGCTCCCCGATATTTTTAGGGTATATGGAGATATATAGGTGGAAGAAGTACGTCAGGGGAGCCACGAGGGGTCCAAAAGGGTGGAGGGCACGCCCGGGGGGGTGGGCGCGCCCCCTACCTTGTGGCCTCCTCGAAGCTTCCCTTACATGGACTCCAAGTCTCCCGGGCTTCTTCTGACCCAAAAATAAGTTCCGTGAAGTTTCAGGTCAATTGAACTCCGTTTGATTTTACTTTTATGCGATACTCTAAAATGAGGAAAAGAAACAGAAACTGGCACTGGGCTCTGGGTTAATAGGTTAGTCCCAAAAATCATATAAAATAGCATATAAATGCATATAAAACATCCAAGGTTGATAATATAATAGCATGGAACAATTAAAAATTATAGATACGTTGGAGACGTATCAGCAAGCATGGCGCGACGATGACCACCAGGCTAGCGTGGAGATTGTGCTCAACTAGGGAGCAATTGCTAATGGTTGATTCCAACTGCAAGTCATGGCTTCTCCGTCGGACGGCAAAACTCCGGCGACGACAGCGAGCGAAGGCGATGGCTTCTGCAAAAGAAGGGAACCGGCGTGGGTGTGGGATTCAAAGGGGAGTGCGGGTGCTACTGCATGTGCGCGGCCGCATGAGCTCAAGGCTTTTGGTCATGGCGGCCAAGCATTGGTGTTGTGCGTGCAAGTGCTTGGCGAGGCAGGTGCTACAGCGGAGGATGAAGCAGGGCAACGGGGCTCGTGAGTCAGGGTGGATGGCACGAGCAAGCTTTTCGGTCCGCTTGTGGCCCGTTTAGGACCGGACTGTACGATCGAGGACCGGCAGGAAAACTGGTTAGTCCGGGCTGCAATTTCTGGCCCGAGAAAATGTTGTTACGGTCCGGTCTGTAACCGAGCCGCTCGGTCGGACTGAGAAAAGGTAGTCACCAGCGCCGCCATTCCTCGTCGTTGTGGCCACCGGCAGCCCCCGTGTGAACCATCATGTCCTCGCGCTTCCCCTCTCATCCCTTCCTCACCTCCTAGTGCTCCATCGCCTCTTGGCACCGCTCGTCGTCATTGCCATGCGTGCACCACCTCCGATCCGAAATTTTCGACCATGGAGTCAACCCCAAACTGGCAGCGATTCCTGCCATGGAGACATCACGTACACCGGCCACACCAGCTGCCCCAGGTAGGCGAACAACTCAACGGCACCACCAGGAATAACTGGGCACCATCCGAACGCTCTGAAGGTGATGCCGCCGCTACTGTTCGAGGAGTCCCGCATGCTCGTCGGGATTTCTCGCGCATGTAAGTTTCATCAGTTTCGTCAGTGAAATAAGGAATAACATGAGGGAAACAGCTTGTATGTTCATTCATCTGTCGAGTGTTATAGATATACAGAGAAGAGGAGCACGCAGGTGTGGCCAGTACGCCAACACAACCTCCGTAACTAACTCATCTAGATAAGCTCATGAGATCATGTAGTTCATGCACTAGAGACCAGGACTAGTTGTTACGGAGAGAGAGAGAGAGCTACATGAGACAATATCATGTTGGTGCAGCCGGTCTTGTATGGATATTCCAACAGTCAGATTCGGTTTCATCAGATTCATAAAATCGACTTCGTCAGTTTCGTCAAACTTTCAGTTGTCAGTCAATTCTCGTGCAGGTCAGCGCTCGCACACGTCGTCCACTTCATCGGAGCAGTAGCGCACGTACGCCACCTCACCGCAGCAACCGCACACATCGACACTGGTGGTCTAGCCGGTACATTCGGTCCACTCGGTCTGGCGTGGGCTTTGACGCCGCCAGTCCAGTCCCTAGAAACGGGCCTGCTCGCCTGCTCGGTCCGGTCCGGTTCAGACCGCCGGCGGCCGGTAAAAACAAAGGCTTGGTTAGGGATCGGACCGGACCGTATCCACCCTGACTCGCGAGCGAGATGGGTGTGTGCTGCGAGCGTGAGTGCATGTGCGGTTGCATTCAAAGGTGAGTCAAGCAGAGGCTAAACATGAGGAACATCGAAGCAAGCGGTCGCGACCGCACGCAAGAAGCAGAGAAGAACAAGGCAGGCGCGCAGAACAGAGGGCGAGCTCGTCGGAGGAACTCCAACGACCAAAACTCGCAATGGAGGGCATCAAAAGATGTTGTGCTACAAGGCGATCCTAAAGGTGCCACTGATGCATCGAAGCATCAACGAGAACCTGGCCGACGACGAGGACTCGCGGGTGCGCACAGAAAACGGCAACAATGACGATGGAGTATGACAGGGGGAAGGACATGGGAAGGTGCAGTGGCTCACCATGGGGGCGTTGCTAGAGTCGTATGAGGTCGAGGCTAACCAGACATGGCGGGGGAAGGCCCTAACCGACGGCGCTGGTTTGACCAGAGGAATAGGACGACGAAGAGGACGTAGTGGAAGGAGTTCCGGAGACAGTGTGGACGCGTGAGTAGGCAAGGAAGACGGTGGTCGACGCGCTAGTGCTCCTAGCGGAAGAAGCCGGACGGAGACGGGCGGATGAACACAGGCTCGAGCTCAAGCTCAGCTCGGCCATCTCGACGCTTGGCATGGAGAGGCTTAACTGGGTGGCGGCGAGGGTAGGAGAGGAGGAAATGGAAAGAGGAAGTCTAGGGCAAGGCACATGATGTGCTAAATAGGGCTCGTGTGCAGTCTCTGGTCATCAAATCACCAAGGATATCGACATGGAGGATCTCGATGTGCTCCGTACAGTAGGAGGACGAATCTCCTGTGGAGATGGGTTGGTTGTGTGCTGTGGGCTGCAGTGAACATGTAACATAGGTGTGTTGCGCTAGGCTTTTCTCTCTCCCTCAATTTTCCCTTTTCCCATTTTCTTCAGACAGAAACATGGAGGAAAAGAAAGAAAGGGTTAGAGAGGGAAGAAGATATTTATGGAGTCCTGGAAATACGCACAATTTGAAAAAACTGCTTTGGACATTTTTAAGGGCACAAAAATAATTCAAGTTTGAATTAAATTCAAATGCGAGCCATTTTTGAACCCAACCAAAACAACTACAAAGGATCTGAAATTTGGCAGAGGTGGTGTAGGCATGGTGTAAGATTATCAGGAGAAAAAATGAACTTTTATGGAGGAGGGGAAAAGGTCACATGCAAAAATGAAAGAAAGAAGAAGAAAGGAGGAGGTGATGGTGCATGATCATACATGGAGCAAACAACAAACATAATGTAGGGGCAATGCACATGATGGAGAGGAAACAACATGCATGACACAATGCTATAATATGATGCATTAGGCAAAGGATGGCATAATGCAAAATAATAGAAGATGGACATGATGCAATAAACAAAATATGGCAAAGACACTCATCATGATCATGGCATAAACACATAGGAATGAAATATGCAAATCAATTATGATAATGCAACAAACACAATAAACACACGACAACAACTAAAATAAAGGAAGGCAACTGGAGCATCGGTCTCGGGGCGTCACAACACTCCCCCACTAACAAGAGATCTCGTCCCGAGATATTAGGAATGAGATGGAAGAGGAATAGGAAAATAAAATTGTTTCTTGGATAAATGAGTAAAACCAAAGAACCTTGAGAGGTTGAAAAACTTTGAAGAAAGGGTACAGACAAATGAGATTGAGGCTATCCAGTAAAATGAGGAAAACAAGGAATACGACGAGAAACAAGAGCTTAAGTGACAAGAGAGACATTGAAACTACTCCGGTTAAGCGAGATTGACAAGGAATAAGAATAAGAAAATTTAGACAACACTCGGTTGAACATGGACAGAATAGAACATGAACTTGACAAGATGGAACGATACTTGACAAGAGCAGGAACACAATGCCTCCGGAACAATTGAAAGAGTGTAATGAAAAGAACGGAGGAGAAAACAATATCTTCAACCGCAAATGAATTTAAAAAGCATCCTTATAAAGAAGGACTGAACGAAGTTGTTGGAAAATCAACAATGAAAAGGATAAGCTTGTGTGGGCTTACGGAGAACATCTCAGAACTTGAGGTGAATTTCTGCCACTACGAAATGATTGAATAGCTGAGAAGAACGACAAAATGCAAAACTCCACTTTAAAAGAATACAGAGAATTAATTGCACCTCGAAATGCAAGGAGAAAAGATACTTGAGCTTCGCCACCAAGAATCTCGATGAACACTTGAAGGATGAATTAAATCCTTACGAACCACCATGAAGAACTCTGGTGACAAAAGAATGATGAGCAGTGGTGGAGCTAGCCCGTGAATGCAGCCCAGGCAAGAGTTAACTATGACAGTGTGAGTTGCCATCTGCCCAAAGAAAATTTCTGGACTAGCCCGGGCAGCTACTCGGGGTCGCCAGGAGGTGGCTCCACCACTCATGATGAGATAGAATTGATGGATGAAAAGAGTAAGATTAACGCCTTGCAGTGATTTAAATGGACGTTCCAACGAGAGGGCCGAGTAAATTTTGAACTCCGGAAAAGAAAATATGAACAACTTAGCACCAAGAGATTATTCATCATGAACAACCTCCGAAAGAAGGAATTACTTGACCACGATGACATAAGAATAAGAATTACCTTTTGCTTATCCTCATCAAATTTTAATTGATGACAAACGGATTTGGCATGCAACTTATTCTTCTTGAAAAGGATTGAAGAGAGACATAGCACGAACTTAAGAAGGTCTTCAACGAACCACCGTTACGATTTGGGAAGAACGAATGAATAGATACGATAACAAAGTAATAGGAATGTCTAACGAACCACCGTAAGAATTTGAAAACGAGCAAATAAAAGTGAATGAATCGCTGGGAAGAATTAAAAGAACAAATATACTTGAGGGGATTTAGGGACAAAAGAACAATGCACCTGTACGAATATGGAGACGAGCGAAGTGGCATCAATTTAGAATAATTGGAGAGCGAAGCTGAAAACATGGAATGAAGAAATATTCCGAAATGATGGCCACCGGATAACCGAAATAGAAAAACGGCTCCTGAGATACTCTGGATGGGTAAGAAAAGAATTCTTGACGATCGGAACAAAATAAGATGGTAGCAACAAGCTAGAACCATGAATCTCTGAGAGAACTGACAAGATTTAGGTGGAAACTCTTCTCCGGACTTCAAATGTTGAGAACGACGACGAGGAACACCTCCCAAAATTGTTGAGATACTCCGGGTGAATGAAAAGTTAAGAGGTTGAACCAACATTGAAAAATAATTTGAAATAGATCTTTGAAACGCATCTTACTGATGAAATTCATTCTTACGTCAAACTTCGAAAAGAATTTAAGAATAACTCCGGAAAATTAGAAGAGTCGGGTAAGATCCTGGGAGAAGACATGTGCGTTAGGGCCCACTGAAAAGAAGCACAGTTGGAATGGACTTGTTGGATAGACAAAGGATGCATCGGAACAACTGAAAGACTTGAATGAGGTGACAGCCTCGAATTAATTGAATGCAAACGCGAATCTTCTAAGATGTCTTGGGCACTCTAGAAGGATAACTGGTGATAGACGAACGAGCAAAGGGGAAACACTTGAGTCGAGGCAAGAAATATGATCAACAACGAAAAACTTGAATTGGATCTACCGGAAAGAAAATGAGACGAACAATGATGAACTAGACGAGAATTCACCGGTTGAGACAATAGAGGACAGAATGAAGAGGCTTTGCACGAATGAAATTGATGCTCGAATAGAGGCTCGGACTCCGAGAATAAAAGGGGTGGGAGGGCAGAAAAAACAAAGGCAACTTCGACGAGGAATCGACGAATAACTTGAAGAGAAAATCACCGGTTGAAGTAATTGAGGAAGGAATGCAAAGGCTTTGCACTAGTAGGATGGATACTCGGTTATGGACTCCGGCTCCAAGAAGAAAAAGGTTGGGTGGGTGGGCAAAAGAAAGACAGCTTTGGACGTGGAAAACAACATCATTGAGAAAGAACTGCGGATTGATCTGGCAACAGACAACGAGGGTCGAATGACTCAAGGAGAAGTGCGCCGGATGAAAGAGCTGCAATCGCAACGAACGAAAACTAACTACGTGATACTAAAAAAATTGACAGGGAAGAGGAGTAGTTCAAAACACCTACGTCAAGATTTCTCACCAGGGCAACAAAGGGGCAGAGAAGTAAAAGTAGTCCTACTCTCTGATATAACTAGACTCCGAGAAAGTTTTTTTCTAGACTCGACAATGGCCAAACTATACGATTAAACAAGGGGGCTCCTATGGTCGGTCGAGGCTCTAATACCAACTTGTCACGCCAAATATGCGACTCTATCCTAAAGGAACTCGAAGGTTCCACCAAGGATAGAAGCGCATATCGGAGACACTTTTGCAAGGTGGATATCATTATATCGTACCATTACATAATAGTTGGCATACATACAAAAGGAAAACAATGCCACCAGAATACATCAATACATCATACATAGAACAACATCCGACTATGGATGAAACACAAACAGAAACATCAAACGACATCCACCCTCCTAGCCCAGGCTACCAACCAGGAACCTAACCCAAAATCGACGACGAAGAAGAAGAACACGAACACAATCAAAACATTGCTCTCGCGTCAATGAACATCACATTACCTGTACCTGCAACTGTTGGTGTAGTAATCTGTGAGTCACGAGGACTCAGCAATCCCATTACCATGGGCATCAAGACTAGCAAAGCTTAATGGATATGGAAAGGATAAGTGGTGAGGTTGCGGCAGCGACTAAGCATGTATGGTGGCTAACTTACGAGTACAAGAATAAGATGAGAAACTACACACGGTCACAAACTAGTAATGATCAAGAAGTGATCCTAAACTACTTACGTTCAAACATAACCCAACCAGTCCTCCTCTCGAACTTCCCTAAAAAGAGACAGTCATGGTTAGGCACGCAGTTGGTGTATTTTAAATGAGTTTACTTCAAGTCCACTACAACCGGATATTAACAAATTCCCATCTGCCACATAACCATGGGCATGGCTCTCGAAAGTTTAAACCTTGTAGGGGTGTCGCAACTTAGGCCATGACAAGCTCACGATCCGCGAAGACAATCCTCCATCGCGGGACCCTCCGATCAGACTTGGAATCCCGATGCAGAAGATATTTCGACAATGGTAAAACAAGTCCAGCAAGACCTCCCGATGCACTGACCAAGTCTGATAGGAGTTGCGCGATCTCGTTCTCAGGGTACACCGGATGGGACATCCTACGAGTAAAACCAGTCCTTGAGTTTCCCAGAGGTGGCCCCATAGTCTACCCGTTTGGGACGAACACCATCAGCACTGCCCCCTGCTATGTCGAAAGAATCCTCGGGTTCATGACGCCCTATGCCAGTAAATTATTTCGTTCAAGTATTATTATGGCAAATGTTAAAACCAATGTTGGGCCTTGTTGGAAGGCTTTTATTCAAAGCAAACTGTCAAGAGGGCCCCATACCCCTCACCGTGTTAGGGACGCAAAATCAAGGAACATAACACCGGAATGACGGAAATTAGGGCGGCAAGAGTGGAACAAAACATCGGACATAAGGCTGAGCCTTCCACCCTTTACCAAGTACATAGATACATTAATTAAATAAGAGATATTGTGATATCCCAAAAATATCCATGTCCTAACATGGAACAACCTACAACTGCACCTGCAACTAGCAACGCTATAAGAGGGGCCGAGCAAAGGGGTAACATAGCCAAACAACGGTTTGCTAGGTAGGGTAAAAGGTTAGAGGCTGTCATGAAAATTTGTGAGGCTTGATAAACAAGTCGTAGGTAGCGCGACATAGCGATAGCATCGAGACAACTAGCATGGCAAAGATAATAGTGGTATCCAGGGTAACGGTCATCTTGTCTGAAATCCCACTAGGAAGGATACTGAATCCATGAAGAAGAAGATGAACCAACATAGTCGAACGGATCCTCACAATCGCAACATACCGGAACTATCGAGAAGAAGCAACACCGGAAAACAGCGAACAACATGGTAAACAAACATCACATAAACATGGCATGATGCACAAACAAGTATGATGCATGTCCGGTTTAATGAGGCATGGCATGGCAAAGTGCAACAAACAATACTACAAAGTAAGTGGAGCTCAATATGCAATGAGTTGCATATTGACGAAACACCACAACAATTATTTAGTTCATTCTCGTTTAGCTGCTCATCAATATTAAAAGTTGGTTAACATGTCAAGAGGTGAAGCATAATAAAGCTACACTATCTAAACAATCTAAATGGGGCCGGAAACAACAAACAACAAATCCGGAATAATCCCCAGATGCATATTTCAAAGATGGTACTGTTCTGCCTAAAACACCATTTTAATGTTATTAGACAGGGAAATAAAGTGCACCAAGTTAATATATGCATTTTCTAGACAAGGTACATATAAAGTTTATCAAATTCGGAGCTACGGTTATTAAGTTATGAAATAAACCATTTTAGCATATCATTTAAGCAAATTAATACAAACAGCAAGTTTCAACATTTTGACATGGATGAAAGTTGCACATTGTAGAACCAGAGGAAATTCTAAGCATTTTACATATATTGTTTGTTTAATTTGGATGCATGCATATTTAATTATTGACAATACGAAATGAGGGCATTTCTATAAATAAGAATGCACTAGAAAATGCTAAAACACACAGAGTGCAAAAAAAATATGCACAGGCCCGAAGCATCACGGTGTAGTGGCCCAGTTGAGGATCCAGTCCATGTGGCTGTCCGTTCGGGAGAAATGCAGAGGCAAGAAGAAATTGGGGATACTGGGAATAGATCCCAGGACCTCCGGGTGGAGTATGGCTGCACTAGCCAGTAGGGTGGATCACTTGTAGTGATACGACAGGGGTTCGGCTGCAAATAAAACGATGATAGGAGTTGATCCACTTGAAGGCAAAATTTACAGAAAAATACTAAGACCGTGGGGAGTTGATCCCTGGACCTCAAGGATGGATGGTAGGGGTGCTAGCCACTAAGCTACAAGTGGTTTTGGTGACATAGTACGTGTCCTGCATGAACTGAACAGAATCAAGGCCAAGCCTTGCTTTTACCATGAACGCACGGTGGACATGGCTGGCGCCGGGAGCCAACACCAGCGGGTGCAGGTCACCGGCGGGGCTGCGGAAAGATACATGGGTGCGCGCGTGCATGCGGCGAGCGGAGGAAAAAGGCCGGAGTTCGAGCATCGAGCTGGAGCTCGTCTCAGCTGCGCCGTACAGCGATGCATGGGCGAGCATGGCACGGCGATGACCACCAGGCTAGCGAGGACATTGTGCTCAGTTGGGGAGCAATTGCTAATGGTTCATTCCAGCCACAAGTCATGGCTTCGCCGATGGACGACAAAACTCCGGCGACGGCAGCGAGCGAATGCAGTAGCTTCTGCAACAGAAGGGCACCGGCGTGGGTGCGGGATTTGCAGGGGAGTGTGGGTGCTACTGCATGTGTGCGGATGCGGAGCAACAGCAGGTACAACACGAGCTCAAGGCTTTCGGTCATGGCGGCCAAGCATCGGTGTTGTGCGTGCAAGCGTTGGGTGAGGCAGGAGCTACAGCGGTGGGTGAAGCAGGGCAACGGGGCTCGCGAGCAAGATGGGCGTGTGCTGCAAGCATGAGTGCGTGTGCAGTTGCACGCAAAGGTGAGTCAAGAAGAGGCTAAACATGAGGAACATCGAAGCAAGCGGTCGCGAGCGCACGCAAGAAGCACAAAAGAACATGGTGGGCATGTAGAATAGCGGGCGAGCTCGTCGGAGGAACTCCGACGACCAAAACTCGCAGAGGAGGGCATCAAAAGATGCTGCACTACAAGGCGATCCTAAAGGTGCTACGGATGCTTCGAAACTTGAACCCGAACCTTGATACGTCTCCGCCGTATCTATAATTTTTTATTGTTCCATGCCAATATTATACAACTTTTATATATTTTTGGCAACTTTTTATACTATTTTTGGGACTAACATATTGATCCAGTGCCCAGTGCCAGTTCCTGTTTGTTGCATGTTTTTTGTTTCGCAGAAAATCCATATCAAACGGAGTCCAAACGGGATAAAAATTGACGGAGATTTTTTTTGGAATATATGTGATTTTTGGGAAGAAGAATCAACGCGAGACGATGCCCGAGGAGGCCACGAGGCAGGGGGCACACCCTAGGGGGTCAGGCGTCCCTGGGCCCTCGTGGCCACACTGTAAGGCGGTTGGTGCCCTTCTTTCACTGCAAGAAATCCAATATTCGCATAGAGATTGTGTTAAAATTTTAGCCAATTGTAGTTACGGATCTCTGGGAATTTAAGAAACGGTGAAAGGGCGTAAACAGGAACACAGAAACAGAGAGAAACAGATCCAATATTGGAGGGGTTCTCGCCCCTCCTATGCCATGGAGACCAAGGACCTGTCGGGAAACCCTTCTCCCATCTAGGGAGAAGGTCAAGGAAGAAGAAGAAGAAAGGGGGCTCTCTCCCCCTCTCTTCCGGTGGCGCCGGAGCGCCGCCGGGGCCATCATCATCACCGCAATCTACAAAAACAACTTCACCGCCCTCATAACAACTCTTCCCCCTCTATGCAATGGTGTAACCCCTCTTTTACCCGTTGTAATCTCTACTTAAACATGGTGCTCAACGCTATATATTATTTCCCAATGATGTATGGCTATCCTATGATGTTTGAGTAGATCTATTTTGTCATATGGGTTAATTGATGATCGTGACTGGTTTGAGTTGCATGTTTTATTATTGGTCTTGTCCTATGGTGCTCTCTGTGTCGCACAAGCATGAGGGATTCCAGCTTTACGGTGTGGCAATACGTTCATGATTCGCTTATTGTGGGTTGCTTGAGTGATAGAAGCATTAACCCAAGTAAGGGGATTGTTGCGTATGGGATAAAGGGGACTTGATGCTTTAGTGCTATGGTTGGGTTTTATCATAATGATCTTTAGTAGTTGCGGATGCTTGCTAGAGTTCCAATCATAAGTGCATGTGATCCAAGAAGAAAAAGTATGTTAGCTTATATCTCTCCCTCAATTAAAATTGCAATAATGATTACTGGTCTAGTTATCGTTTTCCTAGGGACAAATAACTTTCTTGTGTGAAAAGAAGCTCTTTACTAAAACTAACTTAGTTGTGTCTTCATATAAACAGCCCCTACTTTTTTTTACGCGCTCTTTATTATCTTGCAAACCTATCCAACAACACCTACAAAGTATTTCTAGTTTCATACTTGTTCTAGGTAAAGCGAATGTTAAGCGTGCGTAGAGTTGTATCAGTGGTCGATAGAACTTGAGGGAATATTTGTTCTACCTTTAGATCCTCATTGGGTTCGACACTCTTACTTATCGAAAGAGGCTACAATTGATCCCCTATACTTGTGGGTTATCAAGACCTTTTTCTGGCACCGTTGCCGGGGAGTTATAGCGTGGAGTGAATATTCTCGTGTGTGCTTGTTTGCTTTATCACTAAGTAATTTTTATTTTCTGTTCTAATTTTTTCTCTATCTATAGTTATGGATATGGAACACGGAATACCAAAAAATTTAGGTTTTCTTGCTATTCATGGAGATGGGGAACCTCCTAAAACACTCGATGCTCATTATGTGAAAGATATTATGTACTACTTTGATAATCCTGAGAAAACCCCATTCAATTATATAATGGGAGACATGTTGGATCAACGTGAATACTTTAGGGATTATCGCTTGACTCAAAAAGGGAAACTATTATGGGATCAAATTTATATGTTGCATTGGTATGCTCAGCAACTATGCTTGAGATATGATTATACTTCTTGCTCTAGGATGAAGGCTCCACACCTTTCCTTTTCATGCGAATTTAATGATAATGAAACCTTAGCTTCTTAGGCTAATGGTATATATGATTACTATGATGTGGAAATAATAGAAGAATTCGTTGCTTTTATGGGTGCTTATGAAATTGAATCTTTGTGTAAAGAGTGAAAATCTTGATGATGATGTTTACAGACCTGAAAATTTTACTGTACTTAAATATAGATATGAAAATTATAAATTCAATTCCTATATTGATGATTTTGTTGAGAAAGTCTCCGCTGTCCAAGAAGAGACTAATATTTTGCAGGAGTCTATGGAAGAAGGAATTGATGAAACTCTGAGCTCATTGGATGAAAAAGATGATGAGGAGAGCGTATAACAAAAGGAGGAAGAGAGGATTAGCTACCCGTGCCCACCTTCTAATGAGAGTAACTCTTCAACTCATACATTGTTTAATTTCCCTTCATGCTTACCAAAGGATGATTCCTATGATGATTGTTATGATCCCATTTATTCTTTTGAAATATCCCTTTTTGATGATGCTTGTTATGCTTGTGGCCACGATGCCCATATGAATTATGCTTATGGAGATCAACTTGCTATAGTTCCTTCTATTAAACATGAGACTGTTGCTATTGCACCCACGCATGATAGTCCTATTATCTATTTGAATTATCCCGACTACACTATATCAGAGAAGTTTACCCTTACTAAGGATTGTATTGATGGGTTGCATTTCACTACTACACATGATGATTTTGATAGATAAAATATGCATGTGCTTGTTGCTCCTACTTGAAATTATTATGAGAGAGGAACTACATCTCCGCCTCTCTATGTTTCCAATGTGATAAAATTGCAAGAAACTTCTTATAATATGCATTGGCCTTTACTATGTGTGCATGAATTGTTCTTTTATGACATGCCTACGCATAGGAAGAGAGTTAGACTTCGTCATTACATCATATATGTTGCTTTGTGCTCACTACTAAATCACAAATCATTGTTAATTAAAATTGGCTTTGATATTGTCGGCGTTCTAGGAATGGGGTCCCCAGACTTGCCTGCCTGCGGCCTGCGGCGTGGCTCAAAGGGGGCCCAGCACGGCCCATCTCCATCAACACAAGACTCAAGACCCTCGTGAGGGGCCAAGCCTCGCGGGGCGTACGACACGGAGCTTCCTCAGGCACGGCCTCGTCAGGCTGGCTCGCGAGGAGGCGGAGAGATCAAGGCGGGGTACCTCGCGAGGTGCCCATGACGCAAGCCATGACGACTCAGGGCGCCAGGCGGGTGCCAGCCCGCGTAGCGTCCTCCTTTCCTCTTTGGTGCAAAGGGGGCAAGCGCAGCCGCGGAGTACCGAGGCATTAGGCAAAGGTTGCCACTTCGGTGCAACAAGACCAAGACCAGGAGGACTACGAGACGGAGGTCACCGTGGAGTCCAAAACGGCGTCATCACCATAGCTTTGCGCAGGCGAAGACTGCTTTTGTCAGGATAGTTGATACTTGCTGTCCCAACGATATTTTGGAAGAGGACCAGGGCCTCTATAAATAGGACCAGCCGCCCATAGAGCAAGGGGTTGGCCGGCGAGTAAGAGTAAGGCAGTGAGAGAGAGAGAAAGAGAGAAAGGTGGCTGAACTCCTCCCAGCAGTTCATCACCCCAGCCAAGAACAGACCCTCGCGAGGCTGTTCTTCCTTGTATTGTTCATCATCATCAGCCCCAAGAGGCAATCCACCCACCACACACTGGAGTAGGGTATTACACCACAACGGTGGCCCGAACCAGTATAAACCTTGTGTCTCTTGTGCAGTTCTTTCAGTAGTCTAGATCTTTGCGAGACGGAGAGGTAGAGGACGTAATCTCTGCGCACACCCTGTGTTCGAAACTTAAGGGTCTGCCGGAAGCCGAAATCCGACAGATATACCTTGGGATCCGGGTGTATTCATTACTTGAGCACCTTATGCCTAGCTTAATGGCTTTAAAGAAAGCGCTACCAGGGAGACAACCCGGAAGTTTTAGAGAGTCATTTATTTCTGTTGAGTGCTTTTATATAGTTTAAAAACAAAAAAATAAAGGGGGAACCCAAAAATTTTTAGAAAGGAAAGTGAAAGTGAGAGAGACGAGCATTGTTGAAGTGGGCGAGCTCCTTGAACTTTGTTCATGCTCATGGAAACTTTGTGAATCTTAATTACAGAAACTTTTCAGCAAAAATAATTATCCCCTCGTACCACTCCATTGTATTATAAAAATAATGTGCCAAGATTTGCCTTTAGGATGTTTGCATTGGTTGTTGGTTTGTGCGGTGCAGAACAGAAACTTTGGCTGTAGTGCGCAATTTCACATTTTCTACTGGTACGTCAAACGGTTCTGAAACTTTTTGATCTGTCCTTCTTTACAATTTTTTTTATTTTTCCTAATTTTTTTCAGAATTTTTGGAGTATCAGAAGTATGGTAAATGTTCAGATTACTACAGACTATCCTGTTTAAGATATATTTTGTTTTTGATGCATAGTTTGCTTGTTTTGATGAAACTATCAATTTCTATTAGTGGATTAAGCCATGGAAACGTTATATTACAGTAGCTACAATGCAAAAACAAAATATGAATTGGTTTTCAACAGTACTTAGAGTAGTGATTTGCTTTATTATACTAACGGATCTTAGCAAAGTTTCTGTTAAGTTTTGTGTGATTGAAGTTTTTAAATTTTCAGAGAGATCATGATGGATGAAGGAATAAGGAGTGGGAAGAGCCTAAGCTTGGGGATGGCTGAGGCACTCCAAGAAATATTCAAGGACTCCCACGCAACCAAGCTTGGGGATGCCCCGGAAGGCATCCCCTCTTTCTTCTAACAATCATCAGTAATTTTACTTGGAGCTATATTTTTATTCGTTCATGCGATATGTGCAAATCTTGGAGCATCTTTTGCATTTAGTTTTCTTTTTTTTATGCACCATGATGGTATGAGATAGTCCATGGTTGATTTATAGAATTCTCATTGCACTTCACTTATATCTTTTGAGTATGGCTTTATAGAATTCTTCATGTGCTTCACTTATATCTTTTGAAGTTTGGATTGCCTATTTCTCTTCACTTAGAAAACCGCCATTTGTAGAATGCTCTTTTGCTTCACTTATATTTGTTAGAGCATGGGAATATCTTTTGTAGAAATAATTAAACTCTCTTGCTTCACTTATATCTATTAGGGAGATGACAGGAATTAGTCATTCGCATGGTTACTCATAAAATCCTACATAAAACTTGTAGATCACCGAATATGATATGTTTGATTCCTTGCAATAGTTTTGCGATATAAAGATGGTGATATTAGAGTCATGCTAGTGGATAGTTGTGGATTGTAGAAATGCTTGTGTTGAAGTTTGTGATTCCGGTAGCATGCACATATGGTGAACCGTTATGCGATGAAGTCGGATCATGATTTATTTATTGATTGTCTTCCTTATGAGTGGCGGTCGGGGATGAGCGATGGTCTTTTCCTACCAATCTATCCCCCTAGGAGAACGCGTGTAGTACTTTGTGTAAATAGCTAATAGACTTTTGCAACAAGTGTGTGAGTTATTTATGACTAATGTTGAGTCCATGGATTATACGCACTCTCACCCTTCCATCATTGCTAGCCTCTTTGGTACCGTGCATTGCCCTTTCTCACCTAGATAGTTGGTGCAAACTGTGCCGGTGCATCCAAACCTAGTGATACAATACGCTCTATCACACATAAGCCTCCTTATATCTTCCTCAAAGCAGCCACCATACCTACCTATTATGGCATTTCCATAGCCATTCCAAGATATATTGCCATGCAATTTCCATCATCATCATATACATGACTTGAGCATTTATTGTCATATTGCTTTGCATGATCGTAAGATAGCTAGCATGATGTTTTCATGGCTTGTCCGTTTTTTGATGTCATTGCTATGCTAGATCATTGCACATCCTGGTACACCGCCGGAGGCATTCATATAGAGTCATACTTTTATTCTACTATCGAGTTGTAATATTGAGTTGTAAGTAAACCAAAGTGTGATGATCATCATAATTATTAGAGCATTGTCCCATGTGAGGAAAGGATGATGGAAGCTATGGTTCCCTTACAAGTTGGGATGAGTCTCCGGAATTACAAAAAAAAATTAAAGAGGCCAAAGAAGACCACAATATATATATATATATATAAAGAGGCCAAAAAAGCCCACCAAAAAAAGAACAGAAAAAACAAAAAATGAGAGAAAAAGAGAGAAGGGGCAATGTTACTATCCTTTTACCACACTTGTGCTTTAGAGTATCACCATGTTCTTCACATAGAGAGTTTCTTGAGTTATCACTTTAATGTACTAGTGGGAATTTTCATTATAGAATTTGGCTTGTATATTACGATGATGGGCCTCCTCAAATGCTCTAGGTCTTCATGAGAAAGCAAGTTGATGCACACCCACTTAGTTTTTAGTTTGAGCTTTCGTACACTTATAGCTCTCAGTGCATCTGTTGCATGGCAATCCCTACTCCTCGCATTGACATCAATTCATGGGCATCTCCATAACCCCTTGATTAGCCGCGTCGATGTGAGACTTTCTTCCTTTTTGTCTTCTCCACACAACCTCCATCATCATATTCTATTCCACCTATAGTGCTATATCCATGGCTCACGCTCATGTATTGCGTGAAAGATGAAAAGGTTCGAGGACATCAAAAGTATGAAACAATTGCTTGACTTGTCATCGGGGTTGTGCATGATTTGAATATTTCGTGTGGTGAAGATGGAGTATAGCCAGACCATATGATTTTGTAGGGATAACTTTCTTTGGCCATGTTATTTTGAAAAGGCATGATTGATTTATTAGTATGCATGAAGTATTATTATGTTAATGTCAAATGATAGACTATTGCTTTGAGTCACTCGTGTCTTACTATTCATGCCATGATTAGATTACATGATCATGATTATGCTAGGTAGCATTCCACATGAAAAATTACCTTTTTTATCATTTACCTACTCGAGGACGAGCAGGAATTAAGCTTGGGGATGCTGATACATCTGCATCGTATCAATAATTTTTGATTGTTCCCTGCCAATATTATACAACTTTCATATACTTTTGGCAACTTTTTGTACTATTTTTGGGACTAACATATTGATCCAGTGCCCAGTGCAAGTTCCTGTTTTTTGCATGTTTTTTGTTTCATAGAAAAATCCATATCAAATGGAGTCCAAACGGGATAAAAATTGACGGAGATTAATTTTTGGAATATATGTGATTTTTGGCAAGAAGAATCAACGCGAGACGATGCCCGAGGGGGCCACGAGGCAGGGGGCGCGCCCCAGGGGGTCAGGCGCACCTTGGGCCCTCGTGGCCACCCCGTAAGGCGGTTGGTGCCCTTCTTTCGCCACAAGAAATCCAATATCCAGATAGAGATCGTGTTAAAATTGCAGCCTAATCGGAATTACGGATCTACGGGGATTTAAGAAACGGTGAAAGGACATAATCAGGAACACAGAAATAGAGAGAGACAGAGAGACATATCCAATCTCGGAGAAGATCTTGCCCCTACCATGCCATGGAGACCAAGGACCAGAGGGGAAACCCTTCTCCCATCTAGGGAGAAGGTCAAGGAAGAAGAAGAAGAAGGGGGGCTCTCTCCCCCTCTCTCCCAGTGGCGCCGGAGCGCCGCCGGGGCATCATCATCACTTCAATCTACACCAACAACTTCACCGCCCTCATCACCAACTCTTCCCCCTCTATGCAGCAGTGTAACCCCTCTTTCACCCGCTGTAATCTCTACTTAGACATGGTGCTCAATGCTATATATTATTTCCCAATGATGTATGGCTATCCTATGATGTTTGAGTAGATCTGTTTTGTCCTATGGGTTAATTGATGATCGTGATTGGTTTGAGTTGCATGTTTTATTATTGGTGATGTCCTATGGTGCTCTCCGTGTCACGCAAGCATGAGGGATTCCCGCTTTAGGTTGTTGCAATACATTCATGATTCGCTTATAGTGGGTTGCTTGAGTGACAGAAGCATAAACCCGAGTAAGGGGATTGTTGCATATGGGATAAAGGGGAGTTGATGCTTTAATACTATGGTTGGGTTTTACCTTAATGATCTTTAGTAGTTGCGGATGCTTGCTAGAGTTCCAATCATAAGTGCATATGATCCAAGAAGAGAAAGTATGTTAGCTTATGCCTCTCCCTCAAATAAAATGGCAATAATGATTACCGGTCTAGTTATCGATTGCCTAGGGACAAATAACTTTCTTGTGTGACAACTCTTTACTAAAACTAACTTAGTTGTGTCTTCATCTAAACAGCCCCTACTTTTCATTTATGCGCTCTTTATTATCTTGCAAACCTGTCCAACAACACCTACAAAGTATTTCTAGTTTCATAATTGCTCTAGGTAAAGCGAACGTTAAGCGTGCGTAGAGTTGTATTGGTGGTCGATAGAACTTGAGGGAATATTTGTTCTACCTTTAGCTCCTCGTTGGTTTCGACACTCTTACTTATCGAAAGAGGCTACAATTGATCCCCCTATACTTGTGGGTTATCAAACGTCGCCGGCGACGAGGTCCCGCGGGTGCGCACGGAAAACGGCAACAACGACGATGGAGTATGACAGGGGGAAGGAGATGGGAAGGAGCAGCGGCTCACCATGGGGCGCTGCTGGAGTCATATGAGGTCGAGGCTGACCAGACATGGTAGGGGAAGGCGCTGACCGACGGTGCTGGTTTGGCATGAGGAAGAAGATGATGAAGAGGACATCGTGGAAGGAGCCCCGGAGACCGCGTGGATGCGTGAGTAGGCGAGGAAGACGGCGGTCGATGCGCTGGTGCTCCTAGCGGAAGAAGTCGGACGAAGACAAGCGGATCAACCCGAGCTCGAGATCAAGTTTAGCTCGGCCATGGTGACGCTTCGCATGGAGAGGCTTACCTGGGTGGCGGCGAGGGCAGGAGAGGAGGGAATGGAAAGAGGAGGTCTAGGGCAAAGCCCATGACATGCTAAATAGGGATCTCGGGCAGTCTCCAGCCGTCAAATCACCGAGGATGTTGACGTGGAGGCTCTCGATGTGCACCGTATAGTAGGAGGACGAAGATCCTGTGGAGATCGGCTGGCTGTGTGCTTTGGGCAGCAGTGAACAGTAAAGATAGGTGGGCTGCGCTGGGCTTCTCTCTCTCCCTCAATTTTCGCTTTTCCCATTTTCTTCAGATAGAAACTTGGAGGAAAAGAAAGAAAGGGTTAGACAGGGAATTTGGCAGGGAAGAAGATATTTATGGAGTCCTTGAAATACACACAATTTGAATAAACTGCCTTGGGCATTTTTAAGGGTACAAAAATAATTCAAGTTTGAATTAAATTCAAACTCGAGTCATTTTTGAACCCAACCAAAACAACTCCAAAGGATCTGAAATTTGGCAGAGGGGGTATAGGCATGGTGTAAGATTATCAGGAAATAAATGAACATTTATGGAGGAGGGGAAAAGGTCACTTGAAAAATGAAAGAAAGAAGAAGAAAGGAGGAGGTGATGGTGGATTTTCATACATGGAGCAAACAACAAACATATTGTAGGGGGCAATGCACATGATGGACTTTCAAACAACATAGATGACACAATGCTATAACATGATGCATCAGGTAAAGGATGGCATAATGCAAAATAATAAAAGATGAACATGATGCAATAAACAAATTATGGGAAAGGCACTCATCATGATCATGGCATAAACACATCAGAATGAAGTATGCAAAGCTATTATGATAATGCCACAAACACAATAAACACACAACAACAACTAAAATAAAGGAAGGAAGCTGGAGCATCAGTCTCGGGGCATCATAGCATGGCCACGTGCTCAAGGTCTTCCATTTCTTCTTCACTCATGGAGTCGTATGTACCGTCATCATTGAAGATCAGGGTTCGCTTGTTGGTGTATTCATAGGACTTGTGTCCTCATCCACCACATGTGAAGCACTTGATAGAACTTGTCTTGACGGGGTCATTCGGTGGTACCGAAGATGAGGGAGTTTTGGATTTGAAGGTGCTTGCCGAAGGACCATTCGAGTAAGGCGTAACTTGCTTCGAACTTCACTTGTCACCACTACTTGGTGATGCTCTAGTTGAGGTAGGAGGTGCCGAAGTGGCGGGAGCTTGAGTGTAGGAGCCGTAGGTCTTGGACGAGTACTTGGCATATTTGAAGTCATCTTGCACTTGTCACTCGGCATTGGTCTCTTGAAGAACTAGCCCGAGAAGGTTGGAGTAGGGTTGGAAGTCGGCAATCCTCTTTATTGGATGATTGAGGCCGTTCAAGAAGCGTGCAACAGTTTGCTTGTCATCTTCCTTGACATTGGCTCTTATCGTAGCAACCTCCATTTATTTCTAGTATTTTCCACCATCTTTGTGCCTTGCTTGAGGAGTTGCAACTTCTTGAAAAGATCATGGGTGTAGTGTGTAGGGACGAAGCGAGATCTCATGACATCCTTCATTTGCGTCCAAGTTGTGATTGGTGGTTCGCCTCTTGCTTGTCGTCGCTCGATTACTTGTTCCCACCAAATGAGGGCGTCGTCTTCATACTCGAGGGAGGCCATGGCGACCTTATTTTCCTTGTCATAGTTGTGAGGAAGGAATATCTTGTCCAGCTTCAATGCCCATGAGAGATATTCTTCGGGATCATTGCTTTAGGAAAACTTGGGCATGGTGAACCCGAGCTTGCCGTAGCGGAGTTCTTCTTCGTAGTGGCGGTTTTGATATTGCTCCTGATGAGGAGGAAGGTCCTCAAATGCTTGTTCCTCATGATGTCGCTCTTGTCGTGGAGGAGGACGCGACATATGCGCTTGGTTTCTTCTTTCTTGCTGCTCTTCAGTTCGAGCGGCTTCTTCTTGTCGTGCTTGATGAAGTGCTTCTTCTTGTTCACGCACTTGGCGGTTGTGCTCGTCGTCGGCTCTAGTGGCCTCGTTTTGTGTGCGTTGTGCTTCGAGTGCTTGAGCTTCAGTTCGAGTCCTTGTGCTTCATGACGCTCTTGTGCTTGTCAGATTGCATCAGCTTCTTGAGGTGGTTGACATTGCACTTGTGCAAGTACTTGCTCTTGCTCCATTTCTTCTTGCGCTTGTTGCCGCACCCTTTCACGTTCTCGGACTCGGTCTTGTAAGCCATTGCCTTGGAATGGATTTTCTTGATCTTGGCTATCTTGGGGATCATCACGTCTAGGAAAGCGAGCTCGGGTAGGGCTTGTATCGTTAGAGGAGTAGTCCGAAGATTGCCAACTTGAGCAGTGGCTTGAGTGGCGCTGTTTTGGCAAAGAGGTTGAGGAAGACGCGTGTCTCATGAGCATGTTGCAGAATTCTTCCATTTGTGTGGTGAACTTGGCATCGATGTAGTCACGGTTCCTTGCTTCCGATTGACGAAGGTCAGTGGCGAGTAGCTCAATGCGTTTAGCCAAGGCTTCACTTTCTTGATGGAGAGATCATTGGGCAACGAAGAAGTGGTTCTTGGTGACGTAGTCATGATTGTCACCTTGCTCCTCGAAAAGTAGGTTCGGTGAAGAACTTGGCCTATCCAACATAACCAAGAGGGGTGAGTAGGAAAATGAGAGAATAATACCGAAGTTACCTTTTCCGAGGATTGTGAATATATCAAGTGTCACTCAATGTAATGCCACAATAGGAGAATTAGTACCAGGATTGTTTCCCACACCTAGACAAGTAAAGCTTATGGCGTAGCTTGGTTAGGACGGTGGCACAAAAAATTCAAGCAAATGTTAGTCAAGATATTGATAAGGTTTAGAAGGTCCACAAAATTGCTAGTAAATCAAATAGATCAAACCCAAGAATATCACTAGGAACACACACACGGAATATAGAAGGGCTCCGCACAACCAAGTAGTGAGATCAAAATGTGTAACCACGGAAAATGCTCCTGTTGTACGGATGCTGGAGAGACGCTAACTCGATTGCTCAAATGGTCAATATACTTTTGTGCGCCAACCTATGAGGGAAACGTGCCATCTTCAATCCCAACTATGCTTTGTATGTGATGAACAAGTTGATGTAGCATTGCAAAAATTGCTCAATGCTATTGCTTACAAGATCTTTGTTTCTCCTCTTTTGCTCAAAATCTTTTATATCTTTTTTCTTTTTTTTCACTATGCTTGATGCTGGAGCCAAGTATGATATGAGACAAGTATGTAATATATGCACGGGAGAGACTTAGTGCACAATGACGATAGCAAGATGACTACGGTGCACAATATAGTATGGCCCCACAATTCTCACCTCGCTAGTCTTGATGGATAAGTGACACAAAATGGCTCGGGTTATCAACGCAAAAGCAAGTAAATGAACTAAGTGTCGTCGAGGTTACCGTCCTTGCTTGCTGTTAGTGGTGTCAATGGTGCATATCGTTGGCATAGACAACTCCGAGGTGATGATGAATGGCGGTGATGTCGATGTCACATGTTCCTAAGTAGTCGAAATACCTTAGGAAATGTTAACGGCAACTCAAAATCAGTCAAATGCGGAAAGTGGCTGTTTTTGTGGTGAAAGTTTTGGTGGAGGCAAATGGTGGTGGTAATGATATATGTGGATGGGGGTGTCAAGAGCTTCCAAACAAGCTAAAGAACATGAAAAACTAACTTGGAGGTGAAAGTTATTGCCAAATTGGTGGTGTACTTGGACTATTTTGTGGGGGGGGGGGGAGGTGCGGGCTCCCGGGGGTGGGAGGTGCGGGTGCCCGGGGTGGTCAGTGGAAATTGGCCTGGGGGTTCGGGGTGCAGGCACCTAGTGGTTTCCGATTTGGGCAGAAATCATTAGGAAATGGCCGAATTCGGTGGATTCCGTGGTGGGAAGGGTGGGGATTAATTGGTAGGGGCTAGATCCACTTGCCAAACAACAAATCCATTGACCAAAACAAACAAATCTTGCAATATCAAACAAATTGCAAGAAAAAAATTGGGGCTTTTTTGTTGGGGATTTTTGAATTAGGGCGAAAAACAAAAAATCAAGCTAGCAAATGGGGGATGGGACTCCAAGATGTGAATCAACCTTGCTCACGATACCAAGATGTTGTAGGGTGAAACCCTAGAGGGGGTCATTTCACACTTGGAGGGGGAAAAGGGATGATCTCACAAGAACACAAGGGGAAAATCACTCAAACAAACCAAATTACACATCCACTAAAGTAGCATACCAGAGATCCACAAGGATACAAATACAATCCAAGGAAAATAGCACTAGGGTAAAGTTATTCCCAAATACACAAGGGAGATGAGGTCTTGATGATCCTATGATGGGGACCCTTCCCTAGATGGGGGTTGATAATCAACATGGATTCTTCTCGAAGAGGAGGCCTTGGTCTCCAAGAGGAGCTTCTCCAAGAAGAGGCCTAGATCTCCAAGAGGAGGAAGATGAGCAAAGCTCTCTCTTTTGTCTATCTAATACTTTGCTATCCCTTCAAACAAGATAGGAGATGGATACTTATAGTCTAGGGATGAAATAAGAGGAAGAGGGGGGGTACAAGGGTCTATGGCCCATAGTGCTCGCAGGCACTTCCGAAGGGGTCTGGGCACCCGGTGTAAAGGGGTCCGGCCACCCAGAATGGACAGAGGCTAGCGTAGGGGGGTGGTCGGGCACCCGGGGGTAGACCACCCGGGCACCCAGGGTCGCGGCGGGCGTCCAGGCGGGAGAGGGCCGCGCACCCGGGGCGGCCAGGCGGGTGGCGATGGGGGCCCGGGCACCCGGGCGGGGCTGGGCAGCTACAAGTGGCTGGGGCGGGCACCCGGGCGACCACCGCCAGCGCCAGGTATGGGCCGAGCACACGGGGCCTTTCAGGTCGAGCACCCGGGGTGCTTAGGGGTTCCTCCCAGTCGACCGGCCAGGCACCCAAGGCTAGGGGAGGCTGGTTACCCGGGAAGTCTAGTGCCTCCGCGTCCTCATTTCCTTCTCCTTCCTTCTTCTCCTCGGTTGCTTGGGTCTCCATCCCTACTTCCTCATGGGCTTGTTCTTGGTACCCAAGGATGCATAACACCTTCGTTTGAAGTAGTACCCAATTCACGTGTCAATCTGAACGAAACTCGAAGAGGATAGAATTGACCTTGTTCTCGATGGCATGTGCACGTGCTCTTGTCATTGGTCCTCTCGATGTTTGTGGTAGTGATGGAGTGTCCGTGTGGATGGACGAGGGATGTTCCACACCAACTAGGGAACTTGTTGTGCATCGTAAGTGCTCCTGCGAGCGCCATGGATTTTATTAGGAATAATTTAGTGTTGTAAGGTGATCCCATTAGTTTTGGGACGAAAATGATCAATTCCAAACGTTCGGGAATTATTAGCATCCTTAATTAAGTATGTAAAAGGAAATGTTTGGAATCCTTTTGTATCCGTATGCATTTGTAAGTATGTGCATATAGAACAAACTTATCTATATATCGCAGTACTGGTCTCTCTCTATATGTATACTATCTATGCTTGTAGACTGTACTACTACTAGTATGTATACACACTGGAAATGCATGTTTTAACATTACGATGCGGTTTTGGTAAAAGTAGAAAAACAACACTAGTCAACCTTGTGAAATGATTCAATGCAAAACAAATACAAGGATGCTCGTTTGATTGTTTATTATAGCTTCCTTCTCTCGGTAGTTTGTTCTCTATCATACATTGTACGGTGTATCTCACTTGTCGGGAAGGCATGCAAATTTTTCGGACAAGTGCCCTTGCAATTGTTACAGAACAGTATGAGGGCAGCAGCTAGTTAATATTTTTCGGGCGAATCCCGCAGGTCAGCCATTCGATCGATGCCGTATGCACCGAGGAGGGAGTAGTGGCCTTTGGAGGCACACTGTACGTACTAGCATGTACTCTTATGAGTGAATCCTACTACCACCCTGCGTTCCATGACGTAGTGCATATAGACTTTTTAAAAAGTCAAACTTCACTAAATTTGACCCAGTTTCTGGGGGAAAATATTTGCATCGAGAATTGAAAACATATATCATTAGATTCAACACAACATATAGTTTCATAATTTATATATTTACTACTATTGATATAAGAGCAAGTACAATAGAGTGACTAGGCGGGCTATAAGAAATGCCACATCAGATTTGTGCCTAGTTGGAGGAAAGAATGTAGGAGAGAGAAGAGAAGCAGGGCTACAAGCTTATAGTCGGCTGTAGGACGAGACCCAACAAGCTTTGTGTGAGAGTACGAGTGAGCAATGTACTACATTGGACATAAGTGACATGACAACTTCGTATAGCTGGCTCCTGGCTATATGATTAACCATGCTATATGTAGTTTTCTAAGTAAACTTGGTTAAGTTTGACTTTTCCAAAAAATTACGTACTATATTTGTCGGGACCCAGATCTTAAGTCACACGGTATTCCCACGGCTGCAGCCTTACCTTGGCCAGGACCTTTTCCACCCTTCGGACCATGTATATGATAGCATCGCTAGCATACATATGACAGAGAACCCAGGCCGACATGACTAGTTGTAAACTGTAACGCCCCGTATGTAACCTGCCATATTTGTATTCCAACTCTTGCCATTTTCGGCACTAAGTTATGATATTTCCTCATTCTTGGGTTTTGTCTCTGTGTTGCTTTTGTATTTGTCATGCATCTCATATCATGTCATCATGTGCATCGCATTTGCATACGTGTTCGTCTCATGCATCCGAGCATTTTCCCCGTTATCCGTTTTGCATTCCGGCGCTCCTATGTCCTCCGGTGTCCCCTTTTGCTTCTTTTCGTGTGCGGGTGTTAAACATTCTCGAATTGGACCAATACTTGCCAAGCGGTCTTGGTGTACTACCGGTAGACCGCCTGTCAAGTTTCGTGCCATTTGGACTTCGTTTGATACTCCAACGGTTAACCGAGGAACCGTGAAGGCCTTGTGTGTGTTGCGGCCCAACACCTCTCCAAAGTGGCCCAATGCCCAGCTAAACCCCCTCCATCATCTCGGCCGTTCGATCACGATCGCGTGGCCGAAAACCGTGCTCAATTTGGAGCCTCCTAGCTCCTCCTATGTATAAATAGGCATCTTCCTCAAAAATCCCAGATCATTTCCACCCTAAACCTAGTCTCCTTCCTCCTCCCGCCGCCGGACGCGTCTGATCGGGCCGGACATGTCCGCCCCGCTCCCCCTGTCCAACCACCCCCCGCCACGTGGCGCATCGGCGCCCACATCGCCGCTGGCCTGCCCGGGCCCGCGGGAGGCCCTCCCGGCCCGGTTCGTCCCCGCCGCCCGACTCCGCCTGCCCGCGCCCGAAGGCCGCCGCGCCACCGTTTCCTCCTCCTCGCCGGCCGCCGTGCTCCAGCCGCCGTCTCGCTGCACCGCTGACCGCCGCGCGCTGCCCGGAGCTCCCCTCGTCGCCCCGCGCCGCTCCAGCGCCTCCACCGCCGCCGCCTCGCCGCCTCCCGGCCGGATCCGGCCCGGTCACCACCAGCTCCGGCCACCGCATCGAGCTCCGGCGCCAACTCCGGCGAAGCCCCGTCGTACCTCCCAATCCGTGCAGATATGGACGGCTACAGTGAACCCTAGGGGTTGACTTTTGTCCCATTTTTCAGTATTTTTATCATATTTCATCGCATCATAACCTTGCATCTGTGGCTCCGTTTTGGGTGTGTAGCATATCAAATTGTTCATCTTGATGTGTACTTCATTTAATTCCATTGCACCATGTTCATTTGAGTTCATCTTGATGCCCTAAATGCTGTTGCAAGAGTGCTATGTAATGTTTGTTTCAGATTCTTAACAGATTTTGGACATTTGTCATTTTTGCCATGTTTAATGTGTGCCTCCTATGATCTTGAGCCCTACATGTGTTTTGTAGTATGCCATGCCATATTACAGAGGTGTATTCCATGTATTTTTGTGATCTTTGTGGTGACTAGCACGGGCATGCAAAGTAGCTCTCGTGATGTTGCTGATTTCAGGGACTTAGAATTCTTCTAAGTCATTTTCCTGATGATATTTTTATGCCATGTATTCTTGTTGCTCCAGAGTGATCCATGCCTCTTTTGAGCATGTTCAGTAAGGATGATTTTGAGATATTCTTATGCTCTACCTATCCATGTCTTTTTTTGCAATTATGGAGCACCCTAGCATGACTCAATCTTGCTCTACTTTTGCTATAAAATGTTCCTGGCAGATTGTTTACGTGTTAAGCAATTTTGCCGAGGTTGCTGTAGTTGATCCATGCATGCTATGAGATTGTTCTTGCCATGTTTAGCTTCTATGACATGTCTTCTTACTGGTTGTATGCTTAGTTTGTCATGCAATGCCTTGTGGTGAGTGCATCGAGCTCGTAAACATGCCTATATAAATCTGTTTTGCCATGTTCCAGTTTTCTGCTAAGTCAAAATCTGTTACCGAAACTTGCTATGTTCACATGGTTGCCATTGTATTTTCTGATCCCTTTTGGCTTATGGTCAGTAAGGGACTTTTGTTGTATGCTTTGAGTAGCTTCATGCCATGCCTTGCCTTGCCACGATATGTTCCTGTAGCATGTTTTTATCTTGCTCTAAACATTGCTTCTTGATGTTAAATCCTGGCATGTTGTTATTTTCACTAAGTCTGTGAACCTGATATCTTTTGCACTTTTGCCATGCTTGTTTGAACCTGCTATTGTGTGATTTAGCCGTAGCTCAGTGTTCATCTCTTCTCAACCATCTTGAGTGGACCACTGCGATGTGCTTTGTTGCTATGTTAGAGTGCAGTAGCTTATTTGTCTTGATGCTTTTAGATGGCCTCGTGCTGTTAATCGCAGCTTCACGCCATTATTGTTTTGCTTGCCATTTGCAAACCGTGCATCCAATTCCAGTGATCTTTATATCGATTTTGACTGAAATCAACTCATATTTCCAGTGGCACTCTTGGTTTTCCAATTTGAGGCCTGGTTCAATCTTTCCTTTCCGGAGCATGCATATGCATTGCATATTACATTCCGCATAGCATGCCATGTTTTGCATCATGTTGCTTGCGCATTGCACCGTGGTTGATTGTGTCTCCCTTTGCTTGTGTTCTTGCTTTGGGTAGAGCTGGGAGACGAGTATGTGATCGAGGAACCCATTGAGAACGTTTACGAGGACCAAGCTTACGTCAACTCAGAGAACTTTGCAGGCAAGATGACCATACCCTCGAAATCACTTCTATCTTTGCTTGCTAGATGCTCGCTCTATTGCTATGCCTATGTCGCGATACCTACCACTTTCTTTTTATCATGCCTCCCATATTGCCATGTCAAACCTCTGACCCACCTTGTCCTAACAAACCGTTGATTGGCTATCTTACCACTTTCCTCAGCCCCTCTTATAGCGTTGTTAGTTGCAGGTGAAGATTGGAGTTTGTTCCTTGTGGGAACATGTTTATTGTTGGGATATCACTATTATATCTTGTCTACTTTAATGCATATATACACTTGGTAAAGGGTGGAAGGCTCGGCCTTATGCCTGGTGTTTTGTTCCACTCTTGTTGCCCTAGTTTCCGTCATACTAGTGTTATGTTCCTTGATTTTGCGTTCCTTATACGGTTGGGTTATAATGGGAACCCCTTGACAGTTCGCCTTGAATAAAACTCCTCCAGCAAGGCCCAACCTTGGTTTTACCATCGCCACCTAGCCTCTTTTTCCCTTGGGTTCCGCGGACTCAAGGGTCATCTTTATTTTAAACCCCTGGGCCAGTGCTCCTCTGAGTGTTGGTCTAACTTGTCAGCCGCCGGTGGCCACCAGGGGTAACTCTGGGCTGGCCTACCGGAAGTGTGGACAATCTGGTGTGCCCTGAGAACGAGATATGTGCAGCTCCTATAGGGATTTGTCGGCACATTCGGGTGGTTTTGCTGGACTTGTTTTACCATTGTGGAGATCTCTTGTAACCGGGATTCCGAGTTTAATCAGGCCATCCTGGGAGAAGGAATATCCTTCGTCGACCGTGAGAGCTTGTGATGGGCTAAGTTGGGACACCCCTACAGGGATTTGAACTTTCAAAAGTCATGCACGCGGTTATGGGCAGATGGGAATTTTTTAATGTCCAGTTGTAGAAAACCTGAAACTTAACTTAATTAAAATGAATCAACAACATGTGTAGCCGTGATGGTCTCTTTTCGGTGGAGTCCGGGAAGAGAACACGGTCTCGTGTTATGCTTGAACGTAGGTTGTTCTAGGATCACTTCTTCATCATAGTTTCTTGGCCGTGCCTTGCCTTTCTCTTCTCGTTGTCTTTTGCGTATGTTAGCCACCTTATATGCTAGTGCTTGCTGCAGCTCCACCTCATACCTTTTTCCTACCTATAAGCTTAAATAGTCTTGATCGCGAGGGTGTGAGATTGCTGAGTCCCCGTGACTCACAGATTACTTCCAAAACCAGATGCGGGGATGGAAGATACCGTTCCAGGAGATGCGACTGAGCTCAAGTGGGAGTTCGATGAGGACTCAGGACGATACTACATTTCCTTTCCAGACGATCAGTAGTGGAGCCCAGTTGGGGCGATCAGGGACATTATGCATTTGGGGTTGTCTTTAATTTGGTTCCGTAGTCGGACCTTGATTGTATCTCGATGATTGTAATGATATATTTATGCTATTGTGTGAAGTGGCGATTCTAAGCCAACTATGTACCTCTTTTCTTATTCAGTATATGGGATGTGTAAAGATTACCCCTCTTGCGACATTGCCTACAATGCGGTTATGCCTCTAAGTCGTGCTCCGACACGTGGGAGATATAGCCGTATCATGGGTGTTATAAGTTGGTATCAGAGCCGACCCTCGCGGTTACACGGATGCTTGCGGACAGGTGCGTGGTCATGTTGTTCATGACATTTGTGACCCGTCGTGGCACACGGCATGGCACATGTACTGGACTGGAAGCACAGACGTATGTGCCAAGAGGGAACGTTCCTGTGGACCGATGAGGACGTCGGTTCCTCTGTGTGGGGGTGTATGTGATGGCCTGGCTTATTAGGGATGATAGACTACTCATATCAATAAGGAATTCCTTCTTTTCTGGGAGCCCATTCGGACAGAACTCCAAAGTTAAGTGTGCTTAGCTTGGAGTAGTGTCAGGATGGGTGACCGACCGGGAAGTTGCTCCCGGGTGCGCATGAGTGAGGACAAAGTGTGCAGAAAAGACTAGTATTGATCTGTGAGGCCAGTCTAGATCCCGCCAAGAGTAACGACCACCGGCGGGTGTGTCCGGAGCGTTACATAAACCCAAGGTGGCACAAACATATAGAGACATGCATACATGACCCAATGATGCACGTGTCGGTCAGCAGCGAGTGTAACTGGGCTCTGGCAAGCTATCAGGACTCCAGTAAACACAACATGACATTTCCCCGTAGGCACAGACACGGGAGGAAAGAAAGACACATGTCGGTCAATCCATATGTTCCGGTGGAAGATCTAGGAGACATTTCCCCATAAGGAAGGCTACCAAGAATAGACAACTAGGTGTCGGATCCCACACATACCAAAGCATTTCAATAACACACATACAATATGCTCGATATGTGTACATACAACATGGCATCACAACAGAAGTATATGACTCAAAGTGTTTAATTAAAAGGTTGCAACGAGCCATACATAACATGATATTACAAACATGGGTGTCATGACCCAACATACAAATTCATGCAAGCATCAAGCACATGCGGAAGCTATCATGTCTGAGTACAGACATCTAAAAAGAAAGAAGGCTAGAAAGCATGTCTATCTACAAGACCCTCCATAGGAACCAGATCTCTATCTGGGATTCCCAAGCTCACCGGTCAACATCAAACTCATCGCAGGAATATAAAGTTTGGATGAAGTGTCCTCTGCAAATACATAAATTAAACTAATGTGAGTACAAATGTACTCAGCAAGACTTACATCAGAACTAACTACATATACATCATGTATCAACAAAGGGGTGGTGGAGTTTAACTGCAGCAAGCTAGCTTTGACTCAGTGGCTAACCTGTACTATGACTCGAATAACTTGTTTGAGGTGAGAAAGCACACACGAGTCCACATATTCACCATATCAATACACCACCATGGATCTGCTCCCGTCTCCCTACGAGAAGGCCTTCCATAGCACTCACGCTTATCTTGCACATTTTAAAGTATCCATTTCATGTTGTCTATGAACAATGTAAGTTTTCCATGTAGTCCTTATTTGCGGATGTGAATATTCGAATAGATCATTTATAACCCTGCAGGGTTGTACTTCTTCACACATGCTCTCACCACTTACCACCATGTACACATCATGTATCTCAGCAACCTTTAAGCGGAAGCCAAGCGAGGGTGTCGGCCATGACCTGACTAATCACACAAGACTCTAGTCTAGGTTTATCGCATATTTGAGGTTGTATCCACAATGGAAGTCCGACTGAGGTTCTATCACGGCACCAAACTATGAGAGCAGGGTCCCCAAGAGCATCGTACAGGTCTCATCCTGGAACACCGTGCCTCGGTGTCTCTACCACATCATAGCCTACCACTAGGGTCAGCGCTACACACGACCACCAACACATATCCAACAAACACAAGAAACTAGTTGCAACTCATGGATAGTGATCGAGGCGATTAATAAGTCGAAAGGGGTCAAGTTACTAGACCCAATGTGTGGTAGTAACTGTCCTCGATCACAAACACAGAACTTGGTTACTAAGGACGGTTTCACTGAGACAAACCCACCATGTACTCCTACATGGCCTGTCATCACTAGCTTTACCAAATTGTGCTCACACACTTAGCTCTCAATAGTAGGACATGTTCACCACCATTCCATTCCATCCGAGATGAATCAGACCTGACACAACTCTAACCATAGCAGGCATAACTAGCAAGCATGAATGAGTAGGCACATCATGGCTCAAACAACTCCTACTCATGCTAGTGTGTTTTTCTTAATTACTGTGGAAAACACTGGTCATGTCGACGAATGGATTCAACTACCGCAACATGTAACAATTGAATCATTGTTGTCCTAATGCAGTAAAAGAGAGCAAGAGCAAGACAATGGAATTGTATTGGAATGCTCAAAGGGGGTTTGCTTGCCTGGCACTTCTGAAGATAGTATAGCTCTTCATCGGCGTCAACGATCACATCGTCGGAAACGTCGGCTACCCAGAAGGAACAATAGTGGCTAGTAGAGGAGGAACACAATTCAGTGAATTGCACATCCAAATGAATGACATGGTGGATTAAGGTACTGAATTGACGTAATGCAATTGTTGGTCATATTAATTGAAGTGGAATTCAAACATATAGGAAATTCCAACTCAAAAAATAATTACCATTTATTCCATAATTAGGAATTGTCCAAGTTGGTGATTTTAACTTGCCCAAATATGCATGAACATGGCATAAACACATTCTTTGGAGTTTTTTTGATAATTTTTCATATATAACTTATTTTCATTGAAATTATGGTTGAATTTCCATGATTTTAGATGTTCTAGACATTTTTTGGAATTTCAGAATTATTCGTAATTAAGAAAAATCAGTAATGGCAATTATGACGTTAGCACTTCATCACGCTCACGTCAGCCAATCAGCTGAGCCGGGCCGGGTCAAACCTGAGGTGGGGGCTCCACATGTCAGTGGCACAGTGACTAATTATGGTTATATTAAATCCTAACTGAAAGATTAGGTGGCTTGGAGCCCATTGTCATTGGCTAGGCTAGGTTAAGCTAATCGAGCTTAGGTCCTAATGACGATGATACGTCATCTCCACTGGCGTTTAGAAACCAGCGATGGCCAGACATGGCGGAGGGCATCGAAAATACCACTCCAGTGACCAAATGGGAGGTGGAGAGGCTCGGCTTCGAGAAGGTGCCCGCCCGCATCCGTTGCAGTAGGAAACATTAGCTGTCGTGCATTGTGCTCACAGGAGATGAGCTGTAACGCCCCGAGACCGATGCGCCAGGTGTCTTACAGTTATTCGCTATTGTTGCCTTGACATACCCTTGCGTGTTGCATCTTGTCATGTCATCATGTCATTGCATCATCATGTTTTCAAAACTTGCATCCATCCGGGTTCCCTCAGTTCCGTGTGTTGTCCATTCTGAGCCCAGACACACTTGCACGTGCCCGCGGCACGTTCCAAATAGTATTTTATAAGTGGCCGGTGAATGTTCTCGGAATGGGATGAGAGTTGGTGAGCGATCTTGTTATAGTGTAGGTAGACCACCTGCCAAGTTTCATCGCATTCAGAGTTCGTTTGATGCCCCAACGGATAACTATAGCGACAATATAGTCGGTCAAACTTCGAACGTTTTCGGTCTCCGAAAACCGTTGCCTGGCTTCCTTCTCTTATCTCCTCTCAGCCATCGCACTCTGCATAGCCCACCTGCAGCCCATCTAGTCCCCTTCTGTCCAGAACTGTCGGATTGCGATCGAAGGCTCCGACACGGCCTCAAACCCCCTAACCCTAACCCTTTTCCTTATACAAACACACACCTTCCAAATTTGGCATCCCTAGCCCCTCCACCTACCCCTAGCCTCCTTCCTCAGATTTGGCGCCGCCAGCCAACCGCCGCCACTTGGTGCTCAGCCACTAGCCGGGCCGCCACTAGCGCCGCCGCTCCCCTCCACTCATAGCGCTCCACGTCGCCCCAACCGGCTCCCACCGTCGCGGCCCGAGAAGCCCATGGGAGGCACGCCCCGGGCCACACGGGCCCGAATCGCCCCGCCGCTATGCGCCCGAGTGCCCTCGCTCGCCCGCTCGTATGCCTCCTCCCGCTGGAGGCCCGCGCCGCCTCGCGTTTCGCCTCCTTTTTCCGGCCACCGGAGTGCCACCGCCGGCGACCTCCACCTCAGGCCAGAGCTCTGGTGTCCCTGCCTCTTCTCTCTCTCTCTCTCTCTCTCTCTTCTCCACCCACCGCTCACCTCTCGTTGTCTCTCTCTTAAGTGATGCTGTTGCTGGCTGATCCAGCCGACCATGCATCATCGGGTCCAGATCCGCCCAGATCTTGTGCCACCGCACAACCTCAGCTCCTCCCCAGCGCCTCGCCACGCCATGCCGCTGGAGTCCGCAAGGTGTCGCCGCTCGTCCTCGTTGGGAGGAGGACGATGCCGTCTGCATCATTGGCCTCGTCCACGCAAGCGGGCCACCTCCTCTGCTTCGGCCCAGCGCGCCCCCTGCCGGCCTTCCTCTCAACTAGTGGGCCGAAGCCCATGGTGAGCCAGCGCCTCCTTTTTCCTTCCTTTGGCCCAGCCAGATTCGGCCCATGTCCTTTTTCCCTCTCTGCGATTTTAGCTATTATCCCAGGAACGTCCGTTCTGCAAAAAAGTCCCCCTAGTTCATGCATTTAATAACTCACAAATAGTGCATCGGTTTAAAATGATTTATATATGAAAAATGACTAGAATTTCATCTAGTTTCATAATATCCAACTTTCATGCATGTTTAAAATGTTGTCTGTTTAAATTTGCTTTTATGCCTTGTGAAAATGATTTATTACATAACTATTTAATCGTAGCTCGGATTTAAATAAACTTTATATGTAAATGGGGTACAAAATGCCTATTTTAACCTGGTGACGTTACTTTGCATGTTTAGTAACTCTAAAATATGGTTGAGGGAAGAACAGTACCAAATAAAAAATATGCTCATGGGGATTTTCCGGATTTGTTGTTTGTTATATCCGGCCTCATTTAAACTTGCCTAGATAGGTAGTTTTCATATGACTCACCTCTTTCCATTTTTCATAACATTTAATATTGTTGGGTACATAAACGGGAGAGAACTAAATATTTGATGTGGTGTTTCGTCAATATGCAACTCGTTGCATATTGAGCTCCACTTAATTTGTAGTATTATTTGTGCACTTTGCCATGCCATGCCTCATTAAACCAGACATGCATCATACTTGGTTGTGCATCATGCCATGTTTATGTGATGGTTGTTTGCTATGTTGCTTGCTTCTTCATGGACTCGTTCTTCTTCCTTGCGGGATCTCAGGCAAGATGACCATACCCTCGAAATTACTTCTATCTTTGCTTGCTAGTTTTTCGTTCTATCGCTATGTCGCACTACCTACCACTTGTTATATCATGCCTCCCATATTGCCATGTCAAGCCTTTAACCCACCTTTCCTAGCAAACCGTTGTTTGGCTAAGTTACCGCTTTGCTCAGCCCCTCTTATAACATTGTTAGTTGCAGGTGAAGGTGAAGTTTGTTCCATATTGGAACATGGATATGTTGGGATATCACATTATCTCTTATTTTAATTAATGCATCTATATACTTGGTAAAGGGTGGAAGGCTCGGCCTCATGCCTGGTGTTTTGTTCCATCTTGCCGCCCTAGTTTCCGTCATACCGGTGTTATGTTCCTTAATTTTGCGTTCCTTCCGCGGTTGGGGATTTATGGGACCCCCTTGACAGTTCGCTTTGAATAAAACTAATTCAGCAAGGCCCAACCTTGGTTTTACATTTGCCTAACGACCTAAGCCTTTTTCCCTTTGGTTTCCGCAGCCCAAGGGTCATCTTTATTTACCCCCCCGGCCAGTGCTCCTTTGAGTGTTGGTCCAACCTAGGCGATGTCTGCCGCCCCCTTGGCAACCAGGGTCTATGCCAACCCGACGTCCGGCCCATCCGATGTGCCCTGAGAACAAGATACGTGCGAATCCTATCGCGATTTGTCGGCACATCAGGCAGCTTTGCTGGTCTTGTTCTACCATTGTCAAAATGTCTTGTAACCGGGATTCCGAGACTGATCGGGTGTTTCCATGAGAAGGAATATCCTTCGTTGACCATGAGAGCTTGTGATGGGCTAAGTTGGGACACCCCTGCAGGGTATAAACTTTTGAGAGCCGTGCTGTGGTTATGTGGCAGATGGGAATTTGTTAATGTATGGTTGTAGAGAAATTGACACTTAACTTAATTAAAATATATCAACCGCGTGTGTGGCCATGATGGTGTCTTTTCGGCAGAGTCAGGGAAGTGAACATGGTCTTGTGTTATGCCTGAATGTAAGTAGTTTCAGGATCACTTCTTGATCACTTCTAGCTTCTCGACCATTGTGTTGCTTCTCTTCTCGCTCTTATTTGCGTATGTTAGCCACCATATATGCTTAGTGCTTGCTTCAGCTCCACCTCATTACCTCATCCTACCCATAAGCTGAAATAGTCTTTTTGACCTGATAAGCTTATATAGTCTTGATCTCGCGGGTGCGAGATTGCTGAGTCCTCGTGACTCATGGATACTTCCAAACAGTTGCAGGTGCCGATGATACCAGTGCAGGTGACGCAACCAAGCTCAAGTGGGAGTTCGATGAAGATCTTGATCGTTGTTATGTTTCTTTTCCGGTTGATCAGTAGTGGAGCCCAGTTGGGATGATCGGGGATCTAGCATTTGGAGTTGTCTTCCTTTTATTTTGGTTCCGTAGTCGGACCTTGATTGTACTCTGGATCATGTATGTTAAAGTTGTTATTTGTGTGAAGTGGCGATTGTAAGCCAACTCTTTATCTCTCTCTTATTCAGTACATGGGATTGTGTGATTACCCCTCTTGTGACAAAACTACCATGCGGCTATGCCTCTAAGTCGTGCCCCGACACATGGGAGATATAGCCGCATTGTGGGTGTCACAGGTTCGTATCAGAGCCATCCCCGACTTAGGAGCCCCCTGCTTGATCGAATCACTAACATTGTTGAGTCTAGTACAAAATATTTTGAGTCTTAGGATCATACATATCGGAGAGTAGGATTCTTTTTACTCCTCAGTCCCTTCGTCGCTCTGGTGAGGCCTCCTGACGTAGAAGTTTTGACTTTTCTCTCCTCAAATTTCACGATTTTTTAGGACCACACGGTTATCTTGGAATCATTCTGATAGTCCTGTGAAGAGAACATTGTTCTTGGTGCCTCCTAACATTTAGAGGTTGTGGCAGCGTCCCGGGTAGTTGAGCTCCGAGGTGTTGTCGTCATAATTTTATCGTTGCAGTTCTGGAATAACTGAGTTTCGCCGACATCGAAAATCTCTTTTATGCAGTTGTTGGTGAGATAACCTCGATGCCACCAAGTACTAGGGCGGGAGTTCGAGAGTACTGCTATAACTCGTGTAACGGATGCTTTTCGAAGGTTAAGGTACACAGTGTTCGAAGGTTTCTTGGTTATGTGTTCAAGGATGGATACAACTGGATGTAGGTATTGTTAGTTTGGGTGAGATATTATGCTTCCCCTGTATCCCCAACATCTGATTGCATAACCAGGAAGTTTCGGGAGTTTATAGGTGGGAATTCAAGTGGCTCCTAGAATATCTTTCCGACAGATGCATGATATAGGATTGGGTAAATCACTATCATATGTATTTGTTCCGGCTTATTCTGCAAGCCAATCCTTTGTTTTGTTTTGTTTTGAGTTGTGGTATTTGAGTTGCTTGGAAGTCAAATGTGGATTCCATACCTTTCCTAAGCAGTGTTCTCATATTTCTACGGGAGTACTAACCCTTTCGATCATCGAGATGGTCATGCCAATCCTTTTCCAACCGGCGTGTTTCTCTTCAAGTGGATCCGATCATTTCAACATTCGCAAGATCACCCCTCAGTTTTCCCAATGTTGTTCATTCCATCCGTCACCAAGTTGCCTTTGCTTTTTCCCGCCCTCCCACCCTTCTTCTTCAGGGACTCAGATTTCTTAATCAATCCATCTTATGGATGTGAAGTCTCTTCATTCTTTTCAATCAATGTTCTTACCCGGTGGTCCTCATGAAGATACTAACGGAGCTTCAAATTTATTATTCTTCATTCTCTTTTCTTCTGCGGTGGATTTAATTCAAGCTTTGTCGATCATATCCTTTCCTCGTTTCTAATGTCTTCTCATGCCGGTGCACCTCTTAATCATTCACCTCTCACTATTCATTTGTTCTAGAGTGCGAACGTATCTTAGAAGATTCATTTCCATTCTCAATCCATTCAAGCTATTTTGAGGTTGTTACCTCATTCAAGCCATTTAATTCAACTGACGCAATCTATCTTGTAAATCGTTAAATCGTGTATCTTTTGAGTGGGCCCTAACCCACATGTCTTTTCCCAGGATCTTACATAACTCTTCTAATTTTCCCAGAGTTACTCTCAAATTCTTCTCCAAGTTTGAGGTAAGACTGAATTATCATCAGTCAAACGTCTTTCTCCAAAATCTTTAAAATTCTTTTAATTGTTGATTCAACCTTTATATTCTGCTTTATTTCAGAGTGCCTCAACAATTCATGGTGGTGTTTCTCATTGCCATTCCTGGATTGGAAGACCGAAGAAGATTTTCTCTCAATCTGGTCCATTCTCTCGAAGATTCATGGTTCTAGCTTTATGACATCCTCTCATAATTTTTTTGATTGTGAGAATTCTTTTCAACCATCCGGAGAAATTCAGGAGTCTTTTTAGTTTGATACTCTAGAGCCCATCATCTCAGAATTATTCATTTTTAGCTTTCATCTCTCGTTCTCCAAATCTTACCGGTGCATCGCCCAAGTATTCCCTAGTCAGCTCGTGACTCTTTGTTCTCTTCTATCTAAATTCTCTGAAGTATCTTCGCTCATTTTATAATTCTTCCCAGTGTTTCGCTATCTTTTCTTTGTTCGTTTTCAATTCTTATGGTTGTTCGTTCAAGATTTCTCTTCCTTCGTTATCATATCAATTAATTCGTTGTTTCCAAATCCTATCCCTGGTTTGTTCAAGACTTTTCTCAAGTTTGCGCTAAATCTCTCTTCAATCTTTTCAAGAAGAACAAGTAGTATGCCAAATCCATTATGTGTCATCAATTTAGTAGATAAAGGATAAGCATAATGTAATTCTTATTCTTGTTTAATCCAAATGATTAATTCCTTATTCCGGAGGTTCATCAAAATTCTCGATCTCATTTGTTCATCCTTCTTTCCGGAGTTCCAAGTTTTCTCGGTTATACCATCGTGAAGCTCCATCCAATCTATGCAAGGATTCGTCTTATTATTTTCAAGCTTCTTTTCCTTGCGACCTTCTTTTTATCTATCCGGAGTTCTTCGAGAGTTTCTTTATGGTGGTTCGTCTAGGATTCTTTTCATTCTTCAATTGTTCTTCGAGATCTCCCTCGAAGTTATGATCCGCCATCCTATACTCTAAAATAAACATGGTGTTCAAAACATGCCTTGTTTTGAGGAGTTAAAGCATTCTTCATCCTGCATTTCAAAGTGCAATTCTTTCTCTCATTATCTTTTGAGGTGGTGCTATGTCACTCTTAACAATTTCCATTCGTGTTTCATGATTCACAAGTTGTCAAGAATGAGGTATTTTAAATCCATCAATCTCTTCATTGGAATTATCTTGAGTTATATTTCACCTAAAGCTTTCCCTAAGGATTGTTGCTATTTATGGTGCTTATAAACGACCCAAGTTCTTCATTTATCCTCCCGATGAAATAAGCTTCTCGTCTTCTTTTTGATATCAATCCAATCTTTTGTTTCCGTAGTGGCAGAATTTCGCCTCAATTTTTAGAAGTTTTCCATAAGCCCACTACAAGTTTATTCGTTTCGTTGTTGGTTTTTCCAACAACTCCGTTATAACCTTCTTGTAAGGGTGCTTTCCTAGTTCATTGGTGGCAGAGCCTGACTTTTTCTTCTCCATCCTTTCATTCCAATGATCTACATTCTATTCTTTCTTCTGGAGGCTTTGTGATGTTGCTCTCTTCACTCATCATCTCGATTCGTGACGGATGTGTTCTTTTCGTGCTTATCCATTTAACCGGAGTGTCGTGCCCTCTTTCAAGTTCTTCCCATCTTATCAAGTCTTGCATCTCGTTTCAACCGGAGTGCTTGCATGTACTTCTAGGCCATTGCAACCCTTTTTCTTATGTCTTTCACCCTACAAGGTTCCCGTAATGTTCCTTGTTCCTTTTTTCTAACGGAGTGATTTCAACTTTGTTCATCTTTGTTGTATTCTTTCATTCAATTTGTTCAATCTCTCCAGGTTCATGGTTTCACTCGTTTGTCAAAGAATCAACTTTGTTTTACCTCTTCATCTTCCGTTTCTCCCCGGTGCCATCCTGGATCTCGGGACAAGATCCTTTTGTAGTGGTGGAGTGTTGTCACTACAAAAAAAATACACTTCCGTGATGATACGTGTTTGTCACAGTAGGTCGCTTTTTTGTCATGCATGTACATCCATGAAAAATTTATGACAGAATCAAGATAGTCATACATGTGCTGTCGTAGAAGTGTTCCATGACATTACCAAAATTATCATCACGGAAGTGTCCACTTCCATGACGATAAATCGCGCGTCACAGAAGTGCTTTCGTCAAGGATGACCGACACGTGGCATCCACCATAACGGAATGTCGTTAAGCTATCAGGTCGGGTTTTGGATCCGATAACCCGTTAACAGCCCCGACCAATGGGAAGTTTCCACATGTAAAATTCTTATTGGGCGCCTATGGTACGTCGACACGTGGCACAGCCCAACAGAGGCCCATTCCTGTGTAAAGGCCGGCCCGTTTGACTTGGTCAAAAGCTGGTGGGCCGGCCCATGGAAATCCTATAAACAGCCTGTTCGAATATAGCCCATTTACAGCCCGCTAACCCATGGCCCGTTACGCCCTATCCGAATTAGGCCAAGTAGCTTCATCTGGGACATCCAATATGATTCCAGCCCGTTTTCACTTCTGGCCCATGTATGGCCCATGACGTCTTTCGGCCCATATGAGGCCCTATGTAACTCTTGGCCTATTAACGGCCCGTGGTGAAACTGGATCGTAATGAACAGTGTATCACTTTACACCCATTAACGGCCCATGGTGAAACTGGCCCGTGATGAACAGTGTATCACTTTATACCCATTAACGGCCCGTTATACCGTTGGGCCGTTTCCAGCCCATGTTATCTGCCGGCCTTCTTCAGAGCCCATTTATTCTTGGGCTCATTTCCAGCATTCGTTTACTCACGGCCCATTACTGTCATTTTCTGCTTGTGGGCCAAATTCTGTTGGGGAACGTAGTAATTTCGAAAATTTTCCTACGCACACGGAAGATCATGGTGATGCACAGCAACGAGAGGGGAGAGTGTTGTCTACGTACCAACGCAGACCGACTGCGGAAGCGATCACACAACGTAGAGGAAGTAGTCGTACGTCTTCTTCCCGATCCGACCGATCCAAGCACCGTTACTCCGGCACCTCCGAGTTCTTAGCACACGTTCAGCTCGATGACGATCCTCGGGCTCCGATCCAGCAAAGCGTCGAGGAAGAGTTCCGTCAGCACGACGGCGTGGTGACGATCTTGATGTACTACCGACGCAGGGCTTCGCCTAAGCACTACAACGGTATGATCGAGGTGGAATTTGGTGGCACGGGGCACCGCACACGGCTAAGGAACGATCTCAAGGATCAACTTGTGTCTTGGGGTTTCCCCTGCCCCCGTATATAAAGGTTGGAGGGAGGGGGGCTGGCCGGCCAAAGAGGAGGAGGCGCAGGAGGAGTCCTACTCCTATCGGGAGTAGGACTCCCCCCTCCAATCCTAGTCCAACTAGGAATCCTTTAAAGGGGAGAGAGAGAGAGGTGGCCGGCCCCTCTCCTAGTCCTAATAGGACTAGGGAGAGGGGGGGAGGCGCAGCCCTATGTGGGCTGCCCTCTCACCTTTCCACTAAGGCCCATGTTTGCCCATTTGGCTCCCGGGGGGTTCCGATAACCCTCCCGGTAATCCGGTAAAATCCCGATTTCACCCGGAACACTTCCGATGTCCAAACATAGGCTTCCAATATATCAATCTTTACGTCTCGACCATTTCGAGACTCCTCGTCATGTCCGTGATCTCATCCGGGACTTCGAACAACCTTCGGTACATCAAAATGCATAAACTCATAATAACTGTCATCGTAACGTTAAGCGTGCGGACCCTATGGTTCGAGAACAATGTAGACATGACCGAGACACGTTTCCGGTCAATAACCAATAGCGGGACCTGGATGCCCATATTGGCTCCTACATATTCTACGAAGATCTTTATCGGTCAGACCGCATAACAACATACGTTGTTCCCTTTGTCATCGGTATGTTACTTGCCCGAGATTCGATCGTCGGTATCCAATACCTAGTTCAATCTCGTTACTGGCAAGTCTCTTTACTCGTTCCGTAATACATCATCTCATAACTAACATCTTAGTTATTATGCTTGCAAGGCTTATGTGATGTATATTACCGAGAGGGCCCAGAGATACCTCTCCGACAATCGGAGTGACAAACCCTAATCTCGAAATACGCCAACCCAACATCTACCATTGGAGACACCTGTAGTACTCCTTTATAATCACCCAGTTACGTTGTGACGTTTGGTAGTACCCAAAGTGTTCCTCCGGTAAACGGGAGTTGCATAATCTCATAGTTATAGGAACATGTATAAGTCATGAAGAAAGCAATAGCAACATACTAAACGATCGGGTGCTAAGCTAATGGAATGGGTCATGTCAATCAGATCATTCAACTAATGATGTGACCTCGTTAATCAAATAACAACTCTTTGTTCATGGTTAGGAAACATAACCATCTTTGATTAACGAGCTAGTCAAGTAGAGGCATACTAGTGACACTCTGTTGGTCTATGTATTCACACATGTATTATGTTTCCGGTTAATACAATTCTAGCATGAATAATAAACATTTATCATGATATAAGGAAATAAATAATAACTTTATTATTGCCTCTAGGGCATATTTCCTTCAGTCTCCCACTTGCACTAGAGTCAATAATCTAGTTCACATCGCCATGTGATTTAGCAGCAATGGTTCACATCACCATGTGATTAACACCCATAGTTCACATCGTCATGTGACCAACACTCAAAGGGATTACTAGAGTCAGCAATCTAGTTCACATATCTATGTGATTAACACCCAAAGAGTACTAAGGTGTGATCATGTTTTGCTTGTGAGATAATTTTAGTCAACGGGTCTGTCACATTCAGATCCGTAAGTATTTTGCAAGTTCTATGTCTACAATGCTCTACACGGAGCTACTCTAGCTAATTGCTCCCACTTTCAATATGTATCCAGATTTAGAATCATCTGGATCAGTGTCAAAAACTTGCATCGACGTAACCCTTTACGACGAACCTTTTTGTCACGTCCATAATCGAGAAACATTTCCTTATTTCATTAAGGATAATTCTGACCACTGTCCAGTGATCTACTCCTAGATCACTATTGTACTCCCTTGCCAAATCAGTGCAGGGTATACAATAGATCCGGTACACAGCATGGCATACTTTATAGAACCTATGAATGAGGCATAGGGAATGACTTTCATTCTCTTTCTATCTTCTGCCGTGGTCGGGCTTTGAGTCTTTACTCAACTTCACACCTTGTAACATAGGCAAGAAACTTTTTCTTTGACTGTTCCATTTTGAACTACTTCAAAATCTTGTCAAGGTATGTACTTATTGAAAAACTTATCAAGCGTCTTGATCTATCTCTATAGATCTTGAACCTCAATATGTAAGCAGCTTTACCGAAGTCTTTCTTTGAAAAACTCCTTTCAAACACTCCTTTTATGCTTTACAGAATAATTCTACATTATTTCCGATCAACAATATGTCATTCACATATACTTATCAGAAATGCTGTAGTGCTCCCACTCACTTTCTCGTAAATACAGGCTTCACCGCAAGTCTGTATAAAACTATATGCTTTGATCAACTCATCAAAGCGTATATTCCAACTCCGAGATGCTTGCACCAGTCCACAGATGGATCGCTGGTGCTTGCACATTTTGTTAGCACCTTTTGGATTGACAAAACCTTCTGGTTGCATCATATACAACTCTTCTTTAATTAATCCATTAGGGAATGCAGTTTTGTTTATCCGTTTGCCAGATTTCATAAAACGCGGCAATTACTAACATGATTCGGACAGACTTAAGCATAGATACGAGTGAGAAAATCTCATCGTAGTCAACACCTTGAACTTGTCGAAAACCTTTTGCGACAATTCTAGCTTTGTAGATAGTAACACTACTATCAGCGTCCGTCTTCCTCTTGAAGATCCATTTATTTTCTATGGCTTGCCGATCATCGGGCAAGTCAACTAAAGTCCATACTTTGTTCTCATACATGGATCATATCTCAGATTTCATGGCTTCAAGCCACTTTGCGGAATCTGGGCTCACCATCGCTTCTTCATAGTTCGTAGGATCATCATGATCTAGTAGCATGACTTCCAGAACAGGATTACCGTACCACTCTGGCGCGGATCTTACTCTGGTTGATCTACGAGGTTCAGTAGTGTCTTGTTCTGAAGTTTCATGATCATTATCATTAGCTTCCTCACTAACTGGTGTAGGTGTCACAGAAACATTTTTCTGTGATGTACTACTTTCCAATAAGGGAGCAGGTACAGTTACCTCGTCAAGTTCTACTTTCCTCCCACTCACTTCTTTCGAGAGAAACTCCTTCTCCAGAAAGTTTCCAAATTTTAGCAACAAAAGTCTTGCCTTCGGATCTGTGATAGAAGGTTTATCCAATAGTTTCCTTTGGATATCCTATGAAGACGCACTTCTTCGTTTGAGTTTGAGCTTATCAGGATGAAACCTTTTCATATAAGCATTGCAACCCCAAATTTTTAAGAAACGACAGCTTAGGTTTCTTGCCAAACCATAGTTCACACGGTGTCATCTCAAAGGATTTAGATGGTGCCCTATTTAACGTGAATGCAGCTGTCTCTAATGCATAACCCCAAAACGATAGTGGTAGATCGGTAAGATACATCATAGATTGCACTATATCCAATAAAGTACGGTTATGACGTTCGGACACACCATTATGATGTGGTGTTCCATGTGGCATGATTTTGTGAAACTATTCCATATTGTTTTAATTGAAGACCAAACTCGTAACTCAAATATTTTACCTCTGCGATCATATCGTAGAAACTTTTATTTTCTTGTCACGATGATTTTCCACTTCACTCTGAAATTCTATGAACTTTTCAAATGTTTCAGACTTATGTTTCATCAAGTAGATATACTCATATCTGCTCAAATCATCTGTGAAGATCAGAAAATAATGATACCTGTCGCGAGCAATATTTATCGGACCACATACATCAGTATGTATGATTTCCAATAAATCTTTTCTCGCTCCATTGTTCCGGAGAACGGCGTTTTAGTCATCTTGCCCAAAAGGCATGGTTCGCAAGTATCAAGTGATTCCGAAAGCCCATCAGCATGGAGTTTCTTCATGCGCTTTATACCAATATGACCTAAACAGCAGTGCCACAAATAAGTTGCACTATCATTATTAACTTTGCATCTTTTGGTTTCAATATTATGAATATGTGTATTATTAAGATCGAGATCCAATGAACTATTTTCATTGGGTGTGTAACCATATAAGGTTTTATTCATGTAAAGAGAACAACAATTTATTCTTTTACTTAAATGAATAACCGTATTACAATAAACATGATCAAATCATATTCATGCTCAACGCAAAAACCAAATAACACTTATTTAAGTTCAACACTAATCCCGAAAGTATAGGGGAGTGTGCGATGATGATCATATCAATCTTGGAACTACTTCCAACACACATCGTCACTTCACCCTTAACTAGTCTCTGTTTATTCTGCAACTCCCGTTTCGAGTTACTAATCTTAGCAACTGAACTAGCATCAAATACTGAGGGGTTGCTATAAACACTAGTATAGTACACATCAATAACATGTATATCAAATATACTGTTGTTCACTTTGCCATCCTACTTATCCGCCAATCACTTGGGGTAGTTCCGCTTCCAGTGATCAGTCCCTTTGCAGCAGAATCACTTAGTCTCAGGCTTAGGATCAGACTTGGGCTTCTTCACTTGAGCAGCAACTTGCTTGCCGTTCTTCTTGAAGTTCCCCTTCTTCCCTTTGCCCTTTTCTTGAAACTAGTGGTCTTGTCAACCATCAACACTTGATGTTTTTCTTGATTTCTACCTTCGTTGATTTCAGCATCACGAAGAGCTTGGGAGTTGTTTCCGTTATCCCTTGCATATTATAGTTCATCACGAAGTTCTACTAACTTAGTGATGATGACTAGAGAATTCTGTCAATCACTATCTTATCTGGAAGATTAACTCCCACTTGATTCAAGCGATTGTAGTACCCAGACAATCTGAGCACATGCTCACTAGTTGAGCGATTCTCCTCCATCTTTTAGCTATAGAACTTGCTGGAGACTTCATGTCTCTCAACTCGGGTATTTGCTTGAAATATTAACTTCAACTCCTGGAACATCTCATATGGTCCATGACGTTCAAAACGTCTTTGAAGTCCCGATTCTAAGCTGTTAAGCATGGTGCACTAAACTATCAAGTAGTCATCATATTGAGCTAGCCAAACGTTCATAACGTCTGCATCTGCTCCTGCAATAGGTCTGTCACCTAGCGGTGCATCAAGGACATAATTCTTCTGTGCAGCAATGAGGATAAACCTCAGATCACGGATCCAATCCGCATCATTGCTACTAACATCTTTCAACATAATTTTCTCTAGGAACATATCAAAATAAACATAGGGAAGCAACAACGCGAGCTATTGATCTACAACATGATTTGCAAGATACTACCAGGACTAAGTTCATGATAATTTTTAAGTTCAGTTAATTTACTTAAGAACTCCCACTTAGATAGACATCCCTCTTATCCTCTAAGTGATTACGTGATCCAAATCAACTAAACCATAACCGATCATCACGTGAAATGGAGTAGTTTTCAATGGTGAACATCAATATGTTGATCATATCTACTATATGATTCACGCTCGACCTTTCGGTCTCCGTGTTCCGAGGCCATATCTGTATATGCTTGGCTCGTCAAGTATAACCTGAGTATTCTGCGTGTGCAACTGTTTTGCACCCGTTGTATTTGAACGTAGAGCCTATCACACCCGATCATCACGTGGTGTCTCAGCACGAAGAACTTTTGCAATGGTGCATACTCAGGGAGAACACTTCTTGATAATTTAGTGAGAGATCATCTTATAATGCTACCGTCAATCAAAGCAAGATAAGATGCATAAAAGGATAAACATCACATGCAATCAATATAAGTGATATGATATGGCCATCATCATCTTGTGCTTTGTGATCTCCATCTCCGAAGCATCGTCATGATCACCATCGTCACCGGCGCGACACCTTGATCTCCATCGTAGCATCGTTGTCGTCTCGCCAATCTTTATGCTTCCATGACTATCACTACCGCTTAGTAATAAAGTAAAGCATTACATCGCGATTGCATTGCATACAATAAAGCGACAACCATATGGCTCCTGCCAGTTGCCGATAACTCGGTTACAAAACATGATCATCTCATACAATAAAATCAGCATCATGCTTTGACCATATCACATCACAACATGCCCTGCAAAAACAAGTTAGACGTCCTCTACTTTGTTGTTGCAAGTTTTACGTGGCTGCTACGGGTTTAAGCAAGAACTCATCTCACCTACGCATCAAAACCACAACGATAGTTCGTCAAATAGACTCCGTTTTAACCTTCTCAAGGACCGGGCGTAGTCACACTTGGTTCAACTAAAGTTGGAGAGACAGTCTTCCGCAAGCCATCTGTGTGCATAGCACGTCGAGGGAACCGGTCTCGCGTAAGAGTACGCGTAAGGTTGGTCCGGATCGTCTCGTCCAACAATACCGCCGAACCAAAGTATGACATGCTGGTAGGCAGTATGACTTGTATCGCCCACAACTCACTTGTGTTCTACTCGTGCATATAACATCAAACCATAAAAACCAGGCTCGGATGCCACTGTTGGGGAACGTAGTAATTTCGAAAATTTTCCTACGCACACGCAAGATCATGGTGATGCACAGCAACGAGAGGGGAGAGTGTTGTCTACGTACCAACGCAGACCGACTGCGGAAGCGATCACACAACGTAGAGGAAGTAGTCGTACGTCTTCTTCCCGATCCGACCGATCCAAGCACTGTTACTCCGGCACCTCCGAGTTCTTAGCACACGTTCAGCTCGATGACGATCCTCGGGCTCCGATCCAGCAAAGCGTCGAGGAAGAGTTCCGTCAGCACGACGGCGTGGTGACGATCTTGATGTACTACCGACGCAGGGCTTCGCCTAAGCACTACAACGGTATGATCGAGGTGGAATTTGGTGGCAGGGGGCACCGCACACGGCTAAGGAACGATCTCAAGGATCAACTTGTGTCTTGGGGTGTCCCCTGCCCCCGTATATAAAGGTTGGAGGGAGGGGGGCTGGCCGGCCAAAGAGGAGGAGGCGCAGGAGGAGTCCTACTCCTATCGGGAGTAGGACTCCCCCCTCCAATCCTAGTCCAACTAGGAATCCTTTAAAGGGGAGAGAGAGAGAGAGGTGGCCGGCCCCTCTCCTAGTCCTAATAGCACTAGGGAGAGGGGAGGAGGCGCAGCCCTATGTGGGCTGCCCTCTCACCTTTCCACTAAGGCCCATGTTTGCCCATTTGGCTCCCGGGGGGTTCCGGTAACCCTCCCGGTAATCCGGTAAAATCCCGATTTCACCCGGAACACTTCCGATGTCCAAACATAGGCTTCCAATATATCAATCTTTACGTCTCGACCATTTCGAGACTCCTCGTCATGTCCGTGATCTCATCCGGGACTCCGAACAACCTTCGGTACATCAAAATGCATAAACTCATAATAACTGTCATCGTAACGTTAAGCGTGCGGACCCTACGGTTCGAGAACAATGTAGACATGACCGAGACACGTTTCCGGTCAATAACCAATAGCGGGACCTGGATGCCCATATTGGCTCCTACATATTCTACGAAGATCTTTATCGGTCAGACCGCATAACAACATACGTTGTTCCCTTTGTCATCGGTATGTTACTTGCCCGAGATTCGATCGTCGGTATCCAATACCTAGTTCAATCTCGTTACTGGCAAGTCTCTTTACTCGTTCCATAATACATCATCTCATAACTAACATCTTAGTTATTATGCTTGCAAGGCTTATGTGATGTATATTACCGAGAGGGCCCAGAGATACCTCTCCGACAATCGGAGTGACAAACCCTAATCTCGAAATACGCCAACCCAACATCTACCATTGGAGACACCTGTAGTACTCCTTTATAATCACCCAGTTACGTTGTGACGTTTGGTAGTACCCAAAGTGTTCCTCCGGTAAACGGGAGTTGCATAATCTCATAGTTATAGGAACATGTATAAGTCACGAAGAAAGCAATAGCAACATACTAAACGATCGGGTGCTAAGCTAATGGAATGGGTCATGTCAATCAGATCATTCAACTAATGATGTGACCTCGTTAATCAAATAACAACTCTTTGTTCATGGTTAGGAAACATAACCATCTTTGATTAACGAGCTAGTCAAGTAGAGGCATACTAGTGACACTCTGTTGGTCTATGTATTCACACATGTATTATGTTTCCGGTTAATACAATTCTAGCATGAATAATAAACATTTATCATGATATAAGGAAATAAATAATAACTTTATTATTGCCTCTAGGGCATATTTCCTTCAAATTCAGCCCGTGGTTACAGTCGGCCCGTTTGTGGTCCGTTAATACGTTGGGCCGTTTTCGTAGCGTCATCAAATACGGCCTATTAACGATGGCCCGTTATGGTCGTTCCAAGAACGGACGATTCCAACTCTAGCCCGTTTACGGCCAGAATGGGGTCTATTCGGCCCATATTTGGCCAATCGATCATACGGCCCGTAGAAGGCCCATTGATGATACGACCCATATAAGGCCCATTGTTTCTACGGCCCTTAGAAGGCCCACTGCTTCTACGGCCCGTAGAAGGTCCACTGTTTATACGGCCTGTAGAAGGCCCACAGTTTCTACGGCCCGTAGGAGGCCCAATGTCACTACAGTAAATATTAGCCCATGGTTATTGTGGCCTAGTTTTAAAAAATAGGTTATTGCAGCCACTAGCATAGCGCAGAAAAAGAACTGCACTGACTACAAGCAAAAAAATAAACAAGAAAACAAGGAAATAAGTAAGCAAGCAACTTACACTAGGCTATCACGGCCATTACACATATTACATCCACTGGGCATCAAAGTTCACCACCAGTGCAAATATAGGGAACACAGCAGCATATAAACGCCACAGCAAAACAAGTCCAGAACTGAAACCACTTCAGAAGAGCTCAAGAAACAATATCCTGGGTACCCATAATGCTGGCAAGATGCTTAGCAAGCTTATTAACTTTCTCTTGTTTGGCGCTTAAGTCCTGTAGCGCTTGCTGTTGCACCAGAAAGTATGCATCTGAATTCTGCAGGGACTTCCTCAGTCCTTCGGCTTCCTGTCGCATAACATATGATCGATGTCTTTCAACTTGAAGTTGAGACTCAAGAAGCCGGACTGATTCAGGCAACAAGTTCGAAGAGCTGGTGCCAGCAGTGGTAGCCAGTAACTCGAACACTACATCAAGACAGGACTTTGGGGTTGTCTCAGTGTCTTCAATATAGTTTTTATCAGCTTTCTTGGAGACCAACAGGGATGTCTCACTATCTTGTACCTTATCTGCATTACTTCCTTAACCATTGCATAACAGGGTGCTCTTCTCCAATATTTTATTCGCGTTCTAAAAGAGAAACAAACAAACACATCTCAGGTTTACCAATTCAGTAGTAAGGTGGACAAGATAACAGCATGAAACAAACATATATCTATGTAGTATGGTCACTGTATGGTCTATATCATTCTAGTTTATGTTGTCAAATCAAGATAGATACAGTTCGAATCATATCTATTTAAGACAAAGAAGCATAGACAGAATATAAGTGTGGGAAACTACACGGCAATAACAACACTTGTAATGTGCATGGCATGAGAACATAACTGTTTATTCAATTGAAACTGAAATCAACATAGAGCAAGTTACAACAGCAAACAACCAAACACGTTGAAGAAACAGGTTTAAAACATACCTGTTGCGCCATTGGAGTTTCAATTGCATCCTTCAAATTTGAAATTAGTTGGTATCAGTAAATACAGTGATGCAAGAGCAAAGTAGTATGAACCATAGCTACGGAACCTGACCTGAGAACAATTCTTGTTCTGCTTTAAGCATTGACTTCGGGTTTGGAGTGGTGGTCCTCGTGATTTGGGCACTACAGTTGCCTTACTAACTTCTCGTGTTTGGGTGCTCTATGGTGAAGACAGTGCTGTGTCAACGGGAACTGGGTGTCTATCTGCTGGGGTTGGGGTTAGAAGGGGTGTAGATGGTTCTCTGTCCAACTGGGTAGGGGTACAATCTGCATGAGTGTGGGTTATGAGTGGTGGGGCGGGTTCTTGGGCAAGTACAACCGTGGTTCTACTTGCATCGACAGGTAGCACGATCTTTTCTGAAGACCGTGTTTTTACTCCCACAGATACTGCCATCACTCCCTCCAATTGAAATGGCTGATAAACAAGAAAAGTAATTGAATGTATAGACATTGTAAGATAGACAGGTGCAATGGATAGCAGGGAAGAAAACGGTGCATGAAATAATTCACATTTATGTTGTCTAAGCCAACAGAATAGTAGGACATAATTGCACATATATGATGGCTAATTAGACACAATTTCACATGTATGATGGCTAACTAAACAGGATAGAATGACATACTTCAAAATATGATGACTATGTAAACATGATGACATGATATAACTATGCGATGTGTCTATAAAGTGGTTGGCATGCCATAAATCACAAACATGCTGTCGATGGAAACATGATGGCATGATATAACTCACGGATAGAATGACATAATTTAAATATGATGACTATGTAAACAGGATGAGATGATATAACTATATTATGTCTTTAGAAAATGGGTTGGCATACCATAATTCAGCTACATGTTGTCTATGTAAACATCATAGCATGCCATAATTCAAATATATGATTTATATACTAAGGAAGTGAGCAGAGGGCAATCGCATATATGATGTGTCAACTAAGGAGATGGCATTCAATATTGTGTATATGATGTAAAAACTAAGCATTGCAATACAACATATGCATGATATGAGTAATATAACCCTACCAAGTTTGAGCATACACCTCAGGGGGATAATAGGACTTGTCATCTGCCTCTGAATCCTCCTCTGAAGAGCTATCTGTAACCAGCAAGATATCTGCTTCAACAGGTAGCATTGTCTGCTCTAAAGACCTTGTTTTCACTCCAGATTTCTCCATCACCAATTCAAATGGCTGATGCATAGGAAGAGCAGTTGAATATACAAACATTCCCGACAAAAGCAATGCGAAATACAAAAAAGGACGGCATGATATAATTCACACATATGATTCTTGCCTAAACAGCATGGCATTGGATAATTCACATACATAATGCCTTGCAACAATATAACATTGCATAATTCACATATATAATGTCTTGCAACAAGATGGCATTGCATAATTCACATATATGGTAATTAGACACTAAACAGGTGGCATTCACACAAAGCATGTATAAACTAAGAAAATGACATAGCAATGCAAGATACCATACGCACGATATGAGCAAGATAACCCTGCCAAGTTAGGGCATGCACCTCGGCGGGGGGGGGGGGGGGTGGATATGACTGGTCATCTGTTTCTGAATCCTCCTCTGAGGAGCTATCGGTAACCAGCAAGACATGCGCTTCGTCAAATAGCATTGTCTACTCTGAAGACCTTGTTTCCACTCCAGATTTTTCCATGACTGTGCCAAATGGCTGATGCACAGGAAGAGTAATTGAATGTACTAAAATTGTTGACAAATTTAACACGTAATAAAAAAATGATGGCATGATATAATTCACATATAAGATGACTGGCTAACCAGGGTGGCATTGCAAAATTCACATTTATGATGCCTGGCGAGACAAGATGGCATTGCATGATTCACATATACGATAAAGAAACTAAATAGATGGCATTGACACAAAGCATGTCTAAACTAAGCAGATGACATCTTTAATGTATACAGTAAGCAATGCAAGGCACCATATGCATGATATTACCAACATCAGCATGCCAAGTTGGAGCGAAGACCTCATGGGGTAAATAGGAGTGGTCTTCTTCTTCTGAATCCCCCTCATAACAGTTATCTTCCTATTGATTACGATCCGAAATGGGTGGAGGGGGGTTGCCTTTGCGCCCACCATGGAAGAACGTCTGCATGAAATTTTATTGCCACACAAGGCTCGTCTCTTTTGCTCTACATGATCAATTCCATTGTGTACAATAACTGGCATGCATAGGAATAAAACATAGTGAGATTATGTAAGGAGTGCATGCACAAATCAGAGTGATGGTAAAAAACTGTGGATAGACCCAAAACCAATGATAGCAGGAAGATAATAGCTTTAGTTAAAAAATACAGATAATGGCTCCTTTAATGTTTGTTTGCACCCAACATGAAACTCATAGTAGACACCGGAGATTAACCAGATAGTAGACAGATAGTACTGATTGCTGCCCCAATATGTACCCCACAACCATTTAAAAACTCAAGTTTCAGCATTAGTTTGGAACTGACTCGGAGTCTAATAGGTGAACACGGCGATAATGTAGCATGTCATCATATTAAGCGACACATAACGTAAGCAGACACGGAAGAGTGCGACCCCTCTTGCGGACCCGTGTAGTCTTCAAGGTCATCTGCTCAGTTGATGATGGTAATGCAGTTGCCGTGGCTGCCGGCGGCGGGGAAGAAGATCTAAGGCGGTGAAAGACAGTCTGGAGAGCGGATCCCTGCTGTGTTGAACTGTTCCGTCGTTGGAGCAGCTGAGCTGTGGTGGAACACAGCGCCGCAGGAGCAGGACAAACAACACAAGGTTTTCTTTGACACATATCTATAACAAAAGTAATTGAGTAAGGGCTTGTTTGAATTTGAGGATTCTAACAATGTAGGGATAGGAAATAGATAGGAATAGGATAGGAATGCACGTGCAAAATAGAGAATTTAAAAACACAGGATTTCTGCCAATCTGGGTGTTTGATTCACAACAATTGGAAGATCAGAGGATGCAAAAAAGCATGGTGAGATTAAGTCAAACAACAAGAAAATGTACGGTTATAATGCTATTATGCTACTATCTCTTAGTCTTGTGCTTGATGAATAGGAATATGAAAAGGAGGAGAAGTGGAAATTAGAATTCCTACGGTTTTTCTTTCAAGGAGACACTAAAGGAACAAATCCTACAGTTTTCCTTTGCTCCATTCCTCTGCACCAAATTCATGAAAAGTAGTACCATAGGAAACTTTCCAATTCCGATGTTTTTCATTCACTTTTCCTTTCAAGCACTGGCAATTCTAGTAGGCAGGCTTGAGCAAGGAAAATCCTACACTAAAAATATGTTTTTTTGCTACTTCTATTACTTTGGACCCAGGCCACTGCCATACTAGCTCAACTCCCAGGCCCATCGACAAAATGCACAGCTGAAACGCGTAGAGATAAATAATGATGGCGTTCAAGAGAGTCCATCACGGATAGCTATGTTTCCTGGTACCTCAATGCTTGTCATATAGTAGGATAAAATAATCGTATTTCCCGTTACTACGAGTGCTCAGTGGACAATATATATAACATGTAGAGTAAAAAAGAGATGCAACAAGTGTAGAACCTATTTGGCGAAGCCATGTCGATCTTAGCGTGATTGTGTTGGCCGGTGAGGATGCTCCGGCTGACTTGGCTGTCGGAGGAGGGGAAGAAGATCTTAGGCGTCTGGAGATGGAGCCTGAGGTACTGCTCCGCTGTGATGGAGGGTTTCGTCGTTGGAGCAGCTCTGGTGAGTTGTACAACGCCGAGGCTGAAGCAGGACAAGAGAGACAATGAACAACGTTAACTTGAGTGGAATTATAATAGCATCTCCAATACATGACGTAAAATACATAACCACAAAGTTCTAGATGTAAAATACATCAGCCGCTCATCTCTGAACTTAACTGTCGAAACTGAACTTAACTGTCGAAACTAAACTTAACTGTCGAAACTGAATTTTGCTGTCGAAACTGAATGCACTAGCAAGGTGAGGCTACACATCGGTCGACTGACTTTTTCATCTCTGGTCAGTCGATTTTGTAGCCGTTGGATATGAAATCAAGGGCTTGCGGTTCATCTTCAACCACCACCCCCCTGAGCCGGCCAAACAGCAGCCCCCCGCCGCCCGCAGCCGGCGGTGCGCCACCCCGCCCGCCCCGAAAACACTCCCCACCGCCGGTCCGCCGCCGCCCCGGCCATCCCTCTAGGCCACCCCATGCCGAGCTATTTCTTTGGCGATCCCCACGCCACCGCCCCGCCAACGCCCTACCACTGCCGGCGACCACTGCCCCCATCCTGAACCCTAAGATAAATAGTGGGGTATCTCTCCGGCGAGCCCCCTCCCCGCTGCGGCTGGTTCATCCTTCACCCCGGTGAGCCCCCCCACAACCTGAAAATTGACTGACCCAAAAGTCGATTCAGTCGACTGAAGTGTAGATAAATCGGAGAAGCATCGGAAGCAAGAGCAAGAGCGAGAGCAGCAGCGCGGGCAAGAGCAATAGCAAGAGCAGACCAGCAGCGCGAGCGAGAGCTAAAGTAGCAGCAGGTCATACTGATGTGGACATCGCTGCCGAGGGAGCGACGCCGTGGAGGAAGTGGCTGGCGACGCCGCCGTGGATGGAGCCGCGCCGTGTCGGCTCGGGACCAAGCACCGGCAGCACTGTGAGATCGAATCAAGAAGAAAATGCGGCGATTAGTGTACAACCTCTTTGGTGGTGCCGATTAGGCCGCAGCTTCATCCGAGGAAACAGTGATGATGATGATCTTCCGGTGGTGCAGGTGAAGACGGCGGTGTAGGAATGGAGGTGGCGCGAAAGACGAGCGGAACGTCGGGGCAGCTCCTTGGAGGTGGAGGACTGGGTGGATGAACCGGCGGGACGATGAGATCGACGACGGATCCTCATCCGGTACGGTGGATGAGGGACGTCGAGGTGTTGCTGTGGACGATGTCGTCGGGGTGGAGGCTCCGGCTGGGTGGCGGATGGAGCAGGGTGTGGGGTTTCTTTGCGGGTTTTCGCGGCCTTGGTGTATGAATGGGTGGGCGGATGGGATGGCAGTGGGGAACCATGGCTTAGAGACGCGCTTGTACGAAATGTGGGGTAACTTACGAAAGTACCCCCACCGATTTGAGGTGGTTCTTTCAGTTCAGGGCTACCACGGGCATTTCGCGTGTCTGGATTTCACAGGAGGTGGGAGTTTTCGTGCACGTTGTAATTTCGGAAGAGCAAGGCACGGGTTGACATGCAAGGAGTTGTCAGAGCACAACGAGACAAAGATATATCTTAAATATTTCAGGCTAACAAGGCGCGGGTTGAAGAGGCGGGAGTTTCGCAGCATGATAGACAGAGACACTAGCTTGAATTTTCGGCATAACAAGGCGCGGCTTGAAATTTCGGAAGAACAAGCTTTTCGGCATAATTTGCACCTCAACACGCACAACACACACACATACACCATTTAGACTAGAGTAAGGTACACGTGCATTGCACGCATGAGATTTGGCAACCAAATTATGAATAAATACCACATTATAGCATGCAAGCTTTGACTCATATATGCATGATGTAGATGTTCGTTTAATTCTTATAGTTCATTTCATTCAAAATCATCTAGTTTTTATAAGAAAGCTAATCTATTTTAAGATTCATGGAATTGTGCGTCGTAAGACATAAAGTAAAAAACAAATAATGGCAAATCATGTAGAAAAACATTTGGGCAATTCTGATACGGAAGATTCTAGAACAAATAATAAGTGCTTGTGTTTTGATGTTTGTGCATTATGCTTAAGTTCAACCATGGAGTCTTCTAGATTATACATGGGGTGAAATCTGGTGGAATCTAGATGATATCCAACGGCCAGTAGTGCTCAAATTTGCCATCTTTGGATGATCGGATTCGCCTCATCCAACGACCATCTTTCAAAGTTAAAGTTACCCGCACACAATATAAAAAAATATAATATATATATAGAGGTATAGATATAGATATGTGATGCAAAAGCCGCCCATCATCTCCAATTAGAATAGTGTGTCCATGCACGGATGCGACGTGGCCAAATGATGTGTGCCATCGGTATCTCAAATTCAAATCAGTCTGACCTTGTTCAATGTGTATACATTACAACATGCTCGTTTCCAAACCACACCGCGCAGATCTCCATTATATTCATGCATGCATGAGTTTCAAACATCAGGATCTCCTATTCAAATATTTGAATTCAACTTTACTTTGATTGTGACCTCACCTATTCAGCTATTCTTTTACACCCACTCATTAGTCTTCTCTTTATAATTGTACCACTAACTTTCTCTCGTGCATGCATGACACACACTACCAGTCAGCATTATCCATCTTACGCATGCAATCTTTTTCTTCAGGTCGGTCTCCCATGAAGGCACACACCAACACACATCCCCCTCTCCATCATATAGGGGATTCTTTATCTCTCACGCATGCATGCGCAACGATCGATGTTCCTCTATGTATGTGTGTATATAGCTAGGTCTTTCATAGTTTTCCACAAAAATCGATCAATCGATATATCAAGTGAAGTCTCACCCTCTTTCCCACGTCCACATTGATCAATCTATATCTCTCTATATAGGATTAACATCTATAACTAATACACCCACATTAATTATGTATCCAACGTCCCCCTCTCATCATCCATGCCTTCCTCTTCATCTCTCAGATGCGTGCACAATGGCGAAGACAGGGGGCAGTAAGGGCCCTCCCCCCCTCCCCCCTAACATCACTATATATCAAGGCTAATATGAATGTGATCATTAGACAATTGCTGCTAAAAATGGTTTAAGTTCATGAATTGACCCTTCTCGTAAAGGATTAGCAATGCTTGGCCCCCTAGATCATTTATTTTTCATGGCTCCGCCAGTGCGCGCATCAGCGCACGTGTTCGCCCCCTCTCTCTAAATATCGATCTCCACTTGTGAATTCCTTCATAGTCTCCCTCCACTCGGCACCTCGCACCATCTTCTAGCCAACCCACTGGATTTTGCCACATGTACAATCTAGCAGACTCCATGGTTGAACTTAAGCATAATGCACAAACCTCAAAACAACAGAGGTTCTCTTTTGTTCTAGATTCTTCTGTATCATAACTGCCCAAACTTTTTTCTAGTTGAATTGCCATTATTTGTTTTTACTTTATGCTTTACAACGCACAACTCCATGAATCATAAAATATATTAAGGGCTTCTTTGATTCAAAGGATTCTCAAAGGAATTTTGGAGGATTCTAATTATTAGGAAGTTTTCCTATCTTGGTTGTTTGATTCGTTGGATTGTAAACCATAGGAATTTTTCCATATGATTCATTTGCACTAGATTTCATAGGAAACATCCCATCCACTCAAACCTCTTTGAAAGAATTCTGCGTTTTTTCTATGCACAATCAAACACTCGTACAATCCTGTAGGATTCAAGACGACATTCCACTATAATCCCATGTTTTTCATATTCTCGCGTTCTTAGCTTTTTTATAAAAACTAATTGATTTTGAATGAGATGAACTATAAGAATTAAACGAAGGGCTACATCAGGCATATATGACTCAGAGCTTACATGCTATAGTGTGGTATTTATTCATAATTTGGTTGCAAAATCTGATGCGTGCAATGCACGTGTACCTTACTAGTATTTCGAGTTTGTGCAAAACACGTAAACTAGAATACCAATGGCATGCTACACAGTGTCTCTCTTACAGTTCATGATGCCACGTGGCACATGTGTAGGCGTTGTGCACATTCCCCCTAGTTTTGGTAAGATTTAAGGACGAATGTAATAATATCACTTAATATTTAAATATAGTTAAAACAAAATGCTCATTCCCTTTTTATTTTTTGATAACATTGCTGGCCCAACCCAACATTATAATTAGAATCAGCCCAGCAAGATCGTGTATTTCGAGAAAGTGCAAGTGGCCTGTAATTTTTTAGGAAATAAAATAAACAGGCCGCATGGACGCTACATAATTTGTTCACCCAGCCCAGCTAATGGCTGTAATTAAAAAAAGAGCAAATTGACTGTAAATTCTACCGCGCAAAAAAAGACTGTAAATTCTGAAAAAATGGGTTGAATACGTGCCACATTTTTGGAGGCTGAAATGTGGTCCAATAGGTCGAAGCCAATGCAAGTTGTTGTCAATTTAGTCAACAAATGATTCTGACATGTTAGCCGTTGGATTTACATCCAACGACAGGCATCCATCTTCAATCTCTCGTCTTCTTCCTCCAACGCCGCCGGGACCACCTCCCGCCTCCTGCTGCTAGCCGCTCTGCTTAGCACGCTTCACTATGAAGCGCTACTCCACCGTTGGCCAGGCCATCCCTCCACCCCTCCACACCTCCTATTCATCTCCACCGACTGCCGAACCACACCGCACTAGAACCAGTTAACCCTCGTACACCTCTCCATCTACGACTCTACTCCCGCGTCTTCCCATCTTCGGCTCGTTGCTGTCCGGGGCCTCGCCGTCGTCCACCACCTTGGATGCGCTCGGCGCGGCGTGGTCAACATGGTCAACGAATGACACCATCAGAAGTAGACTCTGCATCGAGTGGCTGACAGCTGGGTCCACGGCCGCACACAAGGAAATGCCTCATTATGCGCAAAATAATGATTCCTCCACCTGACATCTAGGACCCATAGGAAGGGCCTCTGTATTTCACAAAATAAAGTGCCCCCCGCTGACATGTCGGACCCACCAGCTATCTTCGCACGCAAGGAACTGCCTCCTTATTACGCATAAAAAAAGAATATTCCCCCTGCCAGCTGGAACCCAGCATAGTGGGAGGCTAACTTGTGGGCCTACCAAGTTGACGGGGACGGAGGGCTTTGTCAACTTAGTCAACATGTATGATTCTAGCTCATGTTACCGTACAATGTTCATCCAATGGCCGTAGTGCTTCTTCAACCTCTGGTCTTCTTGCTCCAGCCGCCTAAACCAGCGTCGGTCGTGCCGCGTGCTCCTGCCTCCCGTGGCCGTCTGTGATGCCGCGGAGGCCTCACCGCCCCCTACTATTCCCGCCGCTGGCCAGGCCATCCCTCTACTCACCCACACCCCCTGTTAATGTGCAGCGACAGCAGCCTCACACCGCAGCCGAACTAGTGAACCCTCGTACTCCTCTTCGCATGGGCATCCACTGCTGCGTCTTCCACGGCTCCGAGTCGTCCCCTTCCTAGTCCTCGTCGTCGTCCACCACCCTGGTGCTCTCAACGCAGTGTGGTCAACATGGTCAACGACCAACTTCCATCGGAAGAGTACTGTACGTGCAGAGGCTGACAGTTGGGTCCATGGCAGCTGCAAGGAAGTGCCTCCTTATTACGCACAAAATAATTATTCCTCCACCTGACAGCAGGGACCCACCGGACAGGCCACCAGTATTTTGCGAAAAAAATCGTTTCCTCCTGACTGCTGGGACCCACCGGACGGGCCACCGTATTTCGCGAAAAAACGTCCCCCCGCTGTTAGCTCGGACCCACCGGAAGTGCTTCCTGATTATGAACAAAAAAATGAATACTTCCCCGGCTAGCTGGGACCCACCTTGCTGGGAGGCTAACTTGTGGGCCTACTAAGTTGATGGGGACGAAGGGCTTTGTCAACTAAGTCAATATGAATGATTCTAGCTCGAGTGACCGTATGATGTCCATCCAACGGCCGTAATGCTTCTTCAACCTCTGGTCTTCTTGCTCCAGCCGCCCAAAACAGCGCTGGTCATGCCGCATGCTCCTGCCTCCCCTAGCCGGCTGTGCTGCCGCAGAGGCCTCACCGCCCCCTACTATTCCCACCGCTGGCCAGGCCCTGCGGCGACGGCAGCCTCACACCGCAGCCAAACTAGTGAACCCTCAAAGTCCTCCCCGCGCGGGCTTCCACTGCCGCGTCGTCCCCTTCCTAGGCCTCGCCGTCGTCCACTGCCATGGTGCTCTCCGCGCCGCCTGGTCAACGTGGTCAAGGAATGACTTCCATCGGAAGAGTACTGTACGTGGAGAGGCTGACAGCTAGGTCCACGGCCACAGCCCAGTTTTTTTGTGATTTGCCAAGTAAGTTGCTTTGTCAGGCCTGTTGGGCTACAAATCTTTCAAGACGAGGAGAGCTTTCATTCGGCTGGCCGAGAAAATGGCCCATCAGTAATGAGAAATGGGTTGTACATTTTTAAAACACATCAAACTGGAATTAGTTTCAAATATCTTTTTTTTCATTTCAAAATTTTAAATTACATTAATTTTTATGCATGGAGAATTTGTTGGATTTTATATTGATATACATTTATTTTTAAAATTAATTTGAATGTGAGTCGAAATTTCGGGATCAAAAACAGTTCGGACCGCATCGAAATATGCAAAATTTCATACAATTTTTTAACCGTTGCCACAATATGGGCTGCAATGCTAACAAAAAGAATATGGGCTCCAAAAAAACCTTAAGAATTAGCAAATGGGCTGTAAATTATTATAAATAATGGCAGATAGGCTGTATGCTGTTTTCCATAGATTTGAGGCTTTCAAAGGTTGACGCACAAGCACTAACTCTTCGAAGTCCATCCAACGGCCATCGTGCTTCTTCAATCTCTGCTCTTCCTGCTCCAGCCGCTCAAACAAGCACCGGCGGGACTGCCTGCTCCCTCCTCCTCGCGGCCGGCTGTGCTGCCGCACAGGCCTCACCGCCCAACCGTACTCCCATCACTGGCCTAGCCATCCCTCTACTCGTCCACTGCCCTGGTGCTCTCAACGCGGCATGGTCAACGTGGTCAAGGAATGACTTCCATCGGGCGTGGACTGTACGTGGAGAGGCTAACAGCTGGGTCCACGGCGGCAGCAAGGAAGTGCCTCCTTATTACGCGGAAAATAATGATTCCTCCACCTGACAACAGGGCCTCACTGGACGGGCCAACGTATTTTGCAAAAAATCGTTTCCCCCTGACTGCGGGGACCCACCAGCTACACCTTCGCACGCAAGGAAGTGCGTCCGGGGAAAAAAACGATTCGCCCCCTGACTGCTGGGACCCACCTGCTACATCTTTGCACGCAAGGAAGTTCGTCCAGGCAAAAAAAACAATTCGCCCCCCTAACTGCTGGGACCCACCAGCTACATCTTCGCACGCAAGCAAGTGCGTCCGGGAAAAAAAACGATTTGCCCCCTGACTGTTGGGACCCACCAGCTATATCTTCGCAGGCAAGGAAGTGCCTGACAGTCGGGACCCACCTGGTCGAAGCGTACGTGGCGTTGTCATTCTGGTCGTGAACGTGTACGTACATATATACTGGTGGATGTAGAGGCGCACACGTGTCGTAGTAGAGGCGGCCAGGGTGCAAGAAAGAAAATACGGCCACGTATGTGTACATACGGGCGGGGTCTCGAACGCATACTCGCGCATACGTATGGCGAGGGCTTGTGTACATGGCTGGATCAAAACGGAGAAACAGCGTCGTCGCCGTGTTCATGGGGAGGCAACGGAATGCGTCGTGTTCATCAGGAGGCAATGCGGCTGGGTCGGAACGGAATGCGTGGTCGTGTTCATCGGGAGGGCTTGGACGGAAGAGGCGATGGAAACGAGGCCTGGCGTACCGCACAACGGAGGAAACGGACCTCCTACAGTCGAAACGGGGGTCCTGTTGATCGGGAGGGGTGTGGCGTACCGCAAAACAGAGGAAACGGACCTCCTACGGTCGAAACAGGGGTCCTGTTGATCTGGAGGGGTGTGGCGTACCGCAAAACGGAGGAAACGGACCTCCTACGGTCGAAACGGGGGTCCTGTTGATCGGGAGGGCTGTGGCGTACCGCAAAACGGAGGAAACGGAATTGTGTTGGAGCGTTAAGGTCGAAACAGGGGTCCTGTTCATCTTGAGGGGTGTGGCGTACCGCAAAACAGGACTCCACGGGATACTGTTCATCTCCACCGTCGACCCCCTCCAGCCTCCAGGAGCTGCTGTTCATCCACTGTCGACCTTCTCCTGCCTCCACGGGCTCCTGTTCATCCAGCCTCCACTACGCGCTACTCCACCGGCAACTGTTCAACCACCCCTCCACCGTCTACTATTCATCCAGCCCTCCAGACCACGGGGTCCTATTCAACCACCCCTCCACGGGCACCCCTCCACCATCTACTGTTCATCCTGCCCTCCACACCACGGGGTCCTGTTCATCCACCCCTCCACGGGCACCCCTCCACCTTCTACTGTTCATCCAGCCCTCCACCACACCACGGGGTCCTGTTCATCCAAAGGCAACGCCACCGCTCAATGTTCATCCCATCGATCGGCTTCAGTTAGCCGCAGTAGCCAAGGAATCGGTTTCAGTTAACAGCCATCGATCGATCGCTCGGGTTCAGTAACGCATAGCCTGCAGTGCAATCGCTCGGGTTCAGTTAGAGCCCAACGCCTCGCTCGGGTTCAGTTAGAGCCAACGCCTCGCACACACGCGCGTACGTGTACGAGAGAAACGCCCATCGCTCGGCCCCCGACCTCCCACTGTAACCGGGAACTCCACAAAATTTTCCTCCCCCTCGCTTCTACAACGGTTTTTTCCGTCATGGACGGCCCAAAGAATGTCATGCAGCTGCGCCTCCGGCCCGCCCAGGATGAAAAGCCCATTTTCTGTCATGATTTTTGTCATAGAAGTAGGAGCCCACCACATCTATGATGATCCCGGGTTTTGTCACAATTATCGTCATAGAAGTGTCATATGTATGACAGAAAAAAATTCGTTCGGCCCAAAATGTCACGGATGTGTCTTTTTTTGTAGTGTGTAACGCCCCGAGACCGATGCGCCAGGTGTCTTCCAGTTATTCGCTGTTGTTGCCTTGTCATTCACTTGCGTGTCGCATCTTGTCATGTTATCATGTGCATTGCATCATCATGTTTTCAAAACATGCATACGTCCGGGTTCCCGCAGTTTCGACCATTTGTCCGTTCTGAGCCCAGACACACTTGCACGCGCCGGCGGCACATTTGAAATAGTATTTTGTAAGTGGCCGGTGAATGTTCTCATAATGGGATGAGAGTTGGCGTAAGGTCTTGTTATAGTGTAGGTAGACCGCCTGCCAAGTTTCATCGCATTTGGAGTTCGTTTGATGCCCCAACGGATAACTATAGTGACAATATAGTCGGTCAAACGTCGAAAGTTTTTGGTCTCCGGAAACCGTTACCGGGCTGCCTTCTCTTCTCTCCTCTCATCCTATTGCACTCTACACAGCCCACCTGCAGCCCATCTAGTCCCCCTTTGTCCGGAACCATCGGATCACGATCGAAGGCTCCGAGACGGCCTCAAAACCCCCAACCCTAACCCTTTTCCCTATATAAACACAACTCTTCCAAATTTGGCATCCCTAGCCCCTCCACCTACCCCTAGCCACCTTCCTCGGATTCGGCGCCGCTAGCCCACTGCCGCCACTTGGCGCTCAGCCACTGGCCGAGCCGCCACCAGAGTCGTCGATCCCCTCCACTCATAGCGCTGCACGTAACCCCAACCGACTCCCACCGCCGCGGCCCGCGAAGCCCACAGGAGCCCCCCTGGCCGCCCACGCCCGAATCGCCCCTCTGCTGTGCGCCTGAGCGCGCTCGCTCGCCCGCTCGTATGCCTCCTCCCACTGGAGCCCCGCGCCGCCTCGCCCTTTGCCTTCTTCTGCCGGCAGCCGGAGTGCCGCCGCCGGCGACCTCCACCTCAGGCCAGAGCTCCGTTGTCCCTGCCACTTCTCTCTCTCTTCTCCTCCCACCGCTCACCTCTCGTTGTCTCTCACGGAGGTGATGTTGTTGCTGCCAGATCCGGCCGACCTTGCGTCGCCTAGTGCCACTGGCGTCGGGAACGGATCCCCTAGGTCCAGATCCGCCCGGATCTGGTGCTGCCGCACAATCCCAGCTCCTCCCCAGTGCCTCCCCACGCCATGCTATCGGAGTCCGCAAGCCGCCACCGCTCGTCCTTGTCGGGAGGAGGACGACGCTGTCCGCCTCGCTGGCCTCGTCCACGCAGGCAGGCCGCCTCCTCTGCTTCGGCCCAGCGCGCCCCCTGTCGGCGTTCCTCTCCACCAGTGGGCCAAAGCCCATGGTGAGCCAAAGCCTCCTTTTTCCTTCCTTTGGTCCATCCAGATTCGACCCATGTCCTTTTTCCCTCTCTGCGGTTTTAGCTATTATCCCAGGAACGTCTGTTCTGCAGAAAAGTCCCCCTAGTTCATGCATTTAATAACTCACAAATGGTGCATCGGTTTAAAATGATTTATATATGAAAAATGACTAGAACTATATCCAGTGTAATATCTAACTTTCATGCATGTTTAAAATGTTTTAAATTCTCTTTGTTTAAATTTGCTCTTATGCCATGTTAAAATGCTTTATTACATAACTATTTAACTGTAGCTCGGATTTAAATAAACTTTAGGTGTAAATGGGGTAGAAAAATGCCTAATTTAACATGGTGACATTACTTTGCATGTTTAATAACTCTAAAATATGGTTTAGGGCAGAACAGTACCAAATCGAAAATATGCACATGGGGATTTTCCGGATTTGTTGTTTGTTATATCCGGCCTCATTTAAACTTGCCTAGATAGGTAGTTTTCATATGCTTCACCTCTTGCCATGTTTAATAACATTTAATATTGTGGGGTACATAAACGGGAGAGAACTAAATGATTAATGTGGTGTTTCGTCAATATGCAACTCGTTGCATATTGAGCTCCTCTTAATTTGTAGTATTGTTTGTGCACTTTGCCATGCCATGCCTCATTAAACCGGACATGCATCATACTTGGTTGTGCATCATGCCATGTTTATGTGATGGTTGTTTACTATGTTGCTTCCTTCTTTCCAGGTTGCTTCTCTTGTTAGCTTCGGTTTTATTCTAGAGTTATGAGGATCCGTTCGACTACATCTGTTTGTCTTCTTCATGGACTCGTTCTTCTTCCTTGTGGGATCTCAGGCAAGATGACCATACCCTCACAATCACTGTTATCTTTGCTTGCTAGTTGTTCGTTCTATCGCTATGTCGCGCTACCTACCACTTGTTATATCATGCCTCCCATATTGCCATGTCAAGCCTCTAACCCATCTTTCCTAGCAAACCGTTGTTTGGCTAAGTTATCGCTTTGCTCAGCCCCTCTTATAGCGTTGTTAGTTGCAGGTGAAGCTGAAGTTTGTTCCATGTTGGAACATGGATATGTTGGGATATCACATTATCTCTTATTTTAATTAATGCATCTATATACTTGGTAAAGGGGGGAAGGCTCGTCCTTATGCCTGGTGTTTTGTTCCACAATTGCCAACCTAGTTTCCGTCATACCGGTGTTGTGTTCCTTGATTTTGCATTCTTTATGCAGTTGGGGATTTATGGGACGCCTTGACAGTTTGCTTTCCTCCAGCAAGGCGCTTTACAAAGGAGAGTTAACAAGAGGGCCCAAGGCCCAAGTGCGGATTATGATCCATAGATATAAACCTTCATAAGATTAATAACTTGTGTTGTAAGATAAGAAAAGGTAGAAACCGAGCCGGACACGTTTATGAGCCGGCCGGGACTCTGTAAACCGTCGGGCGTCAACTTGTGTATATAAAGGGACAACCCGACGACGGTTTAGGGACAAGAAACAAGAGATCGAGAGCCGGGTCAAGCATATTCGCTCCCCGTTGATCGAAACCCTAGCAATACCAACTACAAACTGGACTAGGCTTTTACCTTCATCGTAAGGGGCCGAACCAGTATAAACTCCCGTGTCCTTTGTCCTGTTTAACCTCTTGAAGCTAACCTCAACGCGAGGGCCTCACGACTAAGTCCTCACACTAGGACATCTGCCGTGACGTTTCCATGACTGTTGGCACGCATCGTGGGGCTATCGCACTATGGTTTCGAGTTCTTGAAGGGCTCAACGGATACGCCGTGGGCCAGATGACCAAGAGTCGCCGCAGCAAGCTCTAGATCGACGACGCGGGATGGGGCCCCGAGGCCGACTCCATTGAGTATGGGTACTGGATCCCCTTCGGCGGAATTCACGTCTTCATCGGCAGGATCGGCGAACCGGGCCCTGAGCCATACATCTGCACCGACATCATCGAGACGGCTCAGCGTGCGAGACCCGCCTGGGTTCAACCTGCCATGTAGCGTGCCTTCGTGGGAGTCATCCACGGGGCAGAATCTAAGGATAGATTAGTATCTCATAATGAAACCGTCGTTTACTCCGATGGCGAGTCATCTACTTGAGAGACCGAGTCATTGTACCAGCTGGAAGACAACCAGCTTGGGGGCTATTCCGATGGCGACAGTATTCTGGATCCCTAGGAGCCGCTGAATCGGGTTGCAATCTTTATGGCCGGTACACAGCCGAGGAATAATTCTTCAACTGCGGTGGCATTAATATCCGGGTCAGTAGCAGCAACAGCAGCCGTAGCAGGAGGCCCTGCGCACCCATCGACTCAGGTTTTGTCCGGTTTACTTGACGCTTTAGCAACATTGATGGCGACCAATGTTGGTGCGGAAAACCAGGATGAGCCTAATGTGGAAATTGCCAAAGTGAGAGACCAGATTACTCAAGCCAAGGAAGACCTGGCAGCTGAGGATGTAAGGATGGCCATGATGCGGGCCGAGTTGGAGGCTCATGCGCAACAGGTTCAATCGGAACCCTTCCGGTTTATGCTAGATCAGAACGCGTCGAATGATGTCATGAGGAGAAGACATCAGACCCGCTTAACTTTGGTTTACGAGCCAAGAAACCTCTTCAACATGCCTAGAGCAAGGATGAGTAATCAGCCAGTGATAAACCGGACTGAAGCACCAGTACCTGGGGCGCCGGTTCAACCGTGCATGATGGATCCGCCTCGTCAGGGTGATAACCCGCTGCAGCATGCACCGACGCCGCATCATATGCCGACACCGGCGGGTCATTACTCTAACCCCTTGGATAACATGGTCACGGCTGATTCAAGTTAGGCGGCTCTCGTAGTCGAAGGTGAGTCCCCAATAGCGGTTGAGATGCGACGGGCTAGAGAGGTCCTTCGGACAGCCTTGGCTCAGAAGTAGGCTTATTCATACATCCGTGAGAGGATTCATTCCACCCCCCGTTCGAGCCGGAGTTACAGCACACACATTGATGAGCCAGCCGTATCCAGCAGTGTGCGGAATTGTAATCCGCCTCACGGCAATAACCCGGTAGACGGTGGTGCCGGTGCTTAGAATGTGGTGGACCAAGGGAGAGCACGTCGAGAGGCTGAGTTAACGGCGCAGTACGTGGCCCGTCAGCCTTCTCCGGTTCAACCAAGGGCTTCGGTCGAGACAGGAGTAACTTTCAGGTCTTTTGGTGTGCCATGTTTGACCCTGGATTTGCGTAACGTACGGTTGCCCAAGGATTTCTAAGGTCCCCGTAAGGTACCGAACTACACGGCCGATTTACCTCCTGGATCATGGATTGAGAGTTATGAGATGGCGATGGAACTGTTGGATGTTGATGAGGTAGCATGTGCTAAGTATTTTACCATGATGTTAGAAGGAACGGCTCGTACTTGGTTGAAGGGATTACCGGCTAACTCCGTTGGGTCATGGGCCGAGTTAAAAGCCCGGTTTATCCAGAATTTCAAGGACACATGTAAGCAACCCATGTCAATTGTGGATTTGGCTTCCTGGGTCTAGGAAGAAGGAGAATCAACAACCCATTGGGTGCGCCGGGTTTCAACGATACTACACTCGTCAGACCGGATAAATGCTGATTCAGCAGTCTTGACATTAGAGAAGAATTGCTGTTTTACGCCCCTCAAGCAGAAATTAGGGTGGCTAAAACGTCATTGCAATGACATGGGGACACTTATGGCTGCTTTGGTTAAGTACGCTGACTCTGATAGTACCAAAGATCCTGAGTCTGATGATGACAAACCGGGAAAGGGAATGAATAGCAGTAGCACCAAAGGGCAGCAGCATAACCCAGCGGCGAATCACAGAGGTAATGGTAAGCACAAGGATGATAGCAACTTGGATTTTGTGGTAAATACCAATGCACAGAATAATGGCCAGGGACGTAAGGGCAGACCACCCATGCAGACCGGAGGATCAAGCATTAATCTTGAGCAGATGTTGAATCAGCCCTGCCCGAAGCATGGTACACGTCAAAGACCGTCTACTCACATTTGGAAGGATTGTTACATCATGAGGGAGTTCAAAAATTCAAATCTTTTTCAGGGCAACCATGGACCGGGAGGCGGTTCAGGATCCGGTTCACAGGGGCTGGGCTCTGGGTTCCAAGGTCATCAAGGTCACCAAGGTCATCCAGGCAATCAAAGCAATCAGGGCGGTTTCCATTAACAGTCTAGTTAGGGGAATCAGCAGCAGCAGTCTAGATTTTAGAGTAACCAGAAACAATTGAATAGTGGGTAGTATCATGTCTTCACCACGAGGTTATGCAAGCGGGATCAGAAGCTTCAGAAAAGGGCAGTAAACTCCGTTGAATCGGCAGTTCCCCGTTACTTGCGCTGGTCTGAGCAGCCCATTGTGTGGAGTCAAGAGGGTCATCCGCCCCGGGTTTATAATCCGGGTCATCTCGCATTAGTGGTTGCGCCTCAGGTTGGAGGGTATAAGTTCACCAAGGTGCTCATGGATGGAGTGTCAGTGTACAAACGTAGGGGCTCTCCTTTTGACCCCTTTACTTGTGCACGGGCAGTCAGAGCCACGCGCCGCAGCCACACTTAGCATGGCAGGGGAGGGAAGCCGGAGAGAAGCCAAAGCACAAGACGACCAAGGTGACGCCAAGACCGGTAGCGCAGGAGGGCGAGGTGGACTCCCTCGGCAAGATCCTTGCCGAGGCAGCCCCCCACAGCCCCGGGAAGAGTGTTGCCGGGGCAACTTGCCCAATGCCAGTGGAGTGAACCACCCTTGAGCCCACCCGCTCCAACCTAACCAACTGCATTGAAACCAGGGATCGGGAGGCGCCTCTGTGGTGGCATGCAAATCTTCGTCAAGCTCATAAATATATGAGTTTAGATGAGGACTAGAAGATGGCGACCCTCGGCAGGATCCTAGGCAAGGAAAAATCCACAATACCCCGGCAAGTCCCTTGCCGGGGATGACAGCAACGCCCCATGAAGACCCTTGCCGAGGGCGTCAGCAGGGCCACTGCTAGGCCCGCACCAGCCAAGACTCCGCCGCCGTTCGCATGCAGCTACCAGCCCAACCAGCTGGGCGGGCACGTGCGTGGCAATATGCAGCTTCCAGGCAAAATCAACAAGCACCTGCGTGGCGGCATGCATATCTTCATGAAGGCCCTACCACCGCGCCACCTCAGCTGCTTGCCTGCCTACATGGCGCTGCATGCATCGCCAGCCTGGGCACGTGTCGAAGCGAAGCGGGGCAGTGACGGATGGGACGGGCCTCGTTCCCGTCCCCGATAAAGCTAATGGATACCAACGTAGAGCATTTTATGCGCTTTGTCCCGTAATGCCGTGCGATAAGCTTGCACACTATAGGCCTTTCCACCTCCTGTGTGACACTATGGTAGCCCCTTTTTCTTATAAAAGGATGCCCAAGGTTACTAGGAGAGGGATTCGGCTTTTTGGGAAGGCACAGCCACCATAGCTAGTTCAAAAAGCTCAAGAACACTCAATACATCCACCAAAGCAGGACAAGTGTTTTTACGCATCCTCGCAGCCCGAACCTGGGTAAACGAGCTGTGTGCTTGCTCCTAAACCTGTTCTTCTCACGACCCTGCGCCTGGCGACCATAGAAGGGATCCTAGTGATCCCATAGGTGTCGTTATCACCGACACCTACGGCACGCCAGGTAGGGGAGGCGGTTGTGAGAATATGGTCTAGCAGTTAGCCTAGCAGTTCTTCGTCACCATGGCTCCCAAGAAGAAGGAGGCCACGGCGGTCAGTTCGCCGGGAGCCGTACGGCCCGTACCAGTCCGGGCGAGCAGCAAGCCGGTCGCGGATAAAACCCGACGCGCGACCTGTGAGCACCAACATCGCTCTGGCAGTAAGAGCGTAGCAAGCGGTGTCGTTCGTGGGCATGGCGACGGGCCACACGCCGCGAAATCCAGAGACAGAGCTGGCCCCCCGCACATGACACGGGACCCTCCGGGGGCATCGCCGTACCAGCCGCGGGCGGCGCATCGACCTCCAAGACGCCCACTTCGGCGCCCACAACTCGCTCTTCCCAGGTTGTGCGCGACGAATAGCGTCACCACACTGGTGACCCTGGATGCTGGCGTGGGAAGAGTCCTGTGCGTCATCCACGGGACAAAGAAGGCGAGCATGCCCGTCAAAGTGCTAGCAAGGACGGCGCGCAGCCACTGGGCCGTGACTGAGCTCCTTCTAACATAGTTAGAAGTCAAAGCGCGCCACGGTCCATGCAACGTTTTCCACCACCCACACCAGCACAAGCCCTGGCGCGCGCACAACTGCTCCTCGACTTCCATCCCACCACAGAGAAGCTCGATGGGTCAAGAGCCACTATCCGGAGCCTCGTCGGCGTCGCCAATAAAGACGAGCCACGGCCGGCGGGGCCCTCAGGTCGGCGCTCCATCGAACCACTGCATGCCAGCGGTGGAGGGGCCGGAGGCGTCGTGGCCATAGTGCACTCTCCTCCTCCATGCCAACCACTGCGGTTGTCGGTCAATCGTGATGATGCTTGTGATGACATTTCCATAGTGTCGTCCGACCCATGGACCCACCGTGACCAACGCCAGGTTCTTCGAGAGCGAGCCCATGAAGACGCTCGAACCCCCATCGAGCGCCGGTGCGATACGCGCCACCAGTCAGACAGGCGGGCGGGGCCTGCTATGGACCACCCAGCACAGGGACGCTCCGGCGGCCTACCTTACGAGGTGGGTTGCCCAGCTTTTACTCGTGAGCTGCGGCAATTCCAGTGGTCGTCCCACCGCACATTCAAGCCCGACATCGGCGAGAAGTACGAAGGGAAGACCCACCCGTCAGAGTTCCTCAGCATCTCGACCATCGCGATGTAGGCCGCTGGAGCCTGTGACGACAATGTGCTTGCCAAATACTTCCCGTTGGCCCTGAAACCCAATGTCATGTCTTGGTTGATGTACTTGGCGGCGGATTCCATTTCTTCTTTGTTAGATCTATGCTACGAGTTCATTGGTGCCTTCACTGGAGGCCACCAAGCTCATGGCCAGGCGAGTGATTTGCAGATCATTCTCTAGAAAGATGGTGAAAACCTGCGCAAGTACATACAAAGGTTCAGCCGAGTGCAATACAACATCCCAGATGTTCATCCAGCCGCCGTGATCAGCGCATTCCATCAGAATGTGCGTAACCACAAATCCATGAAGAGATGGCAATGAACAAGGTGAAGGACGTGGCCGAACTTTACGCTTAGGCCGATAGATGCGCCCAGGCTGAAGAGGGAAGGAAGTACCACGGCAAAGACGCCGGTGCGGAAACCGAATCTACTAATGATCACACCGCCGCCGTGACGAAGAAGGGCAGGCGTTGCAACAGGAAATGCAAGGACATGACCGTACTTGTCGTCGAGGGATCCGGCGACACCAGCGCCGCCAAGAAGGCCAAGGTAGACAACCCCGACAAGGAGATTGCCGGGTGCGCCGCTTGCCAAGCCTTGGCGGCTGCCGACAAGCCATGGGGTTCTGACAAGAAGTACTGCAAGATCCACCGCACCAAGGGCCACGACCTCTAGAACTGCCGACAAGTTGAGCTGCTTGCTGAAAAGCAAAAAGCCGAATATGAGATGCGGGACAAGGAGAAGGGTCGGTGTCAGGACCCCGATTCCAAGCCACGTCGATCTAGCCGGTAACACCTCATATCACTTTGCGGCCACACACACGGTATCCCACGGGTGTCGCCTTACCATGGCCCGAGACCATTTGCGCCTTTTGGCTCACGTATATGATAGTGTCGCTAGCATCCATATGACAGAGAACCCGGGCCGACATGGCTAGTCGTGAACCCAAAGCAGCACAGACCTATGGAGACAGGCATACATGAATCACATCGAACATGTCGGTCATCAACGAGTGATTCCGGGCTGTAGCACTGGGCTAACAGGACACCGGGGATCCCGGGCTATAGCAGGCCAGGCAGGACTCCGGAAGTCACCGCATGACATTTCCCCGAAGGGACGGACATAGGGACGAAGTGAAACACATGCCGGCCAGTCAAGTGTCCTGAACAGTAGTGCTAGGCTAGCAGGACTCCAGTGAACCGAGCTGTAGCGGACTACTATGGCTCGAGGAACACTAGACTACATTTCCCCATAAGAAAGGCTACCAAGGATAATCAACTAGATTGTCGGATCCCACTCATACCAAGCATTTCAATCATACACACAATATGCCGGATATGAGTACATACAACATGGCATCACAACAAAACTCTACAACTCAAATACTTTATTTAAAGGCTCCAGAAAGCCATACATAACATGTCATACAAATAGGGGTCACATGAACTGACACTCAAGTCATACAATCATACAAGCACGTGCAGAAGCAACTAGTCTGAGTACAGACTCTAAAAAGAAAGAAGGCTTCTCGAAGCCTGTCTATCTACATAGGGCCCTCCATGGTCGGCATCACGACCTGGGTGGCTAGTCACTCGTCGACGTCAAGGTCTACATAAAACACATCGGAGGGGGCAGTGTTGTCATCTGAAAACAATAAATAGGCAAACATGAGTACAAAGGTACTTAGCAAGTCTTACAACAGAACCCACTATACATGCTTATTCTCAAGAATGTGGTGGGGTTAATGCAGCAAGCCAGCTTTCACTCTTGGCTAAACTACCCTATGGAACTTCACTAGTAAAATTGTTTGCGCACACGAGTCCACTACTCACCAACACAATTTTGGGTAACGCTGTAATTTCAAAAATTTTCCTACGCACACGCAAGATCATGGTGATGCATAGCAACGAGAGGGGAGAGTGTTGTCTACGTACCAACGCAGACCGACTGCGAAAGCGATCACACAACGTAGAGGAAGTAGTCGTACGTCTTCTTCCCGATCCGACCGATCCAAGCACCGTTACTCCGGCACCTCCGAGTTATTAGCACACGTTCAGCTCGATGACGTTCCTCGGGCTCCGATCCAGCAAAGCGCCGAGGAAGAGTTCCGTCAGCACGACGGCGTGGTGACGATCTTGATGTACTACCGACGCAGGGCTTCGCCTAAGCACTGTAACGGTATGATCGAGGTGGAATTTGGTGGCAGGGGGCACCGCACACGGCTAAGGAACGATCTCAAGGATCAACTTCTGTCTCTTGGGGTGCCCCCTGCCCCCGTATATAAAGGTTGGAGGAGGGGGAGCTGGCCGGCCAGATAGAGGGAGGCGCAGGAGGAGTCCTACTCCTACCGGGAGTAGGACTCCCCCTTCCAATCCTAGTCCAACTAGGAAACCTTCAAAGGGGAGAGAGAGAGAGGTGGCCGGCCCCTCTCCTAGTCCTAATAGGACTAGGGAGAGGGGGGGAGGCGCAGCCCTATGTGGGCTGCCCTCTCACCTTTCCACTAAGGCCCATGTTGGCCCATTTGGCTCCCGGGGGGTTCCGGTAACCCTCCCGGTAATCCGGTAAAATCCCGATTTCACCCGGAACACTTCCGATGTCCAAACATAGGTTTCCAATATATCAATCTTTACGTCTCGACCATTTCGAGACTCCTCGTCATGTCCGTGATCTCATCCGGGACTCCGAACTCCTTTGGTACATCAATACTCATAAACTCATAATATAACTGTCATCGAAACCTTAAGCGTGCGGACCCTACGGTTCGAGAACAATGTAGACATGACCGAGACACGTCTCCGGTCAATAACCAATAGCGGGACCTGGATGCCCATATTGGCTCCTACATATTCTACGAAGATCTTTATCGGTCAGACCGCATAACAACATACGTTGTTCCCTTTGTCATCGGTATGTTACTTGCCCGAGATTCGATCGTCGGTATCCAATACCTAGTTCAATCTCGTTACTGGCAAGTCTCTTTACTCGTTCCGTAATACATCATCTTATAACTAACATCTTAGTTATTATGCTTGCAAGGCTTATGTGATGTGTATTACCGAGAGGGCCCAGAGATACCTCTCCGACAATCGGAGTGACAAACCCTAATCTCGAAATACGCCAACCCAACATCTACCATTGGAGACACCTGTAGTACTCCTTTATAATCACCCAGTTACGTTGTGACGTTTGGTAGTACCCAAAGTGTTCCTCTGGTAAACGGGAGTTGCATAATCTCATAGTTATAGGAACATGTATAAGTCATGAAGAAAAGCAATAGCAACATACTAAACGATCGGGTGCTAAGCTAATGGAATGGGTCATGTCAATCAGATCATTCAACTAATGATGTGACCTCGTTTAATCAAATAACAACTCTTTGTTCATGGTTAGGAAACATAACCATCTTTGATTAACGAGCTAGTCTAGTAGAGGCATACTAGTGACACTCTGTTTGTCTATGTATTCACACATGTATTATGTTTCCGGTTAATACAATTCTAGCATGAATAATAAACATTTATCATGATATAAGGAAATAATTAATAACTTTATTATTGCCTCTAGGGCATATTTCCTTCACACAATACTCCACCGGGGATCCTCCCTCGTCATCCTACAAGAGGGCCATCCTCGGTACTCACACTTATCTTGAGTCTTTTAGTAGTATCCATTAACTTGTCTATGAACTGTATAGGCAACCAAGTAGTCCTTTACCGCGGACGCGGCTATTCGAATAGTTTTTATAGCCTGCAGGGGTGTACTTCATCATACACGCTTTCACCACTTACCGCCGTCTACACGACATGTACTCGGCAACCTTCAAGCGGAAGCCCAGCGAGGGTGTCGGCCACGGCCTACCTAAACACCTAAGTCTCTAGTCCAGGTTTATCGCCTATCCAGGTTCCATCTGTAGGGAGTCCGGCCGAGGTTTCCACTTATGGCCCTAAACGATGTGAACAGGTTTCCCGAGACACCAAACGGGTGACTCGGTACACCGTGCCACGGTGTATCTACGGCAACATAGCCCACCCCTAGGGTCAGTGCTACGCACGGCCGCCAACACATAACCTACAAGCACCAGAAACTAGTTGCAACTCCTGGACAGAGTACTAGGGTGATTAAGAAGCCGAGAGGGTCAATTAAGGATCCCAATGCATGGTAGTAGCTGAATCTTAAGTCACACATACAGATCTCGGTTCTTAGGGACGGTCTCAACGAAACAACCCACCATGTACTCCTACATGGCCTTTCATCGATACCTTTACCAAAACATGTTCAACACATCCCTCATATTACCGACATAAGCATTTCACTCTAGCCCATCACCCCGATGAACCAGACCTGACACAACTCTAAGCATAGCAGGCATAGCAAGGTAGGAAACACATACATGGCTCAATCAACTCCTACACATGCTAGTGGGTTTCATCTAGTTACTGTGGCAATGAGAGGTCATGCAGAGGATAAGGGTTCAACTACCGTAGCACACAGCAGTTTGAAACGCGTTGTCTTAATGCAGTAAACAAGAGCAGAAGCGAGAACATGGGTTTGTATCGGAATGATCAATGGTTGCTTGCCTGATGGAGTGGTAGCGGGATACTGCCCTTCAGTTGGATAGTTGTGAATATCCTCGGAGGCAGAACCTACCACGAGAACACATCGGAACACAATCAACACATGACGATATGCAACAGTATGATGCATGCTATGACATGGCAATATGATTGTGTCTTGGCCTAATGCAAGCCAAAATAGGAGGGAATGAACTCATTTGAATCAAAGATTCAAATATTAGCTCATTAAACATGGCATTTATAGTGCATTACCTTATTCTGCTTAAACAACAAGGTAAACTTATTTTGTCATGCATGAAACCATTACAGATGGATAGATTGAATTTTTTGATAATTTTTCATATATAATTTATCTTATTTGGAGCTATGGTTGAATTTCTATGAATTTTTGAAGTTTGAACTATTTTCTGGAATTTCCTGACTAAATATAATTCCAGAAAAACAACTACTGCATCAGCAATGCGTCAGGGTGACATCAACAGGTCAAAGACGCCAGCCAGGTCAAACCTGACTGGTGGGGCCCACTAGTCAGTGTCTCTGTGCACTAACTATGTTTAGTTACCCTAATTAACTGGCAGGGCCCACTAGTCAGTGACTATACTAATTAAACTAACCTATTTAGTTAGCACTAACAGGGTAATTAGTCGGGCGGGGCCCGCATGTCGGTGAGAGAGAGGGGGGCAGGTCAACCCACATCAGCAGATCAACCTCGCCGGTCAGCGGGTCAGAGCCTGCCGGTGTTTAGCCGCCGGCGAGGCCAGACGAGGTGGCGCGCTGCGAAAAACACCCACAGGGCACCAAATGATGCGCGGAGAGCAGCTACGGGTAGCTGGGGACGATCCGCGGCGTTTGGTGGTGGTGGTTGGGCTCGGGGTGGCCGGAAACGACGCCGGCGACGACCTTGGTGGTCGCCGGAGTTTGGGCGTGGTTGAATCTGACGCTACGGGGCACGGCGAGGCGCGGGGAGTGGTCCGTTAGGCTCCTGGGACTGCGCTGAGCATGGTGGTGTGCCCAGCTTCAAGCCACGGTGGCCCTGGCCACGACAGCGACGAGGAACGGCGCCGGCGAGCTTCGACAGCGGTGGAAATCGGAGCTATAGGCGCAAACGAGCAAGGGCAAGGTGGGGATCGAAGGAGAGGCTCATGGGGAGTGCAGCGGTGGTCTCAGCGGGCTCGGGGACGGGCTGGAGAAGAAGTGAGGTCACCGGCGATCTCGGATGCCCGAGGTTGAAGACGAGGGCGAAGGAGGCGTTGCAGGGCTTCCGGCGAAGCGTGGCTCGGTGGAGAGGACGAGGGAGTCGAGGCGAAGCTGGTGGACTCGTCGGAGGGGCGAGGGGAGGTCTCTAGCGGCCACTACGGCGATCGGCGGCGAGGGGCGCGCTCGGCCATCCGGGAGAGGATGAGGGAGACGAGGGGGAGAGTGAGAGAGGACGAGAGAGGGTCGAGGGGGTCTCGTGGCGTCTCTGGGCGCCTCCCAGCGTCGGCAGAAGCAGGAGGTGGCCGGCGCGTGGCCGGCGCGCGGCGAGCACACGCCCCTGCCTCCTAGCGCGAGGTAGGGGGTGACTGGCGCTGGCCAGTCAGCTGGGCCGAGCCAGGTAAGTCCCAAGTGGCTTCTTTCTCCCTATTTTTTGATTTTTGTTTTCCTTTTCTTTTTTTCTGTAGCTTTAGGGCTTTATTTAAAATACGTAGGCACTTTCTAAAATCCTGAAAATAATTGTGGGCTCTGTTGGAATTATTCCTAACAGCAAACATTTATTTCCAGAATTATTTGAGCATTTGAATTATTTTATAGCATTTAAATGCCCAAATTCAAATATTTATGATTTAAATCAATGAACTTCTGTTGACCTAGAAAAAAGTGCACCTATTTTCCCAGAGGTTCTAACCCAAGGCAAAGAGGGTGAACATTTTAGAAGGGCATTTCAGGTTCATTGAAATTATTTTTAGTAAACCCTAGTTGATTTCAGGGGGGGTGCTGGGGGTTCTGCCTTCCCCATTTCAAGTTTCTGATGAAAGTAAACATGATGCACACTCTAATGCATGGACTAGCTAGGGTGTGACAACTCACCCCCACTCAAAAGAATCTCGTCCCGAGATTTAGGATCCTCTAGAAAGAAGGTGGGGTACTCGAGTCGAAGACGATCCTCCCTTTCCCAAGTGGCTTCTTCCTCGGAATGGTGTGACCATTGAACCTTGGGAAACTTGATATTACGACATCGAGTGGTACGCTCAGCTTGATCAAGGATGTGAACGGGATATTCCCGATAAGAGAGGTTATCTTGTAGATCAAGCGTTTCGTGGTCCACTCCACGGATAGGATCCGCGAAGCATCGCCTGAGTTGCGAGACGTGGAAGACATCGTGAACTCTGGAAAGATGCGGAGGTAGTTCCAATTGGTAGGCAACTTCTCCTCGTTTAGCAAGAATGCGAAAGGGTCCAATGTAACGAGGAGCCAATTTGCCTTTGATACCAAAACGATGGGTTCCCTTTAACGGGGTAACCCGAAGGTAAGCCTTCTCGTCAACTTCATAAGTCATAGGCTTATGTTTGCGATCATATTGACTCTTTTGACGAGATTGGGCTGTTTTCAAATTCTCACGAATAGCGCGAACCTGCTCTTCTGCTTCCTGAATCACATCCGGGCCAAAGAGTTGTCTTTCCCCGGTTTCTGACCAGTTAAGAGGCGTTCGACATTTTCGTCCATAGAGAACTTCGAAAGGAGTTTTGCCCAAGCTGGTTTGATAACTATTGTTATAAGCAAACTCCGCGAATGGAAGGCATTTCTCCCAACTCATTCCGAACGAGATAACAGAAGCTCGGAGCATATCTTCCAGAATTTGATTGACTCGCTCTACTTGACCACTTGAATGAGGATGGAAGGCGGTGCTAAAGGAGAGATGGGTTTCCATAGCATTTTGGAAACTTTCCCAAAATCGAGAGGTGAAGAGACTCCCACGGTCTGAGTTAATTTCCAATGGAACACCATGAAGAGACACTATTCGGGAGATGTATAAATCAGCTAGCTGGCTAGCAGTGATACTCTCACGAACAGGTAGGAAGTGAGCTACTTTGGAAAGTCGGTCGATCACAACGAAGATGGCATTATTCCCTCTCTTGGTCCAGGGAAACCCAGTGATGAAATCCATACTGATTTTATCCCATTTCCATTCAGGAATAGCTAAAGGTTGAAGGGTGCCAGCAGGCCGTTGGTGCTCCGCTTTAACATGATGATAAACGTCGCAATTAGCAATGTATTGAGCGATTTCTCTCTTCATCCTAGTCCACCAAAACCTCTGGCGTAGGTCTTGATACATTTTGGTACTACCGGGATGAATGGTGAGAGGGGATTCATGAGCTTCCTTAAGGATCAACTGGCGTAGAGGTTGTTTCTTCGGAACCACCAAACGGTTCCCGAAGAAGACAGCACCTTGCTCATCCATGGAGAAACATTTAGCAACTCCGCTAACGATGTTTTCCTTAATCCGGGATATGCCCTTATCGTACCGCTGGGCGGTTATGATCTGATCCATAAGGTTGGGTTTCGCCACCAGGGTGGATAGGAATCCTCGAGGAACAATGTGAAGATTAAGCTTACAAAATTCTTCATGGAGAAGTGGTTGACTTTGTTGTAACATCAGGTTGTTACAATAGGACTTACAACTTGGTGCATCAGCCATGACATTGGCTTTCCCCGGGGTGTAAGTTATTCCTAAGTCGTAATCCGAGATCAACTCGACCCAACGTCTTTGCCTGAAATTCAAATCTGGTTGGGTGAAGATATATTTCAAACTTTGGTGATCGGTGAAGATCTTGCAACGATTGCCGAGAAGGTAATGTCGCCAGGTTTTAAGTGCATGGACTACAGCTGCAAGCTCTAGATCATGTGTAGGATAATTTTCCTCATGTGGGTGTAATTGCCGTGAAGCATAGGCAATTTCCTGACGATCTTACATGAGTATGCAACCTAGTCCTTGACGCGAGGCGTCGCAATAGATAATAAAGTCCTTGGAGAAGTCTGGTGGTACCAGTACGGGGGCAGATGTCAGGCGTCTTTTCAGTTCCTGAAAGCTGAACTCGCACGGCGGAGTCCACTCGAACCTTTTATCTTTCTTGAGGAGTTCAGTTAGAGGTTTAGCAACCTTGGAGAAATTTTCGACGAAGCGGCGACAATAGCTCGCTAGGCCAAGGAAACTCCGAACTTGCTTGACCGTTTCAGGTGGAGTCCAATCAAGGACGGCTTGAACTCGCTCGGGATTGACAGCAATACCCTTGCCAGAGATTACATGGCCTAGATAGGTCACTTCTGGCAACCAAAATTCACACTTGGAGAATTTGGCATAAAGGCGATGCTCTCGAAGTTTAATCAATACCAGCCTTAAATGTTCGGCATGTTCCTCTTCATTCTTGGAGTAGATGAGTATGTAATCCAGGTATACTACGACGAATTTATCAAAGTACTCCATGAAAACCGAGTTCATTAACCGGGAGAAGGTGGCCGGTGCATTGGTTAAACCGAAGGACATAACGGTGTACTCGTATTGGCCATAACGAGTAACAAAGGACGTTTTGGGAATGTCCCCGTTTCTGATTTTGATTTGATGGTAACCCAACCTCAAATCCATCTTGGAGAAGACTGAGGATCCGGCGAGCTGATCATACAGATCGTTGATCCTGGGAAGCGGGTATTTGTTCTTGATGGTGACCAAGTTGACGGGTCGGTAATCCACAACCATTCGATCTGTTCCATCCTTCTTCTTGACGAAGAGGACGGGACAAGCCCAAGGAGAGGAACTAGGGCGAATGAAACCCTTGTTCAAGGAGTCATCGAGTTGGTTCTTAAGCTCGGCTAGTTCTAGGGGTGCCATCTCATAGGGTCTTCTAGAAATTGGAACGGTTCCTGGAACAAGGTCTATCACAAACTCGACATCCCTGTCAGGTGGAACACCTGGCAGTTCTTCTGGAAAGACATCCGGAAAGTCTCGGACTACCGGAACATCCTCAAGGTCTGGAAGAGGGTTGGCATTTAGGGAGTAAAGCTGGCGCTTGGCCACTCGAGTTAAGACATTAACTGTCTTGCCCGAGTGGTGAGTAAGTTGAACGGTTCTAGTGGCACAGTCAATCTTAGCATAATGAGCTGTCATCCAGTCCATACCTAAGATGATCTTTATGTCCGAGGACTTGAGAGCTATTAAGGATGCGAGGAAGACAAGCCTATCGACAAGAATTTCGTTCCCATGGCTTACCCTAGAAGTTTGCCATTTGGAACCCGGAGTGTGAATTACCATGGAAGTGGGCATGTCACAGAATGTCTTGTTATGCAACCGAGCATAGTTCTCGGATATGAATGAATGAGATGCTCCAGTATCGAAAAGAACAGATGCCGGATGGCAGTTAACAAGGAGCATACCAAGGACGACGTTGGGATCCTCATGAGCCTCCTCGGCTGAAACATAATTGACATGGCCACGTGCAGTGGTGGCCGGCTTGGCGTAGAAAGTCTTTCCCGCGGGCTTACCACGGCCAACGGACTTTCCAGCTTGATTGGGGTTGTTGTTCTGGGGACACTCTCGGCTATAGTGACCCGGCTCTCCACACTTGAAGCATGTTACCACATTGGGGCGTGGAGCAGCGTTAGCAGCGGGGCCAGCATAGGGCTTGGGCAGTGCGAATTGCTGGTTGGGACGAGGCGCCTCAAAGGATGGCCTCGGGATGAATCTGGGTGGCAATGCCGTGCTTGGACTCCACACCCGGCGCTTCTGAGCTCCAGAGCCGGATGAAGAGCCAAAATCACGGGAGTGCTTGCGTGAAGCGTCATAATCAGTCTGGCCTGTCTCAGCACTGATGGCTTTATTGACCAACTTCTGAAAAGATGTGCCCTCGTGCAGACGAAGATCGCGGCGAAGCTCAGGGCTAAGTCCCTTGCGGAACCTTGCCTGCTTCTTGGCGTTAGTAGAAACCTCTTCAGGAGCATAGCATGCCAGATTCCCAAATTCACGACTGTAAGCATCTACAGTCAGTCTTCCTTGGGTGAAGTTGCAAAACTCCTCCCTCTTGCGATCCATGAAACCTTCCGGAATGTGATGCTCACGGAAAGCCTCACTGAATTCAGCCCAAGTAGTGATTTAACCGACCGGGCGCATAGCTTTGAAGTTTTCCCACCAATGGCTGGCGGGGCCTTCGAGATGATAGGCAACATAGGTAACCTTGTCGGCTTCGGCTATGTTGGCAGAACGTAGCTTGTGGGTGATGCTGTGAAGTCAATCATCCGCGTCGAGGGGCTCGACGGAATGGTTGAACTTTGGTGGGTACAGCTTGATAAAGTCATTGATTGACACCAAGTCATTTCGTGGGTGGCGTGCAGTGTTCTGCTCAATCCACTCCAGCAGGCGGTTGGTCTCACGCTTGTTTCTTTCCGCCTCCAGCATCACTTCGGCCAGAGAAGGCGGGTGAGGCAGATTTTCACCTCTAGCTGCACTGGCTTCCCCCTGCTCCTGGACAGCAGGGTTGCCGCGGGTGTTGACCATCCTAGGAGAAAACAAGACAACGGTTTAGACAAGGATGGCTCAAACTTAGCAAGGAAGTGCGGAATGTAATGGATAACATGGAATGCAGAGATGTTCATCCGTATGTCATGGTAATATAAACTGCCAGTTATATACCAACGGTCATACACACCATACATAGTTTAGTACAAGCCCAGGCTACAGTACAACTATGATGAAAGACGTTACATCTCATCGGAGGCATTCCAAGCTCCAATACATTATTTGTCTACACCTTCGGAATCGATTACACGCAAAGTCATATTCCACAAGTCACGCGGGACAATGGAGATACAACTACTATAATACTAGTGGTACTACTACTAACTCAGACAGCTCCGTAGTAGTCCTCATAGAAGTCACCTCCATAGCCTGGAAGTTCAACGTCGTCATCCGGAAATAGACGGTCCTGAGGAGCCTGTGGACCATAGGGGCTAGGATGAGGTCTTGGAGCAACAAGCGGTGGCTTGCGGGGACCACGGGGTGGGGTGATGCCTCCCACATCACGCCAATCCACCATGTCTGGCAGAGCTGATCTCACAGGATACAGATCCCTTGTATCCATACATCCAGCTTGCACCGTAGGTGCAAACCGAGTCAATGTGGCCCAATGATTAGCACGAGTATTGAAAAGCTCCAACCTCAAGGCCCGATTCTCTCGGTCCTTATCTTCGAGAATCTCGGCAGTGGTACGAGTTAATGAGTCCTCCTAAGTGGAGTCAGCATAGATATCCTGAAGATACCCTTGCGCTCCCGGAAGTGAAGCTGGCATGTAACGGAAATCAGTGTTCCGAAGCAGGCCAGTCCGGACTCGCATGATGGTCATCATGGAATAGGCAGCATCCTGCACAGCCATCTCAACGGTAACCCCGAGTCCATAGGAATAGTGAAGGGGCTCGGTAGATCCAGGATAAGAAGGAAATATCCTGACGGTGCAGAAATACTGGCTTTGATTAAAGTCGCGGAACTGCTCTTCGACAGTGTATTCGGGATACCAGCGGTAACCCGTCTCGATCATGACCCAGACTAACATAGCAGTATGACCGGGCACGTCGAGGCACCTGGTCAGGCGAAGCACTTGGTTTTGAGGGCGGTTGGCCATCTGAAAGCACCACCACAATGCAAAGACATTAGAATTTCTAGGGAAAATTTGACAGCATAACAACTCTAAATGCTCAGAAAAGATTTGAGACATCCACAACAGTTCACAATACCACTCAACAACATCATATCAAGGTTCTGATTCAATTAGCAACATACTAAGAATAGTAGAAACTGAACTGGAACTCGTAACAACAATCCTATAAGCTACTACGGATTAGTAACACGTGAACCTGATAAGAAAAGAGAGCCTAGTACTTAACCCACGTTGAATAAGGAGAGAATGACTCAGATCAGAGGCATAGGTAAAGGAGTAAAAGAACCTTACGTTCCCTCCCACAATCAATTCCCCTACATATAACTAAAGCATTTCTAGACTCAACATCAACCAGTTTGGCTCAACGAACCTACAGGCAGTCCGGCTCTGATGCCAAAGCTGTCAGGACCCCAATTCCAAGCCACATCGATCTAGCTGGTAACACCTCATATCACTTTGCGGCCTCACGCACGGTATCCCACGGGTGTCGCCTTACCATGGACCGGGACCGTTTGCGCCTTTTGGCTCACGTATATGATAGTGTCGCTAGCATCCATATGACAGAGAACCCGGGCCGACATGGCTAGTCGTGAACCCAAAGCGGCACAGACCTATGGAGACAGGCATACATGAATCACATCGAACATGTCAGTCATCAACGAGTGATTCCGGGCTGTAGCACTAGGCTAACAGGACTTCGGGGATCCCGGGCTGTAGGAGGCTAGGCAGGACTCCAGAAGTCACCGCGTGACATTTCCCCGAAGGGACAGACATAGGGACGAAGTGAGACACATGCCGGCCAGTCAAGCGTCCTGAACAGTAGTGCTGGGCTAGCAGGACTCTGGTGAACCGGGCTGTAGCGGACTACTATGGCTCTAGGAACACTAGACTACATTTCCCCATAAGAAAGGCTGCCAAGGATAATCAACTAGATTGTCGGATCCCACTCATACCAAGCATTTCAATCATACACACAATATGCCCGATATGAGTACATACAACATGGCATCACAACAAAACTCTACAACTCAAATACTTTATTTAAAGGCTCCAGAGAGCCATACATAACATGTCATAGAGATAGGGGTCACATGACCCGACACTCAAGTCATACAATCATACAAGCACGTGCGGAAGCAACTAGTCTGAGTACAGACTCTAAAAAGAAAGAAGGCTTCTCGAAGCCTATCTATCTACATAGGGCCCTCCATGGTCAGGATCACCACCTGGGTGGCTAGTCACTCATCAAGGTCTACATAAAACCCATTGGAGGGGGCAGTGTTGTCATCTGAAAACAATAAATAGGCAAACATGAGTACAAAGGTACTCAGCAAGTCTTACAACAGAACCCACTATACATGCTTATTCTCAAGAAGGTGGTGGGGTTAATGCAGCAAGCCAGCTTTGACTCTTGGCTAAACTACCCTACGGAACTTCACTAGTAAAATAGTTTGCGCACACGAGTCCACTACTCACCAACACAATACTCCACCGGGGATCCTCCCTCGTCATCCTATGAGAGGGCCATCCTCGGTACTCACAGTTATCTTGAGTCTTTTAGTAGTATCCATTAACTTGTCTATGAACTGTATAGGCAACCAAGTAGTCCTTTACCGTGGATGCGGCTATTCGAATAGTTTTTATACCCTGCAGGGGTGTACTTCGTCATACACGCTTTCACCACTTACCGCCGTCTACACGACATGTACTCGGCAACCTTCAAGCGGAAGCCCAGCGAGGGTGTCGGCCACGGCCTACCTAAACACCTAAGTCTCTAGTCCAGGTTTATCGCCTATCCAGGTTCCATCCACAGGGAGTCCGGCCGAGGTTTCCACTTACGGCCCCGAACGATGTGAACAGGGTTCTCGAGACACCAAACGGGTGACTCGGTACATCGTGCCACGGTGTATCTACCGCAACATAGCCCACCCCTAGGGTCAGCGCTACGCACGGCCGCCAACACATAACCTACAAGCACCAGAAACTATTTGCAACTCCTGGACAGAGTACTAGGGTGATTAAGAAGCCGAGAGGGTCAATTAAGGATCCCAATGCATGGTAGTAGCTGAATCTTAAGTCACACATACAGATCTCGGTTCTTAGGGACGGTATCAACGAAACAACCCACCATGTACTCCTACATGGCCTTTCATCGATACCTTTACCAAAACATGTTCAACACATCCCTCATATTACCGACATAAGCATTTCACTCTAGCCCATCACCCCGATGAACCAGACCTGACACAAATCTAAGCATAGCAGGCATATCAAGGTAGGAAACACATACATGGCTCAATCAACTCCTACACATGCTAGTGGGTTTCATCTAGTTACTGTGGCAATGAGAGGTCATGCAGAGGATAAGGGTTCAACTACCGTAGCACACAAGAGCAGAAGCGAGAACATGGGTTTCTATCGGAATGATCAATGGTTGCTTGCCTGATTGAGTGGTAGCGGGATACTGCCCTTCAGTTGGATAGTCGTGAATATCCTCGGAGGCAGAACCTACCACGAGAACACATCGGAACACAATCAACACATAACGATATGCAACAGTATGATGCATGCTATGACATGGCAATATGATTGTGTCTTGGCCTAATGCAAGCCAAAATAGGAAGGAATGAACTCATTTGAATCAAAGATTCAAATATTAGCTCATTAAACATGGCATTTATAGTGCATTACCTTATTCTGCTTAAACAGCAAGGTAAACTTGTTTTTTCATGCATGAAACCATTACAGATGGATAGATCGAATTTTTTTGATAATTTTTCATATATAATTTATCTCATTTGGAGCTATGGTTGAATTTCTATGAATTTTTGAAGTTTGAACTATTTTCTGGAATTTCCTGACTAAATATAATTCCAGAAAAACAATTACTGCGTCAGCAATGCGTCAGGGTGACATCAGCAGGTCAAAGACGCCAGCCAGGTCAAACCTGACTGGTGGGGCCCACTAGTTAGTGACTATACTAATTAAACTAACCTATTTAGTTAGCACTAACAGGGTAATTAGTTAGGCGGGGCCCGCATGTCGGTGAGAGAGAGGGGGGAGGTCAACCCACGTCAGCAGATCAACCTCGCGGGTCAGCGGGTCAAAGCCTGCCGGCGTTTAGCCGCCGGCGAGGCCAGACGCGGTGGCGCGCTGCGGAAAACGCCCACAGGGCACCAAATGATGCGCGGAGAGGAGCTACGGGTAGCTGGGGACGATCCGCGGCATTTGTTGGTGGTGGTTGGGCTCGGGGTGGCCGGAAACAACGCCCGCGACGACCTTGGCGGTCGCCGGAGTTCGGGCATGGTTGAATCCGATGCTACGGGGCACGGCGAGGCGCGGGGAGTGGTGCGTTAGGCTCCTGGGACTGCGCTGAGCATGGTGGTGTGCCCAGCTTCAAGCCACGGTGGCCCTGGCCACAACGGTGACAAGGCACGGCGCCGGCGAGCTTCGGCCGCAGTGGAAATCGGAGCTATAGGGCGCAAACGAGCAAGGGGAAGGTGGGGATCGAAGGAGAGGCTCACGGGGAGTGCAGCGGTGGTCTCAGCGGGCTCGGGGATGGGCTGGAGAAGAAGTGAGGTCACCGGCGATCTCGGAAGCCCGAGGTTGAAGACGAGGGCCAAGGCGGCGTTGCAGGGCTTTGGGAGGACGAGGAAGTCGAGGCGAAGCTGATGGACTCGTCGGAGGGGCGAGGGGAGGTCTCTAGCGGTGACTACAGCGATCGGCGGCGAGGGGCGCGCCCGGCCATCATGGGAGAGGATGAGGGAGACGAGGGGGAGAGTGAGAGAGGACGAGAGAGGGTCGAGGGGGTCTCGTGGCGTCTCTAGGCGCCTCCCAGCGTCGGCAGAAGCAGGAGGTGGCCGGCGCGTGGCCGGCGCGCGGCGAGCACGCGCCCCTGCCTCCTGGCGCGAGGTAGGGGGTGACTGGCGTTGGCCAGTCAGCTGGGCCGAGCCAGGTAAGTCCCAAGTGGCTTCTTTCTCCCTATTTTTTGATTTTTGTTTTCCTTTTCTATTTTTCTGTAGCTTTAGGGCTTTATTTAAAATACGTAGGCACTTTCTAAAATCCTGAAAATAATCGTGGGCTCTATTGGAATTATTCCTAACAGCAAACATTTATTTCCAGAATTATTTGAGCATTTGAATTATTTTATAGCATTTAAATGCCCAAATTCAAATATTTATGATTTAAATCAATGAACTTCTGTTGACCTAGAAAAAAGTGCACCTATTTTCCCAGAGGTTCTAACCCAAGGCAAAGAGGGTGAACATTTTAGAAGGGCATTTCAGGTTCATTGAAATTATTTTTAGTAAACCCTAGTTGATTTCAGGGGGGTGCTGGGGGTTCTGCCTTCCCCATTTCAAGTTTCTGATGAAAGTAAACATGATGCACACTCTAATGCATGGACTAGCTAGGGTGTGACAGTCGGGATGGTGCCGAAGGATCCGGCAAGAAGCGTGGCGGCCAAGGAGGTCGCCGCGGCAAGGATAACCAGCAAGAGAGGCCCGCTCGGGGCCGCGACAAGAAGCAGGAAGACGATGACCGTGACAAGGACAACGAGTCCGGTGAGCATGAGTTCCGAAAGGCTACGGAGGCCATGTGCGGCGATGGTGGCGCCTCGCTGCATACTTCTCACCACTAGCTCAAGTAGTGGGCGCATGAGATCACAGCAGCAGAGCCATCGTTCGATGCTCAGAAGCCACTGAAGTGGTCCAGCACGCCCCTCATCTTTGACGCCGAGGACCACCCTGACCGCACAACTACAGTTGGGTGTTTGCCATTGTTGGTCTCACCAATGATACGCAACCTCAAGGTGAATAAGATGCTGGTTGACGGCAGGGCCGTCCTGAACTTGATCTCATCCATCGTGATCAAAAGGCTTCAAATTCTTGATGGAGACCTTGAGGAAACGGGTACTTTCAAGGGGTCAACCCGGGAAGGAGCCAGCCGAAGGGGAAGGTCACATTGCCCGTGACGTTTGGGGGTGAGTTGAACTACAGGACACAGAGGATCGTCTTTGATGTGGCCGAGATCCCCTTGCCCTACAACGGAAGTCTCGGCCGCCCGGCACTAGCCAAGTTCATGGCGGCATCGCACTATGCCTACAATATGCTGAAGATGCCTGGGCCGATGACCATCATCTCCGCCCCCTCCAACAAGAAGGATGCGCTGATTTGCGCTGACCAACTCTATCGAGAAGCAGTTGCAGCTGCCGACACCAAGGCACTTGCTCCTGCCATTAAGGCCCCGGGAAGGAAGAAGAAGACCGGCAAGACCTCTCGCACCTACTCCGGCAAGCACACCTCTTCGGAGTGATGTGCTACCATCGGGGATGTGCCCGAGAGCTCTACCGGCAAAAGCAAAAAATCCAGAGCTGCACCACCAGAGACCAAGAGGGTGTCCGTCAAGGAGGATGGCACTAGAGGGGCTTTCACCATAAGATCCACTCTCGACAGCAAATAGGAAGGCGCGCTCGTCGCTTTCCTATGGGCGAATGTCGATGTGTTTGCATGGCAAGCATCTGACATCCCCGGCGTTCCCAAGGAAGTGATTGAGCACCACCTTCCTATCTGTCCCCATGTGTGACACGTTAAGCAGAAGGTCAGGAAGCAAGCTTTGGAACGATAGGAGTTCATCATAGAGGAGTTCAGAAAATTGGGAGAGGCAGGTTTGGTGAGAGGAGTGCTTCATCCGACGTGGTTGGCCAATCCGGTGGTGGTTCGCAAGGCAAATTGGAAGTGGAGGCTTTGTATTGACTACACGGATGTCAATAAGGCTTGTCCTAAGGTCCCCTTCCCGTTGCCGCGCATCGACTAGATTGTTGAGTCCATGGCCAGGTGTGATCTATTGTTATTGCTCGATGCCTACTCGGGCTACCACCAGATCTTCATGGCAAGAGAAGATGAAGAGAAGACAACCACTATCACCCCACGTGGTACGTATTGCTTTTTACGGATGCCTTTCGGGTTGAAGAGTGCTGGATCGACATTCACAAGGGCGGTCCAGATTGGTCTTGAGCCCCAGCTACATAGAAATATGGAAGCATATATGGATGACATAGTGGTCAAAACCAAGGACAAGGCGACCCTTGTAAAGACCTAGGAGAGACATTTGCCAACCTATGCAAGATCAACCTCAAGCTGAACCCTAAGAAGTGTGTCTTTGGCGTCCCATCAGGAAAACTTCTCTGGTTCTTTGTGTCGCATCATGGGATCGAGGCAAACCCAGAAAAGATCAAGGATATCGAGCAGATTGAGGCACCCAAGCGGATCAAAGATGTGCCCCAGCTCATTGGCCGCGTTGCCACCATGAGCAGGTTCATCTCCAAGTCCGCTGAACATGCCCTTCCCTTTTTCAAAATCTTGAAGAAGTCAGGCCCAATGGTGTGGACCACAGAGGCCGAGGCGGCGTTGCAGGATCTGAAGAAATACCTTTCCTCTGCGCCAATACTGGTTGCGCCTAAACCACAAGAGATGTTGTTGCTGTATCTGGCGGCAATGAATCAAGTGGTCAGTGCCGCACTAGTGGCGTAGAGGGAGGTCGACGAAGAGGCAGTGGCCACAGCAGGACCGGAAGATGACAAGTCAGGGATTCCCCCAGCAGGGCCTGGTGATGGCAAGGCAAGGTCCTTGGCAGAATCCAAGACCATCGAGGCAGGGTCTGCACAGCCAAGTGAACTGGTGCAGAAGAAGAGGATGATGCAGCACCCAGTTTACTTTGTCAGCTCCCTCTTGCAGGGGGCCAGGTCAAGGTACTCCATTGTGCAGAAATTGCTCTTCCGCCTCCTTATGGCCTTGAGGAAGCTGCGTCATTACTTCCAAGCCCACGAGATTACTGTCGTCACCCGCCTCCCATTGCAACGGATACTGCACAACCCAGATGCAACCGGAAGGATTGTGAAGTGGGCCTTGGAGTTGTCGAGCTTTGGGTTCAAGTTTGAAAGTACTTCGACAATCCAGAGCAGAATCTTGGCGGAGTTCTTTGCAAAATGGACCCTGGCAAGGAGGTAAGTCGCGACTAGATCATGTACTTTGACGGGGCTTTCTTGCTGCAAGGCACCGGTGCCGGTGTGCTTCTTGTCGCACCCACCGGAGGGCACCTCAAGTATGTGATCTAGATGCATTTTCCTAGGGAGATGTCCACAAACAACACTGCTGAGTACGAGGGGTTGCTCGCCGGTGTTAGGATCACAGCAGACCTCGGGGTGAAGAAGCTCATCGTTAGGGGTGATTCGCAGCTTGTCGTCAGACATGTCAACAAAGATTACCAGAGTCCGTTGATGGAGGCCTACGTAGATGAGGTGAGGAAGCTGGAGGAGCACTTCGGCGGTATTCAAGCGGAGCAAGTTCACCGAGCGGAGAACGACATTGCTGACTACCTGTCAAAGCGCGCTGCATTCAAGCTACCTGTGGAACCAGTTACCTTTTTGCTTCGGCTAAGTCAATCATCCATTGAACTGTCAACGGAGCGGAACAAGCGGAGGAAATCGGGCCACAGCAAGTACTTCCCCGCCGAGCCCCCAGGGGCCGCCGGCAAGAGTGTTACCGTGGATTCCGAGCCTGCCAAGGGGCAGCTGGCTCCGGTAGCGCGCCAAGCCCTGGCCGTAGAGACGGCTGCCCCCCATGGCAGAAGAGATGCCTTTGGTCCTTGCCGCCGAGCCCCAGGCTCCGGCATGGGCACACCATACCATCTCTTTCCTCCAAACAGGGGAACTTCCTGAAGAACAGGAAGAAGTGGAAAAGGTAGCCCGTCGGTCTGCCTTGTACCAGTTCGTCGATGACATCTTGTACAGAAAAAGACCGAACGATGTGAAATTGAAGTGCATTCCCCGGGAGGAAGGACTAGAGCTGTTGGCAGAGATACATGGAGGCATATGTGGCTCCCACATAGGGTCGAGGGCCCTTGCCGGCAAGGCATTCCAGCAAGGCTTCTTCTGGCCCCCCGCCCTCCAAGATGCAACATCACTAGTAACCAGGTGTGAAGCGTGCCAGTTCCATTCAAGGAAGCTTCATCAACCAGCTCAATCCCTTCAAACAATTCCTCTCTCCTGGCTGTTTTCGGTTTGGGGGCTCGACGTACTGGGCCCCTTCCCCCGTGCTGTCAGGGGCTTTGAGTACTTGTACATTGCAATCGACAAGTTGTCACACCCTACATTTTGTAACTCTTCATTTGCATTAATAAAGCACGAAAATTTGGACCAACAAAAACTTTTGCATTATTTGGCTTTTATTTTGGAGTTGGATTTGTCTGTGTGGTTTTTTAAGTGCTCTTTAAAGTCAACTACTCCACCTTCTGTACTTCATCTCCTTGCCCCAAACTTCTGCCCAATGATCATGCCATGTGTATAGTACAATATAGTATTTTCTTACAAAAATAATTTGGCCAAATAGTATTTTCAAAAATTAGTTTTCCAAAAACCCCTGGATTGAGGTTTGCACTGCAAGTACCTGATTTGGGGTATGAAAAATATTTCAAAAGGTATATTTGAAACCTATTAGATATAGGATTCCCATAAACCCCAAAAATATAATTTTAAAAGTTATTTTCCTATTTTATTTAAAAGCTTTTTCTAAAGGCCAGAAATGGTCTTTAATAGGGAAAAATATTTTATTATTTTAAAAAATATTTGACAAAAATCAGGGAAACTCAGTGGGCATATATTTCCCATATATAAGAGTTTCAACACATGGTCATGTTCAAAATATTGGAAAAAACCTCCCAAAACCATTTCTGCCCATTTCAAGGATTTGAAATATTTCTACAGGAAATATTTCCATACAAATCCAAGAAAAATCCAGCAAGTCACAAATGCATATTGTGATGATGTTGCAAAGCCTCACTTCAATCAAGGTCATTTTGGTCCACCAAAATGCCCCATAACCCTTTCTGTTCAGAACATAATTTGAGCAGGTTTGTACTACCAACTTTCTCTCCTTGACCTCAACTATTGAGAGCATGTTCATATGACCAAATGAGGCCACTACACCAAGTAGTGCATCAAGGAGAAGTGTTATGCTCAACTAGATCTACACAAGTCTATTTCTGCTCATTTCTAGGGTTTACAAAAGTTGCATTGGCAACTTTACCCAAATAAGCTCCAAGTTGGTGAGAGGCCCTAATTATATGTGTCATTTCACCCTGTGGACTCTTATGGCAATGGGAAATCATTTGCTTGCCAAAACCTTTATCAAACACCTTCTGCCACTTTTGAAAAATAACCATTTTGACCACTAAAACTATTCTCCTTGAGCTCAACTTTTTACCATAGCTCCTCCTAGTCCCCTTTCACCTCCAGTAACAATGGCAAATCCACAGCTCAATTATTGGATAGGTAAAACCCCACTTTCTCTCTCTGGACAGCCCATTTGCACACTTCTTCTTCCTCTCTCCTCACCCTAGTGGCCATCCAGAGCATCCAATGACTCTCCCTACTTCTATACTCCACCCTTGAGCTACTGGACACGGTTGGCCGTGCCCACAAGGCATAGAAAATGCCATGCCAGCCATTTGGGTGCTCTGGAGCGCGCTACAGTGCGCTCCCGCACTGTAGCTGCCCCCTTCCAACCGCCTCCGGCCACCTCGGGCGTCCCCAGCGCGCCCGACGATGCGCCTCGACGTCTGCAACATGCCACGGTGCTGTCCCCCTCCTCTCTCGTCCTCCCCGCGCCTCCGTGCTAGCAAACAGAGGCCGCCCGAGCGCGCCAATGGTGCGGCTCACACGCGCGCGCCTCTGGCCCCCTGCTCCCTCCCTCTCTTCTTTCCCTCGCTCTGGACCGAACCCATGAGCACCCCAGACATGTCCACGCGCGCCCCCGTGACCCACAGAAACGGCAACAACCTCGCCGGCGCACGCGTCTACGGTGAGCCATGGCTCGCCTACTTAAAGGCCTCCCCGAGCCTCCCAATCACCACCACTCGCCCCCACCTACTCCAAAAAGGACCCCTGTGCCCTCCACTCTCCTCCAGGAGCACCCGAGCTCGAGCTCCGCCGCCTCGGGTCGTCGTCGATCTTGTGGTACGGGCTCCCTCCGCCCCTCCTCTCTCTCGATCTGGACCCTCCACACCTCCCTGATCATTTCCCCTTTGTTTCCCCTCTCTCTTGCAGTCGGAAACGGCCGGAGCCATCAACGCCCGATGCTCCTCCGCCGAGAACCTCATCGCCGGCGAACCACGGCCGAGGTTGAAGACGACGGCCGTGGGGCCCGTCGGTCAACCTCTGACTCTGACGGGCGGGCCCCACCCGTGAGGTTTACACATGCAAACGCGCGCACCGGTTCACTGCATCGACTGAAGGCGTATTTTGCCTTTACGCCTTCAACATGGCAGCCTTGCGTGGGCTGAAACCCATCTGGGCCTGCTGCACTGTGGTCCTTCTGGCCCAGTTGCACAGTGCAGCTTTTCCTTTTTCTTTTTCTGTCACTTTTCCAAAAATTCCACAGGATAAAATATATGTCCAAGTAAATTAATTCCAATTCCTAAATTCCCAAAATATTGCAACCTATTTAATGGTGCAAGTTTCATTCAAATCCAACAACTTTTTCTTCACTGTAAATATTTAAATGTGATTTTAAGCATTTAAATATGCCTTTGTAAATCCATTTCTCCTATTCTGCTACTCCAAAACCAAAACTAGGAATTTTCCCCTTCTTAGTTTTCACCCTAGTATTTAACAAAAATGAGTTGACATTTTTCTGAGCACTTTGGTTTTTCTGTTTTATTATTGCCTTATTTTTCTCGTTATTATTTTGCGACGATAGATTGCGTTGCTGACAAAGGAGTTGGACCAGAAGACTTTGAAGACCCAGAAGACTTTGTTGAGCCAGGCAAGCAGCCCTTTGACCATGTCTATAAAACCCTTTTATGCATGTCATATAGCACTTTATTATTGTTGCATCGGGATGATGATGAGATGGTAACCACTTTGGTGGGTTGCCTTCGTTACTTCCTTGTTGATACTTGCATTGTGCATGATCCTACCTTCCTATGAGGGTTATGCCAGTGGGAGTAGATAGGATGCTAAAGTAGTTGCTACGCAAAAAGGGGACGGGTATATGCATGGTGATGGAGACAAAGTATTTTCAAAGGACTTTTCGAAAACCCCGTCGGGTGCCACTTATGCCCGAGGGATATAATGAGATGGGTAACCACTTGATGATGAAGTGGTGTACCGAGGCAAGTGTGTTTGTGTGTTGCTTTCAAAAACGGATTGGTTTAAGTTGCGACCGTTATTCCAACCTTACATGCGCAACCACTCTACCCTTATATGTGAAAGGGCATTATTGATTACCTATGCCGATACTAGCTTGGAGCCCGCATTACTAGTGACGGGGGAGAGTTGGTGCTCTCTCTCGGGACGGGGTCGTGCCAGGTAGGGCGGCCATGACTGTTTTCACAGGGCACCGGATACACCGTTGTGTCCCCTCTCGGATGCTACGATCTCGAGTGAGTCTTGTATGATGTACATCGTGAGGATAGGGACCAACAAGTGGACTCGTTGTTAGTGTCGCCTAGGGAAAGACAGTGATCGGGTGCTTACCCCGGGTACTTGAGGTACCGCGGGTCGTGGATGACACGAAAGTTCCCCGGATCTTGTGGGTAAAGTGTGCAACCTCTGCAGAGTGTAAAACTATTCGAATAGCCGTGTCCACGGTCAAGGACAGTTGGGTAACCGCTCTTGGGCTACGTCCACATATTTACAAACCAGTGTGTGTGTTTGGATAAGTGGGAAGAACTACTTGGGTCAAGTCAAAGGACTTGACATGATTGAGTTGGGTTGGTGCCCACTCTTTTTATGTTGATATCTGTAACCTGTCCTCATGGTTAATTGAATTCTCCTAATGCATGTCTTACAAGTTGTTGAACATGTCATTGCACTCAAAACTAGCTTTCCGCAAAAATTTGCCTATATCATGCATTTTTGTACCTTCAACCAAAACATGGGTTGCTTGTCAGTACATTCAAAGTACTCATGGAAGAACAGGAGTTCGAAGAAGAGTTCTTTGGAGACCAACATGCGAACTAGGACATTTCCCAGTCAGAGTGCCTGTAGGGTTAAGGCAGATGGCATGGGTTCTACTTATCGACGAAGATTTCCGCTGCTTATGTTTCATTTGATGTTCAGCCCTTAAGGCTTTATCTATGTAAGACTTGACCATAATGGTCATAATTTGTGTAAGACAGTATGTATGCATGTAAGACTCTTGTTATTCAGCTTCTGTGTGTTCAATGAGCATTGATCTCTGGGATCACTGTACACATGCATTCGGTGATCACGACTTATGAGTCGGGGTCCCCACACAAGTTCACAAAGTGGCCAGAAGTGGAAGCAGTGAGGAAGGTGACAGCACAGTCAGCCGTCAAGTTCTTCAGGGGACTAGTTTGTCGTTTTGGTGTGCCAAACAGAGTCATCACCGACAACGGCATGCAGTTCACAAGCCATGCCTTCATGCAGTACATCTGAGACCTCGGCAGCAAGGTCTGTTTTGCTTTCGTGGCACACCCACGGAGCAATGGCCAGGTGCAGAGGGCAAATGCTGCAGTACTGCGAGGCCTGAGAACAAAGACTTTTGACAAGCTGCACAAAAGCGGAAGGCGCAGGATTGATGAGTTGCTGGCGGTTCTTTGGTCTATCAGAACGACGCCAAATCGAGCCACCGGCCAGACACCCTTTGCCCTGGTGTACGGGGCAGAAGCAGTTCTCCCCACGGAACTCATATACGGGTCACCTCGAGTGCTTTCTTATGACGAGCTTGAGAAAGAGCAATTGCGGCAGGATGACACAACACTCCTTGAGGAAGATCGTCTTCGTGCGGCTGTGAGAGCAGCATGCTACCAGCAAGCCTTGCGCCGCTACCATAGCCGCAAGGTCCAGGCCCGAAGCTTTGAGGAAGGCGACCTTGTTCTTCGGCGCGTTCAGTCGGAGAAGAATTCCAACAAGTTGACGCCAAAGTGGGGAGGCCCTTATCAGGTAATACGAGTCACCAGGCCCGGCGCAGTCCACCTAGAGACCGAAGAAGCTGTCCCAGGAAGCAATTCTTGGAACATCGAACATCTTTGCAAGTTTTACCCATAAGGCACGGTTGTCGGGCCTCCCGACGAACCACCTTTTGTACAAGCCTTGGCGGCAAGGTATGTAACCCTCTATACAAAGCCAGGCACAGACCTTGAGCATAAATAAACGAAGCACTGGAGCCCTAAGTTATAGCATGCATGCTAGGTCAAATCTTTCCCTCGGTTAGGGTTGATAGTGCTTAGCGGAGACTAACTCCTAGCCTACAGGTCGAGTTTGCGTCTTTCTGTTCTCTTTGGTTCGCAGGGCATGCGGACACTTCTGCTGAGCCGCTTGGGAAAAAGAGAACGAACCAGCGCTCCGGCTCCAGCAAGCCAAGACTGCCAGGCGCTGAAGATACAAGGATCCAACCACGAAAAGCCAAGGTTGCCGGGGGCTACAGATTCAGATAAGTCTTTCATCCCCCTGTTATGCGTTTTCGTATAGAACTGGGACATGTGAAACCTCGTTTATGTTCTTGAAACCATCATGCTCCCCCTTTCCTGTACCCAAGAGCTACCTCCTGGGTCGGAATTTGGTAGTAGTCGCGATGGCGAGGAGATTAATGAGGGGCCTAACTCTACTTCGCTCTGCCTCCGCCAAGAGCGCGAGAATAGTCGACCGAAGTGAAGAGACGGCAAGGCCTGTTGCCGGGCGACAATGTTTATCTTAAGAATAACAAGGATTCATCCTTGGCATGGGCCTCGCTCACGCACAAAGAACCCGGCAAGCACCCTTTTTCATTAAAAAGATCCCATATGGGTACAGTTCATACGAAATTAAAAACATGAGCAATTGGATACCAAGTCTTAAAATTAACAACCGCCCGCAGGCTTACAAACTAAAAAAAGATAAGATGCCCGTAATCCCTTTCTTGTCCCTCTCCTCAGAAGGTGGAACAAGAGGGAAGGAGGGAGAAAAGAGCGCCTAGGTGAGGTGCGAGGAGCAGAAGGCACCAAGAGAACGTCCCGATGCCGGGAGGGGAGCTGGAAGATGAGGCAGCGGGCCGACAATATGTGACGAAGGCATCGGTGCCCGCGTACTCCGACTTGACGGCCGGCACCCGCCTTCTACGCCCTCTCCGACCCTCCTACGCCAGCCGCCCAAGGAGACGACGGGGAGCACCTCGATGCAGAGCTTGGCGGGGATGGCCCTCGGCAAGGCGCGTGGCCAAGGGAGGTGCGGCGCGGTCAGTCGAAGTCGGTGTCGGCATCATACCACTTGACTCCGTCGCCGTCGCTGTCCTCCTCGTCACTCCCGCTTGAGGAGGAATCTTCATCGTCGGAGGAGCTCTCCACGCAGCACTTCAAGCGAGTTCTGAGATCTCCGAAGACCTTGACGGAGAGCAGGCTGCCCTCCATTAACTTGCAGTAGAGGACAAGCCCCTCCATCAGGCTGTGGTTGCGTGTGAACGTCTTCCATCCACGGCGGAGGTACATGACGTGAGGGGCAGGGAAGTCGACATCGACCCGCATGCCGCCGTTCCCGCAGCCCTTCATGAGCAACCAGAGCGTCTGGGGTGGATCGAGCTCCATCTCCCAAACAAAGGTAGTAGGGAGACGGAGGTGGCGACGCGGTGGCCGGCGCAGCCTGATGAAGAACTCGCGGGGCTGGTCCCTGACTTGGTGCTCCGTCTGGGAGGCATCGCTGGCAGAGGTGAGGCTGATGCGCCGCCCCGTCCTCCTCTTCCCCAAGCGCCACGATGACCTCGACCTCGCCCCCTCCCCCTTCTTCTCGTGGCCGGTTTTGCCGCCACGAGCTCTTGGAAAGGAGGAACATGCTGGCGAGTAGCGACCCTTGCCGCCACCGTCGAAGGGCCAGCGCTTCCTCTCGCCATGGCGATGGAAGAAAGAAGCGGAGGTGGAAGGAGATGGATGATGGAAGAACGTGGAATGCTGCCCCACCTCCCCTCCTTATAAAGGGGCGGAGTTGGGGCTCGGCCGCCCCACTCGACCAATCCGGTCATCTGGGGCGCAGGGAATCAGGACCGGCCCGCTGCCCCAATCAGCGACGGCCCGATTTCCCACCTCCACCTCCTGCCACCTGCATGAGGGACACATGGCGAGTGAGCAGCATTGAAGGGACAGGTGAGGCAGCCGCTCCACACCCCGTGATCGCGGGGTGCGGGCGCCTTGAAGGCCATGACCCGAGTCCACCCGAGTAAATAGGCCAGGCCTCTACGCCTCCCTCCTTTTATGGGGAAGGCGCGAGCCGCCTCTTTACCATGATGTGACGCATGCATGCAGGAACCACTCCATGCATGACCCCCATGTCACACACGACCCTCCATGTCGCTCGTTCAACGCGGGTCATGGGGAAGCGCAGCGGACGGGAAGTTACTACGGTAAAATCCGCCACACCTACACGCGCACCGTTCTGGGCCTAGCCCAAATGCGTCGCGCTTATGTGTGGCCAGGCCCAGGGGCTCCTGTCGGTGTACAAAAGTAGGGGCTCTCATTTTGAGCCCTTTACATGTGCATGGGCAGTCAGAGCCATGCGCCGCGGCCACACTTAGCAGGGTAAAGGAGGGAAGCCGGAGAGAAGCCAAAGCACAAGACGACCAAGGCGACGCCAAGACCGGAAGTGCAGGAGGGAAAGAGGGCAAGGTGGACTCCCTCGGCAAGATCCTTGCCGAGCCCCCCCCCCCCCTGCAGCCCCAGCAAGAGCCTTGCCAGGGCAACTTGCCCAACCTAACCAACCGCATTGGAACCAGGGCTCGGGAGGCGCCTCTGTGGTGGCATGTAAATCTTCGTCAAGCTCATAAATATACGAGTTCACATGAGAACTAGAAGACGGCGACCCTCGGCAGGATCCTAGCCGAGGAAATCCACAAGACCCCCGGCAAGACCCTTGCCGGGGATGACAGCAACTCCCCGGCAAGACCCTTGCCGGGACCCGTATGTGACGCCCCAAGACCGGAGCTTCAGATGCCTTCCATGTTTCCGAGTGTTGTCGTGTGTTTTGTTTTGGTTCTTTCCATCATGTGCATTGCATCATGTCTTCTTGCCATTATGTCATTTATTTTTTTCTTAACTCAACTAAATAATGGCATGGACCTTTGATCCATTTAAACCGAGGGAATTCACATGGTGATTCTCTTTACAACATATCCTCTCGATATCTAGAGAGCTATTATAAATATTCCATTAACTTTGGAATCACCTATAACACACTTGCATATTAATTCCTTGGCCTTTTCTTCTTGGAGTGTTGACTCTCTAACCTTGCCTTATATCCTTTCGTCATTTTCTGGAGCTTCACCTAAAATTTCAACATTTTTGGTCACTCCAGAAACCTCGTCCCAGTTCAAACCCATTTGAATTAAATTCAAATGAGTTTGAAATCTTTTGTTCGACCGGGCTTTTTCTATTTTTCTCGGAACGAGCATATTTTTGTGAGTTCGGAAAAATTATCCCCATGCTCAAAATCATTTCCTTAACCCTCCTTTTCTTTTTTTTCTCTCTACTTCTTTTCTCTTAATAGAATAGAAGGAGAGAGAGGAGAGAGCCCAGCAGGCCGACCTCTAGGGCCCATCCCTAGGCCCAGCCATGCCCCTGCCTATCCCCGCGGCCCATCTGCACCGGCCTTTAGGCCAGCCTTTTCCTGTCTAACCCTAGGCCCATCTAGCCCATCTAATCTAAGCCCAATCTCTAGTCCCCTCATCTAGCACTCCCTCTCGCTTGCCCCTTGCGCCGCTAGGAGAGGAGGCACCATGCTCTACCCCTCCTCTGCCCGATCCCATCTCCCTCGATCTCTCTTTCTCGCTCGCAACACCAGCTCTCCTGGATCCTCCCTGCCATGCGGCCTCGCTGCCACGGGCCACCATCGCCGCCGCTTCCTGCGTTGAGGAGCCGCCGCGCCAAGTCCCTGTGTCCGCGCCTCCAACCCCGAGCGCCGCCCCATGGAGCCACGGCCCCCTGCTCCGGTGAACCTAGCTCCGCCGCCACTAGAGGTCGACCCGACTCCCAATCCCCTCGTCGGCCTCCTCTGCTTGGCCGCCTCGACCATCGGTGCTTCCGTGAGCTGCCCCGCGCCCCTGCCGAACCTCCCGGTGACCTGCATCTCGTCCGGTGGCTCCGGCGTGCCTGCGCCACCTCGAGCACCCAGCAGGAGCCTCGCGCCGCTCGCTCCCTTCGTCGTCTGCGTTGCCGGAGTTCGCCGGAGGCCCAGCACCGATCCCCAGCGTCGTCACCTTCCTGCCTCCATGGCCGGCCCCTCCGAGAGCTTGGCAGAAAGCGCACCCTTCCACCCCGATGGCGCCCAAGGCTCCATGTCGCCATGGCCTTTGCTGGTGTTATGTTGTTGTTCCACACACGCCCCTGCTAGCTGTTTAGACTCTTTGCCCGAGCTCCATTTTTCGTCATGGACGTGGGGTAGCTGTTGAACCTCGCCATGGTTCTGTCACAACGCTGCAAGTCCGATGCCAAGACCACCTCAAGTTCGGCTACATGTAACACCGTGTACGACTACATATCCGGGATGCGTCAAGTACCCCACCGTCAAGACCGAGACCGCCGAGAGACCACGAATCCATGAGGTTCCACTACCATCACCATGGATCCTACAAGTTCGCGAGTACCACTACCTCCCACTACGACCTTGTACAACTACCGTCGCAAGAACCGAGACCGGCAAGTCCGAAGACCCAAGTACCATGACGCCAAGTACCCCTTCAGATCACCAAGGTGGATCGTGAATGTTGACGAGGTTCCCATAAGACCGTCGACGTGTATGACCTACTCCATGAATGTGTACCACTACCACCGCTCAAACGTTTACAGAACATGTACCGTCGACCCTCGAAGACCCGTGGACGGCAAGTTACTTGTTGACCCCGAACACCTAAGGAGTGTGAACATTTACGAAGCGAGAATGACTACTTCCACTACCGCCATCGCGAGAACACCTACTTGCCTCTACGAACGAGAACCGTCCCCTTTGCACGCTCCGAAGGTATAACCCCGAGACGACGTCTGTGAATGAATGCTTGCGATGTTTGAGATGCTCGTGTTTGCACCGTGTCCAAATTGTCACTCGTTTCCTTGTCGCCAACTCGTGGGACACCCGGAATCCGGGAGCGCCCCATCATCTTTTGCATGTATCCACACACTTCTCCTTTGCATCGGTATCTCAATCGATTTATCGGAACCGAAACGCTGTCGTGGCACCATTTTCGTATCGTTGCCGTGGCACCCCTTTTCATTTCTGCCACGATGACAAATGCTTCATAATATGCTCTTATCAACTTATTCATAAATATTGCATAAAACTTGCGTGTCATCCGCATCATGATAACAACTTCAAGAATGTTTAAAATTTTTGTTGCATTAAATTGCTAAATTCATATGGGGAATTACCGGATTTGTTGTTTGTTATATCCGGCCCCATTTAAATTGTTTAGATGGTATATTTTGTTGTGTTTCACCTCTTGACAGGTTTAGCTACATTTCATATTGTTGGGTTCATAATCGAGAGTGAACTAAATATTTGATGTGGTGTTCCATCAATATGCAACGGAGTTGCATATTGAGCTCCACTTAATTTGTAGGATTGTTTGTGCACTTTTCCATGCCATGCCTCATTAAACCGGACATGCATCATACTTGTTTGCGCATCGTGCCATGCTTATGTGATTGTTGTTTACCATGTGGTTTGCTTTGTTTCTGGTGTTGCTTCTTTGGGTTAGTTCCGATAACGTCGCGTTGTGAGGATCCGTTCGACTACGTCCGTTTGTCTTCTTCATGGACTCATTCTTCTTCATTGCGGGATCTCAGGCAAGATGACCATACCCTCGAAATCACTTCTATCTTTGCTTGCTAGTTGCTCGCTCTTTTGCTATGCCTATGTTGCGATACCTACCACTTGCTTTATCATGCCTCCCATATTGTTAAGCCAAGCCTCTAACCACCTTTTCCTAGCAAACCGTTGTTTGTCTAAGTTACCGCTTTCTCAGCCCCTCTATAGCGTTGTTAGTTGCAGGTGAAGATTGAAGCTTGTTCCATGTTGGAACATGGATATTTTGTTGGGATATCACAATATCTCTTATTTAATTAATGCATCTATATACTTGGTAAAGGGTGGAAGGCTCGGCCTTATGTCTGGTGTTTTGTTCCACTCTTGCCGCCCTAGTTTCCATCATATCGGTGTTATGTTCCCGGATTTTGCGTTCCTTACGCTGTTGGGTTATAATGGGAACCCCTTGACAGTTCCCTTTGAATAAAACTCCTCCAGCAAGGACCAACCTTGGTTTTACCATTCGCAACCTAGGCTTTTTCCCTTGGGTTAGGCCAGCCCAAGGGTCATCTTTATTTTTAACCCCCCCGGGCCTATGCTTGTCAAAGTGTTGGTCCGAACTGAGTAGACTGCAGGGCCACCTCGGGGAAACATGATGGCCGGTTTTTACTCGTAGGATGTCTCACCCGGTGTTGCCCTAAGAACGAGATATGTGCAGCTCCTTTCAGGATGTCGGCGCATCGGGCGGTCTTGCTGGACTTGTTTTACCATTGTTGAGGATATCTTGTAACCGGGATTCCTGGTCTGATTGGGTCTTCCCCTAGAAGGAATATCCTTCGTTGACTGTGAGAGCTTGTGATGGGCTAAGTTGGGACACCCCTGCAGGGTTTTGAACTTTCGAAAGCCGTGCTCGCGGTTATGGGCAGATGGGAATTTGTTAATGTCCGGTTGTAGAAAACCTGAAGTTGATCTTAATTAAAATACATCAACCGCGTGTGTAACCATGATGGTCTCTTCTCGGTGGAGTCCGGGAAGTGAACACGGTGTTGGAGTTATGTTTGACGTAGGTTGTTTTAGGATCACTTCTTGATCATAGTTGTTCGACCGTGCTTTTGCTTTCTCTTCTCGCTCTCATTTGCGTATGTTAGCCACCAAATATGCTAGTCGCTTGCTGCAGTTCCACCTCATACCTCTTACCATACCTATGAGGTTAAATAGTCTTGATCGCGAGGGTGTGAGTTTGCTGAGTCCCCGTGACTCATAGATACTTCCAAAACCAGTTTGCAGGTGCCGATATTACCGAGCAGGTGACGCAACCAAGCTCAAGGAGGAGCTCGATGAAGATCGTGTCTGTTATGTTGTTTCCGTTTCCATTTGATCATTAGTGGAGCCCAGTCGGGGCGATCGGGGATCTGTGTAGCATTTGGGGTAGTCTTCTTTTATTTTGGTTCCGTAGTCGGACCTTGAGTGTATTTGGTTGATGTAATGATTTATTCATGTAATTGTGTGAAGTGGCTATTGTAAGCCAACTATGTATCTCTTTCCCTTATGTATTACATGGGTTGTGTGAAGATTACCTCACTTGCGACATTGCTTTCAATGCGGTTATGCCTCTAACTCGTGCTTCGACACGTGGGAGATATAGCCGCATCGACGGCATTACACCCTAGCAAGAACCTTGCCGAGGGCGTCAGCAGGGCCACTGTTAGGCCCACACCAGCCAAGACTCCGCCACCGTTTGCGTGCAGCTGCCAGCCCAACTAGCTAGGCAGGCACCTGCATGGCAATATTCAGCTTCCAGGCCGAATCAGCAAGCACCTGCGTGGTGGCATGCAGATCTTCATGAAGGCCCTACCAATGCACCACCTCAACCCTGCCTGCCTACATGGCGCTGCATGCATCACCAGCCCGGGCGCGTGTCAAAGTGAGGCGGAGCGGCGACGGACGGGGCGGGCCTCGTTCCTGTCCCTAATAAAGCTAATGGACACCTACGTAGCGCATTTAATGCACATTGTCCTGTAATGCCATGCGATAAGCTCGCGCACTGTAGGCCTTTGCACCTCCTGTGTGCCACTGTGGTAGCCCCTTTTTCCTATAAAAGGAGGCCCGAGGCGATCAGAAGAGGGATTCGGCTTTTTGGGACGACACAACCACCATAGCTAGATCAAAAAGCTCAAGAACACTCAATACATCCACCAAAGAAGGACTAGGGTTTTACGCATGCTCGCGGCCCGAACATGGGTAAACGACCCATGTGCTTGCTCCTAAACATGCTCTTCTCATGACCCCGCGCCCGCCGACCGTAGAAGGGATCCTAGTGATCCCATAGGTGTCGTTCTCACCGACACGGAGGGAGCAGCATTAATATCCTTTATTATGACACCTTCCGTCGTATGGGTTTGACGGATAAAAATCTTAAACCATCAAACACTGTTTTCCATGGAGTGGTGTATGGTAAGTCGACGTATCCAGTTGGTAAGATAGCCCTGGAAGTTGCTTTTGGAGATGATCATGATTCTAGGTCAGAGACGTTGACCTTTGAGGTGGTGAAAATCAAGAGCCCTTATCATGCACTATTTGGACGACTGACTTATGCTAAGTTTATGGCAAGACCCTGTTATGTTTATCTACAGCTCAAGATGCCAGGTCATAAGGGGACCATCACGGTACATGGGAGCCAAAAGATAGCTTTGGAATGTGAAGAAGGTGATGCAGGTTATGTTGAGTCGTTTTGTGCAACAGAGGAGTTGAAATTTTATAAGGACAATGTTGATCCGGCAGAGATGACTTCTTTGAAAAAGCCAACTACAGAGCATGATCCGGTCTTGAAGTTTAAATCAGCTTAGGAAACCAAGTTACTTGATTTTGTTTCTGGCGATTCATCCAAGTAGTTTAGCATCAGTGCTAATCTGGATCCGAAATAGGAAAGCGCGCTCATCGAGTTCATCCGTGAGAACCGGGACATCCTTGCATGGAAACCTTCTGGCATGCCAGGTGTACCGAGGGAAATCGCTGAGCACACTCTTAATATTGATCCTAAGTTTAAACCGGTCAAGCAGTTTCTCCGCCGCTTCAACGAAGAAAGGTGTAAGGCTACTGGTGAGGAGGTAGCCCGGCTCCTGACAACCGGGGTTATCGTTGAAGTATTGCAACCTGAGTGGTTGGCTAACCCGGTGCTGGTACTTAAGATGAATGGCACTTGGCGCATGTGTGTGGACTACATAGATTTAAACAAGGCTTGTCCAGCTGATCCTTTCGCCCTCCCTCGTATTGATCATATTATCGATGCTACGGCGGGTTGTGAGCATTTGAGTATTCTGGATGCTTATTCTGGTTATCATCAGATCAAGATGGCAATTATAAGGACCAGGAGAAAACAACTTTTATAACTCCCTTTGGAGCCTTCTGCTATGTGTCTACGCGTTTTGGGCTCAAGAGTGCCCAAGTGACTTATCAACGCTGTGTGCAGAATTGTTGTCATACTCAGATCGGGCACAATATTCATGCTTATGTGGATGATATTGTTGTGAAATCCAGGAAAGAGGATCAAAGCAATTACTTCTTCAGTTTTTTGGTGTCTAACAGGGGCATTGAGGCTAACCCGGAAAAGATCAAATCAATTACTTCTCTGGCTAAACCGGCGTGTATCAATGATGTTCAATGTCTAGTGGGTCGTATTGTAGCATTGAGCCAGTTTATCAGCCAGTTGGGGGAGAAAGCTATCCCTCTATATCAGATGACGAAAAAGACAAACAATATTGTCTAGAGTGATGTTGCTGATGCGGCGTTTGAGGACTTGAAAAAGCAGTTAGCCGAGCCACCTGTCCTTGCTGCTCCTATTGATAAGGAGCCATTGTTGCTATATGGGGCTCCCAATGCCAGGGCTGTAAGTGTGGCTATTGTGGTAGAGTGAAAGGAGGCAGGCAAGGAATATCCGGTTCAACGGCCGGTTTAGTACATCAGTGAGGTTCTCATTGAGTCCAAGCAGAGATACCTACATTGGAAGAAGCTGGAAGCTTAAACAGTATTTTCAGGGTCATCCCATCACTGTGGTCAGTTCTGCTCCTGTAACGCCCTCGATGCTGCTATATCTCCCACGCGTCGAAGCACGACTTAGAGGCATAACCGCATTGAAAGCAATGTCGCAAATGAGGTAATCTTCACACAACCCATGTAATACATAAGGGAAAGAGATACATAGTTGGCTTACAATCGCCACTTCACATAATACATAAATAAAGCATTACATCACCCAGATACAATCAAGGTCGGACTACGGAACCAAAATAAAAGAAGAACCCCAAATGCAACAAGGTCCCCGATCGACCCCAACTGGGCTCCACTACTCATCGACTAGAACGAAACAACACAAAGGACAAGATCTTCAATCGAGCTCCTCCTGAGCTTGGTTGCATCATCTGCACGGACTCATCGGCACCTGCAAGCTGGTTTTGGAAGTATCTGTGAGTCACGGGGACTCATCAATCTCACACCCACGCGATCAAGACTATTTAACCTTATAGGTAAGGCAAGGTAAATATGTGGAGCTGCAGCAAGCGACTACCATATCTGGTGGCTAACCTGTTCGCAAAAGAGAGCGAGAAGAGAAGGCAAAGCACAAACGAATAACTAGAGAACAACCTGCGACAAGCATTACTCCAACACCGTGTTCACTTCCCGGACTCCGCCGAGAAGAGACCATCACGGTAACGCAAACAGTTGATTCATTTTAATTAAGTTAATGTTCAAGTTATCTACAACCGGACATTAACAAATTCCCATCTGCCCATAACCGCGGGCACAGGTTTCGAAAGTTCAAAACCCTGCAGGGGTGTCCCAACTTAGCCCATCACAAGCTCTCACGGTCAACGAAGGATATTCCTTCTAGCGGGAAGACCCGATCAGACTCGGAATCCCGGTTACAAGACATTTCAACAAGGTAAAACTAAACCAGCAACACCGCCCGAATGTGCCGACAAATCCCGATAGGAGCTGCACATATCTCTTTCTCAGAGCACACTCAGATTGTCTTAGGTACGGGTAGGCCAGTCCAGAGTTGCCCCTGGTGGCCGCCGGCAGCTGACAGGTTGGACCAACACTTAGAGGAGCACTGGCCCAGGGGGGTTAAAATAATGATGACCCTCAGGAGTGCGACTCCCTAGGGAAAAGAAAAGTCTAGGTGGCGAATGGTAAAACCAAAGTTGGGCATTGCTGGAAGAGTTTTATTCAAGACGAACTGTCAAGGGGTTCCCATTATTACCCAACCGCATAAGGAACGCAAAATCCGGGAACATAACACCGATATGACGGAAACTAGGGCGGCAAGAGTGGAACAAAACACCAGGCATAAGGCCGAGCCTTCCACCCTTTACCAATTATATAGATGCATTAATTAAATAAGTGATATTGTGATATCCCAACAAGTAAACATGTTCCAACAAGGAACAACATAACCATGTTCCAACAAGGAACAAACTTCAATCTTCACCTGCAACTAACAACGCTATAAGAGGGGCTGAGCAAAGCGGTAACATAGCCAAACAACGGTTTGCTAGGACAAGGTGGGTTAGAGGCTTGGTTCAACAATATGGGAGGCATGATAAGCAAGTGGTAGGTATTGTAGCATAGGCATAGCAAAAGAGCGAGCAACTAGCAAGCGAAGATAGAGGTGATTTCGAGGGTATGGTCATCTTGCCTGAGATCCCGCAACGAAGAAGAACGAGTCCATGAAGAAGACAAATGGACGAAGTCGAACAGATCCTCACAATTCTGGAACGGAACCGAAGCTCACGAGAAAGGCAACCCGGAAAGAAGCAAACAACATAGTAAACAACCACTACAACAACATGGCATGCTTCACGACAAGTATGATGCATGTACGGTTTAAAGAGGCATGGCATGGCAAAGTGCACAAACAATCTTACAAACTAAGTGGAGCTCATTATGCAATGGAGTTTCATATTGAAGAAAACACCACATGACTTATTTAGTTCTCTCGCGTTTAGGTACTCAACAATATTAAATGTTGTTAAACATGGCAAGAGGGTGAAGCAAATGTAAACTACCTATCTAGTCAAGGTTAAATGAGGCCGGAAACAACGAACAACAAATTCCGGTAAATCCCCATATATGCATATTTTAGATTTGGTGTTGATCTGCCCTAAACACAATTTTAGAGTTATTAAACATGCAAAGTAAAGCCACCATGTTAAACTAGGCAAAATTCTACCCCATTTACATATAAATTTATTAAATTTGGAGCTACGGTTATTTAGTTATGAATTAAAACATTTTAGCATGGCATAGGAGTAAATTTACTCAAACAACATTTAAAACATTTCAAACATAGATGAAAGTAGCACATTATGAAACTAGATGAAATTCTAGTTAAATTACATATTTAAAGCTTTTACATATGATGCACCGTTTGTGAGATATTAAATGCATGAAGGGTAAGGGGTTTTCTGTAAATATGCAGTTTTCTGTAAATAGAGAAAATCGTCCTATGGAAAAAAACACATCACGGCTGCATCCGAGGGAACTGGGCTGCTCACCATGGGCTTCAGCCCGGTCCAGTGGTGTGGTGAGGCCAGCAGTGGAGGCGCAGCTGGGCCTGCTGGAGCGGCCCACGTGGAGGACGACGGGTCAACGGGCACGCGCGAGCGACACTTGACGTAGGCCTCGTCCTCGAAGCAGAGGAAGCAGGCAGAGGATGCGAGAGGCGGGGCGGCTCCAGTTGATGTAGGGCGCGGCGGCGGATGGAAATCCTGCACCGGCAACGCGGCGACGTGAGGCAGAGGAAGGACACGGCAGGCGGGGGTGGATCCGGGTCATGGAAGACGGCGGGGATGGATGGATCCACCTCGGACCCGGCGAGGCACCTTGAGCTCGGCGGCTGGGCTCGTCCTACTGGTGCTCGGTGGCGAACGGGCGAAGCAGCGGCTGGCAAGGGAGGTCGAGGGCAGACGGGACGGGCGCAGGGGTCGCGAACGAGCAGGACGGAGAGGAAGTAGTGGCGCGGTCCATACAGAGGGTCAACCCAGGGCGCGCCTAGCTCGTCCTCGAAGCAGAGGCGAGGCGCTCGTCGAGAAGAGACAGGATGACGACAGCGAACTTTGTAGGGAGGAGGCAGGGAACACAGGGCCTCGTGAAGTAGGATGACAGCGGCGGACTTGGCGTACGGCAAGGCTGACAGAGGCCGGACGGACCTGGCCGTTCCAAGGTCAGGCGACGGAGCTTGCCTCCTATAGTAACAAGGCAGCGGTGGCACTGCTCCTGCGGCTTAAACGTCTGCACATCAAAATGGGAGAGAGAGAGAGAGGGAAATGAGCTCGGGCAGCAGGGAAAATAAAAAGGAAGGAACGAGAGAGGAGGCACAAGGTTGGCTCCGGTCCTCCTGCTGGTGCCCGACGGAGATGACTCGGGGTTGGCCTGTGCGAGGGAGACGAGGTGCGGAGGAGGTGCTCGGCTGTAGTCTCGATCCCATCTGGATTGAGCGCTGGGAGACGGCGCGCTGTGGAGGTTGGCTCGGGGCTCGGGCAAGATTGGTGGGGATGGATTTTGGGATCAGTTTGGTGGTTGGTTGGGTGAAGAGCTCGAGGTGGATTGGAAGGTGGCGGCGGCCGAGAGGGATCGATGGGACATCTCCCTAGAAGTTAGGGTTGACTGTTTATATAGGTAGGTTGGTTAGGTTAGGGGCTACTCGGTCCATCCGATCGTAATCGGACGATCCCGGATAAAATAGCTAGGGAGACCAAAAAGAAAAACGGAGGTGTTTTGTAGATGTTTGGGGATATATGCTAGTCGCTTGCTGCAGCTCCACATATTTACCTTGCCTTACCTATAAGCTTAAATAGTCTTGATCGCGAGGGTGCGAGATTGCTGAGTCCCTGTGGCTCACAGTTTACTTCCAAACCAGATGTAGGACCTGATGACTCCGTTATGACGCGCTTGAGCTCAAGTGGGAGTTCGACGAGGATTCACGCTGTTACTATGTTTCTTTCCCTGACGATCAGTAGTGGTGCCCAGTTGGGGCAATCGGGACCGTGTCGCATGTTGGGTTGATCTTTTATTTTGGCGCCGTAGTCGGGCCATGAGTGATTGGATGATGTAATGCTATTTATGTACTTTGATTGACGTGGCGAGTGTAAGCACAACTATGTATCTCCCCTTTTATTATCTATATATTACATGGGATGTTGTGAAGATTGCCTAACTTGCGACATTGCTTTCAATGCGGTTATGCCTCTAAGTCGTGCCTGGACACATAGGAGATATAGCCACATCGAGGGCGTTACAGCTCCCGTGGGAGATATAATCCAAAAGAGGGAAGCAACTAGCCGGGTTGCCAACTGGACCATTGAGCTTGGACCTCACGGGTTAAAATATATGCCTCTTACGACAATCAAGTCCCAGGCACTTGTGGATTCCATCAATGACTGGACAGAGTTGTGCAGACACCGGAGGAAAAACCGGATAACACATATTGGACTATTCACTTTGATCGGTCCAGGCAATTGGAGGGCTCGGGGGCTGGAGTTGTGCTAGCTTCCCCTCGAGGTGATAAATTTTGTTATGTTTTCTGCTTAATGTTTCCTTGCACTAACAATGCAGCGGAATATGAGGCCTTACTCCACGGTCTTCGAGTGGCTAAGGAGATGAACTTAAGCCGGGTTAGGTGCTTTGGTGACTCGGATTTGGTAGCTCAACAAGTATCAGGTACTTGGGACTCCAAAGACCCACTCATGGCGGCTTATCAACGGGGGGTGGATGTTATTGCTAGTCACTTCAAGGGTTATAAGGCTGAGCATGTGGACCAGAGAAAGAATGAAGCGGCGGACGCTTTAAGCCGGTTGGGTTCTCAATGTAAACCAGTGCCCCCCAATGCTTTTCTCGATGTCCTTCATAACCCGTCGGTCAAGTTACCCGCAGAGGAGGATTTGGCTATCCCTGGCCCGGAGGCTCAGTTCGTGGCAGCTCTTCATGTTATCCCGGATTGGACAGTTCCCTATTTGGCGTATATGACTCGGGGCGAGTTACCTGAGGATGATGTTTTGGCCAGGAAGATAATCCGGCAGTCCAAGTCAATGACTATTGTCAATGGAGAGTTGCATCATTGCAGCGTCACAGGGGCGTTTCAGCGTTGTGTGTCTCCTGAAGAAGGTAGTGAGATCCTATGTGAGATCCATGAAGGGGACTGTGGTCATCATGCCGGTTCAAAATCTCTGGTCACCAAAGCTTTTCGTCACGTTTTTAGTGGCTGACGGCTCATGCTGATGCCGAGGACTTGCTCAGCAGGTGTGACGGTTGTCAGAAATTTGCACGTCGAGCTCATGTTCCGGCTCAGGAGTTAAGGATGATTCCACTTACTTGGCCATTTGTAGTCTGGGGACTTGATATGGTTTGGCCCTTTAAAAGATCCAAGGATAAGAAGACTCACCTCTTGGTGGCAGTTGACAAATTCACTAAATGGGTACAGGCAGAGCCAGTGAGTAAGTGTGATGCAGCAACGGCGGTTCAATTCATGAAGAAGCTGACTTTCCTCTTTGGCTTTCCACATAGCATTATAACTGATAATGGCACTAACCTTTCCAAGGGAGCTATGGTAGATTTTTGTCAATGAGAGCATATCCAGCTTGATGTATCCTAAGTGGCTCACCCCCAGTCTAATCGTCAAGCTGAGAGAGCCAATCAAGAGATTTTGAGGGGTACCAAACCCTGGCTTATGGTTCCCTTGTAGAGGACACCGGGTTATTGGGTCAAGGAGTTACCATCTGCGTTATGGAGCATTAATACAACCCCCAACAGGTCTACGGGTTATACGCCTTTTTCATGGTTTATGGAGCAGAGGTAGTTCTCCCTAGTGACATTCGTCATGACTCGCCCCGCGTGGCGGCTTATGTTGAAGCTGACAATGAAAAAGCACGTCAGGAAGCACTTGACCTATTAGATGAAGAGGGTTACATCGCAGCGGCTCATTCGACGATTTATCAACAAGATCTGCGCCGTTACCATAGCTGCCGGGTTAAAACCAGAACTTTTCAAGAAGGCGATCTGGTGCTCCGACTCATCCAGGATCAGGCTCATATGCACAAGTTATCCCCACCTTGGGAAGGACCCTTTATGGTCAGCAAGAATTTAAACAATGGGTCATATTACCTTATTGATGTTCGAGACCACAAGGACTCACGCACGTCGGAGGAGGAGACCCGCCGGCCTTGGAATATAGCTCAGCTTAGGCCATACTACACTTGAGCCACAGGCTCTCTTTATGTACATATTTATACAATGTATATATTATGATTGATATAATAAACCGGCATCCTCGCTAAAGCGGGGTCTCTGTCGTTCTTTTAAATGAGTTTTTGATCCGGCTATCAAGCCTATATCATAAGAGCACGGGTCTGGTTATTTCGGTAATCCGGCCATCAAGCCCATATCATAAGAGTATAGCTCTGGTTACTTCGGTAATCTGGCTATCAAGCCCATATCATAAGAGCACAACTCTGGTTACTTCGGTATTCCGGCTATCAAGCCCATATTATAAGAGCACAACTTTGGTTACCTTGGTAATACAGCTATCAAGCCAATATTATAACTTCATATGAGCATAGCTCTGGTCTATTTGAGGCTTAATGCCCGGATTAAAGGGACCAAAGAGAGTCTGTTGCACAACACAGCTCAAAAATAGGTACCCCTTGGGCACAGCCCACATAATCACTATGGGGCTTGGTCGCATTCGAACCATAGATACACCTCTTGATTGGCGTAAGGCCACCAGAGAAATCACTTGGGGGCTTTGTCGTATTCGAACCATAGCTAAACCTCTTGATAGGCGTAAGGCCACCAGGGAAAACACTTGGGGGCTTGGTCATATTCTAACCATAGCTACACCTCTTGATAGGCATCAGGCCACCATGGAAATAACTTGGGGGCTTGGTCGTATTCGAACCATAGCTACACCTCTTGATGGGCGTAAGGCCACCAGGGAAATCACTTGGGGGCTTGATCGTATTCGAACCATAGCTACACCTCTTGATAGGCATAAGGCCACCAGGGAAATCACTTGCGGGCTTGGTCATATTCGAACCATAGCTACACCTCTTCATAGGAATAAGGCCACCAGGCAAATCATTTAGGGGCTTTGGTCATATCCAAACCAGAGCTTAAACCCTCTTGATTAGTGCAACACCACAATTGTGACTATTTAAATCTTTCTTGATTTTTTCGGTTTATAATGCTTTATGAGTATGAGTTATCTTTGTTTATTAGCACGGCCTGGCCTTTGACTATAAGTTGCCAGCAAGCAAAACAGTTGTCCAGTGTTTATTGATCCGGCCTGGGCCCGTTCATAAACCAGCAGATAGATGATGATTACCAGTATTCAAGTTATGGGTTATCACCCTTATTATACTGGCTTGCTAAACCAGTAGGGTGATAAAATATGATAGGTATGGTATGTCTTGCATTATATATGGCTACTTTTATGCCTAGACATGGTTATAAGCTATGTTGTCGAGCAAGATAACCCGCCTAACGGTACACCGCTAGGATATTTTTTATTAATTGCAGGAGCAGATTCCGTGGTGCTAAAGTATCATAAGCAGACATAGCATATATTAAACATGGCGGATTAATAGTGTCATGCAAAGGAAATATGCACAATGGCATAGCAGGCCAAGAGTTAAACTCAGCCTATTACAAGGCGGTTTGATGCCCATAAGGACAAATGTTTCAAACAAATCATACAGAGAGAAGAAGCTAAAGTGGCTGTCGGGTTTATGAATCTTGATCAGGCTGGCTTGAAGGTTATGGGTCATCCTATGCCGGTTCACCCTCCTCTTCTCTATCCAGTTGCTAGAAGTCATTAGTTGACCAATCGATCACAGTTAAGGCTCTGAATACAGCTTCATCGCTTATAAGTGAGGAGGGGTTAACATCAGGAGCATAAGTATGCTTATGGAACAGCGAAATAAGATCTGGAGCGTTGCAACTTGGCGGATTAACCTTCTTGTTGTTGTCATCATAAGTAGCCTAATAATGTGACAAATCAGTTTCTTCAGCCAATTTGCTAGCCAGTGGATGCATCTCCCTTGTCAAAGCTCTATGGTCATCATTATCAAAGTCTGACCTGTCCTCTTTTATGCTATGATAGCCCTTTCCAAGATCGGCCGGATCAAGATCAGAGATCCAGGCTTTGGGTCGTGTCAAGGCGGTAAGAGCACCCGCCCTGGCAGCCGATTTCATCAGTTCCTCAATCCAGGCAGGCATCACAGCTAGCCTTACCAATGTATCTTTGATCAAAGTTGGGGGCGGTTTATTATCAGAAGTTGTGAAGATGACCCATTGTACGCCGGTATATAGCTGTTCTATAAAGGTATAGGCAACCTTTAGACTTTGACGCATGTCTGAGCCCAGATGAGCAACACAGCTCAACGTATTGACAAAATTGGTAAACCGGCAGTCTATTTGATAATACATGTTTACGGTTTGTGAAGATGATTACTCACCAAAGACAGCAGTAGTCATGGAAGTTATTTGCCGCTTTAAGTGAGTTAATTCCTCCATGACCGGATTAAGGGCTGCTTCAGCATCCTCGGCCTTCTTCAGTAGGTTCTATGGATCCCAGCCTGCCCGCTCACACTTAAAGTTCTCTTTTAGCTTCTCCATAGCTGCTAAAGCATTGGTCAGCTCTTCTTTGGCCTTGGAAGTCTCGGCTTGCTGAGTTTTGACATTCTCTTGAAGGTCGGTGACTTGGGATTCCTTTTTTCTAAGCTCAGCCTGCAAGAGGTATGCAATTTGTAAGTTGGCCGAACTCCATAGCCGATCCAAACGGGCATACCGCGGATCTCCAAACTTCCTCCGCAGCATAAAGGGCTTCCCAGCCGCAATATCCCCGGCTTCCCGCAGTTCCTCCTTCTTCGCTCTCATGGCAGAGCGGGTGTCCTTGGTCACCATCGTGGCCTTTTCGAGGTCTGTCGCCCTCGCCCGGTTTTCTTCTTCCGGGAACTAGAAACGGTCGATAGTGTCTTTTAACTTTATAGCCATCTTGGCCATTTTATCTATGCTCTCGCAATGGGCAGCCTTTTCGGCTCTTAACTCTTCAGCCGCTTTTAAACTGACCGCATTACTACTCCTTGCTTGTTCCTTGGCTCGGGCAAGTTCTGCCCGAAGGGTTTCCACGGTGGCAGCTCCATCTGTAGTCACAACATATTAAAGGTACTGGCATTACACTGCTGTTACTATGTGACATTCACCAGAAAATATCACTTACCCTGTGCCTCGTCAAGCCGCTTATTAACAAGCTCGATGTCGACATCCGCCGTATCGAGTTGCCGCTCTAGTTTGGCAATCTCATGAGTCCGGCCAGCCACCGGGGCTCCAGCCACCTACACATAAAGGCGGTTTGGTCATTACTTGGGACTACGATCCTCTGATCGCCACCGTTCTCGAGGACAACCAGAGTATCAGGGGCTACTATCTACACAGGGCACAACTAAAAATGTGCGGTACTATCAAAAAGTATATCATTTTACATACCTCAAAGCCCGTCAGTAGACTCATAAAGGCTTCATGCAACCCGCTTTCGGCGGACGAAATTCTTTCCATCACTGTACCCATCAACTTACGGTGTTCTTCTGAGATGGCCGCTCGCTCCAACAGCTGCCTCAGTACGTCCGACCGCATACCAGACGGTGCCAGACTCTTCTGTTTGCTCTCTTCAAGAGCCGGATACTAGGGACTTCGGGTGACCGTTGGGCAATCTTCTGGCCTCACCGGATCCGGGGAGGCCCTCCGAGACGACACTTCAATGTCGCCCGCTTCTTGAGCGGAGGAGTCCGAGGGAGGCGTTTCGCTCTCCATCATCTCTGGAGGAAGATCCCCTGAAGAGGAGCTTTGCTGAGAAGGGCTGAGATCCGAACTGCAAGATAAATGCTTTAGTTATTTTCCTTGGAACAAAGGCAGAATATCTTTACTATCAAGTATTTTTTGATAACTTACAGCTCGTTAGTGGGCTGATCTCCGCACGGACTTTGTGCGGCAAGAGCACCCTCCGGGTCCGGACCCTCTGGTGGAGATTTCTTCTCCCGTTTGGAAGCCTTGGCTTTTGGATCTTCAGAGGCGGTCCTCTTCCTTCCCCGGGGCAAGAGAATGTCGGATTCTTCCCCTTTTTTATCCTCCCTCGCGGAGGCGCTCATTCCCTTGGTTGGAATTGTTAGCGATGGGGCCCCGCTTTCGCCCTCATTATTCCCCCCTTTATCTTCCTTTTAGGGCTCTGGGCAAGGTGCTAGCTCGAGCATCTTTTCCAGTACCAGATTGTCCAAACCCTCAGGAAGGGGGGCCGAACACCTAATCATCTTCGCCTTTGTTAGCCAGTCCTGGTCAGAGAGCGATTTCTTAGAATGACGTCATGATAAATGAAAGACGGTGTGTTCGGCTAGAGGATTACTTACTTGGTCGGCTGTGCGGTTGCTGCTCAGGCCCACGTCCTCAGTAGTATCCGGACACTCTATTTGGGTCCGAAGAATGATTTATAAATCTCCTCATGCGTCAGGCCGAGGAAATTCTGAATAGTGCACGGCCCTTCTGGGTTGAACTCCCACATGCGGAGGGACCGGCGTTTGCAAGGTTGGACTCGACGAACCAGCATGACTTGCACCACCATAACCAGACTGAAATCTCCTTCGAAGAGATCTTGAATGCAGCTCTGTAGTACAGGCACGTCCTTGGCTGGACCCTTGCTCAACCCTCCGCTAATCCATGACATCAGTTGTGGTGGAGGGCCCGAGCGGAAAGCGGGGGCAGCCACCCACTTGGCACTTCTGGGAGCTGTGATGTAATACCACTCCCATTGCCATAATCCGGACACCTCTAGAAAGGTACCCTTTGGCCACGGAGCTCCGACGATCTTGGTTATTAATGCGCCTCTGCACGCTACATGCTGCCCCTTGACCATCTTCAGCTTCACGTCAAAGGTCTTGAGCCATAGGCCGAAGTGAGGGGTAATGCGGAGAAAGGCCTCACATATGACAATAAATGCCGAGATGTGGAGAAAGGAGTCCAGGGCTAGATCGTGGAAATCTAGCCCGTAATAGAACATCAAACCCCTAATGAAGGGATCCAGAGTGAGGCCTAGACCTCGGAGGAACTGGGAGACGAACACAACATTCTCGTTGGGTTCGGGAGTAGGGACGACCTGACCTCGGGCAGGCAGCCGATGCGAAACCTCGGCCGTCAGGTATCTGGCCTCCCTCAACTTCTTGATATCCTCTTCCATAATGGAGGAGGGTCCGGACATGATTGAAGGTCCGAAGCACCTGACCTGGGCTTCGGGTGTTAGAACTCGAGGCGGGGGAAGGATTCTATTGAGAACGGGAGGGAAAAAAGTAAAAGCCTTGTCCCTTTATAAAGAGGGTGAATATCAAGCGTCCTCCTAGTGGCCGTTTGGGACTTGCCTAGAATCTAGGAGTCCTAGGCATGGTTGGGTTACCCACAACCATACTAATGAGAATCCCGTAATTAGGTGACATGATCTCTACTCTGACAAGATGTGTCAAAAAAATGCCTCGCATTATCTGCGGGGCTAGTTAAAGGAAACAGTTCGAATAATCACCGGGCCATGGCATAATGTCGTGTTGCCAAAACATGACAGCAGATTAGATTTGTGGAAATATTACTCTCTCTACGGTGGTATGTGGAACTTTTTGAAGGGTCGGACACTATCCTTGTATTCAAATTCTTTCGTGGTGTATTCGGAGGAGGAACCCGCCTTGCAATGCCGAAGACAATACAGCGCGCCGGACTCATCGTCATTGAAGCCAGGTTCAAGGACTACTGAGGGAGTCCTGGATTAGGAGGTCTCCGGACAGCCATACTATATCCTTTGGCCGGACTATTAGACTATGAAGATACAAGATTGAAGACTTTGTCTCGTGTCCGGATGGGACTCTACTTGGCGTGGAAGGCAAGCTAGGCAGTGCGGATATGTATACCTCCTGCTTTGTAACCGACCTTGTGTAACCCTAGCCCCCTCCGTTGTCTATATAAACCAGACGGTTTAGGTCCATAGGATAACATACAATCATACCATAGGCTAGCATCTAGGGTTTAGCCTCTCCGATCTCGTGGTAGATCTAATCTTTTACTACCCATATCATCAATATTAATCGAGCAGGACGTAGGGTTTTACCTCCATCAAGAGGGCCCCAACCTGGGTAAAACATCGTGTTCCCTGCCTGCTGTTACCATCCGCCTTAGACGCACAGTTCGGGACCCCCTACCCGAGATCCGCCGGTTTTGACACCGACAACAAGCCTTTTAATTACCTTTGTCTTGGGGCGAGGCGTCTTGCCCGGTTTATCCTGAGATTTCTTCTTCCAGAATGGATCATCACCATGTTAAAATATTGACAAAGGTTATAAGGAAGGGTTAAGAATATCAGGTTAAAACAAGGGTTATGCAATTCTTATAGCTGGCGGTTTGTTTGAAACACAAAAGGGACTAAGCCCTATTTTGCTGCGGACAACCACCGGTTCATCCAGTATCTTTTTGACAGCTTTAGTAATTGCAGCATTAGTTAGCTGAATGTTAGTGTGCCATTAAGGGTCTTTCAAATCCCCTATGTACTCGCACACTAAACCGAGGCGACGACTTAAAGGCAAAATGCCCCAAGATATCCAGCAACGAACAAAGTCAAGGCATGTTAAACCATTTGCCACAAAGGCTCTATGTTTTGCAAGCTGTGGTGCATATTTGGCCCGTTCTTTTGCGGTCATCCTTTGGGGCAATGGATGTGTATTGGTAAGACGGTGAGCACGATAACCCAGCAGAGGATTCTCGTCATCTGGGGACTTATCTTTGAAATAGAACCAAGTCTGGTTCCAATCCTTGGGTGACTGTGATGCTTGGCGTGAGGGAAGCTGACATCTTTCCTTTTCTGAATTGAAACGCCGCCAAGTTCAGTATTGGGCTCATCTGTAAATTCAGTACGGTGGTTTAAATTGAAGAAGTCTCTAAACATTTCAACGGTCGGCTCTTCATGCAGATAAGCCTCGCAAAACACTTGAAAATTACAAATATTGGACACAGAGTTATGTCCAATATCTTGAGGGTGGAGTTGGAAGCTATCAAGCACATCACGATTTTTTTTTGATCCGGGAGGTTTAAAACCGTGGCTCAGATGATTAACAAACACAATTATTTCGCCATCCTTGGGCTCAGGAGGATTCTCTGGACCGGGAGCTCTCCAATGGATTTCACTCTGTTTGGGTAAAGCGCTAGTTGCAACACAGCCGTTCAGATATTCTTCCGTAATCTGGGACGGAACCCAGTTGCACGCATAAAAAGACTTGGCCATTTCTTTAACAACCTAAAGGAAGGTTTCTGCTGGTTTAAGATTCGTGATTGAGAAGCATAAAACATTGCAGGTTAAGAGATGTAAAGTGTTGAAGCATGCAAAATTGTTAAACCAGATATCGGTGTTGTCAGAGGTACAATCCAAAGCGATTGGCGGTTCAAGAGGGGACTAATGGTACCTGGCGGGTTATCATTTTCTAAACTTAAACCGCCCACATTGGTATTGAAGATACAGATCTGAAATAACTAAGTGATGGAAAAACAAGTTTCACAAGTTGCCACAATAATTTTGCATCTACCACGGGTCAGAAAATGAAAGTATATTCAGACTTCAATATGGATACTGAAGCAGTTTATAAAGGTTCAGATTGGAGTTTCTGTTTAAACAAGATGAAGTAATGAAAAAAAGAAGGACTATTGCCATCACTATATAGATTGAATATTGAGGTTTGAATCAAAAAATCATCGCACAGTGACGAAAACCGATGAACGCTCAAACCCTAAACAAGGATCTACAGAGGAAGAAAAGGAAGCTTACTGAGGCCGAGGGAACAGCGGAGAGGTGCCGCGATTCTATTATACGTTCAGGGTGATGCATCGGCCAAGGGCGAAGCAGAGGCGAAGTCCGACGGCGGCGGCGGGGTTTGAAGCACTAGGGCGACATGAGGAAGACAATGAGACGAAGAGGCACGAATGGGAAAAAGGAAAATGGACCCCGGCCCTATTTATAAGGTGAATGGATAAGTGCTAGGCACAGAAATCGAGGAGGTCAAAAAATGGATCTGAACATATGTAGTGTAACAGCCTGGATTTTGGCCCTTTTCTTTTTCTTTTGATTTAATTTGTTTTTGCTCTATTTTCTTTTTGGAGTGGTTCTGTGGCCTTGTCGCCTGGGAAATCAGCATCATTTCCTCTCCCAAGTGGCTCATCGTCCTAAAAACCTTGCCAAGATCATGTCACTCCAATTCTTGACCAAACCCTAATTTATTTTCCAGGGAAAATTTCTTTTCCTATTAAAGGAATAACCCTATCTGCCCTAGGTTGTGAAGCAACCTATATTTCTGTCCATCCAAAAATCCCCAAATAATTCTTATAAATTGGCCATATTTTCCATCATGCTCAATAAATTCATGTCCTATTCTGTCCTAAATGGCACATTGTGAAACATGTGCAATTTATCTTTGCCCATTTGCCCCCAAACTTTTTGGGCATTATATATCGTCCAAATAATAGACTTGTGCCAAAATTTAACTTTATTTGCATGGCCAGACTTCCTCAGTGATTTTTCAAAGTTCCTATCCGAGGGAAGCATTTGTGGAGGAAGTGCTAGCTAGGGTTACCCAAATAAGTTTCAATTTTGCACACTTCTTCTTGTGCTCATATCATTGCTCTCCTCTAAAATTCAGCCCCACCCAATCATCTATGTGAGCTCAACATCAAATCTTTGATTCTGTCAATATTTTCAGGTTCTGAAGCAAGTATATTTTAAGTTGCTTCATTTTGCCTGAAAACTTGCCAGAGCATTCTACTAACCAAATAACTTCTCTCCACCAAATGTGGTAACAATTATTAAAGCCAATATTTCTTTAGAATGTTTGCAAGATTTGGGACTGAGGGTATAGCTGTGAAGGAAGTACCATTTTGGTAAAACCAATTGGTATGAAATTTTTGCAGCACCTTTATTTGCTCAAATCACTAAGCCCTGCCAAGTTTTACCTCAAGTGGTTACTCCATGTGAGTGCATCATCCAAATCTTGATTCTTGACCCATAATGTGAGTTACAAAGCAACTCTATTAGTTTGTGCTCCATTAGGCCTCAAAACCTCCAGGATCATAATCCTTCCTTAGTTAATCACCCCAGACAAACTCTTTGGCACCAGTGAAATCCTTGTTGTTCACGAGTGATCAGCCAAGTTTACTGCAATAAACTTCAAATGGTGATTACCATTTAACCATATCACTTTTCACTGATCTACCATCATAGTTGAGACCTCCACTGGATAGACTACACACTAGACAACCTGTTCCAGCCCCTCTCCCACGCTACATGGCAGTGCACGCGGTGACCACGACAATGGCGTGCCTATGCACGCGCTCTGTGTGCAGTGGCCACGGCCAGTGGTTGTTTGTGCTGCACCCCCTCCTCCTCTCATCATCTTCGCGCGTGTGAGCGGGTCTGACAGATAGCCTGCATCGTCGCCGTTCCCCTGGACCCCTCTCCCCCTCTGGCAGCTTCCTCACCACGCTCGTCGACGCTCTCCCACGGGATCACAGTGCCCCGACATGTTTTAATGGTGCTCGGCTTCTTCCTCTGCTCCCCGGCGTCGTCTACCGCTCCGTGAGCTCTGAATCAATAGCTCGTCGTGTTCCCGCGCCCTCCTGTGCTTGCTGGCCGTCACCAGAGCCTCGGCCGGATGTGTCCGGCGGCACCCGAGCCCATCCCTCTCGCCCGCCTATATATAGGCCTCTCCCGAGCCGTTCGAGGACACCAGCAGCCTCTCCTCACTTCACTACCACTCCCCAACCTATCAAGCGAGCTCGAGAGGCTCTCCTCGCCTCTGTTGACCGCCATGGCTTCCGTGGCCATCCGCCTAAATTAGCTCGAGTCCGAGCCTCCCCCTCCCTCCTGACCTCACCATAGCCTCACCTAGACCCCGGCGATCCTCCCCGTGTCTTCGCCCCACCGCCGGAACCACCTTGGCCGTGTGCCCCAAGATCAACCGCGCCGCCAAGCTCTCTGTTCCCCGCGCGGTGCCGCCCCTCCTCTCCTCCCCGGAGCTGTTTTCCCCGCGCGGTGCCGCTGCTCCTCTGCCTTGCCCCCCTCTGCTTCTGTCGGGAGCAAGCGAGAAGAAGGAGTGGGAGGAGAGAGAAAGGAGTGGGACCCCCTCGTCAGCCGCTCAGCGCTGGTCCCGCCACCACCACATCACTTAAGTGGAGGCGGAAACAACAGAGTACGCTTTCCCTGACCGAAAGTGTATTCACTTCTTCTTCGGGTGTAAATGCGTCTTCCTCTTCGGAAAGCGTATTTCCTCAAAACCCGCTTCTGCCTTATCCACTCAGGGACTTGTTTGTGATGATATTTTTGCAGAAAGGTCCCTGATCTTCATCAGCTCATATCTTTTTACCCACAACTCCAAATGAGGTGAATCCAAAGCCCACTTCTTCGTTTCGTCGAGCTCTTTCCGATGGAATCATTTTAACCATGTTTTGACATTATGAAAATGAACATTTTTCCCTTGCCCTTATTCAGCCCCACCGAGAGAGAACGTTTTTCCTGCGATTCTTTCCGTGAGCTTCTCGCACCTCTTCTCGGTGATTTCTTCCACCCCAGGCAAGCCATACCATCCATTTGCATGATTGCAATGCAGTGACATGGTGTATTCATTTAAACTTGTTTAAAATATTGCTTTAGCTATGTGTGATCTGTTCATGGCATTCCCCGGAGTATTGATTTGATCTTGATATTGCCATGATATTGCTTGGAGTTTTAGGCTTATATTTTTGATGATTATGTGGATGACATGTGCCTTTGGATTCTTAGTGCCTATTAGGATTATTTTCATGATGGTATCTGGTATTATTTTGGAGTATTACTTTGGATGACATGTGCCTTTGGATTCCTAGTGGCTATTAGGATTATTTCCATGATGGTATCTGGTATTAATTTGGAGTATTACTTTGGATGACATGTGCCTTTGGATTCTTAGTGGCTATTAGGATTATTTTCATGATGGTATCTGTTAATTATATTTTGGAGTATTACTTAGGATATCATGTTTCCTCTGGATTATTAGTGGTTAGTATGATTATTTTCATGATGCTAGTTGATGTTCTGTTGCTTGGAGTATTATTTCGGAAATGATGTTTACATGTGCATCATAGTTGAATAGCTTTATTCTTGTTATTGGAGTAGTAGGATTATTGTTTCTGGATTCATCATGACAGTAGTGGTGTGCTACCCGTGGAGTATTTTCAGGTGATGATATTAGGCTTGGATTATTTGTTGGATTTTGCTATGACTTGGATTATAGTTTGATAGGTGATATCGGAGTATCAGTTATCACAGTTATACTTTTGGGGATAAATTCTGTCATTAAGTTGGTCAGGTGCCACCGAACCGGGCTTTCTTCAGTGCAACCACATTTGCCTTTATGGGAAGGCCCTAATGCGGTGTATTGCCATGCCTCTCGCTGGTGCCTCCAACTAGGGAAGGTTATGGGAATGCGGTACCCTGGCCCGGTAAGCAAACATAACCTTGTGCGCCCGTTGTTGTTGTTGTACCCGGTTTGTCCCTGTGTGGGACCGTTTATTGTTTTGGCCACGACGGTGGCCGTTGTGTCTTTGGTAGACACGAGGCCACCTAGGACTAGCCCAGTGGGGAGTGAGTCGAAGTGGCCGGGAGAGTGTCATGGTAGTAGATCGGTTTTGTCGGAATGCCGTTGGTCCACCCGAATGGGAATGCGAGGCCATGGGTTCTGTGGTGTGGGTACAGTGCACTACCTCTGCAGAGTGTATTTAAATCTATCGATAGTCGTGTCCTAGGTCATGGGCATGGGTTTGTACTAGGTCACACCGTTCGATCAATACTCACATGACGGAATGACTTATAGGTTATTTATATGTGGATATTTTGAGCCATACAGATTGGAAGGATGTTGATGATGACATTTGAGACCAAGTGTTGGTCGTGGTAGTGATCGCCGGATTGATCATCATTTGGTTTGGATCACGAGGTGATCGAGATGGTATATTGCTTGGCCAGTTAGCCAAGAGTGATATGGTTATGGAGATCTGAGATGGTGATCTACCAGTATTGTATTAGTTTCATACCATGCTTATTAGTTGCTTCATAGTAATAGTTGTTAATTTAATTAACCTGTTAAATGCTATTTTATTTTCTTGCCTTGATGTTTATGGTTGTTGTGAGCTTGCAAGTACATTCAATGTACTGACCTAGCATGTCATGCTAGATTGCAGGTGATGCCATGATTGCTTGATTTCTTGTCAAGGTTGCCGTGCGTGCGAGCTAGATCATGTCCCAGCCAGAGTTCCTGCGGAGTGGAGTTCACTACCTCCATCGTTGTTCCGCTGCTAGAAGTATTCCGCTGCTACGAGTTGTTTTGCTGCTAGCATAGAGCAAGTGGTAGTATTGTAGGTGTAGTGTCGCCGTGGAGATGTGCTTTTTTGTAACATCATACCCTTGTATTATTATCCTTGTAATAAGAGCTGATTTGTTCTATGTAAAGAAGTGTCGTATTCCAGAGACTTCTGCTCGATCTCTGGGCTAGAATACAGGGTGTTTCGGTTTCTCTGAGTCGGGGTGCCACATGTAGACGCCTCAATTTTTGGAGGTTCATTAAATGGGATACATTAAAAGATTTGGGTTCTATGTAAAGTTAATGGCGGAGGATGTCACGATGGATTATCATGGTCTTAGAAGATGACATCATGGCGGTTTACAAGGTTTTTGTGAAGATATTAAAGAAGGAATTTTTCTAAGTGCTGAAGATTGACATGAACATGTTCAAATCAATCTGGGGCCTAATGTTGGGGATATAACTACTGAGTATAAACCGCCCAGGAGGGGCCGGATTATACTCATAGTGAATTCATTCCTGTCATAGCCCATGAGGACAAGGAGTATGATGCTTTACGAAGGAGAGTTAACAAGAGAGCCCAAGGCCCAAAGGCGGATTGTGACCATAGATATAAACCGCCATAAGATGAATAACTTGTGTTGTAAGATAAAAAAAGTAAGAAACCGAGCCAGACACGTTTATGAGCCGGCCGGGACTCTGTAAACCACCGGGCGTCAACCTGTGTATATAAAGGGACGACCCGACGACGGTCTAGGGACAAGAAACAAGAGATCGAGAGCCGGGTCAAGAATATTCGCTCCCCATTCAATGAAACCCTAGCAATACTAACTACAAACTGGACTAGGCTTTTACCTTCATCGTAAGGGGCCAAACCAGTATAAACTCCCGTCTCCTTTGTCCTGTTTAACCCCTTTAAGCTAACCTCAACACGATGGCCTCATGACTAAGTCCACACACTATAACATAGGGTGACACAGAACTAGCTCCAATTCATCAATATAATGTAGGCATGTATTCCGAATATAGTCATACGTGCTTATGGAAAAGAACGTGCATGACATCTTTTGTCCTACCCTCCCATGGCAGCGGGGGCCTATTGGAAACTAAGGGATACTAAGGCCTCCTTATAATAGAGAACTGGACCAAAGCATTAGCACTTCGTGAATACATGAACTCCTCAAACTACGATCATCACCGGGATGTGTACCAACTATTGTCACTCCCGGGTTGCCGGATCATAACACGTATTAGGCGACTATAACTTGCAAGATAGGATGAAGAACATAAATATATTCATGAAAACATAATAGGTTCAGATCTGAAATCGTGGCACTCGGCCCTAGTGACAAGCATTAACCATAGCAAAGTCTTATCAATAGAAAGCTTAGAACATAGTGGATACTAGGGATCAAACCCTAACAAAACTAACTCGATTACATGGTAAATCTCATCCAACCCATTACCGTCCAGCAAGCCTGCGATGGGATTACTCAAGCACGGCGGTGAGCATCATGAAATTGGTGATGGAGGGTGGTTGATCATGACGATGGCGACGATTCCCCCTCTCCGGAGCCCAAAACGGACTCCAGATCTGCCCTCCCGAGGAAGAACAGGAGGTAGCGGCGGCTCCGTATCGTAAAACGCAATGAACCCTCCTCTTTGATTTTTTTCTCCCCGAACGTGAATATAGGGAGCTAGAGGTTAGGTCGGTGCAGCTTCGTGGGACCCACAAGACAAGGGGCGCGCCCAAGGGGGTAGGGCGCGCTCCCGGCCTTGTGGACAGGTGGTGGGTCCCCTTCTGTTGATTCTTTCACCAATATTTTTTATTTATTCCAAAAGAGGTCATTCTAAGAAGTTTTATTACTGCATAAAAATAACACCATGGCAATTCTACTGAAAACAACGTCAGTCCGGATTAGTTCCATTCAAATAATGGAAATTAGAGTCCAAAACAAGGGCAAAAGAGGTTGGAAATGTAGATACGACGGAGACGTATCACTCTATCCTAAGCTTGTGGAGCGGCTCTAGGATGGGGCCCGGAAGGTGGATGGCATCCTGGAAGAAGAGTGATGCGATCTCTTCTTCGTGGCTGCGACCCGCGTCTTAAGCCACCTCCTTCACCGAGACCCCTCCTTCGACTTCAGCAAGGTGATAGTCCCCGTTCTTGCAAAGTTTCACGATGGACTTGCGGGGGCCGTAGAAGACCATGTCAACGCGCTGCTTGGTAGGTTTTACTATAGCGGCGGTGGGGAGCATGTCGTGACCGCTGCAAACGCCAACAACATTGGCTGTGATGCCTCCTCCTAAAGTTTTCCTTAATCGTCCTGTAATAGATTGAAGCTGCCTCGCGGAGGCACGAGACATGGTTTTATTTGTTTGAACTTTTAATGTTTGTAATGAATGTTTATGATCCCGTGGGGTATCCATTCCATACTAGTTTTCCCTCTTGTCTGCCTTGGGGATCTACGTCGGCAGGGCCAAACCCCGTGCAGGCATCAACCATCATGGGGATGTCAGGTCGCCATGCCTAGACATGGCCAGAAGGTGAGGGGATCCGGAAGCTGGTGAAGGCTCCTGAGGCGCAATGCTCAGGAGTCCCACCTTTACGCGCAAGCATGCCGTGCGAGGGAAAACATTAGAATTGGTGAGGATGCCCCCTAGGTGCCCAAACATAACTCTCTGCGGCGCCGGTGGTCCATTGCTCTCGCGGGATACCTTGCGAATCCTCTCGGCGACCCATTCCTGCGGGGGAACCTATGCATAAAAGTTTCATTGAAGGACAAGCTCTCGCGAGCTTGCGCATAGGCGTTACGCGAGAAAACTAGACACGAAGGACCTCGCGTTGTGAGGCGCACTGGAGCAGGCTCGCAAGCCAGAGCTCGGTACCCTGGGTTTCTCAGTGCTGTTGGGACTGACCCGAGCACAGGCACTGTGTCCAGTCCCTGCTCGCGTGAGGCATATGAGGGAGTTGCGAGCGCGTGCCGCGGGAGAAGCATGGCACGGGTCATCCTAAGGTTGGTGTGACCTGTGGATCACCCTCAATTGTCTATCCACCAACACGGAGCATGGGGCATCTACTTGGGCGTGGGCATGATTATGGTTTGATCGTTCCGCCAACGCGGGACATGGGGCTTCCACTTGGGCGTGGGCATGGTCCTAGTTCGACCGTTCTACCAGTACTGGGCATGGGGCTTCCACTAGGTCATGGGAAGGAGCTCAGTTCCAGGGTCTCCGGGGTGTGTATTGCCCTATTTCGTTCATACACAAGGCAGGCACGATGGAACATGCGGAGGTGTCATATACCCATTAGGCAGCGTGGGGCTCAGTATATCCTTCTCAGGCCTCAGGCGGCTTGCACCAAGCTCTTGGTGCGGTTGCGCACTCATGTAACATGTGATATAGGGGCGGCCCGTGTCGGACAACCATCCCCAGGCCATTGCAGGAAGTGGTCGGACACCAAGGACCCAAATTAGGTGACGTGTGCAGGTCCGGCCCGCCAGACAGAGCTCGGTCACTTGGATTTAGAGACGCTGCAAGGACAAACCTTAGCAAAGGCGCCGTGTCGAGTTCCTCCATGGAATGATCAAGGGAAGAGTTGCCGTACACGCGGCGCCTGAGGTGGCACAACACAGAAACAGGCACACAAATTGGACCCAAGAACAACCGCCGTGTCTGATACGTCTCCAACGTATATATAATTTTTGATTGTTCCATGCTATTATAATATCTCTTTTGGATGTTTAATGGGCTTTAATATGCACTTTTATATTATTTTCGGTACTAACGTATTAACCGAAGGCCGAGTGAGAGTTGCTGTTTTTTGCCTATTTCAGTGTTTCGCAGAAAAGGAATATCAATCGGAATCCAAATTGAATGAAACATTCGCGAGGATCTCTTTTGCAACAAACGCAATCCAGGAGACTTGGAGTGGAGGTCAAGGAAGCAATGAGGCGGCCACGAGGTAGGGCGGCGCACCCAGGGGGCAGGCGCCCCCACCCTCGTGGGCCCCTCGTCGCTCCGCCGACCTACTTCCTTTGCCTATATATACTCTTATACTCTAAAAACATCCAGGGGAGCCACAAAACCACTTTTCCACCGCCAGAACCTTCTGTACCTGTGAGATCCCATCTGGGGACCTTTTTTGGCGACCTGACGGAGGGGGATTCGATCACGGAGGGCTTCTACATCAACACCATAGCCTCTCTGATGATGTGTGAGTAGTTTACCACAGACCTTCGGGTCCATAGTTATTAGCTAGATGGCTTCTTCTCTCTCTTTGGTTCTCAATACAAAGTTCTCCTTGATGTTCTTGGAGATCTATTCGATGTAATTCTTGTTGCTGTATGTTTGCCAAGATCCGATGAATTGTGGGTTTATGATCAAGTTTATCTATGAACAATATTTGATCTTCTCTGAATTTTATATGCATGATTTGATATCCTTGCTAGTCTCTTCTAACTATCAGTTTGGTTTGGCCTACTAGACTGATCTTTCTTGCAGTGGGAGAAGTGCTTAGCTTTGTGTTCAATCTTGCGGTGCTCGATCCCAGTGAAAGAAAGGGAACTGACACGTATTGTATTGTTGCCATCAAGGATAAAAACATGGGGTTTATATCATATTGCTTGAGCTTATCCCTCTACATCATGTCATCTTTCCTAATGCGTTACTCTGTTCTTATAAACTTAATACTCTAGATGCATGCTGGATAGTGGTCGATGTGTGGATTAATAGTAGTAGATGCAGAATCGTTTTGTCTACTTGACATGGACGTGATGTCTATATTCATGATCATGCATAGATATCATCATAACTATGCGCTTTTATATCAATTGCTCGGCAGTAATTGTCCACCCACTGTAATATATGCTATCTTGAGAGAAGCCACTAGTGAAACCTATGGCCCCCGGGTGTACTTTACATTATATAAGTTATCGATCTATAATTCTAGTTTAATATTTATTTTGCAATCTTTATTTTCTGATCTATACAACAAAAATACCAAAAATATTTATCTTATTATCTTTATCAGATCTCACTTTTGCATGTGGCCATGAAGGGATTGACAACCCCTTTATTGCGTTGGTTGCATGGTTCTTATTTGTTTGTGCAGGTACTAGGAGACTTGCATGTAGTCTCCTACTGGATTGTTATCTTGGAAATACTTACGCTACTTTGCTGCATCACCCTTTCCACTTCAAGGGAAATACTTATGCTACTTTGCTCCATCACCCTTTCCTCTTCAAGGGAAAACCAACACATGCTCAAGAGGTAGCAAGAAGGATTTTTGGCGCCGTTGACGGGGAGATCTACACTCAAGTCAAGACATACCAAGTACCCATCACAAACTCTTATCCCTCGCATTACATTATTTGCCATTTGCCTCTCGTTTTCCTCTCCCCCAATTCACCCTTGCCATTTTATTTGCGTCTTTTTCCATTCGCCTTCTCTTGCTTGCCTCTTGTGTATCCGTTCTTAGTGCGGTTTGTTGCCATCATGTTTGAAACTAGGGAGAATATCATTGATAAGGATAATAGTAAGAACGGGGGGAACCTTGATGCTTTTGATAATCCTCATGAAGAACCTACTATTTTAAACACTAAAAAGCTTCAGATCAGTAGTGGTAATGTTATTCGAAATGGAGTTATTCCAGATTTGTTTACTTGTGCCGGTGCTTTGCCCACTATGGGAGGGTCTATTCTTCATATAACTAGTAGTTTTGCAGATGCTATATCTTTGCTCATAGTTGAACTTGAAAGACAATTTATTCATATGCACCCTTGCATTCAAAGGATTTTTCTAGAATTTTCCAATATCGTGCATTCTTCTATTAAGCAAGCAGCTACCATCTTTTTAGATCATGAGTTCAGATTTGTAAGAAAAGAGGATAATGATATTTTTCGCATTATAGGGTGGATTCCGGCCGTCCTCCCATAGAAGCGATCCTTTTTACCAAGAAGACATAATGCGCTTACGATCTCTAGATCATGTTGCTTTTAATGAAAACCTTAGAAAAAAGGTTCCTACCGATGTTGTAGTGACAGAATTTATAAACTTAATGATAACTTTTCTATCTAGAACAATGGGTTAGGTTTTTGCCTTGAACAAAAGCTCATGACTTTTTGCCAAAAGAATGCTTATAATGATGAATTGGTTGTGCAATATGTGGGGCCAAACCTCCCAAGCTTGATCTTGGGGACTTTTGTCCCATTAAATTTAGCCATTTTGATTACTTTTTCTTGCCACAAAGATAGCATGCTACTGAACATAGGGAGTATAAGATGAGTTTTAGTGATTTACCTTAATACTATCATGGCAATACCTAGATCTATCCTTTTTCTGCCTAGCTAGGGATGTTAAATGATAGCGCTTGTTGGGAGGCAACCCAATTTTATTTTTGTTCTTGTTTAGTAATAATTAGATCATCTATCCTCTATTATGATTGTGTTTTTTATGTTTTAATTATTGTTTGTGCCAAGTAAAGCCTTTAGGATCTTCTTGGGTGATTGTTATTTGATCTTGCTGAAAAAACAGAAAGTATGCGCTCACGAGAATAATTTTCATTTTTACCAGAGAGCGGTAAATACCAATTCCAACTACAATAGGTCAATATACAAATTAGTTAGGACTTCCTAATATTTCAGGATTTTTTGAGTTACAGAAATATTCGAGACCTATAGATTCCTACATACTGTTCTGTTTTTGACAAATTCTATTTTTCGTGTGTTGTTTGCTTATTTTGATGAATCTATGGCTAGTATAGGGGGGTATGAACCATATCGAAGTTGGAATACAGTAGTTTTACCACCAATATAAATAAAGAATGAGTTCATTACAGTACCTTAAGGTGGTGGTTTGTTTTCTTATACTAACGGAGCTCGTGAGAGTTTCTGTTAAGTTTTTTGTTGTGAAGTTTTCAAGTTTTTGGGTAAAGATTTGATGGATTTTGGAATAAGGAGTGGCAAGAGACTAAGCTTGGGGATGCTCGAGGCACCCCAAGGTAAAATTCAAGGACAACCAAAAGCCTAAGCTTGGGGATGCCCTAGAAGGCTTCCCCTCTTTCGTCTTCGTCTATCGGTAACTTTACTTGAGGCTATATTTTAATTCACCACATGACATGTGTTTTGCTTGGAGCGTCTTGTATGATTTGAGTCTTTGCTTCTCAATTTACCACAATCATGCTTGTTGTACACACCCTTTTGGATATACACACATGAATCGGAATTTCTTAGAATACTCTATGTGCTTCACTTATATCATTTGAGCTAGATAATTTTGCTCTGCTGCTTCACTTATATCTTTTTAGAGCACGGTGGTGGTTTTATTTTATAGAAATTATTGATCTCTCATGCTTCACTTCTATTATTTTGAGAGTCTTTTAGAACATCATGGTAATTTGCTTTGGTTATGAAATTAGTCCTAATATGATAGGCATCCAAGATGGGTATAATAAAAACTTTCATATAAAGTGCATTGAATACTATGAGAAGTTTGGTACTTGATGATTGTTTTGAGATATGAGGATGATGATATTAGAGTCATGCTAGTTGAGCAGTTGCGAATTTGAGAGATACTTGTGTTAAAGTTTGTGATTCCCATAACATGCACGTATGGTGAACGGTTATGCGACGAAGTGGGAGCATGATTTATTTATTGATTGTCTTCCTTATGAGTGGCAGTTGGGGACGAGCGATGGTGTTTTCCTACCAATCTATGCCCCTAGGAGCATGCACGTAGTACTTTGTTTCGATAACTAATAGATTTTTGCAATAAGTATGTGAGTTCTTTATGACCAATGTTGAGTCCATGGATTATACGCACTTTCACCCTTCCACCATTGCTAGCCTCTCTAGTACTGCACAACTTTCGCTGGTACCATACACCCACCTTATACCTTCCTCAAGACAGCCACCATACCTACATATTATGGCATTTCCATAGCCATTCCGAGATATATTGCCATGGAACTTTCCACCGTTCCGTTATTTATGACACGCTTCATCATTGGCATATTGCTTTGCATGATCATGTAGTTCACATCGTATTTGTGGCAAAGCCACCATTCATAATTCTTTCATACATGCCACTCTTGATTCATTGCACATCCCAGTACACCGCCGGAGGCATTCACTTAGAGTCATATTTTGTTGTAAGTATCGAGTTGTAATTCTTGAGTTGTAAGTAAATAAAAGTGTGATGATCTTCATTATTAGAGCATTGTTCCATGTGAGGAAAGGATGATGGAGACTATGATTCCCCCACAAGTTCGGACGATATTCCAGACGAAAAAAAGAGGCCATAAAAAAAGAGAAAAGGCCCAAATAAAAAAACTGAGAGAAAAAGAGAGAAGGGGCAATGCTACTATCCTTTTTCCACACTTGTGCTTCAATGTAGCACCATGATATTCATGATAGAGAGTCTCCTATTTTGTCACTTTCATTTACTAGTGGGAATTTTTCATTATAGAACTGAGCTTGTATATTCCAATGATGGGCTTCCTCAAAATTCCCTAGGTCTTCGTGAGCAAGCGAGTTGGATGCACACCCACTTAGTTTCTTTTTGAGCTTTCATAGACTTATAGCTCTAGTGCATCCGTTGCATGGAAATCCCTACTCACTCACATTGATATCTATTGATGGGCATCTCCATAGCCCGTTGATAGGCCTAGTTGACATGAGACTATCTTCTCCTTTTTGTCTTCTCCACAACCACCATTCTATTTCACCTATAGTGCTATGTCCATGGCTCACGCTCATGTATTGCGGGAAGATTGAAAAAGTTTGAGAACATCAAAAGTATGAAACAATTGCTTGGCTTGTCATCGGGGTTGTGCATGATTTAAATATTTCGTGTGATGAAGACAAAGCATAGCCAGACTATATGATTTTGTAGGGGTAGCTTTGTTTGGCCATGTTATTTTGAGAAGACATGATTACTTTATTAATATGCTTGAATTATTATTATTCTTATGTCAATATTAAACTTTTGTCTTGAATCTTTCGGATCGGAATATTCATGCCACAATAAAGGAAATTACATTGAAAATTATGCTAGGTAGCATTCCACATCAAAAATTCTGTTTTTATCATTTACCTTCTCGAGGACGAGCATGAATTAAGCTTGGGGATGCTGATACGTCTCGAATGTATCTATAATTTTTTATTGTTCCATGCTATTATATTATCTGTTTTGGATGTTTCATGGGCTTCAATATGCACTTTTATATTATTTTTGGGACTAACCTATTAACCGGAGGCCCAGTGCCAGTTGCTATTTTTTTGCCTATTTAAGTGTTTCGCAGAAAAGCAATATCAAATGGAATCCAAACGGAATGAAACCTTCACGAGGATCTTTTTTGGAACAAACACAATCCAGGAGACTTGGAGTGGAGGTCAAGGAAGCAACGAGGCGGCCACGAGGTAGGGTGGCGCACCCGCCACCCTCGTGGGCCCCTCATAGCTCCACCGACCTACTTCATTTGCCTATATATACTCGTATACCCTGAAAACATCCAGGGGAGCCACGAAACCACTTTTCCACCACCGCAACCTTCTGACCCATGAGATCCCATCTGGGGACCTTTTTCAGCGATCTATCGGAGGGGGATTCGATCACGGAGGGCTTATACATCAACACCATAGCGTCTCCGATGATGTGTGAGTAGTTTACCATAGACCTTCGGGTCCATAGTTATTAGCTAGATGGCTTCTTCACTCTCTTTGGTTCTCAATACAAAGTTCTCCTCGATGTTCTTGGAGATCTATTCGATGTAATTCTTTTTGCGGTGTGTTTGCCGAGATCCGATGAATTATGGGTTTATGATCAAGTTTATTTATGAACAATATTTCATTCTTCTCTGAATTCTTATATGCATGATTTGATATCTTTGCAAGTCTCTTCGAATTATCAGTTTGGTTTGGCCTACTAGATTGATCTTTCTTGCAATGGGAGAAGTGCTTAGCTTTGTGTTCAATCCTGCGGTGCTCGACCCCAGTGACAGAAAGGGAACCGAAACGTATTGTATTGTTACCATCGAGGATAAAAAGATGGGGTTTATATCATATTGCTTGAGTTTATCCCTCTACATCATGTCATCTTGCCTAACACGTTACTCTGTTCTTATGAACTTCATACTCTAGATGCATGTTGGATAGCGGTCGACGTGTGGAGTAACAGTAGTAGATGTAGAATTGTTTGGTCTACTTGACACGGACGTGATGCCTATATTCCTGATCATGCCTAGATATCATCATAACTATGCGCTTTTTTATCAATTGCTCGGCAGTAATTTGTTCACCCACCGTAATATATGCTATCTTGAGAGAAGCAACTAGTGAAACCAATGGCCCCCGGGTCTACTTTACATTATATAAGTTTCCGATCTACAATTATTGTTTACTATTTATTTTGCAATCTTTATTTTCCAATCTATTCAACAAAAATACCAAAAATATTTATCTTATTATCTTTACCAGATCTCACTTTTGCAAGTGGGCGTGAAGGGATTGACAACCCCTTTATCGCGTAGGTTGCAAGGTTCTTGTTTGTTTGTGCAGGTACTAGGCGACTTGCAAGTAGTCTCCTACTGGATTGATACATTGGTTCTCAAAAACTGAGGGAAATACTTACGCTACTTTGCTACATCACCCTTTCCTCTTCAAGGGAAAACCAACGCATGCTCAAGAGGTAGCAGTGTCCAGCCCTGATCATGGAATGGTTCAAGAGGAGAGTCGCAAGGGCGTGACGCCGATACGTCCATTTCGCATCATGTTTACCTACTATTATTTACAATGTTTTTATGCATAATAATGATTTTTGGGGTAATTCTAATGCCTTTTCTCTCATTATATGCAAGGTTTAAACAAAGAGGGAGTATACTGGCAGCTGGAATTCTGGATCTGAAAAGCTACGTCAAAGTTACCTATTCTGCACATATCCAAATGAGGTGAAAATTTATGGAGAATTGTTTTGGAATAAAAGAAAAATACTAGAGCAAATAACTAATGGAGGAGGCCCACCAGGTGGGCACAACCCACCTGTGCGCGCTAGGCACCCCAGGCGCGCCCTGGTGGTTTGTACCCTCATCGGCCCACCTCCGGTGCCCCTCTTCTGATATATAAGTCATTTTGACCTAGAAAATATAAGGAGAGGACTTTCGGGATGGAGCGGTGCCGTCTCGAGGCGGAACTTGGGCAGGAGCACTTTTGCCCTCCGGTGGAGCAATTTCGACGGGGGAACTTCCCTCCCCGAGGGGAAGTCATCTTCATCGACATCACCAGCAACCCCCGCATCTTTGGGAGGGTAATCTCATCAACATGTTCAACAGCACCATCTCCTCTCAAACCCTAGTTCATCTCTTTTGTTCGATCTACGTACCGGATCCTCGGATTGGTACCTGTGGGTGATTAGTAGTGTTGATTACATCTTGTAGCTGAGTACAATATGGTTTATTTGGTGGAAGATTATATGTACAGATCCATTATGCTATTTAATACCCCTCTGATCTTCAGCATGATTATCATTTGTGAGTAGTTACTTTTGTTCTTGAGGTAACGGGAGAAATTTTGTTGCAAGTAATCATGTGAACCTGATATGTGTTTGATATTTGGTGATATGTAAGTTGTGATTCCCTTGGTGGTGTCATGTGAACGTCGACGACATGGCACTTCACCATATTTGGGCCTAAGGGAGTGCATTGTGGAGTAGTTATTAGATGATGTGTTGCTAGAGTGATATAAGCTTAAATGCTAGTTTATTCGCTACTTCATAAGGGACCGATTTGGATCAAAATGTTTAATGCTATGGTTAGATTTTATCTTTATACGTTTCTCGTAGTCGCGGATGCTTGCGAGGGGGTTAATCATAAGTAGGAGGTTTTTTCATGTAAGAACAACGCCTAAGCACTGGTCCACCCACATATCAAATTATGAAAGTAGCGAACACGAATCGAACCAACATGATGAAAGTGACTAGATGAAATTCCCCTGTACCCTCAAGAAGGCTTTGCTTATTATAGGAAATCGTTTTGGCCTGTCCTTCGCCACAAAATGATTGCCCTACCTTGTTGCAATTTTTTTTACCATTACCGTTACTTGCTCATTACGAATTATCTTGCTATCAAACTATCTGTTACCGACAATTTCAGTTCTTGCAGTAATTACCTTGCTAAAAACCACTTGTCATTTCCTTCTACTCCTCGTTGGGTTCGACACTCTTACTTATCGAAAGGACTACGATCGATCCCCTATATTTGTGGGTCATCAAGACTCTTTTCTAGCGCCGTTGCCGGGGAGTGAAGTGCTCGTCGTAAGGAAAAATTTATTACTACACGCTGAAATTTATTGTCACTTGTTACTATGGAAAACTATCCTTTGAGGGGTTTGTTTGGTGTATCTTCACCTTGACCGGAACCACATTTAGTTTCCCCTCAACCTACTGCACCTACTAAAAATATTGGTTATGAAATTCCTTCAAGTATGGTAGAGCAACCGCTAGCTAATCGTTATGCATGAGATCTAACTGAACATCCTGATATAGACTTGATATATGTGGATGAAATTTGTGGATTATTTAAGCTTGCAGGTCTACCTAGAGATGAAGCTAAGAAGAAGGTTTTCCTTTTATCTTTGAAGGGAAAAACATTGGCATGGTATAGGCAATGCGATGATATTGGATCTTGGAATTGGAATCGATTGAAATGGGAATTTAACCAAAAAAATTATCCTATGCACCTTGTGAAGGATAAAGTATCTCTCTATCTTGGGGGAGGCTTGAGTCAATGTTATGTCCACGCCCCAATCATGACCTCTTAAGAGAATTTATTAACCAGAAATTTTATGCTCATCTTTCTCATGATGATCGATCCATGCTCGATACTTCTTGTGTTGGTTCTTTTATGAAGAAGACTATTGAATACAAGTGGGATCTTTTAGAAAGAATTAAATGCAACTCTGAAGATTGGGAACTCGATGAAGAACAAGCACTACTAGGGAAAAACCTTATAGACAACATCTTAGTAGTAGCGCTGGACAAAAACATGCCCTACTGCTACGTAGTAGTAGCACGTGTAAAAAAACCACGCTACTGCTATCATTTTAGCAGTAGTGCGTATTAGCACAACGCGTTGCTGCTAAGTTTGAACTAGGCAGACATGGCAAGCCCCACTTAGCAGTAGCGCGTATCCATACCCAGCGCTACTGCTATGCTCCGTAGCAGTAGTGCTTTCCTTGAGCCCGCACTACTACAAACCCTACCTTATCCTTCCCACACGGCTGCCCCTCACACTCTCCCTCTCAGTCACTCTCGCCCGCACGTACGCCCCGTCGTCCACCGCGTTGCTCCTCCACCCAGGTACTCCCTCCATCCCTCCTCCTCCCTCCTCCCCTCCCTCGTCCTCCCACTTCGCCCTCCTCCCTCCTCCTCCGGCCGCCTCCTCCTCCCTCCTCCTCCGGCCACCCTCTCCTCCCTCCTCCCACGTCCACTGGAAGCCCTCCTCCCACCACCCCCTCCCTCCTCCTCCTCCTCCGGCCTCCCCTCCACTCTCCGCCCTCCTCCCACCCCTCCTCCCTCCCTCCTCCGATCCCACCGGCCTCCTCATCAATGGGTTCTTAAGTAGTTGTAGATGCTTAAGTACAGTAACACCCACAATGCGGCTATATCTCCCACTGATGAGGCACGACTTAGAGGCATAGCTGCATGGTAGGTTTGTCACAAGAGGGGTAATCTTCACAGAATCCCATGTACTGAATAAGAAAGGGATAAGAGTTGGCTTACAATCGCCACTTCATACAAATACAAGTTAAACATACATCATCAAAAATACAGTCAAGGTCCGACTATGGAACCAAAATAAAAGAAGACAACCCCAATTGCTAGATCCCCGATCATCTCAACTAGGCTCTGCTAATGATCAAAAGGGAACAAATCAAAACAATGACCAAGGTCTTCATCGAGCTCATCCTTGAGCTCGGTTGCGTCACCTACACTGGTATCATCGGCACCTGCAACTGTTTGGAAGTATATGTGTGTCACGAGGACTCAGCAATCTCACACCCATGAGATCAAGACTATTTAAGCTTATGGGTAGGAAAGGGTAGAGAGGTGGATCTGCAGCAAAGTACTAAGCATATATGGTAGCTAACTTACGCAAAAGAGAGCGAGAAGAGAAGCAAAGCACGGTCGAGAAGCTAATAGTGATCAAGAAGTGATCCTGATGCTACTTACGTTCAAGCATAACACAAGAACCATGTTCACTTCCCGGACTCTGTCGAGAAGAGACCATCATGGCTACACACGCGGTTGATTCATTTTAATTTATGTTAAGTGTCAAGTTCTCTACAACCGGGCATTAACAAATTCCCATCTGCCCATAACTGCGGGCATGGCTTTCGAAAGTTCAAACCCTATAGTGGTGTCCCAACTTAGCCCATCACAAGCTCTCATGGTCAATGAAGGATATTCCTTCTCCCGGGAAGACCCGGTCAGTCTCGGAATCCCGGTTACAAGACATTTCAACAATGGTAAAACAAGACCAGCAAGACCGACCGATGCATCAACATCCCGATAGGAGCTGCACATATCTTGTTCTCAGGGCAACACCGGATGAGCACTCCGTACAACTAAAACTAGCTCTCAAGTTTCCCCAAGGTGGCGCTACAAAGGACTCTAGTTCGGACCAACACTTAGACAAGCACTGGCCTGGGGGGGTTTAAAATAAAGATGAACCTCGGGTTGGCCGACCCGAGGGAAAGGTAGGTGGTGGTGAGGAAAATGGTAAAACCAAGGTTGGGCCTTGCTGGAGGAGTTTTATTCAAACAGAACTGTCAAGGGGTCCCCATAACAACCAACCGTGTAAGGAACGCAAAATCAAGGAACATAACACCGGCATGACGGAAAATAGGGCGGCAAGAGTGGAACAAAACACCAGGCATAAGGCCGAGCCTTCCACCCTTTACCAAGTATATAGATGCATTAAATAAATAAGATATATTTTGATATCCCAACAATAACCATGTTCCAACATGGAACAAACTTCAGCTTCACCTGCAACTAACAACGCTATAAGAGGGGCTGAGCAAAAGCGGTAACATAGCCAAACAACAGTTTGCTACGAAAGGTGGGTTAGAGGCTGACATGGCAAAATGGGTGGCATGATATAGCAAGTGGTAGGTATCACGACATAGCAATAGAGCGAGCAACTAGCAAGCAAATATAGAAGTGATTTTGAGGGTATGATCATCTTGCTTGAGATCCCGCAAGGAAGAAGAACGGGTCCATGAAGAAGACAAATGGACATAGTCGAACGAATCCTCACAAAGGCGACGTTATCGGAACCAACACGAAGAAGAAACACCGGAAAGAAGCAAACAACATGGTAAACAACCATCACATAATCATGGCATGATGCACAACCAAGTATGACCCATGTCCGGTTTAATGAGGCATCGCATGTCAAAAATGCACAAACAATCCTACAAATTAAGTGGAGCTCAATATGCAACTCTGTTGCATATTAACGAAACACCACATGACTTATTTAGTTCTCGCTCGTTTAGGTATCCATCAATATTGAATGTTGGTTAGCATGGCAAGAGGCGAAGCATAAGAAAACTACCTATCTAGGCAAGTTTAAATGAGGCCAGAAATAATAAACAAAAATTCTGGAAAATCCTCATATGCATATATTAGGTTTGGTATTGTTCTGCCCTAAACCATATTTTAGAGTTGTTAAACATGCAAAGTAAATCCACCATGTTAAACTATGCATTTTCTACCCCATTTACATATAAAGTTTGTTAAGTTTGGAGCTACAATAATTTAGTTACGAAATAAAGCATTTTCGCATGGCATAAGGGCAAAATTACACAAACAACATTTTAAACATTTTAAACATGCATGAAAGTGGCAAATTATTAATCTACACAAAATTCTAAGCATTTTTCACATATAACTTATTTTAATCTGATGCACGGTTCTGAAGTTATTATATGCATGAACATTAAGGGGTTATCTGAAAAACTGCAGTTTTCTAGATAATTGATAAAATCGCAGGTAGGAAAAAAACACATTGGGCCAAAGTGGGCCGTACGATGGAGGAGGCCGGGCAGGCCAGTTGCTAGGCTGGTCGAAGGGCGCGGCTGGGCCTGGGTTTGCGGGGTCCATCCAGGGAGGAGGCAGCACTCGCTGTCTCCTCCGCACAGGAGGTCGACCGGGGCCATGGTCACAGGGCACTCCGGAGAACTAGCCGGCAAGGAGGCGCGGAGAAGGACACGAAGCGGCAGATCCGGCCACAGGAGGTTAGCGGGGTCCTGTTTCCCAGCCGGATCTGACCCGAGGCCGAGCTCAGATGTAGCGCCCTTGATGCGGCTATATCTCCTACGTGTCGATGCACGACTTAGAGGCATAACCGCATTGAAAGCAATGTCGCAAGTAAGGTAATCTTCACAACAACCCATGTAAATAGATAATAGGGGAAAAGGTACATAGTTGGCTTACACTCGCCACATCACACAAATACATGAATAACACTACAATCATCCAATACACTCATGGTCCGACTACGGTACCAAAATAAAGAACAACCCCAACTTGCGACACGGTCCCCGATCGCCCCAACTGGGCACCACTGCTGATCATCTGGGAAAGACACATAGTAACGGCGAGAGTCTTCGTCGAACTCCCACTTGAGCTCAAGCGCATCATTTGGAACGTAATCATCGGTCCCTGGTCTGGTTTGGAAGTGATCTATGAGTCACGGGGACTTCGCAATCTCGCACCCTCGCGATCAAGACTATTTAAGCTCATAGGTAAGGCAAGGTAATATGTGGAGCTGCAGCAAGCGACTAGCATATATGGTGGCTAACCTGTTCGCACAAGAGAGCGAGAAGAGAAGGCAAAGCACGAACGAAGAACTATGATCAAGGAGTGATCCTATAACAACCTACGTCAAACATTACTCCAACACCGTGTTCACTTCCCAGACTCCGCCGAGAAGAGACCATCACGGTTACACACGCAGTTGATTCATTTTAATTAATTTAAGTTTCAAGTTATCTACAACCGTACATTAACAAATTCCCATCTACCCATAACCACGGGCAGGACTTTTGAAAGTTCAAAACCCTGCAGGGGAGTCCCAACATAGCCCATCACAAGCTCTCACGGTCAACGAAGGATATTCCTTCTCCCGAGACATTCTGATCAGACTCGGCATCCCGGTTCTACAAGACATCTTCGACAATGGTAAAACAAGTCCAGCAACACCGCCCGAATGTGCCGACAAATCCCGATAGGAGCTGCACATATCTCATTCTCAGGGCACACTCGGATAAGCAATCCGTACAACTAAAACCAGTCCTCGAGTTTCCTTGAGGTGGCGCTGCAAGGGGCTCTAGTTTGGACCAACACTTCGAGGAGCACTGGCCCGGGGGGGGGGGTTTAAACATAGATGACCCTTGGGCTTCGGAAACCCAAGGGAAAAGAGGCTAGGTGGCAAAAGGTAAAACCAAGGTTGGGCATTGCTGGAGGAGTTTTATTCAACGCGAACTGTCAAGGGGTTCCCATTATCACCCAACCGCGTAAGGAACGCAAAATCCGGGAACATAACACCGATATGACGGAAACTAGGGCGGCAAGAGTGGAACAAAACACTAGGCAAAAGGCCGAGCCTTCCACCCTTTACCACATATATAGGTTCATTACGATAAACAAGATAATATAGTGATATCCCAACAATAAACAATGTTCCAACAAGGAACGATCTCCAATCTTCACCTGCAACTAGCAACGCTGTAAGAGGGGCTGAGCAAAGCGGTAACATAGCCAATCAACGGTTTGCTATGACATGGTGGGTTAGAGGTTTGACATGGCAATTTGGGAGGCATGATAAGCAAGTGGTAGGCATCGTAGCATAGGCATTGCAAAAGAGCGAGCATGTAGCAAGCAAAGATAGAAGTGATTTCGAGGGTATGATCATCTTGCCTGCAAAGTTGTCAGAGTTGACTTGATCCTCGTAAGCAAACTCAACGGGCTCCTCGCTAGCGAACTCGTCTCCCGGCTCTACCCAAACAAGACAAACAAGCAAAAGGAACACAATCAACCACGTGCAAAGCTCGAACAACATGATGCAAACATGGTATGCTATGCGGGATGCGATATGTGATGCATATGCAAGATTTGACAAGGAATGATTGAACCTGACCTCAACTTGGAAATCCAAGAGTGCCACTGGAAAGTTGAGGTGATTTCGGTTGAAATCGATATAAAGATCACCGGAATCGGATACACGGTTTGGAAATTGCGAGCAAAACAAATATGGCACCGGTCTGCGATAAACAGCAAGTAGCCATCTAAAAGCATCAAGATAAATATGCTACATCACTCAAACATGACAAAAAAATACATGGAAGGGATCCACTCATGATGCTTGACAAAATATGAACACTGAGCTACGGCCAATTCATCCATTAACAGGTTCAAACAAGCATGGCAAAAGAGCAAATGATAAACAGGTAGCACACTTTGGAGCATGAAAACTATATGCTACAGGAACTTAACATGGCAAAGCAAGGCATGGCATTAAAAGTCCCTTAGTGACCTTGAGACAAAAGGGATCAGAAAATACAATTGCAAGCATGTGAACATGGCAAAAACATAATCAGATTAAAGACTTAGTGAAAAACTGGAGCATGCAAATCTGTTAACGGGTAGGCATGTTTACGAGCTCGATGCACTCACTACAGAGCATGGCATGACAAACTAAGCATACACCCATCAACAATACATATCATAGAAGCTAGACATGGCAAGAACAACAACATAGCATGCACGGATCAATGGCAACATCCTCGGCAAAATCGCTAACAAGTCAACAATCTGTCAGGATTCACGAAATAGCAAAAGTAGAGCTCGATTGACTCAAACTAGGGTGATCCATAAATGAAAAGAAAAAATGGATGGATAGAGCACCACAATGTTAACAAAACATCCTTACTAATCATCCCCAAAAGAGGCACGGATCACTAGGAAACAACATGGACATATGGCATAATGACAAAATCAGCTCAAGGACTTAGTGAAATTCTAAGTCCCTGAAATCAGCATTAACGAATGCACTACTTTGCAAGCTTGTGCTAGTCACCACACATATCACAAAAATACATGGTAAGAACCACTGTAAAGCTGGCATGGCATATATCAAAACTCATGTAGAGCTCAGGAGCATATCGTGCACACATAAATCATGGCAAAAATGACAAATATCCATTCGATGAAACACATTTGACAATTTTATCACATAGCCCTCTTCCAACAGCATTTCGGGCATCAAGATGAGCTCAAATGAAAATGATGCAATGAGATGAAATGATGTACTCTCTGAGACAAACATATTGATATGCTACACGCTCAAATCGGAGCTACGGATGCGGAGTTACGGCATGATGAACTTGCAAGAAAAATTAGGGTTTTGGGGCAAAAGTCAACTCGCGGGATATTTCCAGATCTGAGATCTGCACGCAAACTGAGGTTCGCCGGAGACCTGTTCGCCGGAGCTGTCGTGGAGCTCGCCGGAGGAAGAAGCCGAGGGGAGGAGAGGCCGAGGCGGCGCCGGCGTTGAGCGGGAGCTCCGGGCGGCGAGGTTGGTGTGGCGGGGCGGCGACCGAGGCGGAGGAGCGGGGCAGTGCGGCGGAGTCCGGCGATGGCGCGCGGCAGCGCCGGCCGGCGAAGGGCGGCGCGCGGTGTCGGGCGCGAGGGAGAGGCGCCGATCTGCGGCGGCGGAGGGAGAGGGTCGCGGGGGCCGGCTCCGGGCTCCCCGGGCCGCGCGGTGAGAGAGGAGGCGGGCGACGCGTGGCGCGCGCTGAGAGGCTGGGCGCGGTGGTGGGATTCGTCCGGCGGCGGCCGGACGTGTCCAGTGGCGGCCGGATGTGTCCGGTGGCGACGGGGCAATTTTTTAGAGTTTTGGAAGGAGGGGATCCGGGAATTTCGGAGGAGGGGCTAGTTTTATAGGTAGAGGGAGCTAGGAAGCTCCAAATGGAGTGTGGTTTTCGGCCACGTGATCGTGATCGAACGCTCTAGGTAATGGAGACAGTTTAGGTGGGTTTCGGGCCAAATTGGAAGGGTGTTGGGCGGCAACACACATGAGGCCTTTTCGGTCCCTCGGTTAACCGTTGGAGTATCAAATGAAGTCCAAATGGCACGAAACTGGACAGGCGGTCTACCGGTTGTAAACCAAGGCCACATGACAAGTCTCGGTACACTCCGGAAATGTTTAACCCCCACACACGAAAAGAGGTAGAAAGGACCACCGGAGGAGATAGAATCGCCAGAATGCAAAATGGACAACGGGGAAAATGCTCGGATGCATGAGACGAACACGTATGCAAATGCAATGCACCTGATGACATGATATGAGATGCATGACAAGGCAACAACACACGGAGACGAAACCCGACAACGAGGAAATATCATAACTTAGTGCTGAAAATGGCAAGAGTTGGAGTACATATAAGGTAAATTACATCCGGGGTGTTACAACACTCCACCACTATGAAAGGATCTCGTTCCGAGATCTAGGACTGGAAAAACGCCGGTTACTCAGAACAGAGGTGATCCTCGCGTTCCCAGGTAGCTTCACAGTCAGAATGGTGTGACCACTTGACTTTGAGGAATTTGATTGACTTGTTGCGAGTCTTGCGTTCCGTCTCTTCAAGAATAGCAACAGGGTGCTCACGATAAGAAAGGTCTTCTTGGAGATGAATGTCTTCAAAGTTGACGGTGCGGTCAGGGGTATTGAAGCACTTGCGGAGCTGAGAGACATGGAACACGTCGTGCACGTTTATAAAGTTTGAAGGAAGCTCGAGTTGATAGGCGAGATCCCCTCCCTTGCTGAAAATCTTGGAAGGACCCACGTATCTAGGGGCAAGCTTCCCTTTGATACCGAAGCGACGAGTACCTTTCATTGGAGAGACGCGAAGGTAAACATGGTCTCTGATTTCGAAAGCCAAGTCACGATGCTTACTATCATAGTAGCTCTTTTGGCGTGATTGCGCTGCTTTGAGGTTATCATGAATGACTTTGCACATTTCCTCTGCCTCTGTGATCAAGTCATTTCAAAAGAAGTTGACGTTCACCGGTCTCTGACCAGTTAAGAGGAGTACGACACTTCCTGCCATAGAGAATTTCAAATGGGGCCTTGCCCGAACTTGCTTGAAAACTGTTGTTGTAGGAGAATTCGGCATATGGAAGACAATCTTCCCACTTCATACCAAAGGAGATAACGCAAGCCCTGAGCATATCTTCGAGAATCTGATTGACACGCTCGATTTGACCGCTAGTTTGAGGATGAAAAGCTGTGCTAAAGCGGATGTTGGTGCCCATGGCCTTCTGAAAAGAATCCCAAAACTTGGAGGTAAAGATGCTGCCACGGTCTGAAGAGATCAATTGTGGAATGCCGTGCAGAGAGACAATCCGAGAGGTATAAAGCTCCGCCAATTCAGCTGCAGTGATAGACTCTTTGATAGGCAGAAAGTGAGCCACTTTAGTGAGTTTGTCGATGCAACGAACATAGCATCATTGCCACGCTTGGACTTTGGAAATCCCGTCACGAAGTCCATCTCAATGTGGTCAAACTTCCATTCTGGAATGGCAGGAGGTTGGAGGAGACTAGCTGGTCGTTGGTGTTCTGCCTTCACTCTTCTGCAGACATCCATTCATTCACGAACTGAGCAATCTCGCGCTTCATTCGAGTCCACCAATAAGCCTGCTTGAGGTCCTGGTACATCTTCGTACTCCTAGGGTGGATGGAGAGGAGTGAATTGTGAGCCTCATTCATGATGACTTTACGAAGGTCACCTTTGGGCACAACAATGCGATCCTCGAAGAAGAGAGTATCCTTGTCATCAACGCAATAGCACTTGTACTTGGGTTGACTCTTGGCAATCCCAATCTTCACCTTCTTCACCATAGCATGAAGAAGTTGAGCCTCGCTAATCTGATCTTCCAAAGTAGGAGAGACTTGAAGGTTGGCGAGGAAACCTTGAGGAACAACTTGCAGATTGAGTTTGCGGAAAGCTTCACAAAGCTCGGGTTGGTAAGGCTTGATAATCAGACTGTTGTAGTACGCCCTCCTGCTCAAAGCGTCAGCAATCACATTGGCCTTCCCTGGAGTATATTCGATGCTCAGATTATACTCTTGAATCATTTCGAACCAACAAGTCTGCCTGAGGTTGAGATTAGGCTAAGTGAAGATGTACTTGAGACTCTTGTGGTCAGTGAAGATGTCCACTTTTCTTCCCAATAAGAGATGTCTCCAAGTCAAAAGAGCATGCACAACTGCCGCCAACTCGAGGTCATGAGTGGGGTAGTTCTTCTCGTTGGGCTTCAACTGGCGAGAGGTATAAGCCACAACTTCCTTCTCTTGCATCAACACTGCACCAAGGCCTTGAAGAGAGGCATCGCAGAAGACCTCGAACGGTTTGGATTCATCAGGAGGAGTCAGAACTGGAGCAGTGACTAAATTCTCCTTCAAAGTGTTGAAAGCGATGTCACATTCCGGAGATCAAACGTACTTGACGTGCTTCTGGAAAAGGTTTGAAAGAGGCTTCGCGATCTTTGAAAAGTTCTCAACGAACCTTCGACAGTAGCTTGCGAGACCAAGGAAGCTGCGGAGTTGCTTCATGTTCTGAGGTGGTTCCCAATTCACAATTGCAGACACCTTCTCAGGATTAACCGCTATGCCCTTGGAAGAGATGATATGCCCAAGATAGAGAACCTCATCGAGCCAAAACTCGCACTTTGAAAACTTGGCGTAGAACTGATGTTCTCTGAGCTTATCGAGCACCAAACGCAAGTGCTTGGCATGATCTTCCTTGTTCTTTGAAAAGACCAGAATGTCAACGAGATAGACCAAGACGAAGTCATTTGTGTAGGCGTTGAAGATGAAGTTCATCATGCGAGAGAAAGTCGGCGGAGCGTTGATGAGCCCAAAAGACATGAAAGTGTATTCATATGAACCATAGCTTGTTCTGAAAGACGTCTTGGGAATATCTTGCTCATGGATTCGAATCTGGTGATAGCCCATACGGAGATCAAGCTTGGAGAATATTTGAGCACCTTTGAGTTGTTCGAAGAGCTCATTGATGTTGGGAAGTGGGTACTTGTTCTTGATAGTCTTCTTGTTCAATGGACGGTAGTCAACACAAAGTCGGTCCGTTCCATCCTTCTTCTTCACAAAAAGAACTCCACAACCCCATGGAGAAGAACTAGGGCGGATGAGACCCATTCGCTATTGAATATCGAGTTACTTCTTCAGCTCCTTCAACTCTTCAGGTCCAAGCTTGTAAGGACGTTTGCAAACAGGTTCCGTCCCAGGCTCAAGATCGATGACGAATTCAATTGGCCGGTGCGGAGGCATTCCTGGAAGCTCTTCTGGAAAGACGTCTTGATATTCGCAAACGACTGGAATTTGAGAGATGGCATCCAGTTCACCCTTCTCATTGAGAGAAAACAGATAGATTGTATCATCACGAGCGGCAAAGACAATTACATCCTCAGACGAATGAGTCAATTGCATCTGCCTGGCAGCACAATCAAGATTGTGCTTAGAAAGCCAATCCATCCCAAGAATAAGATCAATATCCAAGTCACCAAGAACATCTGGAGAGGAGAAGAACTTATAGTCACCCAATGTGATTGAAACATCCGGAACGCATATTCGAGATGTCATTTGACGGGCCGGAGAGATAATAGCCAACGGTTTCGGCAACACTTGAGTAACAAAATCATGCTCAAGGACTTAGTGAAATTCTAAGTCCCTGAAATCAGCATTAACGAATGTACTACTTTGCAAGCTCGTGCTAGTCACCACACATATCACAAAAAAACATGGTAAGCACCTCTGTAAAGATGACATGGCATATATCAAAACTCATGTAGAGCTCAGGAGCACATCATGCACACATAAATCATGGCAAAAATGACAAATATCCATTCGATGAAACATATCTGACAATTTTATCACATAGCCCTCTTCCAACAGCATTTCGGGCATCAAGATGAGCTCAAATGAAAATGATGCAATGAGATGAGATGATGTACTCTCTGAGACGAACATTTTGATATGCTACACGCTCAAATCGGAGCTACGGATGCAGAGTTACGACATGATGAAGTTGCAAGAAAAATTAGGGTTTCGGGGCAAAAGTGAACCCGCGGGATATTTCCAGATCTGAGATCTGCACGCAAACCGAGGTTCTCGGGAGACCTGTTCGCCAGAGCTATCGCGGAGCTCGCCGGAGGAAGAAGCCGAGGGGAGGAGAGGCCGGGGCGGCGCCGGCGTTGAGCGGGAGCTCCGGGCGGTGAGGTTGGCGTGGTGGGGCGGCGACCGAGGCGGAGGAGCGGGGCGATGCGGTAGAGTCCGGCGATGGCGCGCGGTGGCGCCGGCTGGCGAAGGGCGGCGTGCAGCGTCGGGCGCGAGGGAGAGGCGCCGATCTGCAGCGGCGGAGGCAGTGGGCCGCGGGGGCCGGCTCCGGGCTCCCTGGGCCGCATGTGAGAGAGGAGGCGGGCGACACGTGGCGCGCACTGAGAGGCTGGGCGCGGTGGCGGGATTCGTCCGGCGGCGGCCGAACGTGTCCGGTGGCAACGGGGCGATTTTTTAGGGTTTTGGAAGGAGGTGATCCGGGAATTTCGGAGGAGGGTGTAGTTTTATAGGTAGAGGGAGCTAGGAAGCTCCAATGGAGTGTGGTTTTTGGCCACGCGATCGTGATCGAACGCTCTAGGTGATGGAGAGAGTTTAGGTGGGTTTCGGGCCAAATTGGAAGGGTGTTGGGCTGCAACACACATGAGGCCTTTTCGGTCCCTCGGTTAACCGTTGGAGTATCAAACGAAGTCCAAATGGCACGAAACTTGACAGGCGGTCTACCGGTAGTAAAGCAAGGCCGCATGACAAGTCTCGTTCCACTCAGGAAATGTTTAACCCCCACACATGAAAAGAGGTAGAAAGTACCACCGGAGGAGATAGAAGCGCCGGAATGCAAAACGGACAACGGGGAAAATGCTCGGATGCATGAGACGAACACGTATGCAAATGCAATGCACCTGATGACATGATATGAGATGCAAGACAAGGCAACAACACACGGAGACAAACCTGACAACGAGGAAATATCATAACTTAGTGCCGAAAATGGGAAGAGTTGGAGTACATATAAGGTAAATTACATCCGGGGTGTTACATCAGGGCAGCGAGAGCTCGACAGAGCCGACATCCACGCCGACCTATGATGGAAGAGAGAGAGGGAGGTTAGGGAGTAGAGAGAGCTCGGAGAAAGAGGGGATGGGAGGTGGCAGGGCGACCTGGATGTCGCCGGCGGGAGGAGCGGGGAAGCGGAGGCGGAGGCGGCATAGAACAATAGCGGGACGCTCTACTGCTGACGGCAGGGAGTGGGTGTGCGTGGGCTCCTCGGGCCCAAATCGGCCCAGTGCGGGCCGCGGATGGGCCTTAAGGGCCGCGGTGGCGGTGGAGGCTGAGGGGGCGATGTGGCGCTCGGTGGTTGGCTGGAGCGGGCAGCTCCAGTGGCACTGACCAGTGGGGATGCGCCAAGTGGCATTGGAGGAGTGGATCTCGCCGGAATTTGAGAAGGGGGGGGGGTTGGCTGTGGCTAGAGGCGGTGGATCCAAGGACAGGGTCTAGGGGTAGGGGAAGACTAGGGTAGCCCATTTTTGGAAGGAGATGTCTATATATAGACATGAGCTAGGGTTAGGGGGGTTTGCGGGGACTTCCGCAGCCCTCCGATCGAGATTCGAAGGTTCCGGGCAGAGGGAAACTAGACGGGCTGCAGGTGGGTTGTGCATAGTGCGATGGGTAGAGTGGAGAGAAGAGAAGGCATCCCGGCAACAGTTTCCGGAGACCAAAAACGTCCGACGTATGACCAGCTATAATGCCGCTATAACTAATCGTTGGGGCGTCAAACGAACTCCGAATGCGATTAAACTTGGCAGGCGACCTACTAAATACATAACAACACCGCATGCCAACTTTCAACCCATTCCAGGAACATTTTCCGGCCACTTATAAAATAATATTTCGGACATGCCGCGGGCGCATGCAAGTGTCACTTGGCTCAGAACGGACGACAGAAAGAACTAGGGAAAACCGGATGGATGCAACTTTTGAAAAACATGATGATGCAATGCACATGATGACATGGCAAAATGCAACACGGAAGCAAAAGACATGGCAAAGACAGCGAAAAACTCGAAGACACCTGGCGCAATGGTCTCGTGCGTTACAATACTCCACCACTACGAGAGGATATCGTCCCGAGATCCAGGATGGCACCGGGGGGAAAAGGAAGAGGAAGAGAGGAGGTAAAACTAAGTTGCTTCTTTGACAAACGAGTGAAACCAATGAACCTTGAGAGGTTGAACATATTGAAAGAAAGAATACAACAAAGATGAACAAAGTTAAAAACCTCCGTTAGAAAAGAGGAACCAGGAACATCACGAGAACCCTGTAGGTTGAAAGACATGAGAAAAAGGGTTGCAATGGGCAAGAAGTACATGCAAGCAGTCCGGTTGAAACGAGAAGTATAAGGAGCGATAAATATCAATTACGACAACACTCCGGTTGGAAAAGGAAGGTAAGAATATGAACTGGGCAAAATGAAAGCACTTGGATGAGACTCCGATTAGAAGAGGAATGATAGACACAACACTCCGATTAAAACAAGATAGAGAAGGAATAAGAATGATAATTTGGACAACACTTTGACTATAATTGAAATGGATTGAGAATGAACTTGACAAGATGAGAGGATACTTGATGAAATCAACAACACACTTCCTCCGGAACTATTGAAAGAATGGCACAATGGGTAAGAAAGATTTCCGACAGCACTCCGATTAAGAAGGGAGGCAAAAACTTGACATTATGGGAAGAACTTGAAAAGAGGGCACGACACTCCGGTTAAATGGATAAGCTTTGGAAAGAACATGATCTTTGCAAAAATGGGATGATGGGTCGAAGAGTGAAACATCACAATGCCTCCGAAACAAAAGAATAGAAGCTAGATTGTATGGATAAAAGAATGGAGTTGCAAATGCCAACTTCTGCCACAAATGAGCTTGGAAGGCACCCTTACAAGAAGGTTATAACGGAGTTGTTGGAAAACCAACAACGAAAAGACTAAGCGTGTTGTGGGCTTATGGAAAACATCTCGAAATCTTGAGGTGAAATTCTGTCACATACAAAAAACGATAGGTTGGGTTGATATGAACAAGGAGAAGAGAAACTTATTTTACTGGGAGGATAAATGAAGAGCTTGGGTCATTTATTAGCACCATAAATAGCAACATCCTTAGGTAAAGCTTTAGGTGAAATATAACCCAAGATAATTCCAAGTTAGAAAATGATGGGTTTAAATATCTCATTCTTAACAACTTGTGAATCATGAAACGCGAAGGGAAATTGTCAGGAATGACATAACACCACTTGAAAAAGATAAGATATAAAGAATTTCACTTCTGAATGCAAGATGAAAAAAACTTGAGCTCCTTTGAAAATAATCTCGATCAACACTTCGAGAAGGAATTAAAGCCTTGATGAGTCATCATGTAGAGCCTCCATGAAGAACTCCAGTAATAAAAGGATGATAAAAAGAAAGAGAAGTTGAAAACACAAGGTGAAGCCTTGCAATGATTTAGATTGAATCTTCATGGTGATATAGTTGAGAGATCTTGGAACTCCGGGGAAAGATAGATGAACAACTTAGCACCGACAAATTGATATCACGAACAAACTCTGGAAAGAAGAAACTAGTTCACTTGGATGAAACCATAATAAGAATTACATTATGCTTATCCTTCATCAATTATATTCATGACAAGCAATGGATTTTTCATACTACTCATTCATGTATAAAAAGGGTTAAGATAGATATAGCGCAAACTTGAGAAAAGTCTTCAACAAATCACCGATCGGGTTTGAGAAGAACAAAAGAATTATTGTGAGAACATACGCCGTAAGAATTAGAAATGACTGAAGAAAAGATAAAGAAACACCGGGAAAAATTAGAGAATGAATGAAGATACTTAATATAGATACATTAGAATGAAGATATCATGAACTAATTAGAGAATATGTGGATGATGCACCGGTAAGATATGCAGAACAATAGCTGAAAGCTGAGAATGAATAAACCCGAAATGACGGCCTTCGGAGAATCAAACTGAAAAGACTCCTGAATTGCTCCAGATGGGTGAAAAGAATTCTCACAATCAAAAACAATTATGAGAGGATGGAATCAAGCTATAACCATGAATATTTGGAAGAACGGGTAAGAATTTAAGAGGAACTCTTCTTCGGTCTTCAAAATTCGAGAATGACGACGAGAAACACCACCTTGAGTTGTTGAGGCACTCCGGAATGGAAATTAGAAAGTTTGAACCAATGACGAAAAGAATGTGAAAGATCTTGGAGAAAAACATATGACTGATGAAAATCCATTCTTACGTCACACATTGAAACAATTTGAGGGTAGCTCCGGGAAAATTAGAAGAGTCAGGTAAGATCCTGGAAACAGACCTATGTGTTAGGGCCCACTCAAAAGAAACATCATTGAACGATTTAAAAGAGAGATTGCATCGGTTGAATTAGATGACTTGAATGATATAATAACCTCCAAATAGTTAACAATGAAAACATGAATCTTCTGAGATATCTTCAGCACTCCGGATACAAGAATCGCAAAGTTAATGATCAAGAGATGGTTGGATAAGAACTTCCAACATGAGAAAGCATTTGAAAACGAGGAAAGGGATATGATCGACAAAGCTTGACTTGAATCCACCGGAGAAGAAAACAAGTGAAGAATGACGAACTTGAAGCTCCCTTAGCATCTTCATAAGAAACACCGGTTAAGAACATTGAAGGAAAAGAATGAAGAAATTTCACAATAAAATGGATACTTGATTAAGAAATCTGAGTCCTTGAAGAAAAAGGGTGGGAAGGTGGGAAAACAAGGGCAACTTGGGACGGATGAAATAAGCACCGTTGAGAAGAACTGATAATTGATCTTGCGGATGTTGAAATGATCGAATCCACTTGAAGGGAAGCACACCGGTTGAAAAATAGAATTAACATAACCATCTCGATGATCAAGAAGGATTAATACTCTCATATAAATATGAGAGCTTCACTTAGGAAAGGTATGGAATCCACACTTGACATTGAAGCAAATCGAATACCACAACAAAAACAAAAACAAAGGATTGGCTTGCAGAATAGGCCAGAAGCAAACATATGATAGATTCCATATCGTATCATGTGTCTGTTGGAAAGATATCCTACGAGCTACTTGAATTCCCACTTATAAACTCCCGAAACTTTCTGGTTATGCTATGAGGTGTTGGGGATGTAGGGGAAGCATAATATCTCACCCAAAACTAACAAATCCTACATCTAGCTGTATCCATCCTTCAACACATAACCAAGAAACCTTCGTAAATCATTTACCTCAACCTTCAAAAAGCATCCATTATGCGAGTTATGGCAATACTCCCGAACTCCCGCCCCAGTACTGGGTGGCGTCGAGGTTATCTCACCAACAACTGTATAAAAGAGATTTTCGATGTCGGTGAACTCAGGTATTCCAGAACTACAATGATTAAATTGCGATGACAACACCTCGGAGCTCAACTCCCCGGTACACTGCCACAACCCCTAAATGTCAGGAGGCACCAAGAATAATGTTCTTGTCACAAAACCATCAGAACGATACCAAGATACCCGCGTGATCCTAAAAAATCGTGAAATTTGAGGAGAGGAGAGTCAAAACTTCTACGTCAGGAGGCCTCACCAGAGCGACGAAGGGACTAAGGAGTAAAAAGAATCCTATTCTCTGATATATATAATCCTAGGACTCAAAACATTTTCTTCTAGACTCAACAACGTCAGCGATTCGATCAAGCAGGGGGCACCTAAGTTGGGGATGGCTCTGATACCAACTTGTAACACCCACAGTGCGGCTATATCTCCCATGTGTCAGGGCACGACTTAGAGGCATAGCCGCATGGTAGGTTTGTCGCAAGAGGGGAAATCTTCACACAATCCCATGTACTGAATAAGAAAGGGATAAGAGTTGGCTTACAATCGCCACTTCACACCAATACAAGTTAAACATACATCATCCAGAATACAGTCAAGGTCCGACTACGGAACAAAAATAAAAGAAGACAACCCCAATTGATGGATCCCCGATCTTCCCAACTGGGCTCCGCTACTGATCAAAAGGGAACAAAACAAAACAACGACTAAGGTCTTCATCGAGCTCCTCCTTGAGCTTGATTGCGTCACCCACACTGGTATCATCGGCACCTGCAACTGTTTGGAAGTATCTGTGAGTCATGAGGACTCGGCAATCTCACACCCACGAGATCAAGACTATTTAAGCTTATGGGTAGGAAAGGATAGTGAGGTGGAGCTGCAGCAAAGGACTAAGCATATATGGTGGCTAACTTACGCTAAAGAGAGCGAGAAGAGAAGCAACGCACGGTCGAGAAGCTAATAGTGATCAAGAAGTGATCCTGATGCTACTTACGTTCAAGCATAACACAAGAACCGTGTTCACTTCTCGGACTCCGCCGAGAAGAGACCATCACGGCAACACACGCGGTTGATTCATTTTAATTAAGTTAAGTGTCAAGTTCTCTACAACCAGACATTAACAAATTCCCATCTGCCCATAACCACGGGCATGGCTTTCGAAAGTTCAAACCTGTAGGGTTGTACCAACTTAGCCCATCACAAGCTCTCATGGTCAACGAAGGATATTCCTTCTCCCGGGAAGACCCGATCAGTCTCGGAATCCCAGTTACAAGACATTTCGGCAATGGTAAAACAAGACCAGCAAGACCGCCCGATGCGCCGACATTCCGATAGGAGCTGCACATATCTCATTCTCAGGGTAACACCGGATGAGCACACCATACAACTAAAACCAGCCCTCAAGTTTCCCCGAGGTGGCGCTGCAAAGGACTCTAGTTTGTACCAACACTTGGACAAGCACTAGCCCGGGGGGTTTAAAATAAAGATGACCCTTGGGTTGGCCGACCGAGAGAAGGGTAGGCGGTGGTGAGGCAAATGGTAAAACCAAGGTTGGGCCTTGCTGGAGGTGTTTTATTCAAAGCGAACTATCAAGGGGTCCCCATAACACCCAACCGTGTAAGGAACGCAATATCAAGGAACATAACACCGGTATGATGGAAACTAGGGCGGCAAGAGTGGAACAAAAGACCAGGCATAAGGCCGAGCCTTCCACCCTTGACCAAGTATATAGATGCATTAAATGAATAAGATATATTGTGATATCCCAACAATAACCATGTTCCAACATGGAACAAACTTCAGCTTCACCCACAACTAAGAACGATATAAGAGTGGCTGAGCAAAAGCGGTAACATAGCCAAACAACTGTTTGCTAGGATAGGTGGGTTAGAGGATCACATGGCAAAATGGGAGGCATGATGTAGCAAGTGGTAGGTATCGTGGCATAGCAATAGAGCGAGCAACTAGCAAGCAAAGATAGAAGTTATTTCGAGGGTATGGTCATCGTGCCTGAGATCCCGCAAGGAAGAAGAATGGGTCCATGAAGAAGACAAACGGACTTAGTCGAACGAATCCTCACAAACGCGACATTGTCAGAACCAACCCGAAGAAGCAACACCGGAAAGAATCAAACAACATGGTAAACAACCATCACGTAATCATGGCATGATGCACAACCAAGTATGATGCATGTTCGGTTTAATGAGGCATGGCATGTCAAAAATGCACAAAGAATCCTACAAATTAAGTGGAGCTCAATATGCAACTCCGTTGCATATTAACGAAATACCACGTGACTTATTTAGTTCTCTCTCGTTTAGGTACCCATCAAGATAAATGTTGGTTAGCATGGCAAGAGGTGAAGCATATGAAAACTACCTATCTATGCAAGTTTAAATGAGGCTGAAAATAATAAACAACAATTCTGGAAAATCCTCATATGCATATATTAGATTTGGTATTGTTCTGCCCTAAGCCATATTTTAGAGTTGTTAAACAAGCAAAGTAAAGCCACCATGTTAAAATAGGTATTTTTCTACCCCATTTACATATAAAGTTTGTTCAGTTTGGAGCTACGATTATCTAGTTACGAAATAATGCATTTTTAGCATGGCATAAGGGCAAAATTACACAAACAACATTTTAAACATTTTAAACATGCATAAAAGTGGCAAATTATTAGTCTACACAAAATTCTAAGCATTTTTTATATATAACTTATTTTAATCCGATGCACGGTTCTGAAGTTATTATATGCATGAACATTAAGGGGTTGCTTGAAAAACTATAGTTTTTTGGCTAATTGATAAAATCACAGGCAGGAAAAAAACACATGGTGGGCTGAAACTGAGTTGAACTGGGCTAGGGGAAAGCGGCTCACATTGGGCCAAAATGGGCTAGACGGTGGAGGAGGCCGGGCAGGCCGGTTGCTGAGTCGGTCGAAGGTTGCGGCTGGGCCTGGGTTTGCGGGGCCCATCCAGGGAGGAGGCGGCGCTCACTGTCTCTCACGCACAGGAGGACGACCGGGGCCATGGTCACAGGGCACTCCGGCGAACTAGCTGGCGAGGAGGCGCGGAGAAGGACATGGAGCGGTGGATCCAACCACAGGAGGTTGGCGGGGTCCTGTTTCCCAGCCGGATCTAACCCGAGGCCGAGCTCACGGCGTCGAGAGCTCGACGGAGCGGACATCCACGGCGGCCTGTGATGGAAGAGAGAGAGAGGGAGGTTAGGGAGCAGAGAGAGCTCGGAGAAAGAGGGGACGGGAGGCGGCAGGGCGACCTGGAGGTTGTCGGCGGCGACTGCAGCAGCGGCGAGGTCAGTCGCCGGCGGAAGGAGCGGGGAAGTGGAGGTGGAGGCTGCACAGAATGACGGCGGGGTGCTCTGCTACTGACGGTAGGGAGCGGGCGTGCGCTGGCTCCTCAGTCCTAGATCGGCCCGGTGCGGGCCGCGGTGGCGGTGGAGGCTGAGGGGGCGACGTGGCGCTCGGTGGTTGGCTGGACCGGGCGGCTGCGGCGGCGCTGACCAGTGGGGATGCGCCAAGTGGCGTTGGAGGGGTGGATCTCGCTAGAATTTGAGAAGGGGGGTTGGCTATGTCTGTAGGCGGTGGATCCGAGGAGGAGAGGGTCTAGGGGTAGGGGAAGACTAGGGTAGCCCATTTTTGGAAGGAGATGTCTATATATATACATGAGCTAGGGTTAGGGGGGTTTGGGGGGACTTTCGGAGCCCTCCGATCGAGATACGAAGGTTCCGGATAGAGGGGAACTAGACGGGCTGCAGGTGGGCTATGCAGAGTGCGATGTGCTGAGAGGAGAGAAGAGAAGGCAGCCCGTCAACGGTTTCCGGAGACCGAAAACATCCGACTTATGACCAGCTATAATGCCGCTATAACTAATCGTTGGGGCGTCAAACAAACTCCGAATGTGATGAAACTTGGCAGGCGACCTACTAACAACATAGCAACACTGCATGCCAACATTCAACCCATTCCGAGAACATTTTCCGGCCACTTATAAAATAATATTTCGGACGTGCCGCAGGCGCGTGCAAGAGTGACTTGGCTCAGAACAGACAACAGAAAGAACTGGGGAACACCGGAAGGATGCAAGTTTTGAAAAACATGATGATGCAATGCACATGATGACATGGCAAAATTCAACATGCAAGCAAAAGACATGGCAAAGACAGCAAAAACCTCGAAGACACCTGGTGCAATGGTCTCGGGCGTTAAAAGTACCTACCTAGGGTTCATCTAATTAGTTAGTACATGTAGATGTTTAGTTTATTTTTACTGTTTTTAGTAAGTGTTTACTAGAATTAGAAAGAAAAATAATAGAACTAGTCGAACTAGTTTATTTTTAGTAAGAACTAGTTGAATTAATAGGACTATTTTATTTTTAGTAAGAAAATAAATAGAACTAGTTGAACTAGTTTATTTTTAGTAAGAACTAGTTGAATTAATAGAACTAGTTTATTTTTAGTAAGAAAATAAATAGAACTAGTTGAACTAGTTTATGTTTAGTTCATCTAATTAGTTAGTACTTGTAGATGTTTAGTTTATTTTTACTTATAGTAAGTGTTTAGTTCAATTAATAAAACTAGTTTATTTTTAGTAAGAAAATTAAGGTATATGAGATTTGATGATCTAATTAGAATTAATAGAACATGTCACATTTGTTGTTATTTTTTTAGTTAAAGAAATTATTCCCGCATCGACGTCGACGATGCCTATCCCACATCCTTGCTGTCGACTCGGCGCAGGACACCTGCTTGATCAGAGGGGCCATGTCCGGGATTGGGCTCCGCCGGGCTGATACTGGGAGGTGCTATCTTCAGCGGGGGGGGCAGCTTGGTGAGGAGCCAGCCCTTCATTGACCCAAACCTTCTTTGGTGGCGGTCGCATGGGCCAATGATTTACAAATATGAAAATTTTGCCATACTTAAATATTGTTATGATAATTATGCTTCTAATGCCTATGTTAAACCATATATTGAGGACTCCTCCGCTGTCCATGAAGAGACTAGTATTTTGCAGGAGTCTACGGAAGAAGGAATTGATGAAACTTGGGGCTCATTGGATGAAAAAGATGATGAGGAGAGCGAAGAACAAAAGGAGGAAGAGCAGATTAGCTACCCGTGCCCACCTTCTAATGAGAGCAACTCTTCAACTCATATATTTTTTAATTTCCCTTCGAATTTACCGAAGGATGAATGCTATAATGATTGTTATGATCCCGCTGATTCTTTTGAAATATCCATTTTTGATGATGCTTGCTATGCTTGTGGCCAAAATGCCAATATGAATCATGCTTATGGAGATGAACTTTCTGTAGTTCCTTATGTTAAACATGAAATTGTTGCTATTACACTCACGCATGATAGTCCTATTATCTTTTTGAATTCTCCTGACTACAATATATCGGAGAATTTTGCCCTTATTAAGGATTATATGATGGTTGAGTATGTGGACCTGCCAAAAGGCTACGATACCTGACCCTTCCTGAAAAAATGATGAATTATAGTTGCAAAGTGCTACCTCTTGAGCACTGCGTTCGTTTTCCCTTGAAGAGGAAAGGGTGATGTAGCAAAGTACCGTAAGTATTTCCCTCAGATTTGAGAGCTAAGGTATCAATCCAGTAGGAGAGTACATGCAAGTCCCTCGTACCTACACAAACAAATAAGAACCTCGCAACCAACGCGATAAAGGGGTTGTCAATCCCTTCACGGTCACTTACGAGAGTGAGACCTGATAGAGATAATAAGATAAATATTTTTGGTATTTTTATGATATAGATTGAAAGTAAAGATTGCAAAGTAACATAGATTGGAAACTTATATGATAAAATATAGACCCGGGGGCCATAGGTTTCACTAGTGGCTTCTCTCAAGATAGCATAAGTATTAAGTTGGGTAAACAAATTACTGTGGAGCAATTGATAGAAAAGTGCATAATTATGAGAATATCTAGGAATGATCATGTACATAGGAATCACGTCGGCGACAAGTAGACCGAAATGATTCTGCATCTACTACTATTACTCCACACATCGACCGCTATCCAGCATGCATCTAGAGTATTAAGGTCATAAGAACATAGTAACGCATTAGGCAAGATGAAATGATGTAAAGGGATAAACTCAAGCAATATGATATAAACCCCATATTTTTATCCTCGATGGCACCAATACAATACGTGCCTTGCGGCCCCTACTATCACAGGGAAAGGACACCGCAAGATTGAACCCAAAGCTAAGCACTTCTCCCATTGTAAGAAAGATCAATCTAGTACGCCAACCCATACTGATAATTCAAAGAGACTTGCAAAGGTAACCAATCATACATAAAAGATTTCAGAGAAGAATCAAATATTGTTCATAGATAAACTTGATCATAAACCCACAATTCATCGACTCTCGACAAACACACCGCAAAAATAATTACATCGAATAGATCTCCAAGAAGATCAAGGAGAACATTGTATTGAGATCCAAAGAGAGAGAAGAAGCCATCTAGCTAATAGCTATGGACCAGAAGGTCTGTGGTAAACTACTCACAGAACATCGGAGATGATATGGTGTTGATGTAGAATCCCTCCGTGACCGATTCCCCCTCCGGTGGAGCTCCGGAAAAGGCCCCAAGATGGGATCTCTTGGGTGCAGAAGGTTGCGTCGGTGGAAATAGGGTTTCATGGAGCTCCTGGATGTTTTTGGGGTATATGGATATATATAGGAGGAAGAAGTAGGTTGGTGGAGTTGCGAGGGGCCCACGAGGGTGGGGGGCACGCCCAGGGGGGCACGCGCGCCTCCCTACCTCGTGGCCTCCTCACTTGTTTCTTGACGTCTACTCCAAGTCCCCTGGATCACGTTTGTTCCAAAAATAACTCTCCCGAAGGTTTTATTCCGTTTGATATTCATTTTCTGCGAAACACTGAAATAGGCAAAAAACAACAATTTGCACTGGGCCTTGGGTTAGTAGGTTAGTCCCAAAAATAATATAAAGTGTATAATAAAGCCCATTAAACATCCAAAACATATAATATAATAGCATGGAACAATCAAAAATTATAGATACATTGGAGACGTATCAAGCATCCCCAAGCTTAATTCCTGCTCGTCCTCAAGTAGGTAAATGATAAAAACAGAATTTTTGATGTGGAATGCTACCTAGCATAATTCTCAATGTAATTTTATTTATTATGGCATGAGTATTCAGATCCGTGAGAATCAAGACAAAAGTTTAATATTGACATAAAATAATAATACGTCAAGCATACTAACTAAGCAATCATGTCTTCTCAAAATAACATGGCCAAAGAAATTTCCTCCCTACAAAATCATATAGTTTGGTCATGCTCCATTTTCATCACACAAGAATGCTCTCATCATTCACAACCCCGAAGTCAAGCCAAGCAATTGTTTCATACTTTAGTAATCTCAAAGTTTTTTCAATTTTCAGGCAATACATGAGCGTGAGCCATGGATATAGCACCATGGGTGGAATAGAATATGATGATGGGGGTTATGTGGAGAAGACAAAAAAGGAGAAAGTCTCACATCGACGCAGCTAATCAACAGGCTAGGGAGATGCCCGTCAATTGATGTCAATGCAAGGAGTAGGGATTGCCATGCAACGGATGCACTATTGCTATTAATGTATGAAAGCTCAACAAAAGAAACAAGGAGGGTGTGCATCCAACTTGCTTGCTCGCGAAGACCGAGGGAATTTGAGGAAGCCCATTGTTGGAATATACAAGACAAGTTCTGTAATGAAAAATTCCCACTAGTATATGAAAGTGAGAAAACAAGAGACACTCTATCATAAAGATCATGGTGCTATTTTGAAGCACAAGTGTGGAAAAAGGATAGTAGCAGTGTCCCCTTTTATTTATTTTCTCTATTTTTGGGGGCCTTTCTTTTTTTATTTGGCCTTTCTCTTTTTTTATTTGGATAATGCTCTATTAATGATGATCATCACACTTCTATTTATTTACAACTCAATGATGACAACTTGATACTAGAACAAAATATGACTCTATATGAATGCCTCTGGGCGGTGTACCGGGAAGGGTAATAAATCAAGAGTGACATGTATGATAAATTAAGCATGGTGGCTTTTCCACAAATACGATGTCAACTACATGATCATGCAAGGCAATATGACAATGATGAAGCGTGTCATAAATGAAACGGTGGAAAGTTGCATGGCAATATATCTCGGAATGGCTATGGAAATGCCATAATAGGTAGGTATGGTGGCTGTTTTGAGGAAGATATAAGGAGGTTTATGTGCGATAGAGCGTATCATATCACGGGGTTTGGATGCACCGGTGAAGTTTGCAACAACTCTCAAGGTGAGCAAGGGCAATGCACGGTACCGAAGAGGCTAGCAATGATTGAAAGGTGAGAGTGCGTATAATCCATGGACTCAACATTAGTCATAAAGAACTCACATACTTATTGCAAAAATCTACAAGTCATCCAAAACTAAGCATTAGGCGCATGATCCTAGGGGGATAGATTTGTAGGAAAATACCATCGCTCGTCCCCAACCGCCACTCATAAGGAAGACAAACAAAGAACACCTCATGTTTCAAATTTGTTACACAACGGTTACCATACATGCATGCTACGGGACTTGCGATCTTCAACACAAGTATTTCTCAAATTCACAACTACTCAACTAGAACACTTTAATATCACCATCTTCATATCTCAAAACAATCATCAAGTAACAAACTTCTCCTAGTAGTCAATGCACTTTTTATCATAGTTTTTATTATACCCATCTTGGATGCCTATCGTATTACGACTAATTTCATAACCAAAGAAAATTACCATACTGTTTGAAAGGACTCTCAAAATAATATAAGTTAAGCATGAGATATCAATAATTTCTGTAAAATGAAACCACCATCGTGCTCTAAAAGATATAAGTTAAGTACTAGAGCAAAATTATCTAGCTCAAAAGATATAAGTGAAGAACATAGAGTATTCTGATAAATTTCAGTTCATGAGTGTCTCTCCCAAAAGGTGTGTGTAGCAAGTATGATTATGGTAAACTAAAAAGCAAAGACTCGAATCATACAAGACGTTCCAAGTAAAACACATATCACGTGGTGAATAAAAATATAGCCTCAGGTAAAGTTACCGATGAACGAAGACGAAAGAGGGGATGCCATCCGAGGCATCCCCAAACTTAGGCTTTTGATTGTCCCTGAATTTACCTTGGGGTGCCTTGGGAATCCCCAAGATTAGGCTCTTGCCACTCCTTATTCCATAATCCATCAAATCTTTACCCAAAATATGAAAACTTCACAACACAAAACTCAATAGAAAATCTCATGAGCTCCGTTACTATAAGAAAACAAACCACCACTCAAGGTACTGTAATGAAGTCATTCTTTGTTTATATTTGTGTTAAACCAACTTTATGCCAACTTCTCTATGGTTCATACCCTCCTATACTAGCCATAGATTCATCAAAATAAGCAAACAACACACGAAAAATAGAATCTGTCAAAAACAGAACAGTTTGTAGTAATCTGTAGGTTTCGAATACTTATGTAACTCCAAAAACTATGAAATGAACTGGTGGACCTGAGGAATTTGTCTATTAATAATCTTCTAAAAGAATCAACCTAATCGCACTCTCCAGTAAAAAATGGCAGCAAATCTCGTGAGTTCTAAAGTTTCTGTTTTTTACAGCAAGATTGTAAAAACTTCCCCCAAGTCTTCCCAAAGGTTCTGCTTGGCACAAACACTAATTAAAAGCATAAAACAACATCTAAACAGAGTCTAGATGAATTATTTATTACTAAACAGAACCAAAAATCAAGATACAAAAATAAAATTGGGTTGCCTCCCAACAAGCGCTATCGTTTAACGCCCCTAGCTAGGCATAAAAACAAGAATAGATCTAGGTATTATCATATTTGGTATGCAATACATAATTGGCTCTCATAATAGATTCATAAGGTAATTTAATTTTCTTTCTAGGAAAGTTTTCCATGCCTTTCCTTAACAGAAATTGGAATCTAATATTCCCTTCTTTCATATCAATAATTGCACCAATCATTCTAAGGAAAGGTCTACCAAGAGTAATGGGACATGTAGGATTGCAATCAATATCAAGAACAATGAAATCTATGGGCACATAATTCCTATTTGCAAGAATAAGAACATCATTAATACTTCCCATAGGTTTCTTAATAGTGGAATCTGCGAGGTGCAAATTTAAAGAACAATCATCAAATTCACGGAAACCTAACACATCACAACAAGTTTTTGGAACCGTAGAGACACTAGCACCCAAATAACATAAACCATAGAATTCATAATCTTTAATTTTAATTTTAATAGTAGGTTCCCACTCATCATGAAGTTTTCTAGGGATAGAAACTTCTAATTGAAGCTTTTCTTCATAAGATTCCATTAAATCATCAACGATATGTTTGCTAAAAGCTTTGTTTTGACTATAAGCATGCGGCAAATTTAGCACGGATTACAACAAGGAAATACAATCTATTAAAGATCAATTATCATAATTAAATTCCTTTAAATCCAAAATAGTGGGTTCATTGCTATGTAAAGTTTTGACCTCATCAATCCCACCTTTACCAATTTTTGCATCAAGATCAAAGACTCTGAATCATTGGGACGCCTTTTAACTAAAGTTGACTCATCTCCAGTCCCATCATTATCAAGATTCATATGGAAAAACAAAGATTTAATCGGAGACACATCAATCACTTTTAGATCTTCATCCTTATTATCATCAAAACTAGAAGAACATGCTTTTATAAAGAAGTCCTTTTTTGCACGCATCCTAGCGGTCCTTTCTTTGCACTCATCAATGGAAATTCTCATGGCTTTGAGAGAATCATTGATATCATGCTTAGGTGGAATAGATCTAAGTTTCCAAGAATCAACATCAAGAGAAATTCTATCCACGTTCCTAGCCAACTTATCAATCTTAGACAAGTTTTCTTCAATCAAAGCGTTGAAACTCTTTTGCGAACTAATAAATTCTTTAATACTAGATTCAAAATCAGAGGGCATCTTATTATTATTTCCATAAGAATTATTGTAGGAATTACATAAATATTATAGGAATTACTAGGATACGGTTGAGGATTACAGTTTCATCTATAAATTCACATCCATAGATTCATTATTATTCTCAATCAAAGTAGACAAAGGCATATCATTAGGATCAGAAGAAACACTCTTATTACCAAACAATTTCATAAGTTTATTCATCTTTCCACTAAAAACATTAATTTCTTCTATAGCATGAACCTTTTTACTAGTAGATCTTTTGGTGTGCCATTGAGAATAATTAACCATAATATTATGTAGGAGTTTGGTAGCTTCTCCTAAAGTGATTTCCATAAAAGTGCATCCCGCGGCCGAATCTAAAAGATTTCTAGAAGCAAAATTCAATCAAGCATAAAAATTTTGTATGATCATCCACAAATTCAAACCATGTGTAGGGTAATTACGTATCATTAACTTCATCCTCTCCCAAGCTAGTGCAACATGCTCATGATCAAGTTTCTTAAAATTTGTAATATCTTTTCTAAGAGAGATGATCTTAGCGGGAGGAAAATATTTAGAGAAAAAAGCATCTTTGCACTTGTTCCAAGAATCAATATTACTTTTAGGCAAAGAAGAAAACTAAGTTTTAGCATGATCTCTAAGCGAAAACGGGAATAGCTTCAATTTAACAATATCATTATGCACATCTTTCTTCTTTTGCATATCGCACAAATCAACAAAGCTATTTAGATGGGTAGCAGCATATTCACTAGGAAGGCCAGAAAACGGATCTTTCATGACAAGATTCAGCAAAGCAGCATTAATTTCAGAAGATTCTGCAACGGTAAGAGGAGCAATCGGAGTGCTAATAAAATCATTATTGTTGGTATTGGAAAAATCACACAATTTCGTATTATCTTGAGCTATCGTGACAAACAATCCAACACACAAGCACACAAGAAGTGAGCGCAAAAGAGGTGAATGGAAAAAGAGGGCGAATAAAACAGCAAGGGTGAAGTGGGGGAGAGGAAAACGAGAGGCGAACGGCAAATAATGTAATGCAAGGGATAAGAGTTTGTGATGGGTACCTGGTATGTCTTGAATTGTGTGTAGATCTCCCCGTCAACGGCGCCGGAAATCCTTCTTGCTACCTCTTGAGCACTGTGTTGGTTTTCCCTTGAAGAGGAAAGGGTGATGCAGCAAAGTAGCGTAAGTATTTCCCTTTGTTTTGAGAACCAAGGTATCAATCTAGTAGGAGACTACAAGCAAGTCCCTCGTACCTACACAAACAAATAAGAACCTCACAACCAACGCGACAAAGGGGTTGTCAATCCCTTCACGGTCACTTACGAGAGTGAGATCTGATAGAGATAATAAGATAAATATTTTTGGTGTTTTTATGATATAGATAGAAAGTAAAGATTGCAAAGTAAATTAGATTGGAAACTTGTATGATAAAAGATAGACCCGGGGGACATAGGTTTCACTAGTGGCTTCTCTCAACATAGCATAAGTATTACGGTGGGTAAACAAATTACTGTCAAGCAATTGAGAGAAAAGTGCATAATTATGAGAATAACTAGGCATGATCATGTATATAGGCATCACGTCCACGACAAGTAGACCGAAACGACTCTACATCTACTACTATTACTCCACACATCGACCGCTGTCCAGCATGCATCTAGAGTACTAAGTTCATAAGAATAGAGTAATGCATTCCGCAAGATGACATGATGTAGAGGGAAAAACTCAAGCAATATGATATAAAACCCATCTTTTTATCCTCGATGGCAACAATCCAATACGTGCCTCGATGCCCCTGTTGTCACTGGGAAAGGACACCGCAAGATTGAACCCAAAGCTAAGCACTCCTCCCATTGCAAGAAAGTTCAATCTAGTAGGCCAAACCAAACTGATAATTCGAAGAGACTTGCAAAGATAACCAATCATACATAAAAGATTTCAGAGAAGAATCAAATATTGTTCATACATAAAGTTGATCATAAACCCACAATTCATCGGATCTCGACAAACACATCGCAAAAAGAATTACATCGAATAGATCTCCAAGAAGATCGAGGAGAACATTGTATTAAGATCCAAAGAGAGAGAAGAAGTCATCTTGGTAATAACTATGGGCCCGAAGGTCTATGGTAAACTACTCCCACATCATCGGAGAGGCTATGGTGTTGATGTAGAAGCCCTCCGTGATCGATTTCCCCTCTCGCGGAGCTCCGGAAAAGGCCCCAAGATGGGATCTCTTGGGTACAGAAGGTTGCGGCGGTGGAAATAAGGTTTCATGGTGCTCCTGGATGTTTTCAGGGTACATGTGTTTCGATTTCGGTTTTTAGCTTGAGGACAATCGAGGTCTAAGCTCGGGCGAGTTGATACGTCCATTTTGCATAATAATTCTTTTTGGGGTAATTCTAATGCCTTTTCCCTCATAATATGCAAGGTTTACACAAAGAGGGAGAATACCGCCAGCTGGAATTCCGGACCAGAAAAGCTATGTCAGAGTTACCTATTCCACACATCTCCAAATGTGTTGAAAATTTACAAAGAGTTGTTTTGGAATGAAAAAAAATACTGGAGCAAATAACTACTGGAGGAGGCCCACCAAGTGGGCACAAACCACCTGGGCGTGCCAGGCATCCTAGGCGCGCCCTAGTGGGTTCTTCCCTCCTCGCCCCACCTCCGGTACCCTTCTCTTCTGGTATATAATTCATTTTGACCTACAAAAATAAGGGGAGGACTTTCTGGACGGAGCGCCGCTGTCTCGAGGTGGAACTTGGGCACGAGTACTTTTTCTCTTGGCAGAGCGATTCCGCGAGGGGAACTTCCCTCCAGAGGCGAAATCATCGTCATCGTCATCACCAACAACCCCCTCATCTTTGGGAGGGCAATCTCCATCAACATCTTCAACAACACCATCTCCTCGCAAACCCTAGTTCATGTCTTGTGTTTGATCTTTGTACCGGCACCTCAGATTGGTACTTGTGGGTGACTAGTAGTGTTGATTACATCTTGTAGTTGATTACTATATGGTTTATATGGTGGAATATTATATGTTCAGATCCATTATGCTATTTAATACCCCTCTAATCTTGAGCATGATTATCATTTGTGAGTAGTTACTTTTGTTCTTGAGGTCATGGTAGAAATCTTGTTGCAAGTAATCATGTGAACTCGATATGTGTTCGATATTTTGATGATATGTTGTTGTGATTCCCTTAGTGGTGTCATCTCAACATCGACTACATGGAACTTCACCATACACCACTGCAGGATGTTGCTAACGCGACACTACGATCAGAGACCCTTTGACGAAACTGTGTGCGATGCATTAATTGCAAACGGGGATGTAAAAAACCATCAAAAAAGATGCAAAACATTTGCAATGGCAGAGACATCAAACACGATTCAGATTTTAATTACGTGTGCGCTACGGGGCATACGGTTATTCTAGAAGAACTGTTTGGGATGAGTCAGTAGAACAGAAACGGGCTGCCATATCAATGTGTGTGCGATATAGGGCATACAGTTCGCTCCGATGAATTGTGTGCTATTAGGGAATGCAACAGAAACGGTTAGCCAGTTCAAGGTGTGTGTGATATATGACGTACGGTTAACTCAGACTCACTATTTTTTATTAGGGAAGAGAACAGAAACGGATCAACTTAACAAGATGTCTGTGATATGCGGCATACAGTTCACATAGATGAACTATTTGTCATGAGTCAAAAGAACACAAATGATTCGTGTCAACAAGATGTGTGTGATACGTAGCAAACAGCCCACTCGGATGAACTATTTGCGAGGAGAAATTATGAAAAAGACGGTTACTATAATTTGTTCATGTGAGATTATGTTCGTACAAAAAACTTGGAAAAATGCAAACTAGTTGCTTGCGGTGGCTAGGAGTATTGCACACAATGCGTCTGCGAGTACTCATGTGCGATGATTAGTAAGTTACACATATGTTTCCTTATGTTAACGCATGTGTGATAAATAACATGTGGCACCGCATACGGTATTCGGGTTGTGTGTGTGGTCCACTTAGTCTTCCCGCCCTCCACAGGGGTGAATTGTCAAATCCACGCCTCTTCCCTCACCCATCTACCATTAGTTATTCCAAGCATGCCAGGCAACGACCAAAGCTTCGACATCGAGCCCTACCTACGTTACATCTTCAGCGAGGAGAACGAGCCGGAGTGGGTTGGGGAGCAAGTGCTTCATTGGCCGGTGCAGGCACCATGGCCCATCGGCAGCGATAACATACCTTGGGAGTTCAATCGACATATTGCAGAGGAGGTGTGATGAGAAGTTTTCCATCCACCATGCAAAAGATCCAGAGCTGCTCGGCGGCATGATCGACGACCCACCCGAAGAGTCGTTATCACCAGTGCTCATCGAGAGGACCTCTGTGATCTAGTCAAGACATAGGTAGCCTGCGTCTTCATCATTGTCCGCAGTGGCCGTTTCAATGTCGATCATGATGATGTGGTGGCCAGGCTCGAGCACATCCTTGGCAGAGTTGATGTCCCTGACGAAGTAGAACATTGCCAACGTGATATCTTGAGGATGTAGGTGATGGACGGAATTTGCTACTAAGCCAGAGACATATAAATGGAGCGGTTCCGTGGAGATATCATGCGCGCGATTGCATGTTCTCAAGCTCTTCTAGAAGACGCCCAACAGCCCCAAGAGCCTCCAAGCGACGGCAGCTCCGTAGGCGGAGGCGGGTTGGGACAATTGGAGTGAACAGCCGCAAGGGTGCGATGCTGATCATGGAGTCCGAGAAGACCGTCATCGGAAGGCCACCAACTCAGCCTTTTGGCCTATATTTCATTATAATTGTATGCATATGTAGGTCATGATTGTTTTGGGCGTTGCTGCTTGTGGAATTTTAAATTATCCTGAATATGTAAGACAATTATTAACTGTTGTCATTGTAAATTTGCCTCAACGGCGAGAAGAGCGCGCGCAGGGACGCCAAAGCGAAGAGCGCCGTGGTTGCCTCATTGGCGAGCAAAACGCGCGGCGGACGCGAGCAGAGCGCACCACGACCGCCTCAATAAGGAGCAAAGCACGCCGCGGCCGCCTCAACGGCGAGGAACCACATGGTCAACCTTCTGGCACAACTTGGGAGGTGCCCCGACGCATCCATAGGACATGATGGTGATATCTTGACCGTGTGTGATAGTGGGCACACACGATGGGAGGTACATCCGAGAATGGGCCCACATTTCAGGCTTCCGATGTGTGGCATACGATTCATCCAAAAGAACTGTTTGCGATGAGCGAGAATAACAGACCAGGATTTGTAAACCCAGAACCATCTATAAATTTTAACCTTGTTTCTCGTCACATTGCAGATTACAACGCAATAAGTAATTGGAAATCTGTTGACACCTATCAAACTATTATGTGTGCACACTTAGCACCGGGCTTTAAAAACTACCCACTTGAAAATTACTTCACAATTCCTCTCCTCATCACCCACAAAACTAGTATTTCCTGTCAAGTTGTTCCTGCATGACTGGTAGGAGGAGTATCGGGTGGACATATAACCAGGCAGCAAAGACCAAGTCCACGGAAGCACTGGAGAGGTCCCACCGTGAAGCGGCAGCCGCAACAGAGATGTCCCGACACGTCGTAGAGCCCTCAAACGAGCTCTCATGGTCACATGAGGGCTCTCACAAGCGCACTCGCCGCTTCGGCCATCGCGATGAGCTAGCATTCCTGAAGTCCTTGGCCAGCGAAGATGACATTCTCACTGCCCTCATTAAGCAGCTGGAGCTGGCCGACTGCATCATGAAGCTGCTCGAGATTAGCGATGCCTCGATTGACAAGGCGACCGGCCTCGTCGAGAAACTCATGGGTGACAATGCGAAGCTCCAAAAGCCACTCGCCGAGAAGGAGGAGGAGGCCACCAGCTGGAAGATGCTACATGTGCAAAGTAGTGCCTCGGGGATGACGCTGACAGCGGTCGTTGAGGAACTGATGGGTTACTTGAGGAAGCTCTGGATCAAGCGCGAGCAGGAGGTGGAGGAATCCGTGGCTGCATTCAAGCAAAGATGTGAGGAATTGATGAAGGAGCTGGAGGATGTCATCGCCTGGCAATTCATCGACGAGTAGAGATAGTAGCGACCCAGATTGTTGTCTGCGATTTCCTTCTTCTCTTGCACCCGTGTCTTCCGGGTTTTGCCACATGTGGCATTTTAAATTGGGATAATTAGATTTATGCCCCTAGTTGTGTCCCACTCATCTGTTTTACCCCTAAGTCCCAAAAGTCACCGGTTCTTTCCAAGTCACTTTGCTCTTCTTATGCTTTTGCCCTTTGACCGTTTGACCATCAGTTTGAAAAATTCATAACTAATTCATACTAAATCAGAAAAATGCAAATAAGATACCAAAATGTTCGGAAAAACATCACCTATATGTGAGTGTCATTTTCATTCATGAAAAAAGTGTTGGAAGGTGCCCATCCGAGTTTTAGCTCTTATGCTACCACCATGAATAGTAAAATCTAAAAAAGTTCAAAAATTCAAAAGAAAATTTGGTGGCAAAGAATGACAAATGTTTTAAGTTCCTGCCAAGTTTCATCAGGGAATAACATTCGTGGGCGCCGTGGCAAAAAAAACAACCAGCGCTCCAAAATAGATTATTTTTTGCCACGACTTCCACGAATGCCATTCCCTGATGAAACTTGGCAAGCACTTAGAACATTTGTCGTTCTTTGCCGTCCTATTTTTTTTGAATTTTTTTAGATTTTACTATTCATGGTGGTATCAAAAGAGCTAAAACTCGGATGGGCACCTTCCAACAATTTTTACATGAATGAAAATGACACTCACATATAGGTGATGTTTTTCCAAACATTTTGGTGTATTATTTGCATTTTTCTGATTTAGTATGAATTAGTTATGAATTTTTCAAACAGACGGTCAAATGGTCAAAGGACAAAAGCATAAGAAGAGCAAAGTGACTTGGACAGAACCGGTGACTTTTGGGAATTAGGGGTAAAACATACGAGTGGGACACAACTAGGGGCATAAATCTAATTATCCCTTTTAAATTATCCAAAATATGTAAGACAATTATTATCTACACCATTGTAAATTTGTCGTTGTATTATCCGTTTCCATTTTATTTTAGCTTCTAATATTGACTTGTTTCTTGTAGGTACATATGCCCTTGGCAAGGATCCATGCATCGACCCTTTTTCTCTATGGGGCAATGAGATATTCATGAACAAGCATCAAGTGAGGAAACTGATAAGGATTATTAGCAAAAAGACACGAATGCTGGCAAACAATTTATTTGTTTATACTCTATCCAACACAACAGTGAGCTATAGGATGGTAACTACAAACTCTGCAGCCTTCTCTTTTTACTGCCCATAATGAGTCGTTAGACAACAATGTCTGAATCTTTTTCATTCGCAGTGGTTCCGGAAGAAGTTCACTCAAGATTACCTCACAAAGTACATGATTGGTGGGCACGCAATGAAGGTTAAAGTATTTCATCCAGACTACAACGAGCATCGAGAAGTCGTGAGGAAGACAGTGAAGGATGGACGGGCAGCCATCACAACGGGCTGGCCTAGAGTCGTGCGCGCATTACGCATGGAGGAGGGCACAATATGGGCGTTAGGCTTCACCTTCCCCAACAACCAGAACGTCTTTCGCCTCTCTCTTTATAGTCCTTAGTACAACTGTGGTTCATCATTATTTACTTGGTGCTTCTGTAGTTCTCTACTAGATGCAGCTGTGCATCGAATTATGCATTCATGGTTGAACCTATATTTGTAATAAACATGGTTGGATATGAAATAAGTGATTGACAACATTAAAATTAAAAACATGTGATTTTTAAATCAAGGACTAATTAGGGATTACACTGCACACGGTTTGCGAAAGCGAAACGTCTGTGATAGACATGGAGATCAAACATGTTTCTATGATCCACTACATGTGCGATCAATCTTCACTACGCACACGATCAGCCAAGACAAAATGCGTGCGATTAACAACAACATTGCACATAGTTCTTTCTTATTAAATGTTTGTGATAGTCACCTTATCACACACGCTTTGAAATTATGGACTGTTTGTGATGTTATGCGCATCGCAAATTTTTGTCATAGAAGAACGGGTGCGATGTACATACTAAGGGAAACATATTCCATGGGTTGACTCTGTGGAATGTACATGTGAATGGAAACATTTAGCGGGGACTGACTATGTGCGATGTACTTACGACCGGAAATGATTTCGCATGTATAATTGTATTTTTAGCACTACTGTACATTTAACCATATTTGAGCGCTCTTCGGTCACACACAACCTTATTATGCTGAGTGTGTGTGCAAGGAGAGCATATCCACGACGGTTTCTGGGTCGTGTGGGAAGGACCCCCCCCCCCCTATCGTAGTCACTCACTTGGCGATGGTTCCGAACACCATCGCGGAAAGGGGTTAAAAACCGTTTGTATAACACCGATGCATAGCAGTGATATTTGGGCCTAAGGGAATATATTGTGCAGTACTTATTAAATGATGGGTTGCTAGAGTGACAGAAGTTTAAACCCTAGTTTATGCATTACTTCGCAAGGGACCGATTAGGATCCAAAAGTTTAATGCTATGATTGCATTTTATCATAATACTTTTCTCGTAGTTGCGGATGCTTGCTAGGGGGTTAATCATAATTAGGAGGTTTGTTCAAGTAAGTACCAACACCTAAGCACTAATCCACCCACATATCAAATTATCAAAGTGGCGAACGCGAATCAAACCAACATGATGGAAGGGACTAGATGAAATTCCCATGTACCCTCAAGAATGCTTTGCTTATTATAAGAAACTGTTTTGGCATGTCCTTGCCCACAAAAGGATTGGGCTACCTTGTTGCACTTTCTTTACCGTTACCACTACTCGCTGGTTACAAATTATCTTGCTATCAAACTATCTGTTACCTATAATTTTAGTGCTTGCAAAAATTACCTTGCAGAAAACTACGTGTCATTTTGCTTCTGCTCCTCGTTGGGTTCGACAATCTTACTTATCAAAAGGACTACTAAGGTCGTGGAGGCTCATGTGGGACCAAAGCCTCACGAGACGGCAACGCGAGCCACGCGAAATGATACGTCCATTTTGTATCATGTTTTCCTACTATTAATTATAGTGTTTTTATGCAATATAATCCTTTTTTATAGTAATTCTAATTCCTTTTCTCTCATAATATGCAAGGTTTACACAAAGAGGGAGAATACCGGCAGTTGGAATTTTGGACTAAAAAAGCTATGTCAGAGATACCTATTCTGCACATCTCCAAATGAGCTGAAATTTTCCAGAGAAATATTTCGGAATATATAATAAATATTGGAGAAAAGAACTACTAGAGGGGCCCAGCCAGGTGACCACAAGGCACCAGGGCGCGCTAGTGAAGGAAATATGCCCTAGAGGCAATAATAAAGTTATTATTTATTTCCTTATATCATGATAAATGTTTATTATTCATGCTAGAATTGTATTAACCGGAAACATAATACATGTGTGAATACATAGACAAACAGAGTGTCACTAGTATGCCTCTACTAGACTAGCTCGTTAATCAAAGATGGTTATGTTTCCTAACCATGAACAAAGAGTTGTTATTTGATTAACGAGGTCACATCATTAGTTGAATGATCTGATTGACATGACCCATTCCATTAGCTTAGCACCCGATCGTTTAGTATGTTGCTATTGTTTTCTTCATGACTTATACATGTTCCTATAACTATGAGATTATGCAACTCCCGTTTACCGGAGGAACACTTTGGGTACTACCAAATGTCACAACGTAACTGGGTGATTATAAAGGAGTACTACAAGTGTCTCCAATGGTAGATGTTGGGTTGGCGTATTTCGAGATTAGGGTTTGTCACTCCGATTGTCGGAGAGGTATCTCTGGGCCCTCTCGGTAATGCACATCACATAAGCCTTGCAAGCACTGCAACTAATATGTTAGTTGTGAGATGATGTATTACGGAACGAGTAAAGAGACTTGCCGGTAACGAGATTGAACTAGGTATTGGATACCGACGATCGAATCTCGGGCAAGTAACATACCGATGACAAAGGGAACAACGTATGTTGTTATGCGGTCTGACCGATAAAGATCTTCGTAGAATATGTAGGAGCCAATATGGGCATCCAGGTCCCGCTATTGGTTATTGACCGGAGACGTGTCTCGGTCATGTCTACATTGTTCTCGAACCGTAGGGTCCGCACGCTTAACGTTACGATGACAGTTATTATGAGTTTATGCATGTTGATGTACCGAAGGTTGTTCGGAGTCCCGGATGAGATCACGGACATGACGAGGAGTCTCGAAATGGTCGAGACGTAAAGATTGATATATTGGAAGCCTATGTTTGGACATCGGAAGTGTTCCGGGTGAAATCGGGATTTTACCGGAATACCGGGAGGGTTACCGGAACCCCCCAGGAGACTAATGGGCCTATTGGGCCTTAGTGGAAAAGGAAAAAAAGGGAAAGCCCACAAGCTGGCCGGCGCCCCCCTTCCCAAAGTCCTAGTAGGACTAGGATAGGGGCCGGCCCCCCTTCTCTCTCCTTTTCCCCCCGGGAGTCCTAATAGGATTAGGATTGGGGGGAGGAGTCCTACTCCCGGTGGGAGTAGGACTCCCCTGCGCCTCCTCTCCCTTGGCCGGCCGGCTCCCCTCCTCCAACCTTTATATACGGGGGCAGGGGGCACCCCAAGACACACAACTTGATCCTTGAGATCGTTCCTTAGCCGTGTGCGGTGCCCCCTGCCACCAAATTCCACCTCGATCGTACCGTTGTAGTGCTTAGGCGAAGCCCTGCGTCGGTAGTACATGAAGATCGTCATCACGCCGTCGTGCTGACGGAACTCTTCCTCGACGCTTTGCTGGATCGGAGCCCGAGGAACGTCATCAAGCTGAACGTGTGCTAAGAACTCGGAGGTGCCGGAGTAACGGTGCTTGGATCGGTCGGATCGGGAAGAAGACGTACGACTACTTCCTCTACGTTGTGAGATCGCTTCCGCAGTCGGTCTGCGTTGGTACGTAGACAATACTCTCCCCTCTCGTTGCTGTGCATCACCATGATCTTGCGTGTGCGTAGGAAATTTTTTGAAATTACTGCGTTCCCCAACAGTGGCATCCGAGCCTAGGTTTTATGGTTTGATGTTATATGCACGAGTAGAACACAAGTGAGTTGTGGGCGATACAAGTCATACTGCCTACCAGCATGTCATACTTTGGTTCGGCGGTATTGTTGGGTGAGACGATCCGGACCAACCTTACGCGTACTCTTACGCGAGACCGGTTCCCTCGACGTGCTTTGCACACAGATGGCTTGCGGAAGACTGCCTCTCCAACTTTAGTTGAACCAAGTGTGACTACGCCCGGTCCTTGAGAAGGTTAAAACGGAGTCTATTTGACGAACTATCGTTGTGGTTTTGATGCGTAGGTGAGATGAGTTCTTACTTAAGCCCGTAGCAGCCACGTAAAACTTGCAACAACAAAGTAGAGGACGTCTAACTTGTTTTTGCAGGGTATGTTGTGATGTGGTATGGTCAAGGCATGATGCTGATTTTATTGTATGAGATGATCATGTTTTGTAACCGAGTTATCGGCAACTGGCAGGAGCCATATGGTTGTCGCTTTATTGTATGCAATGCAATCGCGATGTAATGCTTTACTTTATTACTAAACGGTAGTGATAGTCGTGGAAGCATAAGATTGGCGAGACGACAACGTTGCTACGATGGAGATCAAGGTGGCGCGCCGGTAACGATGGTGATCATGACGGTGCTTCGGATATGGAGATCACAAGCACAAGATGTTGATGGCCATATCATATCACTTATATTGATTGCATGTGATGTTTATCTTTTATACATCTTATTCTTGCTTTGATTGACGGTAGCATTATAACATGATCTCTCACTAAATTATCAAGAAGTGTTCTCCCTGAGTATGCACCGTTGCCAAAGTTCTTCGTGCCCAGACACCACGTGATGATCGGGTGTGATAAGCTCTACGTTCAAATACAACGGGTGCAAAACAGTTGCACACGCAGAATACTCAGGTTATACTTGACGAGCCAAGCATATACAGATATGGCCTCGGAACACGGAGACCGAAAGGTCGAGCGTGAATCATATAGTAGATATGATCAACATAACGATGTTCACCATTGAAAACTACTCCATCTCACGTGATGATCGGTTATGGTTTAGTTGATTTGGATCACGTGATCACTTAGAGGATTAGAGGGATGTCTATCTAAGTGGGAGTTCTTAAGTAATATGATTAAATTGAACTTAAATTTATCATGAACTTAGTCCTGGTAGTATTTTGCAAATCATGTTGTAGATCAATAGCTCGCGTTGTTGCTTCCCTGTGTTTATTTTGATATGTTCCTAGAGAAAATTGTGTTGAAAGATGTTAGTAGCAATGATGCGGATTGGATCCGTGATCTGAGGTTTATCCTCATTGCTGCACAGAAGAATTATGTCCTTGATGCACCGCTAGGTGACAGACCTATTGCAGGAGCAGATGCATACGTTATGAACGTTTGGCTAGCTCAATATGATGACTACTTGATAGTTTAGTGCACCATGCTTAACGGCTTAGAATCGGGACTTCAAAGACGTTTTGAACGTCATGGACCATATGAGATGTTCCAGGAGTTGAAGTTAATATTTCAAGCAAATACCCGAGTTGAGATACATGAAGTCTCCAGCAAGTTCTATAGCTAAAAGATGGAGGAGAATCGCTCAACTAGTGAGCATGTGCTCAGATTGTCTGGGTACTACAATTGCTTGAATCAAGTGGGAGTTAATCTTCCAGATAAGATAGTGATTGACAGAATTCTCTAGTCATCATCACTAAGTTAGTAGAACTTCGTGATGAACTATAATATGCAAGGGATAACGGAAACAACTCCCAAGCTCTTCGTGATGCTGAAATCAACGAAGGTAGAAATCAAGAAAAACATCAATTGTTGATGGTTGACAAGACCACTAGTTTCAAGAAAAGGGCAAAGGGAAGAAGGGGAACTTCAAGAAGAACGGCAAGCAAGTTGCTGCTCAAGTGAAGAAGCCCAAGTCTGATCCTAAGCCTGAGACTAAGTGATTCTACTGCAAAGGGACTGGTCACTGGAAGCGGAACTACCCCAAGTGATTGGCGGATAAGCAGGATGGCAAAATGAACATAAGTATATTTGATATACATGTTATTGATGTGTACTATACTAGTGTTTATAGCAACCCCTCAGTATTTGATGCTAGTTCAGTTGCTAAGATTAGTAACTCGAAACGGGAGTTGCAGAATAAACAGATACTAGTTAAGGGTGAAGTGACGATGTGTTTTGGAAGTAGTTCCAAGATTGATATGATCATCATCGCACACTCCCCTATACTTTCGGGATTAGTGTTGAACTTAAATAAGTGTTATTTGGTTTTTGCGTTGAGCGTGAATATGATTTGATCATGTTTATTGCAATACGGTTATTCATTAAAGTCAGAGAATAATTGTTGTTCTGTTTACATGAATAAAACCTTCGATGGTCATACACCCAATGAAACAAGTTCGTTGGATCTCGATCATAGTGATACACATATTTATAATATTGAAACCAAAAAGATTCAAAGTTAATAATGATAGTGCAACTTATTTGTGGCACTGCCGTTTAGGTCATATTGGTATAAAGAGCATGAAGAAACTCCATGCTGATGGGCTTTCGAAATCACTTGATTATGAATCACTTGATGCTTGCGAACCATGCCTTTTGGGCAAGATGACTAAAAACTCCGTTCTTCGGAACAATGGAGCGAGCAACAGATTTGTTGAAAATCATACATACTGATGTATGTGGTCCGATGAATATTGAGGCTCGCGACAGGTATCATTATTTTCTGATCTTCACGGATGATTTGAGCAGATATGAGTATATCTACTTGATGAAACATAAGTCTGAAACATTTGAAAAGTTCAAAGAATTTCAGAGTGAAGTGGAAAATCATCGTGACAAGAAAATAAAAGTTTCTACGATATGATCGTAGAGGTAAAATATTTGAGTTACGAGTTTGGTCTTCAATTAAAACAATGTGGAATAGTTTCACAAAATCATGCCACATGGAACACCACAGCATAATGGTGTGTCCTAACGTCATAACCGTACTTTATTGGATATAGTGCAATCTATGATGTATCTTACCGATCTACCACTATCATTTTGGGGTTATGCATTAGAGACAGCTGCATTCACGCTAAATAGGGCACCATCTAAATCCGTTGAGATGACACCGTGTGAACTATGGTTTGGCAAGAAACCTAAGCTGTCGTTTCTTAAAATTTGGGGTTGTGATGCTTATATGAAAAAGTTTCATCCTGATAAGCTCAAACTCAAATCGGAGAACTGCGTCTTCATAGGATATCCAAAGGAAACTATTGGATACACCTTCTATCACCGATCCGAAGGCAAGACTTTTGTTGCTAAAATTCGGAAACTTTCTGGAGAAGGAGTTTCTCTCGAAAGAAGTGAGTGGGAGGAAAGTAGAACTTGATGAGGTAACTGTACCTGCTCCCTTGTTGAAAGTAGTACATCACAGATAACTGTTTCTGTGACACCTACACCAATTAGTGAGGAAGCTAATGATGATGATCATGTAACTTCAGATCAAGTTACTACCGAACCTTGTAGGTAAACCAGAGTAAGATCCACGCCAGAGTGGTATGGTAATCCTTCTCTGGAAGTCATGCTACTAGATCATGATGAACCTACGAACTATGAGGAAGCGATGATGAGCCCAGATTCCGCGAAATGGTTTGAGGCCATGAAATCTGAGATATGATCCATGTATGAGAACAAAGTATGGACTTTGATGGATTTGCCCGATGATCGGCAAGCCATAGAAAATAAATGGATCTTCAAGAGGAAGACGGACGCTGATAGTAGTGTTACTATCTACAAAGCTAGAATTGTCGCAAAAGTTTTCGACAAGTTCAAGGTGTTGACTACGATGAGTTTTTCTCACTCGTATCTATGCTTAAGTCTGTCCGAATCATGTTAGCAATTGCCGCATTTTATGAAATCTGGCAAATGGATAAACAAAACTGCATTCCTTAATGGATTTATTAAAGAAGAGTTGTATGTGATGCAACTAGAAGGTTTTGTCAATCCAAAAGGTGCTAACAAAATGTGCAAGCACCAGCGATCCATCTGTGGACTGGTGCAAGCATCTCGGAGTTGGAATATACGCTTTGATAAGTTGATCAAAGCATATAGTTTTATACAAACTTGCGGTGAAGCCTGTATTTACAAGAAAGTGAGTGGGAGCACTACAGCATTTCTGATAAGTATATGTGAATGACATATTGTTGATCGGAAATAATGTAGAATTATTCTGTAAAGCATAAAGGAGTGTTTGAAAGGAGTTTTTCAAAGAAAGACTTCGGTGAAGCTGCTTACATATTGAGCTTCAAGATCTATAGAGATAGATCAAGACGCTTGATAAGTTCTTTCAATGAGTACATACCTTGACAAAGATTTTGAAGTAGTTCAAAATGGAGTAGTCAAAGAAAGAGTTCTTGCCTGTATTATAAGGTGTGAGGTTGAGTAAGACTCAAAGCCCGACCACGGCAGAAGATAGAAAGAGAATGAAAGTCATTCCCTATCCCTTGGCCATAGGTTCTATAAAGTATGTCATGCTGTATACCAGATCTATTGTATACCCTGCACTGATTTGGCAAGGGAGTACAATAGTGATCAAGGAGTAGATCACTGGACAGCGGTCAGAATTATCCTTAGTGAAATAAGGATATGTTTCTCGATTATGGACGTGATAAAAAGGTTCGTCGTAAAGGGTTACGCCGATGCAAGTTTTGACACTAATCTAGATGACTCTAAGTCTCGGTCTAGATACATATTGAAAGTGGGAGCAATTAGCTAGAGTAGCTCCGTGCAGAGCATTATAGACAAAGAATTTTGCAAAATACTTACGGATCTGAATGTGACAGACCCGTTGACTAAAATTATCTCACAAGCAACACATGATCACACCTTAGTACTCTTTGGGTATTAATCACATAGAGATGTGAACTAGATTACTGACTCTAGTAAACCCTTTGAGTGTTGGTCACATAACGATGTGAACTATGGGTGTTAATCACATGGTGATGTGAACTATTGCTACTAAATCACATGGCGATGTGAAACTAGATTATTGACTCTAGTGCAAGTGGGAGACTGAAGGAAATATGCCCTAGAGGCAATAATAAAGTTATTATTTATTTCCTTATATCATGATAAATGATTATTATTCATGCTAGAATTGTATTAACTGGAAACATAATACATGTGTGAATACATAGACAAACAGAGTGTCACTAGTATGCCTCTACTAGACTAGCTCGTTAATCAAAGATGGTTATGTTTCCTAACCATGAACAAAGAGTTGTTATTTGATTAACGAGGTCACATCATTAGTTGAATGATCTGATTGACATGACCCATTCCATTAGCTTAGCACCCGATCGTTTAGTATGTTGCTATTGTTTTCTTCATGACTTATACATGTTCCTATAACTATGAGATTATGCAACTCCCGTTTACCGGAGGAACACTTTGGGTACTACCAAACGTCACAACGTAACTGGGTGATTATAAAGGAGTACTACAAGTGTCTCCAATGGTAGATGTTGGGTTGGCGTATTTCGAGATTAGGGTTTGTCACTCCGATTGTCGGAGAGGTATCTCTGGGCCCTCTCGGTAATGCACATCACATAAGCCTTGCAAGCACTGCAACTAATATGTTAGTTGTGAGATGATGTATTACGGAACGAGTAAAGAGACTTGCCGGTAACGAGATTGAACTAGGTATTGGATACCGACGATCGAATCTCGGGCAAGTAACATACCGATGACAAAGGGAACAACGTATGTTGTTATGCGGTCTGACCGATAAAGATCTTCGTAGAATATGTAGGAGCCAATATGGGCATCCAGGTCCCGCTATTGGTTATTGACCGGAGACGTGTCTCGGTCATGTCTACATTGTTCTCGAACCGTAGGGTCCGCACGCTTAACGTTACGATGACAGTTATTATGAGTTTATGCATGTTGATGTACCGAAGGTTGTTCGGAGTCCCGGATGAGATCACGGACATGACGAGGAGTCTCGAAATGGTCGAGACGTAAAGATTGATATATTGGAAGCCTATGTTTGGACATCGGAAGTGTTCCGGGTGAAATCGGGATTTTACCGGAATACCGGGAGGGTTACCGGAACCCGCCAGGAGACTAATGGGCCTATTGGGCCTTAGTGGAAAAGGAAAAAAAGGGAAAGCCCACAAGATGACCGGCGCCCCCCTTCCCAAAGTCCTAGTAGGACTAGGATAGGGGCCGGCCCCCCTTCTCTCTCCTTTTCCCCCCGGGAGTCCTAATAGGATTAGGATTGGGGGGAGGAGTCCTACTCCCGGTGGGAGTAGGACTCCCCTGCGCCTCCTCTCCCTTGGCCGGCCGGCTCCCCTCCTCCAACCTTTATATACGGGAGTAGGGGGCACCCCAAGACACACAACTTGATCCTTGAGATCGTTCCTTAGCCGTGTGCGGTGCCCCCTGCCACCAAATTCCACCTCGATCGTACCGTTGTAGTGCTTAGGCGAAGCCCTGCGTCGGTAGTACATCAAGATCGTCATCACGCCGTCGTGCTGACGGAACTCTTCCTCGACGCTTTGCTGGATCGGAGCCCGAGGAACGTCATCGAGCTGAACGTGTGCTAAGAACTCGGAGGTGCCGGAGTAACGGTGCTTGGATCGGTCGGATCGGGAAGAAGACGTACGACTACTTCCTCTATGTTGTGAGATCGCTTCCGCAGTCGGTCTGCGTTGGTACGTAGACAATACTCTCCCCTCTCGTTGCTGTGCATCACCATGATCTTGCGTGTGCGTAGGAAATTTTTTGAAATTACTGCGTTCCCCAACAGCTAGCCCCTCCAAGCGCGCCCTGGTGGGTGGTGCGCCACTTGGCCCACCTTCGGTGGCCATATTCTGGTACATAAGGTCTTTTGACGTAGAAAAAATAAGAAGAGGAGTTTCGGGAAGAAGCTCCACCGTCTCGAGGCGAAACTTGGGCAGGAGCACTTTTGCACTCTGGCGGAGCAATTACGCCGGGGGAAATTCCCTCCGGGAGTGGGAAATCAAAGCCATCGTGATCACCAACAACCCTTTCATCTTTGGGAGGTCAATCCTCATCAACATTTTCAAAAGCACCATTTCATCTCAAACCATACTTCATCTCTTGTGTGCATTATTTGTACCAAAACCTCAGACCGGTAACTATGAGCGACTAGTAGTGTTGATTACATCTTGTAGTTGATGCTGGATGGTTTATTTGGTGGGAGATTATATGTTCAGATCTATGATATTTACTACTCCTATGATCTTGAGGATGAATATTATTTGTGAGTAGCTGCCCTTGTTCTTGACGCCACATGAGAAGACATGTTGCAAGTAATAATGTGAATTTGGTATTCGTTCGACATTTTGATGATATTTATGTTGTGATTTCCTTAGTGGTGTTATGTGAACCTCGACTACATGACACTTCCCCATCTTTGGTACTAAGGGAATGCATTGGGAAGTAGTCATTAGATGATGGGTTGCTACAATGCTATTCCGTAAGGTGCTGATTTGGATCCTTATGTTTAATGATATGGTTAGATTTTATCTTATTACATCTTTCGTAGTTGTGGATTCTTGCGAGGGAGTTAATCATAAGTGGGAGGCTTGTTCAAGTAAGAAAAGCACCGAAGCACTGGTCCACCTACATATCAAATTATCAAAGTAGCGAATGCGAATCGAACCAGCATGATGAAAGTGACCAGATGAAATTCCCGTGTGTCCTCAAGAAAGTTTTACTTATTATCTAAGACCGTTCCGGCCTGTCATTTGCTACAAAAAGCATTAGGATACCTTGCTGCACTTATTGTTACTATTGTTACATGTTACTTTTTACAAATTATCTTGCTATCAAACTACCCGTTACCGACAATTTCAGTGCTTGCACAAATTACCTTGCTGAAAACCACTTGTCATTTGCTTCTGCTCCTCGTTGGGTTCGACACTCTTACTTATTGAAAGAACTATCCCCTATACTTGTGGGTCATCACTAAGAACTGGTAGGCGGCGCACTTGTTCAGTAGGCCGAAGGGCATGCAAACGTAGTTGGTGATGATGCCCTTGCTCTGGCGTGCGTGACAGCCAGAAGATGTCGCGGGAGCTGGCCCTGTTGAGGCCCGGCATGTCCACACACATGTGCAGCTTGCTGCCCGCATCGTAAGCGGCAGCTGAGCTGACGGAGCGCGTGGGGCGACGTTCTCCACGCATGGCCCAAGCCTCCTAAAGCAGGTGAATCTCCTAGGTGATGAACTCTTGTGCTTCTGGCGCGTGGCACCGTGCTCCTTGCTTGCGAGGGCGTGTGTCCTAGCACGCCTCCAAGTGCTTCCCGAGCACCTCCCTCGTCACACTTGTTAGTTCAGATGCTCTCCAGGTGGAAGCCCCTGAGCCTCCCCAGAGGGAGGCGCCGGGCGCACCTTCCTATGCGGGAGGGAGGCAAGCCCCAACGGCAAGCGTGACACCCGAGGTGTCGCCGACCGGTGCTTTCTTCATCTCAGGGTGGCCCATGGGATGGAGCTGCTGCTTCTTCACGGGGGAAGCCTCGGGAGGTGGAGCGCCGCCTTCGCCGTCAGAGTTTTCGGTTGTTGTGGCCCGGTACGCGTGCTGGAGGGAGAAAACCACCTCTTTCTTATCACAAGCGATGGTGATGACGCTGCTGCATCCTGGCATCTTGAAGACAGTGTGGCCATGGTGGATTGCCGCCATGAACTTGGCGAGGACGGGCTACCCTAAGATGGCATTGTACGGGACGCTAATGTGGGCCACGTCGAACTCAATGAGCTCGACGTGGTAGTTGTCGCGGGTGCTGAAGGTGACGGGGAGGTGCACCTGCCCCAAGGGAGTGGTGGAGTTGTCGGTCACCCCGAGAAGGGCATGGTAGGCATCAACTGGTCATAGGGCACCTGGAGCGTTTTAAAGGTCGCGATCAAGATCATGTTGAGGCCACCAGCCCCGTCGATGAGGGTCTTCGTGACGAAGACATTCCTGATGGTGGGAGTGCACAACATGCAGAGTGCGCCGGCATTGGCCGAGCACCTGAGGTGGTCCTTGGAGTTGAAGCTGATGGCGTACTGTGGCCACTTGAGGGGCCGCACAGCCTCAAGCCTCGGGAGGGCAGCAATCACCCCGCGAGAGAACTGCTTAAAGAGGAGGTTGGACACTGGAGCCTGGACTCCATCGAGGTTGCAGGCTATCACATGAGGCTCCTCGTAGTCCCCATCCCGCTCGTCTTGCTGGTTGTTGTTCCTCCTGGGTGGCGGTGGCGGTGGTGGAAGGCCTGCGTTGTCCTGAGGGCGTGCCTCACGGGGCTAATTGCGCCAAGTGTCGTTGTGAGTCTGAACACGCCAACCGCCCTCGCAAGGCTGGACGCGCTAGTTCTGGCGAGGTGGCAGTTGTCCCACCAGCCTCCACCACGACCGCCTCCACGGCCGAAGCCACCGTCGCTGCAGTCGGGGTGGCAGCCCAAGCGCTCGTCTCGGAGTGCCTTGAGATTCTGGCAATCATCGAGGTTGTGGGTGCACATGTTGTGGTATACGCAAAATAGGCGGCCATCCTTGAAGGGATCGTCGTGGTCGCGGCCACGTTTCGACTCAGGATCCACTGGTAGCACGGCAGGGCCCTTGCGCTTCACTTCCTTGGCTTTGGCCTTCATGTCGTTGGGCTCGATGTCGGGGTTGTTGAGGAGGAAGAGGAAGCTCTCCTCCACCTTGGCGTACTTGTCAGTGATGTCTACTACGCAACCTTCTTCTTGTAGACTCGTGTTGGGCCTCCAACCGCAAAGTTCTGTAGGCCAGTAGAATATTTCCCTCAAGTGGATGACCTATGGTTTATCAATTCGTGGGAGGCGTAGGGTGAAGATGATCTCTCTCAAAACACACTGCGACCAAATAACAAAGAGTCTCGTGTGTCCCCAACACACCCAATACAATGGTAAATTGTATTGGTGCACTAGTTTGGTGAAGAGATGGTGATAAAAGTTTAATATGGATGGTAGATATAGGTTTTTGTAATATTAAAATATAAAAACAGCAAGGTAACTAGTAGCAAAAGTAAGCAAAAAAGGTATTGCAATGCTTGAAAACAAGGCCTAGAGTTCATACTTTCACTAGTGCAAATTCTCTTAGCAATTATGACATAATTGGATCATATAACAATCCCTCAGCATGCAATAAAGAATCACTCCAAAATTTCTATCGGAGAATGTAGGACAAAAATGTGGATCAACCCCTATGCATAGATTAACCCAATGTCACCATGGGAATCCGCAAGTTGAGTGCAAAAACATACATCAAGTGAATCAATAGAACATCCTATTGTCACTACAGATATCCCATCGCAAGACATACATCAAGTGTTCTCAAATCCAATACTCAATCCAACAGAATGAAACCTCAAAGATCAAGAGTAAATTCATCACAAGAAGATAGTTGGCGACAAACACCATATGATCCAACTATAATAACAAAGCTCGCGGTACATCAAGATCATGCCAAATCAAGAACACAAGAGAGAGAGAGAGAGAGAGAGTGCAAACACATAGCTACTGGTACATACCCTCAGCACCGAGAGTGAACTACTCCCTCCTTGTCATGGAGACTGCCGGGATGATGAGGATGGCCACCGGTGGTGGTTTCCCCGTTTCACCGTGGTGCCGAAACGGGATCCCGATTGGTTTTTTGTGGCTATGGAGGCTTGTGGTGGCGGAACTTCTGATCTAGGTTTCTTTTCGGAGGTTTCTATATTTATAGGAATTTTTGGCATTGGAAACAAGTCAGGGGGTTCCCAAGGAGCCCACAAGCCAAGGTACGCGTCCAAGGGGGTTGGCGTCCCCTAGGCTTGTGGTTGCCTCGGGACACTTCTGACCTAACTTCGATGTTCTGTGGGTCTCTTCTGGTCCATAAAAATCACAGTAAATTTTCAGCTCGTTTCGACTCCGTTTGATATTCTTTTAGTGTATAACTCAAAAACAAGGAAAAAACTGAATGTGGCATTGGGCTCTAGGTTAATAGGTTAGTCTCAAAAATAATATAAAATAGCATATTAATGCATATAAAACATCCAAAACAGATAATATAATAGCATGGAACAATAAAAAATTATAGATACATTGGAGACGTATTAGTCAACCAAGTGAATAGCTCCAGCGCCATGCTTAGATCATCGTTAATGGCAGCTTTTCGCTCATCCTGACATCCATGACGCTATTCGTGAACGCCGAGATGATGGCTTCGTCTGGGGCCTTTGGGATCTTCCAGCGCACCTAGGTGAAGTGTTGAATGTACTTGTGGAGGGTCTTGCCTGGGCGCTATTTCACACGCACGTGGGTCGTTGATGGTGAAGCCGCGGTCGTGAGTGCCATGGAAGTTGGTGATGAACTGCTTGCGGAGCTCATCCCATGAAGAGATTAACTCCTCGGGCAGGTTCATAAGCCAAGAGCAAGCGCCTCCTTGCGGTCCATGGGCAACCAGTTTGCCATGACTTTGCCGTCGCCGTTTGCCACCTCGATGCTTAGCGCATAAAGTTGTAGGAACTCCGTGGGGTCAGGCATGTCATCGTAGCATGGGGGAAGCTCTGGCTTGAGCTTGACTGGCCAGACCACCCGACGCAGCTCACGAGTGAAAGGCTAACAGTCGGCGGTGCTCACAGGTGCGCCCCACGCAGGGGCGGCGCGGTATTGGCGTCCTGCTACTGCGACCACTTGGATGGCCCAGTCCTAGCACTAGAGCTACAGCTCAAGGGGCGCATGCACGTCAAGTGGTGCATGGTGCCTGATATGGGAGCTAGCCTCATCTCGGGCCTGCACAGGCGCTTCATGAGGCGGGTCGCGCAGCCATGCGTCATGCGAAGGTTCGGCGTCGTCACTACGCAGGGAAGGAGGTGGAGGCACACGATGTGCCACGTAGCCAGCAGAAGAAGGCCGAGGACAGAGAGAGTGGGAGGGCACCGGGGCCTCGCTCGCGGCGTTGGCGAGCTTGGTGATATGGCCAAGCCATGCGTCGTAGCCTTCGTTGGTAGGGCGGTAGCGCAGCACCTCACACGCCATGAGTAGTGCAGCGTGCGCATTTACCAGTATGCGGCGAGCGTGGGAGGATGAAGTCGTAGCTGGGGTGTGGGAAGGCGTAGCAGTGCGGCCATCACGCTGCATGGAGGGGGCAGGGAACCCGCTGCTCGTGAGCGGCAGGGTCAGTGGCAGCATTGTCGATGGCCGAGGTGGAGTGGCAGCAGTTGCCATGGCCCGCAGGCTCCATCTGGGCGACCCGAGCTGCCTGACGCTCAGCACGAACAAAAGAGCGTCGGCCAAGCAAACGGTGGATCAGGAACTGGAGTGTAGCAGAAGAACTTCGTGTCACACCCAATATGTGATCATATCCGAGAGGAACTCGAATGTTCCACCAAGGATAGAAGCACATATTGCACACACTTTTGCAAGGTGGATATCATTACATCACACCATATACAACACAATTTGGGATGCATATAGAGGAATACAATTGCCACCTAAATACATCGATACATATCAAACACCATACAGAAGAGCAGCATCCGAAAACGGATGAAATCAAACAGAAAACACAAACGATAACCATCCTGCTAGCCCATGCTACCGACCAGGAACCGATCCCTCGATCGGAGAAGAAGAAGAAGAACTCCAAAACAAGAAAGCATTGCTCTCACGTCATATCATTGCATTACCTGTACCTGCATTTGTTGTTGTAGTAATATCTGAGCCACGAGGACTCAGCAATCCCATTACCATGGGTATCAAGACTAGCAAAGCTTAATGGGTATGGAATGGATAAGTGGTGAGGTTGCAGCAAGCACTAAGCATTGCATGGTGGAAACTTATGGATACAAGAGTAAGAAGAGTATCTACGCATAACAGACGTGAACAAGAATGATCAAGAAGTGATCTTGAACTAATTACGAGTAAAACATAACCTCACCGTGTTCTCTTCCCGAACTCCCTCAAAAAGAGACAGTCAGAGTTAAGCACACGGTTGGTGTATTTTATTTTAGATTTAGTGTCAAGTTCTCTATAACCGGATATTATAAATTTCCATGTCGCCACATGACCACAGGCATGACTGTCGAAAATATTTAACCCTCCAGGGGTGCTCCAAGTGGTCCATCATAAATTACAATGCGCATCCGATGGAACATCCTCACGCCAAGAAGAACACGATGCTTACGATAAGGAATTTCGGTGGACCTACCTCTCGTCAAACGAAAAAACTAAACCAGCAAGACCTCCTGACGTGTCGATGATCCTGATAGGATCCGCGTAACTCGTTCTCAGGATAGGGCGGATAACTACTGATAACCCACAAGTATAGGGGATCGCAACAGTTTTTAAGGGTAGAGTATTCAACCCAAATTTATAGATTCGACAAAAGAGGATCCAAAGAATATTTGTAAGTATTAGCAGCTAAGTTGTCAATTCAACCACACCTGGAGATTAAATATCTGCAACAAAGTGATCAGTAGCATAGTAGTATGATATTTTTGATAGTAGTGGTAACAACAGTAGTAATGGTAACAATGATAGGAATGATTTTGTAGCAAGTGTAACAGTAACAACAGTAGTGGTAACTTAGCAAGAACAATATATGGAAAATTCATAGGCATTAGATCGGTGGATTCATTGGATGATATTCATCATATGACAGTCGTAACCTATGGCGATACAAAACTAGCTCCAGTTTGTAAATATAATGTAGACATGTATTCCATAAATAGTCATACGTGCTTACGTAAAAACCTTGTATGATATCTTTTGTCCTACCCTCCCATGGCAGCCGGGTCCATAAGGAAACTAAGGGACATTAAGGCTTGCTTGTAATAGAGAACCAGAACAAAGCATTAACACATAGTGAATATGTGAACTGCTCAAACTACGCTCATCACCGGAAAGTATCCCAATTACTGTCACACTGCGGTTTACGGATCATAACATGTAATAGGTGAATATGACTTGCAAGATCGGATCTAGAACATAGATATAATGGTGAAAACATAAAAGGTTCAGATCTGAAATCATGGCACCCAGGCCCAAAGTGACAAGCATTAAGCAAGGCAAAGTCATAACAACATCAATCTCCGAACATAGTGGATACTAGGGATCAAGCCCTAACAAAACTAACTCGATTAAGTGACGAATCTCATCCAACTCCTCACCGACCATTGAGCCTACAAAGGTCATACCCACTACCAGTGGGGAGCATCATGGAATTGGTGATGAAGGAGGGTTGGTGATGACGAAGATCGAAGATCCCCCTCTTTGGAGCCCTGAACGGGCTGCAGATCTGGCCTCCCGATGAAGAACATGAGGTGGTGGCGGCTCCATATCGTGAAACGCGATAAATCTCCCTCCTTCATTTTTTTCTCCAAAAATAGGATTTTATAGCGTCGGAATTAGGGTCAGTGGGGCCATGAGTTAGGCACAACCCACCAGGGTGCGCCTAGAGGGGGGCACCCCGGTGTCTTGTGCTCACCCAAGAGCCCCCCAAATGGTTCTTGGCTTTAGTGTTTTTATTTTATTATAAAACAATTCTGCCCCAAGAACTTTTATTTTTGCACAAAAACAACACCATGGTAGTTCTGCAGAAAACAATGTCAGTCCGGGTTAGTTTCATTCAAATCATACAAATTAGAGGCCAAAACAATAGTAAAAGCGTTAGGAAAAGTAGATACGACGGAGACGTATCAACTCCCCCAAGCTTAAACCTTTGCTTTTCCCCAAGCAATTCAGTTGACAAACTGAAAGTGTAAAAGAAAAACTTTTATGAACTCTTTTGTTCTTGTTTACATAAATAAGCTTAAGTAGCACCCAGGTTTTCAGCAAATATCATGACTAACCATATCAGGAATAACTCTCAAAAATTATATTTACTCATATTAATGGCATAATCAACTAGCAAGCAATAATAAGATATCTCAAATACCAACACTTTTGTCAAAACAATCATGATATAATATGACAACAGTGCTATCTCGCTAGCCCTTTCTGAGACTGCAAAACAGAAATGCAGAGCACCTTCAAAGTTCAAGAAGCGAGTAAACATTGTAATTCATGGTAGAAAATAGTGCTCTCAGATCTGACGCTTATTTCGAAGGTGATGAATCAACATAAAATTAAATATATAGTCCCTTAGCAGAGGGAAGCAGGGATTTGTAGAGGTGCCAGATCTCAAGGTTTTAAAACAGAGATAATTGAGATTTTGGGAAATGCACCCTTTCTATTTATGTCACGACCAAGAGTTATCAATATCTTCGATGCTAAACACATTAGTGTCGGTTCCCAAGCGATAAAAGTAAATGTTTACTCCCCGTCCACCAACAAACACACTCCATGGCTAGCCGAATCCATAGGTACCATCCATACCAACAACAATCCTGGGGGTGTTTTGTTTATTTATTTGCAATTTTTTATTTCGAGACTGTGAATCCCTATTACCACCCCTCTCGTGCAAGGACCAGTGAATAAACACTCATCATGTGAATAACCCGCTTAGCATGGAAGATACCGACTACCCCTGTAGCTCTATGAACAATCCACTCACACAAAAATAGATGTTTATTTGAAGTTTTTAGACGTGGCACATGCAAATTTAATTAGAACGGCAGGGTAATACCACATATAGGTAGATATGGTGGACTCATCTGGAATAACTTTGGTTGAAGGATTTTAATGCACAAGCAGTAATCCCGCTTAGTACAAACAAAGGCTAGCAAATAGGTTGAGAAGAGGCCATCTAGAGAGTGAAAACGGTCATGAACATGCATTATGAATAATGAACATTGGATAGTAGCATGAGTAGGATATGAACACCATTAACATAAATATCATAGAGGCTATGTTGGTTTTGATTCAACTACATGCATAAACATGTGAAAAGTCAAGCCACTTGAAATATTCAGAGGAGGATACCATATCATCATACTACATCACGATCATTCTATTTCAATGTTGACATCCAAAATAAATCATTATCCACTCCTAGCTACTTAAGCATGGCATGAGAAACTATAATCTCTAATTTTCATTGCAAACATGTTTAATAATAATATGTTGAATAATGGATACTAGATTAAACATATTTTCAAAACATAACAAGTAGTTTTCATATCCGTTTCTCTCTCCCACAACCAATTCATCAAATATCATCATTATTACCTTTCACTTGCATGACCGAATGATATGAAAATAGTAATGGTGCAAGAGTGTCATGGACTAAGCTAGAATATGCAAACATTTTATTCAAAAGGAGAAGACAAAGCAATTTGGGATCTTTATTAGATCAACAATAATGCATATGCGAGCCACTCAACATTTTTCATCATGGTCTTCTCCTTTGTAAGACGAAATAAAAATAGAAAGAATTTCAGATACACTGAAATATTTTTTGAGTTTTGAGTTTTCTTGAAGAAAGAAAATTAAATAAAGAAAAACAAAAATGAGAAGAACTATTTAGATGGGAGAGCTCCCAACAAGCAAGAAGAAGAATTGAGAAATCTTTTTGGGTTTTCTTTTAATAATACATCTAATTAAACTAGAAATAAAAACAAAAGGAAGAAAGAAATACTTTTGGGTTTTCCCAAAGTTTTTCAAACACACAAAAATAAAGCAAAAAAGTAAATCTAACATGGATAATACAACGTCAAAATGTGAGCACCGACAACTGGAATGAAATGTGTGAACATGAATGTAATGTCGATAGAAATACGCACTCCCCCAAGCTTAAGATTTTGGCCTAGCTTGGTAACCACCATCCATAGTAGCAATATGGTCCCATATCAAAGTGCTGCAGCGGCGGCACCTCAGCGTCCCACTCCTGGGGCCCCTCCTCTGCGGATGCCTGGGCAATCCGGTAGGCAATAATGTCTGTTGGCATGACCCTCTATCCACCCCTGGCAATAGAATCAAACAAACTAGGTGTAGGCAACGGAACAATATCACGAGAATCCACACCGAAAACCAGGTTGTAATGAATGTTATTAAGAGAGTCATCATCACCAGTAAACTAGTGAGCCACCACTGCGTGGTTATCTAGATAAACCTTGGGCTGAGGATAATCATGTTGGCGTATCTAAACGTGAATGTGACTCGCTAAGCGAGTAGAATAAATACTGCCATGAATCTTTCCCTTGGTTCTGTTAAGGTGCAGACGACATGGAATAATATCCCCGAGGCAAAAAGGTGTTATCGCCGTATAGTGCACGGCGTAAAATGGCGAAGTCGGGGGCACTGAGTGCATCGACCTTCTCTCTAGCAGCTAAGCAGGGTTCTTCACAAGCCTCACTTACGATTCAAATCATTTGAATTTAAATCAAATGATTTTGAATTTAATCTTTCAATCTTGGCCATTTCTATTTCCGCGGAATGAGCACATTTTTGTGAATCCGGGGAAATTATTACCATGCACAACTCCTTCCCTAACCCTCTCTTTCTTCTCCTCTCTCTAACTTTCTTTTATGTTAAAGTAAATATGATTTTTTAAGAGAGAGGGAGAGATAGCAGCAGTCCCCTTTGGGCCTCACTATTTAGCCCAACCATGCCTCTAAAGCCTCCCGTGGCCTCCAAGGCCCAGGCCGGCCCAACCTTCTCCCGCGCCGGCCCACCTTTCCCCACTAACCCAAGAACCTCTGGCCCGGTCCTTTTTTCCCTCGTGCCGTTCCACCCAGCGCCGCCAGAGAGAGCGCGCTCGATCCCCTCTCCCTCCCACGAGCGCATCTCTCCCTCGTTTCTCTTCTTGCTCCTGCGCTGCCACTCCTCTTTCCCGATCCCCATGCCCATGCTCCTCTCTCCTCTCGCACGGGCGCATGCCGATCCAGGAGCCTGAGCGCTCGCCCGATCCATGGCCTCTTCCTTCCTCTCGCTGCCACCTCGTCTCGCAGGCCCGTCGTCGTTGTTTTGACAGGAGCAACAGCTCCCATGGCCGCCAGCCCCCGCAGTGCCAGGCCGGCCCGCCACCACCATCGCGAGCCTGCGTTCCCGCCGACTACCATCGCCCTGCCTCTCCTCCTGCTTCTCCGCGTCACCCTCAACCCGCCTGGACGCTGCCGACAGCAGCAGCTGCTGCACCCTCTCGTCATCGAGACTCGTCGTCCCCGTGCTCCTGCCGTCTTGCCGGACGGGGAGAAGCTGCCTTGTCGCCGGCCAAAACAAGCCAGTCCCGACCTCCTCGCGCCAGATCCATCAGTGTCGTGGCCTCACCTCTACTTCGTGGTTGTGTTGACCTGAGGCCGTCCACCCCGACGCCCCAACTTGCTACTTTGACTCCCTGGTCGAGCTCCGTTCTTCATCATGGACGTTGGAATAGCTGCTGAACCTCGCCATGGACGTTGGAATAGCTGCTGTCGACTACCCGTAACAGCAAGTACCACTACGGCCGGAGACCTCGACGCCCGACGCCTAAAACGCTCGTCGAACCAGAAATAACATCAAGTACTAGGTCAACGAGGACCACCAAGTTCGTCTTCCGCCGTCTCCGAAATCGCCAAGTACCACGACGATACGAGAACAACCATCGTCGACGTGCATTTTGCCAAGTACCACTACCGTCGACCCTCGAAGACTCCGTGGATGTCAAGTTAATCGTCGTGCCCCTGAACATCTACAGAAACTTGTGAGACTAAGAACATGAACGACTATCATCGCCACGAGAACGACTACTTCCCACAACGAACCGTGAACTACTACTTCCTCTACCATCGCCGAGTACTACTACTACCCACGACGATCGTGAACGACTACACCGCTTGACTCAAACCGCTCCGATAACGCACGCTTCAAAGGTATAACCATCGAGACGACGCCGGTGAACGAATGTATGCATGTTGTATGAGATGCACCCTTGTTCGCCTCGAGTCCGAATTGTCGGTGCACGTTGCCCCTCTCTTGTCCTGGCACCGACAAGTGGACACCCGGAATCCGGGATCACCCCACCATCTTTTGCATGCTCCCGTCATTTTTCCTTTTGCATCGGTATTTCCATGAGCAACCGAAACCGTTGTCGTTGCCGTGGCACCCCTTCCTTTCCACCACGGTGACAAAAGCTTCATAATGCTCTTGTCAACTTTTAATAAAAAAGGCATAAACTTGAACGTGTCATCCGCATCATGTTAACAACATCTAAAATGTTTAAAATTGTTGTTTGCTTTAAATTGTTAAATGCATATGTGGATTTACCGGAATTGTTGTTTGATGTTTCTGGCCCCATTCAAATTGCTTGGATTGTGTAGTTTACTTTTACTTCATCTCTTGCCATGTTAACCAACATTTAATATTGTTGAGTACCTAACCGGGATAGAACTAAATAATTGATGTGCTGTTTCGTTAATATGCAACCCGTTGCATATTGAGCTCCACTTAATTTGTAGTATTGTTTGTGCACTTTGCCATGCCATGCCGCATTAAACCGAACATGCATCATACTTGATTGTGCATCATGCCATGTTTATGTGATGTTAGTTTACTATGTGTTTGCTTCTTTCCGGTGTTGCTTCTTCGGTGTAGCGACCAGACCTCAAACAGTCTGATCTCTGTGCTCCGGTGTCATCCCTGGATCAGTAATGCTGACACCACACAGTACTCGGAGGATTTATTGCAGAGTAGCGATCACACACTTATTACATCGAGTGTCTCAAAAGAGAACTTATTACAATAAATATGGCTTAAGGCCATCTAATAACGTTAACAGCGGAAGGCTTGGAAGATAAGTGAGTCCTCCAACGGTATCACTGGGTATAGAACCACGACCTAAAAACTCCGTAATCGTCGTCTAAAAAGTCTGCAACATTAACGTTGCAGCCCGAGAACGGGTCAGCACATGGAATATGCTGGCAAGGTAACACATAGAGAGTAATGAAATGAAACAACTATACTGTATGCATATTTGGCTGGTGGAAAGCTCTAAGGTTACAGTTTTTGCGTAAAGCCAATTTTTCCCTACTTCAAAGGAATAAATTTAATTACTATCATGGTGGTTATTAAACATTGAGAATGGTTGACAGCATTCTCAATCCCAATTAAGCATCATCATTAGACAAACCCATCAAAATTATCTTTAGAGTAACATGTTAAGATTCACATGATAATTCAGGTACTAGATACTCAAGATGTCCATAACCGGGGACACGGCTAACCATGATTAGTTTATTGCACTCTGCAGAGGTTTGCGCACTTTTCCCCACAAGACTCGATCGCCTCCGTTGGATTTCTTGCACTACATGGTGTTTGAGAAACGGATGACCGAGACATAGTCTTTCAGAAGCGCTAGCACCTTTCGTTGGATAGACCGGTACACCTACTTTCCCCTATATCTGCTAGTCTACCCTGTAAGAGTTCGCACGACTTAATAAACTATGCCAGAGACCATAATGGCTTGTGGCTGCACACGGAAGTTTCTAGTATTAATATTCTTACGATCCCTTTGAGCCTGGGTGGCGGTCCAAAAGAAAAACAGGCAAGTCCTGATAGAAACCAGGTGCCTCAATCCACCCAGATGTGTGTTGAAGTTGCCACCTTAATTAAACCATTAAAATTAACAAACTCACATCTGTCATGGATATCACTCACCCAATCCACGTCTACTAGCATAGCATGGCATAATAAGCAAACGTAGAAGTAACTCCCAAAGGTTTCATAATAAACAGGTAATAGGTACTACCTCATCTACTTCCCATCCCACAATTTAATTAGATCCTAATCATGCAATGTGTGAGGATTGATCTAATGCAATAAAACTGGGTTGTAGAAAAGGTATGATCAAAGTGTTACTTGCTTGCTGATGATCCGCGAAACCTAGAGATTCGAAGTAACAGGCGGCGCACTCCGGGTATTCTATCGCAGACAAACAAACAAGCATATAATAAGTACTCATCTAATGCACAGGTAAAACTCAAATAGAATATCTAACCAGAAAGTTCAACTTAAGAACCCTGGTTTGCAAAAAAAAAACGAATGAAGCAAAAGAAATCAAACGGCGAAAGAAAACAACTTCGTTCTAGTAATCTAGATCTAAGTCAAATTTTACAGTAGCAAAAACTTGTTTAAGTTGATTATTCGGAAAGAGGGTTTTGAGACGAAACTCCAGGCGCTTGAATCGCCTGATTCCGATAAACGAGCGAAAAGTTATACTAGAACGAAAATCGGACCAGAAATGGCGATCAGAAAATAATCGCAGAAAATCCGACGAAAAAGAAAAACCAAGAACGGAAAATATATATATATAAATATATATTTTTTAAAACTGCACGGAAATCGAGGCGCGTCGGCGAACTCCGAAAGGCGCGCACTCCGGCGAGCCGGCGGGGCTGGGGTTAGGGTTTCGGGCGGCGGTGGCTGGGCTCTCGGGCGGCGGTGGCTTATAAAGGCCCCGGCCAGGAGAGTCCTGGCCGAGTACGGCCCAAAGTTGGTTCCGGGTTTTTTTATAAATAATACGTTCGAAAAAAAATAAAAAGAAATACTAAACGGACTTCAAAAATCACGAAATAAATTTTGCTGGGTTTCTAAAATCAAGCCAGATAAAGTGAACATTTATTTGGGCCTAAACTACAACTTTGAAAAACGCGCATTTTCCTAAATTCAAATAAAAATACCGAAAAACTCCGAAATAAATCTTATTTGATTTTTTTATTAAATCCTCAATATTTCTATATTTTGGGAAAGTCATTTTATTCCCTCTCTCATATTTTTGTAATAGAAATAATTGATGATAAAATAAATAAAATCAAATGATCCTGTTTACACAATCTGAGAAAACTCAAAAATGTAAATAACGAAATCCCCAACTCTCTCCGTGGGTCCTTGAGTTGCTTAGAATTTTCTAGGATCAAAACCAAAAGCAAAATAAAATATGATATGCATGATGATCTAATGTATAACATTCCAAATTGAAAATTTGGGATGTTACAAACCTACCCCCCTTAAGATGAATCTCGCCGTCGAGATTCGGGTTGGCTAGAAAATAGGTGAGGGTGGTCCTTGAGCAAATCTTCCTCTCGCTCCCAGGTGGCTTCATCCTCTGTGTGGTGACTCCACTGAACTTTGCAAAACTTGATAAACTTACTGCGGGTGACTCGCCTGGCAAACTCGAGAATCTTGACTGGTTTCTCCTCATAGGTCAAATTGTTATCCAACTGAATTGCTTCCAATGGCACTGTGTCTCTCAAAGATATGTCAGCCATCTCCGCGTGACACTTCTTCAACTGAGAAACGTGGAACACATCATGAACTCCTAACAATCCTTCTGGCATTTCCAACTTGTAGGCCACTTCTCCCATACGCTCCAAAACTCGATATGGCTGGGCCTTATGCCTGGTGTTTTGTTCCACTCTTGCCGCCCTAGTTTCCGTCATATCGGTGTTATGTTCCCGGATTTTGCGTTCCTTACACGGTTGGGTTATAATGGGAACCCCTTGACAGTTCGCCTTGAATAAAACTCCTCCCGCAAGGCCCAACATTGGTTTTACCATTTGCCACCTAGCCCTTTTCTTTTCCCTTGGGAGTCACGCTCCCGAGGGTCATCTTTATTTTAACCCCCCGGACCAGTGCTCCTCTGAGTGTTGGTCCAACCTATCAGATGCCGGTGGCCACCAGGGGAAACTCTGGGCTGGTCTACCGGAACCTTGGATAATCCGGTGTGCCCTGAGAATGAGATATGTGAAGCTCCTATCGGGATTTGTCGGCATATTCGGGTGGCTTTGCGGGACTTGTTTTACCATTGTCGAGGATGTCTTGTAACCGAGAATCCGAGATGCTGAGTCTGATCGGATTGTCTTGGGAGAAGGAATATCCTTTGTTGACCGTGAGAGCTTGTGATGGGCTAAGTTGGGACTCCCCTGTAGGGATTTGAACTTTCGAAAGCCGTCCCCGCTGTTATGGGCAGATGGGAATTTGTTAATGTCCGATTGTAGAAGACTTGAACTTAACTTAATTAAAATGCATCAACCACATGTGTAACCGTGATGGTCTCTTTCCGGCGGAGTCAGGGAAGTGAACACAGTGTTGGAGTAATGCTTGATGTAGGTTGTTCTAGGATCACTTCTTGATCATAGTTTTCTCAACCGTGCCTTGCCTTCTCTTCTCGCTCTGATTTGCGTTTGTTTAGTCACCAAATATGCTAGTCGCTTGCTGCAGCTCCACATCATACCTTTTACCCTACCTATAAGCTTAAATAGTCTTAATCGCGAGGGTGTGAGATTGCTGAGTCCCAGTGACTCACAGATTCCTTCAAAACCAGTTTGTAGGTGCCGATGAAACCGTGCAGGTGACGCAACCGAGCTCAAGGAGGAGCTCGATGAAGATCGTGTTCGTTATGTTGTTCCGCTTCTAGTTGATCAGTAGTGGAGCCCAGTTGGGACGATCGGGGATCTGTGTAGCATTTGGGGCAGTCTTCTTTTATTTTGGTTCCGTAGTTCGACCTTGATTGTATTTTTATGATGTAATGCTTTATTCTTGTATTGTGTGAAGTGACGATTGTAAGCCAGCTATGTATCTCTTTCCCTTATGAATTACATGGGTTGTGTGAAGATTACCTCACGTGCGACATTGCTTACAATGCGGTTATGCCTCAAATGCATATGGGGATTTACCGGAATTGTTGTTTGATGTTTCCTGCCCCATTCAAATTGCTTGGATTGTGTAGTTTACTTTTACTTCATCTCTTGCCATGTTAACCAACATTTAATATTGTTGAGTACCTAACCGGGATAGAACTAAATAATTGATGTGGTGTTTCATCAATATGCAACCCGTTGCATATTGAGCTCCACTTAATTTGCAGTATAGTTTGTGCACTTTGCCATGCCATGCCGCATTAAACCGGACATGCATCATACTTGATTGTGCATCATGCCATGTTTATGTGATGTTTGTTTACTATGTGTTTGCTTCTTTCTGGTGTTGCTTCTTCGGGTTAGTTCCGATAACGTTGCGTTTGTGAGGATACATTGGCTACGTCCGTTTGTCTTCTTGATGGACTCGTTCTTCTTCCCTGCGGGATCTCAGGCAAGATGACCATACCCTCGAAATCACTTCTATCTTTGCTTGCTTAGATGCTCGCTCTTTTGCTATGCCTATGCTACGATACCTACCACTTGCTTATCATGCCTCCCATATTGCCATGTCAAACCTCTAACCCACCTTGTCCTAGCAAACCGTTGTTTGGCTATGTTACCGCTTTGCTCAGCCCCTCTTATAGAGTTGCTAGTAGCAGGTGAAGATGGAGTTTGTTCCATGTTGGAACATGGATATTTGTTGGGATATCACAATATCTCTTATTTAATTAATGCATCTATATACTTGGTAAAGGGTGGAAGGCTCGACCTTATGCCTGGTGTTTTGTTCCACTCTTGCTACCCTAGTTTCCGTCATATCGGTGTTATGTTCCCGGATTTTGCGTTCCTTACACGGTTGGGTTATAATGGGAACCCCTTGACAGTTCGCCTTGAATAAAACTCCTCCCGCAGGGCCCAACATTGGTTTTACCATTTGCCACCTAGCCCTTTTCTTTTCCCTTGGGAGTCGCGCTCCCGAGGGTCATCTTTATTTTAACCCCCCCCCCCCCCCCGGGCCAGTGCTCCTCTGAGTGTTGGTCCAACCTGTCAGCTGCCGGTGGGCACTAGGGGAAACTGTGGGCTGGTCTACCGGAACCTTGGACAATCCGGTGTGCCCTGAGAACGAGATATGTGCAGCTCCTATCGGGATTTGTCGGCACATTCGGGTGGCTTTGCGGGACTTGTTTTACCATTATCGAGGATGTCTTGCAACCGAGATGCCGAGTCTGATCGGATTGTCTTGGGAGAAGGAATATCCTTTGTTGACCGTGAGAACTTGTGATAGGCTAAGTTAGGACTCCCCTGCAGGGATTTGAACTTTCGAAAGCCGTGCCCGCGGTTATGGGCAGATGGGAATTTGTTAATGTCCGGTTGTAGAAGACTTGAACTTAACTTAATTAAAATGCATCAACCGCGTGTGTAACTATGATGGTCTCTTTCCCGCGGAGTCCAGTTGGGACGATCGGGGATCTGTGTAGCTTTTGGGGTAGTCTTCTTTTATTTTGGTTCCGTAGTCGGACCTTGATTGTATTTGTATGATGTAATGCTTTATTCTTGTATTGTGTGAAGTGGCGATTGTAAGCCAGCTATGTATCTCTTTCCCTTATGAATTACATGGGTTGTGTGAAGATTACCTAACGTGCGACATTGCTTACAATGCGGTTATGCCTCTAAGTCGTGCTTCGACACATGGGAAATATAGCCGCATCGTGGGTGTTACATAGGTGTTCTAATATAACTTTTATTAACCATAGTTGAAACTTTAGCATGTTCCTTCATCCTAACAGGGAAAGGTGGTTTTTCAATATAATCCATAGGAACAACTGCATTAACATTGTAAATAATAGTTTCTTCTTTAGCTATTATTGGTTCTTTAATTTCTTCTTTAATAGGTGGGTGATATTTAAACAACTTTTCCTTCGGGAGATCAACATGAGTAGCAAAAGATTCACAAAAGGAGGCTACCATCTCAGAGTCAAGTCCATATTTAGTGCTGAAATTTTGAAAAGCATCTGTATTCATAAAAGATTTAAAACAATCAAACTTAAGCTTAATACCTGACTCTTTACCTTCTCGAGTTCCCAATATTCAGAGTTGCGTTTAATTCTTTCTAAAGGATCCCACCAGAATTCAATAATCTTCTTCATAAAGGAACCAGTACAAGAAGTATCGAGCATGGATCGATCATTATGAGAAAGCCGAGCATGAAAATTCTAAAGAATAATTTCTCTTGAGAGCTCATGGTCGGGGCATGAATATAACATTGACTTAAGCCTCCCCCAAGAAAGAGCGATACTTTCTCCTTCATGAGGAAAAAAATTATATATATATCAAGTGCATATGACGATATAATTCTGATCACGAAGAACTAGATGCATAGGATAATTGTTTTTGGTGAAACTCCAATTCCAAGATCCAATATCGTCACATAGCCTATACCCTGCCAATGTTTTTACCTTCAAAGATAAAAGTAAAACCTTCTTATTAGCGTCATCTCTGGGTAAACCTACAAGCTTAAACAATCCACAAATTTCATCCATATATATCAAGTGCATATGAGGATGTTCAGTTCCATCTCCTGCATAAGGATTAGCTAGTAGTTGTTCTATCATACCCAAAGGAATTTCATATTCAGTGTTTTCATTAGGTGTAGTGGGTTAAGGGGCAACTAATTGTGGTTCCGTTAGAGGTGAAGATACCCCGAATAAACCCCTCAAAGGATTGTCCTCCACAGTAACAACTGACAACAAATTTCAGCACGTAGTAATAATTTTTCCTTACCAAGAGGACTTCACTACCCGGCAACAGCTCCAGAAAAGAGACATGATGACCCACAAGTATAGGAGATCAACCATAGTCCTTTTGATAAGTAAGAGTGTCGAAACCAACGAGGAGCAGAAGGAAATGACAAGTGGTTTTCAGCAAGGTAATGTCTGCAAGCACTGAAATTATAAGTAACAAGTAGTTTGATAGAAAGATAATTTGTAACGAGAAAATAACAATAATATTAAAAACAGTGCAAAAAGGTATCCCAATCCTTTTGAGGCAAAGGACAGGCCAAAATAATCTATTATAATAAGCAAAGCGTTCTTGAGGGTACACGGGAATTTCATCTAGTCACTTTCATCACGTTGATTCGATTTGTGTTCACTACTTTGGTAATTTGATATGTGGGTGGACCGGTGCTTAGGTGTTGTTCTTACTTGACTAAACCTCCTACTTATGATTAACCCCCTCGCAGGCATCCACAACTACAAGAAAAGTATTGAGAATAAATTCTAACCATAGCATTAAACTTTTGGATCCAAATCAGTCCCTTACGGAATAGCACATAAACTAGGGTTTAATCTTCTTTCACTCTCGCAACCCATCATGTAATAACTAGTCCACCGTGCATTCCCTTAGGCCCAAATATGGTGAAGTGACATGTAGTCGATGTTCACATGACACCACTAAGGGAATCACAACACACATATTATCAAAATATCAAACACATATCAAGTTCACATGATTACTTGGAACATGATTTCTCCCGTGACCTCAAGAACAAAAGTAAGTAATCACAAGTGATAAACATGTTCATGATTAGAGGGGTATTAAATAGACCATCTAGTAATCAACTACAAGATGTAATCAACACTACTAGTCACCCACAAGTACCAATCTAAGGTTCCGGTACAAAGAATGAACACAAGAGATGAAGTAGGGTTTGAGAGGAGATGGTGCTGTTGAAGGTGTTGATGGAGATTTCCTTCCCCGAGATCGGAGAGTTGTTGGTGATGATGATGACGATGATTTCCCGCTCCGGGAGGGAAGTTCCCCCAGCGGAATCGCTCTGCTGGAGGGCAAATGTGCTCCTACCCAAGTTCTGCCTCGAGACGGTGGTGCTTCATCCTGAAAATCCTCCTTATTTTTTCCAGATCAAAATGAATTATATATGAGAAGATGGGCATCGGAGGTGGGCAGGGCTGAGCACAACGCACCAAGGCGCGCTTGGGCCTCCAAGCGCGCCCAGGTGGGTTATGCCCGCCTACTGGCCCCCTCTGGTACTTATTGGCTCTAATAATTCTTATTTATTCCATAAAAATTCCTTGTGAAGTTTCAGCTCATTTGGAGTTGTGCAGAATAGGTAGCCTGATGTAGCTTTTTCAGGTCCAGATTTCCAGCTGCCGGATTCTCCCTCTTTGTGTGAACATTTCATATTATCAGAGAAAAGGCATTAGAATTACTTGAAAAAGCATTTTTATGCATAAAAACAATATAAATAACAATAGGTAAACATGATGCAAAATGGACATATCTAGTCTCTAGAAGCATCGGAGTTAGTCCATTATAGAAGATATCAAGTATTTCATTTTTCTTAAGAGGATGATCAGGCAAAGAATTAATCAATTGGAGGAGCCTCCCCAAGCTAGTGGGAGACTCTTTTGTGGAATTTGCAAAAAAAATAAATATTTCCTGTAAAGCAGCTTGTTTCTTATGAGCAGGAAAATATTTTTCAGAGAAGTAGTAAATCATATCTTGGGACTACATGATACATCTCCAACGTATCTATCATTTTTTATTGTTCCATGCTATTAGATTATCTGTTTTGGATGTTAATGGGCTTTATTTTACACTTTTATATTATTTTTGGGACTAACCTATTAACCCAAGGCCTAGTGCAAATTGCTGTTTTTTTGCCTATTTCAGTGTTTCGCAGAAAAGGAATATCAAACGGAATCCAAACGGAATGCAACCTTCGGGATCATTATTTTTGGAACAAACGTGATCCAGAGGACTTGGAGTGGACGTCAAGAAACGAACAAGGAGGCCACGAGGCAGGGGGCGCGCCTACTCCCCTGGGCACACCCTCCCCCCTTGTGGGCCCCATGTGGCTCAACTGACCTACTTCTCCATCCTATATATACTCATATACCCTGAAAACATCGAGGAGCGCCACGAAAACCTATTTCCACCGCCGCAACCTTCTATACCCAAGAGATCCCATCTTGGGGCCTTTTCCGGAGCTGCGCCGGAGGGGGCATTGATCACGGAGGGCCTCTACATCAAGTCCATGGTCCCTCCGATGATGTGTGAGTAGTTTACTTCAGACCTTCGGGTCCATAGTTATTAGCTAGATGGCTTCTTCTCTCTTTGAATCTCAATAGAAAGTTCTCCTCGATCTTCTTGGAGATCTATTCGATGTAACTCTTTTTGCGGTGTGTTTGTCGAGTTCCGATGAATTGTGGGTTTATGATCAAGTCTATCTATAAACTATATTTGATTCTTCTCTAAAATGTTTTAATCCATGATTGGTTATCTTGGCAAGTCTCTTCTAATTATCAGTATGGTTTGGCCTACTAGATTGATCTTTCTTGCAATGAGAGAAGTGCTTAGCTTTGGGTTCAATCTTGCGGTGCTCGATCCCCGTGTCAGAAAGGGAAACGACACGTATTGTATTGTTGCCATCGAGGATAAAAAGATGCGGTTTATATCATATTGCTTCAGTTTATCACTCTACATCATGTCATCTTACCTAATGCGTTACTCTGTTCTTATGAACTTAATACTCTGGATGCATGCTGGATAGCGGTTTGTGTGTGGATTAATAGTAGTAGATGCAGGCAGAAGTCGGTCTACTTGTCACGGACGTGATGCCTATATACATGATCATGCCTAGATATTCTCATAATTATTCGCTTTTCTATCAATTGCTCGACAGTAATTCGTTCACCCATCGTAATACTTATGCTATCTTGAGAGAAGCCACTAGTGAAACCTACGGCCCCCGGGTCTATTCTCCATTATATTAATCTTCCATCAACAAGCTATTTCTATTACCTTTTATTTTGCAATCTTTAATTTTACACTTTATCATAAAAATACTAAAAATATTTCTCTTATTATTGTTATCTCTATCAGATCTCACTCTCGTCAGTGTCCGTGAAGGGATTGACAACCCCTTTATCATGTTGGTTGCGAGGTTCTTATTTGTTTGTGTAGGTACGAGGGACTTGCATGTGACCTCCTACTAGATTGATACCTTGGTTCTCAAAAACTGAGGGAAATACTTACGCTACTTTGCCGCATCACCCTTTCCTATTCAAGGGAAAACGAACGCAGTGCTCAAGAGGTAGCACTACACACACAACCAGGAGCAAGAGTATTGTACCACATCTTAGCATCACCCTTTAATAAGAACTAAAATAATTTTAGGATATAATAGTAGCGATTTTTTTCATCATGAGCAAATAATATAATATAATTTAGTAAGGTGTGCCACAACAGTTTCAGTTTCATAACCATCGAAATGATCAGATTCAACCAAAGTAATTAACTTTTGGTCGACGGAGAATTCATAATCCTTAATATTAATAAAGATCGGTGAAGTAGCAAACTTAGGATCACATTTCACTGAATTCAAAGATTTTTCTTTGAGTTTGCATAATAATTTCTTATGATCATCCCTCTCATTGCAAGAAAGAAAATCTCTAGCTATCTCCCCATCCAAAACATAACCTTCAGGTATCTTAGGCATTTCATATCTAGGAGAGCTAGTTCTAATAGGTGTTTCAAGATTTTCAGTATCAAGTACTTCATCAGTTTCAATAATTTCATCAGTTTCAGTATTCTCAATATCTTGGGGAAGTATCTAGTGAAAACGCTTATTTGATGAAAATCTGGAAACTTTCGACCCGATCCATTGGATCTTTAACTCATGGAACAGATGAGAGGTGGGTTTGCTAACCAGCCACTTATGGCTATTTTCCATATAACCCCCCGTATTACTCACGGGATAGGAAATCCTTCCCACAATTTCGCCTTATCCATTGTCGCCTCCCCAACAGCGAGGACCACGCCGCTGCTGCAGTCCCTCGCCGTGACGGCCGACGATGGGGCCTCCCCTACCGCGATGACCAAAGGTGGAGATGAGCCGTTCCCCATCGCGACAACAGACGACGAAGTCGTCCCCCACTACGATGACCTATGGCGCAACCGTCCCCATTGGCGCTGCCGCCGGGTGGATGCTACAGAGGTATCCGGCGTCTGACGATAGCTGGCGGGCCTACCAACGGCGCCGATGTAGGCGTCTGCCTTGCTGAAGGATTTCCACCACCGGAAGAATGGGCTATTGCTCCTTGGAAGCTTGATTCTACCGCGACCCCTTCCAAGAAAATTTAGCAGATTTTTGTGCAAGCTTGTCATGTAGAGAAAAAATTTCTGAATGCAATGTTGATCTTCTTAGGTGCTCCAATGATGTAATCTGAGAATTTGGGCAAGACAAGATTTTCATAATACAAGCAAGTGTATGTTGGATGAAAGTTTACACATAATTCAGTGCAAGGGTGTATGTTGGATGAAAGTTTACACATATTTCAGAGCAAGTGTATTACTGAATATTGTAGTTCTTCGGAATATTTTTGTCTGAATATTCATCAAAATGGCCATGGTGGAGTTCTGTTTCGCAGTGCAAGAATCTTGTTTCTCACAGCATGTTGTTCGCTCGAGTTTACTGCATAAAAGTGATGTTGAAATCATTGCCTGAATATTTTATCTCTGAATATTTTTTACTACCTACAGTAAGACGGGATAATAAGCCACAAGAGGTTAACTGGTTAATTCCGATTCCTGTTGGTTGTAGCAGATGGCTTATAGTGAACTATGTATTTAGCAAGACTGGCGATGTTAACCACCAGTACATACATGGCTTGTCACTTCTAGCTGTCTGAATGTTATCTCATGAATTTCAGTTTTCTCTGAATACCACCCATACATATTTGGCGTCAGTGGAAGTACAAATATACAGAGATAACATCTGCACATGAATTCAGTACACAAGTACTCTGAATCCTTTTGTGTTATCCATGTCACTAAAAAGACAGAAAAGATCCTTCTTGTACATCAACATTCATTCAAATATTTCTTTGTATATCCACATTGATTCACATGCAGCAAAAGAACTAGTACAATTTATCTATACATCTACATTCATTCAGTTACAGCAAAACATCAGCAATTTAGCAGTTTTAAAGCGCAAGCAAGCTGCCCGGTCGCTGTCTAATGGATGCAGCACTGCGGCCGCTCGGTCTCCCTCGTGTGGAGGCAGCGCCGGGTTGCCGTTGAATGGATGAAGCGCCGCGGCCGCTTGGTCTCCCTCGCATGTGGGTGCAGCGCGGGTCGCGGAGGTCACCTCCGGGCGGGGGCATCACCATGGCCGTGGGTCGCCGTTGCGTGAGGCGAGCGCTTCGCCACCAGCGTGTGTGGTCACTGCTGAGATGCGGTCGCGTTGGGGCGCTGTCGCGGCCTTCGAGTCACCGTCGCTAGAGGTGCCGCAGTCAGTCGCCGACTCGCTGTTGAATCGCCGCGGCCGGAGAAAAAGTAGGATTATTGTTTGTAGGGGGCTATCGGGAAAACTATGGTTAAGTGGCTGGTGAGATTCCCACCTCTGATCGGTAGCATACATTTGCAATCGGATTGCCCGCGAGAATAGTTTTCAAGTTTTCACTGAATGGGTGTTTCCACTGGATACTTCTCCCAATATCTTTAGCTCTAGCAAGTTTTTCATCAAGAAATTGACCTAGTAGCACATTATCATCAAGCAAGGTACTAGCATCATCATGAGTATCATTCATAGAAGAAGTAGCATCATCAATTACTTGTGACATATCAGGATCAATAGCATGTGGTGGTGTTGCAAGTCTACTCAAAACAAAAGGTGAATCAAGTGCAGAATGTGATGGCAGTTCCTTATCTCCCCTCGTCCTAGAGGGAACGATCTTAGTTTTGGTAAGATTCTTCATAGTGATAAGTAAATAATCCTCCCAAGTGACACAATAAATATAGCTATGTTCCCCGGCAACGGCGCCAGAAAAAGGTCTTGATAACCCACAAGTATAGGGGATCGCAACAGTTTTCAAGGGTAGAGTATTCAACCCAAATTTATAGACTCGATACAAGGGGAGCCAAAGAATATTGGTAAGTATTAGCAGCTGAGTTGTCAATTGAACCACAAATGGAGATTAAATATCTACAGCAAAGTGATCAGTAGCAGAGGAATATGATATTTTTGATAGTAGTAGTAACACTAGTAGTAATGGTAATAGTGATAGCAATGATTTTGTAGCAAGTGTAAAAGTAACAGCAGTAGTATTTACTTAGCATGAACAGTCGTTGGATGATATTCATCATATAACAGTCGTAAATATAATGTACACATGTATTCCATAAATAGTCATGCGTGCTTATGGAAATAACTTGTATGACATCTTTTGTCCTACCCTCCCGTGGCAACGGGGTCCATAAGGAAACTAATGGATATTATGGCCTCCTTTTAATATAGAACCGGAACAAAGCATTTTACACATAGTGAATACATGAACTCCTCAAACTACGGTCACCACCGGAAAGTATCCCAATTACTATCACACTAGGGTTTACATATCATAACACGTAATAGGTCAATATGACTTGCAAGATCGGAACTAGAACACAGATATAACGGTGAAAGCATAAACGGTTCAGATCTGAAATCATGGCACTCAGGCCCAAAGTGGCAAGCATTAAGCAAGGCAAAGTCATAACAACGCTAATACCATAACATAGTGGATACTAGGGATCAAGCACTAACAAAACTAACTCGATTATATGATGAATCTCATCCAACTCCTCACCGTCCAGTGTGCCTACAAAGGAATTACTCACTCCCAGAGGGTGGCATCATGGAATTGGTGATGAAGGAGGGTTGGTGATGATGAAGATCGAAGATCCCCCTGTTTGGAGCCCTGAAAGGACTCTAGATCTGGCCTCCCGATGAAGAACATGATGTGGCGGCCGGTCCCTATCGTGAAACACATTGAAACTGCCTCCTTCATTTTTTTCTCCAAAAGTAGGATTTTATAGTGTCAGAATTAGGGTTAGTGGGGCCACGAGATGGGCACAACACACAAGGGCGCACCTGGAGGGGGGCACACCCTGGTGTCTTGTGCTCACCTAGGGGCCTCCCTCCGGTGGTTCTTGACTACAACATTTTTATTTTATTATAAAACAATTCTCCAAAAAGGTTCATTCCACTCCGAGAACTTTTATTTCTGCACAAAAATAGTTCTGCTGAAAACAGCGTCAGTCCGGGTTAGTTTCATTCAAATCATGCAAATTAGAGTCCAAAACAAGAGCAAAAGCGTTAGGAAAATTAGATATGACGGAGACATATCAGCTACACATACAGGTGCCAAATAACCCATGTTGCCATCGGGCGGCCCCACATAGTGCTCTAGTTTGGACCACCACCATCAGCACTGCGCCCCTATAATACGTGGAATAAAGAATCCTCATGTTCATGACGCCCTATGAGTTAATTGATTAATTCAGTATTATTCTGTTGGCAAATTTTAAAACCAATGTTGGGCCTTGCTGGAAGAGTTCTTTCCTAAGCAATTGGTCAGGGGGTTCCCATACACCGACTAGTTTTAGGAGGGCTAGTCAAGGTACATAAAACCGGTATGACGGAAACTAGGGCGGCAAGAGGGGAACAAAACACCAAGCAAAAGGCCGAGACTTCCACCATTTACCAAGTATATAGATGCATTAATTAAATAAGAGATACTATGATATCCCATGATATCTGTGTCCCAACATGGAACAACCTGCACTACACCTGTAACTAACAACGCTATAAGAGGCGCTGAGCAAAGCGGTAACATAGGCAAACAATAGTTTGCTGGGATGGTTGAAAAGGTTAGAAGCTTATCATGGCAATTTAGGAGGCTTGACAAACAAGTGGTAGGTTGCACGACATAGCGATAGCATCGAGACAACTAGCAAACCAATGATAGTAGTGATATCCAAGGTAATGGTCATCTTGCCTGAAATCCTTCTCAGAAGAAGATCAAGTCCATGAAGTAGATGAACCAACGTAAACTAACTAATCCTCACAATCGCAACGAAACCAGGAACTATCGAGTAGAAGCACAACCAAAAAGAAGTAAACAACATGGTAGACAAACAAGCATAAACATGGCTTGACACACAACCAAGTATGATGCATGTCCATTTTAAATAGGCATGGCATGGCAAAGTGCAACAAACAATACTACAAATTAAGTGGAGCTCAATATGCAACGAATTGCATATTGATGAAACTTCGCAGTCAAGTATTTCGTTTACTCTCGTTTAAGCTACTCATCAATATTTATTGTTGGTTAACATGCCAAAAGAAGAAGCATAACTAATCTACCTGTCTAGGCAATTCAAATGAGGCCGAAAACAACAAACAAAAATTCCAGAAATCCTCACTTGCAATTTTTTAATTTGGTACTATTCTACCTAAAATACAATTTTAATGTTGGTAAACAGCAAGATAAATTGCACCATGTTATTCTATATGTTTTCTACTCCACTTACATATGTAGTACATTTAAATCAAAGCTACAATTAATTAACTATGAAATAAACCTTTTTAGCATGTCATTTAAGCAAATTAATGCCAAAAGCAAATTTAAACGTTTTAACATGGATGCAAGTTGGATATTGCATGCCGATTTAGTTATTAGCAATTTAAAACAATGGCATTTCTATAATATGTATGAAAAGAATAAATGCAAAAACATATGGAACAAGGAAAAAAACATATGTGGGCTGGATTCGACGCACAGTGCAGGAGGCCCATGAGGACCTGGCCCAAGCGGATGTGGGTCTGCAAACTTTAAATGGAACCGAGGAAAAGGAAAAATTGGTGAACCTACGATTCACACCCCAGATCACCTGGTTATAGTCGAGTGCCTCTGGCCACTGCGCTGAAGTTTTGTGTGTGTGTGGTTTAAATGAAGGGCGCGGCTACATATAAATATGGAGGCTTAGTCCTAGAACTCCATGGACTCACGGAGGATCCGGAACTTTGGCGGTCACTTCTGGCCAATAGCAGCGGTGGCTCCGGCTAAAAACCAGTGGCAGGCATGTGTTATATGTAGGGGAGTGCAAGTGTGGTGTCATGCGTTCACTCGTTGATCTGGGGTGCAGCATGGCACGACGATGCGGCGGCGGCAAGAAATGGGCGGCATGACATGGCTGGCGGGCGAGTCGAGCTGTTGCGGTGCATTCGTGCATCGGCTTGAGGTGTGCGAGTGACCATGTATGGGTGCTTGCAGAAGTGACGTGAGCAGACGAAAAAACGCGGCTCGATCTCACTTCCCTAGTCGTCCATTGCGGTCGACTTCGGGATGCAACAGAGCGACACCTAGAGCGCATGAATCGGGAAGGAAAATGGGATGAGAAGAGTCTGCTCAATCTGTGCATGGTGGTGACGACGGATCGGGCAGGGAGGCGACTTGGGGACACGTTGATTGGAGCGGTGTTCTCAGGTCCAAGAAGCAGAGGAAGCAGAGGAGGAAGAGCATGACGTGGAATAATCTTTCGGGGTTCTATGGTCAGACGAGGGATGAGGGATACTAATACGACGATCTTGACCCTTCCGAGGAAGAAGAGGTTGTTAGAATCAGGGCTCCGCGGACCCAGCAAGGTTCGAACTATGTGCCGTGTGCGGAGATCTAAACCAGGTCCAGCCTCAGGCTCATCGCCTCATGGCCTTGGCCTTGTCGAGTTCATGTGAGCGGGGAAGAAGATGAACACAGAGATTTACCAGGTTCGGGCCACCTTGCGGTGTAAAACCATACTCCTGCTTTGTGATGTATTGGCCTCACGAGGAGGTTCAAGATGAACTAGTACAGTGGATGAGTTGCCTCGCGAGGGCTCTCGGAGTGAAGATGGAAATGGATCCCATCATTCTCCATGGTGGAGACTATCCTATACTTATCATGGCCTTGGTCCTCTTCCCTCATAACTTCGGTGGGAAGGGATCCCACAACGGCCAATTTGAAAAGAGACAAATAGTACATCTTATCCTGACGAAAGGTGTTCTTCGCTTGCAAAGCTTTTGGTCGTGACGCAGAGGTGGGCTCGGCGATGACATCCATCCTGCCGAGTCAGCGGTCTTCGTCTTTTTGCACTAGAATGGAAACCTTTGGAGGATTCCTTGGGAACCTGTGTATGTCCTTGCCTCCTTAGCTTAAGAGAGGAAATTGTCCTCGTGTGCACCCGCTGGCGCCCACCTAGCCTTGATCGTCATGGCTTACATCATCGAGAGCCTTGTGAGGCTGGGTACCTGCATAGAAGTCTCTGCTCCTCGAGAGGCAGGCTCAGGGAGCTGCCCCTCTGGAGGTCTTAGCGCCATCCTCCTTGCGAGGCCGGGGGCTGTCGCGAGGGTCTTGTCTTGGGGGTCTTGAAGCTGAGCCATACCAGGCCGTCGATGAGGTCGCGTGCTGGGCCGCAGGCAGGCGGATCTGGGTACTCCTGACCCCAGAACGCCGATAGTAGCCCCCAATAATAGTGGGAGCAAACTCAACAAAATAATTATCATGTGAGGCATAATTCAATAGAAAACTAGAATCATGATGACAAGTTTCATGGATATCATTATTCTTTATAGGATACAAGTCATCACAATAATCATCATAGATAGCAACTTTGTTCTCATAATCAATTGGAACCTCTTCCGAAATAGTGGATTCATCAAAAAATAAGGTCATGTCCTCTCCAAATCCACTTTCATCAATATAATCATCATAAATAGGAGGCATGCTTTCATCATAATAAATTTGCTCATCAAAACTTGGGGGACAAAAAATATGATCTTCATCAAACATAGCTTCCCCAAGCTTGTGGCTTTGCATATCATTAGCATCATGGATATTCAAGGAATTCATAATAACAACATTACAATCATTCTCATCATTCAAATATTTAGTGCCAAACATTCTAATGCGTTCTTCTTCTAACACTTTTGCACAATTTTCCTTTCCATCATACTCACGAAAGATATTAAAAAGATGAAGCGTATGAGGCAAACTCAATTCCATATTTTTTTTGTAGTTTTCTTTTATAAACAAAACTAGTGCTAAAACAAGAAACAAAAAGATTCGATTGCAAGATCTAAAGATATACCTTCAAGCGCTAACCTCCCCGGCAATGGCGCTAGAAAAGAGCGTGATGTCTACTACACAACCTTCTTCTTATAAACATTGTTGGTCCTCCAAGTGCAGAGGTTTGTACGACATTAGCAAATTTCCATCAAGTGGATGACCTAAGGTTTATCAATCTGTAGGAGGCATAGGATGAAGATGGCCTCTCTCAAGCAACCCTACAACCAAATAACAAAGAGTCTCTTGTGTCCCCAATACACCCAATACAATGGTAAATCATATAGGTGCACTAGTTCGGCGAAGAGATGGTGATACAAGTAGTATATGGATGGTAGATGAAGGTTTTTGTAATCTGAAAATATAAAAACAGCAAGGTAACTAATGATAAAAGTGAGCACAAACGGTATTGCAATGCTAGGAAACAAGGCCTACGGTTCATACTTTCACTAGTGCAAATTCTCTCAACAATAATAACATAATTGGATCATATAACTATCCCTCAACATGCAACAAAGAGTCACTCCAAAGTCAATAATAGAGGAGAACAAACGAAGAGATTATGGTAGGGTATGAAACCACCTCAAAGTTATCCTTTCTGATCGATCTATTCAAGAGTCCATAGTAAAATAACACGAAGCTATTCTTTACATTTAATCTATCCTAGAGTTCATAGTAGAATCACACCTTAATACACAAATCAACCAAAACCCTAATGTCACCTAGATACTCCAATGTCACCTCGAGTATCCGTGGGTATGATTATACGATATGCATCACACAATCTCAGATTCATCTATTCAAACCAACACAAAGTACTTCAAAGAGTCCCCCAAAGTTTCTACCGGAGAGTCAAGATGAAAACGTGTGCCAACCCCTATGCATAGGTTCATGGGCGGAACCCGCAAGTTGATCACCAAAACATACATCATGTGAATCTATAGAATAACCCATTGTCACCACGGTTATCCCACGCAGGGCATACATCAAGTCTTCTCAAATCCTTAAAGACTCAATCCAATAAGATAACTTCAAAGGGAAAACTCAATCCATTACAAGAGAGTAGAGGGGGAGAAACATCATAAGATCCAACTATAAGAGCAAAGCTCGCGATACATCAAGATCGTACCACCTCAAGAACATGAGAGAGAGAGGGAGAGATCAAACACATAGCTACTGGTACATACCCTCAGCCCCGAGGTAGAACTACTCCCTCCTTGTGATGGAGAGCACCGGGATGATGAAGATGGCCACCGGAGAGGGTTCCCCCTCCGGCAGGGAGCCGGAACAGGTCTAGATTGGTTTTCGGTGGCTACGGAGGCTTCTGGCGGTGGAACTCCTAATCTATTCTGCTCCCCGAAGTTTTTAGGGTATATGGGTATATATGGGACGAAGAAGTACATCGGTGGACCTCCGAGCTGTCCACGAGGCAAGGGCGCGCCCAGGTGCGTGGGCGCGCCCCCACCCTCGTGGACAGCCCAGGACTCTCCTGGTCCAACTCCGATAATCCATGGGCTTCTTCTGGTCCAAAAATAAGTTCCGTGAAGTTTCAGGTCAATTGTACTCCGTTAGATTTTCCTTTTCCGCGATACACTAAAACAAGGAAAAAACGGAAACTGGCACTACGCTCTAGGTTAATAGGTTAGTCCCAAAAATCATATAAAATATCATATAAATGCATATAAAACATCCAAGGTTGATAATATAATAGCATTGAACAATCAAAAATTATAGATACGTTGGAGACATATCATGTAACTCTCTTTGCGGTGTGTTTGTTGGAATCCGATGAACCTTGAGTTTATGATAAGATCTATCTTTTTATCCATGAAAGTCATTTGAGTCTTATTTGATCTCTAATATGCATGATTGCTTATAGCCTCGTATTTCTTCTCCAATATTTGGGTTTTGTTTGGCCAACTTGATCTATTTATCTTGCAATTGAAAGAGGTGCTTTGTAATGGGTTCAATCTTACGGTGCTTGATCCCAGTGACAGAAGGGGAACCGACACGTATGTATCACTGCTATTAAGGATAACAAGATGGGGTATATTTCTACATAAATAGATCTTATCTACATTATGACATCGTTCTTATTGCATTACTCCATTTTTCCACGAACTTAATACACTAGATGCATGCTGTATAGCGGTCGATGTGTGGAGTAATAGTAGTAGATGCAGGCAGCAGTCGGTCTACTAATCTTGGATGTGATGCCTATAAGATGATCGTTGCCTGGATATCGTCATGATTATTTGAAGTTCTATCAATTTCCCAATAGTAATTCGTTTACCCACTATTTGCTATTTTTCTCGAGAGAAGCCACTAGTGAAATCTACGGCCCCTGGGTCTCTTCCTTATTATATTTGCCTTTGTGATCTATTTTTATTTCCTTTTATTTTCAGTTGTATTAAACCAAAAATACAATAATACCTTGCTGCAATCTATTGTTATTTATTTTATCTCATGTTCCCGCGAGATCTATTTATCCAATCTACTACAAGTTTAACTATCTTTTACCCGTGAGGGATTGACAACCCCTCTCTTACGTAGGGTTGCAAGTATTTGTTCTTTGTGTGCATGAGTTGTTTACGTGGTGTTGCGTGGTTCTCCTACTGGTTCGATAACCTTGGTCTCATCAATGAGGGAAATACCTACCGTTGTTGTGCTGCATCATCCCTTCCTCTTTGGGGAAATACCGACATAGTTCAAGCAAACATCAAAAGGAATTTCTAGCGCCATTGCCGGGGAGGATCAAGTGAAGATATTCTCCTGACCACGTGCCTATTTTTGGCACCCTTGCCGAGGAGACATCATCAACATCTACCAGCTTCCTAATCAAAAATCTCATCTCCTTGTGTCGGTGCAACAAACCCTGGGTCTGTGGCACCAAGGTCAGGCCAAGATACAAGAGTCCAAAATCTTTGAAGGACCAACATGCATATCGAGAGGACCAATACCAAGCCAGAGAAGCAAGATACCACTAGGAGAAAAGCCCGCGCCCTTGAGACGCCCCGGCAGGGCCTGCCGGGACTCGTAGATGCAAAGCCACCTCACCAAACCACTTCTCAACGACCCACATCATTGATCAATGCATCGTCATGCCACAGAGTGACTAGGTGGCAGCCATTCACCACATGGAAGCCTCTTTCTACAAGAAATACCTACAGACGACACCCGTCCGGCGACGTGTCAAGCGAGCAGGCACGAAGATGGCAAAACAGCCCAGCGAGGCTTGCCGGGCAAGCGACGATGTGACGTTGAGCGGCACATTTAAAGCACCCTGTCTGCCTGCATAGTTAGGTATGATCGCATTGTTTTCTATCTTATCAGTGCATAATGACTACTTGGACATTGTGGTGAACCCTTAATCTATAAAAGGAGGCCCATGGCAATCATAGAAAGGGTTAGAAGGTTCGACACCCACACACTCATACGCGCGTAGCCACCATCGCCCCCGAGGCAACCCTGCTGGGCAAGTGTACTACACTCCACCACCATTCTTCCACCATCAGTCCACCAAAGCAGGAGTAGGGTTTTACGCCTCAGGGCGGCCCGAACTTAGGTAAAATTGCTCGGGTGATCTCTACCGTGCAGCCCCACGTTCTTCTGCTCTTTCTGTAACGTGCCATACCCCCATCGAACCAGCAAGGGACCTTTGGTCCCATAGGTGGTTGTGGTTTCCCGCGACATCTATGGCGCACCAGGTAGGGGGATCACTTGCGCGAAACTAAAAGCGTGGGCAGCGCATCATCTCCATAGCCATCTTCATCTTCGACCACACCATCAACCATGACACCCGAGAAGAAAGTCGGCGCTTCAGCTCACCCACCCATCTCGATGGCTCCGCGGCCCGCAGACACTAATGCTACGGGGGACGCGGAGGCGTGCGAGGATGTGGATGCTGCTGGGGATGTGGTCGGAGCTGGCGGCACCATCACCACTACCCCTGTAGCTAAAGCAAGAACAGGAGACGCCGGAGGAGAGCAGCATCAACAACATCCCGATGACCACGCTCCACGAGGTACATGTGAGGGAATTATTCCATCTGTGCCCCTTCCTCTCGCTGAAGAACACTGACACAGCGATGGCGCTCGGTCCGGGCCAAATGGCCACCCTCTGGCCGCCCCCGCCACGGGAGCGACCACAGCGCGCGCCTCCCCTGGGTCGAGTCGACTAGGTCGTTGTCCCCAATGGAGCCGCTGGCCCTCAAGCGCCTTCACCACATCACCACGCCATCCAGATGGCCTCCTCGCAACAGCGAGGACGTGGTGATATCGCCGCTGGCACCGTCAGAAGCAGAGCAATGGTGCGGTCCACATCATCATCACCCATGCCAAGTACTACTACGGAGGCCATGGACCAGGCTCTGCTGCTGCTATGGTTTCCTCCAACGGCCGAGCAGATGGACGAGTGGCATGCCACTATCGAGAGTCTCCTTGGTTTCACCGAGGCTGGGGGCTCGCAGTGAGTTGGCCCGCCATGCCCCCCCAAGCGACGACGATGGCTCACACCGCTGGTCGCACTGAAGGGGCACCCGCACGGTGCAGTCCCCACCATGGAAACCAGCGCGAGCGTGGCAGAATCCTGATGACGTCTCGATGGCCTCTTCTGACCCTCAAGCACGTCCATGCCAACGGTGAGCCCCGGAGGACAGGCGGAGGGGAGATGCCCGCGTCGTCATTGAGCAACGCCCAGACGACCACCGCCGGGCCGATGGGTGCTATTGTCCCGGTTTTCACGAGCCTGCGCTCGGGATTGGCGGGTGCCTACCTTTCGAGGTTGGATGCCCTGCTGTCGGTGTCAAAACCAGCGGATCTCGGATAGGGGGTCCCGAACTGTGCGTCTAGGCTGGATGGTAACAGGAGGCAGGGGACACGATGTTTTACCCAGGTTTGGGCCCTCTTGATGGAGGTAAAACCCTACGTCCTGCTTGATTAATATCGATGATATGGGTAGTACAAGAGTAGATCTACCACGAGATCAAGGAGTCTAAACCCTAGAAGCTAGCCTATGGTATGATTGTTGTTCTGTATGCTGTCTGTTCTATCGACTAGCCTGGCCCTGGTTTATATAATGCACCAGAGGCCTAGGTTAACAAGAGTCCTAGCCGAATACGCCGGTGGGGAGAAGTCCTTGTCTTGATCGCCAAGTCTTTGTGGAATCTTCCTTGTATGCGGCAGCTGTCCGAACTGGCCCATGAGTATACGGCCATGGGGGGCCTCGGCCCAATCTAATAGATCGGGAGACGATGTGGTGAGTACCCCCTAGTCCAGGACACCGTCAGTAGCCCCCTTAACTGGTCTTCAAGTTAGGGACGCTCCTCGATTCTTCCGAACTGTTCTTCATCTTCGGTCGTCGGTCTTGAAAACTGGTTCAACAAATCTTCTCATCTTCGATCATGAGGATCGCCGAAATGCATTCGACGAGTTTATACGCCGGGTATCCGAGGAGCACCTTTCAGTTTCCGGCCTTTATCAATGCCTTATTATTTTTATGCCACACCTCGGGTTTGAATTTGTTCCCGGGAGGCAGTTTCCTCTTGCGTCCGAGCTTAACGCCGGACTGTATTCGAGGTATCTTTTGCAGCCGAGCACCAATGCCGGACCGCTTCCCAGCTCTAACGCCAGAATGTGTCCGAGCTCCAACGCCGGACTATGTATCCGAGCTCCAACGCCGGACTATATCCGAGGTGTCATATCACCTTGGTTCAAAAAAGTTTGAAGGAGTCTAGCCGAGCTTAACGCCGGAAATGCCCTCTACCGAGCCAGCCAAGCGCCCGAGCTTTATGCCAGACTGCTTCTGAGGTGGTGCACCACCCCGAATGTGGGCCGATTTTTGTGAATATTTTTTGTTGGTGCAATTTATTCTCTGCCGAGATATATAGCCAGTAGCGCTCAAGGTGTGTATTGGTCTAAAACCCGAGATGCACCTAAAGGATGACGTAAGACCGCTGATCCTAGTAGCCGCTGAGACTCAGGTTGATTTGCAAAATCGGCCTGAGGATCAAGCCCAAGCTCGGCAGAATACTTCGGGACACTAAAAGCGGCGTGCTCAGTCCTCGAGACTCAGGTTGGGTGCGGCCGACCAACCTGAGGATCAAAATCTCCTCGGAAACTATATTGCACATAAAATTTTCTGCATTGGACATGCAATGCAGTAGCCCCCGAGACACTGGTCGGGTGGCAACACCAGATCAGGGGATCGATGTGCCCCTTTAATATTTGTAAATAATAATCCCGAAGCCCAGTAGCCCCCGAGCCTTGATGCGGGCACGGGTGGCCGAATTAAGGATCAATATCCATAGTAAAATCACAAATTATGTGTAATGACTCTATGTATCCAAGTACTTTACGTCATTAATGCTCAGATCCGCATTGTAAAAAACTTTGTTAACCGACCATCGGCTTCCACCTCCTCGGCCAGTAGCCGAGGAGTGTTTGTCCTACTTTATAAAACCTTTATGAGGGCAAAGATTTACAGCAAACAAGGCAATATGGCCATACGGCTTTATAAAAAAAGGTACGCAGAGAGTTATATTACTGTTTAACAGAAGAAATGTCTTCCAAAGAAAATAGTCCCACTATCGGTTCCTTTCTTTGGTTGTCATGATAAGCATGATCATTAAACCTCAGCTCTAATGTAAGAGCAAAATATCGAGGATTTAGTTTGGGAGGCCAGTTAATAGCCCCCGGTAGTGTTTGGCGACAGTTGGGGTCAAGCCGTAAACACTTCGGCCAATGTTATGAACGGCCCGTCATTTAACATAGTCAGTGTCAAAACCAATGTCAGGGTCAAGCCGTAAACACCTCAGCTCTCAATGAAAGCACCAATGTCGGTGTCAAAACCGGCGGATCACGGGTAGGGGGTCCCGAACTATGCGTCTAGGCCGGATGGTAACAGGAGGCAGGGGACACGATGTTTTACCCAGGTTCGGGCCCTCTTGATGGAGGTAAAACCCTACGTCCTGCTTGTTTAGTATCAATGATATGGGTAGTACAAGAGTAGATCTACCATGAGATCAAGGAGGCTAAACCCTAGAAGCTAGCCTATGGTATGATTGTTGTTCTATATGTTGTCCCTTCTATCGACTAGCCTGGCCCTGGTTTATATAATGCACCAGAGGCCTAGGTTAACCAGAGTCCTAGCCGAATACGCCGGTGGGGAGGAGTCCTTGTCTTGATCGCCAAGTCTTTGTGGAATCTTCCTTGTATGCGGCAGCTGTCCGAACTGGCCCATGAGTATACGGCCATGGGGGGCCTCGGCCCAATCTAATAGATCGGGAGACGACGTGGTGAGTACCCCCTAGTCCAGGACACCGTCACCTGCCTTTAGTCGTGAGCTGTGGCAAGTCCATTGGTCATCCGTCTGCATGTTCAAGCGAGGGATACCCGAGAAGTACCATGGGAGGCTGAACCTGACAGAGTTTGTGAGCATCTACACCATCGCTGTTCAAGCTACCCGGGGAACAGATGAGAAGGTGTTTTCCAACTACTTCCCTTTGGCTCTCAAGTCCAATGTGAGGTCTTGGCTAATGCACCTGCCGGAGAACTCCATTTCATCATGGCCTGACCTGTGCCATGAGTTCATTGGCGCCTTCATTGGCGGCCATCAAGAACCGGGGCGGCCCAGCTACTTGCAACTTCTCCAATAGAAAGGAGGAGAGAATCTCCAGAAGTACTTGCAGAGATTCAGTAGAGTCCACAAGAACATCCCAAATATCCATCCAGCAGCTGTGATAGCTGCCTTCCAATCCAATGTGTGCAACCGCAGGATCCGCTCCCAAGATGAACGTGTAGTTGCCCAAGACTGTGAAGGAGCTTTACACCTTGGTGGACAAGTGTGCTCGGATGGAGGAGGGGTGGAAACTAGCCGGAGAGGAGGATTAAATCAACGTCGACTCAAAGGATGACACCGAATCCACCAGTCAGAAGAAGAGCAAGAAGCACAGCAAGAGGCGCAAAGCTAAGGCAGTGATGACTGTTGAAGAATCGGGTACACCCAGTACTGGCAAGAAGGCTAAAGCTGAAGCCCCCAGCAAGGAAGCTCCCGTGCGCTGACTATCGGGAAGCTGCGTATGCCGAGATATCCGGGAAACGTGATGGGCCATTAATGTCTGCTAGAACTACGTCGGTATTTCCCCAAAGAGGAAGGGATGATGCGGTACAATAACAGTAGGTATTTCCCTCAATGATGAGACCAAGGTTATCGAACTAGTAGGAGAACCAAGCAACACTACTGTCGGTGCAACAAACCCTGGTTCTGTTGCCCAGACTGTGCATAGGCACGGGATCAAGATTGGAGGACCAGCCAAGATCAGAGTGCAAGAACCCCAGAGATTCGAAGGACCAAAATGCAGATCAGAGGGACCAAGATCAAACTAGAGAAGCAGGATATCGTCAAGAGAAAAGCCTCGCTTGCCGAGCAGGTGAGCCCGACAAGGGGCGAGGCCACCCCTAGAAACAGATGAACAAAGAGCCCTGGCAGGGCTTGCCGGGGCTGATGGAACAAAACCACCTCACCAACCACTCTACCACGAACCACATCATCGATCAGTGCGGTGTCAGGCCGCAAAGTGATTAAGTGGCATCCATTTTCTACAGGAGAAACCCTCAGATGAAACCCGTCCTACGACGTGTCAAGCGAGCAGGCGAGGAGCTCGCAAGATAGCCCGGCAAGCCTTGCCGGCAACCAACAATGTGACATTCAGCGGTGCATTTAATGCGCCCTATCAGCCCGTAGAGTTAGGTATGATAGCACTGTTTGGTACCTTATCAGTGCGTAATGACTACTTTTCCACTGTGGTAACCCCTTGATCTATAAAAGGAGGCCCATGGCAACCGTAGAAAGGGTTAGAAGATCAGATAACTCACACCCCCGTACGCACGTAGCCACTACTGCCTCGAGGCAACCCTGTCGGGAATGTGTATTACGTTCTGCCACCACCTTTCCACCATCAATCCACCAAAGTAGGAGTAGGGTTTTATGCCTGACGGTGGCCCAAACCTGGGTAAAATTGCCTGCATGATCTCTGTCATGCTACCCCACACTCGTCTGCTCTTTGTGCAATGCATCGCCCCCCTACTGAACCAGCAATGGCCCTCCTGGTCCAATAGGAGGTTGTGGTTTCCCTTGACAACTACGTAAACAACACCTGCACATAAGTAACAAATAGTCGCAACCCAACGTGTTAAAGTGGTTGTCAATCCCTTTCGGGTAACGATGCCAGAAATTGGAAAACAGACATGAGAAAGTTATAATAAGTTGTTAGATAGATCTCACGGTAATGCGAGATAAAATAAATTGTAGCAAAGTATTTTTGCTTTAATAGATTTGAAAATAAAAGCAAAGTAAAATAGATCGCAAAGGCAAATATAATAAATAAGAGACCCGGGGGACCTAGGTTTCACTAGTGGCTACTCTTGAGAAAAATAGCAAAAGGTGGGTGAACAAATTCGTGTTGGGCAATTGATAGAACTTAAAATAATCATGACGATATCCACGCAATGATTATTATATAGGCATCACGTCCAAGATTAGTAGGCCGACTCCTGCCTACATGTAACACTATTACTCCACACATCAACCGCTATCTAGCATGCATCTAGTGTATTAAGTTCATGGAGAAACGTAGTAATGCAATAAGAACGATGACATGATGTAGACAAGATCTATTTATGTAGAAATAGACCCCATCTTGTTCTCCTTAATAGCAACGATACATACGTGTCATTTCCCTTTCTGTCACTAAGATCAAGCACCGTAAGATTGAACCCATTACAAAGCACATCTTCCCATTGCAAGATAAATAGATCAAGTCGGACAAACAAAACCAAAATATTGGAGAAGAAATACGAGGCTATAAGCAATCATGCATATAAGAGATCAAAGAAGACTCAAATAACTTTCATGGATAAAAAGATAGATCTGATCATAAACTCGAAGTTCATCCAATCCCAACAAACCCGCCGCAAAAAGAGTTACATCATATGGATCTCCAAGAGAACATTGTATTGAAAATCAAATGAGAGAGATGAAGCCATCTAGCTACTAACTACAGACCCGTAGGTCTATAATGAACTACTCACCCATCATCGGAGAGGAACCAATGGGCATGATGAAACCCTCCGTGAAGGTGTCTAGATTGGATCATGTGTCTCCGGAACTTGCGGCGGCTGTAATTGATTTTCGTCGACTCCCCTAGGGTTTCTAGAATATTGGGGTATTTATAAAACAAATAGGTGGTTCAGGAGGCACCCCAGGTGGGCACAACCCACCAGGGCGCGGTTGGGCATCCAGGCGCGCCCTGGTGGGTTGTGCTCCCCTTGAAGCCCCCAGGTGTTTCTCCGGCCCACTAGATTTCTTCTAGTTCAAAACAAATCCACAAAAAGTGTTGTTGAGTTTGGACTCCGTTTGTTATTGATTTCCTGCGATGTATTAAACATGCAGAAAACAGCAACTAGCACTTGGCACTATGTCAATAGATTAGTACAAAAAATGATATAAAATGACTATAAAATGATTGTAAAACATCCAAGAATGTTAATATAACAGCATGGAACAATCAAAAAGTATAGATATGTTGGAGACGTATCAGCATGCCAAGGTTAATTCCTGCTCGTCCTCGAATAGGTAAATGATAAAAATAGAATTTTTGTTGTGGAATGCTTCCTCTCATGTCATCTCATACTCTTTTCTTTGTAGCATGGACATTTGGACTTAAATACTCAAGCATATCAACAAGCAACCATCTCTTTCAAAATATCAATGGTAAAATAAGTTATCCCTAGCCCATCATGCTTAATCATTGATCCATTCATGAAACACACTCGCATATTAGCTACACCTAATGCTGAACGATCATAGTCCCCCTTAGTTAGTTCTTTTTAAGAGAAGATGGACACTCAAATTAAAAATAAAAATTGCATAAAGTAAAAGAAAGGCCCTTCGCAGAGGGGAGTAGGGATTTGTAGAGTTACCAGAGCTCAAAGCGAAAAACATAGAGATAAAAAAATTGGGTGGCATGCTTTCCCACCAACGAAAACGACTTAGAGTTCCCAACACTTTCCATGCTAGATATATCATAGGCGGTTCCCAAATAGAAAATAAAGTTTGTTCCTTTTTCACCATACTTTCACTTTCCATGGCTAACCATATCCACGGGTGCCCTCCATATCAACACTTTCCAAGGAATTTATTTCATGACTTGGCATCCCTAATACATTTGCCTTACTCTCGTGTAGTGGCAAGTGAATAAACACTCATCATGAGAATAATACATCTACCATGGAAAATATTAGCCACCCGTCACCGCCTCGCGAGCGGTACGAACACACAAAAGATAAGTTTATTTTGAAAATTAGAGATGGTACATACAAATTTGCTTAGAACGGCAAAATAATACTGCATATAGGTAGGTATTGTGGACTCATGTGGCAAAACAGGTTTGAAGGATTTTGGATGCACAAATAGTGATCATACTTAATGCAAAATGAAGGCTAGCAAAAGATTGAGAAGCGACCAACAAGAAACGAAAAATATCATAAGCGAGCATGAAGCATAATTAACACTGAATAATGCACCACAAGTCGGGTGTAATTTCATTGCATAACTATTGACTTTCGAGCTTGCGTAGGGAATCTCAAACCTTAACACCAATATTCTTACTAAAGCATAATTACTCACCAACATCACTCACATATCACATCATCATATCTCAAAACTATTACAAGGAGTCCAGTTTATTTTGTCCAATGATCTTCATGAAAGTTTTTATTGTATCCTTCTTGGATATATATTACATTGGGACTAATTTTCATGTGTTTCTTTCGATTAGATCAAACAAATATAGGTGATGATCATGAGCATAATATTTCTTTCTCTCAAAATAATTTAAGTGAAGAAAGAGAGAATCTCTAAAAAAATTACTAACTCTCAAATAAATCTCAATGAAACATGAGAACATTTCTTAAAAAAATCACATCGTGCTCAAAAATATATACGTGAAGCACTAGAGCAATTCCATAGCTCATAAAAATTTATGTGAAGCATACAGAGCAATTCTAACAAGTCATGGCATAATTTTGGATCTCTCAAATAAGTGTGTCCAGCAAGGACTCGAGACTTAAAATTAAAAGCAAAACAAGCAAAGACACATATCACATAAGACGCTCCAAGCAAAACTCATAGTATGTGATGAATAAAAATATAGTTCCAAGTAAAATATCGATGGTTGGTAGAAGAAAGAGGGGATGCCACTCGAGCATCCCCAAGCTTAGTTGCTTCCTTCTCTTTGGATAATAGCTTGGGATGCCAATGCCATGGGAATCCCCAAGCTTAGGCTCTTCTTACTCCTTATTCCTTCATCCATCGTAACATCACCCAAAACTTGAAAACTTCGATCACACAAAACTCAACAAAACCTTCGTGAGATTCGTTAGTATAAGAAAGCAAATCACTACTATAAGTACTGTAGAAAACCAATTCATATTTTATTCTTGCATTGCATCTACTGTATTCCAACTTTTCTATGGAAAAAACTCTTCAAAGAAAACCATAGAATCATCAAAACAAGCACACAATAAAAAGAAAACAGAATCTGTCAAACAAGAAATAGTCTGTAGAATCTGGATATTTCGAATATTTATGTAACTCCAAAAATTCTGAAAAAATAGGACCACGTGAGAAATTTGTATATTAATATTCAAAAATAATTGGTTTTTATCACGCTTCTATTAAAAAAGAGGGTTATTTTCGTGAGCGCAAAAGTTTCTATTTTTCAGCAAGATCAAATCTACTATCACCCAACATAATCCTAAAGGCTTTGCTTGGCACAAACACTAACTAAAACACAGAAAACACAGTCATAACAGTAGAATAATTGTTCAATAACTCAAGAACATAAAGCAAAACGCAAAAATAAATTTTATTCATTGGATTGCCTCCCAACAAGCGCTATCATTTTACGCCCTTAGCTAGGCATAAAGCAAATGATCTAAGTATTGCCATCTTTATTTCTAGATCGATAAGATGCCCTCAAGATTGATTCATATGGTGGCCTAATTATTGTTCCAGGGAAGTGTTCCATACCCTTCCTTAGTGGAAATTGAAATTTAATATTTCCTTCTTTCATATCAATCACGACACCAATAGTACGTAAAAACGATCTACCGAGAATAATTGGACAAGATGGATTGCAATCAATATCAAGAACAATAAAATCTATGGGAACATAATTCCTATTTGCAAGAACAAGAACATCATTTATTCTTCCCATAGGATTTTTATTAGTTTTAACAGCCTGGATTTTGGCCCTTTCCTTTTTCTTTTGAAATAATTGGTTTTTGCTCTGTTTTTCTTTTTGGAGTGGTTCTGTGGCCTTGTCACCTGGGAAATCAGCTTCATTTCCTCTCCCAAGTGGCTCATCATCCTAAAAACCTTGGCAAGATCATGTCACTCCACAAATTGAGCAAACCCTAATGTCTTTTCTAGGGATAATTACTTTTCCTATTAAAGGAATAACCCTATCTGCCCTAGGTTGTGAAGCAACCTATATTTTTGTCCATCCAAAAATCCCCAAATAATTCTTATAAATTGTTTGGGTCATATCTTCATCAAATATGGCAAAGTATTTCATTGGCCATATTTTCCATCATGCTCAATAGATTCATTTCATATTCTGTCCTAAATGGCACATTGTGAACCGAGTTCTATTTATATTTGCTCATTTGCCCCCAAACTTTTCGGGCATGATATACCATCCAAATAATAGACTTGTGCCAAAATTCAACTTTATTTGCCTAGCCAAACTTCCTCAGTGATCTTTCAAAGTTCTTGTCTAAGGGAAGCATTTGTGAAGGAAGTGCTAGGTAGGGTTATCCAAATAAGTTGCAATTTTGCACACTTCTTCTTGGGCTCATATCATTTCTCTCCTCCAAAATTCAGCCCCACCCAATCATCTATGTGAGCACAACATGAAATCTTTGATTTTGTCAATATTTTCAGGTTGTGAAGCAAGTATATTTTATATTGCTTCATTTTTTCTAAAATTTTACTAGAGCATTCTCCTACCCAGATAACTTCTCTCCACCAAATTTGGCATCAAATATTAAAGCCAATATTTCAGTAGAAGTTTTGCAAGATAATGGATAGAGGGAAGAGATGTGAAGGAAGTACCATTTTGGTAAAAGCAATTGGTATGAAATCACTACGCCCTGCCAAGTTTTACCTCAAGTGGTTACTCCATGTGAGTGCATCATCCAAATCTTGATTCTGGACGCATAATGTGAGTTACAAAGGAACTATATTAGTTTGTGCTCCATTAGGCCTCAAAACCTCCAGGATCATACTCCTTCGTTAGTTAATCACCCCAGACAAACTCTTTGGCGCTAGTGAAATCCCTGTTGATCACCAGTGCTCACCCAAGTTTACTGTAGTAAACTTCAGATGGTGATTACCCTTTAACCATATCACTTTTCACTAATCTACGACCATAGTTGAGACCTCCACTGGATAGACTACACACTAGACAACCCGTTCCAGCCCCTTCCCCCGCTACATGCCAGTGCACGCGGTGACCACGACAATGGAGTGCCTATGCACGCGCTCTATGTGCAGTGGTCGTGTCCAGTGGTTGTTCGTGCTGGACCCCCTCCTCCTCTCGTTGTCCTCGCGCGCGTGAGCGTGTCTGGCAGATAGCCCACATTGTCCGGCAGCTTCCTCACCAATGCTCGCCGACGCTTGCCCATGGGAGCACAGTGCCCCGACATGTTTGAATGGTGCTCGGCTTCTTCCTCTGCTCCCCGGCGTCGTCTACCCCTCCATGAGCTCTGAATCAATAGCTCTCCGTGTTCCCGCGCCCTCCCGTGCTCACTGGCCGTCGCCAGAGCCTCGGCCGGACATGCCCAGCAGCACCCGAGCCCATCCCTCTTCCCGCCTATATATATGCCTCCCCCGAGCCGTTCGAGCACACCAGCAGCCTCTCCTCACTTCACTACCCCTCCCCAGCCTGTCAAGCGAGCTCCAGAGGCTCTCATCGCCTCTGTTGACTGCCATGGCCACCACGGCCATCCGCCTAAATTAGCTCGAGTCTGAGCCTCCCCCTCCCTCCTGACCTCACCATAGCCTCACCTAGACCCCAGAGATCCTCCCCGTGTCCTCGCCCCACCGATGTTGCCACCTTGGCCGCGTGCCCCAAGATCAACCGCCGCCGCCAAGCTCTCTGTTCCCCGCGCGGTGCCGCCTGATACGTCTCCAACGTATCTATAATTTTTGATTGCTCCATACCATATTATCTACTGTTTTGGACATTATTGGGCTTTATTATACACTTTTATATTATTTTTGGGACTAACCTATTAACTGGAGGCCTAGCCCAGAATTGTTGTTTTTTGCCTGTTTTAGGGTTTCGAAGAAAAGGAATATCAAACGGAGTCCAAACGGAATGAAACTTTCGGGAACGTGATTTTCTCACCGAACACAACTCAGGAGAATTGGACCCTACATTAAGCCAATCAACAGGAGGCCACGAGGTAGGGGGGCGCGCCTGCCCCCCCCCCCCTGGCACGCCCTCCATCCTCGTGGGCCCCTTGTTGCTCCACCGACGTACTTCTTCCTCCTATATATACCCACGTACCCCCAAACGATCAGATACGGAGCCAAAACCCTAATTCCACCGCCGTAACTTTCTGTATCCATGAGATCCCATCTTGGGGCCTGTTCCGAAGCTCTGTGAGAGGGGGCATCGATCACGGAGGGCTTCTACATCAACACCATAGCCTCTCCGATGAAGTGTGAGTAGTTTACTTCAGACCTACGGGTCCATAGTTAGTAGCTAGATGGCTTCTTCTCTCTTTTTGGATCTCAATACAATGTTCTCCCCCTCTCTTGTGGAGATCTATTCGATGTAATCTTCTTTTTGCGGTGTGTTTATTGGGAACGATGAATTGTGGGTTTATGATCAAGTCTATCTATGAATAATATTTGAATCTTCTCTGAATTCTTTTATGTATGATTGGTTATCTTTGCAAGTCTCTTCAAATTATCAGTTTGGTTTGGCCTACTAGATTGATCTTTCTTGCAATGGGAGAAGTGCTTAGCTTTGGGTTCAATTTTGCGGTGTCCTTTCCTGGTGACCGTAAGGGCAGCAAGGCACGTATTGTATTGTTGCCATCGAGGATAACAAGATGGGGTTTTCTTCATATTGCATGAGTCTATCCCTGTACATCATGTCATCTTGCTTAAGGCGTTACTCCGTTTTTACTTAATACTCTAGATGCATGCTGGATAGCGGTCGATGAGTGGAGTAATAGTAGTAGATGCAGGCAGGAGTCGGTCTACTTGTCTCGGACGTGATGCCTATATACATGATCGTACCTAGATATTCTTATAACTATGCTCAGTTCTGTCAATTGGTCAACAGTAATTTGTTCACCCACCGTAGAATACTTATGCTCTTGAGAGAAGCCACTAGTGAAACCTATGGCCCCCGGGTCTATCTTTATCATATCAATCTCCTACTACTTAGTTATTTACTTTGCTATTTTACTTATCCTTTATTTTACTTTGCATCTTTATCATAAAAATACCAAAAATATTATCTTATCATATCTATTAGATCTCACTCTCGCAAGTGGCCCTATAGGGATTGACAACCCCTATTTGCGTTGGTTGCGAGGATTTACTTGTTTTGTGCAGGTACGAGGGAATTGCGTGTAGCCTCCTACTGGATTGATACCTTGGTTCTCAAAAACTAAGGGAAATACTTATGCTAGTTTACTGCATCATCCCTTCCTCTTCGGGGAAAACCAACGCAGTGCTAAAAGAGCTAGCAAGAAGGATTTTTGGCGCCGTTGCCTGGGAGGTCTATGCAAAAGTCAACATACCAAGTACCCATCACATACCCTTATCTCCCGCATTACATTATTTACCATTTGCCTCTCGTTTTCCTCTCCCCCAAGTCACCCTTGCCGTTTTATTCACCCTCTTTCTCTATTTGCCCTTTTTGCCCGCTTGCTTTTTGTTTGCTTGTGTGTTAGTGTGCTTGTTTGTCGCGATGGCTCAAGATAATACTAAATTGTGAGACTTAACCAATACCAACAACAATGATTTTATTAGCACTCCGATTGCTCCTCTTACCGATGCTGAATCTTGTGAAATTAATACTGCTTTGCTGAATCTTGTCATGAAAGATCCGATCTTCGGCCTTCCTAGTGAAGATGCCGTTACCCATCTAAATAGCTTCGTTGATTTATGTGACATGCAAAAGAAGAAAGATGTGGATAATGATATTGTTAAATTGAAGCTATTTGCCTTTTCGCTTAAAGATCGTGCTAAAGCTTGGTTTTCGTCTTTGCCTAAAAATAGTATTGATTCATGGAACAAGTGCAAAGATGCTTTTATCTCTAAGTATTTTCCTCCTACTAAGATCATCTGTCTTAGAAACGATATCAAGAAGTTTTTGCACAAGCTTGGGAGAGAATGAAATTAATGATACGTAATTGCCCTACTCATGGTTTAAATTTATGGATGATTATACAAAAAATTTATGCCGGATTGAAATTTGCTTCTATAAATCTTTTAGATTTGGCCGCGGGAGGCACTTTTATGGAAATCACTTTAGGAGAAGCTACAAAACTCCTAGATAGTATTATGGTTAATTATTCTCAATGGCATACTGAAAGATCTACTAATAAAAAGGTGCATGCGATAGAAAAAATTAATGCTTTGAGTGGAAAGATGGATGAACTTATGAAATTATTTGCTAATAAGAGTGTTTCTTCTGATCCTAAAGATATGCCCTTGTCTACTTTGATTGAGAATAATAATGAATCTATGGATGTGAATTTTGTTGGTAGGAACAATTTTGGTAACAACGCATATAGAGGAAATTTCAATCCTAGGCCTTACCCTAGTAATCCCTCTAATAATTATGGTAATTCCTACAACAATTCTTATGGAAATTATAATAAGATGCCCTATGATTTGGATTCTAATATTAAAGAATTTATTACTTCACAAAAGAATTTTAATGCTATGATTGAAGAAAAATTGCTTAAGATTGATGATTTGGCTAGGAACGTTGATAGAATTGCTCTTGATGTTGATTCTTTTGAACTTAGATCTATTCCACCTAAGCATGATATCAATGAGTCTCTCAAAGCCATGAGAATTTCCCTTGATGAGTGCAAAGAAAGAACCGCTATGATGCGTGCTAAGAAAGATGGCTTTATAAAAGTGTGTTCTTCTAGTTCCTATGAAAATAATGATGAAGATCTAAAAGTTATTGATGTGTCCCCTATTAAATCTTTGTTTTGCAATATGAATATTGGTAATGATGGGACTGAATATGATCCACCTCTATGTAGAAGGCGTTCCAAGAATTTTGAATCTTTTGATCTTGATACTAAATTTGATAAAAGTGGGATTGAAGAAATTAAAACCCTCGATGTTTCTAAAACCACTATTATGGATTTCAAGGAATTTAACTATGAAAATTGCTCTTTGATTGATTGTATTTCCTTTTTGTAATCCATGCTAAATTCTCCTCACGCTTATAGTCAAAATAAAGCGTTTACTAAACATATCATTGATGCCTTGATGCAATCTTATGAAGAAAAACTTGAATTGGAAGTTTCTATCCCTAGAAAACTTTATGATGAGTGGGAACCAACTATTAAAATTATACCTAGTAGCTAGGGGCGTTAAACGATAGCGCTTGTTGGGAGGCAACCCAATTTTATTTTTATTCCTTGATTTTTTCTCCTGCTTAGTAATAAATAATTTATCTAGCCTCTGTTTTGGTTGTGTTTTTTGTGTTTAGTTAGTGTTTGTGCCAAGTAGAACCGTTGGGAAGACTTGGGGAAAGTCTTGTTGAACTTGCTGTAAAAAACAGAAACTTTAGTGCTCACGAGAACTGCTGAAATTTTTATTTGGAAAGTTATATTTAGTTAATTATTTTTGAAGATGATTAGTAGATAAATTACTCACGTCCAGAAATTTATTTTAGAATTTTTTGGGTTCCAGATCTTGCGCTAGCTACAGATTACTACAGACTTTTCTGTTTTGGACAGATTCTGTTTTGCGTGTGTTGTTTGCTTATTTTGATGGATCTATGGCTAGTAAATTAGTTTATAAACCATAGAGAAGTTGGAATACAGTAGGTATAACACCCATATAAATAAAGAATGAGTTCATTACAGTACCTTTAAGTGGTCTTTTATTTTCTTTCGCTAACGGAGCTCACGAGATTTTCTACTTTAAGTTTTGTGTTGTGAAGTTTTCAAGTTTTGGGTAAATATTTGATGGAATATGGAACAAAGAGTGGCAAGAGCCTAAGCCTGGGGACGCCCATGGCACCCCCAAGATAATCTAAGGACACCTAAAAGCCAAAGCTTGGGGATGCCCCGGAAGGCATCCCCTCTTTCGTCTACTTCAATCGGTAACTTTACTTGGAGCTATATTTTTATTTACCACATGATATGTGTTTTTCTTGGAGCGTCTTGTATGATTTGAGTCTCTGCTTATTAGTTTACCACAATCATCCTTGCTGTACACACCTTTTGAGAGAGCCATACATGATTTGGAATTTGTTAGAATACTCTATGTGCTTCGCTTATATCTTTTCAGTTATATAATTTTGCTCTAGTGCTTCACTTATATCTTTTAGAGCATGTTGGTGGATTTGTTTTATAGAAACTATTGATCTCTCATGCTTCACTTAGATTATTTGGAGAGTCTTAAATAGCATTGTAATTTTCTTAAAATCCTAATATGCTTGGTATGCAAGATTAATAAAAAAAATTTCTCTTATCAGTGTGTTGAATACTGTGATATGTTTGATACTTGATAATTGTTTTGAGACATGGAGATGGTGATATTAAAGTCATGCTAGTTGAGTAGTTGTGAATTTTAGAAATACTTGTGTTGAAGCTTGTGATTCCCGTAGCATGCACGTATGGTGAACCGTTATGTGATGAAGTCGGAGCATGATTTATTTATTGATTTTCTTCCTTATGAGTGGCGGTCGGGGACGAGCGATGGTCTTTTCCTACCAATCTATCCCCCTAGGAGCATGCGCGTAATACTTTGCTTCGATAACTTGTAGATTTTTTCAATAAGTATATGAGTTCTTTATGAATAATGTTGAGTCCATGGATTATACGCACTCTCACCCTTCCACCTTTGCTAGACTCTCTAATACCGCGCACCTTTCGCCGGTATCATACACCCACCATATACCTTCCTCAAAATAGCCACCATACCTACCTATTATGGCATTTCCATAGCCATTCCGAGATATATTGCCATGCAACTTTCCACCGTTCCGTTTATGACACACTCCATCATTGTCATATTGCTTAGCATGATCATGTAGTTGACATAGTATTTGTGGCAAAGCCACCATTCATAATTCTTTCATACTTGTCACTCATGAATCATTGCATATCCCGGTACATCGCCAAAGTCATTCATATAGAGTCATATCTTGTTCTAAGTATCGAGTTGTAATTATTGAGTTGTAAGAAAAATAAAAGTGTGATGATCATCATTATTAGAGCATTGTCCCAAGTGAGGAAAGGATGATGGAGACTATGATTCCCCCACAAGTCGAGATGAGACTCCGGACGAAAAATAAAAAAAGAAAGAAAAGAGGCCATAAAAAAAGAGAAAATGCCCAAATAAATTTTTTTTAGAGAAAAACAGAGAAGGGACAATGTTACGATCCTTTTACCACACTTGTGCTTCAAAGTAGGACCATGATCTTCATACTAGAGAGCCTCTCATGTTATCACTTTCATATACTAGTGGGAATTTTTCATTATAGAACTTGGCTTGTATATTCCAATGATGGGCTTCCTAAAATTGCCCTAGGTCTTCATGAGCAAGCAAGTTGGATGCACACCCACTTACTTTCTTTTTGAGCTTTCATATACTTATAGCTCTAGTGCATCCGTTGCATGGCAATCCCTACTCACTCACATTGATATCTATTGATGGGCATCTCCATAGACCGTTGATACGCCTAGTTGATGTGAGACTATCTTCCCCTTTTTTTGTCTTCTCCACAACCACCACTCTATTCCACCTATAGTGCTATATCCATGGCTCATGCTCATGTATTGCATGAAAATTGAAAAAGTTTTGAGAATGTCAGAAGTATGAAACAATTGTGCGGCTTGTCATCGGGGTTGTGCATGATTTAAATATTTTGTGTGGTGAAGATAGAGCATAGCTAGACTATATGATTTTGTAGGGATAACTTTCTTTAGCCATGTTATTTCAAGAAGACATAATTGCTTTGTTAGCATGCTTGAAGTATTATTATTTTCTATGTCAATACGGAATTTTGTCTTGAATCTGTCGGATCTGAATATTCATACCACAATTAAGAAGAATTAAATTAAAATTATGCCAAGTAGCACTCTGCATCAAAAATTATGTTTTTATCATTTACCTACTCGAGGACGAGCATGAATTAAGCTTGGGGATGCTTGATACGTCTCCAACGTATCTATAATTTGTGATTGCTCCATGCCATATTATCTACTGTTTTTGACATTATTGGGCATTATTATCCACTTTTATATTATTTTTGGGACTAACCTATTAACCGGAGGCCCAGCCCAGAATTGTTGTTTTTTGCCTGTTTTAGGGTTTCGAAGAAAAGGAATATCAAACGGAGTACAAACGGAATGAAACCTTCGGGAACGTGATTTTCTCACCGAATACAACTTGGGAGACTTGGACCCTACGTCAAGCCAAGCAACAGGAGGCCACGAGCTAGGGGGCACGCCCTCCACCCTCGTGGGCCCCCTGTTGTTCCATCGACGTACTTCTTCCTCCTATATATACCCACGTACCCCCAAACGGTCAGATACGGAGCCAAAACCCTAATTCCACCACCATAACTTTCTGTATCCACGTGATCCCATCTTGGGGCCAGTTTTGGAGCTCCTCCGGAGGGGGCATCGATAACGAAGGGCTTCTACATCAACACCATAGTCTCTCCGATGAAGTGTGAGTAGTTTACTTCAGACCTACGGGTCCATAGTTAGTAGCTAGATGGCTTCTTCTCTCTTTTTGGATCACAATACAATGTTCTCCCCCTCTCTTGTGGAGATCTATTCGATGTAATCTTCTTTTTGCGGTGTGTTTGTTGAGATCGATGAATTGTAGGTTGATGATCAAGTCTATCTATGAATAGTATTTGAATCTACTCTGAATTCTTTTATGTATGATTGGTTATCTTTGCAAGTCTCTTCGAATTATTAGTTTGGTTTGGCCTACTAGATTGATCTTTCTTGCAATGGGAGAAGTGCTTAGGTTTGGGTTCAATCTTGCGGTGTCCTTTCCCGGTGATAGTAAGGGCAGCAAGGCACGTATTGTATTGTTGCCATCGAGGATAACAAGATGGGGTTTTCTTCATATTGCACGAGTCTATCCCTCTACATCATGTCATCTTGCTTAAGGCATTACTCTGTTTTTACTTAATACTCTAGATGCATGCTGGATAGCGGTCGATGAGTGGAGTAATAGTCGTAGATGCAGGCAAGAGTCAGTCTACTTGTCTCAGACATGATGCCTATATACATGATCATACCTAGATATTCTCATAACTATGTTCAATTCTGTCAATTGCTCAATAGTAATTTGTTCACCCACCGTAGAATACTTATGCTGTCGAGAGAAGCCAGTAGTGAAACCTATGGCCCCCGGGTCTATTTTTGTCATATCAATATCCTACTACTTAGTTATTTACTTTGCTATTTTACTTTGCCTTTATTTTACTTTGCATCTTTACCATAAAAATACCAAAAATATTATCTTATCATATCTATCAGATCTCACTCTCGCAAGTGGCCCTATCGGGATAGGCAACCCCTATTTGCGTTGGTTGCGAGGATTTATTTGTTTTGTGCAGGTGCGAGGGACTTGCGTGTAGCCTCCTACTGGATTGATACCTTGGTTCTCAAAAACTGAGGGAAATACTTACAGTACTTTGCTTCATCATCCCTTCCTCTTCGGGGAAAACCAACGCAGTGCTAAAAGAGGTAGCACCGCCCCTCCTCACCTCCCCGGCGCTCTTCTCCACTCTAGATGGATGCGGTGGACCACGGCGTGCTCGCCGGTTGCCTCCCCTTGGATGGAGCTGGCCGGAGCCGACGAGCCCATCGCCGGCCAAGCCCAGCCGCACCTCTGCCTCGCCCCTCTCTGCTTCTATCGGGTGCAAGCGAGAAGGAGGAGTGGGAGGAGAGAGAAAGGAGTGGGACCCCCCTCGCCAGCCGCTCAGCGCCGGTCCCGCCACCGCCACGTCACTTAAGTGGAGGCGGAAACAACAGAGTATGTTTTCCCTGACCGAAAGCGTATTCACTTCTTCTTCGGGTGTAAATGCGTCTTCCTCTCCGGAAAGCGTATCTCCTCAAAACCCGCTTCTGCCTTATCCACTCAGGGACTTGTTTGTGATGATATTTTTGCAGAAAGGTCTCTGATCTTCATCAGCTCATATCTTTTTACCAACAACTCCAAATGAGGTGAATCCAAAGGCCACTTCTTCATTTCGTCGAGCCCGTTCTGCTGGAAATCATTTTCACCATGTTTTGACATTCTAAAAATGACCATTTTGCCCTTGCCCTAATTCAGCCCCTCCGAGAGAGAATGTTTTTCCGGCGATTCTTTCCGCGAGCTTCTCGCACCTCTTCTCGGTGATTTCTTCCACCCCAGGCAAGCCACACCCTCCATTTGGATGATTGTAATGCGGTGACATGGTTTATTCATTTAAACTTGTTTAAAATATTGCTTTAACTATGTGTGATCTTTTCATGGCATTTCCCGGAGTATTGATTTGATCTTGATATTGCCATGATATTGCTTGGAGTTTTAGGCTTATATTTTTGATGATTATGTGGATGACATATGCCTTTGGATTCTTAGTGGCTATTAGGATTATTTTCATGATGGTATCTGGTATTATTTTGGACTATTACTTTGGATGACATGTGCCTATGGATTCCTAGTGGCTATTAGGATTATTTCCATGATGGTATCTGGTATTAGTTTGGAGTATTACTTTGGATGACCTGTGTCTTTGGATTCTTAGTGGCTATTAGGATTATTTTCATGATGGTATTTGTTAATAATATTTTGGAGTATTACTTTGGATATCATGTTTCCTTTGGATTATTAGTGGTTAGTATGATTATTTTCATGATGCTAGTTGATGTTCTGTTGCTTGGAGTATTATTTTCTGAAATGATGTTTACATGTGGATCTTAGTCGAATAGCTTTATCCTTGATATTGCAGTAGTAGGATTATTGTTTTCGGAATCATCATGACAGTAGTGATGTGCTACCCTTGGAGTATTTTGAGGTGCTGATATTAGGCTTGGATTATTTGTTGGATTTTGCTATGACTTCGATTATAGTTTGATAGTTGATATCGGAGTATCAGTTATCACAGTTATACTTTTGGGGATAAATTCCATCATTAAGTTGGTCAGGTGCCACTGAACCAGGCTTTCTCCAGTGCAACCACATTTTCCTTTATGGGAAGGTCCTAATGCGGTCTTTTGCCGTGCCTCTCGCCGGTGCCTCCAACCAGGGATGGTTATGGGCATGTGGTACCCAGGCCTGGTAAGCGGACATAACCTTGTGCGCCCGTTATTGTTGTTGTACCTGGGTTGTCCCTGTGTGGGACCGTTTATTGTTTTGGCCATGACGGTGGCCGTTGTGTCTTTGGTAGACACGGGCCACCCAGGACTAGCCCAGTGGGGAGTGATTCGGAGTGGCCGGGACAGTGTAATGGCAGTAGATCGGTTTTGTCGGAACGTCGTTGGTCCACTCGAATGGGAGTGCGAGGCCATGGGTTCCGTGGTATGGATACAGTGCGCTACATCTGCAGAGTGTATTTAAATCTATCGATAGTCGCGTCCTCGGTCATGGGCGTGGGTTCGTACTAGGTCACATTGTTCGATCAACACTCACATGACGGAATGACTTATAGGTGATTTATATGTGGATATTTTATGCCATACAGATTGGCAGGATGTTGATGATGATGTTTGAGACCAAGTGTTGGTCGTGGTAGTGATCGCCGGAATGATCACCATTTGGTTTGGATCACGAGGTGATCGAGATGGTATATTGCTTGGCCGGTTAGCCAAGAGTGATATGGTTATGGAGATCTGAGATGGTGATTTATCAGTATTGTATTAGTTTCATACCATGCTTAATAGTTGCTTCATAATAATAGTTGTTAATTTAATTAACCTGTTAAATGCTATGTTATTGTCTTGCCTTGATGTTTATGGTTGTTGTGAGCTTGCAAGTACATTCAATGTACTGACCTGACGTGTCATGCCAGATTCCAGGTGATGCCATGATTGCTTGATTGCTTGTCATGGTTTCCGTGTGTGCGAGCTAGATCGTGTCCCAGCCAGAGTCCTTGCGGAGTGGAGTTCACTACCTTAGTCGTTGTTCCGTTGCTAGAAGTATTCCACTCCTACGAGTTGTTCTGCTGCTAGCATAGAGCTAGTGTAGTATTGTGGGCGTAGTGTCGCCGTGCTGATGTGCTCCTTTGTAACATCGGACCCTTGTATTATTATCCTTGTAATAAGAGCTGATTTGTTCTATGTCAAGAAGTGACGTATACCAGAGACTTCTCCTCGATCTCTGGGCTGGAATATGGGGCGTTCCAGTTTCTCTGAGCCGGGGTGCCACATTAGTAGAATCTGCCAAGTACAAATTCAAAGAACATTCTTCAATATCGGTAAGACCAAGCACATCACATAAAGATTTCGGAATTGTGGAAACACTAGCACCCAAGTCACATAGAGCAAAACACTCATAATTTTTAATCTTGACTTTGATAATAGGTTCCCATTCATCATGTAATTTTCTAGGAATTGAAACTTCTAATACCAACTTTTCTTCCAAAGATTTCATCATAGCATCAACAATATGTTTAGTAAAAGCTTTATTTTGCTCATAATCATGGGGTGAATTTATCATCCATTGCAACAAAGAAATACAATCAATCAAAGAGAAACTATCATAATTAGAGTCTTTGTAATCCACAAGAGTGGGCACATCACTAGTTAAAGTTTTCACCTCTTCAAACCCACTTTTATCAATTTTCTCAACAAGATTTTCACCCTCCGAATTATTGGGACACCTTCTAGCTGAAGTTGACTCTTATCCAGTCCATTTTACATCAATCTTAATTTTACTAAACAAGGAATCAATAGAGGAAACGCCAATCATTTTAAGATCTTCATCATTTTTATGAAAGCGATAACTAGAAAACTATTTTTCTTAAATTCTCTTATAGCTCTAAGCATGGCGGTTCTTTTCTTACTTTCATCGATAGAAACATAAAGCTCTTTAATTGATTCCACAACCTTAGGCACAAAATTTTTCACCTTGAGATTTTCTATATCGTGAGAAATTCTATCAACACTTCTAGACAAATCATCAATCTTATTCAACTTTTCTTCCATTGTAGCATTGAAAACTTTTTGTTTATTGATAAATTCTTTAATATTATTCTCACGATCAGAGTTGTTCCTATTATTATTATAAGAAGGATTACCGTAGGAATTACCATAATTATTGGAGGAATTACTAGGAAAATGCCTAGGATTAAAATTACCTCTATAAGCATTGTTATTGAAAATGTTTCGCGAGATAAAAATCAATAGGAGAACTTTTATTAGCATCCAATTCCATAAGAGCATCAACTTTTTCACTCAAAGAAAAAAATTCTTCAATCGAATAAACTTTTTTACTAGTAGGAGCTCTTTCGGTATGCCATTGTGAATAATTTGCCATGATATTAACAAACAATTTGGTGGCCTCACCTAATGTAATTTCCATAAAAGTACCACCTGCGACGGAATCTAAATGATTACGAGAAACAAAATTCAACCCCGCGTAATAATTTTGTATGATCATCCAATGATTTAACACATTAGTTGGGAAATTCCTTAGCATCAATTTCATCCTTTCCCAAGATTGTGCAACATGCTAATGTTCAAGTTGCTTGAAATTCATGATCTGGGTTCTAAGGGGAAATAATTTTTGTTGGTGGAAAATACTCAGTAATAAAAGCATCTTTGCACTTATTCCAAGAATTGATACTATTGCGAGGCAATGAAGAAAACCAAAATTTTCAAGATCTCGCAAAGAAAACAGAAATAATTTCAACTTCACAACATCATTGTCCACATCTTTTTTCTTTTGCATGTCGCGTAATTCCACAAATGTGTTAAGATGGGATGTGGCATCCTCATTAGGAGTACCGGAAAATTCATCTTTCATAACAAGATTCAGTAAAGCGGTATAAATATCACAAGTCTCCGGACTAGTGGAGGGAGGAGCAATTGGAGTGCTAAGAAAATCATTGATATTGGTATTTGAAAAATCACACAACTTGGTCTTCGCTTGATTCATTATGACTACGCAACAAGATTGCTCCCAAAAACATATCAGGCAAGAAAACGATGAACGAAAAACGGGGCAAATAAAACGGCTAATTTTTGTGAAGTGGAGGAGAGGAAAACAAGAGGCAAAAGGAAAATAATGTAAATTGCAAGGAGATGAGATTTGTGATTATGAACCTGGTAGATGTTGATGATGTATCTGTAGCAATAGTGCCAGAAATTCAAGTCTGCTAGAACTACGTCGCTATTTCCTAAAGGAAGAAGGGATGATGCAGTAAATCGACGGTAGGTATTTCCCTCAGGGATGAGACCAAGGTTATCGAACAAGTGGGAGAACCAAGCAAAACTAGGTAAACCGCACCTGCACAGAAATAAGATATACTCGCAACCCGACGTGTTAAAGGGGTTGTGAATCCCTTTGGGTTAACGGCGCCAGAAATTGGCAAACTGACGTGAGGAAGTTGTCATAAGTTGATAAAATAAATTGCAGCAAAGTATTTTTGTATTTTTTTAATGGATCCGAAAATAAAATCAAAGGAAAATAGATCACAAAGGCAAATAAAATAAAGAAGAGACCCGGGGGCCGTAGGTGATGGTTTCCTAGACTAGGGGGTACTCTCCATGTCATCTCCCGATCTGTTAGATTGGGCCGAGGACCCCCATGGCTGTATACTCATGGGCCAGTTCGGACAACTGCCGCATACAAGGAAGATTCCACAAGACATGGCGATCAAGACAAGGACTCCTCCCCACCGACGTATTCGGCTAGGACTCTTGTTATCCTAGGCCTCTGGTGCATTATATAAACCGAGGCCAGGCAAGTCGATAGATGATATACAACAACAATCATACCATAGGCTAACTTCTAGGTTTTAACCTCTACGATCTCGTGGTAGATCAACTCTTGTAATACTTATATCATCAATATCAATCAAGCAGGACGTAGGGTATTACCTCCATCAAGAGGGTCCGAACCTGGGTAAACATCGTGTCCCCCGCCTCCTGTTACCATCCGCCTTAGACGCATAGTTCGGGACCCCCTATCCGAGATCCGCCGGTTTTGACACCGACATTGGTGCTTTCATTGAGAGTTCCGCTGTGTGATCGGCAAAAGGATCAATGGCTTGTCTGTGGATTAACTGCGACGTCGACATCTTCGTCACCGGCTCGACTGGTCACGTTGGCTCGACCGAGGACCGCGCTCCTTCTCCGATCATTATGTTTGGACGGGGGCCTTCATCAACATCAACTTTGATCTCTATCATGATCATAGAGGAATCATGCATGGAGCTCGAGGGCTCAACGTCAACATTGCCCTCGGGCGGCCGTGCTGTTTTTCTGGGCAGCGAACTTGTATCCTCTCTCACCGCCTCTTCGAGCATTGGTTTGACGATTTCTTCATTGGAATGGTGCGGAATTATGTGTAAAACAGCCATGCAAAATTTCGTCGAGTTCGGATGGAGGAATCTCCGACAAACTACGATATATCGGAGCCCTGTCAAATCTAGACGGGAATCTGGACGAGTTTAGGGCGTGGTCTCTAGAGCCCAGCTCGAAGGTCCTATGGAAGATCCAACCGTTCATCTACTGCGGAATTCCAATATCTACCATCCCTCCAAATTTCAGCTCGATCCGACGGTTTAAACTCCGGTAACCTTCCGATGAGTGGACCAATTTTCGGATCTGTTTTCTCGCGAATACGGATCCGACCTGAATTCATGTTTTTTATGAACGTGCTATTGGACAACCTTTTTAGAGGAATTCTCTTCTAGGGTATTGTGCGTCATTTTTAAACACATGCCCGTAAAATTTTAATCCTCCCCTGAGGTCATCTTCATCATCATGCTGGTGTCAAACCAGTCCGACAATATTGCTATAAGGCTGCCAACCTGCGCTAGACACTTTGTCGCTTTGTTGAGATGAGCTCAACTTCTTCGGATCATCATCTCGGCAAGTCGAACAAGAGTTCGGCATTGCCAAGGATAAATCATCACCAACATCGCCGCCCCCACGGATTACATGGAGCGGGCACACCGGCATCGCCACACGGTCACTTCATCAAGCCGGCATCGACCACGTCACGACCGGCATCGGCATGTGTCGGTGTCAAAACCGGCGGATCTTGGGTAGGGGGTCCCGAACTGTGCATCTAGGCTGGATGGTAACAGGAGGCAGGGGACACAATGTTTTTCCTAGGTTCGGGCCCTCTTGATGGAGGTAAAACCCTACGTCCTGCTTGATTGATATTGATGATATGGGTAGTACAAGAGTAGATCTACCACGAGATCAGAGAGGCTAAACCCTAGAAGCTAGCCTATGGTATGATTGTATGTTATGGTTGTTGTGCTACGAACTAAAACCCTTCGGTTTATATAGACACCAAAGAGGGTTAGGGTTACACAAGGTCGGATACAAAGGAGGAGATATCCATATCCGTATTGCCTAGCTTGCCTTCCACGCCAAGTAGAGTCCCATCCGGACACGAGACGAAGTCTTCAATATTGTATCTTCATAGTCTAACAGTCCAGCCAATGGAGATAGTCCAGCTGTCCGGAGACCCCCTAATCTAGGACTCCCTCAGTAGCCCCTGAACCAGGCTTCAATGACAATGAGTCCGGCGCACAGTATTGTCTTCGGCATTGAAAGGCGGCTTCCTTCTCCGAATACATCACAGAAGAATTTGAATACGAGGATAGTGTCCGACCCTGCAAAATAAGTTCCACATACTGCCGTAGAGAGAATAATATTTTCGCAAATCCAATTCGCTGACTTGTTTTGGCAGCATGACATTATGTCATGGCCCGGTGATTATTCGAACCGTTTTTCTTCAACCAGCTCCACACATAACGCGAGGCAGTTTCTTGACACGTCTTGTCAGAGCAGACATCGTGTTCCCCCAATTACGGGATTCTCATTAATGCGGTCGTGGGTAACCCAACCGCGTCTAGGACTCCTAGATTATAGGCAAGTCCTAAACGGCTACGGAGTGGACGCTTGATATTCTCCCTCTTTATAAAGGGACAAGGTTTTCGCTTTTCCCTCTCGTGCTTAATCGAACCCTTCCCCCGCCTCGAGTTCTAACACCCAAAACCCAGGTTAGGAACTCCGGATCTTCAATCATGCCCGGGCCAGTCTTCAAGGCCAATGGATGCCCTCCTCCATTAAGGAAGAGGACATCAAGAAGTTGAGGGAGGCCAGATACCTGACCGCCAAGGTTTCGCATTGGCTGCCTGCTCGAGGGCGGGTCGTCCCTACTCCCGAACCCAACGAGAACGTCGTGTTTGTCTCCCACTTCCTCCGAGGCCTAGGCGTCACTCTGGATCCCTTCATCAGGGGTTTGATGTTCTATTATGGGCTAGATTTCCACGATCTAGCTCCGGACTCCTTTATCCACATCTTGACATTTATCGTCGTGTGTGAGGCCTTCCTCCGCATTACCCCTCACTTCGGCCTATGGCTCAAGACCTTTGAAGTGAAGTCGAAGATGATCGAGGGGCAACATGCAGCGTGCGGAGGTGCATCAATAGGCAAGATGGCAGGAGCTCCATGGCCGAAAGGTTCCTTTCCAGAGGTGTCTGAATTATGGCAACGGGAGTGGTTTTACGTCACGACTCCCAGAAGTGCCAAGTGGATGGCTACCCCCGCTTTTCGCTCGGGCCCCCCACCACAACTGATGTCATGGATTAGCAGAGGTCTGAGCTGGGGTAATACAAGTTATGCTGGTTCGTCAAGTTTAGCCTTGCAACCGCCGGCCCCTTCGCTTGTGGGAGTTCAACCCAGAGGGACCGGGTGCCATTCAAAGTTTCCTCGGCCTGACGCACGAGGAGATGTACAAGTCATTCTTCGGACCTCAAGTAGAGTGTCCGAATATTACCGAGGACGTGGGCCTAAGCAGTAACTGCGCCGCCGAACAAGTAACAAATCCTCTGGCCGAACACACTGTCTTTTATTCATCATGAAGTTATTTCTGAGAGTTCGCTCTTTGAACAGTCTTACGCTATATCATGATAGTCAGTTTTCGGCTTTCTCTACTAAGGTGCTCGTCCGGATGAACCAGGGCACAATCGCAGTAGTTCTCCTGGTGCTGCCTTAGCCGATAAAGCGGAACGTAAGGCATCAAAACACAGGAGCCGAGCAAACCCAACATTTGACCAAAGACAATGATTCGGAGCTGATGCATATAAGGCCAAACTCGCGACGCCGAACACTCCCTAAGGTATTCAGTATTTATGGTATAAACTGGGCCTAAATAGTGCCCTTTGTAAGAAGCCCCTTGTGTCCAGGTACGTGCATTATTCTGACGTGGCCACATGCCAAGACATCAGCATCCTTCTCAATTGTGCTGAGAATTCGGCGGATGTGTATCATCAAGAGACACTAAAAAAGGTTTACGCAGGGTCTTAACCGAAAAAGAATCCTTGGAACGGGTCCCTCCCGCACGTCTGCGCCTATGTCTCCATTGTGTTGTATCCTGGACGGGTGTAGCATGATGGTCATCTGTAAAAGAGAGGAATTTAGGTGAAAAAGTTGTCGTGAAGGGAGATAGTTTTTAAAGAAACCCTATATAACTAGAAATGAGTATAAATTGCCACTTGTCTGCGCACGTTGGGCCCCTTGTATTTGGAATAGGGGTGTGGCCATCAATCCGGTATAAATTACATATAGCAGTGCCGAACTCGTCTAACCGCGTCCGTGGTCTTGACGACCTATCAAATACTTTAGTTGGCGAGGCAGTTTTTTAGTGTGCGGCTGCCAAGGCAGTCGCATTCTCTTCGGCGCGCTAGGATCGCTTAATACTTCCGTTCACTGTAATGATGCCGCGTGGACCGTGCATCTTGAGCGTCAGGGAAGCGTAATATGGTATTGCATTAAAGCCAGCAAAAGCTTCGCGTCCAAGTAGTCCTTGATAGCCACTTTGGAACGAAGCGAGTGGAAGGTTAAATGTTCGCTACGGAAGTTATCAGGGAAGCCAAATATAACCTTTAGTAGTAGGGAGCCCGTGCAATGAGCCCCTGGGCCTAGCGTTACTCCTTTAAAGGTAGTATTGCTATGGCAAATTTTCTTTGGGTCTATCCGCATTTCGCGGATTGCATCCTGGTATATCAGGTTTAGACTGCTGCCACCGTCCATCAGGACTCGTGTGAAGTGGTATCCATCAATTATTGGGTCTAATACCAGGGCGGCCCATCCTGCACGCCGGATACTTGCTGAGTAATCATGATGGTCGAAAGTGATCGGTTGAGACGACCAGTGGCAGGACTCCGCGGTGATAGGCCCTTGGGCATATCTTTCTGGGAGTGCCATTTTGTTTCTCCCCTTGATCACATGTAACACATTTACTGTTTTGACTTTTTGTGGAAAATTTCGTTTGTTCCCCAGTGTCTTGCTTGAGAGGCTCATCCTCGTCTTCGAGCTCTTCCCAACTTCCAATGGAGCTTTCGGGGAGGCTCTTAAGCCAGTGCCGAGCTGGCCCTTTGAGTTTGCCCGACTGCTTGAAGACCCAACATTCTCCGTGGGTATGATTAGCGCGTTTACCAGGGGTGCTATGGATCTAACATATTTGGTCCAGAACTTTGTTTAGGCTGGACAGTTCGTCTCTGGCGCCTTTAGAGGGTGACTTTTGCTGACCTGGCCAAGAGCTTTTGAATCTGGCGTTTACTGCCGTGCTCTTCGTGCTGTCTTCTTTATTCTGGCGTTTGTTATTGCTGTTGCGCCATGATTTCTCGTTTCCATCTCTAACTTTGGATGTACTAGGGTCGCTGGTGCTGCATCTGGCTAGCCAGCTATCCTCACCCGCGCAACAACGGGTCATGAGGCTTGTTAATGCTGCCATTGTTCTCTGCTTTTCTTGGTCGAGGTGTCTGGCAAGCCATTCGTCATGGACGCTATGCTTAAAAGCTGCCAAGGCTTCGGCGTCCGGATAGTCAACAATTTGCTTTTTTAGTAAGAAACCTGTTCCAAAGCTTTCGGGCTGACTCTCCGGGCTGTTGAGTTATATGACTCAAATCATCCACGTCCGGAGGTCGGACATAAGTCCCTTGAAAATTTGCCCGAAAGGCGTCTTCGAGCTCTTCCCAACTTCCAATGGAGCTTTCGGGGAGGCTCTTAAGTCAGTGCCGAGCTGGCCCTTTGATTTTGAGGGGTAAATACTTAATGGCGTGGAGATCATCTCCCCGAGCCATGTGGATATGGAGGATATAGTCCTCAATCTAGACCCCAAGGTCTGTTGTTCCATCGTATGCCTCTATGTTTACGGGTTTGAATGCCTTTGGAAATTCATGGTCCAGCACCTCATCAGTGAAACATAGGGGGTGTGCGGCACCCCTATATCTGGGTGTACCGCATTGTTCGGATGTTTGTTGTGTTGCATCGTATGCTGGAGCACGCTTGCGTGGTCCATAGATGGATCTGGTTTCGCCGTCCTTTTGATGCGAGCCCTCGCGTAGACCACGCATTGGCTTATGTGCGGCGTTGCTTGCTGCTTTATGTTGGTCGTGAGGTCGCCTATCCCGCCAGATGGCTGTTTTAATTTTTGGTTGTGGGGGGTCTGAGGCCTCCTCATCGAATTCAGGTAGCAACTTCTGCTTTGGGTAGCTCTTGGTGGGGCGATTGCCGCCGTACTTCGCTGCTGTGTTGAGTACTTTACTCCATCTAATTTGGAGTGTGTCCTGCGTAGCCTTGAGCCTTTGCTTCTGCTTTTTCAGACTCCTCGTGGTGGCAACAAGCCTTTGACGGGCATTCGGCTGCTCCAGGTGCCTGTCCGGCGTTATGTCGTCCGGACTATTATCTTTGACAGAATTGGTTTGTTCGGTTTGATTCTCTGTATTGCCGTGGTCCGGCGGTGGTTCGCGCTGCTCCAATGCTGGGTCTGTATGATCGTTATTTCTGCCGAGGCGGGATTTGGGGCGGCTCTTGCGCCGCCGCTTTGACTGCTTCTCGAGGGAACAAGCCTTCGTTGCGTCCTTCCGTTCCTCGTTGCCATCTTCTTTTAGTGTGTCCACCATGTATGCGTCATATGATGAGGTGGACGTCCAGCGCCCTCTGGGCGGTGGTTCCTCTTCGCCTCCCGCATCGTCGTCCATACCGTCGATGTCTTCGGAGTCGAAGTCGAGCATGTTGGTTGAGTCATCGACAGTGGCTATTAAGTGGGTGGTGGGTGGGCGTCGAATTTCTTCGTCGTCCGCATCCCGATCTTGCCGGACATAGTTCGGCCAGGATTCTCCTGACAAGAAGACAGACCTTAATGAGTTCAGTATGTTTCCAAAGGACGAGTGCTGAAAAATATATGCGGAGGTAAACTCCATGATCGGCGCCCAATCGGATTCGATAGGAACGGGCGCAAGCGGTTCGGAGCCCGTGGCCGGAGAAGGATCCAGCAGTTTAACAACAAGGCTCCCGTGCAAGGCAAGGTCGATGTTTGGCTCGATCGCCGCTGAGGGTAAGGCCTCCATGGCGGGGTCCATCCACCCGTCCGCGGAAGGCACGACTGGCTCTGAATTGAGGGTCAGAGCGGCTGCCGGTGCGATCTCCTTAACGCTGTCCAATGGGAGAGCTAAGTCATGCTCATCATGACCGCGTGGCGCACAAGGCAGAGGCTTGAATCCGTCGAAGATCAAAACTCCACGGATATCGGCCGTGTAGTTTAAGCTTCCAAATCTGACCTGATGGCCAGGAGCGTAGCTTTCAATCTGCTCTAGATGGCCAAGAGAAATAGCCCGCAATGCAAAGCCGCCGAATACGAAGATCTGTCCCGGGAGAAAAGTCTCGCCCTGGACCGCATCGCTATCGATGATAGTAGGATCCATCAAGCCTAACGGCGACGTCACAAAGGAACTCTCAATAAAAGCACCAATGTCGGTGTCAAAATTGGCGGATCTCGGGTAGGGGGTCCCGAACTGTGCGTCTACGCCGGATGGTAATAGGAGGCAGGGGAGAGAATGTTTTACCCAGGTTTGGGCCCTCTTGATGGAGGTAAAACCCTACGTCCTGCTTGATTGATATTGATGATATGGGTAGTACAAGAGTAGATCTACCACGAGATCAGAGAGGCTAAACCCTATAAGCTAGCCTATGGTATGATTGTATGTTATGGTTGTTCTGCTACGGACTAAAACCCTTCGGTTTATATAGACACCGGAGAAGGTTAGGGTTACACAAGCTCGGTTACAAAGGAGGGGATATCCATATCCGTATTGCCTAGCTTGCCTTCCACGCCAAGTAGAGTCCCATCCGGACACGAGACGAAGTCTTGAATCTTGTATCTTCATAGTCTAACAGTCCGGCCAATGGAGATAGTCCGGTTGTCCGGAGACCCCCTAATCAAGGACTCCCTCAGCAGGGCTGCACTGTTGCTTCTTCAAGCCGATGTCCATCACGCCGACCTACTTTGGCTCATCAGCTGACATCGAGGCTTCGACATCTCGGCTGGACCGGGGGCTTCGCCATCTCTTCATCAACCTACAACGGAGACTTCAGCGTCACTAGCCAACCAGCTTCGTCATGTTAGCTGGACCAAGGGCTTTGCCTCTGCAAGCCAACCTTTGCCAGCATCGCCCTGCCATCGCTTTATCTCCCATCAGGCAATGGGTGTACGGATCAAGACCCAATTTTGGGAGTCACCTTTCTTCGGATTGTTACAACAAATAAACCAGGAGCTATTAATCCTAATAATTTTTGCTTGTTGGGGTTTATTTTTCCGAAGAAGTTATTACTCTGGTTTGTTCCATCATCTGTACAGAGGTCCACCGAATGATGGTCGCACTAACGACGGTCGTGTGGTGGTTTGGTCAGTTTCCGTACATAGTCCGGCGAACGCCGCATCCGGAACTTGGACCGACCTATGAATTCAGGCTTTACCACACCTTTACCGCATCACGCCGACGCCCTGCATCGACATTGACTTCGGCCCCAGGCCATATTTCTTTTATTACCCACTTTGCATAAATTAATTATTATACAACATTTTTTTATCATCATTATTATTATCTCCGGTTTGCACTATTTTTTGCACAGAAAAATGATCCGGGTTGGGCAGTATCGTCAACTCGGCGTACTGACATACCACGTCTCCTCGGCTGGACGGGGGCTTCGTCAGCACTTCATTACCCCATGCCGAGGACTTCGGCATCACTCTGTCGGCCTGCATTGACCGTGCTATGTCACCACTTTGGAGTGCCGAGCTCTTTGCTCCGCCACCTCGGGACCGGCTTGGGGGATGGAACCTTGTCCCGCATCAAGCTTGGACCGCGTCATCAATACCGAACACATTACCCAGCTAAGTTGCCTTCATGGTCGAAGTTTTAAATTTTTTAACTTGTGTTCGATTCGACCAAGCATTATACTTTTTCGGAAAAAAGTTGCTTGTAAAAAATCTCCTTGTCAAAACTTTGTTTGTGACACACAAATTCAAATACCCAGTTCACTTGGGGGCTTCCTTCATAAAGCCTTTCCTCTTGCATATGATTATACTTGTATGGCTTCGTTCCTTTTCCGTGTATTATGCCATAATATGCACCATATTGACTTAAGCGATTTGCAAGGAGGGTTGCCTCGCTCCTGTGTTTACCCCTACGTTCCTGATTGTTCAGCTAGGGAGTAAAGGGAGCACCTCTGCGATTGTCACGATCGGGTCATCCGAGCTGGACCTCAGACTGGGTGAAGCCGAAAGCTAGCGCTCTTATTGTTTTCAATTATGGTCGGCACACAACGGAACTCATGAGTACATAAAATCTATTGCACAAGTCTCATAGTAACAATGAGCACCGAACAAAAGTATCGGTGGGGGTACTATTTTCTTCAAAGATGCTTCTTACACTTCGTCAGTAATATAGCATAAGTTCCCTGAGCACGCTTTGTCTGTTACAGCCTTATGGCCTGATTTCCTGGTTATCGAAAACACCGTCGATATTCTCGACAGCTGGAGTACCACTAGTAGAAAACAGTGCTATGGTCTAGGCCGCATCAGCCCATTAGTCCCAGTTCAATCTAGAACCGGGACCAATATGGGCATTGGTCCTGGTTCGTGAGCCCAGGGGCCGGCCGGGCCACGTGGGCCATTGGTCCCGGTTCATCTGGACCTTTTGGTCCCGGTTGGTGGGATGAACAGTGACCAATGGGCCTCCCTCCTGGCCCACCACCATTGGTCCCGGTTGGTGGCTTGAACCGGGACTAAAGGCTCCCCTTTAGTCCTGGCTCATGCCACCAACCGGGACCAATGAGGTGCCTATATATACCCCTCGCTCGCGAGCAGAGCACCCCAGTGCTCTATTTTCTCTGGCCGAGGGGAAGAGGGCTTTGTGGTGCTCTAGCTCACCTCCTATGCACATGAGGTGTTCGATGGAATGCCCGAGCCACACTACTTAAGCTTTCTCCTCTCGAAGCTCGACCTCCAAGCTCCATTTTCCTCGAGATTTGTCTAGATTTAGCGGTCCGTCACGCCCCGTCCCCGTCTTCACCGCCGTCGATCACCCGCGCCGATCTCATCACCGACACCACCGTGGTGAGCCTCTTGTTCTTATCTTCTTTCTGAAAGGAAAAATATTCTTACTTGTATGTTTAGATAGATACTTGTATCATTTTCTTACATTTTTATTGCATCTTATATAGTGCGATGGTTTTGGTATCCGCCCCCATCGGCCCTCGTCCTGTCTATGATTCGGATTTGGTATGTATATTATCTTTATAACTATTGGCTCATTTATTGTTTATGAAAATTATGCCGACCAACGTGACATAGATTTTATTTATCTAGGATGTATGTGAATCGGAAATGCCAACCAACCTTGTCGAGAGGTTAAATTTAGTTGAAGAAGAAAACAATTTGTTGAAGGAAAAAATAAAAAAATTGAGGAGGAGAAGATGATATTGGAGTTGCATGTTGCGGATGTCATCCATGATCACAAGATCAAGATGGATGCAATGCGCTTGAAGATTAGAAAGATTAGAAAATATGCCATTCATACCGAGGCTTGGTAGCATTATGCCGTTGGATCAATTGTTACCTTGGTTGCGATTATGATCGCATTTGTTTTCGCATTGAAATGTTTTACATAGTTTCAATGTATGGTTTAATTAATTAGATGCTCTGGAGAGATATATGTTATTAGATGAGAACTATGTATGCACTTTGGTTTTAATGTGATGATGAACTTCTATTAATTTGGACACTTAATTATATATAATGCACGCAGATGAACCGGCAATGGATGTACGGTGACAGACACACCCGCGAGTACATTAACGGCGTGCATGAGTTTCTCGATGCGGCTGAGGCAAACAAGCAGAATGGTTTTATGTGTTGTCCATGCACTGAATGTGGGAATACAAGGTCTTACTCTAACCGGAAAATCCTTCACTCCCACCTGCTTTACAAGGGTTTCATGCCACACTATAATGTTTGGACGAGGCACGGAGAAATAGGGGTTATGATGGAAGACGACGAAGAAGAAGAGTACGATGACAACTATGTGCCCCCTGAATACGGTGATGCTGCAACGGGGGGAGCTGGTGAAGATCAAGAGGAACCAGACGATGTGCCCAATGATGCTGCCACGGGTGAAGCTGCTGAAGATCAAGAGGAACCAGATGATGTGCCCGATGATGATGATCTCCGCCGGGTCATTGCCGATGCAAGGACGCAATGCATTAGTCAAAAGGAGAAGCTGAAGTTCGATCGCATGTTAGAGGATCACAAAAAAGGGTTATACCCCAATTGCGAAGATGGCAACACAAAGCTCGGTACCGTACTGGAATTGCTACAGTGGAAGGCAGAGAATGCTGTGGGTGACAAAGGATTTGAGAAGCTACTGAAAATATTGAAGAAGAAGCTTCCAAAGGATAACGAATTGCCCGACAGTACATACGCAGGAAAGAAGGTCGTATGCCCTCTAGGATTGGAGGTGGAGAAGATACATGCATGCCCTAATGACTGCATCCTCTACCGCGGTGCATACAAGGATCTGAACGCATGCCTGGTATGCGGTGCGTTGCGGTATAAGATCAGACGAGATGACCCCGGTGATGTTGACGGCGAGCCCCTCAGGAAGAGGGTTCCTGCGAAGGTGATGTGGTATGCTCCTATAATACCGCGGTTGAAATGTCTGTTCAGAAACGAAGAGCATGCCAAGTTGATGCGATGGCACGGTGAGAACCGAAAGAAAGATGGGAAGTTGAGAGCACCCGCTGACGGGTCATAGTGGAGAAAAATCGAGAGAGAGTACTGGGATGAGTTTGCAAAGGACCCAAGGAATGTATGGTTTTCTTTAAGCGCGGATGGCATTAATCCTTTCGGGGAGCAGAGCAGCAATCACAGCACCTGGCCCGTGACTCTGTGTATGTATAACCTTCCTCCTTGGATGTGCATGAAGCGGAAGTTCATTATGATGCCAGTTCTCATCCAAGGCCCTAAGCAACCCGGCAATGAAATTGATGTGTACCTAAGGCCATTAGTTGAAGAACTTTTACAGCTGTGGAATGGAAACGGTGTACGTACGTGGGATGAGCATAGACAGGAGGAATTTAACCTTAAGGCGTTGCTGTTCGTGACCATCAACGATTGGCCCGCTCTCAGTAACCTTTCAGGACAGACAAACAAAGGATACCACGCATGCACGCACTGTTTAGATGACACTAAAAGTATATACCTAGACAAATGCAGGAAGAATGTGTACCTGGGCCATCATCGATTTCTTCCGACCAACCATCAATGTCGAAAGAAAGGCAAGCATTTCAAAGGCGAGGCAGATCACCGGAAGAAGCCTGCCATGCGCACCGGTGATCACGTGCTTGCTATGGTCAATGATTTACACTACGTAATCTTTGGAAAGGGTCCCGGTGGACTATCTGTTCCGAATGACACTGAGGGACACGCACCCATGTGGAAGAAGAAATCTACATTTTGGGACCTACCCTACTGGAAAGACCTAGAGGTCCGCTCCTCAATTGACGTGATGCATGTGACGAAGAACCTTTGCGTGAACCTGCTAGGCTTCTTGGGCGTGTATGGGAAGACAAAAGATACACCTGAGGCACGGGAGGACCTGCAACGTTTGCACGAAAAAGACGGCATGCCTCGGAAGCAGTATAAAGGTCCTGCCAGCTACGCTCTTACGAAAGAAGAGAAAGAAATCTTCTTTGAATGCCTGCTCAGTATGAAGGTCACGACTGGCTTCTCGTCGAATATAAAGGGAATAATAAATATGCCAGAGAAAAAGTTTCAGAACCTAAAGTCTGATGACTGCCATGTGATTATGACGCAACTGCTTCTGGTTGCATTGAGGGGGCTTCTATCGGAAAACGTCCGATTAGCCATTGTGAAGCTATGTGCATTCCTCAATGCAATCTCTCAGAAGGTGATCGATCCAGAAATCGTACCAAGGCTAAGGAGTGATGTGGCGCAATGTCTTGTCCGTTTTGAGCTGGTGTTCCCACCATCCTTCTTCAATATCATGACGCACGTCCTAGTTCATCTAGTCGACGAGATTGTCATCCTGGGGCCCGTATTTCTACACAATATGTTCCCCTTTGAGAGGTTCATGGGAGTCCTAAAGAAATATTTCCGTAACCGCGCTAGGCCAGAATGAAGCATCTCCATGGGCCATCAAACAGAGGATGTTATCGGGTTTTGTGTTGACTTCATTCCTGGCCTTAACAAGATAGGTCTCCCTAAATCGCGGTATGAGGGGAGACTGACTGGAAAAGGCACTCTTGGAAGAGACTCAATAATATGCAGGGACAGATATTCTTGGTCTCAAGCACACTACACAGTTCTACAGAACTCTACCTTGGTGACCCCGTATGTCGATGAACACAAGAACAGTCTGCGCTCCAAACACCTGGAGCAATGCGATGACTAGATTACATGTGAACACATCAGGACTTTCAGCAGTTGGTTGGAAACACGTCTCAGAGGTGACAACACTGTTTGTGATGAGTTGTACTTGTTGTCCAGGGGACCATCTTTGACTGTATTGACTTACAAAGGATACAAGATAAATGGGAATACATTTTACATGATCGCCCAAGATCAAAAGAGCACCAACCAAAATAGCAGTGTCCGCTTTGATGCAGCAACCGAGAGCGGAAAGGACACATATTATGGTTACATAGTGGACATATGGGAACTTGACTACGGACCTGATTTTAAGGTCCCTTTGTTTAAGTGCAAATGGCTCAATCTGTTAGGCGGCGGGGTACAGGTAGACCCACAGTACGGAATGACAACAGTGGATCTGAAAAATCTTGGGTACACTGACGAACCGTTCGTCCTAGCCAATGATGTGGCATAGGTTATCTATGTGAAGGACATGTCTACCAAACCAAGAAAAAGAAAAGATAAGGAAGCGAATACATCATACGATGAGCCAAAGCGCCACATAGTTCTTTCAGGAAAAAGGGACATCCTGGGAGTGGACGGCAAGACAGACATGTCTGAAGATTATGAAAAGTTTCATGAAATTCCTCCCTTCAATGTCAAGGCTGACCCAAGCATCCTGATAAACAATGAAGATTATCCATGGTTACGGCGCAATAAGCAAATGACACAAGCGAAGAAAAAGTGAAGACTTTCTCCCGCAATAAGCAAATGCTATGTGGGTGAAATTATGATACCATCCCAACTTTCAACTTTTTCAGAGTTCATTTGAAATGCTTTCATGTCTTATGGTTTGAAACTTTGATACTTCGAAAGTGATTTTCCATTTTGTACACGAAGTGCATCAAGTTTTTGTCGTAACCCTCCCTACTTTTTGGAACATGCTATGTGGGTGAAATGATGATACCATGCCAACTTTCAACCTTTTCAGAGTTCATTTTGAAATGCTTTCCAATTTCAGAGTCATTTAGCTCAAAGAATGAATTAATAGCAAACAAAATGAACTACAAAACTTTTATGAAAATAAAAACAATCAATTAAAATATTATGTTATGATCAACTAAAATAAAACTATAATATTCTTCAATAGCAAAAAGAATATAATTTGTGTGACCTAAAATCACACTATAAGTATTTAATTGTAAGTATAAATAAAAAATAAATAGCAAAGAAGAAAAAAATTCTAATTTTATAGTAAAGTTATTCATAAACTAGTGATTCACACAAATTTTTAAAAATTCAAATTTAAACTCTTTAAAATTTAAAACTAATGGCACTAATAGAAAGTTTATAATTTTTGTGACCTAAAAGCAAAAAGAAATCACTAAAAAACTGTAAGTATTTAGTTGTAAGTAGAAATAAAAAATAAATAGAAAACAAATTCTAATTTTATAGTAAAGTTATTCATAAACTAGTGATTCACACAAATTTTTAAAAATTCAAATTTAAACTATTTAAAATTTAAAACTAATGGCACTAACAAAAAGTTTATAATTTTTGTGACTTAAAAGCAAAAATAAATCACTAAAAAACTGTAAGTATTTAGTTTTAAGTAGAAATAAAAAAATAAAAATAAAAAACCAAAAAAATGTAGAAATAAAAAAGAAAAAACCAAAAAAAATGCCGCCTACTGGGCCTCCACGGCCTGAATACGACTAGAAACCCTACATGGGCCAGGATTCAGGCCCGTAGAAGGCCCAATAGGCCCACAGGCAAACCAGTGTCAAATTAGGCCCATAGGCCTGCAGTTCAGAGGAGTTCGAGAGGGAGGAGGCAGCAGAGCTTATAAACTGGTGTTGGGCACTGTCAACTAGCGAGGTGGGACTAAACTTTTGGGTGCGGGGCAGCACAAGGGCATTGGTCCCGGTTGGTGGCACCAACCGGGACTAAAGGTGGCATTGGTCACGGTTCGTGGCACCAACCGTGACCATTGCCCCCCCCCTTAGTCCCGGTTGGTGCCACCAACCGGGACCAATGGACTTCGCTTCCCGCCCTTTGGGCTGCCGAAAAGAGGCCTTTGGTCCCAGTTGGTGGCACCAACCGGGACTAAAGGGGGCAATGGTCACGGTTGGTGCCACCAACCGGGACCAATGCTCCGTCTATATAAGCCACACTTGTGAAAATTTTGGTACACTTTCTTCGATCCCGCCCCGACGTCGCTGCCAGACTGCCCCTCTGCTCGCCTCGCCGTCGCCGCCGTTGCCCCTGCCCCGCCCCCAAGCGCGCCCTGCCTCGCCGTCGTCGCCGACCCCGAGCCGCCCCGCCGTCGCCCTCGCCCTCGCCCTCGAGCTCCGCCGTCCCCGAGCCCCAGAGCTCCTGCCCCGCGCGCCCCCGAGCTCCGCCGTCCGCCGTTGCCCTCGCCCCGCCGTCGCCCTCGCCCTCGCCGACCACGAGCCCGTCCTCGTCGCCGTCGCCCCCGACGCCGGCCGCCCGCGTCTCCTCCCCGATCCCTCCGGGAGAGGTAGCTACCGCGCGCCCCATCCTCTCCTTCCTTCCCTGCTCCTTAATTTGCCAAATATTGATATGATGTAGATGTATGTATGTATGTATGTATGTATGAGTTGGGGAGGAAGTTTATAATTTTTGTTCATATATACTATAGATGTATGTATGATGAATTTTGATATTTTTTGTTCATATATAATGTAGATGTATATGTATGTATGGAATCATATCGATGGATGTATGTATATAGAACATTCGTAGAAAATATGACCAATGACCCCCTCCGGTTCACTCGGGAACACTAACTATCTTGGAGAAAAAAATGTTATCGGGGAAAAACATGAGAGGAAGAAGAGGATAAAAAAGAAGAGGAAGAAGAAAAAAAAGAGGAGAAGAAAGAATAGAGGAGCTTCTCCTCTATTCTTTCTTCTCCTCTTTTTTTTTCTTCTTCTTCATCTTTTTTTTATCGGGAGGGGTCGACGGTCGCCTAGGGGTCGAGGGTCGAAAGGGGGTCGACGGTCGCCTAGGGGTCGAGGGTCGAGAGGGGGTCTAGGGTCGCCGAGAGAGGAGAGGAAGACGAGGAGAAATAAATAAGAAGAAGAAAAAGAAGAAAAAGAAGAGGAGAAGAAGAAAGGAATAGAGGAGAAGGAGAGAAAAATAGAATATATATTCTATTTTTCTCTCCTTCTCCTCTATTCCTTTCTTCTTCTCCTCTTTTTTTTCTTCTTTTTTTTTCTTCAACACGTGGGGGGGGGGTCGAGAACGCCGTACATTCATGAGAGAGGCGAGGAAGAAGGGGAAGAAGAGGAGAGGAAGAAGAGGAAGTCTTCTCCTCTATTCTTTCTTCTCTTCTTTTTTCTTCTTCTTCTTCCTCTTTATTTTATCGGGAACTTGGGTCGTCGAGAGGGTCGCCGAGCGGTAGAGGAGAAACCCTAAATAGAAAGTATCGTCGGTGTGAGATACATGTACCGTCGGTGTCGAACACTACATCCACATCCCACAAGTGGCGCGGGCTTCGACACCGACGTCACTTGTGGGACGTGGATGTAGTGTCCGACACCGAAGGCCACATGTATCTCACACCCACGATACTTGCTAGCTATTTAGGGTTTCCTTTGACACTACGCAACCTCCCGACCCCTCGGCGATCCTCTCGAACATGAGAGGAAGAAGAGGATCGTCGAGGGGTCGAGGGTTCCAGGGTCGTCCAGGGTTCGAGGGGTCGAGGATCGCCGAGGGGTCGAGAGAGGTTTCCTAGTGTCAAAGTATTGAAGAAATCCATGCCTTCATCATTAGCAGGAAGTAACCAGGGCATGTTGGTACGAAGTTCTGCAAAGTTGTTTTGGGATGGAGTCCCGGATAGAATAATCTGCCTTTTGGTGCCAATTCAGCAAAGGCCTTCCAAATAGCGATATTCGGAAGGCTCTTTCTGAACTTTGTACCAAAAAGCGAATTATCCTATCTGGGACTCCGTTCCAGAACAACTTTGAAGAGCTTCGTACCATCATGCACATGTTACTTTCGCCTAATGATGAAGACATGGTTTTGTTGAATCCTTTGACACTAGGCAACCTCCCGACCCCTCGGCGATCCTCTCGAATATGAGAGGAAGAAGAGGATAAAAAAGAAGAGGAAGAAGAAAAAAAGAGGAGAAGAAAGAATAGAGGAGTTCTTCTCCTCTATTCTTTCTTCTCCTCTTTTTTTTCTTCTTCTTCCTCTTTTTTTTATCGGGAACGAGGGTCGTCGTTGTCGATATATACCCCCTCCCAATAGCTTACTATGATTAGGTAGCTAGTTCTACATTTGGTACTAATATATCCATCTGTCATGTTTGAATAATAATTGCCATGTTGTAAATATTTGTAGAAACTATGGACACCGCCCTAGACGAAGCACCAAAAGAAGCGTTGTTGAGGGAGATAATCGCAGAAGGAAGTGATGACGTCTCGTACTTTCTCGGCGAAACCGATGGTCTGGGTGAACAAGCTGGCTACGGTGACCTTATGCCGGTGCAAGAAGAAGAACATGAGGACGGCTCCGGTGACCCAATGTCGGTGCAAGAAGGAGACCGTGATGACGGCTCCGGTGACCGAACCGAGTCCGGCCAGGTATATATATTAGTTAAGCCTATGCTGACTAGCTGATTGATGCATTCATTGTTTTGGTATGTACACATATTAATTAAGTCTTTGTTCTTTTTTCTAGCCCTCCGGATCGAGCACAACTTCGGTAAAGAGACGAGGCCCGAAGAAAAAGTTGAGCTCGGATGAAAAGCTTGAGATCACAGAAATCGCGCCCGACGGCCATCCTATTGAACCCCTCCGGACAAAGAGCACATTTGTTGCTCAGTGCGGGGTTCTGGTTAGGGACAAGATCCCGATAAGCATCCAGCAATGGTTTAAGCCGGCTACAGAAGACCCTGAGGTGTCTTATGTCAATGATATGCAGAAAAATGATGTTTGGACTGAGCTGAAGTCAAATTTCACCCTACCGCCAGAGGATAATCCAGAGAACCCAATTAAAGAGAAATTAATCAAGTCTTTTGCTCTGAAGAGGATGGCAGAGCTATTCAGGAGGTGGAAGAAAGAGCTGAATAATAAGTTAGTAGAAAATAATGAGACACCAGAATTCAAGGGCAGATATGAGAAGATCAGAGATCACTGGCCCGCATTTGTGGCCCACAAGACATCAGAAAAGAGTAAGAAGATGTCGGCGACAAACAAGAAAAATGCTGCGAAGAAGAAGCTTCACCATCGCACGGGGTCAGGTGGCTACCTCGTAGCCTGGCCTAAGTGGTCCAAGATTGAGAATGATCTGATTCATAAAGGGATCGAACCAGAGACAAAGAACTAGCCAGACCGTTGCCGGACTTGGTTCTTCGGGGCTGGCGGAACGTTGGACCCCGAAACAGGGAAGTGCATTTAGACGAACGAACAAATGGACATACCAATCAGTAAGCTTAAGCAGTATATCGAAGCAGCGCAGGAAGGGACGTTCTATCCAGACAGGGAGAACGACGAGCTCACAATGGCCCTCGGGAATCCTGAGCACCCTGGACGGACATGAGGCACGCCAGGCTCCGTTTCGTGGAAGGTTGGGTTTCCGGACGCAGGCGGTTACAAATCCCATGAGAGGAGGAAAAACGTGTAGCAGACCGAAATGCAGGCGCTGCAAGAAAGGGTAGACGCGATAGAAGAACGAGAAGCAAATCGCAGCAAACGTACTGCCGAAGCCTCCCCCGAAGCTACCCCGCCATCTCAGCGCAGAAGCAGCGTGGCTTCCACCGAGCTGCTTCAGCCGAAGCATGCCTTGACGGCTCCTGCCAGCTATCCTGTGGATGCTATAACGGAGTCTCAAAATTGCCACCTTATGACGCAATGGATGAATTTGAAGGTCAAGGCGGCTGTTGGCTCTGTTTATCCTAATGAACCCGGTGCAACTTTTCATTGCCGGCCGATTCCAGAAGGATATGCAAGGGTGATGGTGGATGAGATAACGGAGGGATTTGAGGACCTCCAGCTTGACAACCCTACCGGTGAAGGGGAGACTGGGCTGGGGTCTGCTTTGAAGACTCCATGCCTATGGCGGAAGGAGCTCATCAACCTTCCAAACTGGACGCCTCCGCCTCCTCCTCCTCCTCCGGCGAGTCAGGGCACTCTGCCTCCTCCACCGCCTCCTCCTCCGGCGAGTGACGATCAGGGCCCTCGGCAGGCTCCTTCTCCGGCGCGTGGCGGCACTCCGCCTCCTTCTCCGCCTGTGCCGACGCGCCCGAGCAGCCAGCCTCCTCCTTCTCCGCCTCATCAGCAAGGGCGAAAGAGACCTACCGCCGCTCCAGCTGCTCCAGTGGGTCGTAGTCCTTCTCCTCCGCCTCTTAAGCAAGTAAAGAAGACAACCGCTCTGTCTGCTCGGTCGGCGTCTAGCAGTACAACCAGAGGCGGTCGGACATACAGATTCGGTCCTTCTCTGAAGACTCCAGAGAAGTTACCGTACGAGAGGACCCAGGAGGAGAACGCCAAGATCGCGCGAGAAGAAGTGAGGAAATTCTTTGAAGGGGTGAAAGCAAAGAAACATCCACCTCCGGAGTAGAAGGTAGATCGGGTGAAAGTGAAGCGCACTCTGGCTGCCCTGACAAAACCACCGAAGTCTGATCTGCCGAAAGGAAACTATGACCGCATTATTGGAAAGGAATTTGCCGAAGTGGAGCGGTCAGGAAGTACTGTCAGTGATCAAAGGCTGAAAGAACGATGAGCTGGGAAACAAATTGCCCAGCTCGGCGAACAAGCGAAGCAATCGTGCCCCCCGCTCAAGGTGCCTAGCCACAATGTCGCTAATGATCCGAGGATGGTGCCCGGTTATAGCAATCTTGCAGATTACTTGCCTGACGAAGTACATTATGAACCCATGGATATGCAGATACAAAGATATGAGTACGGGAAGCCTCTCATCAAAGATGAAAGATCTCTATCAACGATGATGAGAAGATTGCATGATTGGTACTTGAAAATCTGCAGAGACTCTGGGGGAGGAGTACTTTGTATTTGAAAGTTAAACAGGAGCATGACCTCGTTGGAATTGATCTGTTGCCTGTTCCATTTGAGGAGTTCTATCAGTTTTTCAATCAATTGGCCCTCGATAAAACAACGGTCGCCTGCTACTGTCTGTAAGTAGTACTACTTCTGTCATTAAGTTTCTCTGTATAGCTTAGCTCTTTCATTGCATGTATTTATAATCATCCTCACTATATTATGCAGATTGAAGATCGTCGAATTGAAGAAAAGACAAGTCGGTGATATTGGGTTCATTAACACATATCTCATAGATGCAACTCAGGTTAAATTTCATGCCGCAGAAACCGAGGCCAGCATGCTACAATCGTTGATAATAAATCAAAACAAAGATATAATACTCTTTCCTTACAACTTCAAGTGAGTGTTACTGTCTTGTGCGTATTCGGTTTCCCTTATATATTAGTCAAGGTTATAGTAATGTAATTGATGAGTTATGCATGCGTGTGCAGTTTCCACTATATTCTCCTACATATTAAGCTTGAGCAGGGACTAGTAACCGTCTTAGACTCAAGACGAAAAGATCCCAAGGACTATGCAGACATGACTCAAATACTCCAGAAGTAAGTTAAATCGATCATTATCCACCATATCAGCAACTTTGTTCATTTCCTGATATATCAAGTAACTGTTTTCTTTGTCCGGCAGGGTTTGGAGAAAATTCACCAAAAAAGCTCCGGGACTGCCGAAGGAGCTGCAATTTAGACACCCGAAAGTAAGTACTAGCTATAGTAGCATTTTAAGCGCATCTACTAGTCATTCAAGCGCTAGTTTCATCAATACCATTTGGCATTATTGCTTATCAGTTTGATTAACCTCTATTTCTTGTAAAGTGGTTATGGCAGGAACAAGGGAATGATTTCTGTGGATACTAGGTTTGCGAGTCCATCCGCCACACGACCTGTGAGCGGGGCTACACTGACGAACAATATGAAGTACGTAAATAACAACATTCACAATTTTATTTTATTACCATCATTTGTGTTGAGTTTCATTCATTCATATATATATGTATTGACCCCCTTCTTTAAATTAGATCTTTCGGAAGCGGGATGAACTCCTAGCACCAGCTCGCATGCGAGGAATTCAAGAGGAATTGGCGGCATTCTTTCTTGACCACGTGATCCCTGAAGACGGAGAATTCTATGTTAAACCTGAGTCCATATGATTATATTTGCAAGAGATAATTACTGTATATATGTAGCCGGTAGTGTCAGATAGATATACGAGAACTTGTTGTTCGACCAATCTCTCGGAGTAGGAGAGGTGGTCGATATCACTTCTCTCTGTATGCATATATGTTCATGATGATCTTCTGTTTCCTTCGTTTGCTTACTAGCTAGCCAGCGTGTCTAGTCCTCTCTATACGTATGTATAGTACGTAGCGTCGACCAAGCACGGACATAAGAGAGGACACTTCTCTCTATTAATTATAGCTAGCTAACACAATATATGAAACACCTAAAATAACCCCCCAAAACCCCCAACCCTCCCCCCTTCAAAAAAAACAAAAACCCCAGCCACAGAAATGCTGACGCGTGGATGCCTATTGGTCCCGGTTGGTGCCACCAACCGGGACCAAAGGGTCTCCTGCCTGGGCTCTGCGCACTGCCCACGTGGAGGGCCTTTAGTCCCGGTTCTGGATTGAACCGGGACTAAAGGGGGGAGGTATTAGTACCAACACTTTAGTCCCGGTTCAGTAACCGGGACTAAAGGCCCTTACGAACCGGGACTATAGGCCCTTTTTCTACCAGTGTACATAACACTCTTCGGCGCTTGACCGAAGAGGGAGAAGCCAACGGTCGGCTAAGACACGTATAAAGATCGGGTGAACACATATATGATATAAGTACTTTGGTACATACATTCATTATACATAAAATTCTTTTACCCAAGTCACTTGGGGGCTCTTAAATGTACATGAGCTGTTTTATAATAAGTGTTCTTTTTCTTAGTTGTTGCAAAGTTTTATTATTATTATATTATTAATATTATTATTATTATTATTTATCACTCCTTTTTTCGACACGAGTGTGCGGTCACTAGCCGGGGAGCCTAATTTCTCTCTCAAATCCGCTAGAGTTTAGTTTGCTAAGATGGCCTAACGAGAAGTACTCCGCCTTCGGGATAGGAGGTTGAAGCCATAGGCTGACCCGCTTGAGGTCTTGAGATAAGATGTGTCATGATAAAGCACGACAGAAGCACTTTTTTTTTTCTAAAGTCCAATTTTCAGATTGGCACCGAATACTTGATCTTATTCGGACGTCAGGTTTTCACTGACGTATTTTGGTTTTCCAACCTATGGCACTTTTAAACTATTTGTGCGTTTTCAGTATTAGTCTCGTAGTGCAACGCCGGACACCTTTAGCGATTCGGCAAAAACACTCTCGGATATTGCCATATATGCATCAGTTTCGAATTGTGTCTTCGGTCAATTGTTGGGTCGCCCGGCTCCTGTGCTTGCCTCCTACATTCCGCTTTGTTCGGCTAGGTGTGCAAAGGGAGAACCACTGCGATTGTGCTTCCAGCTCGCATGGTTAAGTACCTCAGTGGAGAAAGCCGAAAACTGACTGTCACAATAGGCGTAAACTGGTCAGCGATCCAATGACTATGTTAAATGACGGGCTCTTCGGAACATTGGCCGAAGTGTTTACGGCTTGACCTCGGATGTCGCCGAACACTAACTGGGGGTCATAGCAAGCTTTCCTAGTTTAAAGCTCCAATGACTAAGCGAAAGTTATAAACCCCGCATATCTGATTGCCTCGTTTCCGCTAACACAACCGCCTTCGGGCACCGAGACGTCGACTAAGGGTTGTTTTGTTATTGCGGAAACACCCTGCGTAGTATCTACCAAGGGGTAGAGGCCGATGATGGGACACTTTCAACTGATAAACGATCGCAATGGAGTCAAAATAATGATGTAAAGTACTTGGATACATAGAATCATTACACATAATCTGTGATTTTACTCTGGATATCGATCCTTAATTCGGCGACCCGTGCCCACATTAAGGCTCGGGGGCTACTGGGCTTTGCGCTCATTATTTACAAATATTAAAGGGGCACATCGATCCCCTGATCTGGTGTTGCCACCCGACCAGTGTCTCGGGAGCCCGGATACATTTCGTCGTTGGAGCTTGTACACAGTACGGCATTGGAGCTCAGATACATTTCGTCGTTGGAGCTCGGAAGCAGTCCGGCATTGGTGCTCGGCTGCAAAAGATACCTCAAATGCAGTCCGACGTTAGAGTTCGGACGCAAGAGGACACTGCCTCCCGGGAACAACTTCAAACCCGAGGTGTGGCATAAAAATAACAAGGCATTGATAAAGGCCGGAAACTTAAGGGGGCTCCTCGGATACCCGACATGTAAACTCTTTGGATTCACTTTGGCATTCCTCAAGATCGAAGAGAGAAGATTTGTTAAACCAGTTTTCAACACCGACGACCGAAGATGAAGAACAGTTCGGAAGAATCGAGGAGCGTCCCTAACTTGAAGACCGGTTCAGGGGGCTACTGACGGTGTCCTGGACTAGAGGGTACTCACCATGTCATCTCCCAATCTGTTAGATTGGGCCGAGGACCCCCATGGCCATATACTCATGGGCCAATTCGGACAGCTGCCGCATACAAAGAAGATTCCACAAGACTTGGCGATCAAGACAAGGACTCCTCCCCACCGCCGTATTCGGCTAGGACTCTTGTTATCCTAGGCCTCTGGCGCATTATATAAACCGAGGCCATGCTAGTCGATAGATGATATACAACAACAATCATACCATAGGCTAGCTTCTAGGGTTTAGCCTCTACGATCTCGTGGTAGATCAACTCGTGTAATACTCATATCATCAATATCGATCAAGCAGGACGTAGGGTATTACCTCCATCAAGAGGGCCCGAACCTGGGTAAACATCGTGTCCCCCGCCTCCTGTTACCATCCGCCTTAGACGCACAATTCGGGACCCCCTACCCGAGATCCGCCGGTTTTGACACCGACAGTAGGTTTCACTAGTGGCTTCTCTCGAGAAAATAGCAAACGGTAGGTGAACGAATTACTGTTGGGCAATTGATAGAACTTCAAATAATCATGATGATATCCAGGGAATGATCATTAGATATGCATCACGTCCAAGATTAGTAGATCGACTCCTGCCTGCATCTACTACTATTACTCCACACATCGACCGCTATCCAACATGCATCTAGTGTATTAAGTTCATGGAGAAACGAAGTAATGCAATAAGAATGATGACATGATGTAGACAAGGTCTATTTATGTAGAAATAGACCCCATCATGTAATACTTAATAGCAACGATACATATGTGTCTTTTCCCTTTCAATCACTGGGATCAAGCACCGTAAGATCAAACCCATTATAAAGCACCTCTTCCCATTGCAAGATAAATAAGATCAAGTTGGCCAAACAAATCCCAAATATCGAAGAAGAAATACGAGGCTATAAGCAATCATGCATATAAGAGATCAAAGAAGAGTCAAATAACTTCCATGGATAGAAAGATAGATCTGGTCATTAACTCAAAGTTCATCCAATCCCAACAAACACACCGCAAAAAGAGTTACATCGTATGGATCTCTAAGAGACCATTGTATTGAGAATCAAACGAGAGAGAGGAAGCCATCTAGCTACTAATTATGGACCCATAGGTCTACAAAGAATTACTCACGCATCATCGGAGAGGCTCCAATGGGCATGATGAACCCCTCTTTGATGTTGCCAAGATTGGATCTCGTGTTTCTAGAAATTGCGGTGGGTGGAATTTATTTTCGTCGACTCCCCTAGGGTTTCTGGAATATTGGGGTATTTATAGAGCAAAGAGGCGGTTCAGGGGGCACCCGAGGTGAGCACAACCCACCTGGGCGCGCTTGGGCCTTCAGGGGCGCCCTGGTGGGTTGTGCTCCCATTGGAGCACCCTAGGTGCTTCTCCAGCCCACTGAATGTCTTTTGTTCGAAAAAAAAATCCACAAAAAGTTCGCTGTGTTGGGACTCCGTTTGGTATTGATTTCCTGCGATGTAAAAAACATGCAGAAAATAGCAACTGGCACTTGGCACTATGTCAATAGGTTAGTACAAAAAAATGATATAAAATGACTAAAAAGATTGTAAAATATCCAAGAGTGTTAATATAACAGCATGGAACTATCAAAAATTATACATATGTTGGAGACGTATCAGCCGTACGGCAAGATTCCTCTGACCAAGCACTACAAAAAAAAGACACATTTGTGACATTTTGGGCCGAACAAATTTTTTTCTGTCATGCTTATGACACTTCTATGACGATAATTGTGAAAAACCCTGGTGTCATCATAGATGTGTTGGGATCCTACTTCTATGACAAAAAAATCATGCTAGAAAATGGGCTTTTCGTCCTGGGCGGGCCGGAGACGCATCTGCATGACATTCTTTGGGCCGTCCATGACAGAAAAATCCGTGGTAGAAGAGAGGGAAGGAAAATTTTGGGGAGTTCCCGGTTACAGTGGGTGGTCGGGGGCTGAGCGATGCCCGTTTCTCTCGTACACGAACATGCGTGGGTGCAAGGCATTGGGCTCTAACTAAACCCGAGCGAGGCGTTCGCCTACCGAACCCGAACGATTGCACTGCAGGCTACGCGTTATTGAACCTGAGCGATTGATCGATCTGGCTGTTACCTAAACCTGATCGAGTGATTCCTTCGCTACTGCTGCTAACTGAAGCCGATCGAACCCTGCTGCCTTCTTCCCTTGAGGAACAGTGAGCGTTGTTGGGGGGTGTTGGATGAACAGTTCCCGGTGGGGGGGTGGATGAACAGGACCCGTGGTGTCGCCGCTGGATGAACATGACCTAGATCGATCCAGGCGGTTGGGGTGGATGAACAGGACCCCGTGGTGGGCTGGATGAATAGGACCCCATGGAGGGCTGGATGAACAGGACTCCGTGGAGGGCTGGTTGAACAATAGCCGGTGGAAGGCTGGATGAACAGTAGCCCGTGGAGGAGTGGTTGAACAGGGCCCCGTGGAGAGGGCTGGTTGAACAGTAGCCAGTGGAGGAGCGGTGGAGGCTGGATGAACAGGAGCTTGTGGATGAACAGTCGTAGGTGGAGGCTAGAGGCTGGAGGAGGTCGATAATGGATGAACAGTAGCCCGTGGAGGCTGGAGGACGTCGACGGTAGAGATGAACAGTATCCCGTGGAGTCCCGTTTTGTGGTACCCCACACCCCTCCAGATCAACAAGACCTCGTTTCGACCATAGGAGGTCCAAGAGAAGTTTGTTTCCTCCGTTTTGCGTGTAATAAGGAGGAATTTTCTTGTGTGCAGCCGTGGACCCAGTTGTCAGCCTCTTCATGCATCGTCTACTTTCGATGGATGTCGTTTGTTGACCACCTTGACCATGTTGCGCTGAGAGCACTAGGGCGGTGGATGACGGCGCGGCCTGGGAAGGGAACTACATGGAGCCGGGGAAGACGCGGAAGTGGATGCCCATGCTGAGGGGAGTTCGAGCGCTGACTGGTCGGTTACGGGGCGATGCTAACGTTGCCATAAAATAATAGGATGTGCGGGTGGGTAGAGGGATGGACTGCCGGCAACACAGCCGACCACAGGAGGAGGGAGCAGGAAGTCCCGCCGGCGCTAGTTTGGGCGAATTGAGCAGGAAGATCAGAGATTGAAGAAGCACGACGGCCGTTGGATGGACAACCAACAGTCACTGCTCTATGTTGGCTATGTTGACAAAGCCTTGCGTACGCGTCAAAAACCAATTTAGGACAGGATCATCATCAACCTAGTAGGCCTAGAAGCTCGCCTCCAAATCTGTGGAGAACAACATATAGCCCATTAGCCATTATTTTCAACAATTTATAGCTCATTTTCTAATTCCTAAGGATATTTTCAAGCCCATATTCTTTTTATTAGCATTACAGACCATATATTCTGGGCACTGCTAAAAAATTCAATGAAATTTTCCATATTTCGATGGGGTCCGAACTCTTTTAATCATGAAATTTCGAGTCACGTTAAAGATAATTTTTTAAAAAAATATCAAAATAAAATTAAAAAAATATCCGGCAAAAAATGAATGAAATTTAAAATATTTACTAGCAAGATGCATGTGCGTTGCACGGAACATGAAGATGCATTTGTATGATTAGTTTATCTTGTGGGAGAAAAGGATGAACGAGGGAAGGCCGTATCAGAAAATGTGGAGAGGAGTGCCGGTAAATTGTCATAGTTTCCTTCCTATCCGTTAGATATAGATTGGCTGGCCTATATTACAGGATGGCAGGCACACCATCATCACCAACTCTGCTTTTTATAAGAGTAGTGAAATCCAAAAAAATTAATATTTTAATGTAATTATCGGTTGGCTTTGGTTTAAAAATTTACATCCCATTTCTTACAAGTTATAGACCATTTACTGGGGAAGCCCATTTCTTACTACTTACATCCCTCCTCGTCTTGAATGATTTGTGCCCCAGTAGGTCTGAGAGAAGCATGTAGGCCTCGGTTGGGTATTCTCCAAAAAAGAAATGGGCTAGCCATTTTCAGAAAGAAAAAAGATATCAAGTGGGCTCGTCATGTGCTTAAATAAAGGCGTAAGCGTCGGTTAAACGGGCCACAGCCCCCGCACAGCATGCAGTTGAGCTCCGTCTCTAAAACTAAAAAATAACCAGGCAAATTGTTGCGTCCCTAGTGTTATCCGCTCGTTGTGTAATTTTCTCGTTTATTGACTACATTGACAATGGCGTAGGACCTAGTTGTCAAACAATTGGGAGGATGTATTTTTTGTTTGTAGGAGTAATAACGAGGCACTTGCTTGCGTAATGCAATGACCCTGGTGGGTCCCTACTGCCAGCCTCTCCACATAAAGTCATCTCCTGACTCCTCTCGGTGGCGGGCATAGCAAGCGAACCAAGGCGGAGAACGACGGCAAGGCCTCGAACGGGAACGAACTGGAGCAATGGAAGGTGCGACAGTGTAGTGGCAGGCGGAGGGGAGTATGACGGCAACAACATGTAATTGCAGCTTACAAACAGTCCAAAAGGCCCAAGGATTAATTGTTCATCAAATTTAGACAAGACCCATATTGAACATGGCAATAACATCTAAACCAACCACTCTTTTTTCCAGTCACAAACAAGTGGATCGTTCTGATCCATAAAATGAACATCCCGTGCAAAAAAATTTATTGGAGGATGACTAAAAGTTGATGTAAATAGAAGCCAAGCACATTCAGAAGCCTATATGTCCACCTGAAACTTCTTTTTTTGCTGTTCAACTTGTCCTTCCGTGAGAAATCTCTTTACGAAAAACTTAAGCCTCATGGACAATACTAACCTCGCATTAAACAGGAAGAATGTGACAAAGCTTCTATTTAATTGGTTTGATGCATATCCATCCATCGTTATTGTCCTCAAACGAATGTCATGAGAACTGAGAAAATCCTGGTGCTTCTTACGACACCGATTGGTTATACATATTCTTCCATGTGGTTGCAGTGCCTAAGTAGACATGAAGATTGAAAACAGTTAAGGTCTGAAAAAAGACTATGTTGAAAGAGCGACAGCTGAACAGTTAATTCAAGTACAATATATACGGGCTTTCAATGTGCATGAAATCATCACATTTATATATAAATTCTCCAGAGATCAAAAGCATCGCACCAAGCCAATAATTATGTTCAGATCAAAATTAAACATTCCGATATATAAGATCTTGACAGAATCCAGCAACATTGATAGGCTATCCATGGACGAACTCTTCATTGAGCATATAACATAATATTAGTACCCAAAGCGTACTCCAAGATGATATAAAACTTATGCACACAAATGAAAAATGCATCTTATGATTACAAATGTGTAGATGATAATATACGGTACCTGAAAAAGTGAGGAGCCAAACACCAACTTCCTGTGATCATTAAATGGATCACAAATTACACCAAAGGTCTCCACTTTGGGCGTAGAGACAACAGTTATTTGTGAAGGTTTATAACAATCATCAAGGAGCAACCTTTGAAGTGAAGGGGCATCTTTGATGTGAGCTGCTATCCTTCAAAACAAATTCCAATGCTTTTAAGGTGAGGCAACTTTATTTGGAGACAACTGATAGGGATTTCTATTCCCAAAACAATCAGCAAGCGCTCCCGGGCAGGGCAACTAGAGTCGATGATGTTGTGCAGTGAGGCCTCAGATAGATAAACCACAACAAGCGAAAGTTTTTTTAGCAGTGGGAGTCGAAGCATTTGTACCAGATCATGTGGTAGATGGCATAGGGCGAAGGTGGCGGTGTGGAGAGAGGAGGAAAACCGCGAGATGGACAACGGTGGTGTGGGAACAAATTCTTGGTTTGTTTGTGGTATGAAACTTACGTGGTAATGGTAGAACTCAAACTGCCGGAGTTTTACGAATTCAGGGGATGTCAGCCAAGTGTCCACCATGCAGGGTATGGACAGCAGGTAGCGTGTCGGGACGCAGAGGCATGGAACAGGGCCCTGCTGGTGAGAGGAGACGATGGCTCTGAGGAGATCAAATTCAGGAAGGACAAAAAATCTGACGACAGTCAAGATTGAGGGGCGTGGTGCACCATATCGGGCGCCACCGAGTTGAGAGAACTTGTGTGCGGCAGGAGTCCTTTGAGGGCAGAAGCGAGATGATCTTCTCGAGCATGACGTCCGGGAGATCGCTAATGTGGTCCACCGGAGATTCTAATTGTTCCTCAGATCCGGGTGGAGGGGGACTTCAACCGGCGTCGCCGCTAGTGGGAGCCTCATCTTCCTGGCACTGGGGCCAACCGACTCCATTTTCCTTGCAGGCGTGGCACCGAGTTCACGGGTTTGAGCAGAGTAGCCAGAGATGAGCCTAGCGTAGTGCAAGTGGTGAAGAAGGAGGGTTGGGGTTTTCTGTATGAGTGGAACAAGAGGAGCAGGCATTTTTGTACGAGTGAGGAAGAAGGTTAGCGGGGGTTTTCTGGATGAGTAAGGAAGATGTGGAGCAGGGGGAATTGGAGGGAGACAGAAGCGGGAGAGTGAGCTGCAGTATAAGTGGAAGTGAGGAGGAAGGAGGGTTTTTCCGGGATCGCCCCCTCTTCAAGAAATATGGGCTTCTCCTCACAAAAATCAAAAACAAATGGGCTTTAAGATGGATAGGCTTTTGTATCGGCCCAGTTGGCTGCCTGTCTTTCGTACTGGAGGGCCTTGTGCTAGAGGCAGCCCGAGACACTCTCTAGCTTATTGCCCATTCGAAAAAAAGAGATGCCTCCAGCTTATGGCTACTCACCGGTAACCTTCTTCAACTTGGCATCCACAAATTAAAGGATGCGGTACTGGATGCAGACACTCACACTGGTCGCGTAGCACGGCAAAGTGAGGTGTCAAATAGCAAGCCTACATAATACTTACTAGATTGTGATGGTCCACAGGCTAGTCAACACTCACATTAAACTAAGCTTTAGAAGATACAATATGCATACTAACATTCAGAAGAACAAAAGTTCAGCATGTTTCTGCATCTCAATGATTCACCATACTATTACCAATACAAAGCTGTGAGAAGGTGTGGAAATAAAGAAAATCGGTCGATGCTTCTCTAAGCAAAGGGCCTCCCTGCGCATGCATTAATTTCCTAGGAATGCTTGTTTCTTCTCATTGTTGCGAGCGCTTTGAGCATGTTGGCAGCTCCACAGCTAGCTAGGTGCCTCATCTTGCAATTGATGCTGACACATTTGCAGCAAACACATGAGGCAATAGAGATGACTCAACATCAGTCCATATTGTGCAGTTCCCCTGAAATCATCTTCATTGTCTTGAATCTGAAAAGATAGGAAAACAATATCTATACTTAAACGGTGTTGCAAAACAGTAGCACATATCAATAGCTCGGCATGAAAAAACACGATCATCTGGACGAAGGGGATACTGACCTGCCTGAGGAAGATTATATATAATTTCGTAAGTCCTTAGTTGATTTCCACCTTCAGCTGCACTGCTTGTTTGCTCCTCCACACATGACAGAATCGTTCCGCACTGCAATCCGCAAGTCAACGTACGAATAGGCTTATTTCATTTTGCGGTGGTCATTGTACCTAGTTATGAATGTAGGAATACCTGGAGCACCATGAGGTTAGCTAATAGCAGGTAGATGCAGCCATATAATTTTGTGCGGTGCTACCAAAACTAAGGTTTGTGTCCCTTCTCGTTATGAGAATTCTTATTGAAGTTGGTAGAATGTGACGGCTTGTTCTTTGCATCAAACTTGCCTTTCCCCTGAGATACGTTCTTGTTGTTTTGGGGCTAGTTGGGCTGGAAGTTCTTCTTGTGTACCATGTGCGCTCTAGAAGCTCCCTCGGTGACCTGAGCACGTGTATCTTTTGCTCAAGCCTTCTCTTCAAAATCAAGAGTGCTAATGAGATCTGAAACGGAAAACTAATGCCTCTTGTTTTTCAAAGAACTAGCAAAATTGTTCCCCAAAGGTGGAAGCTTGGGAATGATGCTCCCAGCAATAAAATTTGTCCGGCAAGACACACTTAAAGTACTAAAGTTCCTTAGTGAGTGACTGTATCTCATGAGTCCGCTGAACAAGAGAGTGCTCATCAGTTATCTTGTAGTCACACAATTGCTCCATGACGTACAACTCGTTGCCAGTGCACGAGGCCCCAAACGTGGCTTCGAGTGCAGCCCACATGTCTTTGCCGCTGTCCAATGACATATATGAATCCACAATGGAATCGTCAAGAACACTAAGCAGGGCGGCTTTGAAGAGGGCATCCATGTTCTCAAAAGGTTCCTTCAATGTAGGATTAAGATCGATCTCAGGCTTACCCTTAGTGGCGTCATAGCAGTACATGATCTGGAACCAATATACTACTCTTGTGCACCACCTTTTATATTGCACCCCCTTAAAAGTAGGTGGCTTCAAAAGCGCAGCAAAACCACTCGGAGTAAATTGCCTATAATCAGGTTTTTGGAATGGATTGTTGAATATATGAGCAATTTACTATGAGATTTAATCTGAATCAACAGTAAATAGATCATGATGACCATTGCAAAGATCAAAGTAATGATGCGGACTAAACCAGGAGGACAGAGTCACATACTGTACAGCGCGAGTAGAACCGCTATGGTTGATGTTGTCACTCATGCCGTTGATGAAGAGTTTACCGAGGTCGGGGAAGAAGGTTGTCGTTGAGGAAGTCATCGCTGGTAGCAGTCACAGGAGTGTGCTCCCCAAAAACCTGATCGACCCTCACCCGTACAGGATCATGAAAGGCGGGGATCGAAGGACTACTGTCCCTTCTCGTGATGCATGCCGGATGGAGGGATGGAGAAGAATTGCTTGGCAGCGCTCAGATCTGGAGCAGTGCGAAACCATATGATACAATGGAGGCCACGGTAGAGCCTGTTAGGTCGGTCGTCTGAGTAAGACCAAATATAATAGTAAGCCTTTGGCCCAAACCTCACGTCCAAGTCAATAATATCCCCACTATCCAAAAGAATCAGAAACGACTGAGTAATTAAGGCGTCCGCTAATTATTAATTAATGACTTAATAAATTTTCTGACCAACAAAAATATAGACCACGTGCATAGCTTTTGTCCTTGGACAGGCTCATTCCCGAAGAGCACGTGTGTAGGTTTCCTATTATCATGCTCATGCAAATGGTACAATAGATCACATTATAAAGTGGTGCAACTCACACTCACCTAGTAGTATGGGACTAAACTGTAGTCCCACTCACATCAAACTTAGAGCATGGTTAATAGTATAGCCAACATCCGGCTATATGAAGTTAACACATCATCTAGAACCAACCTAGTAGCATGCTAGTACAATAGTTAGTCCCTTTAGTATATTACTATATCACTAGCAAAAAGGCCCGTGCATTGCAATGGGAACAAAAAAGGCTTGCTAACCTGAAAAACAATTTATCACTCAACCAATTATCAAGTAGTAAATCAATATTAAAGGTACTAAAAAGTACCAAGCGAGATTGTTGGTAAAAAGATTATATTCACAGATAGAGAAGTACTGCATCACATGGAATTTACAATTGTTGGTGTCAGGTTTTAGGTATAATAGATTATTAATACATAATCTTACATGTCTATAATTAACTAATTGTCTTGATTATAGATCCAACTTCCAATAAATCGATCAATGCCAATGAGCTACATACACAAATCTTTTAGATCCCCCCCTTAATATTGTTGATGAAACAATGTAAAAGAATCCCGCATCCACCCGGTTTAGTCTCCAAAAGCAAGTTCTAAATTTCTTGTCCCACATCTGGCTTCTCTATTGATCACTATGTGATTCACAAATCCATCAACTCCACCAGCTACGTAGAATCATTGTTTCTAAATCAGAAAGTAGCCACTACTCTCGGATGTACTACACCCGAGTTTACAAAAACCTAAAATACCATGTTCAAACTAACTCCAAAAAATCTGAAAATTTGAGACATCAAACCTTATCAAGTGTTCGAGCTTCAACTTTTCAACTAAAAACAACACTCGAGAAGCTCTCACTAAAATAAAATCAATGTTCAAACAGTGCACAAAACTTTGAACATCGATATTGTTTTTTCCAATGGGAGCTCCTCGGATGTTATTTTTTGTTAAAATTTTGCAAGATGTTCGAACATTTGGTAAAGTTTGATGTCTCAATTTTTCAGATTTTTTGGATTTGGTTTGACTACATTTTTTTTTTGCAAACTCGGGTGTAATACACCCGAGAGTAGAACATCCACTCTCTTCCTGAAACCATGGAAGGCTGATATCGATTTTGTGTTGGACGAAGAAATATAGCTTAGAAGCTAACCAAAGACAAAATAAATTGTCAAGAGAGCCTCATTATCATTAACGGTGTTAAAAGGAGGATTGAAACATTAAAGTCACATCTTTGTCTTTATCTTTACCTAATATTAAAGGACGGAAGATTTCATAGTTCTCCATAAGTCATACCTTTATATATGTTAATTTTGTGTTAACTGCACAGATCGGAAGCTGAGATTTTAAAGAGGAAAGGTGTTTTTTAAGTAAAAAAAGATCCGTTCCTTGGAATCACACGCCAAGGCCGATCCAACGGGGACCCACCGGGCGATCCATCCAGCTACGACTCACGGGGATCAATAAATTGAAGCCCAACGTGCAGCAGCCTACAGCCATGCCGCAAACGACCGAGACGCCGCAAACGACCGAGAGAACCAGACCTCAAGAAAAGAAAATGATCGAGAGAACCAGCAGGTCCATGTCAGGTCACACACTCGCTCTCGCTCCCCCAATTCCCAAACCTAGATGACACCATGACGGCCGTCGACGCCCCGGCCACGCAGCGCTAGCAGCTTATTGGCAACGGCGGCAAGCAATTCGCTGATTCCAGTTCCAAGTCCAGTGTGTGGACGCCAGCCGCCCTGTCCCTCCAGCCTTCCAGACCCAGACCCCTGGCTCTTGGCCACTGGCCATCGTCAAGCACGCAGCCTTACATTCCGGCGACCACCTTCCGTTATATCAAATACTAATTTTTATTACGTTGTTCTTGTGATGTAGATGAAGAAGAAGAGTATTAGCATATTTGAATTGTGGGGCAAATCAATATATCGTCATTGACTCATTGGTGTTGATATCTTATTGCACATTTGTTGTCTGATGCATTGCCAAAAACAATATACAAGAATACCAAGAGAAAATTCCTGGCTCTGGCACTGCCCCATGAAGACCTTAGACGCAGATTTGAGCGAGAGGCCGACCAAACTGAGATGCAGCGTGAGACACCTGTTCAAGCCCCTCCACATCTCCGGCCGACGTCCGCCCGTGTTGGATGAAGCTGCCTAACAACCCTCGAGAGCTGCTGCAGCCCCTGCTCTTGCCGTCCATGTGGAACACTCTTGCGGCTGCGGCGTTGCTTCGGCGAGATGGAGACAAGCACGGCACCACAGGTGGGAGGCCGGGGCTGTGCCTTGGACATTGCTAGGTGAGAGCGGCGAGGGAAATCCCGGTGGTGATAGGGGATCGGCAATGGTGAGCCGCAGCGGTGAGTAGGTGTCGGAGGACCGTGGAGGGGGCGAGGTACACTGTGTGTGCGGAGGTTGGAGACCGGATGCGGTAGTTTTTTTAGCCGAAGATGAGGAAGGTTGGGAATGGGTGGAATCCATTCTTCTGTTGCTCGCATCCAAGTTCAAGACGCAGCAGCAGCTCCCTAAACAGTGCCCGACGGCAGCAGCGTCGCAGGGACCAGCGGTGGTTTGGTTCATGGGTGTAGCGCCTTGTGCAACGTAGGTGACGGCAGCAGGCATTGAGGACGCTGGAGGTGTGCTAGCGCGAGGACATGTGCTAAGCAGTATTACACTCTAGTCCAGGGCACCCGCTCTTAGCTCAATCGTATTGATTAGTGGCTAGTTCGTCAGTCTGTTTTTCTTAACATGATCAATCTAGCTTGTAATACGTGCATGTTCAGTCATGGTTTGCATAATCATTAGTTCTGCCAATGATCATGGATGAGAAAAAGAGATGGATGTGTGAGATGATCTATGAAGAGATTCATTCATCTAAACTGCAGTAGATTTCCTGATGAGAAAATGCATATTCGTAAATTAATTGAAGGTACTCAACGTTAAAGCCTGAATGTTTCATCCTCAAATATATTCAAAGTTTGCATATAGGAATGTCAATATTGTGCATGTTTGGACAATTAATATTGTAGGGTCCAGTTATGTAGAATCATGGCATGAAGATTATCGACGGGAAATAGGACTATGAATAATAGGTTGATGGGAATCTTGGAAAAAAATATATTAAAAGATCAGATTCATGAAAGCAAAATCTATGGTAAAGACTTATCCATTTGCCCCACTACTTTTGTAATGACAATTGCTTGAATTTAGCTCATGGTTACACATGGATTATTTGGACCAATACTGTATTCGACTTACATAATCAAATTTAATGAATCTCATTCAGCACTACCTTACTATTAATCCTAATTGATTACTCTTTTTGGATTTTCTTTTAATATGAAGTTTCTTAACATCCATATCACGTGGTAATCCATATTTATTGATGAAGTATTTTTTGATATCAAGAATATGAAGCTGTGAAATCAAACGCTTATTCCTCTTATGATGTTGCAACACACGAATCTATAAGCTAGAGAAATGGAAGGAACTTTTTCTCCTGTTGCAACGCACGGGCATATTTGCTAGTATTTACAAAATAAAGCCCATGGTGCCCAAACTTGTGCCTCCACTTGTATGAAGCTGACAACCTATCGCCCTTGCCCCGTGTTTGTACACATTGGACGGCTTGAAGCGGTTCGTCGGCCTCCACGGCACCCCGACAAACCCTTCATTGGCCCGGGTTACTGCCCACCGGCACTGTCGTGTGTGTAGAGATAAGGTGGGGTCGCTCATGGTCGACCAGCTGGCAGTCGAGTTCGAAGGAGCATGCGACTCCCTCGCAGTGCATCATTGCTCAAGGTACAAAAAACTAAGATGAGGCGCTTCCTGTTCATGGCCATGCAAGAGCGGAATCTGCATATGGTTCTGGGTAGCACCTGAATCGGCACCGCCATGCATCAGTCCATGGAGCAGAAGTGGAAGCACGTCCGTGTGGCTGCATATGGTTCTAGGTAGCACCTTTATCGACACCGGCATGCATCAGTCCATGGAGCTGCAGCGGGAGCACGTCTGTGTGGCTGTCACAGACTACATTGCGGCCGCATGGGCTGTGGCTAACCATGGAGAGCATGGAAAGGAAACATATTTACTTGATCGCCGGCTGGAGCTTGGAAGGCCATGGATCAGTCAGAGCCGGGAAGGAACGACCACCCTATATGCACAAAGGCCAGCGAGCTACTCGACGTCTACTGGCCAGCGCCAGCGTCTCTAATCCGTCACAGTGGTCATCCACTCCACGTCCGTCGCTGCGAAACTGCCCTCGGTCCATGGAATCCCAGTGAATTCCCTGTGGGCATATTTGTTTATCAAAAGTTGAGGTGGCAAGGAAGGTGCCTCTGGTTTACATGGAGGCTAAAGCCACAATTTGAGTCCAGTTTTGGTTTTGTTTTCCCATACGTAACGATGCATGGCATCCAGGGATGGATGAAGTATTTTCAGAAGGGATGTGCCTTTTTTGACAGGTTGAGAAGGAACGTGCCTTGTTGCTTGGCTGTATGAAAGATGCAAACAAACAGGGCATAAATGATGGCAGTTAATCAAGGAATTTAACTACGCGTGGATAACTACTCCACGTCTTTTTTTAAGATAACCCCACGTCTTGGTCGTGCGCATGTAGGAGTTGACATCTTCGGTTTCTAACGTAAAATGAATCGTTTTTTGATTAATTTTTTCTCTTCTTTTAAATCTCAGCCATTAATTTTTATGGTCAACACATAATCAATAGATATAAAGCGATGACGTATGGAGAACTATGAAAGACTCCGCCATTTAATATTAGGTAAAGATTAATAATGGTCCCATCTTTTGTCTCACAAAGTATGTTGGAGCTGGTGCTAGAACCGGCTACAAGTTTACAAGCCCCTTCTCTTCTCTCTCCTTCAACTAAGCACAAACAATATATTTAAATCCTTATAGCCTGCTTATGTCACCTAATTATAGTACTTGCTCTAAAGTTACTCTCCACTGCGTAGTCTGAAATTTCGGGCGTACAGCGGGCGGTGCCCTCGGTCGGCGCGTCGCTTCAACAGTGGAAGCGGTTAGAGGTCGTGTTGCCCTGACTTGCCATCAATGTGGAGCGGCGGGCTCAGCTGGCGCCGGCGGAAAGCACGCGCGGGAGGGGGGGGGGTTTGGTGGAGCAAGAAGGTGAGAAGCCAACTTGGGATCGGTCCGGACGGGGAAATATCATGTGCTCCCATACTTACTGGTTTCAAGCATATGACACTAGTCTATGTTACTACCTTCATATGCAAAACAACATAGTACAGTAATGTTATAGATGGCTTCATTTATTAGCTTGTAGACTCATCTTGTCTTGGGAAAAGCTATGTTATAGTAACATATTATGTTACCACTTCTCATTAACTACTTGTCACATAAGCAAAATTTTCTTGGAGTGCGCTAAGTTACTCCCACTATAATGAGCCATACAAAGTGCGGGCTATGTAGAGGGCATAGTAAGCAAGCTTCTCATCGTTGTGCGAGTTGACATGACACATCAAAGTAGTAGTTTTTTTTTTCAAAATGTATATCAAAGTACCAGTGTAGGAGTCTCCAAAAAGGGCCGACCATGTTCATGGCTACCATCCCATCCCGTGCTCCGTCATTGAGTATGTGCACGATTCACGTGCCATTTAAGAAAAAAAACTGCGTACGTTCCATTGAAGATAAAAATTAAAAACAAACACGCCACCATGTCATGGCCGAACTTTTATTCGTCCACGTGCGGTTCCTGACCCTCCACTAAGTGAGCAACTACCAAATGCGTCAAGTTATCACGTGAGCTGCCTCTTGATCCAGAAATGAGCCCCACCATGTACCCGCGCGCGCGTGTTAGGGAATGAGGCACAGAGTAAATGCATCCGTGCGGGCAATTTTTCTCTTCGTGCAGGTACTCCTTTTTTGTGGGTGATTCCTGCACGTACTCGGCCTACGTTGGTGACCGCTGGTGAGTCTCACTTATCTCTACATCTCAACATGTACATCTACATCTGCATCTACATCTACACTACATCTAGATCTACATCTACCTCTACCTCTACTATAGCACAACAAGTTTTAAACATGAGACCAGCCATTTTCTTGCATGACACGACAGCCTGAATCGCTTCTTGCTCCTCGTCTCTCTCAAAGTGCATCCGGCAGGCGATTTTGCCATCGATTGAGGTCGCTTTGCTCACACTTGGTCCCACATGTTATAAATCGAGAAAGAATACTCTGACCAGCGGACCATTCAAAGAAGTATATTTTCACCCTCAAATGTAAGTTGATGGACAAATAACCGCCCAAAGTAAATTTTGGTATGATTTTTACCCTCAAATCTCTAATACCGGGTATACCATCCCCTTGAGAGATTTTAGCATTAACATGTTAGAGTTTAGGCGGTTTTGATTGTTCACTAGGAATTGACTAATTATGTACACTATGAAATGGCAACTATGCTGTCGGAAGTCGCGGATCTCATCAGAGATGTACCCAATGGTCCCCGACCTTCCCTACGAGGAGACGATATCATGCGGGTGCCTTTCAAGCTCAAGGGGCCATCGGGCTACCTCGTTGGCTCATCGCCTGCCTACATCAGGTCCTCCCAGAGCCTCTATCATTGTCGCGCAGCTCATAGTGGAGCTCATTTGCAGGTGGGCGTGATACGTCTCCAACGTATCTATAATTTTTGATTGCTCCATGCTATATTATCTACTGTTTTGAATGTTTATGGGCTTTATTATACACTTTTATATCATTTTTGGGACTAACCTATTAACCCAGAGCCCAGTGCCAGTTTCTGTTTTTACCCTGTTTTAGGGTTTCGAAGAAAAGGAAAATCAAACGGAGTCCAATTGACCTAAAACTTCTCGGAACTCATTTTTGGAAGGAAAGAAGCCCAGAAGACTTGGAGTGCATGTCGGGGGATCTGCGAGGAGGTCACGAGGCAGGGGGCGCGCCCTCCACTCTCGTGGGCCCCTCGTGGCTCCCCTAACGTACTTCTTCCACCTATATATCTCCATATACCCTAAAAACATCCGGGAGCACAATAGATCGGGAGTTCCACTGCCAGAAGCCTCCGTAGCCACCGAAAACCAATCTAGACCCGTTCCGGCACCCTGCCGGAGGGGGCAATCCTTCTCCGGGGGCCATCTTCATCATCCCGGTGCTCTCCATGACGAGGAGGGAGTAGTTCTCCCTCGGGGCTGAGGGTATGTACCAGTAGCTATGTGTTTGATCTCTCTCTCTCTCTCTCTCTCTCTCTCTCGTGTTCTTGAGGTGATACGATCTTGATGTATCGCGAGCTTTGCTATTATAGTTGGATCCTATGATGTTTTCTCCCCCCTCTACTCTCTTGTAATGAATTGAGTCTCCCCTTTGAAGTTATCTTATCAGATTGAGTCTTTAAAGATTTGAGAACACTTGATGTATGTCTTGCCGTGGATATCTGTGGTGACAATGGGATATCACGTGATTCACCTGATGTATGTTTTGGTGACCAACTTGCGGGTTCCGCCCATGAACCTATGCATAGGCGTTGGCACACGTTTTCGTCGTGATTCTCCCGTAGAACTTTGGGGCACTCTTTGAGGTCCTTTGTGTTGGTTGAATAGATGAATCTGAGATTGTGTGATGCATATCGTATAATCATGCCCACGGATACTTGAGGTGTGACGCCCCCGATTTGACCGTACACTAATCATACACGCAAACGTGTACGACCAAGATCAGGGACTCACGGGAAGATATCACAACACAACTCTACAAATAAAAAAAGTCATACAAGCATCATATTACAAGCCAGGGGCCTCGAAGGCTCGAATACAAGAGCTCGATCTTAGACGAGTCAGCGGAAGCAACAATATCTGAGTACAGACATAAGTTAAACAAGTTTGCCTTAAGAAGGCTAGCACAAACTGGGATACAGATCGAAAGAGGCGCATGCCTCCTGCCTGGGATCCTCCTAAACTACTCCGGATCGTCGTCAGCGGGCAGCACGTAGTAGTAGGCACCTCCGGTGTATTAGGAGTCGTCGTCGATGGTGGCGTCTGGCTCCTGGGCTGCAACATCTGGTTGCGACAACCAGGTAGAAGGAATAGAGGGAAAACAAGGAGAAAGCAACCGTGAGTACTCATCCAAAGTACTCGCAAGCAAGGAGCTACACTACATAGGTATGCATTGGTATCAACTGGAATAAGGCTATTATAAGTGGACTGAACTGCAGAAAGCCGGAATAAGAGGGGGATAGCTAGTCCTTTCGAAGACTACGCTTCTGGCAGCCTCCGTCTTGCAGCATGTAGAAGAGAGTAGACTGAAGTCCTCCAAGTAGCATCGCATAGCATAATCCTAACCGATGATCCTCCCCTCGTCGCCCTGTGAGAGAGCGATCACCGGTTGTATCTGGCACTTGGAAGGGTGTGTTTTATTAAGTATCCGGTTCTAGTTGTCATAAGGTCAAGGTACAACTCCGGGTCGTCCTTTTACCGAGGGACACGGCTATTCGAATAGATAAACTTCCCTGCAGGGGTGCACCACATACCCCAACACGCTCGATCCCATTTGGCCGGACACACTTTTCTGGGTCATGCCCGGCCTCGGAAGATCAACACGTCGCAGCCCTACCTAGGCACAACAGAGAGGTCAGCACGCCGGTCTAAATCCTATGGCTCAGGGGTCTGGGCCCATCGCCCTTTGCACACCTGCACGTTGCATACGCGGCCGGAAGCAGACCTAGCCTAGTGGCTTTCCAGTCCAATCTGGCGCACGCCACTCAGTCGCTGACGTCACGAAGGCTTCGGCTGATACCACGACGCCGGGATACCCATAACTACTCCCGCATAGATGGTTAGTGCGTATAGACCAAATGGCCAGACTCAGATCAAATACCCAGATCTCGTTAAGCGTGTTAAGTATCCGCGAACGCCGACCAGGGCCAGGCCCACCTCTCTCCTAGGTGGTCTGAACCTGCCCTGTCGCTCTGCCACAAAGTAACAGTCGGGGGCCGTCAGGAACCCAGGCCCACCTCTAACAGGATGGAGCCACCTGCCCCTTCAGCCCCCATCTCCGAACAGTATCACAGGTAATGTAGCAGTGTAAGGTATATAGTATATGCCCGTGATCACCTCCCGAAGTGATCACGGCCCAATAGTATAGCATGGCGGACGGACAAGAGTGTAGGGCCATTGATGGAACACTAGCATCCTATACTAAGCAGTAGGATAGCAGGTAAAGGTAACAACAGTAGTAGCAAGGATAGGCTATGCAGCAGTATAGGCTTAACTGAAAGCAGTAACATGCTACACTACTCTAATGCAAGCAGTATAGAGAAGAGTAGGCGATATCTGGTGATCAGGGGGGGGGGGCTTGCCTGGTTGCTCTGGCAAGAGAGAGGGGTCGTTAACTCCGTAGTCGTACTGGGTAGCAGCGGCGTCGGTCTCGGTATCTAGCGGAAGAAGAGGGGGGAAGAAACAATGAATACAATGCAAACAGATGCATAACGATGCATGACAAGACAAGTAACGGTGTTAGGGGTGCCCTAACGCGGTATGAGGTGATACCGGTGAAGGGGGGAAACATCCGGGAAAGTATCCCCGGTGTTTCACGTTTTTGGGCAGAGTAGCCGAAGGGGGAAAGTTGCGAGTTTGCTATGCTAGGGATGCGTGACGGACGAATGGGCTGCGTATCCGGAATCGTCTCGTCGTTCTGAGCAACTTTCATGTAGAAAGTATTTTCACCTGAGCTACGGTTTATTTTATATCAATTTTAAAAGATTTAAATCATTTTCAGGATTTATTTACTTATTTTAATACAAAATTATCCAAAACAGTGTTTGCTGACATCATCATGACGTCAGCATGACGTCAGCAATTGACCAGGTGAACCTGACATGTGGGTCCCGCTCGTCATTGACTGTTTAGTCTAATTAGGGTTTAAATAAACTAACTAGTTAATTAGATTAATTAAACAGGATTAATTAGCTTAATTAATTAATTAATTAATTTAATTATTAATTAATAATTTATTTATTTATTTATTTTATTTATTATTATTTTTAAATTCTTTTTTTATCGTTCTGGGCGGGCCCCGTTTGTCATAGGCCCTAGGGCCTTGCGGGTTTGCGGGTTAACGGGCGGTGCGGGCGAGGGGCGACGTGTGCCTGGACGGCGCTCGCCCGCAGCGAGTGCAGAGAGGCGAGGCCAGGGGCCAGGGCGGCCTGCTGGCGGCGGGCACGACCGCGCGTGGAGGCCCGGCGGGGCTGCGGCAGGGGGGCGCACGAGGCGCAATGAAGGTGGGCGCGAGGCGCGGCGCAGCCGAGAGCGGGCGCGCCGGGGCGGACGACGGGCGTGGACGGCCGGTGGGCGAGCAGAGGCGGTGTCCGGATCGGGCGGCGGCGAGCGTCCAAGGCCGCAGCCTGCGCGGCGGGGCTAGGCGGGGCTGGCACAGCCGCGGGGAGGCAACAGGTAGAGCAAGCAGCAGCACAGCAGCCAGCAGCAGCAGAGCAAGCATATAGCAGCGGCGGGTGAGGATGGCCAGCGGGGTCACGATGCGGGTGGCGAGCATGGTGGTGGGCGCGCGGTCGCAGAGGCGGAGGCGATGCCGAGGAGTGGTGGCCGTGAGGCGTGCGTGCGTGCGGTAATGGCGTGGGTGAGGCACCAGCGAGCGTGGCCGGAGCGCGAGCTCTGCCACTCGGCCACGGCGATCGGCAGAGAGAAGTGGGGTAGGAAGTCGAGGCTCACGGGGTTTTGCAGGGCGCGAGGCAGTGGGGGGTCGAGGAGGAGTCGACGAGTTCCGGTGGGGAGGCATCGCCGACGGGGATGGGGAGCGCCGGCGACGGAGAGAACCGTGGCGATGGTGGTCCGTGGCGCGTCGAGGTCGTGCACATGGTTGTGCTCGCCGGGGCCGTGGGGAGCAGCGGCAAACGCTGCTGGGACGGCGAGGCGTCGGCTAGCGGGGGCTCCGGGGAGGAGGCACCATCGTTGGGGGCACAGGGCGGCGCGAGATCGGGCGGGGAGGGTGACGAGGGTTGCCCGATCCCGATCCAGGCGGGAACAGGGGAGGGGGAGTGGGTAGTGGGTGGACTAGGGTTTCGGGAGTGGGGGTGGCCTAAGTAGGCCAGGGGGTGGGCCGGCAGGCCACTCGGCCACACGACCAACTCGGCCAAGGCCCAGTCGGAGGGGGGAGGGGGTACTGTTTTCTTTTCCTTTTTTTCTTTGTTCTTTTTCTTTTACTGTTTTATTTTATTCTAGTTTTATAAAACATAAAAGTTGTACCTTAAATAGTAACACTAATTATACCTCTGCCACAAAAAGGTTTAACACCCAAATAATATAGTTTAGTATTTTATAAAATACCAACGCATTTATTTATTTGTTTTTCCTACAGTTTTAATTATTTAAATGCATTTAAAACTTTTATAAAAATGTGGTTTCTCCACCATAATTACCTACGCATTATTTGGTTCACTCCGAACATTTTAGTTTTAATATTTGAAAACTTTTATTGTTTGCCTAATTTTGAATTTGAATTTGAATCGGTTTCGAACTAGCTGGAGATTAGCAACTATAAACGAGGTGATGTGGCATCATTAGCAGAGGATCACTGTAGCTTAATTACCCGTGCGTCATAATTCTCCTCCACTACAAGAAATCTCGTCCCGAGATTTAAGAGGTAGTGAAAGGGGGGAAGGTTTAGTTACGAAATTCTAACGGATCTTCTCGGCCTTGGTTACTCTTCTCGAAGAGGTTGATCCATTAAGTTGATGCCTTCATTCCTCTTCTCCTGGTCATCATGATGAAGTTGTTGTCCTTCTTTCAGGATCTTCACCATACTTACAAAAGGTTAAGAGGGGAAAACTCTATAAGGACGGATTTTAACAGGATTGAGCATCAGACGGTTAACTCGGGGGAAGGAGCATAAGTATCTCTCGAATTGAAACTTAAGAAGATATCGAGAGCAAAGTAAGAAGGCATCATGAGAAGTTTCAAATAGATAGGCATTGGTTCGATGTCTGAACCCAAGTGCGAAAGGGGTCCAGAGCAACGAGATTAAGTATTGCGTCTGTTACGAAAATAGATCACTAGGAAGGTGGCCCGTGAATTACATACGAGGCCACGCGCGAGGAACAACCTTGGGAACATGGGGTGTATAGGAGAGTCAGGTTTCGATCCTGGGACCTGTGGGTTATGGGCCCACCATGTGGGGTAAAAGTAGGAAGGGCGGTGACGTCTTGCACGATCATGTAAGTAAGGCATGTCAGGGGATAGCCTGTTAGTTATGTCGGCAACAACCATTGGTACCAAGGGCGAGGGACGAAGAGAACCATTTTCCTGCTCGTTGAACGAGGCGGACCAATAGGCAAAGTTCTCGTCCATCGGTGGCTACGAGAATGTCATCAACAATAGTAACAGGGTCTGGCTGACAGAATTGTACAACGGGGTGTTTACATAAGCAGGAGAATATTAGATCATATAGTTCACCAGAAAGGTTAACCCAAACAATGGAAAGGAAAATATGATTATCCGATTAAACAGAACAATGGAAAGGAAAATGTGTTAAAACACATATTTCAGGGGTATTTCCTTCCCAAGGACAAACAGAGTATGATATCCGTGACAGGCTATAATGTGGAAAACTCTTTAGTTAGGGGAGAGAATTTTCATGACATTACCCGTACAACGTTGTTTGGATAATTGAGTAGGAAACATTTAACATTAGGCTTTAAATGTTCTTGTTGAAAATTGGAGTACCATATATATGCTTCAAGATAGCTTTGACATGGTATTCAGGCAAAGGTCAGACTTTGGAAACACAAGGATCCATCAGGAATAACTTGTAGAATAAGTCTTACAATTTCCTCATGGAAGAATGGATAACCTTGCTGAAAAGGAATCTATAACCATAGGGCCTCCGGCCAGGTGGGCTAGGTATGATACCACCTTACTGGGTCATCTAAAGACCAACGTTATAACTCTTGGAAATATGTTCCAACCATCATATCTGACCGAGATTCAGATTTGATTGGTGTCAGGATACCTCAGACTCGGGATGCCTGAGAAGAAAAGGTGCAACACAATTTGACGAGATGACATTGTGAGATTCTAAGAAGTGATCTATGTAAGTGAGCTCTGAAACAAGAGGTCATCAGTAAACCAAGGAGAGGATGAGGAGGTGGCTGATAGGCTCAGCAACAAATCATCGAGATTTCCAAAGGATTGATTTCCACAATTATGTGAACAAGGAAATATCATTTGTCGGATCAAATGTCATAATGATGTATGCTCGAGGGAAACATACACAACTGAACAATGATAGAAGGGTGCACCCAGGAATCTGGACTAGGTAGCACGATCAATGTTTGAATGATGATTCAATAATCAATAGACTTAGAATGAAACTGTAGACCAATAACTTCAAGCAATAGGGTTGCTAGAAGTTTAGAATTTACACATCACAGACCATTTATTGGTATTCCGGTTAGAAACAACACGGAGACCAAGAAATGAACGCAAAAGGCGAGAGATATTACTATATCAAGAATTCTCAAGAGGTGGTAAAATTACCACGACATTCTTGACATAACAGGTGGTAACATTCCAAGGTAAAGAAGAACAAATGCTGGATAGCAAGGATCTCAAGGTATAACACAAAACACGAATAAGTTTGTGTTGAACGGAAGGCAGTAAAGTGGTCGGTGATAATACAAACCATTGAGGGGCGAGGATGGTATTTCTCATCAAGAATTCGATATATATCTTGGAAGAGCTCAGGATGTTGATGATGACCACGACACATTTGTCGAGAAATTTCATGAAGATGTAATCGGTTGGCGATGACATCAAGTCAAATGATGATGCAGCGAAAGTCAAATAATAACTGAAGAAGAACTCATAAGAAGTTATGCAGTTCCGTGATAATTTCGAGATACCAGAGGGGGGTAATACTCGATGACAGGTCAAAGTAGAGGTTGGCCTGGGGCATTGCTCTACAAAAGACAAGCGCTTAAACTTGCACGCGAAATGGTATTTAAAGGAGAACATGGTCGGAACCACGATTGCAAAAGGTCAGATCCCAGATATAAGATGAACTTATACCAAAGGAATAATTTAATTTAAGAGAAGCTTTAACGATAAGATCTACATCGTGTCCATGGGCATGAACACAAGTTCAAGGTCGACTCCCACTTCTCCAATGCATAACCTTTCATTCACTTCTCACTTTCGAAGAAGTTGTAGTGTTTGAAATTTTATCTGGCAAAATACCAGAGGTGTATGACTCGTGAAAGCTTTCGAGTTCACACAGTTTAGAGAAGGCATATGTTCAACCCATAGGGGCTTCTTAGAAACATATACCACAAGTTTCAAGAATAAATAACACCAGCTCGATAGTAGAGCATGTTTGAGAAAGCAGAGGATACATTTTACCAAAGGTTTTATGTATCCGAGGAAAGGCTCACAGACTTATTGAATATGAAGGATGCTGTCGGATAAAATCCAGCAAATGATCTGGTGGTCCTCAAGGGATCTGGTGTGAGTATCGGTACTCAATCAGAGGGAGAAACAATGCAAGGAGATCAGACTTTAGAAACAACTGACTAATTCAAGGCTCAAATGCAAAGGAATTATCAATTCCAAGACAAGGGATCAGAAGCAATGCTCTGATCAGGGATGGATAAGTTGAATAGCCTTAAGGGTACAATCGACAACAATTTGATTGGTCGAGATCCAGATCATGTTTTAAAATAACGTCTGAGCCGGAAAGATAATTTAAAAGGATCAATTGATGATTGCGTGCATTCGCACTCATGTTGAATCAATAGGATCAAAAAGACGATGCCTAAGGATGCTAACGAATATTGCCAGACATATGGAAAGCATCCATAATGCAAGCAGGCAAGTATTGCAGAGCAATAAGCTACTAGGGATTTTTGGAGGATCGAATAGTATTTCGAAGACCATTGTGAAACACATGAACAACTGGGGATGAGTGGATACTCGACAAGTGCGAGGATTTAATTGAAGGGGTATTCATGTGGCAAGGAACTGCTAGGCAGTAGGTACAAAATATTCTCGGAACAATAGAGAAGACTTCGGGGTATCTTGTAATAACAAGATCAATGGGGGTTGATCGTATGATTGGCAAGTGTAAGTAGTTATCCATAAGGATTTATCGGTCGTCGGGAATAGCAAAAGTGATGGGCACAAAGTCTCGAGAGGAATAGCAAAGAGTATCTCCGGAATCTTCTGGTGAAGCAGGCCATCATCTGGAATGAAGGGGCTCTCCGGGAGAAAGTATTTACGAGATCCTAGAGTTAGATTTTAGCAAAATCATTTAACCCGAATAGAAGAGAGATCAGAGTCCCAGAGTATAGATCGAGGAATAAAATATCTTAATACCACCAAATGGCGACGTGGGCCCATGGGCCGCACAGCCATGTTAGTAAAAGTTTTGCAATGTCTAGACTCGACTTCGGCCAAGGAGTGTGGAAGGGGGATTCCTACAGGCAGTCGGCTCTGATACCAACTTGTGACGCCCCCGATTTGACCATACACTAATCATACACGCAAACGTGTACGACCAAGATCAGGGACTGACGGGAAGATATCACAACCCAACTCTACAAATAAAAAAAAGTCATACAAGCATCATATTACAAGCCAGGGGCCTCGAAGGCTCGAATACAAGAGCTCGATCATAGACGAGTCAGCGGAAGCAACAATATCTGAGTACAAACATAAGTTAAACAAGTTTTCCTTAAGAAGGCTAGCACAAACTGGGATACAGATCGAAAGAGGCGCAGGCCTCCTGCCTGGGATCCTCCTAAACTACTCCTGGTCGTCGTCAGCGGGCAGCACGTAGTAGTAGGCACCTCCGGTGTAGTAGGAGTCATCGTCGACGGTGGCGTCTGGCTCCTGGGCTCCAACATCTGGTTGCGACAAGCAGGTAGAAGGAATAGAGGGAAAAGAAGGAGAAAGCAACCGTGAGTACTCATCCAAAGTACTCACAAGCAAGGAGCTACACTACATAGGTATGCATTGGTATCAACTGGAATAAGGCTATTATAAGTGGACTGAACTGCAGAAAGCCGGAATAAGAGGGGGATAGCTAGTCCTTTCGAAGACTATGCTTCTGGCAGCCTCCGTCTTGCAGCATGTAGAAGAGAGTAGACTGAAGTCCTCCAAGTAGCATCGCATAGCATAATCCTAACCGATGATCCTCCCCTCGTCGCCCTGTGAGAGAGCGATCACCGGTTGTATCTGGCACTTGGAAGGGTGTGTTTTATTAAGTATCTGGTTCTAGTTGTCATAAGGTCAAGGTACAACTCCGGGTCGTCCTTTTAGCGAGGGACACGGCTATTCGAATAGATAAACTTCCCTGCAGGGGTGCACCACATACCCCAACACGCTCGATCCCATTTGGCCGGACACACTTTTCTGGGTCATGCCCGGCCTCGGAAGATCAACACGTCGCAGCCCTACCTAGGCACAACAGAGAGGTCAGCACGCCGGTCTAAATCCTATGGCTCAGGGGTCTGGGCCCATCGCCCTTTGCACACCTGCACGTTGCATACGCGGCCGGAAGCAGACCTAGCCTAGTGGCTTTCCAGTCCAATCTGGCGCACGCCACTCAGTCGCTGACGTCACGAAGGCTTCGGCTGATACCACGACGCCGGGATACCCATAACTACTCCCGCATAGATGGTTAGTGCGTATAGACCAAATGGCCAGACTCAGATCAAATACCCAGATCTCGTTAAGCGTGTTAAGTATCCGCGAACGCCGACCAGGGCCAGACCCACCTCTCTCCTAGGTGGTCTGAACCTGCCCTGTCGCTCCGCCACAAAGTAACAGTCGGGAGCCGTCAGGAACCCAGGCCCACCTCTACCGGGATGGAGCCACCTGCCCCTTCAGCCCCCATCTCCGAACAGTACCACAGGTAATGTAGCAGTGTAAGGTATATAGTATATGCCCGTGATCACCTCCCGAAGTGATCACGGCCCAGTAGTATAGCATGGCGGACGGACAAGAGTGTAGGGCCACTGATGGAACACTAGCATCCTATACTAAGCAGTAGGATAGCAGGTAAAGGTAACAACAGTAGTAGCAAGGATAGGCTATGCAGCAGTATAGGATTAACTGAAAGCAGTAACATGCTACACTACTCTAATGCAAGCAGTATATAAAAGAGTAGGCGATATCTGGTGATCAAGGGGGGGGGGCTTGCCTGGTTGCTCTGGCAAGAGAGAGGGGTCGTTAACTCCGTAGTCGTACTGGGTAGCAGCGGCGTCGGTCTCGGTATCTAGCGGAAGAAGACGGGGGAAGAAACAATGAATACAATGCAAACAGATGCATAACGATGCATGACAAGACAAGTAACGGTGTTAGGGGTGCCCTAACGCGGTATGAGGTGATACCGGTGAAGGGGGGAAACATCCGGGAAAGTATCCCCGGTGTTTCGCGTTTTCGGGCAGAGTAGCCGGAGGGGGAAAGTTGCGAGTTTGCTATGCTAGGGATGCGTGATGGACGAACGGGCTGCGTATCCGGAATCGTCTCGTCGTTCTGAGCAACTTTCATGTAGAAAGTATTTTTACCTGAGCTACGGTTTATTTTATACTAATTTTAAAAGATTTAAATCATTTTCAGGATTTATTTAATTATTTTAATACAACATTATCCAAAACAGTGTTTGCCGACGTCATCATGACGTCAGCAATTGACCAGGTCAACCTGACATGTGGGTCCCGCTCGTCATTGACTGTTTAGTCTAATTAGGGTTTAAATAAACTAACTAGTTAATTAGATTAATTAAACAGGATTAATTAACTTAAATAATTAATAAATTAATTTAATTATTAATTAATAAATTAATTATTTTTTTATTTTTTTTAATTCTTTTTTTATCGTTCTGGGCGGGCCCCGTTTGTCATAGGCCCTAGGGCCTTGCGGGTTTGCGGGTTAACGGGCGTTGCGGGCGAGGGGCGACGTGCGCCTGGGCGGCGCTCGCCCGCAGGGAGTGCAGAGAGGCGAGGCCAGGGGCCAGGGCGGCCTGCTAGCGGCGGGCACGACCGCGCATGGAGGCCCGGCGGGGCTGCGGCAGGGGGGCGCACGAGGCGCAATGAAGGTGGGCGCGCAGAGGCGGTGTCCGGATCGGGCGGCGGCGAGCGTCCAAGGCCGCAGCCGGCGCGGCGGGGCTAGGCGGGGCTGGCACAGCCGCGGGGAGGCAACAGGTAGAGCAAGCAGCAGCACAGCAGCCAGCGGCAGCAGAGCAAGCATATAGCAGCGGCGGGCGAGGATGGCCAGCGGGGTCGCGATGCCGGTGGCGAGCATGGCGGTGGGCGCGTGGTCGCAGAGGCTGAGGCGATGCCGAGGAGTGGTGGCCGTGAGGCGTGCGTGCGCGCGGTAATGGCGTGGGTGAGGCACCGGCGAGCGTGGCCGGAGCGCGAGCTCTGCCACTCGGCCACGGCGATCGGCAGAGAGAAATGGGGGAGGAAGTCGAGGCTCATGGGGTTTTGCAGGGCGCGAGGCAGTGGGGGGTCGAGGAGGAGTCGACGAGTTCCAGTGGGGAGGCATCGGCGACGGGGATGGGGAGCGCCGGCGACGGAGAGAACCGTGGCGATGGTGGTCCGTGGCGCGTCGAGGTCGTGCACATGGTTGTGCTCGCCGGGGCCGTGGGGAGCAGCGGCGAACGCCGCTGGGACGGCGAGGCGTCAGCTTGCGGGGGCTCCGGGAAGGAGGCACCATCGTCGGGGGCACAGGGCGGCGCGAGATCGGGCGGGGAGGGTGACGGGGGTTGCCCGATCCCGATCCAGGCGGGAACAGGGGAGGGGGAGTGGGTAGTGGGTGGACTAGGGTTTCGGGAGTGGGGGTGGCCTAAGTAGGCCAGGGGGTGGGCCGGCAGGCCACTCGGCCACACGACCAACTGGGCCAAGGCCCAGTCGGAGGGGAGAGGGGTACTGTTTTCTTTTCCTTTTTTTCTTTGTTCTTTTTCTTTTACTGTTTTATTTTATTCTAGTTTTATAAAACATAAAAGTTGTATCTTAAATAGTAACACTAATTATACCTCTGCCACAAAAAGGTTTAACACCCAAATAATATAGTTTAGTATTTTATAAAATACCAACGCATTTATTTATTTGTTTTTCCTACAGTTTTAATTATTTAAATGCATTTAGAACTTTTATAAAAATGTGGTTTCTCCACCATAATTACCTACGCATTATTTGGTTCACTTCGAACATTTTAGTTTTAATATTTGAAAACTTTTATTGTTTGCCTAATTTTGAATTTGAATTTGAATCGGTTTCGAACTACCTGGAGATTAGCAACTATAAACGAGGTGACGTGGCATCATTAGCAGAGGATCACTATAGCTTAATAACCCGGGCGTCACATGAGGTGACATTGGAGTATCTAGGTGACATTAAGGTTTTGGTTAATTTGCATATTAAGGTGTTATTCTAGTACGAACTCTAGGGCTATTTGTGACACTTATAGGAATAGCCCAACGGATTGATTGGAAAGAATAACTTTGAGCTGGTTTCGTACCCTACCATATCTCTTCATTCGTTCTCCGCTATTAGTGAATTTGGAGTGACTCTTTGTTGCATGTTGAGGGATAGTTTTATGATCCAATTATGTTAGTATTGTTGAGAGGACTTACACTAATGAAAGTATGAATCCTAGGCCTTGTTTCCTAGCATTGCAATACCGTTTACGCTCACTTTTATCACTTGTTACCTTGCTGTTTTTATAATTTCAGATTACAAATACCTTTATCTACTATCTATATACCACTTGTATCACCATCTCTTCGCCGAACTAGTGCACCTATACAGTCTACCATTGTATTGGGTGTGTTGGGGACACAAGAGACTCTTTGTTATTTGGTTGCAGGGTTGCTTTAGAGAGACCATCTTTATCCTACGCCTCCTACGGATTGATAAACCTTAGGTCATCCACTTAAGGGAAATTTGCTACTGTCCTACAAACCTCTGCACTTGGAGACCCAACAACGTCTACAAGAAGGTTGCGTAGTAGACATCAGGGTGCTGCTAGCTAGGAGACATAGTTGAGTTAATCGAGCCCTACATGAAAATCAATTGTGTCCTTGGCCTAAGCTCTGCCACTACTAGAAGAAAACTCCTACAGAGGAGGCCGATGAGAGGCAGCACCGTGCTACCTACATTGGTCGTTTGATTAATAGGATAGAATGCTATAAGATTTTTTTCTATGTAATCATGTGTTAATTGGCAATCTAGCATCCACCAAACTTTTTTTCACTTCCTTTGTTTTTCTTGTGTCAAAGACTCTAGTTTTTTAGGGGAACATTCTGTTAATGCTATGGGATTCAAGTGGACATGGCACTCCAATCCTTTATTTTTCTTTATGAAGAGAGTACTTGTTGCTGCAAGAGCACTGTGTTAATGATGTGCCGCTGAAAGAGTTGCCTATATTAATTAACCATGCTCTAAAAAGGTGGACCAGCTTTGGCTATACTAGTAGTAATACTACGTTAGTAGGTGACCTTGCGCTTGGCTCTTCTCCTCTTTCGGAAGTCGAACAATAATGATGGTACTACGGTAGTAATTGTGGCAATCTGACACCAAATGAACTGCAACACGTCCACCGCTTGTAAGCAAAAGTTTCTCCTCATGTTGCAAGCCACTGCGCATGCATCGGCGAGGGAGCTCATCATTCTGTGAGTTGGCAAGACACATCAAAGTTATTTAGTACTCTCTGCAAAAAGGCCCGACCATGTCCATGGCTACCATCCCATGCTCCGTCATTGAGTACGTGCACTATTCACGTGCCATCAAGGAGAAAAATATTGTGTAGTACTAGGTGCCATCGAAGTGCACGACTCACTTACGCACTTCTTATCTCCATTTTCTTGCATGACATGTGCACCTTGATGCTAGATGTCCCACGTGTTGGCAAAAGGATGAACAAAGCTCACGTAAAAAAAGAGTGGAAGAATATAGGGCCTGTTTGGTTCCCAGCCTAAGGTTTCCATGTCTAACCTTAGTCATGCCACAACATCTTAGACTTGTGTTTGGTTCATTGCCACACTTGTGGCCTGCCACACTTCTCTAGTTATATGGTCCACATGTCATAGGCTCAATTTTTTGCCAAATCTTGCCACACTTGTGGTGGCCATAGCCACACTTTTTGTGGCAGCCACACTTTGCCTAAGGTTAGTTGTGGCAAACGGGCTGTTTAGTTCTAGTCCTAGCATTGCCACACTTCGCCACACATTTTTGCCAAGCTTTCCTAAGGTTAGTTCATCAAAATGAGAGCCACAAGTTGGCGAGCCTAAGGGAATCTTGCCTTACTTTTTGTGTGTATGCCATGTGGGTCAAACTATGGCTTGACTAAGGTGTGTCTTGAACCAACCACTCACCTCATAGATTCTATGTGGTGTGGAGATGAACCAAACATCCTCATAGATTCCCGGCGACCGAGAAGGAGCAAGGAACCTCGCGGTAGAGCGTATGCACTCATAATATTTTATTTTACCGCCTCCATCCAGGTGAATAAGTCATCTTTGGTTGTGCACCGTGACCAAGAAGGAGGGGAAACAAGATAACTTAATGTTTATTTTCTAACTAATAGCATTGCATGCAATGAACTAACCACTTCATGTTGTGTTTGGTAGTCTCGAGTCATTGAAAACATGCACACCCACATCTCTTATTGGTTGATATGTCAAGAAACAAGAATGTTTATCTGCTAATTAATAGCATTACATGCACGCCCGACGACCGAGAAGGAGCAAGGAACCTCGTGGTGGAGCGTCTCCACTCATAATACTTTTTATTATTCAGCGATATATAATCTACCAATCATCTCCAAAGTAGACCGGAAGAGTACGAAACATGGTAGCCCTGTGTAGTTAAATCATACTATACATGGCCAACCCACGCTATCACCATTTTTCTTGGCCTCCATGCGACACCTAGCTCTAGATCCACCAGCCCGTATTGCTTCTTGCTCCTAGTCTCTATCAATGTGCGGCGGGCTGGCGTTTTTACCAACTATTGAGGTCGGTTAACTCATCACATGCTAGCGACATGCCAAGGGCATTCTAAAAAAAATTACTGTACCGTATTGTTCTGCCAAGAAGAGGAAGCGCTTTGACCGACGAACCGAACGAGACAGGCGTGCCGTTCCATGAGTGGGTCCAGTTTCTCGTTTTGAACTTGTTTGGTGTAGTAGTAACACTTGGTTTTAACTATTGATAACATTTTATATAGGGCCTAATTTATTCTTCGAGGATGCCTTTGACTATTGATAAGATTATATATAATTTGAAAATTATATCATTCAAATATCCTTTCATGTTCCATTTAAAAAAAAGATCCTTTCACGTACGAATTTGACTGTATGCTTTAAGTAACTTGCATGCCCTATACTGCTCCTTTTTGGATACTCTAACTAAGCTAGTGGTTAGACTAACCCTGAACTAACTGTAGCCAAAGAGGTGTTTGGATGACAGTGTTAGATTGACAATAAATTCACTTGCTGGAGATAGAAAAGTGATTTTTCAGTGGGCCCAATGAGAACTATCTCCAATTAGCACCTCTTGGGTGGGATAGTTGTTTTGGTGGGTTCAGCGCAACTTGCTCAAATTTAACCCTCATGCTTCGATACTTAGGGCCATTTGAGCCCCAACTAGCTCAAACTAACTCTAACCCATGGATCCAAACAGGGCCAAAGTTAGTCTGGGAAAACGCATTAAGCCCTATATACATGGACAGACGGAGTACATGATACTAGCAAACGCTCACCATTAGTAGTAGTTCATTGGTTGTTTTCGATTTTTGATTCAGTTTCTCTGCTGCTACCATCCAATATTCGCGTGTGGGTGTTTCTAGAATAAAAAAGGAGGTACTCCCTCCTTTCCGGTTTATATGGCTCATCTCCAAAAGTTTGTTTTTATGTTTTATAATCCCAATGAACTACTACGCCAAAAAAGTACGCCGGCCGAGTTAAAGACACATACGCCAAAAAAGAAGCATATTCCATGTGATAAGGGAGAGATAGAAGCATGGTGGTTTAGCAAAAATGGTTTGAGGACGAGAGTTCAAGATGGAAAGTACGCTGGCCGAGATACGTTTTAAGCAAACAACTAAAGAAGATCCACATGCAGGATTTTCCACATGCAGCAACGTGGGAAGATAGGCAGTGGAGCAAGGTCGGAGGAAGTTGTACCTGAGGGTCGTCGGGATGAAACTAGGAGGGCACCGGCGGCAGGGATCCGCCCATACTGTGGCAGTCCGCAAGTGGCGAAGGCCCTGCGGCACCGGAGCTTGCTCAGAGAGAACGACGGGTACCACAGATCGGGACGTGCTGCCTCAACACCGTCAAATGGAGGAACAATGCACATCCTCCCTTTCCGTCGGCTGACGGGATGCGGCCAGATAACTGACCAACGCCGAGAGAGAGAGAGAGAGAGGCCACCACCGTCTTATGTGAGATGGTGTGACGAGAGACAAACCCTGGAAGGCAGGCTCCGTTATATATAGTGGAGCGGATTTTTCCATTTTGCCCACGACAATTGTTTTATATTATGTACGTGCCATTGAGGAATATATAACTTTATTTAATACTAACGTGTCAAGTCAAACTTGGTTCCGTCTACGCGTGGTATGCTACCTCTTGAGCACCGCATTGGTTTTCACTTGAAGAGGAAAGGGTGATGCAGTAGAGCAGCGTAAGTATTTCCCTCGGTTTTTGAGAACCAATGTACCAATCCAGTAGGAGGCCACGCACGAGTCCCTCGCACCTACACAAACAACTAAACTCCTCGCAACCAACGCGATAAAGGGGTTGTCAATCCCTTCATGGTCACCTACGATAGTGAGATCTGATAGATATGATAAAACAATATTTTTGGTATTTTTATGATAAAGAGAAGTAAAGATGCAAGTAAAATAAATGGCAAAGAAAATAACTAAGTATTGGAAGATCAATATGATGGAAAATAGACCGAGGGGCCATAGGTTTCACTAGAGGCTTCTCTCGAGATCATAAGTATTACGGTGGGTGAACAAATTACTATTGAGCAATTGACAAAATATTGGCATCACGTCCAAGACAAGTAGACCGACTCCAGTCTGCATCTACTACTATTACTCCACACATCGACCACTATCCAGCATGCATCTAGAGTATTAAGTTCAAGAGAACAAAGTAACGCTTTAAGCAAGATGACATGATGTAGAGGGATAAACTCATGCAATATGATATAAACCCCATCTTGTTATCCTCGATGGCCACAATACAATACATGCCTTGCTGCCCCAACTGTCCCTGGGAAAGGACACCGCAAGATTGAACACAAAGCTAAGCACTTCTCCCATTGCAAGAAAGATCAATCTAGTAGGCCAAACCAAACTGATAATTCGAAGAGACATGCAAAGATAACCAATCATACATAAAAGAATTCAAAGAAGATTCAAATATTGTTCATAGATAAACTTGATCATAAACCAATAATTCATCGATCTCAACAAACACAGCGCAAAAGAAGATTACATTGAATAGATCTCGACAAGAGAGGGGAGAACTTTGTATTGAGATCCAAAAAGAGAGAAGAAGCCATCTAGCTAATAACTATGGACCCGTAGGTCTGAAGTAAACTACTCACACTTCATCGGCGGAGATATGGTGTTGATGTAGAAGCCCTCCGTGATCGATACCCCCTCCGGCGGAGCTCCGGAAAAGGCCCCAAGATGGGATCTCGTGGATACAGAAAGTTACTGCACTGGAATTAGGGTTTTGGATCCGTATCTGGTAGTTTGGGGGTATGTAGGTATATATAGGAGGAAGGAGTATGTCGGTGGAGCAACATGGGCCCCACGAGGGTGGAGGGCGCGCCTTGGGGAGGGGGGGGGGGTAGGTGCGCCCCCTACCTCGTGCCTTCCTAGTTGATTTCTTGACGTAGGGTCCAAGTCCTCTGAATCATGTTCGTTCCAAAAATCACGTTTCTGAAGGTTTTTTCCGTTTGGAATCCATTTGATATTCTTTTTCTGTGAAACCCTAAAATAAGAAAAAAAAAAACAACAATTCTGGGCTGGGCCTCCAGTTAATAGGTTAGTCCCAAAAAGTGTTTAATAAAGCCCAATAATGTCCAAAACAGGATATAATATAGCATGGAACAATCAAAAATTATAGATACGTTGTAGACGTATCATGTATCCCCAAGGTTAATTCCTGCTCGCCTTCTAGTAGGTGAATGATAACAGAATTTTTGATGTGGAATGCTACTTGGCATAATTTCAATGTAATTCTCTTAATTGTGGTATGAATATTCAGATCCGAAAGGTTCAAGACAAAAGTTCAATATTGACATAGAAATAATAATACTTCAAGCATAGTAACTAAGCAATTATGTCTCTTCAAAATAACATGGCCAAAGAAAGTTATCCCTACAAAATCATATAGTCTGGCTATGCTCCATCTTCACCACACAAAGTATTTAAATCATGCACAACCCCGATGACAAGCCAAGAAATTGTTTCATAACTTTGGTGTTCTCAAACTTTTTCAATCTTCACGCAATACATGAGCGTGAGCCATGGACATAGCACTATAGGTGGAATAGAATGGTGGTTGTGGAGGAGACAAAAAGGGAGAAGATAGTCTCACATCAACTAGGCATATCAACGCGCTATGGAGATGCCCATTATTAGATATCAATGTGAGTGATTAGGGATTGCCATGCAACGGATGCACTAGAGCTATAAATGTATGAAAGCTCAACAAAAGAAACTAAGTGGGTGTGCATCCAACTTGCTTGCTCATGAAGACCTAGGGCATTTGAGGAAGCCCATCATTGGAAGTGATAACATAGTACACTCTCTATCATGAAGATCATGGTGCTACTTTGAAGCACAAGTGTGGAAAAAGGATAGTAGTATTGCCCCTTTTTATTTATTTATTCTTTTTTTGGGCCTCTTTTTTTATTTGGCCTTTCTCCTTTTTTGTTCAATACTCTATAAATGATGATCATCACACTTCTATTTATTTACAACTCAATGATTACAACTAGATACTAGAACAAAGTATGACTCTCCTTTTTTTGGGATAGCAATGATGCATGAGTGACTTATATGAAAGAATTATGAACGGTGGCTTTGCCACAACTAAAATGTCAACTACATGATCACGCGAAGCAATATGACAATGATGGAGCGTGTCATAGTAAACAGAATGGTGGAAAGTTGCATGGCAATATATCTCGGAATGGCTATGGAAATGCCATGATAGGTAGGTATGGTGGCTGTTTTGAGGAAGGTATATGGTGGGTGTATGATACCGGGGAAAGGTGCGCGGTATTAGAGAGGCTAGCAACGGTGGAAGTGTGAGAGTGCGTATCATCCACGGACTCAACATTAGTCATAAAGAACTCACATACTTACTGCAAAAATCTATTAGTTATCGAAGCAAAGTACTATGTGCATGCTCCTAGGGGGATAGATTGGTAGGAAAAGACCATCGCTCGTCCCCGACCGCCACTCGTAAGGAGGACAATCAATAAATACATCATGCTCCGACTTCTTAACATAAGGGTTCACCATACATGCATGCTACGGGAATCACAAACTTCAACACAAGCATTTCTCCAATTCACAACTACTCAACTAGCACGACTCTAATATCACCATCTCCATATCTCAAAACAACTATCAAGTTTCAAACTTCTCATAGTATTCAACACACTCATAAGAAAATTTTATTATTAATCTTGAATGCCTAACATAATTAAAGCAAGTTACCATGCTATTTTGTAGGACTCTCAAAATAATCTAAGTGAAGCATGAGAGAAAAATGTTTCTATAAAACAAATCCACCATCTTGCTCTAAAAGATATAAGTGAAGCACTAGAGCAAAAACTATATAACTCAAAAGATATAAGTGAAGCACATAGAGTATTCTAACAATTTCCGAATCATGTGTGTCTCTCTCAAAAATTTGTGTGCAGCAAGTATGATTGTGGAAAACTAATAAATAGAGACTCAAATAATACAAGATGCTCCAAGCAAAACACATATCATGTGGTAAATAAAAATATAGCTCCAAGTAAATTTACCGATATAAGTAGACGAAAGAGGGGATGCCTTCCGGGGCATCCCCAAGCTTTGGCTTTTAGGTGTCCTTATATTATCTTTGGTGTGTCATGTGCATCCCCAAGCTTAGGCTCTTGCCACTCCTTGTTCCATAATCCATCAAATCTTTAGCCAAAACTTGAAAACTTCACAACACAAAACTTAAAGTAGAAAATCTCGTGAGCTCCGTTAGCGAAAGAAAACAAATCACCTCTTCAAGGTACTGTAATGAAATCATTCGTCATTTATATTGGTGTTAAACCTATTGTAGTCCAACTTCTCTATGGTTTATAAACTTTTTACTAGCCATAGATTCATCAAAATAAGCAAACAACACACGGAAAACAGAATCTGTCAAAAGCAGAACAGTCTGTAGTAATTTGTAGCTACGGCAAGATATGGAACCCCAAAAATTCTAAAACAAACTTTATGGACGTGAGGAATTTATCTGTTAATCATTTTCAAAAAGAATTATATAAATAGCACTTTCCAAATAAAAATGGCAGCAGTTCTCGTGAGCGCTAAAGTTTCTGTTTTTTACAGCAACATTAAAAAGACTTTCCCCAAGTCTTCCCAACGGTTCTACTTGGCACAAACACTAATTAAACACAAAAAACACAACCAAAACAGAGGCTAGATAAATTATTTATTACTAATCAGGAGCAAAATGCAAGGGATAAAAATAAAATTGGGTTGCCTCGCAACAAGCGCTATCGTTTAACGCCCCTAGCTAGGCATAAAAGCGAAGATAGATCTAGGTATCTTTAGTTGGTAATTCTTTAATGAGACATCTATAACCTTTAGGAATTTCTTTCCTTTAATCAATAATCAAACTTCTAGGAAAAAAATCGAAAAAATCATTAGTAGCAAATGGTTCCTTAATGATAGTAAAAAGATTAGGATGAATACTTCTAGATTTGAGATCCGCAATTTCTTCGCTAGAGGATTCACCCTTATTTTTAGGAACATACATAAGCTTGTAAATTTTAGTTGGAGGACTTGGGGTACTCTTTATGGAAGAAAAAGCGGTTCCCAAGTTGGTAATGATACCCACAAGTTTATCGATTCTAGTGGAATCATGATTTATTCTTTCATTAACTATGGGTTCCTTCTCCTTAATATTTTTCAAAGTGACTCCCATTTAGATCCATATTGAGTAATTTGGCTGTGGATCTTTTTATCAAAATTTTCAATTAAATCTATGGTAGTAACCTTTTTTTAATAATTTCAAGTTTTTGCATTACATGCTCCAAAGTTAACATAGTTCCATTAACCAAAAGAGGGGGTGAGCCAAACAAATCTATCATAGCATTATAGGAATCAAAAGTGTGGCTACCAAAGAAGTTCCCTCCGGTAATGGTATCAAGGACATATCTGTGCCAAGGAATAGCACCTACATAAAAATTGCGAAGAAGAATAGAAGTAGATTGCTTCCTAGTTGATCTATTTTGAGCATTGCAAATTCTATACCAAGCATCTTTTAGGTTTTCACCTTCCCTTTGCTTAAAATTAAGAACTTCATTTTCGGGAGACAACGGAGAAGATAGGGGACTAGCCATAACAACTAGCAAGCAAGAAACAAGCAAAAATAGGCTAATAGAGAAAGAGAGGGAGGACGGAGAGAGAGAGAGAGGGTGAATACAATGACAAGGGTGAAGTGGGGGAGAGGAAAACGAGAGGAAAATGGCAAATAATGTAATGTGGGAGATAAGGGTTTGTGATGGGTACTTGGTATGTTGACTTATGCATAGACTCCCGGGCAACGACGCCAGAAATGGCTCGTTGTCAGGAGTCCGAATCTTGAGTTGACCTTGCGTAAGCCTCCCCGGCAACGGTGCCAGAAATCCTTCTCGCTACCTCTTGAGCACCGCGTTGGTTTTCCCTTGAAGAGGAAAGGGTCATGCAGTAGAGGAGCGTAAGTATTTCCCTCCATTTTTGGGAACCAAGGTATCAATGCAGTAGGAGGCCACGCACGTGTCCCTCGCACCTACATGAACAAATAAACTCCTCGCAACCAACGCGATGAAGGGGTTCTCAATCCCTTCACGGTCACCTACGAGAGTGAGATCTGATAGATATGATAAGATAATATTTTTGGTATTTTTATGATAAAGAGAAATAAAGATGCAAGTAAAATAAATGGCAGAGAAAATAACTAAGTATTGGAAGATTAATATGATGGACAATAGACCCGGGGGCCATCGTTTTCACTAGAGGCTTCTCTCGAGAGCATAAGTATTATGGTGGGTGAACAAATTACGGTTGAGTAATTGACAGAATTGAGGATAGTTATGAGAATATCTAGGTATGATCATGTATATAGGCATCACTTCTAACACAAGTAGACCGACTGCTGCCTGCATCTACTACTATTACTCCACACATCGACCGCTATCCAGCATGCATCTAGAGTATTAAGTTCAAGAGAACAGAGTAACGCTTTAAGCAAGACGACATGATGTAGAGGGATAAACTCATGCAATATTATATAAACCCCATCTTGTTATCCTCGGTGGCAACAATACAATACGTGCCTAGCTGCCCCTACTGTCACTGGGAAAGGACACCGCAAGATTGAACCCAAATCTAAGCACTTCTCCCATTGCAAGAAAGATCAATCTAGTAAGCCAAACAAAACTGATAATTCGAAGAGACTTGCAAAGATAACCAGTCATACATAAAATAATTCAGAGAAGATTCAAATATTGTTCATAGATAAACTTGATCATAAACCCACAATTCATCGATCTCAACAAACACACCGCAAAAGAAGATTACATCGAATAGATCTCCACAAGAGAGGGGGAGAACTTTGTATTGAGATCCAAAAACAGAGGAGAAGCCATCTAGCTAATGACCATGGACCCGTAGGTCTGAAGTAAACTACTCACACTTCATCGGAGGGGGTATGGTGTTGATGTAGAAGCCCTCCATGATCGATACCCCCTCCGGCGGAGCTCCGGAAAAGGCCCCAAGATGGGATCTCATGGATACAGAAAGTTACGGTGGTGGAATTAGGGTTTTGGCTCCGTATCTGGTAGTTTGGGGGTACGTAGGTATATATAGGAGGAAGGAGTATGCTGGTGGAGAAAAGTGGGCCCCACAAGGGTGGAGGGTGCGCCTGGGGGGGGGGGGGTAGGCACGCCCCCTACCTCGTGCCTTCCTGGTTGATTGATTGACGTAGGGTCCAAGTCCTCTGAATCATGTTCGTTCCAAAAATCACGTTGCCGAAGGTTTCATTTCGTCTGGACACTGTTTGATATTCTTTTTCTGCGAAACCCTAGAATAGACAAAAGAACAACAATTCTGGGATGGGCCTCCGTTTAATAGGTTAGTCCCAAATAGTGTATAATAAAGCCCAATAATGTCCAAAATAGGATATAATATAGCATGGAACAACAAAAAATTATAGATACGTTGGAGACGTATCATGGTACACGACCCTCCTTCTAGTAAACAACCGCTACACGCATCAAATTATCACGTGGGCTGCCCTTTGATATAGAAACGAACTCCACCGTGTACCCGCGCAGGTGTGGCCGGGAATGAGACGTGAGTACATGCGTCCTGCGTGCACCTCTTCTTTAGGTGCAGGTACATATGTGAGTGGGTGTGAGGGAGATGGTTTGTGCGAAATAGAGGCAATGTGTCGATGATATCTGAAACAAAAAAACGTAACATATGCAATGTTTGTGAAATGGAGTCATGTATATATCATATATAGAGGGAGTGATCCACGAAAGAGAGTGGAGGGATCATCGGCGTGAGATATCGATAGAATCGAAAACATGGATGAAGTGTGTGGCTGTGCGATTGATAAATAGTGCCATCGAATTTGTGTTTGCCCACGTCAGAGATACAGCGCGGCTGGCCTACTGGAGTTTGAGAGGGCAGAGGTGCAGTTTTTCTTGTGGCATGGATACCTACATACAATGTTCGACAATCGGTGTGTGTGTGTGGGGGGGGGGGCAGAGACCTAACTATAGAGAGGTAGATCGACTAGTACATGTGTGGAGAAGGAGAGAGGCCTAGCTATGTACAGAGGGCGATCGATCGGCATCCATGCATATGTGTAGCAGAGGATAAGGCTGGGAGAAAGACAAAGGTAGAGTGTCGGAGGGTTGGTGGTGGAGTGGCGTCTCACAAATGGTGGGAGAGGCCTGCTAGACAAACGGAGGGTACGAGTGCAATATCAATAAGAGAGGGCCGGTGATGTCTTTTTGTCTATGCACGGGCGTGTGAGAGATGGGTCGGGACGTATGCAAGGATGATGAGGGGAGACGATATGGTTGTGTAAGCATACATAACTACATAGGAAGATCAACTATCATGTGTCCGAGAAAGGGAGAGACATAACCAGTGTGGTAAGTCTATCGGTGCGTGGGGAAAAAGAATTATAGTCGACCTAGCTATATGTGTTCGAAATATGCCCTAGAGGCAATAATAAATTGATTATTATTATATTTCCTTGTTCATGATAATCGTTTATTATCCATGCTAGAATTGTATTGATAGGAAACTCAGATGCATGTGTGGATACATAGACAACACCATGTCCCTAGTAAGCCTCTAGTTGACTAGCTCGTTGATCAATAGATGGTTATGGTTTCCTAACCATGGACATTAGATGTCGTTGATAACGGGATCACATCATTAGGAGAATGATGTGATGGACAAGACCCAATCTAAGCCTAGCACAAAGATCGCGTAGTTCGTTCGCTAAAGCTTTTCTAATGTCAAATATCATTTCCTTAGACCATGAGATTGTGCAACTCCCGGATACCGTAGGAATACTTTGGGTGTGCTAAACGTCATAAAGTAACTGGGTGACTATAAAGGTGCACTACGGGTATCTCTGAAAGTGTCTGTTGGGTTGGCACGAATCGAGACTGGGATTTGTCACTCCGTGTGACGGAGAGGTATATCTGGGCCCACTCGGTAGGACATCATCATAATGTGCACAATGTGATCAAGGAGTTGATCACGGGATGATGTGTTACAGAACGAGTAAAGAGACTTGCCGGTAACGAGATTGAACAAGGTATCGGGATATCGACGATCGAATCTCGGGCAAGTATCGTACCGCTAGACAAAGGGAATTGCATACGGGATTGATCGAGTCCTCGACATCGTGGTTCATCCGATGAGATCATCGTGGAACATGTGGGAGCCAACATGGGTATCCAGATCCCGCTATTGGTTATTGACCGGAGAGTCATCTCGGTCATGTCTGCATGTCTCCCGAACCCGTAGGGTCTACACACTTAAGGTTCGGTGACTCTAGGGTTATAGAGATATTAGTATGCGGTAACCCGAATGTTGTTCGGAGTCCCGGATGAGATCCTGGACGTCACGAGGAGTTCCGGAATGGTCCGGAGGTAAAGAATTATATATAGGAAATGCTATTTCGGCCATCGGGACAAGTTTCGGGGTCACCGATATTGTACCGGGACCACCGGAAGGGTCCCGGGGGTCCACCGGGTGGGGCCACCTACCCCGGGGGGCCACATGGGCTGTAGGGGTGTGCGCCTTGGCCTATATGGGCCATGGGCACCAGCCCCAAGAGTCCCATGCACCAAGAGAAAAGGAAAGGAAGAGTCCTAAAGGGGGAAGGCACCTCCTAGGTGCCTTGGGGAGGAGGGACTCCTCCCTAGCCGCACCCTTCCTTGGAGGAAGGGCCAAGGCTGCGCCCCCCCTCTCCCTTGGCCCTATATATAGTGGGGGAAGGGAGGGCAGCCGCACCTGAGCCCTGGTGCCTCCCTCTCCCTCCCGTGACACATCTCCCTCCTCCCGCAGTGCTTGGCGAAGCCCTGTTGGAATCCCTCTACTTCCACCACCACGCCGTCGTGCTGCTGGATCTCGATCAACCTCTCCTTCCCCCTTGCTGGATCAAGAAGGAGGAGACCGCTGCTCCATACGTGTGTTGAACGCGGAGGTGCCGTCCGTTCGGCACTAGGATCATCAGTGATTTGGATCACGACGAGTACGACTCCGTCAACCCCGTTCTCTTGAACGCTTCCGCTTAGCGATCTACAAGGGTATGTAAATGCACTCTTTTTCCCCTCGTTGCTAGTTTCTCCATAGATAGATCTTGGTGACACGTAGGAAAATTTTGAATTAATGCTACGTTCCCCAAAAGTGGCATCATGAGCTAGGTCTATTGCGTAGATTCTATGCACGAGTAGAACACAAAGTAGTTGTGGGCGTTGATCTTGTTCAATATGCTTACCGTTACTAGTCCAATCTTGTTTCGATGGCATTGTGGGATGAAGCGGCCCGGACCAACCTTACACGTACGCTTACGTGAGACCGGTTCCACCGACTAACATGCACTAGTTGCATAAGGTGGCTGACGGGTGTATGTCTCTCCCACTTTAGTCGAAACGGATTCGATGAGAAGGGTCCTTATGAAGGGTAAATAGCAATTGGCATATCACGTTGTGGTTTTGCGTAGGTAAGAAATGTTCTTGCTAGAAACCCATAGCAGCCATGTAAAACATGCAAACAACAATTAGAGGACGTCTAACTTGTTTTTGCAGGGTATGCCATGTGATGTGATATGGCCAAAAGGATGTGATGAATGATATATGTGATGTATGAGATTGATCATGTTCTTGTAATAGGAATCACGACTTGCATGTCGATGAGTATGACAAACGGCAGGAGCCATAGGAGTTGTCTTTATTTATTGTATGACCTGCGTGTCATTGAACAACGCCATGTAATTACTTTACCTTATTGCTAATCGTTAGCTATAGTAGTAGAAGTAGTAGTTGGCGAGCAACTTCATGGAGACACGATGATGGAGATCATGATGATGGAGATCATGGTGTCATGCCGGTGACAAGATGATCATGGAGCCCCAAGATGGAGATCAAAGGAGATATATGATATTGGCCATATCATGTCACTATTATTTGATTGCATGTGATGTTTATCATGTTTATACATCTTATTTGCTTAGAACGACGGTAGTAAATAAGATGATCCATCGTTAAAATTTCAAGAAAGTGTTCCCCCTAACTGTGCACCGTTGCGACAGTTCGTGTTTCGAAGCACCACGTGATGATCGGGTGTTAGATTCTTACGTTCACATACAACGGGTGTAAGCCAGATTTACACACGCGAAACACTTAGGTTGACTTGACGAGCCTAGCATGTACAGACATGGCCTCGGAACATAGAAGACCAAAAGGTCGAACATGAGTCGTATAGAAGATACGATCAACATGAAGATGTTCACTGATGTTGACTAGTCCGTCTCACGTGATGATCGGACACGGCCTAGTTGACTCGGATCATGTAAGCACTTAGATGACTAGAGGGATGTCTATCTGAGTGGGAGTTCATAAGATGAACTTGTTTATCCTGAACATAGTCAAAAGGATTTTGCAAATTATGTCGTAGCTCGCGCTTTAGTTCTACTCTTTAGATATGTTCCTAGAGAAAATTTAGTTGAAAGTTGATAGTAGCAATTGTGCGGACTAGGTCCGTAAACTGAGGATTGTCCTCATTGCTTCATAGAAGGCTTATGTCCTTAATGCACCGCTCAGTGTGCTGAACCTCGAACGTCGTCTGTGGATGTTGCGAACATCTGACATACACATTTTGATAACTACATGATAGTTCAGTTAAACGGTTTAGAGTTGAGGCACCGAAGACGTTTTGAAACGTCGCGAAACATATGAGATGTTTCGAGGGCTGAAATTGGGATTTCAGGCTCGTGCCCACGTCAATAGGTATAAGACCTCCGAAGATTTTCTTAGCCTGCAAACTAAGGGAGAAAAGTTCAATTGTTGAGCTTGTGCTTAGATTGTCTGAGTACAACAATCATTTGAATCGAGTGGGAGTTAATCTTCCAGATGAGATAGTGATGTTTCTCCGAAGTCATTGCCACCAAGCTGCTAGAGCTTCGTGATGAACTATAATATATCAGGGACATATATGATGATCCTTGAGATATTCGCGATGTTTGACACCACAAAAGTAGAAATCAAGAAGGAGCATCAATTGTTGATGGTTGGTGAAACCACTAGTTTCAAGAAGGGCAAGGGCAAGAAGGGATACTTCATGAAACGGCAATTCAGCTGCTGCTCTAGTGAAGAAACCCAAGGTTGAACCCAAACCCGAGACTAAGTGCTTTTGTAATAAGGGGAACAGCCACTGGAGTAGAATTACCCTAGATACTTGGTAGATGAGAAGGCTGGCAAGGTCGATAGAAGTATATTGGATATACATTGTGTTGATGTGTACTTTACTAGTACTCCTAGTAGCACCAGGGTATTAGATACCGGTTCGGTTGCTAAGTGTTAGTAACTCGAAATAAAAGCTACGGAATAAACGGAGACTAGCTAAAAGTGAGCTGACGATATGTGTTGGAAGTGTTTCCAATGTTGATATGATCAATCATCGCATGCTCCCTCTACCATCGAGATTGGTGTTAAACCTAAATAATTGTTATTTGGTGTTTGCGTTGAGCATTGACATGATTGGATTATGTCTATCGCAATACGGTTATTCATTTAAGGAGAATAATGGTTACTCTGTTTATTTGAATAATACCTTTAATGGTCTTGCACCTAAAATGAATGGTTTATTGAATCTCGATCGTAGTGATACACATGTTCATGCCAAAAGATATAAGATAGTAATGATAGTACCACCTACTTGTGGCACTGCCACTTAAGTCATATCGGTATTAAACGCATGAAGAAGCTCCATGTTGATGGATCTTTGGACTCACTCATTTTTGAAAAGTTTGAGGCATGCGAACCATGTCTATTGGTGTATATGCATGAAGAAACTCCATGCAAATGGACCGTTTGGACTCACTTGATTTTGAATCACTTGAGACATGCAAATCATACCACATGGGCAAGATGACTGAAAGCCTCGGTTTCAGTAAAATGGAACTAGAAAGCAACTTGTTGGAAGTAATACATTTTTGATGTGTGCAGTCCAATGAGTGCTGAGGCGTGTAGTGGATATCGTTATGGTCTTACTTCACAGATGATTTGAGTAGATGTTGAGTATATTTACTTGATGAATCACGAGTCTGAATTATTGAAAGGTTCAAGTAATTTCAAGGTGAAGTTGAAAGATCGTCGTGACAAGAGGATAAAATATCTATGATATGATCATAGAGATGAATATCTGAATTACGAGTTTGGCACAAAATTAAGACATTGTGGAAATTGTTTCACAACTAATACAGCCTGGAACACCATAGTGTGATGGTGTGTCCGAACATCATAACTGCACCCTATTGGATATGATGCATACCATGATGTCTTTTATCGAATTACCATGATAGTTTATGGGTTAGGCATTAGAGACAACCACATTTACTTTAAATAGGGCACCACATAATTCCGATGAGATGACACCGTATGAACTATGGTTTAGAGAAACCTAAGCTGTCATTTCTTAAAAGTTTGGGGCTGCGACGCTTATGTGAAAAGTTTCAGGTTGATAAGCTCGAACCCAAAGCGGATAAATGCATCTTCATAAGACACCCAAAACAGTTGGGTATACCTCCTGTCTCAGATCCGAAAGCAATAAGGGGTTGTTTCTAGAATCGGGTCCTTTCTCGAGGAAAAGTTTCTCTCGAAAGAATTGAGTGGGAGGATGGTGGAGACTTGATGAGGTTATTTAACCGTCTCTTCAACTAGTGCATGGCAGGGAACAGGAAGTTGTTCCTGTGGCACCTACACCAATTGAAGTGGAAGCTTATTATAGTGATCATGAAACTTCAGATCAAGTCACTACCAAACCTCGTGGGATGACAAGGATGCGTGCTACTTCAGAGTGGCACGTAATCCTGTCTTGGAAGTCATGTTGCTAGACAACAATGAACCTACGAGCTATGGAGAAGCGATGGTGGGCCTGGATTCCGATAAATGGCTCGAGGCCATATAATCCGAGAGAGGATCCATAGATGAAAACAAAGTGTAGACTTTGGAAGAACTACTTGATGGTCGTATGGCTGTTAGGTACATATGGATTTTAAAAGGAAGACGGACAATGATGGTAAGTATCACCATTAAGAAAGCTCGACTTGTCATTAAGATGTTTTCCGACAAGTTCAAGGAGTTGACTATGATGAGACTTTCTCACCCGTAGCGATGCTAAGAGTCTGTTGGAACTATATTAGCGATTACTGCATTATTTATGAAATCTTGCAGATAGGATATCAAAACATTGTTTCCTCGACGTTTTTTCTTGAGGAAAGGTTGTATGTGATACAACCGGAAGGTTTTGTCAATCCTGAAAGATGCTAACAAGTATGCAAAGCTCCAGCAATCCTTCTAAGGACTGGTGTAAGCATCTCGGAGTTGGAATATACACTTTGATGATGATCAAAGATTTTGGGTGTATACAAAGTTTATGAGAAACTTGTATTTCCAAAGAAGTGAGTGGGAGCACTATAGAATTTCTGATGAGTATATGTTGTTAACATATTGTTGATCGGAAATGATGTAGAATTTCTAGAAAGCATGTAGAGTTATTTGAAAAGTGTTTTTCAATGGAAAGCTTGGATTAAGCTACTTGAACATTGAGCATCAAGATCTATAAGGATAGATCAAAACGCGTAATGGTACTTTCAAATGAGCACATACCTTGACATGATTTTGAAGGTGTTCAAGATGGATCAGTCAAAGAAGGAGTTCTTGCCTGAGTTGTAAGGTATGAAGTTAAGACTTAAAGCCCGACCATGGCAGAATAGAGAGAAAGGACGAAGGTCGTCCCCTATGCTTAAGACGTAGGCTCTACAGTATGATATGCTGTGTACCGCACCTGAAGTGTGCCTTGCCATGAGTCAGTCAAGGGGAACAAGAGTGATCCAAGAATGGATCACAGGACAGCGGTCAAAGTTATCCTTAGTAACTAGTGGACTAAGGAATCTTCTCGATTATGGAGGTGGTAAAAGAGTTCGTCGTAAAGGGTTACGCCGATGCAAACTCTGACACTAATCCAGATTATTCTGAGTAGTAACCTAGATTCGTATAGTAGAACAGTTATTTGGAATAGCCCCAAATAGAGCGTGGTAGCTGCATAGAGACTAGGAGATGACATAGAGAATTGTAAAGCACACACGGATCTAAAAAGTTTAGACCCGTTGACTAAAACCTCTCTCACAAGCAACATGATCAAACCCAGAACTCATTGAGTGCTAATCACATAGTGATGTGAACTAGATTATTGACTCTAGTAAACTCTTTGGATGTTGGTTACATGGCAATGTGACCTATGAGTGTTAATCACATGGCGATCTGAACTAGATTATTGACTCTAGTGCAAGTGGGAGACTGTTGGAAATATGCCCTAGAGGCAATAATAAATTGATTATTATTATATTTCCTTGTTCATGATAATTGTTTATTATCCATGCTAGAATTGTATTGATAGGAAACTCAGATGCATGTGTGGATACATAGACAACACCATGTCCCTAGTAAGCCTCTAGTTGACTAGCTCATTGATCAATAGATGGTTATGGTTTCCTAACCACGGACATTAGATGTCGTTGATAACGGGATCACATCATTAGGAGAATTATGTGATGGACAAGACCCAATCTAAGCCTAGCACAAAGATCGTGTAGTTCGTTCGCTAAAGCTTTTCTAATGTCAAGTATCATTTCCTTAGACCATGAGATTGTGCAACTCCCGGATACCGTAGGAATACTTTGGGTGTGCTAAACGTCATAACGTAACTGGGTGACTATAAAGGTGCACTACGGGTATCTCTGAAAGTGTGTGTTGGGTTGGCACGAATCGAGACTGGGATTTGTCACTCCGTATGACGGAGAGGTATCTCTGGGCCCACTCGGTAGGACATCATCATAATGTGCACAATGTGATCAAGGAGTTGATCACGGGATGATGTGTTACAGAACGAGTAAAGAGACTTGCCGGTAATGAGAATGAACAAGGTATCGGGATATCGACGATCGAATCTCGGGCAAGTATCGTACCGCTAGACAAAGGGAATTGCATACGGGATTGATCGAATCCTCGACATCGTGGTTCATCCAATGAGATCATCGTGGAACATGTGGGAGCCAACATGGGTATCCAGATCCCGCTGTTGGTTATTGACCTGAGAGTCATCTCGGTCATGTCTGCATGTCTCCCGAACCCGTAGGGTCTACACACTTAAGGTTCGGTGATGCTAGGGTTATAGAGATATTAGTATGCGGTAACCCGAATGTTGTTCGGAGTCCCGGATGAGATCCCGGACGTCACGAGGAGTTCCGGAATGGTCCGGATGTGATGCTTGGCGAAGCCCTGTTGGAATCCTGCTACTTCCACCACCACGCCTTCGTGCTACTGGATCTCCATCAACCTCTCCTTCCCCCTTGCTGGATCAAGAAAGAGGAGACGTCGCTGCTCCGTATGTGTGTTGAACGCGGAGGTGCCGTCCGTTCGGCACTAGGATCATCAGTGATTTGGATCACGACGAGTACGACTCCATCAACCCCGTTCTCTTGAACGCTTCCGCTTAGCGATCTACAAGGGTATGTAGATGCACTATTCTTCCCCTCATTGCCAGTTTCTCCATAGATAGATCTTGGTGACACGTAGGAAAATTTTGAATTATTGCTGCGTTCCCCAAGAATATGTAGGGAAATCGGTACGTATACATGCATGCATGTGTTAGAAGCAAAGAAGGTCCGGAGAGACAGACAATGGGAAAGGTGTGCGGCTAGGAGGTGGTGCGAAAGGCCTACTATGTTGAGGGGGGAGGAGTGTGTGAGTATGAGATTGATGAAAGGATAGGCGGGAGTGTGCACCTGTGTGGAACTGTATTGGACATAGGGGGGCATGGACGGTCAGAAGAGAAGAGGGGAAGTTTGTGTTTGTGGTAGGCACACTTGGCTAGAGAGGTATATCGACTGGTGTGTGACAGAAACAAGGAGCTGGGGGGCCTACACACACCACGGGTGAACGACCTAAAGAGAAATAACGAACGTGCGTAATGGTGGGGATGCTGAGGGAGGGTGAGAGGTTGTCGACGAGTGCATGCACGATAGAAAGTTAGCGCTAGCCAGCTACAAAGAGAAGAGGATCGTGAAGGTGTAAAACCCGAACATAGATCATAATTCATTATAAAAAAGTGGATATAGATACTTGACGAAGATATCATAATGTACAACGTTGATTCTAATTTGGGCTAATGTGTGGCTTTTGTAGCGCAGGGCTAAATACTTGTCATAATGTAGGCGGCGTGGCACTATACTTTGTGTGATAAACACTGTGTACATATGGAACATGGTTTAGATTACGAATATCTAGTTAGTACATCAAATGTACTATTCTTTGCAATCAACATCAAGTGTATTCAAAAAATTGAATTCAAGTTCCTATAGTACACATAGTTCATATCTATCTCTATAGTAATCATGTAGTCTGTTGTTAAGTTAATACATGGATGATCGTTAAAGTTAGCAACAATCATGATTGTAGATTCTTATTAAAATAGACAATCAAATTCCAATTTAGTTCGAATTGCAGCGGTAGTATAGACATTTGGAATGCATTAAAATGTTGGTACGAGTAGGTTACATGCATTATACAGCCAACGAAAAAATTTAATTGGACATAACATGGATTCATAGCTTTGAATAGAATTTGTATAGAAAAACAGGACACGACTCTCTCTTTGTGTGGTGTGAATCGTTTTGTTTTTTCGTTTTTTTGTTGAGGGAAGTGCGAATTGATTTGGTACATACAAGTACAATATTACACATTGGGCTTGTCCCAAAAATTCAACCCGCACCTTGTTATATCCCGAAAATTCAAATATCGTGCTCCCAAAACTCGTGCCTTCACAACCTGCGCCTGGCTATCCCGAAATTACAACGCGCGCGAAAACTCCCTCCAGCTGCCAAATCCCGACACACAAAATCCCCTTCTAAACCTGAGCCGAAAGGGCCGCTGGTTCAAATCGGTAATGCTTCTTTTGTAACACACCATACATTTTGGACAAGCGCGTCCGTAAGTCATGGATCCCCCTCCCATCACATCCTTTTCACCATTCGAAATCCCAAGCCGCCATAACCTCTCCGCTCCAGCCGCGAAACCCCACCCTCCTCTGTGCGCCACCTCACCACTGCCCAGTCGGAGCCTCTTCCCGACGAAGTTGTCCACCGCAATAGATCGACGTCCCTCATCCCACTCCCCGGATGAGGATCTGTCGTCCATCTCATCGTCCCGTCGATTTAGCCGCCCATCCTCCACCTCCACGGAGCTGCTTCGATGATCGCCTCGTCTATCGCGGCTGCTCCATCCCCACAGCGCCGCCTTGACCTGCTCCACCGGAACCGCAACATCCTCATCGACTCCTCGGATGAAGCCAAGGCCTACTCGGTGCCACCAAAGAGGTCTAACACTAATCACATCGCACCTTCTCCTTAACTCGACCTCCCGGCGCCGATGGTGCTCCATCCCGCACCCCCATGGCACGGCTACCTCGAAGCCGGTGCCGCGGGCGACATCTCCATGACGGCTCTCCTACAGGGCGAGGCCCCTTCGGTGGCGACGTCCATACCAGCCGGATATGCAACTGCTCCTCCGGCTCTCGCTCGCTCGCTTGCGCTTCTACTGCTGCTCTCCCCTTGATCGTGCTGCTATTCTACTCCGATTTAGCCACACTTCAATCGACTGAATTAACTTTTAGGCCAGTCGATTTTCAGGGGGTGGGGGGCTCGCCGGAGTTAAGGAAGAACCACCCGCGGCGGGAGGGGGGCTCGCCAGAGCTAAGGAAGAACCACCCGTAGCAGGGAGGGGGGCTCGCCGGAGAGGTACCCCACTATCTATCTTAGGGTTCAGGGTGGGTGCGGTGGTCACCGGTGGTGGGGGAACGGTGGTGGGGCGGTGGCGTGGGAACCGGTGGAGCAAAAGCTCGGCGTGGGTGGGGGGCGCTAGAGGGCTGGCCGGGGCGGCGGCGGATCGGCGGTCGGCAGTGGTTTCGGGGTAGCGAGGCGGCGTAGGAGCGTCGCCGGCCACGCATGGCGGGGGGCGGTCGTGGCTGGCGGCTCAGGGGGGTGCAGGTTGAAGATGAACTGCAAGCCCTCCATGAACTACATGTGAAGTGCCTCTCTGCTACCATTGCTTTCAATTTCGACAGTTACATTCAGATTCCACAGTAAAATTTAGTTTCGATAGTTAAGTTCAGAGTCAACAGTTTTTACCTCATCTGTTGTAGTCCAATGGTTTTTGGTGATGTAAATTTTACATCTAGCAATTTTTGGTAATGTATTTTACATCATCTATTGGAGATGCTATTAGAATCCCACTTGATATTAACGTTGTCTGTCTTGTGCTGCTTTAGCCTCGATGTCTTACGCCTCGCCGGAGCTGCTGCAACGATGGAACTATCCATCACAACAAAGCAGTGCCCTGAACGCCGTCTGCATAATCCTCAGATCTTCCTCCACACCTCTGACAGCCACCTCTGCCTCAACCTTTTTAGCGACCAACCCAATGATGCTGAGGTCGACACGGCTACGGCAAAGAGGTTGTACACTTGTCGCATCACTTATTACTCTACATTCATGTCAATCCATTAGGGCTATTTTGGTTCAACAGAAAAATAGAGCAATAGGAAATTTTCCTATGGCACTCTACTATTCAATTATTAATGCATTTTGTTGAAAGGAATGGAACAAAACATCCACCTGGACCTACTTTTCAAAATCCTATGCATGAAAACAAGACCAAGTGCATTAGTGGCAGAATAACATTCTAACTGTAAATGCTTTCATATGGTCTCACTTTATTTTGGCCATGTTTCTTTGCATTCCTCTGCTCTTCCAATTGTGGTGAACCAAACACCCAAGTTGACAGAAATTCCTGTTTATTTGCATTCCTATCCTAATCCGGTGTTTTTCCTATCCCTACGTTTTTAGAATCATGCAAGCCAAATGAGCCCTTATAGAATTACTTCAGTTAAAGGTAGGTGTCGAAGAAAACTTTGTGCGGTTTGTCGTGCTCCTGCCGCGATATCGTGCACCTCACCTAAGTTGCTCCATCGACATAAGCATCCACCAAACCAGAGATCACGACTCCTAACCGTCTTTCGCCGCCTCAGATCTCCTTCCCTATAGCCGGCACCCCCCACAACAGCATCACCATCATCAACTTAGCAGATGAACCTAAGGAGTACATAGGTCCACAAGAGAGGTCGCTCTCTTTTGTTTCTACTTATGTTATGCGTTGCTTAAAATTACCTGCTACTTTATTGTCTTGTTCACGTCTTAGACTCCAAGTCGGGTCCAAATTAGCATTCAAACTTGAGTTCTAAATTAGGTTTGGGGCACCTATCGAGGCAGCAATGAATAGTATCTCTGTCTAATATCTGGTTCACCTGGGGATTACCTATGTTGTTCATCTTGGGTGGGAAACAAATAGTAAAGCAATCATCATCTGTCTTTTTATTAAATTAAAGCAATCATCAGCCTCCTATCATTATCTATGTATCCATCCACTGGTTGTTACCATCACTCTAGATTTCTGCAACCTCTCCTTACATAATCTCACTATATTTTTTCTATGCATGTCAGATATTGTACACAGTCATGTTGAACATGTAGAGAAAAAGAGAAGAGTTTTGCGCGGCAATACAATGTCATGCAGACATCTCTAATGCCCTCGATGCGCCTATATCTCCCACGTGTCGAAGCACGACTTAGAGGCATAACCTTATTGAAAGCAATGTCGCAAGTGAGGTAATCTTCACACAACCCATGTAATACATAAGGGAAAGAGATACATAGTTGTCTTACAATCACCACTTCACACAATTACATGAATAAAGCATTACATCATCCAGATACACACAAGGTCCGACAACGGAACCAAAATAAAAGAAGACTACCCCAAAAGCTACACAGATCCCCGATCGACCCCAACTGGACTCCACTACTGATCGACTAGGAAGAAACAACACAAAGGACAAGATCTTCATAGAGCTCCTCCTTGAGCTTGATTGCGTCACCTACTCAATAACATCGGCACCTGAAGCTGGATTTTGGAAGTATCTGTGAGTCACGGGGACTCAGCAATCTCAGACCCTCGCGATCATGACTATTCAAGCTTATCGAAACGGTAAAAGTATGAGGTGGAGCTGCAGTGAGCGACTAACATATAAGGTGGCTAACATACGCAAATGAGAGCGAGAAGAGAAGGCAAAAGCACGATCGAACAACTATGATCAAGAAGTGATCCTAGAACAACCTACGTCAAACATAACTCCAACACCTTGTTCACTTCCCGGACTCCACCGAGAAGAGACCATCACAGTTACACACGCGGTTGATGTATTTTAATTAAGATCAACTTCAAGTTTTCTACAACCAGACATTAACAAATTCCCATCTGCCCATAACCATGGGCACGACTTTCGAAAGTTCAAATCCTTGCAGGGGTGTCCCAACTTAGCCCATCACAAGCTCTCATGGTCAACGAAGGATATTCCTTCTCCCAAGACAATCCGATCAGACTCGGCATCCCGGTTACAAGACATCCTCGACAATGGTAAAACAAGTCCAGCAACACCACCCGAATGTGCCGACAAATCCTGATAGGAGCTTCACATATATCCTTCTCAGGGCACACTCGAACGAGACATCCTACGAGTAAAACCAACCCTCAAGTTGCCCCAAGGTGGCCCCGCAGTCTACTCGGTCGGACCAACACTCAGAGGAGCACTAGCCTAGGGGGGTTTAATAAAGATGACCCTTGGGCTCCGGAAACCCAAGGGAAAAGAGGCTAGGTGGAAAATGGTAAAACCAAGGTTGGGCATTGCTGGAGGAGTTTTATTCAAGGCGAACTGTCAAGGGGTTCCCATTATAACCCAGCCGTGTAAGGAACGCAAAAACTGGGAACATAACACCGATATGACGGAAACTAGGGTGGCAACAGTGGAATAAAACACTAGGTAAAAGGCCGAGCCTTCCACCCTTTACCAAGTATATAGGTGCATTAAGATAAACAAGATAATATGGTGATATCCGAACAATAAACAATGTTCCACACAAGGAACGATCTCCAAACTTCACCTGCAACTAGCAACGCTATAAGAGGGGCTCAGCAAAGCGGTAACATAGCCAAACAACGGTTTCTAGGAAATGGTGGGTTAGAGGTTTGACTTGACAATTTGGGAGGCATTATAAGCAAGTGGTAGGTGTCGTAGCATAGGCATAGCAAAAGAGCGAGCATCTAGCAAGCAAAGATAGAAGTGATTTCGAGCGTATGGTCATCTTGCCTGAAATCCCGCAAGGAAGAAGAATGAGTCCATGAAGAAGACAAACGTACGTATTCGAACGGTTCCTCAGAAACGCGACGCTATCGGAACCAACCCGAAGAAGCAACACCGGAAAGAAGCACACAACATAGTAAACAACCAACACTTGAACATGGTATGATGTGCGGGATGCGGTATGTGATGCATATGCATAATTTGGAAAGGAATTATTAAACCTGGCCTCAACTTGTAAATCCAAGAGTGCCACTTGAAAGGTGAGGTGATTTCGGTTGAAATCGATATAAAGATCACCGGAATCGGATGCACGGTTTGGAAATGGCAAGCAAAACAAATATGGCATCGGTCTGCGATTAAGAGCAAGTAGCCGTCTAAATGCATCAAGATGAATATGCTACAACACTCAAACATGACCACAAAATACATGGTACGGATCCACTGATGAAGCTTGACAAAAGATGAACACTGAGCTACGGCTAATTCATCCATTAACAGGTTCAAACAATCATGGCAAAAGTGCAAATGATAACAGGTTTCAGCCTTAGTGAAATTAACACAAGTTTGGCATTTATCATCAGTAAGCAATCTTTAGAGCATGAAAACTACAAGCTACAGGAACTTAACATGGCAAAGAAAGGCATGGCATGAAGCTACTCAAAGCACTTAACAAATGTCCATTAGTGACATTGACCCAAAAGGGATCAGAAAATACAGTTGCAAGCATGTGAACATAGCAAAAACATAAACAGATTCAGACTTAATGAAAAACTGGAGCATACAAAACAGTTAACGATTAGGCATGTTTACGAGCTCGATGCACTCACCACAAAGCATGGCATTACAAACTAAGTATACACCCATCAAGTAGACATGGCATAGCAGCTAGACATTGCAAGAGCAACATCATAGCATGCATGGATCACCAACAACAAGCTTCGCAAAATTTCTAAACACGTCAACAATCTGCCAGGAACAATTTATAGCAAAAGTAGAGCTCAATTGACTCAAGCTAGGGTGCTCCATAAACGCAAACAAAGACATGGATGGATAGAGCACAACAGTATTAACAAAACATCCTTACTGATCATCCTCAATAGAGGCACCGATCACTAGGAAACAACATGAACATATGGCATAAAAACAAAAACAGAACAAGGACTTAGTGAAATTATACCATCGCGAAAAGTCAACTCGGGACGGGACGGTGCGGGACGGAGGGATCCGGGGACGCGGGACACAGTTTGGTTGGAGGGATGGGTGGATTTAATCCAACCCGGCCCATATCTGGCCGGACATGGACTCCGACGAGTCTTCGCAGACTCCGGCGAGCAGGGAGGTGGCCGGCGGCGAGGAAGAAGCAGCGGGGCCTGCGTGCAGCGTCAGGGTGGCGCGCGGTGGTGGCGCTGGCGGTGCGCGGCAGCAAGGCGCGGTGCTCTAGGCGAGAGGCAGGCGGCGGGGCGGCGGCGCGCGGTGGTGCAACAGGGCAGCCACGCGCGGTGGTGCGGGCTCGCGCGGCGCGGGATCGCCGGTGGGAGAAGCTCCGGTCAGAGTAGCGGCTCGGGCGGAGGTCGGCGAATCTGGGCGGCGCAGGATCCGGCTGGGAGCGGGCCTCCAGGCGACAGGGATGGCGTGGTAGGCTCGGACGGCTTTGGCGAGCTGCTTGCCGGCGGCGGCCGGAGACGAAGCCGGCGCGGAACTCCGGTAACGGGGACGGCGGTGGAGGCATGGGCCTTCTCGGGCCTGGCGCGGCCCGGGGTGGGTCCGATTCGGGCCTCATGGGCCGGCAGCAAAGTGGGGCGGCGCGGGTGCTGATGTGGCGCGATCTGATTGGACGAGGGGCAGAGGTGGACATGTCCGGCGGCGGAGTGGACATGTCCGGCGTGCGGAGGAGGAAGATCTAGGGTTAGACCGCGAATTTCGGAGGGGATCACATATTTATAGGTAGAGGGAGCTATGAAAGTTCAAAGGAGGTGCGGTTTGCGGCCACACGATCGTGATCGAATGACCGAGATGATGGAGGAGGTTTAGGTGGGTTTTGGGCCACTTTGGAGGGGTGTTGGGCTGCAACACACACGAGGCCTTTTCGGTCCCTCGGTTAACCGGTGGAGTATCAAACGAAGTCCAAATGGCACGAAACTTGACAGGCGGTCTACCGGTAGTAAACCAAGGCCGCATGACAAGTCTCGGTCCAATCCGAAAACGTTTAACACCCGCACACGAAAAGAGGTAGAAAGGGACACCGGGTGACATAGGAGCGCCGGATTGCAAAACAGACAATGGGGAAAATGCTCGGATGCATGAGACGAACACGTATGCAAATGCAATGCACATGATGACATGATATGACATGCATGACATGCAAGCAATGACAAGGCAACAACAGTGAATAACTGGAGGACACCTGGCACATCGGTCTCGGGGCGCTACAACATCGCTCCATGGTGGGTACAATGGTAAACCCTCCCTCCTCTCCAGATTGTAATCCAGAGGAAGATATCTATTCTAAGGAGGATTCAAGCACAGCTGACCACTCCTATTTACCCCCCCCAAGGTGCTTGCTCTAACTTGGCAGGATGATGTTAGTCATATTATGCATATGTTGCCTTGTAGTGCCTACTTTTGACATCATATATGTCATCTGCTTAGATTAGACATGTTTTGTAATGCCACCTGTTTAGTTTCTATATCATATATGGGAATTATGCGGTCTCATGTCTTTTAGCCAGCCATAATATATGTGAAATGTGCAATGCCATCATGTTTGACTAGGCAACATATATTTGAATGATATCTTGCCCGTCCTTTTCTTCATTACATTTCCAGTTGTCAGCAATGTGTGTACATTAAACTACTCTCCCTATGAATCAACCATTTGGGTGGGAGATGGAAAAATCTAGAGTGAAAACTAGGCCTTCAGAGCAGACAGTGCTACCTGTCGATGCAGATCTCTTGTTGGGTCCCAATATGTAACACCCCGGATATGATTTACCTAATATGTAATCCAACTCTTGCCGTTTCCGGCGTTAAGTTATTTTATTTTCTCGGGTTCGGGTTTTTGTCTCTGTGTGTTGTTTGCCGTTGTCATGCATCTCATATCATGTCATCATGTGCATTGCATTTGCATACGTGTTCGTCTCATGCATTCGAGCATTTTCCCCGTTCTCCGTTTTACATTCGGGCGCTTTGTTCTCCTCCGATGGTCATTTCTACCTTTCTTTCGTGTGTGGGGATTAAACATTTCCGGATTGGACCAAGACTTGCCAAGCGGCCTTGGATTACTACCCGTAGACCGCCTGTCAAGTTTCGTACCATTTGGACTTCGTTTGATGCTCCAATGGTTAACCGAGGGACCGAAAAGGCCTCGTGTGTGTTGCAGCCCAACACCCCTCCAAGTTGGCCCAAAACCCTCTCCATCATCTAGAGTGTTCAATCGCGATCGCGTGGCCGAAAACCGCACCTCATTTGGACTCTCCTAGCTCCTCCTATGCCTATTTAAAGACCCCCCCGAAAATCTCCTTCTCCTCCCCCCCGAAAACCCTAGATCCATCTCCACCCGCCGCCGCTAGACAAAATTGCCGGGCTGGACATTGTCCAACCCGCGCCGCCATCGCCACGTGTCGGTCGCCCATTGTCGGGTGGTAGGAGCGACATATGCCAACGGGTGGCTTATCATTGTGGGAGCCAATAAAACATCGCCGGTGCCTGGAAACGGGATAAGGCGAACACATGCACGCCAGCGAATCTTACCCAGCTTCAGGGCTCTCCGGGGAGATAACACCCCTACTGCTGCTCTGCGGGGTCTCCGCATGGTTGCTAAATGAACAAGTAGCTACAATGCTCCTTGAGCTGTTTTGGGTGGAAGGAGGAAGAAGGGCTCAGCTTAGCTTGCTTCCTCTCCTTGTATGGTATCTAGGTCTAACTTGAGAATCCAACCCCTGGCATGGGTGCACCGGGGGGTTTATATAGGCCTACCCCCCGGGGGTACAATGGCAATCCAGCTGGGCGCGGGGCCCAGCTGTCTGTGACTATGCTCGCCGGCTTCCGCGCCGGCTACTGGGGCCCGCCGGCTGGTGGGTCCCGCCGGCTGCCGGCTCCTTGGTCGACAGGCAGGCCCCACAAGCCATGGCCTGGTCGGTGGCTGGTTACTGTTACTCCATGCTGTTGACGCAAGCTTGGTCGGGGTAAGCGTGGCTACAGTAACGCCGCCTTGGCGGGGGATTACTGTAGCCCTGCCGCATCTTGTCTCCTTAATGGACGTCTCCTTCGAGGAAGGTGGCAGGCCGGCTATGGGAAGCCGGCCCTCTATCTTGCCGGCTTGAGAGGAGGTGCGGCCGCCTTCGGCATCTCTCTGCCCGAAGGGGCCCACCGCCTCGGGGGCCACGCTGGCGGCCCGTCGTGGACGGCGTCAGAGCCGCCGTGGCTACAGTGCCGCGCCGGGCGGGCCATGGCTGCCCGCATGGCGCGTTGTACCAGGCGTGCTCCGGGTTTTGGGGGTGGCAGGCTCCACTGTAGCCACGCCCCGCTTCATCATTGCAGGGTGGACGCGTACACCGCGGGTACGACTTTGACTGCTTTATGGGAGCCGGCCTTGCTGTAGCCGGCCTTGCTGTAGCCGGCTTCTCGCAGTCGGCCCTCCACAACTTTCTTCATGAGGGTAAAGGGCGAGCCGCCCCCGAAGCCGGCCAGGAAGGTAGTCGGCTAGGGGGGAGGCGGCCCAGGTCTTGAATCTTCTTGAGAGTCGGCCGGGCTTGTAATTTTTTCTGATGGGCCAGGGGAAGCCGGCTAGCCTACCCATGGCTATTTACTCCGACGGTAGTCCCCGAAGCTGGGCGAGCTTCACGGCGGACAGAGGGACGAGAAGCTTGGCCAGCTTCATACCCTGAGGAGCCGACCTTGCTGTCGTAGGCCGACTTCAGAGAGCTTTCTTGTTTATTAATGTGACCGTGGTTGACCCGCGGGCTGGCCGCGGGCCCCACGACGGGCCACGTGGCGGAGAAGTCCTGCCGTCGCACGCGCGCGACGGGACGCCGCCGCAGGCCCGGGCCCTCCACTCCTTGGCCTCGGCCCGGGCGCAGATCTTCTGTGGCCCGAGGGGACTACTCGCCTCCCCGCGGCCGTTTCTTCGTGTCATCAAGGCGCGCAATTAACGCGGGGCATGGGGGAGATGGGCACGATCGATCCCCACGATCCCCCACGCCGCACCTCCTCGGCTCCGGCGCACGATCCTACAAGTAGGAGGGGGAGGGGGAGAGACAGAGGCTTGTTCGCTCCCCCGCTCCCCGTCCCTCCTTGCTCTTCTTCTCTCCTTTCTTCTTCCTCGCGCCTGACGCAGCCTCTCGTCGCAGCCAGCACACGCCGCCATGTCTATGGCGCTGTCAAGCTTGTGGGACGGGTCCAACGTCCATGACGACCACATCGAGTTTCTCCGCCAGACCCGGCGCCTGCCCGCCGCCAATCTCGTGCCGGCATGCCCGCCCCCTGCGGGGCCTTCGTCGCGATGAAGAGGGCAAGCGACAACAACCCCTTCCCGCACATTCCTCTGATCCAATCGGTCAAACTCTGGCAGAAATCTTACTTCTACGTCAAGAACGTCACCCCGCAAGGCGACTACGTCAATCTGCCGGCTTACGTAGCCGGCCCGCCGGCAGGGAGGCGGACGTCCTGGGGCTTCCGGTCCAAGTCCTTGTCTCCGGCCGGGAACGCCGCCATCGGCCGGCTTCGGGTAATGATCCAGTCGGAAGGCCTGTCGGAGCCGACTTGGTGGCCGCCTTCGTCGAGCGCCGGATCCTTCCCCTTCAGAGCCGGCCCCACATGCTATGCCAGATGAGCGGCCGCTTCGACCCCTGCCGGCTGAGCACATGGGAGATGCCCCATGCCGAGGTAGCGCTCATGGTGAACTACGTCGCCAACCTCAAGCTCACCGATGACTGGCAATATGGCAAGGCGCCGTACTCCCGCGCCCATCCTCCGCCCGTGGTAAGTCCTTCTTTCTGTCATCAGCCGACTTGTGCCGGCCGGCTTCTGACCGGGCGGCTCTTCTCTTTTCTCTTTGTTATCAGAACACTCTTCTCCCGCCGCCAGCCGGGGCGGCAGGAGTCGAACGCCAGTATGCCCCGGACCGCACGGTAGACGACCTCGACGACCCGGATTTGGCTGCGGTCGCCATGGAGGACGCCGCCACGGGGACGTCGCCGAGCTCGGAGGCACGGGGCTCTCGGCCAGTTTTGACGACTAGCCGGATGACGCCGACGCCGAAGAAATCCCGCGCCACCAGCCGGCAACCGACCGCCACAGCGCGGGCTCGTCCGCCGCGCCGGCTGCCGATGGTGGAAAGGCGAAATGCCGGGCCGCGCTTCCTCTCTTCGGTAGCCGGCCGAAAAAGACAAGGGCCTCCGCCGCGGCCACGAAGCGAGACGAAGCAGCGGCGAAGGCGGCCCGCTTCCGGAAGGCGGTGAAGAAACCTCTAGCAGTTTCCGCGTAACCCCTCTGGCCGCTTGCGTGCTTGTTTTTCGTTGTCTTCCTTTGTTCTAACTCTTCTCTGATTTCTGAGCAGGGCGCCGCTTTCGCTCGAGCGAGGCCCAGGCGGCTCTGTGGTCGGGCCGGGTGCTGGATCTTCAGGGCCCCGCCGCGTGGACCCCCGCGCTGACCTTGCAGAAGCCACGGAGCGGAACGCCCGCGAGGCGCGACAAGAGAGGGAGGCGGCGGAGCGGGAGGCCGCCCAGGCGGCGACGGAGCGAGCGGACGCGGCAGCCGAGACTCCATCGGAGCGGGCGACCGCGGAGACGGAGGCGGAGGGCAGGCGTAGCCGGCCTCCGCTGCTCGCCATCCCCCTCCACACCCTGGACCCGTACATCCCGCTGCCCACGGCGGAGGAGATCACTCCCGATCAGCCGCCGATGCAGAGGGACAAGCTCTTCGAGGTCTTTGCGGAGAGGACGCCGCCGGCAGCGCCAGCCGGAGCAGGCGAAGGCGGCCAGTCGTCGGCGGTGCTGGAGGAGCCGGCCCGGGCCGCACCCGAGGCCGGAGCCGGTCTTGAAATTGAGCTGGCGGCGAGCCAGCACGCCGGAGGGAGCACGGCCCCGCCGGACCCGCGTCGAGCCGCGGGTGCCGACCAGACGGTAGACGCCTTGGAGGGGGCCAGCTCCGCCACGTCCGGGTGGACTCCCAGCGGAGGAAGCGGCGAGCTAAATGTGGCGGCCCAAGGGATTCGGAGCCGGCTGCAGGCACAGGCCGGCCTCCTGAGGCAATTTACTCAGGAATTTCTGTTGACGCGGTCCGCAATCCGGGTAAGTTTTCACTTGTCGACCGCTCTGGTCCTTTGATTTTTTTCATGGGGGCGCGCTAGCGCACCCACTGGGTGTAGGCCCCGAGATCCGGGCCGACTGCAGTGCAGTCTGGTCGGATCTTTCCCGACGACTATCTTAACTCTGTTTTCTGTCTGATCTTTAGGATTATCACAATTCTCGTGCCGCCGCCTTCAACTCCCAGGCTCGGGAGCTGAGCCGGAGGACCGAAGACCTGACCAGCAGCCGACGTAAGTGTTTTGCTTTTGTCTGTTTCTCGTGGGGGCGCGACAGCGCACCCACTGGGTGTAGTCCCCGAGATCCGGGCCGACTGCAGAGCAGTCGGGTCGGATCTTCCTTGACGACTTTTCCCTTGCTGACTTTTTCTCTTTGTCTTTTGCTCGTGCAGAGGCCAACGCCGACTTGCGGAGGGAACTCGGCGAAGTGCAGGCCGCTCTTCGTGCCAGGGACGCCGAGTATGCCGATTTGGTTCAGGAGCGCGACCGCCTGGTCAAGAAACTGGCCGACCAGGAGGAAAGCCATAAGGCGGCCCTACAGAAGGCGCAGGACGGCGAGGCTGCCCTAAAGGCGGAGTTCGAGACCAGGGAGGCGAGCTGGGCCGACACGTGCCAGGCGCTGGAAGAAGGCTTCGGCCGAATCGAGGATCTGATCGATGGTAAGCCGCCTTTCTTGCCCTTCCTCCATCTGCCGGCCGCCTGAGGTTTTGTTTTGACTTGTGCTTGCTTTCTTGCGCAGAATACTTTCCCGGCCACTCCGTCCTCGCCGCCCAAGCCATCGAGGCCCATTGCGAGGCGCGCCGTGAGGCCGGACTTGTTATTCCGCTGGATGTGAATCGAACACTGTCGGAGCAGCTCGTCGCCATCCAAGCGCGACTGCAGACGGCCCATCGGATGCTCCGCCGGCTCCAACGTGCCGGGGCGCAGGTGCTGGCCGCGCTCTGGCCCGGCCAGACGATTCCCCGCACCCCAAGTCGGACTGCCGACTGGCTAGAAGTCGCAGTCGGCTGCTTCGAGGCTTGGAAGGCGTCCGCAGCCCGTCTCGGAGCCGGGCGTGCGTTGGAGTTCGTCCGCGCGTGGTCCCCAGGGCTGAGCCTGGACCAGCTGCGGACTTGGCGGTTGGAGGCCGACGCGGAGCTGGAGGAGGTGCGGCCGGCGATCGCGCAGCGCGCCTCGACAATCGCCGAGTGCACCGACACCAGCGTCTTCGCGCTGGAGCTCAATGATGACGGCGTCGCCCAGCCGGAGGAGTGGTTCGGACTGAACCCGGCGGAAGGCGAGGACTCGGCCGAGGAGATCGCCTCCAGCGACGAGGGCGAGGACGACGAGGAGGAAGACGGCAGAGACGCCGAGCCGACTGGTGAGACGGCCGACCGCCCTCAAGTCGACCGTGCCTCTAGCAACGAGCCACGCGAGAGTGCGCCCTCTGCCGGAGGCGATGATCAGGCCGAAGTTGGCCAGCCGGCCGCTCCTCCAGCCGGCACGACCGCCTCCACCGCCCAGCCTGGCTCGTCAGCGGCCCCGCCGGCTTGATCTGCCGTTCCTACTATTCCTGCTTTTGCTTTTTCGAACAATTTTAAGTTTCCGCAATTCCACCCACTGGGGGGTGTATCGAACAATGTTTGATGTCGACCTCTCTGGAGGTCCTTTGTGTAAATATTAATGTATGCATGTGTTGGCTTCCATTCAAGTGCACTTTTTTATCCTTAGGCTTTTTCCTTTGCCGCCTTCCCTCTTTGGGAAGGCAAGTACTCGAGCTTTCTTGGATTTGAAGCGGACTGAATGTGAGCCGGCAGACCGGCTACTCTGGTAGTCGGTCGGCGGGAGGCGCAAGCCGGCTTTTGTTATATATAAGCCCGTTAGTCCCTAGCCGTTTTTCATGTGCGCACCCTTTCCGGCTTATGACTCTTGCCAGCCGGGCAGTCGGTTCTTCGAACTGCGATTTTGGTAAGAGCCAAGCCTGGGTGTCGGCACATTACTTGTCTGACTGCGGGTAGGGCTCCTAATATTACTCCAGTCGGCTAGTCCCCGAGCCGACTCGTCGAACCCGGTGCCGGATAAAATACATGAACAGGTGATATCATACGCATGATAACTTTCATTCATAAAATAAAGGACGGCAGTCCCCGAGTCCTCCTCGGGGAGCCTATTGTTTCGTACTTAATACAAAAGTGGACATGATACATACTGCATTTTAACTGTAAAACTTCCGAAGAAGATTGGCGTTCCATGGTCGTTCCGACTCCTTGCCGGAGTCGTCTCTCTTGCGTGCCTTCGGCTTCTGCGCGTCGATGAGGTAGTAGGCATCGTTTCCTAAAGCTTTGCTGACGACGAAGGGGCCTTCCCAGGGGGCTGCGAGCTTGTGCTGGCCGGCTGTTCGCTGGATCAGCCGGAGCACAAGGTCGCCCTCCTGGAAGGATCTTGGTCGGACCCTCCGGTTGTGGTAGCGGCGCAAACCCTGCTGGTAGATGGCAGACCGGCTGAGGGCTAACAGCCGGCCTTCTTCCAGCAGGTCGACGCCGTCTTCTCTTACTTCTTTGGCTTCCGCTTCAGTGTACATGGTTACCCAAGGCGAGTCGAACTCGATGTCTATTGGGATGACTGCCTCGGCACCATATACAAGGAAGAAAGGAGTGAAGCCGGTTGATCTGTTTGGGGTAGTACGCAGACTCCATAGGACAACCGGCAGCTCATCGAGCCAACAGCCGGCTGAACGCTCCAGAGGTATGACCAGTCGGGGCTTGATGCCGGAGAGGATGAGGCCATTTGCTCGCTCCACTTGGCCGTTTGACTGCGGGTGGGCGACTGACGCAAGGTCCAGCCGGATACCTTGTGCAGCGCAGAACCGTGCCAAGGCACCTTCAGCAAAATTCGTGCCGTTGTCGGTGATGATGCTGTGCGGTACGCCGTACCGGGTTGTTATATCTGCAATGGAAGTCACCGCAGTCGGCCCATTCAGCTTCTTGATCGGCTTAGCCTCAATCCACTTGGTGAATTTGTCGACGGCGATGAGCAAATGTGTCATGCCGCCGCGCGCCGTCTTGAACGGGCCCACCATGTCCAATCCCCAGACGGCAAAGGGCCAGGTGATGGGAATGGTCTTGAGTGCCGAAGCCGGCATGTGTTGCTGGGAGCTGAAAAGCTGGCGGCCTTTGCAATGTTTCACTAGCTCTTTAGCGTCGTCCAAAGCAGTCGGCCAGAAGAAACCGTGGCGGAAGGCTTTGGCGACAAGTGATCTTGATGCGGCATGGTGGCCGCGCTCTCCTTGGTGTATATCCCTGAGGATTGCAATGCCTTTCTCCTGCTCGACGCATCGCTGTAAGACTCCGGTGGCGCTGCGCTTGACAAGCTCTCTGTTGACGATTGTGTATGCTCCGGCTCAGTGCTGGACTTGTCTCGCTTCGGTTTCGTCAGCCGGCAGATCTTGGTTCACCAAAAAGCCGCGGATGGTTTGGGCCCATGATGGAGCTGCGACTTCCCCTGCCACCAATGTGGCAACAGCCACCAGGGTGGGCGGGCTGGGTAATGAAGTGCTGGAGTCGGCCGCCGCTTGCTGTGCTGAAGAAGTCCTCGGGCCGGCTACCGCAGTCCCCGAGCCGGGTGCGGCAATCCCCGAGCCGGTTACTGCAGTCCTCGAGCCGAGTAATGAAATCCCCGGGCCGACTGCTTGATTCTTCGAGCCGGACCCGGCCCCATCGGGGTTAGGCGGCACGAAGATGGAGTCGGATTCCGTAGGCGGCTTGATGGATGGCTTGAGGAGGTGTTGTAGGGAGACGCCGGTTGGTATTGCTTGCCGCGTGGAGCCTATTCGGGCCAGGGCATCTGCTGGCTCGTTGTTGGCTCGCGGCACATGGAGGAATTCACATCCATCGAAGTATCCACTGATCTGCTGCACTAGGAAGCGGTAGCTCGCCATGTTTGCGTCCTTGGCGTCCCAGTCGGCAGAAGATTGTTGAACCACCAAATCCGAGTCGCCATAGCACAGGATCCGGCGGATGCCGAGTTCCTTGGCAAGCCGGAGCCCGTGTATGAGCACTTCGTATTCGGCTACGTTGTTGGAGGCGGCGAAGTGGATCTGCAACGTGTATCTGAGCTTGTCGCCCTTAGGAGAGGTAAGGACGACGCCGGCTCCCAAGCCGGTGCGCATCTTGGATCCGTCAAAGTGCATGCGCCAATGGGCGGAGTCGGGAGCTGGTGGTAAGTACTGGGTCTCGGCCCAGTCGACGAGGAAGTCGGCCAATGCTTGCGACTTGATGGCGGTGCGGGGTTGGTAGAAGATCGTGTAAGGGGCCAGCTCGATGGCCCATTTAGCCACCCGGACGGATGCATCCCGGCTGCCTATGATCTCGGCCAGCGGGGCAGTGCATACAACCATGATGGGATGTTCTTGAAAGTACGGCTTCAGCTTCTTGGCGGCGAAGTACACGCCGTAGCACATCTTCTGGTAGTGCGGGTAATTCTGTTTCGAGGCGGACAGCACCTCGCTCAGGTAATAAACCGGCCTTTGGACCGGCTGGGCTCGGCCTTCTTCGGGGCGTTCGACCACAATGACGGTGCTGATCACCCGGCTAGTGGCGGCAATATAAAGGAGCATGGGCTCTTTCTCAGTCGGTGCCGCCAAGACAGGCGGCGTGGACAGCATTTTCTTCAGCTTGTGGAAAGCTTGGTCGGCCTGGTCATTCCACTCAAAGTGGGTACTCTTCTTCATGAGGCGGTAGAGAGGGAGGGCTTTCTCCCCAAGCCGGCTGATGAAGCGGTTCAGAGAGGCCAGGCACCCGGTGAACTTCTGAATCTCTCTAAGCTTGGTTGGGACCGCCATCCTCTCAATGGCCTTGATCTTCACAGGGTTGCACTCTATGCCGCGTTCGGAGACCAGAAAGCCTAGGAGCTGGCCGGCTGGCACTCCGAACACGCATTTCTCAGGGTTGAGCTTGATTCGGAACCGGCGCAGGTTCTCGAATGTCTCCTTCAAGTCTTCCAGAAGAGTGCCACGCTTCTCCATCTTCACCACAATATCATCCACGTAGACGTGGGCGTTCTTGCCGAGCTGCGTGAGAGGCACTTCAGCATGCAACGCTGAAAAGTGGCGCCGGAATTCCTCAAGCCGAACATCATGGTCAGGTAGCAGAAGGCTCCAAATGGCATGATGAAGGCGGTCTTCAGTCAGTCATCCGGGTTCAACTTTATCTGTTGGTATCCCGAATAGGCATCCAAAAAGCTCAACAGCTCGCATCCGGCTGTGGAGTCTATCACCTGATCAATCCTGGGCAGAGCGAAGGGATCTTTTGGGCAGGCTTTGTTGAGGCTTGTGTAATCTATACACATGCGCCACTTGTTATTCTTTTTCAGCACGAGAACCGGGTTCGCGAGCCACTCGGGGAAGAAAACTTCCATGATGAAGCCGGCTACGAGAAGCCGGGCTATCTCCTCCCCTACGATCCTTCTCTTCTCCTGTGACAGTCGGCGGAGAGGCTGCTTGACTGGTTTGGCATCCTCCCGCACATGTAATTTGTGCTCGGCGAAATCCTTTGGAACACCCGGCATGTCCTTGGGGGACCATGCAAAGATATCCCGATTCTCACAGAGGAAATCGACGGGCTCGCCTTCCTATTTGCTATCCAGGCTCGCCCCAATGACGGCAAACCTCTCGGGGTCCTCGGGGTCGAGCTGTATCTTCTTGATCTCCTTTGCCGGCTGGAAAGATCCTTGGGCATCGTACTCCTTGGAGTCGGCGGGTTGGTTTAGCTCCTTGCTGGCCAGGGCCACGACCCTGTTCAGCGTCTTCTTCTCCTAGGCAATCACGAGGGATTCGGCCAGCCGGCTGCTGGCTGCGGCGCAGTCGGCGGACTTCTTGTAGTCGCCGACGATGGTGATGACGCCCTTGGAGCTTGGTATCTTCATCTTGAGGTAAGCGTAGTGGGGGACCGCCATGAACTTGGCCAAGGCGGGTCGGCCAAGCAAGGCGTGGTAAGGGCTCTCCAGGTCCACCACCTCGAACCAGATTGCTTCCCGGCGGAAATGATCCTTGCCCCCAAAGAGTACATCGATCTTGATCTTGCCGATGGGGGCGCAGGACAAACCGGGTACGATGCCGTGGAACACCGTTCGAGTCGGCGCAAGCTGCTTTGCCTTGACACCCAGCTTGTCCATGGTGTCACGGTACAGGATGTTGATGCTGCTTCCACCGTCGATTAGCACGCGGGAGAAGCGGGCGGCACGCGTGTCCGTCGCAAGGGTGGCCTCCAGGACCAAAGCGTAGGAGCCGGGGGACGGCATCACCTCTGGGTGGTCGGCCCGGCTCCAACTGATGGATTTCTCTGACCAGTGCATGTGGCCGGCTAGGCTAGCGGTGGCCACATTGACTTCTTGTTGCTCTCGGCGCTTGCTGCGCCGGTCTTCGGGCTGGCTCGCAAAGACAACGTAAGACGCTTGCTCGTCGGGGAACTCGTCCTGCACGGCGTCGACTGCGGGCCGGGCGGCCTTGGGCGGCGGAGCCAGCGGCGGCGGGCCGCCAGGCGGAGTCGGCGTGAGCCCTTCGCCCTTGGAGATTCGGGCAAGCCAGTTACACTTGTGGGTCGTGTGGTTGGACGGCATCGCACCCCTGTGGAATTTGCACGGGGCATCAAGGGTTTGCTCATAGGAGAAGGCCGGCTGCCAAGCCGGCCGGCCGCCCTTGGGCTTCTTGGGCGCGGGCCGCCCTTGGGCTTCTTGGGCGCGGGCCGCCCCTCAGGCGCCGTATCTTCGACCGTGGCCACCTGCCGGCTAGCGGGAGGCGGCGCAGGGCCTTTGCGCTTCTGATCATTCTTGTGTTGGCGTCGGCCGGAATCTCCAGCCGGTGCTTGGGGCGCCGGATTGAGCACTTTTCCGGACGCGTCCACCCGGAGCTCGGTCTTCATCGAGGAGTCGGCGGTGGCGTACTTGTCGGCGATGTGCAGGAGCTCGTCGAGGGTAGTCGGCTCATTGCAGAGAAGCTTGTGCTTGAGGAGGGTGCCCTCTCGGCACCCGGCAGTGAAGTATTCGATGGCTTGCACCTCGTGCACCCCCTCGCAGGAGTTGCGGAGCTCGGCCCAACGCGTGAGGTAGTCGTGAGTGGACTCGGCTGGGCCCTGTACGCACAGGGAGAGCTGTCTGGGCTTGGGAGCCTGCTTGTAGGTGCTGGTGAAGTTGCGAACGAAGGCTTCAGTGAAATCCACCCAGCTGTTGATGCTGAGAGGCTTGAGGTTGTTAAGCCAAGTCCGTGCCGTGCCTTGCAGCATGAGGGGCATGTACTTCACGGCAACGCGCCGGTTGCCATTGGCGATGTTGACGGCTGTGGAGTAGTCGGTCAGCCAGTCTTTCGGCTTCACCGAGCCGTTGTACTTTGGCGTGTCTCTTGGGAGCGAGAACCCTTTGGGGAAGGGCTCATCGCGGATGCGGGGGCCAAAACAAGGCGGGCTGACATCATCTTCTTCTTCCAGTGCCAGGGATCGGGCCAGGCGGTCGATCCGGTGGCGGGCGTCGTTTTCGCCGACTCCCTCGCGGCAACCAAGCCGGCCGCTGAGAGTCCGGTGAGCCACTGGAGGCGGGGCGGGGTATCTCTCTCCACGAGCTCGAGGCGGAGGCGGGGTGCCCCGCCATTCCATGGCTCGAGGGCGGCCGTCCGCGTCTCGCTTGATGGAGATTTGGGTCCGGCTTCGGCTGGAAGCCGGCTCTTTCTCGCGCCGCGCACGGGTGTTGCTCGTAGTCGGCGATCGGGAAGTCGCTCAGTGATCGCGGCTCGAGGGAGGGCTGCCCGCGCAGGCGTCGGCTTCCTGCCGCCGAGCGGCCGCATCAATTAGTTGCTGTATGCGTCGCGTCATGTGGGGGAGGTCTTCGGCTTCCAAGCCGTCCAGCTCGTCTACGGCCGCCTGGGCGGCGCGCAGGTTCTCGAGCGGGGTGGCGTAAACCGGGCGATCGACTCCAAGCGTGTCGGCGATGACGGCGCCGCGTTGCCTGACAGCACCAGCCCGGCTTGGGCCTGCCGGAGCCGGCGTGCCGAAGGCGGCGCGGTCAGCTTCGCGCTGGTAGGCCTCGGTGAGGCGTCTTACGGAGGCCAGCCGCCGGCCCTCCGCGAGGAGGGCGAGGCGGCGTGCCTCCAGTACTTCGTCGTTGGCGTCAGCCGGAAGGGGGGCAGACAAGTCGTGGGCCACCGCGCGTGGGGCGTCGCGGGCGCCCTCGTCAGTCGGGCCGTCGAGGCCGATAACCATCACCTCGGTAGTGTTGGAATCGCGATCACCACCCGGAGGGAGCGGGTCGTTGTAGATCGTGACGTTGGTGGGGAAGCTATCATAGGATGCCGTGTCGGAGTCGACAGGCACCGGGTCGGTGGAGCCAACCGACTCCAAATCCGCAGCGGGCTCGCTGGAGACGTGGAGCTGGCCGAGGAGGTTGGCGAGATGATCGGTGCCCGCATCAGAGGCAAGCTCGTCGGAGATGCGAGTCTTGTCGAAGAGGTCGGCGAGGCTGCTCGCCGCGCAGATGTTGGTGACGCCCTGCAGCGCGTCGCGGCAAGTGCCATCGGGCGAGCCGGGCTGGCTACGCTCCCGGGGATGGAAAAGGGTTCCCGTCCAGAACAGGTCTCCGGACGACGGTGCACCTGGCCCCACGGTGGGCGCCAAATGTCGGGTGGTTGGAGCGACATATGCCAACGGGTGGCTTATCATTGTGGGAGCCAATAAAACATCGCCGGTGCCTAGAAACGGGATAAGGCGAAGACATGCACGCCGGCGAATCTTACCCAGCTTCAGGGCTCTCCGGGGAGATAACACCCCTACTGCTGCTCTGCGGGGTCTCCGCATGGTTGCTAAATGAACAAGTAGCTACAATGCTCCTTGAGCTGTTTTGGGTGGAAGGAGGAAGAAGGGCTTAGCTTAGCTTGCTTCCTCTCCTTGTATGGTATGTAGGTCTAACTTGAGAATCCAACCCCTTGCATGGGTGCACCGGGGTGTTTATATAGGCCTACCCCCCGGGGGTACAATGGTAATCCAGCTGGGCACGGGGCCCAGCTGTCTGTGACTATGCTCGCCGGCTTCCGTGCCAACTACTGGGGCCCGCCGGCTGGTGGGTCCCGCCGGCTGCCGGCTCCTTGGTCGACAGGCAGGCCCCACAAGCCACGGCCTGGTCGGTGGTTGGTTACTGTTACTCCGTGCTGTTGACACAGGCTTGGTCGGGGTAAGCGTGGCTACAGTAACGCCGCCTTGGCGGGCGATTACTGTAGCCCCGCTGCATCTTGTCTCCTTAATGGGCGTCTCCTTCGAGGAAGGTGGCAGGCCGGCTATGGGAAGCCGGCCCTCTATCTTGCCGGCTTGAGAGGAGGTGCGGCCGCCTTCGGCATCTCTCTGCCCGAAGGGGCCCACCGCCTCGGGGGCCACGCTGGCGGCCCGTCGTGGACGGCGTCAGAGCCGCTGTGGCTACACTGCCGCGCCGGGCGGGCCGTGGCTGCCCGCACGGCGCGCTGTACCAGGCGTGCTCCGGGTTTTGGGGGTGGCAGGCTCCACTGTAGCCACGCCCCGCTTCATCATTGCAGGGTGGACGCGTACACCGCGGGTACGACTTTGACTGCTTTACGGGAGCCGGCCTTGCTATAGCCGGCCTTGCTATAGCCGGCTTCTCGCAGTCGGCCCTACACAACTTTCTTCATGAGGGTAAAGGGCGAGCCGCCCCCGAAGCCGGCCAGGAAGGTAGTCGGCTAGGGGGGAGGCGGCCCAGGTCTTGAATCTTCTTGAGAGTCGGCCGGGCTTGTAATTTTTTCTGATGGGCCAGGGGAAGCCGGCTAGGCTACCCATGGCTATTTACTCAAGACACCCATTGGACCGCGCCGCCGCCCCACTTCGTTGTCGCCCCCGACCCGGGAGGCCCAGGAGGGGCCCCCGAGGCCCGTCTTCTCCCGCCGCAGCCCGGGGCCATCTTCCCCGAGGCCGGCCACCTCACCGGATGCTCCTCCACCGCACCGCCCGAACTCCGGTGAAGCTCGTCGCCGAGCTCCAGCGGGCCCCCTCCGCGCCGTTGCCGCGTCCGGCCGCCGCCCAACTCCGGCCTCCTCCTCCCTGTCGAACGGCCTCGGCTCCCCGCCCGGATCCGGCCGCCCCGACGTCTCCGACGAGCTCTTCCTCGACGCCGGTGAGCAATCCGGCCATCCTCGAAGTTCGTGCCACTGCTACAGTAACCGGATCTAGATCTGGAATTTGGATCGGTTGACCTTTTTGCCCGAAACCATAATTTTTTTGGCTATGTTCATCGCATCGTAACTTTGCATCCGTAGCTCCGTTTTGGGCATATAGCATCTCAAAATGTTCATCTCAAAGAGTACATCATTTCATCTCATTGCATAATTTTCATTTGAGTTCATCTTGATGCCCGAAATGCTGTTAGAAGAATGCTATTTGAGATAATTGTCAAATCTGCTACTCCAATTAGATTTTTGTCATTTTTGCCATGATTGATGTGTGCATGATATGCCCCTAAGCTTTACATGTGTTTTGTTATATGTTTTGCCATCTTTCCAGAGGTGCAACCCATGTATTTTTGTGATGTGTCTGGTGACCAGTACAAGCTTGCAAAGTGGTCCATTCGTTAATGCTGATTTTAGGGACTTAGCATTTCCACTATGTCCTTGGACTGTTTATCTCATTATGCCATATGTTCATGTTGTTTCCTAGTGATCCGTGCCTCTTTTGAGGATGATCAGTAAGGATGATTTGTTAATCTTGTAGTGCTATCTCCATCCATGTCTTTGTTTGCAATTATGGAGCACCCTAGCTTGAGTCAATCGAGTTCTACTTTTGCTATTTCGTGCATCTGGGCAGATTGTCTACTTGTTAGCGATTTTGCCGAGGATGTTGTAGTTGATCCGTGCATGCTATGTTATTGTTCTTGCCATGTCTAGCTTGCATAATGTGTATTCTTGATGGGTGTATGCATAGATTGTCATGACTTGCTTTGTAGTGAGTGCATCGAGCTCGTAAACATGTCTACTTGATATCTAATTTTGTATGCTCCAGTTTTCACTAAGTCTGAGAACTGATTATGTTTTTGCCATGTTCACATGCTTGCAAATGTATTTTCTGAACCCTTTTGGCTCAAGGTGACTAAGGGACTTTTGTTAAGCTCTTTGAGTAGCTCCATGCCATGCTTTACTTTGCCATGTTCAGGTCCCGTAGAATATAGTTTTCTTGCTCCAAAATGTGCTATCTGATCTGAAATTCCAGGCAAGTGTTAATTTCACTAAGTCTGAAATTTGTTTGCCAAATGCATTTTTGCCATGCTTGTTTGAACCCGCTAATGGATGAATTGGTGGTAGCTCAGTGTTCATCTTTTGTTAAGCATCATGAGTGGATCCCTTCCATGTATTTTGTTTCCATGTTTGGGTGCTGTAGCATGTTCATCTTGTTGCATTTAGATGGCTACTTGCTGTAAATCGCAGATCGGTGCCATATTTGAATTGCTTGCCATTTCCAAACCGTAACTCCGATTCCGGTGGTCTTTATATCGTTTTCAAGCGATTTCATCTCACCTTTCCAGTGGAAAACTTGGATTTCGATGTTGAGGCCAGGTTCATTCGTTCGTTGTCAAATCTTGCATGTGCATCACATATCGCATCCCGCATAGCATACCATGTTTGCATCATATTGTTTGATCTTTGCACGTGGTTGATTGTGTTCCGTTTGCTTGTTTGTCTTATTTGGGTAGAGCCGGGAGACGAGTTCGCTAACGAGGAGCCCATTGAGTTTGCTTTCGAGGATCTAGTCAACTCTGACAACTTTGCAGGCAAGATGATCATACCCTCGAAATCACTACTATGTTTGCTTTGCTAGATGCTCGCTCTTTTGCTATGCCTATGCTACAATGCATACCACTTTCTTATCATCCCTCCCAAATTGCCATGTCAAACCTCTAACCCACCATGTCCTAGCAAACCGTTGATTGGCTATGTTACCGCTTTGCTCAGCCCCTCTTATAGCGTTGCTAGTTGAAGGTGAAGATTGGAGACCGTTCCTTGTTGGAACATTATTTACTTGTTGGGATATCATTATATTGCCATGTTATCTTAATGCATCTATATACTTGGTAAAGGGTGGAAGGCTCGGCCTCTCGCCTAGGGTTTTGTTCCACTCTTGCCTCCCTAGTTTCCGTCATATCGGTGTTATGTTCCCGGATTTTGCGTTCCTTACGCGGTTGGGTTATAATGGGAACCCCTTGATGGCTCACCTTGATTAAAGCTTTTCCAGCAATGCCCAACCTTGGTTTTACCATTTGCCACCTAGCCTCTTTTTCCCTTGGGTTTTCGGAGCCCGAGGGTCATCTTATTTAGCCACCCCTCCGGGCCAGCGCTCCTCTGAGTGTTGGTCCAGCCAAGTGATGTCCGGGGCTACCAGGGGCAACTCTGGGCTGGCCTACCCGACGTCTTGCTCATCCGGTGTGCACTGAGAACGAGATATGTGCGCTCCTATCGGGATTTGTCGGCACATCTGGGTGGTGTTGCTGGATTTGTTTCAACTTGTTGAAGTGTCTTGTAGAACCGAGATACCGAGCCTGATCGGAATGTCTCAGGAGAAGGTCTATTCCTTCGTTGACCATGAGAGCTTGTCATGGGCTAAGTTGGGACTCCCCTGCAGGGATTTTAACTTTCGAAAGACGTGCCTGCGGTTATGGGCAGGTGGGAATTTGTTAATGTCCGATTGTAGATAACTTGAACCTTAACTTAATTAAAATGAATCAACTGTGTGAGTTACCGTGATGGTCTCTTCTCGGCGGAGTCCGGGAAGTGAACACGGTGTTGGAGTAATGCTTGCCGCAGGTTGCCCTCTAGTTACTCGTTCGCGCTTTGCCCTCTCTTCTCGCTCTCTTTTGCGAACAGGATAGCCACCATATATGCTAGTCGTTTGCTGCAGCTCCACATATTTTAGCTTGCCTTTCCTATAAGCTTAAATAGTCTTGATCGCGAGGGTGCGAGATTGCTGAGTCCCTGTGGTTCACAGATTACTATTAAACCAGATGCAGGGCCTGATGACTCCGTTCCAGATGACGCGCTAGAGCTCAAGTGGGAGTTCGACGAGGACTTGCGTCGTTACTATGTTTCTTTCCCTGATGATCAGTAGTGGTGCCCAGTTGGGGCGACCGGGACCGTGTCGCTTGTTGGGTTGATCTTTTATTTTGGCACCGTAGTCGGGCCATGAGTGTTTGGATGATGTAATGCTATTTATGTACTTTGATTGACATGGCGAGTGTAAGCCAACTATGTATCTCCCCTTTTATTATCTATATATTACATGGGATGTTGTGAAGATTGCCTAACTTGCGACATTGCTTTCAATGCGGTTATGCCTCTAAGTCGTGCCTCAACACGTGGGAGATATAGCCACATCGAGGGCGTTACAAGTTGGTAATCAGAGCCTTCCCCAACCTTAGGAGCCCCCACTGTTTGATCGTTTTTAGCAGCCGTTGTTGAGTCTAGAAAAAATGTTTTGAGTCATTTAGGAATTATATATCGCAGAGTTTAGGAATTCTTTTTACATCCCAGTCTCCTCATCGCTCTGGTAAGGCATCCTGGCGTAGTGTTTTCACTCTTCTCTTCTCAAATTTCACTAAAAAAATTTTAGGATCACGCGGGTATCTTGGAATCGTTCCGATGGTTTTGTGACAAGAACATTGTTCTTGGTGCCTCCTGTCTTTAGGGGTTGTGGCAGTGTCCCGAGGAGTTGAGCTCCGTGGTTTTGTCGTCACAATTTTATCGTTGCAGTTCTGGAATACCTGAGTTTAGTACGCCGACATTGAAAATCTCTTTTATACAGTTCATTGGTGAGATATCCTCGATGCCACCCAGTACTAGGGCGGGAGTTCGGGAGTATCGCCATAACTTGTATAACGGATGCTTTTTGAAGGTTGAGGTAGATGGTTTCCGAAGTTTTTCTCGGTTATGTGTTGAAGGATGGATACAGCTAGATGTAGGATTTGCTAGATTTGGGTGAGATATTATGCTTCCCCTGTATCCCCAACACCTGATTGCATAACCGGAAAGGTTCGGGAGTTTCATAGGTGGGAATTCTTGTAGCTCTAGTTCTTCTTCCACGGATATTTGGTTTGAGATTGGGATTTCTTACCGAGTATTCGTTCTTGATCCGTAACTTGTTGATTTATTCCTCTACCTAAATTCTAAGTGGCTTCTCAATTTATGGATATGTGAACATTTCAAGTGGAATGCATTCATTCATTTTGTTCGGATGTGAAGACTATATGTTGCAATTTTCATTCCATTGGATTCAGCTTCAATATTTTTCTATCCATGTGCTAATGGATGACAACCTCTTCAGGATGGCTCCTCCAATGCGCACGACTCCGAATCCTGATCCGCCACCACCTCCACCTCCTCCGGAGGCATGTCAAGCTGTGATGGCCGCAACCAATGCAAACACGCAGTTGATCATGCAAATTCTTCAAGAGCGCAATCAAGCGAACCAAGGAAACCAAGGCAACAATCAGAATCACTTTGCTACACTCAACCAGCTCCTTGCAAATCAGCCAAAGACTTTCAGCAATTGTGTTGAGGCAACTGATGCTGACGATTGGCTAGTGGACTTGTGCAAGCATTTCGAGTGCAGTAACGTCAGGCCTAAGGACTTTGTCAAGTTCGCTTCCTTCCAACTCAAAGACCAAGCTGCAGAGTGGTTCCAGCAGTACAAAGATTCTAGAGGAGGCCGTGTGATTACCTGGGATGAATTCCGTCAAGATTTCAAAGCTCATCATATTCCTCAGAGCATGGTTGAAAGCAGGCGTGAGGAATTCCACAACCTGAAGCAAGGCTCTTTGTCTATCTACGACTACAACAAGTTGTTCCAGAAGCTCGCCCGCTTTGCCAAGCAGGACGTCCCTGATGAGAAGAGCATGATATACTAGTTCAGGGGTGGTCTCAGAGAAGAAATCCAGCTAGCTCTTGTTCTCTTTGAGCCCTTGAGGTACGATGAGTTCTACAACATGGCGTTGAAGCAAGAGGCCGCTCAACTGAGGTGTGATGCTTCCAAGAAGTGAGTTAGAGATGCTACTCCTTCTTCCTCTACTCAAGTGGCCAAGTAGCGGAAGTATTGGCTTCCTCCTCCTCCGTTTCGTCAGCCGTATCAGCAGAAGAGCAAAGTTGGCAGTGGATCTTCCCACCCACCCAACCCTGGCTTTCAGAACAAGACTTCGTCTCAAGCTCCAAGATCAAGTGCTCCATATCACCATCCACTTTTAGAGGTCACGTGCAACAAGTGCCAACATAACGGTCACTATGCCAATAGGGGCTTCAACCAGAGGCGTCTTCCTCCTCCTCCTCCTCCTCCTTGTGAGATCGGCAAGTACAGCTATGGTCAAGCATAACACCAAGTCCGCCAAGGTCAACTTGCTGAATGCAGCTCAGGCAGAGGACTTGCCAGATGTGATTATGGGTAACCTTCCTGTTAATGACATTCCTGCAAGAGTTCTTTTTGACACTGGTGCATCTTTATCATTTTTATCGAAGCCTTTTGCATCCATGCATGATGTGCATACTATTGATTTGCCAAAGCCGATAGCGGTTTCTTCTTCGGGTTTGTTCATGAACACCAAAATGATGGCTCCGGATGTTACTATCACGCTGGGCGATTACAAGTTTCTTTCTTCTCCAATGGTCCTTGGCAACTCGGATATCGATCTTATTCTTGGAATGGATTGGCTTTGTAAGTACAAGGCTCAGCTTGATTGTGCAGCCAGGCAGATTCAATTGACTCATTCGTCTGAGGATGTAATTGTCTTTGCCGCTCGTGATGATACCATCTGTCTGTTTTCTATCAATGAGAAGGGTGAACTGCATGCTATCTCACAGATTCCAGTCATTTGCGAATATCAAGACATCTTTCCAGAAGAGCTTCCAAGAATGCCTCCGCATTGGCCAGTTGAATTCATCATCGATCTTGAGCCTGGCACGGAACCAGTGTGCAAGCGTCCTTACAAGCTCGGACCTGAAGAGTTGAAGGAGCTAAAGAAGGAACTCGATATTCAAGAGAGAATGGGTCTCATCCGACCTAGTTCTTCTCCATGGGGTTGTGGTGTTCTTTTTGTGAAGAAGAAGGATGGAACGGACCGACTTTGTGTTGATTACCGTCCATTGAACAAGAAGACCATCAAGAATAAATACCCACTTCCCAACATCAACGAGCTGTTCGAACAACTCAAAGGCGCCCAAGTATTCTCCAAGCTTGATCTCCGCATGGGTTATCATCAGATTCGAATCCGTGAGCAAGATATTCCCAAGATGGCTTTCAGGACAAGCTATGGTTCATATGAATACATTGTCATGTCTTTTGGCCTCGTCAACGCTCCTCCACCTTTCTCTCGCATGATGAACTTCATCTTCAACGCCTACACCAATGACTTTGTTTTGGTCTATCTCGATGACATTCTGGTCTTCTCGAAGAACAAGGAAGATCATGCCAAGCACTTGCGTTTGGTACTCGATAAGCTGAGGGAACACCAGTTCTACGCCAAGTTCTCCAAGTGAGAATTTTGGCTCGATGAGGTTCTTTATCTTGGTCATATCATCTCTGCCAAGGGCATTGTGGTGAATCCTGAGAAGGTGTCTGCAATTGTGAATTGGGAACTACCTCAAAACGTGAAGCAACTCCGTAGCTTCCTCGGTCTCGCAAGCTACTATCAAAGATTCGTTGAAAACTTTTCTAAGATCGCGAAGCCTCTCTCAAATATTCTCCAGGAGCACGTCAAGTACGTTTGGTCTCCGAAATGTGACATCGCTTTCAACACTTTGAACGAGAAATTGGTCACTGCTCCAGTTCTGACTCCTCCTGATGAATCCAAACCGTATGAGGTCTTTTGTGATGTCTCTCTCCAAGGTCTTGGTGCAGTGTTGATGCAAGAGAATAAAGTTATGGCTTATACCTCTCGCCAGTTGAAGCCGAACGAGAAGAACTACCCCACTCATGACCTCGAGTTGGCGGCAGTTGTGCATGCTCTTTTGACATGGAGACATCTCTTATTGGGAAGGAAAGTGGACATCTTCACTGACCACAAGAGTCTCAAGTACATCTTCACTCAGCCTAATATCAACCTCAGGCAGACTCAATGGGTGGAAATGATTCAAGAGTATAATCTGAGTATCGAGTATACTCCAGGCAAGGCCAATGTGATTGCTGACGCATTGAGCAGGAAGGCTTATTGTAACAGTCCTATTCTCAAGCCTTATCAACCCGAGCTTTGTGAAGCTTTCCACAAACTTAATCTGCAAGTTGTTCCTCAAGGTTTCCTCACCAACCTTCAAGTCTCTCCTACCTTGGAAGACCAGATTCGCCAAGCCCAGCTTGTTGATGCTATGGTGAAAAAGGTGAAGATTGGGATTGCCAAGAGTCAACCCAAGTACAAGTGCTACCGCTTTGATGACAAGGATCCTCTCTTCTTCGAGGATCGTATGGTTTTGCCCAAAGGTGATCTTCGTAAAGTGATCATGAACAAGGCTCACAATTTTCTCCTCTCCATCCAACCTGGGAGCACAAAGATGTATCAGGACCTCAAGCAGGCTTATTGGTGGACTCGAATGAAGCGCGAGATTGCTCAGCTCGTAAATGAATGTGATGTCTACAGAAGAGCGAAGGCAGAACACCAAAGGCCAGCTACTCTCCTCCAACCTCTTGCCATTCCAGAATGGAAGTTTGACCACATTGAGATGGACTTCATGACTGGGTTTCCAAAGTCCAAACGTGGCAATGATGCTATATTCGTTGTCATCGACAAACTCACTAAAGTGGCTCATTTTCTGCCTATCAAGGAGTCAATCACTGCAGCTCAATTGGCGGAGCTCTATACCTCTTGAATTGTCTGTCTGCACGGTATTCCACAAGTGATCTCTTTAGACTGTGGCAGTATCTTTACCTCCAAGTTTTGGGATTCTTTTTAGAAGGCCATGGGCACCAACATCCGCTTCAGCCCAGCTTTCCATCCTCAAACTAGCGGTCAAGTCGAGCGTGTCAACTAGATTCTTAAAGATATGATCAGGGCTTGTGTGATCTCCTTCGGCATGAAATGGGAGGATTGTCTTCCATATGCTGAATTCTCCTACAACAACAGTTTTCAAGCAAGTTCAGGCAAGGCCCCATTTGAAATTCTGTATGGCAGGAAGTGCCGTACCCCTCTCAACTAGTCTGAAACCGGTGAACGTCAGCTTTTGGGAAATGACTTAATCACAGAGGCAGAGGAAATGTGCAAAGTCATTCGAGATAACCTCAAAGCAGCCCAATCCCGCCAGAAGAGCTACTATGATAGTAAGCACCGTGATTTGGCTTTCGAGATCGGAGATCATGTTTACCTCCGCGTCTCTCCAATGAAAGGTACTCGTCACTTTGGTATCAAAGGGAAGCTTGCCCCTAGATATGTGGGACCTTTCAAGATCGTCAGTAAGAGAGGTGATCTGGCCTATCAACTCGAGCTTCCTTCAAACTTTGCAAATGTGCATGATGTGTTTCATGTCTCTCAGCTCCGAAAGTGCTTCAAGACTCCTGACCGCACCGTCAACTTCGAATACATTGAGCTCCAAGAAGATCTCTCCTATCGTGAGCACCCCGTCGCTATTCTTGAAGAGACTGAACACAATACATGCAATAAGTCAATCAAATTCCTCAAAGTCAAGTGGTCACACCATTCCGACCGTGAAGCTACCTGGGAACGCGAGGATCTCCTCCATTCTGAGTACCCGATGTTCTTTCAACCCTATATCTCAGGACGAGATCCTTTCATAGTGGTGGAGTGTTGCAACACCCCGGTATGATTTACCTAATATGTAATCCAACTCTTGCCGTTTCCGGCGTTAAGTTATTTTATTTTCTCGGGTTCGGGTTTTTGTCTCCGTGTGTTGTTGTCGTTGTCATGCATCTCATATCATGTCATCATGTGCATTGCATTTGCATACGTTTTTTTCTCATGCATTCGAGCATTTTCCCCGTTGTCCATTTTGCATTCCGGCGCGTCGTTCTTCTCCGGTGGTCATTTCTACCTTTCTTTTGTGTGTGGGGATTAAACATTTCTGGATTGGACCGAGACTTGCCAAGCGGCCTTGGTTTACTACCCATAAACCGCCTGTCAAGTTTCGTACCATTAGGACTTCGTTTGATGCTCCAACGGTTAACCGAGGGACCGAAAAGGCCTCGTGTGTGTTGCAGCCCAAAACCCCGCCAAGTTGGCCCAAAACCCACCAAAACCCTCTCCATCATCTAGAGCGTTCGATTGCGTGGCCGAAAACCGCACCTCATTTGGACTCTCCTAGCTCCTCCTATGCCTATTTAAAGACCCCCCCCCCCCGAAAAGCTCCTTCTCCTTCCCCGCCCCCCAAAAACCCTAGATCCATCTCCACCCGCCGCCGCCGGACAAAATCGCTGGGCCGGAGATTGTTTGACCTGCGCCGCCATCGCCACGTGTTGGTCGCATATTGGACCGCGCCACTGCCCCACTTCGTCGTCGCCGCCGGCCCGGGAGGCCCAGGAGGGGCCCCCGAGGCCCGTCTTCTCCCGCCGCCGCCCGGGGCCATCTTCCCCGAGGCCGGCCACCTCACTGGACGCTCCTCCGCCGCACCGCCCGAACTCCGGCGAGGCTCGTTGCCGAGCTCCGGCGAGCCCCCGCCACGCCATTGCCGCGTCCGGCAGTCGCCTGCCGAATGGCCTTGCCTCCCCGCCCGGATCCGGTCACCCCGACGTCTCCGGCAAGCTCTTCCAAGACGCCGGCGAACAATTCGGCCATCCTCGAAGTCCATGCCACTGCTACAGTAATCGGATCTAGATCTGGAATTTGGATCGGTTGACCTTTTTGCCCGAAACCCTAATTTTTTTGGCTATGTTCATCGCATTGTGACTTTGCATCCGTAGCTCCGTTTTGGGCATATAGCATATCAAAATGGTCATCTCAGAGATTACATCATTTCATCTCATTGCATAATTTTCATTTGAGCTCATCTTGATGCCCGAAATGCTGTTAGAAGAATGCTATTTGAGATAATTGTCAGATCTGCTGCTCCAATTAGATATTTGTCATTTTTGCCATGATTGATGTGTGCATGATATGCCCCTGAGCTTTACATGTGTTTTGTTACATGTTTTGACATCTTTCCAGAGGTGCAACCCATGTATTTTTTCGATGTGTCTAGTGACTAGCACAAGCTTGCAAAGTGGTGTATTCGTTAATGCTGATTTCAGGGACTTAGCATTTCCACTAAGTCCTTGGACTGTTTATCTCATTATGCCATATGTTCATGTTGTTTTCTAGTGATTTGTGCCTCTTTTGAGGATGATCAGTAAGGATGTTTTGTTAAGCTTGTAGTGCTATATCCATCCATGTCTTTGTTTGCAATTATGGAGCAACCTAGCTTGAGTCAATTGAGCTCTACTTTTGCTATTTCGTGAATCTGGGCAGATTGTCTACCTGTTAGCGATTTTGCCGATGATGTTGTAGTTGATCCGTGCATTCTATGTTATTGTTCTTGCCATGTCTAGCTTGAATACTGTGTATTCTTGTCGGGTGTATGCTTAGATTGTCATGACTTGCTCTGTAGTGAGTGCATCGAGCTCGTAAACATGTCTACTTGATATCTAATTTTGCATGCTCCAGTTTTCACTAAGTCTGAGAACTGATTATGTTTTTGCCATGTTCACATGCTTGCAAATGTACTTTCTGATCCCTTTTGGCTGAAGGTGACTAAGGGACTTTTGTTAAGCTCTTTGAGTAGCTCCATTCCATGCTTCACTTTGCCATGTTCAGGTCCCGTAGCATATAGTTTTCATGCTCCAAAGTGTGCTATCTGATCTGAAATTCTAGGCAAGTGTTAATTTCACTAAGTCTGAAATCTGTTTGCCAAATGCATTTTTGCCATTCTTGTTTGAACCTGCTAATGGATGAATTGGCGGTAGCTCAGTGTTCATCTTTTGTTGAGCATCATGATTGGATCCCTGCCATGTATTTTGTTGCCATGTTTGGGTGCTGTAGCATGTTCATCTTGTTGCATTTAGATGGCTACTTGCTATAAATCACAGATCGGTGCCATATTTGAATTGCTTGCCATTTCCAAACCGTAACTCCGATTCCAGCGATCTTTATATCGTTTTCAAGCGATTTCATCTCACCTTTCCAGTGCAACACTTGGATTTCCATGTTGAGGCCAGGTTCATTCGTTCCTTGTCAAATCTTGCATGTGCATCACATATCGCATCCCGCATCGCATACCATGTTTGCATCATATTGTTTGAGCTTTGCACGTGGTTGATTGTGTTCTGTTTTCTTGTTTGTCTTTTTTGGGTAGAGCCGGGAGACGAATTCGCTAACGAGGAGCCCGTTGAGTTTGCTTTCGAGGATCCAGTCAACTCGGACAACTTTGCAGGCAAGATGATCATACCCTCGAAATCACTACTATCTTTGCTTTGCTAGATGCTCGCTCTTTTGTTATGCCTATGCTACGATGCCTACCACTTGCTTATCATGCTTCCCAATTTGCCATGTCATACATCTAACCCACGATGTCCTAGCAAACCGTTGATTGGCTATGTTACCGCTTTGCTCAGCCCCTCTTATAGCGTTGCTAGTTGCCGGTGAAGATTGGAGACCGTTCCTTGTTGGAACATTATTTACTTGTTGGGATATCATTATATTGCCATGTTATATTAATGCATCTATATACTTGGTAAAGGGTGGAAGGCTCGGCCTCTCGCCTAGTGTTTTGCTGCTCTCTTGCCGCCCTAGTTTCCATCATATCGGTGTTATGTTCCCGGATTTTGCGTTCCATACGCGGTTGGGTTATAATGGGAACCCCTTGATAGTTCGCCTAGATTAAAGCTTTTCCAGCAATGCCCGACCTTGGTTTTACCATTTTCCACCTAGCCTCTTTTTCCCTTGGGTTTCTGGAGCCCGAGGGTCATCTTATTTAGCCCCCCCCGGGCGAGTGCTCCTCTGAGTGTTGGTCTAGCCGAGCGATGTTCGGGGCTACTAGGGGCAACTCTGGGCTGGCCTACCCAATGTCTTGCTCATCCGGTGTGCCCTGAGAATGAGATATGTGCAGCTCCTATCGGGATTTGTCGGCACATCTGGGTGGTGTTGCTGGATTTGTTTTAACTTGTCGAAGTGTCTTGTAGAACCGAGATACCGAGCCTGATCGGAATGTCTCGGGAGAAGGTCTATTCCTTTGTTGACTGTGAGAGCTTGTCATGGGCTAAGTTGGGACTCCTCTGCAGGGATTTGAACTTTCGAAAGCCGTGCCGGCGGTTATAGGCAGATGGGAATTTGTTAATTTCCGGTTGTAGATAACTTGAACCTTAACTTAATTAAAATGAATCAACTGTGTTAGTTACCGTGATGGTCTCTTCTCGGCAGAGTCCGGGAAGTGAACACGGTGTTGGAGTAATGCTTGCCGCGGGTTGCCCTCTAGTAAATCGTTCGCGCTTTTCCCTCTCTTCTCGCTCTCTTTTCCGTACAGGATAGCCACCATATATGCTAGTTGCTTGCTGCAGCTCCACATATTTTACCTTGCCTTTCCTATAAGCTTAAATAGTCTTGATCGCGAGGGTGCGAGATTGCTGAGTCCCTGTGGCTCACAGATTACTATTAAACCAGATGGAGGGCCTGATGACTCCGTTCTAGATGACGCGCTAGAGCTCAAGTGGGAGTTCGACGAGGACTCGCGTCGTTACTATGTTTCTTTCCCTGATGATCAGTAGTGGTGCCCAGTTGGGGCGATCGGGACCGTGTCGCTTGTTGGGTTGATATTTTATTTTGGCGCCGTAGTCGGGCCATGAGTGTTTGGATGATGTAATGCTATTTATGTACTTTGATTAATGTGGCGAGTGTAAGCCAACTATGTATCTCCCCTTTTATTATCTATATATTACATGGGATGTTGTGAAGATTGCCTAACTTGCAACATTGCTTTCAATGCGGTTATGCCTCTAAGTCGTGCCTCGACACATCGGAGATATAGCCGCATCGAGGGTGTTACACGATAGCTCCTCGGAGATGGATTCAGAGACAGGTGACCAGTACTATTCCCCCACTGAGGTGTACGCTCTAACATGGCAGGGTTATACTTCTCATATCATGCATATGGTGTCTTGCATTGCACTGTTTAGACATCATATACACAATATTCAACACCGCGTTCTTAGTTCAGACATCATATATGCGAATGCCCTCTACTTAGCATATAAATCACATATGTGAATTAAATCATGCCATCATGATTACTTAGATACCATGTATGTGAATTATGTCATGCGATCCTATTTAGTTATTCATCATATCTTTGAATTATGTTATGCTATGCTATGAAGTTTAGATAGACATCATATATGTGAAATTATGTCATGCTTTCCATTTTAGTTAAACAATATACATGTCAACTATCTGTCTCTCGTAAAATGTCTATGCATTCAACTATGTTTCCTGTTTACCAGTCATTTGAATTGGAGCGGGTGATGCCAGTATCTAGCGGAGTAAAAACACGGTCTTGAAAAAAAACCAGTGCTACCTCTTGGTGGAGATAGCACCCCGGTTGTACATGCACGAGAACAAGCCCTACCACACATAACCCAGACCCTCGCAGATTGTACCCCTACTGTGATGGACAGAGAACTAGCTTCACCCAATCTAGCACCAACCACAGCAGATAATAACCCAGTTCTTGTTGACACAACACCATCTCCACCACACAGGTCCCAAACAAGAGCAGTTAGTAAGGCACCTACAGTGCCCAAAGCGCCAATACTACCATAGTGAACCCCAACTCCAGCAGTTACTACACCTATTCATGTGGAGGAAGCACAACCAACCAGTCATAGTTTAGCATCTATCACATTTGATGTTGTTAAATCTTATGTGTGTCTCTTCCCATCATGGAAATATTATACTAAAGATGAAATAAAATGCCAGTTACAGGTGTTTGTCCAGGAGTTATGTGTAAGTAATGTTATTCATGGCAATTACTTTGCTTTTTCCCATACATTCTACCTCCATGATGGTTATAATACAACAAATTTTCCTATTTTTCACTCTAGAGAAGGACCAATTTGGAAACTCAGGATGAGGTAACCTGTGCTAATACCTCTCCTATCTTCAAGAATGATTGGTGGCAGTACCGAAATTACCTGAAGAAAACATACTTAACTGGCAAAGAAGCTAATCAAATTTCCTTACATTCTCCCAAGACACATTTACTGGACGATGACTGGAAACGCCTTGTTCTATACTGGTCCCAAACCAAGAATGTGGTATGGTCTATGAGCTCATTTTCTATTTTTAAGTACTATATTCTTGCGTCTTACTGTACTCTGTTCATGTAGAACAAGTGCTTAAACCTGAAGAACAACTATTCTCATTTAAGATTCCATTGCTATCGTGCATAATGCTTTGCTCTTGTATCACTGTATTTATTCACATAAACTTATTTTTAAATTGAAGGATCCAATCGAAACTCCAATGGAACAACAGGTATGTTCATGCATGTTTCCTTAACAGGTTTGCTCTTATCAATGGCTCTGTTGATTTCAATTTCAATTGTGTATACAGTTGACTTCTCATAGCGTGCACATTACTAGCATCACAACAGAGCCAATAGTGTTGTTCTACATGTAGAACCGTGGTACCCATCCGAAATCTTTCTGTGTCGTGTAGTTTCCCACGCTTTGTATTCTTTCAGTGCTGCTTTGTCTTGAACTGATATGATTTGAACCGTGTCTCTATTTTGATTTGGCAAGACAATGCAGTGACCATAGGACATAGATATATGTTCGTTTGATGCTTTTATTCTGTACTACTTGGCAATAGAAGACTTGGTAGTTTAATCCTGTCCACCTTACTAATGAATTAGTTCACCGAAATGAGTATCATATACTAATACATTCTAAACCTGTTATGTGTATGCTTGTTTCTTCTTTTAGAATGCTGACGGAATATTGGGGAAGATGCCTTATTAAGAAATGGTAAAGGAAGTAATGCAGATAAGGTGAAGGTAGTGAGACATCCTTGTTGGTCTCCAACAAAGCTGATAAAACAACTAAGGAAAACTATCTTGAAGACACTGAGACATCCCGAAAATCCTGTCTTGGTTTAGTGTTCGAGTTACTAGCCACTACTGCTTGCACAAGCTATTCAAACTCATTGTCTGAATCAGTTCAGTTTGTTGAGTCTTAGCTTCAAAGTGAAAGAAATCTATCAGATGTGCTGCGACAAGAAGCGGAAGAACTGTGGAAGTCCCTGGAGCATTCAGATGCATACTTTCTGGTGCAACAACAAGCGTTGGATGATTTTAGCGCCAAACAGGACAAAGCTAATAAGATTGCTACGCTTATTGCCAGCATGGTGGATACCCAGGATAATATTTCTTGAGCTCTTCTGAAGTTGTTTCAGTTATGGACTTGTTTTTCTGCCGCATTTATTTGCACTGGTGGCCAATTTTGACGGCCAATGTATGTAATATGCTGCTTTGTTCCCTATTTTTGCACTGGTGGTGAAGTTTGATGCCTAGTGGATGTAATATGTGTAATAGCCGTAATAACTAGTGTTAGTTCCTTGCTTATTTATTTCCTTATTGTCTTCTTTTGTTGTTTGCTTGTAGTCACTGTAGTTCTTTTTCCGTGTTTTTCTTGTGGCCACAATAAACTAGGCCACAATAACCATGGGAACACACAGACTATTGTGACCATGGTCCTGCTACCTACTGTAGTGACCATGGCCCTCCACGGTCTGTATGATCCATGGGCCTTCCACTGGCCGTTGGATCCATGGGCCTTCCATGGGCCGTAGGATCCATGGGCCTTCCATGGGCCGTAGGATCCATGGGCCTTCTATGGGCCGTCGGATCCATGGGCCTTCTACGGGCCATCTCATCTATGGGCCTTCCACGGGCCGTATAATCGTTTCGCCAAACATGGGCCGTACTATTCGTGGACCAATGTCGGACCGCAAAATGGGCCACAAATGGGCTAGAGTGGATATCGTCTGTTTTATGGCCTGACCATAACGGGCCATTAATAGGCTATAATTCATGACGCTACGAAAATAGGCCAACGTGTTAACGGGCTACAAGTAGGCCGACTGTAACCATGGGCTGAATTTGGCCCACACGCTAAACAGGCCAGTAACGGACTGTAAGTAATCAAATTCTGGAAATGAGCCCAAGAATAAATGGGCCCTTAGAAGGATGAAAGTTGACATGGGCTAGAAACGGCCGACGGACTAATGGGTCGTTAATGGGTATAAAGCGATACATTGTTCATTACGGGCTAGTTTCACCACGGGCTGTTACTGGTCCATGATTTACAAAGGGCCTCATATGGGCAGAAAGACGTCATTAGCCGGAAGTTACAATGGGCTGGAATCATACAGGACCAGGCTGTTAACAGGTTATCAGATCCAAAATCGGACCCGATAGCTTAACGGCGACCTGTTATGGTGGATGCCACATGTCAGTCACCCTTGAAGAAAGCACTTCCATGACACACCATTTATCATCATGGAAGTGGACATTTCCGTGATGATAATTTTGGTAATGTCATGGAACACTTCTATGACAACACAGGTATGACTATCTTGATTCTGTCATAAAATCGTCATGGATGTACATGCATGACAGAAAACGTGACCTACTGTGACAAACATGTATCATCACGGAAGCGAATTTTATTTGTAGTGAAGGGCCACGATCTTCAAGAGTGTCATCAGGTTGAGCAGCTTGTCAAGAGGTAGAGAGCAGAATATGAGAAGCATGATAGGGAAAAAGGTCAGAATACCGCTAGCGGGAATGGCCGAGGTGGTGAAGCAAATCGCCTGGAAAACCATTCCGGAAGAAAGGAAAACCCACCAGGGGCCAAGAGACGGAAGCTTGCAATGATGAGAGTGATGGAGGGGATGGAGAAGAAACTAGTGAGCAGGAGTTCCAGAAGGCCACAGATGCCCCGTGCATTGACGGGGGTGCATCCCTACACTCCTCTCACCGCCAACTCAAACGGTGGGCGCATGGGGTCAATGTCGTGGAACTAGCGCCAGAGGCCCGAAAGCCGCTTAAATGGTCGCGCACAAACATCATCTTTGACGAAGAGGACCATCCTGACAATACCACTGCAGTAGGATGTTTGCCATTGTTGGTCTCTCCAATAATTCACAACCTCAAGGTCACAAAGATGTTGGTTGATGGCGGGTGTCGGTGAAAAAACTGGCGGATCTCGGGTAGGGGGTCCCGAACTGTGCTCCTAAGGCTGATGGTAACAGGAGGCGGGGGGCACAATGTATACCCAGGTCTGGGCCCTCTCGATGGAGGTAATACCCTACTTCCTGCTGATTGATGTTGATGATATGAGTATTACAAGAGTTGATCTACCATGAGATCGTAAATGCTAAACCCTAGAAGTTAGCCTATGATTATGATTGTTGTTGTCCTACGGACCAAACACTTCGGTTTACATAGACACCAGAGGGGTCTAGGGTTACACAGAGTCGGTTACAAGGGAGGAGATCTACATATCCGAATTACCAAGCTTGCCTTCCACGCAAAGGAGAGTCCCACCGGGACACGGGACGAGGTCTTCAATCTTGTAACTTCATAGTCCAACAGTCTGGCCAAAGTATATAGTCCGGCTGTCCGAGGATCCCCTAATCCAGGACACCCTCAGTAGCCCCTGAACCAGGCTTCAATGACGATGAGTCCGCCGCGCAGATTGTCTTCGACATTATAGGGTGGGTTGCTTCTCTGAATACTCCATAGAAGATTTTGAACACAAGGATCGTGTCCAGCTCTGCAAAACATATTCCACATACCACCGTAGAGAGTATATTATTCCACAAATCTAATATGCTGACAACTTTTCATAACATGACATCCTGTCGTGGTCCGGTCATTACGAACCATTTTTCCCAGCCTACCACTCCACGTGTTGCGAGGCGGATTTATTCGCACGTCTTGTCGAAGCAGAGATCATGTTCCCCTTATCACGGGATTCTCATCAATACGAGTTTGGGTAACCCAATCGTGCTTGTTAGTATGACTCCTTGATTTTAGGCAAGTTCCAAACGGCCACGCGGAGGACGCATGATATTCACCCTCTTTATAAAGGGGACAAGGCATGTCCTTTTCTTCTCATGCTCGATCCTTCCCCTCCCACACATCGAGTTCCAATACCCAAGGCTCAGGCTAAACGCTTCGGACCTCCAACTATGTCCGTATCCAACCTTCAAGGTCGGTGGATGGCCTCCTCTATCACAGAGGACGACATCAAGAAGCTAAGGGAAGCCAGGTATCTGACAGCCGAAATCTCGCACAGGCTTCCTGCTCAAGGGCAGGTCATCCCCACTCCCGAACCCAACGAGATTGTCGTATTTGTTTCCCACTTACTCCGAGGACTAGGCTTTAATCTTGATCCCTTTGTAAGAGGGCTTATGTTCTATTACGGGCTCGATTTTGACGATCTAGCTCCAGATACCATCCTTCACATCTTGTCATTTATCGTCGTGTGTGAGGCCTTCCTCCGCATCACCCCACACTTCGGCTTATGGTTCAAGATCTTCAATGTGAAGCCGAAGACGATCGATGGGCGACACGCAGAATGCGAATGTACCATAATAAGCAAAGGTGCCGATGCTCTATTGACAAAGGGTTCCTTCCCGGAGGTGTCCAACTTATGGCAGTGGGAGTGGTTTTACATCAAAGCTCCCCGAAGTACGATGTGGCACCTGCCCCTGCCTTCTGCTCGGCCCACGGCCGCAACTGGCGTCATGGGTCAACAAGGGGCTGGACTGGGGACCAGTTAATGACATGCTGACTTTGCAAAGTCGCATCCGAGATCTCCTAAAGAGGGATGTTAGTCTTGTCAGTATGTGGGAGATCAACCCGGAAGGACCGCGAACTATTCAGCAATTCTTCGGTGTGACGCTCGAAGAGATGTATGGATTGTTCTTCGGATCACGAATAAAGTGTCCGGACACCACCGAGGATGCGGGTCTCAACTAAAACCGTCTAGATACCCATGTAAGTAATTCTGCGGTCGAACATGTTGCCTTTTTATTTGTCACAACATCCTTATGAAAAATCGCTTTCGACCAGGACTGGATAAGAAACGCGGAGATGATCAGGTGTTCGGCCCCCCTTCCCGAAGGCTCACCGGATCCTGTACTAGGCAGGATGCTTGAGCACGCACCTTATCAAGTGCCATCAGGGGAAGATAAAGGGAGGAATAAAGAAGCCAAAGGCGGGCTTCACGCATCACTCATCCAAATCGGGGGAATTAGTGTCTCCATGAAGGAGGATAATTGGGGAGAAGAATGTAGAATCCCCTCTCCCCAAGGAAGGAAAAGGACCGCCTCTGAAGACATGGAAACGAAGGTTTCCAAACTAGGGAAGAAACCTTCGCCAGGGGGCCCTGCCCCAGAGGGCATCCTTACCGCATAGTGCCCGCAAGGGGGCAACCCTCCACCAAGCTGTAAGTGAACAAGAGTACTTTGGTATATCCTGTTTTATCTCCGAGGACAATAACCGAGACATATATCTTGCAGTCCGGCACGTAGCCCTTCTCGACAGAGTTCGTCTTCGGGGGATCTTCTTCCGGAGATGATGGAGAGCGAAACGCCTCCCAATGTCTCCCCGTCTCCAGGGGCGGACGACCCTGAGGTGTAATCACAACGGAATTCTCCTGATCCGCCAGGGCCAGAAGGTAACCCTTCGGCCACCCGAAGTCCAGAGTATTCAGCTCCTAAGGAGAGCAACAGAAAGAGTCTGGGATTGTCCGATGCACAACCGAAAGCACGGATGGGTCTTTTGGAGCAAGCGGCTATATGAGAGGCGCATCGTAGTTTAATGGGTATGGTGGTTGAGAGGATTTCATCCGCCAAAAGTGGGTTGCATGAGGCTTTTACGAGCCTACTAAGGTGTTTTGAGGTACGCAAAGTAATATATAAATTTTTTTGACGGTACTGCACACGCTAGGTGTGCTCTATACAGATAGTAGCCCCTGAGACTCTGGTTGCTGTCCAGAGGCGACAAACAGAGGATCATAGTCCCAGGTAATGATCGCGCTGCTTTCATGTGCAGGCAGCTGAGGGTCCGGTGGCTGGCCGGACTACTGAGTTTGCCAGATTGAGGCAGCAACTTGACATGGCAGATGCCGACATTGCGCTTGTGAACAAGTGGTTTGACGAGGCATAGGGTATGTATTTTCGGGTGGTCAACAAATATTAAGAGGAGCATGATGCTAGTATCTATAATATGTTGTGACTGCAGATGGAGCTGCCGCCGTGGAGACCATTCGGGCGGAACTTTCCTGAGCCAAGGAACAACCCTGGAGAAGTGATGTGGCCGCCCTAAAGGGGGCCGAACACTTCAGAGCCGAACAGGCCGCTAATCGCTAGAGCGAAGATAAGATAGCCAAGATGGCTGTTGAGCTGAAAGATGTCGCCGGTCTATATGAGCTTCTTGAAAAGGAAAGCCAAGCGATAGCGGCTGACCTGAAGAAAGCCATGGAAGCAGCGAAGGAAACCCGCTCTAAAATCAGAGCGGCGAAGGAGGAGCTCCGTCAGGCCGGAGATATCACGGCTGGGAAGCCCTTTTTGTTGCGGATGAAGTTCGGAGATCCGAAGTATGCCCCTCTGGATCAACTATGGAGTGCTGCACACGCGTATTTGGATTTGGCAATGAGTACTGCTGATGTGACTAAGTTTTTCAAAGATCATGAAGTGGAGAATTTGTTCTGGCCGCAGTTCAGTGCTCCAACGCGTCCGCTGCTGTTAAATGAACAAATGGTTGAGTAGGATGAGCTCCATAGGTTGTCCGGACTTGCCATGAGGTCTGTGGTGGATCATCTTTGGCCGAAGGGACCAAGGCCGGATAGTTAATTTGGTTTAGTGCAACGATTCCTTGGTGCTGTGCCGCATATCGACGCTCTAAAGATGTTGGCATGCATAGGGTTCGCGGATGGCCCTTGCCCGTGTTAAGACATACTGGCCAGAGATGGAGGCCACCGCTATTGCAACCCTGGATCCGGCCCTAGGCCAGGTCCCGGCTGAGCAATATTTTGAAGAAGTCCTAGAAGGTGCTCGTTTAATAGAGGCTTAATGCTCAAAGAGTATCATGTTCGACATGTATCCCAATTGTAAAAACAATGCTATTTGGATAATAAAGGCTGTGTTTATACTTTTGCCTGAAAGTATTGTGATGCCTCATGTGTGTCCGCTTATGTTTGTATATAACCTGAAAGTTTGCAGTCATTGGCTTCAGCCTCCACGCACATAATGCGGGGGTGTTCGGAAAAGCGCGTATTCACACTTGACCCAATGTCTTGGTCCATTAAGGAGGTGACAGCGCGGCGAACAAGGCAATCAGACTATATAGCTTTAACACTTCCACTTAGCCATAGGAGTTTGACGGTGGGGCTACTATATAGCCCCTGGTACTTCTGCGCTCATCCAAACATGGTGCGTACATACATGACCGGGAAACCGGTCCTTCGTTAATCCAGAGGAATCACGAAGATTCCGCGGAGTCATTGAGTGGTTGACCAGTCTCGCACTTTATCATGACAGTCAGTTTTCAGCTTCTCTACTGAGGTGCTCATCCAGATGAACCAGGGCACAATCACAGTAGTTCTCTCAGTGCCACCTTATTGGGTATAGCGGAACGTAAGGTAGCAAAACACCGGAGCCAGGAAAACCCAACTATTGACCAAAGACATGATTCAGAGCTGATGCATATAAGGCCAAACTCATGACGTCGAGCACTCCCTAAGGTATTCGGACTTTACAACATATACTGGGCTGAGTAATGCCCTTGATAATGAGCCCTGAATTTCCAGGTACTGGCAGTAGTCTGAGATGATGAAATTCCCATAACGCCAGCATCCCTTACGGTTGTGTTGAGTATCCAGAGGGTGTGAAGCAACAAGAGATAGTAAAAAAGGTTTACACAGGGTCTTAATCTAAAAAGAAGCCTTTGAGTGGGTCCCTTCTGCACGTCTGCGCCTGTGTCTCTATTGTGCCGTATCCTGGAAGGGTGTAGCATGATGATCATCTGTAAAAGAGAAAAACCCAGGTGAATGTCTTCATGCGAAAAATTGGTTATTCTTAATGAACCATTAAAATGCAATTTTAAATAGGGTCAAGCTGAACTGTAGCCCTTTTTACATGCGGGAAGCCCCTAGCACCACCTATGGGGGTATATCTATCGACCCAATCTCAGGTTTATCTGAGCTGTTACAGCTAGTGGTGCGCCAGACTCGTCTAACCATCTCTGTGGTCTTGACGACCGATCATTTATTCTAGTTGGGGAGGCCGTTCAGTGATTGGCTGCTAGAGCCACCACATATTCCTTCCTACGCGAGGAACGCTTTGTGTTTCCGCTAACTATGATGATGCCACGTGGACCGGGAATCTTAAGCTTAAGCTACGCGTAATGCGGTACTGCATTAAAACGAGCGAAGGCCGTTCTTCCGAGTAGTGCGTGATGGCTGCTTCGGAATGGAGCAATGTCGAAGGTTAATTCTTTGCTTCTGAAGTTGTCGGGAGAACCGAATAGAACCTCTTATATGAGAGAACCCGTGCAGCGGGCCTCTAGGCCTGGTATTACTCCTTTAGAGGTAGTATTGCTTTGGCTGATTCTTGTCGAGTCTATTCCCATTTTGCGGACGGTGTCCTGATATATCAGATTAAGACTACCGCCGCCATCCATAAGGACTCGCGTGAGATGGTATTCGTCAATTATTGGGTCTAGCACCAAGGCAGCCAATCCTCCGTGCCGGATACTAATCAGGTGATCCCTGCGATCAAAAGTGATCGGGCAGGCCGACCAAGGGTTGAAATTGGGGGTGACGGGCTCCATGGCGTATACGTCTCGGGGTGCACGCTGGCGCCTCCTCTTCGATATGTGAGTTGCGTAAATCATGTTCACCGTTTTGACCTCTGGTGGGAATTTTTTCTATCCCCCAGTGTTCCGCTGGCGAGGCTCATCCTCGCCTTCACTTGGTGTCTCCCTCCCCTTGTATTCGTCGTTTAGCTTGCCGGCCTGCGTGAAGACCCAGCATTCTCTGTCGGTGTGATTTGTAGGTTTGTCGGAGGTGCCATGAATCTGACATAATCTGTCTAGAATCTTGTTTAGGCTGGACGGTCCATCTCTACTGCCTTTAATGGCTTTTTCCATTGACCGGGTCGAGAGCCCCTGAATCTGGCGTTTACCGCCATGTTGGCTGGGCTGTCTTCGTTGTTTCGACGCTTTCTTTTATTGCGTCGTGGTTTCCCGTTGCCATCCCTGACTTCGGATGTGCCGAGGTTGCTGGTGCCGCTACGGGCCAGCCAACTGTCTTCGCCCGTGCAAAAGCGGGTCATAAGTCTTGTTAGGGCTGTCATTGTCCTCGGTTTTTCCTGGCCAAGGTGTCTGGCGAGCCATTTGTCCCGGACGCTGTGCTTGAAAGCCGCTAAGGTTTCGGCAACCAGGCAGTCGACAATTTGATTCTTCTTCGTGAGAAATCTGTTCCAAAGCTTTCGGGCTGACTCTCCGGGCTGTTGAATTATGTGACTTAAATTGTCTGCGTCCGGAGGTCGGACATAGGTCCCTTGAAAATTGGCCCTAAAAGCATCCTCAAGCTCTTCCCATCTTCCAATTGAGTTTTCAGGGAGGCTTTTCAGCCAGTGCCGAGCTGGTCCTTTCATCTTGAGGGGCAGGTATTAGATGGCGTGGAGATCATCTCCGCGAGCCATGTGGATGTTGTTCCGTCGTATGCCTCTATGTTCACGGGTTTGAATCCCTCTGGAAATTCATGGTCCAACACCTCATCGGTGAAGCATAGGGGGTGCACAGCACCCCTGTATTTGGATGTGTCATGGCAGTCTTTGGATGGTTGTAGCATTTGGTTTTGATTCCGAGCTGTTATTTGGCCAGTATAGTCGTTTGGGCAGCCATGATTCTTTGCCGAAGCGTGCTTCCTAGATACGAAGATGGACTTGGCCATACCGGCTTTTTTGTGCTGGTCTTCACATAAATCATGTGTTGAGTTGTGTGCGACCTCGTTAGCCGCCCTGTCGAGGCCACGGGGTTGTCGATCCGGCTAATCGGCCATTTTATTTTTCGGTTGAACTGGCTCCATGGCGTATATGTTGAATTCAGGCCACAGATTGCGCTTTGGATAGCTCTTTGTGTGGCGACTGCCACCGTACTTTTCTTCAGTGTCAAGCACGTTGTTCCATTTGCTGTTGAGCGTATTTTGCATGGCCTTAAGCCTTTGCTTCTGCTTCTTTAGGCTCCTCGCGGTGGCGATAAGCCTTCTATGGAGGTTCTCTTGTTCCAAGTGCCTTTCCGGGATGATGTGTGCATCGTCGTCCAGACTGTTCTCCTCTCCGGAGACAGGTTGATTACCCTCGGTGTCACTGTGATCGGACAGCGGCTCTGTACTATTGTGGCGACCCCAACTCATAAGTCGTGATCGCCGAATGCACGTGTACAGTGATCCCAGAGATCAATGCTCACTGAACACACCGAAGCTGAATAACAAGAGTCTTACATCTATTACGGTCTTACACAAATTACGACCATTACAGTCAAGTCTTACATAGATAAAGCCACAAGGGTTGAATACCAAATAAACTTACGCAAGAAATCTTCGTCGATAAGTAGAACCAATGCCATCTGCCTTAACCCTATAGGCATTCTGACTGGGAAACGTCTTAGTTTGCATGTTCCTCTCCAAAGAACTCTTCTTCAAACTCCTGTTCTTCCATGCCTGGCCAATTAAATAACCAGTGGCAAGCCAATGAGTACTTTGAATGTACTCGCAAGCAACCCATGATTGGAACATGGCACAATAATGCAATGATATAGCACTAAGTAGGTAGTTTGCAGAAAGCTAGTTTTCAGTGCAAAGACATGATCTATCAACATGTAAAGTATGCATCACGAGAGTACGGATATCCGTATGAACAAGTTACAGGTATCAACATAAGCGGAGTTCGACACCAATCCAACTTGATCATCGTGTCAAGCCATCTGACTTACCCCAATTGGTTTACCAACACACACACACATGGTTTGTAAAACTCTGGACGTAGTTTAAGCAGCACCGCCCAACTTTCCATGGCCGTGGACACGGCTATTCGAATAGTTTTACACTCTGCAGAGGTTGCACAATTTACCCACAAGATCCGGGGGAACTTCCGTGTCATCCACGACCTGCGGTACCTCAAGTACCCAGGGTAAGCACTCGATCACTATCTTTCCCTAGACGACACTAACATAGAGTCCATTCGATTGGTAGTAACCCCCGTGCCCAACATTTCACATCTTAAAATTTATTGAGCCTCACTCCCATATTCATCACATACCACAAGCACGGGGTACCAACGGTGTGTCTGGTGCCCTGTGAAAACAGTCATGGCCTCCCTACCTGGCATGACCCCATCATGAGAGAGCGCAACAACAACTCTCCTGTCACTAGTAATGCGGGCTCCAACCTAGTATCGGCCTAGGTAATCAATAATGCCCTTCCCCATATAAGGGTAGAGTGGTTGCACATGTAAGGTTGGGACAATCGATAAATCTTAAATCTAGTCTGTTTTCGAAAAGAACACACACACTTGCCTCGGCACACCACTTCATCATCAAGTGGTTACCTAACGCATTATCTCCCTCGGGCATAAGTGGCACCCGAAATGGTTTTGAAAAGTCCTTGAAAACATTGTTGAGGAAATCGTTAACTGGTAGCAGCTCAGTTGGCTAGCGAGTAGGGGATTAATCGGCTAATCGGCAAGTGAATCGGCCATTTAATCAATTAATCGGACGATTTTGCGGTTTATCGGCTACTCGGTGACCCTATGAGTAGGGATTAATCCGCAACTTAATTGGTTAATCGGATGAATTCTTGAACATGGCTTGAAAACAACTTGGTTTCCTTCACCATGCATATACCCATCCCATTTGCGTAGCAGCTATTTAGCATCCTAACTACACCCACTCGCATAACCCTCTTAGAATGGTAGGGTCAGGCATCATGCAAGTGTCAACGAGAAAAGCAACGGAGGAAAACCACCTTAAGTGGTCACCACATTATCATGACTTCAATGCAAGCAATAAAAGTGCCATATGACATGCATAAAAAGGGTTTCTTATACATGGTCAAAGGGCTACTTGCCTGGCTCAACAAAGTCTTCTGGGTCTTCAAAGTCTTCTGGTCCAACTCCCTCGTCAGCAACATAATCTATCGTTGAAAAAATAATAACGACAAAATAAGGCAATAATAAAATAGAAAAACCAAAGTGCTCAGAAAAATGTCAACTCATTTTTGTTAAATACTAGGGTTAAAACTAAGAAGGGGAAAATTGTTATTTCTGGATTTGGAGCTACAGAATAGGATAAATGGATTTTCAGAGGGGTTTAAATATATTCGAATTTGAATTTGAATATGAACAGTACATAAAAGTTGGTTCGACATGAATGAAAGTTATACCATTGAATAGGTGGGATTTTTAGAAAAATATGGGAGTTGGAATTATTGTATTTGGATGAATGTTTAAACTTGTGGAATTTTTGCAAGTCTATCTGAAAAGAAAAAGGAAAAGGAGCACCGTGCAACTGGGCTAGAACAGCAGGCCCAGAGGGGAAAAGGCCTAGGCGAGCCAGCGTGCACGCGCCAGATTTTCAAACCTGACGGGCGGGGCCCGGGCATCAGCGAGAGAGAGAGGGGCGAGGGAGAGGTGATGATGACAGGTGGGCTCCACTTGTCATCTCTAACCTCACGGCAGAGAGGTCGGCGAGCTCACCGGCGACGCTACAGGGCATGACAGGTCGAGCGGGTTGCACCGTTGGACTCAGGGGGATGTTGCCGTTCGGGTGGTGGTGGAGGTGGTCGTCGGGGCAGCCTGGTTCGCCGGCGACAAGGTCACGCGGCGGAGGTGCTTTGGGCGTCGGTGGTTCCGGCTGTTACCAGCTGCAAAAAGAGGGGGGAAGAGAGGCGAAAGGGTCAGTGATGTCGCGCGGTTCCAGATCGAGAGAGAATGGGGGCAGAGGAGGCCTCTACCGCGCGAACGCCGACGAGCCGAGGCGGCGGAGCTTGAGCTCGATCTCGAGCTCAGGCGGCTCTGGTGGCATATGGGTGGTGCGGGATGTTGTTAGGAGTGTGGGGGAGCGACAGGGAGTGAGAGAGAGGCTCGGGGTCGCCTTATATAGGTTGGCCAAGGTCCACCGTAGGCGTGGCCTATGGGTGCCCGCGAGATCGGCTCAGGTGGCCGTTAGAGAGGGAATGGAGGGCTCGGGAGTGTTCATGGGAGTGGCCTAGGGTGCCAGGGAGAGAGAGGAGGAGCGGGATGAGCTGCGGGTGGGCCACAGGGGCGACGCGATCATTGGCTAAGTAGGCCGGCGTCCTGGGGCGAGCTGCAGGAGAGAGAGGAGGGCGCGGGAGCAGGTGGGCGACCTGCTGGCGTGGAGCGGACGTCGAGGGGCATTGACTAGCGCGGGGGGGGGGGGGGGCTCGAGGCGGTCGGGGGACGCGGCCTCAACGGTCGTGTGCTCTACCAGGCGCTCCAAAGCATGACTTTGGCCGGCATCCGTGGTTTTCCCGCGTCCTCTCGCGTCCACTTGCGTCTGGGAATTGCAGGGGCGTGGGCAAAAGCTAGGGAAAGCCTTGGAAGCTCTGGAAAGCTGAGGGGAGAGAAGGAGGCTGAGAGATAGGGAGGAATCCACTGTCCAGAGAAGAAAAAATGGGGTTCTTCCCCCTTAATCATTGCTTCCTCGGGCAGAAAAGCATACAGGTGCTAGAGGGGGACTAGGAGGGGTCGTGGTAGATAGTTGAGCCTACAGAGATTAGTGGAAGAGGCCAAAAATGGGATTTTGGTAAAGTGGTAGAAGGTGTTTGATGCTAGTTTGGGCAAGTAGATGATTTCCATTTGCATTGAGACTCCATAGGGTGAAATTTCACATATAATTAGGGCCTTCCACCAATTTTGAGCTCATTTGGGCAAAGTTGCCAATGCAACTTTTGTAAACCCTAGAAATTAGCAGAAATGAACTTCTCCTGATCTAGTTGAGCAAATCACTTCCCCTTGATGCACCACTTAGTGTTGTAGCTTCATTTGGTCATGTGAACATTCTCACAAAAGTTGGGGTCATGGAGAGAAAGTTGGTAGTACAAAGTTGTTCAAATTTGAATCTGGATAGAGATGGTTTTGGGGCACTTTTGTGAACCAAAACAGTTTGGATTGAGCTGAAACTTTTAAATGTCATCATATTATATATATATATGACTTTCTAGAATTTTCTGGGATTTTTATGAAAATATTTCCTGTAGAAATATTTCAAATCCTTGAAATGGGCAGAAATGGTTTTGGGAGGTTTTGTCCAATATTTTGAACATCACCATGTGTTGAAACTCTTATAAATGGAAAATATATGTCCACGGAGTTTCCCTGATTTTTGTCAAATATTTTTGAAACAATTAAATAATTTTTTCCTATTAAAGTCCATTTCGGGCCTTAATAAAAATCTTTTAAATAAAATAGGAAAATAACTTTTAAAATTATATTTTTGTGTTTTATGGGAATCCTATATCTATTAGGTTTCAAATATACTCTTTGAAATATTTTTCATACCCTAAATCAAGTACTTGTAGTGCAAGCCTCAATTTAGGGGTTTTTGGAAAACTAAATTTTGAAAATACTTTTTGGTCAATTTATTTTTGTAAGAAAATACTATATTGCACTATACACATGGCATGATCATTGGGCACAAGTTTGGGGCAGGGAGATGAAGTATATAAAGTGGAGTAGTTGACTTTAAAGAGCACTTGAAAATCACAGAGAGGAAACCAACTCCAAATAAAAGCCAAATAATGCAAAAGTTTTTGTTGGTCCAAATTTCCTGCTTTATTAATGCAAATGAGATGTTACAAAATGCAGGGTGTGACAGCTATGTTCACCATCGGCTGGCTCATCCTGGTCCATCGCTGGGTCCATGTGGTTATCATTTCCTTTGGAGTCGACCGGGGTATTATTCTTTCTTGCGCTGTTATCGCTGTTTTTGCTGAGGCACGATTTGGAGCGACGCCTGTCGTGGATCTAAGACTGACAGTAGAATGGGGGGTAGGTATGAGGAGGCAAGATCCTAGCTATAGAGTAGTTGTACACACGAGTTTTACGAGTTCAGGCCCTTCTCGAAAGAAGTAACAGCCCTATGTCTCGGTGCCCTGAGGCGGTCGACTAGATTATATGTGTGTGTGAGTTTACAAAAGATGCAAACCCTTGTGCCTGTGGAGGGGGGTGGCTTATATAGAGTGCGCCAGGACCCCAGCCGGCCCATGTTACAAAGGGTTTAAGGTACATTAAAGGGGAGACGTTACTGGTAACGCTAACAAATAAAGAGACATAATGACCATTAAAGCTATGAGGTGATGTCTGACCGTTGCAGTTCGGAGCGACCTTAGACCTTCTGGTGGTCGAGTGACAGTCTCCGTGGTCGAGTGACTGTAAGTCTTTCGAGTGAAAGTCCTCATGGTCGAGTGGATGATCACTCTTCTTCGAATGCTTCTAACTTGAGGGTGACGTTCTAGGGGAGGGTGTCTAGGTCGAGCCTATGTCCCTACCATAGGTACATATCTTCATCATTAGCCACCTAATGGTTCAGTGTTCGAGTGGAGAAGGAGTTGATAACCTCTCCGATTCAGCTTTTGCGCTTCGGAAATGTCTTGTCCAGAGGTCGAATGAACATTCATGATGACTTCAATTTCTTGTTCAGTCGCCTTGATCCATTATTGGTTTTATCGAGTGAACTTCCATTGTTAAGCTATGAGTGTTGATATGGGAAAATCTTCCATCTGATGGGCTGTTCTGCTGTCTGCGGATTTCACGGGATTCGAATTTGGGAATCACCGGGCGAGCGAGGCCGCAGTAATCGGGACGGATTAGGCAGGCCGCCTCAATCTCTGCGCCACCTTTTTCGCCATGTATCGCGTGCGTGACTGTTGTGGGATTTGATCGGATCGCCTGGACCCACGAGTCAGCCACTCAGAAATTCCATCATATAAGGCGTTGGACGGGGGTTTTCGTCCAGTGCATTCTCATTCTTTCCCTTCCTCCTCTGTTTCTCCACCGCATATGCCTCTGCTCTCGGCGTCGTCGCCCCGTTTGAACTCGATCCGCTGCCATGGGGAAGGAGAAGACGGTGGCATTGGAGCGTGCAAAAGAAGGCGGCGACGAAGGCAAAAGGGAATAGCACCAGCCGGGGCAGGTCTTCGTCAAGGTCCGGCCTGCCGCCTGGCTGGATCCAGGGCGACTGGATTTGCTCGACAATTAGCCAAGACGATATCGACGGCCTGGTCGAGGGGGGACTGATCCCCCATGAATTGGCGCGGCTCTCGGGGAACGAGACCGAGCCATAGCCACAGGAGGGTGAGTGCGTTCCCCTTGCCACTCACGTCGACCGCGGGTTTTCTTTGCCTCCCCATCCTTTCTTTCATGGTTTCTTGAACTTCTTTGCGGCTCAACTCCACCACTTTTCTCCAAACACCATCATGTACCTTGCCGCTTTCGTGTCCATGTGCGAGAACTTCTTGGGCTGTCGAACACACAGGGGTCTCTTCAAGCACATTTTCACGTGTCATTCTCTGACGGTCAAGAAAGCCAACCCGAGTGATGAGAGGGCGCACGTGATACAGATGTGCAAGGGTCTTGGAATTCAAATGAGGAGCAAAAGCACTTTCCCAACAATGATCCTTCCCGAGTCGGTCCGGGGTTGGCAGTAGACCTGGTTCTACTACAAGGACCAGCCGACTCCGGGTCAGTCGACTGGACTTCCCCCCTTTTCCATGGCCCTAGTGGAGAAGCCCTCCACCTTGAGAGTGACGCCAGAGGAGAAGGTGAAGGTGTTGGTCGAGCGGGTGGTCTAACTCGTCCGCGACGGAGTGACCGGTGTGGACCTGCCGGAGGTCTTCCTTAGTCGACGTATCCAACCACTCCAAGCTCGTGACCATCCGATGTGGATGTACTCGGGACTCGAGGATTCCACTCAGATCCACCCGGAGGATGTCAGTGAGGACACGGTGGAGCAGTGGCTGAGAGGCATTACTGGCAACAAGGATAACCCCCTGGGGTCTAGGAGGGTGGTTCCATTCGACCATTTGCGACAGCCGGAACAAGTATGATTCTGCATTGTCGACTGTTTTCTTGAATACCATGTCACATCTTGTTGACGGCCAACTGTCTTTCTTTTGTTCGTTGTCTTCCAGAGGGAGAGGCGAGCCGAGGCAAGAGTGGCAAGTGGCACTCGGATCAAGAGGAGGATGAGGAGAGCGACGACCCGAGTGATGAAGAACAAGTTGACTTGCCTCTTACCAGAGAAAGGAGGTCCAAGCACACTCACGACCCGGCAAGCACCCTCGACCTAGTGGTCGCACCAACTGGGAAGTCTTCAAAGCGCCCTCGGACGTCTTCTCCAGTGCCGACCGAGAAGACACCAAAGCAGCCCAAGACTAGGACGCCTCCAGTGCCGAAACCACCGAAGGCTTTGCCCAAAATCAAAGTGGTCATTCCCACTATCTCTGGGTAACAATCTGACCTGATCCTTTGGTTGACTTGGGTAACAGAACGTAACCAACTAAATGTTGACATTTGCGGTGCTGCCACTTCTGGAACTTCCACCCGCCAGTACCGAGACGAGGAGATGGATCATGCGGTTACCTCCAACCCAGGTACAATTCTCATGATCTTGTTCTTGATTATTTGGTCGATTAAATTTTGGTGATTCACTTGGGGTCTACTGATTTCTTTGCAGCCTCACTCAATGTTATCGAGCTTCCGGATGACGATGAAGACGTGATATCGAGGCCCAAAAGGAGCAAGAAAGCAGTAGCTGGCAAGATATCTCAGTCGAAACTGCCGACAGAACCAACAGTCCAACAGCCCGAAGATGCAGGTAGAGCCTCTGTAACTTTTGGTTTCCTAGTGTCGAGTGAACACCCCGCACCGTCAACTGTACCAGTGTTTTCTTCAGTCATCCAGCTCATGCCTCGGAGCTCCAAGCTACTGCATCTAGACCATCTATCCCCTTCTTCACTACCTATCATTTTTCAGAAAGCCAGTCGGACGCCGCGGCGGAGGCTACCCGTCAGGCTGGCGTAATGATGGAGCGGATGAAGGCGGTGCACGACAATAGCCAGGCTGCTTACAACGCCAACGCGGCTCTTCAAGACAATGTCCAGGTAAGTTGACTTCCAGCTGAACTTGTTCTATTAGGATATGCTACCTGAATATTTTCCTTCGTACAATCTCTTATTGTCTGCTTCGAATTTGTACACACACTGGGTGTTTTGTTGTCTTTAGTATTTGCACTCTTCCACTCGGTCTGGTCGAATGGGATCTGAACCAGTGGGGGCACGCTAAGTGCACCCACTGGGTGTAGTCCTAGAGACCGCAGTCGACTGTGGGCAGTCGGCTGGGGTATGAGCACTTCTTTCTCTTTCCTTTCTTCCACTCGGTCTGGGCGGAACATGCCGAGTGGGATCTGAACCAGTGGGGGCATGCCAAGTGCACCCACTGGGTGTAGTCCCTGAGACCACGATTGGCTGCTGGCAGTCGGCCAGGGTCTGAGTACTTCTTCTTCTTCTTTTTTTTACTCAACCTGGGCAGCCGACCAAGTGGAATCTGAACTAGTGGGGCACGCCAAGTGCACCCACTGGGTGTAGTCCCCGAGACTGCAGTCGACTACTGGCAGTCGGTTGGGGTCTGAGTAAACTTTGATGTTTTATTCGCTCGGAAGTAAATAATCTTTGATCTTGTTGATTGATATGTCTTTTTACTCTCTGCAGGAATCTTGTACTCTCATTTCCAAGTTCGCCGAATTTGAGGAGAAGCAGAGGCAGCTCAAGATGAAGTTGCCGGTATGGAAGGTAACTGCCTGTCGACTGCTCATGTCGATCGTCCTTTTTAAATTATCCCGTCAATCTTTTGTTTTATATAAATGCTTATTTTGCAGAGAAAATGAGGTTGGCTCTGGAGAAGGACTTGGACCTTGCAGCTGCGTAGAAGGAGACTCAAGAGAAGACTACCCTTCCTGACAAGAAGCTGGTTTCAGTCGGAGCGCTGGAAGAGGAAGTAAGCAAGCTGAAGTCCTTTCTCACTGAATCCAACCGAGAGGCAACTCGTCTGAAGAAGGATAAGGTGGCTCTGAACGAGAAGCTGGAAGACATGCCTCATATGAGAAATGACTTGGAAGCTTATCTAGAAACCCTCGCGAAGAAGCTCTTTCTTATGCTCGAAGGAACCCCTTTTAGTTTGACTGCTTTACTGTTTGCAAGTTAGTCCTGTACAGTCAACTCACTAACTCCTTGACTGCAGAATTCTACCAAAACTTTGAAGAGGAGACTGGATGGATAGAGACGGGTTTGGACCCTCTCCTTTCTTCAGTCGGCGACGAGGCTGCCATGAATGTGCTTCGACTGGAATCCCATGTCTCCAGTGTTACAAGTTATCTTGTCCGTCTGAAGGTGGAAGTTTCACGCATCAACTCATCGCTCTGGCCAAGGGCAACACTTCAAAATGATCTCGAGTCCCTGATGGCTCGACTCAACAAGGTCCCCGGTCGAGTGCAGGAATGGAAGAAGTCCTCTGCCCGATGCGGTGCTGACGTGGCTCTGTCGCTGGTAAGAGTCCACTCCAAGGAAGCCCGCGAAGATAAGCTGGCGGTGATCAAGGTCGCCAACACCAAAAGGCATGACTCCCAGTCCTTCATGGAGACTATCATCGCTGCTGCAACTCGGATCGCTGATGGAATTGACTTGGATGAATTCGTCGAGCCTGCAAGCCCTCCTCTTGCCGAATGAACAAACTTGAGATTTAAACTTGCCTTAAATTTGCCTCAGAATGCCGAGTGGTTTCTATAACCGTTAAACTCCTTTGGGCCTGATGCCTGAGTACTTTTATCTTTGTTTTATTGTGGTTTCTCTTCTACATATGCTTGCGTTCGACTTCGAGTAGAACCCGTTCTTCACTCAGAATATCTTTCGAGATCCAACTCTGAAGGAGATATGCCAGTCGACCTGCACCTCACCGTCCTTGCGGATAAGGATGGAGCGCACATCGTATTTGTGGCGCAGCTCCGAGGAGAGGGTTGCAGTCGACCTGCACCTCGTCATCCTTGCAGATAGGGATGGAGCGGACATTGTACCTGTAGCGCGGCTCCGTGAGAGCATTGCAGTCAACCTGCACCTCGTCATCCTTGTGGATAGGGATGGAGCGGACATTGTACCTGTAGCGCGACTCTGTGAGAGGATTGCAGTCAACCTGCACCTCGTCATCCTTGTGGATAGGGATGGAGCGGACATTGTACTTGTAGCGCGGCTCTGTGAGAGGATTGAAGTCGACCTGCACCTTGTCCTCCTGGCGGATAGGGATGGAGCGGACATTGTACTTGTAGCGCGGCTCCGTGAGAGGATTGCAGTCGGCCTGCACCTCGTCATCCTTGCGGATAGGGATGGAGCAGACATTGTGCTTGTAGTGCGGCTCTGTGACAGGATTGCAGTTGACTTGCACCTCGTCATCCTTGCGGATAAGGGTAGTTTTTCGACTTAGGCGAGCACGGGGCTGCAACTAAGCCCTCGAGTATGAGGTTTTCTCATCACTCAGTAGGATTTTTGAGACTTAAGCGAGCACGGGGCCGCAGCTAAGCCTCCGAGTGAGAGGCTTGCTCATCACTCGGTTAGATTTTTGGAACTTAGGAGAGCACGGGGCTGCAGCTAAGCCTCCGAGTATGAGATTTGCTCATCCCTCGGTAGGATTTTTGAAACTTAGGCAAGTACTAGACTACAGCTAAGCCCCCGAGTGTGAGGTTTGCTCATCACTCGGTAGGATTTTTAAAACTTAGGCGAGTACTAGACTGCAGCTAAGTCTGCGAGTGTGAGGTTTGCTCATCACTCGGTAAGATTTTTGAAACTTAGGCGAGTACTAGACTGCAAAAAATCATAGTATGTGTTATAATCTCGAGTTTTGTATTGCAACGATGGCAGTTTATCTTTTGCTCACCAACCAATCATTCCATTAAGAACGCTAGCTTTCGGCTTCACCCGTCTAAGGTACACGTCCGGATAACCCGGCTGTAACAATCACAGAGGTTCTCCCTTTATGCCGTAGTTGAACAAGCGGGAACATAGGGCATAAGCACAGGAGCCAAGCAACTCAGCTTTGCAAAAACTTAAGTCATAAAGGTGCATATAATGGAGAAGAAATGACATATGTGAGTAGAAGACACATATATAGGGTGAGCTTGATGCTCAAAAAATACTAATAATAATAATATGCTTCTTGTGAAAAGAAGCCCCCAGGTATTGTGGGGTTTGTACATTTAAGAATGCATACCCCTCAAGTGTGCGGTTTATCCGAACACGAGCCAAAAAGTCGTATAAAAACAAAAATAAGAAATAGAAAAGAATATAAAAAGGTTACGAACAGTGGGTTCGGACTTAGTAGTAGAATCTTCGGAGTCTGGCAACATGACATGAGTTTGGCTCCAAGCGATTGTCCGGTGCATTACGAAGGCGATTGCCTCATCCAGTGAGAACTTCGTCTATAATGAAGGGACCCTCCCATTTGGGCTTGAGCTTGTCCTTTTTCTTCTCTGGTAGGCGTAGAACGAGTTCACCAACATTGAAAGTCTTGGCCTGCACTTCTCTGCTTTGGTATCTTTGAGCCTGTTGTTGGTAGAATGCTGAGCGAGCTTTTGCGACATCACGCTCCTCCTCCAGACCATCTAAGTCATCTTGCCGATCGAGCTCGGCTTCCTTCTCGTCGTACACGCGGACTCGAGGTGAGTCGTGGATAATGTCCCAGGGCAAGACGGCCTCTCCACTGTACACCATAAAGAACGGTGTGTATCCAGTCGCGCGATTGGGCATGGTCCACGGCCCCCAGAGTACAGAGTCAAGCTCCTCAACCTAATGTTTATCTGACTCATGTATGGATCGCACTAGTCTAGGTTTAATGCCTGTCATTATCAGGCCATTAGCCCGTTCGACTTGACAGTTTGTTTGAGGGTGATAGACGGAGGCGTAATCAAGCTTGATGATGTGATTAGCGCACCAGGTTTTTACTTCGTCGGCTATGAAGTTAGAGCTGTTATCGGCGATGATGTTGTGTGGGACACCATAACGGTGTACAACACCGGATATGGAATCTATCACTGGTTCGGCTTCGGCCGTTTTAACCAGCTTGGCCTCTACCCACTTAGTGAATTTATCCACCATGACCAACATATAGTTTTTCTTGTGGCTTCCCCCTTTAAGGGGTCTGACCATGTCAAGCCCCTAGACCGCAAAGGGCCAAGTAATAGGGACTGTCTGTAGGGCGGTAGGCATCATATGGCTTTGGTTGGTGAAAAGCTGGCATCCTACACAATGTTGGACGAGGTCTTGCACATCTGCTTAGGCCATAGGCCAGAAAAATCTCATTTGGAAGGCCTTACTTACAAGGGCCCAAGCTGCGGCATGATGACCGCCAAGGACGGCATGGATTTCGGCCAAGAGCTGTCGCCCCTCTTCTTCAGAGATACACCTTTGAAGGACTCTGGTAGTACTTTTCTTGTAGAGCTCTCCTTCATGAACCTTGTAGGCTTTCGAGCGTCGGATGATGCATCGAGCCTATTGAGGTAGACCAGGAAGGGTTCGGTCCATGGAGAGATTATTGCCATGATTGCATGGCCGATGGTGTTGGTTCGGTGGTCGAGTCCCCGATGATATCGAGGTTATCTTCGGCATCTAGGGATATGATCGGATCTGGACTAGCGTTGCTGCTCTCATCTTGCCACACTACGGATGGCTTGAAGAGCTTTTCGACGAATTTGTTTGGTGGGACGGGGTCACGCTTATCCCCCATGTGAGCAAGGATGTCTGCTGCCTGATTCCTCTCTCGGGCCACGTGATGAAACTCAAGCCCCTCAAACCGAGCTGATATTTTGAGTATAGTGTTGCGGTATGCCACCATCTTCGGATCTTTGGCGTAAAAATGTCCATTTATTTGGGATATTGCGTGGTTTGAATCCCCACGCACCCCAAGGAGTTGTATGCCCATAGAGACAGCCATCCGAAGACCATGCAATAAGGCCTCGTATTCGGCTGCATTATTACATTCTGTATACAGTATTCGGAGCACATAACGGACAGTATCTCCTGTGGGGGATGTCAGGACGACGCCAGCCCCAAGTCCGGCTAGCATTTTAGAGCCATCGAAGTGCATCACCCAGTTGGAATATGTGTCATACTCTTTAGGGAGTTCGGCCTCTGTCCATTTGGCAACGAAGTCAGCCAACACCTGAGATTTAATTTCTTGGTGTGGTTTGTACGTTATTTCGAATGGTAATAGCTCAATAGCCCATTTGGAAATCCGGCCGGTTGCGTCTCGGTTGTTTATAATATCATTGAGTGGTACTTCTAAAGCTACCATGATCGAGAACTCTTGAAAGTAGTGCCGCAGCTTGCGGGATGCCATAGACTGCATATGCTATCTTCTGATAATGCGGGTATCGGCATTTGAATGGTGTCAGGACCGTCGATACGTAGTATACTGGTTTTTGGGTTGTGAATTTATGCCCCTCCTCTTTTCGTTCGATGACGAGCACCGCACTCACCACCTGCTGTGTTGCCGATATGTAGATCAACATTGGTTCGCCGACGTTTGGTGTGGCCAGGATGCAGTTGCTTGCTAGCAGAGTTTTTATTTCCTCCAGTCCGGCTGTTGTAGCGTCCGTCCATACAAAGTGGTTTGGTGCATCGGAGCAGGCGGTACAATGGCAATGCCTTTTCTCCTAGTCTGGAGATAAAATGGCTCAAGACAGCCACACAGCCGGCCAGTTTTTGGACCTGCTTGAGGTCAGTTAGCATTGCCAATTGTGACATGGCCCGGATTTTGGCTGGGTTTCCTTCAATTCCTCTATTGGAGAAAATAAATCCGAGCAGTTTGCCAGCGGGAATGCCAAAAACGCACTTTTCCGGATTGAGCCTTATGTCATATGTTCGGAGGTTGTCGGACTTGAGGCGTAAGTCATCCACCAATGATTCAACATGCTTTGTTTTGATGACTACGTCATCTACATATGCCTCCACAATCTTGCCGATTTTCTTTTCTAGGCATGTTTGAATCATGCGTTGGTAAGTGGTGCCGATGTTCTTGAGCCCAAAAGGCATAGTGTTGAAGTAGAAAGGCCCATACGGGGTGATGAATGCCATTGCGGACTATTCGGATTCCTTCATCTTAATCCGGAGAATGCGTCGAGCAAACACAATGAATCGTGTCCCGCGGTTGCATCAATAATCTGGTCAATGCGAGGTAGTGGGAAGGGGTCATTAGGGTAGGCCTTGTTAAGGTCCTTGAAATCGACACACAGGCGCTAGGATTTGTCGTTCTTTGGTACCATGACAAGGTTTGCTAGCCAGTCCGGATGTTTGGTCTCTCTGATAAACCTGGCTTCGAGGAGCTTGGTTAGCTCCTCCCCCATAGCCTGCCGCATGGGTTTGGAAAATCGCCGGAGCGTTTGCTTGGCCGGCTTGTATCCCTTCAGTATATTGAGGCTATGTTCAGCCAGCGCGCATGGGATTCCTGGCATAACCGAGGGGTGCCAGGCGAAGATGTCCCAGTTCTCACGCAAGAACGCGCAATGCGGCATCGACCGTCGGGTCCAGCTGTGCCCCAATAGAAGTTGTTTTCTTGGGATCCGTCGGGTGGACTTTAAATTTGACTATTTCGTTAGCTGGCTTGAAAGAGGTTGATTTAGGCCTTATATCAAGAATTACGTCGTCCCCATCCATTGTGGAACGCAGAGCGGTGAGTTCCTCTGCCGCTAGGTCTTCGGGCAGTGCTTCAAGGGCCAGGGATGCGGTTTTATTTTTGGCACGGAGTGCTATGTCCGGATCACTAGAAATAGTGATAACATCATTGGGCCCGGGCATTTTGAGCTTCATATACCTATAATGAGGTATAGCTTGAAAGCGTGTGAATGCATCTCGTCCTAATAGGGCATGATATCCGCTGTTGAAAGGAGCCACCTGGAAGATTATCTCTTCGGACCTATATTTTTCTGCTGTGCCGAACACCGCATCTAGTTTAATTTTCCCTGAGCATCTTGCTTCCCTGCTGGGGATGATTTCCCTAAAGGATGTATTCCTCTGCTCAATGCGACTCTTGTACATTTGCATTTTTTTGAGTGTGTCCTCATAGATGAGGTTCAGGCCGCTATCACCATACATTAGCACTTTAGTGAGCCGAAAGCTATCCATGATTGGGTTTAGGAACAAAGTGGCTGGTGCCCGGATTGAGCAGGACCTTGGTTCATCCTCGGCATTGAAAGTGATCGCTATATCATTCCAAGGGTTTATTGCTGCTATTTTGCAGACTTCGGAGAGGTCGCGGAGCGCCCTTTTGTGCCAATTATTTAATGAGAAGGTCTTGAAGACCGTGAATAGCTTGAAATCGGTGTCCTCCAAAGAGTACTTCCCTCCCCGCTCTTGGCCACCTGCCGGAGTATCCAACATGCCCGTAGTCTGTGTGTTGGTTCGGTATTCGGTGTCATGTGTATTTGACAAGGCCTATTGAGCCATTCCCTGAAGACAGTTCTTTGTCCCATAAAGGGCTTGGTTTTCTTGTCCACGGGATGATGATCAGGTGCCCCGCGAGGGGGCATGCTTTTTTCCTGCCCGGGAGATGGCTTAAAGGCCTCCGGTTCTGGTGGGTTGTCTAATTTTTCCAGGCGCTTTACATTGTGCAGTACATCTGTACTATGTATGCCAAAACTGCAAAGTGTAGTACGTGATGGTGATTGAGGGCATTAAGGATTCCCTCTTCCGTGCAGTTGTTGTGAAATACTGAAATTGCGTCGTCATCGCAACAGTCTTTTATCTTGTTTTTAACAAGAAGGAATCTGGCCCAAACGTGAAGGACTGTCTCCCGAGGCTGCTGCGCACAGACGTTAGGTCGCATATTTCCGGAGGCTGGAATTGCTTGGAGAATATTGCTTGTGGTGGGTGGGCGGGCTTAAATTCGCACCCTGACCCACTGTGGAATCCTGGGTTTGAAGAATTTCCGAGGTTACCAGTCCATGTTCCGGAGTGTCCGATGAATTCTCAGGCTTAATGTCTGATTTTGTGTTCCGAGGACTGGGAGTGTCCTCCCGAGGACGGCTATCCGGTTTTTCGGGTTTGGAAATCTGAATGTAGTTTGTTCTCAACGTAGGAGAGGAGTTATTGTCAGCTTGTTCCTCCATGACCGCTACCTGGTGGGTGATCAGTGGAGTTTTAATTTCTCTCTGGTCGGGTTTAAGGCCGATCCGATCATAGTCAGTTGAGACCCCTAGGGTGGCGATGCGATCTAGCAGCTCGTTCAAAGATGATAGATCTGTCGGATCCATCTTGTTGGAGTATTCGGGGCTGATATGGAGAGGATTTTCGGCGACTTGGGGGTCGCTTTCATCTTAACAGCGGAACGGGCACCCATGGTGAAGCCACCAAGCCGGAGGGTTTGCCCTGAAACTAGGGCTCCTCCGGAAGTGATACTGTCCTTGATGACAAGGCAAGCCATCGAGCCTTTCAACAACGGCACAGTGGAACTCTCAATGAAAGCACCAATGTCGGTGTCAAAACAGGTAGATCTTGGGTAGGGGGTCCCAAACTGTGCGTCTAAGGATCGAAGGTAACAGGAGACAGGGACACGGTGTTTACCAAGGTTTGGGCCCTCTTGATGGAGGTAATACCGTACGTCCTGCTTGATTGACTTTGATGAGTATAGGGGTTACGAGAGTTGATCTACCACGAGATCGTAATGGCTAAAACCTAGATGTCTAGCCTGTATCATTATGATTACCTCCAAGAACTAAACCCTCCGGTTTATATAGACACCGGAGGGGGCTAGGGTTGTACAAAGTCGGTTTATAGAGAAAGGAATCTTCATATCCACACATCAAGCTCGCCTCCTACGCTAAGGAGAGTCCCATCCAGACACGGGGGAAAGTCTTGCGTCTTGTATCTTCATGGCTCATCAGTCTGGCCCACGTCACATAGCCCAGATGCTCGAGCACCCCGTAATCCAGGACTCCCTTAGTGCCCAGTCAGGATGATCGGGATTTAGCAATTGGGGTTGTCTTCTTTTCATTTTGATTCGTCCATAGACGGACTTTGTGCGTACTCTGAATGATGTATGAATAATTTGATCATTGTGTGACATGGCGATTGTAAGCCAACTATTTACTTCCTTGTTCATTACATGGGATTCTATGAAGACTAACCTTCTTGCGACAAAACCAAATGCGGTTATGTCTCTAATTCGTGCCTCGACAGGCGGGAGATATAGCCGCATCTTGGACGTTACAAGTTGGCATCAGAGCCATCCTCAACTTAGGAGCCCCCAGCTTGATCGTATCGCTGACGTTGTTGAGTCTAGAACAAAACTGTTTTGAGTCTTAGGATTATATATATCGGAGAGTAGGATTCTTTTATTCCTCAGCCCCCTTCGTCATTCTGATGAGGTCTCCTGATGTAGATGTTTTGACTTTCCTCTCCTCATTTCACTAATTTTTTTAGGATCACGTGGGTATGTTGGGATCGTTCCAATATTCTTGTGACGAGAACATTGTTCTTGGTGCCTCCTGACATTTAGGGGTTGTGGCAGTGTCCCAAGGAGTTCAGCTCTGAGGTGTTGTCGTCACAATTTTATTGTTGCAGTTCTGGAATACCTGAGCTCGCTTACATCAAAAATATCTTTTATGCAGTTAGTGGTGAGATACGATGCCACCCAGTACTGGGGAGGGAGTTCGGGAGTATTGCCACGGCTCATATAACGGATTCTTTTCGAAGTTTGAGGTATACGATTTCTGGAGTTTTCTTGGTTATGTGTTGATAGATGGATACAGTTGGGGCGTAGGGATTGTTAGTTGTGTGATATATATTGTGCCTCCGTGTATCCCCAACACCAGATTGCATTACCACAAAGTTTCGAGAGTTAATACGTGGGAATTCAAGTAGCTCTTAGATATTCTTCCCATAGATAATTGGTTTGGGATTGGGTGATCCTTACCACTTATTTATTCCATTCGTACCTTGTTGTTTCATTCATCATTCTCTTTTAAAGTGGCTTCTCACCTTAATGGTCGTGTAATGTTAACTTTGGAATTCATTCGTTCAATCTTTGTTCAAATGTTTATGGTGAAGACTATATGTTGCACATTTTTATCTGTTGATTCAACTTGTTTATCTGTCTATCATGGTTCTAATGGATATCACCCTCTTCAGGATGGCTCCTCCAATGCGTCTGAATCCAGACCGCAACGATGGGGATCAGTCGAACCCTCCACCTCCACCTCCTCCGCCTCGGGATGCATGGCACGCTGTCATGGTAGCCACCAACGCCAATACCCAGATGTTTTTACAGCTCTTGCAAGAGCGCAACCAACGCCAAGGCAACCAAGGGAATCAAGGTCAAGGGCAATTCAACAATCAGCCTCAATTTTCTACCCTCAACCAGTTTCTTGCAAATCAACCAAAGTCTTTCAGCAATTGTGCTGAGGCCATGGACGCCAATGATTGGCTCATGGACATCAGCAAGCATTTTGAATGTAGCAATGTCAGGCCTGAGGACTACGTCAAGTTCGCCTCTTTCAGCTGAAGGACCAAGCAGCTGATTGGTATCAGCAATTCAAAGATTCCAGACGAGGTCGAGAGATTACCTGGACTGACTTCTGCCGGGACTTTAAAGCTCATCACATTCCAACAAGTGTTGTTGAGAGCAAGCATGAGGAATTCCGCAATCTCAAGCAAGGAAGCATGTCCGTGTATCAATACAACATCCAATATCAGAAACTTGCTCGCTTCACAAGGCAAGACATTCCTGATGAAAGGAGCATGATCTATCATTTCAGGGGTGGCCTTAGAGAGGATCTGCAGTTAGCTCTTATTCTTGTTGAGCCTACTCAGTTCGATCAGTTCTATAACATGGCCCTCAATCAAGAATCTGCTCAGCTCAAGTGTGAGGCTTCAAAGAAGAGAATCAGGGATGCAGTTCAATCTTCTTCTTCCTCACGAGTGGAAGCTAAGCAAAAGAAGTTCTAGCTTCCTCCACCTCCTCCGTTTCGTCAGCCTTACCAGTAGAAGAACAAAGGTGGCCATGGATCTTCCCACCCGCCCAAGGCAGGCTATCAGAACAAGTCTCAGACTCACGCTCCGAGGACAGGTGGTCCTCCTCCTCCTTAACATTGTCCACCCTCATAGGTTACTTGCAACAAGTGTCCGCAGAAAGGTCACTATGCAAACAAGTGCTTCAACCAAAGGCGCCTTCCGCCTCCTCCTCCCGCGAGGTCTTCAGGCAATGAAGTGGTCAAGTATAGTCCCATGTCTACACGGGTGAACTTGATCAATTCATCTTAAGTAGAGTATTCTTCAGAAGTGATCATGGGTAATCTCCCACTTAATGATATTCCTGCAAAAGTTTTATTTGATACTGGAGCATCGCATTGTTTCATCTCAAGACCTTTTGCATCAAAGCATGAGTTCATATTTTAAGATTGGCCTAGACCGTTATCTGTTGTTGCTCCGGGTTTATTCATGAACGCGAGCTCGGTGGTTCGGGATGTCACCATCAAGATGGGCAACTATAAATTCCTAGCTTCCCCAATTGTTCTCGGCGACTCTGATATTTATCTCATTCTCGGCATGGATTGGCTTTCTAAGCACAAGGCCTTCCTTGATTGTGCTACCAGGGAAATTAAATTGACACACTCTTCTAAGGATGTCATCATCTATGCCGTTCGTGATGAAACCATTTGGTTGTTTTCTCTCAATGAGAAGGGCGAGTTAGGCACTATTTCTCAGATTCTAGTTGTTTGTGAGTACCAAGATGTCTATGGAGAAGAGCTTCCGGGTATGCCTCCTCACCGGCCAGTCGAGTTTGTTATCGATCTTGAGCCTGGTACATAACCCGTTTGCAAGCGCCCATACAAGCTTGGGCCAAAGGAGCTGAAAGAATTGAAGAAACAGCTCGATGAACAAGAGCGTTTGTGTCTGATCAGACCAAGTTCATCTCCGTGGGGTTGTGGTGTTCTTTTTGTCCAGAAGAAGGATGGGATGGACTGACTTTGCGTCGATTACCGTCCATTGAACAAGAAGACAATCAAGAACAGGTACCAACTTCCCAACATCAATGAGGTATTCAAGCAACTCAAAGGTGCAAAGGTGTTTTCCAAGCTTGACCTCCGTATGGGTTATCATCAGATTCGCATTCATGAAGAAGATATCCCTAAGACAGCATTCAGAACAAGCTTTGGTTTTATGAATATACTGTCATGTCTTTCGGCCATGTAAATGCCCCTCCAACATTCTCTCGTATGATGAACTTTGTCAGGACCCCGATTCTAAGCCACATCGATCTAGCCGGTAACACCTCATATCACTTTGCGGCCTCACGCACGGTATCCCACATGTGTCGCCTTACCATGGCCCGGGACCGTTTGCGCCTTTTGGCTCGCGTATATGACAATGTCGCTAGCATCCATATGACCGAGAACCCGGGCCGACATGGCTAGTCGTCAACCCAAAGCGGCACAGACCTTTGGAGACAGGCATACATGAATCACATCGAACATGTCAGTCATCAAAGAGTGATTCCGGGCTGTAGCACTGGGCTAACAGGACTCCGGGGATCCCGGGCTATAGCAGGCTAGACAGGACTCCGGAGATCACCGCGTGACATTTCCTCGAAGGGACAGACATAGGGACGAAGTGAAACACATGCCGGCCAGTCAAGTGTCCTGAACAGTAATGCTGGGCTAGCAGGACTTCGGTAAACCGGGTTGTAGCGGACTACTATGGCTCGAGGAACACTAGACTACATTTCCCCACAAGAAAGGCTGCGAAGGACAAACAACTAGATTGTCGGATCCCACCCATACCAAGCATTTCAATCATACACACAATATGCCCGATATGAGTACATACAACATGGCATCACAACAAAACTCTACAACTCAAGTACTTTATTTAAAGGCTCCAGGGAGCCATACATAACATATTCATACAGATAGGGGTCACATGACCCGACAGTCAAGTCATACAGTCATACAAGCACATGCGGAAGCAACTAGTCTGAGTACAGACTCTAGAAAGAAAGAAGGCTTCTCGAAGCCTGTCTATCTACATAGGGCCCTCCATGGCCTGGATCACCACCTGGGTGGCTAGTCACTCGTCGACGTCAAGGTCTACGTAAAACCCATCGGAGGGGGCATTGTTGTCGTCTGAAAACAATAAATAAGCAAACATGAGTACAAAGGTACTCAGCAAGTCTTACATCAGAACCTACTATACATGCTCATTCTCAAGAAGGTGGTGGGGTTTATGGAGCAAGCCAGCTTTGACTCTTGGCTAAGCTATCCTACGTAACCTTTTAGCAAACTAGTTTTCGCACACGAGTCCACTACTCACCAACACAATACTCCACCGTGGATCCTCCCTCGTATCCTGCGAGAGGGCCATCCTCAGTACTCACACTTATCTTGAGTCTTTTAGTAGTATCCATTAACTTGTCTATGAACTGTATAGGCAACCAAGTAGTCCTTTACCGCGGACGCGGCTATTCGAATAGTTTTATACCCTGCAGGGGTGTACTTCGTCATACACGCTTTCACCGCTTACCGCCGTCTACATGACATGTACTTGGCAACCTTCAAGCGGAAGCCCAGCGAGGGTGTCGGCCACGGCCTACCTAAACACCTAAGCCCCTAGTCCAGGTTATCGCCTATCCAGGTTCCATCCGCAGGGAGTCCGGCCGAGGTTTCCACATACGGCCCCGAACGATGTGAACAGGGTTCCCGAGACACCAAACGGGTGACTCGGTACACCCGGCCACGGTGTATCTACCGCAATATAGCCCACCCCTAGGGTCAGCGCTACGCACGGCCACCAACACATATTCTATAAACACCAGAAACTATTTGCAACTCCTGGACAGAGTACTAGGGTGGCTAAGAAGCCGAGAGGGTCAATTAATGATCCCAATGCATGGTAGTAGCTGAATCTTAAATCACACATACATATCTCAGTTCTTAGGGGCGGCCTCAATGAAACAACCCACCATGTACTCCTACATGGCCTCTCATCGATACCTTTACCAAATCATGTTCAACACATCCCACATATTACTGACACAAGCATTTCACTCTAGCCCATCACCCAGATGAACCAGACCTGACACAACTCTAAGCATAGCAGGAATAGCAAGGTAGGAATCACAAAACATGTCTCAATCAACTCCTACACATGCTAGTGGGTTTCATCTAGTTACTGTGGCAATGACAGGTCATGCAGAGGATAAGGGTTCAACTACCGTAGCACACAGCAGTTTGAATCGTGTTGTCTTAATGCAGTAAACAAGAGCAGGAGCGAGAACATGGGTTTGTATCGGAATGATCAATGGTTGCTTGCCTGATGGAGTGGTAACGGGATACTTCCCTTCAGTTGGATACTCGTGAATATCCTCGGAGGCAGAACCTACCACGAAGAACACAACCGAGCTCAATCAACACATGACGATATGCAACAATATGATGCATGCTATGACATGGTAATATGAATGTGTTTTGGCCTAATGCAAGCTAAAACATAAAGGGGTGAACCCATTTGAATCCAAGATTCAAATATTATCTCATTAATTATTGCATTTATAGGCCATTTTCTTATTCTGCTTAAACAGTAGGGTAAACTTGTTTTGTCATGCATGAAACCATTACAGATGGATAGATTGAATTTTTCTGATAATTTTTCATATATAATTTGTCTCATTTGGAGTTATGGTTGAATTTCTATGAATTTTTGAAGTTTAGGCAATTTTCTGGAATTTTCTATATAAAATTAAATCCAGAAAAGAGTTACTGCGTCAGCCTTGCGTCAGCATGACGTCAGCAAGTCAAAGGCACGGTCCAGGTCAAACCCGACCAGTGGGGTCCACTGGTCAGTGACCCTAGCTGGTTTCTGTGGCTGACGTGTGGGACCAGGTCAACGGTGATGTGGCAAAGTCAAAATGACAGGTGGGGCCCTCCTGAGACCGGTGCTAATCTAACAGAGTAGTTAACTAACTAATTAGGCACTAGGGCCCACATGGCAGTGGCTCTAGAGGGGCTGGTTAGTGGGATAGTTAACTGCTAATGACGGCCACGTCAGCTACCGGCATTTAGCCGCCGGCAACCTCAGATCACGGCGGCGTCCGCGTCGGGATTTCGCTACAGGCGATGGTTTGGCGCGCTGGGGGCACTAGGGAGGAGCTCTTGCTCGTCCGCATCCAAAGGAACGGACGGGAGGCCGCGAGGTGGCCGGAGCTGAGCACGGCGTCGACCTCGGCGGCCGCCGGAGTTCGGGCAAGGTCGGGGTTGGCACTAGGGGGCACGGCAGGTCGAACGGGTGGGCGCGCCCGGCTCCTGGAAGCGTGCTGAGCACAGCAGCGTGCTCGGCTTCGAGCTACCGTGGCTCTAGCCACGACGGCGTCGAGGCTTAGGGGCGGCGAGCTTCGGGTGCTCGCGGGGCAGCAGCTACGGGGCGAAAACGACGGCGTGGCTAAGGGGGAAAGGATCAGGAGCTCACAGCGGTGCCGTAGGGATGGCTAGCGGGCTCGGGGACGACCTTGACGGCGTGAATCGACGGCGAGGAGCTCAGGTGCCCGAGGTTGAAGATGACCACGACGGTGTCGAAACAGGGCCTCCCGGCGTCTTCTAGCTTGATTGGGAGGACGAGGAGGCTTCGGGGGTGCTTCTGGACTCGGCGGAAGGGTGAGGGGAGCACGGTGGCTACGTCTACGGCGTACGGCGGCGACGAGCTCCGCTCGGTGGAAGAGAGAGGGAGCCAGAGGAGAGAATGGGAACGAGAGAGTGAGCGAGAGGGATTCCAGGGGCTGCGTGGCGCTCGTCTAGAGGGGTCGGGAAGCAGGAGGTGGCCAGGCAGGGTGGAGGTGGCACGCGCGCGTGCCGGCGGGCGTCGAGCACACGCCCCTGTCCTTCTGTCCGAGGAGGGAGACGACAGGAGGCAGCGGTGGTGGGCTGGGCCGCCAGCTGGAGTTGGGCCAGGTAGGGTCCAGGTAAGTGGCCCAGTGGCCTTCCCCTCTTTTATTTATTTATGTTTTCTATTTCTGTTATTTTTTTTTGATTTAGTTTAAATACTAAATCATTTTATAAAATCCTGAAAATATTCATGGACACTTGCTGAATTATTTCAGTGGCCCAAAAAATAGTTCCAACATTATTTGAGCATTTGAATTATTTAATAGTATTTAAATGCCCAAATTCAAATATTTATGAATTAAATAAGTGACCTTCTGTTGACCTAGAAAAATGTGCACCTATTTTCCCAAAGATTCTAACCCAAGGCAAAGAGGGTGAGCATTTTAGAAGGGCATTTCAGTTTCATTGAATTTATTTTTAGTAAACCCTAGTTGATTTCAGAGGGGGTGCTGGGGGTTCTGCTTTCCCCATTTCAAGTTTCTGATGAAAGTAAACATGATGCACACTCTAATGCATGGTCTAGCTAGGGTGTGACAACTCACCCCCACTCAATAGAATCTCGTCCCGAGATTTAGGATCATCTGGGAAGAAGGTGGGGTACTCGAGTCGAAGACGATCCTCCCTTTCCAAAGTGGCTTGTTCCTCGGAATGGTGTGACCATTCAACCTTGAGAAACTTGATATTATGACGTCGAGTGGTACGCTCGGCTTGATCAAGGATACGAACGGGGTATTCTCGATAAGAAAGGTTATCCTGTAAATCAAGCGTTTCGTAGTCCACTCCACGGATAGGATCCGCGAAGCAACGCCTGAGTTGCGAAACGTGGAAGACATCGTGAACTCTGGAAAGATGCGGAGGTAGTTCCAATTGGTAGGCAACTTCTCCTCGTTTGGCAAGAATGCGAAAGGGTCCAATGTAATGAGGAGCCAATTTGCCTTTGATACCGAAGACATGGGTTCCCTTTAACGGGGTAACCCAAAGGTAAGCCTTCTCGTCAACTTCAAATGTCATAGGCTTATGTTTACGATCATATTGACTCTTTTGGCAAGATTGGGCTGTTTTCAATTTCTCACGAATAACGCGAACCTGCTCTTCTGCTTCCTGAATCATATCCGGGCCAAAGAGTTGTCTTTCCCTGGTTTCTGACCAGTTAAGAGGCGTTCGACATTTTCGTCCATAGAGAACTTCGAAGGGAGCTTTGCCCAAACTAGCTTGATAACTATTGTTATAAGCAAACTCCGCGAATGGAAGGCATTTCTCCCAACTCATTCCGAACGAGATAATAGAAGCTCGGAGCATATCTTCCAGGATTTGATTGACTCGCTCTACTTGACCACTTGATTGAGGATGGAAGGCAGTGCTAAAGGAGAGATGAGTTCCCATAGCATTTTGGAAACTTTCCCAAAATTGATAGGTGAATAGACTTCCATGGTCTGAGTTAATTTCCAATGGGACACCATGAAGAGACACTATTCGGGAGATGTATAAGTCAGCTAGCTGGCTAGCGGTGATACTCTCACGAACAGGTAGAAAATGGGCTACTTTGGAAAGTCGGTCGATCACAACAAAGATGGCATTATTTCCTCTCTTGGTCCTGGGAAACCCAGTGATGAAATCCATACTGATTTTGTCCCATTTCCATTCAGGAATAGCCAAAGGTTGAAGGGTGCCAGCAGGCCGTTGATGCTCTGCTTTAACACGACGACAAACGTCGCAATTAGCAATGTATTGAGCGATTTCTCTCTTCATCCTAGTCCACCAAAACCTCTGGCGTAGATCTTCATACATCTTAGTACTACTGGGATGAATGGTGAGAGGGGATTCATGAGCTTCCTTAAGGATCATCTGGCGTAGATGTTGTTTCTTGGGAACCACCAGACGGTTCTCGAAGAAGACAGCACTTTGTTCATCCATGGAAAAAGATTTAGCAACTCCGCTAGCAATGTTTTCCTTAATCTGGGATATGCCCTTGTCATACCGCTGAGCGGTTATGATTTGATCCATAAGGGTAGGTTTCGCCACCAGGGTGGAAAGGAACCCTTGAGGAATAATGTGAAGATTTAGCTTACGAAATTCCTCATAGAGAAGTGATTGAATTTGTTGTAACATCAGATTGTTACAATAGGACTTATGGCTTAGCGCATCAGCCATGACATTGGCTTTGCCCGGGGTGTAAGTTATTCCTAAGTCGTAATACGAGATCAACTCGACCCAACGTCTTTGCCTGAGATTCAAATCTGGTTGGCTGAAGATATATTTCAAACTTTGATGATCGGTGAAGATCTCGCAACGATTACCGAGAAGGTAATGTCGCCAGGTTTTGAGTGCATGGACTACAGCTGCAAGCTCTAGATCATGTGTGGGATAATTTTCCTCATGTGGGTGTAATTGACGTGAAGCATAGGCAATTACCTGACGATCTTGCATGAGTATGCAACCTAGTCCTTGTCGCGAGGCGTCGCAATAGATAATAAAGTCCTTGGAGAAATCTGGTGGTACCAGTACGGGAGCAGATGTCAGGCGTCTTTTCAGTTCTTGAAAACTGAACTCGCACTGTGGAGTCCACTCGAACTTTTTTTCTTTCTTGAGGAGTTCAGTTGGAGGTTTAGCAACCTTGGAGAAGTTCTCGACGAAGCGGCGGCAATAGCTCGCTAGGCCAAGGAAACTCCGAACTTGCTTGACCGTTACAGGTGGAGTCCAATCAAGGACGGCTTGAACTCGCTCGGGATTGACAGCAATACCCTTACTAGAGATTACATGGCCTAGATAGGTCACTTCTGGCAACCAAAATTCACACTTGGAGAATTTGGCATAAAGGCGATGCTCTCGAAGTTTCATCAATACCAGCCTTAGATATTCGACATGTTCCTCTTCATTCTTGGAGTAGATGAGTATGTCATCGAGGTATACTACGACGAATTTGTCCAAGTACTCCATGAAAACCGAGTTCATTAACCGGGAGAAGGTGGCCGGGGCATTGGTTAAACCGAAGGACATGACGGTGTACTCGTATTGGCCATAACGAGTAACAAAGGCCGTTTTGGGAATGTCCCCATTTCTCATTTTGATTTGATGGTAGCCCAACCGCAAATCCATCTTGGAGAAGACTGAGGATCCAGCGAGCTGACCATACAGGTCGTTGATCCTGGGAAGGGGGTATTTGTTCTTGATGGTGACCAGATTGACAGGTCGGTGATCCACAACCATTCGATCCGTTCCATCCTTCTTCTTGACGAAGAGGACGGGGCAAGCCCAAGGAGAGGAGCTAGGACGGATGAACCCCTTGTTCAAGGACTCATCGAGTTGGTTCTTAAGCTCGGCTAGTTCTAAGGGTGCCATCTTGTAGGGTCTTCTAGAAATTGGAACGGTTCCTGGAACAAGGTCTATTACAAACTCCACATCCCTGTCAGGTGGAACACCTGGCAGTTCTTCTGGAAACACATCCGGAAAGTCTCGGACTACCGGAACGTCCTCAAGGTCTGGAAGAGGGTTGGCATTGAGGGAGTAAAGTTGGTGCTTGGCCACTCGAGTTAAGACATTAACTGTCTTGCCCGAGGGGTGAGTAAGTTGAACGGTTCTAGTGGCACAATCGATCTTGGCATAATGAGCCAACATCCAGTCCATACCCAAGATGATGTTTATGTCAGAGGACTTGAGAGCTATTAAAGATGCAAGGAAGACAAGCCTATCAACAAGAATTTCGTTCCCATGGCTTACCCTAGACGTTTGCCATCTAGAGCTAGGGGTTTGAATTTCCATGGTGGAGGGCATATCACAGAAGGTCGTGTTATGCAACCGAGCATAATTCTCGGATATGAATGAATGAGATGCTCCAGTATCGAAAAGAACAGATGCCGGATGGCAGTTAACAAGGAGCGTACCAAGGACGACGTTGGGATCCTCATGAGCCTCTTCGGCTGAAACATAATTGACATGGCCATGTGCAGTGGTGGCCGGCTTGGCGTAGAAAGTCTTTCCCGCGGGCTTACCACGGCCAACGGACTTTCCAGCTTGATTGGGGTTGTTCTGGGGACACTCCCAACTATAGTGACCCGGTTCTCCACATTTGAAGCATGTTACCACAGTGGGGCGTGGAGCAACATTAGCAGCGGGGCCACCATAGGGCTAGGGCGGTGCAAATTGCTGGTTGGGACGAGGCACCTCAAAGGATGGCCTCGGGGTGAATCTGGGTGGCAGTGCTGTGCTTCTGAGCTCCAGAGCCGGATGAAGACCCAAAATCACGGGAGTGCTTGCGTGAAGCGTCATAATCAGTCTGGCCTATCTCAGCACTGATAGCTTTATTGACCAACTTCTGAAAGGATGTGCACTCGTGCAGACGGAGACCGCGGCGAAGCTCAGGGCTAAGTCCCTTGCGGAACCTTGCCTGCTTCTTGGCGTCAGAAGAAACCTCTTCAGGAGCATAGCGTGCCAGGTTCCCAAATTCTCGGCTATATGCATCCACAGTCAGCCTTCCTTGGGTGAAGTTGCAGAACTCCTCCCTCTTGCGATCCATGAGACCTTCCGGAATGTGATGCTCACGGAAAGCCTCGCTGAACTCAGCCCAGGTAGTGATTTGACCGACCGGGCGCATAGTTTCGTAGTTTTCCCACCAATGGCTAGCTGGGCCCTCGAGATGATAGGCCGCATAGGTAACCTTGTCGGCTTCAGCTACGTTGGCAGAACGTAGCTTGTGGGTGATGCTGCGAAGCCAATCATCCGTGTCGAGGGGCTCGACGGAATGGTTAAACTTTGGTGGGTATAGCTTGATAAAGTCATTGATTGACACCAAGTCATTCCATGGGTGGCGTGCAGTGTTCTGCTCAATCCGCTCCAGCAGGCGGTTGGTCTCATGCTTGTTTCTTTCCGCCTCCAGCATCACTTCGGCCAGAGAAGGCGGGTGAGGCAGATTTTCATCTCTAGCTGCACTGGCTTCCCCCCGCTCCGGGACAGCAGGGTTGCCGCGGGTGTTGACCATCCTAGGAGGAAACAAGACAACGGTTTAGACAAGGATGCCTCAAACTTAACAAGGAAGTGCAGAATGTAAAGGATAACACGGAATGCAGAGATGCTCATTCGTATGCCATGGCAATATAAAACTGCCATATATACACCAACGGTCATACTCGTCATACATAGTTTAGTACAAGCCCATGCTACAGTACAACTATGAAGGTAGACGTTACATCTCATCGGAGGCATTCTGAGTTCCTATACATTATTTGTCTACACCTCCAGAATCGATTACATGCCAAGTCATATTCCACAAGTCACGCAGGACAGTGGAGGTACAACTACTACAATACCAGTGGTACTACTACTAACTCAGATAGCTCCGTAGTAGTCCTCATAGAAGTCACCTCCATAGCCTGGAAGTTCAACGTGATCATCCGGAAACAGACGGTCCTGAGGAGGCTGTGGACCATAGGGGCTAGGATGAGGTCTTGGACCAACAAACGGTGGCCTGCGGGGACCACGGGGTGGGGTGATGCCTCCCACATCACGCCAATCCACCATGTCTGGCAGAGCTGATCTCACAGGATACAGATCCCTGGTATCCATACATCCAGCTTGCACCGCGGGTGCAAACCGAGTCAATGTGGCCCAATGATCAGCACGAGTATTAAAAAGCTCCAGCCGCAAGGCCCGATTCTCTCGGTCCTTATCTTCGAGCATCTCAGCGGTGGTACGAGTTAATGAGTCCTCCTGAGTGGAGTCAGCATAGATAGCCTGAAGATACCCTTGCACTCCCGGAAGTGAAGCTGGCATGTAACGGAAGTCAGTGTTCCGAAGCAGGCCAGTCCGGACTCACAAGATGGTCATCATGGAGTAGGTAGCATCCTGCACAGCCATCTCAACGGTAACCCCGAGTCCATAGGAACAGTGAAGGGGCTCGGTAGAACCAGGATAGGAAGGAAATATCCTGACGGTGCAGAAATACTGGCTTTGATTAAAGTCGCGGAACTGCTCTTCAACAGTGTATTCGGGATACCAACGGTATCCTGTCTCGATCATGGCCCGGACTAACATAGCAGTATGACCGGGCACGTCGAGGCACCTGGTCAGGCGAACCACTTGATTTTGAGAACGGTTGGCCATCTGAAAGCACAACCACAAGACAAAGACATCAGAATTCCTAGGGAAAATTGGACAGCATAACGGCTGTAAATGCTCAGAAAAAGATTTGAGACATCCACAACAGTTCACAATACTGCTCAACAGCATCATATCAAGGTTCTGGTTCAAATAGCAACATACTAAAATAGTAGAAACTGGACTAGAACTTGTAGCAATAATCCTATATACTACTACGGATTAGTAACACGTGAACCTGATAGAAGAATAGAGCCTAGTCCTTAACCCACGTTGAATGAGAAGAGAATGACTTAGATCAGAGGCATAGGGTAAAGGAGTAAAAGAACCTTACGTTCCCTCCCACAATCAATTCCCTTACATATAACTAAAGCATTTCTAGACTCGACATCGACCAGTTTGGCTCAACGAACCTACAGGCAGTCCGACTCTGATACCAACGCTGTCAGGACCCCGATTCTAAGCCACATCGATCTAGCCGGTAACACCTCATATCACTTTGCGGCCTCACGCACGGTATCCCACGGGTGTCACCTGACCATGGCTCGGGACCGTTTGCGCCTTTTGGCTCGCGTATATGACAATGTCGCTAGCATCCATATGACCAAGAACCCGGGCCGACATGGCTAGTCATGAACCCAAAGCGGCACAGACCTATGGAGACAGGCATACATGAATCACATCGAACATGTCGGTCATCAACCAGTGATTCCGGGCAGTAGCACTGGGCTAACAGGACTCCGGGGATCCCGGGCTGTAGCAGGCTAGACAGGACTCCGGAGATCACCGCGTGATATTTCCCCGAAGGGACAGACATAGGGACGAAGTGAAACACATGCCGGCCAGTCAAGTGTCCTGAACAGTAGTGCTGGGCTAGCAGGACTCCGGTAAACCGGGCTGTAGCGGACTACTATGGCTCGAGGAACACTAGACTACATTTCCCCATAAGAAAGGCTGCGAAGGACAAACAACTAGATTGTCGGATCCCACCCATACCAAGCATTTCAATCATACACACAATATGCCCGATATGACTACATACAACATGGCATCACAACAAAACTCTACAACTCAAGTACTTTATTTAAAGGCTCCAGGGAGCCATACATAACATATTCATATAGATAGGGGTCACATGACCTGACACTCAAGTCATACAGTCATACAAGCACATGCGGAAGCAACTAGTCTGAGTACAGACTCTAGAAAGACAGAAGGCTTCTTGAAGCCTGTCTATCTACATAGGGCCCTCCATGGCCTGGATCACCACCTGGGTGGCTAGTCACTCGTCGACGTCAAGGTCTACGTAGAACCCATCGGAGGGGGCAGTGTTGTCGTCTGAAAACAATAAATAAGCAAACATGAGTACAAAGGTACTCAGCAAGTCTTACATCAGAACCTACTATACATGCTCATTCTCAAGAAGGTGGTGGGGTTTATGCAGCAAGCCAGCTTTGACACTTGGCTAAGCTATCCTACGGAACCTTTTAGCAAAATAGTTTTCGCACACGAGTCCACTACTCACCAACACAATACTCCACCGTGGATCCTCCCTCGTATCCTGCGAGAGGGCCATCCTCGGTACTCACACTTATCTTGATTCTTTTAGTAGTATCCATTAACTTGTCTATGAACTGTATACGCAACCAAGTAGTCCTTTACCACGGACGCGGCTATTCGAATAGTTTTATAACCTGCAGGGGTGTACTTCGTCATACACGCTTTCACCGCTTACCGCCGTCTACACGACATGTACTCGGCAACCTTCAAGCGGAAGCCCAGCGATGGTGTCGGCCACGGCCTACCTAAACACCTAAGCCCCTAGTCCAGGTTATCGCCTATCCAGGTTCCATCCGCAGGGAGTCCGGCCGAGGTTTCCACATACGGCCCCGAATGATGTGAACAGGGTTCCCGAGACACAAAACGGGTGACTCGGTACACCCGGCCACGGTCTATCTACCGCAACATAGCCCACCCCTAGGGTCAGCGCTACGCACGGCCGCCAACACATATCCTATAAACACCAGAAACTATTTGCAACTCCTGGACAGAGTACTAGGGTGGCTAAGAAGCCGAGAGGGTCAATTAAGGATCCCAATGCACGGTAGTAGCTGAATCTTAAATCACACATACAGATCGCAGTTCTTAGGGGCAGCCTCAATGAAACAACCCACCATGTACTCCTACATGGCCTCTCATCTATACCTTTACCAAATCATGTTCAACACATCCCACATATTACTGACACAAGCATTTCACTCTAGCCCATCACCCAGATGAACTAGACCTGACACAACTCTAATCATAGCAGGCATAGCAAGGTAGGAATCACAAAACATGGCTCAATCAACTCCTACACATGCTAGTGGGTTTCATCTATTTACTGTGGGAATGACAGGTCATGCAGAGGATAAGGGTTCAACTACCGTAGCACACAGCAGTTTGAATCGTGTTGTCTTAATGCAGTAAACAAGAGCAGGAGCGAGAACATGGGTTTGTATCGGAATGATCAATGGTTGATTGCCTGATGGAGTGGTAACGGGATACTGCCCTTCAGTTGGATACTCGTGAATATCCTCGGAGGCAGAACCTACCACGAAGAACACAACCGAGCTCAATCAACACATGACGATATGCAACAATATGATGCATGCTATGACATGGTAATATGAATGTGTTTTAGCCTAATGCAAGCTAAAACAGAAAGGGGTGAACTCATTTGAATCCAAGATTCAAATATTAGCTCATTAATTATTGCATTTATAGGCCATTTTCTTATTCTGCTTAAACAGTAGGGTAAACTTGTTTTGTCATGCATGAAACCATTACAGAAGGATAGATTGAATTTTTATGATAATTTTTCATATATAATTTGTCGCATTTGGACTTATGGTTGAATTTCTATGAATTTTTGAAGTTTAGGCAATTTTCTGGAATTTTCTATATAAAATTAAATCCAGAAAAGAGTTACTGCGTCAGCCTTGCGTCAGCATGACATCAGCAAGTCAAAGGCACGGTCCAGGTCAAACCCGACCAGTGGGGTCCACTGGTTAGTGACCCTAGCTGGTTTCTGTGGCTGACGTGTGGGACCAGGTCAACGGTGACGTGGCAAAGTCAAAATGACAGGTGGGGCCCTCCTGAGACCGGTGCTAATCTAACAGAGTAGTTAACTAACTAATTAGGCACTAGGGCCCACATGGCAGTGGCTCTAGAGGGGCTGGTTAGTGGGATAGTTAACCGCTAATGACGGCCACATCAGCTACCGGCGTTTAGCCGCCGGCGACCTCAGATCGCGGCGGCGTCCGCGTCGGGATTTCTCTACAGGCGATGGTTTGGCGCGCTGGGGGCACTAGGGAGGAGCTCTTGCTCGTCCGCATCCAAAGGAACGGACGGGAGGCCGCGAGGTGGCCGGAGCTGAGCACGGCGTTTACCTCGGCGGCGGCCGGAGTTCGGGCAAGGTTGGGGTTGGCACTAGGGGGCACGGCAGGTCGAACGGGTGGGCGCGCCCGGCTCCTGGAAGCGTGCTGAGCACAGCAGCGTGCTCGGCTTCGAGCTACCGTGGCTCTAGCCACGACGGCGTCGAGGCTCAGTGGCGGCGAGCTTCGGGTGCTCGCGGGGCAGCAGCTACAGGGCGAAAACGACGGTGTGGCTAAGGAGGAAAGGATCGGGAGCTCACAGCGGTGCCGTAGGGATGGCTAGCGGGCTCGGGGACGACCTTGATGGCGCGAATCGACGGCGAGGAGCTCGGGTGCCCGATGTTGAAGATGACCACGACGGCGTCGGAACAGGGCCTCCCGGTGTCTTCTAGCTCGATTGGGAGGACGAGGAGGCTTCGGGGGTGCTTCTGGACTCGGCGGAAGGGTGAGGGGAGCACGGTGGCTACGTCTACGGCGTACGGCGGCGACGAGCTCCGCTCGGTGGAAGAGAGAGGGAGCCAGAGGAGAGAATGGGGACGAGAGAGTGAGCGAGAGGGGTTCCAGGGGCTGCGTGGCACTCGTCTAGAGGGGACGGGAAGCAGGAGGTGGCCAGGCAGGGTGGAGGTGGCGCGGGCGCGTGCCGGCGGGCGTCGAGCACACGCCCCTGTCCTTTTGTTCGAGGAGGGAGACGACAGGAGGCAGCGGTGGTGGGCTGGGCCGCCAGCTGGAGTTGGGCCAGGTAGGGTCCAGGTAAGTGGCCCAGTGGCCTTCCCCTCTTTTATTTATTTCTATTTTCTATTTCTGTTATTTTGTTTTGATTTAGTTTAAATACTAAATCATTTTATAAAATCCTGAAAATATTCATGGACACTTGCTGAATTATTTCAGTGGCCCAAAAAATAGTTCCAACATTATTTGAGCATTTGAATTATTTAATAGCATTTAAATGCCCAAATTCAAATATTTATGAATTAAATCAGTGACCTTCTGTTGACCTAGAAAAATGTGCACCTATTTTCCCAAAGGTTCTAACCCAAGGCAAAGAGGGTGAGCATTTTAGAAGGGCATTTCAGGTTCATTGAATTTATTTTTAGTAAACCCTAGTTGATTTCAGGGGGGGGTGCTGGGGGTTCTGCTTTCCCCATTTCAAGTTTCTGATGAAAGTAAACATGATGCACGCTCTAATGCATGGTCTAGCTAGGGTGTGACAAACTTCATCTTCAACCCCTACACCAATGAATTCGTCCTAGTGTATCTCGATGATACCTTGGTGTTCTCCAATAATAAGAAGGATCATGCAAAACATTTGCGATTGGTGCTCGACAAGGTCAAAGAGTATCAGTTCTATGCAAAGTTCTCCAAATGTGAGTTTTGGCTTGATGAAGTCCTTTACCTTGGTCACATCATCTTCGCCATGGGCATTGCTGTTAATCCGGAGAAGGTTTCTGCAACGGTGAATTGGGAGCCTCCTCAGAATGTCAAGCAGCTCCGTAGTTTCCTTGGGTTTGCAATCTATTGCCAAAGATTTGTTGAGAATTTCTCAAAGATTGCTAAGCCTTTTCCCATCCTCCTCCAGAAGCATGTCAAATATTCCTGGATTACTGAGTGTGACGTTGCTTTCAACACTCTCAAAGAGAAACTCGTCACATCTCCTATCCTAACTCCTCCTGATGAGTCCAAGCCATACGAAGTTTTCTACGATGCCAGGTTGCAAGGTCTCGGTGCCGTGTTAAGGTTAGAGAAGGAAGTTGTGGCCTATACTTCCCGTAATTTGAAGCCAAACGAAAGGAACTACCCCACTCATGATCTTGAGTTAGCGGGAGTTGTCCATGCATTAATAACATGGAGACATCTCTTGTTCGGAAGGCAATGGACATTTTCACCGATCACAAGAGCCTCAAATATATCTTCACTCAAACCAACCTCAACCTCCGGCAAACTCATTGGGTAGAAATTATTCAAGAGTACAATCCAAGTATTGAATATACTCCAGGAAAGGCGAATGTGATTGCAGATGCCTTGAGCAGGAAGGCTTATTGCAACGGCTTAATTCCCAAGCCATTCCCACCGGATCTTTGTGAAGCATTTCGAAAACTCAACCTCCAAGTTGTTCCTCAAGGTTTTCTTGCCAATCTTCAAGTCACTCCAACTTTGGAAGACCAAATTCGTGAGGCACAACTCCTAGACACCATGGTGAAGAAGGTGAAACAAGGTGTTGCCAAGGGCTTTCCCACATACAAGTGCTATCACATTGATGACAGGGACACGTTATTCTTCGAGGACCGGATTGTGGTTCCTAAAGGTGATCTAAGGAAGGTCATAATGAACAAAGCACACAATTCTCTTCTTTCCATTCATCCAGGTAGTTCGAAGATGTACCATGACCTCAAGAAATCGTATTGGTGGACTCGAATGAAGCGAGAGATTGCTCAATTCATGAATGAATGTGATGTCTGTCGAAGGGTGAAAGCAGAACATCAACGACCAGCTGGTCTCCTCCAACCTCTTGCTATTCCAGAATGGAAGTTTGATCATATCAAAATGGACTTTGTCACTTGTTTTCCCAAGTCCAAGCATGGGAATGATGCTATCTTCATTGTCATTGACAAGCTTACTAAAGTGGCTCGTTTCCTTCCAATCAAAGAATCTATCACGGTAGCTCAGTTGGTAGAGCTATACACCTCGGAATTGTCTCCTTGCACGGAATTCCACAATTGATCTTCTTAGACCGCGGAAGCATTTTCGCTTCCAAATTCTGGGACTCCTTCCAGAAGGCCATGGGTACCAACATTCGCTTCAGCATGGCTTTCCATCCTCAAACAAGTGGCCTAGTTGATTGAGTCAATCAAATCCTCAAAGACATGCTTAGAGCTTGTGTCATATCTTTCGGTATGAAGTGGGAAGATTGCATCCCATATGACGAGTTCTCCTACAATAACAACTTCCAAGCAAGTTTGGGCAAGGCCCCATTCAAATCTATATGGCAGAAAGTGTCGTACTCCTCTCAATTGGTCTGAGACTGGTGAACGCCAACTTCTTGGCAATGACTTGATCACAGAAGCTGAAGAAATGTGTGAAGTCATCCGTGAAAATCTCAAATTCGCACAATCGCGCCAGAAGAGTTACTATGATAGCAAGCACCATGACTTGGCTTTCGAGATCGGAGACCATGTCTATCTCCACGTCTCTCCAATGAAAGGCACTCAACACTTTAGTATCAAAGGGAAGCTTGCCCCGAGATACATGGGTCTTTTCAAGATCATTGGCAAAAGAGGCGACCTCACCTATCAACTTGATATTCTGTCCAACTTCGCTAATGTGCATGATGTGTTTCACGTGTCACAACTTCGAAAGTGCTTCAAGACGCCTGAGCCTACCATCAACTTCGAAGAGATTTATCTCCAAGAAGACTTGTCTTATCATGAGCATCCCATTGCCATTCTTGAAGAAACCGAGCACAAAACTCGCAACAAGTCAATCAAATTCCGGAAAGTTAAGTGGTCTCACCATTCCAACCGAGAAGCCACATGGGAGCGCGAGGATCACCTCCGTTCCGAATATCCGGAGATCTTTCAGTCTTAGATCTCGGGTCAAGATCCTCTTGTAGTTGTAGAGACTTGTAACGCCTCGGATGCAACATTCCATAATTGTAACTCCAAGTCTTGCCATTTCCGGCTATGTTATATGTTATATCATCCATGGTTGTGTTTTTTCTTTATTTTGCATTTTGTTCATGTCATGCATTTCATCTCATGTCATCATGTGCATCTCATTTGCATTCGTGTTCATCTTTGGCATTCGGTCATTTTCCCTGTTGTCCGTTTCGGAATCCGACACTCACACATGCACCCGTTGCACCCCTCAGATCTCGTTTGGTCAGCAGGAGAAAAACGTCCCCATAATGGGCCAAGATTTGTCGAGTGGCCTTAGTACATCACCGGTAGGTCGCCTGTCAAATTTCGTTCCATTTGGAGGTCGTTTCATGCCCCAACAATTAGGCGTGTAACCACAAAACCCCCCTCTCTTTGTAGACCCGCACCCCTCCACAACAGCCCACTAGCCCATCTAATCCCCCTCCATGCTATCCGTCGTTGGATCACGATCGTGTGGGAGAAAACTGCACCTCATTTTGGACTCTGCTAGCTCCCCCTAAATGTAAATATGCCTCCCCCTCTGAAATTTAAGGGAAAACCCTAGTTCCACCATCTCCCGCCGCCACCGGACGCGTCCGTGACGGCCGAACACGTCCGCCGGTGCCCCGGACGAATCATAGGCCGCCACATGGTGCCGGCCACCGCCACCTGATGCGGCCCGCAGCCGGCCCTCCCGGCCCGGGTCCCCACCGCCGCCACCTCCCGCTTGCCCGTGCCGCGCCCTGCCTCCCGCTCGCCCACGCCACGGAGCGCTGCCGCCTCCGCCCTGCCGGGACGGCCGCTGCCTCCCGCTGCTCCGCCGCCCATGTGTCGCCTGGCCACCGCCTCCCGCCGTGCCCGGCCACCGCCTCAGCCGTGCTGCCTTGCGCCGGTGATCTCCAGCCAGATCCGGCGCCGGCCGGCCATATTCGTCCTCCCCCGACCCGCCGGCGACCTCCCCGATTCACTCCGGCCACCACCACAACCGCAACTCTTGCGAGATCTCCGGCCGACGTCAGTTCGCGTAAGCCCTAGATCTTAGGTTGATTATTTTCTCCAAGTTCCCGAATTCCTATCTCATATGCACATATTTGACTAGTTATATCTTCATGCCCGTAGCTCTGATTTGCGCATATGATGTATCGAAATGTTCGCCTCATGATGCTCTACATGCTAGTGTCTTTTGCATGCATATTACTATCCATATTGATGCCATAATATTCGTTGCAAAAGTGCTATATGATATTGTGTGCTGGAATCCATCATAACTTGCTTTGACAATCATGTCTACATGTTTTAGGAGCATCTCCATGCCATCTTGATGACCCAAAATTATAGGGGATCTATCGTAGTTCTTTCGATAAGTAAGAGTGTCAAACCCAACAAGGAGCAGAAGGAAATAATAAGCGGTTCTCAGCAAGGTATTCTCTGCAACCACTGAAATTATAGGTAATAGATAGTTTTGTGATAAGATAATTTGTACCGAGTAACAAAAGTAAATAAAGTGCAGCAAGGTGGCCCAATCCTTTTTGTAGCAAAGGACAAGCCTGGACAAACACTTATATAGAGAAAAGCACTCCCGAGGACACATGGGAATTATAGTCAAGCTAGTTTTCATCATGTTCATATGATTCATGTTCAGTACTTTGATAATTTGGTATGTGGGTGGACCGGTGCTTGCATACTGTCCTTACTTGGACAAGCATCCCACTTATGATTAACCTCTATTGCAAGCATCCGCAACTACAACAAAAGTATTAAGGTAAACCTAACCATAGCATGAAACATATGGATCCAAATCAGCCCCTTACGAAGCAACGCATAAACTAGGGTTTAAGCTTCTATCACTCTAGCAACCCATCATCTACTTATTACTTCCCAATGCCTTCCTATAGGCCCAAATAATGGTGAAGTGTCATGTAGTCGACGTTCACATAACACCACTAGAGGAGAGACAACATACATCTCATCAAAATATCGAACGAATACCAAATTCACATGACTACTAATAGCAAGACTTCTCCCATGTCCTCGGGAACAAACGTAACTACTCACAAAGCATATTCATGTTAATAATAAGAGGGCTTTTAATATGCATATAGGATCTGAACATAAGATCTTCCACCAAATAAACCAACCAGCATCAACTACAATGACTAATCAACACTACTAGCAACCTACAGGTACCAATCCTAGACTTAGAGACAAGAATTGGATACAAGAGATGAACTAGGGTTTGAGAGGAGATGGTGCTGGTGAAGATGTTGATGGAGATTGGCCCCCTCCTGATGAAAGGAGTGTTGGTGATGACGATGGTGATGATTTCCCCCTCCCAGAGGGAAGTTTCCCGGCAGAACAGCTCCGCCAGAGCTCTAGATCGATTCCGCCAAGGTTCCACCTCGTGGCGGCGGAGTCTCGTCCCGAAAGCTGGCTTATGATTTTTTTTCCTCCATGAAAGAATCCATATAGTAGAAGATGGGCATCGGAGGGCCACCAGGGGCCCACCAGGCAGGGTGGCGCGCCCAGGGGGTAGGGCGCGCCCCCACCCTCGTGGCTAGTGAGTGGCCCCCCTCTAGTCCTTATTGCACTTAGTATTTTTTATATAGCCTGAAAATAACTTCCGTGAAGTTTCATGACTTTTGGAGCTATGCAAAATAGGTCTCTAATATTTGCTCCTTTTCCAGCCCAGAATTCCAGCTGCCGGCATTCTCCCTCTTTATGTAAACCTTGTAAAATAAGAGAGAATAGGCATAAGTATTGTGACATAATGTGTAATAACAACCCATAATGCAATAAATATCGATATAAATGCATGATGCAAAATGGACATATGAACTCGCCCAAGCTTAGACCTCGCTTGTCCTCAAGCGAAAGCCGAAATCGAAAAATATGTCCACATGTTTAGAGATAGAGGTGTTGATAAAAATAAAATATGGACATGAGGGCATCATGATTATTCTTGGAACAACAACTTATATAATTATTGTCATATGATCTCTTATGCTAAAGTAACAATTCAATAACAATTTCAAGTATGAACCATAAACTTCATTGAGAACCAACAAACTCTAATCTCAGTCATTGAGGCAATTGTAATTTATCAGAACATAGGAAAGAGTCCATATAAGAGCTTTTCAGCAAGTCCACATACTCAACCATCTTTTAATCTTTCACAATTGCTAACACTCACACCATATTTATGGGTATGAAGTCTTAATCGGACACATAGGAAGATAGGGGCTTACAGTTTTGCCTCCCAACGTTTTACCTCAAGGGTAATGTCAACAATAATAGTTCACGAAAACTCACATCCAATTAGCCATATATACCAGGATCTTTCCAACATATTGTGCTTGCCAAAAGATAAAATGTAAAAAGGAAAGGTGAGGATCACCATGACTCTTATGTAAGGTAGGAGATAAAAGTAAAAGATAGGCCCTTCACAGAGGGAAGCAGAGGTTGTCATGCGCTTTCAGGGTTGGATGCACAAAATCTTAATGTGAAAGAATGTCACTTTATATTTCCACTTGTGATATGGACCTTTATTATGCAGTCCGTCGCTTTTATTTCTTCCACATCACAAGATCGTATAAAGCTTATTTTCTCCCACACTAATAAGTCATACATATTTAGAGTGTAATTTTTATTGCTTGCACCGATGACAACTTACTTGAAGGATCTTACTCAATCCATAGGTAGATATAGTGGACTCTCATGGCAAAACTGGGTTTAGGGATATTTGGAAGCACAAGTAGTATCTCTACTTGGTGCAAAGAATTGGCTAGCATGAGAGGGAAAGGCAAGCTCAACATGTTGGATGATCCATGACAATATAATTTATCTCGGATGAAATAAAACATAACCCATTATGTTGTCTTCTTTGTCCAACGTCAACTCTTTAGCATGTCATATTTTAATGAGTGCTCACAATCATAAAAGATGTCCAAGATAGTGTATTTATATGTGAACCTCTCTTTCTTTATTACTTCCTATTAATTGCAACGATGACCAAAATTATGTTTGTCAACTCACTACTAGGAAAAGGGCTATAGATGGAATGGACACTAATGGCGCACCTGTCATGTGCTGCGCCACTACTATATAGCAGTGGCGCACCATGTGCTGGTGCACCATTAGTGTGGAAGACACTAATGGCGCACCTGGCAGATGGTGCGCCACTAGTAACAATTTTTTTCCGAACATACTAATGGCGCATCACTGCACGGTGCGCCATTACTAGTGCTAACTAGTAATGGCGCACCGGCCACATAGTGCGCCACTACTGTTGTTTTTTATTCTTTTTTTGCAAAACTACTAATGGCGCACCGTAGCATAGTGCGCCATTAGAATTTTTTTTTGAAAAACTTCTAATGGCGCATCAACAGCAGGTGCGCCATTAGTATGTTGGATTACTAATGGCGCATGGCTGTGTGGTGTGCCATTAGTAACCCGGGACCAGCTAGATAGTTTGGACAACCACACGTACACACTCACTTTCCCCACTTCATTCCCTCCACCTCCTTCTCCATGCTTGTCGGCTTCCTCCTCCTCCTCACCTCATTTGCACCATAGATTCATCAAAATTAAGTGCTGAAATTACCTTTTTTTGATGGTAAGTAAGGGGAAAGCTATCTTCATGTTGTAGATCTACTTTTTTTTCTCCCTAGCTCATTCCAACAACATGCACATGCACTTTTTGTGGCCTAGCTAGATCTATGTATGTTTGTGGTATTGCATATGTTTGTGGTGTTGCATATATGTTTGTGTTTGCAGGTACCAGTATTTGAAATGCAATAGTTTCCAATATTTTGCCGGAATGTTGATTCATTTCTGTTTCGACGAGAATTTTGGCACTATGCATTCTTTTTTGTCCTATTTTAGGGAAGTCATGCCCAATTTTTTCTTGGTTCTAAAATATCGTTTTGCTCTACCCCGCAGGCGACCATGGTCCGCACGATAACCAAAGGAATTGTGAATAGGTTTTTGAGCTCCGCGAAGGCCGAGATGCTTCAAAAGAACGAGACGGAGAGAAGATGTCCGTGTCGAAGATGCAAGCTGAAGAGCCTTATTGCGGACCCGGATTTCAGCCAGGTGCGGGCCCACCTGCTCTTGTGTGGTTTCATGGATGGCTATCGGTGGCAAGGTGATGAACATGACTTTGAAATCGTCCATGGGGGCCGGGCAAGAAATGAGGAAGTGCAGCAAGACAACCACCGCGGCTCGGGCGGGCAAGAAGACGAAGAATCTCCAGGACATCATCACGACGGTGATGCTGTACACTGTCATCATGTAGAAGATGCCGGGGCAGACGAAGGGCATGATCATGAAGATGAAGATGCCGGCGGAGAAGATGATGATGGACCATCGATGGGCTGGGTAAATGACCCTCATATTCAAGAGCTGCTTCTCAAGCAGACGGATAACGCAAGAGCTGCCGCCCGAGAGAAAGCCAAGCTGGATCAACTGGAGATAGACGCGGTTACTCCATTGTATGAAGGATGCAGGCCTGAGGATACCCGCCTGAAAGTAACGCTCATGGCTCTGGAGATGAAGCTAAAACACAAAATGGCTGACACATGCTTCGGCGAGAACATGTCATTCTGGCACGAACGTCTTCCCAAGGGGAACAAGTGCCCGACCAGTTTCGAGGAGGCGAAGAAAATCGTGTGTCCTCTGGATTTACCGCACGTGAAATACCATGTGTGCATGAACAATTGCATCATTTATTGGGATGAGCACGCGGAGTCTACCATATGTCCGGTGTGCGGCATCACTCGATACAAGAAGAGGAAGAAAGCTCCTCAAAAAGTGGTGTGGTACTTTCCGATCACTCCTCGTTTGCAGCGGTATTTCGCGGACCCTAAGGTAGAAAAGCTCCTGCGTTGGCACGCGGATAGGGAGGAGAAGAAGCGAGAAGAGTTGGTCGATGTCGCCAAGGGCAAAATCATTCAACCGGGCAACCCCGTGTTCCATGGTAAACCGATGCCACCCACCGTGTATAGGGTTCAACTGGTTCGGGTGCTGCCAGGCTGCGACGAGTTGTTACCTCCGATTCAACCCGCCGGGGCCAACGAAGATGATCTGATGACCCTCAGCGCCTGCCTAAGCTGCCCCTGCTTTGGCCGAAGAGCCAGATTCGTTTGGGGACGGGGGACACCACCCCAAAGACAACACCGCCAGTTCTGCCGGTGCCAAGCCATGGCAAGACCGCCGCAACGCTACTGGACATGCCCAACATCCCTATGGCACAGGATCCGAACATGCATATGGCACCGGATCTGGACGACGACGACGGCCGTACATTTAGCAACGTTGATAAGTACTTTGCCAAACATGGGTACGATGACAAATTCTGCGGGCCTCTTTCTCAAGAACTCAACCAAGACGACCGCGGTCTAGCTGGTACGGCGGAGAAACCCAGTTGCAACAGGCGTCATCTGGCATTCAGTTCTCAGGAGACGCCTCCAGCTGCCGACTTCACCAAGCCTCAGATAGCTGAGGTGCCAAATATTATCTGCGCCAACACACTCAAGAAGGCGATCTGTGAGCAGAACTCGGTCCCATTACAACAGAAGAAGAAGGGACGGAAAAGAAAGAGTAACAAGGGTGCGAGCCAGCCGGCACCGAGTATGATCCATGCTAAGGACGGGCCACCTTCACCTAAGGATATCTCGAGGAGGGTGCATGTGGTGGGCAGGGCGATGCTACCGACAAATATGCTCAATGCTGCAACCAGTGCTATGCGGAGTCTGCATGATAGTGTTCTTTCTTTGGAGAAGCGGCGTCTCAGAGAGAATGATGTGGCATACCCGGTTTTCGTGGCCAAGGTGCCAAAGGGCAAGGGCTTTGTGGATGGCGCCATCGGGGGTACGATCGTCCTGCGGTTAGATGACATCTTTGCTCTGTTTTACCTTCATCCGCTGCACTACACCTTCGTTCGGCTGTTTTCGCTGAGTATGGATATGCAGATCATTAGAGACTAGACCCCAGACATCGTGATAGTCGACCCCTTCTACATGCGTGCCAAGCTCTTGGGCAGTGCTGGGGACCGCCAAGTCGCTAGTTCACACCTCGAAGACGTCATTCTGGCAAACCCAGATAAGGATAACTTCCTCGTGGCTTACTTTCCCGAGTAAGTCATCCCTTAACCGCCCCGTAACATATGATTTCTTAGATTTCGATCTTTCTTTTGTTCTAACATTCCGTGTTTTGTGCAGTGACACACATTGCACACTCATCCTCTTAAGCCTGAAATATACCATTGCCACATATTTCGACCCGAATCATGACTCCAAGATGAACTACACAAATATCAAGAAAGTTCTTGATGATGATCTCCCCGGCTACGCCAAATCCTGAGGCACCTTCACCAGGCCAGTTCATAGGTACAGCAAGCACGTGTTTGCCCACAATACTATGTTCTGCTGCATCAAGCAGCCGCCTGGCGGTCAGAAGGATGCCTACTACGCCCTCCATCACATGCGGGCGATCGTAAAGGACCATCATCACCTTCTGCTACTAGATAATCTCAAAGATTGGGCCGCGAGCTTGTCGGCAATCTAGGACGCGAACATCAGACAAGAATTCTTTCGCTTCCAGTCGGAGTTTGTGGACATCATCCATCAAGATGTCCTTCATACCTCGGGGCCGTTCTACCTCAGATATCAACCGTCCAACAGTGAGATAGACGGAACTCTACAAATGCAGGCTGACAACACCCGCGATTTCATGACCATCACGACAGATGGCGGCTTCATCCACGCTCCGGTCCCATGAGTCGAGTCGACAGTAGTGATGCTATGTGTTGTTCTGAAACATTGATTGGCTCATGTTGTCATTAAACTTTAATGAACTTGTATGTCTCTTTGGTTTGGACAGTCATTGAACTTAGATGCAATCGATGCTATTTATTAGTAGGACCATGAATCGTGCTATTAATGTCTTGCTTTTCTCTTCCGATTCTTTTGTTGCATACTTATATATTGCTTATGTATTGTCTGTTGTTTGGCTTGTGCATAGAGATGCCATCGTATGTCGTGTACAAGGTAAGGTTCCCGGAGTCTACGACGATTGGGAGGAGTGTCGGAGACAGGTTCACCGTTTCAGTGGTAATAGTTACAAAGGGTACACCACTAGGGCGGAAGCGGAATCTAGATACGCCCGCTATCTAGCGGGAGAGAGGAGGGAGCGTTGGAGGAAACGGATGAAGACGAGTTTCATCGCGATGATGCTCATCGTGATGACCGCAGCACTCTTCTATGTGATGGTAGTTTAGATGATCGATATCGACTTGTAATGTGAAGACAAACTCGCTACTCGCGGTCTCGAGACTTGTAATGTTCTATCTTCGTTCGGTCTTTTGAATTCGGAGACTAATATGATGAATTGTATTCAGAGACTAATCTTCTATTGTATTTGATGAATCTGCTGTTGTTGTGTGCTGTTGTCTAAATTCTGCACAATAATATATTTTGTAACCTGTGAAAATATCAGAAATGAAAAAAAATCCCTAATATTCATACTAGTGGCGCACCACACAAGACACTAATGGCGCACTGTGATAATCACACTTATGGCGCATCACCCACTGGTGCGCCATTAGTATGCCAAAGCACATGGGTACATATGGCCCCCTGGGAGGCATTCTAATGGCGCACTGCGGGCTATACTAATGGCGCACTACGTGGTGCGCCATTAGAACACCAGATACTAATGGCGCACCGGTGGTGCGCCATTAGAATTTAATTCTAGTGGCGTGATGCTAGTGGCGCACCAATAGTGCGCCATTAGTAGGCAAAACTGGTGCGCCACTAGCATGCCTTTTCCCAGTAGTGACTCTCAACAATTTTAATCATCATACTCTTTATATGTGATCTCATTACTCTCCATAAGATCCATATGATCTCTTTTATTTATTTTTATTCTTTCTATTTTTATTTTATTCTCTTAAGATCATAGCAAAATCATCAAGCCCTGGACTCAACACTAATCTTTATTATATAGCTCACAGATCGATTACATAGAGGGACATAAAGCAAAACTCAAAACTAGATCATACCAAAAACATTATTCTACTAGATCAAGATATTACTAAAAGGTTCGAACTGATAAAAATGGTAAACATAAAAGTGATGGTGATACGATATCGGGGCACCTCCCCTAAGCTTGGCAGTTGCCAAGGGGAGTGCCCATACCCATGTGATTATGTCTCTTTTGCCGGTGAAGGAGTTGGAATTGTTGATGATGTAGGCCTGTCGTCCCTCTTCCAAGGCATAGGCTCACCATCATAGAAGGATGATCGAGTCTCCTCAATCCTCAAATCTGCAGCCAAACTCATCCTTTTGAATCTATATTCATACTCACAGTTTTGAATTTGCAGTTCATAGATCTTGGCTTGTAGGTGCTCGATTTTCTCATGAAGCTTGAAGATGGCCTCCCCAATGTCCTTGACGTCCAGCTCGTGGTTGTTGGTGAACTCCGTGATCGTAATGTGATTGGAGTCGAGTCCATGCTCCACCATCTCCTGACACATGAATACTTGTTGCTCTAATGCCCGAGCCTCGCCTCCGTGCTTCCAGTATTCCTTGGTCCATCAACATCGCGGATGTGCAACAACCCCTCACGCATCTCAATGGTTTGAGGGTGTTGCAGCACCTCCGCGAGGTAGGGGTTGATGACCTTCTCGAAGAACTTGTCCTTGGGGGCACTTGAAGACGACATGACGACCTAGATCTGTCAGAAAAACAACTCGAAAAAAGATGAGAGATACTTGCATGATACAGGAGTCAAAACCACTGTGAGATTATATAATGAATTTTTACCGACCAAAATATGCAACGTGCAAGAAAATGGAGTCCAGAGAGCGCATGAGGTGCCCACGAGGCAGGGGGCGCGCCCAGGGGGGTAGGGCGCGCCCTCCACCCTCGTGGAGCCCTCGTGTCCTTCCCGGACTGCTTCTTATTTTCCTGTTTTTCTAAATATTCCAAAACGGAGAAAAATTGCCATTAGAACTGTTTTGGAGTCGGTTTACTTACCATACCACGTACCTATTCCTTTTCCGAGTCTGAAACATTCCGGAAAGTGTCCCTTATGTATTCCTCCGGGGTTACGGTTTCAATAACATTGGTTTCACCATTTATAGGGTTACGGTTATGGTTTATTTTTATGGCACCGGAACGATAGACCTCCTCGATAACGTAAGGACCTTGCCATTTAGAGAGAAGTTTTCCTGCAAAAAATCTTAAACGAGAGTTGTATAGCAATACATAATCACCTATAATAAACTCACGCTTTTGTATCCTTTTGTCATGCCATCTTTTAACTTTCTCTTTAAACAATTTGGCATTCTCATAGGCTTGGGTTCTCCATTCATCAAGTGAGATAATGTCAAATAACCTCTTCTCACCGGCAAGTTTGAAATCATAGTTGAGCTCTTTAATTGCCCAATAAGCCTTATGTTCTAGTTTGAGAGGTAAGTGACATGATTTTCCATAAACCATTTTAACGAAGACATACCGATAGGATTTCTATATGCAGTTCTATAGGCCCATAGTGCATCATCAAGTTTCTAGGAACAATTCTTTCTAGATCTATTAATAGTCTTTTGCAAAATTAATTTGAGTTCTCTATTACTCAATTCTACTTGACCAGTAGACTGTGGGTGATAAGGAGATGCAATTCTATGATTAACGTCATACTTAGGAAGCATTTTACGAAAGGCACCATGAATAAAATGTGAACCACCATCAGTTATTAAATATCTAGGGACTCCAAACCTTGAAAAAATAACTTCTTTAAGCATCTTAATAGAGGTGTTATGATCAGCACTACTAGTTGGAATAGCTTCTACCCACTTAGTAACGTAATGAACAGCAACTAAAATATGTGTATATCCATTAGAGGCAGGAAAAGGTCCCATATAATCAAAGCCCCAAACATCAAACAGTTCACTAACAAGTGAATAATTCATAGGCATTTCTTGACGTCTACTAATATTACCAATTCTTTGACATTCATCACAAGATAAGACAAACTTACGGACATCCTTCAAGAGAGTAGGCCAATAAAAACCAGATTGCAATACCTTGTGTGCAGTTCTATCTCCAGCGTGGTGTCCTCCATAAGCTTCGGAGTGACACTTGCGTAGGATCTATTCCTGTTCATGCTCAGGTACATAACGTCTAATAATACCATCTACTCCTTCTTTATAGAGATGTGGGTCATCCCAAAAGTAATGTCTCAAATCATAGAAGAACTTTTCTTTTGCTGGTACGTGAAACTAGGTGGTATAAATTTAGCAACAATATAATTAGCATAATCAGCATACCACAGAGCAGTTCGAGAAGCATTTATGACATTTAATTGTTCATCAGGAAAGCTATCATCAATAGTTAGTGGGTCATCAAGAACATTCTCTAACCTAGACAAGTTGTCTGCAACGGGGTTCTCAGCTGCCTTTCTATCAATAATATGCAAATCAAATTCTTGTAGCAAGAGAACCCATCCAATAAGTCTAGGTTTAGCATCTTTCTTTTCCATAAGATATTTAATAGCAGCATGATCAGTGTGAATAGTTACTTTAGAATCAACAATATAAGGTGTGAACTTATCACAAGCAAATACAACTACTAAGAATTCTTTTTCGGTAGTAGCATAGTTTCTCTGGGCTTGGTCTAGAGTTTTACTAGCGTATTGAATAACATTTAATTTCTTGTCAACTCTTTGCCCTAGAACAACACCCACATCATAATCACTAGCATCACACATAATTTCAAAAGGTAAATTCTAATCAGGTGGCTGAACAAATAGGTGTAGAGATCAATGCTTTCTTAAGTATTTCAAATGCTTCTACACAATCATCATCAAAGTCGAACGGTATATCTTTTTGTAATAAATTAGTCAGAGGCCAAGAAATTTTTGAGAAGTCCCTAATGAACCTCCTATAAAAGCCGGCATGACCAAGTAAATTTCTTATACCGTTGATGTCCTTGGGACACGACGTCTTTTCAATATCATCAACTTTAGCTTTATCAACTTCAATGCCCCTTTCAGAAATTTTGTGCCCCAAGACAATACCTTCATTAACCATAAAGTGGCATTTCTCCCAATTCAAGAGAAGGTTAGTTTCTTCACATCTCTGCAAAACTTGATCAAGGTTGCTTATGCAATCATCAAAAGAGGATCCGTAAACGGAGAAATCATCCATGAATACCTCACATATCTTTTCACAAAAATCAGAAAATATAGCCATCATGTATCTTTGAAAGGTAGCAGGTGCATTACATAAACCAAAAGGCATACGTCTATAAGCAAAAGTATCGAAAGGGCAAGTAAAAGTGGTCTTAGATTGATCATTAGCTGATACATGTATTTAAGAGAAACCAGAATAACCATCTAGAAAGCAAAAATGTGTATGTTTGGATAATCTTTCTAGCATTTGATCAATAAAAGGTAAGGGATAATGATCTTTTTAGTAGCCTTATTCAATTTGTGGAAATCAATTACCATCCTATAACCTGTAATAATTCTTTGCGGAATCAATTCATCTTTATCATTAGGAACTACAGAAATACCTCCCTTCTTAGGAACACAATGGATAGGACTTACCCACTGATTATCAGCAACGGGATAAATTATACTTGCCTCAAGGAGCTTTAGTATTTATTTTCTTACCACCTCTTTCATCTTAGGATTCAGCCGTCATTGGTGATCAATAATTGGTTTAGCATCTTTTTCCAAATTTATTTTTTGTTGACATAGAGTGGGACTAATGCCCTTAAAATCATCAAGAGTATATCCAATAGCAGCACGGTGCTTCTTTAGAGTTTTCAATAATTTTTCTTCCTCCTTCTCTGAAAGGTTAGCACTAATAATAACAGGATATATCTTCTTTTCATCAAGATAAGCATATTTAAGAGTATCAGGCAATGGTTTAAGCTCAAACACGGGATCACCCTTGGGTGGAGGAGGATCCCCTAAGATTTCAACAGGCAAGTTGTGTTTCAGAATAGGTCCCTATTTAAAGAACACCTCATCTATTTCCCTTCTTTCATTCATAAACATATCATTTTCACGGTCAAGCAAATATTGTTCTAAAGGATCACTAAGAGGTATGACAATAGAAGCAAGACCAATAATTTCATCTTTACTAGGCAATTCCTCCTCACGGTGTTGTCTATGAAATTTAGAAAAGTTGAACTCATGATACATATCACCTAAACCAATAGTAACAACATTCTTTTTGCAGTCTATCCTAGCATTAGCAGTGTTTAAGAAGGGTATACCAAATATAATGGGACAAAAGGTATCTCGCGGGGAACAAAGAACAAGAAAATCAGCAGGATATTTAGTTTTTCCACACAATACTTCAACATCTCTAACAATCCCCATTGGTGAAATAGTATCTCTATTGGCATGTTTAATTGTGACATCAGCATCTTCTAACTCAGCAAGTGCAATATCATGCATAATTTCTTTGTATAAGTCAATAGGTATTACACTTGCACTAGCACCCATATCACACAAGCCATGATAACAATGATCTCCTATTTTAACAGAAATAACATGCATGCCTACCACGGGTCTATGTTTATCTGTAGCACAGGGTTTAGCAATTCTAGCAGTTTCATCAGAAATAAATAACATGCCCATCAATACTATCAGCTAAGAGATCCTTAACAATAGCAATATTAGGTTCAACTTCAACTTTCTTAGGAGGTGTATAGGTTCTAATATTGCTTTTACGAACCACAGTTGGAGCTTTAGCATGATCTTTTATCCTAACATGAAAAGGTGGTTTCTCAACATAAGTAGTAGGAACAATAGGATCATTATAAGTGATAGTCTTTTCTTCAACTTTAATAGGTGCAACTACTTTTACTTCTATGGGAGCTTGATAGTTAAACCACTTCTCCTTAGGGATATCAACATGAGTAGCAAAAGATTCACAGAAAGAAGCTACTATCTAAGAGTCAAGTCCATATTTAGTGCTAAATTTCTGGAAAACATCAATATCCATAAAAGATTTAACACAATCAAACTTAGGTGTCATACTTGACTCCTTTCCTTCGTCGAGATCCCAATCTTCAGAGTTGCATTGATTTCAATAGTCTTCATCATAAAAGATCTAGCACAAGAAGTTTCGAGCATGGTGCAATTGTTATTAGAAAGCCGACCATAAAAATTTTGAATAATCATTTCTCTTGAGAGCTCATGATTGGGGCATGAATATAACATTGATTTAATCCCCCCCCCAAGCTTGAGCGATGCTTTCTCCTTCGTGAGGCCAAAACGTATATATATAATTACGATCACGATGAACAAGATGCATAGGATAAAACTTCTGATGAAATTCCAATTTCAATTGTTTGTAGTTCCATGATCCCATATCATCACATAGCCTATACCATGTCAATGCATCTCCCTCCAAAGATAAAGGGAAGACCTTATTCTTGATAACCTCATCGGGCATACCTGCAAGCTTAAATAATCCACAAACTTCATCCACATATATTAGGTGCTCATCAGGATGTAATGTTCTATCTCCTGCAAAAGGATTAGCTAGCAGTTTTTCTATCATACCAGAAGGAATTTCGAAGTAGACATTTTCATTTTCAGTAGGTTTAGTAGGTTGAGGAGAAACTCTATGGTCTACTGGTCGGCGTGAAGATACCCCGAACAAGCCCTTCAGAGGATTACTTTCCATAGTAGCAGGTGACAGCAAATTTCAGCACACTATATAAATTTTTCCTTACCAAATTCCACCTACCAAAGGCGCTTCACTCCCCGGCAATGGCGCCAGAAAAGAGTCTTGATGACCCACAAGTATAGGGGATCTATCGTAGTCCTTTCGATAAGTAAGAGTGTCGAACCCAATGAGGAGCAGAAGGAAATGATAAGCGGTTTTTAGCAAGGTATTCTCTGCAAGCACTGAAATTATAGGTAACAGATAGTTTTGTGATAAGAAAATTTGTAATGAGCAACAAGTAACAAAAGTAAATAAAGTGCAGAAAGGTGGCCCAATCCTTTTTTTAGCAAAGGACAAGCCTGGACAAACTCTTATATAGAGAAAAGCGCTCCTGAGGACACATGGGAATTATCGTCAAGCTAGTATTCATCACGTTCATATGATTCGCGTTTGGTACTTTGATAATTTGGTATGTGGGTGGAACGGTGCTTGGGTACTGTCCTTACTTGGACAAGCATCCCACTTATGATTAACCTCTATTCCAAGCATCCACAACTACAACAAAAGTATTAAGGTAAGCCTAACCATAGCATGAAACGTATGGATCCAAATCAGCCCCTTACGAAGCAACGCATAAACTATGGTTTAAGCTTCTGTCACTCTAGCAACCCATCATCTACTTATTACTTCCCAATGCCTTCCTCTAGGCCCAAATAATGGTGAAGTGGCATGTAGTCGACGTTCACAAAACACCACTAGAGGAGAGACAACATACATCTCATCAAAATATCGAACGAATACCAAATTCACATGACTACTAATAGCAAGACTTCTCCCATGTCCTCAAGAACAAACGTAACTACTCACAAAGCATATTCAAGTTCATAATGAGAGGGGTATTACTATGCATATAGGATCTGAAGATATGATCTTCCACCAAATAGACCAACTAGCATCAACTACAAGGAGTAATCAACACTACTAGCAACCTACAGGTACCAATCCCAGACTTAGAGACAAGAATTGGATACAAGACATGAAGTAGGGTTTGAGAGTTGATGGTGTTGGTGAAGATGTTGATGGATATTGGCCCCCTCCTGATGGGAGGAGTGTTGGTGATGACAATGGTGATGATTTCCCCCTACCGGAGCGACGTTTCCCCGGCAGAACAACTCTGCCAGAGCCCTAGATTGGTTGTGCCTAGGTTCCGCCTCGTGGCGGTGGAGTCTCGTCCCGAAAGCTTGCTTATGATTTTATCCTCCACGAAAGACTCCATATAGCAGAAGATGGGCATCACAGGGCCAGTAGGGGGCCCATGAGGCAGGGGGCGCGCCCCCACCCTCGTGGCTGGTGAGTGGGCTCCCTCTGGTACTTCTTGCGCTCAGTATTATTTGTATATTCTGAAAATAACTTCCGTGAAGTTTCAGGACTTTTGGAGCTATGCAGAATAGGTCTCTTTTATTTTCTCCTTTTCCAGCCCAGAATCCCAGCTACCGGCATTCTCCCTCTTTATGTAAACCTTGTAAAATGAGAGAGAATAGCCATAATTATTGTGACATAATGTGTAATAACATCCCATAATGCAATAAATATCGATATAAAAGCATGATGCAAAATGGACGTATCACATCTTTACAGTGGTGCAAACCTTGTATTTTTATGAGCTCTGTGGTGACTACCACAAGCATGCCAAGTAGGCCACTTGAAGTTGTAATTTTCAGCTACTTAGTATTTCTGCGAAGTCTTTTCCTGATACATTATGTTGCTAAGTTTACTTGTTGCCACAAGTGACTCCTTGCATATTTTGATGAAGTTCAGTATGGGTGTTTTGAAGATATGGTTATGCTCTATCCATTCATGCCTCTAGCTGTAATGATGGGGTAGTGTAGCTTGTCATTACCATGCTCTCCTTTTGCTAAATATTGTCACTGTCAGTTTGTTAACAGGAAGTGCATTTTTGCCATGTGTTTTGCTAGTGACACGTGCACCCTATGACGAATTTCCATGTTTAGCTTCATACATGTGTCTTCTTACTGTTGGTTAACTTGTGATGCCATCAAATGATTCGTGGTGAGTGGCATGAGCTTGCAAAGTTCCTATCATGAATCTGTTTTTGCCTTGCCATGTTTTTCTACTAAGTCTGAATCTGTTCATATCACTTGCCATGTTTTCATTGATGCTACCATCTTTTCTGTGCATCTTTGGCCCAAGTTCAGTAAGGGAGTTTTGTTCATTGCCTTTAGTACTAGCATGACATGCCCTTGTTTTCCATGTTATGATCCTGACGCATGTTGTTTGCTAGCTCTAAACATTGCTACCTTATGCTGTTTATGCCATGTTTAGTATTTTCATTATGTTTGTGAAACTGTTGTCATTTGCATTTTTTCCAGGCTATTTTAGACTTGTTCTATTGAGTTCTAGCAGGAGCTCAGTGTTCATGATTTGCAGAGCTTCACCTGTACTTCACTGCCATGTGCTTTGTTCCTATGTTAGAGTGTTGTAGCATAGTTTCGTGATGCCTCTTAAGTGCTATGTTGCTGTTAAGCACAGTTTTGCATCATTCTTGTTTTGCTCGTCATTTGCAAACTTTGCGTCCATTTCCGATGATCTTTACATCAATTTCGACAGAAATCTCCTAACCTATCTAGTGGCATGCTTGGTTTGTCAAGTTTATGCCATGATCATCCATTCCCTTCCGGAGTACCCATATGCATTGCACATCATGTCTTGCATTCCATGCCATGTCTTGCATCATGTTGCTTGTGCATTGCACTGCGATTGATTGTTTTTCCATTGCTGGTGTTATTGCTTTGGGTAGTGCCAGGAGACGAGTTCGTGAATGAGGAACCTGTTGAGTATGTTTACGAGGAGCAAGCTTTCGACAACCCTTAGAACTTTGCAGGAAAGATGATCATTACCCCCGATATCACTTCTATCTTTGCTTGCTAGTTGTTCGTTCTATCGCCATGTCGCCTACCTACCACTTGTTTATCATGCCTCCCATATTGCCATGTCAAGCCTCTAACCCACCTTCCTAGCAAACCGTTCTTTGGCTATGTTACCGCTTTTGCTCAGCCCCTCTTATAGCATTGCTAGTTGTAGGTGCCTTCCAGGTTGTTCCATGTTGGTACATGGATAGGTTGGGATATCACAATATTTATTATTTAATTAATGGATCTATATCCTTGGCAAAGGGTGGAAGGCTTGGCCTTTTGCTTGGTGCTTTGTTCCACTCTTGCTGCCCTAGTTTTTGTCATACCGGTGTTATGTTCCTTGATTTCGTGTTCCTTACGCGATTGGGGTTCTGGGACCCCCTTGACAGTTCGCTTTGAATAGAACTCCTCCAGGAAGGCCCAACCTTGGTTTTACCATTTTCCAAATAACAACTAAAATTTGCCTAGGGAGTAGATAACCCGAGGAATTCTAAATCAACAACCCCGACCAGTGTTCCTCTGAGTGCTGGTCCAACTGGGCGATGTCCGGCGCCCCCTGGACAACCAGGGTCTCAGCCAACCCGATGTATGGCCCATTTGGTGTTCCCCGACAATGAGATATGTGAGACTCCTATCGAGATTTGTCGGCACATTGGGAGATCTTGCTGGTCTTGTTTTACCACTGCCGAAATGTCTTGTAACCGGAATTCCGAGACTGGTCGGGTTATTCCGGGAGAAGGAATATCCTTCGTTGACCATGAGAGCTTGTGATGGGCTAAGTTGGGACACCCCTGCAGGGTATAAACTTTTGAGAGCCATTCCCCTGGTTATGTGGCAGAAGGGAATTTGTTAATATCCGGTTGTAGAGAACTTGACACTTGACTTAATTAAAATGCATCAACTGCGTGTGTAAACATGATGGTCTCTTTTCGACGAGGGTCGGGAAGTGAACACGGTTGGGTTATGATTTAACGTAAGTAGTTCAGGATCACTTCTTTATCACTACTAGTTTACGACCGTTGCGTAGTTTCTCATCTTACTCTTGTACTCGTATGTTAGCCACCATATTTTCTTAGTGCTTGCTGCAACTCCACCTTATAACCCTGTCCTACCCATAAGCTTAAATAGTCTTGATCTCGCGGGTTTTGATATTGCTGAGTCCTCGCGACTCACAGGTACTACCAAAACAGTTGTAGGTGCCGATGATACCAATGCAGGTGATGCCACCGAGCTCAAGTGGGAGTTTGACGAAGACCTTGGCCACTACTGTGTTCCCCAACAGGTATCGTTATTTTTTGACCTTCACATATGATTTGAGTAGGCATAGTTATATCTAGTTGTTGAAACACAAGTCTGAAACATTTGAAACGTTCAAGGAATTTTAGCGTGAAGTTGAGAATCATCGTAATAAGAAAATAAAGTTTCTATGATCTGACCAGGGGGGCGAATATTTGAGATACAAGTTTGGCCTTCATTCAAATCAATGAGGAATTGTTTCACAACTCACGCCACCTGGAACACCATAGCATAATGGTGTGTCCGAACATCGTAACTGTACTTTATTAGATATTGTGCGTTCTATGATATCTCTTACCAATTTGCCTTTATCATTTTGGGGTTATGCATTAGAGACTGCCGAATTCACGTTAAATAGGCCATTGTCTAAATCCGTTGAGAGAACACCGTATGAACTATGGTTTTGCAAGAAACCAAAGCTGTCGAATCTAAAAGTTTGGGGATGCGACGCTTATGTCAAAAGGCTTCTGTATGATAAGCTTGAACCCATATTGGAGAAGTGCGTCTTCATAGGACACCCTAAGGAAACTATTGAGTACACCTTCTACCACGGATCTGAAGGCAAAATCTCTGTTGCCAAGAATGGGTCCTTTCTAGAGAAAGAGTTTCTCTTGAAAGAAGTGAGTGGGAGGAAAGTAGAACTTGATGAGGTAATTGTACCTTCTCCCGAATTGGAAAGTACCACATCAGAGAAAACCATTCCCGTGATGCCTACACGACTAGAGAGGAAACTAATGATAATGATCATGAAACTTCGGATCAAGTTACTACTATACCTCATAGGTTGACCAGAGCACGTACCTCGTCAGAGTGGTACGATAATCCTGTCCGAGAAGTCATGTTGTTATACATCGGCGAACCTAAAAACTATGAAGAAGCTATGATGAGCCCACATTCTAATAAATGGCTTGAGGCCACGAAATCTGAGATAGGATCCATGTATGAGAACAAATTATGGACTTTGGTGGAGTTGCCTGATGATCGGCAAACCATTAAGAATAAACGGATCTTCAAGAAGAAGACGGATGCTGATGGTAATATCACTATCTATAAAGCTCGACTAGTCGCGAAAGGTTTTTTACAAGTTCAAGGGGTGGCGCTCGCCCCCTCCATGGGTAGTCCGAATTTGACAAGGGAAGTGGCGCGGACCCCCTTTCCACCCCCTCTCCCTCTCCTTCCCCATTTCCCCCTCCAAAAGAAGGAAGGGGGGTGACTTGGACTAGGAGTCCTAGTCAGTTCCCTCCTATAGCGCGCCCCCTTAGGCCAGCCTCCTCCCCTCCTCCATTTTATATGGTGGTAGGGGGCACCCCAAACCATATCAATTGTTTCTTAGCCGTGTCTAGTGCCCCCTCCATAAGTTACTCCTTTGGTCATATTGTTGTAGTGCTTACACGAAGACCAACGCGGATCACATCACCATCACCACACCATTGTGCTGACGAAACTCTCCCCCGACACTTTTCTGGATGAAGAGTTCAAGAGACATCATCGAGCTGAACTTGTGCAGAACTCGGAGGTGCCATACGTTTGGTGCTTGATCGGTCGGAACGAGAAGAAGTTCGACTACATCAACCGCATTGTCAAATGCTTCCGCTTTCGGTCTACGAGGGTACGTGGACACACTCTGCCCCTCTCGTTGCTATGCATCTCCTAAATAGATCTTGCGTGAGCATAGGAAATTTTTGAAATTCCATGCTATGTTCCCCAATAGGTATCGTTATTTTCTGAACTTCACAGATGATTTGAGTAGGTATGGTTATATCTAGTTGTTGAAACACAAGTCTGAATCATTTGAAAAGTTCAAGGAATTTTAGCGTGAAGTGGAGAATCATCGTAATAAGAAAATAAAGTTTCTACGATCTAATCAGGGAGGAGAATATTTGAGATATAAGTTTGGCCTTCATTTAGAACAATGAGGAATTATTTCACAACTCACGCCACCTGGAACACCATAGCATAATGGTGTGTCCGAACATCATAACTGTACTTTATTAGATATTGTGCGTTCTATGATATCTCTTACCAATTTGCCTTTATCATTTTGGGGTCATGCATTAGAGACTGCTGCATTCACGTTAAATAGGCCATTGTCTAAATATGTTGACACAACACCGTATGAACTATGGTTTGGCAAGAAACCTAAGCTGTCGAATCATAAAGTTTGGGGATGCGACGCTTATGTCAAAAGGCTTCAATCTGATAAGCTCGAACCCATATTGGAGAAGTGCGTCTTCATAGGACACCCTAAGGAAACTATTGAGTACACCTTCTGCCACAGATCTGAAGGCAAGATCTCTGTTGCCAAGAATGGGTCCTTTCTAGATAAGGAGTTTCTCTCGAAAGAAGTGAGTGGGAGGAAAGTAGAACTTGATGAGGTAATTGTACCTTCTCTCGAATTGGAAAGTAGCACATCAGAGAAAACCATTCCTCTGATGCCTACACCGACTAGAGAGGAAACTAATGATAATGATGATGAAACTTCGGATCAAGTTACTGCTGAACCTCGTAGGTCGACCAGAACACGTTCCTCGTCAGAGTGGTACCGTAATCCTGTCCGGGAATTCATGTTGTTATACAATGGCGAACCTAAAAACTATGAAGAAGCTATGATGAGCCCATATTCTGATAAATGTCTTGAGGCCACAAAATCTGAGATAGGATCCATGATTGAGAACAAATTATGGACTTTGGTGGAGTTTCCTGATGATCGGCAAAACATTGAGAATAAATGGATCTTCAAGAAGAGGACGAAGGCTGATGGTAATATCACTATCTATAAAGCTCGACTTGTCGCGAAAGGTTTCTTACAAGTTCAAGGGGTGGCGCTCGCCCTCTCCATGGGTAGTCCGAATTCGACAAGGGGAGGGGGCGCGGACCCCCTTTCCACCCCCTCTCCCTCTCCTTCCCCATTTCCCCCTCCAAAAGAAGGAAGCGGGGCGACTTGGACTAGGAGTCCTAGTTAGTTCCCTCCTATAGCGCGCCCCCTTAAGCCAGCCTCCTCCCCTCCTCCATTTTATATGGCGGTAGGGGGCACCCCAAACCATATCAATTGTTTCTTAGTCGTGTCTAGTGCCCCCTCCATGTAGCGACCAGACCTCAAACAGTCTGATCTCTGTGCTCCGGTGTCATCCCTGGATCAGTAATGCTGACACCACACACTACTTCGAAGGATTTATAGTAGAGTGGCAATCACACACTTATTACATCGATGTCAAATGGGTCCATCAACTCCAACAGCATCACTGAATATAGAACCACGACCTAAAAGCACCTTAATCGTCGGGTCTAGTCTGCAACATTAACGTTGCAGCCCGAAACGGGTCAGCACATGGAATATGCTGGCAAAGTAACACATAGAGAATGATGGAATGAAACAGCTATACTATATGCATATTTGGCTGGTGGAAAGCTCTATGGTTACTGTTTTGCGTAAAGCCAATTTTTCCCTACTGCAAAGGAATAAATTTATTTAACTATCATGGTGGTTGTTAAACATTGAGAATGGTTGACAGCATGCTCAATCCCAAGTAAAAGTGAACAATTAAACCCAACAATATTAATTAGAAGTAACATGATGAGATTCACATGATATTCAAATACTAGATACTCAAGATTGTCCATAACCGGGGACACGGCTAATCATGATTAGTTGGTTACACTCTGCAGAGGTTTGCGCACTTTTCCCCACAAGACTCGATCGCCTCCGTTGGTTTTCTCGCACTACCGGTGTTTGAGAAACGGATGACCGAGACATAGTCTTTCAGAAGCGCTAGCACCTTACGATGGAGTAGACCGTACCACCTATATCCCCTACATCTGCTAGTCTACCCCTATAAGAGTTCGCATGACTTAGTCAACTATGCCAGAGCCCATAATGGCTTGTGGCTGCACACCTAAGTATTTAGCATGAAAGATCTTATGATCCCTTTGAGCCTGGGTGGCGGTCCAAAATAAAAACAGGCAAGTCCTGATAGACATCAGGTGCCTCAATCCATGCAGATGTGTGTTTAAGTTCCCACCTTAGATAAACCATTAAAATTATCAATCTCACATCTGTCATGGATATCACACACCCAATCCACGTATACTAGCATAGCATGGCATAATAAGCAAACGTAGAAGTAACTCCCAAAGATTTCATAATAATCAGGTAATAGGTACTACCTCATCTACTTCCCATCCTACAATTTAATTAGATCCTAATCATGCAAAAGGTATGATCAAAGTGTTACTTGCCTTGCTGATGATCCGCGAGTCCTAGAGATTCGAAGTAACAGGCGGCGCAATCCGATAATCTATCACAGACAAACAACAAGCATACAATAAGTACTCATCTAATGCACAGGTAAAACTCGAACGAAAGATCGAACCAGGTAGTTCAACTTAAGAACTCCGGTTGCAAAGAAAGAAAAGAACCGAACAAAGAAACCGAAAACAAACGGCGGAAGAAAACAACTCGGTTCTAGCAAGTTGAAACTAGGTCAAATTTTACCATAGCAAAACTTAGTTAAAGTTGATTAGTCGGAATGGTGGTTTTGAAACGAAAGTCCAGGCGCTTAAATCACCTGATTCTGATAAACGAGCGAGAAGATAGACTAGAAAGAAGATCGGATCTGAGATCGCGATCGCGGAATAAATCCGACGAGAAGAAAAAGAAGAACGGTTAAACGAACAGACGTTCGTTAACCTAGAAGAATCCGGTGATCACATTCATTAGGACGAACGGTCTGGCGAATGGTCTCGGGCAACTAAATCGGAAAAGAAAACGAATCCGATCTAGGGTTTCGGAGAAGAAAACTGATCGTAAAACCGGAACAAGTTTGGCCTTCATTCAAAACAATGAGGAATTGTTTCACAACTCACGCCACCTGGAACACCATAGCATAATGGTGTGTCCGAACATCGCAACTGTACTTTATTAGAGATTGTGCGTTCTATGATATCTCTTACCAATTTGCCTTTATCATTTTGGGGTTATGCATTAGAGACTGCCGCATTCATGTTAAATAGGCCATTGTCTAAATCTATTGCGAGAACACCGTATGAACTATGGTTTGGCAAGAAACCTAAGCTGTCGAATCATAAAGTTTGGGGATGTGACACTTATGTCAAAAGGCTTCAATCTGCTAAGCTTGAACCCATATTGGAGAAGTGTGTCTTCATAGGACACCCGAAGGAAACTATTGAGTACACCTTCTACCACAGATCTGAAGGCAAGATCTCTGTTGCCAAGAATGGGTCCTTTCTAGAGAAGGAGTTTCTCTCGAAAGAAGTGAGTGGGAGGAAAGTAGAACTTGATGAGGTAATTGTACCTTCTCTCGAATTGGAAAGTAGCACATTAGAGAAAAACATTTCCGTGATGCCAACAACAACTAGAGAGGAAACTAATGATAATGATCATGAAACTTCGGATCAAGTTACTACTGAACCTAAAAACTATGAAGAAGCTATGATGAGCCCATATTCTGATAAATGGCTTGAGGCCACGAAATCTGAGATAGGATCCATATATGAGAACAAATGATGGACTTTGGTGGAGTTGCCTGATGATCGGCAAGCCATTGAGAATAAATGGATCTTCAAGAAGAAGACGGACGCTGATGGTAATATTACTATCCATAAAGCTCGACTTGTCGCGAAAGGTTTTTTTACAAGTTCAAGGGGTTGACTATGATGAGACTTGCTCACCCGTAGTGATGCTTAAGGCTGTCCAAATCATGTTAGCAATTGCCACGTTTTATGATTATGAAATCTGGAAAATGGACGTCGAAATTGCATTCATTAATGGATTTCTTAAAGAAGAGTTGTATATGATGCAACCAGAAGGTTTGGTTGATCCTAAAGTTGCTAACAAAGTGTGCAAGCTCCAGCGACCCATCTATGGACTGGTGCAAGCATCCCGGAGTTGGAATATATACTTTGATGATGTGATCAAAGCATATGGGTTTATACAGACTTATGGTGAAGCCTGTATTTACAAGAAAGTGAGTGGGATCTCTGTGGCATTTCTGATATTATATGTGGATGACATATTGTTGATTGTAAATGATATAGAATTTATGGATAGCATAAAGGATACTTGAATAAGAATTTTTTTAGTTAAAGACCTTGGTGAAGCTACTTACATATTGGGCATCAAGATCTATGGGGATAGATTGAGACACTTCATGGGACTTTCACAAAGCACATACCTTGACAAAGTTTTGAAGAAGTTCAAAATGGATCAATCAAAGAAAGGGTTCTTGCATGTGTTGCAAGGTCTGAAGTTGAGTAAGACTCAAAGCCCGACCACAACAGAAAATAGAGAGAGAATGAAAGTCATTCCCTATACCTCAGACATAGGTTCTATAAAGTATGTCATACTGTGTGCCAGACCTATTGTGTCACTTACTATGAGTTTGGCAAGGGGCTACAATAGTGATCCAGGAGTGGATCACTGGACAACGGTCAAAATTATACTTAGAGGACTAAGGAAATGTTTCTCAGATATGGAGGTGATAATTAGTTCGTCATAAAAGGGTTATGTTGATGCAATCTTTCTAGCAATTAACTAGAGTAGCTCCATGCGGAGCATTGTAGACATAGAGATTTGCAAAATACATACGGATCTGAAAATGCCAGACCAATTGACTAAACCTCTCTCGCAAGCAAAAGATGACCACACCTTAAACTCTTTGGGTGTTAGTCACATGGCGATGTGAACTATAGGAGTTAATCACATGGCGATGTGAACTAGATTATTGAATCTAGTGCAAGTGGGAGATTGATGGAAATATGCCCTAGAGGCAATAATAAAGTTGTTATTATTATATTTCCTTATTCATGATAAAGGTTTATTATTCATGCTAGAATTGTATTGACCGGAACTTAAATACATGTGAATACATAAAAAAATACCATGTCCCTAGTGAGCCTCTACTAGACTAGCTCGTTGATCAAATATGGTTAAGGTTTCCCAACCATAGACATGATATGTCATTTGAAAACGGGATGACATCATTAGGAGAATGATGTGATGGACAAGACCCAACCATTAGCTTAGCATATGATCGTTTAGTTTATTGCTACTGCTTTCTTACTGTCAAATACATGTTTCTTCGACCATGAGATCATGCAACTCCCAGACACCAAAGGAATACCTTGTCCACTATGAAATGTCACAACGTAACTGGGTGATCATAAAGATGCTCTGCAGGTGTCTATTGAGTTGGCGTGAATCGAGATTAGGATTTCTCACTCTGTGTATCGGAGAGGTCTCTCTAGGCCCTCTCTGTAATATAACATCACAATAAGATTGCAAGCAAAGTGACTAAGGAGTTAGTTACGAGATGATGTATTACTAAATGAGTAAGGAGACTTGCCGCTAATGAGATTGAACTAGGTATAGAGATACTTACGATCGAATCTCGGGCAAGTAACATACCGACAGACAAAGGGAATTACGTATGTTGTCATAAAGGTTCAACCGATTGAAGATCTTCGTGGAATATGTAGGAATCAAAATGAGCATCTAGGTCCCACTATTGCTAATTGACCGGAGAGGTGTCTCGGTCATGACTACATAATTCCCGAACCCGTAGGGTCGCACGCTTAACGTTCTTTGACGCTAGAGTCGTATTGAGATATTTGAAGAGTGGTAACCAAATGTTGTTTGGAGTCCTGGATGAGATTCTGGACGTCACGAGGAGTCTCGGAATGGTCGATAGGTAAAGATTTATATATGGGAAGTCATATTTTGGTTTCCAAAAAAGGTGCAGTTTTTCAGTATTGTACCAAGAAAGGTTCCGGAGGATTCTGGAGGGGTCGGGAAGTCCACAAGTGGGTCCACCACGACCCAAGGGCTAGCATGGGCTGCAGGGAGGCACCCTGGCCTTATTGGGCTAGGCACACTAAGTCCTCAAAAGCCCATGTGGCTAGGGAAGGCAAAAAACGAAGGAGTCCTAGTAGGAATAGGATTGGGCTTGGAGTCCAAGTCTCCCCCTTAGTTGCGCCCTAGGCCTTGGATGGTCTTTTTCCCACACCCCTCCACCTATATATGGAGGGGAGGGGCGCCCCAAGAGAAACACTATGCCCTTGGCAGCCCTCTCTATCTCGTTACTCCATAGTTCCACCGCCTCATCCCGACGACGCTTAGCGAAGCGCTGTCGGTGCTCCACCATCACCATCACCACCATGCCGTCATGTTGGTTTTGATCGCATCTACTTCTCCTCTCCTACTTGCTGCATCAAGAAGAAGGAGACGTCATCAAGCCGCACGTGTGCTAAACTCGGAGGTGCTGTCCATTCGGCACTAGATCGGTTGGATCGTGATCGGATCGCGAAGAGTACGACTACATCAACCGCGTGATAAACACTTCCGCTTAGCAAGCTACAAGGGTATGTAGATGCTCTCCCCCCATCGTAGCTATGCATCTCCATGGATCGATCTTGCGTGTGCGTAGAATTTTTTTTGTTTTTCATGCAACATTCCCCAACAGTTATATCCTATGCTCGTACCATAATTGCTTCCTACCTTGATAGATATGTTCCTCAATATCGTGCTTGATTAAGATTTTTTCTTTCAAACCTTATTTCCGCTGATGTGTTTGGGATCAGTTCATAACATTCACAATAATTTTTCGAATCTCCTATTCACCCCCTCTGGTCGATACACTCTCGGTCCTAACAGTTATCCTTATCGATGGATCTATCCAAGAGTTCGTAGTAAAATAACACCAAGTTATCATTTCCGACCAATCTATCCAAGAGTTCATACTAAAATAACACCATATGATACACATCAACCAACTCTAATGTCACCTAGATACTCCAATGTCACCATGAGTATCCATGAGTTGATTATATGATATGCATCAAACAATTTTTGATCCATAATACTAAATCCAACACAAAGAACCTCAAAGAGTGCCCTAGGATTTCTATCGGAGAAACAAAGATGGGGCTAGCTCACGCTGGTACCTAGGTCCCTATGGATAGATTACCCCAATGTCACCCCAGGAATCTACGAGTTGCACTACTAGGAAAAGGCCTACTAATGGCGCACCAGTTTTGCCTACTAATGGCGCATCACTGGTGCGCCATTACTAGCACGCCAATAGTAATTTTTACTAATGGCGCACCACTGGTGTGCCATTAGTATCTGGTATACTAATGGCGTACCACTGGTGCGCCATTAGTATAGGCCACGGTGCGCCATTAGTATAGGCCACTGGTGCGCCATTAGTATAGGCGACGGTGCGCCATTAGTATTTTTGAATTTTGAAGGCGGGAAAATAGTAGTGGCGCACCGTCTAACCCCCACCGTGCGCCATTACTATTTTTGAATTTTGAATTTGGATCTGGATCGTGATTTTTTTTGCCCATTTTTTGCTAGTTTTTTTTGCTCATTTTTTGGCACGATATTATTTCAAATTTTGTTCCTGTTTTTGGATCTTGTACGTTCTTTTGCCGTGTTCTTTTGCCGGAGAGGAGTTCGCCGGAGAGGAGGAGGAGGAGGTCACCGGAGAGGCGCTTGCCTACATCACCGGAGAGGAGTTCACCGAAGCATCGGAGAGGAGGAAGGAGAAACCATGAGGGAATGGGAGGAGAGGAGGGAGGAGGAGATCACCGGAGAGGAGGGAGGAGAAACCGTGAGGGGAGGGGAGGAGAGGAGGGAGGAGGAGGTTCCCGGAGAGGAGGAGGTCGCCGGAGAGGAGGAGGAGGAGGTCGCCGGAGAGGAGAAGGAGGTCGCCGGAGAGGAGGAGATGGAGTGGAGGAGAGGAGGAGATGGAGTGGAGGAGAGGAGAGGAGGAGATGGAATGGAGGAGAGGTGGAGTGGAGGAGGTGCGCCCAGCCATGTATACGACATAGTAATGGCACACCGAGGGCAGGTGCGCCATTAGTAACTTTTTTTTTGACTTATATTGAATTTTGAAGGCGGGAAGATACTAATGGCGCACCGTGGGCAGATGCGCCATTAGTAACTCATTTTTTTGACTTATTTTGAATTTTGAAGGCGGGAAGATACTAATGGCGCACCGTGGGCAGGTGCGCCATTAGTAACTTTTCTTATTTTGTTGACTTATTTTGAATTTTGAAGGCGGGAAGATACTAATGGCGCACCATGGGCTGGTGCGCCATTAGTAAATTTGATTTTTTTTTTATTTTTTTTACCTCCAGATCTTAAAAGCCCCGTATCTTTTTTTCTGTTAGGTTTTTGAGGATTTTGAAAATGTTTAACGGGGTTCCACCGTTAAATTTGGATGTAACTTTTCGAGTAGATGATTTTTCATATAAAAAACTTTTTCATCCGAGTTAGTATGCAAAAGTTATGCCCATTTTTACAAATTCTCGAGAGATTTTGCAAATGAAGTCGAAATTCATATTTGCAAATTTTCCCAACAACTAGACCACATATCACATGGGAAACTTATTTTCTTTTATTTTTTTGACATTTTCTTTTATTTTTTTAAACTGAAAAGGCAATCCATGGGGGGGGGGGGGGGGTTGCGTTCGGTGGAAGTGGTGGCCAAGGTACTAATGGCGCACCGTGGCATGGTGCGCCATTAATAGTTCAACTAGTAATGGTGCACCATGCCACGGTGCGCCATTACTAGTTTTGAAAAAAAAATTAAAAAATTTCAAAAAAAATAATTTACTAATGGCGCACCATGCCACGGTGCGCCATTAGTAGTTCAACTAGTAATGGCGCACCACTCCCACGGTGCGCCATTAGTAGTTTTGAAAAAAATTAAAAAAAATTTTTTACTAATGGCGCACCGTGGATGTGGTGCGCCATTAGTATTTGGACACTAATGGCGTACCAACACATGGTGCGCCATTAGTATATAGTAATGGCGCACCACATGTCTGGTGCGCCATTAGTGTCAATTCCATCTATAGCCCTTTTCCTAGTAGTGTTGAGTGCCAAAACACACATCAAGTGAATCATCATGATACCCCATTGTCACCACGTGTATTCATAGCAAGACATACATCAAGTGTTCTCAAATTCGAAAAAGTATTCAATCTGATAATAACAAAATCTCAAAGGGAAAACTCAATTCATCACAACAAGATAGAGAGGGGAAAACACCATACAATCCAACTACTTTAACAGTACATCAAGATCATGCCAAATCAAGAAAAATGAGATAGAGAGAGATTAAACACATACATACTAGTACAAACCCTCAGCCTCGAGGGTGGACTACTCCCTCCTCATCATGGTGGCCGCCGGGATGATGAAGTTGGCCACATGTGATGATTTCCCCCTTTAGCAGGGTGCCGGAACAGGGTCTAGATTGGTTTTTCTGGCTATAGAGGCTTGCGGCAGTAGCACTTCTGATCTAGGGTTATTTTTCAAGGTTTATATGTATATGGGATTTTTCAGCATTGGAATCACGCGAAGATGGGCCACGAGGAGCCCACAAGGTACCAACGTGAGCCAGCCCCATCTGGTGCGCCCTGGCGCTTTGTGGGGCCCTCATGGCTCTTCTATTCCTCCCACGAAGCTTGTAGTTCCTCTTTTCTTCCAAAAAATCATCAAAAAGATTCGCTCCATTTGGAGATCTTTGCTTTCTGCAGGAAAGACAACACCATGATAGTTCTGCTGAAAACAACGTCAGTCCAGGTTAGTTCCATTTAAATCATATAAAATTGCACCCAAACCATATAAATTTTTTGTAAACACGACATGAATACTTCATAAATTATAGATACGTTGGAGACGTATCATTATCCCCGAGCTTAATTCCTACTCGTCCTCGAGTAGGTAAATGATAAAAGAAATAATTTATGAAGTGTGAATGCTAACATGGTGCATAAGTTTGATCAATGATAATTTCAATCACTTCTCCTAGCATCATAACAACAACTCTTTCTCATAAAACTCATGATGATAAAGTAGCAATTGAAAACAAATTTTTTGTTGTGGGATGCTACCTATCATATTCATCATATACTCTTTCTCTAGGGCATGGATATTTGGACTTGAATGGTTAAAAGCAATAGTCTATAATTTTACATGAAGACATTAATACTCAAGCATACTAACAAGCAACCATGTCTTCCAAAATATCAACGCTAAAGAAAGTTATCCCTAGCCCATTATGCTCAATCATTGATCCATTCATGAAACACACTCAAATATTAGCTACATCCAATGCACAAGTATGACAATAATGTTCCCTAGTTGGTTCTTTATAAGAGAAGATGGAGACTCAAATAAAAATAAAAATTGCATAAAGGTAAATAGATAGTCCCTTCGTGGAGAGAAGCAGATATTTGTAGAAGTGCCAGAGCTCAAAGCTTAACTTGAGATGTAAAAATTGTTTTGAGAGGCATGCTTTTCCCGTCAACAAAAACGACTGAGAATACCCAATTCTTTCCATGATAGATGCATCATAGGTGGTTCCCAAACATAAAATAAAGTTTATTCCTTTTTCCACCATTCTTTCACAGTCCATGGCTAGCCGTATCCACGGGTGCCTTCCATACCAACACTTTCCAAGGAATTTATTATTGACAACATAAATAAAATTTCTTTTCATTCCGGGACTGGGCATCCCTATTACCTGCCACACTCTCGTGCAATAACAAGTGATATTTCTAGGGTTTATATATATATATAGGATTTTTCAGGGTTGGAATCACGCGAAGATGGGCCACGAGGGGCCCACAAGGTACCAAGGTGAGCCTGCCCCACCTGGCGCGCCTTGGTGCCTTGTGGGGCCCTCGTGGCTCTTCTGGCCCTCCTACGGAGCTTCTAGTTCATCTTTTCTTCCAAAAAAATCGCCAAAAAACTTCAGCTACATTTGGAGACTTTGATTACTGCAGAAAAAACACCACCATAGTAGTTCTGCTAAAAAAATTTCAGTCCAGGTTAGTTCCATTTAAATCATTCAAAATTGCACACAAACCATATAAAATTGTTGTAAACATGGCATGAACACTTCATAAATTATAGATAGCATCGCACCCTTTGTCGCTAGGTGCGTCGAGAAATATTCAGGAGACACGAAACCAGAGTACTGGCAGAATGACTACCTGACGACAGTCGAGATGGCCAATGACGACATCAGCAACGCCCTCTGGCAGATACCCCCATGCCTAATGGGACATGCACGGTCTTGGCTCAGCAGGTTTCCTCCAAACCACATGCATAATTGGGCGGAATTCGAGCATGTTTGTCCCAATAACTTTGAGGGAAGCTACCACCGGCCAGGAAGCAGTGCCGACCACCATAACATCATCCAAGAAGACAAAGACTATGTCTACGACTACATCGCATGCTGGCTCAAGAAGGAAAACACGATGTTCAGCATCTTGGACGAAACGACCATAGAGGCGTTCGTTAGCGGTGCCCAGGACCTTCTGTTCTGGCATAAGCTCAGAAAAACGAAGGGAGAAAGCAAGTTGCATCCTTGGCTGCCCTGATGAAGGTCGCCAACGACTTCTCCACTGGTGAAGAAACGGCTCGGCCGACCGCCGACCTCTCACGGGAGCCAAAACTAATGAGCCAACAAGGGCCAATGCCGCAAAGAGCAGAAGCTCGAAGAACAGGGAGGATCGCAAGCACATGGAAGAACAAGATTCCGAGCTCATCACGGTGGCCAACGGAAAAGACGAGGCCGGTGGAAAGAGGCAGCGCTGGAACGGCAAGCCAAAGCGCACTCCCCACTCATACGACGAGATAATGAACGGGCCCTACGTGTATCACAGCTACGGCAACCACATGGCCCATCATTCAACAAGGGATTACGGCCTCAATGAGAAACTCCTCCGCAAAAAGAGTAACCCCACCGCCACACACAATGAGAGCGGGAAGAACACCAACGACACAACCCGAGCAGCAGGCCAACGGACAGACCCAACGATCTTTCCCCAAGGACGTCCGAAGAGTCAACATGGTCACTGAGACGAGGAATAGGTGGGACTCCAAGTACCTTACATGGTCTGAACGAACAATCTCCTTCGGCCAAACCGATCATCCTTTCTTTTTCCACAGGCAACGAAGCCTCCCACTCGTCCTCGGCATGGTCATTGGAGGTTGCTGAATCTGAAGGAAATATGCCCTAGAGGCAATAATAAAGCTATTATTTATTTCCTTATATCATGATAAGTGTTTATTATTCATGCTAGAATTGTATTAACCGGAAAGATAATACATGTGTGAATACATAGACAAACAGAGTGTCACTAGTATGCCTCTACTTGACTAGCTCGTTGATCAAAGATGGTTATGTTTCCTAACCATAGACATGAGTTGTCATTTGACTAACGGGATCACATCATTAAGAGAATGATGTGATTGACTTGACCCATTCCGTTAGCATAGCACTTGATCGTTTAGTTTGTTGCTATTGCTTTCTTCATGACTTATACATGTTCGTATGACTATGAGATTATGCAACTCCCATTTACCGGAGGAACACTTTGTGGCCACCAAACGTCACAACGTAACTGGGTGATTATAAAGGTGCTCTACAGGTGTCTCCGTAGGTACTTGTTGGGTTGGCGTATTTCGAGATTAGGATTTGTCACTCCGATTGTCGGAGAGGTATCTCTGGGCCCTCTCGGTAATGCACATCACTTAAGCCTTGCAAGCATTGCAACTAATGAGTTAGTTGTAGGATGATGTATTACGGAACGAGTAAAGAGACTTGCCAGTAACGAGATTGAACTAGGTATTGAGATACCGATGATCGAATCTCAGGCTAGTAACATACCGATGACAAAGGGAACAACGTATGTTGTTATGCGGTCTGACCGACAAAGATCTTCGTAGAATATGTGGGAGCCAATATGAGCATCCAGGTTCCACTATTGGTTATTGACCGGAGACGTGTCTTGGTCATGTCTACATTGTTCTCGAACCCGTAGGGTCCGCACGCTTAAGGTTTTGATGACAGTTATATTATGAGTTTATGAGTTTTGATGTACCGAAGGAGTTCGGAGTCCCGGATGAGATCGGGGACATGACAAGGAGTCTCGAAATGGTCGAGACGTAAAGATCGATATATTGGACGACTATATTCGGACATCTGGAAGGTTCCGAGTGATTCGGGTATTTTTTGGAGTACCGGAGAGTTACGGGAATACATATTGGGCCTTATTGGGCCATATGGGAAAGAAGGAAAAGGGCCTCAAGGGTGGCTGCACCCCTCCCCTTGGTCTAGTCCTAATTGGACTAGGTAAGGGGGGTGCCTCCTTCCTTCCTTCTCCTTTTCCCTTCCTCTTTTCCTATTCCATATGGGAGGTGGAATCCTACTAGGACTAGGGAGTCCTAGTAGGACTCCACACTTCACGCGCCCCCTCCTAGGGCCGGCCTCCTCCTCCCTTGCTCCTTTATATATGGGTGCACGGGGGCACCCCAAAGACACAACAATTGATCATTGATCTCTTAGCCGTGTGCGGTGCCCCCTTCCACCATATTCCTCGATAATATTGTAGCAGTGCTTAGGCGAAGCCCTGCGAAAGTAGAATATCAAGATCGTCACCACACCGTCATGCTGACGGAACTCTTCCCCGACATTCTGCTGGATCGGAGTCCGGGGATCGTCATCGAGCTGAACGTGTGCTAGAACTCAGAGGTGCCGTAGTTTCGGTGCTTGATCGGTCGGGCCGTGAAGACGTACGACTACATCAACCGCGTTGTGCTAACGCTTCCGCTTTCGGTCTACAAGGGTACGTAGACAACACTCTCCTCTCTCGTTGCTATGCATCACCATGATCTTGCGTGTGCGTAGGAAAATTTTGAAATTACTACGTTCCCCAACAGTGGTATCAGAGCCTAGGTTTTATGCGTTGATGTTATGCACGAGTAGAACACAAGTGAGTTGTGGGCGATATAAGTCATACTGCTTACCAGCATGTCATACTTTGGTTCGGCGGTATTGTTGGATGAAGCGGCCTGGACCGACATTACGCGTACGCTTATGCGAGACTGGTTCTACTGACGTGCTTTGCACAAAGGTGGCTGGCGGTTGTCAGTTTGTCCAACTTTAGTTGAACCGAGTGTGGCTATGCCCGGTCCTTGTGAAGGTTAAAACAGCACCAAGTTCACAAACTATCGTTGTGGTTTTGATGCGTAGGTAAGAACAGTTCTTGCTAAGCCCGTAGCAGCCACGTAAAACTTGCAACAACAAAGTAGAGGACGTCTAACTTGTTTTTGCAAGGCATGTTGTGATGTGATATGGTCAAGACATGATGCTAAATTTTATTGTATGAGATGATCATGCTTTGGAACCGAGTTATCGGCAACTGGTAGGAGCCATATGATTGTCGCTTTATTGTATGCAATGCAATCGCGATGTAATGCTTTACTTTATCACTAAGCGGTAGCGATAGTCGCGGAAGCATAAGATTGGCGAGACGACAGTGATGCTACGATGGAGATCAAGGTGTCACGCCGGTGACGATGGTGATCATGACGGCACTCCGGAGATGGAGATCACAAGTACAAGATGATGATGGCCATATCATATCACTTATATTGATTGCATGTGATGTTCATGTTTTATGCATCTTATCTTGCTTTGATTGACGGTAGCATTATAAGATGATCCCTCACTAAAATTATCAAAGTATAAGTGTTCTCCCTGAGTATGCACCGTTGCGAAAGTTCTTCGTGCTGAGACACCACGTGATGATCGGGTGTGATAGGCTCTATGTTCAAATACAACGGGTGCAAAACAGTTACACACGCGGAATACTCAAGTTAAACTTGACGAGCCTAGCATATATCAGATATGGCCTCGGAACACGAAGACCGAAAGGTTGAGCATGAATCATATAGTAGATATGATCAACATAGTGATGTTCACCATTGAAACTACTCCATCTCACGTGATGATCGGACATGGTTTAGTTGATTTGGATCACGTGATCACTTAGAGGATTAGAGGGATGCCTATCTAAGTGGGAGTTCTTAAGTAATATGATTAATTGAACTTTAATTTATCATGAACTTAGTCCTGGTAGTATTAGCATATCTATGTTGTAGATCAATAGCTCGCGTTGTTGCTTCCCTATGTTATATATATGTTCCTAGAGAAAATTTAGTTGAAAGATGTTAGTAGCAATGATGCGGATTGGATCCGTGATCTGAGGTTTATCCTCATTGCTGCACAAAAGATTTATGTCTTTGATGCACAGCTAGGTGACAAACCTATTGCAGGAGCAGATGCAGATGATATGAACATTTGGCTAGCTCAATATGATGACTACTTGATAGTTTAGTGCACCATGCTTAAACGACTTAGAATCGGGACTTCAAAGACGTTTTGAACGTCATGGACCATATGAGATGTTCCAGGACTTGAAGTTAATATTTCAAGCAAATACCCCGAGTTGAGAGATATGAAGTCTCCAACAAGTTCTATAGCTAAAAGGTGGAGGAGAATAGCTCAAGCAGTGAGCATGTGCTCAGATTGTCTGGGTACTACAATCACTTGAATCAACTGGGAGTTAATCTTCCAGATAAAATAGTGATTGACAGAATTTTCTAGTCACCATCACCAAGTTAGTAGAACTTTGTGATGAACTATAATATGCAAGGGATACCGGAAACGATTCCAAGCTCTTCGTGATGCTGAAATCAACGAAGGTAGAAATCAAGAAAAGCATCAAGTGTTGATGGTAAACAAAACCACTCGTTTCAAGTAAAGGGACAAAGGGAAGAAAGGGGAACTTCAAGAAGACGGCAAGCAAGTTGCTGCTCAAGTGAAAAAGCCAAGTCTGGACCTAAGCCTGAAACTGAGTGCTTCTACTACAAAGGGACTGGTCACTGGAAGCGGAACTACCCCAAGTAATTGGCGGATAAGAAGGATGGCAAAGTGAACATAGGTATATTTGATATACATGTTATTGATGTGTACTTTACTAGTGTTTATAGCAACCCCTCAGTATTTGATACTAGTTCAGTTGCTAAGAGTAGTAACTCGAAACGGGAGTTGCAGAATGAATAGAGACTAGTTAAGGGTGAAGTGACGATGTGTGTTGGAAGTGGTTCCAAGATTGATATGATCATCATCGCACACTCCCTATACTTTCGGGATTAGTGTTGAACCTAAATAAGTGTTATTTGGTGTTTGCGTTGAGCATAAATATGATTGGATCATGTTTATTGCAATACGGTTATTCATGTAAGTTAGAGAATAATTGTTGTTCTGTTTACATGAATAAAACCTTCTATGGTCATACACCCAATGAAAATGGTTTGTTGGATCTCGATCGTGGTGATACACATATTCATAATACTGAAGCCAAAATATGCAAAGTTAATAATGATAGTGCAACTTATTTGTGGCACTGCCGTTTAGGTCATATTGGTGTAAAGCGCATGAAGAAAATCCATGCTGATGGGTTTTTGGAATCACTTGATTACGAATCAGTTGATGCTTGCGAACCATGCCTCGTGGGCAAGATGACTAAGACTCTGTTCTCCGGAACAATGGAGCGAGCAACAGGTTTGTTAGAAATCATACATACTGATGTATGTGGTCCGATGAATATTGAGGCTCGTGGCAGGTATCATTATTTTCTGATCTTCACAGATGATTTGAGCAGATATGAGTATATCTACTTGATGAAACACAAGTCTGAAATATTTGAAAAGTTCAAAGAATTTCAGAGTGATGTGGAGAATCATCGTAACAAAAATAAAAGTTTCTACGATATGATCGCAGAAGTAAAATATTTGAGTTACGAGTTTGGCCTTCAGTTAAAACAATGTGAAATAGTTTCACTACTCACACCACATGGAACACCACAGAGTAATGGTGTGTCCGAACGTCATAACCCTACTTTATTAGATATAGTGCGATCTATGATGTCTCTTACCGATCTACCACTGTCGTTTTGGGGTCATGCATTAGAGACAGGTACATTCACGTTAAAAAGGGCACCATCTAAATCCGTTGAGACGACACCGTATGAACTGTGGTTTGGCGAGAAACCTAAGCTGTCATTTCTTAAAGTTTGGGATTGCAATGCTTATGTGAAAAAGTTTCAACATGATAAGCTCGAACCCAGATCGGAGAAGTAAATCTTCATAGGATACCCAAAAGAAAATGTTGGGTACACCTTCTATCACAGATCTGAAGGCAAGTTATTCATTGCTGAGAATGGATCCTTTCTAGAGAAGGAGTTTCTCTCGAAAGAAGTGAGTGGGAGGAAAGTAGAACTTGATGAGGTAACTGTACCTGCTCCCTTATTGGAAAGTAGTTCATCACAGAAATCTGTTCCTGTGACTACTACACCGATTTGTGAGGAAGCTAATGATGATGATCATGTAACTTCAAATCAAGTTACTACCGAACCTCGTAGGTAAACCAGAGTGAGATCCGCACCAAAGTGGTACGGTAATCCTGTTCTGGAGGTCATGTTACTTGACCATGACGAGCCTACGAACTATGACAAAGAGATGATGAGCCCAGATTCCGCGAAATGGCTTGAGGCCATGAAATCTGAGATGAGATCCATGTATGAGAATAGAGTATGGACTTTGATTGACTTGCCCAATGATCGGTGAGCCATTGAGATTAAATGGATCTTCAAGAGGAAGATGGACGCTGATACTGTGTTACTATCTACAAAGCTAGAATTGTCGCAAAAATTTTTTTGACAAGTTCAAGGTGTTGACTACGATGAGAGTTTCTCACTCGTATTTATGCTTAAGTCTGTCCGAATCATGTTAGCAATTGCCGCATTTTATGAAATCTGGCAAATGGGTAAACAAAACTGCATTCCTTAATGGATTTATTAAAGAAGAGTTGTATATGATGGAACCGGAAGGTTTTGTAAATCCTAAAGGTACTAACAAAATATGCAAGCTCCAGCGATCCATCTATGGACTAGTGCAAGCATCTCGGAGTTGGAATATACGCTTTGATAAGTTGATCAAAGCATATAGTTTTATACAGACTTGTGGTGAAGCCTGTATTTACAAGAAAGTGAGTGGGAGCACTACATCATTTCTGATAAGTATATGTGAAAGACATATTGTTGATCGGAGATAATGTAGAATTATTCTACAAAGCATAAATGAATATTTGAAAGGAGTTTTTCAAAGAAAGACCTCGGTGAAGCTGCTTACATATTGAGCATCAAGATCTGTATAGATAGATCAAGATGCTTGATAAGTTTTTCAATGAGTACATACCTTGACAAGATTTTGAAGTAGTTCAAAATGGAATAGTCAAAGAAGAAGTTCTTGCCTATGTTACAAGGTGTGAAGTTGAGTAAGACTCAAAACCCAACCACGACGGAAGATAGACAGAGAATGAAAGTCATTCCCTATGCCTTAGCCATAGGTTCTATAAAGTATGCCATGCTGTGTACCAGACCTATTGTATACCCTGCCCTGAGTTTGGAAAGGGAGTACAATAGTGATCTAGGAGTAGATCACTGGACATTGGTCAAAATTATCCTTAGTGGAATAAGATATGTTTCTCAATTATGGAGGTGAAAAAAGGTTCCTCATAAAGGGTTACGTCGATGCAAGTTTTGACACTGATCTAGATAACTCTGAGTCTCAACCTAGATACATATTGAAAGTGGGATCAATTAGCTAGAATAGTTCCATGTAGAGCATTGTTGACATAGAAATTTGCAAAATACTTACGGATCTGAATGTGGCAGACCCGTTGACTAAACTTCTCTCACAAGCAAAACATGATCACACCTCAGTACTCTTTGGGTGTTAATCACATAGAAATGTGAACTAGATTATTGACTCTAGTAAACCCTTTGGGTGTTGGTCACATGTCGATGTGAACTATGGGTGTTAATCACATGGTGATGTGAACTATTGATGTTAAATCACATGGCGATGTGAACTAGATTATTGACTCTAGTGCAACTGCGAGACTGAAGGAAATATTCCCTAGAGGCAATAATAAAGCTATTATTTATTTCCTTATATCATGATAAATGTTTATTATTCATGCTAGAATTGTATTAACCAGAAACATAATACATGTGTGAATACGTAGACAAACAGAGTGTCACTAGTATGCCTGTACTTGACTAGCTCATTGATCAAAGATGGTTATGTTTCCTAACCATAGACATGAGTTGTCATTTGATTAACGGGATCACATCATTAAGAGAATGATGTGATTGACTTGACCCATTCCATTAGCATAGAACTTGATCGTTTAGTTTGTTGCTATTGCTTTCTTCATGACTTATACATGCTCCTATGACTATGAGATTATGCAACTCCCGTTTACCGGAGGAACACTTTGTGTGCCACCAAACGTCACAACATAACTGGGTGATTATAAAGGTGCTCTACAGGTGTCTCCGAAGGTACTTGTTGGGTTGGCGTATTTCGAGATTAGGATTTGTCACTCCGATTGCCGGAGAGGTATCTCTAGGCCCTCTCGGTAATGCACATCACTTAAGCTTTGCAAGCATTGCAACTAATGAGTTAGTTGCATGATGATGTATTACGGAACAAGTAAAGAGACTTGCCGGTAACGAAATTGAACTAGGTATTGAGATACCGACGATCGAATCTCGGGCAAGTAACATACCGACGACAAAGGGAACAATGTATGTTGTTATGCGGTCTGACCGATAAAGATCTTCGTAGAATATGTGGGAGCCAATATGAGCATCCAGGTTCCGCTATTGGTTATTAACCGGAGACGTGTCTCGGTCATGTCTACATTGTTCTCAAACCCGTAGGGTCCGCACACTTAAGGTTTCGATGACAGTTATATTATGAGTTTATGAGTTTTGATGTACCGAAAAAGTTCGGAGTCCCGGATGAGATCGGGGACATGACGAGGAGTCTCGAAATGGTCGAGACGTAAAGGTCGATATATTGGACGACTATATTCGGGCATCGGAAAGGTTCCGAGTGATTCGGGTATTTTTCGGAGTACCGGAGAGTTACGGGAATACATATTGGGCCTTATTGGGCCATACGGGAAAGAAGGAAAAGGGCCTCAAGGGTGGCTACACCCCTCCCCTTGGTCTACTCCAAATTGGACTAGGGAAGGGGGGCGCCCCCTTCCTTCCTTCTCCTTTTCCCTTCCTCTTTTCCTATTCCATATGGGAGGTGGAATCCTACTAGGACTAGGGAGTCCTAGTAGGACTCCACACTTCGCGTGCCCCCTCCTAGGGCCGGCCTCCTCGTCCCTTGCTCCTTTATATACGGGTGCAGGGGGGCACCCCAAAGACACAACAATTGATCATTGATCTCTTAGCCATGTGCGGTGCCCCCTTCCACCATATTCCTCGATAATATTGTAGCGGTGCTTAGGCGAAGCCCTGCGATAGTAGAACATCAAGATCATCACCACGCCGTCATGCTGACGAAACTCTTCCCCGACATTCTGCTGGATCGGAGTCCGGGGATTGTCATCGAGCTGAACGTGTGCTAGAATTCGGAGGTGCCGTAGTTTCGGTGCTTGATCGGTCGGGCCGTGAAGACGTACAACTACATCAACCATGTTGTACTAACGCTTCCGCTTTCGGTCTACAAGGGTACGGAGACAACACTCTCCTCTCTCGTTGCTATGCATCACCATGATCTTGAGTGTGCGTAGGAAAATCTTGAAATTACTACGTTCCCCAACAGCATCCCCATAGTACTTATGGACGGGGGTTCTAGTATAAACATACTATACACTAGGACCCTGGAACGGCTGGACATACCGATGGAGGCCCTATGGCCTACCAATATGGAATTTCGAGGCATAATCCCAGGAAGAAAGGTAGAACCATTGGGAGAGATAATGTTGGAAGTCGCCTTCAACGAGGGCATCAATTATAAATGAGAACTCATAAGCTTCGAGGTGGTCCCATTTTTTGGGGGCTACGATGCCGTCTTGGGGCGACCAACTTTCTCACAGTTCATGGTCATTCCACACTACACGTACATGCAGCTGAAGATGTCAGGCCCATGCGTCACCATCACCATCCGTAGCTACCCCTTACAAGCAATCAGGTCAGAGCAGGCAAGCCTCGGCAAGCTCGCGGAATAAGGGGCGAAGCACAAGGAGGTCCGATGAGTGCCAAAATCAAGAAAATTCTAAAACTTCAATTGGGAACGGCGACCCCTTGTGAGCCCGGCAGAAGAGATCTACCTGGACTAGGAAAGCCCATGTAAGCACTCTGTAGGAGAATGGATACCTATTGGTAGACCTCCCAGCCACAATCATCACGAGGTTAGAAAAGCATGGCCACCCAGAGAGGCCTCCGCAGCACAATTGTAACTTGTAAATTTCATACTTGTCATTTACATTTTCAGCATCAATTTCCTTTTTCTAGGAGAAACATCATGGAACAATCATAATTACTTTGATCATGTATCAAACGTATAATAAAGTGATTTGTTACACAAGCACTTCTGTTTTGTTAAACCATATGGTCAGTAAATGAAGTACACAAAATATAAAAGTACAGATACACCCTTGGAACTCTTCGCGGATGGTACGAGAGATCTCTTTACTTGCGACTCAGGGGCTGCATCATTATTTGGACCTCCCTGCAGCTCAACAGTAAATGCTACATGCAGTGACCCTTCAAAGTACAAGTACGGGGGGCTGCATTCAAGGTACATAGACCTCCTGCCTCAAGAGGTTGCCGGCCGCTAAGGCTTACAACCTAACCGAGTCGCTAGAGTTCAGACATAACTTAATGTATGTAGAGAACTGGCCCAGAGCTCACCGCCAACGTCAGTGCCTAGCGCCACCGAGTAGCAAGCTGAGCTTGCAAAGCCGCCTTCGTCCTTATGGCCATCACTAACAAGCACATATTTGGTCGGACGTAGGCGTTCTCACAATACAACGCAAGCATGATGTCGCTTGAAGCTACGTCGGTATTTCCCCAAAGAGGAAGGGATGATGCAGCACATCGGCGGTAGGTATTTCCCTCAGATATGAAACCAGGGTTATCGAACCAGTAGGAGAACCAAGCAACACAACATAAACAACACCTGAACACAAATAACAACTTCTCGCAACCCGACGTGTTAGAGGGGTTGTCAATCTCTTCCGGTGTACCACGCCTCAAGATAGGCAAACAGACATGAGTTAAATTTGTAATAGATTGATAGGTCGAACGCCAAATAAATAAATAAGAATAAATTGCAGCAAGATATTTTTGGGTTTTTGGATTAATAGATCTAAAAATAAAAGCAAGAGAAAAGTAGATCGCAAAGGCAAATAATTTGAGAAAGAAGACCCGGGGGCCGTAGGTTTCACTAGTGGCTTCTCTCGAGAAAAATAGCAAACGGTGGGTAAACAAATTACTGTTGGGCAATTGATAGAACCTCAAATAATTATGACGATATCCAGGCAATGATCATTATATAGGCATCACGTCCAAGATTAGAAGACCGACTCCTGCCTGCATCTACTACTATTACTCCACATGTCACATCCCTAGTTCTCGTAATATCTAGTGCTAGCATCTAGTGTTGCATCATATTTAAATTTCACAGAAGATTGAAATGGGGATGACAGAACCCCCAGCACCCCCTGAAACCAACTAGGGTTTACTAAAATTATTTTAAATGAACCTGAAATGCCCTTATAAAATGATCATCATCTTTGCCTTGGTCTAGAACCTCTGACAAAAATGGTGCACACTTTTCTAGGACAACAGAGGGTTACAGAATTAAATCATATAGTATTTGCATTTGGGCATTTAAATGCAATAAAATATTTTAAATGCTCAAATAATCATAAAATAAAATGTTTACTTTTGGATACATTCTAAACAGTAGCCATGATTAGTTTCATGATTTTTGGAAATGCCCTGGCATTTTTAATAAAGCCCTGAAGTTACAGAAATAATAGAATACAGGAAATAATGGAAAGAAGAGAAACTTACCTGGGTCTACTCACCTGTGCAGCCACGTGGCGGCCGAAGTGGCCGGCCCAGCCACCTGGCCCCCTCCCTTGTTGTCTTCCTCCTTTGCTAGGAGGACGAGCGTGTGCTCGACGGGCGCGCACCGTCGTGCGGATACCTCCTGCTTGCCGCTTCGCCCAGGCCTCTTCGGGTGATGCCATGCAGCCCACCCGACCTCTCTCTCACTCTCCCCGAGCTTTCCCCCTCCTCTGCCTCGCCTCGCCGAAGCGCTCAGAAGCTCCGCCTCGACCCCCTCTTCCTCCCCACCGAGCCATGTCCCGTCGGAAGCCCTGCAACGCCATCCTCGATGCAATCTTCGTCCTCTGCACCGACGGCCGCCGTTGCTCGATTCGCCGCCCACAGAGCATCCCCAGCCTCGCCCTCGTGCTCGTTGGACTCGTGGTGAGCCGCTGAACCGTTCCCCTCTTCTTCCCATGTCGTTTGGCCGCTCTAGCCGCTGTTTCCGCCGGACCCGAGAGCTCGCCGCCGCACAGCCATGTCGTCGTCGTCTTTTCAGATGCTATAGCTCAAGGGAAAGCACACCAACGTGCTCAGCAGCTCCCCAGCAAGCCAACACCACCACCCGCACCCCCTACCGAGCCCTACAGCATCGTCCCGACCAACCCCGTGTTCCGGCCGCCGTAGCCAAGCTCCATCCACCCCCGCCCGAACCATGGCCACCAACGGAGGCGTCTGGATCCCCTCTTTCGAATGTGCCCTCCCGCGCATCGAATGGATGCCCATAGAGCAAACCCGACATGGGCACCGTCGTGGTCTGTGGTCGCCGGGGGTTAAACGCCGGTAGCTGACGTGGCACCATTAACTTAGGTGCTAATCTTGTTTAGTTAGTGCATGCGTCCATGACATGTGGGTCCCCGAGCCCAATTAGTTTAGTCTAACTTCCTGTTTAGGTTAGTGCTAATCTGGGTGGACCCCACGTGTCAGCTTTGACTTTGATCAAGAACGTTGACCAGTCCCACCTGTCATCCACCCCAAACCAGCCTAAGACATTGACGTATGGGCCCCACTGGTCAGGTTTGACCTGGACCGGGCATGTTGACCTGCTGAGGTCAGCGTGACCTAGTGCTGACGCAGTAAACCCTTTTCTGTAATTCAAACAAATCTAAATGGTCTATTTATGTCAGAAAATGTTATAAACTTCTAAAAATCATATAAAATCAACCGTAACTCCAAATGAAACAAATTATATACGAAAAATGATCAGAAAAATCCAATCTATCCATCTGTACTAGTTTCATGAATGTTAGAGCAACCTAACATTGCTGTTTAGATGAAACATGATAATGCACTTATATGAGTTCATAGTTTAGGGTTGTATTTGAATCTTTGATTTAAATAAGCTCAAACCACCCTGGCTTTAGTTGCATTAGCTCAAAACACATCATTTTGACATGTCATGATCATGCATCATATTGTGCATTGCATTGATTGTGTTCTTTCTGTGTCTGCCGTTGATTGTTCCCCCTCGGTAGACGTATGTTCCGACGATGAATTCGATGACACCGATGAAGAGATATATCATCTTCAGAAGTGCCAGGCAAGCAAAACCTCATTGTTCATTCCGATACGATCCCACTCTCTCGCTCCTGCTCTCTTTTACTGCATAAGGAAAACAACGATTCAACTGTTACATGCTGCGGTAGTTGAACCCCTTTCCTCTACATGACCTGTCATTGCCACAGTAAATAGATGAAACCCAGTAGCATGACTAGGAGTTGTTTGAGCCCTGATGTGCTTACTCATCCATGCTTGTTTGTCATGCCTGCTATTGCTTAGAATTGTGTCAGGTCTGATTCATCGGGGATGAATTGGAAAGCTGTGAACATGTCCTACTGTGTGTGAGCTAAGTGTGTTGAACATGATTTGGTAAAGGTATCGATGAGAGGCCATGTAGGAGTACATGGTGGGTTGTTTCATTGGAACCGTCCTTAAGCACCGAGATCTGTATGTGTGATTTAAGAACCAACTACTACCATGCATAAGTACATGTCGTGTAAACGGCGGTAATTGGTGAGAGCGTATATGAATAAGTACACCCCTGCAGGGTTAACATCATCTATTCGAATAGCCGCGTCTGCGGTAAAGGACTACTTGGTTGCCTATACAGTTCATAGATAACTTGAAGTGGATACTCTAAAATGTGCAAGATAAGTGTGAGTGCTATAGATGGCGTTCTCGTAGGTAGACGGGAGTGGATCCATAGTGGTGCATTGATTGGTGAATATGTGGACTCGTGTGTGACACCTCAAAAGAGTTGCTTGCAGTTGTAGTTCAGGTTAGCCACTGAGTTAAAGCTGGCTTGCTGAAGTTAAACTCCACTACCCCCTTTGTTGATATTGATCCATACGTAGTTAGTTCTGATGTAAGTCTTGCTGGGTACATTTGTACTCATGTTTGCCTATTTTATATTTTTGAGAGAGACGTCAGTCTCGCTAGTAGTTTCGCGTGGACTTCGATGTTTAGCTTGTTACCTCAGCTACGATCTTGTGCCCCCGACAGGGTCTTGTAGATAGTCAAGCTTCTCAGCCTTCTTCATTTGTACTTGTATGTACTCAGACAAGTTAAGCTTCCGCATGTGCTTGTTGTTTGTATGCTCTGTATGTTCGGGTCATGAGTCCCATGTTTGTAATGCTTGGCTCCTCATAGCCTAATGAATAAATACTTGAGTCGTAGAGTTATGTTGTGATGCCATGTTGTATTTACACATATCAAGCATATTGTGTGTATGATTGAAATGCTTGGTATGTGTGGGATCCGACAACCTAGTTGTTGATCCTTCGTAGCCTCTCTTGTGAGGAAATGTAGTCTTGTGCTTCCATGAGACATAGTAGTCCGCTACAGCTCAATTCATCGGAGTCCTGCTAGCCCAGCACTACTGCTCCGGAACGCTTGACTGGCCAGCATGTGAATCACTTTGTTCCTGTGTCTGTCCCTTCGGGGAAATGTCACGTGGTGACATCTGGAGTCCTTCCTAGCCTGCTACAGTCCGGGTTCCTGGAGTCCTGTTAGCCCAGTGCTACAGCTCGGATTCGCATGCTGCTGACCGAGATGCTCGATGTTGATTCATGCATGCCTGTCCCAGTAAGTTAGTGCTACTTTGGGTTCACGACTAGTCATGTTGGCCCGGGTTCTCTGTTGTACGGATGCTAGCGACACTATCATATACGTGAGCCAAAAGGCGCAGACGGTCCCGGGCCATGGTAAGGCGACACCATGGGAATACCGTGTGTGAGGCAGCAAAGTGATATGAGTTGTTACATGCTAGATCGGTGTGACTTAGAATCGGGGTCCTGACAGCACACATCAACCACTATCCAAGATGCATCTAGCGTATTAATTTCATGGAGAAACGGAGTAATGAAATAAGAATGATGACATGATGTAGACAAGATCTATCTATGTAGAGGTAGACCCCATCATATTATCCTTAGTAGAAACGATACATACGTGTCGTCTCCCTTTCTGTCATTGGGATCAAGCACCATAAGATCAAACCCACTACAAAGCACCTCTTCCCATTGCAAGATAAATAGATCAAGTTTGGCAAACAAAACCCAAATATCGAAGAAGAAATACGAGGCACATATCGGCGGCGGATGACAAAGTGCCTGTATTGTTGCTGTTTTTCTGTTCTCTCTTATATCCTTGCATTTCAAAAGATATATATGATATATATAGTTTCAACATCAAACTAGCCCATTTATCAAACATCTAGCAGTCCATCAATGCAACAGAACACATAGGGTATTAAAAGATCCAATACATACATAGTCTCATGGAGTTCATCCATATATATACACAGATAGTTTCAAAGTGTTCATCAATACAAATGAAAACAAGAACTAAACACTAGCAGTCCATCAATGCCGCATCCATGAAGTGAATCAAACCTACAAAAATGGGAGTAAGAAAGTTAGAAGAATAAGAAGAAGATTTGTGAAGAAGAAGACTAGAAGAAGAAGAAGAAGAAGAAGAAGAAGAAAGAAGAAGAAGAGAAGACTAGAAGAAGCTTCTGCTTCTTCTTCTTTTCTCTTCTTTCTTCTTCTTTTCTATCTTTTTATCCCTTTCCTCCTCGTTCTCATTCTTCTTCTTTTATTCTTTCTTTTTCTTCTTGTTATTCCTTATTTGCGCCATTGTAGAGCTAACACAGGTAATTATGTCATTTTTGGACAACTAAGCTTATTATGTCACTTTGGAGAAAAATAAGGTAAGTATAGGTCATTTTTGTGCTAACCTAGGTGATGATGCCATTTTTGAGACAACTTACGTAAGTGTAGCTCATTGTTTATCTAACTTAAATAATTATGCCATTTAGGAGGAAAATAAGCTAAGTATGCATTTGTTAAGCAAAACACTAGAGAAAAATTACCCTCACCACAACAAATGCGATGAAGATCACAACTAAGGTAACAATTGATCCAACAACACAATGATACCAAGCCTCATTATCAATGGCATATTTTCTAATCTTCTTAATCTTCAAGCGCATTGCATTCATCTTCATCTTGTGATCATCGATGGCATCGGCAACATACAACTCCAATTTCCTCTTCTCCTCTGCAATTCTTGTAATTTTTTCTTTCAAATACTCATTTTCTTTTTCAACTCAATTTAACTTCTCAACAAGAGGGTTGGTTGCAATTTCTGGTTCACATTCCTCCTAGATAAAAATATCTCTATGTCAACTTGATGGCCAAAATTTTCATAAATGTGAAAGGCAACAAATATTTATAAAAAAGAATTTACCACATCTGAATCATAAAGCGGGCGAGAGCCGACGGGGACGGATATCAAGACCATGGCACTATGTATAAAAAATCATACAAAGTAAGAAAATTATACAAGTAACTATATAAATCTTACAATCATACAAGTAACTATATAAATCAAGTACAACATAAAAAATTGAATACCTAATAATAATTTGGATCGCCGGGTTCAATAAATGCTCCGGGATCAATAAATGCATCATCATCATCATCATCACTATCAAGAATGAAGTGCTCATCGGGTTCAGTGGCATCAACAAGTGAAAGGCCACCTTTACGTAATCTGTAAGGCATTGACAAGTCATCCGCAACAGTAGTCTCTTCTTGTTCAGACGACTCTTCTTGTTCCGGCTCAGGGGTGAAGTCGGGTTCACTGTCGATGTCTACTTCCATGTTTTGGTGTGAAGTATAGCGTTTCTTGAAGCGTTTTTTGGAAAGACACGTTTCTTGGAAGAATTCACCATCATATGTGTCTAGGCTAATGTGAGGTTCATAATCCTCTTCATTGGGGGGAGGTGGTCTAACACGGGGAGCGGTTCTTGCATGTTTTGTAATGGTCTATCACATAGCGCCTCCCGATCGACTCTAGCCTTACTGTTATCCTTTGACTTCTCGTTTATGCTGAACAATGTACCAAACAGTGCCTCTGCAATATTCTTTTCAGTGTGCATCACGTCGATGTTGTGTGGGCAAAGGAGGTCTTTGAAGTAAGGAAGATCCCACAAACATGTCTTGTGAGTCCAGGCATGTTTCAAATTATACCCCTTGAAATACCCTGGGCTCTCTAGATCTGGCTCGAGAGCATTTAACTGATCCAGGGTCTCTTGGACTATCAACGGAGGTGGTGTAGAGTTTTTGACAACTCTACCTTTCATGAAGTTCTTCTTGTCTTTCCTGAACTTACGACGAGGATCTAGGAACTGTATATGAATGTCGAAGCAAGAAAATTTTCAACCCGCCTGCAGCCAATGAAACTGAAGAGCCACCTTGCAGGTGGGGCACGAGAACCATCCATGCACACATGATCTATCGAATAGCGCATACGCCGGCAAGTCATGCGTCGAGTACATGTACCAGACACGCATTATGAAGTTCTGTTTCTTAAATGCGTCGTATGTCTTGAACCCATTATCCCAAGCTTCTTGCAATTCATCCTTAAGTGGCTGCATGTATGCATTCATATTCTTCCGAGGTAGTTCGGCCCTAGAATTATCAACGTCAGAAAAATGTTCTTTCTTTGCATAATCTGTCCAGGGGGTCGGGGAGATTCAGTGGAAAGACAAATACAGGCCAACAACTTTATTGGGTTGGCGTCAGACCAAACACACTAAACCCATCTGTGCTGATGCCGACTCGAGGATGCCTTGGATCTGCCACTTATTCCGCATATAATGCATCGAAGTGCTTCCATGCTTCACCATCTGATGTGTTTACCATCATTTGATTCCCATTTGCATCTAGTTCGGTTCTTTTGCCCTCTTTGTGCCATGTCATTTGTCTGGCTGTCCCTTCGACCCTAAAAAGACATTGAAGTCTTGGTACGACTGGCATTGGCATATACGGAAGAACATTTATCGGGATTTTGGTATGCGTCATATCACCCATACCATTGTCTACTACAATATACCAGGAAGACTTGCAAATGGGACAACAGTTCAAGTCCGCATAGTCAAGCCTAAATAAGGCACATCCTTTCTCACATGCATGTATCTTCTCATAGGGCATCTTAAGAGCACGGAGGATTTTGTCTGATGGGCACATGTTTGCATGCAATACATGGCCTTTGTGTAGAAAGCATCCAAATACTGTCATCATCGGGTCGTAGCATTCTCTGCCCAAGTTGAATTGAGACTTTAGAGCCATTATTTGTGAGATGGCATCCAGCTGACAAAGCTCAGTGTACTCGTGAAGAGGATGTTTTGAAGACTCCAACATGTCATTGAATGCCTTTGCAGATTCCTCCATCTCTTCGTCTGAATCCTGAGCATCATCAAAGTTTTGCACCATGTCTTCCATCCCGGTACCATCCTCGTCGGTGCGACGACGAACCACCTCAGCTCTGAAATGTTGGGAAGACTCACCATGAAATGTCCACATCGTATAACCAGACATAAAACCACTCTTCTGCAGGTGTTTGCCCGGGCTCATGAAAGCCCGGGGTACTCCTTCGTCATCCTGGTATGAGCCCGCGCTTGACGCGTCGAGCGTGTCGGAGAAGAACCTTGCCGCTGTGCGCGTGATGGTAGCGAAGGGTGACGAGAAGAGGAAGACTGAGGGAGTCCAGGATTAGGGGGTCTCTAGACAGCCGGACTATATCCTTTGGCCGGACAGTTGGATTATGAAGATACAAGATTGAAGACTTCGTCCCATGTCCGGATGGGACTCTACTTGGCGTGGAAGGCAAGCTAGGCAATACAGATATGTATATCTCCTCGTTTGTAACCGACCTCGTGTAACCCTAGCCCCCTCCGGTGTCTATATAAACCGGAGGGTTTAGTTCGTAGGACAACATACAATCATACCATAGGCTAGCTTCTAGGGTTTAGCCTCTTTGAACTCGTGGTAGATCAACTCTTGTACTATTCATATCATCAAGAACAATCAAGCAGGACATAGGGTATTACCTCCATCAATAGGGCCCGAACATGGGTAAACATCGTGTCCCCTGCCTCCTGTTACCATCCGCCTTAGACGCATAGTTCGGGACCCCCTACCCGAGATCCGCCGGTTTTGACACCGACATTGGTGCTTTCGTTGAGAGTTTCACTATGTCGTCATCATAAGGAGGATGGCTGGTCGTGTTGTCAAGGACAACATCACCTCCGGGGGAGCCCTTGCTGTAGGCCAAACTCTCCGACTGGGCGGCTTCATCATGACCGTCCGCTCGGCCGCCGCGCCGATGATGACTTCTCGGGTCATCGAAAATAACCTCCACATCAGCTCGAAATTTGCCAAGCAGATGGATCCAATGGAGCTCTCCTCTTTGAACTAGCTCTTGGATCGCATTGCCACTCTGGGAGTCACTACGCACTATGATCGGATTGGGCTTAAACCCGACCAAAGGGAGATTAACTCTCCACCAGTCACCCATCAGATAGCGGTGGTGGAGGAGCAATGCGGCGATTCTCCCTCTATCCTGAGGACAAACTATGTACGGATTCCCGAGCTCCCCGAGCCGGATACTCATTCATGGGAATACACCTCCCTAGCCCTGAATCCAGAATCAGGCCGCATACCGAACACATAGGGCAACATCCCGGAGCCTGAACTTCCAAGATCGGAAACTCCCCTGCCCCGGGATCACATATTGGGTCAAGGTCTGGACTCAAATCCACCCACCCACCCAGATACAAACGATCTTTCCCACATTAGACAAGCGCCCCAAGAGACAGTACATCACTATTGGGTCAGATTCCTCCTTGTAATGAACAAGGTTAAGGACTGTCGCGAGGAAGACACAATTTCGTTCTTTTGCAACAATTGCACGGACAAGGGAGTCCTCAACGCCATAAGTCGCCGTGACATAACACACTTCGGTGACATGGCGGCCATAGTACGGAAATACTGTGTGATGGAAAGTGCCTGGAAAACCCAAACACAATTCTGGGATAATCCGGCCCTAACAAAACCCCCGGTATGAACTAAAAGGGTACACTCTCATAAGTCGCCCGACTCAATTCCAAAGAAGCAAAAGCCCACGACAGGGCATGGAACCGTATTGGAGGGATGGCCTAACGGGCCCTGCAAAATCCATAGTACAGCGGATACCATATCAACACACAACCTTAGTGCATGTTGTGTACTCCGGCAGGTGGCCAAAAGCGGTGAGGATCTCCTCACACAAAATACCTCAGAGCACCTTCCCACGGATAACAATACAGTGTTAACGGTCTTCGAGACCTTCGCCTCAAATAATAGGCGTAAGTGAGCACCCCGCAGCCTCGTCAAAGTCTGCCACGTGGGAGCAATAAATCCATGGAGCGACACGGCTATCACCTTCAATGTGAGTGACGCACCTAAATTTCGAATAGCCCGAACACCAGCCGCTTTGGTCCTCAGTCCAATTGTGGACGGCTTTCGGCTCAATAAAGTGCTCATGGACGGCGGCAGCGGATTAAACCTCGTTTATGAGGAAACTCTCCAAAAAACGGAAGTAGACATCAACCGTATTGAGCAAAGCAGTATGACCTTCCGAGAATCATCCCTAGTCGGGAGGCACATTGCACTGGGAAAATCACACTCGATGTGGTATTCGGCACTCTAGAGAATTACAGGTCCGAAGAAGTTACATTCCAAGTGGCCCCATTCAGTGGCGGATACCACGCCCTTCTAGGGCGGGACACATTCACGATTTTTCAAGCCATACCCCATTACATGTACATGAAGCTCAAAATGCCCGGGCCCAATGGAATCATCACCCTAGTTAGTGATCCGGACATAGCACGCCGCGCCAAAGACAAAATAGCCGCACTAGCTGTCGAGGCATTATCCGAAGCCCTTGTGGCGGAAGAGTTAAACACGTTGCGCTCCACGGTGGAGAGGGCGACGTGATACTAGATAAAAGATCCCAAGTCCACCTCCTTTAAACCAGCGGACGAAATAGTCAAATTCCAAGTCCATCCAATGGACTCCACAAAAACAGCAATCATCGGGGCACAGTTAGACCCCGCTGTGGACGCCGCACTACGGGAGTTTCCGCGAGAATTGGGACATAGTCGCCTGGCATCCTTCAGACATGTTAGGAATCCCACGCAGATTGGCCGAGCATAGCCTTAATATTCTAAAAGGATTCAAGCCGGTCAAGCAGACTCTTCGGTGTTTCTCTGAACCTAAGCGACAAACCATGGGAGAAGAGCTAGCCAAGCTACTGGAGGCCGGATTTATTAGAGAAATAAAACATCCAGACTGGCTAGCAAACCTGGTGATGGTACCAAAGAAGGACAAATCATGGCGCCTATGCCTCGACTTCAATGACCTTAATAAGGCTTGCCCAAAGGATCCCTTTCCACTCCCTCGCATCTATCAAATCATCGACGCTGCTGCAGGACACGAATCATTGTGCTTGCTTGACGCATACTCCGGTTACCACCAGATTAAGATGGCGGAGTCCGATCAAGCAGGAACGGCATTTATAACTCCATACGGCCCTTCTGTTTTAACACAATGCCCTTCAGGCTCAAAAACGTCGGGGCAACATATCAGCGCATGATCCAGACATGTTTGGAAAAGCAGATCGACAAGACTGTGGAGGCATAGGTAGACGATGTGGTCATTAAAACCAGACACGTCAACTCTTTAATAGATGACTTGAGGCTCACATTCACCAATCTCCGAACGTACGACATTAAGCTCAATCCAGTAGAGGAAAGCTCCTGGGCTTCATCGTCTCCAGTAGAGGAATTGAAGCAAATCCGGCTAAAATCCGGGCTCTATCGCAGTTGGCTATCCCAACTGACCTCAAGCAAATCCAAAAATTGACTGGATGCGTGGCGGCTTTAAGCCTCTTTATATCCCGATTAGGAGAAATGGCACTTCCCCTTTATCGCCTTCTTCAGCACACCGAACACTTCGAGTGGATGGACACAACCACGGCTGGACTAGAAAAAATAAAAGCCATCCTGGCCACCAACCCAATCTTTGCCGCGCCAACTGTGGGCGAACCAATGCTATTATATATAGCAGCAACTCATGAAGTTGTAAGCGCAGTGCTCGTCGTCGAATGAGAGATGGACGAACATAAATTTCCACTTCAAAAGTCGGTATATTATATATCCACCGTCCTCACCCCATGCAAATCACGGTACCCACATTATCAAAAGATAGCATACGCGGTATTCATTGCATCCCGGAAATTACTACACTACTTTCAAGAGTGTTCAATCATGGTGGCCTGCGAAGTACCACTCAATGACATAATAAACAACCGCGATGACATGGGCCGGATTGCCAAGTGGGCCATCAAGCTCCTCCCGTTCGACATAACATACAAACCTCGGTGAGCCACTAAGTCGCAAGTATTGGCCGATTTCATCGCCAAATGGACGGAAGCCGAACTCCCTAAAGAGTACGGGGCATACTCCAATTTGATCATGCACTTTGACGGCTCTAAAATGCTGGCTGGTCTCGGGGCTGGCGTCATCCTGACGTCCCCCACTGGAGATACAGTACAATACGTGCTCCAAATACTATATACAAACTCCAATAACGTGCCGAATATGAGGCCCTTCTAAACGGTCTCCGGATGGCAGTCTCCATGGGCATTCAACGCCTGGAGGTGCGCGGGGACTCGAACCTCGCAATATCCCAAATAAATGGAGACTTCGATGCTAAGGATCCGAAAATGGCGGCATATCGCAATGCCGTCCTCAAAATGTCAGCTCGGTTCGAGGGGATTGAATTCCACCATGTGGCTCGGGAAAACAACCAGGTGGCAGACATCCTTGCCTGTATCGGCGCTAAATGCGACCCTGTCCCACCGAACATCTTCCTGGAAAGACTATTCAAACCATCCGTGGTATGGGAAGGGGACACCGGCAAAAATAGTCCAGACCCGGCCACAACCCCAGATAACGAACACCCTGACACAATCAGAGGTTCCGCCACCAAAATAACACCTTCAGCCCATGTGATAATGGCCGTCATCGCCCCGTGGACAGAACCATTCCTGGCCTACCTATCTAGGCAGGAGCTACCGGAGGACCAAAAAGAGGCACGCTGCATAGTGCGGCGATCTAAAGCCTACAAGGTCCATGAGGGAGAGCTTTATAAGAAAAGCACAACCGCAGTCCTTCAAAGGTGCATCTCCGAAGACGAAGGGCGGAAGCTTTTGGCAGAAATCCATGCCAGACTCGACGGCCACCACGCCGCAGCCCGTGCCCTTGTAAGCAAAACCTTCCGTACAGGTTTTTATTGGACGATGGCCCGGGCAGACGCACATCATCTGGTCCAACATTGTGTTGGTTGCCAGCTTTTTGCAAACCAAAGCCACATGCCACCTACCGCCCTCCAAACAATCCCCATTACCTGGCCCTTTGCGGTCTGGGGGCTTGATATGGTCAGACCCCTCAAAGGCGGATCCCATCAGAAAAAATACTTACTATTCATGGTGGATAAGTTCACCAAATGGAGAGAGGCCAAACCTGTCAAAATTGCTGAATCCAGACCAGTGATAGACTTCAAATCCGGGGTTGTAGACTGTTATGGCGTCAGCCACAGCATCATCACTGACAACGCCACGAACTTTAGAGCCGACGAGGTGAAGCTTTTGTGTAGCAACATGGGCATTAAGCTCGATTATTCTTCTGTCTATCATCTGCAAACTAACGGTCAAGTAAAACGAGCGAATGGTCTTATCATGAGCGGCATTAAACCTAGATTAGTGCGGTCCTTAAAGGAATCAAACACGCATTGGGTAGAGGAGCTCGACTCCGTACTATGGGGGCTGCGGACCACGCCGAATCGCACTACCGGATACACGCCGTTTTTATGGTGTACGGCGCTGAGGCGGTGCTGCCTTGCGACATAATTCATGACTCACCTTGAGTGCGCATGTACGAAGAATGAGAGGCCTAGCTCGATCGGCAGGACAGTTTGGATGCCCTGGAGGAGGAACACGACGTAGCAAAGGTCCATTCCGCAATCTATCAGTGACATGCTCGAAGGTATCAAAGCAGAGAAGTACAGGCCAAAACCTATAACGTTGGCGAACTAGTTCTACGCCTGTCGGGGAAGAAAAAGAAGAAGCTCAAGCCCACATGGGAAGGTCCCCTCATTATCGACCAGGTTCTGACCGGTGGAGCGTACCGTCTGCGGGATTCATCGGATAATCTACTCGAGCCAAACCCATTGAACGCAGCCAGACTCGGAAGATTCTACGCCTAGCCCCGGACTCTATGTTCGTCTCCTTACCTGCATCAATTTTTTGCACATTTGTTTTTTCTCTCTTTCTTTCTCTATTTTTCCTTCAAGGCCCTAAAGGGCTACACTTGTGTCTTGGTTACACAATCTTGACGCGCTAACCGCGATCAATATACCTGGGGGCTTCCTATACAGAAGCTTAATCTAAATACCTTTCCGGGCTTTATGCCCCGCACATGTAATATTATTCCGCATGTACCTTTTTTCGCCATTATATGCATTGATATGACTTAAGTTTTGGCCAAGCTGGGTTGCCTGGCTCTTGTATTTATGGCCTACGTTCCCGTTAATTCGGCTACGGCATAAGGGGAGCACCTCTGCGATTGTTACTGCCGGGTCAGCCGGATGTGTACCTCAGACTGGGTGAAGCCAAAAGCTAGCGTTCTTAAGGGAATATTCGGTCCATGAATAAAAGATGACTTTCATTTAAATTACTACACGCCCCCAGATGTTTTTAGCCTACGTCCCGCAGTTTGGACATGCACATTAGGGCAGGGGTACCCAGGGAAAGGAACCCTTAACGGAACTATTCTCCCTGGAAGATGTTTCTTACTATCCATGTAATATAACATAGCTAGTTGGGTACTTGTCTGTTCAAGCACTAATGACCCCTACGCCTAGTTTCCATGCATAACCCGGTTCTTATATAACCGAGTGGGTATTCGGATACACTCCAGACTATCGGGTCCAGATGTCGAAGCGAAAAGGTCCGCGATGACAAATGATTTACAATCTGGTTAGGGACATTACATATGTCACTTAAAGTACACAGTCACTAAGACAGATTAAATTTTTCTTCTATACCATCCAACAGGCTGTCTAGCCTACAATCCTGTTGGGAATACTTTGCGGCTAATTCTACTTGATCATACACTAAACTGACGGGGATCTCTTTCCCATCGGGCCCCACAGGTCCGACCTCGGCCATGTGGTTTGGGTTAGCCTTGGTATATCGTGTCTTCACCATAGCCCAGGCTTCCCTTGCACCTTGTCGGCAGGCTGATATCTTCCATAATCGGAAGCGCCGCCGCGCTCCCTTGAGCTTCTCTATAAGCTTTGCCATGCCTCCTGGCGGGGACGCGGATGGCCACAAGGCTTGGGCAATACTCTGCATGACATGCCGAACTTGTTCGTGCAGTTGTGAGAGCTCTGGTAGAAGATCACCTGAAGACCCGGGCATCTCCTCTGCAGACATAACGCTGTTAGCAGGCTTCTCCGCCGAACTCCTATAAAAAGTTCGTTCAAGCACTTACTAAAAATGCCGCGCCAATGTCGCTTATTCTCCTTCACGGAGTCCGCAAGCTGGGCCCGGACATCCTTCAGTTCCACGCCCAACCATATATTGGCATCTTGGAGATCATTTTTCTCCTGCCTGACTCACGTCAGCACGCGCTCGCCAGCATTTCGTTGTTGATCATCACGCGCCGCCTCCGCCTCCACGACCTCCGGATTCACTCGAGGGCCACCTGCAACATCTATTGTTAGGTGTGCATACATGCCGCATACTACTCGGTAGCGATATTCTTTGCAATAAACAAAAGAGGTACCAGGGGGACCCTTTTTGGACTCCTTCAATGCGGCAACAGTGGCTTCCAGCTGGGCCTTGCACTCGTCCAGCTCTTGAGACAATTGGGAATTCTTCTCCGTAAGAACCTGCACGAATAATGATCTTTAAATCAGCTGCGTCAACTGTTTCAAGTCTCTGGGGCTACTGATACATATAATCGTCAGCTTTGCTTACCCGTATATCCCTTACATACTAGTCCGTGGATCTGGCTAGACCATTTTGAGCAGCATGGATGTACGCGTCTCCGGAATTGAAGGCATCAAATGCCTCTGGCGAGAAATAATCGTCACGGAGTACGGCCCGGCGACGCCTATGATTCATGGCTCTCTCCACTTCTGAATTTGTAGCGGATAGTCTATCTGCATCCTTTGTAGGAGGAGCATCCATCGTTCGCCCCATGTTGGCTTCCGCCTCTATGTCCGGCCCTGGGGCCCGACTGGTGGAGGCGTGATCGGTGGCCTCTCCGAATATAGTCCGGCGAGTGTTTTTTCTATTAAAGAAGCATGGATGTCATTGCATTTTGAGAAAGACGACAACCATGGAGCGAGGTTTTGTGTCATACCTCTGCGCCGGTGTCTCCATCCTAACCGCCTTCCTTTTTGGTCTACCCGGCTTCGGTGCCTCTTGTTGGCGAGTTGCTGCGGGTTCGACACGGCGTCCCGAATGCCTTCCCTGTAAAACACCATATGTGTACGGTAGGTGAAGTGTCTAAAATGAGATCCTATTTTCGGAGTTGGGATTTTGGTTTTTCTTACGTGCGACGTAGGGAGTAGCCCGGGATAGTCGGCCATTATGGCCACCATGGCGTCATTGCAGCTCAATTGATAGAATTGCCTGTCTATGAGCTCCACGAATATGTCCGGATCCTCTTTGAGTCCGGGACCGAGGGCCCGGCCAGGGTCCTCTGGTTGTGGAGATGGGTTGTTGATCTCCCTTACATTTTTTTGCAGTTCCTGCCATAAAATGGCAAGGTGAGTACCTACGACGAAGAATGCGGGAAGAATGGGAGTAAAGAGGTATAACTCACCCAGCTTGGAGGGTGGTACATGGAGAATCCATCCCGTGGCTTGATACGGATGAACTCCTCTTCCTGTCCCTTGAACAACTCGGACAGAATTTTTGCTAAAGCAGCAGCGGAGTCCGGTCCCTTACGCCCACCACGGGTGGCATCAGCTTCCCCGTTAAAACACCATAGGGGGTGCCCTCGATATTGAAGTGGTTGCACTCCCCGCATTATGCATACTGACATAACCTCGATTATTGTCAATCCTGATTGAGCCAGCGCTTTTATCCGGTTCATCAGGTAGTGGACTTCTCTGTTGTCTTCCTCCTAGGGGCTCCGTGGGCGCCAGCTTTGGCGTTTCTTCAGAGGAGCATTGTTGAACTCAGGAAGACCCCGCTAAATAGGGTCTGGAAGGGGGACGTCCGCCATATAAAACCACTCCAAAGGCCAATCTTTGGACATCTTCTTCGGAGTACCGGACAGGTATCCGGTTTCGGCGATGCGCCATATTTCGGCTCTGCCCACCTGATAAAGTGACCCCTTTTGTGTGCGGGGAACAAGGCAAAATAACCTCTTCCATAGCTCAAAATGAGACTCGCAGCCCAGAAATTGCTCGCAAAGGGCAATGTATCCGGCGATTTGTAATATGGAAGCAGGGGTGAAATTGTCCAGTTGGAGGCCGTAAAACTCCAGGAGCCCGCGGAGGAATGAATGAATTGGAAATCTGAGTCCCCTTAGTAAGTAAGGGACAAGGCACACTCGCTCCCCCTTGGAGGGGCTAGGGAAGCTCTCCGCTTGCTCCCCACCATTATAGGTGGCGAGCCCGGCTCGGACGGGGACCAAATACGCCGGAGGGAGAAATCCCTGGGTCTGCAGCTCTACCAAAGGACTGTGCGGGACGGAACACCTCTCCCAATCTCCGGGCTTAGGGATACGGGTCCGAGAGGAGGAGCTACGGTAGTTAGCCAAGATGGGATGGATTTTTTCCGAGCACGCTCCGATGGATTTTCGCTGGGGGAGGAGGGTGTGGATTGGATCTAAGAATCCCCATCCCTTTGATAGACAATTATTTACCTGGCTAAGGGTGAATGTAAAAATGCCCTGGCTCCTTGCATTCCTTCGACGCATGGAGGGTGGCACTTATTGGGCAGAGAAGCCTAGAAGTCCAACAATTATAGGAGCCTGACACTACTTTACAGATATTCAAGATTAGGATAAGAACCCGCCTTGCAATGCCGAAGACGATACTGCACGCTGGACTCATCGTCATTGAAGCCTGGTTCAGGGGCTATTGAGGGAGTCCTGGATTAGGGGGTCTCCGGACAGCCGGACTATATCCTTTGGCCGGACTGCCGGATTATGAAGATACAAGATTGAAGACTTTGTCCCATGTCCGGATGGCACTCTACTTGGCGTGGAAGGCAAGCAAGGCAATACGGATATGTATATCTCCTCCTTTATAATCAACCTCGTGTAACCCTAGCCCCCTCCGGTGTCTATATAAACCGGAGGGTTTAGTCCGTAGGACAACATACAATCATATCATAGGCTAGCTTCTAGGGTTTAGCCTGTTTGATCTCGTGGTAGATCAACTCTTATACTATTCATATCTTCAAGAACAATCAACTAGAACGTAGGGTATTACCTCCATTAAGAGGGCCCGAACCTGGGTAAACATCGTGTCCCCTGCCTCTTGTTACCATCCGCCTTAGACGCACGGTTTGGGACCCCCTACCCGAGATCCGCCGGTTCTGACACCGACAAAGACTGTGCCCCGGGTCGGCTCCGCCGAGCCGGGGGCCCCTGGCAGCACTTTCTACCCCTTATTCACGAGTAGCATCGCCGCCAGGTGGGTTCCCCCCTTCTTCGACTTCTTCTACTCCGTCCTCAGTCACTATAAGATCCACGCCCTCCATCTTCATCCCAACTCCGTCCTTCTCTTGTCGATCTTCGCCTTCTACTACGAGGCGTACGTCGGAGTGATGCCGTCCGTGACGCTTCTGCGCCACATCTTCTTTCCTCTGCTTAAGGAGGGCCCCTTCTCAGGGTGCGTAGGCTTTGTTGCGGCCAACAAGACCAATGCCATCTCGAATGCTAGGAAGAAGGCCGAGGGCTTTAGGAGCAAGTGGGTCCTGATGGACACCAAGCGCGTCCACCCTTGGTTGGTGTTGCCGACGGAGATGCCTATCCCACGAGGGATGGCTTCGCGCAAAGCTCACTGACCCGCAGGCGACGCAGGTGCTGGAGAGGATGACAACCTACTTGAAGCCTGGCGACTCGAGAATGGCGAAGCTGGCGGGGGCCATGATCGTCAAGGAATTCATGGCGCAGCACGTGGCTCCCCTCCAGTCACGCCCGTGCCCATTGTGGAAGCTTGGAGATGAAGGGGATGACCTCCGCCTGCGCACGGAGCCCCATTCCGATGAGGAATTGCCCTCGGCTCTTCGTTCCTTGGTCGGGGACGACCAAGGGTACATGCCCGATGGCCTTGTTCCCTTGTACCGCCGCCCGGATGGGGCGAAGGTTGTCGCCGCTCTGCCCGTCTTCGACGACTGTGGGCTCATGCCGCCTACGCCCCCAAACATCTCGGTGGTGACAACTCCAGTGGTCATGTCTTCCGGTGAGTCTCGCGAGGAGCGAGAGGAGGAAGAAGGGGGACAGCAGGAGCCCGACCCGGAGGCGACCCGCAAAGGGGCGGGGGAGACCTCCCCCTTGCGCAAGGCTGACATCCTCCGCACCCTTCCTGATGATGATGATGAGCCTGATGTCCTCCTGGAAGGGGAGGACCTGCATACTGCAGGGGGCTCCTCGAGGTCCAAGGTCAGTGCCCGCAAGCAGCCACCGGCCGATATTCTAATGAGAGGAAGGTCGGCGCTGGTTTCCCGATACGATGCCCCTGTTCTTTCGCTGCCTGAAGCTGCTTCCAACTTGCCTACTGCCCCCTTTGGCCGAGAGGCTCTCAAGCTTTAAGCTCAGGAAGCAGAGGGACTACGTCACGTGGACCAGTAAGTATCATTGTCTTGTCTTGTTCCTACTTCTTCTTCTGCTGCTGATTCTTGACGCCTTCCGTTGCTTGATTAAGCCGACGACTACAGGGAAGAGGAGGAAGGAGGACATGACGGTACTGCTCGGGACCAAATCGCCTGCAGCGGCTGCTCCGTCCTCCGCAAGGAAGGATGGTGGCGGTGCTTGCGCTTCCCTGGCCCGATCGTCCTCACAAAATGTGGGGGAGCGTTCTTTGGAGGAGGCAGCCCCCAAAGGCGCCGGCTTCCGGCTCGGCTGTTGAGGTCCCCAAAGCTCAGGAGCCCTCAGCCTCACAAGCCATCATGACGATGTTGCCTCTTTCTTCCTCCACCGCTCTGCTGACCATGGATCCTTCCACTTCCCCCGACATCCTGGAGTGCGCTCTTTCCGCACTGACCTTGTTGTGGGAGGATCTTCAAGGCACCGACCGTCGCCTGGTGGCCGGGCGCCTGGAGCTGATCTCTGGCTGGCTCCACTCCAACATGGCCGTCCGGGCGGCGCCGTGCCAGGCTGCAGCGGACTTCGAGAAGGACAAGCTGGCTGTCGCCCAAGCTTCAGCTGCCGCGAGGCGGCGCTGAAGGATGCCGGAGCCGCCCAAGATCGCTACCAGCTGTTGGAGGTGAACTGAAGACCATGAGCAGTGAGCGTGGGGATGAAGCTCGGGGCCGTAGGGTGGAGGAGGAGAAGGTGAAGGCCTGGGAGGACGCTGTCAAGGGTCGCGACATCGAGCTAGAGCAGTTGGTGGAGGTGCAGGCTGCGGAGCGCAGCCGGCTGGAGAAGCTGGAGTAGAAGGTGGAGGAAGAGAAGGTCGAGCTGGAAGCCAAGGCATAAGTCCTTGCCGAAGACCGCATGTCCTTCAAGTCACTCGAGGAGAGGTCTCACTCGGCACTGCGGTCACTCTACGAGAAGGGCTTGGAGGAGCCGCTGGCCACCGACGAAGAGGGCCCCACCCAGATGCTTCCTTATTTGGTCGGGGCACTTGAGGAAGTCGTGAGCGGTATTGGCCCCTTGGGAGAGGCAACAGCCCGCATCCTTTCCTCAGCCGCACTGACGCGCGTCTTTAGCCACCTCCATGTTTGCGATCATGGCGCCCACCTCGACGAGCTGCTAGAGCCTATGGACACCAAGCACTATGCAACTGCTGCCGAAGCCCTGAAGGGTTAGGTGGAGGCCCTGCTGAAGATTAGGGCAACGCCGGTGGGTGGTGCAGGTTAGGGCAACGCCGCTATGGGAGAAGCATCCCTTTCGAGTGATGGCGACATCCGGGGATGACGAGATGACCTGTTGGCGGCCCCTTTCCTGCTTAGCTCCTGCAATATGCACCATGCCTCATGGAGGCGTTTAAACTTCTGTTCGGTATCGGAAGAACATTACATCTTGTAATATTTGCTTGAGATTTCCTTCCCATTTGCTTTACGTTCTACGTCGGTAGGGCCCGACCCCACGCATACCTCAGTTGCCGTTGGGTCGTCCGGATCACCAGGACGAGACCAAGGGGTGAGGGGCTAGGTGGCCAGTTAGGCTCCTGAGTCACGATGCTCAGGAGTCCCCCTTGACGCGCAAACAGCTTATAGAAAGGAGATGCGGGAGTGGGCCTAGTGTTCTACATCGGCAGGACCCGACCCCGCGCACACCTCAGCCGCCATTGGACCATCCGGATCACTAGGACGGACCAAGGAGTTCTCCCAAGGGGAGATGTTGCGATGAGGCCAGACACTGAGCTCGGTGGCTCCCTGAGGTTGATACGGCTGTGAGGCCGCTTTCAGTTGTTTATCACCAGCGCGGAGCATAGCGCTTCCGCACTTGCATGGGCGTAGCCGCTCCTCGGCAGTGTCGACTGCCAGCACGGAGCATGGTGCTTCCACTTGTACGTGGGTGAGGGATCCCTCTAAGTGGAGCCCCCGAGGCATGTACAGCCCCGCCATGACATGTGGCTTGCACAGTAGGGCTAGACGAGGTGTCTCCGGGCACTCGTGAGCTAGCGCAGGACTCAGAAGGCCCTACCTCAAGGCGGGTTGCGCCTGGTCTTGGTTCTTGTTAACTACGGTGGTCCTGCGAGAAGGTTAGACAACTTGCGCCAAACGAATCTCCTGAGGCTATCGCACGAGAAGGGCAAGCTCCAACGACCCCAGTAGGTGACGTGAATGGGACTGGCCCACCAGACAGAGCTCAGCCATTGGATTTATCGACGCTGCAGGGATGGACCCGAGCATAGATGTCATGCCTAGCCTTCTTATTTGAAGGATCCTGAAGAAAGACGATCGGCGCACTGCTCCCGTGGTGTGTGGCAATCAAGCAAGTAATGACCATAGATAGCTTATGCATGGAAAGCAACTAACTTGGGCAAATGCAAGAATGATACATGCCACTGGGTTGGACCTGTGCGGCGTAGGGATCATGCAGCCCGAGGGGCGCCCCCAGCAGGGTAAGTTGGGGACAGGCCCATGCGACCTGGGAATAATGCAGCCCGAGGGGCGCTCCCAGATGAATGAACTTGGAAAATGTCACCTGGTTTTGTTGTCGAAGGAGCGTTGAGGTAGTTGAAGGTGCGTGCTGAAGAAGCCACTCCTCACGAGCCGTCGAGACCCTGAGCCTCAAGAGGCTCTAGGGGCGCAGGTGGCCTCCTGAGGGCCATCACGATGCTCCGTAGATTGCACCAGAAGGCGGCTGCCACGCTCGGCAGGCCGAACGTCTTGCGCACATAGTTGTGGGGTGAACCCTCACACCGGCCAGCACGCGAAGGCCAGAAGCGCTCCTGAGATGCGGCCATGTTGAGTCCAGGGATGTCGATGCAGACTTGCAGCTCGCCACCCTCGCCCGGGTGGGGAGTTCCACCAGGTGGGTGGCGGTCGCCGCATATCGCCCTTGCTTCCGGAAGCTCCTGAGTGGCCTTGATGATGAACTCCTAAGCGTCGGACGCTCCTCACCTGGTGCCCTCTTGAGGAAAATGTGCCGTGAAGCATGACTCCATGGGGTGCCCGAGCGCCTCCCTCATGATGCCGGCCATGTCTGAGGCCCTCTAGAAGAGAGCCCCCAAGCCCTGCCTGAGGAGGCATCGGGTGCGCCTTCCTATGCGAGGGAGGGAGGCACCCTAGGTGCGGGCGCCGATCCTGAGGTGGCACCGCTCCCCTGAGGCCCAGTGTGGAGTAGCTGCTTCTTCTTCTTGGTGTTGGATTTAGGAGGGTACTGCACACCTGTGTTGTTAGGGTCTTCGATTGCTGCGGCTTGGAAGGCACGCTCAAGGGAGCACACCGCATCTCTTTCTTCATAGAGGACTATGATGATTCTGCCGCTTCCCGGCATCTTGAGGATGTTGTAGCCATGGCGGGTCACTGCCATGAATTTGGCTAATGCTGGGTACATGAGGATGGCATTGTACGACAGACGGATGTGGGCGATGTCGACGAGCTCGGTGTGGTACTTGTTGCGCTGACCAAAGGTGACAGCGAACTTGCCCTATCGGGGTGGTGGAGATGTCGGTCACTCCTGAGGAAGGCTTGGTGGGCTGGAGCTGATCGTGTGGCACTTGAAGGCTGTCGAACGTCTCGACGGACAGGACGCTGAGCCCTGCGCCACCGTGGATGAGGGTCTTGGTGACTTGGACATTGCTGATGACGGGTGAACACAGCATCGGGAGGACGTCGGCGGTTGCCGCGCATTTGAGCTGGTCCGCTAAGATGAAGGTGATGCCGTACTTGGACCATCTCAGCGGGCACGTGGCCTCGGGCTCGGGGAGGGCTGCATTCACCTCGTGAGAGAACTGCTTGAGGACGCGCTGGGAAGCCGGGGCCTGATAACCACCCAAGATGCAAGCGATAGCACGCGGCTCCTGGAAGCCCCAGCCCCCTCGTCCTGATGGTGGTCGTCGTTCCACCTTGGTGGTGGCGGCAGCGGAGGGAGACCGTGATTGCCCTGAGGACGGTCCTTGCAAGGCTGGTCCCTCCAGGCGCCCCCACGAGGCTAGTCCTGCCAGCGGTACTCGCAAGGTTGGTCGTGCCACTCCTGGCGGGGGCCGTGGTCTCCCCAACGTCCTCTGCCTCGTCCTCCTCCTCGGCCATATCCTTGTTCGTTGCGCTCGGGGCGCCGATCGAAGCGTCCATCTCGAATGGCCCTAAGCTCACGACAGTCGTTGGTGTTGTGGTTGCACACGTTGTGGAAGGCGCAGAACGGACGACCGCCCTTGGACGACTCGGGTTAGTCCCGGACGCACTTTGTGTCTGGCTCTGCCGCGAGTACGGCCACTCCCTTGAGCTTCACATCCTTTACCTTGGCCTTCTTCTCCTCTAGGTCTACAGCGGGGAGCTCAAGGAGGGAGAGACGCCCCTCTTCAGCTCTTGCATGCTTCGACGCTATGTTGAACATCTCCAGAGTCATGCATAGCTCCTCGTAGATGGCGAACTCCTCCTTCATGTTGATGTCATGGACGCCGTCGGAAAACGCTGAGATGATGGCCTCGTCCATCACCTTAGGGATCTTGAGACGCACGCTGTTGAAGCACTGGATGTACTTATGCAGGGTCTCTCCTGGCTGTTGCTTGACGCGGCGCAGGTCACCCACGGCCGGAGGGCGGTCGCGAGTGCCCTGGAAGTTGGTGACGAAGCGGTCACGCATCTCACCACGGGAGGAGAAAGAGCCTGGAGGCGGGTTCAGGAACCACGAGTGAGCGCCATCCTTGAGAGCCATGGGAAACCAGTTCACCATGACTTTTCATCGCCGTTGGCCGCCTCGATGCTCAGCTCGTAGAGCTGCAAGAACTCAGCAGGATCAGGGGTGCCGTCGTAATGAGGAGGCAGATCCGGCTTGAACTTGCATGGCCAGACGATGCTACTTAGCTCAAGAGCGAAGGCGTGGTAGCCTACAGTGGACACTGGGGCCCTCTGCAGGGGCGGAGCCTGCCCTTGATGTCCGCACACCGCCGCCACAGGCAGCATGCAGTCTTGTCGTGGCACCGGGAGCGCTGGAGTGTTTTTTGTAGCCAGGGAACCTCTTGGCAGCTTCCTTCTTCGTGCGTGGGCACACGACGCGGTGGATCACGCCGCGGGACTGCGCGTCTTGGGGCAAGGACACCGTCTTGACGCGGAGGAGGTGGTGGCGCCCCGTGAGCTGCGCGTCTCGGCGCGAGGGCGCCGCCTTGATGCGGAGGTGGTGGAGGTGCTCCATGAGCTACATCGCCTGCGGTTGGAGGTGGGCGAGACATTGAGAGGGATGGTGTAGGAGAGCCTCCAGCGGCGCTGACGATCTCGGCGATGCAGTCTAACCACTCATCGCAGAGGTCGTCGACCGGGCGGTAATGCAGGAGCTCGCGTGCCATGAGCAGCACGGCCTGCGCGTCCGTGGGTGCGTGTGGAGCGTGAGATGATGAGCCTGCATCATAACAAGCTTCATGTGACTAAGGAGATTAGTCACAGGATCTTCAATTGCCGAACGAGTAAAGAGACTTGCTGGTAAGGAGATTGAAATAGGTATGGAGATACCAACGATCGGGCAAATAACATATCGATGGACAAAGGGAAATTGCATACAGGATTGACTAAATCCTTGACATCGTGGTTCAACCGATAAAAATCTTCATGGAATATGTGGGAACCAATATGGTAATCCAGGTCCCTCTATTGGTTATTGACCGGAGAGGAGTCTCGGTCATGTCTACAAGACTCTCGAACCCGTAGGGTCGCAATCTTTACATTCGGTAGCGCTAGGGTAGTATTGGGATATTAATAGTGGGAAGTAAGAAGGTTGTTCAGAGTCGCATATGGGATCCAGGACATCACGAGGAGGTTTGGAATAGTCTAGAGGTGAAGATTCATATATGGAAAGTTGTTATCGGGGTTCTGGAAAAAGTTTGAGTTTTTCGGGTATTGTATCGAGAAGGTGCTAGGGTGGGGCCCGCCTGCATGGACGGACCCACATGAATGTGGGTAGTGGGGAAAGTCCCCACAACCCTGGTCTAGGCGTACCAAGATCCTCCCTTAAAAGGAATAGTATCATATCCCGAAGGGATAAGATCAGAATCCCTAAAAAGGGGATAAGCGATCGATGGGGAATGATAGGAGGGATTTCTTTTCTCCCCCTTTGACCAACGACCCTAGGGCCTTGGAGTGCAAGCCACCATCCCCCTCCATGCTTATATAAAGGTGGGGAGGCATTGGGGGCAGCCCCCTTCGATCTTTTCCCGTTACCTCTCCCAACCTCTCCCATGTTTCACCGGTACACGCTAAGCGAAGCCCTGCCAGAATTCCGCTGGCACCACCACCACGCCATCATGTTGGTGCAGATCTCATCTACCTCCTCTCCCTCCCTTGCTAGATCAAGATGAAGAGAACTCCACCGATCCATACGTGTGCTAAACTCAGAGGTGCTGTTCGTTCGGCACTAGATTGGATTGGATCGCGATTGGATCGTGAAGAGTACGAATACATCAACCAAAATATGACGCTAACTGTCGTGGTTTTGTCATGGCATATGTCCTAGTGTGAGGAGTTAGTCATGAGGCCGTTGACACCGGGAGGTTAGTTTTTTGGGGTTGACCAGAATCGAGAGACACGGATGTACCCAGGTTCGTCCCTACATGATCGAGGTAATTGCCTATTTCCTACTTATTGCCTATTGCTTTGGGATCAATTACAAGGGAGCGGATTCGCTAGACCTAGCTATTTATTGATTGTAACTTAGTCTATCTGCCTCAGGGACTCGCCTTTATATATAGGTTGAGGCCCTAGGCTTACAAGAGTTCGGGTCATATTATGACCCGTGACCTAGTATGCTTCTATCTTATCTTATTCCCTAAGCAAGGAAACTCATAGCCACTTGCACTTCGGGGCTATGAGCCACCATCTTCGGATGCTGGGCCCTAAGCCGTCCCACTCTATGAGCTGCCCTGCTGGTCTTTCACCTGGGCGCCTCGGCCCATCTTGAGTCTTGCTCCTCAGCCGCCACCTGGATGACTCGACCAAATATGGTGGGTCATATAGTGGGCCTATATCCCCAAAATACGCCCCCAGATTGATTTGAACTCATTCATGTCAATCTCCACCATTTTAACCTGGCGTCATATCTTATGGTCAGGTCTACATCTTCTCTGGGTCATGAAATGCTAGCTTATGAAAATTTCAAACTTGTTGCTTTTCACATCTTATTGCTGACGTCCTCGTCCAAAAATCTAGGTGGCGTAGGATGACATCATAAGGAATCTTTGAATATCTGTCAATACAGAAAATTGAGGCACCCCTGGCTCCCAAAGTTAGTGTGGCTCCTCGATTCTCGCGCCTGCCATTTACAGTTATCCCTTCACGTTATAAATACATGCGGGGGGGGGGGGGCTCCTTTTCACTTTTACCTCGCCCCGTCGCTTCTTCTTCCTCCTCAAGCCCAATCTCTTCGCCGCGCTGCTGCTTCTATTCGTCCGTTGCCGGCTGACCCATCTAGGACCGCCGTGCCATCCAATCTTCACCAGAGCTCAGCAATGCATCTTCACCGCCCTCTGCAACCGTTCGGTGCACTATACTTTCTTCTTTAGATCTATACTAGTTCCATCTGTATTTCATCAGATATCACTGTTCTTTCACACCATTTCTAGTCCAGCTGTAGTTCTAGATAATCCTTCCCATAGAAATATAGCGGAGCTAATGACGACACCATTTCTGCATCTATAGAACTTTAGATCCTCACAAGAATCCGTAAGTTAGACAACCTCTGAGGAAACATCGGAGAGTATCTTCAGAATTTTCACGTGCAGCAGGCGATTATCGGTAATAAGGTGCTCTCCGGGTGAAGGTGATCACGAGATCCTAATGTTGGTTGTAGCAAAATTCATCTAACCCAAAAAGAAGAGAGAACAGGGTCCCAGAGTAAAGATCGAGGAGTAAAAGATCCTAATACCACCCAGATGGTGACGTGGGCCCGTAAGGCACAGAACCATGTTAGTAAAAAGTTTTATAATGTCTAGACTCAACTTCGGCCAAGGAGTGTGGAAGGGGGAATCCTACAGGCAGTCGGCTCTGATACCAACTTCTGACCCCCCGATTTAATCGTACACTAATCATACACGCAAACGTGTATGATCAAGATCAGGGACTCATGGTAAGATATCACAACACAACTCTACAAATAAAATAAGTCATACAAGCATCATATTACAAGCCAGGGGCCTCGAGGGCTTGAATACAAGAGCTAGATCATAGACGAGCTAGCGGAAGCAACAAATATCTGAGTACGGACATAAGTGAAACAAGTTTGCCTTAAGAAGGATAGCACAAACTGGGATACAGATCGAAAGAGGCGCAGGCCTCCTGCCTGGGATCCTCCTAAACTACTCCTGGTCATCGTTAGCGGGCTGCACGTAGTAGTAGGCACCTCCCGAGTAGTAGTAGTTGTCATCGATAGTGGCGTCTGGCTCCTGGGCTCCATCGTCTGGTCGCAGCAATCGGGTATAGGAAAGGGGAAGCAAAGCAACCGTGAGTACTCAACCAAAGTACTCGCAAGCAAGGAGCTAGACTACATATGTATGCATTGGTATCAAATGGAATAGGGGTATCATATGTGGACTGAAATACAGAATGCCGGAATAAGAGGGGGATAGCTAGTCCTATCGAAGACTACGCTTCTGGTAACCTCCATCTTGCAGCGGAAGAAGAGAGTAGATGGTAAGTTCACCCAGTATCATCGCATAGCATAATCCTAACCGATGATCCTCCCTCCGTCGCCCTGTGAGAGAGCGACCACCGGTTGTATCTGGCACTTGCACGGGTGTGTTTTATTAAGTATCCGGTTCTAGTTGTCATAAGGTCAAGGTACAACTCCAGGTCGTCCTTTTACCGAGGGACACGGCTATTCGAATCGATCAACTTCCCTGCAGGGGTGTACCACATAACCCAACACGCTCGATACCATTTGGCCGAATACACTTTCCTGGGTCATGCCCGGCCTCGGAAGATCAACACGTCGCAGCCCTACCTAGGCACAACAGAGAGGTCAGCACGCCGGTCTAAATCCTATGGCGCAGGGGTCTGGGCCCATCGCCCATTGCACACCTGCACATTGTGAGGGCGGCCAAAAGCAGACCTAGCCTAGCAGGCGTTCCAGTCCAATCCGGCGCGCGCCGCTCAGTTGCTGACCTCACGAAGGCTTTGGCTAATACCACGACGTCGAGTGCCCATAACAATCCCTGCATAGATGGTTAGTGCGTATAGGCCAGTAGCCAGACTCAGATCAAATACCCAGATCTCGTTAAGCATGTTATTTTGAGGTAACCGCGAACGCCGACCAGGGCCAGGCCCACCTCTCTCCTAGGTGGTCTCAACCTGCCCTGTCACTCCGCCTCAAAGTTACAGTCGGGGGCCGTCGGAAACTCAGGCACACCACTACCTGGACGGAGCCACCTGCCCCTTTAGCCCCCATCTCCGCACAGTACCACAGGTAATGTAACAATGTAAAGTATATCGTATATGCCCGTGATCACCTCCCAAAGTGATCACGGCCCAGTAGTATAGCATGGCAGATGGACAAGAGTGTAGGGCCACTGATGATAAACTAGCATCCTATATTAAGCATTAGGATTGCAGGTAAAGGTAACAACAGTAGTAGCAAGAACAGGCTATGCATCAGGATAGGATTAACGAAAAGCAGTAACATGTTACACTATTGTAATGCAAGCAGTATAGAGAAGAGTAGGCGATATCTGGTGATCAAGGGGGGGGGGCTTGCGTGGTTGCTCTAGCAAGAGAGAGGGGTCGTCAACACCGTAGTCGAACTGGGGTTCGCCGGCAGTCTCGGGGTCTACCGGAAAGAAGTAACTGAGGGGGAACACAATAAATAACAAAACAATGAAAGCAACACAAGGCATAACATAGCAATACGCGGTGCTAGGTGTGCCCTAACGCAGTACTAGGTGATACAGGGAAAGGTGGGAAACATCCGGGAAAGGATTCCCGATGTTTCGGGTTTTCGGACAGATGAACCGGGGGGGGGGGGAAAGTTGTGTGTTCGCCATGCTAGGGCTGCGTGAAGGATAAACGGGCTGCGTATCCGGATTCGTCTCGTCGTTCTGAGCAACTTTCATGTACAAAGTTTTTCCATCCGAGCTACGGTTTATTTTATATTAATTTTAAAAGGTTTAAATCATTTTTAGGATTTATTTAATTAATTAAACCAACATTATCCAGAATAGTGTTTGCTGACGTCAGCATGACATCAGCAGTTAACCTGTTCAACCTGACGTGTGGGTCCGACTTTCATTGACTAACTAACTAACTAATTGTTTAGTTGGATTAATCAGCAGGTTAATTAGGTTTAATAGTTAGTTAACAGAATTAATTAAGTTAACTACTTATTTAATTAATTAATTAATTAATATTTGAATTAATTTTAATTATTAATTATCATCATTTTTTTATATAATTCATTTCATTTTTTAACGTTCTAGGGGGGTGGGGCCCCCTTGTCATTAGCCTGGGGAGGCTAACGGGCCAACGGGCAGCGGTTACAGGCGCGGGTAGGGCGTGCGCCCACCTGCATGCCCGAGGCCACCAACAGGGGGGCGGCCACGGCGGCAGCCGGAGCAGTGCTGCAAGGGGGGCGATAGGGCGGGGTTCGGCCTCGGCGGGAAGCGGCTATGTGTGGAGCAGTCAGCGTGGCAACCGGCTGCAGGAAGGGCCCAGAGCGACGGGCCGTGGTCGCGGTGGAGGCGACCACGGGGCGAGCTGGGCGCCGCAGCGGGGCATGGCGCGACGGTGCGGAGGTGGACCGGGTCAGGCGGCCCGGGCGAAAGCGGGGTGCAACGGCGACGGCGAGCAACTACAGCGGGTGGAGCTGGCGAGGCGCGCAGGTCGCGGGGCCGGGGCGCGCACGCTGGGCATGGCCAGCGCGGGGTGACCGCGGTCCGTGTGGGATCGGACAGTGAGCGGCGATGGGGAGAGACGCGGTGAGAGGGGCAGAGGAGAAAGGAAGGGGTGGTGGCTCACTGGGCCCTGCAGGTGTGCGACAATGAGCTCGAGGCGGCGGTGGCGACGGTGACGATGAAGACGAGGAAGCAGCGGCCGGCGAGGGGCGGGCGAGAACGGGGGAGGTTTAGGCGGAGGGCGGCGAATGGCGAGGCGGAGACGAGCAGGACGGCAGCGACGGCGGGGGGGCTCCGGGCGGCGAGCACAACGCGGACGAGGTGGCATGGGTCCCGGGCGGCGTCCTGGACGGTGAGCGTCGGCGATGGGGTTGGGGCCCCGTGCGGGAGCGAGGGGAGTGAGGGGGGGCTCGCCCCGATTGGATCGGGAGGGGAGCGGGTGTGGCGTCGTGGGGGGAGGAGTGGGAGTGGATAGGGTTTCCCTCGGTGGGTGGGGGGAGTAGGGCCACATAGGCCAGAGGCACGGGGTGGGCCGACTGGCTGGCTCGAGGCTCAGCTGGGCGAACTGGGCCGAGGTCCAGTTGGCCACGAGCCCATTTTTTGTATTTTAGTTTTCTTTTCTTATATGTATTTTATTTATTTTCTGTTTTATTTTGTTCCTCCTTTATTTTAGTTTTGTAAAGTACATAAATGACCCCTAAATTAGTAATACCACTAAACCCACTACCATAAAGAGTTTAGTCCCTAAATAGAATAGTTTATCATATTATTAATTATAAAGGCATTTTATTATTTTTTTTGCTACTGTTTTATTCATTTTAGAGTATTTAAAGATTTTATAAAGGTGGGGTTTCTTCACCACAATTACCTTTGCATTATTTGGCACAACTCGAACATTTTTATTTTAAAGTTCGAAAACTTTTGTTGTTTGTCTTTATTTTAAATTTGAATTTGAATTGTTTTTGAACTAACACGAGTTTAGCCACAGTAATCGAGGTGACGTGGCATCACTAGCAGAGGATTACGGTAGTGTAACTATCCGGGCGTCACAGACGGACCCACATGAACGTGGGCAGTGGGGAAAGTCCCCACAACCCCGGTCTAGGCATACCAAGATCCTCCCTTAAAAGGAATAGTATCATATCCCGAAGGGATAAGATCAGAATCCCTAAAAAGGGGATAAGTGATCGGTGGGGAATGATAGGAGGGATTTCCTTCCTCCCCCTTTGACCAACGACCCTAGGGCCTGGCAGTGCAAGCCACCATCCCCCTCCATGCCTATATAAAGGTGGGGAGGCATTGGGGGCAGCCCCCTTCGATCTTTTCCCGTTACCTCTCCCAACTTCTCCCATGTTTCACCGGTACGCGCTAAGCGAAGCCCTGCCAGAATTCCGCTGGCACCACCACCACGCCGTCATGTTGGTTCAGATCTCATCTACCTCCTCTCCCTCCCTTGCTAGATCAAGATGGAGAGAACTCCACTGATCCATACATGTGCTAAACTCAGAGGTGATGTCCGTTCGGCACTAGATCGGATTGGATCGCGATTGAATCGTGAAGAGTACGACTACATCAACCAAAATATGACGCTAAATGTCGTGGTTTCGTCACGGCGTATGTCCTAGTATGAGGCCGTTGACACCGGGAGGTTAGTTTTTTGGGGTTCATTAGAATCGAGAGACAGGTATGTACCCAGGTTCGTCCCCTCATGATCGAGGTAATTGCCTATTTCCTACATATTGCTTATTGCTTTGGGATCAATAACAAGGGAGCGGATTTGCTTGACCTAGCTATTGATTGATTGTAACATGGTCTATCTGCCTCAGGGACTCGCCTTTATATAGAGGTTGAGGCCCTAGGCTTACAAGAGTCAGGGTCGTATTATGACCCGTGACCTAGTATGCTTCTATCTTATCTTATTCCCTAAGCAAGGAAACTCCTAGCGACTTGCACTTCGGGGCTATGAGCCGCTATCTTCGGATGCTGGGCCCTAAGCCGTCCCACTCTATGAGCTGCCCTGCTGGTCTTTCACCTGGGCGCCTGGGCCCATCTTGAGTCTTGCTCCTCAGCCGCCACCTAGATGACTCGACCCAATATGGTGGGTCATATAGTGGGCCTATATCCCCAAAATTCGCCCCCAGATTGATTTGAACTCATTCATGTCGATCTCCACCATTTTATGGTCAGGTCTGCATCTTCTCTGGGTCATGAAATGCTAGCTTATGATACTTTCAAACTTGTTACTTTTCACATCTTATTGCTGACATCCTCCTCCGAAAATCTAGGTGGCCTAGGATGACATCCTAAGGAATCTTTGAATATCTGTCAATACAGAAAATTGAGGCATTCCTGGCTCCCAAAGTTAGTGTGGCTCCTCGATTCTCGCACCTGCCATTTACACTTATCACTTCACGTTATAAATACATGCGGGGGCCTCCTTTTCACTTTTACCTCGCCCCATCGCTTCTTCTTTCTCCTCGAGCCCAAGCTCTTCGCCGCGCTGCTGCTTCTGTTCGTCCGCTGCCGGCTGACCCAACTAGGACCACCGCGCCATCCAATCTTCACCAGAGCTCAGCAATGCATCTTCACCGCCCTGTGCAACCGTTCGGTGCACTATTCTGTCTTCTTTAGATGTATAATAGTTCCATCTATATTTCATCAGAGATCACTGTTCTTTCACACCATTTCTAGTCCAGATGTAGTTTTAGATAATCCTTCCCATAGAAATATAGCGGAGCTAATGACGACACCATTTCTGCATCTATAGAACTTTAGATCCCCGCAAGAATCCGTAAGTTAGACAACCTCTTCCCCTAGGGCTTCGTCTTAGGTTTAGGAAATATTTTCCTTTTTCTATCATTTCTAGATCCATAATCATAGGTGCTTTGGTAGAAGCTTGTTTGTACCATACTTAGCAGAATACCAACAATCTCTAATTCAGAATGAGATACCCTTATATTTTGCCGGCTCATCACTATGACTATAAGCCACCAAAATGTAAAAAGTAATCCATTGCCGTCTCGTTCATCATTAGTAATTATGCTGTATTACCTTTAACCACGACTAATAGTGACGTCTCATCACATAGTTGATGTGGCAAGTTATCACTTCATAAGTAACCTTCTTTTCATATTTATGAAATTATTAATCTTACATAGGCGGCCCATCACTGTAAAAATCACAGTTTGCAACTGGGTGCCTTCCCAAGTTTCCCAGCTCGTGCTCAATGATATAAAGAACAAGGCCTTCTGGTGGCTCAAGAGGAGATTGGCTGGCGAGCCGCCCAAGGAGGCGACGTTCCCCAACCTAACGAAGGAGATGTCGTGGTCTTTATAGATCATCTCCTTAGAGGCTTCTCTGTGCTTGGGTAAAAATTCTTCTGAGACTTCTTAAATTTCTTCAACCTTCATCCTCAAGATCTTGCACCAAATTCCATATTCAACTTGTGCCAATTTCAAGTCTTATGTGAGGTATATCTGCAAATAGAGGCCACTGTTCCTCTCTTTGCTGATGGCCCCAGCCTAGAACTAGGTGGCGTCTCGATTCAAAGGCATAGAGATGATTTCTTTCCTCCAGCTACTCTACCAAGTCATCCTAAAGGATGGGTTAAGACTTGGTTCTATTGCAAGAACATAGCTCTAGCTGATGAGAACCCCTTACCGGGTTATAGATCCGGCCGTCTTCCTATTGATTTTGACTTCCCTAGATGGGTTACTTCAGAAAAGCATGATCAAGACGCCTTGTATATCCAATACTCAGGGCCTTATTGGCCAATAGTTTAAAGGGGGTTGACTTAACCCGGTGCTGGGTTACTTGGAGAATCATGCCCTTGAGTTGCCGGCCTGGCTTGATGTGCAATTATTCAGGAGACTCAACAAACGTTCAACGGTACAATTCTGTTAACTTAGAAGCTCATGAACTAAACAAGATTGTGAAGAAACTTCTTGGGGAGCCTCAGGAGAACTGCAATAAGACGGGGTTGCAACCATTCTTCAATCTTAACTCGGCTCCTCCGATGAGTATAGCTATTTGTCCGTCTTATCAACCTTTACTTATTCAATATTTCACTTATTAACCTTGTTCAACTATACAGGCTAACTCCCAGTTTTGGAGTAAGAAGAGGAAAACTCAGGCGACCAAGACTAAAACTGCGCTGGCTCAAAGAAGGAATAAACCTGCTAATGTCTACTACACAACTTCTTCTTGTAGACTCGTGTTGGGCCTCCGAGCGCAGAGTTTTGTGGGACAATAGCAAATTTCCCTCAAGTGGATGGCCTAAGGTTTATCAATCCACGGGAGGCATAGGCTGAAGATGGTCTCTCTCAAACAAACCTGCAACCAAATAATAAAAAGTCTCTTGTGTCCCCAACACACCAAATACAATGGAAAATTGTATAGGTGCACTAGTTCAGCGAAGAGATGGTGATAAAATTGTAATATGGATGGTAGAAATATATTTTTGTAATCTAAAAATAAAAAAACAACAAGGTAATAATTGGTAAAGAGGAGCATGAATGATATTGCAATGCTTAAAAATGAGGCCTAGAGTCCATACTTTCGCTTGTGCAATCTCTCAACAATGCTAATATAATTGGATCAAATAACCATCCCTCAATCTGCTATGAAGAATCACTCCAAAGTTCCTATCTAGCGGAGAACATAAGAAGAAATTGTTTGTAGGGTGCGAAACCACCTCAAAGCTATTCTTTCCGATCAATCTATCCTAGAGTTTGTACTAAAATAACACCAAGCTATTCTTTCCGATTGATCTAACCAAGAGTTCGTACTAAAATAACACCATATGATACACATCAACCAACTCTAATGTCACCTAGATACTCCAATGTCACCGTGAGTATCAATGACTTGATTATAAGATATGCATCAAAAAATTTTAGACTCATAATACTCAATCCAACATAAAGAAACTCAAAGAAACCCCCAAGATTTCTACCGGAGAAACAAAGACAAGGACGTGCATCAACCCCTATACATAGATTACCGCAATGTCACCTTGGGAATCCGCGAGTTGATTGTGAAAACATATATCAACTAAATCAATATGATACCCCTTTGTCACCATGGGTATTCATAGCAAGACATACATTAAGTGCTCCCATATCCATAAAATTATTCAATCCGATAAAAACGAAATGTCAAAGGGAAAATTCAATTCACAACAAGATAAAGAGTGGAAAACACCATATGATCCAACTATATTAACAAAGCCCGCGATACATCAAGATCATGTCATCTAAAGAACACTAGAGAGATAGAGAGAATAAACACATAGCTACTAGTACAAACCCTCAGCCCCGAGGGTGGACTACTCCCTACTCATCATGGTGGCCGCCGGGATGATGAAGATGGCCACCCGTGATGATTTCCCCCTTCGACGGAGTGCCAAAACAGGGTCTAGATTGGTTTTTCATGGCTAAAGAGTCTTGTGGCGGCGGAACTTCTGATCTAGGGTTATTTCTGATGGTTTCTCTATTTATAGGATTTTCAGTGTTGGAATCACGTGAAGATGGGCCTCGAGGTGAGCGCAACCCACCGGGGCAAGCCGGCCCGCTCAGTCACGCCATGGTGTATCTTGCTCACCTCCTTCACCTTCTAGCCCCCCCCCCCCCCCATGATGCTTCGGGCATCTGTTTTGTTCCAAAAAAATCGTCAAAAAGTTTCAGATTATTTGGAGAACTTCCATTTCTGCACAAAAACAACACCACGGTAGTTCTGTTGAAAACAACATTAGTCCAGGTTAGGTCCATGCAAATCATACCAAAACCATATAAAATTGTTGTAAAATGGCATGAATACTTCATAAATTATAGATACATTGGAAACGTATCACCTGCTGCTATGAATGAGCCAGTAGCAAGGGGCGAGTCACCGACAGCTGACAATCAGTCGGAGGTAGAACTTGACTCCCTTGGCCATGATTTTATTGAACTCGCTAATGCTTCTTATCCCCAGGGTGATGGTGCAACAAGCGGGGCTGATGATGCTGAGGTAATTTCCATCTCTTTCGGCTCACAATCCTTGCTCCCCAAGAACACTAGGCAGGTCATTCGGGAGTAAGTTTTTCTCATCCAGATGCTCATTTGGACCCAAACTTTATTTTGAAGAAAACCCAGCATGAGTGAAGGCGCCAAACTCGGAGCGGATCGGGAGAGCTGCTGGCCAGCTTATCCAATGAACCATCCGCTCATGAGGGATGCAGTGAGGTGCCACACGCTCCATCTTCTTCTCTTCCACGAGCCGGCCTTATTAGGCAACCTCCTAATCCCCCTTGTTTCGAATTATCAGGAGTTGCTGCCATCCTCAGGAGACTCGTTCGCCACTCAGCTGACGGCTTTGATTGCAAACCCTGGGTAAATAATTTTATCAACTGTTGGTGGCTTGACATGACCACTAGTATGTGTTTTTGAATACGCCCTCTTGATCATAGGGCCAAGGATAAATCCAAGAAGAGAAACATTGGTGAGTCATCAACAAATCTTGAGATCCCTGAATTAGAGGACCAGAGGTTGGTAGCCCCAGCATGATGATCAAGTAGAGCCGCCCCAGCAAGATGATCCAGTAGCTATAGAGGAAAGGGATGTTGTATCTAACCCGGTGGATGATCTTAACCCACCAAATCCGACTCAAGTTTCAATCGCTACTAAGGCGGCTGAAGATGTTCCTTCTCATGAAAGGAACAACGACGAAATTATCGTTAACGAGGAGGCTTATAAACCTCCAGAAGCCTCCAATATGTTGACCAAGATCATCGCAAAAGATGAGACTCCCTTGTCTGAAAAGGGAAAGTAAGAACTTAAACTGCCAAAATATGAGGATTTTAGCATGGATGAACTGCACGCCGGCTATTTGAGCCGCCTTTCTACGAGCTGGGTCATGGAAGCCAGTATGGTTAACATGATGAAGAGAAAGTATGAGGTATGCTTAATCTTCTGCAGTACTATATATATCCTTATGTAGCCCCCAAGTCTTAAACATAGGAAACTTGAGTGTGTTTAGGCCTTAGACATAACATCCATAAATCTTGTAATGTAGCCCCCAAGGGCCGACTTATCATGCGAATGAAAAGCTTGTTCATAAAATAATCAACTTGTTAAAATAAACATCAAGTAGCCCCCAAAGGCCAACACATCTTCCTGAGATGTGTCTGGTCTTTCAAATAAGGAAACTTTGAAAAGATAGCTTCTAGCCTCCAAGGGCCGACTCATTTTTATGAACTGAGTTGGGTCTTCTTGTAACCTTAAGGAAGAAAAAATGACATGCATTAGCCCCTAAGTGTTAAGGATATTGCTTGCAATCTGCTTGGGACTGCCCAACTTAAATTGAATTGGCATAGCTGTCCAAGTACCGGGTTGTATATTGTTGCCGGCTTGGATAAATTTTTTGTAAATGAATTACCTCCTTATTTTGCAGGAAGCTGTGAGCACGGCCGAGTCAAATTTTAATGGCTTGAGAAAAAACTTGAACCTGAACAGGCCCTATGAGCCAAGGGTGAATCAAGCCTGCAATCTTCTTTAGAAGAGCTATAGAAAATCCAGGCAGGCTTTGAAACAGAAAAGAAGTCCTTTGAGAATGAGAAAGCCGCCCTGATCAAGCTTGCAGAAGCCACCGAGGGCCAATTGACACTGGTTAGTAAAGAGTTGGCCGGGTTAAAATGACATATATCCCAAATTACAAAGGCCATATTGGTAAGTAACCCCTCGAGTTCTTGCCAAAAATTTCACCTAACAAGTCACAAATAAGTAATAAATTGTCTGGCGAGTCATGTATACGGAATAATTCGTCTGGCAGCTCACACATTGCACCTTTTTTGCAGGTGATAGAACTCGCAACCTCCAACATAACTTAATGAAGTTGAAGACTCTATACTCTTATACTCTTTCGTAGAGTAATTATATGATGTAAGCATTTTTATTATCAAGTTTGTGAGTGATGAAAAAGAGCTAGTGCAATTCATAAAAGATGTAGTGAGGCACCTCTTGACCATCCCAAAGCAGATTGTTGAACTGAAAAGGTCAGCCGCCCGAGCGGGAGCAATGACCTCACTAAGCCAAGCTATAGCTTATGCACCTGAGTTGGATCCTTTAGAGTTTGCCGGAGGGTTCCCACATTACAAAGATGACGGGACTGAATTTTCACCGGATGATTACGCCCGTTGTGTGTGGGAGGCCCGACGACTGTAGAGTCAACTTGTTGTAGAAATGGAATTGAATAAATATGTCAGGACCCCGATCCTAAGCCACATCAATCTAGCATGTAACACATCATATCACTTTGCGGCCTCATGCATGGTATTCCCACGGGTGCCACCTTACCTGGCCCGGGACCGTTTGCGCCTTTTGGCTCACGTATATGATAGTGTCGCTAGCATCCATATGACAGAGAACCCGGCCGACATGGCTAGTCGTGAACCCAAAGCGGCACTAACCCATGGGGACAGGCATACATGAATCACATCGAGCATGTCGGTCAGCAGCGTGTGAATCCGGGCTATAGCACTAGGCTAACAGGACTCCGGATGTCATCGCATGACATTTCCCCGAAGGGACAGACACAAGAACGAAGTGAAACACATGCCCGCCAGTCAAGTGTCCTGAGCGGTAGTGCTGGGCTAGCAGGACTCCGGTGAACCGGGCTGTAGCAGACTACTATGGCTCAAGGAAGCACTAGACTACATTTCCCCATAAGAGAAGCTACCAAGGATAAACAACTAGATTGTCGGATCCCACACATACCAAGCATTTCAATCATACACACAATATGCTCGATATGTGTAAATACAACATGGCATCACAACATAACTCTACGACTCAAGTATTTATTCATTAGGCTGCGAGGAGCCAGAAATACAAACATGGGTCTCATGACCCAACATACAGAGCATACAAGCAACAAGCACATGCGGAAGCTTAACTTGTCTGAGTACAGACAACTACAAATGAAGAAGGCTCAAAAGCCTGACTATCTACAAGACCCTCCCAAGGGTACACGATCGTAGCTGAGGTAACAAGCTAAACGTCGAAGTCCACGTGGAACTACTAGCGAGTCTGAAGTCTCTCTGCAAAACATAAATTAAGCAAACGTGAGTACAAATGTACCCAGCAAGACTTACATCAGAACTATCTACATATGCATCGGTATCAACAAAGGGGGTGGTGGAGTTTAACTGCAGCAAGCCAGCTTTGACTCAGTGGCTAACCTGAACTACGACTGCAAGTAACTCTTTTGAGGTGGCGCACACGAGTCCACAAATTCACCATATCAATACACCACTATGGATCTGCTCCCATCTCCCTGCGAGAACGCCATCCATAGCACTCACACTTATCTTGCGCATTTTAGAGTATCCACCTTCACTTGTCTATGAACTATGCAAGGGGTCCAAGTTTCCATATCCGAGGAATCCGGCTATTCGAATAGATAATGATAACCGTGCAGGGGTGTACTTCTTCACACACGCTCTCGCCACTTACCACCATGTACACAACATGTATCTCGGCAACCTTCAAGCGGAAGCCTGGCGAGGGAGTCGGCCACGACCTGACTAACCACACAAGTCTCTAGTCCAGGTTTATCGCCTATTTGGGTTCCATCTGCAAGGAGATCCGGCCGGGGTGTCGCTCACGGCCCCAAACGATGTGTACAGGGTTCCCAAGCCCACCATCCGGGTGCCACTTGGTACACCGGGCCACTGTGCCTAGTCTGTCCCAAGCCCACCTGTACCGAGTGCCACTTGGTAGACTACTAACACTACCTACAAACACCAGAAACTAGTTGCAACTCCTGGACAGAGATCGAGTTAATTAATAAGTCGAGAGAGCTTGGAGCGCCCGGAGCCCAATGTGTGGTAGTAACTGTTCATGGATCACAAAAACAGAACTCAGTTCCTGAGGACGGCTGCAATGAGACAACCCACCATGTACTCCTACATGGCCTCTCACCGCTACCTTTACCAAATCGTGTTAACACACTTAGCTCACACATAGTAGGACATGTTCATCACCATTCCAATTCATCCCCGATGAATCAGACCTGACTCAACTCTAAGCAGTAGCAGGCATGACAACAAGCATGAATGAGTAGGCACATCAGGGCTCAAACAACTCCTACTCATGCTAGTGGGTTTCATCTATTTACTGTGGCAATGACAGGTCATGCAGAGGAAAGGGGTTCAGCTGCCGCAGCATGTAACAGTTGTAACGTTGTTGTCCTAATGCAGTAAAAGAGAGCATGAGCGAGAGAGTGGGATTGTATCGGAATGAACAAGGGGGTTTTCCTTGCCTGGCACTTCTGAAGATAGTATAGTTCTTCATCGGTGTCATCGATCAATTTATCGGAACATCATGTACTGAGAGGGGACAAACACCGGCAACCGAGAGGAAACACAATCAATGCAATGCAACAATATGATGCATGAATGTGACATGGCAATAATGTTATCATTTGCACTAATGCATCTAGCAACAATTTAAATGAAGTCCATATGGACCAAGGGTTCATATGCAAACTCCATATTTAGCATTTAAAATGCCATTATCATGTTTTCATTTATACAGTGGGAATAAGTTGGTTGATTATGCATGAAAGTAGCATAAATGGATAGATTGGATTTTTTTGATAATTTTTCATATATAAATTATTTCATTTGGAGTTACGGTTGAATTTCTATGAATTTTACAAGTTTTGGGTATTTTCTGAAATTTCCTGAATAAGAATAAATCTAGAAAAGTCTATTACTGCATCAGCATGATGTCGGTGTGACGTCAGCAGGTCAACGGAGAGGGTCCACGTCAAACCTGACTAGTGGGTCCCACTAGTCAGTGTCACGGTGCTAGTTAGGGTCACAGACATGTGGACCTAGTCAATGGCCACGTCAGCAGGTCAATTCTGACGCGTGGGTCCCACTGTTTATGAATTAATCTAAACAGAAAATAAAACTAACCTAAACAGGTACAGGGGCCCACATGGCAGTGACTCTAAGGGTTAGTTAGGGCATCATTAGTGGCTAATGACTTGCCACATCAGCACTGTCGGCGATTAGTCACCGATGACCTCAAGTCGCGGCGAAGCCCGCACGGCAGCCACGGGGATGGCGGGCGAGGGCACCAGGAGGAAGCCCAGGCCCATGCTCATCTAGGGGATGCCGCTGGGCCGTCGTGGATGGCCTGTTGCAACGGCGGCGGCGAGGTTAGCGGCGGCCGGAGTTCGGTCGTCGGCGAAATGGCGGCTACGGAGAGAAGCTGAGCACAGGAGCGAGGGAAAAAGGCAGACGAGCTCACAGCAGGGCCGGCAGTGGATTCAGCGGGCTCAGGGACGACCGGCAAGGGGCGAATCGTGCGACGGCGGCCGCTAAGGCAGGGGACGGAGATGGTGGTGGTGGCGACGCTGCGGGGCTCCCGGGTTCTTCATCTTCATCCTAGAGGGGCTTCGAGGCATGGCGGACCTCGGCGACGAGCTGGATAGGCAAGGGGGGCTCGGTGGCCGTGGTGGTGACGAGCAGCGACGGCGAGCTCCGCTAGGGGAAGAAAGCAGAGGAGCGAGGGGAAGACAGGTCCAGAGAGTGAGCGAGAAGCAGAGGGGGTCCCAGGGTGTCGTGGGCGGCACCGCGCTTGCCAGGGGAGGCCAGGCACGCAGCTGCGTGCCGGCACGCGCGGGTGCCGTGCTCGGCTTGCCATTGCCAGTAGGCAGAGGTTGAAGACAGGTATGCCCCTGGTGGGCTGGGCCGCACAGTAGTGGGCCTCTGGGCTATAGGTAAGCACCCGGTAATCCTTCTCTCTCTCAATCTGTTTCAGTTTTCTATTTATTTTGTTTTGTTTTGATTTGATTCGCAGCCCAAATCATTTAGTAGCTTCTGAAAATATTTATGTGGCTTGATGCAATATATTCAAAGCCACTCATAGGTTTTTTTCAGAATTGTTGGACTTGCAATTCTTTTATAGAAGAATTAAATCCAACTCAAATATTTATTGATTTAAATCCAAATGGCCAAAATAATTCCTCAAAAATGTTCCATATTTTTGGTTTGGACCAAAACCCTTGCCAAAAATATTAGACATCATTGAAGAGCATTTTGGAAACATTGGATGCATTTTCCAGGGTTATTTGCCCTTCTTTTAATTAAAATTTTGAGGCTTTAAAATTTCCTCAATTCAAGTTTTCTTGAATTTAAACATGATGCATGGATGCAAAGCCACTTTCTGCAACCAAAATCTAGGTCTGTGACAAAATATCAGCCGGCTTACGATGGCAACAACATACGAACTCCACCACCAATGGAATGGAATTGACTTTACTCCCCAATGACATAAGCAAATATTTGCCCCTGATATTAACCTGTATCCTTTCTTGCATGACGAAGCTGTCTTTCAAGCTTTAATGGATGTCAACTAGAATCTGGACAACCTTCAGATCCAAGACGCGGAAGAGTCGGTGCAGGATAACCCGAGGCATCAACTACTAGCGGCCATCGAGAAGCTAACCTGGAGGGAACCAACCCGGATGGCACAAAAGCCGGCTTACAGGAGTAGTTTATACTCCTCAAAAAACTTGATTCACTACAAACAAAGACACATCTGTGACATTTTAGGCCGAACAAAAAATTTTCCTGTCATGCTTATGCCAGAGACGCAGCTGCATGACATTGTTTGTGCAGCCCATGACGAAAAAAACGTGGTAGAAGTGAGGGCGAGGAAAATATCGGGGAGTTCTCGATTATGGTGGGTGGTCGGGTCCGAGCGATGCGGGTTCCTCTTGTACACGTACGCGCGTGGATGTGAGGCATTGGGATCTAACTGAACCCGAGCGAGGCATTTGCCTACTAAAACCAAGCGATTGCACTGCAGGCTACACGTTGCTGGACCCGAGCGATCGAGCAATTCCTTCGCTGCTGCTAACTGAAGCCGATCGAACCTACTGCCTCATGATGAATAGTGAGCATTGTTGGGGGGTTGGATAAACAGTTCCCAGTAGGGGCTGGATGAATAGGACCCCATGGTAGTAGAGGCCGTTGGCGCTGGATGAACAGGACCCCGATCGACCGAGACGGTTGGGGGTGGTTGAACAGGACCCCATGGAGGGCTGGATAAATAGGACCCCGTGGAGGGCTGGATAAACAGGACCCCGTGGAGGGCTGCTTGAACAGTAGCCTGTGGAGGGCTCGATGAATTGTAGCCCGTGGAGGGGTGGTAGAATAGGACCCCATGGAGAGGGCTGGTTGAACCATAGCCGGTGGAGGAGCGGTGGAGGCTGGATGAAAAGTAGCTGGTGGAGGCAGGAGGGAGACGTCGTGGATGAGAAGTGGCAGGTGGAGGCTTGAGGACGTCGACGGTGGATGAACAGTACCCCGTGGAGGCAGTCGACGGTGGAGATGAACAGTAGCCCGTGGAGTCCCGTTTTGCTGTACGCCACACCACTCCCTATGAACAGGACCCCCATTTCGACCGTAGCGCTCCAACACAAGTCCGTTTCCCTCGTTTTGCGGTACGCCACACCCCTCCCGATCAACAGCACTATCGGTGTCAAAACAGGTGGATCTCGGGTAGGGGGTCCTGAACTTTGTGTCTAACTTCGATGGTAACAGGAGACAGGGGACACAGTGTTTTACCCAGGTACGGGCCCTCTCTATGGAGGTAATACCCTACGTCCTTCTGATCTTGATGATTATGAGTATTACGAGAGTTGATCTACCACGAGATCATAATGGCTAAACCCTGGAGGTCTAAATTGTATGGATATGATAATGTATCGCCTCCTCCGGACTAAGTCGGTTACAAAGAAAGGAATCTACATATTTAGTCGCCAAGCTTGCCTTCTACGCCGAGGAGAGTCCCATCTGGACACGGGTGTAGTCTTCGGTCTTCGTATCTTCATAGCCTGTCCGCGTACAAAAGTAGGGGCTCTCCTTTTGACCCCTTTACTTGTGCACGGGCAGTCAAAGCCATGCGCCGCGGCCACACTAAGCAAGGCAGAGGAGGGAAGTCGGAGAGAAGCCAAAGGACAAGACAACCAAGGTGACACCAATACCAGAAGCGCAGGAGGGCAAGAGGGCGAGGTGGGCTCCCTCGGCAAGGTCCTTGGCGAGGCGGCCCCCCGCAGCCCCGGCAAGAGCCTTGCCGGGGTAACTTTCCCGACGCCAGCAGAGTGAGCCACCCTTGAGCCCAAAGGTTCTGAACACCGTCAACACTCGGGAGGCGCCTCTATCGTGGCATGCAACTCTTTGTCAAGATCATAAACATAGGATCCAATGAGGATTAGAAGACGATGACCCTCGGCGAGATCCTAGCCGAGGAAATCCACAAGACCCCCGGCAAGACCCTTGCCGGGGATGACAGCAATGACGCGGCAAGACCCTTGCCGGGCCCCCGGCATGACCCTTGCCGAGGGCATCAGCAGGGCCACTGCCAGACCCACACGAGCCAAGACTCTGCTGACGTTCGCATGCAGCTGCTAGCCCAACCAGCTGGGCAACCACCTGCGTGGCGGCATGCAAATCTTCATGAAGGGCCTACCACCACGCCACCTCAGCTGCCTGCCTGCCTACATGGCACTACATGCATCGCTGGTCTGGGCGCATATCGAAGCGAGGCGAAGTGGCAACGAACAGGACGAGCCTCATTCCCGTCCCCGATAAAGCTAATGAACACCTACGTAGTGCATTTAATGCACTTTGTCCCGTAATGCCGTGCAATGTTCCCGCGTAGTTGGTTAGTGCATATAGGCCAGTGGCCAGACTCGGATCAAATACCAAGATCTCGCTAAGTGTGTTATCTTGAAGTAAATGCGAACGCCGACCAGGGCCAGGCCCACCTCTCTCCTAGGTGGTCTCAACCTGCCCTGTCGCTCCGCCACAAAGATCGACGCAAAGGGCCGTTGGGACAAAGGTCCTTTCAGCCCCCAATCCATGAATCACTCGCGGGTACTCCTCGAGCCGACCCGACTTTAGTCACCACATGTATCATGTATAAAGTATATAGTATATTCCCGTGATCACCTCCCGAGTGATCACGGCCCGATAGTATAGCACAGCAGACAGACAAGAAGGTAGGGCCACTGATGGAATACTAGCATCCTATACTAAGCATTTAGGATTGCAGGTAAAGGTAACAACAGTAATAGCAAGGACAGGCTATGCATCAGGATAGGATAAACGGAAAACAGTAACATGCTAGACTACTCTAATGCAAGCAGTAGAGAGTAGAATAGACGATATCTGGTGATCAAGGGGGGCTTGCCTGGTTGCTCTGGCAAGAGAGAGGGGTCGTCAACACCGTAGTCATATTGGGTAGCAGCGACGTCGGTCTCGGTGTCTAGCGAGATAAGAGGCGGAAGAAACGATAAATATTAAGCAAACAGATGCATGACGATGCTTGACATGACAAAGCGTGATGCTAGGTGTGCCCTAACGCGGTATGAGGTGGTACCGGTGAAGGGGGGAAACATCCCGGAAAATATCCCCGGTGTTTCACGTATTCAGACAGATGAACCGGAGAGGGAACATTGCGTGTTCGCTATGCTAAGGATGCGTCGTGGACGAACGGGCTGCGAATCCGGATTCGTCTCGTCGTTCAGAGCAACTTTCATGTACAAAGTTTTTCCATTCGAACTACAGTTTATTTTATATTAATTTTAAAAGGTTTAAATCATTTTTAGGATTTATTAAATTAATTTAATCAACATTATCCAGAACCGTGCACGCTGGTCAGCATGACGTCAGCAGTCAAGAGAAGTGTTGACTGGTCAAACTGACGTGTGGGTCCCACCTGTCAGTGCCACATTTTAATTAAACACATTAATTAACCTAATCAGGATTAATTAGGGGGGTGGGCCCCACTGTCATTAACTACTTAATTAGCTAATTAGGTTAATTAGGTAACTAATGTTTAATTAGTTTATTTAGTTCTTTAGTTTAATTAATCAAAATTAATTAAGTTAATTAATTGTTTAATTGATTAATTTTATTAGTATATATATTTTTATTTTTTTATATTAACGTTCTCAGGGGCATGGGCCCCATTTGTTATAGGTAAGGGGGGCATTGGGGCCACTGGTCAACGACCCAGCGGGTGGCCCCGGGACGATGCCACGTAGGCGGATGCCGGAGAGAGCTCTAGCGAGCCTCTCCCGTGGCGGCACTTCACCGGAGATGGCCAGAAAAGCAGCACCGGGGGTCTCCAGGCCTGCGGTTTGGACCTAGAGGTGCGGTCCGGCATCGCGCACGCGATGGCGACTACGACCGGCACCGGAGATGGCCGGAGCATCGCCGGCTTTGAGCGAGGTGGATGGCCAGTGCGGGCGAGGCCGAAGCCAATGATGGCGTCAGGGGCGCGGAGCTGCAACACGGCGAGCACGAGGCGCGCGGCGACGGCTGAGCGATTCGCGCGGTGGGTGAGCGAGGTCGGGGCATGGGCGCGACAGGGCAAGTGCGAGTGCGAGGTGCGGGCAGAGGCCAGCAAGGCCGGCGCGCAGAGCGCGTGCAGTGGCGGCCCGGGTGACACGCGAGTGCGCGCGGAGGAGCACTACGGGGCAAGGGAGAGAGAGGAGGGAGAGGCGGGCGCACACGGGGCCGGTAGGGGATGGGCAGTGGGGCTCGGGGTGGAGGTCGGGGACGATGACGGGGCGGAGCGGGAGGTAGGCCGGCGGTGGCGTCCGTCGAGGTAGCTCCGGCGACGAGGTGATGACGTCGACAGCGGGGCGGCGTCGGGCGAGTCAGGGGTTGAGCCCTCGATCTCGATCCAGATTGAGGGGGGAGTGGGCGACGTGAGGGGGGGAGTGTGCAGTCTGGTGGGGAGTTAGGGTTACCGGGTCCAGGGGATAAGGGGAGTTAGCGAGGCCGGTTGGGCCGGTTGGCTAACAGCTGGGACGACTGGCCCAGTGGGGGGCTTCTCTTTTCTTTTTTATTTTTGGTAGGTTTCTGTTTTTTTTATTTAGTCTATTTTATTTTTAGTTTTATAAAATGCAACACTAGCCCCTAAATCAGCATTAGTTATTATTCCACTGCCACAATTATTTAGCCCATGTTTTACCTATTTTAGGGCATAAAAAAGACATTATAAAACACACGTTTCAACATGACAAATAACCGGAGAGTATTTGCCACACTTTGAAAATTTTAGTTTGAATGTTTGAAAACTTTTGCCGATTGACTTGATTTTGAATTCTGAATACGAATGAGGTTGAATTAACACAACATTAACAATAGTGTCTTTGGCGACGTGGCATCATTAGCAGACTTTACTGTAGCATGATTACCCGGGCGTCACACCTGTTCATTGAAACTGATTCAACTAAAGTTGGAGAAACAGACACCCACTAGCCACTAGTGTGCGAAGCACGTCGGTAGAACCAGTCTCGTGTAAGCGTACACGTAATGTCGGTCTGAGCCGCTTCATCCAACAATACCGCTCAATCAAGAATCAACTAGTGACGGCAAGCAATACGTATATACCCACGCCCACAACTCCTTTGTGTTCTACTCGACATATAACATCTACGCATAGACCTGGCTCGGATGCCACTGTTCGGGAACGCAGTAATTTCAAAAAAAATCCTATGCACACGCAAGAGCCATCTAGGTGATGCATAGCAATGAGAGGGGAAGAGTGTTGTGACGCCTCGAGAACGTTGCGCCAGGCGTCTTCTAGTTATTCGCTGTCTTTGCCATGTTTTTTTGATTGCGTGTTGCATCTTTCCATGTCATCATCTGCATTGCATCTGCATGTTTTCGAAACTTGAATCTCTCCCGGTCTCCCCGTTCCTTCCGTTGTCCATTCTGAGACCAGACACACTTGCACGCGCCCGCGGCACATTTGAAATATTATTTTATCAGTGGCTGGAAAATGTTCTCGGAATGGGTTGAAAGTTGGCATGCGGCGTTGTTATGTTGTAGGTAGGTCGGCTGCTATGTTTCATCACATTCGGAATTTGTTTGACACCCCAATGGATAACTACAGCGGCAATATAGTTGGTCAAATCGTCAGACGTTTTCGGTCTTCGAAAACAGTTGCCGGGCCTCTCTCTCTCTTCTCTTCTCTCAGCCCAAGGCTTTCTACACAGTCCACTACCTAACACCAGGTCCAATCTAACCTCTCTCGTCGGCCCGTGGCCCTCCTCGCACGCGCGTCTGAAAGTTGTCTCGAGCCCGAACCGAGCAGTCGTGACCGATGGATCCGGATCATCCCCAAACATCCCGTAATTATCTTCTGTTTCTCTTTTGGACTCCATAATCCATTTATTCCGGACCGCCCGATCGCAATAGGGGCATCCAAATCATCCCCCTTTCGTATATATATAGACCCTAGTCCATTTTTAGACCCAAATCCCTAATTTCTAGGGATCCTCATAGCTACTGCCGCCACTCCTCTTGTCTCCTCCCACCTCGTGATCAATCCCTATCGAATCCGTGTGTGCATCCCCGATCCAAAATCCTCTCGATCTCTCCCCACCAACCACCAGCCTCCTCTGCTTCACTTCGAGACCCCAACAGCCGAGCCCCTTGCGCGCCACCCTACTCGAGCGGGCGCTCGACCTGTTGCCGCGACCACCACTAGCGACCAGGACCAGGCCGTCCTCGCGCTGCACCCTGCCTCTCCTTCTGTTTTCCTTCTTCCCCTGTTTCTTCTCTCTCCCTCACCCTACGGTCTCTCTCTCTCTCTTTCTTCAGGGACAACAGAAGCATGCCGCGCCATGGACGCCTCGTCCTGGATCAAGCTCGTCGACGTCCTTCATCTTCCTGCACCGAGCGCCGCCACGGATTCGGAGAATGCCCTCCACGTCGCCAAGTCCCGCGCCAAGCCTCTGCGTCGCCGGAGCCCTGTGCAGCTGCGCCGCTGCCTGTCTGCACCTCCCCTGCTTTGTGCAAGCACCACCGTGCCCCGTGACCCCGCCTGCAAGCTGTCGCCGTCGCGGCTCTACTTCAGATCGAGCAGAAGAGGACGTTCGCGCCTCTGCCCGAGCGCCTCCAGGAGCTTGTCTACCCCGCCGCGTTGCCTGGTCCGGCCGCTAGGAGCCTCCAGTGCCGCCCTCATTGTCGCGTCGCTCCTCTGCTTCCATCGTCGCCCGCGCGCCAAGTTCTGTCGTGCCACGTTCATGGATGCAGGAGCACGAGCTCCCTCCTCCTCGCTGCACGCATCGCCCGCCGGAGTCGCCCCGGTCGCTGCCTTGTCAACCTCATCGCCGGTCTCCCTGCCTGCAAGCGTCGTTGTTCGTGAGTCGTGAACTTGTTGAGCGCTGCCTCCTCTGCCGTCCAAGCCCGTTCCCGGCCGGAGTCGCCGTCCGAGAGATCCGCACCCCTGCCGACCTGCCTCATCGGAGCCTCGCCGGTCTTCGCACCATCGCCGGCCTCCCCTGCTCCTGCATAAATCAGGGGAAGAGCGCACGCAGTCAGCGCCTCCGCTCGCCCGCGTTGACCCGAGCCACTGCGTCGGCCTGCCTCAAATCCAGCGCCGAGGCCCAGCAGTGCCCCGGCTTGCTTCCCCTCCAACTCATGGGCCAAGCCCATGGTGAGCCACCACTGAGCCTCCCCCTTCAACTGTTGGGCTAATCAGCATTGGCCTATAGGGTTATTTCCCTGCTGCTATGATTTTGTCCAATTTCCAGAGAGTGCGGTTTTAGAGAAAAGTCCTCCTAGTTGATGCATATCCTAACTCACAAATGGTGCATCGGTTTAAAATGATTTATATATGAAAAATGCTTAGAATTTCATCAAGATTAATAATAGCCAACTTTCAATCATGTTTAAAATGTTGGTTGTGTTTATTTTGCATAATGCCATATTAAAATGATTTATTTCATAACTAAATAACCGTAGCTCCAAACTTAACAAACTTTATATGTAAATGGGGTAGAAAAATGCCTAGTTTAACGTGGTGTACTTGCTTTGCATGTTAAACAACTCAAAAATATGGTTTAGGGAAGAACAGTACCAAATTCAAATATTGCACATGGGGATTTTCCGAACTTGTTGCTTGTTGTTTCGGCCTCATTTAAACTTTCCTAGATAGGTAGTTTTATTTTGCATCACCTTTTGCCATGCTAACCAACATTTAATATTGTTGAGTACATAAACGAGAGAGAACTAAATAAGTCATGTGGTGTTCAGTCAATATGCAACTCATTGCATATTGAGCTCCACTTAATTTGTAGTATTGTGTGTTGCACTTTGCCATGCCATGTTTCATTAAACCGGACATGCATTATACTTGGTTGTGCATCATGCCTTGTTTATGTGATGGTTGTTTACTATATTGCTTAATTCTTTCCGGGTTGCTTCTCTCGTTAGCTTCGGTTTCGATGTTGTGAGTATCCGTTCGACTACATCCGTTCGTCTACTTCATGGACTCGTTCTTCTTCCTTGTGGGATCTCAGGCAAGATGACATAACCTCGAATTCACTTCTATCTTTGCTTGCTAGTTGTTCGCACTATTGCCATGCCGCGATACCTACCACTTGCTATATCATGCCTCCCATATTGCCATGTCAAGCCTCTAACCCACCTTTCCTACCAAACTGTTGTTTGGCTATGTTACCGCTTTTGCTCAACCCCTCTTATAGCGTTGCTAGTTGTAGGTCAAGTTGAAGTTTGTTCCATGTTCGAACATGGATATTGTTGGGATATCATTACTATCTCTTATTTTTAATTAATGCATCTATATACTTGGTAAACGGTGGAAGGCTCAGCCTGATTCCTGGTGTTTTGTTCCACTCTTGCTGCCCTAGTTTCCGACATACCAGTGTTATATTCCTTTATTTTGCGTTCCTTACGCGGTTGGGTGTTATGGGAACCCCTTGACAGTTCGCTTTGAATAAAACTCCTCCAGCAAAGCCCAACCTTGGTTTTACATTTTCCTAACAACCTATTACCCTTCCCTTGGGTCGGCCAACTTAAGGGTCATCTTTATTTTAACCCCCCCCCCCCCATGCCAGTGCTTGTCTAAGTGTTTGTCCGAACCGGGGAACCTGCGGGGCCACCTCGGGGCAACATGAGGGCTGGTTTTACTCATAGCTTGACCTATCCGGTGTGTCCTGATAGTGAGATATCTGCGACTCCTATCGGGATTGTCGACACATCAGGCGTGTCACAGCCCTAGCTTTACCCTGGCCTTGGACTAGTTTGGTTGCTGCATCATGTTGAAATTCAATTGAATTTTGAATTGAGGAATTTTCCAATCCTCAGAAAACCTCTAAAAATAAGCAACATTTAAATCTCATCAAATGAGTCCAAGAAAATGTTCCTGTTATTCTATGAAAATATTGGCATGAGGTGAAATTCAAACCAATATTTTTGGAGTCACAGAAATAATTTATTTGGGCCTTTGATTTAAATCAATAATATATTTGCGTTGGAATTATTTCTGTGATATAAGAAATAATGTCCAAATAATCCTAAACTGAAATGTTCCATGTTGGGTTTATTCCATACAGTGAGCATGAGAAGTTTGGTAATTTTTGGAAGTGTCTAAGTATTTTTAATAAAGCCCTAAAGACTACAGAATAATAGAAAACAAAATTAAAAGAGGAAGAGGGAGAACCTACCTGGTGGGCCAACCAGCCCACCACTGTAGCAGCCCAGCCGGGCAAAGCCAGCCCAGCCCACCTCCACCTCCCTGTCGTCTTCCACCTCCTGCCAGTGGGCAGGAGGGCGTGTCACCGCGCGGGCACTCGCCCCTCGCCACCTCCTGCTTCCTCCTCGGGCCTTCTAGCGACGCCACGGAGACGCCCCGTGACCCCTCGCTCCTCTCCCTCACTCTCTGCTCTCCCCCTCGCCCTTTGCTCCCTCTCCCGAGCACACCCGAGCGGAGCTTGTTGTCGCCGACACAATTTACCGCGGCCACCGTCCATCCCGTGCCTCCCCGATGGGTCCAGAGGAATTGCCATCGCCTTCTGCGTCATCCAACCCATTCGACCGCGGGAGCCCTGTAGCTTCTTCCCCGAGCTCATCCCCATCCTTCGGCCGCCGGCAACCTCACCGGCGATTCGACGCTGTCTCCGCCTCCCCGAGCCCGCTTAGTCCTCCCCTGACATCGCTGTGAGCTCCGACACCTTTCCCCCTCCTCCCCGAGATCGTTTCCATCCTCTAGCTATGCCAGCCGCCGTTCCGCCATGGACGTTGCTCTTGCAGCCACCATGCGTCTCCACTCGAGCTTGAGCCTCCGGCGTGCTCCTGGGGCAACCGAGAGGCCAACGCAGCCACTAGTTGGCCCCCTAGTGCATCGCAGCCTCGTGCCCGCATGTTCCCAAACTCCGGCCACCGCCGCGAGCTCCATTCCGGTGGACTCCGGCCACCCCAGCTCCAGCCACTGCCACGAGTGAATGCGGGCAATTCCCAGCTCCGCGTAGATGCCCTCAGCAGGCACAGTCGCGCTCTGTAGCGCCGCCCCGACCAACTCCGGCGAGTTCCCGCCGCTGCTATGGTCGCCGCCATCACCTGCTGACGTGGCGCCATTAGCTTAGGCGCTAAACTCGTTTACTTAGTGCCTGTGTGGATGACATGTGGGTCCCCGGGCCCAACTAGTTTAGTCTAACTCCCTGTTTAGGTTAGTGCTAATCAGTGTGGACCCCACATGTCAGCATTCAGTTGGTCAAGTCAACATTGACCGGTCCCACCTGTCATCGACCCAAACCATCCTCAGACACTGACTAGTGGGTCCTAGCGTCAGGTTTGACCTAGACTGACGCTGTTGACTTGATGACATCACTCTTACATCATGCTGACGCAGCAAAACCTTTTCTGGATTATATATAAATCTAAATGATTTATATATTTTCAGAAAATGCATAAAACTTGTAGAAATCATAGAAAATAATCTATAACACAGAATGAAATAATTTATATATGAAAAATTATCAGAAAAATTCAAGGAATCTGTCTATGGCATTTTCATGCATGTTTGAACAATGTTTGTCCTCTATTTTGGACAAAACAAATAAATGGCATTTAATTAATCATATATGGAGTTTGAATTTCAATCTTGTATTCAAACCAACTTGATTTAATTGTGTTGCTAGTTGCATTAGCTCAATCAATAACATATTGCCATGTCATTATCATGCATCATGCTGTGCATTGCATTGATTGTGTTCCTTCTCTGTTGCCGGTGGTTGTCCCCTCTCGGTAGACGTTGTACCGATGCTGTGATCGTTGACACTGATGAAGACCCAATGATATCTTCAGAAGTGCCAGGCAAGCAAAACCCCCTAGTTCATTACGATACAATCCCACTATCTCGCTCCTGCTCTCTTTTACTGCATTAGGACAACAACGATTCAACTGTTACTTGCTACGGTAGTTGAACCCTTATCCTCTACATGACCTCTCATTGCCACAGTAAATAGATGAAACCCACTGGCATGAGTAGGAGTTGTTTGAGCCCTGATGTGCCTACTCATTCATGCTTGTTTGTCATGCCTGCTATTACTTAGAGTTCTGTCAGTTCTGATTCATCGGGAATGAATTGGAACATGATGAACATGTCCTACATTTGAAAGCTAAGTGTGTGAACACGATTTGGTATAGGTAGCGGTGAGAGGCCATGTAGGAGTACATGGTGGGTTGTCTCATTGCAGCCGTCCTCAGGAACTGAGTTCTGTGTCTGTGATCCATGAACAGCTACTACCACTCATTGGGATCCCTAATTGACCCTCTCGGCTTCTTAATCACCCTTGTACTCTGTCCAGGAGTTGCAACTAGTTTCTGGTGTTTGTAGGTTATGTGTTGGCGGCCGTGCGTAGCGCTGACCCTAGGGGTGGGCTACGATGCGGTAGATACACTATGGCCGGGCATGCCGGGCGCCCGTTTGGTGTCTCGGAACCCTGTACACATCGTTCGGGGCCGTATGTAGAAACCTCGGCTGGACTCCCTACGAATGGAACCTGGATAGGCGATAAACCAGGACTAGAGACTTGAGTGTGTAGGTAGGCCGTGGCCGACACCCTCGTTGGGCTTCCGGTTGAACGTTGCCGAGTACATGTCGTGTAAATGGCGGTAAGTGGTGAGAGCGTGTGTGAAGAAGTACACCCCTGCAGGGTTAACATCATCTATTCGAATACTCATGTCCGCGGTAATGGACTTCTCGGTTGCCTATAACAGTTCATAGACAAGTGAAAGTGGATACTCTAAAACTCGCAAGAAAAGTGTGAGTGCTATGGATGGCCTTCTCGTAGGGAGACGGGAGTGGATCCATAGTGGTGTATTGAATGGTGAATATATGGACTCGTGTGCGCCACCTCAAAAGAGTTGCTTGCAGTCGTAGTTCAAGTTAGCCACTGAGTCAAAGCTGGCTTGCTGTAGTAAAACTCCACCACCCGCCTTGTTGATACCGATGCATATTTAGCTAGTTCTGATGTAAGTCTTGCTGAGTACCTTTGTACTCACGTTTGCTTAATTTATGTTTTGTAGAGAGACTTCAGTCTCGCTAGTAGTTCCGTGTGGACTTCGACGTTTAGCTTGATACCTCAGCTACGATCTTGTGCCCTAGGCGGGATCTGGTAGATAGTCAGGCTTCTTAGCCTTTTTCATTTGTAGACGTCTATTCTCAGACATGTTAAGCTTCCGCATGTGCTTGGACATGTATGATATGATTGTTGGGTAATGAGACCCATGTTTGTAATATCTCGCTCCTCCGAGCCTAATGAATAAATACTTGAGTTGTAGAGTTATGTTGTGATGCCATGTTGTATTTACACATATCGAGCATATTTTGTGTATGATTGAAATGCTTGGTATGTGTGGGATCCGACAATCTAGTTGTTTATCCTTGACGACCTCTCTTATGGGGAAATGTAGTCTAGTGCTTCCATGAGCCATAGTAGTCCGCTACAGCCCGGTTCACCGGAGTCCTGTTAGCCTAGCACTACTGCTCAGGACACTTGACTGGCCGGCATGTGTTTCATTTCATTCCTGTGTCTGTTCCTTCAGGGAATGTCATGCGGTGACATCCAGAGTCCTGCCTAGCCTGCTACAGTCCGGGTTCCCAGAGTCCTGTTAGCCCAGTGCTACAGCCCAGATTCACACGCTGCTGACCGACATGCTCGATGTCAATCATGTATGCCTGTCCCCATAGGTTAGTGCCGCTTTGGGTTCACGACTAGCCATGTCGGCCCGGGTTCTTTGTCATATGGATGCTAGCTATACTATCATATACGTGAACCAAAAGGCGCAAACGGTCCCGGGCCATGGTAAGGTGACACCCTTGGGAATACCGTGCGTGAGGCCACAAAGTGATATGAGGTGTTATCGGCTAGATTGATGTGACTTGGAATCGTGGTCCTGACAGCTTTGGTATCAGAGCCTGACTGCCTGTAGGATTACCAAGCCAACCGGTCGAAGTTGAGTCTAGAAATGCTTTAGTTATGTAAGGGAATTGATTGTGGAAGGGAACATAAGGCTCTTTTTACTCCTTATCCTCATGACCTTCTGATTTGAGTCATCTTATCTTTTCTACAGGGTTAAGAACTAGGTTTCTCTTCTATCTCTCAGGATGACGTGTTACTAAACCGTAGTTGCCTAGGATTGTTGAGTTCAAGCCTGAGTTCAGTTCCTACTGCTTCCATATATTCATAGCTAGCACTAGAACCTTGATAAGATGTTGTTAAGTGGTTATGCCACCATTTTTGCAGGTTTTCTCAAATCTTTTTGAGCAATTACAATCGTTGTGCTGTCCGAGTCATCCCAGGTCTCTAAATAGTCTGATGCATTTGCAAATCCTTTGTTTCCATTTCTGATATCCTTTTGGGCCAGATTAACCACACTAATCGGTGAGTTGAGGCACTCTGTTGCCTCGACATATAGGTTGGAGCTGGTATTATGACCCTAGGTGTCTTAGAGGATCACCTAGTAATCTAGCCATGTCTTGTGTTCCTAGTGTGATGATTTTGGCCACAATTCTCGAAAGCATTCCGCGATGCCATTTAGTTAGTAGGTATTCTATTCCTGGGTTTGAACCCGAGATGCACCCTACTTCATGTTGTTAGTATTTGCTAGTTCCCTTAAGATATTAGTAACCTTTGCGATAGTCCTCGAGGTCTGTGGTATTTCTTTCTTCCAAATACCATGAACCATTAAGGCAGAAGTTCTTTGAACCAAAAGATCACCATTAGAGTACTCCCGAGGAGTTCTCCATTCATAATTGTGATTCTGCCAGTTCCACCTTTTTCCATGAGTTATCCAGAAGAAATGTTGAGCTTGCTCGACATACTAATCTATGCATCCACAACTCAGAAAGATATATGTTCCTTTGAGTCGTTCCTGTTTAGTTGTTTTCTGACCTTTGTCTATCAATTGATAGTCAAGAGTATGTGTGCATTTGTGCTCATCGATGCCTATTATTCTTGTGGTCCATCAAGCCATTCTATTCCGGGATTACGAGGAGAAACAAACTCCAGTACCTCATCCATCTCTGGGATTGGGTCAAAGTAGTTGTATTCCGCAGATCAAAATGCCAATCCAGCTTTTCTTCTGTTCTACCTTGGAGTGTTGCCTCCTTATGTCAGGAGCATCATGAGAATTGCACCTTCTCTTATGAATTCTTGACGCAGTTATACTTCTTGCCATCATTGTTCATTCCGCGGTTCCCATATTATTGTAACCGGAATGCCGGCAAGTGAGTCGTGATGTGTGAAATCAATACTCCTAGCAACTCCGTTGCTTGGTAGTTAATGGACAATATTCTCATTCTTAGCGTGTTGGTTATTGAATCATCATTCTAAGATAGATTGTGCTACCTAGTCCTTATTTCCAGTGCACTCTTCGATCAATGATTTAGGATTAATCAATTCCTTACTTATTTGATCATATCATCTTGCTCTGAAAAGCAAGATTGTTCTCGAGCTTAATAATATATCGGTGGTTCGTGATTTTCCGAATGTCTTCTCGGAAGTGTTACCAAGTTGTCACCTGACCACTAGGTTGAGTTCGTGATCAAGTTGGTTTCTTGTAAACCACCCCTTTTCTCCAAGAATCCGTGTTGGATACCCCTGAGCTAGTTGGTTAAGCTAAACAACAACCTAGAGAGTTGAAAGATAAAAGCATGCCCAACTTAGTTCATTCCAAAGGGATATCTTTTGTGTGTGTGTTAAAGAAAGATGATATCTCCATCGATTGGTCCTCATGATCAGTTGTTGGATCTATTGCCTTGTGAAAACTTTGACTTGAGTATGGACTATCGTCAAGTCAAATCAGAACCAACGATGTTCGTAATGTTGTCTTACTCGTGGTTGTTTCCTCGAGCATACACCGTTATATCTTTTGGGTTTGACCAATGCTATCACCTTGTTCACATAATTATGGAATTCCATCTTCACGGAAATCTGGATGACCTGTTGTTGAGCCCATCGACAATATTTCCATCTTATCCATGACTCATGTTGAACATTAAGCTAGTGTTGGAAACTTTGAAAGCATTTCTTCATGCTAGCTCATGAAGCATATGTTTGGTATAAGAAGTGACTCCCTTTGAATCACGTGCATTTGATGCAAGTTGCCGCCGTGGATTTGAGAAAGTTTGTTTTGCTTCCTCTCGAATCATCCCAAATCAGTCGTGCATACGTGCGAAGTATTCTGTGGTTTGGAGACTTGCATCCTTCATTCTATATGTGTCCCTAGCACACCAAGCCACTGATTGAATTGTTCAAGGAGAAGAAGTTCCTTCTTAAGAGCATGCCTTATGCAAGGACTTTGATATCCTCGATGGTGGTTCCCCACCTGAACTCGATAGTGTTTTATTATAAGACTACTATGTGGCCATTCTTGTCTTGGACAACATGTTCACATGTGTGTGGCAGAACCCGCTCATGTTTTGGAGTTTACTATCGTACTTCAAATCCCGAGAATCTCGCAACATCATCTCGTCGATTTTTGTTGCAAACTTTCTTCTAGACATGTTGTCTGAAATATCCCGTTACCATCCAGATCTGAATCTCAGGCAGATATGATGGTTGGAGCTACTCCAAGATTTATGATGTAGGTCCTGACAAGGTTGATGTTTTGGCCGACACACCTAGCCGGAAGATCTATCGCTGTAGTATCTTGATTGAGCTATTTCACAATCTTCTCCATGAGGATTTAGTGCAACTTATTCTAGAAATTGTTCCTCAGGGGTCGTTGTGCTCTCGGTTTCCTCGATTATGCTAGAACCATTCAAACAGTGGAATCACTCTCTACTATTGAGTTTATTCCTAGTTACTAGAATCGTTCCCAATATTTGCATTTTGTTTCCAGCTTGCACCACCGTTGTGCCATTCTATCTTGGACTATCTTCTCGGTAATTCCTGGTCAGGATCGTCTTCAATAGTGGTACTACCATGGGTTCCATCCATTTCCGATGATAAGAAAAGTCATCCATTGAGTTGTCTTCAACAATGTAGTCCACATCATCCATCCTAGTCCGAGTATGCAATTTCTTCGAGCTCTTTCAAACAATCAATTGTAATTTGCCTTAAGCTGGTATGAAGAGTTTCATTGATCTATGGATCAAAAGTAATTCTTTTTGCCACTTAAGGGAACAGTCCAACGAGTCACCTTTCCCAAGGTGCCCCGTTACAGGATCATGACAATTGTTTCCTCCCCACCTTGACACCATCCACCATCTTTCTAAGCGTGGAATTGTTGCCCACCAAATTAAACCCTGTCATATTTCTTCCATCCCTCTCAATGTGTTTTGTGTCTCAACTCGAGATGTTTCAACATCTCATTCCACGAGCTGATATTGTATAACTCGATCTTCGAGAACATCAATCCTAGTAGAGTTTCTTTCCGTCATCATATCGTAGATGAAGATCTCAAAAGCGAGGATGTCAAGATCAACGTATGCTATGAATCAACAACCTTATGAGGTGCAACTTGGATCGTGAAGATTGTGTTGGTCTTGTGCCCCCTCTGTCTTCTCACCTCACGTCTTGAATCTCGGGACGAGTTTCTTGTTTACTGGGGGTGAGTTGTCACAGCCCTAGCTTTACCCTGGCCTTGGGCTAGTTTGGTTGCTGCATCATGTTTAAATTCAATTGAATTTTGAATTGAGGAATTTTCCAAGCCTCAGAAAACCTCTAAAAATAAGCAACATTTAAATCTCATCAAATGAGTCCAAGAAAATGGTCCTGTTATTCTGTGAAAATATTGGCATGAGGTGAACTTCAAACCAATATTTTTGGAGTCACAGAAATAATTTATTTGGGCCTTTGATTTAAATCAATAATATATTTGGGTTGGAATTATTTCTGTTATATAAGAAATAATGTCCAAATAATCCTAAACTGAAATGTTCCATGGTGGGTTTATTCCATACAGTGAGCATGAGAAGTTTGGTGATTGTTGGAAGTGTCTAGGTATTTTTTAATAAAGCCCTAAAGACTACAGAATAATAGAAAACAAAATTAAAAGAGAAAGAGGGAGAACCTACCTGGTGGGCCAACCGGCCTACCACTGTAGCAGCCCAGCCCACCTCCACCTCCCTGTCGTCTTCCACCTCCTGCCAGTGGGCACGAGGGCGTGTCACCGCGCGCGCGCGCTTGCCCCTGGCCACCTCCTGCTTCCTCCCTGGGCCTTCTAGCGACGCCACGGAGACGCCTCGTGACCCCTCGCTCCTCTCCCTCACTCTCTGCTCTCCCCCTCGCCATCTGCTCCCTTTCATGAGCACACCCGAGCAGAGCTCGTCATCGCCGACGCAATTTACCACGGCCACCGTCCATCCCGTGCCACCCCGATGGGTCCAGAGGAACCGCCATCGCCTTCTGCGTCATCCACACCAACCCATTCGACCGCGGGAGCCCTGTAGCGTCTTCCCCGAGCTTATCCCCAACCTCCGGCTGCCGGCAACCTCGCCGGTGATTCGCCGCCGTCTCCGCCTCCCGGAGCCCACTTAGTCCTCCCTTGAGATCGCTGTGAGCTCCAACACCTTTCGCCCTCCTCCCCGAGATCATTTCCGTCCTCTAGCTATGCCAGCCGCTGTATCCGAGCGCCGCCGTCCGTCATGGACGTTGCTCTCACAGCCACCGTGCATCTCCACTCGAGCTTGAGCCTCCGGTGTGCTCCTGGAGGAACGGAGAGGCCAACGCAGCCGCTAGTTGGCCCCCTAGTGTATCGCAGCCTCGTGCCCGCATGTTCCCGAACTCCGGCCATCGCCGCGAGCTCCATTCCGGTGGACTCCGGCCACCCCAGCTCCAGCCGCTGCCACGAGTGAATGCGGGCGATTCCCAACTCCGTGTAGATGCCCTCAGCACGCCCAGCCGCGCTCTGTAGCGCCGGCCCGACCAACTTAGGCGAGTTCCCGCCGCTGCTATGGTCGCCGGCGTCACCTGCTGACGTGGCGCCATTAGCTTAGGCGCTAAATTCGTTTAGTTAGTGCTTGTGTCGATGACATGTGGGTCCCCGGGCCCAACTAGTTTAGTCTAACTCCCTGTTTAGGTTAGGGATAATCGGTGTGGACCCCACATGTCAGCTTTGACTTGGTCAAGTCAACATTGACCGGTCCCACCTGTCATAGCCCCAAACCAGCTTGAGACACTGACCAGTGGGTCCCAGCGTCAGGTTTGACCTGGGCTGACGCTATTGACTTGATGACATCACTCTCACATCATGCTGACGTAGTAAAACCTTTTCTGGATTTTAAATAAATCTAAATGATTTATTTATTTTGAGAAAATGCCTAAAACTTCTAAAAATCATAGAAAATAATCTATAACTCAGAATGAAATAATTTATATATGAAAAATTATCAGAAAAATTCAAGGAATTTGTTTATGGCATTTTCATGCATGTTTGAACAATGTTTGTACTCTGTTTTGGACAAAACAAATAAATGGCATTTAATTAATCATATATGGAGGTTGAATTTGAATCTCGTATTCAAACCAACTTCATTTAATTGTGTTTCTAGTTGCATTAGCTCAATCAACAACATATTGCCATGTCATTATCATGCATCATGCTGTGCATTACATTGATTGTGTTCCTTGTCTGTTGCCGGTGGTTGTCCCCTCTCGGTAGACGTTGTACCGACATTGTGATCGTTGACACTGATGAAGACCCAATGATATCTATAGAAGTGCGAGGAAAGCAAAACCCCCTTGTTCCTTCAGATACAATCCCACTCCCTCGCTGCTACTGTCTTTTACTTCATTAGGACAACAACGATTCAACTGTTACTTGCTGCGGTAGTTGAACCCTTATCCTCTGCATGACTTGTCATTGCCCCAGTAAATAGATGAAACCCACTAGCATGAGTAGGAGTTGTTTGAGCCCTGATGTGCCTACTCATTCATGCTTGTTTATCATGCCTGCTATTGCTTAGAGTTGTGTTAGGTTTGATTCATCGGGAATGAATTTGAACGTGATGAACATGTCCTACCGTTGAGAGCTAAGTGTGTGAACACGATTTGGTAAAGGTAGTGGTGAGAGGCCATGTAGGAGTACATGGTGGGTTGTCTCATTGCAGCCGTCCTCGGGAACTGAGTTCTGTGTCTGTGATCCATGAACAGCTACTACCAATCATTGGGATCCTTAATTGACCCTCTCGGCTTCTTAATCACCCTAGTACTCTGTCCAGGAGTTGCAACTAGTTTCTGGCGTTTGTAGGTTATGTGTTGGCGGCCGTGCGTAGCGCTGACCCTAGGGGTGGGCTATGATGCGGTAGATACACCGTGGTCGGGCATGCCGGGCACCCGTTTGGTGTCTCGGAAACCTGAACACATCGTTTGGCGCCGTATGTGGAAACCTCGGCCGGACTCCCTACGGATGGAACCTGGATAGGCGATAAACCTGGACTAGAGACTTGAGTGTTTAGGTAGGCCGTGGCCGACACCCTCATTGGGCTTCCGCTTGAAGGTTGCCGAGTACATGTCGTGTAAACGGCGTAAGTCGTGAGAGCGTGTGTGAACAAGTACACCCCTGCCGGGTTAACATCATCTATTTGAATAGCCGTGTCCGTGGTAATGGACTTCTGGGTTGCCTATAACAGTTCATAGACAAGTGAAAGTGTATACTCTAAAACTCGCAAGAAAAGTGTGAGTGCTATGGATGGCCTTCTCGTAGGGAGACAGGAGTGGATCCATAGTGGTGTATTGAATGGTGAATATGTGGACTCGTGTGCGCCACCTCAAAAGAGTTGCTTGCAGCCGTAGTTCAGGTTAGCCACTGAGTCAAAGCTGGCTTGCTGCAGTTAAACTCCACCACCCCCCTTGTTGATACTGATGCATATGTAGCTAGTTCTGATGTAAGTCTTGATGAGTACCTTTGTACTCACGTTTGCTTAATTTATGTTTTGCAGAGAGACTTCAGTCTCGCTAGTAGTTCCGCGTGGACTTCGACGTTTAGCTTGATACCTCAGCTACGATCTTCTGCCCTCGGCAGGATCTGGTAGATAGTCAGGCTTCTTAGCCTTTTTCATTTGTAGACGTCTGTTCTCAGACATGTTAAGCTTCCGCATGTGCTTTGACTTGTATGCTATGACTGTTGGGTCATGAGACCCATGTTTCTAATATCTCGCTCCTCGGAGCCTAATCAATAAATACTTGAGTTGTAGGGTTATGTTGTGATGCCATGTTGTATTTACACATATCGAGCATATTGTGTGTATGATAGAAATGCTTGGTATGTGTGGGATCCGACAATCTAGTTGTTTATCCTTGGCAGCCTCTCTTACAGGGAAATGTAGTCTAGTGCTTCCATGAGCCATAGTAGTCCGCTACAGCCCGGTTCACCTGAGTCCTGTTAGCCCAGCAGTACTGCTCAGGACACTTGACTAGCCGTCATGTGTTTCATTTCGTTCCTCTGTCTGTCCCTTCGGGGAAATGTCACGCGGTGACATCCGGAGTCCTGCCTAGCCTGCTACAGCCCGCGTTCCAGGAGTCCTGTTAGCCTAGTGCTACAACCTGGATTCACACGCTGCTGACCGACACGCTCGATGTGATTCATGTATGCCTGTCCCCATAGGTTAGTGCCGCTTTGGGTTCACGACTAGCCATGTCGGCCCGGATTCTCTGTCATATGAATGCTAGCGACACTATCATATACGTGAGCCAAAAGGCGCAAACGGTCCCGGGCCATGCTAAGGCGATACCCGTGGGAATACCGTGTGTGAGGCCGCAAAGTGATATGAGGTGTTACCGGCTAGATCGATGTGACTTGGAATCGGGGTCCTGACAAGGCGGCTTTGCTGGTCTTGTTTTACCATTGTCAAAATGTCTTGTAACTGGGATTTCGAGACTGATCGGGTCTTCTCGGGAGAAGGAATATCCTTTGTTGACCATGAGAGCTTCTGATGGGCTATGTTGGGACACCCCTGCAGGCTTTGAACTTTCGAAAGCCATGCCCGCTGTGATGTGGCAGATGAGAATTTGTTAATGTCCGGTTGTAGAGAACTTGACACTTAACTTAATTAAAATGCATCAATCGCATGTGTAGCCGTGATGGTCTCTTCTCGGCAGAGTCCGGGAAGTGAACACGGGTCTTGTGTTATGATTGAACATAAGTAGTTTCCGGATCACTTCTTGATCACTTCTAGCTTCTCGACCACTATGTTGCTTCTCTTCTCTCTCTTATTTGCGTATGTTGGACACCATATATGCTTAGTGCTTGCTGCAGCTCCACCTCATTACCCTATCCTACCCATAAGCTTAAATAGTCTTGATCTCGCGGGCGTGAGATTGCTGAGTCCTCATGAATCACAGATAATTCCAAACAGTTGCAGGTGCCGATGATACCAGTGCAGATGACGTAACCGAGCTTGATTGGAAGCTCGATGAAGATCTTGATCGTTGTTTTGTTTCGTTTCCTACTGATCAGTAGTGGAGCCCAGTTGGGACGATCGAGATCTAGCATTTGGGGTTGTATTCTCTTATTTTGGTTCCGTAGTCGGACCATTGTTTGTATTCTACATGATGTATGTTTATTTGTATTTGTGTGAAGTGCGATTGTAAGCCAACTCTATATCCCTTTCTTATTCAGTACATGGGATTGTATGAAGATTACCCCTCTTGCGACAAACCTACCATGCAGCTATGCCTCTAAGTCGTGCCCCGACACGTGGGAGATATACCCGCATTGTGGGTGTTACAAGTGTTGTCCACGTACCCCGGAGACCGTAAGCGGAAGCGTTATGACAACGCGGTTGATGAAGTCGTACATCTTCACGATCCGACCGATCCTAGCACCGAAGGTACGCCACCTCCGTGATCTGCACACGTTCAACTCAGTGACGTCCCACGAACTCTAGATCCATCTGAATGTCGGGGGAGAGCTTCGTCAGAATGACGGTGTGATGATGATGATGATGAAGTTACCGATGCAGGGCTTCGCCCAAGCACTACAATGATATGATCAAGGGGCCACCGCACACGGCTAAACAATCAACTTGTGTGTCTATTGGGTGCCCCACTCCCCCGTATATAAAGGAGTGGATGAGGGGGAGGGCCGGACCTCTATGGCACGCGCAAGGGGGGAGTCCTACGCCCAGTGGGAGCAGGATTCCCCCTTTCCCTTGTTAGAGTAGGAGAGAAGGAAGGGGGAGAGAGGGAGAAGGAAAGGGGGGCCGGCCCCCCACCCCAATTCAGACTGGGCTTGCGGGGGGGGGGGGGGGGGTGGGGGGGAAGCGCCCCCACCTAGGCCTCCTCCTCCTCTCTCCCACTAAGGCCCATTGTCGGTGTCAAAACCGACGGATCTCGGGTAGGGGGTCCCAAACTGTGCGTCTAGGTCGGATGGTAATAGGAGGCAGGGGACACGATGTTTTACCCAGGTTTGGGCCCTCTTGATGGAGGTAAAACCCTACGTCCTGCTTGATTAATATTGATGATATGGGTAGTACAAGAGTAGATCTACCACAAGATTAGAGAGGCTAAACCCTAGAAGCTAGCCTATGGTATGATTGTTGTTCGTCCTACGGAGTAAACTCTCCGGTTTATATAGACACCGGAGAGGGCTAGGGTTACACAAAGTCGGTTACAATGGTTGGAGATCTACATATCCGTATCGCCAAGCTTGCCTTCCACGCCAAGGAAAGTCCCTTCCGGACACGGGACGAAGTCTTCAATCTTGTATCTTCGTAGTCCAGGAGTCCGACCGAAGGTATAGTCCGGCCATCCGGACACCCCCTAATCCAGGACTCCCTCAGTAGCCCCTGAACCAGGCTTCAATGACGATGAGTCCGACGCGCAGATTATCTTCGGCATTGCAAGGCGGGTTCTCCTCCACATTCCGTGTACCTGTTGAATAGTGTCCGGTTTCTTGTAAATGTAGTGCTCCTTGGCTTCTACGCCCAACAATGCCCGTTTTCCACGTGTCAAATGAATACGAAAAGTCAGGGTGTTTTTTATATTTACACCCCTAGCCGCGTGAATGAGCCGCCTATTTAAGATGACGAGGATTTAGATCCAGACCACACCTTCTCCATTCCGCGAGTGTTCTTCAGAGCGTATCTAACAGAGGTCCATTCTATCATGGCCGGCCACCACAGCTCCTCCTCTCGCCCTTCCAGCCCTTAGCCTGGAGATTGGAAGAGGTGCTCCTTCCCTCATAGTGAGCTAGTGAAGCTCCAGACCAAGGTATTTCTCCCCTCGGCCTATATGGTCCTGGTTCAAGCCGGACTTGCTACCTGTAATGACGGAGAGCAAGCGGAGAGCGCCCCCAATCCCTCCAAAGGAGAGCGGGTATGCCTTGCCCCTTACTTAATAAGAGGGCTCGAATTTCCAATTCATCCGTTTCTCCGGGGGCTTCTGGAGTTCTACGGCCTCCAGCTGCACATCCTCACGCCTGCCTCCATATTGCATATCGCAGGCTTCGTAGCCCGTTGCGAGCTGTTTTTGGGCTGCGAGGCTCATTTCACGCTGTGGAAAAGGCTATTCTACCTTGTGCCCCGATCTATGGAGGGGTCGATATATCTAGTGGGCGGAGCCGAAGTGTGGCGCATCGCCGGGACCGGATATCTATCCGGAACCCCAAAGAAGGCGTCCAAGAACTGGCCTTTGGAATGGTTTTATATAGAGGACATCCCGCTGCCGGATCCTGTCCGGATCGGCCTCCCTAAGTTCGACAGTGCTCCCCTAAAGAAGCGCCTAAGCTGGCGTCCATGGAGCCCTCAGAGGGAAAGTGACAGGGACGTTATTTACCTGATGGGCCGGATAAGATTGTTAGCTCATTCCGGACTGACCATGATCGGGGTCATGTCCGCATGCATCATGCGAGGGGTGCAGCCGCTTCAGTATAGAGGCCGCCCCATGTGGTACTTCAACGCGGAGGATGACGCCACCCGCTACGGCTTTAAGGGGTCGGATTCGGCTGCCGCTCTAATAAAGAGCTTGTCAACCCACGGGGTGGATTTTCTATGTACAATCCCCCAAGTTGGGTAAGTGGACACTTTTACTTGCCCATCCGTTTTATATTCCCATTGTCAAATTTTTAGTCTAACGACTTCAACGCAGGAACTGCGCCAGGCTGTTAAAGAAATAAACAGCCCTCCTCCACAACCCGAGGATCCGGGACGGTCCCTCGACCCGGCCTCTCAAGCGGATCCGGACTTATCTGTGGAGCTGATTGATGGAGTGTTTCATCAATTGAGCAAGGACAACGCCTTGGTGGCCATTACGGCCGATTATCCAGGGCTACTCCCAGCCTCGTAGGTAACTGAGACCGGAGTCCCAGCACTTTGAAAAGGGATCTGTCCTCGCGTGTTTTCGATTGCCGTATGACAACCATGTTTTGGAGGGGAGGTCCTTGAGACGGGAGGCCGAGCCTGCGGCGACTAGCCAATGAGGGGCGGCAAGGCCCCGCGAGCTGAAAACAAGTGCGGTCCGGACTGAGGCACCGGCGCAAAGGTATAGCACGCCGCCTTATTCCCAGGTGTTATTCCTACGAGGCATATTAACGCTCGTGCTCTCTTCAGGACGAAGAGACCTCGCCGGACTATTTCCAGAGTGGCTGCCAATCGCTCCTCCACCAGCCATGCTCCAAAGCGTGCTCCGAAAGTGGAGGCGAACATGAGGCACGCACCGGACGCTCCTCGAACGGAGGATGCGGACAGTATGTCTGCCACCAATTCCGAGGTAGATAGTGCCATGAACCACAGGCGTCGCCGGACAGTTCTTTGCGACCCTTGTTTCTCCCAAGAGGCATTGGATGCCTTCAATTCGGGAGACGCGTACCTCCGTGCCACTCAAAATGGTCTAGCCAGAGCCACGGAGCAGTATGTGAAAGACATATGGGTAAGAAAATTTTGGTAATTATATATACGTACCAGTAGCCCCCGAGATTTGAAACAGTTATAATAACTGATTTAAGGATCATTTGTTATGCAGGTTCTTGCAGGAAAGAATACCCTGCTGTCCCAGGAGCTAGAAGAGTGCAAAGCCCAACTTGAGGCCGCACTAGCCGCGGCAGGGGAGCCCAAGGAGACCCCCTCTGGTAATATACGCTTTGAAAGATAAGTATTTTGCGAGGTGCGGCGTGGGTGCAAATCTGACAAATGAAATTGCAGATGGCGCCGGATTAAATCCGGAAGTGCAACAACTGCGACGCCGGCTGAAGGCTGGTGAGAGCGTGCTGACAAAGGTGAGGCGGGAGAAGAACGATCTCCAAGATGCCAACACCAAGCTGGGCGTTGAACTGAAGGACGCTCGTGCCCAGCTGTTGGCCTCCGTGAAGGAGAATCAGCGGCTTTGACGCGGCATATATAGTAAGTGCTTAAACGAACTTTGAAAAAAGAGTTCGGCGAGGAAGTCGACTAACAGAGTAATGTCTGTAGGTATGCTAACAGGTCGTCCTGCAGAGGAAATGCCCGCTTCTACGGGTGACCTTCTTCCCGAGCTCTCACAACTGCACGAGCGAGTTCGGCAGGTGATGCAAGGCATCGCCCAGGCATCGTGGACATGCGTCTCCATGCCCGAAGGCCTTGGAGAGCTTGTAGAGAAGCTGAAGGGAGCGCGGCGGCGCTTCCGATTGTGGAAGATGTCGGCCTGCCGTCAAGGCGCCAGGGAGGCCTAGGCGATGGTGAAGACGCGGTACACGAAGGCTGATCCAACCAACATGGCCGATGTCGGACCCGTAGGGCCCAATGGGAAGGAGATCCCTTTGAGCTTAGTATACGGCCAAGTAGAGTTAGCCGCAAAGTATTCCCAACAGGACTGTAAACTAGACAGCCTATTAGATGGTATTGAAGAGGAATACAATCAGTCAGATTGACTATGTAATTTTAATTGACATGTGTAATGCCTTCTAGCCGGATTGTAGATCGTTTGTCATGGCCGACCTTTTTGCTTCAACCTCGGGACCTGACGGTCCGGAGTGTGTCCGAATACCCTCGCGGTTATATAAGAACCGGGGTATGCCTGGAGAACAGGCGTAGGGGTCATTACTGCTTGAACAGACAAGTGCCCAACTAGTTATGTTATATTACATGGTTAGTAAGAAACATCTTCCAGGGGGAATAGTTCCGTTAGGGGTTCCTTTCCCTGGGAGGCATGCCCTAAAGTGCATGTCCATTCTACAAAAAGAGGCGCAGGAAAAACGTCTAGGGGCGTATAGATAATAATAATAAAAAGATCATCTTTAGTTCACCGACCGAATATTCCCTTAAGAACGCTAGCTTTCGGCTTTACCCAGTCTGAGTTACACATCCGGCTGACCCGGCAGTAACAATCGCAGAAGTGCTCCCTTTACCACCTAGACGAACAATCGGGAACGTAGGGGTAAGCACAAGAGCCAGGCAACCCAGCTTGGCCAAAACTTAAGTCATATCGATGCATATCATGGCGAATAAAAGGTACATGCGGAAGTGTGAAACATGTGTTGGGCATGAAGCCCGTATAAATAAGCTTCTATTTAAAGAAGCCCCCAGGTTTAATGAGCGCAGATAGCGTGTCATTTCATGAGCCTTTAAAGGCTATAAGAGAACGAGAGAGGCGAAGGAGAGAAATGTAAGACAGAAAGTATGTAAAAAGTTGACAGAGGAAGAAGACGAACACAGAGTCCGGCGCTAGGTATAGAATCTTCATAGACGGGCTGCGTTCCATGGGTTCGGCTCGAGTCGGTTATCCGATGCATCTCGCAGGCAGTACGCTCCACCAGTTAGGACTTAGTCAATTATGAAGGGACCTTCCCACTTGGGCTTTGAGTTTGTCCTTTTTCTTGTCTGGAAGGCGTAGAACTAATTCGCCAACGTTGTAATTTTTGGCCCGTACTTCTCTGCTTTGGTATCTTCAAGCCTGCTGTTGATAGAATGCGGAACGGGCTTTTGCCACGTCTCGCTCTTCCTCCAAGGCGTCCAAACTGTCCTGCCGATCGAGCTCGGCTGCTCTTTCTTCATACATGCGCACATGAGGTGAGTCATGAATTATGTCGCAGGGCAAAACTGCCTCTGCGCCGTACACCATGAAGAATGGTGTGTATCCGGTGGTGCGATTTGGCGTGGTCCGCGGCCCCCAGAGTACGGAGTCGAGGTCCTCTACCCAGTGCGTATTAGATTCCTTAAGGGACCGCACTAATCTGGGTTTGATGCCACTCATGATAAGACCATTTACACATTCGACCTGGCCGTTGGTTTGTGGGAGATAAACGGTAGCATAAGAGAGCTTGGTGCCCATGTTTTTGCACCAGAGTTTTACCTCATCGGCCGTAAAGTTCGTGCCGTTATCAGTGATGATGCTGTGGGGGACGTCGGAACGGTGTACAACCCCGGATATAAAGTCTATCACCGGTCCGGATTCGGCCGTCTTAACAGGCTTGGCCTCTATCCATTTGGTGAACTTATCCACCATGACCAGTAAGTATTTTTTCTTGTGGGTTCCGCCTTTAAGGGGTCCAACCATGTCAATTCCCCAGACAGCGAAGGGCCAAGTGATGGGGATAGTGTGGAGGGCGGTGGGTGGCATATGGCTTTGGTTTGCAAAAAGCTAGCAACCGACGCATCGTTGGACTAAGTCCTGGGCGTCTGCCCGGGCCGTCGGCCAATAAAAGCCTGTACGGAAGGCCTTGCTTACAAGGGACCGAGCTGCAGCGTGATGTCCGCCAAGTCCGGCATGAATTTCAGCCAGGAGGTTCCGCCCTTCCTCTTCGGAGATGCACCTTTGAAGGACTCCGGTAGTGCTTTTCTTATAAAGCTTTCCCTCATGGACTCTATAGGCTTTAGATCGCCGCACTATGCAGCGTGCCTCATTTTGGTCCTCAGGGAGTTCCTGCCTGGTAAGGTAGGCGAGGAATGGTTCTGTCCACAGGGTGATGACGGCCATTATTACGTGAGCTGAAGGTGTTATCTCATTCGCAGAGCCTCCAATTGTGTCAGAGTGTTCGGTATTGGGCATTGCGGTTGGGTCCGGGCTGCTATTGCCAGGTTCCCCTTCCCATACTACGGACAGCTTGAACAGCCTTTCCAAGAATATGTTGGGAGGGATTACATCGCGTTTTGCGCCGATGCGTGCCAGGACATCTGCCGCCTGATTATTTTCCCGGGCTATACGGTGAAATTCGAGCCCTTCGAACCGAGCTGACATTTTTAGGATGGCGTTGCGATAAGCTGCCATTTTTGGATCCTTGGCATCAAAGTCTCCATTTATTTGGGATATTGCGAGGTTCGAGTCCCCGCGCACCTCTAGGCATTGAATGCCGATGGATGCTGCCATCCGGAGACCATGTAAAAGGCCCTCATATTCGGCTGCGTTGTTGGAGTCTATGTGCATTATCTAGAGTACATATTGAACTGTGTCTCCTATGGGGGACGTCAAAACGACGCTGGCCCCTAGACCGGCCAACATTTTGGAGCTGTCGAAGTGCATTACCCAGTTTGAATATGTGTCGTACTCTTTAGGGAGTTCGGCCTCTCTCCATTCTGCGACGAAGTTGGCCAAAACATGCGTCTTGATAGCTTGCCGTGGCTTGTAAGTTATGTCAAACGGGAGGAGCTTAATGGCCCATTTTGCAATCTGGCCCGTCGCATCGCGGTTGTTTATAATATCGTTAAGTGGCACATCCGAGGCTACTGTTATTGAACACTCTTGAAAGTAGTGTCGCAGCTTCCGGGATGCCATAAATACCGTGTATGCAATCTTTTGATAATGCGGGTACCATGACTTGCACGGAGTAAGGATAGTGGACACATAATAGACTGGCTTTTGAAGTGGGAATTTGTGTCTGTCCGTTTCTCGTTCGACGACGAGCACTGTGCTTACAACCTGATGGGTTGCCGCAATGTATAATAGCATTGGTTCGACAATGTTTGGCGCGTCCAGTACTGGGTTTGTTGCCAAGATGGCTTTTATTTCGTCGAGTCTAGCCGTGGCTGCATCCGTCCACTCGAAGTGTTCGGTGCGCCGAAGGAGGCGGTAAAGGGGTAGGGCCTTTTCTCCTAAGCAGGAGATAAAGCGGCTTAGAGCCGCCACGCATCCGGTTAATTTTTGTATTTGTTTGAGGTCCTTCGGGATATCCAATTGTGACAGATCTCGGATCTTGGCTGGATTTGCTTCAATTCCTCTACCGGATACAATGAAGCCCAAGAGCTTTCCGACTGGAACGCCGAAAATGACTTTTTCCGGGTTGAGCTTGATGTCGTATGTTCGGAGGTTATCGAATGTTAGCCTCAAGTCGTCTACTAGAGATTCTACATGTCTTGTTTTAATGACCACATCATCTACGTATGACTCCACTATTTTGCCGATCTAGTTTGCCAGACATGTCTGAATCATGCGCTGATATATTGCACTGGCAGTTTTGAGCCCGAAGGGCATTGTGTTGATGCAGAATGGGCCGTATGGTGTGATGAATGCTGTTGCGGCTTGGTCTGACTCTCCCAACTTTATTTGATGGTAGCCGGAGTATGTGTCGAGGAAACACAATGAATTGTGTCCTGCGGTAGCGTCGATAATTTGATCGATGCGGGGGAGAGGGAAGGGATCCTTTGGGAAAGCCTTGTTAAGGTCTTTGAAATCAACGCACAGGCGCCAGGATTTGTCCTTCTTTGGTACCATCACCAGGTTTGCTAGCCAGTCCGGATGTTTGATATCTTTGATGAATCTGGCCTCCAATAACTTGGCTAGTTCTTCTCCCATGGCCTGTCTCTTAGGTTTGGAAAAACGCCGAAGAGCCTGCTTGACTGGCTTGAATCCTTTTAGGATATTTAAGCTGTGTTCGGCCAGTCTGCGTGGGATTCCAGGCATGTCTGAAGGGTGTCAGGCGAAAATGTCCCAGTTCTCTCGTAGGAACTCTCGCAGTGCGGCATCTACATCAGGGTGTAACTGTGCCTCGATGGAAGCTGTTTTATTGGGGTCCGTTGGATGGACCTGGAATTTGACTATTTCGTCCGCTGGTTTAAAGGAGGTGGACTTGGATCTTTTATCTAGTATCACATCATCCCTATTCATCATGGAGCGCAGCGCAGTCAGTTCCTCAGCCGCTAGGGCTTCGGATAGCACCTCGAGGGCCAGTGTGGCTGTCTTGTTTTCAGCGCGGAGTGCTATGTCCGGATCACTAACGAGAGTGATGATTCCGTTAGGCCCGGGCATCTTGAGCTTCATGTACCCATAATGGGGTATTGCTTGCAAGACTGTAAGCGCTTCCCGCCCTAGCAGAGCGTGATATCCGCTACTGAACGGGGCCACCTGGAATGTGACCTCTTTGGACCTGTAATTATCCGGCGTGCCGAACACCACATCTAGTGTGATTTTTCCTGTACAACGCGCTTGCCGACTGGGGATTATTCCTCTAAAGGTTGTGCTGCTTTGCTCAATGCGGTTCTAGTCTATTTCCATTTTTGAAGGGTTTCCTCATAAATGAGGTTCAATCCGCTGCCGCCATCCATGAGTACCTTGGCAAGACGAAAGCCGTCCACTATTGGACTGAGGACCAATGCGGCTGGTGCTCGGGCTGTTCGGAATTTAGGTTCGTCACTTGCGTTAAAAGTAATAGCCGTGTCACTCCATGGGTTTATTGTTGCTACTTGGTAGACTTCGGCAAGGCCGCGGAGTGTTCTTTTTCGCATATTATTTGATGCAAAAGTCTCGAAGACTGTTAATACCGTACTGGTTTCTCTGGGGTGGCTTTCTGTGGCTTCTGGAATTAGAAGATCTTCGCCAATTTTTGCCACCTGCCAGAGTATCCAACATGCTCTAAGGCTATGAGTTGGTGTGGCGCCCTCTACACTGTGAATTTTACAGGGTCCATAAAGCCATCCTTCCAGTACGGTTCCATTCCCTGTAGAGGGCTTTTGCTTTTTGGTATTGAACCCGGGTGTCTGACGATGATGCACCCTTTTATTTCGGACCGGGTTTGTATTCAAGGCCGGATTGTCCCAAAATTTTGTCTTGGTTTTCCAGGCACTTTCCATCGAACAGTACTTTCATACTATGGATGCCAAGTCAGCAAGGCGTGTAATATCACAGCGACTTATGGCGTTGAGGATTCCCTTGCCCATGCAATTATTGCAGAAGAATGAAATTGCATCTTCCTCGCGGCAGTCCTTTATCCTGTAATGATGTACTGTTTCTTTGGGCTCTTGCCTAATTTGGGATAGATCGCTTATGTATGGGTGGGTGAGTGGAATCAAATTGAAACCTGACCCAATCTGAGACCCAGGTGCCAAGTAGTTTCCGAACTTGGACATTGGGATTCTTGGATGCGGCCCAATGAATCTAGTCCGTCGCCTGACTTTCAGTTCAGGTCTTGAGTGATATCCTCCCCTCCGCGGGTATCCGGCTTGGAGGGATCGGGAATCCGGACATAGCTAGTCCTTAAGATAGATGAAGGGTCGCCGCACTGTCCCTCTACCACGGCAATGTGATGGGTGACCTGGGGACAGTTAATCTCTCTCAGATCGAGTTGAGACCCAATCTGGTCGTAATCCGTAGCGACTCCCAGGCGGCGATGCGATCCAAGAGCTCGTTTAAGGAAGAGAGCTCCATTGGATCTAGCTGCTCGGCGAATTCCGAGCTGACGTGAAGATTGCTTTCGATGACCCGAGAGGTCATCGTCGGCACAGCAGCCGAACAGGTGGTCATAAGGAAACCGCCTAGCTGGAGAGCTTGGCTGACAGCCAAAGCTATCTTAGCAACGGGGCCGTCTGTAAAGATAGGATGAGGCATCCTTCCTGATGGCGACGGCACAGAGGAACTCTCAATGAAAGCACCAATGTCGGTGTCAAAACCGGTGGATCTCGGGTAGGGGGTCCCGAACTATGCGTCTAGGTCGGACGGTAACAGGAGGTAGGGGACACAATGTTTTACCCAGGTTCGGGCCCTCTTGATGGAGGTAAAACCCTACGTCCTGCTTGATTAATATTGATGATATGGGTAGTACAAGAGTAGATCTACCACGAGATCAGAGAGGCTAAAGCCTAGAAGCTAGCCTATGGTATGATTGTTGTTCGTCCTATGGACTAAAACTCTCCGGTTTATATAGACACCGGAGAGGGCTAAGGTTACACAGAGTCAGTTACAATGGTAGGAGATCTACATATCCATATCGCCAAGCTTGCCTTCCACACCAAGGAAAGTCCCTTCCAGACATGGGACAAAGTCTTCAATCTTGTATCTTCATAGTCCAGGAGTCCGGCCGAAGGTATAGTCCGGCCATCCGGACAGCCCCTAATCCAGGACTCCCTCACCCATTAAGGCTCATACACTCCCCGGGGGTTCCGGTAACCCCCCCCGGTACTCTGGTAAATTCCCGAACTCACCCGGAACCATTTCGATGTCCAAACATAGCGTTCCAATATATCGAACTTTATGTCTCAACCATTTTGGGACTCCTCGTCATGTCCGTGATCATTTCTGGGACTCTGAACTACCTTCGGTACATCAAAACACATAAACTCATAATATTGATTGTCATCAAACGTTAAGCGTGCAGACCCTACAGGTTCGAGAACTATGTAGACATGACCGAGACTCATATCCGGTCAATAACCAATAGCGGAACCTCGATGCTCATATTGGCTCCTACAAATTCTACAAAGATCTTTATCGGTTAAATCGCATAACAGTATACGTTGTTCCCTTTGTCATCGGTATGTTACTTTCCCGAGATTCGATCGTCGGTATCTCAATACATAGTTCAATCTCTTTAACAGCAAGTCTCCTTAATCGTTCCGTAATGCAACACCCCATAAGAAACTCATTAGTCACATTGCTTGCAAGGCTTATAGTGATGTGCATTACCGAGAGGGCCCAGAGATACCTCTCCGATACACGAAGTGACAAATCCTAATCTCGATCTATGCCAACTCAACAAATACCATCGGAGACACCTGTAGAGCATATTTATAGTCACCCAATTACGTTGTGACGTTTGATAGCACATGAAGTGTTCCTCCTGTATTCGGGAGTTCCATCATCTCATAGTCATAAGAACATGTATTAGTTATGAAGAAAGCAATAGCAACAAACTAAACAATCATCATGCTAAGCTAACAGATGGGTCAAGTCAATCACATCATTCTCTAATGATGTGATCTCGTTAATCAAATGACAACTAATGTCTATCGTTAGGAAACTTAACAATCTTTGATTTACGAGCTAGTCAAGTAGAGGCATACTAATGACACTCTGTTTGTCTATGTATTCACACATGTCCTAAGTTTCCGGCTAATACAATTCTAGCATGAATAACAAACATTTATCATGATATAAGGAAATATAAAGAACAACTTTATTATTGCCTCTAGGGCATATTTCCTTTAATGGTCCACCGCATCGGATCTGCTTAATCGGCACCCTCGTCCACCACAGTGTATGTCCTTCACTGACTCCCTCGTCCGCCCCATCGCTGGTCCTTCATACAAGCCCTCGTACGCAGCAACAGATCCACCTCACCAAAAGCATTGCACACAACACTGGATGTGCTTCACGGATGCCTTCATCCACTTCACCGGACCTGTTCCATGGACGCCATATTCGACTCCATCGACCCTGCTTTACTGACGCCGCAACCTCATCAAGTTATTTTGATTTTGTACTCCATTGGTTTTTCTCTTCTTTATTGTGGAACTGTTCACTTACCACAGATGAGCTTTCTTGTATGTCGATAGGTGCCGCAACCAAAGCACCGGAGCCGCTTCAACAATGGCTACAGCCGGCCCAAACTCAACTACAACACGAGCAACATCGACGATCTTTAGCTATCAAGTATGACAACGATACCCATACACTGCCGAGAATCAGGTACTATTATCCAATGGACGACGCCTACGTTCATTTTCTTAGCATAAGCACCGCACCTTTGAATTTCTTCAGGGCATCATTCAATTTTTTATGACACATGTTATTCTGCTTGAACCTATAGGGCCATAATTCTTCCAGTGAACATCTTACATCTGCTAAATTACAAACCAGTGCACATATAGTTACAATGCTTTAGTTTTGTCCTAAGTATTAGTGTATTTCCTAGATATCACTGCCTACTATTTTACTTCTTGCATGCTATATTTGTGATAATGGTGTTGTTCGGATGGCACCTGTTGGTTCCATCAGACTACTTCATGTTCTCTATCCTTAATTGCACCGGAGACGGCCGGAGCATCGCCGACTATGAGCGAGGTGGATGGCCAGTGCGGGCGAGGCCGAAGCCAATGATGCGGGACGTGGGAGGGGGCGGCGTCAGGGGCGCGGAGTTGCAGCACGGCAAGCACGAGGCGCGCGGCGACCGCGGAGCGATGCGCGCAGTGGGTGGGCGAGGTCGGGACGCGGGCGCGGCAGGGCAAGTGCGAGCGCCAGGTGCGGGCAGAGGCCAGCAAGGCCGGCGCGCGGGGCGCGTGCGGTGGCTGCCCGGGCGACACGCGGGTGCGCTAGGAGGAGCACTGCGGGGCAAGGGAGAGAGAGGAGGGAGAGGCGGGCGCACACGGGGCCGGTAGGGGATGGGTAGTGGGTCTCGGGGTGGAGGTCGGGGACGGCGGCGGGGCGGAGCGGGAGGCAGGCCGGCGGTGGCGTCCGTCAAGGTAGCTCCGGCGACGAGGTGACGGCGTCGACAACGGGGCGGCGTCGGGCGGCTCAGGGGTTGAGCCCTTGATCTCGATCCAGATCGAGGGGGGAGTGGGCAACGTGAGGGGGGAGTGTGCAGTCTGGTGGGGGTTAGGGTTACGGGGTCCAGGGGATAAGGGGAGTGGGCGAGGCCGGTTGGGCCGGTTGGCTAACAGCTGGGACGACTGGCCCAGTGGGGGGGCTTCTCTTTTATTTTTTATTTTTTTAGGTTTCTGTTTTTTTATTTAGTTTATTTTATTTTTAGTTTTATAAAATGCAACACTAGCCCCTAAATCAACATTAGTAATTATTCCACTGCCACAATAATTTGGCACATAAAAATAAAATAGTTGTAATGGTTTATTATTCTTAGCCCATTTTTAGCCCATGTTTAGCCCACTGCCACAATTATTTAGCCCATGTTTTACCTATTTTAGGGCATAAAAAAGATATGATAAAACACACGTTTCATCATGACAAATAACCAGAGAGTATTTTCCACACTTTGAAAATTTTAGTTTGAATGTTTGAAAACTTTTGCCGTTTGACTTGATTTTGAATTCTGAATTCGAATGAGGTTGAATTAACACAAGATTAACAATAGTGTCTTCGGTGACGTGGCATCATTAGCAGAGTTTATTGTAGCATGATTACCCAGGCGTCACACCTGTTCACTGAAACTGATTCAACTAAAGTTGGAGAAACAGACACCCACTAGCCACCAGTGTGCGAAGCACATCGGTAGAACTAGTCTCGCATAAGCGTATGTGTAATGTCGATCTGAGCCGCTTCATCCAACAATACCGCTGAATCAAGAATCAACTAGTGACGGCAAGCAATATGTATATACCCACGCCCAAAACTCCTTTGTGTTCTAGTCAGCATATAACATCTACGCATAGACCTGGCTCGGATGCCACTGTTCGGGAACGCAGTAATTTCAAAAAAAAATCCTATGCAGACGCAAGAGCCATCTAGGTGATGCATAGCAATGAGAGGGGAAGAGTGTTGTGACGCCCCGAGACCATTGCGCCAGGTGCCTTCTAGTTATTCGCTGTCTTTGCCATGTTTTTTTGATTGCGTGTTGCATCTTGCCATGTCATCATCCGCATTGCATCTGCATGTTTTCGAAACTTGCATCCGTCCCGGTCTCCCCGTTCCTTCCGTTGTCCGTTCTGAGCCCAGACACACTTGCACGCGCCCGCGACACGTTTGAAATATTATTTTATAAGTGGCCGGAAAATGTTCTCGGAATGGGTTGAAAGTTGGCATGCGGCGTTGTTATGTTGTAGGTAGGCCGCCTGCCAAGTTTCATCGCATTCGGAGTTCGTTTATCGCCATCGCTGCTCTACTTCAGATCGAGCAGAAGAGGACGCTCGCGCCTCTGCCCTAGCGCCTCCAGGAGCTTGTCTACCCCGCCACGTCGCCGGGTCCGGCCGCCAGGAGCCTCCAGCGCCGCCCTCGTTGTCGTGTCGCTCCTCTGCTTCCATCGTCGCTCGCGCGCCAAGTTCTATCGCGCCTCGTTCATGGATGCAGGAGCACGAGCTCCCTCCTCCTCGTTGCACGCATCGCCCGCCGGAGTCGCCCTGGTCACCGCCTTGTCAAGCTTGTCACCGGCCTCCCTACCTGCAAGCGTCGCTATTCGTGAGTCGTGAACTTGTTTAGCACTGCCTCCTCTGCCGTCCAAGCCCGTTCCCGGCCAGAGCCGCCGTCCAGGAGACCCGCACCCCTGCCGGACCTACCGCACCGGAGCCTCGCCGGTCTTCGCGCCATCGCCGGCCTCCCCTGCTCCTGCATCAAGCAGGAGAAGAGCGCACGCAGGCAGCGCCTCCGCTCGCCCGCGTTGACCCGAGCCACTGCGTCGGCCTACCTCCCATCCAGCGCCGAGGCCAGGCAGCGCCCCGGCTTGCTTCCCCTCCAACTCATGGGCCAAGCCCATGGTGAGCCACCACTGCGCCTCCCCTTCAATTGTTGGGCTAATCAGAATTGGCCCATAGGGTTTTGTCCCTGCTGCTGTGATTTTTTCCAATTTCCAGAGAGTGTGGATTTACAGAGAAGTCCTCCTAGTTGATGCATATCCTAACTCACAAATGGTGCAACGGTTTAAAATGATTTATATATGAAAAATGCTTAGAATTTCATCTAGATTAATAATAGCCAACTTTCAATCATGTTTAAAATGTTTAAAATATTGGTTGTGTTTATTTTGCATAATGCCATGTTAAAATGATTTATTTCATAACTAAATAACCGTAGCTCCAAACTTAACAAACTTTATATGTAAATGGGGTAGAAAAATGCCTAGTTTAACGTGGTGTACTTGCTTTGCATGTTAAACAACTAAAAATATGGTTTAGGGAGGAACAGTACCAAATTCAAATATTGCACATGGGGATTTTCCGAGCTTGTTGCTTGTTGTTTCAGCCTCATTTAAACTTTCCTAGATAGGTAGTTTTATTTGGCATCACCTTTTGCCATGCTAACCAACATTTAATATTGTTGAGTACATAAACGAGAGAGAACTAAATAAGTCATGTGGTGTTCCGTCAATATGCAACTCGTTGCATATTGAGCTCCACTTAATTTGTAGTATTGTTTGTTACACCTTGCCATGCCATGTTTCATTAAAATGGACATGCATTATACTTGGTTGTGCATCATGCCATGTTTATGTGATGGTTGTTTACTATGTTGCTTAATTCTATCCGGGTTGCTTATCTCGTTAGCTTCGGTTTCGAAGTTGTGAGGATCCGTTCGACTACATCCGTTCGTGTACCTCATGGACTCGTTCTTTTTCCTTGTGGGATCTCAGGCAAGATGACCATACCCTCGAAATCACTTCTATCCTTGCTTGCTAGTTGTTCGCTCTATTGCCACGCCGCGATACCTACCACTTGCTATATCATGCCTCCCATATTGCCATGTCAACCTCTAACCCACCTTTCCTAGCAAACCGTTGTTTGGCTATGTTACCGCTTTTGTTCAACCCCTCTTATAGCGTTGCTAGTTGCAGGTGAAGTTGAAGTTTGTTCCATGTTGGAACATGTATATTGTTGGGATATCATTACTATCTCTTATTTTTAATTAATGCATCTATATACTTGGTAAAGGGTGGAAGGCTCGGCCTTATTCCTGGTGTTTTGTTCCACTCTTGCTGCCCTAGTTTCCGCCATACCGGTGTTATGTTCCTTGATTTTGCATTTCTTACGCGGTTGGGTGTTTTGGGAACCCCTTGATAGTTCGCTTTGAATAAAACTCCTCCAGCAAAGCCCAACCTTGGTTTTACATTTGCCTAACAACCTATTACCCTTCCCTTGGGTCGGCCAATCCAAGTGTCATCTTTATTTTAACCCCCCGAGGCCAGTGCTTCTCTAAGTATTGGTCTGAACCGGGAACCTGCGGGGCCACCTTGGGGCAACTTGAGGGCTGGTTTTACTCGTAGCTTGACCTATCCGGTGTGTCCTAATAGTGAGGTACATGCGACTCCAATCGGGATTGTCAACACATCGGGCGGCTTTGCTGGTCTTGTTTTACCATTGTCAAAATGTCTTGTAACCGGTATTCCGAGACTGACCGGGTCTTCCCGGGAGAAGGAATATCCTTTGTTGACCGTGAGAGCTTGTGATGGGCTTAGTTGGGACAACCCTGCAGGCTTGGAACTTTCGAAAGTCGTGCCCGCAGTTATGTGGCAGATGGGAATTTGTTAATGTCCGGTTGTAGAGAACTTGACACTTAACTTAATTAAAATGCATCAACCGCATGTGTACCCGTGATGGTCTCTTCTCAGCAGATCCGGGAAGTGAACACATGTCTTGTGTTCTGCTTGAACGTAAGTAGTTTCAGGATCACTTCTTGATCACTTCTAGCTTCTCGACCGCTGCGTTGCTTCTCTTCTCTCCCTTATTTGCGTATGTTAGACACCATATATGCTTAGTGCTTGCTGCAGCTCCACCTCATTACCCTATCCTAACCATAAGCTTAAATAGTCTTGATCTCGCGGGCCTGATATTGTTGTGTCCTCGAGACTCACAGATACTTCCAAACAGTTGCAGGTGCCGATGTTACCAGTGCAGATGATGCAACCGGGCTCAATTGGAAGCTCGATGAAGATCTTGATCGTTGTTTTGTTCCATTTCCTATTGATCAGTAGTGGAGCCCGGTTGGGACGATCGAGATCTAGCATTTGGGGTTGTATTCTTTTATTTTGGTTCCGTAGTCGGACCTTTGTTTGTATTCTGCATGATGTATGTTTACTTGTATTTGTGTGAAGTGGCGATTGTAAGCCAACTCTGTATCCCTTTCTTATTCAATACATGGGATTGTGTGAAGATTACCCCTCTTGCGACAAACCTACCATGCGGCTATGCCTCTAAGTCGTGCCCCGACACATGGGAGATATAGCCGCATTGTGGGTGTTACAAGTGTTGTCGACGTACCCTCGTAGACCGTAAGCGGAAGAGTTATGACAACACGGTTGATGAAGTCATACATCTTCACGATCCGACCGATCCTAGCACCGAAGGTATGGCACCTCCGTGATCTGCACACGTTCACCTCGGTGACGTCCCATGAACTCTAGATCCAATTGAATGTCAGGGGAGAGTTTCGTCAGCACGACGGTGTGATGACGATGATGATGAAGTTGCCGATGCAGGGCTTTGCCTAAGCACTACAATGATAAGACCGAGGGGGCACCGCACACGGCTAAACAATCAACTTGTGTGTCTATTGGGTGCCCCACTCCCCCGTATATAAAGGAGTGGATCAGGGGGGGCGGACCTCTTTGGCATGCGCAAGGGGGGAGTCCTCCTCCCGGTGGGAGCAGGATTCCCCCTTTCCCTTGTTGGAGTAGGAGAGAAGGAAGGGGGAGTGAGGGAGAAGGAAAGGGGGGCTGGCCCCCCACCCCAATTCAGACTGGGCTTGTGGGGGGGGGGGAGCGCCCCCACCTAGGCCGCCTCCTCCTCTCTCCCACTAATGCCCATTAAGGCTCTACACACCCCGGGGGTTCCGGTAACCCCCCGGTACTGTGGTAAATGCCCGAACTCACCCGGAACCATTCCGATGTCCAAACATAGCATTCCAATTTATCGAACTTTATGTCTCAACCATTTTGAGACTCCTCGTCATGTCCGTGATCATTTTCGGGACTCTGAACTACCTTCGGTACATCAAAACACATAAACTCATAATATTGATTGTCATCGAACGTTAAGCATGCAGACCCTACAGGTTCGAGAACTATGTAGACATGATCGAGACTCATCTCCGGTCAATAACCAATAGCGGAACCTGGATGCTCATATTGGCTCCTACAAATTCTACAAAGATCTTTATCGGTCAAATCGCATAACAGTATACGTTGTTCCCTTTGTCATCGGTATGTTACTTTCCCGAGATTCAATCGTCGGTATCTCAATACATAGTTCAATCTCTTTAACAGCAAGTCTCCTTAATTGTTCCGTAATGCAACACCCCATAACAAACTCATTAGTCACATTGCTTGCAAGGCTTATAGTGATGTGCATTACCGAGAGGGCCCAGAGATACCTCTCCGATACACGAAGTGACAAATCCTAATCTCGATCTATGCCAACTCAACAAACACCATCGGAGACACCTGTAGAGCATATTTATAGTCACCCAATTACGTTGTGATGTTTGATAGCACATGAAGTGTTCCTCCTGTATTCGGGAGTTCCATCATCTCATAGTCATAAGAACATGTCTTAGTTATGAAGAAAGCAATAGCAACAAACTAAACAATCATCATGCTAAGCTAACGGATGGGTCAAGTCAATCACATCATTCTCTAATGTTGTGTTCTCGTTAATCAAATGACAACTAATGTCTATCGTTAGGAAACTTAACAATCTTTGATTTACGAGCTAGTCAAGTAGAGGCATACTAATGACACTCTGTTTGTCTATGTATTCACACATGTCCTAAGTTTCCGGCTAATACAATTCTAGCATGAATAACAAACATTTATCATGATATAAGGAAATATAAACAACAACTTTATTATTGCCTCTAGGGCATATTTCCTTTAATGGTCCACCGCATCGGATCTGCTTAACCGGCACCCTCGTACACCACAGTGTAGGTCCTTCACTGACTCCCTCGTCCGCCCCATCGCTGGTCCTTCATACAAGCCCTCGTACGCAGCAACAGATCCACCTCACTGAAAGCATTGCACACAACACTGGATGTGCTTCACCGACGCCTTCATCCACTTCACCGGACCCGCTCCATGGACTCCATATTCAACTCCACCGGCCCTGCTTTACTGATGCTGCAACCTCATCAAGTTATTTCGATTTTGTACTCCTTTGGTTTTTCTCTTCTTTATTGTGGAACTGTTCACTTACCACAGATGAGCTTTCTTGTATGTCGATAGGTGCCGCAACCGAAGCACCGGAGCCGCTTCAACAATGGCTACAGCCGGCCCAAACTCAACCGCAACACGAGCACCATCGATGATCTTTAGCTATCAAGTATGACAACGATACCCATACATTGCCGAGAATCAGGTACTATTATCCAATGGACGACGCCTACGTTCATTTTCTTAGCATAAGCATCTTACATTTGCTAAATTACAAACCAGTGCACATATAGTTACAATGCTTTAGTTTTGTCCTAAGTATTAGTGTATTTCCTAGATATCACTGCCTACTATTTTACTTCTGGCATGCTATATTTGTGATAATGGTGTTGTTCGGATGCCACCTGTTGGTTCCATCAGACTGGTTCATGTTCTCTATCTTTAATTGCACCTGAGCAAACTAGCATGTGGTTCCGCTGATTTTTGTTCGTTTTACCATACATTTTCTGATGCTAGCTATTACATCACCGCTCCAAACCACAGTTCATTACTTTTTTGTGCGTTATTGATCTTCCCAAGTTGCATGACTAATTTGATGCTTCTATTAATTATGGAACTGCCAACCCCATCAAGCAAAATATTTGTACATTTGGGGTTGGCACCTCGAACGAGCATAAAATAATAGTGGAGCACATATATTGTCGTGTAAGCACACACCCTTCATTCATTAGTTTAGATGATCAATTCAAACTAGTGTATGCGATTTAATTAATTTTACCTAAATAGAGGGTGCGAAATAAACTACAACAACTAGATGTGAAAGCACTGGATGCTGATGATATCTTCAAAGAACATTGGAACAACAGCGAGGCTTCACAGCAACATATGGTAACCCAGTAAGTACATGTGAAATGTAATGTGTGTGGGCTGCTTTCTTGGCTTGTGCCCTCAACCTGTAATCCCACATAAGTACAAATATTTCAGTTGACTGATTCGCTATATTGCTTGATTCGAATGCTTGTTGTTACTTGTTACGCTATACCTGAGTTGGACAATATGTTAGTAGTGCATGTTGTACTATCGTAAAGAAATGCATGCCTAGTTCAGTTGAGTCCTTAAATTTTCCTATGAACTTCATCACAAGACTGTCTTCGTAGTTTATATGAGGCCACACTGTTAAGTGCTTTCTCAGATTATTTCAACTGCTTAGATGCCTTGGCAACTTAAATATAGTGGTGGTACACTCCCTTTCAACTAGGGATGTCAACTGGGTCCCATTTAATCCTGATTAAAGTCCACTACTGGTATGATAGTTCAAAAGTGTTTTTGTTTTTTTGAGGAAAATGAACTAGGGAGCTAGCCAAAACTAACTAGACGGATGTCGTTTATTTTCCACTTACGTCCCTAGTTTCATCTTACCATTTTAATTTATTTTTGCCCAATGCTGCTTCGAACCATTAAAATATAGCTTGCCATGCTCGAAAATAATTTGTATGTCGTTTACCATGTAAGCTTACTACCTGGATCATGCAATAACTATCTCTTGCTTATGTCTAGTGGAAACCTTCCAGGATGCCATTCACACTAGGGCACAATGTACAACCCCAGAATCTATTTGTGGAAGAAGTGCGCCATCCATGTTACCAGATGGTAGCAGTTCAGAGGCAACACCACCGGAGAGCAGTCTGAGCACAGATACTATAGTTCTCGAGGCTCTACTAGAGGCAGAAAGAGATGGTGTGTCTTCCATGAATGATGTAATCTTGATATTGAGGCTAGAAATTATGCAGTTAGCTGCACGCATTATGCAAGCAACCCAAGAATTGGAGGAAGTAAGAATCTTGCATTTGATGATGGAGGAGGTCCTGCTTCTTCTACTATCTAAAGCCCAGGGTAATGCCAGTTCTTCTTTAGATACCAGTTGAAATTGTCATTAGATTATTATGCTTGCATGTTGTGTCATGTCTCTGAATGGATTATGTTGTAAGACCCCCTTTGTTGTCCATGTGTTGTAATGATCCAAATTTTTTAGGCGAGGTAATACTCAGTACTTGTATGATTGACATAAGGTGAACTTTTTTTCGTGTGAGCATATTGTATTGGATGAAATAACTAATTTACTCAAAGTGTATCCAACCTACTGAATTCAAAGATCACGTCATTTGTAAGTCATAATGATATATAAAGGTGGAATAAATCTTTGTCGTGGTTTTGAAGAAATAAATAACAAAACATAGAATTATCTATGAATATTTGTAATCTAATACATATTGGATTTGAATTTAGTTGCCAGGGCCCAGGGTAAATGTGAATGCTAATTCAACCAAGTTTTGAACGAAGCGGCAAAACACCCACTATCATTAGTGGGCTGCCCGAAGCAAGTGTTCGCGAGATGGAAATTACTATCTACCCCTGACACTTGAGATCCTAATCGACCGGATTTATAGTACCGTCAATAGGGGTAGACTAGTAACTTCAATCAAACATGACACGACCGCCTCTGAGCCCAGTCAAACACGGTGGGCGCGAAACATGGGCGGCAAAACAAATTTCATTCAAGGCCATCCAAAAGACATGTGCCTCTCCCTCCATTTCCCCATTCATACACGGTGGACGGCAAAACAAACTGTCCTCATCCGAATTTGATGTAGGCTAATATTTTAAATAGGGGCAGATGTGTAACTTCCCTTAGATGTGACACAACCGCCCTACCTGTCAGCCCCGTTCATACACCTCGGGTGCCAACCGTGGGCGGCAAAACACCCTCTCCTCGCCCGAAATCGCTACCGGCAAATATTGGGGAGATGCGAGATTACCGTCCTATCCCCAACCAACGTGATGTCTGAAATATTAAACGGGGGATAACTTCGTAACTTTCCCACATTTCAGACAAGCGTGTCCCAAAGTTTGAGATCCCCCTTCCCCTCCGTTTCCCCATTCATACACCGTCAGCGCCACAACAACCTCCCCACTACGGCCAGGCTCCTCCGTCCGCCACCCCATCCTCCACCTTGCCTTAGTCGCTTCCCCAACTCCGTCGTCCACTGCAAGAGATGGACGTCTCTCATCCACGGCGCCGGACTAGGATCCTTTCATCGCGTCCTCTCGCTTCATCGGCGCCGTCGTCCACCTTGTTGTTGCCTCTCCTACGACCGCCTCATCCACGACAGTAAGACTTATCCCCTGATCTGGTCGTCTGCCGTCTAAAGTCTTCTTGCGCACCGCCAACAGCCATCGCACCCGCAACACCCTCAGCGTATCAGTAGGGGCCTACACGGCATCACAATAGAGGTGGTACTCTTTCATATCTGCCTAAGTTATCGATCTCACCCGAAAAATAGATAGTAAATTGTTTACTGTACTTTTCTTGTCCGTACCAAATTGTAGTGGGTAGTTGAAAGCAAACATTGGTCTGGTTTGCACCTTCAGATCCGCCATGGCACGGTCACTATACTCGTAAAGCTATTGGTTTCCCCAATTTATGTAGCTACCCGACCTCACACGGTCTAGTCTCTGTTTTTCAGTGTCGGGCGGGTAGCGGCTCCGGTGGCAGCGACGGGCGGCGGCTCCGCGGGGCGGCGATGGTGGGGAACGGTGGCGGCGGCCCTAGGGTTTGTGGGGGCGGGGCGGCTGGGCTGGCGGGCGAGGCCTCGGCCTTTAACGGGCCAGCCGGGGTGAGGTTTCCGGGACGGACAGGACCCGTTAGGCCGGTTTACTTTTTTTTCTCTTAAATAATCCTAATGCGCAAAAAACTAATAAAAGAAATACTAAACGGAGTCCAAAAATCCTGAAATAAATTTTCATGGTCCTCTAATAATATTGCGGACAAAGCGAACATTCATTTGGGCCTCTAATGCAATTTTGAAAAACGCATATGTTTCCTATTTCAAATAAAATAGCAATAAAAGTCCAAATAAAATACTTATTTGATTTTAATATTTTTCCTCCAATATTTATTTATTTCGAGATGTCATTTTATACCCACTCTTTTACTTCTCATATTAGAAATATTTGAAGAGAAAAATAATTAAAACCAAATGATCCTCTTTTCAAAATTTGAGAAATACTCAAATATGAAAATAAAGAAATTCCCAACTCTCTCCGTGGGTCCTTGAGTTGCTTAGAATTTCTAGGGTCAACCAAAATGCAATAAAATATGATATGCAATGATGACCTATGTATAACATTCCAAATTGAAAATTTGGGATGTTACAAACCTACCCCCTTAAGATGAATCTCGTCCTCGAGATTAAGGTTGGCTAGAAAATAGGTTTGGGTGGTCCTTGTGTAGGTCTTCCTCTCTTTCCCAGGTGGCCTCATCCTCAGCATGGTGGCTCCACTGAACTTTGCAATTTTTGATAACCTTGATGCATGTAACTCGGATGGCAAACTCGAGAATCTTGACTGGTTCTCCTCATAGGTCAGATCACTATCCAACTGAATTGCTTCCAGAGGAATATCGGCCATCTCAGCATGACACTTCTTCAACTGGGAAACGTGAAACACATCATGAACTCCAAACAGTCCTTCGGGTAACTCCAACTTGTAAGCAACTTCTCACATACATTCCAAAAGTTGGTATGGTCCTACGAATCTTGGGGCTAGCTTTCCCTTAACTCCAAAACGTCTAACTCGTCGGAGAGGTGATACTCGAAGATATGCTCTGTCTCCGATTTCGTAGACTACCTCCTTGCGTTTGAGTCTGCATAACTTTTCTGCCTGGACTAAGCTACCTTCAGTCTGTCTCGAATCAGCTTAACCTTCTCTTCTGACTCTTTGCTCAAATCGGGTCCAAACAACTGGCGGTCTCCAACTTCATGCCACATCAATGACGTCCTGCACCTTCTTCGATACAAAGCTTCGAAAGGTGCCATCTTCAAACTGGCTTGGTAGCTCTTGTTGTATGAGAAATCCGCGTAGGGCAAGTTATCATCCCAACTAGATCCATAATGTAGCGCACAAGCTCTCAACATGGCCTCCAGAATCTGATTGACTCTCTCAGTCTGTCCTTGTGTCTGCGGATGAAAAGCCTGGTACCCAAAGTTTGGTGCAGCTGGTACCAAAACTTTGAAGTAAACGTTGTTCCTCTATATGATACGATGTTCCTCGAAACTCCGCGCAGACATACGATCCTGGTCATGTATATCTTGGCCAACTTCCCACCGGTATAGGTGGTTTTCACTGGGATAAAGTGTGCTACTTTGGTCAGACGATCCACTACCACCTAGATAGAATCATATCCCTATCAGGTCCTGGGTAAACCAGTGATAAGATCCATGCCAAGCTTGTCCCACTTCCATTCAGGTATTGGCATAGGCTGCAGTAATCCTGCTGGCTTCTGATGTTCTGCCTTCACTCTCTGACATACATCACATACTGCTACATACTCGGCAATATCCTTCTTCATACCCGTCCACCAGAAACGCTCCTTCAAATCCAAATACATCTTGGTGTTTCCGGGGTTTATCGAGTATGGTGAGTCGTGATCCTCCTGAAGTATCAACTTCCTGATCTCCGCATTATTGTGCACGTACACACGGTCCTCAAACCACAAGGTGTCGTGCTCATCCTCATGAAAGCCTTTGGCCTTTCTTTTGCTCATCTTCTCCTTTATCTCAGCAATTTCCTTATCATCCTTTTGAGCTTCTAGAATTTTTCCCTATAATTTCGACTGAATTTCCAATGCTGCAGCAAAACCTCTATGGACCATCTCCATATGTAGCTCCCTGAGATCTTCAGCTAGCTCCGTTGGCAATCCTCCTCTTACGAGGGTATTGGCGTAACTCTTCCGGCTCAAAGCATCTGCTACGACATTGACCTTGCCTGGATGATAGTGCAACTTCATATCATAATCCTTTTGAGCTCCAACCATCTCCTTTGCCTGAGATTCAACTCCTTCTATGTGAAAATGTACTTCAAACTCTTATGATCCATGTACACATCACAATGGTTTCCAATGAGAAAATGTCTCCAGGTCTTAAGTGCATGAACTACAACTGCTAACTCCAAATCATGCGCAACATAATTCAACTCATGCGGTCGAAGCTGTCGTGAGGCATATGAAACAACTCTTTCGTCTTGCATAATTACACTTCCAAGTTCTAAGCGAGACATGTCACAATACACTTGGAAATCCTTACATATTTCTGGCAGAATCAGCACTGGGGCCATAGACAAACGTTTCTTCAACTCCCAAAAACTTGCCTCACATTCATCCTACCATTTAATCTTGGTTTCCTTCTTCAACAGCTCTCTCATGGGCTTTGCAATCTTAGAGAAATTCTCAATGAATCACCGAGAATATCCCGCGATTCCTAGAAAACTGCAAATCTCTCCAACTGAGGTGGGTGCCAACCACTCAGTGAATGACTGAACCTTAGTAGGGTCTACTGCTATACCTTCTCCTGATATAACATGTCCAAGGAATCCAACTTCCTTCAACCAAAACTCACACTTGCTGAACTTGGCGTATAACTGATGTTCCCTGAGCTTCTCGAGAACTAAATGCAAATGCTCCTTATGCTCCTCTTCATTCTTCGAGTATACCAAGATATCATCAATGAACGCCACGACAAACTTATCCAAGAACACCATAAATACTTTATTCATCATGCTCATGAAATAGGCAGGGGCATTAGTCAATCCAAATGACATAACCGAGTACTCATATAACCCATACCTTGTGGTGAAAGCTGTCTTAGGTATATCCTGTTCTCGAATCTTCAGCTAGTGGTATCCTGATCGCAGATCGACCTTGGAAAATACTATAGCTCCTTGCAACTGAACAAACTAATCATTGATCATCGGCAGTGGATACTTGTTCTTGATCGTAACTTCATTCAATGCGCGATAATCGACAACATTCTTAGAGATTTATCCTTCTTCTCAACCAAGAGCCTCGGGGCTCCCCATGGTGATGAACTTCGTCGAATGTAACCTTTCTCCAATAACTCCTTAATATGTTTCTTAATCTCCTCCAGATCATTTGTGGGCATCCGGTATGGTCTCTTTGATATTGGTCCGGTGCCTGGCAATAACTCTATCAAAAACTCAATGTCTCGATCCGGGGGCATGGCTGGTAGTTCCTCTGGAAATACATCCGGGTATTCCTTCACTACAGGAACTTCTTCCTAAACAACTCCCGTGAGGGAATTTATGTTAGTACTCTTAGGAGTATGCCTGGATACATACTTAATCCTTTGTTCCTCTGGTGTGGTGAGTAGAATTGACCTACCAGCACACTCAATGTTTCCTCCATACTTCGATAACCAATCTATACCGGGTATCACATCCAATCCTTGTGATTCCAAAATTATAAAGTCTGAGGGGAAAACATGGCTACAAATGGTTAAGGGTAACCGATCGCACCATCGGCTGGCCATATACTCTGGACTGGGTGAGCTCACTAGGAAATGTGTGCTAAGGGCTAGGGTGGGTAACTTAAACTTGTCCACAAATCCCCTTGAAATGTATGAATGCGATGCACCATTATCCAAAAGAATGAGAGCGTTAAATGACTTAACCAAAAACTTACCGATGACTGCATCTGGCTGCTCTTCAACCTCCTCCACATTCACTTGGTTCACTTGTCCCCTGTTGAAAGGGTTGGGCTTCTTCCCAGAGCTTCCATTGCCATTACCATTCTTTGCTTCAGAACATTCAGTGGCGTAATCTCCAGTCTTCCCGCACTTGAAACAAGTAATATGACTTAGATCCTTCTTGGTGGGTGTTGCTAGGTTAGAGCAGTTTTGATTGCTCCCTACTCCATTCCCGTTTCCATTCTTGGAGCCACTGTGGTTATGCGAACTTCCTCCATTGTGAGTATGGCCTCCATGGTTATGGGTAAGTCCTCCAGAGTTTGGGGTGAAACGAGGCTTCTACTGAGCTCCTGATTGTACTTCCCTTGTCCATACTTCCTCTTGCGGCTCTCAATCTGCTGCTGCTTCCCTTCAATCATAAGAGACTTGTCTACCAACTCCTGGTAGTTGTTGAATGTTGCCACCATCAACTGTATACTCATCTCATCATTTAGCCCTTCCATAAACTTCTCCTGTTTCGCAGCATTGGTGGCCACGTCATCTGGGGCATAACGGGCTAGCTTGCTAAACTCCTCCATGTACTGCCCTACAGTACGGTTGCCCTGGCGTATGTTCCGAAACTCACGCTTCTTCATGCTCATAGCTCCAGTCGAGACATCAACAGTGCAGAATGCTTGCTGAAACTGCTCCCAAGTAACATTGGCTATTGGGAAAGTGGTTGTGTAATTCTCCCTCCATGCGGTTGCGGGTCCATCCAATTGGTGTGTGTCAAAATGCACCTTCTCAGCATCTGTGCAACCGGTAGTGGTTAACTCACTTCCAATACTATGTAGCCAGTCATCCGCAACTATGGGCTTGGTGCTACTGGACAACACCTGTGATTGTAACATCAGAAAACGGGATACGTTGTCAACTGGAGGTGGTGGCGGTGGGTTGTTGTTATTGTTGTTGTTGTTGTTGTTGTTGTTGTTGTTGTTGTTGTTGTCTTGATTCTGAACTAGCAACTGCATCAGTGTATTTTGCTGCTGGATCAACTGAGTGAGCTCCGGTGGGAAGGAAAATCTGGGGTCACGTCTCGCAGGCATCTAATGGGTTTAGAGGGGAGAGATTAGAATAGAATGAGGTCTAATGAGAAGCACTACCCATATGCACATGAGACAAACACAACCAATATCACTCCAAAACAAAATCAATCAAGGGCATACAATCAATCTAACTATCGTTACAGTGCACGGACTACTAATATATACATGGGGTGATACTACTAATAATATGGTGGTCTACTACAAATTTTGATCGGTAGAAGACTCCATGATATCGGCTCCAGCTTCGTCTTCATAATCGTCATCAGTGGGGTCAGAGTCGGTGTCGTCGATGATGATGTAGTCCTTGGGGTGGTCATCATCTCCTCCTGGCACAGGGTCCCACATGAATATTCCTAGCTTCCTTGTCAGGTCATCATTCTTCTCCACTAGTATGATGATTTCCTCCTCGTATCCGTCGCATGTAGACTTGAGTTCCTCTTCCAACTCCATGTTCCTAGTCATCAACTTCTTCAGATCTATCATGCCTGCGCACATCTCGTTCTCTTGGCGAGGAATGTGATGATTTAACTCCTGGATGAAGGCTGCAATGGACATGTCCTTCCTGGTGCTAATCATCTCCCATTACTCATCTCGGTGCACACATATCTGGTAGATTGTGTCCTTAAGCTCCTTGTGATAAACTTCGCCGATGAGTCCCATGGCAATGTGGGCTGCCATGCTCTTGCCTAGACTTCAGGTTGGTGCATCAAAGGAAAACTCTATGGGCTCCGTTACTGGCGTGAATGTCCTTCCTGGAACTTGAACTCAAATCATCCAACGCTCCTCTTCTGGTAGTGTGGCAGCGTTGGTCCCGGTGAAGGTTGGTATCCCAATGTTCAGGTACCTAGTGACTTCCTTGAAGTGTCGTCCAAAAGGCGTGTCTTCATCCGGCTGTGTAAACTTATTTCTCGTGTCCGCCATCCTCTAGTGTAGAAAATGGAGAGGAGTTAGAAATGAGTACAGAAGAGTGACCTATGGCTCATCTTAGTGGTTGCGTCCTACATTCAATATGTGCTCTGATACCATCTTGTAGCGACCCGACCTTAGACGGTCAAGCCTCTGTGCTTCAGTGTCATCCCTGGATCGGTGGCGGCGGGCGGCGGCTCCGGGGACGGGGTGGCGGAGGTGACGGCGGCGGCGGCTTCGCTCGGTGGCAGCGGTGGGGAAAGGTGGCAGCGGCACTAGGGTTTGCGGGGGCGGGGCGGCTGGGCTAGCGGGGCAAGGCATCGGCCTTTAAAGGGCCGGCCGAGGCGAGGTGTCCAGGACGGACACGGCCCATTAGGTCGGTTTACTTTTTTCTCTTAAATAATCCTGACGCGGAAAAAACTAATAGAAGAAATACTAAACGGAGTCCAAAGATCCTGAAATAAATTTTCACGGTCCTCTAATAATATTGCCGACAAAGTGAACATTTATTTGGGCATCTAATGCAATTTTGAAAAATGCATATTTTTCCTAATTCAAATAAAATAGCAATAAAAGTCCAAATAAAGTACTTATTTGATTTTAATATTTCTCCTCCAATATTTATTTATTTGGAGAAGTCATTTTATCCCCTCTCTTTTATTTTTCATATTATAAATATTTGAAGAGAAAAACAATTAAAACCAAATGATCCTCTTTTCAAAATTTGAGAAAAACTCAAATATGAAAAATAACGAAATTCCCAACTCTCTCCGTGGTTCCTTGTTTTGCTTAGAATTTCTAGGATCAACCAAAATGCAATAAAATATGATATGAAATGATGACCTATGTATAACAATCCAAATTGAAATTTGGGATGTTACACTTTATATTCACTAGCATCAACGTAGGTGCTTCGTCACTACAAGAAATATGCCAACTTGTGACCACCACTATTTGTCACTGAAGGTTCACAAATTTCCATTTACGACCTTTTTGTGACCAAAAATAAAAGGTCAAAAGCTGGCGGTCGTAAACTGACTATAGCGACCTTTCTTCTGGAATGGTCGAAGACGTTTACGACCAAAATATTCCTACTGTGGCGTTTTGGTCACTAGCAACCTCCCCAGGCCACATAGGCATCCAGCGTGGCAAGCTGATGTGGCACAAGATTCAGCCCGGTCCAATTCGGCATTTTACATGGGCCGAGCCCACTAATTCCAACAGATTTATGTTTTTTTATGGTCAACTAAATGGGCCAAGCCCAATTTTTGCAGGCCTTTTCTTTTTTGGGCCCTTTACTTTTTCTTGTAAATTTCTTTTTTTTGGCCTTTTCATTTTTTGCTGGTATTTACATTTTGTTTTTTATAACTTTAGGCAGAATTATTATTATTTTTGCTATTTTAAATAAAATAAACAATTCCACAACAACATCATTAATTAGGCTGTAGCCTTTTTAGGTGCCGTACAAATTTAGGCACAGAAAAATGGAAAATAGATATTTAACCAATATATATTGTTGAGAAGTTTTCATAATTTTGCTGTCAAAGCAGGATGTACACAGGAATACAATTTTGCTGTCAAAGCAGCATTTCAAACGTACATCTTCATGACATCATACATAAAAACAACAATAAAAAGTTTACAATATGCCATATGGCTCAGATCACATGACAAATGACAACCAGGTTCAAAAGATCCCAGAAATGAAAAAACATCACCAGCACAGCATACTATCTACACATTCAAAGAGAACAAACTATATGTCAAAAGAGAACTGAGCAGAAAATAGTATATTCAATAATTACTACAGATTTGCTCACTGGAAACACACACACACTTTGCATATACTTTTGAAAGGAACTGCGGATTCAAGTAAACTGCAGAGTTATATCAAGACTAAGATAGAAGGAGAAATAGTGAAGACAGTTCTTGAATTTCCACCTTCTATGTGTACAATACACATGACACCAATAGGTCAGAAGATAATACAACAAATGTGCATGAAAGACAATACAGTAAACACCATCTTGTTTATAGCAAGGCAATATAATAGCATGCCTCTAGCACATCATCTCATTTAAAGAATGCATTCAGGCAAGAAATGCACAGCTAGTCTAATTTTCTCACACTTGGCATCTTCACAGTTAACACCATCATGTACAACAACAAGCTGCTATAGGCTGGCCAATTGACTGATACTACTGGATAAGCAAAGCAAACTACTACCAAAACAAGAACCAGGCATGGCAAGCAAAGTACCAGCATTTTACTCATAGCAAAGCAAACTACTACCAAAACAAGAATCCACAAGCAAACCCATCTCGCAGCACCACCAGTTCAAACGAACTGACAGAGGATGATGGGGGATAGAGCTAAACCGAGACGCTTACCACGGAGACCTGCTTGACAGAGCCCTTTGCCCCAGTGCTTGAATGGAGCTAGAGCATCACACACATAACAGTAGCACTGCATATGACAAAGAGAATAGCAATGAGGCCGCATTATAAACGATCTGTTGTCAACTCTTCTATTGTAATCATATTACAAACACCTATACAGGGGGTGACAATGCTTGTGACTTGCCATTCCACAATGCTTCGGGTGAGCAGTGGTGCTGAAGGGCATTTCGGAACATAAATGCCGCGAGTGAGGGAAATTCTTGCACGCTATCTGCAAAAAATGAAATCATCTTCTTTAGTTCATCACAGGATGTAGTAGACCGACTCAATTAGTAATCCTAAGCATGGAATTAAACACAGAGTTGCATCTGAAGCGAGTAGCCTATCTAAAGAACAATTCTGCAAGTGATCTGACTCTTAAAAACAACAAGAAGGGCAAGGTAATTGGCACCTAATTCATTAGTTATGACAAATACCATATTTGATACTTGATGTACTGAAATATAAACCAACTCTAAGGATTCAAGTAGCACTCGTGTTAGCATTCTGCAGAAAATGACAAGCATTCACCCTTGAAGCAAGAATTCCATCTCAGGTGACACTACTTGCTACTATTCTCAGCACCAAAAAGTGAAAACACCTCTGAATTAAAAAAGGATAACAAGGATAACATACTCCTGACCAAGTGTTTACTGATCTGTGCTGTACTACGAGTGCATATCCAGTGATACACACATCTGAATTAAAAAAACGTGTATGCAACTTTCAAGAAAAGTGAGTAATGCAAAAACAAGGACTACTTCTGCTTGTAATCATCGAGTATTAGTGTTTTAGAAAATTATGACGGACTAGTTCATTTGGAAACGATCAATCGTTGTATATCAGGGTATGTAGCTGGTTCATCAGCTCGTCAAGTAGTACATGGGAGTTGAGCTGGTAATCAATTCATACCGACATGGTTAGTTGCAAACTGTATCTCGGTGCCATCCTTTGAGAGGGAGAAAGGGGTTGCCATTACTCCTGCATTGTTGCTGCCAGAGAAAGCAGCATGCAATCAAGGAACACCGTGAGTTATCAATTATACAAGTAGTACATGTGAAGTAATGTGCAATGATGAAAAGTACTAGACTTAAATACATTATCGTGTGCTAATAAGGATTAAGTGTCGTAGTGCAGGAAGTGGCATAGCTATGCAAGTAACCATCCATAAAATGAAACTGACCCTTCCTATAACATGGTTCAAACTAGCAGCTGTCCTGGAACATGAATTAAATCAGTTTAGTGACACCATTGTTGCATTAGTTGTACTAGCAGGCATATATTTGTGGTTGAATATAGGTGGAATCGAATTAAATCTACCAGCACAACAACTAACTAATAGTATGACCAAGCTCGTCTGTATGATTGAAGGTAGTAAGTAGTAGTGTCTGAAATTATAAACCAATTGCCCCTCCATGAAATTCCCCATGCCTATAGCCTCCTTAAAATTTGGAAATCTGTAAGGGGATCTACATGCCCATGATGGGGGAAGGCAGGAGGGAGCAGGGGAACGACCTTCTATGGCGCAAAAGCAGACCACTGCAGTAAGCTACATCATGCATTCAGAAAAATAGATTAGAAAAGAGGCATGCATACGATCACATCATGCATTTGCACATTCATTCAGTAGCTAAAATCAACCTACAGCATAGTTGGTGAGACCAACTTCAAGACCATAGCAAGGCAACTCATGGGAGTAGGCAGTGGCCATTAAGACATCACTAGCAATGGTAGCGTAAAAAATTTGGGCAGTAACATCCTTGTTGGTCTAAAGTACTAATGTTAAGAGATACAGCATGACTCCATGGTAATAATAAGCAACATAAGCAACATATATAGATGATTGAGAAGTGCACAAACTATGATGAAGAATCTTTGAAGGATACAAATCGCACAACAAAACGGTACTTGGGGGTATTGTACTTGTTCTTGTCCTGGTTGGTCTTAGCCTGGCCCTGTAGTCAGTCTTCCCCCTGAGAAAACAAGGGAGAAGGGAAAATCAGCCAATCAGAATCGCTGTCAAATGACAGAAGTAGCAGATTCATGGAGAGGCAGATGTTAACACATACAGCGCCTTCTCTTGAACTGGACTTGGAAATGCTTGGAGTACACCCTTGTCTTCTGGTTCTTGATGTACACCTGAAAGACATATCCATGAGTAGCACATGAGTACACCTAGGTTTGGAACATCAGTGCTAACCAAGAAACACTAGTAATCAATCAGGAGGCACAAACAAAACATTTCAAGATAAGATATCAAAGTGGTTCATAGTTCCATTCCATGGCGAGAAACATTGAATCTAACTAGTAATCACAACTAATTCCTAAATACAACAGAGTCTACTGTCCATCGACTACAAGTAGCTTCTCTGCGTCTAGAGGACTTGGCAGAAAAATGCAAGAAGTAGCACTCGCGGCCGGGAAATTGAATCGACAACACAGAGGAACGTGCAGTTCCATCCATCGACTACAAGTACTAGTACCAGTAGTAGTATATCCCCAAGGCTTCAAGATTCCTACACGATCTTTGCTAAAGTTGCATAATCCCTAGAAATACCTCTACGTAACTGGTCCCGTAATGGATGCATGCATCCATCATTCTGTACTACTACCCCTGAATCTACGTAACTGGTGCTGTGATGGATGCCGTTCTGTACTACTACCTGAACGAAAGAGGAACGACGATGGGGGAGGCGCATACCTCGGTGTGCGATGCTGTGCTCGGCGAGCGAGCGGGCGGAGAGGACGGCGCCGGAGAAGGCAGAGGTGGCCGTGGTGCGGGCACGGTACTGCACGATCCGCCGTTCGCACGCCGTGCGCGCCGCCTCCATGTCCTGGTGTAGATGCGCGGCCACGGCCCCTCCCGCCCCTTCCATGGCCTCGGAGACGGAGGAGCGTGGCGGCGGCGGGGGCCTTCCTCTATCCTCCTGAGAGGCAGGGGCTGCGTCTATGCCCGTAGAATATAACGAAGAGGGGCGGTGGCAGGAGGCGAGGACGGGTCCGGCGGTGGCAGCGGCGGCGGCCGGGAGATGGGGACGAGGGCGGAGTGCGATGGGAGGAGGGGGCGATTGGATCTGATTTAGGGTTTGCACTGCGGGTGGGGTTTCCCTTTTTATTTTCTTTTTCTTCTTTTTTGTAGATAGATGGATGGATGGACGTGGGATGGAGAGATGGATAGATGGATGGATGGATGAGCGCCATGTCATCGATCCGTGTGACAACTCATTCCACCAATGAGAATGGAGCACATGTAGGGTGCGTTTGGATGCAAAGTATTTTTACAATTTTTTGAAAATACTGTGGTTCCAGAAAAATACCATGGTGTTAAATACTTTAAAGTGTTTGGATGAAAGAAATACTGTAGGTTAAGATACTGTGGTATTTTTCATATCGTGGTTTTCTTGCAGTATCTAAAAAAGAGGTCCCGACCTCTTTTTTAAAAACTGAACCAAGCGAAAATTCTGTGCCTCCAACTCCTCGTCATTATCTGTTAATCGTAGTGTAATTTATATCCTGATTATTATGCATTTTTGGTTAGATGATTAACTTGTGTTCCGTTGGTCTCTTGAGTCCATGTTCTTCTGCCCGTCGTTGCCAGCGATTCCTCTGTCCGATCAGGGATCTAGCATGCAACTAGGGAGTCGCGCTAGCATCTAGAAGTGGCCGAGAGGAGTTGGCTTGCCTGGCATGGGTGCATGCATCAGCTAGCTTAAGTGTAGCTGAGTTAGTTGTAGTCAGTCAAAAATTACAAGAAAACAACATTTGCCAAACGAATAGATGGTTTCCGCAAAACAGAGAAAAACCATGGTTTAGACAAACGGAGGTATTGATTGCCCTCGCGTTAAGAAACTGAGGTTTTGGATTACCACAGTTTTAGAAAGACAGTGCTGCCAAACTAGGCTGTAATTATAATTTTTCTTTTGTTTTTCTTCTACTTTTTCACATGAAAAATTAAAAAAAAATCTGATATTATACACAAGGGTTCCTATTGGAATGGCAAACAATGTTGCCTAAGGAAGCTTTCATTTTTTTTGGGGAAAAACCCAATTTTCATTTTCCGAGTGCCCAAAATGAGGTTTTTTGTGAAGAACCTACCAAATAATTGTTGCAAAATTGGACCAAATCAATTTTCTAAAATACTAGTCCATATTTAATGCGCAATTGACTAAATGGTTTGGTGTCAAAATTCTTTATCCACCTCTCGAGAAAAAGACAAATTTCCGCCGATTCAGCTGGAAGTGGGTCAAATTTGAACTGTAGCTGCCTTCTAGTTTGCTCTTTATTTTTTCCAAAAATCATTTCTAAGTACATAAGTATCTATTTTATCAGAGAAACACCAAAAAAACCAAGATTCAACCACTAGCTCTGAACGGTCATTCCCGCCGTTTTGACCGCATTTTGAAACGGGCATAAAAATTTCAAAGAAAATCAAAAAATTGGGAAACCTTCGCATTGTGGCATTATATCTGGCCAAGTTCCTAGGAAAAATAACAAACCTGTAATACGGCAATTATTTTAAAAAAGTGTTCTCAGAAACGAGCTATCACGTGTGGAGATCAATGGCTTTCAAGCCAAATGATCAATCTTATGGCCACATTCACGGTATAGTTTGTTCAAATGATCTCATATTGTGTACAAGGATGCATATTGGAATGGCAAACAATGTTGCCTAAGGAAGTTTTCATTTTCTTTGGACAAAAAAACCATTTTCCATTTTCCGAGTGCCCAAAAGGAGGTTTTTTGTGAAGGAACTCCCAAATAATTGTTGCAAAATTGGACCAAATCATTTCTCTAAAATACTAGGCCATATTTAATGCACAATTGATCAAATGGTTGGGTGTAAAAAGTTTTTATCCACCTCTGGTGAAAAAGACATATTCCAGCCGATTCAATTGGAAGCGGGTGAAATTTGAACTGTAGCTGCCTTGTAGTTTGCTCTTTATTTTTTCCAAAAATCATTTCTAGGTACATAAGTATCTATTTAATCATAGAAACACAAAAAAAATCCAAGATTCAACCACTAGCTAGGAATGGTCATTCCCGCCGTTTTGACTACACTTTGAAACGGGCATAAAAATTTCAAAAAAATCAAAAAATTGGGAAACCTTCGCATTGTGTCATTATATGTGGCCAATTTACCAGGAAAAATAACAAACTTGCAATACGGCAATTATTTTAAAAAAAGTGTTCTGAGAAATGAGCTATCATGCATGAAGATTCATGGCTTTCAAGCCAAATGATCAGTCTTATGGCCACATTCTTGGCATAGTATGTTCAAATGATCTCATATTGTGCAAAAGGGTGCATCTTGGAATGGCAAACAATGTTTCCTAAGGAAGTTTTCATTTTCTGTGCATGGAAAAACCATTTTCCATTTTTCGATTGCCCCAAATGAGGTTTTTTTGTGAAGAACCTACCAAATAATTGTTGAAAAATTGGACCAAATAAATTTTCTAAAATACTAGGACATATTTAATGCACAATTGACCAAATGGTTGGGTGTAAAAAGTTTTTATCCACCTCCCGTGAAAAAGACAAATTTCCGCCGATTCAGTTGGAAGCGGGTCAAATTTGAACTGCAGCTGCCTCATAGTTTGCTATTTTTGTCCAAAAATCATTTCTAGGTGCATAAGTATCTATTTAATTAGAGAAACACCAAAAGTTTTCCAAGATTCAACCACTAGCTAGGAACGGTCAAGCCCGCCGTTTTGCCCGCATTTTGAAACGGGCATAAAAAATTCAAAAAAAATCAAAAAATTGGGAAACCTTCGTATTATGCCATTATATGTGGCCAAGTTCCCAGGAAAAATAACAAACCTGTAATACGGCAATTATTATAAAAAAGTGTTCTCAGAAACGAGCTATCATCTCTGAAGATTCATGGCTTTCAAGCCAAATGATCAATCTTATGGCCACATTTGTGGCATAGTTTGTTCAAATGATCTCATATTGTGCACAAGGGTGCATATTGGAATGGCAAACAATGTCGCCTAGGAAATTTTTCATTTTTTTGGACGAAAAAACCATTTTTCATTTTCCGAGTGCCCAAAAGGAGGTTTTTTTGTGAAGGAACTACCAAATAATTGTTGCAAAATTGGACCAAATCAATTTTTTAAAATACTAGGACATATTTAATGCACAATTGACAAAATGGTTGGGTGTAAAAAGTTTTGATCCACCTCTCGTGAAAAAGACAAATTTCCACCGATTCAGCTAGAAGCGGGTCAAATTTGAACTGCAGCTGCCTCATAGTTTGCTATTTATGTTTTCCAAAAATCATTTCTAGTTACATAAGTACCTATTTAATCATAAATACATGGTTTGGTGGCGATACGTCGAGGTTTGGGCGGTGGCCGAGGGCCCCATCTCTAGAGCGCGTAAACTCGCATGCCCCTCGCGTGGTCACCGCGTGACCGTGGTGTTGCCATGTGTTCTGGGTGGCCTAGACATGTCTAGTGGGTTGGGCACTCCCCAGATAGGTGCTAGGAAGAAAATTACAACATAAGATTCTCACGAGGAGATCGATCGGTGCTCAAACATGAATTAGCAGCCAAGTGTTTGATTAGCGGTACAGGAAATGTACATGGCTAATGGGCGTGAGTTTTGGCTGAGGATGATCAGTTACTAAGAAGACCGTCTTCACAAATTTTCAGCTCAAAAAAGGAGCCTAGGTGGTTCTTGCTTTGCAAACTACCACACTGGACATAAATACGTATGTTGAAGCTCGGCTCAAAATAATGAATAGAGTGAGCTGGCATTTGGTGGAGAATGTTTATTTGGGCATAGGAAACTACTGTAGAAAATGGATACTATTTGGACATGCCAAAGTGGTACTTCCTTCACAAACTGTTGTTTTGAACAGAATAGGAAAATGAATATTTTTGAATTATTTTTGAACTAGGAAAGGAGGGTTTTTACATATTTGACGAAGATATTACCCAAAGAATTTATGACATTTTTTTGGGAATTTTGGGAATGGCAGAAATATAGGTTGCTTCACAACCTAGGGCAAAAACTTCCACATGGACATGACACATAGGCAAAACTGATGAGATGGCGCCTAGTCATCGCAACCCACCACAATTTACAAGCCTATGAGCATCTATATTGGTCGTTAACAACTAGAAATAAGGCAGCGGACTAGCGCTGTTTGCTTTATGACCATTTCGTGTAAGGAAATTATGACCTTTCTAACCAAAATGGTCGCAATGGTTTAGGGTTTGGAGCCCCCAGACAGCTTTTGACCAATTGTTCTAAAATGGTCATAAATTTATGACCAATTCTTCGAGGGTCACTAACAAAAGGTCATAAGTTGACATATTTCTTGTAGTGCGTGTCGTGCTAGCACAGCTCCTCAAGATCTCAACCCATCAAGCAAAACCACATGCTACTCATAATTCCAAAGCTTAGTTGTTGAAATACGAATATGATATGATGCTCATATTACTAAAACAGAGAATGTTTAATTGGTCACCTAATGTTCCTATATTCGTTTCGAAAAGCCTGTGTGCCATCCACTGGTCCAGCTAGTTCCACTTTCCTAGTTTTACTCTTGATGCTTAGGGTTTTCCCCTTTTATCAACTCTACTATGATCTGCATAGGTGCTTTCTATCGTACTAGCAGTACTCCACCCTTCAAGCTAAACAACACAACACTGATAATTCCAAAGCCTAGTTGTTCAAATATGAGTGTGATATGATACTGATATTAGTTAAAAGACACATTTAATTGCTTAGCTAAAGATCCCACTTGAGTTTCCAAATGCATGTCGCGACATATAGAGAGACAGCATAATTGCATTTCTTTGTCACTTGTTGACTGTACTTTTGTAACAGCCTGGATTTTGGGCCTTTTCTTTTTCTTTTTGATTTATTGGTTTTTGCTCTGTTTTTTCTTTTTGGAGTGGTTCTGTGGCCTTGTCCCCTGGGAAATCATCCCATTTTCCCTTCCCAAGTGGCTCATCATTCTCAAAACCCTGCCAAGATCTTGTCACTTCACTACTTGACCAAACCCTAAATTCTTTTTCTCAGGAATATTCCTTTTTCTATTAAAGGAATAACCCTGTTTTCCCTAGGTTGTGAAGCAACCTTTATTTCCATCACTCCTAAAATTCCCAAATAATTCTCATAAATTGTTTGGGTTATATCTTTCTCAAATATGGCAAAATATTTCATTTGTCATGTTTATCATCTTACTCAATTAATTCATTTCCTATTCTGCCCAAAATGGCACAATGTGAAGCAAGTGCCATTTATCTTTTCCCAATTGACCTCAAACTCCTTGGACACCTTTTTCCTTCCATATCATTGCCACATGCCAAAATTCAACCTCATTTGCAATGTAATTATTTAATTATGATTTTGCAAAATTTCTGTCTAAGGGAAGTGGTTGTGAAGGAAGTACAAGCTAGGCATATCCAAATGACTTGTCATTTTGCATGGTCCCTCATATCATCATATCATAGCCCTCCACTAAAGTAGAGTTCATGTCATTCCACCATGTGAGCTCACTTTCAATTCTTTGATTCTTCCCAAAATTTCAGTTTGTGAAGCAAGTATATTTTTGTGTTGCTACATTATGGCTGTCAATTTTTCTAGGCCTTCTATTATCCATATAACCTGCCTCAACCCATTTTGGGCATGTTTCATCAAGCCATTTTTCCTATAGAAATTTTGCAAGTTTCTGGTCAACAAGGATGTTTGTGAAGCAAGTACCATTTTGGTGAATCCAATTGGTATTAAACTTATACAGGATCTTTGTATGATCAAATCATGAAGCCTTGCCAAACTTGAGCTCAAGTGGCCACACCAATTGAGTGCATCATCCAAATCTCATTTCTGGACCATTTTGCTGAGTTGCAAAGCAACTATGATTTATCTTGATCCAATTCTTCTCCAAGTTACCAGGATGAAAGTCCTTCTTTACCTCAACCTCGCAAACAACTCCATTGGATCCAAAACCCTTCCTGTTGATCACTAGTGCTCACCCATGTTTACTGCAGTAAACATCAAAGGGTTCTCACCGGTTAACCGGATCACTTTTAACCGAACTACCACCGTAGTTGAGACCTACCCTGGATGAACTACCAACTAGACAACAAGTTCCAGCCCCTCTCCCCCGCTACATGCCAGTGCATGCGGTGACCGCATGAATGGCAAGCCTGTGCGCGCGCTCTGCTGCTGTTGGCACGCCTAGGATGGATTCTTCCTCGGGCCCCACTCCCCCTCGTCGTCTTAGCACGCGTGAGCATGTCCATTGTCTCCCTCTCGTCGTCGCCGATCACATGGACCCTGCTCCCCCTCCGGCAGCTTCCTCACCAACGCAAGCCGCCGCGTGCCCACGAGCGCACAGTGGCGTCTTGGCTCGGTTCTTCGCCGTCGTCTTCCTCCCTGTGCTCCGTTGGCCTCCTCTACCCCATGAGAAGCTCCACTGCTCCTCCCCTGTTGTCATGTTGCCTCTGGATTATTAGTGGTTAGTGTGGTTATTTGCATGGTGATACCTGTTATTATCTTTGGGAGTATTACCTTGGATATCATGCTGCCTTTGGATTATTAGTGGTTAGTATGATTATTTTCATGATGCTAGTTGATGTTCTGTTGCTTGGAGTATTACTTTCGGGAATGATGTTTACAGGTGGATCTTAGCCGAATAGCTTTGTTTTTGTTATTGAAGTAGTAGGATTATTGTTTTCAGATTCATCATGACAGTAGTGTTGTGCTACCCTTGGAGTATTTTGAGATGATGAGATTACGTTTGGATTATTTGTTGGATATTTTTATGACTTGGATTATAGTTTGATAGTTGATATTGGAGTATCGGTAACCACAGTTATATTTTTGGGGATAAATTCCGTCATTAAGTTGGTCAGGTTCCACCGAACCGGGCTTTTTCCAGTGAAACCACATTTGCCTTTTATGGGAAGGCCCTAATGCATTCTATTGATGTGCCTCTCGCCGGTGCCTCCAACTAGGGAAGGTTATGGGCGTGTGTACCCTGGCCCGGTAAGCAGACATAACCTTGTGTGCCCGTGGTTGCTTTTATGGATCCGAGTCCCCGAGTTGGAGTGTCCCTGAGTGGGAGTGTTTTGACCACGACGGTGGTCGAGGTGTCTTTGGTAGACATGGGGCCACCCAGGACCAGCCCGTTGGGGATTTGGGTCGGAGTGGCTGGGAGAGTGCTATGACAATGGAAGGGTTTTGTCGAAATGCCGTTGGTCCACCCGAATGGGAGTGCGAGGCCATGGTTTCCGTGGTATGGGTATAGTGTGCTACCTCTGGAGAGTGTATCTAATCTATCGATAGTCGCGTCCGTACTAGGTCCCACCATTCAATCAACACTCACATGACGGAATGACTTATAGGTGATTCATATGTTGATATGTTGAGCAGTACAGATTGGCAGGATGTTGATGATGATGTTGGAGACCAAGTTTTGGTCATGGTTGTGATCGCCGGAAAGATCACAGTTTGAGACCAAGTGTTGGTGATGGTTGTGATCGCCGGAAAGATCACAGTTTCAGACCAAGTGTTGGTCATGGTAGTGATCATCGGAAAGATCACCGTATGGTTTTGATGATGAGTTGATCGAGATGGTATATTGCTTGGCCGGTTAGCCAAGAGAGATATGGTTATCGAGATCTGAGATGGTGATTTATCAGCATTGTATTAGTTCGTCTCATGCTTAGTAGTTGCTTCATCATGGTAGTTATTAATTAATTAACCAGTTAATGCTATGTTATTGTCTTGCCTTAATGTTTATGGTTGTTGTGAGCTTGCAAGTACATTCAATGTACTGACCTGGCGTGTCATGCCAGATTGCAAGCGATGTCGTGATTGCTTGATTGCTTGTCATGGTTTCGTTCATGCGAGCTAGAGCATGTCCTAGCCAGAGTCCCTGCGAAATGGAGTTCACCACCTTCGTCGTTGTTCCGCTGCTAGAAGTGTTTCCGCTGCTACGAGTTGTTCCGCTGCTAACGTAGCGCAAGTGTAGTATCGCAGGCATAGTGTCCCCATGCTGATGTGATCATTGTAACATCAGACCCGTGTAATTATAATTCTTGTAATAAGAGTTGATTTGTTCTATGTCAAGTAGTGCCGTATTCCAGAGACTTCTCCTTGCTCTCTGGGCGGGAATACGGGGCGTTCCGGTTTCTCTGAGCCGGGGTGCCACAACTTTCTTATCCATACCAAATCTTAGTTGTTATTTCAAAGCAAACATCGGTTGCTAACTAACCTTTGCGTGGTTTGCAGCTTCAGATCTGCCATCCCACTACCACGGTCAGCACTATAATCATCATACTTACGGTTTCCCCATTTTATGATGACCACGATCAGCCTACATGGTTCGTGTCGTAATAACACCGCTCCACCCATCGAGCTAAACAAGCTTAATTGTACAATTTCAAATATGATATTCTGCTATTATTAGTAAAACTAAGACATGTTTAATTGATCAGCTAAATGTTCTAACTTTAGTTTCGAACTACATGTGAGCCACATATGGAGACACCGGAAGGAATATTATTTCTCTCTGTGCTCTGGTTCATCATGGGTGGGCAACAGACGTTGTATAGAAATACTTGTAATATCTTCAGTCTGCTTGCTCTTCTGCTCTTCTTTAACATGATCCTCTTCTCTTCTTTAATAAGTATGTTCCTTGTTGGGAAGAGTAGCAGAGACATTTGCGGTCGACTGGTCAGGTCGAGTTCTCCCCCCTTAGTATATTTTGAATCTGTCAGGTCAGGTCGACTTGTTCTTCTTTACTATATGTTGAAGCTGTCATCTGTGAAGTATCCTCACTTTTGGAGAACTCATATTTTGAGTAGTTGGTCACATTATATTAATGCACACACCAAATTACAACATGCATGGCATCTCTTAGAAGAATTGCAGAGATAACCCAAATGGGTTTATAGGGAGGTAGTATTGGATTAGAATCACTTCTGCATTACAAAGATAATCTCACTTCTTTTTATGTTTTCATGCATGTCAAGTATTGAACATGATCAAAATGGATATGAGAATGGGCGCACGAGAGGAATGTTTCGGAAGAATCCACTGGCTAGCAAACTTGGCATGGTGGAGGATGGCCTATCTTATTGACGCATCAAGGTGCTTGCTCTAACTTGGCAAGGTTGAATTGGTCGCACATATTTTGCATATGACCTCTTGCATCACTTCTACTTTGTTACACCACCATCTGCTTAGTTTAGGCATCATATATGAGTATATGCCATACCTATACATTTTCTGTACCTATTCCATGTGTCCTCGTACTATGTTTTTTAGTCAAATGTTATTCTTTCGTAATAGATGTCCAAAAGGAAGAGGGTGAGTGCAGATCCTCAAGGAGTACAAACTAGGCATTTAGAAAAGGTAGTGATACCTTATAAATCGGATAGATCAGCAGCCACAAAAAACACAGGCCCAACTGTACCATACTTTACCCCTACTCCACTGGCCAAACCCCTATTAGAACTGCTGAGAGCCCAGCGTCAGGTACTGTCTGTGATATCAATTCAAAATTTCAACTCCTAAATTTCTACATGTGCCTTACCTTCTCTCTTGTATGAAAACTAATTTCATATGAATCTCCTTGCTCAAAGGATCATGGGATCTCACAACAATACTGGGCACTGGATTGCACTTGTCAGTACCTCTCGCCCTTTGTCAGCATACTTACACTCATTGCTACTCGAAATTATAAGATCTATATTTATTATTGGATAAATGTAGAATTTACACAATGGTTATGAAATTTTGGATTGATCATGTAAGTACCTCTTGTCATGTACTCTCTTTGATTAGAATTAATTGTTGATCAATTGGATATATTTAGATCTTAATAGTGCTAGATACATCCATTTGAGCGACAAGTAATAACGGACGGTGGTGGTATTACTGTACTTGCATCTCAAGATAGTTGATTGTCTAGCATTACACTGCATCTTATCTGCCCTGCCCTCCACTTTCTCCAAGTTATCATATCTACATTTACTCTTACCAAAATGTTGAATAAAGTCAATGCCACTACACACGTTGATGTCTGCATTCCTCCTGTCAGTACCTTTGGCCTTGTAACGATGTACTTAATTAATTGCTATTTGATTATGTATAATTAGTGTACACCCGAGCCTCATTATCCTTTGTTTCTTTCAATATTATTTGATCTATATTTACTCTTTGCAAAATGTAGAATAATGGCAACTCTTATATAGAAGTTTCTTTGGGGAATTTATTGAAATATCCTTCCATCGACATGGATAAGGGCTTTGTCCAGCCCGTGTTAACATGTAATGTAAGTTCATCCTTCTCAAGCTTTAAATCTTTGTTCTATTATAGATTTGGATAGGCCTCATTTTCTCCACTACCATTTACTTTGCTGTTTACATCTGGCTGGATGTTTGCAACAACTACCAGTTTTAAATTGTAGTTGTAAAACATATTCCTTATGGAGAACATATCCATTTATTTGCTTATATAATTGTGAAACCTGTTACATGTCTCCTTGTTTCTGTTTCAGAGTCGTATCTCTCTTGCTAGGAAGAACTTTAGGGAAGATAGTGAGCCAAACCATCTTAAAGAGAGCAAGATGACCCCAAGGTCCTGTCTTGATGAAGAGAGTGAGTTGAAGCTACTCACCAGCAACTATAAGACAACCTCTGTGCATTTTCTACCTCAATCAGTTCGACTTCTTCAGTCTCAACTTAAAGCGGAAAGGCTTGCTTCAGCTCAGCTCTGACTTGAAGTTAATGATGCAATGAAGATCTCAGAGGACTGCCTTGCGTACTATGGTGCTATAAAGCTAGGGATGTAGCATCTAATGTTGACACAACTGAGGTCTCATCAGCTTGTTCGGCTGCTTGCGGAGCCCGTCCTAGAGAGGCCTAATGGCTTGTGAAGTGCTCTCAGTTTTCTATATTATTTTGTCAGTGCGTTTATATGCACTGGTGCCGACCTTTGATGCCCAGTGTATGTAATCCGCGGTCACGTTGCGCTTTATTACCACCGGTAGAGAACTTTGATTCCCACTAGATGTAATATGTCATAATTTCTTTATTGTATAGTCTAGTTTATTCTTGGTCGGTATGCTGTAATTTAGGCCGGAAGGTTCAGTGGATCTCAGTGTTCTCGGTCTTCAGGCCAGCTCGTTACTCATATGGGCCAAAATGTGGGCTTATAATCATCTTGGGCCATTATCAAGTCTAAACGTATAGTAGTTTTCTGCCTTTAACAGGCCGGGTAAAGTTCTAGCCAACTGGGCCAGAGAATACCATGCACTTTTAAGTGGCTAAAACCTAGATTGGGCTAGTGTTGAGCCGAAAAATTCATGGTCCAATACAGGCCAAAACTGCCTAAGGCCCATGTTCGGCCCAAATAGGACGAGTCGTTAATAGGCCAAAATATATCTTGGGCCTGTTTGGCCCAATAAATTTATGGGATTTAAGCAGGTCGGTATCCACGTGGGCCATAGGCCCAAAAGTGTCATGGGCCATTATCAGATGGGCTCTAAGCAGGCTGGATTCAACTTCGGCTGTAATTAGGCCCAACCGTTACACGGGCCATTAACAGGCCGATAGGCCAATTGGGCTAAAATTTATCTACGAAAACTATGGGCCATTAAGAGGCTAAAGTTAATTCAGACAAGAAATAGCCCAGTTTCTGCTTGGGCCGTTAAATGCCCTAAAGTTAAACCGGGCCGACGACATCCCAGATGCACCATGGGGCCCAATAGGCGAAAACTATTATCAGGACGAACTGGTAAACGGGCATTTAATAGGCTGAAATACAAACCTGGCTTAGAATGGGCCCAAAAGAACAGTGGCCTATTAACAGACCTGATATGATATGGGCCTCAGTTTGGTCCAAAACATGGCAGGCTGTGAACGGGCCTGATCTGATATGGGCCTCAATTTGACCCAAATCATGGTACGCTGTTAACGGGCCAACCCACTAGTGTGAGAAAAAATTATGGCGGGCCTTTAGCTGGGCCGACCTTTTTACCTTAAATGGGCCACTGTGCCACGTGTAGACATATCATAGCCGTCTTCCGTCCATTGTAGGGATGACATCTATCCCAACGATGAGCTGACACATGCATTATCCAGTGAATGAGAATTTTACACGTGGAAAATCCCCATTGGTTGGGGTTGTTAACGTGTTATCGGATCCAAACCGGAACCCGATTCTCTTAACGGCGACCCATTACAGTCGATGCCACGTGTCAGTCACCCTTGACGAAAGCACTTCTATGACGCGTGATTTATCGTCATGGAAGTGGACACTTCCGTTATGATAATTTTGGTAATGTCATGGAACACTTCTACGACAACACATGCATGACTATCTTGATTCTTTCATAAAATCATCATGCATGTACATGCATGACAAAAAACGTGACCTACTGTGACAAACACGTATCATCACAAAATTGTATTTTTGGTAATGATTGAATATTTTTTGCTCGGCTAGAGCCTTGTAATAGGCTTAGATAAAACACTTGGTTGTTGTGACGTGCCTTCGTCCACGTTTACTATTGATTAACCATCAATTTGGTGATGAAGAACTTTAAACCAATGCATTTTGGTAATTCATCTTGGATGTCTTGTTTTGAATATCATACAACCATTTCTTGTACTTATGTCTGATAAGTCACCTGTAGCAACATGTAAATACAAAGACTTCTGACATCTGCAGCAAATTCCACCAATATATGATTAGTGTGAAATAACCTGACAATTTATCCATCGACAACTTATAGTCATGACAAACGATTGTTGAAAAGAAATTTTGAATCCATAACTTGGCGACTCATGGTCAATAAAAAGCTCAATACTCATCACAAGAAATCCGGAGTTCTTTTGACTCGGAGATGTATAGTCATTGCCATAACGTGTGTCGGTGTTCTATGACCGGGGGTTCCCAGACTAGCCTGCTTGTGGACCAAGGCGTGGCCCCACCGACGGCCTAATATGGCTCATCTATAGCAGCAACCACCCAAGACCCTTTCAGGGGGCTGAGCCCCGTGAGGGGGACGACACCAAGACCTCCCTGGGGGCAGCCTAACTGGGCTGGCTCCCGAGGAGCGGAGATATCTATGCAAGGGGCACCTCGCGAGGTTCGCATGACGTAATCCATGACGACCGAAGCCAGGCGGGTGCCAGCGGGCGCAGTGTAGGCGCGGGGTCTCGACGCATCAGGCGAAGGTTTCCATATCGGTGCAACAAGACCAAGACCAGTAGGACGGTAGGACGGAGGTCATCGCGGAGCCCACAGCAGCATCAACACCAGAGCCTTTGACAGGCGAAGACCACCTTTTGTCAGGATAACTTGTACTAGTTGTCCCCTATCAAACTTGGCCGTTGTGGGATCCCTTCCCGCCTAACATTTGGGAAGAGGACCAAGGCCACTATAAATAGGACTTAGCCACCAACATAGGAGGGGGACAAATCAGATCCATTCCACCCTAACGAGCTCACCAGTTCATCTAGCTCAAGAACACCTCTCCTCCCGAGGCTGTTCATCCACTATACTAGTTCATCCTCAGCCCTTCGAGGCAATCCACCCACAAAATGGAGTAGGTATTAAACCGCAGGGTGGCCGGAACGAGTATAAACCCTCGTGCCTCTTGTTCTTTGGATCTGTCGAGCTAGGCCGTGGAATCGTTGAGTGAGTGAGCGACGAAGAGAGTGTTCTTCGTGCGCACCCCAGAGTTTGAACCTCACAAGGGTTCCCCGGAACCCGTAATCCGACATTTGGCGCGCCAGGTAGGGGTCCCCCGGAGCTCCGCCTCTTCGCTCTCTCTGCACCTTCGCTCGCTTCGTCTCTCCGATCGGCCCCCATGGCAGGTGCCACCCCACCGGCTGGATCGAGGGGCGCACATGGAGGCGCCATGGGACTCAGGGCCTTCACCCCCGGCTTACGATAGGTGCAGTGGCAGCACAAGTTCAAGCCAGATATGCCGCCTCGCTACAATGGGGCAGCGGATCCAGCAGCCTTCCTACTGATGTACGAGGAGGCCATTGGAGAAGCCGGAGGAGACAATAGGGTCATTGCCAATTGGTTCACCATGGCCGTAGTCGGCAAGCCGCGCACAAGGATGCTCAGCATGCCAAGATCCTTGGTGGTCTCCTGGGAAGAGTTGTGCGGTCTCTTAGTCGCGCGCTTTGCGGCAATAGCACCACTCGCCGTTGCGGCCATCCTCGGCGGCTCGCAGGCACCGCCCTCAGATCGCCACGTCAAGCAGTTCTTCGGCCAAATGGGCGCCTTCTCTATGCAGTAGGGACCTCCCCCATGATGGGCAGCGCCCAAGGCCGACCTCACCATCGACTTGGGAGACCATCTGGCGGCCACAGCCGGCTCGGGCGCGCTCCCAATGCTTTGCACACCCACCATCTGCAACGTGTCGGCAACCAAGACCGTCATCGATGGCGGGGCTGGCCTCAACATGCTCTCCGCGGAAGCTTTCGGCTTGCTCCACGTACCGCACGGCCGGCTGCGTCACACCAAGACCTTCTCCGGAGTTGGCAGCGGTTCCACCAGCCCGTAGGGCAGATCTGCCTCCCCGTCACCTTCGTGTAACACCCCGGATATAACTTTCCCAATATGTAATCCAACTCTTACCGTTTCCAGCCTTAAGTTATTTTATTTACCCGGGTTCGGTTCTTTGTCTCCGTGTGTTGTTACCGTTGTCATGCATCTCATAGCATGTCATCATGTGCATTGCATTTGCATACGTGTTCGTCTCATGCATTTGAGCATTTTTCACGTTGTCCGTTTTGCATTCCGGCGCTTTGTTCTCCTCCGGTAGTCATTTCTAGCTTTCTTTCGTGTGTGGGGATTAAACATTTCCGGATTGGACCGAGACTTGCCAAGCGGCCTTGGTTTACTACTGGTAGACTGCCTGTCAAGTTTCGTATCATTTGGACTTCGTTTGATACTCCAACGGTTAACCGAGGGACCGAAAAGGCCTCGTGTGTGTTGCAGCCCAACACCCCTCTATTTTGGCCCAAAACCCACCAAACTCTGCTCCATCATCTAGAGTGTTCGATCACGATCGCGTGGCCAAAAACCGCACCTCATTTGGACTCTCCTAGCTCCTCCAATGTCTATATATAGCCCCTTCCCGAAAATTCTGGATCCCCCTCGTCCTCAAACCCTAAATCCCAGATCCGCGCCGGCCGGACATGTCCGCCCCGGCCAGACGTGTACGCTCCACCGCCGCCAGCCAACCGCCTCCTGCCACATCCTCGCCCGCCGCCGCCACTCCCACCGCAGCCCGGGAGCCCGCATCCGGCCCCCGCGGCCCGGTGAGCGCAGCCGCCGCCCGGGTCTCGTGTCCCGCGCCGCGCCGCCACCTCCCTCGCCTCCGGTGCTCCGGCCGCCAAGCCGCCATCGCCACCCCGCCGCAGCTCCTCGCCAGCCCCGCCGCCTCCGGCCGCCGCACGGGCATCGACCGCGCCGCCTGCCGTGCGCCGTCGCCCGCCGCCGCCCGGCCCGGATCCGGCGAAGATCCGGCAGGCCCCTTGCTTCCCCGATCATTCCGGCAAACTCCATCCCTGCCGGTGAAAATTGCGCGCCGCCTGCCTCGATCTACGTGCCTCGGGCCAAACCCTAGATCTGGGGTTGTTTTTTTCTAAGTCCCTGATATTTCCGTTCCAAGTGCCCATATTCATCATGCTATATCTCCGCATCCGTAGCTCCGATTCATGAATATAGTATATCAAAATGTTCATCTCTGAGAGTACATCATTTCATTCCATTGCATCATTTTCATTTGAGTTCATCTTGATCCCCGAAATGATGTTAGAAGAGGGCTACTTGAGTTAATTGTCAGATCTGCTACTCCATGTTAGACTTTTGTCATTTTTGCCATGATTATTGTGTGCATGATATGCCCATGAGCTCTACATATGTTTTGTTAAGGGTTTTGTCATATTTCCAGAGGTGCAACCCATGTATTTTTGTGATTTGTGTGGTGACTAGTGCAAGCTTGCAAAGTGAGGCACTTGGTAATTCTGTTTTCAGGGACTTAGCATTTCCACTAAGTCCTCGAGCTGTTTAGTTCATGATGCCATATGTTCATGTTGTTTCCTAGTGATCCGTGCCTCTTTTGAGGATGATCAGTAAGGATGTTTTGTTAATCTTGTAGTGCTCTATCCATCCATGTCTTTGTTTGCATTTATGGAGCACCCTAGCTTGAGTCAATCGAGCTCCACTTTTCCTACTTTGTGAATCTGGGCAGATTGTCAACTTGTTTGCAATTTTGTCGGTGATGTTGTAGTTGATCCGTGCATGCTATGCCATTGTTCTTGGCATGTCTAGCTTGCATTTTGTGTGTTCTTAATGGGTGTATGCTTAGCTTATCATGACTTGCACCGTAGTGAGTGCATCGAGCTCGTAAACATGCCTACTTGAGTTATGATTTCAGAATGTCCCAGTTTTCACCAAGTCTGAAAACTGATTATGTTTTTGCTATGTTCACATGCTTGCAAATGTATTTTGTGATCCCTTTTGGCTCAAGGTCACTAAGGGACTTTTGTTAAGCTATTTGAGTAGCTCCATGCCATGTCCTACTTTGCCATGTTCAGATCCTGTAGCATGTTGTTTTGTTGCTCCGAAGAGGTCTACCTGATCTGAAATTCCAGAAAAGTGTTAGTTTCACTATGTCTGAGATCTGTTTTACCATTTGCATTTTTGCCATGCTTGTTTGAACCTCCTAATGGATGAATTGGCCGTAGCTCAGTGCTAGATTTTGTTCAGCATCTTGAATGCATCCCTGCCATGTATTTTGTTGCCTTGTTTGGGTGCTGTAGCATGTTCATCTCATTGCATTTAGATGACTACTTGTTGCAAATCGCAGATCGTGGTCATATTTGAATCGCTTGCCATTTCCAAACCGTAACTCCGATTCCGGTGATCTTTATATCGTTTTCAAGCAATTTCATATCATCTTCCCAGTGGAACACTTGGTTTTCCATGTTGAGGCCAGGTTCATGTATTTCCTGTCATATCTTGCATATGCATCCCGCATAGCATACCATGTTTGCATCATCTTGTTTGATCCTTGCACGAGGTTGATTGTGTTCTTGTTGCTTGTTTGTCTTTTTTGGGTAGAGCCAGGAGACGAGTTTGCTAACGAGGAGCCCGTTGAGTTTGCTTTCAAGGATCCAGTCAACTCTGACAACTTTGCAGGCAAGATGATCATACCCTCGAAATCACTACTATCTTTGCTATGCTAGTTTGCTCGCTCTTTTGCTCTGCCAATGCTACGATGCCTACCATTTTCTTTCAAGCCTCCCAAATTGCCATGTTCAGCCTCTAACCGACCATTGTCCTAGCAAACCGTTGATTGGCTATGTTACCGCTTTGCTCAGCCCCTCTTAGCGTTGCTAGTTGCAGGTGAAGATTGGAGACCGTTCCTTGTTGGAACATTTATTTACTTGTTGCGATAACATTATATTGCCATGTTATCTTAATGCATCTATATACTTGGTAAAGGGTGGAAGGCTCGGCCTCTCGCCTAGTGTTCCACTCTTGCCGCCCTAGTTTCCGTCATATTGGTGTTATGTTCCCGGATTTTGCGTTCCTTACGTGGTTGGGTTATAATGGGAACCCCTTGATAGTTCGCCTTGATTAAAGCTTTTCTAGCAATGCCCAACCTTGGTTTTACCATTTGCCACCTAGCCTCTATTTCCCTTGGGTTTTCGGAGCCCGAGGGTCTTCTTATTTTAACCCCCCCCCCCCCGACCAGTGCTCCTCTGAGTGTTAGTCCGAACCGGGCAGCCTGCGGGGCCACCTCGGGGAAACTCAAGGGTTGGTTTTACTCGTAGCTTGACCTATCTAAGTATGCCCTGAGAACAAGATATGTGCAGCTCCTATTGGGATTTGTCGGCACATTCGGGCGGTGTTGCTGGTCTTGTTTTAACTTGTCGAAATGTCTTGAAAAACCGAGATACCGAGTCTGATCGGAACGTCTCGGGAGGAGGTCTATTCCTTCGTTGACCGTGAGAGCTTGTCATGGGCTAAGTTAGGACTCCCCTGCAGGGATTTGAACTTTCGAAAGCCGTGCCCGCGGTAATGGGCAGATGGGAATTTGTTAATGTCTGGTTGTAGATAACTCAAACCATAACTTAATTAAAATGAATCAACTGTGTGAGTTACCGTGATGGCCTCTTCTCGGCGGAGTCCGGGAAGTGGACACGGTGTTGGAGTAATGTTTGCGCAGGTTGCTCTCTAGTTTCTCGCTCGCGCCTTGCCTCCTCTTCTCGCTCTCTTTTGTGAATAAGTTAGCCACCATACATGCTAGTCGCTTGCTGCAGCTCGAAATATATTTACCTTGTCTTACCTATTAAGCTTAAATAGTCTTGATCGCGAGGGTTCGAGATTGCTGAGTCCCTGTGGCTCACAAATTACTATTACACCAGATGCAGGGCCTGATGATACAGCTCCAGATGGCGTGCTTGAGCTCAAGTGGGAGTTCGACGAGGACTCTCAGCGATACTATGTTTCTTTTCCTGATGATCAGTAGTGGTGCCCAGTTGGGGTGATCGGGACCATGTCGCATGTTGGGTTATCTTTCATTTTGGCGCCGTAGTCGGGCCATGAGTGTTTGGATGATGTATGTCATTTATGTACTTGATTGACGTGGCGAGTGTAAGCCAACTATGTTATCCCTTTTATTTATCTATATTACATGGGATGTTTGTGATGATTGCCTGACTTGCGACATATGCCTTCAATGCGATTATGCCTCTAAGTCGTGCCTCGACACGTGGGAGATATAGTCGCATCGAGGGTGTTACACTTCGGCACCCACGACAACTACCGCACCGAGCTTATCGACTTCGACATCGCTCGCATTAACCTCCCTTACAATGCCAGGGGAGCAACGACATCCTCACCATGGCTGGAGACACCAAGGAGGCCCTGGTGGCCCTCAAGCGCGCCTTCAGGGCCGTGGTGGCGGCACGCCCCTCAGGTGAAGCACCACCCAAGACCCAAGGGGCTGCGCCGGCGAAGAAGAAGCAACCAAGATTGCGCCAAGATGAAGCAGGTGCCGATCGACGAGGACGGGGCCTCAGGAGCAACCTTCAACATAGGCGCCAACCTCGACCCGGACCAGGAAGAGGCACTTATGAAATTCTTGAGCGCGAACAAGGAGGTATTAGCTTGGGAGCCCAAGCAACTCGTGGGGGTCGCAAGGGGAGCAATCGAGCACCAGTTGAGGGTGTGCCCAGTGTGCGCCCGGTGAAGCAGAAGGCGCGATGATAGTCCATAGAGTAGCAGTCCTTCATCATCCACCCCGCAAGCTACAGGCGGTAGGCGTCATCCATGAAGTCCGGTACCCGGAGTGGATGGCAAACCCCGTCGTCGTGCCCAAGAAGGGCGAGGAGGAACGCATGCGCGTCGACTTCACCAACCTCAACAAGGCCTGCCCTCAGGACATGTTCCCACTTCCGCGCATCGATCAGATCATCGACTCCACCGCCGAGTGTGACTTGTTATGTTTCCTAGATTCCTTCTCAGGTAACCACCAGATCAAGATGGTGGTGAAGTACACATAGAAGACGGCATTCTTAACCCCGTGCGGGGTGTACTGCTACACGTGCATACCGTTCGGGCAACGCAACACTGGGGCAACCTTCCAGCGGCTGATGCACATCGCTCTAGGCCAACAACTCGGGAGGAATGCTGAGGCCTACGTCGACGACATTGTGGTAAAATCTCGGGAGTCTAGGAGCCTCATTTAGGATCTGGAGGAGACTTTTGCCAGCCTACACAAGGTAGATCTGCGACTCAACCCGGAGAAATGCGTGTTCGGTGTCCCCTCCGGCAAGCTGTTGGGTTTCCTCATGTCACACGGTGATACGTCCATTTTGCATCATGCTTTTATATTGGTATTTATTGCATCATGGGGTGTTATTACACACTATGTCACAATACTTATGCCTATTCTCTCTTATTTTACAAGGTTTACATAAAGAGGGAGAATGCCGGCAGCTGGGATTCAGGGCTGGAAAAGGAGCAAATATTAGAGACCTATTATGCACAGCTCCAAAATTCCTGAAACTTCACGGAAGCTATTTCCAGAATATATAAAAATACTGAGCGCAAGAAGTTCCAGAGGGGGGCCACACCCTGGCCACGAGGGTGGTCGGCGCGCCCTACCCCCCTGGGCGTGCCCCCTTACCTCGTGGGCCCCCTGGTGGCCCTTCGATGCCCATCTTCTGCTATATGGAGCCTTTCGTCGAGGAAAAAATCATAAGCAAGCTTTCGGGACGAGACTCCGCCGCCACGAGGAAGAACCTTGGCGGAACCAATCCAGGCCTCCAGCGGAGCTGTTCTGTAGAGGAAACTTCCCTCCAGGAGGGGGAAATCATGACCAACCATCCTCTCATCGTGAGGGGGTCAATGTCCATCAACATCTTCACCAGCACCATCTCATCTCAAACCCTAGTTCAACTCTTGTATCCAATCTTTGTATCCAAACCTCAGATTGGTACTTGTGGGTTGCTAGTAGTGTTGATTACTCCTTGTAGTTGATGCTAGTTGGTTTACTTGGTGGAAGATCATATGTTCAGATCCATTATGCATATAAATACCCCTCTGATTATGAACAAGAATATGCCTTGTGAGTAGTTATGTTTTTTTCCTGAGGACATGGGAGAAGTCTTCCTATTAGTAGTCATGTGAATTTGGTATTCGTTCGATATTTTGATGAGATGTATGTTGTCATCCCTCCAATGGTGTCATGTGAACGTCGACTACATGACACTTCACCATTGTTTGTGCCTAGAAGGAGGCATTGGGAAGTAATGAGTAGATGATGGGTTGCTAGAGTGGCAAAAGCTTAAACCCTAGTTTATGCGTTGCTTCGTAAGGGGCTGATTTGGATCCATATGTTTCATGCTATGGTTAGGTTTACCTTAATACTTCTATTGTAGTTGCGTATGCTTGCAATAGGGGTTAATCATAATTGGGATGCTTGACCATTTAAGGAAATACCCAAGCATTTGTCTACCCACATATCAGATAATCAAAGTACAGAACACGAATCATATGATTGTGATGAAAACTAGCTTGACGATAATTCCCATGTCTCCTCGGGAGCGCTTTACATCATATAAGAGTCTGTCCAGGCTTGTCCTTTGCTTCAAAAAGGATTGGGCCATCTTGCTGCACCTTATTTACTTTTATCACTTGCTACTCGTTAGCAATTAGCTTATCACAAAACTATCTGTTACTGTTAATTTCAGTGCTTGCAGAGAATACCTTGCTGAAAACCGCTTATCATTTCCTTCTGCTCCTCGTTGGGTTCGACACTCTTACTTACCGAGAGGACTACGATAGGTACCCTATACTTGTGGGTCATCAAGACTCTTTTCTAGCACCGTTGTCCGGGGAGTGAGGCGCCTTTGATAAGTGGAATTTGGTAAGGAAAAATTTATATAGTGTGCTGAAATTTACTGTCACTTGTTACTATGGAAAGTAATCCTTTGAGGGGCTTGTTCGGGGTATCTTCACCTTGACCGGTAGAGCAAATAGTTGCTCCTCAACCTACTCACCCTACTGAAAATGAAAATGTTCACTTTAAAATTCCTTCGGGTATGATAGAGAAACTGCTAGCTAATCCTTTTGCAGGAGATGGAACATTGCATCCCGACTTACACTTAATCTATGTGGATGAAGTTTGTGGATTGTTTAAGCTTGCAGGTATGCCCGATGATGTTATCAGGAAGAAGGTCTTCCCTTTATCTTTTAAGGGAGAAGCATTGACATGGTATAGGATATCTGATGATATGGGATCATGGGACTACAAACGGTTGAAGTTGGAATTCCATCAAAAGTTTTATCCTATGCATCTTGTTCATTGGGATCGTAATTATATATATATAATTTTTGGCCTCGCGAAGGATAAAGCATCGCTCAAGCTTGGGGAGGCTTAAGTCAATGTTATATTCATGCCCCAATCATGAGCTCTCAAGAGAAATGATTATTCAAAATTTTTATGATCGGCTTTCTGACAACAATCGCTCCATGCTCGATACTTCTTGTACTAGTTCCTTTATGATGAAGACTATTGAATACAAATGGAATTTATTGGAGAGAATTAAATGCACCTCTGAAAATTGGGATCTCTATGAAGGTAAGAAGTCAGGTATAACACCTAAGTTTCATTGTGTTAAATCTTTTATAGATACCAATGTTTTCTGTAAATTAGCACTAAATATGGACTTGACTCTGAGATAGTAGCTTCTTTCTGTGAATCCTTTGCTACTCATGTTGATCTCCCAAAGGAGAAGCGGTTTAAATATAACCCTCTCATTGAAGTAAAAGTAGTTGCACCTATTAAAGTTGAAGAAAAGACTATCACTTATGATGATCCTATTGATCCTACTACTTATGTTGAGAAACAACCTTTCCCTATTAGAATAAAGAATCATGCTAAAGCTTCAACTGTGGTCAACAAAAGTAATATTAAGACACCTAAACCCCCTGAGCAAGTTAAAGTTGAACCTAATGTTGCTATGGTTAAAGATCTCTTGGTCGATAATATTGATGGGCATGTTATTTACTTATGTGATGAGACTTCTATAATTGCTAAACCTAGTGCTAAAGATAAACATAGACATGTCGTAGGCATGCATGTTATTTCTGTTAAAATAGGAGATCATTGTTATCATGGCTTGTGTGATATGGGTGCCAGTGCCAGTGCAATACCCATTTCCTTATACCACGAAATTATGCATGATATAGCACCAGCTGAAATAGAAGGTATTGATGTTACCATTAAGCTTGCTAATAGACATACTATTTCACCAATTGGGATTGTTAGAGACGTTGAAGTCTTGTGTGGGAAGGATAAATATCCTGCTGATTTTCTTGTTCTTGGTTCCCCTCAAGATAGCTTTTCTCCCATTATATTTGGTAGACCCTTCTTGAATATTGTCAATGCTAAGATAGACTACATTAAGGATATTTTTTCTGTTAGTTTAGGGGATATGTCTCATGAGTTTAATTTTTCTAAATTTCTTAGACAACCCCATGATAAAGAATTGCCTAGTAAAGATGAAATTATTGGTCTTGCTTCTATTGTCGTGCCTCCTACTGATCCATTAGAACAATACTTGCTAGACCATGAAAATGATATGTTTATGAATGAAAGAAGGGAAATAGATGTAGTATTCTTTAAGTAGGGACCTATTCTGAAACACAATTGCCCGCTGAAATCTTAGGGGATCCTCCTCCACCCAAGGGTGATTCCATGTTTGAGCTTAAACCATTACCTGATACTCTTAAATATGCTTATCTCGATGAAAAGAAAATATATCCTGTTATTACTAGTACTAACCTTTCAGAGAAAGAGGAAGAGAAATTATTGAAAACTCTAAAGAAGCATCGTGCTGCTGTTGGATATACTCTTGATGATCTTAAGGGAATTAGTCCCACTCTATGTCAACACAAAATAAATTTGGAGGAAACGCCAAACCAGTTATTGATCATCAACGATGGCTGAATCCTGAGATGAAAGAAGTGGTAAGAAAGGAAATACTGAAGCTCCTTGAGGCAGGTATAATTTATCCCGTTGCTGATAGTCAGTGGATAAGTCCTGTCCCTTGTGTCCCCAAGAAGGGAGATATTATTGTTGTTCCTAATGATATAGATGAATTGATTCCACAAAGAATTATTACAGGTTATAGGATGGTAATTGATTTCTGCAAATTAAATAAGTCAACTAAAAAAGATCATTACCCCTTGCCTTTTATTGATCAAATGTTAGAAAGATTATCCAAACACACACATTTTTGCTTTCTAGATGGTTACTCTGGCTTCTCTCAAATACCTGTGTTAGCTGATGATCAATCAAAGACCACTCTTACTTGCCCTTTTGGCACTTTTGCTTATAGAAGTATGCCTTTTGGTTTATGTAATGCACCTGCTACCTTTCAAAGATGCATTATGGCTATATTCTTTGACTTTTGTGAATGTTATGTGATGTTTTGGTGGACGATTTCTCCGTTTATGGATCCTCTGTGGATGATTGCTTAAGCAACCTTGATCGAGTTTTGCAGAGATGTGATGAAACTAATATTGTCTTGAATTGGGAGAAATGCCACTTTATGGTTAATGAACGTATTGTCTTGGGGCATAAAATTTCTGAAAGAGGTATTGAAGTTGATAAAGCTAAAGTTGATGCTATTGAAAAGATGCCATGTCCCAAGGACATTAAAGGTATAAGAAGCTTCCTCGGTCACGCCGGTTTTTATAGGAGGTTCATTAAGTACTTCCCCAAAAAATCCCGGCCTCTGACTATACTATTACAAAAAGATATTCCTTTTGTCTTTGATGATGATTGCGTAGAAGCATTGATTTCTGCACCTATCATTCAGCCACCTGATTGGAATTTACCCTCTGAAATTATGTGTGATGCTAGTGATTATGTTGTAGGTGCTGCTCTAGGGCAAAGAGTTGATAAGAAATTAAAGGTTATTCAATATGCTAGTAAAACTCTAGACAATGCCCAGAGAAATTATGCTACCAGTGAAAAAGAATTTTTAGCAATTGTATTTGCTTGTGATAAGTTCAGACCTTATATTGTTGATTCTAAAGTAACTATTCACACTGATTATGCTGCTATTAAATACATTATGGAAAATAAAGATGCTAAACCTAGACTTATTAGATGGGTTCTCTTACTACAAGAATTTGATTTGCATATTATTAATGGAAAGGGAGCTGAGAACCCCATTGCAGACAACTTGTCTAGGTTAGAGAATGTTCTTGATGACCCACTACCTATTGATGATAGCTTTCTTGACGAACAATTAAATGTCATAAATGCTTCTCGAACTACTCCATGGTATGCTGATTATGCTAATTATATAGTTGCTAAATTTATACCACCTAGTTTCACATACCAGCAAAAGAAAAAGTTCTTCTATGATTTGAGACATTACTTTTGGGATTACCCACATCTTTATAAACAAGGATTAGATGGTGTGTCGGTGTACTAAAGTAGGGGTACCTTAGTATCCCGAACTTGTGCACAGGCAGTCGCAGCGACCCGCGGCAAGGCTTGCCGGGCGACCGCCAAGACCCTCCGTGGTTCCTTTGGAGCCATTCAAGAACAAAGTATTCGAGCCAAGGCACAAGACCCCGGAAAGAGGAGCTTGCCGGGAAGGCCACTCAAAGTATCCGAGGCCCCGGCAAGAGGAGCTTGCCGGGAGGAAGCGCAAAGACCCCGGCAAGAGGAGCTTGCCGGGGAGACCAGCCAAGACATATCAAGGAACTTGCCGCAGCACACCACATGTCCCGGCGAGACCCAGCGAGCGACAAGCTCCCGGACGCGACAAGACAACTTCCGTGGCAAGGCGCTTGCCGCGGCAAGCTACTACTCCGTGGCCCGCGCCCCAGCTCACCCACCAACGTGTCGCCCTGGGACCATTCCTGGCGTACGTGGCGGGAGGCTGTGCAGACAGAGGCATGCGGTGGCGAGCAGGCGCTGACAAGGAGCCATCGTGGCAAACGGTGGCGCCCCTGACGGTCCCTTTCCGCCCCGTCTAGGCGATACAGATAGGCATTTAATGCTTTTGTCCCCTGTCGTCAGGGTTAGGTATGATACAACTGTAGCAGGCGGTGGCGCTAACTACCAACCCTTTAACATTTTTACCCTCATCTCTGTTGCCACCTGTCGGTGACCCCTTAGACATATAAAAGGAGGCCCATGCGCAACAGGGGGGGGACGACCATTCTCACGCTCGGTCTCGCTAGCCACCCGAGTGTACTATAGCATTCATCGCTCCCGAGCAAGAACACAAATACAAACCAAGGTAGGAGTAGGGTTTTACGCATCCGTGCAGCCCGAACCTGGGTAAACCGATCGCGTCTTTCGTGCGTCCGCCTCGATCTGCTCTTTGTGCATCCCTCGCCCCCTGCCGAACCAAAAGGGGCTCGGTCCGCCGATCCCCATAGGTGTACGTGGGATCAGCAACCCCCGACATCTTTGGCGCGCCAGGTAGGGGTGCGTCGAGGTTGTGCGAACCTGATCCGGCATTCGCACGAGCCGAATCTTCATCATCTACATCAACATGCCGCCGAAGAAGAAGATTTCGGAGGCAGCTGCTCCGTCTGCGCTGAGCCCACCGTCGCCAGAGCAAACGGCTGGTGGAGTAGGCGCCGGCGGAAGAACGGGCGCCGACGAGGAGGCTCACGGTGCTGCCAGGTCCAAGGACAAGGCTGCGCCGCACGCCGGCGGCGCGGTCGCTTCCCACAACGACCGCGCGCACTCCAAGACCTCGACGTCCGTACATGCACCGCGCCCGTCCCAGGAGGCGCGGGACTAGCAGCATCATGGTACCCACGGTACCATACATCTGCTGGGCCAAGATCAAGCTGGCGAATCCCGAAGCGTTCAGGACCAGCATGCACGCCAACATGCTGGCGCGAGCGGGGCACGGTCACTTGGACGACATGTTGCTCCTTCTAACGCAGTTAGAAGTCCGAGCATATCTCGCTCCTCGCACCATTCGCTGCCGCCGCCCACCACTCCGGCGGAAGCATTGGCATGGGCCCAACTGCTCCTAGATTACCCCCCAGCGCCAGAGAAGATTGATGACTGGAGGTCCACTATCCAGAGCCTCATCGGCTTCGCCAACGGTGACGACCCATGGCAGTCGAGTGCATCGCTGCCGTGGCAAGTCAGCCAGGCGCGAGCCGGTGGCGACAAGACCGGCGAGGGTGCAACCATTGTGCACTCTCCGCCCCGAAGGCCAAGATCGCTGACTCACCGGATCCACCTCGACAGCTACTCCACCGCGTCGTCAGATCCGCGAGCTCATCGCGATCAGCGCCAAGTTCTTCATGAGAGACAGCAGGAAGACGCTCGAACACGCATCGAGCGCCGAAGAGAAGCGCGGCGTCAATCAGACCTGTGCGCTGGGCCCTCTGTTGACATGCATGCGCCCGGAGAGCCAGGTAACTTGCCGTACGCGGCAGGTTGTCCTGCGTTTACCCACGAGCTGCGGCAAGTCCAGTGGCCCAACCAGAAGCATGTCAAGCCAGACGTACCAGAGAAGTACGACGGCAAGTCGCACCCGTCTGAGTTCCTCAGTATCTACACCATTGCGGTGCAAGCTGCCGGGGGGCGAGACGACAAGGTCCTTGCCAACTACTTCTCGCTCGTGCTCAAGCCCGAAGTCAGATCCTGGCTCATGCACTTGCCGGACAACTCCATATCCTCTTGGGCGGATTTGTGCCATCAGTTTGTCGACGCCTTTACGGGCGGCCACAAACCACATGGCCAAGAGAGCGACCTCCACCTGCTTGCCCAGAAGGAAGGAGAGCCCCTATGCAAGTATATCCAGAGATTCAGCCACGTGCAACCCAACATCCCAGACATCCACCCTGCCGCGGTTATCAGCGCGTTCCATCAGAACGTGCGTAATCGCAGGATGCGGGAGGAGATGGCGATGAGCAGGATCAGGGACGTCAGCGAGCTGTATGCCCTGGCCGACAAGTGTGCACGCGCTGATGAAGGGAGGAAACTCCCTGGAGAAGATCCTGGAGCAGGGGGATCTGACAGCGAGGATGCCGCCCCGGCAAGGAAAAGCCGGAGGCGCAACAGGAAGAAGAGGGGCAAAGAGGTTCTAGTCGTAGAGCAGTCCGGCGATGACGGCCCGGCCAAGCAAGCCAAAGTTGGCAGCTCCGGCAAGGAGGTTGCCGCGTGCACCAACTGCCAAGCTGTGGCGGCCGCTGACAAGCAGGACGGCTTCGGCAAGCAGTACTGCAAGATTCACCGCACCAAGGGCCATGATCTCCAGAACTGCAAGAGGGTCGAGCAGCTTGTCCAGCAACAAAAAGCTGAGTACGAGCGGCACAACAAGGAGAGAGCCCAAGGAGGCGGTCGAGAAGCCAGCAAGAAGCGCGCTGGCCAGGGAGGAAGCCGCGGCAAGGCCAAGCAGCAGCAAGGAGACAGACCTCCCCGCGGCCGCGACAAGGACGAAGACGAAGACGACGACGAAGACATGGATGATGTTGAGAACAGTGAGCAGGAGTTTCAGAAGGCTACAGAAGTCTTGTGTGTTGACGGTGGTGCTTCTCTGCATACTTCCCACTGCCAACTAAAACAGTGGCTCCGGGAAGTTAATGCGGCAGAGCCACCTGTCGAGTCACGCAAGCTTCAGAAGTGGTCCAGCACGCCTATCGTCTTTGACATTGAGGACCACCCTGATCGCACAACTACGGTCGGGTGCCTGCCATTGTTGGTTTCGCCAACAATCCGCAACCTCAAAGTCACTAAGATGCTAGTTGACGGCGGGGCCGGCCTAAGTCTGATCTCCTCCGCTGTGCTCCAGAAACTCCAGATCCCGGACAGCGAGCTCGAAGAAACCGGTACGTTCCAAGGAATTAACCCGGGAAGGAGCAAGCCGAAAGGGAAGGTCACGTTGCCGTTGACATTTGGCAGCGAGCTGAGTTTCAGAACGGAGAGGGTCACTTTTGACGTTGCCGATTTCCCATTGCCTTACAATGGGATACTTGGCCGTCCAGCACTCGCCAAGTTCATGGCAGCCTCTCACTATGCATACAACCTGCTCAAGATGCCAGGCCCGATAAGCGTCATCTCTGTCCCTGGCGACAAGTAGGATGCCCTTATCTGCACCGACAAGATCTATCGGGAAGCAGCCGCCGCGACAGACCGCGAGACACTTGCCGCTGAAGCTCCCGGGGGGAAGAAGAAGACCAAGTCCGGCAAGAGCTCTGATGCCTACTCCGGCAAGCGCGCCTCTTCGGAGTGTTGCGCTGCCGTCGAGGACGCACCATCGAGCTCCACCGGCAAGAGTAAGAAGACAATGGCAGCTCCACCACTCACCAAGAAGGTGCCCGCCAAGGAGGACAGCACTGGTGGTACCTTCACCATCAGTGCCACGCTTGACCCTAAATAGGAAAGCGCGCTCGTTACTTTCCTGCGGGCGAATGTCGACGTGTTTGCATGGCAACCGTCTGACATCCCCGGTGTTCCCAGGAAGGTAATTGAGCACCATCTTGCCGTTTGTCCTCATGCGCGGCCCGTCAAGTGGAAGATCAGGAAACAGGCAGTGGAGCGCCAAGAATTCATAGCAGAAGAAATCAAGAAATTGGAAGCAGCAGGCCTTGTCAGAGGGGTGCTCCATCCCACGTGGTTGGCCAATCCAGTTGTAGTGCGCAAGGCAAATGGGAAATGGAGGCTTTGTATTGACTTTACTAATGTTAATAAAGCTTGTCCCAAAGATCCATTTCCCTTGCCGCGCATTGACCAGATTGTTGACTCCACAGCCGGATGTGAGTTGCTTTCATTTCTTGATGCATATTCAGGATACCATCAGATCTTCATGGCAGAAGAGGATGAGGAGAAAACCGCATTCATTACTCCATGTGGCACGTACTGTTTCGTACGGATGCCTTTCGGATTAAAGAATGCTGGTTCAACATTTGCCAGAGTAGTCCATATCGCTTTGAAGCCACAGATACACAGAAATGTAGAAGCTTACATGGATGATATAGTGGTCAAAAGCAAGGACAGGGCAACTCTGATACAAGACTTGGAAGAGAATTTTGCAAATCTGCGCAAGGTCAACCTCAAGCTCAACCCTGAGAAGTGTGTGTTTGGAGTTCCTTCCGGCAAGCTTCTCGGGTTCTTTGTGTCTCAGCGGGGAATCAAAGCTAATCCGGACAAGATCAAGGCCATCGAGCAGATCGAAGCACCAAAGCACGTCAATACGGAAGCTCGCCGGCTGCGTGGCTACTCTCAGCAGGTTTATCTCTCGGTCTGCTGAGCGCGCCCTGCCATTTTTCAAAATTTTGAAAAAGGCAGGTCCAATGAAATGGACTCCGGAAGCGGAGGCTGCGCTGTAGGACTTGAAGAGATACCTGTCCTCCACTCCAACACTTGTCGCACCTAATCCACAAGAGAAGTTGCTGCTGTACATAGCGGAAACCAATCAAGTGGTTAGTGCTGTGTTAGTAGCGGAGAGGGAGGCTGATGACGAGCCAGCGACCCCGGCACGCACATCCAACGACAAGCAGGGGGCTTCCCCGACAAGCTCTGGTCCCGACAAGGATGGATCTGCGCAGATGCAAGAGGAGATACAGAAGAAAATGGTGCAGCGCCCAGTTTACTTTGTCAGCTCCCATTTACAGGGGGCTAGGTCAAGGTACTCTGGTGTGCAGAAGCTGCTTTTCGGCCTTCTCATGGCCTCAAGAAAGCTGCGCCATTACTTCCAAGCACACGAGAGCACAGTTGTCACTCGCTTTCCGCTGAAGAGGATATTACAAAACCCAGAAGCAACAGGCAGGATTGTCGAGTGGGCACTGGAACTGTCAAGCTTTGGCCTCAAGTTTGAGAGTACATCAACAATCCAGAGCAGAGCATTGGCAGAGTTCATGGCAGAGTGGACGCCAACTCCAGACGAAGAAATTCCGGAGACGAGCATCCCCGCCAAGGAAGCAAACAAAGAGTGGCTCATGTACTTTGACGGTGCCTTCTCGCTGCAAGGCACCGGTGCTGGTGTACTGCCTGTCGCACCCTCCGGAGAGCACCTCAAGTACATAGTCCAGATGCACTTTCCCAAGGAGCAAGCGACAAACAATACTGCAGAGTATGAAGGCTTGCTTGCCGGTCTCAGGATCGCGGCAGAACTTGGGATTAAGAAGCTCATTGTCAGGGGTGACTCGCAGCTTATCGTCCGCCAAGTGAACAAGGTTTACCAGAGTCCGTTGATGGAAGCTTACGTTGATGAAGTGAGGAAGCTAGAAGAGCGCTTTGACGGCCTGCAAATGGAACATGTTCCAAGAGCTGAGAACGACATTGCCGATGGCCTGTCAAAGTGCGCAACACTTAAGTTACCTGTGGAGCCAGGGATCTTTGTGCTCAAGCTGACTCAGCCATCCGTAACACCATCAACTGGACAGAGCAAGAAGAGGAAGTTGATTTCTGGTGACTATCTTCCGGCAGAGCTTCCCGAAGCCGCCGCCAAGAAGGTCCCCAAGACCGACGCCAAGAATGCTGAGGAGCAGTCTACTCCGGCAAGCCCCAGGGTTTGTTCCGTTGAAGCAGATTCTCCTGACAAGTTTTGCTCCGGCAAGCTTGCCGGGGAACGTCAAGCTCCGGCAGAGCCGCGGGCTCTTGCCGTAGAAGCGGACGTTCCCGCAGCAGCAGATGTGCCTTTAGTCCTTGTTGTCGAGCCGCAGGCTCCAACATGGGCGCAACAGATTGTCCATTTCCTTCAGACAGGAGAACTTCCCGAGGAACCAGAAGAAGCGAAAAGAGTAGCCCGGCAGTCTAGTATGTACCAGTTTGTCGACAACACACTATGCAGAAGAAGACTCAACGGTGTGAAATTGAAGTGTATTCCCCGGGAAGATGGACAGAAGCTATTGGCAGAGATACACGGAGGCATATGTGGTCACCATATTGGCGCAAGAGCTCTTGTTGGAAAAGCATTCCGGCAAGGCTTCTTCTGGCCGACAGCCCTCCAGGATGCAACTGCACAAGTAACCAAGTGTGAAGCGTGCCAGTTCCATTCCAAGCAGATACACCAGCCAGCTCAAGCTCTCCAGACGATCCCTTTATCCTGGCCATTTTCGTTCTGGGGGCTCGACATCCTCAGCCCCTTTCCTTGAGCTGTCGGGGGCTTTGAGTACTTGTACGTCGCAATCGACAAGTTCACAAAGTGGTCGGAATTGGAACCAGTGAGGAAGGTGACAGCACAGTCAGCAGTCAAGTTCTTCACGTCGATTGTTTGCCGTTTCGGGATCCCTAACAGGATAATCACCGACAACGGTACGCAATATACGAGCCGCACCTTCATGCAGTACGTCCAAGATCTTGGCGCCAAAGTCTGCTTCGCTTCTGTTGCTCACCCGAGAAGCAACGGTCAAGCGGAGAGGGCAAATGCTGAAGTGCTGCGCGGGCTCAAGACCAGAACTTTCGACAGGCTGCACAAGTGTGGACGCAACTGGATCGAGGAGCTGCCGGTGGTTCTTTGGTCGATCAGGACGACGCCAAATCGAGCCACTGGCTAGACACCCTTCGCTCTAGTCAATGGAGCGGAGGCAGTTATCCCCACGGAACTCGTATACGGGTCACCTCGAGTGCTCGCTTATGATGAGCTTGAGCAAGAGCAGCTCCGGCAAGATGATGCGCTGCTCCTTTAGGAAGATCGTCTTCAGGTTGCTGTGCGAGCCGCTCGCTACCAGCAAGCTTTGCGCCGCTATCATAGCTGCAAATTTAACGCCAGAAGTCTCGAGGAAGGCGACCTTGTTCTTCGGCGCGTTCAATCCGCGAAGAATTCCAACAAGTTGACACCGAAGTGGGAAGGCCCTTACCGGGTGAAACGAGTCACCAGGCCTTGCGCTGTCCGCCTGGAGACCGAAGATGGCGTACCAGTGACTAACTCCTGGAATATCGAGCATCTTCGTAAGTTTTACCCGTAAGGCGTGGTTGTCGGACCCTGTCCGGCAACCACCCTTTTGTACAAGTCTTGCCGCTGTTGCATGTAATCCTTTGTACAAAGCCAGGCGCAGACCCTAAGCACAAGTAAATGAAGCGCTGGCGCCCAGAGTTATAGCATGCATGCTAGGTCGAGTCTGGTCCTTGGTTAGGGTTGATAGTGCTTAACAGCGGCTAACCCCTAACTTAGAGGTCGATTGTGCGTCCCTTTGCCTTTCTTTCGTTTCCTTTTGTTCGCAGGGCTCACATATCCTTGCCGGACCGCCTGGGGACGAAAAGGAGAAGAAGGACGTGCCGGCATCTGGACCCCGGCAAGCCGGTGTTGCCGGGGGATGCAAGTACCAAGGTTCACCCACGGCAAGCCAGAGTTGCCGGGGGCTGCAATCTCAGATAAGTCCTTCATCCCTCTTCATTAATTCTCTTATGGACTGGGAAATACGAAACCTCGTTTCTTCCCGAAAACTACTGTGCTCCCTTAACTCTAGGCCCTGGGGCTCGTTCCTGGGGCCAAGTTTGGTCGTAGTCGCGCCAGCAAGGGGAAGAAACGAGGGGCCGCACCCGCCTCGTCCCTGCCTCCGCCAAAGGCATGAGAAAGGTCGAGCGACGCGGGAAGACGGCAGGGCCTGTTGCCGGGGAAGAAGTGTCTATCTGAAAGATACCAAGGAACTGCTCCTTGACGTGGGCTCTACCCGCGAGACGAATGACCCGGCAAGCATCCCCTTTTCATTAAAAAAACATTCCATGCAGGTACAGTCCATAGAGGATGAAAAACATGAAAGAGAGGATTACAAGTTTTAAATGCAACTAAGGCCCGAAGGCTTACAAATTAAAAAGATAAGATGCCCGTAATCCTTTTCTTGTCCCTCTCTTCAGGAGGTAGGTCAAGGAGGCGAGAAGGGCAAAAGGAGCGCCTAGGTGAGCTACGGGCGCTAGAAGACACCAAGAGAACATCCCGGGGGTCGTCCGAAGGCTGGACGGTGACGGCGGCGCCGGAAGCAGGGCTCGAAGACGAGGCAGCAGGACGTCAGCACGCTATCGAGGGCACCACGCCCTCGTACTCTAGCTTGACGGCCTTGCCGCCAGCCCTCTTCCTCTTCCGCAGCCTCCCTACGCCAGCTGCCCAAGGAGACGACCCCGGGGAGTTCAAGGAGCCGGCGACACGGATGATGGGGTCACCGGTGCCGCACGGAGCAGCGTCCGACACCTAGTCGGACCGGTCATCCTGCCGCCCGCTACCCTCGTCGTCGCTGTCACTCCCCTCCTCGTCACTCTCGCTCGAGGAGGGGCCTTCGCTATTGGAGGAGCTGTCCACGCAGCACTTCGCCCGAGTGCCAAAGCACCCGAAGACCTTGACGGAGAGGAGATCGCCCTCCATCAACTTAAAATGGAAGGTGAGCCCCTCCGTCAAGCTATGGATACGGGCGAACGTCTTCCACCCTCGACCAAGATACATCACACCGGGGGCTGGGACTTCAACACGGACTCGCGTGCCGCTTATCCCACAGCCCCTCATGTGCAGTCTCAGCGTCTCGGGCGGATCCAACTCCATCGCGCCCGCAAACGGAGCTGGGAGTCGGAGTCGATGACGCGGCGCCTGGCGCAGCCTGACGAAGAACTCGCAGGGGTCGTCCCCAACATGGACCCCCATGGGAAGAGGAGCCGCTGGCGGAGGCGAGGCCGACGCGCCGCCCCGTCCACCTCTTCCCCGAGCGCCGCGGCCTCGTCCTCGACCTCGTCCACGACCTCGCCCCCTCCCTCTTCCCCTTACGGCTGGCTCCGCCACCACGGGTGCGGGAGAGGGAGGGATGCGCTGTCTGGCGGCGACCCTCGCCGCCATTGATGAAGGACCAGGGTTCCCTTTCTCCATGGCGAATGAGAGAAGGGGGAGCAGAAGCTGAAGGAAGGAGGAGATGAGAGAATGCGGGCTTCCGTCCTCCCCTCCCGCTCTTTATAAAGGAGCGAGGTGGGGGCTCGGCCGCCCCGCTCAGCGAATCAAGACGCGGGAAGGCAGAGAACTGGGGCCGACCCGCTGCCTCGACTCACGACGGCCCCGTTTCCCGCCTCCGCCGTCCGCGGCCCCAAGTGCATGGGAGCCGCGTGGCAGGCGTGCAGAACCGAGGCGACGGATGGGGCGGCCTCTCCCCACCCCGTGATCATGGGGAGTGGGCACCTCAAAAACCACCCGCAATTTCTCCCACGACATGACGCACGCACACGGGGCTTGGCCCCGCGCACGCCGCCCATGTCACGCACGATGCCACGTTCGACGCGTGCCATGCGAGGAGGGAGCGGTGGATGCGGAGTGAGTTATGGCGTGCCCTAGGCCGCGCGTGCCCGTGCACTGTTTTGGGCCTGGCCCAACAGCGCTCGGCACCGTGTATGGCCCAGGCCCGGGGGCTCCTGTCGGTGTACTAAAGTAGGGGTACCTTAGTATCCCGAACTTGCGCACGGGCAGTCGCAGCGACCCGCGGCAAGGCTTGCCAGGCGACCGCCAAGACCCTCCGTGGTTCCTTTGGAGCCATTCAAGAACAAAGTATTCGAGCCAAGGCACAAGACCCCGGCAAGAGGAGCTTGCCGGGAAGGCCACTCAAAGTATCCAAGGCCCCGGCAAGTGGAGCTTGCTGGGAGGAAGTGCAAAGACCCCGGCAAGAGGAGCTTGCCGGGGAGACCAGCCAAGACATATCAAGGAACTTGCCGCAGCACACCACGTGTCCCGGCGAGACCCGGCGAGCGACAAGCTCCCGGACGCGACAAGACAACTTCCGCGGCAAGGCGCTTGCCGCGGCAAGCTACTACTCCGCGGCCCGCGCTCCAGCTCAACCACCAACGTGTCGCCCTGGGAGCATTCCTGGCGTACGTGGCGGGAGGCTGTGTAGCCAGAGGCATGCGGTGGCAAGCAGGGGATGACAAGGAGCCATCGTGGAAAACGGTGGCGCCCCTGACGGTCCCTTTCCGCCACGTCTAGGCGACACAGACAGGCATTTAATGCCTTTGTCCCCTGCCGTCTGGGTTAGGTATGATACAACTGTAGCAGGCGGTGGCGCTAACTACCAACCCTTTTATATTTTTACCCTCATCTCTGTTGCCACCTGTCGGTGACCCCTTAGACATATAAAAGGAGGCCCATGCGCAACAGGGGGGGGGGGGACGACCATTCTCATGCTCGGTCTCGCTAGCCACCCGAGTGTACTGTAGCATTCATCGCTCCCGAGCAAGAACACAAATAAAAACCAAGGTAGGAGTAGGGTTTTACGCATCCATGCGGCCCGAACATGGGTAAACCGATCGCGTCGTTCGTGCGTCCGCCTCGATCTGCTCTTTGTGCATCCCCCGCCCCCTGGCGAACCAAAAGGGGCTCGGTCCGCCGATCCGCATAGGTGTACGTGGGATCAGCAACCCCCGACATGGTGTTATTAGACATTGTGTACCTAAGCATGAACAGGAACAGATCCTACGCAAGTGTCACTTTGAGGCTTATGGAGGACACCATGCTGGAGATAGAACTGCACACAAGGTATTGCAATCCGGTTTCTATTGGACTTCTCTCTTCAAGGATGCCCGTAAGTTTATCTTGTCTTGTGATGAATGTCAAAGAATTGGTAATATTAGTAGACGTCAAGAAATGCCTATGAATTATTCACTTGTTATTGAACCATTTGATGTTTGGGGCTTTGATTATATGGGACATTTTCCTTCCTCTAATGGGTATACACATATTTTAGTTGATGTTGATTATGTTACTATGTGGGTAGAAGCTATTCCAACTAGTAGTGTTGATCATAACACCTCTATTAAGATGCTTAAAGAAGTTATTTTCCTGAGGTTTGGAGTCCCTAGATATTTAATGACTGATGGTGGTTCACATTTTATTCATGGTGCCTTTCGAAAATGCTTGCTAAGGATGACGTTAATCATAGAACTGCATCTCCATAACACCCATAGTCTGGTGGTCAAGTAGAATTGAGTAATGGAGAGCTCAAATTAATTTTCCAAACGACTGTTAATAGATCTAGAAAGAATTGGTCCAAGAAACTTGATGATGCATTATGGGCCTATACAACTGCATATAAAAATCCTATGGGTATGTCTCCATATAAAATGGTTTGTGGTAAAGCATGTCACTTACCTCTTGAACTAGAACATAAGGCATATTGGGGCATTAAAGAACACAATTATGATTTCAAACTTGCCAGTGAGAACAGATTATTTGACATTAGCTCAATTGATGAATGGAGAACCCAGGCATATAAAAATGCCAAGCTGTTCAAAGAAAAAGTTAAAGGATGGCATGATAAAAGGATACAAAAGCGTGAGTTTAATGTAGGTGATTATGTATTGCTATACAACTCTCGTTTAAGATTTTTTGCAGGCAAACTTCTCTCTAAATGGGAAGGTCCTTACGTTAGCAAGGAGGTCTATTATTCCGGGGCCATAAAAATTAGCAACTTCGAAGGCACAAATCCGAGGGTGGGGAACGGTCAAAGAATTAAACATTATATCTCAGGTAATCCCATAAATGTTGAAACTTATATTGTTGAAACCGTAACCCCAGAGGAATACATAAGGAACACTTTCCGGAACGTTTCAGACTCCGTAACCCGAGAGGAATACATAAGGACCCTACCCCCCGGGCGCCCCCCTACCTCGTGGGCACCTCGTGTGCTCTCCGGACTCCATTTTCTTGCACGATACTTCTTTTGGTTGGTAAAAAAATCATTATATAATCTCCTGAAGGTTTTGACCACCGTATCATGCAAATATCTCTTGTCTTTGTTTCGAGCTGTTTTCTGTCAAGGTTGTCAAGGCTAGGCATTATGTCGTCTCCCTCCTCCAACAATGGTGACAATGATGCTTGGCTAATGAAGATAGAACTGAAGTGGGAAGAACCTATGGAGATCAACAAGGATGAAGGGATCAAGAAGGCCACACAGGACCAAGTCTCGGTAGCAGAAGACATCCTTCAACTTGAACACAATATTCTTACCCCAACTGAGATCGAAGCTTTCAAGATGATAGAGTTAGCTCATATACAAAACAAGTATATCACACGTGAAAATATTTTGTTGAAGGAGCACATCATCGCACTCAAGGCGGGATCTGCAGGTTGGAAGACCTACTATGCTCGATCTGCGACTATCCATCATCACCAACACCCTCTTCACCGACAAAGAAGGAGATATAATCACATTGGTATGGGCACTCGCCTTGGCAACTGCCAAGCTTGGGGGAGTGCCCCGGTATAATATCACCATCACTTTTATCTTTACCGTTTTTCTTAGTTCGATCCTTTTAGTAATATCTTGATCTAGTAGAATAAAATTTTAGTATGATCTAGTTGTGAGTTTTTCTTTATGATCCCCCTATGTAATCGAGTCCATGAGCTATATAATAAAGATTAGTTTTGAGTCAAGGGATTGATTATTTTGCTATGATCTTGAGGGAATAGAATGAAAGAAGAAGAAAAAAATAGATCATATGGATCTTATGGAAAGTAATGAGCTCACACATAAAGAGTATGATGAACAAAAGTTGTTGAGAGTTGACAAACATAGTTTTGGTCATCGTTGCAATTAATATGAAGGAATAAAGAAAGAGAGGTTCACATATAAATATACTATCTTGGACATCTTTCATGATTGTGAGCACTCATTAAAGTATGACATGCTAAGAGTTGATGTTGGACATGGAAGACAACGTAATGGGTTATGTTTTCTTTCATCTAATATAAATTATATTCTCATGGATCATCCAACATGTTGAGCTTGCCTTTCCCTCTCCTGCTAGCCAATTTCTTTGAACCAAGTAGAGATACTACTTGTGCTTCCAAATATCACTAAACCCAGTTTTGCCATGAGAGTCCACCATATCTACCTATGGATTGAGTAAGATCCTTCAAGTAAGTTGTCATCGGTGCAAGCAATAAAAATTGCTCTCTAAATATGTATGACTTATTAGTGCGGAGAAAATAAGCTTTATGCGATCTTGTGATATGGAAGAAATAAAAGCGACGGACTGCATAATAAAGGTCCATATAGAAAGTGGCAATATAAAGTGATGTTCTTTTGCTTTAAGATTTCGTGCATCCAACCATAAAAGCGCATGACAACCTCTGCTTCCTCTGCGAAGGGCCTATCTATTACTTTTATCTTCTACCTTACATAAGAGTCATGGTGATCTTCACCTTTCCTTTTTGCATTTTATCCTTTGGCAAGCACAATGTGTTGGAAAGATCCTGATATATATATAGATAATTGGATGTGAGTCTCCATGAACTATTATTGTTGACATTACCCTTGAGGTAAAACGTTGGGAGGCAAAACTATAAGCCCCTATCTTTCTCTGTGTCCGATTAAAACTTCATACCCATAAATATTGCATGAGTGTTAGCAATTGTGAAAGACTAAAAGATGTGAGTATGTGGACTTGCTGAAAAGCTCTTATATTGACTCTTTCCTATGTTATGATAAATTGTAACTGCCTCAGTGATGGAGATTAGAGTTTGTAGGTTCTCAATGAAGTTTATGATTCATACTTGAAATTTTGATTGAATTGTTACTTTAGCATAAGAGATCTTATGACAATGTATATATATATATATGTTGGTGTTCTAAGAATGATCATGATGCCCTCATCTCCGTATTTTATTTTTATCGACACCTCTATCTCTAAACATGTGGACATGTTTTTCGATTTCGGCTTTCGCTTGAGGATAGGCGATGTCTAAGCTTGGGGCAGTTGATACGTCCATTTTGCATCATACTTTTATAGCGATATTTATTGCATTATGGATTGTTATTACACATTATGACACAATACTTATGCCTATTCTCTCTTATTTTACAAGGTGTACATAAAGAGGGATAATGCCGGTAGCTGGGATTCAGGGCTGGAAAAGGAGCACATATTGGAGACCTATTCTGCACAACTCCAAAAGTCATGAAACTTCACGGAAACTATTTCCAGAATATATAAAAAATACTAAGTGCAAGAAGTTCCAAAGGGGGGCCACACCCAGGCCACGAGGGTGGGGGGTACGCCCTACCCCCCTGGGCACGCCCCCCTGCCTCGTGGGCCGCTAGTGGCCCTCTGATGCCCATCTTCTGCTATATGGAGTCTTTCGTTGAGGAAAAAATCATAAGTTAGCTTTCGGGACGAGACTCCGCCGCCATGAGGCGGAACCTTGGCGAAACAAATCTAGGGCTCCAGCGGAGCTGTTCTGCCAGGGAAACATCCCTCCGGGAGGGGGAAATCATCACCATCATCATCACCAACAATCCTCTCATCGGGAGGGGGTCAATCTCCATCAACATCTTCACCAACACCATCTCATCTCAAACCATAGGTCATCTCTTGTATCCTATCTTTGTATCCAAACCTCAGATTGGTACCTGTGGGTTGCTAGTAGTGTTGATTACTCCTTGTAGTTGATGCTAGTTGGTTTACTTGGTGGAAGATCGTATGTTCAGATCTGTTAGGCATATTAATACCCCTCTGATTTTGAACATGAATATGCTTTGTGAGTCATGTGAATTTGGTATTCATTCGATATTTTGATGAGATGTATGTTGTCATCCCTCTAGTGGTGTCATGCGAATGTCGACTAAATGAGACTTCACCATTGTTTGGGCCTAGAGGGAGGCATTGGGAAGTAATAAGTAGATGATGGGTTGCTAGAGTGACAGAAGGTTAAAACCTAGTTTTTGCGTTGCTTCGTAAGGGGGTGATTTGGATCCATATGTTTCATGCTATGGTTAGGTTTACCTTAATACTTATGTTGTAGTTGGGGATGCTTGCAATAGGGGTTAATCATAAGTGGGATGCTTGTCCAAGTAAGGACAGTACCCAAGCACCAGTCCACCCACATATCAGATTATCAAAGTATCGAACGCGAATCATAGGATCGTGATGATAACTAGCTTGACGATAGTTCCCATGTGTCCTTGGGAGCCCTTTACATGATATAAGAGTTTGTCCAGGCTTGTCCTTTGCTACAAAAAGGATTGGGCCATGTTGCTGCACCTTATGATAATTGTAGTGCTTACAGAGAATACCTTGCTGAAAACCGCTTATCATTTCCTTCTGCTCCTCATTGCATTCGACACTCTTACTTATCGAAAGGACTACGATAGATCCCCTATACTTGTGGGTCATCTCACAGGGGGATCAAAGCGAATCCAAAGAAGGTCAAAGCAATAGAAGACATGAGCCCGCCGTAGACTCTCAAGGAAATGCAAAAACTCGTGGGCCGTGTAACCTCACTAGGGCGCTTCATCTCCAAGCTGGGGGAGCGTGCCCTCCCGTTCTTCAAGTTAATGAAGAAGAAGGGCCTAGTCAAGTAGACTCTGGAGGCCTACATGGCATTTCAAGACCTCAAGAGATACCTAACCAGCCCACTGGTGATGGTGGCGCCACGTCCTATCGAGCCCCTGGTGCTTTACCTGGCCATCACACCTCATTCTACTAGCACAGCGCTGGTGGCCATCCGGGAAGAGCGCCAGTGCAAGAGCCTGCCATGCGGTGCTACACATTCGGTCAGGATGGTGCGGCACCAAGACGGCGCCCCTGAGGCCGCAGCGGCACCAGCAGATGACCAAGCTTCACAAAATCGTGCTCCTGAGGCTGCGGTGGCCCCAGTGGGCAACGAAGCTCCTGAGGTGCCCCAGCCTCTGGAGCCGCCCAGGCCTCAAGAGATCTCAGACTCCACCAACACTTCCGCCCTCGTCGAACACCCGGTATACTTTGTCAGCATGATATTTCGAGACGAGCGGGCCCGCTACCCCATGCAACAAAAGCTTCTTCTCACGCTTCTAATGGCCTCGCAAAAGTTACGCCACTACTTTCAAGGCCACCTCATCAAGGTCGTCTCAGCTTACCCGCTAGAGAGGGTACTCCGAAGCCCCAACACAGTGGGGAGGGTCGCTGAGTGGAACATCGAGTTGCAGGCTTTCCAACTGGAATTCAGCACCACCAGGGTCATCAAGGGAGCCGGGCTCGCCGTCTTCGTGGCAGAATGGACTGACGCTCCAGGGCCTGAAGCAGGCAAGGATCGGTCTCTCTCTCCAGGGAGAGAAGCACAGGACGGCTGGGTCATGTACTTCGATGGCGCCTTCGTGCGCCAGGGCGCGGGGGCTGTGGTTGTACTGATCTCCCCCACCCAGGAAAAGCTCTACTATGTTGTGCAGCTCTGCTTCCAGCAGGGCGATAAGGTCTCCAACAACATCGCGGAATACGAAGGATATATCAACGGCCTTAATGCTGCAGCAGCCCTGGAGGTGAAGCGCCTCACCATCAAGGGCGACTCCCTGGTCCTCGTCAACTTTTCCCAAGATGTATGAGCCGAAGGACGAGCACATGGAGGTGTACCTCACAGAGGTACGCAAAATGGAGAAGCAATTCTTGGGCCTAGAACTACAGCAAGTGCCCCGCGACACGAACAAGGAAGCTGATGATATCGCCAAGAGGGCGTTAAGGCATCAGCCCCAGGAGCCTGACGTCTTTGAGGAGTGGCTCGTCAAGCCTTCAGTGGCCCCTCAGGCTGCCGAGCCTACACCGCCTCAGGAGGAGCTCCCCACGCCACCAACGCGGGAGCTCCCGTCTGCTGCCCGAACTCAGGAGCGCGCCTGGTCATCGCGCTTGAACCCCAGGAGAGGTGATGGACTGAAGAATTCAAGGCGTACCTGCTGCAAGGGGCCCTTGTCAGCGTTCTGGGAACAGGGGTCCCTAGACTTGCCTACCTGCGGACCGCGGCGTGGCGGAGCCAGCGGGCCATACGACCAATCTTCACCAACAAAGCATCCAAGACACTTGCGAGGGGCCAAGCCTCGCGAGTCATACGATGCAAGACCTCCTCTAGAGTGGTCAAGTTAGGCAGGCTCATGAGGAACGAAGATATCAAGGCGAGGCGAACCTGACGAGGCTCTCGTGACATGAGCCATGACGATCGACACCAGGCGGGCGCAAGGCGGGCGCCAGCGCGTATAGCATCCTTGTTTCCTCTTTGGTGCAAAGGTGGTAAGCGCAGCCGCGGAGTACCGAGGCATCAGGCAAGGGTTGCCATTCTAGTGCAACAAGACCAAGACCATGGACTCCAAGACGGAGGTCATCATGGAGCCCAAGACGGCGCCACCACCAGAGCTTTGTGCAGGCGAAGACTACTTTTGTCAGGATAGCTTGTACTGGCTGTCCCCCTTCAAATTAGCCCACCATTGTTGGCTCCCTTCCCGCTCGATATTTGGGAAGAGGACCAGGGCCTCTATAAATAGGACTAGCCACCAACATAGTAGAGAGAGCTGAAGAGAGGGAGAGAGAGAGTTCGCATTAGGACAAGACCGAGAGACACACCGCAAGTTCACACAAGAACACCTCAACCTCAGGAGGCTGTTCTCCCCTTGTATTGTTCATCATCAGCCCAAGAGGCAATCCACCACCACCACACTTGAGTAGGGTATTACATCAAACCAGTATAAACCCCGTGTCTTTCTGTGTTGTGAGTTCGTCGAGTTCGTCCGCAAGGTCTTAGCGAGCTAGAGCGTAGATCGGTAGGAGGGAAAGACTTCACGTGCACCCCAGTGTTTGAACCTTAAGGGTTAGTCGGAGCCCCACATCCGACATTTGGCGCGCCAGGTAGGGGTGCACCGGAGCTTCTTGTCCGCCAATCAGCTCTTCGAAATTCACCGGCTACGATGTCTGGCGTCCCAAGGGCTGGATCCGACCGCTGGGCAGCCTGGCCCGCTGTCAGGACCCCGATTCCAAGTCACATTGATCTAGCCGGTAACACCTCATATCACATTGCGGCCTCACGCACGGTATCCCCACGGGTGTCGCCTTACCATGGCCCGGGACCATTTGCGCCTTTTGGCTCACGTATATGACAGTGTCGCTAGCATCCATATGACAGAGAACCCGGGCCGACATGGCTAGTCATGAACCCAAAGCGGCACAGACCTATGGAGACAGGCATACATGAATCATGTCAAGCATGTCAGTCATCAGCGTGTGAATCCGGGCTGTAGCACTGGGCTAACAGGACTCTGGGGAACCCGGACTGTAGCAGGCTATGCAGGACTCCGAATGTCCCCGCGTGACATTTCCCCGAAGGGACAGACATAGGAACGAAATGAAACAACCCACCATGTACTCCTACATGTCCTCTCATCGATACCTTTACCAAATAATGTTCAACGCATTCCTCACATTACCGACATAATCATTTCACTCTAGCCCATCACCTAGATGAACCAGACCTGACACAACTCTAAGCATAGCAGGCATAGCAAGGTAGGAAACACATACATGGCTCAATCAACTCCTACACATGCTAGTGGGTTTTACCTAGTTACTGTGGCAATGACAGGTCATGCAGAGGATAAGGGTTCAACTACCGCAGCACACAGCAGTTTGAAATGTTGTTTTCTTAATGCAGTAAATCAGAGCAGAGGCGGGAACATGGGATTGTATCGATATGATCAATGGGGCTGCTTGCCTTTCAGTTGGATACTCGGAGATATCCTCGAAGGCAGAACCTACCACGAAGGACACATAGAACATAATCAACACATGACAATATGCAACAATATGATGCATGCTATGACATGGCAAAATGATGTGTCCTGCCTAATGCAATGTGAAACAAGTTGAAATGGGTCCATTTGAATCAAAGATTCAAATGAAAGTTAAAGTTCTTATGCATAATAAGTGTATTAGCTTGCTTCACCTAAACAGCAAGGTTAAAGTGTTTTTTCATGCATGAAACCATTACAAATGGAAAGATTGAATTTTTCCGATCATTTTTCATATATAATTCGTTGGATTTGGAGCTATGGTTGATTTTCTATGATTTTTAGAAGTTTAGGCTATTTTCTGGAATTTCCTATATGAAAATAAATCCAGAAATTAAATAACTGCATCAGCACTGCATCACTATGACGTCAGCGAGTCAAAGGCGCCGGCCCAGGTCAAACCTAAGTGGTGGGCCCCATCTGTCAGTGTCTCAGCTAAGTAACAGAGTTTAGTTAATACTAACTAATTGTCAGTGGGGCCTGGGCCCGCATGTCAGTGACTTAAACAAACTAAAATTAGTTAGCACTAATCCTAACCTAATTAACATGCCGGCCCCACCTATCATAGGCTCAGGGGGGAGTCAACCTGGGCCCACACAGCTCAAACATGGTCAACTCGCTGGCGGCTTGATGCTGGCGACGACAGACGCGGCGGAGGGGCTCGGGTTTGCGTCTCCGGCGACTAAATCGACGGCGGAGAGCAGCTACGTGACGCGGGGAGTGGGCCGCATCGTTTGGTGGTGGAAGTAGAGCTCGGGGAGGCCGGGAACGACACCGGCGACGACCTTGGCGGTCGTCGGAGCTTGGGTGAAGATGGATCCGAGGCTACAGGGCACGGCGAGGCATGTGGGGTGGTGCATTGGGTTCCTAGGGACGTGGTGAGTACGGTGACGTGCTCGGATTCGAGCTTACGCGTCTGTGGCAACGGCTGCGACATGGCCGGCGGAGCCAAGCTCTCGGCCGTGATGGCCAACGGGGTTAGAGGGCAGCTCAAGCGACGTGGCTAGGGGGAGAAGAGAGAGGAGCTCACGGCGAGTGCAGCGGGCATCGAAGCGGGCTCGGGGAAGCTTGGGAGGCGGCGAATCATCGACGACGATCTCCGGTGGCTGACGAGGCGAACGGCAGTGGTGGCGATGTTGCAGCGCGTCCGAGGTGTCGTGGCTCATCGAGGAGGTCGAGGGAGATGCTGCGGAGCTCGTGGGCACGGTGGGGTGACACGGGGACGACGGTGGCTACGGCTACGGCGGCAAGACGGCGGCAGCTGCGTCGGCGATGGCTTCGGGGGAGCGGGGAAGAGAGCAGGGGGAGGAATGAGGTGTCGGTGAGGTCGGGGCGACGACCAGGAGACGATCCACGCGGCGCAAAGGCGACCAGGGCGAAGCAGAGAGGCTGGGTGGTGCGTGGCGAGCTCGGGCATGCCATGATCACCTCCCTGCCTGCTCTTGCAAGGGGAAGCAGCTGGCTGGCACGGGCCAGCACGGTGGTGGGCCGGCCAGTGGGCTGCTAGGTAAGTTTCTCTCCCTCTCTTTTTGTGATTTGTTTTCTTTTTCTATTTTTCTGCAACTGTTGGGCTTTATTAAAAATACTAAAACGTTTCCAGAAATCCTGAAAATAATTATAGGCTCTCTTTAGATTATTTCCAACAGCCCACACTTATTTCCAGAATTATTTGAGCATTTAAAATATTTTATATTATGTAAGTTCCCAAATTCAAATACTTATGATTTAATTCAAAAAAACCAGAATGTCCTAGAAAAGAGTGCACCATTTTTGCCAGGGGTTTTAGCCCAATCCAGAAATGATGAACATTTTGTCAAGGGCATTTTGGGTTCATTAAGAATAATTTTAGTAAACCCTAGTTGTTTCCATGGGGTGCTGGGGGTTCTGTCATCCCCATTTCAAGTTTCTGTAAACGTAGACATGATGCAACACTCTAATGCATGAACTAGCTAGGATGTGACACCGGCCCGGATAGCGCCGCCTGCCCATGAAGTTCTCGACCCCGCACCCCAAGCGGCACGGGCGCCACCAAGCTCCGTCGGGCGTGGACAACGCGGCCAGGCATCATCCACCCTCACCCCGTGGCAAGCATGAGCCACGGCGAGAGTAGCGAGTCACGCCGCAGCAACAGTGCCGCACTCACGGCGGGAGCAAGCGAACATGCGGGCGGCACTCACAGTGGCAAGGGAGCTACTGCGATGCAAGCTGATGGAGAGCGGCCGGGACACGCTGCTTGAGCGTGTTGCTGAGCTGCTAGACGCAACGACGTCGGGAGCGCCACCCTTGAGCTATTGACTCCCCACCCAGGCCAATGCAAGGTCGCGCGGCGAGCCTCACCATATCTGCGAGCCGTCGACTATGCCCGGGGGCTTCGCCAACATCAGCACGGCTGGCGGCGTAGGGGGCTCCAACCCCCCCATGCCGACCTTGACAAGCATGAGCGCAAGCGTCACCCCCCATAGTCCCGGCCGGATGCCATATTATCATCCCCAGGACACCATGATGGGCGGAGCAACATGGAGTGTGGGGCACCATGGCGAGGTGTTCGGGGAGACGGCCCCGGAAGCCTACGTGCCCCGCATGATGGACCAAGGGTATGCACCAGAGGACGGCATCGGCTCATTTGTTGGAGAAGAGTGGGGAGAAGGGGCGCTAGGAGTGGAAGCCTTCCAAGAGCCAGCGGAGAACCACAACGATCGCGCCGGCGACAGCAACTATAGGGTATCGCTAACCTCTCAGGAATAGGCTTATGCTAACCATGGGTTGCAGATGAATCAGGTTGCGGCATCGATCGGCGACCCTGGCATGGCGGCACCCGTTTCAACAAGGGAGACACACTGGGGGCTGCCGGGAGGGAGCCAGGAGCAAGGCCCCTCCCCAGGGCACGTGAAACCAGAGGACATCAGGAGGTAGGCCCTCTGCCGGGGTGGCTTCAATGACCCTTCCCCCGGCAGAGGACCCGTGGTCGCCGAGGGAACCGTTGGCATCCTCTTTCCTTCCTTTGTGTCGTCCGGGTCTCCGGTCGGCTCAAAGGAGGTCAAGGGTGGCGCAAGGCGGGTACCTTGTCTGGCGATATGAAGCAAGGCCGGTATGTGTGAAGAAGGCCCGGTGCCTGTGAAGCTCGCCGCCCGTGACACTATCACGTGATAATGAGTTGGGGCTGTACACGCCCTGGAGTGTCAGGAGCGCCAGCCTCAGGCCCTGGGGTTCCCTCCCACGCGTAGTTGATAGCACTTTGCTCCACGCTAGCGAGAAGACTTTAAAATCCGAAGACTAGACTAGGTGCCGGACATGGCCTTTTGCTTTGGATCTCTATTTCTATGGCTTTGCTTTCTGATTCTGGACTTAAGTTGAAGCTAAATTTTTTTCGTTGCGTGCGGTGGGTGCCTTTTCTCGTTTGAGCTGTTTTTCGCCTTCTGGATCTTGTTTGGTTTGGGACTCACGCCCATCGCGTTTCCCTCACAAAGCTCCTTGCGAGCCGGACCACGAAGAGCACGCGTTAGCACTACGCCTGGTGCTCACCCCTTGCGGGGCCCTCTCAAACAGGGCGATAAGCTCCGCAGGATTCTCAGGAACTCGTCGCCTCACGACCCAGCCCTAAGTTGGCACTGACTAAGGTAAACCACGACGGGAAACTCACCCCCAGCTTCATGATCTCACGAGGACACATACCCACATTCCATAGGAAAGTAAAACTGGGGTTTGCTTACATGAGGGGCTCCCCCTCTCAAAATGCTCTTACAAGTTTTCCAAGGGCCATGCCCGAGTTTTGCGTGCAGAATAAAACAATAGAAGAACATGGGATCAGCCAGAGACATCGCTCGCTGCGTCATCCAGGGACGCGTCGCTCACAGTGTCATCACCTTCGTCGGAATCGTCGCCATCGTCGGCGACGCCCCCATCGCCGTCGTTCACCACGGCACCTTCGTCTGCGACGACCACCACCCCATCGTTCTCCGTGGTGAAGGCCCCGACCAGCACGTCGACATGGTCCTCTACCCAACACGCCAAGTCGCCCCGGACGGCAATGGGCACAGGAGCAATGGCGACATCAAAGTCGAAGTTGGGGTCGGCGGTCAAAAGGTGGCTGAAGACATGGGAGAAGGCACGCTGAAGCAGGCCACAACCCCTCTCGTCCACAAGCTGGCGAGCTCTGGCAGATTGAGCCTCCAGGCGCGTCACCAGCTCGGTGAAGAAGGTCAGGTGGCTGGCGTAGTCACTTGAGTGAGGGGTTGGGGCGTTCTCATTGCAGATATAACCTAGGGCGGTGTTGGCCTTGTTCCGAAGGTCTTGAAGCGTAGGAGCATGCTCGCGCTCCAGCGTTCGGCGTTGAAGCACTTCCTCTCTGTTTTGTCGAGCGAAGGCCTCGGCATCGTCAATTCGTCTCCTGAGGGAAAGCAGCTCGGCGCGAGTGGAGGCCAAGTCCGCCTGTGCCATAACCAGGGCGGCGGTTGTGGCCTCCGCACGCCTCTCGGCCTTGTCCAACCTGGGCCTGAGGGCGGTGGCCCTTCCCGCACCCTCCTGTCCGGCGAGCTCCAGCCTCAAGCCGTACCTGCCCTCCAGATCAACGCGAACCACGGCCACCCGGCGATTAATCTCCTCCTAGACTCTAGCCTCGCGGGCCCCGGCGGCATCTTCAGCTTGAGCGACTTGACGCTCCTTCGTCTCCAGTCGCTCGAGCTCAAGGCTGCGCTCCACGGCCTCCAGGGCCAGCGTCTCCTCGCGCCGCTGGACCTCCTCTTCCTCCGCAGGCGTCCCCCTCATCAACGCAAGGGAGGCCCCGCGCGCCTCGGCTTGCTGCTCAAGGGACGCGCTCCAGGCCTGGAGCTCCCACGCGCGCTCCTCCGCAGCCTCGCGACGGCGATCGGCCTCCCGGGCTTCTTCCAAAGCTCGAGAGCGGGCCTCGTTGGCAATCTTGAGGGACACCTCAGCCTTCGCGTTCTCGAGGTTGTGATGGTAACGGCCAAGGTTGATGGCCACTCGCAGCTTGTGCCGCTCCTCCACCCACCGAAGACCTCCAGCCTCAAGACGTGAGTCGACACCAGCAAGCTCTTCACCAAGGTGGTTCATCGCGCCCATCGCCTCCTAGAAGAGCTTGTGGCGGACCATGCTGCGCCCGCGCTCGAGGTCGAACGCTCGGCCCACCTCGTCCTCCACCTCGGGGGCTGCGGGTGGAGCATCAAGTGGCGCACCACCTCCCGGTTGGGGGCTGGGGGCTGGCACGGCCCCAGGCGCCAGCTGACGCTCGCGAGGGGCCCGAACCGAACAAGGCCCGCTGCTTGAAGGATGCTCTAGCATTGAGGCTAGCCATCTACCAACCATGACCAAGGGAGGAGCCATTGGCACGCCTGTTGCGCTCCGAGCAAGGCCGCGAAGAAAGGACGGCGAAGGCGCAAGCTCGGGGCGCCTTGATGACGGACCATCTCCCGAGGCTGACCCCACGCGGTGGGCAACGTCTGAGCCTGAAGCACTGGAGCTTGGTGAATATGATGGGATGAGAGGGAGCTGCTTCTCTGGAGGTTTCGCGGCCTTAGCAGAAGGGGACCTGAGGGGACAATCGTCAGGAAAGGAAGGCGGCACATAGAAGATCACCAAGATAAGGTACTTACTCATTGACAGCGATGTACTTCTTTCGCTTCAACGTCCCGGAGATGTTGCTGCCACTAGAGGATCCCTTCATCTTGCGGAGCTCCTCAAAGTCCACACAAAGGCGACTGAAGCGCTGGATGTGACGGCCGGCGCGTGGCAGAGCCGAAGAAGAACCAAGAGGGATAGCCTCAGGGGAGCCTAGCTATGGCGAACAGCCCGACTCTTTCTCGTTGCGACCTCTAAAGGCCCTGGAGCCACGGCCTCGGGAGACGCATGACGCATCTCGTGAACGACCGGTGCCTCGGGAGGGGCGTCGCAAGCTCTCGAGGATGACGCCCCAGATCACCGCTCGACATGTGCTCCTCAACATCTGAGCAACCGGCACCCGTCGCCGCTCGCTCCCCCGCGTCGTCACCTGGGGCAAGCTCAGCACCGGCAGCGAAGAATGGGACCATGATGACGGGATTGTCGCGGGGCCCCACCAAGCCAATTGGACGCATCCCCCGCTCATCAAAGGAAGACATGTTCGCGGCAAAGGTGACCTTGTTCTCGTAGCGGTACAACATGCAGCTTTTCTTGGGCATCTCATCCGGCAAAGGGACACCAGATAGGACCGTGAGCACCATTTGCCGCGCAGCGAGAGGGAGCCCCTCCTCCTGAACCCTCATACTGTCATGTCTGCTGAGCAAACCCCACATCGGGCGAGAATGGCGCTGATGCAGAGCAACTCGATGCCTGACAAACTCCCTCACCACCATGGGCGCAGTCACACCAAGGTCCTTCAACCACCGCAGCCTGGCCTAGACGGGGGCAAGATAGGGGCTCGTGAGCTTTTGATGGCCCCAGCCGGAGTTTGGGATGGCAGGCCCCACCGGAGCTTGGAGCAGAGAGTTGAGCACGCCGGCATCAACAAACAACCATCGCGTGCGGAACTCGCTCGCGGATGAAGGGAGCTCAAAGTCGATCCCCATGCCTGCTGTCGCAGCCACGGCCTGGAAGCCCACACACCCTGAGCTCTACCGGGCACCGATGAGATGCAGCGAGAAGATGTGGCAGAGGAGTGCCACGGAGGGGGTGATGCCCACCATGGCCTCACACACGAAAGCGAAGACGGCAAGAAGGGTCACAGATTGAGGGTCGAGATGGAGTATGTGGATCTGATAGTGCTCGAGCACCGCGTTGAAGAAGGTGGGGAAGGGAGGAAGCAGGCCAGCCTAGAGGGCGTCAATGAAGATCGGAACCTCAGTGACTGCCCGGGCCATGCTGGGGCGAGACACAGGCCAGGTCGGCATCTCCCCCCACTTGTTGAAGCTGGAGGAGAGCATGGGGCGCACCTTGCCCGTGGCCTCGTCGTTGAGCACCCTAGGCCGGCCGAGCGCCAGCTCGAAGGATGGGGGCGCAGTTGGCGAGGGCAGAGGTTTCTTCCCCTTCTCAGCTTGCTTCGGCACCATGGCGGTGAAGCGGGCGGAGTGCTGGTCGGATTAAGGAGGCGGAGCAGGGCGTCGAAGAAGCAGGGAGATTGGAAGATTGGAAGAACCAGGCGTGAAGAGGGAAGAATAACTGTGCAAGAAGCGGGGCCGCCTAGCCAAGTTGATTCAAAGGGAGCGTGGGGAAGTAGAGACACCCACGTCCAATCATCCGCCACCCGTCGATCGAGCCCGTAGGCTTTTGGGGCCCATAGCAATTCAAGCTTGACCCTTGGCTTCGCCGCGAAGCCAAGCCCGAGCGCACCTTGGGCCCGGGGGCTACTATCGGTGTTCTGGGAACGGGGGTCCCCAGACTTGCCTGCCTGCAGCTCGCGGCGTGGCGGAGCCAGCGGGCCATGCGGCCCATGTAACACCCCGGATGTAATTTACCTTATATGTACTCCAACTCTTGCCGTTTCTGGCACTAAGTTATTTTATTTCTTGGGTTTGGGTTTTTATCTCCGTGTGTTGTTGCCGTTGTCACGCATCTCATATCATGTCATCTTGTGCATTGCATTTGCATACGTGTTCGTCTCATGCATCCGAGCATTTTCCCCGTTGTCCGTTTTGCATTCCGGCTCTCCTATCTCCTCCGGTGTTCCTTTCTCCTATCTCCTCCGGTGTTCCTTTCTACCTTCTTTTCGTGTGTGGGGTTAAACATTTCCAGATTGGACCGAGACTTGCCAAGCGGCCTTGGTTTACTACCGGTAGACCGCCTGTCATGTTTCGTACCATTTGGACTTCGTTTGATACTCCAACGGTTAACCGAGGGACCAAGAAGGCCTCGTGTGTGTTGCAGCCCAACACCCTTCCAATTTGGTCCAAAACTCACCAAAACCCTCTCCATCATATAAAGCGTTCGATTACGATCGCATGGCCGAAAACCGCACCTTATTTGGACTCTCCTAGCTCCTCCTATGCCTATAAATAAGAACTCCTCCCTCAAAATCCGGGCGAAACCCTAACCTACCTTCCCCTCTCCGCGCCGGACGTGTCCGTCCGCCGCCGGACATGCCGCGCCGCCGCCCGCGCCCAACCACAGGGCGCCATGTGGCGTTCGTCCCGCCGCCGCTGCTCCGGCCTGGGAGGCCCAGGTCGGGCCCCCGATGCCCATCGCCGCCCCATGCCTCCCCGCTCCATCCCGCCGCCTCTCCGCCGGTGATGCTCCGCCGTGCCGCCCTGTGCCGCCGTCGCATCTCGCCGGCCGCCTCCTCACCAACCGCCGCCGCTGCACCGGCCGAAGTCCGGCGACAGCGCCACGCCGCCGCGCCACCGGAGCTTGGGCACCGACGCCCGCGGCCACCACCACCATCTCCGGGCCCCTCCACTCCGTCCACCACGCCCTCCGGCGACCTCCACCTCCTCCATGGCGACATCTCCGGCGAACTCTGGCGCCGAGCTGCTACAGAGCGCATGCGCCTGATCTAGATCCGGTAAACCCTAACCGGTTGACTTTGTCGGCTAACTCCCAAATTTTTTTAGCATTCTTCGTCATGCTATAACTCCGCATCCGTAGCTCCGTTTTGGGCGTGTAGCATATCAAAATGTTCGTCTCAGAGAGTAACTCATTTCATATCAGTGCATCATTTTCATTTGAGCACATCTTGATGCCCGAAATGCTGTTGGAAGAGAGCTATTTGAGTTAATTGTCAGATCTGCTGCACCAAATAGCTACTTGTCTTTTTTGCCATGTTTAATATGTGCATGATATGATCCTGAGCTCTACATGAGTTTTGTTATATGTTTTTCCATCTTTATAGAGGTGCTATCCATGTATTTTTGTGACATGTGTGGTGACTAGCAGAAGCTTGCAAAGTAGTGCATTCGTTAATGCTGATTTCAGGGACTTAGAATTTCTCTAAGTCCTTGATCTATTTTTATCAATATGCCATATGTTCATGTTGTTTCCTAGTGATCCATGCCTCTTTTGAGGATGATCAGTAAGGATGATTTGTTAATATTGTGGTGCTCTATCCATCCATGTCTTTGTTTGTAATTATGGAGCACCCTAGCTTGAGTGAATCGAGCTCTACTTTTGCTATTTCGTAATTGCTGGCAGATTGTCTACTTGTTAGCGATTTTGCCGAGGATGTTGTTGTTGATCCATGAATGCTATGTTGTTGTTCTTGCCACGTCTAGCTTATATAATGTGTATTCTTGATGGGTGTATTCTTAGATCGTGAACATTCCTACTCGTTAAGATATTTGCATGCTCCTGTTTTTCTCTAAGTCTGAGATCTGTTTATGTTTTTGCCAAGTTCACATGCTTGCATTTGTATTTTATGATCCCTTTTGGCTCAAGGTCACTAAGGGACTTTTGTTAAGATCTTTGAGTAGCTCCATGCCAGGCATTTCTTTGCCATGTTAAGTTCTTGTAGCATATAGCTTTCATGCTCCAAAGTGTGCTACCTGATCTGAAATTCCACGCTTGTGTTAAATTCACTGAGTCTGGAACCTGTTTATCATTTGCACTTTTGCCATGCTTGTTTCAACCTGTTAACTGATGAATTGGCCATAGCTTAGTGTTCATCTTTTGTCAAGCATTATGAGTGGATCCCTGCCATGTATTTTTTTTGCCATGTTTGAGTGCTGTAGCATAATTATCTTGATGCATTTAGCTGGTTACTTGTTGTTTATCGTGGACCGGTGCCATATTTGTTTTGCTTGCCATTTCCAAACTGTGCATCCGGTTCCGGTGTTCTTTATGTCGATTTCAACCGAAATCACCTCACCTTTCCAGTGGCGCTCTTCGATTTCCATGTTGAGGTCAGGTTCAATCATTCTTTGTCAAATCTTGCATATGCATCACATATCGCATCCCGCATAGCATACCATGTTTTCATCATGTTGTTTGAGCATTTGCACGTGGTTGATTGTGTTTCCTCTTGCTTGTTTCTCTTGTTTGGGTAGAGCCGGGAGACGAGTTCGCTAATGAGGAGCCCGTTGAGTTTGCTTTCGAGGATCCAGTCAACTCTGACAACTTTGCGAGCAAGATGATCATACCCTCGAAATCACTTCTATCTTTGCTTGCTAGATGCTCGCTCTTTTGCTATTCCTATGCTACGGTGCCTACCACTTGCTTATCGTGCCTCGCAAATTTCCATGTCAAACATCTAACCCACCATGTCCTAGCAAACCGTTGATTGGCTATGTTACCGCTTTGCTCAGCCCCTCTTATAGCGTTGCTAGTTGCAGGTGAAGATTGGAGATCGTTCCTTGTTGGAACATTGTTTATTTGTTGGGATATCATTGTATTATCTTGTTATCTTAATGCATCTGTATACTTGATAAAGGGTGGAAGGCTCGGCCTTTTGCCTAGTGTTTTATTCCACTCTTGCCGCCCTAGTTTCCGTCATATCAGTGTTATGTTCCCGGATTTTGCGTTCCTTACGGGGTTGGGGGATAATGGGAACCCCTTGACAGTTCGCCTTGAATAAAACTCCTCCAGCAATGCCCAACATTGGTTTTACCATTTGCCACCTAGCCTTTTTCCCTTGGGTTTCGCGGACTCAAGGGTCATCTTTATTTTAACCCCCCCGGGCCAGTGCTTCTCTAAGTGTTGGTCCAACCGAGCGATGTCCAGGGCTACCAGGGGCAACTCTGGGCTAGCCTACCCGACGTCTTGCTCATCCAGTGTGCCCTGAGAATGAGATATGTGCAGCTCCTATCGGGATTTGTCGGCACATCTGGGTGGTGTTGCTGGTTTAGTTTTACCCTTGTCGAGGATGTCTTGTAGAACCGGGATACCGAGTCTGATCGGAATGTCTCGGGAGAAGGTTTATCCTTCGTTGACCGTGAGAGCTTCTGATGAGCTAAGTTGGGACTCCCCTGCAGGGATTTGAACTTTCGAAAGCCGTGCCCTCGGTTATGGGCAGATGGGAATTTAATAATGTCTGGTTGTAGATAACTTGAAACTTAACTTAATTAAAATGAATCAACTGTTTGTGTAACCGTGATGGTCTCTTCTCGGCGGGGTCCAGGAAGTGAACACGGTGTTGGAGTAATGTCTAGTTTGTTCTCTAGGTCTTCGTTCGTGCTTTGCCTTCTCTTCTCGCTCTCTTTTGCGAACAGGTTATGCACCAAATAAGCTAGTCGCTTGTTGTAGCTCCACATATTACCTTGCCTTTCCTATAAGCTTAAATAGTCTTGATCGCGAGGGTGCGAGATTGCTGAGTCCCCGTGGCTCACAGATTACTTCCAAACCAGATGCAGGGCCCGATGACTCTGTTCCAGATGATGCGCTTGAGCTCAAGTGGGAGTTCGATGAAGCCTCCCGTCGTTACTATGTGTCTTTCCCTGATGATCAGTAGTGGTGCCCAGTTGGGGCAATCGGGACCATGTCAGATGTTGGGGGTTGATCTTTTATTTTGGTACCGTAGTCGGACCATGAGTGATTGGATGATTGTAATGCTATTTATGTACTTTGTGTGACGTGGCGAGTGTAAGCCAACTATGTACCTTTCCCCTTATTATTTATTTACATGGGTTGTTGTGAAGATTACCTTACTTGCGACATTGCTTTCAATGTGGTTATGCCTCTAAGTCATGCTCCGACACGAAGGAGATATAGCCGCATCGAGGGTGTTACAAGTTGGTAATCAGAGCCTTCCCCGACCTTAGGAGCCCCCACTGCTTGATCGTATTAGTAGCCATTGTTGAGTCTAGAAAAATGTTTTGAGTCATTTAGGAATTATATATCGGAGAGGTTAGGAATTCCTTTTACTCCCCAGTCCCTTCATCGCTCTGGTAAGGCATCCTCACGTAGAGTTTTGACTCTTCTCTTCCCAAATTTCACTAAAAAATTTTGAAGGATCACGCGGGTATCTTGGAATCGTTCTGACGGATTTGTGATGAGAACATTGTTCTTGGTGCCTCCTGTCATTTAGGGGTTGTGGTAGTGTCCCGGGGAGTTGATCTCCGAAGTGTTGTCGTCACAATTTATCGTTGCAGTTCTGGAATACCTGAGTTTAGTTCGCCGACATCGAAAATCTCTTTTATCCAGTTGTTGGTGAGATAACCTTGACGCCACCTAGTACTGGGGCGGGAGTTCAAGAGTATTGCCATAACTTGTATAACGGATACTTTTCGGAGGTTGAGGTAGACGATTTCCGAAGTTTTCTCGGTTATGTGTTGAAGGATGGATACAGCTGGATGTAGGATTTGCTAGATTTGGGTGAGATATTATGCTTCCCCTGTATCCCCAACAACTGATTGCATAACCGGAAAGGTTCAGGAGTTTCATAGGCGGGAATTCTTGTAGCTCTAGTTCTTCTTCCACGGATATTTGGTTTGAGATTGGGTGATCCTTACTGAGTATTCGTTCTTGTTCCGTACCTTGTTGATTTATTCCTCTACCTAATTTCTAAGTGGCTTCTCAATTTATGGATATGTGACCATTTCAACTGGAATGCATTCGTTCATTTTGTTCGGATGTGAAGACTATATGTTGCAATTTCATCCCATTGGATTCAGCTTCAATATTTGTCTATCAGTGTGCTAATGGATGTCAACCTTTTCAGGATGGCTCCTCCAACACGCACGACTCCGAATCCTGATCCGCTACCACCTCCTCCTCCTCCGGAGGCATGGCAAGCTGTGATGGCCGCTACCAATGCAAAAACGCAGTTCATGATGCAAATTCTTCAAGAGCGCAACCAAGAAAACCAAGCGAACCAAGGCAACCAAGGCAACCAGGGCAACAATCAGAATCACTTTGCTACACTCAACCAGTTCCTTGCTAACCAGCCAAAGACCTTCAGCAATTGCGTTGAGGCAACTAAGGCTGATGATTGGCTCGTGGACTTGTGCAAGCATTTCGAGTGCAGTAACATCAGGCCTGAGGACTTTGTCAAGTTCGCTTCCTTCCAACTCAAAGGCCAAGCTGCAGAATGGTTCCAGCAGTACAAAGATTCCAGAGGAGGCCGTGTGATTACCTGGGATGAATTCTGTCAAGACTTCAAACCTCATCATATTCCTCAGAGCATGGTTGAAAGCGAGCGTGAGGAATTCCGCAACCTGAAGCAAGGCTCTATGTCTGTCTATGATTACAACAAGATGTTTATCTTTGAGCCCTTGAGGTACGATGAGTTTTACAACATGGCATTGAAGCAAGAGGCTGCTCAACTGAAGTGCGATGCTTCGAAGAAGTGAGTCAGAGATACTACTCCTTCTTCGTCCACTCAAGTGGCTAAGCAATAGAAGTATTGGCTTCCTCCTCCTCCGTTCTGTCAGCCTTACCAGCAGAAGAGCAAAGGTGGCAGTGGATCTTCCCACCCACCCAACCCTGGCTTTCAGAACTAGACTTCGTCTCAAGCTCCAAGATCGAGTGCTCCGTATCACCGTCCGCTTTCAGAGGTCCCGTGATACAAGTGCCAACAGAAGGGTCACTATGCCAACAAATGCTTCAATCAGGGGCGTCTCCCTCCTCCTCCTCCTGTGAGATCGGCAAGTACAGCTATGGTCAAGCATAACCCCAAGTCTTCTAGGGTCAACTTGCTGAATGCAGCTCAGGCAGAGGACTCGCCAGATGTGATTATGGGTAACCTTCCTGTTAATGACATTCCCGCAAGAGTTCTTTTTGATACTGGTGCATCTTTATCATTTTTATCGAAGCCTTTTGCATCCATGCATGATGTGCATACTATTGATTTGCCTAAGCCAATAGCGGTTTCTTCTCCGGGTTTGTTTATGAACACCAAAATGTTGGCTCCGGATGTTACTATCACGTTGGGCGATTACAAGTTTCTTTGTTCTCCAATGGTCCTTGGCAACTCGGATATTGATCTTATTCTCGGAATGGATTGGCTATCCAAGCACAAGGCGCACCTTGATTGTGCTGCCAGGCAGATTCAATTGACTCATTCGTCTGAGGATGTAATTGTCTTTGCCGCTCGTGATGATACAATCTGTCTGTTTTCTCTCAATGAGAAGGGTGAACTGGATGCCATCTCGCAAATTCCAGTCGTTTGCGAATATCAAGACGTCTTTCCGGAAGAGCTTCCAGGAATGCCTCCGCACCGGCCAGTTGAATTCGTCATCGATCTTGAGCCTGGCACGGAACCGGTTTGCAAGCGTCCTTACAAGCTAAGACCTGAAGAGTTGAAGGATCTGAAGAAGCAACTCGATATTCAAGAGCAAATGGGTCTCATCAGACCTAGTTCTTCTCCGTGGGGTTGTGGATTACTTTTTGTGAAGAAGAAGGATGGAACGGACCGACTCTGTGTTGACTACCGTCCATTGAACAAGAAGACTATCAAGAACAAGTACCCACTTCCCAACGTCAATGAGCTGTTCGAACAACTCAAAGGTGCCCAAGTATTATCCAAGCTTGATCTCCGTATGGGTTATCACCAGATTCGAATCCGTGAGCAAGATATTCCCAACATGGCTTTCAGAACAAGCTATGGTTCATATGAATACACTATCATGTGTTTTGGCCTCGTCAACGCTCCTCCGACTTTCTCTCGCATGATGAACTTCATCTTCAACGCCTACACAAATGACTTCGTTTTGGTCTATGTCGACGACATTCTAGTCTTTTCGAAGAACAAGGAGGATCATGCCAAGCACTTGCGTTTGTTGCTCGATAAGCTCAGGGAACATCAGTTCTCCGCCAAGTTCTCAAAGTGCGAGTTTTGGCTCGATGATGTTCTCTATCTTGGGAATATCATCTCTGCCAAGGGCATTGTGGTGAATCCTAAGAGGGTATCTGCAATTGTGAATTGGGAACCACCTCACAACCTGAAGCAACTCCATAGCTTCCTCGGTCTCGCAAGCTACTGTCGAAGGTTCGTTGAGAACTTATCAAAGATCGCGAAGCCTCTTTCAAACCTTCTCCAGAAGCACATCAAGTATGTTTTGTCTCCGAAATGTGACATCGCTTTCAACACTTTGAAAGAGAAATTGGTCACTGCTCCAGTTCTGACTCCTCCTGATGAATCCAAACCGTTCGAGGTCTTCTGCGATGCCTCTCTCCAAGGTCTTGGTGCAGTGTTAATGCAAGAGAAGAAAGTTGTGGCTTATACCTCTCGCCAGTTGAAACCCAACGAGAAGAACTACCCCACTCATGACCTCGAGTTGGTGGCAGTTGTGCATGCTCTTTTGACTTGGAGACATCTCTTATTGGGAAGAAAAGTGGACATCTTCACTGACCACAAGACTCTCAAGTACATCTTCACTCAGCCTAATCTCAACCTCAGGCAGACTCGTTGGGTCGAAATGATTCAAGAGTATAATCCGAGTATTGAGTATACTCCAGGCAAGGCCAATGTGATTGCTGACGCTTGGAGCAGGAAGGCTTATTGCAATAGTCTGGTTCTCAAGCCTTATCAACCTGAGCTTTGTGAAGCTTTCCGCAAACTCAATCTGCAAGTTGTTCCTCAAGGTTTCCTCACCAACCTTCAAGTCTCTCCTACTTTGGAAGAGCGGATTCACGAGGCTCAACTTCTTGATGCTATGGTGAAGAAGGTGAAGATTGGGATTGCCAAGAGTCAACCCAAGTACAAGTGCTACCGCCTTGATGACAAGGATACTCTCTTCTTCGAGGATCGTATTGTTGTGCCCAAAGGTGACCTTCATAAAGTTATCATGAACGAGGCTCACAATTCTCTCCTCTCCATCCACCTTGGGAGTACGAAGATTTATCAGGACCTCAAGCAGGCTTATTGGTGGACTCGAATGAAGCGCGAGATTGCTCAGTTCGTGAATGAATGTGATGTCTGCAGAAGAGTGAAGGAAGAAGACCAAAGGCTAGCTGGTCTCCTCCAACCTCTTGCCATTCCAGAATGGAAGTTTGACCACATTGAGATGGACTTCGTGACTGGGTTTCCAAAGTCCAAGCATGGCAATGATGCTATATTCGTTGTCATCGACAAACTCACTAAAGTGGCTCACTTTCTGCCTATCAAAGAGCCTATCATGATAGCTCAATTGGCGGAGCTGTATACCTCTCGTATTGTCTCTCTGCACGGTATTCCACAGGTGATCTCTTCGGACCGTGACACCATCTTTACCTCCAAGTTTTGGGATTCTTTTCAGAAGGCCTTGGGCTCCAACATCCGCTTCAGCATAGCTTTCCATCCTCAAACTAGCGGTCAAGTCGAGCGTGTCAATCAGATTCTCGAAGATATGCTTAGGGCTTGCGTTATCTCCTTCATTATGAAGTGGGAGGACTGCCTTCCATACGCCGAATTCTCCTACAACAATAGTTTTCAAGCAAGTTCGGGCAAGGCCCCATTCGAAATTCTGTATGGCAGGAAGTGTCGTACTCCTCTTAACTGGTCAGAAACCGGCCAACGTCAACTTCTAGGAAATGACTTAATCACGGAGGCAGAGGAAATGTGTAAAGTCATTCGTGATAACCTCAAAGCAGCGCAATCGCACCAGAAGAGCTACTATGATAGTAAGCACCGTGATTTGGCTTCCGAGATCGGAGATCATGTTTACCTCCGCGTCTCTCCAATGAAAGGTACTCGTCGCTTCGGTATCAAAGGGAAGCTTGCCCATAGATATGTGGGTCCTTTCAGGATCGTCAGCAAGAGAGGCGATCTCACCTATCAACTCGAGCTTACATCAAACATTGCAAATGTGCACGACGTGTTCCATGTCTCTGAGCTCCGCAAGTGCTTCAAGACTCCTGATCGCACCGTCAACTTTGAAGACATTGATCTCCAAGAAGATCTCTCTTATCGTGAGCACCCCGTGGCTATTCTTGAAACGACTGAACGCAAGACTCGCAATAAGTCAAGCAAATTCCTCAAAGTCAAGTGGTCACACCATTCCGACCGTGAAGCCACCTGGGAACGCGAGGATCACCTCCGTTCTAAGTACCCGGTGTTCTTCTAGTCCTAGATCTTGGGACGAGATCCTTTCGTAGTGGTGGAGTGTTGTAACACGTGGGATGTAATTTACCTTATATGTACTCCAAGTCTTTCCGTTTCCGGCACTAATTTATTTTATTTCTCGAGTTCGGGTTTTTTCTCCGTGTGTTGTTGCCATTGTCATGCATCTCATATCATGTCATCATGTGCATTGCATTTGCATACGTGTTCGTCTCATGCATCCGAGCATTTTCCCCGTTGTTCGTTTTGCATTCCGGCGCTCCTATCTCCTCCGGTGTTCTTTTCTACCTTCTTTTCATGCGTGGGGGTTAAACATTTCCGGATTGGACCGAGACTTGCCAAGCGGCCTTGGTTTACTACCGGTAGACCACCTGTCAAGTTTCGTACCATTTGGACTTCGTTTGATACTCCAACTGTTAACCGAGGGACCGAGAAGGCCTCGTGTGTGTTGCAGCCCAACACCCTTCCAATTTGGTCCAAAACCCACCAAAACCCTCTCCATCATCTAGAGCGTTCGATCAACATCGCGTGGCCGAAAACCGCACCTCATTTGGACTCTCCTAGCTCCTCCTATGCATATAAATAAGACCTCCTCCCTCAAAATCCGGGTGAAACGCTAACCTACCTTCCCCTCTCCGCGCCGGACGTGTCCGTCCGCTGCCGGACACGCCGCGCCGCCGCCCGCGCCCAACCACAGGGCACCATGTGGCCTTCGTCCCGCCACCACCGCTCCGGCCCGGGAGGCCCAGGTCGGGCCCCTGAGGCCCATCGCCGCCCCGCGCCTCCCCGCTCCATCCCGCCGCCCGCGCGCCGCCTCTCCGCCGGCGAAGCTCCGCCACGCCGCCCTGTGCCGCTGTCGCATCCCACCGGCCGCCGCCTCACCAACCGCCCCTGCCGCGCCGGCCGAAGTCCGGCGACAGCGCCGCGCCGCCGCGCCACCGGAGCTCCGGCACCGACGCCCGCGGCCACCACCACCATCTCCGGGCCCCTCCACTCCGGCGACCACGCCCTCCGGCGACCTCCACCTCCTCCACGGCGACATCTCCGGCGAACTCCGGCGCCGAGCTGCTACAATCCGCATGCGCCCGATCTAGATCCGGTCCGGTTGGTACAGTAAACCCTAACCGGTTGACTTTTTCGTCTAACTCCCAGATTTTTTTAGCATTCTTCGTCATGCTATAACTCTGCATCGTAGCTTCGTTTTGGGCGTGTAGCATATCAAAATTTTCGTCTTAGAGAGTACCTCATTTCATCTCATTGCATCATTTTCATTTGAGCTCATCTTGATGCCCGAAATGCTATTGGAAGAGAGCTATTTGAGTTAATTGTCAGATCTACTGCACCAAATAGCTATTTGTCTTTTTTGCCATGTTTAATGTGTGCATGATATGATCCTGAGCTCTACATGAGTTTTGGTATATGATTTTCCATCTTTACAGAGGTGCTATCCATGTATTTTTGTGACATGTGTGGTGACTAGCACAAGCTTGCAAAGTAGTGCATTCATTAATGCTGATTTCAAGGACTTAGAATTTCTCTATGTCCTTGATCTGTTTTTATCAATATGCCATATGTTCATGTTGTTTCCTAGTGATCCGTGCCTCTTTTGAGGATGATCAGTAAGTATGATTTGTTAATATTGTGGCGGTCTATACGTCCATGTCTTTGTTTGCAATTATGGAGCACCCTAGCTTGATTCAATCGAGCTCTAATTTTGCTATTTCGTAATTCCTGGCAGATTGTCTACTTGTTAGCGATTTTGCCGAGGATGTTGTTGTTGATGCATGCATGCTATGTTGTTGTTCTTGCAACATCTAGCTTATATAATGTGTATTCTTGATGGGTGTATGCTTAGATCATCATGCCATGCTCTGTAGTGAGTGCATCGAGCTCGTGAACATGCCTACTCGTTAAGATATTTGCATGCTCCAGTTTTTCTCTAAGTCTGAGATCTGTGTATGTTTTTGCCATGTTCACATGCTTGCAATTGTATTTTCTGATCCCTTTTGGCTCAAGGTCACTAAGGGACTTTTGTTAAGCTCTTTGATTAGCTCCATGCCATGCCTTTCTTTGCCATGTTATGTTCCTGTAGCATATAGTTTTCATGCTCCAAAGTGTGCTACCTGATCTGAAATTCCAGGCTTGTGTTAATTTCACCAAGTCTGAAACATGTTTATCATTTGCACTTTTGCCATGCTTGTTTGAACCTGTTAATGGATGAATTGGCCGTAGCTCGGGGTTCATCTTTTGTCAAGCATTATGAGTGGATCCCTGCCATGTATTTTGTTGCCATGTTTGAGTGCTTTAGCATAATTATCTTGATGCATTTAGATGGTTACTTGCTGTTTATCGCAGACCGGTGCCATATTTGTTTTGCTTGCCATTTCCAAACCCTTCATCCGATTCCGGTGTTCTTTATATCAATTTCAACCGAAATCACCTCACCTTTCCAGTGGCTCTCTTGGATTTCCAAGTTGAGGCCAGGTTCAGTCATTCCTTGTCAAATCTTGCATATGCATCACATATCGCATCCCGCATAGCATACCATGTTTGCATCATGTTGTTCGAGCATTTGCACATGGTTGATTGTGTTTCCTCTTGCTTGTTTGTCTTGTTTGGGTAGAGTCGGGAGACGAGTTCTCTAACGAGGAGCCCGTTGAGTTTGCTTTCAAGGATCCAGTGAACTCTGACAACTTTGCAGGCAAGCTGATCATACCCTCGAAATAACTTCTATCTTTGCTTGCTAGATGCTCACTCTTTTGCTATGCCTATGCTACGATGCCTACCACTTGCTTATCGTGCCTCCCAAATTGCCATATCAAACCTCTAACCCACCATGTCCTAGCAAACCGTTGATCGGCTATGTTACCGCTTTGCTCAGCCCCTCTTATAGCGTTGCTAGTTAAAGGTGAAGATTGGAGATCGTTCCTTGTTGGAACATTGTTTATTTGTTGCGATATCATTATATTATCTTGTTATCTTAATGCATCTATATACTTGGTAAAGGGTGGAAGGCTCGGCCTTTTGCCTAGTGTTTTGTTCCACTCTTGCTGCCCTAGTTTCCGTCATATCGATGTTATGTTCCCGGATTTTGTGTTCCTTATGCGGTTGGGTGATAATGGGAACCCCTTGACAGTTCGCCTTGAATAAAACTCCTCCAACAATGCCCAACATTGGATTTACCATTTGCCACCTAGCCTTTTTCCCTTGGGTTTCGCGGACTCAAGGGTCATCTTTATTTTAACCCCCCCGGGCCAGTGCTTCTCTAAGTGTTGGTCCAACCGAGCGATGTCCAGGGCTACCAGGGGCAACTTTGGGCTAGCCTACCCGACATCTTGCTCATCCGGTGTGCCCTGAGAACGAGATATGTGCAGCTCCTATTGGGATTTGTCGGCACATCTAGGTGGTGTTGCTGGTTTAGTTTTACCCTTGTCGACGATGTCTTGTAGAACCGGGATACCGAGTCTGATCAGAAAGTCTCGGGAGAAGGTTTATCCTTCGTTGACCGTGAGAGCTTGTGATGGGCTAAGTTGGGACTCCCCTGCAGGGATTTGATCTTTCGAAAGCCGTGCCCGTGGTTATGGGCAGATGGGAATTTGTTAATGTCCGGTTGTAGATAACTTGAACCTTAACTTAATTAAAATGAATCAACTGTGTGTGTAACCGTGATGGTCTCTTCTTGGCGGGGTCTGGGAAGTGAACACGGTGTTGGAGTAATGCTTGCGGTAGTTTGTTCTCTAGTTCTTCGTTCGTGCTTTTCCTTCTCTTCTCGCTCTCTTTTGCGAACAGGTTAGCCACCAAATATGCTAGTCGCTTGCTGCCGCTCCAAATATTACCTTGCCTTTCCTATAAGCTTAAATAGTCTTGATCGCGAGGGTGCGAGATTGCTGAGTCCCCGTGGCTCACAGATTACTTCCAAACTAGATGCAGGGCCCGATGACTCCATTCCAGATGATGTGCTTGAGCTCAAGTGGGAGTTCGATGAAGCCTCCCATCGTTACTATGTGTCTTTCCCTGATGATCAGTAGTGGTGCCCAGTTGGGGCGATCGGGACCATGTCGCATGTTGGGGGTTGATCTTTTATTTTGGTACCGTAGTCGGAACATGAGTGATTGGATGATTTTAATGCTATTTATGTACTTTGTGTGACGTGGCGAGTGTAAGCCAACTATGTACATTTCCCCTTATTATTTATTTACATGGGTTGTTGTGAAGATTACCTTACTTGCGACATTGCTTTCAATGCGGTTATGCTTCTAAGTCGTGCTGCGACACGTAGGAGATATAGCCGCATCGAGGGCGTTACAGCCCATCTTCACCAACAAAGCATCCAAGACCCTCGCGAGGCGGACGATGCAAGACCTCCTCTGAGTGGCCTAGCTAGGCAGGCTCACGAGGAGCGGAGATATGAAGGCGAGGCAAACCTCATGAGGCTCTTGTGACGTGAGCCATGACGATCGACACCAGGCGGGCGCCAGCGCGCACAGCATACTTATTTCCTTTTTGGTGCAAAGGGGGCAAGCGCAGCCATGGAGTACCGAGGCATTAGGAAAATGTTGTCATTCCGATGCAACAAGACCAAGACCATGGAATGCAAGACAGAGGACATCGTGGAGCCCAAGACGGCATCACCACCAGAGCTTTGTGCAGGCGAAGACTACTTTTGTCAGGATAGCTTGTACTGGTTGTCCCCCTTCAAATTAGCCCGCCATTGTTGTATCCCTTCCCGCTCGATATTTGGGAAGAGGACCAGGGCCTCTATAAATAGGACTAGCCACCACCATAGTAGAGAGAGCTGACGAGAGGGAGAGAGAGTTCGCATCAGGACGAGACCGAGAGACACACCGCAAGCTCACACAAGAACACCTCAAACTCAAGAGGTTGTTCTCCCCTTGTATTGTTCATCATCAGCCCAAGAGGCAATCCACCACCACCACACTGGAGTAGGGTATTACGCAACAACGGTGGCCCGAACTAGTATAAACCCCATGTCTTTCTGTGTTGTGAGTTCGTCGAGTTCGTGGCAAGATCTTAGCGAGATAGAGCATAGATCGGTAGGAGGGAAAGACTGCGCGCGCACCCTAGCGTTCGAACCTGAAGGGTTAGCCGGAGCCCCACATCCAACAGCCCTGCTCGGGAAGGAGGAGGACGCGGAGCGCGTAGCCCGGCAGGCTACAGTCTACTGCATCCAGGATGGTGAGCTATACCGGAAACGACCGAATGATGTTTCCTTGCGATGCATCTCTAGGGAGCAGGGGCGTCAGCTGTTAACTGACATACATGGTGGAGGTAGCGGGCATCACTCGTCGTCATGCACCTTGGTGGGCAAGGCATTCCGCAGCGGATTTTATTGGCCCACGGCACTCAACGACGTAGTCGAGCTGGTGAAATCCCACGAGGCCTGCCAGTTCCATGCCAAGCAAATCTACCAGCCTAATCAGGGCCTCCAGACCATCCCTCTCTTGTGGCTGTTTGCGGTCTGGGGACTGGATATCCTGGGTCCATTCCCTCCAGCACCCAGGGGCTATTGCTACCTCTACATCGCCATCGACAAGTTCACCAAGTGGGCGGAGGTGGAAGCCGTCGACACCATCCCAGCCGGATCCGCAGTTAATTTCATCAAGGGCCTCGTGAGCTCGTTCGGAGTCCCTAATCACATCATCACTGACAATGGCTTGCAGTTCACCAGCAATCTCTTCAAAACATATTGTGCTAATCTTGGAACGCAGATATGGTACGCCTCAATGGCACACCCCAGGAGCAACGGCCAAGCTGAGCCCGTCAACGCAGAGGTCTTGAGAGGCCTCAAGACAAGGACCTTCAAGAAGATGCTCGAGGCCTATGGCAGGGGCTGGCATGACGAGCTCCAGTCCGTGTTGTGGTCCATCTACACCACTGCCACCAAGCCAACAGGCGAGACCCCGTTCTTCCTCGTGTACGGAGTGGAAGAGGTTCTCCCTCACGAGGTCAAGCATCGCTCTGCGAGGGTGTTGGCGTTTGACAAGGCACGTTAGGACGCCATGCGAGGGATGGACCTCGTGCTGGGGGAGGAACGCCGCCGGCAAGCCTCACTCCGAGCGACAAGGTACCAGCAGGCGCTATGGAGGTACCACTGCTGCAGTGTCTGCTCCTGGACGCTCGAGGTGGGCGATCTTGCCCTAAGGCGGGTGCTCTCAAGGAAATGGCTACATAAGCTCTCACCCATGTGGGAGGGCCTGTTTAGGACTGCCCGTGTCTCCAGGCCTGGCATTGTGCGCTGGAGACGCAGTACGAGATCGCCATCCAGAATGCCTGGAACATCCAGCACCTCCAGAAGTTCTATCCATGAAGCAAGAGCCAGTGCCTGTGAAGGTCTCCACTCGTGACACTCTCACGTAATAATGAGTGGGGTTGTACATGCCCCGGAGTCTCCAGAGTGCCACCCTCAAGCCTCGGGGGCTCCCTCCCACGTCCTAGTGGCATCACTTAGCTCCGTGCTAGTGAGAAGACTAGACTAGTTGGCGGACGCGGCTGTTCATTTGCTTTCTGTAGCTGGTTGCAGCCTTTTTGTGAAATTTGGAGTTTTGTCGTTTCTTGATTGCTTGGTTGAGCCCCCTTTTTCTCTATTTCTTTGCTCGCTTCTTTGTTTTGCGCCTGGGAGGACGGTAGTAGCCCGACGTTCTCCCTCATGCGCCGCGCGCGGCGGATGGGAAAGTGTGTGCGTGCGCTAGGCTAGCCTAAACAACTTACACACCTTGCCAAAGCCCTGTTGCCCCAGAGCTTCTGCTCCCTTGATCTCCGCAGGGCACCCTCGATTGAGCTCGTGATCTGTGCCCCACTGGTACCGTGACATGGTGCGCTAAGCCATGTTTAGCCCATGCCTGAGGGCTCGCATAAGGAGGAGTAAGGCACCCGACAGATGACATAACAAACTCTGCAGCTTGCGAGGCCTCCCGAGGTCAGTGGCTCCCGAGTCAGCAACAAGGAGGCCTCACTAGATGCCAGGAGGCGCCCCCTGAGACAGGAAACTACCCCGAGCGTATCAAGCTAAGTCACCCCCTTCTTTTTGCATCCATGCGGAACAAGAACAACATCGGGGCAATAAACATAACATAGCCGCATAAAGATCACAGTTCATTACATGCCCAGTAGGGTCATCTACCTTTTTTCAAAATGCAGGAAGAAAGGAAAGGTCAAAAAAAGCAGATGCATGACCACGGCAGCTGACAAGGCGCGGCATCGACGGCCTCCTAGACTCACCTCAATCTAAGTCCCTCTTGCACTTCACCGCTGCGCGGTGGCGGGATGACCCACTGCCTCCTCGAAGCGGGCCCGGCGGCGAGGTGGCTGGTTGTAGCCGCCGCTGCTGGTGCTCTCACTGGCAGAGAAGCTGCCGCTGCTGGGCGAGCCATGGCCGTCACCAAGGGCAACCTCGCCCTCAGCCTCGTCATGGCCGTCACCTAGACCAAGCTCACCGTCATCACCGCTGTCTTTGGCGCAGCACCCTGCGCGGCGACCATCTTCCCCAAATACCATCACGAAGAGGGTTTCAGGGTACACCGCCCGCTCAAGCCGCACGCGGGGTCAAACGTCTACCAGTCACGGGCCAGGGCCACGTTTCCCACAATGGAGACCTCCACCGCGACCCACGAGGCCTTGCTGCAGCAACCGTGGGCCTACAGCCAGAGGCCGTGAAGACCCCATGTCGAGAGCTCGCCGGCAAAGGAGCGCGGAACCTGGAGCCAGATGAAGGAAATATGCCCTAGAGGCAATAATAAATTAGTTATTTATATTTCCTTATATCATGATAAATGTTTATTATTCATGCTAGAATTTTATTAAACGGAACTTAGTACATGTGTGAATACATAGACAAAACAGAGTGTCGCTAGTATGCCTCTACTTGACTAGCTCATTAATCAAAGATGGTTAAGTTTCCTGACCATAAACATGTGTTTTCATTTGATGAACGGGATCACATGATTACAGAATGATGTGATGGACAAGACCATTTTGTTAGGTTAGCATAAATGATTGTTTAGTTTTATTGCTATTGCTTTCATCATGACTTATACATGTTCCTCTGATTATGAGATTATGCAACTCCCGAATATCAAAGGATCACCATGTGTGCTATCAAACGTCACAACCTAACTAGGTGATTATAAAGATGCTCTACAGGTGTCTCCGATGTTGTTTGTTGAATTGGCATAGATCGAGATTAGGATTTGTCACTCCGATTGTCGAAGAGGTATCTCTGGGACCTCTCGATAATGCACATCACTATAAGCCTTGCAAGCAAAGTGACTAATGAGTTAGTTGCGGGATATTGCATTACAGAACGAGTAAAGAGACTTGTCGGTAAATATATTGAACTAGGTATTGAGATACCGACGATCGAATCTCGGGCAAGTAACATACCAATGACAAAGGGAACAACGTATGTTGTTATGCGGTTTGACCCATAAAGATCTTCGTACAATTCGTAGGAACCAATATGAGCATCCAGGTTCCGCTATTGGTTATTGACCGGAGACGAGTCTCGGTCATGTCTACATAGTTCTCGAACCAGTAGGGTCCGCACACTTAACGTTCGGTGACGATCGTTATTATTAGTTTATGTGTTTTGACGTATCAAAGGTAGTTCGGAGTGCCGGATATGATCACAGACAGGATGAGGAGTCTCGAAATGGTCGATACATAAAGATCGATATATTGGGAGGCTATGTTTGGATATCGTAATGGTTCTGGGTGAGTTCAGGCATTTACTGGAGTACTGGGGGGTTACCGGAACCCCCCGGGGTGTGTATGGGCCTTATTGGGCCTTTGTGGGAGAGAGGAGGATGCGGCCAAGGTGGAGATCGCGCTCCCCTAGCCCAATCCGAATTGGGTGGGGGTCCGACCCCCCTTCTTCCCTCTCTCTCCCGTGTCCTTTCTCTCCTACACCAACAAGGGAAGGGGGAATCCTACAACCACTTGGAGTAGGACTCCCCTTGTGGCGCGCCATAGAGGGCCAGCCCTCCCCCTCCTCCACTCCTTTATATAGGGGGAGGTTGCACCCCATAGACACACAAGTTGATTGTTTAGCCATGTGCGGTGCCTCCCTCCACAGATTTCCACCTCGGTAATATCGTTGTAGTGCTTGCGAAGCCCTATGTCGGTAACTTCATCATCACCATCATCACGCCGCCGTGCTGGCGAAGCTCTCCCTCGACACTCAGCTGGATCTAGAGTTCATGGGACGTCACCGAGCTGAATGTGTGCAGATCGCGGAGGTGTTGTACCTTCGGTGCTAGGATCGGTCGGATCATGAAGACGGACGACTACATCAATTGTGTTGTCATAACGCTTCCGCTTACGCTCTACGAGGGTACGTGGACAACACTCTTCCCCTCTCGTTGCTATGCATTAGCTAGATAGATCTTGCGTGTGCGTAGGATTTTTTTAAAATTACTATGTTCCCCAACACCAGGTGCCAGCCGGACTCTCCGACCACACGACGAACTCCGGGAGCACCTTTGCCGAATGGAAGCGCGGTCGAGGAGGCCGGGCGACCACGACACGCCTTCCCTCGGCGCAGGGGTTACTCGCCTAGAGCGGCCGCTGCGGCCGTCGAGGACAATGCCAGTCCCCGAAGGAGTGCGACCGCGCCCCCGAGGAGCCACGATGGGAGTCACGGCATGCTTACGAGGACAGCCCCTCCCCCTCTTGAGCGGAGGTGAGCCGGGCCCCTCCGAGCGAGCCTTCCCCTTTTCCGCCGCCGAGAACCTCTTCGTGGGCGCCATGGGACTGGACCGAGACGGCGAGGCAAGGAGGAAGAAGAAGGAGCAGTCGGCAAGGAAGCAGAGATGAGTGAGGGGGCTCTACCCCTTCCCTCATTTATAATCAGAAGGAGGCCAGCCGCCGGCTTCCACGATCGCAGGTAATGATGGTTTTCTTCTGCATGCAGCAGGGTCTCGTCAAGTTGAATGGTTGCCGAGGCGGTGTGGGGAAGCGGAGATGCCCACGTCCCAATGAACACCACACGTCAATCAAGGCCGTGGGCTGTTGGGGTCCTCGGCGCCCCGCACTTGCCCTTTGGCTTCGCCTCGAAGCTATGTCCGAGCACGCCTCAGGCCCGGGGGCTACTGTCGGTGTTCTGGGACCGGGGGTGCCCAGACTTGCCTGCCTGCACGAGGCGTGGCCCCACCAACAGCCTGGTATGGCCCATCTACAGCAGCAACCTCCCAAAACGCTCGCGATGGGACGAGCCTCGCAAGGGGAACGACACCAAGACCTCCCTAGGGGCAGCCTCACAAGGCTGGCTCCCGAGGAGCGAAGAAATCTATGCAAGGGGCACCTCGCGAGGTTCGCGTGACGTAAGACATGACGACCGAAGCCAGGTGGGTGCCAGCGGGCGCAGTGTACCAGTCCCCATATCGGTGCAACAAGACAAAGACCAGTAGGACGGCAGGACAGAGGTCATCGCGGAGCCCACAACAGCATCACCACCAGAGCCTTTAACAAGTGAAGACCACCTTTTGTCAGGACAGCTTATACTAGCTGCCCCCCCCCCCCCGTCAAACTTGGCCGTTGTGGGATCCCTTCCCGCCTAACATTTGGGAAGAAGACCAACGCCACTATAAATAGGACTTAGCCACCACCATAGGTGGGGGACGAATTGGATCCATTCCACCCGAACGAGGTCACCAGTTCATCTAGCTCAAGAACACCTCACCTCCTGAGGTTGTTCATCCATTGTACTAGTTCATCCTCAGCCCCTCCAAGCAATCCACCCACAAACTGGAGTAGGGTATTACACCGCAAGGTGGCCCGAACCAGTATAAACCCTCGTGTCTCTTGTTCTTTGGGTCCATCAAGCTAGGCCGTGGAATCATTGAGCGAGCGAGCGAGGAAGAGAGTGTCCTTCGTGTGCACCCTAGAGTTCGAAGCTCACAAAGGTTTGCCGAAACTTGTAATCCGACAACATGATTAAGTGCAAAAGATTCGTGCAAAAATAGAGAACCAATATTGACATATAAATATTGAATGAATTATAAGTCGACTTTAGAGGCTCGACAAAAAGACTGGCTTTCGAGGCTCAAGTCTTGCTTAAGTGAATCTGTCATGATAGCCTTGGTTTATCCCCGCTTTCTGTAAGCCAGCTCTCACATGACTTAAGCCATCGTTTAAACCTTGACGGTTTCAGGGTCATAATGATTGACTCTCAAGAGTACGACATGTCATCTTTTGAGAGTAGCATCAAGCAGACAAGCAGGTTTAACCAACATATTGTGGTGTTGTTGGTGTGTCAAGAGGGTGAGTAATCTAAACTCGGTTAGTTGGAAGCCCCCATGTGACCTATGATCAAAACATAAAAGACTCATGCATAATATATTAGATGAAATGACAGAGGCCCCAAGTTTTGGGGATGCTGACTTTATTATATTTGATCGTAAAAAGGCATATACATGATGTAGATATGTACAATGATTGAAGCCAGTGGCTAAGGTATAGTAAGGCCAAAGATGAGCAATGTTCCAGGGCCTGTTGGGCTCCTCCTCAGAGGTATGTGACTTATTATACTCACGTATGTCAATGAGATAATACAACCCATGGTTGAGGTTTTTGCAAACCCCAAAACAACCTTCCCAGGGAGGTGAAAGTTTTTGCATGCCTGTCTGATTTTGAATCAAATGGAGCACTAAGTCGCCCTCCTAGAATGTTCGGCTTCGAACCCTATGGTTGTGATAACCACGTAGGTCTTGCTGGTAAATCGCAGATCGAGCCACTGCGAGATCGCGCTCCTCTTCCAAGGCATCTAAGGCATTTTGATGAGCTATATCATTGTTAGTTTCAACGTAAGCCGCCACTTGGGGCGAGTCATGCCGGATGTCACTTGGGAGAACCGCCTCTAGACCATAAACCATGAAGAACGGTGTGTAGCCAGTCTATTTTTTGGGGGTTGTCCTTATGCTCCAAAGAACTATAGGAAGCTCTTCCACCCAACATCCTGGAGTGCACTCCAGGGGAACCATGAGTTGAGGCTTAATCCCTTGTAATATCTCCTGATTAGCATGTTCGGCCTAGCCATTGGACTGTGGATGAGCCACTGATGAAACATCAAGCCAAATATGTTCCCTGTGATAGAACTCCTTCATAGCATCTTCAGACAGATTTGCCCCATTATTAATGATAATACTGTGAGGATACCCAAAGCAGAAGATAAATTTTTTCACAAACTGAACTGCAGTCGCCGCCTCACAATTACTGGCTGGCTCTGCTTTAGCCCACTTGGTAAATTTATCAACTGCAACCAATAGGTAAGTCTTTTTGTCCTTAGACCTCTTAAAGGGGGCGACCATAGAAAGCCCCCAGACCACAAACGGCTAAGTCATTGGGATCATCCACAATTCTTGAGATGGTACATGAGCTTGTCATGGAAATTTCCGGCAACCATCACACTTGCGGACAATATCCTCTGCATCAGCATGAGCCGTCAACCAGAAGAAACTGTGTTGAAAAGCTTTAGCCACTAGAGATCTTAACCCGACATAATGACCACAATCCTCGGCATGAATTTCTTGGAGAATCTCACGCCCTTCCTCAGGGGAAACACAACATTGGAGGACGCTAGCCACACTGCCCCTGTGTAACTCGCCATTGATAATTGTCATGGACTTAGACCATCGGATGATTTGTCTAGCCAAAATTTCATCTTCTGGAAGCTCACTCCAAGTCAGATAAGTTAGATAAGTTAATGTCCATCAGGAATAGCATGTAGAGCCGCTACCAACTATCCTTCTAGGTCAGGGATAGCCAAATCCTCTTCTGAATGTAACTTGACACAAGTGTTATGCATCACATCAAGAAACACATTAGGGGGGAACCGGCTTACGCTGAGACCCCAGCCAAGACAAAGCATCAGTTGCCTTGTTATGCCTCCGGTCTATGTCATCCACTTGATAACCCTTGAAATGGCCAATAATATTAGTCACCGCTTGACGATAAGCCGCCATGAGCGAGTCTTTAGAATCCCGCTTCCCTGAAACTTGTTGTGCAACGAGATCTGAGTCGCCAAGGCATCTAACCTAGCTCAAGTTTATCTCCTTGGCCATATGGATCCCATGTAGCAAACCCTCATACTCAGCTGCATTGTTAAAACAGGGAAATGGCAACCTTAGGAAATAAAAAAAAATTGATCACCTCGCGGGGAAGATATAACAACTCCAGCCCCCGAGCCTTCTAATTGCCTGGATCCATCGAAGTGTATCATGCAATATGAATTATCTAGCTTCTCCTCAGGTGCTTGTAGCTCTGTCCAGTCATTGATAAAATCTACCAACACCTGAGATTTGTTGGCGGTCCTGGGCACATATTTCAGATGATGTGGTCCAAACTCAATTTCCCACTTAGCAACCCGACCTATGGATTCTCTGTTTTGGATGATATCCCAGAGGAGCTAAACTGACCAGAATGATTGGATGCCCTAGGAAGTAATGCTTTAACTTGTGGCTGGCCATGAACACCCCAAACGCCAATTTCTTTAAATGCGGATACCTTTGCTTGGACTTTGTCAAGACCTCACTGACATAAAAAACCAACCATTGGACCAGGTATTCTTTCCCCGCCTCCTTGCACTCCATGACAACTGCCGCTCTTACAACCTTATTATTAGCCGCAACGTACAGGAGCATAGGCTCTTTGTCGATCAGAGCAACCAAGATAGGTGGCTCAGCCAACTGCTTCTTAAGTGCCTTAAAAGCCTCATTAGTAGTGTCACTCCAGACAAAGTTATCAGTCTTCTTCATCATCTGGTACAGGGGAATCGCCTTCTCACCCGCCAGGCTCAAGGCTGCAATACGACCTGCCAGGCGCTAAACATCATTGATACAAGCAGGCATAGACAATGAGGTGATACCGTCAATCTTCTTCGGGTTAGCTTCAATGCCCCTCTCCGAAACCAGAAAACCTAGCAATTTTCCTGCATGTACACCAAAACACACTTGGCTAGGTTAAACGTTATTTTGTACACTTGGAGATTGTCAAAGGTTTCTTTCAAATCATCAAGCAAGGTTTCCTTCTTCCTTAACTTAAGTACAATGTAATCCACATTAGCATGAACATTGCGTCCAATCTGCCCATGGAAGCATTTCTGAACATAGTGCTGATAAGTCGGCTGGGCACTCTGGAGCCCAAAAGGCATAGAAGCATAGCAGAATGCTCCAAAAGGTGTGATGAAGGCTGTTTTCTCCTAATTTTCATCTGCCATCTTGATAACATGATAACCAGAATATGCATCCAGGAAACATAGGCTCTCACAACCCGCTGTAGCATCAATGATCTAGTCGATACAGGGGAGAGCAAACAGATAAGGTGGACAAGCCTAGTTAAGACCTGTGTAATCAACACACATGCGCCAGGTGCCATTATTCTGGAGAACAAGCACAAGATTAGCCAACACTGAGGATGAAAACTTCAACTATGAACCCGGTGGCTAAAAGCCGGTCCACTTCTTGTTCAATGGCCTTACACCTCTCCTCATTAAAACGATGGAGGAACCATCATATAGGCTTCATCTTAGGATCCACATTGAGGTGGTGCTCAGTGAATTCTCTCAGTACACCCGGCATGTCAGAAGGTTTCCATGAAAAGATGTCCTGAGTCTCATGGATGAATTCGACGAACGCACATTCCTATCTTGGATAGGATATGTCAAATACATAGCACTCTCGGAAAGCCTGCTAACCATACCCACAGAGATTGTTGGGTTTTGAAACAATCCGGCAGACTCAACGCCGAACAGAAGGGGCTCGATACACCAAGCAAAGACGAGGACGAACCCCAAAAGCAGAGCACCAGGAAACAAAAGAATTTCCCACAAGAAGTAAAAACAGTAAACTTACTCCACGTAACAAAATGTGCGGCGCCCATAAAGGTACGCGCCCCATGGCCTATCCCAAAGGAACCCCGCCACTGGTTGTCAAAACCAATCATCTTCGATCATCTGGATTATTCTAGAAGTATCAGGAACCCAGGCTGGACTGCCCTGGTACTCGATCCAATAATTGGCGGGCTCCAGTTTTCAAATGTCCTTATGGACGGTGGTAGCGGACTCAACCTGATATATCAGGTCTCAATCCGCCACATGGGGATCGACCCAAAAAGAATTCGCCATAGCAAATCCTCCTTTCAAGGAGTAACGCCAGGCCCGGACACCCATTGCATGGGTTTTCTCCGGCTCAAGGTTATTTTCGGCTCTGCCCATAACTTCCGTCACGAAAAGCTGACTTTCCACATCATCCCATTCTCAAGTCGTTACCAAGCACTACTGGGACACGAAGCTTTCGCCCGCTTCAACGCAATACCGCATTATGCATCTCTTACGCTTAAGATGCACGGTCCATGCGGCATCATCTCCTTAAAGGGGAAGCAGTGAGAACACCTCCCCCAAGCGGAGGATTGTGCGGCTGCTTTAACAGCCCCACAATACAATGGCTTCACCAGCCAGAACATCGGAAAAGGTCACTAAGACCACGGACATGGATAGATGAGTCCGGCACAAAAGTATCGTTGATAAAGGCTTAGTGGCCATATACCCCTGCACTAGGGGCTTCACACGTATAAAATAAGAGACAATAAAGCTCAATTTTTCATATTTCACTTTACACCTTGTTTATTTCATATAACTTTTTGTTCGGCACGCCCCTTTTTCAACTTAGTTGCTCTCTTTTTACAGATGAACATCGTGCTGCGCCCGTCCAGGATACGGCACAATGGAGACAGAGGCGGGGACGTGCAGTAGGGACCCGTTCCAAGGATTCTTTTCAGATTAAGACCCTATGTAAACCTTTTTTATTGTCTCTTGTTGATACACATCCCCTGGTTCTATGACCAAGGAGGACGCTGGCGTCTTGGTATGTGGCCACGTCAGAATTCTTGCGCGTACCCGGACACTAGGGGCTTATACCTCAGAGCGTTACCTCGCCCGCTCTCATAAAGGCCGAATACCTTAGGGAGTGTTCGGCGTCGCGAGTTTGGCCTTATATGCATCAGCTCCGAGTCATGATTTTGGTCAAATGTTGGGTTGCCCGGCTCCTGTGTTCGGCCGCCTTATGTTCCGCTCTATCGGCTAAGGCGGCACCAGGAGAACTACTGCGATTGTGCCCCGGTGCGGCTAGGCAAGCACCTCAGTAGAGAAAGCCGAAAACTGATTGTCATCGTGAGACTGGTCAACCACTCGATGACTCTCCAGAATATGTAGGATTCCTCCGCATTAACGAAGGGCCGTTTCCCGGCCAGGCACATATGCGCCCCGAATCCGGGCGAGCGCAGTCGCCACCAGGGGCTACCTAAATAGTCACATTGTCAAGCTCCTATGGCTAAGTGAAAGTGTTAAAGCATTATAGTCCGGTTGCCTAGCTCGCTGCGCTATCACCTCCTTTGTAGGACCAAAACGTTGGATTAAGTGTGAAGATGCGCCTTCTGCAACCACCCCCGCACTATGTGCGTGGGGCCTGAAGCCAACGACTGCAATCTTTCAGATTTTGTATATATATATATATATATATATATCTTAAAACGGCCGCACAGGAGGTGTTCCAAATACTTGAAGGCACAAGTATAAAAGTCTACTACAATTCATCAAACTATTGCTTTATAATTACATATTCTATCAGAACATAGCATCCTTCGAGCACTGCGCCTCTATTACATGAGCGCCTTCAAGGACTTCCTGAAAATAGTGCTTGAAGGGTACTCGGCTTTTGTCCGAATCTCGGGATGCAACAATGGTGGTCTCCATCTCTGCCCAGTATGTCTTGACACGGGCAAGAGCCATCCGTGCGCCCTCTATGCATGCTGACCTCTTCGTTGCATTGATACGTGGCACCGCTTCAAGGAATTGCTGCACCAAGCTGAAATAACTCTTCGGCTCCGATCTCCCTGGCCGCAGATGACCCATGACGTACTTCATGGCGAGTCCGGACAATCTATTCAGTTCGGCCCATTGAGCCAGACGATCGTCCCCTGCCAGTGGACGCTCTAGATTCTGGAACTGCGACCAGAAAAGCCTTTCCACTTCGTGATCTTCTTGATCTCGAAAGTATTCGGTCGCATCAGCAGCACTCGCTGCCAAATCCAGATAGGTCTCCTCCACACTCCACATCTGGTCCAACGGAGCAAACTTCGGTCCTCGGGCAGCATAAAGGGCTTTCCAGCCGCAATCTGTCCGGCCTAACGCAGCTCCTCCTTCGCAGCTCTCGTCGCAGAGCGAGCGTCCTTGGCATCAGCAATGGCCTTCTCTAAGTCCGTCTGTCTCGCCCGGTCATCTTTCTCAAGAAACTCGCAATGGTCAGCAGCACTTTTTAACTTCACGGCCATCTCGGCCATCTCCTTCTTGCTTCGGAAGTGAGCAGCCTGTTTGGCTCTCAACTCTTCAAGGGCCTTCTCGGCAGCCGCATCACTTTTCCTGGCTTGTTCCTTAGCTCGGGCAAGTTCCGCCAGAAGACTCTCCATGGCGGCCGCACCATCTGCGTCAAGCACACACATTGTAATATACAGGCAAAAAGCTCCTCTTACTAGATGCCGCCCGAGGAATTGCATACCTTGAGCCTCATCGAGCCGCTCGTTGGCGAGCGCGATGTCGGCACTTGCCACATCAAGTTGCCGCTTTAGTTCGGCAAAATCATCAGTTCGGCTCGATTCCGGACACTTCGCCACCTGTGTACAAAGGCGACATCTTAGACCTGGGATTATGATCCTCTACGCGCCATCAATTTTGACAATGCACAGAGTCTTAGGGGCTACTATCTACACAGGGCGCATCTTCTTTATGCGCAACTGACAAAGAAGTACATTATCGAATGTACCTCAAAACCCGTCAGCAAACTTCTGACGGCCTCATGCAATCCACTTTCCGCGGACGAAATCCTTCCAATCACCGTATCCATCAATGCACGGTGCTCCTCTGAGATAGAAGCTCGCCCCAGCAGAATCATCAGCTCCTCCGACAGCGCATCGGACGGTGCCGGACTCGTCGTATGACCTCCATGGAAGGCCGGACGCGGAGAACCTTGGGGGGACATATGGCTACCTTCCACCCCTGCCGGTTTCGGAGAAACCCTCTGCGACGACACCTTAGGGTCGCCCGCCTCGCCAGGCGGTACGGCAGGGGGAGGCATTCCACTCTCCATCATCTCCGGAAGAAGATCCCCCGAAGACGAGCTCTGCTGAGAAGGGCTGAGGTCCGAGCTACAAAGTAAAATTTCGGTTAATCTTCTCAGATAAAAAGCAAGGATTTCTCTCATCCCTCTAAAGGAAAATCTTTCTCTACTTACGGCTTGCTGGAGGGCTGATCCCTTTGAGGGCGTAGTTCGGCCGAGGATCTCCCCGGTGTCGGACCTTCTGACGAGGACTTTTTCCCCCGCTTTGAGGCCATGGTCTCTGGGTCGTCAGAGGCGGCCCTCTTCTTCCCCTTAGGAGAGGGATTGTCGGTTCCTCCCTTCGGAGCAGCCTCCTTCGAGGAGGCCATAGTTTCCTTGTCCTCCCCCTCACTTCCCTCCAAAGGCACGATCTTCAACATCCTGACTAGCACGGCATCCGGCCTGGTCTCAGGAAGGGGAGCTGGACACCTGATCAGCTTTGCCTTCGCTATCCACTCCTGTTTAAAAGGACAGCTCTTTTAGGGGCGAATTTATGACAATTTTACGGATAGCGAGTCCGGGCACAAGGTTACTTACTCGAGTATCCGGGTGATTGCAGCTTAAACATGCGTCCTCGGTCAAATCCGGACACATTGCTTGTGATCCGAAGAACATTTTATACATCCCCACGGGCGTTGCGCCCATAAAATGCTAGAGAGCTCGTGGTCCCTCCGGATTTAACTCCCATAGACGAAGGGAGCGACGTTTGTCGGGCAGTGTTCGGCGAATCAGCATGACCTGCGTCACATTGACCAGGTTGAGGTCTCTTTCTAAGAGATCCCTGACGCGGCCCTGCAACAAGGGCACGTCTTTGGATAACCCCCAATCTAATCCTTTGTTGACCCATGACGCTAGCCGTGGTGGGGGCCCCGAGCGAAAGGCAGGAGGCGCCACCCACTTGGTGCTCCTGGGAGCGGTGATATAGAACCAATCTCGTTGCCACAAGCTGAGCTCCTCTTGGAAGGAGCCCTCGGGCCATGGAGCATCGGCATTCTTACTTATGACAGTGCCTCCGCACTCTGCGTGCCATCCCTTGATCATCTTCGGCTCCACTCCAAAGGTCTTGATCCATAATCCGAAGTGTGGAGTAACACGGAGGAACGCTTCGCACACAACAATGAATGAGGAAATGTGGAGGATGGACTCCGGAGCTAAGTCATGAAATTCCAGCCCATAATAGAACATCAGCCCCCTCACGAAGGGATCTATCGGGAAGCCTAACCCCCGAAGGAAGTGAGACATGAACACTACGCTCTCATCGGGATGGGGACTGGGGATAGCCTGCCTTTGAGCAGGCAACCTATGCGAAATTTCGGCGGTCAAGAACTTAGACTCTCTCAACTTTAGCACGTCCTCCTCCGTGATGGATGAGGGCATCCATCGGCCTTGAAGGTCGGAACCGGACATTGTCGAAGGTCCGAGGCACCTGGAATCTGGAGCCTAGGGTGTTGGAACTCGAGGCGACGGGCGAACTTGTTTTGAGATTGGAGAAAAGGAGTAAGGCCCTGGTCTCTTTATAAGAGGTTGAATACCAGGAGCCCTCCCCGTAACCGTTTGGGACTCGCCTTTAATCGAGAAGACATGCTAACGGGCACGATTGGGTTACCCACATCCTTATCGATGTGAATCCCTTAAATAAAGGGGACACGATCTCTGCTTTGACAAGACGTGCCAAGGAAACCGCCTCGCAAAACACGCTGAGGTGGAAAAATGAAAACGATTTGAATAAAGGATTGGCCGTAGTGTGATGTCACGCCGCGGAATACGTCAGCAGATTAGATTTGTGTTAATATTATTCTATCCGTGGTAATATGTGGAAACTTATTTTGCAGAGCCGGACACTACTCTTGGTGTTTACAAACTTTTATGAAGAATTTGGAGGAGGAACCCGCCTTGCAATGCCGAAGACAATCTACGCGCCAGACTCGTCGTAATTGAAGCCTGGTTCAGGGGCTACTGAGGGAGTCCTGGATTAGGGGGTGTTCGGGTAGCCGTACTATACCTTCAGCCGGACTCTAGGACTATGAAGATACAAGATTGAAGACTTTGTCCCGTGTTCGGATGGGACTTTCCTTGGCGTGGAAGGCAAGCTTGGCGATGCGGATATTCAAGATCTCCTACCATTGTAACCGACTTTGTGTAACCCTAACCCTCTCCGGTGTCTATATAAACCAGATGGTTTTAGTCCGTAGGACAACTTCATATACAACAATCATATCGTAGGCTAACTTCTAGGGTTTAGCCTCCTTGATCTCGTGGTAGATCTACTCTTGTACTACTCATATCATCAATATTAATCAAGCAGGACATAGGGTTTTACCTCCATCAAGAGGGCCCGAACCTGGGTAAAACATCGTGTTCCTTGCCTCCTGTTACCATCCGGCCTAGACGCACTGTTCGGGACTCCCTACCTGAGATCCGCCGGTTTTGACACCGACAATGAGCTAATAAGAAATCCGAATAGAGGATCAATACACAAGTTTATGATTGTGGATAGGTTCGCGTTGTTTAGAGATGCGGGTTGTAGGCTATATCCAATTATCCATGCCACGACAGTACCTTGTATGTATAAGACTGAAGGATAATATTTTTAAGAATCTGAATCTAACTTCCATTTAACAAAAATTATAGCATCTATATTGTGTAGAGGGTTCAGATATATATTTGTTCACCAAGCTTATTTATTATCTCCATCTGTTTTTTTAGTTGCAATATAACACAATGAGCCATTGTTAGTCCGAAACCAGACTGTGCGCAAATTTGGGCGCATTAATTTCACAAGCCAGGGAAATAATGTACTTCGCCAAGACGTACCATAGCTTGTTCCTCTTATTTCTTTCTTAGACATGCACACATCAAAATAAGAGGAATTTTAGGGAAATAAATGAAAGATTGATGCGAGACAGGAGTGGGCAAGCATGTGGGAAACGGGCACTTGCAAGCATATTCTTACTTTATGAGCACCGCTAACAAGCCCTAGAGGCTCGGGGTGACATGAGGCGCAGCATCTGGTCGATCACAATGACCATCTGAATTTCAACACCATGTCAGCTTCCTCTGCTCTAACCCCGTGGCTTGCGAGCATCGGATGCCACCAAAGCTAATCCCTGCCTACCAGGACACCAAAATTATAATATGAGAAGATAGTATAGGAAGAGGACAAATTTTGGTTAATCATCCCACACTGCTACTAAATTCCTTGGCTCAGTTAAGGTGTTTTTCAGCACCATCACGGAACCGGGAGTAAACTGCGTCCATCTCAGCAGCTGCCACACAAACTGGTGCCAGCCACGCGACAGCAGCGGCGAGGAGGCCGGCGGCATACTCAAACATTCAAAGTTGTTCAAAGCTCTTCAGGTTGTCTATCTATCTCAAATTCCTCTCTCTTTTACCAAAAGTTAGACACGGTCGGAAAGTCAAAGAAACAAAATTCTTCTGGTTGTGTATCTCTCAGATTCCTCTAACTTCTTTAAAATTAGATGCGGTCGAGAAGGAAAAGAAATTAACTTTGTGCACTATTTATACACACTGGGAGGAGAAAAATATATGGAAGATGTAAAACCAATTAGAGTGGCATCTAGGTTTATAAACATACAAAATTGTCGAGCATGAATTTCCCTTTTGCACTTTGTCTAGCAGATTAAGTATATAACAAAGCAAACACTAAATATGTGACCTCCGTGTCGCTTGTTGGCAAGTAAACGAACGGCAACCAAAACTGAAGATATACATGTTCTGGACAGGATAGTGGTTGCTTCTGTTTGTTGCTGGCCCTCTTCTGTCCAATGCTACCAATCATATGGTCAGCAACTAAAACAACCATGAATTAAGAAATTAGTTAACTGTAATTAACAACAATAGACTTCACATATGAATCCAAAATGGTAATGAACATGAACCCTAACGGTGCATCACCAGAAAATAATGGAAGGAAGGATGGACGTTCCGGGAGTTACCGGTCCTGGCGCCTTGGGAGGAGGTTGCCTTCCGGAGTCCGTCCTCTTGGTGATGAAGCTGACGCCGATGAAACTGAGAATGAAATTTTGTCCAACAACATAGTACAACCTCCTTTAATATTTTTATAGGATTCGATATAGAAGAGGAATTCAGACAAATTATAAGTGTATAAGCATCTACGGAAACTTATCTACAACTTTCATGTTGAAAGTTATTTTTATTCAACCTCTAACAACTAAAACAACCATGCATTCCGGGAGTTACCGGTCCTGGCGCCTTGGGAGGAGGTTGCCTTCCGGAGTCCGTCCTCTTGGTGATGAAGCTGACGCCGATGAAACTGAGAATGAAATTTTGTCCAACAACATAGTACAACCTCCTTTAATATTTTTATAGGATTCGATATAGAAGAGGAATTCAGACAAATTATAAGTGTATAAGCATCTACGGAAACTTATCTACAACTTTCATGTTGAAAGTTATTTTTATTCAACCTCTAACAGGCCCTAAACTGGCAAATGAAAAAACTGCGCTCAGTATAATAACTTCCTGGACAACAAATTAAATTGATGGCTGCTCTGAAACTGCCCGGCCAAAAAGCACGAACAAATACTTTTTGGAAAGCTTGAGACCTACACTACAACTTATATTTGGACACTCTTGAAATTATGGACTGATCAGCCCAGAATTGGCCCAAACATTACTATCCAAAAACACCAATTCATCTAACTGAACCAAACTATTCCTCTAATTATGTACAGCAGGGGTAGCATTGCTAAATGCTTTCTTCTTTACAGATTCTTATAGCAACAAAAGCATTTGTGCATAGAAATAAGTGCCTTTCATTGAGCTTTTCAATTCAGCACACATGAGCAATTAACTTTCAAAATCCTAGAATAATAGAGGCATAGGTAGGAAACACCAACCTGCAATAGATGTTGCATAGAGAACTTTTCAGTTCAGCACACATGAGTATTTAACTTGCGAAATCCTATAATAATAGAGGCATAGGTAGCTGTAGTGAGAAGGAGAGGAAGCACCAACCTGCAATGATGTTGGATAGAGAAAATAAACAAGAAAAACTCAGCAGGAGCATATCCGCAAGCCAATGGGGATAACTAAAAGTAGCAATGTGTGAAACATAACAAAGAAAGTCCAATCACTAAGTTTCATAAGAACACAGACGACAAAGGTATATTGTGAGAGATTGATCTTGGCTTACCTTCTGCCAAGGACGACGTCAACCACGCCGTTGACAACCGCTTTGCCAGCAGTGCACCAGCGCCGCCCCTGCTGCAAGAATTGGTCCTCTCATCCCCGGCGGTGCCACAAAGAGAAAAAATGAAAAAGAGGAATCAGGAGAAGAAGCAGAGCAACGAAGAGGAGAAGAGGCAGCGATGGTGAAATAATGAAACAGGAGATGTGGGGATGCAGCCCACACAGGAGCATGGTGGCTAGGGTTTTTACCTCATACTCTTATCCCTTGGTCAGGCAGCGCTCGATCCAGAAGCACACCACGCGGCGGCAACGGAGTTCTCCCTCCTCTCCTTCCTTCTCTCTCTCCCTCTTATCTTCTCTCTCTCCTGCAGATCGAATCGAGCACCGTCAGCGTCGCCTTTTGCCTGCAGGTCGCCACCGCCGCAGGAGAGAAAAGTGAAGGGGCAGAGGAGGCGGCTTAGTGGTGAGCAGGGGAGGAGGCGGTGATGCAGGGGGGGAGGAGGCGGCGATGCAAGGGAGGAGGAGGCGGCGCAGATGAGGGCAGGGGAGGAGGGGAGCGGGGCTCGAGGGGAGTGGAGGGATTGGCTGTTCGGGGATGCGAGGGATTGGTGGCTAGATTTTTACCTTGCACCACGATCCAGCCCCACGACACTTCCTTTTCTCACCATGGACGAGCACAGGACGCATGAGGATGCTGGGCCCGGAAAAATTTGAGGCCCACCCGTCATGCAAAAAATTGAAACAAAGGAGTCACGAATAACCAATGGCTAAGACTTTGACAGCACTGTAGAAAATCATGTCGCTGTGAAATCGAACGGACCAGGTGACTCAGCGATCGCAAGTGCTTCCTATGGGCGGGTAGTGTAGCGGTGTTTATATGTTCAATTTTATAGCAACTTTATAGCATTTTTTGGGACTACCCTATTGACGCAGTGTCAGTTGTTGTTTTTTGCTTGTTGTTTACATAACAAGAAATCAGTATCAAACGGAGTCCAAACACCACGATACTTTTTGTGGGTTTTTTATGGACCAGAAGACTGCTACCTCTTGAGCTTGCATTGGATTTCCTCGAAGAGGAAGGGATGATGCAGCAGAGTAGCGTAAGTATTTCCCTCAGTTTTTGAGAACCAAGGTGTCAATCCAGTAGGAGGCCACGCTCAAGTCCCTCGTACCTGCAGAAAATGATAGCTACTTGCAACCAACGCGATTAGGGGTTGTCAATCCCTTCAATGTCACTTACGAGAGTGAGATCTGATAGATATAATATTTTTGGTATTTTTGGTATAGAGATGCAAAGTGAAAAGTAAAAGGCAAAGTAAAAAAGCAAAACAATATTAAAGTGATGGAGATTGATATGATGAGAATAGACCCGGGGGCCATAGGTTTCACTAGTGGCTTCTCTCAAGAGCATAAGTAGTCTATGGTGGGTGAACAAATTACTGTTGAGCAATTGACAGAATTGAGCATAGTTATGAGAATATCTAGGAATGATCATGTATATAGGCATCACGTCCGTTACAAGTAGACCGAAACGATTCTCCATCTACTACTATTACTCCACTCATCGACCGCTATCCAGCATGCATCTAGAGTATTAAGTTAAAAACAGAGTAACGCCTTAAGCAAGATGACATGATGTAGAGAGATAAATTCATGCAATATGAAATAAACCCATCTTGTTATCCTCGATGGCAATGATGCAATACGTGCCTTGCCACCCCTTCTGTCACTGGGAAAGGACACCGCAAGATCGAACCCAAAGCTAAGCACTTCTCCCATGGCAAAAACTACCAATTTAGTTGGCCAAACCAAACGGATAATTTGAAGAGACTTGCAAAGATAACCAATCATACATAAAAGAATTCAGTGAAGATTCAATTATTATTCATAGATAGACTTGATCATAAACCCACAATTCATCGGTCTCAACAAACACACCGCAAAAAGAAGATTACATCGAATAGATCTCCACAAGAGACGGGGAGAACTTTGTATTGAGATCCAAAAAGAGAGAAGAAGCCATCTAGCTACTAACTATGGACCCAAACGTCTGAGGTAAACTACTCACACTTCATCGGAGAGGCTATGATGATGTAGAAGCCCTCCGTGATAACGGCCCTCTCCGGCGGAGCTCTGGAACAGGCCCGAAGATGGGATCTCGTGGATACAGAAAGTTGCGGCGGTGGAATTAGGTTTTTGGCTCCTCTTATGATCGTTTGGGGGTACGTAGGTATATATAGGAGGAAGGAGTACATCGGTGGAGCTCCGAGGGGCCCACGAGGTAGGGGGGCGCCCCCACCCTCGTGACCACCTCTCTGATGCCTTGGCATAGGGTCAAAGTCTCTTGGATCACGTTCGGTGAGAAAATCACATTCCCAAAGGTTTCATTCCGTTTGGACTCCGTTTGATATTCCGTTTCTTCGAAACACTGAAACAGGAAAAAAACAGCAATTCTGGGCTGGGCCTCCGGTTAATAGGTTAATCCCAAAAATAATATAAAAGTGGAAAATAAAGCCCAATATAGTCCAAAATAGTAGATAATATAGCATGGAGCCATCAAAACTTATAGATACGTTGGAGACGTATCAGGCATCCCCAAGCTTAATTCCTACTCGTCCTCGAGTAGGTAAATGATAAAAAGAGAATGTTTGATGCGGAGTGCTACTTGGCATAATTTCAATGCAAATCTTCTTAATTGTGCTTTGAATATTCAGATTCGAAAGATTCAAGACAAAAGTTTATATTGATATAAAAATAATAATACTTCAAGCATACTAACAAAGCAATTATTTCTTCTCAAAATAACATGGCCAAAGAAAATTATCCCTACAAAATCATATAGTCTGGCTATGCTCTATCTTCACCACACAAAGTATTTAAATCATGCACAACCCCGATGACAAGCCAAGCAATTGTTTCATACTCTAAATTTTTCAAAACTTTTTCAATCTTCACGCAATACATGAGCGTGAGCCATGGATATAGCACTATAGGTGGAATAGAATGGTGGTTGTGGAGAAGACAAAAAGGAGAAGATAGTCTCACATCAACTAGGTGTATCAACGGGCTATGGAGATGCCCATCAATAGATATCAATGTGAGTGAGTAGGGATTGCCATGCAACGGATGCACTAGAGCTATAAGTATATGAAAGCTCAAAAAGAAACTAAGTGAGTGTGCATCCAACTTGCTTGCTCATGAAGACCTAGGGCAATTTGAGGAAGCCCATCATTGGAATATACAAGCCAAGTTCTATAATGTAAAATTCCCACTAGTATATGAAAGTGACAACATGAGAGACTCTCTACTATGAAGATCATGGTGCTACTTTGAAGTACAAGTGTGTTAAGAGGATAGTAACATTGTCCCTTCTCTCTTTTTCTCTCATTTTTTTATTTGGGCCTTTTCTCTTTTTTATGGCCTCTTTTCTTTCTCTTTTTATTTGGGCTTCTTTGGCCTCTTTTATTTATTTTTCGCCTGGAGTCTCATCCCGACTTATGGGGAAATCATAGTCTCCATCATCCTTTCCTCACTTGGACAATGCTCTAATAATGATGATCATCACACTTTTATTTTTCTTACAACTCAACAATTATAACTCGATACTTAGAACAAAATATGACTCTATATGAATGCCTCCGGCGGTGTACCAGGATATGCAATATGACAATGATGAATGTGTCATGAACGGAACGGTGGAAAGTTGCATGGCAATATATCTCGGAATGGCTATGGAAATGCCATGATAGGTAGGTATGGTGGCTGTTTTGAGGAAGGTATATGGTAGTTGTTTGATATCGGTGAAAAGTGCGCGGTATTAGAGAGGCTAGCAGAGGTGGAAGGGTGAGAGTGCGTATAATCCAAGGACTCAACATTAGTCATAAAGAACTCATATACTTATTGCAAAAATCTAGAAGTTATCAAAGCAAAGTATTACCCGCATGCTCCTAGGGGGATAGATTGGTAGGGAAAGACCATCTCTCGTCCCGGACCACCACTCATAAGGAAGACAATCAATAAATAAATCATGCTCCGACTTCATCACATAACGGTTCACCATACGTGCATGCTACGGGAATCACAAACTTTAACACAAGTATTCTTTAAATTCACAACTACTCAACTAGCATGAATTTAATACTATCACCTCCATATCTCAAAACAATTATCATCCTTCAATCTTTTCTTAGTATTCAACACACTCAAAAGAAAGTTTCACAAATCTTGAATACCAAGCATATTATTATTAAGCAAATTACCATGCTACTAAGAGACTCTCAAAATAATTTAAGTGAAGCATGAGAGATCAATAGTTTCTTTAAAACAAATCGACCACCGTGCTCTAAAAGATCTAAGTGAGGCACATAGAGCAAAATTATAACGCTCAAAAGATATAAGTGAAGCACATAGAGCAAAACTACATAGCTCAAAAGATATAAGTGAAGCGCATAGAGTATTCTATCAAATTTTAATTCATGTATGGCTCTCTCAGAAGGTGTGTACAGCAAGGATGATTGTGGCATACTGAGACACGAAGACATAAATAATACAAGACGCTCCAAGCAAAACACATATCATGTTGGTGAATAAAAATATAGCTCCAAGTAAATTACCAATGGAAGTGGACGAAAGAGGGGATGCCTTCGGGGGCATCCCCAAGCTTTTACTTTTTGGTGTCCTTGGATTATCTTGGGGGTGCCATGGACATCCTCAAGCTTAGGCTCTTGCCATTCCTTGTTCCATAATCCATCAAAAGAATTCACCCAAAACTTGAAAAGTTCACAACACAGAACTTAAAGTAGAAAACTCGTGAGCTCCGTTAGCGAAAGAAAACAAAAGACCACTTAAAGGTACTGTAGTGAACTCATTTTTTATTTATATTGTTGTTAAATCTACTGTATTACAACTTCTCTATGGATTATAAACTATTTACTAACCATAGATTCATCAAAATAAGCAAACAACACATGAAAAACAGAATCGGTCAAAAACAGAACAGTCTGTAGTAATCTGTAGCTAGCGCAAGATCTGGAACCCCAAAACTTATAAAATAAATTTCTGGACGTGAGGAATTTATCTATTAATCATATGCAAAAATAATTAACAAAATAGAACTCTTCAAATAAAAATGACAGCAGTTCTCGTGAGCACTAAAGTTTCTGTTTTTACAGCAAGTTCAACAAGACTTTCCCCATGTCTTCCCAACGGTTCTACTTGGCACAAACACTAATTAAACACACAAAACACAACCAAAACAGAGGCTAAATAATTTATTTATTACTAAGCAGGAGAAAAAAGCAAGGAATAAAAATAAAATTGGGTTGCCTCCCAACAAGCGCTATCGTTTAACGCCCCTAGCTAGGCATAAAAGCGAGGATGGATCTAGGTATTGCCATCTTTGGTAGGCAATCCATAAGTGGATAGTTTCATATGGCAGTTTTATTTTAGTTCTTGGAAAGTGTTCCATGCCCTTTTTTAATGGAAATTGAAATCTAATATTCCCTTCCTTCATATCAATAATCGCACCAACTGTTCTAAGGAAAGGTCTATCAAGAATAATAGGGCAAGAAGGATTGCAATCTATATCAAGAACAATGAAATCAACGGGCAAATAATTCCTATTTGCAACAATAAGAACATCATTAATCCTTCCCATAGGTTTCTTAATAGTAGAATCCGCAAGATGCAAGTTTAGAGAGCAATCATCAAAATTACGGAAATCTAGCAAATCACATAAAGTCTTGGGAATAGTGGAGACACTAGCACCCAAATCACACAAAGAATAAAACTCATGATCTTTAATTTTAATTTTAATAGTTGGTTCCCACTCATCATAGAGTTTTCTAGGGATAGAAACTTTCAACTATAGTTTTTCTTCGTAAGATTGTATCAAGGCATCAACAATATGTTCGGTGAAGGCTTTCTTTTGACTATAATCATGTGGAGAATTTAGCACGGATTGCAACAAGGAAATACAATCAATTAAAGAGCAACTTTCATAATTAAATTCCTTGAAATCCCATATAGTGGGTTTAGCAACATCTAGATTTTTATTTCTTTCAATCCCAGTTTCATCAATTTCATCATAAAGATCTAAATATTCTGAATTTTTAGAATGCCTTCTAGGTAAAGGAAGATCATTTTCAGTTTCATCAAGATTAATATTGCAAAACAAAGATTTAATAGGAGACACATCAATAACTTTTAGATCTTCATCTTGATTTTCATAGGAATTGGAAGAACACGCTTTAATAAAGGCATCTTTGGAAGCACGCATCCTAGCGGTTCTTTGCTTGCACTCATCAATGGAAATTATCATGGCTTTGAGAGACTCATTGATATCATGCTTAGGAGGAATAGATCTAATCTTTAAAGAATCAATCTCAAGAGAAATTATATCAATGTTTCTAGCCAAATCATCAACTTTAAGCAATTTCTCTTCAAGCAAAGCATTAAAATTCTTTTGTGAATTCATAAATTATTTAACACTATTCTCAAATTCAGAGGGCATCTTATTATAATTTCCATAAGAGTTGTTGTAGGAATTCCCATAATTATTAGAAGGATTACTAGGATATGGCCTAGGATTAAAATTCCCTCTATAAGCGTTGTTACCAAAATTATTCCTACCAACAAAATTCACATCCATAGATTCATTGTTATTCTCAATCAAAGTAGACAAAGGCATATCATTTGGATCAGAAGAACACTCTTAGTAGCAAATAATTTCATAAGTTCATCCATCTTTCCACTCAAAACATTGATTTCTTCTATCACATGCACTTTTTTATTAGAAGATCTTTCAGTATGCCATTGAGAATAATTAAGCATAATATTATCTAGGAGTTTAGTAGCATCTCCTAAAGTGATTTCCATAAAAGTGCCTCCCGCGGCCGAATCTAAAAGATTTCTAGAAGAAAAATTCAATCCGGACTAAAAAAATGTATAATCATCCACAAATTCAAACCATGAGTAGGGCAATTACGTATCATTAATTTCATTCTCTCCCAAGCATGTGCAACATGTTCATGATCAAGTTGCTTAAAGTTCATAATATCGTTTATAAGAGAGATGATCTTAGCGGGAGGGAAATACTTAGAGATAAAAGCATCTTTGCACTTGTTCCAAGAATCAATACTATTTTTAGGCAAAGACGAAAACCAAGCTTTAGCACGATCTCTAAGCGAAAAAGGAAATAGCTTCAATTTAACGACAACATTATCGACATCTTTTTTCTTTTGCATATCACATAAATCAACGAAGCTATTCAGATGAGTAGCGGTATCTTCACTAGGAAGGCCCGCGAATTGATCTTTCATAACAAGATTCAACAAAGCAATATTGATTTCAAAAGATTCAGTATTGGCAAGAGGAGAAATCGGAGTGCTAAGGAAATCATTATTATTGGTATTGGTGACGTCACACAATTTGGTAGTATCTTGAGCCATCGCGACAAACAAGCAATCTAACACACAAGCAAACAAAAAGGCAAGCATGCAAAAGAGGCAAATAGAGAGGGAGGATAGGGAGAGAGGGCGAATAAAACGGCAAGGGTGAAGTGGGGGAGAGGAAAACGAGAGGGAAATGGCAAATAATATAATGCGAGAGATAGTGTAACACCCTAGATATAACTTTCCCAATTTGTGCTCCAACTCTTGCCCTTTCCGGCGTTAAGTTATATTTACTTCTCGGGTTCGGGTCTTTGTCTCCGTGTGTTGTTTTCGTTGTCATGCATCTCATATCATGTCATCATGTGCATTGCATTTGCATACGTGTTCGTCTCATGCATCTGAGCATTTTCCCCGTTGTCCGTTTTGCATTCCGGTGCTTCGTTCTCCTCTGGTGGTCAATTCTACCTTTCTTTCATGTGTGCGGATTGAGCGTTTCCGGATTGGACCGAGACTTGCCAAGCGGCCTTGGTTTACTACCGGTAGACCGCCTGTCAAGTTTCGTATCATTTGGTCTTCGTTTGATACTCCAACGATTAACCGAGGGACTGAAAAGGCCTCGTGTGTGTTGCAGCCCAACACCCCTCCAATTTGGCCCAAAACCCACCTAACCCTGCTCCATCATCGAGGTCGGCCCCCGCGGCCCAGCGCGCCGCCGCCCGCACCACTCCCCGCCTCGCCTGCGCCCCGCCGCCTTCTCCTACCCACCGCCCGCGCGCCGCCCGGGAACCGCGCCGCCGGCGAGCCGCGCCACCACCGGACGCCGCACCGCCCGGCTCCTCCCGCCTCAACGCCAGCCGCCATCGCCTCCCCCGACCTCGACCACCTCCACCGCGCGGGGACCGGACCTCCCCGCCTCTCCTTCGGCTCCGGGAACCAACTCCGGCGACGCCCCGACAAACTCCGGCCGTCTACAGTGTAGATCCGGCGATCCTTGATTTCCGCGCCCCAGATCCAGATCTGAAATATTACGGTTGACCCCATTTTTTTCCCTAAGTCTCTAATCCATGTGCTCATGTTTGTCATGCTATATCTCCGCATCCGTAGCTCCGATTCATGTATATAGCATATCAAAATGTTCATCTCAGAGAGTACATCATTTCATTCCATTGCATCATTTTCATTTGAGTTCATCTTGATGCCCGAAATGCTATTAGAAGAGGGCTACTTGAGTTAATTGTCAGATCTGCTACTCCATCTTAGACATTTGTCATTTTTGCCATGATTGTTGTGTGCATGATATGCCCATGAGTTCTACATATGTTTTGTCAAGGGTATTGTCATCTTTCCAGAGGTGCAACCCATGTATTTTTGTGATCTGTGTGGTGACTAGTGCAAGCTTGCAAAGTGAGGCACTTGGTAATTCTGTTTTCAGGGACTTAGCATTTCCACTAAGTCCTTGAGTTGTTTAGTTCATGATGCCATATGTTCATGTTGTTTCCTAGTGATCCGTGCCTCTTTTGAGGATGATCAGTAAAGGAGTTTTGTTAATATTGTAGTGTTCTATCCATCCATGTATTTGTTTGAATATTTGGAGCACCCTAGCATGAGTCAATCGAGCTCTACTTTTGCTTCGTTGTGAATCTGGGCAGATTGTCAACTTGTTTGCAATTTTGCCGATGTTGTTGTAGTTGATCTGTGCATGCTATGCCATTTGTTCTTGCCATGTATAGCTTTCTTTTTGTGCCTTATTAAGGGATGTAAGCTTGTCTTGCCATGACTTGTAGCGTGGTGAGTGCATCGAGCTCGTAAACATGCCTACTTGAGTTATGTTTTCAGCATGTCCCAGTTTTTCACTGTCTGAAACTGATTATGTTTTTGCTATGTTCATGTGCTTGTTAGTATATTTTGTGATCCCTTTTGGCTCAAGGTCACTAAGGGACTTTTGTTAAGCTCTTTGAGTAGCTCCATTCCATGCCTCACCTTGTCTTGTTCAGATCCTGTAACATGTTGTTTTGTTGCTCCGAAGAGAGCTACTTGGTCTGAAATTCCAGACAAGTCTTAATTTCACTAAGTCTGAGATCTGTTTTACCATTTGCGTTTTTCCCATGCTTGTTTGAACCTCCTAATGGATGATTTCGCCGTAGCTCAGTGCTAGACTTTTGTTAAGCATCTTGAATTCATCCCTGTCATGTATTTTGTTGCCATGTTTGAGTGTTGTAGCATGTTCATCTCATTGCATTTAGATGACTACTTGCTGTAAATCGCAGACCGGTGTCATATTTGAATCGCTTGCCATTTCCAAATCGTAACTCCGAATCCGGTGATCTTTATATCGTTTTCAAGCGATTTCATCTCATCTTTCCAGTGGCACACTTGGTTTTCCATGTTGAGGCCAGGTTCATGCTTTTCCTGTCATATCTTGCATATGCATCCCGCATCGCATTCCGCATAGCATATCATCATTGCACCATCTTGTTTGATCCTTGCACGTGGTTGATTGTGTCCTTGTTGCTTGTTTGTCTTGTTTGGGTAGAGCCGGGAGACGAATTCGCTAACGAGGAGCCCGTTGAATTTTTCTTTCGAGGATCCAGTCAACTCTGACAACTTTGCAGGCAAGATGACCATACCCTCGAAATCACTACTATCTTTGCTATGCTAGTTTGCTCGCTCTATTGCTATGCCAATGCTACAATGCCTATCACTTGCTTTCAAGCCTCCCAAATTGCCATGTTCAGCCTATAAGCCACCATTGTCCTAGAAAACCGTTGATTGGCCATGTTACCGCTTTGCTCAACCCCACTTATAGTGTTGCTAGTTGCAGGTGAAGATTGGAGACCGTTCCTTGTTGGAACATTTATTTACTTGTTGGGATATCATTATATTATCTTGTTATCTTAATGCATCTATATACTTGGTAAAGGGTGGAAGGCTCGGCCTCTCGCCTAGTGTTTTGTTCCACTTTTGTCGCCCTAGTTTCCGTCATATCGGTGTTATGTTCCCGGATTTTGCATTCCTTATGCGGTTGGGTTATAATGGGAACCCCTTGATAGTTCGTCTTGATTAAAGCTTTTCCATCAATGCCCAACCTCGGTTTTACCATTTTCCACCTAGCCTCTTTTCCCTTGGGTTTCCGGAGCCCGAGGGGCATCTTATTTAACCCCCCCCCCCCCCCGGGCCAGTGCTCCTCTGAGTGTTGGTCCAAATAGAGCCACTTGCAGCGCCACCTCGGGGCAACTCGAGGGTTGGTTTTAGTTGTACGTAGTGTTCATCTGAGTGTGCCCTGAGAAAGAGATATGTGCAGCTCCTATCGGGATTTGTCGGCACATTCGGGCGGTGTTGCTGGATTAGTTTTGACCTGTCGAAATGTCTTGAAGAACCGAGATACCGAGTCTGATCGGAATGTCTTAGGAGGAGGTCTATTCCTTCGTTGACCATGAGAGCTTGTCATGGGCTAAGTTGGGACTTGCCTACAGGGATTGAACTTTCGAAAGCCGTGCCCATGGTTATGGGCAGATGGGAATTTGTTAATGTCCGGTTGTAGATAACTTAAACCTTAACATAATTAAAATGAATCAACCGAGTGTGTTACCGTGATGGCCTCTTCTCGGCGGAGTCCGGGAAGTGGACACGGCGTTGGAGTAATGTTTGCGCAGGTTACTCTCTAGTTTCTAGCTTGCACTTTGCCTCCTCTTCTCGCTCTCTTTTGCGAATAAGTTAGCCACCATATATGCTAGTCGCTTGCTGCAGCTCCACATATATTTACCTTGCCTTACCTATTAAGCTTAAATAGTCTTGATCGCGCGGGTGCGAGATTGCTGAGTCCCTGTGGCTGACAGATTACTATTACACCAGATGCAGGGCCTGATGATACAGCTCCAGATGGCACATTCAAGCTCAAGTGGGAGTTCGACGAGGACTCTCAGTGATACTATGTTTCTTTTCCTGATGATCAGTAGTGATGCCCTGTGGGGGGTGATCGGGACCATGTCGCTTGTTGGGTTATCTTTCATTTTGGCACCGTAGTCGGGCCATGAGTGTTTGGATGATGTATGTTATTTATGTACTTGATTGACGTGGCGAGTGTAAGCCAACTATGTTATCCCTTTTATTCATCTGTATTACATGGGATGTTTGTGATGATTGCCTGACTTGCGACATATGCCTTCAATGCGATCATGCCTCTAAGTCGTGCCTCGACACGTGGGAGATATAGTCGCATCGAGGGTGTGACAAGTTGGTAATCAGAGCCTTCCCCGACCTTAGGAGCCCCATTGCTTGATCGTTTTTAGTGGCCGAGTTGTGTCTAGAAAAATGTTTTGAGTCATTTAGGAATTATATATCGGAGAGATAGGAATTCTTTTTACTTCCCAGTCTCCTCATCGCTCTGGTAAGGCATCCTGACATAGAGTTTTGACTCTTCTCTTCTCAAATTTCACTAAAAAAAATTTTAGGATCACGCAGGTATCTTGGAATAGTTCCGATGGTTTTATGATGAGAACATTGTCTTGGTGCCTCCTGTCAGGGGTTTAGTGGATTTGTCCTGGGAAGTTGAGCTCTGAGGTGTTGTCATCATAATTTTATCGTTGCAGTTCTGGAATACCTGAGTTTTAGTACGCCGACATCGAAAATCTCTTTTATGCAGTTCATTGGTGAGATAACCTCGACGCCACCCAATACTGGGGCGGGAGTTCGGGAGTATCGCCATAACTTGTATAACGGATGCTTTTCGAAGATTGAGGTAGATGGTTTCCGAAGTTTTTCTTGGTTATGTGTTAAAGGATGGATACAGCTGGATGTAGGATTTGCTAGTTTGGGTGAGATATTATGCTTCCCCTGTATCCCCAACACCTGATTGCATAACCGGAAAGGTTCGGGAGTTTCATAGGTGGGAATTCTCGTAGCTCTAGTTCTTCTTCCACGGATATTGGTTATAGATTGGGATTTCTTACCGATTATTCGTTCTTGAGCCGTACCTTGTTGATTTAGTTCTCTACCTTTAATTCTACATGGCTTCGCAATTTATGGATATGTGGCCACTTCAAGAGGAATGCATTCGTTCATTTTGTTCGGATGTGAACACTTTATGTTGCTATTTTCATTTCATTGGATTCAGCTTCAATACTTGTCTATCAATGTGCTAATGGATGCCAACCTCTTCAGGATGGCTCCTCCAACGCGCACGACTCCGAATCCTGATCCGCCACCACCTCCACCTCCTCCGGAGGCATGGCAAGCTGTGATGGCCGCAACCAATGCAAACACGCAGTTGATCATGCAAATCCTCCAAGAGTGCAATCAAGGCAATCAAGGGAATCAAGCCAACAATCAGAACCACTTTGCTAAACTCAACCAGTTCCTTGCTAATGGGCCAAAGACATTCAGCAATTGTGTTGAGGCAACCGATGCTGACGATTGGCTTGTGGATCTGTGTAAGCATTTTGAGTGCAGCAATGTCAGGCCTGAAGATTTCGTCAAGTTCGCTTCCTTCCAACTCAAAGATCAAGCTGCAGAATGGTTCCAGCAGTACAAGGATTCCAGAGGTGGACGTCTAATCACTTGGGATGAATTCCGTCAAGATTTCCGAGCTCATCACATCCCTCAGAGTGTGGTTGAAAGTAAGCATGAGGAATTACGCAACTTGAAGCAAGGCTCTTTGTCTGTCTATGACTACAACAAGTTGTTCCAGAAGCTCGCCCGCTTTGCCAAGAAAGACGTAGCTGATGAGAAGAGCATGATATACCAGTTCAAGGGTGGTCTCAGAGAAGAAATCCAGCTCGCTCTTGTCCTCTTTGAGCCCTTGAGATACGATGAGTTCTACAACATGGCACTGAAGCAAGAGGCTGCTCAGTTGAGGTGTGATGCTTCCAAGAAGCGAGTCAGAGACACTACTCCTTCTTCCTCTACTCAAGTGGCCACGCAGCAGAAGTTTTGGCTTCCTCCTCCTCCGTTCCGTCAGCCGTATCAGAAGAGCAAAGATGGCAGTGGTTCTTCCCACCCACCCAACCCTGGCTTTCAAAACAAGACTTCGTCGCAAGCTCCAAGATCGAGTGCCCAATACCACCGTCCGCTTTCAGAGGTCACGTGCAACAAGTGCCAACAGAAGGGTCACTATGCCAACAAGTGTTTCAACCAGCGGCGTGTTCCTCCTCCTCCTCCTGTCAGATCGGCAAGTACAGCTGTGGTCAAGCATAACCTCAAGTCCGCCAAGGTCAACTTGTTGAATGCAGCTCAGGAAGAGGACTCGCCAGATGTGATCATGGGTAACCTTCCTGTTAACGATGTTCCTGCAAAAGTTCTTTTTGACACTGGTGCATCGCTTTCTTTTATTTCAACTCCATTTGTGGCCAAGCATGATTTTGTGACCGAGAGGATTCCTGTTCCGTTGAAGATCGTGTCTTCGGGCAAGCAAATGACTTCTAACAATTGCGTCACGGATGTCTCTATCATGTTGGGCGATTACAAGTTTCTCTCTTCTCCGGTGGTTCTTGGTAACTTGGATATTGATCTTATTCTTGGAATGGATTGGCTTACTAAGCACAAGGCACATCTTGACTGTGCAGCCAGGCAGATTCAATTGACTCATTCGTCTGAGGATGTAATTGTCTTGGCCACTCGTGACGATACCATCCGTCTGTTTTCTCTCAATGAGAAGGGTGAACTGGATGCTATCTCGCAAATTCCAGTCATTTGTGAATATCAAGACGTCTTTCCAGAAGAGCTCCCAGGAATGCCTCCGCACCGGCCAGTTGAATTCGTCATTGATCTTGAGCCCGGCATGAAACCTGTGTGCAAACGCCCTTACAAGCTCGGACCTGAAGAGTTGAAGGAGCTGAAGAAGAAACTCGATGTTCAAGAAAGAATGGGTCTCATCCGGCCTAGTTCTTCTCCGTGGGTTTGTGGTGTTCTTTTTGTGAAGAAGAAGGATGGAACGGACCGACTTTGTGTTGATTACCGTCCATTGAACAAGAAGACCATCAAGAACAAATACCCACTTCCCAACATCAACGAGCTGTTCGAACAACTCAAGGGTGCCCAACTATTCTCCAAGCTTGATCTTCGTATGGGTTATCATCAGATTCGAATCCGTGAGCAAGATATTCCCAAGACGGCTTTCAGGACAAGCTATGGTTCATACGAATACACTGTCATGTCTTTTGGCCTCGTCAACGCTCCTCCGACGTTCTCTCGCATGATGAACTTCATCTTCAACGCCTACACCAATGACTTTGTTTTGGTCTATCTCGACGACATTCTGGATTTCTCGAAGAACAAGGAAGATCATTCCAAGCACTTGCGTTTGGTTCTTGACAAGCTGAGGGAACACTAGTTCTACGCCAAGTTCTGCAAGTGTGAATTTTGGCTCGATGAGGTTCTTTATCTTGGTCATATCATCTCTGCCATGGGCATTGCTGTGAATCCTGAGAAGGTGTCTGCAATTGTGAATTGGGAACCTCCTCAGAACGTGAAGCAACTCCGCAGTTTGCTCGGTCTCGCAAGCTACTGGCGAAGATTCGTTGAAAACTTTTCTAAGATCGCGAAGCCTCTCTCAAATCTCCTCCAGAAGCACGTCAAGTACGTTTGGTCTCCGGAGTGTGACATTGCTTTCAACACTTTGAAAGGGAAATTGATCACTGCTCCAGTTCTGACTCCGCCTGATAAATCCAAACCATACGAGGTCTTTTGTGATGCCTCTCTCCAAGGTCTTGGCGCAGTATTGATGCAAGAGAAGAAAGTTGTTGCTTATACCTCTCGCCAGTTGAAGCCTAATGAGAAGAACTACCCCACTCATGATCTCGAGTTGGCGGCAGTTGTGCATGCTCTTTTGACTTGGAGACATCTTCTATTGGGAAGAAAAGTGGATATTTTCACTGATCACAAGAGTCTCAAGTACATCTTCACTCAGCCTAATCTCAACCTCAGGAAAACTCGATGGGTCGAAATGATTCAAGAGTATAATCTGAGTATCAAGTATACTCTAGGCAAGGCCAATGTGATTGCTGACGCATTGAGCAGAAAGGCTTATTGCAACAGTCTTATTCTCAAGCCTTATCAACCCGAGCTTGGTGAAGATTTCCGCAAACTTAATCTGCAAATTGTTCCTCAAGGTTTCCTCGCCAACCTTCAAGTCTCTCCTACCTTGGAAGAGCAGATTCGCCAAGCCTAGCTTCTTGATGCTATGGTGAAAAAGGTGAAGATTGGGATTACCAAGAGTCAACCCAAGTACAAGTGCTACCACCTTGATGACAAGGATACTCTCTTCTTCGAGGATCGAATTGTTGTGCCTAAAGGTGAACTTCATAAAGTGATCATGAACGAGGCTCACAATTCTCTCCTCTCCATCCACCCTGGGAGCACGAAGATGTATCAGGACCTCAAGCAGGCTTATTGGTGGACTCGAATGAAGCGCGAGATTGCTCAATTCGTGAACGAATGTGATGTCTGCAGAAGAGTGAAGGCAGAACACCAAAGGCCAACAGGTCTCCTCCAACCTCTTGCCATTCCAGAATGGAAGTTTGACCACATTGAAATGGACTTCGTGACTGGGTTTCCAAAGTCCAAGCGTGGCAATGATGCTATATTCGTTGTCATTGACAAACTCACTGAAGTGGCTCACTTTCTGCCTATCAAAGAGTCGATCACTGCAGCTCAATTGGCGGAACTCTATACCTCTCGAATTGTCTCTCTGCACGATATCCCTCAAGTGATATCTTCAGACCTTGGCAGCATCTTTACCTCCAAGTTTTGGGATTCTTTTCAGAAGGCCATGGGCACCAACATCCACTTCAGCACAGCTTTCCATCCTCAAACTAGCGGTCAAGTCAAGCGTGTCAACCAGATTCTTGAAGATATGCTCAGGGCTTGTGTGATCTCCTTCGGCATGAAGTGGGAGGATTGTCTTCCTTATGCTGAATTCTCCTACAACAACAGTTTTCAAGCAAGTTCGGCCAAGGCCCCATTTGAAATTCTGTATGGCAGGAAGTGCCGTACCCCTCTCAACTGGTCTCAAACCGGTGAACGTCAGCTTTTGGGAAATGACTTAATCACAGAGGCAGAAGAAATGTGCAAAGTCATTCATGATAACCTCAAAGCAGCCCAATCCCGCCAGAAGAGCTACTATGATAGTAAGCACCGTGATTTGGCTTTCGAGATCGGAGATCATGTTTACCTCCGCGTCTCTCCTATGAAAGGGACTCGTCGCTTCGGTATCAAAGGAAAGCTTGCCCCCAGATACGTGGGACCTTTCAAGATTGTCAGCAAGAGAGGTGACCTCGCCTATCAACTCGAGCTTCCTTCAAACATTGCAAATGTTCATGATGTGTTCCATGTCTCTCAGCTCCAAAAGTGCTTCAAGACGCCTGACCGCACCGTCAACTTCGAGGACATTGAGCTCCAAGAAGATCTCTCCTATCGTGAGCACCCCGTTGCTATCCTCGAAGAGACTAAACGCAAGACTCGCAACAAGTCAATCAAATTTCTCAAAGTCAAGTGGTCACACCATTCCGCCCGTGAAGCTACATGGGAACGCGAGGATCACCTCCATTCTGAGTACCCGGCGTTCTTTCAGTCCTAGATCTCGGGACGAGATCTTTTCGTAGTGGTGGAGTGTTGTAACAACCCGGATATAACTTTCCCAATTTGTACTCCAACTCTTGTCGTTTCCGGCGTTAAGCTATATTTACTTCTCGGGTTTGGGTCTTTGTCTCCGTGTGTTGTTTTCGTTGTCATGCATCTCATATCATGTCATCAAGTGCATTGCATTTGCATACGTGTTCGTCTCATGCATCTGAGCATTTTCCCTGTTGTCCGTTTTGCATTACGGTGCTTCGTTCTCCTCCGGTGGTCAATTCTACCTTTCTTTCGTGTGTGAGGATTGAACATTTCCGGATTGGACCTAGACTTGCCAAGCGGCCTTGGTTTACTACCGGTAGACCGCCTGTCAAGTTTCGTATCATTTGGTCTTCGTTTGATACTCCAACGGTTAACCGAGGGACCGAAAAGGCCTCGTGTGTGTTGCAGCCCAAAACCCCTCCAATTTGGCCCAAAACCCACCTAACCCTGCTCCATCATCTAGAGCGTTCGATCACGATCGTGTGGCCGAAAACCGCTCCCCCTTTGGACTCTCCTAGCTCCCTCTATGCCTATAAATAGGTCCCCCTCGAAATATCCCGGATCTCCCTCTCCGAAACCCTAATTTTTTCCTCTCCGCGCCGGCCGGACACGTCCATCCGGGCCGGACACGTCCGATCCGCCGTCGCCGACCAATCGCCGAGCGCCACCTGTCCCGCGCCCACATCGCCGTCCCGCGCGTCGCCAGGCCCGCCGGGGCCCGAGGCCGGCCCCCGCGGCCCAGTGCGCCGCCGCCCGCACCACTCCCCGCCTCGCCTGCGCCCCGCCGCCTTCTCCTACCCGCCGCCCATGCGCCGCCCGGGAACCGTGCCGCCGGCGAGCCGCGCCACCACCGGATGCTGCTCTGCCCGGCTCCTCCCGCATAAACGCCGGCCACCATCGCCGCCCCCGACCTCGACCACCTCCACCGCTCCGGGACCAGACCTCCCCGCCTCTCCTTCGGCTCCGGGAGCCAACTCCAGCGACGCCCCGACGAACTCCGGACATCTACAGTGCAGATCCGGCGATCCTCGATTTCCGCGCCCCAGATCCAGATCTGAAATATTAGGGTTGACCCCATTTTTTTCCCTAAGTCTCTAATCCATGTGCTCATGTTCATCATGCTATATCTCCACATCCGTAGCTCCGATTCATGCATATAGCATATCAAAATGTTCATCTCAGAGAGTACATCATTTCATTCCATTGCATCATTTTCATTTGAGTTCATCTTGATGCCCGAAATGCTGTTAGAAGAGGGCTACTTGAGTTAATTGTCAGATTTGCTACTCCATCTTAGACATTTGTCATTTTTGCCATGATTGTTGTGTCCATGATATGCCCATGAGTTCTACATATGTTTTGTTAAGGGTTTTGTCATCTTTCTAGAGGTGCAACCCATGTATTTTTGTGATGTGTGTGGTGACTAGTGCAAGCTTGCAAAGTGAGGCACTTGGTAATTCTGTTTTCAGGGACTTAGCATTTCCACTAAGTCCTTGAGTTGTTTAGTTCATGATGCCATATGTTCATGTTGTTTCGTAGTGATCCGTGCCTCTTTTGAGGATGATCAGTAAAGGAATTTTGTTAATATTGTAGTGCTCTATCCATCCATGTCTTAATTGCATATTTGGAGCACCCTAGCTTGAGTCAATCGAGCTCTATTTTTGCTTCGTTGTGAATCTGGGCAGATTATCAACTTGTTTGCAATTTTGCCGATGTTGTTGTAGTTGATCCGTGCATGCTATGCCATTTGTTCTTGCCATGTCTATCTTGCTTTTTGTGCCTTATTAATGGATGTAAGCTTGTATTTCCATGACTTGCCCCGTGGTGAGTGCATCGAGCTCGTAAACATGCCTACTTGAGTTATGTTTTCAGCATGTCCCAGTTTTTCACTGTCTGAAACTGATTATGTTTTCGCTATGTTCATGTGCTTGTTAGTATATTTTGTGATCCCTTTTGGCTCAAGGTCACTAAGGGACTTTTGTTAAGCTCTTTGAGTAGCTCCATGCCATGCCTTACCTTGTCTTGTTCATATCATGTAACATGGTGTTTTGGTGCTCCGAAGAGAGCTACTTGGTCTGAAATTCCAGACAAGTGTTAATTTCACTAAGTCTGAGATCTATTTTACCATTTGCGTTTTTGCTATGCTTGTTTGAACCTCCTAATGGATGATTTTTCCATATCTCAGTGCTAGACTTTTGTTAAGCATATTGAATGCATCCCTGCCATGTATTTTGTTGCCATGTTTGAGTGCTGTAGCATGTTCATCTCATTGCATTTAGATGACTACTTGCTGTAAATCGCAGACGTGTGTCATATTTGAATCGCTTGCCATTTCCAAACCTTAACTCCGATTCTGGTGATCTTTATATCGTTTTCAAGCAATTTAATCTCATCTTTCCAGTGGCACACTTGGTTTTCCAAGTTGAGGCCAGGTTAATGCTTTTACTGTCATATCTTGCATATGCATCCCGCATCGCATTCCGCATAGCATATCATCATTGCACCATCTTGTTTGATCCTTGCACGTGGTTGATTGTGTCCTTGTTGCTTGTTTGTCTTGTTTGGGTAGAGCCGGGAGATGAGTTCGCTAACGAGGAGCCAGTTGAGTTTGCTTTCGAGAATCCAGTCAACGCTGACAACTTTGCAGGCAAGATGACCATACCCTCGAAATCACTACTATCTTTGCTATGCTAGTTTGCTCGCTCTTTTGCTATGCCAATGCTACAATGCCTACCACTTGCTTTCAAGCCTCCCAAATTGCCATGTTCAGCCTCTAAGCCACCATTGTCCTAGCAAACCTTTGATTGGCCATGTTACCGCTTTGCTCAGCCCCTCTTATAGCGTTGCTAGTTGCAGGTGAAGATTGGAGAGCGTTCCTTGTTGGATCATTTATTTACTTGTTGGGATATCATTATATTATCTTGTTATCTTAATGCATCTATATACTTGGTCAAGGGTGGAAGGCTCGGCCTCTCGCCTAGTGTTTTGTTCCACTCTTGCTGCCCTAGTTTCCGTCATATCGGTGTTATGTTCCCGGATTTTGCGTTCCTTACGCGGTTGGGTTATAATGGGAACCCCTTGATATTTCGTCTTGATTAAAGCTTTTACAGCAATGCCCAACCTCGGTTTTACCATTTGCCACCTAGCCTCTTTTCCTTTGGGTTTCCGGAGCCCGAGGGTCATCTTATTTAAACCCCCCCCCCCCCCCCGGCCAGTGCTCCTCTGAGTGTTGGTCCAAATAGAGCCACTTGCAGCGCCCACCTCGGGGCAACTCGAGGGTTGGTTTTAGTTGTACGTAGTGTTCATCTGAGTGTGCCCTGAGAAAGAGATATGTGCAGCTCCTATCGGGATTTGTCGGCACATTCGGGCGATGTTGCGGGATTAGTTTTGACCTATCAAAATGTCTTGAAGAACCGAGATACCGAGTCTGATGGGAACGTCTTGGGAGGAGGTCTATTCCTTCGTTGACCATGAGAGCTTGTCATGGGCTAAGTTGGGACTCCCCAACAGGGATTGAACTTTCAAAAGCCGTGCCCGCGGTTATGAACAGATGGGAATTTGTTAATGTCCGGTTGTAGATAACTTAAACCTTAACCTAATTAAAATGAACAACCGAGTGTGTTACCGTGATGGCCTCTTCTCGGCGGAGTCCAGGAAGTGGACACGGTGTTGGAGTAATGTTTGCGCAGGTTACTCTCTAGTTTCTCGCTCACGCTTTGCCTCCTCTTCTCGCTCTCTTTTGCGAATAAGTTAGCCACCATATATGCTAGTCGCTTGCTGCAGCTCCACATATATTTACCTTGCCTTACCTATTAAGCTTAAATAGTCTTGATTGCGAGGGTGCGAGATTGCTGAGTCCATGTGGCTCACAGATTACTATTACACCAGATGCAGGGCCTGATGATACAGCTCCAGATGGTGCGTTCGAGCTCAAGTGGGAGTTCGACGAGGACTCTCAGTGATACTATGTTTCTTTTCCTGATGATCAGTAGTGGTGCCCTGTTGGGGGTGATCGGGACCATGTCGCTTGTTGGGTTATCTTTCATTTTGGCGTCGTAGTCGGGCCATGAGTGTTTGGATGATGTATGTTATTTATGTACTTGATTGACGTGGCGAGTGTAAGCCAACTATGTTATCCCTTTTATTCATCTATATTACATGGGATGTTTGTGATGATTGCCTAACTTGCGACATATGCCTTCAATGTGATCATGCCTCTAAGTCGTGCCTCGACACGTGGGAGATATAGTCACATCAAGGGTGTTACAGATAGGGATTGTGATGGGCACTTGGTATGTTGACTTTTGCATAGACTCCCCGGCAACGGCGCCAGAGATCCTTCTTGCTACCTCTTGAGCTTGCATTGGATTTCCCCGAAGAGAAAGGGATGATGCAGTAGAGTAGCGTAAGTATTTCCCTCAGTTTTTGAGAACCAAGGTATCAATCCATAAGGAGGCCATGCTCAAGTCCCTCGTACCTGCACAAAACGATAGCTACTCGCAACCGACGCGATTAGGGGTTGTCAATCCCTTCACGGTCACTTACGAGAGTGAGATCTGATAGATATAATATTTTTGGTATTTTTGGTATAGAGATGCAAAGTGAAAAGTAAAAGGCAAAGTAAAAATCAAAACAAGATTAAAGTGATGGAGATTGATATGATGAGAATAAACCCGGGGGCCATAGGTTTCACTAGTGGCTTCTCTCAAGAGCATAAGTATTCTACGGTAGGTGAACAAATTACTATTGAGCAATTGACAGAATTGAGCATAGTTATGAGAATATCTAGGCATGATCATGTATATAGGCATCACGTCCGTGACAAGTAGACCGAAACGATTCTGCATCTACTACTATTACTCCACTCATCGACCGCTATCCAGCATGCATCTAGAGTATTAAGTTAAAAACGGAGTAACGCCTTAAGCAAGATGACATGATGTAGAGAGACAAATTCATGCAATATGAAATAAACCCCATCTTGTTATCCTTGATGGCAATGATGCAATACGTGCCTTGCTGCCCCTTCTGTCACTGGGAAAGAACACCGCAAGATCAAACCCAAAGCTAAGCACTTCTCCCATGGCAAGAACTACCAATCTAGTTGGCCAAACCAAACGGATAATTCGAAGAGACTTGCAAAGATAACCAATCATACATAAAAGAATTCAGAGAAGATTCAAATATTATTCATAGATAGACTTGATCATAAACCCACAATTCATCGGTCTCAACAAACACACCGCAAAAAGAAGATTACATCGAATAGATCTCCACAAGAGAGGGGGAGAACTTTGTATTGAGGTCCAAAAAGAGAGAAGAAACCATCTAGCTATTAACTATGGACCCGAAGGTCTGAGGTAAACTAGTCACACTTCATCGGAGAGGCTATGATGATCTAGAAGCCCTCCGTGATGACGGCCCTCTTCGGCGGAGCTCCGGAACAGGCCCCAAGATGGGATCTCATGGATACAGAAAGTTCCGGCGGTGGAATTAGGTTTTTGGCTCCTCTTCTGATCGTTTGGGGGTATGTAGGTATATATAGGTGGAAGGAGTACATAGGCGGAGCTCCGAGGGGCCCACGAGGGAGGGGGCGCGCCCTAGGGGGGGCGCCCCCCACCCTCGTGACCGCCTCTCTGATGCCTTGTCATAGGGTCCAAGTCTCCTGGATCACGTTCGGTGAGAAAATCACGTTCCCGAAGGTTTCATTCCGTTTGGACTCCGTTTGATATTCCGTTTCTTCGAAACACTGAAATAGGCAAAAACAGCAATTCTGGGCTGGGCCTCCGGTTAATAGGTTAGTCCCAAAAATAATATAAAAGTGGAAAATAAAGCCCAATATAGACCAAAACAGTAGATAATATAGCATGGAGCAATGAAAAATTATAGATACGTTGGAGACGTATCAAAGACATCTAGTGGGCCAGAGAAGCACCTAGGGGGTGCCCCGAGGGGGGCACAACCACCAGGGCACGCCTGGGGGCCCAGGCGCGTCCAGGTGGGTTGTGCCCACCTCGGTGGCCTCCCGCACCCCCTCTTTTCCCTTTAAATCACCAAATATTCCAAAAACCCTCGAGGTAACCCTAGATCAGAAGTTCTACCGCCGCAAGGCTCTGTCGCCACAAGAAACCAATCTAGACCGGGTTCCGGCACCCTGCCAGAGGGGGCAATCATCACTGGTGGCCATCTTCATCATCATGGCGGCCACCACGATGAGGAGGGAGTAGTCCACCCTCGGGGTTGAGGGTTTGTACCAGTAGCTTTGTGTTTAATCTCTCTCTCTCTCGCTCTCTCTCTCTCTCTCGTGTTCTTGAGATGTCACGACCTTGATGAATCGCGGGCTTTGTTAATATAGTCAGATAGTATGGTGTTTTCCCCTCTTTATCTTGTTGTGATGAATTGAGTTTTCCCTTTGAGATTTCATTTTATTGGATTGAATACTTTTACGGATTTAAGAGCACTTGATATATCTCTTGCATATGAATACTCATGGTGATAATGGGGTAGCGTATTGATTCACTTGATATATGTTTTGGCACTCAACTTGCGGCTTCACGAGGTGAAATTGGGGTAATCTACGCATAGGGGTTGATGCACGTTCTTGTCTTTGTTTGTCCGGTAGAAATCTTGGGGCACCGGTTCTTTGTGTTGGGTTGAGCATTATGGATCTGAAATTATTTGGTGTTATTTTAGTACGAACTCTTGAATAGGTCAAACGGAAAAAATAACTTTGAGGTGGTTTCGTACCCTACAAAAAATTTCGTCTTATGTTCTCCACTAGATAGGAACTTTGGAGTGATTCTTCATTGCACGTTGAGGGATGGTTATATGATCCAATTATATTAGCTTGTTGGGAGATTGCACTGACGAAAGTACGGACCCTAGGCCACATTTTCAAGCATTGGAATACCATTTGTGCTCTGTTTTATCAATTGCTACCTTGCTGTTTTTTTATTGTTCTCATTACAAAAATCAATATCTACTATCCATATTACACTTGTATCACCGTCTTTTCGCCGAACTAGTGCACCTATACAAATTACCATTGTACTTGGTGTGTTGGGGACACAAGAGACTTTTTATTATTTGGTTGCAGGGTTGTTTGAGAGAGACTATCTTCATCCTACGCCTCCCATGGATTGATAAACCTTAGGTCATCCACTTGAGGGAAAATTGCTAATGTCCTACAAAACTCTGTGCTTGGAGGCCCAACACGTGTCTACAAGAATAAAGTTGCATAGTAGATATCACTAAGCCGCTTGGTCTCGTGGACGATGGTCTCCTTATACTCCTCTTCTTCCCTGGCAAAGGTGGCAAGCAAAGATCAGCCAGCAAGAAAGAAAATATGCGAAAGATGTATCAAAGAAAGGAGAGTGTTCTTTCTTACTCTTCGTCAATGAGCATGGAGCTCAGCTCGAACTCCACCGGCGGCGAGGGCGCCCTGATTCTCTTCTGGAGCGGAGGGACGGAGCTTCCCGGCAACTTCGAGCATTGCTGAGGCCCAAAGGACTCCGACGACGATGAGCTATGTGAGGAGCTCAAGCCGGACTGGGAGCTGGAGTCGGCACCCGTGGCTGTCAATTGCTTGGTGGGAGGGGTCCTGACCTCATAAAGGCGAGAGGACTACCGACGCATTGCACTCGGCTTACTGCCCTTGGAGGAAGTCTTCTTTACCTTCTTGACAGCAGGCGCTGGATGGGAACCACTGATTCCCGGCTAGTCGCTCGCCTGCGAGGGCACTGGTCCAAGACTAGCTCGAGGGCTTGAGGGCCTGCCGCAAGCCACTCCTCTTTGGGCTGGTTCGCCTCTTCCTCTTCATCTTCCCCCTGGGCCTCTGCTGCTACAGCATATGAAGCCTCAATCCTGGCAGGCTTGTCCTCGGGAGGCTCGTCCTCGGCAGGATCATCCCCCGGCAACCTCCTCTGTGGCTTGCGCCTCGCTTTTGCCATGGGAAGAACCTTTGTCCTCAGCTTCCTCCTTTTGATCCACTGCGTTCCCAGCTTCGTCTTTGTGGCAGCTCGGAGGGCCTTGTCCTCCTCGATCCGCCCCTTGATAAATGCTTCCTCCACCTTGGAGGTGCACTTGAACATATTGGTCTCCACCCTGGTAGCCCTTTCCACCAGGTTGGAGGCACATGCGAGCTCTTCATTGAGCTCGGGCAACCGCACTCACCCGCGACTCCGTAAGCATTGCAATCTGGCATCCATTTCAGAATCTGGTCCTGGGGCATAGTTGATGTTCAGTGGGATAACAATTGCCGACAACTTGAACGACGCAAGGCTGCCGAACAATTGCTCGCACAGCTAGGCATGGCCATAAACCGACCAGTTTTTGGTCAGGCCAGGGTACAACCTCATCCTGTTTGCTGCATCTCCATACTGCCAGGCAAACCTGTCACTATTGTGAAGTGGCGCAATGTGACGTCCGAGGAAGTTGGCTCCCACTTGCCCGATGGTCAGCCTGACAGCCTTCAAATGGGTAATCTTGTTTATTGCCTGGTGGAGTCTGTCGTCAGTAAGGCTAAATTCCCTCCATTCGTTGCTGCACACAATGCACTCCGTCCATGCATGGCAGAACTCTGGGTCTTCTCGTCCTGAATCCAACACTAGTCAGCCCGCCATTCTTCCCATCTGCCACGCTGCTGGCCAGGAAGGTAGCCCCAATTCTCCCTCGCCACCTGAGGCATCCAGCTTATATTCCTGGAACGGTGGACTTTGCTCTCCACCCACGGAACGAAATAGTGCGAGAACGAATCCACACTGGGGCAACCCCAACAAAGTTCTCGCACAAAAGGGAAAAAAATCACCATCCATGCCATTGCATTTGGCGTGAAGTCCAGGAGGTGGAATCTGTAGATCACCATCATTGCCTTGAAGAAATCCAGAAAGGGGGGACAGAGGCCGCAGATGAAGTATGCGCAAAAGAATCGATATGAATCCCCCGGATCCTTTTTCCCCTCTGCCAGAACCTTGGGTGCGCCATGCCCATTCGGGACTTCCATCCCCCACATACATCTGTACCTCGCTTTTAGCACATCGTCATCTAGATTCGACGGGAAGAAGACCATGTCTTCCTTTCGCTTCTTGTCCGGCTCTACCGCTCTCTTCTTGCTCCCCTCCACGGCCGCCTCCATCACGGCGGTCGTCCGCTTCACCTTTGGAGCGGCGATTTTCTTTCCCGTCTTCTCAGGCTACGGCAAAGGATGGGGGTAGGAAGCTGGATGAGGATCGGAAACGAATGCGGATAGAGAAGGAGAGCAGTGCCCCTTCACATTTTTCTCTCTTAATGAAAAAAGACGTGGGGGAGGGCACAAAGTGAACATTGGATTGACTGGTCATAATGACGAATCGCTTCATGCGCATCATTCTCTCCCCACGTGTCCGTGCACTATTTGGGGCCTAACCCAACGTGCCTGGTGACATGTATGGCTCAGGCCCAGGGGCTTCTATCGGGGTACACAAACAAGGGTGTATGTTTTCCCCTGACTTGTGCACGGACGACAAACCACTGGTCCGGAAACCCTCGGCCCCCAAGACCAGACCAAGCAGAAGAAAATACCTCTTTGAGAAATCAAGGACCGGATCAAGAAGACCAAGTCAAGCCAAAGGAGCAAGATACCACTAAGGAAAAACCTCCCTTGCCGGGCAGGCGAGCCTGGCGAGATCGAGGTTGCCCTGAAGACAAGTTTAAAGACTGTCCCGGCAGCATTGCCGGGCACGATGAGGGTGGACTACCCCGCCAAGGCTCCACCGCTCCACCTTACAGCAACACAAGTCACCGATCGGTGTAGTGTTGAGCCCCCAAGTGACTAAGTGGCTATTATTTGTCATGTGGCAGGCACTTCCTAAGGAAATCACCTTCAAATGACACCCATCCAGAGATGTGTCACGCAGGCAGGCGAAAAGGTGGCCGAATGGCCTGACAAGGCTTGCCGGGCTGCGCTACGCTGTGACACTAAGCGGCGCATTTAATGCGCCTTGTCCTGTGTACAAAGTTAGGTATGATAGCACTATTTGCTATATAATCAGTACACAACTGATTTACCATTGTGATGACGCCTTGATCCATAAAAGGAGGGCTGTGGCAACCATACAAAGGACTCGGACCCGTGTTTACTCATAGGCGCATAGCTGTTCTCGCCCCGAGGCCACCTTGCCGGGCTAGAACGTTGTGTCTCCACTACAGTCCCCTCATCAATCCACCAAAGCAAGAGTAGGGTTTTACGCCTCGCGGCGGCCCAAACCTGGGTAAAAATTGCCTATGTGATCTCTGCCGAGCTGCTCTACTCCCTCCGCTCTTTGTGCAATGTGTTCTTCCCCCTGCTGAACCACAAGGAGTTGATGGCTATGTTTTCCCGCGACACTGTCTGTAAAAGTTCAATCGAGTTCTAGGTTTCAACTGCATTAATAGAGCCCATGTTATCCGGTGGAGAAGTGATGTCACACCCAGTGTTTTGTAACATGTCACTTGCATTAATAGAGCCTGAAAATTTAGTCCAACAAAAACTTTTGTATTATTTGGTTTTCTATTTAATTTGCATTTTCTATGTATGGTTTCAAGTCCTCATGGAAGTCATATTATAGCTGCACCACCTATACTTCATCTCCATGACCCCAAGGCTTTTCCCACTGATCATGCCATGTGTATAGGTCAGAATAGAATTTTCTTACAAAAATATTTTGGCCAAAAAGAATTTCCTAAATTAGGTTTCCAAAAAGCCCTGAATTGAGGATTGCACTGCAAGTACTTAATTTAGGGTAGTAAAAATCTTTCAAAAGATGTGTTTGACTCCTATTAGATATAGGACCCCCATAAACCACAAAAGTATTGTTGTAAAGTTTATTTTTCTATTTTATTTAAAGGCTTTTTCTTAAGGCCAGAAATGGTCTTTAATAGGTTAAAATTATTTTAAAGCTTCAAAAATATTTGAGAAAATTTAGCGAAACTCAGTGGACATATATTTTCCATATATATGAGTTTCAACACATGTTCATGATCAAAATATTGGGAAAAACCCTCCAAAGCCATTTTTGTTCATTTCAAGTACTTGAAATATTTCTATAAGAAATATTTTCAAATAAATCGAGGAAACTTATAGCAAGTCACATAAGCATAATGTGATGATCTTGAAAAGTTCCATCTCAATCAAAATCATTTTGGTTCACAAAAGTGCCCCAAAACCATCTGTGTCCAGATCCAGGTTTGAACAACTCTACATAGCCAACTTTCTCCATTTGATCCCAAACTTTGTGAACATGGTCAAATACCCAAATAGTAACACTACACTAAGTGGTGCATCAAGGAGAAGAGGTTAGCTTAGCTAGATCTAAGAAAATCCATTTCTGTTGATTTCTAGGGTTTAGAAAAGTTGCATTGGAACTTTATCCAAATGAACTAAAATTTCTACCACATTGCCAAATGGTCATGGGCATCACCCCCATCAAGTGGCACAAGGAGGAGATAAGTGCAAGTAGCTAAAACTTGCATCAAAGACCTTTTGCCATTTTTCCATAATCATCAATTTGACCTCTTCCATTATTCTCCATGAGCTCAAGTTTTTCCTAGAGCTTACCCAAGACCCCTTCTACCCCCAGTAGCTTCCACCCATCCATAGATCAATGATTGAGGGGTAAAACCTCCCATTTACCTCTCTGGACAACCACAACCCCTCTCTCTCTCACCACCCTTCTCCCACCAGAGCTCCCCCATGGTATCCAATGCTCCTCCCCACTTCTTTACTTCCCCCTAGAGCCCCGAGATACTAGAAGCCAAGCCCAGAGCGCCAAAAAATGGCCATCGCAGCCAAAGGCATGCTCTGGAGCATGGTATAGTGCACTCTTGCACTCTAGCGGTCCCCTACCCGACGCCCAAGCCACCTTGGCTCTCCCCCGCACGCTCGACGACGTGCCTCGAGGTCCGCAGCATGGCAAGAAGTCGGGCCCCTCCTCTCTCTCCCTCCATTGGCCTCCCTCGCATGCGCGTCGTGGCTGCCCGAGAGCTCCAATGAGCGAGCTCACACGCGCGATGCCCTGGCACTCCCCCGCTCTCTCTCTTCCTTCCCCTAGTCGTAGGCGAGCCCCACAAACACCCCTGACTCAAAACCGAGCCATCTTGTGGCCTCTCGTGATGGCTAGGACCTCGCCGACGCAGCGGCTCGCGGTGCACCTCGCCCCCCTCTTATTTGAGCCACCCCGAGCCCTCCTTTGGCCTCCATCCTCAATACCTCGCCTTCAATCAACCACCAGCAGAGCCCTAGCTCCTCTCCCCCGCTCTATGCTCGGGATCGAGGCGAGCGTCGCCGCCTCGGGTCGCCAGAGCACACACGGTACAAGCCTCCCCTGCCCCTGTTTGGCCTCGATCTGGAACTTCAGTATGCTACTAATGCGCTCCCCTCTCTCCTACGTTGTATTTGTAGCAAGGGGCGACCCTGGCGATCATCTCCCGAAGCACCTCCGCCACGGGATCTCGTCACCGGCGAACCGTGGCTCCCCTCCGTCCAACTCCGGCACCCCCGAAACGGCGAATCAACGATGAGTTCAGTGGTGCCCTCGGCTAGCCTCGTCATGCCCTGCATCATCGCCGATGAGCTCGCCGACCCCTCTGGTCGCGAGGTTGAAGATGACAGGCCGGCCCCACCTGTCATCCTCATCTCTCCCTCGCCTCTCTCTCTCTCTCTCTTTGATGCCCGGCCCCCACCCGTCAGGTTTGAAAACCTGGCGCACGTGCACCAGCTCATTTGGGCCCTATTCCTTCTGGGCCTGCTACACTGTGGCTGATACGGCCCAGTTGCACAACACCCCTTTTCTTTTTCTTTATTTCTATAACTTCCAAAAATTCCACAGAATAAAATATTGGTCCAAATCCAATAATAATTCCAACTCCTAAATTCTTCTAAAAATCCCACCTATTTAATGGTGTAACTTTCATACATATCCAACCAACTTTTTTGTTCTGTTCAAATTTACATTCAAATTTGAGCATTCAAATCCATCTCTTAAAATCCATTTCTTATATTCCATAACTCCAAAATCAAAACTAATAATTTTTGCATTGTTAGTTTTCATCCTAATATTAAAAGAATAAGTTGAGATTTTGGTGGGCACTTTCTTTTTCTATTTTACTATTGTCTTATTTTCTCGTCGTTACTTTGCGACAAATAGACCCCATATATGACGACATAGTTGGAGAACAAGGAGAAGGACTTGAAGACTTTGAAGACCAAGTTAACCAAGGCAAGCAACCCTTTTACCATGATACCCCTCTTTTTGTTCATCGACAATTTTCTGAATGCATGATGATGATGATGATGATGAATTTGTTGTGAATCATTGCATTGATGCATACCTGTTGATACTTGCATGTTCGTAGCTTTACCTTGTGATTAGAGATACGACGAATACTTGACGTTGACACATGATGTTACATCTATGCCATGATCATCACTTGGTTACAATCTTTCGAAAACCGCTTGATGAAGAAGTGGTGTACCGAAGCAAGTGAGTGTGTTGTTTTTGAAAACAGATTGGTTTAAGTTGTGACCGTTACTCCAACCTTACATGTACAACCACTCTACCCCTTATTGGACGGGGTGTTATTGACTACCTAGTCCGATACTAGCATGGTGCCCACATTACTAGTGACGGGCGTGATGTGAGATCACTCTCGGGAAGGGGTCGTGCTTGGATAGGTGGCCAATGATTGTTCTTACAGGGCACCAGACACACCGTTGGCCCCTTCATGTAATGTGATGTAAAGCCAATATGCAACTATACTCCATATGTGTCAAGGCACGACTTGGGGTATAAGCGCATATTGGTATGGTCGCAAGAGTAGTTGTATATTTGCTCATCTCATGTACTGAATAGACAGAATACGAGCTTTGGCTTACAGTCGCTACAATGTCACACAATACCATCAAGTTATACAATCACTCAAGATGAACACAAAGTCAGACTACGAACGGAATCAAACGAATAAAAGACAACCACCCATGCTATGTACCGATCGACCCTACTGGGCACCACTACTGATCATCCGGAAAGGAAACATAGTAACGGCCACGGTCCTAGTCGAACTCCCACTTGAGTTCAGTGGCATCACATGCATCAGTCTCGTCGGTACCTGCAACTATGTATGTAGTATCTGGTGAGTCACGAGGACTCAACAATCTCAAAACCCGCGATAGGAAGACTATTTAAGCTCATAGGAAAATTATGGGTATATGGTGGAGTTGCAGCAAGCAATAAGCATTGTATGGTGGCTAGCTTACGAATACAGGAATAAGATGAGAAACTACGCAACGGTCGTGAACTAGTAATGATCAAGAAGTGATCCTAAAGTACTTACGTTCAATCATAACCCCACCGTGTTGTCTTCCCGAACCTCGTCAAAAAAAGACCATCATGGTTACACACGCATTTGGTGTATTTTAATTGAGTCTGGTTTCAAGTTCACTACAACCGGATATTAAAAACTCCCATCTGCCACATAACCGCGGGCACGGCTCTTGGAAGTTTAAACCCAGCAGGGGTGTCCCAACTTAGACCATGACATGCTCACGATCCACGGAGACAATCCTCCATCATGGGACCCTCCGATCAGACTCTGAATCCCGGTGCACAAGACATTTTGCCAATGGTAAAACACAACCAGCAAGTCCTCCCGATGTGCCGACACCCTGATAGTAGCCGCGCATATCTCGTCTCAGGCCACAATCGGATTGTCCAAACTTCCGGTAGGCCAATCCAGAGTTGCCCCTGGTGGCCACCGGCAGTTGACAGGTTGGACCAACACTCAAAAGGAGCACTGGCCCGGGTTGTTGATTAAGAATCCTCGGGTTAATTACTCCCTATGCAAATTTTAGTTGTTATTAGGCAAATGGTAAAGCTAATGTTGGGCCTTGCTGGAAGAGTTTTATTCAAAGCGAACTGTCGAGAGGGGCCCATAAACTCACACCATGTTAGGGACGCAAAATTCAAGGAACATAACACCGGTATGACGGAAACTAAGGCGGCAAGAGTGGAACAAAACACCGAGCAGAAGGCCAAGCCTTCCACCCTTTACCAAGCATATAACTGCATTAATTAAATAAGAGATACTATGATATCCCAACATGTCCATGTTCCAACATGGAACAAACTGCACTACACCTGCAATTAGCAATGCTATAAGAGGGGCTGAGCAAAAGCGGTAATATAGCCAAACAATGGTTTGCTAGGAAGGTGGGTTAGAGGCTTGACATGGTATAATGAGAGGCTTATGTGACAAGTGGTAGGTAGCGCGACATAGCGATAGAATGAACAACTAGCAAGCAAAGATAGAAGTGATATCGGGGGTAATGATCATCTTGCCCGCAATGTTCTCAGGGGTGTCAAAAGCTTGCTCCTCGTGAACGTACTTGACAGGGTCCTCGTACTCAAACTTGTCTCCCGGAACTACCCAATGAAAAGACAAGCACTCATGGCAAGAACATGTTCTACATGCAAGACTAACGAGGATGCATAACAAGAACGGTATGCACGGAGTTATAGATCTATCGAAACGAAAGGGACGACAACGAGAAGGAAACAGTGGTGTCATGAAAGATATGGGCAGAATCTCGGTAACCCAAGCATGCCACTTGAAAGATTGAAAGATTTCGAATGAAATCGATATGAAGATCACCGGAAATGGATGCACGGTTTGGAAATGACAAGCCAAACAAGATGCAATGCAATATGTTGAAAACAGTAGCAAGGCAACTTAGATGCAAGGTTTAAATATGCTACGACACCCAAACATGAAAACAAAATACATGATAGTGAAGTACGGGTGAAGCTCTACAAATCATGAACACTGAGCTACTGCTAGACCTCTCTAGAACAGGTCTAAAATAGCATGACAAAAATGCAAATGATATCTATTTTACAGACTTATTGAAAATACTGAACATGGCAGAAACAATATCAGGTTGCAATATTTAGAGCTATTGAACTAAATTTTACAGGGACACATCATGGCAAACAAGATCATGGCATGGTAGAACTAAATGCACTTAACAAAACTCTCTTACTGAACTTGTTTGAAACTTCCACAAAAAAGATGATAGCATCGATGCAAACATGGCAAGTGATATGAACAAATTTCAGACTTAGTAGAATATGCATGGCGACAAAATAGATTCGTGTAGGCATGTTTACAAGCTTGTGGCACTCAATATAAAGCATTTCATGGAATGTAATAAAATCTAGCATGTGGTAGGCATGATGAAGAGCATGTTCATGTGTAAAACTTTCCCTTAGCATAATTGCATAAATGTACACACGATGTAAAATGATGTAAAATGACATGGTCATGAACTTGCTCAAATGCAGAAACAAATGCCACCAGCGGATTGGTGGGATTTTTCTACCCCAAAAACATATATAATATGTTGGGGGTTGTTGTAGGAAAATATCCAAAAGTGCATTAAGTTAAAACCTGCCTAAAATGGAATCTGACAGAAATGGAAAACTGCCTAATATGTACTGTCCAGATTTGGACTGGCTCGAAATGGAAAGAGGGCCCTTTCCACAAATGGAATGCGTGGGGTAATATGAACAAAAAAATAATAACAAAACAAAAGGAGGGAGCTGTGTGCGTGTTTGTATGACAGTGGGCCTGTGAGGGTCTGTGTATGACAGTGGGGCCACGACGTCAGTGTCCCAAGAAAATAAAGTGCCAAAAGGTAACATGTGGAAGCTGGGATTCGAAATCTGCACTCCTGGGTGGAATAGGAAAGCTACAACGACTGCACTGCTGATACTATTGTGACAAGGGGAGGTCGCTGGTCCTCTTGACCTAACGCTATGCGGGGGCTGGCTGGTCCTGCCGGCGGCGGAGAAGTATACCACGCTGCCAGCGGGCGCGACGGCGTTCACCGGAGCGAAGGGTCACCGACGGGCGTGCGGGTTTCGAAGGCGGAGCCGGGGCGTGCAAGAGATGCAGCTGCAAGAGGAGGTGCGTGGGTTGCGCAGCGCACGTGCGCGTGCGGGCAAGGATGGAGGCTGCGTGCGCTGCGGTGCACAGCGAAGCGAGGCAAGACAAGAGCGCACGCGGGCTGCTGTTCCGTGGCCGCACGTCAGGCTGGACGTACCGAGCGGGCTTTTCGGCCCGCTCGTGGCTCGCTCGGTCTTGGCCCGCCCAGTCCTGGCCCGCTAGAGAAACTGGCCGGTCCGGTCTGCCAAATTGGGTCCGAAAATTTGTCGGTCCGGTCCGGGCTTTGACCGGTCCGACCGAGAAAACACTGTCATCGTCGCCACCGTTCCTCATCATCGCGGCCACCGGCAGCCCCCGGGTGAACCTCCGCGTCCCCAAGCTTCCCCTCTTCTTCTTTCATCTCCTCACCATGCGCCATAGCCTCTCGCCACCGCTAGCCGTCGCTGCCGTGCATGCACAGCCGATGATCTCGTGTTCTCGACCTGGCACTGGCAGTGTTATAGCTGCGGGTTTCGCTGCCATGGCAGCAAAAAGAGGCGGCGACGATGACGGTTTAAACACAGCACGGACACAGGCCATCAACTGGGATAAACGCTCGGTCGGCCATGATTCTCGGATTGTGGAGAAATGCTCGACCATGATTTCCGCTTCCAACAGATCTGGAAAGTACAGTGTTTTCTTTTTGGAAGGCAATAGATTTAATAGCGTCTGCTATAATCACGCGCCGTGATCCTATGGTGCCGTTTTCATTTTGTTGAAGCATATGATCAGGTCCATCAGCCGGCACGTTGGTCTCTCTTCTGTTGCTCTCTCTTCAGTTTCTGCACTTTTATTCAGTCGAACAGGTAAAAGAAAGTACAACATAAACAAGGCTCGATCCGAAAATCACGGCGCCATTGACCACTAACTCGACGTCAGGTTTGATCCGCTATTATGGCAAGGCTAGCACTCCGGAAATCATGGGTTCATGCGCACCCTACATTAGTTGCATACTACAGAAAAACTGCTAAGGAAGGTTCATGGCTAACAGCCGCGCACTTTCGACGGCACATCGCCCACCTTGCCGCCGTCGCTTGCGCATGTCGCCCACCTCGCAACAGCACTCGCGCACGTCGCCCACAACTCCGCTGCCCCCTGCACCTCGCCGCCGGTGGTTATTGGCTGGTCCGCTCGGTCCGGCCCGGGCTTTGCCGCCGCTGGTCCGGTCCGTGAAAACTGAACCGCGTGGCTGGTCAGTCCGGTCCGGTCCGGACCGCCGCCGGCCGGTCCAAAGGGTGGCTCGGTGAGGGACCGGACCGGCCCCTACCGTGTCCACCCTGAGCCGCACGTGAGAGAGTGCGCTCATGAGACGCCGCAGGCGAACGGGGAAAGCATCGAACCGAAGCATCGCAGGAAAGAGAAAAACTGAATAAACTACAGTCCCGCGAGAGCACGGTGGATAGGATCTTGACATGGTGCATACGCGCTCTACGGGACGGGGTCTACGGAGCTATGAGGTAGGGAAGAACAGGTGCTCACCCAGGTCCCAAAGGGGCACAGAGAAGAATCTGAGTCGACGACGTAGAAGGCATGGGAAGGCGCGGACTTGGTGGTGCTCCCCTGATCCGTGAAGGAGACAGCAAAGAGGAAGAAGGGGACGTCGAGCAGGAAGCTCCAGAGTCCTTGTGGCTGCGGTAGGAGACGTAGCAGAAGAAGAAGAGGTCCTCGGAGTCCTCTCCCATGGCAGCAGAGGGTTGGAGGTGCGCTCATGGATGCTACCCCGAGCTCGAGCTCCTGCTCGCTCGGGTCATGGTGGGTGCGGCGACAGCGGGGGCGTGGAGCCCTACCTGGGCGGCGGCTAGGGTATAGGAGGAGGGGAATCGGTCAAGGGGACACCGGGCTAGGGTTTGGGCATGACTTATAGGCGCCTAGTGGTCTCTCCAGCCGTCAAATCACCAAGGTTGCCGACATGGAGTCGTTGAATGCTCTACCGTACAGAGGAGAAGGAAGCTCATGTACGTGGAGGCTGGTTGGGCTCCTGCTAGGCTGGGCTGCGGCGCCTAGGTGGGCGGCGGCTGCTGGCGCGTTGGGAGGCCGGCCCAGCTAAGCCCTTCTCTTTTCTTTCCAATTTTGTTTAATCTGCTATCACTATAAAAGCACGAGAGTGCGGAGAACCAAACAATCATACCCGTCCACTTACAAAATCTAATGGCTCTTAATCCTTCCGTGTTTAACGCTGCAAACACGCATTAAGCAACTAAGAATGCATCGATCGCTAACCTCGCTGTCGTTCGAAAAAGAAAAAAAAACTATCAACAACGCACGCAAGCACGCACCCCCCCCCCCCCCCCGCACGACCTCTCGCCCCATCCACATCCTTCCATCCGACGCCAGCGCACGGGCGGGGACGCCGTTCCTCCCACGCCCCCGCCGTTCCCCGCCCAAGTGGTTCGCCGCCCCGCCGCCACCCATCCTCCCGCGCCGTCGCCGCCCGCGGTCCTCTCCTCCCGTGTCTCCTGCCACTTGCCCCACATCATGGTGGGCCATAGGTGCCATCCAGATCGAGCACGGGGCAAATCACCCCGCGCCTTCACCAACGGCATCGGCTGTCTCAGGTCTAGGGTTTGCCCTAGTTCTCACGACTCCCATTGTGCGGCTGTTGCGGTGGGATGGACGGCGCCGGCGCCATTGCGGACTCGCTGTTCGGCCGGCCCATTGGGGTTCGGTTTTGTTTTGGTTGATGCGGCTGTCTCTCGATGGATTGGTACGATTTATTTGCTCCCTCCTTCATTCTTCCTTCCTTTGTGTTCTGGTGTTGTTTGATAGATTTGCCGGTTGGTTGGATGCGGGGATCACAAGGTAGGGACCATAGTGGTGGATGCTTCTATATGCATCTTCACGTGTTTCCGTTGATGCAGACCAATGGGGTTTAGACTAGGTGCTTTTCTGGCTGATTGGATGCATTTGGTGTCGATCAGTGCTTACCGTGGACAACACGGGAGCAGTAAGGTGATGCAATCCCCTTTCTATTTCTGTTCATCTTCTCCATGTGTTTAGGAGTTCGGTTCAGTTTTGCCGTCGTACAGATCAGTAGCTAGCCGAGTCTGCCTGATGTAGTGTAATTCTAAAAAAATGTATTAACGAGATGAAGCTTGTGGTTTCTGAAGTAAACAATACCTGCTAGATTTTACTCCAATTTCTTGTGCAAATTTCATTTTGATACATGTAGAGCAGAGGTGACAGCTCGGACGCAACGCGCTTGGCCTGCGTCAGCTGCGGCGGCGGGGTCCATCTCCTCCCTGGAGCAGCGGTGGTGGCGTGGGACACAGCGGGCTCGGCCGCGAAGATGGATTTCTCTGGCGGGGCATTTGCAAATGTCGATATGCCGACGAATCCTTGCCTCTGTTCCTCAACCTCACGTGAGGGACGCATATGCCCCTGCGACCGTTCCTCCTCGTGGTCAGTGACGCAAAGCCGAGGACACGGAAGTCGCTGCCGCTGTTCCTCTACGCGACGGTGATACACATGGCGTAGGCTCTCCTTGATCTTATACTCCGTGCCTCGTTCATCCATATATGATCTTATTTTTTTAGTTTTTTGCTAGATTTAACATTGGCCTTTGTTCAAATCCTATTCATGTTGAACCATTGAAAGCGAGCACACAAAGCTGCAGAGGCAACCAGTCCAAAGGAATCAGTACGGTAATGTGTTTCCAGTATTCCTAAAATAAATGAAGTAATGGTGTGATTAACACTAACATTGATGTTCCCCCTCTTCTATATAAAATGATACGCACACTCCGGCGTATTAGAGAAAAAAGCACTAACATTGATGGATCAGTCGGTTCTATTGAAAAAATCATCACACTCTGTTAAGCCAGATTCCATTCATTTTGATTTTTAGCTCTACAAACTGTGTTATGAGAATTGGTATTCGTTACATCTTCACTGTCTAGCACATCATATGGTTATGTCAAGTTCCGCTGCAAAGAAATGTCGCCAGTAACAATGATTAAAGTTCCAGTTCCCTGATAGTGTATCTTAACACATTCAGTTTTGGTAGCTGTAATGGGACAAATGAAGTCTGAGGATAGTGTGGGTTGTGCATTATTCTCTTTCCCACTAATGATTTTGCTGGTCAAACTTGGGATGTGGTCAAGAAGGTGGGGAAAGCAACATAGTTTTAGTGGCGGTGCTATTGTTATGTGCACCGGAATTTAGCAAGAAAAATAATGGGAACAATTTGAATATCTTAGTTCGCACTTCTGCTCAGTGAGTCCAGCACTTGGACAAGACTGCTAACTTCAATTCTCATAGGACCAAATTATTGGACACAACCTGATTTATAATTTATCTTGAATTCCAAATTATGTGATGTAGACAATCTAAAATCATTACTTCTTTCGTAGGGAACATATATTGGTGTTTGATGAGGCAGATCAAATTCGTCATCGTGATTTGCAATCCCATGTTGACTATCATTTCTTCGATTCCCAAAATTAGACCAGCTACAGTTTTTTGTTACATAGACGAAGTCATGTAAGGAACTAGCAAGCATTCCTAAATAATAGTCTTTTTAGATATTCCAGTATGGACTATATACGGAGCAAAATGAGTGAATCTACACACTATAGTGTGTCTATATACATCCATATGCAGACCTTATTGAAATCTCTAAAAAGACTTATATTTAGAAATGGAGGGAGTAGTTTGTAAAAAAATTCTGGGTGGTGAAGTTGTGAAGATACATGCCTCCTTGTTGTCATCTTTTAAATATTATTGAAGTAGTCATCATCTAAATATTATTTTCTAATTTTTTCTCATTATTTTAAACACGAAGCCCAGTGGGGGTATTTTCTCCGTAGTTCGCTCATTATGTTTTTCATGGCTATGCTGAGTGCAGCGCTGCACTCGATTCTGAAATATTTAATGTGAAAACATATTGTATTCGGGTTGGTGCCATCGTTTTATGGAATTGTTACAAAGACATGATGTTGGATAATGTGGAAACAGATTACTGCCCACACTTGCATTGGCAACTTGCGAAACTTCTAATTGCAGACAGGAATTGTTACAAAGACATGATGTTGGATAATATTTGAAGCATACTTATATATACACCATGTTGTCTTGTCTTCTTGCGCAATGCATGTCTCGAACTCTCAACTAATACAAAAAAAATCAATAAAGATGATTTACAAGCCTATTAACAGTACATTGGTTATGATCATGCCCTTGAATGGTAGACTAACAGCAGCACTGCTCTCAAATATTCATATCTACAATATGCGGATTGCTTTTCCATCTTTGGGATGCTATTGTTGTCTTAGGACTTTCATATGAACCTCTGATTCTTTTTTACCGCTTTCTTCTTTGAGTCAGGTCATGCCAGTTCATCCAACTGTTCACGCTCAACTACGTGTTGCATTGCAATTTGCAAGTAACCTTGCTTCAACATAAGAGAATTGGGTGATGGACGTGATATCAACATGGTTATGGACTGCCATGTATGTACATAAATATGTATTCCCTTTGGTGTCGAGCCGCCGCCACCGCGGACTAGGCCGGCGGCAGCGGCGACAGGAGGGGATATGGGAGGGACCTGGCGGTGATAGGGTTGGGGTCCCCTGGCGTTGCCCAGGGGAGGCGACGCGAGGGGGTGAAGAGACACAACTGGAAACATGGTAATTTCTTTTACGCTCTTACGTTTTGTATTTGCACAATGGTTGATTTCCGTTTGGAATGTTTAGGTACATAAAGTTAAAGTAGTGGAGCAAATCTCAAGATGTTTTAATATGGTTAATTCCTTAGATGAGAAAGCTTATACATGGAATAACTCGGTTTCTTGATTTGTACATAAAATATGTGTGATATTTGATTCAAGAGGAATACTGATTCATGAAGAATGATGTTCTGAATTATGTATGAGACAAGAATTAAGTACTATACACATGTGTGGAATTCAAAATTTCAAGGTTATCCGATATCTCTTTTTTGGGTGGGGGGAGAGGTAGGGTTATCATATATATGATTATATGTGTCAGCTGAGACGTGCATTGCACGTGCAAGCTTACTAGTTAAATAAGGGAAACTCTTACGATCACCCGGCGGATCACAGCTTCTACGTCCGGCACCTCCCCTGCCTTACACGTGTCCTAGTGAGAGCCCACATACCGTCTTTGTAAAACGCGCTTCTACAATAGGAGCTATGTTTCTGAAACATATGTAGTGTTGCAATGGTCTATGATGGGTCTTTTTTTAAACGAAATTTTTCTTGCGATTTTTTTCTGTAACAAGACCTCAGTTGCAAAAAATGCAACACGACTTGTATTGCAGAAATAATTCTGCAACAAGACCTGTGTTGCAGAAGTAGCCCTACAACAAGACCTGTGTTGCGGATGTAGTCCTGCAACAAGACCGGTGTTGAAATAATGAAGGCATGTTTGAGCGCTCGATGCGACACAGATCTGATGGCTTGCGACCCGGCTGATCTTTTAAAAAGATCAGCCAGTGGAAAAATGGAAAAGCGCATCCCATTAAATAAACAGCTAAAGAAAAGGGAAAAGGTTCGGGGACTAGAAGAGGAGTTTGCACATATGAAAAAACTATCCCCATGACCCAGGAATTATGCTCTATTTGAATAAATTGGTTTGGGCCTTTTTAGAGGTAGAAAAATAAAACAAGGTTAAATTGTATTCAAACTTGGACCATTTTTGAACCTAACCAAACAACTCCAAATAAGTTGAAACTTGGCAGAGAGGCTTAAGGCATGGTGCAAGATTTGTGAGGAAAAGATGAACATTAATGGAGTGAGGATATATGATCTTTCAAAAATGAAAGAAAGGAATGGATAGAGGGTGGTGGTGATGCTTGGATCCACCTAGAGCATGCAACAACATATCATGCATGAATATCATGGAAATGCAAGTTGACATAAGCACAACACAACATTGATAGGCACATGATGCAAACATATGATGGCTAAAAGGAATATGACAAGAATAGCAAGGCAATGCAATATGAAACAAAGCAAACGCAAAATGAGACCAACAAGAAGGAGAACACTTGCGATTGATCATGACAAGGTTGGATACATTGCCAATATGGAAGCTTTACAACTAGGGTTTTACATGTGACGATTAAAAGGGCGGAGTCCCAAGGTCCTTATGATTATACACGAGGGCTGTGTGCCAATGAGGGGACTCTATGTTAGTGTCGTCTAGGGAAAGTAGTGATCGGGTGCTTACCCCGAGTACTTGAGGTACCGCGGGTCATGGATAACACGAAAGCTTCCGGATTCTTATGGGTAAAGTGTACAACCTCTGCAGATTGTAAAACTATTCGAACAGTCGTGTCCACAGTCAAGGACACTTGGATAACCGCTCTTGGGCTAGGTCCGATGTTTACGAAACCTGGTGTGTGTGTGTGTGTGTGTGTGGGGAAAACAACTTGAGTCGAGTCAAATGACTTGACATGTTGATTAAACTGGAGTTGATCCAAACTCCGTTTATGTTGATATCTGTAACTTTTTCACATGGTTACATGAAATTCTTATGATGCATGCTTTACAAGTTGTTGGACATGTCATTGCACTCAAAACTAGCTTCCTGCAAAATTACCTATTTAGTACTATATCATGTGTTGTCGTACCTTGAACCAAAACATGGGTTGCTTGCGAGCACATTGAAAGTACTCATTGGCTAGCCACTGGTTATTTAATTGGCCAGGCATGGAAGAGCAAGAGTTCGAAGAAGAATTCTTTGGTGATGAACATGCGAACTAGGACGCTTTCCTAGTCAGAATGCCTGTAGGGTTAAGGCAGATGGCATGGGTTATACTTATCGATGAAGATTTCCGCTGCTTGTGTTTTATCTAATGCTCAGGCCTTAAGGCATTATCTATGTAATACCTGAACATAATGGTCATAATTTGTGTAAGACGGTATGCATGGATGTAAGACTCTTGTTATTCAGCTTCTCTGTATTCAGTGAGCATTGATCTCTTGGATCATTGTACATGTGCATTCGGTGATAACGACTTATGAGTCGGGGTCCCCACAGAGCTGGTATCAGAGCCATCTTGACTGTAGGAAGACTTAGTTAGCATGTGCGTTAGTTGGGACGAGAACCGTTTCACAAACCCTCTATACTTCTCTTCCTTTATGAGACTTACCCAACCTAAGATATATTCCACTGATTGACTCCTCCCATTCAACCTTTGTAGATGGCCGCTATACCCGAAGACTTCCTGACCGCCGGATTCCCTATTATTCTCGAGGATAGCATCCAGAAGTGCGAGTTTCATCGAGCCCCCACTTTCACCTACCATGAGAATTGGATCAACGACACCGAGATGGAATACCATGTGGAAGTAATCGTGAAGGATAATGACCCTGTGACGAGCTGGTTCTTCGAGGGACCCCAAATGGCAACACTAATCCTCGCCATCGAGAAAGCCGCACTGAAGGTGCTAACTCGCCTCTGAGACCTTCTTTCAGAGATGGCCAATGAGCCAGCAACCCACTTCTTAACTTATCGGAAGGAGGGTGAGGATGAGAGCAGCACACCAGCTCCACCACTAGAGGAAGGACTTGCACTCCGATTCCGGATCTACTTCAGCCTTTGTGCCAACAGCTTGGCACAACACTTGGCCTCGGAGTCGATGGACCTCCGAAAGGAACTCCATGAGACTGAGGCACTTCTTCACCAAGTGCAAGGGAAGACTGATAGGATCAAGAAAGAAGGTGCCCCCTAGACTGCCCATAGTCGCATATCGAGGTGGAAGGCCCCCAGAAGATGCACCTACCAATGATGGAGAACCACCCCAGAGACGTTGTATGACGGCAAGGGACTACTGCAAGCTCTTCGTCACACCACCGACAAAGGGACGCCGTGTTGTGCTCCTCCACTCCCCCACTCCTTCGAGTAATGAAGGAAGTAAGACTTAATACGGCAAAGAAGAAGACCCAGAGGAGCCAGAGTACGCGACCGAGCATTCCACCACTTAGGCATCATTCGCAACTAGGATATGCCAGTCCGTAACCCATAAGGTAGGATAGGTCGTGTATCCCCTATGCGAAGTTGAGTCCGTGTAATGGTTCAAATGAAACCATGTAGTGTTGTGTTTGCTTTTTATGTGTTTGATGGACGTCGTACTCTTCCTTCGGGAACATGTAAACAACTACATCACCTATTTTGATTTTTAATGAATGTGTTTGGTCCTTTTGGCCCTTGCATAAAAACAACTTGTGTCATGCCAACCCCCTTACTAGGCACCCTATCTATATTGCCTTCCCTCATCTTTCCCAATTATGAGACCTTGACCGCTCCAATAGGATGCTTGTTGTAACACGTATTTGTGCCTCTACCCAGCAACAAGAAGCCGGAGGATCCACTCAAGGAGGAGCCAGCTAGGACCAAACCCAAGGACAACATCCACCACTGCCACCACCTCTGAACGTAGACATGGCTCAGCTTCTCCAAGCCTTCCGAGAGGAACGCCAAGCCAACACTACACCCCTCTAGATGATTGCTCAAGCTGTCACCAACAACCGCCAGCTGGCAGGGAACGACAATGGATGTTCCATGTTGGTGGATTTCAAGAAGCATTCACCACTCACCTTCATCGAGACTGCTGAACACCTCAATGCAGAAGACTCGGTGCGCACCATTGAGGATCTGCTGGAACTACTCAGTGGCACTAAAGACCATGAGAGGGTGGCATATGCTGCCCACTTTCTCGGGGGAACTGCCAGAGCTTGGTGGGATGGATTCAAGGTCATGCATGCTGGGCAAGCCATCACATGGAATGACTTCAAGACAGAATTCTGCAAGGCCCATATTCCTTCTGGAATCATGGCCATCAAGAAGCATGAGTTTCGTGCCCTGAAGCAAGGAAGTGGCACTGTCAAGGAGTACATGCAGAATTTCAGTGTTCTGTCAAGGTGTCGGTGTCATGACTGGCGGATCTCGGATATGGGGACCGAACTATGTGTCTAAGGTCGATGGTAACTGGAGACAGGGGACACGGAGTTTTAGCAAGGTTCAGGCCCTCTTGATGGAGGTAATACCCTACATCCTTCTTGATTGATATTGATGAGTATGAGGATCACAAGAGTTGATCTACCACGAAATCGTTGTGGCTAAAACCCTAGGAGTCTAGCGTGTATGATTGTGATTGCCTCTACGGACTAAACACTCTGGTTTCTATAGACACCAGAGAGGCCTAGGGTTGTACAAAGTCAGTTACATTGAAGGGAAATAATACATCCAGCCGCCTAGCTTGCCTTCCACACAAAGGAGAGTCCCATCCGGACACAGGAGGAAGTCTTCTATCTTGTATCTTCATGGCCCAATAATCCGACCCATGTCACATAGGCCAGACGCCTAAGGACCCCTTAATCCAGGACTCCCTCAGTAGCCCCCGAACCAGGCTTCAATGACGAGGCGTCCAGCGCACAGACTGTCTTCGGCATTGCAAGGCGGGTTCCTCCTCCGATCACATCAAAGTACCTGACTTAAAGAGCTGTACTCGGCCTTCCATTTGATCTCGCACCCATCGGCTTATGTGCCTCCAGACCTTCTGCTTCCACATGTCGAGCGAATACGAGAGGTTAGGGTATTTTTTGCACGTACCCCCCGGCCACGTAAGAAAGGCCTCTATTTAAATGCATAGGATCTCATATCCATTCCACACCCAGCGGAATATCCTCAGAGTTTTGCCAGGGGAAACCATTCAACATGGCTAGCGTCCCTAGTTCCTCCTCCCGCCCTCACGGCTCCGAAAAAGGCGATTGGGAGAGATGTTATGTATCCCATGAGAAGTTGGTTAAGCTCCAAACACATGGATTCCTCCCCCTCGTGGATCTGGTCCCTATTCGAGCAGGATTGACCTGCTTCACAGGTGAAGTTCTGGTGGAAAATTTCCCTAATCCAACCAGGGGGGAATGGGTGTGCTTCATATCTTACTTGTTGAGAGGCCTCGGGTTTCCAATCCACCCTTTCCTTAGTGGACTCCTGGAGTATTATGGCCTCCAACTGCTCGACCTCACGCCGGCCTCTATCCTGCACATCACGGATTTTGTTGCCCTGTGCGAGCTTTTCCTGGGTTGTGAAGCCCACTTTGATTTGGAGAGGAAGCTATTCTGCCTCGTCCCTCGCAACCGAGAGGGGTCAATATTTGAGGTGGGCGGCACCGAAGTATGGCGCATAGCCGGGACCGGATACCTGTCCGGTACGCCGAAGAAGGCACTCGAAAAATGGCCCTCAGAATGGTTTTATATTGAGGATGTTGCTCTCCCCGACCCAGTTCGAATGGGTCTTCCCAAATTTCCAAATGCTCCGTTGAAGAAACGCCATAGCTGGTGCCCTCGGAGCCTCGAGGAGGAAGATAGCGCGAAAGTCGGTCAATTGATGGGCAAGATAAGGACACTTTCCCAGTCCGGATTACCAATAATCGAGGTGATGGCGACTTCCATAGTGCGGGGGGTCCAGCCACTCCAATAAGAGGGCTTCCCACGTGGCACTATAATGGGGAGGATGACACGTCACGCTGCGGTCAGAAGGGTCCGTACACCCTCGCCGCTTTACTCAAAATATTGGCCGAATTGTACAAAGGGGAGAAAGAGGAGTTCACTCGTCTTAAACATTGAGATGGATTTTCTATGTACAATCCTCCGAGCTAGGTGAGCTCTAATCCCACCACTTTACTCAATATTCTCCCTATATCACTTTTAATGGACATTAACCCATCTATTTGTAACAGGAACGGCGGAAGGTTACCGAGGGGATCCATAACCCCGCCCCACAGCCAGAGGATCACAACCGGGACCTTGACCCGGATTTGATCGAAGAGGATCCGGACATATTTGTGGAGCTTGGGGATGGAGTATCCTACCAGGTGAGCTATGACGCCACGGAAGTGGCCATCCTCGCCGACTATCCCGGCCTGCTCCCTGCCTCGCATGCAAGTAATCAAGAGACACCTCCTTCGAAAGAGCTTCCCCATTATGCCTCACCCATCGCACTATTTCGTGCTCCAAAGGGGAGGCGCCCGACGTCTCAACATGCACCAGAGGCATCTCCTAGGAGAGCGATGCCCACGCCGAGCAAATCTTCGAAGAGGTAGGCGAACGACAACATGGCAGAACCTTCATCAAAGAGGTATGGTTTTTTAATCATGCCCCCTGGTAGTCACATCAAACTATGACATTATCCGCTGTGTCTTATCAGGAAAATCATTCACCGGACTATGTCCAGGGATCCTACCGGCCGCGCCTCCACAAGTCAGGTTCCAGACCCTGCCTTAAAAGCAAGAGCTGATACGAGAGTGACGCCGGATTGTCCTTCGGTAGAGGATTCGGATGATGTATCCGTCACAAACTCTGAAGTGGAAAGCGCCATGAAACATCGACGCCGACGGGCCGTCCTTCGTGACCCCAGATTTACAGAAGAGGCATTCAACGCCTTCAGCTCGAGTGATGCATACATCCGAGCTACTCGAGATGGGCTTACCAGAGCCACAAACCAACATTTGAAAGATATGCGGCTAAGTATACATTTGTAAAAATCTAATAATTATATACCAGTAGCCCCCGAGATTTGAAGCAGTTGATACAACTGATTTAAGGATCATTGTATAATCAGGTACTCACAGAGAAGAATAGCCTGCTGTCTCAAGAGCTGGAAAAAGTGTCAGACCCAGCTAGCGACGGCTACCGCCAAATTGGAAAAATCCAAGGGGGCATCGCCTGGTAATGTTTCCCCTCATCAGAAAAAAGTATAATTATATACCAGTAATATTAATATTGTTGTGTTTCCGCTGACAGGATCAGTAGATCAACTGAGGGGGAAACTGAAAATCGCGAAGGCTGGTGAACAGGATGCCAAAAGGCAACATGCGGCAGCCGAGCGTGTGCTGACGCGGGTCAGGGATGAAAAGAACAAGCTGCGGGATTCCAATACCCTACTGGGCTAAGAACTAAAGGATATGCGAGCCCAGCTAGCTGACGCCGTCAAGGAGAATAGGAGGATACAAGGTGGCATATTCAGTATGTTTTTGACCTTACCTTTATGGAATTCAGCGAAGAAATGATCTGACAGATTTATGTCTGCATGCATGCTGACTGGCCGTCCCGAAGAGGAAATGTCTGGCTCTCAAAGCGACCTTCTGCAAGAGCTCTCCCAATTGCATGAGCGAGCTCGGCAAGCAATGTGGAGCATTGCCAAAGCTTTGTGGCCGTCCGCCTCTCCTCCAGGAAGTATGGAGGAGCTTGTGAAGCTATTCCAGGGAGCTCATCGGCGCTTCCGATTAAGGAAGATATCGGCCTGCCGAGAAGGTGTGTGAGAGGCCTAGCCCATGGTACAAACAAGATACACCAAGCTTGACTAGAATCATATGGCCCGGGTCGAGCCTAAGGAGTCAGATGGAAAAGAAATTCCAGTTAGTTTGGTATATGGCCAAGTAAAGGTACCCACCAAATATTCCCAATGAGATTGTAAGCTAGACAGCCTGTTAGATGGCATAGTGGAAGAAGTTTTTTAGTCCAAATTACTATGTACTTCAATTGACAAATTTGTCCCTAGCCGGATTGTAAAACGATTGTCATGGAAGTCCTTTTCGCTTCGACCTCTCAACCCGAAGGCTCGGAGTGTTCCCGAATACCCGCTCAGTAATATAAACCGGGGCATGCATGGAAACCAGGCGTAGGAGTCATAGTTGCTTGAACAGACAAGTTGTATCTGTCTAGCTATGTTATATTACATGCTGATTGTAAGAAACATCTTCCGGGGAGAATAGTTCCATTAAGGGTTCCTTTCCCTGGGAGGATATGCTTTAGTATGCATGTCTGAACTATGATTGAAAAATCGGAGTATACATAACATCCGGGGGTTCATGGTGTGATGAAGGTAAAACTTCTTTAGTTCACCGACCTAATATTCCCTTAAGAACGCTAGCTTTCGGCTTCACCCAGTCCGAGGTACACGTTCAGATGGCCCGGAAGTAACAATCATAGAAGTGCTCCCTTTATGCCCTAGCCGAACAAACAGGAACGTAGGGCATAAGCACAGGAGCCAGGTGTCGGTGTCAAAACCGGCGAATCTTGGGTAGGGGGTCCCAAACTCTGCGTCTAAGGGTGATGGTAAAAGGAGACAAGGTACATGACATTTTACCCAGGTTCGGGCCCTCTTGATGGAGGTAATACCCTACATCCCGCTTGATCAATATTGATGAGTATGGGGTTACAAGAGTTGATCTACCAAGAGATCGTAATGGCTAAAACCCTAGAAGTCTAGCCTAAATGATTATGATTGCCTCTATGGACTAAACCCTTCGATTTATATAGATACCAGAGGGGACTAGGGTTGTGCAGAGTCGGTTACGGAGAAAGGAATCTTCACATCCGAACACCGAGCTTCCCATCCATGCCATGGAGAGTCTTATCCGGACACGGCTGAGAGTCTTCGGTCTTGTATCTTCATAGCCGATCAGTCCGGCCCATGTCCAACAGGCCGGACGCCCGAGGACCCCTTAGTCGAGGACTCCCTCAGTAGCCCCTGAACCAGGCTTCAATGACGAGGTGTCCGGCGCACAGATTTTCTTCAGCATTGCAAGGCGGGTTCCTCCTCCGAATACTCCAAAACAACCTTCGAACACAAAGAACGTGTCTGGCTCTACAAAACAAGCACCACACACAACTTAGAGAGTATCAAAGGATGGCAGCAACTGTGGTTCTATATCATAGAGCGCCGCGACGCCACCTGGGCCACGACTCTAGAACTCAAGTCCGGTGCCCCAATGCGGCTCACCTCCTAGCTAGAGAAGGGCCTAAATTGGGTTTTGCCAGACGAGCTCACAACGCTACAGATGCGCATCCAGCGCATGGTGGACAAGAACGTCAAACTTGTCAACGTGATTCAGGTGATGCTAGTTCGCCAGATCCTTCCATGCTAGAGCCGGGCTTGCCATCTATGGGATTTCAATCCGACCGAGCACCAGACCTTGTAGTGGTTCTTCGGAACTACGCACGAAGATATCTAGAAGGTGCTCTTCAAGGCCAGCAAGACGTGGCCGAAGATGACCGAGGACTGTGGGCACAACCTGGCCCATCCCGCCAGTCCGGTAAGACTTTCACATTTCAAGGCTAATCCTTTACTTGCTTTTTCAGAGAAGGGGACTAAGCCGTCCTATATATATTTTTTCAGAGCTGGACAAAGAAGGCGGAGCAGATTAAGTGTCTGGATCCACTGCTCGAAGAACTAGCTATCCCGCTTCTAACGAAGATGCTGGTTCCGGCGCCCTATCAAGATCCAGAGAAGAAGGCCAAGGGGACCTGGGGTGGTCTCCGCCATAATGGCAAGTCGGACGTGATGTCCGAAGACGCCGACACCCACTCCCCTCCCACCACCGACAACGAGAAAGAGGAGGAAAGTGATACTCCCCTAAGGGGGAAAGGAAGAAAAGGGCGGCCTCCAGGTAACTGGAGGCAGAGGCGTCCAAGAAAGGGAAGGCCCCCGCTGCGGAAAATCCCGTGTGGGACATCGACAACAGCCAAGAGCGGCGCCCCCGAGATAAGCCCCTGGCCGAATCGTGAGTATCCAGAGACCCTGACGTAATCATATATCAGCCTATTTGCTTTATAATTTTGACATGTTGAATTCGCTGGACCCGAAGGTGATGGACAACGGGTCGCTTTCGGCGGCCTCCTCTCCGAGGGCCATGGATGACACCGAGGTATTGTCCCAAAGTATCCCAGGCCAGGGAGAGACGCAGGAGGCCGTCAGGGCAGTGCCAGAGGGTGAAATCTTGGCTGCCAGACACATGGGAGAGCGAATCCCCATGGAGACTGGCGATGGGGGCCATATCCAATTTGGCCCCCAGCCGAATACGGCCCCGGAGACCTATACGGCTCCGGAATCTGGCAAGGAACCTCCGTCGAAAGAAGGAGGTATGCCTATTCCGCTGGTGACCTTTGTCCAAGCAAAGGCACCGGATACTCTACTGGAAGCGCTGCGAAGTGCTTCCATTGTCGAGGAACATCGTACCCTCCTGGGTGCGGTGATTGAGAAGATTCAGTCCGCGAAGGGCGGACTGACCGAAGCTTGTGCAAGCCTTCTATCAGGCTTTGAAATAAGCATTGCATTTAAGTGAAAAGAAAGTTACTATATAGATAGTAGCCCTGAGACTCTGTCCGGTGTTCGGAGAGAAGAGCCAAATAGAGGATCAAATAGTTTTTCGCAGGAGACTAACCATATATGTCTTTGTGAATAAGCAGGCATCGCTGCTAGCCGCGACTTCTAATGTTGCCGAAGTCTCTTGACTGAAGTAGAGGCTCGAGCGGACTGAGGAAGATCTAGGCCATGCAAAAAAGCAGCTAGAGGACACCCAAGGTATGCAATGACCTTGTGTGTGTCCGGGAAGGGTGAATGTTTTTGTGCTTACCGCAGTTCTATGATATTTATTAGGGGCGGCAACCAAGGTGGAGGCCCTCAAGAAGGCGCTGGCCGAGGCAGAGGAGAGAGCGGCAATGAACTACTCGCCCGTGAAAGGCATGAGGCTAGGGTTGGTGAGGTCCAGTAGGGGCTCCAGTACGCCGTGAAGAAATGCGAGTCCTTGGAGCGCTAGAATGCAGACCAAGAGTCCGAACTCGCTAAGGCCTGCCAAAACGCACAAGAGGCCCGGACCGAAGTGCAAGGCGCCCTCTAGGAAATCCAATAGGCGGAGAAAATCATGGCGGGTAGGGCTCTCATTATGCAAAGCAAGTATGTGAAGAAGAGGTATCTCTTACTGACTCGGATTTGGAGTTCTCTAGGGGCGTTTGCGGATCTGCCGTGTAGTGTTTCTGACGCTGCGGAATTCTTCGGAGAAGCTATTCTGGTCGCAATACCTTGGGCCAGAACATCCGGTGCCCTTTAGCGACCGACTTAAACAATTGGTCGAGCTGCATAGGGTAGCCGAATTAGCCATAAAGGATTTGATAATCCGGCTATGGCATGTCGAAGCTGTACCAAGCAGCTACTTTGGGCTCGTGAAGCGGTTGGTTGATGCCTGCCCTCGGATTGATACCGTCAAGCAATAGGTCTGCATAGAAGGTGCCTGGATGGCCTTCGCCCGTGTTAAGATACAATGGGTGAAGATGGACGCCGTCAAGCTCGCGACCGAAGGACCGCCCGCGGGCAAGGAGCACCGCACGCCCGAGCGGTATTTTGAAGATGTCCTAAAGGGATCCTGTATTGTAGAAGGGTAGTGTTCGAAAGACATTATCTTTGAATGAAATCATTCATATTGTCCCTTCTTGTATGGTGAAAACAAGGCTGATATGTAATATAATGCTTTGGTGTTTATTATTTAAAATTTTACCTCCTGTGCGGCCATTTTATTAAGTCTGAGAGTTGACCAGTCATCGGCTTCAGCCCCCATGTAGGTAGTATGGGGGTGTTCGGGATGAACCTAAACACTCTTTATCCAAAAGTTTGGTCCTTGAAGGAGGTGTTTAGCGCAACGAACCAGGCAATCGGACTATGTGGCTTTATCACCCTCACTTAGCCATAGGAGTTTCACAATGGTATTTTAGGCGCAGCCCCTAGTATTCATGTGTCCGGACTAGGGTGCTGTAGACACCTGATTGGTGAAGGCCGATCCATCGCATAATGCGGAAAAATCACAAGAGATTTTTACCTCTGAAGAGCTCACCGGCTCACCCCGCATCATGACAGTCAGTTTTCGGCTTTCTCTACTAAGGTGCTCATCTGGATAAACCAGGGCACAATCGCAATAGTTCTCCCTTTACTACCCTAGCGGATAGAGCGGAACATAAGGTAGTAAGCACAGGAGCCGGGCAACCCAACTATTGACCAAAGTCATGATTCTGAGCCAATGCATATAATGCTAAATTCGGGGGGGGGGGGGGGCGAACAATACTGTAGAAGTGTTCGGACTTGTTGCCATAGTATGGGGCGCAATAAAGCCCTTGGCGAAATACGGCGTACCAAAGTGTACGGGTGCAAATAAGAATAACGAAGTAAAAATGAGGTAGTAAGCTAATGCCACATAGACTGGGCCGCAAACTGTTCCCAATATGATTTTGATTAATACGTCAAAGCGTATTTGTACAAATAGTGCGATAAGCAACAGTGGCTATTTAACATGCCAAGACCGAGGGGGAGCTGCTTACGGGTCCTGAAAGCAGGTAGAATGATTGCTGAGAAGGACATCTAGAGATTCCCCCGTACTTCTGTGCTGCTTGTCACCTCGGTGTATCCGTCCTTCGAAAGGACCGATTTATCATGACGTCGAGAGGGACCTGCAGAAAAGAAACCCGAAAAGGATGAAAAGAAAGGTAAAAGTATGTGTGTCCAAGGAAGGTCGAGCCATATTGTGGACCACAGTCTGGTTATGCATTCGTCTCTGCCCACGGTATTTTTAGTGCGTAGTTATGTGCACACGGTACGTATGCCGCCACTTGGTCGAGACTGAGACGGAGGTCGAATTGCTAATCGAGCTCCTGACGAGCTGGACTGTACTGCCGCGGAGTAGTCCGAACTCGTTTGACAGTGTACGGGAGCATGGCCGCTGAATTAAGGTTCTACTTGTCAAGGCTGCTCTGTATCTCTGCTGCCAGGGCAGCGGTGTGCTCCTCAGTACGGATGGAGCGCTCTGTGTTTCCATCGACTGTTATGACACCGCTGGTCTGGGCATATTTAGCTTGAGATAAGCATAGTGCGGCACCACATTGAATCGGGCAAACACGGTTCGTCCGAGCACTGCGTGATAGCCGTTGCGGAAGGGGACGGTATCGAAGATTAACTCTTCACTTCGGAAGTTGTCCAGAGATCCGAAGACGACCTCCAATGCGATTGAGCCCGCGCAGCGGGCCTCTACACCTGGCATAACTCCTTTCAAGGTACTTTTGGTGGGCTTGATCCTTGATGGATCGATGCCCATTTTGTGCACTGTATCCTGATAGAGCAGGTCGAGGCTGCTGCCAACGTCCATGAGGACTCGTGTGAGGTGGAATACGTCAATTATTGGGCCGAGGAACAGTGCGGCTGAACTGCCATGACGGATACAGGTCGGGTGGTCGCTGCGATCAAAGGTGATCGGTCATGACGACCATGGGTTGAATTTTGGGGTGACTAGCTCTATCGCATAGACGTCCCTAAACGCGCGCTTGCCCTCCCTCTTGTGGATATGGGTAGCGTATATCATGTTCACCGTTTTGATTTGAGGGGGAAACTTCTTTTTGAAGGAAATATGCCCTAGAGGCAATAATAAAGTTATTATTTATTTCCTTACATCATGATAAATGTTTATTATTCATGCTAGAATTGAATTAACTGGAAACATAATACATGTGTGAATACATAGACAAACAGAGTGTCACTAGTATGCCTCTACTTGACTAGCTCGTTAATCAAAGATGGTTATGTTTCCTAACCATGGACAAAGAGTTGTTATTTGATTAACGGGATCACATCATTAGTTGAATGATCTGATTGACATGACCCGTTCCATTAGCTTAGCACCCGATCGTTTAGTATGTTGCTATTGCTTTCTTCATAACTTATACATGTTCCTATGACTATGAGATTATGCAACTCCCGTTTACCGGAGGAACACTTTGGGTACTACCAAACGTCACAACGTAACTGGGTGATTATAAAGGAGTACTACAGGTGTCTCCAATGGTAGATGTTGGGTTGGCGTATTTCGAGATTAGGGTTTGTCACTCCGAGTGTCGGAGAGGTATCTCTGGGCCCTCTCGGTAATACACATCACATAAGCCTTGCAAGCATTATAACTAAGATGTTAGTTGTGAGATGATGTATTACGGAACGAGTAAAGAGACTTGCCAGTAACGAGATTGAACTAGGTATTGGATACCGACGATCGAATCTCGGGCAATTAACATACTGATGACAAAGGGAACAACGTATGTTGTTATGCGGTCTGACCGATAAAGATCTTCGTAGAATATGTAGGAGCCAATATGGGCATCCAGGTCCCGCTATTGGTTATTGACCGGAGACGTGTCTCGGTCATGTCTACATTGTTCTCGAACCGTAGGGTCCGCACGCTTAACGTTACGATGACAGTTATTATGAGTTTATGCATTTTGATGTACCGAAGGTTGTTCGGAGTCCCGGATGTGATCATAGACATGACGAGGAGTCTCGAAATGGTCGAGACGTAAAGATTGATATATTGGAAGCCTATGTTTGGACATCGGAAGTGTTCCGGGTGAAATCGGGATTTTACCGGATTACCGGGAGGGTTACCGGAACCCCCCGGGAGCCAAATGGGCCAACATGGGCCTTGGTGGAAAGCTGAGAGGGCAGCCCACATAGGGCTGCGCCTCCCCCCTCTCCCTAGTCCTATTAGGACTAGGAGAGGGGCCGGCCACCTCTCTCTTTCTCTTCCCCTTTGGGGAATCCTATTAGGAATAGGATTGGGGGAGGGGGGAGTCCTACTCCCGGTAGGAGTAGGACTCCTCCTGCGCCTCCTAGCTTGGCCGGCCAGCCTCCCCCCCTTCATCCTTTCTATACGGGGGCAGGGGGCACCTCTAGACACACAAGTTGATCCTTGGTGATCGTTCCTTAGCCGTGTGCGGTGCCCCCTGCCACCATATTCCACCTCGATCATATCGTTGTAGTGCTTAGGCGAAGCCCTGCGTCGGTAGAACATCAAGATCGTCACCACGCCATCGTGCTGACGGAACTCCTCCCCGAAGCTTTGCTGGATTGGAGCCCGGGGATCGTCATCGAGCTGAATGTGTGCTAAGAACTCGGAGGTGCCGGAGTAACGGTGCTTGGATCGGTCGGATCGGGAAGACGTACGACTACTTCCTCTATGTTGTGTGATCGCTTCCGCAGTCGGTCTGCGTTGGTACGTGGACAACACTCTCCCCTCTCGTTGCTATGCATCACCATGATCTTGCGTGTGCGTAGGAATTTTTTTGAAATTACTACTTTCCCCAACAGTGGTATCAGATCCTAGGTTTTATGGTTTGATGTTAATTGCACGAGTAGAACACAAGTGAGTTGTGGGCGATACAAGTCATACTGCCTACCAGCATGTCATACTTTGGTTCGGCGGTATTGTTGGACGAGACGACCCGGACCAAGCTTACGCGTACGCTTACGCGAGACCGGTTCCCTCGACATGCTTTGCACATAGATGGCTTGCGGGCGACAGTGTCTCCAACTTTAGTTGAACCAAGTGTGGCTACGCCCGGTCCTTGAGAAGGTTAAAACGGAGTCTATTTGACAAACTATCGTTGTGGTTATGATGCGTAGGTGAGATTGGTTCTTACTTAAGCCCATAGCAGCCACGTAAAACATGCAACAACAAAGTAGAGGACGTCTAACTTGTTTTTGCAGGGCATGTTGTGATGTGATATGGTCAAGGCATGATGCTAAATTTTATTGTATGAGATGATCATGTTTTGTAACCAAGTTATCGGCAACTGGGAGGAGCCATATGGTTGTCGCTTTATTGTATGCAATGCAATCGCGATGCAATGCTTTACTTTATTACTAAGCGGTAGTGATAGTCGTGGAAGCATAAGATTGGCGAGACGACAACGATGCTACGATGGAGATCAAGGTGTCGTGCCGGTGACGATGGTGATCATGACGGTGCTTCGGAGATGGAGATCACAAGCACAAGATGATGATGGCCATATCATATCACTTATATTGATTGCATGTGATGTTTATCCTTTTATGCATCTTATCTTGCTTTGATTGACGGTAGCATTATAAGATGATTTCTCACTAAATTATCAAGAAGTGTTCTCCCTGAGTATGCACCGTTGCCAAAGTTCGTCGTGCCCAGACACCACGTGATGATCGGGTGTGATAAGCTCCACGTCCATCTACAACGGGTGCAAGCCAGTTTTGCACACGCAGAATACTCAGGTTAAACTTGACGAGCCTAGCATATGCAGATATGGCCTCGGAACACAGAGACCGAAAGGTCGAGCGTGAATCATATAGTAGATATGATCAACATAACGATGTTCACCATTGAAAACTACTCCATCTCACGTGATGATCGGTTATGGTTTAGTTGATTTGGATCACGTGATCACTTAGAGGATTAGAGGGATGTCTATCTAAGTGGAAGTTCTCAAGTAATTTGATTAACTGAACTTAAACTTATCATGAACTTAGTCCTGGTAGTATTTTGCAAATCATGTTGTAGATCAATAACTCCCGTTGTTGCTTCCCTGTGTTTATTTTGATATGTTCCTAGAGAAAATTGTGTTGAAAAATGTTAGTAGCAATGATGCGGATTGGATCCGTGATCTGAGGTTTATGCTCATTGCTGCACAGAAAAATTGTGTCCTTGATGCACCGCTAGGTGACAGACCTATTGCAGGAGCAGATGTAGACGTTATGAACGTTTGGCTAGCTCAATATGATGACTACTTGATAGTTTAGTGCACCATGCTTAACGGCTTAGAATCGGGACTTCAAAGACGTTTTGAACGTCATGGACCATATGAGATGTTCCAGGAGTTGAAGTTAATATTTCAAGCAAATACCCGAGTTGAGAGATATGAAGTCTCCAACAAGTTCTATAGCTAAAAGATGGAGGAGAATCGCTCAACTAGTGAGCATGTGCTCAGATTGTCTGGGTACTACAATCGCTTGAATCAAGTGGGAGTTAATCTTCCAGATAAGATAGTGATTGACAAAATTCTCTAGTCACCATGACCAAGTTAGTAGAACTTCGTGATGAACTATAATATGCAAGGGATGACGAAAACGACTCCCGAGCTTTTCATGATGATGAAATCGATGAAGGTAGAAATCAAGAAAAACATCAAGTGTTGATGGTAGACAAGACCACTAGTTTCAAGAAAAGGGCAGAGGGAAGAAGGGGAACTTCAAAAAGAACAGCAAGCAAGTTGCTGCTCAAGTGAAGAAGCCCAAGTCTGGTCCTAAGCCTGAGACTAAGTGCTTCTACTGCAAAGGGACTGGTCACTGGAAGCGGAACTGCCCCAAGTATTTGGCGGATAAGAAGGATGGCAAAGTGAACAAAAGTATATTTGATATACATGTTATTGATGTGTACTTTACTAGTGTTTATAGCAACCCCTCAGTATTTGATATTGGTTCAGTTGCTAAGAGTAGTAACTCGAAATAGGAGTTGCAGAATAAACAGAGACTAGTTAAGGGTGAAGTGACGATGTGTGTTGGAAGTAGTTCCAAGATTGATATGATCATCATCGCACACTCCCCTATACTTTCGGGATTAGTGTTGAACTTAAATAAGTGTTATTTGGTTTTTGCATTGAGCATGAATATGATTTGATCATGTTTATAGCAATACGGTTATTCATTAAAGTCAGAGAATAATTGTTGTTCTGTTTACATGAATAAAACCTTCGATGGTCATACACCCAATGAAACAAGTTCGTTGGATCTCGATCATAGTGATACACATATTCATAATATTGAAACCAAAAGATGCAAAGTTAATAATGATAGTGCAACTTATTTGTGGCACTGCCGTTTAGGTCATATTGGTATAAAGCGCATGAAGAAACTCCATGCTGATGGGCTTTCGGAATCACTTGATGCTTGCGAACCATGCCTTGTGGGCAAGATGACTAAAACGCCGTTCTCCGGAACAATGGAGCAAGCAACAGATTTGTTGGAAATCATACATACTGATGTATGTGGTCCGATGAATATTTAAGGCTTGCAATGGGTATCATTATTTTCTGACCTTCACAGATGATTTGAGCAGATATGTGTATATCTACTTAATGAAATAGAAGTCTGATACATTTGAAAAGTTCATATAATTTCAGAGTGAAGTGGAAAATCATCGTAACAAGAAAATAAAGTTTCTACGATCTGATCGTGGAAAAGAGTATTTGAGTTACGAGTTTGGTCTTCAGTTAAAACAATGTGAAATAGTTTCACTACTCACGCCACCTGGAACACCACAGCATAATGGTGTGTCCGAACGTCATAACCATACTTTATTGGATATAGTGCAATCTATGATGTTTCTTACCGATTTACCACTATCATTTTTGGGGTCATGCATTAGAGACAGCTGCATTCACGTTAAAAAAAGGGGCACCATCTATATCCGTTGAGACGACGCCTTATGAACTATGGTTTGGCAAGAAACCAAAGTTGTCGTTTCTTGAAGTTTGGGGTTGCGATGCTTATGTGAAAAAGTTTCATCCTGATAAGCTCAAAACCAAATCGGAGAAATATGTCTTCATAGGATACCCAAAAGGAGACTGTTGGGTACACCTTCTATCACAGATCCTAAGGCAAGACATTCGTTGCTTATAATGGATACTTTCTAGAGAAGGAGTTTCTCTTGAAAGAAGTGAGTGGGAGGAAAGTAGAAAACTTGATAAGGTAATTGTACCTTCTACCTTATTGGAAAATAGTTCATCACAGAAATCTGTTCTTGTGACTACTACACCAATTAGTGAGGAAGCTAATGATGATGATCATGTAACTTCAGATCAAGTTACTACCGAATCTCGTAGGTAAACCAGAGTGAGATCCGCACCAGAGTGGTACGGTAATCCTGTTCTGGAGGTCATGTTACTTGACCATGACGAACCTACGAACTATGAGGAAGCGATGATGAGCCCAGATTCCGCGAAATGGTTTGAGGCCATGAAATCTGAGATATGATCCATGTATGAGAACAAAGTTTGGACTTTGGTTGACTTTCCCGATGATCGGCAAGCAATTGAGAATAAATGGATCTTCAAGAGGAAGACGGACGCTGATAGTAGTGTTACTATCTACAAAGCTAGAATTGTCGCAAAAGGCTTTCGACAAGTTCAAGGTGTTGACTACGATGAGAGCTTCTCACTCGTATCTATGCTTGAGTCTGTCCAAATCATGTTAGTAATTGCCGCATTTTATGAAATCTGGCAAATGGATAAACAAAACTGCATTCCTTAATGGATTTATTAAAGAAGAGTTGTATATGATGCAACCGGAAGGTTTTGTCGATCCAAAGGGAGCTAACAAAGTGTGCAAGCTCCAGCGATCCATTTATGGACTGGTGCAAGCATCTCGAAGTTGGAATATACGCTTTGATGAGTTGATCAAAGCATATAGTTTTATACAGACTTGCGGTGAAGCCTGTATTTACAAGAAAGTGAGTGGGAGCACTACAGCATTTCTGATAAGTATATGTGAATGACATATTGTTGATCAGAAATAATGTAGAATTATTCTGTAAAGCATAAAGGAGTGTTTGAAAGGAGTTTTTTAAAGAAAGACTTCGGTGAAGCTGCTTACATATTGAGCTTCAAGATCTATAGAGATAGATCAAGACGCTTGATAAGTTTTTTCAATGAGTACATACCTTGACAAGATTTTGAAGTAGTTCAAAATGGAGCAGTCAAAGAAAGAGTTCTTGCCTGTATTACAAGGTGTGAAGTTGAGTAAGACTCAAAGCCCGACCACGACAGAAGATAGAAAGAGAATGAAAGTCATTCCCTATGCCTTGGCCATAGGTTCTATAAAGTATGTCATGCTGTATACCAGATCTATTGTATACCCTGCATTGATCTGGCAAGGGAGTACAATAGTGATCTAGGAGTAGATCACTGGACAGTGGTCAGAATTATCCTTAGTGAAATAAGGATATGTTTCTCGATTATGGACATGACAAAAAGGTTCGTCGTAAAGGGTTACGTCGATGCAAGTTTTTGACACTGATCCAGATGAATCTAAAGTCTCAATCTGGATACATACTGAAAGTGGGAGCAATTAGCTAGAGTAGCTCCGTGTAGAGCATTGTAGACATAGAACTTGCAAAATACTTACGGATCTGAATGTGACAGACCCGTTGACTAAAATTATCTCACAAGCAAAACATGATCACACCTTAGTACTCTTTGGGTGTTAATCACATAGATATGTGAACAAGATTACTGACTCTAGTAAACCCTTTGAGTGTTGGTCACATGACGATGTGAACTATGGGTGTTAATCACATGGTGATGTGAACTATTGCTGTTAAATCACATGGTGATGTGAACTAGATTATTGACTCTAGTGCAAGTGGGAGACTGAAGGAAATATGCCCTAGAGGCAATAATAAAGTTATTATTTATTTCCTTACATCATGATAAATGTTTATTATTCATGCTAGAATTGTATTAACCGGAAACACAATACATGTGTGAATACATAGACAAACAGAGTGTCACTAGTATGCCTCTACTTGACTAGCTCGTTAATCAAAGATGGTTATGTTTCCTAACCATGGACAAAGAGTTGTTATTTGATTAACGGGATCACATCATTAGTTGAATGATCTGATTGACATGACCCGTTCCATTAGCTTAGCACCCGATCGTTTAGTATGTTGCTATTGCTTTCTTCATAACTTATACATGTTCCTATGACTATGAGATTATGCAACTCCCGTTTACCGGAGGAACACTTTGGGTACTACCAAACGTCACAACGTAACTGGGTGATTATAAAGGAGTACTACAGGTGTCTCCAATGGTAGATGTTGGGTTGGCGTATTTCGAGATTAGGGTTTGTCACTCCGAGTGTCGGAGAGGTATCTCTGGGCCCTCTCGGTAATACACATCACATAAGCCTTGCAAGCATTATAACTAAGATGTTAGTTGTGAGATGATGTATTACGGAACGAGTAAAGAGACTTGCCCGTAACGAGATTGAACTAGGTATTGGATACCGACGATCGAATCTCGGGCAAGTAACATACCGATGACAAAGGGAACAACGTATGTTGTTATGCGGTCTGACCGATAAAGATCTTCGTAGAATATGTAGGAGCCAATATGGGCATCCAGGTCTCGCTATTGGTTATTGACCGGAGACGTGTCTCGGTCATGTCTACATTGTTCTCGAACCATAGGGTCTGCACGCTTAACGTTACGATGACAGTTATTATGAGTTTATGCATTTTGATGTACCGAAGGTTGTTCGGAGTCCCGGATGTGATCACGGACATGATGCGGAGTCTCGAAATGGTCGAGACGTAAAGATTGATATATTGGAAGCCTATGTTTGGACATCAGAAGTGTTCCGGGTGAAATCGGGATTTTACCGGATTACCGGGAGGGTTACCGGAACCCCCCGGGAGCCAAATGGGCCAACATGGGCCTTAGTGGAAAGGTGAGAGGGCAGCCCACATAGGGCTGCGCCTCCCCCCTCTCCCTAGTCCTATTAGGACTAGGAGAGGGGCCGGCCACCTCTCTCTTTCTCTTCCCCTTTGGGGAATCCTATTAGGAATAGGATTGGGGGGGGGGGGAGTCCTACTCCCGGTAGGAGTAGGACTCCTCCTGCGCCTCCTAGCTTGGCCGGCCAGCCTCCCCCCTTCATCATTTATATACGGGGGCAAGGAGCACCTCTAGACACACAAGTTGATCCTTGGTGATCGTTCCTTAGCCGTGTGCGGTGCCCCCCCACCATATTCCACCTCGATCATATCGTTGTAGTGCTTAGGCGAAGCCCTGCGTCGGTAGAACATCAAGATCGTCACCACGCCGTCGTGCTGATGGAACTCCTCCCCGAAGCTTTGCTGGATCGGAGCCCGGGGATCGTCATCGAGCTGAACGTGTGCTAAGAACTCGGAGGTGCCGGAGTAACGGTGCTTGGATCGGTCGGATCGGGAAGACGTACGACTACTTCCTCTACGTTGTGTGATCGCTTCCGCAGTCGGTCTGCGTTGGTACGTAGACACCACTCTCCCCTCTCATTGCTATGCATCACCATGATCTTGCGTGTGCGTAGGAAATTTTTTGAAATTACTACGTTCCCCAACACTTTTGGCCCCCGGTGTTCGGTGGACGGGGCTCCTCGTTGTCGTTCTCTCTTTGCGACCCCTTCTCCTTGTCTTCGGCATTTAACTTGCCGGCCTGTTTGAATACCCAACAACTCCAGTGAGTATGAGTGGTTGCTTTATCGGGGGTGCCATGGATCTGGCATGGACGATTGAGTATGCAGTCCAGGCTGGAAGGGCCCTGATTATTTCTTTCATATGGTTTCTTCCGCTCACCGGACTTGGAGCCACTGAATCCGGCGTTGACCGCCGTGTCATTGGTATTGTCACCATTGTTTCCACGCTTGTGCCTATTGCATCGGGGCTTGCCGTTGCTATTTATAGCTTCCAAAGTGCCAGTTTCGCCTGCATTGTTATTTCTACGGGCTAGCCAGGCGGGTCATAAGTGCTATGAGGGCTGCCATGGACTTCGGCTTTTGTTGGCCGAGGTGTAGGGCGAGCCATTCATCCCGGATGCTATGTTTAAAGGCCGCTAGGGCTTCGACATCCAGACAGCCGATGATCTGGTTCTTTTTGGTTGAGAACCTAGTCCAGAATTTCCTGGCTGACTCTCCGGGCTGTTGAATTATGTGACTTAAGTCGTCGGCATCCGGTGGTCAAACATATGTACCTTGGAAGTTGTCAAGCAAGGCTTCTTCCAAGTCCTCCTAACTGCCAATGGAGTTTTCAGGTAGGTTGTTCAGCCAGTGCCGGGCTGGCACCTTGAGTTTTAAGGGGACGTATTTGATGGCATGAAGGTCATCGCCGTGGGCCATACGAATATGGAGAATAAAGTCTTCAATCCATACCGCGGGATCTGTGGTTCCATCATATGCTTTTATATTCACGGGTTTGAACCCTTCTGGGAATTCATGTTCCATTACTTCGTCAGAGAAGCAGAGAGGGTGTGTGGCGCCTCTATATCGGGCCAGATTGTGACATAGTTCGGATGGAGTCCGTTTGCGGCTTTCGGCTCGGACGTGATTGTTCTTACCATCGTCACGCATCGGGGCATGCCCCCGCGATCCGTAGATCGATCTGGCCGGACCTGCTTTATTCTTGAGGTCCTGCCGCAGGTCATATGTGTATCCCTGAGCAGTTTTGTCTCTGCCTTTATGGCGAGGTAGGACGGGCCGGTGTTCGGCTTGAGTTGCCGTTTTGTCCCGGCCACGTTGTGGTCGATCACCCGCATTACGCACTGATGGTACGGGCGCAAGTGCTTCATCATCGAATTGAGGTAGCAGTTTATGCTTCGGATAACTTTTGGTTGGGCGCTCGAGGCCGTATTCTTCAGCTGTCGGGAGATCAGTCCATCTATCATTGAGCAGATCTTGATCAGCTTGAAGCTGCTGCTGCTTCTTTTTCAGGCTCCTTCTAGTGGCTATTAGGCGTTGCTTAAAGCACTCCTGCTCGAGAGGTTCCTCAGGCATGATAAAGTCTTTGTCGCCGAGGCTCACCTCATCCTCGGAGGGTGGAAGATAATTACTGTCCTCCGAGTCTTCGTTTGCATCCTATATGTTAGGGCTAACTAGACCATCCTCCCGATTGTCTTGTTCAGAGTTTTGTTCGATGGGGTTTTCTTGGTCTTCGGCATCATCCGGGGTGTTGTTGTCTCTCGTGCCGGTATTGCTGTCTTTGTTGCAGCGTGATTTAGAGAGGCGGTGTCGGCACTTTTGTTGTATCTCGGGAGGTTTATCCTCTACTGGATTTTTCTCTTTATCGCTGTCACCCTCCTTGGGTGCATCCACCATGTACACGTCATACGAAGAGGTGGCCGTCCAGCGTCCGGTAAACGACGGGTTTTCGGCTTGCTCCTCTCCGGCATCGTCGTCCATACCATCAATGTCTTCGGAGCCGTAACCGAGCACGTCAGTTAAGTCCTCTACTATGGCAATGAAGTGGGTGGTGGGTGGGACGTAAAATTCCCCGCTCTCAGCCCCTAGTCCGGGCTGGACGTAGTTCGGACGTTGCTCCTCGATAATCATGAGGGATCGCATCAAGTCCAGAGCCTCGCTTAAAGGTGAGGTTTGTTGAGGGAGAAAAGAATTCATGGAGTATGGCATGAAGGGAATTCCTTGGCCGAGCTAACACGATGCTGACTCCGAGAGTTCGGAGCTGGCGTCCGGGGAAGAGTCCGGCTTGCTGATGGATGTCGGTGACACTGCTTTCTCCGGCTCTCCTGTACTGGGCCTAGTGGCCACAGAAAGTCCGTTGGTTTAAAAATTCCGTCTTCGGTACTGGCGAGGTGCTCCGGCTCTAAGGCCAGAGCAGAGGTTGGGGTCGTGAATCCTTGGAAGATCAAGTCTCCTCGGATATCAGCGACATAATCCAGGTTTCCAAAACTAATCTGGTGACCTAGGGCGTAGGTGTCGATCTGCTCTAGATGGCCAAGCGAGTTGGCCCGCAATGCGAAGACGCCAAATACAAAGATCTGGCCGGGGAGAAAAACCTCCCCTAGGGCAGCATCCTTGCAGATGATGGATGAAGCCATCAAACCTTCTGATGGCGACACATTGGAACTCTCTATGAAAGCACCAATGCCCATGTGAAAACCGGCGGATCTCGGGTAGGGGGTCTCGAACTATGAGTCTGAGGTTGATGGTAATAGGAGACAAGGGACACGAAGTTTTACCCAGGTTCGGGCCCTCTTGATGGAGGTAATACCCTACGTCCTTCTTGATTAATATTTATGAGTATGGGGTTTACAAGAGTTGATCTACCACGAGATCATAATGGCTAAAACCCTGGAAGTCCATCTTAAATGATTATGATTGCCTCCACGCACTAGGCCCTCCAATTTATATAGATACCAGAGGGGACTAGGGTTGTACAAACGCGGTTACAGAGAAAGGAATCTTCATATCCGAACGTCAAGCTTGCCATCCACGCCAAGGAGAGTCCTATCCGGACACGGGTGAGAGTCTTCGGTCTTGTATCTTCATAGCCCATCAGTCTGGCCCATGTCCAACAGGCCGGACACCCGAGGATCCCTTAGTACAGGACTCCCTCACCAGGCAACCCAGCTTGGCCAAAACTTAAGTCATAACAATGCATATAATAGCAAAGAAAAGGTACATATGCGGAAGAGGACACAGATGTGTTGAACTTGATGCTCGGAAAATAATAATAAGCTTCAGTAAAAGAAGCCCCCAGGTATTATGAGTGTATACATTTAAGGATGTGCACATCATAGGTGTGCGGTTTGACCGCACAAGAGCTAAAGAGCTAAATGAAAAGTTAAAGAGAGGAAAAAATAATGGAAACAAAGGGAGAAGAAGACGAACAAAGAGTCCGGCTCTAGGCATAGAATCTTCCGAGTCTGGCGGCATTCCACGGGTTCGGCTCTAAGCGGTTGTCCGATGCATCATGCAGGCGGTACGCTCCTGCAGTGAGAACTTCATCTATGATGAAGGGAACCTCCCACTTGGGCTTGAGTTTGTCATTTTTCTTATCTAGATAGCGTAAAACGAGTTCGCTAACGTTGTAAGTCTTGGCCCGCACTTCCCTGCTTTGATATCTGCGAGCCTGCTGTTGATAAAATGTGGAACGTGCTTTTGCGACGTCGCGTTCCTCCTCCAGGGCATCTAAGCCATCCTGCCGATCAAGCTCGGCCTCTCTCTCTTCATACATGCGCACTCGAGGTGAGTCATGAATAATGTTGCAGGGCAACACAGCCTCTGCGCCGTACACCATGAAGAAGGGTGTATATCCGGTAGTGCGATTGGGCATGGTTCGCAGCCTCCAGAGTACAGAGTCGAGCTCCTCAACCCAGTGCTTGTCTGATTCTTGCAAAGACCGCACTAGTCGAGGCTTAATGCCACTCATAATAAGACCATTAGCTCATTCGACTTGACCGTTTGTTTGTGGATGATAGATGGAGGCGTAATCGATCTTAATGCCTAGGTTAGCACACCAGGCTTTCACCTCATCGGCTGTAAAATTGGAGCAGTTATCGGTGATGATGCTGTGTGGGACGCCATAACAGTGTACAACACCAGATACAAAGTCTATCACTGGTCTGGCTTCGGCTGTTTTAACTGGTTCATCCTCTATCCATTTGGTGAATTCATCTACCATGACCAGCAGATATTTTTTCTTATGGCTTCCACCTTTAAGGGGTCCGACCATATCTAGCCCCCAGACTGCAAAAGGCCAAGTAATGGGGATTGTTTGTAGAGCGGTGGGAGGCATATGGCTTTGGTTGGCGAAAAGCGGGCATCCGACACAACATTGGACAAGGTCCTGTGCATCTGCTCGGGCTGTTAGCGAATAGAAACCTGCACGGAAGGCCTTACTTACAAGGGCCCGAGCCGCGACGTGGTGATCACTGAGAACACCGTGAATTTTGGCCAAGAGCTGCCATACCTCTTCTTCGGAGATACATCTTTGAAGTACTACGGTAGCGCTTTTATTCTAGAGCTCTCCATCATGGACCTTGTACACTTTCGAGCACTGAACAATGCAGCGAGCCTCATTCTGGTCCTCAGAGAGCTCCCGCCTATTAAGGTAGGCCAAGAACATTTCGGTCCATGGGGCAATTACTTCCATTATTAGATGGGCCAATAGTGTTATTTCGGTGGCTGAGCCCCGATGATATTGATATTTGTTCGGAATCTGGGGGTATAGTCGGATCCGGGCTAGTGTTGCGACTCTCATCCTGCCACACCACAGATGGCTTGAAGAGCCTTTCCAAAAGGATGTTAGGTCGGACGGGGTAGCGCTTGGCGCCCATGTGAGCAAGGACATCCGCCGCTTGATTACTTTGTCGAGCCACATGATGAAACTCAAGTCCCTCGAACTGAGCTGATATCTTGAGTACGACATTATGATAGGCCGCCATCTTTGGATCCTTGGCATCAAAGTCTCCATTTATTTGGGATATTGCGAGATTTGAATCCCTGCGCACCTCCAGGCGTTGTATGCCCATGGAGGTAGCCATGCGAAGACCATGCACCTCGTATTTGGCTGCATTGTTGGAGTCTATGTATAATATTTAAAGTACACACTGGACTGTGTCTCCAGTGGGGGATGTTCAAGCGACGCCTGCTCCTAAACCAGCCAGCATTTTAGAGCCATCAAAGTACATGACCTAGTTGGAATATGTGCCATACTCTTTAGGGAGTTTGGCCTCTGTCCATTCGGCGACGAAGTCGGCCAATACATGGGATTTTATGGCCCGGCGTGGTTTGTATGCTATGTCAAATGGTAGGACGTCCATAGCCCACTTGGCAATCTGACCCGTAGCGTCACGGTTATTTATTATATCATCGAGTGGTACTTCGGAAGCTACCATAATCGAACACTTTTGGAAGTAGTGTCGTAGCTTCCGAGATGCCATGAATACCACATATGCTATATTTTGGTAATGACGGTACCGGATTTGCATGGTGTGACGATAGTGGATACGTAGCATACCGGTTTTTGGAGTGGGAGCTTGTGTCTTTCCTCCTCTCGCTCAATGATGAGCACTGCGTTCGCCACCTGGTGTGTTGCAGAGATGTATAATAACATCGGTTCGCCAACGTTTGGTGCGGCAAGGATTGGGTTGCTCGCTAAAAGAGCCTTTATTTCCTCCAGTCCGACTTTTGCTGCTTCCGTCCACTCGAAGTGGTCGTGTAACACCCACGATGCGGCTATATCTCCCACGTGTCGGAGCATGACTTAGAGGCATAACCACATTGTAGGCAGTGTCGCAAGAGGGGTAATCTTTACACATCCCATGTATTGAATAAGAAAGAGGTACATAGTTGGCTTACAATCACCACTTCACACAATAACATAAATATAGCATTACAATCATGCAGATACAATCAAGGTCCGACTATGAAACCAAAATAAAGACAACCCCAAATGCATAAGATCCCCGATCACCCCAACTGGGCTCCACTACTGATCATCTGGAAAAGAAACGTAGTATCGTCCTGAGTCCTCATCGAACTCCCACTTTAGCTCAGTCGTATCTCCTGGAATGGTATCATCGACACCTGCATCTGGTTTTGGAGGTAATCTGTGACTCACGGGGACTCATCAAACACACACCCTCGCAATCAAGCCTATTTAAGATTATAGGTAGGGAAAAGGTATGAGGTTGAGCTGCAGCAAGCACTAGCATATATGGTGGCTAACATACGCAAATGAGAGCGAGAAGAGAAGGCAAAGCATGTTCGAGAATCTATGATCGAGAAGTGATCCTAGAAATACTTACGTTCAAGCGTAACCCGAGACCGTGTTCTCTTCCCGGACTACGCCGAAAAGCGACCATCATGGCTACACACGCGGTTGATCCATTTTAATTAAGTTAAGTTTCAAGTTTTCTGCAACCGGACATTAACAAATTCCCATCTTCCCATAACCGCGGGCACGACTTTCGAAAGTTCAAATCCCTGCAGGGGTGTCCCAACTCATCCCATCACAAGCTCTCATGGTAAACGAAGGATATACCTTCTCCCAGGACGGCCCGATCAGACTCGGAATCTCGGTTACAAGACATCTCGACAATGGTAAAACTAAACCGGCAAAGCCGCCCGAATGTGCCGACAAATCCCGATAGGAGCTGCACATATCTCGTTCTCAGGGCACACCGGGTAAGCAATCCGTACAACTAAAACTAACCCTCAAGTTTCCCCGGGGTGGCGCTGCAAGGGGCTCTTGTTTGGACCAACACTCAGAGGAGCACTGGCCCGGGGGTTTAAAATAAAGATGACCCTTGAGTCTGCAGAACCCAAGGGAAAAGGCTAGGTGGCAAATGCTAAAACCAAGGTTGGGCCTTGCTGGAGGAGTATTATTCAAGGCGAACTGTCAAGGGGTTCCCATTATAACCCAACCGCGTAAGGAACGCAAAATCAAGGAACATAACACCGGTATGACGGAAACTAGGGCGGCAAGAGTGGAACAAAACACCAGGCATAAGGCCGAGCCTCCCACCATTTACCAAGTATATAGATGCATTAAAGTAGACAATATATAATAATGATATCCCAACAATAAACATGTTCCAACAAGGAAAAAACTCCAATCTTCACCTACAACTAGCAACGCTATAAGAGGGCTGAGCAAAGCGGTAACATAGCCAAACAACGGTTTGCTAGGACAAGGTGGGTTAGAGTTTTGACATGGCAATATGGGAGGCATGATAAAAGCATGTGGTAGGTATCGCAGCGTAGGCATAGCAATAGAGCGAGCAACTAGCAAGCAAAGATAGAAGTGATTTCGAGGGTATGGTCATCTTGCCTGCAAAGTTCTCTGAGTTGACGTAAGCTTGATCCTCGTAAGCGTTATCAAAGGGAACCACGATCAACCACGGTGCAATGCGCAAGCATCTTGATGCAAAACATGGCATGATATGCGGGACGTGATATGCAATGCATATGCATGCTTTGGAAAGGAAAGGTTGAACCAGGCCTCAACTTGGCAAACCAAGAGCGCGCTAGAAAGATGAGTTGATTTCGGTCGAAATCGACATAAAGATCACCAAAATCGGATGCACGGTTTGCAAATGTCAAGCAAAACAAAAATGGCACTATGCTGCGATTAACAGCACGATGCCATCCAAATGCATCAAGAAAAATAAGCTACTACACTCTAACATAGCAACAAAGCACATGGCAGTGATCCTCTCAAGATGCTTGACAAAAGATGAACACTGAGCAACGGCTAAATCACACAATAGCAGGTTCAAACAAGCATGGAAAAAGTGCAAAAGATATCAGGTTCACAGACTTAGTGAAAATAACATGTCAGGAATTAACATCAGGAAGCAATGTTTAGAGCAAGATAACAACATGCTACATGAACATATCATGGCAAAGCAAGGCATGGCATGAAACTACTCAAAGCATATAACAAAAGTCCCTTACTGACCATAAGACAAAAGGGATCAGAAAATACAATGGCAACCATGTAAACACAGCAAGTTTCGTTATTAGATTCAGACTTAGCAGAAAACTGGACATGGCAGAAACAGAGTTACGTAGGCATGTTTGCGAGCTTGATGCACTCACCACAAGGCATTGCATGAGAAAATAAACAAACACCCAGCAAGAAGACATGATCAAGTAGCTAAACATGGCAAGAACCAACTCATAGCATGCATGGATCAACTACAACAACCTTGGCAAAATTGATTAACATGTAAACAGTCTGCCAAGAACATTTTATAGCAAAGGTAGAGCAAAATTGAGTCATGCTAAGGTGCTCCATAATTGCAAACAAAAACATGGATGGATAGAACATAACAATATCTCAAAATCATCCTTACTGAACATGCTCAAAAGAGGCATGGATCACTCTGTAGCAACAAGAATACATGGCACAAAAATATAATTAGGGAAATGACTTAGAAGAATTCTAAGTCCCTGAAATCAGCAACATCACGAGAGCTACTTTGTATGCTTTTGCTAGTCACCACAGTTATCACAAAAATACATGGCATACACCCATGTAAAGATGGCATGGCATAGCCCAAAACACATGTAGGGCTCAAGTTCATTGGAGGCACACATTAAACATGGCAAAAATGACAAATGTCCATAATCTGTTAAGAATCAGAAACTAACATTACATAGCACTCTTGCAACAACATTTAGGGCATCAAGATTGACTCAAATGAACATGGTGCAATTGAATGAAATGAAGTGCACTTCCAGACGAACAATTTCATATGCTACACGCCCAAAATGGAGCTACGGATGCAAAGTTATGATGTGATGAACAATGCTAAAAATATTAGGGACTTTGGCAGAAAACGGGGTCAAACCTAATTTTCAGATCTGGATCTGGGCACGGATTTTGATGTTGGCTGGAACAGTAGCTGCAGGATCGCCGGAGTTCTGCGAGGTGGCCGAAGAAGGTGGAGGGGGCCGGCGAGGTCTCCGGCGAGGTGGTGGCGTCCGCGGGCGATGAGGAGGCCGGTCGAGTGATGACGGAGAAGGAGGCCGGCGATGGCACGTGCGGTGGCCGGCGACGTGGCGGAGGCGGCCGGAGACGTGCTCGGGCGGCGGAGTAGGCGAGCTGGGTGGCGGGGTCGGCGTAGGCGGCGACCCAGTTCGGGCCCGTTGGGGGCCGGATCGAGGCTCGTGGGCCCGCGCGGTTGGCGGCGAAGTGGGCGCGAGACGGCGGCGAATCCAGCGCTGACACGTGGCGGCGGTGGAGGAGGCAGACACGTCCGGCCGGTGGAGAGGAAATGTCCGGCGGCGCGAGGGGAAGTAGGTTAGGGTTTCATCCACAAATTTCGGGGTGATGTACCTATTTATAGATAGAGGGAGCTAGGAGACTCCAAATGAGGTGCGGTTTTAGGCCACGCGATCGTGATCGAACGACCGAGTGGATGGAGGAGGTTTAGCTGGGCTTTGGGCCACTTTGGAGAGGTGTTGGGCTGCAACACACACGAGGCCTTTGCGGTTCCTCGGTTAACCATTGGAGTATCAAACGAAGTCCAAATGGCATGAAACATGACAGGCTGTCTACCGGTAGTGTACAAAGGCCGCTTGGAAAGTCTCGGTCCAATCTGAGAACGTTTAACACCCGCACACGAAAAGAAGCAAAAGGGGATGCCGTAGGACATAGGAGTGCCAGAATGCAAAACGGACAACGGGGAAAATGCTCGGATGCATGAGACGAACACGTATGCAAATGCAATGCACTTGATGACATGATATGAGATGCAAGAGAAGGACAAAAACAAAACAAAGAGAAAACCCAACCACGAGGGAATATCATAACTTAGTGCCGAAAATGGCAAGAGTTGGAATACAAATATGGCAAGTTACATATGGGGCGTTACAACACTCCACCACTACGAAAGGATCTCGTCCCGAGATCTAGGACTGGAAAAACTCCGGATATTCGGAATGGAGGTGGTACTCGCTTCACTTTCACTTTCAGGAATTTGATAGACTTGTTGCGAGTCTTGCGCTTAGTTTCTTCAACAATAGCAACGGGATGCTCATGATAAGACAAGTATTCTTGGAGATCAATTTCGTCGAAGTTGATGGTGCGATCAGGAGTCTTGAAACACTTGCGGAGCTGAGACACCTGAAACACGTCGTGCACGTTTGCAATGTTGGATGGAAGCTCAAGTTGATAGGCGAGATCGCAACTTTTGCCAATTATATTGAAAAGACCCACGTATCTAGGGGCAAGCTTCCCTTTGATACCGAAGCGACGAGTACCTTTCATTGGAGAGACGCGGAGGTAGACATGGCCTCCTGTTCTCGAAAGCCAAGTCACGATGCTTGCTATCATAGTAACTCTTCTGGCGTGATTTCACGGCTTTGACATTTTCACGAATGACTTTGCACATTTCTTCAGCCTCTATGATCAAGTCATTGCCAAGAAGTTGGCATTCACCAGTCTCTGACCAGTTAAGAGGAGTACGGCACTTTCTGCCATAGAGAATCTCGAATGGGGCCTTGCGCGAACTCGCTTGGAAGCTGTTGTTGTATGAGAACTCGGCATATGGAAGACAATCTTCCCACTTCATACCAAAAGAAATGACACATGCCCTGAGCATATCTTCAAGAATTTGATTGACTCGCTCGACTTGGCCACTAGTTTGAGGATGAAAGGCTATGCTGAAGCAAATGTTGGTGCCCATAGACTTCTGAAAGGAGTCCCAGAACTTAGAGGTAAAGATGCTTCCACAATCTAAAGATATCAACTGCGGAATGCCATGCAAAGAGACAATCCTGGAGGTATATAGCTCTGCAACTAAGCTGTTGTGATAGATTCTTTGATAGGAAGAAAATGAGCCACTTTAGTGAGCTTGTCGATGACAACAAAGATAGCATCATTGCCACGCTTTGACTTTGGAAATCCAGTCACGAAGTCCATCTCAACATGGTCAAACTTCCATTCTGGAATGGCAAGAGGTTGGAGGAGACCAGCTGGTCGTTGGTGTTCTTCTTTCACTCTTCTCCAGACATCACATTCATTCACGAACTGAGCAATCTCGCGCTTCATTCAAGTCCACCAATATGACTGCTTAAGGTCATGGCACATCTTTGTACTTCCACGGTGAATAGAGAGGAGTGAACTATGAGCCTCATTCATAATGACTTTAGAAGGTCACCCTTAGGAACAACAATGCGATCCTCAAAGAATAGAGTATCCTTGTCATCAAGGCGATAGCACTTGTACTTGGGTTGACTCTTGGTAATCCCAATCTTCACCTTCTTCACCATAGCATCAAGAAGTTGAGCCTCGCGAATCTGACCTTCCAAAGTAGGAGAGACTTGGATGTTGGCAAGGAATCCTTGAGGAACAACTTGGAGATTAAGTTTGCAGAAAGCTTCACAAAGATCCGGTTGGAAGGGCTTGATAATCAAACTGTTGCAGTAAGCCTTCCTGCTCAAAGCGTCAGCAATGACATTGGCCTTGCCTGGAGTATATTCAATACTAGGATTATACTCTTGAATCATTTCGACCAAACGAGTCTCCCTGAGGTTGAGGTTGGGCTGAGTGAAGATGTACTTGAGACTCTTACGATCAGTGAAGATGTCCTCTTTTCTTCCCAACAAGAGATGTCTCCATGTTACAAGAGCATGGACAACTGCCGCCAACTCGAGGTCATGAGTGGGATAGTTCTTTTCGTTGGGATTCAACTGGCGAGAGGTATAGGCCACAACTTTCTTCTCTTGCATCAACACAGCACCGAGACCTTGAAGGGAAGCATCACAGAAAACCTCGAATGGTTTGGATTCATCAGGACGAGTCAGAACTGGAGCTTTGACTAACTTCTCTTTGAGGGTGTTGAAAGCGATGTCACATTCAGGCGTCCAGACATACTTCACATGCTTCTGGAGAAGGTTGGAAAGAGGCTTCACGATCTGAGAGAAATTCTTAATGAACCTTCGACAATAGCTTGCGAGCCCAAGAAAACTGCGGAGTTGCTTCACATTATGAGGTGGTTCCCAATTTACAATTGCAGACACCTTCTCAGGATTAACAGCTATGCCCTTGGTGGAGATGATATGCCTAAGGTAGAGAACCTCATCAAGCCAAAACTCACACTTTGAAAATTTCGCATAGAACTGATGTTCTCTGAGTTTGTCCAGCACCAATCTCAAGTGCTTGGCATGATCCTCCTTGTTCTTGGAGAAGACCAAAATGTCATCGAGATAGACCAAGACGAAGTCATTTGTTTAGGGGTTGAAGATGAAGTTCATCATGCCAGAGAATGTTGGAGGAGCGTTGACAAGGCCGAAAGACATGACAGTGTATTCATATGAACCATAACTTGTCCTGAAAGCTGTCTTGGGGATGTCTTGTTCACGAATGCTAATCTGATGATAGCCCATATGGAGGTCAAGCTTGGAGAATACTAGAGCACCCTTGAGTTGTTCGAAAAGCTCATTGATGTTGGGAAGTGGGTCCTTGTTCTTTATGGTCTTCTTGTTCAATGGACGGTAGTCGACATAAAGTCGGTCCGTTCCATCCTTATTCTTGACAAAAAGAACACCACAACCCCATGGAGAAGAACTTGGTCGGATGAGACCCATAGCCTCTTGAATATCGAGTTGTTTCTTCAGCTCCTTCAACTCTTCTGGTCCAAGCTTGTAAGGACATTCGCAAACAGGTTCCATGCCAGGCTCAAGATCGATGACGAATTCAACTGGCCGGTGAGGAGGCATTCCTGGAAGCTCTTCTAGAAAGACGTCTTGATATTCACAAATGACTGGAATCTGAGAGATGGCATCCAACTCGCCCTTTTCATTGTGAGAAAACAGTCGAATGGTATCGTCACGAGGGGCAAAGACAATCACATCCTCAGATGAATGTTTCAATTGAATCTGCCTGGAAGCACAATCAAGCTGAGCCTTGTGCTTAGAAAGCCAGTCCATTCCGGGAATAAGATCAATATCCGAGTCACCAAGAACATTAGGAGAAGACAGAAACTTATGGTCGCCCATCTTGATAGACACATCCGGAACAAAAACTCGAGAAGTCATTTGTCGGGCCAGAGAAACAATAGAAAAAGGCCTCGGCAAAACTTGAGTAACCAAATCATGCATAGCCACAAAAGGTCTTGAAATGACAGAATGCGATGCACCAGTATCAAAAAGGACTGTTGCAGGGATATCGTTAACAGGAAGGTTACCCATGATCACTTCTGATGAGTCCTCTGCCTGAGCTGCGTTCATCATGTTAACCTTTGCAAACTTGGGATTATGCTTGACCACTGGATTGCTAGCAGATCTCACAGGAGGAGGAGGAGGAGGAGGAAGGCGCCTCTGGTTGAAGCATTTGTTTGCATAGTGACACTTGTGCTGACACTTGTTGCACGTGACCTCTGAGAGCGGATGGTGATATGGAGAACTTGACCTTGGAGCATGAGACGAAGTATTGTTCTGAAAGCCTGGGTTGGGTGGGTGGGAAGATCCATTGCCACCTTTGCTCTTCTGCTGATAAGGCTGGCGGAATGGAGGAGGAGGAGGAGGCAACCAATACTTTTGCTGCTTAGCTGCCACTTGAATTGAGGAAGAAGGAGTTGCATCCCTGACTCTCTTCTTGGAAGCATCACACATGAGCTGAGCAGCTATTGCTTTAGTGCCATATTGTAGAACTCATCATACTTTTTTGGTTCAAAAAGCACGAGGGCTAGTTGCAGATCCTCTCTGAGGCCACCTCTGAACTGATAAATCATGCCCTTCTTGTCAGGGACGTCTTGCTTAGCGAAATGAGCGAGCTTCTGGAACATGATGTTGTACTTGTAAATAGAAAAGCTGCCTTGCTTCAGATTGCGGAAGTCCTCACACTTGCTCTCAACAACACTCTGAGGAATGTGGTGAGCTCTGAAGTCTTGGCAGAATTCATCCCAGGTAATCACACGACCTCCTCTAGAATCTTTGTATTGTTGATACCACTCTGCAGCTTGGTCTTTGAGTTGGAACGAAGCAAACTTGACAAAGTCCTCAGGCCTGACATTGCTGCACTTGAAATGTTTGCATATATCCACGAGCCAATCATCAACGTCTGTGGCCTCAACACAGTTACTGAAGGTCTTTGGCTGGTTTGCGAGGAACTGGTTGAGGGTAGCAAACTGATTTTGATTGTTGTCATTGCCTTGATTTCCTTGGTTGCTCTCTTGCAAGAGTTGCATACTCAGCTGCGTGTTAGCGTTGGTAGCGTCCATCATGGCTTTCCATGCCTCCGGAGGCGGAGGTGGTGGCAGTGGTTCTGGATTTTGACGCGTTGGAGGAGCCATCCTGAAGAGGGTGACATCCGTTAGCATCTTGATAGACATATATTCAATATGAATCAAATGGATCGAAATTGCAACATAAAGCCTTAACATTCGAACAAGAATGAACGAATGAATTCCAAATTAAATGGTCACACTTCCATAAATTGAGACGCCACTTAGATAGAGGTAGATGAATAAAACAACAAGGTACGGACATGAACAAATACTTGGTAAGGATTAACCAATCACAAACCAAATATCCGCGGAAGAAATACTAGAGCTACAAGAATTCCCACCTATGAAACTCCCGAAATTTTGCGGTTATGCAATCAGGTGTTGCTGATACAGGGGAAGCATAATATCTCACCCAAAGCTAGCAAATCCTACATCCAGCTGTATCCGTCCTTCAACACATTACCAAGAAACCTTCGGAAATCATTTACCTAAAACTTCAAAAAGCATCCGTTATACGAGTTATGGCAATACTCCTGAACTCCCGCCCCAGTACTGGGTGGCGTCGAGGTTATCTCACCAACAACTGCATAAACGAGATTTTCAATGTCGGTGAAACTCAGGTATTCCAGAACTGCAATGCTAAAATTGTGACGACAACACCTCGGAGCTCAACTCCCCGGGACAATGCCACAACCCCTAAATGTCAGGAAGCACGAAGAACAATGTTCTCGTCACAAAACTATCGGAACGATTCCAAGATACCCGCGTGATCCTAAATTTTTTTAGTGAAATTTGAGAAGAGAAGAGTCTAATCTCTACGTCGGGATGCCTCACCAGAGCGACGAAGGGACTGAGGGATAAAAAAATCCTACTCTCCGATATATATAATCCTATAAGACTCAAAACTTTTTTCTAGACTCAACAACGCTAGCGATTTGATCAAGCAGGGGGCTCCTAAGTCGGGGAAGGCTCTGATACCAACTTGTAATACCCACGATGCGGCACGACTTAGAGGCATAACCTCATTGTAGGCAATGTCGCAAGAGGGGTAACCTTTACACGTCCCATGTACTGAATAAGAAAGAGGTAGATAGTTGGCTTACAATCGCCACTTCACACAATAACATAAATATAGCATTACAATCATCCAGATACAATCAAGGTCCGACTACGGAACCAAAATAAAGATAACCCAAAATGCATAAGATCCCCGATCGCCCCAACTGGGCTCCACTACTGATCGTCTGGAAAAGAAACGTAGTATCGTCCTAAGTCCTCAACGAACTCCCACTTGAGCTCAGTCGTATCTCCTGGAATGGTATCATTGGCACCTGCATCTGGTTTTGGAGGTAATCTGTGAGTCACGGGGAATTAGCAAACTCACACCTTCGCGATCAAGACTATTTAAGCTTATAGGTAGGGAAAGGTATGAGGTGGAGCTACAGAGAGCACTAGCATATATGGTGGTTAACATACGCAAATGAGAGAGAGAAGAGAAGGCAAAGCATGTTCGAGAATCTGTGATCAAGAAGTGATCCTAGAAATACTTACGTTCAAGCATAACCCGAGACCGTGTTCTCTTCCCGGACTACGCCGAAAAGAGACCATCACGGCTACACACGCGGTTGATCCATTTTAATTAAGTTAAGTTTCAAGGTTTCTACAACCAGACATTAACAAATTCCCATCTGCCCATAACGGCGTGCACGAATTTCGAAAGTTCAAATCCATGCAGGGGTGTCCCAACTTAGCCCATCACAAGCTCTCACGGTCAACGAAGGATATACCTTCTCCCAGGACGGCCCGATCAGACTCGGAATCCCGGTTACAAGACATCTCGATAATGGTAAAACTAAACCAGCAAAGCCGCCCGAATGTGCCGACAAATCCCGATAGGAGCTGCACATATCTCGTTCTCGGGGCACACCAGATAAGCAATCCATACAACTAAAACCAACCCTCGAGTTTCCCCGAGGTGGCGCCGCAAGGGGCTCTAGTTTGGACCAACACTCAGAGGAGCACTGGCCCGGGGGTTTAAAATAAAGATGACCCTTGAGTCTGCAGAACCCAAGGGAAAAGGCTAGGTGGCAAATGCTAAAACCAAGGTTGGGCCGTGCTGATGGAGTTTTATTCAAGGCGAACTGTCAAGGGTTCCCATTATAACCCAACCGCGTAAGGAACACAAAATCAAGGAACATAACACTGGTATGACAGAAACTAGGGCGGCAAGAGTGGAACAAAACACCAGGCATAAGGCCGAGCCTTCCACCCTTTACCAAGTATATAGATGCATTAAAGTAGAAAAGATATAATAAAGATATCCCAACAATAAACATGTTCCAACAAGGAACAAACTCCAATCTTCACCTGCAACTAGCAACGCTATAAGAGGGGCTAAGCAAAGCGGTAACATAGCCAAACAAGATTTTGCTAGGACAAGGTGGGTTAGAGTTTTGACATGGCAATATGGGAGGCATGATAAAGCATGTGGTAGGTATCACATCATAGGCATAGCAATAGAGAGAGCAACTAGCAAGCAAAGATAGAAGTGATTTCGAGGGTATGGTCATCTTGCCTGCAAAGTTCTCGGAGTTGACGTAAGCTTGATCCTCATAAGTGTTCTCAACGGGTTCCTCGATCATGACTCGTCTCCTGGCTCTACCCAAAGCAAGAACACAAGCAAAAGGGAACCAAGATCAACCACGGTGCAATGCACAATCATCATGATGCAAAACATGGCATGATATGTGGGACGTGATATGCAATGCATATGCATGCTTCGGAAAGGAAAGATTTAACCAGGCCTCAACATGGAAAACCAAGAGCGCCTCTGGAAAGATGAGTTGATGTCGGTCGAAATCGATATAAAAATCACTGGAATCGGATGCGCGGTTTCCAAATGGCAAGCAAAACAAAAATGGCACTAAGTTGGGATTAACAGCATGATGCCATCTAAATGCATCAAGAAAAATAAGCAACTGCACTCTAATGTAGCAACAAAGCACATGGAAGTGATCCACTCAAGATGCTTGACAAAAGATGAACACTGAGCTACGGCTAAATCACACAATAGCAGGTTCAAACAAGCGTGGAAAAAGTGCAAAAGATATCAGGTTCACAGACTTAGTGAAAATAACATGTCAGGAATTAACATCAGGAAGCAATGTTTAGAGTAAGATAACAACATGCTACATGAACATATCTTGGCAAAGCAAGGCATGGCATGAAACTACTCAAAGCATATAACAAAAGTCCCTTACTGACCATAAGCCAAAAGGGATCAGAAAATACAATGGCAACCATGTAAACATAGCAAGTTTCGTTATCAGATTCAGACTTAGTAGAAAACTGGACATGGCAGAAACAGTGTTACGTAGGCATGTTTGCGAGCTTGATGCACTCACCACAAGGCATTGCATGACAAACTAAACATACACCCAGCAAGAAGACATGATCAAGTAGCTAAACATGGCAAGAACCAAGTCATAGCATGCATGGATCAACTACAACAACCTCGGCAAAATTGATTAACATGTAAACAATCTGCTAGGAACATTTTATAGCAAAAGTAGAGCAAGATTGAGTCGTGCTAGGGTGCTCCATAATTGCAAATAAAGAAATGGATGGATAGAACATAACAATATATCAAAATCATCCTTACTGAACGTGCTCAAAAGAGGCATGGATCACTCTATAGCAACAAGAATACATGGCACAAAAATATCATTAGGAATTGACTTGGAAGAATTCTATGTCCTTGAAATCAGCAACATCACGAGAGCTACTTTGCATGCTTGTGCTAGTCACCACAATTATCACCAAAATACATGGCATACACCCCTGTAAAGATGGCATGGCCCTTTTGCGCCGATTGTTTGAAGCAAAAGTCTCGAAGACTACCAATACGCTCAGGTCATCGTCTTCCGGGGGGGTGTTGCTCTGAGGTTTTTTTGGTGAGGATATCCTCGCCGCTCTTAGCCACTTGCCGGAGTATCGAACATGCCCTAAGGCTATGGGTTGGTATGGTATCTGGTGTTGTGTGTATTTTGCATGGCCTATTGAGCCATCCCTCCAGAATGGTTCTGCGCCCCGTGATGGGCTTAGATTTCTTTACTATTGGGTTAGGCGCCCCGCCTGGGTGCATCCTTTTTGCCTGGACGAGGGGTTGAGTGGAAACCGGTGGTTCCCAGCGAGTTGCCCGAGTTTTCCAGGCAATTTCCATTGCGCAGTACTTCTGTACTATGGTTGCCAAGTCAGCGAAGTGTAATACATGACGACGGTTGATGGCGTTGAGGATTCCTTCATCCGTGCAAGTATTGCAAAATACTGAGATTGCATCTTTGTCACGACAATCTTTAATCTTGTGGTTGACAAGGAGGAATCTAGCCTAGAAGTGAAGGACTCTTTCCTGAGACTGCTGTCGTATGTACATGAGATCGCGCATATCTGGGTGGGTGGGTGGCTTTAAATCCCAACCCTGACCCAGTTTCGGATCCGGTGTTTGAGAAACTTCCGGGCTTAATAGTTCCGGCTCCGGGATATCAACCGATTTTTCAGGTCCACCGTCCGATTCTAGATTCGGAGGAAAGGGCATGTCGTTCCGCGGATGGGTGTTCGGCTCTTCAAGCTCGGAAATCCGAACATAGTTCGTCCTCAATATAGAGGAAGGGTTGTTGATTTGCTCCTCTACTACTGCTATCTGATGGGTGATCGGCGGAGATTTGATTTCTCTCTGATCGGGTTTAAGCCCAATCCGGTCGTAGTCTGTAGCAACACCCAAGGTGGCGATGAGATCCAGGAGTTCGTTTAAATACGAAAACTTTGTCAGCTCCATCTGTTTGGAGTATTTGGGGTCAACACGAAGGCGGTTTTCGATGACCCGAGAACTCATCATCGGCTTAACGGCCGGACGGGCGGTCATGGTAAAGCCGCCGAGCCGGAAGGTTTAGCCTGAGGCCAGGGCTCCTCCGGAGGTGATACTGCCCTTGATAGCAAGGTGAACCATCAATCCTGTCTTCGACGTCAATGAGGAACTCTCAATGAAAGCACCAATGTCGGTGTAAAAATCGGCGGATCTTGGTTAGGGGGTCCCGAACTGTGCGTCTAAGGTCGATGGTAAGAGGAGACATGGGACACGAAGTTTTACCCAGGTTTGGGCCCTCTTGATGGAGGTAATACCCTACGTCCTCCTTGATTGATATTGATGAGTATGAGGATTACAATAGTTGATCTACCGCGAGATCGTTGTGGCTATAACCCTAGGAGTCTATTCTGTATGATTGTGATTGCCTCTATGGACTAAACCCTCTAGTTTATATAGACTCCGGAGAAGCCTAGGTTTGTACAAAGTCGGTTACATAGAAAGGAAATAATACATCCGACCGCCTACACTACAAAAAATACACTTCCGTGATGATACGTGTTTGTCACAGTAGGTCGCGTTTTTTTATCATGCATGTACATCCATGACGATTTTATGACAGAATCAAGATAGTCATACCTGTGGTGTCGTAGAAGTGTTCCATGACATTACCAAAATTATCATCACGGAAGTGTCCACTTCCATGACGATAAATCACGCGTCACAGAAGTGCTTTCGTCAAGGGTGACCGACACGTGGCATCCACCGTAACGGAACCCCGTTAAGCTATCTGGTCCGATTTTGAATCCGATAACCCGCTAACAATCCCGACCAATGGGGATTTTCCACATGTAAAATCATCATTGGCTGGAGGAAACACGTGTCGGCTCCCTGTTGGGACAGATGTCATCCACTCATTGGACTGAAGGCGCCTATGGTACATCGACACGTGGCACGATCGAACAGAGGCCCATTCCTGTGAAAAGGCTGGCCCGTTTGACTTGGTCAAAAGGTGGCGGGCCAGCCCAAGGAAAGCCTATTAACGGCCTGCTCACATATAGCCCATTTACAGCCCGCTAACATAGGGCCCATTACGACCTATCCGAATTAGGCCCAGTAGTGTCATCTGGCCGTCCAATATGATTCCAACCCATTTTAAGTTCCGGCCCATGTATGGCCCATGACGTCTTTCGGCACATATGAGGCCCTTTGTAACTCTTGGCCCATTAACGACCCATGGTGAAACTAGCCCGTAATGAACAGTGTATCACTTTATACCCATTGAGAGCCCATTAATTCATTGGGTCGTTTGCACCCCATGTTACCTTTCGGCCTTCTCAGGGCCCATTTATTCTTGGGCTCATTTCTAGCATTCGGTTACTTACGGCCCGTTACTGCCATTTTCTACTTGTGGGCAAAATTCAGCCTGTGGTTATAGTCGGCCCGTTTTTGGCCCGTTAATACGTTGGGTCGTTTTCATAGCGTCATCAAATATGGCCTATTAACGACGGCCCATTATGGTGGGCCCATGAACGGATGACTCCAACTCTAGCCTGTTTATGGCCATAATGCGGTCTGTTTTTGGCCCATGTTTGGCCAATCGATCATACGACCCGAATAAGGCCCATTGATGATACGGCCCGTAGAAGGCCCATTGTTTCTACGGCCCGTAGAATGCTTATTGTTTCTAAAGACCATAGAATGCCCATTGTTTCTATGGCACATAGGAGGCCCAGTGTCACTATAGTAAATATGGTTTTAGACCTGCTAATGGCCCAAGATGATTATAGGCCCACGTTTTGGCCCATTTGAGTAACAAGCTAGCCTGAATACCGAAAACACTGAGATCCACTGAACCTTCCGGCCTAAATTATGGCATACCAACCAAAGAATAAACCTAGACTATACAAGAAAGAAATTATGGCATATTACATCCACTGGGAATCAAAGTTCGCTACCGGTGATAATAAAGCGCAACATGACCACGGATTACATACACTGGACATCAAAGGTCGCAACTAGTGCATATAAGCGCGCCGACAAAAGAATATACAAAACTGAGAGCACTTCAGAAGGCAATAGACCTGGCAAGGTCGGGCCCCGTAAGAAGCCGAACAAGCTGATGAGACCTCAGTTGTTTCAACGATAGAATCTTCATCCCTAGTTGTATGGCACCATAGTGCACAAGGCAGTCCGCTGCCATCTTCATTTCATCTTTGACTTCAAGTCGGAGCTGAGCTGAAGCAAGCCTTTTTGCTTTAAGTTGAGACTAAAGAAGTCAAACTCATTGAGGTAGCAACTGCACAGAGGTTGTCTCACACCTGCTGGCGAGTAGCTTCAACTCACTGTCTTCATCAAGATAGGACCTTGGGGTCATCTCGCTGCCCTCGAGATGGTTTGGCTCACTATCTTTCATAAAGTTCTGCCTGGCATAAGAGAAACAAGGAGACACGTAACAGGTTTCACAATTATGTAAGCAAATAAATGGATCTGTTCTGCATAAGGACCATGTTTTTACAACTACAATTTAAAACCGGTAGTTGTTGCAAACATCCAATCAGATGTAAACAAAGTGGAGGAAATGATGCCTATCCAAATCCATACTAGAACAAAGTTTAAGGCTTGAGAAGGATGAACTTACATTACATGTTAACACGGGCTGGACAAAGCCTTTCTCCATATTGATGGAAGGATAATTCAATAAATTCCCCAAAGAAAATTCTTTATAAGCGTTGCCATTATTCTACATTTTGCAAAGAGTAAATATAGATCAAATAATATTGGAAGAAATAGAGGGTAATGAAGCTCAGGTGCATACTAATGATACATAATCAAATAGCAATTAATTAAGTACAGCGTTACAAGGAAAAAGTTACTGACAAGAGGAATGCAGACATCAACATGTCAAGTGGCATTGGCTTTATTCAACATTTTGGTAAGAGTAAATGTAGATATGATAATTTGGAGAAAGTGGAGGGCAGGGTAGATAAGATGAAGAGTAATGTTGGACAATCAACTATCTCGCGATGCATGTACAGTAATACCACCACCGTCTGTTATTACTTGTCGCTCAAATGGATGTATCTAGCACTACTAAGTTCTAAATACATCCAATTAATCAATTATTAATTCGATACAGAGGGAGTACATGACAAGATGTACTTACATGAGCAATCCAAAAATCATAACCATTGCGTTAATTCTACATTTATCTAAGAGTAAATATATATCTTATAATTTCAAGCAAAGGGAGGATAAAGAAGCAAACATTTACAATGATGCTACATAATCAAACAACAATGAGTGTAAGTATGCTAACAAAGGGCAAGAGGTACTGACAAGAGCAATGCAGAGCTAGTGTTGTCATGAGATCCTATGAGCCTTTGAGCAAGGAGATTCATCTGAAATTAGTTTTCATACAAGAGAGAAGCTAAGGCACATACAGAAATTTAGGAGTTCAAATTTTGAATTGATATCATAGACAGTACCTCACGCTGGGCTCTTAGCAGTTCTAATAGGGGTTTGGCCACTGGAGTTGGGGGTAAAGTTTGGTACAGTTGGGCCTGCGTTTTCTGTGGCTGCTGATCTAACTGATTTAACAGGTATCACTACCTTTTCTAAATACCTAGTTCGTACTCCTTGAGGATCTACACTTACCCTCTTCCTTTTGGATATCTATTACGAAAGAACAACATTTTACTGGAAAAACATAGTATGACGACAAGTGGAATAGGTACGGAAAATGGATAGGTATGGCATATACTCATATATGATGCTTAAACTAAGCAGATGGTGTAACAAAGTAGAAGTAATGCAAGAGGTCAGATGCAAAATATGTGCGACCAATACAACCTTGCCAAGTTAGAGCATGCACCTTGATGGGTGAATAAGATAAGCCATCCTCCACCATGCCAAGTTTTTTAGCCAGTGGATTTTTCCGCAATATTCCTCTCGTGCGCCCATTCTCTGTCAAGACCCCGATTCCATGTCACATCGATCTAGCCGGTAACACCTCATGTCACTTTGTGGCCTCACGCACGGTATTCCCACGGGTGTCGCCTTACCATGGCCCTGGACCGTTTGCGTCTTTTGGCTCACGTATATGATAGTGTCGCTAGCATCCATATGACAGAGAACCTGGGCCGACATGGCTAGTCGTGAACCCAAAGCGGCACTAACCTATGGGGACAGGCATACATGAATCACATCGAGCATGTCGGTCAACGGCGTGTGAATCCGGGCTGTAGCACTGGGCTAACAGGACTTCGGGAAACCGAGCGGTAGTAGGCTAGGCAGGACTCCGGATGTCACCACGTGACATTTCCCTGAAGGGACAGACATAGGAACGAAGTGAAACACATGCCGGCCAGTCAAGTGTCCTGAGCAATAGTTCTGGGCTAACAGGACTCCGGTGAACTAGGCTGTAGCGGACTACTATGGCTCTTGGAAGCACTAGACTACATTTCCCCATAAGAGAGGCTGCTCAGGATAAACAACTAGATTGTCGGATCCCATACATACCAAGCATTTCAATCATACACACAATATGCTCGATATGTGTAAATACAACATGGCATCACAACAAAACTCTACAACTCAAGTATTTATTCATTAGACTCCGAGGAGCGAGATATTACAAACATGGGTCTCATGACCCAACAATCATAGCATACAAATCAAACACATGCGGATGCTTAACCTGTCTGAGTACAGACATCTACAAATGGAAAAGGCTAAGAAGCCTGACTATCTACCCGATCCTGCCGAGGGCACAAGATCGTAGCTGAGGTATCAAGCTAAACGTCGAAGTCCACGTGGACTACTAGCGAGAATGAAGTCTCTCTGCAAGAATTACATCAGAACTAGCTACATATGCATCGATATCAACAAGGGGGGGTGGTGGAGTTTAACTGCAGCAAGCCAGCTTTGACTCAGTGGCTAACCTGAACTACGATTGTAAGCAACTCTTTTGAGGTGGCGCACACGAGTCCACATATTCACCATTCAATACACCACTATGGATCCGCTCCCATCTCCCTACGAGAAGGCCATCCATAACACTCACACTTATCTTGCGAGTTTTAGAGTATCCACTTTCACTTGTCTATGAACTCTTATAGGCAACCCAGAAGTCCTTTACCGCGGACACGACTATTTGGATAGATCATTTATAACCCTGCAGGGGTGTACTTCGTCACACATGTTTCCACCACTTAGCGTCTGCACACGACATGTGCTCGACAGACTTCAAGCGAAAGCCGACGTGGGTGTAGACCATGACCTAACTAACCGCACAAGTCTCTAGTCCAGGTTTATCGCCTATTCGGGTTCCATCCGCAAGGCAATCCGGCCGGGGTGTCCTCAACGGCCCCAAATGATGTGTACAGGGTCCCGAGACGCCAACTGGGCGCCCGGCATACCGCATCATAGCCCACCCCTACAGTCAGCGCTACGCACGGCCGCAAACACATAACCTACAAACACCAGAAACTAGTTGCGGCTCCTGGAAAGAGGACGAGAGGGGTCAGTAAGTCGAGCGGGGTCATATTTCAGGGCCCAATGCGTGGTAGTAACTGTTTCATGCATCACAAACACAGAGCTCAGTTCCTGAGGACGGCTTCAATGAGACAACCCATCATGTACTCCTACATGGCCTCTCACCGCCACCTTTACCAAATCGTGTTCACACACTTAGCTCACACACAGTAGGACATGTTCACACATCTCCGATTCATCCCCGATGAACCAGACCTGACACGACTCTATGCAATAGCAGGCATGACAAACAAACATGAATGAGTAGGCACATCAGGGCTCAAATAACTCCTAGTCATGCTAGTGGGTTTCATCTATTTACTGTGGCAATGACAGGTCATGCAGAGGAAAGGGGTTCAACTACCCCAGCATGTAACAGTTGAATCGTTGTTGTCCTAATGCAGTAAAAGAGAGCAGGAGCGAGAGAGTGGGATTGTATCGGAATGAACAAGGGATTTTGCTTGCCTGGCACTTCTGAAGATATCATTGGGTCTTCATCAGTGTCAACGATCACAATGTCGGTACAATGTCTATCGAGAGGGGACAACCACCGGCAACAGAGAAGGAACACAATCAATGCAATGCACAACATGATGCATGATAATGACATGGCAATATGTTGTTGACTGAGCTAATGCAACTAGCAACACAATTTAATGAAGTTGGTTTGAACCCAAAGTTCAAATTCAAACTCCACATGTGGTTATTTAAATACCATTCATTTGATTTGTCCAAAACAGTGGCCTTAAGTTATTCTAACATGCATGAAAACGGTACAGATGGATTCCTTGAATTTTTTTGATAATTTTTCATATATATTTTATTTCATTTGGAGTTACGGTTGAATTTCTATGTTTTTTAGAAGTTTTGAACATTTTCTGGAATTTCCGGAATTAAGTTAAATCAAGAATATCATTTCTGCGTCAGCATGATAGCAACATGATGTCACTATTTCAACCGTGGCTGACCAGGGTCAAACCTGACTGTGGGCCCTGCATGTCAGTGTAACAGCGTGAGCAGCAGAGGCTGACCAGTGGGGCCAGGTCAATGCTGAGGTTGCAAGGTCAAACTGACAGGTGGGGTCACAGGCATTAGCTTAAATTAAAAAGGGATTAACCCTGTGGTTAATTAAATGGTGGGGCCCGTCTGTCAGTGAGTTGGGGTAGTGGTTAGTGGCTAACTAATCCAGGATTAGCCTAAACCACGTCAGCGTCACCGGAGCTACGCCGGCGGCGACCAGAAACATGGCGGAGTCACACAGCAGCGACTCGGGTTTCTTGCTCTGGCGACCAAATGGCCGGCGGAGACCACCTACAGAGAGCTGGCACTCTCGCGCATCCATTGGAGCAAGCGAGAGAGGCTGCGGTGGAGTGAGCTCGCCGGAGTCGAGCTCGTGGCGGCAGCCGGAGGTCGGGAGCAGTGGGGCTCGGCGCTAGAGAGCGTGGGAGGGGGAGCTACTAGTGGCTACCGGTTAGCGGAGACGTCCTGAGCACACTGATGTGCTCGGACATGACCTGCAGCAACCGTGGCCATGGCTGCATCATCGCCGATGGCGAGGAGCTCACGGCTCCGGTGAAACTATGGCCTAGGCGAGGATAACGACGAGGGGAAATGGGGGAAAAGGATTGTGAGCTCACGGGGGTTCGAAAGAGAGGCTCAGCGGGCTCGGGGGCGACCGGAAGGCAACGAATCCGTCGATGGAGTCCGGTGGCCGTGGTCGGGGAAGACGACTCGTGGCGGCGATGTGGGGCTCCCGGGATGGCGTGGGTCGGGGTGGAAGAAAGAGGGGGTCGAGGCGGAGACTCTGAGCGCGTTGGCGAGGCGAGGCAGTGGCTGTGGCCACGACAACAGCGAGCGGCAGCGACAACGGCGCTCGGCGTAGGTGGGAGAGAGAAGCAGAGGAGAGGAGGGCCACGGGGAAGAGTGAGAGGGGTCAGGGCTTGCGTGGCGTCTCCATAGAAGGCCAGTGCGTCGATGGGGAGCGGCAAGCAGGAGCTGGCGAGGCGTGTGGCCAGCGCGTGGCGAGCACGCCCTCATCCTTTTGTCCGGGGAGGAAGACGACAGGGAGGCTGCGGTGGTGGGCTGGGCCGGCTGTCGGTGTCAAAACTGGCGGATCTCGGGTAGGGGGTCCCGAACTATGCGTCTAGGCCAGATGGTAACAGGAGGCAGGGGACAAGAAGTTTTACCCAGGTTCAGGCCCTCTCGATGGAGGTAAAACCCTACGTCCTGCTTGATTAATATTGATGATATGGGTAGTACAAGAGTAGATCTACCACGATATCAGAGAGGCTAAACCCTAGAAGCTAGCCTATGGTATGATTGTTGATGTGTATGTTGTCCTACGGACTAAAACCCTCTGGTTTATATAGACACCGGATAGGGTTAGGGTTACATAGAGTCGGTTACAATGGTAGGAGATCTGAATATCCGTATCGCCAAGCTTGCCTTCCACGCCAAGGAAAGTCCCTTCCAGACACGGGACAAAGTCTTCAATCGTGTATCTTCATAGTCCTGGAGTCCGGCTGAAGGTATAGTCTGGCCATCCGGACACCCCCTAATCCAGGACTCCCTCACCGGCCACTTGGGCCGCCAGGTAAGCCCAGGTACTATCTCTCTCTCTCTCTCTCTCTCTCTCTCTCTCTCTCTCTCTCTCTTTCTAATTCTTTCTGTTTTGCATTTTCTGTAATTTGTTTTGATTTAGTTTTAGACACTAAATCAATTTTGTTGCTTCTGATAATTCTTGTAGGGACTAGTTGGATTATTCCAAAGCCCTTCACCAAAGATCAGAATTATTGAACATATATTAATTAATTAATAAATATATATCCAATGCAAATATTTATTGATTTAATTCAAAGGCCCAAAATAAATATCTCTGAGATTCCAAAAATATTGTTTTAAGTTCTACCTCTTGCCAATATTTTCAGAGACTAAGAGGAACATTTTCTTGGACTTCTTTGAAAAGATTTTAATGTTGATTATTTTTGAAGTGATTTATGAGGGTTTCACCTAACCTCAATTCAACTTTCAGAATTTAGACATGATGCATGATGCTCACTCAGGTAATTAGCTACAAGCAAATTCTAGGGCTGTGACAACTCACGCCCACTAAACAAGAATCTCGTCCCGAGATTCAAGACATGAGGTAAGAAGACAGAGGGAACACCAATAAAGAATCTTCATGATCCGATTGCTCTTCTCGACAATGTTGATTCATTGCATCAAGTCGATCTTTACATCCTCGTTTTTGAGATCTTCATCCACGCGATGACGACAGAAAGAAATTATACTAGGATTGATCTTCTCGAAGATTGAGCTATACAAGATCCACTCGCGGAATGAGATGTTGGAACATCTTGAGTTGAGACACAAAACACATCAAGGGGGATGGAAGAACAAACGATGGGGCTTGATTTGGTGGCCAACAATTCCACGCCTAAATAGATGGTGAGGGGGGTTTCAAAGTTGCGAGAAGTTATGTTGCCCATAATACCATAACGAGGCACCTTAGTGAAGGTGACTCATAGAGCTATTCCCTTAAGTGGCAAAAAGAATTACTTTTGACCCACAGATCATTGAAACTCTTTATACCAGCCTAAGGCAATCATAATTGATCTTTCGACGGAGTTCAAAAGAATGACATACACGGACTAGAATGGATGATGTGGACTACCTTGTTGAAGACAACACAATGGATGATTTTTGCTTATCACCGGAAATGGATGGGACCCATGACAGGACCACTTTGAGGATGATCCTGGACAACAATTGCTGAGAAGGGCAGTCCACGGGAGATTGAGAGAAGGCAGTGCAAGCTGGGAACAAAATGCAAATGTTAGGAATGTTCCAACCATCATATCTGCCTGAGATTCAGATCTGGTTAGAAACAGGATACTTCAGACTCACATGTCTGAAAAGAAGAGTTTCAACACAAGTCGATGAGATGGCATTGCGAGATTCTCGAGGAATGAACTAAGATAGCAAGCTCCAAAACATGAGCTGGTTTTGCTACAAACTAGTGAACACGCTATCCAAGACGAGCATGACCACGTAGTAGTCTTATAATAAAACACTATCGAGTTCATGTGGGGAACCATCATCTACCGTAATTAAGTCTTGTGCATGACCTAGGATTTGCACAACAACTCCTTTTCCTTGAACAATTCAATCAGTGGCTTGGTGTGCTAGGGACACATACGGAATGAAGATGATCAGTCTATCAAACCATAGAATACTTTGCACATGCATGACTGACTTGGGATGATTCCACAGGAAGCAAAACAAGCTTTCTCGAGTCCACGGCGACAACTTATATCCAATGCACGTGAGTTCGAGGAAGTCACTACTCCATCCAAACGTATACCCCATGAGCGGAACATGAAGGCAATGCTTACAAAGTTTCCAACACTAGGTTGATGTTCAACATGAATCATGGGGGGAGACAAAATGCTGCTGATGGGCTCAACAGCAACTCATTGGAATTTCCATATCACTAGACTTCCACCATCATGTGAACACGGTGATAGCATTGGTCAGACTAAATATGTAATGGTGTATGCTCGAGGGATCAACCATGAGTAAGACAACATTACGAACATCGTTGGTTCTGATTTGACTTGACGATAGTCCATACTCAAGTCAAAATTCTCTGTCTATGATATGTGTCACTGTTATAATAATCTTCATTCCACACATACTCGGAACATGATTGTTTATTTTTGTCCTTTTTGTCTCCAATTTGAATTGTTGTAGCAGACGCAAATGCGCTGGCCTTCATGATTCCAGGACATGGAATCATAGCAGCCGATGGGTTGTGGTTTATCGCTCGTTCAGCTGACGGCAGTCATTTGATGCTCATTCGCACGTACCAATTTGACCAAACCATTACATCAAACCCCATGGAGTACAATGCCTGGGGCATTCATGACATTGATGGATATGGCTGCTTCGTGTTTGAGAAATATCCTTGCTCCGTTGGGCCAGGCGTATTCAACTGGAGGCGGGTTTACAGCCTTGGCAACCACTCCATGTTCGTTGGGCTCAATTATCTGATCATCCGACCAATCATCGATCATATCACTAGCGATGATTACCGTGCTATGCAACTTCCATTCGCCAGGGGGGACTGTGTTTACACATCATACCATGGGTTTGATGAATCATCATATCCAGAGATTCGTCAACACAGCTTGTTGCCAGATAATCTTCACTGTGTGAAAGGCATCAAGCTTCCATGCGATGGATGGCTTTTGCAAACCCGACATGCGGCGATGTGGTTCATGCCAACAACAAATATGCACAACTTGATTCCTACTGATATCTAGACTGAGCCATGTATTCTGCTGCTGTAGCACGACCCTCTTTTGTTGGATATTATGTATAGTTGTTAGTTCGAAGCACTCCTCTGGTTTGAAGGATAGATACCTTTCTGGGATCAAGTGCATCGTAACTCACCTGCGCAGGATGTACTGATAATGATGATGGAGATGTTGTGTAGTATATATATATATATATATATATCAATTAGGCTTCAAGTGCGTACTTGTTAGTTAAACCTATGGTTCAAATGTGACACAAAATACGACTAGTAAGTAGTACAGTAGCAGTATTGGTATACGTCGGTCAAATTATTCATCATGTACACACATTGAATTGACGTGAGAACATGCTGGGCGTGAGGTGACACAAGAATCCCAGCGGCGTGTTCGGGTATTCTGGAGTTCAGATTTGGAGTACCACTTATCTATCGAAATCTTTCATCATTCACTTAAAACAGTTGATTGATCATACATTGAGTACCATATAACTGGAATTAACCGATGCAAGTCAAAGAAGGATTGGCCGGTGCTGCTGTCTGGCGTCAAGTTCGATCCCACGGATCAGGAGCTGATCGAGCACCTCGAGGCCAAAGTGAGTGCTGACAGTGTGATATCTCACCCTCTCATCGATTTGTTCATACCAACCATTGACAGCGAGCACGACATATGCTACACCCAGCTTGAGAAACTTCCAGGTAAGACACCGATCGCCCGTCTACTTGCACAAACACATTCCTTTGTTTATAGCTCTATTTTTCTTTTTAGACGCAGACCTGGTGAAGCAATTACAATTTGACAGTTAATAAAAAGTGAAACAAGTGACTGCAACATGGCAAAGATGTTATGAAAATGCCAACTACATACACTAAAACCTGTATTCGACAAAACTGTCGGTATCACACTGAGTGGCCTAAGCAAGCATTTCTTCCGGCGTAATTCTAGGGCGTTCAAAAGGGGCACGTGGACATGTCGCAAGATACAGTCTGAGTGCGGCATGCACGCGATGTGGCACAACACAGGAAATACCTTGCCGGTGATGGTCAACGACCGACAGACGGGCAACAAAAAGGTTCTGGTGCTCCACACCAACAAGAACTTCGACCATCATAGGACCAACTGGGTAATGCACCCGTACGACCTCGGGGACCTGGAGCAAGAGTAAGAGCGGGAGCTGGTCCACTGCCAGATTTTCTACCAGACGAACACTAGATCCAGGAGTAGAAAAATTATAAGTTAGTTTGGTATTGGTACTTGTACTACCTTGTCGTCCGCAAGTTGGTATTTTTGTTAAAGATCTTTTGGTATGAACTTGGCATCTGCTTCCAACCATCATGCCGAGGGTCGACGTGGATATAAAGCTGAATCATTTGTATCGAAACGAATTTTCAGGCACCTGATTTTCATTTGATGGGTAGCATAAGCAACTGCCGTTCGAATTCCCAGTTCTCCAAATTTTTTGAAACAAGTGCATGCACTTATTATCACGATGAAAAAATAATACCCTTGCTGCATCCCAATTATCAGTATGTACTTGCAGAATTCTCTCGTTTATTGAGCACATATATTGTTTTTTCAGGTCGAGCAAGTTTCAACTGGGCTGTAGACTGCCTAGGCTTGGTTTTTATTTTTAATAGGCCCAGCCCATGACGACAACGGGGCACAAAGATCCATCAGGTATCTACTGGCGTCTGGCCCGCCAGCATTAGTTATATTTTGTCCTACAACATCAGCAGGCAGTTTTTTTACTGAATCAAACACAAAGCCCAGTTCTATTTTCCTCTTGAAATGCATGTCCTACATCCGTTTTCTAATCTCTACCTATAGTTTTACTAGTTCATATACATGTATCATTATATTAAAATTACATAAAATTTCCTTTTCATATTTACATCCTTATTTTTGTTGTTGTTTTCCCTCCCAGCGCTGATTTTTTTACCACAGGTTTTCCCTTGAACCAACTCAATTGTCCCACGTCTTATTTGCTTACAAAAACAAAACGATTTTTTTGGCAATCAATACGTTCTTAAAAAATGTTTATCATTTCGGGATTACAAAAGTTTGGAATCTGTCAAAAACAGAATACTCTGTAGTAATCTGTAACTCTCGAATACTTATGTAACTCTAGAAATTCTAAAAAATTAGGACAACCTGGGAAATTTGTGTATTAATCTTCTGCAAAAATAATCAATGTCTTATCACGCTCCTTTTGAAAATAAGAATTGTTTTCCTTAGTGAAAAAGTTTCTGTTTTTTAGTAAGATCAAAGCAACTATCACCGTAAGCCATCCCATAGGCTTTACTTGGCACTCTATTGAAATGAAAACTATAAGACATCATTACTACAGTAGCACAATCATGTGAAAACACCAAAATAGTAGCTATAAATGTTGGGTTGTCTCCCAACAAGTGCCTTTCTTTAATGCCTCTCTAGCTAGGTATGATGATTTCAATGATGCACTACAGGAATCCAGTATTTTGCCGTCTGCAACGGTGGACGGCAAAGGGACGGCAAAGAGCTTTGCCGTCCACGGCAGATGGCAAACAGGGACGGCAAGGACTGGGTCGGCAAACAGGTCCTTTGTCGTCTGCTTTATATGGCGGACGGCAAAGAGTCCTTTGCCTATAGCGGCGGACGGCAAAGAGGAGGGACGACAAAATACTGGACGTCTGCCAGCGTTAGTCCGTTAGGAGGCTAACGGAGGCCTTTGCCGCCCGCCAGCGGAGGGCAAATTTGAGAGCCTCTTTGCCGTCCACCAGTTGACGTCAGCAATGCGTCAGCGCCCGCTGTGTTTTGCTGTCTGCCACGGCGGACGGCAAAGGCAAAGTCCTTGCCATCAGCTTAGCTTTGTCGTCCGCCACGGTAGGCAAATTTGCCAAATGGCCCATCTCTCAGGAAGCACAGGTGGGTGCCATGTGCCCCCTTTGTTGTCTGCCATCGACGACAGAGGGGTCTTTGCCGTCTGCCGCGGACGGCAAAGAGCCTGCACTGCCTCTTTTTTATTCTGTTTTTCTTATATCCAACAATTATCACAGCAAATATATCACAGGACTCTTTCACAATAAATATCCAGCACATATATATCCAACATAATAAATATCCAACACATATATATCCATCCATACATACATAGTAGGTTGCACATAGTTCCATCGACCCATACATATTACAATATGCAAAGTTTCATCATAGCAAGTTAATTCCATCATAGCAAGTGAGCAGAATACAAGAAGTGCATCAAAGGAAAAAACAAGCAATCCATCATAGCAAGTTGGCTTCCGTGAAGTGAATGAAACGTGCAAAATGACAAATAAGAAAGTTAGAAAAAGAAGACTAGAAGAAGAATTAGACTAGAAGAAAAAGAATAGAAGAAGAAGACTAGAAGAAGAAGTATATGCCATTTATTAGCTAACTTAGGTGAACTGGATCATTTATGAGCTAAATTAGTTGAAATGGATCGTTTATGAGCTAACTTAGGTGAAATGGATCATTTATTTAGCTAACCTAGGTGAAATGGATCGTTTATGAGCTATCTTAGGCGAAATGGATCGTTTGTGAGCTAAGTTAGATGAAATGGATTGTTTATGAGCTAACCTAGGTGAAATGGACCGTTTATGAGCTAACCTAGGTGAAATGGGTCGTTTATGAGCTAACCTAGGTGAAATAGGTCGTTTATGAGCTAACCTAGGTGAAATGGGTCGTTTATGAGCTAACCAAGGTGAAATGGGTCGTTTGTGAGCTAACCTAGGTGAAATGGGTCGTTTATGAGCTATTCTAGGTGAAATGGATCATTTTGGAGCTAACTTAGTTGAAATGGGTCGTTTATGAGCTAACTAAGGTGAAATGCCAAGTTTTTGAGCTAACTAGGGTGAAATGGATTGTTTTTGAGCTAACTTAGGTGAAATGGGTCATTTTGGAGCTAACCTAGGTGAAATGGGTCATTTTGGAGCTAACCTAGGTGAAATGGGTCATTTTAAAGCTAACGTAGGTAAAATGCATCATTTAGGAGCTAATCTACGTAAAATGGGTCATTTTAGAGCTAACTTGGATAAATTGGATCACTTGTAAGCTAACTAAGGTAAAATGAGCCATTTTAGAGCTAACTTAGGTAAAATAGATCGTTTATGAGCTAACTAAGCAAATTATGCAATTTTTGACATAAGTAAGCTAAGTACATATTGTTTTAGAGCTAACTTAGGTAAAATGGATGGTTTATGAGGTCAGTAAGCTTATTAAGTCATTTTGGAGGAAAAGAAGCTAATTCTAGGTCATTATGGTAAGCATATTGGAGGAAATAAAGCTAAGTGTAGGTCTTTATGCATTTGTTAAACAAAACACTAGAGAAACTTACCGTGATCAGGGAGGTGTAGGAGCGGGCTGGCTCGCGCCGGTAGCTGGAGAAGGATCGTGCGATGTGTTTTTGGAGTTAAGCTGCACCAAAGATCATTTCCAATGTCTCGTTAGCATTATGACACTCAAATGTTAAGACTAGCAAGTAATGTCCATTCAAATTAAACTCACCGTGCTCCCAGGAGCAATCACTGGCATCGGCGGTCTGACCAGATTTCTCGCACACAGACTGCACATTTGGTTTTCACAACAGAGTCATACTAGTTAGTAATGAGACTCAAATGTTAAGACTAGCAAGTAATCTGCAGAGGAAACTTACCACAAGGAGCTCATACATGGCCCTTGCCTGCATGTCATTCCATGCCCTCTCCTCCTCCAACATCTTTGTCGTCCTCTCCTCCAACTCCTGCTGCCTCTCCGCCACCTCCGCTAGAAGTTTCTCCATTCTATCTCTCTCACTCTGTATAGCAGCCTGCAACACCACTCACATGACCATTTGTAATCATTGGTGGAAGCGCACACAATGTAATGGAGAAAGATAACTAACCTTGAAGGCGAGTTGGATTGGCCGTTCACGAGGCCTTATCTCAGGAGCAGAGCTCGACTGGCGCGCCTTGATCTCCGGGAGAGTGCTACGACAACGGATAAGTCCATCTCCCATGGCTATGGAGCCGTGGGACCTCCCGCCACCAGATATCATCAGCAGCTCTGTATCAATGGGACCCTGGTTTGGGTTAAAGTCCTCCCCTTTCCTTGCCTTCCCCTGATCTCTATATTGCACGAGCTTGTCATGGGCGGAGCTGTTGGTGAAGTTCTTTGGATCATCGAGGTCAGACGTAGAGAATGCCTTGACTTTCTTGTAAGGGCCAGCGTGGGCCATGGCATACAGGTCGTACACCTCTTGCACCTTATCCGCCTTATTGTAGCGTGCCTGAAAGAGAGAAATAAAGTAAATCAGTAATTAAAGGGCTAAAGCTAGCATGATGAATGAATTGCATGAATCATGAAGCAAACCACATACCTAGTTCCGCCCGTACTAAAATAAGTTGGAGCTGCCTTGGTGGTGTGGCACACCTTCCATTTGGGCACGTTTGTCCTTGGCCTCGTTGTGGGTCGCCCGCCATTCTTTTGAGCACCACGCATTGACCAACACCGCCCAACAATCCATCCGATCCGCACACCATCTCGGAGGGGCCTAAGTTAGCAAATAGAAACTTGAGCGCTACGGCTATGACTTACTAAATGAAGGAAGTAAGTACAAGGCCTTAAGAATTACCTTCATGTACTGCTCCTTACTCAAGAACTTCTCGTGGCACTCCCACTTGGGCTTCTTGATACCACGCCCGACATAGTAGTCTCGAACAGCATGCACCCGAACCTCATGTCGTAAGTTCTGAAGTAGGCGCTTGCACTCCTTGTCGATAACATCTGCCGCCTCCTCCTCGTATCCCTCCTCACACGTGTAGAATGTCTGCAATCAAATGAGACAATATTGATTAGTACAATTAATAACTAGCTAGTTGAAGATTTTTAATTGTGTAAAGGAGAAATTACCCAGAACTTTCTGATCACCACGTCTGCCCTCGTCTTACACAAGACACGGTCGATAATCTCACCGGCGGGGCCGGGGCAGCCAAGTAGTGCTCCCCACTCAATCCAACCTCTGGAAGACGACCCTCACCAGGCAACATGACAAACCCTGGGAAGTTTTGCAGAATCAGAACTCCAAGGACGGCGTTGGGCCGGCGCACACTTTCATGGTGGTCCCAACCCCTGGAGCATGACAAGTCCAACGCATTAGTTATTTGAAGAAACGTGAATGCAGAAGGTAGAAAAATATTAAATGCACTTACCTCTCCCCATAAGGGAAAATCAACCACCTCAGCTCGCGGGTCGCCAGCACGAACGGGAGCCGTGTAGCACCACGCATGTAGACGTTGCCCCCCTCCTCCTCAATATCAGTCGGCTCCTCGCCATCATCAGCATGGCCACTCAGCTCCCTGCCATCATCAGCATGGCCACTCGGCTCCTCAGGCTGACCCCACCAGGTACCCCATCCAGACGTGTGCTCCTCTAGGGTCTCATGGGCCGAAGGCCCGTCGACTCGAGGCTCGTGGGCCGAAGACCCATGGACCGGAGTCTGTGTAGCCTCCTCCTCGGACGAGTCCACCCTAGCAGTCACATGCTCAGGTGAAACAGCTGGGGGTGGCAGCGAGGAAGGCACCGTAAGAGTCACCCTACCTCCTCTCCCACGACCACGTGCTCCACCTCCTCTCTTCTTCTTACCTCGTCCCCTACTGGGCACTGCGATCGACAAAGAAGGGCCCGACGGTGTCGCCATATTGTCCAGCAACGCTCGGCGGAGAGATGCGTGTGGAATAGAAGACCTCGCACCACGCGCCGATGAAGAAGGGGCCTCGGCGCGCTCCCGACCAGTGCCCACCATCTTTCAACACTTGCCACGACAAAGAATAAACGAAATTAGTACAACATAAAAAAAGTACCGACATGAATAATAATATGTATATCACTTAAGTGTATCATCATCAAGTGCAACATAAAAAAATTGAATACCTGACAGTACTAATAATCTCGATCAGTATCATCAATAAATGCATAATCATCATCATCACTATAATCAATGATGGGCTCACAGGGTTCATTGGCATCAACATGTGCAAGGCCCCCTTGACGTAATCGGTCAAGCATTGACAGGTCATCCACAGTAGTAACCTCTTCTTGTTCTGGCTCTTCTTGTTCCTCCTCTGGGGTGATGTCAGATTCACTATTGCTGTCTACTTCAATGTTTTGGGGTGAAGTATAGCGGTTCTTGAAACGCTTTTTGGAAACACATGTCTCTTGGAAGAATTCTCCTTCATATGTGTCTGGGTTAATGTGAGGTTCATAATCCTCTTCCTTTGAGGGAGAAAGTCTAGCACGTGGCGGCACTTCATAAATGACATCCCAACCTTTCAGATTTGGATTAGTTTGGCAGGCCCACGGTAGATAGAATACTTGGGTCGCCTGTTGAGCTGTAATATAGACATTAGGAACATCTAAATGGGTGCTTTGGTTGATGTCAACTAGCCCTATATGTTCATGAGTCCTTCTAGTCTCCTTTGGCTGAAACCAATAACATTTGAAGACTACGACATTCGGTGGGTTTTCACCATAGAATTAGAAGTTCATAAATTGCTTCAACTCTCCCATAATACTCGGTACCTCCTTCGCCGATAGCAGATACACAACAATTTGTAGACTTCCGGTCGGCCATAGATAGCTCTTTGCCATAGGTACGAAAGCGATACCCGTTGACGTCGTACTTGTCAAATGAACGGACCTTATAGTCAAAACCATTAGCGACTTGTCTCAATTCTGCGTCCATAGACTCTGAATTAGCCTACAAGTTTAATATGAAAGGATTGTTGCATTACGCATAAATTAGCAAATGAAATGAAATTGTCTAACAGCATTTACCATTTGTTTGAACCAAGAGATGAAACTGGGATAGCCGCCTCCTTGCTTTCCGAGAAGCTCATACTCTTCGACGGAATCTTTTTGGATCTCCGCTCCATACGAGAATATGGCGACGTATCGACTGTATGACATATCCAGGAATAAGAGCAGTTCAAAGGAAATAGAAGTTGCAAAACAATGTACCGAGAACTTACTCGATGTACGGCCGCACTTCTATCAGGTTGTTGAAGATATACAACGAAATGGTTTGCCATTCTTCGTTATCCAAAGATACTGGATGTGAAACACTAGCTGGTGCGAGATTCCCTTTGAATAGGCTGAGGTTGGATTCACCCTTTTTAGGGTCGTCAGCATTGTACCAAGGCTTCGGATTATGCAAATGACGATTTTTGGCTTCGTAGTGTGCTGTTACGAAGTTTGCTGCCTCCTCTATGATGAATGCCTCAGCCATCGATGCTTCAATGCTACGTTTATTTTTACATTTTTCTCGAACCGTCTTCTGCATCCTCTCAGTTGGGTAGCACCAACAATTTTGCACCCCCCCTAATCTTGCCTCAGTCGGGAGATGCAAAATCAAATGCTGCATTGGATTAAAGAAGCCCGGTGGAAAGATCTTCTCTAACTTGCAGATCAACTCCGGCGCCAACTCTTCCATTTCTTCTAGCACGCTAGGCGATAGTTCTTTCGCACAAAGAACACGGAAGAATAGCTGAGTTCTGCCAGTACTAGCCATTCATCCTCAGGGATGAAGCCACGCAACATCACTGGCATTACCCGCTCAATCCATAGGTGCCAATCATGACTATTGAGACCAAATATCTTCAATTTATCAAGATTCGCTCCCCTCTTTAGATTCGCTGCATACCCATTGTGGAACATCAACTGCTGTTGCACCCACAAGATAATTTCCCTCATAGCTAGCCTTCCAAGATTGAACCATGCCTTTGGCTTCGTCCAGTTCTGCTTTCCTTTCGGTTCTTTCATGTTTTGTAACGGCCTATCACATAGTGCCTCCAGATCGACTCTAGCCTTAGTATTATCCTTTGACTTCCCATCTATGCCGAACAATGTACCAAAAAGTGCCTCGGCGATATTCTTCTCAGTGTGCATCACGTCGATGTTGTGTGGGCAAAGGAGGTCTTTGAAGTAAGCCAGATCCCATAAGCATGTTTTGTGAGTCCACGCGTGCTTAGTATTATACCCCTTGAAGTACCCTAGACGCTATGGATCTGGCTCGAGAGCTTTTAACTGATCCAGGGTCTGTTGGCTTGTCAATGCACGTGGTGCAGAGTTTTTGACAACTCTACCTCTGATGAAATTCTTCTTGTCTTTCCTGAACTTATGGCGAGGATCCAGGAACTGTCTATGCATGTCGAAGCAAGAAAACTTGCGACCGGCTTGAAGCCAACGGAACTCAAGAGCTCCCTTGCATGTGGGGCACGGAAACCTTCCATGCACCCACCAGCCAACAAATAGCGCATACGCCGGCAAGTCATGCGTCGAGTACATGTACCAGACACACATTATGAAGTTCCGTTTGCTATAGGCGTCGTATGTCTTGAACCCATTATCCCAGGCTTCTTGCAATTCGTCCTTATGCAGCTGCATGTACACATTCATATTTTTCCCCGGATAGTTGGGCCCTGGAATTATCAACGTCAGGAAAATGTTCTTTCTTTGCCTAATCTGTCCGGGGGGGAGATTGAGTGGAAAGACAAATACAGGCCAACAACTGTATTGGGCTGCCATCATACCAAACACACTGAACCCATCCGTGCTGATGCCGACTCGAGGATGCCTCGGATTTGACGCTTTGTCAACATGTAATTCATCAAACTTTTTCCATGCAACACCATCCGATGTGTGTACCATCATCAGATTGCCATCTGCATCTAGTTTGGTGCTTTTGCCTGTTTTGTGCCATGTCATCTATATGGCCGTCTCTTCGACCATGAAAAGACATTGAAGTCTTGGTACGATTGTCATATACGGAAGAACACTAACGGGGATTTTGGTCTGTGTCTTCTCACCCATACCGTTATCTACCACAATATACCTGGAAGACTTGCAAATGGGACAATAGTTCAAGTCTGCATAGTCAAGCCAAAATAAGGCACATCCTTTCTCACAGGCATGTATCTTCTCATAGGGCATCTTCAGTGCACGGAGGATTTTGTCCGACTGGTACAGGTCTGCAGGCATTGCATGGCCTTTGGGTAGAAAGCGTCCAAATACTGTCATAATTGCGTCATAGCATTCTCTGCCCAAGTTGAACTGAGCCTTCAGAGCCATTACTTGTGAGATGGCATCCAACTGACAAAGCCCTTGGTTTTTGTGAACCATTCAATGCTCCATTTGTTCTGACCAGTGTTACCGGTATACATCCACGCACGATCACTCATCTTGACTTTCAGAGCTACTAGACACACAACAATTATATATGTAATTCACCATGTATATATTCATCAGTTGATCTACTTTGTCAATTTTATGATGTCCATGTGTAATGATAGGTCCATGCAATTATGACTATGTATATACATAACATCCCATCTTGACTTTCAGAGCTACTGGACACACAACAATTATGAATATATACATGGCCTCTAATAGGTAATGATAGGTCCTAATCCCACCTGTGTATGTGTAGATTGTGTTCATTTTCCCATGCTATGCTCCAGATCCGCGCAAAATTTCGGCAGCACCTCCCCGCCGTTCTCCTAATACACGTCTCTGCAATAAACAGAGAGGATGTGTACCTGGAGAACAACAGGGGAGGCACTGACGAAATTTATGCGTCGGATCCGAAGCAAAGCATATGGGAAAACGAACCCAATCTACACATACTCGGGCTGTCCATGGATAGCATTGGACAATTCGAAAGAATCAAGGTTATAAATATGCAAATGCATGCATATTTATAACTATGACGCTTTCAAACGGGAGACACATATTCGTTACGCATACTGATGATTCAAGACACATATATAGCTAGCTATCAAGTTTCATCGGAATAGATAAAATAATTAATGGGGGAGGAGGACATGTCATTTGTGCTCACCCACGAATGAAGGGGCAGAGCTCATCAAACGCACGGTGAGGTCATCGAACACCAAACCTCGCAGTGATGAAACAACTCCACATTTAAAACTACCCGATCAACACAATTATATATGATGTTTTTCATAACAAAATCAAAAAATATATGACCTAACTAATAAGTCACAAATATATGACCCCGTCGGCCTCTCGAAGGCCAAATAACACCTTTTCGGGAGGTGTCGGGGGTCGGGGTGTCGTGTCGGTGTCGGGGTGCCGTGTCGGGGTCGGGGTGCTATTTCGGGGTCGGGGGGTCGGGGTGTCGTGTCGGTGTCGGGGTGCTGTTTCGGGGTCGGGGGCTCGGGGTGTCGTGCCGGGGTTAGGGTGTCGGGGTCAGGGGGTCGGTTGTCGGGGTCGGGGTGTCGGGTCAGGCTCGGGGTCGGGGTGTCGGGGTCGGGGTGTCGTGTCGGTGTCGGGGTGTCGTGTCGGTGTCGGGGTGTCGGGTCAGGCTCGGGGTCGGGGTGTCGGGGTGCCGTGTCGGGTCGGGTTTTTCCCCTCTTTTTTCCTTTTCTTCTTCTTCCTCTTCTTCCTTTTCTTCCTGTTCTTCCTCTCTTTTTTCCTTCTTCTTCTTCTTCTTCTTCTTCTTCTTCTTCTTCTTCTTCTTCTTCTTCTTCTTCTTCTTCTTCTTCTTCTTCTTCTTCTTCTTCTTCTTCTTCTTCTTCTTCTTCTTCTTCTTCCTCCTCCTCCTTTCCTTTTTCCTCTTCTTCTTCTTCTCCTCCTCCTCCTCCTCTTCTTCTTCCTTTCTTTTTTCCTCTTCTTCTTGTCCTCCTCTCCTCTTTTTTTCTTCTTCTTCTTTCCTAAAACTAAACAAAACCTAAAACTAAAACTAAAACTAAAACTAAAACTAAATCTAAACTAAACATAAACCTAAAACTAAAAAAACGGAAAAAAGGAAAAAAAACTAAATCTAAACCTAAAACTAAACCTAAACCTAAAACGAAAACTAAAACTAAATCTAAACTAAACATAAACCGAAAACTAAAAAAACAGGAAAAAAGGAAAAAAAGAGGAGATTGAGCTCACCTGGGGCAGGGCCGGTGGAGGAGGTGGCCGGTGCAGGAGGAGGGCGGGGCGGCCTGGGGCGGCGGCGTCGGGCAGCAGTAGCGACGGGGCCGGGCCCGGGGCGGTGGGGGGGGGGGCGCAGCGGCGCCGAGACGGCAGGGCGGCGGGGGCGACGGGGCGGGGGGCCGATGGGGTGCGCCGGGTGGTGGGACGACGGCGCCGGGCGGCAGTGGCGACGCGGCCGGGGCGGTGGGGCGGGGGGGGGGGGGGGGCAGGGCGCTGTGGCGCCGAGACGGCATGGCAGCGGGGGCGACGGGGCCACGGTGGCACCAGGGCGCGGGGCCGGTGGGGCGGCGGGGTGGTGGGGCGACGGGGCGGCGGCGAGTGGTGGGGGCGGCGGCGCGCGTGTGAATAGAGAGAGAGAGAGGGGCGGGGTGGGGCGCGGCCGTTAGATATGTTAATTCTTTGCCGTCCGCCCCCCTTTGCCATCCGCTTTTTTGCTCTTTGTTGTCTGCTAGCAGATGGCAAAGAGGGGGGCCGTTAAGTTTTTTTAAGCAGCTCGTCAGTGGGCCCCCCTCCCGCTTTGGCGTCTGCTAGCCGACGACAAAGAATCTTTGCCGTCTGCTAGCGGACGGCAAAGAACTGGCTGATGGCAAAGTAGCTGATTCCAGTAGTGATGGTCAAATAGAAAATAAGAATTGAAACACAAATAGAGCATCATGAAGAATATGACTAGCACATTTAATTCTAATGCACTTCCTATGGGAGCAAGAATCAACTAGCATAGGAAGGCAAAAAAAGTGCAACTTCAAAACTTTAACCACATAGAGAGGAAACATTACATTATCACAATATGAAAAAGCATACGTTCCTCTCCCATAGTAATTTTCAGTAGTATCATGAGTGAATTCAACAATACAACTATCACATAAAGCATTCTTTTCATGATCCACAAGCATAGAAATCTTATTACTCTCCACATGAGCAAATTTATTCTCATGAATAGTACTGGGAGCAAACTAAACAAAATAACTATCATGGGAGTCATAATCCAATTGAGATTAAAAACCATGATGACATGTTTCATCGTTAATATTATTCTTTATAGCATACATGTCATCACAATAATAATTATAGATAGCAACTTTGTTCTCATAATCAATTGGAACATCTTCCAATGTAGTGGACCTATCACTAAATAAAGTCATGACATCTCCAAATCCACTTTCATAAATATTTTAAGATTCAACACCCACCAAAATAGTGGGATCATTACCTAGAGCTGAAAAATCTTCAAAACCCACTTTCATCAACACAATCATCATAAATAGGAGGCATGCTATCATCATAATAAATTTGCACATCAAAACTTGGGGGACTAAAAATATGATCTTCATCAAACATAACATCCCCAAGTATATGGCTTTGCATATCATTAGCATCCTGGATATTCACAAAATTCATACTAACATCATTGCAATCATTCTCATCATACAAATATTTAGTGCGAAACATTTTATTAACTTCTTCTTCTAACACTTGAGCACAATTTTCCTTCCCATCATTTTAACGAAAGACGTTAAAAAGATGAAGCATATGAGGCAACCTCAATTCCATTTTTTTAGTTTTATTTTATAGACTAAACTAGTGATAAAACAAGAAACTAAAAGATTCGATTGCAAGATCTAAAGATATACCTTCAAGAACTAACCTCCCCGGCAACGGCGCCAGAAAAGAGCTTAGTTGACGGGGTGTGAGTGCCCCTTACCTAGCCTCCCTGACAACAGTGCCAGAAAGGAGCTTGATGTCTACTACGCAACCTTCTTCTTGTAGACTCATGTTGGGCCTCCAAGCGCAGAGTTTTATAGGACAGTAGAAATTTTCCCTCAAGTGGATGAGCTAAGGTTTATCAATCTGTGGGAGGCGTAGGATGAAAATGGTCTCTCTCAAACAACCTTGCAACCAACTAACAAAGAGTTTCTTGTGTCCGCAACACACCCAATACAATGGTAAATTGTATAGGTGCACTAGTTCGGCAAAGAGATGGTGATACAAGTGTAATATGGATAGTAGATATAGGTTTTTGTAATCTAATAATATAAAAACATCAAGGTAGCAAGTGGTAAAAGTGAGTGAAAACGGTATTGCAATGCTTGGAAGCAAGGCCTAGGGTTCATACTTTCACTAGTGCAAGTTTTCTCAACAATGATAACATAATTAGATCTTATAACAATCCCTCAACATGCAAGAAAGAGTCACTCCAAAGTCACTAATAGTGGAGAACAAACGAAGAGATTATTGTTGGGTATGAAACCACCTCAAAGTTATTCTCTCTGATCGATCTATTGGGCTATTCCTATTAGTGTCACAAATAGCCCTAGAGTTCGTACTAAAATAACAGCTTAAGACACACATCAACCAAAACCCTAATGTCACCTAGATACTCCAATGTCACCACAAGTATCCGCGGGTTTGATTGTATGATGTGCATCACACAATCTCAGATTTATCTATTCAAACCAACACAAAAAACTTCAAAGAGTGCCCCAAAGTTTCTACTGGAAAATCAAGACGAAAACATGTGCCAACCCCTATGCATAAGTTCACAAGTTCATAGAACCCGCAAGTTGAACATCAAAACATACATCAAGTGGATCACGTGAATTGCCCATTGTCACCACAGATAAGCACATGCAAGACATACAACAAGTTTTCTCAAATCCTCAAAGACTTAATCCAATAAGACAATTTTAAAGGGAAAACTCAATCCATTACAAGAAGGTAGAGGGGGAGAAACAACATAAGTTCCAACTATAATAGCAAAACTCGCGGTACATCAAGATCATGCCAAATCAAGAACACGAGAGAGAAAGAGAGAGAGAGAGAGAGAGAGAGAGATCAAATACATAGCTACTGGTACATACCCTCAGCCCTGAGGTTGAACTACTCCGTCCTCATCATGGAGACCGCTGAGATGATGAAGATGGCCCCTGGTGATAGTTTCCCCCTTCGACAAGGTGCCGGAACGGGCCCCCGATTGGTTTTTGGTGGCTATAGAGGCTTGCCGTGGCGGTACTCCCGATCTAGGTTCTGTTCGGGGTTTTTTGGGATTTATAAGAGGTGTTGGTGTCGGAAACAAGTCAGGGGGCCCATGAGGAGATGACAAGGATGGGGGGCACGCCCTAGGGGGGAACCCTCCACCCTTGTGGTGTCCTCGGGACTCCTCCCTGATATCTTTTCGTTCCAGTATTTTTCATATTTTCCAAAAATAATCTCTGTAAATTTTCAGGTCAATTGGACTCCGTTTGACATTCCTTTTCTACGAAACTCAAAAACGAGGAAAAAACAGAAACTGGCACTAGGTTCTAGGTTAATAGGTTAGTCCCAAATATCATATAAAATAGCATATAAATGCATATAAAGCATCCAAGATAGATAATATAGTAGCATGGAACAATAAAAAATTATAGATACATTGGAGACGTATCAGCAATGCCCCAACAAGAAGCCCGATGCTCCATGCCCCATTGCGTAGAACCCAGGACAAGGTCGCGGAATGGCACCAAGGAACCAGGCTCCCCGTAACCCGCCCATCAATGGCAAGGGGCGTGTGAATCATGTCTCTTCAGAACGAAGCCCAGGAAGACCCGGGCATCATGCTAGGTACATTCCTCGTCAACTCAGCACCCACAATTGTCTTGTTTGATTCTGGTGCTTCACATTCAGTTGTCACACAAAAGTTGGCATTAGAAAGTGGCATGACCCCTACACCCCTGAGTAGCCCCATGGTGGTACAAACCCACGGATCGGATATGAGAACCAAGCTAGGGTGTAAAGTTATTAGGATTATCATTAACGGGGTAGAATTCCTAGCGGACCTTATCATCTTGAGATCACAAGGCTTGGATGCGATCTTAGGAATGGATTGGCCCATCAAGCACCCAGGCTTGTGAGACTGTGCCAACCATATTGTCACCCTGACCAATGACCAAGCAGTCGAAGATAAGTTTGCTTCCAACCCCTCCTCTGCCCAAGTCACCCAAGTCAACTGTCTAACAGAAGTTGGATTGGAGCAAGTGCCAGTAGTATGTGAATAGCCCAATGTCTTTCCCAATGAGTAACCGGAAATGCCTCCTGATCGTGACATTGAGTTCATTATCGAGCTCATGCCTAGAGCAGGACCCATCTATCAGAAGACTTATATAATGGGATCAGACGAGTTAGCAGAGTTAAAGAAGCAACTGGCCGAGCAGTTGAGGTAAGGATTCATCCGCCCTTGGGGATCACCTGTTCTATTTGTGGAGAAGAGGGATGGTACCATCCGATTATGTGTTGAATATCATTCCCTTAATGAAGTCACAATCAAGAACATGTATCCACTCCCCAAGATTGAAGACTTGTTTGATCAGCTGAATGGTGCCAAGGTGTTCTCCAAGATCGATCTCAGGTTTGGGTACTATTAGCTAAAGATTAGACCCCAAAATATTCCGAAGATGACATTTGTATCCTGATATGCCTTGTACGAATACACGATCATGTCATTTGGATTAACCAATGCCCCTGCCTACTTCATGTACCTCATGAACAATGTTTTCATGGAGTACTTGGAAAAATTTGTTGTCTTCTTCATTGATGACATACTCATCTTATCCAAGTCTGAAGAAGACCATGAGAAACCCTTGAGAATGGTCCTAGATAAGCTTTGAGAGCACCAGCTTTATGCCAAGTTCAGCAAGTGCGAATTCTGGCTGCACAAAGTTGGATTCTTGGGTCATGTGTTGACTGCCGAAGGATTGTCGATGGTTCACACTAAGATTGAGGCCATGACTGAATGGCAATCCCCAAGAAATGTGAATAAAGTTAGTGTAGGATCAAAAGTATGTCTAGAGGGGGGTGATTAGACTACTTGACCAATTAAAAACTTAGCCTTTTCCCAATTTTAGTTGTTGGCAGATTTTAGTTATCTTGGAGCAAGTCAAGCAATCATTACACAATTCAAGCAAGCATGCAAAGAGTTTATTGGCAGCGGAAAGTAAAGCATGAAACTTGCAAGAATGTAAAGGTAAGGGTTTGGAGGATTCAAACGCAATTGGAGACACGGATGTTTTCCCATGGTTCGGATAGGTGGTGCTATCCTACATCTACGTTGATGGAGACTTCAACCCACGGAGGGTAACGGTTGTGCGAGTCCACGGAGGGCTCCACCCACGAAGGGTCCACGAAGAAGCAACCTTGTCTATTCCACCATGGCCATCGCCCACGAAGGACTTGCCTCACTAGCGGTAGATCTTCATGAAGTAGGCGATCTCCTTGCCCTTACAAACTCCTTGGTTCAAGTCCACAATCTTGTCGGAGGCTCCCAAGTGACACCTAGCCAATCTAGGAGACACCACTCTCCAAGAAGTAACAAATGGTGTGTTGATGATGAACTCCTTGCTCTTGTGCTTCAAATGATAGTCTCCCCAACACTCAACTCTCTCTCATAGGATTTGGATCTGGTGGAAAGAAGAATTGAGTGGAAAGCAACTTGGGGAAGGCTAGAGATCAAGATTCATATGGTAGGAATGGAATATCTTGGTCTCAACACATGAGTAGGTGGTTCTTTCTCAGAACATATGAGTAGGAATGATGTTTGTGTTCTGATGGCTCTCTCTTCGAATGAAGAGGTGGTGGAGGGGTATATATAGCCTCCACACAAAATCCAACCGTTACACACAGTTTTCCAATCTCGGTGGGACCGAATCATCAAACTCGGTCTGACAGAAATGGTAAACCTAGTGACCGTTAGGAATCTCAATGGGACTGAGATGCAACTCGGTAGGACCGATTCGGTTAGGGTTTGGGCATAACGTAATCTCGGTGAGACCGACCGCACAAACTCGGTGAGACCGAGTTCGGCAAGTAGCTAACCAGAGAGTTGGTCAGGCAAACTCGGTGGGACCGACTTGCTCTTTCGGTGAGACCGAAAAGTTACAAGAAGGAAACATAGAGTTTACCTTGCATTCTTGGTGGGACCGATTCGCTCTTTTCGGTGAGACCGAGAAGTTACGAAAGGGAAACAGAGAGTTTGCAAGCCCATCTCGGTGAGACCGAGAACCTTATCGGTAGGACCAAATTGCTAGGGTTTGGCAGTGGCAAATGGCAAGTGAAACTCGGTGCCGCCGGATTGACAGAATCGGTATGACTGAGTTTGGCTTAGGGTTTAGGTCATTTGTGGATATGGGAAAGTAGCTGAGGATTTTGGAGCATATCACTAAGCACATAAAGCAAGAGGCTCACTAAGCAACACCTCATCCCTCCTTGATAGTATTGGCTTTTCCTAAAGACTCAATGTGATCTTGGATCACTAAAATATAAAATGAAGAGTCTTGAACTTTTGAGCTTGAGCCAATTCTTGTCCTTAGCATTTTGAGGGTTCCACTTTCACATCCATGCCATGCCAATCATTGAGCTTCCCTGAAATAATCATCTTGAAATAGCATTAGCTCAATGAGCTATATGTTGTTATGAATTACCAAAACCACCTAGGGATAGTTGCACTTTCAGTTAGAAGCTTACTTAGACTCACAGGATATTACCGCCAGTTCGTTGAAGGATTCTCAAGCATTGGCCGACCCATGACACAACCCTTGAAGAAGCACAACAAGTTTGAATGGACGCCGAAGTGCGAAGAAAGTTTCCAAGAACTCAAGAAGAGACTAACCACTGCCCTAGTTCTGGCGACACCTGACATTCACATGGAATTTGTGATATATTGTGATGCCTCACGAACCGGACTGGAAAGCGTTCTAATGCAAGAAGGCAGAGTTGTAGCGTACCTTTCAAGGCAACTCCAGCCTCAGGAGGAAAACTATGCTACTCAAGATCTTGAGTTAGTAGTACTGGTTCATGCCTTGAAGACATGGCGACATTACCTCCTTGGGAAACGATGTGAGATATACACGGATCATGAAAGTCTGAAGTATATTTTCACCCAAAAGGAATTGAACATGAGGCAGAGAAGATGGTTAGAATTGATCAAGGATTACGACCTCATTGTTCAATACCACCCTGGAAAGGCTAATGTGGTAGTAGATGTCTTAGGCAGAAAGGCTTGTTCCTTGAATGCTGTGATCAAGGAAAGGCTAACCGCCTTGTATGAAGAACTTCGAAGATTCAGTTTGGAACTAGTTACACCAAGATTCTTGGCTAACCTCGAAGTCAAGCATACCTTGATGGATGATGTCAAGGCGGCTCAGAAGGGACATGAGACTATTAAAGGCATCAAGAGGAAGATCAAGGCAGGCAAAGCCCTAGGATTCTCAAAGGATAAGCAAGGAGTTGTGTGGTTTGGGAATCACATTTGCTTACACAACAAAATTGAGCTCAAGAGCTTGATCTTGCGAGAAGATCATGACACCCCATATTCCGTCCATCCTGGAGGAACCAAGATGTATCAATACCTGAAGGAAAGATTCTGGTGGCATGGCATGAAAAGAGAGATAACCACTTTCGTCACTAAGTGTGACATATGCCAGAGAGTCAAAGCTGAACATCAGCAACCCACTAGATTGTTACAACCTCTCAAGGTGCCTGAATGTAAGTGGGATAAGGTTGGGATGGACTTCATCACCAGATTACCCAGGTCAAGTAAGGGACATGACTCCATATGGGTCCTTGTCGACCATTTGACGAAGGTTGCTCACTTCATTCCCGTCAAGACGACCTACAAGGGGAACCAGCTAGCCAACCTCTACATCGACCCCTAAGGAGATTGTGTCTGACCGAGGTACCCAGTTTACCTAAAGATTCTGGAGAAGATTCAAAGAATCTTTGGGGACCAAACTGTCCTTCAACACTGCTTTTCACCCCCAGACCGGCGGACAGACGGAGCGAGTAAACCAGATACTCGAGGATATGCTTCGTGCATGTGTTTTGGCATATGGAGCCAAGTGGGAAGGTTGTCTACCTTAAGCTGAGTTATCATACAACAAAAGCTATCAGTCCAGCCTTCAGATGGCACCGTTGGAGGTGCTATACGGACTGAAATGCGCACTCCCCTCAATTGGTCAGAGACTGGAGAAGGACTAGTATTTGGATCCGATATCCTATGCGAAGCAGAAGAGAAAGTTTAACTAGTCAGAGAATGTCTTGAGACATTGATCCCATCATGTAGATGTGATGATAAAAAAGGAAGATTCGCAAGGTCTTTATGATTATACACGAGGGTTGTGTGTCAACGAGTGGACTCTGTGTTACTGTCGCCTAGGGAAAGATAGTGATCGGGTGCTTACCCCGGGTACTTCAGGGACCGCAGGTCATGGATGGCATGAAAGCTTCCGGATTCTTGTGGGTGTCGGATTGCGGGTTCCGGCAAAACCATTAAGGTTCGAACACTGGGTGCGCACGAAGATCTCCCGCCGTATCGATCCATGTCCTCACTTAGCTAAGATCTCACGAACTAACTCGACGAACTTGCAACATGAAGGATACAAGATTTATACTGGTTCGGGCCATCGTTATGGTGTAATACCCTACTCCAGTGTGGTGGTGGTGGATTGCCTCTTGGGCTGAGGTCGAACAGTACAAGGGGAAGAACAACCTCCTGAGGTTGAGGCATTCTTGTGCTTGGTGAACTTGTGTGGTTGAGGATGATCTTTCTCCCCCCTATGGTGGTGGCTAGTCCTATTTATAGGGGCCCTGGTCCTCTTCGCAAATATTGAGCGGGAAGGGATCCCATAATGGCCAGTTTGAAGGGGGACAAATAGTAAAAGCTATCCTCAAAAAAGGTGGTCTTCGCTTGCTAAAGGTTCTGGTGGTGACGCCGCCCTAGGCTCCATGGTGACCTTCGTCTTTCTGTCCTTCCGGTCTTGGTCTCATTGCACCAATATGGAAACTTTTGCTTGATGCCTCGGTACTCCGCGCCTGCGCTTGCCCCCTTAGCACCAAAGAGGAAACAAGGACGCTGCACGCGCTGGCGCCCGCCTTGTCTCGACCGTCATGGCTTACGTCACGAGAACCTCGTGAGGTTTTCCCGACCTTGAACTCTCCGCCCGTCAAGAACCAGCCAGGTGAGGCTGCTCCTGAGGAAGTCTTGTGTCGTCCGCCTCCCGAGGTTCGGCCCCTCGCGAGGGTCTTGATTCCTTGTTGATGAAGATGTGTCGTACATGCCCGCCAGCAAAGCCACGCCGTGGGCCGCAGGCAGGCAAGTCTGGGGACCCCGGTTCCCATAACACCGACAGTAGCCCCTGGGCCCAAGTCACGCTTGGGCTTGGCTTCGAGGCGAAGCCAAGGGTCAAGTGCGGAGCACAGTGGCCCCAATAGCCTGTGACCTCGGTTAACGCATGGCGGTTGATTGGACGTGGGCGTCTCTGCTTCCCCATGCTGCCTCGGCAACTGCCCGACTGTGAAAAGGCTAGCGTAGACAACATTCGCCTTCATTGTTTCCTTTTGCCTTGCTCAGATCCCCTTTCTCACTCCCCGCTTCCGAGATTTTTAGCTCCACTCCCATCCTTTCCTGCATCAGGGACCGATGGCACCCCGGAGGGTCAAGCCCGCCTCGTCGCCGGTGCCGTCTGCGGTGCAGGCTTGGTACGAACCTGCCCTTGACTCGCCCAATGTCTCGGAGAAAGGCCTCGCCGTAATGCGCCTGCTGACGGCGGGGGAGAGTAATGATAGGGGGAAGACGGAGCTCTGGGTTGCCTCCGACATGCCGGAGCCCGAGGGGAGCGCGTTCTTCCCCTTCTTCACGACCAGTATCGCGCCGGGTTGGTTCCTCCCTTCTCCAATTTCTTCTATGACGTCCTCGACCACTACAGGCTGCAAGAACTGCATCTCCATCCCAACTCCATCCTTCTCTTGTCCATCTTTGCCTACTATTGTTAGGCGTATCTAGGTGTGATGCCGTCCGTGGCCCTTCTGCGCACTTCTTCCTCCGTGCCAGTGAGGGCCAAATCTCTGGGTGCGCCAATTTCGTCGCGGCCGGCAAGGCCAACTTGATCTCAAACACCGGGAAGGAGGCCAACAACCTCAAGGCCAAATTGGTCATGATGAGCGCCAAGCGTGTCCACCCGTGCTTGGCGCTACCGACGAGGAAGCCCCAGTCCGACAAGGCGTGGTCCTGCATGAAGCTCACCGAGGAGCGGGTGACGTTGGTGCTAGAGTAGATGAAGTCCGACCTGAAGCCTAGCAATGCGAAGGTGGCGAGGATTACAAGGGCGATGCTCCTGAGGGAGTTCCTGGTGTTGCATGTGGCCCCGCTTCAGGCCCGCTTGCGCCCCTTGTGGGAGCTTGGGTATGAAGAGGACAAGGTTCGCTTGAGCTCGGAGGCCTTGTCCGGCCGGCACCGGTGGAGCTGTCTTCTGGTGAGTCCCATGAGGAAGAAGAGGAGGGGAAAGACTCGGAGGTGACCCCTGAAGGGACGGGAGAGACCTCCCCCCCAGAGTAAGGCTGACATCCTCCGTGACTTCCCTGATGATGACGAGGCCAATGCTTCCCAGGAGAAGGAGGAACAGGCCATGATCCCGATGAAGAGCAGATCGAGGCTGATCCTCCGAGATTCTGCTGCTGCTCCGGTGCCGGCTGGAGCCGCTTCTGGTTCAACTGCTGCTCCTGCTTCAGCTTCTGGAGTAGGTGCGCCCGTGCCTCGGGTCGCGACACTCTCCTGTTTCAAGCTCACCAAGCGGAAGGTGGACTACGTTGCTGTAGACCAGTAAGTGCCCCGCCTCGCCTTGTCCCTGCTGTCGATGCTCATTTCCAACTCTCTTTCCTTGCTATGTAACCAGGCTTTCATCTGCGGTGAAGAGGAGAAGGGAGAGCGAGGTGGTGCTGCTTGAGTCCGTGTCGCCTCCTGCGACCACGCCCCTCTCCATGAGCAAAGGTCGGGATGGTGCTCATGCCTCTCCAGCCCGGTCGTCCTCGCGAGGCCCGGTGGAGCTTCCTCAGGAGGAGTCAGCCCCCGAAGCGCCACTGGCTCAGGAGGTGCCGGTGTCTGGCATGGCTGGTGAGGTTCCCAAGGCTTAGGAGACCTTGATCTAAAAGGCTCTTGTGACAATGTCGCCCCCTTCTCAGGCTATGTCCCTGGCCCCGGGTTCTTTGCTTCCTCAGCTGTCTTGGAGCACGCCCTTTTAGAGATGGCCCAGCTACGGGAAGATCTCCAGCGCACGGACCCGCGTTTGGTGGCCGGGCGCCTGGACCTGGTCTCTGGCTAGCTTCACTCCGACTTGGCGGTTCGAGCGTCGATGAGCCAGGCCGCAACGGCCTCTGAAAAGGAGGAGAAGGCCGCTGCCAGAGCTGCGGCCAATCGCGGGGCGGCATTGAAGGACACAGAGGCTGCCCACGGCCGCTACAGAGAGCTGGAGGGCGAGCTGAAGGGCCTGCGCGATCAATATGTGGAAGAAGCACATGGCCGCCAGGCGAAGGAGGAGGAGATGAAAGCCTGGAAGGGCGCCATCAAGGGCTGTGACACCGAGCTGGGAGAGCTGGCGAAGGTGCAGGCAGCGGAGCGCAGCCGGCTGGAGGAGTTGGAGCGGAAGGCGAGGGCGAAGGAGGCCGACCTTGACGCCAAGGTGAGGGTCCTGGCTGAAGACCGCGCGGCCTTCTCGCTCGTCGAGGAGAGGTCCCGCGTGGCGCTGAAGACATTGTACGAGATGGGCTTGGAGAGGCCGCTGACCACTAATGAGGATGGCCCTACTCAGCTGCTTCCCTTCTTGGTGAAGGTGCTCGAGGAAGTCATGGAGGGCATCGGTCCCATGTCGGAGGCAGAGGCTCGCCTCCTTTCCTCGGCCGCACTGACATGGGTCTTCAGCCACCTGCACCTTCATGACCCCAGCGCTCGTCTTGACGAGCTGCTGGAACCTGTTGCTAACGAACACTTCATGGCTGCCGCCACAGCCGTGAAAGGTCAAGTGGAGGCCCTACTGAAGAAGTTCGACGCCTTCGCCCACGCGCCCTTGACCAGTGATGCAGGTGAAGGTGACGCTACCCAGGAGGGGGCACCTTTTGCATGTGCCGGTGGTGTCCAAGGGTGACTTGCATCTGCTTTTCTGCTTCATTCCTGCAACATGCACCGTGCCTCATGGAGGCGTTAAACTCGCGTTTCATATTGTGAGAACAATATGTATTGTAATATTTGCTTTTAGATTTTTCGATTTTCTTCCTATTTGCTTTGTGTTCTGCGTCATTAGAGCCCGGCCCCATGCATACCTCAACCGCCGTTGGGCCGACCGGAAACCAGGACGGACCAAGGTGTGAGGGGCTACGTGACTAGTTACGCTTCTGAGTCATGATGCTCAAGAGTCCCCCTTGACGTGCAGACCGCCTATAGGAAGGATACACGAGGATAGGTTAATGTTCTACGTCGGCAGAGCCCGGCCACGCGCATGCGTCAACCGCCATTGGGCCGACCAGAAACCAGGACGGACCAAGGAGTGAGGGGCTACGTGACCAGTTAGGCTCCTAAGTCGCGATGCTCAGGAGTCCCCCTTGACGTGCAAGCATTCTCCATACCTTTGCCCTCGCCAAGGCTCGGCTTAGGAGGGGCGTGCGAAGACCAGGTCCGGGGGACCTGGTTAGGTGGCGTACGCTTGGCCGTGACCCAAGCGCAACCCTCATGCCCAGCCCCGTCGCGCGGCTCTCCGAGGGGAGGCGTTGCGATGAGGCCGGACATTGAACTCTGGGGCTCCCTGAGGTTGGTACGGTCGTGGGGCCGCCCTTAGTTGTTTATCACCAGCGCAGAGCATAGTGCTCCCGCTTGTGCATGGGCATAGCCGCTCCTCGGCAGTGTGGACGGCCAGCGCGAAGCATGGTCCTTCCACTGGGGCGTGGGAGGGGGACTCCCTACTGCGGAGAGCCCCCGAGGCATGTATAGCCTCGCCCTGACACGTGGCTTGCACGGCAGGGCTAGACGAGGTGTATCTGGAAACTCGTGAGCCAGTGCGGGCCTCATGAGGCCCTACCTCAAGGCGGGTTGCGCCTAGTCTTAATTCTTGTTCACTATCTTGGTCCTGTGAGGTGGTTAGACAACCTGTGCAGCACGAATCTCCTGAGGTCATCGTGTGAAAAAGCTAAGCACCAACGGCCCAGGAGGTGACGTGAACGGGGCCGGCCCGCTAGACAGAGCTCAGTCGCTGGATTTATCGACACTGCAGGGATGGGCCCGAGCACAGACTCCGTGCTTAACTTACTCACGCGAGGATTCCTGAAGAAAGACAGCCGGCGCATGGCTCCCATGATGGGTGACAATCAAGCAGGTGATAGTCATAGATAGATTAAGCATGGAAAGCAACCTAGCTTAGGTAAATGCAGGGAAGATGCATGCCACCGGGTCCAGCCCGAGCGGCTTGGGGATGATGCAGCCCGAGGGGCGCCCCCAACAAAGTAAGCTAAAGACATAAAAGGAAAGGTACATGCCACAGGGACGGACCCACGCGGCCTGGGAATGACGCAGCCCTGGGGGCGCTCCCAGCTGAATGAACTTTGGAAAATGTCACCTCGTCCTTTTGATGAAGGAGAGTTGGGGTAGCTGAAGGTGTGCGGTGAGAGGGCTCCCCCTCATGAGCCACCGGGGCCCTGAGCCTCGGGAGGCTCTGGGGGTCCAGGGGGTTCCTTGTGGACCGTCTTCATCTCTGTCTGTACCGCATGGTGCTTGGCCTCCTGAGCCGCTAGGATGCTCCGCGGGTTGCGCTGATAGGCGGCTGCCATGCTGGGCAGGCCAAAGGGCATGCGTACGTAGCCGTGAGGTGGGCCCTCGCAGCGTCCCACGCACGAAGGCCGGAGAAGCTCCTGTGAGGTGGACTGATTGAGCCCTGGGACATCGATGCAGACACGTAGTACGGCATCCTCACTTGGATGGGGAGTTGCGCCTGGTGAGCAGCGGCCGCCGCGCATGGCCCTCGCGTCTTGCAGTTCCTGAGCGGTCTTGGTGGTGAACTCCTGAGCAGTGGGCACTCCTTGCCTTGTGCTCTCCTGAGGGAAACGTGCCGCGAAGCACGCCTCCAAGTGGTGCCCAAGCGCCTCCCTCGTCATGCTGGCAAAGTCTGAGGCCCTCCAGAAGAGAGCCCCTGAGCCTTGCCCGAGAGGGGTGCTGGGTGCGCTTTCCTATGCGATGGAGGGTGGATCCGCATGCGCGGGCGCCGATCCTGACGAGGCACCGCTTGCCTGAGACCTTGCGTGACGCAGCCGCTTCTTCTTCTTGGTGGTGGCCTCAGGAGGGCACTCACCCTGACTGTCGGGGTCATCGATTGCTGCAGCTTGGAAGGCACGCTCGACGGAGCACACCGCGTCTCCCTCTTCGCACGGGACCGTGATGATTCCGCCGCTTTCTTGGCATCTTGAGGACATTTTAGCCATGATGGGTCACCGCCTGGAACTTGGCTAGGGCTGGATACCCGAGGATGCCGTTGTATGGCAGGTGGATGTAGGCGGCGTCGAAGTCGATGAGGTCGATGCGGTAGTTGTTGCGTTCTCCGAAGGTAACGGGGAGGTGGACCTGCCCAATCGGGGTAGCAGAGTCGTCGATCACTCATGAGGAAGGCTTGGTAGGCTGAAGGTGGTCATATGGCACTTGGAGGTTGTCCAACGTGTCGACGGACAGGACATTGAGCCCTGCGCCACTGTCGATGAGGGTCATGGTAACTTGCACGTTGCTGATGACTGGTGAACAGAGCATTGGGAGGATGCCTGAAGTAGCCGCACACTTGAGCTGATCTACCAAACTGTACGTGATGGGGCACCTGGACTATTTGAGCGGGCGTGTGGCCTCGAGCTTGGGGAGAACTGCATTCACTTCACGGGAAAATTGTTTGAAGATACGCTTCAAGGCTATGGCTTGAGTTCCGCCCAAGATACACGTGATAGCGCGTGGCTCCTCTAAGCCCCCAACCCCCTTGTCTTGATGGTGGTCGCCATTCCTTCTGGGTGGTGGCGGTAATGGAGGGAGGCCAGTGTTGCCTTGAGGACGAGCCTCACGAGGCTGGTCCCTCCAGGCGCCCTCGCGAGGCTGATCCTACCAGTGGTCCTCACGAGGCTGGTCGTGCCATTCCTAGCGCGAGCCATGGTCGTCCCAGCGTCCGCCACCACGACCTCCTCCTCGGCCATAGCCCCGGTTGCTGGACTCGGGGCGTCGACCGAAGTGTCCTTCTCGAATGGCTCTGAGCTCTTGACAGTCGCTGGTGTTGTGGGTATGCATGTTATGGAAGGCGCAGAACGGTCGGCTGCCCTTGGACAACTCGGGCTGGTCTCTACCGCGCTTGGTGTCTGGCTCCGCCGTGAGCATGGTTGCTCCTTTGCGCTTCATGTCCATGGCCTTGGTCTTCTTCTCCTCTGGGTCCGCAGCAGGGAGCTCGAGGAGGGATAGACGCCCCTCCTCAGCTCTTGCACACTTGGTCGCGATGTTGAACAGCTCCAGGGTTGTGCACAGCTCCTGATGGATGGCGAGCTCCTCCTTCATCTTGACGTCGCGGACACCATCGGAGAATGCTGAGATGATGGCCTCGTCGGTCACCTTGGGGATCTTGATTCGCGCACTATGGAAGCGCTGAATGTACTTCTGCAGGGTCTCTCCTGGTTGTTGCTCGATGCGGCACAGGTCACCCGTGACCGGGGGGCGGTCGCGAGTGCCCTGGAAGTTGGCGATGAAGCGGTTGTGCATCTCGTCCCAGGAGGAAATCGAGCCTGGAGGCAGGTTCAGGAGCCAGGAGTGCGGGCCAACCTTGAGAGCCATGGGAAACTAGTTCACCATGACTTTCTCGTCACTGTTGGCTGCCTCGATGCTCAGCTCGTAGAGCTGCAGTAACTCTGCGGGGTCGGGGGTGCCATCATAGCGAGGAGGCAGATCTGGCTTGAACATGCCCGACCAGGCGACGCTAGGCAGCTCGGGGGTGAAGGCGTGGCAACTGGTCGTGGTCACCGGTGCCCGCCTTGGAGGTGGAGCTTGGTCTTGGCGCCCGCGCGCCGCTACGGCAAGTGGTGCGGGGCCTTGCTGCGGCAAACGATCCTGGCGCGGCGGAGCGAGGAGTGGTGGAGCGTTTGCTTGTGGTTGAGGGACTTCTTGACAAATTCTTTCTTCACGCGCGGGTGGCGCACGCGGTGGGTCGCCTCGTGGAGCCGCGTGCCTTGGCACTAAGGCGCCGTCTTTGGGCAGAGGTGGTGGAAGTGCTTCATGAGCTGCGTCGCCCATGGCTGGCGTAGGGCGAGGCAGAGAGTGGGACAATGCAGGGGAGGCCCCTGTGGCGCGGACAAGTTCGGCGATGTGGTCAAGCCAGTCCTCATAGAGGTCGTCGATTGGGCGGTAGCGCACAAGCTCGTGCACCCTGAGGAGCGCGTCCCGTGCGTCCGTGGGAATGCGACGAGCGTGAGACGACGAACCAGCAGGAGTCAGCGATGGAGTGGCGGTGCGGCTGTCCTGTCACACCAAGGGGTGCACTAAGGATGCTTGCTGCTCGTTCCGCGCCAGGCCCGTGGCAGCATTGGCGGCAGGCGACGAAGAGCAACGGGGTGGCCCGCCGACGCCGGCCGTCTGAGCAACGCAGTGGCAAGGGCAGCCCGGCGCTCAGCACGGGCGCGACGTGCGTCCACCATGGAGACAATGAAGCGACGTGACGTGGAGGGACGAAATGCAAGCTTCGGCGCTCCCCTACCTGGGGCGCCAAATGTCGGATCACGGGTTCCAGCAAAACCCTTAAGGTTCAAACACCGGGGTGCGTGCGAACATCTCCCCCCTATCGGTCTATGTCCTAACTTAGCTAAGATCTCATGAACTAACTCGAAGAACTCGCAACACAAAGGACACAAGATTTATACTGGTTCGGGCCACCGTTATGGTGTAATACCCTACTCTAGTGTGGTGGTGGTGGATAGCCTCTTGGGCTGAGGTCGAACAGTACAAGGGGAAGAACAACCTCCTGAGGTTGAAGCGTTCTTGTACTTGGTGAACTTGTGTGGTTGAGGATGATCTTTCTTCCCCCCTATGGTGGTGGCTAGTCCTATTTATAGGGGCCTTGGTCCTCTTCCCAAATATTGAGTAGGAAGGGATCCCACAACGGCTAGTTTGAACGGGGACAAATAGTACAAGCTATCCTGACAAATGGTGGTCTTCGCCTGCCAAAGGTTCTGCTGGTGACGCCGCCCTGGGCTCCATGGTGACCTCCGTCTTGCCGTCCTTCCGGTCTTGGTCTCGTTGCACCAATATGGAAACCTTTGCTTGATGCCTCGGTACTCCGCGCCTGCACTTTCCCCCTTAGCACCAAAGAGGAAACAAGGACGCTCGGCGCGCTGGCGCTTGCCTGGCGCCTGCCTGATCTCGATCGTCATGGCTTACGTCACGAGAACCTCGCGAGGTTTGCCTGACCTTGAACTCTCCGCCCCTGATGAGCCAGCCCGGTGAGGCCGCTCCTAAGGAAGTCTTGTTTCGTCCGCCTCGCAAGGCTCAGCCCCTCAGGAGGTTCGGCCCCTTGCGAGGGTCTGATTCCTTGTTGATGAAGATGGGCCGTACAGGCCTGCCAGCAAAGCTACGCTATGGGCCGCATGCAGGCAAGTCTGGGGACCCCCATTCCCAGAACAGAGACAGTGGGTAAAGTGTACAACCACTTCAAAGTGTAAAACTATTCGAGTACCCGTGTGGACGGTCAAGGACAGTTGGATAACCGCTCTTGGGCTACGTCCGATGTTTAAGAAACCTGGTGTGTGTGTGGGGGGGGGAAACTACTTGAGTTGAGTCAAATGACTTGACATGTTGATTAAACTGGAGTTGATCTAAACTCTATTTATGTTGATATTTGTAACCTGTTCACATGGTTACCTGAAATTCTTATGATGCATGCTTTACAAGTTGTTGGACATGTCATTGCACTCAAAACTAGCTTCCTGCAAAATTACCTACTTAATTCTTGAACCAAAACATGGGTTGCTTGCGAGTACATTCAGAGTACTCATTGGCTTGCCACTTGTTATTTAATTTGCCAGGCATGTAATAGCAGGAGTTCGAAGAAGAATTCTTTGGCGATGAACATGCGAACTAGGATGCTTTCCCGGTCAGAATGCCTGTAGGGTTAAGGCAGATGGCATGGGTTCTACTTATGGACAAAGATTTCCGCTGCTTGTGTTTTATCTGTTGTTCATCCCTGAAGGCTTTATCTATGTAAGACTTGACCATAATGGTCATAATTTGTGTAAGACAGTATGTATGCATGTAAGACTCTTGTTATTCAGCTTCTGTGTGTTCAGTGAGCATTGATCTCTGGGATCACTGTACACATGCATTCGATGATCACGACTTATGAGTCGAGGTCCCCAAAAGTGACCTGGTGGTGTCCGAAAATGCTACGGTGGTTTATGAATTAGGCGAGGGTCAGGGCCGGTTCTTCCCTTAGGGCCATCTCTAGCTGAACAGGTTGAGCTGCCGCCCGGCTCCTAGGTACATCAGAGGTTAATTGGGGTATGATGGCAATCCCAGAGTACTCGGTCTTGCCCTTGGCATGTTGAACAAACATGCGGGCTCATAACTCACACGCAAACGGCTCTGGTACCTCCTCTGATGAAATGCATTGGACACGTTTTGCTCGAGGCTTGGACGCCAAGCCTCTGTCTTCAGGTGCTCCGCCTCAGCATTAACCTGAGCTTGCAAAGCAGCGGTCTTGGCATTTTCAGCATTGACATCCTCCTGGGCCTTAGTCATCTTCTCCCGACGCTTTGCAATCTTTGCGTTGCGCTCTACCTGACTTTTTGCAGTAAACTTGGTCCCAGTAAATTCATCATGGTAATCACTAGCTCAGATAGGACTTGAGCCGATGGCCTGCCTGAGTCGACTGCTCCAGAAACAGGCACCAGAGGGTCAGTCATTGCCATTGCTCCAACTACTATTGAGTTGAGAGCCGGCACCGTCCCTGCCATGAAGATAACATCTTGACATGGCGGCTCATAGAGATCCAGAATACTGTTGCCATCGGAACAGCCCCCAAGCCCGCCATCATAAAGTGGGTAAATCAACTCAGTCTCCCCGGTCGAGGACTCATCATATGAGTAGACGAGAGTCCCCCCTCCAGACATGGAATTCTCCGCAAGTTCCATACCTTGCATGAAGCCCATGCTCCCAGCGGCTGGAATCTAGTCGGGTTGTGTGTGCCGAGCTGCCTGATGAGGTCAGTGCATACGTCCGACTCCGGTTCGGATCCGCCGATCTTGCCGATGAAGACTTGGATGTTGTCGAAGGGAACACATACCCGTACTCGATTGAGTTAGCCTCGGGGCCCCAATCGGTGTCGTCGATGTAGAGTTTGCCATGGTGACTCTTCGTGAACCTGCCAATGGTGTATCCCTCGATCCTTAGGAGAGAGCCCTTCAAGAACTCGAAACCACCATGGGCTGGACCCACGACCGGTGCCAACTATTGTGGTTTTGTCACGATAGATGTCCTAGTGTGAGGACTTAGTCGTGAGGCCATCTCAACCGGGAGGTTAGCTTGTCGGGGTTGATTGGAATCGAGAGACACAGATTTACCCAGGCTGGCCCCTCACGGTCGAGGTAATATCCTACTTCCTGCTTATTGCTTATTGCTTTGGGATCAATTACAAGGGAGCGGATTCACTTGAGCTAGCTATTTATTGATTGTAACTTAGTTTATCTGCCTCAGGGACTCGCCTTTATATACAGGTCGAGGCCCTAAGCTTACAAGAGTCTAGGTCGTATTATGACCCATGACCTAGTATGCTTCTATCTTATCTTATTCCATAATAAGTAAGGAAACTCTTGGCGACTTGCACTTTGGGGCTATGAGCCGTCATCTTTGGATGCTGGACCCTAAGCCGGCCCTGCTGGTCTTGCACCTCAGGGCCTCGGCCCGTCTTGAGTCTGTCGGCGTTTTGGGAACGGGGGTCCCCAGACATGCCTGCCTACGGACCACGGCATGGCTCCTCTATCGGCCTGGTATGGCCCATCTTCACAAACAAGCACTCAAGTCCCTCGCAAGGGGCCAAGCCTCACGAGGAGGATGACTCAAGAGCTCCTCAGGGGCAGCCTCACTAGGCTGGCTCGCGAGGAGCAGAGAGATCAATGCGAGGGGCACCTTGTGAGGTTCCCGTCACGTGAGCCATGACGACCAAGGCCAGGTGTGTGCCTGGCGGGCGCTAGTGGGCGCAGAGCACCGGTTGCCTCTTTGGTGCTAAAGGAGCAGGCACAGGCGAGGAGTCCCACTACAAAAAAGACACTTCCGTGATGATACATGTTTGTCACAGTAGGTCGCTTTTTTGTCATGCATGTACATCCATGACAAATTTATGACAGAATCAAGATAGTCATACCTCTGCTGTCGTAGAAGTGTTCCATGACATTACCAAAATTATCATCACGGAAGTGTCCACTTCCATGACGATAAATAGCGTGCCACAGAAGTGCTTTCGTCAAGGGTGACCGAAACGTGGCATCCACCGTAACAGAACGCCGTTAAGCTATCGGGTCGGGTTTTGGATCCGATAACCCGTTAACAGCCCCGACCAATGGTGATTTTCCACGTGCAAAATCATCATTGGCTAGAGGAAACATGTGTCAGCTCGTCAGTGGGTCAGATAGGCGCCTATGATATGTCGACACGTGGCACGGCCCGACAGTGGCCCATTTAGCTTACAAAGCCGGCCTGTTTGACTTGGTCAAAAGTTAACGGGCTAGCCCATGAAAAGCCTGTTAACGGTCTCTTCACAAATAGCCCATTTTACTGCCCGTTAACTCACGGCCCGTTAGGACCTAAAGGAAATCGGCCCAACAACGTCATGTGGGCCGTCGAATATAATACCAGCCCATTTCACTTTCGGCCCATGTATGGCACACGACGTCTTTCAACCCATATGAGGCCTTCGTATCTTTCGGCCCATTACAGGCCCACGGTGACTGTAGCCCATAATGAATAGTAATTTTGTTTATACCCGTTAACGGCCCGTGATTTACATGGGCCGTTTCTAGCCCGTGTTAGCTTTCGGCCTATTGACGGCCCATACGTTCTTGGGCTCCTTTTCGGCCCTCGATTACTTCCGGCCCGTTACTGGCATGTTCCCCTAATGGGCCAAATTCGGCCCATGGCAAGAGTCAGCCCATTATTGGCATGTTCCACTAATGGGCCAAATTCGGCCCATGGCAAGAGTTGGCCCGTTACTGGCCTGTTACCCTAATGGGCCAAATCTGGCCCAATGCAAGAGTCGGCCCATTTCTGGCCTGTTAACCCGTTGCGCCGTTTCTGGCCTGTCCTATATTCTGGCCCATTAACGACCCGTTATGCCTATGACAGAATTAAGCCTTTGCTGTCCTACGACCTGTTAACGGCCTGTTATCGTACTGGGCCGATACCAATTACGCCCGATTATGGCCCATGTAGACCCATTTTTCCGACGGCTCGGGGCCCACCGATTACAGGCCCATTTATCGACGGCCCGTAGGAGACCCATGGATCCTATGGCCCGTATATGGCCCATGGTAGTTAAGGCCGCTAGCAAACTGGGGAAAAAGAAGACTAAATAAATAAGGCCGAAACTAACGCTAGGCTATTAAGGCGATTGCACAGATTACATCCACTCGGCATCAAAGATCGCCACCAGTGCAAATATAGGGAACAGCCTACACTATACAAAAATGGCTTGCTGTTTTCTTCAGGCGGTGGCTGCACGTTAAGAATAAATTTTTTATCGCACCAAAACAAATTACAATTATATAACAAAAGGAAGGTTCGCACAAAACTTAACAGTCTAGCAGATAAATGCACCACCAGAAGTTCAGAAGCTCAGTTCATTTGACCTGACTGTTATGTTTTCATGCTGTATTGTTCGATGGAGCACGATAACCCTCGCCTTCATTTCCCCTAGGCTCCTGAACAACATAGCAAATGTCTGATAGTCTGGTTTCAAAACCATGCATATCTTGACAACATTAAGCAATGTTTCTCCTTGTTTCACAAAGGGTCTCTATTAGGGAATGGACTTGTGTCTGGAGCGCAGATACAACATTGCTTTGAGCTTGCATATCTTGATCATGAGGTAGTTTGGACGATATTGGCTTAACAACCAACCCAGTATTACACAGGAACGTGCTTTTGGCACTATTAGTGGACAGGTACTGACCCACTGCAGCAAGAGCTGACATTGCGGTTATAGTTGCCTCGCCACCTTCAGAAGGTGGCGGTTCCACCATTTTTTCCATCGCTCACTGAAAAGTTGAGGTTTTACATTAGTAGTACCAGAACAGAAGATATTAAGGAGGCAGCAAAACCAAACAAAATAGCTTTGGTCTATATACAGAACTTATTCTGGTGGACCCATGTAAAATATTAGTTGTATTTTATTGCAAAATACATAATAAAACCAGGTTCCAAACATATGACCATGTACCATCGCTATTGTATTGTCTATTTCTTCACATTGTATTGAGGGCTAAGGATAAAGAGACGAAGTTTATAATACGGTAAGCATAGTATGACGTCATTCATATCACAAAACAACTGAGAACAGACAAACAGGCAATTGTAACGTTGTGTGGGAAAGTCCAGCATGGAACTAGATTACGGGTCAAGATCAAAGGAACATCACTCCTCTCTTTTAAACCTTGTAAGGTGCAATGATATGCTAAGACAACTGTGTATAAAATTGAAAAGAGTAATAGACATTGGCTGCAAACCATGCAGTTCAAGGCACAAGTCAGAGTAAGTAGTAGTTAAAAGGCATGAGGATTAAGGACTTACAACAGCGGCTTTGACTGGTGTAGTCATGCCCTTCTTCTTGATGGTGTGAAAGTCCTTGAAGAGTTCCACAACATTTGGTTCAGGTACTTTTTGGTCCTTGCGGGCTTTCCTCTACATTTGGAACAAGTCAATATAGATCTAATAATATGGTACAGCGAAAAGATTGATACAACAGCTAATTACAAGAGCCTCGTAGTGTGCAATATAGCTACGAGATCCTGTCGTATGTTGGAATTTCACTTTCGTACGGTTGGCCTTGTTCTTTCAACAGTTCACCTACAAGAAGATAGATTTGTGTGGCACATGCATAAATAGGACTTCAACATGTGATCTGATGACATATATATAATGTACCTCATACTTCGGATCAGACCAGTGTTTAACGAGGCCTCTCCAGTCTTCATCGGATATATTTTCCACTGGAGATGTTTGGGCAAGTTCACTGTTAGCCTTGCCTTCAAAGTGAGTTTTCCTCAAGTTATACCGATACTGTCACAGAGCAGACTTGAAAACATGGGTGCAAGCTTGTCTGGTTGCATCATCTTGGCTATCCAACTAGAACCTCATATGTTGAAAATTATGGGAGTCTCATTATCAGCAACCTAGAAAGTATTGGACAGAGCAAGACGATATTACTAGTTTCCATACATAACCATACTTACAGATAAATGGTCGAGGAAGATGTTGAACTGGGTTTCGTCTTTGTCATTCCTGTACTGAATCCATGTTGGGACGATACATACATGACACCTAACAGCAACCGCTGCCTCTGATACTAACTTGGCTGACTCTGTAGCATCACGTGGCCTTTTTAAACCTGCCTCAAAACGGATCTCCATTCTTCCTCCTCTAGATTTACTTAACCTATCAAACATTACCCCTGATGTTTGTTTCCTCTTGCGCCTAGGTGCTAGTCCAACAACAAACATAGGAAGTGTTAGTGTACATCAAATTGTGAGACTACATATAAAGAAGCATGCAACTGTAACTTGACACCAGCAACTACCTTCTTGCTGTTGAAGCTCACAAGGTTCATCTGATATTGCCAACTCATCTTGTGTCAAGAGTGCTTGGGAAGTAGTGTTAGGTGGCAAGGGAGCTTGGGAACGTGCTTCTAGCTCAATTGATGCACGAGTACGTCGTGCAGCTGGTAGTACTGTGGCAGGTGTTGCAAGAACTAGGGTTGTCTCTGCTTGTTTGGTGGCAGCTATTTGTTTCTCTTTGTCTTTTTTTGCAACTCGTGTAGCATGGGATGCCGTGTTTGTAGAATTTTCTGCTGGACTTTGACCTTCTATTGCACCATCAGTACCAGCAAAATCTGCAGGATTCATCCGTTTCTCATTCCCTGCCATTCTGTGTTTCTTCCTCTTTCTCTGTGCCATATTAAGTCAAGCCGACAAGAAAAACGAATAACAATTTAGTTCTTCAGAACAAATTGATGCGTGATGCAAACGAAGTGAACTTTGATGTTAGACAACCACATGATAGGAGGATGTAATATGTATGAAAAACAGGACGGAAGAGATAACCAGAACTATGATGTGTAAACTAAGAAGAAGACATTTCACCAAGTTAGAAGCAATGCAATGGAAGGTAGACACCATATGAAAGATGCTACAAATATCACTCTGCCTAGTTAACAGTGTCTCATCATAAATGGCATTTAAACAAATGTGAAGCAGTACAATAAATAAATCATATGCAAGATGCAAACAACATCACACTACCCTGTTAGAGGTCACTCATCATTAGTGCCATTACATATTCATAGCATTGCATATTCACAGCTTATGATGTGTAAACTAAGGAGAAGGCATTTCAACAAATTAGAAGTAATGAAAGCTAGACACCATATGAAAGATGCAACGAATATCACTCTACCAAGTTAAAGTTGTCTCGTCATAAGTGCCATTTCAACAAATTAGTAATACAAGCTAGAAAAGAATGTGAGATGTAACCTATATCACACTCTGAAGTCAAACATGTCGTATGATAAGTGATTGTTGCAGGTTACACAACAGTAGTAGTTTGATGTAAGAACATGGTGTGATAGACAGATATTGTATGTTCTAGAAACAGCAACACGTGTCTTATTGAAGTATAATGTGTAAAGTAAGCAGATGGAATTCAACAAAATTAGAAGCAATACAAGCTAGACATCACACATAACATGCAACCACATATAACAGTGCCAAGTTAGAGGGAGCACCGGTGATGCTGCACTAGGGGAGACGTGATCATCATAAACATAGCTTTGTTGAGTGTCTATGCATGTGTTGTCTTGGAAATCATCTTGGGGTGTGGAGGAGTAGAAACTATAGAGGCCCTCCATTCGGAAGGAGCACCATTATCCGCTGCCTTGCTAACTTCCTTCCGCTTTTTTGATTTTGAATTTTCAAGTAAAACCGATAAGAAAAAGCAATAAGATTGTCTCTTCAGAACTGATTCATGCATGATACTGACAATCACTACTTTGATGTAAGGCAAACACATGATACCAGGATGGAATATGTATGAAAAACAGGATGGCATGGCATGTTCACAACTGTTTGTGTATAAACTAAGCAGAAACCATTCCAGCAAATAAGAAGCAATGCAAGCTAGACACCACATGAAAGATGCAACCAATATGACTCTGCGAAGTTAAAAGCTCCCCGTCATAAATGGAATTTCAACAAATTAGAAGCAGCGCGTGCTATAAATCATATGAAAGATGCAACTAATATCGCATTGCATATACTAAAGGTGTCTCATCATGTTGATTGATGCAGGATACAAAAAAAAATAGTTTTATGTAAGGACATGCTTAATAGACAGATGTACTATGTATTAAATACAAGAAGGCATGTCACATTAAGAGGTATAATGTATAAGCTAAGCAGACTAGCACATGTAGTTTAGCCAGATTGGAAGAATTACAATCTAGACACGATATGCAACATGCAACCACATATCACGCTGCCAAGTTAGAGCAAGCACCTGCGATGCTAGTGTAGGGGAAATGCTGTAATCAACTACAGAGCTACATTCACTATCTTCATCTAGCATTTCTGTTTCTTTAGAATCATGTTGGGAGGCAGACGCTGCATTCTTTAAATGAGGAGTAGTCCCCTTGCCTGCCTGCCTCGTCATAAGTGATTGATGAGGGATACACAAGAACATTAGTTTGATGTAAGAACATGGTTAATACACAGATGTACTAGTATGTATCAAAAACAGAAAGGCATGTCATATTCAAAGGTATAATGTGTAAGCTAAGAAGATGCAATTTAACCAAATTGGAAGCAATACAAGCTAGACATCCGGCTGGAGTGGTGAGCATGATCATCTAGGACCTAAGAGCCTGGTGGGAGGTGGGCTGCTTCGCCACCATCGCAACTTTTTAGTTGGCTTCCAGGTGATGCCTATCTTTGCTGGGCTTGTAACTTGCTCGGCCAGTGTCCTGACTAGCTATTTTGTCTTTTGGTGCTCACGGGATGGTGGTTCAAGTAAAAAAATATCTTTCCTTATCTTACCGACTTCGGCCATTCGAATACAAGCTAGACACCATATGGAACATGCAACCACATATGACACCGCGAAGTTAAAGCAAGCACCTGGGATGGTGGTTCATTGCGAGCGAGGTCATCAACTCCAGAGCTACGTTCCCCGTCTCCATCTGCTGACACTACACCCTTTAAGGCGTCGAAACGTGTCCTGCCTAGCCGCACACCAAACTGGAGCGACTTCTCTCTTTCCTTTTTGGCTTCTCTCATGGCAGCAGAGTCTGAAATACCCTTGCATAAAAACACAACAGTGAGAGTAAGGGGGAAGTGTGTGCAGAACTAGTGCACTGTAAAAGTAGCAGATAGCAGGTGGCTGAAAAATAAATGACAGTAGACATATGATAGCTCTACAACATTGCATGGAAAACAAAATTAGATTCTACTATGTATGATTTTGTAATATATGAGCACAGGAAATGCAGGTACTCCTCCAGCACACCACCACATGTGGTCATATTTAAGATAACAGTCGACTAAAAATAAATAGGTTAGTCTATTATTTTAATGAACCATGCGATCTATAAGGAACGGGCAGATGGCCTTCGTCTACCTCCCGCCAGTCAATGTTGACGATCTTTCTCGAACCGCGAGCGACCACCATCCCAGACCCCTGCCTCCGCCGCCCCGCCCTCCCATCGACCTCACACCACGGACGTGCTTGGCAGCGCCCCCAGGCCATCCCTTTAATCCCGGCCGACCTCCAGATCGGGCGCCAGTAGCTATAGGTCACACACGCCCCTAAGATAAACACCAAGGCGCTGCTTCCCCGGTGTAATAGAAGTACTAGCTCATGTTACACCGGGGAATGCTTCCGTTAATTGGGAATCAAGTGGCCAGAAATTGAAATTCAGGGGGGCGACGGACCTCTAGCTAAGGTGAAATAGTATATGAGGATAAACCTTGTGCATAGCGAGTTACTAGGAACATCTACTATAAAAAAGAAGCGGCCAACTAGTGTCTTCTGTGGGATGAATACCGTGCAAGCAGAGACGTAAGATTTGCACGAATAAGGGAAGAGGAGTACCTTTTTCGGTTGCCTGTTTGGTCACCTCCACAAGTCGCGCCGATTTTCTTCTTTTTACCGGGGAAACCGATGTTCAGGAGGGTGCAGGCTTGGACGAACCCATGGCCAAATTGCTGACTGTGTTGCCGTGGCCGTATGTCGGCGGAGGGGAAGCAGATCCGAGATGGCGAAGGACGGCGTAGCAGGAACAGCTCCGGTGCGGTGGAGGGTGGCGAAGTTGGAGCGACAGTGGTGAGGCGCAGGACGGCATGGTTGAACTAGCTCGGGTACGGACGGCTCGGCCTCGGCTTCAACTACTAGCCGTGGAGGGTGTTGCGGTTGAGGTTGCGGTGGACGACGATGTCGGGGTATCGGCTCCGGCGTGATGGAGGAGGGCGACGGTTGATGGGTGGGATGGGGTGGTGGACAGTGGACGCCGGGGTTTAGCGGCTAGTGGAGAGGTAGTTTTTACGCCCACGGAGTACGAATGGGGAATCGGACGGGTGGGGGGAACCATGTTTCGGTCTGGGACACGCTTGTTTTTGGCTTTTTTGTACAGAAGATGGGACGCGCTTGTTTGAAATTTGGGGAAAGTACAAACTTTGCCCCCTCTTAAATTTCGGACCTACTGTGGGTCGGGGGTAGGATGGTAATCGCAGGTGTCCCAAATAGTGGGCGGGAGGGATTTCGGCCGCGCCCATGTGTGCTTAGGCGGCCATTGTGTATGAATGTTTTTCGGATGCGGTTGCATGGCATCTAGATGAAGCTACAAACCTACCCCGGTTTAGACCTGTGGACATCGGGCCGATAGGTTTCACGGGTCGGAGTTATTAGAAAAGTAATTTCCTTGTACTACCAAACATTGGTCTCATGCAGTTTCGGGCGAGTAGAGGCTCTTTTGGCGCTTCGTTCGAAATTTTGAAACACAAGCATTCACGTTTAGAGTACTCTTGAACTATGAGGATTGACCTAAATATACAATGTTATATTTGACCTTGTATGTTTGAAAACCTCATTAAATTATCCGCTTCTTTTTGAAATTTTGACACTTGAAAATCCTATAACTACGATTATTTTGGAATGGAGGAGCTAAATTTCAATCTATTTTGTACACGACTACTTATGTTATTATGTACAAAATAAGAGCAAAGATTGGTGCCCCCATAATTTACGTATGGTTTACAAATGCCATGATATCAAATTCAAATAATTGAATGGACTTCATGTTGAATTTGATTTTTTTAAACCACCTTAAGTTGAATTCAAATGTATGCTAGTTCATAGGTAGTAGCTATTTATAATGTCCATTGTGTAACTTTCATATGTATAATGTGCTTTACACACACAACATGAACTATACTCACGTTTATATTCGATTGCTAAAGCGATGCATTGTCTGGAGTTCAAAATACTAACTATGTGGATCAATTGTGTCGAATAATAACATAGACATGCTCCAATTCGATGGAATCTAGATGTCTGATTGATCAATGACTGCTCCTTACGCGAATTGCAAATATCATGATCCCATCCTAATATTTGGATACAATTTATATCTTTAATCAATGTGTAGAGCAGTCTTTTACGTGTAGTTTCACTCTCCATCGGTGGTCTCTCACACATGCTCACACACTCTCTCCCGAGGTGTCTTTCTCGCACACATGCTCTAGATATAACCCTCCCTCCCTCTCGTAACCATTTACAACTGTTTTCACTAACCTTTGTCACAAGCACGCTTCCTCTCGCAAACATACACACGCACAATCCTCATCGACCCTTTCTATATATGTGGACCTGCCTACGTGTCTCATGTATGCACATTATCTTTACGCCTGTCTCTCACGCATTGTCTCACACCTCTCTTCCTAATCGACGAGTATGATTCTAGCAGAGCATTTTGTAGGATGCCCCTTAAAGTAATATCAGAGATAAAGGGGTTACCTTCGTCCAAGAACCTAGGGTTACAAATCCTAGCCGGCTTTGTTAGTGGACACAGAGTCCTTCACAATTCTGCTATCTTTGTCTTGTACGACTAGTCATCCATGTGTCTTCCTAAATGCGTCACGGGCCGACCAATGTGGCGCAGGACGGAATAGAACGAAGGGTCTCACCTCGACCCACCGGACGTCACGCGGTGACACACCCTCTGCCCCCACGTCTCATTATCTTCTCACACCCACACATACCAACACAAACACCACACACAGAAAATTTCTCCTGGTGCCTCTATTCCCTCCCCCCTTGCATATACACACTCAAGGGAATGGAATCTCTTGTTGTGATGTCATATTCGCCTCTCTCTCTCTAGACCACTCTCATTTCTCGTGCTATCTCTCCCATGCCCCCCCGTTGGCCCCTCTATCCATGCCTCTCTCGAATACGTAATACACACAGATACCTCTCTAGGCCCCTCCAAATGCATCAACTACACATTCACACATGTTACATCACGTACCCCATTGATGTAAAAAAGCCCTCTCTTCACGTTTATTTCGCATACAACATTCCTTTTGAATAAAGTGTAGCCAAAAAATTATTTTAGAGTTTCTACATATATACAACATTACAAAGTTATATGGAGGAGTACGAACGCTAATTTGCATTGCATGGTGCCCACAATGATATTTATTCCGCATTGTGAATTTGTATATTTTTATACTATATACAAAGTTAGTCATAATAAAGATAAACGAAGAGCATCTCTCTCTCCATCGCATACCCCCCCTGTACGCCCCTTTCACGTATGCACACAAAACTATCTCCAGGTCCTCTAAAAGTAAGACCCCAGAAAATTCACGCATGTTTCATCTTTCTGTCGCGATATATGCAATGACGATCATTGTATTTGAAGCGAAAGCACGATACGTACATTGGACTTCAGAATCCACTCATGACGGTCATCATTTGCGTTTAGTGGTTATTATGCAGTCACGGGCTCACCGTACAACTCTGTATTTGCTCATGACATGACTAGTTGACCAGTTAAACGCTCCACGTGGCACCTCTAGTGTTGCATCACATTATCCCACTACCATCATGCCCACCTGTCGACTTGTATCTACTCTACATCTACACTCTTATAAAATACATAAAATACACTCTTATAAAAAATAGAGTTGGTGATGATGGTGTGCCTGCCATCCTGCAATATAGGCTGTCCGATTTATATCTGACGGATAGAAAAGAAACTGTGGCAATTTTGCAAAAAAGGTACCCACACAACTCTCCACAATTGCAAATAAGGCCTTCCCTCATTCATCCTTTTCTCTCACAAGATAAACAAGTCATACAAGTGCATCATGATGTTACATGCAACGCACGGGCATCTTGCTAGTAAGAATGAAAACAAACGACAAAAAAATATTTGGACGGTGGATCGAAGTCATGACCGCGGGCACAACAGACAAGGTGGCCTTGTATTGGTATGCTGAGCCGTCTGTTTTAACACACAGGAGCTGGTGTGGTGATTATAGACACACGCACGCATGCACACGCACGCATGCACACGAACTGCATCCACGCAACACTCACACAAACACATGCACCCACGCACGCACGCAACACTCACTTGTACACACGCAGCAACACACGCACGCAACACTCACACGCACGCACCCAACACTCGTGCGCACACACGCACGCATGCATGCACACACCTGTACACCACACGACCAACACACACTCTCACGCTCAAGTGCTCAACCTACGTGTGCATGCGCACACATCAGGCCCTGACAGACACATACACAACCAGATGATTCCCGCGCACGGGTTGGAGCCTTGTCGCGCCTGCGTAAATTTGTGTTTATCTAACCTTTTGCCTATGTGAACTGACAGGTGGGACCCACAACGAACGTGGTCAATTTAACTAGTCAACATGGCGCCACGCAGACTATTTGGCTGGTCACATAGTGACCGTAAGCAAGTGACCGTATAATCACCGCAAAACGTATATAGTGACCGTAATCAGCTTATTCTGAAGTTCGGTGACCGTATTACGCTTTTCTCTCTGTAGGCCCTCCAAAACTACATCTCTACACGTTCTCGCATGTTACATCTAACAACTATGCAATACAGCACTAGTACTACACTCTAACACAACAAATCATATGTGTTTTTAGTTTTACTAGATATCATATTGTTACTTATAATTATTCAGTTTGCATAGATTAAAATTGCCTTTGAAATGTATGGCCAGTATCATCTACTGCGCGGGAAAAATCCTGCCCTTTCCTGTTTAATCGGGTTTGTATCGATGGATCGTGCGAAACAGCAAAACTATAGTACTATACAATACAAGTGATAGTTCACTTAGGCCGTCGTGTCGTCTACTCCTCCGTCGTAAGAGTGGAGCGCTCGCTTTCATAAATCTTCTAGTCCCTTTCGCCGACATGTGGGACATCAAGCTACCGGGTCCACGTGCCATACTGGAATACAGTGCACAGCAGCCGGGGTGAAGCACGCGAGTCATGGCGCTTGCATAGTAATGAGCAATGAGGCGTCAAATCACAAAGCTACACCTTTCCTGCAGTTAAGTTGGAGGGACGAAGCAACCATCATTTCAATCGTTGCTAAATCCGCTTCTCCCTCATCTTCTTCAACTTAACCACGTGTTGCTTCTGCCGTTGTTCTGCCTCATGTGGGATGCGGATCGGCTTGGTAAAGCACTGACGCGTGGGACCGCATGTTAGCAAACCGCCAGGACAACATCCTCCGAAAATAAGAAGCCTAATAAGCTACTACGTATACTTTCCATGTAATCTATATATGCCCCCCTAATTTTCTGGTGGGGTGGGCCTAATCCTCTCCTTTAATACAATCAAATAGTGCCACATCACATCAATTCATAACTTTACGTAAACCATTACGTTGATGTAGCATTGCTCAAATAAGAAACCTCCCCCGCCATTCGCGCGGAAAAATCACCTCATTTTTACTAGTGTTGATTCTATAATTTTTTAGATCAATATAATGGAGATTTATATAGATAGCACACAGGAGCAAAACCAAGTGGTACGGTTAAGGGCATCCACAATGTGTAGCCAAATGTGAAAATAGCTTTTGGCATCGTGGGAACCATTGTGGACGGTGTTGCCAAAGCCAAAAAGATGGAACTGAAGCTCCATGATTAATTGATTGAAGGAATAGAAAAATGTGACGTCTCTCCTCTTTCTCCCATGCTTGGACGCATGTAGTACAGTATAGAGCACAGAGTATAGTCCCATGTCCCTTCTATCACAAATCACAAAGCAATGAGGCGTAAAATCACAAAAGCACGGACGAAGCAACCATCATTTCACTCTTCGGTGACTCCGCTTCTCCATCGTCTTCTTCGAGAAGCCATCTCACCGCATTAGTTACTCCTAGTAGTACTAGTAAAGGACTTCCTGGATGCAAATAAGGTGGTTGTCTCGGCTTGCAGGTGGCACTTGGGAACGACTTACCGTGGTCTCCCTCAATGGTGTTCTCCGTCGAACGCACTTCGCCAAACCACCAAAAAAATAAAAAAATATCGTCAACGTCACCGCAATGGGGAAGGAAGTCAAATACAGTTACTACCTCCATTTTTTTGTACACAAGGCTAGTATATCAAAATTACAACTGGCAAAGGGCCACTAACACTAATCGAGGCAAAATTGATGGGGTTAGCAACCAAGGACATTAATATCCCCTGCATGCATGCGGAAGTGAGAAGGTTGGTTTGCATGGCACTGCATTAATCAAACGATGAGGAGTGAGATGGTTAGCTCTTTGGTCTTTGGAGAAAAAAATACGCATTAATTGACACGTGAAACGAGGATTTGTATCTATTAAATCCCGTGAAGGAAAACCCAGCCTTTCTTTTTTAACACTAGTACTCCTAGTACGTACGCACTAATCCTGTTTGGGTCTAGGCCTTGCATTGCCAAACTTCGCCACACATCTTTGCCAAGCTTGCCTAAAGTTTTTAAAATGAGAAGGAGGTCCACTTGCGCACGGCTATCGCGGTTGCACCGCACCCTCACACGGTCTCTCCTACACGCCATGGTCGCACCGCACCCTCACACAGTCGCTCCTGCACACCGCGAACCCAACCAAGGGAACACACCCTCACTAACACGTGATGTCGCATGTGAACACACCAAACTCAGCAATCCTATGGCTGACACATAATTTTTGTTTCATAGAGTATGTTTATCCGTCCGCATGTTGAGGAGTATCCGTATGGCCCGTGCGGTGGTCTGTTGGGGAAGAAGAAGAGGTGAGGAAGAAGGAAAGAAGGGTTAGGAGACGTAGGATATTCATCCAACTGCCTGAAATGGTAGACTGACCCAAGTCAGGCGACTTGCATAACAAATATATGTTTTTACACAGCAAAAGATCCATGAAAACAACAACATAAAGAAAAACTATCACTTCTCGCGGAAAGAGACGACCTCGTCGTCTTTGGCTGCCGGCGTGAACCAGCCGTCGCTGCCGACGTGTGTCTCCGCACCGTGGTTGTCCTCAGCCTCCATCTACTCGTTCAAGCGGAGCATGTGGGTGCTCTGCACAGACGAGAGCATAGCCTGGTTCAAGTCGAGGACGTCCAGTTGCGCCTGCAGGAGGGCCTCGATGGCAGCGGCATCCGCGCGCTCCGCGTGGATTCGAGCCTTCGCCGCCTGGTTCAAGTCCAGGACGTCCGGTTCTGCCTGCAGGAGGGCGTCGATGAGAGCGGCATCCACGCGCTCTGCGTCGAGTCGAGCCTCTGCCGCCTGGTTCAAGTCCAGGACGTCCGGTTCCGCCTACAGGAGGGCCTCGATGGCAGCGGCATCCGCGCGCTCCGCCTCAAGTTGAGCCTCCGCCGCCCGGTTCACATCCACGACATCCAGTTCCGCCTGCAGCAGAGCCTCGATGGCAACGGCATGCGCGCACTCCACGTCGATTTGAGCCTCTGCCTCCCGGTCCTCCTTTAGTATCGCCATGTTGAACCGCTGGTCCGCCTGCACCATGGGGGACTCGGACGTCGACACTAAGTCGACGTCCATCACCTCATACCCATCGAGGGCCTTCTGTGCCGCGACCTCCGCCATGAACATTGGATCGACTTCCTCCTCCTTGTAGCTTGGCTCCAGAGAACTCGGGGATTGGCCCGCCGCAAAGTGAGCTTGGGAACGGAAGTCTGTGGCGCCGATCGCCATCGCGATTTTTGCGCGTGCTCCGGTGTTAGCATCTTGTAGTAAGTGATCTTGCGGCGCACCATGGCTTTCTGGTGAACTAGGGGACGCTTGATGCAGGCTAGGGTATCGAAAGCTGGGGGAATGGGCTGGAGATTTGGTGTGGTTTTAGGGCAGTGGCTGGCGTAGGCCGAGCAGCGAAGGTTCTGGTGTGAATAGTGGTCCCGGTGACGACCGGTCAATCGGTTTTGACTGTACATCGCTCTTGTCGCGTTCGCGTTGCAGCCCGGCATGCTGGACCCTCCACGTCGCTCACCTAATGGAACGCGCTTCGTCTTGCGTTTTCACTCGCTTATGGGACCACAGTTGAGAGCAAACCGGCGTCCCTCCCCCTCCCCTACTCGCGTCATTTATTATACCACCACTCCCTCCATTTTATGCGGAGTAAATAAAAACAGAGGGAGTATACTATGGATGAGGATCCCCTGACGTGGCCGAACCCATTGAGTAACTGACATGCGGGGCCTAGCAAGCATGGGGTCCGTGAGTAAGTGACCGAAAGGGAGGGTGTCGGATTTCGGGTTCCGGCAGACCCTTGAGGTTCGAACACTGGGGTGCGCGTGGAGATCTCGCCTACTACCTACCTGCACCCCTCTGCCTCGCTAAGATCTAAGCTATGGAAAGAACAACACAAGAGACACAGGGTTTATACTGGTTCGGCCCACCGTTGTGGTGTAATACCCTACTCCAGTGTGTGGTTTGTGGATTGCCTCTTGCGCTGATGATGATGAACAATACAAGGAAGAACAGCCTCGCGAGGGTCTTTTCTTGGCTGGGAGGAGTTCAATCACCCTTCTCTCTCTCTGATTCGATCTCCCCCCTTTTCCTACTACGGTGGCTAGTCCTATTTATAGAGGCCCTGGTCCTCTTCCCAAATATCGAGCGGGAAGGGAGCCAACAATGGTGGGCTAATTTGAAGGGGGACAGCTAGTACCATCTATCCTGACAAAAGTAGTCTTCGCCTACACAAAGCTCTGGTGGTGACGCCGTCTTGGGCTCCATGATGACCTCCATCTTGCAGTCCTCCTGGTCTTGGTCTTGTTGCACTGAAATGGCAACCTTTGCCTGATGCCTCGGTACTCCGCGGCTGCGCTTGCCCCCTTTGCACCAAAGGGGAAAGGACGACACTACGCGGCTGGCGCCCGCCTGGCGCCTTTGGTCGTCATGGCTTGCGTCACGGGCACCTCGTGAGCCAGCCTGATGTGGCCGTGCCCGAGGAAGCTCCGCGTCGTCCGCGCCGCGAGGCCTGGCCCCTCGCGAGGGTCTTGGGTCTGTGTTGATGAATATGGGTCGTGCTGGACCCCCTTTGAGCCACGCCGCAGGCAGGCAAGTCTGGGGACCCCCATTACCAGAATGCCGACAGAGGGTAAGGCAGGGATACCTACGTCAAAGGATCCACTTCCACTATACTACTTTGACCAAATGTTAGAGTAATAATATATGACATGCAACTTACACAAATGTCAGACTAATAATATATGACATGCAACTTACACAAAGCATACGGGGTTTAATTTGTTTTTCGAGGCTAACTTTGACCAAATGTTAGAGTAATAATATATGGCATGCAACTTACACAAAGCATACAGTCAAATTCGTATGTGAAAGGAGTTTCCAATGATATAATTTTCACATTATACATCTCATATACTATTAATCTTGTCAATAGTCAAATTGGAAACCATCTTGAGTACAAATCTAGGAGTACGTATGAATCTAACAATATTGATTGGGCGTTGTTGAATGTTGATACCTTTTTGATCAAAGTAGATATACTTTGACTACAAATAAAACTTATATGTAAACTAGAAAGGATAGGAGGGAGTATATTGTACATGCGAAACGAAACGAACATTGAATACCCTTTATATATGATTTGCGGATGCTATGATCACCGGTTCAAAATTTTGAATCCACCTTAGGTATCACGTGCCCCCACTCATTCCCTCTCGATTTCATCTCGGGGTCCGGAGATCTATTGAAAGAGGACTAGGGTGGGTACATGCGAATGATACTCGGCGGAATGTTCAAACGAGGCATGCGGGAGGATGGACTCGACTGGAGGGCGACAATAAGTTGTCTCTCTTGGCCTACATAGTGAAAGGCCTAATGCGCAACGCGGAGCACTGACGCTCGAATATGGTCGGGAAAATAGGGAAACAGACATGTGGGGCACACCCGTCGGGATGACGTAGCGCAGACTAGTCCAATGGAGGAGCTGGCCCACGACCTCCTCGCCACCTACAACCATTCATGTGGGTCGTTGGGGCCAATAACGGGGCGCAGCTCCAGGATCGCCTCTGGACACGGCGACCGCGGTTAGCGACACGCTCATATCGTCGCTAGACACAGTCGGTTTCAGTTTGCCGAGGGTGGCGTTAGTGTTGTGGCATGACCAATGGTATGTTTGATTTGTGCCCAAGGTAGCCCCATCAAAGCATTGGGTAGCCAAAATTTTGGTTGAGGTATTGGTTGCCCATGATTTGGCCGACATTGGCTAGAAAAATGAACTTGAGTTGCCTAGAGTTCATTGGCATGCCAAAGAAATGGCAACCATCCAAACAAAGACCAATCTTTGGGTCATGACCAAAATTTTGGTTGAGGTATTGGTTGCCCATGATTTGGCCGACATTGGTAAGAAAAATGAACTAGAGTTGGCTAGAGTTCATTGGCATGCCAAAAAAATGGAAACCATCCAAACAAAGACTAATCTTTTGGTCATGACCAAAACTTTGGCAAGGTGCACTTTGGCCACAATCCAAACACACCCCAACACCTGGCTCGTCAAGGATGTATGGGGCGCCGCGACGCGTCCGCGGAGTGGTGTAGGGCGGCCAACTGCATCCTCTGGACTTGAGACCATGCCGGGTCATCTTGCTTTTTCAATGACATGCGGGGATCGCATGTGAGCAAAGGGCATCTCCCTCGCGCCATCGCGCGGTGCGTTCACAGCCGGCGCCAGCTGCCCGCATTCATTCCATCCGTTCGTATGTCATCATTAAGATGCTCGCTACCTGCAGAACCAACTCCGGCGACTTAATGACGCACCCGGACGCTTGGCCTTACCGGAATGCACTACTTAAAGCGGCAACGCCCAGCTAACCTCCACACCATAGCGCATTGTCCTCCTACCTGGAACCACATCCGCCATGACCGCAAGCGCGAACGCTCTATGGGAGAGCTTGTCTTCGGGGATGGAGCTCGAGGTCGCCGCCCTCGCTCAAGTCGCCGCACAAGCGGTGGCCACGCTGGCGGCCGACGACGGGAGCACCGTCAGCCACACGTCCTACTTGCCGCCATCCAACGTCCGGCACCGCCGAGGTCAGGGACTCCTCCGAGGATGAGTAGGGCATGGGAGGTGGCAGGGCATGGTGCGCCAACTAGCCAATCCGTCTCCCGTGTTCTACTTTTCCTCGCCGAAGACCGCACATCCACTTCACGGGTCTTGAACCCCGCCCCCGTACATGGAGATCACAGATGGAGGACGTCGGTCGCCGCCGTAGAATAGGTTTAGGGTCGGGTTTCTTTTATTTTTTGTCCTATAAAAGTTCGAAATGTAATGAAAATCTGCCGTGTTTGCATTAATCTCGGCCGGTGTATATGATCTTTCACAATAATATACATATTGAGGAAGTACTAGCAAGATGCCCGTGCGTTGCACGGAAGATCAAGATCTTGTGGGAGAAAAGGATGAACGAGGGAAAGCCTTATCTGCAAATGTGGAGAGGAGTGCGGGTAAATTGTCATAGTTTCCTTCCTATCCGTTAGATATAGATCGTACGGCCTATATTGCAGGATTGGACACATCATTTTACATCTACGGGAACCTACGAAAGGGTTAACGTAAATTGCCTCTCTCTCTCCTCCCCTGATTTTCATGGTGGTGGGCCCCTCCCTCCCCCCAATCTACAATCAACAGCTCACACATTTCACATTACGTTAATTACGTAACTGGGATTACGTAGATGGAGCATTACTCGTCCTAAAAAAACCAAGTAAGCCAACCTCCCAGCATATCGTGCGGGAAAAAGACCCGGCCGCGCCGTTTTAGTCAGGATTACCGGATTACTAGTAGTAGTATCGATGGATCGCGCGAAGCAACAGATTTTTTTTGAGGGGGCGAAGCACCTAGTTTAAAAGGAAAAAATGTGGTACACTCACATCACTCCTGTCACAGTCGCATTGCACCCCACACACGTTCGGTCCTGCACATGGCTCACGCAAACGGAACGCGCTTCGGCTTGCCTCTTCACTGACACGTGGGAGTGCACTTGGAGAAACCGACCATGCGCCAAACTCCCCTCGCCCACCGCACGAAAATCCTCCCCCCCCCCCGACACCCAAAAATTCCCCCCAAATCAGATTCAACCACCCTTCCGCCAACTAGCCAATAATATTCCCCAAACCCCCCTCCCACTGTCCTCCTCCACTCCATTCGCTCCGCCAAAGCCGCCCTCCCCGCCGTGCCGATATGTCGGTGCCGCGGTTCGGCGATCCTCTCGCTCCCACGGTACGCTCTCGTAGACTGCCGTCCTCTAGCCACGCCGCCAGCTCTGGCTACGTTCTTGTGGAGGCGCACGGCGGTCAGCGCCGCCACCACTGGCGACGTTCATGTGGAGACGCACGGCGGTCAGCTTCTCCCATGGTACTCGCATTCTAGACTGAGGCCCCGTTCATGTCGGTGTCGCGCTGAATGTTAGCTGATAGACGCTGTTAATCTCACTATTTGCCGAAGTAGTTTACTCTCAATATGCTCTGCTTAAGAAGCTTCCTTGCCCTGTTCTCCACTCAATCTGCTTAGCTGAGATGGCATGCCAAGGCCGATTAGTTGCTAAAATATCCTGCCATTTATTTATTGTGACGTAGATTGCCATGGTCTAGTAGCCAATCTGTCAGCTGAAATAGCTATACACTGTTTTATACTCGATCTTTGTTGCTGCGATGGCCTTCGATAGTTTGATGGCTGTGTGCTCGGCCTCATTGACTGCTGTAATAGCCTGCCATAATTTGGCACTCAAATATGTTTGCTAAATTAGCTTTACATATATTTCGTTACTTAGATCTGCTCGTCCAAATATCTTGCCATAGCTTTAGTCATCGACCTAGGTATTTTTTCTGGACTGCATAAAAAAGCATATATGTTTTTCCTATAATATCTAGTAGAGGAACTAATTTGTATGTCTAACAGATGGACAAGACTTGGATAACTTCTGCTCGAAGATTCTCCGCTGCATATGTCGAGGGGGTTGAAAACTTCATGAACTTTATCAGAGCTGAGTACGGTGGTCCGAAATCAGATGTGCTCTGCCCATGTAGCAGTTGTATGAATTGAGTTACAAGACCCTAGTCAACTGTGCAAAATCATCTACACTTGTATGGGATGTCCGTCACATATACTAGGTGGGTTCATCATGGTGAAGCTGTGAACGTCAATATTATTGACTATGTGGAAGCAACAGATCACCATCTTGATCTGCCTGATGCTCAGGTGGAAGAGGATGAGGAGGTGGTGGTGGCGGAGCCAGTGAGTTTGACCAACATTGAAACAATGCTACGAAATGCTCGTGCATTCCGTGAACTTTCACCTACAGAAGAAAAATGGTGGGCCTGCATGTTGGAACAATGCAACGTTGCTGTCACCCCAGGAAATAAGCTGTCAGTATTCTCAGCTATGGTAACCTTTCTTCAGGTGAAGACATCTGAGCGGATGACCAACAAATCATTCAATGTGATGTTGGCTGCTTTCCGCGAATCTTTCCCAGATACGTCTAAGCTGCCACACACCTACAGTAAAATGAAGAATTTCCTTCGTGCAGTTGGAATTGGATATGATATGATCCATGTTTGTAAGAATAATTGTGTTCTATTCCAGAAGGATTATGCCAACTTAAGTGAATTCCCAAAACGCAAATCATCAAGATGGAAAGATGGTGATGCAGTGAAGAGGATTCCTTATAATGTTTTGAGAAATTTTCCAATTACACCAAGATTGCAGAGGTTGTTTCATGATGCTGAAACAAGAGAGGATGTACTATGGCATTCTAGGAACCAAGAGTACAGAGATCATAATGTAATGAGCCATCCATCTCATGTTAGTGAGTAGAAAATCTTCAATGATAAACACAAAGAGTTTGCTGCTGACCCGAGAAACATTAGACTTGGCTTAGCTTCAGATGGATTTAACCCATTTGGCCACCAGAGCGCCACATATAGCATGTGGCCAGTGCTTGTTATCCCTTACAACATGCCTCCAAATGTCTGCACCAAAGAATCAAACTACATGATGGCCTTTCTCATCCCAGGTCCAAAAGTCCTGGAAAGGATTTTGATTTGTTCATGGAGCCTCTCGTGGAGGAACTTCAACAGGTATGGAAGGGTGGTCTCACTCGAGACCTATATAGCAACCCACCAGCTGATTTTTTCTGCGTGTTGTTATAATTTGGTGCATCCATGATTATCCGGCTTTGGGCACTATGTCAGGGCGAACGACACATGGTTACAATGTATGTGTTCGCTGTGACAGGAATTCGCTGTCATACGCAATACTTAGCAAGATCTATTACATTGGACACTGCCGTTTCCTTGCCAAGGACAAGCCGCGTCCTAGAAAATACCGAAGACATGTGTTCAATGCAAAGCATGAAAACCGTGATGCGGCAAAGAGGCTCACCGCTGATGAGTTGCAAGTGGAATTAGAGAACGTCAGGCATATTACACCAGGATACCATCCTGGTAATGGTAGCGGGAAAAGGAAGCGTGGCAGGGTAGAAGAGAGATTATTGTATACCCGCAGGTCCACTTTGTGGGACTTGGAGTATTGTAAAGATTTGGATCTGCGGCATAATCTTGATGTGATGCACATCGAGAAAAATATATGTGACAGCATTATCGGCACACTTCTTAATATTGAAGGCAAGACAAAAGATACCTTAAAATCTAGGATTGATTTGACACACCTGGGTATCAGAAAGGATTTGCAGGTGCAAGATGAAGGTAAACCACGGGATATGGCACCAGCTGTGTACGTCTTGGACAAGGTAAAAAGAAAAGAATTCTGCGAGGTCCTACCACGTGTGATATTCCCACATGGATTTTTTTCCAACCCTGAAAGGAGAGTCAGTGCAGATGGAAACAAGGTACAAGGGTTGAAAAGTCATGACTGCCATGTCCTACTTCAAAGGGTTTTACCTGTTGTCCTTAGAGGATTGGGCTGCCCTTACTTATACAGAGCAGTTGCAGAGTTGGGACAATTCTTCAGGGAACTCTGCAGTAGGAATATCAGGATAGATGCTTTGGAGCGTCTTAGAGACAAGATACCAACTATCCTATGCGACCTTGAGAAGATATATCCTCCAGCCTTTTTTGATGTGATGGTGCATTTGGCTGTTCATCTAACTGATGAGGCACTACTTAGAGGTCCAGTACAGTATGGCTGGATGTACCGTATTGAAAGGCGGCTAGGCACTTTCAAGGGCTATGTTAGGAACAGAGCTAGACCCGAGGGTTCCATTACAGAGGCCTACATTGCTACAGAAACGTTGACATTCTGCTCAAAATACATTGAAACAGCTGATCAGCTTAGCAAAGAGGTGGGTGAAGACAATCCGGGGCTCAATGTTTTCGATTATTCTGTTCGAGTTACAGGGAAGAGTCGACAAGAGGACAAACCTAAAGATTTGGACAAAATGCTTTGGTGTGTGTTGAATAACTGTCCTAAGATACTACCTTATATCAAGTAAGTGCAGTACTACAGCTTATACATCATAATCTACTAAACTTGCAGCACATTCTTATATATTTAGAAGTTTGACATGCTCACTATGTTGTGCAGCATCTACAAAGAGGAGTTACTGCCGCAAAATCCAAGAAACATTGACAAACAGGTTATGGCAGGATTTGCAAAATGGTTCAAGAACCATGTAAGCTTTTTAAGTGCACTGTTAGTTTTTTCATATATTGAGTACATAATATGATCAGCTTGTCTATTTTCTAACCATAGGTTAAGAAGATGCGGGAGGATGGGCAGGCAGTTGATGATGCCCTTTACTCACTAGCAATGGGTCCTGATACTCGGGTAAGACATTATGAATCTTGCGTTGTTGGAGATGTGCGCTACAACACCCTTGCACGAGACGAAGGCAGGAAGACGCAAAACAGTGCCATCATGAGCATGGATATGTATGACAAAGAGACAACTGAAATGTATGCTAACATAACAGACATTATTCAGTTGAAGTATATCTCTAGTTTTGAGGATCATCGATGTGTGGTTCTGTTGTGCTGTCGTTGATATAACCTGTTTTCTAGGATCGCAAAATCCAGAGCTGATGATTATTTCAAATCCATCAATGTTAAGGCGGCATACCAGACCAATGAGCCTTTTATTTTGGCAAATCAAGCAACACATATATTTTTCTTGGAAGACACATTTGCACGTAGCGATGACTGGAGAGTATTGCAAAGGTTTGAGCAGAGGAATTCGTTTAATGAAGTTGCACAACAAGATGATACTTACACTGCTCCTGATGTACAAGATAACATAGATGTTCATAATATCTTTGAGAACCATCACGTCAATGACGCCGGCGAAAAGATTGCCTGTCGTGCTGTGGACATACAAGAGTTGAACAAGAAGAAGCCAACGTTCGAGGACGTTGAGGATGAAGAAGAAGATGACACCATGGGGAATTACGATTTAGACTGGTACACATGGCGAAGATGTTGACGTTGCTGCTGTGGATGATGATTACATTGCTTTTGCCGTATTTGCCTATCAGAAGACGTTTTTTTATTTACTATGTGAAATTGTGTTTGCTATGAGAACTGAAACCTGATGAACATGTTGTTTAGTATTTTGCTGTGCGAACATCACTTGTTATGTATGCTGATTTGTGTTTGGTAATTGTATGACAACTAAAACATGATGACATTGTTGTTTAGTTGTACTCATATTTGGCTGTGAAACTTGAATTTGATGACATAGTTTGCTATTGGACTGCAATTTGCTCGACGTCTTCGAATGAGAACAAAGCTGACCCGACAGGGCCTCTGCTATTTATTTATTTATATGAGAAAAAGGGGATACCCCCTGATTTCCGTTAATAGAAATCATTAGATGTTCACAACACTATGCCCAGCCTGCTAGACAAGTTTCATTCATTACTAGTTTCAGCAAAGTGCTCATGTCGTAGCCACTGAATACATCACGAGTGCTACATACACTGCAAATAAAGAGACAATCATCCTACAGAGCACATCGATTTTGCCCATGATCTTCACAAGCTCTTTCATCTCGTCATTGCTGTCAAGGCCGTTCAGCAGTTGTTGCTTGGCCATGATCAGAGGAACTGCATCTTTAACCTTCTGCTCTGCATCTTCCTCTTCTGTTGTTCCTTCAGTTACTTGTCCAACACCCAACCTGCTGGTATTGGGATTCCTCGGGTAACCAAATAATCAGCGTAGTTGCATTCCCCCACATCAGCAACTTCTCGGAAATACAAATCACATGATTCTTCCCTTTTCTGCACGAATCAAATTGGTAGATCATCAACCAAACTATTAAAAAATCAGCAACTGAAAGCAGCAGAACAACACTTAAACATATTATTACGCCATGATTCGGGCATTTGTAGTAGACTCGGCCAGGGTTGAGGATTGTGGTTGAGACGCGACGGATGACTCTGCGTGATTTGCAGCAGTGGCACCACACCAATGGCAGCGGGTTGCGATGAGCAATCGGCTGCGGTGCGCATGCCGGCGAGGGTGTGATGAGACCCACAAGCGATGGTACGGGTTGCGACTTGGCGCATATCTGGTTGTTGCCTGCTGAAGAGCAGGTGGACGGGAAGCCAGCGGACATGGTTTCTGCGGCCAGAGCTTCTGATGCTAGGCAGAGTAAGTAGAGAAGAGGAGAAGTGAACGTTGGATATGTCAATTTCATTACATGCAGAGTAGCATAGCAACATATATAGTCATAGTCTAGGTTTCGATTCGAACCAGCTACAGGAGCACGTCTTTCTTTTTTCTAAAACTCGGCAACGTCTCATTACTAGTACAATAGCTTGTTCTGTAGGCCTTCCCAAGTCTTTGATTTTCTTTCCCTTTTTTATGAGGATGGAAGGAGGACAAAATTGAGAGTTCCTGGGACTCGAACCCAAGACATGTCGGTTGAAACCCAAGGGTGCTAGTAACTTTTGTGGTGAACGTTCCCTGTGAGGAGGACGACAGACGAACACATTTTCCTCGCAGTTTTCTTCCTATATATAAAAAAGTATGCTACTTGGTGTCCACTTAGTCAACAAATGATTGTGCCAACCTTAACCGTGGGATTGACATTCAACATCTGTCGCGTTTCTTCAGTCTCTTCTTCCTCGAGCCGCCAAAGCCAAACCAGTGCCGGCAGGACCGCCTGCTCCCGCCTCCCACGACTGGCTGTGATCTGCCCCGGCTCCTATTCGTACCCGTCCGAGGCCTCACCATCGTCCTCCGCCTTGGTTCGCTCACCGCGGCGCCGCCCTCCGGTGTTGTCAACATGGTCAACAACTGAGAGGAATAAGGAGATGACTGCACATGGTGAGAATGATAGTAGGGACCCAGCAGCGCACGCAGTAATTTTGTTTACTCGTGACGGAGAAGGGTATCAACTGGGTTGTGCGGGACCCGTGGCCCGTCTAGCCCAGGCTTTTATTTCATATGTTTAGCACATGACCAGCCCAGTTTGTCTTTTTCCTTTCTGAAAATTGCTAGCCAGCTATTTTGTTTTTTGCAGAATAACCAACGTAGGCCTACTTACTTTTCTACGCCGTGCTGGGCCGGAAATCTTTCAAGACGAGGAGGGATGCATTTTCCCCAGAAAATGGGCTATAAGTAATAAGAAATGGGCTATAAATAATAATAAATGGGCTGTAAAATGAAAAAATACAACAAACAGACAATTAGTTCCAAAATATTGTTTTCTTTCAGATTTTGATGTTTTAAATTTCATTGTTTTTGTGCGGGTAAAATTTCATTGAATTTAAATTAAGGTATATTTAGATTTAAAATTAATTGGAACCTGGCTAGAAATTACGGGCTGCATGCTATTTGGGACAGATTTGGAGGCTGACTTGTGGGTCTACTAGGTTGACGTGTACTTTGGCTTTGTCAACTTAGTCCACAAACGATTCTAGCAGCAGTGACCGTTGGATGTTAATCCAACGGCCGTGCTGCTTCTTCAATATCTGATCTTCTTGCTCCAGCCGCCCAAACCAGCTCCGTTGGGACTGCCTACTCCCGCCTCCCATGGCCGGCTATGCTGCGGCACAGGCCGCACTACCCCACCCTACTTCATTGCTGGCCAGGCCATTCCTCTACTCACCCACACCTACTGTTATTTTCCGGTGATGATAGCCGGACTAGTAAACCCTCGAACTCCCCACCGCGTGGGCAACCATTGCCGAGTCTTCCCCGGTTCCGTGTCGTTCCTTTCCTAGGCCTCGCCGTCGTCCACCACCATGGTGCTCTCGTGTAGCCTGGTCAACTTGGTCAATGAACGACATCCATCGGCCGTGGACTGTACGCGCAAAATAATGATTCCTCCACCTGATAGCTGGGACCCACCAGAAGGGCCTCTGTATTTCGTGAAAAAAATGTTCCCCTGCTGACATGCCGGACCCACCAGCTATATCTTCGCACGCAAGGAAGTGCCTCCTTATTATGAACAAAAAAATGAATACCCCCTGCTAGCTGGCACCCACCATAGTGGGAGGATGACTTGTGGGCCAACAAAGTTGACGGGGACAGAGGGCTTTGTCAACTTAGTCAATATGAATGATTCTAGCTCCAGTGACCGTACGATGTCCATCCAACGGCCGTAGTGCTTCTTCAACCTCTGGTCTTCTTGCTCCAGCCGCCCAAAGCAGCGCCGGTCGTGCCGCATGCTCCTGCCTCCCATGGCCGGCTGTACTGCCGCGGAGGCCTCACACCGCAGCCGAAGCAGTGAACCCTCGTACTCCTCTCCGCGCGGGCTTCCACTATCGCGTCTTCCCCGGCTCCGCGTCGTCCCCTTCCTAGGCCTCGCCGTCGTCCACCGCCGTGGTGCTTTCCGTGTGGCGTGGTCAACCTGGTCAAGGAACGACTTCCATCGGAAGAGTACTGTACGTGGAGAGGCTGACAGCTGGGTCCACGGCCACAACCCAGTTTTTTTTGTGATTTGCCAAGTAAGTCGCTTTGTCAGGCCTGTTGGGCTGCAAATCTTTCAAGACGAGGAGAGCTTTCATTCGGTTGGCCGAGAAAATGGCCCATCAGTAATGCGAAATGGGTTGTACATTTTTAAAACACATCAAACCGGCAATTAGTTCCAAATATCTTTTCTTTCATTTGAAGATTTTAAATTACATTATTTTTTATGCATGGAGAATTTGTTGCATTTTATATTGATATACATTTATTTTTAAAATCAGTTTGAATGTGAGTCGAAATTTCAGGATTAAAAACAGTTCGGACTGCACCGAAATATGCAAAATTTCGTATAATTTTTAACTGTGGCCACAATTTGGGGTGTAATGCTAACAAAAAGAACATGGGCTCCAAAAAAACCTTTAGAATTAGCAAATGGGCTGAAAATTATTAGAAATAATGGCAGATGGGTTGTATGCTGTTTTCCATAGATTTGAGGCTTTCCTAAAAAAAAGGTTGACTCACAAGCAGTAACTGTTGGATGTCCATCCAACGGCCATCGTGCTTCTTCAATCTCTGCTCTTCCTGCTCCAGCCGCTCAAACAAGCGCCGGTGGGACTGCCTGCTCCCTCCTCCCCGCGGTCGGCTGTACTGCCGCGCAGGCCTCACCGCCCAACCGTACTCCTATCGCTGGCCTAGCCATCCCTCTACTCACCCACACCCGCTGTTATTCTCTGGCGACGGAACCAGTAAACCCTCGTACAGTCGTACTCCCTTCCGCGTGGGAAACAACTGTTGAGTCTTCCCTGCCTCTGTGTCGTTCCCTTCCTAGGCCTCGCCATCGTCCACCGCCCTGGTGCTCTCGGCACGGCCTGGTCAATGTGGTCAATGAGCTACATGCATCTGAAGTGGAATGTACGTGGAGAGGCCGACAGCTGGGTCCACGGCCGCACGCAAGGAAATGGCTCCTTATTACGCGCAAAATAATGATTCCTCCACCTGACATCAGGGACCCACCGAAAAGGGCCTCTGTATTTCGCAAAAAAAATGTTACCGCCGCTAACAGCTCGGACCCACCAGCTATATCTTCGCACGCAAGGAAGTGCCTACTTATTATGCACACAAAAATGAATACTCCCCCTGTTAGCTGGGACCCGGTATAGTGGCGGGCTGACTTGTGGGCCTACTAAGTTGACGGGGACGGAGGGCTTTGTCAACTTAGTCAATATGCACGATTCTAGCTCTAGTGACAGTACGATGTCCATCCAACGGCCGTAGTGCTTCTTCAACCTCTGGTCTTCTTGCTCCAGCCGCCCAAACTAACGACGGTCGTGCCTCGTGCTCCTGCCTCCCGTGGCCGGCTGCAATGCAGCGGAGACCTCACCGCCCCCTACTACTCCCACCGCTGTCCAGGCCATCCCTCTACTCACCCACACCCCCTGTTACTCAGTGGCGACGGCAGCCTCACACCGCAGCGAACCAGTGCCCTCGTACTCCTCTACGCGTGGGCATCCACTTCCGCGTATTCCCCGGCTCCACGTCGTCCCCTTCCTAGGCCTCGCCATCGTCCACCACCCTGGTGCTCTCGGCGCGGCGTGGTCAACATGGTCAAGGAACGACTTCCATCGGACATGGACTATAGGTGGAGAGGCTGACAGCTGGGTCCACGGCCGCAGCAAGAAAGTGCCTCCTTATTACGTGCAAAATAATTATTCCTCCACCTGACAGCGGGGACCCACTAGATGGGCCATCGTATTTCGCCCCCTGACTGCTGGGACCCACCAGCTACATCTTCGCACGCAAGGAAGTGCCTGACAGTCGGGACCCACCTGGTCGAAGCGTACGTAGCGTTGTCATTCTGGTCGCAAACGTGTACGTACATATATACTGGTGGATGTTGAGGCACGCACGTGTCGTAGTAGAGGCGGCCAGGGGGCAAGAAAGAAAATACGGCCACGTATGTGTACATACGGGCGGGGTCTTGAACGCCTACTCGCGCATACGTACGGCATGGGCTGGTTGATATGGCTGGGTCGGAATAGAGAAACAACGTCGTTGTTGTGTTCATGGGGAGGCAAAGGAATGCGTCGTGTTCATGTGGAGGCAACGAAATGCGTCGTGTTCATCGGGAGTCAACAGAACGTGTGGGAGCCAACCGGTTGGGTTGGAACGGAATGCATGGTCGTGTTCATCGGGAGGGCTTGGAAGGAACAGGCGATGGAAACGAGGCATGGCGTACCGCAAAACCGAGGAAACGACCTTGTGTTCGCCTGGCCATGTTTGAAACGGTATCTTGTTAATCAGGAGGGGTCTAGCATACCGCAAAACGGAGGAAACAGACATCCTACGGTCGAAACGGGGGTCCTGTTGATCGGGAGGGGTGTGGCGTACCGCAAAACAGACGGAACGGACTTGTGTTGGAGCGCTACGGTCGAAACGGGGGTTCTGTTCATCGGGAGGGGTGTGGCTTACCGCAAAACGGGACTCCACGGGATACCGTTCATCTCCACCGTCGACCCCCTCCAGCCTCCACGAGCTACTGTTCATCCACCGTCGACCTCCTCCAGCCTCCACCTGCGACTGTTCATCCACGGGCTCCTGTTCATCGAGCCTCCACTGCGCGCTACTCCACCGGCTACTGTTCAACCAGCCCTCTCAATGGGCTCCTGTTCAACCACCCCTCCATGGGCTACTGTTCATCCTGCCCTCCACCATCTACTATTCATCCTACCCTCCACGGGGTGGTCCTATTCATCCAGCCCTCCACGGGGTCCTGTTCATCCAGCCCCAACCGGCTCGATCGATCGGGGTCCTGTTCATCCAGAGGCAACACCACGGGGTCCTTTTCATCCACCCCCACCAGGAACTGTTCATCCAACCCCCCCCCCCCTCGCAACGCTCACTATTCATCTAGAGGAAGCATCGATCGGCTTCAGTTAGCAGCAGTAGCGTAGGAATCACTCGATCGAGTTCAGTTAACAGCCATCGATCGGGTTCAGTTAGAGCCAACACCCCAAAATTTTCCTCGCCCTCGCTTCTACCACTATTTTTTCCGTCATGGATGGCCCAAAGAATGTCATGCAGCTGCGTCTCCGGCCTGCACAGGACGAAAAGCCCATTTTCTGTCATGATTTTTTGTCAAAGAAGTAGGGGCCCACCACATCTATGATGATACCGGGTTTTGTCACAATTATCGTCACAGAAGTGTCATATGTATGACAGAATTTTTTTTCATGCGGCCCAAAATGTCACGGATGTGTCTTTTTTTGTAGTGTCCCGAGGCATCAGGCAAAGGTTTCCATATCGGTGCAACAATACCAAGACCAGCAGGACGGAGGTCATCGCGGAGCCCACGGTGGCGTCACCACCAAAGCCTTTGGCAGGCGAAGACCACCTTTTGTCAGGATGGCTTTTACTAGCTGTGCCCCTTCAAATTGGCCATTGTGGGATCCCTTCCTGCCAAATATTTGGGAAGAGGACTAGGGCCTCTATAAATAGGACTAGCCATCACCTTAGGAAGGGATCGGATACATTCCACCCTCATACGCACTAGATCACCAAGCTCAAGAACACCTCCCCTCAGGAGCCAGTTCTTCCCTTGTACTTGTTCATCCTCAGCCTACAAGACAATCCAACACACCACACTGGAGTAGGGTATTACACCACATCATTGGCCCAAACCAGTATAAACTGTTGTGTCCCTTGTTCTGCGGGTTTGATGAGCTGAGCCTTGAAATCGTGGTGAGTGAGTGAGCTAGGGGGAGGGAGAGATCTTCGTGTGCACCCCAGAGTTCGAACCTTGAGGGTTTTGCCCAAACCCGAAATCCGACATTTGGCGGTCTAGGTAGGGGTGCGCTTAAGCTTTCCCTTCATCGATCCACGTTCCGCAGCTCCATCACATCCATGTCAGATGCTCGCCGAGCCTATGCTGAACGGCGGGCCGCCCTCGCTGCCCACGTCGCTCAGACGGCGCCCATTACCAGACCTCCCCGCCGTTCTCCATCACCTGTTGCCAATGCTACTACTAGCCCGGCAACCAACAAGCAACAAGCATCATCGTTGCACCCCACTATGCGGCAGGATGGTCGCACTGCCACCCCGTCGCTGACTCCGGCCGACTCATCGTTCCCATGCTCGTCAGCGCCGCTGGGGGATCTCCCGCACCATCCCTCTCGCTGCCTCGCCCACCTCCAGCCGTGGGTGACGTAGCTCACCGAGCGCCTCTACCGGCTCTACATCAAGATGGCGCCTTCACGCCGAGATGCACGGTTTATGGAGCGTCCCCGCCTCCTCCGCATCAAGACGGTGTCCTCGCCCCAAGATGCGTCGTCCCGCGGCATGATCCGCCTTGCTGTCTGCCCGCGCACGAAAAAGGAAGCTGCCAGGAGGTCCCTCGACAGCAAGAAAGCACTCTTGCACTCCCCACACCACCACATCAAAACCGCGCGCCGCCTGCAGTGGCGGGGCGTGGGTACCAAGACCAGGCTCCACCACCACGACGGGCTTTGGTGACCACAGCAGGCTACCAAGCCTTTACCCCCAAGCTGCGAACTGTCGTCTGGCTAGGCAAGTTCAAGCCGGACCTGCCTCCACGCTACGACGGCCCCCCGACCGTGCAGAGTTCTTGCAGCTCTATGAGCTGAGCATCGAGGCAGACAACGGAGATGAGAAGGTTATGGCGAACCGGTTTCCAATGGCTCTCAAGGATGGTGCTCGCTCGTGGCTCCTGAACCTGCCCGCGGGATCGATCTCTGCCTGGGGTGAGATGCGCGAGCGCTTCATCGCCAACTTCCAGGGCACTCGCGACCGCCCTCTGGCCGTGGGTGACCTGCGCCGCATCAAGCAGCAGCCGGGAGAGACCCACAGAAGTACATCCAGTGCTTCAACAATGTTCGCCCCAAGGTTACGGACGAGGCCATCATCTCATTGTTTTCTGATGGCGTCCGCGACATCAAGATGAAGGAGGAGCTCGCCATCCATGAGGAGCTATGCACGGCTCTGGAGATGTTCAACATGGCAACCAAGTGTGCAAGAGATAAGGAAGGGAGCCTCTCCCTCCTCGAGCTCCCTGCTACCGGCATAGAAGAGAAGAAAGCGAAGGCCAAGGACACGATGTGCAAAGGAGTAGCCATGCTCACAGCGGAGCCAGACATGAAACGCGGCCGGGACCACCCCAAGTCATCCAAGAGCAGCCGTCCATTCTGCACCTTCCACAACAAACACAACGACAACACCAACGATTGTCAAGAGCTCAGGGCCATCCGAGACGAACGCTTCGGTCAACGCCCCGAGAGAAACGACCGGGGCTACGGCCAGGGAGGAGGATGAAGTGGAGGACGCTGGTACGACCGTGGCCCCCGCCAGGAATGGCGTGACTAGCCTCGGGGGGACCACTGGCAGGAGCAATCTCATGAGGGTGCCTGGAGGGAGCAGCCTCGCAAGGACCGTCCTCATGGCAATCCTGGACTCCCTACGCTGCCACCACCACCAAGAAGGAACAACGACAACCATCTGGACGAGGGTCTGGGAGCTTCCAGGACCCGTGCGCTATCGCCTGCATCTTGGGCAGTGCTCAGGCCCTAGCTTCCCTTTGCATCTTCAAGCAGTTTGCTCGCGAGGTCAACGCGGCCCTTCCCAGGCTCGAGGCCATGCCCCCGCTCAGGTGGTCCAAGTACGCCATCACCTTAAGCTCGGCGGACCAGCTCAAGAGCGCAAAAACCGCTCGCGTCCTCCCAATGCTCTGCTCACTCGTCATCAGCAACGTCCAAGTCACCAAGACCCTCATCGACAGTGGCGCGAGGCTCAATGTCCTATCGGTCGAGACGTTCAACAACCTCCAAGTGCCATATGACCAGTTGTAGCCTACCAAGCATTTCTCAAGAGTGACCGGCCGCTCCAGCACCCCGATAGCGCAGGTCCGCCTCCCTGTCACCTTCGACCAGCACGACAACTACCGCACCGAGCTCATCGACTTCGACGTCTCCCACATCCGTCTGCTGTAAAACGCCATCCTTGGGTATCGAACACTGGCCAAGTTCATGGCCGTGACCCACCACGGCTACAACGTCCTAAAGATGCAAGGAAGCGGCGGAGTCATCACACTACCCTACAAAGAAAGAGATGCAGTGTGCTCCCTGGAGCGCGCCTTACAAGCCACAACAGTCGAAGACACCGACAGCGAGGGCACCCTGTACCCTCCTGAGGCCATCCCCAAGAAGAAGAATAAGCAACTACTTCGTATAGGGCATTAGGAGAGCGGTGTCTCCAGCAGCACCGCCTCAAGATCAGCACCCGGGCCTGGGGTGCCTCCCTCCCTCACATAGGAAGGCATGCCAGGCGCCTTCCTCGGGCAAGGCTCGGGGGCTCTCTTCTGGAGGGCCAAAGACCTGACCAACATCACGAGGGAGGCGCTCGGGCACCACGTGGATGCGTGCTTCGCTGCATGTTTCCTTCAAGAAGGCACAAGGCGAGGAGCACCAGGTGCTCAGGAGTTCATCGCCCAGGCAGCCTAGGGGCTTCAGGAAGCAAGGACCATACGCGGCGACCGCCGGCCACCACCCGATGCAGCTCCCCATCCTGGCGAGGACGGTGGGTTGCGCGTTTGCATCGACATTCCAGGAGCCCTCGCATCGGCCAGTGCGCGAAGTGGACCTCTTGAGCATCGTGCCTCGGGAGCTCTTCCTGGACCTCGGGCCGCTCACCTCCTGGCCTTGACCACGACATCTCGACCTGGCATACCAGCAATGGTTGCAGCCTGCCTGGGGACCGGGACCTGTCGGCGTAGAGTAGCAAGTTACCGCAAGGTTGGAAAGGGGAGACTAAGCCGAAGCAGGACATGCAGTCGTACATCTTCATAATAAGGACAATATTAACCAAAGGGCAATATAGATCCTTCACACGCCCCCATGGGGTTCGTCTCGATTCCTCGTAGGGAGCAAAAGAACGAGGTTTCTAGGATCCCTATCCACAAGCGTCAACACCACCGTCGCCATCATCAACAGTGGGCCACGGGAGGCTGATGCAAACCTCATCCAGATCACCGATGGCGTCGGGCAGACGCCACAGCCGCGCTCTGGGCACGGCAAGAGCTCGGGGGCATGTAGCTATCGTCACTCGTCTCCGGAGTCTCATAGGGCTCGGGAGAGTCGCTGGACTCCCAAGCATCATCGCCGTTGCTAGAGGAACTGCTAGCTAGGCCAGCGGTAGGCCCGGCTCCTGCCACTGTGCCGTCCGGATGACCCCCTCCAGAGCAGCACTCCAGGCGGTGGCCTTCCTCATCAAAAGCCTTGAAGAACATCGTGGAGGCGCCATCGTATTTGAAGTGTATGGTGAGGGCGCCCTCCGCGCGGCAAACCCGGGCGACCTCACCCCATCCGCGGTTTATGAAGATCTTGCCTGGGGAGATGGCCTCAACCTACACCCCCATCGTCGGGGCATCGCACTCAGTATGCTGCAGCCATAGCTCGTGTGGACCCCTCGGCAGCATTTCGACGGAGAAGAACGAAGGGAACCGGATCCACGTACGCGGTGGCATCGCAGCCCACACCATGAGTTCACGCGAGGAGCCCTCGGCGTGGGTTCGCGGGGCGGGGGCATGCGCTACCACTGCACAGGCATTGCGGTCGTGACGCGAGGGGCGTCGGTCCCTGCCTCCTCCTCCCGAGTCCGCTGCCTGGGCGTACAAGGGTAGCGGATAGCCGGGGAGAGGCCGTTCGTGCCAAGGCCTCGTCACCTCTGGCCTTGCGACGACATCGTGAGAGCGGATAAGCCTCTTCTTCAGCAGGAGAGGCCCAAGCACCTCACGGGGGGCTTTTCCCTTCTCGGTGGCGGAAAACCTCAGTATCGGCGCCATGGATGACACAGCGAAGCAGTTTAGCAAGAAGAAGCAAGCGGAACAGATGAAGAGCTAGGCGACGGGGACTCCGCCCCTCCCCATTTATAGCGGGAGAAGGCCAACCGACGACCCCCACGATCGCAGGTAAGGATGCCTTTTTCTGCATGCACCAGGGACTCGTCAAGTCAGGTAGTTGCCGAGGCAGCGTGGAGAAGCAGCGACGCCCACGTCCCGTTAGTCGCCACACGTCAATCAAGGCCACAGGCTATTGGGGCCCGCTGTGCTCCGCACTTTCCCGTTGGCTTCGCCTTGAAGCCAAGTCCAAGCGCGCCTTGGGCCCGGGGGCAATTGTGGGCGTTCTGGGAATGGGGGTCCCCAGACTTGCCTGCCTGCAGCCCACGGCGTGGCTCCTCTAGTGGCCAGGTATGGCCCATCTTCACCAGCAAGCACTCAAGACCCTCGCGAGGGGCCAAGCCTTGCGGAGTGGATGACTCAAGACCTCCTCAGGGGCAGCCTCACTAGGCTGGCTCGCGAGGAGCGGAGATATCAAGGTGAGGGGCACCTAATGAGGTTCCCATGACATGAGGCATGACGACCAAGGCCAGGCGGGCACGGAGCACCAGTTTCCTCTTTGGTGCTAAAGGAGCAGGCGCATGCGAGGAGTCTCGATGCATTAGGAAATGGTTTCCTTATCGGTGCAACAAGACCAAGACTAGCAGGGCGGCAGGACGGAGGTCATCGTGGAGCCCACGTCGGCATCACCACCAGAGCCTTTGGCAGGCGAAGACCACCTTTTTTCAGGATGGCTAGTACTAAGATGTCCCCCTTCAAATTGGGCGTTGTGGGATCCCTTCCCACCTAATATTTGGGAAGAGGACGAGGGCCTCTATAAATAGGACTAGCCATCATCATAGGAAGGGGATCAGATCCATTCCACCCTCATACACACCAGCTCAACAAGCTCAAGAACACTTCCCCTCGGGAGGCAGTTCTTCCCTTGTACTTGTTCATCCTCAGCCTACAAGGCAATCCAGCACACCACACTGGAGTATGATATTACACCGCATCGGTGTCCCGAACCGGTATAAACTCTTGTGTCCCTTGTTCTTCGGGTTCGACGAGCTGATCCTTGAGATTGTGGTGAGTGAGTGAGCTAGGGGGAGGGAGAGATCTTCGTGGACACTCCAGAGTCCGAACCTTGAGGGTTTTTCCTAAACCCGAAATCCGACAGAGTCTAGCTCCTCAACCGCCACCTGGATGTCCCAACCCAATATGGCGGGTCATATCATGGGTTTATATCCCCAACACTAAAGCTTTCGGTCTACAAGGGTACATAGACACACTCCACTCTCGTAGTTATACATATCCTAGATTGAATTTTGGGTGTTCCATAGGAATTTTTTTGATTTTCATGCAACGTTCGACATCAGTGGCATCATGAGCTAGGTCTTTGCGTACATGTATATGCATGAGTAGAACACAAAGATGTTTGGGCATTGATGTTGAAATTGCATACTGGGTTCGGTGGTTTTCTGGGATGAAGCAACTCGGACCAACCTTACATGTCCATCAACATTAGACCGGTTCCACTGTTTGACATGCAACTTGTATTGCATAAAAGAGGCTTTGCGGGTGTCTGTCTCTCCCACTTTACTTGAATCTGATTTGACGAGGGCGGTCCTTGTAGAAGGTTAAAAGGCAAATTGTATATCACCGTTGTGGTTTTGCGTACATAAGAACAATTCTTATAGTTTGCCCAAGCAGCCACATAAGAATTGCAACAACAAAGTAGAGGACGTCTAACTTGTTTTTGCAGGGCATGTTGTGATGTGGTATGGTATGGCCAAAACATGATTTGATATATGTTGATGTATGAGATGATCATGTTTTGTATCGTTTCACATCTTGTGATGTGGTATGGTATGGCCAAAACATCTTGGATTGTCTTTAATTTATTGTATGACCTGCGTATCAACAAATAACGCCATGTAATTGCTTTACTTTATCACTATGCGTTAGCAATAGTTGGTGGGACGACCACGTGACGACACAATGATGAATATCATGGGGTCATGCCGGTGACGATGGTGATCATGCTAGTGCTTTGGAGATGGAGATCGAAAGCACAAGATGATAATGACCATATCATGTCACATATTTTGATTGCATGTGATGTTTATCTGGTATGCATCTTATTTTGCCTAGGACGGCGATAGCATTATAAGATGATCCCTTCACTTAATTTCAAGATAAATGTGTTCTCCCTAAGTATGCACCATTGCAAAAGTTTGTCGTTTTGAAGCACCTCATGAGATTGGGTGTGATAGACTCTATGTTCGCATACAACAGGTGTAAGTTAGTCTTACACATGCTGAATACTTGGGTTAAACTTGACGAACCTAGCATGTACAAACATGACCTCAGAACACGGAGGACCGAAAGGTCAAACATGAGTCATATAGTAGATATGATCAACATGGAGATGTTCACTATTGATGACCACCCCATCTCACGTGATGATCAAACATGGGTTGGTTGATATGGAGCGTGTGAACACTTAGACAACTTGTGGGATGTTGATTTAAGTGGGAGTTCACTAGTAATTTGATTAACTGAACCCATTATCATGAACATAGTCTAAATTGTCTTTGCGAAATTATGTTGTAGATCAATGGCTCGCGTTGTAGCTCCCCTGAATTTTAATGCATTCCTAGAGAAAGAAAAGTTGAAAGATGATGGAAGCAACTATGCGGACTGGGTCCGTAATTTGAGGATTATCCTCACTTCTGCACAGGAAGTGTATGTCCTTGATGCACCGGTTCATGAGGCACCCTCTTAAGAGTCGCCTGAACATGTTATGAACGTCTGGCAGGCATGTTGTGATGAGTACTCGATAGTTCATGCATCATGCTTTATGGCTAAGAACTGGGGCTCCAAAGATGTTTTGAGCACTAGAGAGCATATGAGATGTTCTGGGAGTTGTAATTGGTATTTCAGGCTCATGCCTGGGTCAAGAGGTATGAAGCCTCTGGCAAGTTCTTGAGCTGCAAGACGGAGGAGAACAACTCCATTAGCGAGCACGTTTGAATTAGTTGGGAGTCAATCTAACGGATGAAGTAGCGATTGACAAGGTTCTTTAGTCACTACCAGACTGCCACTAAGCTACAAAGGATTAATGATGAACTATAATATGCATGGGATGGAAAAGACAATCCCGGAGCTCTTCGCGATGCTTTAGGCCGCGGAGGTAGAAATCAAGAAAGAGCATCAACTGTTGATGGTCAATAAGACCACCGGTTTGAAGAAGGGCAAGGGAAAGAAAGGAACTTCAAGAAGAATGGAAGGACAGTTACCTCTCCCGTGAAGAAACCCAAGTCTAAAACAAAACCCGAGATGGAGTGCTTCTATTGCAAGGGGTAGGTCCACTAGAAGCGGAATTGCCCCAAGTACATGGCAGATAAGAAGGCTGGCAATGTCAGTAAAGATAAATTTGATATCCATGTTATTGATGTGTAACTTACTAGTGTTGGTAGTAGTGCCTAGGTATTCGATACTGGTTTGCTTTCTAATATTTTTAACTCGAAATAGGACTTGTGGAATAAACGGAAACTAGCTAAGGGCGAGGTGACGATGCGCATCAGAAATGGTTCCAAGGTTCATGTGATCGCCGTCAGCATGCTACCTCAACATTTACATTTGGGTTAGTTTTGAACCTAAATAATTGTTATTTGGTGCCTGCGTTGAGCATGAACGTTATATCAGGATCTTGTTTATTGCGAGACAGTTATCCATTTAAGTCGGAGAATAATGATTCTTATATTTATGTGGATAATATCTTTTATGGGCATGCACCCCTTGTGAATGGTTTATTCTCATTGAATCTCGATCGTAATGATACACATATTCATAATATTGATGCCAAAAGATGAAAAGTTAATGATGATAGTACCACATACTTGTCCCACTGCCACTTAGGTCATATTGGTGTAAAGCGCATGAAGAAAATCCATGCTGTTTGACTTTTGGAATCACTTGATTATGAATCATTTGATACATGTGAACCATGCCTTATGGGCATGATGACTAAAACCCCGTTTTCCGGTATGATGGAGCAGGCTAGTGACTTATTGTAAATAATATATACCGATGTATGTGGCCCGATGAGTGTTGAAGCATATGGTGGATATCATTATTTTCTTACCTTCACGGATGATTTGAGTAGATATGGGTATATTTACTTGATAAAACACAAGTCTGAGACATTTGAAAAGATCAAACGATTTGATAATGAAGTGGAGAATCATCGTAACAAGAAAATAATGTTTCTACGGTCTGATCGTGGAGGTGAATATTTGAGTTACAAGTTTGACGCTCATTTAAGGCAACATGGACTTTTTTCCCAACTAACGCCACCTGGAACACCAGAGTGGAATGGTGTGTCCGAACGTCATAACCGTACTTTATTGGATATGGTGCATTCTATGATGTCTTTTACCGATTCGCCACTATCGTTTTGGGGTTATGCATTGGAGACAGCTGCATTCACTTTAAATAGGGCACCGTCTAAATCCATTAAGATGTAGTATGAAATATGGTTTGGCAAGAAACCTAAGTTGTCATTTCTTAAAGTTTAGGAATGCGATGTTTATGTCAAGAGGCTTCAGCCTGATAGCTCGAACCCAAAGCGGAGAAATGGATCTTCATAGGATACCCTAAAGAGACCATTGGGTATACCTTCTATGATAGATCCGAGGGCAAGATTTTAGTTGCTAAAGATGGGGCCCTTCTAGAGAAGGAGTTTCTCTTGAAAGATATAAAAAACTGAGTGGGTGATGATGGTGTGCCTGCCAACTTGCAATATAGACTGTCTGATCTATATCTGACGGATAGAAAGCAAACTATGGCAATTTTGTAAAAAGATACCTGCACCTCTCTCTCCACATTTGCAGATATGGCCTTCCCGCGTTCATAATTATTTCCCACAACCTCATTGTTGAGCAATTAAAAAAGGAAGCCTCTAGAACAATCTGGCATGGTGGCCGCTGTCGGTGTCATCCATCCCCATGCCTCCGCTCAGTCCGACAACCAATCACCACCACGCCCACTCCTCCTCACCTTATCTCTCCTCTGTCTCAAGATATCATTAGTTTTTATACATGCGATTACTCCCGCATGGGTCAATCACAACATGTGTTTTTATAAAAAATGCATCTTGATGTTCCGGGCAATGCACGGGTATCTTGCTAGTCGCTTGAAAGATGTGAGTGGGAGGAAAGTAGAACTTGATGCTGTAATTGTACCTTCTCTCGAACTGGAAAGTAGCACATCACACAAAGTAGTTCCCATGATGCCTACACCAACTAGAGAGGAAGCTAATGATGACGATTATGAAATGTTGGATCAAGTTACTACTGAACTTCATAAGTCGACCAGAACACGTTTCGCACCAGAGTGGTACGATAATCCCGTTCTGGAAGTCGTGTTGTTAGACAACAGCGAACCTATGAACTATGAAGAAGCAATGATGAGCCTGGATTCCAACAAATGGCTTCAGGACATGAAATCCGAGATAGGATCCATGTGTGTGAGAATAAAGTATGTACTTTCGTGGACTTGTCCATTTACCGACAAGCCATTGAGGATAAATGGATCTTTAAGAAGAATACAAATGCTGATGGTAATGTCATCGTCCATAAAGCTCGAGATGTCACAAAAGGTTTCGAAAAATTCAAGGTGTTGAGTACGATGAGACTTTCTCACCCGTAGAGATGCTTAAGTCTATTAGAATTATGTTAGACACATACTATGATTATGAAATCTGGAAGATGGACGTCAAAACAACGTTCCTTAACAGTTTCGTTAAGGAAGACTTGTATATGATGCAACTAGAAGGTTTTGTTGATCCCAAAGATGCTAACAAGTTATGCAAGCTCTTGAGATCCATATATGGACTAGTGCAAGCATCTCAGAGTTGGAATTTATGCTTTGATGAGGTAATCAAGGCTTTGGGTTTTATACAAACTTACGAAGAAGCCTGTATTTACAAGAAAGTGAGTGGGAGCTCTATAACATTTCTAATACTGTATGTGGATGAAATATTATTGACTGGAAATGATATAGAATTTCTGGAAAGCATAAAGGGTTATTTGAACAAGGTTTTTCAATGAAAAACCTAGGTGAAGCCGCTTACATATTGTGCGTCAAGATCTATAGAGATAGATCAAGATGCCTGATATGATTTTCAGAAAGCACATACCTTGATAATATTTTGAAGGAGTTCTTTCCTCTATTGTAAGGTGTGAAGTTGAGTAAGACTCAAGGCTCGACTACGTCAAAATAAAGAGAATGGATGAAAGTCGTCCCCTATGCTCCAGCCATAGGCTCTATAATGTATGCCATGGTGTGTACCAGACCTGATGTGTGCCTTGCCAGGAGTCTCGCAAGGGGTACAAAGTGATCTAGGAGTCGATCACTGGACATGGGTCAAAATTATCCATAGGTGCCTAAAGAGGACTAAGAAAATGTTTCTCGATTGTCGAGGTGACAAGAAGTTCCTCCTAAAGGGTTATGTTGATGCAAGCTTTGACAACGATCCAGATGACTCTGAGTCGCAAACTGGATACATATAGTGGAGCAGTCATTTGGAGTAGCTCCAAGTGGGCATGGTTGTAGCATCTATAGGTATTGACTAAAACCTCTCTCACACGCAAAACACGGTCAAACCCCATAACTCGTTAGGGGTTGATCACATAGTGATGTGAACTATATTATTGATTCTAGTGCAAGTGGGATACTATTGGAAATATGCCCTATAGGCAATAATAAAATGGTTATTATCATATTTCATGTTCATGATAAAAGTTTATTATTCATGACAGGAAACTAAAATACATGTGTGAATACATAAACTACATTGTGTTCCTGGTAAGGCTCTACTAGACTAGCTCATTGATCAAAGATGGTTATCGTTTCCTAAACATAGACATGAGTTGTCATTTTTAATAGGATCGTATCATTAGGAGAATGATGTGATGGACAGACCCAAAGCATCATATCCTTTATTTATTTGCTACAACCTTTTCATGTCAAGTATCAGTTCCTTAGACCATGAGATCATGCCACTCCCTGATACCTTAGGAATGCCTTGTGTGTTATCAAATGTCACTTCGTAACTGGGTGATCATAAAGGTCCTCTACACGTATCTCCAAAGGTGTTTGTTTGGTTGCATGGATCGAGACTGGGATTTGTTGCTCTGTGTGATGGAAAAATATCTCTAGGCCCTCTCGGTAATGCAACATCATAAGAAGCTTCATGTGATTAATGAGTTTATTCATAGGATCTTGTATTATTGAACAAGTAAAGAGACTTGCCGATAACGAGATTGAACTAGGTATGGAGATACCGATGATCGAATCTTGAGCAAGTAACATATCACCGGACAAAGGGAATTGCATACGGAATTAACTGAATCCTTGGCATCATGGTTCAACAGATAAATATCTTCGTGGAATATGTGGGAAACAATATGGGCATTCAGGTCCCGCTCTTGGTTATTGACGGGAGAGGAATCTCGGTCATGTCTATATGATTCTCAAACCAGTAGGGTCGCACGCTTAACGTTCGGTAGCGCTAGGTTAGTATTAAGATATTAATAGTGGAAAGTACGAAGGTTGTTCGGAGTACCGGATGAGATCTGGGACATCACGAGGAGCTCCGAAATAGTCCGGAGGTAAATATTCATATATGGAAAGTTGTTATCGGGGTTCTGGAAAAAGTTTGAGTTTTTCGGTATTGTACCGGAAAGGTTCTAGAAGGTTCCGGGGTGGGGCCCACCTTCATGGGGGACCCACATTAACATAGGTAGTGGGGAAAGTCCCCATAACCCTGGTCTAGGCATACCAAGATCCTCCGTTAAAAGGAATAGTATCATATCCTGAAGGGATAAGATTAGAATCCCTAAAAAGGGGATATAGCGATCGGTGGGGAAGGAAAGGAGGGATTACCTTCCCCCCTTTGACTAACGACCCTTCGACCTTGGCCCGTTACCTCTCCCAACTCCTCCCACCTTTCACTGGTACGCGCTTGGCGAAGTCCTGCTGGAATTCCGTTGCCACCACTGCCACACTGTCATGTTGGTTCAGATCTCATCTACCTCCTCTCCCCCTTGCTGGATCAAGAAGGAGAGGACGCCACCAAACCGTACGTGTGCTAAACTCAGAGGTGCCACCCATTTGGCACTAGATCGGATTGGATTGTGAAGAGTACGACTACATCAACCGCGTTACGACGCTAACGCTTTTGGTCTACAAGGGTACATAGACACACTCCACTCTCATGGCTATACATCTCCTAGATTGGATCTTGGGTGTTTCGTAGGATTTTTTTTATTTTCATGTAAAATTCCCCATTAATTCATTATGATATGTCGCAAGTAACTAATGATGCTACTTCTGCTATAAATGAAATTTTTGATGAAGCTAGTACTCTGTTTGATGATACTGTGCCATTAGGTGAATTTCTTGATGAAAAAATTGCTAAAGCTAAAGAACTTCAAACTTTTGAAGATTATGATTCACCTATTATGCCTAGCTCTCCTAATAAACTTGAAATGCTTAAGACACCTAATGGTCATGTAATGATAGACATGATGTTCAGAAATTACTGAGTAAGCTGAAAGAAAAAACTCTGACTCAGAGAATGAAATATGATCCTAAGTTTGCTACTTATCCTATCTTTGTTACCAATAAGGATTATTAATTCTCTTCCGATCCTGAGTTAATCACTTTGGTTTAATATGATCCTTTTCATGGTTATGAAACTAAAACTATTGTGGCACACCTTACTAAATTGAATGATATAGCCACCCTATTTGCTCATGAGGACAAAATTTAGTAATACTATACTCTTAAGTTGTTTCATTTCTCATTAAAGGGAGATGCTAAGAAATGGTTTAATACTGTTGCTCCTGGTTGTGTGCGTAGTCCCAAGGATATGATATATTTCTTCTCTGGAAAATATTTACCCCCTCATAAGAAACAAGCTACATTATAGGAAATATTTAACTTTGTGCAATCTAAAGAAGAGAATCTCCCACGAACTTGGGGGAGGCTTCTCCAATTACTAAATGCTTTGCTCGATCACCCTCTTAAGAAAAATGAAATACTTGATATCTTTTATAATGGGCTAACCAATGCTTCTATGGACTACCTAGATAGTTGTGTTGGCTGTGTTTTCAGGGAAAGAACTATTGGACATGCGGAAGAACTATTGAACAATATATTGAAGAATGCCGATGATTGGACACTTCCTGAACCACCACCAAAACCAACTCCAAAGAAGAGAGGCATTCTATTTATTCCCTATAACAAATCTGCTAGTCAATGCCTAGATGAATTTGATAATTACATTGTTAAACAAGAACACTTCAACATGTATGTTAACAATCAATTGAAACGAAATGCTATCCTGATTGATCATTTGAGTGATTTGATGTTGAGGATAGCTAATGATGTTAGAGGTTTGAGTAAACATTCATCCATGGTTCACACTCAGTTGAAACAAGTCTCTATGTCACAATATGATTTGCTTAATGAAATGAATAATAGAATGAATGATCATGATGTCAGAGTAGTTATTGGAGGAGGTAAAATGACTCAGGATCCTCTATATTCTGTAGATCATCCTAAAACAATTGAGCAAGATTCTCAGAGAAAAATTATAGTACTTTGCATTCTTCTAGTAAACTCGGGGTAGAAAAACCTTCTTGGAATCATAATGATGTTTCTATTTCTGATGCCGAGACACAATCTGGTAATGAACATCCACCTAGTGATAATGATAATGATGATGATGTTCATGTTGATGCTCAGCCATACCATGACACTGGTACAGCGCGGTGCTATAAAAACTATTTTAAACCCTTTCGCAATGACATTCTGAATCGTCGCTAAGTGAGTGTGTGTGATAGGGTGGTGCTTCCCGCACGACCCAGAAACCATCGGGGATAGGCCCTCCTGGCACACACGCTCGGCAAAATGAGGTCGTGTGCAATGGGCGAGCGATAAAATACGATTATACATATAGTTGTGCTAAAAAATACAATTATACGAGCCAAATCGTTTCCGGTTGTAAGTACATCCCACACAGTCAGTCCGGACTAAACATTTCTGTTCATATGTACATTCCACAAGGTCAATCCAAGGAATACGTTTTCGTTAGTATGTACATCCCATACAATCAATCGAAGAAGTACGTTTCTGTTGGTATATACATCCCACACAGTCACTCCAAGGAAAACGTTGGTGAGACCGAGATCTGTATCGATGTGACAGAATTGTCTAGGTTTTCTGGCAGTGGCTATGTCAAATGAAGTCGGTGGCGCCGGATGGATCAAATCGATGGGGCTGAGTTTGACTTATAGTTTTGGACATATTTCGAAATGAGAAAGTGGTTGAGGGTTTCTGGAGCAATATCACTAAGCACTTTGAGCAAGTAGACAATTAAGCAACACCTCATTCCCCTTTTAACAGTATTGGTTTTCCTAATCACTCAGTGTGATCTTGGATCACTAAAATACCAATGAAGAGTCTTGAGCTTTTGCAAATCTTTGTCCTGAGCATTTTGAGGGGTCCACATACCTAGTCCATGCCATGCCAATCATTGAACTTTCTGAAATATTTAACTTGAATGGATATTAGTTCAATGAGCTATACGTTGTTATGAATTACCAAAACCACCCAGGGATTAGTTGCACTTTCATTATCCCCCTTTTGGTAATTGATGACAACATATAGATCAAAGCTTCGACAAATCATAATATGAATGAAATATGTACATCATTGCTTCAAGAAGTATGTGATAAGCAAGAGCTCCCCCTAAATTTGTGCATTATTTAAAATTTGCTTTTGAATGCTAATGCACAATCAATTAGGATCATGGGTCACTCTTCCATGTCACATAAATTTTGGTGGAGCACTCAAAATGATAAGATTTAAATAACATGCACTCATCACAAAGGGTAAACATGATTGATCATACACAAATATCATAGATATAATCATGCAAGCACACATTAAGGCATAGTATTGTCGGCGTCCTGGGAACCGGGGTACCACGACTTGCCTGTCTGCGGCCCATGGCGTGGCTCCATCGAAGGCCTGGTACGACCCATCCTCAGCATCAACAAACCAAGAGCCTCGCGAGGGCCAAGCCTCGCGACGCAGACGCCGCCAAGACCTCCAGAAGGTGTGGCCTCCCTCGGCTAGCTCCTGAGGAGCGGAGATTCCTATGCAAGCCCCATCCTCGTGAGGTTCAGATGATGCAAGCCATGACGACCAAGGCCAGGCGGGCGCTATCGGGCGCTAGCGGGCACAGTACAACAGGTTTCCTCTTTGGTGCTAAAAGGCAAGCACAGGCGCGGAATCCCGAGGAAACAACCAAAGGTTTCCATTTCCGTGTTACAAGACCAAGACCGCCAGGAGGACATGACGGAGGTCATCGCCGAGCCCAGCACAACATCGCGACCAGAAGCTTCGCAGGTGAAGACCACCTTTCTTTAGGATAATATGTTGACTTGTGGTCCTACTAAGTTGACGGGGATGGAGGGCTTTGTCAACTTATTCAATATGCACGATTCTATCTCCAGTGACCGTACGATGTACATCCAACGGTCGTAGTGCTTCTTCAACGTAAGCTCTTCTTGCTCCAGCTGCCCAAACCAGCGCCGGCTGTGCCTCGTGCTCCTGCCTCCCATGGCCGGGTGCGATGCGGCGGAGGCCTCACCGCCCCTACTACTCCCACTGCTGGCCAAGCCATCTCTCTACTCACACACACCCCCTTTTATTCTGCGGCGACGACAGCCTCACACCGCAGCGAACCAGTGGACCCTCATACTCCTCTATGCGTGGGCATCCACTGCCGCGTCTTCCCTGGCTCTGTGTCATCCCATTCCTAGGCCTCGCCGTCGTCCACCGCCCTGGTGCTCTTGGCTCGGTGTGGTCAACGTGCTGAAGGTACGGCTTCCATCGGACGTGGACTGTATGTGCAGAGGCTGATAGCTGGGTCCACGGCCGCAGCAAGGAAGTGCCTCCTTAATACGCGCAAAATAAATATTCCTCTACCTGACAGCAGGGACCCACCAGACGGGCCACCGTATTTCGCGAAAAAAATGTTTCCCCCTTACTGCTGGGACCCACCAGCTACATCTTCGCACGCAAGGAAGTGCGTCCGGGTAAAAAAAAAGATTCACCCCCTGACTGCTGGGACCACCAGCTAGATCTTCGCACGCAAGCAAGTGCTTGACAGTCGAGACCCACCTAGACAAAGCGTATGTAGCATTGTCATTCTAGTCACGAACGTGTACGTACATACTGGTGGATGTAGAGGCGCGCACGTGTCGTAGCAGAGGCACGCACGTAGCATGTACATGTTCGTATAGTGGCCAGGGTGCAAGAAAGTAAATACGGCCACGTACTTACATTCAGGTGATACATCCATTCTGCATCATGCTTTTATATCATTATTTATTGCATTATGAGCTCTTATTACACATTATGTCATAATACTTATGCCTATTCTCTCTTATTTTACAAGGTTTACATGAAGAGGTAGAATTCCGGCAGCTGGGATTGTATGCTGAAAAATGAGCAAATATTAGAGACCTATTCTGCACATCTCCAAAAGTCCTGAAACTTCACGGAAGCTATTTCCAGAACATATAAAAAATACTGAGTGCAAGAAGTCCCAAAGGGGGGCCACACCCTGGCCACGAGGGTGGGGGGCACGCCCTACCCCCTGGTGGCCCTCCGATGCCCATCTTCTGCTATATGGAGTCTTTCGTTGAGCAAAAAATCATAAGCAGGCTTTCGGGACGAGACTCCGTCGCCACGGGGTGGAACTATTCTAGGGCTCCAGCGGAGCTGTTCTGCCGGGGAAACTTCCCTCCGAGAGGGGGAAATCATCACCATCGACATCGCCAACGATCCTCTCATCGGGAGGGGGTCAATCTCCATCAACATCTTCACCAGCACCATCTCATCTCAAACCCTGGTTCATCTCCTGTATCCAATCTTTGTATCCAAATCTCAGATTGGTACATGTGGGTTGCTAGTAGTGTTGATTACTCCATGTAGTTGATGCTAGTTGGTCTAGTTGGTGGAAGATCATATATTCAGATCCATTATGCATGTTAATTCCCCGCTAATTATGAACATGAATATGCTTTGTCAGTAGTTACATTTGTTCCTGAGGCCATGGGAGAAGTCCTGCTATTAGTAGTCATGTGAATTTGGTATTCGTTTGATATTTTGATGAGATGTATGTTGTCATCCCTCTAGTGGTGTCATGTGAACGTCGACTACATGACACTTCACCATTTTTTGGGCCTAGAGGGTGGCATTGGGAAGTAATAAGTAGATGATGGGTTGCGAGACTGACAGAAGCTTTAACCCTAGTTTATGCGTTGCTTCGTAAGGGGCTGATTTGGATCCATATGTTTCATGCTATGGCTAGGTTTACCTTAATACTTCTGTTGTAGTTGCAGATGCCTGCAATAGGGGTTAATCATAAGTGGGATGCTTTTCTAAGTAACGACAGTACCCAAGCACCGGTCCACCCACATATCAGATTATCAAAGTACCGAACGCCAATCATATGAGCGTGATGAAAACTAGCTTGACGATAATTCCCATGTGTCCTCGGGAGCGCTTTCCTTTATATAAGAGTTTGTCCAGGCTTGTCCTTTTCTACAAAAAGGATTGGGCCATCTTGCTGCACCTTATTTACTTTTATTACTTACTACTCGTTACCAATTACCTTATCACAAAACTATCTGTTACCAATAATTTCAGTGCTTGCAGAGAATACCGCTTATCATTTCCTTCTGCTCCTCATTGGGTTCGACACTCTTACTTATCGAAAGGACTACGATAGATTTCCTATACTTGTGGGTCATCAAGACTCTTTTCTGGCGCTGTTGTAGGGGAGTGAAGCGCCTTTGTTAGGTGGAATTTGGTAAGGAAAATTTTATATAGTGTGCTAAAATTTACTGTCACTTGTTATTATGGAATGTAATCCTTTGAGTGGCTTGTTCGGGGTATCTTCACTTTGACCGATAGAGAAAATAGGTGCTCCTCAACCTACTCAACCTACTGAAAATGAAAATGTTTACTTTGAAATTCCTTCGGGTATGATAGAGAAACTGCTAGCTAATCCTTTTGCAGGAGATGGAACATTGCATCCCGACTTACACTTAATCTATGTGTATGAAGTTTGTGGATTATTTAATCTTGCAGGTATGCCCGATGATGTTATCAAGAAGAGGGTCTTCCCTTTATCTTTGAAGGGAGATGCATTGACATGGGATCATGGGACTACAAATGGTTGAAATTGGAATTCCATCAGAAGTTTTATCCTATGCATCTTGTTCATCGGGATCGTAATTATATATATAATTTTTGTCCTCGTGAAGGAGAAAGCATCACTCAAGCTTGGGGGAGGTTAAGTCAATGTTATATTCATGCCCCAATCATGAGCTCTCAAGAGAAATGATTATTCAAAAAATTTATGCTCGGCTTTCTAACAAGAATCGCTCCATGCTCGATACTTCTTGTACTGGTTCCTTTAGGATGAAGACTATTGAATACAAGTGGAATTTATTGGAGAGAATTAAATGCATCTACTAAGATTGGGATCTCGACGAAGGTAAGGAGTGAGGTATAACACCTAAGTTTGATTGTGTTAAATCTTTTATGGATACCGATGTTTTCCGTAAATTTAGCACCAAATATGGACTTGACTCTAAGATAGTAGCTTCTTTCTGTGAATCCTTTGCTACTCATGTTGATCTCCCTAAGGAGAAGTGGTTTAAATATAATCCTCCCATTGAAGTAAAAGTAGTTGCGCCTATTAAAGTTGAAGAAAAGACTATCACTTATAATGATCCTATTGTTCCTACTGCTTATGTTGAGAAACCACCTTTCCCAGTTAGAATAAAGAATCATGCTAAAGCTTCAACTATGGTCAACAAAAGTAATATTAAGACACCTAAACCCCCTTAGCAAGTTAAAGTTGAACCTAATGTTGCTATGGTTAAAGACCTCTTGGTCGATAATATTGATGGGCATGTTATTTACTTCTGTGATGAGACTTCTAGAATTGCTAAACCTGGTGCTAAAGATAAACATGGACCTGTCGTAGGCATGCCTGTTATTTCTGTTAAAATATGAGATCCTTGTTATCATGGCTTGTGTGATATGGGTGCTAGTGCCAGTGCAATACATATTTCCTTATAACATGAAATTATGCATGATATTGCACCAACTAACATAGAAGGTATTGATGTTACCATTAAGCTTGCTAATAGAGATACTATTTCACCAATTGGGATTGTTAGAGACGTTGAAGTTTTGTGTGGGAAGGCTAAATATCCTACTGATTTTCTTATTCTTGGTTCCCCTCAAGATAGGTTTTCTCCCATTATATTTGGTAGACCCTTCTTGAATACTGTCAATGCTAAGATAGTCTGCAATAAGGATATTGTTTCCGTTGGTTTAGGGGATATGTCTCATGAGTTTAATTTTTCTAAATTTCATAGACAACCCCATGATAAAGAATTTCCTAGTAAAGATGAAATTATTGGTCTTGCTTCTATTGCCATGCCTCCTACAGATCCATTAGAACAATACTTGCTAGACCATGAATATGATATGTTTATGAATGAAAGAAGGGAAATAGATGAAGTATTCTTTAAATAGGGACCTATTCTGAAACACAACTTGCCTGTTGAAATCTTAGGGGATCCTCCTCCACCCAAGGGTGATCCTGTGTTTGAGCTTAAACCATTACTTGATACTCTTAAATATGCTTATCTTGATGAAAAGGAAATATATCTTGTTATTTCTAGTGCTAACCTTTCAGAGAAAGAGGAAGAGAAATTATTGAAAACTCTAAAGAAGCGCCGTACTGCTATTGGATATACTCTTGATGATCTTAAGGGCATTAGTCCCACTCTATGTCCACACAAAATAAATTTGGAGGAAAACGCCAAACCAGTTATTGATCATGAACGACGGCTGAATCCTAAGATGAAAGAAGTGGTAAGAAAGGAAATATTAAAGCTGCTTGAGGCAGGTATAATTCATCCAGTTGCTGATAGTCACTGGGTAAGTCATGTCCATTGTGTCCCCAAGAAGGGAGGTATTACTGTTGTTCCTAATGATAAAGATGAATTGATTCCACAAAGAATTATTACAGTTTATAGGATGGTAGTTGATTTCCGCAAATTAAATAAGGAAACTAAAAAAGATCATTACCCCTTGACTTTTATTGATAAAATGCTAGAAAGATTATCCAAACACACACATTTTTGCTTTCTAGATGGTTACTCTGGCTTCTCTCAAATGCCTGTGTCAACTGATGATCAATCAAAGACCACTTTTACTTGCCCTTTCGGTACTTTTTCTTATAGATGTATGCCTTTTGGTTTATGTAATGCACCTGCTACCTTTAAAAGATGCATGATGGCTATATTCTGTGACTTTTGTGAAAAGATATGTGAGGTTTTCATGGACGATTTCTCCGTTTATGGATCCTCTTTTGATGATTGCTTAAGCAACCTTGATCGAGTTTTGCAGAGATGTGAAGAAACTAATCTTGTCTTGAATTGGGAGAAATGCCACTTTATGGTTAATGAAGGTATTGTCTTGGGGCATAAAATTTCTGAAAGAGGTATTGGAGTTGATAAAGCTAAAGTTGATGCTATTGAAAAGATGCCATGTCCCAAGGACATTAAAGGTATAAGAAGCTTCCTCGGTCACGTCGTTTTTTATAGGAGGTTCATTAAGGACTTCTCAAAAATTTCTCGGCCTCTGACTAATCTATTACAAAAAGATATTCCTTTTGTATTTGATGATGATTGCGTATAAGCATTTGAAATACTTAAGAAATCATTGATTTCTGCACCTACCATTCAGCCACCTGATTGGAATTTACCCTTTGAAATTATGTGTGATGCTAGAGATTATGTTGTAGGTCTTGTTCTAGGGAAAAGAGTTGATAAGAAATTAAATGTTATTCGATATGCTAGTAAAACTCTAGACAATGCCCAGAGAAATTATGCTACCACTGAAAAAGAATTTTTAGCAGTTGTATTTGTTTGTGATAAGTTCAGACCTTATATTGTTGGTTCTAAAGTAACTATTCACACTGATCATGCTGCTATAAAATACCTTATGGAAAAGAAAGATGCTAAACCTAGACTTATTAGATGGGTTCTCTTGCTACAAGAATTTGATTTGCATATTATTGATATAAAGGGAGCTGAGAACCCCGTCGCAGACAACTTTTCTAGGTTCGAGAATGTTCTTGATGACCCACGACCTATGGATGATATCTTTCCTAATGAACAATTAAATGTCATAAATGCTTCTCGAATTGCTCCATGGTATGCTGATTATGCTAATTATATTGTTGCTAAATTTATACCACCTAGCTTCACATACTAGCAAAAGAAAAAGTTCTTCTATGATTTGAGACATTACTTTTGGGATGACCCACATCTTTATAAAGGAGTAGATGGTGTTATTAGACGTTGTGTACCTGAGCATGAACAGGAACAGATCCTATGCAAGTGTCACTCCAAAGCTTATGGAGGACACCATGCTGGAGATAGAACTACACACAAGGTTTTGCAATCCGGTTTTTATTGGCCTACTCTCTTCAACAATGCCCGTAAGTTTGTCTTGTCTTGTGATGAATGTCAAAGAATTGTTAATATTAGTAGACGTCAAGAAATGCCTATGAATTATTCACTTGTTATTGAACATTTGATGTTTGGGGCTTTGATTATATGGGACCTTTTCCTTCCTCTAATGGGTATACACATATTTTAGTTGCTGTTGATTACGTTACTAAGTGAGTAGAAGCTATTCCAACTAGTAGTGTTGATCATAACACCTTTATTAAGACGCTTAAAGAAGTTATTTTCCCGAGGTTTGGAGTCCCTAGATATTTAATGACTGATGGTGGTTCACATTTTATTCATGGTGACTTTCGTAAAATGCTTGCTAAGTATGACGTTAATCATAGAATTGCATCTCCATATCACCCACAGTCTAGTGGTTAAGTAGAATTGAGTAACAGAGAGCTCAAATTAATTTTGCAAAAGACTATTAATAGATCTAGAAAGAATTGGTCCAAGAAAATTGATGATGCATTATGGGCCTATAGAACTGCATATAAAAATCTTATGGGTATGTCTCCATATAAAATGGTTTATGGTAAAGCATGTCACTTACCTCTTGAACTAGAACATAAGGCATATTGTGCCATTAAAGAGCTCAATTATGATTTCAAACTTGCCGGTGAGAAGAGGTTATTTGACATTAGCTCACTTGATGAATGGAGAACCCAGGCTTATGAAAATGCGAAGTAATTTAAAGAAAAAGTTAAAAGATGGCATGATAAAAGGATACAAAAGCGTGAGTTTATTGTAGGTGATTATGTATTGCTATACAACAATTGTTTAAGATTTCTTGCAGGCAAACTTCTCTCCAAATGGGAAGGTCCTGACGTTATCGAGGAGGTCTATCGTTCCGGTGCCATAAAAATCAACAACTTCAAAGGCACAAATCCGAGGGTGGTGAATGGTCAAAGAATTAAACATTATATCTCAGGTAATCCTATAAATGTTGAAACCGTAACCCCGGAGGAATACATAAGGGACACTTTCCGGAATGTTTCAGACTCCGAAAAGGAATAGGTATGTGGTACGGTAAGTAAACCGACTCCAAAACAGTTCTAATAGCAATATTTCTCCGTTTTGGAATATATTTAATAAAATAGGAAAATAAGAAGCAGACTAGAAAGGACACAGGGCTCCCATGAGGGTGGGAGGCGCGCCCTACCCCCTGAGCATGCCCCCTGCCTCGTGGGCATCATGTGTGCTCTCCGGACTCCATTTTCTTGCACGATACTTCTTTTGGTCTGTAAAAAATCGTTATATAATCTCCCGAAGGTTTTGACCACCGTATCACACAAATATCTCTTGTCTTTGTTTCAAGCTGTTTTCTGTCAAGGTTGTCAAGGCCAGGCATTATGTCGTTGTAACGCCCTCGATGCGGCTATAGGTCCCACGTGTCGAGGCACGACTTAGAGACATAACCGCATTGAAAGCAATGTCGCAAGTTAGGCAATCATCACAACATCCCATGTAATATATATAATAAAAGGGGAGATACATAGTTGGCTTACACTCGCCACGTCACATCAAAGTACATAAATAACATACATCATCCAAACACTCATGGCCCGACTACGGCGCCAAAATAAAAGACAACCCAACAAGCGACATAGGTCCCGATCAAACCCCAACTGGGCACCACTACTGATCATCAGGAAAAGACACATAGTAACGCTGAGAATCCTCGTCGTACTCCCACTTGAGCTCAAGCGCGCCATCTGGAGCTGTATCATCTGTCCCTGCATCTGGTGTAATAGTAATCTGTGAGCCACCAGGACTCAGCAATCTCGCAACCTCGCGATCAAGACTATTTAAGCTTAATAGGTAGGATGGGGGTAAATGTAAGTGGAGCTGCAGCAAGCGACTAGCATATATGGTGGCTAATTTATTCACAAAAGAGAGCGAGAAGAGGAGGCAAAGCACGAGCGAGAAACTAGAGAGCAACCTGCGCAAACATTACTCCAATACCGTGTCCACTTCCCGGACTCCGCCGAGAAGAGGCCATCACGGTAACACACTCAGTTGATTCATTTTAATTAATTAAGGTTCAAGTTATCTACAACCGGACATTAACAAATTCCCATCTGCCCATAACCGCGGGCACGGCTTTCGAAAGTTCAATCCCTGCATGGGGGTCCCAACTTAGCCCATAACAAGCTCTCACGGTCAACGAAGGAATAGACCACCACCCAAGACACACCGATCACACTCGGTATCTCGGTAAAACAAGACGATTCGACAGGTTAAAACAAGTCTAGCAACACCGCCCGAATGTGCCGACAAATCCCGATAGGAGCTGCACATATCTCGTTCTCAGGGCACAATCAGATGAGCAATCCGTACAACTAAAACCTGCCCTCGAGTTTCCCCGAGGTGGCGCTGCACAGGGCTCTAGTTCGGACCAACACTCAGAGGAGCACTGGCCAGTGGGGGGCTAAAATAAAGATGACCCTCGGGCTCCGGAAACTCAAGGGAAAAAGAGACTAGGTGGCAAATGGTAAGACCAATGTTGGGCATTGCTGGAAAAGCTTTAATCAAGGCGAACTATCAAGGCGTTCCCATTATAGCCCAACCGCGTAAGGGACGCAACAATCCGGGAACATAACACCGATATGACGGAAACTAGGGCGGCAAGAGTGGAACAAAACACTAGGCGAGAGGCCGAGCCTTCCACCCTTTACCAAGTATATAGATGGATTAAGATAACATATCAATATAGTGATATCCCAACAAGTAAATAAATGTCCCAACAAGGAACGGCTCCAATCTTCATCTGCAACTAACAACGCTATAAGAGGGGCTGAGCAAAGCGGTAACATAGCCAATCAACGGTTTGCTAGGACAATTGTGGGTTAGAGGCTGAACATGGCAATTGGGAGGCTGACAAGCAAGTGGTAGGCATCGTAGCATTGGCATAGCAAAAGAGCGAGCAAACTAGCATAGCAAAGATAGTAGTGATTTCGAGGGTATGATCATCTTGCCTGAAATCCCGCAAGGAAGAAGAAAGAGTCCAAGAAGAAGACAAACGGACGTAGACGAACGGGTCCTCACAAACGCGGCGTTATCGGAACCAACCCGAAGAAGAAATCACCGGAAAAGAAGCACACAACATAGTAAACAACCACGACATGAACATGGCATGATGCACAAACAAGTATGATGCATGTCCGGTTTAATGAAGCATGGCATGGCAAAGTGCACAAGAAATCCTACAAATTAAGTGGAGCTCAATATGCATCGGGATGCATATTGACAAAACACCACATCAATTATTTAGTTCTCTCTCGTTTCTGTACCCCAGCAATATTAAATGTTGATTAACATGGCAAGAGGTGAAGCACAACAAAACTACCTATCTAGGCAAGTTAAATGAGGCCGGAAGCAACGAACAACAATTCCGGAAAATCCTCATATGCATAATTTAAGGTTTGGTACTGATCTGCCCTAAACATAATTTTAGAGTTGTCGAGCATGCAAAATAAGGCCGCCATGTTAAACTAGACAAAATTCTACCCCATTTACATATAAAGTTTAGTAAAATCAGAGTTACGGTTATTTAGTTATGAATCAAATCATTTTAGCATGGCATAGGGGCAAATTTAATACAACCGCATTTCAAACATTTTAAACATGGATGAAAGTGACATATAATGAATCTACACAAAATTCTGAGCAAGTTTCATATATAGAACATTTTAATCCGATGCAGGGTTCATGAGTTATTAAATGCATGAACATGAGGGTCTAATCTGTAAAACTGCGATCTCCGAAATAATAGAAAAATCGTCCAGACGCTGAAAAAAAACATCACGGGCCGAATCTGAATAGTCCACTGGGCAGCCCAACAAGAGTAAAAAAATAGAGGAGGGGGCGCTGGGGTCGGCTCACCCAGTGGGCCTGGCCCGGCTCGGGGGAGGAGACAGGCCGAGGCGGGGCGCTGCGCTGGGCCGGACTCAAGCGCTGGAACTGGGCCCAAGCGGGGAGGAGGCGCCCCTCGTCGTTCTCCTCTGGATCTTGGGAAAGCAGGGGGGCAGCGGTGCATCTCCGACGAGGTGGGACGGCGCTCCCACGGTGGACTTCGGCGGAAGGCAGGGACGGACTGCGGCGGATCGGATCCGGCGGATCGGATCCGGCAGATCCCATCCGTGGGCGAGGGATGGAGCTCGAGGCTGCAGGAGCCCATGGCGGGGTTGACCTGCGAGGGAGAGAGAGGGCATGAGAGAGAGTAGCAGAGAGGAAGATGAGGCTGGACGGCGGCGCGGGTGACCTGGCGAAGCAGCTGGGCGACGCTCTGGCGATGGCCGGCAAATGGGCGGCGGCGGCGCGCAGATCCGGCAAGGCGAAGGGGAGCCGGGCACGGTCGGGCGCTCCCGTGTGGCGACGGCGAAACTGGGCCCGCGCGGGTCCGATCCGGGCTCGTGGGCCAGCGGCGAATTGGGGCAGCGCGGTGCCATGTGGCGCATCTGGAGTGGCTGGGGCGGCTGGATCTGGTGACGTGGTGTGCTCTGATTCGCCGGGGTGAGGTGGAGGGCGTGGGCGGACATGTCCGGTGCAGCGCGGACGCATCCAGTGGCGCGGGGAGGAGTGGATCTAGGGTTTAGACTGCGAAATGATCCGAAATTTTGGGGAGGGGTGCTCTTTTATAGGTAGAGGGAGCTAGGAGAGTCCAAATGAGGTGCGGTTTTTGGCCACGCGATCGTGATCGAACAACCGAGACGATGGAGCAGAGTTAGGTGGGTTTTGGGCCAAATTGGAGGGGTGTTGGGCTGCAACACACACGAGGTGTTCTCGGTCCCTCGGTTAACCGTTGGAGTATCAAACGAAGTCCAAATGGTACGAAACTTGACAGGCGGTCTACCGGTAGTAAACCAAGGCCGCTTGGCAAGTCTTGGTCTAATCCGGAAATGTTTAATCCCCACACACAAAAGAAAGGTAGAAATGACCACCGGAGGAGAATGGAGCGCCGGAATGCAAAACGGACAACGGGGAAAATGCTCGGATGCATGAGACAAACACGTATGCAAATGAAATGCACATGATGACATGTTATGCAAAGCATGACACGCAAGCAATGGCAACGCAACAACAGCGAATAACAGAACGACACCTGGCACATCGGTCTCGGGGCGTTGCAGTCGTCTCCCTCCTCCAACAATGGTGACAACGATGCTTGGCTAATGAAGATAGAGCTGAAGAGGGTAGAACCTATGGAGATCAACAAGGATGAAGGGATCAAGAAGGCCACGGAGGACCATGTCCCGGCAGCAGAAGACATCCTTCAACTTGATCACAATCTTCTTACCCAAACTGATATTGAAGCTTTCAAGATGATTGAGTTAGCTCGTATACAAAACAAGTATCTCACATGTGAAAATATTTTGTTGAAGGAGCACATCATCGCACTCAAGGGCATTATCCGCAAGTTGGAAGACCTCCTACACTCGATGTGCGACCATCCATCATCACCAACACCCTCTTCACCGACAAAGAAGTAGATATAATCACACTGGTACGGGCACTCCCCTTGGGAACTGCCAAGCTTGGGGGAGTGCCCCGGTATCGTATCACCATCACTTTTATATTTACCGTGTTTATTAGTATGATCTAGTAGAATAAAGTTTTAGTATGATCTAGTTGCGAGTATTTCTTTATGATCCCCCTATGTAATCGAGTCTGTGAGCTATATAATAAAGATTAGTGTTGAGTCACGGGCTAGATTATTTTGCTATGATCTTGAGGGAATTAAATGAAATAAAAGAGAAGAAAATAAAATAAATAAAGAGTTCATATGGATCTTATGGAGAGTAATGAGCTCACAAATAAAGAGTATGATGAATAAAAGTTGTTGAGAGTTGACAAACATAGTTTTGGTCATCATTGCAATGAATAAGAAGTAATAAAGAAAGAGAGGTTCACATATAAATGTACTATCTTGGACATCTTTTATGATTGTGAGCACTCATTAATGTATGACATGCTCAGAGTTGACGTTGGACAAGGAAGACAACGCAATGGGTTATGTTTTCTTTCATATAAGATAAATTATATTGTCATGGATCATCCAACATGTTGAGTTTGCCTCTCCCTCTCATGCTAGCCAATTTCTTTGCACCAAGTAGAGATACTACTTGTGCTTCGAAATATCCCTAAACCCGGTTTTGCCATGAGAGTCGACCATATCTACCTATGGATTGAGTAAGATCCTTCAAGTAAGTTGTCATCGGTGCAAGCAATAAAAATTGCTCTCTAAATATGTATGACTTATTAGTGCGGAGAAAATAAGTTTATACGATATTGTGATATGGAAGAAATAAAAGCGATGGATTGCATAATAAAGGTCCATATCACAAGTGGCAATATAAAGTGACGTTCTTTTGCATTAATATTTTGTGCATCCAACCATAAAAGCGCATGAAAACCTCTGCTTCCCTCTACGAAGGGCCTATCTTGTACTTTTATCTTCTACCTTACATAAGAGTCATGGTGATATGCACCTTTCCTTTTTGCATTTTCTCCTTTGGCAAGCACAATGTGTTGGAAAGATCCTGATATATATAGCTAATAGGATGTGAGTCTCCATGAACTATGATTGTTGACATTACCCTTGAGGTAAAACACTGGGAGGCAAAACTATAAGCCCTATCTTTCTTTGTGTCCGATTAAAACATCATACCCATAAATATTGCAATTGTGAAAGACTAAAGGATGGTTGAGTATGTGGACTTGCTGAAAAGCTCTTATATTGACTCTTTCCTATGGTATGATAAATTGCAATTGCCTCAATGACTGAGATTGGAGTTTGTTGGTCCTCAATGAAGTTTATGATTCATACTTGAAATTGTGATTGAATTGTTACTTTAGCATAAGAGATCATATGACAATATATATATATATATGTTGCTATTCTAAGAATGATCATGATGCCCTCATGTCCGTATTTTATTTTTATCGACACCTCTATCTCTAAACATGTTGACATATTTTTCGATTTTGGCCTTCGCTTGAGGACAAGCAAGGTCTAAGCTTGGGGGAGTTTATACGTCCATTTTGCATCATGCTTTTATATCGATATTTATTGCATTATGGGCTCTTATTACACATTATGTCGCAATACTTATGCCTATTTTCTCTTATTTTACAAGGTTTACATGAAGAGGGAGAATGCCGGCAGCTGGGATTCTGGGCTGGAAAAGGAGCAAATATTAGAGACCTATACTGCATAGCTCCAAAAGTCCTGAAACTTCACGGAAGCCATTTCCAGAATATATAAAAACTACGAAATGCAAGGAGTTCCAAAGGGGGGCCACACCCTGGCCACGAGGGTGGGGGCGCGCCCTACCCCCCTGGGTGCGCCCCTGCCTCATGGGCCCCCTGGTGGCCCTACGATGCCCATCTTCTGCTATATGGAGTCTTTCGTTGAGGAAAAAATCATGAGCAAGCTTTCGGGACGAGACTCCACCGCCACGAGGCGGAACCTTGGCGGAACCAATCTAGAGCTCCAGTAAAGCTGTTCTGCCGCGGAAACTTCCCTCCGGGAGGGGGAAATCATCACCATCGTCATCACCAACGATCCTCTCATCGGGAGGGGGTCAATCTCCATCAACATCTTCACCAGCACCATCTCATCTCAATCCCCAGTTCAGCTCTTGTATCCAATCTTTTTATCCAATCTTTGTATCCAAACCTCAGATTGGTACATGTGGGTTGCTAGTAGTGTCGGTTACTCCTTGTAGATGATGCTAGTTGGTTTACTTGGTGGAAGATCATATGTTTAGACACATTATGCATATTAATACCCCTCTGATTATGAACATGAATATGCTTTGTGAGTAGTTACGTTTGTTCCTGAGGACTTGGGAGAAATCTTGCTATTAGTAGGCATGTGAATTTGGTATTCGTTCAATATTTTGATGAGATGTATGTTGTCATCCCTCTAGTGGTGTCATGTGAACGTTGACTACATGACACTTCACCATTGTTTGAGCATAGAGGGAGGAATTGGGAAGTAATAAGTAGATGATGGATTGCTAGAGTGACAGAAGCTTAAACCATAGTTTATGCGTTGCTTCGTAAGGGGCTGATTTGGATCCATATGTTTCATGCTATGGTTAGGTTTACCTTAATAATTATGTTGTAGTTGTGGATGCTTGTAATAGGGGTTAATCATAAGTGGGATGCTTGTCCAAGTAAGGACAGTACCCAAGCTCCGGTCCACCCACATATAAGATTATGAAAGTACCGAACGCGAATCATATGAGCATGATGAAAACTAGCTTGACGATAATTCCCATGTGTCATCGGGAGCGCTTTCCTTTATGTAGGAGTTTGTACAGGCTTGTCCTTTGCCACAAAAAGAATTGGGCCATCTTGCTGCACCTTATTTACTTTTATTACTTGCTACTCGTTACAAATTACTGTATCACAAAACTATCTGTTACGGATAATTTCAGTGCATGCAAAGAATACCTTGCTGAAAACTGCTTATAATTTCCTTCTGCTCCTCATTTGGTTCGACACTCTTACTTATAGAAAGGACTACGATAGATCCCCTATACTTGTGGGTCAATAAACGGGCGGGGTCTCGAATGCCTACTCGCGCGTACGTACGGCCAGGGCTCGTGTAGATGGCTGGGTCGGAACAGAGAAACAGCGTCGTCGTCATGTTGATGGCGAGCCAACCAGCTGGGTCGGAACAGAATGCGTCATCGTGTTCATCGGGAGGGCTTGGACGGAACAACCGATGGAAATGAGGCCTGGCGTACCGCAGAACGGAGGAAACGGCCTTGTGTTCGACCGGCCATGTTCGAAACGGGATCCTGTTCATCGGGAGGGGTCTGGCATACCGCAAAACAGAGGAAACGAACCTCCTACAGTAAAAACGTGGGTCCTGTTGATCGGGAGGGGTGTGGAGTACCGCAAAACGGAGGAAACGGACTTGTGTTGGAGCGCTACAGTCGAAATAGGGGTCCTGTTCATCAGGAGGGGTGTGGCATACCGCAAAACGGGAATCCACGGGATACTGTTCATCTCCACCGTCGACCCCCACCAGCCTCCACGGGCTACTGTTCATCCACGGGCTCCTGTTCATCCAGCCTCCACCGCGTGCTACTCCACCGGCTAATGTTCAACCAGCCCTCTCCACGGGCTCCTATTCAACCACCCCTCCATGGGCTACTGTTCATCCTGCCCTCCACTTTGTACTGTTCATCCTGCCCTCCATGGGGTGGTCCTGTTCATCCTGCCCTCCACCGGTTCCTGTTCATCCAACCCCAATCGGCTCGATTGATAGGGCTACTATTCATCCAGAGGAAACACCACAGGGTCCTGTTCATCCACCCCCACCAAGAACTGTTCATCCAACCCCCCCCCCCCCCCCCCCGCAGCGCTCACTGTTCATCCAGAGGCAGCATCGATCGGCTTTAGTTAGCAGCAGTAGCGAAGGAATCGCTCGATCAGGTTCAGTTAACAGCCATCGATCGATCGCTTGGGTTCAGTAATGCGTAGCCTGCAGTGCGATCGCTCGGGTTCAGTTAGAGCCCAACGCCTTGCTCGGGATCAGTTAGAGCCCAACGCCTCGCACACACGCGCGTACGTATGAGAGAAACGTGCATCGCTCGACCCCCAACCACTCACTGTAACCGGGGACTCCCTGATATTTTCCATGTCCTCACTTCTACCACGGTTTTTTCCGTCATGGACTGCCCAAAGAATTTCATGTAGCTGCGCCTCCGGGCCGCCCAGGACGAAAAGCCCATTTTCTGTCATGATTTTTTCCATAGAAGTAGGACCCCACCACATCTGTCATGATACTGGGTTTTGTCACAATTATCGTCATAGAAGTATCATAAGTATGACATAAGTTTTTTTCGTTCGGCCAAAAATGTCACGGATGTGTCTTTTTTTGTAGTGCACCACCATAGGGGGGTGAGAGACCATCCACATCCTCACCAGCTCATAAAAGCACACGAACACACCTCCTGAGGTTTTTCTTCCCCTGTACCAGTTCATCCTCAGCCCACCACGAGGCTAATCCGCCACAAAGCAGGAGTAGGGTATTACACCGCAAGGTAGCCCGAACCTGGGTAAACTGCCTTGTCCCATTCTTTTCCAGTTCATCGAGCAAGGCCGTGAGGTTGACGACTTGGCAGACTAGGGATATTGAGTTCTTCGCATGCACCCTAGAGTTTGAATCTATCTTGGGTACGCGGAGCCCTGAATCCAACATTTGACGCGCCGGGTAGGGGTGCATCGAAGATTCACCTCCTCACCTGTTGTACCCCGCACATGCTGTTCAGCTCTCATGGTGGGCGCTGCTCCACCGGCCGAGCCGCCGAGTTCATTCGGAGGCACCATGGGCCACCGGGGTTTCACCCCCGCCTTGCGGCGAGTGCAGTGGCCACCCAAGTTCAGGCCGGAGCTACCGCCTCGATACGACGGCACGGCGCATCTGGCAGGATTTCTCCATGCGTATACGAAGGCTGTTTGGGCGGATGACGACGATGACAAGGCCATGGTGAGCTTGCTCCCGATGGCCCTTATGGGTGTGCCACATGCCTGGCTCCTGGGATTGCTGGAGTCTTCAGTGGCCTCCTGGGAGGAGCTGCACGGCCTCTCCATCGCACGCTTCGCGGTGCTAGTGCCACACACCGTCGCGGCCCTCCTTTGCGGCTCGCATGCACTGGCCTTGGACCGCCATGTCAAGCAGTTCTTCCGCCAGATGGGTGCCACCCGTGGGCAGTTGGGAGCTCCTCTGGGCTAGGTGGCGCCTAAGGCCGACCTCAACATCGACTCAAGGGACCACCCCGTGACCACAGCCGGCGCCAGCGTGCTCCCAATGCCCTGCATCCCCACCATCTTCAACGTAGTGGTCATGTCCAGGACCATCATCAATGGCGGCACCGGCCTCAATGTCCTCTCCGAGGAAGCATTTAGCCTACTTCATGTACCCTACGGATGGCTCCTCCCCACCAAGCCATTCTCTGTGGTTCTTGATGGCTCCATCTGCCCTCTAGGACAGATCTGCCTCCCCGTCACCTTTGGCACATGCGACAACTACCGCACCGAGCTCGTCGACTTCGACATCATCCAGATCAGCCTCATGTACAACGCCATTCTTGGGTACTCGGCCTTGGCCAAGTTCATGGCGGCGACCCATCCTGGGTACAACCTCATGAAGATGTCGAGAAGCAGCGGTGTCCTCACCATGGCGGGGGACACCAAGGATGCGCTCTCGACCCTCAAGCTCGCCTTCAGGTCCACGGCGGCTGCGCGGCCTAGCGGGGAAGGCGCTCCGGAGGGCCTGTGGGCTGTGCCAGCAAAGAAGAAGCAATTGTTCTCTCAGGAAAGGGCCGAGATCAGGCAGCTACCGTCAACGAAGACGGAGGATCAGACTCTACCTTCACCATAGGAACTAGCCTCCCCCTAGACCAGGAAGAAGCGCTGGTCGGCTTCCTCCGCGCGTACAAGGACGTGTTTGCATGGGAGGTGGCGGACCTGGTCAGGGTTCCACGTAGAGTAAGCGAGCACCACCTAATGGTGTGCCCCAATGCACGCCAAGTGAAGCAGAAGGCATAGCGGCAAGCCCCGGAGAAGCAGTCGTTTATGATCCAGTAGACCCACAAGCTGCAAGAAGTCGGCGTCATTCGAGAAGTGCAGCACCCAGACTCGCTCGCGAATCCAGTCATCATCCCCAAGAATGGGGGGAAAGAGCGCATATGCGCCGATTTCACCAATCTCAACAAGGCTTGCCCTCAAGACCCTTTCCCTCTTCCGCGCATCGACCAGATCGTCGACTCCACCGCCAAGTGTGATTTACTGTGCTTCCTGCACGCCTTCTCGGGCCATCATGAAATTAAGATGGCGGTGCAAGATGTTGAGAAGATGGCTTTTTTGCCCCGTGATGGGTGTACTACTACACCTGCATGCCGTTTGGGCTGCGCAATGTAGGAGCAACCTTCCAATGGTTGATGCATATCACCCTAGGCCAGCAGCTCGGGTGGAACGCTGAGGCGTACGTCGATGACATAGCTGTGAAATCTCGGGAAGCAAGGACCCTTATCAAAGATTCAGAGGAGACGTTCGCTAGCCTGCGCAAAATGAACCCGCGGCTCAACCTGAAGAAATGTCTTTTTGGCGTCCCATCTGGCAAGCTCCTGGGTTTCCTGGTGTCGCGCAGAGGGATCTAGGCCAACCCGAAGAAGGTCAAGGCCATAGAAAGGATGAGTCCGCTGCAAACCCTGAAGGAGATGCAGAAGCTGGCAGGCTGCATAACCTTGCTCAGGCATTTCATCTCCAAGCTAGGAGAGCGCACCCTCCCCTTCCTCAAGCTAACAAAAAAGAAAGGCCCGTTCGAGTGGACTCTGAAGGCTGACGCGGCCTCCCAAGATCTCAAGAGATACCTCAGCAGCCTACCGGTGATGGTAGCACGATGCCCTCTTGAACCCTTGGTGCTCTACCTGGCCACCACGCCTTACTCTGCCAGGACAGCACTGGTGGCGGTCCGGGAGGAGCGTCTAGCCAAGGGCTCGCGGAGCAGCACTTCACACCCGGTCCAGATGCGGCAGCCCCAGGACAGTGCTCCTGCGGCCTTGGCTATCCCAACGGATCACCAAGGTCCTCAGGATGGCGCTCCTGAGGCCTCGGTCGCCCCAAGAGATGACCAAGTTCCTTTGGACGACACTCCTGAGGCCTCGACTACCCCAACAAACGACCAAGCTTTTGAGATCCTCCCATCTCAGGAGGTGTAGGACCACACCGACGCCTCCACCCTCGTCGAACACCCGGTGTACTTCGTCAGCACGATGCTGCATGATGCGCGGGTACGCTATCCCTCCTTGTCGCCTCCCGAAAGCTGCGTCACTACTTCCAAGGCCACCCCATCAAGGTTGTCTCAGCTTAGCCCCTGGAGAGGGTGCTCCGGAGCCCAGACGCCGTAGGAAGGGTCGTCGAATGGAACATCGAACTGCAGGCATTCCAGTTGGAGTTCAGCATCACCAAGATCATCAAGGGCACGACCCTCGCCGATTTCGTGGAGGAATGGACTGACGTCCCCGACCGGGAAGTGCGCGGGACCGTTCTCTCGCGCCCGGAAATGAAGCGCCGAATGGTTGGGTCATGTACTTTGACGGTGCATTCGTGCATCAGAGCGCAGGGGTTTGAGCCGTGCTCATCTGACACACCCAAGACAAGCTCTACTACGCCGTGCAGCTCTGCTTCCAGCATGCCGAGAAGGCCTCCAATAACATCGCGGAATACAAAGGCCGGATCATCGGCCTCAAGGCTGCGGCAGCATTGGGGTGAGGCGCCTCACCATTAAGGGCGACTCCCAGCTCCTTGTCAACTCCTCAAACAAGGCGTACAAGCCAAAGGATGAGCACATGGAGGCATACCACGAGGAGGTACGCAAAATTGAGAAACAGTTCTTGGGCTTGGAGTTGCAGCACGAGTTGCGTGGCCCGAACAAGGAGGCAAACGACATTGCCAAGAGGGCATCCCGGTGTCTACCTTAGGAGCCGGGCATCTTTGAGGAGCAGCTCTTCAAGCCATTGGCAGCTCCTCCCGCCGCGGGCCCATCTTCGCTTCGAGAGGAGCTTCCCCCAACACCCCTCTTAGGCGCCCCAGCTTGCGGCCCAGCCTCGGGATCCTGCTTGCTCCTTGCGCACGAGCCTCGGGAGGGGTGCTGGACCGAGGAGGTCAAGGCATACCTACTCTAGGGCACCTTGCCGGAGAAGGAGGAAGACGCGGAGCATGTGGCCCACCAGGCCACTGCATATTGCATCCAGGATGGTGAGCTCTACCGAAAATGACGAAACAATGTTTATATTCGATGCATCTCCAGGGAGCAGGGATGCGAGCTGTTGGCTGACATACATGGCAGGGACTGCGGGCATCACTCCTCATCACGCACCCTCGTGGGCAAGGTGTTCCGCAGTGGGTTCTATGGGACCACAGCGCCCAATGATGCTATCGAGCTGGTAAGATCATGTGACGCCTGTCAGTTCCACGCCAAGCAGATCCGTCGGCCCGCTCAGGGCCTCCAGACTATCCCACTCTCATGGCCGTTCATGGTCTGGGAGCTGGACATCCTGGGCCCATTCCCCCGAGCACCCAGGGCTAGCGCTACCACTACATCACCGTCGATAAGTTTACCAAGTGGGTGGAGGTGCAGGTCGTCCGCACCATCCCGGCCGGCTCGTCCATCAAGTTCATTAGGGGCCTCATGGGCTGTTTCGGGTTTCTTAGTCGCATCATCACCAAAAATGGCTCGCAGTTCACCAACAACCTTTTCAAAACATATTGTGCTAACCTTTGGCACGCAGATATGCTACGCTTCGGTGGTATACCCTCAGAGCAATGGCTAGGCTGAGCACGCCAACGTAGAGGTCCTAAGAGGCCTCAAGGCAAGGACCTTAAAGAAGAAGCTGGAGGCCTACGACAGGGGTTGGCTCGATGAACTCCAGTTCATGTTGTGTTCCATCCACACCACCGAGGCCAAGCCGAAGGGCGAGACTCCATTCTTCCTCATCTACGGAGCTGAAGCGGTTCTCCCTCACGAGGTTAGGCATCGCTCCACGCGGGTCTTGGCATTTGACGAGGCACGCCAGGATGGCTCATGGGGTATGGACCTCGTGCTGGGGGAGGAACGCCGCCGCCAAGCCTCGCTTCGAGCAGCGAGGTTCCAGCAGGCGCTGCACCAGTACCACTGCCACAACGTTCGCTCCAGGACGCTCGAGGTGGGTGATCTCGTCCTGAGGTGGGTGGTCGCTAGGGAAGGGCTTCACAAGCTCTCACCCATGTGGGAGGGCCCATTCAGGATCGCCCGTGTCTCCAGGCCTGGCACCACGTGCCGGGAGACGCGGGACGGGATCCCCATCTAGAATGCCTGGAACATCCAGCACCTCCGGAAGTTCTACCCATGAAGAAGTCCTCGCGCATGTGAAAGTCTCCACTCATGACACTCTCGCGTAACAATGAGTTGGGTTTGTACACGCCCTAGAGTCTCCTGAGTGCCTGATACGTCTCCAATGTATCTATAATTTTTGATTGCTCCATGCTATATTATCTACTGTTTTGAATGTTTATGGGCTTTATTATACACTTTTATATCATTTTTGGGACTAACCTATTAACCCAGAGCCCAGTGCCAGTTTCTTTTTTTTACCTTGTTTTAGGGTTTCGAAGAAAAGGAAAATCAAACGGAGTCCAATTGACCTGAAACTTCACGGAACTTATTTTTGGATCAGAAGAAGCCCGGGAGATTCGGAGTCCACATAAGGGGAGCTTCAAGGAAGCCACGAGGTAGGGGGGCGCACCCTCCACCCTCGTGGGCCCCTTGTGGCCCCCCTGACATACTTCTTCCGCCTATATATCTCCATATTGTCGGATTTCGGGTTCCGGCAGACCCTTGAGGTTCGAACACTGGGGTGCGCGCGTAGATTTTGCCTCCTACCTACCTGCACCCCTCCGCCTTGCTAGGATCTAAATTATGGAAAGAACAACACAAGAGACACAGGGTTTATACTTGTTCGGGCCACTGTTGTGGTGTAACACCCTACTCTAGTGTGTGGTGTGGTGGATTGCCTCTTGGGCTGATGATGATGAACAATACAAGGAAGAACAGCCTCGCGAGGGTCTGTTCTTGGCTGGGGCGATGGACTGCTGGGAGGAGTTCAGTCACCTTTCTCTCTCTCTCTCTTTCTGATCGAAACCCTCTCTAAAGAGCCTCTTCCTTCGAAACCCCTTTGCTCTGTGGGTGGCTGGTCCTATTTATAGAGGCCCTGGTCCTCTTCCCAAATATCGAGCGGGAAGGGAGCCAACAATGGCTGGCTAATTTGAAGGGGGACAGCAAGTATCAGCTATCCTGACAAAAGTAGTCTTCGTCTGCGCAAAGCTCTGATGATGACGCCGTCTCGGGCTCCACGATGACCTCCGTCTCGTAGTCCTCCTGGTCTTGGTATCGTTGCACCGAAATGGCAACCTTTGCCTGATGCCTCGGTACTCCGCGGCTGAGCTTGCCCCCTTTGCACCAAAGAGGAAAGGAGGACACCGCGCGGGCTGGCACCCGCCTCGCGCCCTTGGTCGTCATGGCTTGCGTCACGGGCACCTCGTGAGGTATCCTACCTTGGTCTCTCCGCCTCCTCGTGAGCCAGCCTGACGAGGCCGTGCCTGAGGAAGCTCCGCGTCGTCCGCCCCGTGAGGCTTGGCCCCTCGAGAGGGTCTTGGGTTTGTGTTGGTGAAGATGGGCCGCGCTGGGCCCCCTTTTGAGCCACCCCGCAGGCCGCAGGCAGGCAAGTCTGGGGACCCCCATTCCTAGAATGCCGATAGTAGCCCCCGGGCGCAAGGAGCGCCAGGGCTTGGCCGTGCAGGGAGGCGGAAGGGCAAGAGCGAAGCGCCGCAGGCCCTAACAGCCTGCGGCCTTGGGCGCCGCATGGCGGTTGATTGGACATGGGCGTCTCCACTTCTCCATGGCGCCTCGACAACTACACGGATTTGACAAGTCCCTGCATGCAAAGCGTGTCATAATTACCTGTGATCGTGGGGGCCGTCGGTTGGCCCTCGCCAGCTATAAGTACGGATCGGCGCGTGCCCTTCCAGTTCATCTCCCATTGCACCTGCTTCTTCTTCATGGCCCCGTCGAGGAGGTTCTCGGCCGCAGAGAAGGGGATGGCTCGCCAGGTTGAGCCCGCCTCTCCCCCGCCCAAGCGCGGCCGAGGGCGCCCTCGCAAACATCCTGCAGCCACCACGGCAGCTCCCCGCGGCCGCGGAGGTGATTTTCAGCACTGCGACAGGCGGATTGCTGCGGCCGGGGGGTGCGCTCTGGCTGCGCGTCCCCCTATGCAGCGCTTCCGTGCTGCTGAGGTGCTGCCGGAGTTTGTCGTGTGGTCGGCCGAGCCGACTAGCACCCGGCTTCCACTTCCTCGCTTCCTCCATGGCGAGCTCGCAGCTGGCGCCTCGGGCGGCCTCTGGCTTCAGGCCGACGGCTGCTGCAGCCGGGTCTCATGGGTTTCACTGGAGGTCTCCGCAGCCAGCAGCCTGGTCCTGGCCCGCGATTGGCTGACTCTTGCCTGCGCGCGTGGCCTGGGCCGTTGGTGCACCCTACACTTCAAGTTCGACGGTGATGCCACCCTCTACGTGAGTCTGTTTGGGGAAGATGGTCGCCGCGCAGGGTGTCGCCCCGAGGGTGACGACCGCAGCTGGGAACCCGGCTCCGACGATGATGGAGAGGGCAGCGCTCGCACGGCTGGCGGCGCTCAGGGTTCCTCAAGCTTCTCCAGTTCTTCTTTAGGCGGCAACTATTCTAGCGGTGGCCGCGGTTAGCCTCCACGCCGTCGTATCTGCTTGGGAGGTGGTAGCGTGTCCGCCCACCGTCGCGCCCTGGTGAAGAGCGAGAGGGTGTCCGCCTGAGCTCCGGAGGCAGCTCGGGCTTTCCCTGCGGGCCGGTGTGAGGCACGCTGCACCAGATTTGTTCTTTCTTATCCTTTTTCCTGCGTAAAAAAGACAGTAGTGTGGAGCCCCGCGGGGGCGTGTATGGCTTATTGCTGTTAATCATCGTTTTGCCTTCTTTATCGTACCTCCCGGCTACGTGCCCGCGCGTGGATAGTTCCCGGCCCCGGCCGTGGGGGCAACCGACCCAGGCCCTGTGTTTGCGTCGCGGTGCCCGAGTGGCACGGACTGGAGGGGTGCTCCTGCAAGTGGCCCGGGTCGCGAACCCTCTGAATGACTAGAATAGGAACACTCACGAGGGCGCTCGGCTGCCCCCCTCGCGAGGCCTTGCACAAGAGAAATCGAGGCAGGAGAATGAAAAGGCGAAGAACCACAAGCCAAAGACGGCAACAACTTCAATAAAACTTCGAATGAGAAGGAACAACCCAACTGCGGAAAGCAAATGAAAAGCCGAGTCCGGCACCTAGTCTAGTCTTCGACGTCTTCTCACCAGCGCGGAGCTAAGTGCTGCCACTGGGCGTGGGAGGGAGCCCCAGGGCCTGAGGCCGGCGCTCCTGAGACTCCGGGGCGTGTACAGCCCCAACTCATTATTACGTGAGAGTGTCACTGGCGGTGAGCTTCACAGGCGTTAGCCTTCTTCACAGGCTCCGGGCCTTTTCCAAAATGCAATAGCTTCACAGGCATTCGCCTTCTTCAAGGCTCTGGGCCTTTTCCAAAATGCAATAGCTTCATAGGCATTTTCCTTCTTCACAGGCTCTGGGCCTTTTCAAAACGCGATAGCTTCACATGCATTTTCCTTCTTCACAGGCTCTGGGCCTTTTCCAAAACGCGATAGCTTCACAGGCATTTGCCTTCTTCACAGGCTCTGGGCCTTTTCCAAAACGCGATAGCTTCACAGGCTCTGGGCCTTGTACAAAACGCGATAGCTTCATAGGCATTTGCCTTCTTTACAGGCTCTGGGCCTTTTCCAAAATGCGATAGCTTCAGAGGCATTCGCCTTCTTCACAGGCTCTGGGCCTTTTTTTGGGATAGAACCTCCGGAGGTGCTGGATGTTCCATGCGTTCTGGACTGGCACCCCCTCCTGAGTCTCCGAGCGCGTGGAGCCGGGCCTGGAAACATGAACAACTTTGAACGGGCCCTCCCACATGGGAGAGAGCTTGTGCAGCCCCTCCCTGGAGAGAACTCGCCTGAGCACGAGGTCTCCTACCTCGAGAGTTCTGGGGCGGATGTTGCGGCAGTGATATCGCCGCAGTGCTTGTTGGTACCTCGCCGCTCGTAGCGCGGCTTCTCGGCGACGTTCCTCCCCTAGCACGAGGTCCGTCCCCCACATGGAATCCTGTTGCGCCTCGTCGAACGCCAGGACCCGCGCGGAGCGACGTCTGACCTCGTGAGGGAGGACCGCTTCGGCTCCGTAGACTAGGAAGAACGGGGTCTCCCCAGTCGGCTTGGTTGCGGTTGTGCGGATGGACCACAACACGGACTGAAGCTCGTCGTACCCACCTCTGCCGCAGGCCTCCAGCTTCTTCTTGAACATCTTGGTCTTGAGGCCCCTCAAGACCTCCGCGTTTGCTCGCTCGGCCTGCCCGTTGCTTCGGGGGTGCGCCATTGAAGCGTAGCATATCTGCGTTCCAAGGTGAGCACAGTATGTTTTGAAGAAGTTACTGGTGAACTGCGAACCGTTGTCCGTGATGATGCGATTCGGCACCCCGAACCGGCTCACGATGCCCTTGATGAACTTGACCGCGGAACCCACGGGAATGGTGCGGACAGCCTCTACTTCAGCCCACTTGGTGAACTTGTTCACGGCAATGTAAAGGTAGCGGTAGCCCCCTGGCGCTCGAGGAAACGGGCCCAAGATGTCCAGCCCCTAGACTGTGAATGGCCACGAAAGGGGGATAGTCTGCAAGCCTCTTGCTGGCTGATGGAACTGCTTGGCGTGGAACTGGCAGGCCTCACAAGCTTTCACTAGTTCAATGTCGTCATTGAGCGCGGTGGGCCAATAAAACCCACTACGGAACGCCTTGCCGACGAGGGTCCGTGATGATGAATGATGTCCGCAGTCTCCGCCGTGTATATCTTCCAGTAGTTCCTTCCCTTGCTCCCTGGAGATGCAGCGCAGGGATACATCGTTTGGTCACTTCCGGTAGAGCTCACCATCTTTGATGCAGTATGCCGTGGCCTGGCGTGCCACTCGCTCCGGTTCCTCCTCCTTCTCCGGCAGGGTCCCTTGCGTTAAGTAGCCCCGGAGCTCCGCGATCCAACATCCCTCTTGAGGTTCCACCATCAGGAGCAGGCGTGCTCCTGAGGCCAGGCCACAGGCCGGAGCTCCTGAGGCAGGTGGCTGGGGGAGCTCCTCCCGGGGCTGAGCCGTGTTTGGTAATGACGGCAGGGCTGAGGGCTTGAAGAGCCGCTCCTCGAGAATGCCATGCTCCTGAGGTAACCGCCTGGACGCACGTTTGGCGATGTCGTCGGCCTCCGGATTGGTGCCACAGGTCACATGCTGCAACTCCAACCCCCAGAACTGCTTCTCCATCCTGCGGACCTCCGCAAGGTAGGCTTCCATGTGCTCATCGTACGGCTCGTACACCTTGTTGGAGAAATTGACAAGGAGCTGCGAATCGCCCTTGATGGTGAGGCGTTTCACCCCCAGGGAAGCTGTGGCCTTCAAGCCTGCTATTAAACCTTCATACTGCGCTATGTTGTTGGAGACATTTTCACCTTGCTGGAAATAAGGCTGCACAGCAAAATAGAGCTTGTCCTGAGCGGGCGATATAAGCACCGCCCCAATTCCAGCGCCATGCCTGGAGAATGCCCCATCGAAGTGCATGACCCAGCCTTCTGGCGCCTCGCTTCCCGGGGATAGGGACCGATCCTCGTCGGCCTTGAGGCCTGGTGCCTCCGTCCATTCTGCCACAAAATCCGCCAACGCTGCTCCCTTGATGACTCTGGTCGTGCTAAATTCGAGCTGAAACGCTTGCAGTTCTATGTTCCACTCGGCGACCCTTCCAGCTGAATTGGGGCTCCTGAGCACTCTCTCTAGGGGGTATGACGAGACGACCTTGATGGGGTGACCCTGAAAATAGTGCCGCAGCTTGCGCAAGGCCACCAGTAGCGCGAGGAGGAGTTTCTGAGGCATGGGGCACCGTGCCCTTGCATCCCGCAAGACCGTGCTGACGAAGTACACTGTGTGCTCAACGAGGTGGAGTGCATCGGAGACCATGGCGCCTCTTGAGGCAATGAGGCCTCTTGAGACTGGCCATCTGGGAGAGGGGCCTCTTCCGCCTCCGGTGCGCCCCTCTGCGGCGGCTGATCCTCCTCAGCCGCTGTGGCGGTTTCTGTGGGGCTTCCTCGTTCCTGTTCTGCCTTGTCCCGGGCCGCTGCCGCGGTTTTGATTCGACGCTCCTCTTTGACTGCCACCAAGGTTGCACTGGCGAAGTAGGGAGTGGCGGTGAGGTAAAGCACCAGGGGCTCTTGAGGGCACGGAGCCACCATGACCGGTGGACTAGTCAGGTATCTCTTGAGACCCCAGAACGCCTTGTCGACCTCTTCAGTCCACTCGAAGGGCCCCTTTTTCTTCATTAGCTGGAAGAAGGGCACCTGAAAGCACAAGTGCTCCCAAGGTGGTTTTGGTAATTAATGACAACATATCTCTTGTTGGACTAACATTTCTATCTAGTATGTTTCAGATAAGTTCAACAATGGAGTGGCATGGACTAAAGGTTGTGGGAACTTCTCCAAGATGCTAAGGACAAAGGATTGGCTAAAGCTTAAAGCTCAAGACTCTTCATTTTACATTTTAGTGATCCAAGATCACATTGAGTCCATAGGAAAAGCCAATACTATCAAGGAGGGATGAGGTGTTGCTTAATGAGCCTCTTGCTCAAGTGCTTAATGATATGCTCCAAAATCCTCAGCTACTTTCCCACTTCCACATATGATCCAAACCCAAAGCCAAACTCGGACCTATCGATTATTTGTATCCGGCGCCACTGAGTTTCACTTGTCATAGCCACTGCCAGAAACCCTAATCAGTTCGGTCTCACCGAGATGGGCTTGCAAACTCTTTGTTACCTATTGCAATACTTTCGGTCCCACCTAGATATGCAATCGGCCCCACCGAGTTTGCTTGGCCAACTCTCCGTTTCGCTTATTACCCAAATCGGTCCCACCGAGTTTGTGTAATCGGTCAAACCGAGTTTTGGATTTACCCTAACCCTAGCACATCGGTCCCACCGAGTTGATCCAGTCGGTCCCATCGAAAATCTCTAACGGTCACTAGGTTTACTATTTCGGTCTGACCGAGTTTGTTGATTCAGTCCCACCGAGATTGGTAAATTGTGTGTAATGGTTGGATTTTGTGTGGAGGCTATAAATACCCCTCCACCTCCTCTTCACTTGTGGAGAGAGCCATCAGAACACATCCACACTTCCAAGTCATATGTTCTGAGAAAGAACTACCTACTCATGTGTTGAGACCAAGATATTCCATTCCTACCATATGAATCTTGATCTCTAGCCTTCCCCAAGTTGCTTTCCACTCAAATCTTCTTTCCACCAGATCCAAATCCTATGAGAGAGAGTTGAGTGTTGGGGAGACTATCATTTGAAGCACAAGAGCAAGGAGTTCATCATCAACACACCATTTGTTACTTCTTGGAGAGTGGTGTCTCCTAGATTGGCTAGGTGTCACTTGGGAGCCTCCGACAAGATTGTGGAGTTGAACCAAGGAGTTTGTACGGGCAAGGAGATCGCCTACTTCGTGAAGATCCACCGCTAGTGAGGCAAGTCCTTCGTGGGCGATGGCCATGGTGGGATAGACAAGGTTGCTTCTTCGTGGACCCTTCATGGGTGGAGCCCTCCGTGGACTCGCGCAACCGTTACCCTTCGTGGGTTGAAGTCTCCATCAACGTGGATGTAGGATAGCACCACCTATCCGAACCACGGGAAAAACATCTGTGTCTCCAATTGCGTTTGAATTCTCCAAACCCTTCCCTTTACATTCTTGCAAGTTGCTTGCTTTACTTTCCGCTGCCTATTCACTCTTTGCATGCTTGCTTGATATGTATTGTGAATGCTGAAATTATGCCTAAACTACACTTAAACCAAAAAGGCTTAAAAATTGCAACTTTAGCATTAAGTGTCTAATCCCCCCACCTCTAGACACATCTACTTCAAGGTCCTACAAGTGGTATCAGAGCCAGGTTTCCATTGCCTTGGTTTAATCACCATTGGAGGAAGATGGATGTGTCTACTTTAGGGAGTCTTAGACATAGAGTGCCTATTCTTGATGGAGAGTATTTTCATGAGTGGAAAAATGAGATGCTTGTAATTTTCAATCAATATCATTTGAACAAGTATATTGCTAGCCCTTGTGCACCTCATATTGATCCTTTGCATCCTACTCTAGGTGAAGATATTGACATGATACGCAATCTTAGAACTATTGAGCTCATCATTAGAGGATTGCCCAAAAATTTGATTGCTAGTTTGCCTACTCTTAATTGTGCCTATACTATATGGAAATTTCTTGAGGAACGATTTCCCGATCATTCCTTGAAAAATTTGGATGAAATTCTCCATAAATCTGTTGCCTTGAGTAAGATGAACTCTAGTGATCCTAGTTTTGGTGATTGTCTATTTGAGCTTACCAATCTCAAGCATGCTAAAGGAGATGTTGGAATCATTATATCCGAAGCTATAAGAATTCATAAAAGTGACTACTTTGATGATCATTTATCTAATGAATTACCCTCTCTAGGAAATGATGAGTCACAAGATCATGGTGAACATGGATACTATGATGATGATGATAGTGACTTCGATCTTGATGATGAAATGAGACATTTTGGTCTTACGGCAAATCTTCGGGGATATGCGTCAGGAGGAAAGGAATGGGTTCTTGATAGTGGATGTACTGATCATATGACCGGAGATGAAGAGATGTTCCATGAGCTTGCTGAAAATGACGGCCCTCGAAAATATGTCACCTTTGGTGATAATTCAAAGGGTAAAGTGGTTGGCCTTGGTAAGGTGGCCATCTCACATGATAGTTCTATTCAAAATGTCATGCTCGTTGAATCTCTTGGCTACAACTTACTTTCAGTATCTAGACTTGCTGATTTCGGTTTGAATGTCCTATTTACTGAGGTAGATCGCCATGTATTTCGTCGATACAATCATAAAATGGTCTTTACCGGTATGCGTAGAGGTGATGTTTACATTGTCGATTTCTCTAAAAAGGCACAACCTAAAACTTGCTTTATTGCTAAATCCTCAAAAGGTTGGCTGTGGCATAGGCGACTAGGTCACGTTGGCATGAGAAACCTTGACAAGCTTATTAAAGGAAATCATATCCTTGGAGTTAACGATGTCATATTTGATAAGGATAGACTTTGCAGTGCTTGTCAAGCAGGTAAACAGGTTGCAGGAAGGCATCCCGTGAAGAACATCATGACCATAAGGAGGCCACTCGAGCTACTTCTTATGGATCTTTTTGGTCCCAACGCCTACAAGAATCTCGGTGGAAATTCTATTGGTCTAGTTATAGTTGATGATTTTTCAAGATTTACGTGGGTGTTCTTTCTTAATGACAAGTCGCAAGTTCAGAAGATCTTCAAAAACTTCGCTAGGAAGGCCCAAAATCAGTTTGACGTGAAGATCAAGAAGGTTCGGAGTGACAACGGAACGGAGTTCAAGAACGCAAATGTGGACACCTTTCTTGATGAAGAAGGGATTTCACACGAGTTCTCGGCTACGTACAAACCTCAACAAAATGGAGTTGTTGAGAGGAAGAACTGGACGCTCATCGAAATGGCAAGAACGATGCTTGATGAATAGAAGACGCCGGAGCACTTTTGGGCAGAAGCGGTTGAGGTAGCTTGTCATGCAACAAATTGCTTGTATCTTCACAAGCTACTCGGCAAGACGGCATACGAGCTCCTCACCGGTAACAAACCTCAAGTTGGATACTTTCGAGTATTCGGCTCAAAGTGCTACATTCTTGACAAGCATCGTCGTTCAAAGTTCGCTCCTAAATCTCATGAAGGTTTTCTACTTGGTTATGGCTCAAACTCTCACACTTACCGTGTCTACAACAATTTCACCCGAAAGGTTGAAGAGACAGTAGATGTGAAGTTTGATGAATCTAATGGCTCGCAAGTAGAGCAATTGCCAATCGATGTAGGAGACAAAGACCCTTCAGAAGCAATCCAAGACTTTTCTATTGGCAAAATTCGTCCAACGGAGGTGAAGGAGAGTACCTCGTCCATCCAAGTGGAAGCTCTACTTCACAACAAGGTGAACCAAGAATTGATAGGGAAGCATCCACAAGTGGGACACACCAAGATGAAGAAGACAAGGAAATGCATCAAGACGAGCATCAACAACCTCCTTCTCCACCACGACAAGAGAACGACAACGTCAACAATGAAGAAGGCCAAGAAGAAGAACAAGATGAAGAAGATGTTCAACGAAGACCCAAGAAAAAGCTCTCACGAGTTCGAGCAAGAATTGCCAAAGATCATCCCGTCGAGCAAATCTTCAATGATATACAAACCGGGAGAATCACTCGCTCAAAGACTCGTTTAGCTAACTTTTGTGAAAACTATTCATTCATTTCTAGCATTGAACCTATGAAGGTTGAAGAAGCATTGGAAGATCCAGATTGGATAAACGCTATGCATGAAGAGCTACACAACTTTGAGAGAAACCAAGTTTGGACATTGGTTGAGAAGCCCGACAACAAACACAACATCATTGGTACCAAATGGGTGTTTCGCAACAAGCAAGATGAAGATGGACAAGTGGTTCGCAACAAAGCACGTCTCGTCGCCCAAGGATACACACAAGTCGAAGGTATGGACTATGGTGAGACATATGCTCCTGTTGCTAGACTTGAGTCCATTCGCATCTTACTTGCCTATGCTAATCACCATAATATCACCTTGTACCAAATGGACATTAAAATTGCTTTTCTAAATGGTGAAATAGAGGAGGAAGTTTATGTCAAACAACCTCCCTGCTTTATCAAACCTAAGAAACCAAATCATGTTTACAAACATCACAAAGCTCTTTATGGTCTTAAACAAGCTCCTACAGCATGGTATAAATGCTTGACCAAGTTCCTTATTGCAAGTGGTTTTGAAATTGGTAAAATTGATTCTACTCTTTTTACTAAAAGGGTTAATGGAGAACTATTTGTATCCCAAATTTATGTTGATGATATCATATTTGGTTCAACTAACCCTCTCTTTAGTGAAAAGTTTGGAAAGCTAATGTCAGAGAAGTTTGAGATGTCTATGATGAGTGAACTCAAATTCTTTCTCGGTTTGCAAATCAAGCAAACTAAGGAAGGTACATTTGTCTCTCAGACGAAGTACACCAAGGACTTATTCAAGAAGTTCAATATGCAAGAATGCAAAGGTATGCCTACACCCATGCTTACTAGTGGACATCTTGATTTGACCAAAGATGGTGAACCGGTTGATCAAAAGGTTTATCGCTCTATGATTGGTTCTTTGTTATACCTATGTGCTTCATGTCCCGACATTATGCTAAGTGTGTGCATGTGTGCACATTATCAAGCTGCTCCTAAAGAATGTCATCTTAAGGCCGTGAAAAGGATAGTGAGATACTTAATTCATACACCAAACTTTGGCATTTGGTATCCTAAGAGGTCTTCTTTTGATCTTGTTGGCTATTCCGACTCGAATTATGCCGGGGACAAGGTTGATAGAAAATCTACTTCGGGTACTTGTCAATTTCTTGGTAGATCTCTTGTGTCTTGGTCCTCCAAGAAACAAAACTCGGTATCCTTATCCACCGCCGAAGCGGAATACATTGCCGCTGGTTCATGTTGTGCTCAATTACTTTGGATGACCCAAACTCTTAAAGATTATGGGATCTATGTGAAACATGTTCCACTGCTTTGTGACAATGAAAGTGCTATCAAAATTGGTTATAAGCCTATACAACATTCTCGAACTAAGCATATTGAAGTTCGTCATCATTTCATTCGAGACCATGTTGCTATGGGTGACATTGATCTTAAGCATGTTCGTACCGATAAGAAATTAGCTGATATGTTTACTAAACCTCTTGATGAGAAAGTATTTTGCAGGTTGAGAGGTGAATTGAACATTATTGATGCTTCGAACTTGGAGTAGGAACTCCATTGGATACATGCAAGACATGAGCTTATGACTAATCCATGATATATCTCTTATAATGACTATCTTATGTCTTGGATATATTTGTACCTTGCATGTTGTCTAACCCATGTAGGTGCTTGGTTGAAACTAATTCCATGAGATTGTGACTCACTCATATCTTGAGCAATCTCTACATCACCAAGTCTCTACACAATGGTGGTTGAAGACAACGAAGCACAAAACCATTCAAATGTATCCTTTGACAAATTCTATGTTGAGCTTCATGATTGTCATTTTTGGATACACAAGTGCTCTTCCTTGCAAGAACTAACCCATGAAGGTAAATGAACTCAAACTCCAAGGGGTGCTCCCAACTCTTGATGAGCTACATCAACCTTGAGCACCCACACAAGTTCAACTACATGAGCAAGAACCACACCACCACCCAAGGTATGTTATTCCATCTTAGAGAAGCTTTACTCCAAGACATGAGTCAAAGCAACTCAACAAGATGTGAATACATCAAGATGCTTAAACGAAAAATGGTAACCCCATTTTGAGCTTAAACGATGAGTATGACCTATGATCAAGTGTTCTCACTTGACTCCTAGGTCAATATACTCTAACATAGGTGACTATGTCACCGCCCAACTCTAGATGAAGTTCTCTTGTGTTCTTTTTGTTTTATTGCATTTGTCTCATGCATGTTTATTTTCTTTCTCTTTTTCAAAAAAAAAAACTTCATCTGGATCCTTCAGTTTCCTTTTTTGTTTTTGTTCTGCATTTTCTGCACTCAATTCCTTGCAAATACTTCAGATAATTCATTGCAAATCTTTGTGAGATCCTACATGTCTAGTGAGCTGAGGTGACAAGTGTTTTTCTCTGTGTGAACTCGGTTTCACCGACTTGTAATTTTCGGTCCAACTGAATCTTTTCGGTACCACCAAAACATGCCACTCGGTGCCACCGACTTCGCAACAGGAAAAACAGTTTGCCACTTGTTCTATATTTCTTCTGATCCAGCTCTACTCAATGAATCTTTTCCTCTACAAGCATCACAGTTTTATCCATTGCTTTGTGCTGAGTCTCAAGGACCAAACCTATACGACGGATTCCAGAAAGCCCTTCTTGGAAATTGATGTCAAAGGGGCAGAGAGAGATCACATCAAAGCTCAAGGTGGAGAGAATGTCTCAAGGACCAAACCTCCAAGAGAGAAAGTGTTAAGCGGGAGAAAGATATTTCTAGGGGGAGAGAATACTCAAGGATCCTAGATGTCCCAGATGCTTGATGTTCAAGAGGAGATGTCACATGTCTTTTTGGGGAAGACATGTTCATATGTGCTTATTTGCATTAAGTTCTATCCATTTGTATCTTTCAGCTCTGATTTTCTATTCCCTATCTTCTCCCAATATCCCATGTAAGACTCCGGGGGAGCAAGACACCTAAGGGAAAGAAATCAGTCAAATTCATTGCATATCTTTACTCTTGGGGACATGTTGAATCCAATGTGGTACCTTGTACTCACTCTCTACATGTCATCCCAGTCTTGGTTCTCTTGTGACTTCTTTGGTTTGCTCTGGCTAGTGGAGGTACCTGTGTTATCTAACCTTGTTTGTGCAGGTTCATTCCATCCTAAGCCAGCCAAAGACTACAAGGTAAGTGTATGCATCAAAATCATGAGTATGAGGAATTCTTGCTTATGTACATACTGTTTGCTAGGACTCATGAGCATGAAGGTATTTTCCTTGATAATCTTTTGCTCTGATGCATATGGCCAAGATACATGTAACACATTGCCTACTCTGTCATAGTTATGCTCTCACATGCCTCTATATTTCACATTTACATTAGTGCATACATGTAGGGGGAGCCTATGTTTGTTACATGTCCTTCCAAAGCTTTACTTGCCGTTCTTTATATCTTTATCTAAAGCTTTGATGTATCTTGCCATCAATTACCAAAAAGGGGGAGATTGAAAGCACAAGTGCTCCCTACGTGGTTTTGGTAATTAATGACAACATATCTCTTGTTGGACTAACGTTTCTATCTAGTATGTTTCAGATAAGTTCAACAATGGAGTGGCATGGACTAAAGGTTGTGGGAAGTTCTCCAAGATGCTAAGGACAAAGGATTGGCTAAAGCTTAAAGCTCAAGACTCTTCATTTTACGTTTTAGTGATCCAAGATCACATTGAGTCCATAGGAAAAGCCAATACTATCAAGGAGGGATGAGGTGTTGCTTAATGAGCCTCTTGCTCAAGTGCTTAATGATATGCTCCAAAATCCTCAGCTACTTTCCCACTTCCACATATGATCCAAACCCAAAGCCAAACTCCGACCTACCGATTATTTCAATCCGGCGCCACCGAGTTTCACATGTCGTAGCCACTGCCAGAAACCCTAATCAGTGCGGTCTCACCGATGGGATCTCGGTCTCACCGAGATGGGCTTGCAAACTTTCTGTTACCTATTGCAATACTTTCGGTCCCACTAAGATATGCAATCGGCCCCACTGAGTTTGCTTGGCCAACTCTCTGTTTCACTTATTACCAAATCAGTCCCACCGAGTTTGAGTAATCGGTCAAACCGAGTTTTGGATTTACCCTAACCCTACCACATCGGTCCCACCGAGTTGATCCAGTCAGTCCCACGAAAAATCTCTAACGGTCACTAGGTTTACTATTTCGGTCTGACCGAGTTTGTTGATTCGGTCCCACCGAGATTGGTAAATTGTGTGTAACGGTTGGATTTTGTGTGGAGGCTATAAATACCCCTCCACCTCCTCTTCACTTGTGGAGAGAGCCATCAGAACACATCTACACATCCAACTCATATGTTTTGAGAAAGAACTACCTACTCATGTGTTGAGACCAAGATATTCCATTCCTACCATATGAATCTTGATCTCTAGCCTTCCCCAAGTTGCTTTCCACTCAAATCTTCTTTCCACCAGATATCCAAATCCTATGAGAGAGAGTTGAGTGTTGGGGAGACTATCATTTGAAGCACAAGAGCAAGGAGTTCATCATCAACACACCATTTGTTACTTCTCGCAGAGTGGTGTCTCCTAGATTGGCTAGGTGTCACTTGGGAGCCTCCGACAAGATTGTGGAGTTGAACCAAGGTGTTTGTAAGGGCAAGGAGATCGCCTACTTCGTGAAGATCTACCGCTAGTGAGGGAAGTCCTACGTGGGCGATGGCCATGGTGGGATAGACAAGGTTGCTTATTCGTGGACCCTTCGTGGGTGGAGCCCTCCGTGGACTCGCGCAACCGTTACCCTTCGTGGATTGAAGTATCCATCAACGTGGATGTAGGATAGCACCACCTATCCGAACCACGGGAAAAACATCCATGTCTCCAATTGCGTCTGAATTCTCCAAACCCTTCCCTTTACATTCTTGCAAGTTGCATGCTTTACTTTCCGCTGCCTATTCACTCTTTGCATGCTTGCTCGATATGTATTGTGAATGCTGAAATTATGCCTAAACTACACTTAAACCAAAAAGGCTTAAAAATTGCAACTTTAGCATTAAGTGTCTAATCCCCCCCTCTAGACACATCTACTTCAAGGTCCTACAGCAGCGCCCGCTCCCCCAACTTGGAGATGAAGCGCCCTAGCACGGTCACGCGCCCCGTGAGCTTCTGCATTTCTCTGAGGGTCTTTGGCGGGCTCATGTCTTCCACCGCCTTGACCTTCTCCGGGTTAGCCTTGATGCCTCGGTGGGACACGTGGAAACCCAAGAGCTTGCCCGAGGGGACTCCGAACACACACTTCTCTGGGTTGAGCCATAGGTTCACTACGTTGAGGCCCGCGAAGGTTTCCTCTAGGTCTTGTATCAAGGTCCGGGCCTCCCGAGACTTTACCACAATGTCATCGACGTAAGCTTCAACATTCTTCCCAAGCTGCGGGCCCAAGGTGATGTGCATCAGCCACCGAATGGTCGCCCCTGCGTTACGCAGCCTGAATGGCATGCAGGTGTAGCAGTACACCCCACACGGGGTTAGGAAGGCTGTCTTCTCGATGTCTTCTACCGCCATCTTGATCTGGTGATACCCAGAGAAGGCATCCAGGAAGTATAACAGGTGGCATTCCACAGTGGAATCGACGATCTGGTCGATGCGGGGGAGCAGGAACGGATCTTGCGGGCACGCTTTGTTGAGGTTGGTGAAGTCGACACACATGCGTTCCTTCCCTCCCTTCTTTGGCACAACTATAGGGTTGGCCAACCAATCTGGGTATCGGACCTTGCAAAAGATCCCAGCGGCCTCTAATTTGCGGGTCCCTTGGACGATGAAGGCCTGCTTTTCTGTGGACTGCCGCCTGGCCTTCTGCTTCACAGGGCGCACGTTGGGGCACACGTTGACGTGATGCTCGATTACACTTCTGGGGATCCCTGCCAACTGGTCTGGCTCCCAAGCGAATACCTTCTTGTTTGCGCGCAGGAACCCGACCAGGGCCTCCTCCTGCTCGGGTTTGAGGTGGGCGCCTATGGTGAAAGTGGCGTTGGTGGACCCGTCCTCATCGACGGGTATTTTCTTGGTTTTTGCCTTGTCTTGGGTGAACAACTGCTTCTTCTTGGCCGGCGCAGCTCCCTTGGGCTCGGGGGCCTCCAAGTCGGCGGGCTGTGCCGACGCCGTTGTCTTGAAGACGAGCTTGAGCACCCGCAAAGCGTCCCCGGTGTCTCCGTGCACAGTGAGGACACCGCTGCTCCCGGGCATCTTCATGAGGTTGTACGCCGGGTGCATCGCGGCCATGAACTAGGCTAGCGCTGGGTAGCCGAGGATGGTGTTGTAGGGGAGGCCGTTGGGGGCGATGTTGAAGTCGACTAGCTCCGTGCGGAAGTTGTCGTAGGTGCCGAAGGTTACTGGGAGCCGGATCTGTCCCAAGGAGCTGGACGATCCGACCCCAATGCCTGAGAAGGGCCGTCTGGGTCGCAGCCGTTCCTGGGGTATGCAGAGGAGATTGAAGGCCTCGACCGAGAGCATGCTGAGGCCCGCGCCGCCATCAATGAGGGTTCTGGTGACGGCCACCTGGCAGATGGTGGGGGTGCACAGCATGGGGAGCGCACCCGAGCAGGCCGAGTTGGAGGGGTGGTCCTCCGAGCTAAAGGTCAGGCCGGTCTCGGGCGCCACCCGATCCAGGGGAGCCCCCAGCCGCGTGGAAGCGGCGCTGACCCGGTGGATGAACGGCTTGACGTGGTGACTTGTGGGCGGCGCCTGCGACCGCCCAGGAGGGCCGCGGCGACCGGGGGTGTTGGTGTAGCGCGATGGGCGGGGAAGAGGTTGCGGGGCTCTTCCCGAGAGGCCACGGAGGCGGCCGGCGGGTGGAGCAGCCATGTGCGCGGGGTGCCAGTGAGGGCCATGGGGATCCAGTTGGCCGCAACCCTGTCGTTATCTCCTGCTTCGAGGAGGGCCTCCTCGCTTGCCAGCAAGAAGGCCAGCGGATCTGTCGCGCCGCCGTAGCGCGGCGGCGTCGTTGGCTTGAGCTTGTCCGGCCATCGTACCCATTGCAGGGCTGGGGCCCGGGCTCGGAGCCCCCTGGCCCCCGTGCTGGCGCCGGCGGCCGGAATGGGAGACGCGCTGCTCATCGCGAGGCAGGCCATGGCGGTGGCGGAAGAGAAAACTCTGGTGCACTCCCTACCTGGCGGGCCAAATGTCGGATTTCAGGTTCCGGCAGACCCTTGAGGTTTGAACACTGGGGTGCGCACGGAGATTTCGCCTCCTGCCTATCTGCACCCCTCCGCCTTGCTTGGATCTAAACTATGGAAAGAACAACACAAGAGACACAGGGTTTATACTGGTTCGGGCCACCGTTGTGTTGTAATACCCTACTCTAGTGTGTGGTGTGGTGGATTGCCTCTTGGGCTGATGATGATGAACAATACAAGGAAGAACAGCCTCGGGAGGGTCTGTTCTTGGCTGGGGCGATGAAGTGCTGGGAGGAGTTCAATCACCTCTCTCTCTCTCTCTCTCTTTCTGATTGAAACCCTCTCTAAAGAGCCTCTTCCTTCGAACCCCCTTTGCCTGTGGGTGGCTGGTCCTATTTATAGAGGCCCTGGTCCTCTTCCCAAATATCGAGCGGGAAGGGAGCCAACAATGGCAGGCTAATTTGAAGGGGGACAGCAAGTATCAGCTATCCTGACAAAAGTAGTCTTCGTCTGCGCAAAGCTCTGGTGATGACGCCGTCTCGGGCTCCACGATGACCTCCGTCTCATAGTCCTCCTAGTCTTGGTCTCGTTGCAGCGAAATGGCAACCTTTGCCTGATGCCTCGGTACTCCGCGGCTGCGCTTGCCCCCTTTGCACCATAGAGGAAAGGAGGACACTACGCGGGCTGGCACCCGCCTAGCGCCCTTGGTCGTCATGGCTTGCGTCACGGGCACCTCGTGAGGTATCCTGCCTTTGTCTCTCCGCCTCCTCGTGAGCCAGCCTGACGAGGCCGTGCCTGAGGAAGCTCCGCATCGTCCGCCCAGCGAGGCTTGGCCCCTCGCGAGGGTCTTGGGTTTGTGTTGGTGAAGATGGGCCGCGCTGGGCCCCCTTTTGAGCCACGCCGCAGGCCGCAGGCAGGCAAGTCTGGGGACCCCCGTTCCCAGAACATCGACACATATACCCTAAAAACATCCGAGAGCACAATACATCGGGAGTCCCGCCGCCAGAAGCCTCCATAGCCACCGAAAACCAATCTAGACCTATTCTGGCACCCTGCCGAAGGGGGAAATCCCTCTCCGGTGGCCATCTTCATCATCCCGGTGCTCTCCATGATGATGAGGGAGTAGTTCTCCCTCGGGGCTGAGGGTATGTACCAGTAGCTATGTGTTTGATCTCTCTCTCTTGTGTTCTTGAGGTGATACGATCTTGATGTATCTCGAGCTTTTCTATTATATTTGGACCCTATTGATAGAGGCGAGGGTCCCGATCTTTCGATGAGATGATAACTATCGATTGGGTGGAGACGACTTTGACGATCCGACTACAAACGTGCACGACGTTGCGCCTTAGCAACCGCTAAACCAATCTCCTGAGGTTACTGACGATGCTGGAAGCACGGTCAGCCTGACCACGAAGGTCTATTCCTGCAAGCAATCGAAGAACAAGCAAGAATATGATAAAGCAATCTGAATATCGCAAATATATATGAAGTATTGATAATGGTGGGGATCCGGAAGCGGTCTTGGTCTGGTCGTTGGACACAAACGAAGTACACGAAGTTGCAATGGCTAACTTTTAACTAAACAAATCCCCCAGGAAAAAGCTACTAGATGGATCTACTTATATAGGAGCAACGGGTGGTGGCCAAGGAGGTGGGAGGACGTCCCAAGGCAGCCTAAAACTAACCCCAGGTCGTACAAGGCTCATGGGCCCAAGTGGAGGTGATGCAACACCTTTGGGCTTGTAGTTTGACTCGGATTCTACTGCAACGTCAGATTGTTTCGTCCGTAACTCAACGCTCCGGAAGAATTTGAAGGTGAATCCAATTGGGTTGGAAAGAGCACGAAATCTAGTTTCCAAAAAAAAAGAATCACCCAATTCGAAATCCGTATGAAAAAGTTGTTGGCGTTTTGATTCAGGTATGTCTGTGCAGTCCGAATCTGAATCCAGAACGTGAGAGACTTGGACTCTATCTTCTCTTGGCCCAAAAGTGACGTGAGAGGACTTTTTGAACACAACCTAAACTTCTCCTTTTCCCTTATCTTCATATGTGTATTGTACAAATGTCCCATACACCCGCAATTAGACAAAACACAAAAGTGTGAAGTATTTTTGTTCTGGATAACATAAATAGATTATTGAATAGTTTGCATTAGAAATCACCTGACAAATATGCATGTATGCAATATATTTGGTCATATCCAAGGTAGTCATGTCCTCATCATCCTCCCCTTTTTGAAAACAAAGCTGTCCTCGGTGTTGCTTAATCTGAAATGTGTCTAACAAAAGAGACAAGGTGTACATGTTGTATATGTATTTGTCATCCAGTTTAACTTCCCTTGATTTTTGCACGTATGACACATGTATACATGAGTAACTTTCATAGTTCATAAAAACTAAAGCCAAAAAATTATCACAAGAACTAGAAGGCATGAAAATATTTGAACTCAGTTTGCACATATAAGTGAAGCTCTTATTCATTTCAAAAGATTCGCAATGTTCATCATTAAACCATCCTAACTTTGGTGAATAAACCTTACTTACATCAAATTTACATGCTACAACATGCTTAAATAAGCAAACATGCAATAAGTCATTGGTCACAGAATCATCACCAAGATTGGAGGCCATATCAAAATGATTAAACAATAGTTCTTTTGCATCAATAGTTAATTCAATGGGTGCACTCAAAATTGTTGATATTTCAGTTGTTTGATCACATGACGCATTCATGACAGTAACAAGATTCTCTAAAATAGGTGGTGTGCTCAAATCAACAGGTAACTCAATACATGACGCATTCAAGTTAACTAGGCATGCATCATTCTCATGTGAAGTTATATCATCAATACCTTTACTGTTACCTTGTGGCAAAGATGTAGCTGATGTAGGTACGGACGTTGACAATGTACCATACCCTTGAGATGATGCCGCGCTCATAATCCGAGGTGCAATGATGGAGGAACCCACCAGCGGTGGTGAGCATGAACTGGAAGAGTAGTTGTTGTAGTCACCTAATGCATCCTCCTGTATCTGTCTCTCAAAGGTACAAGCACGAACATACATAGCAGTAATGCAACGAGGAATATACTGAAATCTTGCCTGAATATCATGGTTCAAACCAGCAAAAAAAATATTCATTGTATCATTCTCAGATTCTTCTATGTCACAATGATGCATATAAGATTTGAACTCTTGGTAGTAAGCATGAACAGTGTTGTTGCCTTGTTTAAAATGTTCAAATTTGTGAAGCAATTCACGACGATAATAAGGAGGGGAAAATGGTTGTCTCATTACAGCTTTCAAAACTTTCTAAGTTGTGGGTTGGTTATCAATGTTTTTCTTACAATGTACACTCCACCAAACAGAAGCAAAATCAGTAAATGCTCTAGTGGCTGCTCGTACTCGCTCAAGTTCAGAAAAGTCATGGTGACTAAAAACTTGTTCTACTTCAAGCTCCCAAGCTAGATAAGTAGTAGGATTAAATCTACCCTCAAATGACGGTAAAAAGATAACCTGACCATGTGCTTGTGTGTGTTGTCCCAGCTCTCGTGATGGTGAAGATGTGTCCGTCGTCCAAGAACTTCTATCTTCGAAACCTGTCATGATTAGTAGAAACAAGAAACAAAATTCAAGAATAATGTTCCTATGAACTACTAGGGTGTAGTGGTAAATATCTTACAAGTTCTTACCAAGCAGCAGGTGGTGATAGGCAACCAGTGGTGTCAAATAACTCTGAAGATTGTGTAAAGCGATTGCCAGGAGAACGTACGTATACACGGTGTAGAAATATGTGGAGCTGGGTTGGCTATATATGGTAGCAAAAGATTAGCAATAATCAATTCAGAGATGCAATGTTGAATAAACGCTCAACGACGGTACTGTGCTGGTCCTAGGCTAGACTGAACTAGAGACGCGAGCCTAGAACACTAATGAGGTCACGTCGTAGCACAACTAGCATCAATGAAGGATACTAAGTAGCTCTGGACAGCAAGATATAAGTGAAGATCACAACGGCAGTAAAGATAATGATGTGAAACAACAGCCAAGCAGGATATATCAACAACTTTGTCTCCAACTTCCTCTGAAAAAGTTTGTGCCGATTTTTTTGATTATTTTTTTCAAGAGTGGTATTGACTCAAGCTTTCAAACACAAAAGGATTTAATCAATTCCGAGTTGATATGAGGAGTCAAAAAATTTGAAAAATGGCCTGAAAAACTGGAATAAGCTGTGTTCATAAACTTTGGAGGGCAAAAAGACCTATTTAGAAGCCGATTTAGAGGTGCCAAATATTGAACTAGCTTCTTCAACTATTTAGATGCGGCTCATCGCTAGCTTTCGTTTGAGTACTGACGGAGGCAAAACGTCCTTTGTATGAGGAAGTTATGCCTATATTACTGAAGAGTGCACAAAACAGATTCCAATCCAAATTCAACTACGAGATTGAGTCTAAAAAGATCCGAATTTTGTTTTTTTTCTTCTCTCTTTTTTTTCCTCACACTTTTTTTTCTTTCTCTCCTTTTTTTCTCTGACTTTTTTTCTCTCGTTTTTTTCTCTCTTTTTCTCCCTCTTTCCAAAACAAACTACATAAGATGCAGATTGGATCAAGCGAAGATGTGAACGATCTCAACTATTATTATGACAATGAATGGTGGGTAGCACGTGATGGAAATTGATGGATGGGTGGTGGAGAGAGACAGACATAATGATGCAGCGGTGGCGTGACTAATGTGAACAGAACTCAAAACTCTAAACGAACAAGACACTAAGACCAGCAACTCGACACGACGATGCAACCGATAATTCAACTATGCAAGCAATGAAAAGAAAATTGCAAAGGCTCAGACTGGCTTGGACCAAGGATGAATAGATCTATCTCTTTTTTGTGGCTTTTTCTTGGACAATTGGTAAGAAAATAAATCTAATCTAGGAAAACTAGAAATTCTCACCGAGCAACCTGAAAACTGATACCACTTGATAGAGGCGAGGGTCCCGATCTTTCGATGAGATGGTAACTATCGATTGGGTGGAGACGACTTTGACGATCCGACTACAAACGTGCACGATGTTGCGCCTTAGCAACCGCTAAACCAATCTCCTGAGGTTACTAACGATGCTGGAAGCACGGTCGGCCTGACCACGAAGGTCTATTCCTGCAAGCAATCTAAGAACAAGCAAGAATATTATAAAGCAATCTGAATATCACAAATATATATGAAGTATTGATAATGGTGGGGATCCGAAAGCGGTCTTGGTCTGGTCGTTGGACACAAACGAAGTACACGAATTTGCAATGGCTAACTTTTAACTAAACAAATCCCCCAGGAAAAAGCTACTAGATGGATCTACTTATATAGGAGCAAGGGGTGGAGCCAAGGAGGTGGGAGGACGTCCCAAGGCAGCCTAAAACTAACCCTAGGTCGTATGAGGCTCATGGGCCCATGTGGAGGTGATGCAACACCTTTGGGCTTGTAGTTTGACTCGGATTCTGCTGCAACGTCAGATTGTTTCGTCCGTAACTTAACGCTCCGGACGAATTTGAAGGTGAGTCCAATTGGGTTGGAAAGAGAACGAAATCTAGTTTCCAACAAAAAAAGAATCACCCAATTCGAAGTACATATGAAAAAGTTGTTGGCGTTTTGAGTCAGGTATGTCTGTGCAGTCCGAGTCTGAATCCAGAACGTGAGAGACTTGGACTCTATCTTTTCTTGGCCCAAAAGTGAGGTGAAAGGACTTTTTGAACACAACCTAAACTTCTCCTTTTCCCTTATCTTCATATGTCGATTGTACAAATGTCCCATACACCTGCAATTAGACAAAACACAAAAGTGTGTGAAGTATTTTTGTTCTGGATAACATAAATAGATTATTGAATAGTTTGCATTAGAAATCACCTGACGAGTATGCATGTATGCAATATTTTTGGTCGTATCTAAGGTAGTCATGTCCTCATCATCTATGATGTTTCTTCCCCCCTCTACTCTCGTGTAATGGATTGAGTTTCCCCTTTGAAGTTATCTTATCAGATTGAGTCTTTAAAGATTTGAGAACACTTGATGTATGTCTTGCCGTCCGTATCTGTGGTGACAATGGGATACCATGTGATTCACTTGATGTATGTTTTGGTGATAAACTTGCGGGTTCCGCCCATGAACCTATGCATAGGGGTTGACACACGTTTTCGTAGTGATTCTCCGGTAGAAACTTTGGGGCACTCTTTGAGGTTCTATGTGTTGGTTGAATAGATGAATCTGAAATTGTGTGATGCATATCGTATAATCATACCCACAGATACTTGAGGTGACATTGGAGTATCTAGGTGACATTAGGGTTTTGGTTGATTTGTGTCTTAAGGTGTTATTCTAGTACGAACTCTAGGGCTGTTTGTGACACCGTTAGGAATAGCCCAAGGGATTGATTGGAAATAATAACTATGATGTGGTTTCGTACCCTACCATAATCTCTTCATTCGTTCTTCGCTATTAGTGACTTTGGAGTGACTCTTTGTTGCATGTTGAGGGATAGTTATGTGATCCAATTATGTTATTATTGTTGAGGGAACTTGCACTAGTGAAAGTATGAACCCTAGGCCTCAACGCATTGCAATACCGTTTACACTCACTTTTATCATTAGTTACCTTGCTTTTTTTATATTTTCATATTACAAAAACCTTTATCTACTATCCATATACAACTTGTATCACCATCTCTTCGCCGAACTAGTGCACCTATACAATTTACCATTGTATTGGGTGTGTTGGGGACACAAGAGACTCTTTGTTATTTAGTTGCAGGGTTGCTTGAGAGAGACCATATTCATCCTACGCCTCCTACAGATTGATAAACCTTAGATCATCCACTTGAGGGAAATTTGCTACTATCCTACAAACCTCTGCACTTGGAGGCCCAACAACATCTTCAAGAAGAAGGTTGTGTAGTAGACATCAAGCTCTTTTCTGGCGTCGTTGCCGGGGAGGTTAGCGCTTGGAGGTATATCTTTAGATCTTGCAATCAAGTCTTTTAGTTTCTTGTTTTATCACTAGTTTAGTTTATAAAAGAAAACTATAAAAAATGGAATTGAGTTTGTCTCATACGCTTCACCTTTTTAATATCTTTTGTAAGTATGATGGAAAGGAAAATTGTGCTCAAGTGCTAGAAGAACAAATCTATAAAATGTTTGGCACGAAATCTTTGAATGATGAGCATGATTGCAATGTTGTTAGTACGAATTCTTTGAATATCCATGATACTAATGATGATTGCACTAGTGATGATTGTGCTGAAAATTGTGCTCTTGTGCTGAAAAATTCAATATATTTCATGCCCCTTGTGAACTTCGCAATGAACATGGTCATTTAAATCTCCAATGCAAATTGTTTCATGACCGAATCATATCCAAAAATTGTGATAATTTGATTACCCTTGAGCATCATAAAGAGCTTAGTATTGTTTTGGGGTATGAGGAAATGAAACGTGTAACTGAGGGTATTCCAAAGTTTAATCTTGATAGATTTCTTGATTTTGATCTAGAGAAAATTTATATGTATTGTGCGGTGAATTGTATTGAAAATCCTTATATTGCCAACTACATAAAGAAAAGAAAACAAATAGAAGATGATGAGAATACTAATGAAAGGGAAGAGGCTTCCCAATACCCTCCTATTATTTCTTATGATGAATCAGGTAACGAGGAGGAGCCTCCTATTCAACCAATCTCATTAATAAGGAGCTCCAAAAAGAGGATTGAACCCACACATGATGTGGTGAAGAAGAAGAAAAGAAAAAGGAAGAGAGGTAAAAAGATATCTCTCTCAAATAATGTTGCTCCTATTACCATTGTGCCTCATGAAAATATAATTGTGGAAGATAATGATACTTCTTATGATCTTGAAAATCTTTTTGGCGCTTGCTTGGAAGAATATGATAATTGCTATACTATTGGTGATATCCATACTATTAATGATGAGAGTGATTATGCTTATGATATGAAAAGGCCCAAGCTTGGGGATGCTATGTTTGATGAAGATGATGTTTTTGAGAATATATTTGCTGCAATTAATGTTTGTCCCAAGCTTGGGGAAGCTATGATTAATGAAGATGATATTTTTAGTCTCCCAAGTTTTGATATGCAATTTTATAATGATGATAGCATGCCTCCTACTTATGTTGATTATTGTGATGATACTTATGCTATAAAAAGTAGTGATTATATTTATAAAACTTGTCATGATTATGATTACCCCTTCTCTAAAAATTACTCTTTTAATGTGGAAAAAATTTATAGTATTCGAGTTTCCTATGATACACCCACTATTCCGAATGAGAAGAACTTTGCTTATGTGGAGAGTAGTAAAAATTCTATGCTTGTAGATCATGAAAATAATGCTTTAGGTGCTGGTTATATTGTTGAATTCATTCATGATGCTACTGAAAATTATTATGAGGGAGGAATATATGCTTGCAGGAATTGCAATAATATAAAGTTTCCTCTCTATGTGCTTAAAGTTTTGAAGGTATGCTTGTTTTGCCTTCGTATGCTAGTTGATTATTGTTCCCATAAGTTGTTTGCTCAAAAAATCCCTATGAATAGGAAGTGGGTTAGGCTTAAATATGCTAGTAATATTCTTCATGATGCTCTCTTTATGTTCCAATTCTTATCCTTTATGTGAGCATCATTGAAATCATCATCCCTAGCTAGGGGCGTTAAACGATAGCGCTTGTTGGGAGGCAACCCAATTTTATTTTTGTTCCTGTTTAGTAATCAATAATTCATATAGCATCTGTTTAGATGTTGTTTTATGCTTTTAATTAGTGTTTGTCCAAGTAGAACCTTTGGGAAGACTTGGGGGAAGTCTTTATGATCATGCTGTAAAAAACAGAAACTTTAGCACTCACAAGAATTGCTGCCATTTTTATTTGGAAAGTGATATTTAGTTAATTATTTTTGAAGATGATTAATAGATAAATTCCTCAGGTTGAGAAATTTATTTGAGAATTTTATGAGTTACATAATTATACGTTTGATTCAGATTACTAAAGACTGTTCTGTTTTTGACAGATTCTGTTTTTTAAGTGTTGTTTACTTATTTTGATGAATCTATGGATAGGAAAAGAGTTTATAAACCATAGATAAGTTGGAATACAGTAGGTTTAACACCAATATAAGTAAATAATGAGTTCATTACAGTACCTTGAAGTGGTGATTTATTTTCTTATACTAAAGGAGCTTACGAGTTTTCTGTTAAGTTTTGTGTTGTGAAGTTTTCAAGTTTTGGGTAAAGATTGGATGGATTATGGAATAAGGAGTGGAAAGAGCCTAAGATTGGGGATGCAAAAGGCACCCCAAGGTAATATTCAAGTACAACCAAAACCCTAAGCTTGGGGATGCCCCGGAAGGCATCCCCTCTTTCGTCTTCGTTCATCGGTGACTTTACTTGGAGCTATATTTTTATTCGCCACATGATATGTGTTTTGCTTGGAGTGTCATTTTATTTTATTTAGTTTTGCTTGCTGTTTGAATATAATACCAAGATCTGAAATTCTTAAATGTTAGATATTCTTTACATAGTTGCACAATTATTCGACCACTCATTGATCTTCACTTAAATCTTTTGGAGTAGTTTGTTATTGCTCTAGCGCTTCACTTATATCCTTTTAGAGCACGGTGGTGGTTTTATTTTGTAGAAATATATGAACTCTCATGCTTCACTTATATCATTTTGAGAGTCCTAAACATCATGGTAATTTGCTTTGGTTATGAATTTAGTCCAAATATGATGGGCATCCAAGAGGGATATAATAAAAACTTTCATATAAAGTGCATTGAATACTATGAGAAGTTTGATGCTTGATGATTGTTTTGAGATATGAAGATGGTGATATTATATAGAGTCATGCTAGTTGAGTAGTTGTAAATTTGAGAAATACTTGTGTTGAAGTTTGTGATTCCCATAGCATGCACGTATGGTGAACCGTTATGTGATGAAGTCGGAGCATGATTTATTTATTGATTGTCTTCCTTATGAGTGGCGGTCGGGGACGAGCGATGGTGTTTTCCTACCAATCTATTCCCCTAGGAGCATGCGTGTAGTACTTTGTTTAGATAACTAATAGATTTTTGCAATAAGTATGTGAGTTCTTTATGACTAATGTTGAGTCCATGGATTATACGCACTCTCACCCTTCCAGCATTGCTAGCCTCTCTAGTACCACGCAACTTTCGTAGGTACCATATACCTTCCTCAAAACAGCCACCATACCTACCTATTATGGCATTTCCATAGCCATTCCGAGATATATTGCCATACAACTTTCCACCATTCTGTTTATTATGACATGCTCCATCATTGTCATATTGCTATGCATGATCATGTAGTTGACATTGTATTTGTGGCAAAGCCACCGTTCATAATACTTTCATACATGTCACACATGCATCATTGCACATCCCGGTACACCACCGGAGGCATTCATATAGAGTCATATTTTGTTCTAAGTATCGAGTTGTAATTGTTGAGTTGTAAGTAAATAAAAGTGTGATGATCATCATTATTAGAGCATTGTCCTAGTAAGGAAAGGATGATGGAGGCTATGATTCCCCCACAAGTCGGGATGAGACTCCGGACAAAAATAAATAAATAAAAGAGGCCAAAGAAGCCCAAATAAAAAAAGAGAAAAGAGGCCATAAAAAAAGAGAAAGGCCCAAAAATTAAAAAAAATGAGAGAAAAAGAGAGAACGGGCAATGCTACTATCCTTTTACCACACTTTTGCTTCAAAGTAGCACCATGATCTTCATGATAGAGAGTCTCCTATGTTGTCACTTTCATATACTAGTGGGAATCTTTCATTATAGAACTTGGCTTGTATATTCCAAGCATGGGCTTCCTCAAAATGCCCTAGGTCTTCGTGAGCAAGCAAGTTGGATGCACACCCACTAGTTTCTTTTGTTGAGCTTTCATACACTTATAGCTCTAGAGCATCCGTTGCATGGCAATCCCTACTCACTCACATTGATATCTATTGATGGGCATCTCCATAGCCCATTGACACGCCTAGTTGATGTGAGACTATCTTCTCCCTTTTTGTCTTCTCCACAACCGCCCTTCTATTCCACCTATATTGCTATATCCATGGCTCACGCTCATATATTGCGTGAAGATTGAAAAAGTTTGAGAACATCAAAAGTATGAAACAATTTCTTGGCTTATCATCGGGGTTGTGCATGATTTGAATATTTTGCGTGGTGAAGATAGAGCATAGCCAGAATATATGATTTTATAGGGATAGCTTTCTTTGGCCATGTTATTTTGGGAAGACATGATTGCTTAGTTAGTATGCTTGAAGTATTATTGTTTTTATGTCAATATGAACTTTTATCTTGAGTCTTTCGGATCTGAATTGTCATGCCACAATTAAGAAGAATTACATTGAAATTATGCCAAGTAGCACCCCACATCAAAAATTATGTTTTTATCATTTACCTACTCGAGGACGAGCAGGAATTAAGCTTGGGGATGCTGATACGTCTCCAACGTATCTATAATTTTTGATTGCTCCATCCTATATTATCTACTGTTTTGAATGTTAATGGGCTTTATTATACACTTTTATATCATTTTTGGGACTAACCTATTAACCTAGAGCCCAGTGCCAGTTTCTGTTTTTATCGTGTTTTAGGGTTTCAAAGAAAAGGAAAATCAAATGGAGTCCAATTGACCTGAAACTTCACGGAACTTATTTTTGGATCAGAAGAAGCCCAGGAGACTTGGAGTCCACATAAGGGGAGCTTCGAGGAAGCCATGAGGTAGGGGGCGCGCCCTCCACCCTTGTGGGCCCCTCGTGGCCCCCCTGACGTACTTCTTCCACCTATATATCTCCATATACCCTAAAAACATCCGAGAGCACAATAGATCGGGAGTTCCGCGGCCAGAAGCCTCCGTAGCCACCGAAAACCAATCTAGACCCATTCCGGTACCCCGCCGGAGGGGGAAATCCCTCTCCGGTGGCCTTCATCATCATCCCGGTGCTCTCCATGACGAGGAGGGAGTAGTTCTCCCTCGGGGCTGAGGGTATGTACCAGTAGCTATGTGTTTGATCTCTCTCTCTCTCTCTCGTGTTCTTGAGGTGATACGATCTTGATGTATCGCGAGCTTTGCTATTATATTTGGATCCTATGATGTTTCTTCCCCCCTCCACTCTCTTGTAATGGATTGTGTTTCCCCTTTAAAGTTATCTTATCGGATTGAGTCTTTAAAGATTTGAGAACACTTGATGTCTGTCTTGCCGTGGGTATCTGTGGTGACAATGGGATACCACGTGATTCACTTGATGTATGTTTGGTTGATCAACTTGCGGGTTCCACCCATGAACCTATGCATAGGGGTTCACACACGCTTTCGTCGTGATTCTCTGGTAGAAACTTTGGGGCACTCTTTGAGGTTCTATGTGTTGGTTTAATAGATGAATCTAAGATTGTGTGATGCATATCGTATAATCATACCCACGGATACTTGAGGTGACATTGGAGTATCTAGGTGACATTAGGGTTTTGGTTGATTTGTGTTTTAAGGTGTTATTCTAGTACGAACTCTAGAGCTGTTTGTGACACCTATAGGAATAGCCCAACGGAGTGATTGGATATAATAACTTTGAGGTGGTTTCGTACCCTATCATAATCTCTTCGTTCGTTCTCCGCTATTAGTGACTTTGGAGTGACTCTTTGTTTCATGTTGAGGGATAGTTATGTGATCAAATTATGTTATTTTTGTTGAGGGAACTTGCACTAGTTAAAGTATGAACCCTAGGCCTTGTTTCAACGCATTGCAATACCGTTTACGCTCACTTTTTTCATTAGTTACCTTGCTGTTTTAATATTTTCAGATTACAAAAACCTTTATCTACTATCCATATACCACTTGTATCACCATCTCTTCGCCGAACTGGTGCACCTATACAATTTACCATTGTATTGTGTGTTTTGGGGACACAAGAGACTCTTTGTTATTTGGTTGCCGGGTTGCTTGAGAGAGACCATATTCATCCTACGCCTCCTACGGATTGATAAACCTTAGGTCATCCACTTGAGGGAAATTTGCTACTGTCCTACAAATCTCTGCACTTGAAGGCCCAACAACGTCTACAATAAGAAGATTCTGTAGTAGACATCAGTGCCGCCCCTGGGCCTCATGGGGGCTCCCACCCATCCTAGTGGAGGCCGCATGCTCCGCACTGGTGGGAAGACAAGAAGACTAGTTTAGGTGCCGGATGCGGTTGTTCTTTTTCTTGCTTTCTGTAGTTGGTTTGCAACTTCTTGAATGAAATTTGGAGCTTTCGTGTCTTTTGTTCGCAAGGGTTGGAAAATTTCTCTCTTTTCAGTCACCTCCCCAATCTTGTTTTAGGAAGAGCGGCAGTTGCCCATCTCTCTTCCTCGCATGTCCCATGCGCGGGGCTGGGTACGGTGTGTGCGCCTGGGCTCGCCCGCGACCACACCTTGCTGAAGCCCTGCTACCTCGGGCTTCAGCGTCTTTATCCTCATGGGACACTCTTAGAGGAACTTGCGGGCATGCGCATCCTCTCAAGTCCGTGCCTCTGGGCATCATGACGTGACGTGCTAGCCATGGCGAACCCATGCTCGGGGGCTCACGGGAGGTGAGACGAGATGCCTCATGAGGTCTTCTGACCCCATAGCTGCAGGGCATCTCCTGAGGCTCAACAACTCTCGTGCCTTCAAGAGGGAAGACCTCGAAAGACATCCTTGAAGCAAGGGGCGCGCCCTCACGGCATGTGAGTCTACTACGAATACATCCAGCTAAGTCGTCCTAACTACGCTTAGTAGCAGCGCGGATATCACGACACAACATAAAAATAGCAAGCATAGCAAGATGACGCAAATACCACGGTTTATTACACGCCCCAATGGGGCCTTCTCCTTCTCTTTGTTCACTACGGGAAAAAGAAAAAATCAAAACCAAGCCACGCGACTACAGCTGCTCTGGAGGCCCAGCCCTGGGAGCACCCAAGCTCAATTGTAGTCCTCCTCCTGCTTCACCAGTGCACGTGGGCGATGCAGCTCGTCACCCTCCCCGGTCAAAGCCTGGCGGCGTAGCAGCTCTTCGTCCTTGTCATCTCCCGTGCTCTGCCCAGAAGAGGAGCCCCCACTGCTGGAGGCGGTGCGGCCGTCGCCAAGGCAAGTTTACCACCAGCAGCGGTGATGACGTTGTCATCGTCCTCGTTGTCATTGTCGCTGTCCAGATAGCACCCCAGGTGCTGGCCACCTTCTCCGAAGACCCTGACAAAGAGGGTCACGACGCCGCCGTACCTGAAGTGGAGGGTGCACCTCCCATGCAGACCGTGCACGTGGGCAAACAGCTTGCACTCGCGGTTCAAGAACACATTGCTAGCGGCAATGACTTCAACATCCACCCACGAGGCCTAGCTGGAGCAACCGTCAGCCTACAGCCAGAAGCCACTAGGCCCTTCGGCCGGCAGCACGCTCGCAAAGGAGCGCGGAAGCTGGAGCCAGATGCCCACTGGCCTCTCCGTCCACACGACGAACTCCGGAGATGCATCGGCTGAGTGGGAGCATGGTCAAGGCGGCTGGACGATCGCCGCACGCCTCCCCCCATCGCCAAGGTCGTGCCGTCCGTGGCAGCCCCTGCTGCGGGAAGAAGCTCCGTCGTGGCTGCCGGGGGTAGCGCCGGCTACTGAGTAAGCACGCCCGCGCCCTCGAGGGGCCACCATTGGGGTCAGCACATGCTTCCGGGGCCGCCCACGGCCCCTCTTGGGTGGCTGTGAGCCTGGCCCCTCCTTCGGAGGCTTCCCTTTCTTCGCCGCGGAAAACCTCCTCATCGGTGCCATGGGGGCTGTGACGAGACGACGAGAACAAGAAGGAAGAAGATGGAGCAAGCAGCAGGAAGATAGAGATGAGTAGGGGGCTCCACCCCTCCCTATTAGTGATGATCTTTCTTGCATTCAGCAGGCTATTGTCAAGTTGAACGGTTGCCGAGACGGCATGGGGAAGTGGAGACGCCCACGTCCCATCAAGCGCCGCATGACGACCGGGCCCACAGGCGGTTGGGGCTCGCGATGCTTCGCCCTTGCCCTTTAGCTTTGCCTTGAAGCCAAGTCTGAGCGCACCATGGGCCCGGGGGCTACTATCGGTGTTTTGCGAACCGGGGTTGACAGACTTGCCTGTCTGTGGCCCACAATGTGGCTCCATCGATGGCCTGGTGCGGCCCATCATCAGCATCAAGAACCCAAGACTCTCGTGAGGGGCCAAGCCTCACGAGGCGGATGATGCCAAGACCTCCAGAAACAGTGACCTCCCTACGCTAGCTCCTGAGGAGCGGAGATTCCTATGCCAGCCCCATCCTCGCGAGGTTCATATGACGCAAGCCATGACGATCAAGGCCAGGCAAGCGCCAGCGGGCGCAGTACAGTAGGTTTCCTCTTTGGTGCTAAAGAGGCAAGCGCAGGCGCGGTCTCCCTAGGAATCAACCAAAGGTTCCCATTTCTATTCTACAACACCAGGACCACCATGACGATAGGACGGAGGTCATTGCCAAGCCCACCACGACTTCATGACCAGAATCTTTGCAAGCGAAGACGACCTTTCGTCAGGATAAGATGTACTAGTTGTATCCCTTCAAATTTGGCCATTGTGGGATCCCTTCCAGTCTTCATTTTGCAGAGAGGACCAAGGCCGCTATAAATACAGCCTAGCCACCACCACAGGGGGGGAAGAGACCATCCACATCCTCACCATCTCATACAAGCACAAGAAGAATCCTCCTGATGTTGTTCTTCCCCTGTACCAGTTCATCCCCAGCCCACCGCGAGGCTAATTCACCACAAAGCAGGAGTAGGTATTACACCGCAAGGTGGCCCGTACCTGGGTAAACTTCCTTGTCCCATTTTTTCTAGTTATCGAGCTAGGAGTGAGGTCAACGAGTTGGAAGACTGGGGAGGTTGAGTTCTTCGCACACACCCCAGAGTTTGAATCTATCTTCGATCTGCGGAGCCCTCAATCCAACAAGTATGATCAAACACATGATCACAAGAGTATCTTGCGAGCATAAAACAACTTGTAGCATAGGAAACAAACAACCAATAGATCAAAGTAGCAAGAGAAGCAAATGAAACCTACAAAAGAGCAAGATATACTATCTCTCTCGAAGCCTGTGATCTATAGACTTTCTCCCCCTTTGGCAACAAGTTACCAAAAAATTTAAAAATGTAGTGTTATATGGCACTATAGGCACGATCTCTGGGAGCTCTTGAGGTGGCCTTCTGGCTTGTTACTATGGTGTGCGTACATGGCATGGAGAGGACGACATCTACAAATACTTCATAAGACGTCCGTGGAGCTGGAGGGGTTGACACTGGAGGTGCAACCATGGCAGTATTTGCAAGTGTTAAAGTAGTAGTCTTGGAGTCTTGGACAACTCGCACTGTTGACGACCTTTGTGCCCTTGGCACTCTGTGGAAAGTATCGGTGGTTGGTCTGTCCTCCCTATCCTCAACTTCTTCCTCGAACTTCTCCACAGTGGTCTATAGCTCTGTGACCTTCACATCTAGATCATGAAATTTAGTCTCAATGATCCTCTCAAGGCTCTCTTGATTTTGAGTTAGGGTGGCCAAGTCATTCTCAATTCTAACTCTAGCCTCAAGAAGATAACTAAGTTGATCTTGCTTGGTCTTGAGCATCACTGTAGAAGCATCTGGTGCACTTGTCGCCTTTCCTAATTTTGCAGCCTTTGCTCTCTCTCTCTCCCTCTCTCTATTTTCCTGGGCTTCTGCACAAGTAGGATGGGATGCATCCATGACAACCTCGTTGTCTTCAAAATCTGGCCTCAGCAGAAAGTGCTCTTTATCAAGAAGACATGTCCCAGTTCCCATCTTAGAATTGATCAACTTTTGAATGTGAGGGGCATATCCACAAGATCTCTTCTGATCATCAGTTGTTCTCTTCAAAGTCTCAACAATCAAGCTCATCACCTTGAACTTCTAAGGTACATCAAACATGTGGAGCAAGTTAATTGAGTGAACACAGATCATTCTATGATCTCCTGACTTGGGAAAAAGAGTGCGCCTCAAGATAGCGTTGATAGTGGTCAGACCAGACAGCATATAGTATATGGATCCAAGCTTATGAGTCTCCAAGGCATCATCAGGAATAGTCTTCTACATCTTGGCCATGGAGTTGTGATCCTTCCTAGGCTTGGCATATACATCAGTGTCATTCTCCTCTTTCTTTGGGGCATTGATCAACTTGGCCCATTTAGAGATTGTTGATTGATACTTTGTTCCTTCAGTCATCCAGACAATCCTTCCATTAGGGTAGAAATGAGAAGTGGAATAGAATTGCATCATCATCTCATCTTTCCACTTGGTCAACTTCTGACCAACAAACTTGTCAACTTCATTCATTCTGAAGCTCTCATGCACACCTAGGAAGTAGTCCTCATTGTGAACAATGTATGTCCAGTCAACCCACTTCATGTCACAGACAATGGGCTTCTGGTCTAACAAGACAGTCTCATAGAAATCCTACTATTCCTAGGTGTGAAAACGATAGACCATAGCAGTTCTCCTCCTGGTGGCATAATGATCAGTCTTTCTCTAGAGTCTCAGGCCTGCATCCTGTCTCAGCTTCATATTTTCTGCCAAAGGATGATCATCACTATGATCTAGAATCTTCGGCTTCAGCTTTCTAAGAACTTGTTGCTCTTCTTCTTCTTGAGCCTCAAGCACTGGGGCCTTATTCTTCTTAGCAGCAGATATGTTCCTTGTTGACCTCTTGGGTGCAGATGGTTTGGGGGCTTGAGCTTGAGTTGGAGGCTTTGGGCAGACTTGGGCTTTGATGGAGGAGCCCCAGTCCTTATGGCATCCCCCATAAGCTTATGAGTCTTTGCAGGAGGTGCAACAGGCTCTTCCTCCTCTTCTTCTTCATCAGAATCTCTCATCATAGAAGGTTTGCCAATGAATTCAGCAATAGTCTTTTTTACTCTCTCCTTCCTCTTCTTTCCTCTAGCAGCCTCTTCCTCTCTTGCTTAAAGAGTGAACTCCATGGTTTCTTGAGTGGAGGCTCTGGCTTTTGACATACGATTCCTCTTAGCAGTAGCCTTCTTGGGCATTCGAGACTTGGTGGCAGCAGCAGCATACTCTTTATTGAGTACTTTCTTCTTGGATGTCATCTCCTCGTCAATGACCAAGTCCACATCCTCAGATTCGGATGTTCTCTTCTTCTTTGTCCTGGTGGCTGCCTTGGGCAAGTTTCTAGGAGTGCTTCTGCTCCCCTCATCATAACTGCTTAAGGGACTAGTGCCATCACTGAGGTTGACCTGCTCTTTGGACTTGTTCTGGCTATCACTACCCTCTGACATAGCTGAAACTGGCCCTATGAATAGTTGGGTATAGATAGAGTGGATGAGCATCACAAAGTACAACTAATTTTGCAAAAATATTGAGACAAAACTTAATTTTAGTTTTCTATAGAAAGCATTTCAGAGCTACCGATTTGACAAAGTCGGTGGCACCAAAGCACTAACAGAGTCTAAACACACAGTTTTGGTCTAACCGAGATGTAGTTTTGTGTCTCCAAGATGCTAGGGTTTCATAGAGTAAGTGATTTCGGTCACACCGATCAGTACACTTCGGTCAGACCAAGTTGTACTTGTGCAATGGCCAGGGCCAATCAGTGTGACCGAGATTCTTAGAACGGTCGGTCCGAGATGAGTTCGGCGGAAACCTAACCCTAAGTTTTTTGAATCAAATATATTCTAATGAATTTTTTTGGTGGATAGATTGATCTCATACATGGGAGGAACTATGGCAATGAACTTTGTCCAAGAATCAGAATTAGAGAAAGCACAAAGGGGTCAAATCCATACCCTAACTTGGCGACGGACTTGCTACAATGGCAATGGCGGTGAGAATCCCGTTGACGTCGGTGGAGACTAGCGGCAGGGGGTCACTGGCGACGATTCGGCGGCAGAGCTGGGAGGCGCAGTCGAGTGTTTGGAGGAGTTTCCAAATTTTCAACCCGCAGTATATATACCCAGTCAATGTCGGTGTGACCGAGTGGAACAAGTCGGTTGCACCGAGATGCAAAACTGCTGTTAGTTGATGCAACTCAGTGTGAACGAATAGTTCAAATCGGTTGCACCAAGATGAAAACCTAGATCAACTTAATGAGTTCGGTGAGACCGAGTAGGGGTGAGTTGGTCTGGCCGAAATGCATTAAGTGGTTTTGGATGTTAAACCCTTGATGGATCCGTGGCGCCGAGTGCTCCTCGCCCGGAGGTTCCGAATTCGACTCGTTAAAACTTTGTGATGTAGCATGAATTGAGTTTGAGATGACAGAATCGTAGATGGCTAGAGGGGGTACTTAGGCATTCTTGTCCATCCATTTGGAAAAAAGAAAAACCAACCAATCAATGCAACAAATGGATCTCCTCGAATGGAGAAAATTATGCAACCAACATGCTCACACAATAAGATGGCAAATAAAACATGTGGCAAAGCATGCACAAACACTCTAGCATCTATCAAGCAATTGGCGATGATTAGGTCATCTGTATATGAGTATATTGTCTGAGGAGTCAAATGAGAACATTTGATCATAGGTCAGACTCATCGTTTAAGCACAAGTGGGGTTAGCACTTTTACATAAATCATTGTTGTGTTCACAACATTAGAGTTGCTTTAGCTCAATTCTTAGAGCAAAGCTCCCCCTAGATGTGATATCCCCCCTTAGAAAGATGAACTAACCTTGGGTTTTGTTGATGATGCCTTCATGTAGATGTTGAAAGATGTGGATGCTCAATGTTGACGTAGATCACGGAGCAATCCATTGGAGTGGGTTGCACTTTCAATACCTACATGGGTTAGTCCCACAAGGACCATACAAGGTTATCCATAGACACAGAGTGAAACATACACTAGTTTCTTGCACTTGTGTTTATGACTCCTTGAACTAGTGCAAGATATGGAAGTTGCTTGCACTTGTCCTTGCTAAAATGAATATGAGTGAAGTATGTTGGTGTAGTCACCCTCAATAACTCTCTAGTTCTTCTTATTTGGGATCCACATCAACTTGATGGGAATCCTTGGAGTTGTAGTCGTATTTTATAAGGTAGTACTTGATGTAGTCTTGGGAACCCACTAGACTAAAGCCTGAGGAGCTTCTTCAAATGAATCAATCTCTTCTTGAAGGTTGTCCTTTCATTTTAGCTTGTGGTCTTGTGGTGTAAGATCATCTTGAGCTTGTGTTACTTTGAAAGAAGTGGGGTCATACTTCTCTTCTCGAGGAACAAACTTTGTCTTGGGGTATTGGTCTTCTTCGCACTCAACTCCATTGGCATTGAACTTTCTTTCAAAACCAACAACTTGATTCTTTCGGTGCCTTCCCTGCTTGCGTACAATTTCCTCAAATTGCTTACTTCCAATAAGGCTCTTGTAAACACCTTTCTTTATAATTCCCTTCAATAAGCTATTTTCTTACTCAAGTGTAACTTGGCTAAGAGAATCATTAGTGTAATCAAGAAAACTACTGGAAGCAACAATATTGTATTTAACATGATTATTGTTACTAATGGAAGAACAATATTTCTTGCCCTTGTTGTTAGATTTTACTTGTGGCATATAACTAGGCAAGAGTAAATGCTTGGCAATGTAGAAAGAACTTCTCTTTCAAAGAACATCATTGATTGCCATTAAGAACCCATGCTCTTGTTCCAAATTTTGCTTCTCGAAGCGTAGCGTCTTGTGAGTATTTAAAAGATCTCGATGATCCTCTAAAGTAGTTTCATGACCTAACTTAAGAGTGTTTAGTTCTTTAGTTAGACGCTCCATCTCCCTCTTATCATTATCATTTGTTTCATCTTGATTAGCATGATTAATAGCAAATTCATCATAGTTTTAATCACTTGTGTTGTCAACAAGTAAATCATCATCACCTAGCAAATCATCTTATTCACTATTGAAATCAACATACCCGGGGTGTGTCAAATATGTCATAGGAGTTGGATGACAGAAGTGCAAGACCGACAAAACCTTCATCTTGAGTATATTTGGAGTCAGAGTGATAACTTCTCTTAGAGTCAGAGTGCAAGACCGGATACCCATTCACCAACGTGACCTTGATGTCTTCGTCTTGTGTAGCTCTTCGATGACTTATCCTTCCTTTCAAAATCCTTGCTTCTACGGGAGGGTATTCATTCATAACGATCATCTCTACTCCTTCTCTCTCTAGGTGGTGATTCATCTCTTTTACTTATCCATTTAGGTGAATCTTCTCTTGTGGAGTATTGTATGGGTCTTCCACAATTTTAGTAACTGCGATCACGACTAGAAGATCTTTTGTCACCATAGGACATTGACTTGGAAATTCTCTCTTTGCTTCTATGCTTGTACAATTTGTTGAAGTTCTTCACCATTAAGCTCAATTCTTCATTGAAGACTTGCTTCTCACATGATGTTGTAGGAGCATCACATGAAGCTTTGTAAGCACCACTTGACTTGTTGTGGAGCTCTTCCTTATCCTTGAGTGACATCTCATGAGAAACAATTCTACCAATGACTTACCTTGGCTTCAGATCTTTGTAGTTGGGCATCATTTGGATCAAGGTACACAGTGTATCATATTTTCCATATAAGTCTCTTAGGATCTTCTTGATGATGTATTTGTTGGTCATCTCTTCGCTCCCTAAGCCGACAATCTCATTTGTGATGAGAGCAAGCCTAGAGTACATTCCAATGACTCTTTCACCATCCTTCATTTTAAACTTGTCAAGTTGACTTTGAAGCACATCCAATTTGAATTCCTTGATGGACTTGGTGCCTTCATGCATATCAACCAAAGTATCCCAAATTTCCTTTGCATTCTTAAGACAACTGATTCAATTGAATTCTTCGGGGCACAAACATCACAACCTTGAGTGTTGTATTGCAACATCTTCAATTCTTCCATGGACGCTTCACGAAGTATTCACCTTGAAAGCCAATAGGCATAATAGCCCAAACGGCAGGGTTATGACCAAGAATATGCTTTTTCATCTTATGCTTGCAACTAGCAAGATTAGTACCATCAAAGTAAGGACCTCTATGGCGGTAATTTCCCTCGCTAGACGCCATACTCTCCTAGGTTGTGAAATCAAGACTACGATCACCAGAGCTATGGAAATCAAGGTAAATGGAGACCAAAGCTCTGATACCACTTGTGGGATCGAAAGTATGTCTAGAGGGGGGTGACTAAACTACTTGACCAAATAAAAATCTAACCTTTTCCCAATTTTATGTGTTGGTAGATTTTGGCAACTAGTACAAGTCAAGCAATGAACCTACACATGCAATTCTAAAAATGTAGCAGCAGAAAGTAAAACATTGCATATGAAGGTAAAGGGAAGGGTTTGGAGAAGGCAAACACAATGTAGACATGGAGATTTTTGGCGTAGTTCAAATAGGTGGTGCTATCATACATCCACATTGATGGAGACTTCAACCCACAAAGGGTAATGGTTGTGCGAGTCCATGGAGGGCTCCACCCATGAATGGTCCATGAAGAAGCAACCTTGTCTATCCCACCATGGCCATGGCCCACGAAGGACTTGCCTCACTCGGGGAAATCTTCACAAAGTAGGTCATCTCCTTGCCCTTACAAACTTCTTGGTTCAACTCCACAATCTTGTCAGAGGCTCCCAAGCGGCACCTAACCAATCTAGGAGAAACCACTCTCCAAAAGGTAGTAGATGGCGTGTTGATGATGAACTCATTGCTCTTGTGCTTAAAATGATAGTCTCTCCAACACTCAACTCTCTCTCATAGATTTGGCTATGGCGGAAAGATGATTTGAGTGGAAAGCAACTAGGGGAAGGCTAGAGATTAAGATTCTTGTGGTTGGATTGCAATGACTTGGTCTCAACACATGAGTAGGTGGTTTTCTCTTAGAAAATGAGTCGTGGAAGTGTAGGCACGTTCTGATGGCTCTCTGACCAAGGGATAATGGAGTGGAAGGGTATATATAGCCTCCACACAACATCCAACCATTACACACATTTGACACAACTCGGCCAGACCGAATAGAAGAACTCGGTGAGACCGATTCAGTTAAAAATGTGAACGTTAGAAATCTCGGTGGGACCGACTGGAACAATTAGGTGGGACTAATGTGCTAGGGTTAGGGAAAACATCAACTCGGTGGCATCGATTGCACCAACTTGGTTAGACCAAAATGAAGAAATAAGGCCACAGAAAGCATGTCAAGAAAACTCGATGGGACCGATTGCACATTTCGGTGAGACCGAAATAATTACAACAAGCAACACAGAGTTTGCAAGGCCATCTCACTAAGACCGAGATCCGTATTGGTGTGATCGAATTGTCTTGGGTTTCTGGCAGTGGCTATGTCAAATGAACTCGGTGGCGCCGGACGGATCAAATCGGTGGGGTCGAGTTTGACTTTGAGTTTTGGACATATTTGGAAATGAAAAAGTGGTTGAGGGTTTTTGGAGCAATATCACTAAGCCCTTTGAGCAAGTAGACCATTAATCAAGAAGTCAACCCCTTTTAATAGTATTGGCTTTCCTATGGACTCAATGTGATCTTGGATCACTAAAATAGAAATGAAGAGTCTTAAGCTTTTGCCAATCTTTGTCCTTAGCATTTTGAGGGGTCCACATCTCTAGTCTATGCCATGCCAATCATTGAACTTTCTAAAATATTCAACTTCAATGGATATTAGTTCAATGAGCCATATGTTGTTATGAATTACCGAAACCACCTGGGGATTAGTTGCAATTTCACCATTGCAGAAGAAATTAACAATTTTACCGTTTCCGTTATTGAATGCCTAGAAGAAACTATGTGGCATTGGATGTCCATAACACACGCTTTTTATGTGGTAAACGTTTGCGCAAGGGGGCCTAACGCAAACAATTTTCTAGAGGAAGTCGTGTGTGATTGTTCATTTATCCAACATGCAAGCAATTTTCTAAAGGAAATCGTGTCTGATAGTTCATTGATCCAAAACGGTTTATTCGTAGAAACTATGTTGGTTGCCTAAGGTCATCGCCCATGGTGTTTTCTCAATAACTATTTACAATTGAAAAACCCAACTAGTAGGCTAATCAGCCGTTAGCAGGCTAATTTCCCTATTATTAATAATCCATTTATTATTCTAATTGACATATCATATTAAGAACACAATATTTCATTTTCGTATTGAGGAAGCATGATTTTATTATTGAAATACATAAAAGTACAACATCATATAGAAGGTACATCATTAAGGAAGCACTCGGCTACCCCATTACACAACTTCACCAGCACCAAGTTTCACATGGAACATCTATAATCTTTCGAAATTAGCATCATATATAGACGGTACATAGACAAATGAATCTCATTCGGAAAACTACTGAATCGGAAGGCAAATATTGAGCCTTCATTGATGTTGAAGGTCTTTGTAACTTTGGCCAGTGCTTGTGGATGATTGGCCGTCCATTCTTCATCCTTTTCAGGAACACTTCAATATTGGACAGTGGGTGTTGTATGAATAACTTCCTGGCCTCCTGACCATACAGGTGGTTTGAGAGGTAAACATTATTGAACTGCTTTGGAAAGGCATGAAAACAAGGATGTGCATAAATATCTTCTCTAGATTGGAAATGGGGCAAAGGAATAAAAAAGCCAAGGTATAATAGTGAAGGAAATATGCCCTAGAGGCAACAATAAAGTTATTATTTAATTTCCATATATCATGATAAATGTTTATTATTCATGCTAGAATTGTTTTAACCGGAAACTTAGTACATGTGTGAATACATAGACAAACAGAGTGTCACTAGTATGCCTCTACTAGACTAGCTCATTGAATCAAAGATGGTTAAGTTTCCTCGCCATAGACATGAGTTGTCATTTGATTAACGGGATCACATCATTAGAGAATGATGTGATGGACTTGACCCATTCCGTTAGCTTAGCACAATGATTGTTTAGTTTGTTGGTACTGCTTTCTTCATGACTTATACATGTTCCTCAGAATATGAGATTATGCAACTCCTGAATACCTAAGGAACACTTTGTGCGCTACCAAATGTCACAACATAACTGGGTGATTATGAAGGTGCTCTACAGGTGTCTCGAATGGTACTTGTTGAGTTGGCATAGATTGAGATTAGGACTTGTCACTCCGATTGTCGGAGAGGTATCTTTGGGCCCTCTCGATAATGCACATCACTATAAGCCTTGCAAGCAATGTGACTAATGAGTTAGTTGCGGGATGATGTATCATTGAACGAGTAAAGAGACTTGCCGGTAACGAGATTGAAATAGGTATTGAGATACCGACGATCGAATCTCGGGCAAGTAACATACCGATGACAAAGGGGACAACATATGTTGTTATGCGGTTTGACCGATAAAGATCTTCGTAGAATATGTAGGATCCAATATGAGCATCCAGGTTCCGCTGTTGGTTATTGACCGGAGATAAGTCTCGGTCATGTCTACATAGTTCTCGAACCCGGAGGGTCTGCACGCTTAACGTTCGGTGTCGATCGGTATTATGAGTTTATGTGTTTTGATGTACCGAAGGTTGTTCGGAGTCCCAGATTAGATCAGGGACATGACGAGGAGTCTCGAAATGTTCAAGACATAAAGCTCGATATATTGGAAGGCTATATTCGGACATCTAAAAGGTTCTGAATGGTTCGGGTATTTGTAGGAGTATCGGAGAGTTACAGGAATTAGCCGGGGAGTATATGGGCCTTATTGGGCTTTAGGGGAAAGAGAGAGGGGAGGCTGCAGGCCACCCAAGGCCTAGTCTGAATTGGACTAGGGGAGGGGTGGTGCCCCCTCCTTCCTTTTTCTCTTTTCCCTTTCCTTCTCTCCTACTCCTACTACATGGAAGGGGGAATCCTACTCCCGATGGGGTAGGACTCCCCAGGGCGCGCCATAGAGAGGGTTGTCCCTCCCCCTCCTCCACTCCTTTATATACGGGGGAGGGGGCACCCCATGGAGAGAGAAGTTGATTAGTTGATCTTTTAGCTGTGTGCGGTGCCCCCCTCCACCATAATCCACCTCGGTCATATCGTAGCGGTGCTTAGGCGAAGCTGTGTGTCGGTAGCATCATCATCATTGTCATCACGCTGTCGTGCTGACAGAACTCTCCCGCGAAGCTCTGCTGGGTCGTGAGTTCATGGGACGTCACCGAGCTGAATGTGTGCTAAACTCGGAGGTGCCATCCGTTCGGTACTTGGATCGGTCGGATCATGAAGATGTACGACTAGATCAACCGCGTTCTCATAACGCTTCCTCTTACGGTCTACGAGGTTACGTGTACGATACTCTCCCCTCTCGTTGCTATGCATCACCATGATCTTGCGTGTGCGTAGGATTTTTTTTGAAATTACTACGTTCCCCAATAGTGGCATCCGAGCCAGGTTTATGCGTAGATGTTATATCCACGAGTAGAACGCAAAGGAGCTATGGGCGTGGGTATATACATATTGCTTTCTGTCACTAGTTGATTCTTGATTCAGCGGCATTGTTGGATGAAGCGGCCCATACCGACATTACCCGTACGCTTACGCGAGACTTGTTCTACCGACATGCTTCGCACACAGGTGGCTAGTGGGTATCTGTCTCTCCACCTTTAGTTGAATCGGATTCAATGAACATGGTTCTATTTGAAGATCAAAAGGTAATCACTATACCGCGTTGTGGTTTTTGATGCGTAGGTAAGAACGGTTCTTGCTCAGCCCGTAGCAGCCAGATAAAACTTGCAACAACAAAGTAGAGGACGTCTAACTTGTTTTTGCAGGGCATGTTGTGATGTCATATGGTCAAGATGTGATGAGATATAAATTGTTTTATGAGATGATCATGTTTTGTTAAAGTTATCGGCAATCAGCAGGAGCCTTATGGTTGTCTGTTTATTGCATCACATGCAAGCGCCAAATAATTGCTTTACTTTATCGCTATGCGATAGCAATAGTTGCAAGAACAATAGTTGGCGAGACGACCATGTGATGACACGTTGATAGAGATCAAGATGATTGAGATCATGGTGTCATGCCAGTGATGATAGAGATCATGATGGTACTTTGGAGATGGAGATCAAAGGCGCGAGATGATCATGGCCATATCATGTCACATATTTTGATTGCATGTTATGTTTATCCTTTATGAATCTTATTTTGCTTAGTTCGACCGTAGCATTATAAAATGATCTCTCACTAAATTTCAAGGTATAAGTGTTCTCCCTGAGTATGCACCGTTCCGACAGTTCGTCGCGCCGAGACACCATGTGATGATCGGGTGTGATAAGCTCTACGTTCACATAAAACGGGTGCAAGCCAGTTTTGCACACGCGGAATACTCAGGTTAAACTTGACGAGACTAGCATATGCAGATATGGCCTCGGAACACTGGAGACCGAAAGGTCGAGCGTGAATCATATAGTAGATATGATCAACATAGTGATGTTCACCATTGAAAACTACTCCATCTCACATGATGATCGGACATGGTTTAGTTGATTTGGATCACGCGATCATTTAGACGACTAGAGGGATGTCTATCTAAGTGGGAGTTCTTAAGTAATATGATTAATTGAACTTTGATTTATCATGAACTTAGTCCTGATAATATTTGCATAACTATGTTGTAGATCAATAGCTCGCGATGTAGCTCACCGTTTATTTTTGATATGTTCCTAGAGAAAAACTATGTTGAAAGATTATAGTAGGAATGATGCGGACTAGGTCCATGATCCGAGGATTATCCTCATTGCTGCATAGAAGAATTATGTCCTTGATGCACCGCTAGGTGACGGACCTATTACAGGAGCAGATACTGACGTTATGAATGTTTTGTAAAGCTCGGTATGATGACTATTTGATAGTTTAGTGCACCATGCTTTACGGCTTAGAACCTGGTCTTCAAAAATGTTTTGAACGCGACAAAGCATATAAGATGTTCTAAGAGTTGAAATTGGTATTTCATACTCATGCCCGTGTCGAGAGGTAGAAGAACTCTGACAGTACTTTGCCTACAAGATGGAGGAGACTAGCTCAACTGGGAGTTAATCTTCCAGATAAGATAGTAATTGACAAAGTTCTCTAGTCACTATCTCCAAGTTACTATAACTTAGTGATGAACTATAATATGCAAGGGATGATGAAAGTAATTCCCAAGCTCTTCGCGATGCTGAAATCGGTGAATGTAGAAATCAAGAAATAGCATCAAGTGTTGATGGTTAACAAGACCACTAGTTTCAAGAAAAGGGCAAAGGTAAAGAAAGAGGAACTTCAAAGAAGAAAGGCAAGCAAGTTGCCACTCCCATGAAGAAGCTCAAAGATAGACCCAAGCCTGGACCTGAGTGCTTCTACTACAAAGGAAATGGTCACTAGAAGTGGAACTGCCCTAGATACTTGGCGGATAAGAAGGATGGCAAAGTGAACAAAAGTATATATTTGATATACATGTTATTGATGTGTACTTTACTAGTGTTTATAGCAACACCTTAGTATTTGATACTGGTTCAGTTACTAAGATTAGTAACTTGAAACGAGAGTTGCAGAATGAACAGAGACTAGTTAAGTGTGAAGTGACGATGTGTGTTGGAAGTGGTTCCAAGATTGATATGATCATCATCGCAAACTCCTTATACTTTCAGGAAGTGGTTCCAAGAATGTTAATAATGACGATCGGTATTATGAGTTTATGTGTTTTGATGTACCGAAGGTTGTTCGGAGTCCCGGATGAAATATGGGACATGACGAGCACTGTCGAAATGTTTGAGACGTAAAGATCGATATATTGGAGGACTATATTCGGACATCGGAAAGGTTCTGAGTGGTTCGGGTATTTATTAGAGTACCGGAGAGTTACAGGAATTCGTCATGGAGTATATGGCATTATTGGGATTTAGGGGAAAGAGAGAGGGGAAGTTGCGCCCCCTAGGCCTACTCCGAATTGGACTAGGGGGAGGGTCGGCGCCCCCTCGTTCCTTCTCTTCTCTTTTCCCTTTCCTTCTCTCCTACTCCTACTACATGGAAGGAGGGAATCCTACTCCCGGTGGGAGTAGGACTCCCCAGGGCGCTCCATAGAGAGGGACGGCCCTCCCCCTCCTCCACTCTTTATATACAGGGGAGGGGGAACCCAGGGAGACACAAGTTGACCAGTTGATCTTTTAGCCGTGTGCGGTGCCCCCCTCCACCATAATCCACCTCATCATATCGTAGCAGTTCTTAGGCGAAGCCCTGCATCAGTAGCATCATCATCACTGTCATCACACCGTCGTGCTGACAGAACTCTCCCGTGAAGCTCTGCTGGATCGTTAGTTCGTGGGATGTCACCGACATGAATGTGTGCTGAACTCAGAGGTGTCATGCGTTCGGTACTTGGATTGGTCGGATCGTGAAGACGTACGACTACATCAACCGCGTTCTCAAAAAAGCGTCTGCTTATGGTCTACAAGGGTATGTGGACAACACTCTCCCCTTCGTTGCTATGCATCACCATGATCTTGCGTGTGCGTAGGAATTTTTTTGAAATTACTACGTTCCCCAACAAATAGTTAGTACCATCATGTAGTGAAGTGAAGTCTTCATAATTGTGCAAACAAGGATCTGGTTGTTTTTTGTCACTAATTTCTTTATGAGTTAAATGCACTGGTGGTTCCAAAATTTTCGTCGGGTTGTCACTTTTGTCCTAATTCTTCCAAAATGCACATTTAGGTCCTAATTATTTAGTAAGTGGTTCACCCGAGGTCCTTTTTTCATGAGCGCTCGCTGACCTGCCCGCATCACCACTTGACCCACGCCACATCGACTGAGGCCCAACCGCCAGGCAAGAAAAATATACTGGAGGTCCTAAAAGTTTCTGGGCAGTGTCACTTTAATCCTACTTCTTTCAAAATGCACGTTATGATCCTAATTCTATAGTAAGTGGTTCACTGAAGGTCCTTTTTTAGACGATCATTCGCAACCTGCATGTGTGATACGTTGACCCATGCCATGTCAACTTAGAGGCCGCTGCGGTTGGTCTTTTTTTTTACAGAAACCCACTTGTGAACCCCCTCCTAACATTCCCCAGCCCTCTCTCTCTCCCTCTCTCTCTCTCTCCACTGCGCTCACTGTCGCCATGGCTGGGGCAGCAAGCTCCTTTCCTGGGAAGTGGGTGACGAAGAGGAGCATTGCAGCATCGGCGGTGGCAATGCCTCCTCCACTAGCTTCTACCACCCAACCTAAAATTAGAGAAAGAGGTTTGAGAAACTTAAAGAATAGTGCAATGTGTTGGGGAACGTAGTAATAATTCAAAATTTTCCTACGTGTCACCAAGATCAATCTAGGAGATGATAGCAATGAGAGAGAGGAGTGCATCTTCATACCCTTGAAGATCGCTGAGCGGAAGCGTTACAAGAATGCGGTTGATGTTGTCGTACTCGCGGAAGATCCGATCCAAGCACTAAACGGAAGACGCTTCCGTGTTCAACACACGTCCAGCTCGAGGAAGTCTCCTCCTTCTTGATATAGCAAGGGGAAAGGGTGTGGCTGCCCTCCCACCCCCACTATTTATAGGGGGAAGGGAAGAGGGGGCCGGCCCCCTTGATGGATCTAGAGGGGGGGGGGGCAGGAGGAGAGACTTGCCCCCCATGCAAGGTGGGCAAGGCACCCCCTCCCCTAGGGTTTCCAACCCTAGGCTCCTTGGGCCCTTGGAGGGGGGCGCACCAACCCACTAGGGGGCTGGTTCCCTCCCACATTCAGCTCATTCAGTCCTCTGGGGTAGGTGGCCCCACCCAGTGGACCCCCGGACACCTTTCGGTGGTCCCGATACAATACCGATAACCCCCGAAACCATTCCGGCGACTGAAACTGGACTTCCCGTATATAAATCTTCACCTCTAGACCATTCTGGAACTCCTCGTGATGTTCGTGATCTCATACGAGACTACAAACAACCTTTGGTAACCACATACAATTTCCCATAACAACTCTAGCGTCACTGAACCTTAAGTGTGCAGACCCTACAGCTTCGGGAACTATGCAGACATGATCGAGACATCTCTCTGGCCAATAACCAACAACAGGATTGTAACGCCCATGATGCGGCTATATCTCCCATGTGTCGAAGCATGACTTAGAGGCATAACCGCATTGTGAGCAATGTCGCAAGTGAGGTAATCTTCACAACAACCCATGTAATGAATAAGGAAAAGGAGTGCATAGTTGGCTTACACTCGCCACATCACACAATAGCATAAATATCATTACATTCATCCAGATACAATCAAGGTCTGACTACGGAACCAAAATAAAGAACAACCCCAAATGCGACAAAGTCCCCAATCGCCCCAACTGGGCTCCACTACTGATCGTCTAGAAAGGAAACGTAGTATCGTCCTGAGTCCACATCAAACACCCACTTGAGCTTAGTCGAATCTCCTGGAGCAATATCATCGGTCCCTGCATCTGGTTTTGGAAGTAATCTATGAGTCACGGGGACTCAACAATCTCACACCCTCGCGATCAAGACTATTTAAGCTTATAGGAAGGGTAAAAGTATGAGGTGGAGCTGCAGCAAGCGACTAGCATATATGGTGGCTAACATATGCAAAAGAGAGCGAGAAGAGAAGACAAAGGCACGGTCGATGAACTATGATCAAGAAGTGATCCTAGAACAACCTATGATCAAGCATAACACGAGACCGTGTTCTCTTCCCGGACTCCCCCGAAAAGAGACCATCACGGCCACACACTCAGTTGATTCATTTTCAAATTAAGTTAAGCTTTAGGTTATCTACAACCGGACATTAACAAATTCCCATCTGCCCATAACCGCGGGCACGGCTTTCAAAAGTTCAAATCCCTGCAGGGGAGTCCAAACTTAGCCCATCACAAGCTCTCATGGTCAACGAAGGATATTCCTTCTCCCAAGACAATCCGATCAGATTCGACATCCCGGTTACAAGACATCTCGACAATGGTAAAACTAAACCAGCAAAACCGCCCAAATGTGCCGACAAATCATGATAGGAGCTACACATATCTCGTTCTCAGGGAACACTCAGATGAGACATCCTACGAGTAAAACCAATCCCCAAGTTGCCCCGAGGTGGCCCCGCAGTCTACTCGGTTCGGATCAACACTCAGAGGAGCACTGGCCCAGGGGGGTTTAAATAAAGATGACCCTCGGGCTCCGGAAACCCAAGGGCAAAAGAGGCTAGGTGGAAAATGGTAAAACCAATGTTGGGCATTGCTGGAGGAGTTTTATTCAAGGCAAACTGTCAAGGGGTTCCCATTATAACCCTACCGTGTAAGGAACGCAAAATCAAGGAACATAACACCAGTATGACGGAAACTAGGGTGGCAAGAGTGGAACAAAACACCAGGCATAAGGCTGAGCCTTCCACCCTTTACCAAGTATATAGGTGCATTAAAATAGACAAGATAATAATATGATATCCCAACAATAAACATGTTCCAACAAGGAACAAACTCCAATCTTCACCTGCAAATAGCAATGCTATAAGAGGGGCCGAGCAAAGCGGTGGTTTAGAGGTTTGACATGGCAATATGGGAGGCATGATAAGCAAGAGGTAGGTATCATAGCATATGCATAGCAATAGAGCAAGCATCTAGCAAGCAAAGATAGAAGTGATTTCGAGGGTATGGTCATCTTGCCTGCAATGTTCTCCGAGTTGACGTTAGCTTGATCCTCGTAAACGTACTCAACGGGATCCTCGATCACATACTCGTCTCTCGGCTCTACCCAAGCAAGAATAACAAGCAAAGGGAGATACAATCAACCACGTGCAATGCACAAAAAACATGATGCAAAACATGTCATGATATGCGGGATGTGGTATGCGATGCATATGCATGATTCGGAAAGGAATGATTGAACCTGGCCTCAACTTGGAAAACCAAGAGTGCCACTGGAAAGATGAGTTGATTTCGGTCAAAATCAATATAAAGATCACCAGAATTGGATGCACGGTTTGGAAAATGACAAACAAAACAAATATGGCACCGATCTGCGATTAACAGCACGAGGCCATCTAAGTGCATCAAGAACAACATGCTACAGCACACTAACATGACAACAAAATACATGGCAGGGATCCACTCAACATGCTTGACAAAAGGTGAACACTAAGCTATGGCTAATTCACTCAATAGCAGGTTCAAACAAGCATGGAAAAAGTGCAAAAGATAACAGGTTAGAGACCTGGTGAAAATAACAACATGTCAGGAATTTAACATCAGGACACAATGTTTAGAGCAAGATAACAACATGCTACAGGAACATATGATGGCAAAGAAAGGCATGGCATAAAGCTACTCAAATCATACAACAAAAGTCCCTTACTGACCATAACCCAAAAGGGATCAGAAAATACAATGGCAACCATGTGAACATAGCAATTATTGTTAACAGATTCAGACTCGGTAGAAAACTGGAACAGGGCAAAACAGATATTAAGTAGGCATGTTTACGAGCTCGATGCACTCACCACAAAGTATTGCATAACAAACTAAGCATACACCCAGCAAGTAGACATGGCATAGAAGCTAGACATGGCAAGAACAACAACATAGCATGCATGGATCAACTACAACAAGCTCGGCAAAAATGCTTAACATGTAAACATTCTGGCAGGAACATTTTATAGCAAAAGTAGAGCTTGATTGAGTCAAGCTAGGGTGATCCATAATTGCAAACAAAGAAATGGATGGATAGAGCACCACAATATCTACAAAACATTCTTAGTGATCGTGCTCAAAAGAGGCATGGATCACTCGGTAGCAACATGAACACATGGCATAAAAATGTTAACAGGGCAGAGACTTAAAAAATTTCTAAGTCCCTGAAATCAGTAGCATTACAAGGGCTACTTTGCATGCTTGTGCTAGTCACCACAAAGATCACAAAAAATGCATGGCTTACACCCCTGTAAGATGGCATGGCATACTTCAAAACTCATGTAGAGCTCAAGATCATAGGAGGCACACATTAATCATGGAAAAAATGACAAAAGTGCATTTGCTGATAAGAATCTGAAACAAACAGAAACTAGCACTCTTCCAATAGCATTTAGCGCATCAAGATGAGCTCAAATGAACATGATGCAATGAGATGAAATGAAGTACTCGTTGAGACGAACATTTTGATATGCTACACGCCCAAAACAGAGCCACGGATGCAGAGTTATGACATGCGGAAAAATGCTAACAATACTGGGAGGTGAGGGAAAAAGTCAACCGTTAGGTTTTATCTAGATCCAGATCCAAATCTACATGCTCTTCGCGGCGGCGGCGCTCTCACCGGAATCGACGAAGACGACGGCAGCCAGCGGATCTCGGGGCGTGGGGAGACCGGAGAAGTGCGGTGCGGCGCGGCGCTCGGCGGGAGACGACGTTGGGCGGCTCCGGCGGCGTTAGTGGAAGGCAGCGGAGGACGGAAGCGGCGGCCGGTCTGGGCGGTCGGCGCTGGAGTAGGGCGGAGGCGGCGGCGCACACTCGATGCGGCGATGGGCTCGGAGGGCCGCGCGCGGGCTCTCTGGGCCGGCGGCGGAGGCAGGCGGCCGAGCCAATCACTGAGTGACATGTGGCAGCGCCGGGGCGGAGCGGACGCGTCCGACCCGGACGGACGTGTCCGGCGGCGCGAGGAGAGGGAGAGACTAGGGTTTTGCCCGGAATTTCGGGGGAGAGGCTATATTTATAGGTAGGAGGAGCTAGGAGGCTCCAAATTGAGCACGGTTTTCGTCCACGCGATCATGATCGAACGATCTAGATGATGGAGGAGCTTTAGGTGGGTTTTGGGCCACTTTGGAGAGGTGTTGGGCTGCAACACACACGAGGCCTTTTCGGTCCCTCGGTTAACCGTTGGAGTATCAAACGAAGTCCAAATGGCATGAAACTTGACAGGAGGTCTACCGGTAGTAAACCAAGGCCGCATGACAAGTCTTGGTCCAATCCGAAAACGTTTAACACGCACACACGAAAAGAGGTAGAAAGGGACACCGGAGGACATTGGAGTGCCGGAATGCAAAACGGACAACGGGGAAATGATATGAGACAAACACGTATGAAAATGCAATGCACATGATGAAATGATATGAGATGCATGACAAAGACAAAAGCAACACAAAGACAAAAACCCGACAACAAGGAAATATCATTACTTAGTGCCAGAAATGACAAGAGTTGGAATACAAACATGGCAGGTTACATACGGGGTGTTACAACACTCCACCACTACGAAAGGATCTCGTCCCGAGATCTAGGATAGGAAAAACTCCGGGTACTCAGAACGGAGGTGATCCTCGCGTTCCTAGGTGGCTTCACGGTCGGAATGATGTGACCACTTGACTTTTAGGAATTTGATAGACTTGTTGCGAGTCTTGCGCTCAGTTTCTTCAAGAATAGCAATTGGGTGCTCATGATAAGATAGGTCTTCCTAGAGACCAATCTCTTCAAAGTTGATGGTGCGATCAGGAGTCTTGAAACACTTGCGGAGTTGAGACATGTGAAACACGTCGTGCACATTTGCAAAGTTGGACGGAAGCTCAAGTTGATAAGCGAGATCACCTCTTTTGCCAATGATCTTGAAAGGACCCACGTATCTAGGGGCAAGCTTCCCTTTGATACCGAAGCGACGAGTACCTTTCATTGGAGAGACGCGGAGGTAGACATGGTCTCCGATCTCGAAAGCCAAGCCACGATGCTTGATATCATAGTAACTCTTCTAGCGCGATTGCACAACTTTGAGATTTTCACGAATTACTTTGTACATTTCTTTTGCCTCTGTGATCAAGTCATTGCCAAGAAGTTGACATTCACCAGTCTCTGACCAGTTAAGATGAGTACGGCACTTCCTGCCATAGAGAATCTCAAATGGGGCCTTGCCCGAACTCGCATGGAAGCTATTGTTGTAGGAGAACTCGGTATATGGGAGACAATCCTCCCACTTCATACCGAAAGAAATGATGCAAGCCCTGAGCATATCTTCCAGAATCTGATTTACTCGCTCGACTTGGCCACTAGTTTGAGGATGAAAAGCTGTGTTGAAGTGAATGTTGATGCCCATGGCCTTCTGAAAAGAATACCAGAACTTGGAGGTGAAGATGCTGCCATTATCTGAAGATATCAACTACGGAATGCCGTGCAGAGAGACAATCCTGGAGGTATATATCTCTGCCAACTAAGCTGATGTGATAGATTCTTTGATAGGAAGAAAATGAGCCACTTTAGTGAGCTTGTCGATGACAACGAAGATAGCATCATTGCCACGCTTGGACTCTGGAAACCCAGTCACGAAGTCCATTTCAATGTGGTCAAACTTCCATTCTGGAATGGCAAGAGGTTGGAGGAGACCATCTGATCGTTGGTGTTCTACTTTCACTCTTCTGCAGACATCACATTCATTCACGAACTGAGCAATCTCGCGCTTCATTCGAGTCCACCAATACGACTTCTTGAGGTCCTGGTACATCTTTGTACTTCCAGGGTGAATAAAGAGGAGTGAATTGTGAGCCTCATTGATAATGACTTTAAGAAGGTCACCCTTAGGAACAACAATGCGATCCTCGAAGAATATAGTATCCTTGTCATCAAGACAATAGCACTTGTACTTGGCTTGACTCTTGGCAATCCCAATCTTCACCTTCTTCACCATAGCATTAATAAGTTGAGCCTCGCGAATCTGATCTTCCAAAGTAGGAGAGACATGGAGGTTGGCAAGAAATCCTTGAGGAACAACTTGTAGATTGAGTTTGTGGAAAGCTTCACAAAGCTCGGGTTGGTAAGGCTTGAGAATCAAATTGTTGCAGTAAGCCTTCCTGCTCAATGCGTCAGCAATTACATTGGCCTTGCCTTCAGTATATTCGATACTCGGATTATACTCTTGAATCATTTCGACCCAACGAGTCTGCCTGAGGTTGAGGTTGGGCTGAGTGAAGATGTACTTGAGACTCTTGTGATCAGTGAAGATGTCCACTTTTCTTCCCAACAAGAGATGTCTCTAAGTTAAAAGAGCATGGACAACTGCCGCCAACTCGAGGTCATGAGTGGGGTAGTTCTTTTTGTTGGGCTTCAACTGGCGAGAGGTATAGGCCACAACTTTCTTCTCTTGCATCAACACTGCACCAAGACCTTGAAGGGAAGCATCACAGAAGACCTCAAACGGTTTGGATTCATCAGGAGGAGTCAGAATTGGAGCAGCGACTAACTTCTCTTTGAGAGTGTTGAAAGCGATGTCACATTCAGGCGACCAAACGTACTTCACATGCTTCTGGAGAAGGTTGGAAAGAGGCTTCGCGATATTAGAGAAGTTCTCAACGAACCTTCGACAATAGCTTGCGAGCCCAAGGAAGCTGTTGAGTTGCTTCACGTTCTGAGGTGGTTCCCAATTCACAATTACAGACACCTTCTGAGGATTAACAGCTATGCCCTTGGCAGAGATGATATGTCCAAGGTAGAGAACCTCATTGATACGTCTCCAACGTATCTATAATTTTTGATTGCTCCATGCTATATTATCTACTGTTTTGGACTATATTGGGCTTTATTTTCCACTTTTATATTATTTTTGGGACTAACCTATTAACCGGAGGCCCAGCGCAGAATTGATGTTTTTTGCCTATTTCAGTGTTTCGAAGAAACGGAATATCAAATGGAGTCCAAATGGAATAAAATCTTTGGGAACGTGATTTTCTCACCGAACGTGGTCCAGGAGACTTGGACCCTGCTCCATGGAACAAAAGAGGCGGTCACGAGGGTGGGGGCGGCCCCCTAGGGCACGCCCCCTGCCTTGTGGGCCCCTCGGTGCTCCTCCGGCATACTCCTTCCACCTATATATACACACGTACCCCCAAACGATCAGAACAGGAGCCAAAAACCTAATTCCACCGCCGCAACTTTCTGTATCCACGAGATCCCATCTTGGGGCTGTTCCGGAGCTCCGCCGGTAGAGGGCCTTCATCACGGAGGGCTTCTACATCATCATAGCCTCTCTGATGAAGTGTGTGTAGTTTACCTCAGACCTTCCGGTCCATAGTTAGTAGCTAGATGGCTTCTTCTCTCTTTTTGAAACTCAATACAAAGTTCCCCCCCTCTCTTGTGGAGATCTATTCGATGTAATCTTCTTTTTGCGGTGTGTTTGTTGAGATCGATGAATTGTGGGTTTATGATCAAGTCTATCTATGAATAATATTTGAAACTTCTCTGAATTATTTTATGTATGATTGGTTATCTTTGTAAGTCTCTTTGAATTATCCGTTTGGTTTGGCCAACTAGATTGGTAGTTCTTGCCATGGGAGAAGTGCTTAGCTTTGGGTTTGATCTTGCGGTGTCCTTTCCCAGTGACAGAAGGGGCAGCAAGGCACATATTGCATCGTTGCCATCGAGGATGAAAAGATGGGGTTTATTTCATATTGCATGAATTTATCTCTCTACATCATGTCATCTTGCTTAAGGCGTTACTCTGTTTTTAACTTAATACTCTAGATGCATGCTGGATAGCTGTCGATGAGTGGAGTAATAGTAGTAGATGCAGAATCATTTCGATCTACTTGTCACGTACGTGATGCCTATATACATGATCATGCCTAGATATTCTCATAACTATGCTCAATTCTGTCAATTGCTCAGCAGTAATTTGTTCACCCACCATAGAATACTTATGCTCTTGAGAGAAGCCACTAGTGAATCCTATGGCCCCCGGGTCTATTCTCATCATATCAATCTCCATCAGTTTAATCTTGCTTTGCTTTTTACTTTGCTTTTACTTTTTACTTTGCATCTTTATACCAAAAATAGTATATCTATCAGATCTCACTCTCGTAAGTGACAGTGAAGGGATTGACAACCCCTAATCGCGTTGGTTGCGAGTAGCTATCTCTTTGTGCAGGTACGAGGGACTTGAGCGTGGCCTCCTATTGGATTGATACCTTGGTTCTCAAAAACTGAGGGAAATACTTAAGCTGCTCTGCTGCATCATCCCTTCCTCTTCGGGAAAAACCAACGCAAGCTCAAGACGTAGCAAGAAGGATTTCTGGCGCCGTTGCCGGGGAGTCTACGCAAAAAGTCAACATACCAAGTACCCATCACAATCCCTATCTCTCGCATTACATTATTTGCCATTTGCCTCTCGTTTTCCTCCCCCCCACTTCACCCTTGCCGTTTTATTCGCCCTCTATCTCTCTCTATCCTCCCTCTCTATTTGCCTCTTTTGCCTCGCCATGTCAGAACCAAAAAGAGTTGGGGGTTCTCTCCCAAGTTCTAGTGCTTTAGACAATCCTGCTATCTTATCTAAACTCATAAATCGGAATGCTATAGAACAACTTTATGGAGTTATCAATGAGAACCTTAGTAATTTTGATGAAGATGATTCTGGAATTTTTTGTTATTTACTTGATGAATCTTTGAAAGATGCTGGGGATAGGCTGTTAAGGATCCGAGCTAGCTATGTGCCCCAATATCAAATTGAGGTTTACTTAAAGAGCTTTTATGTTGGGCTACCCGCTTCGTTCAAACAAGTTTTAGATTCTATTTTTGAAGGGGGTTTTCTTGAAGGGGACCCCATAGATACCTATGAGAGGATGAAAACTATATTTGGGCACCCCATCAATGAGAAAACTGAAATCACATCTCTCTTGCTTTCTTACCAAAACGAATCTATCAAAGAGATAAAAGCTAGCCTAGATGCCAAATTCCGCAACATTCTTAATCTTTCTTCTACAATTAATGGACATGTACTTTGTCCAAAATAGAAAGATTAATTGCATAGATAACAAGTTTGCTCTCTTTCTCTCTAAAACCAAAGATGGCAGCACCTAGATCTATCCTCGCTTTTATGCCTAGCTAGGGGCGTTAAACGATAGCGCTTGTTGGGAGGCAACCCAATTTTTTTTATTCCTCGCTTTTGGCTCCTGCTTAGTAATAAATAAATTATTTAGCCTCTGTTTGGGTTCTGTTTTTTGTGTTTAATTAGTGTTTGTGCCAAGTAGAACCGTTGGGAAGACTTGGGGAAAGTCGTGTTGAACTTGCTGTAAAAAACAGAAACTTAAGCGCTCACGAGAACTGCTGTAATTTTAATTTGAAGATTGATATTTAGTTAATTATTTTTGCATAAGATTAATAGATAAATTTATCACTTCCAGCAATTTATTTTAGAATTTTTGGGGTTCCAGATCTTCCGCTAGCTACAGATTACTACAGACTATTCTGTTTTTCACAGATTCTGTTTTTCGTGTGTTGTTTGCTTATTTTGATGAATCAATGGCTAGTAAAATAGTTTATAATCCATAGATAAGTTGGAATACAGTAGGTTTGACACCAATATAAATAAATAATGAGTTCATTACAGTACCTTGAAGTGGTCTTTTGTTTTCTTTCGCTAACGGAGCTCGCGAGTTTTCTATTTTGAGTTTTGTGTTGTGAAGTTTTCAAGTTTTGGGTGAATGCTTTTGATGGATCATGGAAGAAGGAGTGGCAAGAGCCTAAGCTTGGGGATGCCCATGGCACCCCCAAGATAATCCAAGGACACTAAAAAGTCAAAGCTTGGGGATGCCCCGGAAGGCATCCCCTGTTTCGTCCACTTCCATCGGTAATTTACTTGGAGCTATATTTTTAATCACCAACATGATATGTGTTTTGCTTGGAGCGTCTTGTATTATTTGTGTCTTTGTGTCTTATTATACCACAATTATCCTTGCTGTACACACCTTTTGAGAGAGCCATACATGAATTAAAATTTGATAGAATACTCTATGTGCTTCACTTATATCTTTTGAGCTAAGTAGTTTTGCTCTATGTGCTTCAATTATATCTTTTGAGCGTTATAATTTTGCTCTATGTGCTTCACTTAGATATTTTAGAGCACGGTGGTGAATTTGTTTTAAAGAAACTATTGATCTCGCATGCTTCACTTAAATTATTTTGAGAGTCTCTTAATAGCATGGTAATTTTCTTAATAATAATATGCTTGGTATTCAAGATTTGTGAAACTTTCTTTTGAGTGTGTTGAATACTAAGAAAAGATTGAAACATGATAATTGTTTTGAGATATGGAGGTGATAATATTAAAGTCATGCTAGTTGAGTAGTTGTGAATTTAAAGAATATTTGTGTTAAAGTTTGTGATTCCCGTAGCATGCACGTATGGTGAACCGTTATGTGATGAAGTCGGAGCATGATTTATTTATTGATTGTCTTCCTTATGAGTGGCGGTCGGGGACTAGCGATGGTCTTTTCCTACCAATCTATCCCCCTAGGAGCATGCGCGCCATACTTTGCTTTGATAACTTCTATATTTTTGCAATAAGTATATGAGTTCTTTATGACTAATGTTGAGTCAATGGATCATACGCACTCTCACCCTTCCACCTTTGATAGCCTCTCTAATACTGCGCACTTTTCGCCGGTATCATACACCTACCATATACCTTCCTCAAAACAGCCAACATACCTACCTATTATGGCATTTCCATAGCCATTCCGAGATATATTGCCATGCAACTTTCCACCATCTAGTTCATCATGACACACTCCATCATTGTCATATTGCATATCCCGGTACACCACCGGATGCATTAATATAGAGTCATATTTTGTTCTAAGTATCGAGTTGTAATTGTTGAGTTGTAAGAAAAATAAATGTGTGATGATCATCATTATTAGAGCATTGTCCCAAGTGAGGAAAGAATGATGGAGACAATGATTCCCCCATAAGTCGGGATGAGACTCCGGACGAAAAAAAGAGGCCAAAGAAGCCCAAAAAAAGAGGCCATAAAAAAAGAAGAGAAATGACCCAAATAAAAAAATAAAAAATGAGAGAAAAAGGGAGAAGGGACAATGTTACTATACTCTTACCACACTTCTGCTTCAAAGTAGTACCATGATCTTCATAATAGAGAGTCTCTCATGTTATCACTTTCATATACTAGTGGGAATTTTACATTATAGAACTTCGCTTGTATATTCCAATGATGGGCTTCCTCAAATTGCCCTAGGTCTTCATGAGCAAGCAAGTTGGATGCATACCCACTTAGTTTCTTTTTGAGCTTTCATATACTTATAGCTCTAGTGCATCCGTTGCATGGCAATCCCTACTCACTCACATTGATATCTATTGATGGGCATCTCCATAGCCTGTTGATACGCCTAGTTGATGTGAGACTATCTTCTCCTTTTTGTCTTCTCCACAACCACCATTCTATTCCACCTATAGTGCTACATCCATGGCTCACGCTCATGTATTGCGTGAAGATTGAAAACTTAGAGTATGAAACAATTGCTTGGCTTGTCATCGGGGTTGTGCATGATTTAAATACTTTGTGTGGTGAAGATAGAGCATAGCCAGACTATATGATTTTGTAGGGATAACTTTCTTTGGCCATGTTATTTTGAGAAGACATAATTGCTTCGTTAGTATGCTTGAAGTATTATTATTTTTATGTCAATATAAACTTTTGTCTTGAATCTTTCAAATCTGAATATTCATACCACAATTAAGAAGATTTGCATTGAAATTATGCCAAGTAGCACTCCGCATCAAAAATTCTCTTTTTATCATTTACCTACTCGAGGACGAACAGGTATTAAGCTTGGGGATGCCTGATACGTCTCCAACGTATCTATAATTTTTCATTTCTCCATGCTATACTATCTACTGTTTTGGACTATATTGATCTTTATTTTCCACTTTTATATTATTTTTGGGACTAACCTATTAACCGGAGGCCCAGCCCAGAATTGCTGTTTTTTTGCCTATTTCAGTGTTTTGAAGAAATGGAATATAAAACGGAGTCCAAACAGAATAAAATCTTCAGGAACGTGAGTTTCTCACCGAACGTGATCCACGAGACTTGGAACCTGGTCCAAGGAACAAAAGAGGCGATCACGAGGGTGTGGGGCACCCCCCCTAGGGCGCGCCCCCTGCCTTGTGGGCCCCTCGGTGCTCCTCTAGCGTACTCCTTCCTCCTATATATACACACGTACCCCCAAACAATCAGAACATGAGCCAAAAACCTAATTCCACCGCCTCAACTTTCTGTATCCACGAGATCCCATCTTGGGGCCTATTCCAGAGCTCCACCAGAAGAGGGCCGTCATCACGGAGGGCTTCTACATCATCATAGCCTCTTCGATGAAGTGTGAGTAGTTTACCTCAGACCTTCGGGTCCATAGTTAGTAGCTAGATGGCTTCTTCTCTCTCTTTGAATCTGAATACAAAGTTCTCCCCCTCTCTTGTGGAGATCTATTCGATGTAATCTTCTTTTTGCGGTGTGTTTGTTGAGACCGATGAATTGTGGGTTTATGATCAAGTCTTTCTATGAATAATATTTGAATCTTCTCTGAATTCTTTTTTGTATGATTGGTTTTCTTTGCAAGTCTCTTCGAATTATCTGTTTGGTTTGGCCAACTAGATTGGTAGTTCTTGCCATGGTAGAGGTGCTTAGCTTTGGGTTCGATCTTGCGGTGTCCTTTCCCATTGACAGAAGGGGCAGCAAGGCACGTATTGCATCGTTGCCATCAATGATAAAAGATGGGGTTTATTTCATATTTCATGAATTTATCTCTCTACATCATGTCATCTTGCTTAAGACGGTACTCTGTTTTTAACTTAATACTCTAGATGCGTGCTGGATAGCGGTCGATGAGTGGAGTAATAGTAGTAGATGCATAATCGTTTTGATCTACTTTTCATGGACGTGATGCCTATATACATGATCATGCCTAGATATTCTCATAACTATGCTCAATTCTGTTAATTGCTCAACAGTAATTTGTTCACCCACCGTAGAATAATTATGCTCTTGAAAGAAGCCACTAGTGAAACCTATGGCCCCCGGGTCTATTCTCATCATATCAATCTCCATCACTTTAATATTGCTTTGCTTTTACTTTTTACTTTGCATCTTTATACCAAAAATACCAAAAATATTATATCTATCAGATCTCACTCTCGTAAGTGACCGTGAAGGGATTGACAACCCCTAATCGCGTTGGTTGCGAGTAGCAATCGCTTTGTGCAGGTACGAGGGACTTGAGTGTGGCCTCCTACTGGATTGATACCTTGGTTCTCAAAAACTGAGGGAAATACTTATGCTACTCTGCCGCATCATCCCTTCCTCTTGAGGGAAAACCAACGCAAGCTCAAGACGTAGCACTCATCGAGCCAAAACTCGCACTTTGAAAACTTCGCATAGAACTGATGTTCTCTGAGTTTATCCAGCACCAATCTCAAGTGCTTGGCATGATGCTCTTTGTTCTTGGAAAAGACCAAAATGTCATCGAGGTAGACCAAGACGAAGTCATTTGTGTAGGCGTTGAAGATGAAATTCATCATGCGAGAGAAAGTTGGAGGAGCATTGACGAGACCAAAAGACATGACAGTGTATTCATATGAACAATAGCTTGTTCTGAACACTGTCTTGGGGATATCCTCTTCACGAATGCGAATCTGATGATAGCCCATGCGGAGATCAAGCTTGGAGAATACTTGAGCACCTTTGAGTTGTTCAAACAGCTCGTTGATGTTGGGAAGTGGGTACTTGTTCTTTATGGTCTTCTTGTTCAATCGACGGTAGTCGACACAAAGTCGGTCCGTTCCATCCTTCTTCTTGACAAAAATAACTCCACAACCCCATGGAGAATAACTTGGACGGACGAGACCCATACACTCTTGAATATCGAGTTGCTTCTTCAGCTCCTTCAACTCTTTAGGTCCAAGCTTGTAAGGACGTTTGCAAATAGGTTCCGTGCCAGGCTCAAGATCGATGACGAATTCAACTGGCTAGTGAGGAGGCATTTCTGGAAGCTCTTCTGGAAATACGTCTTGATATTCGCAAACGACTGGAATCTGAGAAATGTCATCCAGCTCGCCCTTCTCGTTGAGAGAAAACAGACGGATGGTATCATCATGAGCAGCAAAGACGATTAAATCCTTAGACAATTGTGTCAATTGAATCTACCTGGCAGCACAATCAAGGTGAGCCTTGTGCTTAGAAAGCCAATCCATCCTGAGAATAAGATCAATATCCGAGTTACCAAGGACCACTGGAGAGGATAGGAACTTATAATCACCCAACGTGATAGAGACATCGGGAGCAACCGAACTAGAAGTCATAAGCTTGCCGGGAGAAACAACTTGCATGACTTTGGGCATAACCTCAGTGTCAACAAAATGCTTCGATGCAAATGGGAATGACAAGAAAGAATGCGATGCACCGGTATCGAAAAGTACTTTTGCAGGAACATCATTAACAGGAAGGTTACCCATAATCACATCTGATGAGTCCTCTGCCTGAGCTGCGTTCATCAAGTTGACCTTGGCGTGCTTGGGATTATGCTTGACCACCGCAGTGCTAGCAGATCTCACGGGAGGAGGAGGAGGAAGACGCCTCTGATTGAAGCATTTGTTGGCATAGTGACTCTTCTGTTGACACTTGTTGCACATAACCTCCAAGAGTGAACGGTGATACGGAGCACTTGATCTTGGAGCATGAGACGAAGTCTTGTTCTGAAATCCTGGGTTGGGTGGGTGGGAAGATCCATTGCCACCTTTGCTCTTCTACTGATAAGGCTGACGGAACGGAGGAGGAGGAGGCAACCAATACTTTTGCTGCTTAGTAGCCACTTGAGTTGGGGAAGAAGGAGTTGCATCTCTGAGTCGCTTCCTGGAAGCATCACACTTGAGTTGAGCAGTCTCTTGTTTCAGTGCCATATTGTAGAACTCATCGTACTTCTGCGGCTCGAAAAGCACGAGAGCTAGTTGAACATCTTCTCTGAGGCCACATCTGAACACATAAATCATTCTCTTCTTGTCGGGGACATCCTCCTTGGCGAAACGAGCGAGCTTCCGGAACATGATGTTATACTGGTAAACAGACAAGCTGCCTTGCTTCAGGTTGCGGAATTCCTCACGCTTGCTCTCGACAACACTCTGAGGAATGTGGTGAGCTTTTAAGTCTTGACGGAATTCATCCCAGGTAATCACACGACCTCCTCTGGAATCTTTGCATTGCTGATACCACTCCGCAGCTTGGTATTTGAGTTGGAACGAGGCAAACTTGACAAAGTCCTCAGGCTTGACGTTGCTGCACTCGAAATGCTTGCAGATATCCACGAGCTAATCATTAGCGTGTGTTGCCTCGTCACAGTTACTGAAGGTCTTTGGCTGGTTTGCGAGGAACTGGTTGAGTGTAGCAAACTGATTCTAATTGTTACCATGCCCTTGGTTCCCTTGGTTGCGCTCTTGTAATATTTGCATGATCGGCTGTGTGTTTGCATTGGTAGCGGCCATCACAGCTTGCCATGCCTCCGGAGGTGGAGGTGGTGGTGGCGGATCAGGATTCAAACGCGTAGGAGGAGCCATCCTGAAGAGGGTGACATCCGTTAGCATCTTGACAGACATATATTCAAGCTGAATCAAATGGATCGAAATTGCAACATATAGTCTTAACATCCGAACAAAATGAACGAATGCATTCCAATTGAAATGGTCACACTTCCATAAATTGAGAAGCCACTTAGATAGAGGTAGAAAAATAAAACAAGGTATGGACAAGAACAAATACTTGGTGAGGATTACCCAATCACAAACCAAATATCCGCGGAAGAAATACTAGAGATACAAGAATCCCCACCTATGAAACTCCCTGACCTTTCCGGTTATGCAATCAGGTGTTGGGGATACAGGGGAAGCATAATATCTCACCCAAAGCTAGAAAATCCTACATCTAGCTGTATCCATCCTTCAACACATAACCAAGAAACCTTCAAAAATCATTTACCTCAACCTTCGAAAAGCATCAAGCATCCGTTATACGAGTTATGGCGATACTCCCGAACTGCCGCCCCAGTACTGGGTGGCGTCGAGGTTATCTCACCAACAACTGCATAAAAGAGATTTTTGATGTCGGCGAAACTCAGGTATTCCAGAATTGCAATGATAAAATTGTGACGACAACACCTCGGAGCTCAACTCCCCGGGACACCGCCACAACCCCTAAATGTCAAGAGGCACCAAGAACAATGTTCTCATCAAAAAACCATTGGAACGATTCCAAGATACCCGCGTGATTCTAAATTTTTTTAGTGAAATTTGAGAAGAGAAGAGTCAAAACTCTACATCAGGATGCCTTACCAGAGCGACGAAGGGACTGAGGAGTAAAAGGAATCCTACTCTCCGATATATATATATAATCCTAAATGGCTCAAAACATTTTTCTAGACTCAACAACGTCAACGATTCGATCAAGCAGGGGGCTCCTAAGGTCGGGGAAGGCTCTGCTTACCAACTTGTAACGCCCATGATGCGGCTATTTCTCCCACGTGTCGAAGCACGACTTAGAGGCATAACCGCATTGTAAGCAATGTCGCAAGTGAGGTAATCTTCACTACAACCCATGTAATGAATAAGGAAAAGGAGTACATAGTAGGCTTACACTCGCCACATCACACAATAGCACAAATATCATTACATTCATCCAGATACAATCAAGGTCCGACTACAGAACCAAAATAAAGAACAAACCCAAATGCGACAAAGTCCCCGATCGCCCCAACTGGGCTCCACTAATGATCGCCTGGAAAGGAAACATAGTATCGTCCTGAGTCCTCATCGAACTCCCACTTGAGCTCAGTCGAATCTCCTGGAGTGGTATCATCGGTCCCTGCATCTAGTTTTGGATGTAATCTTTCAGTCACGGGGACTCAGCAATCTCACACCCTAGCGATCAAGACTATTTAAGCTTATCGGAAGGGTAAAACTATGAGGTGGAGATACAGCGAGCGACTAGCATATATGGTGGCTAACATACACAAAAGAGAGCGAGAAGAGAAGGCAAAGGCTCGGTCGATGAACTATGATCAAGAAGTGATCCTAGAACAACTTAGGATCAATCATAACACGAGACCGTGTTCTCTTCCCGGACTCCACCGAAAAGAGACCATCACGGCCACACACTCTGTTGATTCATTTTAAAATTAAGTTAAGCTTTAGGTTGTCTACAACCAGACATTAACGAATTCCCATCTGCCCATAACCGCGGGCACGGCTTTCGAATGTTCAAATCCCTATAGGGGAGTCCCAACTTAGCCCATCACAAGCTCTCACGGTCAACGAAGGATATTCCTTCTCCCAAGACAATCCGATCAGACTCGGCATCCCGGTTACAAGACATCTCGACAATGGTAAAACTAAACCAGCAAAGCCGACGGAATGTGCCGACAAATTCCAATAGGAGCTGCACATATATTGTTCTTAGGGCACACTCGGATGATACATCCTACGAGTAAAACCAATCCTCAAGTTGTCCCGAGGTGGCCCCGCAGTCTACTCGGTTTGGACCAACACTCAGAGGAGCATTGGCCCAGGGGGGTTTAAATAAAGATGACCCTCGGGCTCCGGAAACCCAAGGGACAAAGAGGCTAGGTGGCAAATGGTAAAACCAATGTTGGGCATTGCTGGAGGAGTTTTATTCAAGGCAAACTGTCAAGGGGTTCCCATTATAACCCAACCGTGTAAGGAACGCAAAATCAAGGAACATAACACCGGTATGACAGAAACTAGGGCGGCAAGAGTGGAACAAAACACCAGGCAATAGGCCGAGCCTTCGACCCTTTACCAAGTATATAGGTGCATTAAAATATACAAGATAATAATATGATATCCCAACAATAAACATGTTCCAACAAGGAACAAACTGCAATCTTCACCTACAACTAGCAATGCTATAAGAGGGGCTGAGCAAAGAGGTAACATAGCCAAACAACGGTTTGCTAGGACAAGGTGGATTAGACGTTTGACATGGAAATATGGGAGGCATGATAAGCAAGTGGTAGGTATCATAGCATAGGCATAGAAATAGAGCGAGCATCTAGCAAGCAAAGATAGAAGTGATTTTGAGGGTATGGTCATCTTGCCTGCAAAGTTCTCCGAGTTGACGTTAGCTTGGTCCTTGTAAACGTACTCAACGGGCTCCTCGATCACATAATCGTCTCCCGGCTCTACCCAAGCAAGAACAACAAGCAAAGGAAGACACAATCAACCACGTGCAATGCACAAACAACATGATGCAAAACATGTCATGATATGCGGGATGCGTTATGCATGATTCAGAAAGGAATGATTGAACCTGGACTCAACATGGAAAACCAAGAGTGCCCCTGGAAAGATGAGTTGATTTCGGTCGAAATCGATATAAATATCACGGGAATCGGATGCACGGTTTGGAAATGACAAGCAAAACAAATATGGCACCGATCTGCGATTAACAGCACGAGGCCATCTAAATGCATCAAGAAAAACATGCTACAAAACTCTAACATGACAACAAAATACATGGCAGGGATCCACTCAAGATGCTTGACAAAAGGTGAACACTGAGCTACGGCTAATTCACTCAATAGCAGGTTCAAACAAGCATCGCAAAAGTGCAAAAGATAACAGGTTACAGAGTTGGTGAAAATAACATGTCAGGAATTTAATATCAGGAAGCAATGTTTAGAGCAAGATAACAACATGCTACAAGAACATATCATGGCAAATATAGGCATGGCATGAATCTACTCAAAGCATACAACAAAAGTCCCTTACTGACCATAAGCCAAAAGGGATCATAAAATACAATGGCAACCATGTGAACATAGCAATTATCATTAATAGATTCAGACTTTGTAGAAAACTGGAACATGGCAAAACAGATATTAAGTAGGCATGTTTACGAGCTCGATGCACTCACCAAAAAGCATTGCATGACAAACTAAGCATACACCCAGCAATTAGACATGGCATAAAAGCTAGACATGGCAAGAACAACGACATAGCATGCATGGATCAACTACAACAAGCTCGGCAAAAATGCTTAACATGTAAACATTCTGCCAGGAACATTTTATAGCAAAAGTAGAGCTCGATTGAGTCAAGCTAGGGTGCTCCATAATTGTAAACAAAGAAATGGATGGATAGAGCACCGTAATATCTACAAAACATCCTTACTGATCATGCTCAAAAGAGGCATGGATCACTCGGTAGCAACATGAACACATGGCATAAAAATGTTAACAGGGCAGAGATTTAGAATATTTCTAAGTCCCTGAGATGAGTAACATTACAAGGGCTACTTTGCATGCTTGTGCTAGTCACAACAGATATCACAAAAAATACATGGCTTACACCCCTGTAAAGATGGCATGGCATACTTCAAAACTCATGTAGAGCTCAAGATCATAGGAGGCACACATTAATCATGGCAAAAATGACAAAAGTGCATTTGCTGATAACAATCTGAAACTAACAGAAACTAGCACTCTTCCAACAGCATTTAGGGCATCAAGATGAGCTCAAATGAACATGATTCAATGAGATGAAATGAATTACTCGTCGAGACGAATATTTTGATATCCTACAAGGCCAAAATGGAGCCACGGATGTAGAATTATGACATGCGGAAAAACGCTAAAAATACTGGGAGGTGAGGGAAAAAGTCAACCGCTAGGTTTTATCCAGATCCAAATTGACACGCTCTTCAAGGCGGCGGCGCTCGGTGGGAGGCGGCGTTGGGCGGAGAAGTGCGGGGCAGCGCGGCGCTCGGCGGGAGGCGGCGTTGGGCAGCTCCGGCGGCGTCGGTGGAAGGCGGTGGAGGACAGACGCAGCGGCCGGTCGGGGCGGCGGCACCGGAGTAGGGCGGAGGCGGTGGCGGGCGCTCGATGTGGCGATGGGCTCGGAGGGCCGCGCGCGGGCTCTCCCGGCCGACGGTGGAGGGAGGCGGCCAAGCCAATCATGGAGTGACACGTGGCGGCGGCGAGGTGGAGCGGACGTGTCCGACCCGGACGGACGTGTCCGGCGGCGCGAGGAGAGGGAGAGACTAGGGTTTCGCCCGGAATTTCGGGGGAGAGGCTATATTTATAGGTAGGAGGAGCTAGGAGGCTCCAAATTGAGCACAGTTTTTGGCCACGCGATCGTGATCAAACAATCTAGATGATGGAGGAGGTTTAGGTGGGTTTTGGGCCACTTTGGAGAGGTGTTGGGCTGCAACACACACGAGGCCTTTTTGGTCCCTCGGTTAACCGTTGGAGAATCAAACGAAGTCCAAATGGCACGAAACTTGATAGGCGGTCTACCGGTAGTAAACCAAGGCCGCATGACAAGTCTCGGTCCAATCCGAAAAAGTTTAACACCCGCACACGATAAGAGGTAGAAAGGGACACCGGAGGACATAGGAGCGCCGGAATGCAAAACGGACAACGGGGAAAAAGCTCAGATGCATGAGACGAACACGTATGCAAATGCAATGCACATGATGACATGATATGAGATGCATGACAAAGACAAAAGCAACACGAAGACAAAAACCTAACAATGAGGAAATATCATAACTTAGTGCAGGAAACGGCAAGAGTTGGAATACAAACATGGCAGGTTACATGCGGGGTGTTACAGGGATCTGGATACCCATGTTGGCTTCCACATGTTCCATGATGATATCATCGGATGAACAAATGATGTCGGGGATTCAATCAATCCCGTATACAATTCCCTTTGTCCATTGGTATGTTAGGTGCCCGAGATTCGATCGTCTGTATCCCTATACCTCGTTCAATCTTGTCACCAGCAAGTCTCTTTACTTGTTCCATAACACATGATCCCGTGGCTAACTCCTTAGTCACATTGAGCTCGTTATGATGATGCATTACCGAGTGGGCCTAGAGATACCTCTCCGTCATCCGAAGTGACAAATCCCAGTCTCAATTCGTGCTAACCCAACAGACACTTTAGGAGATACCTGCAGTGCACCTTTATAGTCACCCAGTTATGTTGTGATGTTTGATACACCCAAAGCATTCCTACGGTATCCTGGAGTTGCACAATCTCATGGTCGAAGGAAATGATACTTGACATTAGAAAAGCTCTAGCAAACGAACTACACGATCTTGCGCTATGCTTAGGATAGGGTCTTTTCCATCACATCATTCTCCTAATGATGTGATGCCGCTATCAACGACATCCAATGTCCATGGTCAGGAAACCACAACCATCTATTGATCAACGATCTAGCAACTAGAGGCTCACTAGGGACATGTTGTGATCTATGTATTCACACATGTATTATGGTTTCCGGTTAGTATAATTATAGCATGAACAATAGACATTTATGATGAACAAGGAAATATAATAATAACCATTTTATTATTGCCACTAGGGAATATTTCCAATAGTCTCCACCTTGCACTAGTGTCAATAATCTAGTTACATTGTGATGAATCGAACACCCATAGAGTTCTGGTGTTGATTATGTTTTGCTCGTGGAAGAGGTTTAGTCAACGGATCTACGACATTCAGATCCATATGCACTTTACAATTATCTATGTATCCATCTTGAATATATTCACGAATGGAGTTGAAGCGATGCTTGATGTGCCTGGTCTTCTTGTGAAATATGGCCTCCTTGGCAGGGGCAACAGCTCCATTGTTCTCACAGAAGAGAGTCATCGGGCCCGATGCATTGGGAATTACTCGTAGGTCGGTGATGAACTCCTTCATCCAGAGTGCTTCCTGTGCTACCTCTGAGGCAGCTATGTACTCCGCTTCACATGTAGATCCCACCACGACGCTTTGCTTGCAACTGCACCAGCTGACTACTCCACCATTCAAAATGTACACGCATCCGGTTTGTGACTTGGAGTCATCCAGATCTGTGTCGAAGCTAGCATCAACATAACCCTTTACGACGAGCTCTTCGTCACCTCCTTAAACAAGAAACATATCCTTAGTCCTTTTCAGGTAATTCAGGATATTCTTGACCGCTATCAAGTGTTCCAAACTGGGATCACTTTGGTACCTCCCTACCAAACTTATGGCAAGGTTCACATTAGGTCTGGTACACAGCATGGCATACATAATAGAGCCTATGGCTGAGGCACAGGGGATGACACTCACCTTTTCTCTATCTTCTGCCAAGGTCGGGCATTAAGTTGTGCTCAATATCACACCTTGCAATACAGGAAAGAACCCCTTCTTGGACTGATCCATATTGAACTTCTTCAATATCTTGTCAAGGTATGTGCTTTGTGAAATATCATTGAGGCGTCTCGATCTATCTCTATAGATCTTGATGCCTAATATGTAAGTAGCATCTCCAAGGTCCTTCATTGAAAAACACTTATTCAAGTAGGCCTTTATGCTTTCCAAAAGTTCTATATCATTTCACATCAATAGTATGTCATCCACATACAATATGAGAAATGCTACAGAGCTCCCACTCACTTTGTTGAAAAAACATGCTTCTCCATAAGTTTCTATAAAGCCAAACGCTTTGATCATTTCATCAAACAGAATGTTCCAACTCCGAGATGCTTGCACTAGCCCATATATGGGGCGCTGGAGCTTGCATACCTTGTCAGCATTCTTAGGATCGACAACACCATCCGGCTGCATCATATACAATTCTTCCTTAAGGAAACTGTTAAGGAATGCCATTCTAACGTCCATTTTCCATATCTCATAATCATAGAATGCGGCAACTGCTAACATGATTCGGACGGACTTCAACTTCGCTATGGGTGAGAAGGTCTCATCGTAGTCAACCCCTTGAACTTGTCGATAACCCTTAGCGACAAGCCGAGCCTTATAGATGATCACATTACCATCCACTTAAGTCTTCTTCTTAAAGATCCATATATTCTCTATGGCTTGCCGATCATTGGGCCAGTCTGTCAAAGTCCATACTTTGTTTTCATACATGGATCCTATATCGCATTTCATGGCTTCAAGCCATTTGTTGGAATCCGGACCCACCATCGCTTCTTCATAGTTTGAAGGTTCATCGTTGTCCAACAACATGATTTCCAGGACAGGGTTGCCATACCACTCTGGTGCGAAATGTGTCCTTGTGGACCAATGAAGTTCAGTAGCAACTTGATCTGAAGTTTCATGATCATCATCATTAACTTTCTCTCTTATCAGTGCAGGCACCATAGATTCGTCTTCCAGAGCTGCGCTACTCTCTGGTTCAAGAGGGAGTACCTCATCAAGTTCTACTTTCCTCCCAGTTACTTCTTTCAAGAGAAACTCTTTCTCCAGAAAGGATCCATTCTTGGCAATAAAGATCCTGCCTTTGGATCTGAGGTAGAATGTATACCCAATAGTTTCCTTAGGGTATCCTATGAAGACACATTTTTCCGATTTGGCTTCGAGCTTTTCAGGTTGAAGTTTTTTGACATAAGCATCGCATCCCCAAACTTTTAGAAACGACGGCTTAGGTTTCTTCCCAAACCATAATTCGTATGGTGTGGTCTCAACGGATTTAGAGAGAGTTGTATTTAAAGTGAATGCGGCAGTCTCTAAAGCATAACCCCAAAATGATAGCGGTAGATCGGTAAGAGACATCATAGATCGCACCATATCCAATAGAGTGCGACTATGACATTCGGACACACCATTACGCTGAGGTCTTACAGGCGGCGTGAGTTGGGAAACAATTCCACATTTCCTTAAGTGCGTGCCAAACTCGTGACTCAAGTATTCTCCTCCACGATCTGATCATAAGAACTTTATTTTCCTATCACATTGATTCTCTACCTCGGTCTAAAATTCCTTGAACTTTTCAAAGGTATCAGACTAGTGTTTCATTAAGTAGACATACCCATATCTACTTAAGTCACTAGTGTGGGTGAGAACATAACGATAGCCACCGCGAGCATCAATGCTCATTGGACCGCACACATCAGTATGTATGATTTCCAACAAGTTGGTTGCTCGCTCCATTGTTTCGAAGAACAGAGTCTTGGTCATTTTGCCCATGAGGCATGGTTCACATGTGTCAAATGATTCATAATCAAGAGACTCCAAAAGTCCATCTGCATCGAGTTTCTGCATGTGTTTGAAACCAAGGTGACCAAGGCGGCGGTGCCACAAGTATGTGGGACTATCATTATCAACCTTACATGTCTTGGCATTCACACTATGATAGGTGTAACATCACATTCGATATTCAATAAAAATAAACCATCGACCAGCAGGGCATCACCATAAAACATATCTCTCAAATAAATAGAACAACCCTTATTCTCGGATTTAAATGAGTAGCCATATCGCATTAAACGAGATACAGATACCATGTTCATGGTCAAAGTTGGCACTAAATAACAATTATTGAGGTTTAAAACTAATCCAAAAGGTAGATGTAGAGCTAGCATGCCAACAGCGATCACATCAACCTTGGAACCATTCCCGACGGGCATCATCACCTCGACCATCGCCAGTCTCCGCTTATTCCGCAACTCCTGTTTTGAGTTACAAATATGAGCAACCGCACCGGTATAAAATACCCAAGAGCTACTATGAGCGTTGGTAAGGTAAACATCAATAACATGTATATCGTATATACCTTTGGCATTGCCGGCGTTCTTATCCGCTAAGTACTTGGGGCACTTCCGTTTCCAGTGACTATTTCCCTTGCAATAAAAGCACTAAGTCTCGGGCTTGGGTCCATTCTTTGGCTTCTTCCCGGCAACTGACTTTCCGGGCACGGCAACTCCCTTTCCATCCTTCTTGAAGTTCTTCTTACCCTTGCCTTTCTTGAAACTAGTGGTCTTATTCAGCATCAACACTTGATGTTCATTTTTGTCTCCACCTCCGCTGATTTCAGCCTCGAATATAACTCAGGAATGGACTTCTCCATCCCTTGCATATTGTAGTTCATCACAAAGCTTTTGTAGCTGGGTCGAAGCAACTTGAGGATTCTGTCAATGACCTAGTCATCTGGAAGATTAACTCCCAGCTGAGATAAGTGGTTGTGCAACCCAGACATTTTGAGTATATGCTCGCTAACAGAACTGTTTTCCTCCATCTTACAACTATAGAACTTGTTGGAGACATCATATCTCTCGATCTGGGCATGAGCTTGGAAAACCATTTTCAGCTCTTGGAACATCTCATATGCTCTGTGTTCTTCAAATCGCTTTTGGAGCCCCGGTTCTAAGCTGTAAAGCATGCCGCACTGAACCAGGGAGTAATCATCACTACGCGACTGCCAGGCATTCATAACGTCTTGAGTTGCTGGGAAAAATGGGTGCGTCACCTAGCGGTGTTTCAAGGACATATGCTTTCTTGGCAGCTATTAGGATGATCCTCAAGTTAAGGACCCAATCTGTATAGTTGCTACCATCGTCTTTTAGCTTGGTTTTCACTAGGAACGCGTTGAAGTTGAGGGCAACATTAGCGTGGGACATTTGATCTACAAGACATATTGTAATGATATTTTAGACTAAGTTCATGATAATTAAGTTCATCTAATCAAATTATTTAATGAACTCCCACTTAGATAGACATCCCTCTAGTCATCTAAGTAATACATGATCCGAATCGACTAGGCCGTTTCCGACCATCACGTGGGACGGACTAGACATCAACGGTGAACATCTCCATGTTGATCGCATCTACCATACGACTCATGTTCCACCTTTCGATCTCTCATGTTCCGATGCGATGTCTGTACATGCTAGTCTCATCAAGTCAACCTAAGTGTTTGGCATGTGTAAATCTGGCTTACATCCATTATATGCAAATGTTCGAATCTATCACACCCGATCATCAGGTCGTGCTTCGAAACAACGAACCTTCGCAACGGTGACCAGTTAAAGCAAACACATATCTTGAAATTTTATTGAGGGATCATCTTATTTATGCTACCGTCGTTCTAAGCAAATAAGATGTAAACATGAAAAACATCACATACAAATCATCTTGCGCCTTTGATCTCCATCTTCAAGGCGCGAGATGATCACCTTCGTCACCGGCATGACACCATGATCTTCATGAAGTTGCCTCGCCAACTATTTCTTCTACTACTATGGCTAGCGGTTTGCAATAAAGTAAAGTAATTACATGGCGTTTACATTGACTCATAGGTCATACAATAAAATAAGACAACTCCTATGGCTCCTGCCGGTTGTCATACTCATTGACATGCAAGTCACGATTCCTATTACAAGAGCTTGATCAATCTCATACATCAGATATATCATTCATCACATCCTTTTGGCCATATCACATCACATAACATACCCTGCATAAACAAGTTATACATTCTCTAATTGTTGTTGCATGTTTTATGTGGCTGCTATGGGTTTCTAGCAAGAACGTTTCTTACCTATGCAAAAGCCACACCGGTGATATGCCAATTGCTATTTACCCTTCATAAGGACCCTCTTCATCGAATTCGATCCGACTAAAGTGGGAGAGACAGACACCCGCTAGCCACCTTATGCATCAAGTGCATGTCAGTCGGTGGAATGTGTCTCACGTAAGCGTACGTGGAAGGTCAGTCCGGGCCAGTTCATCCCACAATGCTGCCGAATCAAGATAAGACTAGTAATGGTAAGCAAATTGAACAAATCATCGCCCACAACTACTTGTGTTCTACTCGTGCATATAATCTATGATAGACCTAGCTCATGATGCCACTGTTGCGGAACGTAGTAACAATTAAAAAAATTCCTACGTGTCACCAAGATCAATCTAGGAGATGCTAGCAACAAGAGAGACGGAGTGCATCATCATACCCTTGAAGATTGCTAAGCGGAAGTGTTACAAGAACGCGGTTGATGGAGTTGTACCCGTGGCGATTCAAATCGCGGAAGATCCGATCCAACCGCCGAACGGACGGCGCCTCCGCGTTCAACACACGTACAACCCGGGGATGTCTCCTCGTTCTTCATCCAGCAAGGGGAGAGGAGAAATTGAGGGAGAGCTCCGGTAGCACGATGGTGAGGTGGTGGAGCTTGCAGTTCTCGGGCAGGGCTTCGCCAAGCAATACAGAGGAGGAGGTGGTGTAGGAGGAGGGAGGGCTGCACCAGGGGAAGCACTACAAAAAAAAAGACATATCCGTGACATTTTGGGCCGAACGAAAATCTTTTCTATCATACTTATGACACTTCTATGACGATAATTGTGACAAAACCTAGTATCATCATAGATGTGGTGGGGTCCTACTTCTATGAAAAAAAATCATGACAGAAAATGGGCTTTTCGTCCTGGGCGGGCCTGAGACGCAGCTGCATGACATTCTTTGGGTTGTCCATGACGGAAAAACCATGGTAGAAGCGAGGCGAGGAAAATATCGGGGTGTTCCTGCTTACGGTGGGTGGTCGGGGCCGAGCGATGCGCGTTTCTCTCCTACACGCACGCACGTGGGTGTGAGGGTTTGGCTCTAACTGAATCCGAGCGAGGCATTGGGCTCTAACTGAATCCGAGCAATTGCACTACAGGCTACGCGTTACTCAATCCGAGCGATCGATCTATGGCTATTAACTCAACCCGACCGAGCGATTCCTTCGCTACTGCTGCTAACTAAAGCCAATCGATGCTGACTCTGGATGAACAGTGAGCGTTGATGGGGGGTTTGGATGAACAGTTCCCGATGGGGGTGGGTGAACAGGACCCCGTTGTGTTGCCTCTGGATGAACAGGACCCCGATCGATCTAGCCGGTTGGGGCTAGATGAACAGGACCCCGTGGAGAGCAGGATGAACAGGACCACCCTATGGAGGGCAGGATGAACAGTAGACGGTGGAGGGCAGGATGAACAGTAGCCCCTAGAGGAGTGGTTGAATAGGAGCGCATGGAGAGGGTTGGTTGAACAATAGCCGGTGGAGTAGCGCGCGGTGGAGGCTGGATGAATAGGAGCCCGTGGATGAACAATCGCAGGTGGAGGCTGGAGGAGATCGACGGTGGATGAACAGTAGCCCGTGGAGGCTGGAGGGGGTCGATGGTGGAGATGAACAGTATTCCGTGGAGTCCCGTTTTGCGGTACGCCACACCCCTCCCAATCAACAGGACCCCCGTTTCAACCGTAGGAGGTCTGTTTCCTCCGTTTTGCGGTACGCCAGACCCCTCCGATGAGCAGGATCCCACGTCGAACGTGGCCGGTCGATCACAAGGCCGTTTCCTCCATTCTGCGGCACGCCAGGCCTCGTTTCCATCGGCTGTTCCGTCCAAGCCCTCCTGATGAACACGACGACGCATTCCGTTCCGACCGAGCCGGTTGGCTCCCCATGAACACGACGATGATGTTGTTTCTCAGTTCCGACCCAGCCATGTACACAAGCCCTGGACGTACGTACGCGCGAGTAGGCGTTTGAGACCTCGCCCGTATGTACGTACGTTGCCATATTTACTTTCTTGCACCCTAGCCGTTGTACGTATGTGTACATGCTACGTGCATGCCTGTGCTACGACACGTGTGCGCCTCTACATCGACCAGTATGTACGTACACGTTCACGACCAGAATGACAACGCCACGTACGCTTCGACCAGGTGGGTCAGGCACTTCCTTGCGTGTGAAGATGTAGCTGGTGGGTCCTAGCAGTCAGGGGGCGAATCATTTTTTTGCCCAGACGCACTTCCTTGCGTGCGAAGATGTAGCTGGTGGGTCCTAGCAATCAGGGCGAAACGTTTGTTTTTCACGAAATACGGTGGCCCGTCTGGTGGGTCCCCACTATTAGGTGGAGGAATAATTATTGTGCGTGTAATAAGGAGGCACTTCCTTGCTGCGGCCGTGGACCCAGCTGTCAGCCTCTCCACATATAGTACTCTTCCGATCGAAGTCGGTCATTGACCACATTGACCATGCCGCGCCGGGAGCACCAAGGCGGTGGACGACAGCGAGGCCTAGGAAGGGGACGATGCAGAGCCAGGGAAGACGCAACAGTGGATGCCCACGCGGAGATGAGTATGAGGGTTCACTAGTTCGGCTACGGTGTGAGGCAGCTGTCGTTGTCGCAGAATAACAGGGGGTGTGGGTGAGTCGAGGGATGTCCTGGCCAGCGGTGGGAGTAGTAGGAGGCGGTGAGGCCTCCGCGGCATCGCATCCAGCCACGGGAGGCAGGAGCATGAGGCACGACCAGCGCTGGTTTGGGTGGCTGGAGCAAGAAGACCAGAGGTTGAAGAAGCACTACGGCTGCTGGATGGACATCATACGATCAATGGAGCAAGAATCGTGCATATTGACTAAGTTGACAAAGCCCTCCATCCCCGTTAACTTAGTAGGCCCACAAGTCAGCCTCCCACTATACTGGGTCCCAGCTAGTAGGGGAGTATTCACTTTTTTGTGCGTAATAAGGAGGCACTTCCTTGCGTGCGAAGATATAGCTGGTGGGTCCGAGCTGTCAGCGGCAGTAACGTTTTTTTCGTGAAATACAGAGGCCCTTTCGGTGGGTCCCAGATGTAAGGTGGAGGAATCATTATTTTGCACGTAATAAGGAGACATTTCCTTGCGTGCGGCCGTGGACCCAGCCGTCAGCCTCTCCACGCACAGTCCACTTCAGATGCATGTCGGTATTTGACCACGTTGACCAGGCCGTGCCGAGAGCACCAAGGCGGTGGACGACGGCGAGGCCTAGGAAGGGAACGACACGGAGCCAGGGAAGACTCGGAAGTTGTTTCCCATGCGGAGGGGAGTACGACCATACGAGGGTTTACTGGTTCGTCTGCCGTCGCCGAAAAATTACAATAGGTGTGGGTGAGCAGAGGGATGGCTAGGCCAGCGATGGGAGTACGGTGGGGCGGTGAGGCATGCGCGACAGTACAGCCGGCCGCGGGGAGGAGTGAGCAGGCAGTCCCGCTGGTGCTTGTTTGGGCGGCTGGAGCAGGAAGAGCAGAGATTGAAGAAGCACGACGGCTGTTGGATGGACATCCAACAGTCGTTGCTTGTGCGTCAACCTTTTTTTGGAAAGCCTCAGATCTATGGAAACCAGCATACATCCCATCTGCAATTATTTCTAGAAATTTACAGCCCATTTGCTAATTCTTAAGGTTATTTTGGAGTCCATATTCTTTTTGTTAGCATTACAGCCCATATTGTGGCCACGGTTAAAAAATTATATGAAATTTTGCATATTTCAGTGCGGTGCGAACTCTTTTTAATCCCGAAATTTTGAGTCATGTTCAAACTAATTTCTGAATTTAAAAATAAATATATATATCAATATAAAATCCAACAAATTGTCCCTGCATAAAAATCAATGCAATTTAAAATCTCGAAATGAAAAAAAGAAATTTGAAACTAATTGCCGGTTTGATGTGTTTTAAAAATGTACAACCCATTTCTCATTACTGATATGCCATTTTCTCAGCCAGCCGAATGAAGCTCTCCTCGTCTTGAAAGATTTGCATCGCAACAGGCCTGATAAAGCAACTTACTTGGCAAATCACAAAAAAACTGGGCTGTGGCCATGGACCCAGCTGTCCGCCTCTCCACGTACAGTACACTTCCGATGGAAGTCGGTCGTTGACCACATTGACCATGCCGTGCCGAGAGCACCAAGGCGGTGGACGACAGCGAGGCCTAGGAAGGGGACGACGCAGAGCCGGGGAAGACGCGGCAGTGGATGCCCACGCGGAGAGGAGTACGAGGGCTCACTAGTTCGGCTGCGGCGTGAGGCTATCGTTGCTGCAGAATAACAGTTGGTGTGGGTGAGTAGAGGGATGCCCTGGCCAGCGGTGGGAGTAGTAGGGGGCGGTGAGGCCCCCACGGCATCACAGCCGGCCACACGAGGCAGGAGCACGCGGCACGACCGGCGCTGCTTTGGGCGGCTGGAGTAAGAAGACCAAAGGTTGAAGAAGCACTATGGCCGTTGGATGGACATCGTATGGCACTGGAGCTAGAAACGTTCATATTGACTAAGTTGACAAAACCCTCCATCCCCGTCAACTTAGTAGGCCCACAAGTCAGCCACCCACTATGGTGGGTCCCAGCTAGTAGGGGTATTCATTTTGTTGTGCGTAATAAGGAGGCACTTCCTTGCTTGCGAAGATATAGCAGGTGGGTCCGACCTGTCAGCGGGGGGAACATTTTTTTCGAGAAATACAGAAGCCCTTCCCACGTACAGTCCACGTGGAGTGCGTAATAAGTAGGAACTTTCCTTGTGTGCGACCATGGACCTCGTGGGTCCTAGCCGTCAGGCTCTCCACATACAGTCCTCTTCCGATGACTCTCATATGTTGACCATGTCGCACCGAGACGATGGACGACGGCGAGGCCCCAGACTCGAACGACCCAGAGATGGGGAAGACGCGGTAGTGGAGTTGTAGACGGAGAGAAGTGGGAAACTTGGCTGGTTCGGGTGCGGTGTGGGCCTACACTCGGCAGAGAATAACAGGAGGTGCGGAGTGGAGGGATGTCCTGGCCGTCGGCGGCGTAGCGTTTCACTAAGGAGGGCAAAACAACGCCGCTGGACGCCGGAGGGTGGAGCAGACGGTCCCGGCAGTGCTGGGGGAAGAAGACAAGAGATTGAAGAAGAATGTCGGCTGTTGGATGTAAATCCAACGCCTTCCTAGGCTTCGACCTACTGGCCCACATGTCAGCCAGTCCATTTGTATTTTTAGTCCATTTGGTGGGCTGCGTGAAACAATGATGTAGCATCTATGCAGCCCGTTTATATATATGGTAGAATTTCAAGCCCATTTGCATTTTTCTCGAAATCCGCAGACTTCCTGGGCTGGGTGAAAATATCATATTGGGCTAGACGAAGAAATGTTATAAAAATATAAACACATGATTGCACATCTATTACTGCATTGGTCAGTAAAATCTTTGCAAGCTTATGTACGCAATCACTAGGAGTTAACTTGCCAAGTTATATATAAACAATTATTATTATCATTTTGTAAGAACTTTCAACTTACGAAATAAAGTATCATTTAAATTTGATGAGTTAATAGTACGTGGGGTATTATTATTTTTTAGGCTAGACGTGGGATGGTTGAGTTGGTTCTAGGGAAAAGTATTGGGAGAAAACTCAGTTTACATCGAAAAAGAAAGTGGGAGGAAATTCTGATATATGATTAATGAAAACTAAAAATAAAGGAAGTGGGCAAGTCTATAAAATGGTTGGACGAATGACAGGTTTAACGGAAACTTATGTTGTTTTTAATATATATATATATATGTAATAAAATAAGATATAAATATAGGTTCAGTTTTGCATTCTTATAGAAAACAGGTTCAGTTTTGCATTCTTATAGAAAAATATAACTGAGATGTGCATCGTCTTGAAAAAACAAATATAACTTGGGCTGCTGATGTTATAGACAAGCCAGGTTGGGAGCCCCTGAGGCCGCTTGATACCTACTGGATCCAAAAAATGTTGAAACATGTCGTGGGCTCCCCATGTTAAAAAAACAAAACCTAGGCCATGGACCTGGTGGGCCCGGGATTGTCAGCCTCTCGCCGAACAGTTGTCTCCCGATTCCTCTTGTTTTGCTAACCATGTTGGGAATGACAGACGGCGGCGCCATGGCTAGAGCACCAAGGGGGAGGACGACATCCCACACACATACCTGGGCGACGGCGATCCGTTGGTCCCTGTCAAGAGGCGAATGGATGGGCACAAGGTCTAGTCCTACAACCTTGTGCTTTCTCGTCCCTTAGGTGCTGCTTGAACTTGGCGAGGCAGAGCTTCACCGAGTCCGGATCATTGGTGTACATCACATTCAACATGGTGCAGCCATAGGACTGAACGGCGAACTCAAAGGGGAATTCCTTGCTGAAGACCATATCCAGCAGGCTCACCCCTCGGATCGCCATTGGAGTCTTTTCAAGTGAACGAGTGTTTAGGCGGCGAGAGCAGTTCATTTTTTAGCTCTTGGGGAACTGGATTCAACAGTAAACTGAGTGTGTATAGGTGACAAGAGTTACTACCCCTCCCTCGTCCGCTGCACGCCCGGCAGAAGATGCACCCTCGGCGCATTCAAACGCCTCCATTAATAAATCTACTCTGGCCAAATGTCGGTTCACGAGCGGGTATGTATTGGTACTGTAATAACAGGAGTTAGTGGTAACTTTACTTGAATTTAATTAGCTTTAATAGAAATTTATACTTAAAACAAGCAATGCATTGGCTCATTCTATCAGTGCCACGAGATCAACATCCACAACAATTAGAATTATTATTCTCAGGACGCACACGATCATCACATTTGTCGCACTTTCATAAAGATAATACTACCAAGTTTGAACTGTCTGTTATGGTTGTTGTCCTCTGCATCATCATGTCGTGTTTACTAGCTTGCAAGATTCAGAACCAACAAATAAGATCCAAATAATAAGTACAACAAAGATGCATACACATCTCATTGATTCCCAGCTTGCAAGATTCAGAACCAACAAATCAGATCCAAATAATAAGTAAACAAAGATGCCTACACATCTCATTGATTCCTAGCTTGCAAGATTCATAACCAACAAATAAGATTCAAATAATAAGTACAACAAAGATGCCTACACATCTCATTGATTGCCAGCTTGCAAGATTCAGAACCAACCCATTAGAGCCTTTTCATAAATTGAATATCGGGATTAAATCCATCTTGGATAGCCATGTCATACAATCGAAGAGCTTGGCGAATGATCTTGATCGTCACAACATTTGTAGTTGAGTATTCCTGTTTGCACAACACAAACAAGAAGACCATGATTTCACTTTAATAGTGGCCTCCTTGAACTCAACCTGTAGCTCCACTCGGATGAGGCCTGCCTCGAGTTCCATGATTCAATTCATGCTCCTTTTTCCGCAGTTCACCTAAAATGAAGAAAAGATTGCATCATTCAGCTAGCTAGAAGTACTTGCTCTCGTGAGCTGGCAGGTTCTTCTTTAGTAGTTGCACTAAAATTGAGGAACATTAAGGTTGGTTGTCCGGCTCATATAAGGTGCAACTATAACTTTCCTATCCTTTTGTGCAGTCCATTGTGAGCTCATCTTGCAAAGGCTAATAAAATGTTGCACGAGATTACCAGCAGAACTTGACGGAGATTTTGGAAACACCAATCACCATTTTGTGAAGTTCCACCAAAATTGAGAGATGTTGCACACGTGAAATTTTAGTTGAACTGCACAAGACACTCATTCTAAAAAAAGTGTTTTGTGCAGTTCACCAAAAGGTCACAATAGCAACAAGGTGAAATGGATATCCCTATCTACACAAAAAGATAGAAAGTAAACAATTATTGCTCAATAAGAATATACGAAACATATACGAAATGAAAAGAAGCATATTAATTATGTTCATTGCAATCACGCAAGGACCGTAGAAATTTTAAAACATCAACAATGCTTCATGTTACCACAAGAATTAAGATCAACAATGATATTCCTCAAATATGGGATTACTTTAATGGTGGCATTGCTTGTTTACCAGATACAGTAAATCAACAGTAGCTAAAGAGTTGGTTTAAGGGCATTGGACCGTGGGGACACCAGGACACTCAGTAGCGTAAAGGAGCAACTTACTTACCATACTGGGGAAAATAGCAAGAGTGCCATTTGTAAGATAGTTTAATTGCATCTTATCACTGGAGGCATTAGATTAACAATAACACTGGTTAGACATGTCTCTAAGGTAAGAGTGTGATCGCTTCATTTTACACGCGCCCTTACATTAACAACAACAAAAGGTTGGTATAAGGACAGGCGATAGTGGACGCATCAGCAACAATGTACCTACAAGGAGGCATAAAGTGGTGATGCCGAGTTTGTTCATGCTATGTGCGGGCAGCAAATCTAATCCTGGAGACCATTTACTATGTGAGGGCAGCAAACCTAATCCTGGAGACCTTGTACTATGTGAGGGCAGCAAATCTATTCCTGGAGACCTTTTAATATGTGAGGGCAGCAAATCTAATCCAGGAGACCTTTTACTATGTGAGGGCAGCAAATCTAATCCCAAGACCTTTTACTATGTGAGGGCAGCAATTCTAATGCTGCAGACCTTTTACTATGTGAGGGCAACAAATCTAATACTGGACATACAGTGTTGACTTGTCCACCAGCAGCCACTTTCTATCCTTCTTTCAACCAACAATAGATCTGTTCCTTATCCAGTTTGTACTACGATTTCCCATTATTTCCCTTTTCAGCCAAGAGACCGGTTAGGTATCCGGTCTCTACGACTTTCACCATCTTATTTCTTCTTTGAATCAAGTCCTAGATTCATGCTACAACTTTCCCCCTTTCTTCGTTGTTTGAACAAATCCCTAGATTTGAATGCATGAACAAGCTTTACCTCTAATAATACTAAAAATTTAGGTGGCTTTGGAAGAGCTGATGGGAGTAGAAAAAGGTGCACATGCAGACACATGGCGAGCTGGGGCAGTAGAGCAAGGCCACTTTTGAAGAACTTATACCTGAGGGTCGTCGGGATGTCGACGGCGGCAGGCCGGAGCACAAGATTATGAAGATTTTTGCATCGACGTCGCCGTCAAGCGGCTAATCGGCTGCCGATTTTTATCCCACCAAGCTTGGCGTCAACTGAGTGGAGGAGCGATGGCCTTCCTACAACCAGAGCGGTGGTGACCTACCATGTACTACTCTTCCTCGCTGCTGGTTGCGCCCTCGCACGCACGCCGGCTTCATGGTCGTGGCGGCGGAGGGCGGCCGGGGGGGGGGGAGCCGGTGATCTCCTTCGTCTGCTCCTGCGAGAGTATGACCAAGAGAGCGTTGGAGCGCGCCCGGAGTGGAGCCACCGATGTCCTTCGTCTACTGCGACAGTACGTCCAAGAGAGCTTTGGAGTGCCCGGAGGCCATGGTTGGAGTTGTGCCAACAGAAGGAAGGGACCGGAGGAGAATGAGTGTGGGTCTTTGGCCATGGCTAGTAGCTGGGGCTCAAGAATATAGCGGGTGAATGGCAATGAGCTGCGGCAGACGGATGGACGGCTGGCACCGGAGTAGGTTCATCGACAGCCGTGGTGTCATTAACGCGGAGCAGTCGCTTGGACCGGGATGCCGCGCGGGTGACGCTCTCTCGGCCGTCACGCTGCTGCAATGCTGGTGCCAGTGAGAGGTCGTGTTAGGCGTGAATGTGGATGCTGCTTCAGTGACTTAACCACAGGTGCGTTGTCTCACTGACATGTGGCCCAATGGGCATCAGGCCCGCATGTCAGTGACGCACCAACCGCACCTACAGTTAATGCCGGTGAATGCGGCATTGACATTATGTAGAGACGGTGATCAGACGGAAGGGGCTTCGGTAGGCCAGGGCGGTCAGACGCTGGCGTCGTGGTAAAATGTTAACTCATGAATGACGAGCCTTTGAAGCGTATGCGGCACGTATTGACAACCAGGCATCCATGCAACTGCTCTTGTCACCAGCTAGCATTCGACGACCACCATTAGACACCTCACAACCATACATAACTTATGAATAATGGACGAATCGATCAGACACACACTCGTGTGCAGTGGCACTATGATTGGTTGCTCATGATAGTACATAATCCGTACCATAGTACCCTCTCTAGCTAGGCCGTTTTATAAATTGTCATTGTGATGGGCGATATACATGAGCAAGGCACCGAGTCACGAGTATGACCGTTGGAGCCAGGTGAATACATGCTCGGTGTTCGTGGAGGCCTCCAGCAAATGTCTAAACAGTAATATCACATACGCATAGTTTTGGTTTTTATTTCTTTCTCCACTGACAAGTAGGCCCGCATAGATAGATAGGTAAAGAACACGAGCGATGAGGCGCATGCGGACTGTTTGACTAGACAACCAGACAAATACGGAGCTATACGCTGATGCAGTGACCGTATAATCACCATATCTCGTATACAATGATCAAAGTGAGCTATCAAGACAAATTCAACGACTGCCAATGCATTTTACTCGGTAATACATGACCAGGATTGAAGGGGAATCCAAATTTCCTTCGTCTCCTGTCCTTGCGCTCTTGACAAACCAATCCACTTTACGGTTGTCCGCCACTCCACACCAGAGCTGTCACCAAGCGTGGTTCAAGCCACCGCGCCGCACACTAACCAGTAAGGAAGCGATGGCATCCCACCGTGCCGAGTTCCTCCCCACGCACGACCGCACACAGAATGGTAGGCAAGCGGTGGCATCTCGTCGTGCCGAGTTCATCACCGCTCGCGACCTCACTCCTATGTGGGCGGAATTTGAAGCTGCCAAGGCCGAATGGACGGTAGAGAAAGAGGCGGCCAAAGCCGCACAGAGGGAGCGGAAAAGTATGAAAGAACTCAAGAAAATAGAGGCTCGCCGCCGCAAGAAAGAAGAGGACGCATGCGCTGCTGCGAACAGGTCGGCGGGGATCCAAGCACGGTGGGGTGTCGCCGACAAAGCCGGGAAGGAGAACGGTGGCATCTGGCCAGCATGTGAGACGTAGTAGTACTAGTAATTAGTGTGTGTGTCTATGTCGCCCATACGTTTGTTTAATTAATTATGAGCATGTAACAATACTACTAGTTACAACTGTAGTTTTTAGAGCAAATTACTAGTACATTAGCCTAGACTCAATGGAAAAATTCCTATCCTATGCATCAAATGGCATCTCTTTCTCTATAGGAATAGAGATGCATGTCATCTCACTTCCTATGACTTTCATATTCCTATAAAGTTCCTATCCTACGAACCAAAGGAGGCCTCTGTTGGAGTAACTACTGTAGCTAGCGGTACTGCTGGTACAGCAGTTTTCTTCAAGAAGCAGAATTCAACGAAGTCATGATGGTTCCTTCGTCCGAGCAACTTCACAGTGGGTAAGGTTGGGCATGTGATTTGACGGCTCATTAGTAATTATGGCGGTGCGACGACCGGGGTGACTCTCCCTTGGAGTTCTGCAGGCATGGCAAGTGGACCAGGATGGTCGACATCCCACATGTCGGCGATCGGAAGTATTCTTTCCAATATCAAGGAGCAAGGGAACCGTGTGGTATAGTATCACTGGTGATTTATATTTATTTTTTATTTCTAATGAATCCTTGTGTTTCAACTCTTACGACGAAGGAGTGCCAAACACACGGCACGTGATGGATGTCGCACACGTCATCAAAAGAAGTGGGACTTGAACAACGTGGTAGAGCGTCTCCACTTCTGGGTCGGAGACCACACGTAGTAGTACTACTGTACTAGTGGTATGAACGATACAAAGTGCGACCCGGAGAGAAAGACACGTCTAGTTGCAAGGTCTCGGGGCATACACGTAAACAAATATAAAACCTAATATGTGCCACCAATTAATATAGTAGTAGTAGAGTACTTAGTCACGTACTCCATAACATCACCGGGAGTTGCACGTACAACATTTAGTGGTAGTAAGAGACAAATGCCTGTATGCCAGGCATGTTCATACTATTTGTGCCTTTCTACTTCACTTACTGCGCTACATTACACAGGTTCGCACGTCCACTCCTGGGTACATGTCCGTCTCGTAGTTCTAGTCCCACGTGTTCTTCATATAGATGGAACGATCCTTGCATGACACGTGCACTAGATGTGTCACGTGTTGGCAAAAGGATGACCAAAGCTCACGTAAAAAATTAGAGTGGAAGAACATAGATTCCCGACGACCGAGAAGGAGCAAGGAACTTCGGGGTGGAGCGTCAGCACTCATAATGTTTTATATTATTCAGCGATATAAAATCAACCAATCATGTCCATAGTGGACTGGAAGAGTACGAAACACGGCAGCCCAGTGTAGTTACATCATACTAGTACATGGCTAACCCACGCTATCACCATATTTCTTGGCTTCCGTGCGACACCTATCTCTAGTAATCCAGCAGCCCGTATCGCTTCTCCCTCCTCGTCTCTCTCAAAGTGTGGCGGGCTGGCGTTTTTGCCGTGTATTGAGGTCGGTTAACTTATCACATGTTAGCGACATGCCAAGAGCATTCTAAAATAAATTCCTTTCACGTTCGTTTTCAAAAAAATTCATTCACGTACGAATTTGACTTTATGCTTTGAGCAACTTGCATGTCCTATATTGCTCCTGTTTGGATACTCTAAGGGTTCCTTTCATTCAAAGGATTTGCATAGGAATTTTGGAGGATTAGAATCCTTCGGAATTTTTCCTATATTGGTTGTTTGATTCATAGGATTGAATCTTATAGGATTTTTTCTAAAGGAATTTTTTGTACTACTTCCCATAGGATTTCTAGCATCCAGTCAAACCTCTTTGAAAGAATCCTTCGTTTTTCCTATGATGCAATCAAACAACCTAAACTCCTATAGGATTGAGATGAGCATGACATTTCAATCCTAGGTTTTTCCTATTCCCATGTTTTTACAATCCTAGATGGCAGCCGAGTAGTCTACGTGCATGTCTGCTGGAGTCTGGTTACATGCATGGACGAACTGATCTTCTGTGTCTTGCAGTGATCGTCCAGGTACCACCATATGTACTACTTCTATTAACTCAGCCGACTTGCGGGGCCAGGGAGTGTGCCTCTGGTTGGTTCTCAATTGCGGACCCACATGTGTGTGGAAACGCAATATGACGTGTGTTCCATTCGGAGAGCGGCGTGCCAGACCGACCGACCGTCTGGGGTGTGACGCGAACGCGACGGGTGTGCTGTATACTCCATACATGTGTACCACCGTTTTCTTGAGGCTTTGCTCCATGGTGCAATCCATGGATACAAAATTAGTATAATGTACTATTTGAAAGTCGAGGGCGGGGCTTTTCCTCCGCGGTAGGCGGGGCAGTTCCGCCTGGTCGGTTCGACAGAGACGCGAGAAGATGAGGGAGTAGGCTGCTGCAAATGTAGTGTTGTGTGATTTGATAGTGAGTTACTGCTGGACAGGTGGGGCCTGATGATTTGACTTGCCATTATCATTTTAATTGTGGCGCTACGACCGGCTTGAGTCTCCCGATTCCTGGCCACCTCCACACAGGTGCCTCTCCCGATGCTCCACCATGTAGAGGCTGGCTCTTGCTTGAGAGCCCACTCCTCCACTTTTTCCTTGCATCTTTCCCCCGAATATGCAAAAATGCCATGTAAAGCGTGCTTATAGCCCACTATTGTACTTGATCCTACAGGTGCTAAGCCTACCACATAGGCATAAAGTTTGATGTGGCAACTTAATTAAGAAGAGACAGACTAGTTTGGTGGCCCCAGGAAGAAACAGTGATAAGCGCGTGTACCTAGATGAAGCAAACTTAGCAACAAAAAAGTAAGCACCTATGCATTCGGGACTTGAGTTGCTAAGCCATTTAATGCCCATAGCACCTCATCTAAGCACCATTTCATTGGAAGAGCTCACTACTTGGCAGATGCAAGAAATACTACGAAGAGAGAGATAGAGAGAAGTAAACAAAAAATACTCTTATAGCCAACCTTATTGCTAACCTTATTGTATGAGTGACTAAGTGATGACTATGTATGACATGCCAACATCAGATAGCCTAACACACCGTGTTAAATCTCCAAGGGCACGGCTGTGTGAGCGATGTCGTGGGAACGATTCCAACAATAATAAGGTATAGGGTAACGGAGCATCATCTTTCGAGATGCAAATAGGTGACACGGTGGTTTTTGCGAGTTCGGGCCTCTCATGGTGGAGATAACAGCCCTACTTCTCGTGCTCCAGAGAGGCTTTTTTTATCTTAGTCTATATCCGGAGATTACATGGTGTATTTGAGAGAGAGAGGGAGAGGGGAGAACGGATCTCCATGCCTCAAGCTAAATGGTGAGAAAGAGAGAGAGGTGGAAGGAAAAGTCCCCTTGTCTAGTGGTGGGGGTGGCTTATATAGAGTGCGCCACCCCCTCACCCCTTATGTTACACGGTGGAGCATCAATGCCATAATGCCTGCCCACTACAAAACCGTCATGGTGACTATACCCGAGTGAGTTACACGGCCGAGTGGAATGAGCTCGTTGAGTGAAGTGCCGTGCTTTGAGTGGTTGTTGTTGTCCGAGTGACTTTCGAGTTGCGGTACATCTGGACGGCGAACTGTACCAGGGGCCCAGTACAAAGTATACGGTGTCCATGGGTAGGGCCTTTAGGTCAGGCCTGTCACCCTACCCCCAATACATGTCTTCATCATCAGCCCCTGAATCGGTAGAGGTTGAGCGGGTCAAGTCGAGGTGAATTCCCAGATGAGTTGAGTGCTACGGAGGCACTTATGAGCTGGTCCTGCATCTTATCTCCATGTGTTGCCTTGACGGATTCTAGACTGCATGGTGTCCGAGTGAAATGAGCTCAAATGGGTCCACGGAGGAGCGTTAAACTCACCTTATAGCAATTTTTTGGAGTGATTTGGAGCTGGTCCTGCATCGAGTAACTGATTACTCGGAATTTCTTCACGCCTGGAACGTGTCTCTTTTTGTTGTTTGGCCGTCACTCGGACCGGGCAGACCATTCCGAGTTGATACCATTCCAGTGGGCGCACGCTGAGTGCACCCACTGGGTGTAGTCCCCGAGACTGCTGTCGACTGCGGGCAGGCGGCGGGGGTCTGAGAACTAAAAATCTTGTTAGCTGGTACTGATCGAACTTGTTCTTCTCTGACTCAGAGGTCGAGTAATTTTGGAGCTGGTTTTGCATCGAGCAAAATGTTTCTTTCTGAGCTCTCTTTCAGTGGGGGCACGCTGAGTGCACGCACTTGGTGTAGTCCCCGAGCCTCTGTCGGACTAGATGAGTCTGGCAGAGGGTTTAAGTCTCCTGGTAAACCTCCATGCAGTTGGCATGGTAAATATCTTTGTCTGAAATTGAGTCAATCGGACGGATCTTCAAGCGCTTGGCATGGTAAATAAGCTCAGCCTGAAGCTGAGTCAGTCGAACTGATCCTCGTGCACTTCGCACTATAAATAAATTCAACCTAGAACTTGGTCAAGCAGGTGAGTCTTCGTGCTCTCTGCACGAGGAATGAATTCGGCCTTGAAACTACCGAATGTAGAAAAATGTTGGACACTCCAGGGAGTAACCATTCCAGTAGTACTTCTTATATTGACCGTCATCTTTTGCATGAAGTGGGTATTTGTAAGAGTACATGGTATCCAAAGAGGAGTTTTGTTTTCAGCCCTTTGCATGAAAGGGGTATTTGTCCGAGTGGACGTGCTTCCCAACTGATCAGAGTATGTTGACTGCGAGGAAAAACTTGGTGGCACTCGTATGTCTCCCGGAGGAGATAGACTAGTGGTCTGACATGGATGTGCCATGAAACCCGAATGGCGAGGCTAGTGTGTGGGCTGATTCTCCGTAGAGATGCCACTCATTATCCCGGGGGAACACCAACACATGCCATCTCTGAGTCCAAGTTTGTGAAACTAATGCCTTGGAGCCTAGGATAAGGGGCAAGTGTATCGGTAGAGGAGCGTCATTTTCACCCTTTTTGCAGTCCTGAAGATGACTTCAAGAAATGATTTGGGCGATCGTCTGAGTGGACAGTACTACCCTTATAGATTTTCGGCGAAACGAGCATGTATGGTTAGAAAGATATTCCTGATGTGATCAATGGGTTGATCTAATGGGCGTAACCCCTGAGGGAACATGGCCAATGGATGTGAGTAACTTAGTCGTTCCCATGCTGAGGGTGTAGAGGTAAAGACATGTCCAACTGATGGTGACGCGTGAGGCGCCCGAGGGGCGATGATATGTACAACCGAGTGATGACGCGTCGGGCGGCCGAGTGGTGAAGACGTGCAACCAAGTGGCGACGCGCGGGACGGCCGAGTCATGATGTGCGAGGTGGTCGAATGATGAAGACGTGCACAACTGAGTGGCAACGTGCGGGGCGGGCGAGTGGTGAAGATGTGCACAACCGAGTGGCGATGCGCGGGACGGCCGAGTGAGGATGCATGGGGTGGCTGAGTGAAGGATTACGTGTCCAGCCAAGTGGTGATGCGCGGGGTGGTCGAGTGACGACGCGCGGGGCAGCCGAGTGAAAGATTGCGTGTCTAGCCAAGTGGCTGAAATTGTCTTCGAAGGAGTTAGCCGAATGCTTTCGAAGCTAATGTAGTGACGAGGTCTGTGTAGTGCGATTGCAACTCAACAAGACCGGCGTGACAACTGAGTCTGGGTAGAAATGAAGATGGCGCGCAAAACGTCTGGGTGATTATAAAACATGTCAAAGTGGCGGATCGGATGCACTTGTTGAAGTGAAGATTTGACTGGTGATGAAGTACTCGACCACTCAGGAGAGTGTCATTCCAAATGAGATGCAGCCCCCGAGTGCGGCGTAGCCCTCGAGCGTACTACAGGCTTCGACAACGAACACGTTGGAGTACAAGAAATATAGTTTTGAATGGATGATTTGCAATTCATCGAGTCGGACTCGGGTAAAGATGAGGAGAAGCTTCTGAGTGATGCTCGAAAGAGGCAAACTCGCAAAGGAGTGAAGTGTGAAGTTTAATTATAAAAGGGACTTATCTGTCTCATGCCTGACGAGGTCTATATCATTGATATCATGAAGAGGATTCCACGGAGGGGTTGGTCGGATGTGTTTGAAGTCAACAGAGCGACAATGTCAGTGTTGTGGTGTGCTAGAACCGGTACGGTGACCGAGTCCGGGCAGCGATGAAGTTGGCGCATAGGGCCGTCGAGTGATCGCGTAACTTGTGTAAAAAATGGCACAAGCCAACGAAATAATTTCTTGAGGAAATTTGATGTGTGCTGAAATGATTTGTGTGAATAACACCCATAGACACCCGCTGGGAGTGGAAGGGGCTTGCTAGTTAACTTGCAAGAGTCTGGAAGAGCGAAGGCTCCATTCGAACTTGTCGAAGTGAAGGATCCAACTTAACTCATTGGAATACTGGCCGAAATAAAACGGAAGTGTAGTGTTTCCACTGAGTTGCAGCCCCGGAGGAGCGATGCAAACTCGAAATGAAGAACGACACATGGTGTTCGTGAATGATGTATGTGAAAACTGGAAGTTGGACTCGGGAGTCACATAACCAGTACTAAGCAAGTATGTAAAAATAAGCAGCCGAGCGTAGAGGTACACACGGTGGCGTGGCCTCCGAGTGAACGTGATGTGTGAATTATGGGATACTCAGGGAGACGGAAATAACATAATGTAAAATGACTTAGCTGTCTGAAGGCGCGCTAGTGGCCGAGTGGTGATGAGGCGACCAACCGAGTGGCGATGCATGGGGCGGCCGAGTGGTGATGAGGTGACCAACCGAAGGCGACGCGCGGGACGACCGAGTGGTGATGAGGTGACCGATCGATGGCGACGCGCAGGGCGGCCGAGTGCTTATGAGGTGACCAACCTATGGCGATGCACGGGGCAGCCGAGTGCTTATGAGGTGACCAACCGAGTGGCAACGCGCGGGGCGGCCGAGTGGTGATGAGGTGACCAACCGATGGCGACGCGCTGGGCGGCCGAGTGGTGATGAGGTGACCAACCGATGGCGACGCGCGGGGCGGTCGAGTGGCTATGAGGTGACCAACCGAGTGGCGACGCGCGGGCGGCCAAGTGGTTATGAGGTGACCAACCTATGGCGACGCGCGGGGCGGCCGAGTGGTTATGAGGTCCAACCGATGGCGACGCGCGGGGCGGCCGAGTGGTTATGAGGTGACCAACCTATGGCGACGCGCGGGGCGGCCGAGTGGTTATGAGGTGACCAACCGAGTGGCGACACGCGGGGCGGCCGAGTGGTGTTGAGGTGACCAACCGATGGCGACGCGCAGGGCGGCCGAGTGGTTATTAGGTGACCAACCGAACGGCGACACGTAGGGCATCCGAGTGGTTATGAGGTGACCAACCGAGTGGCGACGCGCGGGGCGGCCGAGTGGTGTTGAGGTGACCAACCAATGGCGACGCGTGGGGCGGCCGAGTGGTTATTAGGTGACCAACCGAATGGCGACGCGCGGGGCGGCCGAGTGGTTATGAGGTGACCAACCGAGTGGCGACGCGCGGGGCGGTCGATTGATGATGAGGTGACCAACCGATGGCGACGCACGGGGCGGCCGAGTGATTATGAGGTGACCAACCGAGTGGCGACGCGCGAGGCGGCCGAGTGGTGTTGAGGTGACCAACCGATGGCGACGCACGGGGCGGCCGAGTGGTTATTAGGTGACAAACCGAATGGCGACGCGCGGGGCGGCCTAGTGGTTATGAGGTGACCAACCGAGTGGCGACGCGTGGGGCGGCCGAGTGGTTATGAGGTGACAAACCGAGTGGCGACGCGCGGGGCGGCCGAGTGGTGTTGAGGTGACCAACCGATGGCGATGCGCGGGGCGGCCGAGTTGTTATTAGGTGACCAACCGAATGGCGACGCACGGGGCGGCCGAGTGGTTATGAGGTGACCAACCGAGTGGCGATGCGCAGGGCGGCCGAGTGATGATGAGGTGACCAACCGATGGCGATGCGCGGGGCCGCCGAGTGGTTATGAGGTGACCAACCGAGTGGCGACGCGCGGGGCGGCCAAGCGAAGTAGACGCGTCCCGCGGAGTGACGATGCGTGGGACGTTTGGGTGAAGTAGATACGTCCCGCGGAGTGGCGACGCACGGGGCGTCCGTGTGCGTATGTTGTTGAAGACGTGCCGAAACGAGCGCCGAGTGACGTAGACATGTTTGGTCGTGTGGCGTTCCGCGGTACGGAGGAATTGTGAGGACATTTCCAACCGAATGGTTGCTGGACTGAAATGTATGTGTTCAACTGCCGAAGTGGTCTATTATCCATCCGAGCAAATTCATCCGAATATGCGTTTCAGTGAGCTTAAGTCCTGTCCGAGTGAACCTGGGTTCGAACAGAAAAGGAACTATTAAGCTAGTGTCGAGTAATTTGTGAGCTAATTTTTAAAATGATCAGAGAAGATAAGGTCCTTAATCCTCTGCCGAGTGGCTGGAGACTTGCTCTGCCAGGTTCATCGTTATCAAAGCGGAGTGCCGCCAGCCCCTAGAGGGAGGGGTCGTATGTGGGGGTTCGTCGATGATGTTGCAGATGAGGTTGGAGAGTACGACATGCCGGACGATGTCGGTGGTCGTGCGTGGAGGTTCGACGATGGCCTCGCATACGACAACAAGGCGGATGGCGCTGGTGGTTGCATGCTGAAGCCAGCCAACTGAGTAGCCTGCACGTTAATTGTCCAGAGTGCAAAAAATCATCTCTGGGCTAGCCGCTCGAGTGAACCTATTTGTTAGCCGGCCGAGCGAAAAGAGGAATTGGCTGAGTGAACCATAACTGGGTTGTGATCTGGTCGCAACGCCATCCGCCGAGTGGAAGAAATGATGAGTCGGTCACGTTTTAGCAAGCCTGCAAGTTAGCAAGTATAGATAGGTCCAGGAATATTTATTGTTGGACTAATAGTGTCCATGCATGAATGCTATTTTGCAGGGCGTAAAGACCACAGATGGCCGTGCATGCATGCAGAAATTAACCTACGCATTAGTCATCAATCAAGGGCAGAGAAAACTGGCGAATTAACTCCTCTGCATGCCTAGCGGACCATTAAATGATTGGCTAACGGCCCAAGGACTTGAGGTCGTGGGCGAGTTTTTGCGTGGGCTAGTTTAACTATTGCAATAAGTAATCTAGTAATTAACTGCTATAATTGACTTGCGTACCTGGGAACGGGGTCATCGGCGGTGCCGGAGAGAAGCTCGGAATGTGTGCCTTGCAGGCGTAGAGCAGCAAGTCAACCGGCCCGGCTGGGCTGGTGGTAACGACAAATCTGACCATGGCATTTCAGGTCGCGCTGCGCCCACCGGAGCGGTCGGCGGTGACGCGCTGCGACGAGTGCGGGTCACCGGACAACGAGATGATGGCTTAGCCGCCGGAGCGATTGGTGGTGATGCGCTATAGCAGGCGCAGGTCACCGGATAGTGGGACGACGGCGTAGCCGCCAGAGCGGTCGACGTGACGCGCTGCGGCAGGTGCGGGTCACCGCTTGCCATCACCGTCGGAGCTGAGGAGGATCTTGAGGAGGGCGACGGTGGCGTGCTATAGCGCGGTGCCATTGGGGAGTCACCGGGGCTGAGCGTCTGCGAGGACATCCATTGTCGTGGCTCTCTCCTTCCCTGATCCTTTTGTATGATGATGAGTATTTTGGGACTCCAATAGTCAAAATTGAAAAAGCGGCGATTGTTTGATCTCGGGAGATTATCCTAAGAAAACTTGGGTTGCCTACAGAAATTAATCTATTGCCGGCGATTTAAGAAAGAACCATATGCATCATGGCTCGATAGACGCCATGCCCCACGGTGGGCGCCAACTGTCGTGGGAACGATTCCGACAATAATAAGGTATAGGGTAACGGAGCATGATCAATCGAGATGCAAATGGGTGACACGGTGGTTTTTGCGAGTTCGGGCCTCTCATGGTGGAGATAATAGCCCTACGTCTCCTGCTCCGGAGAGGCTTTGTTTTATCTTAGTCTATATCCAGAGATTACATGGTGTATTTGAGAGAGAGAGGGACAGGGGAGAACGGATCTCCATGCCTCAAGCTAAATGGTGAGAAAGAGAGAGAGGTGGAAGGAAAAGTCCCCTAGTCTAGTGGTGGGGGTTGCTTATATATAGTGCGCCACCCCCTCACCCCTTATGTTACACGGCGAAGCATCAATGCCATAATGCCTTCCCACTACAAAACCGTCATGGTGACTATACCCGAGTGAGTTACACGGCCGAGTGGAATGAGCTCGTCGAGTGAAGTGCCGTGCTCCGAGTGGTTGTTGCTGTCCGGGTGACTTTCGAGTTGCGGTACATCTGGATGACGATCTGGCCCAGGGGCCCAGTACAAAGTATACGGTGTCCATGGGTAGGGCCTTTAGGTCAGGCCTATTACCCTACCCCCAATACATGTCCTCACCAAGCGAGGCGATGGTCGTGGTAGGCGCGACCATGATACGGGCTGCTGGCAGCCCTTGGATCTGAGATGGAACGGTCGCATGCTAAGTTGCTGAAAATTTGCAGAATAACCCTCCAGGATAGGATATTCACCAATAGGTCTAGAATCACGCCATGCAACCATTTGATCTCAGATCCAAGGGTTCTCGGAAGCCTGTATCATGGGAAAATGGAAAGCTTCGTATCACCTGTAATGTTCCTGATGCTTGACATGACATCGAAAGCCATTTAATTGGGCGTCGAGTAGACATGACATCTAATTGGGCCCCAATAGTACTATGCATGAATCCATTTATCCACCAGGCAAGCCACTACCCTGCCATTCGCACGCGCCCCCACTCGACAATTTTACAATCGATAAACCGCTCCTAGTCGTCCCGTCCTTTCACATTACGACAGTTCCACTAATCCTAACCCTCCTCCCAAATCCATGGCGTCCCAAATCTCCATGATCGGCGGTGAGTACAAGGTTAGAACCATCACCGGCGATGAGTTCGACGTCATCTACACCCGTTCTTCCGCAATGGTGAAAGAAAGCCTTGCTTGCTCTAAACGCATGTTCAAAAACTCAAATGATGAGTGGATCACTTGGCTAGATGTTGAGTACACCACAGTCCTGGGAAGCGAGAAGAATCTAAAGGAGGCAGAGAAGAAGAAGCCCACCGTGATCCAGGTTTGCGTGCATGACTTATGCTTGGTCTTCCACATATGCCATGCCGACGTTGTGTGCCAGGATTTTGAGAATTTCCTCAAGGACGGCCGAGTCAAATTCGTTACTATAGACTTTAGGAACAAAAAGGAAATCCTGGGTCGGATAGGCCTCGTTGTAGGTGACCCCTTCGACCTCCAGAAGAAACGGCTGGTGCCCTCCTGTGATCTGCCTTCAATGCTGACCCTGGTAGGAGCCATGGTTCATCCTTCGTACGATACACTAAAGAAACCTCCGTTCAGGTTTCATCATGCATGGGAGTGGAATGTACTAGATATAGACCACATCCACTACGCTGTAATGGATGTCTACCTTTGTTTCAATATCTACAAGGGTTGGATGAAGAGCAAGAGCCAAGTGTGCGGTTCAAGAAAAGAAGTATCGGCCAAGAGGAAGAGGGACAAGGACGAAGTCGAGGACGCGGATGAGGAGTCTGAGTAAGGTGGCAGTGTCGTTGCTCATGGTGGTTCTAATGTACTGTCTACCGGATTAGTTTCTTAGTTTAATTTCAGGTGTGCTTAGTTTTATTTGAGGGGTGTGTTGTGCTGAGCCCCCAGCAGAACTATGTTATGTTTCTTCTCGTTATATTTCGTACATTTCATCTTTTAGTAGGTATAGTACTACCACTCGTTTGTTCACATTATATACGTACAATATATATGGCCAACATCATATAGGTAGCAGTTTAGTTGTCAAAGAATTTTAGGGTGCTTAGTTTTGTCAAAGAATTCCAGGGTGCTTAGTTTTATTTGAGGGGTGTGTTGTGCTGGAGACCATTAACTTATCATTGTGAGAATCGGCTTATTTTTGTCATGTAACATGGTCAACGGGTTTGACGTGAAAATAACAATATCTAATGGCATTTCTAATATACGCTGCCTCCCCCCCAGATTTTCTTTACAGAGGCAACATAGAACTATATGAGTGCCCTATTAAATTTTGGAATTATTCCGGGTTCGTTTGGCCTTTTTTATACATTAATTGAGTTTCTAGTCATTTAATGTGCATAATTCAAATTTGAACTACAAGCCCATGGTCCCGTGCACCAAAGATGATTGAAAAATCACATGTGTGTCCTCGGGTGAATTTCTAGGTCACATGCAAGAAATTTGAATGAAATTCAAACATCTGGGCATCCTGGCTCGGCCGAGAACATTGAGAAGCTTGGTTTTAACATTCTTGTAAATCCAAAACACGCCTGAAAATCATCAAACTTGGCATGGTGTCATGTCATGGTACTATCATGCTGTGGTAAAAAAATTGCAGAATAGGAACAAGTTTTGGTATAAGTTTCTTGCAAACCGAAGCTTCTCTCAAGAAGGCTCGTGGTTCTGAGAGGGAATGTGTCACCTTTATGTGCATAATTCAAATTTTAAATACAAGAACATGCTCTAGTGCACCAAAGCTGGTTGGAAAATCACATGTGTGTCCTCAGGTAAATTTCTATGTCCCATGCCAGAAACGGGAATGAAATTTAAACATCTTGGCGTCATGGCTCGGCTGGAAACATTGAGAAACTTGGTTTTTTAATTCCTGTAAATCTGAAATACAAGTGTCATGACATGGCACCAACATGATGTGGTAATTTTGCTGTCCGATTTGCAAAGGCGCACACATTAACAATGAACAAGGTCATTTTGGAACAAGTGTTGTCACGTTACAATCGGAAACACAAGTATTATTGAAACCGAGGGTGTTCTATTTACCATTTACGTGCCGCCACACGTCCCATTTTTTTATTAGCCAGGAGGCGCCGTGCAGGGTAGCTATTTGAGTACAGGAGGCGTGCGAGCCCAAGAAATATGTCAACTAGTGACCTTCTGTCAGTGACCCTGGAAGAATTGGTCATGGATCTATGACCATTTGAGACTAATTGGTCAAAAGCTGTTCGGGGGGCTCCAAACCCTAAACCATTCCGACCATTTTGGTCAGAAAGGTCGTAATTTCCTTACACGAAATGGTCACAAAGCAAACAATGCATGTCCGCTGCCTTATTTCTAGTTGTTAACGACCAACATAGATTGTCATAGCCTTGTAGATTGTGGTGGGTTGTGATGACTAGGTGCCATCTCATCAATTTTGCCTATGTGTCATGTCCATGTGTCAATTTTTTCCCTAGGTTTTGAAGCAACCTATATTTCTGTTATTCCAAAAATTCCCAAAAACTTCTTATAAATTGTTTGGATCATATCTTCATCAAATATGTCAAAAACTTCCTTGCCTAGTTCAAAAATAACTCAACAATATTCTATCCTGTTCAAAGCAGCACTTTGTGAGGAAGTACCACTTTGGCATGTCCAAATGGTATCCATTTTCTACAGTGCTTTCCTATGCCCAAATAACCATCCTCCACCAAATGCCAGCTCAATCCATTCATTATTTTGAGCCCAGCTTCAACATTCGTATTTATATCCAGTGTGGTACTTTGCAAAGCAAGTCCCACCTAGGCTCCTCCTTTTGAGGTGAAAATTTGTGAAGACGGTCTTCTTAATAACTGATCATCCTCAGCCAAAACTCACGCCCATTAGACATGTGCATTTCCCGTACCGCAAATCAAACACTTGGCTACTTATTCATGTTTGAGCATCGATCGGTCTCCTCGTGAAAATCTTATGTTGTGATTTTCTTCCTAGCACCTACCTGGGAGTGCCCAACCCACTAGACATGCCTAGGCCGCCCAGAACACATGGCAACGCCACGGTCACGCGGTGACCACGCGGTGGGCATGCGAGCTTATGCGATCTAGAGTTGGGGCCCTCGGCCACTGTCCAAACCTCGATGTATCGCCATCAAACCATGTATTTCTGATTAAATAGATACTTATTTACCTAGAAATGAGTTTTGGAAAAAATAAAGAGCAAACTATGAGGCAACTGCAGTTCAAATTTAACCCACTTCCAGCTAAATCGATGGGAATTTGTCTTTTTCACCAGAGGTGGATCAAGAATTTTGACACGCAACCATTTTGTCAACTGTGCATTAAATATGGCCTAGTATTTTATAAAATTGATGAGGTCCAATTTTGCAACAAATATATGGTAGATCCTTCACAAAAAAACTCATTTCGGGCACTCGGAAAATGGAAAATGAATTTTCCGTGCAAAGAAAATGAAAACTCCCTTAGGCAACATTTTTTGGAATTCCAAGATGAATGTGGCCATAAGATTGATCGTTTGGCTTAAAAGCCATGAACCTTCACACTTGATAGCTCATTTCTGAGAACACTTTTTTTAAAATAATTACCATATTACAAGTTTATTATTTTTCCTCTAAACTTGGTCACATATAATGACACAATGCGAAGGTTTTCCAATTTTTTTATTTTTCTTTGAATTTTTTATGCCCATTTCAAAATGCGGTCAAAACGGCGGGCTTGACCGTTCCTACCTAGTGATTGAATCTTGGAATTTTTTTGGTGTTTCACTGATTAAATAGATACTTATGTACCTAGAAATCATTTTTATAAAAAAATAAAGAGCAAGCTATGAGGCAGCTGCAGTTCAAATTTGACCCGCTTCCAACTGAATCAGTGGGAATTTGTCTTTTTCACCAAAAGTGGATCAAATCTTTTGACACCCAACTATTTGGTCAATTGTGCATTAAATATGGCCTAGTTTTTTATAAAAATGATTTGGTACAATTTTGGAACAAATATTTGGTAGGTCCTTCACAAAACAAACTCATTTCGGGCACTCAGAAAATGGAAAACGAATTTTCCGTGCAAAGAAAATGAAAACTCCCTTAGGAAACATTGTTTGCTATTCCAATATGCACCCTTGTGCACAATATGAGATCATTTGAACAAACTATGCCATGAATGTGGCCATAAGATTGATCATCTGGCTTGAAAGGCATTGATCTCCACACATGATAGCTCGTTTCTAAGAACACTTTTTTAAAATAATTACCGTATTTCAAGTTTATTATTTTTCCTGGTAACTTGGCCACATATAATGACACAATGCGAAGGTTTTGCAATTTTTAATTTTTTTTAAATTTTTTATGCCCGTTTCAAAATGCGGTCAAAACGGCGGGAATGACTGTTCCTAGCTAGTGGTTGAATCTTGGATTTTTTGGGTGTTTCTCTGATTAAATAGATACTCATATACCTAGAAATGATTTTTGGAAAAAATAAAGAGCAAACTATGAGGTAGACACAATTCAAATTTGATCCGCTTCCAGCTGAATCTGTGGGAATTTGTCTTTTTCACGAGAGTTGGATCAAAACTTTTGACACCCAACCATTTGGTCAATTGCACATTAAACATGGCCTACTATTTTAGAAAATTGAGTTGGTACCATTTTGCAAGAAATATTTGGTAGGTTCCTTACAAAAAAGTTCATTTTGGGCACTCAAAAAATGGAAAATGATTTTTTCGTGGATCAAAAGCATTTTACATAAAATCATTTGGTCAATTATACATAAAATTTGGTCTAATACATAGAGTTGGTAGGTTCATCACAACAAAACTATTTTTTATACTTCTACAATGAAAAATGCTTTTCTCCTACAAAAGAACTTATTTTTAATCAATTACGACCTATTTATATGGTCATAAAGTCATCAAGGCCTTTATTGCATTCTGATTGGTCCACGAGCACCTCACGCGGATAATGCCCGACCACCGTTGGATAGGCCCGGATCCGACGGCAGCCCTCTTCCCCCACCCCCTCTATCCCTCATCCCTCTCATCCCCCTCCCGAATCAGCGCAGCTCCCTCTCCACTCGTCCAAACCCTAGCCGCGCCCTCCTCCGTGCGCCGCTGCCCCCATCGATTCAGCCCAACACCGCCGTCCCCCTCCACTCGCTCTCCTCCATGAGCCGGATCCCCACCTCCTCCGGCTCCCCTTGCACTCACTCTCCCGGATTCCGCACACCCACAGCCGCCGTCCTCTCCCTCCCCCAGATCTCAATCCGATCCAGATCGACGACGCCACAGCTTCCCGTCGCCGGCGGCGGCGCCCTCCCTCCCTTGCCCTCTCCTCCTTCCCTCCTCATAGCCGCCTCCACCATGCCACAAACCCCGGCGACGGCCTCGTGTAGATCCCATCCTGCTCCGCGTCGCTGCTCTCCGAGCCATCTCTCCGCTCCCCATAGCCACACCTCATCCTCCTCCCCCGGTCCCGTCCCCAGCCCCGCCTGGATGGGGACGAGCCTCTCGCCGCTGCACGCAGATGCAGAGGAGGAGAGGGAGTTGACGAGCGGTGGCGGCTGGGAATGGCCGGGTGCTACCGCTGCTGGCCGTGGCGGCGGCGCTCGCAGTGGCGCTCCTCTACACCGTGCCCTTCTCCAAGGTGAGCGGCACCTCACACCCCTCGAATCTGCATGCGGCGGTATGGTGGCGGAGGCTGGCGGGTGTTTGTTGTTTTTGCGTGCGTGCAGAGCCTCGGCGGGGAAGGGTGCAGCCTGCTCCCGCACGGCCACTTCTGGATCGCCAGCCAACGGGTCTTCGTGGTTTTGCAGGGTTCTGAGGCTGCAGCCTGGGCACCATCAGGGTATGCTATTTCCCTATCCTGTTTCTTCAGTGCTCAATAGTTTCTAGTGCGACTGCTACCAGTCTTTTAAGACTAGTCTTTTATGTAATGCTAAACTAAAATGGGTCTAGTTATACTAATCATTCTATGAAAGTTCAGTCTGATTTGCTAGTACTCTAATAGATACGCCTTCAGATTTTGTCATATAAACTCTCCCGGTGGTAAATGATTTGGTCTGCATTATAAAAAATGTTTATGATGAATCCCACGGATTTTATAAACCAGTCACAGTTCATGCTTTATAGTACTGTGAAGAATTTTGTTTGCTGATGCTCAGAATCATTGTTTTACATATGTTACTTGTGATGTTCTGCTGGCTGAGATGTGCATGATCTGGGTGATGAAGAAAATCGTTCGGATTCCCACTAATTTTTCATGGTTATTACAACCAGATACTTCTAACGGATCATGCCATCTCTTGGACTACATATGTACTCCTTTATTATTGAGCAAATACTTTCCTTTGATTTTTTGCAAACCTCTTAGCAGTACTTTTTCTATCCTCTTTTTTGTGTTTTATTGGCTGATGAGATGTGCATTACCTGGGTGATGAAGAAAATCGACAGGTCACGCCATCTCCTGAAGTACATTTGCACATTTTTACTGCTTTAGACTAACTGTAGATGCATTCCTTCATTGGTTATGACCCTTATTGCTCATTGTGTTTTGTTGGGTTGAACTGCATGATTCTGGGTGATGAAGAAAATCATTCGGATTGCCACTGATATTTCATGATTAGTGTTAGCAGCTACTTCTGATGGATGAAACCATGATTAGTTTCAGGTGAATCGTAGCTTTGCTATTGCTTCATTTCATCTGATACAGGCATGAAATTGAACTGCACTTGATGCAGCGCCATTATGGTCCCTGAAATTAGCTTCTCTTATTGAATTTTTTTATTTCCTCGCCTGAGAACAACAGTATCATCATATTCTACCAGGCCTTTGTTTGTTTCTGTGAGCTTTCCTCTGTGGCTAGCACATATCATATGTGATCCATGTTGTCTCTTTTCGTCCCACTGAAGCTTGGAGCAAAGTGGCATATTACTTTTGTGATAACTGAGAGAACTGCGAGGCTTTCTTTTATACTTTGGAATATAATATTAGAATTAATACTATTTTTATTTGAAATTTGTTATTAGGCTATTAGCGTGAAACTTCCAAGTTATATCTATCCTTGCATTTCTTACTCCAATTGTGAAAGGACTATATATAGTTTGTGTGCTTCTGTGAATATATTTGACTACATTTTTATCATGCTGCTGTAATATGTAATGTAGTTTTCGAAGCATGTCTGCTGTTGTAAGTTGCTGCTCTGTCTTAATGCATATGTTGTGGGGACTCGCTCACTAAAAAATCTTGCAAGAATGATGTGATCATCTTTTTACAAAAAGTGGCATAGTTTCAGTTAGTTATGAGTTATGACTGAACTGGTATGTTGATGCCCATTACTCTAAGTTAAGTTTGCCGGAAACCATAGCTACGTTCTCTGTTCTATTGATGAAACCTTTGCACTTTGCAAATCAGGTGGACTACATAGCCAGCGACCAGCGAGCGCATGGGTGGCGCAAGTGGTGACGGAGAGCGGCCGGAGACTGTAATTGAGCTTGTGCTGGTGCTGCTGATCCTACTTGGATGGGCATGCTGCCTCTTCCATGTGGACTACATGACAACCATGGTGAGCTCTCTGCTCCCTGCATCTTATAGTAGTTGGCCTGAGATTATAGTTGGGCTGGAAATGAAATTCTTTAGTTTGATTTGTAAGATATAATACCAGTCTAAATCAGTGGATCATGGGTGATATACTATCTGCTTTCTTTTAGCAAATCTGTAGTAAGTACTGAGTACTTGTATGTACATAAACATTTTCATGTCCAGAACCATGACTTTACATACTCGTATGAAAAACATTCGCAACCTTTGTTCACTAGTTCCAACTAGTAATCGTGTATATATACGTAAGCTCCAAGCCTGATGTGCTTTAGGCGTTAAATCTGTGTATATATACGATCTTTTTGATGCATGTGTAACGCGACACACACATCAGGAAATCTGAATAACTTTGAGATAGTCACAGCTAAATCTGGTGTAGCTAGCTGGACTATGCAGCCATGAATCAGGAAGTAGGATATTCAGTTTTGCTAACAGAAAATAAATGTAATAAAAACTTTAAAAACTGCATAATAAGTAGTTGTTCATGTTTGGTTTTCTCTAATCTTTGTTTGTATGATTGAGGGCAAATTTAGAACACACACATCAGAGAAAAGAACCAAGTAAATTTGCCCTCAATCATACAAACAAAGCTTAGAGAAAACCAAACATGAACAAGCACTTATTATGCAGTTTTTAAAGTTTTTAATATATTTATTTTCTATTAGTAAAACTGAATATGCTACTTCCTGATTCATGGATGCATAGCCCAGCTAGCTACACCAGATTTAGCTGTAACTATCTCAAAGTTATTCAGATTTCCTGATGTGTGTGTCGCGTTATACATGCATCAAGAAGATCGTATATATACACAGATTTAACGCCTAAAGCACATCAGGCTTGGAGCTTACGTATATATACATGATTACTAGTTAGAACTAGTGAACATAGGTTGTGAATGATTTTCATACGAGTATGTATAGTCATGGGTCTGGACATGAAAATATTTATGTACATACAAGTACTGAGTACTTACTACAGATTTTCTAATAGAAAGCAGATAGTATATCACCCATGATCCACTGATTTAGACTGGTATTATATCTTACAAATCAAACTGAAGAAGTTCATTTCCAGCCCAACTATAATCTCAAGCGAACTACTATAAGATGCAGGGAGCAGAGAGCTCACCATGGGTGTCATGTAGTCCACATGGAAGAGGCAGCATGCCCGTCCAAGCAGGATCAGTAGCACCAGCATAAGCTCAATTACAGTCTTCGGCCGCTCTCCGTCACCACTTGCGCCACCCATGCGCTCGCTGGTCACTGGCTATGTAGTCCAACTGATTTGCAAATTGCAATGGTTTCATCAATAAAACAGAGAGTGCAGCTATGGTTTCTGGCAAACTTAACTTAGAGTTATGGGCATCAACATATCAGTTCAGTCATAACTCATAACTAACTGAAACTATGCCACTTTTCGTAAAAAGATGATCACATGATTCTTGCAAGATTTTTCAGTGAGTGAGTCCCCACAACATATGCATTAAGATAGAGCGGCAACTTACAACAGCAGACATGCGTCGAAAACTACATTACATATTACAGCAGCATGATAAAAATGTACTCAAATATATTCACAGAAGCACACAGACTATATATAGTCCTTTCACAATTGGAGTAAGAAATGCAAGAATAGTTATAACTTGGAAGTTTCGCGCTAATAGCCTCATAACAAATTTTAAATAAAAACAGTATTAATTCTAATATTATATGCCAAAGTAGAAAAGAAAGCCTCGCAATTCTCTCAGTTATCACAAAAGTAATATACCACTTTGCTCCAAGCTTCAGTGGGCCGAAAAGAGACAGCACGGATCACATAAGATATGTGTTAGCCACAGAGGCAAGCTCACACAAACAAACAAAGGGCCTGGTAGAATATGATGATACTGTTGTTCTCAGGCGAGGAAATAAAAAATTCAATAACAGAAGCTAATTTCAGGGACCATAATGGCGCTTCATCAAGTGCAGTTCAATTTCATGCCTGTATCAGATGAAATGAAGCAATAGCAAAGCTACGATTCACCTGAAACTAATACATGGTTTCATCCATCAGAAGTAGCTAGTTACACTAATCATGAAATATCAGTGGGAATCCAAAAAAAAATCTTCATCACCCGGAATCATGCAGTTCAACCCAACAGAACAAAATGAGCAATAAGGTTCATAACCAATGAAGGAATGCATGTATAGTCAGTCTAAAGCAGTAAAAATGTGCAAATGTACTTCAGGAGATGGCGTGACCCGTCGATTTTCTTGATCACCCAGGTAATGCACATCTCATCAGCCTGCAGAACACAAAAAAGAGGATAGAAAAAGTACTTCTAAGAGGTTTGCAAAAAATCAGAGGAAAGTATTTTCTCAATAATAAAGGAGTACATATGTAGTCCAAGAGATGGGATAATCCGTCAGAAGTATCTGGTTGTAATAATTATGAAAAATCAGTGGGAATCCGAATGATTTTCTTCATCACCCAGATCATGCACATCTCAGCCAGCAGAACATCACAAGTAACATATGTAAAACAATGATTCTGAGCATCAGCAAACAAAATTCTTCACACTACTATAAAGCATGAACTGTGACTGGTTTCTAAAATCCATGGGAATCATCATAAACATTTTTATAATGCAGACCAAATCATTTACCACCAGGAGAGTTTATATGAAAAAAGCTGAAGGTGTATCTATTAGAGTACCAGCAAATCAGACTGAACTTTCATAGAATGATTAGTATAACTAGACCCATTTTAGTTTAGCATTACATAAAAGACTAGTCTTAAAAGACTGGTAGCAGTCGCACTAGCAACTATTGAGCACTGAAGAAACAGGACAGGGAAATAGCATACCTTGATGGTGCACAGGCTACAGCCTCAGAACCCTGCAAAACCACAAACGACCCACTGGCTGGCGTTCGAGAAGTGGCCGTGCGGGAGCAGGCTGCACCCTGCCCCGCCGAGGCTCTGCACGCACGCAAAAACAACGAACACCCGTAAGCCTCCGCCACCATACCACCGCATGCAGATTCGAGGGGTGTGAGGCGCCGCTCACCTTGGAGAAGGGCGCGGTGTAGAGGAGCGCCGCCGCGAGCGCCGCCGCCACGGCCAGCAGCGGCAGCACCCGGCCAGTCCCAGCCGCCATTGGTCATCGACTCCCTCTCCTCCTCTGCGTCTGCGTGCAGCGGCGAGAGTCTCGTCCCCATCCGGGCGGGGCTGGGGACGGGACCGGGGGAGGGGAGGAGGATGAGGTGTGGTTATGGGGGAATGGAGAGATGGCCGGGAGAGCGGCGACGCGGAGCAGGATGGGATCTACACGAGGCCGTCGTCGGGGTTTGTGGCGTGGTGGAGGCGGCCGTGAGGAGGGAAGGAGGAGAGTGCAACGGAGGGAGGGCGCCGCCGCCGGTGACGGGAAGTTGTGGCGGCATCGATTTGGATCGGATCGTGATCTGAGGGAGGGAGAGGGCGGCGGCTGTGGGTGTGCGGAATCCGGGAGAGTGAGTGGAAGGGGAGCCGGAGGAGGTGGGGATCTGGCTCATGGAGGAGAGCGAGTGGAGGGGGACGGCGGTGTTGGGCAGAATCGATGGGGGTGGCGGCGCACGGAGGAGGGCGCGGCTAGGGTTTGGACGAGTGGAGAGGGAGCTGCGCTGATTCGGGAGGGGGGTGAGAGGGATGAGGGGTAGAGGGGGTGGGGGAAGAGGGCTGCCATCGGATCCGGGCCTATCCAACGGTGGTCGGGCATTATCCGCGTGAGGTGCTTGTGGACTAATCAGAATGCAATAAAGGCCTTGATGACTTTATGACCATATAAATAGGTCGTAATTGATTAAAAATAAGTTCTTTTGTAGGAGAAAAGCATTTTTCATTGTAGAAGTATAAAAAATAGTTTTGTTGTGATGAACCTACCAACTCTATGTATTAGACCAAATTTTATGTATAATTGACCAAATGATTTTATGTAAAATGCTTTTGATCCACGAAAAAATCATTTTCCATTTTTTGAGTGCCCAAAATGAACTTTTTTGTGAAGAACCTACCAAATATTTCTTGCAAAATTGTACCAACTCAATTTTCTAAAATACTAGGCCATATTTAATGTACAATTGATAAAATGGTTGGGTGTCAAAAGTTTTTATCCAACTCTCGTGAAAAAGACAAATTCCCGCAGATTCAGGTGGAAGCGGATCAAATTTGAACTGTGTCTACCTCATAGTTTGCTCTTTATTTTTTCTGAAAATCATTTCTAGGTACATAAGTATCTATTTAATCAGAGAAACACCCAAAAAAAATCCAAGACTCAACCACTATCTATTTAATCATTCCCGCCATTTTGACCGCATTTTGAAACGGGCATAAAAAATTAAAAAAAATCAAAAAAATGCAAAACCTTCGCATTGTGTCATTATATGTGGCCAAGTTAGCAGGAAAAATAATAAACTTGAAATACGGCAATTATTTTAAAAAAGTGTTCTCAGAAACGAGCTATCATGTGTGGAGATCAATGCCTTTCAAGCCAGATGATCAATCTTATGGCCACATTCATGGCATAGTTTGTTCAAATGATCTCATATTGTGCACAAGGGTGCATATTGGAATGGCAAACAATGTTGCCTAAGGGAGTTTTCATTTTCTTTGCACGGAAAATTCGTTTTTCCATTTTTCGAGTGCCCGAAATGAGGTTATTTTGTGAAGGACCTACCAAATATTTGTTGCAAAATTGTACCAAATCATTATTATGAAAAAACTAGGCCATATTTAATGCACAATTGACCAAATGGTTGGGTGTCAAAAGATTTGATCTACTTTTGGTGAAAAAGACAAATTTCTGCTGATTCAGTTGGAAGCGGGTCAAATTTGAACTGCAGCTGCCTCATAGCTTGCTCTTTTTTTTCCAAAAATAATTTCTAGTTACATAAGTATCTATTTAATCAGAGAAACTCCAAAAAAAATCCAAGATTCAACCACTAGCTAGGAACGGTCAAGCCCGCCGTTTTGACCGCATTTTGAAACGGGCATAAAAAATTAAAAAAAATCAAAAAATTGGAAAACCTTCGCATTGTTTCATTATATGTGACCAAGTTTATAGGAAAAATAATAAACTTGTAATATGATAATTATTTTCAAAAAGCGTTCTCAGAAATGAGCTATCAAGTGTGAAGATTCATGGCTTTTAAGCCAAATGATCAATCTTATGGCCACATTCATGGCATAGTTTGTTCAAATGAAATCATATTGTGCACAAGGGTGCATCTTGGAATTCCAAACAATGTTGCCTAAGGGCGTTTTCATTTTCTTTGCACGGAAAATTCATTTTCCATTTTCCGAGTGCTCAAAATGAGTTTTTTTTGTGAAGGACCTACCATATATTTGTTGCAAAATTGGACCTAATCAATTTTATAAAATACTAGGCCATATTTAATGCACAATTGACAAAATGGTTGGGTGTCAAAAATTTTGATCCACCTCTGGTGAAAAAGACAAATTCCCATCGATTCAGCTGGAAGCGGGTGAAATTTGAACTGCACCTGCCTCATAGTTTGCTCTTTATTTTTCCAAAACTCATTTCTAGGTAAATAAGTATCTATTTAATCAGAAATACATGGTTTGATGGCGAGACATCGAGGTTTCGACGGTGGCTGAGGGCCCCAACTCTAGAGCGCGTAAGCTCGCATGCCCGCCGCATGGCCACCGCGTGACCGTGGCGTTGCCATGTGTTCTGGGTGGCCTAGGCATGTCTAGTGGGTTGGGCACTCCCCACGTAGATGCTAGGAAGAAAATCACAACATAAGATTCTCACGACGAGACCGATCGATGCTCAAACATGAATAAGCAGCCAAGTGTTTGATTTGCGATACGGAAAATGCACATGGCTAATGGGCGTGAGTTTTGGCTGAGGATGATCAGTTACTAAGAAGACCGTCTTCACAGATTTTCACCTCAAAAGGAGGAGCCTAGGTGGTACTTGCTTTGCAAAGTACCACACTGGACATAAATACGAATGTTGAAGCTGGGCTCAAAATAATGAATGGAATGAGCTGGCATTTGGTGGAGGATGGTTATTTGGGCATAGGAAAGCACTGTAGAAAATGGATACCATTTGGACATGCCAAAGTGGTACTTCCTTCACAAAGTGCTGCTTTGAACATGATAGGAAAATGAATATTGTTGAGTCATTTTTGAACTAGGCAAGGAAGGTTTTTGACATATCTGATGAAGATATGATTCAAACAATTTATGATAATTTTTTGCGAATTTTTGGAATAACAAAAATATAGGTTGCTTCACAACCTAGGGCAAAAATTGACACATGGACATGACACATAGGCAAAACTGACGAGATGGCGCCTAGTCATCACAACCCACCACAATCTACAAGGCTATGACCATCTATATTGGTCATTAACAACTAGAAATAAGGCAGCGGACCTGCACTGTTTGCTTTGTGACCATTTCATGTAAGGAAATTACGACCTTTCTGACCAAAACGGTCGCAATGGTTTAGGGTTTGGAGCCCCCGAACAGCTTTTGACCAATTAGTCCCAAATGGTCATAGATCTATGAACAATTCTTCCAGTTTCACTGAAAGAAGGTCACTAGTTGACATATTTCTTGTAGTGCCTTTGACCTCCATCTGTCGTCTACCTCTCTCCCGAGGTCTCCCTTAATGGCGCCTGAGCCTCTGTTTAATGGCGTGGCAATGTCTCACTCGACTGAGATTTAAGAGAAAAAAATGAAAATATGAAAAGAAAATTTTGCACGAATCTTGATGTAAGATCCGACGGACCTATATAGCATCTACTATGAATTATAGCAGGACTGATGAATGTGCAGGCCACACACGGCACCAACACGACACAAGCTTCGTCTACCTGGTGCGCATGCAGTCGGGTGAGTTGTCCAAGTATAGACACAACCAGGCCCTCGTTGGTATCCGCGCCTTGACTTTGGCTGGTCATAGTTGAGAGTAGCATAGACTAGTTACTAGTCTATGTTACTAGTCTATGTTACTAGTACCTTCATAGTGGGTAGTGTCATATAGTATATGCATAATTTGGCGACGAGCGCTCCCTATATGTACCACCTTTTTTATTTAATTACATCTTGTTAGTTTTTCTCCATTGCGCAATCCATCGATACTACTACTACTGTACAAATGTATACATTTTTTAAAAGGCTAGAGGGCGGGGCAGTGTAGCTTGGTCCTTTTCACGAGAGGCGAGGGCCTTTGTGATTTGATGGCTCATTACTGCTGGAAGGCGGGGCCTTGTGATTTGACTGCTCATATAAATGTGCCAATGACCTGAGGAGGAGCAAAGAACCTTGCGGTATACTCAAGTTTTCCACTAGAGTACGACGGAGGAGCACGAAACATGACAGCCCAGTGCCATATCCTCTACTCTCTACTCTTATTATATATTACTAGCAAGAGGCATTGTTCTATTGTCGATAAAGAATGATCTAATTTGCTTGTCATCTCATTTTTAGCATTGTTCTATTCATGCCTCGCAGAGAAGGTGACACGTGCGGCGAAACACCCGAAGCAAAATAAGAAACACCGGAGCAAAAGTAGAAGGAGGATTATCACCCCCAAAAAAGAAGGAAGACGCACACACAAGTCTGGGGCGCTGCTCTCACTACATGAAGGGTTGCTGGTCGCGGAGTCATAACTGCTTCTTCATCGCCTCCTCGACCTCCCTCTCCTTGCACGTCTCCTCTGCCATCTTCATCATTGTGTCCATGATGCGGGATTTCTCGACGTGAGCCTTCATCATCTGTTCCATGGCCGCATTACGTTCCTTGACAGCAGCCGGGTGCTCGATGCGGAGCTTCGCCAACTCCTCCTTGTGTTCCATGATGAGGGCCTGCAACATCTTCATCGAGGAACTACTATTCTCATGGAGCTTCTTCCAGCCGGTGTTCTCCTCCTTTAGCAGGTCGAGCTCGTGGTAGAGCTTCGCGTTGTCCTCCTGAAGTTGCAGGATTTCGCCTGTCGCCTTCTTCTTCGAGGCAATGCTCTTCTTCAGCAGCACCACCAAGCCGGCGGTCAACTCCCCCTGCTCATTGAGCTCAGTGGGCATGTCATCGAGGCTCTCCTTTAGCAGCTCCACCAAGCCATGGATGAACTCCTTCTGCTTATTGAGGTTCCTATTGAGCTGATCGGGCATGCCGTCGAGGGATAATGACTCCAGCACCGCCTGCTCGGCATGTTCACCTCCGCGTCTAGGGCGCTCCTGGGAGCCATCGCCTGCCCAAGAGAGATCTTTTGAGGTCTCTGTGTGTCAGCGAGCCCTCTCTTTTTTTCCACAGCTTTGGTTGCCGCTCCCTTGTTACGAGTAGTTCTCGACCTAGAGCTCTGCATACCGGCCATTGCAAGGATGGAAGAAGAAGTAGGACTTATGAGGAGGAAGGTAGAGTAATTTTCGGTTAGGTAGTTGCCCTTTTTATTACCTAAGTACTCGCACAAGTACTAAAACCTGCATAGTGGGAACACGTTTAGGTTTGGTACGTACTGGTAGGTGTGAGCAGGCTTGCACTTAATTGTAGCACTAGCACTTTCGAGTGTGATGGGAACAAGGTAAAGATTAATTGATGGTTTTTGGTTTCGAAGCCCGAAACGGCTCCCTATGAGTTTAGTGGAACATAAATTTCAAGTAGACTACACAGCTCAGATGCGTAAGTAATATGTTACTGTGAAAAATTGGCACAAAATACGAAGGAGACCAATGGAAGTAGTACTAGTAACCCATGATTTAACTACTCGCATGCACGCAGTGGGGGAGTAATGTCTATCTTCCGCCCTCACGTCCACTCAATTTTCATGCACTATATTAATTAACCATCAATGAAGTGAAGGACTTTACACGCGTCAAATTATCACATGGGGTGGATCTTGGTACAAAATTGCGTCAGCCCATGTACCCGCTTGTGCGTGCGAGGGAATGAGTGCGTGCGTAGCATGCGTGCACATCTTCACTTCGTGCATGTTCTGCCAGTGCGGCTCAGGGAGGACGAGTATATTCTTCTGGAACTAGCAGCACGTCACTGTGATCAATCCACACAAGGATGTCGCGACAACACCTCCACATGTGCCACGTGCCCACGTGGCTTCATGAACCGTAAGAGAGACACTGTGTAGCATGCCATTGTGTTTTGCACATACTCGAAGTACTAGTAAGGTACACGTGCATTGCACGAGTCAAATTTTGCAACCAAATTACGAATAAATACCACATTGTAGCATGTAAGCTATGAGTCATATATGCCTGATGTAGATGTTCGTTTAATTTTTATAGTTCATCTCATTCAAAATCAATTAGTTTTTATAAAAAAGCTAGGGCCTCTTTGATTCGTAGGATTTCCAAAAGGCGGGACTAGGAAGAACATGGAATTAGAGTGGAATGTCGTCTTGAATCCTACAAGATGGTACGAGTGTTTGATTGTGCATAGACAAAACGCAGAATTCTTTCAACGAGGTTTGAGTGGATGGGATGTTTCCTACGAAATCTAGTGCAAATGAATCATATGGAAAAATTCCTATCGTTTACAATCCTATGAATCAAACAACCAAGATAGGAAAAATTCCTAAGAATTAGAATCCTCCAAAATTCCTTCGAGAATACTTTGAATCAAAGAAGCCCTTAATCTATTTTATGATTCATGGAATTGTGCGTTGTAAAGCATAAAGTACAAACAATGAATGGAAATTCAACTAGAAAAAAAGTTTGGGCAGTTACGATACGGAAGATTCTAGAACAAAGGAGAACCACTGTTGTTTTGAGATTTGTGCATTATGCTTAAGTTCAACCATGGAGTCAGCTAGATTGTACATGTGGCAAAATCCGGTGGGGGGCTAGAAGATGGTGCGATGGCGAGGGGCCGAGTGGAGGGAGACTATGAAGGAGTGCACAACTGCGAGATCGATATTGAGAGAGAGGGAGCGAGAACGTGCACTGTTGCGTAAAGTGACGGAGCCATGAAAAATGTCCCATGAGCTAGGGGGGCAAGCATTGTTAATCCTTTATGAGGAGGGCCAATTCATCAACTTAAACAATTTCTACCAGCAATTGTCTAATGATCACATTCATATTATCCTCGATATATAGTGATGTTAGGGAGGGGGTAGGGCCCTTGCTGCCCCCTATCTTGGCTATTGTGCGCGCGTCTGAGAGATGAAGCGAAAGTCATGGATGATGAGACGGGGGCGTTGGATATATAATTAATGTGGGTGTATTAGCTATATATGTAATCCTATATAGAGATGTATAGATTGATCGATGTGGGTGTGGGAAAGAGGGTGAGACCTCACTAGATATATAGATTGATCGGTTTATGTGGAAAACTATGAAAAACCCAGCTATATACACACACACAAACACATAGAGGAACATCGATCGTTGCACATGCACGTCAGAGATAAAGAATGCCCGATATGATGGAGAGGGGGATGTGTGTGTGTGTGTGCCTTCATGGGAGACCGACTTGAAGAAAAAGATTGCACGTGTGCTATGGATAATGCCGACTGGTAGTGTGTGTGTGCATGCATGCACGAGAGGAAGTTAGTGGTACAATTTGTCGGCGTTTTGGGAACAGGGGTCCCCAGACTTGCCTGCCTGCGGCCTGCAGCGTGGCTCAAGTGGGGGCCCAGCGCGGCCCATCTTCATCAACTCAAGCTCAAGACCCTCCCGAGGGGCCAAGCCTCGCGGGCCGAGACGACCAGAAGCTTCCTCAAAGGCAGCCTCATCAGGCAGGATCGCGAGGAGGCGGAGAGATCAAGGCAGGGGTACCTCGCGAGGAGCCCGTGACACAAGCCATGACGATCGAGACCAGGCGGGCTACACGCGGGCGCCGGCCTGCGCAGTGTCCTTGTTTCCCCTTTGGTGCAAAGGGGGCAAGCACAAGCCAAGGCACCAGGCAAAGGTTACCATTCCGGTGCAAGACCAGCAGAGCGGCAGGACGGAGGTCACCGTGGAGCCCAAGACGGTGTCATCACCAGAGCTTTTGGCAGCCGAAGACCACCTTTGTTCAGGATAACTTGCACTATATGTTCCCCTTCAAAATGGCCAATTGTTGGCACCCTTCCTTCTCAATTATTTGGGGAGAGTCCCAGGGTCTCTATAAATAGAGCTAGCCACCAGATTGTAGGGGGATGGGGACAATGATCTAGAGAGAGGGCGAGAGATCTGGTAGAACCCTAGCAGAGAGAGAGAGAGAGGCAACTGAAGTCACCCTAGCAGTTCGTCACACCAGCTCAAGAAAACCTCTCGCGAGGCTGTTCTTCCCTTGTACTGTTCATCATCAGCCCCTAAGGCAATCCGCCACACCACACACTGGAGTAGGGTATTACACCACAACGATGGCCCGAACCAGTATAAACCTCGTGTCCCTTGTATTGTTCACTGTTTCCAGCTTAGATCACGCGAGGAGATCGAACGTAGATCGGTAGGGGAGAGATCTCCGCGTGCACCCCAGTGTTCAAACCTCAAGGGTCTGCCGGAACCCGAAATCCGACACAATTATAAAGAGAAGACCAATGTGTGGGTGTAAAAGACTAGGTGAGGTCATAATCAATGTAAAGTTGAATTCAAATATTTGAATAAGAGATCATGATGTTTTAAACCCATGCATGCATGAATATAACGGAGATCTGCGCGGTGTTGTTTGGAAACGAGCATGTTGCAATGTATACACATTGAACAAGGTCAGATTGGTTTGAATTTGAGATACCGATGGCAGACATTATTTGGCCACATTGCATCTGTGCATGGACAAACTATCCTAATTGGAGACGACGGGTGGCTTTCGCATCACATATCTATATCTATACCCCTATATATATATATATATTATGTTTTTTATATATTGTGCGGATAACTTTAACTTTGAAAGATGTTCGTTGGATGAGGCCAATCCGATGGTGCTGAGCTAGCAAATTTGAGCACTACTGGCCGTTGGATATCATCTAGATTCCACCAGATTTTGCCACATGTACAATCTAGAAGATTCTATGGTTGAACTTAAGCATAATGCACAAACCTGAAAACACAAGCACTTCATCTTTGTTTTAGAATCTTCCGTATCATAATTTCCCAAATGTTTTTCTACATGATTTGTTTTTACTTGATTCCTTACAATGCACAATTCCATGAATCTTAAAATAAATTAGCTTTCTTATAAAAACTAGATGATTTTGAATGAAATGAACTATAAGAATTAAACGAACATCTACATCATGCATATATGACTCAAAGTTTAGATGCTATAATGTGGTATTTGTTCATAATTTGGTTGCCAAATCTCATGTGTGCAATGCACACGTACCTTACTAGTCTAAATGGTGTCTATGTGTGTCTGTTGTGCGTGTTAAACACATTGTACGTAGTACATCATACTAGTCTAAATTGTCTTTTTTTGGGTACACATTAAGTTTGTTCTCCCGAAATTTCCAGCCGCGCCTTGTTATGCCGAAATTTCAAGCCGCGCCTTGTTATGCCGAAATTTGAAGCTACGAAAGTCCCGCCTCTTCAATCCGCGCCTTGTTAGTCCGAAATATTTAAGATATATCTTTGTCTCGCTGTGCTCCGACAACTCCCTCCATCTCAACCCGCGCCTTGCTATTCCAAAATTACAACGCGCGTGAAAACTCCCACCTCATGTGAAATCCCGACACACAAAATGCTCGTGATACCCCTGAACCGAAAGAACCACCTCAAATCGGTGGGGGTACTTTCGTAACTTACCCCACATTTCAGACAAGCGCGTCCCTAAGCCATGGTTCCTCACTCCCATCCCATCCGCCCACCCATTCATACACCAAGGCCGAGAAAACCCGCGAAGCCCCACACCCTCCTCTGTCCGCCACCCAGTCGGAGCCTCTTCCCCAACGACAACGTCCATAGAAACACCTCGATATCCCTCGTCCACCGTACCATATGAGTTTCCATCGTCGATTTGGTCGTCCCGCCGGTTCAGCCACCCCATCCTCCACCTCCAAGGAGCTGCCCTAACATTCCCCTCGTCTTTCGCGCCACCTCCATTCCCACACCGCCGTCTTCACCTGCACCACCGGAAGAGCATCATCATCACCGTTTCCTTGGATGAAGCTGCGGCCTAATCAGCGCCACCAAAGAGGTTGTACACTAATCGCCGCATTTTCTTCTTGATTCGATCTCATGGTGCTGCCGGCGCTCGGTCCCGTGCCAACACGGCGCGGCTCCATCCACGCCGGCGTCTCCGGCCACTTCCTCCACGGCGTCGCTCGCTCGGCGGCGACGTCCACATCAGTAAGAGCTGCTGCTTTAGCTCTCGCTCGCGCTTGCTGCTGTGCTCTTGTTCTCGGTCGCCTACCTGGTCTGCTCTTTTTTGCTCTTGCTCACGCTGCTGCTCTTGATCTTGCTTTTTCTTGCGATGCTGCTCCGATTTAGCTACACTTCAGTCGACTGAATCGACTTTTGGGTCAGTCGATTTTCAGGGGGTGGGGGGCTCACCGGAGAGGTACCCCACTACCTATCTTAGGGTTCAGGGTGGGCGCGGTGGTCGCCAGGGGCGGTGGCATGGGGGTCGCCGTACAAAAAGCTTGCCACCGGGGGGGGGGCTATAGGGATGGCCATGGCGGCGGCGGACCTATGGTGGGGAGTGTTTTCGGGGCGGGCGGGGTGGGCACCACCAGCCACGAGCGACGGGGGCAGCTGTTTGGCCGGTGGTGGCTGGCGGCTCAGGGGGTGGAGGTTGAAGATGAACTACAGGCCCATGATTTCGTATCCAACGGCTGCAAAATCGACTGACCAGAGATGAAAAAGTCAGTCCACTGACTTGTAGCCTCACCTCCAGTGCGTTCAGTTTCGATAGTAAAATTCAGTTTCGACAGCAAAATTCAGTTTCGATAGTTAAGTTCAGTTTCGACAGTTAAATTCAGTTTCGACAGTTAAGTTCAGAGATGAGCGGCTGATGTATACATCTAGCACTTTGTGGTTATGTATTTTACGTCATCTATTGGAGATGCTATTAGAATTCCACTTAGGTTAACGTTGTCTCTCTTGTCCTGCTTCAGCCTCGGCATCGTACAACTCACCGGCGCTGCTCCAACGACGAAACCCTCCATCACAGCGGAGCAGTACCTCGGGCTCCATCTCCAGACGCCTAAGATCTTCTTCCCCTCCTCCAACAGCCAAGTCAGCCAGAGCATCCTCACCGTCCAACCCAATCACGCTGAGATCGACATGGCTTGGCCAAAGAGATTGTACACTTCTTGTGGTTTGACTTAATCTCAACATGCTTCTTTGCATCCTGTGATCTTCCAATTCTTGTAAACCAAACACCCAGATTGCAGAAATCCTGTGTTTTTAAATTCTCTGTTTTGCACGTGCATCCCTATACTATTCCTGTCTATTTCCTATCCCTGCATTGTTAGAATACTTAAATTCAAACAAGCCCTTACATAATTACTTCTGTTACAGATATGTGTCAAAGAAAACCTTGTGTTGTTTGTCCTGCTCCTGCGGTGCTGTGTTCCACCCCAGCTCAGCTACTCCAACGACAGAAGGGTTCACAACAGTAGGGATCCGCTCTCCACACTGTCTTTCACTGCCTCAGATCTTCTTCCTCGCCGCCGGCAGCCACGACAACTGCATTACCATAATCAGCTGAGCAGATGACCTTGAGGACTACACATGTCCGCAAGAGAGGTCGCACTCTTCCGTTTCTGCTTATGTTATGCATCGCTTAATATGATGGCATGCCACTCTATCGTCGTGTTCACCTATTAGACTCCGACTCAGGTCCAAACTTATGCTGAAACTTGAGTTTTTAAATGGTTGTGGGGTACATATTGGGGCAGCAATCAATACTATGTATCTACTATCTGGTTAATCTCGGGTGTCTACTATGAGTTTCATGTTGGGTGCAAACAAACATTAAAGAAGCCATTATCTGTATTTTTTAACTAAAGGTATTATCTGCCTGCTATCATTTGTTTTGGGTCTATCCACAATTTGCTACCATCACTCTAGATTTGTGGATGCACTCCTTACATAATCTCACTGTGTTTTATTCCTATGCATGTCAGTTATTTTACACAATGGAACTGAGCATGTAGAGCAAAAGAGACGAGCCTTGCGTGGCAATAAAATTTCATGCAGACGTCGCTCCATGGTGGGCGCAAAGGCAGCCCCCCTCCACCTATTTCGGATCATAATCAAGAGGAAGATAACTGTTCTAAGGGGGATTGAGAAGCAGAAGACCACTCCTATTTACCCCATGAGGTCTTCGCTCTAACTTGGCATGCTGATGTTGGTAATATCATGCATATGGTGCCTTGCATTTCTTACTGTATACATCAAAGATGTCATCTGCTTAGTTTAGAGATGATTTGTGTCAATGCCATCTGTTTAGTTTCTTTATCGTATATGTGAATCATGCAATGCCATCTTGTTTAGCCAAGCATCATATATGTGAATTTTGCAATGCCACCCTGGTTAGCCAGTCATCTTATATGTGAATTGTATCATGGCATCAATTTTTTGTTACGTGTTAAATTTGTCAACAATTTTAGTACATTCAATTACTCTTCCTATCATCAGCCATTCAGCACGGTCACGGAAAAATCTGGAGTGGAAACAAGGTCATCAGAGCAGACACTGATATCTGACGAAGTGCATGTCTTGCTAGTTACAGTTAGCTCCTTAGAGGAGGATTCAGAGACAGATGACCAGTCCTATCCCCCCCCCCCCAAGTTGCATGCTGTAACTTGGCAGGGTTATGATGCTCATATCGTGCGTATGGTATCTTGCGTTGCTATGTCATTTGCTTAGTTTAGACATCCTTTGTGTAAATGCCACCTGTTTAGTGTCTAATTACCATATATGTGAATTATGCAATGCCATCTTGTTGCAAAACATTATATATGTGAATTATGCAATGCTATCTTGTTGCAAGGCATTATACATGTGAATTATGCAATGCCATGCTGTTTAGCCAAGCGTCATATATGTGAATTATATCATGCCGTCCTTTTTTTGTATTTATCATTGCTTTTGTCAACAGTGTTTGTATATTCAACTGCTCTTCCTGTGCATCAGCCATTTGAATTGGTGATGGAGAAATCTGGAGTGAAAACAAGGTCTTTAGACACTAGTGCAGAACTGGGCAATAGCACCGGTTTGTAAGGCCCTTTAGTGCCGGTTCCATAACCGGCACTAAAGTGTGGGCACTAAAGGCCCCCCCTTTAGTACCGGTTCAGCACGAACCGGTGCTAAAGGGCAACCACGTGGCACGAGCCAGCTCCGAGGGCCGGGAGCCCTTTAGTACCGGTTGGTAACACCAACCAGTACTAAAATGTTTGGGGGGTTTTTGGTTTTATGATTTCTTTTTCATTTAATTTTGTGTTTTCCATTTTAATTCTTTTTCGTTTGCGGGTATTTTACGATACTACACATTGTACACGTTATGCATATATATATAAATAGAATTTCTAGTAGAACCAATCATATATATATCATCAATGTCTCACAAACCACCAAATTAATTCACACATATATACACACATGTATAGCTATATACAATTTCTCCTACATATGCATTTTGCCTTCGGAGCTAGTGGCATTAGCCTAATTGGTGCCTTCGGAGCACGATGACAATTGGAAGTGGTTCATGACCTGGTCGACGGGGCCGGTAGTGGGTAATAGTATTCTCCCTTCGGATTTATGACCTGGTCGAGCAAAAATCCCGCTATTTCCTCTTGAAGTGCTGCTACGCGCTCCGTTTTTAGGAGCTTGTCCCGCACCTCTGTGAACTGTTAAGAAGGAGATCAATATGCATGTGTATTAGTTGTGTGACTAGATATCGATAATGGTGTAAAAATTGTGAATAGTGTTCTGACAAGCGTACCCATTCCTGTCTTTGAGATCTGCTCCTTTCGGACGCCATCATGCGAATGTTCTCGCAAACCAGAATGCACACAGATTAGTCCCCTGCGCCTGCTGCAGGGCCTTTATTACGAGACTAGAATTTAATTTGATCGAATAATAATTAATCAAGCATGATAATTAAAGGGATGGCAGCTAGCTAGCTAGCTAGTACTACTTAATGACTTACCTGGGGTCGAAACCATTTCAGCTGTCATTTCCATTCGCCTTCCGTGACGCTAATGAACCTTGCCCAAGCCCTGCCCGCCGACAAAGAAAATGAATAAAGGGGTTATTAAATAGTTCATATCATGAAATGACGAACTAAATAGGCCGAGATATATAGTTAATAATGATTGAAATTACCTGTTGACTATCCCAAACAAGGTGTTATAGTCACTATTTGCTTTGAGTAGTGAGTCCAGTATTTCAACTGTTCCGACGTCAACTTTAATGACACACAAGATCCAGTGAAATCTGCATGCACACACGTTTGCATGTCTTAATTAAGCGGGCATATGTAAGCAAAAGCATGTAACTAGCTAGTAGGCAAAAACAGAGAATTTGTAGTACAAGAAAGTGTGACTCACTGGAAGTTGTAAGGAAGTAGTATATCTTCATTGTATTTGAGGCGCGTCAAGAACTCTATCATGCTGTCCTCTACCTGCTTTTCATGATGCTTGTTTATTTTCCATGTGTATTCATTAACGGTGTTTGGGTCAATGAACCCAATGCCATAGCGTCCACCTTTTCTCATTTCATACATCTTCATCCTGCATAATACCATAGAAAATAATATAGTGAGGATAATTACAGGTAATGATTGATCAAAAGGATCTCTACAACTAGCTTGAGACTTAAATTACAGAAAGAAATCACTTACAGACAATAGCAACTGACGATAGATTTGTCGAGTGCATCTTGATTGTATAACTGAAACAGTTCAGAATACTCAACGGTCATAGGTTTCTGATGGTAGTAATGATCCTTCTTGACTTGCACCATGAGGGACTCTCGATCGGATCTCGTGGTAATGTCCATGTACCATTGATGCAATTCATACATTCTCATTGGGAGCTTCTTGACCTCTTCTGGTTTGACCAAAGGTTGGCCCCAGGCATATTTCCATTTTATTTCCTCCTCTGTAAGCACAGGCATGCCTTCGATCTCGAGGTGTTTTCCAATAGTGATGTTGAGAGTTTCAGCCTGCATTATATGCTCCTGGGTTATTACCACATCGCCCACCTCGGGAACGTAAACTGTTTGCCCACAATAATATTGGGCGCGCGTACTGTCACATGTTGTTGGCGGCACAACAAGCGGGGGGATCGATTGCGCCGCTTGTTTTCCTAGCTGGGCAACAGTTTTCCCGCATTTTTTGACAGCTGCTTGTTGTTTGCTCGAGCTCGAGCTCGCCTCCTTCTGTAGACATTGTCGATGTAACTTACTGATGTGGCACTCATAGTGTGTGTCAACAGGCTTAGGAGCTGGTGCTTGAGCCATATGAATGAAGTGGTCAACTACTTCCACAGGCACTTTCTCCCTTGGCGGCGGTGGTGGTTTCGGTCCAAAATGGGCATCGACTTCTGCCCGCACTATGGCATTGGTTTGCTCCTCGGTCTTGTCGTAAGCCCTCTCAGAAGAGGAGTAGTGAGGTTTGGACCATATTTATATCGCTTGCCTCCGCCTGTACTTCCTGTACTATGACCTCGACTCGTACCGCTACGCACCATAGCTGCGGGGTGTCTCTTCTGCGATTGCTTAGGCGGCAGAGACGGCTGACAGGGCTGATTTGGACGAGGAGCGGTGGCCTGAAGCTATGTCGGACTTGGAGGAGGAGTGGCCTGAGGTTGTGCCGGACTTGGAGGAGGAGTGGACGTCTGACGCTGTGTCGTACATGGAGGAGGAGTGGCCTGACACTTTGCCGGACTTGGAGGAGGAGGAGTAGCCTCATGCGTTGGTGGACTTGGAGGAGCGGGAGTCTGCTGACTCGGTGGCGGACTTCGACGAGGAGTCGGGTGACGCGGTGTCGGTGGCCTTCGAAAGATGATGGAATCCTTTCTCCATAGGATGATACAATGTTTGGCATCTCCGAGTGTGTGCTCCTCGTCACCTCCAGGAATGTCAAGCTCTAGCCCTGAATATTGGTCCACCACCTCATCAACCACGACACGAGCATAGCCTGCTGGAATCGGGTTGCATTGGAAGGTTGCATTGGGGGAATTTGTATAAGCAACGCCGTCCGCCACCTTCAAGGATATGTTCTTAATTTTGTGGTGTAGCTCACAGTTAGTGTTCTCCGCGATGTCATCCACGGGGTATCTATCCAGCATTGCGTCAAACGGGGCAGAACCCACGCTGCTTCTCGGCATGGATGGGGCGGTGGTATCCAATGCTGGATCATCCGCTAGCTGCTGCAACTGCTGAGACCCCCTTTGCTGGCTAAGTGAGTCGATCTGCTCCTGCTGCCGCTGGAATTTGACTACCAAGTCCGCGTGCGCTGATTCTAGGCCTTGAAGGCGTTCATAGTCCAACTTCCTCTTCTCCTCCTCCATCTTCCTCTGCTTCTCCTCCGCAATCTTCCTTCTTGCACGAGTTCTGTAGTCGGCGTTCCAGTCCAAAAACCCCTCATACCACGGAATATCGCCCTTGCCTCATGTTCTTCCCGGGTGTTCAGGATTTCCCAGAGCACGCATAAGCTTGTCGTTCTCTCTGTTGGGCTGGAACACCCCCGTTCGAGCCTCTTCTATTGCAACAAGTATATTATCGTCGGCTCCGTTCAGACATGCCTTCGTCGAAACTTTGCCTGTCTACGGGTCCAACTCCCCCCCCCATGCGCATAGAACCAAGTCCTACACCTGGGGGGCTAGCTCTTAGTAACTGGAGTGACACCTGCATCCTCCATCTCTTTCTCAGACTTATCCCACTTAGGCATTGCCACCGTGTAGCCACCTGGCCCCAGCTTATGGAACTTATCCTTTTTTCAGCATTCTTCTTGTTTATTCTCGACCGTTCCTTAGCTAATTCTGAATCCTTGAATTTCACGAAATCGTCCCAATGAGCACTTTGATTCTCTAGTGTTCCCTCGAATACTGGAGTCTTCCTTCCTCCCTTGATGTACTTGTCCCATTCACGATTCTTGTGGTTCTTGAATGCAACCGCCATCTTCCTAAGATCAGCGTCCTTGACTTTCTGCACATCTGCTTCTATGAAATGATCTGGTAGGGTGAAATGTTCCATGAGAGTATCCCAAAGCAGACTTTTTTGTCTATCGTCGACAAAAGTAAGATCTGGATGTGGCTTTGTTGGCTCTCTCCATTCTTGAAGGGAGATTGGGAGTTGGTCCTTCACAAGAACTTCACACTGACGAACAAACTTGTCCGCAATATTCTTAGGCGCTAATGGTTCGCCATTAGGTCTGATTGCCTCGATATTATACTTTATGCCCTCCTTCAACTTTTTGTTCGGGCCTCGTTTTGTCCTGTTGCCTGAAGATTTGCTCGATCTGGATGGTTGAAAGAAGAAAGATCGATTCGTTAATATATCTTCAACTCATTTAAAACATGTGATGATCACCAGATGCCTGCTTATATAAATATATATACCTCACCGGTCTTTGTTGTTTCAGGATCAACATGTTCTTCGTCATTGTCATAATCGTAGTTCGTGACTTCATCCATTCGGTCGTCGCGATCGAATATCATATCACCCTCTCCGGTGTTGTTTAGAAATTCGGAGCCGTCATAATATTCTTCATTCTGATCATCATCTGGCCCGCGTATGATATCGAACATGCTCTGTTCTCCCTCTCTGTCGGTATTGTCCGCCATAGCTTTTATTTAACTAATCCAAAAAAATATAAAACAATTTTGTATTCAAATTACATCGTCTCGAATAATAGATATAATCTCGAATACATAGTCTTGAATAATATATATAATCTCGAATACATCGTCTCGAATAATAGATATAATCTCGAATACATCGTCTCGAATAATAGATATAATATTGAATACATCACTGGCTAGGTAGCTAATAAAGATCGAATACTACAGAAGTATCTAGGACACTCGCGGTTCCTGCAGCGCGGGCGGTGGACACCCAAGGAGAAGGAACCCTCACAGGATCATAACTGAAGTGAGATCCCTGAAGAAACTGCCAGGTATTGGAGAACCTGCCGCCCTCTAACGCAACCATGTAGCGATGGACGTGCTCGTCCTCCTCCCTGACACAGCAACGTACCAACTCCGGCGGGGCCGGCTCCCTCCGGACCGAAACTGGCCCATGCGAATGCCACCAAACGAGATCAGGGTCGACGACGGGACCCGGCGCCGGGTTCCTCATCAAGCGGCGCGCCCCTCCAGGCACCACCTCCCAGTGCCAGCCCGGCGGAGCCCAGTCCCGGACATGGGTCAGCTGGACGTCGTCGCGGACGTGTCGACGGCGAGGATGCGGGCCGGGCATCGTCGAGAACAAATATTAGCTATATGCCCGCAAAAAGTAACATTTTTTTAATGATTGGATTTTGATACCTAAAATTTCTAACATTTCTATATAACTAACATTTCTATAACATTTCTAACAATGCTATATAAAGCTAACAATTCTATAACATTTCTAATATTTCTATAACTCAAAAACAGAAAAAAAATTATAACATTTCTATATATATAACTAATATTTGTAATATTTCTAGAACTAAAAAAAGAAAAATTTCTAACTTTTTTATTACTATTTCTATAACTAAAAAACAGAAAAATTTCTAACAATTCTAACAATTTTATAACTATTTCTATAACTAAATAACAGAAAAATTTCTAACAATTCTAATTATTCTAACAATTCTAACATTTCTAACTATTCTAACTATTCTAACAATTTCTAACAATTCTAACAATTTCTAACAATTCTAACAATCCTAACTATTCTAACATTTCTAACTATTCTAACATTTCTAACTATTTCTAAAAAACAGAAAAATTTCTAACAATTTCTAAAAAACAGAAAAATTTCTAACTATTTGTATAACTAAAAAACAAAAAATGTATGTGTGTGTGCGCGCTCACCGGCGAGGCGAGAGGCAACGGGGGCGGCGACGGGGGGCGGCGACGGGGACGGCGACGGGCGCGGCCACGACGGGGATGACGACGACGGGGGCAGGGACGGGGCGGCGACGACGGGGACAGGGACGTACGGGCCGGGGCAGCCACGATGACGGGGACGTACGGGGCGGCGACGACGGGGATGGGGACGACGCGGGACGGGCCGGGACGGGGCGGCGGTAACGACCGGGACGACGGGGCGGCGACGAGGGTGGGGCGGCAACGGGGGCAGCGACGAGGGATATGGAGACGTACAGGGGCGGTGGGCGACGGTGCAGAGGAGAAGAAGCAGATGAAAAACTGAAATTTTCGTAAGTGTTGTTTATATAGGAGGGGTCCATTAGTACCGGTTGGAGCCACCAACCGGTACTAAAGGCCTGTTTTGGCCAGGCCAAGCGGCGGGAAGGCACCCCCTTTAGTACCGGTTGGTGGCACCAATCGGTACTAAAGGGGGTCCTTTAGTATCGGTTGGAGCCACCAACCGGTACTAAAGGGGGTGCGCTGGCGCAGGTGCGGTGCGGCAAGTTTAGTCCCACCTCGCTAGCCGAGGGGCGTCCACACTTGTTTATAACCCCCCGTGCGGTAGCTCTCTCGAGCTCCTCACCAAAGTAGGCCTACTAGCCCTATATCATCTGTGCTGCCCAGTGGGCCTACAGGGCCTTTGCGGGCCTGCGTCCTGGCCTAACAACAGGTTGGGTTTCTAGTCGTATGCAGGCTGCTCTGGCCTAGTAGGAGGGCCTTTTTATTTTTTTGCTTTATTTATTTTTGAGTTTTTTGTGTATTTAGAGTTTCTTTGTGAATATTTTTTCTTTAGGTACAAAAATTACAAACTTTCTGTTAGTGCCCGTAGTTTTCAAATTTGAATAGTTTAAATTTTGAATTATTTGAAATTAGTGTGAATCACTAGTTTGTGAATAACTTAACTTTAAAAATCAGTAAATGCATGAAAGAATTTGTCTGCACATAAAATTTCTTCACGTTTCAAATGCCAAAACACATAACTACCCTAACTATTACAGAGATTCCCTTCTGGGTGTGAAACACAGAAGAAAGTGATGATAGTGAAGCCGATCACATCCCACATCGTTGGGTGTGAAACTTTTTCTTTGCGTGTGTCCCTTTGCGCCATAACCATGGAAAATCTTCATCATTTAACGGGATGCTCGGGTCAATATTCACTGTGAATGGAGCAATTTCATCAAACTTTTCATAATCTTCTGACTTGTCTGTCTTCTCATCCACTCCCACGATGTTTCTCTTCCCAGAAAGAACTATGTGCCGCTTTGGCTCATCGTACGATGCATTCGCTTCCTTATCTTTTCTTTTTCTTGGCTTGGTAGACATGTCCTTCACATAGAAAACCTGTGCCACATCATTGGCTAGGACGAATGGTTCGTCTGCATACGCAAGATTGTTGAGATCCACTATTGTCATTCCATACTATGGGTCTTCCGTTACCCCGCCTCGTGTCATATTGACCCATTTGCACCGAAACAAAGGGACCTTCAAACCACGTCGATAGTCAAGTTCCCATATGTCCTGTATATAACCATAATATGTTTCCTTTCCCGTCTTGTTTTCTGCATCAAAGCGGACACCACTGTTTTGGTTGGTGCTCTTCTTATCTTGGGAGATCGTGTAAAATCTATTACCATTTATCTTGTACCCTTTGAAAGTCATTATATTCGAAGATGGTAACTAGGACAGCAAGTACAGGTCATCTTCAATAGAGGTGTCATGCATGGTACGTGTCTGCAACCAGCTGGCGAAACTCCTGTTTTGTTCATGTGTAATCCAGTCATTAGACCGCTCCGGGTGTTTGGAGCGTAGCAAATTCTTGTGTTCATCCATATACGGAGCCACCAAGGAGGAATTCTGTAGAACTGTGTAGTGTGCTTCAGTGAGAGAATGTCCGTCCATACATATTATTTGTTCCCCTCCTAGCGTGCCTTTTCCATCCAGTCTGCCCTTATGCCGCGATTCAGGAACACCAATCGGCTTAAGGTCAGGAATAAAGTCAATACAAAACTCAATGACCTCCTCATTTTCATGGCCCTTGGAGATGCTTCCTTTTGGCCTAGCACGGTTATGAACATATTTCTTTAAGACTCCCATGAACCTCTCAAAGGGGAACATATTGTGTAGAAGTACAGGACCCAAAACGTTAATCTCTTCGCATAGGTGAACTAGGACGTGCGTCATGATGTTGAAGAAGGATGGTGGGCACACCAATTCGAAACTCACAAGACATTGCACCAAATCATTCTCTAACCTTGGTATGATTTCTGGATTGATTACCTTCTGAGAGATTGCGTTGAGAAATGCGCATAGCTTCACAATGGCTAATCGAGCGTTTTCCGGTAGAAGCCCCCTCAATGCAACCGGAAGCAGTTGTATCATAATCACGTGGCAGTCATGAGACTTTAGGTTCTGGAACTTTTTCTCTGCCATGTTTATTATTCCCTTTATATTCGACGAGAAGCCAGACGGTACCTTAATACTGAGCAGGCTTTCAAAGAAGATTTCCTTCTCTTCTTTGGTAAGAGCATAGCTTGCATGACCCTGATGTATGCCGTCTTTTCCGTGCATATGTTGTTGGTCCTCCCGTGCCTCAGGTGTATCTTTTGTCTTCCCATACACGCCCAAGAAGCCAAGCAGGGTCACAAAAAGATTCTTCGTCACGTGCATCACGTCGATTGCGGAGCGGACCTCTAGGTCTTTCCAATAGGGTAGGTCCCAAAATATAGATTTCTTCTTCTACATGGGTGCGCGTCCGTCAGCGTCATTCAGAACAGATTGTCCACCAGGACCCTTTCCAAAGACCACCTTCAAATCCTTGACTATATCATGTACATCAGCACCAGTACGGTGGCGAGGCTTCGTCCGGTGATCCGCCTCACCTTTGAAATGCTTGCCTTTCTTTCTTACGGGATGCCTGCTTGGAAGAAATCGACGATGTCCCAGGTACACATTCTTCTTACAATTAGCCAAATATATACTATCGGTATCGTCCAAACAGTGCGTGCATGCGCGGTATCCCTTGTTTGTCTGTCCTGAAAGGTTACTGAGAGCAGGCCAATCATTGATGGTCACGAACAGCAACACCTTTAGGTCAAATTCTTCCCCCATGTGCTCATCCCACGCACGTACACCTATTCCATTCCATAGTTGTAAGAGTTCTTCAGCTAATGGACTTAGGTACACATGAATGTCGTTGCCGGGTTGCTTAGGGCCTTGGATGAGCACTGGCATCATAATGAACTTCTGCTTCATCCACAACCAAGGAGGAAGGTTATACAAACATAGAGTCATAGGGCAGGTGCTATGGTTGCTGCTCTGGTCCCCAAAAGGATTAATGCCATCTGCGCTTAGACCAAACCATACGCTCCTTGCATCATCTGCAAACTCCTTCCCGTACTTTCTTTCGATTTTTCTCCACTGTGACCCGTCAGCTGGTACTCTCAACTTTCCGTCTTTCTTACGGTCTTCTCTGTGCCATCGCATCGCCTTGGCATGCTCTTTGTTTTGGAACAAACGTTTCAACCGTGGTATTATAGGAGCATACCACATCACCTTGGCAGGAATCTTCTTCCTAGGGCGCTCGCCCTCGACATCACCAGGGTCATCGCGGCTGATCTTATAGCGCAATGCACCACATACCGGGCAAGCGTTCAAATCCTCATACTCACCGCGGTAGATGATGCAATCATTAGGGCATGCATGTATCTTCTGCACCTCTAACCCTAGAGGGCAGACAACCTTCTTTGCTTCATACGTACTCTCGGGCAATTCGTTGTCCTTTGGAAGCATATCCTTTATCATTACCAGCAACTTTCCAAATCCCTTGTCAGATATACCATTCTCTGCCTTCCATTGCAGCAATTCCAATGTGGTGCCCAGCTTTTTCTTGTCACCTACGCAATTCGGGTACAACAATTTTTTGTGATCCTCTAACTTGCGCTGCAACTTCTTCTTCTCCAAATCACTTGCACAGTTTTTCTTTGCATCTGCAATGGCCCGACCTAGATCATCAATGGGCTCATCTGATGCCTCTTCTTCAGCCTCTTCCCGCATTGCTGGCTCAGCTTCTTCCCGCATTACCGGCTCAACTTCTTCCCCCATTGTTGTATCATCGTATTCAGGGAACCCATGGCCAGGATAGCTGTCGTCGTCCTCTTCTTCTTCATTGTCTTCCATCATAACCCCTCTTTCTCCGTGCTTGGTCCAAACATTATAGTGGGGCATGAAACCGGACATAAACAGGTGGACGTGAATGGTTCTTGATGTAGAGTAATTGTGACCATTCTTACAGCCAGCACATGGACACGGCATAAAACCATCCGCCTGCTTGTTTGCCTCAGCCGCAAGCAGAAAAGTATGCACTCCCTCAACGAACTGGGGAGAGCATCGGTCATCGTACATCCATTGCCGGCTCATCTTCATTACACAACACCGAATAGACCAAATTAATACAAGTTCATACATAAAGTTCATACAACACTTAAATGCAACAAACAAATAACTCTCTAGCTAAAGAATTTAAATGCAACAACAAATGTGATCAAGATCACAACTAAGGTAACAATGGATCCAACAGCATAATGATACCAAGCCTCACTATCGATGGCATATTTTATAATCTTTCTCATCTTCAAGCGCATTTTCTCCATCTTGATCTTGTGATCATCGACGACATTGACAACATGCAACTCCAATTCCATCTTCTCCCCCTCAATTATTTTCAATTTTTCTTTCAAGTACTCGTTTTCTCTTTCAACTAAAGTTAACCTCTCGACAATAGGGTCGGTTGGAATTTCCGGTTCACATACCTCCTAGAAAAAAATTCTATGTCAACTTGATGGGCATAATTTGTCATAAACACGAAATGCAACTAGTTTTAAAAGAGAATATATATACCACATCCGAATCATAACGAGGACAAGGGCCGACGGGGACGGATATCAAAACCTTGGCACTATATGTATAACAAACAACGTACGGGTAAGATAATTATGCGAGTAACTATATATCCAAATCACACAAACATCAATTTTGATATACAATTTCATGAACAAGAGGCTCACCACAAGATGGTGCCGGCGACGGGACGGTGCGGGCAATCGATGGTGGTTACGATGGAGATTTAGAAGGCACTAAGTAAACCACACCTACATATGCAAACTAAGTGTTATTTTTGACCTCAAATTGCATATAAATCAAATACTAGCACAGACACACACACACACACACACACACACACATATATATATATATATATATATCCTCCCAAATTACTAAACTCAAAAATCAATCACTATATAAAGGATTGCATGAGCTAATCTAGCAATGAGAGATGAAAGGATGGGGGGCCTTCAAATCTTGACAAATTTTGGGCAAAATGTGTGATGAGCTTGAGAGGAAGAGGGGAAGAACAGAGAGGAGAGGGGAAAGGGGAAAAACAGAGCGAGCTCGGGTGGATGAAAGGTCTATGTAGGACGACCTTTAGTACCGGTTCGTGCCAAGAACCGGTACTAAAGGGGCTGGAGGGGCCCCAGTCTGACGACATCCTGCCACCACTCTCATTAGTACCGGTTCGTGGCACGAACCGGTGCTAAAGGTTCGCCACGAACCGGTACTAATGAAAGCGGCCCGGCTAGCCGTTGGAACCGGCACTAATGTATACATTAGTGTCGGCTCAAATACAAACCGGCACTAATGTGCTTCACGTTTCACCCTTTTTCTACTAGTGAGAGCAGACAATGCTACCTGATGAAGCAGATATCTTGCTTGTTACAGATAGCTGTTTGGAGGAGGGTTCAGAGGCAGATGACCAGTCCTATTATCCCCCTGAGGTGTATGCTCAAACTTGCCAGGGTTATATTACTCATATCATGCATATGCTGTATTGCAATGCTTAGCTTTTACATCATATACACAATATTGAATGGCATCTCCTTAGTTTGTGATTTATGGCATGCCAACCACTTTAATAGACACATTGTATATTTATATCATGTCATTCTGTTTACATAGTCATCATATTTTGAAGTATGTCATTCTATCCTGTTTAGTTAGCCATCATAGATGTGAAATTGTGTCATGCTATCCTGTTTAATTAGCCATCATGTATGTGAAATTATGTCCTGCTATTCTGTTTGGTTAGACAACATAAATGTGAATTATTTCATGCCCTGTTTTCCTCCCTACTACCCATTGCACCTGTCGATCTTACAATATTTGTACATTCAATTACTTTTCTAGTTTATCAGCCATTTCAATTGGAGGGGGTGATGGCAGTATCTGTGGGAGTAAAAACACGGTCTTCAGAAAAGATCATGCTACCTGTCGATGGAAATAGTACCATGGGTGTGCTTTCCCAAGAACCAGCCCCATCACACATAACCCAGACTCATGCAGATTGTACCCCTACCCAGTTGGACAGAGAACGAGCTACAGCCCTTATAACCCCAACCCCAACAGATAGTAACCCAATTCCTGTTGACACAGCACCATCTCCACCATAGAGCACCCAAACATGAGCAGTTAGTATGGCAACTACAATGCCCAAAGCACGAGGACCACCACTCCGAACCCCAAGTCAGCGCTTAAAGAAGAATAATAATTGTTCTCAAGTCAGGTTCCGTAGTTATGGTTCATACTACTTTACTCTTGCATCACTGTATTTACTCATGCCAACTAATTTCAAATTTGAAGGATGCAATTGAAACTCCAATGGCGCAAAAGGTATGTTTTATACCTGTTTCTTTAATGTGTTCGCCGTTGTAACGTCCTCTATGTTGATTTTAGTTTCAATTGAATAAACAGTTATATTCTCAGGCCATTGTAATGCCCCAGATATAACTTTCCCAATTTGTACTCCAACTGTTGCCGTTTCCGGCGTTAAGTTATATTTATTTCTCGGGTTCGGGTCTTTGTCTCCGTGTGTTGTTTTCTTTTCATGCATCTCATATCATGTCATCACGTGCATTGCATTTGCATACATGTTCATCTCATGCATTCGAGCATTTTCCCCGTTGTCCATTTTGCATTCCGGCGCTTCGTTCTCCTCCGGTGGCCATTTCTAGCTTTCTTTCGTGTGTGGGGATTAAACATCTCCGGATTGGACCGAGACTTGCCATGCGGCCTTGGTTTACTACCGGTAGACTACCTGTCAAGTTTCGTACCATTTGGACTTCGTTTGATACTCCAACGGTTAACCGAGGGACCGAAAAGGCCTCGTGTGTGTTGAAGCCCAACACCGCTCCATTTTGGCCCAAAACCCACCAAACTCTGCTCCATGTCCTAGAGCATTCGATCACGATCGCGTGGCCGAAAACCGCACATCATTTGGACTCCCCTAGCTCCCCCTATGCCTATATATAGCCCCCCCATTTCTAATCTCGGATCTCGCCCCGAAACCCTAGTTCCAAAAAAAACAGTTCCCGCTGCCGACGGACATGTCCGGACCCTAGCCGGACACGTCCGCCGCGCCCTCTCGCCTACTCACGTGTTGCGCCACATGGCCACGCCCGCCGCCGCCGCCAGCCGGCCCGGGAGGCCCATCGCCGGCCCCCGCAAGCCCGCGCCTCCTTCTTCCCCAAGCTAGAGCTCCGGCGACCTCATATTCCGGCAGTGAGCAGTGCACCAACCTCGGCGATCCTCGGGAAACGCGCCAGATCTAGATCCAAATTTCATCACGGTTGACTTTTTCTTCCCCAAACCCTAGTTTTCGAGCATAATTTGACTGATGATATCTTCGCAGCCGTAGCTCCGATTTGGACATATAATATATCCAAATCTTCGTCTCGACATGTACATCATTTCATTCCATTGCATCATTTTCATTTGAGTTCATCTTGATGCCCAAAATGCTGCTAGAAGCAGGCTTCGTGAGTTAAATTGCAGATCCGTTAGTTCATCATAGACTTTTGTCATTTTTGCCATGATTATTGTGTGCATGATACACCTGTGAGTCTTTGGGATGAATTGTTAAGCATTTTGTCTTCTTTCCAGAGGTGCCACCCATGCATTTTTAGGATGTGTGTGGTGACTTGTGCAAGCTTGCGAAGAGAGGCACCTGAGAATTCTGTTTTCAGGGACTTAGTGAATTTCACTAAGTCTGGGAATTTTAGTTCATGATGCCATATGTTCAGCTTGTTTCCTAGTGATCCGTGCCTCTTTTGAGGATGATCAGTAAGGAAGTTTTGATATTCATGTTATGCTCTATCCATCCATGTCTTTGTTTGCATATGTGGAGTGCTCTAGCTTGAGTCAATCGAGCTCTACTTTTGCTTCGTGGTAAATCTGGGCAGATAGTCAACTTGTTTGCGATTTTGCCGATGCTATTGTTAGTGATCCATGCATGCTATGCCATTGTTCTTGCCATGTCTAGCTAGTATTTTGTGCCTTCTTTATGGATATATGCTTGCCTTGCTATGACTTGCACCATGGTGAGTGCATCGAGCTCGTTTACATGCCTTCGTGAGTTAATTTCAGCATGTCTCAGTTTTCACTAAGTCTGAAAACTGATTGTGCGTGAGCTATGTTTGTGTGCTCGTTAGAGTATTTTTTGAACCCTTTTGGCCCCAGGTCACTTTGGGTGTTTTGTTAAGCTTGTTGAGTAGATCCATGCCATGTTCTTACTTGTCATGTTCAAGTTATGTATCATGTTGTTCTGCTGCTCCGAAGAGAGCATCGTGGTCTGAAATTTCAGACTAGTGTTAATTTCACAAAGTCTGAAATCTGTTATGCATTTGCGTTTTTGCCATGCTTGTTTTAACCTCATAATGGATGAATTTGGCCATGGCTCAGTGCTAGTGTTTTGATAAGCATCTTGTGTATATCCCTGCCATGTCTTTTGTTCTCATGTTTGGTGGCTGTAGCATGTTCATTTCGTTGCATTTAGGAGCCTACTTGCTGTAAATCGCAGACCGGTTCATCTCGTAAAACGCTTGCCATTTCCAAACCGTAGCTCCGATTCCAATGATCTTTATATCGTTTTCAGGTGATTTCATCCCCTCTATCCATTAGCACACTTGGTTTTCCAAGTTGAGGCCAGGTTCATGCATTTCCTGTCACGTCTTGCATTTTGCATCCCGCATCGCATCCCGCATAGCATACCATCAATGCATCTTATTGCTTGAGTTTGCACGTGGTTGATTGTATCCTTGTTGCTTGTTTGTGTTGTTGGGTAGAGCCGGGAAACGAGTTCGCTAACGAGGAGCCCGTTGAGTTTGCTTTTGAGGATTCCGTCAACTCTGACAACTGTGCAGGCAAGATGATCATACCCTCGAAATCACTACCATCTTTGCTACGCTACTTTGCTCGCTCTTTTGCTATGCCAATGCTACGATGCCTACCACTTGCTTGTCAGCCTCCCAATTGCCATGTTGAGCCTCTAACCCACCATTGTCCTAGCAAACCGTTGATTGGCTATGTTACCGCTTTGCTCAGCCCCCTTCTTATAGCGTTGCTAGTTGCAGGTGAAGATTGGAGCCGTTCCTTGTTGGGACATTTATTTGCTTGTTGGGATATCATTATATTTCCATGTTATCTTAATGCATCTATATACTTGGTAAAGGGTGGAAGGCTCGGCCTCTCGCCTAGTGTTTTGTTCCACTCTTGCCGCCCTAGTTTCTGTCATACCGGTGTTATGTTCCCGGATTGTTGCGTCCCTTACACGGTTGGGCTATAATGGGAACCCTTGATAGTTCACCTTGATTAAAGCTTTTCCAGCAATGCCCAACATTGGTTTTACCATTTGCCACCTACCCCTTTTTCCCTTGGGTTTCCGGAGCCCGAGGGTCATCTTTATTTTAGCCCCCCACGGGCCAGTGCTCCTCTGAGTGTTGGTCCGAACTAGAGTCCTGTGCAGCGCCCCCTCGGGGAAACTCGAGGTTTGGTTTTAGTTGTATGGAGAGCTCATCTGAGTGTGCCCTGAGAACGAGATATGTGCAGCCCCTATCAGGATTTGTCGGCACATTCGGGCGGTGTTGTTGGACTTGTTTTAACCTGTCGAATCATCTTGTTGTACCGAGATACCGAGTCTGATCAGTGTGTCTTGGGTGGAGGTCTATTCCTTCGTTGACTGTGAGAGCTTGTTATGGGCTAAGTTGGGACCCCCTGCAGGGATTGATCTTTCGAAAGCCGTGCCCGCGGTTATGGGCAGATGGGAATTTGTTAATGTCCGGTTGTAGATAACTTGAACCTTAATGAATTAAAATGAATCAACTGAGTGTGTTGCCGTGATGGCCTCTTCTCGGCGGAGTCCGGGAAGTGGACACGGTGTTGGAGTTATGTTTGCGCAGGTTGCTCTCTAGTTTCCCGCTCGTGCTTTGCCTCCTCTTCTCGCTCTCTTTTGCGCATAAGTTAGCCACCATATATGCTAGTCGCTTGCTGCAGCTCCACTCATACATTACCCCTTTCCTACCTATTAAGCTTAAATAGTCTTGATCGCGAGGGTGCGAGATTGCTGAGTCCCTGTGGCTCACAGATTACTATTACACCAGATGCAGGGACAGATGATACAGCTCCAGATGGCGCGCTTGAGCTCAAGTGGGAGTATGACGAGGACTCTCAGCGTTACTATGTGTCTTTTCCTGATGATCAGTAGTGGTGCCCACTTGGGGTGATCGGGACCTATGTCGCTTGTTGGGTTGACTTTTATTTTGGCGCCGTAGTCGGGCCATGAGTGTTTGGATGATGTATGTTATTTATGTACTTTGATGTGACGTGGCGAGTGTAAGCCAACTATGTACCTCCCCTTTATATTATTTATGTACATGGGATGTGTGATGATTTCCTAACTTGCGACATTGCTTTCAATGCGGTTATGCCTCTAGGTCGTGCCTCGACACATGGGAGATATAGCCGCATCGAGGGCGTTAGAAGTTGGTAATCAGAGCCTTCCCCGACCTTAGGAGCCCCCATTGCTTGATCATTTTTAGCAGCCAAGTTGTGTCTAGAAAAAAATGTTTTGAGTCATTTAGGAATTATATATCAGGGAGTTTAGGAATTCTTTTTACTTCCCAGTCTCCTCATCGCTCTGGTAAGGCATTCTGACGTAGAGTTTTGACTCTTCTCTTCTCAAATTTCACTAAAAAAAATTAGGATCACGCGAAGAAGAGAAGAAAGTTGTTGCTTATACCTCTCGCCAGTTGAAGCCTAATGAGAAGAACTACCCCACTCATGATCTCGAGTTGGCGGCAGTTGTGCATGCTTTGTTGACTTGGAGACATCTTCTCTTGGGAAGAAAAGTGGATATTTTCACTGATCACAAGAGTCTCAAGTACATCTTCACTCAGCCTAATCTCAACCTCAGGCAGACTCGATGGGTCGAAATGATTCAAGAGTACAATCCGAGTATCGAGTATACTCCAGGCAAGGCCAATGTGATTGCTGACACTTTGAGCAGAAAAGCATATTGTAACAGTCTGATTCTGAAGCCTTATCAACCCGAGCTTTGTGAAGCTTTCCGCAAACTTAATCTACAAATTGTTCCTCAAGGTTTCCTCGCCAACCTTCAAGTTTCTCCTACCTTGGAAGACCAGATTCACCAAGCCCAGCTTCTTGATGCTATGGTGAAAAAGGTGAAGATTGGTATCGCAAAGAGTCAGTCCAAGTACAAGTGCTATCGCCTTGATGAAAAGGACACTCTCTTCTTCGAGGATCGAATTGTTGTACCCAAAGGTGAATTTCGTAAAGTGATCATGAACGAGGCTCACAACTCTCTCCTCTCCATCCACCATGGGAGTACGAAGATGTATCAGGATCTTAAGAAAACTTATTGGTGGACTCGAATGAAGCGCGAGATCGCTCAATTCGTGAATGAATGTGATGTCTACAGAAGAGTGAAGGCAGAACACCAAAGGCCAGCAGGTCTCCTCCAACCTCTTGCCATTCCAGAATGGAAGTTTGACCACATTGAAATGAACTTCGTAACTGGGTTTCCAAAGTCCAAGCGTGGCAATGATGCTATATTCGTTGTCATCGACAAGCTTACCAAAGTGGCTCATTTTCTGCCTATCAAAGAGTCAATCACTGCAGCTCAATTGGCGGAACTCTATACCTCTTGAATTGTCTCTCTGCACGGTATTCCTCAAGTGATATCTTCAGACCGTGGCAGCATCTTTACCTCCAAGTTTTGGGATTTCTTTCAGAAGGCCATGGGCACCAACATCCGCTTCAGCACTGCTTTCCATCCTCAAACAAGCGGTCAAGTCGAGCGTGTCAACCAGATTCTTGAAGATATGCTCAGGGCTTGTGTTATCTCCTTCAGCATGAAGTGGGAGGATTGTCTTCCTTATGCTGAATTCTCATACAGCAACAGTTTTCAAGCAAGTTCGGGCAAGGCCCCATTTGAAATTCTATATGGTAGGAAATGTCGTACCCCTCTCAACTGGTCTGAAACCGGTGAACGTCAGCTGCTGGGGAATGACTTAATCACAGAGGCAGAAGAAATGTGCAAGGTCATTCGTGATAACCTCAAAGCAGCCCAATCCCGCTAGAAAAGCTACTATGATAGTAAGCACCGTGATTTGGCTTTCGAGATCGGAGATCATGTTTACCTCCGCGTCTCTCCTATGAAAGGGACTCGTCGATTCGGTATCAAAGGGAAGCTTGCCCCCAGATACGTCGGACCTTTAAAGATTGTCAGCAAGAGAGGCGACCTCGCCTATCAACTCGAGCTTCCGTCAAACTTTGCAAATGTTCATGATGTGTTCCATGTATCCCAACTCCGAAAGTGCTTCAAGACGCCTGAACGCACCGTCAACTTCGAGGACATTGAGCTCCAAGAAGATCTCTCCTATCGTGAGCACCCAATTGCAATCCTGGAAGAGATAGAACGCAGGACTCGTAACAAGTCAATCAAATTTCTCAAAGTCAAGTGGTCACACCATTCCGACCGTGAAGCTACCTGGGAACGCGAGGATCACCTCCGTTCTGAGTACCCGGAGTTCTTTCAGTCCTAGATCTCGGGACGAGATCTTTTCGTAGTGGTGGAGTGTTGTAACGCCCCCGATATAACTTTCCCAATTTGTACTCCAACTCTTGCCGTTTCCGGCATTAAGTTATATTTATTTCTCGGGTTCGGGTCTTTGTCTCCGTGTGTTGTTTTCTTTTCATGCATCTCATATCATGTCGTCACGTGCATTGCATTTGCATACATGTTCATCTCATGCATTCGAGCATTTTCCCCGTTGTCCGTTTTGCATTCCGGCGCTTCGTTCTCCTCCGGTGGCCATTTCTAGCTTTCTTTCGTGTGTGGGGATTAAACATCTCCGGATTGGACCGAGACTTGCCATCCGGCCTTGGTTTACTACCGGTAGACCGCCTGTCAAGTTTCGTACCATTTGGACTTCGTTTGATACTCCAACGGTTAACCGAGGGACCGAAAAGGCCTCGTGTGTGTTGCAGCCCAACACCCCTCCATTTTGGCCCAAAACCCACCAAACTCTGCTCCATGTCCTAGAGCGTTCGATCACGATCGCGTGGCCGAAAACCGCACCTCATTTGGACTCTCCTAGCTCCCCCTATGCCTATATATAGCCCACCCATTCCTAATCTCGGATCTCTCCCCGAAACCCTAGTTCCAAAAAAAAAACAGTTCCCGCCGCCGACGGACATGTCCGGACCCTAGCCGGACACGTCTGCCACGCCCCCTCGCCCACTCACGCGTTGCGCCACGTGGCCGCGCCTGCCGCCGCCGCCAGCCGGCCCGGGAGGCCCATCGCCGGCCCCCGTGAGCCCGCGCCCCCGCGCCTCCTTCTTCCCCGAGCGCCGCCGCCTTCCGCACCTCCGCCACCGGTCACCGCCACCTCGGGACACCGGATCCGCCGCCCTCCTCCGCTCGGCTAGAGCTCCGGTGACCTCATATTCCGACGGTGAGTAGTGCACCAACCTCGGCGATCCTCGGGAACCGCGCCAGATCTAGATCCAAATTTCATCATGGTTGACTTTTTCTTCCCCAAACCCTAGTTTTCGAGCATAATTTGACTGATGATATCTCCGCATCCGTTGCTCCGATTTGGACATATAATATATCCAAATCTTCGTCTCGACATGTACATCATTTCATTCCATTGCATCATTTTCATTTGAGTTGATCTTGATGCCCAAAATGCTGCTAGAAGGAGGCTTCGTGAGTTAAATTGCAGATATGTTAGTTCATCATAGACTTTTGTCATTTTTGCCATGATTATTGTGAGCATGATACGCCTGTGAGTCTTTGGGATGAATTGTTAAGCATTTTGTCTTCTTTCCAGAGGTGCCAGCCATGCATTTTTAGGAAGTGTGTGGTGACTTGTGCAAGCTTGCAAAGAGAGGCACCTGAGAATTCTGTTTTCAGGGACTTAGTGAATTTCACTAAGTCTGGGATATTTTAGTTCATGATATCATATGTTCAGCTTGTTTCCTAGGGATCCGTGCCTCTTTTGGGGATCATCAGTAAGGAAGTTTTGATATTAATGTTATGCTCTATCCATCCATGTCTTTGTTTGCATATGTGGAGTGCTCTAGCTTGAGTCAATCGAGCTCTACTTTTGCTTCGTGGTAAATCTGGGCAGATCGTCAACTTGTTTGCGATTTTGCCGATGCTATTGTTAGTGATACATGCATGCTATGCCATTGTTCTTGCCATGTATAGCTAGCATTTTGTGCCTTCTTTATGTATATATGCTTGCCTTGCTATGACTTGCACCATGGTGAGTGCATCGAGCTCGTTTACATGCCTTCGTGAGTTAATTTCAGCATGTCTTAGTTTTCACTAAGTCTGAAAACTAATTGTGCGTGAGCTATGTTCGTGTGCTCGTTAGAGTATTTTTTTGAACCCTTTTGGCCCCAGGTCACTTTGGGTGTTTTGTTAAGCTTGTTGAGTAGCTCCATGCCATGTTCTTACTTGTCATGTTCAGGTTATGTATCATGTTGTTTTGCTGCTCCGAAGAGAGCATCGTGGTCTGAAATTTCAGACTAGTGTTAATTTCACTAAGTCTGAAATCTGTTATGCATTTGCGTTTTTGCCATGCTTGTTTGAACCTCATAATGGATGAATTTGGCCGTGGCTCAGTGCTAGTGTTTTGATAAGCATCTTTTGTACATCCCTGCCATGTCTTTTGTTCTAATGTTTGGTGGCTGTAGCATGTTCATTTCGTTGCATTTAGGAGCCTACTTGCTGTAAATCGCGGACCGGTTCATCTCGTAAAACGCTTGCCATTTCCAAACCGTAGCTCTGATTCCAATGATCTTTATATCGTTTTCAGGTGATTTCATCCCCTCTATCCAGTGGCACACTTGGTTTTCCAAGTTGAGGCCAGGTTCATGCATTTCCTGTCACGTCTTGCATTTTGCATCCCGCATCGCATCCCGCATAGCATACCATCATTGCATCTTATTGCTTGAGTTTGCACGTTGATGATTGTATCCTTGTTGCTTGTTTGTGTTGTTGGGTAGAGCCGGGAGACGAGTTCGCTAACGAGGAGCCCGTTGAGTTTGCTTTTGAGGATCCAGTCAACTCTGACAACTGTGCAGGCAAGATGATCATACCCTCGAAATCACTACTATCTTTGCTATGCTTGTTTGCTCGCTCTTTTGCTATGCCAATGCTATGATGCCTACCACTTGCTTGTCTGCCTCCCAATTGCCATGTTGAGCCTCTAACCCACCATTGTCCTAGCAAACCGTTGATTGGCTATGTTACCGCTTTGCTCAGCCGCCTTCTTATAGCGTTGCTAGTTGCAGGTGAAGATTGGAGCCGTTCCTTGTTGGGACATTTATTTGCTTGTTGGGATATCATTATATTTCCATGTTATCTTAATGCATCTATATACTTGGTAAAGGGTGGAAGGCTCGGCCTCTCGCCTAGTGTTTTATTCCACTCTCGCCGCCCTAGTTTCCGTCGTACCGGTGTTATGTTCCCGGATTGTTGCGTCCCTTACGCGGTTGGGCTATAATGGGAACCCCTTGATAGTTCGCCTTGATTAAAGCTTTTGCAGCAATGCCCAACATTGGTTTTACCATTTTCCACCTACCCCTTTTTCCCTTGGGTTTCCGGAGCCCGAGGGTCATCTTTATTTTAGCCCCCCACGGGCCAGTGCTCCTCTGAGTGTTGGTCCGAACTAAAGTCCTGTGCAGCGCCCCCTCGGGGAAACTCGAGGTTTGGTTTTAGTTGTATGGAGAGCTCATCTGAGTGTGCCCTGAGAACGAGATATGTGCAGCTCCTATCGGGATTTGTCGGCACATTCGGGCGGTGTTGCTGGACTTGTTTTAACCTGTCGAATCATCTTGTTGTATCGAGATACCGAGTCTGATCGGTGTGTCTTGGGTGGAGGTCTATTCCTTCGTTGACCGTGAGAGCTTGTTATGGGCTAAGTTGGGACCCCCTGCAGGGATTGATCTTTCGAAAGCCGTGCCCCCGGTTATGGGCAGATGGGAATTTGTTAATGTCCGGTTGTAGATAACTTGAACCTTAATGAATTAAAATGAATCAACTGAGTGTGTTGCCGTGATGGCCTCTTCTCGGCGGAGTCCGGGAAGTGGACACGGTGTTGAAGTTATGTTTGCGCAGGTTGCTCTCTATTTTCCCGCTCGTGCTTTGCCTCCTCTTCTCGCTCTCTTTTGCGCATAAGTTAGCCACCATATATGCTAGTCGCTTGCTGCAGCTCCACTCATAAATTACCCCTTTCCTACGTATTAAGCTTAAATAGTCTTGATCGCGAGGGTGCGAGATTGCTGAGTCCCTGTGGCTCACAGATTACTATTACACCAGATGCAGGGACAGATGATACAGCTCCAGATGGCGCGCTTGAGCTCAAGTGGGAGTACGACGAGGACTCTCAGCGTTACTATGTGTCTTTTCCTGATGATCAGTAGTGGTGCCCAGTTGGGGTGATCGGGACCTATGTCGCTTGTTGGGTTGACTTTTATTTTGGCGCCGTAGTCGGGCCATGAGTGTTTGGATGATGTATGTTATTTATGTACTTTGATGTGACGTGGCGAGTGTAAGCCAACTATGTACCTCCCCTTTATATTATTTATGTACATGGGATGTGTGATGATTTCCTAACTTGCGACATTGCTTTCAATGCGGTTATGCCTCTAAGTCGTGCCTCGACACGTGGGAGATATAGCCGCATCGAGGGCGTTACAGCCATGCACCTTACAAGTATTGTTATTGCTGTGTAGTTTCCCACACTTATATTATGTCTAAGCTGCTTTGTCTTAAATAGATATGATTCGAACTATATCTATCTTGATTTGGCAACATAAACTAGAATGATATAGACCATACAGTGACCATACTACATAGATATATGTTTATTTCATGTTGTTATCCTGTCCACCTTACTACTGAACTGGTGACCATACTACATAGATTTGAACTACAGTGACCATACTACATTGTGAACCTGTGATGTGCTTGTTTGTTTCTCTTTTAGAATGCGGATAAAATATTGGAGAAGAGTACCCCATTATGCAATTGTACAGGAAGTACTGCAGATAAGGTTCAAGATAGTGAGACATCCCTATTAATCTCCAAGAAAGCTGATAAAAACTATAATGAAGACAGTGAGACAACCCCGAAGTCTTGTCTTGATGTAGTGTTCGAGTTACTGGCTACCACAGCTGGCACCAGCTCTTCGAACTCGTTGCCTGAATCAGTTCGGCTTCTTGAGTCTCAACTTCAAGTTGAAAGACATCAATCAGATGTTATGTGATAGGAAGCCGAAGGGCTGAGGAAGTCCCTTCAGAATTCAGATGCATACTTTCTGGTGCAACATCAAGTAATGGAGGATTTAAGCGCCGAATAAGAGAAAGTTAATAAGCTTGCTAAGCATCTTGCCAGCATTATGGGTACCCCAAGATATTGTTTCTTGAGCTCTTCTGAAGTGGTTTCCGTTCTTGACTTGCTTTGAAGCGGCGTTTATATGCTTCTTTGTTCCCTATATTTGCACTGGTGGCGAACTTTGATGCCCAGTGGATGTAATATGTGTAATAGCCGTGATAGCCTAGGTAAGTTTCTTGCCTATTTATTTCCTTATTGTCTTGTTTATCTGTTTTCTTGTAGTCAGTGCAGTTCTTATTCAACGGTTTGCTAGTGGCCGCAATAGCCTATTTTTTAAAACTAGGCCACATTAACCATGGGCTACATATTTACTGTAGTTAACATGGGCCTCCTACGGGTTGTAGAAACAATGGGCCTTCTAAGGGCCGTAGAAACAATGGGCCTTCTATGGGGCATAGAAACAATGTGCCTTATACAGGCCGTAGACACAATGGGCCTTCTACGGGCCGTATCATCAATGGGCCTTCTACGGGCCGTATGATCGGTTGGCCAAACATGGGACAATAACAGACCACATTATGGCCGTAAATGGGCTAGAGTTGAAATCGTCTGTTCATGGGCCGACCATAACGGGCCGTCATTAATCGGCCGTATTTGATGACGCTATGAAAATGGCCCAACGTATTAACGGGCCACAAACGGGCCGACTGTAACCATGGGTTGAATTTGGCCCACAAGCAGAAAATGACAGTAACGGGCCGAAAGTAAACGAATGCTGGAAATGAGCCCAAGAATAAATGGGCCCTGAGAAGGACGAAAGATAACATGGGCTGGAAACGGGCCTGTTTTACAACGGGTCGTTAATGGGCCGAGGGTTACTAAGGGCCTCATATGGGCCGAAAGATGTCATGGGCCATACATGGGCGAGAAGTTAAAATGGGCTGGAATTATATTGGACGGCCCAGATGAGGCTAGTGGGCCTAATTCGGATAGGTCGTAAACGGGCCTTGGGTTAGCGGGCTGTAAATGGGCTATATGCGAACATGCCGTTAACAGGCTTGCCGTGGACCGGCCCGCCACCTTCTGTTGTGCCGTGCCACGTGTTGACGTATCATAGGCACTTTGGGTCCAATGGGTAGATGACATCTATCCCAGCTGTGAGCCGACATGTGTTTCCGCCAACCAATGATGATTTTACACGTGGAAAATCCCCATTGGTCGCGGCTGTTAACGGGTTTTTGGATCCAAAACTGGACCCAATAGCTTAACGGCGTCCCGTTACGGTGGATGCCACATGTCGGTCACCCTTGACGAAAGCACTTCTGTGACACGCGATTTATAATCATGGAAGTAGGCACTTCTGTGATGATAATTTTGGTAATGTCATGGAACACTTCTATGATAGCACATGTATGACTATATTGATTCTGTCATAAATTTGTCATGGATGTACATGCATGACAGAGAACGTGACCTATTGTGAAAAACACGTATCATCAGGGAAGTGTATTTTTTGTAGTGAAGGTGTGCGGCTGCCCTCCCACCCCCCACTATTTATAGGGGGAAGGGAACAGGGGGTTGCCCCCCTAAATGCATCTAGAAGGGGGAGGGGCGGCGGCCAAGAGGGGAGACTTGCCGCCCAAGCAAGGTGGGAGGCGCCCCTCCCCTAGGGTTTCTAACCGTAGGCGCCTTGGGCCCTTCGGGGGCACACTAGCCCACTAGGGGGATGGTTCCCTCCCACATTCAGCCCATTAAGTCCTCCGAGGCTGGTTGACCCACCCGGTGGACCCCTGGACACCTTTCGGTGGTCCCGGTACAATACCGATAACCCCCGAAACCATTCCGGCAAACTGAAACTGGACTTCCCATATATAAATCTTCACCTCCAGACCATTCTGGAACTCATCGTGACATTTGGGATCTCATCCGGGACTCTGAACAACCTTCGGTAACCACATACAATTTCCCATAACAACTATAGCGTCACCGAACCATAAGTATGTAGACCCTACGTGTTCGGGAACTATGTAGACATGACCGAGACATCTCTCCAGCCAATAGCCAACAACGGGATCTGGATACCCATGTTTCCTCCCACATGTTCCACGATGATCTCATCGGATGAGCCACGATGTCGGGGATTCAATCAATCTCGTATACAATTCCCTTTGCCCATCGGTATGTTACTTACCCGAGATTCGATCGTCGGTATCCCCATACCTCATTAAATGTCGTCACCGGCAAGTCTCTTTACTCGTTCCATAACACATGATCCCATGGCTAACTCGTTAGTCACATTGAGCTCGTTATGATGATGCATTCCCGAGTGGGCCCAGAGATACCTCTCCGTCATACGGAGTGACAAATCCCAGTCTCGATTCATGCCAACCCAACTGACACTTTTGAAGATACCTATAGTGCACCTTTATAGTCACTCAGTTACGTTATGACGTTTGGTACACCCAAAGCATTCCTATAGTATTCGAGACTTGCACAATCTCATGGTCGATGGAAATGATACTTGATATTAGAAAAGCTCTAGCAAACGAACTACACGATCTTGTGCTATGCTTAGGATTGGGTCTTGTCCATCACGTCATTCTCCTCATGATGTGATCCTGTTATCAACAACATCCAATGTCTATGGTCAGGAAACCACAACCATCTATTGATCAAAGAGCTAGTCAACTAGAGGCTCACTAGGGACATGTTGTGATCTATGTATTCACACATGTATTATGGTTTCCGGTTAATACAATTATAGCATGAACAATAGACAATTATCATGAACAAGGAAATATAATAATAACCATTTTATTATTGCCTCTAGGGCATATTTCCAACACAAAGAACTAAATCAATGCCTACAACTAGTGATTTTGGCAGAGAAAAGGAAATCACATAGCAACAGGCTGATATCAGCGAAAAGATTAGTTTTCTTTTGCAATGTCCTCATCTGCTAGTCACCCCAAGTCGACGTGTCGTGGGTCTACGTGCAACCAATCCGGCCAGCTTTCATAAAACACTCCTCTACTTTGTAAGAAAAACTGATTGACTGAATCTGCAAATTTTCCGAGAGGCGACGGTTAGCCGTATGGAGTGCTTGCTGACATAAATAGAAATCAACACTAGGCAACTACAGGCTAGTTTGATTTAATTAATTTTTAATTATTTTGGCTTTCGTCCTGTTGTAGATATGAGTGAAATAGTAAATTGCTTGTTGAATAATGCAGTGATGAATACGTGAGTGAGGATACTTAATTAAGAAAAGCTAAAAAAGAGTATGCATAGTTAAGTGTAACAGTAAATCAATCCTATTTAATACGATTACCAAATTACATAGTTCTAGACTTCCAGTAAAGAATTGTACTAAGAATTGAAGAGATAGATTTAAAAAATATACTTCCGCGTATAAGCAGAATCATATTTGCAATGCATGTGTATATTTTATCTGGTATATCAATACATTACTTAGACCCAGAGAATTAAAAGCCTAGCTTAAGAGCGTCAAGCTAACCAACCAGAACAGTATGTATGATGCTACCACCAAGCCAGCCACAACAATCATGCATGGAGCAGCAAGCCATAAAAAGAACACAATGGGTTCCCGGACACACACATCACTAAGCCAGCAAGCACACACGCAACAAGAACTCATAGCAATCAAAGCACGGAGGATAGGAGGACAGTTGGGACTGGAACAAAATTACCTTGTTGGCGAACGATGTCCAGGTGGAAGCGACTAGAGGCGGCGGCCACGATGGCGAATCCAGGCAGCAGCTGCGCGAAAGGAGACATGCATTCATCAGTTGGCAATGGAAGCATCCATCATATTCGTACATACCTGCATTTCTTTATGAGCACTCCACTTCTCTGTCTCACACTATTGACCTCCACCTTGATAACCTTGTTAATGAACAACACATGATCCATGTGGTGATGATAAACCTTGCATGTATCCCAAAAATTGACGGGAGGCAGTGCGGAGTATTAGATCTCTGACCTCTAACTGGCCGATGAGCTAATGGAAGAAGGGGGCAGTGAGGGCGGTGTTGAAAACGTAAGCCTGGCGCCGAAAGGGAGCATCCAGAGGAGCACCTCATGGGTGGACTCCTGCTACTGCGCGTGTAAGCACATCGCAGACCACCTTCTTCTCCTCCTCGCCACCCAACTCTTCTTCCTTCCAGCGAACTTCTCCATCTTGTGCGCCAACATCAAATGATCCAGCTGCTCATCCCTGTACTCCGTCTTCTCCCCCATTGGCTCAGGCCTAATTTGTCCTAGAAAAAGAAATCACATGATGAGAAAATGAACGAATTCACAACAAACATTTCAAATCAAGATACATCCGTTAGCAGGCCCAAAATATATAAATAGAGGAGTTCCTAATTGCCGACCAGAGCGCGCCGCTGTCCGCCGCACCACGAGGAAAAGGCGGAGTACAGCCTCCCGTGAATCGCACCAGAGACCCAGTCTCATCGCAGTTCCTGATCCAGGACCAGATCGAGGCGTCGCCAACCTCCAGGTCGCGCTCATCCTCGTCGGTGCAGGCCGATGCTGGCCGGTGATCCTCTCTCCTATCAGCCATCGCACCTCCCTCTCCTTTTTCCTCTCTCTTTCTCCGTCCACTCCTTCCTTCTCTCTCTCCCTCTCATCTTCTCTCCCCCCCTAGGGTTCCTGCGGGAGGAGGGGCATAGGTAGACGCCGGCCGGTCACACGTTCCTGTCCGCCGCCAGACCACCCTCTCCTCTCCCCTCACTCTTTCTCCCTCCTCCCATCTTCCTCCTCTCTCTCTCACTCCCATATTCCTCTCTATCTGGTCGGATTCGTGCGGAAGGAGGGGACTGGTTGTGCACAGTGCGTGGCAGGACTGGATTGGGTTGGTTTGGGTGCACGCACGATGCACGGGACGGGAGGAGGGATGAGACAAATTCTCTCTCACTTGGGCGCCACTCACCCAGCCAATATGTGCGTGAGACGCGCCCATCGGTCATTGGGCATAAAAATGAACCGCGGGGTGAAAAACAATTAACTGCAAGCAAAAATTCAATAACTCAGATGCGTCAGAAGGCAGATTAGACGGTCACGGACAGCTCAATCGGGGAAGCATCCTGGAGGCAAGTTGGCTAGGGTCCCTATATGTTAGAATTACTCCATGCATCATATGAATTTGTGCCCATGGACTAAGTTGAAGTATATCATGTCTACTACATGCCCATGTCTTTTGCATAAATATTAATGTTGCTATGCTTGTTGTTATGTGCCTCCAAAGTCAGCATCATAATATTATTGTTCTGCATTCCCAGATTTCCTCCAAGTCTGAGAATCAGCTTATATCATGTTTGCATCTTGACTTGACGATTCCTATGAACCTTTTGCTCATATGGTTATGCCATATTGTGTGTTTTGAGCTCCATGATATATACTAGCATGCCATGCTTTTGCTTCCCATGTTCTTGCATTGTAGCTTAATTATTTCTTGCCTCCAACATGCCATCGAAAAAACTCTGCTCATGCATATGCTTTGTTTTTCACTAAGTCCTAATCTGTGTTATCAAGTTGCTTTTTGCATTGATCATCTTGCATTAATATCGATGCCTATGAACCTGAACCTTAATGATATTTGAAGCATGTTGTCTGTACTTGAAGTGCATATCAAGTTTGTGTCCATATGATTCCTATAGCATGTTGTTTCCTTGATTGCAAAGTGCTTAGTTGTTGTTTTGGGCAGATTGTGTTTGAAACTTGTATTGAGTGTATCTGTTGAACCGTTGCTTCGTTTTGAGCATGCTTTATATGAAACTTGCTTGGTATTGCATGTAGTTTCATCATGCCATGCTGCATCCATGTTTTGGAATCAGTGCGGTGTTGTTTTGCTTGCATTTGCATCAATGCCATGTTTAACTTGATTTGCTCATATCTTCTTGGCTGTAGCTCCGAATTAAACGAACATTATATGTAACTTGACTAGAAAAATATGTAGATCATCTTGGTGCACTTTAACTTGTGGTTTGACAACTTCAACATAATGTTTTGTTCAGATCTGAACCAATTTCAAAATTTGCATATGGGGACTTACCGGAATTGTTATATGTTGTTTCTGGCCTCATTTAAACTTGCTTTGATGTGTTGTTCTTGTATGCATCATCTCTTGACATAAGTAGCATCTTGTAGACTTGTCATGCATCATACTTGATGAGCATCATGCCATGTTTATGTGTTGTGCGTTTACCATGTTTTTTGCTTCTTTTCGGTTGTGCTTCTTCTCGTTTGTTCCTATTTCGTTGCGATCACGAGGATTCGTTCGACTACGCTTGGTTCGTCTACGTTGCTTCGTCTACTTCATGGATTGTAACGCCCCAAGACCGGAGCTTCAGATGCCTTCCATGTTTCCGGGTGTTGTCGGGTGTTTTGTTCTGGTTCTTTGCATCTTGTGCATTGCATCTTGTCATCATGCCATCATATCGTTAATTTTTGCAACTCAACTAAATAAATCGTATGGATGTTCGATCCATTTAAATCGAGGGATATTCACAATGGTGATTTCTCTTTACAACATATTCAAAGTCTCCAATATTATTAAGGAGCTATAATAAAATATTCCATTAATGGGAATGCACCATTACACACTTATATTTTAATTTCATGCCTTCCCTACCCTCACTTCTTATTCAAACCATTTGATTTTAAATCAAATGAGTTCGAATTTATATCTTTCGATCATGCCACTTCTAATTTTCTTGGACCAAGTGCATTTTTGTGAGTCCGGGAAAATTATCCGCGTGTCCAACTTCTTCCCCTAACCCCCTCTTTCTTTTTCTTTCTCTTTAATCGTTTTCTGCTAAAGAAAATAAGAGAAGGGAGGAGAGAGGAGCCAGCCCAGCCAACCTCCAAGACGGCCCATCCCCGCGGCCCACCTAGGCCTAGGACCATCCGGTCCCAGGCCGGCCCAACCACCCTTCCAAACCCTAACTCTCTCCCGATCTCTTTCCTCCCTCCCGTAGCGCCGCCACCTCTCTCTCGATCTCTTTCCTCTCTCATGTGCGCTGCCAGAGAGGGAACCACAGCCTCTGCCCTCCCCATCTCCTCGATCCCCCTTGTCTCCCTCGAGCACCGCTGCACACAACAAAGTAGAGGGTGCGCCGGCCGTCTTCTTCGCTGATCCCCTCGCTCCCTCTACTCTCCTTCCCCTGCGACCTGCACTGCGCCTCTGCTGTCGATGCCCTTGCCCAGATCCTCGTTGCCTCCCCGCCATGGCGCCCGCGTCGGTGACCCCGCAGGTCGCTGCCTCACACCATGTTCATCTTCCCAGAGTCCATCTTCCCAGAGCCCCAGCGCCCAATCCCCTCCAAGCCGTCGGCGACGACCGAGCCTCCCCGGCGCGCCCCTGCACCGGTCCCTGCCGCGCCCCTGCATCGAGCAGCCAGAGCCGTGTCGCCGGATCCTGTTCGCTGCTGCTTCGTCCGCCGTCCCCGGCCTCCAGCCTACACGCATCGTCTCTGCATCTGGGTGGCTGTAGTGCCTTCTTCCCCTCCGCTGCTTGTGCTCCTTCCTCGCGCGCGAACAGGCAGATGCCCCCTCCTCCTGTCTGCACCACGCCATAGCCTTCCTGAGGCCAACCCCGCACAATGTCTGGGTTGGCCTTCTCCTTGTCTATGCACCACACCGTTGCTGCTTCCTGCCGCGACCCCTTTGTTGGCCGCCAAGACTGCCAGGTTGCTACCCCGTGCGAGACCGTCAAGTACCGTGTCAGACCGCGAGCTCCACGGATCCGCCAAGTACCTCGACGTCCGATGCCGAAAACGGTCACCGAACCAGGAAATGCCAAGTACATGGATACACCAAGTTCGTCTCCGATACGTGTACGACAAGATGCGGGAGAACGACTTCATGGACCGACAAGTCACGAGACGACCGTTGCCCGCCAAGTACCCCTTCGGAGCGTCAAGTTCCACTACCGTCGCCGTGTACCACTACGCCCAAGTTCGACTACAAGGTGTACGACTACCATCGCCGAGACCGCAAGTACCACGACAACCCCGAAGGGATTCGGACCCATCAAGTACCTCTCCAAAAAACGAGCATGTACCACTACGCTCGGAGACATCGGATCCGTCAAGTCCAACATGGAATGGGTACAACTATCGGTGACCCCGAACGTCTACGTAACGTGAACCTCTACCGTCGACCCTAGAGCATGCGAGATCGACTACTTCCACTACCGTCGTCGCGAGAACGCCTACTTCCCTCTACGAATGAGAACCGTCTCCTTTGCACGCTACAAAGGTATAACCACCGAGATCGATGTCCGAGAACGAATGCTTGTGTTGTACGAGACGCACCCTTTGTCTGCACCGTGTCCGTTTTGACACTCGTTTCCATGCCCTAACCAATGGGAACCCGGTTACCGGGAGCACCCCACCGTTCATCACATGACACGCTCCCGTCACTTTCTTTTGCACCGATGTCTCAATGAGTTGTCGGTACCGGAACGTTGCCGTGGCACCGTTCCGTTATCATCATCGTGGCACCCCTTTTCTTTCCACCACGGTGTCAAATGCTCCTTAATATGCTCTTGTCAACTTTTAATAAAAATTGCATAAACTTGTTCATGTCATCTGCATCATGATAACAACAATTAAAATGTTTAAATTGTTGTTGCGTTAAATTACTACGGCATATGGGGATTTATCGGATTTGTTGTTTGTCATATCCGGCCCCATTTAAATTGCTTAGTTATATAGTTTTCATTTGCTTCACCTCTTGCCATGCTTAACAACATTTAATATTGTTGAGTACCTAACCGAGAGAGAACTAAATAATTGATGTGGTGTTTCGTCAATATGCAACTCGTTGCATATTAAGCTCCACTTAATTTGTAGGATTGTTTGTGCTCTTTGTCGTGCCATGCCTCATTAAACCGGACATGCATCATACTTAATTGTGCACCGTGCCATGTTCATGTGGTGGTTGTTTACTATGTTGTGTGCTTCTTTTCCGGTGATTGCTTCTTCGGGTTGGTTCCGATAACGTCGCGTTTGTGAGGACCCGTTCGTTTGTCTTCTTCACGGGCTCGTTCTTCTTCCTTGCGGGATTTCAGGCAAGATGATCATACCCTCGAAATCACTACTATCTTTGCTATGCTAGTTTGCTCGCTCTTTTGCTATGCCATTGCTACGATGCCTACCACTTGCTTGTCAGCCTCCCAAATTGCCATGTTCAGCCTCTAACCCACCATGTCCTAGCAAACCGTTGATTGGCTATGTTACCGCTTGGCTCAGCCCCTCTTATAGCGTTGCTAGTTGCAGGTGAAGATTGGAGCCATTCCTTGTTGGAACATTTGTTTACTTGTTGGGATATCACTATATATATTATTTAATTAATGCATCTATATACTTGGTAAAGGGTGGAAGGCTCGGCCTTATGCCTGGTGTTTTGTTCCACTCTTGCCGCCCTAGTTTCCGTCATATCGGTGTTATGTTCCCGGATTTTGCGTCCCATATGCGGTTGGGCTATAATGGGAACCCCTTGACAGTTTGCCTTAAGTAAAGCTTTTCTAGCAATGCCCAACATTGGTTTTACCATTCGCCACCTAGCCTTTTTCCCTTGGGAGTCGCGCATCCCGAGGGTCATCTTTATTTTAACCGCCCCACCCCCCGGGCCAGTGCTTGTCTAAGTGTTGGTCCGAACTGAGTAGACTGTGGGGCCACCTCGGGGAAACTTGAGGGCTGGTTTTACTTGTAGGATGTCTCATCCGGTGTTGCCCTCAGAACGAGATATGTGCAGCTCCCATCAGGATGTCGGCGCATCGGGCGGTGTTGCTGGTTTAGTTTTACCCTGTCGAAATATCTTGTTGTACCGGGATACCGAGTCTGATCGGAACGTCTCGGGTGGAGGTCTATTCCTTCGTTGACCGTGAGAGCTTGTGATGGGCTAAGTTGGGACACCCTGCAGGGATTTGAACTTTCGAAAGCCGTGCCCGCGGTTATGGGCAGATGGGAATTTGTTAACGTCCGGTTGTAGAAAACCTGAAGTCGACCCTAATTAAAATGAATCAACCGCGTGTGTAACCGTGATGGTCTCTTTCCGGCGGAGTCCGGGAAGTGAACACGGTTGTGGGAGTTATGCTTGACGTAGGTAGTCTAGGCTCACTTCTTGATCATACTTTTATCGACCGTGCTTTGCCTTCTCTTCTCGCTCTCTTTTGCGTATGTTAGCCACCATATATGCTAGTCGCTTGCTGCAGCTCTACCTCATACCTTTACCTTACCCATAAGCTTAAATAGTCTTGATCGCGATGGTGCGAGATTGCTGAGTCCCCGTGGCTCACAGATGCTTCCAAAACCAGTTTGCAGGTGCCGATGAGTCCGTACAGATGACGCAACCAAGCTCAGGAGGAGCTTGTTGAAGATCTTGTCCTTTGTGTTGTTTCGTTCTAGTTGATCAGTAGTGGAGCCCAGTTGGGGTCGATCGGGGACCTTTGTCGCATTTGGGGTTCTTCATTTAATTTGGCTCCGTAGTCGGGCCCTGATTGTATTTGGATGTTGTAATGCTTTATCCATGTATTGTGTGAAGTGGCGATTGTAAGCCAACTATGTATCTCTTTCCCTTATGTATTACATGGGTTGTGTGAAGATTACCTCACTTGCGACATAAGCCTTCAATGCGATTATGTCTCTAAGTCATGCCTCGACACGTGGGAGCTATAGTTGCATCGAGGGTGTTACAAGTTGGTAATCAGAGCCTTCCCCGACCTTAGGAGCCCCATTGCTTGATCGTTTTTAGCGGCCGAGTTGTGTCTAGAAAAATGTTTTTGAGTCACTTAGGAATTATATATTGGAGAGTTTAGGAATTCTTTTTATTTCCCAGTCTCCTCATCGCTCTGGTAAGGCATACTGACGTAGAGTTTTGACTCTTCTCTTCTCAAATTTCAGTAAATTTTTTTTAGGATCACGCGGGTATCTTGGAATCGTTCCGATGGTTTTATGATGAGAACATTGTCTTGGTGCCTCCTATCAGGGGTTTTGTGGAAGTGTCCCGGGGAGTTGAGCTCTGAGGTGTTGTCATCATAATTTTACCGTTGCAATTCTGGAATACCTGAGTTTAGTACGCCGACATTGAAAATCTCTTTTATGCAGTTCGTTGGTGAGATAACCTCAACGCCACCCAGTACTGGGGCGGGAGTTCGGGAGTATCGCCATAACTTGTATAATGGATGCTTTTCGAAGGTTGAGGTAGATGGTTTCCGAATGTTTCTTGGTTATGTGTTGAAGGATGGATACAGCTGGATGTAGGTATTGCTAGTTTGGGTGAGATATTATGCTTCCCCTGTATCCCCAACACCTGATTGCATAACCGGAAAATTTCGGGAGTTTCATAGGTGGGAATTCAAGTAGCTCTTAGGATATCTTTTTCGACAGATGTATGATATGAAATTGGGGTTCGACGTCTAGTGGTTCGCTTATTCACGGTCGATTTTACAGTGGTCTCATTGCGTCTTAAAGAGTCCTTGGCTATGCTTACTCGGGGACGCCTCGTATGTCATGTGCACTGCCTTGTACATGATGGTGCTGTACGATCGAGCCCGTGTAGGTCCCACCACGAAAACTTCGAACGAAATCTCTATCATATGTTTGTTCTGGCTTATTCTGCAAGTCAATCCTTTTGTTTTTGTTTTGAGTTGTGGTATTCGAGTTGCTTCAATGTCAAGTGTTGATTCCATACCTTCCCCAAATGGTGTTCTCATACTCCGATGTGAATACTAATCCTTCTGGTTAATCGAGATTGTCATGCCAATTTATTTTAAACCGGCGTGTTTCTCTTCAAGTGGATCCGATCATTTCAACTCCCGCAAGATCAATTATCACTTCTTCTCAATGGTGTTTGTTTCATTCGTCCCAAGCTGCCTTTGTTTTTCCCTCCCTCCCACCCTTGTTTCTTCGAGGAACCATATTTCTTATTCAAGTATCCTTTTATTCATGTGAAGTCTCTCCATTCTTTTCTATCAATATTCTTATCCGGTGATTCTCATAAAGATTCTAACGGAGTTTCTAGTTCATCATTCTTCATTCTTTTTCTTCTCCGGTGTTGCCAATTCAAGCTTTCGGTGTTGATCATATCCTTTTCCTTGTTTCAAATACCTTCTCATGCCGGTGCACCTCATATTCATTCACTTCTCGCTATTTAATTGTTCCGGAGTGCTGAAGATATCTCGAAGATTCGTGTATCCACTCTTCTTTCATTCAAGCTATTTCGAGGATGTTATCTCTTTCAAGCCATTTAATTTCAACCGGAGCAATCTCTCTTTGTAATCATTCTACGGTGTATCTTTTCAGTGGGCCCTAACCCACAGGTCTTTTTCCAGGATCTTACCTGACTCTTCTTATTTTCCCGGAGTTATTCTCAAATCCACTTCAAAGTTTGACGTAAGAATGAATTATCATCAGTTAAATGTCTTTCTCCAAGATCTTTCATTTGTTTTCATCATTGGTTCAACTTTTCTATTCTTCTTTATTCCGGAGTGTGTCAATAATTCATGATGGTGTTTCTCGTCGTCATTCTCAGATTTTGAAGAACAAAGAAGAGTTTCTCTTTAATCTTGCTCCATTCTCTTCAAGATCCGTGATTCTAGCTTGTTGCCATCCTCTCATAATTATTTGCGATTGTGAGATATTCTTTTCACCCATCCGGAGTAATTCAGGAGTCTTTTCAGTTTGACTCTCCGAAGGCCATTATTTCGGGATTCTCATTCTCAGCTTTCAGTTATCATTCTCCAATTTTACCGGTGCATCAAGTGATCTCTAATCAGCTCGTGATCTCTTCACTCTGATGTATCCATATTCTCTCAAGCGTCTTTGTTCATTTGCTTAATTCTCCCGGTGTTTCTTTATTTTTTCTTCGTTCATTTGCAATTCTTACGGTGGTTCGTTCAAGACCTCTCGTCATTCATTTTCATATCAATTATTCGTTGTTTTCAATCCTTCCGGTGGTTCATTGAAGACCTTCTCAAGTTTGCGCTATATCTCTTTTAATCTTTCTGCGAGGATAAGTAGTATGCCAAATCCGTTGCTGGTCAGCAATTAAATTGTTGAAGGATACGCATAACGCAATTCTTATTCTTGCTTTATCCAACTATTTACTTCCTTACCCCGGAGGTTCACCAAAATTCTTGTTTCCAATTGTTCATCTTCTCTTTTTCCCAGAGTTCCAACCTTTTCAACTATTTCATCACGGAGATCCATCTGAGTCATTACAAGGATTCACCTTGTGCTTTCAACTACCCCTTTCTTTACGTTTGATCATTCTTTTGTTTACCGGAGTTCTTCATGAAGATTCTACATGAGGGTTGATCAAGGATTTAATTCTCACTCGAAGTGTTCATCAAGATTATTTTCAGAGAAGCTCAAGTTTTCTTCATCTTGCAATTCGGAGCGCAATTCTTTCACGCGTATCTTTGGAGGTGGTTTTACATCATTCTTGATAATTTGAGTTCATGTTTCATAACTCACATGTTATTAAGAATGAGGTATTTTAAATCCATCAACCTATTCATTGGAATTATCTTGGGTTATATTTCACCAAAGCCTTCCCTAAGGATGGTTGCTATTTATGGTGCTTATAAATGATCCAAGTTCTTCATTTATCCTCCCGGTGAAATAGTTCCTTGTCTCCTTGTTCTTACCAATTCAATTCTTTTCCCGTGAGTGGCAGGTTGTCACCTCATAATTTTGAGATGTATTCCATAAGACCATATCAAGACTATTCTTTTCGTTGTTGGTGTTCCAACAACTCCGTTCGACCCTTCTCCTAAGGATGCCTTCTCAAACTCTGTTTGTGACAGAAGTTGGCATTTGCTTCTCCATTCTTTTATTTCAATTATTTATCGTCTATTCTTTTGTTCCGGAGGCATGGTGATGTTGCTCTCTTCAATCCATCATCTGGTGTGTCAAGATCATGTTCTTTTCATGCCTACCCATTTAACCGGAGTGTGGTGCCATTCTGCTCAAGTTCTTTTTGTCTTATCAAGCCTTGCATCCTTTCTCAACCGGAGTGCTGTCCGAGATATTTCTTACCCTTTGTTCCATCCATTCAATAGTTATGGAGGCAGTGTATTGTGATTTCATCAAGTATCTTCTCATCTTATCAAGTTATTATTCAATTCCTTTTCTTTTCAACCGGAGTGCTGCCCGAATTTTGGTTTCTCCTTGATCACCTTCCTTAACCGGAGTGTTTTTCTATATATATCTTCCCTTCAACCTCAAGGTTTCGCAATGCTCTTTGTCCCTAGTTTCTAACGGAGTGCTTTCAACTTTGTTCACCTTCGTTGTATTCTTTTCTTGTTTTTGGTAAACCTCTCACGGTTATTTGGTTTCACTCGTTTGTCAAAGGAGCAACTTAGTTTTACCTCTTCTCTTTCTTTTCCGTTGTCCCTCCAGTGCCATTCTAGATCTCGGGACGAGATCCTCTCATAGTGGTGGAGTGTTGTAACGCCCCAAGACCGGAGCTTCAGATGCCTTCCATGTTTCCGGGTGTTGTCGGGTATTTTGTTCTGGTTCTTTGCATCTTGTGCATTGCATCTTGTCATCATGCCATCATATCATTAATTTTTGCAACTCAACTAAATAAATCGTATGGATGTTCGATCCATTTAAATCGAGGGATATTCACAATGGTGATTTCTCTTTACAACATATTCAAAGTCTCCAATATTATTAAGGAGCTATAATAAAATATTCCATTAATGGGAATGCACCATTACACACTTATATTTTAATTTCATGCCTTCCCTACCCTCACTTCTTATTCAAACCATTTGATTTTAAATCAAATGAGTTTGAATTTATGTCTTTCGATCATGCCACTTCTAATTTTCTTGGACCAAGTGCATTTTTGTGAGTCCGGGAAAATTATCCGCGTGTCCAACTTCTTCCCCTAACCCCCTCTTTCTTTTTCTTTTTCTTTAATCGTTTTCCTCTAAAGAAAATAAGAGAAGGGAGGAGAGAGGAGCCAGCCCAGCCAGCCTCCAAGCCGGCCCATCCCCGGGGCCCACCTAGGCCCAAGACCATCCGGTCCCAGGCTGGCCCAACCACCCTTCCAAACCCTAACTCTCTCCCGATCTCTTTCCTCCCTCCCGTAGCGCCGCCACCTCTCTCTCGATCTCTTTCCTCTCTCATGTGCGCTGCCAGAGAGGGAACCACAGCCTCTGCCCTCCCCATCTCCTCGATCCCCCTTGTCTCCCTCGAGCACCGCTGCACACAACGCATTAGAGGGTGCGCCGGCCGTCTTCTTCGCTGATCCCATCGTTCCCTCTACTCTCCTTCCCCTGCGACCTGCACTACGCCTCTGCTGTCGATACCCTTGCCCAGATCCTCGTTGCCTCCCCGCCATGGTGCCCGTGCCGGTGACCTCGCAGGTCGCTGCCTCACACCATGTTCATCTTCCCAGAGTCCATCTTCCCAGAGCCCCAGCGCCCAATCCCCTCCAAGCCGCCGGCGACGACCGAGCCTCCCCGGTGCGCCCCTGCACCGGTCCCTGCCGCGCCCCTGCATCGAGCAGCCAGAGCCGTGTCGCCGGATCCTGTTCGCTGCTGCTTTGTCCGCCGTCCCCGGCCTCCAGCCTACATGCATCGTCTCTGCATCTGGGTGGCTGTAGTGCCTTCTTCCCCTCCGCTGCTTGTGCTCCTTCCTCGCGCGCGAACGGGCAGATGCCCCCTCCTCCTATCTGCACCATGCCATGGCCTTCCTGAGGCCAACACCGCACAACGTCTGGGTTAGCCTTCTCCTTGTCTATGCACCACACCGTTGCTGCTTCCTGTCGCGACCCCTTTGTTGGCCGCCAAGACTGCCAGGTTGCTGCCCCGTACGAGACCGTCAAGTACCGTGTCAGACCGCGAGCTCCACGGATCCGCCAAGTACCTCGACGTCCGATGCCGAAAACGGTCACCGAACCAGGAAACGCCAAGTACATGGATACACCAAGTTCGTCTCCGATACGTGTACGACAAGATGCGGGAGAACGACTTCATGGACCGACAAGTCACGCGACGACCGTTGCCCGCCAAGTACCCCTTCGGAGCGTCAAGTTCCACTACTGTCGCTGTGTACCACTACGCCCAAGTTCCACTACAAGATGTACGACTACCATCGCCGAGACCGCAAGTACCACGACAACCCCGAAGGGATTCGGACCCGTCAAGTACCTCTCCGAAAAACGAGCATGTACCACTACGCTCGGAGACATCGGATCCGTCAAGTCCAACAAGGAATGGGTACAACTATCGGTGACCCCGAACGTCTACGTAACGTGAACCTCTACCGTCGACCCTAGAGCATGCGAGATCGACTACTTCCACTACCGTCGTCGCGAGAACGCCTACTTCCCTCTACGAACGAGAACCGTCTCCTTTGCACGCTACAAAGGTATAACCACCGAGATCGACGTCCGAGAACGAATGCTTGTGTTGTACGAGACACACCCTTTGTCTGCACCGTGTCCGTTTTGACACTCGTTTCCATGCCCTAACCCATGGGAACCCTGTTACCGGGAGCACCCCACCGTTCATCACATGACACGCTCCCGTCACTTTCTTTTGCACCGACGTCTCAATGAGTTGTCGGTACCGGAACGTTGCCGTGGCACCGTTTCGTTATCATCATCGTGGCACCCCTTTTCTTTCCACCACGGTGTCAAATGCTCCTTAATATGCTCTTGTCAACTTTTAATAAAAATTGCATAAACTTGTTCATGTCATCCGCATCATGATAACAACAATTAAAATGTTTAAATTGTTGTTGCATTAAATTACTAAGGCATATGGGGATTTATCGGATTTGTTGTTTGTCATATCCGGCCCCATTTAAATTGCTTAGTTAGATAGTTTTCATTTGCTTCACCTCTTGCCATGCTTAACAACATTTAATATTGTTGAGTACCTAACCGAGAGAGAACTAAATAATTGATGTGGTGTTTCGTCAATATGCAACTCGTTGCATATTGAGCTCCATTTAATTTGTAGGATTGTTTGTGCTCTTTGTCATGCCATGCCTCATTAAACCGTACATGCATCATACTTAATTGTGCACCGTGCCATGTTCATGTGGTGGTTGTTTACTATTTTGTGTGCTTCTTTTCCGGTGATTGCTTCTTCGGGTTGGTTCCGATAACGTCGCGTTTGTGAGGACCCGTTCGTCTACGTTCGTTTGTCTTCTTCATGGGCTCGTTCTTCTTCCTTGCGGGATTTCAGGCAAGATGATCATACCCTCGAAATCACTACTATCTTTGCTATGCTAGTTTGCTCTATCTTTTGCTATGCCATTGCTACGATGCCTACCACTTGCTTGTCAGCCTCCCAAATTGCCATGTTCAACCTCTAACCCACCATGTCCTAGCAAGCCGTTGATTGGCTATGTTACCGCTTTGCTCAGCCCCTCTTATAGCGTTGCTAGTTGCAGGTGAAGATTGGAGCCGTTGCTTGTTGGAACATTTGTTTACTTGTTGGGATATCACTAGATATCTTATTTCATTAATGCATCTATATACTTGGTAAAGGGTGGAAGGCTCGGCCTTATGCTTGGTGTTTTGTTCCACTCTTGCCGCCCTAGTTTCCGTCATATCGGTGCTATGTTCCCGGATTTTGCGTCCCTTACGCGGTTGGGCTATAATGGGAACCCCTTGACAGTTCGCCTTAAGTAAAGCTTTTCCAGCAATGCCCAACATTGGTTTTATCGTTCGCCACCTAGCCTTTTCCCTTGGGAGTCGCGCATCCCGAGGGTCATCTTTATTTTAACCCCCCCCCCGGCCAGTGCTTGTCTAAGTGTTGGTCCAAACTGAGTAGACCGCGGGGCCACCTCGGGGAAACTTGAGGGCTGGTTTTACTCGTAGGATGTCTCATCCGGTGTTGCCCTGAGAACGAGATATGTGCAGCTCCCATCAGGATGTCGGCGCATCGGGCGGTGTTGCTGGTCTAGTTTTACCCTGTCGAAATGTCTTGTTGTACCGGGATACCGAGTCTGATCGGAACATCTCGGGTGGAGGTCTATTCCTTCGTTGACCGTGAGAGCTTGTGATGGGCTAAGTTGGGACACCCTGCAGGGATTTGAACTTTCGAAAGCCGTGCCCGCGGTTATGGGCAGATGGGAATTTGTTAACGTCCGGCTGTAGAAAACCTGAAGTCGACCCTAATTAAAATGAATCAACTGCGTGTGTAACCGTGATGGTCTCTTTCCGACGGAGTCCGGGAAGTGAACACGGTTGTTGGAGTTATGCTTGACGTAGTTAGTCCAGGAATACTTCTTGATCATACTTTTATCGACCGTGCTTTGCCTTCTCTTCTCGCTGTCTTATGCGTATGTTAGCCACCATATATGCTAGTCGCTTGCTACAGCTCCACCTCATACCTTTACCATACACATAAGCTTAAATAGTCTTGATCGCGAGGGTGCGAGATTGCTGAGTCCCCGTGGCTCACAGATACTTCCAAAACCAGTTTGCAGGTGCCGATGAGTCCGTGTAGATGACGCAACCAAGCTCAGGAGGAGCTCGTTGAAGATCTTGTCCTTTGTGTTGTTTCGTTCTAGTTGATCAGTAGTGGAGCCCAGTTGGGGTCGATTGGGGACCTTTGTCGCATTTGGGGTTCTTCTTTTATTTTGGCTCCGTAGTCGGGCCCTAATTGTATTTGGATGTTGTAATGCTTTATCCATGTATTGTGTGAAGTGGCGATTGTAAGCCAACTATGTATCTCTTTCCCTTATGTATTACATGGGTTGTGTGAAGATTACCTCACTTGCGACATATGCCTTCAATGCAATTATGTCTCTAAGTCGTGCCTCGACACGTGGGAGCTATAGTCGCATCGAGGGTGTTACATGGATTCAGCCTTCTTCCTAGAGGGATTTCAGGCAAGATGACCATCACCTTGGATCTCACTACTGTCTTTGCTATGCTAGTTGTCCCGATGCTATCGATATGTCGTGCTACCTACCACTTGTTTATCAAGCCTCCCAAATTGCCATGATAGCCTCTAACCTTTTTCTCTTTCCTAGCAAACCGTTGTTTGGCTATGTTACCGCTTTGCTCAGCCCCTCTTATGGCGTTGCTAGTTGCAGGTGAAGTTGCAGGTCGTTCCATGTTGGGACATGGATATCATGGGATATCACAATATATCTCATTTATGTAATGCATCTATATACTTGGTAAAGGGTGGAAAGCTCGGCCTTATGCCTTGTGTTTTGTTCCACTCTTGCCGCCCTAGTTCCCATCATACCAAAGTTATGTTCCTTGATTTGGCGTCCCTAACACAGGGAGGGTTTATGGGCCCCTCTTGACAGTTCGCTTTGAATAAAACTCTTCCAGCAAGGCCCAACATTGGTTTTACCATTTGTCTAATAACAACTAAAACTTGCATATGGACCGGCTAGCACCCGAGGTCTCTTAATCAACCCCCCAGGCCAGTGCTCCTCTTGAATGTTGGTCCACCTACCTAGCAGTTAGCGCTGCCACCTCAGGGCAACTCGATGGTATTTTACCATTGTAAACATGTCTTGTGCACCGGGATTCCAAGTCTGATCGGAGGGTCCCGTGATGGAGGATTGTCTCCGCGGATTGTGATTTTGTCATGGGCTAAGTTGGGACACCCCTGCAGGGTTTAAACTTTCGAGAGCCATGCCCGCGGTTCTATGACAGATGGGAATTTGTTAATATACGGTTGTAGTGAACTTGAAGTAAACTCAATTAAGATACACCAACCGCATGTGTAACCGTGACCGTCTCTTTTCAAGTGAGTTCGAGAAGAGAACACAGTTGTGTTATGTTTGAACATAAGTAGTTCAGGATAACATATTTATCATTACTAGTTTGCAGCCATTTGCGTACTTCCTCATTCTACTCTTGTACTCGTAAGGTAGCCACCATACTTTTCTTAGCCGCTGCTGCAACCTCACCACTTACCCTTTCCTACCCATTTAGCTTTGCTAGTCTTGAATCCCATGGTAATGGGATTGTTGAGTCCTCGTGGCTCACAGATTACTACAACTACAGTTGGCGGTACAGGTTACACGATGTTCATGACGTGAGAGCGATGTTTACATGTTTTGGAGTTCTTCTTCCTCTTTGTCGATCTTGGGTTAGGTTCCTGGTCGGCTGCCTGGGCTAGCAGGGTGGATGTTATTTGAGCTTCTGTTTGTGTTTCATCTGTAGTCGAATGTTGTTCCCATGTATGATATTTGATGTATTCTTGCGGCATTTGTGTGTCTTTATACGTATCCCCGACTATTATGTAATGGTACGATATAATGATATCCACCTTGCAAAAGCGTTTCAATATGCGGTTCTATCCTTGGTGGGACCTTCCGAGTTCCTTTAGGATAGAATCGCATATTGGGCGTGACAAAGGACCATGGGAGGTGACGTGCACAGGAGCTGGCTTGTGAGGTAGACCTCAACCACTCGGGTTTAGCAACGCTGCAGGGACGGAACCAAGCACAAACATCATGCCAGTCATTAATCATGATGCGGTCATGGGTTGGCTTGCAAGGGCATACGACGTTCATGGCAACGAGGCACCGGACAGACAAATGATAATCATAGAGCAACTCATGATTAAGGTAGAGCGATTGCTGATAGATGCAAGAAGGATACATGTTGAAGGGACGGACCCACGCGGCTTGGGGATAGCGTAGCCCGAGGGGTGCCCACAATTGAACAAACCAAAACGGCGTCACCTGGCACCATTGCTGAAGAGGTGTTGGAGTATTTGAAGACGCATGTTGTAGAAGTCGCTCATCATGAGCCCCCTAGGTCCTGAACCTTGGGAGGCTCTGGAGCCCCCGGGGGTCGCGAGGATCTGTCACCACCTCTCACAGGATTGCCTGGTGCCTGGCCTCCTAAGCCGCCAGGATGCCCTGCATGCGCCGCTGATGCACGACAGCCCTATTCAGCAAGTCAAAAGGCATGCGAACGTAGCTGTGAGGGGGCCCCTCACACCGGCCAACATGGACAGCCAAATGAGATCCCGAGACACGACCCTGTTGAGCCTGGGGATGTTGACGCAAGCGTGCAGCTCACTGTCCTCACCGCGGTAGGGACCTGCACCGGGTGGTGGGCGACGGTCACCCCGCATAGCTCTTGCCTCCTGAAGCTCATCGATTGCCCTGGTGATGAACTCCTGAGCGCCTAGTGCCTCAAGCCATGCACTTTTCTCATGGAAGCACGCATTGAAGCACGCCTCCAAATGGTGCCTAAGCACCTCCCTCGTGATGCTTGCCACGTCAGAGGCCCTCCAGAGGAGATCCCTCGAGCCCAGCCTGAGAGGGGCACCAGGCGCACCTTCCTATGCGAGAGAGTGGGAGGCACCCCGTCAGTGGGTGCAGGTTTTGAGGCAGCGCCATCGGACACCCCACCCTCCTGAGGTTCTTGGCAGAGCAACTGCTTCTTCTTCTTGGGGACAGCCTCAGGAGGGTAGACAATGCCTCCGTCATCAGGGTCCTCGACCGGCGCAGCTTGGTAGGCGCACTCAAGAGAGCACACCACGTCCTTCTCCTCGCAGGCGACCGGGATGATGTTGCAGCTTCCCGGCATCTTGAGGACATTGTAGCCATGGTGGGTCACAGCCTTGAACTTGGCCAGAGCCGGGTAGCCAAGGATGGCGTTGTACGGGAGGTGAATGTGGGTGACATCAAAGTCGATGAGCTCAGTGCAGTAGTTGTCGCGCTAGCCAAAGGTGACAGTGAGGCAGAACTACCCTATCGGGGTGGTGGAGCCGTCGATCACTCCTGAGAAAGGCATGGTAGGCTACAGCTAGTCATAGGGCACCTGCTATCGGTCAAACGTCTTGACAGAGAGGACAATGAGTCCCGCACCGCCATCGATGAGTGTCTTGGTGATGAGCATGTTGCTGATGGTAGGCGAGCAGAGCATCGAGAGGGCACCGGCAGTTGCCGCGCACTTGAGCTGGTCGGAAGAGTTGAAGGTGATGGTGTACTTCGACCACCTAAATGGATGTGCTACCTCGAGCTTGGGGAGGGAAGCATTCACCTCATGCGCGAACAGCTTGAAGATGCGATGGGAGGCTGGGGCCTGAGCGTTGCCTAGGAAGCAAGCGATGGCACACGGCTCCTGGAAGCCCCTAGCTCCCTCGTCCTGGTGACAGTCATGATTCCTTGTTGGTGGTGGCGGCAGCGGGTGAAGGTTAGCGTTGCCCTGAGGACAGTCCTCGCGAGGCTGATCCCTCTAGGTGCCCTCACGAGGCTGGCCCTGTCAGCGGTGCTCATGAGGCTAATCGCGCCACTCCTGGCGAGGGTCATGGCCGTCCCAGCGTCCTCCGCCTAGGCTTTCCACAGCCATAGCCTCGGTCATTGCGCTTGAGGCAATGACCGAGGCGCCCGTTGAGGGTGGTCCTGAGCTCCTGGCAACCATTGGTGTTGTGGCTGTGCATGTTGTGGAAGACGCAGAATGGGTGGCTGCCCTTAGAAGACTCAGAGTGCTTGCAGTCGCGCTTCATCTCTGGTTCGGCCGTGAGCACGGCCAATCCCTTGCGCTTAACATCCTTGGCCTCAGTATTCTTGTCTTCTCGGTCAACCTCAGGGAGCTCGAGGAGGGAGAGGCATCCGTCCTCAGCTCTTGCACACTTGGTTGCAATGTTGAACATCTCCAGGGCCATGCACAAGTCCTTGTGTATGGTGAGCTCCTCCTTCATCTTGACGCCACGGACGCCATCAGTGAACTCCGAGATTATGGCCTCATTCGACACCTTGGGGGTCTTGAGGCGAATGCTATTGAAGCGCTGGATGTAGCTCTGCAAGGTCTCTCGTGGGTGTTGCTTGATGCGTCGTAGGTCACCCGCAGCTGGCGGGTGGTCGCTAGTGCCCTAGAAGTTGCCAACAAAACGCTCTCGCATCTCATCCCAGGAGGAGATCTATCACACAGTGTAACACCCCGGTTGTACTTTTCCATATTTGTAACTCCAACTCTTGCCATTTCCTGCTATGTGTTATGATATTCCCTCTGTGGTTGTGTTCTGTCTTTCATTTTGCATTTTTTTCATGTCATGCATTTCATCTCATGTCATCATCTGCATCTCATTTGCATCTGTGTTTGTCTCATGCATCCGGTCATTTTCCCCGTTGTCCATTTCGCAATCCGGCACTCCCACATATACCTGTTGCACCCCTCAAACCTCGTCTCGTGAGCGGGTGATAAACATTCTCAGAATGGGTCGAGATTTGTCGAGTGGCCTTGGTATATTGCCGGTAGGCTACCTGTCAAATTTCGTTCCATTTGGAGTCCGTTTGACACCCCAACGGTTAACTATAGCGGCATATAGTCGGTCAAACGTCAGATGTTTTCGGTCTCGGACAAGTGTTGCTGGGCTGCCTTCTCTTCTCTCTTCTCAGTCCAAGCCATCCAACACCGCCCACTAGTGCTCCTCCCGCCGCGCCTCGACCCCCGCCGCTGGAGAGCCTCGCCGCCACCTTCGTCTGGTCGCCGCCTCCCGCACCCGGATGCGCCGCCGTAGACCCGCGCCTCTCCCCTTATTCCTCCCGCTTCTTCTACCTTCCTCTCTGACCGGATCTCTCTCTCTCACCAGGGACCGCCGCCGCCCGGAGCTTCCTAACCTCGCTGTCGCCGGGAATGAGGCCCCCGGGGCCAGATCCGTCCTCCCCGGTCCTCCCCGCCGCCCCTCGCCATTTCCGTCGTTCTCTGTCGTCGTTGCCTCTGCTCCCCGCCTCTGCATCGCACTGCATTTGAGTAGTGCTCGACCGGCAGCACCCGTTGACCGTGTGCGTGGGCCGCATCCCGCACCAAGGCCCAGCGTGCCAGCCTTCCCTGCCAGCCTCACCCCACCATCGAGCTAGACCATGGCCCATGGTGAGCAGCGCCCAGCCCCTCTCCTATGCATGTTGGGCCAGTGGATCTAGCCCGCATATGTTTGTCCTATGCGCTGTGATTTTTCCTAATTGTTTAGTAAACTGCATATTTGAAGTTTGGCCCCTCATGTTCATGCATTTCATATCTCACAAACCGTACATTGTATGTAAAACCTTTAAACATGTAAAATGCTTAGAATTGTGTGTAGTTTCATAATATCCAACTTTCATGCATGTTTAAAATTTTAAACTTGTTGTTTGCATTTAATTTGTTAAATGACTTGTTAAAATGATTTAATTCATAACTAAATAACCGTAGCTCCATTTTAAATAAACTTTATATGTAAATGGGGTAGAAAATGGATAGTTTAACATGATGACATTACTTTGCATGCTTAACGACTCTAATATATGATTTAGGGTAGAACAATACCAAATTCATAATATGAATATGGGGATTTTTCCGGAACTGTTGTTTATTATTTCCGGCCTCATTTAAACTTGCCTAAATAGTTAGTTTACTTATGCATCGCCTCTGGGCATGTTAACCAACATTTAATATTGTTGAGTACCTAACCGGGAGTGAACTATATAATCAAATGTGGTGTTCCGTCAACATGCATCTTGTTACATGTTGAGCTCCACTTAACTCGTAGTTTTGTTTGTGCACTTTACCGTGCCATGCATATTTAAACCGGACATGCATCATCATTAGTTGTGCATCATGCCATGTTTATGCTTGGTTGTTTACCATGTTATTTGCTTATTTCCGGTTGTGCTGCTTCTCGATAGTTCTCCGTATCATTGCGATTGTCAGTATTCGTTCGACTACGTCCGTTTGTCTTCTTCATGGACTCGTTCTTCTTCCTTGCGGAATCGCAGGAAAGATGACCATTACCTTCGATATCACTTCTATATTTGCTTGCTAGTTGTTCGTTCTATCGCTATGTCGCGCTACCTACCATTTGTTTATCATTCCTCCATATTGCCATGTTAGCCTCTAACCCACCTTCCTAGCAAGCTGTTGTTTGGCTAAGTTACCGCTTTTGCTCAGCCCTCTTATAGCGTTGCTAGTTGGAGGCGCCTTGCATGTTGTTCCATGTTGGAACATGGATATGTTGGGATACCATATTATCTCTTATTTAATTTAATGCATCTATATAATTGGCAAAGGGTGGAACGCTTGGCCTTTTGCTCGGTGTTTTGTTCCACTCTTGCCACCTTAGTTTCCATCATACCGGTGTTATGTTCCTTGATTTTGCGTTCCTTACGCAGTTGGGGTTATGAGACCCCCTTGACTGTTTGCCTTGAATAAAACTGCTCCAGCAAGGCCCAACCTTGGTTTTACCTTTGCCTAACAACCTATAACTTTCCCTTGGGTTCTGCAGACCCGAGGGTCATCTTGATTTTAAGCCCCCCGGGCCAGTGCTCCTCTGAGTGTTGGTCCGAAACGGGCATCCTGCAGGCCACCTCGGGGAAACATGAGGGCTGGTTTTACTCATAGCTTGTCCCATCCGGTGTGCCCTGGGAACGAGATACGTGCGACTCCTATCGGGATTTGTCGGCACATCGGGTAGTCTTGCTGGTCTTGTTTTACCATTGTTGACATGTGTTATAACCGAGATTTCGAGACTGATTAGGTCTTTCCAGGAGAAAGAATATCCTTCGTTGATCGTGAGAGCTTGTGATGGGCTAAGTTGGGACACCCCTGCAGGGTATAAAATTTCGAGAGTCGTGCCCGCGGTTATGTGGCAGATGGGAATTTGTTAATATATGGTTGTAAAAAACTTGACACTTTACTTAATTAAAATGAATCAACTGCGTGTGTACCGGTGATGGTCTCTTTTCAGCGGAGTCCGGGAAGTGAACATGGTTTGGGTTATGTTTGAACGTAAGTAGTTCAGGATCACCTCTTGATCACTTCTAGCTTCACGACCATTGCGTAGCTTCTCATCTTACTCTTATTTGTGTATGTTAGCCACCATATTTTCTTAGTGCTTTCTGTAGCTCCACCTCATTACCTTATCCTACCCATAAGCTTAAATAGTCTTTATCTCGCGGGTGTGAGATTGCTGAGTCCTCGTATCTCACGGATACTTCGAAACAGTTGTAGGTGCCGATGATACCAGTGCTGGTGAGGATACCGAACTCTAGTGGGTGTTCGACAAGGAACTTGGTCGTTAGTATGTGTCGTTTCCTGATGATCAGTAGCGGTGCCCAGTTGGGACGATCGGGGATCTAGCAGTGGAGTTATCTTCTTTTTCATTTGGTTATCCGTAGTCGGACTATGAGTGTATTCTGATGATGTATGAACTTATTTGAATACTTTTTGATGTGGCGAGTGTAAGCCAACACTCTTTATCCCTTTCTTGTTCAATACATGGGATGTTGTGAAGATGACCGTTCTTCCGAGAAAACCACTATGCGGTTATGCCTCTAAGTCATGCCTCGACACGTGGGAGCTATAGCCGCATCGTGGGCGTTACACACGGGGAGGTTCAGGAGCCATGAGCATGCGCCATCCTTGAGGGCCATGGGAAACCAGTTCGCCATAACCTTCTCGTCGCTGTTAGCCGCCTCAATGCTCAGCTCATAGAGCTGCAGGAACTCGGCAGGGTTGGGGTGCCGTCGTAGCGCGGAGGCAGGATGGGCTTGAACTTGCCTGGTCAGACGATGTTGCGCAGCTCCGAGGTGAACATGCAGCATACAGCTGTGTTCATGGGAGCGCATCGTGGAGGTGGAATTTGCTCTTGCGCCACCACCGCAGGCGGCGTGCGGTCTTGACGTGGCGCTGCTGGGAGCCCACGCGCCTCTACTTGCAGCCACCGCACCACCTAGCAGTTTTCTTCGTCGCGCTCCGGCGCCTTGCATGGCGGGTTGCACCAGGGAGCCTCACGCCTTGGCTCGTGGGTGACGTCTTGTCATGGAGGCGGAGGAGGCGCACCATGAGCCACGTTGCCCGTGGCAAACGACGGGTGAGGGAGCGAGTGAAATGGTGCAGGAGACTCTCCGGTGATGCTGACAAGCTCGGCAATGCGGTCCAGCCAGTCCTCGTAGAGGTCGTCGATGGGGCGATAGTGCAGGTGCTTGCACGCCATGAGCAGTGCAGCCTGTGCGTTCTCTGGCCCGCGATGAGTGTGAGATGCAGAAGCCACCGCCGGGGTGAAGGACGGAGTGGCCGTGCACCCATCCCACCGCACAAAGGGCTGCATCGATGAAGCCTGCTGCTCGTGGGTCGCGGGGCTGGTGGCAGCGTTGGCCGCGGGCGACGGGGAACGGCGGGGAGCCCCGTCGCCAGCAGATGCCGTCTGGGCGACGTGCGTGGTGAGGGCGGCCTGGCGCTCAGCATGAACTCCACGAACATCATCCATGGGGACGGCAAAACGGTGGCGAATCGACTGGAGGAAGAGAGGCTCCGACGCACCCCTACCTGGCGCACCAAATGTCAGATTTCGGTTCCGCGGACCCTTGAGAGGTTCGAACTCTGAGGTGCGTGCGAAGAACTCAACCTCCCTAGTCTACCTACTCACCAATCTCACGACCTAGCTCGATGAACCAGAAGGAACTGGGACACAGTAGTTTACCCAGGTTCGGGCCACCTTGCGGTGTAAAACCCTACTCCTACTTTGTGGTGGATTGGCCACGAGGGGCTGAGGATGAACTAGTATAGTGGGATAACAACCTCAGGAGGAGGCGTGTTCTTGTGCCCGAGTGAGCTGGTGGCTACAAGGATGGATCCGATGGGGTTCTGTCCGACCCCTCTCTACGGTGGTACTGTTGCTCTAATTATAGTGGCCTCAGTCCTCTTCCCAAACGAAGGTGGGAAGGGATCCCACAACGGCATAATTCGAAGGGAGACAACTAGTACATGCTATGCTGACAAAAGTAGTCTTCGCCTGCAAAAGCCTCTGGTCATGATGTCGTGGTAGGCTCGGTGATGACCTCCTTCATGCCGTCCTGGAGCTCTTGGTCTTGTTGCACGGGAATGTAAACCTTTGGCTGATTCCTCTGGACTCCGTGCTTGCACTTGCCTCCTTAGCACCAAAGAGGAAATTTTTGTCCTACGCCCACTAGCGCCTGCCTGGCCTTGGTCGTCATGGCTTACGTCACCTGGAGCCTCAAGAGGTGAGGCTTGCATAGAAATCTCCGCTCCTCAGGAACCACCCTAAAGAGGTCGCTCCTCGTTGAGGTCTTGGTGTCGTCCGCCTCGCGAGGCTTGGCCCCTCACGAGGGTCTTGAGTTGCTGATGTCGAAGATGGGACGTATCAGGCCGTCGATGAAGCCACACCATGGACCGCAGGAAGGCAAGTCTGGGTACCCCCGTTCCCAGAACGCTGACACACATGGAAAACCCATGTATTCAAACCAAGCATGATTAAGAACTTAGAAATACAACAATTGTGTATGTTTCTCATGTATTAAGTGCATCAAAATTTGATTTATTCCTCACATGAACAACAATAAAAAAATTCTACCCACGAAAATTGGACATCGCATTGTAGAATTGAACCAAGCAGTCAAAATAAAACCACAACAAATGAACCAATTATTAACTGAGCACCACATTGCACAATATAACATACTCCTAACAGAAGATCAGAGAGTTAACCAAATCAAGCATACTTAACAACTTGAAAATATAGCAATTGTATTTGTTTCTCATGTATTTAGTACAACCATATTCGATTTATTTCTCATGTGGTCTCAAGACCCCAATCCTAAGTCACACCGATCTAGCATGTAACAAATCATATCACTCTGCGGCCTCACGCACGGTATTCCCACGGGTGCCACCTTACCTGGCCCGGGATCGTTTGCACCTTTTGGCTCACATATATGTTAGTGTCGCTAGCATCCATATGACAGAGAACCCGGGCCGACATGACTAGTCGTGAATCGAAAGTGGCACTAACTTACAGGGACATGCATACATGGCCCAGCAAATGAATGTGTCGGTCATCAATGTATGAACCCAAGTCGCACCAAGCTACACGGACTTAAAGGAACAACAGTGTGACACTTCCTCAAAGGGACGGACATAAGAACGAAGAAGGACACATGTCGGCCAGCCTAAGTGTTCTGGAGCAGTAGCAAGCTACCATGGATCAGCGTATGCACTAGGAGACATTTCCCGGTAAGAGAGGCTACCAAGAATAAACAACTAGGTTGTCGGATCCCACACATACCAAGCATTTCAAAATCATACACTCAATATGCTCGATATGTGCAAATACAACATGGCATCACAACAAAACTCTATGACTCAAAGTATTTATTCATAAGGCTCTGAAGAGTCATAAATAGTAAGAATTACAATCCTGGATCACCTGACCCAACATACAGAGCATACAGGCAATGAACGCATAACATGGCTCAGTACAGACAACTACAAATGATAAAGGCTAAGAAGCCTGACTTTCTACATGACCCTCCCAAGGTTACAAGTTCTTAGCTGAGGTAACAAGCTAAACGTCGAAGTCCATGCAGAACTACTAGTGAGACTGAAGTCTCTCTGCAACAACATAAATTTAGCAAACGTGAGTACAAATGTACCCAGCAAGACTTACATTAGAAGTATCTACGTATGCATTAGTATCAGCAAAGGGGGTGGTGGAGTTTAACTGCAGCAAGCCAGGTTGGACTCGTTGGGTATCCTGAACTATGACTGCAAGTAACTCTTTAGGGGTGGCGCACACGAGTCCACATATTCACCAACCAATACACCACTATGGATCCGCTCCCGTATCCCTACGAGAACGCAATCCATAGCACTCACGCTTATCTTGCGCATTTTAGAGTATCCACTTTCACTTGTGTATGAACTATATAGGCAACCCAGAGGTCCTTTACCGCGGACGCGACTATTCGAATAGATGATGTTAACCCTGCAGGGGTGTACTTCTTCACGCACGCTCTCGCCACTTACCACCTTGTACACGTTGTGTATCCCGGCAACCTTCAAGCGGAAACCTAGCAAGGGAGTTGGCCATGACCTGACTAACCACACAAGTCTCTAGTCCAAGTTTATCGCCTATTCGGGTTCCCTCCGCAAGGAGATCCGGCCGGGGTGTCACTCATGACCCCAAACGATGTGTACAGGGTTCCCAACACTACAAAAAATACACTTCCATGATGATACGTGTTTGTCACAGTAGGTCGCGTTTTTTGTCATGCATGTACATCCATGACAAATTTATGACAAAATCAAGATAGTCATACCTGTGCTGTCGTAGAAGTGTTCCATGACATTACCGAAATTATCATCACGGAAGTGTCCACTTCCTTGACGATAAATCGCGCGTCATAGAAGTGCTTTCATCAAGGGTGACCGACACGTGGCATCCACCGTAATGGAACACCGTTAAGCTATCGGGTCAGGTTTTGGATCCGATAAACCGTTAACAGCCTCGACCAATGGGGATTTTCCACGTGTAAAATCATCATTAGCTGGAGGAAACATGTGTCGGCTCATTGTTGGGACAGATGTCATCCACTCATTGGACAGAATGCACCTATGATACGTCGACACGTGGCCCGGCCCAACAGAGGCCCATTCCTATGAAAAGGTTGGCCCGTTTGACTTGGTCAAAAGGTGGCGGGTCGGCCCATGGAAAGCCTGTTAACAGCCTGTTCGCATATAGCCCATTTACAGCCCGCTAACCCAAGGCCCATTACGCCCTATCTGAATTAGGCCCAGTAGCGTCATCTGGGCCATCCAATATGATTGCAGCCCGTTTTCACTTCTGGCCCATGTATGGCCCATGATGTCTTTCAGCCCATATGAGGCCCTATGTAACTCTTGGCCTATTAAAGACCCGTGGTGAAACTGGCCTGTAATGAATAGTGTATCACTTTATACCCATTAACGACCCGTTATTCCGTTGGGCCGTTTCCACCCATGTTATCTTTCGGCCTTCTCAGAGCCCATTTATTCTTGGGCTCATTTCCAGCATTCGTTTACTTACGGACCGTTACTGTCATTTTTTGCTAGTGGGCCAAATTTAGCCCGTGGTTATAGTCGGTCCGTTTGTGATCCGTTAATATGTTGGACCGTTTTCAAATCATCATCAAATACGGCCTATTAACGATGGCGCGTTACGGTCGGCCCATGAACGGGCAATTCCAACTCTAAACCGTTTACGACCATAATGCGGCCTGTTATTGGCCCATGTTTGGCTAATCGATCGTACAGCCCGTATAAGGCCCATTGATGATACGGCCCGTATAAGGCCCATTGTTTCTACGGCCCGTAGAAGGCCTACTGTTTCTATGGCCCGTAGAAGGCCCACTATTTCTACAACCCGTAGGAGGCCCAGTGTCACTACAGTAAATATTAGCCCATGGTTATTGTGGCCTAGTTTTAAGAAATAGGTTATTGCAGCCACTAGTTAACCATGGAAAAAGAACTGCAATGACTACAAGCAAATAAATAAACAAGACAACAAGGAAATAAATAAGCAAGCAAATAACGCTAGGCTATCACGGCTATTACACATATTAAATCCACTAGGCATCAAAGTTCGCCACCAGTGCAAATATAGGGAACAAAGCAGCATATCATATACACTGGCCATCAAAATTGGCCACCAGTGCAAATAAACGCGGCAGCAAAACAAGAGCATAACTGAAACAACTTCAGAGGAGCTCAAGAAACGTTATCCTAGGTATCCACCATGGTGGCAATAAGCTTAACAAGCTGATTAGCTTTGTCCTGTTTGGCGCTAAAATCCTCCAACGCTTGCTGTTGCACCAGAAATTATGCATCTGAATGCTCTAGGGACTTCCGCAGTCCTTCCACTTCTTGTCACAGCACAGCTGAACGATGTCTTTTAGCTTGCAGTTGAGACTCAAGAGACCGAACTGATTCAGACAGTGAGTTTGAATAGCTTGTGCAAGCGGTAGTGGCCCGTAATTCCAACACTAAACCAAGACAGGATGTGTCACTATCCCGAACCTTATCTGCATTACTTCCTTTACCGTTGCTTAATAAGGCACTCTTCCCCAATATTCTGTCAGCATTCTAAAAGAAGAAACAAGCAGACACATAACAAGTTTAGCATGTACTAGTATATGAAACTCATTTCGGTGAACCAGTTCATTAGTAAGGTGGACAGGATTAAACTACCAAGTCTTCTATTGCCAAGTACTAGTACATAATAAAAGCATCAAACAAACATATATCTATGTCCTATGGTAGCAATGGAATCTTAAATTAGAACATTTGTTCTTCAGGTTTAGGCACTTGTTCTACATGAACCGAGTACAGTAAGACGCAACAATATAAAACTTAAAAATAGAAAATGAGCTCATAGACCTTACCACATTCTTCGTTCGGGACCAGTATAGAACAAGGCGTTCCCAATCATCGTCCAGTAAATGTGTCTCGGGAGAACGTAAGGGAATTTGATGAGTTTCTTTGCCGGTGAAGTACGTTTTCTTTAGGTAATTCCAATGCTGCCACCAAGCATTCTTGAAGATTGCATAGGTATTAGCACAGGTTACCTCATCGTGAGTTTCCAAATCGGTCCTTCTCTATAGAGAAAAATGGGAAAATTTGCTATATTATAACCATCATGGAGGTAGGATGTATGGGATGAAGCAAACTAATTGCCATGAATAACATTACTTACACATAACTCCTGGACAAACACCTGCAACTAGCATTTTCCTTCATCTTCAGTATAATATTTCCAAGATGGGAAGATACGCACATACGATTTAACAACATCAAATGCGATAGATGCTAAACTACGACTAGCTGGTTGTGCTTCCTCCACTGGAATAGGCGTACTAACTGGTGGAGTTGGGGTTCGTCGTGCTAGTACTGGCCCTTTGGGCACTGGAGCTGCTTTACTAATTGCTCTTGTTTGGGAGCTCTGTGGTGGAGATGGTGCTGTGTCAACAGGAACTTGGTTACTATCGGCTGGGGTTTGGGTTAGATTGGGTGAAGCTGGTTCTCTCTCCATCGTAGTAGGGGTACAATCTGCGAGAGTTTGGGTTATGTGTGGTAGGGCTGGTTCTTGTGCATGTATAACCGGGGTGCTATCTCCACCAAGAGGTAGCACTATTTTATTTGAAGACCGTGTTTTTAGTCCGCTAGATACTGGCATCACCCGCTCCAATTCAAATGGCTGATAAACAGGAAACATACTTGAATGTACAGACATTGTATGAGAGACAGATGTAATAGATAGTGTGGAAAAAAGAGGGCATGAAATAGTTGACATGTATATTGTTTAACTAAAACGGATAGCATGACATAATTTCACATATATGATGTCTATCTAAACTGGATAGCATGGCATAACATAATTCAAAGATATGATGAATAACTAAACAGGATCGCATGACATAATTCACCTACATGTTATCTAAGTAATCAGGATCGCATCATTTAATTCACATATGTGCTTTATATGCTAAACAGAGGGCATTCGTTATGATGTCTGAACTAAGAACATGGTGTTGAATATTGTGTATATGATGTCTAAACTATGCAATGCAAGACACCGTATGCATGATATGAGTAGTATAACCGTGCCAAGTTAGAGCATACACCTGAGTGGGGGAATAGGACTGGTCATCTGTCTCTGAATCCATCTCTGAGGAGCTATCGGCACCCAACAAGAGATCTGGTTCGACAGGTAGCACAGTCTGCTCTGAAGGCCTTGTTTTCACTCTAGATTTTTCCATCTCCCACCCAAATGGCTGATTCACAGGAAGAGTAGTTTAATGTACAAACATTGTCGATAAATGGAAATGTAATGAAGAAAAGGATGGGAGAGATATCATTCAAATATATGATGCCTGCTTCAACAGGATGGCATTGCACATTTCACATATATTATGGCTGGCTAAAAGACATGAGACTGCATAATTCCCATATATGATATAGAAACTAAACAGGTGGCATTACAAAACATGTCTAAACTAAGCAAATGACATATATGATGTCAAAAGTAGGCACTGCAAGGCAACATATGCATGATATGACTAACATCATCATGCCAAGGTAGAGCAAACACCTTGGGGGTAAATAGGAGTGGTCAGCGGCGTCCGAATCCGCCTCACAACAAATATCTTCCTCTGGATTACAATCTGGAGAGGGATGGGGAGGGTTTGCCATTGAACCCACCATGGAGCAATGTATGCATGACATTGTATTGCCGCGTAAAACTCTTCTCTTTTTCTCTACATGTTCAGCATGACTGTGTACAATATTTGACATGCATACGAAAAACATATGGTGAGATTATGTAAGGAGAGCATGCAGAAATTTAGAGTGATGGTAACAACCAGTGGATCAATGTTTTTCCATTGAACCAAAATAGACCTAATGGATCGACGTGAATGTATAGTAATAAGTGATGCAGCAAGTGTACAACCTCTTTGCCGTAGCCGTGTCAACCTCAGCATCATTGGGTTGGTCGCTGAAGCGGTTGAGGCAGAGGTGGCTGTCGGAGGTGTGGAGGAAGATCTGAGGAATCTATAGACGGCGTCCAGGCCACTGCTCTGTTGTGATGGATGGTTCTATCGTTGGAGCAGCTCCGGTGAGCCGTAAGACGTCAAGGCTGAAGCAACACAAGACAGACATCGTCAATCTCAAGTGGGATTCTAATAGCATCTCCAATAGATGATGTAAAATGGATGTAAAATTAACATCACAAAAAACCACCTGACTACAATAGATGAGGTAAAAACTGTTGACTCTGAACTTAATTGTCGAAACTTAAATTTACTGTGGAATCTGAATGCTACTGTGAAACTAAACGCAATGGTAGCAGAGAGGCACTTGACATGTTGTTTAGGGAGGGCCTGCAGTTCATCTTCAACCTGCACCCCCTAAGCCGGCAGCCACCACCGGCCGAACCGCTGGCCCCAGCGCCGCCTCGCCGCCCCGAAACAACTCGCCACCGCCGCCCCGGCCAGCCCTCTAGCCCCCCCCCCCGCCCCCACCCTGAACCCTAAGATAGATAGTGGGGTACCTCTCCGGCGAGCCCCCGTCCCCACTGTGGGTGGTTCTTCCTTAACTCCGGCGAGCACCCGCAACCCCTGAAAATCGACTGACCCAAGAGTCGATTCAGTCGACTGAAGTGTGGCTTAATCGGAGCAGAGCAGCAGCACGAGCGAGGGGGAGAGCAGGAGTAGCAGCTGGGCGAGCAAGCGATTGAGCGAGAGCCGGAGCAGTAGCAGCAGATCCGGCTGGTATGCACGCCGCTGCCGAAGGGGCCTCGCACTGGGGGAGAGCCACCGTGGCGATGTCGCCCGCGGCACCGGCTCCATGGGGGTGCGGGATGGAGCACCGTAGGTGCCGGGAGGTTGAGTTATGGAGAAGGTGTGATGCGATGAGTGTACAACCTCGCGCCGAGTAGGCCTCGGCTTCGTCCGAGGAGTCGGTGAGGATGCTGCGGTTCCGGTGGAGCAGGTTAAGGCGGTGCTGTGGGGATGGAGTAGCCACGATAGACGAGGCGATCGTCAGAGCAGCTCCTTGGAGGTGGAGGACGGGGCGGCTGAACCGGCGGCACGGCGAGATGGACGATGGATCTTCATCCGGGGAAGTGGCCGGGGGACGTCGAGCTGTTGCGGTGGACGACGTCGTCGTTGAAGAGGATCCGGCTGGGCAGCGGTGATGTGGCAGACGGAGGATGGTGGAGTTTCGCGGCTGGAGCGGAGAGGTTATGGCGGCCTGGGATTTCGAATGGTGAAAAGGGGGCGATGGGAGGGGGTGAAGCATGACTTAGGAACGCGCTTGTCCAAAATGTAGGGTGTGTTACAAAAGTACCCTCCACCGATTTGAACTAGCTGCCCTTTCGGCTCAGGGTTAGAAGGGGGATTTTGCGTGTCGGGATTTGGCAGCTGGAGGGAGTTTTCGCACGCGTTGTAATTTCGGGATAGCAAGGCGCGGTTGTGAAGGCGCCAGTTTTGGGAGCAAGATATCTGAATTTTCGTTTTATAACAAGACGCGGGTTGAATTTTAGGGACAAGCCTAACATGTAGTAATATTGTACTTGTACGTACCAAATCAATTCGCACTTCCCTCAATCAAAAAGAAAAATAAAAAAATAAAACTATTCTCACCACACAAAGAGAGAGTCTTGCCACGTTTTACGATACAAATGCTATTCAAAGCTACTCCCTCCTTCCATCTATATAGGGCCTAATGCGTTTTTCGATGCTAACTTTGACCAAATATTAGAGCAATGATATATGACATGCAACTTACACAAAGCACACCGTTAAATTCGTCTGTGAAAGGTTCTTTCAATGATATAATTTTCACATTGTGCATGTCATGTACTATTAATCTTGTCAATGGTCAAAGGCAGTCTTAAAAACCTCATTATGCCCTATATAGATGGAAGGAGGGAGTATGAATCCATGTTATGTCCGATTAAATTTTTTCGCTTGTTCTATAATGCATGTAACCTACTCATACCAATATTTCAGTGCATTTCAAATGTCTATACTACCGCTGCAATTCGAACTAAATTTGAATTCGTTTCTCTATTTCAATAAGAATCCACAATCATGATTGTTGCCAACTTCAACCATCATAGTTTCCTTGCTATCCGCCAGATATAAATCAGACGGCCTATAATGCAGGATGGCAGGCACACCATCATCAACAACTCCGTTTTTGATAAGAGTAGAGATAAAATATATTAAATGTAGTATACCATGTTCATAACCACACCATGTGTATCACCATTATATATATTCACACATCCGTCGGTTTGAAACACTATGATAAATTCTTCAAATATCCGAATTAGCTTTTTATAATGAAGTATATATGATCTCTATTCGTCTTTTCCACCCACACAACCCTCTTATCTTTGTAGCTAGCGCTAACTTTCTCTTGTGCGTGCACACGCCCGCATCCCTCTCACCCTCCCTCAGCATTCTCTAGCTCCGTCGCGCAGATTCGTCTTTTCACTTTAGGTCATTCACCCACAGTGTGTGTAGGCCCCCCAGCTTCTTCTTTACGGCACACATCGATCGATATGCCTCTCTAGCCAGGTGTGCCTAGCACAAACACAAGCTTCCCCTCTTCTCTTTTCACCATCCATGCCTCACTCCCATCACTCTTTTCATCATTCTCGTACTCGCACACTCCTCCCCCTCAATATAGTATGCCTCTCGTACCACCTCCTACATGCATCCCTCTCTCTCTATCCTTCTCCTCGTGCCTCATTTGCTTCTAACACACACATGCATGTATACTGATCGATCTCCCAACATATACCTAGATCGACCTTAACTACCCCCCCCCATCGGTCAACGTACCTCACAAGTTATGTCTCTCCTTTCTCTTACAAAGGGCGATTGATGTTCCTATGTAGTTACGTCTGCCTACCACAGCCACATCGTCCCCCTCATCATTCATGCTTGCCTCCTGACCCATCTCTCACACGCACGTGCACAGACAACAAGCAGCCATCTCCTCTCTTATTGGTATTGCGGGCGTGCCCTCTGTTTGTCTAGCAAGCCTATCCCACCATTTGTTAGAAGAAACTCCACTACCACCCCCTCCAACACTCTAGCTCTATCTCTCTCCCAACCTTATTCATCTCCTGCACATATGCATGGATGCCGATCGATCTCCCTTAATACATGAGGCAGATCGATCTCCTTAATACATGAGGTAGGCATCTCTCCTCCTCCACACATATACCAGCCATTGTACCTCTATAGTTAATTGGGCCTCCCTCTTCCCCCACCACACACCGATAGTCGAGCACTGCAGGTAGGTATCCATGCCATAGAGACAAACTTCACATGTCCCATCTCACGTTCCAGTAGGCCAGCCACTCTATATCTTTGAAGTGGGCACACACAAATTCGATGGCACTCTTTATCGATCGCGCCCTCGCGCGCACACACACATCATCCCTCTCTTCGATTCTATGGACACCCAAGCTGATGATACCTCCACTCTCTTCTCGTGGATCGTCCCCTCTCTATATATGTTATATCTAGGACTCTATTTCACACACATTGCATATGTTAAAATTTTTGATTGACCCCCCCACAAAAAAACTCGCAAGAACCAACACGCTATATCTCTCTAGGTTTGTATCTCTCTCACACAACCCCACGTAGGTGGTGTACGTATACAAGAAGAGAATAGGTGCACCGTGCACGTACTCACGCTTCGTGCCCAGCCACACCCGCGCGGGTACACGGTGGAGCTCATTTCTCCAGAGAAGCTGAATTTGTTTTTGAAACATCAAGTGGCCAGAGACTCGAAAACTTATTTTCCCATTAGTGACTTGTCAGGGCGGTGGATTTTAGTTTGTATGATAATGCTGCATCCACCTAAAGTAATGAAAGTTCTTACGTAAACTTCCTAGTAATTCCCTCTTCGTAGGTGCAGCATTACTCCTAACATTTTTAATATCAGTTTGAAACTTGTAATATTGCCGTGTCCTATTCCTGCGTTTTCAAAATCCTGCGAATCAAATAGGTCCTGAGTTGGTGATGATGTTGTGCCTCGCATCTTTCACCAATAGCCGTCGGATCTAGATCTGACGCATACAAACCAAGCTTCTCCTTTTTTGCAAAAAGATGCCCGCACTTGTTCCCTATTTACAAACAACACCTTGTCTCTCACAATCAGCCTCATCTCCTCCCCACCACATATAGGAGTAGAAGGCCGTGGAAAAATATGGTGCGATGGCCGCTGCCGGATCCGTCCACCCCCAATCTTGGTGTTCCGCGCAATGCACGGGCATCTACGCACGGGAAATTATGTGGAACAGGGCTAGTTGTAAGCAGGCTAGCTCTACAGCCATGATTATAGTGACTGCAGACGGTGAGGCTGACTATGGTATGCCGAACACGGCGCCTATACTCAGGTGTCATCTCTGGCGCAGGGTCTTGTCACTTCACCGGGTGGAGGAGCACGTAATAATTTGACCAACGAATATTCACTGTGAGGAACTACCTTTTGGTGAATGACACGTGGCCCCAGGGGGTGGCTGGCCCACCTATCATACAGCCAAAGGCAGGTGCAGTAGAGGGCCGAGAAGTAGTACGAAATCCTACACACCTATGCACGCTAACCTAGGGCTCAGTGATCACTCAAATCGCAAGATCGGTTGACTAGAAGCTACGCTAGACCCATGGAGGCGATGAGCGGGAGCATCAGCCGGCTGTGCCAGATGGTCCACGATGCAGGCCTGCGGCCCGGCACCGAGGAACGTCTCCAGGTAGTATTGCTTGAGGCCGCTAGGGTGAAGGGCCGCTTGGACGCCGGCTTCTTCTCCTTGTTCGATGAGGTCCTCGTCGGTTTCCTCGACAAGTTCACCGTCGTCAAGAAGCTTGCGGGAGACTTTGACGTAAGCCTCCTGCCGACGCGCCCAGGCTCTGCGATGCCCGCCACTCTCAACGGCCACTATGGTAACAAGCTCTTCGACGCACCGGTGGCCCTGCGACTGCCCGCCGTCGCGCCGGAGAATGTCCACGTCGAGGTCGCGCTCGCCGCGCAGCGCCTGGCGCAGCAAGACACCATCGACATAATCACCCACGTCTACACGCAAATCGTCCACAAGGACTACTACATGCAAGAGGAGGAAGATAGGACGCTGGCCTTCTTGGAGCGCAGGGCAACCTTATACGGCACTGTTCAGAAGCACGTTGAGCTCGCCGCCAACGCCGCTGCTCCTCACATGTTGGTTGGTGACCCGGCACACTAGGGCGTGAGGATGTCGTTGAACGTTGATGGATCCGTATGTATTTTTATCTTTCTGTCAAATCCAGCTAGTAGTATATGATACTATAATAATTATCTTACCTGTCGCATCAACTTCATAATTTTCGTGCGTACACCATGCATGAACGGCGCCAGAACCAAACTTCTCATTACTATAGGCAAAATCGTTATTTTCTAACTATCGGTCGCGCCATGGAGCAGAACCAAATTTTACAAGTTACGAGTTCAAAAGGAAAAGACTACCGTGTTCGCGTTGCACCCCCACACGGTTGGTCCGGCATGCCGCTCAAGCTGGAATGCGTGCGGTGTTGCATTTTCACTTACAAGTGGGACCGCAGTTGAGCAAACCGACTATCGGCAAACCCCCACCCCACCCACCGCGCGATGGCTGTGAAAACTGGAGGGAGAAGAGATGGCTGTAGCACGGACTCCAAGAAAATTGGTGTCAGATGGTACTCGTGTGGGTGGCGTGTGCCGTACTGCTAGACGTGAATGCTAGTTATGGCCCATGCCACGCCACTATATTGAGCCTATATCGAGGTACGTAGAACAAATTTCCTGCAGTCCGTGCTCAGCCAGCCTCCACCACGCGCTACTCCACCGGCTACTGTTCAACCAGCCCTCTCCATGGGCTCCTGTTCAACCACCCCTCCACGGGGTACTGTTCATCCTGCCCTCCACGGGGTGGTCTTGTTCATCCAACCCACCACGGGGTCCTGTTCACCCAACCCCAACCGGCTCGATCGATCGGGGTCCTGTTCATCAATTGGCAACACCACGGGGTCATGTTCATCCACCGCCATCAAGAACTGTTCATCCACCCCCCCCCCCCCCCCCCGCAACACTCACTATTCATCCAGAGGCAGCATCGATCGGCTTCAGTTAGCAGCAGTAGCGAAGGAATCGCTCAATCGGGTTCAGTTAACAGCCATCGATCGATCGCTCGGGTTCAGTAACGCGTAGCTTGTAGTGTAATTGCTCGGGTTCAGTTAGAGCCCAACGCCTCGTTCGGGTTCAGTTAGAGCCAATGCCTCGTACACATGCGCGTACATGTACGAGAGAAGCGCGCATCGCTTGGCCCCCGACCTCCCACCGTAACCGGGAACTCCTCAAAATTTTCCTCCCCCTCGCTTCTACCATGATTTTTTCCGTCATGGACGGCCCAAAGAATGTCATGCAGCTGCGTGTCCGGCCTGCCCATGACGAAAATCCCATTTTCTTCCATTATTTTTTGTCATAGAAGTAGGAGCCCCCCACATCTATGATGATACCAGGTTTTGTCACAATTATTGTCATAGAAGTGTCATATGTATGACAGATTTTTTTTCGTTCGGCCCAAAATGTCACGGATGTGTCTTTTTTTTGTAGTGCAAGCCCACCAAACGGGCGATGCTTGGTATACCCAACCACGGTGCCTAGTCTGTCCCAAGCCCACCTGTACCGGGTACCACTTGGTAGACTACTAACACTACCTACAAACACCAGAAACTAGTTGCAACTCCTAGACAGAGATCGAGGCAGTTAATAAGCCGAGAGGGGCACTTAAGCATTCGAATGCGTGGTAGAAACCGTTCATGGATCACAAACACAGAACTCAGTTCTCTAGGACATTTCTGATGAGACAACCCACCATGCACTCCTACATGGCCTCTCAACGCTATTTTTACCAAATCGTGTTCACACACTTAGCTCTCAATAGTAGGACATGTTCAAAACTTTCCAATTCATCCCCAATGAATCAGACCTGATAGAACTCTAACTAATAGCAAGCATGACAAGCAAGCATGAATGAGTAGGCACATCAGGGCTCAAACAACTCCTACTCATGCTAGTGGGTTTCATCTATTTACTGTGGCAATGACAGGTCATGTAGAGGAAAGGGGTTCAACTACCGCAACTTGTAACCGTTGAATCATTGTTGTCCTAATGCAGTCAAAGAGAGCAGGAGCGAGAGAGTGGGATTGTATCGAAATGAACAAGTGGGTTCTGCTTGCCTGGCACTTCTGAAGATACTATAGGTCTTCATCAGTTTCATTGATCTCATCGTCGGAACCATGTCTACTGAGGGGACAAACACCGGCAAACAAATAAGAACACAATCAATGCAATGCCACAATTATGATGCACGATTATGACATGGCAATATGATGTGATTTGGCCTAATGCAACTAGCAACACAATTAAATGTAATTGGTTTGAACCCAAGGTTCAAATTCAAACTACACATATGATTATTTAAGTGCCATTCATTTGATTTGTCCTAAAAAGTAGCCAAAAATTGTTCTAACATGCATGAAAATGATACAAATGGATATATTGGATTTCTATGATCATTTTTCATACATAACTTATTTCATTTGGAGTTACGGTTGATTTTCTATCACTTTCAGAAGTTTTAAACATTTTATGGAATTTCCAAATCATTTAGAATTAGAAATAATCCAGGAAAATGATTACTGCGTGACCAGTGCGTCATGCTGATGTCAAGATGACGTCATTAGGTCACCACAGCTGACTGGGGTCAAAGCTGAGCCATGGGTCCCGCATGTCATGGTTAGTATGCTAATTAGGTTCAGATTTAAACTAAACCCATGGTTAACAGAGGCTGGCCCCACCTATCATTTACCAAGGGAGGTCAAACCCCTGGTCAACCGGGGCTAACACGCCAGTGGCTTGACACCGGCGATGGCAGGCGCGGCGGAGGCCTCGGGTTTGGCCCTCCAACGACCAAACTGACAGCCAAGGCCACCTACGAGACGAGGAGGCCCGGCCGCATCGACTGGTGCACGTGGTTTCGCCGGAGGGACCTAGAACGATGGCGGTGATGGCAAGTGTAGCAGCTGGTGTTTGGGCGTCGATCGAATCGACACTACAGGGCACAGCAGGAGCCGCGGGTGGTCACGGTCGACTCCTGGGAGCGCGCTTATCATGTTGGTGTGCTCAGGCGCAAGCTTGCACGACCATAGCCACGGTGGCAACATGGCCGGCGACACAGAGCGCTGGGGATCGATGGTGGACTAGCTAGGGCGCACTATCGAAGAAGGTGACATGGGGTAAGAGTTCAGGGGCTCACTAGGGGTGGAGGAGAAGGTCAGCGGGCTCGGGGACGCGTCGGAGCGGGAGCATGGTCGCGGCGATCTCGGTGACCCAAGGAGGAAGAAGACGTCGGGGACGGTGCTCCGAGGCCCTTCCAGTCGCGTGGTCGGTGGAGACGGCGTATGGATTTACCGCGGGGATCGAGGTCACGTAGGAGAGGCACGGGGGAGGCTGCGGTCGCGGTGGTGCTTGTTGGTGTTCTCGGGCGCTCGTAGACGGCCACGGTAGAGAGAACCAGGGGGAATGAAGACGAGGAAGCGGTCGAAGGGTCGAGGGGGTGTGCGTGGAGACATCCAGAGCCTCCAGGGCATCGAGGGGGTAGCTAGGCAGGCAGGAGGTGGCCGGGCGCGTGTCGGCATGCGTCGGCCATGTGCGCTGCCTATTGGCGCAGGGAGGAAGACGACAGGGAGCCGGGGAGGTGGGCTCGGCCAGCCACTTGGGCTCCAGGTAAGGCCCAGGTGGGTTTCTCTCTCTCTCTCTCTCCTTTTTTCTATTTTCCGTTTTTTCTATTTCTTTTACCTTTGTTTTGATTTAGTTTAAACACTAAATCATTTTGGTAAATTATGAGAAAAGTAGTGTAATTTCTCGTGCAAAATGCGATCTGGCCGCGTTGGCCCGAGGTGCCGCATTAGTTATCCAGCTTTATTTTTTTAATGGCGTGCCGATCAGTTTTGAAGCACGACTAACTAGTACTGTACGTGGAGAGGATGACAGCAGGGACCCGCCAAGGTCATGGCAGTACGCAAGCAAGTGCCTCCTTATTTAAAGCTAATAAAAAAATGGCTCCTCCTTATGGATTTCTGACATCTAGGTCCCATGCCATTGTCAACGTAGTCAATAAACGAGAGAATTGCACAATGAGCGACTGACACCTGGGACCCAGCAGCTCGCCCAGTTATTTTTGTTTTGGGTTAATTTGATAAATGCCACTCCAAATCTGGTGTATCCGAGAAATGCCATTGCAATTTCCAAACTTTGAAAAATGCCATTTCATGCCATTTCTAGTGGCATTTTTTGAAGTCTGGAGTGGCGTTTTTCAAAGTTTGCAAACTGCACTGGCGTTTTTCAAAGTTTGCAAAAATTGCAGTGGCATTTTTCAATGTTTGGAAATTGCAGTGGCATTTTTATGAATCGCCATAATTGGAGTGGCATTGATCTAATTTGTTTTTGAGACGGAAGCAGGGTGTCAACTGGCTGTGCGGGACACTCTGGCCTGTCTAGACAGCCTTTTCTTTTATGTTTTCCACAGACCAGCCAAGTAGTTTTTTTTTCTTTCTGAAAATGGATAACCCAGTTCTTTTGTGATTTGTCAAGTAAGTCGCTTTATCAGGCCTGTTGGGCTACAAATCTTGCAAGACCAGGAGAGCTTCATTGGGCTGGCCGAGAAAATGGCCTATCAGTAATGAGAAATGGGTTGTACATTTTTAAAACACATCAAACCGGCAATTATTTTCAAATATCTTTTTTTCATTTCGAGATTTTAAATTGCATTGAATTTTATGCGTGGACAATTTATTGGATTTTATACTGATATACATTTATTTTTAAAATCAGTCTGAATGTGACTCGAAATTTTGGGATTAAAAATAGTTCAGACCGCACCGACATATGCAAAATTTCGTATAATTTTTTAAACGTGGCCACAATATGGGCTGTAATGCTAACATAAAGAGTATGGGCTCCAAAAAACCCGTAAGAATTAGCAAATGGGCTGTAAATTATTTGAAATTATGGCAGATGGGCTGTATGCTGTTTTCCACAGATTTGAGGCTTTCCAAAGATCGCATGTATACTGTTGGATGTCCATCCAACGGCCATCGTGCTTCTTCCATCTCTGCACTTCCTGCTCCAGCCACTCAAAGAAGCGCTGGCGGGACTGCCTGATCCCTCCTCCCCGTGGCCGGCTGTGCTGCCACGCAGGCCTTACCGCCCCACCGTACTCCCATCGCTGCCTAGCCATCCCTCTACTCACCCACACCTGTTGTTATTCTCCGGAGATGGCAGACAAACCAGTAAACCCTCGTACAGTCGTACTCCCCTCCGCGTGGAAAACAAAAACAACGACCGAGTCTTCCCTGCCTCCGTGTCGTTCCCTTCCTAGGCCTCGCCGTTGTCCACCGCCCTGGTGCTCTCGGCGTGGCGAGGTCAGCGTGGTCAATGACCGACATACATCTGAAGTGGACTCTACGTGGAGAGGCTGACAGCTGGGTCCACGGCCGCAGGAAAGGGAATGCCTCCTTATTACGAGCAAAATAATGAGTTCTTCCACATGACATCTGGGACCCACCAAAACGGCCTCTGTATTTCGTGAAAACAATGTTACCGCGCTGACAGCTCGGACCCACCAGCTATATCTTCGCACGCAAGGAAGTGCCTCCTTATTACGCACAAAAAAATGAATACTCCCCCTGCTAGCCGGGACCCAGTATAGTGGGCCTACTAAGTTGACGGGGACGAAGGGCTTTGTCAACTTAGTCAATATGCATGATTCTAGCTAGACTGACTGTACGATGTCCATCCAACGGCGGTAGTGCTTCTTCAACCTCTGGTCTTCTTGCTCCAGCCGCCCAAAGCAGCGCCGGTCGTGCCACCTGCTCCTGCCTCCCGTGGCTGGCTGTGCTGCCACGGAGGCCTCACTGCCCCCATACTACTCCTACCGCTGGCTAGGCCATCCCTCCACTCCACTCACCCACAGCCCCTGTTATTCTGCGGCGTCGGCAGCGCAGCCGAACTAGTGAACCCTCGTACTCCTCTCCGCATGGGCATCCAGTGCCGTGTCTTCCCCGGCTCCACGCCGTCCCCTTCCTAGGCCTCGCCGTCGTCCACCACCGTGGTGTTGTCTGCACGGCGTGGTCAATGTGGTCAACGACCGAATTCCATCGGGAGTATATTGTACGTGGAGAGGCTGACAGCTGGATCCACAGCAGCCGCAAGGAAGTGCCTCCTTATTACGCGGAAAATAATTATTCCTCCACCTGACAGCAGGGACCCACCAGACGCCCACTAGTATATCGCGAAAAAATGTTTGCCCCTGACTGCTGGGACCCACCCGACGGGCCACCATCTTTCGCGAACAAAACGTTCCCCCTGCTGTCAGCTCGGACCCACCGGAAGTGCCTCCTTATTACGCACAAAAAAATGAATACACCCCGCTAGCTAGGACCCACCTTGGTGGGAGGCTGACTTGTGGGCCTACTAAGTTGACGGGGATGAAGGGCCTTGTCAACTTAGTCAATATGAACGATTCTAGCTCCAGTGACCGTACGATGTCCATCCAACGGCCGTAGTGCTTCTTCAACCTCTGGTCTCCTTGCTCTAGCCACCCAAACTAGTGCCGGTTGTGCCTCATGCTCCTGCCTCCCGTGGTCGGCTGCGATGCGGCGGAGACCTCACCACCCCTACTACTCCCATCGCTGGCCAGGCCATCCCTCTACTCACCCACACCCCCTGTTATTCTACCGCGATGGTAGCCTCACACCGCAGCGAACCAGTGAACCGTCGTACTCCTCTACATGTGGGCATCCACTGCCGCGTCTTCCCCGGCTCTGCGTCGTCCCCTTCCTAGGCCTCGCCGTCGTCCACTGCCCTGGTGCTCTCGGCGCGGTGTGGTCAAGGTGGTCAAGGAACGGCTTCCATCGGACATGGACTGTACGTGGAGAGGCTGACAGCTGGGTCCACAGCAGCAGCAAGGAAGTGCCTCCATATTACGTGCAAAATAATTATTCGTCCACCTGACAGTGGGGACCCACCGGACGGGAAACCGTATTTCATGAAAAAAACATTTGCCCCTGAATGCTGGGACCCACTAGCTACATCTTCGCACGCGATGAAGTGCCTGACAGTCGGGACCCACCTTGTCGAAGCGTATGTAGCGCTGTCATTCAGGTCGCGAACGTGTACATACTTATATACTGGTGGATGTAGAGGCGTGCACGTGTCGTAGTAGAGGCGCGCACGTAGCATGTACATGTACGTACAGCGGCCAGGGTGCAAGAAATAAAATACGGCCACGTATGTGTACATACGTGTGGGGTCTCGAACGCCTACTCGCGCATACGTACGGCCAGGGCTCGTGTACATGGCTGGGTCGGAACGAAGAAACAGTGTCGTCGTCGTGTTCATGGGGAGGCAACGGAATGCATCGTGTTTAGGGGGAGGCAACGGAATACGTTGTGTTCATAGGGAGGGCTTGGACGGAACAGGCGATGGAAACGAGGCCTGGCATACCGCAGAACAGAGGAAACGGCCTAGTGTTTGACCGGCCACGTCCGAAACGGGATCCTGTTGATTAGGAGAGGTCTAGCGTACCGCAAAATGGAGGAAACGGACCTCCTACGGTCAAAACGAGGGTCTTGTTCATCGGGAGGGGTGTGGCGAACTGCAAAACGGAGGAAAAAGACTTGTGTTGGAGCGCTACGATCGAAACAGGGGTCCTGTTCATCGGGAGGGGTGTGGCGTACCGCAAAACGGGACTCCACGAGATACTGTTCATCTCCACCGTCGACCCCCTCCAGCCTCCACGAGCTACTGTTCATCCACCATCGACCTCCTCCAGCCTCTACCTGCGACTGTTCATCCACGGGCTCCTGTTCATCCAGCCTCCACCACGCGCTACTCCACCGGTACTATTCAACCAGCCCTCTCCACGGGCTCCCGTTCAACCACCCCTCCACGGGCTACTGTTCATCCTGCCCTCCACGGGGTGGTCCTGTTCATCCAGGCCACCACGGGGTCCTGTTCACCCAACCCCAATCGGCTCGATCGATCGGGGTCCTGTTCATCAATTGGCAACACCACGGGGTCATGTTCATCCACCGCCACCGGGAACTGTTCATCCACCCCCCCCCCCCCCGCAACACTCACTATTCATCCAGAGGCAGCATCGATCGGCTTCAGTTAGCAGCAGTAGCGAAGGAATCGCTCGATCGGGTTCAGTTAACAGCCATCGATCGATCGCTCGGGTTCAGTAACGCGTAGCTTGCAGTGCAATCGCTCGGGTTCAATTAGAGCCCAACGCCTCGTTCGGGTTCAGTTAGAGCCAATGCCTCATACACACGCGCGTACATGTACGGGAGAAGTGCGCATTGCTTGGCTCCCGACCTCCCACCGTAACTGGGAACTCCCCAAAATTTTCCTCCCCCACGCTTCTTCCACGATTTTTTCCGTCATGGACGGCCCAAAGAATGTCATGCAGCTGCGTGTCCGGCCTGCCCATGAAGAAAAGCCCATTGTCTTCCATTATTTTTTGTCATAGAAGTAGGAGCCCACCACATCTATGATGATACCAGGTTTTGTCACAATTATCGACATAGAAGTGTCATATGTATGACAGAATTTTTTTTCGTTTGGCCCAAAATGTCACGGATGTGTCTTTTTTTTGTAGTGCAAGCCCACCAAATGGGCGATGTTTGGTATACCCGACCACGGTGCCCAGTCTGTCCCAAGCCGACCTGTACCGGGTACCACTTGGTAGACTACTAACACTACCTACAAACACCAGAAACTAGTTGCAACTCCTAGACAGAGATCGAGGCAGTTAATAAGCCGAGAGGGGCACTTAAGCATTCCCATGCGTGGTAGAAACCTTTCATGGATCACAAACACAGAACTCAGTTCTCTAGGACATTTTTTATGAGACAACCCACCATGCACTCCTACATGGCCTCTCAACGCTATCTTTACCAAATCGTGTTCACACACTTAGCTCTCAATAGTAGGACATGTTCAAAACTTTCCAATTCATCCCCGATGAATCAGACCTGATAGAACTCTAACTAATAGCAAGCATGACAAGGAAGCATGAATGAATAGGCACATCAGGGCTCAAACAACTCCTACTCATGCTATTGGGTTTCATCTATTTACTGTGGCAATGAGGGGTCATGTAGAGGAAAGGGGTTCAACTACCGCAACTTGTAACCGTTGAATCATTGTTGTCCAAATGCAGTCAAAGAGAGCAGGAGCGAGAGAGTGGGATTGTATCAAAATGAACAAGAGGGTTCTACTTGCCTGGCACTTTTGTAGATACTATAGTTCTTCATCAGTTTCATTGATCTCATCGTCGGAACCACGTCTACTGAGGGGAAACACCGGCAAACAAATAAGAACACAATCAATGCAATGCCATAATTATGATGCATGATTATGACATGGCAATATGATGTGATTTGGCCTAATGCAACTAGCAACACAATTAAATGTAATTGGTTTGAACCCAAGGTACAAATTGAAACTACACATATGATTATTTAAGTGCCATTCATTTGATTTGTCCTGAAAAGTAGCCAAAAATTGTTCTAACATGCATGAAAATGATACAAATGGATATATTGGATTTTTATGATCATTTTTCATACATAACTTATTTCATTTGGAGTTACGGTTGATTTTCTATGACTTTTAGAAGTTTTAAACATTTTCTAGAATTTCTACATCATTTAGAATTAGAAATAATCCAGGAAAATGATTACTGTGTCACCAGTGCGTCATGCTGACGTCAAGATGACATCATTAGGTCACCACAGCTGAGTGGGGTCAAAGCCGAGCCATGTGTCCCGCATGTCATGGTTAGTATGCTAATTAGGCTCAGATTTAAACTAAACCCATGGTTAACAGAGGCTGGCCCCACCTATCATTGACCAAGGGAGGTCAAACCCCTGGTCAACTGAGGCTAACATGCCAGTGGCTTGACACCGGCGATGGCAGGCGCGGCGAAGGGCTCGGGTTTGGCCCTCCAACGACCAAACTGACAGCCAAGGCCACCTACTAGACGAGGAGGCCCGGCCGCATCGACTGGTGCATGTGGTTTTGCCGGAGGGACCTAGAACGATGGCGGTGATGGCAAGTGCAGCGGCTGGTGTTTGGGCGTCGATCGAATCGACGCTGCAGGGCACAGCAGGAGCCGCGTATGTAACATTGTCATTCTTGTCGCGAACGTGTACATACTTATATACTGGTGGATGTAGAGGCGTGCACGTGTCGTAGTAGAGGCGCGCACGTAGCATGTACATGTACGTACAGCAGCCAGGGTGCAAGAAAGAAAATACGGCCACGTATGTGTACATACGGGCGGGGTCTCGAACGCCTACTCGCGCATACGTACGGCTAGGGCTCGTGTACATGGCTGGGTCGGAACGAAGAAACAGCGTCGTCGTCGTGTTCGTGGGGAGGCAACGGAATGCGTCGTGTTTATGGGGAGGCAACGGAATGCGTCGTGTTCATAGGGAGGGCTTGGACGGAACTGGCGATGGAAACGAGGCCTGGCGTACCGCAGAATGGAGGAAATGTCCTTGTGTTTGACCGGCCACGTCCGAAATGCGATCCTGTTGATCGGGAGGGGTCTAGCGTACCGCAAAATTGAGGAAACAGACTTCCTACGGTCGAAACGAGGGTCTTGTTCATCGGGAGGGGTGTGGCGTACTGCAAAACGGAGGAAACGGACTTGTGTTGGAGCACTACGATCGAAACGGGGGTCCTATTCATCGGGAGGGGTGTGGCGTACCGCAAAACGGGACTCCATGGGATACTGTTCATCTGCACCGTCGACCCCCTCCAGCCTCCACGAGCTACTGTTCATCCACCATCGACCTCCTCCAGCCTCCACCTGCGACTGTTCATCCACGGGCTCCTGTTCATCCAGCCTCCACCGCACGCTACTCCACCGGCTACTGTTCAACCAGCCCTCTCCACGGGCTCCTGTTCAACCACCCCTCCACGGGCTACTGTTCATCCTGCCCTCCACGGGGTGGTCCTGTTCATCCAGCCCACCACGGGGTCCTGTTCACCCAGCCCCAACCGGCTCGATCGATCGGGGTCCTGTTCATCCATTGGCAACACCACGGGGTCTTGTTCATCCACCGCCACCGGGAACTGTTCATCCACCCCCCCCCCCCCCGCAATGCTCACTATTCATCCAGAGGCAGCATCGATCGGCTTCAGTTAGCAGCAGTAGCGAAGGAATCGCTCGATCGGGTTCAGTTAACAGCCATCGATCGATCGCTCAGGTTTAGTAACGCGTAGCTTGCAGTGCAATCGCTCGGGTTCAGTTAGAGCCCAACGCCTCGTTCGGGTTCAGTTAGAGCGAACGCCTCGCACACACGCGCGTACATGTACGAGAGAAGCGCGCATCGCTTAGCCCCCGACCTCCCACTGTAACCGGGAACTCCCCAAAATTTTCCTCCCCCTCGCTTCTACCACGATTTTTTCCGTCATGGACGGCCCAAAGAATGTCATGCAGCTACGTTTCAGGCCTGCCCAGGACGAAAAGTCCATTTTCTGCCATTATTTTTTGTCATAGAAGTAGGAGCCCACCACATCTATGATGATACCCGGTTTTGTCACAATTATCGTCATCGAAGTGTCATATGCATGACAGAATTTTTTTCCGTTCGGCCCAAAATGTCACGAATGTGTCTTTTTTTATAGTGCAAGCCCACCAAACAGGCGATGCTTGGTATACCCGACCACGGTGCCCAGTCTGTCCCAAGCCCACCTGTACCGGGTACCACTTGGTAGACTACTAACACTACCTACAAACACCAGAAACTAGTTGCAACTCCTAGACTGAGATCGAGGCAGTTAATAAGCCAAGAGGGGCACTTAAGCATTCCAATGCATAGTAGAAACCGTTCATGGATCACAAACACATAAATCAGTTCTTGAGGACATTTTTGATGAGAAAACCCACCATGCACTCCTACATGGCCTCTCAACGCTATCTTTACCAAATCGTGTTCACACACTTAGCTCTCAACAGTAGGACATGTTCAAAACTTTCCAATTCATCCCCGATGAATCAGACCTGATAGAAATCTAACTAATAGCAAGCATGACAAGCAAGCATGAATGAGTAGGCACATCAGGGCTCAAACAACTCCTACTCATGCTAGTGGGTTTCATCTATTTACTGTGGCAATGACAGGTCATGTAGAGGAAAGGGGTTCAACTACTGCAACTTGTAACCGTTGAATCGTTGTTGTCCTAATGCAGTCAAAGAGAGCAGGAGCGAGAGACTGGGATTGTATCGAAATGAACAAGAGGGTTCTGCTTGCCTGGCACTTCTGAAGATACTATAGTTCTTCATCAGTTTCATTGATCTCATCGTCGGAACCACGTCTACTGAGGGGACAAACACCGGTAAACAAATAAGAACACAATCAATGCAATGCCACAATTATGATGCATGATTATGACATGGCAATATGATGTGATTTGGCCTAATGCAACTAGCAACACAATTAAATGTAATTGGTTTGAACCCAAGGTTCAAATTCAAACTACACATATGATTATTTAAGTGCCATTCATTTGATTTGTCCTAAAAAGTAGCCAAAAATTGTTCTAACATGCATGAAAATGATACAAATGGATATATTGGATTTTTATGATCATTTTTCATACATACCTTATTTCATTTGGAGTTACGGTTGATTTTCGATGAACTTTAGAAGTTTTAAACATTTTATGGAATTTCCAAATCATTTAGAATTAGAAATAATCCAGGAAAATGATTACTGCGTCACTAGTGCGTCATGCTGACGACAAGATGACGTCATTAAGTCACCACAGCTGACTGGGGTCAAAGCTGAGCCATGGGTCCCGCATGTCATGGTTAGTATGCTAATTAGGTTCAGATTTAAACTAAACCCATGGTTAACAGAGGCTGGCCCCACCTGTCATTGACCAAGGGAGGTCAAACCCCTGGTCAACCGGGGCTAACACGCCAGTGGCTTGAACCGGCGATGGCAGGTGCGGTGGAGGGCTCGGGTTTGGCCCTCCAACGACCAAACTGACAGCCAAGGCCACCAACGAGACGAGGAGGCCCGACCGCATCGACTGGTGCACGTGGTTTTGCCGGAGGGACCTAGAACGATGGTGGTGATGGCAAGTGCAGTGGCTGGCGTTTGGGCGTCGATCGAATCGATGCTGCAGGGCACAGCAGGAGCCACGGGTGGTCGCGGTCGACTCCTGGGAGCGCGCTTATCGTGTTGGTGTGCTCAGGTGCAAGCTTGCACGACCATAGCCACGGTGGCAACAAGGCCGGCGACATAGAGCGTTGGGGCTCGATGGTGGACTAGCTAGGGCACACTATCGAAGAAGGGGACATGGGGTAAGAGTTCGGGGGCTCACTTGGGGTGGAGGAGAAGGTCAGCGGTCTCGGGGACGCGTCGGAGCGGGAGCACGGTCGCCGGCGATCTCGGTGACCCAAGGAGGAAGAAGACGTCAGGGACGGTGCTCCAAGGCCCTTCCAGTCGCATGGTCGGTGGAGACGGTGTATGGGTTGACCGCGGGGATCGAGGTCACGTAGGAGAGGCACGGGGGAGGCTGCGGTCGCGGTGGTGCTTGTTGGTCTTCTCGAGCGCTCGCAGACGGTCACGGTAGAGAGAACCAGGGGGAATGAGGACAAGGAAGTGGTCGATGGGTCGAGGGGGTGTGTGTGGCGACATCCGGAGCCTCTAGGGCATCGAGGGGGTAGCTAGGCAGGCAGGAGGTGGTCGGGCGCGTGTCGGCGTGCGTCGGCCATGTGCGCTGCCTATTGGCGCGGGGAGGAAGACGACAAGGAGCCGGGGAGGTGGGCTCGGCCAGCCACTTGGGCTCCAGGTAAGGCCCAGGTGGGTTGCTCTCTCTCTCTCTCCTTTTTTCTATTTTCTGTTTTTTCTATTTCTTTTACCTTTGTTCTGATTTAGTTTAAACACTAAATCATTTTGGTAAATTCTGAGAAAAGTAGTGTAATTTCTCATGCCAAATGCGATCTGGCCGCGTTGGCCCGAGGTGCCACATCAGTTATCCACCTTTATTTTTTTAATGGCGTGCCGATCAGTTTTGAAGCACGACTAACTGGTACTGTACGTGGAGAGGATGACAGCAGGGACCCGCCAAGGTCATGGCACTACGCAAGCAAGTGCCTCCTTATTTCAAGCCAATAAAAAAATGGCTCCTCCTAGTGGATTTCTGACTTCTGGGTCCCATGCCATTGTCAATGTAGTCAATAAACGATATAATTGCACAACGAGCGACTGACACCAGGGACCCAGCAGCTTGCCCAGTTATTTTTGTTTTGGGTTAATTTGATAAATGCCACTCCAAATCTGCTGTATCCGAGAAATGCCACTGCAATTTCCAAACTTTGAAAAATGCCATTTCATGCCATTTCTAGTGGCATTTTTCGAAGTCTGGAGTGGCATTTTTCAAAGTTTGCAAACTGTAGTGGCATTTTGCAAAGTTTGCAAAAATTGTAGTGGCATTTTTCAATGTTTGGAAATTGCAGTGGCATTTTTATGAATCGCCATTATTGGAGTGGCATTGATCTAATTTGTTTTTTGAGACGGAAGCAGGGTGTCAACTGGGCTGTGCGGGACACTCTGGCCTGTCTAGACAGCCTTTTCTTTTATGTTTACCACAAACCAGCCAAGTAGTTTTTTTCTTTCTGAAAATGGCTAGCCCAGTTCTATGGTGATTTGTCAAGTAAGTCGCTTTATCAGGCCTGTTGGGCTACAAATCTTTCAAGACGAGGAGAGTTTCATTGGGCTGGCCGAGAAAATGGCCTATCAGTAATGAGAAATGGGTTGTACATTTTTAAAACACATCAAACCGGCAGTTATTTTCAAATATCTTTTTTTCATTTCGAGATTTTAAATTGCATTGAATTTTATGCGTGGACAATTTATTGGATTTTATATTGATATACATTTATTTTTAAAATCAGTCTGAATGTGACTTGAAATTTCGGGATTAAAAATAGTTCAGACCGGACCGACATATGCAAAATTTCATATAATTTTTTAACCGTGGCCACAATATGGGCTGTAATGCTAACATAAAGAGTATGGGCTCCAAAACAACCCGTAAGAATTAGCAAATGGGCTGTAAATTATTTGAAATAATGGCAGATGGGCTGTATGCTGTTTTCCACAGATTTGTGGCTTTCCAAAGATGGCATGTATACTGTTGGATGTCCATCCAACGGCCATCATGCTTCTTCCATCTCTGCAGTTCCAGCTCCAGCCGCTCAAAGAAGCACTGGCGGGACTGCCTGCTCCCTCCTCCCCGTGGCCGACTGTGCTGCCGCGCAGGCCTTACCGCCCCACCGTACTTCCATCGCGGGCCTAGCCATCCCTCCACTCACCCACACCTGTTGTTATTCTCCGGCCATGGCAGACGAACCAGTAAACCCTCGTACAGTCGTACTCCCCTCCGCATGGAAAACAAAAACAACGATCGAGTCTTCCCTTCCTCCGTGTCCTTCCATTCCTAGGCCTCGCCGTCGTCCACCGCCCTGGTGCTCTCGGCGTGGCGAGGTTAGCGTGGTCAACGACCGACATACATCTGAAGTGGACTGTACGTGGAGAGGCTGACAGCTGGGTCCACGGCCGCAGGAAAGGAAATGCCTCCTTATTACGCGCAAAATAATGATTTCCTCCAAATGACATCTGGGACCCACTGAAACGGCCTCTGTATTTCGCGAAAACAATGTTACCACGCTGACAGCTTGGACCCACCAGCTATATCTTCGCACGCAAGGAAGTGCCTCCTTATTACGCACAAAAAAATGAATACTCCCCCTGCTAGCCGGGACCCAGTATAGTGGGCCTACTAAGTTGATGGGGACGAAGGGCTTTGTCAACTTAGTCAATATGCATGATTCTAGCTCGACTGACCATACGATGTCCATCCAACGGCCGTAGTGCTTCTTCAACCTCTGGTCTTCTTGCTCCAGCCGCCCAAAGCAGCGCCGGTCGTGCCACCTGCTCCTGCCTCCCGTGGCCGGCTGTGCTGCCACGGAGGCCTCACTGCCCCATACTACTCCTACTGCTGGCTAGGCCATCCTTCCACTCCACTCACCCACAGCCCCTGTTATTCTGCGGCAACGGCAGCGCAGCCGAACCATTGAACCCTCGTACTCATCTCCGCGTGGGCATCCACTGCCGCATCTTCCCCGGCTCCGCGCCATCCCCTTCCTAGGCCTTGCCGTCGTCCACCGCCGTGGTGTTGTCGGCATGGCGTGGTCAATGTGATCCACGGCAGCCACAAGGAAGTGCCTCCTTATTACGCGGAAAATAATTATTCCTCCACCTGACAGCAGGGACCCACCGGACGCCCACCAGTATATCGCGAAATTTTTTTGCCCCTGACTGCTGGGACCCACCCGACGGACCACCATCTTTCGTGAAAAAAACGTTCCCCCTGCTATCAGCTCGGACCCATCGGAAGTGCCTCCTTATTATGCACAAAAAAATGAAGACCCCCCGCTAGCTGGGACCCACCTTGGTGGGATGCTGACTTGTGGGCCTACTAAGTTGACGGGGATGAAGGGCTTTGTCAACTTAGTCAATATGAACGATTCTAGCTCCAGTGACCGTATGATGTCCATCCAATGGCCGTAGTGCTTCTTCAACCTCTGGTCTCCTTGCTCCAGCCGCCCAAACCAGCGCCGGTTGTGCCTCATGCTCCTGCCTCCCGTGGTCGGATGCGATATGGCAGAGACCTCACCTGTAACACCCCGGATGTAACTCTTGCCGTTTCCGGCCTAAGTTATTTTATTTCCTCGGGTTCGGGTCTTTTTCTCTGTGTGTTGTTATCGTTGGCATGCATCTCATATCATGTCATCGTGTGCATCGCATTTGCATACGTGTTCATCTCATGCATTCGAGCATTTTCCCCGTTGTCCGTTTTGCATTCCGGCGCTTCGTTCTCCTCCGGTGGCCATTTCTAGCTTTCTTTCATGTGTGGAGATTAAACATTTCCGGATTGGACCGAGACTTGCCAAGCGGCCTTGGTTTACTACCGGTAGACCGTCTGTCAAGTTTCGTATCGTTTGGACTTCGTTTGATACTCCAACGGTTAACCGAGGGACCGAAAAGGCCTCGTGTGTGTTGCAGCCCAACACCCCTCCAATTTGGCCCAAAACCCACCTAACCCTTCTCCATCTTCTAGAGCGTTCGATCACGATCGCGTGGCCGAAAACCGTGCTCAATTTGGACTCTCCTAGCTCCCTCTATGCCTATTTAAAGACCACCCCCGAATTCCCCTTCTCCTCCCCCCGAAACCCTAGTCTTCTTCGTCTCCACGCGCCGCCGGACAAAAATTTGCCACCGACGGACATGTCCGCTGCTCCCCATCGCCGCCATGGGTCGCCGTCCTACTCGCCCGCGCCTCGCGCCCACATCGCCGGCCCGGAGAGCCCAGGCCGGGCCCTCCCGAGGCCCATCGAGCCGCGCCCCGTGCTACTCCTCTCCATCGCGCGCGCCGCCACCCAGCCGCCTCCACCGGATCCGGCCGCCGCAGGCCATTGCCGGCCGGCGCCCGAAGCTCCTCGCCGGCGCACCGCCATCGCCAGCCACCGCCATCGCCATCGCCGCCCCGTCCTCCTTCCCCTCCTCCGGCGCCCTCCAACTCCCTCTCCGGCAAGTCCGGCGACGAACCCGGCCAACATCGAGAACCGCGCAGCCGCTACACTGCTCGGGCTAGATCTAGATCTGGGAGGTGTTTTTTTTCTTCTAAGTCCTGAAACCCTAATCCATATGCTACTGTTCATGGCCTCGTAACTTTGCATCCGTAGCTCCGATTCATGCACATAACATATCAAAATGTTCGCCTCAGAGAGTACATCATTTCGTTCCATTGCATCATTTTCATTTGAGTTCATCTTGATGCCCGAAATGCTGTTAGAAGAGGGCTACTTGAGATAATTGTCAGATCTGCTACTCCATCTTAGACATTTGTCATTTTTGCCATGATTATTGTGTGCATGATATGCCCTGATGCTCTACATATGTTTTGTTAAGGGTTTTGTCATCTTTCCAGAGGTGCAACTCATGTATTTTTTTGATGTGTATGGTGACTGGTGCAAGCTTGCAAAGTGAGGCACTTGGTAATTCTGTTTTCAGGGACTTAGCATTTCCACCAAGTCCTTGAGCTGTTTAGTTCATGATGCCATATGTTCATGTTGTTTCCTAGTGATCCGTGCCTCTTTTGAGGATGATCAGTAAGGATGTTTTGTTAATATTTTAGTGCTCTATCCATCCATGTCTTTGTTTTCATTTAGGGAGCACCCTAGCTTTAGTCTATCGAGCTCTACTTTTGCTACTTTGTGAATCTGGGCAGATTGTCAACTTGTTTGCAATTTTGCCGATGATGTTGTAGTTGATCCGTGCATGCTATGTTATTGTTCTTGCCATGTCTAGCTTTAATTTTGTGTGTTCTTGATAGATGTATGCTTAGCTTATCATGACTTGCTCCGTAGTGAGTGCATCGAGCTCGTAAACATGCCTACTTGATATCTGTTTTCAGCATGTCCCAGTTTTCACCAAGTCTGAAAACTGATTATGTTTTTGCTATGTTCACATGCTTGCAAATGTATTTTGTGATCCCTTTTGGCTCAAGGTCACTAAGGGACTTTTGTTAAGATCTTTGAGTAGCTCCATGCCATGTTTTACTTTGCCATGTTCAGGTCCTGTAGCATAGAGTTTTGTCGCTCCGAAGAGTGCTACCTGATCTGAAATTCCACACAAGTGTTAATTTCACTAAGTCTGAGATCTGTTTACCATATGCATTTTTGCCATGCTTGTTTGAACCTGTTAATTGATGAATTGGCCATAGCTCAGTGCTAGACTTTTGTTAAGCATCTTGAATGCATCCCTGCCATGTATTTTTTTGCCATGTTTGGGTGCTGTAGTATGATCATCTCATTGCATTTATTTGGCTACTTGCTGTAAATCGCAGATTGTGGCCATGTTTGAATTGCTTGCCATTTCCAAACCGTAACTCCGATTCCGGTGTTCTTTATATCATTTTCAAGCGATTTCATCTCATATTTCCAGTGGAGCACTTGGTTTTCCAAGTTGAGGCCAGGTTCATGCATTTTCTGTCATATCTTGCATATGCATCCCGCATCGCATTCCACATAGCATACCATCTTTGCATCATATTGTTTGATCCTTGCACGTGGTTGATTGTGTACTTGTTGCCTGTTTGTCTTGTTTGGGTAGAGCCGGGAGACTAGTTCGCTAACGAGGAGCCCGTTGAGTTTGCTTTTGAGGATCCAGTCAACTCTGACAACCTTGCAGGCAAGATGATCATACCCTCGAAATCATTACTATCTTTGCTATTCTAGTTTGCTCGCTCTTTTGCTATGCCAATGCTACGATGCCTACCACTTGCTTTCAAGCCTCCCAAATTGCCATGTTCAGAGTCTAACCCACCTTTTTGTCCTAGCAAACCATTGATTGGCTATGTTACCGCTTTGCTCAGCCCCTCTTATAGTGTTGCTAGTTGCAGGTGAAGATTGGAGTCCGTTCCTTGTTGGAACATTTATTTACTTGTTGGGATATCATTATATTGCCATGTTATCTTAATGCATCTATATACTTGGTAAAGGGTGGAAGGCTCGGCCTCTCGCCTAATGTTTTGTTCCACTCTTGCCGCCATAGTTTCCGTCATATCGGTGTTATGTTCCCGGATTTTGCGTTCCTTACGCGGTTGGGTTATAATGGGAACCCCTTGATAGTTCGTCTTGATTAAAGCTTTTCCAGCAATGCCCAACCTTGGTTTTACCATTTTCCACCAAGCCCCTTTTTCCCTTGGGTTTCCGGAGCCCGAGGGTCATCTTATTTTAAACCCCCCCCCCCCCCCCGGGCCAGTGCTCCTCTGAGTGTTCGTCCGACCGAGTAGACTGTGGGGCCACCTCGGGGCAACTTGAGGATTGGTTTTACTCGTAGGTTGTCTCATCTGAGTGTGCCCTGAGAACGAGATATGAGCTCCTATCGGCATTTGTCGGCACATTCGGGCGGTGTTGCTGGTCTTGTTTTAACATGTCGGAATGTCTTGAAGAACCGAGATACCGAGTCTGATCGGAACGTCTCGGGAGGAGGTCTATTCCTTCGTTGACCGTGAGAGCTTGTCATGGGCTAAGTTGGGACTCCGCTGCAGGGATTTGAACTTTCGAAAGCCGTGCCCGCGGTTATGGGCAGATGGGAATTTGTTAATGTCCGGTTGTAGATAACTTAAACATTAACTTAATTAAAATGAATCAACTGTGTGAGTTTCCGTGATGGCCTCTTCTCGGCGGAGTCCAGGAAGTAGACACGGTGTTGGAGTAATGTTTGCCGTAGGATTGCCCTCTTTAGTTATGCGCTCGCGCTTTGCCTTCTCTTCTCACTCTCTTTTGCGAATAGGATAGCCACCATATATGCTAGCCGCTTGCTGCAGCTCCACATATATTTACCTTGCCATACCTATTAAGCTTAAATAGTCTTGATCACGAAGGTGCGAGATTGCTGAGTCCCTGTGGCTCATAGATTACTATTACACCAGATGCAGGGCCAGATGATACAACTCCAAATGGCGCGCTTGAGCTCAAGTGGGAGTTCGACAAGGACTCTCAGCGTTACTATGTTTCTTTTCCTAATGATCAGTAGTGGTGCCCAGTTAGGGTGATCGGGACCGTTTCGCATGTTGGGTTATCTTTCATTTTGGTGCCGTAGTCGGGCCATGAGTGTTTGGATGATGTATGTTATTTATGTACCTGGTTGACGTGGCGAGTGTAAGCCAACTATGTTATCCCTTTTATTCATCTATATTACATGGGATGTTTGTGGTGATTACCTGACTTGCGACATATGCCTTCAATGCGATTATGCCTCTAAGTCGTGCCTCGACACGTGGGAGATATAGTCGCATCGAGGGTGTTACAAGTTGGTATCAGAGCCTTCCCAGACCTTAGGAGCCCCCACTGATTGATCGTTTTTAGCGGCCAAGTTGTGTCTAGAAAAAATGTTTTGAGTCATCTAGGAATTATATATCGGAGAGTTTAGGAATTCTTTTTACTTCCCAGTCTCCTCATCGCTCTGGTAAGGCATCCTGACGTAGAGTTTTGACTCTTCTCTTCTCAAATTTCACTAAAAAAATCTAGGATCACGCGGGTATCTTGGAATCGTTCCGATGGTCTTATGATGAGAACATTGTCTTGGTGCCTCCTGTCAGGGGTTTAGTGGAACTATCCCGGGGAGTTGAGCTCTGAGGTGTTGTCATCATAATTTTATCGTTGCAATTCTGGAATACCTGAGTTTTAGCACGCCGACATCAAAATCTCTTTTATGCAGTTCGTTGGTGAGATAACCTCGACGCCACCCAGTACTGGGGCAGGAGTTCGGGAGTATCGCCATAACTTGTCTAACAGATGCTTTTCGAAGGTTGAGGTAGATGGTTTCCGTAGTTTTTCTCGGTTATGTGTTGAAGGATGGATACAGATGGATGTAGGATTTGCTAGTTTGTGTGATATATTATGCTTCCCCTGTATCCCCAACACCTGATTGCATAACCGGAAAGGTTCGGGAGTTTCATAGGTGGGAATTCTCGTAGCTCTAGTTCTTCTTGCACGGATACTGGTTTGAGATTGGGATTTTTTACCGATTATTCGTTCTTGATCCATACCTTGTTGATTTATTTCTTCTACCTAATCCTACGTGGCTTCTCAATTTATGGATATGTGACCATTTCAAGAGGAATGCATTCGTTCATTTTGTTCGGATGTGAAGACTTCATGTTGCAATTTTCATTCTGTTGGATTCAGCTTCAATATTTGTCTATCAATGTGCTAATGGATGTCAACCTCTTCAGGATGGCTCCTCCAACGCGCACGACTCCGAATCCTGATCCGCCACCACCTCCACCTCCTCCAGAGGCATGGCAAGCTGTGATGGCCGCAACCAATGCAAACACGTAGTTGATCATGAAAATTCTTCAAGAGCGCAATCAAGGCAACCAAGGGAACCAAGGAAACAATCAGAATCACTTTGCTACACTCAACCAGTTCCTTGCTAATGGGCCAAAGACTTTCAGCAATTGTGTTGAGGCAACCGATGCTGACGATTGGCTTGTGGATCTGTCCAAGCATTTTGAGTCCAGTAATGTCAGGCCTGAGGATTTCGTCAAGTTCGCTTCCTTCCAGCTCAAAGATCAAGCTGCAGAGTGGTTCCAGCAGTACAAAGATTCCAAAGGTGGACGTGTGATCACTTGGGATGAATTTCGTCAAGATTTCCGAGCTCATCACATCCCTCAGAGTGTGACTGAAAGCAAGCGTGAGGAATTCCGCAACCTGAAGCAAGGCCCTTTGTCTGTCTATGACTACAACAAGTTGTTTCAGAAGCTCGCCCGCTTTGCCAAGCAGGACGTCCCTGATGAGAAGAGCATGATATACCAGTTCAGGGGTGGTCTCAGAGAAGAAATTCAGCTAGCACTTGTCCTCTTTGAGCCCTTGAGGTACGATGAGTTCTACAACATGGCACTGAAGCAAGAGGCCGCTCAACTGAGGTGTGATGCTTCCAAGAAGCGAGTCAGAGATGCTACTCCTTCTTCCTCTACTCAAGTGGCCAAGCAGCAGAAGTATTGGCTTCCTCCTCCTCCGTTTCGTCAGCCGTATCAGCAGAAGAGCAAAGGTGGCAGTGGTTCTTCCCACCCACACAACCCTGGCTTTCAGAACAAGACTTCGTCTCAAGCTCCAAGATCGAGTGCTCTGTACCACAGTCCGCTTTCAGAGGTCACGTGCAACAAGTGCCAACAGAAGGGTCACTATGCCAACAAGTGTTTCAACTAGAGGCATCTTCCTCATCCTCCTCCTGTCAGATCGACAAGTACAGCTGTGGTCAAGCATAACCCCAAGCACGCCAAGATCAAATTGCTGAATGCAGCTCAGGAAAAGGACTCGCCATATGTGATCATGGGTAACCTTCCTATTAATGATGTTCCCGCAAAAGTACTTTTTGATACTGGTGCATCGCATTCTTTCTTGTCATGCCCATTTGCATCGAAGCACAATGTTGATACTGAGATCATGCCCAAAGTCATGCAAGTTGTTTCTCCCGGCAAGCTTTTGACTTCGAGTTTGGTTGCTCCCGATATCTCTATCACGTTGGGCGACTACAAGTTTCTCTCTTCTCAGGTGGTTCTTGGTAACTTGGATATTGATCTTATTCTCGGAATGGATTGGCTTTCTAAGCACAAGGCACATCTTGATTGTGCAGCCAGGCAGATTCAGTTGACTCATTCATCTGAGGATGTCATTGTCTTTGCCGCTCGTGATGATACAATCCGTCTGTTTTCTCTCAATGAGATTGGTGAACTGGATGCTATCTCACAGATTCCAGTCTTTTGCGAATATCAAGACGTCTTTCCATAAGAGCTTCCAGGAATGCCTCCGCACCGGCCAGTTGAATTCTTCATTGATCTTGAGCCTGGTACAGAACCTGTGTGCAAGCATCCTTACAAGCTCAGACCTGAAGAGTTGAAGGAGCTGAAGAAGCAAATCGATGTTCAAGAAAGAATGGGTCTCATCCGGCCTAGTTCTTCTCCGTGGGGTTGTGGTGTTCTTTTTGTGAAGAAGAAGGATGGAACGGACCGACTTTGTGTTGATTACTGTCCATTGAACAAGAAGACCATCAAGAACAAATACCCACTTCCCAACATCAACGAGCTATTCGAACAACTCAAAGGTGCCCAAGTATTCTCCAAGCTTGATCTCCGTATGGGTTATCATCAGATTCGAATCCGTGAGCAAGATATTCCCAAGACGGCTTTCGGGACGAGCTATGGTTCATATGAATACAATGTCATGTCTTTTGGCCTCGTCAACGCTCCTCCGACGTTCTCTCGCATAATGAACTTCATCTTCAACACCTACACCAATGACTTCGTTTTGGTCTATCTCGACGACATTCTGGTTTTCTCAAAGAACAAGGAAGATCATGCCAAGCACTTGCGTTTGGTTCTCGATAAGCTGAGGGAACACCAGTTCTACGCCAAGTTCTCCAAGTGTGAATTTTGGCTCGATGAGGTTCTTTATCTTGGTCATATCATCTCTACCAAGGGCATTGCCGTGAATACTGAGAAGGTGTCTGCAATTGTGAATTGGGAACCTCCTCAGAACGTGAAGCAACTCCGTAGCTTCCTCGGTCTTGCAAGCTACTGCCGAAGATTCGTTGAAAACTTTTCTAAGATCGCGAAGCCTCTCTCAAATCTTCTCCAGAAGCACGTCAAGTACGTTTGGTCTCCGGAGTGTGACATTGCTTTCAACACTTTGAAAGAGAAATTGATCACTTCTCCAGTTCTAACTCCGTCTGATGAATCCAGGCCGTACGAGGTCTTTTGTGATGCCTCTCTCCATGGTCTTGGCCCAGTGTTGATGCAAGAGAAGAAAGTTGTTGCTTATACCTCTCGCCAGTTGAAGCCTAATGAGAAGAACTACCCCACTCATGATCTTGAGTTGGCAGCAGTTGTGCATGCTCTTTTGACTTGGAGACATCTCTTATTGGGAAGAAAAGTGGACATTTTCACTGATCACAAGAGTCTCAAGTACATCTTCACTCGGCCTAATCTCAACCTCAGGCAGACTCGATGGGTCGAAATGATTCAAGAGTATAATCCGAGTATCGAGTATACTCCAGGCAAGGCCAATGTGATTGCTGACGCATTGAGCAGGAAGGCTTATTGCAACAATCTGATTCTCAAGTCTTATCAACCCGAGCTTTGTGAAGCTTTCCGCAAACTTAATCTGCAAATTGTTCCTCAAGGTTTCCTCGCCAACCTTCAAGTCTCTCCTACCTTGGAAGACCAGATTCGCCAAGCCCAGCTTCTTGATGCAATGGTGAAAAAGGTGAAGATTGGGATTGCCAAGAGTCAACCCAAATACAAGTGCTACCGCCTTGATGACAAGGACACTCTCTTCTTCGAGGATCGTATTGTTGTGCCCAAAGGTGAACTTCGTAAAGTGATCATGAACGAGGCTCACAATTCTCTCCTCTCCATCCACCCTGGGAGCACGAAGATGTATCAGGACCTTAAGCAGGCTTATTGGTGGACTCGAATGAAGCGCGAGATTGCTCAGTTCATGAATGAATGTGATGTCTGCAGAAGAGTGAAGGCAGAACACCAAAGGCCAGCTGGTCTCCTCCAACCTCTTGCCATTCCAGAATGGAAGTTTGACCACATTGAGATGGACTTCGTGACTGGGTTTCCAAAGTCCCAGCGTGGCAATGATGCTATATTCATTGTCATCGACAAACTCACCAAAGTGGCTCATTTTCTGCCTATCAAAGAGTCGATCACTGCAGCTCAATTGGCAGAACTCTACACCTCTCGAATTGTCTCTCTGCACGGTATTCCTCAAGTGATCTCTTCAGACCGTGGCAGCATCTTTACCTCCAAGTTTTGGGATTCTTTTCAGAAGGCCATGGGCACCAACATCCGCTCTAGCACAGCTTTCCATCCTCAAACTAGCGGTCAAGTCGAGCATGTCAACCAGATTCTTGAAGATATGCTCAGGGCTTGTGTGATCTCCTTCGGCATGAAGTGGGAGGATTGTCTTCCTTATGCTGAATTCTCCTACAACAGCAGTTTTCAAGCAAGTTCGGGCAAGGCCCCATTTGAAATTCTGTATGCGAGGAAGTGTCGTACCCCTCTCAACTGCTCTGAAACCGGTGAACGTCAGCTTTTGGGAAATGACTTAATCACAGAGGCAGAAGAAATGTGCAAAGTCATTTGAGATAACCTCAAAGCAGCCCAATCCCGCCAGAAGAGCTACTATGATAGTAAGCACCGTGATTTGGCTTTCGAGATCGGAGATCATGTTTACCTCCGTGTCTCTCCTATGAAAGGTACTCATCGCTTCGGTATCAAAGGGAAGCTTGCCCCCAGATACGTGGGACCTTTCAAGATTGTCAGCAAGAGAGGCGACCTCGCCTATCAACTCGAGCTTCCTTCAAACTTTGCAAATGTTCATGATGTGTTCCATGTCTCTCAGCTCCGAAAGTGCTTCAAGACTCTTGACCGCACCGTCAACTTCGAGGACATTGAGCTCCAAGAAGATCTCTCCTATCATGAGCACCCCGTTGCTAACCTTGAAGAGACTCAACGCAAGACTCGCAACAAGTCGATCAAGTTCCTCAAAGTCAAGTGGTCACACCATTCCGACCGTGAAGCTACCTGGGAACGCGAGGATCACCTCCATTCTGAGAACCCGGTGTTCTTTCAGTCCTAGATCTCGGGACGAGATCCTTTCGTAGTGGTGGAGTGTTGTAACACCCCGGATGTAACTTACCCAATTTGTACTCCAACTCTTGCCGTTTCCGGCCTAAGATATTTTATTTCCTCGGGTTCGGGTCTTTGTCTCTGTGTGTTGTCATTGTTGTCATGCATCTCATATCATGTCATCATGTGCATCGCATTTGCATACGTGTTCATCTCATGCATTCGAGCATTTTCCCCGTTGTCTGTTTTGCATTCCGGGGCTTCGTTCTCCTCCGGTGGCCATTTCTAGCTTTCTTTCGTGTGTGGAGATTAAACATTTCCGGATTGGACCGAGACTTGCCAAGCGGCCTTGATTTACTACCGGTAGACCGCCTGTCAAGTTTCGTATCGTTTGGACTTCGTTTGATACTCCAACGGTTAACCGAGGGACCGAAAAGGCCTCGTGTGTGTTGCAGCCCAACACCCCTCCAATTTGGCCCAAAACCCACCTAACCCTTCTCCATCTTCTAGAGCGTTTGATCACGATCGCGTGGCCGAAAACCGTGCTCAATTTGGACTCTCCTAGCTCCCTCTATGCATATTTAAAGACCACCCCCGAAATTCCCCTTCTCCTCCCCCCGAAACCCTAGTCTTCTTCGTCTCCACGCGCCGCCGGACAAAAATTTGCCACCGACGGACGTGTCCGCTGCTTCCCACCGCCGCCGCGTGTCGCCGTCCTACTCGCCCGTGCCCCGCGCCCACATTGCCGGCCCAGAGAGCCCAGGCCGGGCCCTCCCGAGGCCCATCCAGCCGCGCCCCGCGCCGCTCCTCTCCATCGCGCGCGCCGCCACCCAGCCGCCTCCACCGGATCCGGCCGCCGCGGGCCATTGCCGGCCGGTGCTCGAAGCTCCTCGCCAGCGCACCGCCATCTCCATCGCCGCCTCGGCCTCCTTCCCCCCCTCCGGCGCCCTCCAACTCCCTCTCCAGCAAGTCCGGCGACGAACCCGGCCAACATCGGGAACCGTGCTGCCGCTACAGTGCTCGGGCTGGATCTAGATCTGGGAGGTGTTTTTTCTTCTAAGTCCCAAAACCCTAATCCATATGCTCCTGTTCATGGCCTCGTAACTTTGCATCCGTAGCTCCGATTCATGCTTATATCATATCAAAATGTTCGTCTCAGAGAGTACATCATTTCATTCCATTGCATCATTTTCATTTGAATTCATCTTGATGCCCGAAATGCTATTAGAAGAGGGCTACTTGAGATAATTGTCAGATCTGCTACTCCATCTTAGACATTTGTCATTTTTGCCATGATTATTGTGTGCATGATATGCCCTGATGCTCTACATATGTTTTGTTAAGGGTTTTGTCATCTTTCCAGAGGTGCAACCCATGTATTTTTGTCATGTGTATGGTGATTAGTGCAATCTTGCAAAGTGAGGCACTTGGTAATTCTGTTTTTAGGGACTTAGCATTTCCACTAAGTCCTTGAGCTGTTTAGTTCATGATGCCATATGTTCATGTTGTTTCGTAGTGATCCGTGCCTCTTTTGAGGATGATCAGTAAGGATGTTTTGTTAATCTTGTAGTGCTCTATCCATCCATGTCTTTATTTGCATTTAGGGAGCACCCTAGCTTGAGTCAATCGAGCTCTAATTTTGCTACTTTGTGAATCTGGGCAGATTGTTAACTTGTTTGCAATTTTGCCGATGATGTTGTAGTTGATCCGTGCATGCTATGTTATTGTTCTTTCCATGTCTAGCTTGCATTTGGTGTTTTCTTAATAGATGTATGCTTAGCTTATCATGACTTTCTCCATAGTGAGTGCATCGAGCTCGTAAACATGCCTACTTGATATCTGTTTTCAGCATGTCCCAGTTTTCACTATGTCTGAAAACTGATTATGTTTTTGCTATGTTCACATGCTTGCAAATGTATTTTGTGATCCCTTTTGGCTCAAGGTCACTAAGGGACTTTTGTTAAGATCTTTGAGTAGCTCCATGCCATGTTTTACTTTGCCATGTTCAGGTCCTGTAGCATAGAGTTTTGTCGCTCCGAAGAGTGCTACCTAATCTGAAATTCCAGACAAGTGTTAATTTCACTAAGTCTGAGATCTGTTTACCATATGCATTTTTGCCATGCTTGTTTGAACCAGTTAATGGATGAATTGGCCGTAGCTCAGTGCTAGACTTTTGTTAAGCCAACCGTTGATTGGCTATGTTACCGCTTTGCTCAGCCCCTCTTATAGCGTTGCTAGTTGCAGGTGAAGATTGGAGTCCGTTCCTTGTTGGAACATTTATTTACTTGTTGAGATATCATTATATTGCCATGTTATCTTAATGCATCTATATACTTGGTAAAGGGTGGAAGGCTCGGCCTCTCGCCTAGTGTTTTGTTCCACTCTTGCCGCCATAGTTTCCGTCATATCGGTGTTATGTTCCCGAATTTTGCGTTCCTTACGCGGTTGGGTTATAATGGGAACCCCTTGATAGTTCGTCTTGATTAAAGCTTTTCCAGCAATGCCCAACCTTGGTTTTACCATTTGCCACCTAGCCCCTTTTTCCCTTGGGTTTCCGGAGCCCGAGGGTCATCTTATTTTAAACCCCCCCGGACCAGTGCTCCTCTGAGTGTTAGTCCGACCGAGTAGACTGCGGGGCCACCTCGGGGCAACTTGAGGGTTGGTTTTACTCGTAGGATGTCTCATCTGAGTGTGCCCTGAGAACGAGATATGTGCAGCTCCTATCAGGATTTGTCGGCACATTCGGGCGGTGTTGCTGGTCTTGTTTTAACCTGTCGAAATGTCTTCAAGAACCGAGATACCGAGTCTGATCGGAACGTCTCAGGAGGTGGTCTATTCCTTCGTTGACCGTGAGAGCTTGTCATGGGCTAAGTTGGGACTCCCCTGCAGAGATTTGAACTTTCGAAAGCCGTGCCCGTGGTTATGGGCAGATGGGAATTTGCTAATGTCCGGTTGGAGATAACTTAAACATTAACTTAATTAAAATGAATCAACTATGTGAGTTACCGTGATGGCCTCTTCTCGGCGGAGTCCGGGAAGTGGACACGGTGTTGGAGTAATGTTTGCCGCAGGACTGCCCTCTTTAGTTATGCGTTCGCGCTTTGCCTTCTCTTCTTGCTCTCTTTTGCGAATAGGATAGCCACCATATATGCTAGCTGCTTGCTGCAGCTCCACATATATTTACCTTGCCATACCTACTAAGCTTAAATAGTCTTGATCGCGAGGGTGCGAGATTGCTGAGTCCCTGTGGCTCACAGATTACTATTACACCGGATGCAGGGCCAGATGATACAGCTCCAGATGGCGCGCTTGAGCTCAAGTGGGAGTTCGATGAGGACTCTCAGCGTTACTATGTTTCTTTTCCTGATGATCAGCAGTGGTGCCCAGTTGGGGTGATCGGGACCGTGTCGCATGTTGGGTTATCTTTCATTTTGGCGCCGTAGTCGGGCCATGAGTGTTTGGATGATGTATGTTATTTATGTACCTGGTTGACGTGGCGAGTGTAAGCCAACTATGTTATCCCTTTTATTCATCTATATTACATGGGATGTTTGTGATGATTACTTGACTTGCGACAAATGCCTTCAATGCGATTTTGCCTCTAAGTCGTGCCTCGACACGTGGGAGATATAGTCGCATCGAGGGTGTTACATCACCAGCCCCTACTACTCCCACCGCTGGCCAGGCCATCCCTCTACTCACCCACACCCCCTGTTATTCTACCGCGACGACAGCCTCACACCGCAGCGAACCAGTGAACCCTCGTACTCCTCTACGTGTGGGCATCCACTGCCGCGTCTTCCACGGCTCCTCGTTGTCCCCTTCCTAGGCCTCGCCGTCGTCCACTGCCCTGGTGCTCTTGGCGCGGCGTGGTCAACATGGTCAAGGAACGGCTTCCATCGGACATGGACTGTACGTGGAGAGGCTGACAGCTGGGTCCACGGCCGCAGCAAGGAAGTGCCTCCATATTACGTGCAAAATAATTATTTGTCCACCTGACAGTGGGGACCCACCGGACGGGAAACCGTATTTCATGAAAAAAACATTTGCCCCTGACTGCTGGGACCCGCCAGCAACATCTTCGCACGCAAGGAATTGCCTGACAGTCGGGACCCACCTGGTCGAAGCGTATGTAGCGTTGTCATTATGGTCGCGAACATGTACATACTTATATACTGGTGGATGTAGAGGCATGCACGTGTCGTAGTAGAGGCACGCACGTAGCATGTACATGTATGTACAGCGGCCAGGGTGCAAGAAAGAAAATACGGCCACGTATGTGTACATATGGGTGGGGTCTCGAACGCCTACTCGCGCATACGTATGGCCAGGGCTCGTGTACATGGCTGGGTCAGAACGAAGAAACAGCGTCGTCGTCATGTTCATGGTGAGGCAATGGAATGCGTCGTGTTTATGGGGAGGCAACGGAATGCGTCATGTTCATAGGGAGGGCTTGGACGGAACATGCGATGGAAACGAGGCCTAGCGTACCGCAGAACGGAGGAAAGGGCCTTGTGTTTGACCGGCCACGTCCGAAATGGGATCCTGCTGATCGGGAGGGGTCTAGCGTACCGCAAAATGGAGGAAACGGACCTCCTGCGGTCGAAACGAGGGTCTTGTTCATTGGGAGGGGTGTGGCGTACTGCAAAACGGAGGAAATGGACTTGTGTTGGAGCGCTACGATCGAAACGGGGGTCCTGTTCATCGGGAGGGGTGTGGCGTACCGCAAAACGGGACTCCACAGGATACTGTTCATCTCCACCGTCGACCCCCTCCAGCCTCCACGAGCTACAGTTCATCCACCATCGACCTCCTCCAGCCTCCACCTGCGACTGTTCATCCATGGGCTCCTGTTCGTCTAGCCTCCACCGCGCGCTACTCCATCGGCTATTGTTCAACCAGCCCTCTCCACGGGCTCCTGTTCAACCACCCCTCCACGGGCTATTGTTCATCCTGCCCTCCACGGGGTGGTCCTGTTCATCCAGCCCACCACGGGGTCCTGTTCACCCAGCCCCTACCGGCTCGATCGATCGGGGTCCTGTTCATCCATTGGCAACACCACAGGGTTATGTTCATCCACCGCCACTGGGAACTGTTCATCCACCCCCCACCCCTCGCAACACTCACTATTCATCCAGAGGCAGCATCGATCGGCTTCAGTTAGCAGCAGTAGCGAAGGAATCGCTCGATCGGGTTCAGTTAACAGCCATCGATCGATCGCTCGGGTTCAGTAACGCGTAGCTTGCAGTGCAATCGCTCGGGTTCACTTAGAGCCCAATGCCTCGTTCGGGTTCAGTTAGAGCCAACGCCTCGCACACACGTGCGTACATGTACGAGAGAAGCGCGCATCGCTTGGCCCCCGACCTCCCACCGTAACCGGGAACTCCCCAAAATTTTCCTCCCCCTCGCTTCTACCACGATTTTTTCCATCATGGACGGCCCAAAGAATGTGATGCAGCTGCGTCTCCGTCCTGCCCAGGACGAAAAGCCCATTTTCTACCATTATTTTTTGTCATAGAAGTAGGAGCCCCCCACATCTATGAAGATACCGGGTTTTGTCGCAATTATCGTCATAGAAGTGTCATATGTATGACAGATATTTTTTCGTTCGGCCCAAAATGTCACGGATGTGTCTTTTTTTGTAGTGCAAGCCCACCAAACGGGCGATGCTTGGTATACCCGACCACGGTGCCCAGTCTGTCCCAAGCCCACCTGTACCAGGTACCACTTGGTAGACTACTAAAACTACCTACAAACACCAGAAACTAGTTGCAACTCCTAGACAGAGATCGAGGCAGTTAATAAGCAGAGAGGGGCACTTAAGCACTCAAATGCGTGGTAGAAACCATTCATGGATCACAAACACAGAACTCAGTTCTTGAGGACATTTTTGATGAGACAACCCACCATACACTCCTACATGGCCTCTCAACACTGTCTTTACCAAATCGTGTTCACACACTTAGCTCTCAACAGTAGGACATGTTCAAAACTTTCCAATTCATCCCCGATGAATCAGACCTGATAGAACTCTAACTAATAGCAAGCATGACAAGCAAGCATGAATGAGTAGGCACGTCAGGGCTCAAACAACTCCTACTCATGCTAGTGGGTTTCATCTATTTACTGTGGCAATGACAGGTCATGTAGAGGAAAGGGGTTCAACTACCACAACTTGTAACCATTGAATCGTTGTTGTCCTAATGCAGTCAAAGAGAGCAGGAGCGAGAGAGTGGGATTGTATCGAAATGAACAAGAGGGTTCTGCTTACCTGGCACTTCTGAAGATACTATAGTTCTTCATCAGTTTCATTGATCTCATCGTCGGAACCACGTCTACTGAGGGGACAAACACTGGCAAACAAATAAGAACACAATCAATGCAATGCCACAATTATGATGCATGATTATGACATGGCAATATGATGTGATTTGGCCTAATGCAACTAGCAACACAATTAAATGTAATTGGTTTGAACCCAAGGTTCAAATTCAAACTACACATATGATTATTTAAGTGCCATTCATTTGATTCGTGTTAAAAAGTAGCCAAAATTGTTCTAACATGCATGAAAATGATACAAATGGATATATTGGATTTTTATGATCATTTTTCATACATAACTTATTTCATTTGGAGTTACGGTTGATTTTCTATGAATTTTAGAAGTTTTAAACATTTTCTGGAATTTCCAAATCATTTAGAATTAGAAATAATCCAGGAAAATGATTACTGCATCACCAGTGCGTCATGCTGATGTCAAGATGACGTCATTAGGTCACCACAGCTGACTGGGGTCAAAGCTGAGCCATGGGTACCGCATGTCATGGTTAGTATGCTAATTAGGTTCAGATTTAAACTAAACCCATGGTTAACAGAGGCTGGCCCCACCTGTCATTGACCAAGGGAGGTCAAACCCCTGGTCAACCGGGGCTAACACGCCAGTGGCTTGACACCGGCGATGGAAGGCGCGGCGGAGGGCTCGGGTTTGGCCCTCCAACGACCAAACTGACAGCCAAGGCCACCTACGAGACGAGGAGGCCCGGCCGCATCGACTGGTGCACGTGGTTTTGCCGGAGGGACCTAGAACGACGGCGGTGATGGCAAGTGCAGCGGCTGGCGTTTGGGCGTCGATCGAATCGACGCTGCAGGGCATAACAGGAGCCGCGGGTGGTCGCAGTCGACTCTTGGGAGCGCGCTTATCGTGTTGGTGTGCTTAGGCGCAAGCTTGCACGACCATAGCCACGGTGGCAACATGGCCGGCAATGCAGAGCGCTGGGGCTCGATGGTGGACTAGCTAGGGCGCACTATCGAAGAAGGGGACATGGGGTAAGAGTTCAGGGGCTCACTAGGGGTGGAGAAGAAGGTCAGCGGGCTCGGGGACGCGTCGGAGTGGGAGCACGGTCGCCGGCGATCTCGGTGACCCAAGGAGGAAGAAGATGTCGGGGACAGTGCTCCGAGGCCCTTCCAGTCATGTGGTCGGTGGAGACGGCGTATGGGTTGACCGCGGGGATCGAGGTCGCGTAGGAGAGGCATGGGGGAGGCTGCGGTCGCGGTGGTGCTTGTTGGTGTTCTCGGGCGCTCGCAGACGGTCACGATAGAGAGAACCAGGGGGAATGAAGACGAGGAAGTGGTCGAAGGGTCGAGGGGGTGTGCGTGGCGACATCCAGAGCCTCCAGGGCATCCAGGGGGTAGCTAGGCAGGCAGGAGGTGGCCGGGTGCGTGTTGGCGTGCGTCGGCCATGTGCGCTGCCTATTGGCACGGGCAGGAAGATGACAGGGAGCCGGGGAGGTGGGCTCGGCCAGCCACTTGGGCTCCAGGTAAGGCCCAGGTGGGTTTCTCTCTCTCTCTCCTTTTTTCTATTTTCTGTTTTTCTATTTCTTTTACCTTTGTTTTGATTTAGTTTAAACACTAAATCATTTTGGTAAATTCTGAGAAAAGTAGTGGGTGTAAGACGGACTATTCCAGAGACCCTCTACAATTTTCAGAAATATTGGAGCAGTGAAAATATTTATAGAATTTTAAAGCTCCAATTCAAATACATATTGGATTAATTCAAAGCCCATTTTATGTCCTGGAAAAATTATCAACATTTTTGGTTTAGGTTTTCACCTTGTTCCATAAATTACGAGCATTTTTTTAAGGGCATTATGGGTTCATTGAAAAAGATTCTACTTGGCCCTATTTGATTTAATTTGATGCTAGGGTTTGTTCAACCCCCATTTCATATTTAAAAGAAATTTAGACATGATGCCATGATGATCATGTAACGACAAGCAAAGGATAAGCTAGGGCTGTGACAACTCACCCCCACTTAACAAGAATCTCGTCCCGATATTCAAGACATGATGTAAGAAAACAGAGGGGACACAATGCTAACACGATATTCATGATCCAATTTCCCTTCTTTAAGATGTTGATTCATTGCTTCAAATTGATCTTGATGTCTTTGTTTTTGAGATCATCCAACACGATGACGACAGAAAGAAACTCTACATGAATCGATCTTCTCAAGAGCGAGCAACTCAAGATCAAATCATGGGGTGAGATGTTGAAACATTTATTTAGCTGAGACACAAGACACACATCAAGAGAGATGGAAGAAAAAGATCATGGAGGTTCGATTTTGTAGGCAACAATTCCATGCTGGAGTAGGATGGTGCATGGTTTCAAATTGGCGAGGAGATAATTGCCATGATTCCATAACGGGGCACCTTAGGGATGGTGGCTCGTAGAATTATTCCCTTAAGCGGCAAAAAGAATTACTTTTGATACATAGATCATTGAAACTCTCTAAACCAGCCTAAGGAAAATCACAAATGATCATTTGAAGGAGTTTGGAGAAATGGCATACTCAGTTTGGAAAGGAAACTAGAGTTATAAGGCAACTCAGCAATCGGAAAGCACATTCCAGATGATGCCGAGGACATAACCTAGTGACCGAGCGTGCTTTCAAGAACTTGAGCATTTCCATATTCATCAGGGTTTTACCAACATCTATAACAAGATCTTGGCAACACTCCATACTACCATGATGAACAGGGGTGGAGGATGCAGATGCAAACGAAGACAACACTTTCTCCGATTTCACCTTAGCGAGGCCAGGAAACGAAATCTGGCTGATCGACCGAGAGACATTTAGCACTCCGCTTCTAATGTTCTCCTTGGTGTATAGGATACCATGATCAGGATTGAAGACATTAGCATGGCCATCAAGTATAGGTCGGACAAGGATCCATAAGGATCAACTTCTAGAATAAGTCAAATCCTCACGGGGAGTGGATGATATCTTGACTCAGCAAAATGACCACTACCGTGATTACAGAGAAAACCAAGATTAAAATCTTTGAAATGTCCCAACCATCATATCTACCTGAGATTCAGATCTGGGAGGTGGCAAGATGCTTCAGACTCAGCATGTCTGAAGAGAAAGGTTGCGACACAGTTTGATGAGATGATGTAGCGAGATTCTTGGGAAATGAACTCCCAGACAAGCATGACCACATGGTAGTCCTACAAAAAAACACTACCGAGTTCAGGTGGGGAACCATCATTGAGGATATCAAAGTCCTTGCATAAGTCCAGATCTTAAGAAGGAACTTCTTCTCCTTGAACAAATCATTCAGTGACTTGGTGTGCTAGGGAATACATATGGAATGAAGGTCGCAAGTCTCCAAACCACAGAATACTTCACACGTATGCATTACTAACTTGGGATGATTCTAGAGGAAGCAAACAATCTTTCTCAAATCCATGGCGACAACTTACATCAAGTGCACGTGAATTAGAGGAAGTCTCTTCTTTCATCCAAGCATATACCTCATGAACGGGCCACCATGGCAATGCTTACAAAATTTACAACACTAGCTTACACTACAAAAAATACACTTCCGTGATGATACGTGTTTGTCACAGTAGGTCGCGTTTTTTGTCATGCATGTACATCCATGACAAATTTATGACAGAATCAAGATAGTCATACCTGTGCTGTCGTAGAAGTGTTCCATGACATTACCAAAATTATCATCACGAAAGTGTCCACTTCCATGACGATAAATCGCGCGTCACATAAGTTCTTTCGTCAAGGGTGACCGACACGTGGCATCCACCTTAACGGAACGCCGTTAAGCTATCGGGTCGGGTTTCGGATCCGATAACCCGTTAACAGCCCCGACCAATGGGGATTTTCCACGTGTAAAATCATCATTGGCTAGAGGAAACACGTGTCGGCTCCTCGTTTGGACAGATGTCATCCACTCATTGGACAACAGGCGCCTATGATAGGTCATCACGTGGCACGGCCCACCAGTGGCCCATTCTAGTGAAAAAGGCTGGCCCAGTAAAAATTAACAGGCCGGCCCATATAAGGCCTACTTGTGTCAGGTCCATTTAAGGCCACGGCCCAAACGAGATGTGCCAATTCGGCCCGTTAAATATTTGACACCATTGCAGCCCATCGTTAGTTCGAGTCCGTTAACAGCCCGCTATATATTTGGGTTCAATATCGGCCCGATGAGATTTCGGCCTATTAACGGCCCATTTAATGGATGGGCCAATTTTCAGGATGTACATCTCTCGGCCTTTTAGCGACCCATTTAAATGTTCAGCTAATTTCCGTCCCTGTGTGTCTTTCATCCTGTTGACGGCCCATAAATCTGATGGGCCGTTTGTAGTCGGACCTGAGTTTCAGCCTTTTAGCGGCCCATAAATCTGATGGGCCATTTGTAGTCAGACCTGAGTTTCGGCCTTTTAGCGGCCCATTTAAGTGTTGGGCCAATTTCTGGCCCGGTGTCACTTTCAGCCTCTTGACGACCCATAAATCAGTTGGGCCAATTGTAGTCGGACCTGAGTTTTGGCCTTTTAGCGACCCATTTAAGTGTTGGGCCAATTCCCGGCCCTATGTTCCTTTCGGCCTGTTAACGGACCATAAATGAGTTGGGCCATTTGTAGTCGGACCTTAGTTTTGGCCTCTTAACGGCCCATGCCCTTCATGGTCCAATACCAGCCTGGTTTCTCTTTCGGCCTGCTAAAGGCCCACAACACAGTTGGGCCGTTTACAATATGACCTGACTTTCGGCCTCTTAGCGGCCCATGCTCTTCATGGTCCAATACAAGCCCCCTGTCTCTTTCGGCCTGCTAAAGGCCTATAGTATAGTTGGGCCATATGTAGCCCAAACTTAGTAACGACCTGTTAACGGCCTGTGAAATAAATTGGGGCCACCTGTTGCCCACTTCGATGTCGGCCTGTTAACGACCTAGGAGGTAAGAGGGCTTAACTTTCGGCCTAGTAACGACCCATTAACTTAATGGGCCCACTAAAGTTCGTTCATGTCTTTAGGCCAAATTAGATAATTTGAGCCCATTACGATGAGCAAAGGTATGGCATACAGGGAATAACGTTGCACATCCAGAATATATTATAGGAAATTAATCCCACTGGGCAATCAAAGATTGATGCCAATGCAAATAAATGAGCAGAACCTAACCATCTACAACGTCACAATTTGCAACCTCAGCACAGATGACGCCCATAAGCATGTGGGCAAGTTCTTGCTGCTTTGCCACACTGTCTCTGAAAACATTGATCAGTTGTTGTGTCGCACGACTTTGCACCTCTGATTCATCCACCATTTCCATCATTGCTTCAGCCATTAATTGGTTCACAAACATACATTTATTCCATTGCATTCGAGACAGATGATACTGAACAGATTCAGATGGCGATTTTGGCAGGCTTGTATTATTGATAGTGGAGAGTGTCTTGACCACTGCATCATAACATAAATTAGGACGGGAACCAAACAGATTAATCATGAGTTATTACCATATTACCTGGCCTAGATTTACTGGAAAGAAACAATGGGGTTGCCTTGCTGTTTTCAGAGTTTGTCTTCTTATCTTCAGCAGCCTGCACAAAAGTAACACACTAGCATTGCTATCATTGGCCAAGTCAGATAATAGGAAAGCAACATTGACACAACGAACGTTTTGGCAACTAGCCTACACCAAATTAACACAATATGGCACAACTAACATCAGCCAGGTAAGGTAATACGAAAGCAACATTGACACAATGAATGAATGGGCAACCAGAGAAGCACTACAATTTAGTAATGTGCGTGATATGAGATAGCACATTCATGCAGCTCAGTATGCAAAACTACCAGGCAGTTTTCCTAACAAAAATCAACACTGGCGCCTTTAGCATTTTTGCTACAACTAATTTTAGATCAGATAAAGGTTAGATTCACGCTGTTTAACAAAATACATGCTGATGTAAAAATATAGTGATATACAACAGGCACTTACATCAGCACTGGAGCACAGAGAATTCCCGCAAGATATTTTCCTCGAATACAATCCCAATGGAGGAAGTCTTGTATCATTTAACCTTATTTTCTAAAAGAGAGACAGGAAAGAAACATGTAGAAAATATGATCAGAATGCTATAAAATTTCATGATGTGAGGATACGCACACGCTTCTTAGAATGGAGTTGACATTCTTTTGCTGGACTAGAGCGGACTAGTTCTTTGGCCACTGGAATCTGCTTATTATCAGTGGGAGTTGGGTTTCTCTGTGCTAGAGCAGTATCTATGAAAAATGGAGTTGGTTTATTATCTCCTAGCATTTGGATCTTTTGCAAAGACCTAGTTTGTAACCCTTCAGATTCTAACATAGCCATCTTCCCCTTGCATGCCTTATATAGAAGAATCGTGATTCAGTTATAAAACATGCTACAGCAGAGATGGAATAGGTACCGAAGAATAGAAAGGCATGACATATTGACATGTATTCACTCCATCCAGAAATAAATGGATGGGTCTAGGCGTATTTCAGTTCTAGATATATCCAGTTTTATCCATTTCTGCGACATTTAATCTGCACGGAGGGCATATGATGTAAGTGCTAGGGATACGATAGGACAACACAGTAAAAAAACACTGAAAACCCCACTACAGAACGAAAGTATTCAAACCCACTGAGATGAGATAGTACACTCATGCAGCTCACGATGCAAAACTACCAGGCTGTTTCCCTTGCAAAAATCAACATTGTGGCCTTTAATCATACATTTTGCTACAACTAAATTTAGATCAGATAAAGGTTGGATTCACGCCGATTATCAAAATACATGCTGATGTAAAAATATAGTGATATATAATAGGTACTTACATCTACATTGGAGCACAGAGAATTCGTGCAAGAATCTTTCCTCATATACAATACCATTGTAGAAAATCTTCTATCTGTTAAGCTTTTTTCTACAAGAGAGATGGGTAAGAAACATGTAGAAAATATGATCAGCATGCTATAGAATTTCATGATGCAAGGATATGCACACGCTTCTTAGAATTGAATTGACATATTTTTGCTGGACTGGAGCGGACTAGTTCTTTGGCCGCTGGAATCTGCTTATTATCAGTAGGAGTTGGGTTTCTCTATGCTGGAGCAGTATCTATAAAAACTGGAGTTGGTTTATTATCTCCTGGCGTTTGGATCTTTTGCAAAGGCCTTGTTTGTAACCCTTCAGATTCTAACATAGCCTTCTTCCCCTTGCATGCCTTGTATAGAAGAATGGTGCTTTGATTATAAAACATGCGGCAGCAGAGAAATGGAATAGGTACTGAAGAATAGAAAGGCATGACATATTGACATGTATTCTCTCCATCCGGAAAAAAATGGATGGGTCTAGGCGTATTTCAGTTCTAGATACATCCTTTTTTATCCATTTCGGCAACATGTAATATGGACGGAGGGAGTATGGTGTAAGAGCTAGGAATACGACAGGACAACACAGCAAAAAAACACTAGTTGAATGTCAAATTGTATGCTAGCGGAATACATACAGAAATAAACGAGAGAATTGACTTGTGGGCCTAGCAAGTTGATGCGTACACAATCAGGAGATGATTGTACGTGGAGAGGATGACAGCAGGGACCCGCGAAGGTCATGGCAGTACGCAAGCAAGTGCCTCCTTATTTCAAGCCAATAAAAAATGGCTCCTCCTAGTGGATTTCTGACATCTGGGTCCCATGCCATTGTCAACGTAGTCAATAAACAAGAGAATTGCACAACGAGCGGCTGACACCAGGGACCCAGCAGCTCGCCCAGTTATTTTTGTTTTGGGTTAGTTTGATAAATGCCACTCCAAATCTGGTGTATCGAGAAATGCCACTACAATTTCCAAACTTTGAAAAATGCCATTTCATGCCATTTCTAGTGGCATTTTTCGAAGTCTGGAGTGGCATTTTTCAAAGTTTGCAAACTGCAGTGGCATTTTTCAAAGTTTGATAAAATTGCAGTGGCATTTTTCAAAGTTTGGAAATTGCAGTGGCATTTTTATGAATTGCCATAATTGGAGTGACGTTTATCTAATTTTTTTTGAGACGGAAGCAGGGTGTCACCTAGGCTCTACGGGACACTCTCCCTGTCTAGACAGCCTTTCCTTTTATGTTTACCACAGACGAGTCCAATAGTTTTTTTTTCTTTCTGAAAATGGCTAGCCCAGTTCTTTATCAGGCCTGTTGGGCTGCAAATCTTTCAAGATGAGGAGAGCTTCATTCGGCTGGCCGAGAAAATGGCCTATCAGTAATGAGAAATGGGTTGCACATTTTTAAAACACGTCAAACCGGCAATTATTTTCAAATATCTTTTTTCATTTCGAGATTTTAAATTGCATTGATTTTTATGCGTGGACAATTTATTGGATTTTATATTGATATACATTTATTTTTAAAATCAGTCTGAATGTGACTCGAAATCTCGGGATTAAAAATAGTTCAGAATGCACCGACATATGCAAAATTTCGTATAATTTTTTAACCGTGGCCACAATATGGGCTGTAATGCTAACATAAATAATATGGGCTCCAAAAAACCCCGTAAGAATTAGCAAATAGGCTGTAAATTATTTGAAATAATGGCAGATGGGCTGTATGCCATTTTCCACATATTTGAGGATTTCCACAAATGGCCTGTATACTGTTGGATGTCCATCCAACGGCCGTCGTGCTTCTTCAATCTCTGCTCTTCCTGCTCCAGCCACTCAAGCAAGCGCCGACGGGACTGCCCGCTCCCTCCTCCCAACGGCCGGCTGTGCTGCCGTGCAAGCCTCACCGCCCCACCGTACTCCCATCGCTGGCCTAGCCATCCCTCTACTCACCCACACTTGTTGTTATTCTCCGGCGACGGCAGACGAACCAGTAAACCCTCGTACAATCCTACTCCCCTACGCGTGGGAAACAAAAACAACGGTCGAGTCTTCCCTGCCTCTGTGTCGTTCCCTTCCTAGGCCTTGCCGTTGTCCACCGCCCTGGTGCTCTCGGCGTGGCGTGGTCAGCGTGGTCAACGACCGACATGCATATGAAGTGGACTGTACATGGAGAGGCTGACAGCTGGGTCCATGGCCGCACGCAAGGAAATGCCTCCTTATTAGGCGCAAAATAATGATTTCCTCCACCTGACATCTGGGACCCACCGAAACGGCCTCTGTATTTCGCGAAAAAAACGTTACCGCCGTTGACAGCTCAGACCCACCAGCTATATCTTCGCACACAAGGAAGTGCCTCCTTATTACGCACAAAAAATGAATACTCCCCCTGCTAGCTGGGACCCAGTATAGTGGGCCTACTAAGTTGACGGGGACGAAGGGCTATGTCAACTTAGTCAAGATGCACGATTCTAGCTTGACTGACCGTACGATGTCCATCGAACAGCCGTAGTGCTTCTTCAACCTCTGGTCTTCTTGCTCCAGCCGCCCAAAGCAGCGCCGGTCGTGTCGCCTGCTCCTGCCTCTCGTGGCCGGCTGTGCTGCCGCGCAGGCCTCACCGCCCCCATACTAATCCCACCGCTGGCCAGGCCACCCCTCCACTCCACTCGCCCACACCCACTGTTATTCTGCGGCGATGGCAGCGCAGCCGAACCAGTGAACCCTCGTACTACTCTCCATGTGGGCATCCACTGCCGCGTCTTCCCCGGCTCCGCATCGTCCCCTTCCTATGCCTCGCCGTCGTCCACTGCCGTTGTGCTGTTGGCATAGCGTGGTCAATGTGGTCAACAACCGAATTCCATCAGAAGAATATTGTACGTGGAGAGGCTGACAGCTGGGTCCACGACAGCCGCAAGGAAGTGCCTCCTTATTACGCGGAAAATAATTATTCCTCCACCAGACAACAGGGACCGACCGGACGCCCACCTATATATCGCAAAAAAACATTTGCCCCTGACTGCTGGGACCCACCCGACGGGCCACCGTATCTCGCGAAAAAACGTTCCCCCTGCTGTCAGCTTGGACCCACTGGAAGTGCCTCATTACGCACAAAAAAATGAATACCCGCTGCTAGCTGGGACCCACCTTGGTGGGAGGCTGACTTGTGGGCCTACTAAGTTGATGGGGACGGAGGGCATTGTCAACTTAGTCAAGATGCACTATTCTAGCTCTAGTGACCGTACGATGTCCATCTAACTGCCGTAGTGCTTCTTCAACCTCTGGTCTTCTTGCTCCAGCCGCCTAAACCAGGGCCGGCCGTGCCTCGTGCTCCTGCCTCCCGTGGCCGGCTGCGATCCGGCGGAGGCCTCACCGCACCCTACTACTCCCACCGCTGGCCAGGCCATCCCTCTACTCACCCACACCCCCGGTTATTCTGCGGCGATGGTAGCCTCATACCGCAGCAAACCAGTGAACCCTCGTACTCCTCTACACGTGGGCATCCACTGCCGCGTCTTCCCCAGCTCCGCGTCGTCCCCTTCCTAGGCCTCGCCGTCGTCCACCGCCCAGGTGCTCTCGGCGCGGCGTGGTCAACATGGTCAAGGAACAACTTCCATCGGACGTGGACTTTATGTGGACAGGCTGATAGCTGGGTCCACGGCCGCAGCAAGGAAGTGCCTCCTTATTACGTGCAAAATAATTATTCCTCCACCTGACTGCGGGGACCCACCGGACGGGCCACCGTATTTCGTGAAAAAACATTTGCCCCTGACTTCTGGGACCCACCAGCTACATCTTCGCACGCAAGGAAGTGCTTGACAGTCGGGACCCACCTGGTCGAAGCGTATGTAGCGTTGTCATTCTGGTCGCGAACGTGTATGTACATATAAACTGGTGGATGTAGAGGCGCGCATGTGTCGTAGTAGAGGCGCGCATGTAGCATGTACACGTACGTACAGTGGCCAGGGTGCAAGAAAGAAAATACGGCCACGTATGTGTACATACGGGCGGGGTCTCAAACGCCTACTCGCGCATACGTACGGCCAGGGCTCGTGTACATGGCTGGGTCGGAACGGAGAAACAGAGCCGTCATCGTTTTCATAGGGAGGCAACGGAAAGCGTCGTGTTCATGGGGAGGCAACGGAATGCGCCGTGTTCATGGGGAGGCAACAGAACACGTGGGAGCCAACCGGCTGGGTCAGAACGAAATGTGTGGTCGTGTTCATCGGGAGGGCTTAGATGGAATAGGTGATGGAAACGAGGCCTGGCGTACCGCAAAACAGAGGAAACGGCCTTGTGTTCGATCGGCCACGTTCGAAACGGGATCCTGTTCATCGGGAGGGGTCTAGCGTACCGCAAAACGGAGGAAACGGACCTCCTTCGGTCGAAACGGGGGTCCTATTGATCGGGAGGGGTGTGGCGTACCGCAAAACGGACGAAACAGACTTGTGTTGGAGCGCTACGGTCGAAACGGGGGTCCTGTTCATCGGGAGGGGTGTGGCGTCCTCCAGCCTCCACGAGCTACTGTTCATCCACCATCGACCTCCTCCAGCCTCCACCAGCGACTATTCATCCACGGGCTCCTGTTCATCCAGCCTCCACCGCGCGCTACTCCACCAGCTACTGTTCAACCAGCCCTCTCCACGGGCGCCTGTTCAACCACCCCTCCATGGGCTACTATTCATCCTGCCCTCCACCATCTACTATTCATCCTGCCCTACACGGGGTGGTCCTGTTCATCCAGCCCTCCACGGGGTCCTGTTCATCCAGCCCCAACCGGCCTGATCGATCGGCGTCCTGTTCATCCAGAGGCAACACCACGGGGTCCTGTTCATCCACCACCACCAGGAACTGTTCCTCCAAACCCCCTCGCAATGCTCACTGTTCATCCAGAGGCAGCATCGACCGGCTTCAGTTAGCAGTAGTAGCGAAGGAATCACTCGATCGGGTTCAGTTAACAGCCATCGATCGATCGCTCGGGTTCAGTAATGCGTAGCCTGCAGTGCAATCGCTCGGGTTCAGTTAGAGCCCAACGCCTCGCTTGGGTTCAGTTGGAGCCAACGCCTTGCACACACGCGCGTATGTGTACGAGAGAAGCGCGCATCGCTCGGCCCCCGACCTCCCACCGTAACCGGGAACTCCCCGAAATTTTCCTCCCCCTCGCTTCTACCATAGTTTTTTCCGTCATGGACGGCCCAAAGAATGTCATGCAGCTGCGTGTCCGGCCCACCTAGGACGAAAAGCCCATTTTCTGTCATGATTTTTTGTCATAGAAGTAGGAGCCCACCACATGTGATGATACCGGGTTTTGTCACAATTATCGTCATAGAAGTGTCATATGTATGATAGAAAAAAAGATCGTTCGGCCCAAAATGTCATGGATGTGTCTTTTTTTTTGTAGTGTTAATGTTCAACATGAATCATGGATGAGATAAAATGATGTCGATGGGCTCAACAACAATTCATCTAGGTTTCCATATAGTTGGGATTCCATAACTATGTGAAGAAGGTGATAGTATTGGTCAGACCGAAAGATATGACGGTGCATGCTCGAGGAACAACCACGAGTGAGACAACATTACGAATATCGTTGGTTCTAACTTGATTGGACGATAGCCCACACTCAAATCAAGGTTTGGACAAGATGATAGATTCAACAACTGATCCCGAGGATCAATTGATGAAGATATCATCTTTCTTCAAGACACACACATATGATATTGCTTTGAGATGAACTAGGTTAGGCAAAGATTTTATCTTCCAACTCTCCAAGTTGTTATTTAGCTTAACCAACTAGCTCAGGGGTATCCAACACAGATGCTTGGAGAAGGGATGGTTTACAAGAAACCAAACTTGATCACTAGCTCAACATAGCGGTCAGGTGATGACCTAGTGATACTTCTGAGAAGTTATTCAGGAAATCTTGAACCACCGATATGTTATTAAGCTCGAGAACAATCTTGCTTTCGAGGCAAGATGATGTGATCAAATAAGTTAGGGGTTGACACAATCCTAACTCATTGATCGAGGAGTGCACCAGAAATATGGACTAGGTAGCACAATCAACCTTAGGGTGATGATTCAATAATCAACACGCTGAGGATGAGGTTATTGTCCATTAACTACCAAGCAACAGAGTTGCTAGGAGTATTGATTTCACACATCACGGTTCACTTGTCGGCATTCCGGTTACAATAACAGAAGAACCCGGGGATGAACAATGATGGCAAAAGTATCACCACGTCAAGAATCCATAAAAGGTGGTGCAACTATCATGACATTCCTGACATAAAGTGAGTAATACTTCATGGTAGAGCAGAATCAAAAGATGGATTGGCATTTTGATCTGCGGAATACAACTGGTTTGACCCAATCCTAAATATGGATGAGGTACTTGAGTTTGTTTCTCCTGGTCATTCTGGAATAGAATGACTTGACGGACCACATGAATAATAGGCATCTATGAACACGACTGCACTACTACTCCTGACTATCACTTGATAGACGGGGAGTAGAACACAACTAAAGAGGGGCAACTCAAAGGAACATATAGTTCTCTGAGTTGTGGATGCATAGGTTAACATGTCGAATAGAGCTCAACATATTTCTTCCAGATAACCCATGCCGAAAGGTAGGACTGGTAGGTTCACAATATAGAATCGAGAACTCATCAAGAGGGATCTGGTTGTGATCCTTTGGTTCAAAAGAACTTCTGTCGAGGATGGTTCATGGTATTGGAAGAATGATATACCACAGACCTCGAGGACTATCACAACAGTTACTAATATACTAAAGGAACTAGCAACCACTATCAACATGAGGTAAGGAGGGTGAATCTCGGGTTCAAAAAACTAGGAATAGAATGCCTACTAGCTAAATGGCATCACGAGATGCTTTCGAGAATGACGGCTAGAATCATCACACTGGGAACACAAAACATGGCTGGATTACTAGGTGATTCTCTAGGACACCTAGGGTCATAATAATTGCTTCAACATATATGTCGAGGCAATGGAGTACCTCAACACACTGATTAGTGTGGTTAATCTGGCCCAAAGGAACATCAGGAACGGGAAGACGTGATTTGAGACATCCTGCAAAATAGTGGCATGACCACTCAACATCACAATATCAAGGTTCTGAGGCCAGCTATGAACATATGGAAATAGTAGAAACTGAGCCGAGACTTGAATCCATCAATCCTATAAGTCTATGGATTAGTAACACATGATCCTGATAGAAAGAATAGAGAGCCTAGTTTCTTAACCCCGTAGGAAAGATAACATGACTCGGATTAGAAGGGCATAAGGTATAGGGACTAAACAGGGCCTTACATTCCCTTCCACAATCAATTCCCTTACATAACTAAAGCATTTCTAGACACAACTTCGACCAGTTTGGCTTGGTAACACTACAGGCAGTCGGGCTCTGATACCAAAGCTGTCAGGACACCGATCCTAAGTCACACCGATCTAGCATGTAACACATCATATCACTTTGCGGCCTCACGCATGGTATTCCCACGGGTGCCACCTTACCTAGCCCGGGACTGTTTGCACCTTTTGTCACACGTATATGATAGTGTCGCTAGAATCCATATGACAGAGAACCCAGGCTGACATGACTAGTCATGAATCCAAAGTGGCACTAACTTACAAGGACATGCATACATGACCCAGCAATGAACGTGTCAGTCATCATCGTATGATACCAAGTCGTAGCGACCTACAAGGACTTAAAGGAACAACGCGTGACATTTCCCCGAAGGGCCAGACACAGGAACGAAAAAGGACACATGCCAGCTAGCCTAAGTGTTCCAGAGCAGTAGCAAGCTACCATGGCGCAGTGGAAGCACTAGGAGACATTTCCCGCTAAGAGAGGCTACCAACAAATAAACAACTAGGTTGTCGGATTCCACACATACCAAGCATTTCAAAATCATACACACAATATGCTTGATACGTGCAACACAACATGGCATCACAACAAAACTCTACGACTCAAAGTACTTATTCATAAGGCTCCGAAGACTCATACATAGTAAGAATTACAATCATGGGTCACCTGATCCAACATATAGAGCATACAGGCAACGAAAGAATAACATGTTTGAGTATGGAAAACTGCAAATGAGAAAGGCGAGAAGCCTGACTATCTACACGACCCTCCCAAGGGTACAGGATCGTAGCTGAGGTAATAAGCTAAACATCAATGTCCATGCGGAACTACTAGTGAGACTGAAGTCTCTCTGCAAAAACATAAATTTAGCAAGCATGAGTACAAATGTACCCAGCAAGACTTACATTAGAACTATCTACATATGCATCAGTATCAGCAAAGGGGGTGGTGGAGTTTAACTGCAGCAAGCCAGCTTTGACTCAGAGGCTATCCTGCACTACGACTGCAAGTAACTCGTTTGAGGTGGCGCACACGAGTTCACATATTCACCAACCAATACACCACTATGGATCCGCTCCCGTCTCCCTGCGAGAATGCCATCCATAGCACTCACGCTTATCTTGCGCATTTTAGAGTATCCACTTTTACTTGTCTATGAACTGTATAGGCAAGCCAGAGGTCCTTTACCGCGGACGCGGCTATGTGAATAGATGATGTTAACCCTGCAGGGGTGTACTTCTTCACACACATTCTCGCCACTTACCACCATGTACACGTCGTGTATCTTGGCAACCTTCAAGTGAAAGTCTGGCAAGGGAGTTGGCCATGACCTGACTAACCACACAAGTCTGTAGTCCAAGTTTATTGCCTATTCGGGTTCCATCCGCAAGGAGATCCGGCCGGGGTGTCGCTCACGACCCCAAACAATGTGTACAGGGTTCCCAAGCCCACCAAATGGGCGATTCTTGGTATACCTGGCCACGCTGCCTAGTCTGTCCCAAGCCCACCTGTACCGGGTACCACTTGGGAGACTACTAACACTACCTACAAACACCAGAAACTAGTTGCAACTCCCGGACAGAGATCGAGGCGGTTAATTGGCCGAGAGAGGCACTTAAGCATTCCAATGCGTGGTAGTAACCGTTCATGGATCACAAATACAGAACTCAGTTCCTGAGGACGGTTTCAATGAGACAACCCACCAAGTACTCCTACATGGCCTCTCACCGCTACCTTCACCAAATCGTGTTCACACACTTAGCTCTCAACAGTAGGACATGTTCACAACTTTCCAATTCATGCCCGATGAATCAGACCTGACAGAACTGTAAGCAATAGCTGGCATGACAAACAAGCATGAATGAGTAGCCACATCAGGGCCCAAACAACACCTACTCATGCTAGTGGGTTTCATGTATTTACTGTGGCAATGACAAGTCATGTAGAGGAAAGGCGTTCAACAACCGCTGCGTGTAACAGTTGAATCGTTGTTGTCCTAATGCAGTAAAAGAGAATAGGAGCGAGAGAGTGGGATTTTATCCGAATGAACAAGGGGGTTCTGCTTGCCTAGCACTTCTGAAGATAGTATAGTTCTTCATCGGTGTCATCGATCTCATTATCGGAACCACGTCTACTGAGGGCACAAGCACCAGCAAACAAAGAAGAACACAATCAATGCAATGCCACAATTATGATGCATGATTATGACATGGCAATATGATGTGATTTGGCCTAATGCAACTAGCAACACAATTAACTGTAGTTGGTTTGAACCCAAGGTTCAAATTCAAACTACACATATGGTTATTTAAATGCTATTCATTTGATTTGTCCTAAACAATTGCCAAAAGTTATTCTAACATGCATGAAAATGATACATTTGGATAGATTGGATTTTTCTGATCATTTTTCATATATAACTTATTTCATTTGGAGTTACGATTGATTTTCTATGAATTTTAGAAGTTTTATACATTTTTGGAATTTCCAAATCATTTAAAATTAGAAATAATCCAGGAAAATGATTACTGCATCACTAGTGCGTCATGCTGACGTCAAGATGACGTCATCAGGTCAACATAGCTGACCGGGGTCAAACCTAAGCCGTGGGTCCCGCATGTCACGGTCAATATGCTAATTAGGTTTAGATTTAAACTAAACTCGTGGTTAATAGAGGCTGGCCCCACCTATCATTGACCAAGGGAGGTCAAACCCCTGGTCATCCAGGGCTAACATGCCAGCGATGGAAGGTGTGGCGGAGGGCTCGGGTTTGGCCCTCCGACGACCAAACTGACGGCTAAGGCCACCTACGAGACGAGGAGGCCTGGCCGCATTAACTGGTGCACGTGGTTTTGCCGAAGGGGCCTAGAACGACGACGGTGATGCCAAGTGTTGCGGCCGGCATTCGGGCGTCGATCGAATCGACGCTGCAGGGCACAACAGGAGCCGCAGGTAGTCGCGGTCGACTCCTGGGAGCACGCTTTATCGTGTTGGTGTGCTCAGGCGCAAGCTTGCATGGCCATAGCCATGGTGGCGACATGGAAGGCGACAAAGAGCACTCGGGCTCGACGGTGGACTAGCTAGGGTGCTCTATCCAAGAAGGAGATGGGGGAAGAGATCAGGGGCTCACTAGGGGGCGGAGGAGAAGGTCAGCGGGCTCGGGGACGCGACGGAGCGGGAGCACGGTCGTCGGCGTTCTCGGTGACCCGAGGAGGAAGAAGACATCGGGTACGGTGCTCTGGAGCCCTCCCCGTAGAGTGGCTCGGTGCACACGGCATATGGGTTGACGACGGGGCTCGAGGTCACGTAGGAGAGGCACAAGGGAGGCTGCGGTCATGGTGGTGCTTGTCGGCTTTCTCCGGAACTCGCGGACGGTCGCAGGTGAGAGAACCAGGGGAATGAGGACAAGGAAGTGGTCGAGGGGTCGAGGGGGAGTGCGTGGCGACGTCCAGAGCCTCCAGGCCATCGAGGGGGCAGCTAGGCAAGCAGGAGGTAGTCGGGCGCATGCCGGCGTGCGTCGGCCACGCACGCTGCCTATTGGCGCGGGGAGGAAGACGAGAGGGAGCCGGGGAGGTGGACTAGGCCAGCCACTTAGGCTCCAGGTAAGGCACAGGTGGGTTTCTCTCTCTCCTTTTTCTATTTTCTGTTTTTCTATTTTTTACCTTTGTTTTCATTTAGTTTAAACACTAAATCATTTTGGTAAATTCTGAGAAAAATAGTGGGTGCAAGATGGACTATTCCAGAGACCCTCTACAATTTTCAGAAATATTAGAGCTGTGAAAATATTTACAGAATTTTCAAGCTCAAATTCAAATACATATTGGATTAATTCAAAGCCCATTTATGTCCTGGAAAAATTTCCACCATTTTTGGTTTAGGTTTTCACCTTGTTCCATAAATTATGAACACTTTTGAAGGGAATTTTGGGTTCATTGAAAAATATTTTAATTGAGCCTATTTGATTTAATTTGATGCTAAGGTTTGTTCAACCCCCATTTCATACAACAACAACAACAACAACAAAGCCTTTAGTCCGAAACAAGTTAGGGTAGGCTAGAGGTGAAACCCATAAGATCTCGCAACAAACTCATGGCTCTGGCACATGGATAGCATGCTTCCACACACCCCAGTCCATAGCTAGCTCTTTGGTGATACTCCAATCCTTCAGGTCTCTCTTAATGGACTCCTCCCGTGTCAAATTCGGTCTACCCCGCCCTCTCTTGACATTCTCCACATGCTTTAGCCATCCGCTATGCACTGGAGCTTCTGGAGACCTACACTAAATATGCCCAAACCATCTGAGACGATGTTCAACCTCCATTTCATATTCAAAAGAAATTTAGACATGATGCCATGATGATCATGAAAGGACAAGCAAAGGCTAAGCTAGGGCTGTGACACGTGGTATACAATAACAAAATGCACCCACAACAATTGAACATCGTATTGCAAAATTGAACCAAAGAGTTAACTAAACACCACAACAAATGAACCAAACATTAACTGAGCACCGCATTGCACAGTATATAACATACTAGAATGTCATACAGTTAACCAAACCAAGCATGTTGCACAACTTGGAAATAAAACAATTGTATTTGTTTCTCATGTATATTGTTAAGATAAATTTGATTTATTTCTCACATGGAAGACAATACAAAATTGCACACTGAAGAATTGAACATCACATTTGTAGAATTGAACCAAATAGTTAACTAAAGACGACAACTAATTAACCAAACAGTTCATAAGTGAGCACCACATTGCACGACATATAGAACATATACACTAGACCAACAAATTGCATGGTACTAGATAGGACAATTTACTAGAATTCATGAAGGAAAGGCAGGAGAAGCATAGTCGAGGGGTAAACCGAGCATGCTTAACTGGCGTAGCTAGCAAACTGAACATAGGTCCTTATAGTGAGCTAATAAGACAAGCTACTCCTCAATATCGGAGATATCGATGATGATTGGCTCCTTGGACATGGAAGAGGGCGAGGCCTCCACATCATGGGTGCCCTCGTCATAGTGGTGAGTTGCTGGAGCCGATCCGGGCACCAACCTGCTGCCTCTCGAGTTGAGGTAAGCATGGGCACGCTGAGAGAACACCTCGTAGTCTTTGTCGAAGGCACTGACAGTGGACTCGAGAAAACACCACAAACTGTCATTTAAAGCAGCCAACCGCGTCGCTGCGCCGGAGCACGAGGCATCGACGGTGGCCTCGACGGCAAAGTGCTCCTCCAAGATCTGGGGGTCGGCACGAATGGCAGCCATCGCGACCTCATCCGCGTGTGCGGCCGTGATCGGCTTCTCCACTGCCAAATGCTCCTTGAGCTCTTGGCTATACAGCATGCACCATGGCTTAGGGTGGCGCTTATTTGGGGGAGGGGTCAGTGATTTGGGTGGAAGGTGTCAAGTCGATGATCAGGGGATGTGGGGTGTGGAAGGAGGAGGAGGATGGGGGTCGGGTGTGGATTACCTAGCTGGATCGACGAGGCCGAGCAGCGTTAAGGAGGATCGCCGGCGAGGAGTGTCGGCGCTCTGGGAACGGGGGTCCCCAGACTTGCCTACATGCGGCCCATAGCGTGGCTCCACCAGCGGCCCTGTACGACCCATCTTCACCAGCAAACACTCAAGACCCTCGCGAGGGGCCAAGCCTCGTGAGGCGGATGACACAAGACCTCCACGGGAGCTGCCCCACCAGGCTGGCTCGCGAGGGGCGGAGAGATCAAGGCAAGGGACACCTCGCGAGGTTTCTGTGTCAGAAGCTATGACGACTGGAGCCAGGAGGGCGCCAGGCAGGCGCCAACTCGCGTAGTGTCCTCGTTTCCTCTTTGGTGCTAAATAGGCAAGCGCAGGCGCGGAGTCCCGAGGCATCAGGCAAAGGTTTCCATATCGGTGTAACAAGACAAAGACCAGCAGGACACCAAGGCAGAGGTCACCATGGAGCCCAAGACGGCGTCACCACCAGAGCCTTTGGCAGGCGAAGACTACTTTTGCCAGGATAACTTGTACTAGTTGTCTCCCTTTGAATTTGGCCGTTGTGGGATCCCTTCCCGCTCAATATTTGGGAAGAGGACCAGGGCCTCTATAAATGGGACTAGCCACCACAGCAGGAGGCAATTGATCTAGAGAGAGGAAGTGATCCAGAGAAACGAACCGATCAAGAGAGAGAGAGGATTCAGTTCATCCTCAACCACACAAGTTCTCCAAGGACAAGAACACCTCTCCTTTGGAGGTTGTCCTTCCCTTGTAACTGTTCATCCTCAGCCCAAGAGGAAATCCACCACACCACACTGGAGTAGGGTATTACACCACATCGATGGCCCGAACAAATATAATCTCTTGTGTCTCTTGTTCTTCGGGTTCGTCGAGCTAGGCCACGAGATCATGATGTGTGTGACCTAGAGGGGGGAGAGATCTTCGTGCGCACTACCGGTGTCAAAACCGTAGGATCTCGGGTAGGGGGTCCCGAACTGTGCATCTAAGGTCGATGGTAATAGGATGCAGGGGACACAATGTTTACCAAGGTTCAGGCCCCCTCTATGGAGGTAACACCCTACTTCCTGCTTGATTGATCTTTATGAATATGAGTATTACATGAGTTGATCTACCGCGAGAACGTAATGGCTAAACCCTAAAAGTCTATCCTGCCCGACTATGATTATAAGGATATATGTCTACGGACCTAGCCCTCCAGTTTATATAGACACGGAGGGATCTATGGTTACATAAGGTCGGTTACACAGAAAGGAATCTTCATATTTGGTTGCCAAGCATACCTTCCACGCCAAGGAGAATTCCATCAGGACACGGGTAGAGTCTTCGGTCTTTGTATCTTCACAGCCCTTTAGTCCGGCCCATGTCTAATAGGTCGGACACCCGAGGACCCCTTAGTCCAGGACTCCCTCAGTAGCCCCTGAACCAGGCTTCAATGACAAGGTGTCCGACACGCAGATTGTCTTCGTCATTGCAAGGTGGGTTCCCTTGTCCGAATACTCCAAGATAGTCTTTAGACATGACGAACGTGTCCGGATCTGCAACACAAGTACCACATACAACCGCGGAGAGTATAATATATCACGAGTGCAATCCGTCGACAACATTTTGTAATGTGACATCATGTTTGCCCGGTCATTATTTCGAACTGTTTCTTGTCCTGCCGTTCCACATTTCGAGGCGCGGTTTTTTTGGCACGTCTTGTCGAAATAAATATCGTGTCCCCTTATTGCGGGATTCTCATCAATACGGGCATGGGTAACCTAACCGTTCCATTGGAATGATCCCTTCAGAATAGGCAGGTTTTCAGGCTTAGGATGAGGTGTTCGATATCTGTTGCCTTTATAAAGGGGCCAAGGGCCGTCTTATTTTATGCCGTCCCTTTCCTCAGCCCTTCCAACTTCGAGTTCTAGCACCTGAGGTTCGACTTGATTGCTTCAAGCTGCCCAATCATGTCCGGAACCAGCCCACAGGGCCGATGGGTGGCTTCCTCTGTTATAGAGGAGGACATTGCGAAGCTTCGCACAGCCAAATACCTGACGACGGAGATCCCCCACAGGCTTCCTACTCGAGGACCTGTTATTCCTACTCCTAGATCCGGCGAGAGGGTCGCATTCATCTCCCACTTCCTGCGAGGGCTAGGATTCACTCTTCATCCCTTCGTCCAGGGGCTCATGTTTTACTACGGACTAGATTTTCACGATCTAGTCCCAGATTCTTTCCTTCACATCTCGACATTCATTATCACGTGTGAGGCCTTTCTCCGTATTCCCCCACACTTCCACTTATGGCTCAAGAACTTTAGTATGAAGCCGAAGGTAGTCGACGGGGAACAAGCGGAGTGCGGAGGTGCTAGAGTGAGCAAGCTTACCAATGCTCCTTGACCAAAAGGCTCTTTCACCGAAACTCCCAACCAATGGCAGCGGGGGTGCTCTTACGTCACTGAACCCCGCTGCACCAAGTGGGCGGCTATACCTGCATTTCGATCTAGCTCTCTGTTACAGCTTGCATCATGGATTAATAAGGGGCTAGACTGGGGATCAATTGACAAAGTGCAGACTCTACGGAGCCGCATCGGGAGCCTGCTTGAGAAGGATGTCGGTCTTATCAACGTGGTTCAAGTAATGTTGGTCCGCCAGTTTCTGCCATGCCAGCGTTGGCCTGTCCGCATCTGGGAGTTTAATCCGGAAGCACCATGGACCCTCCAAGACTTCTTCAGCACTACTCCCAAAGGAATGTGGAAGTTGTTTTTGGGAAATGAAAATAGTGGCTGAACACCACCAAGGACATAGGCCTCGACCAAAACCATCCAGATACCTCGGTAAGCACTCGACTCCCAAACAATTTCTAGCTATGCGTGCCACAGTGTGATACTAATCACACTATCTTCTTCTAGGGCTGGATAAACAAAGCAGAGCGAATTAGGTGTTCGCCCCCCCTTCCCGAAGACTCAGCGGATCCCGTATTAACAAGGATGCTGGCCTCAGCATTGTACCAGATGCCTATGAAGGAGGACAAGACGGAGAACAGGAGGACGAAGGTGGCCTCCATCCCGAAGGTATATTAGACGCTGTGTTCGGGGAGATCAAAATCCCATCGCCTGGAGACTAAGGTAAAGGAGAAACCAACATACCTTCTCCTCATGGTAATAAAAAGGCCGCCTCCGAAGATTGGGAGGAAAAGGCTCCTAAGCAATGCAAGATGCCCCTGTCGGGCGGCTCGGGCTTGGAGGATGATGTCATCGCGCAGTCCCCCGGCGAAGGCAAGCCTAAATCGTAACCGAACAAGGGTGTTTTAAACATATCCCGTTCCTCTCTTGTGACCAGGGTAACATCTAGAATATATGTTTTTGCAGCTCAACACACAGTCTTCTTCAACAATCCTGTTCCTCGGGGGATCTTCTCCCAAAGATGATGGAAACCGAGATGCCTCCACCGGTCTCCTCGCCTAATAGGGCGCACAGCTTTGAGGTGTCATCCCTGAGGGTCTCTCATGATCAACAAGTGATGCGAGAGATGAATAAAACACTAACGGAAGGTGATACTTCGGTAGCCCAGGGTCCCGGGGCCTACAGCAAAGGCCCTAGACTATCTGGCTTATAGCCGGAGACAACTATAGGGACAAATGAACGGATCCCTTCAAAGGGAGGCCGTTTTGCTACAGCAGCTTCCGCAGATCCAGAAGCATCAAATATATTGACGAACATGCTACGACAGGCGTCTGTCTCCGAGGACCATCGTACCTTGATGGGTACGTTGGTTGAAAAGGTCCTTTTTGCAAAAAGAGGATTGAATGAGGCCTTCACGAGCTTACTAAGAGGCTTCGAGGTTTGTACTATAATGCTTTCAATTGTGTTTTATTGACAAAATACTCCTGTGTATAGAGAGTAGCCCCTGAGACTCTGATTGGCTTCCCAAGGGAGGCGATCCGAGGATCAAAAAGATATGTCTAGGAAATAATCTGACTACTTGGAACACAGGTTGTTACCTCCCTGGCTACTGCCCGATCCATAGAGGTTGCAGATCTACAACGGAAGATTGATGAGGCGGATGATGACATCACGCTTATCAACAGGCGGCTTGACGAGGCGCAAGGTGTGTTTTTGGGGCAGTCAGTATATGTATGTATGATAATATATGCACAAAGCTTAGAATTGTATATTGAGACACGCATAACTATAGATGGTGCTGCAGCGGTGGAGGCCCTTCGGGCTGAACTTGCTCTAGCCAAGGAGCATGCCCAGATGAGTAATTTGGTACCAATAAGGCGGCTGATGAATTAAAAACCGAACAGGCTGCTCGGCGCCAGGGTGAAGAGAGAATTTCCGTCATGGCGTGCGAGCTAAAGGAAACCACTGTCTAGTGCGAATTCCTCGAGAGGGATAACAAAGGCAAAGTGGTTGATCTCGATAAGGACTTAAAAGAGGCGAGAGAAGCACTATCCAAGTCTAGAGCGGCTCGGGAGGAGATCCCGCAAGCTAGGGAGATAGTGGCTGGTAAGCCTTTCTTGTTACAGGCTAAATTTGGTGATAAGAAGTATTCCCCGCTTAATCAGATGTGGAGCTCTCGAGACACATTCTTGGACCTGCCGAAGAGCACCTCCGATGCGGTGCAATTTTACCAAGCACAGGAAGGGTGTGCCCTGGAGAAGCTTTTTTTGTGACAATTCGGCGCGTCAAAGCGTCCGCTGTTACCGAATGAACAGATGGCCCAGGGGGCCGAGCTCCACAGGATATCCGGTTCTGCCATGAAGGATGTCATAGTCCAGCTGTGGCCTACTAAGCCAATTCTGAATAGTTATTTCGGTTTGGTGCAGCGGCTTGTTGATGTGGTGCTGTGTATCGACGCTGTTAAGCGTTCCACGTGCATTGAAGGTGCACGAATGGCCTTTGCCCGTGTCAAGACATACTGGGCAAAGATAAAGTCCACCAACGTTGTAGCAAGGAGTCCCCCCAAGGGCAAGGGCCATCAGGCACCAGAGCATTATTTCGAGGACGTCTTAGAGGGTTCCCGCTTGATAGAGGGTCAGTGCTCGAAAGACATGATATTCGAATGAAATGTGTTGGATTGTAAAAGACAATATTTTGATAATATTTATGATATTCTCTTAAAAGCTTTGGTTCCCCTGTGCGGCCATTTTTGTATAATCTGGAAATTTTCCAGTCATCAGCTTCAGCCCCCTCGTAAAAAATGTGGGGGTGTTCCGAAAAGCACTTGATTACTCTTAACCCAACGTCTTGGTCCATGAAGGAGGTGTCAATGCGGTGAACGAGGCAATCATACTATAGGGCGTTAACACTTTCTGTTAGCCATAGGAGTTTATGGTGGGTCTACTATATAGACCCTGGTATGTACGCGGTTATCCCAATATGGTGTTTTACATGTATGACCTAAGGAAAGGTCTTTCTTGTAATACAGAGGGAATCGCAAAAGATTCTGATAAGTCATCGAGTGGTTGACCAACTCTTGCCGCATCATGATAGTCAATTTTTGGCTTTCTCTACTGAAGTGTTTGACCGGATGAACCGAAAACACAATCGCAGTAGTTCTCCCTTTACTATCCTAGCTGATAGAGCGGAACGTAAGGTAGTAAGCACAGGAGCCGGGCAACCCAACCCAACTAAAGACATGATTCAGAGCTAATTCATATAAGGCCAAACTCGCGACGCAGAAGTATGTTGTAAAGCTATTCGGACTTGTTGGAAACTCTTTTTGTTCCCATCTTGAGCCCCTAGCAAGTTATGTCAGGGTGCGTGTGTGAATTAACCAGAGGAGCAAAATTCAGTTCTTTAGAGGAAAGTGAATACTGGATACGAAATATGCACTGGGACCTGGGTGATATGCCAATCATAGTTTTGTAATATAATAACGCCACAACCCCGGCTATTTGACATGCCAGGGGTCGACGGCTGAGGAAGAAGGCATTTACAGGCACTCTACAAAAAGTTGTTTTGGACCTCCTGTCGCATGTCTGCGCTGCCTTTCCTTGATGAAGGGGACCCTTAAAAGGAGTAGCCATTGGGTGAATGTGCAAACCTGAACTCTGATAGAGTCGGTGAGATGACCAGCCTGCGAGTCACCTGTGTTAAAGCATAATGAAAAGGAAAGAGTAGATAGAAACTAAAAAAAGAAGGAGATTATGGGAGTACTTTTAAGCCCGTCCGTATTGTGCTTCCGCCGATGCCCATGGTATTTTAAGTGCATAGTTATGTATGCGCGGTCCAGAATTCGCAGGTGCATGAGGCGGGTGGCGGAAGCCGAACTGCTAGTCCTGCTCCAAAATTGGTCCCTGCTAAATGGAGACCGGCGGCTTAATAGCCGACAAGGATTGCGGTTTAATAAGACTGCTTTGTACTTCGGCTGAAGTAACCATAGTATGATCCTCAGTCTGGAGGGACTGCTTCTTAAGCTCTCCTGTAGAGGTGTGTGTCACGTTTACCATGTTCACGATTTTTACTTCGGGAGGAAATTTCTTCTGACCTCCGGTATTTGGTTGGTGAGTTTCTTCGTCATCGCTATCATCGGGCGGCCTCTTCCCCTTGTGTTCGACGTTGACCTTCCCGGCCTACTTGATGACCCAACAACTTCTATTGGTGTGATTAGCTGGTTTATCAGGGTTACCATTAATCTGGCAGGGCCGATCCAATATTTTCTCTAAATTGGATGGTCCATCTCTGTTTGCCTTGAATGGCTTTTTCCATTGACCGGGTTTGGGGCCACTGAATCCGGCGTTGAACACTATGTCCCGTGTTATTTCATTATCATTGTGACATTTGTGTTTGCTGTGTTGTGGTTTACCATTGCCGTCTCGGACTTCGAAAGTGCCTGGATCGCTGGCGCTATTGCTTCTAGGGGGCCTCAGTCCTGGCCAACATCACGAGGGAGGCGCTCAAGCCCCACGTGGAGGCGTGCTTCACGGCATGTTTCCCTCAGGAGGACATCGGGTGAGGAGCACCCGGCGCTGAGTAGTTCATCACCAAGGCCAGTCGGGAGCTTCAGGAAGCAAGGGCAATACGCGGCGACCGCCGCCCACCTGGTGTTTCTCCCCATCTTGGCGAGGGTGGTGAGCTGCGCATCTGCATCGGCATCCCGGGGCACAATAGGGCTGCATCTCAGGACCACTTCTGGCCTTCGCGTGTTGGACAGTCTGAGGGTCCACCTCACAGCTACCTTCGCATGTCGTTCGGCCTGCCGAGCGTGGCAGCTTCCTTCTAGCGCAACCTGCGGAGCATCCTGTCAGGTCAGGAGGCCATGCATCACACAGTCTTGGCAGAGATGGAGACAGTACTTAGGAGGCCACCTGAGCCTCCAGAGCCTCCCGGGGCTCTAGGTCTCAACAGCTCGTGAGGAGCAACTTCTTTGCCACGCATCTTCCGCTACCTCAACACTCCTTCAACAACCAAACCAGGTGGCATTTTCCAAGTTTATTTAGCCGGGAGCGCCCCCTAGGCTGCATCATTCCCAAGCCGCCTGGTTTTTTCCCTGCCGCATGCATCCACTTACGTCTTTATCTTACTCTGCTGGGGGCGCCCCTCGGGCTGCATCATCCCCAAGCCGCGCGGGTCCAACCAAGTGGCGTGTATCGTTCTTTCATTTACCTAAGCTAGATTCATTTCCATGCATAAGCTACCTATCTTCACTTCTTGCTTCATTATCTCCCGCCACAGGAACCTCTCATACTAGCATGGCGCTTGTGCTCGGGTCCGTCCCTGCAACGCTGACAAATCTGAGCGGTCGAGCTCTGGCTCGCGGCATGCCCGCGCACGTCACCTCACCAGACCCTCAGTGCCTTCACCTCCTTCCGAAGTAACCAGTGGCGGACCGGCAATCACCATGGCAATTTGTGCCCTTCCTCGCGCGAACTTGTAGGAACCTCCTGAGAACTACAGCGGGCAGTACCGCGGGCTCCCTCTTCTCCCATGCAATTCGATTACACGTTAAAAGGGGGGCTCCTGAGCATCACAACTCAGGAGCTCTTACTGGCTCTCCAGCCCTCATCCCCTGGCCTTGACCACGGCATCGCGACCTGGCATTCCAGCGGCAGCTGAGCTCGCTCGAGGTCCGGGACCTGAGGACGTAGAGCACATAGAAGAGCATGGAGAAGAGGAGGAGGCTCACACAGACCTAACCTAGCTACCCAATAGTGGACGACGCACAAGTCTGGCGCAACATGATGAACCAGCTCGGAATGCCAAGATAAATCTTGCGCCTGGATCGACCCAACGCTACGGCATAAGATCCTTGCCTTTCGCTGCCCTGCTGCAGGAACGTCGCCTCCCTTTCCCATCCTCAGGTAGCTGCTTGTGTGCTAAAGGGGACCTTTTGAGCATCGCACCTCAGGAGCTCTTACTGGACCTCGCGCCGCTCACCTCCTGTCCTTGACCACGGCAACGCGACCTGGCATACCAGCGATGGCTGGGGCCTGCCTTGGGACCGGGACTTGTTGGCGTAGAGCACCAAGCTGCCGCGGGGTTGGAAAGGGGAGACCGAGCCTTAGAAGGACATGCGTTCGCAAATTCTCGTAATAAGGGTAATATCGACAAAAGACATTACAGAACCTTTACACGCCCCCATGGGGTCCATTCGATTTCTTGCAGAGAACAAAAAGGAGGGAGTTCCTAGGAGCCCTATCTACACGCATCGAACGTCGCCGATGCCTTTATCAACAGTGGGCCACGAGAGGCCAGCGCCAACCCCATCCAGATCAGTGATAGCGGCGGCCGGACGCTGCAGCCTTGCTCGAGGCCCGGCCAGAGCTTGGGGGCACGTAGCTGTCGTTGCTTGTCTCCGGAGTCTCGACGAGCTCGGGAGAGTCGCTGGACCACTAGGAGTCACCACTGTCGCTGGAGGAGCTGCTGGAGAGCCCGGCGGCAGGCTCAATGTTGGTCACTGCCCTGTCCTGACGACCCTCTCCAGGGCAGCGCTCCAAGTGGCGGCCTTCCGCATCGAACACCTTGAAGAACATCATGGAGGCACCGTCATACTTGAAGTGGATGGCGAGGGCGCCTTCCGCGCGGCAAACCCAGGCGACCTCGCACCAGCCGTGAGTCATGAAGATCTTGCCCGGTGAAACGGCTTCAACCTCCGCTCCAGTCGCCCGGGCATCACAGTCGGCATGCTGCAGCCAAAGTTCGAGGCGGCCCCTTGGCGGCATTTCGATGGAGAAGAACTGCGGTAAGCGGATCCAAGTGTGTGGAGGCATCACCACCAACATCATGAGTTCACGTGAGGAGTCTGCGGCATGGACTCCTGCGGCGACCGCGTGCGTCACTACGGCGCGGCGACCATGGCCCTGGCATGGGCGGCGGTGCTCGTCGCCCCTCCCTCCAAAGCCCTTAGCTTGGGCGTACAAGGGAAACAGATACCCGGGAGGTGGCCGCACGTACCATGGCCGTGACACTTCTGGCCTCACGACTATGTCACGACGATGGGACAGACTCTTCTTCGGTGGAAGTGGCTCGGGCTCGTTAAGGGGAGTCTTTCCCTTTTCCGCGGTCGATGCAGCGAGCGATGAAGCGAGGAAGAAGAAGGAGCGGGAGAAGCAAAGGAAGAGATGGGAGACAGGGGCTCCGCCCCCTCTTCCCATTTATAGACAAGGGGATGCCAACCGCCGGCCTCCACGATCTAAGGTAATAATGATCTTTTTCTGCAAGCAGCAAGGACTCGTCAAGTCGGGAAGTTGCTGAGGCAGCGTGGGGAAGCGGAGACGCCCACGTCCAATCAGTCGCCATGCGCCAACCATGGCCGCAGGCTGTTGGGGCCCGCGGTGCTCCGCACTAGCCCATTGGCTTTGCCTCGAAGCCAAGTCCGAGCGCGCCTTGGGTCCGGGGGCTACTGTCGGCATTCTAGAAATGGGGGTCCCTAGACTTGCCTGCCTGTGGCCCACAACATGGCTCCACCAGTGCCCTGTACAACCCATCTTCACGAGCAAACACTCAAGACCCTCGCGAGGGGCCAAGCCTCGCGAGGCGGACGACACAAGACCTCCTCAGGGGCTGACCCACTAGGCTGGCTCGCAAGGGGCAGAGAGATCAAGGCAAGGGACACCTCGTGAGGTTTCTGTGACGCAAGCCATGACGACTGGAGCCAGGCGGGAGCCAGCGCGCGCAGTGTCCTCGCTTCCTCTTTGGTGCTAAAGAGGCAAGCGCAGGCGAGGAGTTCCGAGGCATCAGGCAAAGGTTTCCATATCGGTGCAACAAGACCAAGACCAGCAGGACAGCAGGACAGCAGGACAGAGGTCACCGTGGAGCCCAAGACGGCGTCACCACCACAGCCTTTGGCAGGCGAAGACTAAATTTGTCAGGATAACTTGTACTAGTTGTCTGCCTTCGAATATGGCCGTTCTGGGATCCTGTAGGATCGAAAGTATGTCTAGAGGGGGGTGATTAGACTACTTGACCAAATAAAAATCTAGCCTTTTCCCAATTTTAGTTCTTGGCAGATTTTAGCTATCTTAGCACAAGTCAAGCAATCTCCACACAATTCAAGCAAGCATGCAAAAGAGTATATGAGCAGCGGAAAGTAAAGCATGGAACTTGCAAGAATGTAAAGGGAAGGGTTTGGAGGATTCAAACGCAATAGGAGACACGGATGTTTTTGTCATGGTTCCGATAGGTGGTGCTATCGTACATCCACATTGATGGAGACTTCAACCCACAGAGGGTAATGGTTGCGCGAGTCCACGGAGAGCTCCACCCACGAAGGGTCCACGAAGAAGCAACCTTGTCTATTCCATCACGGCCGTCGCCCACGAAGGACTTGCCTCACTAGCGGTAGATCTTCATGAAGTAGGCGATCTCCTTGCCCTTACAAACTCCTTGGTTCAACTCCACAATCTTGTCGGAGGCTCCCAAGTGACACCTAGCCAATCTAGGAGACACCACTCTCCAAGAAGTAACAAATGGTGTGCTGATGATGAACTCCTTGCTCTTGTGCTTCAAATGATAGTCTCCCCAACACTCAACTCTCTATCACATGATTTGGATTTGGTGGAAAGAAGATTTGAGTGGAAAGCAACTTGGGGAAGGCTAGAGCTCAAGATTCATATGGTTGGAATGGAATATCATGACCTCAACAGAAGTGTAGGTGGTTCTCTCTCAGAAAATGTGTACTGGAAGTGTAGGTATGTTCTGATGGCTCTGTCCACGAATGAAGAGTGGGTGGAGGGGTATATATAGCCTCCACACAGAATCTAACCGTTACACATAATTTGCCAAACTCGGTCAGACCGATTCAGCAAACATAGTGACCGTTAGGATTTTCGGTGGGACTGAGATGCAACTTGGTAGGACCGATATGGTTAGGGTTAGAGCATAACGTAATCTCGGTGTGACCGATTACACAAACTCAGTGGGACTGATTTTTGTAATAAGCTAACTAGAGAGTTGGTCAAGTAAACTCGGTGGGACCGATTCGCTCATCTCGGTGAGACCGAAATGTTACAAAAGGGAAACAGAGAGTTTACATTGCAATCTCGGTGGGACCAATCGCTCATCTCGGTAAGACCGAAACGTTACGAAGGGAAACATAGGGATTACAATCCCATCTCGGTGAGATCGAGATCCCTATCGGTGAGACCGATTTGCCTAGGGTTTGTGGCAGTGGCTATGACATTTGAAACTCGGTGGCGCCGGATAGAAAGAATCGGTGGGGCCGAGTTTGACTTTTGGTTTAGCTCATATGTGGATGTGGGAGAGTAGTTAAGGATTTTGGAGCATATCACTAAGCACTTTGAGCAAGCAAGCCATTAAGCAACACCTCATCCCTCCTTGATAGTATTGGATTTTCATATAGACTCAATGTGGTCTTGGATCACTAAATATAAAATGTAGAGTCTTGATCTTGAAGCTTGAGCCAAACTTTTTGTCCTTAGAATTTTGAGGGATCCACTTTCCTCATCCATGCCATGCCATTCATTGAGCTTTTCCTAAAATATTAATCTTGGAATAATCTTAGCTCAATTAGCTATATGTTGTTAGGAATTACCAAAACCACCCAGGGATAGTTGCACTTTCAATCTCCCCCTTTTTGGTAATTGATGACAACATATAGATCAAAGCTTCGAAAAATGATAATAAGAGTGAAAGATATTGTCGCTTTGAGAATTATGTGAAAAGCAAGAGCTCCCCCTAAATTTGTGCATATCTTAAGATTTGCTTTGGACTGCAAATGCACAATGAGTTAGGATCATGGGTTACTCTTCCGTGTCACATACATCTTGGTGGAGCACTCAAAATGATAAGAATTAAATTCATGCACTCATCACCAAGCAAAGTGAATGATCATATAAGGATAAGTAAGATAATATCATCTAACAAGCATGAGTGTAGCTTATGATCAACCACATGATCATCAATGTCTCACAGATAATAGCATAGTATCTCAAGCAATCAAAAGACAAACAAAGTTCAACCACCAAAGCAAGAGAGAATAAAAAGCAACGCTCTCTCTCGAAGCCTATGATCTATACATTTTTCTCCCCCTTTGGTAACAAGTTACCAAAAAGTTCATAGAAAATGCATAGCACTAAAATGTCTCTCAAGCTTGGTCTTCAGGTGGTGGTGTCCGGAGAACGCCTAAGACGAAGGCTTCAGTCAAAGTAGATGGAGCTGATGGAGTTGGTGCTGGAGCTGGTTGCGCTGGAGCTGTAGCTGGTGCAGATGAAGTGACTCTAGTGTCTTGAACAGGCACTGCAGCAGATCTCTGAGCTCGAGGCACTCTGGCAAATGCATCAATGGTTGTCTTGCCTTTCCTCTCCTGCATGTCATCCTGTAGCTGCTTCACAATAGACTGAATCTCAATTACTTTGACATCTCAATCATAGAATTTTTGTTCCACGATTCTTTCCAGGCTCTCCTGGTTTTGAGTTAGGGTGGCCAACCCATTCTCAATCCTCAGAGTTGATGCTATCAAATAACCAAGCTGGTCCTGCTTGCTTTTCAAAAAGTACTCAGATGCCTCCTCTTGAGTTGGCATCTTGGCAGCCTTCTCTTTCTTTGCTTTCTCCTTCTTCTCTTGAGCTTGTACTGATGATTGTTCATTCTCATTCATCACAACTTGATTGTCCTCAAAGTCAGGATAGATAGGCAAGTGTTCCTTATCCAACAAGTATGTGCCTGTGCCCACCTTTGAGTTTATCTACTCCTGGATCTGTGGGGCATATCCACAACTTCTTTTCTGGTCAGCTGTAGTCCTCTTGATAGTCTCAACTATAAGGCTCATGACCTTGAACTTCCGTGGCACATCAAATATATGTAGCAAGTTAATTCCATGGCCTCTGATCATTCTGTGATCACCAGACTTGGGAAAGAGAGTGTGCCTAAGGATCCAATTCATTGTAGGCAGCCCTGATAGCAAGTGTTTTACTGACCCAAACTGGTGAGTCTCAAGATCATCTTCGGGAATCTCCTTGTACATGTTTGCCATAGAGTTGTGATCCATCTTCTTCTTGGCATAGACATCCAAGTCATCTTCTTCTTCCTTAGGAGCATTGATCAGATTTGCCCATTCCTCAATAGTTGAGTGGTACCTTGTACCTTCAGACATCCATACTATCCTGCCATCTGGATAGAAGTGTACTGTGGAGTAGAATTGCATTATGAGCTCCTCATTCCACTTTGTGAGCTTCTGCCCAACAAAGTCTGCAACTCCACAAGCACTGAAGCTATCAAACACACCAGGATAGTGTTCCTCATTTTCTTTGATATACTTCTAGTCAACCCACCTCATTTCACACACTATAGGCTTCTTGTCCAACAAGATTGTCTCATAGAAGTCTTGTTGTTCCTTTGTGTGGAACCTGTAATCAACAGCAGTTCTTCTTCTTGTAGCATACGGGTCTATCTCTCTCCATTTCCTCAACCCTGAGTCTCTCCTGATCTTCATGTTCTCAGCCATAGGATGAGCATCATTGTGGTTTGGAATCTTGGGTTTGAGCTTCCTCAGGACTTGTCCTTCATCATCTTCATCAGCAGCAACTTCAGGCACCGGGGCCTTGTTCTTCTCAGCAGCTGGTATACTCCTGCTATTCCTCTTAGGTGCACTCTTGGGCTTGGAGGCTGCCTTGGGTGCTTCTTTGGGTTTTGATGTTGCAACCCCTGTCCTGATAGCATCACCCATAAGCTTCTGGACCTTAGGTGCTGGTGCAGCAACCTCTTCTTCCTCTTCCTCTTCAGAATCTCTCATGATTGAGGATCTCCCAAGCACTCTAGCGGTGGTCTTTTTTATCCTCTCCTTCCTCTTCTTCCCTTCTGCAGCAGCCTCTTTGGGTTGAGATTCCAAAGATGCTTGAGTGGTGGCTCTGGCTTTTGACATGGGTTGTCTTCCTGCTGGCCTTTTGATCTTCATGCCTGGCTTGGTGGCAGCAGCAGTGCTATATTCCTTCTTAACCACTTTCTTCTTGGAAGTGACCTCATCCTCAACTGCCACATAGTCTTCATCCTCAGACTCTGAAGTTTTCTTCTTCCTTGTTCTGGTGGCAGCTTTGGGAAAGTTGCTGGGACTGCTCCTGCTACCATCATCTGAACTGCTAGAGGGACTAGTGCCCTCACTCAGGTGAACCTGCTCCTCTGACCTGTTCTAGCTGTCACTCTGATCAGACATATTGCAAAGACTGACAGCAGACCCTGTGAATAGATATAGATGAGATAGAGTGGATGATCATCACAAAATGCAGAGGTTTTTGCAAAAGAATGAGTCAAAACTTAGTTTTAGTTTTCCACAGAAAGCATTTCGGATCAACCGATTTGTAAACTCGGTGATACCGAAGCAGCTGTTGGAACCTAAACTAGTGAACTTGGTCAGACCGAGTCACAGTTTGGTGGCACCAAGACTGCTAGGGTTTCACAAAGTCCTGAACTCGGTCACACCGATTTGTAATTCTCGGTCAGACCCAGAACCACATGTGCAATGTCTTGGCCGAATCGGTGGAACCGAGTTCTGCAACCCGGTGGGTCCGAGATGGTTTCGGCGGAAACCTAACCCTAAATTTTCGATTCAACTCTAATCTACGGAGTGTTTTGACTGGATAGAAGCATTTCAATCGTGGTAAGAATCATAATGAACACAATGTGCTAGGAATCGAATGGGGATAGCACTGTGATCGATTTGATACCCTAGTTCGGCGATGAACTCGCTACGGCGGCAACAGCGGGAATGATTTCATTGACGGCGGCGGAGACCAGCGGCACGAGGCGGCTGGCAACGAGGAGGACGATCCAGAGACCCAGGAGGCAGAGCGAGCTATGCGCGAGCGAAGGGGTTTCGGAGAAATTTCCAGAATTTTGCCCGTGAGTATATATAGCCCGACCCTATCGGTGGACCGAGTGGAACAACTTTGTGGCACCGAGATTCATAACTGCAAGCAGTTACTAAAACTCGGTGTGACCGAAAGGTTCAAATCGGTTGCACCGAGATTGGAAACCTAGATCGGCTTAGTGATCTCGGTATGACCGAAATGGAGGAATCGGTCAGACCGAAACGCAGAAAGAAGTTTTGGAAGTTTAAGTCTATGACGAATCGGGGACTCCGAGTGCTCCTCACACAAAGTGGTTCAAATCTGATTTGATCAAATTTTGTGATGTAGCATGAATAGAGTTTGAGACGAGAAAAGCATAGATAGCTAGAGAGGGTTCTTAGGCATTTTTGTCCATCCACTTGGCAAAAGAAAAGAAAACCAGACAATCAAAACAACAAGTGGATGTCCTCGAATGAGTAAAATATGCAACCAACATGCTCACACAATAAAATGGCAACTGAAGTATGTGGCAAAGCATGCACAACCAATTCTAGCATCTATCAAACAATTTGCGATGACTAGGTCATCTATATATGAGTATATTGACTTAGGAGTCAAATGAGAACATTTGATCATAGGTCATACTCATCATTTAAGCACGAGTGGGGTTACCACTTTTACATAAAGCATTTTTGTGTTCACACCATTAGAGTTGCTTTAGCTCAATTCTTAGAGTAAAGCTCCCCCTAGATGTGAGATCCCCCCTAAGAGGGATGAACTAACCTTGGGTTTTGTCGATGATGACTTCATGTAGATGTTGAAGATGTGGATGCTCAATGTTGATGTAGATCATTTGGAGCTATCCATTGGAGTGAGTTGCACTTTCAATACCTACACGGGTTAGTCCCACAAGGAACAAACAAGGATATCCATAGACATAGAGTGATGCACACACAAGATGATGTCTAGGAAAGCTTTTAGGTTACCTTGTCCCTTGTCTTACCAACAAGAGGGTTTGTGACTCCTTGAACTAGTGCAAGATGTCGAAGTTGATTGCACTTGTTCTTGCCAAGATGATAAGAGTGAAGTATGTTGGCGGAGTCACCCTCAAGAACTATCTAGTTCTTCTTCTTCGGGATCCACACCATCTTGATGGGAATCCTCGGTGTTGTAGTTGTACTTGCTGAAGTGGAACTTGAAGTAGTCTTGGGAACCCACTTCACCAAGGCCTTAGGAGCTTCTTCAAATGCATCAATTTCCTCTTGAAGCTTGTCCTTGCCTTTTTTGCTTGTGGTCTTGTGGTGGAAGATCATCTTGAGCTTGTGTCCCTTTGAGAGAAGTAGGATCATACTTCTCTTGTTGAGGAACAAACTTTGTCTTGGGGTATTGATCTTCTTCCCACTCAACTCCATTAGCATTGAACTTTCGTTCAAAACCAACACCTTGATTCTTCCGGTGCCTTCCTTGCATCCGTACAATTTCCTCGAATTGCTTACTTCCGGCAAGGCTCTTGTAAACACCTTTCTCTATAATTCCCTTCAATAAGCTATTTTCTTGCTCAAGTGTAACTTGGCTAAGAGAATCATTAGTGGAATCAAGAGAACTACTAGAAGCAACAATATTGGATTTAGCATGATTATTGTTACTACTAGAGGAAGAATCTTTCTTGTTCTTGTTACTAGACTTGACTTGAGGCATGTAAGTGGATAAGAGTAAACGCTTAGCAATGTAAGAAGAACTTTTCTAACGAAGATCATCATTGATTGCTTTTAAGAACTCATGCTCTTGCTCAAGGCTGAGCTTTTCAAAGTGTAATTTCTCATGAGTCCTTAAAAGTTCTCGATGGTCTCCTAAGATAATTTCATGAGCTAACTTAAGAGTGTTTAGTTTTTTAGTTAGAGACTCAATCTTCTCCTTATCATTGTCATTCGTTTTATCTTGGTTAGCATGATTAATTGACGTTTCATCATAGTATTCATCACTAGAGTTGTCAACAAGTAAATCATCATCACCTAACAAGTCATCTTCATCACTATTGAAATCAACATACTCGGGGTGTGATACCTTTGGGCCTTTAGCCATGAAGCATGTTCCAACTCCTTCATTTGGTGAGTCAAATATGTCGTAGGAGTTGGTTGTCACAAGTGCTAGACCGGCAACACCTTCATCTTGAGTATATTCGGAGTCGGAGTGATAGCTTCTCTCAGAGTGGTAGTCGGAGTCGGAGCCGGATACCCATTCACCAACATGAGCTTGATGTCTTCGTTTTGTGTAGCTCCTTGATGACTTGTCCTTTCTTTCCGAATCCTTGCTTCCCCGTGAGGGTTTTCGTTCATAACGATCATCTCTACTCCCTCTTTCTCTAGATGGTGATTCTTCTCTTCTACTTCTTCTCTTGGGAGAATCTTCTCTTCTCTTGTAGGGGGTCGTACACTCATTGGAATAGTGTCTGGGCCTTCCACAATTGTAGCAATTTCACTCTCGACTAGAAGATCTTTTGTCATTAATGGACCTTGACTTGGAGCTTCTCTCTTTGCTTCTACTCTTGTAGAACTTGTTGAAGTTCTTCACCATTAAGCTCAATTCTTCATTGAAGGTTTGTTGCTCACTCGATGAAGTGGGGGCTTCACATGAGGCTTTGTAAGCACCACTTGATTTGTTGTGAAGTTCCTCTTTATCCTTGAGTGACATCTCATGAGCAACAATTCTTTCGATGACTTCCGTTGGCTTGAGATCTTTGTAATTGGGCATCTTTTGGATCAATGTGCACACGGTATCATATTTTCCATCCAAGGCTCTTAGGATCTTCTTGATGATGAATCTATCGGTCATCTCTTCACTCCCTAAGCCGGCAATCTCATTTGTGATAAGAGCAAGCCTAGAGTACATTTTAGCGACACCTTCACCATCCTTCATTTTGAACTTGTCAAGTTGACTTTGAAGCACATCCAATTTGTATTCCTTGACGGAGTCGGTACCTTCATGCATATCAATCAAAGTATCCCAAATTTCCTTTGCATTCTCAAGACGGCTGATTTTGTTGAATTCTTTGGGGCACAATCCATTGAAGAGGATATCACAAGCTTGAGCGTTGTATTGCAGCATTTTCAACTCTTCCGCGGTAGCTTCATGGTTCGGTTCATTCCCATCAAAGAATTCACCTTGCAAGCCAATACACACAATAGCCCAAACGGCGGGGTTATGTCCAAGAATATGCATTTTCATCTTATGCTTCCAACTAGCAAAATTAGTACCATCAAAGTAAGGACCTCTATGGTGATAATTTCCCTCGCTAGACGCCATACTCTCCTAGGTTGTGAAACCAAGGCTATGACTGTCAAAAGCTATGAAAATCAAAGCAAATGGAGACCGAAGCTCTGATACCACTTGTAGGATCGAAAGTATGTCTAGAGGGGGGTGATTAGACTACTTGACCAAATAAAAATCTAGCCTTTTCCCAATTTTAGTTCTTGGTAGATTTTAGCTATCTTAGCACAAGTCAAGCAATCTCCACACAATTCAAGCAAGCATGCAAAAGAGTATATGAGCAGCAGAAAGTAAAGCATGCAACTTGCAAGAATGTAAAGGGAAGGGTTTGGAGGATTCAAACGCAATTGGAGACACGGATGTTTTTGTCATGGTTCCGATAGGTGGTGCTATCATACATCCAGGTTGATGGAGACTTCAACCCACGGAGGGTAACGGTTGCGCGAGTCCAGGAGGGCTCCACCCACGAAGGGTCCACGAAGAAGCAACCTTGTCTATTCCATCACGACCGTCGCCCACGAAGGACTTGCCTCACTAGCGGTAGATCTTCACGAAGTAGGCAATCTCCTTGCCCTTACAAACTCCTTGGTTCAACTCCATAATATTGTCGGAGGCTCCCAAGTGACACCTAGCCAATCTAGGAGACACCACTCTCCAATAAGTAACAAATGGTGTGTTGATGATGAACTCCTTGCTCTTGTGCTTCAAATGATAGTCTCCCCAACACTCAACTCTCTCTCACAGGATTTGGATTTGGTGGAAAGAAGATTTGAGTGGAAAGCAACTTGGGGAAGGCTAGAGATCAAGATTCATATGGTTGGAATGGAATATCTTGACCTCAACACAAGTGTAGGTGGTTCTCTCTCAGAAAATGTGTATTGGAAGTGTAGGTATGTTCTAATGGCTCTCTCCACGAATGAAGAGTGGGTGGAGGGGTATATATAGCCTCCACATAGAATCTAATCATTACACACAATTTGCCAAACTCGGTGGGACCAAATGGTTAAACTCGGCCGGACCGATTCAGCAAACCTAGTGCATAACGTAATCTCCGTGTGACCGATTACACAAACTCGGTGGGACCGATTTTGGTAATAAGCTAACCAGAGAGTTGGTTAGGTAAACTCGGTGGGACCAATTCGCTCATCTCGGTGAGACCGAAATGTTACAAAAGGGAAACAGAGAGTTTACATTGCAATCTCGGTGGGACCGATCACTCATCTCGGTAAGACCGAAACGTTATGAAGGGAAACAGAGAGATTACAATCCCATATCGGTGAGACCGAGATCCCTATCGGTGAGACCGATTTGCCTAGGGTTTGTGGCAGTGGCTATGACATTTGAAACTCGGTGGCGCCGGATAGAAAGAATCGGTGGGGCCGAGTTTGACTTTTGGTTTAGGTCATATGTGGAAGTGTGAGAGTAGTTGAGGATTTTGGAGCATATCACTAAGCACTTTGAGCAAGCAAGCCATTAAGCAACACCTCATCCCTCCTTGATAGTATTGGCTTTTCCTATAGACTCAATGTGATCTTGGATCACTAAAATATAAAATGTAGAGTCTTGATCTTGAAGCTTGAGCCAAACTTTTTGTCCTTAGAATTTTGAGGGATCCACTTTCCTCATCCATGCCATGCCCTTCATTGAGCTTTTCTTGAAATATTGATCTTGGAATAATGTTAGCTCAATGAGCTATATGTTGTTAGGAATTACCAAAACCACCCAGGAATAGTTGCACTTTCAGATCACTTCCCGCTCAATATTTGGGAAGAGGACCAGGGCCTCTATAAATAGGACTAGCCACCACAGTAGGAGGCACCTAATCTAGAGAGTGGAACTGATCCAGAGAAACGAACTGATCAAGAGAGAGAGAGAGAGAGAGAGAGGATTCAGTTCATCCTCAACCACACAAGTTCGCCAAGCACAAGAACACCTCTTCTCTCGAGGCTGTCCTTCCCTTGTAATTGTTCGTCCTCAGCCGAAGAGGCAATCCACCACACCACACTGGAGTGGGGTATTACACCACATCGGTGGCCCAAACAAGTATAAACTCTTGTACCTCTTGTTCTTTGGGTTCGTCGAGCTAGGTCGCGAGATCATGATGTGTGCGAGCTAGAGGGGGGAGAGATCTTCGTGTGCACCCCAGTGTTCGAACCTCAAGGGTTGTGCCGGAACCCAAAATCCAACAAGGAGGCAGCGCTGCAAGCAAGTAGTGAAGGTTTCAATTTGGAAAGGAAGGTGGAAACAGGGGAAATGTGACTTTTGCTAAGGGGGAGGGAGCGGTGAGTTAGATATTTCCATGGAAGCCGAAAATTTTGGATCGATGCAGTGCAAAAATTGACGTGCAAAGTGTCATCAGACACGGTTCCTTATTCAGCACTGTGTATGATATGTGAACATCACAAACGATTCATATAGCTTAACCCGTGTGTGATGAGTTCGACCGTCAAAAATTTTTGTTTCAATTTCCCTGGTTACAGTGGTCATCCACGTCATTGCATAATTTGGGTACACAAAGGAGACTACAGCACACCCACACTTCTTAATCGAGCAAGTTCAGCAATTAAATAGAGCTAGCTAACCTAAACATTACTCTAACAAATTAAAGATGTCGGAGATATACCCTGCGGTGTAACCCGGCCGGAAGTATAGCCCGGCCGGACTTGGTGATTCACCGGCGACCCGCACTGACCATATGGTTTATAAGCAATCTAACTGAACATTATGACTTGCTGGTAACCCGGCGGGCAGGACAGACGGATGACAAGGCCCAAAAGGCCGATTTATGTTAATGGTGGGCTGGTTTAAGAGAAAAAGGTGTGAGGAATATTTCCCTTACAAGGAGTCAAGACCCGGACTTGTATCCGGTTTCTATTAGAAGATATACTAGTCCTAATCCTAATAGGACTCCACATGTTACCCGCCCCTTCAACATATATAAGGAGGGGCAGGGCTCCCCAAAGAGGGAGAGAAAAAGAAATAATCTCTAGGACTAGACACAACAAAGAGGAGAGCCGGTTTATGCGGCGACTCCATCATGAGCGTAATGAGACCTAGCCACAAACAGCATGTAGGTCTGTTCCAGATGATGTTTCCCGGGGCCTAAAGCTGTCTAAATCCTTGTCTTGTATTGCGTCTCTCGATTCCGCTCAACCCCTCTCAAGCTACCACATAGATGCGTTGGCCTCAGGACTAAGTCCTTTCAACGAGGACATCTGGCGTGACAATTTCACGACAGTTGGCGTCCACCGTGGGGCCAACACAATGTTGTTGAGTTCTTGAAATGATTTTTCTCAGGGATCAAGGAGTTCGCAATCAGCCAAATAATGAAAAGCCGGTGCGAGAAGCTTTACTCTAAATCAAGAGGATGAGAGTTGCGTGTTATGCGCTGCCCTGACCAGATGAGTCACCAAAGCCAGATCGATTTGTGTTGAACCGCTGAAATATTGCCAAGGTCGATAGAGCGATCCATCAATCCGAAAAAAATAGATCGCTTTTGGACCATTGTGGCGCGTCGCCGAGACCAACATGAATTCCATCAACTGCATCAATCCGGTCGACACGTCGGTTTACTCGAGAGTTGTTGGAATTTTTTTTCCGTACCTATAACAGTCAAGTCCCAAGTTTATTTTTGTTCTGACTGGCCACCGCTTCGTTACGCAATACAAAAGCAAAAGTACTAGTACTGCTTAAACTAGCACTCTGCCACGTGAAAGCCAACATCAACTATTCCTTTTTGGGAAGAGGGCTAGTACTACTTGAGTACTACTAGATGAGATGTGTTCTATCCTTAATTACTACATCCATCCAAGTCGGCCTCCGAGTTGGAAGAAGTCAAGTGCTACTACAGGATCATTCGCAAAGTGAGGTCAAGAGAAGAAGATAAGGAAAGAAGCAAACAGCTTGTTCATAAAAAAAGGTCAAACCAACCACGACTCGGAGGAGGACACAGATGAGAGTCGATTAAGCCGGCCACGACATGGGGAGCGGACATGGATTCGATCCTCCGCAAGAGCCGCCAAATCGCCTTCAAGAATACTTACTGAGCCGTCGTTGGAGTTAGATTTCTCACGACCTGATTCAACCCGTCATCGCGACTCGCTCCTCTGGCCCTCTGCGCCGCTATGCTGGCCCTGAGTCGCCCCTGTCCGAACTGCCCTCGCCGGCCGCGGCGTTCACCTCGCGCCCCCGCGCGCTGTTTCCTCTGCCACACAACGCGTCGGGTCGTTGCAACCATCCGAGTACTACTAGTGCTCCCCTGCTTACGTGGAAGCAGTACTACTAGAAGTACTATAGTTTATATTTTAAATCCTTCAATAATTCGCGAGGACTGCATCTATTGATCCATCAGGCTATCACATCAAGTCAACGTGGTGCAAGATGTTGAACCATTGCCAATAATTACGGGCGCCGTGAGCCGCCGTTGCCGCAGCGCGTTCCGGTTGTCCATATCCACTGCTGAGCCGCTGTAGCCGCAAGCGTATTCCGGCCTTGAGCCGCTGCCATGAGCCACTGCAGAGCCGCCGCGCCAAACAGGCTTTGATCTCCATCACGGGCCGCCAAATGCTGCTGTCCCGCCGAGCCGCCGAAGCGCTCCTCACTGGCGTGTTACTCTAGTTTGCACAGATGTTTGAGGAGTCTCCTAGCAAGGTGCTGCACAAGTTGAATGCCAAATTCCAAAGGCTTAAGACCAACGACGATACTTGTGCTATTTTAATTAAAGAAGGGAATGAGACTAATCATTATTGGTGGTATGGCAAGTTGGCTGCCCCTTGAACAAAAAAGGTGTCAGTACAAAAACAATTCTGAAAAGGCTTCATCCCAACGTCACCGTCGCCAACGCGTTAAACTGTCGGGGCCAGTTGAGCTGCCTCTGCCGTGTTGAGTCACCGGAAGTCGCCGGTCTGCCTGAACAACCGAGATTATATTAAGCCGCCTCTGACGCGGCGTACAGATCACCAGTCATTCACAAACATCAGGTGATATCTATCTAAGTTTATCTTATTAACACTGATTGTTTTTTGTCAAAGAACAATTACTTTGCCCTGTAATATTTTTACACACGATAAATTTTTTATGCCATTGTACCGGGGATACAGAGTGCAAGCGCTAAGCATTCGTCCATGCCACGCTGCTCGACAAACATGCGTGCAGTCTGCCGTTCCCGCGGTCTAGTATGCATCAACTCATCAGGACCGTGCGAATTGCCTAATAAAGTGCGCACAGGCCGCCGTCCCCCGCAGTCCGGTCTACATCAATATACGACCGGCTTACCTGGCTGTGCCGGTTTACAATACCACAGCCTCACCATGGTGATCATTAATTCTGCGGTGGATATTTTATGGCCTAATATATCAAGGTGAAATATGTCCAATCAATTTTCATTAATACATTTTTATTCTTTAAGACAACAAATTACTCCGGCTTGCAATATTATTTATGCAGGAGCAATCGTTCACCGCAAAAACTATGGCCGTGTCATGGATGTATAGCTTGCGCCACTGTTATAAGGCGCTAGTATCTTACCATGCCATCAAGGTCGATGAATATATGTGCAAGCCACCATTCTGCAGACCTGGTTTACATCAATAGGATGTGGTTAACTCACCCATCCATGCCGGTTTACAATGCCGCAGCCGATTCATGTGTCTGTGCCGCCTCTGAAGCTGCGGTAATCTTTGTCGTCCGTCTCTCGCGGCCTGGTCTACATCAACACACTAGGCCGCACCTATCTGCATGAGCTGTTTATTGACCGCCGTCTGCGATGGATGACTCAATGGACATGCACACAAGTTCCGCCACTACAGTTTGAGTAGACTTCAAACAACCAGCTAGGATGAATCGCTGGCCGGATTATTTACACAAATCATATGGAGTCATTTATGACCCGCCACGATCGACCTCAAGCTTCCATGGATTTGCATTGCATTATCAACGCCAAGGATATACAATGAGTATTGCGAAGATTATTAACTCGCCACCTTGCTTCCAGCTTCAACATATGATAGCGGTCCGCTGTTCAGCTATATGCCGGTTTATATCAGGGCCAAGTATGAAGAATCTCAAGCTAACTCATCGAGTCGTCTTGAGACTCAGGGGCTACGATGACATGACCCCGCAAATATTGCGAGTTTCAGCAAATTTAAGAACCCCAGGACGATGGAGGGAAAGATAACCCGGTCCTAGAGGCAACTGTTATATTGATGAAAATTTAAAGGCCGTCTGAAAATTTCAGGCTTAGAAAGTATATGACAGTTACGAAATCTTGGCTCAATGAAGAAGTTCCGGGTCATCAGAAAGGATTCCAGTTTAAAATCCGGCTCAAGGGAAGTCAGTATCACTGAAGCTCTCACATATCCGGTTTACAATCCGGTTCAAAGGAAAGATGTCTCCCACAAAGCTTCGAAGCTCTCAATATCCGATTTCACATCCAGTTCAAGAAGAAATATCTCTCACAAAGCTCGAGTTCTCAGAAAAGTTAACAGGGGCCAAAGAGAGTGTTGCAAAAGCACAACTCAAAAATAGGCACCCAACTAGCACAGCTCAAAATATTACATGGGGGCTTCTATTTATAAAGAGGTGTCCGGTTTAGCCCTTGATTCAGCTTATACAGTCTTATATAAAAATCACTTGGGGCTTGGTCATACTCGAACCATCGCTACACCTCTTGATCGGTGCAAGGCCACCAAAAAAATCACTTGGGGGCTTGGTCGTATTCGAACCATAGCTACACCTCTTGATTGGCTCAAAACCAAAAAGAAAATTACTTAGGGGCCAAAGAGAGTGTTGCAAAAGAACAACTCAAACATAGGCACCCACTAAGCACAGCTCAAAATATTGCTTGGGGATTCTTTGCTTCGCAATGAACACATAATCTACACTTGTAATAAGCTATCAAGCCACGGCTTGGAAGCCTGGTGTATACACCTAAAACCCTGGGTTAGCCTGCCTTTTTAAGTAAGCCACTCCGTCTAGGTAAACCTGGTATGACCCGCTGAACTTTTGACAAGTCAATCTCATAGACCCTAAACTTGTCAAAGTTAAAACGATGATTGGTTAAAGAATGAGGTCCATCTTAAAAGGCTTTGTAAAATGGTTTAACTCAACGGCCTGGCAGCCCATGAAAAGCCTCGAATTTGGGGCCTGGCAGCCCATGAAAAGCCTCGACTACAAGTTTTCATTTGTTTTTATTTGCCAAGTTTTTTCTCCTGATGAGGTTTATAATATTTTATGATAAATCGACGTTTATTGACCCGGCTTGGCTTTCAACTACAAGTTGTTAGTACATGATCAGTTATAATCCGGCGCTTATTGACCCTGTCTAGTTTCGACTACAAGTCGCTAGTATTATATATGGATAATCCGGTGTTTATTACAACTCGGCACGGTTTTATCATAAACCGGCAAAACATGGAAAGAGCTATCAGTACTGAAGATTGGGGTTATTACCCTTACTACAAAAAGTTGGTAAACCAACGATGTGATTCACCCTTACTGGTATGATATATTTCATATTTGATTATTCTTAAGTGCAGTCTTGGTTATAAACCCGGGTTATATGTTGGGTATTATGACCCGTCCGGCGGTAAACTGCTAGGACACTTTAAACTTGTTGTATGAAGAAACAGGTTGAATAAAGCAGGATTATAAACCACCGGCGTTTATTAACACGGCCTGGCTTTCGACTATAAGTCGCCAATATGACGATAAATTATCCAGTGTTTATTAACCCGGACTGGCTTGGGATTATAAGTTGCCAGTATATATTTGGATTGCGCCATTGGAATCATGCGCTCATAAGTCATTGGATTATATTATTCAAATCTTCAAATAGACAACATGGCTGGATTTCATTACGGTTACCAGTAACCGGGATTATGATTAAAGTTTTCAAAGTCTCTTTAGCGCAATGGCTATTATATTATCAATGGATAGGATATATTCTACAATTGAAGGAATAGTCCCGAGTTGCTGCATGCTTACCACCCGGCACTTGGGGGCTACATTATATAAGTGTAGATTATATCAAATATGCAAGTCTCATGTCGCTGCAAACATGCACCATGACACTTGGGGGCTAATGCAAAGTCATTTTTTTGGCCTTTTTGAAGACCCGACTCATCATATCATAATGAGTCGGCCCTTTGGGGGCTACCAATTGCTCCTATCAATGATTCAAGGCAATTACAAGTCCCAGGTTGCAGCAAGCATGACAACCCGGCACTTGGGGGATACATAATATGGAGGATTCAGTTTTTACTAAGTGACTAGGATGGACAACATGGATTTCTTCTTAAGTGGCGGTATTTATATTAAAGCAAGTCTTAAACCATCACTTTGTTCTCCTCAAGACTTGGGGGCTATAGGTAATATGGATATAAGGGAGAAAAATCTTCAAATTCTCAGTTTTGAATAAACCAAATTGACCCGATGTCATCAATAATCATGAACCGGCGTTGGCAACAATGATGAACTGGCGTTGACAACAATCATGACCCGGAATTATCAGTTTTTATAACCAGCTGATTTTGGAAATCATAGCTTGGAAAGTGCTACATTTTCAAGCCGGCTGAATATCAGTTGAATATTTCAAGACCAATATTTTTGTCAAGTCAGAGCATTCAAGGCCGAATCAAATGGATTTTTTATTTGCAATATTTCTTCTACAAGCAAATTGATTATGAAGCTGGTCTATTGACCCGGATTTTCTAGAAGGAAGAAATGACAAGGACTTAAGGATGATCAGGTGCCGGTTTACAAGAATTCTTAACCCGGAGCACAACCTGTCAAATTTGTTCTTGTGTTTATTTTGCAGCATAAGTTTACCATGGATAAATCCAAGCTAAACTTGGGGGCTAATGTCAGGGATATACCCCGCGGCGTAACCCGGCCGGAAGTATAGCCCTGTCGGGCTTGGCGATTCACCGGCGACCCGCACTAACCAAACGGTTTACAAGCAACCTGACTGAACATTATGAGTCACTGGTAACCCGGCGGGCGGGACAGATGGATGACAAGGCCCAAGGCCCAGAAGGCCGGTTTATGTTAATGGTGCGCCGATTTAAGTGAAAAGGCGTGAGGAATATTTCCCTTACAAGGAGTCAAGACCCAGACTTGTATCCGGTTTGTATTAGAAGATATACTAGTCCTAATAGGACAACACATGTAACCCGCCCCTTCAACCTATATAAGGAGGGGGCAGGGCTCCCCAAAGAGGGAGAGGAAAAGAAAATAATCTATAGGGCTTGACACAACAAAGAGTAGAGCCGGTTTATGCGGTGACTCCCTCATGAGCGTAATGAGACCTAGGCACAAACAGCATGTAGGGCTATTCCGGATGATGTTTCCCGGAGCCTAAAGCTGTCTAAATCCTTGTCTTGTGTTGTGTCTCTCGATTCCGCTCAACCCCTATCAATCTACCACATAGATGCGTTGGCCTCATGACTAAGTCCTTTCAATGAGGACATCTGCCGTGACAATTCCACTATAACAGCGGTCTAAATCAAACAAAACAAAGAGTACTACAGCGGCTGGTGCTTGTCGATCTCCGCCGCCTCCTCTATCTCCAGCTTGCGCCCAACGATCTCCGGGGGAAGGGTCTCCATGGCATCCATCACACCATACTTGTCAAGCATCTCGCCATCCGCGTCTGTCATCTCTTTGGAAAAGGCCGCCATGAGATGGGCGTGGGTGGCTGCGATCTGGGCTTGGACGAGCTCCGTCGTGGCAAGGTATGCCATAGAGGAACGGACGACTGCTCGAACTCTTTCGGTGATTGCCAACTCTTCGACTGTGGGTTGCCGACCGTTGTCGGAGAAGCTTCATTCGATTTGTGCGGTCAGCGCCACAACCTAGGCATGGGTGGCCTCGACATGGTCGCAGGCGACATCCATCGGGGCAAAGGCCGCTGCTGCGAAACAGACAACTGTTGTGCCGCTCTCGCCAGTTGCTATCCCAAAGGCAGATGTTGCTTCCGCCACCTTAGAAGCAACAACGGCCGTTTGGGCTGCCTTGGCCACCTGATCACATATTGTGACTGAGGGAGTCCTGGATTAGGGGGTCCCCAGGCGTCCGGGCTATGTGACGTGGGCCGAACTAGTGGGCTATGAAGATACAAGATAGAAGGCTTCCCCCTGTGTCCGGAGACTCTCTTGGCGTGGAAGGCATGCTTGGCGTTTAGATATGAAGATTCCTTTCTCTATAAACCGACTCGTACAAACCATAGCCCCTCCGGTATCTATATAAGACACAGAGTTTAATCCATAGGGGCAGTCATAATCATACATGATAGACATCTAGGGTTTAGCCATTACGATCTCATGGTAGATCAACTCTTGTGACACCTATACTCATCAAAGTCAATTAAGCAGGACATAGGGTTTTACCTCCTTCAAGAGGGCCCGAACCTGGGTAAACACTACCTCCTGTTACCTTCGATCCTTAGACGCACAGTTCGGGACCCCCTACCCAAGATCTGCCAGTTTTGACACCGACATCGGTGCTTTCACTGAGAGCTCCTCTGTGTCGTCGATGAAGGATTTGATGGCTCGTTCGATCATCCACAATGATGCTGTTTTGGGGGAGATTCCCCCACAGGACAAATTTTCGTGTTTGGCGCCTTCGCGGTGCTAGCCAACTCGATTGGTCACCTCGAGCAGATCGACAACTACGCCCCTGGTCATCAGATCAGTTTCGGGAACCTAAACTATGTTGCAGATATCCGAGGAGATTTGATCCTCGAAGGATTTGCGACCCGGTTACCGCTCTGGCCTAAGATCCAGAGCAGGCCGTCAGGTCCGAAGACGGGAGTCTAGAGCCCGCCGGACTATCTACACTTATGGAGCTTGCAACTGGAGAAGCGTCGGATGCTACCTCTTAAGCATTGTGTTGGTTTTTCCTTGAAGAGGAAAGGGTGATGAAGCAAAGTAGCGTAAGTATTTCCCTTAGTTTTTGAGAACCAAGGTATCAATCCAGTAGGAGGCCACACGCAAATCCATCGTACCTACACAAAAAATAAGAACAGCGCAACCAACGAGATAAAGGGCTTGTCAATCCCTTCACGGTCACTTATGAGAGTGAGATCTGATAGAGATGATAAAATAATATTTTTGGTATTTTTATGATAAAGAGTAAAAGTAAAGATTGCAAAATAAAAGGTAATAGAAATAGCTTGTGGACGGAAGATTAATATGATAGAGAATAGACTCGGGGGCCATAGGTTTCACTAGTGGCTCCTCTCAAGATAGCATAAGTATTATGGTGGGTGAACAAATTATTGTCAAGCAATTGATAGAAAAGCGAATAATTATGAGAATATCTAGGCATGATCATGTAAATAGGCATCACGTCCGTGACAAATAGACCGACTCCTGCCTCCATCTACTACTATTACCCCACACATCGACCGATATCCAGCATGCATCTAGAGTATTAAGTTCATAAGAACAGAGTAATGCATTAGGTAAGATGACATGATGTAGAGGGATAAACTCAAGCAATATGATATAAACCCCATCTTTTTATCCTCGATGGCAACAATACTCAAAGCTAACCTAAGATTGAACCCAAAGCTAAGCACTTCTCCCATTGCAAGGAAGATCAATCTAGTAGGCGAAACCAAACTGATAGTTCGAAGAGACTTGCAAAGATAACCAATCATTCATAAAATATTTCAGAGAAGAATCAAATATTGTTCATAGGTAGATTTGATCGTAAACCCAAAATTCATCGGATCTTGACAAACACACCGCAAAAAGAGTTTACATCGAATAGATTTCCAAGAAGATCGAGGAGAACTTTGTATTGAGATTCAAAGAGAGAGAAGAATCCATCTAGCTAATAGCTATGGACCCGAAGGTCCGAAGTAAACTACTCACACATCATCGGAGGGGCCATGGAGTTGATGTAGAGGCCCTCCGTGATCGAAGCCCGCTCCGGCGGAGCTCCGGAAAAGGCCCCAAGATGGGATCTTTTGGGTACAGAAGGTTGCGGCGATGGAAATAGGGTTTCGTGTTGCTCCTTGATGTTTTCAGGGTATATGAGTATATATAAGAGGAAGAAGTAGGTTGGTCGAGCCACGAGGGGCCCACGAAGGGGGAGGGTGCGCCAGGCGGTAGGCACGCCCCCTGCCTCGTGGACTCCTCATTTGTTTCTTGACGTCCACTCCAAGTCATCTAGATAACGTTTGTTCCAAAAATCACATTCCCGAAGGTTTCATTCTCTTTGGATTCCGTTTGATATTCCTTTTCTATGAAACACCGAAATAGGCAAACAAACAGCAATTTGCACTGGGCCTTGGGTTAATAGGTTAGTCCCAAAAATAATATAACACTACAGGAAACAGGTAATTTGCCGTCTGTGGATTACAGACGGCAAAGACCTAATCCCAGACGGCAAAGTCAGACGGCAAAGATTAGCCGGCAAAGAAAACTTTGCCGTCTTCTATTTGTCTGGATTACGACAAAGAGTTTGCCATCAGTCAATAGGGTTCGCCGTCAGCGGACTAGCCAGATGGCAAAGATATGCCAACAAACGGAGTAGTCACGCTGACGGACGACGTCAAGTACTTTGCCGTCAGCTAGGCTATGTCTTTGCCGTCATCCTCATATACCCAGACGGCAAAGCTAATATTTTTATTTAAAAAAATGAAACAACAGTACAGATGCTGGGGCTGTAGATGGCCGAAGGCGTAGGGAAAATCTTTCACAGCAATGACAAAAAAAGGATTTTTACATGACAGAAGTACTCTACTTACATAGAACTATATATCCATCATCACAGTATTTACATGATATAATTTTCTCCATTTACAGGACGAGCGGACGAACAAAACATCATAAAAAAACTATTACAATGGATGAACTGGCCCTTGCCAGCGTAGATCTGAGAGCAGGCCTCAAGCTTGAAGAGGCGAACGGTGGTCTTCGGGCAGAGTTGACCATGGCGCCATGGAGCGGGAGGAGGTGTGGGGTCATGGATGGGGAGGAGGAGGATCCCTCTGCTGCCTCCGGCTTAGGCAGCGGCGAGACGGGGTCGACCAGGCTGGTGGTTGTGCTGCAGAGGAGCTCTGGTGAGCTGTTGTCAAAGCAACAGCGCCGCCGTGTCGAAGGGCGGCGGCGGTTGACGAGCAGGGGAGGAGCCGCGGGGTTGGCCAGCGACAGTCGACGAGCAGGGAAGGAGGAGGATCCCGCGCCGGCGAGGCGGGGTTGGCCAGCGGCAGTCGACGAGGAGGGAAGGAGGAGGAGGGCCGGGTCACAGGCGGGAGGAGGAGGACCTAGCGGCGGCCTCTGGCTCAGGCGACGGCGAGGCGGGGTCGAGCGGCGGGGGCTGACAAGCATGGGACGAGGAGGAGGATCCTGCATCATCCTCGGCTCAGGCGACGGCGAGGCGGGATCGACCGTGGCGGAGTGGACGAGGAGGAGGCCTGGACCAGGCGTGGGGTGAGCGGCAGAGAAGAAGGGGATCGAGGCAGAGATTGGGGTCAGCGTGGGGGAGATCATGGTGGGCCTTGGGGATAACATAGAGAGATAGTGATGGGATGGGTGGGTGGGGCGAGTGTGGTGAGAGACACAGGTGGGTGCGGGCGGCGCAGATCACGCCATGTCATCGATCCGTGGGATTGATCCGTGTGCTGTGCTTTCTCTTTGCCATCTGCGATTTTTTATAGACAACAAAGAGCTTTTTTGCCCTCTGTAAAAAGATCACAGACGGCAAAGATTCTTTGCCGTCTGTGGTTTTTCTGAAGACGACAAAGTATGGATTTGCCGTCAGTGGTTCTATGCCGTCAGCCGCTATCGGCAAAATTAGTCTTTGCCGTCTAGCCCGATGAAATGCTGACGGCAAAGAACAGTGCTGACGGCAAATCTCCTATTTCCCGTAGTGTAAAAGTGTAAAAGAAAGCCCATTAACATCCAAAACAGATAATATAATAGCATGGAACAATAAAAAATTATAGATATGCTCGAGACGTATCAAGCATCCCCAAGCTTAATTCCCGCTCGTCCTTGAGTAGGTAAATGACAAAAATAAAATTGGGTTGCCTCCCAACAAGCGCTATCGTTTAACGCCCCTAGCTAGGCATAAAAGCAAGGATAGATCTAGGTATTATCATCTTTGGTATGCAATCCATAAGTGACCCTCATAATAGATAATTAAGGTAATTTAATTTTCTTTCTAGGAAAGTGTTCCATGCCCTTGCTTAATGGAAATTGGAATCTAATATTCCCTTCTTTCATATCAATAATTGCACCAATCGTTCTAAGGAAAGGTCTACCAGGAATAAAAGGACATGAAGGATTGCAATCTATATCAAGAACAATGAAATCTATGGGCACATAATTCCAATTTGCAACAATAAGAACATCATTAATTCTTCCTATAGGTTTCTTAATGGTGGAATCCGCAAGATGCAAGTTTAAAGAACAATCATCGAATTCACTGAAACCTAGCAAATCACACAAAGTTTTTGGAATTGTGGAAACACTAGCACCCAAATCACATAAAGCAAAGCATTCACGATATTTAATTTTAATTTTAATAGTAGTTTCCCACTCATCATAAAGTTTTCTTGTGATAGAAACTTCCAATTCAAGCTTTTCTTCATAAGATTGCATTAAAGCATCAACGAAATGTTTAGTAAAAGCTTTATTTTGACTATAAGCATGCGGAGAAGTTAGAACGGATTGCAACAAGGAAATATAATCTATTAAAGAACAATTATCATAATTAAATTCCTTGAAATCCAAGATAGTGGGTTCATTGCTATTTAAAGTTTTGACCTCTCCCATCCCACTTTTATCAATTTTTGCATCAAGATCTAAAAACTCTGAATCATTGGGACGCCTTCTAACTAAAGTTGAATCATCTCCAGTCCCATCATTATCAAGATTCATATTGCAAAACAAAGATTTAGTAGGGGACACATCAATAACTTTTAGATCTTCATCCTTATTACCATCAAGTTCTTCCGGTTTGGCGGCCATCTTATTAAGTAAAGTGGCATGTTTATCCGAAATTTGAGCTATTAAGTTTTCAAGATGAGTGAACTGAGATTTGAAACCATCAAACTCTTTAGACATATCACTGAGCTCTTTATTCATGTACTCTATAAAACTTTTTTGTTCTTGAAGCTCGTTTCTAAAGAAATTATTATGCTCAAACTGCAAGGACATGAAACTTCTAACATTGTTTTCAATTTCTTCGAACCTTCTAAGGTGCGGATGAAAACTTTTTGGTAAGGCCATCACGGCAAACAAACAAAGAAAACGAGAAACAAGCAAACAGAGGCGAACTGGAAAAGAGAAGGGGAGCGGAAAAAGAGGGCGAATAAAAACGGCAAGGGTGAAGTGGGGGAAAGGAAAATGAGAGGCAAATGGCTAATAATGTAATGCGAGGGATAAGAGTTTACGATGGGTACTTGGTATGTCTTGACTTGTGTGTAGACTCCTCGGCAACGGCGCCAGAAATCCTTCTGGCTACCTCTAGAGCACTGCATTGGTTTTCCCTTGAAGAGGAAAGGGTAATGCAACAAAGTAGCGTAAGTATTTCCCTCAGTTTTTGAGAACCAAGGTATCAATCCATTAGGAGACCACACGCAAATCCCTCATACCTACAAAAACAAATAAGAACCTTGCAACCTACGCGATAAAGGGGTTGTCAATCCCTTCACGGTCACTTACGAGAGTGAGATCTGATAGAGATGATAAAATAATATTTTTGGTATTTTTATGATAAAGAGTAAAAGTAAAGATTGCAAAATAAAAGGTAATAGAAATAGCTTGTTGACGGAAGATTAATATGATGGTGTATAGACCCGGGGGCCGTAGGTTTCACTAGTGGCTTCTCTCAAGATAGCATAACTATTACGGTGGGTGAACAAATCACTATCGAGCAATTGATAGAAAAGCGAATAATTATGAGAATATCTAGGCATGATCATGTATATAGGCATCATGTCCGTGACAAGTAGACCGACTCCTGCCTACATCTACTACTATTACTCCACACATCGACCGCTATCCAGCATGGACCTAGAGTATTAAGTTCATAAGAAAAGAGTAACGCACTAGGTAAGATGACATGATGTAGAGGGATAAACTCAAGCAATATGATATAAACCCCATCTTTTTATCCTCGATGTCAACAATACAATATGTGTCGTTTCCCTTTTTGTCACTGGGATCGAGCACCGCAGGATTGAACCCAAAGCTAAGCACTTCTCCAATTGCAAGAAAGATCAATCTAGTAGGCCAAACCGAACTGATAATTCAAGATACTTGCAAAGATAACCAATCATGCATAAAAGATTTCAGAGAAGAATCAAATATTGTTCATAGATAGACTTGATCATAAACCCACAATTCATCGGATCTCAACAAACACACCGCAAAAAGAGTTTACATCGAAGAGCTCCAAGAAGATCGAGGAAAACTTTGTATTGAGATTCAAAGATAGAGAAGAAGCCATCTAGCTAATAACTATGGACCCGAAGGTCTGAAGTAAACTACTGACACATCATCGGAGGGGCCATGGAGTTGATGTAGAGGCCCTCCGGGATCGATGCCCCCTCCGGCGGAGCTCCGAAAAAGGCCCCAAGATGGGATCTCTTGGGTACAGAAGGTTGCAGCAGTGGAAATAGGGTTTTGTGGTGCTCCTCGATGTTTTCAGGGTATATGAGTATATATAGGAGGAAGAAGTAGGTCGGTTGAGCCACATGGGGCCCATGAGGGGGAGGGCGAGCCCAAGGGGGTAGGCACACCCCCCTGCCTCATGGACTCCTCGTTTGTTTCTTGACGTCCACTCCAAGTCCTCTGGATCATGTTTATTCCAGAAATCACATTTGCAAAGGTTTCATTCCGTTTGGATTCCGTTTGATATTCCTTTTCTGTGAAACACTGAAATAGGCAAAAAAAAACAACAATTTGCACTGGGCCTTGGGTTAGTAGGTTAGTCCCAAAAATAATATAAAAGTGTAAAATAAAGCCCGTGAACATCCAAAACAGATAATATAATAGCATGGAACAATGAAAAATTATAGATACGTTGGAGACGTATCATCGGACACTCCGCCAGACTCTAAGTCCGAACTCTCGAGGTCCGTGCCAAGTGAGTGCCGCAAGGAGGCTCCAACTCCGAACAGCCCCACGGACTCTCGCTTCTCTGTCCAACCCTTGCCTTTAAACGAGGCTCGGGACTTAATGCGATCACTCGCCATTGGAGAAGGATCGCTTCCGAATTATGCCCATCCCAGTCTAGGGGCTGAGAGCGGGGAATTCGACGTCCCACCCACCACCCACTTCATAGCCATTATCGATGATCTAACTCACATGCTAGACTATGCCTCCAAAGACATTGATGGTATGGACGATGACGCCGGAGACAAACAAGGCCAGAACCCTCCGTTTATAGGACGATGGACGGCCACCTCCACATACGGTGTGTACATGGTGGACACACCCAAAGAGGATGGCGACGATGGCAAGCAGAATCCGGTTGAGGACAGCCTGCCGAAGCACCTTCAAAACATCAACGTCAGCTGCGCCGCTCAAAATCGCGTCGCCAAAAAGACATCAATACCTGCACCGAAGAGAAAAACACTCCAGAGAACTCCGAAGACACTGAAGCCCCTATAGATCCAACATCCGAACAAGATGATGGGCAAGTAAACCCCAACGATCCTGTCGGGAACGAGGACTCGGAGGACAGTAATTACCTACCGATCTCCGAAGAGGATGTGAGCCTCGGCGACAAAGACTTCATCATGCCAGAGTAACCCCTCGAACAAGAGCGCTTTAAGCGCCGGCTAATCGCTACTACGAGAAGCCTGAAAAAGAGGTAGCAACAGCTTCAAGCTGACCAGGATCTACTCAACGACAGATGGACTAACGTCCTGGCAGCCGTGGAATATGGCCTCGCTCCCCCAAAGAGCTACCCGAAGCGCAAGCTATTGTCACAATTTAACAACGAGGCCCCGGAGCCCATAACGCCAATGCGCGATGCTGACAGACCTGACCGACCGCCGCATGGCCAGGACAGAACGACAGCTCAAGCCAAACACCATCCCGCACCACCTCGCTATAGAGGCAGAGAATCAACGGCCCCATGATACACCTATGACCTATGACAGGACCTGGACAATATAGCCGGTCAGATCAGATCAATCTACAGATCAAGGGGGCGTGCTCTAACGCGCGAGGATGGCCATCAGACTTAGCATGACAAACACAACCTCACACGGGCTGAAAACCGCATACGACCTCCATCCGAACTACGCTGTGATGTCACCTGGTACAGAGGCACCGCACACCCCCTATGCTTCACTGACGAAGTAATGGAACATCAGTTCCCAGAAGGGCTTAAACCCGTTAACATCGAATCATACAACAGCATGACAGATCCCGCAGTCTGGATAGAAGATTTTCTTCTCCATATTCAAATGGCTCATGGTGATGATCTAAATGCCATCAAGTACCACCCGCTCAAATTAAAGGGACCAGCTCGGCACTGGTTAAATAGCCTCCCAAAGAATTCTATTGGCACATGGGAAGATCTGGAAGATGCCTTTAGAGACAACTTCCAGGGTACCTATGTGCAACCCCCAGACACCGATGACCTCAGTCACATAGTTCAGCAACCCGGAGAGTCAGCCCGGAAAGTATGGACAAGGTTCTTAACTAAAAAGAACCAAAGTGTCTACTGTCCCGACACAGAAGCCCTAGCAGCCTTTAAACATAGCATCCGGGACGAATGGCTCGCCCGACACCTCGGCCAAGAGAAGCCAAAGTCCATGGCAGCCCTTACTGCACTCATGACCCGCTTTTGCGTGGGAGAGGATAGCTAGTTAGCCTGCAACAACAATGGTACCAGCGACACAGGTACCTCTGTAACGAGAAACGACAACCGCAGGCCCCAACGCAATAAACACAAGCGTCAAAGTAACAATGATAATACCGAAGACACATGCGGTCAACGCCGGATTCAGTGGCTCTAAAACCAGTCAACAAAAGAGGCCATTCAAAAAGAATAAAGGCGGTTCATCTAACTTGGACCGGATACTCGATCGACCTTGCCAGATTACTGGCACCCCAGACAAGCCTGCCAACCATAGCTGTTGGGTCTTCAAACAAGCTGGTAAGCTAAATACCGAACATAAGGAGAAGGGGTCGCCTAGCAAGGACGACGACGACGAACCTCATTGGCCGAATATAGGGGGGACAGAAGAAATCCCCCCCCCCCCGAAGTCAAAATGGTGAATATGATATGTGCTACTCATATCCCCAAACGGGGGTGCAAGCTCTCTCTAAGGGACGTCTACGCGATAGAGCCAGTCGCCCCAAAATTCAGCCCATGGTCAGCCTACCCGATCACTTTCGATCGCAGAGACCATCCGACTAGTATCAGTCACGGAGGCTCGGCCGCATTGGTCCTTGACCCAATTATCGATGGATTCCACCTTATGCGAGTCCTCATGGACGGCGGTAGCAGTCTTAACTTGCTATATCAGGACACGGTCCATAAAATGGGTATTGGTTCGTCAAGAATTAAACCCACCAAAACTACCTTTAAAGGAGTAATACCTAGAGTAGAGGCCCGTTTCAAGGGCTCAATCACATTGGAAGTCGTCTTCGGATAGCCAGACAATTTCTGAAGCAAAGACTTCATCTTCGACATCATCCCCTTCCGCAGTGGCTATCATGCACTGCTCCGACGATCTGCGTTCGCTCGCTTCAATGCGATCCCGCACTATGCCTACCTCAAGCTCAAGATGCCCGGACCCCGCGGTGTCATAACAGTCAATGGAAACATGGAGCGCTCCCTCCGTACTGAGGAGCACACAGCGGCCCTTGCAGCGGAAGTCCAGAATGGACTTATCAAGCCAAATATTACATCGGCAGTCAAGCCCCCAGACGCTGTTAAACGCGTCCGGAACACACTGCAGAGCGACGATCAAGACCGTCAGGAGCACGATTAGCAGTTCGGCGTCCGTCTCAGCCCCAGCCGCATCGCGGCATATGTACCACGCGTACATAACTAAGCACTGAAGATACCATGGGCAAAGACAGAAGCATATTAAAAATAAAATCCACAATACGGCTTGATCCTATGTGCACCCCCATATCATTTCTCTTTTCCTTATTTTTCCCTTTTTAGGTTCCTTAAACCCACGTCAACTTTTGATGGTACCAAGGGCACCGTTTCCAGTCCCTTTATGAAAAATCAATTGTTGATCCTCCTGAAGGATCACACACCAAGGAGAAACGCAGTGCAGACGTGCGGCAGAGTATCTAAAGGATCTTTAAAGATCGCCTCTTCCTCTTTAGGACCCGTACATAGCTTTCCCTGGTATTCGGCATGTAAAAGTATCTTTGATGCTTGTCACATCATTTGTAAATATACGTTTTGACGTATCAATCAGACTATAATGGAAACAATCTTATGCCCAACGTATTCAGTACTTGTCAGGACCCTGATCCTATGCCACACCGATCTAGCATGTAACACCGCATATCACTTTATGGCCTCACGAACGGTATTCCCACGGGTGTCGCCTTAGCAGGCCCGGGACCGTTTGCGCCTTTTGGCTCACGTATATGATAGTATTGCTGGCATCCATATGACAAGAACACGGGCTGACATGACTAGTCGTGAACCCAAAGTGACACTAACTTACAGGGACAGGCATACATGACCCAGCAACGAACGTGTCGGTCATCAGCGAGTGAATATGGGCTGTAGCAACTGGGCCAGCAGGACTTTGGTAAACTGGGCTGTAGCAGGCTAAAAGGACTCCGGTAGACACCGCATGACATTTCCCCGTAGGGACAGACACAGGAACGAAGAAGGACACATGCCGGCCAGCCTAAGTGTTTCGGAGCAGTAGAAAGCTACCAGGGCTCAGTGGAAGCACCAGGAGACATTTCCCGGTAAGAGAGGCTACCAAGGATAAACAACTAGATAGTCGGATCCCACACATACTAAGCATTTCAATAACATACACACAATATGCTCGATATGCGCAAATACAACATGGCATCACAACATGACTCTACAACTCAAGTATTTTATTAAATAGGCTCCAAGGAGCGAGATATTACAAACATGGGTCTCATGACCCAACATTCAGAGCATACAAGTCAAAGCACATGCAGAAGCTTATCATGTCTGAGTATAGACATCTACAAATGAAAAAGGTTGAGAAGCCCGACTATCTACCAGATCCTGCCGAGGGCACAAGATCATAGCTGAGGTAACAAGCTAAACATCGAAGTCCATGCGGAACTACTAGTGAGACGAAAGTCTCTTTGCAAAACATAAATGAAGCAAACATGAGTACAAATGTACCTAGCAAGACTTACATAAGAACTAACTACATATGCATCTTTATCAACAAAAGGGATGGTGGTGTTTAACTGCAGCAAGCCAGCTTTGACTCGGTGGCTATCCTAAACTAAGAGTGCAAGTAACTCTTTTGAGGTGGCGCACATGAGTCCACATATTCACCATATCAATACGCCACTATGGATCCGCTCCCGTCTCCCGACGAGTACGCCATCCATATCACTCACGCTTATCTTGCGTACTTTAGAGTATCCACTTTCACTTGTCTATGAACTGTATAGGCAACCCAGAAGTCCTTTACCGCGGACACGGCTATTCGAATAGCTCATTTATAACCCTGGAAGGGTGTACTTCTTCACACACGCTCTCACCACTTACCACCATGTACACGTCGTGTATCTTGACAACCTTCAAGCGGAAGCCTAGCGAGGGAGTCAGCGACGACCTGACTAACAACACAAGTCTCTAGTCTAGGTTTATCGCCTATTCGGATTCATCCGCAAGGAGATCCGGCCAGGGTGTCGCTCATGGCCCCAAGCGATGTGTGCAGGGTTCCCAAGCTCACCTCGATGGATGGATCTACGCTTGGTACACCATGCCACGGTGCCTAGTCTGTCCCAAGCCCACCTATCCCGGGTGCCACTTGGTAGACTACTAACACTACCTACAAACACGAGAAACTAGTTGCAACTCCTTGACAAAGATCGAGGCGATTAATAAGCCGAAAGGGGTCGAGTTACTGGAACCCAATGTGTGGTAGTACCTGTTGATGGATGACAAACACAGAACTCAGTTCCTGAGGACGGTTTCAACTCATGGAGTGAGAAATTAGATCATCTCTTGAGCTGGGACTCAAACAGATACATTGAGAGAGGTGGATAGTAACAGATGATGAGGGTTCAATTTGGTAAGCACAACGCTTAAGTAAGATGGTGCAAGGTTTCAGAGTAGCGAGGAGTTGATTGCCATGATTCCGTAACGGGGCACCTTAGGGTAGGTGACTTGCATGATTTTTACTGAAGTGGCAAAAAGAATTACTTTTGATATCTAGATCATTGAGACTCTTTATATCAGCCTAAGACAATCCCAATCGATTGTTTGAAGGAATTCGAAAGAATGGCATACTTAGTTTGGAAAGGAAACTAGAGTTATAAGACAAGTCGGCAAACGGAAGGCACATTCCAATTGATACCGAGGATATCACCTAGTGTTTGAGTGTGCTCTCAGGAACTTGAGCATTTCCATATTCATCAGGGTCTTACCAACATTCGTGCCGAGGATCCTGGCAACACATCATACTACCATGATGAATAGTGATGGATGATGCAGATGCAAAGGAAGGCAACACTTTCTCGGATTTCACCTTAGCAATGCCAGGGAAACGAAATTTGAATAATCGACCGAGAGACATTTAGCACTCCACTTCTAATGTTCTCCTTGATGTACCAGCTTAACCCAATACCATTTGGTATCTGGAACATCAAGTAAAGGTCTGACTTCGGGAGCTCAAAGAACCCATAAGGAACAACTTATGGACTAAGTCATACCAACTCCTCATGGAAGAATGGCCAAATTGCTGACTCAAGATACTATAATAAGATATCTCTCGGATAAGAGTGTTGGCCATGACTTCCACTTAACGGTTCAAAGCACCAATATTATAATTCTTGGGAATGTCCCAACCATCATATTTGCCTAAGATTCAGATCTGGTTGGTAGCAGGATATTTCAGACGGCATGTCTGAAAAAGAAAGGTTGCAACGCAAACCGACGAGATGACGTTGCGAGATTCTCGGGAAATGAACTACGATAGCAAGCTCCAAAACATGAGCTGGTTCTGCTACATACATGTGGACATGTTGTCCAAACAAGCATGACCACATAGTAGTCTTATAATAAAACACTACCGAGTTCTGGTTGGGAACCATCATTGAAGATAACGAAGTCTTGTGCATGTCCGTCTAGGCCCTTCAGGATTAGCACTTGATCTTCTTTTCTTTGAACAAATCAATCAGTGGCTTGGTGTGCTAGGAACACATATAGAATGGAGGTAGCTAATCTCTCAAACCATAGTATACTTCGCACGTGCATGACTGACTTGGGATGATTCCAGAGGAGGCAAAAACAAGCTTTCTCGAATTCACGGCGGCAACTTGCATCAAATGCAAATGAATTAGAGGAAGTCACTTCTTTCATCCGAACATGAACTTCATGAGCTAGCACGAAGAAAATGCTTTCAAAAGTTTCCGACACTAACTTAGATGTTCAACATGAATCATGGAAAAGATGAAAATGTGGTCAATGGGCCTAACAACAATTCATCCAGGTTTTCATATAAATGGAATATCACAATTATGTGAACAAGTGATAGCATTGGTCAGACCCCAAAGATATAATGGTGTATGCTCAAGGGATCAACCACGAGTAAGACAACATTAAGAACATCGTTGGTTCTGATTTGATTTGACAATATCGCATAATCAAATAAAGGATTGGATAAGACATTAGTGCCGACTATTGATCACAAAGATCAATCGATGAAGTTATCATCTTTCTTCAACACACATACAAGATATCCCTTAAAATGAACTAAGTCGGACAAAGCTTTTACCTTCCAACTCCCCAAGTCGTCGTTCAGCTTAACCAACTAGCTTAGGGGTATCCAATACAGATTCTTGGAGAAGGGGTGGTTTACAGGGACAAACCAACTTGATCACGAACTCAACATAGTGGTCAGGTGACGACCTGGTGATACTTCCGAGAAGATATTCAGAAAATCACGAACCACCATATGTTAATAAGCTCAAGAACAATCTTGCCTTTCAGAGCAAGACGATAGGATCAAAAGTGCAAGGGATTAATACCATCCTAACTCATTGATCGAGGGGTGCACCAGAAATAAGGACTAGGTAGCATGATGAATCTTAGAATGATGATTCAAGAACCAACACGCTAAGAATGAAGTTATTGTCGATGAACTACCAAGCAACAAGGTTGCTAGAAGTATTGATGCACACATCACGATTCACTTGTCGGCATTCCGGTTACAACAACATAGGAACCGAGGAATGAAAAATGATGGAGAGAAGCATCATTGCATCAAGAATTCGTAAGAGGGTGTGAAAATCTCACGATACTCTCACTATGAAAGAGGGTGATACTCCGAGGTAAAACAGAACAAAAGCTGGATTGGCATTTTGATCTGCGCAATACAACTGCTTTGACCAAATCCTAGAAATGGATAAGGTACTGGAGTTTGTTTCTCTGTCATTCCGAAATTGAATGGTTTGACGGACCACAAGGGTAATAAGCATCGATGAACAAATGCACACATACTCTTGACTATGAATTGATAGATGATGGTCAGAAGACAACTAAAGAGGGACAACTCAAAAGAACATATGATTTTCTGAGTTGTGGATGCATGGACTAGCATGTCGAACTTGTTCAACATATTTCCTCCGGATAACCCATGCAGAGAGGCTGAACTGGCAGAGTTACAATATAGAACCGAGAACTCATCAAGAGAACTCTGGTTGTGTTCTTTTGGTTCAGCGAGGAACTTCTACCATAAGTAGTTCATGGTATTTGGAACAAGGATATACCACGAACCTCGAGGACTAATACAAAGGTTACTAATATCCTAAAGGAACTAGCAAACACTATCAACATGAGGCAGGGTGAATCTTGGGCTCAGAAACCCAGGAGTAGAATACCAACTACTAAGTGGCATCCTGGGATGCTTTCGAGAATGATGGCCCGAATAATCACACTGGGAACACAAAAGCATGGCTAGATTACTAGGTGATACTCTAGACACCTAGAGTCATAATAATAGCTCCAACATAACTGCCGAGGCAACAAAGTACCTCAACACACTAGTTGGTGTGGTTGATCTGGCACAAGGAACTCTGGAACAGTAAGAAGGAATTTGCAAATGCATCAGACTATTTAGAAACCCGGGATGATTCGAACAGCATAACAACAAATGCTCAAAAAGATTTGAGACATTCTACAAAATAGTGGCATGACCACTCCACATCACAATATCATGGTTCTGAGGCCAACTATGAACATACGAAAGTTGTAGAAACTGAACTAAGAATTGAATCCATCAATCCTAAGAGTCTACAGATTAGTAACACGTGACCCTGATAGAAAGAAGAGAAAGCCTAGTTTCTTAACCCCGTAGGAAAGATAGGATGACGCAGGTCACAAGGGCATAAGGTAAAGGAGTAAAAAGAGCCTTACTTTCCCTCCCACAATCAATTCCCTTATATAACTAAAGCATTTCTAGACTCGACTTCGACCAGTTTGGCTTGGTAATCCTTCAGGCAGTCAAGCTGTGATACCAAAGTTGTCAGGACCCCGATCATATCCCACACCAATCTAGCATGTAACACCTCATATCACTTTGCGGCCTCATGCACGGTATTCCCACGGGTGTCGCCTTACTAGTCCCGGGACCGTTTGCGCCTTTTGGCTCACATAAATGATAGTTTCACTAGCATCCATATGACAAGAACCCAGGCCGACATGGCTAGTCGTGAACCCAAAGTGTCACTAACTTACAGGGACAGGCATACATGACCTAGCAATGAACATGCCGGTCATCAGCGAGTGAGTCTGGGCTGTAGCAACTGGGCCAGCAGGACTCCGGTAAACCGGGATATAGTAGGCTAACATGACTCCGGTAGACATCGCGCGACATTTCCCCATAGGGATAGACACAGGAACAAAGGACACATGCCGGCCAGCCTAAGTGTTCCGGAGCAGTAGCAAGCTACCAGGGCTAAGTGGAAGCACTAGGAGCCATTTCCCGGTAAGAGAGGTTGCCAAGGATAGTAAGCATTTCAATAACATACACACAATATGCTTGATATGTGCAAATACACAATGGCGTCACAACATGACTCTACAACTCAAGTATATTATTCAATAGGCTCTAAGGAGTGAGATATTACAAACATGGGTCTCATGACCCAACATTTAAAGCATACAAGTCAAAGCACATGCGGAAGCTTATCATGTATGAGTACAGACATCTACAAATGAAAAAGGCTAAGAAGCCCGACTATCTACCAGATCCTGCCGAGGGCACAAGATCGTAGCTGAGGTAACAAGCTAGACATCGAAGTCCACGCGGAACTACTAGTGAGACGGAATCTCTCTACAAAACATAAATTAAGCAAACGTGAGTACAAATGTACCCAGCAAGACTTACATCAGAACTAACTACGTATGCATCTTTATCAACAAAGGGGATGGTGGGGTTTAACTGCAGCAAGCCAGCTCTAACTAAGTGGCTATCCTGAACTAAGAGTGCAAGTAACTCTTTTGAGGTGGCGCACATGAGTCCGCATATTCACCATATCAATACACCACTATGGATCCGCTCCCATCTCCCTACAAGAGCGCCATCCATAGCACTCATGCTTATCTTGCGTATTTTAGAGTATCCACTTTCACTTGTCTATGAACTGTATAGGAAACCCAAAAGTCCTTTACCGCGGACACGGCTATTCAAATAGATCATTTATAACCCTGCAGGGGTGTACTTCTTCACACATGCTCTCGCCACTTACTACCATGTACGCGTCGTGTATCTCAGCAACCTTCAAGCGGAAGCCTGGCGAGGGAGTCGGCCACGAACTGACTAACCACACAAGTCTCTAGTCCAGGTTTATCGCCTATTGGGGTTCCATCCTCAAGGAGATCCGACCGGGGTGTCGCTCACGGCCCCAAACAATGTGTGCAGGGTTCCCAAGCCCACCTCGACGGATGGATCTATGCTTGGTACACCATGCCACGGTGCCTAGTCTGTCCCAAGCCCACCTGTACAGGGTGCCACTTGGTAGACTACTAACACTACGTACAAACACCAGAAACTACTTGCAACTCCTGGACAGAGATCGAGGCGATTAATAAGCCGACAGGGGTCGAGTTACCGGAACCCAATGTGTGGTAGTAACTGTTCGTGGATCACAAACACAGAGCTCAGATCCTGAGGACGGTTTCAATGAGACAACCCACCATGTACTCCTACATGGCCTCTCACCGCTACCTTTACCAAATCGTGTTCACACACTTAGCTCTTAGCAGTAGGACATGTTCACACCTTTCCAATTCATCCCCGATGAATCAGACCTGACACAACTCTAAGCAATAGCAGGCATGACAAGCACGCATGAATGAGTAGGCACATCAGGGCTCAAACAACTCCTACTCATGCTAGTGGGTTTCATCTATTTACTGTGGCAATGACAGGTCATGCAGAGGAAACGGGTTCAACTACCGCAGCATGTAACAGTTGAATTGTTGTTGTTCTAATGCAGTAAAAGAGAGTAGGAGCGAGAGAGTGGGATTGTATCGGAATGAACAAGGGGTTTTTGCTTGCCTGATACTTCTGAAGATAGTATAGTTCTTCATCGGTGTCATCGATCACATCGTCGGAACCACGTCTATCGAGAGGGGACAAACACCGGCAAACAAGTAAGAACACAATCAATGCAATGCACAATATGATGCATGATCATGACATGTCAATATGCTGTGATTTAAGCTAATGCAACTAGCAACAGGTTAAATGAGGTTGGTTTGAACCCAAGATCCAAATTCAAACTCCATATGTGGAAATTCAAATGCCATTTACATTATTTGTCCTAAACAGTAGCTATAAGTTGTTCTAACATGCACGAAAATGGTATAGATGGATAGATTGGATTTTTCTGATCATTTTCATATATAATTTATCTTATTTGGAGTTATAGATAATTTTCCATGAATTTTAGAAGTTTTGGGCATTTTCTGGAATTTTCTGAATTATTTTAAATCCAGAAAATTATTAACTGCATCAGCATTGTGTCACTGTGACGTCACCAAGTCAACTACAGCTGACCACATCAAACCTGACCAGTGGGGCCCCCTAGTCAGTCACACAGAGCTGTCTGGGTCATCGACTAGTGGGGTCAGGTCAACAACCACGTCAGCAAGTCAACACTAATGTGTGGGGTCGGTCAACAGGTGACGTGGCCAGGTTAAACTGACCGGTGGGCCCTGTGGGTTTAGTTTAATCTAAAAAGAATCTAAACCAGGGTTAATTCGGCAGTGGGGCCTGTCTGTAAGTGGCTCTACGGTTAATTAGCAATGTCATTAGCTGCTAATGATGGGGCCACGTCGACCTCGTCGGAGTTTAGCCGGCGGCGAGCATAGAACACGGCGGCGCATGCCGGATTTACGATGGAGGCGTCGGCTTAGCGCGCTGAGGGCACCAGGGCATAGCCCTTACTCGCCCGCATCAAGAGGAGGCGGTGTTGGGCGCGGTGGTCGCCGGAATCATGTCGGCATGAGCTTTGGCAGCGGCCGGAGATCAGGTGGGTGTGGGGCTAGTGCTGCGATGTGCAAAGGAGTGAGGCGAAGGTCTAGCGGGGCACTACGGATTGCGGGGAGCAAGTTGGACTCGTCGGGGTGACCATTTGGGTCACTGGAGCTACGTCGGCGACGAGCTCAAGCGGTGGCGGCTACGGTCGTCAAGGGGACGACGTCTACGGCTCGAAATAGAAGGGGAGGACAGAGGGGATCCACGCAGGAGCTCACAGCGGTTCGTTCGGTGGCCTCAGCAAGCTCGGGGAATCGTCGGAGTGAGCGCACGGTCGCCGGCGATCCCGGTGGCCCGAGGTTGCAGAAGACGGTGGTGAGGGCGTTCGAGGTCGAGGACGAGGTAGCCGAGCTACTGGGCACGCCGAGGGGTCGAGGGGGATGCTCTGGGTGCGGCAACAGCGAGCCGTGGCGAAGAACTCCGCTCGGGCTGCGCGGGAGAGAGAGCAGAGGAGGGGGAAGGGTTCCAGGGAGAGTGAGAGAGATCCAGGGGGTCGGGGCGATGTACGTGGCATTGTCGGCTGCGTCGGGCAGGAGCCAGGCAGGCAGGGAGGGAGGAGGTGGCCGCACGGCGGTGCACGCGTGTCAGGCATCCGCCCGTCCTCCTATCAAGGAGGAAGACGACAGGAGGAGGTTGCTAGGTGGGCTGGGCCGCCAGCTGGGCTGCACAGGACCTGGGCCAGCCAGGTAAGGCCAGGTAACTCTCTCTCTTTCATTTTTGTTTTTCTTTTTTCTGTAATTGTGGTTGGCTTTATTAAAAATGCCAGAGCATTTCCCAAAATCATGAAACTGACTATGGCTACTGTTTGGAATATTTCCAACAGTAAACATTTCAGTTTGTGATTATTTGGACATTTAATATATTTTATAGGGTTTAAATGCCCAAATGCAAATACTATATGATTTAATTCGGTGACCCCCAATTGACCTAGAAAAAAGTGGAATATTTTTGGCAGAGGTTCAAGACCAATCCAAAGATGATGAAATTTTTTGGGAAGGCATTTTAGGTTCATTGAAAATATTTTTATCTGAACCTAGTCGAATTCTTTCTGATGATAGGGTTTGGTCAATCCCCATTTCAACTTAAATATAATCTAAATATGATCCAACGAGATGCAAAACACCAGGAAGTACCAAAAGCTAGGGATGTGACAGTACTGGCTTATTTCCTATATGTATTCGTTTTTTTTCTCATTTGATTGCCATGTACACCTTGGTACGACCTAAATCGCCAGGGGCTCCATTCTGCCACATAAATGTCTTAAAAATAAAATAAGTCTTTAACACTTTTACAGTGCAAATTTGGCGTCACGAATATAGCATTATATGCAGCGGATGTGAATCATGTCTTTGGTCAATAGTTGGGTTGCATGGCTCCTGTGGTTATTGCCTTACGTTCCGCTTGTTCGGCTAAGGCAGTAGAGGGAGAACTATTGCAATTGTGTTTCCAGCTTATTCGGATAAACACTTAAGTAGAGAAAGCCGAAAATTGACTGTCATGGTGCGGCGAGAGCTGGTCAGCTATTCGGTGACTAACTACAAATCTCTTGTGATTTTGGCTGCATTATGTTATGGACCGGTCTATGTACGATCAGGCGTCTCCAGCACCCAAGTTCAGATAATCGAGCAACACCAAGGGCTGCTGTCGGCGTCCTGGGAACGGGGGTACCCAGACTTGATTGCCTCCGGCCTAGGGCGTGGCTCCACCAACGGCCTGGTACGACCCATCTTCATCAGCAACCACTCAAGACCCTCACGAGGGGCCATGCCTCGCGAGGCCGATGACACAAAGACCTCCCAGGGGTGGTCTCGCTAGGCTGGCTCCTGAGGAGCGGAGATATCTATGCAAGGGGCACCTCGCGAGGTTCGCGTGCCATGATCCAGGACGACCAAGGCTAGACGGGCGCCAACGGGCACAGAGTGCCAGTTTCCTCTTTGGTGCTAAGGAAGCAGGTGCAGGTGAGGAGTCCCGAGGCATCAGGCAGAGGTTTCCATATCTGTGCAACAAGACCAAGACTAGTTGGACGATAGGACAGAGGTCACCGCAGCGCCCACAACGGCGTCACCGCCAAAGCCTTTGGCAGGCGAGGACCACCTTTTGTCAGGATAACTTGTACTAGTTGTCTCCCTTCGAAATTGGCTGTTGTGGGATCACTTCTCGCCTAAACATTTGGGAAGAGGACCAGGGCCTCTATAAATAGGGCTAGCCACCACCATAGCAAGGGACGGATCATCCAGACCATCCTAAAACACACCAGCTCATCGAGCTCAAGAACACCTCTCCTCGGGAGGCTGTTCATCCACTGTACTAGTTCATCCTTAGCCCGCGAGGCAATCCACCACAACACATTGGAGTAGGGTATTTCACCACAACGGTGGCCCGAACCAGTATAAACTCTCGTGTCTCTTGTTCCTTGGGTTCGGCGAGCTAGGCCTTGAGATCGTTGCGAGCGCGAGCTAGGGAGAGATCTTCGTGTGCACCCTAGTGTTCGAACCTCAAGGGTTAGCCAGAACCCGTAATCCGACATTTGGCACACCGGGTAGGGGTACGCTAAAGCCTTTCTTTCATTGATTCGTGCTCCGTTGCTCCACCACATCCATGTCCGACGCTTGCCGAGCACATGCTGAGCGTCGGGTCGCCCTCGCCGCCCTTATCGCTCAGACGGCGCCCATTGGCGGACCTCCCCACCGTTCTCCATCACCCACTGCCAAAGGCGCCACCAGCCCGGCAACAAACGAGCAGCAAGCTTCATCGCTGCACCCCTCCGTGCGGCGGGACAGACGTACCGCCACCCCGTCGCACTACAAAAAAAAGACACATCCGTGACATTTTGGGGCGAACGAAATTTTTTTCTGTCATACATATGACACTTCAATGACGATAATTGTGACAAAACCTGTTATCATCATAGATGTCGTGGGCTCCTACTTCTATGACAAAAAATCATGACAGAAAATGGGCTTTTCTTCCTGGGCGGGCTGGAGACGCAACTACATCACATTCTTTGGGCCGTCCATGACGGAAAAAACCATGGTAGAAGCGAGGGCGAGGAAAATTTCGGGGAGTTCTCGGTTACGGTGGGAGGTCGGGGGCCAACCGATGCGCGCTTCTCTCGTACACGTACGTGCGTGTGTGCGAGGCGTTGGCTCTAACTGAACCCGAGCGAGGCGTTGGGCTGTAACTGAACCCGAGCGATTGCACTACAGGCTACGTGTTACTGAACCCGAGCGATCGATCGATGGCTGTTAACTGAACCCGATCAAGCGATTCCTTCACTACTACTGCTAACTAAAGCCGATCGATGCTGCCTCCGGATGAATAGTGAGTGTTGCGGGGGGGGGGGGGGGGTTTGATGAACAGTTCCCAGTGGGGGTGGATGAACAGGACCCCGTGGTGTTCCCTCTGGATGAACAGGACCCTGATCGATCGAGCCGGTTGGGGCTAGATGAACAGGACCCCGTGGAGGGCTGGATGAACAGGACCACTCCGTGGAGGGCAGGATGAACAGTAGCCCGTGGAGGGGTGGTTGAACAGGAGCCCATGGAGAGGGCTGGTTGAACAGTAGCCGGTGGAGTAGCGCGCGATGGAGGCTGGATGAATAGGAGCCCGTGGATGAACAGTCGCAGGTGGAGGCTGCAGGAGGTTGACGGTGGATGAACAGTAGCTCATGGAGGCTGGAGGGAGTCGACGGTGGAGATGAACAGTATCCCATGGAGTCCCGTTTTGCGGTACGCCACACCCCTCCTGATGAACAGGACCCCCGTTTCGACCATAGAGCTACAATACAAGTCCGTTTCGTCCGTTTTGCGGTACGCCACACCGCTCCCGATCAATAGGACCCCCGTTTCGACCATAGGAGGTCCGTTTCCTCCGTTTTGCAATACGCCAAACCCCTCCCGATGAACAGGATCCCGTTTTGAACGTGGCCGGTCGAACACAAGGCCGTTTCCTCCGTTCTGCGGTACGCCAGGCCTCGTTTCCATCGCCTGTTCCGTCCAAGCCCTCCCGATGAACACGACGCATTCGGTTGCCTCCGCATGAACACGACGCATTCTGTTGCCTCCCCATTAACACGACGACGACGCTGTTTCTCCGTTCCGACCCAGCCATGTACACGAGCCCTGGCCGTACATATGCGTGAGTAGGCGTTCGAGACCCCGCCCGTATGTACACATACGTGGCCGTATTTTCTTTCTTGCACCCTGGCCGCTGTACGTACGTGTACATGCTACGTGCGCGCCTCTACTACGACACGTGCGCGCCTCTACATTGACCAGTATATATGTACGTACACGTTCGCGACCAGAATGACAATGCTACGTACGCTTCGACCAAGTGGGTCCCGACTGTCAGGCACTTCCTTGCGTGCGAAGATGTAGCTGGTGGGTCCCAGCAGTCAGGGGAAAACGTTTTTTTTGTGAAATATGGTGGCCCGTCCGGTGGATCCCTGCAGTCAGGTGGAGGAATAATTATTTTGCGTGTAATAAGGAGGCACTTCCTCGCTGCGGCCGTGGACCCAATTGTCAGCGTCTCCACGCATAGTACTCTTTTGATGGAAGTCCGTCGTTGACCACATTGACCACACCGCGCCGACAGCACCACGGCGGTGGACGACGGCGAGGCCTAGGAAGGGGACTACGCGGAGCCGGGCAAGACGTGGCAGTGGATGCCCGCACGGAGAGGAGTACGAGGGTTCACTGGTTCGGCTGCGGTGTGAGGCTGCCGTCGCCGCAGGGCCTGGCCAGCAGTGGGAATAGTAGGGGGCGGTGAGGCCTCTGCGGCAGCACAGCCGGCCACGGGACGCAGGAGCATGCGGCACGACCGGCGCTGCTTTGGGCGGCTGGAGCAAGATGACCAGAGGTTGAAGAAGCACTACGGCCGTTGGATGGACATCGTACGGTCACTGGAGCTAGAATCGTTCATATTGACTAAGTTGACAAAGCCCTTCGTCCCCATCAACTTAGTAGGCCCACAAGTCAGCCTCCCACCAAGGTGGGTCCCAGCTAGTCAGGGGAGTATTCATTTTTTGTGCGTAATAAGGACGCACTTCCGGTGGGTCCGAGCTGACAGCGGGGGGAACGTTTTTTTGCGAAATACGGTGGCCCGTCCGGTAGGTCCTAGTAGTCAGGGGGAAACGATTTTTTTGCAAAATACTGGTGGCCCGTCCGTTAGGTCCCCGTTGTCAGGTGGAGGAATAATTATTTTTCGCGTAATAAGGAGGCACTTCCTTGCGGCTGCCGTGGACCCAGCTGTCAGCCTCTCCACGTACAGTACTCTTCCGATGGAAGTCGGTCATTGACCACATTGACCACGCCGCGCTGAGAGCACCACGGCGGTGGACGACGGCGAGGCATAGGAAGGGGACGACGCGGAGCCGGGGAAGACGCGGCAGTGGATGCCCATGCGGAGAGGAGTATGAGCATTCACCGGTTCGGCTGCGGTGTGAGGCTGCCGTGGCTGCAGAATAACATGCGGTGTGGGTGAGTAGAGGGGCGCTGAGGCCTGCGCGGCAGCACAGCCAGCCATGGGAGGCGGGAGTAGGCGGTCCCGCCGGCGTTGCTTTGGCGGCTGGAACAAGAAGATCAAAGACTGAAGAAACACGACGGTCGTTGGATTGACATCCAACGGTTACGTATGCTAGAATCATTTTTTGACGTATATAATAACTAAAAAAATCTTTCATACGCGTCAACTAAACAGGCCCACAAGTCAGACCACTCCCTCTTTTTTTAATAATTTATATATAGCTCATGGAAACTTCTTATGCAATCTATTGCAGTCGTTTTTTTGGTTGGCCAGGGCCAATTTCGCATATTTCTGTGGGTCCCAAATTATTTTTAATACCGAAATGTCCAGCCAGATTTTAAGTACTTTGAAGATATATTTAAATTAGGTTAATGCCTAGTGAAATAGGAATCTGAAAATGTAATAAAATTCAGAAATTATAAAGTAATTGCCAATTTGTCATTTGTTTTTATATTTACAACCCATTTCATATTACTTTCAAGATTTGTAGGCATCTTGAAAGAGTTGCAGCCCATCAGGGCGTAGAAAAATAAGTAGGCCTGGATTGGCTATTTTACTGAAAAAATAAACTGGGCTCATTTTCACAAAGAAAAAATAGCTGGGCTGGTCACATGATGAACATAAAATATAAGCCTGGGCTAGACGGGCCACAGCCCAGTTCAAACCCTGCTACGTCTCAACAATACCAAACAAAAAAATACTGCTCGAGTAGCTACGTCCCAGGTGTCAGCCGATCTTGTGTTGTTCTCTTGTCTATTGACTATATACGCTCACAATGTCGTGGGTCCCAGATGTCAGGAAAACACTAGGAGGAAGCATTTTATTTTTCCATATGCTGACGTGGTGGGCCCCTACTGTCATCCTCTCCACGTACTTCTGCCCATTCCTGTTGTTTGTTGACCATGTTGACAACGCGAGAGGGCGGCACCGCGGCGAGCGCATCAAAGCGCGTGGAGGACGTCGGCATTAACGATTTAGGAGACGGTGGGGCGGCGATGCGTGCGCTGAGGCGCAGCCAACCGTGGGAGGCGGAAGCAGGCGGCCCCACCGGCGCTAGTTTGGTTTGGCGGCTGGAGGAAGACAGGACTGAAGAAACACGACAGACCGGAAAAGCAGCAGGAGTACTTAACAACCTTAACTGAAACCAGCAGGGGGACTTAACAACCAAAGATGAAAGAAGTATGAGTACTTATACAGGTTCAACCGTACAAAGCACGCCTCGAACAGTGCTACTTTGCCTACAGTTAACCAAGGGTGAGGCCGCCAAGCCCCAGGACAAGGCCCAGGCGCCACCCCGCGCATCCACAACCTTCTAAAAGCGGCTTCATCTCGCAACGTGGTCAATGAACAGGATATTCGCTTTAGAGCCATGGAAAAGCATGAACATAATCTTCTGTCCTATTCTCCAAGATGGACGGGCCTTCATTATTTGAGACCACCCATGAATAAATATCTTTTCACCTCCAAGGGGAATTGAGTAGGTCGACATAAACATCATGTTGTGACCAAGTCCAAGTCTGACTCGACCATGGTCATGCATCTGTATAGGAACAATAGAACTCGGCAGTTCCTGTTTCAAGAAGATCTTAGCTATAAAACTGTGTATAAGCAATAGTTTATGAACAACATATATAACAGAAAACAGCTCGTACCATAAGTTTCTCGACATAGTTGGACCTATTCAATGAGTGCAGCAGTGGCACACATATCCCACGTGGCCTTCCACCATTGAAACGCCCCACAAGGACCTCAAGACGATCAATAAAGTGTACAAACTTGTGGATGTCGATCCAGTCAACTTTAGTGCCATTAGTAATAGCCGAGTTATTACAGAGTAACAAATGAGCAGACTGCTTAACTCTGAAAAAACCTACACGCGCCACCAATTATAAGAAAATATTTGTTAGAAGTAGCATCTTCGTGAGAGATTCGTTGCTACTTCTAAAGTTAAATTGTGATTAGTTAGACAGAATAGGTGGATTAATAAGTAATCGAGGCAACAAGCAAGAACCAGATACAAAGCTAACATGGATGAACAATTGGAACGACGTCGGGGTGGAAGATCGCCGTGAAGATGAGACCAGGTTCTGCTATTTCCATCAACATTCGTGCGCCGACTTTCAGTCCGTAACACTTGAGAAAGTTTATCCAAGTTCGGCCATAAAACAGCAGCGATCTTCTTGGTTCATGAACCCAACTCGGAACTTATATCCATGGCTTGTCCTCACTATGACCATTAAACTAGTGTATTCAGTTATGGCAAGGCCGACCATCTTGAGTACATGTGTTCTGGCAGAGCAAATAATACACTGCAGGAAAAATAATATGAGAACACAACATGTTCAAAAAAACCCCACCCTCCCGGATAGAAAAGAGGATTCTAGGAACATACTGTGCGCGTTTCAAAAATGATGTGTTAGGATGAGAAGGAACAAGTGTGGCGTCTCGCCGAGGGCGCAAAAACCTGTAGGGTACTCGCACTTTGGGCACTGCAAATGAAACACACTTGATTCAGTAGGAAGAAAAATGCATCAACGGCGGCGGCTGCCATCCTAGGATTACCTGCGACCAAGGGACTTAGGTTTATCAGGGATGGATGAAGAATCCGTACCTGGTTCTCCATGAAAAAACCCTATGCAATCGCCAAGAGGGGGTTTTCTCTGAACAAGCAGACGAGGGAGAAGGGGATTCAGGCCCAGTGAAATATTGCCGCTTTGTCCGTCCAGCTTATTGCTAAAGCTAGAAAGGGGGGTTGTGATTTAACGGCTCATTGGGCATTACTGCGGCGCTATGACCGGGGTGTGTCTACCATGAAGTTGTGCACTCTAATTTGTGCATATGGCACGTGGACCCCGTTGCCGGTTGCCCCACATATCAGCGAAAGGAAGTAGAAAGACAGGAGTAACTAGTTACACATAAATATATTTTTTGACAGAGAGATACTCCCTCTATAAAGAAATATACAAATCTTTTATACCACAGGCTCACCTTGCCGAGAAATATACTCCCTCTGCAACGCACAGGCATTATGGTGGTTTAGCTTTTTTTATGGGGGTTCAGCTGAGAATATAATACTCAGATAGGCTCACGGTTCTAGACTTTGGGCCGTAGGCCGACCCTGCATGTTTGGGGGCCCATGTGTTCTACCTCAGTGCTTTTCTTATTGCAAGCGATCGGTACGGCGCTAGTTTTAGATGTTGTCGCAAGGCGAACACAAAATTGAATAAAGCACGACAGCTGTTGGAATGAAATCAAACGACAGTTCCTAACCAGGAATCAGAGTTGCAATTCTATCAATGATATGCCATGTGATAAATAATACTGTCGTACTACTTATACACACAGGACACTTGTTTCACCTTGCCAGATTATTACATCAAAATCTCTCGGAGGATAGATCAGTTCGGCAGTTGCGTGCTGCTACTGAAGAATTTCAAAGTTGATTTGGACCAGCTCTCCTTGCCGAGAAAGTTCGATTTTGACATCATCCCCTACCGCAAGATATGATTTAGATTTGAACCTTGACCATCCTTTAGCATCAATCATCATGCGACCATCCTTTGTACTTATGGTATATTGAGCAGGTTCATTCACACTAAGGCTGCGCATGGTAAGAGAAACTTGGCCGCGGTCACCCGGATTGTTGAACGACTCCCTAGTTGCTCTAGAAATTCTCTATTTGCAAACAAGAAGACATACCCAAATAGTTAGATCAACACAGTGAATCATGTGAAAAAACATTGTAAGAAAAAAGAACGAAGCACTTGGGCGGCCAATGCTTACCAAGAAGGTCGACATGTTGGTTTTTGTAAGGAATTTGGTATATGAAGTGCGAACTGCAGCCCAGTATGTTGCCGGTGCAACTACACGGGCCAGAGCAGATGCAAGTGCAAGTGTTGGTGCAGGTGTCGAAGCCGCTGTTGCTGCCGGAGATGGTGCTCCTTGTAGAATTGGTGCCGCTATCGGAGGAGGTGCCGGTGTCGATGCCCGATCCTCCGGTAGATCAGACTAATCCTCTGACGCGGTTGGTGCCCAATCCTCAGCTGGATCAGACTCAACCGTGGACGCTGTCAGTGCTAGAGCAACTGCCGGTGCTCGATCTGTGCGAGACAGCGGCGATCGTGTCTGGTTTTCTATGATCAGCTTTCTAACTTGACTAGGATCCGTGACCGTGGTCCAGTCTATTTCTTCATTTCTTTTAAACGCGAGGACTAATTGTGGCGTTTTTGTTAAACCAAACTAAAGTTCATCATAGGGATTCAGCTTGTACTCAGACAACAGACTGACCCAATTTTTTCCAGTAATATAAGTGATGGACGGTGCCTTCGTTACTGACACGACATAAGAAGTGAAACCTGCAAAAATAGCGATCGTAGAGCAAACCAAATGGTTTATTTTGTGATGAATGTCACATGGCAAAACCTGCATAGTAAAATTGCTGGAAAAGAAAGAAAATATGACATTAAATCAATAAGATTTAGACAGTAAATCAACAAGATTTACTTGATGTGACACACGTGAATCCTTACCAGGAAATCACTATGTTGAAGTACTAAACAGAAGATTGATCGTCCAACTACGCATGGCATGCAGGGGCCCCGCCTACTCCCACAAGCAGGACAGTCCAAAGGTTGTGACAAATCGTATGGACCGAACATCCATGGGGCTGGAAATCCTGGTGGGTTTGATAAACCCTGCAATGCATACATATATTGGAGTGTAACCATAATTGATAGACCGTCCTCACAAAAAATATGATAGGGATACTTCAAAAATATATAGACTGAATTGAGTGGACAGACATTAAGATAGGCCATTCTCAGGACTGACCACACACCAAAAGCGGCAGTACTAGTAAACAATATAGGGTTCACAAACACAAATCAAGTACTGAACAATAGTACTTACTACAGACAAGCAAAGTTGCACTAACTAAACTCTGCAGACTATTTTTTGCCACCGACCTACGGGATGAACCCCGCATAACTGACTAGGCCATGGACTTCGTGTGAGATGTCTACATGCACCATCACCATCTTGTCAACCTTGGAGAACCTAACAGAGTGGTCTTTCCACTCATAAACATGATGATGAAGAGAGGCCGCATCAGATTTGTTGGGAAGCTTTGCAAGAACCACACCCTTCGTAATCGAAGGCACAGCTAGGAAATTGTTGTGGTCAAGTACAACCTCGAGAACACGCCTGACAACAATGCTATAGGAAAACACTAGTTCAGGACACGTGGCGACAAGGACACATCAGCTGGATAGTTCAGCAGTAGAACTCATCATCAGCTCTTCCAGTTCACATGGCATGACTTTGAGAACTTCATCTCCACCGCGGACCTAGTTCTAATTCAAACAGAAACCATATTTTATTACTACCTCAGTTCAGAAATATAAGATGATTTTCGATATTATACTCCATATATGACTACATATACGCACAGAAATGAGTGAACAAAGACACTAGAACATGTCTTCAAAGGCATGAGAGCAGAGAGATTACATGCAATATCCATTACACAAGTTACTGAGGCAAATATACCCTCTTAAAAGGTAGCATTGATGTTCATAAAGTACTCCCTCTGTCCAAAAATTCTTGTCTTAGATTTGTCTAGATACGGATGTATCAAGTCACATTTTAATATTAGATACATCCGTATCTAGACAAATCTAAGACAAGAAATTTTGACAGAGGGAGTAGTTGAAAGTAATCTATAAGAAATCAGTGTCAACCTCTCACTCTCACATGTTTTCGTCAAAAGAGGAATTTAGAACCGTCATTTGGCACACAAAAATCACATGCAAGATCACCCAGAAAGTTGTACTACTAGTACTAGTACTGCGTGTTAGATGAAAAAACACGATCAAGATTGAGAAAAAGATCTTCAAGAAGAGATATTACCTGGACTTGCTTAATGAGGGATCCCGGAGAGGGGGGCTTGGACAAGGCGATGTCTTTGAGCTTGTCTGCGGTAGTCTCGGCAGGGTGCTTGCGCTTCTTCGTACCATGAGCCTCGACGGTTTTAGCCGGAGCCATAGACATCACTTCGGCCGGTGCTCCAGCGTCCATCAAGAAATTGTCAAATAGAAATAAAAGAAAAGAAACCATAATCACAAACCCAAAAGAAGAAAAGAAAGGGAGTTATAGGATCAGTCTCGGGGTTGCAAGACAGGGCCTTGGCCAGAATCAACACCATTGATGCGCTCACCTTTCCTTCTTTGGAAGAGAAGAACAATGGCAGAAGTAGGTTGGGGTTTTCTTGAAGAAATGAGGCACAAGATGAGGCAGAAGCGAGGGTTGGGTAGAGAGGAAGCTGAGAGAGAAGAGTGAAATGATGGTTGCTTCATCCGTCCAACTTACTGCTGGAAAGGAGGGGGTTTTGTGATCTGACGACTCATTGGGCATTACTACGGCGCTTCGTTCGTGGTAGTCTACCGTCACTCTACTACGGAGTAATTTAGTGCATGGCTGGTGGACCCCGATGCTGGCTGTCCCACACGTCGGCGAAAGTGAGTAATTTAGTGCATGGTTGGAGGAGGATCCGCACGGTAGAGCATGTACACTACTTTTCAGAAGAAAAAATGATTACAACAAGCGTTGCCACTCTTACGACGGAGGAGTGCGAAACACGGCAACCACTTGAACATACACAGTGCTCCTACTACTAGGCATGTGCAGTGGTTCATACGTCAGTACTACACAATCTTGTTGCTAGTGTAGTAAGATATGACGATAACAAATGATGTTGTCGGATTTCGGGTTCTGGCAGACCCTTAAGGTTCGAACACTGGGGTGCACGCGGAGATTACGCCTTCTACCTCTCCGTCTCACAAATATCTAAATTACTGAAAGAACTGCACAAGAGACACAAGATTTATACTGGTTCAGGCCACCATTGTGGTGTAATACCCTACCCCAGTGTGTGGTGGGTGGATTGCCTCTTGGGGCTGATGATGACGAACAATACAAGGAAGAATAGCCTCACGAGGGTCTGTTCTTGGCTGGGGTGATGAACTGCTAGGGGGAGTTCAACCACCTTTCTCTCTTCTCTCTCTCTCTCTCTTCTTGTAAAACCGAACGAATGAACCCCCTTGCTATGCGGGTGGCTGGTCCTATTTATAGAGGCCCTGGTCCTCTTCCCAAATATTGAGCGGGAAGGGAGCCAACAATGGTGGGCTAATTTGAAGGGGGACAGCAAGTATCAACTATCCTGACAAAAGCAGTCTTCGCCTGAGCAAAGCTCTGGTGATGACGCCGTCTTGGGCTCCACGGTGACCTCCGTCTCGTAGTCCTCCTGGTCTTGGTCTCGTTGCACCGAAATGGCAACCTTTGCCCGATGTCTTGGTACTCCGCGGCTGCGCTTGCCCCCTTTGCACCAAAGAGGAAAGGAGGACGCTGCGCGGCCTGGCACCCGCCTGGCACCCCGAGTCGTCATGGCTTGCTTCACGGGTACCTCGTGAGGTACCCCGCCTTGATCTCTCCGCTTCCTCGCGAGCCAGCCTGACGAGGCCGTGCCTGAGGAAGCTCCGTGTCGTTCGCCTCGCGAGGCTTGGCCCCTCGCGAGGGTCTTGAGTCTTGTGTTGATGAAGATGGGCCGTGCTGGGCCTCCTTTGAGCCACGCCACAGGCCGCAGGTAGGCAAGTCTGGGGACCCCCGTTCCCAGAACGCCGACAGTAACCCCCGGGCCCAAGGTGCGCCTGGACTTGGCCGTGCCGAGAGGCGAAAGGGCAAGGGCGAAGCGCCGCGGGCCCTAACATCCTGTGGCCTTGGGCGCCGCGTGGCGGTTGATGGGACGTGGGCGTCTCCACTTCCCCATGACGCCTTGGTGATCGTGCGAGTTGGACAAGTCCCTGCATGCAGATCATGTTATGATTACCTGCGATCATGGGGGCCAGCGGTTGGCCTTCGCCGGCTATAAGGACGGCACCTCGTGTGCCCTTCCAATCCATCTCTTCTTGCTCTCTCATTCGCCTCAGTTCTCGCTCCGTCTTGGTGTGATGGCTCCATCGAGGAGGTACTCGGCTGCAGAGAAGGGGAAGGCCCTCCAGGTTGGTCCTGCCTCTCCCCCGCCCAAGCGCGGTTGTGGGCGCCCTCGGAAGCATCCGGTGGCCGCCCCGGCCGCGTTCGGTGGCCATGGGGGCGGCTCCCAGCGCAGCGGTGGGCGAGCCGCCGTAGCCGAAGGACGCGCCTGGGTCGCGCGTTCTCCCAGGCTGCGCTTTCGCGCTGTGCAGGTGCTGCCAGAGTTCGTTGTCTGGTCGGTGGAGCCGACTCGCGCCCGGCTCCCGCTCCCTCGCTTCCTCCTTGGTGAACTCCCGGCTGGCGCTCCTGGCGGCCTCTGGCTCCAGGCGGAGGGCTGCTGCAGCAGGTCCTCGTGGGTCGCGCTGGAGGTCTCCGCCAGTGGGGGCTTGGCCTTCACTCGTGGCTGGCAGGCGTTCGCCCGCGCTCATGGCCTGGAGCGTCGGTGCACTCTGCACTTCAGGTTCGACGGCGACGCCACCCTCTATGTGAGGGTGTTTGGGGAAGATGGTCGCCGCGCGGGGTGCTGCCCTGAGGACGACGATCGCGTCCGCGGGCCCCGCTCCGATGGAGATGGAGGAGATAGCGCCCGCGGGGATGGAGGCATCCGCGACTCCCCAAGCTTCGTTAGCTCTTCCTCAACCGACTCCTGCAGCGGTGGCAGCAGTCCTCCCCCGCGCCGTCGAGCTTGCTTGGGAGGTGGCGGTTCGTCCGCCCGCCATCTTGCCCCGGTGAAGCGCGAGAGGGAGTCCGCCTGAGGCCCTGAGGCAGCCCGTGTCGCCTCCGCGGGCCAATGTGAGGGGGGCTGCGCCGGGCTCGTCTTTTTGCTTTCTCTTTTGTTCCCTGTGTAAGACAGAACAGCTGCATGGAGCCCCCTTGGGGCGAGTTGGGAAACATTTCCATTTTGGCTATTACCTTGATCTCGTTTTTTGTGCCTCTTGATTTCTCGCCTGTGCGTAGATAGTTTTCGACCCCTGCCGGGGGGTGGGGCGACCGACCCAGGCCCTGTGTGCGCGTCGCGGTGCCTGAGGGGCATGGACTAGAAGGGGTGCTCCTGTAATGTGCTAGGGTCATGAAAACCTTCCTGCGGCTAGGGCAGAAACCCTCGCGAGGACGTCTGAGCACCATCCCTCGCGAGGTTGTTTACGAGAGAAACCAAAGCAAGGAGCGAAAATCGACGAACCACAAATCAGCAACAGCGACAACTTCTATAAGACTCCAAATGCAAACAAACACGTCAACTGCAGAACGCAAATGAAAAAGCCGCGTCCGGCACCTAATCTAGTCTTCGACGTCTTCTCACCAGCGCGGAGCTAAGTGCTGCCACTGGGCGGGGAGGGAGCCCTAGGGCCTGAGGCCGGTGCTCCTGACACTTCGGGGCGTGTACAGCCCCACTCATTTTTACGTGAGAGTGTCACGGGGCGGCGAGCTTCACAGGCATTGGCCTTGCTTCACAGGCTCCGGGCCTTTTCCCAAGCGATAGCTTCACAGGCGCTCGCCTTGCTTCACAGGCTCTGGGCCTTTTCAAAGAGATGATCTTCACAGGTTCTCACCTTGCTTCACAGGCTCCGGGCCTTTCCAAAAAGAGATGATCTTCACAGGCACTCGCCTTGCTTCACAGGCTCCGGGCCTTTTTCCAAAGCGATGATCTTCACAGGCACTCGCCTTGCTTCACAGGCTCTGGGCCTTTTTCCAAAGCGATGATCTTCACAGGCACTCGCCTTGCTTCACAGGCTCTGGGCCTTTCCGAAGCGATGATCTTCACAGGCACTCGCCTTGCTTCACAGGCTCCGGGCCTTTTTCCAAAGCAATGATCTTCACAGGCACTCGCCTTGCTTCACAGGCTCCGGGCCTTTTTAGGGGTAGAACCTCCGGAGGTACTAGATGTTCCACCCGTTCTGGACCGGCACTCCCTCCTGAGTCTCCAAGCGCGCGGAGCCGGGCCTGGAAACATGAACAACCTTGAACGGGCCCTCCCACATGGGAGAGAGCTTGTGCAATCCCTCCCTAGAGAGGACTTGCCTGAGCACGAGGTCTCCTACCTCAAGGGTCCTGGGGCGGATGTTGCGGCAGTGGTACCGCCGCAGCGCTTGCTGATACCTCGCCGTTCGCAGCGCGGCCTCCTGGCGACGTTCCTCCCCCAACACGAGGTCCATCCCCCGCATGGCCTCCTGCTGTGCCTCATCGAACGCTAGGACCCGCGCGGAGCGACGTCTGACCTCGTGAGGGAGGACTGCCTCCGCTCCGTAGACCAGGAAGAATGGGGTTTCCCCAGTCGGTTTGGTCGCGGTGCTGCGGATGGACCACAACACGGACTGAAGCTCGTCGTACCAACCTCGGCCACAAGCCTCCAGCTTCTTCTTTAACGTCCTGGTCTTGAGGCCCCTCAGGACCTCTGCGTTGGCTCGCTCGGCCTGGCCGTTGCTTCGGGGGTGCGCCACTGAAGCGTAGCATATCTGCGTTCCAAGGTTAGCACAGTATGTTTTGAAGAGGTTACTGGTGAACTACGAACCGTTGTCTGTGATGATGCGGTTTGGCACCCCGAACCGGCTCACGATGCCCCTAATGAACTTGACCGCGGAGCCCGCGGGGATGGTGCGGACGGCCTCCACTTCAGCCCACTTAGTGAACTTGTCCACAGCGACATAGAGGTAGCGGTAGCCCCCTGGCGCCCGAGGAAACGGGCCCAGGATGTCCAGCCCCCAGACTACGAATGGCCACGAAAGGGGGATAGTCTGCAAGCCTCCTGCTGGCTGATGGATCTGTTGGCATGGAACTGGCAGGCTTCGCAAGCCTTTACCAATTCGATTGCATCGTTGAGCGCAGTGGGACAATAGAAACCGCTACGGAATGCCTTGCCGACGAGGGTCCATGATGATGAGTGGTGCCCGCAGTCCCCGCCGTGTATGTCCTCCAGTAGTTCCTTTCCTTGTTCCCTGGAGATGCAACACAGAAGTACATCGTTTGGTCGCTTCCGGTAGAGTTCTCCATCTCTGATGCAGTATGCCGTCGCCTGCCGCGCCACTCGCTCTGCTTCCTCCTCGCTCTCCGGCAAGGTTCCTTGCGTCAGGTAGCTCCGGAGCTCTGTGATCCAACAACCCTCCTGAGGTTCCATCGCCAGGAGCAGGCACACCCCTGAGGCTGGGCCACAGGTCGGAGCTCCTGAGGTAGGTGGCTAGGGGAGCTCCTCCAAGGGCTGAGCCGTGTTTGATAGCGACGGCAGAGCTGAGGGTTTGAAGAGCCGCTCCTCGAAAACGCCAGGCTCCTAGGGTAACCGCCTGGACGCGCGCTTGGCGATATCGTCGGCCTCCTGATTGGTGTCGCGAGGCACATGCTGCAGTTCCAGCCCCCAGAACTGCTTTTCCATCCTGCGGACCTCCGCTAGGTAGGCCTCCATATGCTCGTCCTTCGACTCGTACACCTTGTTGGAGAAGTTGACTAGGAGCTGCGAGTCACCCTTGACAGTGAGGCGTTTCACCCCCAGGGCTACTGCGGCCTTCAACCCGGCTATTAGTCCCTCATATTCTGCAATATTGTTGGAGACCTTCTCACCTTGCTAGAAACAGAGCTGCACGGCATAGTAGAGCTTATCCTAAGTGGGCGATATAAGCACCGCCCCGGCCCCAGCACCATGTCTGGAGAACGCCCCGTCGAAGTGCATGACCCAGCCTTCTAGCGCCTCGCTCCCCGGGGAGAGGGACCGATCCTCGTCGGCCTTGAGGCCTGGTGCCTCCGTCCATTTTGCCACAAAATACGCCAACGCTGCTCCTTTGATGACCCTGGTTGTGCTGAACTCGAGCTGAAATGCCTGCAGCTCTATGTTCCACTCAACGACCCTTCCGGCTGAGTTAGGGCTCCGGAGCACTCTCTCTAGGGGGTATGACGAGACGATTTTGATGGGATTCGCCTGGAAGTAGTGATGCAGCTTGCGCGAGGCTACCAGTAGCGTGAGGAGGAGCTTCTGAGGCATTGGGTACCGTGCCCTTGCGTCCCGTAGCACCGTGCTAACAAAGTAAACTGGGTGCTCGACAAGGCTGGGAGCATCTGGGGTTGCTGCGCCCTCGGGAGGTAAGGGCGCCTCACGGGGCGACGTGGCCTCGGGAGGTGGACCATCTGGTCAGGCGGCCTCTCCTGCCCCCGGTGCATTCCTCGGCAACTGACCCTCCTCAGCTGCGGTTGTGGCTTCTGCAGGCTTTCCTTGTTCCCGTTTTGCCCTGCCCCGGACTGCCGCTGCGGCCTTGACTTGGCGCTCCTCCCTAACCGCCACCAGGGCCGCGCTGGCAGAGTAGGGTGTGGCGGCGAGGTACAGCAGCAGGGGCTCCTGAGGGCGCGGAGCCACCATGACTGGGGGACTGGTCAGGTACCTTTTGAGATCTTGAAACGCCTTATCTACCTCTTTAGTCCATTCAAAGGGTCCTTTTTTCTTCATCAGCTTGAAAAAAGGCAGCGCTCGCTCCCCCAGTTTGGAGATGAAGCGCCCTAGCACGGTCATGTGCCCAGTGAGCTTCTGCATTTCTCTGAGGGTCTTTGGCAGGCTCAAGTCCTCGACCGCCTTGACCTTCTCGGTGTTGGCCTCAATGCCATGATGGGACACGAGGAATCCCAAAAGCTTGCCCGAGGGGACGCCGAACACACATTTCTCCGGGTTGAGCCGTAGGTTTACTGCATCGAGGCTCACGAAGGTCTCCTCCAGGTCTTGTATCAGGGTCTTGGCCTCTCGAGATTTTACTACGATGTCATCAAAACATAAGCTTCGACATTCTTCCCGAGTTGCGAGCCCAAGGTGATGTGCATCAGCCGCTGAAAGGTTGCCCCTGCATTACGCAGTCTGAACGGCATGCACGTATAGCAGTACACCCCACACGGGGTCAAGAAGGCAGTCTTCTCAACGTCTTCCACCGCCATCTTGATCTGGTGATACCCGGAGAAGGCGTCCAGGAAGCACAGCAGGTCGCACTCCGCAATGGAATCGACTATCTGGTCGATGCGGGGGAGCGGAAACGGATCTTGCGGGCATGCCTTGTTGTGGTTGGTGAAGTCGACACACATGCGTTCTTTCCCCACTTTCTTGGGCTCAACGACAGGGTTGGCCAACCAATCCGGGTATCGGACCTCGCGAATGACCCCAGCGGCTTCTAGCTTGCGGGTCTCTTGAACAATGAAGGCCTGCTTTTCCACGGACTGCCGCCTGGCCTTCTGCTTCACGGGGCACACATTTGGGCACACGTTGAGGTGATGCTCGATGACGCTCCTGGGGATCCCCGCCAGCTGATCCGCCCCCCAAGCAAATACCTTCTTATTCGCGCGCAAGAACTTGACCAAGGCCTCCTCCTGCTCAGGCTCAAGGTTGGCGCCTATGGTGAAAGTTGCACTGGAGGACCCGTCCTCGTCGACGGGTATCTGCTTGGTCTCTGCCTTGTCCTGGGTTAACAACTGCTTCTTCTTGGCGGGCGCAGCCCCCTTGGGCTCAGGGGTCTCCGCGTTGACAGGCCGTGCCGACGCTGCTGTCTTGAAGGCGAGCTCGAGTACTCGCAGCGCGTCCCCGGTGTCCCCGCGCACGGTGAGGGTACCGTTGCTCCCGGGCATCTTCATGAGGTTGTACGCCGGGTGCATGGCGGCCATGAACTGGGCCAGTGCCGGGTAGCCGAGGATGGCGTTGTAAGGGAGGCCGACGGGGGTGATGTCGAAGTTGACCATCTCCGTGCGGAAGTTGTCGTAGGTGCCGAAGGTTACCGGGAGCCGGATCTGTCTCAGGGAGTCGGATGATCCGCCTTCGACGCCCGAGAAACATCGGCTGGGCCGTAGCCGCTCCCGGGGTATGCAGAATAGGTTGAAAGTCTCGACCAAAAGCACGCTGAGGCCCGCGCCGCCGTCGACGAGGGTCCTGGTGACGGCCACCTGGCAGATGGTGGGGGTGCACAGCAGGGGAAGCGCGCCCGAGCCGACCAGGTTGGTGGGGTGGTCCTCCGAGCTGAAGGTCAGATCGACCTCGTGCGCCGCTCGGTCCGGGGGAGCCCCCTACCATGCGGAAGCAGTGCTAACCCAGCGGGCAAAAGGCTTGATGTGGCGACTTGTGGGCGGCGCCCGCGAGCCGCCCAGGAGGGCCGCAACGACTGGAGGCGTCGGTGCCGCGGTGCAGTTGCTCTGTCGCGTAGGCGGATGCTGGGTGGTGTTTGGAGCTCGTTCCCCACCGAGCCGGTGGCGGTGTTGACGGCGGGCGGCAGGGGACGACGAGATCGCCCACCGGCAAGGGCCGCCGGGGCGGCGCGAGCCCGACTAGTGCCGCACATGGATGCGGCGGCCAGAGGAGGGCGGAGCGGTGGAAGACGGGTTCCGGCGCACCCCTACCTGGCGCGCCAAATGTCGGACCTGGGGTTCCGGCAGACCCTTAAGGTTCGAACACTGGGGTGCGCGCGGAAATCACACCTTCTACCTCCCCGTCTCACAAAGATCTAAACTACTAAAAGGATCACACAAGAGACACAAGATTTATACTGGTTCGGGCCACCATTGTGGTGTAATACCCTACTCTAGTGTGTGGTGGATGGATTGCCTCCTAGGCTGGTGATGATGAACAATACAAGGAAGAACAGCCTCGCGAGGGTCCATTCTTGGCTGGGGCGACAAACTACTGGGAGGAGTTCGGTCACCTTCTCTCTCTCTCTCTCTCTCTCTCTGTCTCTCTCTCTCTACTTGCTAGCCGGACCAACCAACCCTTTGCTACGCGAGTGGCCGGTCCCTATTTATAGAGGCCCTGGTCCTCTTCCCAAATATCGAGCGGGAAGGGAGCCAACAATGGCGGGCTAATTTGAAGGGGGACAGCAAGTACTCTTATCCTGACTAAAGGTGGTCTTCGCCTGCGAAAGACTCTGCGGTGACGCCGTGCTGGGCTCCATGGTGACCTTCGTCTCGTAGTCCGCTTGGTCCTGGTCTCGGTGCACCGAAATGGCAACCTTTGCCTGATGCCTCGGTACTCCGCGGCTGCGCTTGCCCCCTTTGCACCAAAGTGTAAAGAAGGACGCTGCGCGTGCTGGCACCCGCCTGGTGCCCTGAGTCGTCGTGGCTTGCGTCATGGGCTCCTCGCGAGGTACCCCGCCTTGAACTCTCCGCCTCCTCGCGAGCCAGCCTGACGAGGCTATGCCTGAGGATGCACCGTGTCGTCCACCTCGCGAGGCTTGGCCCCTCGCGAGGGTCTTGAGTCTTGTGCTTGATGAATATGGGCCATGCTGGGCCCCCACTTGAGCCACGCCGCAGGCCGCAGGCAGGCAAGTCTGGGGACCCCCGTTCCCAGAACACCGACAATGGTGGCGTCGCACCTTTTTGCGTGTATGATTGGATAGTCAAAAAATATTCTAGTGGCGCTTTTGATTTACCCACAAAATGGTTGAATTGCTTGTTTCTATGAACTGAGTTCGCAAATAATGTGAAGGATGCCAGTCTTTTCATCCTATTGTAGATTGCTTAGATCTCGATATGCCCAAAGTAATCGCATGAAATATACAGTAAAAGCTAGTGTGATGTGTTTGACTACAACTAGTCTGACTACACATCCTCATATATCATATCAAGGACGCACCATCTTACCAGATTAACCATTCGACTTAACCATGCAGTGTGGGAAGAAGAAAGTATTGGGACTGCATATCCAAGCAATTGATGCCATGGACTCCTTCGTACAACCTTGTAAGCGAAAAAGAAGTTGCAGTGTGCCTGTACAAAGAACTAGCGCAAGTTCAGTTACCTGCTTCTCGGAATTTTAGTTAGCCACTTATTGCAAAATTGTTCAATTACGTTGCTTGGCTTAATTTAGTTTGCTACTGATTACATAAAGGCACAGCCTGTTAATCATATTGTAGACTGCGCCTATCTATGTGTTTGATACTTACTGTTAAGAATTACCTGTTTGCCTTAACTTAAATATCTACTTGTTTGTTTAACTGCTTTGCTGCTGCAACAACGGGTTACAATGATGTTAATAACTACTTTTCAGCATCCAATTGAAATTATATAATTCCTTGTTTGTTTAACTGGTTTGCTGTTATAACTCCTAGTTGAGATGTTTTGCTAACTTCAACTTTTCTGAATCCAATCGGAACTTTAATGGCAAAACAGGTCAGCCCAAGATCAAAGAGCGAGGTCCCCATGGACGTTGCATCATCCCACAGTAGTGGCACCGGCCCAATCATGCATTATGAATTGCCAACTGCTGATGCTCGAGAGGCTAAAGTAGTGGTAGAAAGAGATTCTGCTTTTGCACTTAGAGATGAAGTTGACATGTTGAGGAAGCAAACATCACAATCACAAGTAGTACTCAAGACAACCATTAAATATTTGGTGGATTTCAAAACGAAGCAAGCTGAGACTGACCAGATTGTTAAGGTCCTGAAGGAAAAAAAGAAATTAAATTCCTACTTGGTAAATCATAGGAGAAATGTTCTTTCCATAGTTGAATAACCTTTGTGTTGTCTGTTCATGTAATCAATCAAACCATTTGTTTTAGAGATCATGTAATAATTGTTTTTTTTGTTTGTAATTTTATTTGAGCACAAGTCTGTATTAATTGATAAGACTCGGAGGCATTTCATTTGGATTGTTGTGCCAGACCTACAAATATGCCAATCGGGTTGAATGTGCATTCAACAATAGTAGTATAGATGGACCATAAGTGGCATGCATCGGAAAGGGCCAAGATGCTGGCTAAAAAAGGATCATGTTGTAGCAAAAAAAAGTACAGCCGCCTGGCTTATGTATGTTAGTTGATATTATTGATCCATATACTCTATAAGTGTTTATATGTCTGTTAGTTCCGTACATTCTTGGTTGATTTACTCGGTATTTGAATCTTGATACATCGCTTGTGTACATATCTAAATGGGAGTACACATTATGTTGCATGTGACATTTGAGTTGGACATGAAGTGTTCCAAATATTCGAATTCACCTTAAACTGGATTCTAGTTGCTGAATTTGAGTATCGGCATTTGTAAACCATATTCATATATGAAAGTGGAATACATCTTTGTCGTCCTTTTGAAGATATATAAAAACACATAGAATGATTTATAAAGATTCATATAGGAATGCAAAATAGATTCGAATTTAGTTTCTAGGGTAAATGTGGTTGCTTATTGTCCCAAAATTCGAATGAAACAGCAAAATGTCCCACATCGGCTGCCCGAAGCCAAGTGTTTGGGAGATGGAAATTACTGTCTACCCATTACACGGACAATCCATCGGCCCGATTTCCACTAGTCTAAATAGGGGTAGGTTAGTAACTTCAATTAGATGTGACACGACCGCCTCTGAGCCCATTCCGACACGGTGGGCGTCAAACATGGGCGGCAAAACTCATTTGATTCAAGCTCGTCCGAAAGACCTTTGTTTCTCCCTCCATTCCCCATTCATACACTGTGGGCGGCAAAACACCCTCTCCTTGTCCGAAATAGATGTAGGCTAATATTTTAAATAGGGGCAGATGTGTAACTTCCATCAGCCGTGACACAACCGCCCTACCTGTCAGCTCCGTTCATACACCGTGGGCGCCAACCGTGGGCGGCAAAACACCCTCTCCTTGCTGAAATTGATGTAGGCTAATATTTTAAATAGGGGCAGATGTGTAACTTCCATCATACGTGACACAACCGCCCTACCTGTCAGCCCCGTTCATACACCGTGGGCGCCAACCGTGGGTGGCAAAACACCCTCTCCTCGCCTGATATAGTTACCGGCAAATATTTGGGAGATGCGAGATTACCGTTCTATCCCCAACCGACGAGACGTCCAAATTTGAAACTGGGGATAAGTTCGTAACTTTCCCATATTTCAGACAGGCGCGTCCCAAAAACATGGTTCCCCGTACCCCTCCCTCCATTTTCCCATTCATACACCGTCCGCGCTAGAACACCCCATTCCCACACCAGCCTCCGTCCGCCACCCCATCCATCGCCGCCGTCCTCCACCACATCCATCGCTACCGTCCTCCACCATGCCAGAGCGCCTACCAAGACCGCGTCGTCCACTGCTAGAGATGGACGTTTCTCATCCATGGTGATGGACCAATAGCCTTGCATCGCGTCCTCTCGCTTCATTGGCGCCATCATCCTCTTTGCTGGGGCCGCTCACATGACCTTTTCTTCCAACGCAATGGGACTTATCCCCCGATGCACCCATCTACCGTCGCAGATCTGCTTCAATGCCACCGACAGGCATCGCACCCCCGATGCCTACACGACACCGCAAGAGAGGTGGTACTTCATATCTCCTCAACTTTTTGATCTCAACCAGAAAATAGATCTTAACTTGGTTACTCTACTTTCTTTTCAGCTCTTAGAATTTAGTTCTTAGTTCGAAGCAAATAATGGACGCTAAATATCATTTCTCCGGTTTTCAGCTTCAAATCTGCCATGGCATAGCCATAATACGGTTTAATTGATCGTGCTTAGGGTTTAATTGATCATGTTGGTTTCGTGGTGGTTTCTTTAATAGAAATCAGAGGGGAAACCCTCTTTTCCTAAAAAATATATGCCTAGAGTTTCCCCCTTTTACGATCACTATACGATCAGAATACTTGCTTTGTGTCATAATAACACTGCTCCACCCATCAAGCTAAACAAGCTTAGTTGTTCAAATACGAATATGATATTATTAAAACAAAGTTGTTTAATTGGTGAACTAAATGTTTCTTAATTAGTTTCGAAAATGCATGTTCGCCGCTCGGGTGTGTATCTCTGTGTGTGTTCTGGTCAGCACGGTTGGGGAGGTGAACTTTGCATATGCAGGGGTTTATTGGGAGACACTCTCCGAGTTCAAACCGCAATGCATTCCATAGATAATCTGACTACTTTTTATGTTTTCATGAATCTCAGATTCTGAACAGCATCATAATGATTATGAGCTTGCGCGCATGAAAAGAATAAAGCAGAACAATGCCATGGCTGTCAAACTTGGCATTAAGGGACTGAAATCAAGTCTGGATGCAATGCAATGCAAAGACTCTCCACCTACAGATTCATGCTCAGAATATGATCCTAACAGTGATTCTGAGCTAGAGGGAGACCTAAGTCAATGTAGCTCCCTAGTTGAGTCAGAGGAAGATGCCCTATCTTATTCACCCATCAAGGTACTTGCTCTAACTTTCCAAGGTTACATTGCTCGCACATATCTTGCAACTGATGCTTTGCATTGCTTCTACTTTGTTGAACTGCCATTAGCTTAGTTTACACATCGTGTATGTGAATACGCCCTGCCTATCCATTTTCAAATGTTGATCTTGTGTATCAGATGTTCAAAAGGAAGAGGGCGATTGCTGATCGTGGAGGAGCACAAGCAAAGTATTTGGAAAAGGTAGTGGCACCTGATAAATCAAATAGCCCATTAGGTGTAGTTGCAATATCACCTGACCCACAAAATACCCCAACTCTAGCAGACTCTAGCCCTACTACACTGGTCATTTCTGATGCCCTAACTCAGCAGACCCCAACTACAGCAAACAATATGATTATGCCAGTTGACATAGCACCAGCTCTACGACGCAAAAACCCCATTCCAGCAAAGAGTACACCAAATCCAGTTGCCAAATCCCTTTTCGAACCAGAGAGAGCCCCAATTGCAGCAAATAGGACCCCTGTTCCATTTCTTCCCAGTTTACAAGACGAAGCTTATGTTGTTGTTAGGAACTTTGTGTGCATCTTTCCTTCATGGAAAGATTAGACCGCAGACACAGAACAATTTCCAGTCTTCCTCCGCAACTTAAGCATAAGTAATGTACTAATGTTATTCATGGTCATTACTGCATATGTTTCTGCTGATAGAAGACACAAGATTTCATTCTTTTAAATAGGCAAGGTGCAAACTAGATTGTGATGATGAGCAAGGGTTTTTTGCGCTTTTCAAGCACTCGTTGATGAAGTATCATTCCTACCTGAGGCATGCGCACTTCAATGGCAAGGCTCTGAACAAAATTTCTGTAAAGTCTCCGGTGCTACATTTATCCGACGATGACTGGAATAATCTTGTTACACATTGGTCTCGGCTGCAGCATAAGGTACTGTCTATGATATCACATCACAATTTGAGCTACATTTCTGCATTCGTCTTAATGTCTCACTTGTACAAAAACTGTTAGCAGAAGAACATTCATTCTCAAGGGACCACAGAATCTCGCAACTATACTACACACTGCATTGCTCTTGTGAGTACCTCTTGCCCTGTATGACCATACATACTTTCATAGCTGTTTTATTATGTAGCATCACTGCACATTTTAGCCTCGTAATCGTCCATTTGGTGGACATTATAAGATCCGTATGGACTCTTACATAAATTGAGAATCAACCCAATGCTTTTGAAGAGGTTTAGCTCTGCAGTCCTCTTGTAAGGACTGAATGTGGTCTATCACTGTACTTACATTAACAGCTACTCCCTCCGTCCCATAATATAACAACGTTTTGTACAATACACTAGTGTTCAAAACACTCTTGTATTATGGGAAGAGGGATTGGTTCATTTTGTAGCATTCTACATCTTATCTCCCTCGCCCACCATTTACTAAAAAAGATCAGGTCTATATTTAATCTTACCAACAAGTAGAATACACAGACAATGCCAGTGCAGAAGTGTAGCCCATTGCTCTTGTCAGTACATTTTGTCCTGTAACGCTTGTACTTCCAGGGATTGGTAGTTGATTATGTAGCATCAATCTGCATCTTATCTTCATTATCCTCTATCCCTTCCAGTATTATCATATCTATAATTACTCTCTACAAAATGTAGAGTACAGGCAATGCTTATGAAGAAGATTCTGTGCTGAAATTCTTGAGTTATCCTTCCCTTGCCATGGGGAAGGGCATTATAAAGCCGGTGTTAACTGTTAATGTAAGTCAGTCCTTCTAAAGCCTTTATCCTCAACTGTTGTTTAATTTGCTCATACTCCCTATCGTTTACTTCTGTTTAGTTTGCTGTTTCTACCAAAATGCATGTTCGCAAGAACCATAAGTTCTAAGTTTTACTTGTAAAACCAAATTCCTTATTCATACCATGCACATTACTTAATACTCCCTACATGTATGCTTGTTGTTGTGGATCTATAATCCAGTGTGTGGTGAAGCAGCCCACTTTTGCACCTTGTCATCTCCTGTTTTATCTTACTGATGTGGCTGACGATATGAACAACAACCCATGCACATTATCAGAAATAGATACAATGATTTTCTTTGCCCTTCATCTATGATTGTTATGTTGACATGGTAATCCAGTAGTGTGGTGAAGCTCCCCGCATTATGAACAATGCCAAATTATGCTATTGATATTTTGAACATACTCTTTATTTTCTAATTTGAAATTGGAGAGAATTGACAGAATAGTTATCATGTTTGTTTATACATGTGCAAAACCTGTCATCTCTCTGCTTTGTTTCAGGGTGATATGCCTAATGGCATGCACAAGTCCGCTGAAGGCTGTGAGACAAACCCAACATATATTGCAGCAAAGAAGGCAAAACATCTTGAAGATAGCGAGACAACCCCAAAGTCTTGTTTTGATGTAGTGTTCAAGTTACTTGAGACTAACAGTCAGACAAGCTCACAGAATTCGTTGTCTGAATCAGTTCGACTTCTTCAGTCCCAAGTTCTAGCAGAAAGGCATTCTACAACTCAACTTCGACTTGAAGTCCTATCTCTAAGAAAGATTGCGGAGAACACGTATCATCATGGAAGTGTATTTTTTTGTAGTGTCACTGACTCCGGCCGGCTCGTCGTCCCACACTCGTCGCGCGCCCACGGATGCGCAGGCCGCGCTGCTGATGGCATGCGAGCTCCGTCGTTACCGCCCAGTCGACGACCTCTACGACGACTAGCTGGACCACATCGCCGAGCTCGTTAGCGCTGCTGGAGGCTCTCCCGCACCGTCTCTCTCGCTGCCTCGCCCACCCCCTGCTGCGGGCGATGTAGCTCCCAGAGCGCCTCTGCCACCTCCGCATCAAGACGGCGCCATCGCACCAAGATGCGTGGCTCACGGAGTGCCTCCACCGCCTCTGCATCAAGAAAGCGCCCTAGCACCAAGACGCGTGGTCCCGCAGCATGAACCGCCACGATGGGTACCCGCACATGAAGAAGGAAGCTGCCAAGAAGTACCGAAGCCGTAAGAAAACGCTCCTGTGCTCCCAGCACCGTTGCGTCAAGACCGCGCGCCGCCTGCGGCGGCGGTGTGTGGATATCAGGATCAGGCTCCGCCACCGCAACAGGCTCCGGTGACCACAGCAGGCTGCTGTGCCTTTACTCCTAAGCTGCGCACCATCGTCTGGCCAGGCAAGTTCAAGCCAGACCTACCTCCACGCTACAATGGCACCCCCGACACCATGGAGTTCTTGCATCTCTATCTGCTGAGCATCAAGGCAGCCAACGGAGATGAGAAGGTCATGGAGAACTGGTTTCCCATGACCCTCAACGATGGCGCGTGCTTGTGGATCCTGAACTTGCCCGCGGGATCGAACTCCTCCTCGGGCGAGATGCGCGAGCGTTTCATTGCCAACTTCCAAGGCACTCGCGACCACCCGCCCGCCGCGGGCGACCTATGGCACATCAAGCATCAACCATAGGAAACACTACAGAAGTACATCCAGCGCTTCAATAACATTCGCCTCAAGATTCCCAAGGTGACGGACAAGGCCATCATCTATGCATTCTCCGATGGCGTCCGTGACGTCAAGATGAAGGAAGAGCTCACCATCCACGAGGAGCTATGCACGGCCCTGGAGATGTTCAATATGGTGAGCAAGTGCGCAAGGGCTGAGGAAGGGCGCCTTTCCCTCCTCGAGCTCCCAGCTGCTGACCAGGAGGTCAAGAAGGCAAAGATCAAGGACGTGAAGTGCAAGGGGGCTGCCGTGCTCGGGGCAGAGCTAGAGATGAAACGCGGCCACGAGCACCCCGAATCATCCAAGGCCAACCCCCATTATGCGCCTTCCACAATGCTCAGAGCCACAACACGAGCGACTGTCAGGAGCTCAGGGCCATTTGGGATGGGCACTTCGGTCAACGCCCCAAGCGCAACGATCGAGGCTACGGCCGAGGAGGAGGACGAAGAGGAGGATGCTGGGACGATTGCGGTCCCCGCCAGGAGTGGCGTCACCATCCTCGTGAGGACCACAGGCAAGACCAACCTCACGAGGGCGCCTAGAGAGACCAGCCTCGTGAGGACCGCCCGCAGGGCAACGCCGGCCTCCCTCCGTTGCCGCCCCCACCAAGAAGGAACGATGACCATCATCAAGACAAGGGGGCCGCGGGCTTCCAGGAGCCATGCGCCTTCGCCTGTATCTTGGGTGGTGCTCAACTCCCAGCCTCTCAGCGTGCCTTCAAGCAGTTTGCTCGCGAGGTGAACGCAGCCCTTCCCAGGCTCGAGGCCACGCGCCCACTCAGGTGGTCCAAGTGTGCCATCACCTTCAGCTTGTCAGACCAGCTCAAGTGCGCGGCAACCGCCGGTGCGCTCCCGATGCTCTTCTCACCCATCATCAGCAACATTCAGGTCACCAAGACCATCATCGACGGCGGCGCAGGGCTCAATATCCTGTCCGTCGAGACATTCAACAGCCTCCAGGTGCCATACGATCAGCTGCAGCCTACCAAGCCTTTCTCAGGAGTGACCGACGGCTCCACCACCCCGATAGAGCAGGTCCGCCTCCCTGTCACCTTCGGCCAGCGTGACAACTACCGCACCGAGCTCATCGACTTTGGCATCGCCCACATCCGCATGCCCTAAAACTCCATCCTTTGGTATCCAGCCTTGGCCAAGTTTATGGCAGTCAGTCACCACGGCTACAACGTCCTCAAGATGCCAGGGAGTGGCGGCATCATCACGGTCCCCTGTGAAGAAAGAGATGCGGTGTGCTCCCTCGAGCGCGCTTATCAAGCTGCAGCGACCGAAGACCCCGACAACGAAGGCACGTTGTACCCTCCTGAGGCCAACCCCAAAAGAAGAAGTAGCTACTCCGTCAAGGGCTTCAGGAGGGCGGCGTCTTCAGCAGCACCACCTCAGGACCTGCGCCCTTAGATGGCGCGCCTCCTTCCCTTCCATAGGAAAGCGTGCACGTTGGCCTCCCCAGGCTGGGCTCAGGGGCTCACTTCTAGAGGGCCTCAGACCTAGACAACACCGCAAGGGAGGCGCACGGGCACCATGTGGAGGCGTGCTTCGCCACACATTTCCTCAGGAGGGCACGAGGCGTGGAGCGCCTTGTGCTCAGGAGTTCATCACCAAGGCAATCCAGGAGCTTCAAGAGATAAGGACCATACGTGGTGACCGTCGCCCACCACCCAGCGCAGCTCCCCACCCTCGCGAGGGTGGAGGGCTGCGCGTCTACGTTGACATTCCAGGGCTCAATAGGGCCGCATCGCTGGGACATTTCTGGCCTTCGCGCATTGGACGGTGTGAGGGTCCCCCTCACAGCTATGCTCGCATGCCTCTCGGCCTTCCGAACGCGGCTATCACCTTCCAGCGCCACCCGCGGAGCATTCTGGTGGCTCAGGAGGCCAGGCATCACGCTGTCCTAGCGGAGATCGTGATAGTTCTTTAGGAGCCACCTGGGCCTGCGGAGCCTCCCGAGGCTCAGGACCCTGGCGGCATCTTCAGCTACCCCGACACCATTCCAGCTATGGTATCAGGTGGCTCTTTCCAGTTTATTCAGCTAGGGGCGCCCTTCGGGCAACATTATCCCCAAGTCGCATGGGCCTGTCCCTGCGGCGTGTATCCTTTTGCGTCTTTAGCTTACTCTGTTGGGAGCGCCTCACGGGCTGCATGATCCCCAGGCCGCTCGGGTCCGTCCCAGTGGCATATATCGTTCTTGCATCTATCTGAACTAGTTTGCCTCCCTGCATGAGTTTCTCTATAACCATTACTCACCTGGTGCTTGCTTATCGCGGTCGCCCATGCCGTCGGTCGGTCACTTGCTCATCCCGCAACGGGAGACTCACCTGCTGGCACGGTGCTTGTGCTTGGGTCTGTCCCTGCAACACTGATAAACCTGTGCGATCGAGCTCTGGCTCGCGGCATGCTCCGTGTATGCCACCTCACCAGATCCTCAGTGCCTTGATCTTCTCGCAAAAGGAGTAACGACAGTCCAGCAAGCACCGCTATGGGCTACTCTCTCTCTCTCTCTCTCTCTCTCTCTCTCTCTCTCGCACTAACCCACAGGAACCTCTGGAGCCTAGCTACAGGAGGTCCTACCAGCTGCTCCCTTTCATGCTTTTTTGCTTGGGCATTAAAGGGAGGGCTCCTAAGCATCGCGCCTCAGGAGCTCTCACTGTCTCTTCAGCCCTCACCCCTGGCCTTGACCACGGCATCACGACCTGGCATACCAGCGGCGGCTGAGCTCGCTCGAGGGCCGGGCCTCGAGGACGCAGAGCACTCAGGAGAGTGTGAATGGTGGGTGCTAGTATGGACACAACCTGGCAGCATCGCCATCAGCGGCCCACGAACCGGGCGCCATGCAAGGAACCAATCCACGATCGTTGAGATAAGTCATGTATCCAAGGCAACCCAGCTCGCGACTTAGCATTGTCGGCTCCTGCAACCTTGCTCCGGCAATACCGCCTTCCTTTTCTACCTTTAGGGAGCTTCTTGCATCCCAAGGGGGATCTCTTGAGCATCGCGCCTCAGGAGCTCTTACCGGACCTCGGGTCGCTCACCTCCTGGCCTTGACCACGGAATCGCGACCTGGCATACCAACGACGGCTGAAGCCTACCTGGGGACTCAGACCTGTTGGCGTAGAGCACTAAGCTATCGCCAGGACGAAAAGGGGGACAATGCCGGAGCAAGACGTGCAATCACGAATTTCGCAATGAAAATGATATTGATGCAAAGGCGTTACAAAATCTTTACACACCCCCATGGTGTTCGCCTCGATTCCTCGTAGGGAACAAAAGAAAGAAATTTCTAGGAGCCCCATCTACAAGTATCACTGTCGGCGCCATCATATATAGTGGGCCACAAGGGGACAACGCGAACCCCATCCAGATCAGCGGCGATGACGAGCGGACGTGAGCTCGGAGGCACATAGCGGTCGTCGCTCGTCTCCGGAGTCTTGTCAAGCACGGGAGAGTCGCTGGACTCCCAAGCGCCATCGCTTCTACTGGAGGAGTCGTCAGCAGTCCCTCGGGTGGGCCCAGAGCCTGCCCCTGCACTATCCTGGCGATCCCCTTCAGTGTAGCACTCTAGGCGGCGGCCTTCCTCATCAAACACTTTGAAGAACATCGTGGAGGCGCTGTCATACTCGAAATGGATGGTGAGGGCCCCCTCTGCATGACATACACGGGCAACCTCGCCCCATCCACGGGTCATGAAGATCTTGCCTGGGGAGACGACCTCGACCTCTGCTCCCGTCGCCGGGGTGTTGGGGAACGCAGTAATTTCAAAAATTTTCCTACGCACACGCAAGATCATGGTGATGCACAGCAACGAGAGGGGAGAGTGTTGTCTACGTACCAACGCAGACCGACTGCGGAAGCGATCACACAACATAGAGGAAGTAGTCGTACGTCTTCTTCCCGGTCCGACCGATCCAAGCACCGTTACTCCGGCACCTCCGAGTTCTTAGCACACGTTCAGCTCGATGATGTTCCTCGGGCTCCGATCCAGCAAAGCGTCGAGGAAGAGTTCCGTCAGCACGACAGCGTGATGATGATCTTGATGTACTACCGACGCAGGGCTTCGCCTAAGCACTACAACGGTACGATCGAGGTGGAATTTGGTGGCAGGGGGCACCGCACACGGCTAAGGAACGATCTCAAGGATCAAGTTGTGTGTCTTGGGGTGCCCCCTGCCCCCGTATATAAAGGTTGGAGGAGGGGAGCCGGCCGGCCAAGGGAGAGGAGGCGCAGGGGAGTCCTACTCCCACCGGGAGTAGGACTCCTCCCCCCAATCCTAATCCTATTAGGACTCCCGGGGGGAAAAGGAGAGAGAAGGGGGGCCGGCCCCTATCCTAGTCCTACTAGGACTTTGGGAAGGGGGGCGCCGGCCAGCTTGTGGGCTTTCCCTTTTTTTCCTTTTCCACTAAGGCCTAATAGGCCCATTAGTCTCCCGGGGGGTTCCGGTAACCCTCCCGGTATTCCAGTAAAATCCCGATTTCACCCGGAACACTTCCGATGTCCAAACATAGGCTTCCAACATATCAATCTTTACGTCTCGACCATTTCGAGACTCCTCGTCATGTCCGTGATCTCATCCGGGACACCGAACAACCTTCGGTACATCAAAATGCATAAACTCATAATAACTGTCATCGTAACGTTAAGCGTGCGGACCCTACGGTTCGAGAACAATGTAGACATGACCGAGACACGTCTCCGGTCAATAACCAATAGCGGGACCTGGATGCCCATATTGTCTCCTACATATTCTACGAAGATCTTTATCGGTCAGACCGCATAACAACATACGTTGTTCCCTTTGTCATCGGTATGTTACTTGCCCGAGATTCGATCGTCGGTATCCAATACCTAGTTCAATCTCGTTACTGGCAAGTCTCTTTACTCGTTCCGTAATACATCATCTCATAACTAACATCTTAGTTATTATGCTTGCAAGGCTTATGTGATGTATATTACCGAGAGGGCCCAGAGATACCTCTCGGACAATCGGAGTGACAAACCCTAATCTCGAAATACGCCAACCCAACATCTACCATTGGAGACACCTGTAGTACTCCTTTATAATCACCCAGTTACGTTGTGACGTTTGGTAGTACCCAAAGTGTTCCTCCGGTAAACGGGAGTTGCATAATCTCATAGTTATAGGAACATGTATAAGTCATGAAGAAAGCAATAGCAACATACTAAACGATCGTGTGCTAAGCTAATGGAATGGGTCATGTCAATCAGATCATTCAACTAATGATGTGACCTCGTTAATCAAATAACAACTCTTTGTTCATGGTTAGGAAACATAACCATCTTTGATTAACGAGCTAGTCAAGTAGAGGCATACTAGTGACACTCTGTTTGTCTATGTATTCACACATGTATTATGTTTCCGGTTAATACAATTCTAGCATGAATAATAAACATTTATCATGATATAAGGAAATAAATAATAACTTTATTATTGCCTCTAGGGCATATTTCCTTCAGTCTCCCACTTGCACTAGAGTCAATAATCTAGTTCACATCGCCATGTGATTTAGCAGCAATAGTTCACATCACCATGTGATTAACACCCATAGTTCACATCGTCATGTGACCAACACTCAAAGGGTTTACTAGAGTCAGTAATCTAGCGTCTTGATCAAAAGGTATGTACTTTATTGAAAAAACTTATCAAGCGTCTTGATCTATCTCTATAGATCTTGAAGCTCAATATGTAAGCAGCTTTACCAAAGTCTTTCTTTGAAAAACTCCTTTCAAACACTCCTTTTATGCTTTACAGAATAATTCTACATTATTTCCGATCAACAATATGTCATTCACATATACTTATCAGAAATGCTGTAGTGCTCCCACTCACTTTCTCGTAAATACAGGCTTCACCGCAAGTCTGTATAAAACTATATGCTTTGATCAACTTATCAAAGCGTATATTCCAACTCCGAGATGCTTGCACCAGTCCACAGATGGATCGCTGGAGCTTGCACATTTTGTTAGCACTTTTCGGATTCACAAAACCTTCTAGTTGCATCGTATACAACTCTTCTTTAGCAAATCCATTAAGGAATGCAGTTTTGTTTATCCATTTGCCAGATTTCATAAAATGCGGCAATTGCTAACATGATTCGGACAGACTTTAAGCATAGATACGAGTGAGAAAATCTCATCGTAGTCAACACCTTGAACTTGTCGAAAACATTTTGCGACAATTCTAGCTTTGTAGATAGTAACACTACTATCAGCGTCCGTCTTCCTCTTGAAGATCCATTTATTTTCTATGGCTTGCCGATCATCGGGCAAGTCAACCAAAGTCCATACTTTGTTTTCATACATGGATCCCATCTCAGATTTCATGGCCTCAAGCCACTTTGCGGAATCTGGGCTCACCATCGCTTCTTCATAGTTCGTAGGTTCATCATGATCTAGCATCATGACTTCCAGAACTGGATTACCGTACCACTCTGGCGCGGATCTTACTCTGGTTGATCTACGAGGTTCAGTAGTGTCTTGTTCTGAAGTTTCATGACCATCATCATTAGCTTCCTCACTAACTGGTGTAGGTGTCACAGAAACATTTTTCTGTGATGTACTACTTTCCAATAAGGGAGCAGGTACAGTTACCTCGTCAAGTTCTACTTTCCTCCTACTCACTTCTTTCGAGAGAAACTCCTTCTCCAGAAAGTTTCCGAATTTAGCAACAAAAAGTCTTGCCTTCGGATCTGTGATAGAAGGTGTATCCAATAGTTTCCTTTGGATATCCTATGAAGATGCACTTCTCCGATTTGAGTTTTGAGCTTATCAGGATGAAACTTTTTCATATAAGCATCGCAACCCCAAACTTTAAGAAACGACAACTTTGGTTTCTCGCCAAACCATAGTTCATAAGGCGTCGTCTCGACGGATATAGATGTTGCCCCTTTTTAACGTGAATGCAGCTGTCTCTAATGCATGACCCAAAACAATAGTGGTAAATCGGTAAGAGACATCATAGATTGCACTATATCCAATAAAGTACGGTTATGACGTTCAGACACACCATCATGATGTGGTGTTCCAGGTGGCGTGAGTAGTGAAACTATTTCACATTGTTTTAACTGAAGACCAAACTCGTAACTCAAATATTTGTCTCCGCGATCAGATCGTAGAAACTTTATTTTCTTGTCACGATGTTTTTCACTTCACTCTGAAATTCTTTGAACTTTTCAAATGTTTCAGACTTTATGTTTCATCAAGTAGATATACCCATATATGCTTAAATCATCTGTGAAGGTGAGAAAATAACGATATCCGCCACGAGCCTCAATATTCATCGGACCACATACATCGGTATGTATGATTTCCAATAAATCTGTTGCTCTCTCCATAGTACCGGAGAACGGTGTTTTGGTCATCTTGCCTATGAGGCACGGTTCGCAAGTACCAAATGATTCATAATCAAGTGGTTCCAAAAGCCCATCAGTATGGAGTTTCTTCATGCGCTTTACACCGATATGACCTAAACAGCAGTGCCACAAATAAGTTGCACCATCATTATTAACTTTGCATCTTTTGGTTTCAATATTATGAATATGTGTATTATTAAGATCGAGATCCAATGAACTATTTTCATTGGGTGTGTAACCATATTAGGTTTTATTCATGTAAACAGAACAACAATTTATTCTCTTACTTAAATGAATAACCGTATTACAATAAACATGATCAAATCATATTCATGTTCAACGCAAACACCAAATAACACTTATTTAGGTTCAACACTAATCCCGAAATTATAGGGAGTGTGCGATGATGATCACATCAATCTTGGAACCACTTCCAACACACATCGTCACTTCACCCTTAACTAGTCTCTATTTATTCTGCAACTCCCGTTTCGAGTTACTACTCTTAGCAACTGAACTAGCATCAAATACTAAGGGGTTGCTATAAACACTAGTAAAGTACACATCAATAACATGTATATCAAATATACTTATGTTCACTTTGCCATCCTTCTTATCCGCCAATCACTTGGGGTAGTTCCGCTTCCAGTGACCAGTCCCTTTGTAGTAGAATCACTTAGTCTCAGGCTTAGGATCAGACTTGGGCTTCTTCACATGAGTAGCAACTTGCTTGCCGTTCTTTTGAAGTTCCCCTTCTTTCCTTTGCCCTTTTCTTGAAACTAGTGATCTTGTCAACCATCAACACTTGATGTTTTTCTTGATTTCTACCTTCGTTGATTTCAGCATCACGAAGAGCTTGGGAGTTGTTTCCGTTATCCCTTGCATATTATAGTTCATCACGAAGTTCTACTAACTTGGTGATGGTGACTAGAGAATTCTGTCAATCACTATTTTATCTGGAAGATTAACTCCCACTTGATTCAAGCGATTGTAGTACTCAGACAATCTGGGCACATGCTCACTAGTTGAGCGATTCTCCTCCATCTTTCAGCTATAGAACTTGTTGGAGACTTCATATCTCTCAACTCGGGTATTTACTTGAAATATTAACTTCAACTGCTGGAACATCTCATATGGTCCATGACGTTCAAAACGTCTTTGAAGTCCCGATTCTAAGCCATTAAGTATGGTGCACTAAACTATCAAGTAGTCATCATATTGAGCTAGCCAAACGTTCATAACGTCTGCATCTGCTCCTGCAATAGGTCTGTCACCTAGCGGTGCATCAAGGACATAATTCTTCTGTGCAGCAATGAGGATAAACCTCAGATCACGGATCCAATCCGCATCATTGCTATTAACATCTTTCAACATAACTTTCTCTAGGAACATATCAAAATAAACACCGGGAAGCAACAACGTGAGCTATTGATCTATAACATAATTTGCAAAATACTACCGGGACTAAGTTCATGATAAATTTAAGTTCAATTAATCATATTACTTAAGAACTCCCACTTAGATAGATATCCCTCAAATCCTCTAAGTGATCACGTGATCCAAATCAACTAAACCATAACCGATCATCACGTGAGATGGAGTAGTTTTCAATGGTGAACATCGTTATGTTGATCATATCTACTATATGATTCACGCTCGACCTTTCGGCCTCCGTGTTCCGAGGCCATATCTGTATATGCTTGGCTCGTCAAGTATAACCTGAGTATTCTGCGTGTGCAACTGTTTTGCACCCGTTGTATTTGGACGTAGAGCTTATCACACCCGATCATCACGTGGTGTCTGGGCACGACGAACTTTGGCAACGGTGCATACTCAGGGAGAACACTTCTTGATAATTTAGTGAGAGATCATCTTATAATGCTACCGTCAATCAAAGCAAGATAAGATGCATAAAAGGATAAACATCACATGCAATCAATATAAGTGATATGATATGGCCATCATCATCTTGTGCTTGTGATCTCCATCTCCGAAGCACCGTCATGATCACCATCGTCACCGGCGCGACACCTTGACCTCCATCGTAGCATCATTGTCGTCTCGCCAATCTTATGCTTCCACGACTATCACTACCGCTTAGTAATAAAGTAAAGCATTACATCGCGATTGCATTGCATACAATAAAGCGACAACCATATGGCTCCTGCCAGTTGCTGATAACTCGGTTACAAAACATGATCATCTCATACAATAAAATCAGCATCATGTCTTGACCATATCACATCACAACATACCCGGCAAAAACAAGTTAGACGTCCTCTACTTTGTTTGTTGCAAGTTTTACGTGGCTGCTACGGGCTTAAGTAAGAACTCATCTCACCTACGCATCAAAACCACAATGATAGTTCGTCAAATAGACTCCGTTTTAACCTTCTCAAGGACCGGGCGTAGTCACACTTGGTTCAACTAAAGTTGGAGAGGCAGTCTTCCGCAAGCCATCTGTGTGCAAAGCACGTCGAGGGAACCGGTCTCGCGTAAGAGTACGCGTAAGGTTGGTCCGGATCATCTCACCCAACAATACCGCCGAACCAAAGTATGACATGCTGGTAGGCAGTATGACTTGTATCGCCCACAACTCACTTGTGTTCTACTCGTGCATATAACATCAAACCATAAAACCTTGGCTCGGATGCCACTGTTGGGGAACGCAGTAATTTCAAAAATTTTCCTACGCACACGCAAGATCATGGTGATGCACAGCAACGAGAGGGGAGAGTGTTGTCTACGTACCAACGCAGACCGACTGCTGAAGCGATCACACAACGTAGAGGAAGTAGTCGTACGTCTTCTTCCCGGTCCGACCGATCCAAGCATCGTTACTCCGGCACCTCCGAGTTCTTAGCACACGTTCAGCTTGGTGATGTTCCTCGGGCTCCGATCCAGCAAAGCGTCGAGGAAGAGTTCCGTCAGCACGACGGCGTGATGACGATCTTGATGTACTACCGACGCAGGGCTTCGCCTAAGCACTACAACGGTACGATCGAGGTGGAATTTGGTGGCAGGGGGCACCGCACACGGCTAAGGAACGATCTCAAGGATCAAGTTGTGTGTCTTGGGGTGCCCCCTGCCCCCGTATATAAAGGTTGGAGGAGGGGAGCCGTCCGGCCAAGGGAGAGGAGGCGCAGGGGAGTCCTACTCCCACCGGGAGTAGGACTCCTCCCCCCAATCCTAATCCTATTAGGACTCCCGGGGGGAAAAGGAGAGAGAAGGGGGGCCGGCCCCTATCCTAGTCCTACTAGGACTTTGGGAAGGGGGGCGCCGGCCAGCTTGTGGGCTTTCCCTTTTTTTCCTTTTCCACTAAAGCCCAATAGGCCCATTAGTCTCCCGGGGGGTTCCGGTAACCCTCCCGGTATTCCGGTAAAATCCCGATTTCACCCGGAACACTTCCGATGTCCAAACATAGGCTTCCAATATATCAATCTTTACGTCTCGACCATTTTGAGACTCCTCGTCATGTCCGTGATCTCATCCGGGACTCCGAACAACCTTCGGTACATCAAAATGCATAAACTCATAATAACTGTCATCGTAACGTTAAGCGTGCGGACCCTACGGTTCGAGAACAATGTAGACATGACCGAGACACGTCTCCGGTCAATAACCAATAGCGGGACCTGGATGCCCATATTGGCTCCTACATATTCTACGAAGATCTTTATCGGTCAGACCGCATAACAACATACGTTGTTCCCTTTGTCATCGGTATGTTACTTGCCCGAGATTCGATCGTCGGTATCCAATACCTAGTTCAATCTCGTTACTGGGAAGTCTCTTTACTCGTTCCGTAATACATCATCTCATAAGTAACATCTTAGTTATTATGCTTGCAAGGCTTATGTGATGTATATTACCGAGAGGGCCCAGAGATACCTCTCCGACAATCGGAGTGACAAACCCTAATCTCGAAATACGCCAACCCAACATCTACCATTGGAGACACCTGTAGTACTCCTTTATAATCACCTAGTTACGTTGTGACGTTTGGTAGTACCCAAAGTGTTCCTCCGGTAAACGGGAGTTGCATAATCTCATAGTTATAGGAACATGTATAAGTCATGAAGAAAGCAATAGCAACATACTAAACAATCGTGTGCTAAGCTAATGGAATGGGTCATGTCAATCAGATCATTCAACTAATGATGTGACCTCATTAATCAAATAACAACTCTTTGTTCATGGTTAGGAAACATAACCATCTTTGATTAACGAGCTAGTCAAGTAGAGGCATACTAGTGACACTCTGTTTGTCTATGTATTCACACATGTATTATGTTTCCGGTTAATACAATTCTAGCATGAATAATAAATATTTATCATGATATAAGGAAATAAATAATAACTTTATTATTGCCTCTAGGGCATATTTCCTTCACGGGGTGCTGCACTCGGCGTGCTGCAGCCACAGCTCGAGCGGCCCCTGATGAGGACACGAACCTGGGGTAGGGTAATAGGCCAGACCTATATGTCCTACCTGAGGTCCTTGTCCTAAGAAAAAAATAAGTTCAAGAATCAGAAGAAGGGATCCAGCAAAGGTGTCGAGTGAAGTCTACTTGAGCTACCATTCACTCAGAGATCTCTCTTTATCCAGGTCACTCGACCATGAAACCACTCGACATATAAGAAGACCTAAAGCCGCTCTATGCAGCAACGGTCGGGTATTTACTCATATATTTAATGATCATTTGTAGCACTTCAATACAGGCGTTACCTATAACGCCACCCGTTTATGTACATTGAATCCTCTGTAACGGAGGGGAGCTGGGGTCCTTGCACACTCTATATAAGCCACCCCCTCCTCTGGGACAAGGGTTCGCACCCCCTGTAACACACATGCTCATAATCCAGTCAACCGCCTCCGGGATCCGAGACGTAGGGCTATTACTTCCTCTGAGAAGGGCCTGAACTCGTTAAACCTGCATGTACAACTACTCCATAGCTAGGATCTTGCCTCTACATTCCTAGCCCCATTCTACTATCAGACTTAGAACCACGATAGCTGGCGCCCACCTTGGGGCAGGTGTCTTAGCGATTTTCTGGAGAAGTTACAATTTTTCTGATCCCCTTCATCATGGTTTCAGGCGGAGGTTTGGCTGAGGGCCGCGAGATCCGTCTCGGTGCGCTCGTCTTTGTCGTCGACAACTCTGCTTGGCTTCAGGAGGCTCCACTCGACGTCGATGCACTCCCCGTCCGCGGGGCAACGCACTTTCGCACGTGCATCCGCGGCGTCCTCCTACGGCAGCTGTCGACCCAGTATTGGTTGGCTCCTGTAGCTTCCTCCCTCCCTGCAGCCCGCCGAAGCAAACTTTCTTGTCGGTCGAGACTTCAGCGGTGGGTGAGGCATGCGTTGGCTCGCCAATTGGCCACCCCCCGGGTCACGGCGATCGAGCCCGACGAAACTCTCTACGGCATGTTCGACTGGCTCCGTAGAGACTGCATCCGAGTGCGATAGCAGCGACCCCGCGGCGGAAGTTTTGATGGTCAATGGACCACGTAGTCCTCTTGGCTTCACCGTTGAAGACGGAGGTGATGGTGGCGGCGATCCGTCGCATGTCCACGAAGAGTACCGACCCGAACCCCTCTCTTCACAGAGGAGGGAGGAACTTTGCCGTCGAAACATGGATCCACTGCACACTCCTATTGTTGGAGAAACCCCTGAGGCCCAGGCCTTGGACAAGGCGCGCCTGGCCAACTTGGCTAAGCGCACTCGACTAGAGAACCTCGAGCGCGCACTTGACGAGCGTGCTCGACAGCGTGCTCACGAATCGAGTCGATGTCAACTTTTTCCACCTCCGACTCACGTATACCGAACTCCAATCCAGAATCTTGCAACTACGGCCCAAATAGTGGAGTCAATTCAACCTTCCTAGTCAGAAGTTGGTCGAGGTTTGGTGCTGATCCGGGCTTTGCTCCGAGCTGCGGGAGATCATAATACAGTAGTATCTCAGTCGCGGAATAGGATTCACAGCAGATCCGTAGTTGCAGACACAGTCCAGTCGGCTCGCAGCCCGAGATCGCCCCCGAGGCGTGAGGAACGTGGAGACCGACGAGATAAGTACAGAAACCATGAGCAGTATGATCACCGACTCAATCACGATGATCGTCGTCGAGGGCCCATGCCTCCCCCAAGGAGTGGATCATACGTGCCTCGGCAGCACGATGACAGATGCCCTGACAGTGGTGGGCGAAGGATTCCAGTCGACCCCAGGGAACTAGGCTTTGGTGCGAGATCTATTCTCGTTCAGGGTATGGTCGATAGAAATAGAGCTCACAGAGAAGGCCCTGACAGAGATTTTCCAACCTACAGTAGAATGCATGTCTCAGGCCCATAGTGCTTCCGCAGAGCCATCAGGTGTGTGGTGAGCAATCCTCCCACTCGGGGGCTTAGGTGCAGTCAAATACTCGCCTAAGTTTGAAAAAATCCTACCGAGTGGAGAGCAACCCTCCCACTCGGAGGCTTTGCTGCAGTCCAGTGCTCGCCTAAGTTTGAAAAAATCCTACCGAGTGGAGAGCAACCCTCCCACTCGGGGCTTAGCTGCAGTCTAGTACTCGCCTAAGTTTGAAAAATCCTACCGAGTGGAGAGCAGCCCTCCCACTCGGGGGCTTAGCTGCAGTCTAGTACTCGCCTAAGATTGAAAAATCCTACCGAGTGGAGAGCAACCCTCCCACTCGGGGGCTTAGCTGTAGTCGAGTACTCACCTAAGTTAGAAAAATCCTACCGAGTGGAGAGGAACCCTCCCACTCGGGGGCTTTGCTGCAGTCCAGTACTCGCCTAAGTTCGAAATCCATCCCTATCTGCAAGAACGATGAGGTGTAGGTCGACTACAACCTTCTCCTTCGGAGCTACGCCACAAGTACAATGTGCGATCCATCCCTATCTGCAAGGATGGCAAGGTGCTGGTCGACTGCAATGCATGCTACATCCCTATCCGCAAGGACGATGAAGTGCAGGTCGACTGGAGTCACCACCTCAGAGCTGGATCTCAAGCACAAAGATTATTCCGAGCGAAGAACAAAGTCCACTTGAAGGCAAACGCAAGCATATTCGAAAATAAACCAAGTTCGGATAAATCCTAAAGTACCGGACGACGGATCAAAAGTATTCAAGCATCAAGCCCGAAGGAGTTTAACGGTTACATAATCACTCAACATTCCGAGGCAAATAAAAGTGAGGCATAATGTTTTTTCGGTCACACATCAGGAGAAGGACTGGCTGTACAGATCAGTGGCGGCAACGATGAAGTGGCCATGAAGCATCTTCCTTTGATGCTAGAGGTCTTGGCCAGGGCGTGGCTGAATCAGTTAGCTCCTGGTAGTATTTATACTTGGGAAGATCTTGCTCGAGTATTTGTCAAAACATTTGAAGGTACTTGCAAGTGGCCAGCAGGGTTAACAGAATTACAGTGTTGCATTCAGAAACCGAATGATACTTTGAGGGATTATATCCAGAGATGGATCACGTTGCACCACACAGTGGAGAATGTGTCGGATCACCAAGAAATTTGTGCCTTCAAAGAAGGCGTTAAGTATCGGGAGTTGAATCTGAAATTCAGTCGGACAGGAGATATGACTCTGACTCGGATGATGGATATTGCCACCAAGTACGCCAATGGTGAAGAAGAAGACCGACTCCGTAGTGGTAAGCACAAAGCAGTCACCCACGAAACCGTAGGAGGAAACTCCAGTTGAAAGCATAAGCGCAAAGACGAGCCAGTCGCTCCTGGTGAAGCCTTAGCCGTGACTCAGGGAAAGTTCAAGGGGAAACCAAAAGGCCCATGAAACCCCAAGTAGGTAAAAGATCAAGATGGAAATGATGTGCTGGATTTACCATGCCACATTCACACCAAGAAAGATGAGGAGGGTAATTTCATTTACCCAAAGCAGCCACTCGACAGTGTCGACTCCTAATCCAGCAATTCCGGGAGAAACAGCCCAAGGAAAAGGAGAAGGAAGCAGACAAAGTTGAGGATGACGAGGAGGACGATGATGGTTACCCCCACGTCAATTCCACTCTGATGATTTTCGCTGATGTTGAGAGTAAGAGTCGACTGAAAGTCATCATAGAGAAGTAAACATGGTCACCCATGTGACACCCAGTTAGTTGAAGTGGTCTCAGACTACCATTACATTTGACCAGTCCGATCACCCAGCGCACATAGCCACCCCTGGGAGGCAAGCGTTGGTGGTCGACCCAGTGGTCGAAGGCACCCGATTGACTAAGGTTCTGATGGATCGTGGCAGTGGCCTGAATATACTGTATGCGGAGACGTTGAAAGGAATGGGCATTCCGATGTCTAGACTTAGTGAAAGCAATATGAGTTTCCATGGAGCCTTTTCAAGGCAAGAAGGCTGCATCACTCAGCCAGATTGCTCTCGACGTGGTTTTTGGTGATTCCAAGAATTACCGCAAAGAAAAGTTGACATTTGAAGTTGTGGATTTCCAGAGTGCTTATCACGCTATTCTGGGCCAGCTGATGCAGTTTTATGGTTCGACCATGCTATGTGTACCTCAAACTGAAGATGCCTGGTCCTAAGGGCGTGATCACTATCGCTGGCAATAGAAAGAAGGCAGAAGAATGCTTCCAGAAGGGCTCGAAGATCGCCGATGCGCAGATGGCAGTAGTGGAATTGCAGGAATATCATAAAAATGCAGATCCAAGTGATTTGCTGCGAGCTAAGAAGCCTGCCATGGATTCAGCATTTCAGTCGTCCGGTGAAACGAAACCGATTCATGTTCACCCAACTAATCCCAATGCTGCTCTGGCCTACATTTCAACAACACTCGACTCCAAATAGGAAGAAGCGCTCATCCAGTTCCTCCGTGAGAACTGGGACATCTTTGCATGGAAACCTTCTGACATGCCATGTGTTCCCAGGGGACTAGCTGAGCATCGTTTGCGAGTCGACCCAAAAGTGAAACCAGTCAAAGAACATCTTCGACGGTCCGCCGTACAGAAGAGGAAGGCAATCGGTGAAGAAGTGGCTCGGCTTATGGCAGCTGAGTTTATCCGAGAGATTTACCACTCCGAGTGGTTAGCTAATGTTGTCATGGGCCCAAAGAAGGACGATTCACTTCGCATGTGCATCGACTTCAAACATATCAATCGGGCCTGCCCGAAAGATCACTTTCCTCTCCCTCGCATTCACCAAATAGTCGACTCGACTGCGTGGTGCGAGTGTTTGTCCTTTTTGGACGCTTATTCTGGGTACCATCAAATCCATCTGTACGGACCCGATGAGATAAAAACAGCTTTCATCACCCCATTTGGATGCTTCTATTATGTCACTATGCCAGTCGGTCTGAAGAATGCAGGAGCCACATTCATGCGGATGATTCAGAAGTGCCTGCTCACTCAGATCAGTCGGAATGTGGAAGCATACATGGATGACATTGTGGTCAAGTCACGTAAAGGTTCCGACCTACCGGCTGACCTTTCTGAAACCTTTGCCAACCTCAGAAGGTATGATATCAAGCTTAATCCATCAAAGTGCACGATTGGAGTTCCAGGCGGAAAATTACTCAGTTTTCTCATTTCCGAACGAGGGATCGATGCTAACCCAGAGAAAGTGGGTGCCATACTCCGGATGAAACGCCCTATGCGTGTGCATGATGTCTAGAAGCTTACTAGTTGTTTGGCCGCCCAAAGTCGATTCATTTCTCGCCTTGGTGAAAAGGCACTGCCTCTTTACCGACTGATGAAGAAGTCAGATAAGTTCGAGTGGACTCCTGAAGCTGATGCAGCATTTGCAGAGCTTAAAGCCCTGCTTTCCACCGAGCCGGTGCTTTCTGCCCCAATCAGCAAAGAGCCTTTACTGCTTTACATTGCAGCCACTAGAAAAGTCGTCAGTACAATACTTACGGTCGAGCGGGAAGAAGGAAAAGCTTACAAAATTCAGCGCCCAGTATACTATGTTTCTGAAGTTTTGACTCCATCAAAGCGAAGATATCCACATTATCAGAAGCTTGTTTATGGGATCTATATGACCACGAAGAAGGTTGCACATTACTTCTCTGATCACTCCATTATAGTCATCATTGACGCTCCGTTAACAGAGATTCTGAACAATAGAGATGCAACTGGTCGGGTGGCAAAGTGGGCGATTGAACGACTTCCCTTAGATATCAAGTTCGAGGCAAAGAAAGCTATCAAGTCCCAAGCAATACCAGCTTTCCTACACTCGGAGCACTAGACCATGTTCTTTGATGGTTCCAAGATGCTGAATGGTTCTGGTGCTGGGGTAGTACTGGTATCCCCCCAAGGAGAAAAGCTCAGATATGTCCTCCAGATTCACTTTGATTCTTCCAATAACGAAGCAGAATATGAAGCACTCTTGTATGGGTTACGTATGGCCATTTCACTCGGCGTCCGCCGCCTCATGGTCTATGGCGACTCATATTTGGTAGTTAATCAAGTGATAAAGGAGTGGGACGTCAAAAGCCCAACCATGACTGGTTACTGCAACATAGTGAGATAGTTGGAAAAGAAGTTTGAGGGGTTAGAGCTCCATCATATCCCCCGACTGAAAATCCAAGCAGTAGATGATTTAGCAAAGATAGGCTCCAAGAGAGAAGACATTCCCAGTAATGTTTTCCTGGAGAATATTCATGCACCTTTAGTTCAAGAAGATCCCTTTAATGAAGAACCCCCGCAGCATAAGAGTGCCACAGATTCGACTGAAGTCAAGGTCCCAGCCGTGGTCGACTTGATCATGGAGGTGTTGGTCATCACCCCCGACTAGACAGTACCATACATTGCATATATCCATAGGAAAGAGCTCCAAGAAGATGAAGAAGAGGCTCGACAGATCGTCCGCCGATCCAAGGCCTTTACTGTAATATGAGGACAACTGTTCAGAGAAAGTACAACTGGGTGAGCCAGAAATGCATAACACCAGAAGAAGGCCGAGTGATCCTCCACGACATCCATTCGCGGACCTGTGGTCACCATGCGTCCTCTCGGACCATTGTGGCTAAAGCGTACTGACCTGGATTTTATTGGCCACGAGCAAATGAAATGGTGAAAGACATAGTCAACAGATGTGAAGGTTGCCAGTTCTACTCCAATATGTCGCACAAACCTGCATCAGCCTTGAAGACCATCCCACTCGTCTCGCCCTTTGCTGTTTGGGGATTGGACATGGTTGTTCCACTAAGGACTCGCAGGATCGGCTTCACTCATGTGCTTGTAGCAGTCAACAAGTTTACCAAATGGATCGAAGCCAAGCCTATTAAGAATCTTGAAGCTAGTACTGTTGTCAACTTCATCAAAGAGTTGATTTTCCGATATGGGGTTCCGCACAGCATCCTCACTAACAATGGATCAAACTTCGATTCTGATGAGTTCAGAACCTTCTGCGCCTCACAAGGCACACGAGTCGACTATGCTTCAGTCGTCCATCCCTAGTCGAATGGACAAGAAGAAAGAGCAAATGGCTTGATTCTCAAAGGACTAAAACCTCGACTGATGCGAGATCTCAAGCACGCGGCGGGCACCTGGGTTGATGAACTTCCATCAATTCTCTGGGGATTGAGGACAACTCCTAATCGGTCGACTGGTCGAACTCCATTCTTCTTGGTCTATGGAGCTGAAGCTGTTCTACCGAGTGACTTTCTTCATAATGCTCTATGAGTTGAGCTCTTCTCTGAAGATGAAGCAGAACAAGCTCGACAAGACGCAGTCGGCCTCCTAGAGGAGGAAAGAGAGATGGCCTTGATCCGGTCGACCATTTATCAACAAGACCTGGGTCGATTCCACGCTACACATGTGAAGGGTCGAGCCTTTAAAGAGGGAGACTTGGTTTTTCGAGTGGATCATTAGAAACCACACAAGCTCGCCCTGGCTTGGGAAGGCCCCTTCATTTTCACCAGGGTGCTCCACAATGGAGCATACCACCTTTAAAGTGTCGAGCACAAGAAGGACGAGCCACGGGCTTGGAACGCGGAGCTGCTCCACCCCTTATATACTTAAGTATTCGTTCAAATAAAATGTAATAAGAAATACCGTTGTAATTTGTTTGCCAAAGACAAGATCTTTACAGTCCTCTGGTTCGATTGTTGTTGCTTTTGTTTATGTCTGAAAACCCCCAGTGGGTGGCTTAGCCGCGAATCCGTTTCGCCTAAGTTCGAAAGAAAATCCTACCTAGTGGTGAGCCAGCCTCCTACTCGGGGGCTTAGCTGCGAACCCGTTTCGCCTAAGTTTTCAAAATCCTACCGAGTGATGAGCCAGTCTCCCACTCGGAGGCTTAGCTGCAGTCCAGTACTCGCCTAAGTTTGAAAAAATCTTACCGAGTGGTGAGCCAGTGTCCCACTCGGAGGCTTAGCTGCAGTCCAGTACTCGCCTAAGTTTTTAAAAATCCTACCGAGTGGAGAGCAACTCTCCCACTCGGAGGCATAGCTGCAGTCCAGTACTCGCCTAAGTTTGAGAAAATCCTACCGAGTGGTGAGGCAGTCTCCCACTTGGAGGCTTATCTGCAGTCTAGTACTCGCCTAAGTTTGTAAAAATCCTACCGAGGGGAGAGCAACCCTCCCACTCGGAGGCTTAGCTACAGTCCAGTACTCGCCTAAGTTTGAAATAATCCTACCGAGTGGTGAGCAATCCTGCCACTTGGGGGCTTAGCTGCAGTCTAGTACTCACCTAAGTTTGAAAAAATCCTACCGAGTGGAGAGCAACCCTCCCACTCGGAGGCTTAGCTGCAGTCCAGTACTCTCCTAAGTTTGAAAAAATCCTATCGAGTGGTGAGCAATCCTCCCACTGGGGGCTTAGCTGCAGTCAAATACTTGCCTAAGTTTGAAAAAATCCTACCGAGTGGAGAGCAACCCTCCCACTCGGAGGCTTTGCTGCAGTCCAGTACTCGCCTAAGTTTGAAAAAATCCTACCGAGTGGAGAGCAACCCTCCCACTCGGGGCTTAGCTGCAGTCTAGTACTTGCCTAAGTTTGAAAAATCCTACCGAGTGGAGAGCAACCCTCCCACTCGGGGGCTTAGCTGCAGTCTAGTACTCGCCTAAGTTTGAAAAATCCTACCGAGTGGAGAGCAACCCTCCCACTCGGGGGCTTAGCTGTAGACGAGTACTCGCCTAAGTTTGAAAAATCCTACCGAGTGGAGAGGAACCCTCCCACTCGGGGGCTTTGCTGCAGTCCAGTACTCACCTAAGTTCGAAATCCATCCCTATCCGCAAGAACGACGAGGTGCAGGTCGACTACAACCTTCTCCTTCGGAGCTACACCACAAGTACAATGTTCGATCCATCCCCATCTGCAAGGACAACAAGGTGCTGGTCGACTGCAATGCGTGCTACGTCCCTATCCGCAAGGACGATGAAGTGCAGGTTGACTGGAGTCACCACCTCAGAGCTGCATCTCAAGCATAAAGATTATTCCGAGCGAAGAACAAAGTCCACTTGAAGGCAAACGCAAGCATATTCGAAAATAAACCAAGTTCGGATAAATCCTAAAGTACCGGACGACGGATCAAAAGTATTCAAGCATCAAGCCCGAAGGAGTTTAACGGTTACATAATCACTCGGCATTCTGAGGCAAGTAAAAGTGAGGCATAATGTTTTTTTGGTCACACATCAGGAGAAGGACTGGCTGGGTCGTAGAAACTGTCAAGGTCAATGCTATCTGCATTGCGAGTGGCGGCCTCAAGAAAGGTATCCATGAAAGACTGGAAAGTGTGCCTCTTCATGTTAACAACCTTGAGTTCCGCCAGCTTGTCTTCTCTGACGTCCTTGTAGTGCATCGCACCAAAGACAACACGACATCAGCACCACAGCGAGCAGATGAGTTCTTCCACTCTTGCACACGCTGGGGGATTTGATTCAGTCGAGTCATCAACAACCTTGAGACAGTTCCGCCTGAGGCCAGAGTTCAGCATCAATCCGAGTCATCGCAGCTTTCAGGCGGGCAAGATAAGCAACCACACCGTCCATACGAGATTCCAACCGCAACACGTTCATCGCAACATCATCTTTGTCTGGACAGTTTATGGGATCAAGACCCGTCTCGACCCGCCCAGTTTCTACTTCAAAGTCTTGGCAAAATTCTGCACAATCGAGTGAATGGTGAGTCGGCGGTATAATTAGACATGGCAGTCGATAGTAATAAGACAGATTAATCAGTACCTTCAAGTTTCAAAACCAGCTTTGCAGCAAGCTGGCCCAGATAACACTCCAGTTCGCCATTCTTGGCCTTGAGACCCCCAAGCTCGTCGGTCAGTTTCCTTGTCCTTCTTCAATTGCTCGACCTCCCGATTGGCGTCGGAAATAACAGTCTTCAGCTTGGAGTTTTCTTCTTCTAACTTGCTGACTAAAGCAAGCTTCTTGTCAGCAAGTGTTGTTTTATCGCGCGCCTCCATCTGTGCTGAAGCAAGATTCAGATCCTTCTTCTCCAAAGCCTGCTTCATTTTCTCTAAAGAAACAACACTCTTCAGACGGGCTTGGAGTTGGCAGTTTTCACTATGTACATCTGCTCGAGTGGAGTCACTCGGTTCAAAAAATGGAAGGGAAAAGTGCCAGCAGTGGGATACACAGTTAGCGATTGGTTACCTCCCATGGCAGCTACTTCGTCACGGTCGGTCTTGAGATTCTTCTTGGCCAATTCCAGATCAAGGTTGAGGCTGATTTGCTGTTTGTTCATTGCAGAAAGTTGAGCCCCGAGATCACAAGATTTCTGTAGTTAAAGCCATATCAGTCGACAGAGATAAAAGGCATCACAATGATAACTACTCTAAGACTACCACCGAATCAAACATTCAATGGCAGTCTCGGGGACTACACCCATTGGGTGCACTTAGCGTGCGCCCACTAATTTTGTAGAGAGAGAGAGAGAGAGAGAGAGAGAGAGGTTCAGATTGTCAGACCACAGTCGACTGCCCGCAGTCAACTATGGTCTCGGGGACTACACCAGTGGGTGCACTCAGCATGCCCCCACTAGTTTTGGTTCCACTCGGTGTGGCCTGCCCAGTTCGAGTTGCAAAAATAAAGTTCATATTCTCAGACCACAGTCGACTGCCCGCAGTCAACTCTGGTCTCGGAGACTATACCCAGTGGGTGCACTCAGTGTGCCCCCACTAGTGCAAAGATTCAGCTTGAATCGACACAAAGAGACATAAAATTTCAAAAGAGTCACACCCCAGTAGGTGATCAGACAAGAAATATGCTCGATCGGAAAATCAACTAACCTAGACATTGGCCTGCAGAGTAGCTCCGGCGTTGAAGGCTATCTAACTAGCCTCATGCAGCACTTTCATTTGCCCCATCACAAGAATCAACTTAGAAGAGCTTCCTTGGCAGCAGCCGGTGGATCGTCCGGAGTTTGATATGCAGTAAAAAGTGATGAAGGCAGAACAATCGAAGCAGCCACCGGATCTGAGGCAGAGAGTTGTATGGGCGCAGCAGAAGTCTGAGCAACTGATCCCAAGGGGCAATCAGTCGACAGAGGAACGACGAAGGTGACGTTGGTTCGAGCCGGATCCGTCGATCGCTCGGCCATCGTCCCAGGCGTCATAGTCGATCGAACAACCTGGACTTCAGGCACCTTCCCGCCAAGTTCCTTGTCCTTCCTCCTCCTCCCTCTCAGCGGTACTTCTTATTCATCGTCCGGGAGCACAACAATGTCTCGTGGAACTGCAATAAACGGAGAAAGCCATAAGGATAATTGACAAACCGACCAGTCGACCTAATAAATTCGAATCAGGCTGACTTACTGGCTTTGAAGGTGACGGCGTTGTCAGCTTCCTCGTTGGCTGGAGTCTTGTCAATATCCATATCAGTCGCAGCAGAGGTCGGGCTGTACAGGTTCATCATCCACTCGGTCAGAACAAGAAAAACCGGTCGAAATAGGAAATCGGTCGGAACAAGTAAATACGAGAAGAACGTTTACCCAGAGGCAACAGGGACGTCCATCTTGATTCTAGGCAAGGTCTTCTGAGCCTTCGAAGGATTAATTTTGGGCTGCATGGTGATCTTCTCAGTCAATTCCAGAGTCGAGGACCGGGCGCGCTTGTGAGGTGGATCATTCGACGAACAGCTTTTCCGCGCTTGCTTGCGGGATCATGATGCAGCTTCGATCGACGTTCAGAACGAGGCGGTGAGTCAACCACTTCCTCATCGTCCGACTCGTTGCTCTCATCTTCATCATCATCAGCAGGGAACTCCCACTCGCCGCTTTCCTCGGCACTGTCCTCGCCCTCGTGGTCTTGCTCCAGAGGTTGTTCACCATTGGGCATTGAATACATCCCCGTGTAGATCTATGAAACAAGGGACCAATCATAAGTTAGTCGGATCAATAGTCAGTCAGAAAATACGTTCAAAAACTCAGTTATGATGACCAGATCTTATCTAGCAGGTTGTTGTTGCTGAACGGGTCGATTCTCCTAGCACCTCTGGGGTTGTCCTTTGTTTCCGGTGATACCCATCAACCACTCGGCCATTGTTTTGGCTTCCACCTCCTCCGGATGAACCCGAGCAGTGTCGCCAGCCCTGGAGTACATCCACATGGAGTGGTCGCGAGCTTGGAGAGGTTGGATCCGCCGACTAAGGAACACCTCGAGCAGATCCATACTGGTGACACCTTGGTTGATCAGTTGGACTACTCTCTCTCGACTAGCATGCATGTCTCCGCCTTCTCCGCAGCGGTCACTTCCAATGAAGATGGAGTTTGAATGCGGTCAAAAGAGAAAGGGGGGAGCCCGGTCGACTGGCCTAGGGTCATGATATCCTGGAAGTAGAACCAGGTCGACTGCCAGCCCCTGACAGACTTTGGAAGTGTCATCGAGGGAAAAGAAGTCCTTTTCCTCTTCTGAATTTCCAGACCCCCACACATCTGAATAACGTGGGTCTTCTCATTGTTCGAGTTCGCTTTCTTCACAGTTTGGGACCGGATGGTAAAATGTGCGTGACAAGACCCAGTGCGGTCGGCACCCCAGGAAATTCTCACACATGGAGACAAATGCAGCAAGATATGTGATGGTATTGGGAGAAAAATGGTGGAGTTGGGCACCAAAGAAATTCAGGAAACCTCGAAAGAAGGGGTGTGGTGGAAGCGAGAAGCCGCGCTCGACATGGGTGGCAAGCAAAACACACTCACCTGGCCGCGGTTGCGGCTCCGCTTCCCCCCTTGGTAGACGTGCATATTTATGGATGATCAGCCCTAACTCAGCCATATCATCCAAGTCCTCCTGCCGAAGCGAAGATCAGATCCAATCTCCTTGGTTCCAACCCGACGGCAGCCCCGAGTGCGATGAATACCCCCGATTCATCTTCTTGTTCTTCGCCAGCCCCTGTAACGCCCTCGATGCGGCTATATCTCCCACGTGTCGAGGCACGACTTAGAGGCATAACCGCATTGAAAGCAATGTCGCAAGTTAGGAAATCATCACACATCCCATGTACATAAATAATATAAAGGGGAGGTACATAGTTGGCTTACACTCGCCACGTCACATCAAAGTACATAAATAACATACATCATTCAAACACTCATGGCCCGACTACGGCGCCAAAATAAAAGACAACCCAACAAGCGACATAGGTCCCGATCACCCCAACTGGGCTCCACTACTGATCATCAGGAAAAGACACATAGTAACGCTGAGAGTCCTCGTCGTACTCCCACTTGAGCTCAAGCGCGCCATCTGGAGCTGTATCATCTGTCCCTGCATCTGGTGTAAGAGTAATCTGTGAGCCAGAGGGAGTCAGCAATCTCGCACCCTCGCGATCAAGACTATTTAAGCTTAATAGGTAGGAAAGGGGTAATGTAAGTGGAGCTGCAGCAAGCGACTAGCATATGTGGTGGCTAACTTATTCGCAAAAGAGAGCGAGAAGAGGAGGCAAAGCACGAGTGAGAAACTAGAGAGCAACCTGCGCAAACATAACTCCAACACCGTGTCCACTTCCCGGACTCCGCCGAGAAGAGGCCATCACGGCAACACACTCCGTTGATTCATTTTGATTAATTAAGGTTCAAGTTATCTACAACCGGACATTAACAAATTCCCATCTGCCCATAACCGCGGGCACGGCTTTCGAAAGATCAATCCCTGTAGGGGGGTCCCAACTTAGCCCATAACAAGCTCTCACGGTCAACGAAGGAATAGACCTCCACCCAAGACACACCGATCAGACTCGGTATCTCGGTACAACAAGATGATTCGATAGGTTAAAACAAGTCCAGCAACACCGCCCGAGTGTGCCGACAAATCCCGATAGGAGCTGCACATATCTCTTTCTCAAGGCACATTCAGATTGTCCTAGGTATGGGTAGGCCAGCCCAGAGTTGCCCCTAGTGGCCACCGGCAGCTGACAGTTGGACCAACACTCAGAGGAGCACTGGCCCGGGGGGTTAAAATAAGATGACCCTCGGGCTCCGGAAACCCAAGGGAAAAAGAGGCTGGGTGGCAAATGGTAAAACCAATGTTGGGCATTGCTGGAAAAGCTTTAATCAAGGCGAACTATCAAGGGGTTCCCATTATAGCCCAACCGCGTAAGGGACGCAACAATCTGGGAACATAACACCGATATGACGGAAACTAGGGCGGCAAGAGTGGAACAAAACACTAGGCGAGAGGCCGAGCCTTCCACCCTTTACCAAGTGTATAGATGCATTAAGATAACATGGCAATATAATGATATCCCAACAAGTAAATAAATGTTCCAACAAGGAACGGCTCCAATCTTCACCTGCAACTAACAACGCTATAAGAAGGGGCTGAGCAAAGCGGTAACATAGCCAATCAACGATTTGCTAGGACAAAGGTGGGTTAGAGGCTCAACATGGCAATTGGGAGGCTGACAAGCAAGTGGTAGGCATCTTAGCAATGGCATAGCAAAAGAGCGAGCAAACTAGCATAGCAAAGATAGTAGTGATTTCGAGGGTATGATCATCTTGCCTGCACAGTTGTCAGAGTTGACTGGATCCTCAAAAGCAAACTCAACGGGCTCCTCGTTAGCGAACTCGTCTCCCGGCTCTACCCAACAACACAAACAAGCAACAAGGATACAATCAACCACGTGCAAACTCAAGCAATAAGATGCAAAGATGATATGCTATGCGGGATGCGATGCGGGATGCAAAATGCAAGACGTGATAGGAAATGCATGAACCTGGCCTCAACATGTAAAACCAAGTGTGCCACTGAATAGAGGGGAAGAAATCACTTGAAAACGATATAAAGATCATAGGAATCGGAGCTACGGTTTGGAAATGACAAGCGTTTTACGAAATGAACCGGTCTGCGATTTACAACAAGTAGGCATCTAAATGCAACGAAATGAACATGCTACAGCCACCAAACATGACAACAAAACACATGGCCGGGATGTACACAAGATGCTTATCAAAACACTAGCACTGAGCCATGGCCAAATTCATCCATTATGAGGTCCAAACAAGCATGGCAAAAACGCAAATGCAAAATAGGTTTCAGACTTTGTGAAATTAACACTAGTCTGAAATTTCAGACCACGATGCTCTCTTCGGAGCAGCAAACCAACATGATATATAGCCTGATTATGACAAGTAAGAAAATGGCATGGAGCTACTCAACAAGCTTAACAAAACACCCAAAGTGACCTGGGGCCAAAAGGGTTCACAAAATACTCTAACGAGCACACGAACATAGCTCACGCACAATCAGTTTTCAGACTTAGTGAAAACTGAGACATGCTGAAAAATTAACTCATGAAGGCATGTAAACGAGCTCGATGCACTCACCATGGTGCAAGTCATAGCAAGACAAGCATATACCCATAAAGAGGGCACAAAATGCTAGCTAGACATGGCAAGAACAATGGCATAGCATGCACGGATCACTAACAATAGCATCGGCAAAATCGCAAACAAGTTGACGATCTGCCCAGATTTACCACGAAGCAAAAGTAGAGCTCGATTGACTCAAGCTAGAGCACTCCACATATGCAAACAAAGACAGGGATGGATAGAGCATAACATGAATATAAAAACTCTCTTACTGATCATCCTCAAAAGAGGCACGGATCACTAGGAAACAAGCTGAACATATGGCATCATGAACTAAAATATCCCAGACTTAGTGAAAATCACTAAGTCCCTGAAAACAGAATTCTCAGGTGCCTCTCTTTGCAAGCTTGCACAAGTCACCACACACATCCTAGAAATGCATGGGCGACACCTATGGAAAGAAGACAAAATGCTTAACAATTCATCCCAAAGAGTCACAGGCATATCATGCACACAATAATCATGGCAAAAATGACAAAAGTCTAAGATGAACTAACGAATTTGCAATTTAGCTCACAAAGCCTCCTTCTAACAGCATTTTGGGCATGAAGATGAACTCAAATTAATATAATGCAATGGAATGAAATGATGTACATGTCGAGACGAACATTTTGATATATAATATGTCCAAAACGGAGCTACGGATGCGGACATATCATCGGTCAAAGTTAGCACAAAAAATCAGGGGGGAGAAGGAGAAGTCAACCGGATCTAGGGTTCGTCCGGTTCCAGATCGGATCAGCGGTACTGTAGCAGTGGCGCGGGATCCGAGGTTCACCGGCGCCAGAGCCGGAGAGGAGGAGGTCGGCCGGGCGTGGAGAGGGCCCGAGGACGGCGGTGCCGGGCCGGAGTGGGGCGGCGGCGAGCTTGGACGGAGAGGCGGGGCGGCGCGGTGCCCGGCTCGGGCGGCCGCGGGCGATGGCCGGCGAGCTCCGGTCGGGGTGCGGCGGCCCGTGGCGGCGCCGGCCACCGGCGATGGGAGAGGCGGCGGCGGAGTCGAGGCGCGGGGCGCAGCTGGATCTGGCCCGGGCGGCGAGGAGGCGGGCTCCCCGTGGGCCTGGGCGGGCCGGTGTGGTGAGGACGGCGGCGCGCCACATGGCAGGCTCCGATTGGCGCGGGCGGCGGCGGGCGGACGTGTCCGGCCTGATCCGGACGCGTCCGGCGGCGGGAGGAGGAAGAAGCTAGGGTTTCGGGGAGAGGGAGAGATCCGAAAATGGAGGGGGGTATTGATAGAGGTAGAGGGAGCTAGGAGTGTCCAAATGAGGTGCGGTTTTCGGCTAGGCGATCATGATCGAACGCTCTAGGACATGGAGCAGAGTTTGGTGGGTTTTGGGCCAAATTGGAGGTGTGTTGGGCTGCAACACACATGAGGCCTTTTCGGTCCCTCGGTTGACCCTTGGAGTATCAAACGAAGTCCAAATGGTACAAAACTTGACAGGCGCTCTACCGGTAGTAAACCAAGGCCGCATGGCAAGTCTCGGTCCAATCCGGAAATGTTTAATCCCCAAACACGAAAGAAAGCTAGAAATGGCCACCGGAGGAGAATGAAGCGCCGGAATGCAAAATGGACAACGGGGAAAATGCTCGAATAAATGAGATGAACCTGTATGCAAATGCAATGCACGTGATGCCATGATATGAGATGCATGAAAACGAAATCAACACACAGAGACAAAGACCCGAACCCGAGGAATAAATATAACTTAATGCCGGAAACGGCAAGAGTTGGAGTACAAATTGGGAAAGTAATATCTGGGGCGTTACAACACTCCACCACTACGAAAAGATCTCGTCCCGAGATCTAGGACTGAAAGAACTCCGGGTACTCAAAACGGAGGTGATCCTCGCGTTCCCAGGTAGCTTCACGGTCGGAATGGTGTGACCACTTGACTTTGAGAAATTTGATTGACTTGTTGCGAGTCCTGCGTTCAGTCTCTTCAAGGACTGCAACTGGGTGCTCACGATAGGAGAGATCTTCTTGGAGCTCAATGTCCTCGAAGTTGACGGTGCATTCAGGCGTATTGAAGCACTTTCGGAGTTGGGAGACATGGAACACATCATGAACATTTGCAAAGTTTGACGGAAGCTCGAGTTGATAGGTGAGGTCGCCTCTCTTGCTGACAATCTTGAAAGGTCCGACGTATCTGGGGGAAAGCTTCCCTTTGATACTGAAGCGACGAGTCCCTTTCATTGGAGAGACGCGGAGGTAAACATGATCTCCAATCTTGAAAGCCAAATCACGATGCTTACTATCATAGTAGCTCTTCTGGCGGGATTGGGCTGCTTTGAGGTTATCACGAATGACCTTGCACATCTCTTCTGCCTCTGTGATTAAGTCATTACCCAACACCTGACGTTCACCGGTTTCAGACCAGTTGAGAGGTGTACGGCATTTCCTACCATACAGAATTTCAAATGGGGCCTTGCTCGAACTTGCTTGAAAACTGTTGTTGTATGAGAATTCAGCATAAGGAAGACAATCCTCCCACTTCATGCCAAAGGAGATCACACAAGCCCTGAGCATATCTTCAAGAATCTGGTTGACACGCTCGACTTGACCGCTTGTTTGAGGATGGAAAGCAGTGCTGAAGCGGATGTTGGTGCCCATGGCCTTCTGAAAAGAATCCCAAAACTTGGAGGTAAAGATGCTGCCACGGTATGAAGATATCACTTGAGGAATACCGTGCAGAGAGACAATTCGAGAGGTATAGAGTTCCGCCAATTGAGCTGCAGTGATTGACTCTTTGATAGGCAGAAAGTGAGCCACTTTGGTAAGCTTGTCGATGACAACGAATATAGCATCATTACCACGCTTGGACTTTGGAAACCTAGTCACGAAGTCCATTTCAATGTGGTCGAACTTACATTCTGGAATGGCAAGAGGTTGGAGGAGACCTGCTGGCCTTTGGTGTTCTGCCTTCACTCTTCTGCAGACATCACATTCATTCACGAATTGAGCGATCTCACGCTTCATTCGAGTCCACCAATAAGTTTGCTTGAGATCCTGATACATCTTCGTGCTCCCAGGGTGGATGGAGAGGAGAGAGTTGTGAGCCTCGTTCATGATCACTTTACGGAGGTCACCTTTGGGTACCACAATTCGATCCTCGAAGAAGAGAGTGTCCTTGTCATCAAGACGATAGCACTTGTACTTGGACTGACTCTTTGCGATACCAATCTTCACCTTTTTCACCATAGCATCAAGAAGCTGGGCTTGGCGAATCTGGTCTTCCAAGGTAGGAGAGACTTGAAGGTTGGTGAGGAAACCTTGAGGAACAATTTAAAGATTAAGTTTGCGGAAAGCTTCACAAAGCTCGGGTTGATAAGGCTTCAGAATCAGACTGTTGCAATATGCTTTTTTGCTCAAAGCGTCAGCAATCACATTGGCCTTGCCTGGAGTATACTCGATACTCGGATTGTACTGTTGAATCATTTTGACCCATCGAGTCTGCCTGAGGTTGAGATTAGGCTGAGTGAAGATGTACTTGAGAATCTTGTGATGTGTGAAAATATCCACTTTTCATCCCAATAGAAGATGTCTCCAAGTCAACAAAGCATGCACAACTGCCGCCAACTCGAGATCATGGGTGGGGTAGTTCTTCTCATTAGGCTTCAACTAGCGAGAGGTATAAGCAACAACTTTCTTCTCTTGCATCAGTACAGCACCGAGACCTTGGAGAGAGGCATCACAAAAGACCTCGTACGGCTTGGTTTCATCAGGCGGAGTCAGAACTGGAGCAATGATCAACTTCTCTTTCAAAGTGTTGATAGCAATATCACACTTCGGAGACCAAACGTACTTGACGTGCTTCTGAAGAAGATTTGAGAGAGGCTTTGCGATCTTAGAAATGTTTTCAACGAATCTTCGGCAGTAGCTTGCGAGACCGAGGAAGCTACAGAGTTGCTTCACATTCTGAGGAGGTTCCCAATTAACAATTGCAGACACCTTCTCAGGATTCACGGAAATGCCCTTGGCAGAGATGATATGGCCAAGATAAAGAACCTCATCGAGCCAAAATTCACACTTGGAGAACTTGGCGTAGAACTGATGTTCCCTGAGCTTGTCAAGAACCAAACGCAAGTGCTTGGCATGATCTTCCTTGTTCTTGGAGAAAACCAGAATGTCGTCGAGATAGACCAAAACGAAGTCATTGGTGTAGGGGTTGAAGATGAAGTTCATCATGCGAGAGAACGTCGGAGGAGCGTTGGCGAGGCCAAAAGACATGACAGTGTATTCATATGACCCATAGCTTGTCCTGAAAGCCGTCTTGGGAATATCTTGCTCACGAATGCGAATCTGATGATAACCCATACGGAGATCAAGCTTGGAGAATACTTGGGCACCCTTGAGTTGTTCGAACAGCTCATTGATGTTGGGAAGTGGGTATTTGTTCTTGATGGTCTTCTTGTTCAATGGACGATAATCAACTCAAAGTCGGTCCGTTCCATCCTTCTTCTTCACAAAAAGAACACCACAACCCCACGGAGATGTACTAGGCCGAATGAGCCCCATTCTTTCTTGAACATCGAGTTGTTTCTTCAACTCCTTCAACTCTTCAGGGCTGAGCTTGTAGGGACGTTTGCACACAGGTTCCGTACCGGGCTCAAGTTCAATAACAAATTCAACGGGCCGGTGCGGAGGCATTCCTGGGAGCTCTTCTGGGAAGACGTCTTGATACTCACAAATGACTGGGATTTGTGAAATAGCATCCAATTCACCCTTCTCATTGAGAGAAAACAACCGGATTGTATCATCACAAGCGGCAAAGACAATGACATCCTCAGACGAATGAGTCGATTGAATCTGCCTGGCTGCACAATCGAGCTAAGCCTTGTGCTTAGAGAGCTAGTCCATCCCGAGAATAAGATCGATATCCGAATCACCAAGAACCATTGGAGAAGCCAAGAACTTATAATCGTCCAAAGTGATAGTAACATCCGGAACGATGGAGTTAGCCTGCATGCGCTTACCAGGAGAAACAACTGCTAATGGGCTAGGCAGAACTTGTGAAACCAATTCATGCCTAGATGTAAATGGCCTCGAGATGAAACAATGCGAAGCACCCTTATCAAAAAGAACTTTAGCAGGAATATCATTAACAGGAAGGTTACCCATGATGACATCTGACGAATCCTCTGCCTAAGCTGCGTTCATTAAGTTGACCTTGGCGGACTTGGGGTTATGCTTGACCACAGCTGTACTTGCCGATTTGACAGGAGGAGGAGGAGGAAGACGCCTCTGGTTGAAACACTTGTTGGCGTAGTGACCCTTCAGTTGGCACTTGTTGCACGTGACCTCTGAAAGCGGACGGTGGTACGGAGCACTCGATCTTGGAGCTTGAGACGAAGTCTTGTTCTTCAGTGCCATGTTGTAGAACTCATCGTACATCAACGACTCAAAAAGGACAAGAGCGTGCTGAATTTCTTCACGGAGACCACCCCTGAACTGGTATATCATGCTCTTCTCATTAGGAACATCCTGCTTGGCAAAACGGGCGAGCTTCTGGAACAACTTGTTGTAGTCATAGACAGACAAAGAGCCTTGCTTCAGATTGCGGAATTCCTCACGTTTGCTTTCAGTCACACTCTGAGGGATGTGATGAGCTCGGAAATCTCGACAGAAATCATCCCAAGTGATCAAACGTCCACCTCTGGAATCCTTGTACTGCTGGAACCACTTTGCAGCCTGATCTTTGAGCTGGAAAGAAGCGAACTTGACGAAATCTTCAGGCCTGATGTTGCTGCATTCAAAATGCTTGCCCAGATCCACTAGCCAATCGTCAGCATCGGTAGCCTCAACAAAATTGCTGAACGTCTTTGGACCATTAGCGAGGAACTAGTTCAGAGAAGCAAAATGGTTCTGATTGTTGCCTTGATTCCGTTCACTGCCTTGATTGCGCTCTTGGAGGATTTGCATGATCAACTGTGTATTTGCATTGGTTGCGGCCATCACAGCTTGCCAAGCCTCCGGAGGAGGTGGAGGTGGTGGCGGATCAGGATTCAGAGTCGTGCGCGTTGGAGGAGCCATCCTGAAGAGGTTGACCACCATTAGCACACAAATAGACAAATATTGAAGGTGAATCCAACGGAATGAAAATTGCAACATAAAGTCTTCACATCCGAACAAAATGAACGAATGCACTTCTCTTGAAGTGGTCACGTATCCCTAAATTGCGAAGCCACGTAGAATTAGGTAGAAGAGGTACATCAACGAGGGATGGAATCAACATATGACTTCGAAGCGATTCGAATACCACAACTCAAAATAAAACCAAGGATTGGCTTGCGAAATAAGCCGGAACAAACATATGATAGAGATTTCGTCTGAAGTTTTCGTGGTGGGACCTACATGGGCTCGATCGTACAGCACCATCATGTACAAGGCAGTGCACATGACATACGAAGCGTCCCCGAGTCAGCATAGCCAAGGACTCTTTAAGACACAACGAGACCACTGTAAAATTGACCGTGAATAGGCGAACCACTAGACGTCGAACCCCAATTTCATATCATACATCTGTCGGAAAGATATCGTAAGAGCTACTTGAATTCCCACCTATGAAACTCCCGAAGCTTTCCGGTTATGCAATCAGGTGTTGGGGATACAGGGGAGGCATAATATCTCACCCAAACTAGCAATACCTACATCCAGCTGTATCCATCCTTCAACACATAACCAAGAAACCTTCGGAAACCATCTACCTCAACCTTCGAAAAGCATCCGTTATACAAGTTATGGTGATACTCCCGAACTCCCGCCCCAGTACTGGGTGGCGTCGAGGTTATCTCACCAACGAACTGCATAAAGGAGATTTTCGATGTTGATGAACATATCTCAAGTATTCCAGAATTGCAACGATAAAATTATGATGACAACACCTCAGAGCTCAACTCCCCGGGACACTTCCACTAAACCCCTGACAGGAGGCACCAAGACAGTATTCTCATCATAAGCCATCGGAACAAATCCAAGATACTTGCGTGATACTAAATTATTTTTTTCTGAAATTTGAGAAGAGAAGAGTCAAAACTCTACGTCAGGATGCCTTACCAGAGCGATGAGGAGACTGGGAAGTAAAAAGAATTCCTAAGCTCTCCGATATAATTCCTAAATGACTCAAAACATTTTTCTAGACACAACTCGGCTGCTAAAACGATCAAGCAATGGGGGCTCCTAAGGTCGGGGAAGGCTCTGATTACCAACTTGTAATGCCCTCGATGCGGCTATATATCCCACGTGTCGAGGCTCGACTTAGAGGCATAACCGCATTGAAAGCAATGTCGCAAGTTAGGAAATCATCACACATCCCATGTACATAAATAATATAAAGGGGAGGTACATAGTTGGCTTACACTCGCCACGTCACATCAAAGTACATCAATAACATACATCATTCAAACACTCATGGCCCGACTACGACGCCAAAATAAAAGACAACCCAACAAGCGACATAGGTCCCGATCACCCCAACTAGGCTCCACTACTGATCATCAGGAAAAGACACATAGTAACGCTAAGAGTCCTCGTCGTACTCCCACTTGAGCTCAAGCGCGTCATCTGGAGCTGTATCATCTATCCCTGCATCTGGTGTAATAGTAATCTATGAGCCACAGGGACTCAGCAATCTCGCACCCTCGCGATCAAGACTATTTAAGCTTAATAGGTAGGAAAGGGGTAATGTAAGTGGAGCTGCAGCAAGCGACTAGCATATGTGGTGGCTAACTTATTCGCAAAAGAGAGCGAAAAGAGGAGGCAAAGCACGAGCGAGAAACTAGAGAGCAACCTGCGCAAACATAACTCCAACACCGTGTCCACTTCCCGGACTCCGCCGAGAAGAGGCCATCACGGCAACACACTCGGTTGATTCATTTTGATTAATTAAGGTTCAAGTTATCTACAACCGGACATTAACAAATTCCCATCTGCCCATAACCGCGGGCACGGCTTTCGAAAGATCAATCCCTGCAGGGGGTCCCAACTTAGCCCATAACAAGCTCTCACGGTCAACGAAGGAATAGACCTCCACCCAAGACACACCGATCAGACTCGGTTTCTCGGTACAACAAGATGATTCGACAGGTTGAAACAAGTCCAGCAACACCGCCCGAATGTGCCGAGAAATCCCGATAGGAGCTGCACATATCTCTTTCTCAAGGCACACTCCTATTGTCCTAGGTACGGGTAGGCCAGCCCAGAGTTGCCCCTGGTGGCCACCGGCAGCTGACAGTTGGACCAACACTCAGAGGAGCACTGGCCCGGGGGGTTAAAATAAGATGACCCTCGGGCTCCGGAAACCCAAGGGAAAAGAGGCTAGGTGGCAAATGGTAAAACCAATGTTGGGCATTGCTGGAAAAGCTTTAATCAAGGCGAACTATCAAGGGGTTCCCATTATAGCCCAACCGCGTAAGGGACGCAACAATCCGGGAACATAACACCGATATGACGGAAACTAGGGCGGCAAGAGTGGAACAAAACACTAGGCGAGAGGCCGAGCCTTCCACCCTTTACCAAGTTTATAGATGCATTAATATAACATGGCAATATAATGATATCCCAACAAGTAAATAAATGTTCCAACAAGGAACGGCTCCAATCTTCACCTGCAACTAGCAACGCTATAAGAAGGGGGCGGAGCAAAGCGGTAACGTAGCCAATCAACGGTTTGCTAGGACAAAGGTGGGTTAGAGGCTCAACATGGAAATTGGGAGGCTGACAAGCAAGTGGTAGGCATCGTAGCAATGGCATAGCAAAAGAGCAAGCAAACTAGCATAGCAAAGATAGTAGTGATTTCGAGGGTATGATCATCTTGCCTGCACAGTTGTCAGAGTTGACTGGATCCTCAAAAGCAAACTCAACGGGCTCCTCGTTAGCGAACTCGTCTCCCGGCTCTAACCAACAACACAAACAAGCAACGAGGATACAATCAACCACGTGCAAACTCAAGCAATAAGATGCAAAGATGATATGCTATGCGGGATGCAAAATGCAAGACGTGACAGGAAATGCATGAACCTGGCCTCAACTTGGAAAACCAAGTGTGCTACTGGATAGAGGGGAAGAAATCACTTGAAAACGATATAAAGATCATAGGAATCGGAGCTACAGTTTGGAAATGGCAAGCATTTTACGAAATGAACCGGTTTGCGATTTACAGCAAGTAGGCACCTAAATGCAACGAAATGAACATGCTACAGCCACCAAACATGACAACAAAAGACATGGCAGGGATGTAAACAAGATGCTTATCAAAACACTAGCACTGCGCCACGGCCAAATTCATCCATTATGAGGTCCAAACAAGCATGGCAAAAACGCAAATGCAAAACAGGTTTCAGACTTGGTGAAATTAACACTAGTCTGAAATTTCAGACCACGATGCTCTCTTCGGAGCAGCAAACCAACATGATACGTAGCCTGATTTTGACAAGTAAGAAAATGGCATGGAGCTACTCAACAAGGTTAACAAAACACCCAAAGTGACCTAGGGCCAAAAGGGTTCACAAAATACTCTAACGAGCACACGAACATAGCTCACGCACAATCAGTTTTCAGACTTAGTGAAAACTGAGACATGCTGAAAATTAACTGACGAAGGCATGTAAACGAGCTCGATGCACTCACCATGGTGCAAGTCATAGCAAGACAAGCATATATCCATAAATAGGGCACAAAATTCTAGCTAGACATGGCAAGAACAATGGCATAGCATGCACGGATCACTAACAATAGCATCGGCAAAATCGCAAACAAGTTGACGATCTGCCCAGATTTACCACGAAGCAAAAGTAGAGCTCGATTGACTCAAGCTAGAGCACTCCACATATGCAAACAAAGACATGGATGGATAGAGCATAACATGAATATAAAAACTCCCTTACTGATCATCCTCAAAATAGGCACGGATCACTGGGAAAAAAGCTGAACATATGGCATCATGAATTAAAATATCCCAGACTTAGTGAAAATCACTAAGTCCCTGAAAACAGAATTCTCAGGTGCCTCTCTTTGCAAGTTTGCACAAGTCACCACACACATCCTAAAAATGCGTGGGTGGCACCTCTGGAAAGAAGACAGAATGCTTAACAATTCATCCCAAAGAGTCACAGGCATACCATGCACACAATAATCATGGCAAAAATGACGAAAGTCTAAGATGAACTAACGGATCTGCAATTTAGCTCACGAAGCCTCCTTCTAACAGCATTTTGGGCATCAAGATGAACTCAAATGAAAATGATGCAATGGAATGAAATGATGTACATGTCGAGACGAACATTTTGATATATAATATGTCCAAAACGGAGCTACGGATGCGGACATATCATCGGTCAAAGTTAGCACAAAAAATCAGGGGGGAGAAGGAGAAGTCAACCGGATCTAGGGTTCGTCCGGTTCTAGATCGGATCGGCGGTACTGTAGCAGTGGTGCGGGATCCAAGGTTCACCGGTGCCGGAGCCGGAGAGGAGGAGGTCGGCCGGGCGTGGAGAGGGCCGGAGGACGGCGGGGCCGGGCCGGAGTGGGGCGGCGCCGAGCTTGCACGGAGAGGCGGGGCGGCGTGGTGCCCGGCTCGTGCGGCCGCGGGCGATGGCCGACGAGCTCCGGTCGGGGTGCGGCGGCCCGTGGCGGCGCCGGCCACCGGTGATGGGAGAGGCGGCGGCGGAGTCGAGGCACGAGGCACGTCTGGATCTGGCCCGGGCGGCGAGGAGGCGGGCTCCCCATGGGCCTGGGCGGGCCGGTGCGGTGAGGATGGCGGCGCGCCATGTTGGGGGCTCCGATTGGCGTGGGCGGCGGCGGGCGGACGTGTCCGGCCTGATCCGGACGCGTCCGGCGGCGGGAGGAGGAAGAAGCTAGGGTTTCGGGGAGAGGGAAAGATCCGAAAATGGAGGGGGGTATTTATAAAGGTAGAGGGAGCTAGGAGTGTCCAAATGAGGTGCGGTTTTCGGCCACGCGATCGTGATCGAACGCTCTAGGACTTGGAGCAGAGTTTGGTGGGTTTTGGGCCAAATTGGAGGGGTGTTGGGCTGCAACACACACGAGGCCTTTTCGGTCCCTCGGTTGACCGTTGGTACGAAACTTGACAGGCGCTCTACCGGTAGTAAACCAAGGCCGCATGGCAAGTCTCGGTCTAATCCGGAAATGTTTAATCCCCAAACACGAAAGAAAGCTAGAAATGGCCACCGGAGGAGAATGAAGCGCCGGAATGCAAAACGGACAACGGGGAAAATGCTCGAATGCACGAGATGAACATGTATGCAAATGCAATGCACGTGATGACATGATATGAGATGGATGAAAACGAAATCAACAGACGGAGACAAAGACCCGAACCCGAGGAATAAATATAACTTAATGCTGGAAACGGCAAGAGTTGGAGTACAAATTGGGAAAGTAATATCTGGGGCGTTACACCCCCGTCGCCTTCTTCGCATGCTCTAGCGCTGACGTTTTGTCCTTCCCCATAGCGGCAGAGCTGCGGCGTCGAGAGCGGTTGGGCTAGATGGAGTGGAGATGCGAGGGGAAGAAGAAAGGGAATGGACGCGCACAGTGCAAATGCCTCGGCCTCGCCACTTTTAAAGGCATGCTTCTGAGTGGCTGACGCGTGGGCCCGAGCGATTCTGTCAAATCCCCCCAACAGTTGCACACGGGATACGTGGCGAAAAAGGTGGCACGGAAATCAAAACTTCCTATTTATCTACTCCACTTACCACGGAGCACTCCGCCTGGCGCGCTTCCACCAAAATTTTGAATCCCATGAAATCCTGGATCCTCTACAACCGATCACGCCAAAGATTTCATGTCAAAGATGTCACTCGATAGATGTCATTGTATAAGCCAGTCGGCAATTTCTGAAATGGTCAAGGAGACTGAAATGAAGCCGAAGTTCTAACAACTGGCCTCCACTGTGAGATGAAGACAAGGCAAAGCCAGAGCAGAAGCAAGGTCAACTCCATCCTTCTTTTTTCACTCAAACCTCGATCCATTAGGGGGCTAATGATGAGGACACGAACCTGGGGTAGGGTAATAGGTCTGACCTATACGTCCTACCTAAGGTCCTTGTCCTAAGAACAAAAGAAGTTCATGAATCAGAAGAAGGGATCCAGCAAAGGTGTTGAGTGAAGTCCACTCGACCTACCATTCACTCGGAGATCTCTCTTTATCCAGGTCACTTGACCATGAAACCACTCGACATATAGGAAGACCTAAAGCCGCTCTACGTAGCAATGGTCGGGTATTTACTCATATATTTAATGATCATTTGTAGCACTTCAATACAGGCGTTACCTGTAATGATACCCCATTATGTACATTGAATCCTATGTAACGGAGGGGAGCTGGGGTCCTGGTGCACTCTATATAAGCCACCCCCCTCCTCTGGGACAAGGGTTCGCACCCCCTATAACAGACACACTCATAGTCCAGTCGACCGCCTCCGGGTTCCGAGACGTGGGGCTATTACTTCCTCTGAGAAGGGCCTGAACTCGTTAAACCTGCGTGTACAACTTCTCCATAGCTAGGATCTTGCCTCTAAATTCCTACCCCCCATTCTACTGTCACACTTAGAACCACGACAGCCCCCTTGGCGGCATCCCTTTGGCGAAGAATGGCAGGAATTAGATCCACATGCGCGGTGACATCGCTGCCCACACCACAAGTTCACGTGAGGAGCCCTCGGTGTGGGTTCGCAGGGCGGCGGCGCGGGCCACCATGACACGGCCACCACGACCTTCGCACGAGCCGCGCTGGTCGGTGCCTCCTCCTTCGGAGCCTTCTTCCCGAGCGTACAAGGGTAGCGGGTAGCCGGGGGGAGGCCGCTCGTACCAAGGCCTCATCACCTCCGGCCTCATGACGATGTCGCGGGAGTGGACCTGCCTCTTCGTTGGTGGGAGTGGCCCAAGCTCATCACGGGGGGTTTGCCCCTTCTCAGCGGCGGAGAACCTCCGTATAAGCGCCATGGGTGTCACTGCAAGACGGCAGAGCAAAGGGGAAGAAGAGGAAGCAAGAGGGATGGAGGAAGAGATGAGCAATGGGGGCTCCGCCCCACTCATCATTTATAGCCAGAGGGAGGCCAATCGCCGGCCTCCATGATCTAAGGTAATGATGGTTTTCTTCTGTATGCAGCAAGGTCTCGTCAAGTTGGGCGGTTACCGAGGCAGCATGGGGAAGTGGCAACACCCACGACCTATCAATCACCACGCGTAAATCAAGGTCCCAAGCGGTTGGGGCCCACGGCGCTCCACACTTGCCCTTTAGCTTCGCCTCGAAGCCAAGTCCGAGCGTGCCTTGGGTCCTGGGGCTACTGTCGGCGTCCTGGGAATGGGGATACCCTGACTTGCCTGCCTACGGCCCAGGGCGTGCCTCCACCAACGGCCTGGTACGGCCCATCTTCATCAGCAACCACTCAAGACCCTCGCGAGAGGCCAAGCCTCGCAAGGCAGATGACACCACGACCTCCCCAGGGGTGGCCTCGCTAGGCTGGCTCCTGAGGAGCAGAGATATCTATGCCAGGGGCACCTCACGAGGTTCGCGTGACGTGAGCCATGACGACCAAGGTCAGGCGGGCGCCAGCGGGCGCAGAGTGTCAGTTTCCTCTTTGGTGCTAGGCGAGGAGTCCTGAGCCATCGGGCAAAGGTTTCTATATCTGTGCAACAAGACCAAGACCAGCAGGACGGCAGGATGGAGGTCACCGCGGAGCCCAAAGCGGCGTCAACACTAGAGCCTTTGGTAGGCGAAGACCACCTTTTGTCAGGTTAACTTATACTAGTTGCCTCCCTTCGAAATTGGCCATTGTGGGATGCCTTCCTGGCTTAAAATTTGGGAAGAGGACTAGGGCCTCTATAAATAGGGCTAGCGACCACCATAGCAAGGGACGGATCATTCAGACCATCCTCAAACACACCAGCTCATCGAGCTCAAGAACACCTCTCCGAAGGAGGTTGTTCATCCACTATACTAGTTCATCCTTAGCCCACGAGGCAATCCACCACACCACACTGGAGTAGGGTATTACACCACAATGATGGCCCGAACGAGTATAAACTCTCGTGTCTCTTGTTGCTTGGGTTCAGCGAGCTAGGCCTTGAGAATGTTGCGAGAGCGAGCTAGGGAGAGATCTTCGTGCGCACCCCAGTGTTCGAACCTCAAGGGTTAGCCGGAACCCGTAATCCGACTACTGTGCCTATAACCTCATCGTCAAACTCCTATGGCTATGTGAGAGCGATAAAACCACGTTGTATGATTGCCTGGTTCGCCGCACTGACACGTCCTTCAAGAACCATGCTAGTTGGGTCAAGTGTGTCTAGGTGCCATTCCGAACACCCCCATACTACCTATGTGGGGGCTAAAGCCGACGACTGGCTAACTCTGAGATACCGTAAATGGCCGCACAGGAGGAAAGGATTTCAAAGTAAATCAAGCAACACATTATACATAAGCCTTGTTTTATAATACAAAGTACGTGCATTACAGGTACATTCATTCAAAAATAGTGTCCTTCGAGCACTGGCCCTCTACAATGCGGGAACCCTCCATGACTTCATCGAAATACCACTCCAGTGTGCCGTGCTCTTTGCCCGCAGGCAGTCCTGCGGTTGCCAGCTTGACGGCATTCATCTTCGCCCACTGCACCTTGACACGGGCGAAGGCCATCCGGGTACCTTCAATACAGGCCAACTACCTTATGGCATCAAGCCGGGGGTAGGCGAGGATGAGCCGCTTCCCGAGCCAGAAGTAACTGCCGGGTATGTGTTCGGCTGGCCAAAGTCAGACTATAACATCCTTCATGGCCAGTTCAGCCACCCTATGCAGCTCGGTCAGCTGCTTCAGCTAATCACTGAAGGGCATCGGATGCTCTGGTGCAAGGTGCTGCGACTAGAACAGCTTCTCCATTGAACTCCCCTCTTCGCCTCGGAAGAACTCCGCAGCATCGAAAATACTCCGGGGCAGATCCACAAATGCCCCTAGAGAATACCAAACGCGAGTTTGTAATATGTACCTCCTCCTTACAAATTTGCTTTGCACGTTAAAGGCCTTACCCGCCGTGATCTGCTTTGCTTCTTGGATCTCCCGGCAGGCGCCTTGGGCTTCAACCCGGGCTGCCTTCATGCTATAGAGGGCCTCAGCAAGTTCGGAATCTCGATCCGAAAGCTTATGCTCTATGGACTCACATTTTCTTATGGCATCCTTGAGCTCTTGCTAGACTTCCTCCACTCGTGACTCTTGCTTTCTGTGGGCGACTCGTTCCTCCTCCAACTCCTTCTTAGCCGCGGCCAGCGCGTTCTTGAGGGTCTCGACCTTGGATGCGTCCGTTGTGAGCATGATTATAAAACTCAGAAAGATAGCACAACAACAAATAAATATCATGTCAGATGCGAATAGTTCTCGCATACCTTGCTTCTCCCCCAACCGTTTGTTGGTGCGGATAAGTTCTTCATTGGCCCGCTCCAGCCGCCGCTTTAGTTCGGACACTTCATCGGCATGGGCGGTCGCCCCTAACTTCGAAGCCTGTTTTTTTCAAATAAACATGTATGTTAATCTCCTGCGAAGACTATTAGATCCTCTGTTTGGCCTTACGTAAACGAACGCCAAACAGAGTCTCAAGGGCTAGTGACTATGCACAGGCATTCTTTTTATAGTTAAATCATGTACCTCAAAGCCTGTTAGAAGGCTAGTATAGGCCTCGTTCAATCCTCTTTTAGCGGACCGAACCTTTTCAGCCACTGTACCCATAAGGGCACGATGTTCCTCAACAATGGAGGCGCTCTGAAGCACTTCCATCAGAGTGTCCGGCGCCTCCGGATTGACAGAGGTCGCTGGTGGAGTCGACGCACCCACTTCTTTCGAAGGAGGCTGCTCGCCTAATTCTGAAGACATATTGGCCTCTGGAATGATATTTGGTTGGGGGCCGAATTGGGCATGGCCCCCATCGCCGGCCTCCATGGGGGTCAGTTCCCCATGTTTTTGGCAGCAAAGGTATTACCCTCTGGCGCCACCTTGACGGCTTCCCGCACCTCTCCATAGCCTGGAAAGGCCCCTCGAGACAACACTTTGTTGTTGTCTGTTACAGTAGGTGGGGAAGTCGGCGGAGGCGACTAGCTCTCCATCATGTGTGAGCCGAGTGAATACCCAGAAGACGATGCTTTTTTTTGAAACCTGTGACAGTGGGAGAGGCTCCCACTATGATATGTTACTTTTCAAAATTTACATAGTACATTGTACAAGAGGTATACATAGGGCACCCCTTACCACTTTGTGGTTTTGGGGGGAGAAAAGACTAGAAAGCAAGACTAGTCAGAAGGTAGGGAGTCTAGGAGTAGGAAGATGAAATCCTTCATGTTATCTTTCACTCTATACGGAAGTAAGCCAAAATCTGTTTTGAATCTAGCTAGCCAGGAATTGTAGGAGGGGCTGATATTTCTGAAAAGCTTGTCATTCCTCTCCTTCCATATACTCCAAGATGCTTGTACAAAGGCCTCCATGAACATGGGTTGGTGCCAATTCCGTTTGGCTGTTTCCAACCAAGTCAGCCATGTGGTATGATGTTCAGGGTTCATCCCAAGTTTTGACCAACAGTACCTGCTGAACGGGCAGTTCAGGATCATGTGGTCCACATCTTCTTCTGTTTGCCCGCAAAGGAGGCAGGTTAGATCATCTCCCACATTATAGTGTCTTCTATTGAGCATTTCTCTTGTATTGAGGCGATCTGAGAGGAGAAGCCAACCGAAAACTTTTATCTTGATTGTAACCTTGGATTTCCACAGCCAATGGTATGTCTTGTGTGCTTTGACATCCCTGAAGCAGAACTTATAAAACCTTCGTGCATAATATTCTGTAGAGCCCCAGGAATAAGACCAGAAGTCTCTAGTGGTCGGGTCATCATTAAAGACAATATGGGCCACAAGGCACTGGATGTCGCAAACTTTTGCATGGGCCTCAATGGAGAGGGGTAGTTGAAACGCCTCATCTAAGGAAGAGATACGCAGAAAATTTTGAACTGAGACATCCTCATTCTTGGCAAACGAAAAGGCCCGCGGGTGTGAGTCTGCTAGGGGCTGATCAAGCCAGAGGTCTTTCCACGTGAGCACTTTATCACCACAGTTAACCTGAACTTTGGAGATGCCACGATAGATTGGAGTTAGTTTGAGGACATCCCTCCACCAAAAAGAGCCACATGGATCAGAAGCATGCGGAATCTTGTTTGTGTAGTATGTAGACCAAATGAGATCAACCTAGGGGAGGTCATGCTCATTATAGAATTTGTGCAAATATTTAAGGAGAAGAGCGTCACTTTGAATTTTTAAATTGATGATCCCGAGGCCTCCACTTTCTTTTGGGCGACAAATCCTATCCCAGGCAACCAAAGAGTTGCATTTCTCCCCCTGCTCCGTCTTTTTTGTCCAAAGACATTTCCGCCGAAGCTTATCCAGAAATTCCAAGATTTTTGGAGGAAATTTGAGTGTGCAGAGAGCAAAGATGATGAGCGAGGTGATGATAGTGTTTAGCAGTGAAAGTTTGGCCCCATACGATATCATAGATAGAGTAGAGGATAATCTTCTTTCCACAGAGCATACGATCGGCATTAGGTCTTGGACAGAGGGTTTACCAGTCCCCAAGGGAAGGCCTAGGTAAGTGAAGGGCATAGTGCCAACTTTGCATTCAAAGATGTCAGCAAGTTCATTTGTAAGGGCATCATCACAATTCATCGGTATGAGTGTGGACTTGTGGAAATTTATCTTAAGACCAATGGAAGTGGCGAAGTCATTAAGAATCCCTTTGATAGTATGTGCTTGAGATGGACATGCTGGCATGATAATTATTGTGTCATCTGCATATTGAATAACAGGGTAATCAAACTGCCGTTGTCTTTCAAAGGGCAGGCGGATCTTCCCTTGTCGGAAGGTGTCATTAATGGTAGCTTGAAGGAGATCGGCTGCGATAACAAATAGGAGGGGGACAAGGGGTCTCCTTGCCGAACACCACTTTTGCAGTGGAATTGTCTGCCTGGAACATCGTTTAGAAGCACAGAAGATTTACCAGAAGAAAAGATAGAATTGATCCATGAAAGCCACTTGTCATTGAATCCCAGATGCTTCATAATCTCAAGCATAGCACTATGTTCAATTGTGTCAAATGCCTTGGCAAAATCAAGTTTGAGTAGAACTATTTTCTTCTTGGACACTTGGCACTGATGGATGTACTTGAAGGCCCAAGCAAGGCAGTCTTGTATAGTTCTTCGTTTGATGAAACCATATTGATTTTGATGAACCAGCTTGAGGATGATCTTTTGCAGGCGATTGGTCAAAAGCTTAGTGATTATTTTGAGACAACAATTTAGTAGTGTGATAGGCCGAAAGTCATTGAGGGTCTCAGGCGAAGGGACTTTTGGAATTAGTGTGATGAAACCCTCATTTATACTTTCTAGGTTTATGGTCCCTTCATGAAACTGCTCACAAAGTTTGTAGAAATCTTCTTTGATTATGTGCCAGCAAGATTTAATGAAGTGACCCGTGAATCCATCGGGGCCTGAAGCTCTATCAGCCGACATTTCCTTGACAACATCATCGATTTCTTGTTTGGAGAAAGGAGCAGTAAGCAGGTCCAAATCATCTGATCTTTTGATGATATTAGGAACATCAAATTTCATAGAGTAGCCACGAGAGGAGCCCAGCCTGTTCTTGTATGTATGGTAAATAAGAGCCTCTTTTCCAGCATGGTCTTCCACAGATGTGGCATTATCGAGGTGAAGATTGGTTATATTATTTCTTCTATATCTTTCAGAAGCAAGGGCTTTAAGAAATTTAGGGTCCTCATGTCCAAATTGAACCCATCGAATTGTGCATCTTTTTTTCCAGTATTGCTGCTGATAATTTAACAGACGAAGAATGTGTTTTTTTAAGGATTGTCCTAAAGTTTCGTTCTAGAAGTGTCAAAACCCTTTTATTTTCTCGAGCATCTAGATCTGCCAGAGTGGAGTTTGAATTTTCAATTGCAATGCGAAGTTTGGATATCCTTTTAGTCCAGTGCTTGAGTTCATATCTTAGCATTTTTAAATTTGCGGCAAAGCACAGTGGCAGCATTTGTAGAATTAACTGGTCTATTCCACACCTTTGAGACCAGCTCCATAAACCCTGGGTGTTGCACCCAGAAGGATTCGAACCTAAATATGTTACTTTTTGGAATAGTAGTTTCAATGGTCACTACATAGGGAATGTGATTGGAGACTGGCTTCCCAAGGGGTTTTACCAAAGTCTTTGGATCTCTGATAGTCCAATTAGTGGAAGTTAGAAACCAATCCAATTGTTCAAGTAAAGGTTGTTGTTGCATGTTACTCCATGTATATGCCATGCCCTTAATTGGTAGTTCAATGAGCCCCTGAGATCGGATAAAGTCATTGAATGTGATCATGTCATTAATGTTGCCACCTGGTTTATTGCGATTAGAAGGACTTCGGATGTAATTAAAATCACCAATTAGTAACCAATCTTCAGTAGCAGGAATGTTTAAGTTCAAAAGCCAATTTGTGTAATCCACTCTAAGATCGCCTTGACAGGGTCCATAAATGTTTACTAGGGTCCATTCTTGGGTCGATTGTGTCGATTTGAATTTAACTACTAAAGCGAATTCTTCCTCCATAAGTACCATACCTGTGAAAATAGGGCTGTTCCAAATGGTTGCAATACCTCTAGAGGCTCCTTGAGAGGGAATATAGGCATATTTATCAAATCTTTTAGGACAGCAAGACTTACTGAATACATGATCAAAAGATGCCTTTTTGGTTTCTTGCAAGCAAATCACGGCACAGCCACTAGAGGAAACAGCGTTCGATAAAGCCAAAAGCTTAGGGTCTGAGTTCAGGCCCCTGACGTTCCAACAAAGCACGTTCCAGTTCGAGAGAAGTACCATTTAAAAGCTAGATAAGAAACAATACGAAATTAAGCATTGGATGGGCCACCCTCCTGATCAGCAAGAAGCACTTCTTTAGTGAGCTCTTCAGGAGGAATGGCACACCTTGTGGATCCAATCTGCTATATCTCATGGATTGGCAGTGGTGGGGGCACTTCAGCATCGTGGTTGTCAAATAATTCAGTTATGACAACTCCAAAGGCCATGTTTGGGATCACTCTTGGTTTCACTTTAGAGGTCTTGTCCTTCCTATCATAGATGAGAGGCACCTTGAAGCCGTCGTACTTATTCGAGCGATTGCTGCGGCGAACCTGCATGACAGATACTGGGGCTTTGTTTTTACCACGCTTGCCCTTAGACATTCCAACAGAGCAGGCCCCAGGCACAGAATCTGAACTAGTCAGCGCTAATTCATCAGAAGGTGCCACCAGATCATCATTGAGCTCAGTAATAGTGACAGTGCTGGCCTGAACATTTGGTGCTTCAGTATCAGCAAGAGACCAAAGATGCGTGGAAGTGTTGTAAGTACCTGCAGCATCAACGGAGGTGACAGTAGCAGAAGCATCTAACTGTCCATCTTCAGTATTGGTCACCACTAACTCAATATTTAGACTTGCAGGCTTAATACCATAACCATGTGCCCAGGGCCCAAAGGTGGCCAGGGTGGGCATGATCCTGCTAGACAAGAAATTTGTAATAGGCACATATGACAGAGGCTCATTCAGATGCATGGAGCTGATCATCTCAGAATCTGCAGAAAAGCTAATGTTGATGCCAGCATTTGAAACCTGAATGTTGAACTGAAGGTGTTGCAGAGCCATTGGAGGGCCAGAGAAATTCTCAGCGGGGCTGTTACTGACCACCAACTCCTGAGTGGGAGCATGACTGAAGACCAGAGAGCTGCTGCGCTGCAAGGCTTGTAGTATGTTCACTGGGACAAGCACCATAGTCTCAGAGTCAGAGCTAGTGGCAAAGCTTCTCTTAATGGAAATGGAGTCATTCCAGGCTGCAGCAGGGTTGTCCTGGAGATTATTAGGCGGAAGGAGACCATCATTAACCTGCAATCCTTCATTGGCTAACCACTCCTGGAAGTTACACAAAGCCGGGGGAGTCTGTGGAGGCGAAGGTGGGCATTCACCCCAGTTTGGTTGGAATTCCACTTCCACATTCTGAGGATCTTCAACGTTGTTTGCAGCAGCAGCATTGTTGGCAGCCCCCTGCTGCGCAATCCAGTTATTGAGCTGTATCTGGTATAGTTGCTCAACAGTAAGCTCATCACCATACAATGGATGTGGAATGCCATTGTCAGGGGGAGGATCTTCTCCTGCAGGTGGAACTTCAGGCAGGTGCGCGTTCCAGTCATTGCTACCCAGCATGGTGACGCAAACAGTCCAACAGTGCCTATCGCCTCCCAACTGACAGATCACTAAACTCTTTGGAACAAGGAGAAGGTTAATGACTTTAACACGGACCAGAACAAATTTTCTGTCACCTCTAGGATTATGCCAATGTATGAGACTACCGAAGCTGTCCACAGATCTATGCAGGTAATGGTAAGTCTGGTAATCATAGGGGAAGCTCAGATACAAGATCCAAACTGCAGGGCCATAGGTGGCGAGCCTCATATTTAGAGCTTCATCATGTGGCACAAAAGATACAATAGTGTTCATATCCCCTTCAACCCCAGCATCAATCTCAAAGGTTGTTTCCACAACATTATCTCGCACTAAAGGATTGGCAAACCCAAAGATAGAAATGCCCAGGGGGTGATCATCTACCTCAGAAGGGAAGAAATGTGATACATGCAGTAGGCGAGTGATTACCTCCCTTAGAGTGGCTTTCTGATGGTGTGGAACATGTCTGTTGACCTCGGCAATGGCGAGGAAATCATGGTTGAGGGGAGGCACCGGATGCACCGCCATGTCACCGCGAACCACTCTGTCCTGAGGCCCCAACTCGATCATCATCCCCGTTGGGATGTAGGGGACGACATTCACAGGGTAGTTGGCCATTGTTGCAGGTGGAGGAGAGCTCGAAGGGGGGGAAACAGGGGCGATGGAATGTGGAGCGGCAAGCTGGGTTGATTTGGGTTGCCAAACTAGTACCCCCGCCTCCCTCTTCCTCCAGAGGAGGTTGCCAAGTGTCCAGCCAGACCGCAGGCGGCACAATTAATGGAATGTGATGATTTTCTTACTAGTTTTTGATGCAGTCCTGGGTGGTCATTGAGCGTGGCAAGGCAAGTGGGGATTTGATTCCGACTGACTAGCGATTTGACATGGCCTGGGGGAGCAGCATTACTAATGACCAATGCAGAAGATGGAATATGAGTAGTCTGGGCCGAATTAGATGGAATATTTGCCGGGAAGGAATGGACAGCAGAAGGGCCCATCCTAGGCCTCCACCAGAGATAAACAAAATCAAGATTATGGCCCAATAGGTTGCAAGGCGTGCAATAGAGCTTTGAGGGACACAAAGAGGACACATGCCCATCCGAAAGGCAAACTACACATGTTGGGCTAGAAGAAGCTGAAGGCCCAATTCCATTAGCAGGCTTCTCAACGGGTTGTTGAGAATGTTGTTGATCCATGATGTCAGAAGACTCAGGACATTCCCTCTCCAGATGGCCCATAGACTTGCACTTTGAGAAAATATACAATTTGTTGTAGATAAAGGTTGATGGCGGGACCGAGCCAATATCCCATGTTTTGGCAATATCCAAATCATTATAGCCAGCCTGTCGATAGTCCAGGATATGCAGCAGAATAAAAGATGGGATAGAATTCCAGCATTCATTTCGGTATTTATTGCCAATAAATGTTGTTTCCTTGCACAGGTTGTCGGTAGTAATGAATGATTCAAATTTACCAAAACGAATGCCACTGACTAAGGCCAGATCACTGACAGCTCGTGAATGAAATTTACCAAAAATAATATTGGGCTGTGACTGAGAAATGTCCGAATTATGAGGCATGATCATGGAATCCGCAAGAACATCACCATTAGTAGACTTTTTAATCTCAGGAACATGAGTAAAACCAAATTTGTCAAGCTCTTTTGAAGAACGATCAACCGCAGAACGATTAGCTTACAAAAAAGCAAGATTAGACTTGATAGCCATAGGGGATCGTGCAAATATCTCATTGAGCTCCTGATCCGAATGCCACGTAGAGTTCTCGAAAGAGAAGTTCCAAGAGTTGTGACGATAAAGAGTGAAATGACATATGAAATCTGGCCAAATTCGGTCCTTAAGCCCATATATGAAATTCCCCACTTTGTTGGAAGCCAGAGAAAACCGAAAGTGTCTGCCAGCCAAATGTTTAACACGAAAACCATTGGACGATCCACCAATACAACATTGTAAAGCAAGTCCCACCGATTCTTCAGTCAAAGAAAACGAGGCAGAAGAGAAGGCCACAACCAGAAAGAATTCCTTGGTCGAAGCAGAGGGGGAAAATGCACTATGGAGCCAAACCTTTCATGCACCTGCGCCTCCACCATTTGCTCGGGGAGAAATCCCAGTGTAGAAGCCCCTCCATGGAAGCTAGAGATCGCCATACTAGCGGGTGGAGGTGGGAGGAGAGGTGGGAGGAGGAGCCATAGTTTAGATTGATAGATGCTAGCTAGAAGACGATGATTGCCGGGGAAGATCACGGGTCGAACTACAAAACATGATTCTGTGTGTTAGGATCACAAGGCATAAAGCCGGATACATACATTTTCCTTAAATACTTATGATTCGGCTGAAGGCTTCGGCATGGGGTTCCATTTGGGGGCGGCTTTACCGTCCGATTCTGAATCATTAGAAAGGGATAGTTTCCCCTTCTTGGACGCTTCCGCCTCTACATCTGCGGAAGCTCCCCTTTTCTTCTTTCCCCCCTTAGGGGGAGAATTGTGCTCCTCCTCTTCCTCATCGTCTTCTTCATGGGAGGAGAGAGCTTCGGTATCTTCGGATGATATGTCCGAAGCACCTTTGCGGCGAAGGCCACTTCGGACCTCCTTGCCTTTCTTCTTGGCCTTCTTTTCAGGCGCCTGGTACGGCACCGGAACTAGTATCTTGGTCAGAAGAGGAATAGCTGGGTCTTCGGGCAGGGGAGCCGGACACTTGATCTGCTCTGCCTTCTTCGTCCAACCCTAGGAGACAAGGGGAGGGGTGAAACTTACTCCTTGGATCTACAAATCAAGGATATAATTAGAAATCCAAAAAACTTACTGGAGTGGCTAGGTGAGCGCAGTCATGGCTGAGGTCTTCGGTCATTGGCGGCCACGACTTTTGGGCCATGAACAGCAGTTTCCATATATCTTCGTGCTTCGTGCCGAAGAACTGCTGCAAGGTCTGGGGACCTGCGGATTTAACTCCCACACATGGGGAGTCCGGCGTTGGCAGGGGAGAATCCTGCGAAACAACATCACCTGGATCACGCTGGCAGGGCTGGTGTTCTTGTCCACCATGCTCTTGTTGCGCTTTTGCAGCGTCATCACCTTGTCAGATGATGCCCAATCTAGGCCCTTTTGAGCCATGATGTGAGCCGCATTAGTGGATTGGTTTTGAACTCAGGAGTGGCGACCCATGTGGCACCACGAGGTTCCATAACATAGAACCACTCCTGTTGCCACCCCTTCACGGTCTCTATGAAGGTCCCCTTGGGCCAGATGACGTTAGGGAGCTTGCTCACCATGGCACCTCCGCACTCCGCATGTTGACCATCGACCACCTTCGGCGTCACATTGAATACCTTGAGCCAAAGGCCGAAGTGGGGGGGATGTGGAGGAATGCCTCATACATGATGATGAACGTAGAGATGTTGAAGAATGAATTGGGGGCTAGATCATGGAAATCTAGCCTGTAATAGTACATGAATCCGCGGACGAAAGGGTGGAGAGGAAACCCTAGCACATGAAGGAAGTGGGGAATGAATACTACACTCTCGTTGGGCTCTGGTGTGGGAATGATCTGCTTTTTGGCAGGGAACCGATGGGCGATTTCCTTGGCTAAATACCCCGCCTCTCGGAGTTCTTTGATGTGCTCCTCTATGATGAAGGAGGCCATCCACTTTCCTTGTGCTCCAGATCCGGATATGGTTGGAGCGTTTGTTGGGGACGGAAAGGGTTGAAGCTTTGGCACTGGAGCTCAAGAGTAGATGAGCTGAGGAGGAAGAAGGCGTGGGGTAAAAAGGTGGATCCATGTCGCCTTATAAAGGAAGTGAATATCAAGCATCCCCCACTAGCCTGAAAACTCACCTACTACCCGGGAGTCGTGCGAGTGGCACGGTTGGATTACCCAAATCCGTATTGTTGAGAATCCCACAATAAGGGGACATGATCTCTGCTTTGACAAGACGTGTCAATGAATACCGCGTCTTGAAACACGAAACAGGATGTTGGAAAACATTTCGAAATAATAATAAGGCCGGAACACAATACCTCGCCGAAAAAGTTGTCAGAAGACATAATCTATTATTGTTTAAAGTGTTTTTCCCTCATGGCCCAAGGTTCCAACTATTGTACAGAGCCGGATATAGTTATTTTGATCAACAACTTTGGAGTATTCGGAGGAGGAACCCACCTTGCAATGCCGAAGACAATCTGGGCGCCGGACACATCGTCATCGAAGCCTGGTTCAGGGGCTACTGAGGGAGTCATGGATTAGGGGGTCCTCGGCCGTCTGGGCTATGTGACGTGAGCCGGACTGGTGGGCCGTGAAGATACAAGATAGAAGGCTTCCCCGCGTGTTCGGATGGGACTCTCCTCGGTGTGGAAGGCAAGCTTGGCATTCGGATATGAAGATTCCTTTCTCTGTAAACCGACTCTGTACAAACCTTAGCCCCCTCCGGTATCTATATAAGCTGGAGGGTTTAATCCGTAGGGGTAGTCATAATCATACATGCTAGACATCTAGGGTTTAGCCATTAGGATCTCGTGGTAGATCAACTCTTGTAACCCCTTTACTCATCAAAATCAATCAAGCAAGACGTAGGGTTTTACCTTCATCAAGGGCGCCCGAACCTGGGTAAACATCGTGTCCCCTGCCTCTTGTTACCTTCGATCCTTAGACGCATAGTTCGGGACCCCCTACCCAAGATCTACTGGTTTTGACACCGACAGCGGCCGCGCTAACAAACCTTATTAGCACGCGCCTGGCGGCAACGGCCGCGCTCTCGCTGGAGTGGGCCGCCAAAATTGTCCTCACAAAGTGGGTCCATGCCCCCATCTTTCACCGGCGACGGTTGAATACTCAAATGATATTTGGGGAGCGAGCTAGTGTGCTTGACATGCCGGCTATGGACCGTAGCCGACGCACCTTCTCGTGTAAGACATATGCGTACTATACTCCAACGGTGCTCCAAGATATTTTGTGCTGCATCTCACGTGGTTGCTGATAATTAAATGTGTGCGATCTACTTGATTTTTCGTCTTGATTTGAATTACATAATGGGGTCACAGTGGCAAAGGAGGGTGTTTGAATTGCTAGAACTTGTATCTGCAGTGAACATGCAACTATAGGTGCGTTGTCAAAAAAATTGGAATTATTCAAGGTTCATTTGGACATTTTTATACATGAACTTGGTTTTCTAGGCATTTCAGATGCACAATTCAAAATTAAACTACATGCACATGCTCCGGTGCACCAAAATGGGTTGTAAAATCATATATATGCCCATGGGTTGATGCTTATGTCCCATGCAAGAAATGGGGATGAATTTCGAACACCACGACACTATGAATCTCCGGCAAACGTTGAGGTAATTGCTTTTGTCATTCTCGTAAATCCAAAACTCATCTAAAATTCATAAACCTTGGCATTCTATCATGGAATGGCATCAACATGCCGGGGTAGCAAATATTGTCCCATTTGGGGTAGGTTATTGTATAAGCTTCTCACAAACCAGAGCTCCTTAGAAGAAGCCTCATGGTTCCGGTAGGTAAACGTGTCACCTTTGTGGATGAAACGATATTCGTTGCCTCTTCTTGCTTTCATTTTTTTTTCAAGTGTCAACATAGAACAAGAGGATTGTTGTGTCATTTTTTGGGGATTTTTCGTGGTTCGCTAGGACATTTTTATACATTAACTGAGATTTCTATGCATTTATGCGCATAATTCAAATTTGAACTACATGCACGTGCTCCTGTGCATATAAACGGGTTGAAAAAGCAAATGTGTGTCCTTGGTTGCAAGCTTAGGTCCCATGCAATAAATGGGAATGAATGTCAAACACCTTTGCCACCATCGCTCGGCCACTAACATTGAGAGACATGGTTTTAAGTTTCTACCGAATCGAAAACTCATCTGAAATTCATGAAACTTGACATGATATCATGGAACGGCATCAACATGATGTGGCAAAAATATTATCCCAGTTGGGGCAGGTTTGGGTATAAGCTTCTCACAAGAAACCTCATGGTTATGTTAGGGAACGTTTCACCTTTTCTAGATGAAATGATGTCCATTGCCACTTCTTGATTTCAATTCTTTTCTACTGCCAACATAGAACAACAAGAGTGTTGTGTTAAATTTTGGAATTTTTCGGGTTCGTTTGGACATTTTTATACATTAACTAGGTTTTGTAGTTATTTTATATGCATAATTGAAATTTGAACTACATGCACATGCTCCAGTGCATATAAATTGGTTGAAAAATCAAATGTGTGTCCTTGAGTGCATGCTAAGGTGCCATGCAAGAAATGGGAATGAATGTCAAGCACCTTGCTACCGTCGCTCGGCCGCAAACGTTGAGATACTTTGTTTTTAAATTCTAGTAAATCCAAAACTCATTTGAAATTCATGAAACTTGGCGTCCTATCATGGAGTGGAATCAACATGGTGTGGTAAAAAATTTATCCCACTTGGGGCAGGTTATGGTTTAAGCTTCTCGCAAACCAGAGATTTCACAACAAGCTTGATGGATTCTATAGGGAACGTGCCACCTTTGGGGACGAAACGATATCCGTTGCCTCTTCTTGCTTTCAAAAATTTTCTAGCGTGAACATAGAACAACATGAGTCTTGTGTCAATTGTTGGGATCTTTCGGGGTTTGCTATGACATTTCAATACATTAACTAGGTTTTCTAGGCATTTTAAGTGCATAATTCAAATTTGAATTACATGCACACTGTCAGCGTCCTGGGAACGAGGATCCCCAGACTTGCCTGCCTACGGCCCACGGCATGGCTGGGCTGGCAGGTCTGTACGGCCCATCTTCGTCGACAAGGCATTCAAGACCCTCGCGAGGGGCCAAGCCTCGCGAGGCGGACGACGCAAGACCTCCTCAGGAGCGGCCTCACCAGGCAGGCTCACGAGGGGCGGAGAGATCAAGGTAGGGCAAACCTCGCGAGGTCATAGTGACGTGAGCCATGATGATCGAGGCCAGGCGGGCGCCAGCGGGCAGTGTCCTTGTTTCCTATTTGGTGCCAAGGGGGCAAGGACATGCGTGGAGTACCAATGCATCAGGCAAAGGTTTCCATATTGGCACAACAAGACCAAGACCCGAAGGACGGTAGGACGGAGGTCACCATGGAGCCCAAGACGACGTCACCACCAGAGCCTTTGGCAGGCAAAGACCACCTTTTGTTAGGATAACTTGTACTAGCTGTCCCCTTTCGAATTGGCTTTTGTTGGCTCCCTTCCCGCTCAATATTTGGGGAGAGGACCAGGGCCTATATAAGTAGAACTAGCCACCATAGTGAGGGGGGACCGGAGCACAAGGAGAAGGAAGAGAGCACAAGGAAGGGAACAAGAGACAAGTGAGGATCAACCTCATCATAGTCCGCCAAGCACAAAAACACCTCAACCTCAGGAGGTTGTTCTCCCCCTTGTAATTGTTCTTCATCAGCCGAAGAGGAAATCCACCACCACACACACTGGAGTTGGGTATTACACCACAATGGTGGCCCAAACCAGTATAGATCTTGTGTCTTTCTCTGTTGTGAGTTTGTTGAGTTCATCTGCGAGATCTTAGAGAGCTAGGGCGTGGATCAATAGGGAGAAAGCCTTCGCGCGCACCCCAGTGTTCGAACCTCAAGGGTTTGCCAGAACCCGTGATCCGACACACAAGCTCTAGTGTAGGAAAATGGGTTAAAATGAAACGTGTGTCCTTGGGTGCATGGTTAGGTCCCATGGAAGAAATGGGAATGAATTTCAAACACCAGGGCACCGTGATTGACAGTAATACGTTGAGATGCTTTGTTTTTAAATTCTAGTGAATCAAAAAGACGTATGAAATTCATGAAACTTGGCATGCTATCATGGAATGGCACACGACATGTTGTGGTATTTTTTGTGCCCCTTTTAAGAGAAGGCACACTCGAATAATAGCTAACAAAGGCATTTCGAAACAAATAGCTGCCACTTTAACATCTCAAACATTCTGTATATTTTAAATCGTGTACATTCTGTTACCCATTCACATGATGCTTGACTGAACGGGAGGCATGCAAGTTGTACTCTAATGCGCAGGCTCACCGAGAAGTGTGCGAGTTGTACGCCGCACAAGCTCACTAGTAATCGAGCCCTTTGAGTTGCAGGGCCGCCCTCTTTGCTCGCATCCTCTCCATTAATGGCACCCAAGTCGCAGTTCAATATGGGCGGCCTTACTATTCACCTCCCTTTCCCCTCCCACAAACCTCCACCAACGCCATGACACAGAAGGATCACATGCCACTAGTCTTCCAGTTGGGTTTAATGCAAGATATGGTTTGAATGAACTTACGTCTTTCTCTCTGACTGTACAGACTTATCAAACTATTTTCTTTTAAAACCCCCATTAATGTTTTTAAATATAAACACTCATCGCAAATGTTTTAGTTAGAACACCCATATGCAAACCGTCAGCTTCTCTAGGAAGCCAAGGGAAAATGTGTCGAGCAGGATTTATGCAGCTCTTGATCACAAACGTGTTAGATAGAACACCCATATGTAAACCTACAGCTTCCCTAGTAAGCCAAGAGAAAATGTGCCGAGCAGGATTTGTGCAGATCTTGTCGCAAACGTTGAAGATAGAACACCTGTATGCAAAGTGAGAGCTATGGTCCTCCCGAGTAAGCCAAGGGAAAATTCGCCGCGTAGGATTTGTGCATCTCTTCAACGCAATCGGTTCAGATTGAATACGGTATGCAAAGCGGGACTTCAGCACTAAGGCAAGAGAAAATCTGGTAAGCAGGATTTGTACCTCCCTTCAACGCAAATGGTTTTTTTTGGTGACCCGTGTGCAACCACGTACAGACAAATTAGTAAGATTTGCATCTTTCATATTGGATATATTGCCATTTGTCAAACTGGAAAATTGACATTTGTTGATCTAGTAACATTGCCATTTGTCAACCTTGTAATACTACCATTTGTCAAAATATGCAGCAAAAAATCACTAGCAGTATCTATTTTTTGCAACTAAAATTGAGCAACTAAGCATAGACTTCATTCATAGATTAAGCATTCATTCTTTTATTTGAACAATCCAACTTGAAAGCTAAATCGACCAAGCTTTTCCCCAATTGTTGCCAACCACGTACTTTAATAGCTAGTTCTAATATATATATATACTAGCTATTTTTAAGTACGTTGTATAATTCTACCACATCTATAGTCAGATGAACAGAACAAAATAGCACCTAAAAACTGCTACTACGGAGGGGCTTTGTACTACTTCCGGCAGCATCTCCTCTGCCGAGCGTGCTCAGTAAGAGGCAGAGGACAAGGAGCCTAACGACAAGCTAGACAACTTCAATACGGTGCCTGCCGCTGCTACACCTTTAGCGACGCTCACCTCGAATGCCCTCTGCCGCTACAGATGACCCCTCTCAAAGAGGCGAGACTCCTCGTAGATCTCCTGATTCCTCACCTCTGTGTCGGTGTGTGTTGTGGCCACGGCGGCGGTAAGGCTCTTTGCATTCTCGAGGAGGTGCTCCTCCTCCTCCTGCAGGACCTCGATGTAGCATGCAAGGTCACTGACACATGTGCGGGCCTCCACCTCCACCTCCCGCCTTCGGGCAGCAGTGTCAGAGCAGGTGATGAATCTGACGGTCGGTTGTGGGCTGGCGGTCATGACGGCCGATGATGGGGTTGCGGCAATGACCACCACCTCCTGCCATCGGGCCATGGTGGCGGATCGGGTGATGGCCATGGTGGCCGGCAGTGGGGTGGTGGCCACAATGGCCACCTCCCGCCTTTGGGCCATGGTGGCGGAGTGGGCGATGGCTCTGGCTTTCGATGGTGGTGTGGCGGCCACTACGGCAGATGGTAGGCTGGTGACGACAGCGGCCAACAACTGCTGCCGACGGGCAGCGGCGGCAGAGCATGTTGTGGATTTTCCGTGCATACCCAACAGGTATGCCACGTGCACTAAATTACGCCCAGGACTGAGCCTCCACCGTGGTGTAGCCTCCCATCTGGAGCTGTCCTCTGATGATGGAAGAGTGGCTGAGTGATGACGATGGACCGGTGCCATTGACGATTGTGGGAGAAGCAAAATAGAGAAGCTACAAGGACGGAGGGGAAAATGCGACGCGTGACTCACCGGCCATTAGGGTTTATATAGCAGGCTGGTAAGCATTGGTATTTTGGGGGATTTCACTGAGTCGGGCGGGAAGCTTATGCAGGAACCTGCGCGGTTGCATGGGAACGGGCTCACCACAGTTTGGCCAAAAGAACGCCCCTGTGCGTTGCTCAAGCTTGCAGTCGAAGCCGTCTGTGGCAGCGGAGTGACAACACGTGCGAGAGGAGGATGAAAGGACACATACACATACAATTAATAAAAAATCATTTGTGATTTAATTACCTACTACCCCCATCTTGGTTTATAAGTAGGACTTAACTAATAAAATATGAATGCATGTCGCCAAAGATTATACTGTTGGCTTCGTATTTGAACATAGTTTCCAATTATATAATTTTAATAACATGCATTAACATTTTGTTGGTTAAATTTAAGGTCAAATCTGGCACCAAATATAATGGGGACTAATAGACCAAGACGGAAGTTGTAGCACACGGTCGATCTCTACACAGGGACGCAACTGTCCACCGGCTTGTGGACGATCATTCCCTGCGTGTTCAACTGCTCTATGCGTGTGGTTGCTCGCAGTTGAGGCAATGCACTCTGCTCGCGTCCCGTCTGACTCGATGTTAGAAGCAATGATAGACAAAGCAAATCACACGACTCATTAGCAACAATCAGTTGAGTTATTATTGGTCTTCGCACACATTTCTGATAACAGACCTGTTTGGTGCGTATCACACACATCTTGTTCAGTTGAACTGTTTTTGTTGTCTTGGCTCATCACAAACAGTTCATCCGGGTGAACTGTATGCCTCCATCACACACTCCTTGATATGGCTGACCGTTTCTATTGTGTTGCCTAATCGCACATAGTTCATCCTAGTGAATTGTATGCCATATATCGCACACACCCTAATCTGGCTACCCGTTTCTGTTGTTCTACCTCATCGCAAACAGTTCTGCTAGATTAACCGTTTGCCATGCATCGCACACACAACTCTAATCTGAACCACTTTTTATGTCACCGCCATCACAAACATTTTGTATCTTTCTTACGGTTTTACTACATCAGCGTTTGTGATTAATCCATTGCACATAGTTTTGGCGAAGGGTCTCCGATTGGACTGTCGCATTTGGACCAACCTGCAATATTGTCATAGAGAACCTAATAACACTACAAAAGAAACCACTTCCATGATGATACATGTTTGTCACAGTAGGTCACATTTTCTATCATGCATGTACATCCATGAAGATTTTATGACAGAATCAAGATAGTCATACTTGTGCTGTCGTAGAAGTGTTCCATGATAATACCAACATTATCATCACGGAAGGACCTTTCGTGGTCAGCAAGAATTTACATAATGGTTCATACTACCTTATCAACGTTCAAGACAACAAGGACTCCCGCACATCAGAGGAGGAGACACGTCGACTGTGGAACATTGCTCATCTTCGGCCCTACTATACTTGAGCCACCGACTCTCATGATGTACATAGTTACCTGATGTATATAATATAAGTAGTATAATAAAGCCGGCATGCCTGACAATTCAGGGCCTCTGTTGTTTCGCTTCCTCGAAGCTGAGTCTTTATCATCACATTCTTTAAGAGGCTCGATGCCCAAGTTTCAGGGACTAAAGAGAGTTGGATGCACAGCACAACTCAAACATAGGTCCCTAACGAGCACGATTTGTAAGCATGTCACTTGGGGGCTTCCTGTTCAAACATAGGTGTATTCGACCAAAGAGAACATAGCGTTACGACCCTCTTGACCAGGTTTGTTCAAACATAGGCGTATTCGACCAAAGAGAACAAACTCTGACCGGGTCATCCTACCTGTAACCAGCTGCTTCAACTCCATCAGGTCATCCTGATTGACCCGCCAAACTCTTAACGATCAGTCTTTACGGTGTATTCGACTAAGATATAAGCTCGATTAAGGTTGAAACGGCGGCTTGCCATGCGAGAGCACGGTTTACAGCTAGTCAGGATGAATCCAGGCTTCATAAGCCGCCTTCCTTGGAACTTGGATAAATCGGCCCGTGATGTATGTTGTTATTCTAACCCCGCGTACTCCTGATAAGTCTATAAAGCAAGATACGACTTTATCTGGGTCCAAATGTCGATTGGGTACTGTGAATCAAGCTCACGGAACACACGAATAATCCAGTGGCTCCGGCTAGTTTCATTAAAGAAGACACTTTGGCTTGGCACCCTACAAAAGCCTCGAATTTCTTTTGGTTTCTTATTTGTATTCTTTATGTGGTTTTTCACTACCTTCTGGTTTTTGCAAGTCAGGCCCAGCTGCCCTGTTTACGGCTCATATTTGAAGCATACTTTGGGTTTCTACAACCCGTCGGGAGGACAGACTCTAAGTCGCCAGAATATCATGTTTAGAGTTATAGCTCTAACACCTCCAACTACATGAAGCTGATAAGCCGGTAGTCTAAGCATATACTACAGGTATGACATCGTATTTCACAATTGTCAGATCGGCCGTGGTTATGGACTTTTCATCCCCAGTGACTTTAATTAGGTGTCATGACCCGCCCGACGGTAAGCTGCCAGGCCGCTTGTATTTTCTTTGCGTGCAAGATAATAATCATTCAGATCTGCATAAGTCAAAGCCTATCATACTCATAAGGGTTTTCAAACCGACAAATCAGCGGTATTAAGCAAAAGGAAGAAACATTCACGATGGCACAACAGATTCAAGTTTTTACTACCCTATTACATGGTTTCATCAGCCGAATGAGATCAAGTGTTTTTGAAAGATCAAAGGTATCAAGCGCCTGGCGGTTCATTCTTCTTGGCCTTGCTATGGGTCATTCCATGCCGGTTCTTCGTCCCCCTCCTTCTGGAAGTTTGGTTTTGACCAATCAAAGTCGCGCAAGGCATAGAATTGAGCTTCCACATCAATAAGTTGGATGGGTCAATTTCAGGGGTGAAGGTGTGCTTACGAATTGGAGGAATCAAATCCATCACTTTATACGCAGGAGTATGCATCTTCTAGTTCTCTGCGTCCTAAGCCGGCTGATATTTGGAGAGATTGGTTTCTTCAGAAATAACTGTCGCATGAGGACGGATTGCTTTAATACAAGTGACGAAGTCTTGTTGATCAAAAGAAGTCCCATCTTCCTTCAGACTTGGATATCCACTAACTACGTCAGCCGGGTCTAACTCTGGTACCCATGCCTTAGCACGGCTCAAAGCTATCATAGCACCGGCTCTCACACAAGACCGCTTTATCTCTTGAATTCTGGTGGGTAGGATTGACAATATCTTTAACACATCACTTAACAGATTGGGTCCTTGGTTTGTTGGAGAAATGGTAGCTAATGTACACTGAGCTTTGGTATACAATTGCTCAACAAGAGTATAGACCACCTTGAGCTTCACAAGCATGTCCTGGTTAAGGTTGCTGCTCCTGGGACCTGAGTAAATCACAGATTGGTTAAATGGCGGTTTATATTACTACGACAAGTATTCACTTTGGATGAATAGCAAGGCGACTCACCAAAGATAGCAGAAACCATCTGATTTACACGGGGCTTTAAGCCGGTGAGCTCAGTGGTTACCTCTTCAAGAGTTGCCTCTGCTTTTTCAGCTTGTCATATTAAGGTAGTCTTTTCTTCAGCCCAATTCCTTTTCCCCGCCTCAAAATTGGTCTTTAGTTTTTTCCGAATCAGCCATGCTAAACTGGAACTTTGATTCAGCTTTTTGAGTCTCAGTTTCCTGAGTCGCCAGCCGGGTCTTTGCATCATTTAATTGAGATTCCATTTCAGCAGTAGCAGCCTGCATAAAGCGCTGAGCTTGTCAAGTACATTCATGGTGGATTACAAAAATATAAGTCCGAAGTCCTTTGCAAGAAACAACACTTGGCACTTGGGGGCTAATGTCTGTCAAAGCAATTTTTCAAGGAAACGGCTCTTATGAATAAAGTGCCATGCACTTTGCAAGCAACACTACTTGGCACTTGGGGGCTAATGCATATTGCTTGAAACTTATTAATGATGAGTCGGATTTGTTGTAAACAGTCTCAGCCGACTCATGGGGGCTATGCAGTTAAGCTCTACATTCTTACACAATAATAAATAGGACCGGCTTATTCATGCTGATTAAACCGGCCCTTGGGGACTACGGATGCAAAACTAAACTGCTTCAACATCTGGTTTAATTTTAAACCGGACTTGGAGTGAGTCTATGACAGAAGCTTATGAATTCTTCTAAGTCTACATCCTATTCAATCTTACCATAGCCAATAGACTTGGGGGCTGGCAGGATGTACATAAATTATTTAAAAACCGGAGGTCATACCTCATATTTCTGGTGCATCTATTTCACCATATCAATCTCAAGGTCACGACTGGAATGAACTTGGTTAAGACAACCAGACAATACTTCATTGACGGTCAGTTGAGAGTAGTCAACAATGTCAAATTTCATTTTCACCTCTCAATGAACTCATCTTTAGCAGAGTGCTTGGCCAGCACGGTTGGACATCCCGGTTCTCTAAAGCTGGTGCCAGTGATAATAACATCTTCACCATGTTCTTCTGGCAGCTTAAGTGGATCGGATGATTCAGTGAACACAGGATTGGCATCTGTATGATCATGGGAAAAGTCGGGAATCTCAGGCAGTGTGTCAATAGCAGGTTCTTCTGGCCGTTTGTCAGAAGCTTCAGGTATAGGGACTTGCTGCTCCGGCTCAGCAACTTCAGGTGCCTCAGTTGGCTTACTCACCTTCGCCTTCTTATTAGGCTTTGCTTGACCATTGCCTGGGTTATGACAGGCCAGTATAAATGTAAGAGTGTAAAGAGCTACAAAGTAAAATTAATTGCCATTACCCAGGGGCAGTTTTAAAATCCTGCAACTCGGTTTGTGATGAGTCGCCGGAGGAAAAATGGGCAAGTTCCTGGTCAATAGTCCTCAACAGAGTTAAGTGATAGGAAATAAGATCCGCCAGCTGGTTAAAGGAGCAAGTTAAAAAAGAACCTCGTTTCACCATTTTCGAGGAGCGGGAGTCTTCGGTAAGCTGGGGGACAATTCTTCACCTCCGCTATTCCGCGTCTGCCACCGGCTCTCATGCTATTGTTGCTTCAAAAGAAAGTGAGGATCCAAATGAGCTAAGGGGTGTGAAAATCTTACTTTCCGTATTACCCGTCGAAATTTCTGTCTTGGCAAAGGCTCTGAATCGGAGGAAACAATCTTTACCTCTTCTTCCATGGCTTGGCTGGCCCTCGTATCATCCTGATAATAGTCTGTGTCCATAAGATGATTAAAAAAGGAGCCAAGGGAGTCAAGGGCTACCTCTGACTCAGAACTGCCGTCCAGCTCAAACATACTGGAAGCACTTGTCTTCTTCTTACTTTTCTTGCGGTTTTTGTTGGCGGCTTTCTTGGCAGCCCTGGCCTTTTTAGCAGCTTCGTGGTCATATTTTAGCCTATGAAAGTTAACAAAAGTTGAAGTTAATAAGATATTCAAATGATGAGTTGAAAGCAAAGCAAGTTAGAGACTCACATCTAGCCGCGGGTTAAGTTTGCACAAAGGTTTTAGACCCACTTTGCTGCAGTCCTCAGAATCGTCATCAGACAGACGCAAAGGGCTGTGGCGTAATGGATCATTTATGCCGCCTGTGTATGTACACATTAAGCCAAGTCGAGGGCTCAAGGGTATGATCTGCCAGGCAACCCACCATCAAACTAAGTCAATACTGGTTAATCCTTTTCCCAGCAGAGCTTTAACTTTCGCAGTGGTAGGCACAAGTTTTCTATGTTCAGTGGCTGACAGCTTTCCCGGAAGATCGTGTTTCGGGTCAAGCCGTTCAACGCGATAACTCGGCAATGGATTCTCGTCAGCTGGAGAAGTATCCCTACAATAAAACCATGTATGATTCCAATCTTTGGGGTGACTAGGTAGGCAAGCATAAGGGAAGATGGCGTCTCTTCTGCGTTGAATCGAAATTCCGCCAAGTTCCAAGCTAGGGTCGTTCGTGAACTAATTCTGGCAGTTCAAATAGAAGAATTCTCTGAAAAGTTCAATGTTGGGCTCCTCTTGAAGGTATACTTCACAGAAGACTTGAAAGTTGCAGATATTTGACATGGAGTTGGGACCAATGTCTTCAGGATGGAGCTGGAAGGAGTACAGGACATCTCAGAAAAACATAGAGTCGGGTGGTGAGAAGCCTCGGTTCATATGATTAGTTAATAGAATGACTTCACCATCCTTTGGTTGAGGTTTTTCTTCGCCCAGTTTAGGGGCACGGTAGTGCATGACATTCTTTTCTAGCAAATATCCATTTTGGCAAAGTATTTAAGCATGCCTTCAGTGAAAATGGAGGGAACCCAGTTGCATGCATTGAATGTCTTTGGCGGCATTGTGAAGAGAGAAAACCTAAAGAAAGGGAAATTTTGGCCGGTTCAAATCAGATTGGTGAAATCACAGGTGAACAGTTACAGTCTATATATCAAGAATGGTGGCTTAAGTGAGGACTAATGCTATATGAGTAATTATAGGCTGGACAAGTAAGCCGCCATGACACATACTGGTATTCAGGATCTGACAAGAGCAGAATTTTAATAAGTATCAAGACAAATAGGTTTCGCAGATTAAGGATATAAGATTGGATCTGTAGCTATTTAGAAAAATGGAATAAAATCTAAAGCTAAGGTGGCGGCAGTAGAAGAGCAGGGGCGTTCAGATGAGATCTATTGTAAGAATGATATGGTCTGATATAAAAAATAAATGCTAAAAATTGTTACCGCGTGAGGTTTATGTGGTTTTTCGGATCTAATCCATGAATCTAAAGCAAGAAAAAAGGAGGGCGGCGACAAACACCGATGAACACTGAAACCCTAATGACAGATCTATGGCGAGGAAGGGGAAGACTTACTAGTGCTGACGAGAGAGCAGAGAGGCGCCGCGGTGCTCTGATCCATTCAGGGTGATGCAGCGGCTGATGAGGACATAGACCTGGGGTAGGGTAATAGGCCTGACCTATACGTCCTACCTAAGGTCCTTGCCCTAGAAGCAAATAAGTTCAAGAGTAAACAAGGTGGACCCAATAAAGGTATCGAGCGCAATCCACTCGACCTACCATTCACTCGGAGACTACTTCTTCTTTGAGTCACTCGACTATTCAACCACTCGACCATGTAAAAGACCACTCGACGTATAAGAAGACCTAAAGCCGTTCTGCACAGCAACGGTCGGGCATTTACTTGTATATTTAATGATCATTTGTAGCACTTTATTACAGACGTTACCTGTAATGCTCTCTCTTTATGAACATTGAACCCTGTGTAACGGAGGGGAGCTGGGGTCCTGGCGCACTCTATATAAGCCACCCCCCTCCTCTAGGACAAGGGTTCGCACCCCCTGTAACTCACATGCATATAATCCAGTCGACCGCCTCTGGGCTCCGAGACGTAGGGTTGTTATTCCCTCCGAGAAGGGCTTGAACTCATAAAACTCGCGTGTACAACTCCTCCATAGCTAGGATCTTGCCTCTACATTCCTACCCCCCATTCTACTGTCAGACTTAGAACCATGACAGTTGGCGCCCACCATGGGGCAGGTGTCTTAGCGACTTGTTGTAGAAGTTGCGATTTTTCCAATCGCCATCAACATGGTTCCAGGTGGAGGTTTGGCCGAGGGCCTTGAGATCCATCTTGGCACGCTCGTATTCGTTGCCGACGACTCTGCTTGGCTCCAAGAAGCGCCACTTGACGTTGAGGCGCTCCACGTCTACGGGGCAACGCACTTTCGCGCGTGCGTCCGTGGCTTCCTTCTACGGCAGCTGTCAACTCAGTATCAGCCGGCTCCTGTGCTGACCTCCCTCCCTGCAGCCCGCCGGAGCAAACGTTCCGGTCGATTGAGGCTTCAGCAGTGGGTGACGCATGTCGTGGCTCGCTAGTCGGCCACCCCCCAAGTCATGGCAATCGAGCCCGATGAAACTCTCTATGGCTTGCTCGACCTGTCGGCTGGCTCTGTAGAGACTGCAATCGAGTGCGATAGCAGCGACCACACGGCGGAAGTTTTGATGGTCAATGGACCACGCAGTCCTCCTGGCTTCACCCATGAAGACAGAGGCGATGGGGGCGGTGATCCGTCGCGTGTTCACGAAGAGTACCGCCGTGAACCCCTCTCTTCGTAGCGGAGGGAAGAACTTCGCCGCAGGAACGTGGATGCGCTTCACACTCCTATCATTGGAGAAGCCCCTGAGGCCCAGTGTCGGTGTCAAAACCGGCGGATCTCGGGTAGGGGGTCCCGAACTGTGCGTCTAGGCGGATGGTAATAGGAGGTAGGGGACACTATGTTTTACCCAGGTTCAGGCCATCTTGATGGAGGTAAAACCCTATGTCCTGCTTGATTAATATTGATGATATGGGTAGTACAAGAGTAGATCTACCACGAGATTAAAGAGGCCAAACCCTAGAAGCTAGCCTATGGTATGATTGTGTGTTGTCCTACGGACTAAAACCCTCCGGTTTATATAGACACTGGAGAGGGCTAGGGTTACACAAGGTCGGTTACAAAGGAGGAGATATTCATATCCGTATTGCCTAGCCTGCCTTCCACGCCAAGTAGAGTCCCATCCGGACACGAGACGAAGTCTTCAATCTTGTAACTTCATAGTCTAACAGTCCGGCCAAAGAATATAGTCCGGCTGTCAGGAGACCCCCTAATCCAGGACTCCCTCAGTAGCCCATGAACCAGGCTTCAATGACGATGAGTCCGGCGCGCAGTATTGTCTTCGGCATTGCAAGGCGGGTTCCTCCTCCGAATACATCACGGAAGAATTTGAATACAAGGATAGTGTCCGACCCTGCAAAATAAGTTCCACATACCACCGTAGAGAGAATAATATTTCCACAAATCTAATTTGATGACTTGTTTTGGCAACACGACCTTATGCCATGGACCAGTGATTATTCGAACCGTTTCCTTTAACAAGTCCCGCACATAACGTGAGGCAGTTTTTTGACACGTCATGTGAAATCAGAGATCATGTCCCCTTATCATGGGATTCTCATCAATACAGGCATGGGTAACGCAACCATGCCATCGATTTTGGCGCTTGGGGGATAAGCGAGTTTTACCAGGCTAGTGCGGGTGCATAGTTTCGGCTGCCCATATAAAGGGATAAGGATTCACCTTTTCATCCACGCCTTCTTCCTCTGCTCATCCACTTTCGCACACTCGAGCTCCAGTGCCCAAGTCCGCATTTCCCACCTCAACCATCTCCAACCATGTCCAGAGCGGGAGGCAGGTGGATGGTCTCCTCCGTCACGGAGGGACACATCAAGAAGCCGATGAGAGCCGGATACCTGCCCGACGACATCGCGCACTAGCTCCCAGATGAGTGGCAGCTCATCCCCACCCCCAGGACCCATGAGAGGGTAGTGTTCCTTACCCACTTTGTCGGATCATGGGTTCCGGCAGACCCTTAAGGTCGAACACTGGGGTGCGCGCGGAGATCACGCCTTCTACCTCCCCGTCTCACAAAGATCTAAACTACTAAAAGAACTACACGAGAGACACAAGGTTTATACTGGTTCGGGCCACCGTTGTGGTGTAATACCCTACTCCAGTTTGTGGTTGGTGGATTGCCTCCTGGGGCTGGTGATGATGAAAAATACAAGGAAGAAAAGCCTCGGGAGGGTCTGTTCTTGGCTGGGGCGATGAACTGCTAGGAGGAGTTCAGTCACCCTTCTCTCTCTCTCACTCACTCTCTCTGCTTTTCTCTCACTTGTCGACCGTCCGAGCGAACCCCCTTGCTATGCGGGTGGCTGGTCCTATTTATAGGCAAAGGCCTTGGGACTCTTCCCAAATATTGAGCGGGAAGGACGCCAACAATTGGCCAATTCGAAGGGGAACATCTAGTACACTTATCCTGACTAAAGTTGGTCTTCGCCTGCCAAAGGCTCTGTGGTGACGCTGTGCTGGGCTCCATGGTGACCTCCGTCTCGTAGTCCGCCTGGTCTGGGTCTCGTTGCACCGAAATGGCAACCTTTGCCTGACGCCTCGGTACTCAGCGGCTGCGCTTGCCCCCTTTGCACCAAAGAGGAAAGAAGGACGCTGCGCGCGCTGGCACCCGGCTGGCACCCTTGATCGTCATGGCTTGCGTCATGGGCACCTCGCGAGGTACCCTGCCTTGATCTCTCCACCTCCTCGCGAGCCAGCCTGACGAGGCTGCGCCTGAGGATGCGCCGTGTCGTCCGCCCCGCGAGGCTTGGCCCCTCGCGAGGGTCTTGAGCCTTGTGTTGATGAAGATGGGCCACGCTGGGCCTCCTTTGAGCCACGCCGCAGGCCGCAGGCAGGCAAGTCTGGGGACTCCCGTTCCCAGAACGCCGACAGTAGCCCTCGGGCCCAAGGCGCGCATGGACTTGGCCATGCCGAGAGGCGAAAGGGCAAGGGCGAAGCGCCGCGGGCCCCAACAACCTGCGGCCTTGGGTGCCGCTTGGCGGTTGATGGGACATTGGCGGCACTGTTCCCCCCACGCCCCCTTATTCTGCGCCCTGCCAGGCGGACTTGTAGTTGCACAAAGCCACTCCCCTTCCTGTTGCTCGAGCGTCCCATGTTCTTCCTTCCTTCGAACGCCGGCTCCCGCCTCCAATCCGATCTCGAATCTCCCCCTCCTTCCCATCGCCATGGCTCCGACGAGGAAGGAGAAGGGGGAGAAACCCATGCCTCTGTCTTGTGCGCTGCAATCGGTGGCCCCTGCCGTCGGCCAGTCGACCGTACTCAATCAAGAGTGCCTGGGCAGGGACAGCTTGGCCCTGGCCACCGTCTTCAATGAGTGCGGGAGGAGGACGGCCTGGCCCGCGTCCCACTTCTCCATCGACAGGATAGCAACCGAGGTCCCATGTTTCACCGACGCCTTGTGGGCGGGTCTGGTTCCCCCCTTCTCTGATTTCTTCAATGCCGTGCTCTCCCATTATCAGATCCACATGATGCATCTAAGTCCTGAATCCATCACCCTCCTTTTGGTCTTCGCCTTTGTTTGCGAAGCCATGGTGGGCATCCCTCCTTCGGTTGCCTTGCTGCGCCACTTCTTCTCGCTGCACCTTGTCGACCCTTCCCAATGCTGGGCGTGCGTGAGCTTTGCTGCCGAGCCTGAGACCGAGGCCTCTGGGATTGACTTCAAACTCCCCCTGCCCGTGGTTGGGTTCCGCGAGCGGTGGTTGTATGTGGACGCAGGGGTGCCCAGCCCCCTGCTATTGGAGCCGACCTCGCCTGCTGTCCCCAATTCGGGTTGGGGCCAGGATACGCTCAAGAGCCCCCGGTTCGTCTTTTTCTGGAGCCGCTTCACGCTCCTGAGGAAGCTCGGCGTGTCAGCGCCTAAGGTGGTGAAGGAGTTTCTATTATGCCGTGTTGCTCCCCTTCAACGCCACTCTCGCCAGATGTGGGCCTTCCGTGGGCGCGAGGATAGCATGAGGCTCTAGGAAAAGGACCTGGCTCCCGCGGTGCTGAAGTCGACGCTCTTGACCATGCCGGGGTCCTCAATCCCGGCAACGTCCGGCAGGGAGGGGCCTTGTTGTATCTCTGCCAGAGCAGGGCCGACTTCGTGAAGCAGATGCCTATCTTTGATGAGTGGGGGCTGCGCCCCGCCGGCCTCCAGGGACCTCGCGAGAATCCAATGGTGGTGACTACCCTTCCAACCGGCCAAGGCGGCTCCTCCTCAAGTGGTGGAGCAGGGAAGCAGGAGGCGCCGGAGGCCGAGGGGGCTCCTGATGAGATGGCAGCGCCGGGTGATGCTCGCGAGGGGACGGCTCCTGGGACCCATGCTGCTGTGGCTGAAGGTGGCAAGCAGCCGCTCCCAACGCCCGGGGCTGGGGCCTTGGAGGCCCCAGCCGCGTCTTCTGGCGAGGCGATGGGTGGCACGCGCCAGGCAGACGCCCCTCGGATCGCTCTAATGCTCCTTCCTCGCCGCAGGTTGGTCCTTGCGATCTTCCCTTGGGCCACTTCCGCGTGGACTTTGAGGCCCTCTGGAGGAAAAGGGAGGCCCTGGGTGATGACTTCCCTTGTCGCATGCTGAAGCGCAGGAAGTACTTTGCCACTAACGAGTAAGTCTTCTTCCTCTCTGGCTCCTGAACCTCTTGTTGCTTTCACTAATCCTTGCTCCGCAGGCCTCTTCCGGCCGAGCTCGCGGAAGTAGCAGAGGTGCCGCCTCCCTTGGCTTCGCCCCCTCTACCGTCCTCAAATGCTTCGAGCAGCTCTGCCCTTGTGGTGAGGGCGTCTGAAGGGGTGGACCATCCCGAGGTGCACCGCGGCCCTTCATTCCCCACGATTTTCCTTTGTGGGCCCTCTCGGGGAATAGCCAGTCTGCCGTGGGCTTCTTGTCTGATCGGGGACTGCGACTGGTTGTGGCGCCTCCTGCGCCCTTCATCTGGAGATGGGCTAGCCCTAGGCCGGGCTTCTGGTGCGGCGCGCCCGGCCGTCGCGAGGGCGCCAGCCCCCAGCCCCCTGCCCGGAGGAGGAACGATGATTCGCGGCCCCCGGCGCTTGCTTGGGGCGGATGATGGTGTGGAAGACGTGCTTGAGCGCGCCCGGGAGCGCCGCGCTCGCCACCAAGGGTTCCTTTGAAGAGCGACCGACGCGGTGAACTTGCTTGGGGAGGAGCTTGCTGACGAAGACACGCACCTGGAGGCCGAGGGCCTGTGCCTTGCTGCAGGGAGGCGCGGGCTGGAGGCCGCCATCGCCCTCGCATGTCGTCAGCGCGATCTTGACGATGAAGAGGCGAAGGCGTCGCTGGAGGCCACTCGAGTGGCCCGATCCCAGGCCACCGAGGAGGCCCGGAGAGCTGACCGATGGCGAGAGGCGGCGGAGGAGCGGGCTCACGAGCTCCTGGCCCGGTGCCACTCACTGGAGGAGCAAGTGGAGCTGCGCGAGCTGGCCCTTGCGTCGATGCGGGTGGCCTCCGGCGACCCAGACGAGCTCCAGAGGGTCTTGAGCCTTGTGTTGATGAAGATGGGCCATGCTGGGCCTCCTTTGAGCCACGCCGCAGGCCGCAGGCAGGCAAGTCTGGGGACCCCCGTTCCCAGAACGCCGACACACTTCCTCTGCGGACTGGGATTCCCTCTCCACCCATTCGTCTGGGGGCTCATGTTCTACTACGGCCTGGATATCCACGATCTGGCCCCGAACTTCAACCTCAACATCTCGCGGTTTATCATCGTGTGCGAGGCCTTCCTTCGCATCAAGCCCCACTTCGGCTTATGGATGAAGACCTTCGACGTCAAGCCGAAGGTAGCGAGCAGCCGCCAGGCGGAGTGTGGAGGCGCCATGGTGGGCAAGATGCCCAACATCACATGGCTCGAGGGCTCCTTCGTGGAGACCATAAAGGGGTGGCAATCGGGGTGGTTCTACATCACTGAGCCGCATGACCCTAAATGGGCAGTGGCCCCCGAGTTCCGATCTGTCTTCCCCACGCGGCTCACCTCCTGGCAAGAGAAGGGCCTGTCCTGGGGTAGTTCGGGAGAGCTGACCAGACTCCAAACATGTATTCAGAACATGGTGAACAAGAAGCTCAAACTCGTCAACGTAGTCCAGGTCATGCTCATCCACCGGATCCTCCCGTCCCAACAACGGGATTTCAACTTGTGGGAGTTCGACCCAGCCCAGCACCGAACTCGGAACAGGCTCTTCGACACAACTCACGAAGAAGCCTGGAAGGTCCTATTCAAGAGTGCCGAGGTTCCCCCTCCCACTACCGAGGACCGCAGATTCTGCGCGAAGCGCCAAGCTAGCGCGGTAAGCTGTTTTACCTCTCACAGGATACTTGTTTTTCATAGTTTGACTCTATGCAGGATCTAAGCTCCCGTACCTTTGACAGGACTGGCAGGAGACGGCCGGACAGATTGACTGTCTGGCTCCTTTGCCCGGAGGCCTAGCAGACGCTCTCCTGGCGAAGATGCTGACTCCGGCTCCTTACATGGTGCCGGAGAAGACCAAGAAGGCGAAGGGAACCTGAAAGAGTTCCCGACGCCAGGCGTCATCAGACTCACCGTCTGATGACTCTGCGACACACTCCTCCCCCGAAGATGAGGAGGAAGAAGATGATGCTCCCCCTCCAGGCGGGGGAGACAAGAAAAGGAAGGCCGCCCCAACTGGGGGGGCCGAAGGGTCCAAGAAGGGAAGGACTCTCCTTCCGGACAGTTCCACCACCACCGCCGAAGGTGAAGACGAGTGGTTGCCCAGGGCCAAGCCCCTGGGGAGGTCGTAAGTATTCGTATACCAGAGTAACTCATAGCATTCCTTTGTCGGACTTCTTTACCTAACGCCGAATATGATTATGCAGGCAGCCACGAGCCAGTATTGATGTATTTATCGGCGTTCTAGGAACGGGGGTCCCCAGACTTGCCTGCCTGCGGCCTACGGCGTGGCTCAAAGGGGGGCCCAGCACGGCCCATCTTCATCAACACAGACCCAAGACCCTCGCGAGGGGCCAAGCCTCGCGGGGGGGACGACACGGAGCTTCCTCAAGCACGGCCTCATCAGGATGGCTCGCGAGGAGGCGGAGAGATGAAGGCGGGGTACCTCACGAGGTGCCCGTGAGGCAAGCCATGACAACCAAAGGCGCCAGGCGGGCGCCAGCCCGCGCAGTGTCTTCCTTTCCTCTTTGGATCAAAGGGAGAAAGCGCAGATGAGAGCATCAAGCAAAGGCACCCGTTTCGGTGCAACGAGACCAAGACCAGTCCAACGGCAGGAGGGAGGTCATTGTGCAGCCCAAGCCAGCGTCACCACCAGAGCCTTTGGCAGGCGAGGACCAACTTTAGTTAGGATAAGTGTACCAGATGTTCCCCTTCAAAATGCCCAATTGTTGGCGCCCTTCCCGCTCAATATTTGGGAAGAGGCCCAGGCCTTTGCCTATAAATAGGACTAGCCACCCACAGGGTAGAGGGACGGAAAATCGGAATCGAGAAGAGAGAGAGAGAGAAGGGTGGCTGAACTCCTCCTAGTGGTTCATCCCCCCGGCCCAGAACAGACCCTCGCGGGGCTATTCTTCCTTGTATTGCTCATCATCATCAACCCAAGAGGCAATCCACCACACAAAGACACTGTAGTAGGGTATTACACCACAACGGTGGCCTGAACCAGGATAAACCCTGTGTCTTTTGTGCTGTTCTTTCCACAGCTTAGATCTTAGCGAGGCAGAGGGGTGCAGGTAGGTAGAAGGTGAAATCTCCACGCGCACCCCAACGTTCGAACCTCAAGGGTCTGCCGGAACCCGAAATCCGACATTTGGCGCGCCAGGTAAGGGAGCACCGGAGTTTTCCCTTCTGCCACCGCCACGGCCTACCTCGCGATGAGTAGCGCGTCGCCCGCTCCGGCCGCCGGTGCCAGCACGGGGGCCAGGGGGCTCCAAGCCCTGGCCCCAGCCCTGCAACGGGTACAGTGGCCGGACAAGTCCAAGCCAACGACGCCGCCGTGCTACAGCGGCGTGACTGATCCGCTAGCCTTCTTGCTGGCGTACGAGGAGGCCATCCTCGAAGCTGGAGGTGGCGATAGGTTCATGGCCAACTGGCTCCCCATGGCCCTCACCGGCGCTCCGCGCGCATGGCTGCTCCACCTGCCGGCAGCCTCCGTGGCCTCTTGGGAAGAGCTCCGCAGCCTCTTCCCCGCCTACCATGCTACACCAACACCCCCGGTCGTCGCGGCCCTCCTAGGCGGCTCGCAGGCGCCGCCTACGAGTCACCACGTCAAGACGTTCATCCGCCGGGTCAGCGCCGCTTCCACGTGGCAGGGGGCTCTCCCGGATCGGGCGGCGCCCAAGGCCGGCCTCACCTTCAGCTCGGAGGACCACCCCTCCAACTCGGCCTGCTCGGTTGCGCTCCCCATGCTGTGCACCACCACCATCTGCCAGGTGGCCATCACCAGAACTCTCATCGATGGCGGTGCGGGCCTCAGTGTGCTCTCAGTTGAGGCCTTCAACCTCCTCTGCATACCCCTGGAACGGCTGCAACCCAGCCGGCCCTTCTTAGGCGTTGGGGGCGGATCATCCAGCTCCTTGGGACATATTCGACTCCCAGTAACCTTCGGCACCTACAAAAACTTCCGCACGGAGCTGCTCGACTTCGACATCGCCCCCATCGGCCTCCCCTACAACGCCATCCTCAGCTACCCAGCGCTGGCCCAGTTCGTGGCCGCGACGCACCCGCTGTACAACCTCATGAAGATGCCCGGGAGCAGCGGTGTCCTCACCGTGCACGGGGACATCGGAGACGCGCTGCGAGTGCTCAAGCTCCCCTTCAAGATGGCGGCGTCGGCACAGCCTGCCGACTTGGAGACCCTCGAGCCCAAGGGGGCTGCACCCGCCAAGAAGAAACAGTTGTTCACCCAAGACAAGGCAGAATCCAAGCAGATACCCGTCGATGAGGACGGGTCCACCAATGCCACTCTCACCATAGGCGCCAACCACGAGCCCGAGCAGGAGGAGGCCCTGGTCAGGTTCCTGTGTGCAAACAAGAAGTTATTCGCTTGGGAGCCTGACCAGTTGGCAGGGATCCCTAGGAGCGTAATCGAGCATCACCTCAACGTGTGCCCCAACGTGCGCCCAGTGAAGTAGAAGGCAAGGCGGCAGTCCACAGAAAAGCAGGCCTTCATCGTCCAAGAGACCCGCAAACTAGAAGCCGCTGGGGTATTTCGCGAGGTCCGATAGATTGGTTGGCCAACCCTGTCGTTGTGCCAAAGAAAGGAGGGAAGGAGCTCATGTGTGTCGACTTCACCCACAGGATCCGTTCCCGCTCCCCCGCATTGACCAGATCGTCGATTCCACCGCAGAATGCTACCTGCTATGCTTCTTGGATGCCTTCTCTAGGTATCACCGGATCAAGATGGTGGTAGAAGACGTCGAAAAGACAGCATTCCTAACCCCGTGTGCGGTGTACTTCTACACATGCATGCCATTCGGGCTGCGTAACGCAGGGGAGACCTTTTAGCGGCTGATGCACATCACCTTGGGCCCGCAGCTCGGGAAGAATGTTGAGGCTTACGTCAATGATATTGTGGTGAAGTCTCGGGAGGCCAGGACCCTGATACAAGACCTGGAGGAAACCATCGCGAGCCTCAATGCAGTGAACCTGTGGCTCAACCCAGAGAATTGTGTATTCAGAGTCCCCTCGGGCAAGCTCTAGGGTTTGCTCGTGTCCCACCGAGGCATCGAGGCTAACCCGGAAAAGGTCAAGGCGGTCGAGGACATGAGGCCGCCAAAGACCCTCAGAGAAATGCAGAAGCTCACTGGGCGCGTGACCGTGCTAGGGTGCTTCATCTCCAAGTTGGGGGAGCGAGCGCTGCCTTTCTTCCAGCTAATGAAGAAAAAGGGGCGCTTTGAATGGACTGAAGAGGCCGACAAGGTGTTCTAGGATCTCAAGAGATACCTGACCAGCCCTCCGGTCATGGTGTCCCCGCGCCCTCAAGAGCCCCTGGTGCTTTACCTCGCCGCCACTCCCTACTCTGCCAGCGCAGCCCTGGTGGCGGTTAGGGAGGAGCGTCGGATCAAAACCACAGCAGCAGCCCGGGACAAGGCAAAACAGGAACAAGGAAGGCCCAGAGAAACCGCCACCGCGGCTGACGAGGATCAGCCGCCGCAGAGGAGGGCACCGGAGGTGGAAGAGGCCCCTCTCCCAGATGGCCAACCTCAGGAGGTGCCAGGGTCTCCGGAGGGCGCCACCAACACTGACGCACCCAACCTCGTTGACCACCCAGTGTACTTCGTCAGCACGGTGTTGCGGGACGCGAGGGCATGGTACCCCATGCCTCAGAAGCTCCTCCTCGCGCTACTGGTGGCCTCGTGCAAGCTGCGACACTATTTTCTGGGTCACCCCATCAAGGTCGTCTCGTCATACCCCCTAGAGAGAGTGCTCAGGAGCCCTAACTCAGCTGGAAGGGTCGCTGAGTGGAACATAGAACTGCAAGCATTTCAGCTCGAATTTAGCATGACCAGAGTCATCAAGGGACTAGCATTAGCGGATTTTGTGGCAGAATGGACGGAAGCACCAGGCCTCAATGCCGACGAGGATCGGTCCCTCTCCCCGGGAAGCGAGGCGCCAGAAGGCTGGGTCATGTACTTTGATGGGGCGTTCTCCAGGCATGGCGCTGGGGCTGGGGCGGTGCTCATACCGCCCACTCAGGACAAGCTCTAGTATGCTGTATAGCTCTGTTTCCAGCAAGGTGAAAAGGTCTCCAACAATATAGCGGAGTATGAAGGTTTAATAGCGGGCTTGAAGGCCGCAGCTGCCCTGGGGGTGAAACGCCTCACCATCAAGGGCGATTCGCAGCTCCTTGTCAACTTCTCCAACAAGGTGTATGAGCCGAAAGATGAGCACATGGAAGCCTACCTTACGGAGGTCCGCAGGATGGAGAAGCCGTTCTGGGGGTTGGAGTTGCAGCATGTGCCCCATGGCACCAATCAGGAGGCCGACGACATCGCCAAATGGGTGTACAAGCGGTTGCCTGAGGAGCCTGGCGTCTTCGAGGAGCGGCTCTTCGAGCCCTCAGCCCTGCCGTCATTGTCAAACACGGCTCAGCCTCGGGAGGAGCTCCCCCAGCCACCTGCCTCAGGAGCCCTGATCTGTGGCCCGGCCTCAGGAGCATGCCTTCTCCTGGCGATGGAACCTCAGGAGAGGTGTTGGATCACGAAGCTCCGGAGTTACTTAACACAAGGGACCTTGCCGGAGAAGGAGGAGGAAGCAGAGCGTGTGGCACGGCAGGCCACGGCATACTGCATTAAGGATGGAGAGCTCTACCAGAAGCGACCAAACGATGTATCCCTGCGCTGCATCTCCAGGGAGCAAGGAAAGGAACTGCTGGAAGATATACACGGCGGAGACTGTGGACATCATTCATCATCGCGGACCCTCGTCGGCAATGCATTCCACAGTGGGTTTTATTGGCCCACCGCACTCAATGACGCCGTCGAACTGGTGAATGCTTGTGAGGCCTGCCAGTTCCACGCCAAGCAGATCCATCAGCCGGCAGGAGGCCTGCAGACTATACACCTTTTGTGGCCATTCGCAGTCTGGGGGCTAGACATCCTGGGCCCGTTCCCTCGAGCGCCAGGGGGCTACCGCTACCTCTACGTCGCTGTGGACAAATTCACCAAGTGGGCTGAAGTAGAGGCCGTCCGCACCATCCCCGCGGGTTCCGCGGTCAAGTTCATCAGGGGGATCGTGAGCCAGTTCGGGGTGCTGAACCGCATCATCATAGACAATGGTTCACAGTTGACCAGTAACCTCTTCAAAACATACTGTGCTAACCTTGGAACGCAGATATGCTACGCTTCGGTGGCGTACCCCCGAAGCAACGGCCAGGCCGAGCGTGCCAATGCAGAGGTCCTGAGGGGCCTCAAGACCAGGACGTTCAAGAAGAAGCTGGAGACCTGCGGCAGAGGTTGGTACAACGAGCTTCAGTCCGTGTTGTGGTCCATCCGCACAACTGCGACCAAGCCGACTGGAGAGACCCCGTTCTTTCCGGTCTACGGAGCCGAAGCGGTCCTCCCTCACGAGGTCAGACGTCGCTCCGCGCGGGTCCTGGCCTTCGACGAGGCACAGCAGGACGCCATGCGGGGGATGGACCTCGTGCTGGGGGAGGAACGTCGCCGAGAAGCCGCACTGCGACGATATCACTGCCGCAACATCCGCCCCAGAACTCTCGAGATAGGAGACCTCGTGCTCAGGCGGGTTCTCTCCATGAAGGGACTGCACAAGCTCTCTCCCATGTGGGTGGGCCCATTCAAGGTTGTTCATGTTTCCAGGCCCGGCTCCGCGCGCTTGGAGACTCAGGAGGGAGTGCCGGTCCCGAACGCATGGAACATCCAGCACCTCGGGAGGTTCTACCCCTAAAAAGGCCCAGAGCCTGTGAAGCAAGTGAAGGAAATATGCCCTAGAGGCAATAATAAAGTTATTATTTATTTCCTTATATCATGATAAATGTTTATTATTCATGCTAGAATTGTATTAACCGGAAACATAATACATGTGTGAATACATAGACCAACAGAGTGTCACTAGTATGCCTCTACTAGACTAGCTCGTTAATCAAAGATGGTTATGTTTCCTAACCATGAACAAAGAGTTGTTATTTGATTAATGAGGTCACATCATTAGTTGAATGATCTGATTGACATGACCCATTCCAATAGCTTAGCACCCGATCGTTTAGTATGTTGCTATTGCTTTATTCATGACTTATACATGTTCCTATAACTATGAGATTATGCAACTCCCGTTTACCGGAGGAACACTTTGGGTACTACCAAACGTCACAACGTAACTGGGTGATTATAAAGGAGTACTACAGGTGTCTCCAATGGTAGATGTTGGGTTGGCGTATTTCGAGATTAGGTTTTGTCACTCTGATTGTCGGAGAGGTATCTCTGGGCCCTCTCGGTAATACACATCACATAAGCCTTGCAAGCATAATAACTAAGATGTTAGTTATGAGATGATGTATTACGGAACGAGTAAAGAGACTTGCCAGTAACGAGATTGAACTAGGTATTGGATACCGACGATCGAATCTCGGGCAAGTAACATACCGATGACAAAGGGAACAACGTATGTTGTTATGCGGTCTGACCGATAAAAGATCTTCGTAGAATATGTAGGAGCCAATATGGGCATCCAGGTCCCGCTATTGGTTATTGACCGGAGACGTGTCTCGGCCATGTCTACATTGTTCTCGAACCGTAGGGTCCGCACGCTTAACGTTACGATGACAGTTATTATGAGTTTATGCATTTTGATGTACCGAAGGTTGTTCGGAGTCCCGGATGAGATCACGGACATGACGAGGAGTCTCGAAAAGGTCGAGACGTAAAGATTGATATATTGGAAGCCTATGTTTGGGCACCGGAAGCGTTCCGGGTGAAATCGGGATTTTTCCGGATTACCGGGAGGGTTACCGGAACCCCCCGGGAGGTAAATGGGCCTATTGGGCCTTAGTGGAAAAGAGAGAAGAGGCAGCCCACACCTGGCCGGCGCCCCCCACCTTTCCCAAGTCCTAATAGGACTAGGAGAGGTGGGCCGGCCCCCTCTTTCTCCTTCTTCCCCAAGAATCCTAGTTGGAATAGGATTGGGGGGAAGGAGTCCTACTCCCGGTGGGAGTAGGACTCCTCCCTGCGCCTCCCACCTGGCCGGCCGAACCCCCTGCCCCTGGCCTTTATATACGGGGGCAGGGGGCACCCCAAGACACACAAGTTAATCGCTCCTGAGCCGTGTGCGGTGCCCCCTGCCACCAAATTCCACCTCGATCATACCGTTACAGTGCTTAGGCGAAGCCCTGCGTCGGTAGTACATCAAGATCGTCACCACGCCGTCGTGCTGACGGAACTCTTCCTCGACGCTTTGCTGGATCGGAGCCCGAGGAACGTCATCGAGCTGAACGTGTGCTAAGAACTCGGAGGTGCCGGAGTAACGGTGCTTGGATCGGTCGGATCGGGAAGAAGACGTACGACTACTTCCTCTACGTTGTGTGATCGCTTCCGCAGTCGGTCTGCGTTGGTACGTAGACAACACTCTCCCCTCTCGTTGCTATGCATCACCGTGATCTTGCGTGTGCGTAGGAAAATTTTTGAATTTACTGTGTTACCCAATAGTGGTATCAGAGCCTGGTTTTTATGGTTTGATGTTATATGCACGAGTAGAACACAAGTGAGTTGTGGGCGATACAAGTCATACTGCCTACCAGCATGTCATACTTTGGTTCGGCGGTATTGTTGGACGAGACGATCCGGACCAACCTTACGCGTACTCTTACGCGAGACCGGTTCCCTCGACGTGCTATGCACACAGATGGCTTGCGGAAGACTGTCTCTCCAACTTTAGTTGAACCAAGTGTGACTACGCCCGGTCCTTGAGAAGGTTAAAACGGAGTCTATTTGACGAACTATCGTTGTGGTTTTGATGCGTAGGTGAGATGAGTTCTTGCTTAAACCCGTAGCAGCCACGTAAAACTTGCAACAACAAAGTAGAGGACGTCTAACTTGTTTTTGCAGGGCATGTTGTGATGTGATATGGTCAAAGCATGATGCTGATTTTATTGTATGAGATGATCATGTTTTGTAACCGAGTTATCGGCAACTGGCAGGAGCCATATGGTTGTCGCTTTATTGTATGCAATGCAATCGCGATGTAATGCTTTACTTTATTACTAAGCGGTAGTGATAGTCGTGGAAGCATAAAGATTGGCGAGACGACAACGATGCTACGATGGAGATCAAGGTGTCGCGCCGGTGACGATGGTGATCATGACGATGCTTCGGAGATGGAGATCACAAAGCACAAGATGATGATGGCCATATCATATCACTTATATTGATTGCATGTGATGTTTATCCTTTTATGCATCTTATCTTGCTTTGATTGACGGTAGCATTATAAGGTGATCTCTCACTAAATTATCAAGAAGTGTTCTCCCTGAGTATGCACCGTTGCAAAAGTTCTTCGTGCTGAGACACCACGTGATGATCGGGTGTGATAGGCTCTACGTTCAAATACAACGGGTGCAAAACAGTTGCACACGCAGAATACTCAGGTTATACTTGACGAGCCAAGCATATACAGATATGGCCTCGGAACACGGAGACCGAAAGGTCGAGCGTGAATCATATAGTAGATATGATCAACATATTGATGTTCACCATTGAAAACTACTCCATTTCACGTGATGATCGGTTATGGTTTAGTTGATTTGGATCACGTAATCACTTAGAGGATAAGAGGGATGTCTATCTAAGTGGGAGTTCTTAAGTAAATTAACTGAACTTAAAAATTATCATGAACTTAGTACCTGATAGTATCTTGCTTGTTTATGTTGATTGTAGATAGATGGCTCGTGCTGTTGTTCCGTTGAATTTTAATGCGTTCCTTGAGAAAGCTAAGTTGAAAGATGATGGTAGCAATTACACGGACTGGGTCCGTAACCTGAGGATTATCCTCATTGCTGCACAGAAGAATTACGTCCTGGAAGCACCGCTAAGTGCCAGGCCTGCTGCAAGAGCAACGCCAGAAGTTATGAACGTCTGGCAGAGCAAAGCTGATGACTACTCAATAGTTCAGTGTGCCATGCTTTACGGCTTAGAACCGGGACTTCAACGACGTTTTGAACGTCATGGAGCATATGAGATGTTCCAGGAGTTGAAGTTAATATTTCAAGCAAATGCCCGGATTGAGAGATATGAAGTCTCCAATAAGTTCTATAGCTGCAAGATGGAGGAGAACAGTTCTGTCAGTGAGCATATACTCAAAATGTCTGGGTATAATAATCACTTGATTCAATTGGGAGTTACACTTCCGGATGATTGCGTCATTGACAGAATTATCCAATCACTGCCACCAAGCTACAAGAGCTTTATGATGAACTATAATATGCAAGGGATGAACAAGATTATTCCCGAGCTCTTCGCTATGCTGAAAGCTGCGGAGGTAGAAATCAAAAAGGAGCATCAAGTGTTGATGGTTAACAAAACCACTAGTTTCAAGAAAAAGGGCAAAGGGAAGAAGAAAGGGAACTTCAAAAAGAACAGCAAGCAAGTTGCTGCTCAAGAGAAGAAACCCAAGTCTGGACCTAAGCCTGAAACTGAGTGCTTCTACTACAAGCAGACTGGTCACTGGAAGCGGAACTGCCCCAAGTATTTGGCGGATAAGAAGGATGGCAAGGTGAACAAAGGTATATGTGATATACATGTTATTGATGTGTACCTTACTAATGCTCGCAGTAGCACCTGGGTATTTGATACTGGTTCTGTTGCTAATATTTGCAACTCGAAACAGGGACTACAGAATAAGCGGACACTAGCAAAGGACGAGGTGACGATGCGCGTGGGAAACGGTTCCAAAGTCGATGTGATCGCGGTCGGCACGCTACCTCTACATCTACCTTCGGGATTAATATTAGACCTAAATAATTGTTATTTGGTGCCAGCGTTGAGCATGAACATTATATCTGGATCTTGTTTGATGCGAGACGGTTATTCATTTAAATCAGAGAATAATGGTTGTTCTATTTATATGAGTAATATCTTTTATGGTCATGCACCCTTGAAAAGTGGTCTATTCTTATTGAATCTCGATAGTAGTAATACACATATTCATAATGTTGAAGCCAAAAGATGCAGAGTTGATAATGATAGTGCAACTTATTTGTGGCACTGCCGTTTAGGTCATATCGGTGTAAAGCGCATGAAGAAACTCCATACTGATGGGCTTTTGGAACCACTTGATTATGAATCACTTGGTACTTGCGAACCGTGCCTCATGGGCAAGATGACTAAAACACCGTTCTCCGGTACTATGGAGAGAGCAACAGATTTATTGGAAATCATACATACCGATGTATGTGGTCCGATGAATATTGAGGCTCGTGGCGGATATCGTTATTTTCTCACCTTCACAGATGATTTAAGCAGATATGGGTATATCTACTTAATGAAACATAAGTCTGAAACATTTGAAAAGTTCAAGGAATTTCAGAGTGAAGTTGAAAATCATCGTAACAAGAAAATAAAATTTCTACGATCTGATCGTGGAGGAGAATATTTGAGTTACGAGTTTGGTGTACATTTGAAAAATTGTGGAATAGTTTCGCAACTCACGCCACCCGGAACACCACAACGTAATGGTGTGTCCGAACATCGTAATCGTACTTTACTAGATATGGTGCGATCTATGATGTCTCTTACTGATTTACCGCTATCATTTTGGGGTTATGCTTTAGAGACGGCCGCATTCACGTTAAATAGGGCACCATCTAAATCCGTTGAGACGACGCCTTATGAACTATGGTTTGGCAAGAAACCATAGTTGTCGTTTCTTAAAGTTTGGGGCTGCGATGCTTATGTGAAAAAGCTTCAACCTGATAAGCTCGAACCCAAATCGGAGAAGTGTGTCTTCATAGGATATCCAAAGGAAACTATTGGATACACCTTCTATCACAGATCCGAAGGCAAGACTTTTGTTGCTAAATTCGGAAACTTTCTTGAGAAGGAGTTTTCTCTCGAAAGAAGTGAGTGGGAGGAAAGTAGAACTTGACGAGGTAACTGTACCTACTCCATTATTGGGAAATAGTACATCACAGAAAACTGTTTCTGTGAGACCTACACCCATAAGAGAGGAAGTTAATGATGATGATCATGAAACTTTAGATCAAGATACTACTGTACCTCGTAGATCAACCAGAGTAAGATCCGCACCAGAGTGGTACGGTAATCCTGTTCTGGAAGTCATGCTAATAGATCATGATGAACCTACGAACTATGAAGAAGCGATGGTGAGCCCAGATTCCGAAAAATGGCTTGAAGCCATGAAATCTGAGATGGGATCCATGTATGAGAACAAAGTATGGACTTTGGTTGACTTGCCCGATGATCGGCAAGCAATTGAGAATAAATGGATCTTTAAGAAAAAGACTGACGCTGATGGTAATGTTACTGTCTACAAAGCTCGACTTGTCGCAAAAGGTTTTCGACAAGTTCAAGGAGTTGACTACGATGAGACTTTCTCACCGGTAGCGATGCTTAAGTCTGTCAGAATCATGTTAGCAATTGCCGCATTTTATGATTATGAAATTTGGCAAATGGATGTAAAAACCGCATTCCTGAATGGATTTCTGGAAGAAGAGTTGTATATGATGCAACCAGAAGGTTTTGTCGATCCAAAGGGAACTAACAAAGTGTGCAAACTCCAGCGATCCATCTATGGACTGGTGCAAGCATCTCGGAGTTGGAATAAACGCTTTGATAGTGTGATCAAAGCATTTGGGTTTATACAGACTTTTGGAGAAGCCTGTATTTACAAGAAAGTGAGTGGGAGCTCTGTAGCATTTCTGATATTATATGTGGATGACATATTACTCATTGGAAATGATATAGAATTTCTGGATAGCATAAAGGGATACTTGAATAAAAGTTTTTCGATGAAAGACCTCGGGGAAGCTGCTTACATATTAGGCATAAAGATCTATAGAGATAGATCAAAACACTTAATTGGACTTTCACAAAGCACATACCTTGACAAGATTTTGAAGAAGTTCAAAATGGATCAAGCAAAGAAAGGGTTCTTGCCTGTATTGCAAGGTGTGAAGTTGAGTCAGACTCAATGCCTGACCACTACAGAAGATAGAGAGAAAATGAAAGATGTTCCCTATGCTTCAGCCATAGGCTCTATCATGTATGCAATGCTGTGTACCAGACCTGATGTGTGCCTTGCTATAAGTTTAGCAGGGAGGTACCAAAGTAATCCAGGGGTGGATCACTGGACAGCGGTCAAGAACATCCTAAAATACCTGAAAAGGACTAAGGATATGTTTCTCATATATGGAGGTGACAAAGAGCTCACCGTAAGAGGTTACGTTGATGCAAGCTTTGACACTGATCCGGACGATTCTAAATCGCAAACCGGATACGTGTTTACTTTAAACGGTGGAGCTGTCAGTTGGTGCAGTTCTAAACAAAGCGTCGTAGCGGGATCTACATGTGAAGCAGAGTACATAGCTTCTTCGGAAGCAGCGAACGAAGGAGTCTGGATGAAGGAGTTCATATCCGATCTAGGTGTCATACCTAGTGCATCGGGTCCAATGAAAATCTTCTGTGACAATACTGGTGCAATTGCCCTGGCAAAGGAATCCAGATTTCACAAAAGAACCAAACACATCAAAACACGCTTCAACTCCATCCGGGATTTAGTCCAGGTGGGAGACATAGAGATTTGCAAGATACATACGGATCTGAATGTTGCAGACCCGTTGACTAAGCCTCTTCCACGAGCAAAACATGATCAGCACCAAGACTCCATGGGTGTAAGGATCATTACTGTATAATCTAGATTATTGACTCTAGTGCAAGTGGGAGACTGAAGGAAATATGCCCTAGAGGCAATAATAAAGTTATTATTTATTTCCTTATATCATGATAAATGTTTATTATTCATGCTAGAATTGTATTAACCGGAAACATAATACATGTGTGAATACATAGACCAACAGAGTGTCACTAGTATGCCTCTACTAGACTAGCTCGTTAATCAAAGATGGTTATGTTTCCTAACCATGAACAAAGAGTTGTTATTTGATTAACGAGGTCACATCATTAGTTGAATGATCTGATTGACATGACCCATTCCAATAGCTTAGCACCCGATCGTTTAGTATGTTGCTATTGCTTTATTCATGACTTATACATGTTCCTATAACTATGAGATTATGCAACTCCCGTTTACCGGAGGAACACTTTGGGTACTACCAAACGTCACAACGTAACTGGGTGATTATAAAGGAGTACTACAGGTGTCTCCAATGGTAGATGTTGGGTTGGCGTATTTCGAGATTAGGTTTTGTCACTCTGATTGTCGGAGAGGTATCTCTGGGCCCTCTCGGTAATACACATCACATAAGCCTTGCAAGCATAATAACTAAGATGTTAGTTATGAGATGATGTATTACGGAACGAGTAAAGAGACTTGCCAGTAACGAGATTGAACTAGGTATTGGATACCGACGATCGAATCTCGGGCAAGTAACATACCGATGACAAAGGGAACAACGTATGTTGTTATGCGGTCTGACCGATAAAAGATCTTCGTAGAATATGTAGGAGCCAATATGGGCATCCAGGTCCCGCTATTGGTTATTGACCGGAGACGTGTCTCGGCCATGTCTACATTGTTCTCGAACCGTAGGGTCCGCACGCTTAACGTTACGATGACAGTTATTATGAGTTTATGCATTTTGATGTACCGAAGGTTGTTCGGAGTCCCGGATGAGATCACGGACATGACGAGGAGTCTCGAAAAGGTCGAGACGTAAAGATTGATATATTGGAAGCCTATGTTTGGGCACCGGAAGCGTTCCGGGTGAAATCGGGATTTTTCCGGATTACCGGGAGGGTTACCGGAACCCCCCGGGAGGTAAATGGGCCTATTGGGCCTTAGTGGAAAAGAGATAAGAGGCAGCCCACACCTGGCCGGCGCCCCCCACCTTTCCCAAGTCCTAATAGGACTAGGAGAGGTGGGCCGGCCCCCTCTTTCTCCTTCTTCCCCAAGAATCCTAGTTGGAATAGGATTGGGGGGAAGGAGTCCTACTCCCAGTGGGAGTAGGACTCCTCCCTGCGCCTCCCACCTGGCCGGCCGAACCCCCTGCCCCTGGCCTTTATATACGGGGGCAGGGGGCACCCCAAGACACACAAGTTAATCGCTCCTGAGCCGTGTGCGGTGCCCCCTGCCACCAAATTCCACCTCGATCATACCGTTACAGTGCTTAGGCGAAGCCCTGCGTCGGTAGTACATCAAGATCGTCACCACGCCGTCGTGCTGACGGAACTCTTCCTCGACGCTTTGCTGGATCGGAGCCCGAGGAACGTCATCGAGCTGAACGTGTGCTAAGAACTCGGAGGTGCCGGAGTAACGGTGCTTGGATCGGTCGGATCGGGAAGAAGACGTACGACTACTTCCTCTACGTTATGTGATCGCTTCCGCAGTCGGTCTGCGTTGGTACGTAGACAACACTCTCCCCTCTCGTTGCTATGCATCACCGTGATCTTGCGTGTGCGTAGGAAAATTTTTGAATTTACTGCGTTACCCAACAGCAAGGCGAATGCCTGTGAAGCTGTCGCGTTTGGAAAAGGCCCAGAGCTTGTGAAGCAAGGCGAATGCTTGTGAAGCTGTCGCGTTGTGGAAAAGGCCCAAAGCCTGTGAAGCAAGGCGAATGCCTGTGAAGCTGTCGCGTTTTGGAAAAGGCCCAGAGCCTATGAAGCAAGGCGAATGCCTGTGAAGCTGTCGCGTTGTGGAAAAGGCCCAGAGCCTATGAAGCAAGGCGAATGCCTGTGAAGCTGTCGCATTTTGGAAAAGGCCCAGAGCCTCCGAAGCAAGGCGAATGCCTGTGAAGATTATCCTTTTTGGAAAAGGCCTAGAGCCTGTGAAGATTATCCTTTTTGGAAAAGGCCCAGAGCCTGTGAAGAGGGCAAATGCCCGTGAAGCCTGCTTCCCCCAAGAAAGTACCGGAGCCTGTGAAGAAGGCCAACGCTTGTGAAGCTCGCCGCCCGTGACACTCTCACGTAATAATGAGTTGGGGCTGTACATGCCCCGGAGTCTCAAGAGTGCCGGCCTCAGGCCCTGGGGCTCCCTCACATGCCCAGTGGCAGCACTTAGCTCCACGCTGGTGAGAAGACGTCGAAGACTAGATTAGGTGCCAGACGTGGCTTTCTCATTTGCTTTCCGCAATTGGCTTGTTCATTCTCATTCGAAGTTTTATTGAAGCTGTCGCCGTCTTTGGCTTGCGGTTCTTCGACTTTTCACTCTCCTCCCTCGATTTCTCTTATGCAAGGCCTCGCGAGGGAGGGGCAGCCGAGCGCCCTCGCGAGTGTTCGTTTCCTAGTCGTTCAAAGGTTTCGCGACCTGGGTCCATTACAGAAGCACCCCTCCATTCCGTGCCCCACGGGCACCGCGACACGAACACAGGGCCTAGGTCGGTCGCCCCCCACGGCTGGGGCCAGGAACTATCCACACACGGGCACGTAGCCAGAAGGCACGATAACGGAAGCAAAGCGATGGTTAACAGCAATAACCCAAACACGGCCCCGCGGGGCTCCACGCTACTGTCTTTTTACGCAGGAAAAAGGAAAAGAAAGAACAAATCAGGTGCAGCTCGCCTCACACTGGCTTGCAGGGAAGACTCGAGCTGCCTCCGGGGCTCAGGCAGACTCCCTGTCGCGCTTCACCGAGGCGCGACGGCGGGCAGACATGCTACCACCTCCGAAGTAGGTACAATGGCGTGGAGGCTGACCGCGGCCGCCGCTAGAAGAGTCACTGCCTGAAGAAGAACTGGTGAAGCTTGGGGAACCATGAGTGCCGCCAATCACGTGAGCGCTGTCCTCTCCATCATCGCCGGGGCTGGGTTCCCGGCTGCGGTCGTCGTCCTCAGGGCAGAACCCTGCGCGGCGACCATCTTCCCCAAACACCCTCACGTAGAGGGTGGCGTCGCCGTCAAACTTGAAGTGCAGGGTGCACCGACGGCTCAGGCCACGCGCGGGGGCAAACGTCTGCCAACCGCGGGTCAAGGCCAGGCTCCCAGTTGCGGAGACATCAAGTGAAGCCCATGAGGCCTGGCTGCAGCAGCCGTCTCCCTGAAGCCAGAGGCCGCCAAGGGCGCCGGCCGGGAGCTCGCCGAGGAGGAAGCGAGGAAGTTGAATCCGGGTGCTAGTCGGCTCCGCCGACCACAGAACAAACTCCGGCAGCACCTCTGTAGCGTGAAAGCGCGGCCTACGGGGACGCGTGGCCGAAGCGCGTCCCCTGGCCGCGGCAGTCCGCCCATCACCGTACTTGAAATTGTCTCCATGGCCGCGGGGAGCTGCCGTGGTGGCCACAGGATGTTTGTGAGGGCGCCCTCGGCTGCGCTTGGGCGGGGGAGAGGCATGCTCAACCTGGCGAGCCTTCCCCTTCTCTGCGGCCGAGAACCTCCTCGACGGGGCCATGAAGAAGAAGGCGAAGCAAGGGGGGATGAACTGGAAGGGCGCGCGCCGATTCGTACTTATAGACGGCGAGGGCCAACCATCGGCCCCCATGATCGCAGGTAATCATGACCCGATTTGCATGCAGGGACTTGTCCAATCCATGCAGTTGCCGAGGCACCGTGGGGAAGTGGAGACGCCCACGCCCAATCAACCGCCACGTGGCGCTCAAGGCCGCAGTCCGGGCGCGCCTTGCCCTTTCGCCTCCCTACACGGCCAAGTCCGGGCGCGCCTTGGGCCTGGGGGCTACTGTCGGCGTTCTGGGAACGGGGGTCCCCAGACTTGCTTGCCTGCGGCCTGCGGCGTGGCTCAACGGGGGCCCAGCACGGCCCATCTTCATCAACACAGACCCAAGACCCGCGTGAGGGGCCAAGCCTCGCGGGGCGGATGACACGGAGCTTCCTCAGGCACGGCCTCATCAGGCTGGCTCACGAGGAGGCGGAGAGATCAAGGCGGGGTACCTCATGAGGTGTCCGTGACGCAAGCCATGACGACCAAAGGCGCCAGGCGGGCGCCAGCCCGCGCAGTGTCCTCCTTTCCTCTTTGGTGCAAAGGTAGCAAGCGCAGATGAGAGCATCAAGCAAAGGCACCCGTTTCGGTGCAACGAGACCAAGACCAGTCCAACGGCAGGAGGGAGGTCATTGTGGAGCCCAAGCCAGCGTCACCACCAGAGCCTTTGGCAGGCGAGGACCAACTTTAGTCAGGATAAGTGTACCAGATGTTCCCCTTCAAAGTGGCTAATTGTTGGCGCCTTTCCCGCTCAATATTTGGGAAGTGGCCCAGGGCCTTTGCCTATAAATAGGACTAGCCACCCATAGGGTAGAGGGACGGAAAATCGGAATCGAGAAGAGAGAGAGAGATAAGGGTGGCTGAACTCCTCCTAGTGGTTCATCCCCCAGACAAGAACAGACCCTCGCGAGGCTGTTCTTCCTTGTATTGCTCATCATTGTCAACCCAAGAGGCAATCCACCACACCACACACTGGATTAGGGTATTACACCACAGCGGTGGACCGAACCTGTATAAACCCTGTGTCTTTTGTGCTGTTCTTTCCATAGCTTAGATCTTAGCGAGGCGGAGGGGTGCAGGTAGGTAGAAGGCGAAATCAACTCACGCACCCCAGTTTTCGAACCTCAAGGGTCCGCCAGAACCCGAAATCCGACAGTATTGTCGGACGGCTCCCTGGGCTCGTCGGATATGTATAGCGATCCACCTCCGACCGCCACCTCCCCTTGCCTTGCGGACGGCGCCGAGGTATTGTCTCAAGAGGCACCGGGTCGAGGGGAGACAGTCCCGGAGGCGCCTCAAGGCGACCTTCCAAACTCCGGGAGCACAGGGGAGAAGGCCCCTGAGGGCTCCGAGTTCGGCCCTCAGCCGAACACCACGCCGAAACCTCTAGTGGTTCCGGACTCGGGCAGGCGGCCTCCTTCCAAGAGGGGCAAGACGCCTGTGCCGGTGACCTCTGTCCATCCAGAGGCGCCGGACAATCTATTGGGAGCTCTTCGCAGCGCTTCCATCGACGAGGAGCACCGTACTATTATGAGTGCGGTGGTCCAGAAGGTTCAGTCCGCCAAGAGCGGATTGACTGAAGCCTATGCCAGCCTTCTAACAGGCTTTGAGGTAAGTGTTTAAAATATAGGAAAATATTACAGCATAGACAGTAGCCCCTGATGCTCTGTTCGGTGTTCACAAAGAAAAGCTGAACATAGGATCAAACAACATCGCAAGAGTCCAATATAAGTATGTCAATGTGCATATGCAGGCTTCACTGCTGGCATCTGCCGCACAGACTGCGGAGGTCGCCGCATTGAAGCAGGACCTTAAAGTGTCCAAGGACGAGCTCAGCCTTACCAAGGGGCAGCTCGAGGAGAACAAAGGTAACTAATACCTAGTTTATGGATATGTAATAAAAGAACGTGATTGCAAAATGACAGGATCATCATGAATTTGACAGGGGCCACGACCGAAGTGGCGACCCTAAGGCAAGCGCTGTCCGAGGCCGAAGATAAAGCGGCCAAGGAGCGCTCCGAGCGGGAAAGGCAAGTGGCTCGGGTGGGCGAGGTGCAGGAAGAGCTCCAGGCTCTCGTGACGAAGCACGAGGCGTTGGAGCTTGACTCGAAGACGCGAGAATCTGAGCTTGTCGCGGCCCTCGAGAGAGCAAAAAGTGCCAAGGCTGAAGCCCAAAAGGCCCTCCAGGAGATTGATGCGATGAAGAAAATAGCGGCGGGTAAGGCATTCTATATGCAAAGCAAGCATGTGAAAGTAAATTACCTATTACTTACCCGAATCCGGATCTCTCCAGGAGCATTCACAGATTTGCCCCGCAGCGTATCGGATGCCGCATAGTTTTACCAGGCCAAGGAGGGAAGCTCTATGGAGAAGCTGTTCTGGTCTCAGTATACTGGGACCGAACACCCGGTGCCTATGAGCGACCAGCTGAAGCAGCTGGTCGAGCTACGCAAAGCGGCCGAACCGGCCATGAAGGGCTTTATAGTCCGGCTGTGGCCTAGCGACGCCCTTCCGAACAGCTACTTCGGCCTGGTGAGGCGGCTTGTGGCCGCCTGCCCCTGGCTGGAGGTCGTTAAGCGGTCTGTCTGCATCGAAGGTGCATGCCTGGCTTTTGCCCGCGTGAAGGTGCAATGGGCCAAGCTAGACGTAGTGAAGCTGATCAAGGAGGGACCACCGCAGGGCAAGGAGCATCGCACCCCCGGAATTTATTATGAGGGTGTCCTGAAGGGTGCCTGTCTTGTAGCGGACGAATGTTCAAAGGATGTAATATTTGAGTAAACTTGCTCGTGTGATCCTGTATGATGAAAACTTGTTTCATATGCGCTATGCAATGCTTGTTTGAATTTAAAATATTACCTTCTTTTTGGCTGTTTATCCAATCTGAGAGATCGCTAGTCCTCGGCTTCTGCCCCCATGCCGCGAGAGCTGGGGTGTTCGGGATAAACCTGAGCACTCTTGTTCCCATTTTTGGGTCCTTCGAGGGTGGTGCTCAGCACAGCGAACAAGGCAACCAGACTAATAATGCTTTATCACTCTCACTTAGCCATAGAATTCTATAATTTTAAAGTTCGGCGAAGCCCCTAGTATTCGGAAGGCCAAATTCGGGGTGCGATACACGCCTTTAAGCCGGACAGGACCGGCTCCTCGCTCTAAGCGGCATAAGTCTTTAGGGACTCGAAACCTCGCCGAACAGCGACCAGTCTCTCGCCTTATCATGACAGTCAGTTTTAGCTTTCTCTACTGAGGTGCTTAGCCCAGCAAAACCGGGGCACAATCGCAGTAGTTCTCCTAGCGCTACCTTAGCCGATAGAGCGGAACGTAAGGTACCAAAACATAGGAGCCAGGCAAACCCAACATTTGACCAAAGACATGATTCGGAGCTGATGCATATAATGCTATAAGTTCGGGGTGCCGCACTTGTGAAAGTGTTCGGACTTCTCACACCATATTGTGGGGTACTTAAGCCCCTGGTGTGTTGGCCGTACCACAGTGTACGGTTGCAAGGCGTCATTAATGAACACATATATATAAAACAAGAATGCAATAATAGTCGTAATGTTATGCGTTGTTTATTCAAAGAGGTCCGTTAAAGCAGAATGATACAGATAGTGCGGTAAGCAAAAAGTAGGACTATGTCCCTTCCAAGGGCAAGCTGAGGAATAGTATTAAAGAAAATATTTCACTCGTTATCGTAATCCACCTGGGAGTTCCATGGTGTGACATAGCTTTCTGCCTCTCTTGGTTGCTGCATCATGAGTTCGGCAATCATGTTGCCGGACAAGGTTTCCAGAGATTAAAGTCCTGAAAGAGAAAAATAACAAAGCGGGAAGCCCCTAGTGCGGTTTAGGCCGCGTCTTGGAGCGTGCCGTAGTTGTGCCCCCCTCCCCACCTGTGCCCATGGTATTTTTAATGCGTAATTATGTACGCATGGCACGAATTTCGTTGTTTGGCTTGGGCCGGGGTGGGGGCCGCATTGCTACGCAAGCTCAGACCGTGCCAGGCGGTCTAGTTGCCGATTACTCCGAGCGCGTTTGAAGGTGTTCGGGTCTTGAAACGCCGAACTGGTGGATTGCCTTGAGAGGCTGCTTTGCGCTTCTGCTGCGAGGGCCACAGTGTGCTCCTCCGTGCGGAGAGAGCGCTCTGTGTTTCCGTTAACTATGATGACCCCCCGGGGTCCTGGCATCTTGAGCTTGAGGTATGCATAATGCGGTACCGCATTGAATCTTGCAAATGCGGTTCGCCCGAGCAGTGCATGATAGTCACTGCGAAACAGGACTATATCGAAGATTAATTCTTTGCTTCGGAAGTTATCCGGGGATCCGAAGACCACTTCCAGTGTAATTGAGCCTGTGCAATGGGCCTCTATACTTGGAATGACGCCTTTAAAGGTCGTTTTTGTGGGTTTAATCCTTGAGGGGTCTATACCCATTTTGCGCACTGTGTCCTGGTAAAGCAAGTTCAGGTTGCTGCCGCCATCCATAAGGACTCGAGTGAGGTGAAATCCGTCAATGATTGGGTCTAAGACCACTGCGGCGAATCCGCCGTGATGGATACTAGTGGAGTGGTCCTTGCGATCGAAGGTGATCGGGCAAGAGGACCATGGGTTGAACTTTGGGGCGACTGGCTCCAACGCATATACGTCCCTGAGCGCACGCTTCCACTCCATCTTGGGGATGTGGGTTGCGTATATCATGTTCACCGTCCGCACTTGTGAGGGAAACCTCTTCTGTCCTCTGGTGTTCGGCTGCCGGGGCTCCTCTTCGTCATCGCTGTGTGACCCCTTATCTCTGTCTTTGATAATTAACTTGTCGGCCTGCTTGAACACCCAGCATTCCCTGTTGGTGTGGTTGGCTGGCTTGTCAGGGGTACCGTGTATTTGACATGAGCGATCGAGTATGCGGTCCAAACTGGACGGGCCCGGAGTGCTTCTTTTAAATGGCTTTTTCCGCTGACCGGGTTTAGAGCCTTTGAATCTAGCATTGACTGTCGTATCCTTAGTATTATCACTGTTAATGCGGTGCTTATGTTTGTTGCAACGTGACCTGCTATTGCCGTCCTTGGTATACAAAGTACCATGGTTTTTTGATATGTTATTACTACGAGCCAGCCAGCTGTCTTCTCCCGCACAAAAGCGGGTCATGAGGGCTGCCATAGATTTCGGCTTTTCCTGTCCAAGGTGCCGGGCAAGCCACTCGTTGCGGATGTTATGCTTGAAAGCTGTTAGGGCCTCTGCATCCGGACATTCGACGATTTGATTTTTCTTTGTTAGGAATCGTGTCCAAAATTGCCTGGCCGATTCTTCTGGCTGCTGAATTATGTGGCTCAAGTCATCGGCGTCTGCTGGTCGCACATAAGTGCCCTGAAAGTTGTCGTGGAATGCGGCTTCCAGATCTTCCCAACAGCTAATGGACTCTGCTGGCAAGCTGTTAAGCCAATGCCGCACTGGTCCTTTGAGCTTTAGTGGGAGGTATTTGATGGCATATAAGTTATCGCCGTGGGCCATGTGGATGTGGAGTAGGAAATCCTCGATCCATACTGCAGGATCTGTTGTGCCATCGTATGATTCAATATTTACGGGTTTGAAACCCTCTGGGATTTGATGGTCCATTACTTCGTCTGTGAAGCATAGGGGGTGTGTGGCGCCTCTATATTGGGCTATATTGCGACGCAACTCGAATTGGTCTTGCCCGCTGTGTTCGGCCCGGCCAGATTGAGTTTTACTGTATCCGTCGTGACGTTTACCATCTCGCATAGTGGTGCGCCCTCGTGATCCGTAGATCGATCTGGCATGTTTTGCTTTGTCCTCCAATACGTCTCGCAGGTCTGGCGTATTTCCCCATGCCTTTTTATTTGAATGGCGTCGGGGTGCAGGCTGAGTTTTTGGCTGGAATGCCTCTCTATCGTGGCCACGAGGTGGCCGATCAGCCACATCATATGCTTCTTCCTCCAGTTGCGGTAGCAACCTGCATTTTGGGTAACTCTTGGAGGGGTGCTCGGGTTTATATTCCTCATCCACGAGGACTTCAGTCCATCTGTCAGCTAGCAGATGATCAGCCTGAAGCTGCTGCTGCTTTTTCTTAAGGCTATTTGCTGTGGCTATAAGCCGGCGCTTGAAGCGCTCCTGTTCGACGGATCCTCTGGCACGGCGAATTCGTCATCGCCGAGGCTTGCCTTGTCTTTGGAGGGGGCATGTAATTATCATCCTCCGCTTCTCCATCTACCGCTCTCTCAGGAGGGTTGGCTTCTCCATCCTCCTGCTCTAAATCTTGCTGGAGGGGATTGTTGTTGTCTTTGGCACTATCCGAAGTGTTATTATCTCCTGTGCCGATATCACTACTTTTGCTTTGGAGGGACTTAGAGCAGCGCCGCTGACGTTGGCACTTGGGTTGCTTCTTGGAGGGGTAATCCTCCGCTATCTCGTCGCCATTGCCTTCTTTTGGGTGTGTCCACCATGTATATATCGTATGATGAGGTGGCTGTCCAGTGCCCTGTGGGCAGTGGTTCATCTTCGTCTCCCGCATCGTCGTCCATACCGTCGATGTCTTTGGACTCAAAGTCGAGCATGTCGGTTAAGTCATCGACAGTGGCTACTAAGTGGGTGGTGGGCGGGCCGCGAATTTCTTCGTCGTCCGCATCCCAATCCTACCGGACATAGTTCGGCCAGGATCCTCCTGACAAGGAGAGAGACCTTAACGAGTTCAGTATGTCGCCAAAGGGCGAGTGCTGAAAAATATCTGCGGAGGTAAACTCCATGATCGGAGCCCAATCGGATTCGCTAGGAACGGGCACAGGCGGTTCGGAGTCCGTGGCTGGAGAGAGATTCGGCAGTTTGTCAACACGGCTCTCATGGAGAGTAAGGTTGATGTTCGGCTCGATCGCCGATGAGGGTAAGGCCTCCATGGCGGGGTCCATCCACCCGTCCATGGACGGCGCAACTAGCTCCGAATTGAGGGTCGGAGCGGCTGCCGGTGCGATCTCCTGAACACTGTCTGATGGTAGAGCTAAATCGTACTCATCATGACCGCGTGACGCACAAGGCAGAGGCTCGAATCTGTCGAAGATCAAGTCTCTGCGGACATCGGCCGTGTAGTTTAAGCTTCCAAACCTGACCTGATGGCCAGGGGCGTAGCTTTCAATCTGCTCCAGATGGCCAAGTGAAATGGCCCGCAGTGTAAAGCCACAGAATACAAAAATATGTCCGGGGAAAAAAGTCTCACCCTGGACTACATCGCTATCGATGATCATAGGAGCCATCAAGCCTAACGGCGATGACACATAGGAACTCTCAATGAAAGCACCAATGTTAGTGTCAAACCCAGCGAATCACGGGTAGGGGGTCCCAAACTGTGCATCTAGGCAGATGGTAATAGGAGGCAGGGGACACGAAGTTTTACCCAGGTTCGGGCCTCTTGATGGAGGTAAAACCCTATGTCCTGCTTGATTAATATTGATGATATGGGTAGTACAAGAGTAGATCTACCACGAGATCAGAGAGGCCAAACCCTAGAAGCTAGCCTATGGTATGATTGTGTGTTGTCCTACGGACTAAAACCCTCCGGTTTATATACACACCGGAGAGGGCTAGGGTTACACAAGGTCGGTTACAAAGGAGGAGATATTCATATCCGTATTGCCTAGATTGCCTTCCACGCTAAGTAGAGTCCCATCCGGACATGAGACGAAGTCTTCAATCTTGTATCTTCATAGTCTAACAGTCAGGCCAAAGAATATAGTCCGGCTTTTTGGAGACCCCATAATCCAGGACTCCCTCACCCAGGCCTTGGAGGAGGCGCGTCTGGCCAACTTGGCTGAGCGCACTCGACTGGAGGACCTCTAGTGCGCACTCGACGAGCGTGCTCGGCAGCGTATCCCCGAGTCTAGTCGATGCCAAATTTTTCCACCTCTGACTCAAGTATACCGAACTCCGATCCAGAATCTCGCAGTTGCGGCCCAAATAGCGGAGTCAATTCAACCTTCCCAGTCAGAAGCTGCTCGAGGTTTGGTGTAGATCCGGGCTTTGCTCAGAGCAGCGGGAGAGCAGAATACAACAGTATCTCAGTCGCGGAATAAGATCCATAGCAGATATGTGGTTGCAGGCACAGTCCAGTCGGCTCACAGCCTGAGATCGCCCCCGAGGCATGAGGGACGTGGGGACCGGCGAGATCAGTACAGAAACCGCGAGCAGTATGATCACCGACTCGATCACGATGATCGTCGCCGAGTGCCCATGCCTCCCCCAAGGAGTGGGTCGTACGTGCCTCGACAACATGATGACAGACGTCCTCATAGTGGTGGGCGAAGGATTCCAGTCGACCCCAGGGAACCGGGCTTTGATGCGAGATCTATTCTCGTTCAGGGTCTGGTCGACAGAAACAGAGCTCACAGAGAATGCCACGATAGAGATTTTCTAACTAGCAGCAGAGTGCATGTCTCAGGTCCAAAGTGCTTCAGCAGAGCCATCAGGGCTGCGGTGATTCCTCCCTACTTCAGGTTGGCGATTGGAGCCAGTAAGTTCACTAGTGATTCCAAGCCTGACACTTGCCTTGAGGATTATCGAGTGGCTGTACAGATTGGTGGTGGCAACGATGAAGTTGCCATGAATCATCTCCCTTTGATGTTAGAGGGCTCGGCCAGAGCGTGGCTGAATCAGTTAGCGCCTGGTAGTATTTATACTTGGGATGATCTTTCCCGAGTATTTGTGAGAACATTTGAAGGTACTCGGAAACGGCCAGCAGGGCTGACAGAATTACAGTGTTGCATTCAGAAACCGAATGAAACTCTGAGAGATTATATCCAGAAATGGATCACAGTACACCATACAGTGGAGAATGTGTCAGATCACCAAGCAATTTGTGCCTTCAAAGAAGGCGTTAAGTATCGGGAATTGAATCTGAAATTCGGTCGGACAAGAGATATGATGTAACGCCCCGAGACCGAAGTGCCAGATGTCCTCCCGTTATTCGCTGTTGTTGCCTTGTCATTGCTTGCGTGTCATGCATTGCACATCATGTCATCATATGCATTTCATTTGCATACATGTTCGTCTCATGCATCCGAGCATTTTCCCCGTTGTCCATTTTGCAATCCGGCACTCCTATGTCACCCGGTGTCCGTTTCTACCTCTTTTCATGTGTGGGGATTAAACATTTCCGGATTGGACCGAGCCTTGTCATGCGGCCTTGGTTTAGTACCGGTAGACCGCCTGTCAAGTTTCGTGCCATTTGGACTTCGTTTGATACTCCAACGGTTAACCGAGGGACCGAAAAGGCCTCGTGAGTGTTGCAGCCCAACACCTCTCCAAAGTGTCCCAAAACCCACCTAAACCCCCTCCACCATCTCGGTAGTTCGATCATGATCACGTGGCCGAAAACTGCACCTCATTTGGACACTCCTAGCTCCCTCTACCTATAAATATGTGATCCCCTCCCAAAAATTCGCGGATGAAACCCTAGTCCTCTTCCTCCTCGCGCCGCCGGACATGTGTGCGCCCGCCGGACGCGTCCAGCATCCACATCACTCCGCCCAATAGCATCGCGACACATCACCCGCCACCGCCTCCTGCACCAACCAGGCGCCGCCACCTCAGCCGGTCGCCTCCTCTCTCTCCACCGCGCCCGCCGCCGGTCCCCGGGGCCCGAGGCCGGCCCGCCCGAGCTACGACCGAGCCCGAGCCCCGCGCGTCGCCCGCCTCCCTGCCGCGTCTCGCCTTCACTGTCGGCACGCTCCGCCGTCGCCTCGTCCCATCCGCCACCTCGTGCCGCCTTCTCCTTCCCAACCAGCACCGCACTCCATCGCTGACGCCGCCCGAACTCCGGCGAGCCGCGCCGCCACCATACCGCCCGTGCAGGTCGCCGCCCGCTCCGGCTTCCATGCCGTGTCGCGCCGCTCCGAGCCGGCGAGCTCCTCGACGAGCGTGCCCCTGTCGGCTGCCTCTTCTTCTCCGGAGGCTACAGTTACTCCGGCGCGTCCATCCTCGAAGTCCGTGCAGCTACAGTGGGAGATCCGGATCTGGATCTGGATCCCCTCGGGTTGATTTTTTCCCTCTCCCTCAATATTTTTTTGCATACTTCATCGGCTCACAACTCCACATCCGTAGCTCCGTTTTGGGCGTGTAGCATATCAAAATGTTCGTCTCGACGATTACATCATTTCATATTATTGCATCATTTTCATTTGAGCTCATCTTGATGCCTGAAATGCTGTTGGAAGAGTGCTATGTGGTGAAGTTGTCAGATCTGTTTAAGCAAATGTCATTTTGTCATTTTTTCCATGATTATTGTGTGCATGCTATGACCCTGAGCTCTACATGTGTTTTGTTATATGCCATGCCATATTTACAGGGGTTCTTGCCATGTATTTTTGTGATATGTGTGGTGACTAGCACAAGCTTGCAAAGTAGCATATACGGTAATGCTGATTTCAGGGACTTGGTTTTTCTCTAAGTCCTTGTTCTGTTTTTTGTCGGTATGCCATATGTTCATGTTGTTTCCTAGTGATCTGTGCCTCTTTTGAGGATGATCGGTAAGGATGTTTTGTTAATATTGTGGTGCTCTATCCATCCATGTCTTTGCTTGCATTTATGGAGCACCATAGCTTGAGTCAATCGAGCTCTACTTTTGCTATATCATGAATACTGGCAGATTGTCGACTTGTTACCGATTTTGCCGAGGATGTTGCTATTGATCCGTGCATGCTATGTTGTTGTTCTTGCCATGTATAGCTTCTATTCCATGTCTTCTTGATGGGTGTATTCTTAGTTTGTCATGCCATGCTCTGTAGTGAGTGCATTGAGCTCGTAAACATGCGTACTCGTTAACTGATTTGCATGCTCCAGTTTTTCTCTAAGTCTGAGATCTGTTTATATTTTTGCCATGTTCTCATGCTTGCAATTGTATTTTCTAATCCCTTTTGGCTCAAGGTCACTAAGGGACTTTTCGTAAATGCTTTGAGTTTAACATGCCTTGCTTTGCCATGTTAAGTTCCTGTAGAATGTAGTTTTCATGCTCTAAAGTGTGCTACCTGATGTTTAATTCCAAACTTGTGTTAACTTCACTAAGTCTGAAACCTGTTATCATTTGCACTTTTGCCATGCTTGTTTGAACCTGTTAATGGATGAATTAGCCGTAGCTCAGTGTTCATAATTTGTCAAACTTCTTGAATGGTTCCCTGCCATGTATTTTGTTGTCAGGTTTGAGTTCTGTAGCATATTTATCTTGTTGCATTTAGTTGGCTACTTGCTGTTTATCGCAGACCGGTGCCACATTTGTTTTGCTTGCCATTTCCAAACCGTGCATCCGATTCCGGTGATCTTTATATCGCTTTCAACCGAAATCACCTCACCTTTCCAGCGGCACTCTTGGTTTTCCAAGTTGAGGCCAGGTTCAATCATTCCTTTCCAAATCATGCATATGCATCACATACCGAATCCTGCATATCATACCGTGTTCGTGTGTTGGTTGTTTACTATGTTGTGTGCTTCTTTCTGATGTTGCTTATTCGGGTTGGTTCCGATAACGTCTCGTTTGTGAGGACCCGTTCGACAACGTCCGTTTGTACTCTTCATGGACTTGTTCTTCTTCCTTGCGGGATTTCAGGCAAGATGACCATACCCTCGAAATCACTTCTATCTTTGCTTGCTAGTTGCTCGCTCTTTTGCTATGCCTATGCTGCGATACCTACCACTTGCTTATCATGCCTCCCATATTGTTGAACCAAGCCTCTAACCCACCTTGTCCTAGCAAACCGTTGTTTGGCTATGTTACCGCTTTGCTCAGCCCCTCTTATAGCGTTGTTAGTTGCAGGTGAAGATTGAAGTTTGTTCCTTGTTGGAACATGGAGATGCTGTTCCTTGTTGGAACATGTTTACTTGTTGGGATATCACAATATCTCTTATCTAATTAATGCATCTATATACTTGGTAAAGGGTGGAAGGCTCGGCCTTATGCCTGGTGTTTTGTTCCACTCTTGTCGCCCTAGTTTCCGTCATATCGGTGTTATGTTCCCGGATTTTGCGTTCCTTATGCGGTTGGGTTATATTGGGAACCCCTTGACAGTTTGCCTTGAATAATACTCGTCCAGCAATGCCCAACATTATTTGCCACCTAGCCTTTTCTTTCCCTTGGGTTCTGCAGTCTCAAGGGTCATCTTTATTTAACCCCCCCGGGCCAGTGCTCCTCTGAGTGTTGGTCCGACCGAGTAGACTGCGGGGCCACCTCGGGGCAACTTGAGGGTTGGTTTTACTCGTAGGATGTCTCATCTGAGTGTGCCCTAAGAACGAAATACATGCAGCTCCAATCGGGATTTGTCGGCACATTCGAGCGGTGTTGCTGGACTTGTTTTACCATTCTCGAAATGTCTTGTAACCGAGATTCCAAGTCTGATTGGGTCTTCCCTCTAGAAGGAATATCCTTCGTTGACCGTGAGAGCTTGTGATGGGCTAAGTTGGGACACCCCTGTAGGGTTTTTAACTTTCGAAAGCCGTGCCCGCGGTTATGGCCATATGGGAATTTGTTACTGTCCGGTTGTAGAAAACCTGAAGTTGACCTTAATTAAAATGCACCAACCGCGCGTGTTACCGTGATGGTCTCTTCTCGGCGGGGTCTGGGAAGTGAACACGGTGTTGGAGTTATGCTTGACGTAGGTTGTTTTAGGATCACCTCTTGATCATAGTTCATCGACCGTGCTTTTGCCTTCTCTTCTCGCTCTCATTTGCATATGTTAGTCACCATATATGCTAGTCGCTTGCTGCAGCTCCACCTCATACCCTTACGTTACCCATAAGCTGAAATAGTCTTGATCGCGAGGGTGTGAGACTGCTGAGTCCCCGTGACTCACAGATACTTCCAAAACCAGCTTGCAGGTGCCGTTGAACCGTGCAGATGACGCAACCAAGCTCAAGGAGGAGCTCAATGAAGATCTTGTCCTTTGTGTTGTTTCGTTCTAGTTGATCAGTAGTGGAGCCCAGTTGGGGTCGATCGGGGATCTGTGTAGCATTTGGGGTAGTCTTCTTTTATTTTGGCTCCGTAGTCGGACCCTGATTGTATCTAGATGATGTAATGCTTTATTCTTGTATTTGTGTGAAGTGGCGATTGTAACCCAACTATGTATCTTTTCCCTTATTGTATTACATGGGTTGTGTGCGAAGATTACCTCACTTGCGACATTGCTTTCAATGCGGTTATGCCTCTAAGTCGTGCTTCGACACGTGGGAGATATAGCCGCATCGAGGACGTTACAAGTTGGTATCAGAGCCTTCCCCGACCTTAGGAGCCCCCTGCTTGATCGAATCGCTGGCATTATTGAGTCTAGAAATGTTTTGAGTCCTTTAGGAATTATATATATCGGAGAGTTAGGACTTCTTTTTACTCCTCAGTCCCTTCGTCGCTCTGGTGAGGCATCCTGACGTCGAGTTTTGACTCTTCTCTTATGAAATTTCACTAAAAAAAATTTAGGATCATGCGGGTATCTTAGAATCGTTCTGATGGTTTTGTGACGAGAACATTGTTCTTGGTGCCTCCTGACATTAAGGGGTTGTGGCAGTGTCCCGAGGAGTTGAGCTCCGAGGTGTTGTCGTCACAATTTTATCGTTGCAGTTCTGGAATACCTGAGTTTAGTTTCACCGACATCGAAAATCTCTTTTATGCAGTTGTTGGTGAGATAACCTCGACGCCACCCAGTACTAGGGCGGGAGTTCGGGAGTATTCCCATAACTTGTATAACGGATGCTTTTCGAAGGTTGAGATAAACGATTTCTGAAGGTTTCTTGGTTATGTGTTGAAGGATGGATATAGCTGGATGTAGGATTTTCTAGTTTTGCGTGAGATATTATGCTTCCCCTGTATCCCCAACACCCGATTGCATAACTGGAAAGTTTCGGGAGTTTATAAGTGGGAATTCAAGTAGCTCTTAGGATATCTTTCCGACAGATGTATGATTCGAAATTGGGGTTCGACGTCTAGTGGTCCGCCTATCCACGGTTGGTTTTACAGTGGTCTCGTTGTGTCTTAAAGAGTCCTTGGCTATGCCGACTCGGGGACGCTTCGTATGTCATGTGCACTGCCTTGTACATGATGGTGTTGTATGATCGAGCCCGTGTAGGCCCCACCACAAAAACTTCGGATGAAATCTCTATCATATGTTTGTTCCGGCTTATTTTGCAAGCCAATCCTTTGTTTTGTTTTGAGTTGTGGTATCCGAGTTGCTTCAAAGTCAAATGTTGATTCCATATCTTTCCTAAACGGTGTTCTCATACTCCGATGTGAACACTAATCCTTCTCGATCATCGAGTTTTTCATGTCAATCCTTTTCACCGGTGTGCTTCTCTTCAAGTGGGTCTGATCATTTCAACAACCGCAAGATCAATTATCAGTTCTTCTCAATGGTGTTTGCTTCATCCGTTCCAAGTGGTCTTTGTTTTCCCACCCTCCCACCCTCGTTTCTTCAAGGACTCAAATTTCTTAATCAAGTATCCTTTGATTCATGTGAAGTCTCTCCATTATTTTCCATCAATGTTCTTACCCGGTGATGCTCATGAAGATTTTAACGGAGTTTCTAGTTCACCATTATTCATTCTTTTTCTTCTTCGGTGGAACCAAGTCAAGCTTTGTGGATCATATCCTTTTTCCTCGTTTCAAATACCATTTCTTACCGGTGCACCTCTTTATCATTCACTTCTCGCTATTTAATTGTTCCGGAGTGCTCAAGATATCTCGAAGATTCGTGTTTTCCACTCTACATCCATTCAAGCTTTAACCTATTTTAATTCAACCGGTGCAATCTCTCTCTTTAAATCGTTCAACGGTGTTTTTTTTGAGTGGGCCCTAAACCACAGGTCTTTTCCCAGGATCTTACCTGACTCTTCTAATTCTGCCAGAGATATCCTTAAAATTCTTTTCAAAGTTTGACATAAGAATGAGTTATCATCAGTCTAATGCCTTTCCCCAAGATCTTTCAAATTCTTTTCACCTATCCGGAGCAATTCAAGATTCTGTTCAGTTTGATTATTCGGAGCCCATCATCGAAGATTGATTCATTCTAGCTTTCAGCTCTCATACTCTAAATCATAGCGGTGCTTAAATCAAGGATTCTCTAATCAGCTTGTAATCTCGTCGTTCTCATGGATCTAAATTCTCTCAAGCATCTTCGTGTATTTGCTAATCCTTCCCGGTGTTTCTTCATGTTTTATTCATTCATTTTCAATTCTTACGGTGGTTCATTCAAGATTCTTCTTACCTTGTTATCATATCAATTCATTTGTTGTTTTCAATCCTACTGGTGGATTCGTCGAAGACCTTTCCAAGTTTGTGCTATACCTCGCTTAATCCTTTCTATGAGAATAGGTATTATGCCAATTCCATTGCTTGTCATCAATTTGAATTGATTAAGGATACGCATAACGTAATTCTTATTTTTCTTTCATCGAGTTTATTCAATTCCTTATTCCAGAGGTGCATCATATCACATTCTTGGTTCGAGATGCTTTATCTTTACTTTCCCAAGAGTTCCAAACTTTCGCAATTACATCACCACGGAGGTCCATCTAAATCATTGCAAGGCTTCACCTTGTGTTTTCAATTTCTCTTTCTTTTCATTCCTTTGTTTACTGGAGTTCTTCATGGAGGTTCTACATGATGGTTCATAAAGGATTTAATTCCTTCTCGAAGTTTTTCATCGAGATTCTTTTCTAAGGAGCTCAAGTATTCTTCATCTTGCAATCCGGAGTGCAATTCTTTTTACCTTATCATTGAAGGTGGTATTATGCCACTCTTGATAATTTGAGTTCATGTCTCATGATTCACATGTTGTTAAGAATGAGGTATTTTTAACTCCATCAATCTCGTAATTGGAGTTACCTTGGGTTATATTTCACCTCAAACTTTCCCTAAGCATTGTTGCTATTTATGGTGCTTATAAAGGACCCAAGTTCTTCTTTATCTTCCCGGTGAAATACTTTCTCATCTCCGTGTTCATACCAATCCAATTCTTTTTCCCGTGAGTGGCAGGTTGTCACCTCATAATTTTGAGATGTATTCCATAATACCATATCAAGCTTATTATTTTCGTTGTTGGTTTTTCCAACAACTCCGTTCGACCCTTCTCCTAAAGATGCCTCTTCAAGCTCCTTTGTGGCAGAAGTTGGCATTTTCTTCTCAATTCTCCTATGGCAATTATCTATCTTCTATTCTTCCGTTCGGGAGACATCGTGATGTTGCTCTCCTCAACCCATCTTCTTGAATTTTCAGGACCATGTTTTGATCGTGCTTATCCTTTTAACCGGAGTATTGTGTCCCTTTGCTCAAGCTCTTTCATTTTATCAAGTTTTTCATCTCTTTTAAACCGGAGTGCTGTCCAAGATCTTTCTTACCCCATGTTCCATTCATTCAATAGTTACCGAGGCAGTGTATTGTGATTTCATCAAGTATCTTCTCATCTAATCAAGTTCTTATTCAATTCCTTTTCTTTTCAATCAGAGTGTTGCCCGAATCGGTTCTTTCTTATTCCTCTTTCTTAACGGAGTGCTTTCAACTTTGTTCTTCGCCGTTGTTTTCTTTCTTTCATTTTGCTCAACCTTTTCAAGGTTCTTTGGTTTCACTCGTTTGTCAAAGAAGCAACTTAGTTTTACCTCTTCTCTTTCTCTTCCGTTTTCCCTCCAGTGCCATTCTAGTTCTCGGGACGAGATCCTCTCGTAGTGGTGGGGTGTTGTAATGCCCCGAGACCGAAGTGCCAGATGTCCTCCAGTTATTCGCTGTTGTTGCCTTGTCATTGCTTGCGTGTCATGCATTGCACATCATGTCATCATGTGCATTTCATTTGCATACATGTTCGTCTCATGCATCCGAGCATTTTCCCCGTTGTCCGTTTTGCAATCCGGTGCTCCTATGTCACCCGGTGTCCCTTTCTACCTCTTTTCATGTGTGGGGATTAAACATTTGCGGATTGGACAGGGCTTGTCATGCGGCCTTGGTTTACTACCGGTAGACCGCCTATCAAGTTTCGTGCCATTTGGACTTCGTTTGATACTCCAACGGTTAACCGAGGGACCGAAAAGGCCTCGTGAGTGTTGCAGCCCAACACCTCTCCAAAGTGGCCCAAAACCCACCTAAACCCCCTCCATCATCTCGGTCGTTCGATCACGATTGCGTGTCTAAAAACCGCACCTCATTTGTACATCCTAGCTCCCTCTACCTATGAATATGTGATCCCCTCCCAAAAATTCGCGGATGAAACCCTAGTCCTCTTCCTCCTCGCGCCGCCGGACATGTCCGCGCCCGCCGGACGCGTCCAGCCTCCACATCACTCCGCCCAATAGCATCGTGACACGTCACCTGCCGCCGCCTCCTGCACCAACCAGGCGCCGCCACCTCAGCGGGTCGCCTCCCTCTCGCTCCACCGCGCCCGCAGCCGGCCCGCGGGGCCCGAGGCCGGCCCACCCGAGCCGCGACCGGGCCCGAGCCCCCGCGCGTCACCGGCCTCCCTGTCGCGTCTCGCCTTCGCCGCCGGCGCTCCGCCGTCGCCTCGCCCCGTCCGCTGCCTCGCGTCGCCTTCTCCTCCCCAACCGGCACCGCACTCCATCACCGACGCCGCCCCAACTCCGGCGAGCCGCGCCACCACCGCGCCGCCCGCGTAGGTCGCCGCCCGCTCCGGCTTCCATGCCGTGCCGTGCCGCGCCGCTCCGAGCCGGTGAGCTCCTCCGGTCGGCGAGCTCCTCGACGAGCGCGCCCCCGCCGGCGGCATCTTCTTCTTCGGAGACTATAGTTACTCCGGCGTGGCCATTCTCGAAGTCCGTGCAGCTACAGTGCGAGATCCGGATCTGGATCTGGATCCCCTCAGGTTGACTTTTTCCCTCTCCGTCAATATTTTTTGCATACTTCGTCAGCTCACAACTCCGCATCCGTAGCTCCATTTTGGGCGTGTAGCTTATTAAAATGTTCGTCTCGACGAGTAAATCATTTCATCTCATTGCATCATTTTCAGTTGGGCTCATCTTGATGCCTGAAATGCTGTTGGAAGAGGGCTATGTGGTGAAGTTGTCAGATCCATTTCAGCAAATGGCATTTTGTCGCTTTTGCCATGATTATTGTGTGCATACTATGACCCTGAGCTCTACATGTGCTTTGTTATATGCCATGCCATCTTACAGGGGTGCTTGCCATGTATTTTTGTGATATGTGTGGTGACTAGCACAAGCTTGCAAAGTAGCGTATTCGGTAAGTCCTTGTTCTGTTGTTGTCGGTATGCCATATGTTCATGTTGTTTCCTAGTGATTCGTGCCTCTTTTAAGGAGGATCACTAAGGATGTTTTGTTAATATTGTGGTGCTCTATCCATCCATGTCTTTATTTTCATTTATGGAGCACCATAGCTTGAGTCAATCGAGCTCTACTTTTGCTATATCGTGAATCCTGGCAGATTGTCGACTTGTTACCGATTTTGCCGAGGATGTTGCTATTGATCCGTGCATGCTATGTTGTTGTTGTTGCCATGTCTAGCTTCTATGCCATGACTTCTTGATGGGTGTATGCTTAGTTTGTCATGCCATGCTCTATAGTGAGTGCATCGAGCTCGTAAACATGCCTACTCGTTAACTATTTTGCATGCTCCAGTTTTTCTCTAAGTCTGAGATCTGTTTATGTTTTTGCCATGTTCTCATGCTTGCAATTGTATTTTCTGATCCCTTTTGGCTCAAGGTCACTAAGGGACTTTTGTTAAGTGCTTTGAGTAGCTTGATGCCATGCCTTGCTTTTCCATGTTAAGTTCATATAGCATGTAGTTTTCATGCTCTAAAATGTGCTACCTGATGTTTAATTCCAGACTTGTGTTAATTTCACTAAGTCTGAAACCTGTTATCATTTGTACTTTTGCCATGCTTGTTTGAACTTGTTAATGGATGAATTAGCCATAGCTCAGTGTTCATCTTTTGTCAAGATTCCTGAGTGGTTGCCTGCCATATATTTTGTTGTCATGTTTGAGTGCTGTAACATATTTATCTTGTTGCATTTAGTTGGCTACTTGCTGTTTATCGCAGACCGGTGCCATATTTGTTTTGCTTGCCATTTCCAAACCGTGCATCCGACTCCGGTGATTTTTATATCGATTTCAACCGAAATCACCTCACCTTTCCAGTGGCAGTCTTGGATTTCCATGTTGAGGCCAGGTTCAATCATTCCTTTCCAAATCATGCATATGCATCACATACCGCATCCCGCATATCATACCGTGTTCGTGTGTTGGTTGTTGACTATGTTGTGTGCTTCTTTCCGGTGTTGCTTATTCGGGTTGGTTCCGATAACGTCGCATTTTTGAGGACCTGCTCGACTACGTCTATTTGTCTTCTTCATGTACTTGTTCTTCTTCCTTGCGGGATTTCAGGCAAGATGACCATACCCACGAAATCACTTCTATCTTTTCTTGCTAGTTGCTCGCTCTTTTGCTATGCCTATGCTGCGATACCTACCACTTGCTTATCATGCCTCCCATATTGTTGAACCAAGCATCTAACCCACCTTGTCCTAGCAAGCCGTTGTTTGGCTATGTTACCGCTTTGCTCAGCCCCTCTTATAGCGTTGTTAGTTGCAGGTGAAGATTGAAGTTTGTTCCTTGTTGGAACATGGAGATGTTGTTCCTTGTTGGAACATGTTTAATTGTTGGGATATCACAATATCTCTTATCTAATTATTGCATCTATATACTTGGTAAAGGGTGGAAGGCTCGGCCTTATGCCTGGTGTTTTGTTCCACTCTTGCCACCCTAGTTTCCGGCATATCGGTGTTATGTTCCCGGATTTTGCGTTCCTTACGCGGTTGGGTTATAATGGGAACCCCTTGACAGTTCGCCTTGAATAAAACTCCTCCAGCAATGCCCAACATTGGTTTTATCATTCGCCACCTAGCCTTTTCTTTCCCTTGAGTTCCGCAGACTCAAGGGTCATCTTTATTTAACCCCCCGGGCCAGTGCTCCTCTGAGTGTTGGTCCGACCGAGTAGACTGCGGGGCCACCTCGGGGCAACTTGACGGTTGGTTTTACTCGTAGGATGTCTCATCTGAGTGTGCCCTGAGAACGAGATATGTGCAGCTCCTATCGGGATTTGTCGGCACATTCAGTTGGTGTTGCTGGACTTGTTTTACCATTGTCGAAATGTCTTTTAACCGGGATTCCGAGTCTGATCGGGTCTTCCCGCTAGAAGGAATATCCTTCGTTGACCGTGAGAGCTTGTGATGGGCTAAGTTGGGACACCCCTGCAGGGTTTTGAACTTTCGAAAGCCGTGCCTGCGGTTATGGGCAGATGGGAATTTGTTAATGTCTGGTTTTAGAAAACCTGAAGTTGACCTTAATTAAAATGCACCAACCGCATGTGTTACCGTGATGGTCTCTTCTCGGCGGGGTCCGGGAAGTGAATACGGTGTTGGAGTTATGCTTGACGTAGGTTGTTTTAGGATCACTTCTTGATCATAGTTCATCGACCGTGCTTTTGCCTTCTCTTCTCAGTCTGATTTGTGTGTGTTAGTCACCATATATGCTAGTCGCTTGCTGCAGCTCCACCTCATACCCTTACCTTACCCATAAGCTTAAATAGTCTTTATCGCGAGGGTGTGAGATTGCTGAGTCCCTGTGACTCACAGATACTTCCAAAACCAGCTTGCAGGTGCCGTTGAACCGTGTAGATGACGCAACCGAGCTCAAGGAGGAGCTCAATGTAGATCTTTGTCCTTTGTGTTGTTTCGTTCTAGTTGATCAGTAGTGGAGCCCAGTTGGGGTCGATCGGGGATCTGTGTAGCATTTGGGGTAGTCTTCTTATATTTTGGCTCCGTAGTCGGGCCCTGATTGTATCTGGATGATGTAATGCATTATTCTTGTATTTGTGTGAAGTGGCGATTGTAAGCCAACTATGTATCTTTTCCCTTATTGTACTACATGGTTGTTTGCGAAGATTACCTCACTTGCTACATTGCTCTCAATGTGGTTATGCCTCTAAGTGGTGCTTCGACACGTGGGAGATATAGCCGCATCGAGGGCGTTACATATGACTCTGACTCGGATGATGGAGATTGCCACCAAATACGCCAATGGTGAAGAGGAAGACCGACTCTGGAGTGGCAAGCACAAAACAGTCGCCCATGAAACCGGAGGAGGGAACTCCAGTCGGAAGCAGAAGAGTAAAGCCGAGCGAGTTGTTCCTAGAGAAGCCTTAGCCGTGACTCAAGGAAAGTTCAAAGGGAAACCCAAAGGACCGTGGAACCCCAAGAAAGTAAAAGATCGAGATGGAAATGATGTGCTAGATTTACCATGCCACATTCACACCTAGAAAGATGAAGAGGGTAAATTCATTTACCCGAAGAATACCACTCGACAGTGTCGACTCCTAATCAAGCAATTCCGAGAGAAACAGCCCAGGGAAAAGGAGAAGGAAGCGGACAAAGTTGAGGATGAGGAAGAGGATGATGATGGTTACGCCCACGTCAATTCCTGATGATTTTCGTTGATGTTGAGAGTAAGAGTCGGCTGAAAGTCATTAACAGAGAAGTGAACATGGTCGCTCCGGTGACACCCAGTTATTTGAAGTGGTCTCAGACTGCCATTACATTCGACCAGTCCAATCACCCAGCGCACATAGCCACCCCTGGGAGGCAAGCGCTAGTGGTTGACCCAGTAGTCAAAGGCACTCAATTGACTAAGGTTCTGATGGATGGTGGCAGTGGTCTGAATATACTATATGCAGAAACGTTGAAAGGAATGGGCATTCCGATGTCGAGACTAAGTGAAAGCAATATGAGTTTCCATGGAGTTATTCCTGGCAAGAAGGCTGCGTCACTCGGCCAGATCGCCCTTGATGTAGTTTTCGGTGATTCCAAGAATTACCACAAAGAAAGGTTGACATTTGAAGTTGTGGATTTCCAGAGCCCTTATGATGCTATTCTGGGCAGGCCAGCTTATGCACGTTTTATGGCTCGGCCATGTTACGTGTACCTCAAATTGATGATCCCTGGTCCTAAAGGGGTGATCACTATCACTGGCAATTGAAAGAAGGCAAAAGAGTGCTTCCAGAAGAGCTCAAAGATCGCCGATTCACAAATGGCAGTAGTGGAATTGCAGGTGTATCAAATAAATGCAGATCCAAGTGATCTGTTGCAGGCTAAGAAGCCTGCCACAGATTCAGCATTCCAGTCGTCTGGTGAAACAAAGCAGATTCATATTCACCCAACGGATCCCAATGCTGCTCCGACTCACATTTCAACAACACTCGACTCCAAATAGGGAAAGTGTAACCGGAGTCAGCCAGAAATGGATAACCCCGGAAAAAGGTCTAGTGATCCTCAACGACATCCACTCGGGCACCTGTGGCCACCATGCATCCTCTAGGACCATTGTGGCTAAAGCATACCGAGCTGGATTTTATTGGCCACGAGCAAATGAAATGGCGAAAGATATAGTCGACAGATGTGAAGGCTGCCAGTTTTACTCCAATATGTCCCACAAACCTGCATCAGCCCTAAAGACCATTCCACTCATCTGGCCCTTTGCTGTTTGGGGATTAGATATGGTTGGACCGCTGAGGACTGGTAGGAGCTGCTTCACTCACGTGCTTGTAGCAGTCGACAAGTTTACCAAGTGGATTGAAGCCAAGCCTATCAAGAATCTGGAAGCTAGTACTGCCGCCAGCTTCATCAGGGAATTGACGTCCAGATATGGAGTTCCACATAGCATCATCACTGACAATGGATCGAACTTCGATTCAGATGAGTTCAGAGCCTTCTGTGCCTCCCAAGGCCCACGAGTTGACTATGCTTCAGTCGCCCATCCCAGTCGAATGGACAAGCAGAGAGAGCAAATGGCCTGATTCTCAATGGATTGAAACCCCGATTGATGCGAGACCTCAAGCATGCAGCGGGCGCCTAGGTTGATGAACTTCCATTAGTTCTTTGGGGATTTACGACAACTCCCAATCGGTCGACTGGCCGAACTCCATTCTTCTTTCTCTATGGAGCTGAAGTTGTTCTACCGAGTGACTTGCTTCATAATGCACCACGAGTCGAGCTCTTTTCTGAAGATGAAGCAGAGCAAGCTCAGCAGGACATGGTGGACTTCCTAGAGGAGGAAAGAGAGATGGCCTTGATCCGGTCGACCATTTATCAGCTAGACTTGCGTCGATTCCACGCCAGAAATGTGAAAGGTCGAGCCTTTCAAGAGGGAGACTTGGTTCTTCAAGTGGATCAGCAAAAACGGCACAAGCTCGCTCCTGCTTGGGAAGGCCCCTTCATTGTCACCAGAGTGCTCCACAACGGAGGATACCACCTTTACAATGTCGAGCATAAGAAGGACGAGCCACGGGCTTGGAATGCGGAGTTGCTCCGCCCCTTTTACACTTAAGTACTCATTCGAATAAAATGTAATAAGAACTACCTTTGTAATTTGCTTATCAAACACAAGAGCTTTACAGTCCTCTTAAACCATTGTTGTTGCTTTTATTTGCGTCTGAAATCCCCCAGTGGATGACTTAGCTGTGAATCCGTTTCGCCTAAGTTTAAAAGAAAATCCTACCGAGTGGTGAGCAAGCCTCCCACTCAGAGGCTTAGCTGCGAATACGTTTCGCCTAAGTTTAAAAAATCCTAGCGAGTGGTGAGCAACCCTCCCACTCGAGGGCTTAGCTCCAGTCCAGTACTCGCCTAAGTTTGTAAAATCCTACCGAGTGGTGAGCAAGCCTCCCACTTGGGTGCTTAGCTGCAGTCCAGTACTAGCCTAAGTTTGTAAAATCCTACCGAGTGGTGAGCAAGCCTCCCACTCATGGGGCTTAGCTGCAGTCCAGTACTCGCCTAAGTTTAAAAAATCCTACCGAGTGGTGAGCAACCCTCCCACTCGGGGGCTTAGCTGCAGTCCAGTACTCGCCTACGTTTGTACCCTACCGAGTGGTGAGCAAGCCTCCCACTCGGGGGTTTAGCTGCAGTCCAGTACTCGAGTAAGTTTAAAACATCCTATCGAATGGTGAGCAACCCTCCCACTCGGGGGCATAGCTGCAGTCCAGTACTCGCCTAAGTTTGTAAAATCCTACTGAGTGGTGAGCAACCCTCTCACTCGGGGGCTTAGCTGCAATCCAGTACTCGCCTAAGTTTGTCAAATCCTACCGAGTGGTGAGAAACCCTCTCACTCGGAGGCTTAGCTGCAGTCCAATACTCGCCTGAGGTTAAAAAATCCTACCGAGTGGTGAGCAACCCTCCCACTCGGGGGCTTAGCTGCAGTCCAGTACTCGCCTAATTTGTAAAATCCTACCAAGTGGTGAGCAACCCTCTCACTCGGAGGCTTAGCTGCAGTCCAGTGCTCGCCTAAGGTTAAAAAATCCTACCGAGTGGTGAGCAACCCTCCCACTCGGGGGCTTAGCTGCAGTCCAGTACTCGCCTAAGTTTGTAAAATCCTACCTAGTGGTGAGCAACCCTCCCACTTGGAGGATTAGCTGCAGTCCAATACTCACCTAAGGTTTAAAGTCCGTCCTTATCCGCAAGGACGGCGAGGTGCAGGTCGACTACAACCTTCTCCTTCGGAACTGCACCACAAATACAACGTGCGCTCCATCACCATCCGCAAGGACGATGAGGTGCAGGTCGACTACAACCTTCTCCTTTGGAGCTGCGCCACAAATACAACGTGTGCTCCATCCTTATCTGCAAGGACGAAGAGGTGCAGGTCGACTGCAACCATCTCCTTCGGAACTGCGCCAAAATACAATGTGCGCTCCATCCCCATCCGCAAGGACGACGAGGTGTAGGTCGACTAGAACCTTCTCCTTTGGAGCTGCACCACAAATACGACATGCGCTCCATCCTTATCCGCAAGGACGACGAGGTGCAGGTCGACTGCAACGTTCTCCTTCAGAACTGCGCCACAAATACAACGTGCGCTCCATCACCATCCGCAAGGACGACGAGGTGCATGTCGACTACAACCTTCTCCTTTGGAGCTGCGCCACAAATACAATGTGCGCTCCACCCCCATCTGCAAGGACAACGAGGTGCAGGTCGACTACAACCTTCTCCTTTGGAGCTGCGCCACAAATACAATGTGCGCTCCATCCCCATCCGCAAGGATGACGAGGTGCAGGTCAACTGCAACATTCTCCTTAGGAGCTACGCCACAAGTACAACGTACGCTCCATCCCTATCTGCAAGGGCGACGAGGTGCAGGTCGACCGTGACCTTCTTCTCCAAACTACGCCACAAATGCAACGTGCGCTCCATACCTGTCCGTAGGGACGACGAGGCACAGGTCAATTGAAGTCTCCACTTCAGGGCTACATCTCAAAGAGCAAATTCCACGCGAAGGCAAATACAAGCATATTCAGAAATAAACCAAGTTCAGATAGATCCTAAAAGTTCTAGACAACGGATCAAAAGTATTCAAGCATCAAGCCCGAAGGAGTTTAACGGTTACACAATCACTCGGCATTCCGAGGCAAATAAAGGTGGAGCATAATGTTTTTTGGTCACGCGTCAGGAGAAGGACTGGCTGGGTCGCAGAAACTGTCAAGGTCTATGCTTTCTGCAATACGGGTGGCAGCTTCAAGGAAAGTGTCCATGAAGGACTGGAAAGTGTGTCTCTTGGTGTTAGCAACCGTGAGTTCCGCCAGCTTGTCTTCTTTGACGTCTTTGCAGTGCACTGGGACCAGGGACAACGCGACATCAGCGCCACAGCGAGCGGATGACTTCTTCCATTCTTGCACTCGACCTGGGATTTGTTTCAGTCGAGCCTTCAGGGACTCAAGATCTTGGGACAGTTTCCACCTGAGGCCAGAGTTCAGCGTCAACCCGAGTTATCGCCGCTTTTAGGTGGGCAAGATAAGTAACCGCGCTGTCCATGCGAGATTCCAACCGCAACACATTCATCGCAACATCATCCTTGACTAGACAGTTTATGGGGTCAAGACCCATCTCGACCCGCCCAGTTTCCGCTTCAAAGTCTTGACAAAACTCTGCACAGTCGAGTGAATGGTGAGTCAACAATATAATTAGACTTGACAGTCGACAGAAACAAGTCAGTCAACCATCACTACCTTCAAGGTATAAGACCAGCTTTGCAGCAAGCTGGCCTAGATAAGACCCCAACTAGCCGTTCATAACTTTGAGGCTCCCAAGCTCGTCAGTCAGCTTGTACTTGTCCTTCTTCAGTCGCTCGACCTCCCGATTGGCATCAGAAACATCAGTCTTCAGTTTGGAATTCTCTTCTTCTAGCTTGTCGACCGAAGCAAGCTTCTTGTCGACAAGCGCAGTTTTCTCTCGCGCTTCCTTCTATGCAGCAGCAAGATCCAGATCCTTCTTCTCCAAAGCCTGCTTCATTTTCTCTAAAGAAATAGCATTCTTCAAACGGGCTTGGAGTTGATGGTTTTCACTACGTACATCTGCTCGAGTGGAGTCACTCGGTTCAAAAAAACGGAAACGAAAAGTGCCAGCAACAGTAAGACAAACAGTTCATGATCGGTTACCTCCCATGGCAGATACTTCATCACGAGCAGTCTTGAGATACTTTTTGGCCATTTCCAGATCAAGGTTGAGGCTGATTTGTTGCTGGTTCAGTGTAGAGAGTTGAGCACCGAGATCACAAGATTTCTACGGCCAACACATAAGACTTGTCATTCGACTAAAATGAAAGACATCACTGTGATAGCTACTCCAAGACTACCATCGAAAAAAAGAAGAGAGGTTCAGATTCTCAGACCACAGTCGACTGCCCGCAGTCAACTATGTTCTCGGGGACTACAGCCAGTGGGTGCACTTAGCGTCCCCCACTGGTTTCAATTCCACTCGGCATGGTCCGCCCAGCGCGAGTTGGTAAAAAGAAAGTTCATATTCTCAGACCACGGTCGACTGCCCGCGGTCAACTATGGTCTCGGGGACTACACCAAGTGGGTGCACTCAGAGTGCCCACACTAGTTCAAAGATTCAGCTTGAGTCGACCCAAAGTGACTTATACAATTTCAAAACAGCCATACCCCAGTGGGTGATCAGACGAGAAATATGACCAACTAACCTGTACATTGGTTTGCAGTCGATGGGTCTCATGCACCACTTTCATTTGCCCCATCACAATATTTAACTGAAGAAGAGCCTCCTTGGCAGCAGTCGATGGGTCGTCCGGAGTTTGATACGCAGTAAAAAGCGATGCTGGCAGAGCAGTCGAAGCAGCTGCAGGATCTGAAGCGTGGAGTTGTATTGGTGCAGCAGAAGTCTGAGCAGCTGGTCCTGATGGACAACCAGTCGAAAGCGGGACAGCGAAGGTAACGTTGGTTCGAGCCGGATCTGTCGATTGCTCGACTGCCACCTCAGGCGTCACAGTCGACTGAAGAACCTGGACCTCAGGCGCTTTCCCGCCCAGTTCCTTGTCTTTCCTCCCCCTCCCCCTCAGCGGTACTTCTTCTTCATCATCCGGGAGCACAACAACGTCCCATGGAATTGCAATAAACAGAGAAAGTCGTACGGATAGCTGACAAACAATCCAGTCGTCCAAATAAATTCGAATCGGGCAGACTTACTGTCTTTGGAGGTAGCTGCATCATCGGTTTCCTCGTCGACCGGATTCTTGTCAATGTCCATGTTAGTCGCAGCTGAGGTCGGTCTGTAAAGTTTCATCATCCACTTGGTCAGAACAAAAAAGTCGGTCTGAACAAGAAAATACAGGAAGAACATTTACCCAGAAGCAATAGGAACGTCCATCTTGATTCTAGGCAAGGTCTTCCGAGCGTTCGAAGGATTGGCCTTGGGCTGCTTGGTGACATTCTCAGCCAATTCTGCAGTCGGAGACCGAGCGCATTTTTGAGATGGAGCACTCGATGCCACAGCTTTACCGCGCCTGCCCATGAGATCATGGTGTTGCTTGGATCGACGTTCTGAACAGGCGGTGAGTCGGCTACTTCCTCCTTGCCCGACTCATCGCTCTCATCTTCATCATCATCGGCTGGTGACTCCCACTCGCCGCTCTCCTCCGCACTGTCCTCGCCCTCTTGGTCTTGCTCCAGAGCTTGTTCACCATTGGGCATTGAATACATCTCCGTGTAAATCTACAACACAAGGAGCCGACTGCAAGTCAATCGGATCAACAAACAGTCGGAAAACACGTCTAAAAGCTTACTTGAAATGGCCAAACCTTGTCTAGTTGGTTTCTGTCGCTGAAAGGGTTGACTCTCCTAGCACCCCTGGGGTTGTCCTTGTTCCCGGTGATACCCTCAGCCACTCGACCACTATTTTGGCCGCCACCTCCTCCGGATGAACCCGAGCGGTGTCACCAGCCCCGGAGTACATCCACATGGAGTGGTCACGAGCTTGGAGTGGTTAGATGCGCCGACTGAGGAACACCTCTAGTAGATCCATGCAAGTGACACCTTGGTTGATCAATTGAACCACTCTCTCAATGAGCATGCCTGTCTCTGCCTTCTCCGCAGCAGTCACTTTCAACGAAGATGGAGTTTGAACATGATAAAAAGAGAAAGGCGGAAGTCCAGTCGACTAGCCTGGCGTCACAACGTCCTGGCAGTAGAACCAGGTTGACTGTCAGTCCCTAACCGACTCCAGAAGAGTCATTGAGGGAAAAGAACTTCTTTTCCTCTTCTGAATACCCAGACCCCCACACATCTGGATAACATGGGTTTTCTCGTCGTTCGAGTTCGCTTTCTTCACTATTTGGGAGCGGATGGTAAAGATGTGCTTGAAAAGACCCCAGTGCGGTCGACACCCCTGGAAATTCTCGCACATGGATACGAATGCGGCAAGATACATGATGGTGTTGGGAGTAAAATGATGGAGTTGGGCCCAAAGAAATTCATGAAACCCCGAAAGAAGGGGTGTGGAGGAAGCGAGAAGCCGCGGTCGACATGGGTGGCGAGCAGAACGCACTAAACCGGTTGCGGCTGCGGTTCCGTTTCCCCCTCCGGCAGCCGCGCAGACTCGTGGACGATCAGCCCTAACTCGGCCATATCGTCCAAGTCCTCCTGTCAAAGTGAAGATCGGATCCGATCTCCCTGGATCCAACCCGACGGCAGCCCCGAGCGCGATGAAGACCCCCAATTCGTCTTCCTACTTTTTACCGCCCCCGTCGCCTTCTTCGCGTGTTCTAGCACCGCCGTTCTCTCCTTCCCCATGGCGGCGGAGCGGTGGCGTAGAGAGTGAAGAAGCCGGATGGGGTGAAGGAGCAAGAGGAATAAGAAGGAGAATGGGCACGCACAGTGCGAATGCCTCGGTCTCGCCGCTTTTAAAGGCCCACTTCTGAGTGGCTAACACGTGGGTCCGGGCGATCCTGTCAAATCCCTCAAAGAGTCACGCACGGGATACATGGCGAAAAAGGTGGCACGGAAATCGAAACGCCCTATCTATCCACTCCGCTTACCACGGCACATTCCGTCTGGCGAGCTCCTACCGAAATTTTGAATCCCGCGAAATCCGGAATCCTTGGCAATTGATCATGCCAAAGATTTCGCATCAAAGATGACACTCGACAAGCGACATTATAAAAAACAATCGGTAATTGCTGAATTGATCAAGGCGACTGAAACGAAGCCGAAAGTTCCAACACTGGCCTCCATTCAGAGATGAATTCTTGAGAAAGGAAAGAGCCACGGCAAGATCAACTTCAACCTTCTTTTCACTCAGACCTCAATCCATTCGGGGGCTAATGATGAGGACATAGACCTGGGGTAGGGTAATAGGCTTGACCTATACGTCCTACCTAAGGTCCTTGCCCTAGAAGCAAAGAAGTTCAAGAGTAAACAAGGTGGACCCAATAAAGGCGTCGAGCGCAATCCACTCAACCTACAATTCACTCGGAGACTACTTCTTCTTTGAGTCACTCGACTATTCAACCACTCAACCATGTAAAAGACCAATCGACATACAAGAAGATCTAAATCCGTTCTGCACAACAACGGTCGGGCATTTACTCGTATATTTAATGATCATTTGTAGCGCTTTATTATAGACATTACCTACAACGCTCTCTCTCTATGAACATTGAACCCTGTGTAACGGAGGTGAGCTGGGGTCCTGTTGCACTCTATATAAGCCACCCCCTCCTCTGGGACAAGGGTTCGCACCCCCTGTAACTCACACACATATAATCCATTTGACCGCCTCCGGGCTCCGAGACGTAGGGCTGTTACTTCCTCCGAGAAGGGCATGAACTCATAAAACTCGCGTGTACAACTCCTCCATAGCTAGGATCTTGCCTCTACATTCCTACCCACCCATTCTACTGTCAGACTTAGAACCACGACAGCGGCCGGAGTCGATGAAGGAGATGAAGGTTGACGACAACGGAGCTCGGGTGCACGGGGACGTCGCGAGAAGGAAGAAGAAGGAGAAAAGGCAAAGGGGGAGAATGAGTAGTGAGCTCGTGGCTCTATTTATAAGGCCGGAAGGATAAATGGCATGCGCGGGAATCAAGGAGACAGAAAACGGATATGTGACGACATGGGTGCCTCTATTTTTGGAGGATCAGTAAAGAAAAGATTTAATTAAGATTTGGGTCATGTATTAATTGCAGGTGATGTCACGGCGGGTTATCACAATTTCCGGAAATCACATCATGGAGGGTTACAATGTTTCACTGTAAGATGAAGAAAGATTTTTTCTAAGTGTGGAAGATTGACATGAACGAGCTCAAATCAACCTGGGGCCTAATGTTGGGGATATGACTATCAGATATGACCCACCAGGAGGGGCCGGGTCATCCGTTATGGTAGTTCATCTAAATGAAGCCCAAGAGTATGGTAAAGATGGCAGCTCATAGATAGGCTTGTTAAAAGGCCCAAATCCGGAGGCGGCTTAAGGCCCGTAAGTATAAACCGTCATGTATATGTAAACTTGTGTTGTAAGGCATGTAAGATAAGTAACTGAGCCGGACACGTTTGTATGAGCCGGCCAGGACTCTGTAGGCCGCAGGGCGTCAACCCATCTATATAAGGGGACGACCCGGCGTCGGCTTAGGGGGAGAAAGACAACAAGTCGAAAGCCAGGCAAAGCGTGTTTGCTCCCTGGTAATCGAAACCCTAGCAATACCACTACAAACTGGAGTAGGCCTTACCTTCACCGCAAGGGGCCGAACCAGTATAAACTCCATGTGTCCTTTGACCTGTTTTAACCCCATTAAGCTAACCTCATTGCAATGGCTCCACAACTAAGTCCTTCTACGAGGACATCTGTCGTGACACTTCCACGACAGTTAGGAAACTTAACCATCTTTGATTAACGAGCTAGTCTAGTAGAGGCTTACTAGGGACATGATGTTTTGTCTATGTATCCACACATGTATCAAGTTTCCGGTTAATACAATTCTAGTATGAATAATAAACATTTATCATGATATAAGGAAATACAAAATAACAACTTTATTATTGCCTCTAGGGCATATTTCCTTCAATATGTGCCGCATGCTTCAGTACTCATAGGACTGCATACATCGGTATGTATCATTTCCAATAAGTCATTAGCCCTCTCCATTGTTCCGGAGAACGAAGTTTTAGTCATCTTACCCATCAGGCAAGGTTCACAAGTATCAAATGATTCATAATCAAGTGATTCCAAAAGTCTGTCCGCATGGAGTTTCTTCATGCGCTTTACACCAAGATGACATAAACGGCAGTTCCACAAGTATGTTGCACTATCATTATCAACTTTGCATCTTTTGGCATCAATATTATGAATATGTGTATCACTACAATCGAGATTCAACATGAATAGACCATTCATCAAAGGTGCATCGCCATAAAAGATATTACTCATATAAATAGAACAACCATTATTCTCTGATTTAAATGAATAACTGTCTCGCAATAAACAAGATCCAGATATGGTGTTCATGCTCAATATCGGCACCAAATAACAATTATTGAGGTCTAAAACTAATCCCAAAGGTAGAGATAGAGGTAGCGTGCCATCGGCAATCACATCGACCTTGGAACCATTCCAACGCGTATCGCCACCTCGTCCTTAGGCAATCTTCGTTTATTTCACGTCTCACGTCTCCCCAAATACCAGCATCAAATACCCAAGCTCTACTACGAGCATTGGTAAGGAACACATCAATAGAATGTATATCAAATATACCTTTGTTCACTTTATCATCCTTCTTATCCGCCAAGTATTTGGGGATTTCCGCTTCCAGTGACCATTTCCCTTGCAGCAAAAGCACTCAGTTTCAGGCTTTGGACCAGCTTTGGGCTTCTTCATGGGAGCGAAAACTTGCTTGCCATTCTTCTTGAAGTTCCCTTTCTTTCCTTTTCCCTTTTTCTTGAAACTAGTGGTCTTGTTAACCATCAACACTTGATGCTCCTTCTTGATTTCTACCTCCACCGATTTCAGCATCGCGAAGAACTAGAGAATCATTTTCGTCATCCCTTGCATATTATAGTTCATCACGAAGCCTTTGTAGCTTGGTGGAAATGACGCAAGAACTCTGACAATAACACTCTCAACTGGAAGATCAATTCCCAGCTGAGTCAAGTGGTTATGAAAGTCAGACATTTTGAGTATGTGTTCACTGACAAAATTGTTCTCCCCCTCCATGCAGCTGTAGAACTTGTTGGAGACTTCGTATCTCTCAACCCAGGAAATATCAATTTCAGCTCTTAGAACATCTCATATGCTCTGTGTCATTCAAAATGTCTTTGGAATCCCGGTTCTAATCGTTAAATCATGGCACACTGAACAATTGAGTAGCCATCAGATCGAGCCTATCAGATGTTCATAATATCTGGAGTAGCTCCTGCAGCAGGTCTGTCACCTAGTAGTGCATCAAGGACATAATTCTGCTGCATAGCAATGAGGATAATCATCAAGTTACGGACCCTGTCTGTGTAGTTGCTACCATCATCTTTCAACTTAGCTTTCTCTAGGAACACATTGAAATTCATGGGAACGGCAGCACGGGCCATTCATCTACAACATAGATATGCAAAAACTATTGAGACTAAGTTCATGATAAATTAAGTTCAGTTAATCAAATTACTAATGAACTCCCACTTAAATTAACATCCCTCAAGTTATCTAAGTGATACATGATCCAAATCAACTAACCCATGTCTGATCATCACGTGAGATGGGGTAGTCATCAATGGTGAACATCTCTATGTTGATCATATCTACTATGAGACTCATGTTTGACCTTTCGGTCTCCAGTGTTTTGGGACCATGTCTGTACATGCTAGGCTCGTAAAGTTTAACCCAAGTATTCTGCATGTGCAAAACTATCTTACACCCATTGTATGTGAATGTAGAGTCTATCACACCCGATCATCACGAGGTGCTTCGAAGCGACAAAATTTGGCAATGGTGCATACTCGAGGAGAACACTTTTATCTTGAAATTTAGTGAAGGGATCATCTTATAATGCTACCGTCGATCTAAGCAAAATAAGATGCATAAAAGATAAACATCACATGCAATCAAAATATGTGGCATGATATGGCCATCATCATCTTGTGCTTTTGATCTCCATCTCCAAAGCATCGTCATGATCTCCATCGTCACCAGCTTGACACATTGATCTCCATCATTGTGTCGGGGTCGTCTTGCCAACTATTGCTTCTACAACTATTGCTAACGCATAGCGATAAAGTAAAGCAATTACATGGCGCCTGTATTTCAAACAATAATTAAGAGACAACCCTAAGGCTCCTGCCAGTTATCGATATTACAAAACATGATCATCTCATACAACAATGTATATCACATCATGTCTTGACCATATCACATCACAACATACCCTGCAAAAACAAGTTATATGTCATCTACTTTGTTGTTGCAAGTTTTACGTGGCTTCTACGGGCAACTAGCAAGAACCGTTCTTACCTACGCAAAACCGTAATGGTGATTTACCAAGTTTTCTTCTTTAAAATTCTTGAAGGATCGGTCATAGTCAAATTCAATTCAACTAAAGTAGGAGAAACAGACACCCGCCAGCCACCTTTATGCAAAACAAGTTGCATGTCAGTCGGTGGAACCGGTCTGATGTGCGTGGACATGTAAGGTTGGTCCGGGCCGCTTCATACCACAATATCGCCGAATTAAAATAAGATGTTGGTGGTAAGCAGTATGAACATCACCGCCAACAACTCCTTTGTGTTCTACTCGTGCATATCATCTACGCATAGACCTGGCTCATGATGCCATTGTTGAGGAACGTTGCATGGAAAAAAATCTATGCACACGCAAGATCTATCCATTGAGATGCATAGCTACAAGAGGGGGAGAGTATCTACATACCCTTGTGGATTTCTTAGATGAAGCGTTTATCACGTGGCTGATGTAGTCATACTCTTCGCGATCCGATCATGATCCAACCGATCTAGTGCCGAACGGATGGCACCTCCAAGTTTATCACACGTGCGGCTCAATGACGTCTCCTCCTTCTTGATCCATAAAGCAGGAGAGGAGAATAGATGGGATCAGAACCAACACAATGGCATTGTGGTGATGGAGGTGGTGGAGCACCGATAGCGCTTCGCTAAGCGTCGCCGGGGCGAGGCGATGGAACTATGGAGTAATGGGAGAGAGAGAGAGGTGCAAAGGGCTTGGTGTGTACACTTGGGGCAACCCCTCCCCTCTATATAGGTGGAGGGGTGTGGGAAACAGATCGGCAAAGCCATAGGAAGCGGCTAAGGGGGAGAGGACTTGGATTCCAAGTCCAATCCTATTCCTACTAGGACTCCTTCCTTTTTTGCCTTTCCTAGACACATAGGCTTCTGAGGACTTGGTGCGCCAAGCCCAATAAGGCCAGGGCATCTCCCCGCAGCCCATGCTAGCCTTTGCGTCATGGTGGACCCACTTGTGGACTTTCGGACCCCTCCGGAATCCTCATGATGTCCGAGATCTCATCTGGGACTCTGAACAACATTTGGTTACCACTCGTCAAATATCCCAATACTACTCTAGTGTCATGACCGACACACCTGTGCCCGGCGGTTTCAGGAATTATGTAGTCATGACCGACACACCTCTTCGGTCAATAACCAATAGCAGGACCTGGATGCCCATATTCATTCCTACATATTCAACAAAGAACTTTTATCGGTTGAACCTTTATGACAACATACGTAGTTCCCTTTGTTTGTCGGTATGTTACTTGCCTGAGATTCGATCGTCGGTATATCTATACCTAGTTCAATCTCGTTACAGTCGAGTCTCTTTACTCGTTATGTAATACATCATCTCGTAACCTACTACTTAGTCACTTTTCTTGCAAGCTTCTTGTGATGTTGTATTACCGAGAGAGCCCAGAGATACCTCTCCGATACATGGAGTGACAAATCCCAATCTCGATTCATGCCAACTCAACAGACACCTTCGGAGATACCTATAGAGCATCTTTATGATCACCCAGCTACATTGTGACCTTTTATAGCACACAAGGTATTTCTCCGGTGTCCGGGAGTTACATGATCTCATGGTCGAAGAAACGTGTATTTGACATTAAGAAAGCAGTAGCAATAAACTGAACGATCATATGCTATGCTAAGGTTGGGTCTTGTCGATCACGTCATTCTCCTAATGATGTGATCCTGTTATCAAATGAAAACTCATGTCTATGAATGAAAGCGACACAAGGAAATCATGTCAGTCTTAATAAGATAAGTGCAAAGAGAAATTCATATGACTGGGACGAATAAACTGAATGATGAGAATGTAAATTGGTGATTAACAAACTTTAATAGATGAGAGTGACAGAGAAGACAGAAATGAATGATATGCAACAGTCAATGATTGATTAGATAAACCATCGTCACAGAGCATGAAAGTAAACTATTGATGGTAATGCAGTAAAGTAAATTGAACTAGTGGTGCTCGATGGCGATAGATGGATTTGGTAGACCAGTCCATCCTTCTGCCAAAGGACTACATCTGATTGGAGGGGTTGTGATTTGACACAGAGAGTCTCTTCGCCCTATTCTCCATCAAATTGCAGTTGATCAGACTCCAGTTGATTTCACTTGTTGTAGATACTTGTTGGCGATCTCCAAACCTTTGAAAGACCTCTTCGTGAACCAAAATGACTATTGGTTGGTGAAGATCTTGCTCGGTGAAGACAATGACTCTTCAACACTCGAGCCAACACCTATCCATCTAGACAGTGAGCAGCTCTCAAGAGTAATAGGTATAAGAACTCTAAACTCGGAACTATTTTGATGCTCAACCACTGTCTAAGTTTCGGCTCTTGATTTTTCTCTTGGGTGATTCTCAATTTATCTTCTCATAAATCTTAAGCAGAGCAGCCAACGGGCAACGTTGGAGTTGGAGCGGGGTGGTTATTTATAGACACAACCTTCCCTAGAGGGAAAACACCAAATTGGACATGTGGAGCAGCCAGTGGCTGAATGACACGAGTCCAACAGTCGGGAATTGAGAACAATGGTAACATTCCTTGCGGAGCAAGTAATGCTAACTCCTCACTTCAAAACATATCTCATGCAGCACGAAGAACAACGTCTACTGCTGGCAGGTGATCATTCGAGGCATAAAGAGATTTCTCTCAGTCTTGTATAGGTTTTGGGCTAAGCATCACAACGGATCTAAGATTTGAGAACCTATACCCCTCTTAATAGTACGGAGGTCCTATGGCTCAAATGAATAAAAGAAGAACAAGTAAATGAATACTACGTCCTCACTTTGCCTTCGACTTCCATTCACTGCAGTCAATTTTCGTCGGACAGAATCTCAGAACCAAATGCTTCACATCAGCAATAAATTTTTGAGGGGTTAACTCCCTCACATCAATCTTCTCACCTACATGTATTCAACAGATGCAACTCATTCTTCTCTACAACGTAGATATTCTTCAGTGAAGTTCTTTGAACTTGACACCGAAGACAGCATTCTCTTCTATTGTGCATGGGCTATTTCTCTCTATGTGCACTAGCAAACAAATCAGTCCATGCCTATTTCAATCAACAATCTCTAAAACATAGGAGGGAAAATATTGCACCAACAATCTCCCCATTTTTGGAAGATTGTTGACAAAATAGAACACATGGAAAGATAGATAACAAACTGAAATGGATCGTGAAGGATAACGAAAGGCGAGAGATAATTATGAAGATAAAATACGCTCCCCCTGAAGGTAATCATCATTTGGAGAAAGCAAGGAGATAAATTTGAAGGTAGCAAGATGAATCTTCGTATGAGTTATATTGACATATAATCTCATGTGTGGTCTCTTTTAATGCACTTGATAGTATCTAAGGTATTTCCTACCACACATAACCTTTCAAAAGGATTTGTTAGATAGAGTGAATACTTTGAAATGATTTGTGAAGAAGGATAAGCCATGAGGATATGCTCAGAACACGGTTTGAATCCGCATGAGATATAAGTTCCCTGCAAGTTAGATACACGAGGAGAATAAGAGCAGGGGAATCAAAGGTATAGTTCTAAGAGTATATATGCTTCAAACAAAGTTTTTCTACAACAAGGATGATATGATGGATATATGCGAGGAAAATATCTTAATATATAGATGGAGAGAATTTGCTTTCGAAACACAATAAGTTTAATCTAAAGCTAACTTTCTTCTCCTGCAAAGTTAGATAGTGAAAGATAATCATTATAGAATATCTAAACATAAGACACATATAGTTTCAATGAGTGAAATATCTCTTCCAGAGACGGATGATCCAATCCTCCTTCAAATGCTTTTTACTTTCCCTGCACGAATAGATAAGTATCAAGGATAATTATTGCACGGAAGTAAGCTTTCGATTGCACCTACAGACAGATAACTGGAAGTGAATAGCATTGCAAGGGGGATTATTAATGATACATGATGATCAAGTATTTCAACACCATAGGTGGTGCTCCAAGTTCCAAAAGCAAATAGTTTGATGTAAACCAAATAGTTCGACAGAAAAGCAAATGGCAGAAGGAAACACTCTGCAAATAACCCGCTTATCTATCACTCGATGTTCTTCTCCCCCTTTTTATCAACAGGTGTCAAAAAGGAAAGAGAATGCATGAGAGGAACTACTCGTTCGAAGAATCCTCAAAATTAGAACTTGAACTATTCGGCGAAGCAGAGCGAGCGATGGTCGAGGCCAGAGCAGGAATTGGAGACATAGCATGGGCTTCAGGATCAGCTTCTGGAGTAGCAGCATGAGGTCCATCTGCCTTGATGATAAATTTTCCTGCTGAGTCTTCGAGATCATCATCTGTTTCAACAAACAGGAGGTCGGTGGAGGCAGAATGCTGAGGAAGCACTAGGGTTTACCTTCAGATGTGAGGAACTTCAAACATCTCCAGATAATCGTATTGTTTCTCGATACACTTGGCAGATTGTTGTTTGCGAGAATGATGCTTGCGCAGAAGGGTCCAGGAGCGCTTCTTTTGTTGCTTCTTATAAAGAAGAGCTTGGCGAGTATAATTCAGAAGCAGATTTATTGCATTCATCATTTCCAGCTTCACTTTCCGATCGAGCTTGATATGACTTTCCAGGGCTTGCTGAGTGCGAAGACAAATCTCGTATAGTGAAGGATTCTCTTCACGAAGGATTTCAACTTTTCCCTGCTTGGCCTTTGGAGCTTTAGCAGAAGCAAACATAGAAGCAGAAATAATAGTATCAATAGGTATATTCCCTTTGCCAATGCCCTTCAAAATCCTGAGTGTGTCACGCACTGGTGGCATATAAAATTTCGGGATATGTGGGCAAAAAACCTTTTCTTCAACAAGCTGCTTAATGGCAAACATGACCCAAGGTTCGTATGGCTTCAAGGCTTGAGGGCTATCAGCCACATAGGATAGGTCATGAATGAAAACATCCGAAATTCCAAAATGAATGCCCTAGGCTGTGGGTAGAAGAGCATTTGCCACGATGCCATGAATGGTTCCTGGCCTATTTGTTGGCGTGAGGGAGATGCAAAGGATATAGAACAACACTTTTTTCTCATAAGACAGACTCTTTGGATTTGCCTCTCTACATTCATCACCAACAAGTTTGGGGTCCATCAACAGATAAAGTTGAGTTTCGGATACATCCCTAAAGTGCCGTCTGTGTTCGCAAGTAGCATTAAATTCACAGCAAGGAAGATTCAACAGTGCTAAGAACTGGTTCACCGAACATTTGTTCTTTTCTTCTCATGTCTTCCATTCAAGGATCCAAGTACTGCTATTTTTCAAGGTCCCCTGAGAGATAAAGAGTGGCATAGAACTAAAGAATAACTTCACTATTCCAGCCATGATTGAAATGAAGGAAGCTCTTTAGGAAGACTAGTTCAATCTACTCGATGATATAGTGGAAGCAGGGTAGACTTTCGAGCTCTGTGAAATCCAGAATTTTGTGCTTGAAAATGCATTCTTGCCATATAGAATACAAGCATAGTACATAGCCTGTTCCTTAGTCCAGAATCTTGGTGACAAGGACGTTCATTCTCCATCATATGGGTTAGTTCCAAAGAATACAAGTTTTGAATGATGAACTACTCGTTAAAGGCAGGACCATTCGGGCTATCTTCAACAGGAAACAAGGGAAAGGTTTCCAATGGGTTTCTTAGATGTTCCTCTTCAATCATAGTCTGGGTCAGAATGTCATCTGGTACAGGCACACCTTCCTCAATAGGCTTGAGAGGAGCATGAGGCTTCCTTGATTTCTCTTGCTCAGATTGCTTTGAGGTTCTGGACCGACTATCAATTTTGCTCGTTGGAACTCCTTTCAATGTTTTTCCTTCATTTGGAGGCACAATAACCTCTTTCGCAGACGCTTGGGGCACAACTTTGGAGCAATTACTTATTGAGCCACTGGCTCATCAGATTTTCTTTCTTCCTCTTCCAACTTTGGTAGGTTCCATCAACATCCATCTGGATAGGGGTACTAGATGATGCTATCAGGGTGGATTTGTCTCCGGAAGCATTTACGTCCCCCTCATTCTTGTCATTCTCTTCCTTGTTTGATTCGGAGGGCTCAGCTTGCAATTTTCTCGGAGGTGACGGATCTACTGTCACATCCCTAGCTTTACCCTGGCCTTGGACTAGTTTGGTTGCTGCATCATGTTTAAATTCAATTGAAATTTGAATTGAGGAATTTTCCAAGCCTCAGAAAACCTCTAAAAATAGCCAACATTTAAATCTCACCAAATGAGTCCAAGAAAATGTTCCTGTTATTCTGTGAAAATATTAGCATGAGGTGAAATTCAAACCAATATTTTGGGAGTCACAGAAACAAATTTTTTTGGGACTTTGATTTAAATCAATAATATATTTGGGTTGGAATTATTTCTGTTATATAAGAATAATGTCCAAATAATCCCAAACTGAAATGTTTCATGTTGGGTTTATTCCATACAGTGAGCATGAGTAGTTTGGTGATTTTTGGAAGTGTCTAAGTATTTTTAATAAAGCCACAAAGTTGCAGAATAATAGCAAACATGAAATATAAAAAAAGAGAGGAACCTTACCGTGCAGCCCACCACTGTATTGGCCTACTAGCCAAAGCGAGCCCGACCCACCAGGGGCAGCACTGTCTTCTTCCTCCTACCAGGAGGAGAAGAAGCAGCGTGCCCGATGGCCGGCGAGCCGCGCTGCCTCCTCCCTGCCTGCGCCCCCCCCCCTCGACTGCCTGGTCGCCGCCAAGCACCCCCCTGACCCCCTCGTCCTCTCCACTCTCTCCCTGGACCTCTTTCCCCTCCTCTGCTTCCTCCCTTCTCTCTGTTCGTGGGCGCCGAGACTGCCGACGAGCACCACCGCAACCACAGCCTTCCCCGTGCCCCTCCGACGTGACCTCGAGCTCCGCCGTTGACCCATACGCCGTCTCCACCGAGCCACATGACGAGAAGAGCCTTGGAGCGCCGCCCCCACGTCTCCTTCCTTCTCGGGCCACCGAGATCGCCGGCGACCGTGCTTCCGCTCCGACGCGTCCCCGAGCCCGCTGGCCTTCTCCTCCGCCCCGCAGTGAGCCACTGACCTCCCCCATCCTCTTCTTTTCTTTCCCCGTGCGTCGTAGCGACTGCACCGCACTCACCCGCACGCGCCGCCGCCCGCGCTTGTTGCCGGTGGTGCTCCGGTGACCATATGGTCCCGGGCTTGAGCCCATTGCACTCCCCGCATCGCGTAGGAGCCGTAGGTGCTAGCACCGCCCCGCCTAGGCCACTACAGCAACGAGCCCGAGCTCGACCGAGCTTCGGCCGCCACCGAGCTCGTCGCCGGCCACTCCCCGGCCGCGCCACCACCACGGTTGGATGCTGACGAGCGTCCGCATCCCATAGTTGTGCTCCGCGTGCCAAACGGTGCCCTGTAGGCGAATCCCACGCCACTCCGCCGCATTTGGACTCGCCGGCGGCTAGACGCCGGCAAGTTTGACCACTGACCATTAACCCGGTGGGCCCAGGTTGCCCCCCTGGGTCACTGACGTGTGGGCCCCAGGGCACTAACTAAACCAGGATTAATATTAGTTAACGCTAACTAAATTTAGTTAGTTAACTAACCACTGACCAGTGGGTCCCACTGGTCAGGGTTGACCTGGACCACGCCCGTTGACCGCTGACATCACAATGACGTCATGCTGATGCAGTAACTCATTTTCTGGATTTATTCTTATATAGGAAATTCCAAAAAATGTTGCAAACTTCAAAAATTCATAGTAATTCAACTTTAACTCCAAAAGAAATAAATTATGTATGAAAAATTATCAGAAAAATTCAAGGAATCTATTTATGGCATTTGCATGCATGTTTGAACAACCTAGGGTTGCTGTACAGGGAAATTTGCATAATTGACATTTAAATAAGCACATATGGAGTTTGAATTTGAACCCTTGGTTCAAACCAACTTCATTTAAATCATAACTAGATGCATTAGCTCAAATCACAGCATATTGCCATGTCATGATCATGCATCATATTGTCGCATATGCATTGATTGTGTTCTTCTCTTTTGCCGGTGTTTGTCCCCCTTTAGTAGACGACGTTCCGACGATGTGATCGGTGACACCGATGAAGAGCTATAATATCTTCAGAAGTGCTAGGCAAGCAAAACCCCCTTGTTCATTCCGATACAAACCAATCTCTCACTCCTGATCTCTTTTACTGCATTAGGATAACAACGATTCAACTGTTACATGTTGCGGTAGTTGAACCCCTTTCCTCTACATGACCTGTCATTGCCAATGTAAATAGATGAAACCCACTAGCATGAGTAGGAGTTGTTTGAGCCCTGATGTGCCTACTCATTCATGCTTGTTTGTCATGCCTGCTATTGCAAAGAGTCGTGTCAGGTCTGGTTCATCGGGGATGAACCGGAGGTGTGTAAACATGTCCTACAGTGTGTGAGCTAAGTGTGTGAACACGATTTGGTAAAGGTAGCGGTGAGAGGCCATGTAGGAGTACATGGTGGGTTGTCTCATTGAAACCGTCCTCAGGAACTGAGTTCTGTGTTGTGATCCATGAAACAGTTACTACCACGCATTGGGCCCGAAACCAATGGACCCTCTCGGCTTCTTGATCACCCTTGTCCTCTGTCCAGGAGTTGCAACTAGTTTCTGGTGTTTATAGGATATGTGTTGGCGGCCGTGCGTAGCACTGACCCTAGGGGTGGGCTATGTTGCGGTAGATACACCGTGGCCGGGCATGCCGGGCGCCCGTTTGGTGTCTTGGAACCCTGCACACATCGTTCGGGGCCGTATGTGGAAACCTCGGCCGGACTCCCTACGGATGGAACCTGGATAGGCGATAAACCTAGACTAGAGACTTGAGTGTTTAGGTAGGCCGTGGCCGACACCCTCATTGGGCTTCCGCTTGATGGTTGCCGAGTACATGTCGTGTAAACAGCGGTAAGTGGTGAGAGTGTGTGTGAAGAAGTACACCCCTGCAGGGTTAACATCGTCTATTCGAATAGCCGTGTCCGTGGTAATGGACTTCTGGGTTGCCTATAACAGTTCATAGACAAGTGAAAGTAGATACTCTAAAACTCGCGAGATAAGTGTGGGTGCTATGGATGGCCTTCTCGTAGGGAGACGGGAGCAAATCCATAGTGGTCTGTTGAATGGTGAATATGTGGACTCGTGTGCGCCACCACAAAAGAGTTGCTTGCAGTCGTAGTTCAAGTTAGCCACTGAGTCAAAGCTGGCTTACTGCAGTTAAACTCCACCACCCCCTTTGTTAATACCGATGCATATGTAGTTTAGTTCTGATGTAAGTCTTGCTGAGTACCTTTGTATGCACATTTGCTTAATTTATGTTTTGCAGAGAGATTTCAGTCTCGCTAGTAGTTCCGCGTGGACTTCAACGTTTAGCTTGATACCTCAGCTACGATCTTGTGCCCTCGGCAGGATCTGGTAGATAGTCAGGCTTCTTAGCCTTTTTCATTTGTAGATGTCTGTTCTCAGACATGTTAAGCTTCCGCATGTGCTTTGATTTGTATGCTATGATTGTTGGGTCATGAGACCCATGTTTCTAATATCTCGCTCCTCGGAGCCTAATGAATAAATACTTGAGTTGTAGAGTTATGTTGTGATGACATGTTGTATTTACACATATCGAGCATATTGTGTGTATGATTGAAATGCTTGGTATGTGTGGGATCCGACAATCTAGTTGTTTATCCTTGGCAGTCTCTCTTATGGGGAAATGTAGTCTAGTGCTTCCATGAGCCATAGTAGTCCGCTACAGCCCGGTTCACCGGAGTCCTGTTAGCCCAGCACTACTGCTCAGGACACTTGACTGGCCGGCATGTGTTTCACTTCGTTCCTATGTCTGTCCCTTCGGGGAAATGTCACGCTGTGACATCCGGAGTCCTGCCTAGCCTGCTACAGCCCGGGTTCCCGGAGTCCTGTTAGCCCAGTGCTACAGCCCGGATTCACACGCTGCTGACCGACACGCTCGATGTGATTCATGTATGCCTGTCCCCATAGGTTAGTGCCGCTTTGGGTTCAAAACTAGCAATGTCGGCCCGGGGTCTCTGTCATATGGATGCTAGCGACACTATCATATACGTGAGCCAAAGGCGCAAATGGTCCCGGACCATGGTAAGGCGACACCCGTGGGAATATCGTGCGTGAGGCCGCAAAGTGATATGAGGTGTTACCGGCTAGATTGATGTGACTTGGAATCGGGGTCCTGACAGCTTTGGTATCAGAGCCTGACTGCCTGTAGGATTACCAAGCCATACTGGTCGAAGTTGAGTCTAGAAATGCTTTAGTTATGTAAGGGAATTGATTGTGGAAGGGAACATAAGGCTCTTTTTACTCCTTTACCTTATGTCCTTCTGATCTGAGTCAACCTCTTCTTTTCTACGGGGTTAAGAAACTAGGCTTTTTCATCTATCTATCAGGATGCCGTGTTGCTAACCCGTTGACTTATAGGATTGATGCATTCATGCCTCAGTTCAGTTCCTACTACTTCCATATGTTCATAGCTGGCCTCAGAACCTTGATATGATGTTGTTGAGAGGTTATGCCACCATTTTGCAGGATGTCTCAAATCATTTTGAGCATTTACAGCCGTTATGCTGTCTGAGTCATCCCAGGTTTCTAAGTAGTCTGATGCATTTGCAAACCTCTTCCTCCTGTTCCTGATGTCCAATTGGGCCAGATTAATCACACTAATCGGTGAGTTGAGGTACTCTGTTGCCACGACATATATGTTGGAGCTATTTTTATGGACCTAGGTGTTTAGGGAGTCACCTAGTGATCTAGCCATGTTTTGTATCCCTAGTGTGTGATTCTGGCCACTATTCTCGAAAGCATCCCGTGATGCCATGTAGTAGCAGGTACTCTATTCATGGGTTCCTGAACTCGAGATTCACCCTAATTACCTCATGTTGATAGTGTTGCTAGTTCCTTTAGGATATTAGTAACCTTGCGACAGTCCTTGAGGTCCGTGGTATTTCCTTCTTCCAAATACCATGAACCATTAAGGCGGAAGTTATTTGAACAAAAATATCACAATCGGAGTACTCTGGAGGAGTCTCCATTCATAATTGTGATTCTGCCAGATCTACCTTTCTGCATGGGTTATCTGGAAGAAACCTGTTGAACTTGGTTCGACATATTAATCTATGGATCCACAACTCTGAAAGATATATGTCCTCTTGAGTTGTCCCTCTTCATTTATATTCCGACCATCATCTATCAATTGATAGTCAGGAGTAATTGTGCATCCGTGTTATCGATGTTTATTATTCTCGTGGTCCGTTGAGCCACTCTATCCCGGAATGATTAGGAGAAACAAACTCCCGTACCTCATCCATATCCAGGATTGGGTCAAAGTAGTTGTGTTCTATAGATCAAATGCTAATCTAGCTTTTGCTCTGTTCTACCCTGGAGTATTACCCCCTTTATGTCAGGATTGTCATGAGAATTGCACCCTCTCTCTTGAATTCTTGACGCAGTGATACTTATTACCATCATTTTTCATTCCTCGGTTCCGTGTTGTCGCAACCGGAATGTCGGCAAGTGAACCATGATGTGTGAAATCAATACTCCTAGCAACTAGTTGCTAGGTAGCTAATGGACAATAATTTATTTCTTAGCGTGTTGGTTATTGAATCATCATCCTAAGATTGATCGTGCTACCTAGTCCATTTTCCTCGGTGCACTCTTCAATCAATGAGTTAGGATTGTGTCAGTCCCTCGCTCTCTTGATCGTATCGTCTTACTCTGAAAAGCAAGATTGTTCCCGAGCTTAGCAACATATCGGTGGTTCGTGATTTTCTGATTATCTCCTCGGAAGTATCACCAGGTTGCGCCCTGACTGTTATGTTGAGCTCATGATCAAGTTGGTTTCTTCTAAACCACCGCTTCTCCATACCTGAACTAGTTGGTTAAGCTGAACAACAACTTGGAGAGTTGGAAGATGAAAGCTTGTCCGGCTTAGTTCATTCCCAAGGGATATCCTTGTGTCTGTGTGTGTGTGTTGAAGAAAGATGATATTTTCATCGATTGTTCCTCGGGATCGGTTGTTGAATATGTCGACTTGTCCAAACCTTGATTTGAACATGGGCTATCGTCAAGTCAAATGAGAACCAACGATGTTCATAATGTTGTCTTACTCGTGGTTGTTTCCTCGAGCATACACCGTTATATCTTTTGGGTCTGACCAATGCTATCACCTTGTTCACCTAATTATGGAATTCCATCTTCATGGAAATCTGGATGACCTGTTGTTGAGCCCATCGACAATATTTTCATCTTATCCATGATTCATGTTGAACATTAAGCTAGTGTTGGAAACTTTGAAAGCATTTCTTCATGCTAGCTCATGAAGCATATGTTTGGTATTAGAAGTGACTTCCTCTAGTTCACGTGCATTTGAAGCAAGTTGCCGCCATGAATTTGGGAAAGTTTATCTCGCCTTCTCTGGTATCATCCCAAGTCAGTCATGCATACGTGCGAAGTATTCTATGGTATGGAGACTTGCAACCTTCATTCTATATGAATCCCTAGCACACCAAGCCACTGATTGATTTGTTCAAGGAGAAGAAGTTTCTTCTTAAGAGCTAGACTTACGCAAGGACTTCGATATCCTCGATGATGGTTCCCCATCTAGACTCGGTAGTGTTTTATTATAAGACTACTATGTGGTCATGCTTGTCTGGGATAGCGTGTTCACAGGTTTGCAGCAAAACCGGCTCATGTTTTGGAGCTTACTACCATAGTCCATTTCCTGAGAATCTCACGATGACATCTCGTCGCTTTGTGTTCCATACTTTCATTTTCTTTCTAGACTCGATGAGCCTGGAATATCCTAACACCAACCAGATCTCAATCTCGGGCAGATATGATGGTTGGAACGTACTCCAAGAACTATATTGTTGGTCCCTGTGTAACCGGTAACGTGGATGTCGTGGCCAACACACCTAACCGGAAGGCCTATTATTGTAGTATCCTGGTTGAAGAAGTTAGTCACCTCCCCATAACCATCTCGCAGGATCTGCCTTTGTAGTTATTCCTTATGGATTCTTGAGCTTCCGAAGTCCGACCTTTTACTTGATGTTCTAGATATCAAACCATATCTATGAATGGATTATGCTAGCACATCAAGGAGAACATTAGAGGCGGAGTGCTAAATGTCTCTCGGTCGATCATCCAGATTCTGATCCCTTGGCCTCGCTAAGGTGAAATCTGAGAAAGTGTTATCTTTCTTTGCATCTGCATCTTCCACCATTATTCATCATGGTAGCATGTTGTGTTGCCAGGATCCTTGACACGGATATTGGCAGAACCTTGATGAATACGGAAATGCTCAAGTTCTTGAGAGCACGTGCAAGCACTAGGATTTATCGTCGGCATTAATTGGGATCCGTTCTTAGTTTCTTCGATTATGCCATAACCTTTCAAACAGAGGAATCTCTCTCTACTGTTGGGTTTCTCCCCAGTTACTAGAATCATTCCTAGCATTTGCTTTTGTTCCCAGCTTGCACCGCCATTGTGTCATCCTACTACGGACTACCCTTCTCAGTAATTACTGATCAGGATCATCTTCAAAGTGGTCCTACCATGGGTTCCATCCATCTCCGATGATAAGCAAAAATCATCCATTGCGTTGTCTTCAACAAGGTAGTCCACATCATCCATCCTAGTCCAAGTATGCCATCTCTTCGAGCTATCTCAAACGATCAATTGTAAATTGCCTTAAGCTGGTATGAAGAGTTTCAATGATCTCTGAATCAAAAGTAATGCTTTTTGCCACTTAAGGGAATATTTCTGCAAATCACCTTTCTTAAGATGTCTCGTTATGGTATCATGGCAATTATCTCCTCGCTACTTTGAAACCATGCATCATCCTACTTAAGCGTGGAATTGTTGCCTACCAAATTTGAACCTTTATCATCCACTTCTTTCCATCACCCCTGATGTGTGTTTCGTATCTCAGCTCAAGAGACGTTTTATATCTCACTCCATGAGTTGATCTTGAGTGCTTGATCTCCGAGGAGATCGATTTCTGTAGAATTTCTTTCTGTCGTCATCATGCTGGATGAAGATCCCGAAAGCAAAGACGTCAAGATCAAGATGACACAATGAATCAATATCCTCAAGAAAGTCATCTGGATCATGAAGATTGTGTTAGCTTGTGTCCCTCTATCTCCTTACCTCACAACTTGAATCTCGGGACAAGATTCTTGCTTGGTGGGGGTGAGTTGTCACATCCCTAGCTTTACCCTGGCCTTGGACTAGTTTGGTTGCTGCATCATGTTTAAATTCAATTGAAATTTGAATTGAGGAATTTTCCAAGCCTCAGAAAACCTCTAAAAATAACCAACATTTAAATCTCATCAAATGAGTCCAAGAAAATGTTCCTGTTATTCTGTGAAAATATTGGCATGAGGTGAAATTCAAACCAATATTTTGGGAGTCACAGAAATAAATTTATTTGGGCCTTTGATTTAAATCAATAATATATTTGGGTTGGAATTATTTCTGTTATATAAGAATAATGTCCAAATAATCCCAAACTGAAATGTTTCATGTTGGATTTATTCCATATAGTGAGCATGAGCAGTTTGGTGATTTTTGGAAGTGTCTAAGTATTTTTAATAAAGCCACAAAGTTGCAGAATAATAGCAAACAGGAAATATAAAGAAAAGAGGAACCTTACCGTGCAGCCCACCACTGTAGTGGCCTACTGGCCAAAGCCAGCCCGGCCCACCAGAGGCAGCACTGTCTTCTTCCTCCTGCCAGGAGGAGAAGCAGCTGCGTGCCCGATGGCCGGCGAGCCGCGCTGGCTCCTCGCTGCCTGCGTGCCCCCCCCCCTCGACTGCCTAGTCACCGCCACGCACCCCCCCCCCGACCCCCTCGTCCTCTCCCCTCTCTCCCTGGACCTCTTTCCCCTCCTCTGCTTCCTCCCTTCTCTCTGTTCGTGGCGCCGAGACTGGCAACGAGCACCACCGGGACCACAGCCTTCCCCGTGCCCCTCCGACGTGACCTCGAGCTCCGTTGTTGACCCATACGCCGTCTCCACCGAGCCACGTGACGAGAAGAGCCTCGGAGCGCCGCCCCGACGTCTTCTTCCTTCTTGGGTCACCGAGATCGCCGGCGACCGTGCTTCTGCTCCGACGCGTCCCCGAGCCCGCTGGCCTTCTCCTCCGCCCCGTAGTGAGCCACTGACCTCCCCCATCCTCTTCTTTTCTTTCCCCGTGCGTCGTAGCGACTGCACCGCGCTCACTCGCACGTGCCGCCGCCCGCGCTCATCGTCGGTGGTGCTCCGGTGACCATATGGTCCCGGGCTTGAGCCCATTGCACTCCCCGCATCGCGTAGGAGCCGTAGGTGCTAGCGCCGCCCCGCCTAGGCCACTGCAGCAACGATCCCGAGCTCGACCAAGCTTCGGCCGCCACCGAGATCGTCGCCGGCGCTTCTCCAGCCACTCCCTGGCCGCGCCACGACCACGGTTCGATGCGGACGAGCGTCCGCATCCCATAGCTGTGCTCCGCGCACCAAACGGCGCCCTATAGGCGAATCCCGCGCCGCTCCGCCGTGTCTGGACTCGCCGGTGGCTAGACGCCGGCAAGTTTGACCGCTGACCGTTGACCCGGTGGGCCCAGGTTGCCCCCTGGGTCACTGACGTGTGGGCCCCAGGGCACTAACTAAACAAGGATTAATATTAGTTAACGCTAACTAAATTTAGTTAGTTTACTAACCACTGACCAGTGGGTCCCACTGGTCAGGGTTGACCTGCACCGCGCCCGTTGACCGCTGACATCACAGTGTCAAGCTGACGGAGTACCTCATTTTCTGGATTTATTCTTACATAGGAAATTCCAGAAAATGTTGCAAACTTCAAAAATTCATAGTAATTCAACCGTAACTCCAAAAGAAATAAATTATATATGAAAAATTATCATAAAAATTCAAGGAATCTATTTATGGCATTTGCATGCATGTGTGAACAACCTAGGTTGTTGTATAGGGCAATTTGCATAATTGACATTTAAATAAGCACATATGGAGTTTGAATTTGAACCCTTGGTTCAAACCAACTTCATTTAAATCATAACTAGATGCATTAGCTCAAATCACAGCATACTGCCATGTCATGATCATGGATCATATTGTCGCATATGCATTGATTGTGTTCTTCTCTTTTGCCGGTGTTTGTCCCCCTTTAGTAGGCGACGTTCCGACGATGTGATCGGTGACACCGATGAAGAGCTATAATATCTTCAGAAGTGCCAGGCAAGCAAAACCCCCTTGTTCATTCCGATACAAACCACTCTCTCGCTCCTGATCTCTTTTACTGCATTAGGACAACAACGATTCAACTGTTACATGTTGCGGTAGTTGAACCCCTTTCCTCTGCATGACCTGTCATTGCCATAGTAAATAGATGAATCCCACTAGCATGAGTAGGAGTTGTTTGAGCCCTGATGTGCCTACTCATTCGTGCTTGTTTGTCATGCCTGCTATTGCATAGAGTCGTGTCAGGTCTGGTTCATCGGGGATGAACTGGAGGTGTGTAAACATGTCCTACAGTGTGTGAGCTAAGTGTGTGAACACAATTTGGTAAAGGTAGCGGTGAGAGGCCATGTAGGAGTACATGGTGGGTTGTCCCATTGAAACCGTCCTCAGGAACAGAGTTCTGTGTTTGTGATCCATGAAACAGTTACTACCATGCATTGGGCCCGAAACCAATGGACCCTCTCGGCTTCTTGATCACCCTTGTCCTCTGTCCAGGAGTTGCAACTAGTTTCTGGTGTTGGCGGCCGTGCGTAGCGTTGACCCTAGGGGTGGGCTATGTTGCGGTAGATACACCGTGGCCGGGCATGCCGGGCGCTCGTTTGGTGTCTCGGAACCCTGTACACATCGTTCGGGGCCGTATGTGGTAACCTCGGCCGGACTCCCTGCGGATGGAACCTAGATAGGCGATAAACCTGGACTAGAGACTTGAGTGTTTAGGTAGGCCGTGGCCGACACCCTCGTTGGGCTTCCGCTTGAAGGTTGCCGAGTACATGTCGTGTAAACGGCGGTAAGTGGTGAGAGCGTGTGTGAAGAAGTACACCGCTGCAGGGTTAACGTCATCTATTCGAATAGCCGTGTCCGCGGTAATGGACTTCTGGGTTGCCTATAACAGTTCATAGACAAGTGAAAGTGGATACTCTAGAACTCGCAAGATAAGTGTGGGTGCTATGGATGGCCTTCTTGTAAGGAGACGGGAGCGGATCCATAGTGGTGTGTTGAATGGTGAATATGTGGACTCGTGTGCGCCACCTCAAAAGAGTTGCTTGCAGTCGTAGTTCAGGTTAGCCACTGAGTCAAAGCTAGCTTGCTGCAGTTAAACTCCACCACCCCCTTTGTTGATACCAATGCATATGTAGTTTAGTTCTGATGTAAGTCTTGCTGAGTACCTTTGTACTCACGTTTGCTTAATTTATGTTTTGCAGAGAGATTTCAGTCTCGCTAGTAGTTCCGCGTGGACTTCGACGTTTAGCTTGATACCTCAGCTACGATCTTGTGCCCTCAGCAGGATCTGGTAGATAGTCAGGCTTCTTAGCCTTTTTCATTTGTAGATGTCTATTCTCAGACATGTTAAGCTTCTGCATGTGCTTTGACTTGTATTTTATGATTGTTGGGTCATGAGACCCATGTTGTATTTACACATATCGAGCATATTGTGTGTATGATTGAAATGCTTGGTATGTGTGGGATCCGACAATCTAGTTGTTTATCCTTGGCAGTCTCTCTTATGGGGAAATGTAGTCTAGTGCTTCCATGAGCCATAGTAGTCCGCTACAGCCCGGTTCACCGGAGTCCTGTTAGCCCAGCACTACTGCTCAGGACACTTGACTGGCCGGCATGTGTTTCACTTTGTTCCTGTGTCTGTCCCTTCGGGGAAATGTCACGCGGTGACATCCAGAGTCCTGCCTAGCTTGCTATTGCCCGGGTTCTCGGAGTCCTGTTAGCCCAGTGCTACAGCCCGGATTCACACGCTGCTGACCGACACGCTCGATGTGATTCATGTATGCCTGTCCCCATAGGTTAGTGCCGCTTTGGGTTCACGACTAGCCATGTCGGCCCGGGGTCTCTGTCATATGGATGCTAGCGACACTATCATATACGTGAGCCAAAAGGCACAAACGGTCCCGGACCATGGTAAGGCGACACCCGTGGGAATACCGTGCGTGAGGCCGCAAAGTGATATGAGGTGTTACCGGCTAGATCGATGTGACTTGGAATCGGGGTCCTAACAGCTGCCTTATCAAATTCAATCACCTCATAAACATCATCAACTGGGGCTTGCTGCTTAGGCGAAGCATTTTATTCATCAGTATTTTCCAGGAAAATATCAACCACATCAGGTTGGCCTTGGGTTGCTGGGGTAGGAATGATAGCTTCCACATTGCCAGCTTGCTGGATAGATTCATCTTCGTGAGGTGGAGATGCTGGCATCTACTTCAAGGGTGTACGAGTATCAGCAACAGTCTAGAGCCGGCGATCTTTGTTTTCTTTAGGTTTGCTGACTCTCGCTCTAGCCTTTTGATGTTTTTCTTCTTTGATTCTTCTTCGAGCAAGATTTGCCTTGCGGTCAATCTCCTCGTTTCTTCTGTCACACGGCTGAGATACCTCCATTTTCAACTACGAGGGACAATCAATTTTCTCATTCCTCATGAGACTCAGGGCCTTGGTGAGTTCAACAATCTCATTGTTCAGATTATTTATTTCGAATTCAGATTTCGCCTCTCTCCACATTTGCTCGACGCGTTGCTTGTCTTTGATAGTTTGATTCAGCTTCTTGGACATTTTTCTCAGCTCAATGAAATGCTTCATTACCATTTTGGTAACATCATTAGGTAGTCCCAGACTACTTATATCATTAGATTTTTCATCATATGCAGCACTGTCAATCACATCGATTATGAGATTGAAATCATACTTATGTTCCTCTCTGGAAGTAGGAACACAGGGTCTGGCCTTCTTACCAGATGCATCGGCATTTCCTTCAGACTATAGCTTTCTCTTTATTGCGAATTTAGACAACGTTCTTGGTGATCTCCTTGTAGATGGCAAAACTTTCATGGATGGCTTGTTGAGAATGGTGTGTTCGTGATACATTGGAATTTCGTCAGGAGCATCTTCGCTGGATGACTCATCAGACGAGTCAGAAACGACCATCTTTGATTTCCTGACAATGGTTTCTTTCGGGGTGCAAGAGGGGAAACTAATTTCCCGGCCTTGCTTCCCTTGGAGGCAGAAGCACGATCCTTCTTCTTCTGGGTGTCTTGCTGAGTCAGCATGATGTTTTTCGGTTCAACTTGGTTTTTCTTCGCTTCCCTAGCATCATGCTTGGCTTTGGCCTTCGCCCTCTTCACCCTTGGGAAAATCAGCGATGGTTTTGAGAGAGTCGGGATGAGCATTCAAAGGCTTTTGTGGTCTGACTTCTTCATCATCCGGACCAATGCAGTTTTTAGCAATGCAGTCATTCCACGGTGATGTAAAGGCAAACAGAATCTGATACTTCTTGTGAACATTTTCATTATTATACCATTTCTTTGCCCAGTGGCAGTGAATCCTTTGAAGCCTATTATTGCCTTCAGTCATTGATTCACCCTCTGGTGGAGTTCTATAAATATTTGGTTCAGACATTTCAATCATGGTATTCTTTCCCCTGCCACGACCACTCTTTTTAGGATTATCATCCGAGAAGAGGGTTGGGCATCTGTGACCAATTCATATTTGGGATGGATGTGAGTAGAGGGAATTTCCTCATTATCTTCTTCGAATTTGGACTCAGGTTTCTTTTGTGGAGCTTTGGGAGGCTTTGAAGATTTTCCTCCTCCTGTTAATCTCATTTGATCAGACCTTGGTGGAAACTGAGGCAACTCTCCTTTAGAATTTGAATAGTTTTCCGAAGTCTTTGCCATGACCAACCTGTGACAAGAATAGATACGAGGTAAAATGGGGTACGGTCATAAACATGCATAGAAGGTATTTTGAATGAAAAAGAATGTTTTGGAAGAACATAGGAATTCATGGTAGTCTTAGAGAAGATATCCTCGATAGATATTAAACTAGCCAAAGAAAGTTCAATAATTGATCAAAGACTATCTAATCTTTTGGACAAGCATGCATGAACCCTAGGTCAAGGAGAACAAGTATGAGGAAGATCTACAAACTGTACCAGTCAAATCCTAGTGATTCCTAAAGATCTACTTTGGTGAAATAAATCAAGGAAAATAGCATCATAGGAACTGCCCTAAGAACGGAGGAATGAATAGGAGCAGTTCCGGATCCAAGTTTCCTAACTTGGCATCTTGGATCAGCTATGGCAGTGCGGGAAGAAAGACTACCACACAGGCATGAACAACCGCGATGAAGTTTCATCGTAGTAGCACGGCGAGGCTCCTCGCCGGATTTTCTTCGAGCAAGGGCTCGGGTGGAGGTGGACGAGGGTTTGAGGAACAGTAGTAAGAAAACATGGTGAGGGATATTTACAGCTTGCAAGCTAAACTTCCTCTCCGAAATATACGGCTGTCAGTTGTGGGACGCTTTGCAACCATTATCTACGAGAAACTCAGGATGAGAGCGGGAGACCGAAAGGTTCAAAGAAGGAAAAAAGCCAAAAGGGGTTAAATGTTCGAAGTTGACTTCTTTTGCGACCAAGGACATCGGATAGAAATTTTCTTCACATAAAATTGCATCCTTATGACGGACATCATAGATTTTGAGGAGAAAGAATAGAGGGATAAAAGAGTCTGAAACAAAACACGAAGCTAGAAGAGAAGAAACACAAAAACGCGGAGCTATGAGTGAGTTGTTCATTGGACGAAACACAAACACGGCGAAACAAAGACAAACACACGAATGAGAGCAAATAGGCACGAACACCAACAATATATATCTCAGGGCTGAGAATAAATGAGTGAAATCACTGAGACAAATCCTGCAAGACGGGTTATTTATTTTTCGGAACCCACACTTGCATGGGCAGTGAAAATCTCATTTGTTTTGTCTGAGAAGTGATGTTCCTTTGATGAGTTTTGTAGTTCTCCTATGCATTTAGAGAGTAATCATATGAATATGCATTGAAACTGTTCTAGAGACATGAGCATAATGATTCGAGAAGGTACGCATGTACTCCTTCTATTGAAAGTTTGGCAGATATCCATTCGAGGAAGTTCCATTGTCAATCTATGAGTAATGATCATTTCCTCGAATAGAATGACTATGCATATTTAGGTTAGAAGTGCCAGATAAATTTTCAATGATGCACTTCTTCACCCATATTTGCTTCTTGGGTGAACCATACCTACAGTTAGTCCCAACATACCAAGCGAAAACCTTACCATTGTGTTGTTTTAAGAATTTGTATTTTGAGTCATCATACTCGTCAGAACCAACAGAAAAGGGAGTGTCATATCCAGACAGAATTGCAGGTTTGAGAGTTTTACTTTTAGCAAGAACCCAACTCGTTCGAGGATATTGGTCAGGAGTCTAGTAGGTTCCATGAACGTTGAGTTTCCTTTCGAAACCCAATCCTTCCTTTCGGGTTTTTTTTGTGTAGTATTGACTTCTTGAGCACAGAGAGTTTGATGACCTTTGAGGCTCTTTAGCATTCCTATCTCAACCAAGTTCTTTAACCTACAATTTTCATCAGAGATAGCAACAAGTTCCTCCGAAGAGGCGTTATAAATACCATTTGTAGTTCGTGCAATGTTCTCCATGATAGCATTAGATGTTTCAGCATTTGAATCAGCATTGCTTCGTTCTAGGCATTGTGAGCAAGGAGGCACAAAATCATCAGAAAGTCGTTTAGATTGCTCGGTTATACATCTCCACCGTATCTATAATTTATGTAGTCATGCCATGTTTGCAACAATTTTATATGGTTTTGGTATGATTTGATTAGAACTAACCCAGATTGATGATGTTTTCAGTAGAACTACCGTGGTGACTTTTTTGTGCAGAAATAAAAGAGACACACGGAGCACTGGAGTTGTGTCAGGAGGTGACCGAGGAGGCCACAAGGCAGGGGCGCCCCCCAGGGCATGCCCCTAGGGCTTGTGGGCCCCTCGGGTGTCCCCCTGACTTGATTACAACTCCAAGTACCACTATATATCCTGTAACCTCCGGAAAGAACCCTAGATCGGATGTTCCACTGCCGCAAGCCTTTGTAGCCACGAAAAACCAATTGGGAGCCTGTTTTGGCACCCTTTAGGTGGCGGAAACCATCATCGGAGGCCATCTTCATCATCCTGGCAGTCTCCATGATGAGGAGGGAGTAGTTCACCCTCGGGGCTGAGAGTATGTACCAGTAGCTATGTGTTTGATCTCTCTCCCTCTCTCGTGTTCTTGATTTGGCACGATCTTGATGTACCACGAGCTTTGTTACTACAGTTGGATCATATGGTGTTTCCCCCACTCTATCTTCTTGTGATGAATTGAGTTTTACCTTTGAGGTTTCACTATTATCAGATTGAATACTTTTATGGATTTGAGAACACTTGATGTATGTCTTGTGTGGGATACCCGTGGTGAAAATGGGGTGTTGTATTGATTCACTTGATGTATGTTTTGGCACTCAACTCATGGATTCCCGAGGTGACATTGGGGTAATCTATGCATAGGGGGTGATGCACGTTTTCATCCTTGTTTCTCTAATAGAAATCTTGGGCACTCTTTGAGATTCTTTGTGTTGGATTGAATATTATGAATCTGAAGTTGTTTGATGCATATCATATAATTGACCCACGGATACTTGTGGTGATATTGGAGTATCTAGGTGACATTAGGGTTGATTGATTTGTATCATATGGTGTAATTTTAGTATGAACTCTAGGGCTGTTTGTGACACTTATACGAATAGCTCAAAAGATTGATCAGAAGGAATAACTTTGAGGTGGTTTCATACCCTACAAGCAATTTCATCCTATGTTCTCGGCGATGGGAACTTTGGAGTGACTCTTTGTCGCAAGTTGAGGGATTGCCATATGATTTAATGATGTTATCATTGTTGAGAGACTTTGCACTAGTGCAAGTATGAACCCTAGGCCTTGTTTTCAAGCATTGCAATACTGTTTTTGCTCACTTTTACTACTTGCTACCTTGCTGTTTTTATATTCTCAGATTAGAAAAACATATATCTCCTATCCATATTCCACTTGTATCACCATCTCTTCGCCAAACTAGTGCACCTATACAATTTGCCATTGTATTGGGTGTGTTGGGGACACAAGATACTCTTTGTTATTTGGTTGCAGGGTTGTTTCAGAGAGACCATCTTCATCCTACGCATCCCATGGATTGATAAACCTTAGGTTATCCACTTGAGGGAAAATTGCTACTGTCCTACAAAACTCTGAGCTTGGAAGCCCAACACGAGTCGACATGAAGAAGGTTGCGTAGTAGACATCACTCAGCGAAGAGAGAAGCTTTTTTTCTTTTTCAAGCATGTTATGAGACTCTTTCAGTGACTCAAGTTCTTGATTCCTGTTAAGGAGTTTATCTGATAAACTCTCGTAGTCGACGGGAAGAGAATCATATCGGTTGGGAAGATCATCCATAGTTGAATAATAAGCATCATGCTCTTCGATCAACTTTTGGTTCTTCTCCATCTCTTCGACCAGTAATCCTTCAGTTTTCCTAAGATTCTTCTCAAGTTTTTCAAGCTCATCTTGTTGAGATTTTGCAATCTTAACCAATTTAGCATAGGCAATGTATTCAGGAGAGTGTTCAGTCTGAGATTTTTGGTGTTTTGTTGATACCTGATCCTTAGAGGTCTTTGCCCTGAGACAAAATGTGATTGGTTCATCATCACTTAAAGCATCACCATTAGTGTCCGATTTGAGTGATTTCTCAGATGAGTCATAAGCAACGAAGGTATTGCTTCTTCCTAACCTTCTGTCAAGCTCTTCATCTTGTGATTCTGATACCGATGTATCATCTTCAGAATTCATATTTATTTCAGCATATACTTTGTTCAGCTGTAATATTTTCTTCATGTTAGATTCCATGGTTGCTTTGGCTTGCACGTTAGTGACTAGTCTCGTCAAAGAGGATGAGAAAGATTCATTTTTATTCGAGATCCTAGTATGATGATCCATTAAAATGAGTCCATTGTAGTGAAGATACTTCCATCTGTTGCTAGGTTTTCCATCCCAGCAAGGGCAGTCTACTATGACGTGAATGAACTGTTTGCATTTCAAGCACTTCATTTCTTTCAGATATAACTTTCTTGAGGATTCAGGCAAGTCAAATTCATCGTCATTTGTGAGACACAGGTTCTGTCTTCTGAGATCACTTAGCCTTTCTATGAGCATTTCTAGTTCCCTTGTGATAGTGTGTGGATCCTCAACATCTTCTTCTTGTGAGCTGCCATAGTGTGAAAGAATTTCCCCTTCACTTTCCGAAGAAGATTCTTGATCTCAAATTTCAAGTTCCATCTTTTCTTCGTGAATAGACAACAGCGTCATGAACTTGACGTAGTGAAGTTCTTCATGGTCTGGTATTTGCTTGATTTCAGCTATGATTGGATCGAAGGTTGCATCAAGAGCAGTTAGTAGCTTGTTTACCACATCCCTATCGATGATATCAGTTACTCCTCATTGATGAAGTCTTTCAACAATATTGGTCAATCGATCAGTGAGTTCCATAGCACTTTCCTGACGAAGACTTTTGAAACCAAAAAACACGGCGTGAAGCATTTCGGTGTGAGGATATGTTCTGGTAATGAATTCTTCATGAGCATTTTTGATGGCATCCCAGAGTTGCTATGCAGTTTTAAGCTTTCGATACCGAATGAAAATCTCTTTTGAGATACTGTCACAGATAATATCTTTTGCTTCTGCATTCTACCGTAGTATAGCTTTGTCATTAGAAATGGGAGCATCAGGGTGCTGAATGGTGTATCCATTTTCCACAATCTGCCAAAGTTTAATGTTGATAGCTTAAAGTATGATTCTCATTCTCTCTTTCCAGTAGACATAGTCATTTCCATCGAAGATAGGAAACCTTTCAGAGTGCAAGGATCTACCAGCATACAACCTACTCAAAACTCCAAGGTTTTTAGACCTTTAATACACAGAGACAAGGAGAACCTGCTCTAATACCAATTGTTAGGACCGAGAATATATCGACCAGAGGGGGTGAATGGGAGATTCAAACAATTCATGCGAATGTTATGAACTGATCCCAAACACAGCAACGGAAATAAGGTTCGATAGAAACGAACTTAATCAAGCATGATATGAGGAACATATCTATCAAGGTAGGAAGCAGTTATGGTACGAGCATAGGATACCACAGGTTTGACAATAATGATGGAAACGCAATATGTGAGCAGATGTAATAGCATGAGAGAAAACAAGATATGAACTACGAGGGAAAAGCACGATAAAGAACAACGATGAGGTGAATGAAAGCGACACAGGAAAATCATGCCAGTCTTAATAAGATAAGTGCGAAGACAAATTTATATGACTGGGATGAATAAACTGAATGATGAGAATGTAAATTAGTGAGCAACAAATTTTAACAAATGAGAGTGACATAGATGACAGAAATGAATGATATGCAACAGTCAATGATTGATCAGATAAACCATCATCATAGAGCACGAAAGTAAACTGCTGAAGTTAATGCAGTAAAGAAAATTGAACCTGTGGTACTCGATGGTGACAGATGGATTTGGTAGATCAGTTCTCCCTTATATCAAAGGACTACGTCTAGTTGGAGGGGTTGTGATTCAACACAGAGAGTCTCTTCACCCTATTCTCCTTCAACTCGGAGCTGATCAGACTCCAGTTGATTTCACTCATGGTAGATAATTGTCGGTGATTTCCAAACCTTCGATGGATCTCTTTCGCGAACCAATGACTCTTGGTTGCTGAAGATCTTGCTTGGTGAAGACAATGACTCTTCAACACTCGAGCCGATACCTATCCGTCTATATAGTGCGCCACTCTCAAGAGTAATAGTTACAAGAACTCTAAACTTAGAACTACCATGATGCTCAACCACTGTCTAAGTTTTGGCTCTTGATTTTTCTCTCAATAGATCTTAAACTCAAATCACTCGAAGAGGGGATGCTCAATTTATCTTCTCAGAAATCTTAAGCGGAGCAGCCAACGGGCAATGTTGGAGCAGGGTGGCTATATATAGCTGCATCCTTCCCTGAATGGGAAAGACCAAATTGGACATGTGGAGAAGCCAATGGCCGAACGACACAAGTCCAACGGTCAGAAATTGAGCAGAATGGTAACATTCCTTGTGAAGCAAGTAATCCTAACTCCTCACTTCGAAAGATATCTCCTGCAGCACCAAGAACAACATCTACTACTGGTAGGTAATCATTCAAAGCATAAAGACATTTCTCTCAGTCTCACAGCGGATCTAAGCTTAGAGAACTGCAAGAAAGTTGGTCGCCCCAAGACGGAATTGTAGCCCATAGAAAATGGGACCATCTCGAAGCTTATGAGTTCGCATCTATAATTGATGCCCTCGTTGAAGGCGACTTCCACCATTATCTCTCCTAGTGGTACTTCCTTTCTTCCTGGGTGTATGCTTCAAAATTCCGTATTGGAAGGCCATGGGGCCTCTATCGGTATGTCTAGTTGGTCTAGGGTCTTGGTGTATAGTATCTTTATACCAGATCCCCCGTCCATCAGTACTGCCGGGATGTAGCAACCTCCAATGACCGCGTCGAGTACGAGTGGGAGGATTCCTTGCCTAGGAAAAAGAAAGGATGATCAGTCTGGCCGAAGGAGATTGTTTGTTCAGACCAAGCGAGGTACTTGGAGTCACTAATGTTCCTCGTGTGGTGATGTCGGCATGTCATCTTTGGAGGACATCGCGTCTCGGTGACCATGTTGACTCTTCGGACGTCCTTGGGGAACGCTCATTGGGTCTGTCTGTTGGCTTGCTGCTCGGGGTGTGTCGCTGGTGTCGGTGGTGCAGAGTTCATCCCACTCTCATTGTGCATGGCGGTGGGGTTATTCTTTTTGTGGAGGAGCTGCTCATTGAGGCCGCAATCCCTTGTCGATTGATGATCCTTGTGGTTGCCCCAACTATGGTACATGCAGGGCCTGTTCATTATCTCGTCGTATGAGCGGGGAGAGCTCTTTGGCTTTCCATTCCAGTGCTGCCTCTTGCCACCGGCCTTGTCTTTTCCGTTGGCCCTCCTGATGAGCTCGAAATCTTGTTCTTGCTTGCGCTTTTGTTCCTCCCTGTTCTTCGAGCTTCTACTCTTTGGGGCATCGGCCCCTGCTGACTCCTTAGTTTTGGTTCCTGGGAGAGGTCGGCGGCCAGCCCAAGCTTATTCCGGAACAAAGGGTCCAAGGAGCCGCTAACGCATGCCTCTATGGTTGTTTCGTCCGAGATGCTGAACAACGTGTTTTTCTTCTTGAGCCAGCATGCGACGTAGTCACGGATGGACTCTTTGTCTTCTTGGATGATATTATGGAGGTCGGCGCCGCTTCCTGGCTGGTGGTAGGTTCCATCAAAGTTATTGAGAAAAACATGCTCGAAGTCTGCCTAGATATGGATGGAGTTTGGAGGGAACTCGCTGAGCCAAGACCGTTTGTGTCCCATTAGGCATAGAGGTATGTGCTGGAGGGTGTTGTTAATGTCGTATTTGGCCATCTCGACTGCCGCCAGGTAGTTATTCAGCCAGTGCTCTGGTTTCGTGTCTCGTGAATATTTCTCGATGCCTCTAACGAGGAAGGGTGCGATGCTTGAGGTGAGCGAGGTGAACCTTGGAGCGGGAGCCCTGGGAGTAGTCAATTTGCTTCTGTCCCCCTCCCCTCACCCACCCATCATGTTTGTGGTGAGGCTATCTGACCCATGCGAGGTTTATTATTGGCACGATCGCATGCTGTTGCAGGGCACCGGCCTATATCGGCTATCGCAAGTGTGTAGTCATGGCCGCTGGTGTGGCCTCCAGACGTTGGATGGATCCCTGCCCTTGTTCTCGGGCTGGGTGGTTGGCAGCGGACAGGATGCTCTCGGTACATGCTAGCATTTCCCTGAAGTTCCACCATCCTATGGAGCACGTGGGTGAGGTCGGCCAGGAGTCTGGGGTCTCCTAGCGTGGTTCGCAATCGGTCTTGCCAACGCGGTTGCTGCCTAGAGGCCGCGGGACGGGGTACGTGGCGGGAGCGTCGCCGGCTCCACTGCTGGTTCATTGAAACCAACTCCTTTCTCCCGGCCTCGGTTGGCATGGTCATTGAGGAGGTTCCATAGTTGGCGGCATGGCATATGCAGTCGTTCTCGCATCATCGTCTCATTCCATCAGGCTTCGTGGGTAGAGAGCTGCAGCGCCTTTTGCTAAAGCGTGAGTTGCACGTTAATCTGGGAAATGGGTATGGTCCAGCGTTCTTAATGCAGGGTCAGTGCCGCCGATGGGGGTCCTTAGGTAGTTCAGGGCGTATCCCGTTATCGGTGGCAGTGTTGATGTGGCGCCGTATAAGGCTGCAGTCGTTGTGGTGGGGCATGTCGGTGAACTTGTGGGGAGGCCCGTGCTGACATGTGGTTGAGGCATCAGCACAGGGTCTATCTGTGGTTGAGTTGTGGGCGGTATCAGTCCTGCCGTAGGAGGTCCCGAGGCCACAGGCTCTGTTGACTCATCGTACGTGGCACGTTTGTGGTTGGTCCCGTAATCTTAACCTCGTGGAAAGATATCACCTACGGGGCCTCGGATAGGGACGTCCCTTGATATGAAGAGGCATGAGTCTTTAACCTCGTGGATGACCCTTCTTTCCCCTAGAGGTCTGAATACATGACCTTGGGGAAGGGTTGGAGGCCCGTGTTCTCGTCCTCGTTGGTGAGGGAGATCGGCACATGGTTTCTTTCATCACCTGAGGTCGAAGTCATACTCGCTGCATTGGCGTCTTCGTGTGTGTCTTGGTCGGTGACAAGAAAGTCTCTTGATTTCTTGCTGAGGCAGCAGACCCCACAGACCATCGCAAGTACCTGGACCGCTGGCGCGACCTCCACTCCATGGATGGCATGGGGGCAGCCTGCAGACAGCATCTGGGTTGGTGGCGTGGTGTGTTGGAATAAGCCACGGCTTGGTGTGCTCGGGTTCCTTGGGCGCGACGGATTCGCGCGGGACGTGCGGGACGCACCAGTGCAGTCGGGCTCGTCGGGCGCGTCGGGTGCGCGCGGGACGTGCAGGACGCAGCGGAAGTGTGGCATGGATGTGTGTCTATGTGTGTTAGCGCGGCCGTAGATAGCTATGCGTGTGCATCGTGCGTGCGGCCGTTAGCGTAGCTAGCTAGACGCGTAGCGTGTGTGTGTAACATGCATGCATGGAGGCATGGAGCTGTTGGGGAGTCCCGCGTCGTGCGTGGACGCGGGCGGGCCGAGCGGATCAGCGCGCGCAGCCGGAGCGAGGTGGCCAGCGTGCATTCATGTGGATCATGCATGCGTGGGCGTTGCGTTACCTCGTGTATAAAGACTGGACGATGCAGTCGTTGAGTTTTGTGCTTTGGAGAGAAAAACGGGGCTGTGTTCGGCCGGGTGAAACTCCAGTGTACCATATTCCTTCTTCTACCTCTAGTCTTGAGTGAGACAGAGGGAGAGCGGCAACAACAATTGGTATATAGAGCTTTGGTTCGGGCGATCACCGGCGACCATGGCGCTCATCCCACACGGCAGCGGCGTGGTCGGATCGGCGACGATGGCGATGCCGATTCTGACTGTGGACAACTACACGGTCTGGGCCATCAAGGCACAGGCGATCCTCGACGTCCACACTGCATGGGAGGCGGTGGCGCCAGGAGACGCGGCGGTGAACGCCAAGAAGGACATCATGGCACGCACGTTGCTCCTCGGGGCGTTGCCGGAGGATGTGCTGCTGCAGGTGTCGACGAAGCTCACCGCCAGGGAGGTATGGGACTCCCTAAAGGTGAGGTTCGTTGGTGCCGATCGGGTCCGCCCGGTGAGGCTGGGGACACTGCGCGGCGAATTCGACCGGATGAAGATGGCAGACGGCGAGAAGCTCGACGTGTATGGCGGGAGGCTCGCGGCGAAGGCAGCGAGGTGTGCCAACCTCGGGGAGACACTGGGTGACGCAGCACTTGTCAAGAAGTTGCTGGATACGGTGCTGGATCACCTCTTCCCCGTCGTCGCCGGCATTGAGCAGATCCACGACATAACGACGATGGCATTCGACGAAGCGCTCGGGCAGCTACGTGCGTTCGACGAGCGGGTTCGGCGTTGTGGACAAGATGGCGGCGAGCTCGGGGGTGAGCAGCTGCTCACGACGGCAGCGCAGTGGGCAGCGCGGGAGCGTGACACGGCGGTGCTTGGGACGATGACGAAGGGCGCAGCGTGGCATCGGGGAGCGGCGGCAATAGGCGCAGGCGCTGCTACAAGTGCGGGGAGCACGGGCACTTTCGGCGCGAGTGCCCGCAGCTGTGGAAAGGACTGGAGGCGGAGCAGGCTCTCTTGGCCGGCGCCAACGTCGACGACGACGGACTCCTCTAGGTCGTGGCTTAGGGGGGTATGTTGGAATAAGCCGCGACTTGGTGTGGTCGGGCTCGTCGGGCGCAACGGATTCGCGCGGGACGTGCGGGACGCACCGGTGTCGGTCTCGTCGGGCGCGTCGTGTGCGCGCGGGACGTGCGGGATGCAGCGGAAGCGTGGCATGGATGTGTGTTTGTGTGTGTTAGAGCGGCCGTAGATAGCTATGCGTGTGCATCGTGCGTGTGGTCGTTAGCGTAGCTAGCTAGATGTGTAGCGTGTGTCTGTAACGTGCATGCATGGATGCATGGAGCTGTTGGGGAGTCCCGCATCGTGCATGGACGCGGGCAGGCCGAGCGGATCAGCGTGCACAGCCGGAGTGAGGTGGGCAGCGTGTGTTCGTGTGGATCATGCATGCATGGGCGTTGCCTTACCTCCTGTATAAAGACAGGATGATGCAGTCGTTGAGTTTTGTGCTCTGGAAAGTAAAAACGGGGTTGTGTTTGGCCGAGTGAAACTCTAGTGTACCCTATTCCTTCTTCTACATCTAGTCTTGAGTGAGAGAGAGGGAGAGCGGCAACAACATGGTGCGCCCCTCTGTCAGAACAGATCACGATGAGGTCCTACGGTGGTGAGGTCGGTCGGTTGCTTGATACGCGACCCGCCTCGTCTGCGATGAACTTGAAGCTGCCAAAGGTTAAGCTCTCCCCCAACAATAGGCCACGAAAGCAGAGAAAGATATGATGCATGATCGGTCTCCAGTCGGCGCTGCCCGTGCCTGGCACGCCAACTGACGGAGCAGATTTCCATCAGATCTCTTAGTAGGGGTCGAAGCACAGCTAGAAGCCATGGATCTAAGGTCACACGAGGGGTTTATCCAGGTTCGGGCCTCTGGAGAGTAATACCCTACATCCTGCTAGTTTTGGTTATTCATAAGGGAGGGATACCTTGTGTGAGGGGTTACAATGCTATATGATGTTGCTACCGAGGGTTATCTTATATGAGGATTGATGGATCAAGGGGAACCCTAGACCTCCCTTTATATAGACACGAGAGGTCCAGGGTTTACATGCCAGATGCGATCTAGAGTGCCCCCACCCTCTATTCTTGGGCATCAAGAAGGTCTTTTGGCCACCTAGGGCTAGCACCACACCATGGGCCTGTTGGGCCTGCTTATGGTTGATGAGGTCGGCTTACTGGGTGTTAGCCACCCCCGGTACATGACCCCGTCATCAATTCACTTCATAATGGATAGTACACTTTGGGGTTGCTCCAACATCATCTATAACACGGTGATCATAACAACAACTTACGGGTTTATCAAAAAGTATGACAAGGTGTTAGATAGCTCAAGTGTGGGATTTACTCCTCCGACGATGAAGAGATATTCTTATGGCCATCTTGATGTGCCTGCATCCATCATCATATGGCCAGACATAGCTGACTAGGTCACAGGAATGCCAGAACATGACTATGATGAAGAAGAACAAAATCGGTAACAAGGAGTGTTGGTGTCAAAATCGGCGGATCTAGGGTAGGGGGTCCCGAACTATGCGGCTAAGGCGGATGGTAACAGGAGGCGGGGATACAATGTTTACCCAGGTTTGGGCCCTCTCAATGGAGGTAACCCTACTTCCTGTTTGATTGATCTTGATGATATGAGTATTACAAGAGTTGATCTACCACGAGATCGGAGAGGCTAAACCCTAGAAGCTAGCATATGGTATGATTTGTTGTTGTCCTACGGACTAAAACCCTACCGTTTATATAGACACCTGAGGGAGCTAGGATTACACAGAGTCGGTTACAAGGGAGGAGATCTACATATCCGAATTGCCAAGCTTGCCTTCCACGCAACGAAGTCTTCAATCTGGTATCTTCATAGTCCAACAGTCCGACCAAAGTATATAGCCCGATTGTCCGAGGACCCCCTAATCCAGGACACGCTCAGTAGCCCCTGAACCAGGCTTCAATGACGACGAGTCCAGCGCACAGATTGTCTTCAACATCAAGAATCTAAGGGAGGCCAGGTATCCGACCGCCGAAATCTCGCACAGGCTGCCTGCCCGAGGGCAGGTCATCCCCACTCCCGAACCCAGCAAGAGTGTTGTATTTGTTTCCCACTTCCTCCGAGGGCTAGGCTTTAGTCTCGATCCCTTCGTCTGAGGGCTCATGTTCTATTATGGGCTAAACTTCCACGATCTAGCTCCGGATTCCATTCTTCACATCTCGTCGTTTATCATCATATGTGAGGCCTTCCTCCGCATCACCCCACACTTCGGCTTATGGCTCAAGATCTTCAATGTGAAGCCGAAGATAATCGATGGGCGACACACAGAATGCGGAGGTGCCACAATAAGAAAAGGCGTCAATGCCCCATGGCCAAAGGGTTCCTTCCCGGAGATATCCAACTTATGGCAGCGGGGGTAGTTTTACATCATAGCTCCCCGAAGTACTAAGTGCGTGGCTGCCCCCGCCTTCCCTTCGGGCCCCCACCACAACTGGCTTCATGGGTCAACAAGGGGCTAGACTAGGGGCCGGTTAACGATGTGCCGACATTGCGAAGTCGCACCCGAGATCTCCTTAGGAGGGATGTCGGTCTCGTCAAAGTAATGCAAGTTATGCTAGTTCGTCGGATACTGTTAAGCCAACGTCGATCTCTCTGTATGTGGGAGTTCAACCCGGAAGGACTGCGAACTATTCAGCAATTCTTCGGCATGACGCTCGAAGAGATGTATGGATGGTTCTTTAGATCACGAATAAAGTGTTCGGACACCACCGAGGATGCGGGTCTCAACTGTAATCGTCCAGATACCCAGGTAAGTATTTCCACGACCGAACACATTGTCTTTTCATTTGTCATAACATAATTCTGAAAGAATTGATCTTGGCCAGGACTGGGTAAGAAAGGCAAAGATGATCAGGTGTTCGGCCCCTCTTCCCGAGGGCTCGCCGGATCCTGTACTAGCCAGGATGTTGGAGTACGCACCTTATCAAGTGCCCTCGGGGGAAGATAAAGGGAGAGACGAAGAAGCCGAAAGCGAGCCTCACGCATTACTCATCCAAACCGGGGGAATTAGTACCTCCACAAAGGAGGATAATTGGGGAGAAGAATCTAAAATTCCCTATCCCCAAGGAAGGAAAAGGACCGCTCCTAAAGACTTGGAAACAAGGGTTTCCAAACGAGAGAAGAAACTCTCGTCAGGGGGGCCTGACCCGGAGGGCATTCCTTCCGCACAGTGCCCGCAAGGGGATCAACCCTCCACCGAGTTGTAAGTGAGCAAAAGTGCTTTTGGTAAATATATTCTGCTTTGTCTCCGCAGACAATAACCGAGACATATGTCTTGCAGTCCGGATCTTAGCTCGTCCTGACAGAGTTCGTCTTCAGGGGATCTTCTTCCGGAGATGATGGAGAGCGAAACGCATCCCCTTGTCTCCCCGCCTCCTGGGGCGGATGACCCTGAGGTGCCATCATGGAGGATTTCTCCTGATCCGCCAAGGCCAGAAGGTAACCCTTCAGCCACTCGAAATCTGGAGTATTCGGCTCCTAAGGGTAGTAACAAGAAGAGTCCGGGATTGTCCAGTGCACAACCGGACGTACTGACAGGTCTTTTGGAGCAAGAGGCTATCTCAGAGGAGCATCGTACTTTAATGGGTATGGTGGTTGAGGGGATCTCATCCGCCAAAAGTGGGTTGCATGAAACTTTTACGAGCCTGCTAAAAGGCTTTGAGGTACGCAAAAAATATTTGATGGTACCGCACATGCTAGGTGTGCTTTATACAGATAGTAGCCCCTGAGACACTGGTTGCTGTCCCGAGGCGGCAAACATAGGATCATAGTCTCAGGTAATGATCGCGCTGCTTTCATGTGTAGGTAGCGGACGGTCCGGTGGCTGGCCGGACTGCTCAGTTTGCCGGACTAAGCCGGCAACTTGACGCGGCAAATGCCGACATTGCGGTTGTGAACAAGTGTCTTGACGAAGCACAGGGTATGTATTTCCAGGTGGTCAGCAAGTATTAAGAGGAGCATGATGCTAGTATCTATAATACGTTTTGACTGCAGATGGAGCTGCCGCCGTGGAGACCCTTCGGGCGGAACTTGCCCGAGCCAAGGAACAAGCCAGTAAAAGTGATGTGGCCGCCCTAAAGGCGGCCGAAGACTTAAGAGCCGAACAGGCTGCTCATCGCAAGAGCGAAGATGAAGTAGCCAAGATGGCTGTTGAGCTGAAAGATGCCACCGGCTGATATGAGCTTCTTGAAAAGGAAAGCCAAGTGGGAGCGGCTGACCTGAAGAGAGCCATGGAGACAGCTAAATAAACCCGTTCTAAAATTAGGGCGGCAGGGAGGAGCTCCATCAAGCCGGAGATATCACGGCTGGGAAGCCCTTTTTGTTGCGGACGAAGTTCGGAGATCCGAAGTATGCCCCTCTGGATCGATTATGGAGTGCTGCAGACGCGTATGCGGACTTGGCAATGAGTGATGCTGATGCGACTGCGTTTTTCAAAGATCAAGAAGATAACAAAGTAGAGAAGTTGTTCTGGTCGCAGTTCAGTGCTCCGACGCGTCCGCTGCTATTAAATGAGCAGATGCTCAAGTGCGCTAAGCTCCATAGGTTGTCTGGGCTTGCCATGAGGTCTATCGTGGATCATCTTTGGTCGGAAGGACCAAAGCCGAATAGTTATTTTGGTTTAGTGCAATGATTCCTTGGTGATGTGTAGCATATCGATGCCGTAAAGAGGTCGGCATGCATAGAGGGTGCGCGGCTGGCTCTTGCCCGTGTTAAGACATACTGGGCAGAGATGGATGCCACCACTATTGCAACCCAGGGTCCGGCCGTAGGCCAGGTCTTGACCGAGCACTATTTAGAAGAAGTCCTAGAAGGCGCTTGTTTAATAGAGGCTCAGTGCTCGAAGAGTATCATGTTCGAGTGACATGTATCTCCATTGTAAAAATAGTATGATTTGAATTATACAGGCTGTTTTTATTGCCTGAAGGTATTATGATGCCTCTGGTGTGGCCGTTTATGTAAGTATATAACCTAAAAGTTTGCAGTCGTCGGCTTCAGCCCCCACGCACATTATGCGGGGGTGTTCGGAAAAGCACGTATTCACACTTGATCCAATGTAATGCCCTCGATGCGGCTATATCTCCCACGTGTCGAGGCACGACTTCGAAGCACGACTTAGAGGTATAACCGCATTCGAGGGCGTTACATCCAACGTCTTGGTCCATGAAGGAGGTGATAGTGTGGCCAACAAGGAAATCGGACTATGTTGCTTTAACACTTTCACTTAGCCATAGGAGTTTGACAGTGGGGCTACTATATAGCCCCTGGTACTTCCGTGCTTATCCGAATACGGTGTGCGTACATACATGACCGGGAAACCGGTCCTTCGTTAATGCGGAGGAATCGTGAAGATTCTGCTGAGTCCTCGAGTGGTTGACCAGTCTCGCGCTTTATCATGACAGTCGGTTTTTGGCTTTCTCTACTGAGGTGCTCATCTAGATGAACCAGGGCACAATCGCAGTAGTTCTCCCGGTGCCACCTTAGCCGATAGAGTAGAACGTAAGGTAGCAAAACACGGGAGCCGGGCAAACCCAAAATCTGACCAAAGACATGATTCGGGGCTGATGCATATAAGGCCAAACTCGCGACGCCGAACACTCCCTAAGGTATTCGGACTTTACAACATATCTCGGGCTCAGCAAAGCCCTTGATAATGAACCCTGAATTTCCAGGTATGTGCATCAGTCTAACATGGCGAAAATGCCAATAACATCAGCATCCCTCTCGGTTGTGCTAAGTATCCGGAGGGCGTGAAGCAACAAGAGACAGTGAGAAAGGTTTACCTAGGGTCTTAATCTACAAAGAAACCTTTGAGCGGGGCACTGCTGCACGTCTGCGCCTATGTCTTCGTTTTACCGTGTCCTGGAAGGGTGTAGCACGATTGTCATCCGCAAGAGAGAGAAAACCCAGGTGAAAGTCTACGTGCGGAAAATTGGTTATTTTTAATAGACTATTGGAATTCAATCTAAGTAAGGTCAAACCGAACTATAGTCCTTTTTACATGCGGGAAGCCCCTAGCGCCACCTATGGGGGTATATCCATTGTTCCAATCTCAGGTTTATCTGAACTATTACAGCGAGGGGTGCGCCAGATGCGTCTAGCCGTGTCCGCGGTCTTGACGACCGATCATTTATTCTGGTTGGAGGGGTCGTTCAGTGTTCGGCTACGAAAGCCGCCGTACTTTCCTCCGCATGTATGGAACGCTCTAATTTTCTGCTAACTATGATGATGCCACGTGGACCAGGCATCTTAAGCTTAAGATAAGCGTAATGCGGTATTGCATTAAAACGAGCGAAGGCTATTCTTAGGAATGGAGGGATGTCGAAGGTTAATTCTTTGCTTCGGAAGTTGTCGGGAGAACCGAATACAACCTCTAGTACTATAGAGCCCGTGCAGTGGGCCTCTGGGCCTGGTACTACTCCTTTAAAGGTAGTATTGCTTTGGCTAATTCTAGTTGGGTCTATCCCCATTTTGCGGACTGTGTCTTCATATATCAGATTAAGACTATTGTCGCCGTCCATAAGGACTCAGGTGAGATGTTATCCGTCAATTATTGGGTCTAGTACCAAGGCAGCCGATCCTCCGTGCCGGATACTAGTCAGGTGATCCCTGCGATCAAAAGTGATTGGGCAGGCCGACCAAGGGTTGAACTTCGGGGTAACGGGCTCTACGGTGTATACGTTTCGAAGTGCGCGTGTGCTCCTCCTCTTCGTTACGTGAATCATGTTCACTATTTTGACTTCTGGTGGGAATTTTTTCTGTCCCCCAGTGTCTTGTTGGTGAGACTCATCCTCGTCTTCACTTGGTGTCTCCCTCCCCTTGTGTTCGGCGTTTAGCTTGCCAGCCTGCTTAAAGACCCAGCATTCTCTGTTGGTGTGATTTGCAGGTTTATCGGAGGTGCTGTGAATCTGACATAATCTGTCCAGAATCTTGTTTAGGATGGACGGTCCATCTCTGCTGCCTTTGAAAGGCTTTTTCCGTTGACCGGGTCGATAGCCCCTGAATCCGGCATTTACCGCCATGTTGTCTGGGTTGTCTTTGTTGCTTCGACACTTTCTTTTATTGCGTCGTGGTTTTCCATTGCCATCCCTGACTTCGGATGTGCTTGCATCGCTGGTGCCACTGCGGGCCAGCCAACTGTCCTCGCCCGCGCAAAAGCAGGTCATAAGGCTTGTTAGGGCTGCCTTTGTCCTTGGTTTCTCCTGGCCGAGGTGTCTGGCAAGCCATTCATCTCGGACACTATGTTTGAAAGCCGCTAAGGCTTCGGCATCTGGCAATCGACAATTTGATTTTTCTTAGCAAGGAATCTGTTCCAAAGCTTTCGGGCTGACTCTTCGGGTTGCTGAATTATGTGACTTAAATCGTCTGCATCAGGAGGTCGGACATAGGTCCCTTGAAAATTAGCCCTGAAAGCGTCCTCGAGCTCTTCCCAACTTCCAATTGAGTTTTCGGGAGGCTTTTCAACCAGTGCCTATCTGGTCCTTTCAACTTTAAGGGCAAGTATTTGATGGCGTGGAGATCATCTCCACGAGCCATGTGGATGTGAAGGATAAAGTACTCAATCCAGACCCCAGGGTCTGTTGTTCTGTCGTATGAATCTATGTTCACGGGTTTGAATCCTTCTGGGAATTCATGATCCAGTACCTCGTTGGTGAAGCATAGGGGGTGCGCGGCACCCCTGTATTTGGATGTGTCTGACGGTCGTAGTGTTCGGTTTTGATTTCGAACTATTATTATGTCAGTATAGTCATTTGGGCGGCCATGATTCCGTGCCGGAACACGCTTCCTAGGTCTGTAAATGGACCTGGTCAAACTAGATTTTTTTTTTGTAGGTCCTCACGTAGGTCGTGTGCTGACTTGTGTATGTCATCGTTAGCCGCCCTGTCGCGACCACGGGGTGGCCGGTCCGGTTGATCGGCCGTCTTATTTTCTGGCTGAGTGGGCTCTAAGGCCTCGTCGTCGAATTCAGTCAATAGCTTGCGCTTTGGATAGCTTTTCGTGTGGCGATTACCGCCGTACTTTTCTTCCGTGTCAAGCACTTTATTCCATCTGTTCTTGAGCGTATTCTGCACGGTCATAAGCCTTTGCTTCTGCTTCTTCAGGCTCCGCGCGGTTTCGATAAGCCTTTTATGAAGGTTCTCTTGTTCCAAGTGTCTTTCAGGGACTATTCATGTCTCCGGAGACAGGTTGATGAGTTTTACCCTCGGGGTCGTCGTGACCGGACAGCGGCTCTGTACTATGTTCGCCGTCCGCTGGTTCACCCTGCTCCACCGTTGGGTTCATGTGGTTGTTGTATCCTTTGGGGTCGACCGGGGTGTTACTCTTTCTTGCACTGTTATCGTTGTTTTTGCTGGGGCGAGAATTGGAGCGGCGCTTACGCCGTCGCTTTGGTTGCTTCTTGAGGGAATTGTCCTTCGCTGCTTCCTCCCATTCCTCGTCATCATTTTATTTGGGTGAATCCACCATGTATATATCATGTGATGAAGTGGCAGTCCAGCGCCCTGCGGGTGGTGGTTCCTGTTCATCTCCTGCATAGTCGTCCATACCGTCGATGTCTTCAGAGCCGAAATCAAGCATGTCAGTTAAGTCGTCGACAATGGCTATTAAGTGGGTGGTGGGCGGGGAACGAATTTCTACGTTGTCCACTTCCCACTGGAGCCGAACACAGTTCGGCCAAGGGCCTCTTGAAAAGGAGAGAGACCTTAATGAATTTAGCATATCGCCCAAGTGCGAGTGCTGAAAGATATCCGCTGAGGAAAACTCCGTGATCGGCGCCCAGTCAGATTTGATGGGTACGGACGCAGGCGGTTCTGAGACCGTGGCCGGGGACGAATCCAAATGTCCGGCAACACAGGTCTCGTAGGAGGTGAAGTCAGTATTCGGTTCTATCACCGCTGAGTGTGCGGCCTCCCGGGCAGGGTCCATGTACCCGTCCTCGGACGGCGCGATCTGCTCTAGATCAAGGGCCGAAGTCGCCACAGGTGTGATCTCCCAAACACTTTCCAACGGTAGAGCTAAGTCATGCCTGTCGTGACTATGCGGCGCACCTGATGCAGGCTCGAATCCGTCGAAGATCAAGTCTCCGCGGATGTCGGGAGTATAGTTCAAACTTCCAAACCTAACCTGATGGTCAGGGGCGTAGCTTTTGATCTGCTCGAGATGGCGAAGCGAGTTGGCCCGCAGTGCGAAGCCGCCGGATACGAAGATCTGTCCGGGGAGAAAAACCTCATCCTGGATCACATCGTTGCCGATGATCAAAGGAGCCATCAAGCCTTATGGTGACGACATAGTGGAACTCTCAATGAAAGCACCAATGTCGGTGTCAAAACTGGCGGATCTCGGGTAGGGGATCCCGAACTGTGCGTCTAAGGCGGATGGTAACAGGAGGCGGGGGACACAATGTTTATCCAGGTTCGGGCCCTCTCGATGGAGGTAATGCCCTACTTCCTACTTGGTTGATCTTGATGATATGAGTATTACAAGAGTTGATCTACCACGAGATTGGAGAGGCTAAACCCTAGAAGCTAGCCTATCGTATGATTGTTGTTGTCCTATGGACTAAAACCCTCCGGTTTATATAGACACCGGAGGGAGCTAGGATTACACAGAGTCGGTTACAAGGGAGGAGATCTACATATCTGAATTGCCAAGATTGCCTTCCATGCAAAGGAGAGTCCCATCTGGACACATGACGAAGTCTTCAATCTGGTACCTTCATAGTCCAACAGTCCGGCCAAAGTATATAGCCCGGCTGTCCGAGGACCCCCTAATCCAGGACTCCCTCAAGGAGACCAATGTAGTGAGCTTGTGTATGACTCATAGGGATACCAGCATATCTCAACTTGGGTTTTGTAACTTATCGCAAAGCAAAAGTAATATTATTCGTGTAAACAAAGGGGTCAATATGAATGTGCACAGTCCCGCTATTGATCAATTAACGAAAGGTGTTTTCGTTCATGTATATGTTGTACCGAACCTACAGGGTCACATGCTTAAGGGAATTCTGACGTGTTGAGTTTTAGTGGAGTTAGGAATATGGTAATATTCTGGGTTATTCTTGGGATAGGAATATTTTTGACAGAAACTGGAAGCGCTTCAGATTTAGCGGAAGTGTTTCGGGGAATACTAGGTAATATTGTTAAATGATATATAGGTGGAAATTGTTTAGGGGACCTAATATAAATAATAGAGGGCTTAGATAGTTACCTAGGAGTCCCTAGTATTTAGTTAGAGCCAATGGGCTAAAGAAAATATCAATAAGGCCTAGTAGGGGAGAGTTATTGGGTCATAAAAGCTCGATAAGAGTGGGACGCCCCCTTAGCTCGTTCTACAAGCTTGGGGCGAAGTGGGGATGGAGGAGGACTCCTCCTTCCTCTAAGGCTGGCGCATGGGGGGGTTCTCCTTCCCATGGTGGTGCCCCCTCCCTCTCTCTCCACCTACATATACTAGAGGATTTTTCCATCTAGAGACACAATGTTCTATTCGTTAGAGCCTCCTCTAGTTCTCTCTTGTTCTAGTTCTAATTTAGCCTTGATCTAGATTAGTGCTAATTCAAGTTTTTTCTAATCCACATGATAGAGAAGACCTGTGAGGTTTTCTTCTCCCTCCTCTAATTCTCCGGTGACGTCAAGCTCTAGATGACGAAGTGCAGCCAGATCGTGAAGCCCGAACGCGTGCAATCCGTAGATAGGCCATACTTTTCTTCTTTGGTGAGAGGGGTCATTAATGAATGGATTGAGGGACTTCCTCAAAGATCTACACCAACTTTTCTTCCGCAGCAACTCAAAGTTGGTAACAATATGGTCTAAACCTCTAATGCATCTTCATTACGATCTGGGTTCTTGATCATAGGGCGGATTATTTGTTCTCTACTATGTATCCCAATAGCGCCCCGATGTGTGTTTGTGATGGGGAAGGGCATGGCTCAACGCCTGTTGGGGATATAACCCCGCGGTGTGACCCGCCCAGGGGGGGCTGGGTTACACGGTTGGCAACTCAATAATAGAAGGCTTAAGGTGGGCCTGAGGAGACATGAAGATTAGAGGAGGCTTAAGAGGCGGGCCTGTTGAAAGCCCAAGACCCGGAGGTGGGGTCGCTTGATGGTGGCTTGCCTGGTAAGGCAAGGTGACTTAGAAACTGAGTTGGTCACGTTGTGTGATCCGACTTGGACTCTTGTAAGCCCAGGGGCTCGACCTATGTATATAAAGGCGAGACCCTGCAGCAGTTTAACTCAAGAAACAATTGATCAATAGCTAGGTCAAGCGATTTCGCTCTCTTGTAATTGATACCCAAGCAATAGTCAACAAAAGTAGGAGTAGGCTTTTAGCTCATTGAGAGGGGCCAAACCTGGGTGAACGTTGTGTCCTTTGTCCCGTTCAACCCCTTCAAGCTAACCTACATTGCGATGGCTCCACACCTAAGTCCTTTCCCAAGGGCAGCTGCCGGGACAAATCCATGACAGTTGGCGCCCACCGTGGGGCCAATGCACGGTGGTTTCGAGTTCTTGAAGGAATCTTTCCCAGGGATCGAGGGATACGCCATGGGCCGGATGACCAAGAGTCGATGTGGAAAGCTCTAAATCAACAATGCTGGCTGGGGCCTCAAGGCTGACTCAATTGAGTACAGGTACCGGGTCCCCTTTGGCAGACTCCACATCTTCATTGGCAAGATCGGCGAATCTGAGCCTGAGCCGGACATCTGCACTGACATCGTCGAGCTGGCTCGGTGTGCATGACCCTCCAGGGTTCAACCTGGCCAGAAGCATGTTTTCGTCAGATGCGCGCATGGCATGGACCTGGCGGCGAATTCTGGGTCCGGAGGAGAGACTCTCATCTACTCAGGTGATGAGTCCTCGACCGGAGAGACCGAATCAATCTATAAGCTTGAGGACGGCGGGCTTGGGGGCTATTCCCATGGTGACAGTATTCCGAACCCTTATGAGCCGCCGAGCAGGACTACTATTTTCATGGCTGGTACACAACTGCTTTTAAACTCGTCAACGGTTGCTTCTATGACATCCGGCTCAACTGCTGCAGCGACAGTTGGGCGAGCGGCTCAGTTCGGCCGCTGGCTCATGTTTTATCTGAACTCTTGGGCACTTTGACGAATTTGTTAGCCATAGAGGTTACTGTGGCGAATGAAGCACAACATAATGCGGAATTTGCAAAGGTGCGAGATGAGGTGGCCAAATCCCAGCAGGATCTTAATGTAGAGAATGCCAGGATGGTAATAGAGCGAGCCCTAATAGATGCCGATTCATGGCGGATAAGGGCAGATGCTTTTCGCCTGAGTCTGGATCAGAAAGTGTCTAATGTTGTTCTTCGAAGGTGGCACCAGAGCCGCCTGCCTTTGTAGTATGAGGGACGGAACCTTTTTAACACACCTGGGGTAGGAACAAGTAACCCGCCCGGTGTAACCTGATGACCCACAAGCATAGGGGATCAATTGTAGCTCTTTTCGATAAGTAAGAGTGTCGAACCCAATGACGAGCAGAAGGAAATGACAAGTAGTTTCCGGTAAGGTATTGTCTGTAAGTGCTGAAATTGTAAGTAGCTGAGTAGTTTGATAGCAAGATAATTTGTAACGAGCAAGTAACGATAATAGTAACAAGAGTGCAACAAGGTAGCCCAATCCTTTTGACGCAAAGGACAGGCCAAAACGGTCTCTTATGATAAGCAAAGCGTTCTTGAGGGTACACGGGAATTTCATCTAGTCACTTTCATCATATTGGTTTGATTTGTGTTCGCTACTTTGATAATATGATATGTGGGTGGACCGGTGCTTAGGTGTTGTTCTTACTTGAACAAACCTCCTACTTATGATTAACCCTCCCGCAAGCATCCGCAACTATGAGGAAAGTATTAAGAATAAATTCTAACCATAGCATTAAACTTTTGGATCCAATCGGTCCCTTACGAAATAGCGCATAAATTGGGGTCTAAGCTTCTGTCACTCTCGCAACCCACCATCTATTTGCTACTCCATAATGCATTCCCTTAGGCCCAAATATGGCGAAGTGTCATGTAGTCAACGTTCACATGACACCACTAAGGGAATAACAACATACATACTATCAAAATATCAAACACATATCAAGTTCACATGATTACTTGCAACATGATTTCTCCCGTGACCTCGAGAACAAAAGTAACTACTCACAAATGATAAACATGTTCATGATCAGAGGAGTATTAAATAGCATAATGGATCTGAACATATACTCTTCCACCAAATAAACCATATAGTAATCAACTACAAGATGTAATCAACACAACTAGTCACCCACAAGTACCAATCTATAGTTCCGGTAACAAGATTGAACACAAGAGATGAACTAGGGTTTGAGAGGAGATGGTGTTGTTTAAGATGCTGATGGAGATTGCCCTCCCCAAGATGGGAGAGTTGTTGGTGATGATGACACGATGATTTCCCCCTCCAGGAGGGAAGTTCCCCCGGCGGAATCGCTCCACCGAAGGGCAAAGGTGCTCCTGCCCCAAGTTCCGCCTCGAGGCGGCGGTGCTTCATTCCAAAAGTCCTCCTCTTATTTTTTTCTAGGTCAAAATGACTTATATACCAAGAGATGGGCACTGGAGGTGGGCCGAGGAGGCCAGAACCCACCAGGGCGCGCCCAGGTGGGTTGTGCCCACCTGGTGGCCCCCCTCTGGTGTTTATTGGCTCCAGTATTTCTCAAATAATCCATAAAATTCTCCGTAAAGTTTCAGCTCATTTGGAGTTGTGCAGAATAGTTGGCCTGATGTAGCTTTTCCAGGTCCAGATTTCCAGCTATCGGAATTCTCCCTCTTGGTGTGTTCCTTGAAAATTATGAGAGAAAATGCATTAGAATTACGCCAAAAAGCATTATTATGGATAAAAACATTATAAATAACAGTAAGAAAACATGATGCAAAATGGATGCATCAACTCCACCAAGCTTAGACCTCGCTTGTCCTTAAGTGAAAACCGAAATCGAAAAACATGTCTACATGCTTTGAGAGAGAGGTGTCGATAAAAACAAATTACGGACATAGAAGCATCATGTTGATTATTATAATAGCAACAAAATTAAACATAGGACTTTTATCATATACTTCTCATGAATAAGTAATATTTCATCACACAACCGAAGTATAAAGCAAAAACTCTATTAGAAACTAACAAACTTTGTTCTCAGTCAACTTTGCAACTACAATTCATCATCTTTTCAGGAAGGGTCATGTGTAGGAGCCTTTGGGAAACTCCACATACTCAACCATCATATAGTCTTCTATGATTGCTAACACTCACCTCGTACCCATGAACTAAACATTTCAACTGGACACATAGAAAGAAAGGGGCTTATAGTTTCACCTCCCAACATACTCATCTCAAGCGTGATGCCAACAATAATAACTCATGCTATCTATATTCAACTGAACATATGTGCCAAGATCTTTCCTCACCACATGATGCTTGCCAAAGGAGAAAAATAAAAGGAATAGAGAGAAAAACTTTGACTCTTTGCATAAAAGTAAAAGATAGGCCCTTCGCAAAGGGCAGCAGAGGTTGCCATGCGCTTATTTGTTTGTATGCTCAATCCCATAGTGCAAGAGAATGTCACGTTGTATTGCCCCTTAATATGACAACCTTTATTACGCTCAATTTTCTCTTACACTAAATTATCTCACACTTTTACAAGCAATTTTTATTGCCTTTTTGCACCGATGACAACTAACTTGAGGGATCTTGCTCAATCCCTAGGTAGGTATGGTGGACACTTGAAAAAGATTTGGGTTTAAGGGTTTTGGGATGCACAAGTAGTATCTCTACTTAGTACGAAATTTTTGGCTAGCAAAGATAGGGGAAAACATCACATGTTAAAGGATCTGTGACAATATGACTTCTATGTGAATATAAACAAACATAAATCACTAAGTTGTCTTCCTTGTCCAACATCAAAAAATTTGGCATATAATATTTTGATGAGGGCTCACAATCACAAAAGATTTCTAGGATAGTATATCTATATGTGAATCTTCTCTTCCCTTATTAATTCTTTCATGAGTTTCATCATTGACGAATGCTATGTTTGTCAATCTCTAATAAAATTTTCTACTTATACGTTTCCTTATGTGGTGCCATCACCTACCATAGGATTAGTATATGATCTTGTTGGTTTATTTCCTTTCTTCATTTATTTCCTTTCTCTTTTTATTTCTTTATTTCTTTTCTTTATTTGCAACATGAAAGTAAAGAAAGCAAAAACTCAAACTAACTTTATCATATAACGTGCACACGATTACCAGGATAGATCACTAAGCAATCTCTTAAATAAGAAAGGATCGAACTAAACTTTATTTCATCTAAAAGCAGATGATCGAACTAAAATAAGTAAAATCAAAAAGATAGTGGGATGATACGATACCGGGGCACCTTCCCCAAGCTTGGCGGAAGCCAAGGGGAGTGCCCATACTCGATACTCAATTTTCTTTTGGTGGTGAAGAAGATGATGGTGGTGATGAAGCGATCCTATCCTTAAGGATCAAGAGGTTCTCCAGCCGTCACATGACACTCCTGAGATGGATGATATGCTCTTGATGCAGAATATTTTCGATAGTAAGATACTTATTCTGTATGTGAACTATTTCAATGACGTGAAAAGCCTCAATCTTAGCGGGAGTAAGATGAGGAAGGTAGGGTTTAAGGATATCCTCTTCCTCCTCCTCGGCCAGCAGCTCTCATGCTGCCACCGGGGGTGAATCCAATGTAGCTTTCTTGCCCTTATCTCCCTTGAGGGCATCCATAGGCTCCTCCTACTTCCTCTCGATCTTGATGAGTCAAGCATCTTCTTCCATGTTGTTTGAGGAGCAAGAAGACATGATGCTTAGCTTGATAAACCTGACCAGAAACAGCAAGGAAAGAGAACATAGGATTTCTTCGCGATACGGTGATCAACAGGTTCAGGAAGTATATATAGATTTTTTATCTTGGAGGACAAGTATATGGTAGAAAAACGGAGTACGGAAGGTGTCCCAGGTGGGCACAACCCACCTGGGCACGCATGCCTGGCGCGCCCTGGTGTCTTGTGCCCACGAGGGGATGCTTCCTGGAAGTTTCTTTATTTCCAAAATTTTAAAATATTCTGAAACTGATAAAAAGTATTTTTGCAGATTTTCCGGAGTACGTTTACTTACCGTATCACATACCTCTTTATTTTCATGATTCTGGAGTGTTCTGGAAGGACTCTTTAATGTGTTCTTCCGGTGTCATGGTTTGGATAATATTACTTTCAACATTGATAGGCGTACCTGAGATATAATGCTTTATTCGTTGCCCATTCACAACCTTCGGGTTAGTACCTTCAAAGTTATTTATTTTGATGGCTCCAGACCGGTAAACCTCCTCGATGATGTATGGGCCTTCCCATTTCGAAAGGAGCTTTCCTGCAGAAAAATCTAAAACAAGAGTTGTACAAAAGAAGATATTCTCCATCTTTAAACTCACGCTTTTGAATTCTTTTGTCATGCCATCTTTTAACTTTTTCTTTGAATAACTTTGCATTCTCATAAGCTTGGGTTCTCCATTCATCTAAGGAGCCGATATCAAATAATCTTTTTTCACCAGCAAGTTTGAAATCATAATTGAGTTCTTTAACTGCCCAATATGCTTCATGGTCTAATTCAAGCGGCAAATGACAAGCTTTACCATTAGCCATTTTATAAGGAGACATACCCGTAGGATTTTTATATGCTATTCTATAAGCCCAAAGTGCATCATCTAATTTCTTAGACCAATTCTTCCTGGACCTATTAATAGTCTTTTGCAAAATTAATTTTATTTCTCTGTTGCTAAGTTCAACTTGACCACTAGACTGGGGATGATAGGGTGATGCAATTCTATGATTAACATCATACTTAGCAAGCATTTTACGGAAAGCACCATGAATAAAGTGTGAACCACCATCAGTCATTAAATATCTAGGGACTCCAAACCTTGGGAAAATAACTTCCTTAAGCACTTTAATAGAGGTGTTGTGATCAGCACTACTAGTTGGAATAGCTTCTACCCATTTAGTAACATAATCAACAGCAACCAAAATATGTGTATACCCATTAGAGGAAGGAAAAGGTCCGTTGTAATCAAATCCCCAACTATCAAATTGTTCAATAGCAAGTGAATAATTCATAGGCATTTCTTGACGCTTACCGATATTACCTATTCTTTGACATTCATCACAAGAAGAGACAAACTTACGGGCATCCTTGAAGAGAGTAGGCCAATAGAATCCAGATTGCGATACCTTGTGAGTAGTTCTATCTCCATCATGATGCCCTCCATAATCCTCAGAGTGACATTTCCGTAGGATTTGTCCCTGTTCATGCTTAGGTACACAATGCCTAATAATACCATCTACTCCTTTATAAAGATGTTGGTCATCCCAAAAGTAATGTCTTAAATCATAGATCAATTTTTTCTTTTGCTGGTATGTAAAGCTAGGTGGTAAATATTTAGCAACATTGTAATTAGCATAGTTAGCATACCAAGGAGTACCATTAGCAACATTTATTGCAGCTAGCTGCTCATCAGGAAAATTATCATCATTAGGTAGTGGGTCATCAAGCACATTTTCAAGACTAGACAAATTATCAGGTACGGGGTTCTCAGCTCCTTTTCTATCAATGATATGTAAATCAAATTCTTGTAACAAGAGAACCCAATGAATAAGTCTAGGTTTAGCATCTTTCTTTTCCATAAGATATTTAATAGTAGCATGGTCTGTGTGAATAGTTACTTTGGAATCAACAATATAAGGTCTAAATTTATCACAAGCAAACACCAATGCTAAGAATTATTTTTCAGTAGTAGCATAATTTCTTTGAGAACTTTCTAGAGTTTTACTAGCATAATGAATAATATTAAGTTTCTTATCAACTATTTGTCCTGGAGCAGCACCAACAGCATAATCACTAGCATCACACATAATTTCAAAAGGCAAGTTCCAATTAGGTGGTTGAACAATACGTGCAGATATTAAGGCTTTCTTGAGTGTTTCAAAGGCTTCTAAACAATCATCATAAAAAACAAAAGGAATATCCTTTTGCAAAAGATTAGTAAGAGGCCTAGAAATTTTAGAAAAGTCTTTGATAAATCTCCTATAGGAACCAGCATGACCTAGGAAACTATGAATACCATTGATGTCCTTAGGACATGGCATTTTCTCAATTGCGTCAACTTTAGGTCGGTCCACTTCAATACCTCTTTCATAAATTTTATGACCCAAGACAATGCCTTCATTAACCATAAAGTGGCACTTCTCCCAATTCAAGACCAGATTTGTTTGTTCATGACGTCTACTACACAACCTTCTTCTTGTAGAAGTTGTTGGGCCTCCAAGTGTAGAGGTTTGTAGGACAGTAGCAAATTTCCCTCAAGTGGATGACCTAGGGTTTATCAATCCATGGGAGGTGTACGATGAAGATGGTCTTTCTCAAATAACCCTGCAACCAAATAACAAAGAGTCTCTTGTTTCCCCAACACACCCAATACAATGGTAAATTGTATAGGTGCACTAGTTCGGCGAAGAGATGGTGATACAAGTGCAATATGGATGGTAGATATAGGTTTTTGTAATATGAAATTACAAAACAGCAAGGTAACTAATGATAAAAGTGAGCCAAAACGGTATTACAATGCGTTGAAACAAGGCCTAGGGTTCATACTTTCACTAGTGCAAGTTCTCTCAACAAGGATAACATAATTAGATCATATAAGTATCCCTCAACATGCAACAAAGAGTCACTCCAAAGTCGCTAATAGCGGAGAACAAACGATGAGATTATTGTAGGGTACGAAACCACCTCAAAGTTATCCTTTCTGATCGACCTATTCAAGAGTCCGTGGTAAAATAACACAAAGCTATTCTTTTCGTCCGATCTATCCTAGAGTTTGTACTAGAATAACACCTTAAGACACAAATCAACCAAAACCCGGGTTTATGTATTTATAGGAATTTTTGGCGTCAGGAACAAGTCAGGGGGTTCCGCGAGTCTTCCACGAGATAGGGCGGCGTGCCCGGGGGGTAGGGCGTGCCCCCCACCCTCGCGGACGGCCCGGGACTCTTCTGGCCCAACTCTTTTACTCCGGGGGCATCTTTTGGTCCATAAAAAATCATCAAAATTTTGGTATTCCTTTTCGGTAGAACTCAAAAACAAGGAAAAAAAGAAATTGGCACTGGGCTCTAGGTTAATAGGTTAGTCCCAAAAATCATATAAAATACCATATAAATGCATATAAAACATCCTAGATGGATAATATAATAGCATGGAACAATCAAAAATTATAGATACGTTGGAGGCGTGTCAAGCATCCCCAATCTTAATTCCTACTCATCCTCGATTAGGTAAATGATAAAAACAGAATCTTTGATGTGGAATGCTACCTAACAAAATTTTCAATGTAATTTTCTTTATTGTGGCATGAATATTCAGATCCGAAAGATTAAAGACAAAAGTTTAATATTGACATAAAAACAATAATACGTCAAGCATACTAATCAAGCAATTATGTCTTCTCAAAATAACATAGCCAAAGAAAGCTCATCCCTACAAAATCATATAGTTTGGCCATGCTTCATTTTCGTCACACCAAGTGCTCCGATCATGCACAACCCCGATAACAAGCCAAGCAATTGTTTCATACTTTAGTATTCTCAAACTTTTTCAACTTTCATGCAATACATGAGCATGAGGCATGGACATAGCACTATAGGTGGAACATAATATGATGATGGAGGTTGTGTGGAGAAGATAAAAAGGAGAAAGTCTCATCGACGCGGCTAATCAATGGGCTAGGGAGATTCCCATCAATTGATGTCAATGTGAGGAGTAGGGATTGCCATGCAACAGAGGCACTAGAGCTATAAATGTATGAAAGCTCAACAAAAGAAACTAAGTGGGTGTGCATCCAACTTGCTTGCTCACGAAGACCTAGGGCATTTTGAGGATGCCAATTATAGGAATATACAAGCCAAGTTCTATAATGAAAAATTCCCACTAGTATATGAAAGTGACAAAATAAGAGACTCTTTATCATGAAGATCATGGTGCTACTTTGAAGCACAAGTGTGGTAAAAGGATAGTAGAATTGCCCGTTCTCTCTTTTTCTCTCTTTGTTTTTGTTTTTTTGGCCTTCTCTTTTTTTGGCCTTTCTCTTTTTTTGCTTCACATGGGATAATGATCTAATAATGAAGATCATCACACTTCTATTCATTTACAACTCAAAGATTACAACTTGATACTTAGAACTAAAATATGACTCTATATGCGTGCCTCCGGCGGTGTACCGGGATGTGCAATGAATCAAGAGTGACATGTATGAAAAATTTATGAATGGTGGCTTTGCCACAAATACAATGTCAACTACATGATCATGCAAGGCAATATGACAATGATGGATCGTGTCATAATAAACGGAACGGCGGAAAGTTGCATGGCAATATATCTCAGAGTGGCTATGGAAATGCCATAATAGGTAGGTATGGTGAGGAAGGTAAATGGTGGGTTTATGGTACCGGTGAAAGTTGCGCGGTACTAGAGAGGCTAGCAATGGTGGAAGGATGAGAGTGCGTATAATCCATGGACTCAACATTAGTCATAAAGAACTCACATACTTATTGCAAAAATCTACAAGTGAACAAAAACGAAGCACTACGTGCATGCTCCTAGGGGGATAGATTGGTAGCAAAAGACCATCGCTCATCCCCGACCGCCACTCATAAGGAAGACAATCAAAGAAATACCTCATGCTTCAAATTTGTTACACAACGGTTACCATACGTGCATGCTACGAGACATGCAAACCTCAACACACGTATTTCTCAAATTCACAATTACTCAACTAGCATGAGTCTAATGTCACCATCTTTATATCTCAAAACAATTATCAAGTATCAAACTTCTCATAGTATTCAATGCACTCTATATAAAAGTTTTTATTATATCCCTCTTGGACGCCTATCATATTAGGACTAAATTCATAACCAAAGAAAATTACCATGCTGTTCTAAAGGACTCTCAAAATAATATAAGTGAAGCAAGAGAGTTCATCTATTTCTTCAAAATAAAACTACCGCCATGCTCTAAAAAGATATAAGTGAAGTACTAGAGCAAACGACAAACTACTCCAAAAGATATAAGAGAAGATCAATGAGTAGTCGAATAATTATGCAACTATGTGAAGACTCTCTAACATTTAAGAATTTCAGATCTTGGTATTTTATTTAAATAGCAAGAAAAACGAAATAAAATAAAATGACGCTCCAAGCAAAACACATAGCATGTGGTGAATAAAAATATAGCTCCAAGTAAAGTTACCGATGAACGAAGATGAAAGAGGGGATGCCATCCGGGGCATCCCCAAGCTTAGGCTCTTGGTTGTACTTGAATATTACCTTGGGGTGCCTTGGGCATCCCCAAGCTTAGGATCTTGCCACTCCTTATTCCGTAGTCCATCGAATTTTTACCCAAAACTTGAAAACTTCACAACACAAAACTTAACAGAAAAATCGTAAGCTCCGTTAGTATAAGAAAATGAATCACCACTTAGGTACTATTGTGAACTCATTCTAAATTCATATTGATGTAATATCTACTGTATTCCAACTTCTCTATGGTTCATACCCTCCGATAGTACTCATAGATTCATCAAAATAAGCAAACAACACATATAGAACACAATCTGTCAAAACAGAATAGTCTGTAGAAATCTGGATGTTTGGAATACTTCTGTAACACCAAAAATCCTGAGAAATTAGGAAGTCCTAAATAATTTGTATATTTATCTACTGCAGTTGGATTTGGTATTTTATCGCTCGCTGGTAAAAAATGAAAATTTATGTTTTTTCAGCAAGATCAAATAACAATCACCCAAGAAGATCATAAAGGCTTTACTTGGCGCAAATACTAATTAAAACATAAGACCACAGCTAACCAGAGGCTAGGTAGATTATTTGTTACCTCCCAACAAGCGCTATCGTTTAATGCCCCGAGCTAGGCATGATGATTTCAATGATGCTCACATAAAAGATAAGAATTGAAACATAAAGAGAGCATCATGAAGACTATGACTAGCAAATTTAAGTCTAACCCACTTCCTATGCATAGGGATTTTGTGGGAAAACAACTTGTGGGAACAAGAATCAACTTGCAAAGGAAGGTAAAACAAGGATAACTTCAAGATTTTCAACATATAGAGAGGAAACTTGATATCATTGCAATTTCTACAAACATATATTCCTCCCTCATAATAATTTTCAGTAGCATCATGGATGAATTCAACAATATAAATATCACATAAAGCACTATTTTCATGATGCACAAGCATATAAATTTTATTACTCTCCACATGAGCAAAATTCTTCTCATTTTGAATAGTGAGAGTAAACTCAACGAACTAACTATCATGTGAGGCATAATCCAATTGAAAATTAAAGTAATGATGACAAGTTTAATGGTTATAATTATTCTTTATAGCATACATGTCATCACAATAATCATCATAGATAGCAACTTTTTCTCATAATCAATTGGAACCTCTTCCGAAATAGTGGATTCATCACTAAATAAAATCACGACCTCTCTGAATCCACTTTCATAATTATCATAATAAGATTCAACACCCTCCAAAAAAGTGGGATCATTACTTCCTAAAGTTGACACTCTTCCAAACCCACTTTCATCAATATAATCATCATAAATAGGAGGCATGCTTTCATCATAAAAAATATTCTCATCAAAACTTGGGGGACTAAAATATCATATTCATCAAACATAGCATCCCCAAGCTTGTGGCTTTGCATATCATTAGCATCATGGGTATTCAAAGAATTCAAACTAACAACATTGCAGTCATGCTCATCATACAAAAATTTAGTGCCAAACATTCTAATGCACACTTCTTCTAACACTTTGGCACAATTATCGGAATCCTTATTTTCACGAAAGACATTAAAAAGATGAACAATATGAGCAACCTTAATTCCATTTTTTTGTAATTTTCTTTTATAAACTAAACTAGTGATAAAACAAGAAACTAAATGATTCGATTGCAAGATGTAAAGATATACCTTCAATCGCTAACCTCCCCGGCAATGGCGCCAGAAAAGAGCTTGATGTCTACTACACAACCTTCTTCTTGTAGACGTTGCTGGGCCTCCAAGTGCAGAGGTTTGTAGGACACTAGCAAATTTCCCTCAAGTGGATGACCTAAGATTTATCAATCCGTGGGAGGCATAGGATGAAGATGGTCTCTCTCAAACAACCCTGCAACCAAATAACAAAGAGTCTCTTGTGCCCCCAACACACCCAATACAATGGTAAATTGTATAGGTGCACTAGTTTGGCAAAGAGATGGTGATACAAGTGCAATATGGATGGTAGATATAGGTTTTTGTAATCTGAAATTATAAAAACAGCATTGTAACTAATGATAAAAGTGAGCAAAAATGGTATTGCAATGCGTTGAAACAAGGCCTAGGGTTCATACTTTCACTAGTGCAAGTTCTCTCAACAAGGATAACATAATTAGATCATATAACTATCCCTCAACATGCAATGAAGAGTCACTCCAAAGTCACTAATAACAGAGAACAAACGAAGAGATTATTGTAGGGTACGAAACCACCTCAAAGTTATCCTTTCTGATCGATCTATTCAAGAGTCCGTAGTAAAATACACGAAGCTATTCTTTCCGTTCGGTCTATCCTAGAGTTCGTACTAGAATAACACCTTAAGACACGAATCAACCAAAACCCTAATGTAACCTAGATACTCCAGTGTCACCTCAAGTATCCGTGGGTATGATTATACGATATGTATCACACAATCTCAGATTCATCTATTCAACCGACACAAAGAACTTCAAAGAGTGCCCCAAAGTTTCTACCGGAGAGTCAACATGAAAACGTGTGCCAACCCCTATGCATAAGTTCACGAGGTGATAGAACATTCAAGTTGATCACCAAGACATATGTCAAGTGAATCACATGAATATCCCATTGTCACCACAGATAGGCACATGCAAGACATACATCAAGTGTTCTCAAATCCTTAAAGACTCAATCCGATAAGATAACTTCAAAGGGAAAACTCAATCCATTACAAGAGAGTCGAGGGGGAGAAACATCATAAGATCCAACTATAATAGCAAAGCTCGCGATACATCAAGATCGTGCTGAATCAAGAACACGAGAGAGAGAGAGATCAAACACATAGCTACTGGTACATACCCTCATCCCCGAGGGTGAACTACTCCGTCCTCGTCATGGAGAGCGTCGGGATGATGAAGATGGCCATCGGAGAGGGATTCCCCCTCCCGCAGGGTGCCGGAACGGGTCTAGATTGGTTTTCGGTGGCTATAGAGGCTTGTGGCGGCGGAACTCCCGATCTAGGTTATTTTCTGGAGGTTTCTGTATTTATAGGAATTTTTGGTGTCGGGAACAATTTGGGGGGGGGGGGGGTCCCCGAGTCGTCCACGAGATAGGGCGGCGCGCTTTGGGGGGTAGGGCGCACCCCTCACCCTTGTGGACGGCCTGGGACTCTTCTGGCCCAACTCTTTTACTTCGGGGGTTTCTTTTGGTCCATAAAAATTCATCAAAAATTGGCACGTCAATTGGACTCCGTTTGGTATTCCTTTTCTGTAAAACTCAAAAATAAGGAAAAAACAAAAAATTGGCACTGGTCTAGGTTAATAGGTTAGTCCCAAAAATCATATAAAATACCATATAAATGCATATAAAACATCCCAGATGGATAATATAATAGCATGGAACAATCAAAAATTATACATACGTTGGAGACCTGCCAGTTCACATCTCTGCAAAACTCGTCAAGATTTCTTAAAAAATCATCAAAAGACTTCCCATAAACAGAAAAGTCATCCATGAAAACCTCAATAATCTTTTCACAGAAGTCAGAGAATATAGCAGTCTGATACGTCTCCAATGTATCTATAATTTTTTATTGTTCCATGCTCTTATATTATCAATCATGGATGTTTTATAATAATTTTATAGCCATTTTATATCATTTTTCGGTACTAACCTATTGACATAGTGCTAAGTGCGAGTTCCTGTATTTTCCGTGTTTTTTACATCGCAGAAAATCAATATCAAACGGAGTCCAAATGCCACAAAATTTTATGGAGATTTTTTATGGACCAGAAGGAACATGTTGGGCCCTGGTTGCACCTAGGGGAGTCCCGAGGAGGGGACAACCCACCAGGGTGCGCCAGGAGGCCCATGCGCGCCTTGGTGGGTTGTGCCCACCTTGGGTGCCCCCGGACTGCCTCTTTGCTCTATAAATGCCCCCAAAATCCCAAAACAATTCATCCAGCCACCGTAGAGTTCAGAACCACCAGATCCAATCTAGACACCATCTCGGATGGGGTTCACCACCTCCATTGGTGCCTCTCTGATGATGCGTGAGTAGTTCTTTGTAAAGCTTCGGGTCCATCGTTAGTAGCTAGATGGCTTCATCTCTCTCTCTTGATTCTCAATACAATGGTCTCTTGGAGATCCATATGATGTAACTCTTTTTGCGGTCTGTTTGTTGGGATCTGATGAACTTTGAGTTTATAATCAGTCATATCTTTTTATATCCATGAAAGTTATTTGAGTTTATTTGATCTCTTATATGCATGATCTCTTATAACCTCGTATTTCTTCTCCGATATTTTGGTTTTGTTTGGCCAACTTGATCCATTTATCTTGTAATGGGAAGAGGTGCTCGGTAGTGGGTTTGATCTTATGGTGCTTGATCCTAGTGACAGAAAGGGAACCAACACATATGTATCGTTGCTACTAAGGATAAAAAGACGGGATCTCTATCTACACAATAGATAAATGGATCTTGTCTACATCATGTCATCGTTCTTATTGCATTACTCCCTTTTTCCATGAATTTAATACACTAGATGCATGTTGGATAGCGGTCGATGCGTGGAGTAATAGTAGTAGATGCAGGCAGGAGTCGGTCTACTAATCTTGGACGTGATGCCTATGTAATGATCATTTCCTAGATATCGCCATAATTATTTCAGGTTCTATCAAGTGCCCAATAGTAATTTGTTTACCCATCGTTTGCTATCTTTCTCGAGAGAAGCCACTAGTGAAACCTACGGCCCCCGGGTCTTCTTCCTCATATATTTGCTTGCGATCTACTTTTCCTTTGAATTTTTATTCAGATATATTAAACCAAAAATACAAAAATACTTTTCTACACTTTATTATATTTGTGATCTATTATTTCAATCTACTACAATTTTCTGGCATCGTTACCCGAAAGGGATTGACAACCCCTTTAACACGTCGGGTTGCGAGGTGTTGTTATTTGTGTGCAGGTGTTGTTTATGTTGTGTTGCCTGGTTCTCCTACTGGTCCGATAACCTTGGTTTCTTCACTAAGGGAAATACCTACCGTCACTGTGCTGCATCATCCCTTCCTCTTTGGGGAAATATCAACATAGTCCTAGCCGACAGGAGCCATTCTGGCGCTATAGTCAGAGAGCGATCAAAAGGAATTTCTGGCGCCGTTGCCGAGGAGGATCTTCTTCACAACCAGGTTCCTAATCACAAATCTCATCTACTCGCAATTTACGTTATTTGCCATTTGCCTCTCGTTTTCCTCTCCCCCACTTCACAAAAATTTGATGTTTTATTCTCCTCTCTTTTTCCGTTCGCAGTTTTCTTGGCGGATCTGTTTTTGAGTGTAGTCTTGTTGTGTGGTCATCATGATTCAAGAGAACACCAAGTTATGTGATTTCTCAAATACCAACAATAATGATTTTATTTGCACTCTTCTTGCTCCTCCCGCCACTAGTGTGGAGACTTGTGATATTAATACTGCTTTGCTGAATCTTGTTATGAATTACCAATTTTCCAGTACTCCTAATGAGGATGTCGCGTCCCATCTTAATACCTTCATGGAATTATGTGATATGCAAAAGAAAGAAGATGTGGTCAATGATGTGGTCAAGATGAAATCATTTCCGTTTTCTTTGCGTGATTCTGCAAAAAATTGGTTCTTTTCTTTGCCTCGCAATAGTATCAATTCTTTGAATAAGTGCAAAGATGCTTTTATAACTAAGTATTTTCCTCCCACAAAAATTATTTCCCTTAGAACCCAGATCATGAATTTCAAGAAAATTGAACATGAGCATGTTGCACAATCTTTGGAAAGGATGAAAATGATGCTAAGGAATTGGCCCAACTCATGGGTTAAATCTTTGGATGATCATACACAAATTTTATGTTGGGTTGAATTTCATTTCTCGTAATCTTTTAGATTCTGCCGCGGGTGGTACCTTTATGGAAATTACTTTGGGTGAAGCCACCAAATTGCTTGACAATATCATGGCAAATTATTCGCAGTGGCATACCAAAACGGCTCCTACTAGTAAAAAAAGTTAATTCGGTTGAAGAAATTTCTTCTTTGAGTAGAAAAGTTGATGCTCTTGTGAAATTGGTTTCTAGTAGTAGTGCTCCTATTGATCTTAATGATATGCCTTTGTCTACTTTGATTGAGCAAAATAGTGATGCCATAGATGTGAATTTTATCTCTCGGAATAATTTCAACAAAAATGCTTATAGAGGTAATTTTAATCCTAGGCCTTTTCCTAGTACTTCCTCTAATAACTATGGTAATTCCTATGGAAGTGAATCTTATAATAGTAATAGGAACACCTCTGATCTTGAGAATAATATTAAAGAATTTATCGACACGCAAAAAAAATTCAACACTTCCATAGAAGAAAAGTTCAATAAGATTGATGATTTATCTAGAAGTGTTGATAGAATTGCTCATGATGTGGAAAATCTCAAGGTGAAATTTTGTGTGCCTAAAGTAGATGATTCAATTGAAGCTCTTTATGTTTCTATGGATGAAAGTAAGAAAAGACCGCTATGCTTAGAGCTAAAAGAGAATTTTTAGAAAATGTGTTTTCTAGTGAATTCTTTCACAAAAGTGATGAAGATCTTAAAATGATTGGTGTTTATTCTATTGATATTTTGTTTAGTAAAGTTAATATTGATGAAAAAGGGACTGTAGAAGAGTCAACTTTAGGTAGAAGGCGTCCCAATATTTCGGAGGGTGAAAATCTTGTTGAAAAAATTGATGAAAGTGGGTTTGAAGAGGTCCAAACTTTAGCTAGTGATGTGCCCACTCTTTTGGATTACAAAGACTTTAATTAAGATAGTTTCTCTTTGATTGATTGCATTTCTTTGTTGAAATCCATGATAAATTCACCCCATGCTTATGAACAAAATAAAGCTTTTACAAAACATATTGATGATGCTATGATGAAAGTTCTTGAAGAAAAAATGGAATTAGAAGTATAAATTACTAGAAAATTGCATGATGAATGGGAATCTACTATCAAAGTCAAGATTAAAAATTATGAGTGTTTTGCTTTGTGTTACTTGGGTGCTAGTGTTTCTACAATTCCGAAATCTTTATGTGATGTGCTTGGTCTTACTAATCTTAAAGAATGTTCTCTGAATTTGCACTTGGCGGATTCTACTATCAAAAATACTATGGGAAGAATTAATGATGTTATTATTATTGCAAATAGGAATTATGTGCCCATACATTTTATTGTTCTTGGTATTAGTTGCAATCCGTCTTGTCCAATTATTCTTGATAGACCGTTTTTACGCACTATCGGTGTCGTGATTGATATGAAAGAAGGCAATATTAAGTTACAATTTCCTTTGAGGAAGGGTATGGAACACTCTCCTAGGACTATAATTAAGCCACCCTATGAATCAATCATGAGGGCATCTTATGGATCTCGAACCAAAGATGACAAAACTTAGATCCTTGCTTTATGCCTAGCTAAGGGCGTAAAACTATAGTGCTTGTTGGGAGGCAACCCAATGATAAATTTTATTTTTTATTTTTGCTTCCTGTTATTGTGTGTTAGCCTAATTATGCTAATGTTATGATTGTGCTTTTTGTGTTTTAATTAGTGTTTGTGCCAAGTAAAGTCTTTAGGATTTTCTTGGGTGATAGTTGTTTGATCTTGCTAAAAAAATAGAAACTTTTACGCTCACCAAATGAATTTTCAACTTTTACCAGAGAGAGATAAAATACTCATTCCACTTGCAGTACATCAACATACAAATTTCTCAGGTCATCCTAATTTTTTAGAATTTTTGAAGTTACAGAAGTATTCGAAATAGTCAGATTGCTACAGAATGTTTTGTTTTGACAGATTCTGTTTTCTTTTTGTTGTGTGCTCATTTTGATGGCTCTATGGTTTTATTTGATGAGTTTTTGCCATAGAAAAATTTGAATACAGTAGATATAATACAAAAACAAAATATCAATTGGTTTGATACAGTACTTATAGTAGTGGTTTATTATTCTTATACTAACAGATCTAACGAAGGTTATGTTGAGTTTTGTGTGATTGAAGTTTTCAAGTTTTGGGTTATCTTACGATGAATGAAGGAAAGATGGAAGAGCCTAAGCTTGGGGATGCCCCGGCGTCCCAAGCTAGTATCCAAGAATGAGCAACCAACAACTATAGATATTTTACTCGAGACTATATTTTTATTCGTCACATGATATGTGTTTTGCTTGGAGCGTCTTGTATGATATGTGTCTTTGCTTCTTTTATTTTGTGTTTTAAGTCATCAATCCTTGCTGGACACACCTATTTTAGAGAGCCAAAATTATGTCATGACTTGTTAGAATTGCTCTCTATGCTTCACTTAAATCTTTTATGAACTAGGACTTGCTGTAGTGCTTCACTTATATATTTTTTAGCACGGTGTGCTTAGTATTTTTGAAGAAATGCTCTCTTGCTTCACTTAGATTTATTTGAGAGTTAGTAAAATTTTGAAGAAATTATCTCTTGCTTCACACAAATTATTTTGAGAGAAAGAAATATTATGCTGATGATCTTCACTTATATTTGTTTTAGCTTATGAAAAGTGACACATGAAAAGTAGTCCCAAAGTGATATATATCCAAGAAGGATAAATAAAAGAATAATGTCATGAAGATCATTGGACAAAATAAACTTGATTCTTAGTAATAGTTTTGAGATATCATGATGTGATATGTGAGTTATGTTGATGAGTAATTATGCTCTAGTAGGAATATTGGTGTTAAGGTTTGTGATTCCTGAAGCATGAACGTATAGTCTCTCGCTATCCTATGATGTTGGAGCATGATTTATTTTTGATTGTCTTCGTTATGAGTGGCGGTCGGGGACGAGCGATGGTCTTTTCCTACCAATCTATCCCCCTAGGGGCATGCGTAGTAGTATTTTGCTTTGAGGGCTAATAAACTTTTGCAATAAGTATATGAGTTCTTTATGACTAATGTGAGTCCATGGATAATACACACTCTTACCTTTTCGCAATTTGCTAGCCTCTACGGTACCGTGCATTGCCCTTTCTCACATTGAGACATGGTGCAAACTTCGCAGGTGCATCCAAACCATGTAATATGATACGCTCTATCACACATAAGCCTCATTATATCTTCCTCAAAACAGCCACCATACCTACCTATTATAGCTTTTCCATGGCCATTCCAAGATATATTGACATGCAATATCACCGCTTCCGTTTGATGAGTTGAGCATTCATTGTCATATTGCTTTGCATGATCATATAGCTGACATAGTGTTTGTGGCTCAGCCACCGTTCATCATTTTTCATACATGTTACGCTAGATCATTGCCAGAAGCACTCATATAGAGTCATATTTTGTCATAGGCAGCGAGTTGTAATTTTTGTTTCTTTTGAGTTATAAGTAAATAGAAGTGTGATGATCATCATTAATCATTTTTTAAGCAGTGCCTCAGTGAGGAAAGGATGTTGGAGACTATGATTACCCCACAAGTCGGGATGAGACTCCGGACAATGAGAGAAGAAAAAAGAAAAAGAAAAAAAGAAAAAAAAGAAAAAAAACATATAATAAACAAAGAGAGAAGGGGCATTGATAGTATCCTTTACCACACTTGTGCTTCAAAGTAGCACGATGATTTGCATATGGAATGGAGAGTCATCTATGTTGTCACTTTCATATACTAGTGAGAATTTTTTATTTTAGGATTAGATGCACACCCACTTAGTTTTCATATTGAGCTTTCATACACTTATAGCTCTTAGTGCATTCGTTGCATGGCAATCCCTACTCCTCATGTTGATATCGATCGATGGGCATCTCCATAGCCCGTAGGTTAGCCGCATCGACGTGAGACTTTCTTACTTTTTTGTCTTCTCTATATTTACCCATATCATCATACTCTATTTCACCCATAGTGCTATATCCATGGCTTGCGCTCATGTATTGCATAAGAGTTGGAAAAGCTGAAGCGCGTTGAAGAGTACAACCCAATTGCTCGGCTTGTCATCGGGGTTGTGCATGATAAATACTTTGTGTTACTTTGATATTTTAATATAACATGACAAGACTATATGAAGGGATAACTTATTTTAGCATTGATATTTTGAAAGACATGGTTGCTTGTTGATATGCTTGAGTATCTAAATTATTATGTCAACACTAGACTATTGCTTTGAATCACATAAAAGTCCAATTCTCCATGCTATAAAGAAAAGAATATGATATGACATGTTAAAACAGCACTCCACATCAAAAATTCTGTTTTTATCACTTACCTACTCGAGGACGAGTAGGACTTAAGCTTGGGGATGCTGATACGTCTCCAACGTATCTATAATTTTTGATTGTTCCATGCTGTTATATTATCAATCTTGGATGTTCTATAATCATTTTATAGTTATTTTATATCATTTTTGGTACTAACCTATTGACATAGTGCCAAGTGTCAGTTCCTGTTTTTTTCGTGTTTTTAAATCGCAGAAAATCAATATCAAACGGAGTCCAAATGCCATGAAACTTTACGGAGATTTTTTATGGACCAGAAGGAACATGTTGGGCCATGGTTGCACCTGGGGGGAGTCTCGAGGAGGGGACAACCGACCAGGGCGCGCCAGGAGGCCCAGGCGCGCCCTGGTGGGTTGTGCCCACCTCGGGTGCCCCCCGGACCACCTCTTTGCTCTATAAATACCCCAAAAATCCCAGAACCTTAGGGGAGTCGACGAAATATTCATCCAGCTGCCACAAAGTCCAGAACCACCAGATCCAATCTAGACACCATCACAGATGGGGTTCACCACCTCCATTGGTGCCTCTTTGATGATGCATGAGTAGTTCTTTGTAGACCTTCGGGACCGTAGTTAGTAGCTAGATGGCTTCATCTCTCTGTCTTGATTCTCAATACAATGGTCTCTTGGCGATCCATATGATGTAACTCTTTTGCCGTGTGTTTGTTGGGATCTGATCAACTTTGAGTTTATGATCAGTCATATCTTTTTCTATCCATGAAATTTATTTGAGTTTGTTTGATCTCTTATATGCATGATCTCTTATAGCCTCGTATTTCTTCTCCGATATTTGGGTTTTGTTCGGCCAACTTGATCTATTTACTTGCAATGGGAAGAGGTGCCCAGTAGTAGGTTCGATCTCACTTGCAACCGACACATATGTATCATTGCTACTAAGGATAAAAAGACGGGATCTATATATACGCAATAGATAAATGAATCTTGTCTACATCATGTCATTGTTCTTATTGCATTACTCTATTTTTCCATGAACTTAATACACTAGATGCATGTTGGATAGCGGTCCATGTGTGGAGTAGTAGTAGTAGATGCAGGCAGGAGTCGGTCTACTAATCTTGGACGTGATGCCTATGTAATGATCATTGTCTGGATATCGTCATAATTATTTGAGGTTCTATCAATTGCACAACAATAATTTGTTTACCCACCGTTTGGTATCTTTCTCGAGAGAAACCACTAGTGAAACCTATGGCACCCGGGTCTTCTTCCTCATATATTTGTTTGCGATCTACTTTTCCTTCGCATTTTTATTCAGATCTATTAAACAAAAAATACAAAAATACTTTGTTGCACTTTATTATTTTTGCCATCTATTATTTCAATCTACTACAATTTTCTGGCATCGTTGCCCAAAAGGGACTGACAACCCCTTTAACACGTCGGGTTGCGAGGTGTTGTTATTTGTGTGCAGATGTTGTTTACGCTGTGTTGCTTGGGTCTCCTACTGGTTAGGTAACCTTGGTTTCTTCACTGAGGGAAATACCTACCGTCGATGTGCTGCATCATCCCTTCCTCTTTGGGGAAATACCGACATAGTCCTAGCAGACTGGAGCTTCTCTAGCGCTATAGTCAGAGAGCAATCACAGTCATACATCTTTGAAAGGTAGCAGGTGCATTACATAAACCAAAAGCATACATCTATAAGAATAAGTTCCAAAGGGACAAGTAAAAGTAGTCTTTTCTTGATCACGTTGAGAGACTGTTATTTGTGAAAAGCCAGAGTATCCATCTAGGAAGCAAAAGTGTGTGTTCTTAGATAATCTTTCAAGCATTTGATCAATAAAAGGCAAGGGGTAATGATCTTTTCTAGATGCTTTGTTTAATTTTCTGTAATCAATTACCATTCTATAGCCTGTAACAATTCGTTGTGGAATAAGTTCATTTTTATCATTAGGAACAACAGTAATACCTCATTTCTTAGGGACACAATGAATGAGACATACCCATCTACTATCAGCTATAGGATAGATTATACCTGCTTCCAGAAGTTTTAAGATTTCCATTCTTACCACTTCCTTCATTTTTGGATTCAACCAACGTTGGTGACCAACAACGGGTTTAGCATCAGGTTCCATATTAATTTTTTGCTGACATAGATTGGGACTAATGCCCTTTAAATCATCAAGAGTATATCCAATAGCAGCCTGGTGCTTCCTCAGAACTTTCCATAATCTTTCTTCTTCATGTTCTGAAAGGTTACCACTAATAATAACAGGATATATCTCCTTTTCATCAAGATAAGCGTATTTCAAAGTGTCTCGCAATTGTTTTAATTCAAACACAGGATCACCTTTAGGTGGAGGAGGACCTCCCAGAGTTTCAATTGGCAAATTGTGTTTAAGCATATGACATTGTTCAAAGAAAAACTTATCTATTTCATTTCTTTCATGCATATGTAAATCATTTTCATGGTCTAGCAAATATTGTTCTAAAGGATTAGTAGGTGGAATAGCAATAGAATAAATACCAAATCAATTCATCCTTACTAGGCAATTCTTTTTCATCATGATTTCTACTAAACTTGCAAAAATTAAACTTATGAGACTCATTACCAAAGCTAACACCAACAATTTGTTTCTTACAATCTATCTTAGCATTAACTGTATTCAAGAAAGGTCTACCAAAGATAATGGGATAGAAGTCATCTTGTGGGGAACCAAGAACAAGAAAATTAGTAGGGTATTTGATTTTCCCAAACAAAACTTCAACATATCAAACAATCCCAATTGGTGATATGGTGTCTATATTAGCAAGTTTAATAGTAACATATAATTCTTCCATCTCAACAGGTGCTATTTCTTTCATGATTTCTTCATATAAAGTGTAAGGAATAGCACTCACACAGCACCCATGTCACATAAACCATGATAACAGTGATCTCCTATTTTAACTAAAATAACATGCATGCCAACAACAGGTCTATGCTTATCTCTTTTATTTGGTTTAGCAATTCTAGTAGCTTCTTCACAGAAGTAAATAACATGCCCATCCATATCTTCTTCTAAGAGATCTTTAACCATAGCAATACTAGGTTCAACTTCAATTTGTTAATCAGGTTTAGGTGTTCTAATATAGCTTTTGTTAACTACTATTGAAACTTTAGCATGTTCCTTAATCCTAACGGGGAAAGGTGGTTTCTCAATGTAAGCAGAAGGAACAACTGGATCAACATTATAAAGTATAGTTTCTTCTTTAACTGGTACTAGTTCTTTAATTTCTTCTTTAATAGGTCAGTGATATTTAAACCACTTGTCCTTAGGGAGTTCAACATGAGTAGGAAATGATTCACAAAAGGAGGCTACTATCTCAGAGTCAAGTCCATATTTAGTGCTAAACTTTTGAGAAGCATCGGTATCCATAAAAGATTTAACACAAACATACTTAAGTTTAATACCTGACTCTTTACCTTTATCGAGTTCCCAATCTTTAGAGTTGCATTTAATTATTTCCAAAATATTCCACCGGAATTCAATAGTATTCTTCATAAATGAACCAGCACATGAAGTATCAAGCATGGTTTGATAATTACAAGAAAGCCGAGCATAAAAATTTTGGATAATAATTTCTCCTGAGAGATCATGATTTGGGCATGAATATAACATTGACTTAAGCCTCCCCCAAGCCAGAGCGATACTTTCTCCTTCACGAGGCCAAAAATTATATATATAATTCCGATCACGATGAACTAGATGCATAGGATAAATTTTTTGGTGGAACTCCAATTTCAAACGATTCCAATTCCATGATCCAATATCATCACATAGCCTATACCATGCAAATGCTTTTCCCTTCAAAGATAAAGGGAAAACCTTTCTCATAACTTCATCTCCAGGTAAACCTGCAAGCTTAAACAATCCAGAAATTTGTTCCACATATATCAAGTGCATATCAGGATGTTTGGTTCCATCTCCTGCATAAGGATTAGCTAGCAGTTGTTCTATCATACCCAAAGGAATTTCATATTCAATATTTTCAGTAGGTGCTGTAGGTTGACACTACTAGGGAAAAGGCTACTAGCAGCGCAGGTAAATTGGCTACTAGTAGTGCGGGTACCCTCGCTACTAGTATCGCGCTACAGCTAAAAGTTAGTAGTAGCATGGGTGCAACCCGCGCTACTACTGAAAAGTTAGTAGTAGCGCGGATGCCACCCACGCTACTACTATTTGAAGCCCGTGCTACTAATAATAGAATAGTAGTAGCGCATCTATTATACCACACGCTACTAGTATCTTAAATAATAGTATCACACATCCCCCCTCCACACTACTACTAACAAATTAAGAATTAAAAAAATAAAAATTAGATGTAGCATTCATGGATGAAGATCAGAGACACGTCAAGTGCAAAATAAATTAAGGTCACAGGACCACCTTAACACTTGCACCATTCATGGATGCAACATTGAACATATCAACTGCAAGAGATCACCTGATTCCATTTAGTAGTAAACGCACACAACCAAAGGTGGGTACCTTTCCTAGTGTTCCACCAGCAGCCTAAACATACCACTTCTCTAGATGTATCTACCAAGGCTCGCAGTTCAGATGCTGGTGGACCCCAATCCTCCCCCCCCCCAAACGATGGTTTCGAGGTCCTTCACCTCGGCGACCTCCGACGTCACGATCACCTGGACGATCATCTGTGTGACGCGGGCATCGGGCTTCATGACAAAGTCCACCTCCGAGTGGTTGAACAGCACGACGCCCACCAGGCAGCGGTAGTCCGCGTCGATCACCCCTGTGGCCATGTCGGGAAAGTGAAAACTTGTTAGTGCTCGTCAATGTCCAAATCCAGTAGGGTATTCTCTTACTTTTTAGCACATGCACACGAATCAATAGTAATAGCCAGAGGCTGGTCCATACTTGTTGCATGAGACGTGAAGAAGGGCGGGTTCCCTCCTTGTTGCAGGAACGAATCAATGGGAGACATTGCCGCGAGCCGTGAAGAAGGTTGGGTCCCCTCGTTCTGTAGATAGCTCAGGTGCCTAAAGTTCTAAGGAATCTTAAAACAATGAACTCATAGTAATGCATAATAACAAGAAAAAGAAAAATAACCATGAATCCTAAATAAAAAGATCATTCTATGAGTTAGGTTGACAGTTTCGAGATGACATAAGCATCCTAGATGAAAGAATTACCAAGATTTGTTTATTCTTTAGTGCTGATCGCCATGGGCAGCTAGCAGTGTATGTTGATGCAGAATGTACATATCAAACCCCCCAAAACCAAAAACATTTCCGAGTGAACGACAAACCAACTGACTGCTCGACCCTAAAAACAAACATTTTTGTGACTTTCCCTCTCCATTAGTAAAAAATGCAGAGAAAGAAATATTTTTTGTGATTTTCATTTTCTGTTACTACAAAAGGCAGTAAAATAAACTAGATTTTTTTATGTTTTTTCCTGCGCTTCGAAAGACAATACATAGAGCAAACAAATGGAATCCTCTCGAGATCTTTACTTTCTCCATGGTGATTTGCAAACACCGCTGCCAGCCTACATATATGGAGTAATTCTCAGAAAATGTATGCTTGGAGTATCAATGGTTACTGTTTAACATGATGAGAAAGATATATGTCTTGTGCATGTAGATTGGTAATTAATTTTTTTACAGTTGATTAGCAATTCTTGTTATTCAATTTAATCTAAAAAGTGAAAAAGACAAGGAGCGTACGCACCTTGACTCCCACAGGTGGAGATACACGGCTAGCTTAGCTCAATCAGAATACTATGGTTTCCACAAAACTGTAGTTTTGGAAACTGTGAGGTGTTTGGCTAAACCAACAACAGTAGTTTCATAAACACTTATATTCCTGATACAGTGTTTTTTTCTAAAGTCCTACAACCAACGACTGTGATGTAAGATGCCACCAAAAAATGTATCTCCATCTTGAAATTTAGATTTTATTGACACTATACATAGGTCAGACAAAACACTGTAATTCAAGCAAAAAACAACATCTTTGCTTAAGAACATGATACTGAGTACTTACAGTTTATCTTAAAATTTCAGAATCAAGAAGCCGAAGGAACCAAAGGTGGAGTAAGAATGCGAGGATGAGTCATACCTGCAAGATGAAGGGCATGCATCCCTTCATGTAAGCCAAAAATAGCTTCTTGTGAAAAAGAAAACAAAGATCAGGTTTTTGTATCTAAATGGTTTGTAAAATATTGTATTTACAGAATGGGACATACACATTTACTGAACATATTTAGAATGGGGCACAAAACTGATAAGAATACAAAAATATTCAGGTAAACTAGAAGTGACACATTACTGAAAATTACAGTCCAAAACCACTTTAAATTCAGGCAACCAAAAAGAGAAGGAATACACATTACTGGGCAAAAATGCACATTAAATTACAGTGCATATTTTCAGTCTCAATAAATGCTAGTTCTGTATTACTAACAGAGTGGCTTTCCGGATTGAATTGCATAGAAATTTTGATTAGAACAAAGTATGCTACTATTAGCAGCCTGCACACAAGTACTAGCAGTTATTTTCAAATCCTAGAAAATGACCTACAGGTATTGTGTCACATTAACCCTATCAAATTTGATTAGAATAAAGTACATGCCCGATAAGAGTAGCACATTTACCCTATCAAATCCTAGAAAATGACCTACGGGGATTGTGTCACATTAACCCTATCAAATCCTAGAAAATGACATACGGAGGTCGATCGTCGTAGCAGGCGGCCGCCGAGCCGACGGTTAGTTGGAGTCAAAGCGACGATGTCATCTCGCCTGCCATTTTATTTTTAGACTCACATTAGTACATTACAGAGAGAAACAAAAACATCAAGTAGTACTAGAACTATGAAAGACACTCTTACCTTACTTGGTCATTTCGTCAAACACCTTCCATGCGACAGCAGCTTGCACCGCCCGCATAGCACGGTCTTCAGTTGGTTGTGCCTCTTCTTCTGCTCACACAAGATACAAACAAGAAAATGATGTCATGTCCAGCAATCATACAGTCAAGATAAACAAATCATCACTTTAGAATTTAATTTCCTAGTGCAGACACTACATCAGCCGTCAGGGATGATTTGGCATCGAATTTTCACTACTGACAGCGACGCAAGCGAAAGGAAACACACTGTGTCATGTTAGTCCATGCTCTGATAAGCAGAATGTTCTTAAGGGCATTCTTCGCGTCTGTGCGCTTTTCTCGGACATTGAACCGGATACGAGGCTGCGCAAAAATAATTACAGAACCATGGTCAAGCTCACATCCCAAATAGTATTATTGAATACGCGCATATGCTACTTTACTTGGCATTTGGCAAGCCCTCAGGCACTCAATTTTTTGTGGGTAAAATTAAAGGAAACCCCAATTTGAATTTCATTATGAAATTGCGGTAGACCTCAAATGTGCAGTGGACCTGAAAAAAGCACAGCACAATAGAGCTTCTATTGCTGAAGCATGCAAACTAATCAACCTGCTAAGCTGACTGTTATGATGATCCCGATATTCCTCTTTTACAGCCTAGCCAGCTCTCCTAGCCTATCTAGTATAGCAATCCTAATGGGATTTGGATATCAAGAACTGAACTGGATGTTAGACTAATTACTGAGATTATTCAACTGCTAATCGGATCGTATCTAATATACATGAACACAATTTGATCTGATGCGGAAATTAGGAGCAATAGATTGATTATACCTCCATTTGGTGATGCCATCTTGGGTCTAGAGAGGACGAAGAACTCGACAACGTCTCCAGCACCTCGCCGGAGTAATGGAAAGTCTTCACGTCAATGAGCCATGCTCTCCTGATTGGAAAAGGAGTGATTTTCGTAGTAGACGATGGCTAATGCGATGGACTAATTCATGCGTGCAAATCTGCTCCTTATATAATGCATTGGCTTTGACCGTGGGACCTGAACCATATTAGCGTTAATTCAGCCCCCCAATCACGGGCATGATTTGTTAATTTCCATTTAATTTATATTAATCCTGAAATTAATTAATGGGTCAACAGTAATTTATGGTAATTAACCTTTTTGACGATTTGATCACATAATAATTCCAACATTCTCCCACTTGATCGAATGGTTAACATCATCAGTCCATACTTCGACACAAGCATCATACCAAGGTAATGTATTCACAGTAACCGAAGAGTTATTACTGGAACCCCATTATCTATAGCATAATACTCTGTCTCAACATGGATAATTATTCATGGTTGGGAGTTTGTATGTGCATGCAGGCATACTCCCTACATATGGTCCTAGTAGTTTGTTTCTTTATTAATCATTATGTACACTTATTTAGTGAAACAAACTTCCTTATTGTCCTGATCAAAATTTTAGATCTCATTTATACAATTATCCCACCAATTAGAGGCCTTGAGTTATACTTATGCTAGCAAAATTAATGGTAAGCCTTTAGTTTGGGGATTAGCTATCATGCACTTAGTACATATATGCTGAGTTTAATATTTGTTCTTGGACAATATCTTTCACAACATGATACTCACTTAATTGTTGTTACTCATGAACTAATGTGCGGATTTCTTATCGCACAAAAATATTAGTTATGTAGTGTACCAATCTAAGTCCGGATAAAATTGTTCAGCCACAAGCCTTGCCTGGTTGTATCGCAACATAGCTAAAATTCAAAGTTGCTTTGTTGTCACCTTAGACAGTAGGCTTAGTAGTGGAAAACTAATTTTATATGTATTGTACCATATAGTACGAACGTGATATACTAGCTCCCACTCATCTTAGCGTACATGCAATTTCCCTTCTTATTTCCTATATGAACCCATCAATTTTAATTTTCATTTGCCCTTTTGTATATAGCTCCCACTGATGCAAACATTCTATAAAGAATTAGAGTGTTTCACACCGGTGAATATTGGGCAACAATAACAAACAAACAAAAAAACATTGTTCTTATGGAAAAAAGGGTCAATACGAATACTAATGTGTGAAGGTAATGAAAGAGTAAAACACTTATAAGTGTTAGGAACTGGACCATATTTTTTTATGCGTACTAATTCCATATCCCGAGTACTATGGAAAACTCATGTATCAGTTGTCTTTGCTTATTTCCCTCAATGTAACTAATATTTTAACCTAAATCAGATAAGCCAAGTAGATGAAAGGAATGTGTCTCTTACTTAATGAGAGTGTTCATTTCTCCCCTTCGAAATATGTCTTAAATGACAGTATCATCATTTCGATGAGCACTCGTAATACACATTCAAGGATTCACAAGAGACATCGCAACGAGAACTATCATGACAACTCCTAATAACACAATTTTTAAATCCATCATCTAATAGAGAAAAAAAATAAGGTCCCTCTTTATGCTAAGAACATAACAATATTATTAGGATGGAGGATGAACAAATCTTCAATGCTTAAGCATAATCCAAATGCTTGAACATCAGCCCAACTGGAAAAATCTAAGACTTGGATCCATCCTTTTGGAGTGTCCTCACAGAATGGAATCCCTAAAATGAGTTTGAAGTGTGCAAGTGGCACCTGAGTCAACTCACAATTATTTATGGGAAGATAAGTAAACCAATGATTCAGGAATTTAAGGAATTTTCATTACCCTTATTAGCAAGCCTTTGAGCCCAACTCTTCCATAACATGCCCAAGAGATGTTCCTCTTCTTGAACACACATATGTATGTGCTCACTCATGGTCCACTTCTCTGTACGTGTGTTATAATTGATCCTAAATGGACCATACTCCACATGAAGGGAATTCATAATGAAGTCTACCAAAAGGCCCTCAGAAATCTCAATGCACATGCCCTCTAATTTTGCAGCCATGTCGTTCATAGTTATGATATGCCTTCTAATGCCGCTTACACCATCGTACTTAGTGGTGAGTATTTCCGTGATCAGCGTGCTAGCATGTGCTTTTGAGGATTTTTTGAATTGCTCCTCCACTAATGCCAGGTAATTTTCAGCACACACAAAGTCAGGAATTGCTCCCCTGATCCCATGATTTATTGTCCTTTTCATGAGCTTGATAGCCATGCGGTTGGAGTGCTCCCATTTCTCCATATTAGCCTCATAAACCTTACTTTTCTCAAGAAGGCTTTCATCATCAGAAGGCGGAGGAATAGGAGCCTTTTCTCTAAGTGCACAGTCAAGGTCCATGATCACAAGGGCATTCAGAATATGCTCCTTCCAGGAAGAAAAATTAGTTTCATTGAGATGTTCAATTCCACTGATGTGCCCAGAAATAACTGATGGGTCCAAAGCTGAACAAAACATAAATAACATGGATATTAAACATTATGAAAATATCCATATATAAGGAAACTTAATGCATGATATCAATCCTACGTTGGTCTGATTAATAACATGCAAAATTTAATTAAATCCTTATTCGCAACACCGTTGGGCAGTAACGAAAAGGAACAAAATGTAATATCTTTATTGGAAAATATCATGATAATAATCAACTTTAGTCAGAATATAAACATGCGTCATAAAAATTAATCATTGTAATTATCCCAAGATATATAGTAGCCTTAGATAAAAGGTCCAAAAAAATCATAATAATCATGATCACGTACAACGTTGGTTAGTATGTAACCATGCAGTACTAAAAGTAATCATCACAATTATTGTGAGAATATATAGCAGTGTTAAACCAAAATTTCTCGTTGGTTCCATTCTAATTCAACACTTAATGCTCATGAATAACGACCGGAATGCACATATTAAAAATAATAATCAAGCGTGTAATTTAATGAGCAGAATTAAATAATAAGGTACATCACATGATTAAATTTTGTGCATCCCAGGAGATGATAGTAGTGCAGGCTAGGCATCACGGGCTGACGCTTAAATGAGCAGCTAACTTATAACCGGTATTAACCGAAACAAATGCATGTGTAACCTATCAAAAGTACAACAGGGCACAGGCTAAGGACGTAATTGTATGAAACAACACCCGAGAGAGAGAGAGAGAAAAAAACTCATAAGATACTGAATCATACATCACACAAATAATTAAACAGCCATCTATTGTTTCAAAATAACAAACATAATCCAAAAAGTAAATACATCAGCATGTGCTCTTCCTGAAGGTACTATACATCGATGGAATTAAAAATTAAACAAGCTGCCGTGCTAGTACTAGGCCATTATCCAACTCTAATAACACAAAATGCCTCCATGTGGCCCAGTTATAAGCAAGGCCGGTCTAATGCCCAGTCTTAGTGATACGCAAGTCAGTTACGCAAAGTGCAAAGCCAAACCCCGAATCGACTTAGCCAGCTCTCGCTCCGCAGCCACTACTCGCAGAAAAAAGATCGATCGAGCGCCGGCGGTCGTTACGGTAGTGAGCCCGAAGTGTGGGAAAGGTGCTGATGCACGCGATCCGGGCTACTGCGTCCCCATAATGCGCACGGCGGCGGGAGTACCGCCCTGATGCGCGCGGTAGGAGGAGGAGGCCGAGGCGCTGCCTTATGCGCGGCCCTAATGCACGACCATAATGCGCGCCACAGCGGGCGCACGACCGTGAGGAGTGCGGCGGCGCATGACATGATATGCTCATGATGCGAGTATCGCTCATGCGCAATCGAAGACGATGGCGCTCGAAACTGATGAGCGGATGCCGAGGTCCCATGCGTACAGAAGGTGCGATTTTTTGTCGATGCTGCTTAAAGCTCATGGCGCCGATCCTTGAAACTTGTGTACGACGGCGTGATTTTGTAGGCAAGTTCTATCAGATTTGCAATTTCTATTCTAGTAGGATTAGTCTACTGCGGATTATCAAATCGATTCATGTAATTAGATCCAACCATGCTCTGATACCAAATGTTAGACTAATTACTGAGATTATTCAACTACTAATCGGATCATATCTAATATACATGAACACAATTTGATCTGATGCGGAAATTAGGAGTAGTAGATTGATTATACCTCCGTCTGGTGATGCCATCTTGGGTCTAGAGAGGACGAAGAACTCGACAATGTCTCCAGCACCTCGCCAGAGTAATGGAAAGTCTTCACGTCAATGAGCCGTGCTCTCCTGATTGGAAAGGAGTGATTTTTGGAGTAGACGATGGCTAATGCAATGACTAATTCATATGTGCAAATCTGCTCCTTAGATAATGCATTGGCTTTGATCGTGGGACCTGAACCATATTAGCATTAATTCAGCCCCCCAATCACGGGCATGATTTGTTAATTTCCATTTAATTGATATTAATCCTGAAATAAATTAATGGGTCAACAGTAATTTATGGTAATTAACCTTTTTGACCATTTGATCACATAATAATTTCAACACTGGATGCATGGATCGAATTGATTCATCATCAGGAAAAAGTAAGAGGGAGAAAGTGATGGATGGGTAAAGTCAGGGTGGGCGCACCGTGGATTTTGAGAGCGTCGCGGCGGTGGAGTGGAAGGACGCCGACGCTGCCGCCGCCGTTGCCGCGCCCTTCCTTGCAGCTGCTTGCATCCCGGGAGAAGAGGATGGGAGCGGGAGTGTGTGTGTTGGGGTCATCTACTTGGCCAGGGCCCTCCGCTTCTCCTTGCGGCGGCGGCGTCTCTCGACGTCCTCCTCCGGCGCGCGTGTGCGGGCGCCCGCCGTGCCCACGGCCGCGAGCTACCGCCCCAGGTACATGTTGCCCCGCGCCGGTGCCTCGGGGCCAACCCCGTCTGCTGGAGGAGACGTCGACGGGGACAGGGCGCTGGGGGAGGTGGCGCGCGCGCGGGTGGAGAGGGAGAGGGAGGCGGTGGCGGTGGCGGACGGGTGGTGCTTGGTGGGGACGTTGGGCAGCGGCGCCGGGGACTTGGGAAAAAGGAGAGGAAGAGTGGGCGGAGCTATGTGTGTATACATGCGTCGGTGGTTCTATAGTAGTAGCGCTGGGTTTACGCCCCACGCTGCTACTACGGCATGTCGCAGGAGGCACGATGAAGACCACATAGTAGTAGCGTAGGGTTTACAAACCGCGCTAGTACTATCAACTTAGTAGTAGCGTGGGTTTATACCCCGCGCTACTACTACTGCTTGTCGGGGCGGGCGCAGTGGAGAACACTAAGTAGTAGCGTGGGTTTATACCCCGCGCTACTACTATCAACTTAGTAGTAGCGTGGGTTTACAACCCGCGCTACTACTAATTAGCAGTAGCGCCTCTTTTTGTGCCGCGCTGCTGCTAAGACTCTGTGTATAATGTTTTCCCTAGTAGTGTGAGGGGTAGCTAATTGTGGTTCCGGACAAGGTGAAGATATGCCGAACAAACTCCTCAAAGGATTGTTTTCCATAGTAACAAGTGACAATAAATTTCAGCACACTATATAAATGTTTCCTTACCAAATTCCACTTACCAAAGGCGCTTCACTCCTCGGCAATGGCGCCAGAAAATAGCCTTGATGACCCACAAGTATAGGGGATCAATTATAGCTCTTTTCGATAAGTAAGAGTGTCGAACCCAACGAGGAGCAGAAGGAAATAACAAGTAGTTTCTGGTAAGGTATTGTCTGCAAGTGCTGAAATTGTAAGTAACAGAGTAGTTTGATTGCAAGATAATTTGTAACGAGCAAGTAACGATAATAGTAACAAGAGTGCAGCAAGGTAGCCCAACCCTTTTTAGGCAAAGGACAGGCCAAAACGGTCTCTTATGATAAGCAAAGCATTCTTGAGGGTACACGGGAATTTCATCTAGTCACTTTCATCATGTTGGTTTGATTTGTGTTCGCTACTTTGATAGTTTGATATGTGGGTGGACCGGTGCTTAGGTGTTGTTCTTACTTGAACAAACCTCCTACTTATGATTAACCCTCCCGCAAGCATCCGCAACTATGAGAAAAGTACTAAGAATAAATTATAAACATATCATTAAACTTTTGGATCCAATCAGTCCCTTAGGAAATAGCACATAAACTGGGGTTTAAGCTTCTGTCACTCTCGCAACCCACCATCTATTTGCTACTCCACAATGCATTCCCTTAGACACAAATATGCTGAAGTGTTATGTAGTCGATGTTCACATGACACCACTAAGGGAATAACAACATACATACTATGAAAATATCAAACACATATCAAGTTCACATGATTACTTGCAACATGATTTGTCCCGTGACCTCAAGAACAAAAGTAACTACTCACAAATGATAAACATGTTCATGATCAGAGGAGTATTAAATAGCATAATGGAGCTGAACATATAATCTTCCACCAAATAAACCATATAATAATCAACTACAAGATGTAATCAACACTACTAGTCACCCACAAGTACCAATCTATAGTTCCGGTAACAAGATTGAACACAAGAGATGAACTAGGGTTTGAGAGGAGATGGTGTTGTTGAAGATGTTGATGGAGACTGCCCTCCCCAAGATGGGAGAGTTGTTGGTGATGATGATGACGATGATTTCCCCCTACGGGAGGGAAGTTCCCCTGACGGGATCGCTCCACTAGAGGGCAATAGTGCTCTGCCCAAGTTCCGCCTCAAGGCGGTGGTGCTTCGTCCCGAAAGTCCTCCTCTAATTTTTTCTAGGTCAAAATGACTTATATAGCAGAAGATGGGCACCAGAGGTGGGCCGAGGAGGCCACAGCCCACCTGGGCGCGCACAAGTGGGTTGTGCCCACTTGGTGGCCCCCCTCTAGTGTTTATTGGCTCCATTATTTCTCCAATAATCCATAAAACATCTTCGTAAAGTTTCAGCTCATTTGGAGTTGTGTAGAATAGGTGGCCTGACGTAGCTTTTCCAGGTCCAGATTTCCAGCTGCCGAAATTCTCCCTCTTGGTGTGTTCCTTCCAAATTATGAGAGAAAAGGCATTATAATTACTCCGAAAAGCATTATTATGAATAAAAACATTACAAATAATAGTACGAAAACATGATGCAAAATGAACGTATCATAACCTGGGCTACTGAGGCGCCAGGGATCGAGGAGGCGGCTCAGCCTCATTTGCCAGACCCACCTCATAGGGATCAGACCCCGCCTCAATGGGTTCCAACACCCTCTGGCCATTATTCTAACCAGCTGGATAATATGATAGAGGCATCAACACGGCTGGCGGCTATCCTGATCAAGGGCGAGTCTCTGGCTGAAGTGGAAACCCGGAACACGGTGGAGCTTCTTCAGACGGTTGTGGCACATCAGGCGGCTTATTCGTACACTCATGAGCATGTTCACTCAACTCCCCACCCAACTGGAAGTTACAACCATCGTATTGAGTCATCGGCGGTTTCCAGCAGTGAATTGCGTCGTAACCTTCCTCGTAATGATGACCCGCCCCATGGACATAACCCGCCCCATGATCATAATCTGCTGAACAGTGCTCAGGCCCTTGTGGATTAGGCTAGAGCTCATCGTGAGGCGGATTTGCCGGCTCAATTGGGGGTTCATCAGCAGTTTCTCGTGAACCCTCGGCATCCGTTGAAGGTGGGACGACTTCCAGGACAGTTGGTTTTCCATGTCTGGTACCGGCTCTGCATAATGAACATCTACCCAAGGATTTTAAGGGCCCTCGTAAGGTTCCAAATTATACATCTGATCTTCCCCCTGAGGCTTGCATTGAGAGCTATGAATTGGCCATGGAGATGTTGGATGTTAATGATGTTGTATCTACCAAGTACTTCACCATGATGTTGGATGGGCTAGCTTGAACCAGGTTGAAAGGGTTGCCCGCTAATTCCATCAATTCATGGGGCGAGTTAAAAGCGTGCTCTGTTCAGAATTTTAAAGGAATTTGTAAGTAGCCTCTAACAATTATTGATCTAGATAACTGTGTGCAACGAGAGGATGAGTCGGCACACCATTGGGTCCGTCGGGTCTCAGTTATTATCCATTCTGAAGGAAATATGCCCTAGAGGCAATAATAAAGTTGCTATTTATATTTCCTTATATCATGATAAATGTTAATTATTCATGCTAGAATTGTATTAACTGGTAACTTGATACATGTGTGGATACATAGACAAAAAACAGTGTCCCTAGTAAGCCTCTACTAGACTAGCTTGTTAATCAAAGATGGTTACGTTTCCTAAGCATAGACATGTGTTGTCATTTGATGAACGGGATCACATCATTAGGAGAATGACGTGATGGACAAGACCCATTCGTTAGCTTAGCATAATAACCGTCAAGTTTTATTGCTATTGCTTTCTTCATGACTTATACATAATTCTTTGACTATGAGATTATGCAACTCCCGGATAACGGAGGAATACCTTGTGTGCTATCAAACGTCAAAGTAACTGGGTGATTATAAATATGCTCTACAGGTATCTCCGAAGGTGTTTGTTGGGTTGGCATAGATCGAGATTAGGATTTGTCACTCCGAGTATCGGAGAGGTATCTCTGGGCCCTCTCGGTAATGCACATTATGATAAGCCTTGCAAGCAATGTGACTAATGAGTTAGTTTTGGGATGATGCATTACGGAACGAGTAAAGTGACTTGCCGGTAATGAGATTGAAATAGGTACGAAGATACCAAAGATTGTATCGCGGGCAAGTAACATACCGATGACAAAGGGAATAACGTATGTTGTCATTATGGTTTGACCGATAAAGATCTTCATAGAATATGTAGGAACCAATTTGAGCATCCAGGTTCCGTTGTTGGTTATTGACCGGAGAGGTGTCTCGGTCATGTCTACATAGTTCTCGAACCCGTAGGGTCCGCACGCTTAACGTTTGATGATGATTTCGTATTATATGAGTTATGTGATTTGGTGACCGAATGTTTTTCGGTGTCCCGGATGAGATCACAGACATGACGAGGTGTCTCAAAATGGCCGAGACATAAAGATTCATATATAAGACGATACTATTTGGACACCGTAAGTGTTCCGGGGGTACCGAGTACGTATCGGGTCACCGGAAGGGGTTCCGGGCTAACCCCGGCAAACTATATGGGCCTATTGGGCCAAGAGGGGAAACGCAGCAGCCAACATGGGCTGTTGCACCCCCTTGCTGACAGAATAGGAAGGGGAAAGGAAAGGGGGAAGAGAGAAGGAAGGGGACACAATTCGGCCTCCCCTTCCTTCCCTCCTCTCTCCTCTTTCCTTCCCTCTCCGGAAAAGATTGTAAGCGGGGCGAATTGGACAAGGCACCCAAGTAGGATTCCTCCTACTTGGGGCGCCCCATGGTTGTCCCCTTCCCCCTCCCACCTATATATATGTGGGGAGGGGGCGCCTAGAACACACAACATTGTTAGCCGTGTGCGGCGCCCCCCTCCATAGTTTACGCCTCCGGTCATATTCACGTAGTGCTTAGGCAAAGCCCTGCGTGGATCACTTCACCATCACCGTCACCATGCCGTCATGCTGACGGAACTCTCCCTCGACACTTTGCTGGATCAAGATTTAAAGGGACGTCATCGAATTGAACGTATGTAGAGCTTGGAGATGCCCTATGTTCGGTGCTTGATTGGTCGGAACGAGAAGAAGTTCGACTACATCAACCGCGTTGTCAAACGCTTCTACTTTCAGTCTATGAGGGTACGTGGACACACTCTCCCCCTCTCATTGCTATTCATCTCCTAGATAGATCTCGCGTGAGCATAGGAATTTTTTTGAAATTGCATGCTACGTTGCCCAACACATTGATCAGATAGCATCACGACGGGTTCTGCAGTTCTGTTCTTGGAGAAGAATTGTCATTTTACCCCTCTCAAGCAGAAGCTTGGGCGACTTAAACGGCATTGCAATGACATGGGGGAGCTTATGGCGGCTTTAATTAAGTATGATGATTCTAATAACACCAAGGACCCTGGATCTGATGATGAGAGGTCCAATAAGGGTAAGAAGAGTAGCAATGGTAAAGGTCAGTAGCAGAATACGGCGACGAACAATGGCAACAACCAAGGTAATGGTGGGAAACGCAGACACCCCGATGGCAGGTCAGATCTTGTGGCTAACACCAACACTGGGTATAAGGGCTAGCGCCAAAACGGTAATGGTAAGCCATTCTTTGGTGGGAAAAACTTTAATCTTGAGGTGATGTTCAATGAGCCTTGCCCAAAGCACAGTTTGCTTGACAATCTGGCGAGTCACGCTTGGGAGGATTGTTTCATCAAGCGAGAGTAAAGGAATTCCAACTTTAGTCAGAATCATGGTAACAATCATGGGCCGTTCGGTGGGTCAGGATCTGGTGCACAGGGGCCCGACTTTGGTGGAGGCGGCTCTAATTCCGGTTAGCAAGGCTAGAACAATCAAGGTGGATATCACCAACAATCTGGTCAGGGCAACCAGCAGCAGGTTAATCAGTCAGGATACCAGAGTAATCCAAAGCAGCTCAATGGTGGCCAATACCATGTTTTTACCACATGTCTTTGTAAACGAGATCAGAAGGTTCATAAGCGTGCGGTCAACACTGTTGAGCTGGCCGTACCTCAGTACTTATGGTGGTCGGAATTTCCAATCACCTAGAGTCAAGAGGGTCACCTGCACCGGGTTGAAAATCCGGGTCATCTTCCTTTGGTGGTGGCCCCTCAGGTTGGGGGCTATAAATTTACTAAAGTGCTTATGGGTGGAGGAAGCACTATTAACATCTTGTATTATGACACCTTTTGTCGGATGAATTTAAACGACAAGGATCTTAAGCCATCTTCATAGTTTTCCATGGCGTGGTGCCTGGTAAGTCGGCACATCCTGTTGGAAAGATTGCCTTGGAAGTCGCCTTCTGTAATGACTATGACTACAGAGCAGATACAATGTGGTTCGAGGTGGTTAAAATCAAGAGCCCATATCATGCCTTCTTTGTGCCACTAGCTTATGCAAAGTTTATGGCCCGACCATGCTATGTTTATTTACAACTTAAGATGCCAGGGCGTAAGGGCATAATTACGGTCCATGGTGACCAAAAAATCACCTTGGAGTTTGAGGAAGGTGATGCTGCTTATGCTGAGTCGGCCTGTGCCACAGAAGAGCTTAAGTTTTGTAAGGACAATGTTGAACCGATCAATATGACTCCCTTAATGAAGCCCACTACTGAGCAGGACCCTTTGTTGAAGTTCCAGGCTGATGACACTAAACAGATTGATTTTGTCCCTGACGATTCATCTCAGCAATTCACAGTAGGGGCTAATATGGATCCTAAATTGGAAAGCACGCTCATTGAGTTCATCCATGAGAATTGGGTCATCTTTGCATGGAAACCTTGTGACATGCCAGGTGTACCGAGAGAATTCACTAAGCACGTTCTTAATGTGGATAGCAAGTTTAAGTCGGTTCAACAGTTCCTTCATTTTTTCAATGAAGAGCGACGTAAAGCTATTGGAGAAGAGGTGGCCTGGCTCTTAGCGGTTGGGTTAATCATTGAAGTCTTTCACCCCGAGTGGTTGGCAAACCCGGTGTTGGTACTAAAAAAGAATGGCACCTGGCGTATGTGTGTTGATTACACAGATCTTAACTAGGCTTGTCCAGCTGATCCATTTCTCTCCCTCGTATCGACCAGATTATTGACGCTACAGTGGGTTGTGAGAGCTTATGTTTTCTTGATGCTTATTCTGGTTATCATCAGATCAAGATGGTAGTTAAATACCAAGAGAAGACGGCTTTCATCACACCTTTTGGAGCTTTCTATTATGTTTCTATGCCTTTTGGGCTCAAGAGTGCCCCAGCGACTTATCAGCATTGTGTTCAGAGTTGTTTGCACAGTCAGATTGGACGCAATGTTCATGCTTATGTGGATGATATTGTGGTCAAGTCCTAGAAGAAGGAGGCGCTTCTTGATGATTTGAAGGAGAATTTTAATAATCTTTAGGTCTATAAGATGATGCTTAAACCGGCCAAGTGTGTCTTTGGTGTGACTGCAGGTAAACTATTGGGTTTTCTGGTTTCAGAGAGAGACAATTGAAGCTTAATCGGAGAAGATCAAATCCATCACTTCACTTGCCAAGCCGGCATGTGTTAATGACGTCCAGCATCTAGCGGGTTGTATTGCGGTGATGAGCTAGTTCATACGTTGTGACGCCCCGAGACCGATGTGCCAGGTGTCTTCCAGTTATTTGTTGTTGTTGCCTTGTCATTTGCTTGCGTGTCATGCATTTCTTATCGTGTCATCATGTGCATTTCATTTGCATACATGTTCGTCTCATGCATCCGAGCATTTTCCACGTTGTCCGTTTTGCATTCCGGCATTCCTATGTCATCCGGTGTCCCTTTCTACCTCTTTTCATGTGCGGGTGTTAAACGTTTTCGGATTGGACCGATACTTGTCATGCGGCCTTGGTTTACTACCGGTAGACCGCCTATCAAGTTTCGTGCCATTTGGACTTTGTTTGATACTCCAACGGTTAACCGAGGGACCGATAAGGCCTCGTGCGTGTTGCAGCCCAGCACCCCTTCAAAGTGGCCCAAAAACAACCTAAACCCCTCTATCATCTAGGCCGTTCAATCATGATCGCGTGGCCGCAACCGTGCTTAATTTGGACACTCCTAGCTCCCTCTACCTATAAATATGTGTCCCTCCCGGAATTTTCGCGCAGATGAACCCTAACCTCCTCCTCCGCGCGCCGCCGGACATGTCCGCTACCACTGCCACGTCGCTCTGGCTAATAGGAGCCCACCACATCAGCCCCCCCCCCCGCCGCCAGCCAATCCCGCAGCACCACTTGGCACCGCCGCCTCCCTCCGCCGCGCAGGCCCACGGCGCCCCGATCCGGCCCGCCCGGGCCCGAGTCACCGCCGCCTGAGACGCGCCTGCCCCACCGCCCGACTCCTCGCTGCTCTCGCCTAGACGGCCGCCGTCAGCGCCCCGCCACCTCGGTCTTCGCCGGTCGCCGCTCACTGCCCCGCCGCCTTCACCGCCCCACCTCACCGTCGGCGAGCTCCACCGCGGCTCCCCCTCGCTGGCCGCGCCACCCAAGCCGGCCTCGTCGCGTCCGGCGACCGCCGGCGCCGCCCCCGTCCTCCTCTGACCACTGAAGCTCCGGCCACCTCACCCCCCAGCTCTGGCCTCCTTCTCCGGCGACGACGAACGACTCCGGTGAATAGTGCCCGTGAGATCCCGATCTGGATCTGGACGAACTCGGTTGACTTTCTCCCCGGAACCCTTTTTTTGCAATCTTTGATGCATCATAACTTACTCACCGTTGCTCTGATTCGTGCGTGTAGCATATCAAAATGTTCGTCTCGACGAGTACTCCATTTCATCCCATTGCATCATTTTCATTTGAGCTCATCTTGATGCCCGAAATGCTATTGGAAGAGGGTTATGTGATGTTAGTTTCAGTTTATTATCAGCATATGCACTTTTGTCATTTTTGCTGTGATTAATGTGTGCATGCTATGATCCTGAGCTCTACATGTGTTTTGAAGTATGCCATGCCATGTTTACAGGGGTGTATGCCATGTATTTTTGTAATCTCTGTGGTGACTAGCACAAGCATGCAAAGTAGCTTACTTAATGTTGTTGATTCCAGGGACTTAGAAATATTCTAAGTCATTGCCCTGTCCTTATTTTTATGCCATATGTTCATGTTGATACCTAGTGATCCGTGCCCCTTTTGAGCATGATCAGTAAGGATGTTTTGTAGATATTGTGGTGCTCTATCCATCCATGCCTTTTCTTGCATTTATGGAGCACCCTAGCTTGAGTGAATCGAGCTCTACTTTTGCTATAAAATCTTCCTGGCAGATTGCTAACATGTTTAGCAATTTTGCCGAGCTTGTTGTAGTTGATCCGTGCATGATATGTTGTTGTGCTTGCCATGTCTAGCTTCCATGCCATGTCTACTTGATGGGTGTATGCTTAGTTTGTCATGCAATGCCTCGTCGTGAGTGCATCGAGCTCTTAAACATGCCTACTTGATGTCTGTTTTGCATGTTCCAGTTTTTCACTAAGTCTGAATCTGTTAACGATAATTGCTATGTTCACATGCTTGCAATTGTATTTTCTGGTCCCTTTTGGCTTATGGTCAGTAAGGGACTTTTGTTGTATGATTAGATTATCTTCATGCCATGCCTTCCTTTGCCACGATATGTTCCTGTAGTATGTTGTTTTCGTGCTCTAAACATTGGTTCCTGATGTTATATTCCTGGCATGTTGTTTATTTCACTAAGTCTGTAACCTGTTATCGTTTGCACTTTTGCCATGCTTATTTGAACCTGCTATTGGATGAATTAGCCGTAGCTCAGTGTTCATCATTTGTCAAGCATCTTGAGTGGATCCCTGCCATGTATTTTGTTGCTATGTTAGAGTGTTGTAGCATATTATTCTTGATGCATTTAGATGGTCTCGTGCTGTTAATCGCAAACCGGTCCCATATTTGTTTTGCTTGTCATTTCCAAACCGTGCATCCGATTCCGGTGATCTTTATATCGATTTCAACCAAAATCAACTCCTCTTTCCAGCGGCACTCTTGGTTTTCCAAGTCGAGGCCAGGTTCAATCGTTCCTTTCCAAATCATGCATATGCATCACATATCACACCCCGCATATCATGCCATGTTTTGCATCATGTTGCTTGTGCATTGCATGTGGTTGATTGTGTCTCCCTTTGCTTGTTGTTCTTGCTTGGGTAGAGCCGGGAGACAAGTTCATGTTCGAGGAGCCCGTTGAGTACATTTATCAATTTATTCGCTGTCAATCCTAATGGTGGTTCTTTGAAGACCTTCTCAAGTTTACGCTACATCTCTCTTAATCTTTTCTGCGAGAATAAGTAGTATGCAAAATACGTTGCTTCATCAATTTAAATTGGTGAAGGGTAAGCATAACGTAATTCTTATTCATGTTTCATCCAAGTGATTAATTCCTTATTCCGGAGGTCCATCAAATTCTCGGTTTCACTTGTTTCATCTTTTCTTTTCCGAAGTTCCAAGCTCTCTCAATTTATTTCATCACGAAGGTCCATCTAATCATTGCAAGGATTCACCTTGTGTTTTCAACTTCTCTTTCGTCTCGTTATCCTTTTATTACCAGAGTTCTTCATGAAGGTTCTACATGATGGTTTCATCAAGGATTTAATTTCCTTCCTGAAGTGTCCATCAACATTCTTTTCTAAGGAGCTCAAATATTCTTCTTCGTGCAATCCGGAGTGCAATTCTTTCTACCATATCATTGGAGGTGGTATTATGTCATTCTTAATAATTTGAGTTCATGTTTCATGATTCACATGTTATTAAGAATGAGATATTTTAAATCCATCTACCTTTTCGTTGGAGTTATCTTGTGTCAAGTTTCACCTAAAGCCTTTCCTAAGGACTGTTGCTATTTATGGTGCTTATAAATGACCCAAGTTCTTCATCCACCCTCCCGGTGAAATAGCTTTCTCGTCTCCTTGTTCATACCAATCCAATTCTTTTTCCCATGAGTGGCAGGTTGTCACCTCATAATTTGAGATGTATTCCATAAGACCATATCAAGCTTATCATTTTCTTTGTTGGGTTTCCAACAACTCCGTTCGACCCTTCTCCTAAAGATGCCTTTTCAAGCTCTTTTGTGGCAGAAGTTGGCATTTTCTTCTCCATTCTCCTATTTCAATTATCCATCTTCTATCCTTTCGTTCCGGAGGCATTGTGTTGTTGCTCTCTTCAACCCTTCTTCTTGTTCTTGTCAGGACCTTGTTCTTTTCATGCTTATCCATTTAACTGGAGTGTCATGTCCTCTTTTCAAGTATCCTCTCATCTTGTCAAGATCATGTTCAATTCCTTCCATTTCCAACCGGAGTGCTGTCGTATGTGATCTTTACCATTCCATGTGCTCCTTCTTTGAACAAGAGTGTTTGCATGTGCTTCTAGTTCATTGCAACCTTTATTCTTATGTCTTTCAACCTACAAGGTTCTAGTATTGATCCTTGTTCCTCTTTTCTAACGGAGTGTTTTCAAATTCGTTCATCTTCGTTGTATTCTTTCTTTCAATGGCTTAACCTTTTCAAGGATCTTTCGTTTCACTCTTTTGTCAAAGAAGCAACTTAGTTTTACCTCTTCTCTTTCTCTTCCGTTTTCCCTCCGGTGCCATCCTAGATCTCGGGACGAGATCCTCTCGTAGTGGTGGAGTGTTGTGACGCCCCGAGACCGATGTGCCAGGTGTCTTCCAGTTATTCGCTGTTGTTGCCTTGTCATTTGCTTGCGTGTTATGCATTTCTTATCGTGTCATCATGTGCATTTCATTTGCATACATGTTTGTCTCATGCATCCGAGCATTTTCCCCATTGTCCGTTTTGCATTCCGGCGTTCCTATGTCATCCAGTGTCTCTTTCTACCTCTTTTCGTGTGCAGGTGTTAAACGTATTCGGATTGGACTGAGACTTGTCATGCGGCCTTGGTTTACTACCGGTAGACCGTCTGTCAAGTTTCGTGCCATTTGGACTTCGTTTGATACTCCAACGGGTAACCGAGGGACCGATAAGGCCTCGTACCTGTTGCAGCCCAACACCCCTTCAAAGTGGCCCAAAACCCACCAAAACCCCTTCTATAATCTAGGCCGTTCGATCACGATCGCGTGGCCGCAAACATTGCTCAATTTGGACACTCCTAGCTCCCTCTACCTATAAATATGTGTCCCTCCCGGAATTTTCGCGCAGATGAACCCTAACCTCCTCCTCCGAGCGCCGCCGGACATGTCCGCTACCACCGCCACGTCGCTCCGGCCAATAGGAGCCCGCCACGTCAGCCCCCCCGCAGCCGCCGCCAGCCAATCCCGCAGCGCCACTTCGCACCGCCGCCTCCCTCCACCGCGCAGGCCCGCGACGCCCAAATCCGGCCTGCCCGGGACCGAGTCGCCGCCGCCCGAGACGCGCCTGCCCGGCCGCCCGACTCCTTGCTGCGCTCACCTCGACGGCCGCCATCAGCGCCCCGCCGCCTCACTCTTCGCCGGTCGCCGCTTGCTGCCCCGCCGCCTTCGCTGCCCCACCTCCCCGCCGGCGAGCTCCACCGTGGCGCCCCCTCGCTGCCCGAGCCAACCTCGTCGCGTCCGGCCACTGCCGGCGCCGCCCTCGTCCTCCTCTGGCCACCGGAGCTCCGGCCACCTCGCCCCCCCAGCTCCGGCCTCCTTCTCCGTCGACGACGAATGACTCTGGTGAATAGTGCCCGCGAGATCCCGATCTGGATCTGGACGAACTCGGTTGACTTTCTCCCCGAAACCCTATTTTTTTTCCAATCTTTGACGCATCATAACTTACTCACCGTTGCTTCGATTCATCCGCGTAGCATATCAAAATGTTCGTCTCGACGAGTACTCCATTTCATCCCATTGCATCATTTTCATTTGAGCTCATCTTGATGCCCGAAATGCTGTTGGAAGAGGGCTATGTGATGTTAGTTTCAGTTTATTATCAGCATATGCACTTTTGTCATTTTTGCCATGATTAATGTGTGCATGCTATGATCCTGAGCTCTACATGTGTTTTGAAGTATGCCATGCCATATTTACAGGGGTGTATGCCATGTATTTTTGTTATCTCTGTGGTGACTAGCACAAGCATGCAAAGTAGCTTACTTAATCTTGTTGATTCCAGGGACTTAGAAATATTCTAAGTCATTGCCCTGTCCTTATTTTTATGCCATATGTTCATGTTGATACCTAGTGATCCTTGCCTCTTTTGAGCATGATTAGTAAGGATGTTTTGTAGATATTGTGGTGCTCTATCCATCCATGTCTTTGTTTGCATTTATGGAGCACCCTAGCTTGAGTCAATCAAACTCTACTTTTGCTATAAAATGTTCCCGGCAGATGGTTAACATGTTTAGCAATTTTGCTGAGCTTGTTGTAGTTGATCCGTGCATGCTATGTTGTTGTTCTTGCCATGTCTAGCTTCCATGCCATGTCTACTTGATGGGTGTATGCTTAGTTTGTCATGCAATGCCTCGTCGTGAGTGCATCGAGCTCGTAAACATGCCTACTTGATGTCTGTTTTGCATGTTCCAGTTTTTCACTAAGTCTGAATCTGCTAACGATAATTGCTATGTTCACATGCTTGCAATTGTATTTTCTGATCCCTTTTGGCTTATGGTCAGTAAGGGACTTTTGTTGTATGCTTTGATTATCTTCATGCCATGCATTGCTTTGCCATGATATGTTCTTGTAGCATGTTGTTTTCGTGCTCTAAACATTGCTTCCTGGTGTTAAATTCCTGGCATGTTATCGTTTGCACTTTCGCCATGCTTGTTTGCACCTGCTATTGGATGAATTAGCCATAGCTCAGTGTTCATCGTTTGTCAAGTATCCTGAGTGGATCCCTGCCATGTATTTTGTTGCTATGTTAGAGTGATGTACCATGTTGTTCTTGATGCATTTAGATGGTCCCATGCTGTTAATCGTAGACTAGTGCCATATTTGTTTTGCTTGTCATTTCCAAACCGTGCATCCGATTCCGGTGATCTTTATATCAATTTCAAGCGAAATCAACTCCTCTTTCCAGCGGCACTCTTGGCTTTCCAAGTTGAGGCCATGTGAAATCATTCCATTCCAAATCATGCATATGCATCGCATATCGCATCCCGCATATCATGACATGTTTTGCATCATGTTGCTTGTGCATTGCACGTGGTTGATTGTGTCTCCCTTTGCTTGTTGTTCTTGCTTGGGTAGAGCCGGGAGACGAATTCGTGTTCAAGGAGCCCGTTGAGTACGTTTATGAGGTTCAAGCCTTCGTCTTCTTAGAGAACTTTGCAGGCAAGATGACCATACACTAGAAATCACTTCTATCTTTGCTTGCTAGTTGCTCGCTCTTTTGCTATGCCTATGCTGTGATTCCTACCACTTGCTTATCATGCATCCCATATTGTTAAGACAAGCCTCTAACCCACCTTTTCCTAGCAAACCGTTGTTTGGCTATGTTACTGCTTTGCTCGGCCCCTCTTATAGTGTTGTTAGTTGCATGTGAAGATTGGATTTTGTTCCTTGTTGGAACATGGATATTTTGTTGGGATATCAGAATATCTCTTATTTAATTAATGCATCTATATACTTGGTAGAGGGTGGAAGGCTCCGCCTTATGCCTGGTGTTTTGTTCCACTCTTGCCGCCCTAGTTTCCGTCATATCGGTGTTATCTTCCCGGATTTTGTGTTACTTACATGGTTGGGTTATAATGGAAACCCCTTGACAGTTCGCCTTGAATAAAACTCCTCCAGCAAGGCCCAACCTTGGTTTTACCATTCACCACCTAGCCCCTTTTTCCCTTGGGTTAGGCCACCCCAAGGGTCATCTTTATTTTAACCCCGCCCCCCGGGCCAGTGCTTGTCTTAGTGTTGGTCCGAAACAGAGCCACTTGCGGCGCCACCTCGGGGAAACTTGAGGGCTGGTTTTAGCTATACGTAGTGTTCATCCGATGTTGCCCTGAGAACGAGATATGTGCAACTCCTATCAGGATGTCGGTGCATCGGGCGGTCTTGCTGGACTTGTTTTACCATTGTCGAGGATGTCTTGTAACTGGGATGCCGAGTCTGATCGGATTGTCTTGGGAGAAGGAATATCCTTCACTGACCGTGAGAGCTTGTGATGGGCTAACTTGGGACACCCCTGCAGGGATATGATCTTTCGAAAGCCGTGCCCGCGGTTATGGGAAGATGGGAATTTGTTAATGTCCGGTTGTAGAAAACCTGAAACTTATCTCAATTAAAAAGCATCAACCGCGTGTGTAACGTGATGGTCTCTTCTCGGGGTCCGGGAAGTGAACACGGTGTTGGAGTTATGCTTGACGTAGGTTGTTCTAGGATCACTTCTTGATCATAGATTCTCGACCGTGCTTTTGCCTTCTCTTCTCGCTCTCATTTGCGTATGTTAGCCACCAAATATGCTAGTCGCTTGGTGCAGCTCCACCTCATACGTTTTACCCTTACCTATAAGCTTAAATAGTCTTGATCGCGAGGGTGTGAGATTGCTGAGTCCCCGTGACTCACAGATACTTCCAAAACCAGTTTGCAGGTGCCGATGAAATCGTGCAGGTGACGCAACCGAGCTCAAGGAGGAGCTAGTTGAAGACCGTGTTCGTCTTGGTGTTCCATTCCTTAGTTGATCAGCAGTGGAGCCCAGTTGGGACGATCGGGGATCTGTGTAGCATTTGGGGTAATCTTCTTTTATTTTGGGTTCCGTAGTCGGGCCTTGTGTGTATCTGGTTGATGTAATGCTTTATTCATGTATTGTGTGAAGTGGCGATTGTAAGCCAACTATGTATCTCTTTCCCTTATGTATTACATGGGTTGTGTGAAGATTACCTCACTTGCGACATTGCTTTCAATGTGGTTGTGCCTCTAAGTCGTGCTTCGACACGTGGGAGATATAGCCGCATCGAGGGCGTTACAAGTTGCAATCAAGCAGGGGGGCTCCTAAGGTCGTTTATATCAGATGATGAAGAAGACATGTCATTTTATCTGGAGCGATGCTGCCAATGAGGCATTTGAGGCGCTCAAGAAACAGCTAGTTGACCCGCCCATCCTTGCGGCTCCAGTTGACAAGGAACCCTTGCTCCTATATGTGGCAGCTATTGGTCGGCCTGTTAGTGTGGCGATAGTTATGGAGCGCTAGGAGGCGGGTGAGTACCCTGTGCAACGGCCGGCTTATTATGTCAGTGAGGTGTTGATTGTATCCAAGCAACGATATCCACATTGGCAGAAATTGGTGTATGGGGTGTTCATGGCAAGTCGTAAGATGAAGCATTCTTTTCTCGGTCACCCTATTACTGTGGTCAGTTCTGCACCTTTGGGGTATATTATTCAGAACCGTGAAGCTACTGGCCGGGTGGCTAAGTGGGCAATTGAACTTGGGCCTCATGGTTTGAAATACATGCCAAGGATAGCCATCAAATCTCAAGCTTTGGGGAATTTCATAAATGACTGGACCGAGTTGCAGACACCTGAGGAGAAGCCTGACAACACGTATTGGACAATCCACTTTGATGGGTCCAGGCAATTGGAAGGCTCGGGGGCTAGAGTTATTTTGTCTTCCCCATGAGGTGATAAATCATGTTATGTGTTGAGGCTAATGTTTCCTTGTACTAATAATGCAGCTGAGTATGAAGCTTTACTCCATGGCCTTCGTATGGCCAAAGAGATAAATTTAAGCCCGGTCAGGTGTCTTGGCAACTCAGATCTTGTAGCTCAGCAAGTTTCTGGAAAGTGGGATTCTAAAGACCCACTCATGGTGGCTTATCGCCAGGCGGTTGATACTATTACTGGCCATTTTCAGGATATTAAGTGGATCACCTTGACAGACGAAAGAATGAGGCGGCTGATGCCTTAAGCCGACTTGGGTCTCAACGTGAGCCAGTGCCTCCTAATGTGTTCTTAGATGTGCTACACAATCCCTCTGTCAAGTTACCATCTGAAGAAGACCTTGCTATTACTGACCCGGAGGCGCAATTGGTGGTGGCTCTTCACACTATTCCAGATTGGACCTTTCCTTATCTGGCTTATATGACCCGGCGCGAGTTACGAGAGGATGAAACTTTGGCAAGACAGATAACCCGGTGGTCTAAGTCTATGACTATCGTCAATGGCGAGTTGCACCACTGTAGTGTGACAGGGGTATTCGAATGTTGTGTTTCTCCTGAGGAGGGCCGTGAAATTTTACGAGAGATTCATGAAGGTGATTGTGGTCATCAGGCCGACTCAAAATCTTTAGTGGCTAAGGAGTTTCTTCATGGGTTTTATTAAATGACAACTCATGCCGATGCGGAAGATATCGTAAGTAAGTGTGACGGATGTCAGAAATTTTCTTGGCGAGCTCATGTGTCGGCTCAAGAGTTACAGATGATTCGAATAACTTGGTCATTTGCAGTCTTGGGGCTTGATATGGAAGACCCACCTTTTGGTGGCGGTTGACAAATTTACCAAGTGGGTAGAAGTGGAGCCATTTAGCAAGTGTGATGCAGCGACTGCAGTTCGGTTTGTTAAAAAGATGATCTTCCGCTTTGGTTACCCTCATAGTATTATCACTGATAATGGCACTAATTTGTCTAAAGGTGCTATGAAGGAGTTCTGTCAAAGAGAGTATATTCGTCTTGATGTTTCTTCTGTGGCTCATGCACGGTCTAATGGTCAGGCGGAAAGGGATAACCAGGAGATTTTGAGAGGCATCAAGCCCCGGCTTATGGTTCCTCTGGAACGAACATCGGGTTTTGCTGGGCTGAGTTACCTTCAGTACTTTGGAGTATCAATACTACCCCCAACAGGTCAGCAGGCTATACGCCTTTCTTCATGGTCTATGGTGTAGAGGCGGTTCTCCCAAATGACATCCGTCATGACTCGATGTCGTTGTCAAAACTGCCGGATCTTGGGTAGGGGGTCCCGAACTGTGCATCTAGGGTCGATAGTAACAGGAGACAGGGGACACAATGTTTACCCAGGTTCGGGCCCTCTCTATGGAGGTAATACCCTACTTCCTGCTTGATTGATCTTGACGAATACGAGTATTACAAGAGTTGATCTACCACAAGATCGTAATGGCTAAAACCCTAGAAGTCTAGACTATGTGATTATGATTGTCTCTACGGACTAAACCCTCTGGTTTATATTGACACGGAGGGGACTAGGGTTGTACAAAGTCGGTTACAAAGAAAGGAGTCTTCATATCCGAACGCCAAACTTGCCATCCACGCCAAGGAGAGTCCCATCCGTACACGGGTGAGAGTCTTAGGTCTTGTATCTTCATAGCCAATCAGTCTGGCCCATGTCCAATAGGCGGGACGCCCGAGGACCCCTTAGTCCAGGACTCCCTCACTCGCCACGAGTGGCGGCTTATGTTGAAACTGATAATGAGACGACATGACAGAATGCACTTGATGCTTTGGATGAAGAACGTGACCTTGCAGCGGCTCGTTTGGAAATATACTAGCAAGACTTGCATCGGTATCATAGCCGCGGAGTCAAGACTCGAGCGTTTCAAGAAGGCAACTTGGTGCTCCGGGTGATTCAAGATCAGACAGATATGCACAAGTTATCCCCACCTTGGGAAGGACCTTTCGTGGTCAGTAAGAATCTTAATAATGGCTCATATTATCTCATTGATATACATGAGCACAAGAAGTCACACACCTCTGAACAGGACACCAACAGGCCGTGGAATATTGCTCATCTTCAGCCTTACTATACTTGAGCCCCTGGCTCTCCCCATTGTACATACTTTTCTTGATGTATATATCTTTTTATGATCAATATAATAAAGCTGACATCCCTACATAGTCAGGCCTCTGTCGTTTCATTTCTGTGTATCTAAGTCTTTATTAATTGGTCATAAGGTCACTTGGGGGCTTCCAACCCACCGGGTTTACCTTTCATACCCACTTGACCGGCCTGAGTCGCCATATTATGAGTTACACCTGCATGTTTGCAACTTGCTACTCTACCACGTCACCCGCTGAACTCTTAACACTCAATCTTTTTAAGACCCTAAACTTGTTAAGGTTAAAACGGGGGCTTGTGTCACATGAGAGTCGGCTTACAATGAGCTAGGATAAACTCAATGGCTATGCGGCCTTGAAAGCACAAGGCCTGTGAGCCAACTTGTTTGGTTGTGTTTTGGAAAACTGGCCCAACAATTATTTGAGATTTTTTGTATCTCTCTTTTGATTTCTTTGGAATTGTTTATCTTAAGATTTTGTTGTTGTCCAAATTTTGACTATCTGAGTCGTGAGGTTGCGGATTATATGGGTCATGCTTGACTATTTTTATGTTATAACCCTCCCTCGCTTTGGACTATAAAGTCACCAGTATATTTTGGTTTGCACGGCTGAGGTCTGAGACTGCAAGTCATTGGGTTGTCACCCGCACTGGCTGTTAATTTTTAAGCTGCCGGCATGATTCGACTCTACAGATATGTTTTCAACTATTATATGAGACTACGAGTCTTCGGGTTTGGTAACCTGCCCTGGCTTTTGACCTTATGTCGCCAGTATGTTTTGGCTTGAATAGCCTTGATTATAGACTTTTTAGTGGTCATATAAGGCTACATATTTTTGGGTTGTCACCTGCGCTTGACCTTACGCCAGGACATATGTTGTTTAAACTTTTTGCAGGACATGCAAAACTTCAAATGAAAATAAGAGTACTTGTATGGCTCATATGTATGATCACATCAGGCCTATCATAAATATTAAACTGAAGGATCAAAAGTCAAGATCGACGTGCACGAAGGTATGACATGGCGGATCATTGTTTTACACTACCCTATTACAAGGCTTTATGTTGAGCTAAAAAAGGTTTGAATCAAGTGTTTCCGGAGAGCCTCCCCTAACCCGGCCTGAGAGCCGCCTGGATCATCAGCGTTATTTTTAGTTGTCTTCCTGCCGCCTTGAAGATTGTGGGTCATCCTGCGTCGGCTCTTCCTCGTCGATCATCTAAAGATCAGTCATTGTCCAGTCGATGCCCGCTAAAGCTTTGAATGTGGCCTCATCATTACTATAATGGAATGATCAACATCAGTAGTGAAGATATGCTTATGCCGATGTCGGTGTTCTGGAAAACAGGGTACCCAGACCTGCCTGCCTGCTGCCCACGGCGTGGCTCCATCAACGGCCTGGTACAACCCATCTTCGACATCGATAAGACAAGACCCTCGCGAGGCGGACAACGCCAAGACCTTCGGAGGGAGCAGCTGAAGGAAATATGATCTAGAGGCAATAATAAAGTTGTTATTTATATTTCCTTATATCATGATAAATGTTTATTATTCATGCTAGAATTGTATTAACCGGAAACACAGTACATGTGTGAAGTCATAGACAAACTGAGTGTCACTAGTATGCCTCTACTTGACTAGCTCGTTAATCAAAGATGGTTAAGTTTCCTAACCATAGATATGAGTTGTCATTTGATTAATGGGATCACATCATTAGAGAATTATGTGATTGACTTGACCCATCCGTTAGCTTAGCATGATGATCGTTTAGTTTGTTGCTATTGCTTTCTTCATAACTTATACATGTTCCTATGACTATGCGATTATGCAACTCCCGAATACCAGAGGAACACTTAGTGTGCTATCAAACGTCACAACGTAACTGGGTTACTATAAAGATGCTCTACAGGTGTCTCCGATGGTGTTTGTTGAGTTGGCATAGATCGAGATTAGGATTTGTCACTCCATGTATCAGAGAGGTATCTCTGGGCCCTCTCGGTAATGCACATAACTATAAGCCTTGCAAGCAATGTGACTAATGAGTTAGTTATGGGATGTTGCATTACGGAACAGGTAAAGATACTTGTCGGTAACAAGATTGAACTAGGTATTGAGATACCGACGATCAAATCTCGGGCAAGTAACATACCGATGACAAAGGGAACAACGTATGTTTTTATGCGGTTTGACCGATAAATATCTTCGTAGAATATGTAGGAACCAATATGAGCATCCAGGTTCCGCTATTGGTTATTGAATAGAAGTGACTCTCGGTCATGTCTACATAGTTCTCAAACCCATAGGGTCTGCACGCTTAACGTTCGATGACGATCGGTATTATGAGTTTATGTGTATTGATGTACCGAAGGTAGTTCAAAGTCCCGGATGTGATCACGGACATGACGAGGAGTCTCGAAATGGTCGAGACATAAAAATTCATATATTGGACGACTATATTCGGACACCGGAAATGTTCCGGAGAAGTTTCCGATAAAACCGGAGTGCCAGAGGGTTACCGGAACCCCCAGAGGGAAGTAATTGGCCTCATGGGCCTTAGTGGAGAGAGAGAGAGGGGCGGCTAGGGCAGGCTGCGCCCCCTCCCCCTTGGGTCCGAATTGGACTAGGGAGCGGGGGGGGGGGGCCTTTCCTTCTCCCTCTCTCCCTCTCCTTCCTCCCCCCTCTCTTCCTTGTTGGAAACCTACTAGGAATATGATTCCTATTCCTAGTAGGAATCCTACTTGGGGTGCCCCCCTATAGGGCTGGCTGGCCTCCCCCTTGCTCCTTTATATACGGGGGCAGGGGGACACCCTAGAACACACAAGTTGATTGTTTAGCCATGTGCGGTGCCCCCTCCACTGATTTCCACCTCGGTCATATCATTGTAGTGTTTAGGAGAAGCCCTGCATCGATAACTTCATCATCACCGTCATCACGCCGTCGTACTGACGAAACACTCCCTCGACCTCAACTGGATCTAGAGATCATGGGACGTCACCGAGCTGAACGTGTGCAGATGGCGGAGGTGCCGTACCTTCGGTGCTAGGATCGGTCGGATCGTGAAGATGTATGACTACATCAACCGTGTTGTCATAACGCTTCCGCTTTCGGTCTACGAGGGTACGTGGACAACACTCTTCCCTCTCATTGATATACATCACCTTGATAGATCTTGCATATGCGTAGGAAAATTTTGAAATTACTGCGTTCCCCAATAGTGGCATCCGAGCCAGGTCTATGCGTAGATGTTATATGCACGAGTACAACACAAAGGAGTTATGGGCGTGAGTATATACATATTGCTTGCTGTCACTAGATGATTCTTGATTCAGCAGTATTGTTGGATGAAGCGGCTCACACCGACATTACGCGTATGCTTACGCGAGACTGGTTCTACCGACGTGCTTCGCACATAGGTGCCTAGTGGGTGTCTATTTCTCCAACTTTAGTTGAATCGATTTCAATGAACAGGGCTCTTTCTGAAGATCAAAAAGCAATCACTATACTATGTTGTGGTTTTGATGCATAGGTAATAATGGTTCTTGCTAGAAGCCCGTAACAGCCACGTAAAACTTGCAATAACAAAGTAGAGGACATCTAACTTGTTTTGCAGGGCATGTTGTGATGTGATATGGTCAAGACGTGATTATATAAATTGTTGTATGAGATGATCATGTTTTGTAAAACAGTTATCGACAACTGGCGGGAGCCATATGGTTGTCTCTTTATTGTATGAAATGCAATCGCCATGTAATTGCTTTACTTTATCACTAAGCGGTAACGATAGTCGTAGAAGCAATAGTTGACGAGACGACAACGATGCTTCGATGGAGATCAAGTTGTCAAGCCGGTGACGATGGTGATCATGACGGTGCTTTGGAGATAGAGATCAAAGGCACAAGATGATGATGGCCATATCATATCACTTATATTTGATTGCATGTGATGTTTATCCTTTATGCATCTTATTTTGCTTAGTTCGACGGTAGCATTATAAGATGATCTTTCACTAAATTTCAATGTACAAGTGTTCTCCCTGAGTATGCATCATTGCTACAGTTCGTGATGCCGACACACCACGTGATGATCGGGTGTGATAAGCTCTACGTTCATATACAATGGGTGGAAGCCAGTTTTGCACACGCAGAATACTCAGTTTAAACTTGACGATCCTAGCTTATGCAGATATGGCCTCAGAACACTGAGGCCGAAAGGTCGACCGTGTATCATATAGTAGATATGATCAACATAGTGTTGTCCACCATTGGAAACTACTCCATCTCACGTGATGATCGGACATGGTTTAGTTGATATGGATCACGTGATCACTTAGATGATTAGAGGGATGTCTATCTAAGTGGGAGTTCTTAAGTTATATGATTAATTGAACTTTAATTTATCATGAACTTTGTACCTGATAGTATTTTGCATGTCATGTTGTTGTAGATAGATAGCCCGTGCTGTTGTTCCGTTGAATTTTAATGCATTCCTAGAGAAAGCTAAGTTGAAAGATGATGGTAGCAACTACACGGACTGGGTCCGGAACTTGAGGATTATCCTCATTGCTGCACAGAAGAATTATGTCCTGGAAGCACCGCTGGGTGACAAACCTGCTGCAGATTATGCTGACGATGTTAAGAACGTCTGGAAAAGCAAAGCTGATGACTACTCGATAGTTCAGTGTGCCATGCTTTACGGCTTAGAACCGTGACTTCAATGATGTTTTGAACATCATGGAGCATATGAGATGTTCAATGAAGTCTCCAATAAGTTCTACAGCTGCAATATGGAGGAGAATAGTTCTGTTAGTGAACATATACTCAGAATGTCTGGGTACCACAAACACTTGACTCAGCTGGGAGTTAATCTTCCTGATGATAGTGTCATTGACAGAATTCTTCAATCACTGCCACCAAGCTAAAAGAGCTTTGTGATGAACTATACTATGCAAGGGATGGATAAGACAATTCCCGAGCTCTTCGCAATGCTAAAAGCTACAGATGTAGAAATCAAGAAGGAGCATCAAGTGTTGATGGTCAACAAGACCACCAGTTTCAAGAAGAAGGGCGAAGGGAAGAAGGGCAACATCAAGAAGAATAGCAAGCAAGTTGCTGCTCAAGTGAAGAAGCCCAAGTCTGGACCTAAACTTGAGACTGAGTGCTTCTACTTCAAAGGGACTGGTCAATAGAGCGGAACTGCCCCAAGTATTTGGCGGATAAGAAGGATGGCAAAGTGAAAGTGATGCGTAGCATGCCACGATCATCCCCATGGATGTACTTACACCTCCAATGACACCAATTGGACCAATGACAGGAGCCAGAGCCAAGGCTATCTAAGATAAGGTGAACTCTCTCCTCTCCGAACTTCCACTTTCTATGCATGAGACATGGCTACTACCTAAGTACGAGTTGTTGTGCATGATTAGGTACCAAGAGGACCCTCCCGAAGATGCACATGAAGATGTACAAGTCCCCAAGTTCAAATATGAAGAGGAACGCCGAGAGGAGAAGAAGGCAGCTCCAAGACCCGGACATCCGGCCGCTGGAGACCTCGACCACAACAGCCTACCAGCCGCCACGCATCTACAGGCCCCGGACATCCGGCCCCAGCCCGGACATCCGGCCCGACCCGGAAATCCGGCCTCAAGCCCGGATATACGGACACCACCTACTTGAGAGCGACATGGCCAGCTTCACCAGCTCGTACATCTGGCCTCCACAGCCCAGACATTTGGCCTGACGCCCGGACGTCCGGCCTCCCCTGTCTGCGCACAGTGTAAGGGTCGAGGCCTGTGTATCCCTTCGCCCCCCTAGACTATATATACTCTTCTCCTACCTACGTTTTAGGGTTAGCATTGGTTTAGCTCATTTTAAAGAGAGAGCATTGCTCATCCACATCGGATCTACTCCATGAGAGAGACCGCGGCCCCTCTTCGGAGAAGATCCCTTTGGATTCAAGACCTCCTTGCGGAGAAGAACATCAAGACCTCCTCACGGAGAAGACCGGCTACCTTTGCATCATCCTTAGTTGTCCGTAGATCATGTGATCTCTTATGTACCCGAGGATCTAGCACATGTGTGACTATTTCGTGTTGGTTTAGTGATTTTACCGTGTTACCCCTCATTTTCCCTTATGTTCTTCATGTTCATCGTGGGATCCGCTTCTTTCGTGAAAGATCGGACTATTAGGGTTCTACCCTACATCATCTTGTTATTTAGAGCCATGTTGATCACGATTTCGGAGCCTCCCTATTGTGTTTTGAGCCTAGTTTTTGTTGATTTTGTCCCTAATTCAAAAATTTACCCACAAAAATGGCCACAATTTTTTTTGTGATTTATTGGTGTGATGAAGTTTTGTTGGATTTGATCCGCGCATTTCGTGTGTTGCAAGTAGATCTAGCTTTCCATCCACTCTTTCCCAATTTCCATCCACAAATTCCTCCGATTTTTGCCCGGATTTGACCTCTCCACGTGGTGTTCATCACATTCGTCCCCGGATCTCGAGCTCGGACATCTGGCACCCCGGACATCCGACCATCAAGCCTGGACATCCGGCACCCCGGACATCTGACCATCAAGCCCGGACATCCGGCCCTTGGCAGCATCACTTCCTCTCCACCGCCTGTTTTCCTCCCATATTTCGCCAAATTTTGTTCTGGTGCCCACATATACTTCCGCATACCACCACCACTTCAGCATAACACCACCATATACCACATACAGAACCACCGCTTACCAAACAGCAACTCCGGCAATTTTGGTCCAATTTTGCTTTGAGAATTTGAGTTGTGGTTCCGTGTCCTACTTGTGTTTCGGCTATTTAGGTACGGTTCGACATCAACATCGCCGCCGCTCATCTTTGCCATGGACATGTCATCAACAATGACCACCTCGACTACATCTTGGTATTCGCGCCACCATTTTGACACCATACCATACGCAAGAAACGGTAACCTCACCTTGGTATTGGAAATACCATTCTTGCCATTACATTGATAGCCATCGTAGCCTTACTCCTTTGCGTCGCTTACCCATCGAGATTAGCTTTTGAGTATTGCCGGCAACGAGACTTGTGCACATTAGTGATCATACTTCCCATAGCATACATACATAATTTTTGTATATCTTGGTATCATCTCTTGTGTCACAAGTTTGTCATCACATACACAATTGCTATCTTGGTTTGTGAAGCATTGCATGAGAAAAGAGCTCAAACAACAAAGAGCCAAACAAGCTTTTAAGCCAAAGGGAGAGATAAGCAAAGAGCTTTTAAAGCAAGAACCATAGCATCATACAACATTAAGACTGTCATATTAGATAATCTTGGATCATCTCATAGAAACACCTTGCATAGAGCATACTTGGGATAGAAGTCGTTGCATTTTTGCTTAGTAGGTTGTGCACAAGTGTTTGTATCTGCCTATTGTGCAATCGTGCTAAAGTCTCTCTAGTGTTGTGCAACAAGAGCATTTTTGTGGATTCCACATTTTGTCTCATCCTTGGTTGCACGACCCCACTTATCTTTTTGCGTGTGTGTTTCTATGTACCTTATCTTGCTTGGTCTACTTGTTGCATTGCGAACTTGCAAATCTTTTCCAACATTATTGAAGCTCACTTCCAATTGCATTAAATTTTGTGCCACCATCCTAACCAAGCTCCACCATAAGCTTTTACTTGTGTAGGTGTGAGAAACCGACAAGAATTGGTACCAATTGTGTTATTTCCTTGTCCACATTGGAGTGATCATTGATCCACTTTCAACTTTGGTCAAGGTACATTTGGTATTCATTCTTCTCTTTCTACCACTCACATTTTTCTCTTGGAATGGTGGATAGGCCAAGTACTTCTACCAACCCACTCTTCATTGAGCAAGACGACGATATGAACTCCTATGTCACCAAGAGCCACCTCTTTGGTGCACAACGTGCTTTGCATCAAGAGCAACCAGCAATGAGTGAACGCATCGACAAACTCGCCGCTGACTTGCGACTCTCCGAGCAACGTACAAGGAACTACTTCGACCACAAGCTCGACGATCACAAGCAAGAGAACGGCGCAAGAATGGACGAGATTCGCACTTTGTTGCTCAACCGATCTTCTTCCACTTCGTCTTCATCAAGAAGGAGCCGCTCAAGTCGACACTCTGACTTCACCCTCTCCGGCTCAAGTACACCGACATCGAACACTCTTCGACGTGCCGTGTGCAATGATTGTCAAGCAAGCCTCAATCCTCTACGTGACAACAACTCTCAAGAGCACCGAAAACGTCAAACCCAAGAGGCTTTTGCGCTAGCACGAGAACGGCATCAACAACGCCAACATGAAGCGGAAGAGCGAGCGTGTCTACACCAAGAAGCACAAGATGCCGAGGCACAACGTCAAGAGCAACATTTGCGAGATGCTCAAGCACTTGAGGTGCAACAAGCCCTCCAAGATGCAAGTCGAGCCATAGCCAAGCGAGGCCGACAAGCTCGTGAACATGAAGAAGCACTTCGCGAAGAAGCCAATGAAAGAAGATTTCAAGCTCGGGTGCATCGTAAAGTTACTCAAGTTCCTCCCCGAGCTCGACAAGCTCCTCCACAATCTCGCCAAGAACATCAAGTTCATCAAGAGCATGAAGACAATGGAAATCCTCCACGACAAGAGCAACATGAGGTTGACAACCCTCCTCACCGAGAGCAACACGAGTTTGACAATCATCAACAACATGGGCGTCATCATCCCCGAACCCAACACAATGAAGAGCAACGCTACGGCAAGCTCATGTTCACCATCCACAAGTTCAATGGAAGCAACGATCTCGAAGAGTATCTTTCATGGGCATTGAAGGTCGAAAAAATCTTCCGTTTGCACAACTATGAAGAAGAGAAGAAGATCGCAATGGCATCCCTTGAGTCCCAAGACTATGTCCTCATTTGGTGGGAACAAGTTATCAAGCGCCGAGAGGCATGAGGTGAACCATCCATCACTACTTGGGCACAAATGAAGGATTTCATGAGACCTCGCTTCATGCCTACCTACCACAACCGCGACCTCTTCAAGAAACTCCAACTACTCAAGCAAGGTACCAAAAGCGTTGAAGAGTACTACAAGGAGATGGAGATTGCCATGATACGAGCCAATGCCACGGAAGATGATGAGAAAACTATGGCACGTTTCTTGAATGGACTCGACCATCCTATCAAGAAGATCGCCGACTTCCAACCATACTCGAATCTCATCGAGCTAGTGCATCAAGCTACCAAAGCGGAATGTCAAGTGCAAGATGATTACAAGTATGCCAAGTTCTCATCCAAGTCATATAGCTTCTCCAACACCCAAGCTTCAACAACTCCAACACCATCTACCAAGCCTTCTACAAGCAACATCGACAAGTCGAGTTACAAGAAAGCTTCGTCAACTCCAAGCAATCCTCCTACTACAAGCAACTTCAAGCCGAGAGCTCCATCATCGTCAACCCCAACCGATGAGACCGTCAAGACAAGTTCCTTCAAATGCTTCACATGCGGAGGCCGAGGCGACAAGTCCTATGAGTGCACCAACAAGCATACCATGATCCTCAACGACGACGAAACTTATGACTCAATGAGTGAAGGAGAAATGGACGCTCTTGAGGAAGTCCCCACGCACCGGCAAGTGAACGATGAAGAGGAACAAGTATTTTTTGATGAAGATTCAAGTCCCGCTCTTGTTGTCTCCAAGGTATTGACTCTCCAACATCACCAAGAAGAAGACCAACAACGCCACATCTTTCATACCAAGGCCGGCATCAATGGACGATCCATGAAGGTCATCATCCATGGAGGGAGTTGTGATAATCTCGCAAGTGAAGAACTTTGCTCCAAGATCCAATTGCCCAAGACGAAGCACCCACATCCTTACAAAGTTCAATGGTTTAGCGACTCCGACACTATCCAAGTCAAGCATCGAGTACAAGTCTCCTTCAAAATTGGCGCCTACGAAGACACTTTAAAGTGCGACGTCATTCCAATGACCATTTGCCACCTTCTCCTTGGACGCCCATGGCAATTTGATAGAGGTGTCATCCACAATGGCTGAATGAACCACTACATCTTCAAGATGAAAGGAAAGGAGTACGTACTTCGTCCCATGTCTCCTAGCCAAGTGTTCGCCAACAAGCAAGCCACCCATCGTGGAGAGCATTGTGAGAGAGCAAGCCACCAAAAAGACAGTGAGCACCACAAGCCCAAATCGAGCGCCTCCCCGATGAGCGAAAAGAAAAACTTGGTCCTATTTGCCACCAAAAGTGAGATAAGAGGAGTGTGTGAGAACCCATCTAGTGTCCTACACTATGTCCTTTTGTGCAAGGACAATGAAACACAAGCTAACACCTCTCACACTCTACCTTTAGTGTTATATTCTCTTTTACAGGAATTTCACGATGTTTTCCCCGACGAGCTGCCTCCGGGACTACCTCCACTACAAGGCATTGAGCACCGCATCGACCTCATCCCCGGAGCACCTCTTTCGAACAAAGCTCCTTACCGCGTCAACCCCAAAGAAACCAAAGAAATACAAAGTCAAGTAAAGCACCTCATAGACCATGGACATGTGCGTGAAAGTTTGAGCCCTTGTGCCGTCCCGGTCATTCTTGTGCCAAAACGAGATGGTAGCTTTCGCATTTGCTCTGATTGTAGACCAATCAATGCTATCACCGTTCGTTATAGGTATCCCATTCCACGCCTTGATGATATGCTTGATGAACTTAGTGGTGCCACTATCTTTTCAAAAATTGATCTTAAGAGTGGTTACTATGAAATCTGCATACAAGAGGGTGATGAATGGAAAACCACTTTCAAAACCATGTTTGGCTTGTATGAGTGGTTAGTCATGCCTATGGGTCTATCGGAAGCACCGGGTACTTTTATGCATCTTATGAATCATGTCTTTCGCCCTTACACTGGTGTGCTTGTTGTGGTCTACTTTGATGATATCCTTGTTTTTAGCAAGTCTCACAAAGGGCAAGTCACCCATGTCCGAACCGTTTTAAAAACTCTTCGAAAATAGCATCTCTATGCTAATATGGAGAAATGCCTTTTTGGCGTTGATAAGCTTGTTTTCTTGGGTTTTGTTGTTTCTTCTAAGGGTGTTCATGTAGATGAGTCCAAGATCAATGCTATTAAGACTTGGCCACAACGAACCAACTTGCAACAAGTGCGTAGCTTTCTTGGCCTTGCGGGTTTCTATCATCGCTTTGCGAAAGATTTTAGCACCATTGCTTCTCGTTTGCATGCTTTGAGAAAGAAGAATGCGCCTTTTGTTTGGGGACCATCCCAAGATACCACTTTCAATGAGCTAGCGGTAATGGCATAGGAGGTGTGTTAGCACAAGAGAAGCGCCCCATAGCTTACTTTAGTGAGAAACTTTCTAGAGCGCAACTCAATTACCGCATCTATGACAAAGAGCTATATGCTTTAGTCCGCGTTTTGCATGAATGGGAACACTATCTTCACCCTCATGAATTCATCATTCATACCGATCATGAAATGCTCAAGTACCTTAAGGGCTAAACCAAGTTGAACAAGCGTCATGCTAAATGGAGTGAATTTATTAAGTCTTTTCCTTATATCATCAAGTACATCAAAGGTAAGTAAAACGTTGTGGCGGACGCCCTTTCCCGCATATGCATGCTTGTTACTCAACTTGAGTTGAATGCCATTGGCTTTGAGCACATAAAAGACTTGTATGAGCATGATCCCACTTTTGCTACTCCTTATGCCAAATGTTCGATGCATAGATCTTGGGAACGCTATTGCATCAAAGATGGATTTCTTATGAGAGCTAACAACCTTTTCATCACCGAGTCTTTTCTTCGTTTGTTGGTTTTGCAGGAATCTCATGGAGGAGGCTTAATGGGACATTTTGGACGAGACAAGACGTTCGCTACGCTCTCAAAGAACTACTATTGGCCCAAGATGTTTCGTGACGTCTACCACTTCACCAACCGTTGCTCTACATGTCGCAAAGCTAAGTCTAAAGCTCAATCCCATGGCCTTTACATGCCTCTACCAATTCCATACCAACCATGGGAAGATATTAGCATGGATTTTGTACTTGGATTGCCTAGGACTCGCAATGGAAATGATTCGGTATTTGTCGTTGTGGACCTTTTCTCTAAGATGGCACATTTCATTCCTTGCAACAAGATAGACGATGCTTCACATTTTACTAATCTCTTTTGTAGGGAAATATTGCATCTACATGGAGTGCCACAGATGATCGTCTCGGACCGCGACGTCAAGTTCCTTAGATACTTTTGGAAGACCCTATGCGCCAAGCTCGGAATCAAGCTACTCTTCTCCACGGCATATCATCCACAAACCGACGGCCAAACGGAGGTGACCAAGAGCACACTCTCCGCTCTACTTCGAGTACTCATCACGAAGAACATCAAGGAGTGGGAGGAGTGTCTACCTATCGCCGAGTTCACCTACAACCGCGCAAGACACTCAACAACCGGCAAGTCCCCCTTCGAGGTCGTCTACGGATTCAACCCTTTGTCCCCATTGGACATTCTCCCTCTACCGCTACAAGAGCGCATCAATATGGATGAAAGTGCACATGTGAACCATCTCAAGAAGGTGCATGAGGATACAAGGCACAACATCGAGCGCCAAGTACAATGACTTGCGACCAAGCTCAACATCAACAAGCACCCCATGGTGTTCAACGTCGGAGATCTTGTGTGGCTACACCTTCGCAAGGACCGCTTCCCCAACGAATGCAAGTCCAAACTTCGACAGTGAGCGAATGGACCTTTCAAGGTGCTGGAACGCTACAACAACAACACCTAAAAGATCGACATCCCACGCGACAAGTACTTCGTGAGTGATATCTTCAACGTCAAAGATCTCTCGCCCTACGATGGTGATGAGGATTTTGATCTGAGGTCGGATCTTCCCCAAGGGCGGGGAGATGATGCGGAGCATCCCATGATCATCCCCATGGATGTACCTACACCTCCAACGACACCACTTGGACCAATGACAAGAGCCAAGTGTCGGTGTCAAAACCGGCGGATCTCGGGTAGGGGGTCCCGAACTGTGCGTCTAAGGCAGATGGTAACAGGAGGCGGGGGACACAATGTTTACCCAGGTTCGGTCCCTCTTGATGGAGGTAATTCCCTACTTCCTGCTTGATTGATCTTGTTGATATGAGTATTACAAGAGTTAATTTACCATGAGATCAGAGAGGCTAAACCCTAGAAGCTAGCCTATGGTATGATTGTTGTTGTCCTACGGACTAACACCCTCCAGTTTATATAGACATCGGAGGGGCTAGGGTTACATAGAGTCGGTTACAAGGGAGGAGATCTACATATCCGAATCACCAAGCTAGCCTTCCACGCAAAGGAGAGTCCCATCGGGGCACAGGACGAAGTCTTCAATCTTGTATCTTCATAGTCCAACAGTCCGACCAAAGTATATAGTCCGGCTGTCAAAGGACCCCCTAATCCAGGACTCCCACAGTAGCCCCTGAACCAGGCTTCAATGACGACGAGTCCGGCGCGCAGATTGCCTTCGGCATTGCAAGGCGGGTTCCTCCTCCGAATACTCCATAGAATATTTTGATCACAAGGATGGTGTCCGGCCCTGCAAAACAAATTCCACATAGCACCGTAGAGAGTATAATATTTTCACAAATCTAATCTGCTGACAATTTTTCATATCGTGAAATCACGCCATGGCCCTGGTCATTATTTGAACTGTTTTTCTCAACAAACTCCTTCTCATATTGCGAGGAAGTTTTCTTGGAATGTCTTGTTGAAGCAGAGATCGTGTCCCCTTATCAAGGGATTCTTATCAATACGGGTGTGGGTAACCCAACCGCGTCATTAATCACGGCGCTTGGGGAATAAGCGAATTTACCAGGCAGGTGGGGAGGCGCATAGTTTCTTCCACCCTTTAAAAGGGGTACGGGTTCCACCTTTTACACACGCCTTCTTCTCTCCTGCCCATCCATTCTTGCACACTCGAGCTCCAACGCCCAAGTTCGCACTTTCTCCGAAGAACCACTCCAAATATGTCCGGAGTGGGAGGCAAGTGGATAGCCTCTACCGTCCGGAAGAAGGACATCAAGAAACTTCGAGAGGCCGGGTATCTAGCCCAGAAAATCGGCCACCGTCTCCCGATGGCGGGACAGATCGTCCCTACCCCGGAACCCTACGAAAGGGTCGTATTCCTCCCTCATTTTATCCGCGGGCTAGGGTTTCCCCTCCACCCATTTGTTCGCGACATCATGTGTTATTACGGGATCGATTTTCATGATCTATTCCCCAATTCCTTCCTCAACATCTTGACATTCATTGTCGTGTGCGAGGCTTTTCTCCACATCCCGCCACACTTCGGCTTATGGCTGGAGATCTTTAATGTGAAGCCCAAGGTAGTTGGCGGTGAGCACGCTGAGTGCGGGGGCGCTATGGTGAGCAAGATGCCCAACGTCACATGGCCAATAGATACCTTCAATGATTCCGTTAGGGAGTGGCAACAGGAGTGGTTTTACATTACTGAGCCACGTGGCGCGAAGTAGGCCGCTGCTCCCGAGTTCCGATCCGGAGCCCCTCCGCGGCTCACGTCCTGGCTCAAGAAGGGCCTGGACTTGTCTTTGTCCTACCAACTGTTTGCGCTCTAGACGTGCGTCAAGGATATGGAAGACAAGAATATCGAACTTTTCAATGTAGTCCAAGTGATGTTAGTCCGTCAGATCCTACCTTGTCAACACCGGACTTGCAACCTATGGGAATTCGATCCGGCCAAGCATCAGACCCTGCGAGAGCTCTTTGGCTCCTCGCACAAAGACATGTGGAAGGTGCTTTTTAAGCCCGGCAAATCATGGCCAGACTGGGCGGAGGACCGCGGTACCAACTGTCCCACCCTGCAAGCTCGGTAAGTTACCATACGTTTTATTCGCATAACTCAAGGGAAATGCTTAATGTGTTTTACACAACTCACCTAGGGCAGGACGAAGAAGGCAGGGCGGATCCAATGTCCGGCCCCGCTGCCCGAAGAACCGGCCGGCCCACTTCTGACGAAGATGTTGGACCCGGCGCCTTACAAGGTGCCGGAGAAGAAGACCGAAAAGGAGGCCAAAAAGACCTGGGGCGGCCTTCATCACCGTGCCCGACCCGCTTCCGAAGAGGACGACGAGGAGGAAGACAAATACCCAGCAGGGGGAAGAAAAAAGAGGACGACCTCCGTACACTTGGAGGCTGACTCGCCTAAAAGGGGAAAATTCTTCTTCCGAAAGAATCCACTGCCGTCGCTGATAGCAGCCCGACATGGGATCCTAGGGCCCAGCCCCTAGTGAACTCGTAAGTATATAAAATCCAAACACGTTCATGTGTACGGACCCATCATGGCATAGTATTTTAACCTGAGCCATATTTTTTGTAGTCCGACGGGGTCCCGTTCCGAACAATCCTCGTACGAGGACTTGCTGAGCTCGGATGCTATGGAGAGCAGGACGCCTCCGAAGACCCCTCCCCCCAAACATGTGATCAACACCGAGGCTTCGTCCCAGAAGGACTCCGTCCAAGGAGGGGCGGAGAAAATCATGAAGGTGGCGCCTGGAGGTCAAACCTCAGGGGCCGGAGACATGGGGGAGAAGATCCCCACAGGAGTCGACGACGGGGACCATCTTGAATCCGGCCCCCAGCCGGTCACAGTTTCGGAGACCAATACGGCTCCGGAATCAAGCAGGCGGCCTTCCTCGGCTGGCTGGGCGTCCCTGTTCCACCGGCGAGCTCTGTCCAACTAGAGGCATCGGGTACTTTATTGGCGGCGCTGAAGAGCGCCTCCATTATCGATGAACACCGTGCCCTTATGGGTGAGGTGATTGAGAAGATTCAGTCCACTGAAAATGGACTGAATGAAGCCTGTATCGACCTTATAAGAGGTTTTGTGGTACATTTCATACGGTTTCAAAGAGTGTCATAGTATCGATAGTAGCACCTGATACATTGTCCGGTGAACGAAAGAACCGGACAGAGGATCAAATATATTTTTCGCGGGAAGACTCATTTGTTGACATCTATCTCTCTTTTTTGTAAGCAGGCATCTGTAGCGGCTACTGCCGCTCATACTGCGGAGGTTTCCAGACCGAATCAAAGTCTGGAGCAGGCCGAAGTAGAGCTTGGCCAGTTAAAAAGGCAGTTGGAAGATCAACAAGGTATGCACAAATCTTGTTTGCGTTCAGTGCGAACGAATTTTCAGTATGATAGAATACTTGTCATGATTTGCGCCAGGGGTGATGACCGAAGTCGAGGCTCTGAAGAAGGCTGTTGCCGAGGCCTAGGAAAAGGTAGCCGCAGAGCAGGCTCTTCATGAGAAGCACAAGGTCAAGGTTGTGGAAGCTAAGCGAGAGCTCCAAGAGGCCATGAAAAAATGCGAGACCATGGAGCAGAGTTTAACGGAGAAAGAATACGAACTCACCAGGTCTCATTAGGCCGTGTGCGATGCTCATGGGGGAACCCAAGACGCCCTACAGGAGATCCAAGAGGCGAGGGAGATCATGGCGGGTAAGGTCTTTTTCCATGTAAAGCAAGTATTTCAGAAGAAAATTATGCTTTATAATTTTAAGTTCGGATTTCTCCAGGGGTATTTGCGGAACTTCCTCGCAGCATATCGGATGCCGCCCAATTCTACTGAGCCGAAGAGGAGAATACTGTGGATAGACTCTTCTGGTTGCAGTATCTGGCACCGAATTATCCGGTGCCTTTTACTGATCAACTGAAACAGTTGATCGAACTGCATAAGTCGGCTGAACTAGCCATGAAGGATTTGATTATCCGGCTATGGCCCGCCGAGCCGGTTCCAGGTAGCTACTTCGGGCTCGTGAAGCGACTTGTTAGTGCCTGCCCTCGACTTGACGTCATCAAGCGGTCAGTTTGTATAGAAGGTGCATGAATGGCCTTTGCCCGTGCAAAGGTGCACTAGGGGAAGATGGATGCTGAAAAGCTGATGACCGAGGGACCGCCAGAGGGAAAGGAGCACCGCAAGCCCCAATTGTATTATGAAAGTGTCCTGAAAGGATCCTGCCTTGTGGCGGAGCAATGCACCAAGGACATTGTATTTCCATGAATATAGTCATGTTGTCCTTTGTAATGTGTGAACAAGGTCATTTCTATTATTTATTGCCTATTATAAAAGTTTACCCTCCTGCGCGGTCGTTTTATATATTAAACCTGAGAATTGGCCAGTCGTCGGCTTCTGGCCCTTCGTAAGAAATACAGGGGTGTTCGGGATAAACCTGGTCACTCTTTACCCAAGTGTTGGGTACTTTGAAGGAGGTGTTCATCACAGCGAACCAGGCAATCGGACTATAGGGCTTTATCATTCTCACTTAGCCATAGGAGCATTAGAAAGGTAGGCGCAGCCCCTAGTGTTCGGAAGACCGCACGAGGGGCCCTATAGGCACATGATCGGAAGAAGAACCGATCCATCGCACGCTGCATTGGTTATGGCATTATGCGGGAGAAATCCATAAAGATTTTACAACCTCTCGAACAGCTGACCAACTCTCTCCATATCATGACAGTCAGTTTTTGGCTTTCTCTACTAAGGTGCTCATCCGGAAGAACCGGGACACAATCGCAGTAGTTCTCCCTGTGCCGCCTTAGCCGATATAGCGGAATGTAAGGCAGCAAAACATGGGAGCCTGGCAAACCCAACATTTGACCCAAGACATGATTCAAAGCTGATGCATATAATGCTATAAGTTCGGGGTGCCGAACTTCCGTGAAGGTGTTCGGACTTTATTGTCGTATTATGGGTAAAACGAAGCCCCTAGCAAAGGCATATCGTGGTGTACGGATGCCACTTAACAAAAGAGTTTCAATGAGAAATAACAACAAGTAAGCATTATATAAATCCACATGTTGTATTTGAATGATACATCGATGCATATGAGTACAGGTAATGTGATAAAAAGGGGAATGTGACTATGGAACCTGCTGGGACCAGGGAGGAAGAAGCTGTGTGCAGATCCGGAGTGTAATCGGATGGACGTCACGAGGAATATCTAAAGATTCCCTGGTGCGTTCGAGCTGCTACCATGTCACCAGTCCTGGTCTGCGCAAAGGTGAGCCTGCAAAGGAAATGTAAGAAATATTTGTGTGCCGGAGAGTGGTTGAGCCGCGATATGTGGCATGTTCTGGACTTCGCCGGAATGTTTAGTCGAGCCCTGGACGAGTCGGCCTATCCTGCCATGAAGTAGTTCGGACTACTTTGAATGTGTCCGAGGGTTTGGCCATCGACTCAAGATTTGACTAAAAGGTGCCCTCAATTGCTTCTACTATTTAAAGCGGCGGCGTACTCTATGGTACAGAGGGAGAGTTTGGCCTCGCCATTAACCGTGATGACACCGTGCGGAACGGAGATCTTGAGTTTACGGTAGGCATAATGTGGCACCGCGTTGAATCGAGCGAACATAGTTCGCCCGAGCAGTGCCTGATAATCACTGCAAAAGGGGACAACGTCGAAGATTAACTGTTCGGCACGGTAATTGTCTGGTGATCCAAAGACTACCTCGAGGGCGATGGAGCCGGTACAGCTGGCCCCCACGCCTGGTATAATACCTCTAAAGGTGGCTTTAGTGGGTTTGATCATCTAACGATCGATGCCCATCTTGCACACTGTGACCTGGTAAAGCAGATTTAGACTGCTGCTTCCGTCCACAAGGACTCGTGTGAGGTGGAACCCGTCAATTATTGGGCCGAAGACTAGTGCGGCTGGATTACCGTGACTGGTGTTGACCGGATGATCCATTTGGTTGAAGATGATCGGCCCTAGTTTGTATTGCGGGCTGACTGGTATCGTTAGGTCGACATCCCTATGGGTGTCCATCCGGACTGGGTTGGGAGTGTGAGTGGTGTTTACCATATTCACCGTTTGGATATGCTGGAGAGATTTCTTTTGCCCTCCTCTATTTGGAGATCTGGGCTCCTCGTCGCTGTCATCGCTTTGAGACCCCTTATCTTTGTTTTTGGTGCTAACATGCCCGCTTGTTTGAAGACCCAACATTCTATGTTGGTATGATTGGCTGGTGTTCCTGGTTTGCCCTGATTTTGGCATGGATGGTCGAGTATGCGGTCCAAACTGGATGGACCCAAATTGTCATTTTTGAGTGGCCATGTCCGCTGACCGGACTTAGAGCTATTAAATCTGGCATTGACTGTCGTGTCTTCGACGCTTTCACCATGTTTGCGGTGTTTGTGTTTGTTGCGTCAAGGTTTGACGTTGCTATCTCTGGCCTCTGATTTGCCAGTATTGCTTGTTGTGTTGTTGCTACGAGCAAACCAGCTATCCTCGCCCGCGTAGAAGCGGGTCATGAGTGTCGTGAGGGCTGCCATGGACGTTGGCTTCTCTTGGCCGAGATGTTGGGCGAGCCACTCGTCACAGATGTTATGTTTAAAGGCCGCTAGGGCTTCGGCATCTGGACAATCCATAATTTGGTTCTTTTTCATTAGGAACCGGGTCCAGAATTTCCTGGCTGACTCTCCGGGCTGTTGTGTTATGTGACTCTGTCGGCGTTCTGGGGACGAGGGTCCCCAGACTTGCCTGTCTGCGGCGTGGCTCAAAGGGGGCCCAACACGGCCCATCTTCATCAACACAAGACTCAAGACCCTCGCGAGGGGCCAAGCCTCGCGGGGCGGACGACACGGAGCTTCCTCAGGCACGGCCTCGTCAGGCTGGCTCGTGAGGAGGCGGAGAGATCAAGGCGGGGTACCTCGCGAGGTGCCCGTGACACAAGCCATGACGACTCAGGGCTCCAGGCGGGTGCCAGCCCGCACAACGTCCTCCTTTCCTCTTTGTTGCAAAGGGGGCAAGCGCAGCCGCGGAGTACCGATGCATCGGGCAATGGTTGCCATTTCGGTGCAACGAGACCAAGACCAGGAGGACTACGAGACGGAGGTCACCGTGGAGCCCAAGACGGCGTCATCACCAGAGCTTTGCACAGGCGAAGACCACTTTTGTCAGGATAGTTGATACTTGTTGTCCCCCTTCAAATTAGCCCGCCATTGTTGGCTCCCTTCCCACTCGATATTTGGGAAGAGGACCAGGGCCTCTATAAATAGGACCAGCCACCCACATAGCAAGGGGGTTGGCCGGCGAGTAAGAGTAAGGAAGAGAGAGTGGGAGAGAGAGAAAGGTGGCTGAACTCCTCCCAGCAGTTCATCACCCGAGCCAAGAACAGACCCTCGCGAGGCTGTTCTTCCTTGTATTGTTCATCATCATCAGCCCCAAGAGGCAATCCACCCACCGCACACTAGAGTAGGGTATTACACCACAACGATGGCCCGAACCAGTATAAACCTTGTGTCTCTTGTGCAGTTCTTTCAGTAGTCTAGATCTTTGTGAGACGGAGAGGTTGAAGGCATAATCTCCACGCGCACCCCAGTGTTCGAACCTTAAGGGTCTGCCGAAACCTGAAATCCGACAGACTCAAATCATCAGCATCCGGTGGTCGCAAATATGTGCCCTGGAAGTTATCCAATAATGCGTCTGCCAGGTTCTCCAAACTTCCGATGGAGTTTGCTGGTAAGAAATTCAGCCAATGCCGAGCCAGTCCTTTGAGTTTCAACGGGCGATACTTGATGGCATGTAAATCATCCCCGTAGGCCATGTGAATGTGGAGGAAGAAATCCTCGATCCATACCGCGGGTTCAGTAGTGCCATCATATGATTCGATGTTCACGGGTTTAAACCCTTCTGGGAATTCATGATCCATTACTTCATCACTAAAGCATAGGGGGTGTGCGGCGCCTCTGTGCCGGGCTATGTCACGACGCAGTTCATACAAGTCTTGTCTGCTATGTTCGGCCCAGCCGGATTTGCTTTTGGTATATCCGGCATGACGGTCGTCGTCATGTGTTGGGGCGCGCCCTCGTGAACCGAAGATCGATCTTTTGTGTCCTACTTTGTTTTCCAATACTTCTTGCAGGTCCTGCGTGTTACCCCAGGCCTTGCTGTTTTTGTTTGACTGGTGCCGGAGTGCGGGCTAGACTTCGGGCTTATATGCCACTTTGTCTCGGCCACGAGGTGGCCGGTCTGCCGCATCATACGCTGGAAGCGCGGGCCTTAATGCTTCCTCTTCAAGTTGGGGTAGCAACCTGCGCTTTGGGAAACTTTTGATTGGGTGCTCGAGTTCATGTTCCACGGCTGCCAGGACCTCAGTCCATCTATCCACTAGCAGATCTTGCTCAGCTTGAAGTTGTTGTTGCTTTTCTTTAGGCTTTTTGCTGTGGCAATAAGCCGGCGCTTGAAGCGCTCTTGTTCTACGGGATCCTCAGGCACGATAAATTCTTCATCGCCGAGGCTCACCTCGTCTTCGGAGAGAGGCATGTAATTGTCATCCTCTGATTCTCCGTCTGCTGCCTGTTCCTTGGGGCTGGCTTGCCCATCCTCCTGCTCAAAGCCTGGCTGGAGGGGATTGTCTTCGTCTTCGGCACTATTTGCAGCGGTATTGTCTCCTGCGCCGATATCGTTGTTTTCGCTATGGCAAGGCTTAGAGCGGCGCCGATGACGCCGGTTCTTGGATTGCTTCTCGGGGGGATTATCCTCCGTTGCCTTATTGCCATCACTTTCATTGGGGGTGTCCACCATGTATATATCATACGATGAGGTGGCAGTCCAGCGCCCTGTGGGCGGTGGTTCCTGTTCGTCTCCCACATCATCGTCCATACTGTCGATGTCTTCGGAGTCGAAGTCGAGCATGTCGGTGAGGTCGTCGACAGTGGCTACTAAGTGGGTGGTGGGTGGGGAATGAATTTCTTCACCGCCCGCTTCCCAGTCGAGCCGGACATAGTTCGACGAAGGCTCTCCTAACAAGGAGAGAGACCGTAATGAGCTTAGCACGTCGCCCTAAAAGATATCCACGGAGGTGAACTCCATGATCGGTGCCCAATCAGATTGGATGGGCACGGACGCGAGTGGTTCGGAGTCAATGGCTGGGGACGAATCCGAGTGTCCGGCAACACAGGTCTCATAGGAGGTGAAGTCAGTATTCGGCTCTAGCACCGCTGAGTGTGCGGCCTCCGTGGCGGGGTCCATCCACCCATCCTCGAACGGCGCGATCTGTTTCGGATTGAGGGCCGGAGTAGTTACAGGTATGATCTCCTGAACACTGTCCGATGGCAGAGCTAAATCATGCTCATCGTGACTGTGCGGCGTACCTGACATGGGTTTGAATCCGTCGAAGATCAAGTCTCCGCGGATGTCGGCGGTATAGTTCAAGCTTCCAAACCTGACCTGATGGCCAGGGGAGTAGCACTCGATCTTCTCTAGATGGCCGAGCGAGTTGGCCCACGGTACGAAGCTGCCGAATACGAAGATCTCTCTTGGGAGGAAAACCTCACTCTGGATCGCATCGTTGCCGATGATCGAAGGAGCCATCAAGCCTTATGATGACAACATAGTGGAACTCTCAATGAAAGCACCAATGTCGGTGTCAAAACCGACGGATCTTAGGTAGGGGGTCCCGAACTGTGCATCTAAGGCAGATGGTAACAGGAGGCGGGGGACACAATGTTTACCCAGGTTCGGGCCCTCTCGATGGAGGTAATACCCTACTTCCTGCTTGATTGAACTTGATGATATGAGTATTACAAGAGTTGATCTACCACGAGATCAGAGAGGCTAAACCCTAGAAGCTAGCCTATGGTATGATTGTTGTTGTCCTACGGACTAAAACCCTCCGGTTTATATAGACACCGGAGGGGCTAGGATTACACAGAGTCGGTTACAAGGGAGGAGATCTACATATCCGAATCGCCAAGCTTACCTTCCACGCAAAGGAGAGTCCCATGCGGACACGGGACGAATTCTTCAATCTTGTATCTTCATAGTCCAACAGTCCGGCCAAAGTATATAGTCCGTCTGTCCGAGGACCCCCTAATCCAGGACTCCCTCACCAAGAGTCAAGGCTATCAAAGATAAGGTGAACTCTCTCCTCTCCGAACTTCCACTTTCTATGCATGAGACATGGCTACTACCTAAGTCCGAGTTGTTTTGCATGATTAGGGACCAAGAGGACCCTCCAAAGATGCATGTACAAATCCCCAAGTTCACGGATGAAGAGGAACGCTGAGAGGAGAAGAAGGCAGCTCCAGGATCCGGACATCCGGCCCCAAGCCCGGACATCTGGCCGCTGGAGACCTCGACCACAATAGCCTTCTAGCCGCCGCGCGTATACAGGCCCCGGACATCTGGGCCAGCCCGAAAATCTGGCCTCGAGCCCGGATATCCGGACACCACCTACCCGAGAGCGACATGGCCAACTTCACAAGCTCGAACATCCGGCCTCCACAGCCCGGACATCCGGCCCTCCGCGAACGCCCAGACATCCGGCCTCCCTTGTCTGCGCATAGTGTAAGGGCCGAGGCCCGTGTATCCCTTCGCCCCCTAGACTATATATACTCTTCTCCTACCTACGTTTTAGGGTTAGCATTGGTTTAGCTCATTTTAGAGATAGAGCATTGCTCATCCACATCAGATCTACTCCACGAGAGAGACCGCGGGCCCTCTTCGGAGAAGATCCCTTTGGATTCAAGACCTCCTTGTGGAGATGAACATCAAGACCTCCTCACGGAGAAGACCGGCTACCTTTGTGTCATCCTTAGTTGTCCTTGGATCGTGTGATCTCTTATGTACCCGAGGATCTAGCACATATGTGACTATTTCGTGTTGGTTTAGTGATTTTCCCGTGTTTCCTCTCGTGTTTCCCCTCGTGTTTCCCCCTTGTTTTCTTCACGTTCATCGCGGGATCCGCTCCTTTCGTGAAAGTTCGGCCGATTAGGGTTCTACCCTAGATCAGAAAGGTATATTTGATATACATGTTATTTATGTGTACCTTACTAATGCTCATAGTACTGCCTGGGTATTTCATACTGGTTATGTTGCTAATATTTCCAACTCAAAACAGGGGCTACATATTAAGCGAAGATTGGCTAAGGACGAGGTGACGATGCACATGGGAAATGGTTCCAAAGTCGATGTGATTGTCGTCGGCACGCTACCTCTACCTTCGGGATTAGCATTAGACCTGAATAATTGTTATTTGGTGCAATCGTTAAGCATGAACATTATATCTGGATCTTGTTTGATGCGAGTCGGTTATTTATTTAAATTAGAGAATAATGGCTGTTCGATTTATATGAGTGATATCTTTAATGGTCATGTATCCTTGATGAGTGGTCTATTTTTACTAAATCTCGATATAGTGATACACATATTCATAGTATTGAAGCCAGTAGATATAAGTTTAATAATGATAGTGCAACTTATTTGTGGCACTGCCGTTTAGGTCATATTGTTATAAAGCGCATGAAGAAACTCCATGCTGATGGACTTTTGGAATCACTTGATTATGAATCACTTGATGCTTGCGAACCATGCCTCATGGGCAAGATGACTAAGATTCCGTTCTCCGGAACAATGCAATGAGCAACAAACTTATTGGAAATAATACATACTGATGTATGCAGTCTGATGAGTGTTGATGTTGGTGGCGGGTATCGTTATTTTCTGACCTTCACTAATGATTTGAGCAGATAAGGGTATATCTACTTGATGAAACATAAGTCTGAAACATTTGAAAAGTTCAAATAATTTTAGAGTGAAGTGGAAAATCATTGTAACAAGAAAATTAAGTTTCTATGATCTGATCATGGAGGTGAATATTTGAGTTATGAGTTTGGTCTTCATTTGAAACAATGCGGAATAGTTTCGCAACTCATGCCACCTGGAACACCACAGCATAATGGTGTGTTCCAATGTCGTAACCGCACTTTATTAGATATGGTGCGATATATGATGTCACTTACTGATTTACCGCTATCATTTTGGGGTTATGCTTCAGAGATAGCTGCATTCACGTTAAATAGGGCACCATCGAAATCCGTTGAGACGACACCTTATGAAATGTGGTTTGGCAAGAAAACCAAGTTATCGTTTCTTAAAGTTTGGGGCTGCGATGCTTATGTGAAAAAGCTTCAACCTGATAAGCTCGAACCCAAATCGGAGAAATGTGTCTTCATAGGATACCCAAAGGAGACTGTCGGGTACAACTTCTATCAATGATCCGAAAGCAAGATATTCATTGCTAAGGATGGATCCTTTCTAGAGAAGGAGTTTCTCTCGAAAGAAGTGAGTGGGAGGAAAGTAGAACTTGATGAGGTAACTGTGTCCGCGTCCTGGGAACGAGGGTCCCCAGACTTGCCTGCCTGCGGTCCACAGCGTGGCCCTGTACGGCCCATCTTCACCAACAAACACTCAAGACCCTCGCGAGGTGCCAAGCCTCACGAGGCGGATGACACAAGACCTCCTCGGGGGCAGCCTCACCTAGCTGGCTCGCGAGGGGCAGAGAGATCAAGGCAAGGGACACCTCGCAAGGTTTCTGTTACACAAGCCATGATGACTGGAGCCAGGTGGGCGCCAGGCGGGCGCCAGCGCGCGCAGTGTCCTCGTTTCCTCTTTGCTGCTAAAGAGGTAAGCGTAGGTGAGGAGTCCCCAGGCATCAGGCAAAGGTTTCCATATCAGTGCAACAAGACCAAGACCAGCAGGACAGCAGGACGGAGGTCACCATGGAGCCCAAGACGGCGTCACCACTAGAGCCTTTGGCAAGCGAAGACTACTTTTGTCAGGATAACTTATACTAGTTGTCTTCCTTTGAATTTGGCCATTGTGGGATCCCTTCCCACTCAATATTTGGGAAGCGGACCAGGGCCTCTACAAATAGGACTAGCCACCATAGTAGAAGGGGACTGATCCAGAGGGAGAGAGAGGATCTAGTGGACCCTCAACCACACAAGTTCACCAAGCACAAGAACACCTCTCCTCAGGAGGTTGTTCTTCCCTGTAACTGTTCATCCTCAGCCCAAGAGGCAATCCACCTCACCACACTTGAGTAGGGTATTACACCACATCGGTGGCCCGAACAAGTATAAACTCTCCTGTCTCTTGTTCTTTGGGTTCGTCGAGCTAGGCCGTGAGATCATGATGTGTGCGAGCTATAGGGGGGAGAGATCTTCGTGCGCACCCCAGTGTTTGAACCTCAAGGGTTTTGTCAGAACCTGAAATCCGACATTTGGCGCGCTAGGTAGGGGTGCACCGAAGCCTCGCCCCCCAGCGGCCTCGCCTCTCCGACCGGCTCTCATGGACGTCGCCGCTACTCCGACTGGATCGACGGGCGCCCTCCATAGCGCTGTGGGGCTCCGGGCCTTCACCCCCGTCTTGCGGCAGGTGCGGTGGCAGCACAAGTTCAAGAAGGAGATGCCGCCCCGTTATGATAGTGCGGCGGATCCGGCGGCCTTCCTGCTGGCGTACGAGGAGGCCGTCCTGGAGGCTGGGGGTGACTATAAAGTCATGGCCAACTGGCTCCCAATGGCCCTTTGCTGGCATGCCGCACGCCTGGCTCCACAAGCTGCCGGAATCTTCTATGGCCTCCTTGGAGGAGTTGCGCAACCTCTTCATCCTGCGCTTCGGAGGACCAGCAACCCCTGTCGTCGTGGCTCTCCTTGGTGGCTCGCAGGCGCCGCCCTCGGACCGTCACACCAAGCCGTTCTTTCGCCAAATCGGCGCCGCCTCCATGCGGCAGGGGGCTCCACCGGATTGGGCAGCCGCCCAAGGCCGACCTGGCCTTCGACTCGGGGGATCACGCAGTCACCACCGTCGGTTCGGGCATGCTTCCGATTTTTTGGAAGCCCACCATCTGCAGCATAGCCATTACCAAGACCCTCATCAACGGCGGAACTGGCCTCAACGTGCTCTCCGTGGAGGCTTTTAGCCTCCTTCACGTATCGCTTGAGCGGCTCCACCCCAGCAAGCCCTTCTTCGGAGTCGGCGGCGGCTCCACCAACCCCCTGGGGCAGATCCGTCTCCCCATGACCTTCGGCAGACGCGACAACTACCGCACCGAGCTAATCGACTTCAACATCGCCCGCATCGACATACCATACAACGCCATCCTCGGGTACCCGGCACTGGCCCAATTCATGGCAGCTACTAATCCTGCCTACAACCTCATGAAGATGTCAGGGAGCAAGGGCATCCTCACCATGGCCGAAGACACCAAGGAAGCCTTGGCGGCCCTCAAACTCGACTTCAGGGCCACGGCAGTAGCTTGCCCGGCCGGCAAGGCCGTGCCCAGGACAAGGGGTGAACCGACAAAGAAGAAGCAGTTATTCACTCAAGGTCAAGCCAAGACGAAGCAGATACCGGTCAACGAGGATGGGCCTCCGGCGCCACCTTTACTATAGGCGCCGACCTCATTCAGGATCAAGAAAGGGAGTTGGTGGACTTCTTGCGGGCGAACAAGGAAGTATTCGCCTAGGAGCCCAAGCAGTTGGTTGGGGTCCTGAGAGGAGTGATTGAGCATCATCTCAGGGTATGCCCCAACATGCGCCTTGTGAAGTAGAGGGTGAGGCGACAGTCCACGGAGAAGCAGTCTTTCATCGTTCAGGAAACCCGCAAGCTGGAGGCAGCAGGTGTCATCCGGGAAGTCCGGTACCCAGAGTGGCTCGCGAACCCGGTCGTCGTGCCGAAGAAAGGAGGGAAGGAGCGCATTTGTGTCGACTTCACGAACCTCAACAAGGCTTGCCCTCAAGACCCATTCCTACTGCCGTGCATCGACCAGATTGTTGACTCCACCGCCGAGTGTGATCTGCTATGTTTCCTGGATGCGTTCTCAGGCTACCACCAGATCAAGATGGCGGTGGAAGATGTGGCAAAAATAGCTTTCTTGACCCCATGCGGGGTATACTGCTATAGTTGCATGCCATTCAAACTATGCAACGCAGGAGCGACCTTCCAGCGACTGATGCACATTGCCTTGGGGCGGCAGCTCAGGAGAAATGATGAGGCCTATGTCGACGACTTGTGGTGATGTCTCGGGAAGGGAGAACTTTGATTCAGGACCTGGAGGAGACCTTCGCGAGCCTGCGCCAGGTGGACTTGCAGCTCAACCCGGAGAAATGCGTGTTTGGTGTCCCTTCCGACAAGCTGCTGGGCTTCGTTGTGTCCCACAGGGGGATTGAGGCCAACCTGGAGAAGGTCAAGGCAATCGAAGACTTGAGCCCACCACAAAACCTCAAGGAGATGCAGAAGCTTGCAGGCTATGTGACTTTGCTGGGGCGCTTCATCTCCAAGTTGGGGGAGCGCGCCATGCCGTTCTTCAAGCTCAAGAAGAAGAAGGGTCCGTTCGAGTGGACCCCCGAGGCTGACCTGGCATTTCAAGACCTCAAAAGATACTTGACCAGCCCGTCGGTGATGGTGGCACCTCGTCCTCTTGAGCCCTTGGTACTCTACCTATCTGCCACACCCGACTCCGCCAGCGTGGCGCTGGCGGCCCTTAGAGAGGAGCCCCAGGTCAACGGCCTGCCAAGTGGAGACGCCAAGCCGGATGAGGCAGCACAACACCAAGGCAATGCTCCTGAGACAGCGGCTGCCCCGGCTAGTCATCAAGCCCAGAAGCTGGGGACCCACAGGAAACACCTCAGCCCCCGGGAGCCAAAAACTCCGTCAGCTCTCCCACCCTTGTCGAGCACCCAGTGTACGTCATCAGCACAGTGCTACAAGATGCGAGAGCACGATACCCCATGCCTCAAAAACTCTTGCTCACGCTCTTGCTGGCCTCGCGTAAGCTGCGCCACTACTTCCAGGGTCACCCCATGAAGGTCGTCTCAGCTTACCCATTGGAGAGAGTGCTCAGGAGCCCCAATGATGCGGGAAGGGTCGCCGAATGGAACATCGAGCTACAAGCGTTTGACCTGGAGTTAAACACAACCAGGTTCATCAAGGGGGCTGCACTCGCCGACTTTGTGGCAGAATGGACCAACACCCCGGAGCTCGAAGCAGGCGAGAACCGATCCCTCTCGCCAGTGAGTGAATCGTTGGATGGGTGGGTCATGTACTTCGATGGCGTGTTCGCATGCCAGGGCGCGGGGGCTAGAGCCGTGCTCATCTTGCCCACTCAGGAAAAATTTACTACGCCATGCAGCTCTGCTTCCAGCGGGGAGAGAATGTCTCCAGCATCATGGCAGAGTACGAGCGTCTCATCGCCGGCCTCAAGGTCGCGGCGGCCCTGGGGGTGAAACGCCTCACCAACAAGGTGTACGAGCCAAAGGATGAGCACATGGAGGCATACCTCCCGGAGGTACGCAAAATGAAGAAGCAGTTCCTGGGCCTGGAGCTATAACATGTGCCCCGTGGCACCAACAAGGAGGCTGACGACATCGCCAAAAGAGCATCCAAGAGGGTACCCCAAGAGCATGGCGTCTTCGAGGAGCGGCTCTTCAAGCCCTCGGCAGCACCTCCGCCTGCGGAGCCGGCGCCACCTCAGGAGGAACTCCCCTAGCCACCAGCCTCGGGAGCCCCCGCCTGTGCCCCGACCTCAGGAGCACGCCTCCTCTTAGCGCTCGAGCCTCTGGAGGGGTGTTGGATCGAGGAGTTCAGGGCGTACCTGGCGCAAGGCACGTTGCCGGAGAAGGTAGAAGACGCGGAGCGTGTGGCTCGGCGGGCTATGGCGTACTGCATTCAAGAAGGTGAGCTATACAGGAAGCGGCCAAATGATGTTTCACTATGATGCATTTCCAGGCAATAGGGGAATGAGCTGCTGGCTGACATACATGGCTGAGACTGCGGGCACCACTCGTTGTCATGCACCCTAGTCAGCAAGGCTTTCACAATGGGTTCTACTGGCCCACGACACTCAACGACGCAGCCGAGCTGGTGAAATCCTGCGAGGCCTGCCAATTCCACGCCAAGCAGATCTACTAGCCGGCTCAGGACCTCCAGACTATCCCGCTCTCATGGCCGTTCGCGGTCTGGGGGCTGGATATCCCGGGACCATTCCCTCGAGTGCCTAGAGGTTACCGCAGCCTCTACGTCGGCATCGACAAATTCACCAAGTGGGCGGAAGTGGAAGCTGTCCGCCCCATCCCAGCTGGGCCAGTAGTCAAGTTCATCAAGGGCCTCGTAAGCCAATTTGGGGTCCCTAATCACATCATCACCGACAACGGCTCACAGTTCACTAGCAATCTCTTCAAAACATAATGTGCTACCCTTGGAACGCAGATCTGCTACGCCTCTGTGGCACACCCTAGGAGCAACGGCCAGGCCAAATGAGGGAGTCCTGGATTAGGGGGTCTCCGGACAGCCGGACTATATCCTTTGGCCGGACTATTGGTCTATGAAGATACAAAATTGAAGACTTCGTCACGTGTCCGGATGGGACTCTCCTTGGCGTGGAGGGCAAGCTAGGCAATACGGATATGAAAATCTTGTCCCTTCTAACCGACTCTGTGTAACCCTAGCCCCCTCCGGTGTCTATATAAACTGGAGGGTTTAGTCCGTAGGACAACATATACAATCATACCATAGGCTAGCTTCTAGGGTTTAGCCTATACGATCTCGTGGTAGATCAACTCTTGTAATACTCATATCATCAAGAACAATCAAGTTGGACGTAGGGTATTACCTCCATCAAGAGGGCCCGAACCTGGGTAAACATCGTGTCCCCCGCTTCCTGTTACCATTCGCATTAGACGCACAGTTCAGGACCCCCTACCCGAGATCCGCCGGTTTTGACACTGACATTGGTGCTTTCATTGAGAGTTCCACTGTGTCGTCACCATAAGGCTTGATGGCTCCTTCGATCATCGGTAGCGATGCGGTCCAGGATGAGGTTTTCCTCCCCGGAAAAATCTTTGTATTCGGCGACTTCGCACTGCGGGCCAATTCGCTTGGCCATCTGGAGCAGATCGAGAGCTACGCCCCTGGCAATCAGGTCAGATTCAGAAACATAAACTACACTGCCGACGTCCGCGGAGACTTGATCTTCGATGGATTCGAGCCCATGTCAGGTGCACCGCACAGTCACGACGAGCACGACGTAACTCTGCCGTCGGAGAGTGTTCGGGAGATTGCATCTGCAACTCCTCCGGCCTTCAATCCGGAGCAAATTGCGCCATCCAAGGACGGAGGGATAGACCCCGCCATGGCGACTTCACTCTCAGTGGCGATGGAGCCGGATACTGACTTCACCCCTTACGAGAGTCGTGTCGCCAAACCACTGGATTCGTCTCCGGCCATGGACTCCGAGCCGCCTGCATCCATGCCCATCGAATCCGACTGGGCGCCGATCATGGAGTTCACCTCCGCGGATATGTTTCAGCACTCGCCTTTCGGCGATGTACTAAATTCATTAAAATCTCTCTCCTTGTTAGGAGAACCTTTGCCGAGCTATGTCCGGCTAGAATGGGATATGGACGACGTAGAAATTCGCTGCCCACAAACCACCCACTTAGTAGCCACTGTCGACGACTTAACCGACATGCTCAACTTCGACTGCGAAGACATCGACGTCGTGGATGAAGATGCAGGAGACGAACAGGATCCAGCGCCCATAGGGCGCCGGACAGCCACTTCATCACATGACACATACATGGTGGATACACCCAAAGAAGGCAATGGCGAAGATACAGCGGAGGATGGCCCCTCCAAGAAGCAACCCAAGCGCCGACATCAGCGGCGCCACTCTAAGTCCCGCCATAGCAAACACAGCGATAACAGCGCAAGAGAAAATAACACTCCTGTCGACTCCAGAGGAAATGACGACCACATTACCCTAGCGACAGAACACGATGAAGTTGCAAGCGGCGACCATAGCACGGATCCGACGTCCGAACACGGCGATGACGAGGATAACTATCATCAAACCCCATCTGGGGAGGAAAATAGTCCCGACGAAGATGCACACATCATCCCGGAAACGCACTTGGAGCAAGAGAACCTCTGCAGAAGGCTTATTGCCACAGCGAGGAGTCTGAAGAAGCAGAAGCAAAGGCTTAAGGCCGCACAAAACACACTCAACAGCAGGTGGAACAAAGTGCTCGACAACGAAGCAAAGTACGGTGGAAGTTACCACACGAAGAGCTATCCAAAGCGCAAGCTGTTACCCGAATTCGACGACGAGGCCTTAGAGCCCACACAGCCAAATAATGAAACAGCCAACCGGCCCGATCCACCACCTTGTGACTGCGATAGAGCGGATAACAAATATGCACATAAGTCAACACACATCGTACGTGAGGACTTGCGCCAAAAATCCAGTGCGACCAGATCCATCTATGGATCTAGGAAGCATGCTCCGGTACAAAATCAAAACCAAACACCACAACCGTCTGAACATGGTACATTCAAGTACAGGGGTGCCGCACACCCCCTATGTTTCACCGATGAGGTGCTTGACCACGAATTCCCAGAAGGATTCAAACCAGTGAACATAGAAGCGTACGACGGGACCACATATCCTGGGGTCTGGATTGAGGACTTTATCCTCCATATCCATATGGCTCGCAGAGACGATCTCCATGCCATTAAATACATGCCCCTCAAGCTTAAAGGACCAGCTCAGCACTGGCTGAAAAGCCTCCCTGAAAACCCAATTGGAAGTTGGGAGGAGCTGGACGCTTTTCGGGATAATTTTCAAGGGACCTGCGTTTGACCTCCGGATCCAGATGATTTGAATCATATAATTCAACAGTCCGGAGAGTCCGCCCGAAAGCTTTGGAACAGGTTTCTCACCAAGAAAAACCAAATCATCGACTGTTCGGACACCAAAGCCTTGGCAACTCTCTAAAACAGCGTCCGAGACGAATGGCTCACCAGACACCTCAGCCAAGAAAAACTGAGAACAATGGCAGCTCTAACAAGTCTCGTGGCCCTCTTTTGCGCGGGCGAAGACAGCTGGTTAGCCGGCAGCAGCACCAACGACCCAAGCACATCCAAAGTCAGGGATGGCAATGGAAAACCACGACGCAATAAAAGAAAGCATAGAAATAAAGAGGATAGCCCAGATAGTACGGTGGTAAACGCCGGATTTAGGGGCTCTCGACCAGGTCAGAGGAAAAAGCCTTTCAATGGCAGCAGAGACGGACCATCTAGCCTAAACAGGATTCTTGACAAACTATGTCAGATTCATGGCACCCCCGATAAACCTGCAAATCACACGCATAGAGAATGATGGGTCTTCAAGCAGGCAGGTAAGCTAAACGCCGAACACAAGGGGGGAGACACCAAGCGAATACGAGGACGAACCTCGCCAGCAAAGCACTGGAGGACAGAAAAAATTCCCACTAGAGGTTAAAACAGTCAACATGATCCATGTGACGAAGAGGAAAAGCAAACATGCACTCCGAGACACACACGCCATAGAGCCCGTCACCCCTAGGTTCAACCCCTGGTTGGCCTGCCCGATCACTTTTGATCGCGGGGATCACGCGACAAGCATCCGGCATGAAGGATTGGCTGCCTTGGTGTTAGACCCAATAATAAACGAATACCATCTCACACGAGTCCTCATGGACGGCGGCAGTGGTCTAAACCAGATATATCAGGACATAGTCCGCAAAATGGGGATAGACCCATCAAAATAAGCCACCATACTACTACCTTCAAGGGAGTAATACCAGGCCTAGAGGCCCGCTGCACGGGCTCTCTATTCCTAGAGGTTGTATTCGGTTCTTCCGACAACTTCCGAAGCGAAAGGTTAAATTTCTACATCGCTCCATTCCGAAGTGGCTATCAGGCACTACTCGGAAGAGTGGCTTTTGCTCGTTTTAATGCAATCCCCCATTACGCTTCTCTCAAGCTTACGATGCCCGGTCCATGTGGCACCATCATAATTAGCAGAAATACTAAGCGTGCTCTACGCGCGGAAGAATGTCTGGCGGCTTTAGATTGCCTCACCAACCAGAAAAAATGAGAGGTCGTCAAGACCACGGACACAGTTAGACGAGTCTGGTGCACCACTACATATACATGAGATTGTTTGATAAGAAAGCCCTCCTAGACAGTACCAGGGGCTTCCCGCGTGTAATCAGGGCTAGTCCGGCTCAACTTTACTTGTCTTAAATTTTAATGGTTTATTGACAATAACCAATTTTCTGGCACGACAACTTTCACCTAAGTTCTTCTCTTTTACAGATGACAATCATGCTACACCCGTCCAGGACACGGCACAACGGAGACACAGGCACAGACGTGCAGTAGGGACCCGCTCAATGGTTTCTCTTTAGATTAAGACCCTGCATCAACCTTTTTTACTGTCTCTTATTGCACACATCCTCCGGATACTCAATACAATCGAGAAGGATGCCGAGGTATTGGCATGTGGCCACGTCAGGATATTGCACGTACCTGGACACCTGGGGTTTATTATTAAGGGCATTATTCAGCCCGGCATATGTTATAAAGACCGAATACCTTAGGGAGTGTTCGGCGTCGCGAGTTTGGCCTTATATGCATCAGCTCCGAATCATGTCTTTGTTCAAATGTTGGGTTTGCCCGGCTCCAATGTTTTGGTACCATACGTTCCGCTATATCGGCTAAGGTAGCACTAGGAGAACTACTGTGGTTGTGCCCCAGTTCATCTGGATGAGCACCTCAGTAGAGAAAGCAGAAAACTGACTGTCATGATATAGCGCGAGACTGGTCAACCACTCGATGACCCAGCGGACTCTTCAGGATTCCTCTACATTAACGAAGGGCCGTTTCCCGGTCATGTACATATGCGCCCCGTATTCAGATGAGCGCAGAAGTACCAGGGGCTATATAGTAGCCCCACCATGAAACTCCTATGGCTAAGTGAAAGTGTTAAAGCAATATAGTCCGATTGCCTCGTTCGCTGCGCTACCACCTCCTTAATGGACCAAGACATTGGATCAAGTGTGAATACGCGTTTTTTGTGAACACACCCGCATTATATGCGTGGGGGCGGAAGCCGACGACTGCAAACTTTCAGGTTATATACATATATACATAAACGGCCACACAGGAGGCATCATAATACTTTCAGGCAAAAGTATAAACACAACCTTCATAACTCAATAAAACATTGTTTTTACAATGGAGTACATGTCACTAGAACATAATATTTTCGAGCATTGTGCCTCTATCGAACGAGCGCCTTCAAGAACTTCTTCAAAGTAGTGCTCGGCAGCCACTCGGCCCACGGCTGAACCCTGTGTTGCAACAGTGGTGGCCTCCATCTCTGCCCAGTATGTCTTGACACAGGCAAAGGCCATCGCACACCCTCTATGCACGCCGACCTCTTCATAGCATCAATGTGCGGCACAGCACCAAGGAATTGTTGCACCAAACTAAAGTAACTATTCGGCCTTGGCCCTCCCGGCCACAGATGATACACAACGGACCTCATGGCGAGTCCGGACAACCTATGGAGCTCGGCCCACTCGGTCATTTGCTCATTCAGCAGTAGCGGATGCACTGGAGCATGGAACTGTGACCAGAACAGCTTTTCCACTTCGCGATCTCCTTGATCCTTGAAGTACTCGGCCGCATCAGCAGCACTTGCCACCAAATTCACGTAGGCGTCCGCAAAACTCCATAATTGGTCAAGAGAAGCATACTTCGGATCTGCGAACTTAGTCCGCAGCAAGAAGGGCTTCCCAGCCACGATATCCGCAGCTTGATGCAGCTCCTCCTTCGTCGTTCTGATTTTACAGCGGGCTTCCTTGGCTGCTACCATGGCCTTCTCTAGGTCCGTCACCCTTGCTCGGCTTTCTTCTTCAAGAAGCTGGTAATGGTCAGCGGCATCTTTCAACTCAATGGCCATCTGGGCTATCCTTTCCTTGCTTTGGCGATGCACGGACTATTCGGCCCGCAGCTCTTCGACCGCCCTTAGAGCGGCTGCATTGCTATTCCTTGCTTGTTCCATGGCCCAGGCAAGCTCTGCCCGAAGGGTCTCCATGGTGGTAGCTCCATCTGTAGTCACAACATATTAAAGATGTTGGCATCCTGCTCCTCTTACTATGCGTTAATCACCAGAGAAATCACTCACCCTGTGCCTCGTCAAGCCGCTTATTGGCAAGCACGATGTCGGCATCTGCCGCATCAAGTTGCCGCTTTAGCTCGGCAAACCCATCAGTCCGGCTAGCCACCGGAGCTTCAGCCACCTGCACATAAAGGCGGGCTGGTTATTACCTGGGACTATGATCCTTTGTTTGCCGCCGTTTTCGACGACAACCAGAGTCTCAGGGGCTACTATCTGCATAGGGCACACCTAACGTGTGCGGTACTGTCAAAAACATACACTATGTCCCGTACCTCAAAGCCTTTCAGCAGACTCATAAAAGCTTCATGCAATCCGCTTTCAGCAGATGAAATCCTTTCCACTACCGTACTCATTAGCGTACGATGCGCTTCTGAGATGGCCGCTTGCTCCAGAAGATCCTTTAGTGCGTCCGACCGCACACTATACGATTCCGGACTCTTTCGGTTGCTCTCTTTAGGAGCCAAATACTGAGGACTCCGGGTGGCCAAGAGATTACCCCCTGGCCTTGGAGGATCAGGAGAAACCCTTCGCGATGACACTTCAGGGTCGCCCGCTTCATGAGGCGGGGTGGCAGGGGGAGGTGTTTCGCTCTCCATCATCTCTGGAAAAAGATCCCCCAAAGAGGAACTTTGTCGAGAAGGGCTATGATCCGAACTGCAAGATATAAGCTTCGGTTATTGTGTTCAGAAGTAAGGTAGGATATTTCCACTACTAAGTACTTTTTGATTACTTACAGCTTGGTAAAGGGCTGATTCCCTTGCGGACACTGTGCGGCAAGGGTACCCCCCGGGGCAGGACCCTCTGGGAAGATTTCTTCCCTCGTTTGGAAACCTCTGTTTCCGGATCTTCAGAGGTGGTCCTGTTCCTTCCCCTGGGAGAGGGAATGTCAGATTCTTCTCCTAGGTTGTCCTCCTTTGCGGAGGCGCTCGTTCTCCCGGTTGGGGCGAGTAGTGAGTGAGGCTCTCTTCCGGCCTCTTTATTCCCCCCTTTATCTTCCTTCGAGGGCACTTGATAAGGCGCTGCCTCCAGCATTCTGTCTAGTACTGGATTGGCCAAGCCCTCAGGAAGGGGGGCCGGACACCTGATCATCTTCGCCTTTGTTATCCAGTCCTGGTCAAAGAGCGACTTCTCAGAATGATGTTATGATGAATAAGAGAAACAGTGTGTTCGGCCATGGGATTACTTACTTGGGTATCCGGGCGATTACAGCTCAGATCAGCATCCTCGGTGGTGTCCGTACACTTTATTTGTGATCCGAAGAACAACTTGTACATCTCCTCGAGCGTCATGCCGAGGAAGTGCTGAATGATTCACGGCCCCTCCGGGTTGAACTCCCACAAACGGAGAGTTCTACGTTTACAAGGCGGGACCTGGCGAACTAGCATGACCTGCATCACCGTGACCAGGTTGACATCTCTCTCAATGAGATCTCGGATGCGACTTTGCAATATCGGCACATCCTTTACCGGACCCTAGTTTAGCCCCTCGCTGATCCATGACGTCAGTTGTGGTGGGGGGCCCGAGCGAAAGGCAGGGGTGGCTGCCCACTTGGCACTTTGGGGAGCTGTGATATAAAACCACTCCCACTGCCACAAACAGGATACCTCTCGGAAGGAACCCTCTGGCCATGGAGCGTTAGCGCTTTTGCTTATTACGGCACCTCCGCACTCTACGTGCCACCCCTCGATCATCTTTGGCTTCACATTGATGGTCTTGAGCCACACGCCAAAGTGAGGGGTAGTGCGGAGGAAGGCCTCACATACGACAATGAAAGATGAGATGTGGAGGAGGGAATCTGGGGCCAGATCTTGGAAATCCAGCCCGTAATAAAACATGAGTCCCCTAACAAAGGGATCCAGAGCGAGGCCTAGTCCTTGGAGGAAGTGAGAGACAAACACAACACTCTCGTTGGGTTCGGGAGTGGGGATGACCTGCCCCCGGGCGGGCAGCCTGTGCGAAATTTCGGCGGTCAGATATCTGGCCTCTCTTAGCTTCTTGATGTCCTCCTCTGTGACAGAGGAAGGCATCCACTGACCTTGCAGGTTGGATCCAGACATGGTTGAAGGTCCGAAGTGCCTGACCTCAGCCTGGGGTGTTGGAACTCGAGGCGGGAGAAGGATTCGATTGAGCGTGAGAGGAAAAGAGGACATGTCTTGGCCTCTTTATAAAGAGGGTGAATGTCAAGCGTCCTCCTCGCAGCCATTTTGGACTCGCCTAAAATCGAGGAGTCATACCAATGGGCACGAGTGGGTTACCCACGTCCATATTAATGAGAATACCGTAATAAGGGGGACACGATCTTTGCTTCGACAGGACGTGTCAAGAAAACCGCCTCGCGATATGAGTAGTGCTGGTTGAGAAAAACAGTTCAAATAATGACCGGGCCATGACGTAACGTCGTACTATCAAAGCACGTCAGCAGATTAGATTTGTGGAAATATTATTCTCTCTATGGTGGAACGTGGAACTTGTTTTGCAGAGCCAGACTCTGTCCTTGTGTTCAAAATCTTCCGTGGAGTATTCAGAGGAGGAACCCGCCTTGCAATGCCGAAGACAATACTACGCACCGGACTCATCGTCATTGAAGCCTGGTTCAGGGGCTACTGAGGGACTCCTATATTAGGGGGTCTCCGGATAGCCAGACTATATCCGTTGGCCGGACTATTGGACTATGAAGATACAAGATTGAAGACTTCGTCCCGTGTCCGGATGGGACTCTCCTTGGCGTGGAAGGCAAGCTAGGCAATACGGATATGAAGATCTCCTCCCTTGTAGCCGACACTGTGTAACCCTAGCCCCCTCCGGTGCCTATATAAACCGGAGGGTTTAGTCCGTAGGACAACATATACAATCATACCATAGGCTAGCTTCTAGGGTTTAGCTTCTACGATCTTGTGGTAGATCAATCTTGTAATACTCATATCATCAAGAACAATCAAGCAAGACGTAGGGTATTACCTCCATCAAGAGGGCCCGAACCTGGGTAAACATCGTGTCCCCTGCTTCCTGTTACCATCCGCCTTAGACGCACAGTTCGGGACCCCCTACCCGAGATCCGCCGGTTTTGACGCCGACACCGAACACGCCAACGCGGAAGTTCTGAGGGGTCTTAAGACTAGGACCTTCAAGAAGAAGCTCGAGGCATGCGGCAGGGGCTGGCACGACGAGCTTCAGTCTGTGTTGTGGTGCATCCGCACCATCGCCACCAGGCAGACAGGCGAGACCCCATTCTTCCTCGTCTACGGACAAAAGCAGTTCTCCCACACGAGGTCAAGCATCGCTCTGCGCGGGTCCTAGCGTTTGATGAAACAAAGCAGGACACCATCTGGGGGATGGACCTCGTGCTGGGCGCGGAACGCCGCCGTGAAGCCTCTCTCCGAGCTGCGAGGTACCAGCAGGCGCTGCGACAGTACCACTGCCGCAACGGACGCTCGAGGTGGGTGATCTCGTCCTGAGGTAGGTGCTCTCCAGGGAAGGGCTACACAAGCTCTCGTGTAATACCCACAATGCGGCTATATCTCCCATGTGTCGGGGCACGACTTAGAGGCATAGCCGCATGATAGGTTTGTTGCAAGAGGGGTAATCTTCACACAATCCCATGTACTGAATAAGAACAGGATAAAGAGTTGGCTTACAGTCGCCACTTCACACAAATACAAGAAAACATACATCATCCAGAATACAATCAAGGTCCGACTAGAGAACCAAAATACAAGAAGACAACCCCAAATGCTAGATTCCCGATCGTCCCAACTGGGCTCCACTACTGATCAACAGGAAACGAAACAAACAATGATCAAGATCTTCATCGAGCTCCCCCTTCAGATGGGTTGCGTCACCTGCACTGGTATCATCGGCACCTACAACGGTCTGGAAGAATCCGTGAGTCACGAGGACTCAGCAATCTCACACCCGCGAGATCAAGACTATTTAAGCTTATGGGTAGGAAAGGGTAGTGAGGTGGAGCTGCAGCAAGCACTAGCATAAGTGATCAAGAAGTGATCCTGAAGCTACTTACGTTCAAGCATAACATGAGACCATGTTCTCTTCCAGGACTCCACCGAAAAGAGACCATCACGGCTACACACACGGTTGATTCATTTTAATTAAGTTAAGTGTCAAGTTATCTACAACTGGACATTAACAAATTCCCATCTACCACATAACCGCGGGCATGGCTTTCGAAAGTTTATACCCTGCAGGGGTGTCCCAACTTAGCCCATCAGAAGCTCTCATGGTTAACGAAGGATATTCCTTCTCCCGCAAAGACCCGATCAGTCTCAGAATCCCGGTTACAAGACATTTCGACAATGGTAAAACAAGGCCAACAAAGCCGCCCGATGTGCCGACAACTCCCAATAGGAGTCGCAAGTATCTCGTTCTCAGGGCACACCGGATGGGCCAGACATCGGGTTGGCATAAACCCTGGTTGCCCAGGGGGTGCTGGACATCGCCCACTTTGGACCAACACTCAGAGGAGCACTGGCCCGAGGGTTTGAAATAAAGATGACTCTTGAGTCTGCAGAACACCAACGGAAAAAGACTTAGGTGGCAAATGTTAAAACAAAGGTTGGGCCTTGCTGGAGGAGTTTTATTCAAAGCAAACTGTCAAGGAGTTCCCATAACACCCAACCACATAAGGAACATAACACCGGTATGACGGAAAATACGGCGGCAAGAGTGGAACAAAACACCAAGCATAAGGCCGAGCCTTCCACCCTTTACCAAGTATATAGATGCATTAATTAAATAAGAGATATTGTGATATCCCAACATATCCATGTTCTAACCTGGAACAAATTTCATCTCCACCTGCAACTAACAACGCTATAAGAGGGGCTGAGCAAAAGCGGTAACATAGCCAAGCAACGGTTTGCTAGGAAGGTGGGTTAGAGGCTTGACATGGCAATATGGGAGGCATGATATATCAAGTGGTAGGTAGCACGACATAGCAATAGAATGAACAACTAGCTACCAAAGATAGAAGTGCTTTCGAGGGTATGGTCATCTTGCCTGAGATCCCACAAGAAGAACGAGTCCATGAAGATGACAAACGAACGTAGTCAAACGGATCCTCATAACTCCGGAATGAAACCGAAGCTAACGAGAGAAGCAACCCGGAAAGAAACAAGCACCATAGTAAACAACCATCACATGAACGTGGCATGATGCACAACCAAGGATGATGCATGTCCGGTTTAAATACGCATGACATGGCAAAGTGCACAAACAACACTGCAAGTTAAGTGGAGCTCAATATGCAACGAGTTGCATATTGACGAAACACCACATTTGATTATTTAGTTCACTCATGTTTATGTACTCAACAATATTAAATGTTGTTAAACATGGCAAGAGATGAAGCGAAAGTAAACTACACAATCTAAGAATTTAAATGGGGCCGGAAACATCAAACAACAATTCCGGTAAATCCCCATATGCATTTAGCAATTTAGTGCAAACAACAATTTTAACATTTTAAATGTTATTATCATGATGCGGATGACATGTGCAAGTTTTATGCAATATTTAAGAAAATGTTGATAAGAGTATGTTATGAAGCATTCGTCATCGTGGCGGAAACGAAAAGGGTGCCACGGCAACGAATCCGAAAATGATGCCACGGCAACATATCGGTTCCGGTAGCTCATGGAGATACTGGTGCAAAACGAAATGTGACGTGAGTGTGTCATGCAAGATGGTGGGGTGATCCCGGTAACCGGGTTCCCATTGGTTAGTGGCAAACGAGGAGGACCGAGCAAGTGAAAACTTGGACACGGTGCAAACATAGGGTGCATCTCATACAACACATCAAATGCATACGGTCCACGGGAGTCATTCTGGCGGTTATACCTTCCAAGGGATCATTCTCAGAGCGGTTCAAGTTCGAAGCAAAGAAGGTGTTCACGGATCGTCGTGGAAGTAGTGGTACTTTTCCAAAGAGGAACTTGATGAACCCAACGCCTCCAAGGCGACGGTAGTCGTACCAGGCAACTATATTTGAACTTGTAGGGTCGTCCATTTCATGGTATTTATGTGAATCCACAGGAAACGATAGTCGCACACGGTTCATCGAGGAACTTGACGTTTCAGCCTGTAGTCGTTCGAGCGTCTGACGGTAATGGTACTTGGCAAAAAGCACGTCCATTGTAGTTGTTCTCTTGACGGTCTTATCGGAACCTCGTCAACGGTAGAGATCCATCTTGGAGTTCCAAAGGGGTACTTGGCGTTGTGGTACTTGGCGATCTTCCCTGTTCGGTGGTCTTCCTTGGCGGTTTAGGGTGCGGTGTAGGGACTTGGCACGATGCAAGGGCGACGGCCACGGGACTTGCAGATGCATCGGCGGGTACTTGGCGCGAGGGCGCGATACAGGGATATAGGTCGATGCTGCTGACGACCTGGGGACACCGGGACCCGAAGAAGAGGAGAAGGTGCTGCTCCGGCGATGCAGCGGTGCAGGGAACGGAAGGAGAAGCACAGGCAGGAGGTGATGCGGGTCGTCCTCCTCGCCCTAGACACGACGAGGCAGGGGAGGTCTTGGCGCGGGGCTCCAGCGAAGTAGGACGCTGCGGTGGGGGCTTGGCCGGGCGACCGCGCACGGGGACCCGCCGGAACCGAGGCCAGGGCAGTGGTTGGAGAGGCATACTAGCTCTGGGATGACGCATGGAGCAGAGCAGCAGTGAGGAGGTGCGGTCATAGTCACGAGCGATGTAGGCGGAGCAGAGGGCACGCGACGGCCATGGCGCGTAGAATGGTTCCGAGCGAAGCGGCTCCATGGTGAAGTGATGTCGTAGGAGGAGGTCGGGCAGGGCTCGGCGTGCAGAGGTTGGTGGCGACTGTCGGTGTCAAAACCGGCGGATCTCGGGTAGGGGGTCCCGAACTGTGCGTCTAGGCCAGATGGTAACAGGAGGCAAGGGACACGAAGTTTTACCCAGGTTCGGGCCTTCTCGATGGAGGTAAAACCCTACGTCCTACTTGATTTAATATTGATGATATGGGTAGTACAAGAGTTGATCTACCACAAGATCAGAGAGGCTAAACCCTAGAAGCTAGCCTATGGTATGATTGTAGATGTGTATATCTCCCTACGGACTAAAACCCTCCGGTTTATATAGACACCGGATAGGGTTAGGGTTACATAGAGTCGGTTACAATGGTAGGAGATCTGAACATCTGTATCGCCAAGCTTGCCTTCCACGCCAAGGAAAGTCCCTCCCGGAGACGGGACGGAGTCTTCAATCTTGTATCTTCATAGTCCAGGAGTCCGGCTTGAAGGTATAGTTCGGCTATCCGAACACCCCCTAATCCAGGACTCCCTCAGTAGCCCCCGAACCAGGCTTCAATGACGATGAGTCCGGCGTGCAGATTGTCTTCGGCATTGCAAGGTGGGTTCTCCTCCAAATTTCGGGAACCTGTTTGAATAAAGTCCGGTTTCTTGTAGACGTTGCGCTCCTTGGCTTCTACGCCCAATAATGGCCATTTTCCTCGTGTCAAACGAATATGAAAAGTCTAAGTGTTTTTACGTTCACACCCCTAGCCGTGTAAATGAGCTGCCTTTTTTAAGGGGACGAGGATTTAGATCCAATCCACACCTTCTCCCCTCCACGAGTGTTCACCAGAGCGCATCCGACAAAGGTCCATTCCACCATGGCCAGCCGCCGCAACTCCTCCTCTCGCCCTCCTAGCCCTAAGCCTGGATATTGGGAGAGATGTTCTACTCCGCATAGCAAGCTAGTGACGCTTCAGACCAAGGGATTTCTCCCCCCGGCCTATATGGTCCCGGTCCGAGCTGGTCTTGCCGTCTACAACGGCGGAGAGCAAGCAGAGAATGCCCCTAATCCATCCAAAGGAGAGCGGGTGTGCCTTGTTCCTTACTTAATAAGGGGGCTCGGATTTCCCATCCACCCGTTTCTCCGGGGGCTGCTGGAGTTCTACGGCCTCTAGCTACATCATCTCACACCTGCCTCAATATTGCATATCGCGGGCTTTGTAGCCCTCTGCGAGCTGTTCTTGGGTATTGAAGCGCATTTCGGATTGTGGAAGGAGCTATTTTGCCTCGTGCCCCGTTCCAAGAAAGGGTCAATGTATCAAGTGGGCGGAGCCGAAGTATGGCGCATCGCCGGGACCGGATATCTGTCTGGAACCCCAAAGAAGGCGTCCGAAGACTGGCCCTCGGAATGGTTCTATATAGAAGACGTCCCGCTGCCGGATCCTGTCCGGATCGGCCTCCCAGAGTTCGATAGTGCTCCTTTAAAGAAGGGCCTAAGCTGGCGTCCACAGAGCCCTCAAAGGGAAAGTGACAGGGACATCGTTTATCTCATGGGCCGAATAAGATTGTTGGCCCATTCTGGACTAACCATGATCGGAGTTATGGCCGAATGCATCATGTGGGGGGTGCAGCCGCTTCAGTATAGAAGCCACCCCATGTGGGATTTCAATGGGGAGGACGACGCCACCCGCTACGGCCGTAAAGGGCCAGATTCAGTTGCCGCTCTATTAAAGGTCTTGTCCACCTTGTACAAGGGAGAAGAGGAGGAATTTCTCCGCGTCAACCCACAGGGTGGATTCTCTATGCACAATCCCCCAAGCTGGGTAAGTGGTCGCATTTACTTGCTCATCCGTTAAGTGCGCCAAGCTGTTAAGGACATAAGCAACCCGCCTCCACAACCTGAGGACTCAGGACGGTCTCTCGACCCGGCCTCTCAAGAGGATCCGGACATATCTGTGGAGCTGATTGATGGAGTGTTCCATCAATTGAGCAAGGACAACGCCTTGGTGGCCATTACGGCCGATTACCCGGGGCTAATCCGAACACCCCAAGTACATGAGACCGAAGTCCCTGTACCCCGGACAGGGGTCCGTCCACACGTGTTTAATTTCCTGATTGCAAGCGAACTTTGCAGGGGGGTTTTGAGGCAGAAGGCCGAACCTGCGGCGACAAACCAACCAGGGGCCGTAGGGCCCCATGGGCAGAAAAGAGGTGCAGTCCGGACCGAGGCATCAACGTGAAGGTATGGCGCGCCCCTTTATCCCAGTTGTTATACCTTCGAGGCACACTTGACGGTCGTGCCCTTTTCAGGACAAAGAGACCTCGCCGGACTATATCCGGAGAGGATGTTAATTGCGCCTCCACCAGCCAGGCTCCAAAGCATGGTCCGGGGGTGGAAGCGAGCGCAAGGCATGTGCCAGACGTTCCTCCGATGGAGGATGCGGACGGGTTATCTCCCACCAACTCAGAGGTGGAAAGTGCCATGAACCACAGGCGTCGCCGGACAATTCTTTGCGACGCTTGCTTCTCCCAAGAGGCATTAGATGCCTTCAATTCGGGAGATGCGCACCTCTGTGCCGCTCAAAATGGTCTAGCCAGAGCCACGGAGCAATATGTAAAATACATACGGGTAAGAAAATTTTGGTAAATATATATGTAGCAGTAGCCCCTGAGACTGAAAACAGTTAGAATAACTGGTTTAAGGATCATTTGAAATGCAGGTTCTTACAGAAAAGAATTCCCTGCTGACCCAGGAGCTGGAAGAATGCAAAGCCCAACTGGGGGCCGCACTAGCCGCGGCAGGGGAGCCTAAGGAGACCCCCTCTGGTAATATACATTTCGAAAGATAAGTATGTGGCGAAGCACGGCTTTTGTGCGAATCTGACAAATAAAATTGCAGATGGCGCCGGATTGAATCCGGAAAGGCAACACCTCAAACACCAACTAAAGGCTGGTGAGAGAGTGTTGTTAAAGGTGATGGGGGAGAAGAATGTTCTCCAAGGTGCTAACACTCGGCTAGGCATCGAGCTAAAAGATGTTCGTGGCCAGCTGTCAGACTCCGTGAAGGAGAATCAGCGGCTTCGGCGTGACATATTTAGTAAGTGCTTGAACGAACCTTTTAAAAGAAAGTTCGGCGGTGCCGTTGATTAACAGAGCAATATCCGTAGGTATGTTAACAGGTCGTCCTGCAGAGGAGATGCCCTGTTCTATGGGTGACCTTCTTCCTGAGCTCTTGCAATTGCTCGATCGAGTTCGACAGGCGATGCGAGGCGTCGCCCAGGTCTTGTGGCCATCCATCTCCACACCCAAAGGTCTTGGAGAGCTTGCGGAGAAGCTGAGGGGAGCAAGGCGACGCTTCCAGTTGTGGAAGATATCAGCCTGCCATCAAGGCGCTAGGGAGGATTGGGCCATGGTGAAGACGCGGTATTCACAGGCCGACCCCAACCATATGGCCGAGGTTGGTCCTATAGGGCCCGATGGGAAGGAGATCCCTGTGAGCTTACTGTACGGCCAAGTAGAGTTGGCCACAAAGTATTCCCAGCAGGACTGTAAATTAGACAGCTTGTTAGATGGTATTGAAGAGGAGTACAATCAGTCAAAATGACTATGTAATTTAATTGACATTTATAATGCCTTCTAGCCGGATTGTAGATCATTTGTCATGGCCGACCTTTTCGCTTCAACCTCAGGACCTGACGGTCCGGAGTGTGTCCGAATTCCCATGCGGTTTTATAGGAACCGGGGAATGCGTGGAGACCAGGCGTAGGGGTCATTATGGCATGAACAGACAAGTGCCCGACTAGTTATGTTATATTACATGGTTAGTAAGAAACATCTTCCAGGGAGAATAGTTCCGTTAGTGTTTCCTTTCCTGGGAGGCATGCCCTAAAGTGCATGTCCATGTTGCAAAGAGAAACGCAGGAAAAACATCTGGGGGCAAGTGGAAAAAATAAAAAGGATTGTCTTTAGTTCACCGGCCGAATATTCCCTTAAGAACGCTAGCTTTCGGCTTCACCCAGTCTGAGGTACACGTCCGGCTGACCCGGCAGTAACAATCGCAGAGGTGCTCCCTTTACCGCCTAGCCGAACAATCGGGAACGTAGGGGTAAGCACAGGAGCCAGGCAACCCAGCTTGGCCAAAACTTAAGTCATATTGATGCATATAGTGGTGAATAAAAGGTACATGCGGAAGTTTGACACATGTGTTGGGCGTGAAGCCCATAGAAATAAGCTTCTGTTGAAAGAAGCCCCCAGGTTTGCTGAGCGCCGATAGCGTGTCACTTTGTGAGCCTCTAAAGGCTATAAGAGGGAAAGAGAGAGAGAAGGAGAGAAATGTAAGACAGAAGGTATATATAAAAAATGGACAGAGTAAGGAGACAAACACAGGATCCGGTGCTAGGCATAGAATCTTCGAAGGCGGGCTGCGTTCCATGGGTTCCGCTCGAGTCAATTATCCGATGCACTTCGCAGGCGGTACTCACCACCAGTTAGGACTTGGTTGATGATGAAGGGACCTTCCCACTTGGGCTTGAGTTTGTCCTTTTTCTTGTCCGGCAGGCGTAGAACTAATTCGCCAACATTGTAATTTTTGGCCCGTACTTCTCTGCTTTGGTATCTTTGAGCCTGCTGCTGATAAAATGCGGAATGGGCTTTTGCCACGTCACGCTCCTCCTCTAATGCGTCCAAACTGTCCTGCCGATCGAGCTCAGCTTCTGTTTCTTCGTACATGCGCACTCGAGGTGAGTCATGAATTATGTCGCAAGGCAAAACTGCCTCCGCGCCGTACACCATGAAGAATGGTGTATATCCGGTGGTGCGATTCAGTGTGGTCCGCAGTCCCCAGAGTACGGAGTCGAGCTCCTCTACCCAGTGTGTGTTAGATTCCTTGAGGGATCGTACTAATCTGGGTTTAATGCCGCTCATAATAAGACCGTTTGCATGTTTGATCTGGCCATTAGTATGTGGGTGATAGACAGAAGCGTAATCGAGCTTGATGCCCAAGTTTTTGCACCAGAGTTTTACCACGTCGGCCATAAAGTTCGTGCCATTATTAGTGATGATGCTGTGGGGGACACTGTAACGGTGTACAACCCCGGATATGAAGTCTGTCACAGGCCCGGATTCAGCCATCTTAACAGGCTTGGATTCTATCCATTTGGTGAACTTATCCACCATGACGAGTAGGTACTTGTGCTTGTGGGTTCCGCCTTTACTGGGTCCAACCATATCAAGCCCCCAGACCGTAAAGGGCCAAGTGATGGGGATAGTTTGGAGGGCGGTGGGTGGCATATGGCTTTGGTTTGCAAAGAGCTGGCAACCGGTGCATCGCTCGACTAAGTCCTGAGCGTCTGCCCGGGCCGTCGGCCAAAAAAACCTGTACGGAAGGCCTTGCTTACTAGAGATCGGGCTGCAACGTGATGACCGCCGAGTCCGGCATGGATTTTAGCCAGGAGATTACGCCCCTCCTCTTCGGAGATGCACCTTTGAAGGACTCCGGTAGTGCTTTTCTTATAAAGCTCCCCCTCGTGGACTCTGTAGGCTTTGGATCGCCGCACTATGCAGCGTGCCTCATTCTGGTCCTCGGGGAGTACCTGCCTAGTAAGGTAGGCGAGGAATGGTTCCGTCCATGGGGCAATGACGGCCATTATTACGTGGGCTGAAGGTGTTACTTCAATGGCAGAGCCACCGATTGTGTCAGAATGCTCGGAGTCGGGCGGTGCGGTTGGGTCTGGGCTGTTATTGTTCGGCTCCCCTTCCCATGCCACGTATGGCTTAAAAAGCCTTTCCAAGAAGATGTTGGGGGGGACTACATCACGTTTTGCGTCGATGCGTGCCAGGACATCTGCCGCCTGATTATTTTCCCGGGCTATATGGTGAAATTCAAGCCCCTCGAACCAAGCTGACATTTTTAGGACGACATTGTGGTAAGCTGCCATTTTCGGATCCTTGGCATCGAAGTCTCCGTTTATTTGGGATATTGCGAGGTTCGAGTCCCTGCGCACCTCTAGGCGTTGTATGCCCATGGATACTGCCATCCGGAGACCATGTAGAAGGGCCTCGTATTCGGCTGCATTCTTGGAGTTCGTGTATAGAATCTGTAGTACGTATTGAACTGTGTCTCCTATGGGGGACGTCAGAACGACACCAGCCCCCAGTCCGGCCAACATTTTGGAGCCGTCGAAATGCATGATCCAATTTGAATATGTGTCGTACTCTTTATGGAGTTCGGCCTCTGGCCATTCTGCAACGAAATCAGCCAAAAATTGTGACTTGATGGCTCGTCGTGGCTTATAAGTTATGTCGAACGGGAGGAGCTCGATGGCCCATTTTGCGATCCGGCCCATTGCGTCACGGTTGTTGATAATGTCGTTAAGTGGTACTTCCGAGGGTACTGTTATCGAACACTCTTGAAAGTAGTGTCATAGCTTCCGGGATGCCATTAATACCGCGTACGCAATATTTTGATAATGCGGGTACCGTGATTTGCAGGGAGTGAGGACGGTAGACACATAATATACAGGCCTTTGAAGGGGGAATTTCTGTCCGTCCGATTCTCGTTCGACGACGAGCACTGCGCTTACAACCTGATGTGCTGCTGCGATGTACAATAGCATTGGTTCACCGGTGTTTGGCGCGGCCAGGACGGGTTTGTTGCCAGTATGGCTTTTATTTTGTCGAGTCCGGCCGTGGCTGCGTCCGACAATTTGAAGTGTTCGGTGCACCGAAGGAGGCGGTAAAGGGGAAGGGCCTTTTCTCCCAGGCGGGAGATAAAGCGGCTTAGAGCCGCCACGCATCCAGTTAACTTTTGTATTTTTTTTTTGAGGTCCTTTGGGATATCCAATTGCGACAGAGCTTGGATCTTGGCTGGATTTGCTTCAATTCCTCTATTGGATACAATGAAGCCCAAGAGCTTTCCGGCTGGGACGCCGAAAACGCATTTTTCCGGGTTGAGCTTGATGTCGTATGTTCGAAGATTATCAAATGTGAGCCTCAAGTCGTCTACTAGATATTCAACATGTCTTGTTTTGATGACCACATCATCTACGTATGCTTCCACTGTTTTACCGATCTGGCTTGCTAGACATGTATGAATCATGCGCTGATATGTTGCGCCGGTGTTTTCGAGCCCGAAGGGCATCGTGTTGAAGCAGAATGGCCCGTATGGTGTGATAAATGTCGTTGTGGCTTGGTCTGCTTCTACCTTCTTGATTTGAGGGTAGCCAGAATATGCATCGAGGAAACACAACGAATCGTGTCCTGCGGTGGCATCGATAATTTGATCGATGCGGGGGAGAGGGAAGGGATCCTTTGGGCAAGCCTTGTTAAGGTCTTTAAAATTGACACACATGCGCCAGGATTTGTCCTTCTTTGGTACCATCACCAGGTTTGCTAGCCAGTCCGGATGTTTTATTTCTCTCATGAATCCGACCTCCAATAGCTTTGCTAGCTGCTCTCCCATAGCCTGTCTCTTAGGTTCGAAAAAACACCGAAGAGCCTGTTTGACAGGTTTGAATCCTGTTTGGATATTTTAGCTGTGCTCGGCCAGCCTGCGTGGGATTCCTGGCATGTCCGAAGGATGCCATGCAAAAATGTTCTAGTTCTCCCGTAGGAACTATCGCAATACGGCATCGACATCAGGGTTTAACTGTGCCCCGATGGAAGCTGTTTTGTTGGGGTCCGTTGGATGGACTTGGAATTTGACTATTTCGTCCGCTGGTTTAAAGGAGGTGGACCTATATCTTTTGTCGAGTACCACATCGTCCCTATTCACGGTAGCGCGCGGGGCAGTCAGTTCCTCGGCCCCTAGGGCTTCGGATAGTGCCTCGAGGGCCTGTGCGGCTGTCTTGTTTTCGGCGCGGAGTGCTACATTCGGATCACTAGCGAGAGTGATGATCCTGTTAGGCCCGGGCATCTTGAGCTGCATGTACCCATAATGGGGTATTGCTTGGAAGATTGTGAATGCCTCCCGCCCTAGCAAAGCGTGATAACCATTGCTGAACGGGGTCACGTGGAACGTGACTTCTTCGGACCTGTAATTGTTCGGCGTGCCGAACACCACATCCAGTGTGATTTTTCCTGTACAGCGCGCTTCCCGACTGGGGATTATTCCTCTAAAAGTTGTGCTGCTTCGTGTGATGCGGTTCCAGTCTATATCCATTTTTTGGAGAGTTTTCTCATAGATGAGGTTCAATCCGCTGCCGCCGTCCATGAGTACCTTGGTGAGACGAAAGCCGTCCACTATTGGACTGAGGACCAATGCGGCTGGTGCTCGGGCTGTTCGGAATTTAGGTTCATCACTGGCATTGAAGGTAATGGCCGTGTCACTCCATGGGTTTATTGTTGCTACTTGGTAGACTTCGGCAAGGATGCGGAGTGTTCTTTTTCGCATGTTATTTGATGCGAAGGTCTCGAAGACTGTTAATACCGTATTGGTGTCTCTGGGGTGGCATTCTGTGGCTTCCGGGATTAGGAGGTTTTCGCCAATTTTGGCCACCTGCCGGAGTATCCAACATGCTCTAAGGCTGTGAGTTCGTGTGGCGTCCTCTGTACTATGAATTTTACAGGGTCCATTAAGCCATCCTTCCAGTATGGTTCCATGCCCTGTAGAGGGTTTTTGACTTTTGGTGTCCATTAAGCCATCCTTCCAGTACGGTTCCATGCCCTGTAGAGGGTTTTTGACTTTTGGTGTCCATTAAGCCATCCTTCCAGTACGGTTCCATGTCCATTAAGCCATCCTTCTGCGATGATGCACCCTTTTATTTTGGACTGGGCTTGCATTAAGGGCCAGATTGTCCCAAAATTTTGTTTTGGTTTTCCGGGCGCTTTCCATCGCACAGTACTTTCGTACTATGGATGCTAAGTCAACGAAGCGTGTAATATCACGGCGACTTATGGCGTTGAGTATTCCCTTGTCCGTGCAATTATTGCAGAAGGATGAAATTGCATCTTCCTTGCGGCAGCCCTTTATCATGTGCATAGCCAGGAGGAATCTGGCCCAGTAATGATGTACTGTTTCTTCAGGCTCTTGCCTGATTTGGGATAGATCGCTAATGTTCGGGTGGGAGGGTGGAATTGAATCCGAAGACTTACCCCTTCTGAGGCTTAGAGGCCGAGGAATTTTCGAACTTGAAAGTTTGGATTCCTCGATGTCGTCCAATGGATCCAGTCCATCGCCTGATTCTCGGTTCAGGTCTTGAGTGATATCCTCCCCTCCGCGGACATCCGTCTTGGAGGGATCGGGAATCCGGACATAGCGAGTCCTTAGGATAGATGAAGGGTCGCTGCACTATCCCTCTACCACGGCAATGTGATGGGCGGCTTGGGGAGAGTTAATCTCTCTCAGATCGGTTTTAGGCCTAATCTGGTTGTAATCCGTAGCAACTCCCAGGGCGGCGAAGCGATCCAAGAGCTCGTTTATGGAGGAAAGCTCTATTGGATTTAACTGATCGGCAAGTTCCGAGTTGACATGAAGATTGTTTTCGATGGCTCGAGAGGTCATCGTTGGCGTAGAAGCCGAACAGGTGGTCATAAGAAAACCACCTAGCCGGAGGGTTTGGCCGACAGCCAAAGCTCCCTTCGCAACGGTGCCATCTTTAAAGACGGGGCGAGGCATCCTTCCTGGTGGCGACGACACAGAGGAACTCTCAATGAAAGCACCAATGTTGGTGTCAAAACCGGCGGATCTCGGGTAGGGGGTCCCAAACTGTGCGTCTAGGCCGGATGGTAACAGGAGGCAAGGGACACGAAGTTTTACCTAGGTTCGGTCCCTCTCAATGGAGGTAAAACCCTACGTCCTGCTTGATTTAATATTGATGATATGGGTAGTACAAGAGTTGATTTACCATGAGATCAGAGAGGCTAAACCCTAGAAGCTAGCCTATGGTATGATTGTAGATGTGTATATCTCCCTACGGACTAAAACCCTCCGAATTATATAGACACCGGATAGGGTTAGGGTTACATAGAGTCGGTTACAATGGTAGGAGATCTGAACATCCGTATCGCCAAGCTTGCCTTCCACGCCAAGGAAAGTCCCTCCCGGACACGGGACGGAGTCTTCAATCTTGTATCTTCATAGTCCAGGAGTCCGGCTTGAAGGTATAGTTCGGCTATCCGAACACCCCCTAATCCAGGACTCTCTCAGCGACCATGGCACCCGGCGAAGGAGGCCGATACACGCAGAAGGCTTCAGAGGGGCGACAGGAGGCCATGGCAGGAGGTTGGAGGGATCTGGCGACGGGATGAGGAGGGAGAGATCGAGAGATGGGGATTAGGGTTCGGGCATGGTTCTCCTGGCGGCGCCAGGAGGGGGACGAGGGAGAGGATTAAGGGAGATGAGAGGGGTTTCAGTCGGGCCTAGTGGCTCGCTAGGGTTAGAGCTGGTGGGGCGACTGGGCCATCGAGGCCGGTCCAGTAGAGAGGGAGGGATGCACCCAGGGAGAGGGAAGTGGCCAGAGGCCTATTGGGGCTGTTGGGCTCCTTTCGCCCTCTGTCTCTCTTTTAATAAATTTCCTCAGAGAGCAAATAAAAAAAGAAATGTGTAGGGATCTAAGGGAGGTTTCTGACAAAGAGGAAACATGCTATGGGTTCCAGGGTTTATGTAATATTTGAATAAATTGCCTAGGGCATTTTTAAAGGTAGAAAATTAAACCAAGTTTGAATTAACTTCAAAATTGATCCAATTTTGAACCCAACCAAAACAACGTCAAAATAGATGAAATTTGGCAGACAGGTTGAAGGCATGGTCGAGAATTTATAGGAAAAGAATGAACATGAATAAAGAAGGGGAATGTGGCACTTGCAAAAGAAAGGAAATCAAAGGAAAGGAGAAGGAGATGATGCATGGGACAAAGGCATTAGGATTTATTTTGCGAGTGTGTTTATGGGTGATTCCGAAAAATGGAATAGTTAATATAGCTCCGTAGTATTGGGAGGATATGTTATAAAGAGAATCACCATGTGAATTCCCTCGATTTAAATGGACCGAAGATCCATATGGTTTATTTATTTGAGTTCAAAAGATTAATGACATGATGGCATGATGACATGATGCAATGCACATGATGCAAAGATGGATGCGACAGACTAAAAAAATCACCCGACAAAACTCAAAAAAACATGGAAGGCATCTGAAGCGTCGGTCTTGGGGCGTTACATCTCACCCATGTGGGAGGGCCCGTTTCAGGTCGCCCATGTCTCCAGGCCTGGCGCCGCGCGCCTGGAGACGTAGGACAGGATCCCCATCCAGAATGCCTGGAACATCCAGCACCTCCAAAAGTTCTACCCATGAAGCAAGGCCCGGCGCCTGTGAAGCAAGGCCCAGTGCATGTGATGATCTCTGCTCGTGACACTCTCGCATAATAATGAGTGGGGTTGTACATGCCCCAGAGTCTCAGGAGTGCCGCCCTCGGGCCTCGGGGGCTCTCTCCCACGTCCTAGTGGTAGCACTTAGCTCTGTGCTGGTGAGAAGACAAGAAGACTAGACTAGGTGCCGGAAGCGGCTTTTCAGTTGCTTTCCGTGGTTAGCTTACCCCTTTTTAGTAAGAATTTGCTTTTTGGTGTTCCTTGCTGCCCTGGTTCCATTGCCTTTCTGCCTCCTTTTCTACCCTCGGTTCCTAATTTTTGACCCATACTCTCCCTCGCAAGCCTCGCGAGGGGGCTGGACAGGTGCTCTTGTGAGCGTTTTCGTTTTCCTGTTTTTCGCAAGGCACCCTTGCTCGAGCTCGCAAGATGTCGCACACCTCTAAATCTGTGCCCCCGGGTACCATGATGCGAAGCGCTAGGTCATGGTCGGTAGTGCATGCGACCAGGATTCAGAAGGATAAGAATTTCCGCAGTTCCCATACACCTTCCGAGCGCAGGAGGCCTCGCCAGGCACTAGGGAATGCGTTCCTCGCGAGGCGGAAACTACTTCAGGCGCATCTGTGGCCGAGAGCCTCTTCGCAGGCACCATGGGTGTCGCTATCGGTAGTGAAGCGAGGAAGAAGAAGGAGTGGGAGAAGCAAAGGAAGAGATGAGTGACAGGGGCTCCGCCCCCCTCTTCCCATTTATAGCCAAGGGGAGGCCAACCGCCGGCCTCCATGATCTAAGGTAATAATGATCTTTTTCTACATGCAGCAAGTACTCGTCAGGTCGGGCAGTTGTCGAGGCGGCGTGGGGAGGTGGAGATGCCCACGTCCAATCAATCGCCACGTGTCAAACGGGGCTGCAAGCTGTTGGGGCCCGTGTTGCTACGCACTTGCCCCTTGAAGCCAAGCTCGAGCGCGCCTTGGGCCCGGGGGCTACTGTCGGCGTCCTAGGAACAGGGGTCCCCTGACTTGCTTGCTGCGGCCCATAGCGTGGCTCCACCAGCGGCCCTGTATGGACCATCTTCACCAGCAAACAATCAAGACCCTCGCGAGGGGCCAAGCTTCGCGAGGCGGATGACACAAGACCTCCTCCGGGGCAGCCTTACCAGGCTGGCTCACGAGGGGTGGAGAGATCAAGGCAAGGGACACCTCGCGAGGTTTCTGTGACGCAAGCCATGATGACTGGAGCCAGGCGGGCGCCAGCGCGCAGTGTCCTCTTTTCCTCTTTGGTGCTAAAGAGGCAAGCGCGGGCGAGGAGTCCCGAGGCATCAGGCAAAGTTTTCCATATCGGTGCAACAAGACCAAGACTAGCAGGACAGCAGGACATAGGTCACCATGGAGCCCAAGACGGCATCACCAGCAGAGCCTTTGGCAGGCGAAGATTACTTTTGTCAGGATAACTTGTACTAGTTGTCTCCCTTCAAATTTGGCCGTTGTGGGATCCCTTCCCGCTGAATATTTGTGAAGAGTACCAGGGCCTCTATAAATAGGACTAGCCACCACAATAGGAGGGGGATGATCCAGAGGGAGAGAGAGGATCCAGTGGATCCTCAACCACACAAGTTCACCAAGCACAAGAACACCTCTCCTCAGGAGGCTGTTCTTCCCTTGTAATTGTTCATCCTCAGCCCAAGAGGCAATCCACCACACCACACTAGAGTAGGGTATTACACCACATCGGTGGCCCGAACCAGTATAAACTCTCGTGTCTCTTGTTCTTTGGGTTCGTCGAGCTAGGCCGTGAGATCGTGATTTGTGCGAGCTAGAGGGGACAGATCTTCATGCGCACCCTAGTGTTCGAACCTCAAGGGTTTTGCCGGAACCCGAAATCCAACAAACTGTACCTGCTCCCTTATTGGAAAGTAGTTCATCACAGAAATCAGTTCTAGTTATTCCTACACCAGTAAGTGAGGAAGCTAATGATGATGATCATGAAACTTCTGATCAAGTTACTACCGAACCTTGTAGGTCAACCAGAGTAAGATCCGCACTAGAGTGGTACGGTAATCCAGTTCTGGAGGTCATGTTACTTGACCATGACGAACCTACGAACTATGATGAGCCCAGATTCCGCAAAATGGCTTGAGGCCATGAAATGTGAGATGGGATCCATGTATGAGAACAATGTGTGGACTTTGGTTGACTTGTCTGATGATCGGCAAGCCATAGAGAATAAATGGATCTTCAAGAAGAAGACTGACTCTGACGGTAATGTTACTATCTACAAAGCTCAACTTTTGCAAAAGGTTTCGACAAGTTCAAGGAGTTGACTACGATGAGACCTTCTCACCCGTAGCGATGCTTAAGTCCGTTCAAATCATGTTAGCAATTGCCACATTTTATGATTATGAAATTACGAAAATGGATGTCAAAACTGCATTCCTTAATTGATATCTTAAAGAAGAGTTGTATATGATGCAACCAGAAGGTTTTGTTGATCCAAAAGGTGCTAACAAAGTGTGCAAGCTTCAATGATCCATTTATGGACTGGTACAAGCCTCTTGGAGTTGGAATATAGACTTTGATAGTGTGATCAAAGCATATGGTTTTATACAAACTTTTGGAGAAGCCTGTATTTACAAGAAAGTGAGTGGGAGCTTTGTAGCATTTCTGATATTATATGTTGATGACATATTGTTGATCGGAAATGATAATGAATTTATGAATAGCATAAAAGGATACTTGAATAAGATATTTTCAATGAAAGACTTCGGTGAACCTGCTTATATATTAGGCATCAAAATCTATAGAGATAGATCAAGACGCTTAATTGGACTCTCACAACCTTGATAAAGTTTTGAAGAAGTTCAAAATGGATCAAGCAAAGATAGGGTTCTTGCCCGTGTTACAAGGTGTGAAGTTGAGTCAGACTCAATGCCCGACCACTGCAGAAGATAGAGAGAAAATGAAAGTCATTCCCTATGCTTCAGCTATAGGTTATATCAAGTATGCAATGTTGTGTACCAGATCTGATGTGTGACTTGCTATTAGTTTAGCAGGGAGGTACCAAAGTAATCCAGGAGAGGATCACTGGACAGTAGTCAAGAACATCATGAAATACCTGAAAAGGACTAAGGATATGTTTCTCGTTTATGAGGTGACAAAGAGCTCGTCGTAAACAATTACATCGATGCAAGCTTTGACACTGATCCGGATGACTCTAAGTCACAAACCGGATACGTATTTTTATTGAATGGTGGAGTTCCAAGCAGAGCGTCGTGGCGGGATCTATGTGTGAAGCGGAGTACATAGCTGCTTCGGAAGCAGCAAATGAAGTATTCTAGATGAAGGAGTTCATATCCGATCTAGGTGTCATACCTAGTGCATCGGGTCCAATGAAAATCTTTTGTGACAATACTAGTGCAATTGCCTTGGCAAAGGAATCCAGATTTCACAAGAGAACCAAGCACATCAAGAGACGCTTCAATTCCATCCGCGGTCAAGTTAAGGAGGGAGACATAGAGATTTGCAAGATACATATGGATCTAAATGTTGCAGACCCTTTGATTAAGCCGCTCTCACGAGCAAAACATGATCAACACCAAGACTCCATGGGTGTTAGAATCATTACTGTGTAATCTAGATTATTGACTCTAGTGCAAGTGGGAGGCTGGAGGAAATATGCCCTAGAGGCAATAATAAAGTTGTTATATATATTTCCTTATATCATGATAAATGTTTATTATTCATGCTAGAATTTTATTAACCGGAAACTTAGTACATGTGTGAATACATAGCCAAACTGAGTGTCACTAGTATGCCTCTACTTGACTAGCTCGTTAATAAAAGATGGCTAAGTTTCCTAACCATAGACATGAGTTAACATTTGATTAATGGTATCACATCATTAGAGAATGATGTGATTGACTTGACCCATCCGTTATCTTAGCACGATGATCATTTAGTAGTTGCTATTGCTTTCTTCATAACTTATACATGTTCCTATGAATATGAGATTATGCAACTCCCGAATACCGGAGGAACACTTATTGTGCTATCAAACGTCACAAGTAACTGGGTGACTATAAAGATGCTCTGTAGGTGTCTCCGATGGTGGTTGTTGAGTTGGCATAGATCGAGATTAGGATTTTTCACTCCGTGTATCGGAGAGGTTTCTCTGGGCCCTCTCGCTAATGCACATAACTATAAGCCTTGCAAGCAATGTGACCAATGAGTTAGTTACGGGATGTTGCATTAAGGAACGAGTAAAGAGACTTGTCGGTAACGATATTGAACTAGGTATTGATATACCGATGATCGAATCTCTTGCAAGTAACATACCGATGACAAAGGGAACAATGTATGTTGTTATGCAGTTTGACCGATAAAGATCTTTGTAGAATATGTAGGAACCAATATGAGCATCCAGGTTCCTCTATTGGTTATTGACCGGAAGTGTGTCTCGGTCATGTCTACATTGTTCTCGAACCCGTAGGGTCCGCACGCTTAACGTTCGATGACGATCGGTATTATGAGTTTATGTGTTTTGATGTACTAAAGGTAGTTCGGAGTCCCGGATGTGATCATGGACATGACGAGGAGTCTTGAAATGGTTGAGACATAAATATTGATATATTGGACGACTATATTCGGACATCGGAAATGTTCCGGATAAAACCGGAGTGCCGGAGGGTTACCGGAACCCCCCGGGGGAACTAATGGGCCTCATGGGCCTTAGTGTAGAGAGAGAGAGGGGCGGCTAGGACAGGGCGCGCGCCCCCTCCCCCTTGGATCCAAATTGGACTAGGGAAGGGGGGACGGCGCCCCCTTTCCTTCTCCCTCTCCTTCCTTTCCCCTCTCTTCCTTGTTGGAAACCCACTGGGAATAGGATTCCTATTCCTAGTAGGAATCCTACTTGGGGCGCGCCCCTATTGGGCCGGCCAGCCTCCCCCTTGCTCCTTTATATACGGGGGCAGGGGGCACCCTAGAACACACAAGTTGATTGTTTAGCCGTGTGCGGTGCCCCCCTCCATAGATTTCCACCTCGGTCATGTCGTTGTAGTGCTTAGGCGAAGCCCTGCGTCAGTAACTTCATCATCACCATCGTCACACTATTGTGATAACGAAACTCTCCCTCGACCTCAGCTGGATCTAGAGATCGTGGGACATCACCGAGCCGAACATGTGCAGATCGCGGAGATGTTGTACCTTCGGTGCTAGGTGTTGGGGAACGTAGCAGAAATTCAAAATTTTCCTACGTGTCACCAAGATCTATCTATGGAGAGACCAGCAACGAGGGGAAGGAGAGTTGCATCTACATACCCTTGTAGATCGCTAAGCGGAAGCGTTCAAGTGAACGGGGTTGATGGAGTCTTACTCGTCGTGATCCAAATCACCGATGACCAAGTGCCGAACGGACGGCACCTCCGCGTTCAACACACGTACAGCCCGGTGACGTCTCTCACGCCTTGATCCAGCAAGGAGAGAGGGAGAGGTTGAGGAAGACTTCATCCAACAGCAGCACAACGGCGTGGTGGTGGTGGAGGAGCGTGGCTATCCTGCAGGGCTTCGCCAAGCACTACAGAAGAGGAGGAAGAAGAGACGCAGGGCTGCACCAACGAGATTGAATCGCGTCTGTTATGGGCAGCCCCCTAGGCCTCATATATATAGGGGAAGGGGAGGGGCTGCGCCCCCTCTAGGGTTCCCACCCCTAGGGGGAAGGCAGCCCTAGATGGGAAAGGGGGTGGCGGCCAAGAGGGGAGAGGGGAGGGAGGCGCAGCTAGATGGGCCCTAAGGCCCATTCCCTTTAGGGTTTGCCTCCTTCCCACCTCTTAGGCGCCATGGGCCGTGTGGGGCTGGTGCCCTTGGCCCATGTAGGCCAAGGAACACTCCCTACAGCCCATGTGGCCCCCCGGGGCAGGTGGCCCCACTTGGTGGACCCCCGGGACCCTCCCGGTGGTCCCGGTACGTTACCGATAAACCCCGAAACTTTTCCGGTGACCAAAACAGGACTTCCCATATATAAATCTTTACCTCCGGACCATTCCGGAACTCCTCGTGACGTCCGGGATCTCATCCGGGACTCCGAACAACATTCGGTAACCACATACTAACTTCCTTTATAACCCTAGCGTCATCGAACCTTAAGTGTGTAGACCCTACGGGTTCGGGAGACATGCAGACATGACCGAGACGTTCTCCGGTCAATAACCAACAGCGGGATCTGGATACCCATGTTGGCTCCCACATGTTCCACGATGATCTCATCGGATGAACCACGATGTCAAGGACTTAATCAATCCCGTATACAATTCCCTTTGTCTATCGGTACGATACTTGCCCGAGATTCGATCGTCGGTATCCCGATACCTTGTTCAATCTCGTTACCGGCAAGTCTCTTTACTCGTTCCGTAACACATCATCCCGTGATCAACTCCTTGATCACATTGTGCACATTATGATGATGTCCTACCGAGTGGGCCCAAAGATACCTCTCCGTCACACGGAGTGACAAATCCCAGTCTCGATTCGTGCCAACCCAACAGACACTCTCGGAGATACCCGTAGTGTACCTTTATAGTCACCCAGTTACGTTGTGACGTTTGGCACACCCAAAGCACTCCTACGGTATCCGGGAGCTGCACAATCTCATGGTCTAAGGAAATGATACTTGACATTAACAAAGCTCTAGCATACGAACTACACGATCTAGTGCTATGCTTAGGATTGGGTCTTGTCCATCACATCATTCTCCTAATGATGTGATCCTGTTATCAACGACATCCAATGTCCATCGTCAGGAAACCGTAACCATCTATTGATCAACGAGCTAGTCAAATAGGGGCTTACTAGGGACATGGTGTTGTCTATGTATCCACACATGTATCTGAGTTTCCTATCAATACAATTCTAGCATGGATAATAAACGATTATCATGAACAAGGAAATATAATAATAATCAATTTATTATTGCCTCTAGGGCATATTTCCAACAGTCTCCCACTTGCACTAGAGTCAATAATCCAGTTCACATCGATATGTGATTAACACTCAAGGTCACATCCTCATGTGACTAACACCCTAAAGAGTTCTGGGTTTGATCATGTTATGCTTGTGAGAGAGGTTTTAGTCAGCGGGTCTAAACCTTTCAGATCCGTGTGTGCTTTACAAATCTCTATGTCATCTCCTAGATGCAGCTACCACGCTCTATTTGAAGCTATTCCAAATAACTATTCTACTTGGAGCTATTCTAAATTGTAGCTCCATTATATGTATCCGGTATCTCTACTCAGAGCTATCCGGATAGGTGTTAATCTTGCATCGATGTAACCCTTTATGACGAACTCTTTTACCACCTCCATAACCGAGAAACTTCCTTAGTCCACTAGTTACTAAGGATAACTTTGACCGCTGTCATGTGATCTATTCTTGTATCACTCATGTACCCCTTGACTGACTCATGGCAAGGCACACTTCAGGTGCGGTACACAGCATATCATACTGTAGAGCCTATGTCTTAAGCATAAGGGACGACTTTCGTCCTTTCTCTCTATTCTGCCGTGGTCGAGCTTTAAGTCTTAACTTCATACCTTACAACTCAGGCAAGAACTCCTTCTTTGACTGATCCATTTTGAACACCTTCAAGATCATGTCAAGGTATGTGCTCATTTGAAAGTTCCATTAAGCGTTTTGATCTATCCTTATAGATCTTGATGTTCAATGTTCAAGTAGCTTAATCCAGGCTTTTCATTGAAAAACACTTTCCAAATAATCCTATATGCTTTCCAGAAATTCTACGTCACTTCTGATCAACAATATGTCAACAACATATACTTATCAGAAATTCTATAGTGCTCCCACTCACTTCTTTGGAAATACAAGTTTCTCATAAATTTTGTATACACCAAAATCTTTGATCATCTCATCAAAGCATACATTCCAACTCCGAGATGCTTACTCCAGTCCTTAGAAGGATTGCTGGAGCTTTGCATACTTATTAGCATATTTCAGGATTGACAAAACCTTCCAGTTGTATCACATACAACCTTTCCTCAAGAAAATCGTCGAGGAAACAATGTTTTGACATCCTATCTGCAAGATTTCATAAATAATGCAGTGACTGCTAACATAATTCCAACAGACTTTTAGCATCGCTACGAGTGAGAAAGTCTCATCATAGTCAACTCCTTGAACTTGTCGGAAAACATCTTAACGACAAGTCGAGCTTTCTTAATGGTGACATTTACCATCATTGTCCATCTTCCTTTTAAAATCCATATGTACCTAACAGCCTTATGACCATCAAGTAGTTCTTCCAAAGTCTACACTTTGTTTTCATACATGGATCCTCTCTCGGATTTTTATGGCCTCGAGCCATTTATCGGAATCCGGGCCCACCATCGCTTCTCCATAGCTCGTAGGTTCATTGTTGTCTCGCAACATGACTTCCAAGACAGGATTACGTACCACTCAGAAGTAGTACGCATCCTTGTCATCCTACGAGGTTTGGGAGTGACTTGATCCGAAGTCTCGTGATCAATATCATAAGCTTCCACTTCAATTGGTGTAGGTGCCACAGGAACAATTTCCTGTGCCCTGCCACACACTAGTTGAAGAGACGGTTCAATAACCTCATCAAGTTTCCACCATCCTCCCACTCAATTCTTTCAAGAGAAACTTTTCCTCGAGAAAGGACCCGATTCTAGAAACAATCCCTTATTGCTTTCGGATCTGAGACAGGAGGTATACCCAACTGTTTTGGGTGTCCTATGAAGATGCATTTATCCGCTTTGGGTTCGAGCTTATCAGCCTGAAACTTTTCACATAAGCGTCGCAGCCCCAAACCTTTTAAGAAATGATAGCTTAGGTTTCTCTAAACCATAGTTCATATGGTGTCATCTCATCGGAATTACGTGGTGCCCTATTTAAAGTGAATGTGGTTGTCTCTAATGCCTAACCCATAAACTATCGTGGTAATTCGATAAGAGACATCATAATATGCATCATATCCAATAGGGTGCAGTTATGATGTTCGGACACACCATCACACTATGGTGCTCCAGGCTATATCAGTTGTGAAACAATTTCCACAATGTCTTAATTCTGTGCCAAACTCATAATTCAGATATTCATCTCTATGATCATATCATAGATCTTTTATCCTCTTGTCACGACCATCTTTCAACTTCACACTGAAATTACTTGAACCTTTCAATAATTCAGACTCGTGATTCATCAAGTAAATATACTCAACATCTACTCAAATCATCTGTGAAGAACATAACGATATCCACTACATGCCTCAGCACTCATTGCACACATCAAAATGTGTTACTTCCAACAAGTTGCTTTCTTGTTCCATTTTACTGAAACCGAGGCTTTCAGTCATCTTGCCCATGTGGTATGATTTGCATGTCTCAAGTGATTCAAAAATCAAGTGAGTACAAATGGTCCATTTGCATGGAGTTTCTTCATGCATATACACCAATAGACATGGTTCGCATGTCTCAAACTTTTCAAAACGAGTGAGAACAAAGATCCATCAACATGGAGTTTCTTCATGCGTTTTATACCGATATGACTTACGTGGCAGTGCTGCAAGTAGGTGGTACTATCATTACTATCTTATATCTTTTGGCATGAACATGTGTATCACTACGATCGAGATTCAATAAACCATTCATTTTAGGTGTAAGACCATTGAAGGTATTATTCAAATAAACAGAGTAACCATTATTCTCCTTAAATGAATAACCGTATTGCGATAGACATAATCCAATCATGTCTATGCTCAACGCAAACACCAATCTCGATGGTAGATGGAGCGTGCGATGTTTGATCATATCAACATTGGAAATACTTCCAACACATATCGTTAGCTCACTTTTAGCTAGTCTCCGTTTATTCCGTAGCTTTTGTTTCGAGTTACTAACACTTAGCAACCGAACCGGTATCTAATACCCTGGTGCTACTAGGAGTACTAGTAAAGTACACATCAACAGAATGTATATCCAATATACTTCTATCGACCTTACCAGCCTTCTCATCTACCAAGTATCTAGGGTAATTCTGCTCCAGTGGCTGTTCCCCTTATTACAGAAGCACTTAGTCTCAGGTTTGGGGTTCAACTTTGGGTTTCTTCATTAGAGCGGCAGCTGATTTGCTGTTTCATGAAGTATCCCTTCTTGCCCTTGCCCTTCTTGAAACTAGTGGTTTTACTAACCATCAACTATTGATGCTCCCTTTTGATTTCTACTTTCGCGGTGTCAAACATCGCGAATATCTCAAGGATAATCATATATGTCCCTGATATACTATAGTTCATCACGAAGCTCTAGCAGCTTGGTGGTAATGACTTCGGAGAAACATCATTATCTCATCTGGAAGATCAACTCCCACTCGATTCAAATGAATGTTGTACTCAGACAATCTGAGCACAAGCTCAACAATTGAGCTTTTCTCCCTTAGTATGTAGGCTAAGAAAATCGTCGAAGGTCTTATACCTCTTGACGTGGGCACGAGCCTGAAATCCCAATTTCAGCCCTCGAAACATCTCATATGTTTCGCGACGTTTCAAAACGTCTTTGGTGCCTCAATTCTAAACCGTTTAACTGAACTATCATGTAGTTATCAAAACGTGTATGTCAGATGTTCGCAACATCCACAGACCATGTTCGAGGTTCAGCACACTGAGCGGTGCATTAAGGACATAAGCCTTCTAAGAAGCAATGAGGACAATCCTCAGTCTACGGACCTAGTCCGCATAATTGCTACTATCAACTTTCAACTAATTTTTTCTCTAGGAACATATCTAAACAGTAGAACTAAAACGCGAGCTACGACATAATTTGTAAAATCCTTTTGACTATGTTCAGGATAATTAAGTTCATCTTATGAACTCCCACTCAGATAGACATCCCTCTAGTCATCTAAGTGATTACATGATCCGAGTCAACTAGCCCGTGTCCGATCATCACGTGAGACGGACTAGTCATCATCGGTGAACATCTTCATGTTGATCGTATCTACCATACGACTCATGCTCGACCTTTCGGTCTTCTGTGTTCCGAGGCCATGTCTATACACATGCTAGGCTCGTCAAGTTAACCCTAAGTGTTTTGCATGTGTAAAACTATCTTACACCCGTTGTATGTGAACGTAAGGATCTATCACACCCGATCATCACGTGGTGCTTCGAAACGACGAACTTTAGCAACGGTGCACAGTTAGGGGAGAAAACTTCTTGAAATTGTTGTGAGGGATCATCTTATTTACTACCGTCGTTCTAAGCAAATAAGATGTATAAACATGATAAAGTGACATGATATGGCCAATATCACTTTGCTCCTTTTGATCTCCATCTTCGGGGCTCCATGATCATCATCGTCACCGGCATGACACCATGATCTCCATCATCATGATCTCCATCATCGTGTCTTCTTGAAGTTGTCACGTCATCTATTACTTCTACTACTACAGCTAACGGTTAGCAATAAAGTAAAGTAATTACATGACGTTTAAGTTGACACGCAGGTCATAAATAAATAAAGACAACTCCTATGGCTCCTGCCGGTTGTCATATTCATCGACATGCAAGTCGTGATTCCTATTACAAGAACATGATCAATCTCATACATCACATATATCATTCATCACATCCTTTGGCCATATCACATCACATGGCATACCCTGCAAAAACATGTTAGACGTCCTCTAATTGTTGTTTGCATGCTTTATGTGGCTGCTATGGGTTACTAGCAAGAACGTTTCTTACCTACGCAAAGACCACAACGTGATATGCCAATTGCTATTTACCCTTCATAAGGACCCTTTTCATCGAATCCGATCTGACTAAAGTGGGAGAGACAGACACCCGCTAGCCACCTTATGCAACTAGTGCATGTCAGTCGGTGGAACCAGTCTCACGTAAGAGTACGTGTAAGGTCGGTCCGGGCCGCTTCATCCCACAATGCCGCCGAATCAAGATAAGACTAGTAACGGCAAGCCTATTGAACAAAATCAATGCCCACAACTACTTTGTGTTCTACTCGTGCATAGAATCTACGCAATAGACCTGGCTCTGATACCACTGTTGGGGAACGTAGCAGAAATTCAAAATTTTCCTACGTGTCACCAAGATCTATCTATGGAGAGACCAGCAATGAGGTGAAGGAGAGTTGCATCTACATACCCTTGTAGATCGCTAAGTGGAAGCGTTCAAGTGAACGGGGTTGATGGAGTCGTACTCGTCGTGATCCAAATCACCGATGACCAAGTGCCGAACGGACGGCACCTCCGCGTTCAACACACGTACAGCCCGGTGACGTCTCCCACGCCTTGATCCAGCAAGGAGAGAGGGAGAGGTTGAGTAAGACTTCATCCAACAGCAGCACAATGGCGTGGTGGTGGTGGAGGAGCGTGGCTATCCTGCAGGGCTTCGCCAAGCACTACAGAAGAGGAGGAAGAAGAGACGCAGGGCTGCACCAACGAGATTGAATCGCGTCTGTTATGGGCAGCCCCCTAGGCCTCATATATATAGGGGAAGGGGAGGGGCTGCGCCCCCTCTAGGGTTCCCACCCCTAGGGGGAGCGGCAGCCCTAGATGGCAAAGGGGGTGGCGGCCAAGAGGGGAGGGAGGCGCAGCTAGATGGGCCCTAAGGCCCATCCCCTTTAGGGTTTGCCCCCTTCCCACCTCTTAGGCGCCATGGGCCATGTGGGGCTGGTGCCCTTGGACCATGTAGGCCAAGGAACACTCCCTACAGCCCATGTGGCCCCCCGGGGCAGGTGGCCCCACTTGGTGGACCCCCGGGACCCTCCCGGTGGTCCCGGTACGTTACCGATAAACCCCGAAACTTTTCCGGTGACCAAAACAGGACTTCCCATATATAAATCTTTACCTCCGGACCATTCCGGAACTCCTCGTGACATCCGGGATCTCATCCGGGACTCCGAACAACATTCGGTAACCACATACTAACTTCCTTTATAACCCTAGCGTCATCGAACCTTACGGGTTCAGGAGACATGCAGACATGACCGAGACGTTCTCCGGTCAATAACCAACAGCGGGATCTGGATACCCATGTTGGCTCCCACATGTTCCACGATGATCTCATCAGATGAACCACGATGTCAAGGACTTAATCAATCCCATATACAATTCCCTTTGTCTATCGGTATGATACTTGCCCGAGATTCGATCGTCGGTATCCCGATACCTTGTTCAATCTCGTTACCGGCAAGTCTCTTTACTCATTCCGTAACACATCATCCCGTGATCAACTCCTTGATCACATTGTGCACATTATGATGATGTCCTACCGAGTGGGCCCAGAGATACCTCTCCGTCACACGGAGTGACAAATCCCAGTCTCGATTCGTGCCAACCCAACAGACACTCTCGGAGATACCCGTAGTGTACCTTTATAGTCACCCAGTTACGTTGTGACGTTTGGCACACCCAAAGCACTCCTACGGTATCCGGGAGCTGCACAATCTCATGGTCTAAGGAAATGATACTTGACATTAGTAAAGCTTTAGCATACGAACTACACGATCTAGTGCTATGTTTAGGATTGGGTCTTGTCCATCACATCATTCTCCTAATGATGTGATCCCGTTATCAACGACATCCAATGTCCATGGTCAGGAAACCGTAACCATCTATTGATCAACGAGCTAGTCAACTAGATGCTTACTAGGGACATGGTGTTGTCTATGTATCCACACATGTATCTGAGTTTCCTATCAATACAATTCTAGCATGGATAATAAACGATTATCATGAACAAGAAATATAATAATAGTCAATTTATTATTGCCTCTAGGGCATATTTCCAACACTAGGATCGGTCGGATCATGAAGACGTACGACTACATCAACCGTGTTGTCATAACGCTTCCGCTTTTAGTCTACGAGGGTACGTGGAAAACACTGTCCCCTCTCATTGCTATACATCACCTAGATAGATCTTGCATGTGCGTAGGAAAAATTTGAAATTACTGTGTTCCCCAACAGCGGCCTCCCTAGGCTGGCTCCTAAGGAACAGAGATTCCTATGCAGGCGCTCACCTCATGAGGTTGAGGTCACACAAGCCATGACAACCAAGGCCAGGCGAGCACCAGCGGGCGCAGAGCAGCAGGTTTCCTCTTTGGTGCTAAGGAGGCAAGCGCAGGCGTAGGGTCCCGAGGAATCCGGCAAAGGTTTCCCTTCCCATGCAATGAGACCAAGACCGCCAGGATGGCAGGACGGATGTCATCGCCGAGCCCACCACGACATCTTGAGCAGAGGCTTTGCAGATGAAGACCACCTTTCGTCAGGATAAGATGTACTACTTGTCTCCCTTCAAACATCACCACTATGTGATCCTTTCCCGCCTTCGTTTTGGAGGAAGAGGACCGAGGCCACTATAAATACAGGTTAGCCACCACCGTAATAGGGGATCCTGAACCCAAACCCTCACTAGCTCACACCCACACAAGAACTGACCTCCTGAGGTTGTTCTTCCTCTGTACTAGTTCATCCTCAGCCCCTCGCGATGCCAATCCACCCCAAAGAAGGAGTAGGGTCTTAGACCGCAAGGTAGCCCGAACCTGGGTAAACTCTCTTGTCTCTTCCCTTTTCCGTTCATCGAGCTAGGCCGTGAGAGCGAGGCATTCCTTGGCTGGAGAGGTTGAGTTCTTCGCACACGCCCCTGAGTTCGAACCTTTCTTGGGTCTGCGAAGCCCTGAATCTGACATTTGGCGCGCCAGGTAGGGTCATGTCGAAGCCTCTCTTTGATCGGTTGTTTCGCCGCCGCTGCATCGTTCTCATGGCCGACGCTCGTCGAGTTCGTGCTGAGCGCTGGGCAGCCCTCGCCGCCCGCGTTGCTCAGACTGCACCTGCAGGCGACGGAGCTCCCTGCCGCTCCCCATCACCTGCGGCTAATGCTGCCACCGGCCCCGTGGTCCACGGGCAGCAGGACTTGTCGTTGCCGCCTTCTGTGCGACGCGATGGTCGCACCGCCACTCCGTCGCTGACTCTGGATGCTGCTTCGTCTTCCCATGCTCATCGCGGGCCGGCGAATGCGCAGGCTGCGCTGCTCATGGCACGTGAGCTTCTGCGCTATCGTCCTGCTAATGACCTCTACAAGGACTGGCTGGACCGCATCGCCGAGCTCATCAGCGCCGCTGGAGAGGCTCTCGTGCCGTCTCGCTCGCCGCCTTCCCTGCCACCTCAGGCGGGCGACATGGCCCACGGTGTGCCTCCTCCTCCTCTCCGGTGCGATGTCATCCCCGAGCTAATGCGTGAGGCCCCCCAGCGTGACCCTCCGTGCAGGGCACCGGTGCGTGACGAGGAAAGCTGCCAGGTGGTGCAGCGGCCTCAAGGAGAGGCGCGTGCGCTCCCAGCACCGCCACATCAAGACCTTGTGCCGCTTGAGGTGGCGGCATGTGGGTGCTAAGACCAGGCTCCCCTTCCACGGCAGGCTCCCATGAGCATGGCAGGCTGCCGAGCGTTCACTGTAGAGCTATGCCGCGTCATCTGGCTCGGCAAGTTCAAGCCGGATTTGCCTCCGTGCTACAACCTAACCCTGCCGAATTCCTCCAGCTCTGCGAGCTGAGCATCGAGGCGGCGAGCGGCGATGAGAAGGCCATGGCGAACTAGTTTCCCATGGCTCTCAAGGATGGCGAGCGCTCGTGGCTCCTGAATCTCCCGGTGGGGTCGATCTCCTCCTGGGATGAGTTGCGTGAGTGCTTTGTCACCAACTTCCAGGGCACTTGCGACCACGCCCCTGCTGCAGGCGACTCGCGCTGCACCAAGCAGCAGCCGTGGGAGATCTTGCACAAATACATCCAATGCTTCATCAACGTTCTCCTCAAGATCCCCAAGGTGTCGGACGAGGCCATCATTTCAGCATTCATTGATGGCGTCCGGGATGTCAAGATGAAGGAGGAACTCGCCATACACAAGGACCTGTGCTCGGATCTAGAGATGTTCAACATGGCAACCAGGTCCGTGAGGGTAGAGGAAGGTCGCCTCTCCCTCCTCGAGCTCCCAAAGGCCGACCCTGAAGACAAGGATGCCAAGGATGTGAAGCGCAAGGGCCCGGCTGTTGTCAGATTTCGGGTTCCGGCAGAACCCTTGAGGTTCAAACACTGGGGTGCGCATGAATAACTCTCCCCCTCTAGCTCTCGCCCTCACTCCAATCTCAAGTCTTAGCACGTTGAACCTGCAGAAGAAGGGACACAAGATTTATACTGGTTCGGGCCACCGATGTGGTGTAATACCCTAGTCTAGTGTGGTGTGGTGGATTGCCTCGGGGCTGAGGATGAACAGTTACAAGGGAAGAACAGCCTCTTGAGGAGGGGTGCTCTTGTGCTTGGTGAGTTGATGTTGTAGAGGATCGCCCCTCTTCTAAGGTGGTGTCTAATCCTATTTATAGAGGCCCGGGCCCTCTCCTCAAATATTAGGCGGGAAGGGATCCCACAACGGCCAATTTGAAGGGGGGCAGCTAGCACAAGCTATCCTGACAAAGATGGTCTTCGCCTGCCAAAGGCTCTGGTGGTGACGCCATCCTGGGCTCCATGGTGACCTCCGTCCTGCCTTCCTTCTGGTCTTGGTCTTGTTGCACCGATATGGAAACCATTGCTTGATGCCTCGGGACTCCATGCCTACGCTTGCCTCTTTGCACCAAAGGGGAAACGAGAACACTACGCGCGCTGGCGTCCGCCTGGTGCCCGCCTGGCCTTGGTCGTCATGGCTTACGTCATGGGGACCTCGTGAGGTGCCCCTTGCCTTGATCTCTTCGCCCCTCACGAGCCAGCCTGGTGAGGCCGTCCCCGAGGAGGTCTTGGATCATCCGCCTCGAGAGGCTAGCCCCCCGCGAGGGTCTTGAGTGCTTACTAGTGAAGATGGGCCATACAGGGCCGCTGGTGGAGCCACGCTGTCGGTCTCAAAACCAGCGGATCTCGGGTAGTGGGTCCCGAACTGTGCGTCTAGGATCGATGGTAACAGGAGACGGGGGAGACGATGTTTACCCAGGTTCGGGCCCTCTCTATGGAGGTAATTCCCTATGTCCTGCTTGATTGATCTTGATGAATATGAGTGTTACAAGAGTTGATCTACCACGAGATTGTAATGGCTAAACCCTAAAAGCCTAGCCCGTATGACTATGGTAATGAATGTATCCTTTCCAGAGTAACCCCTCCGGTTTATATAGACACCAAGGGGGATCTAGGGTTTACATAGAGTCGGTTACATAAGAGGGAATCTTCATAGTCGGTCGCCAAGCTTGCCTTCCACGCCAAGGAGGGTCCAATCCGGACATAGGTACAGTCTTCAGCCTTCATGTCTTCACAACCCATCAGTCTGGCCCATGGATAACAAGCCAGACGCCCGAGGATCCCTTAGTCCAGGACTCCCTCAGTAGCCCCTGAACCTGACTTCAATGACGAGGAGTCCGGCGCGCAGATTGTCTTCGGCATTGTAAGGCGGGTTCCCCCTTCTGAACTCCTAGTTGATCTTCAGATGTGATGATTGTATCCGTACTTGTATACAAAACCGCAGAGGACATAATATTTCATGGGTTCGACCCACCGACCACCTTTTGGTAATATGACACCATGCCTACCTACCTACTACTTGCGAACCGTTTTAGTCAGCCCATCGCCCCACGTCCCCGGACGTGGCCTTATTGGCACGTCTTATCCAAGCGGAGATCATGCATCCCTTTTTTAAGGGATTCCTGTCGACCCGGACGTGTGTAACCCAACCGTCGCTTTGGTACAACTCCTCAGAAACAAGCAAGTTTTTGAGGCCCAAGAGGAGACGTTTGATATTTGCAGCCTTTATATAGGGGTTGTCGGATTTCGGGTTCCGGCAGACCCTTAAGGTTCGAACACTGGGGTGCGCGCGGAAATCACGCCCTCTACCTCCCCGTCTCACAAAGATCTAAACTATTAAAAGAATCACACAAGAGACACGAGATTTATACTGGTTCGGGCCACCATTGTGGTGTAATACCCTACTCTAGTGTGTGGTGGGTGGATTGCCTCTTGGGGTTGATGATGATGAACAATACAAGGAAGAACAGCCTCGCGAGGGTCTGTTCTTGGCTGGGGTGATGAACTGCTGGGAGGAGTTCAGTCACCTTCTCTCTCTCTCTCACTTACTCTCTCTGCTTGCTAGCCGGATCCACGCGCCGAACCGAACCGAACCCCTTGCTACGTGGGTGGCCGTCCCTATTTATAGGGGCCCTGGTCCTCTTCCCAAATATTGAGCAGGAAGGGAGCCAACAATGGCGGGCTAATTTGAAGGGGGACAACAAGTACTCTTATCCTGACTAAAGTTGGTCTTCGCCTGCGAAAAGACCCTGCAGTGACGCCGCGCTGGGCTCCATGGTGACCTTCGTCTCGTAGTCCGCTTGGTCCTGGTCTCGTTGCACCGAAATGGCAACATTTGCCTGATGCCTCGGTACTCCGTGGCTGCGCTTGCCCCCTTTGCACCAAAGAGGAAAGAAGGACGCTGCGTGCGCTGGCGCCCGCCTGGCACCCTCGATCGTCATGGCTTGCGTCACGGGCACCTCGCGAGGTACCCCGCCTTGATATCTCCGTCTCCTCGCAAGCCAGCCTGAGGAGGCTGCGCCTAAGCATGCGCCGTGTCATCCGCCTCACGAGGCTTGGCCCCTCGCGAGGGTGTTGAGTCTTGTGTTGATGAAGATGGGCCATGCTGGGCCTCCATTTGAGCCACGCCGCAGGCCGCAGGCAGGCAAGTCTAGGGACCCCCGTTCCCAGAACGCCGACAGGGGTACAGACCTGTCTTTTTCTTTCACGCTTGTCTCTTCCTCAACCCCTGCTACCCCGAGTTCCAACACCCGGATTTCGGTCGCCACCAGCCCCAATCATGTCCGGATCTAGCCTTCAAGGCCGGTGGGTAGCTTCTTTTGTTACGGAGGAAGACATTGCAAAGCTTCGGGCGGCGAGGTACCTGACCGCTGAAATCCATCATCGGCTTCCTGCCGAGTGGCTGGTTATCCCCCCTAGATCCGGCGAGAGGGTCGTGTTCGCGTCCCACTTCCTCCATGGGTTGGTGTTTGCACTTAACCCCTTCGTCTGAGGGCTCATGTTCTATTAAGGGCTAGACTTCCACGATTTGGCCCCGGACTCCATTCTTCTTATCTCGACGTTTATCGTCATGTTCGAAGCCCTCCTCTGAACTCCTCCACACTTCAGCTTGTGGCTCAAGACCTTTGATGTGAAGCCGCAAGTGGTAGAGGGGTAGCATGCCGAGTGCGGCGGAGCCACAGTGAGCAAGCTTGCTAGCGCCATTTGGCTGAAAGGATCCTTCGCCAAATCTTCCGATCCATGGCAGTAGGGGTGGTTCTATATCACCGAGCCCCGTAGCTCCAAGTGGGCAACCGCGCCCGCATTTCGATCCGGCCCCCCAACTTAGTTTGCATCATGGATTAATAAGGGGCTAGATTGGGGATCAACGAATGATGTGCGAACTCTGCAAAGCCGCATCCGAAGCCTCATTGAGAGGGACATCGACAAAGCCAATGTCGTTCATGTAATTCTAGTTCACCGGACTCTTCAGCACTTCTTTGGCACAACGCACGAAGGAATGTGGGTATTATTCTTCGGGAAACGAAGGCAATGGCAAGACACCACCGAAGATGTCGGCCTAGACTGTAACCATCCGGACACCCTGGTAAGTACCCGTTTTCCGAATACCCCATAATCAGATACCCAGTGGCAAGATACCAATAGTATCATCCTTTTTCAGGGATGGATAAAGAAGGTGGAATTGATTAGGTGTCTGGTTCCCCTTCCCGAAGACTCAGCTACTCCTGTGTTGACAAGGATGCTGGCCTCGGTGCCATACCAGGCACCAGCAGGGGAGGGCGAAAAGATCCAAGACGACCTTGGTTCCGGAGGTAAGTCGGACACTGAGTCCGGAGAAATCGACCTTTCCTCGCCCGAAGACATAGGCAGAAAAGGACCCAGTATCCCTTCTCCAAACATGAGGAAAAGGGCCGCCTCCAAAGATGGGGAGGGGCAGTCTTCCAAGAAGGGCAAGATGCCACCGTCAACCGGCTTGGGTTTGGAAAGTGATGCCATTGAGCAGCTCCAACAAGGGGACAAGCCCTTAGCCAAACCATAACAAAATCCATAGTACTTTGATAGTGTCCCGATCCGTTATTGTTACCGAAGATACACGTAATGCATTTATGCATTTTTATACGTCGGCACAGAATTTTTTGGGGCAATCCTCTTCTTCAGGGAGTCTCCTCCCAGTGATAATGGAGAGCGAGACGCCTCCTCCGACCTCCTCGCCCAATAAGGGGGATGACTCTGAAGTGTCATCGCGGAGGGTCCCTTTAGACCGGGGGACAGAAGAGGCAGTACCCAAAGGTGGATCTCCGACCATCCGGTATTCCGGGGCTGACGATAACAAAGGCCCCGGACTGTCTACTTCACAGCCGACGGCGATTTTGAAGTCGGGTGAGCCGATTCCTACCAAGGATGGTTGTGCTTTTGGGGAAGCTTCGGGGAACCCGGAGACTCCAGATATATTGCGGAACATGTTGAGGAAAGCATCTATCTCGGGGGAACAGCGTACCTTGATGGGTACAGTGATTGAGAAGATTTCGTCCGCGAAGAGCGAATTAAATGAAGCCTTCATGAGCCTACTGAAGGGCTTCAAGGTTTGTAACCTAATGTTTTCAGCTATGTTTCATTTGCAAAGATGCGCCTGTGTATAGGTAGTAGCCCCTGATACTCGGGTTGGCTTCTGCTGGGAAGCAAAACGGAGGATCGAAAAGGATAGTTTGAGGACTAACCTGATCAACTTTGAACACAGGCTTCTTCTCCCTTGGTCGCTTCCCGGACTATGGAAATTGCCAATTTGCAGTGGAAGCTTGATGTGGCAGGGGATGATCTTGCTTTAATCAATATGTGTCTTGACGAGTCGCAAGGTATGTATTCGGGGCAATCCTCATACATTTTTGTGGTATAAGCATGATGTTGAGATTTGGCTGCAGATGGTGCTTCCGCCGTTGAAGTTCTTCGAGAGGAGCTGGCCCGGGCCAAGGAGCAGGCCCGGCTTAGCAATGTTGCTGCCGAAAAGGCATCGGTTGAATTAAAAGCCGAAGGAGCTGCACGGCGCCAAGATGAGGAGAAGATATCCACGATGACGCTTGAGCTGGAGAATGCTACCGGGCGCTATGAATTTCTATAGAAGGAGAGTGCAGCCTTAACGGCTGATCTGTAGAAGGACTTACAAGAGGCGAGAGGAGCGCAGTCGGAATGCGGAGCAGCCCATGAGGAGGTTTGACATGCGAGGGAGATTGCGGCTGGAAAGCCCTTTCTGCTGCAAACTAAGTTCGGCGACCCGAACTATGCCCAGCTGAACCAAGTGTGGAGTTCTCCGGATGAGTTCTTGGACTTGCCGAAGAGTTCTGCCGATGCGGCGCAGTATTACCAAGTGCGGCATGGATATGCAACAGGAAAGGTTTTTTGGTTGCAGTTTGGCACATCAAAGCGCCCTCTATTGCTCAATGAACAGATGTCCCAATGGGCCAAACTTCATAGGATATATGGCGCTGCCATGAAGGATGTCGTAATCCGGTTGTGGCCAACCGAGCCTGTTCCGAATAGCTATTTCGGTTTGGTGCAAAGGCTTGCTGACACGGTGCCACGTATCAACGCTGTGAAGTGGTCATCGTGCATTGAGGGTGCACGGATAGCTTTTGCCCGAGTCAAGACGTTCTGGGGGAAGATGAAGGCCATTGATGTTGCAACGAAGGGTCCACCCAAAGGCAAGGACCGTCCGAAACTGGAGCATTATTTTGAGGACGTCCTAGAGGCCACCCGCTTTATATAGGGTCAGTGCTCAAAAGACATAATGTTCGAGTGAGGTGTATGAAAATTGTAAATGACAATTTTATAGTTAATCTATTTATGTTTTGCTTGAAAGCTTGAATTCCTCCTATGCAGTCGTTTTGATATAATCTAAAAGTTTTACAGTTGTCAGCTTCAGCCCCCTCGTAGGAAGTACAGGGGTGTTTGGAAAAGCATTTAGTCACTCTTTATCCAACGTCTTGGTCCATGAAGGAGGTGATAATGCGGCGAACTAGGCAATCGGACTATAAGGTGTTAACACTTTCACTTAGCCATAGGAGTTTTATGCTGGGGCTACAACATAGCCCCTGGTATGTATGCGGCGTATGGTGCCTTACATATTTGGTCTGAAAAATATCCCTCGTGTGACACGGAGAATCGCTAAAGATTCTAATAAGTCGTCAAGTGGTTGACCAGCTCACGCCGCATCATGACAGTCAGTTTTCGGCTTTCTCTACTAAGGTGCTCGTCTGGTTTAGACCAGGGCACAATCGCAGTAGTTCTCCATTTACTACATTAGCCGATAGAGTGGAACGTAGGGTAGCAAGCACAGGAGCCGGGGAACCCAGCTATTGACCCAAGGCAATGATTCGGAGCTGATGCATATAAGGCCAAACTTGCGACGCTGAAGTATGCTATAGAGTTGTTCGGACTTTTGCTGGCAACTCATTTGTTCCCACACCAAGACCCTGACAGGTTATGCCAAGGTATTTCTATGAAATAACCATGGGAGCCATATTTGTCAGGAAAACAATACGAATGATTAGTTCGGATATTGTCTACTGGTAACTGAGTGATATGCCAATGATTACTTATGATGTATATATAAAAGCCACCCCCTGGCTATTTGACATGCTTGGGGTTGGAGGCAGAGGAACAGGCATAGTCAGGCTCGAAAAATAGAGAGTTTGGTCTATAAAAAGTTCTTTTGGATCTCCTGTCGCACGTGTGCGCCGCTAGTACTTGGTGGGGGAATCCTTGATAGAAATAGCCCCTTAGGTGAGTGTGCGGATCCAGACTTCGATAGAGCCAGTTTCCGATGTTTATCCTGTTCATCACCTGCTTTCAAAGGATAGTGAAGGAAGAAATAAAAAGAAAATAAATAATAAAAAAGTTACTGGAGTGCTTATAGGCTTGTCCGTATTGTGCTTCCGCCAATGCCCATGGTATCTTGAGTGTGTAATGATGTATGCGTGGTACAAACTTTGTAGTTGTACGGAGTGGGCGGCGGAAGTCGGGTTGCTATTTCCGTTCTAGGTGTAGTTGATCCTCAGGTGGAGACTGCTTCTGACCCCCGGTGTTTCGTTGGTGAACCTTTTTGTCGTCCCTGTCGCTTGGCGGCCTCCTCCCCATGTGTTCGGCGTTGAGCTTGCCAACCTATTTAAATACCCAGCAGTTTCTTTTGGTATGATTAGCTGGTTTATCGAGGCAGCCATGAATCTAACAGGGTCGATCCAATATCCTGTCCAGGTTGGATGGTTCATCTCAATTCGCCTTGAATGGCTTCTTCCGCTGACTGAGCTTGGGGTTGCTGAATCCGGCGTTGACCGCCGTGTCGCCTGATCTTTCATTGTCATTGAGACTATTGTTTTTGCTTCCTCGTGGCTTGTCATTGCCGTCTCGGATTTCGGAGGTGCCCTGGTTCCTGGCGCTATTGCTTCTACGAGCGAGCCAGCTATCTTCTCCCGCGCAAAAGTGAGTCATCAAAGCAGTGAGGGCTGCCATGGATTTAGATCCTTCTTGGCCGAGGTGGCGTGCAAGCCATTCGTCCCGGACGCTGTGTCTGAAAGTCGCAAGGGCTTCGGCGTCCGGGCAATCGACGATTTGGTTCTTTTTAACTAAGAACCGACTCCATAGCTCCCTGGTTGATTCTCCGGGCTCTTGGACAATGTAACTTAGGTCATCGGCATCCGGTGGCCAGACATGTGTTCCACGGAAGTTATCGAGGAAGGCCTCTTCCAAGTCCTCCCAACTGCCTATGGAGTTTTCAGGCAGGCTGTTTAACCAGTACCAAGCTAGCCCTTTTAGTTTTAGTGGGAGGTATTTAATGTCATGGAGGTCGTCCCCATGGGCCATGTGGATGTGGAGGATGAAATCTTCTATCCATACCGCGGGATCGGTTGTCCCGTCGTATGATTCAATATTGACGGGTTTGAATCCTTCAGGGAATTCATGATCCATTACCTCATCAGTGAAGCAAAGCGGGTGTGCGGCGCCTCTATGTTGGGCCACACTGTGACATAACTCCGAAGGAGTCACTTTGCGATTTTCGGATCGGGCGTGGCGAGGTTTGATAGGTCCGAATAGGTAGCCATCATCGCTTGTTGAAGCATGCTTTCGCGATCCGTAGATCGGTCTTGCGTGTCCTGCTCTATTGTCCAAGGCTCTCTGCAAGTCGTCTGGGTAATCGTGACCTGTGTTGTTCCTGCCTTTACAGTGAGGTGGGCAGTCTGCTGTTCGGCTTGAGTTGCCTCTTTATCCGGACAGAGTTGCCGGCGACCTGCCGCATTGTGTGACAATGGTATGGGCTCCAATGCCCCTTCATCAGACTGGTATAGCAATTTGTGCTTTGGGTAGCATTTGGCTAGGCTACTAAGGCCATATTCTTCAGCGACCAGGACTTCGGTCCATCTATCGTTGAGTAGGTCTTGGTCAGCTTGAAGCTGCTGCTGCTTCTTTTTCAGACTCCTTGCCATAGCTATCATCCTGCGCTTGAAGCGCTCCTGTTCGAGGGGCTCTTCTGGTACGATGAAGGCTTCATCACCGAGGCTTACCTCGTCTTCGGTGAGCGGAAGGTAGTTGTCGTCTTCCGAACTATCACTAGGCAGGGCCTGTTCGTTGGGGCTGGCTTGCCCGTTTTCCTGTTCCTCCTGCTAGGATGTTGCTCCCACAGGGTCTTCATTGCTTTAGGCGCTGTCCGGAGTACTATTTTCTCTAGTGCCATTATTGCTGCGGCGTGACTTGGGGCAGCGTTTGGGATGCCGGAACTTAGACTGTGACTTAGGAGTTTTAACTGGATCTCCCTTTCCTTTGCCGCGAGGCTTTTTAAGTGTGTCGATCATGTACACGCCATGTGAAGGGGTGGACGTCTCGCGCCTGCTGACTGGCGGGTCTTGACCTTGCTCCTTATCGGCATCGTCATCTATGCCGTCGATGTCTGCGGAGCCAGGAGCGGGCATGTTGGTTAAATCCTCAACATTGGCTATGAAGTGGGTGGCGGGTTGGAAGCAAAGTTCTCCGTCGTCAGCCCCTAGTTCGAACTGGACATAGTTCGGCTATGAGTCTCCCATGAATGACAAGTTCTTTAAAGAGTTTAGCACATCACCCAAAGGTGAGTGCTGAAAAACATCTGCAACGCTGAATTCAAAAATCAATAACCGATCTAGCTAGGTGTCCGCAAGCATACATGGTCCGGAACGTATAGCCGGAGACGAGTCCGGAGTTCCATTGACGCAAATATTGCGAGGTGCTGGGTCCGTGTGCGGCTCCAATGCCGCGGACTCTGTGGCCTCGGATGGCACGATCTGCTCCGGTTCTAAGGCCGTTGTAGCAACAGGGACCATCTCCTGGATGTGATCTGATGACAGATTTAAGTCATGTTCATCGAGGCGAGGGGGTGCGATCGCTACGGTCTCAAATCCATTGAAGATCAAGTCTCCACGGATATCCGTGATGTAGTTCAAGCTTCCAAATCTGACCTCGTGGCCAGGGGCGTCGCTATCGATCTGCTCCAGATGGCCAAGCGAGTTGGCCCGCAGTACGAAGCCGCCTAACAAAAAATTGTCTGAGGACGAAGGTTTCTCCTTGGACAGCGTCACTATAGACGATTGAAGGGGCCATCAAACCTTTCCTTAACGACACAGTGGAACTCTCAATGAGAGCACCAATGTCGGTGTCAAAACCGGCGGATATCGGGTAGGGGGTCCCAAACTGTGCGTCTAGGATCGATGGTAACAAGAGACGGGGGACACGATGTTTACCCAGGTTTGGGCCCTCTCTATGGAGGTAATACCCTACATCCTGCTTGATTGCTCTTGATGAATATGATTGTTACAAGAGTTGATCTACCATGAGATCGTAATGGCTAAACCCTAAAAGCCTAGCTTGTATGACTATGGTAATGAGTGCATCCTTTCCGGACTAACTCCTCTGGTTTATATAGACACCGAGGGGGATCAAGGGTTTACATAGTCAGTTACATAAGAAGGAATCATCATAGTCAGTCGCCAAGCTTGCCTTCCAAGCCAAGGAGAGTCCAATCCGGACATAGGTACAGTCTTCGGCCTTCATGTCTTCACAGCCCATCTGTCCGGCCCATGGATAACAGGCCGGACGCCCAAGGACCCCTTAGTCCAGGACAACCTCACACGCCGTGGGCCACATGTAGGCAAGTCTGGGGACCCCCATTCCCAGGACGCCGACAGTAGCCCCCGGGCCCAAGGCCCGCTCGGGCTTGGCTTTGAGGTGAAGCAAAGCGGCAAGTGCGGAGCGCGACAGGCCCTAACAGCCTGCGGCCTCAGTTGACGCATGGAGGTTGATTGGATGTGGGTGTCTCCACTTCCCCTCGCCGCCTCGGCAACTGCCCGACTTGACGGGTCCCTGCTGCATGCAGAAAAAAGGTCTTCATTACCATAGATCATGGAGGCCGGCGGTTGGCCTCCTCTTGGCTATAAATGGGAAGGGAGAGGGGAGCCCCCATCGCCCATCACTTCCTCCACTCCTCTTGCTTCTTCTTCCTTGCTTCCTTGCTAGCAGCGACACTCATGGCGCCGGCAAAGAGGTTCTCGGCCGCGGAGAAGGGGAAGGCCCGCCAGGAGGGGCCGGCGAGGAGGTTCTCAGTCGCAAAAAAGGGGAAGGCCCGTCAGGAGGGGCCCGGCTCGCCACCACCCAAGAGGGGGCATGGTCGCCCGCTCAAGCATGCCGCAACCCCCATTGTGGCCCCTCGCGGCAGCAGCGGCGCCTCCCACCATGGAGCGAGTCGCCCTGGTCGTGGCAGTCCCGTTGATGAAGTGAGGCACACCATGGTTGTGTGGCCTCCTCGGCCGCGCTTCCATTCGGCGGAGGTGATGCCGGGGTTCATCGTGTGGTCGGAGAACCCGGCTGCACCTGGCTTTAGCTCCCGCGCTTCTTTGCCGGTGAACTGCTGGCCACGGGTCTAGGCGGTCTCTGGCTGCAGGCGGACGGTTGCTCCAGCAGGGCTTCGTGGGTCGCGGTGGAAGTCTCCGCCATGGGCAATGCGGCCCTGGTCCACGGCTGGCAGATGTTCGCCCACGCGCGCGGACTAGGCAGGTGGTGTGCCCTCCACTTCAAGTATGACGACGACGCGACCCTCTTCGTGAGGGTATTTGGGGAAGATGGTCGCCGCGTCGGGTGCTGCCCCGAGGACAACAACGGTGACGAGTTGCTCGTCCTTGGTGATGGTCATGACAAGGAGGAAGGTGGTTCATCCTCGGCACTGGCCGCGACTTGTCCAGCTACTGCGGCTCCTCCCCCAGCGACAGCTCCAATAGCGGCGGCTATGACCAGCCACCACGCCAGCGCCCGTTTCGAGGGTGGCAGCGGGTCGTCTCGTTGCCGCGCTGCAGTGAAGCGCTAGGAGGGGTCCGGCTGAGCTCGGGGGAGCGCCATGGGTCCGTCCTCGCGAACTATTGTGGGGGCACGCGCCACTTTTCTTTTGTTCTTTCCTTCCTGCATTAAGAAGAAACAAGTATGGGCCCTCCAGGGGCGTGTAATGAACCATGATTTTTGAGGTGCTATGTTATGTTTATCGTCCCTACGTCGTGTTGTGGCACCAATGTTTTATGTGGGCGTGTAGAGATAACTTAGCTTTGATGTGCCTGAAGTAGTTTCCGCCTCGTGAGGCGTGCATTTCCCAGTGCCTGGCGAGGCCTCCTTTGCTCGGAAGGTGTCTAGGAACTGCAAAAAAATCGTTAGGAAACTCTTATTCTTCCGAATCCTGGTGGCAGGCGCCATCGGCCATGACCCAGCGCTTCGTATCGCGGTACCCGAGGGGAACGGATTGAGGGAGGGGCACCAGCTTGCGGGCTCGAGCGAGGGTGCCTCGCGAAGAACAGGAAAAATGCTCACGAGAAGAACAGGAAAAACGCTCACGAGGGCACCTGTGCAGGCCCCTCGTGAGGCATGCGAGGGAGAGCATGGACCAAAACAAAGATCCAAGGAAGAACGGAGGAAAAGGCGATCGAACCAAGAGGACAAGAAAAGCCAGAATGCAGACTTCCATTAAGAAAAAGGGGCAAGCCAATTACGGGAAGCAAATGAAAAGTTGCGTCCGGCACCTAGTCTAGTCTTCTCACCAGTGGGGAGCTAAGTCCTGCCACTAAGACGTGGCAAGGATCCCCCGAGGCCCAAGGGCGGCACTCCTAAGACTCCGGGGCATGTATAGCCCCACTCATTATTACGTGAGAGTGTCACGAGTGGAGATCTTCACAGGCACGGGACATTGCTTCACAGACGTTGGGCCTTGCGTCATGGGTAGAACCTCCAGAGGTGCTGGATGTTCCAGGCGTTCTGGATGGGGACCCCGTCCTGTGTCTCCAGGCGTGTGGCGCCAGGCCTGGAGACATGGGCGATCCTAAACAGGCCCTCCCACATGGGCAAGAGCTTGTGTAGCCCTTCCCTAGAGAGCACCCGCCTCAGGACGAGATCACCCACCTCGAGCGTCCTGGAGTGGACGCTGCGACAGTGGTACCATCGCACCGCCTGTTGGTACCTTGCTGCTCGGAGCGAGGCTTCACAGCGACGTTCCTCCCCCAGCACAAGGTTCATCGCCCGCATGGCGTCCTACTGTGTCTCATCGAACGCCGGGACCCGCGTGGAGCAATGTTTGACCTCATGAGGGTGAACCACTTCTGCTCCATAGACGAGGAAGAACGGGGTCTCGCCTGTTGGCTTGGTGGCGGTGGAGCGGATGGACCACAACACAGACTGGAGCTCGTCGTGCCAGCCCTTGCCGCAGGCCTCAAGCTTCTTCTTGAAGGCCCTGGTCTTGAGGCCCTTGAGGACCTCTGCGTCGGCGTGTTCGGCTTGACCGTTGTGCCTGGGGTGTGCCACTGAAGCGTAGCAGATCTGCGTTCCAAGGTTAGCACAGTATGCCTTGAAAAGATTGCGAGTGAACTGTGAGCCGTTGTCAGTAATGATGAGATTAGGGACCCCAAACCGGCTTACGACACCCTTGATGAACTTGACCGCAAACCCGGCCGGGATGGTGCGGACGGCTTCTACCTCCGCCCATTTGCTGAACTTGTCAATGGCGATGTAGAGGTAGCGGTAGCCCCCAGGCGCTCGAGGGAATGGGCCTAAGATATCCAGCCCCCATACTGCGAATGACCACGAGAGCGGGATGGTCCGGAGGCCCTGAGCTAGCTGATGGATTTGCTTGGTGTGGAATTGGCAGGCCTCGCAGGACTTCACCAGCTCAGTTGCGTCATTGAGAGCCGTAGGCCAATAGAACCCGCTGCGGAACGCCTTGCCGATGAGGGTCCGTGATGATGAGTGGTGCCCGTAGTCTCCTCCGTGTATGTTGGCCAGCAGCCCGTTCCCCTGTTCCCTAGAGATGCATCATAAGGAAACATAATTTGGCCGCTTCTTGTATAACTCACCGTCCTGGATGCAGTATGTCGTAGCCTGTCGGGCTACGTGCTCCGCGTCCTCCTCCTTCTCCGGCCGCGTCCCATGCGTCAGGTATTCCTTGAGCTCCTTGGTCTAGCACCCCTCCTGAGGCTCGAGCGCCAGGAGTAGGTGCGCTCCCGAGGTCGGGCCGCAGGCCGAGGCTCCCGAGGCAGGTGGTTGGTGGAGCTCCTCCCGAGGCGGCGCCGGCCCCGGGAGCGGAGGTGCTACCGACGGCTTGAAGAGCCGCTCCTCAAAGACGCCAGGTTCTTGGGGTTGTCGCTTGGACGCCCTCTTGGTGATGTCGTCGGCCTCCCTGTTGGTGCCATGGGGTACGTGCCACAGCTCTAGACCATGGAAATGCTTTTCCACTTTGCGTACCTCTGCGAGGTATGCCTCCATGTGCTCGTCCTTTGGATAATATACCTTGTTGGAGAAGTTGACGAGGAGATGCGAGTCACCCTTGATGGTGAGGCGCTTCACCCCTAGGTCCACCACGGCCTTGAGGCCGGCGATGAGGCCTCTGTACTCCGCAATGTTGTTGGAGACCTTCTCGCTCTGCTGGAAGCATAGCTGCATGGCGTAGTAGAGCTTGTCCTCAGTAGACGAGATGAGCACTGCTCCAGCCCCCGCGCCCTGGCGTGCGAATGCGCCATCGAAATACATAACCTAGCCATCTGGTGGTTCACTTCATGGCGAGATGGATCGGTCCTCGCCTGCTTCAAACCCCGGGGCGTCGGTCCATTCTGCCATGAAGTCGGCGAACGCAGCCCCCTTGATGACCCTAGTTGTGTTGAACTCTAGCTGGAATGCTTGCAGCTCGATGTTCCATTCGGCAACTCTTCCAGCAGCGTTGGGGCTCCTAAGTACCCTCTCCAGCGGGTAGGCCGAGATGACCTTGATTGGGTGACCTTGGAAGTAGTGTTGCAACTTGCGTGAGGCCACTAGAAGCGCGAGCAAGAGCTCCTGAGGCATCGGGTACCGTTCCCTTGCATCCCGCCGTACCGTGCTGATGAAATACACCGGGTGCTCAATGAGGGCAGGAACATTGACGGAGCTTGTGTCTGCCGGTGGTTGGGGCGTCTCCTGAGATGACGGGACCTCAAGGGCCTGATTGCCTGCTGGGGCCTCTGCCCACGTTGGCCCGCGAACACCTCCCTGCAGGGCCTGGTCACCCATTGGCATTGCATCAGCCCTTGCGGTGCCCTCCGGGTCCTGCATCGCCTCGGCTAGTGGCACTGCATGGCGCGGCAGCCCCCTAGCCTGGCGCTCCTCCCGAACCGCCACTAGAGCTGCGGTGGCAGAGTAGGGAGTGGCGGCAAGGTAAAGCACCAGGGTCTCGAGAGGTCGAGGTGCCACCATCATCCGAGGGCTGGTCAGGTATCTCTTGAGGTCTTGAAACGCTTGGTCAGCTTCTGGGGTCCACTCGAACGGGCGCTTCTTCTTCATCAACTTGAAGAATGGCAGGGCGCGCTCTCCCAGCTTGGAGATGAAGCGCCCCAGCGAGGTCACGCAGCCTGCAAGCTTCTGCATCTCCTTAAGAGTTTGCGGTGGGCTCATGTCTTCTATCACCTTGACCTTCTCTGGGTTGGCGTCGATCCCCCTATGGGACACGAGGAAGCCTAGCAGCTTGCCGGAAGGGACACCAAACATGCACTTGTCCGGGTTGAGCCACAAGTCCACCTGGCGCAGACTCGTGAAGGTCTCCTCCAGGTCCTGAATCAAAGTTCTTGCATCCCAAGATTTTACCACAATGTCGTTGACATAGGCTTCAGCGTTCCTCCCTAGATGCTGACCCAGGGCGATGTGCATCAGCCATTGGAAGGTCGCGCCTGTGTTGCGCAGCCCGAACGGCATGCAAGTGTAGCATTACAGCCCACACGGGGTGAGAACGGCCGTCTTCTCCACATCCTCCACTGCCATCTTGATCTGGTGATAACCTAAAAACGTGTCTAGGAAGCATAGCAGGTCGCATTCGGCGGTGGAGTCGACAATCTGATCGATGCGCGGGAGCGGGAACGGGTCTTAGGGACAAGCCTTGTTGTGGTTGGTCAAGTCAACACACATGCGCTCCTTCCCGCCTTTCTTCGGTACAACGACAGGGTTCGCCAGCCACTCGGGGTAACGAACCTCGCGGATGACACCCGCCGCCTCCAACTTGCGGGTTTCCTGGACGATGAAGACTGCTTCTCCGTGGATTGTCACCACGCCTTCTGCTTCACGGGGCGCACATTGGGGCACACCCTTAAGTGATGCTCGATCACCCCTCTTGGGACCCCCACTAGCTGCTTGGGTTCCCAGGTGAACACATCCTTGTTCACGCGCAAGAACCTCACAAGTGCCTCCTCTTGATTGGGTCGAGGTTGGAGCCTATGGTGAAGGTGGCTCCTGAGGACCCATCTTGCTTGACAGGCACCTTCTTGGTTTCGGCCCGATCTTGAGTGAACAAGCTTCTTCTGTGCTGGTGCGGCCTCCTTAGCCCCTGGGGTGGCCTCGTTGGCCGGTCGTGCCACCGCGCCAGTTCTGAGGGCGCACTTGAGCACCGCTAGAGCCTCCTTGGAATCCCCAACTATGGTGAGGACGTGTTTGCTCCCGGGCATCTTCATGAGGTTGTATGCCGGATGGGTCGCCACCATGAACTGAGCCAAAGATGGGTATCCAACGATGGCGTTGTATGGGAGGCTGATGTGGGCGATGTCGAAGTCGATCAGCTCGGTGCGGTAGTTGTCGCGGGTGCCGAAGGTCAAAGGGAGGTGGATCTGCCCCAAGGGCCTAGTGGAGCCGCTGCGGACCATGGAGAAGGGCTTGCTGGTTTGGAGCCGTTGGAGTGGTACACGAAGAAGGTTGAAAGTCTCCACAGAGAGCATGTTGAGACCGGCGCCGCCATCGATGAGGGTCTTGGTGACAGCTACACTGCAGATGGTGGGCGTGCACAACATTGGGAGCACGCCCAAGCCAGCGGTGGTGGCGGGGTGATCCCCTGCGTCGAAGGTAAGGTCGGCCTTGGGTGCCGCCCAACCCGGGGGAGCTCCTTGGTGCGCGGAGGCGGTGCCAATCTGGCGAAAGAACGGCTTGGTATGACGGTCTGTGGCTAGTGCTTGCGAGCCACCGAGGAGGGCCGCGAAGGCAAGGGGCGCCGGTGTCGCGAAGAGCGCGACGAAGAGACCGCGCAGTTCCTCCTAAGAGGTCACCGAAGATCCCGACAGGCTGAGCAGCCAGGCTCGTGGCGCGCCGGCCAGGGCCAGGGGGAACCAGTTGGCCATGACCTGGTCATTGCCTCCCGCTCCGAAGACGTCCTTCTCATATGCCTGTAAGAAGGCTGCCGGATCCGCCGCGCCATCGTAGTGGGATGGCATCTCTGGCTTGAAATTGCGTGGCCACGGCACCTGGCGTAAGGTGTGGGTGAAGGCCCGGACGCCCGCGCCGCATCCGAAGGCGCACCCTGGCCTAACCGGAGGGGTGGCGTACGCCATGAAGCTGGACGAAGCAAGCGGAGAGGTGGTGTCGGATGTTGGGCTCCGGCGAACCCTTAAGGTTTGAACACTGGGGTGGACGCGAAGTCTTCCCCTCCTACCGATCTACGCTCTAGCTCGCTAAGATCTTGTGGACGAACTCGACGAACTCATGACATAGAAAGACATGGGGTTTATACTGGTTCGGGCCACCATTGTGGTGTAATACCCTACTCCAGTGTGGTGGTGGTGGATGCCTCTTGGGCTGATGATGAACAATACAAGGGGAGAACAGCCTCCTGAGGTTGAGGTGTTCTTGCGCGTGTGAGCTTGTGGTGTGTCTCTCGATCTCTGATGATCTCTCAGGGTCTCCTCTGATCTCATCCCCCCTCTAATATGGTGGCTAGTTGTAACACCCACAATGTGGCTATATCTCCCACGTGTCGGGGCACGACTTAGAGGCATAGCCGCATGGTAGGCATGTCGCAAGAGGGGTAATCTTTACACAATCCCATGTACTGAATAAGAAAGGGATAAACATACATCATCCAGAATACAAATACAAGTTGGCTTACAATCGCCACTTCACACAAATACAAGTTAAACATACATCATCCAGAATACAATCAAGGTCCGACTACGGAACCAACATAAAAAGAAAGACGACCCCAAATGCTAGATCCCTGATCGCCCCAACTGGGCTCCACTACTGATCAACAGGAAACGAAGCAACACAACGAACAAGAACTTCATCAAGCTCCCACCTGAGCTGGGTTGCGTCGCCTGCACTGACATCATCGGCACCTGCAACTGTTTGGAAATATCTGTGAGCCACGGGGACTCAGCAATCTCACACCCGCGAGATCAAGACTATTTAAGCTTATGGGTAGGAAACAGTAGTGAGGTGGAGTTGCAACAAGCACTAAGCATATATGGTGGCTAACATACGCAAATAAGAGCGAGAAGAGAAGCAATGCACAGTCGTGAACTAGGAGTGATCAAGAAGTGATCCTGAAACTACTTACGTTCAAACATAACTCCAAAACTGTGTTCACTTCCAGGACTCCGCCGGAAAGAGACCATCACGGCTACACTCGCGGTTGATGAATTTTAATTAAGTTAAGTGTAATGTTCTCTACAACCGGATATTAACAAACTCCCATCTGCCCATAACCATGGCCACGGCTTTCAAAAGTTCAAACCCTGCAGAGGTGTCCCAACTTAGCGCATCACAAGCTCTCACGGGCAACGAAGGATATTACTTCTCCCAGGAAGACCCGATCAAACTCGGAATCCCGGTTACAAGATATTTCGACAATGGTAAAACAAGACCAGCAAGACCACCCGATGCGCCGACATCCCAATAGGAGCTGCACATATCTCGTTCTTAGGGCAACACCGGATGAACACTATGTACAACTAAAACCAACCCTCATGTTTCCCCGAGGTGGCGCTGCAAGTGGCTCTGTTTCGGACCAACACTTAGAGAAGCACTGGCCCGGGGGGTTAAAATAAAGATGACCCTCGGAGCGCGACTCCCAAGGGAAAAGTAGGTGGTGGTAAGGCAAATGGTAAAACTAAGGTTGGGCCTTGCTGGAGGAGTTTTATTCGAAGCAAACTGCCAAGGGGTTCCCATAACACCCAACTGCGTAAGGAACGCAAAATCAAGGAACATAACACCGGTATGACGGAAACTAGGGCGGCAAGAGTGGAACAAAACACCGGGCATAAGGTCGAGCCTTCCACGCTTTACCAAGTATATAGATGCATTAAGTAAATAAGATATATTGTGATATCCCAAACATATCCATGTTCCAACATGGAACAAACTTCATCTTCACCTGCAACTAGCAACGCTACAAGAGGGCTGAGCAAAAGCGGTAACATAGCCAAACAACGGTTTGCTAGGAAAGGTGGGTTAGAGGCTTGACATGGCAATATGGGAGGCATGATATAGCAAGTGGTAGGTATCACGACATAGAAATAGAGCGAGCAACTAGCAAGCAAAGATGGAAGTGATTTTGAGGGTATGGTCATCTTGCCTGAGATCGCGCAAGGAAGAAGAACAAGTCCATGAAGAAGACAAACGGACGTAGTCGAACGAATCCTCACAAACGCGACGTTATTGGAACCAACCCGAAGAAGCAACACCGGAAAGGACCAAACCATATAGTAAACAACCATCACATAATCATGGCATGATGCACAATCAAGTGTGATGCATGTCCGGTTTAATGAAGCATGGCATGGCAAAGTGCACAAGCAATCCTACAAATTAAGTGGAGCTCAAAATGAAACTCCGTTGCATATTGACGAAACACCATGTGACTTATTTAGTTCACTCTCCTTTATGTACCCAACAATATTAAATGTTGTTAAACATGACAAGAGGTGAAGCATATGAAAACTACCTATCTAGGCAAGTTTAAATGAGGCCGGAACAACAAGCAACAAGTCCGGAAAATCCTCATGTGCATATTAATGGATTTGGTACTGTTCTGCCCTAAACCATATTTTATAGTTGTTAAACATGCAAAGTAAAGCCACCATGTTAAGCTAGGCATTTTTCTATCCCATTTACATATAAAGATTATTAAAAACCAAGCTACGGTTATTGAGTTACTAAATAAATCATTTTAGCATGGCATATGAGAAAATTAATGCAAATAACAAGTTAACCATCTCAAACATGCATGAAAGTTGGATATTATGAAACTAGACAAGATTCTAAGCATTTTTCATATATAAGTTGTTTTAAACCGATGCACGGTTGTGAAGATATTAAATGCATGATCTAGAGGGACTTTCCTGCAAAACTGAAAATCCTGGAAAAATAGCTAAATTCGTCCCGAGGGAAATAAATGCTAAATGGGCCGGATCTGTCTAGCCCAACAGTGGAAGGGGGCGCAGCGGTGGCTCACCATGGGCCTGGCCCAGCTCAGTGGGAGGATAACAGGTAGCCTGGCTGGTTGAGGAGGCCCGCTGGAGCGCTGGGCCTCGGGTGGGTCGCGGCCCATGGGGCCTAGAAGCACCTCGTCCTCCTCCCCGATCCCACTGGATCGAGGTAAGGCAGGGGCGGCGATGACTGGCGATGGGAATGGCGGCGCAACGCTGAGAGGGCCGGCGGACGTCGGGGAGGGACGGATCTGGCAGGAGGGCTTCCGGATCCGGCTGGAGGAGGGACCAGCGAGGTACAGCGGGGCGGTTCCGAGCTCAGGCGGCGGCGTCCATGGTGCTGGGAGAGAGAGGTTAGAGAGAGTTGACCAGAGGAAGAAAAATGGGGCAGGGCGGCGGTAGCGCTCGCCGGCGTGGTGGCGCGGCTTCTGGCGACCCGGCGAAGACACGCCGACGACGGGATCGAGCAGAGGCGACGGGAGGAGGGAGCGGGGGCACTCAGGTAGGTTGGCCGTTGGCGATAGGTCAGCACGGTTCGGCCCATGGCGGGCCGCCAATGGGCTGCGGGCGGGCCTGGCGCGGGTACGACGTGAGAGGGACATGTGGTGGCGCGGGAGAGGCCACAGGGGGTGGGCTGGCGGTGGCGCAGCCACTTGCGGCGTGCCAAGTGGCGGGGAGAGGTGGCTAGTGGCTGATCCGAGGAGGGAGGCGGTTGGATGCGGACATTGAGGAGGGGGTAGGTAGGAGGCCAAAAATGGCTGGGGAGACGTCTATAAATAGAAAGGGGGCTAGGGTTAGGAGTTTAGAGGGGTTCGAGGCCGTTTCGAAGCCCTTAGATCTCGATCAGACGGTCCGGAGCGGAGGGGTAGGTAGGTGGGCTATAAGGACTGTGCAAGTGGACTAGTGGGCTGGGAAGAGAGGAAGATGGGCAGCCCGGCACATGTTTCCGGATCCCAGAAACGTCCGACGATAGACCGGCTACTATTGCCGCTATAGCTATCCGTTGGGGCGTCAAACTGACCTCAAATGCGATGAAACTTGGCAGGAGGCCTACTGACAACATAACAACACCGCATGCCAACTTTCAACCCATTCCGAGAACATTTTCCGACCACTTATAAAATAAAATTTCGGATGTGCCGCGGGCGCGTGCAAGTGTGTCTAGGCTCAGAACAGACAACGGATGGAACTGGCGGAACCCGGACTGATGCAAGTTTGAAAACATGATGATGCAATGCGGATGATGACATGGCAAAAACGCAACATGCAAGCAAATGGCATGGCAACGTCGGTGAATAACTGGTAGACACCTGGCGCAACGGTCTCGGGGCGTCACAACACTCCACCACTACGAGAGGATCTCGTCCCGAGATCTAGGATGGCACCGAAGAGAAGCAGAAAAGGAAGATGAGAGGTAGACTAAGTTGCTTCTTGGACAAACAAGTGAAACCACGAACCTTGAGAGGTTGAAGAACTTGAAAGAAAGAATACAACAAAGATGAACAAAGTTGAAAATAGTCCGTTAGAAAAGAGGAACCAGGAACATTACGAGAACCTTGTAGGTTGAAAGACATAAGAAAAGGGTTGCAATGGACAAGAAGTACATGCAAGCACTCCGGTTGAAACGAGATGTACAAGAAACTATAAAGATCAATTACGACAACACTCCCGCTGGAAATGGAAGGAATTGAATATGAACTTGGGAAGATTGGATGATACTTGATGAAATCAACAACACACTGCCTCCGGAACTATTGAAAGAATGACACAAGCGGTAAGAAAGATTTCATACAGCACTCCGGTTGAGAAGGGAGGCAAAACTAGATAAGATGAGAGAGTTCGAATGAAAACACGACACTCCGGTTAAATGGATAAGAACGAAAAGAACATGATCTTTGACAAAAATGGGAAGATGGGTCGAAGATTGCAACATCCCAATGCCTCTGGAAGAAAAATAGAAGATAGATCATTGAAATATAAGAATGGAGAAGAAAATGACAACTTCTGCCATAATTGAGCTTGGACAAACACCCTTCCAAGAAGGTTATACCAGAGTTGTTGGAAAACCAACAACGAAAAGAACAAGCTTGTAGTGTGCTTATGGAGAACATCTCCAAAACTATGAGGTGAAAAATTCTGCCACTAACGAAAACAATAGATTGGATTGATATCAACAAGGAGACGAAAAACTTATTTCAACGGGAGGACAAATGAAGAACTTGGGTCATTTATAAGCACCATAATAGCAACAATCCTTAGGGAAGCCTTAAGGTGAAATATAACCCAAGATAACTCCAACGAAGAGATTGATGGGTTTCAAAGGATCTCATGAACGAATTGAAAATGACGGGTTTAAAATATGTCATTTCGGCCAACTTGTGAATCATGAAACATGAAGGGAGCTGTCAAAATGACATAACACCACCTCAAAAGATAAGATAGAAAGAATTTCACTTCGGAATGCAAGATGAAGACAGCTTGAACTCCTGAAAACAAGACATGTGTTGAACACCATGTTTATTTAAGAGTATAGCTTGGCGGATCTTAACTTCGAGAGAAATCTTGAGGATAATTGAAGAATGAAAGGAATCCTTGAGGAACCACGATGTAGAACCTCCATGAAGAACTCTGGTAATAAAAGGATGATAGAAAGAAAGAGAAGTAGAGAACATAAGGTGAAGCCTTGCGATGATTTAGGTGGAGCTTTGCGACAAGATAATGCGGAAAAACTTGAAACTCCGGAAAAGAAAGATGAAAAAAAAAGAAATCAAGAATTTTGATGAACCTCCGGAATAAGGAATAGAATTTACTCGATGAAACAAGAATAAGAATTACATTATGCTTATCCTTCATCATTTTAAATTGATGGCAAGCAACAGATTTGGCATACTACTTATTCTCATAGAAAGGATTAAGATAGATATGTCGCCAACTTGAAGAGGCCTTCGATGAACCACCGGTAGGATTGAAACAACGAATAAATTGATATGATAATGAAGGAAGAGAAATCTTGAACGAACCACTGTAAGAATTGAAAATGAACGAAGAATAGATAAAGAAACACCGGGAATAATTAGCAAATAAATGAGGATGCTTGCTAAGATTTAGATACATGAGAACGAAGAGATCATGAACTGATTATAGGATATTTGAACGATGCACCGGTAAGATTTGGATAACGAGAGATGAAAGCTGGAATGCATAATTCTGAGATGATGGGCTCCGGAGAATCAAACTGAAAAGACTCTTGAATTGCTCCGGATGGGTGAAAAGAATTGTCACAATCGAAACCAATTATGAGAGGATGGCATCAAGCTTGAACTACGCATCTCTGATGGAACGGATAAGATTTGCAGGAAAAACTCTTCCTCGGTCTTCAAATGTTGAGAATGACAATGAGAAACACCACCATGAATTGTTGAGATACTCCGGGGGAATGAATAAAGAAGAAGTTGAACCAACGATGAAAGAATTTGACCGATCTTGGAGAAATACATATGAGTGATGATAATTCATTCTTACGTCAAACTTTGAAAAGAATTTGTGGATAGCTCCGGGAAAATAGAGGAGTCAGGTAAGATCCTGGGAAAAGACCTGTGGGTTAGGGCCCACTCAAAAGAAACACCTTTGAACAATTTAAAAGAGAGATTGCGCCGGTTGAATTAAATGGCTTGAATGAGATAACAACCTCGAAATAGGTTGAACGGATCTTGAATGAGAATATGAGCCTTCTAAGATATCTTCAGCACTCCGGAACAATGAATAGCGAGAAGTGAATGATAAGGGGTGCACCGGTATGAGAAAACATTTGAAACGAGGACAGGATATGATCGACAAAGCTTGAATTGAACTCCACCGGAGAAGAAAAAGAATGGAGAATGCTGAACTTGTAGCTTCTTTAGCATCTTCCTGAGAATCACCGGATAAGAATATTGAAGCAAAATAATGAAGAGACTTCACATCAACAAGATGGATACTTGATGAAGACATCTGAGCTCTTGAGGAAACAAGGCTGGGAGGGTGGGTAAAACAAAGGCAACTTGGGATGAATGAAACAAACACCATTGAGAAGAACTGATAATTGATCTTGCGGATGTTGAAATGATCGGATCCACTTGAAGAGAGACACACCGGTTCAGAAGAAATTGAGATGGCAAACTCGAAGATCAAGAAGGATTAGTATTCACATAGAAATGTGATAACACCACTTAGGAAAGGTATGGATTCAACACTTGACTTCGAAGCAACTCGGATACCACAACTCAAAACAAAAACAAAGGATTGGCTTGCAGAATAAGACGGAAACAAACATATGATAGACCCCATATAGTATCATGTGTCTGTTGGAAAGATATTCTAGGAGCTACTTGAATTCCCACTTATAAAACTCCCGAAACTTTCTGGTTATGCAATCAGGTGTTGGGGATACATGGGAAGCATAATATCTCACCCGAACTAACAAATCCTACATCCAGCTGTATCCATCCTTCAACACATAACCAAGAAACCTTTGGAAATCATTTACCTCAACCTTCGAAAAGCATCCGTTATACGAGTTATGGCAATACTCCCGAACTCCCACCCCAGTACTGGGTGGCGTCGAGGTTATCTCACCAACAACTGCACAAAAGACATTTTCGATGTCGGCGAACTCAAGTATTCTAGAACTACAATGATAAAATTGTGACGACAATACCCCGAAGCTCTACTCCCCGGGGCACTGCCACAACCCCTAAATGTTAGGAGGAACCAAGAACAATGTTCTCGTCACAAAACCATCGGAACGATTCCAAGATACCCGTGTGATCCTAAAAAAATTCGTGAAATTTGAGGAGAGAAGAGTCAAAACTTCTACGTTAGGAGGCCTCACCAGAGCGACGCAGGGACTGAGGAGTAAAAAGAATCCTACTCTCCGATATATATAATCCTATAAGACTCAAAACATTTTTCTAGACTCAACAACGTCAGCGATTCGATCAAGCAGGGGGCTCCTAAGTCGGGGAAGGCTCTAATACCAACTTGTAACACCCACAATGCGGCTATATCTCCCATGTGTCGGGGCACGACTTAGAGGGAGAGCCGCATGGTAGGCATGTCGCAAGAGGAGTAATTTTTACACAATCCCGTGTACTGAATAAGAAAGGGATAAGGAGTTGGCTTACAATCGCCACTTCACACAAATACAACTTAAACATACATCATCCAGAATACAATCAAGGTCCGACTACCGAACCAACAAAAAAAGAAAGACGACCCCAAATGCTAGATCCCCGATCGCCCCAACTGGGCTCCACTACTGATCAATAGGAAACGAAACAACACAACGAACAAGGACTTCATCGAGATCCCACCTGAGCTAGGTTGCATCACCTGCACTGACATCATCGGCACCTGCAACTATTTGGAAGTATTTGTGAGCCGCGGGGACTCAGCAATCTCACACCCGCGAGATCAAGACTATTTAAGCTTATGGGTAGGAAAGGGTAGTGAGGTGGAGTTGCAGCAAGCACTAAGCATATATGGTGGCTAACATACACAAATAAGAGCGAGAAGAGAAGCAATGCATGGCCGTGAACTAGAAGTGGTCAAGAAGTGATCCTGAAACTACTTACGTTCAAACATAACTCCGAAACCGTGTTAACTTCTTGGACTCCGCCGGAAAGAGACCATCACGGCTACACTTGCGGTTGATGCATTTTAATTAAGTTAAGTGTCAAGTTCTCTACAACCGGATATTAAAAAATTCTCATCTGCCCATAACCGCGGGCACGTCTTTCGAAAGTTCAAACCCAGCAGGGGTGTCCCAACTTAGCCCGTCACAAGCTCTCATGGTCAACAAAGGATATTCCTTCTCCTAGGAAGACCCGATCAGACTCGGAATCCCGGTTACAAGACATTTCGACAATGGTAAAACAAGACTAGCAAGACCGCCCGATGCGCCGACATCCCGATAGGAGTTGCACATATCTCATTCTCAGGGCAACACCGGATGAACACTATGTACAACTAAAACCAACCCTCAAGTTTCCCTGAGGTGGCGCTGCAAGTGGCTCTGTTTCGGACGAACACTTAGAGAAGCACTGGCCCGGGGGGTTAAAATAAAGATGACCCTCAGGAGCGCGACTCCCAAGGGAAAAGTAGGTGGTGGTGAGGCAACTGGTTAAAGCAAGGTTAGGCCTTGCTGGAGGAGTTCTATTCAAAGCAAACTGTCAAGGGGTTCCCATAACACCCAACCGCGTAAGGAACGCAAAATCAAGGAACATAACACCGGTATGACGGAAACTAGGGCGGCAAGAGTGGAACAAAACACCAGGCATAAGGCCGAGCCTTCCACCCTTTACCAAGTACATAGATGCATTAAGTAAATAAGATATATTGTGATATCCCAAACATATCCATGTTCCAACATGGAACAAACTTCATCTTCACCTGCAACTAGCAACGCTATAAGAGGGGCTGAGCAAAAGCGGTAACATAGCCAAACAACGGTTTGATAGGAAATGCGGTTTAGAGGCTTGACATGGCAATATGGGAGGCATGATATAGCAAGTGGTAGGTATTGTGTCATAGCAATAGAGCGAGCAACTAGCAAGCAAAGATAGAAGTGATTTCGAGGGTATGGTCATCTTGCGTGAGATCGCACAAGGAAGAAGAATGAGTCCATGAAGAAGACACATGAACGTAGTCGAACGAATCCTCACAAACGCGACATTATTGGAACCAACCCGAAGAAGCAACACCGGAATGGAGCAAGCCACATAGTAAACAACCATCACATAATCATGGCATTATGCACAATCTAGTATGATGCATGTCATGTTTAATGAAGCATGGCATGGCAAAGTGCACAAGCAATCCTACAAACTAAGTTGAGCTCAAAATGCAACTCCGTTGCATATTGACGAAACACCACGTGACTAATTTAGTTCACTCTCGTTTATGTACCGAACAATATTAAATGTTGTTAAACATGACAAGAGGTGAAGCATGAGAAAACTACCTATCTAGGCAAGTTTAAATGAGGCCGGAACAACAAGCAACAAGTCCGGAAAATCCTCTTGTGCATATTAATGGATTTGGTACTGTTCTGCCCTAAACCATATTTTATAGTTGTTAAACATGCAAAGTAAAGCCACCATGTTGAGCTAGGCATTTTTCTACCCCATTTACATACAAAGATTATTTAAAACCGAGCTACGATTATTAAGTTATGAAATAAATCATTTTAGCATGGCATATGAGCAAATTAATGCAAACAGCAAGTTAAACATATCAAACATGCATGAAAGTTGGATATTATGAAACTAGACAAGATTCTAAGCATTTTTCATATATAAGTTGTTTTAAACCGATGCACGGTTGTGAAGATATTAAATGCATGATCTAGAGGGACTTTACTGCAAAACTAAAAATCCTGGAAAAATAGCTAAATTCGTCCCGAGGGAAAAAATGCTAAATGGGCCGATCTGTCTAGCCCAACAGTGTAAGGGGGCACAGCGGTGGCTCACCATGGGCCTGGCCCAGCTCGGTGGGAGGATGACAGGTAGGCTGGCTGGTTGAGGAGGCCCGCTAGAGCGCTGGGCCTCGAGTGGGTCACGGCCCACGGGGCCTAGAAGCACCTCGTCCTCCTCCCCGATCCCACTGGATCGAGGTAAGACAGGGGCGGCGACGACCGGCGATGGGAATGGCGGCGCAACGCTGAAAGGGCCGACGGACGTCGGGGAGGGACAGATATGGCAGGAGGGCGCCCGAATCCGGCCGGAGGAGGGACCGGCGCGGTACAAAGGGGCGGTTCTGAGCTCAGGCGGCGGCGTCCATGGTGTAGGGAGAGATAGGTTAGATAGAGTTGACCAGAGGAAGAAAAACGGGGCAGGGCGGCGGTTCTACTCACCAGGGCGGCGGTGGCGCGCGCCGGTGCGGTGGCGCGCCTTCCGGCGACCCGGCGACGACACGCCAATGACGGGACCGGGCAGAGGCGACGGGAGGAGGGAGCGTGGGCGCTTGGGTAGGTCGGGCGCTGGCGGCGGCAGGGTCTGCCCGGTTCGGCCCATGGCGGGCCGCCGATGGGCTGCGGGCGGGCCTGGCGCGGGGACGACGTGAGAGGGACATGTGGCGGCGCGGGAGAGGCCATAGGGGGCGGCTGGTGGCGGCGCAGCCACATGCGGCTTGCCAAGTGATGGGGAGAGGTGGCCGGCGGCTGACCCGAGGAGGGAGGCTGCTGGATGCAAAAATTGAGGAGGGGGTAGGTAGGAGGCCAAAAATGGCTGGGAGATGTCTATAAATAGAAAGGGGGCTAGGGTTAGGAGTTTAGAGGGGTTTGAGGTCGTTTCGGAGCCGTTTGATCTCGATCAGACGGTCCGGAGCGGAGGGGTAGGAAGGTGGGCTATAAGGACTATGCAAGTGGACTAGTGGGCTGGGAAGAGAGGAAGATAGGCAGCCCGGCACATGTTGCCGGATCCCGGAAACATCCGATGATAGACCGGCTACTATTGCCGCTATAGTTATCCGTTGGGGCGTCAAACAGACTCTGAATGGGATGAAACTTGGCAGGAAGCCTACTGACAACATGAAAACACCGCATGCCAACTTTCAAGCCATTCCGAGAACATTTTTTGGCCACTTATAAAATAAAATTTCGGATGTGCCGCGGGCGCGTGCAAGTGTGTCTTGGCTCAGAACGGACAACAAACGGAACTGGGGGAACCCAGACGGATGCAAGTTTGTAAACATGATGATGCAATGTGAAAGATGACATGGAAAATATGCAACACGCAAGCAAATGACATGGCAACATCAGCGAATAACTGGAAGACACCTAGTGCAACAGTCTCGGGCGTCACACTAATCCTATTTATAGGGGCCCTGGTCCTCTTCCCAAATATCGAGCGGGAAGGGAGCCAACAATGGCGGGCTAATTTGAAGGGGGGCAGCTAGTACAAGCTATCCTGACAAAAGTAGTCTTCGCCTGCACAAAGCTCTGGTGGTGACGCTGTTTTGGGCTCCATGATAACCTCCGTCTTGTAGTCCGTGGTCTTGGTCTTGTTGCACCGGAATGGCAATCTTTGCCTGTTGCATCGGTACTCCGCGGCTGCGCTTGCCCCCTTTGCACCAAAGAGGAAACAAGGACGTTGCGCGCGCTGGCGCCCGCCTGGTGTCGATCGTCATGGCTCACGTCACGAGAGCCTCGTGAGGTTCGCCTTGCCTTGATAACTCCGCTCCTCGTGAGCCTGCCAAGCTAGGCCACTCCAGAGGAGGTCTCGCATCGTCCGCCTCGCGAGGCTTGGCCCCTCGCGAGGGTCTTGGATGCTTTGTTGGTGAAGACGGGTCATACGGCCTGCTAGCTCAGCCGCGCCACGGGCCGCAGGCAGGCAAGTCTGGGGACCCCCGTTCCCAGAACACGGATAGTAGCCCCCGGGCCCAAGGTGCGTGTGGGCTTGGCTTCACGGCGAAGCCAAGGTTCAAGCTCGAAGCGCCACGGGCCCCAAAAGCATGCGGCCTCGATTGACGCGCGGCGGTTGATTGGACGTGAGCGTCTCCGCTTCCCCACGCTGCCTCGACGACTGCATGACTTGACAAGTCCCTGTGACATGCAAGGGAAACAATCATTACCTGCGATCGTGGGAGATGTCGGTTGGCCTTCTCTTGCTATAAATGGGGAGGGGGCAGAGCCCCCGTTGCCCATCTCTTCCTTGCTTGCTCGCTTCTTCTTTGCTTCATTGCTTGCAGCGCCTCCGATGGCGCCACGAAGGAAGTTCTCTGCCGCCGAGAAGGGGAAGGCCCCTCGCGAGGTCCCCAGTTCCGCGGCGCCCAAGCGCGGTCGTGGACGTCCTCGCAAGCACGCTGCGACCCCCGCCATTGCCCACCGTCGAGGCGGCGCCACGGCACGCGGAGGGGACCGTCCCAACCATGGCAGTCCATCTGATGTGGGGAGGCGCGCGATAGTGGCGAGGCCTCCCCGCCCGCGCTTCCATTCAGCGGAGGCATCGCCGGAGTTCGTTGTCTGGTCAGAGAACCCGGCCGGCAACTGGCTCCAGCTTCCGTGCTTCCTTGCCGATGAACTGCCAGCCCCTGGTCCAGGAGGGCTCTGGTTGCAGGCGGATGGTTGCTGCAGCAAGGCCTCCTGGGTCGCGGTAGAGACTTCCGCCGCAGGCAACATAGCCCTGGCCCACGGCTGGCAGACATTCGCCCACGCGCATGGCTTGGGCAGGCGGTGCACGCTCCACTTCAAGTATGACGGTGGGTCGACCCTCTACGTGAGGGTGTTCGGGGAAGATGGTCATCATGTCGGGTGCTTCTCCGAGACGAATGACGGTGAGGAGGTGCTCGGCCTTGGTGACGGTCGCGACCAGGGTGAGGGCGAGCTTGCCCTCGGCGGCGACCGCATCTCTTCCAGCTACGGCGGCTCTTCCTCCAGTGACAACTCCAGCGGTGATGGCTACGACCAGCCACCATGCTGCCACGCTCGCTTCGAAGGAGGAAGCGAGTCATCTCGTCACCGCGCCTCCGTGAAGCGCGAGGAGGGGTCTGGCTAGGCTCGGGCGTTGCTAAGGGCCCACCCCCACGGATTGCTGAAACGCCGCTTTGTTTAGCTTTTTCCCTTTCCTGTATCAGAAAATAAACTAGTATGGGCCCAGAGGGGCGTGTATAGAACTGTGGTTCTTGGTTAATGCAACGTGTGTGTTATTCCCATGCCGTGTTGTTATTTTGCGCAAAGATAACCTAACCTGGCGCGTTTGGGACGCCCTTTCCTTCACGAGATGTCTGCGTTTGCTCAGGAACTACAAAATATTTGTTAGGGGGTGCGCTAGAGGATTTTCCATTCACCTTGACTTGGCGCTTTGCATCGCGGTACCCGAGGGGCACGGATTAGGAGAGATGCGCCAGCTCCAGGCTTGAACTAGGGTGACTCGCGAGAAGGCAGAGAGAAGAAAAATGCTCGCGAGGGCACCTGCCTAGCCCCCTCGCGAGGTATGCGAGAGAGAGAGATCATGAGTAAACCAGAGCCGAAAAACACGGTAAAAGGCGAAGGAACCAAACCAGCAAGGAACTCCAAAGGCAAACTCGATTACGGAGAAGCAAGCCAACTACGGAAAGCAAATGAAAAGCCGCATCCGGCACCTAGTCTAGTCTTCAAGTCTTCTCACTAGCGCGGATCTAAGTGTTGTCCACTAGGCGTGGGAGGGAGCCCCATGGCCCGAGGCCGGCGCTCCTGAGACTCCGGGGCATGTACAGCCCCAACTCATTATTACGTGAGAGTGTCACGGGCGGCGATTCTTTACAGGCACCGGGCCTTGCTTCATAGGCTCTGGGCCTTTCTTCATAGGCTCTGGGCCTTGCTTCACAGGCTCTGGGCCTTGCTTCACAGGCTCTGGGCCTTGCTTCACAGGCTCCGGGCCTTGCTTCACAGGCACTGGACCTTGCTTCACAGGCTCTGGGCCTTGCTTCACAGGCACTGGGCCTTGCTTCATAGGTAGAACTTCCGGAGGTGCTGGATGTTCCTGGCATTTTGGATAGGTGTCCCCTCTTGCATCTCCAAGCACACGGCGCCAGGCCTGGAAATGTGGACGACCCTGAACGGGCCCTCCCACATGGCTGAAAGCTTGTGCAACCCTTCCCTGGAGAGGACCCGCCTCAGGACTAGGTCACTCGTCTCGAGCGTCCTAGAGCGAATGTTGCGGCAGTGGTAGCGCAGTAGCGCTTGCTGGTACCTTACCACCCTTAATGCAGCTTCGCGACGACGTTCCTCCCCCAGCACGAGATCCATCCCCCGCATGGCGTCCTGCTGCGTTTCGTCGAACGCTAGGACCCGCGCGGAGCGATGCTTGACCTCATGAGGGAGGACTGCTTCAGCTCCGTAGACAAGGAAGAACGGAGTCCCGCCCGTCGGCTTGGTAGCGGTGGTGCGGATGGACCACCGCACGGACTGGAGCTCGGCGTTCCAGCCCCTGCCGCAGGCCTCCAGCTTTTTCTTGAAGATCCTGGTCTTGAGGCCCCTCAGGACCTCAGCGTTGGCGCGCTCAGCCTGACCATTGCTCCTGGGGTGGGCTACCAAAGCGTAGCAGATCTGTGTTCCACGGTTAGCACAGTAGGTTTTAAAGAGGTTACTAGTAAACTGTGAGCCGTTATCTGTGATGATGCGGTTGGGGACCCCGAAAAGGCTCACGAGGCGCTTGATGAACTTGACAGCAGAGCCGGCTGGACTGGTTCGGACGGCTCCACTTCCGCCCACTTGGTGAACTTGTCGATGGCGACGTAGAGATAGCGGTAGCCCCCTGGCACTCGTGGGAACGGGCCTAGGATGTCTAGCCCCCAGACCGCGAACGGCCACATGAGCGGGATGGTTTGGAGGCCCTGAGCAGGCTGATGGATTTGCTTGGCGTGGAATTGGCAAGCTTCGCAGGACTTCACCAGCTCAGCTGCATCGTTGAGTGTTGTAGGCCAATAGAATCCGCTGGGGAAGGCCTTGCCGACGAAGGTCCGTGATGATGAGTGATGTCCATAGTCCCCGCCATGTATGTCAATTAGCAACTCCTTCCCTTGATCGCAGGTGATGCAGCGCAGCGTGACATCGTTCGACCGTTTCCTATACAACTCGTTGTATTAAATGCAGTATGCCGTGGCTTGTCGGGCCACGCGCTACGCGTCTTCTTCCTTCTCCAGTAGTGTCCCATGCATCAGGTACTCATTGAACTCCTTGGTCCAGCACTCCTCCTAGGGCTCGAGCGCCAAGAGCAGCCGAGCTCCCGAGGTCGGGCCGCAAGCTGGCGCTCCCGAGGCCGGGGACTAAGGAAGCTCCTCTCGAGGCTAAGTCATGCTTGAAAGAGGTGGCGTAGCTGATGGCTTAAAGAGCCATGCTTCGAAGACGCCGGGCTCTTGCAGTTGCCACTTGGATGCTCTCTTTGTGATGTCGTCAGCTTCCTTGTTGGTGCCCCGGGGCACGTGCTGCAGCTCCAGGCCTACGAACTGCTTTTCCATTTTGTGCACCTCCGCAAGGTAGGCCTCCATGTTCTCGTCCTTTGGCTCGTACTGTCGGATTTCGGGTTCCGGCAGACCCTTAAGGTTCGAACACTGGGGTGCGCGTGGAGATTATGCCTTCTACCTCTCCGTCTCACAAAGATCTAGACTACTGAAAGAACTGCACAAGAGACACAAGGTTTATACTGGTTCGGGCCACCGTTGTAGGTGTAATACCCTACTCCAGTGTGTGGTGGTGTGTTGCCTCTTGGGGCTGATGATGATGAACAATACAAGGAAGAACAGCCTCGCAAGGGTCTGTTCTTGGCTGGGGTGATGAACTGCTGGGAGGCATTCAACCACCTTTCTCTCTCTCTCTCTCTCACTCTAGCTGCCGTACACTCTCTTGCCGGCCACTAACCTTCCAACCCCCAAAAAACTGCTCTCTGCTATGTGGGCGGCTGGTCCTATTTATAGAGGCCCTGGTCCTCCTCCCAAATATCGAGTGGGAAGGGAGCCAACAATGGCGGGCTAATTTGAAGGGGGACCGCAAGTATCAACTATCCTGACAAAAGCAGTCTTCGCCTGCACAAAGCTCTGGTGATGACGCCGTCTTGGGCTCCACGGTGACGTCCATCTCGTAGTCCTCCTGGTCTTGGTCTCGTTGCACCGAAATGGCAACCTTTGCCTGATGCCTTGGTACTCCGCGGCTGCGCTTGCCCCCTTTGCACCAAAGAGGAAAGGAGGACGCTTCGTGGCCTGGCACCCGCGTGGCGCCCTGAGTCGTCATGGCTTGCGTCACGGGCACCTCGCGAGGTACCCCGCCTTGATCTCTCCGCCTCCTCGCGAGCCAGCCTGACGAGGCCGTGCCTGAGGAAGCTCTGTGTCGTCCGCCCCGCGAGGCATGGCCCCTCGCGAGGGTCTTGAGTCCTGTGTTGATGAAGATGGGCCATGCTGGGCCCCCTTGAGCCACACCGCAGGCCGCAGGCAGGAAAGTCTGGGGACCCCCGTTCCCAGAATGCCGACAGTAGCCCCCAGGCCCAAGGCGCGCCCGGACTTGGTCGGGCTGAGAGGCGAAAGGGCAAGGGCGAAGCGCCGCGGGCCCTAACAGCCTGCGGCCTTGGGCGTCGCGTGGCGGTTGATTGGACGCAAGTGCTTCAGCAACCGCGTAGGTTGATAAAGGAGCGGCATCTGCCCAGACTTTGTCTTTTGCTTACTCCGTTTGCTGCTCAGATCCCCTTTGTTGCACCTCCCCTTTCTTCCTCCAAACTTCTAGATCTACTCCGGCTGCGTGACCTAGGAAGCCATGGCGCCTCGCCAGCCTCCGGCCGAAGCTTGGTACTCACCTGCTCTGGACTTGCCGAACGTGTCCAAGGCTGGCCTTTCCCGGCTGCGCTAGATGGCGGAGGCGTAGGGCATCAATGGGGTGCAGGTGTTCAAGGCCGGCTCCGCCACCCCTGAGGGCCGAGGGAGCACCTTTTATCCTCTCTTTGTGAGCTCCATTGCTGCGGGCCTGGTGCCTCCCTTCTCCGAGTTTTTCTTCTCTGTCCTCCGCCAGTACAACTTCCAGGCTCTGCATCTCCACCCCAACTCCGTCCTTCTTCTGGCGATCTTCACTTACTATTGCGAGGCCCATGTAGGGGTGCAGCCATCAGTGGCCTTGCTGCGCCACTACTTCTCCCTTTGGGTCTCTCGCGGTTCTCCTTCCGCGTGCGCGAGCTTCGTCGCGTACGGTGGCACCATTGCCATCTCGAATCCCGGGAAGAGGGTTGAGGGCTTCAGGAGCAAGTGGGTCTTGGTAGATGCCGGGCGCGTCCATCCTAGGCTGATCTTGCCCGTGGAGTAGCTAGCAAGCTCTAGCGACTGGGGCCGAGTGGAACTCACGGACCCCCGTGCGAAACTGGTGTTGGAGAAGATGGACGTGGACCTGAGGCCGGCCAGCACGGCGGCGACGAAGTTGACCGGTGCGTTGCTGCTGAGGGAGTTCCCAGAGCACCAGCTGGCTCCACTCAAGCAGTATTTACCTCTGATGTGGAGGCCTCATCCGAGCCCCGCGGCCTTGAGCGACGAAGATTTGGTCGCGGTCCTCCAATCTTTGGTCGGGGCCGAGGTGGCAAGGTTGGAGGGTGCTCCAAAGCCCTTGCTCATTCGCGACGACTGGGAGCAGGTGGTGAAGTCCATGCCCGTTTTTAACGGGGATGGGCTCGTGCCCGTGGCGGCTTCCGAGGGACTGGTGGACGTGCCCTCCGGCGACTCCAGCAAGGAGGAGGACGAAGAGGAGCGGGGAAAGGGGCCCGACTACGAGGCGACCGGTGGAGAATCGAGGGCTCCCCTCCCCCGGCGCAGGCCCCGCAGTCTCCGCCTTTCTTCGAGTGATGATGACGAGGATGAAGACGAGCAGGTCGGCGGGAGCTTGCCCCTGATCCCGAAGAAGGACAGGATCGGGCTGATCTCCCGCGGGTCTGCCCCTGCCCTGAGGCAGTCTGCAGACGCGCCTTCTGCTTTCGAGGTTGACCCTTCCAGCCGGCTGTCAAGCTTCAAGTTTGGCCAGAGGCTGCCCGAGCTCACCGGCGATGACCCGTAAGTGCTTGACCCTTGTCTTTATTTCTTGTTCCGCTGCCGAGGCTTGACATTCGCATCTCTTGAATAGGCGGGCGCCCGCAGCGAAGAAGCTGAAGGGGGCTCCTGAGGCTCCAGCCGCGGCAGCACCTCCGCCTGTGGAGGAGGGTGACCATGGCGTGCGGGCTTCTCCTGCCCGGTCATCCTCGCGGGGCCTGGCCGAGCTGGTTGGGGCGAGCTCAGCCCCCATGGCCCAAGTGACTCATGTGGTGCCTTTGCCCACTGCCGCCACCACAACCGCTGGGGCGCAGCTGGCTCCGCCTCGGGACGATGTGGTCTTGCCGTCGCCGCCTTCTTCCCCTGTTCTGCCGACTGTTCTTTCTCCAACTCCTCTTGCCGTCCTGGAGCGTGCTATTGCTGGACTGGACCGGCTGCGGCAGGATCTTCTGGGCGCCGACCCTCGCCTAGTGGCCGGGCGCTTGGAGCTGGCTTTAGGATGGATTCGCTCCGACGCCTCGATCCGGGCGGTGCTGGTTCAAGCCTTAATGGCCTGCGACGAGGATAGGCAAGCCATCCTTGAGATGAAGGCTGCTCGTGACGCAGCCCTGGGGGAGGTGGTTAAAGTCCACGATCGTTGCAAGGCGCTGGAGGACGAGCTGCAAGGCCTGCGGGACCAGCTCGTGAAAGAGGTTCGTCTTCGCCAAGAGCCAGAGGAAGGCATGAAGGCTCGTGAGGTGGCCATTGAGGGCCAGGAGGCCAAGCTCAAGAAGCGCCGTGACCGCCTAGGTGCGCTGGGGAAGGAGCTGGAGGCGACGAAGGTCGAGCTGGACAGAAAGGCCAAGGTTCTTGCCGAGGATCGCGTGGCCTTCGCAGACATGGAGAAGAAGGCCCGTGCTTCGCTGAAGATGCTCTACGCCAGTGGCCTGGAGAGCCCGCTGGCCGGCGCCGAGGACGGCCCCGCCAAGCTGCTTCCCTTCCTGGTTCGTGCTCTTGAGGATGTCACCCTTGGCCTTGGCCCCACGGCCGAGGCTGAGGCGCGTGTCTTGTCTTCTGTTGCGCTGACGCGGGTCTTCACCCACATATACCTTCGCGACCCCAGCACCGACCTCGACAGCCTGCTGGAGCCAGTAAGCGGCAAGGGTGCTGCCGCCGCTGCCAAGGCCGTGAAGGGTCACGCGGAGGCTCTGCTGGGGAAGTTCCGGGCCTTCAGCACCAAGTCGAAGCAGGATGCTCCCGGCCCTGCTGCTCCATGAGGCGGGGCCACCCGCGCTGCTCCACCCCCGCCAAGTGACTCCGCTACTACTCCTGCCCTGCTTTTAATTCCTGCACATGCATCATGCCTCGGGGAGGCGTTTAAACTTGCATTTAGTGTTGAGACGACAGTATGGACTATAATATTTGCTTTTAAGTTCCTTGAATTTTATGCTTTTCTTCCCTACTTGCTTGTGTTCTACGCCTGCAGAGCCCAGCCCCACGCGTACCTCACCCAGCATTAGCCCCGACCGGAAACCAGGACGGGACCAAAGGAGTGAGGGGCTACAGAGCCAGTTAGGCTCCTAAGTCGTGATGCTCAGGAGTCCCCTTGGCGCACGAACAACAAGTAGGGAGGTGTGATGTAGGTGAATCTTCCGTTTTACATCTGCAGAGCCCGACTCCGCACGTGCCTCACCCAGCATTAGCCCCGACCGAAAACCAGGACGGGACCAAAGGAGTGAGGGGCTACGGAGCCAGTTAGGCTCCTGAGTCGCGATGCTCAGGAGTCCCCCTTGATGCGCAAACAACAAGTGATGAGGCGAGATGTGAGTGGGACCACTGTTCTACGTCTGCAGAGCCCGGCCCCGCGCGTGCCTCACCCAGCACTAGCCTTTCGGAACTAGGGAGTGAGGGGCTATGGGACCAGTTAGGCCCCTGAGTCGCGATGCTCAGGGGTCCCCCTTGAAGCTCAAACGGCCTTCATACCTTGGCTCCGCTCAGGGAGAGACGTGCGATGAACCAGGCCCGAGGGGCCTAGCTGGGTGGCTTACGTCCGGGCGTGACCCAGGCGCAGCCCCCGTGCCCAGCCCCCTCGCGCGGCGCTCCCGAGGGGAGGCGTTGCGATGAGGCTAGACACTGAGCTCTGGGATCCCTGAGGTTGATGCGGCCCGGGGGCCACCCTCAGTTGTTTATCACCAGCGCGGAGCATAGCGCTTCCGCATGTGTACGGGCATAGCCGCTCCTCGGCAGTGTCGTCAGCCAGCGCGGAGCATGGTGCTTCCACTGGTACGTGGGAGGGGGCTCCCCTCCGGGAGGAGCCCCCGGGGCGTGTACAGCTCCGCCCTGACACATGGCCGGAATGGTAGGGCTAGGTGAGGTGTATCTGGGCACCCGTGAGCCAGCGCGGGACTCACGGGGCCCTACCTCTAGGCGGGTTGCGCGTGGCACTGGGCCTTATCTTGTGCTGTGTTCCTGCAAATTTGGTTAGATGCCGGCACTTTACGTCCTCGGGTCCCGGCCCTCGAGCTTGTCTCAGCCGTCGCTGGTATGCCAGGTCGCGATGCCGTGGACATAGCCAGAGGGTGAGGGCTGGAGAGCCAGTAAGAGCCCTGAGTCGCGATGCTCAGGTACCCCCCCCTCTTAACGTGCAAGTGGTCGACATGGAGAAGAAGAGATGCCATGGACAGGCATCGAGTAATCAAGTATGATGGGCGAATGCATAGCCGGAAATAAACGCAAGGGAGATACATGCCGCTGGGCCTGGCCCGAGCGACTTGGGGATGATGCAGCCCGAGGGGCGCCCCCAACAAAGCAACCTAACGGCATAGAAATAAAAGGGGATACATACCACAGGGACGGACCCACGCGGCCCGGGAACGATGCAGCCCTGGGAGGGCGCTCCCAGCTGGAAATGAAACTTGTAATATGTAACCTGAGGGTGCCGAGGGCGAAGGGGTGTTGGTGCAGCAGACTCGGTAGGCTGCGGAAGCCTATCCTCATGAGCCCCCAGGCCCAGGGGCCTCGGTAGGCTCCGGAGGCACTGGTAGCTCTTCGCGAATCATCTCCATCTCCGCCAGGGCTGCGGAACGCCTGTCTTCTTGAGCCTCCACGATGCCCCTCATGAGGCGCCGGCGCGTAGCAACCGCGCTCGGCAAGCCGTAAGGCATGCGAACGTAGTTGTGGGGCGGACCCCCGCAGCGCCCCACTCGCGAGGGCCAGAGGCGCTCCATCGTAGCGACTTGGTTGAGCCCTGGTACGTCGATGCAGACGCGCAGCCCACCATCCTCGCCTGGATGGGGAGCCACAGCCGGTAGATGGCGGCAACCTCTCACAATTCTTGATTCCTGTAGTTATTGAATGGCCTTGTCGACGAACTCCTGCGGGTCTGACCTTCCTTGCCTTGCTCCTTCTTGAGGGAAACGTGCTTCGAAACACACCTCCACGTCGTGCCCAGGCACCTCCCTCATGGCCTTGGCCAGGTCGTTGGCCCTCCAGGGGAGAGCCCCCGAGCCCTTCCTGAGGAGGGTGCCGGGCGCGCTTTCCTATGCGATGGAAGGAGGTTCCCCCTGGGCAGATGCGGGCCCTGAGGGGCCCACCTCCCGAGGGGCCGGCCGGACGATGTCTTCTTCTTCTTCTTGGGGGTGGTCTCGGGAAGCCTCCTGCATCCGCGATCCGGGTCTTCCAGTGACGCGGCCTGAAAGGCTCGCTCCAGGGAACACACTGCATCCTTCTCTTCACAGGGCACCATGATGACTCCGCCACTTCCTGGCATCTTGAGGACGTTGTAGCCATGGTGAGTCACGGCCATGAACTTGGCCAGCGCTGGGTACCCGAGGATAGCGTTGTACGGCAGGCAGATGTGGGCGACGTCGAAGTCGATGAGCTCGGTGCGGTAGTTGTCTCGTGCCCCGAAGGTGACATGGAGGCGGACCTGCCCAATCGGGACCGTGGAGCCGTCGGTGACTCCGGAGAAGGGCTTGGTTGGCTGAAGCTGGTCGTAGGGCACTTGAAGATTGTTGAACGTTTCCACGGACAGGACGTTGAGCCCTGCCCCACCATCGATGAGGGTCTTGGTGACTAGTACATTGCTAATGACTGGGGAGCAAAGCATCGGGAGGACTCCTACTGTGGTCGTGCACTTGAGTTGATCCACTGAGCAGAATGTGATGGCGCATGCCGACCACCTGAGAGGGGGCATTGCTTCAAGCCTGGGGAGGACTGCATTCACCTCGCGGGCAAACTGCTTGAAGATGCATTGGGAGGCTGGGCCTGAGCTCCGCCTAGGATGCAGGCGATTGCGCGTGGCTCCTGGAAGCCCCCAGCCCCTTCGTCTTGATGGCGGTCCTCGTTCCTCCTTGGCTGAGGCGGCAGTGGAGGGAGGCCTGCGTTGCCCTATGGGCGATCCTCACGAGGCTGATCCCTCCAGTCTCCCTCGCGAGGTAGGTCTCGCCAGCGATCCTCATGAGGTTGATCGCGCCACCCTTGGCACGGGCCGCGGTCTTCCCAGCGTCCTGCGTTTCTTCCTCCTCCTCGGCCGTAGCCTCGATCGGCGTGGTCGGAACGACGGCTTATCCTTCCTTCTCGCATGGCGCGGAGTTCTTGGCATTCGTTGGTGTTGTGGGTGTGGAGGTCATGGTACACACAGTACCGGCTGCCCCTGGAGGACTCAGGCAGATCTTTGCCCCGCTTGGTGTCTGGTTCTGCCGCGAGCACGGCAGCCCCCTTGCGCTTCACGTCCTTGGCCTTGGGCTTCTTCTCCCCTGGGTCTACGGCAGGCAGCTCGAGGAGGGAGAGGCGTCCCTCCTCAGCCCTGGCGCACTTGGTCGCCAAGTTGAATAGCTCCAGGGAGGTGCACAGGTCTTCATGCATCGCCAGCTCCTCCTTCATCTTGACGTCGCGCACACCATTGGAGAAGGCCGAGATGATGGCCTCCTCAGACACCTTGGGGATCTTGAGGCGTGCGCTGTTGAAGCGCTGGATGTACTTTTGCAGGGTCTCTCCGGGTTGTTGCTTGATGCGGCGCATGTCGCTCACGGCGGGTGGCCAGTCGCGAGTACCTTGGAAGTTGGCGATGAAGTGGGTGCGCATCTGGTCCCAGGAAGAGATCGTGCCTGGAGCCAGATTCAGGAGCCAGGTGCGAGCTCCTTCCTTGAGCGCCATGGGAAACCAGTTCGCCATGACCTTTTCGTCCCCGCTGGCAGCTTCGATGCCCAGCTCGTAGAGCTGGAGGAACTCTGCAGGGTCAGTCGTGCCATCGTAATGAGGAGGCAGGTCTGGCTTGAACTTGTCGGGCCACGAGACGCTACGTAGCTCGGTGGTGTAGGCATGGCAGCCTGCGGTGGCCACGAAAGGCTTTGGCTGGTGGAGAGCTTGGTCTTGAGGGTCCCCACACGCTGCAGCTAGGAGCAGCTCGGGGTCTTGGCGTGCCGGAGCTGGAGCAGGGTCGCGGCGTGCCGAAGCAGGGAGCGCCCTGGCAGCTCCTTGCGGGCGAGGGACTTCTTGGCAGCTCCGTTCTTGCTGCGCTGGCACCTGACGGAGCGGGTTCCGCCCAGGGGCCACGCGCCTTGGAGCCATGGCGTCTTCTTGGCGAGGAGGCGGCTGGTGCGCCTCCGGAGCTTCGTTACCCATGCGGGGCAGAGTGTGGCGCAGAGGAACGGACGGCGCGGAAGAGCTCCCTGCGGCGCGGACAAGCTCGGCGATGCAGTTGAGCCACTCTTCCTAGATGTCGTCGATGGGGCGGTAGCGCAGGAGCTCGTTTGCCGCGAGGAGCGCAGCTCGAGCCTCCAAGGGTGCGCGGAGCGCGCGGGACGAAGAACCAGCTGGTGCGAGCGATGGAGTAGCGGTGCGGCCGTCTTGGCGCACGGATGGATGCTGAGACGACACTTGCTGCTCGCCCCCTGCCAGGCCGGTGGCGGCGTTGACGGTAGGTGACGGGGAACGACGAGGATGTCCGCCGACGGGCGCCGTCTGGGCGACGCGGGAAGCAATGGCGGCCCGGCGCTCGGCACGGGCCCGACGAGCGTCGGACATGGATGCGACGGTCGGAGGAGAACGGGGCGATGGACAACGAATTCCGGCGCACCCCTACCTGGCGCGCCAAATGTCGGATTTCGGGTTCCGGTAGACCCTTAAGGTTCGAACACTGGGGTGCGCGCGTAGATTACGCCTTCTACCTCTCCGTCTCACAAAGATCTAGACTACTGAAAGAACTGCACAAGAGACACAAGGTTTATACTGGTTCGGGCCACCGTTGTGGTGTAATACCCTACTCTAGTGTGTGGTGGGTGGATTGCCTCTTGGTGCTGATGATGATGAACAATACAAGGAAGAACAGCCTCGCGAGGGTCTATTCTTGGCTGGGGTGATGAACTGCTGGGAGGCGTTCAACCACCTTTCTCTCTCTCTCTCACTCTAGTTGTCGTACACTCTCTTGCCGGCCACTAACCTTCCAACCCCCAAAAAACTGCTCTCTGCTATGTGGGCGGCTGGTCCTATTTGAAGGGGGGCAGCAAGTATCAACTATCCTGACAAAAGCAGTCTTCGCCTGCGCAAAGCTCCGGTGATGACGCCGTCTTGGGCTCCACAGTGACCTCCGTCTCGTAGTCCTCCTGGTCTTGTCTCATTGCACCAAAATGGCAACCTTTGCCTGATGCCTCGGTACTCTGCGGCTGTGCTTGCCCCCTTTGCACCAAAGAGGAAAGGAGGACGCTGCGCGGCCTGGCACCCGCCTGGCGCCCTGAGTCGTCATGGCTTGCGTCACGGGCACCTCGCGAGGTACCCCGCCTTGATCTCTCCGCCTCCTCGCGAGGCAGCCTGATAAGGCCGTGCCTGAGGAAGCTTCGTGCCGTCCGCCCCGCGAGGGTCTTGAGTCCTGTGTTGATGAAGATGGGCCGTGCTGGGCCCCCTTGAGCCATGCCGCAGGCCGTAGGCAGGCAAGTCTGGGGACCCCCGTTCCCAGAACACCGACACGTACACTTTGTTGGAGAAGTTGACGAGGAGCTATGAGTCGCCCTTGACGGTAAGGCGCCTCACCCCATAGCCTCCGCAGCCTTTAGGCCGGCTATGAGGCCTTCGTATTCTACAATATTGTTGGAGACCTTCTCGCCGTGCTGGAAGCAGAGTTGCACGGCATAGCAAAGCTTGTCCTGAGTGGGCGAGACTGCTCCAGCCCCCGCGCCCTAGTGCGCAAAGGTGCCATCAAAATACATGACCCGACCGTCTGGCACCTCGCTTCCTGGGGAGGTGGACCAGTCTTCTCATTCCTCAAGAGCCGGGGCATCTGTCTGTTCTGCCACAAAATCGGCAAGCGCGGCTCCCTTGATGACCGTGGTGGTGCTAAACTCCAGCTGAAATGCTTGTAGCTCGATGTTCCATTCAGTGACCCTTCCGGCTGAGTTGGGCTCCTGAGTATCCTCTCCAATGGGTAAGACAAGACGACCTTGATGGGGTGCCCCTGGAAGTAGTGTCGCAGCTTGCGCGAGGCCACCAAAAGTGCGAGCAGGAGCTTCTGCGGCATGGGGTAGCGCACCCTCGCATCCCGCTGTACAGTGTTGACGAAGTACACCGGGTGCTCGACGAGGGCTGGCACACTGTTGAGGCTCGGGTCCCGCAGAGATTGTGGCATATCCTGAGGTGATGGGTCTCCTGAGACCTGACTGTCCTTAGGAGCTTCTGCGATGTTGCCCTGCTGAGCTTGGTCTTCCGCCGCTGATGGCTTTGTTGCACCTTCCTGGCCCCGCGGCATCAGCTCTGGCTTGGTGCGGCACACCCTTGTCTTGACGCTCCTCTCGAACAGCCACCAGCGCCGTGCTGGCGGAGTACGGGGTGGTGGCAAGGTAAAGCACCAGAGGCTCGAGAGGCTCCGGTGCCACCATCACTGGGGGCTGGTGAGGTATTTCTTGAGGTCTCGGAAGGCCTGGTCGGCCTCCGGGGTCCACTCGAAGGGGCCTTTCTTCTTCATGAGCTTAAAGAAGGGTAAGGCGCGCTCGCCTAGCTTAGAGATGAAACGCTCTAACACGGTCACCCGTCCTGCCAGCTTTTGCATCTCCTTGAGGGTCTGTGGTGGGCTCATGTCTTCAATGGCCTCGATCTTCTCCAGGTTCGCCTCGATCCCTCTGTGGGATACGAGAAACCCTAGCAACTTGCCAGATGGGACACCAAACACACACTTCTCCGAGTTAAGCCTCAAGTCCACTCGACGCAAACTCTCAAAGGTCTCCTCCAAGTCTTGAATCAACGTCCTCGCCTCGCGAGATTTGACCACTATGTCATCAACGTAGGCCTCTGTGTTCCTACCGAGCTGCCGCCCCAAGGCGATGTGCATCAGCCGCTGAAAGGTTGCGCCCGCGTTGAGAAGGCCGAAAGGCATGCAGGTGTAGCAGTACACCCCACATGGTGTCAAGAAGGCCATCTTCTCCACATCCTCCACCGCCATCTTGATCTGATGGTATCCAGAGAACGGATCCAGGAAACACAACAAATTGCACTTGGCAGTGGAGTCGACGATTTGATCGATTCGCGGAAGGGGGAACGGATCTTGGGGCAGACTTTGTTGAGGTTGGTGAAGTCGACGCACATCCGTTCCTTCCCACCTTTCTTCGGTACTACAACGGGGTTCGCCATCCATTCGGGGTATCGAACTTCTCGGATGGTACCTACCGCCTCCAGCTTGCGTGTCTCTTGGACGTTGAAGGCCTGCTTCTCAGTGGACTGCCATCTTGCTCGCTGCTTCATGGGGCGTACATTGGGGCACATCTTTAGATGATGTTGGATTACCTCTCTCGGGACCCCTACCAGTTGATTGGGCTCCCACGCGAATATCTCCTTGTTCACGCGCAAGAACCTCACCAAAGCTTCTTCTTGTCCCAGGTCAAGGCCGGTTCCTATGGTGAAAGTGGCTCCTGAAGACCCGTCCTCGTTGACCGGCACCTGCTTGGTCTCCGCCTTGTCTTGGGTGAACATATGCTTTTTCTTGGTGGGCGCGGTCTCCTTGGCCTCTGACGCACCGGCGCCGGCTGGCTGCGCCGCTGCCGTGGTCTTGAAGGCGAGCCTGAGCGCCGTCACGGCCTCCTTAGTGTCCCCCTGGATGGTGAGGACGCCCTTGCTCCCTGGCATCTTCATGAGGTTGTAGGCCGGGTGAGTTGCCACCATGAACTGGGCGAGAGCCGGGTACCCGAGGATGGCATTGTACGGGAGACCGATACGGGCGATGTCGAAGTCCACCAGCTCGGTGCGATAGTTGTCTCGTGTGCCAAAGGTGATGGGGAGGCGGATCTGCCCCAAAGGGTGAGCAGCTCCACCACCCACTCCTCTAAAGGGCTTGCTGAGGCCGAGCCGTTCGAATGGCACATGAAGAAGGCTGAAGGCTTCCACGGAGAGCAAGTTAAGGCAGGCGCCGCCGTCGATGAGGGTCTTGGTGACGGCCACACTGCAGATGGTGGGCATGCAGAGCATCGGGAGCATCCCTGAGCCGGCGGTGGAGCCGGAGTGGTCTTCCGAGTCGAAGGTGAGGTCAGCCTCCGGCGCGACCCAACCCGGCGGAGCCCCGGGCACTTGCAGGCTGCCCCAATCTGACGGAAGAAAGGCTTGACATGGCGATCTGAAGGAGGTGCTTGGGAGCCACCCAGCAGTGCCGCGACTGTGTGGTGTGCCGGTGACGCGTAGCGCAGTGAAGAGGTCGCGGAGTTCCCCCAGGACGTCACCATGGATCCTGGGAGGTTGAGCAGCCAAGTGTGCGGCTCGCTGGCGAGGGCCACGGGGAACAAGTTTGCCATGATCTCATCATTGCCTCCGGCTTTGAGGATGGCCTCCTCGTATGCTAGCAGGAACAGTGTGAGTCTGCCGCGCCATCGTAATGCGGCGGCATCTCCGCCCTAAACTTGGCCGGCCACTGCACTCGCCGTAGGGTGGGGGGGCAGGGCTGTGTACCCAGACTCCCTGCTGTTGGGGAACGTAGTAATTTCAAAATTTTCCTACGCACACACAAGATCATGGTGATGCATAGCAACGAGAGGGGAGAGTGTTGTCTACGTACCAACGCAGACCGACTGCGGAAGCGATCACACAACGTAGAGGAAGTAGTCGTACGTCTTCCCGATCCGACCGATCCAAGCACCGTTACTCCGGCACCTCCGAGTTCTTAGCACACGTTCAGCTCGATGACGATCCTCGGGCTCCGATCCAACAAAGCGTCGAGGAAGAGTTCCGTCAGCACGACGGCGTGGTGACGATCTTGATGTACTACCGACGCAGGGCTTCGCCTAAGCACTACAACGGTATGAACGAGGTGGAATTTGGTGGCAGGGGGCACCGCACACGGCTAAGGAACGATCTCAAGGATCAACTTGTGTCTCTAGAGGTGCCCCCTGCCCCCGTATATAAAGGTTTCAAGGGGAGGGGCTGGCCGGCCAAGTTGGGAGGCGCAGGAGGAGTCCTACTCCTACCGGGAGTACGACTCCCCCCTCCAATCCTAGTCCAACTAGGTTTCCTCAAGTGGGAAGGAGAGAGGGGGTGGCCGGCCACCTTCCCTAGTCCTAATAGGACTAGGGAAAGGGGGGAGGCGCGCAGCCCATGGGGCAGCCCTTTCACCTTTCCACTAAGGCCCATGTTGGCCCATTTGGCTCCCGGGGGGTTCCGGTAACCCTCCCGGTAATCCGGTAAAATCCCGATTTCACCCGGAACAATTTCGATGTCCGAACATAGGCTTCCAATATATCAATCTTTACGTCTCGACCATTTCAAGACTCCTCGTCATGTCCGTGATCACATCCGGGACTCCGAAGAACCTTCGGTACATCAAAATGCATAAACTCATAATAACTGTCATCGTAACGTTAAGCGTGCGGACCCTACGGTTCGAGAACAATGTAGACATGACCGAGACACATCTCTGGTCAATAACCAATAGCGGGACCTGGATGCCCATATTGGCTCCTACATATTCTACGAAGATCTTTATCGGTCAGACCACATAACAACATACGTTGTTCCCTTTGTCATCGGTATGTTACTTGCCCGAGATTCGATCGTCGGTATCCAATACCTAGTTTAATCTCGTTACTGGCAAGTCTCTTTACTCGTTCCGTAATACATCATCTCACAACTAACATCTTAGTTATAATGCTTGCAAGGCTTATGTGATGTGTATTACCGAGAAAGCCCAGAGATACCTCTCCGACACTTGGAGTGACAAACCCTAATCTTGAAATACGCCAACCCAACATCTACCATTGGAGACACCTGTAGTACTCCTTTATAATCACCCAGTTACGTTGTGACGTTTGGTAGTACCCAAAGTGTTCCTCCGGTAAACGGGAGTTGCATAATCTCATAGTTATAGGAACATGTATAAGTCATGAAGAAAGCAATAGCAACATACTAAACGATCGGGTGCTAAGCTAATGGAATGGGTCATGTCAATCAGATCATTCAACTAATGATGTGACCTCGTTAATCAAATAACAACTCTTTGTTCATGGTTAGGAAACATAACCATCTTTGATTAACGAGCTAGTCTAGTAGATGCATACTAGTGACACTCTGTTTTGTCTATGTATTCACACATGTATTATGTTTCCAGTTAATACAATTCTAGCATGAATAATAGACACTTATCATGATTTTAAGGAAATAAATAATAACTTTATTATTGCCTCTAGGGCATATTTCCTTCACCTGCTGCTAGTGTTGGCCGCGGAGGTTGGTGGCGGGGCACCTGCCATGGGATCGCAGTGCGGCGGTACGGGGCGCTGGTTGGTGGAGAGAAGCCCCGGCGCACCACTACCTGGCGCGCCAAATGTTGGATGTGGGGCTCCGGCAAACCCTTAAGGTTCGAACACTGGGGTGCGCGCGAAGTCTTCCCCTCCTACCGATCTACGCTCTAGCTCGCTAAGATCTTGCGGACGAACTCGACGAACTCATGACACAGAAAGACACGGGGTTTATACTGGTTCGGGCCATCGTTGTGGTGTAATACCCTACTCTAGTGTGGTGGTGGTGGATTGCCTCTTGGGCTGATGATGAACAATACAAGGGGAGAACAGCCTCCTAAGGTTGAGGTGTCGCCCGCAAGCCATCTGTGTGCAAAGCACATCGACGGAACCGGTCTCGCGTAAGCGTACGCGTAAGGTTGGTCCGGGTCGTCTCGTCCAACAATACCGCCGAACCAAAGTATGACATGCTGGTAGGCAGTATGACTTGTATCGCCCACAACTCACTTGTGTTCTACTCGTGCAAATAACATCAAACCATAAAACCTAGGCTCGGATGCCACTGTTGGGGAACGTAGTAATTTCAAAATTTTCCTACGCACACGCAAGATCATGGTGATGCATAGCAACGAGAGGGGAGAGTGTTGTCTACATACCAACGCAGACCGACTGCGGAAGCGATCACACAACATAGAGGAAGTAGTCGTACGTCTTCCCGATCCGACCGATCCAAGCACCGTTACTCCGGCACCTCCGAGTTCTTAGCACACGTTCAGCTCGATGACGATCCTCGGGCTCCGATCCAGCAAAGCGTCGAGGAAGAGTTCCGTCAGCACGACGGCGTGGTGATGATCTTGATGTACTACCGACGCAGGGCTTCGCCTAAGCACTACAACGGTATGATCGGTATGATCGAGGAACAGTTGAACCGAGTGTATTACCGAGAACGCCCAGAGATACCTCTCCGACACTTGGAGTGACAAACCCTAATCTTGAAATACGCCAACCCAACATCTACCATTGGAGACACCTGTAGTACTCCTTTATAATCACCCAGTTACGTTGTGACGTTTGGTAGTACCCAAAGTGTTCCTCCGGTAAACGGGAGTTGCATAATCTCATAGTTATAGGAACATGTATAAGTCATGAAGAAAGCAATAGCAACATACTAAACGATCGGGTGCTAAGCTAATGGAATGGGTCATGTCAATCAGATCATTCAACTAATGATGTGACCTCGTTAATCAAATAACAACTCTTTGCTCATGGTTAGGAAACATAACCATCTTTGATTAACGAGCTAGTCTAGTAGAGGCATACTAGTGACACTCTGTTTTGTCTATGTATTCACACATGTATTATGTTTCCGGTTAATGCAATTCTAGCATGAATAATAAACACTTATCATGATTTTAAGGAAATAAATAATAACTTTATTATTGCCTCTAGGGCATATTTCCTTCAGTCTCCCACTTGCACTAGAGTCAATAATCTAGATTACACAGTAATGATTCTAACACCCATGGAGCTTTGGTGTTGATCATGTTTTGCTCGTGGAAGAGGCTTAGTCAACGGGTCTGCAACATTCAGATCCGTATGTATCTTGCAAATCTCTATGTCTCCCACCTGGACTAAATCCCGGATGGAGTTGAAGCGTCTCTTGATGTGTTTGGTCCTTTTGTGAAATCTGGATTCCTTTGCCAAAGCAATTGCACCAGTATTGTCACAAAAGATTTTCATTGGACCCGATGCACTAGGTATGACACCTAGATCGGATATGAACTCCTTCATCCAGACTCCTTCGTTTGCTGCTTCCGAAGCAGCTATGTACTCCGCTTCACATGTAGATCCCGCTACGACGCTTTGTTTAGAACTGCACCAAGTGACAGCTCTACCGTTTAAAGTAAACACGTATCTGGTTTGCGATTTAGAATCGTCTAGATCAGTGTCAAAGCTTGCATCAACGTAACCTCTTACGGTGAGCTCTTTGTCACCTCCATATACGAGAAACATATCCCTAGTCCTTTTCAGGTATTTCAGGATGTTCTTGACCGCTGTCCAGTGATCCACTCCTGGATTACTTTGGTACCTCCCTGCTAAACTTATAGCAAGGCACACATCAGGTCTGGTACACAGCATTGCATACATGATAGAGCCTATGGCTGAAGCATAGGGAACATCTTTCATTTTCTCTCTATCTTCTGCAGTGGTCGGGCATTGAGTCTGACTCAACTTCACACCTTGTAACACAGGCAAGAACCCTTTCTTTGCTTGATCCATTTTGAACTTCTTCAAAATCTTGTCATGGTATGTGCTTTGTGAAAGTCCAATTAAGTGTCTTGATCTATCTCTATAGATCTTTATGCCTAATATGTAAGCAGCTTCCCCGAGGTCTTTCATCGAAAAACTTTTAATCAAGTATCCCTTTATGCTATCCAGAAATTCTATATCATTTCCAATCAGCAATATGTCATCCACATATAATATCAGAAATGCTACAGAGCTCCCACTCACTTTCTTGTAAATACAGGCTTCTCCAAAAGTCTGTATAAAGCCAAATGCTTTGATCACACTATCAAAGCGTTTATTCCAACTCCGAGATGCTTGCACCAGTCCATAAATGGATCGCTGGAGTTTGCATACTTTGTTAGCTCCCTTTGGATTGACAAAACCTTCTGGTTGCATCATATACAACTCTTCTTCCAGAAATCCATTCAGGAATGCAGTTTTGACATCCATCTGCCATATTTCATAATTATAAAATGCGGCAATTGCTAACATGATTCTGACGGACTTAAGCATCGCTACGGGTGAGAAGGTCTCATCGTAGTCAACCCCTTGAACTTGTCGAAAACCTTTTGCGACAAGTCGAGCTTTATAGACAGTAATATTACCGTCAGCGTCAGTCTTTTTCTTGAAGATCCATTTATTCTCAATTGCTTGCCGATCATCGGGCAAGTCAACCAAAGTCCATACTTTGTTCTCATACATGGATCCCATCTCAGATTTCATGGCCTCAAGCCACTTTGCGGAATCTGGGCTCACCATCGCTTCTTCATAGTTCGTAGGTTCATCATGATCTAGTAGCATGACTTCTAGAATTGGATTACCGTACCACTCTGGTGCGGATCTTACTCTGGTTGATCTACGTGGTTCAGTAGTATCTTGTCCTGAAGTTTCATGATCATCATCATTAGCTTCCTCACTAATTGGTATAGGTGTCGCAGAAACAGTTTTCTGTGATGTACTATTTTCCAATAAGGGAGCAGGTACAGTTACCTCGTCAAGTTCTACTTTCCTCCCACTCACTTCTTTCGAGAGAAACTCCTTCTCTAGAAAGTTTCCGAACTTAGCAACAAAAGTCTTGCCTTCGGATCTGTGATAGAAGGTGTATCCAATAGTTTCCTTTGGATATCCTATGAAGACACATTTCTCCGATTTGGGTTCGAGCTTATCAGGTTGAAGCTTTTTCACATAAGCATCGCAGCCCCAAACTTTAAGAAACGACAACTTTGGTTTCTTGCCAAACCATAGTTCATAAGGCGTCGTCTTAACGGATTTTGATGGTGCCTTATTTAACGTGAATGCGGCCGTCTCTAAAGCATAACCCCAAAACGATAGCGGTAAATCAGTAAGAGACATCATAGATCGCACCATATCTAGTAAAGTACGATTACGACGTTTGGACACACCATTACGCTGTGGTGTTCCGGGTGGCGTGAGTTGCGAAACTATTCCACAATTTTTCAAATGTACACCAAACTCGTAACTCAAATATTCTCCTCCACGATCAGATCGTAGAAACTTTATTTTCTTGTTACGATGATTTTCAACTTCACTCTGAAATTCCTTGAACTTTTCAAATGTTTCAGACTTATGTTTCATTAAGTAGATATACCCATATCTACTCAAATCATCTGTGAAGGTGAGAAAATAACGATACCCGCCACGAGCCTCAATATTCATCGGACCACATACATCGGTATGTATGATTTCCAATAAATCTGTTGCTCTCTCCATAGTACCGGAGAACGGTGTTTTAGTCATCTTGCCTATGAGGCACGGTTCGCAAGTACCAAGTGATTCATAATCAAGTGGTTCCAAAAGCCCATCAGTATGGAGTTTCTTCATGCGTTTTACACCGATATGACCTAAACGGCAGTGCCACAAATAAGTTGCACTATCATTATCAACTCTGCATCTTTTGGCTTCTACATTATGAATATGTGTATCACTACTATCGAGATTCAACAAGAATAGACCACTCTTCAAATGTGCATGACCATAAAAGATATTATTCATATAAATAGAACAACCATTATTCTCTGATTTAAATGAATAACCGTCTCGCATTAAACAAGATCCAGATATAATGTTCATGCTCAACGCTGGCACCAAATAACAATTATTTAGGTCTAATATTAATCACGAAGGTAGATGTAGAGGTAGCGTGCCGACCGCGATCACATCGACTTTGGAACCGTTTCCCACGCGCATCTTCACCTCGTCCTTTGCTAGCGTCCGCTTATTCCGTAGTCCCTGTTTCGAGTTGCAAATATTAGCAACAGAACCAGTATCAAATACCCAGGTGCTACTGCGAGCTCTAGTAAGGTACACATCAGTAACATGTATATCACATATACCTTTGTTCACCTTGCCATCCTTCTTATCCGCCAAATACTTGGGGCAGTTCCGCTTCCAGTGACCAGTCTGCTTGCAGTAGAAGCACTCAGTTTCAGGCTTAGGTCCAGACTTGGGTTTCTTCTCCTGAGCAGCAACTTGCTTGCTGTTCTTCTTGAAGTTCCCCTTCTTCTTCCCTTTTCCCTTTTTCTTGAAACTAGTGGTCTTGTTGACCATCAACACTTGATGCTCCTTCTTGATTTCTACCTCCACAGCTTTCAGCATTGCGAAGAGCTCGGGAATAGTCTTGTTCATCCCTTGCATATTATAGTTCATCACGAAGCTCTTCTAGCTTGGTGGCAGTGATTGGAGAATTCTGTCAATGACGCAATCATCTGGAAGATTAACTCCCATCTGAATCAAGTGATTATTATACCCAGACATTTTGAGTATATGCTCACTGACAGAACTGTTCTCCTCCATCATGCAGCTATAGAACTTATTGGAGACTTCATATCTCTTAATTCGGGCATTTGCTTGAAATATCAACTTCAACTCCTGGAACATCTCATATGCTCCATGACGTTCAAAACGTCGTTGAAGTCCCGATTCTAAGCCGTAAAGCATAGCACACTGAACTATCGAGTAGTCATCAGCTTTGCTCTGCCAGACATTCATAACATCTGGCATTGCTCCAGCAGCAGGGCTGGCACCCAGCGGTGCTTCCAGGACGTAATTCTTCCGTGCAACAATGAGGATAATCCTCAAGTTACGGACCCAGTCCGTGTAATTGCTACCATCATCTTTCAACTTTCCTTTCTCAAGGAACGCATTAAAATTCAACGGAACAACAGCACGAGCCATCTATCTACAATCAACATAAAAAAGCAAGATACTATCAGGTACTAAGTTCATGATAAGTTTAAGTTCAGTTAATCAAATTACTTAAGAACTCCCACTTAGATAGACATCCCTCTAATCCTCTAAGTGATCACGTGATCCAAATCAACTAAACCATAACCGATCATCACGTGAGATGGAGTGGTTTTCAATGGTGAACATCGTTATGTTGATCATATCTACTATATGATTCATGCTCGACCTTTCGGTCTCCGTGTTCCGAGGCCATATCTGTATATGCTTGGCTCGTCAAGTATAACCTGAGTATTCTGCGTGTGCAACTATTTTGCACCCGTTGTATTTGGACGTAGAGCTTATCACACCCGATCATCACGTGGTGTCTGGGCACGACGAACTTTGGCAACGGTGCATACTCAGGGAGAACACTTCTTGATAATTTAGTGAGAGATCATCTTATAATGCTACCGTCAATCAAAGCAAGATAAGATGCATAAAAGATAAACATCACATGCAATCAATATAAGTGATATGATATGGCCATTATCATTTTGTGCTTGTGATCTCCATCTCCGAAGCACTGTCATGATCACCATCGTCACCGGCGCGACACCTTGATCTCCATCGTAGCATCGTTGTCGTCTCGCCAATCTTATGCTTCCACGACTATCACTACCGCTTAGTAATAAAGTAAAGCATTACATCGCGATTGCATTGCATACAATAAAGCGACAACCATATGGCTCCTGCCAGTTGCCGATAACTTGGTTACAAAACATGATCATCTCATACAATAAAATCAGCATCATGCCTTGACCATATCACATCACAACATGCCCTGCAAAAACAAGTTAGACGTCCTCTACTTTGTTGTTGCAAGTTTTACATGGCTGCTACGGGCTTAAGTAAGAACTCATCTCACCTACCCATCAAAACCACAACGATAGTTCGTCAAATAGACTCCGTTTTAACCTTCTCAAGGACCGGGCGTAGCCACACTCGGTTCAACTAAAGTTGGAGAGACAGTCGCCCGCAAGCCATCTGTGTGCAAAGCACGTCGACGGAACCGGTCTCGCGTAAGCGTACGCGTAAGGTTGGTCCGGGTCGTCTCGTCCAACAATACCGCCGAACCAAAGTATGACATGCTGGTAGGCAGTATGACTTGTATCGCCCACAACTCACTTGTGTTCTACTCGTGCAAATAACATCAAACCATAAAACCTAGGCTCGGATGCCACTGTTGGGGAACGTAGTAATTTCAAAATTTTCCTACGCACACGCAAGATCATGGTGATGCATAGCAACGAGAGGGGAGAGTGTTGTCTACATACCAACGCAGACCGACTGCGGAAGCGATCACACAACATAGAGGAAGTAGTCGTACGTCTTCCCGATCCGACCGATCCAAGCACCGTTACTCCGGCACCTCCGAGTTCTTAGCACACGTTCAGCTCGATGACGATCCTCGGGCTCCGATCCAGCAAAGCGTCGAGGAAGAGTTCCGTCAGCACGACGGCGTGGTGATGATCTTGATGTACTACCGACGCAGGGCTTCGCCTAAGCACTACAACGGTATGATCGAGGTGGAATTTGGTGGCAGGGGGCACCGCACACGGCTAAGGAACGATCTCAAGGATCAACTTGTGTCTCTAGAGGTGCCCCCTGCCCCCGTATATAAAGGTTTCAAGGGGAGGGGCTGGCCGGCCAAGTTGGGAGGCGCAGGAGGAGTCCTACTCCTACCGGGAGTAGGACTCCGCCCTCCAATCCTAGTCCAACTAGGTTTCCTCAAGTGGGAAGGAGAGAGGGGGTGGCCGGCCACCTTCCCTAGTCCTAATAGGACTAGGGAAAGGGGGGAGGTGCGCAGCCCATGGGGCAGCCCTTTCACCTTTCCACTAAGGCCCATGTTGGCGCATTTGGCTCCCGGGGGGTTCCGGTAACCCTCCCGGTAATCCGGTAAAATCCCGATTTCACCCAGAACAATTCCGATGTCCAAACATAGGCTTCCAATATATCAATCTTTACGTCTCGACCATTTCGAGACTCCTCGTCATGTCCGTGATCACATCCGGGACTCCGAACAACCTTCGGTACATCAAAATGCATAAACTCATAATAACTGTCATCGTAACGTTAAGCATGCGGACCCTACGGTTCGAGAACAATGTAGACATGACCGAGACACGTCTCCGGTCAATAACCAATAGCGGGACCTGGATGCCCATATTGGCTCCTACATATTCTACGAAGATCTTTATCGGTCAGACCGCATAACAACATATGTTGTTCCCTTTGTCATCGATGTGTTACTTGCCCGAGATTCGATCGTCGGTATCCAATACCTAGTTTAATCTCGTTACTGGAAAGTCTCTTTACTCGTTCCGTAATACATCATCTCACAACTAACATCTTAGTTATAATGCTTGCAAGGGTTATGTGATGTGTATTACCGAGAAAGCCCAGAGATACCTCTCCGACACTTGGAGTGACAAACCCTAATCTTGAAATACGCCAACCCAACATCTACCATTGGAGACACCTGTAGTACTCCTTTATAATCACCCAGTTACGTTGTGACGTTTGGTAGTACCCAAAGTGTTCCTCCGGTAAACGGGAGTTGCATAATCTCATAGTTATAGGAACATGTATAAGTCATGAAGAAAGCAATAGCAACATACTAAACGATCGGGTGCTAAGCTAATGTGGGTCATGTCAATCAGATCATTCAACTAATGATGTGACCTCGTTAATCAAATAACAACTCTTTGTTCATGGTTAGGAAACATAACCATCTTTGATTAACGAGCTAGTCTAGTAGATGCATACTAGTGACACTCTGTTTTGTCTATGTATTCACACATGTATTATGTTTCCAGTTAATACAATTCTAGCATGAATAATAGACACTTATCATGATTTTAAGGAAATAAATAATAACTTTATTATTGCCTCTAGGGCATATTTCCTTCACCTGCTGCTAGTGTTGGCCGCGGAGGTTGGTGGCGGGGCACCTGCCATGGGATCGCAGTGCGGCGGTACGGGGCGCTGGTTGGTGGAGAGAAGCCCCGGCGCACCACTACCTGGCGCGCCAAATGTTGGATGTGGGGCTCCGGCAAACCCTTAAGGTTCGAATACTGGGGTGCGCGCGAAGTCTTCCCCTCCTACCGATCTACGCTCTAGCTCGCTAAGATCTTGCGGACGAACTCGACGAACTCATGACACAGAAAGACACGGGGTTTATACTGGTTCGGGCCATCGTTGTGGTGTAATACCCTACTCTAGTGTGGTGGTGGTGGATTGCCTCTTGGGCTGATGATGAACAATACAAGGGGAGAACAGCCTCCTAAGGTTGAGGTGTTCTTGCGCGTGTGAGCTTGTGGTGTGTCTCTCAATCTCTGATGATCTCCCGGGGTCTCCTCTGATCTCATCCCCCCTCTACTATAGTGGCTAGTACTATTTATAGGGGCCCTGGTCCTCTTCCCAAATATTGAGTGGGAAGGGGGCCAACAATGGCGGGCTAATTTGAAGGGGGACAGCTAGTACAAGCTATCCTGACAAAAGTAGTCTTCGCCTGCACAAAGCTCTGGTGGTGACGCTGTTTTGGGCTCCACGATGACCTTCGTCTTGTAGTCCGTGGTCTTGGTCTTGTTGCACCGGAATGGCAACCTTTGCCTGATGCATCGGTACTCCACGGCTGCGCTTGCCCCTTTGCACCAAAGAGGAAACAAGGACGTTGCGCGCGCTGGCGCCCGCCTGGCGCCCGCCTGGTGTCGATCGTCATGGCTCACGTCACGAGAGCCTCGTGAGGTTCTCCTTGCCTTGATATCACCGCTCCTCGTGAGCCTGCCTAGTTAGGCCACTCTAGAGGAGGTCTTGCATCGTCCGCCTCGCAAGGCTTGGCCCCTCGCGAGGGTCTTGGATTCTTTGTTGGTGAAGACGGGGCGTACGGCCTGCTGGCTCGGCCACGCCGCGGGCCGCAGGCAGGCAAGTCTGGGGACCCCCGTTCCCAGAACACCGACAGGTGGATCTTCGGCGCACCCCTACCTGGCACGCCAAATGTCGGATTTCGGGGGCCGGCAAAACCCTTGAGGTTCAAACACTGTGATGCGCACGAAGATCTCTCCCCCTCTAGCTCTCACCCTCACCGCAATCTCATGTCTTAGCGCGTCGAACCCGCAGAACAAGGGACACAAGATTTATACTGGTTCAGGCCACCGATGTGATGTAATACCCTACTCCAGTGTGGTGTGGTGGATTGCCTCTGGGTCTGAGGATGAATAGTTACAAGGGAAGAACAGCCTCCTGAGGAGAGGTGCTCTTGTGCTTGGTGAGTTGATGTCGTAGAGGATCGCCCCTCTTCTAAGGTGGTGCTAGTCCTATTTATAGAGGCCCAGGTCCTCTCCCCAAATATTAGGCGGGGAAGGGATCCTACAACGGCCAGTTTGAAGGGGGACAGCTAGTACAAGCTATCCTGACAAAAGATGGTCTTCGCCTGCCAAAGGCTCTGGTGGTGATGCCGTCCTGGGCTCCACGGTGACCTCCTTCCTGCCATCCTGCTGGTCTTGGTCTTGTTGCACCGATATGGAAACCTTTGCTTGATGCCTCGGGACTTCGCGCATGTGCTTTCCTCTTTGCATCAAAGGGGAAATGAGGACACTGTGCACGCTGGCGCCCGCCTGGTGCCCGCCTGGCCTTGGTCGTCATGGCTTACGTCACGGGGACCTCGCAAGGTGCCCCTTGCCTTTGCCCCTCGCGAGCCAGCCTAGTGAGGCCATCCCTGAGGAGGTCTTGCATCGTCTGCCTCGCGAGGCTTGGCCCCTCGCGAGGGTCTTGAGTGCTTGCTAGTGAAGATGGACCGTACAGGGCCGCTGGTGGAGTCACGCCGTGGGCCATAGGCAGGCATGTCTGGGGACCCCCGTTCCTTGGACGCTGACAGCTGTGCTCGCGCCCGAGCCCGAGATGAAGCGCAGCTGCGACCACCCCAATTCGTCCAAGGGCAGCCGCCCATTCTGCATCTTCCACAACATCCACAAGCACAACATCAATGACTGCCAAGAGCTCTGGGCCATCCTAGATGAGCGCCTTGGCCGCCGCCCTAAGTGCAACGACCGTGGCTACAGCCGTGAAGGAGGCCACGGTGGGGGCTGCTTGGACAAAACCACTGGCAGAGCTATTCTCACGACGGCCCCTGGAGGGACCAGCCTCGTGAGGACCATCCTCAGGGCAACGCCGGCCTCCCTCCGCTGCCGCCGCCACAAAGGAGGAACGACGACCACCGCCAAAATGATGGGATCGGGGGCCTCCAAGAGCCTCATTCTATCGCCTGCATTCTGGGTGGTGCTCAGGCCCCCGCCTCCCATTGCATCTTCAAGTAGTTCGCTGATGAGGCAAACGCAGCCCTCCCTAAGCTCAAGGCTTTGCATCCCCTCAGGTGGCCCAAGTACTCCATCACCTTCAACTCTGCGCATCAGCTCAAGTGTACAGCCACAGCGGGTGCGCTCCCAATGTTCTGCTCGTCGACCATCAGCAACGTCATCATTACCAAGATATTTATCGATGGTGGCGCGGGACTGAATGTCCTCTCTGCTGAGACATTCGAGAGGCTCTAGGTGCCCTATGACCAGCTCCTCCCCACCAAGCCTTTCTCAGGGGTGACAGGTGAATCCACCATACCCCTGGGGCAGATTCGCCTCCCTAACACCTTTGGCAAGCGTGACAACTACCGCACCGAGCTCATCGACTTTGATGTCGCCCACATTCGTCTTCCATACAACACCATCCTCGGGTATCCAGCCCTTGCCAAGTTCATGGCAGTGACTCACCACGGCTAGAACGTCCTCTAGATGCTAGGAAGCTGCGGCATCATCACGATCGCCTGTGATGAGAAGGATGCGGTGTGCTCCCTCGAGCGCGCCTACCAAGCCGCAACGGTCGAGAACTCAGATGATGAGGGCGCCATCCACCCTCCTGAGATCATTCCCAAGAAGAAGAAGCAGCTCCTCCTCATGGGCCCTCAGGAGGCTGGGGCGTCCGATGATCATGCATCAAGCCCCACGCCCACTGATGGGGCACCCTTCCCTCTCGCATAGGAAGGCGCGCCTAGCGCCCCTCTTAGTTTGGGCTCGGGGGCTCTCCTCTGGAGGGCCTCTAACTTGACCAGCGTCACGAGGGAGGCATTCAGGCACCATGTGGAGGTGTGCTTCAACACGCGCTTTCATGAACAGGGTGCATGGCGCGAAGCACCAGGCGCTCAGGAATTCATCACCAAGGCAATCGAAGAGCTTCAGGAGGTGCTACCCATGCACGGCGAGCGCCGCCCCACATCACTCAGTGCACCTGCCGCCCCGGACATGGGTGCCGAGCTGCGTGTCTGCGTCAACATCCTGGGCCTTCACAAGGCTGCTTCTCAGGAGATCTTCTAGCCGTCCCACATTGGAAGGAGTGGGGGATGCCCCCGAAACCATCTTCGCATGCCATTCAGCCTGCTGAACATGGATGCCACGCGCCGGCGCTACATGCAGGGCATCCTGGCGGCTTATAGGGCCAAGCGATCCTATCGAAGGAGGCACTGGACCCCCGCGATCCTCCCGAACCTCTGGAGCCTCACAAGACCGAGGAGCCAGATGACTCATGAGGAGCGACCTCTTCAGCACACATCTTCAGCTTCCCCAACACTTCTCCAGCGACGGTGCCAGGTGACTTTTTGGTTTGTTTAGTTAAGGGTGCCCCTCGGGCTGCATTACCGTCAAGCCACACGGGTCCGCCCCTGCAGCATGTATCGTTTTGCGCATATATCAAAACTGGCCTTACCCTTTCATGAGTTGCTTTATGTTACCACTTGCATGTCCGGTGCTTCGCCACCATGAATATCATGCGCCCTCACAAACCTGCCCTCGATTGCCTCATGATTAAGGACCGGCACATCGTCTGTGCTCGGGTCCGTCCCTGTAGCGTTGCTAAATCCAAGTGGCTGAGCTCTACCTCATGGGCCAGTCCCCGTGTACATCACCTCCCATGTCCGTTGGTGCCTTGTTCTCGCATGAGCTAACCATGGGCGGATGAGTTAGGGCGCGCGACCCGGTGCCTCGCCACCGCGGGAGCCATGCGCCGGTTGTCTTTATTTAGGATCATTGCTTGAGAAGACTGGGAATGGCGTCTGTGCTCGGGTCCATCCCTGCAGCATCGATAAACCCAGCGGCTGAGCTTTGTCTGGTGGGCCGGCCCCATTCACGTCACCTCCTGGGGTCGTTGGTGTTTGGCCTTCTCATGCAATATCCTCTGTAGATTCAGTCGGCGCAGGTGACCTGACCATCTCGTAGGACCCTCACAAACATTCTGAACCAAAAATTCAGGCGCAACCCGCCTTGAGGAAGGGCGCCATGAGTCCCACGCTAGCTCACGGGTGCCCATATATACCTCGTCTAGTCCTACCATGCAAGCCACGTGTCAGGATGGGGTCGTACATGCCCCGGAGTCTCCCCTCAGAGGGAGCTCCCACCCATGCACCAGTGGAAGCCCCATGCTCCATGCTGGCGGACTACACGGCCAAGGAGTGGCTATGCCCACGCAAGAGTTGAAGCACCATGCTCCGCGCTAGTGAATAAACAACTGAGGACACCCTAGCGGCTGCAGTAACCTCAGGAAGGCTCTTGAGCCCGCCGATTGGCCTCACCGTGTCGCTTTCCCCACGGGAGAGTCGGGCAAGGGGGCTGGGCACGAGGGCTGCGCCCAGGTCACGCCTGGCGCACGCCACCTCACCAGGTCTCTCACACATGGTCTTCACGCGACCCTCCCAGGCAAAAGCTGGCGAGGAAAGGTATGGAGGATCCGGATTAACCCGAATGCTGCTCACTTTTCCTTCATGAGGGTCGTTCGTACGTCAAGGGCAATCCCTGAGCATCGCGACTCAGGGGCCTCACTGGCCACGTAGCTCCTCACCCCTTGGTCTTGTCCTGGCAATCCAGACGCCCCAATGGCGGTTGAGGTAGGCGCGCGGCCGGGCCCTGCCGACGCAGAACACTAAAGCAAACAGGGTGGAAATCAGCCACAGAAAGGAAATCGCAGAGTCCTAGCAAATTATTATAAAACATAATGTCTCATAAGTTCAAAGCAAAAGTTCTCACGCCTCCGCGAGGCACAGTAAATGTCACAGGAATAAACTAGGGGCAAGCGCCGCCTTCAGCGTTGGTTGCCACTGTCGCCCGCCTTTGGGAGCCCGCTATCGACAACACCGCCGTCATCTTCTCCACCGGCCCTGGTCACTGCAGCCTTAGGGTGGACGCAACAGAACTTCTCTAGTAGGGTTTTCACCTGCCCCTTCATGGCCTCGGCAGCAGCGTCCCGGGCCTCAGAAGCCATCGGCTCGTTCAGCGCACCAAGGTCAAATCTTGGGTCTTGGAGGTGGAGGTGGCTGAAAACACGTGTTGCGGCCGCAGTGAAGAGCGTGCGACACTCCCCTTCCACCATGGTGTCCACTGCGACGGCGATGCCCTCAAGCTCCTCAGCGAACTTGGTGAGAAGACCAGCAAGGCCGTCCTCCAGAGTCACCAGCGACTTCTCGTACCCTCCTCCATAAAGGGATTGCAGTGTCCTGCAGGACCTCAGCTCCAGGGAGACAAAGGCGTCGCACCCCGAGGCGGCCACCTACTCAGCCACGGCAAGGTCTTCTCCCTGCCTCCAGTCGGGTCGTCCCCTCGGAGACAAGCTTGGTGTGGGACGCCTGGGCCATGCCCGCCTCCTCCTTCAGCTTCTCCAGGAGGCTCCGCTCCACGGCCTGCTCCGGCTCGGCGTCATGATCGGTGAGCGTAGTCTCCCGGGCCTTTAGCTCCTCCTCCTACTCCTGAAGCCGATGGGTTCGGGTGGCCTACTCTTCGCGGAGGGCCTTCAGCTCGGCTTCCACCACATTGCAATGTTCCTTGGCGGACACTACATCGACCAGCACCGCGTCACGAGCCACCATGCCCTCACTGGCCTCCTTCCTGTCGTCCATGATGGCATCCTCGGCCTGGCCCCAGGCCGTCCTGACGGACGAGTCGGCCTGGAGCCACCCCAAGATCAGCCCAGATGCCCCGTCACCACACACCTATTGGCGCCCTGAAGATCAGTCCGGAGCTGGTCCAGCACGGCATAGGCCTCCTCCAAAGCGTCGGGCCTAGCAGAGGAGCCATGGTCCGCCAACGCAAGGGCTTGGGGAGGAGGCGGCACCGGCGCCTGGACTAGCGCGGCCACAACGGCAAGGGCGGCAGGGCACTCTGGAGCCCTTAAACTCCTCGCAGGTGCGGCAGGGATGGGCACCTCCGGAGTCTGTTGGGCCATGGAAGCGGTCCCCTCCTAAGGCTTTGCCACCGAACTCTAAGGGGCCCGCTCCTTCACGGGCAAACACGAGGCGGGCTCCTCTGCCCGCTCCAGGGTCACCACGGCTGCGGTAGATTGCGTGGCCTTAGAGGCCCCGGCTTCCTCCTTCTTCTGTTGGGATCTACGGTAGGGTGCGTCGACTGCAAATTAAAATTCCTACGCGCAGAACAACCAAGAACATGCTACGGGAGATGGATCACAGTTTCTTACCACTAGACGCGCAGTGCCCTGCAGCGGAAGAAGAGTTGGCGCAGTGCGTCCGCGTGGATCGTCTCCTCCTCGTCTGATCTCCCTCGTACAACCGGTGGTCGGTTCCCACGTACAGGTTCACCGGAGCGGCGCAAGTGCACCGCCTCTAATGGTATCCGCGCGTGCAGGAGGAACGTCGTGCGGCGGACTGCTAGGTCCGATCACACAACCGGCGGCGAGTGGAGGTGTCTATTCGCAACACATGCAAACCCTAGTGACAGCGCCGAAGCGATCAGCTGCGTGAGTGTGCGGCACCTCCACTATATATAGGCGTCCGTCGCGGGCTCAACACTTGGGCCTCGCACGGACCCTAAAGCCCATAAGTCTACTCGGCCACAATCCAAATACAGTTCGGATCACATCCGACCAGTGTCCTCGGATCCGACCTCGTAGGTTCCTTCCCTTAAGCGCACAACCCCTTAGGTTCAAGTCGGCTTGGTCGCAGTTCATATGACCTCCGAACTGCACGGTTGGTAGCGGCCTCTAGCAAGGCATGCCGAACACCAAGTAGACTATGAAGCTGGTTAGCGAACCTGTATATCATACTTCCATTACTTTTGCCACATGATATATGTTGTCGAGCTCAAGGCGAGTTTGTCATCCTTGTGCTAGCCCGACCTCTTTCTCGTTTCAGTGATGCCGACCACAAACCGGATTATCTCATAATCCTTGTCGCATGGCCAAGCTTATCCTGGTCGGATCACACGAAGGGCCCAGAGTATATCTCTCCTGATCGGAGGGGAAAATCCCATCTTGCCTGACCACGTCTCGTAGCATGGTTCTGGACAAACCCGAAACCTACCTTTATAACTACCCAGTTACGGAGTAGCGTTTGGTCAGCCCAAAGCAAGTCTGTCACCATCCCGAGTACATGTGTCAGCTCAAGTCTTAGGACATAGAACATATATTGTACTAGAGACTCACAGATGACATATCGCTGTGTCTCATAGTTGGGTCTGTCCGACTTGGACCTTATCTCGACTCGGATCTGACTACGTCGAATCCGACCAGATCCTTCCAAGTCCATATTATCCGGTTAGCATCCAATGCTCCATGGCTAGTGAGACCAAGCCATCGACCGTGTCATATGCTAGTCTAGTTGGCTGCGCGTCCACACAGCCCTTTCGACTAGGGACCTTTTAGGACAGTCATCATACAATGCATAGTCCCACAAACAAGTCACGTACTTGCTGATACACATCATTGATAATGTCCAAGGACTATCTTTATTCATAAACACATAGGAAATATCATCATACATGATTGCCTCTTGGGCATATCTCCAACATCTTCTTCACTACGGGCTTCAGCCTAGTCACCAGGAGGAGAGTATTGTGGGCATGACATTTGAGGTGGAAAACAATAACAAGGTAAGATTCTTACTCGTCATCGGTGACGTATGCCCTTTTTCTGGCCAGGACCGCGGCGCCCTCGGACTTCTTGAGCGCGGGCTTTATCACGCCTTGAGGATCAGTCGGGCACACAGCGGCTGGCTCTAGAGCGGAGGCGACGAACGACAAGGCAGGGGCGTGAAAGCACAAGTGCTCCCTGGGTGGTTTTGCTAATTAATGTCAACATATCTCCTTCTGGACTAATGTTTTTATCTAGAATAGTTCAGACAAGTTCAACAGATGGAGTGGTGTGGGCAAGAAGATGTGGAACCCCTTCAAAATGCTAAGGACAAAAGATTGGCTCAAGACTCTACATTTTACTTTTGGTGATCCAAGATCACATTGAGTCCATAGGAAATGCCAATACTATTAAAAGGGGATGAGGTGTTGCTTAATGGCTTGCTTGCTCAAAGTGCTTAGTAATATGCTCCAAAAGCCCTCAACCACTTTCTCATATCCACATATGTCCCAAACCAAAAGTCAAACTCGGCCCCACCAAAACAATATATCCGGTGCCACCGAGTTCACTTGACATAGCCACTGCCGAAATCCCTAATCAGTTCGGTCTCACCGATGGGATCTCGGTATCACCGAGATGGGCTTGCAAACTCTCTGTTACCTATTGCAATAATTCCGGTCCCATCGAGATATGAAAATGGTCCCACCGAGTTTGCTTGACCAACTCTCTGTTTTGCTTATTACCAAAATCGGTCCCACCGAGTTTATGTAATCGGTCAAACCGAGATGAGGTTTTACCCTAACCCTAGCACATCGGTCCCACCAAGTTGATCATATCGGTCCCACCGAAATGCCTAACGTTCACATTATGAACTAAGTCGGTCCGACCAAGTTTTCTGATTCGGTCCCACCGACTTAGGTGATATGTGTGTAACAATTAGATTTTGTATGGAGGCTATATATACCCCTCCACCCACTCTTCATTCATGGAGAGAGCCACCGGAACATTCCTACACTTCCAACATTCATTTTCTGAGAGAGAACCACCTACTCATGTGTTGAGACCAAGATATTCCATTCCAACCATATGAATCTTGATCTCTAACCTTCTCCAAGTTGCTTTCCACTCAAATCTTCTTTCCACCAAATCCAAATCAGTGAGAGAGAGTTAAGTGTGGGGGAGACTATCTTTTGAAGCACAAGAGCAAAGAGTTCATCATCAACACACCGTCTATTACCTTTTGGAGAGTGTTGTCTCCTAGATTGGTTAGGTGTCACTTGGGAGCCTCCGACAAGTTTGTGGAGTTGAACCAAGGAGTTTGTATGGGCAAGGAGATTGCCTACTTCGTGAAGATCTCCCCTAGTGAGGCAAGTCCTTCGTAGGCGATGGCCATGGTGGGATAGACAAGGTTGCTTCTCCGTGGACCCTTCGTGGGTGGAGCCCTCCGTGGACTCGCACAACCGTTACCCTTCGTGGGTTGAAGTCTCCATCAACGTGGATGTACGATAGCACCACCTATCGGAACCACGCCAAAAATCTCCGTGTCTCCAATTGCGTTTGCACACTCCAGTCCCATCCCTTTACATTCTCGCAACTTGCATGCTTTATTTTCCTCTGCTCATATACTCTTGTCATGCTTGCTTGAAATGTATTGTGAATGTTTAAACTTTTGCTAAATCTCTACCTTAACTTGAGGAAAATAAAAATTGCTACTTTTATTTGTTAAGAGTCTATTCACCCCCCGCCTCTAGACACCTCTTCTCGATCCTTTCAATTGGTATCATAGCATTGGTCTCCATTGCTTTGGTTTATACACCTTTGGAGGAAGATGGATGAGTCTATGTTGGGGAGTCCTAGACGTAGTGTGCCTATTCTTGATGGAGAATACTTTCATGAGTGGAAAAATGAGATGCTTGTGATTTTCAATGAATATCACTTGAACAAGTATATTACTAGCCCTTGTGCACCTCATGTTGATCCTTTGCATCCTACCCTTGATGAGTCTATTGACATGATTCGCAACCTTAGAACTGTTAATGTTATCATTAGAGGTTTGCCTAGAAACTTGATTGGATGTTTGCCTACTCTTGATTGTGCCTGCACTATGTGGAGATTTCTTGAGGAATGATTTCCAAACTATTCCTTAAAAAACTTAGATGAGATCCTTCATAAGTCTATTGCTTTGACTAAGATGAGTCCTAATGATACCAAGTATGGTGATTGTTTGTTTGAGCTTCGTGACCTCATGCATGCCAAAGGAGATGTTGGAATCATTAGCAATATCATTTCCGAAGTCATTAGAATCCATAGAGATGAACATTGTTATGGTCATACTTCTAATGAATCGTGTTCTCTAGGAAATGATCAATTACCAGATAATTATGAACATGGATATTATGATGAGGATGGTGATAGAGACTTTGATCTCGATGAGTCTATGAGACACTTTGGTCTTATGGCTAATCTTTGCGGCTACATGGCTGGAGGAAGGGAATGGATCCTTGATAGTGGATGTACCGATCATATGACCGGAGACAAGGATATGTTTCGTGAGCTTGCTGAAAACGACGGCCCTCAGAAGTACGTCACTTTTGGTGATAACTCAAAGGGTAAGGTGGTTGGCCTTGGTAAGGTGGTCATCTCACGTGATAGCTCCATACAAAATGTTATGCTCGTTGAATCTCTTGGCTACAATTTACTTTCCGTATCTAGACTTGCTAACTTTGGTTTCAATGTCCTATTTACTGAAGTAGATTGCCAAGTGTTTCGTAGAGATAATCATAAAATGGTCTTTACTGGTATACGTAGAGGTGATCTATATATTGTTGATTTCACTAAAAAGGCTCAACCTAGAACTTGCTTAATTGCTAAATCCTCTAAAGGCTGGTTGTGGCATAGAAGGTTAGGTCATGTGGGCATGCGAAATCTTGATAAGCTTATTAAAGGTGATCATATCCTTGGAGTAAAAGATGTTATGTTTGACAAGGATAGACTTTGTAGTGCTTGTCAAGCAGGAAAACAAGTTGGAGGAAGCCACCCCGTGAAGAACATCATGACCACGAGAAGACCGCTCGAGCTACTTCACATGGATCTCTTTGGTCCCAATGCCTACAAAAGTCTCGGTGGAAACTCATTTCGTCTAGTTATAGTCAATGTTTTTCAAGATTTACGTGGGTGTTCTTTCTTGATGATAAATCACAGGTCCAAAAGATCTTGAAGAACTTCGCTAGGAAGGCCCAAAATCAATTTCAAGTGAAGATCAAGAAGGTTCGCAGCGACAATGGAACGGAGTTCAAGAACGCAAATGTGGATACCTTTCTTAATGAAGAAGGGATTTCACATGAGTTCTCGGCTACATACATGCCTCAACAAAATGGAGTTGTTGAGAGGAAGAACCGAACTCTTATTGAGATGGAGAGAACGATGCTTGATGAGTACAAGACACCAAAACATTTTTGGGCGGAAGCGGTTGAGACGGCTTGTCATGCAACAAATCGCTTGTATCTTCACAAGCTACTGGCAAGACGGCATACGAGCTCCTCACCGGTAACAAACCCCAAGTTGGATACTTTCGAGTATTTGGCTCAAAGTGTTACATTCTTGATAAGCATCGTCGTTCTAAATTTGCTCCTAAATCTCATGAGGGTTTCCTACTCGGTTATGGCTCAAACTCTCACCCTTACTGTGTCTACAACAATTTCACCCGAAAGGTTGAACATACAGTAGATGTGAAGTTTGATGAATCTAATGGCTCTCAAGTAGAGCAATTGCCAATTGATGTAGGTGACAAGGACCCTTTTGAAGCAATCCAAGACTTGTCTATTGGCAAAATTCGTCCAACGGAGGTGAAGGAAAGTACCTCGTCCATCCAAGTGGAAGCTTCTACCTCACGTCAAGGTGAACCAAGAATTGACATGGAAGCATCCACAAGTGGGACACGCCAAGATGAAGAAAACAAGGAAGTACACCAAGATGAACCTCATCAACCTCCTTCTCCACCTAGACAAGAGAACAACAACATCAACAATGAAGAAGGCCAGGAAGAAGAACAAGATGATGAAGAAGATGTTCCACCCTGACCCAAGCAAAAGCTCTCACGAGTTCGAGCGAGAGTCACAAGAGACCATCCCGTAGAGCAAATCTTCAATGATATTCAAACCAGGAGAATCACTCGCTCTAAAACTCATTTGGCTAACTTTTTTGTGAACATTATTCATTCATCTCTAGCATTGAACCTATGAAGGTCGAAGAAGCATTGGAAGATCCGGATTGGATAAATGTCATGCATGAAGAGCTAGACAACTTTGAGAGAAACCAAGTGTGGGCATTGGTCGAGAAGCCCGACAACAACCACAACATCATTGGTTCCAAATGGGTGTTTCGCAACAAGCAAGACAAAGATGGACAAGTCATTCGCAACAAAGCATGTCTCATCGCCCAAGGCTACACTCAAGTCGAAGGTATGGACTATGGTGAGACATCTGCCCCAGTTGCTAGACTTGATTCCATCCAGATCTTACTTTCCTATGCTAATCACCATGATATGACCTTGTACCAAATGGACATTAAAAGTGCCTTTCTAAATGGTGAAATTGAGGAGGAAGTTTATGTTAAATAACCTCTTGTTTTGTTAATCCTAAGAAACCCGGTCATGTTTACAAACTTCACAAAGCTCTTTATGGTCTTAAACAAGCTCCTAGAGTGTGGTATAAGTGCTTGACCAAGTTCCTTATTGAGAAAGGCTTTGAGATTGGAAAATTTGATTCTACTCTTTTTACTAAAAGTGGTAATGGTGAATTATTTGTGTGCCAAATTTATGTTGATGATATTATATTTTGTTCGACTAACCCTCATTTTAGTGAAAAGTTTAGAAAGCTAATGTCGGAGAAGTTTGAGATGTCTATGATGAGTGAACTCAAGTTCTTCCTTGGTTTGCAAATCATGCAAACTAAGGAGGGTACCTTTGTTTCCCAAACAAAGTATACCAAGGACTTATTCAAGAAGTTCAAGATGCAAGAAAGCAAAGGTATGAAAACCCCCATGCCTACTAGTAGACATCTTGACTTGACCAAGGATGGCAAATCGGTTGACCAAAAGGTTTACCGATCTATGATTGGTTCATTGTTATATCTATGTGCCTCCCATCCTGATATTATGCTAAGTGTGTGCATGTGTGCATGTTATCAAGCGGCCCCTAAAGAATGTCATCTTAAGGCTGTGAAAAGGATAGTGAGATACTTAATACATACACCAAATTTTGGCATTTGGTATCCTAAGAGGTCTTCTTTTGATCTTGTTGGCTACTCCGATTTGGACTATGCCGGAGACAAGGTTGATAGAAAGTCCACTTCGGATACTTGTCAATTTCTTGGTAGATCTCTTCTGTCTTGGTCCTCCAAGAAACAAAACTCGGTATCCTTATCCACCGCCGAAGCGGAACACATTCCCGCTGGTTCATGTTGCGCTCAATTACTTTGGATGACCCAAACTCTTAAAGAGTATGGGATCAATGTGAAACATGTTCCATTGTTGTGTGATAATGAAAGTGCTATTAAGATTGCTCACAATCCCGTGCAACATTCTCGAACTAAGCATGTTGAAGTTCGTCATCATTTCATTCGAGATCATGTTGCTAAAGGTGATATTGATCTTAAGCATGTTCATACCGATAAGCAATTGGCGGATATATTCACCAAACCGCTCGATGAGAAAGTATTTTTCCATTTGAGAGGTGAATTGAACATCATTGATGCTTCAAACTTGGAGTAGGAACTCCATGTGGATACATGCAAGGCATGAACCTATGACTAATCCTTGTTTTTTTCTTATGATGATGATCATGTGTCTTGGATATATTTGTACCCTTGCATGCTATCTAACCATTGTAGGTACTTGGGTGAATCTAATTCTATGAGATGGCAACTCACTGACATCTTGAGCAACCTCTACATCACCAAATCTCTACAACATGGTGGTTGAAAACAAGGAAGCATGAAACCTTTCAACATATCTTTTTGACAAGTTCTATATCAAATTTCATTTGGTATTAAATTTCATGTTTGTCATGTTGGATACACAAAGTGCTCCTCCTTGCAAACTAACCCATGTAGGTAGATGAACTCCAATTACAAGTGGTGCTCCCAATGAGCTACATCAACCTTGAGCATCCCACACAAGTTCAACTACATGATCAAGCACAACACCACCACCCAAGGTATGTAATTCCATATTAGAGAAGCTTTATCCTAAGTCATGGGTCAAAGCAACTCAACAAGATCTGAATACATCAAAATGCTTAAACGAAAAATGGTAACCCCATTTTGAGCTTAAACGATGAGTATGACCTATGATCAAGTGTTCTCACTTGACTCCTCAGTCAATATACTCTAACATAGGTGACTTTGTCGCCGCCCAATTCTAGATGAAGTTCTCTAGTGTTTCTGAGTTTTTGCATTTGACCCTTGCATATTTGTTCCCCTTCCTTTAATCAAAAAAAACTTCATCTAGATTTTCTCTGTTTTGTTCTGCATTCCCTTGTAACACCCACAATGCGGCTATATCTCCCACGTGTCGGGGCACAACTTAGAGGCATAGCCGCATGGTAGATTTGTCGCAAGAGGGATAATCTTCACACAATCCCATGTACTGAATAAGAAGGGGATAAAGAGTTGGCTTACAATCGCCACTTTACACAAATAACAAGCTAAACATACATCATCTAGAGTACACTCAAGGTCCGACTACGGAACCAAAATAAAAGAAGACAACCCCAAATTCTAGATCCTCGATGGTCCCAACAGGGCACCACTACTGATCAACCGGAAAAGACACATAACAACGACCAAGATCTTCATCGAGCTTCCACTTGACCTTGGTTGCGTCACCTGCACTGGTATCATCGGCACCTGCAACTATTTGGAAGTATATGTGAGTCACGAGGACTCAGCAATCTCACACCCGCGAGATCAAGACTATTTAAGCTTATGGGTAGGATGTGGTAATGAGGTGGAGCTGCAGCAAGCACAATATGGTGGCTAACATACGCAAATAAGAGCGAGAAAAGAAGCAACGCAACGGTCGAGAAGCTAGAAGTGATCAAGAAGTGATCAAGAAACTACTTACGTTCAAGCATAACACAAGAACCGTGTTCACTTCCCGGACTCCGCCGAAAAGAGACCATCACGGCTACACACATGGTTGATGCATTTTAATTAAGTCAAGTGACAAGTTGTCTACAATCGGATATTAACAAATTCCCTTCTGCCACATAACCGCGGGCACAGCTTTCGAAAGTTTATACCCTGCAGGGGTGTCCCAAGTTAGCCCATCACAAGCTCTCATAGTCAACAAAGGATATTCCTTCTCCCGGAAAGACCCGATCTGTCTCGGAATCCCGGTTATAAGACATTTCGACAATGGTAAAACAAGACCAGCAAAGCTACCCGACTGTGCTGACAAATCCTGATAGGACCTGCACATATCTCGTTCTCAGGGCACACCGGATGAGCAATCCGTACAACTAAAACCAGCCCTCAAGTTTCCACGAGGTGGCGCTGCAAGGGGCTCTAGTTTGGACCAACACTCAGAGGAGCACTGGCCCGGGGGGTTAAAATAAAGATGACCCTTGGGCTTGCAAAAACCCAAGGGAAAAGGCTAAGGTGGCAAATGCTAAAACCAAGGTTGGGCCTTGCTGGAGGAGTTTTATTCAAAGCGAACTGTCAACGGGTTCCCATAACACCCAGCCGCATAAGGAACGCAAAATCAAGGAACATAACACCGGTATAAAGGAAACTAGGGCGGCAAGAGTGGAAGAAAACACTAGGCATAAGGCCGAGACTTCCACCCTTTACCAAGTATATAGATGCATTAATTAAAATAAGAGATAATGTGATATCCCAACATATCCATGTTCCAACATGGAACAAACTTCAACTTCACCTGCAACTAGCAACACTATAAGAGGGGCTGAGCAAAAGCGGTAACATAGCCAAACAACGGTTTGCTAGGAAGGTGGGTTAGAGGCTTGACATGGCAATATGGGACGCATGATATAACAAGTGGTTGGTAGCGCGACATAGCGATAGAGCAAACAACTAGCAAGCAAAGATAGAAGTGATTTCGAGGGTATGGTCATCTTGCCTGAGATCCTGCAAGGAAGAAGAACGAGTCCAAGAAGTAGACGACCCAACGTAGTCGAACGAATTCTCACAACTCCGGAGCGAAACCGAAGCTAATGAGAGAAGCAACCCGGAAAGAAGCAAGCAACATAGTAAACCAACAAGCATAAACATGGCATGATGCACAAACAAGTATGATGCATGTCCGGTTTAAAGAGGCATGGCATGGTAAAGTGCACAAAAAACACTACAAATTAAGTGGAGTTCAATATGCAACAAGTTGCATATTCACGAAACACCACAATCGATTATTTAGTTCTCTCCCCTTTATGTACCCAACAATATTAAATGTTGTCAAACATAGCAAGAGGTGTAGCATAAGTAAACAAACTATTTAGGCAAGTTTAAATGAGGCCGGAAATAACAAACAACAATTTTGGTAAATCCCCATATGCATTTAGCAAATGAAGCAAACACCAATTTAAACATTCTTGATGTTGTTATCATGATGTGGATGACATTTGCAAGTTTTATGCTATTTTTATTAAAAGTTGACATGAACATGATATGAAGCATTTGGTCGCCATGACAGAATGAAAAAGGGTGCCATGGCGGCGAATCCGAAAATGATGCCACAGCAACATATCGGTTCCGGGCCTAGCAGCGCTGATGGGAGGAGGAGGGGGATCGAACGGGCTAGGGTTAAGATGAGGGGGTGGCTGGGCCTAGCAGATGGGCCTAAATGGCTTGTTGGAGGCCCAGCTTGTCCTTGGGCCACTTCGGTGGGAAGGGAAAAGCCAGGAGGCCTGCTTGGCTGGCTAAAAGAAAGAAAAGGGTTTCTTTTCCATATCTCAGGAAAAGAAAAGAGCCAAGGAATTTATTTGGAGGTTCAAATAAACCTGAAGTTAACTGAAAAGGTATGTGACTACTTTGACATAATTCCAAAACTCCACAACAAGATTTGGAGCAAGGGGAGAAGGATGGAGGATTTAAATAATTTAGAGATGAGAGGAGTTTCAAATGCAAGTGTTTTATGGTCAATTCCAAATTAATGGAATATTTACTATAGCTTCCTAATAATATTGAGAGACTTTAATATGTTATAAAGAGAATCACCATGTGAATTCCCTCGGTTTAAATAGATCAAAAGATCTATGCAATTTATTTAGTTGAGTTTAAAAAAATGAAATGACATGATGGCATGATGACATGATGTAACGCAAAAATAAAAGAGCAAGCAAAAGAAACACACGGCGTCAACGAAATTACTGGACGGCATCTGGAGCGCCGGTCTCGGGGTGTCACAACACTCCACCACTACAAGAGGATCTCGTCCCGAGATCTAGGATGGCACCGGAGGGAAATGGAAGAGGAAGAGAAGAGGTAAAACTAAGTTGCTTCTTTGACAAATGAGTGAAACCAAACAACCTTGCGAGGCTGAACAAATTGAAAGAAAGAATACAACAAAGATGAACAAAGTTGAAAACACTCCGTTAGAAAAAAGGAACAAGGAACATTACGGGAACCTTGTAGGTTCAAAGACCTAAGAAAATGGTTGCAATGGAGAAGAAGTACATGCAAGCACTCTGGTAGAAACTAGATGTACAAGGAAAGATAAAGATCAATTACGACAACATTCCGGTTGGAAATGGAAGGCAAAGGAAAGAACATGATCTTTGACAAAACGAGATGATGGGACGAAGAGAGCAACATCACAATGCCTCCGGAACAAAAGTAAGAATGGAATCAAAAGAACGGAGGAGAAAACAACATCTCCTACCTCAAATGAGCTTGAAAAAGCATCTTTAGGAGCAGGGTCGAACGGAGTCATTGGAAAACCAACAACAAAAAGAGTAAGCTTGTTGTGGGCTTATGGAAAACATCTCGAAATCTTGAGGTGAAATTCTGCCACTAACAAAAACAATAGATTGGATTGATATGAACAAGGAGACGAGAAACTCATTTCACCGGGAGGATTAATGAAGAATTTAGGTCATTTATGAGCACCATAAATAGAAACAATCCCTAGGGAAAGCTTTAGGTGAAATATAACCCAATATAACTCCAATGAAGAGATTGATGGGTTGCAAAGGATCTCCTGAACAAAGAGAAAATGATGGGTTTAATTATCTCATTCTTAACCACTTGCGAATCATGAAATACGAAAGAAATTGTCAGGAATGACACCACATCAAAAGATAAGGTAGAAAGAATTGCACTTTGGAATGCAAGATGAAGAATGCTTGAACTCCTCAAAATAAGACATGTGTTGAACAACATGTTTATTTTAGTGTATAGCTTGGTGGATCTTAGCTCCGAGAGAAATCTTGAAGAACAATTGAAGATTGAAAGGAATCCTTGACGAACAACCATGTAGAGCCTCCATGAAGAACTCTGGTAACAAAAGGATGATAAAAAGAAAGAGAAGTTGAGAACATAAGGTGAATCCTTGCGATGATTTAGATGGAGCTTCGCGACGAGATAAAGCGGGAATCTTAGAACTCTGGAAAAGAAAAGAGGAAGCAACTTGGAACCAAGAATTTCTTCCTCATGAACAAACTCTGGAAGAAGGAATTGAATTTACTCGATGAAACAAGAATAAGAATTACATTATGATTATCCTTCACTAATTTAAATTGATGACAAACAACGGATTTGGCATACTATTTATTCTCGTAGAAAGGATTAAGAGACATATAGCGCAAACTTCAGAAGGACTTCAACGGACCACCGGTAGGATTGGAAAGAATGAATGAATTGATATGATAACGACAGAAAAGAAATCTTGAATGAACCACCGTAAGAATTAAAAATGAAAGTAGCAAGGCACAATTCACCAGGAAGAATTGGAAAATGAATGAAGATACTTGAGGGAAATTAGATACATGAGAACGAAGAGATCATGAACCGATTAGAGGATATTTGAACGATGCACCCACCGGTAGAATTGGGGAATGAGAGCCGAATGTTGAGAACGAATAAATCTTCCGAAATGATGGCCTCCGGAGAATCAAACTGAAAATACTCATGAATTGCTCCGAATGGTTGAAAATCATTCTCACAATTGAAAACAATTATGAGAAGATGGCATAAAGCTAGAACTTCGCCTCTTTGGAAGAATGGGTAAGGATTTAAGAGGAACTCTTCTTCGGTCGTCAAAATCCGAGAATGACGATGAGAAACACCACCATGAATTTGTTGAGGCACTCCGGAATGAAAATTTGAAAGGTTGAACCAACGATGAAAAGAATTTGAAAGATCTTGGAGAAAGACATATGACTGATGACAAATCATTCTTACGTCAAACATTGAAATGAATTTGAGAATAACTCCGGAAAAAAAGTCAGGTAAAATCCTGGAAAAAGACCTGTGGGTTAGGGCCCACTCAAAAGAAAGACCTTCGAACGATTACTTGAAAGGAAGATTGCACCGGTTGAATGAAATGGCTTGAATAAGGTAAGACCTCGAAATAGCTTGAAAGGATTACCAATAGGAACTTGAATTTTCTGGGATATCTTCAGCACTCCAGATAAACATGAATAGCAAGAGGTGGACGATTAAGAAGTGCACCGGCATGAGAAAACATTTAAAACGAGGAAAGTAATATGATCAACAAAGCTTGAATTGAAACCACCGGAGAAGAAAAAGAATGAAGAATGATAAACTTGTAGAGCATCTTCATGAGAACCACCGGGTAAAAACATTCAGGAAATAATGAAGAAACTTCACATCCCTAAGATGGATACTTGATTCAGAAATCTGAGTCCTTGAAGAAAAGGGTGCGAGGGCGGGAAAAACAAAGACAACTTGGGATGAATGAAACAAACACCGTTGAGAATACTTAGAGTTGATCTTGTGGATGTTGAAAATGATCGGATCCACTTGAAGAGGAGCACATCTGTTGGAAAGAATTTAAAAGACAACCTTGTTGATCAAGAAGGATTAGTATTCACATAGAAATATGAGAACACTGCTTAGAAAGAGGCATCGAATCAGCATTTGACTTCGAAGCAACTCGAATACCACAACTCAAAACAAAACAGAGGATTGGCTTGCAGAATAAGCCGGAACAAATACATATGATAGAGATTTACCCAATCCCATATCATGCATCCGTCGGAAAGATATTTTAGGAGCTACTTGAATACCCACCAATAAACTCGCGAAACTTCCTGGTTATGGAATCAGGTGTTGGGGATACAGGGGAAGCATAATATCTCACACAAACTAACAATCCCTACATCCAGCTGTATCCATCCATCAACACATAACCAAGAAACCTTCGGAAATCGTGTACCTCAACCTTCGAAAAGCATCCATTATACGAGTTATGGCAATACTCCCAAACTCCCGCCCTAGTAATGGGTGGCGTCGAGGTTATCTCACAAACAACTGCATAAAAGAGATTTTCGATGTCGGCGAAACTCAGGTATTCCAGAACTGCAACGATAAAATTGTGACGACAACACCTCAGAGCCCAACTCCCTGGGACACTGCCACAACCCCTAAATGTCAGGAGGCACAATGTTCTCGTCACAAGACTATCGGAACAATTCCAATATACCCATGTGATCCTAACAAAAATGCGTGAAATTTGAGGAGATGAAAGTCAAAACTTCAACGTCAGGAGGCCTCACCAGAGCGAAGAAGGGACTAGGAGTAAAAAGAATCCTACTCTCCAATATATATAATCCTAAGACTCAAAACATTTTGTTCTAGACTCAGCAACATCAGCGATTCTATCGGCGTCTTGGGAACAGGGGTCCCCAGACTTGCCTGCCTGCAGCCCACGGCGTGGCTGGGCTGGCAGGTCTGTACGACCGATCTTCATCGACAAGGCATTCAAGACCCTCGCGACGGGCCAAACCTCGCGAGGTGGACAATGCAAGACCTCCTCAGGAGCGGCCTCGCCAGGCAGGCTCACGAGGGGTTGAGAGATCAAGGCAAGGCAAACACCGCGAGGTCCTGTGACGTGAGCCATGACGATCGAGACCAGGCGGGCACCAGCGCACAGTGTCCTTGTTTCCACTTTGGTGCCAAGGGGGCAAGCAAGCGCAGAGTACCGAGGCATCAAGCAAAGGTTTCCATATTGGTGCAACAAGACCAAGACCAGAAGGACGGCAGGACGGAGGTCACCATGGAGCCTAGGACGGCGTCATCATCAGAGCCTTTGGCAGGCGAAGACCACCTTTTGTCAGGATAACTTGTACTAGTTGTCCGCTTTCGAATTGGCCGTTGTTGGCTCCCTTCCCACTTAATATTTGGGGAGAGGACCAGGGCCTATATAAGTAGAACTAGCCACCACAGTGAGTGGAGAGAACATTGACCTCATCACAAGTCAAAAGCAGATCCAAGATCATATCACCCACACAAGTTCACCAAGCACAAGAACACCTCAACCTTAGGAGGTTGTTCTTCCCCTTGTAACTTTTCTTCATCATCCCAAGAGGCAATCCACCACCACCACACTGGAGTAGGGTATTACACCACAACGGTGGCCCGAACCAGTATAAATCTTGTGTCTTACTGTGTTGTGAGTTCGTTGAGTTCATCTGCGAGATCTTAGAGAGCTAGGGAGTGGATCGATAGGGAGAAAACCTTCACGCGCACCCCCGTGTTCGAACCTCAAGGGTTTGCCGCAACCCGTGATCCGACATTTGGCGCGCCAGGTAGGGGTGAGCCGAAGCTTCCTTTCATCGCTCCGCGCCCTGTTGCTTCATTGTCTCCATGGCAGAGGCGTGCCGCGCTCGTGCCGAGCGTCGGGCTGCCCTCGCCACCCACGTTGCTCAGACGGCTCCCGTCGGCGGGCCGCCTCGTCATTCCCCGTCGCCTGCCGCCAACGCCACCACCGGCCCGGCGGGGAACGAGCAGCAAGCATCCTCGCTGCATCCCTCCGTGCGGCGGGACGGCCCCACCGCCACTCCATCGCTGACCCTGGCCGGTTCTTGTTCCCATGCACGTCGCCCTCCCATGGATGCACGGGCGGCGCTCCTCATGGCGCATGAGCTCCTACGCTACCGTCCAGTCGATGACCTCTACGAGGACTGGCTCGACCGCATCGCCCAGCTTGTCTGCGCCGCAGGGGGCTCCCCTGCGCCGTCCCTCTCTCCGCCTTGCCCTCCGCCAGCTACGCGTGACGTAGCTTACAGAGCGCCTCCACCACCTCAGCCCCAAGACGGCACCCTGGCGCCAAGACGCGTGGCTCCGCGACGCGACCCGCCTTGTCCCGCGTCCGCACGTGAAGAGAGAAGCTGTCAAGAAGTCCCTCGGCCGCAACAAAACGATCTGCCGCTCCTCGCGCCACCGCGCCAGGACCGGCTGCTGCGGCAAGTCCGCACGCCACCTGTAGCGGCAGGGCGCGGACCCCATCAAGACCAAGCTCCACCCGCAAGGCGGGTCCCGGTGACCATAGCTGGCAGCCGCACTTTCACCCCCGAGCTATGCAGCGTCGTCTGGTCGGGCAAGTTCAAGCCAGATCTGCCTCCTCGCTACGATGGCACCCCTGACCCCGAAGAGTTCTTGCAGCTCTATGAGCTGATCATCGAAGTGGCCAATGGTGACGAGAAGGTCATGGCGAACTAGTTCCCCATGGCTCTCAAGGAGGGCGCCCGCTCCTGGCTCCTGAACCTGCCTCCGGGCTCAATCTCCTCCTGGGACGAAATGAGCACCCGCTTCATCGCCAACTTCCAGGGCACTCGCAACCGCCCCCCGGTGGCGGGTGTCGGCGTTCTGGGAACGGGGGTCCCTAGACTTGCCTGCCTGCGGCCTGCGGCGTGGCTCAAATGGGGGCCCAACCTGGCCCATCTTCATCAGCACAACACTCAAGACCCTCGCGAGGGTCCAAGCCTCGTGAGGCGGATGACACGGCGCAGCCTCCTCAGGTTGGCTCACGAGGAGACGGAGATATCAAGGCGGGGTACCTCGCGAGGTGCCCGTGACGCAAGCCATGATGATCCAGGGTGCCAGGCGGGCGCCAGCGCGCGCAGCATCCTTCTTTCCTCTTTGGTGCAAAGGGGGCAAGCGCAGCCGCGGAGTACCGGGGCATCAGGCAAAGGTTGCCATTTCGGTGCAACGAGACCAGGACCAAGCGGACTACGAGACGGAGGTCACCATGGAGCGCAGCACGGCGTCACCGCAGGGTCTTTCGTAGGCGAAGACCAACTTTAGTCAGGATAAGAGTACTTGTTGTCCCCCTTCAAATTAGCCCGCCATTGTTGGCTCCCTTCCCGCTCGATATTTGGGAAGAGGACCAGGGCTCCTATAAATAGGACCGGCCACCCACGTAGCAAGGGGTTCGATCAGTTGGTAGATTGGAGAATAGGTTCGGTTCGGCGTGTGGATCTGGCTAGCAAGTAGAGAGAGTAAGAGAGAGAGGGAGAGAGAGAAGGTGACTAAACTCCTCCCAGTAGTTCGTCACCCCAGCCAAGAACAGACCCTCGCGAGGCTGTTCTTCCTTGTATTGTTCATCATCATCAGCCCCAAGAGGCAATCCACCCACCACACACTAGAGTAGGGTATTACACCACAATGGTGGCCCGAACCAGTATAAATCTTGTGTCTCTTGTGTGATTCTTTTAGTAGTTTAGATCTTTGTGAGACGGGGAGGTAGAAGGCATGATTTCCGCGCGCACCCCAGTGTTCGAACCTTAAGGGTCTGCCAGAACCCGAAATCCGACATTTGGCGCGCCAGGTAGGGGTGCGCCGGAATCCGTCTTCCACCGCTCCACCCGCCTCCGACCGTTGCATCCATGTCCGACGCTCGTCGGGCCCGCGCCGAGCGCCGGGCCGCCATCGCTTCTTGCGTCGCCCAGACGGCCCCCGTCGGCAGGCGTCCTCGCCGTTCCCCGTCGCCCGCCGTCAACGCCGCCACCGGTCCGGCGGGGGGCGAGCAGCAGGCATCGTCTCAGCACCCGTCCGTGCGGCAAGACGGCTGCACTGCTACTCCATCACTCGCTCCAGCCGGTTCTTCGTCCCGCGTGCTCCACGCACCCTTGGAGGCTCGAGCTGCGCTCCTCGCGGCGAACGAGCTCCTGCGCTACCGCCTCGTCGACGATGTTTACGAAGAGTGGCTCGACCGCGTCACCGAGCTTGTCCGCGCAGCAAGGGGTTCTTCCGCGCCGTCTGTTCCTCTGTGCCACACTCCGCCCCGCGTGGGCAACGAAGCTCCAGAGGCGCACCAGCCGCCTCCCCTCCAAGAATATACCATGGCTCCAAGGCGCTTGGCCCCTGGGCGGAACCCGCTCCGTCAGGCGCCGGCGCAGCAAGAATGGAGCTGCCAAGAAGTCCCTCGCCCGCAAGGGGCTGCCAGGGCGCTCCCTGCTTCGGCACGCCGCGACCCTGCTCCAGCTCCGGTGTGCCAAGACCCCGCCCTGCTCCTAGCTGCAGCGCGTGGGGACCCTCAATACCAAGCTCTCCACCAACCGAAGCCTTTCGTGGCCACCGCAGGCTGCCTTGCCTACACCACTGAGCTGCGTAGCGTCGCGTGGCCCGGCAAGTTCAAGCCTGACCTGCCTCCTCGCTACGATGGCACAACCGATCCCGCAGAGTTCCTCTAGCTCTATGAGCTGGGCATCGAGGCTGCCAGCGGGGATGAGAAGGTCATGGCGAACTGGTTCCCCATGGCGCTCAAGGAAGGAGCTCGAACCTGGCTCCTGAATCTGGCTCCAGGCACGATCTCCTCCTGGGACCAGATGCGCACCCGCTTCATCGCCGACTTCCAAGGTACTCGCGACCGGCCGCCCGCCGTGAGCGACATGCGCCGCATCAAGCAACAACCCGGAGAGACCTTGCAAAAGTACATCCAGCGCTTCAACAGCGCGCGCCTCAAGATCCCCAAGGTGTCCGAGGAGGCCATCATCTCGGCCTTCACCGACGGCGTGCGCGACGTCAAGATGAAGGAGGAGCTGGCGATGCACGAAGACCTCTGCACCTCCCTGGAGCTGTTCAACTTGGAGAACAAGTGCGCCAGGGCTGAGGAGGGACGTCTCTCCCTCCTCGAGCTGCCTACCGCGGACCCAGAAGAGAAGAAGCCCAAGGCCAAGGACGTGAAGCGCAAGGGGGCTGCCGTACTCGCGGCAGAACCAGACACAAAGCAAGGCAAGGATCTGCCCGAACCCTCCAGAGGCAGCCGGTACTGTGTGTACCATGACCTCCACACCCACGACACCAACGAATGTCAAGAACTCCGTGCCATGCGAGAAGGAAGGATCAGCCGTCGCCCTAGTTGTGCTGACCGGGGCTACAGCCGAGGGGGAGGAAGAAACCCAGGATGCTAGGAAGATCGCGGCCCGCGCCCGGGGTGGCGCGACCAGCCTCGCGAGGACCGCTGGCGGGACCTGCCTCGTGAGGGAGACTGGAGGGATCGGCCTCGTGAGGATCGCCCTCATGGCAATGCAGGCCTACCTCCGCTGCCGCCTCAGCCAAGGAGGAACGAAGACTGCCACCAAGACGATTGGGCTGGGAGCTTCCAAGAGCCGCGCGCAATCGCCTGCATCCTAGGCGGAGCTCAAGCCCCGGCCTCTCAATGTATCTTCAAGCAGTTTGCCCGCGAAGTGAATGCAGTTCTCCCCAAGCTCGAAACAACACGCCCCCTTAGGTGGTCGGCGTGTGCCATCACGTTCAGCTCGGCAGACCAGCTCAAGTGCGCAGCCACGGCCGGAGTCCTCCCGATGCTCTGCTCCCCAGTCATCAGCAACGTGCTGGTCACCAAGACCCTCATCGACGGAGGGGCAGGGCTCAACGTCCTGTCCGTGGAAACATTCAACAACCTCCAAGTGCCCTATGACCAGCTTCAGCCGACCAAGCCTTTCTCCGGGATCACCGACGGTTCCACAGTCCCGATCGGGGAGGTCCGCCTCCCTGTCACCTTCGGGGCCTGCAGCAACTACCGCACCGATCTCATCGACTTCGACGTCGCCCACATCCGCATGCCGTACAACGCCATCCTCGGGTACCCAGCGCTGGCCAAGTTCATCGCTGCAACTCACCGCGGCTACAACGTCCTCAAGATGCCAGGAAGTAGCGGCGTCATCACGGTGCCCTGTGAAGAGAAGGATGCAGTGTGTTCCCTGGAGTGAGCCTATAAGGCCGCGTCGCTAGAAGACCCAGATCATGGAAGAAGGAGGCCTCCTGAAACCACCCCCAAGAAGAAGAAGACGTCGTCAGGCTCAGCCCCTCAGGAGGCAGGCCCTTCAGGGCCCGTCTCTGCCCAAGGGGACCCTCCTTCCATCGCATAGGGAAGCGCGCCTGGCGCCCTCCTCAGGCAGGGCTCGGGGGCTCTCACCTGGAGGGCCACCGACCTAGCCAGGGTCACGAGGGAGGCGCTTGGGCACCATGTGGAAGCGTGCTTCGCGGCACGTTTCCCCCGGGAAGGAGCCGTGCAAGGAAGGTCAGACCAGCAGGAGTTCGTTAACAAGGCCATTCAAGAGCTACAGGAGACAAGGATCATGAGAGGTTGCCGCCGCCTACCGGCTGTGGCCCCATATCCAAGCGAGGATGGTGGGCTGCGCGTCTGCGTCGACGTACTAGGGCTCAATCAGATCGCCACGACGGAGCGCCTCTGGCCCTCACAAGTGGGGCGCTGCGGGGGTCCACACCACAGCTATGTTCACATGCCTTACGGCCTGCCGGGCATGGCTGCGGCGTACCAGCGCCTCATGAGGGGCATCATGGAGGCTCAGGAAGACAGGCGTTCCGCGGCCCTGGCGGAGATGAAGGCGGCTCGCGAGGAGTCACCAGTGCCTCTGGAGCCTCCCGAGGCCCCGGGGCCTGGGGGCTCGTGAGGATCAGCTTCCGCAGCCCACCGAGTCTGCTGCACCAACGCCACTTCGCCGACGACGTCCTCAGGTGACATCTTTCAAGTTCCATTCCCAGCTGGGAGCGCCCTCCCAGGGTTGCATCACTCCCAGGCTGCGTGGGTCCGTCCCTACGGCATGTATCCCCTTTTACCTTTCGGTCGTTAGTTTGCCTTGTTGGGGGCGCCCCTCGGGCTGCATCATCCCCAAGCCGCTCGGGCCAGACCGAGTGGCGTGTATCTCCCTCGCGTTTATTTCCAACTATGCATTGCCTATCGCGCTTAACTGCATGGTGCCTGTCCGCGGCATCCTTTCTTCTCCATGTCGGCCACTTGCACGTTAAAGGGGGGGTGCCTGAGCATCGCGACTCAGGGCTCTTACTGGCTCTCCAGCCCTCACCCTCTGGCCTTGTCCATGGCATCGCGACCTGGCATACCAGTGACGACTGAGACAAGCTCGAGGGCCGGGACCCGAGGACGTAGAGTACCGGCATCTAACCAAATTTTGGAGGGACACATCTCAAGATACGGCCCAGTGCCAGGCGCAACCCGCCTAGAGGTAGGGCCTCGTGAGTCCCGTGCTGGCTCACGGGTGCCCAGATACACCTCACCTAGCCCTACCGTGCCGGCCACGTGTCAGGGCGGGGCTGTACACGCCCCGGGGGCTCCTCCCGGAGGGGAGCCCCCTCCCACGTATCAGTGGAAGCACCTTGCTCCGCGCAGGCTGACGACACTGCCGAGGCGCGGCTATGCCCGTACGCATACGGAAGCGCTATGCTCCGCGCTGGTGATAAACAACTGGGGGTGGCCTCCGGGCCGCATTAACCTCAGGGAGCCCAGAGCTCAGTGGCTGGCCTCGTCGCAACGCCTCCCCTCGGGAGTGCCGCGCGAGGGGGCTAGGCACGGGGGCTACGACTGGGTCACGCCCAAACGTACGCCGCCCAGCAGGCCCCCCGGTCCTGGTTCGCCGCGCATCTCTCCCCGAGCGGAGCCAAGGTATGAAGGTCGTTTGCGCGTCAAGGGGGACCCCTGAGCATCGTGACTCAGGGGACTAACTGGCTCCGTAGCCCCTCACTCCTTAGTTCCGAAAGGCTATGCTGGGTGAGGTACGCGCGGGGCCGGGCTCTGCAGACGTAGAACGGTGGCCCCGCTTACATCGCACCTCATCACCCGTTGTTTACGCGTCAAGGGGGACTCCTGAGCATCGCGACTCAGGAGCCTAACTGGCTCCGTAGCCCCTCACTCCTTAGTTCCGAAAGGCTATGCTGGGTGAGGTACGCGCGGAGTCGGGCTCTGCAGACGTAGAACAGAAGATACACCTACATCGCGCCTCCCTACTTGCTGTTCGCGCGCCAAGGGGGGCTCCTGAGCATCGTGACTCAGGAGCCTAACTTGTCACATAGCCCCTCACTCCTTTGGTCCCGTCCTGGTTTCCGGTCAGGGCTAATGCTGGGTGAGGCACGCGCGGGGCCGGGCTCTGGCGGTGCAGAACACAAGCAAGTAGGGAAGAAAAGCATAAAATTCAAGGAACTTAAAAGCAAGTATTACAGTCCATACTGTCGTCTCAGTACCAAATGCAAGTTAAAATGCCTCCCCGAGGCGTGATGCATGTGCAGGAATTGAAGGGAGAACAGGGATGGAACGGAGTCACTTGTCGGCGGTGAAGCTGTGCGGAGCGGCTTCGCCTCATGGAGCAGCGGGGCCGGCAGCGCCTTGCTTTGGCTTGGTGCTGAAGGCCCGAAACTTCCCTAGCAGCGCCTCTGCGTGCCCCTTCACGGCTTCGACAGCGGCGGCAGCACCCTCGCCGCTCACCGGTTCCAGCAGGCCGTCGAGGTCGGCGTTGGGATCACGAAGGTAGATGTGGGCGAAGACCCGCGTCAGCGCAGCAGAAGACAAGACGTGCGCCTCGGCCTCGGCCATGGGGCCGATGCCAAGGGCGACATCCCCAAGGGCCTTAACCAGGAAGGGAAGTAGCTTGGCGGGGCCGTCCCCGTCACCGGCTAGCGGGCTGTCCAGGACGCTCTCGTAAAGCATCTTCAACGAAGCACGGGCACCTTTCTCCATGTCCGCGAAGGCCACGCGATCCTCGGCAAGAACCCGGGCCTTAGCGTCTAGCTCGACCTTCGTCACCTCCAGCTCCTTCTTCAATGCGCCTAGGTGGTCGCGGCGCTTCTTGAGCTTGGCCTCCCGGTCCTCGAGCGCTGCCTCGCGCGCCTTCGCCCCCTTCTCCAACTCTTGGCGCAGGCGGACCTCCTCCGCAAGCTGGCCCCGCAAGCCTTGCAGCTCGTCCTCCAACGCCTTGCAACGATCGCGGACTTCGACCACTACCCCTAGGGCTGCGTCGCAAGCAGCCTTCGCCTCGAGGGTGGCCTCCCTCTCTCTGTCACAGGCTGTTGAGGCCTGAACCAACGCTGCCCGAATCGAAGCATCAGAGCGAATCCACCCCGAAGCCAGTTCCAGGCGCCCGGCCACCAGGCGAGGGTCGGCGCCGAGAAGATCCTGCCGCAGCCGGTCTAGTTCGGCGATGGCACGCTCCAAGATGGAAGAAGGAGGCGGAGAAACGTCGGTGCGCCCCAAGACGACAGGAGGAGCCGGTGAAGCAACGGTCAGTGGAATGGGAGGAGAAAGTAGCGGCGGCGAGGCCGCAGTGTCCTGAGGCGGAGTCCGCTGCGCCCCCACAGCCATAGCAGCGGCGCCAGACGAGGGCACCTCCGGAGTCACTTGGGCCATGGGGGCTGAGCTCGCCCCAGCCAGCTCAGCCAAGCCTCCCATGGATGCGCGGGCAGGAGAGGCCCACGCGTCACGACCTCCCTCCCCAGCAGGCGAAGGCGTCACCGCAGATGGGACATCGGGGGCTCCCTTCGGCTTCTTCGCCGCAGGCGCCAGCCTGTTGAAAAGAAGCAATCATCAAGCCTCGTCGGCGGAACGAGAAACAAAAGATCAAGGATCAAGCACTTACGGGTCTTCGCCGGTGAGCTCGAGCAGCCTCCGGCCTAACTTGAAGCCTGACAGCCGGCTGGAAGGGTCGAGCTCGGAAGCAGAAGGCGCGTCCACGGTTCGCCCCGGAGTCAGGACGGACCCGCGGGAGATCAGCCCGGTCCTGTCCTTCTTCGGGATCGTGGGCGAGCTCCCGCTACCCAGAACATCATCATCGTCATCATCATCATCATCATCATCATCATCATCGTCATCGCTCGGCGAAAGGCGGAGAGTGCGGGACACGCGCCGGGAGAGGGGAGCCCTCGACTCTCCATCAGTCGCCCCAGAGTCGGGCCCCTCTCCCCGCTCCTCTTCCTCCTCCTCATCGCTGGAGTCGCCGGAGGGCACATCCACCGGTCCTTCAGAAGCCACTGCGGGCACGAGCCCGTCCCCGTTAAAAACAGGCATGGACTTCACCACCCGCTTCCAGTCGTCACGAAGGAACAAGGGCTTGGGAGCGTCCTTCAACCTTGCCACCTCGCCCCCGACCAGAGATTGGAGGACCGCGGTCACATCCTCTTTGTCCACAGCCTCGGGGCTCGGATGAGGCCTCCACATCGGAGGAGAGCACTGCCGGAGCGGAGCCAGCTGGTGCTCCAGGAACTCCTTCAGCAGCGACGCACCGGTCAACTTCGCCGCCGCCATGTTGGCCGCCCTCAGGTCCGCGTCCATCTTCTCCAACACCAGTTTCGTGCGGGGGTCCGTGAGCTCCGCTCGGCACCATTCGCTAGAGCTCACGGGTTGCTTCGTGGGCAAGATCAGCCGAGGGTGGATGCGCCCGGCATCTGCCAAGACCCACTTGCTCCTGAAGCCCTCAATCCTCTTCCCGGGATTCGAGATGGCAATGGTGCCGCAATACGCGACGAAGCCCGCGCACGCAGAAAGAGAGCTGTCGGAGACCCGGAGGGAGAAGTAGTGGCGCATCAGGGCCACCGAAGGCTGCACCCCTACGTGGGCCTCGCGGTAGTAAGCGAAGATCGCTAGGAGGAGGACAGAGTTGGGGTGGAGATGCAGAGCCTACAAGTCGTAATGGCGGAGGACGGAGAAGAAGAACTCGGAGAAGGGAGGCACCAGGCCCGCAACAATGGAGCTTACAAAGAGAGGATAAAAGGTGCTCCCATGACCCTCGGGGGTGGCGGTGCCGGCCTTGAACACCTCCGTCCCGTTGACGCCCTGCACCGTCGCCATCCGGCACAGCCGGGCAAGGCTCGCCTTGGACACATTCCGCAGTTCCAGAGCAGGGGAATACCAAGCTTTGGCCGGAGGCTGGCGAGGCGCCATGGCTTCCTAGGTCGCGCAGCTGGAGTAGATCTGGAAGTTTAGAGGAAGAAAGGGAAGGCGCAAGAAAGGGGATCTGAGCGGCGACCGGAGAGAGCAAAAGGCGAAGTCTGGGCAGATGCCGCTCCTTTACCAACCTGCACGGTTGCTGAAGCACCCACATCCCATCAACCGCCATGCGGCGCCCAAGGCCGCAGGCTGTAGGCCCCGCGGCGCTTCGCCCTTGCCGTTTCGCCTCTCGGCACGGCTAAGCCCATGCGCGCCTCGGGCCCAGGGGCTACTGTCGGCGTTCTAGGAACGGGGGTCCCCAGACTTGCCTGCCTGCAGCCTGCGGCGTGGCTCAAATGGGGGCCCAACCTGGCCCATCTTCATCAGCACAAGACTCAAGACCCTCGCGAGGGGCCAAGCCTCGCGAGGCGGACGACACGGCGCATCCTCAGGCGCAGCCTCCTCAGGTTGGCTCATGAGGAGACGGAGATATCAAGGCGGGGTACCTCGCGAGGTGCCCGTGACGCAAGCCATGACGATCGAGGGTGCCAGGCGGGCGCCAGCGCGCGCAGCGTCCTTCTTTCCTCTTTGGTGCAAAGGGGGCAAGCGCAGCCGCGGAGTACCGAGGCATCAGGCAAAGGTTGCCATTTCGGTGCAACGAGACCAGGACCAAGCGGACTACGAGACGGAGGTCACCATGGAGCCCAGCACGGCGTCACCGTAGGGTCTTTCGCAGGCGAAGACCAACTTTAGTCAGGATAAGAGTACTTGCTGTCCCCCTTCAAATTAGCCCGCCATTGTTGGCTCCCTTCCCGCTCGATATTTGGGAAGAGGACCAGGACTCCTATAAATAGGACCGGCCACCCACGTAGCAAGGGGTTCGATCAGTTGGTAGATTAGAGAATAGGTTCGGTTCGGCGTGTGGATCTGGCTAGCAAGTAGAGAGAGTAAGAGAGAGAGGGAGAGAGAGAAGGTGACTGAACTCCTCCCAGTAGTTCGTCTCCCCAGCCAAGAACAGACCCTCGCGAGGCTGTTCTTCCTTGTATTGTTCATCATCATCAGCCCCAAGAGCAATCCACCCACCACACACTGGAGTAGGGTATTACACCACAATGGTGGCCCGAACCAGTATAAATCTTGTGTCTCTTGTGTGATTCTTTTAGTAGTTTAGATCTTTGTGAGACGGGGAGGTAGAAGGCATGATTTCCGCGCGCACCCTAGTATTCGAACCTTAAGGGTCTGCCAGAACCCGAAATCCGACAGCGGGCGACCTGCGCCGCATCAAGCAACAACCAGGAGAGACCCTGCAGAAGTACATTCAGCGCTTCAATAGCACATGGATCAAGATCCCCAAGGTGACCGATGAGGCCATCATCTCTGCGTTGTCTGATGGCGTCCGCGACGTCAAGATGAAGGAGGAGCTCGCCATCCATGAGGAGCTGTGCACGACCCTGGAGCTGTTCAACATCGCGACCAAGTGTGCTAGAGCTGTGGAGGGGTGCCTCTCCCTCCTCGAGCTCCCTACTGCAGACCCGGAGGAGAAGAAAGCCAAAGCCAAGGACGTGAAGCGCAAGGGAGCAGCCGTGCTCGCAGTGAACCAGACACCAAGCATGGCAGAGAACAACCAGAGTCATCCAAGGGCAGCCGTCCATTTTGTGCCTTCCACAACCTCAACACCCACAACACCAGTGACTGTCAAGAGCTCAGAGCCATTCGCGAAGGGTGCTTCGGTCGACGCCCCAAGCACGACGACCGGGGCTATGGCCGAGGAGGAGGACGTGGTGTTGGACGCCGGGATGACCGTGGCCCGCGCCAGGAGTGGCGCGATCGGCCTCGTGAGGACCACTGGCAGGATCAGCCTCACGAGGACGCCTGGAGGGATCAGCCTCGTGAGGATCGTCCTCAAGGCAACGCCGGACTCCCTCCGCTGCCACCACTGCCAAGAAGGAATGATGAACACCATTAGGACGAGGGGGCTGGGGGCTTCCAGGAACCACGCGCTATTGCATGCATCTTGGGCGGAGCCCAGGCCCCAGCCTCGCAGCGTATCTTCAAGCAGTTTGCTCATGAAGTGAATGCAGTCCTCCCCAAGCTTGAAGCCACGCGCCCGCTCAGATGGTCCCAGTGCTCCATTACGTTCAACTCAGCAGACCAGCTCAAGTGCGCAGCTACCGCTGGCACCCTCTCGATGCTTTGTTCCCCAATCATCAGCAGCGTGCAAGTTACCAAGACCCTCATCGACGGCGGCGCAGGGTTCAATGTCCTATCTGTCGACACGTTCGACAGCCTCCGAGTGCCGTATGACCAGCTTCAGCCCACCAAGCCTTTCTCAGGAGTGACCGATGGTTCTACCACACCGATAGGGTAGGTCCGCCTCCTTGTCACCTTCAGGGAACGCAAGAACTACCGCACCAAGCTCATCGACTCCGACGTCGTGCACATCCGTCTGCCGTACAACACCATCCTCGTGTATCCAGCCCTGACCAAGTTCATGGCAGTGACCCATCACGTCTACAATGTCCTCAAGATGTCGGGAAGCAGCGGGATCATCATGGTCACATGTGATAAAAGAGATGCGGTGTGCTCTCTCGAGCGTGCCTTCCAGGCTGCAGCAATCGATGACCTCGACAGCAAGGGCGAGGGCCCTCCTGAGGCCATCCCCAAGAAGAAGAAGCAGCTGCGATGCACAGGACCTCAGGAGGGTGACGCCACGGCCAGAGTCCCGTCAAGATCAGCACCCACTCCAGGGGCGTCTCCCTCCACTGCATAGGAAGGAGCGCCCGACGCCCTTCTCGGGCAGGGCTCGGGGGCTTTCTTCTGGAAGGCCTCAGACTTTGCCCACATCATGAGGGAGGCGCTCAGGCACCACTTGGAGGGGTGCTTCGGGGCACGTCTCCCTCAGGAGGGCACAGGGCAAGGATTGCCACCGTTCAAGAGTTCATCACCAAGACCACCTAGGAGTTGCAAGACGCAAGGGCCGTGCGTGGCGACCGCCGCTCGCGAGACGCAGCTTCCCATCTAGGCGAGGATGTCGAGCTGCGTGTTTGCATCGATGTTCCAGGGCTCAACAGGGCCGCTTCTCAGGAGCTTTTCTGGCTGTCGCGTGTGGGACGCTGCGAGGGCCCACCGCACAGCTACGTTTGCATGCCATTTGGCCTGCCAAGTGTGTCATCCACCTACCAGCACAACTTGCGGCACATCCTAGCAGATCAGGAAACCAGGCACCATGCCGTCCTGATGGAGATGGAGACAGTCCTCAAGGAACCACCTGAGCCCCCAGAGCCTCCCGAGGCTCAGAGCTCCGAAGGCTCGTGAGGAGCAACCCCTTCGCAGTGCACCTTCAGCTGCCTCAACTCTCCTTCGTTAACACGACCAGGTGACATCTTTCCAAGTTCATTTAGCTGGGAGCGCCCCTCGGGCTGCATCATTCCCAGGCCGCATGGGTCCGTCCCTGTGGCATGTATCCCTTTTCTTATGTCTTTAGCGTACCTTGTTGGGGGCGCCCCTCGGACTGCATCATCCCCAAGTCGCTCGGGCCTGGCCCAGTGGCATGTATCTCTCATGCACTTGCTTAAGCCTCCTACTCTCATGTTCGATCTACCTGTGATTACTACTTGCTCGATCGCCACCCATCATGGGGACCGCGCGCTGGCCGTCTTTCTTCAAGACCCTTCGCTTGAGTAAATTGAGCACGGCCTCTGTGCTCGGGTCCGTCCCTGCAGCATCGATAAATCCAACGGCTGAGCTCTGTCTGGCGGGCCGGCCCCGTTTACGTCACCTCCTGGGGCCGTTGGTGCTTGGCCTTCTCACGCGATAACCTCAGGAGATTCGCTCGGTGTGGGTTGTCTGAGCACCTCGCAGGTCCAGCACCGCAAACAAGAACCAAGACCAGGCGCAACCCGCGGTAGGGCTCGTGAGTCCCGCGCTAGCTCATGAGTGCCCAGATACACCTCATCTAGCCTGTCGTGCAAGCCACGTGTCAGGGCGGGGCTGTACACGCCCCGGGGGCTCTCCGTAGAGGGAGCCCCCCGCCCACACACAAGTGGAAGCACCATGCTCTACGCTAGCCGTCGACACTACCGAGGAGCGGCTATGCCCGTGCACAAGCGGAAGCACTATGCTCTACGCTGGTGATAAACAACTGAGGGCGGCTTCGTAGTCGTACCAACCTCAGGGAGCCCCAGAGCTCAGCGTCCGGCCTCACTGCAATGCCTCCCCTCAGGAGAGCGGCGTGAGGGGGCTGGGCACGGGGGCTACGCTCGGGTCACGCCCAAGCGTACGCACCCAGCCAGGTCTCCCAGACCTGGTCGTCGCACGCCCCTCCCAAGCCGAGCCTCGGTGAGGGAAAAGGTATAGAGATTGTTTGCATGTCAAGGGGGACTCCTGAGCATCGCGACTCAGGAGCCTAACTGGTCACGTAGCCCCTCACTCCTTGGTCCGTCCAGGTCTCCGGTCGGCCCAACGGTGGTTGAGGTATGCGCGGGGCCGGGCTCTGCCAACGTAGAACATCAACCTATCATCGCGTACTCTCCGTGTAAGCTGTTTGTGCGTCAAGGGGGACTCCTGAGCATCGCGACACGGTAGCCTAACTGGTCACGTAGCCCCTCACTCCTTGGTCCATCCTGGTCTCCAGTTGGCCCAACGGCGGTTGAGGTATGTGCGGGGCCGGCCTCTGCCGACGCAGAACACAAAGCAAATAGGAAAAAATCGCAAAATCTTGAAGCAAATATTACAAGACATATTGTACTCACAATATCAAATGAAAGTTTTAACGCCTCCACAAGGCCTGATACGTATTGTAGGAATGAAACAGGAAAGCAGCCACAGGTCACCCCTGGACACCGCCATCTGCAGGATCGGTGGCATCGCCGGTCGAGGGAGCTAGGATGAAGCCGCGGAACTTCTTCAGCAGGGCCTCCACCTGACCTTTCACAGCTGCGGCGGCGGCCGCACAATGCTCATCGGCTACAAGCTCCAACAACTCGTCAAGATGAGCATTGGGGTCATGAAGGTACAGATGGCTGAAGACACGCGTCAGTGTAGCTGAAGAAAGGACACGAGCCTCTGCCTCATCCATAGGGCCGATGACCTCCACGACTTCCTCAAGTGCCTTCATCAAGTGGGGAAGCAGCTGAGCAGGGCCATCCTCGTCAGTGGTCAGCGGCTTCTCCAGGCCCTTCTCGTACAGTGACTTCAGCGCCACGCTGGACCTCTTCTCAAGAAGCGAGAAGGCCTCGCGGTCTTCGTCCAGGACCTTCGCCTTGGCATCGAGCTCAGCCTCCCTCGTCTTCGCCTTCTACTCTAGTTCCTCCAGTCGGCTGCGCTCTGTAGCCTGCGCCTTCGTTGGCTCCCGCAGCTCAGCATCGCGGCCCTTGATGGCATCCTCCCAAGCCTTCATCTACTCCTCCTTCGCTTCGCGGTCGCGTGCTTCTTTTGCGCGCTCGGCGCGCAGCCTCTTCAGCTCGCCCTCTAGCTCTTGGCAGCGGTCGCGGGCAGCCTCGGCGTCCTTCATCGCCGCCTCGCGGTCGGCCGCAGCTCTGGCGGCGGCCTTCTTCTCCTTCTCGGAGGCCGTCGCGGCCTGGCTCAGCGACGCTCGAACGGCCGAGTCGGAGTGAAGCTAGCCTGAGGCCAGCTCCAGGCGCCCGGCCACCAAGTACGGGTCCGCGCCCAGGAGGTCTTCCCGCAGCTTGGCCATCCCCGAGAAGACACGCTCCAAGGTTGCGGAGGGAGCAGAAGAATTTGGGGCTAGAGGAGCAGCAGGAGGAGGAGGTGACGTTGTTGCCAGAGCCTGGAAGAGCGAGGGCTCCGGAGCCCTTGGGACCTCATCAGCAGAGCCAGGTGCTGGTACTTCTGGAGCTAGCGGGGCCACGGGGGCTGGTTCATCCTGCCGGTGCTCCTCTTGGCCTCGCGGGGGCGACCGGGCTAGGGAGGTGCGGGTGCCGTCACCTCTCTTCTCCGCAGAGGGAGGCACGGCCGCGGCATCCCCCTTCCTCTTCTTTGCTAAAGACTCCGGCCTAATCAACCAGGCGAATGTCAGAAAACAGCAAGTACAAACAGGAACAAGACGAAGATCGAAGCACTTACTGATCCACCGCGACATAGTCCACCCTCCGCTTGGTGAGCCTAAAACCCGAAAGCGTCAGAGCCTGAGGAGTGGGCACACGGGCTCCAGGAGCAGAAGGCGGCGCAGCAGTAGGACCGGAGCCGGTCCCAAGCGGCACCACGTTGGAGGCAGCATCTCGAGAGACCAGAGATGATCTACCCCTTGTCGGGATGAGGGGCAGCTCCCTCACCTCCTGGCGGGTAACGACCTCGGCATTGTCTGGTAGGGCGCAGAGGATGTCGGCCTTGATCAAAGGGGAGTTCTCCCCCATTCCCTCGGGCATCTCCTCCGAGTCCTCCTCCTCGTCTTCCACCTCGCGGGACTCATCGGAAGACACCTCCACCGGCTTCGGCGTTGCAGAGGCCCCAGCGAGCGCCGGCGGCACCAGCCCGCGCGCGTCAAAGGTTGGCCTGGAGGCGACGAATTGCTCCCAGTCCTTGCGATGGAACAAAGGAAGAAAGGCGCTCGGCGGGTACTCTTGGTTGTCCCCAACCAAGAGCGTAGAACTACAGTCAGCTCGTCATCAGGAAGGGCCACCGGGCTCAGACGAACCTTGCCTTCTTCATCTCCAAGCTTCTAAAAGGGGCGTGTGCGCGCCTGGAGTGGAGCAGCGCGCAGCGTCAAGAATTCCCTCAGGAGCATGACCCCAGTCACCTTGGCCTCCTTCGCATTGCCCGGCTTCAAATCGGTCTTCATCTGCTCCAACACCGACGACTCCCGCTCATCGGTGAGCTCTACATGACCCCACCCCTTGTCAGACTGGGGCGCCTTCGTTGGCAGTTCCAAGCATGGATGGGCGCACTTGGCACTCATCATGATCCATTTGGCCTTGATGTTGTCAACCCTCTTCCCGGTGTTCGAGATCGAATTGGCCTGGCCGGCCGCGACGGACGGCATCACCCCCAGGTACGCCTCGCAATAGTAGGCGAAGATAGACAAGAGAAGAACGGAGTTGGAATGGAGATGCAGTGCCTGCAACCCTAAGTGGTCGAGGACCTCGAAAAAGAAATAAGAAAAGGGGGGAACCAACCCGGCGGTGATGCTGCTCGTGAAGACAGGGAAGAAGGTGCTTCCCTCAGGCTCTGGCTCGTCGGAGGCAAGCCGGAGCTCCGTCCCCCGTCTCATTGCTCGCCCCGCCGTCAACAAGCACGTGGCGGCAAGGTTCTTACGTTGGGCGCATCAAGGGCTGGCTCAAACCAAGCCGGTGCCGAGGAGGACTTGACCTTGCGCGGCACCATTGGTCGTCGATGCGGAGCGAAGTTGAAGCGGATCTGGAAGCTCCGGCAGCAAGAAGCAAGAAAGGGGATCTGAAGCAAAGCGAGGAAGAAGCAATGAAGGCAAGCGCTGCCCGCGCCAGCCTTTTTGTCAAGTCGGGCAGTTGCCGAGGCAGCGTGGGGAAGTGGAGACGCCCATGTCCAATCAACCGCCACACGTCAACCAAGGTCGCAGGCTTTGGGGGCCCGCGGCACTCTGCGCTTGACCCTTTGGCTTCGCCTCGAAGCCAAGCCCAAGCACGCCTTGAGCCCGGCGGCTACTGTCGGTGTCCTAGGAACAGGGGTCCCCAGACTTGCCTGCCTGTGGCCCACGGCATGGCTGGGCTAGCAGGTTTGTATGGCCCAACTTCATCGACAAGGCATTCAAGACCCTCGCGAGGGGCCAAACCTCGCGAGGCGAATGACGCAAGACCTCCTCAGGAGAGGGCTCGCCAGGCAGGCTCACGAGGGGCGAAGAGATCAAGGCAAGGCAAATCTCGCGAGGTCCGCGTGACGTGATCCATGACGATCATGATGAGGCGGGCGCCAGCGCGCGCAGTGTCCTTGTTTCCTCTTTGGTGCCAAGGGGGAAAGCGCATGCACGGAGTATCGAGGCATCAAGCAAAGGTTTCCATATTAGTGCAACGAGACCAAGACCAGAAGGACGGCATGACGGAGGTCAGCATGGAGCCTAGGACAGCGTCATCATCAGAGCCTTTAGCAGGCGAAGACCACCTTTTGTCAGGATAACTTGTACTAGTTGTCCCCTTTCGAATTGGCTGTTGTTGTCTCCCTTCCCGCTCAATATTTGGGGAGAGGACCAGGACCTATATAAGTAGAACTAGCCACCACAGTGAGTGGAGAGAAGATCTACCTCATCACAAGTCGAAAGCAGATCCAAGATCATCTCACCCACACAAGTTCACCAAGCACAAGAACACCTCAACCTCGGGAGGATGTTCTTCCCCTTGTAACTGTTCTTTATCAGCCCAAGAGGCAATCCACCACCACCACACTGGAGTAGGGTATTACACCACAAAAGTGGCCCGAACCAGTATAAATCTTGTGTCTTTCTGTGTTGTGAGTTCGTTGCGTTCATCTGCGAGATCTTAGAGAGCTAGGGCGTGGACCGATAGGGAGAAAACCTTCACGCGCACCCCAGTGTTTGAACCTCAAGGGTTTGCCGGAACCCGTGATCCGACAGATTCGATCAAGCAGGGGGCTCCTAAGTCGGGGATGGCTCTGATTACCAACTTGTAACACCCACAATGCAGCTATATCTCCCACTTGTCGGGCACGACTTAGAGGCATAGCCGCATGGTAGATTTGTCGCAAGAGGGGTAATCTTCACACAATCCCATGTACTGAATAAGAAGGGGATAAAGAGTTGTCTTACAATCGCCACTTCAGACAAATAACAAGTTAAACATACATCATCCAGAGTACACTCAAAGTCCGACTATGGAACCAAAATAAAAGAAGACAACCCCAAATGCTAGATCCCCGATCGTCCCAACTGGGCACCACTACTGATCAACCAGAAAAGACACATAACAACGAGCAAGATCTTCATCGATCTCCCACTTCAGCTTGGTTGCGTCACCTGCACTGGTATCATCGGCACCAGCAACTGTTTGGAAGTATCTGTGAGTAACGAGGACTCAACAATCTCACACCCGCAAGATCAAGACTATTTAAGTTTATGGGTAGGATGTGGTAATGAGGTGGAGCTGTAGCAAGCACTAGTGTATATGGTGGCTAGCATACACAAATAAGAGCGAGAAAAGAAGCACCGCAACATTCGAGAAGCTAGAAGTGATCAAGAAGTGATCATGAAACTACTTACGTTCAAGCATAACACAAGAACCGTGTTCACTTCACGGACTCCGCCGAAAAGAGACCATCACGGCTACACACGCGGTTGATGCACTTTAATTAAGTCAAGTGTCAAGTTCTCTACAACCGGATATTAACAAATTCCCATCTGCCGCATAACCGTGGGCATGGCTTTCAAAAGTTTATACCCTGCAGGGATGTCCCAACTTAGCCCATCACAAGCTCTCACGGTCAACGAAGGATATTCCTTCTCCCGGAAAGACCCGATCAGTCTCAGAATCCCGGTTACAAGACACTTCGACAACGGTAAAACAAGACCAGCAAAGCCACCCGACTGAGCCGACAAATCCTGATAGGAGTGATACGTCTCCGACGTATCTATAATTTTTGATTGTTCCATCCTAGTATATTATCAACCTTGGATGCTTTATATGCATTTATATGCTATTTTATATGATTTTTGAGACTAACCTATTAACCTAGAGCCCAGTGCCAGTTTCTGTTTTTTCCTTGTTTTAGAGTATCGCAGAAAAGGAAAATCAAACAGAGTCCAATTGACCTGAAACTTCACGGAACTTATTTTTGGACTAGAAGAAGCCCACGGAGTATCGGAGTTGGACCAGGAGAGTCCCGGGCTGCCCATGAGGGTGGGGGCGCGCCCCCCTGCCTCGTGGACAGCCCGGAGATCCACCGATGTATTTCTTCCTCACATATATACCCATATACCCTAAAAACATCAGGGAACACAATAGACCGGAAGTTCCGCCGCCAGAAGCCTCCGTAGCCACCGAAAACCAATCTAGACCCATTCCGGCACCCTGCCGGATGGGGCAATCCCTCTCCAGTGGCCATCTTCATCATCCCGGTGCTCTCCATGACGAGGAGGGAGTAGTTCTCCCTCGGGGCTGAGGGTATGTACCAGTAGCTATGTATTTGATCTCTCTCTCTCATGTTCTTGAGGTGGTACGATCTTGATGTATTGCGAGCTTTGCTATTATAGTTGGATCTTATGATGTTTTCTCCCCCCTCTACTCTCTTGTAATGGATTGAGTTTTCCCTTTGAAGTTATCTTATCGGATTGAGTCTTTAAGGATTTGAGAACACTTGATGTATGTCTTGCGTGGGATACCTGTGGTGACAATGGGGTATTCTTTTTTCCACTTGATGTATGTTTTGGTGATCAACTTGCGGGTTCCGTGACCTTGGGAATCTATGCATAGGGGTTGGCACACGTTTTCGTCTTGACTCTCCGGTAGAAACTTTGGGGCACTCTTTGAGGTTCTATATGTTGGTTGAATAGATGATTCTGAGATTGTGTGATGCATATCGTATAATCATACCCATGGATACTTGAGGTGACATTGGAGTATCTAGGTGACATTAGGGTTTTTGTTGATTTGTGTCTTAAGGTGTTATTCTAGTATGAACTCTAGAGCTGTTTGTGACACTTATAGGAATAGCCCAACGGATTGATTGGAAAGAATTACTTTAAGGTGGTTTCGTACCCTACCATAATCTCTTTGTTTGTTCTCCGCTATTAGTGACTTTGGAGTGACTCTTTGTTGCATGTTGAGGGATAGTTATGTGATCCAATTATGTTATTATTGTTGAGAGAACTTGCACTAGTGAAAGTATGAACCCTAGGCCTTGTTTCAACGCATTGTAATACCGTTTACGCTCATTTTTATCATTAGTTACCATGCTGTTTATATATTTTCAGATTACAAAAACCTATATCTACTATCCATATACCACTTGTATCACCATCTCTTCGCCGAACTAGTGCACCTATACAATTTAACATTGTATTGGGTGTGTAGGGGACACAAGATACTCTTTGTTATTTGGTTGCAGGGTTGCTTGAGAGAGACCATCTTCATCCTACGCCTCCTACGGATTGATAAACCTTAGGTCATCCACTTGAGGGAAATTTAATACTGTCCTACGAACCTCTGCACTTGGAGGCCCAACAACGTCTACAAGAAGAAGGTTCTGTAGTAGACATCAAGCTCTTTTCTGGCGCCGTTGCCGGGGAGGTTAGTGCTTGAAGGTATATATTTAGATCTTGCAATCGAATCTTTTTGTTTCTTGTTTTAGCACTACTTTAGTTTATAAGAGAAAACTACAAAAATATGGAATTGAGTTTGCCTCATATGCTTCATCTTTTTAATATCTTTTGTGAGTATGATGGAAAGGAAAATTGTGCCAAAGTGTTAGAAGAAGAATGCATTAAAATGTTTGGAACTAAATCTTTGAATGATGAGCATGATTTCAATGTTGTTAGTATGAATTCCTTGAATATCCATGATGCTGATGATATGCAAAGCCACAAGCTTGGGGAAGCTATGTTTGATGAAGATGATATTTTTTTTCTCCCAAGTTTTGATGAGCAAATATATTATGATGAAAGAATGCCTCCTATTTATGATGATTATATTGATGAAAGTGGATTTGGAGAGGTCATGACTTTATTTTGTGATGAATCCACTATTCCGGAAGAGGTTCCAATTGATTATGAGAACAAAGTTGCTATCTATGATGATTATTGTGATGACTTGTATGCTATAAAGAATAATGATATCCATGAAACTTGTCATCATGATTTTAGTTTTCAATTGGATTATGCCTCACATGATAATTATTTTGTTGAGTTTGCTCCCACTACTGTTCATGAGAAGAAATTTGCTTATGTGGAGAGTATTAAAAATTCTATGCTTGAAAGATCATGAAAAGAATGCTTTATGTGATAGTTATATCGTTTAATTCATTCATGATGCTACTGAAAATTATTATGAGGGAGGAACATATGCTTTTAGGAATTGCTATAATATCAAGTTTCCTCTCTATGTGCTTAAAGTTTTGAAGTTATGCTTGTTTTGCCTTCCTATGTTAGTTGATTATTGTTCCCATAAGTTGTTTGCTCACAAAATCCCTATGCATAGGAAGTGGGTTAGACTTAAATGTGCTAGTAATATTCTTAAATATGCTCTCTTTATGTCACAATTCTTATCTTTTATGTGAGCACCATTGAAATCATCATGCCTAGCTAGGGGCGTCAAACGATAGCGCTTGTTGGGAGGCAACCCAATTTTATTTTTGTTCCTTGCTTTTTACTACTGTTTAGTAATAAATAATTCATCTAGCCTCTGTTTAGATGTGGTTTTATGCTTTTAATTAGTGTTTGTGCCAAGTAGAACCTTTGGGAAGACTTGGGGATAGTGTTGTTGATGTTGCTGTAAAAAAACAGAAACTTTAGCGCTCACAAGAATTGCTGCCATTTTTTATTGGAGAGTGCTATTTAGTTAATTATTTTTGAAGATGATTAACAGATAAATTACTCACGTCCAGCAATTTATTTTAGAATTTTTGGGGTTCCAGAAGTTTGCGTTAGTTACAGATTACTACAGACTGTTCTGTTTGTGACAGATTCTGTTTTTCGTGTGTTGTTTGCTTATTTTAATGAATTTATGGCTAGTAAAAGAGTCTATAAACCATAGAGAAGTTGTAATACAGTAGGTTTAACACCAATATAAATAAATAATGAGTTCATTACAGTACCTTGAAGTGGTGTTTTGTTTTCTTCCGCTAACGGAGCTTACGAGTTTTCTGTTAAGTTTTGTGTTGTGAAGTTTTCAAGTTTTGGGTGAAGATTCGATGGACTATGGAATAAGGAGTGGCAAGAGCCTAATATTGGGGATGCCCAAGGAACCCCAAGGTAATATTCAAGGACAACCAAAAGCCTAAGCTTGGGGATGCCTCGGAAGGCATCCCCTCTTTCGTCTTCGTTCATCGGTAACTTTACTTGGAGCTATATTTTTATTCACCACATGATATGTGTTTTGCTTGGAGCATCAATTTATTTTGTTAGGATTTTCTTGCTATTTGAATAAAATACCAAGATATGAAATTCTTAAATGCTATAAAGTCTTCATATAGTTGCATAATTATTTGACTACTCATTGATCTTCACTTATATCTTTCGGAGTAGTTTGGTGTTGCTCTAGTGCTTCACTTATATCTTTCTATAGAACGGTGGTGGTTTTATTTTATAGAAATAGATGAACTCTCATTCTTCACTTATATTATTTTGAGAGTCCTAAACAGCATGGTAATTTGCTTTGGTTATGAATCTAGTCCTAATATGATGGGCATCCAAGAGGGATATAATAAAAACTTTCATATAGAGTGCATTGAATACTAAGATAAGTTTGATACTTGATAATTGTTTTGAGATATGGAGATGGTGATATTAGAGTCGTGTATAACACCCTCGATGCGGCTATATCTCCCACGTGTCGAAGCACGACTTACAGGCATAACCGCATTGAAAGCAATGTCGCAAGTGATGTAATCTTCACACAACCCATGTAATACATAAGGGAAAGAGATACATAGTTGGCTTACAATCGCCACTTCACCCAATTACATGAATAAAGCAATACATCATCCAGATACACTCAAGGTCCGACTACGGAACCAAAATAAAAGAAGACTACCCCAAAGCTACACAGATCCCTGATCGTCCCAACTGGGCTCCACTACTGATCAACTGGAAACGGAACAACATAACGAACACGATCTTCAACGAGCTCCTCCTTGAGCTTGGTTGCGTCACCTGCACGGTTTCATCGGCACCTGCAAACTGGTTTTGGAAGTATCTGTGAGTCACGGGGACTCAGCAATCTGACACCCTCGCGATCAAGACTATTTAAGCTTATAGGAAGGGTAAAATGTATGAGGTGGAGCTGCAGCAAGCGACTAGCATATATGGTGGCTAAACATACGCAAATAAGAGCGAGAAGAGAAGGCAAAAGCACGGTCGAAAAACTACGATCAAGAAGTGATCCTAGAACAACATACGTCAAGCATTACTCCAACACCGTGTTCACTTCCCGGGCCCTGCCGAGAAGAGACCATCACGGTAACACACACGGTTGATGTATTTTAATTAAGGTCAACTTCAGGTTTTCTACAACCGGACATTAACAAATTCCCATCTTCCCATAACCGCGGGCATGGCTTTCGAAAGTTCAAATCCCTGCAGGGGTGTCCCAACTTAGCCCATCACTAGCTCTCACGGTCAACTAAGGATATTCCTTCTCCCAAGACAATCCGATCAGGCTCGGCATCCAGGTTACAAGACATCCTCGACAATGGTAAAACAAGTCCAGCAACACCACCCGAATGTGCCGACAAATCCCGATAGGAGTTGCACATATCTCGTTCTCAGGGCACACTCAGATGAAACATCCTACGAGTAAAAAAACAACCGTCAAGTTGCCCCGATGTGGCCCCGCGGTCTACTCGGTCGGACCAACACTCAGAGGAGCACTGGCCGGGGGGTTAAATAAAGATGACCCTTGAGTCTGCAGAACCCAAGGGAAAGGAAAGGCTAGGTGGCGAATGGTAAAACCAATGTTGGGCATTGCTGGAGGAGTTTTATTCAAGGCGAACTGTCAAGAGGTTCCATTATAACCCAACCGTGTAAGGAACGCAAAATCCGGGAACATAACACCGATATCACGGAAACTAGGGCAGCAAGAGTGGAACAAAACACCAGGCATAAGGCCGAGCCTTCCACCCTTTACCAAGTATATAGATGCATTAATTAAATAAGAGATATTGTGATATCCCAACAAATATCCATGTTCCAACATGGAACAAACTCCAATCTTCACCTGCAACTAACAACGCTATAAGAGGGGCTGAGCAAAGTGGTAACATAGCCAAACAACGGTTCGCTAGGACAAGGTGGGTTAGAGGCTTGGCCTAGCAATATGGGAGTCATGATAAGAAAGTGGTAGGTATCGCAGCATAGGCATAGCAAAAGAGCGAGCAACTAGCAAGCAAAGATAGAAGTGATTTCGAGGGTATGGTCATCTTGCCTGAGATCCCGCAAGGAAGAAGAATGAGTCCATGAAGGAGACAAACGGACATAGTCGAATGGGTCCTCACAAACGCAATGTAATCGTAACCAACCCGAAGAAGCAACACCAGAAAGAAGCACACAACATAGTAAACAACCAACACACGAACTTGGTATGATATGCGGGATGCGGTATGTGATGCATATGCATGATTTGGAAAGGAATGATTGAACCTAGCCTCAACTTGGAAAACCAAGAGTGCCACTGGAAAGGTGAGATGATTTCGGTTGAAATCGATATAAAGATCACCGGAATCGAATGCACGGTTTGGAAATGGCAAGCAAAACAAATATGTCACCGGTCTGCAACAATCAGCAAGTAGCCATCTAAATGCATCAAGATAAATATGCTACGGCACTCAAACATGGCAACAAAATACATGGCAGGGATCCACTCATGAAGCTTGACAAAAGATGAACACTGAGCTATGGCTAATTCATCCATTAACAGGTTCAAACAAGCATGGCAAAAGTGCAATAGATAACAGGTTTTAGACTTAGTGAAATAACAACAAATCTGGAATTTATCATCAGGAAGCAATCTTTAGAGCATGATAATAGTATGCTACAGGAACATACCATGGCAAATCAAGGCATGGCATGAAGCTACTCTAAGCATATAACAAAAGTCCCTTAGTGACCATGAGCCAAAAGGAATCAGAAAATACAATTACAAGCATGTGAACATGGCAAAAACATAAACAGATTCAGACTTGGTGAAAAACTGGAGCATGCAAAACAGTTAGCGAGTAGGCATGTTTACAAGCTCGATGCACTCACTACGAGGCATTGCATGACAAACTAAGCATACACCAATCAAGATGACAAGAAGCTAGACATGGCAAGAACAACATCATAGCATGCACCGATCAATAGCAACAACCTCGGCAAAATCGCTAAACATGTTAACAATCTGCCGGGAACATTTTATAGCAAAAGTAGAGCTCGGTTGACTCAAGCTAGGTTGCTCCATAAATGCAAACAAAGGCAAGGATGGATAGAGCACCACAATATTAACAAAACATCATTACTGATCATCCTCAAAAGAGGCATGGATCACTAGAAAACAACATGAATATATGGCATAAGAATAAAAACAGGACAAGGACTTAGTGAAATTCTAAGTCCCTGAAATCAGCATCATTGAGTAAGCTACTTTGCATGCTTGTGCTAGTCACCACAAAGATCACAAAAATACATGGCATACACCTCTGTAAAGATGGCATGGCATATCACAAAACACATGTAGAGCTCAGGATCATAGCATGCACACATAAATCATGAAAAAATGACAAAAGGCCATTTGCTGAAATAGATCTGACATATTCCTCACATAGCCCTCTTCCAATAGCATTTCGGGCATCAAGATGAGCTCAAATGAAAATGACGCAATGAGATGAAATGAGGTACTCGTCGAGGCGAACATTTTGATATGCTACACGCACGAATCGGAGCAACGGTGACAGAGTTATGGTGTGATGAAGAATGCAAAAAATATGCATAGGGAAAGACTTAGTGAAAATAGACCTCTCCGGAATCAGATCTAGGGTTTTGGTGCACGGAAGTCGAGGCAGCCGGGAACTCGTCGGAAAATTGCAGCGGCGGCAGGCGTTCGTCGGGGATGATGCCGGAGATCGCCGGGGATGCGGGAGAAGGCCGGAGGAGGACGGGAGGAAGGCAGAGCCGACTGGATCTGGGCGCGGCGCGGCCTGATCTAGCCGGGACGGCGACCGGAGCTGCTACCGCGCGGCGGAGCTCCTAGCGGCGGCGCGCGCCGGCGAGCTAGGCGGGAGGCGCGGCAGCGGTTGTGGGCGTGGAAGCGCGGGAGCGGCGCCGCGGTGGCGGCGGAGACGACGTCCGGCGAGGGCGGCTACAGTGGTGGCGGAGATGAAGTCCGGCGAGGGCGGCACCGGCGCCCGTCGGCGGCGATGGCGAGCAGGCGGCGGGGCACGCGCGGTGGAGCGGGTGGCGACAAGCGGGCCCGGCGAGGCCCGGTTCGGCCCCAGGGCGGGCTGGATCTGGGCCCCGAGCGGCGGCGATGATGTGGGGCTCTGCGTGGTGACATGGCGGGCACGGATTGGCTGAGGGCGAGGGCGCGGACATGTCCGGCGCGGGGGGATATTTGTCCGGTGGCGCCAGGACGAAGGGATCTAGGGTTAGGGGCGAAATAGACCCGGGATTGAAATGGAGGGATCTATTTATAGAGGTAGAGGGAGCGAGGAGAGTCCAAATGAGGTGCGGTTTGCGGCCACGCGATCGTGATCAAATGCTCTAGATGATGGAACAGGTTTAGGTGGGTTTTGGGCCACTTTGGAGGGGTGTTGGGCTGCAACACACATGAGGCCTTTTCGGTCCCTCGGTTAACCGTTGGAGTATCAAACGAAGTCCAAATGGTACGAAACTTGACAGGCGGTCTATCGGTAGTAAAACAAGGCCGCATGGCAAGTCTCGGTCCAATCCGAAAACATTTAACACCCGCACATGAAAAGAGGTAGAAAGGGACACCGGGTCACATAGGAGCGCCGGATTGCAAAACGGACAACGGGGAAAATGCTCGGATGCATGAGACGAACATGTATGCAAATTAAATGCACATGATGACATGATATGCAAAGCATGACATGCAAGCAATGACATGTCAACAACAGCGAATAACTAGAGGACACCTAGCACATCGGTCTCGGGGCGTTACATCGTGCTAGTTGAGTAGTTGTGAATTTGAGAAATGCTTGTGTTAAAGTTTGTGATATGATACGCTCTTTCACACATAAACCTCCTTATATCTTCCACAAAACAGCCACCATACCTACCTATTATGGCATTTCCATAGCCATTCCGAGATATATTGCCATGCAACTTTCCATCGTTCCCTTTATTATGACACGCTCCATCATTGTCATATGGCTTTGCATGATCATGTAGTTGACGTTGTATTTGTGGCAAACCCACCGTTCATAATTCTTTCATACATGTCACTCATGCATCATTGCACATCCCGGTACACCGCCAGCGGCATTCATATAGAGTCATACTTTGTTCTAGTATCGAGTTGTAATCTTTGAGTTGTAAATAAATAGAAGTGTGATGATCATCATTAATAGAGCATTGTCCCAAAAAAAGAAAGGCCAAATAAAAAAAGAAAGGCCAAATATAAAAAATATAAGGGACAATGCTACTATCCTTTTTCCACACTTGTGCTTCAAAGTAGCACCATGATCTTCATGATAGAGAGTCTCTTGTTTTGTCACTTTCATATACTAGTGGGAAATTTTCATTATAGAACTTGGCTTGTATATTCCAACAATGGGCCTCCTCAAGTGCCCTAGGTCTTCGTGAGCAAGCAAGTTGGATGCACACCCACTTAGTTTCTTTTGTTGAGCTTTCATGCATTTATAGCTCTAGTGCATCCGTTGCATGGCAATCCCTACTCACTCACATTGATATCTATTAATGGGCATCTCCATAGCCCGTTCATACGCCTAGTTGATGTGAGGCTATCTTCTCCTTTTTGTCTTCTCCACAACCACCATTCTATTCCACCTATAGTGCTATGTCCATGGCTCATGCTCATGTATTGCGTGAAGATTGAAAAAGTTTGAGAACATCAAAAGTATGAAACAATTGCTTGGCTTGTCATCGGGGTTGTGCATGATTTAAATATGTTGTGTGGTGAAGATGGAGCATAGCCAGACTATATGATTTTGTAGGGATAGCTTTCTTTGGCCATGATATTTTGAGAAGACATGATTGCTTTGTTAGTATGCTTGAAGTATTATTATTATGTCAATATTAAATTTTTGTCTTGAATCTTATGGATTTGAATATTATTGCCACAATAAAGAAGAATTACTTAGAGAAATATGTTAGGTAGCATTCCACATAAAAAATTCTGTTTTTATCATTTACCAACTCGAGGACGAGCAGGAATTAAGCTTGGGGATGCTGATACGTCTCCAACATATCTATAATTTTTTTTATTGTTCCATGCTATTATATTATCAACCTTGACTGTTTTATATGCATTTATATGCTATTTTATATGATTTTTGGGACTAACCTATTAACCTAGAGCCCAGTGCCAGTTTTTGTTTTTTCCTTGTTTTAGAGTATCGCAGAAAAGGAAAATCAAACGGAGTCGAATTGACCTGAAACTTCACGGGACTTATTTTTGGACCATAAGAAGCCCATGGAGTATCGGAGTTGGACCAGGAGAGTCACGGGCTGCCCACGAGGGTGGGGGCGCGCCCACCCCCCTGGGCACGCCCCCCTGCCTCGTGGACAGCCCAGAGATCCACCGACGTACTTCTTCCTCCCATATATACCCATATACCCTAAAAACATCGGGGAACACAATAGACCGGGATTTCCGCCGCCAGAAGCCTCCGTAGCCACCGAAAACCAATCTAGACCCATTCCGGCACCCTGCCGGAGGGTGCAATCCCTCTCGGGTGGCCATCTTCATCATCCGGTGCTCCCCATGACGAGGAGGGAGTAGTTCTCCCTCGGGGCTGAGGGTATGTACCAGTAGCTATGTCTTTGATCTCTCTCTCTCTCTCGTGTTCTTGAGGTGGTACGATCTTGATGTATCGCGAGCTTTGCTATTATAGTTGGATCTTATGATGTTTTCTCCCCCCTCTACTCTCTTGTAATGGATTGAGTTTTCCCTTTGAAGTTATCTTATAGGATTGAGTCTTTAAGGATTTGAGAACACTTGATGTATATCTTGCGTGGGATACCTATGGTGACAATGGGGTATTCTATGATCCACTTGATGTATGTTTTGGTGATCAACTTGCGGGTTCCATGACCTTGGGAATCTATGCATAGGGGTTGGCACAAGTTTTCGTCTTGACTCTCCGGTAGAAACTTTGGGGCACTCTTTGAGGTTCTATGTGTTGGTTGAATAGATGAATCTGAGATTGTGTGATGCATATCGTATAATCATACCCATGGATACTTGAGGTGACATTGGAGTATCTAGGTGACATTAGGGTTTTGTTTGATTTGTGTCTTAAGGTGTTATTCTAGTACGAACTCTAGGGCTGTTTGTGACACTTATACTAATAGCCCAACGGATTGATTGGAAAGAATAACTTTGAGGTGGTTTGGTACCCTACCATAATCTCTTCATTTGTTCTCTGCTATTGGTGACTTTGGAGTGACTCTTTGTTGCATGTTGAGGGATAGTTATGTGATCCAATTATGTTATTATTGTTGAGAGCACTTGCACTAGTGAAAGTATAAACCCTAGGCCTTGTTTCAACGCATTGCAATACAGTTTACGCTCACTTTTATCATTAGTTACCTTGCTGTTTTTATATTTTCAGATTACAAAAACCTATATCTACTATTCATATACCACTTGTATCACCATCTCTTCGCCGAACTAGTGCACCTATACAATTTACCATTGTATTGTGTGTGTTGGGGACACAAGAGACTCTTTGTTATTTGGTTGCAGGGTTGCTTGAGAGAGACCATCTTCATCCTACGCCTCCTACGGATTGATAAACCTTAGGTCATCACTTGAGGGAAATTTGCTACTGTCCTACAAACCTCTGCACTTGGAGGCCCAACAATGTCTACAAGAAGAAGGTTGTGTAGTAGACATCAAGGAGCTGCACATATCTCGTTCTCAGGGCACACCGGATGAGCACTCCATACAACTAAAACCAGCCCTCAAGTTTCCCCGAGGAGGCACTGCAAGGGGCTCTAGTTTGGACCAACACTCAGAGGAGCACTGATCCAGGGGGGTTAAAATAAAGATGACCCCCGGGCTCGCGAAAACCCAAGGGAAAAGGCTAAGATGGCAAATGCTAAAACCAAGGTTGGGCCTTGCTGGAGGAGTTTTATTCAAACCGAACTGTCAAGGGTTTCCCATAACACCCAACCGTGTAAGGAACGCAAAATCAATGAACATAACACCGGTATGACGGAAACTAGGGCGGCAAGAGTGGAACAAAACACTAGGCATAAGGCCGAGCCTTCCACCCTTTACCAAGTATATAGATGCATTAATTAAAATAAGAGATAATGTGATATCCCAACATATCCATGTTCCATCATGGAACAAACTTCAACTTCACCTGCAAGTAGCAACGCTATAAGAGGGGCTAAGCAAAAGCGGTAACAGAGCCAAACAATGGTTTGCTAGGAAGGTGGGTTAGAGGCTTGACATGGCAATATGGGAGGCATGATATAACAAGTGGTAGGTAGTGCGACATAGCGATAGAGCGAACAACTAGAAAGCAAAGATAGAAGTGATTTCGAGGGTATGGTCATCTTGCCTGAGATCCAGCAAGGAAGAAGAACGAGTCCAAGAAGTAGATGACCCAACGTAGTCGAACGAATCCTCACAACTCCGGAAAAAAAACTGAAGCTAACGAGAGAAGCAACCCGGAAAGAAGCAAGCAACATAGTAAACCAACAAGCATAAACATGGCATGATGCACAAATAAGTATGATGCATGTCCAGTTTAAAGAGGCATGGCATGGCAAAGTGCACAAACAACACTACAAATTAAGTGGAGTTCAATATGCAACGAGTTGCATATTGATGAAACACCACAATCGATTATTTAGTTCCGTCCCGTTTATGTACCCAACAATATTAAATGTTGTCAAACATCGCAAGAGGTGTAGCATAAGTAAACTAACTATTTAGGCAAGTTTAAATGAGGCCGGAAATAACAAACAAAAATTCTGGTAAATTCCCATATGCATTTAGCAAATGAAGCAAACAAAAATTTAAACATTCTTGATGTTGTTATCATGATGCGGATGACATTTGCAAGTTTTATGCAATTTTTATTAAAAGTTGACATGATGAACACCCATGATGCGGCTATATCTCCCACGTGTCAGGGCACGACTTAGAGGCATAACCGCATGGTAGGCATGTCGCAAGAGGGGTAATCTTTACACTTCCCATGTACTGAATAAGAAAGGGATAAAGAGTTGGCTTACAATCGCCACTTCACACAATACATAAATATATCATACATCATCCAGAAAACAATCAAGGCCCGACTACGAAACCAAATAAAAGAAAGACAACCCCAAATGCTAGATCCCTGATCGCCCCAACTGGGCTCCTCTACTGATCATCCGGAAAAGAAACATAGTAACGACCCGAATCCTTGTCGAACTCCCACTTGAGTTCGGTAGTGTCTCCTGCACTAGCATCATCGGCACCTGCATATGTTTGGAAGTATCTGTGAGTCACGGGGACTCGGAAATCTCACACCCTCGCGATCAAAACTATTTAAGCTTAAGGGTAGGAAAGGGTAGTGAGGTGGAGCTTCGGTAAGCACTAGCATATATGGTGGCTAACTTACGCAAATGAGAGCGAGAAGAGAAGCGAAGCACGGACGAGAAGCTAAAAGTGATCAAGAAGTGATCCTGAAGCTACTTATGTTCAAGCATAACACGAGACCGTGTTCTCTTCCCGGACTCCGCCAAAAAGAGACCATCACGGCTACACACGCGGTTGATTCATTTTAATTAAGTTAAGTGTCAAGTTATCTACAACCGGATATTAACAAAATCCCATCTGCCCATAACTGCGGGCACGGCTTTCAAAAGTTCAAAACCCTGTAGGGGTGTCCCAACTTAGCCCATCACAAGCTCTCACGGTCAACGAAGGATATTCCTTCTCCCAGGAAGACCCGGTCAGACTCGGAATCCAGGTTACAAGACATTTCGACAATGGTAAAACAAGACCAGCAAAGCCGCCCGAATCTGCTGACAAATCCCGATAGGAGCTGCACATATCTCGTTCTCACGGCACATCTGATGAGCCAGACGTCAGGTTGGCATAGACCATGGTTGTCCAGGGGGCGCCGGACATCGCTCAGGTTGACCAACACTTAGAGAAGCACTGGCCCGGGGGTTTAAAATAAAGATGACCCTTGAGTCTGCGGAACCCAAGGGAAAAGGCTTAGGTGGCAAATGGTAAAACCAAGGTTGGGCCTTGCTGGAGGAGTTTTATTCAAGGCGAACTGTCAAGGGGTTCCCTGTCACAGCCCTAGCTCTAGCATTTGCTTGTCATTGCATATGCATCCATGCATCATCTTAAATTCCAGTAAATTGAATTGAGGGAATTCTCAATCCTCATAAATCACCTCCGAAATAATCAACATTAAAAAAATCTCTTCAAACAAGCCCAAGAAAATGTTCCTGTTAATATCTAGAAATATTGGCAAGAGATAAAATTCAAACCAATATTTTTAGAATCTCGGGAATATTTATTTTGGGCCCTTGAATTAATCCAATAAATATTTGAATTGGGCTTATATTTATTATATAATAAATATATGTTCAATAATTCTAGAAATTGTTGTGTGGTTTGGGTTAAAGACCACTTAGTTCGCACAACTATTTTCATGAAGTTTTGAAGTGGTTTAGTGTTTTTGCTAAATCAGAAAACAAAGACAGAAATAGAAAACAGAAACAAATAAAAAAGGAAAGCAGAGAGAGAGAGAGAAGCCCACCTGGACCTTACCTGGCGGCCCAAGAGGCCGGCCCAGCCCACCTGGCCCCCTCCCCTGTCGTCTTCCTCCTTTGCCAGGAGGATGGGCGTGTGGCCGCCGTGCACGCACATGCGCCCCGGCCACCTCCTGCTTGCCGCTTCCCCGGCCCCCCTGGAGATGCCACGCACCTCCCTGGCACCACATCCACTTCTCCCTCCGACCCTATCCTCCTCTGCTCTCTCTACCTCCCGCGACCGAACACCACCATCGCCGCCGCTCGCTGCCAACGCGCCCACCGAGCTCGCCTGACCTCCCCACCGTATCCCAAGGCTCCGCCGCGGCTCTGCACGTCGATGAGAAGAACAAAACAAGCCCCGGGAGCCCCTCAGCCTCGCCATCGCCGTCGTCCTCATCCTCGGGAGCCGACCACCACCGTCGTCGATTCACCGGCCACAGGACATCCCCGAGCAAGCCGAACCCATCATCGTGATCACTGTGAGCTGCACCATCGTTTCCCCCTAACCCTGCGGCCTAGCGCTCGCTGTAGCGCCATTTTCCATGACGCCTGAAGCACGCCGCCGCACGAGCTCGTCACCGACGAGGCTCCGGTGGCCAATCGGCCCCGTTCATATGCCCATTGGCTTTATGAGAGCCTGCAGAACGCGTAGGTGCTACTCGTTGATCCTCCCGTGCACGGTGTCGTAGTTTTCATCGGTGCCCGAACTCCGGCGGCCGCAACCGAGCTCGCCGCCGTCGACTCCGGCCACCCCAGGCCCGGAGACCACCACCATCCGACGCGCCATCGCGCCAGCTCTCCGTAGGGCCAAAGGGCGCACCGAACGGTGCACTGTAGGCGAAACCCGAGCCACCCCGGTGCGTCTCCGCTGTGTTTTTGATCTTCGCTGGCGAAACTCCGGCGAGCCAACATGGCACACTTAGTTAAAACTAATGACGCCATTAGCTGATCACTGTGGCACTAACGGATGGGCCCCACGCACTAATTAACCCCGAAATTTATTCCCTATTTAACTTAGACTAACCCACCGGGCCCACATGTTAGGTTGACTTTGCTGACGTTGCCTTTGACCGGTCCCACCTGTCGTTGACTCGAGCCAGCACTGTGTGACTGACTAGTGTACCCCACTAGTCAGGTTTGACCTGGTCAGCCGCAGTTGACTTGTTGTGGTCAGCATGACACAATGCTGACGCAGTAAATGATTTTCTGGATTTTAAATAATTCAGAAAATTCCAGAAAATAGCCAAATTTTCTAAAATTCATAGAAAATTATCTATAACTCAGAATGAAATAAATTATATATGAAAAATTATCAGAAAAATTCAAGGAATCTGTTTATGGCATTTGCATGCATGTTTGAACAACCTAGGGTTGCTGTACAGGGCAATTTGCATAATTGACATTTAAATAAGCACATATGGAGTTTGAATTTGAAGCCTTGGTTCAAACCAACTTCATTTAATATGATTGCTAGTTGCATTAGCTCAATCAACAGCATATTGCCATGACATTATCATGCATCATAATTGTTGCATTGCATTGATTGTGTTCCTCTTTGTTTGCCGGTATTTGTCCCCTCTCAATAGACGTGGTTCCGATGATGAGTTTGATGACACCGATGAAGAACTATACTATCTTCAGAAGTGCCAGGCAAGCAAAACGCCCTTGTTCATTCCGATACAATTCCACTCTCTCGCTCCTGCTCTCTTTTACTGCATTAGGACAAGAACGATTCAACTGTTACATGCTGCGGTAGTTGAACCCCTTTCCTCTGCATGACCTGTCATTGCCATAGTAAATGGATGAAACCCACTAGCATGAGTAGGAGTTGTTTGAGCCCTGATGTGCCTACTCATTCATGCTTGTTTGTCATGCCTGCTATTGCATAGAGTTGTGTCGGGTCTGATTCATCGGGAATGAATTGGAATGGTGATGAACATGTCCTACTATGCGTGAGCTAAGTGTGTGAACATGATTTGGTAAAGGTAGCGGTGAGAGGCCATGTAGGACTACATGGTGGGTTGTCACATTGAAATCGTCCTCAGGAACTGAGATCTGTGTTTGTGATCCATGAAACAGCTACTACCACACATTGGGCCCTGAAATATGACCCCGCTCGACTTATTGACCCCTCTCGTCCTCTGTCCAGGAGTTGCAACTAGTTTCTAGTGTTTGTAGGTTATGTGTTGGCGGTCGTGCGTAGCCCTGACCATAGGTGTGGGCTATGATGCGGTAGATACACTGTGGCCGGGTATGTCGGACGCCCTTTTGGCGTCTCGGGACCCTGTACACATCATTTGGGGCCGTTGAGGACACCCCGGCCGGATTTCCTTGCGGATGGAACCCGAATAGGTGATAAACCTGGACTAGAGACTTGTGCGGTTAGTTAGGTCGTGGTCTACACCCACGTCGGCTTTCGCTTGAAGTCTGCCGAGCACATGTCGTGTGCAGACGCTAAGTGGTCGAAACATGTGTGACGAAGTACACCCCTGCAGGGTTATAAATGATCTATTCGAATAGCCGTGTCTGTGGTAAAGGACTTCTGGGTTGCCTATAACAGTTCATAGACAAGTGAAAGTGGATACTCTAAAATGCGCAAGATAAGCGTGAGTGCTATGGATGGCATTCTCGTAGGGAGACGGGAGCAGATCCATAGTGGTGTATTGATATGGTGAACATGTGGACTCGTGTGCGCCACCTCAAAAGAGTTACTTGCAGTCGTAGTTTAAGATAGCCGCCGAGTCAAAGCTGGCTTGCTGCAGTTAAACTCCACCACCCCCATGTTGATACCGATGCATATGTAGCTAGTTCTGATGTATGTCTTGTTGAGTACTTTTGTACTCATGTTTGCTTAATTTATGTTTTGCAGAGAGACTTCAGTCTCGCTAGTAGTTTCGTGTGGACTTCGACGTTTAGCTTGATACCTCAGCTATGATCTTGTGCCCTCGGCAGGATCTGGTAGATAGTCAGACTTCTCAGCCTTTTTCATTTGTAGATGTCTGTACTCAGACATGTTAAGCTTCTGCATGTGCTTTGATTTGTATGCTATGATTGTTGGGTCATGAGACCCATGTTTGTAATATCTCGCTCCTCGGAGTCTAATGAATAAATACTTGAGTTGTAGAGTAATGTTGTGATGCCATGTTGTATTTACACATATCGAGCATATTGTGTGTATGATTGAAATGCTTGGTATGTGTGGGATTCGACAATCTAGTTGTTTATCCTTGACAGTCTCTCTTATGGGGAAATGTAGTACAGTGCTTCCATGAGCCATAGTAGTCCGCTACAGCCCGGTTCACCGGAGTCCTGTTAGCCCAGCACTACTGCTCAGGACATTTGACTAGCCAGCATGTGTTTCACTTCTATCCTGTGTCTGTCCCTTCGGGGAAATGTCACGTGGTGACATCCCGAGTCCTGCCTAGCCTGCTACAGCCCGGGTTCCCGGAGTCCTGTTAGCCCAGTGCTACTGCCCGGATTCACACGCTGCTGACCGACACGCTCGATGTGATTCATGTATGTCTGTCCCCATAGGTTAGTGCCGCTTTGGGTTCACGACTAGCCATGTCGACCCGGGTTCTCTGTCATATGGATGCTAGCGACATTATCATATACGTGAGCCAAAAGGCGCAAACGGTCTCGGGCCATGGTAAGGCGACACCCATGGAAATACCGTGCGTGAGGCCGCAAAGTGATATGAGGTGTTACCAGCTAGATCGATGTGACTTGGAATCGAGGTCCTGACAGCGTTGGTATCAGAGCCTGACTGCCTGTAGGATTACCAAGCCAAACCGGTCGAAGTTGTGTCTAGAAATGCTTTAGTTATGTAGGGGAATTGATTGTGAAAGGGAACGTAACGCTCTTTTTACTCCTTTACCTTATGGCCTTCTGATCTGAGTCATCCTCTTATCTTCTACGGGGTTTAAGAACTAGGCCTTCTAATCTATCTATCAGGATGACGTGTTACTAATCCATAGACTTATAGGATTGATGGATTCAATTCTTAGTTCAGTTCCTACTATTTCTGTGTGTTGCCAGTTGATCTCGGAACCTTGATATTGTGTTGTTGAGTGGTTATGCCACCATTTTGCATGATGTCTCAAATCATTTTGCGCATTTACAGCTATTATGCTGTCCGAGTCATCCCAGGTCTCTACATAGTCTGATGCATTTACAAATCCTTTCTTTCCGTTCCCGATGTCCTTTTGGGCCAGATTAAGCACACTACACGGTCTATGAGGTACTCCGTTGCCTCGGCGTATATGTTGGAGCTACTATTATGACCCTAGGTGCCTTATGAAACCATCTAGTCATCTAGCCATGTTTGGTGTTCTAGTGTGATGATTCTGGCCACCATTCTCGAAAGGATCCCGTGATGCCACTTAGTAGTAGGCATTCTACTCCTGGGTTCTTGACCCAAGATTCACCCTACTTACCTCATGCCGATAGTGTTTGCTAGTTCCTTTAGGATATTAGTAACCTATGCATTAGTTCTCGAGGTCCGTGGTATTTCCTTCTTCCAAATACCATTAACCATCCTTCGCAGGAGTTCCTTTGAACCAAAATACCACAACCAGAATACTCTTGAGGAGTTCTCCATTCATAATTGTGATTCTGCCAGTTCTACCTTTCTACATGGGTTATCTAGAAGAAACCTATTGAACTTGGTTCGACATATTAATCCATGCATTCACAACTCAGAAAGTTATATGCTCCTTGAGTTGTCCATCTTCAGTTGTATTCCGACCATCTTCTATCAATTGATAGTCAAGAGTATGCATGCATTCATTCATCGATGCCTAATTATTCTTGTGCTCTGTCAAGTCGTTCTATTCCAGAATGACTAGGAGAAACAAGCTCCAGTATCTCATCCATTTCTAGGATTGGGTCAAAGCAGTTGTATTCCGCAGATCAAATGCCAATCCAGCTTTTGCTTTGTTCTACCTTGGGGTATTGCCATCTTTATGTCAGGATTGTCATGAGAATTGCATCACCTCTTGTGAATTCTTGATGCAGTAATACTTCTCGCTATCATTATTCATTCCTCGGTCCCGTGTTGTCGCAACCGGAATGCCGACAAGTGAATCATGATGTGTGAAATCAATACTCCTAGCAACCCCATTGCTTGGTAGTTAATGGACAATAATCTTATCCTTAGCGTGCCGATTATTAAATCATCATCCTAAGATTGATCGTGCTACCTAGTCCTTATTTCCGGTGCACTCTTCGATCAATGAGTTAGGATTGTGTCAATCCCTCACTCTTTTGATCATATCAACTTGCCCTGAAAAGCAAGGTTATTCTCGAGCTTAGTAACATATCGGTGGTTCATGACTCTCCGAATATATTCACGGAAGTGCTACCAGGTTGTCACCTGACCACTATGTTAAGTTCGTGATCAAGTTGGTTTCTTGTAAACCACCCCTTCTCCAAGAATCTGTGTTGGATATCCCTGAGCTGGTTGGTTAAGCTAAACAACAACTTGGAGAGTTGGAAGATAGAAACTTGTCTGACTTAGTTCATGTTAAGGGATATCCTTTTGTGTGTGTGTGTGTGTGCTGAAGGAAGGTGATATCTCCATCGATTGGTCCTCGTGATCAGTTGTTGGATCTATTGCCTTGTCAAAACTTTGACTTGAGTATGGGCTATCGTCAAGTCAAATCAAAACCAACGATGTTCGTAATGTTGTCTTACTCGTGGATGATCCCTTGAGAATACACCATTACATCTTTTGGTCTGATCAATGCTATCACCATGTTCACATGATGGTGGAAGTCCGGTGATTTGGAAATTCCGATGAGTTGTTGTTGAGCCCATCAGCAGCATTTTGTCTCCCCCGTGATTCATGTTAAACATTAATCTAGTGTTGGAAACTTTGTAAACAATGCCTTCATGTTCCATTCATGAAGCATATGCTTGGATGGAAGAAGTGACTTCCTTGAATTCATGTGCATTTGGTGTAAGTTGCCGCCATGAATTTGAGAAAGGTTTGTTTTGTTTCCTCTGGAATCATCCCAAGTTAGTCACGCATATGTGCGAAGTACTCTATGGTTTGATAGGTTGGCCGCCTCCATTCTGTATGTGTTCCTAGCACACCAAGCCACTGATTGATTTGTTTAAGGAAAAGAAGTTCTTTCTTAGGATCCAGACTTATGAAAGGACTTCGTTATCCTCGTTGATGGTTCCCAACCAGGACTCGGTAGTGTTTTGTTGTAAGACTACTATGTGGTCATGTTTGTCTGGGACAATGTGTTCACATGTTTGTAGCAGAACCCACTCATGTTTTGGAGCTTGCTACCAAGTTCATCTCCCGAGAATCTCGCAACACCATCTCGTTGGTTTGTGTTGCAAACTTTCCTTTTCTGGACATGCTGTCTGGAATACCCTATTACCCACCAGATCTGAATCTCAGGCAGGTATGATGGTTGGAACTATTCCAAGATCTATAATGTAGGTTCCGGGAAGGTTGATGCTCTGGCCGACACACCTAGCCGGAAGATCTATCATTGTAGTATCTTGATTGATCTATTTGACCATCTTCTCCATGAGGATTTCGTGCAACTTATTCTAGAAATTTCTCCTTAGGGTTCCTTGTGCTCTTAGTCTCTTCGATTTTACCATGACCAATCAAACAGTGGAATCACCCTCGACTGTTGAGTTCTCCTCGGTTACTAGAATCTTTCCCAGCATTAGCATTTTGTTCCTAGCTTGCACCGCCATTGTGCCAATTCCCCATGGGTTGCCCTTCTCGGTAGTTGTTGTCCAATATCATTTTCAAAAGTGGACTTGTCATGGGTCCCATCCATTTCCGGTGATAAGCAAAAATCATCCATTGCTTTGTCTTCAACAAGGTAGTCCACATCATCCATTCTGGTGTGAGTATGCCATTCTTTCGAATTCGTTCAAATGATCGTTTGTGATTGCCTTAGGGTGGTATAGATAGTTGCAATGATCTTTGAATCAAAAGTAATTCTTTTTGCCACTTAAGGGAATAATTCTACAAGTCACCTTCCCCGAGGTGTCCCGTTATGGTGTCATGGGCAACTTAACTCGTCGCTACTTTGAAACCCACGTCGCCATCTATTTAAGCATCGAATTGTTGCCTACCAATTTGAAACTTTGTCATATGTTTCTCATCCATCATCTCTGATGTGTGTTTTGTGTCTCAGCTCAAGGGATGTTTCCACGTCTCATTCCGTGAGTTGATCTTGTGTTCATTAAGATCGATGATCCATTCTTGCGAGTTTGTCTTGCTCTCTTGTCGCCATGTTGGATGAAGTTCTCGAAGGAAAGGATGTCATAATCAATATGATGTAGCATATCAACATCTCCGAGAAGGGTAGTTGGATCATGAAGATCGTGTAGCTTTGTGTCCCCATTGTCTTCTTACCTCACGTCCTGAATCTCGGGACAAGATTCTTGTTTAGTGGGGGTGAGTTGTCACAGCCCTAGCTCTGGCCTTTGCTTGTCATTGCATATGCATCCATGCATCATCTTAAATTCCAGTAAATTGAATTGAGGGAATTCTCAACCCTCATAAATCACCTCAGAAATAATCAACATTAAAAAAATCTCTTCAAACAAGCCCAAGAAAATGTTCTTGTTAATATCTGGAAATATTGCCAAGAGATAAAATTCAAACCAATATTTTTAGAATCTCAGGAATATTTATTTTGGTCCCTTGAATTAATCCAATAAATATTTGAATTGGACCTATATTTATTATATAATAAATATATGTTCAATAATTCTGGAAATTGTTGTGTGGTTTGGGTTAAAGACCACTTAGTTCGCACAACTATTTTCATGAAGTTTTGAAGTGGTTTAGTATTTTTGCTAAATCAGAAAACAAAGACAGAAATAGAAAACAGAAACAAATAAAAAAGGACAGCAGAGAGAGAGAAGCCCACCTGGACCTTGCCTGGTGGCCCAAGAGACCGGCCCAGCCCACCTGGCCCCCTCCCCTGTCGTCTTCCTCCTTTGCCAAGAGGATGGGCGTGTGGCCGCCGTGCGCGCACACGCGCCCCGGCCACCTCCTGCTTGCCGCTTCCCCGACCCCCCTGGAGATGTCACGCACCTCCCTGGCGCCACATCCACTTCTCCCTCTGACCCTATCTTCCTCTGCTCTCTCTCCCTCCCGCGACCGAACACCACCATCGCCGCCGCTCGCTGCCAACACGCCCACCGAGCTCGCCTGACCTCCCCACCGTATCCCTAGGCTCCGCCGCGGCTCTGCATGTCGACGAGAAGAACAAAACAAGCCCCGGGAGCCCCTCAGCCTCGCCATCGCCATCGTCCTCATCCTCGGGAGCGACCACCGCCGTCGTCGATTCGCCGGCCACAAGACATCCTCGAGCAAGCCGAACCCATCATCGTGATCACTGTGAGCTGCACCGTCGTTTCCCCCTAACCCCGCGGCCTAGCGCTTGCTGTAGCGCCGTTTTCCATGACGCTCGAAGCACGCCACCGCACGAGCTCGTCGCCGACGAGGCTCCGGTGGCCAATCGGCCCCGTTCATATGCCCGTTGGCTTTGTGAGAGCCTGCAGAATGCGTAGGTGCTACTCGTTGATCCTCCCGTGCAAGGTGTCGTCGTTTTCATCGGCGCCTGAACTCCGGCGGCCGCAACCGAGCTCGCCGCCATCGACTCCGGCCACCCCAGGCCCGGAGACCACCACCATCCGACGCGCCATTGCGCCAGCTCTCCGTAGGGCCAAAGGGCGCACCGAACGGTGCACTGTAGGCAAAACCCGAGCCACCCCGGTGCGTCTCCGCTGCCTTTTTGGTCGTCGCCGGCGAAACTCCGGCGAGCCAACGTGGCACACTTAGTTAACACTAATGACGCCATTAGCTGATCACTGTGCCACTCACGGATGGGCCCCACGTGCTAATTAACCCCGGAATTTATTCCCTGTTTAACTTAGACTAACCCACCGGGCCCACATGTTAGGTTGACTTTACTGACGTGGCCTTTGACCGATCCCACCTGTCGTTGACTCGAGCCAGCACTGTGTGACTGACTAGTGGACCCCACTGGTCAGCTTTGACCTGGTCAGCCGCAGTTGACTTGTTGAGGTCAGCATGACGCAATGCTGACATAGTAAAAGATTTTCTGGATTTTAAATAATTCAGAAAATTCCAGAAAATAGCCAAAACTTCTAAAATTCATAGAAAATTATCTATAACTCAGAATGAAATAAATTATATATGAAAAATTATCAGAAAAATTCAAGGAATCTGTTTATGGCATTTCCATGCATGTTTGAACAACCTAGGGTTGCTGTACAGGGCAAGTTGCATAATTGACATTTAAATAAGCACATATGGAGTTTGAACTTGAACCCTTGGTTCAAACCAACTTCATTCAATATGATTGCTAGTTGCATTAGCTCAATCAACAGCATATTGCCATGACATTATCATGCATCATAATTGTTGCATTGCATTGATTGTGTTCCTCTTTGTTTGCCGGTATTTGTCCCCTCTCGATAGACGTGGTTCCGACGATGAGTTCGATGACACCGATGAAGAACTCTACTATCTTCAGAAGTGCCAACCAAGCAAAACCCCCTTGTTCATTCCGATACAATTCCACTCTCTCGCTCCTGCTCTCTTTTACTGCATTAGGACAACAATGATTCAACTATTTCATGCTGCGGTAGTTGAACCCCTTTCCTCTGCATGACCTGCCATTGCCACAGTAAATAGATGAAACCCACTAGCATGAGTAGGAGTTGTTTCAGCCCTGATGTGCCTACTCATTCATGCTTGTTTGTCATGCCTGCTATTGCATAGAGTTGTGTCGGGTCTGATTCATCGAGAATGAATTGGAATGGTGATGAACATGTCCTACTGTGTGTGAGCTAAGTGTGTGAACACGATTTGGTAAAGGTAGCGGTGAGAGGCCATGTAGGAGTACATGGTGGGTTGTCTCATTGAAACCGTCCTCAGGACCTGAGTTCTGTGTTTGTGATCCATGAAACAGCTACTACCACACATTGGGCCCTGAAATATGACCCCGCTCGACTTGTTGACCCCTCTCGTCCTCTATCCAGGAGTTGTAACTAGTTTCTGGTGTTTGTAGGTTATGTGTTGGCGGCCGTGCGTAGCGCTGACCCTAGGGGTGGGCTATGATGCGGTAGATACACTGTGGCCGGGTATGCCGGGCGCCCGTTTGGCGTCTCGGGACCCTGTACACATCGTTTGGGGCCGTTGAGGACACCCCGGCCGGATTTTCTTGCGGATGGAACCCGAATAGGCGATAAACCTGGACTAGAGACTTGTGTGGTTAGTTAGGTCGTGGTCTACACCCACGTCGGCTTTCGCTTGAAGTCTGCCGAGCACATGTCGTGTGCAGACGCTAAGTGGTGGAAAAATGTGTGACGAAGTACACCCCTGCAGGGTTATAAATTATCTATTCGAGTAGCCGTGCCCGCGGTAAAGGACTTCTGGGTTGCCTATAATAGTTCATAGACAAGTGAAAGTGGATACTCTAAAATGCGCAAGATAAGCGTGAGTGCTATGGATGGTGTTCTCGTAGGGAGACGGGAGCGGATCCATAGTGGTGTATTGATATGGTGAATATGTGGACTCGTGTGCGCCACCTCAAAAGAGTTACTTGTAGTCGTAGTTTAAGATAGCCACCGAGTCAAAGCTGGCTTGCTGCAGTTAAACTCCACACCCCCCTGTTGATACTGATGCATATGTAGCTAGTTCTGATGTAAGTCTTGCTGAGTACTTTTGTACTCATGTTTGCTTAATTTATGTTTTGAAGAGAGACTTCAGTCTCGCTAGTAGTTTCGCGTGGACTTCGACGTTTAGCTTGATACCTCAGCTACGATCTTCTGCCCTCGGCAGGATCTGGTAGATAGTCAGACTTCTCAGCCTTTTTCATTTGTAGATCTATGTACTCAGACATGTTAAGCTTCCGCATGTGCTTTGATTTGTATGCTATGATTGTTGGGTCATGAGACCCATGTTTGTAATATCTCACTCCTCGGAGTCTAATGAATAAATACTTGAGTTGTAGAGTTATGTTGTGATGCCATGTTGTATTTACACATATCGAGCATATTGTGTGTATGATTGAAATGCTTGGTATGTGTGGGATCCGACAATCTAGTTGTTTATCCTTGGTTGTCTCTCTTATGGGGAAATGTAGTCTAGTGCTTCCATGAGCCATAGTAGTTCGCTACAGCCTGGTTCACCGGAGTCCTGTTAGCCCAGCACTACTGCTCAGGACACTTGACTGGCCGGCATGTGTTTCACTTTGTTCCTGTGTCCGTCCCTTCGGGGAAATGTCACGTGGTGACATCCGGAGTCCTGCCTAGCCTGCTACAGCCCGGGTTCCCGGAGTCCTGTTAGCCCAGTGCTACAGCCCGGATTCACACGCTGCTGACCAACACGCTCGATGTGATTCATGTATGCTTGTCCCCATAGGTTAGTGCCGCTTTGGGTTCACGACTAGCCATGTTGACCCGGGTTCTCTATCATATGGATGCTAGCGACATTATCATATATGTGAGCCAAAAGGCGCAAACGGTCCCGGGCCATGGTAAGGCGACACCCGTGGAAATACCGTGCATGAGGCCGCAAAGTGATATGAGGTATTACCAGCTAGATTAATGTGACTTGGAATCGGGGTCCTGACATTCCCATAACACCCAACTGCGTAAGGAATGCAATATCAAGGAACATAACACCGGTATGACAGAAACTAGGGCGGCAAGAATGGAACAAAACACCAGGCATAAGGTCGAGCCTTCCACCCTTTACCAAGTATATAGATGCATTAAAGTAAACAAGATATAATAATGATATCCTAACAATATCCATGTTCCAACATGGAACAAACTTCAACTTCACCTGCAACTCGCAACGCTATAAGAAGGGTTGAGCAAAGCGGTAACATAGCCAAATAACGGTTTGCTAGGAAAGGTTGGTTAGAGGCTTGTCATGGCAATATGGGAGGCATGATATAGCAAGTAGTAGGCATCGCGGCATAGCAATAGAGTGAACAACTAGCAAGCAAATATAGAAGTGATTTTGAGGGTATGGTCATCTTGCCTGCAAAGTTCTCAGAGTTGACGAAAGCTTGATCCTCGTTAGCGTACTCAACAGGTTCCTCGATCACGTACTCGTCTCCCGGCTCTACCCAAGGCAAGAACACAAGCAAAGGACCAAAAATCAATCACGGTGCAATGCGCAAGCAACATGATGCAAAACATGGCATGATATGTGAGATGTGATATGCAATGCATATGCGTGCTTCAGAAGGGAAAAATTGAACCAGGCATCAACTTGGCAAACCAAGTGTGCTGCTGGAAATATGAAATGATTTCGGTCGAAATCGATATAAAGATCACCGGAATCGTATGCACGGTTTGCAAATGGCAAGCAAAACAAGAATGGCACAGTTCTGCGATTAACACCACGATGCCATCTAGAATGCAACAAGAAACTAAGCTACTACACTCCAACATAGCAACAAAGCACATGGCAGTGATCTACTCAAGATGCTTGACAAAACATGAACACTGAGCTACGGCTAAATCACACTAGAACAGGTTCAAACAAGCATGGCAAAAGTGCAAAAGATATCAGCTCACAGACTTAGTGAAAATACTAACATGTCAGAAATTAACATCAGGAAGCACGGACAACTGCCGCCAACTCGAGGTCTTGAGTGGGGTAGTTCTTTTCGTTGGGCTTCAACTGGCGAGAGGTATAAGCCACAACTTTCTTCTCTTGCATTGACAAAGCACCGAGACCTTGCAGGGAAGCATCACAGAAAACTTCGAATGGTTTGGATTCATCGGGAGGAGTCAAAATAGGAGCTGTGACCAGCTTCTCTTTGAGGGTGTTGAAAGCCACGTCACACTCAGGCGTCCAGACATACTTGACATGCTTCTAGAGGAGGTTGGAAAGAGGCTTTGCAATCTTAGAGAAATTCTCAACGAATCTTCGACAATAGCTTGCAAGCCCAAGAAAACAGCGGAGCTACTTCACATTCTGAGGCGGTTCCCAATTCACAATTGCAGACACCTTCTCAAGATTAATAGCGATACCTTTGGCGGAGATGATATGGCCAAGGTAGAGAACCTCATCAAGCCAGAACTCACACTTGGAAAACTTCGCATAGAATTGATGCTCTCCGAGTTTGTCTAGCACCAATCTCAAATGCTTGGCATGATCCTCCTTGTTCTTGGAAAAGACCAAGATGTCATCGAGATACACCAAGACGAAATCATTTGTGTAAGGGTTGAAGATGAAGTTCATCATGCGAGAGAATGTTGGAGGAGCATTGACAAGGCTGAAAGACATGACAGTATATTCATAAGAACCATAGCTTGTTCTGAATGTTGTCTTGGGGATATCTTGTTCACGAATGCGAATCTGATGATAACCCATACGGAGGTCAAGCTTGGAGAATACTTGGGCACCTTTAAGTTGCTCGAAAAGCTCATTGATGTTGGGAAGTGGGTACTTGTTCTTTATTGTTTTCTTGTTCAATGGACGATAGACGACGCAGAGTCGTTCCATTCCATCCTTCTTGACAAAAAGAACACCACAACCCCATGGAGATGAACTCGGTCTGATCATACCCATACGCTCTTGTTCATCGAGTTGTTTCTTCAACTCCTTCAACTCTTCTGGTCCAAGCTTGTAAGGACGTTTGCAAACAAGTTCCGTGCCAGGCTCAAGATCGATAACGAATTCAACTGGCCGGTGAGGAGGCATTCCTGGAAGCTCTTCTAGAAAGACGTCTTGATATTCAGAAATGACTAGAATCTAAGAGATGGCATTCAACTCGCCCTTCTCATTGAGAGAAAACAGTTGGATGGTATCATCCCGAGCGGCATAGATGACCACATCCTCAGACGAGTGTGTCAATTGAATCTGCCTGGTAGCACAATCAAGCTGAGCCTTGTGCTTAGAAAGCCAGTCCATGCCGAGAATTAGATCAATATCCGAGTTACCAAGAACAATAGGAGAAGACAGAAACTTACATTCTCCCATCCTGATAGAAACATCTGGAACCATAGAGCTTGCATTCATGAATTTACCAGGAGAGGCAACTGATAACTGCCTAGGCAAATCTTGGAAAAGCAACTCATGCTTAGATGCAAATGGTCTTGAAATGAAACAATGCGATGCACCAGTATCAAAAAGTACTTTAGCAGGAAAGTCATTGACTGGAAGATTACCCATGATCACTTCTGAAGAATCCTCTGTCTGAGCTGCATTCATCATGTTGACCTTTGCAGACTTGGAATTATGTTTGACCACTGCATTGCTGGCAGATCTCACGGGAGGAGGAGGCGAAAGGCGCCTTTGGTTGAAGCACTTGTTTGCATAGTGCCCTTTCTGCTGACACTTGTTGCAAGTAACCTCTGAGAGAGGACGGTGATAAGGAGCACTTGACCTTGGAGTAAGAGACTTATCTTTGTTCTGATAGGCTAGGTTGGGTGGGTGGGAAGATCCATTGCCACCTTTACTCTTCTGCTGATAAGGCTGACGGAACGGAGGAGGAGGAGGCAACCAGAACTTCTGTTGCTTAGCTGCCACTTGAGTTGAAGAAGAAGATTGAACTGCATCCCTGACTCTCTTCTTAGATGTATCACACTTGAGCTGAGCAGCTTCTTGCTTTAGTGCCATGTTGTAGAATTCATCATACTTGGTCGGCTCAAAAAGCACAAGAGCTAATTGTAGATCTTCTCTGAGGCCACCTCTGAATTGATAAATCATGCTCTTTTCATCAGGGACGTCTTGTTTAGCGAAGCGAGCGAGCCTCTGAAACCGGATATTGTATTGATACACGGACATGCTGCCTTGCTTGAGATTGCGGAACTCCTCACGCTTACTCTCAGCAACACTTTGTGGAATGTGGTGAGCTTTGAAGTCTCGGCGGAAATCATCCCAGGTAATCACACGACCTCCTCTGGAATCTTTGTATTGTTGATACCACCCAGCAGCTTGGTCTTTGAGTTGAAATGAAGCAAACTTGACAAAGTCCTCAGGCCTGACACTACTACACTCAAAATGTTTGCAGATATCCACGAGCCAGTCGTCGGCATCTGTGGCCTCAACACAGTTACTGAAGGACTTCGGCTGGTTTGCGAGGAACTGATTGAGGGTAGCAAACTGAGGCTGATTGTTGCCTTGGCCTTGATTTCCTTGGTTGCCTTGCCCTTGGTTGCGCTCTTGCAAGAGTTGCAAAACCATTTGAGTGTTGGCGTTGGTGGCTACCATGACAGCTTGCCATGCCTCCGAAGGTGGAGGTGGTGGCGGAGGTTCCAGATTCTGACGCGTTGGAGGAGCCATCCTGAAGAGGTTGACATCCGTTAGCATCTTGAAAGACATATATTCAAGCTGAATCAATGGATCAAAATTGCAACATATAGCCTTAACATTCGAACAAGAATGAACGAATGAATTCCAAAGTAAATCATCACACTTCCATAAATTGAGAAGCCACTTAGATAGAGATAGATGAATAAAGAAACAAGGTATGGACATGAACAAATAATTGGTAAGGATTACCCAATCACAAACCAAATATCTACGGGAAGAAATACTGGAGCTACATGAATTCCCACCTATGAAACTCCCAAAACTTTCTGGTTATGCAATCAGGTGTTGGGGATACAGGGGAAGCATAATATCTCACCCAAAACTAGCAAATCCTACATCCAGCTGTATCCATCCTTCAACACATAACCAAGAAACCTTCAGAAATCATTTACCTCAACCTTCAAAAAGCATCCGTTATACGAGTTATGGCAATACTCCCAAACTCCCGCCCCAGTACTGGGTGGCGTCGAGGTTGTCTCACCAACAACTGCATAAAAGAGTTTTCGATGTCGGCGAACTCAGGTATTCCAGAACTGCAACGATAAAATTGTCACGACAACACCTCAGAGCTCAACTCCCCGGGACACTGCCACAACCCCTAAATGTCAGAAGGCACCAAGAACAATGTTCTCGTCACAAAACCATCGGAACGATTCCCAGATACCCGCGTGATACGAAAAAAATTAGTGAAATTTGAGGAGAGAAGAGTCAAAACTCTACGTCAGGACACCTCACCAGAGCGACGAAGGGACTGAGGAGTAAAAAGAATCCTACTCTCCGATATATATAATCCTAAGACTCAAAACATTTGTTCTAGACTCAACAACGTCAGCGATTCAATCAAGCAGGGGGCTCCTAAGTCGGGGAAGGCTCTGATTACCAACTTGTAACACCCTCGACGCGGCTATATCTCCCATGTGTCGAGGCACGACTTAGAGGCATAACCGCATGGTAGGCATGTCGCAAGAGGGGTAATCTTTACACATCCCATGTACTGAATAAGAAAGGGATAAATAGTTGGCTTACAGTCGCCACTTCACACAATACATAAATATATCATACATCATCCAGAAAACAATCAAGTTCCGACTACGGTACCAAATAAAAGAAAGACAACCCCAAATGCTAGATCCCCGATCGCCCCAACTGGGCTCCTCTACTGATCATCCAGAAAAGAAACATAGTAATGTCCTGAATCCTTTTCAAACTCCCACTTGAGTTCGGTAGTGTCTCCTGCACTGGCATCATCGGCACCTGCATCTGTTTGGAAGTATCTGTGAGTCATGGGGACTCAGCAATCTCACACCCTCGCGATCAAAACTATTTAAGCTTAATGGTTGGAAAGGGTAGTGAGGTGGAGCTGCAGCAAGCACTAGCATATATGGTGGATAACTTACGCAAATGAGAGCGAGAAGAGAAGCAAAGCACGGACGAGAAGCTAATAGTGAACATGTCCATCGGCGGAGAAGGAGCGGGGCTAGGGTTTGTCTGCGCGAAAAAAGGAGGGGATCACATATATATAGCTAGGAGGAGGTAGGAGTGTCCAAATGAGGTGTAGTTTTCGACCACACGATCGTGATCCGACGGCAGAGGACATGGAAGAGGTTTGGATGGGTTATAGGGCCGTTTTGGAGGGGTGTTGGGCTGCAACACACAAGAGGCCTTTCCGGTTACCCAGTTAACCGTTGGAGTATCAAACGGACTCCAAATGGCACGAAATTTGGCAGGCGGTCTACCGATAGTGCACCAAGGCCACTTGGCAAATCTCGGTCCATTCCAAGAATGTTTAAGACCCGCTCATGAAAATAGACAAAAGGGGTATGCCGGAGGACGTAGGAGTGTCGGATTGCAAAATGGACAACAGGGAAGATGCTCGGATGCAAGAGATGAACACGTATGCAAATGAGATGCACATGATGGCATGATATGAAATGCATGACATGAACAAAATGCAAAACGAAGACAAAACCCAACCACGAAGGGAAATCTCATAACTTAAAGCCGAAAATGGCAGAGTCGGAGTTACAAATATGGTAAGTTACATCCGGGGTGTTACACATGAACATGATATGAAGCATTTGTTTGCCATGACGGAATAAAAGAGGGTGCCATGGTGGTGAATCCAAAAATGATGCCACAGCAACATATCAATTCTGGTAACTCGATTGAGATACCGATGCAAAAGAGAAGTGTGCGGATGTGTGGAACACGCAAGAGATGGTGGGGTGGTCCCAGTTACCGGGTGTCCCACGGGTCGACGGCAGTGTCAAACGAGGGATCAACTAACGTTCACGGGCAGATACAACATCTCAACATGCATCTCATACAACACATGCATTCGTCCACGGGAGTTCGTCTCGGAGGTTATACCTTCGAAGCATGCAAACGGGACGGTTCAGGTTCGGTGCAAAGTAGAGGAAGTAGACGTTCTCGGGCATTCGTAGTGGGGGTAGTCGTTCATGTTCGGGAAGCAGTAGAGGTACGGGTCTTCGACAACAGTCGTCGTTCACGCTCTGAGTTCGTCGGTAGAGGTTCTCTCAATCTCGGCGACGGTAGTGGTATACATTTTCGTAGATGTTCGAGTCATCGGTAGCGGTACTTGGTGAATCTCGAAATGATATTGGCGTCTTCGCGCGTAGGGGTACTTGGCGTTTTCGTGTAGCCGAACTTGAGGGTCATTGACGTCAGGGTACTTAGGGTCTTCAGACTTGTCGGCTTGATGTGGTCAAAGTGGACGGCTGACAGGAGGTGCTCGTGGTCGTCGATGTTACGTGTGCGTTCATCAGAGCGGGGACTTCGTGAAAAACCCTGAAGGCGCTGCTCATTCATTTGACAAGGGGGAAACAGCAGTAGCAGCAGGCATCGCAGGAGTCAACGGGCACGGTCGTTGCTGGACTTGGGGAAGCAAGGAAGGAGCTGGGGACTTGGCGCACCGGGGACGAGTTCACTCCGGCGAGGGTGCAGAGGTCCATGGCACGGCTCCTATCGATGTGGACGAGACAAGGAGGATCTTCTGCCGTTCGTCCCGGCGCTCAACAGAGGGACGTGGGCAGGATTTGGCGGCGGGGCCCCAGCAGCAGGGAGGCGCGGCCATGGCGGGGCTTGAGCTCCTGGCGACGGCGCGAGGAGCTTGAGGGCACGGCGTGGTGAGAGGGTACTGTAGGCGGGAATGGCTGAAGATGGTGGCGGAGCCACACGGCTCGGCGGAAGCAGGGGCGGCAGAGTGCCATGGCTGATGTCGGGCCACGCTCGGCGACGGGAGGTGGTGCTGGACCCGAGCGCGGGAGGGCGGCAGAAGCAGAGGCGGGGCGGGGTGGAGCTTGAGGGCGCGGACGTGGCTCTAGCGGAGCTTCATGGTGAGACGGCCATGGCTGGCCTCGGAAGCATGGAAAGGAAGGGAAGGAGGGAAGCTGGGGACGAGCGGGATCAGGCATGGGGTGGAGGAGGATGGGGATCGAGCTGAGGCTCTCCCTGGCAGCGCTGACGTGAGGAGGAGTGGGGTCGAACGGGCTAGGGTTAAGAGGAGGGGTGGATGTGCCTAGCAGATGGGCCTAAATGGCTTGCTGGAGGTCGGCCTGGAGGCCCAGCTTGACCTTGGGCCACTTCGGTGGGAAGGTAAAAGCCAGGAGGCCTGCTTGGCTGGCCAAAAGAAAGAAAAGGGTTTCTTTTCCATATCTCAGGAAAAGAAATAGCCAAGGAATTTATTTGGAGGTTCAATAAACCTGAAGTTAACTGAAAAGGTATGTGACTACTTTGACATAATTCCAAAACTCCACAACTAGATTTGGATCAAGGGGAGAAGGATGGAGGATTTAAATAATTTAGAGACGAGAGGAGTTTCAAATGCAAGTGTGTTATGGTTAATTCCAAATTAACGGAATATTTACTATAGCTCCCTAATAATATTGAGAGGCTTTAATATGTTATAAAGAGAATCACCATCTAAATTCTCTCGGTTTAAATAGATCAAAAGATCTATGCAATTTATTTAGTTGAGTTTATAAAAATGAAATTACATGATAGCATGATGACATGATGCAATGCAAAAATAAAAGAGCAAGCAAAAGAAACACACGGCGGCAACGAAATTACTGGAAGGCATGTGGAGCGCCGGTCTCGGGGCGTCACATCCCTGCGTCCAATTCATTGCAAATCTTTGTGAGATCGTATTTGCCTAGTGAGCTGAGATGACTATTGCTCTTTCTCTATGTTGAACTCGGTCACACCGGTTTATCACTTTCGGTCAAACCAAACCAATTCGGTGCTACCGAAGTAAACAACTCGGTGTTACCGATTCAGTACTCAGAAGACAATTTGCCACTTGCACCTTGCACTTTTGTTTCAGCTCCACTCAATGATTCTTGTCCTCTGCCAACATCACATTCTATATGCTGCTTTGCTCTATGACTCAAGGACCAAACCTATTTTGACTCACACTCCAGAAGATCCCTTCTTGGAAATTGATGTCAAAGGAGGAGAGAGAGCTCACATCAAAGCTTAATCATATCAAAAGGGGGCGAGAGAGGAATCACATCAAAGGCCCCAGATGCTTGGTGTTCAAGAGGAGAGAAGTCACATGTCTTTAAGAGGGGAAAGATATGTTAGTTTGTGTTATGATTATTGTGTTTGTGATTTGATCTGTTTTGCTCTGATTTTGTTTCCCTACTTTATCCCATTATACAATAGAAGATTCAGGGGGAGACATACTGCTAGGGAAGGAAGTCCTTCAATTCATTGCATACCTTTTACCTTTGGGAACATGTCTATATCCAATAGAGTACCCAGTACTCACACTCTACATGTCATCCCAGTCTTGGTTCTCTTGTGGCTCTTTGGTTTGCTCCGTCTAGTAGTTGTACCTGTGTTATCTAACCTTGTTTACTCAAGTTCATCTCTTCCTAAGCCAGCTCAAGACCACAAGGTAAGTATATGCATCACACTCATGTGCATGAAGATTTCTTGCTAATGTACATATTGTTTGCAAGAAGGAATCATGAACATGAAGTTACACTTCACATATTCACATCATTTGCTCCGATGCATATAGCCAAGATACATGTAACACATTGCTTGCTCTGTCATGTTTATGTACTCACATGCTCTTACATTCCATATTGACAGGGTTGCATACATGTAGTGGGAGCCTATTGAAAGTGCAACTATCCCTAGGTGGTTTTGGTAATTCATAACAACATATAGCTCATTGAGCTAATGCTATTTCAAGATGATTATTTCAGGAAAGCTCAATGATTGGCATGGCATGGATGTGAAAGTGGAACGCTCAAAATGCTAAGGACAAAGAATTGGCTCAAGCTCAAAAGTTCAAGACTCTTCATTTTATATTTTAGTGATCCAAGATCACATTGAGTCTTTAGGAAAAGCCAATACTATCAAGGAGGAATGAGGTGTTGCTTAATGTGCCTCTTGCTTTATGTGCTTGGTGATATGCTCCAAAATCCTCAACCACTTTTCCATAACCACAAACGACCTAAACCCTAAGCCAAACTCGGTCATACCGATTCTTTCAATCCGGCGCCACCGAGTTTCACTTGTCATTTGCCACTGCCAAACCCTAGCAATTCGGTCCTACCGATAAGGATCTCGGTCTCACCGAGATGGGATTGCAAACTCTCTATTTCCCATTCGTAACTTTTCGGTCTCACCGAAAGAGCGAATCGGTCCCACCGAGATTGCAATGTAAACTCTATGTTTCCTACTTGTAACTTTTCGGTCTCACCGAAAGAGCGAGTCGGTCCCACCGAGTTTGCCTGACCAACTCTCTGGTTAGCTTATTGCCAAACTCGGTCTCACCGAGTTTGTGCAATCGGTCTCACCGAGATTACGTTATGCCCAAACCCTAACCGAATCGGTCCTACCGAGTTGCATGTCAGTCCCACCGAAATTCCTAACGGTCACTAGGTTTACTATTTTGGTCCGACCGAGTTTTCTGATTTGGTCCCACCGAGATTGATAAATTGTGTGTAACGGTTGGATTTTGTGTGGAGGCTATAAATACCCCTCCACCTCCTCTTCACTCGTGGAGAGAGCCATCAGAACACATACACCATTCCAACTCATATGTTCTGAGAGAGAACCACCTACTCATGTGTTGAGACCAAGATATTCCATTCAAACCATATGAATCTTGATCTCTAGCCTTCCCCAAGTTGCTTTCCACTCAAATCTTCTTTCCACCAGATCCAAATCCTATGAAAGAGAGTTGAGTGTTGGGGAGACTATCATTTGAAGCACAAGAGCAAGGAGTTCATCATCAACACACCATTTGTTACTTCTTGGAGAGTGGTGTCTCCTAGATTGGCTAGGTGTCACTTGGGAGCCTCCGACAAGATTGTGGAGTTGAACCAAGGAGTTTCTAAGGGCAAGGAGATCGCCTACTTCGTGAAGATCTACCGCTAGTGAGGCAAGTCCTTCATGGGCGATGGCCATGGTGGGATAGACAAGGTTGCTTCTTCGTGGACCCTTCGTGGGTGGAGCCCTCCGTGGACTCGCGCAACCGTTACCCTTCGTGGGTTGAAGTCTCCATCAACATGGATGTAGGATAGCACCACCTATCCGAACCACGGGAAAAACATCCGTGTCTCCAATTGCGTTTGAATCCTCAAAACCCTTCCCTTTATATTCTTGCAAGTTGCATGCTTTACTTTCCGCTGCCAATATACTCTTTGTATGCTTGCTTGAATTGTGTAATGATTGCTTGACTTGTCCTAAGATAGCTAAAAACTGCCAAGAACTAAAATTGGGAAAAGGTTAAGTTTTTATTTGGTCAAGTAGTCTAATCACCCCCCCCCCTCTAGACATACTTGCGATCCTACAAGTGGTATCAGAGCCTTGGTCTCCATTTGCCTTGATCTCCATAGCTTTTGGTGGTCATAGCCTTGGTTTCACAACCTAGGAGAGTATGGCGTCTAGCGAGGGAAATTATCACCGTAGAGGTCCTTACTTTGATGGTACTAATTTTGCTAGTTGGAAGCATAAAATGAAAATGCATATTCTTGGACATAACCCCGCCGTATGGGCTATTGTTTGTGTTGGTTTGTAAGGTGAGTTCTTTGATGGGAGAGAACCAAACCATGAAGCTACCGCGGATGAGTTGAAGATGTTGCAATACAATGCTCAAGCTTGTGATATTCTCTTCAACGGATTGTGCCCCGAAGAATTCAACAAAATCAGCCGCCTTGAGAATGCAAAGGAAATTTGGGACACTTTGATTGATATGCATGAAGGTACCGACTCCGTCAAGGAATCCAAGTTGGATGTGCTCCAAAGTCAACTTGACAAGTTCAAGATGAAGGATGGTGAAGGTGTCGCTAAAATGTACTCTAGGCTTGCTCTCATCACAAATGAGATTGCCGGCTTAGGAAGTGAAGAGATGACCGATAGATTCATCATCAAGAAGATCCTAAGAGCCTTGGATGGGAAATACGATACCGTGTGCACATTGATTCAAATGATGCCCAATTACAAAGATCTCAAGCCAACGGAAGTGATTGGAAGGATTGTTGCTCATGAGATGTCACTCAAGGATAAAGAGGAACTTCACAACAAATCAAGTGGTGCCTACAAAGCCTCATGTGAAGTCCCCACATCATCAAGTGAGAAACAAACCTTCAATGAAGAATTGAGCTTAATGGTGAAGAACTTCAACAAGTTCTACAAGAGTAGAAGCAAAGATAGAAGCTTCAAGTCAAGGTCATAAAATGACAAAAGATCTTCTAGTCGAGAGCGAAACTGCTATAATTGTGGAAGACCCGGACACTATTCCAATGAGTGTACGGCTCCCTACAAGAGAAGAGAAGATTCTCCAAAAAGAAGAAGCAAAGAATCACCACCAAAAGAGAGAATGAGTAGAGATGATCGTTATGAACGGAGATACTCACGGAGAAGCAAGGATTCGGAAAGGAAGGAAAAATCATCAAGGAGCTACACAAAACGAAGACATCAAGCTCATGTTGGTGAATGGGTATCCGGCTCCGACTCCGACAGCCACTCCGAGAGAAGTTATCACTCCGACTCCGAAGATACTCACGATGAAGGTGTTGCCGGTCTAGCACTTGTGTCAACCAACTCCTACGACATATTTGACTCACCAAATGAAGGAATTGGAAGATGCTTCATGGCCAAAGGTCCTAAGGTAACACACCCCAAGTATGTTGATTTTAATAGTGATGAAGATGACTTGTTAGGTGATGATGACTTGCGTGTTGACAACTCTAGTGATGAGTACTATGATGAAACATCAATTAATCATGCTAAAACAAATGACAATGATAAGGAGAAGATTGAGGCTCTAACTAAAGAACTAAACACTCTTAAGTTAGCTCATGAAACTATCTTCGAAGATCATCGAGAACTTTTAAGAGCTCATGAGAAATTACGCTTTGAAAAGCTCAATCTTGAGCAAGAGCATGAGTTCTTAAAAGCAATCAATGATGATCTCCGCAAGAAAAGTTCTTCTTACATTGCCAAGCGTTTACTATTATCCACTTGCATGCCTCAAGTCAAGTCTAGTAACAAGAACAAGAAAGATTCTTCCTCTAGTAGTAACAATGATCATGCTAAATCCAATATTGTTGCTTCTAGTAGTTCTCTTGATTCCACTAATGATTCTCTTAGCCAAGTTACACTTGAGCAAGAAAATAGCTTATTGAAGGGGATTATAGAGAAAAGAGTGTACAAAAGCCTTGCCGGGAGTAAGCAATTTGAGGAAATTGTGCGCAAGCAAGGAATGCACCGGAAGAATCAAGGTGTTGGTTTTGAACGAAAGTTCAATGCCAATGGAGTTGAATGGGAAGAAGATCAATACCCCAAGACAAAGTTTGTTCCTCAACAAGAGAAGTATGATACTTCTTTCAAGGGGACACAAGCTCAAGATGATCTTCCACCACAAGACTACAAGCAAAAAGGCAAGGACAAGCTTCAAGAGGAGATTGATGCATTTGAAGAAGCTCCTAAGACCTTAGTCAAGTGGATTCCCAAGACCACATCAAGTTCCACTTCATCAAGTACGACTACAACTCCAAGGATTCCCATCAAGATGGTGTGGATCCAAAAGAAGAAGAACTAGAGAGTTCTTGAGGGTGACTCCGCCAACATATTGCACTCTCATCATTTTGGCAAGAACAAGTGCAATCAACTTCCACGTCATGCACTAGTTCAAGGAGTCACAAACCCTCTTGTTGGTAAGACAAGGGACAAGGTAACCTAAAGTTTTCATGGACATCATCTTGTGTATGCATCACTCTATGTCTATGGATATCCTTGTTTGTTCCTTGTGGGACTAACCCATGTAGGTATTGAAAGTGCAATTCACTCAAATGGATAGCTCCAAGTGATCTACATCAACATTGAGCATCCACATCTTCAACATCTACATGAAGTCATCATCGACAAAACCCAAGGTTACTTCATCCCTCTTAGGGGGGGATATCACATCTAGGGGGAGCTTTACTCTAAGACTTGAGCTAAAGCAACTCTAAAGATGTGAATACAACAATGCTTTATGTAAAAGTGGTAACCCCACTTGAGCTTAAACGATGAGCATGACCTACGATCAAGTGTTCTCACTTGACTCCTAAGTCAATATACTCATATATAGATGACCTAGTCATCGCAAATTGCTTGATAGATGCTAGAATTGTTTGTGCATGCTTTGCCACATATTTCATTTGCCATCTTATTGTGTGAGCATGTTCGTTGCATATTTTACTCATTCGAGGACATCCACTTGTTGTTTTGATTGTTTGGCTTTATCTTCTTTTGCCAAGTGGATGGACAAGAATGCCTAAGAACCTCCTCTAGCTGTCTATGCTTTTCTCGTCTCAAACTCTATTCATGCTGCATCACAAAACTTGATCAAGTCAGATTCGAACCACTCTGTGTGAGGAGCGCTCGGAGTCCCCGATTCGTCATAGACTTAAAATTCCAAAACCTCTTTGTAATTCTCGGTCTGACCGATACCATACTTTCGGTCCTACCGAGATCATTAAGTTGATCTAGGTTTTCGATCTCGGTGCAACCGATTTGAACCACTCGGTCACACCGAGTTGCAATAACTGTATACAGTTTTGCATCTCGGTGCCACCGAGTTGTTCCACTCGGTCACACCAACAGGGTCGGGCTATATATAGTGACGGGCAGAATTTTGGAAATTTCTCCGAAACCTCTTCGCCCGCGCATAGCTCGCTCTGTCTCCTGGGTCTTCGGATCGTCCTCCTCGCCGCCAGCAGCCTCCAGTCGCTGGTCTCCGTCGCCGTCAACGGGATTTCTGCCCGCCGTTGCCGCCATAGCGAGTCTCCGCCGAACTAGGGTATGGACTCGATCTTTGTGCTATTCTCCAATCCGATTCCTAGCACATTGTGATCATCATGATTCTTGCCACATTTGATAAACTCCTATCCAGTCAATGAACTCGTAGATTAGGTTTAATTCGAAAATTTTAGGGTTAGGTTTCCGCCGAAACCATCTCGGACCCACCGAGTTGAAAAACTCGGTCCCACCGATTTGGCTAATGCCATTGCACAAGTAAAACTCGGTCTGACCGAGAATTACTTATCGGTGTGACCGATTTTGGAACTCTGTGAAACCCTAGCAGTCTCGGTGCCACCGAGCTGTGACTCGGTCTGACCGAGTTCACTAGTTCTGGTGCCAAAACTGCTTCGGTGTCACTGAGTTTGAAAATCGGTAGATCCGAGATGATTTCAGTGGAAAACTAAAACTAAGTTTTTGAATTATTCTTTTGCAAAAATCTCTGCATTTTGTGATGCTCATCCACTCTATCTCATCTATAATCTATTCACAGGGTTAGCAGTCAGTTTGCATCATGTCAGACCAAAGTGACAGCCAAAACCTCTCAGAGCAGCAAGTACAGTTGAGTGAGGGCACTAGCCCCTCAAGTTCCTCAGATGATGGCAGCAGGAGCACACCCAGCAACCTGCCTAAAGCTTCCACTAGACAAAGGAAGAAGAGAACTTCTGATTCTGAAGATGAAGACTATGTGGCAGAGGAAGAGGCCACATCAAAGAGAGTTGAGCCAGCTCAAGGCACAAAGCCAGGCCTGAAAATCAAAAGGCCAGCAGGCAGGCAGCCCATGTCAAAGGCTAGAGCTTCAACTGTGAAGCCTGCTCCCATTGAGCCCGTTGCTGCTGAGGGAAAAAAGAGGAAAGAAAGAGTGAAGAAGACTGTAGCCAGAGTGCTTGGGAAGGCCTCCATCATGGTAGATGAGGAGGAAGAAGAAGAGGTTGCTGCACCAGCACCCAAGGCTCCCAAGCTAATGGGAGATGCCACAAAATCAGGGGGAGCTGCTTCCAAGGCCAAGTCAGCTCCAAAGCCAAAGCCAAAGAGAAACACAAGAAGCATCCCAGCCACTGAGAAGAACAAGGCCCCAGTGCTTGAAGTTGCAGAGGAAGAAGAAGAGCATGTCCTTAGGAAGCTCAAGCCCAAGATCCCAAACCACAACGATGCTCATCCTGTGGCTGAGGATATGAAGCTCAGGAGAGATTCAGGGCTGAGGAAGTGGAGAGAAGTAGATCCGTATGCTTCTAGGAGAAGGACTGCAGTGGACTACAGATTTCATACCAAGGAGCAGCAGGATTTCTATGAGACAGTTTTGCTTGACAAGAAGCCAATTGTATGTGACATGAGATGGGTCGACTAGACCTACATGAAGGAAAATGAGGAACACTACCCTGGAGTGTATGATAGCTTTAGTGCGTGTGGAGTGGCAGACTTTGTTGGGCAGAAGCTCACAAAGTGGAACGAGGAGCTAATCATGCAATTCTACTCCACAGCACACTTCTACCCGGATGGCAGGATCACTTGGATGTCACAGGGAACAAGGTACCAATCAACTGTTGAGGAATGGGCGAAGTTGATCAATGCCCCAGAGGAGCAAGCAGATGACTTGGACATTTATGCCAAGAAGAAGATGGACCACAACACTATGTCCAACATGTACAAGGAGATTCTGAATGAAGCACTTGACATGTTCAAGTTTGGCTCAGTGCACCATCTTCTATCAGGACTGCCCACTATCAATTGGATACTGAGGCACACCCTATTGCCCAAGTCTGGAGATCACAAGATGATCAGAGTTCACGTGATCAATTTGCTTCATGTCTTTGACGTGCCTCAAAAATTCAAAGTCATGAGTCTCATAGTGGAAACAATCAAGAGGACAGCAGCAGACCAGAAGAGGAGCTGTGGATATGCCCCACAGATTCAGGAGCTCATCAACTCCAAGATGGGCACGGGCATATACCTCTTGGATAAGGAACACCTGCCCATCCGTCCAGATTTTGAAGATAATCAAGTGGTCATGACTGAGAATGAGCCATCATCTGTCCATGCACAAGCTCAGAAGGAGAAGGCGAAGAAGGAGAAAGCTGTCAGGATGCCTACTCAAGAGGAGGCATCTGATTACTTCCTGAAAACCAAACAAGAGCAGCTTGGTTACCTAATTGCGTCCACCCTGCGGATTGAGCAAGGACTTGCCACCCTGACTCAGAACCAGGCAAGCTTAGAGAGGATCATGGAACAGAGGTTCTATGACTTGGACATCAAGGTGACAGAGATACAAACTGCCATGGAGCAGCTCCAGGAGGACATGAATGAGAGGAGAGGCAGGACCACGACTGATGCTTTTGCCAGGGTGCCATGAGGTCTGAGGTCGTCTGCACTGCCAGTTGCTGACACCAGAGCTACAACGTCTGCGCCAGCCACAGCCTCAGTTCCACCAGCTCCAGCATCCACTTCAGCCTCAACTCCGACCACATCTACCGAAGGCTTCGTCCTTGGAGTGCTCCGGACTCCACCACCACCTGAAGATCAAGCCTGAGCATCAACTTAGCACTATGCATTTTCTAGGAACTTTTTGGTAACTTGTTGCCAAAGGGGGAGAAAATGTATAGATCATAGGCTTCGAGAGAGAGTGTTGCTTTTATTCTCTCTTGTTTTATTTGGTGGTTTTTTGAACTTTATTTGCTTGTGTGTGAGATACAATGCCCTTATCTGTGTGAGACATCGATGATCATGTGTTTGATCATAAGCTACACTTAATGTTTGCTTAATGGTTGCTTAAATATTATCATTCTATCTATTTTATGTGATCATTCACTATTCTTGGTGATGAGTGCATGTATTTCAATCTTATCATTTTTTAGCGCTCCACCAAGATGTATGTGACATGGAAGAGTAACCCATGATTCTAACTCCTTGTGCATTTGCAGTCCAAAGCAAATTTTAAATATGCACAAATTTAGGGGGAGCTCTTATTTGTCACATACCTCTCAAAGCGACGATATATTTCATGCTTATTATCATTTGTCGAAGCTTTGATCTATATGTTGTCCTCAATTACCAAAAAGGGGGAGATTGAAAGTGCAAATATCCCTAGGTGGTTTTGGTAATTCATAACAACATACAGCTCATTGAGCTAATGCTATTTCAAGATGATTATTTCAGGAAAGCTCAATGATTGGCATGGCATGGATGTGAAAGTGGAACCCTCAAAATGCTAAGGACAAAGAATTGGCTCAAGCTCAAAAGTTCAAGACTCTTCATTTTATATTTTAGTGATCCAAGATCACATTGAGTCTTTAGGAAAAGCCAATACTATCAAGGAGGGATGAGGTGTTGCTTAATGAGCCTCTTGCTTTATGTTCTTGATGATATGCTCCAAAATCCTCAACCACTTTTCCATAACCACAAATGACCTAAACCCTAAGCCAAACTCGGTCATACCGATTCTTTCAATCCGGCGCCACCGAGTTTCACTTGTCATTTGCCACTGCCAAACCCTAGAAATTCGGTCCTACCGATAAGGATCTCGGTCTCACCGAGATGGGATTGCAAACTCTCTGTTTCCCTTTCGTAACTTTTTGGTCTCACCGAAAGAGCGAATTGGTCCCACCGAGATTGCAATGTAAACTCTATGTTTCCTACTTGTAACTTTTCGGTCTCACCGAAAGAGCGAGTCGGTCCCACTGAGTTTGCTTGACCAACTCTCTGGTTAGCTTATTGCCAAACTCGGTCTCACCGAGTTTGTGCAATCGGTCTCACCGAGATTACGTTATGCCCAAACCCTAACTGAATCGGTCCTACCGAGTTGCATGTTAGTCCCACCGAAATTCCTAACGGTCACTAGGTTTACTATTTCGGTCCGACCGAGTTTTCTGATTCGGTCCCACTGAGATTGATAAATTGTGTGTAACGGTTGGATTTTGTGTGGAGGCTATAAATACCCCTCCACCTCCTCTTCACTCGTGGAGAGAGCCATCAGAACACATACACCATTCCAACTCATATGTTCTGAGAGAGAACCACCAACTCATGTGTTGAGACCAAGATATTCCATTCAAACCATATGAATCTTGATCTCTAGCCTTCCCCAAGTTGCTTTCCACTCAAATCTTCTTTCCACCAGATCCAAATCCTATGAAAGAGAGTTGAGTGTTGGGGAGACTATCATTTGAAGCACAAGAGCAAGGAGTTCATCATCAACACACCATTTGTTACTTCTTGGAGAGTGGTGTCTCCTAGATTGGCTAGGTGTCACTTGGGAGCCTCCGACAAGATTGTGGAGTTGAACCAAGGAGTTTGTAAGGGCAAGGAGATCGCCTACTTCATGAAGATCTACCGCTAGTGAGGCAAGTCCTTCATGGGCGATGGCCATGGTGGGATAGACAAGGTTGCTTCTTCGTGGACCCTTCGTGGGTGGAGCCCTCCGTGGACTCGCGCAACCATTACCCTTCGTGGGTTGAAGTCTCCATCAACGTGGATGTAGGATAGCACCACCTATCCGAACCACAGGAAAAACATCTGTGTCTCCAATTAGGTTTGAATCCTCAGAACCCTTCCCTTTATATTCTTGCAAGTTGCATGCTTTACTTTCCGCTGCCAATATACTCTTTGCATGCTTGCTTGAATTGTGTAATGATTGCTTGACTTGTCCTAAGATAGCTAAAAACTGCCAAGAACTAAAACTGGGAAAAGGTTAAGTTTTTATTTGGTCAAGTAGTCTAATCACCCCCCTCTAGACATACTTTCGATCCTACACCTATGCATGTTACATGTACTTCCAAAGCTTTACTTGTTATTCTCTATATCTTTATCTAAAGCTTTGATGTATGTTGTCATCAATTACCAAAAAAGGAGAGAGTGAAAGCACAAGTGCTCCCTGGGTGGTTTTGGTAATTGATGTCAACATATCTCCTATTGGACTAATGTTTTTATCTAGAATATTTTAGGCAAGTTCAACAGATGGAGTGGTATGGACAAGAAGATGTGGAACCCCTTCAAAATGCTAAGGACAAAAGATTGCTCAAGCTCTAAAGCTCAAGATTCTACATTTTAATTTTGGTGATCCAAGATCACATTGAGTCCATAGGAAAAGCCAATACTATTAGAAGGGGATGAGGTGTTGCTTAATAGCTTGCTTGCCCAAAGTGCTTAGTAATATGCTCCAAAAGCCCTCAACCACTTTCTCATATCCACATATGTTCCAAACCAAAAGTCAAACTTGGCCCCACCGAAACACTCTATCCGGCGCCACCGAGTTCACTTGACATAGCCACTGCCAAAATCCCTAATCAGTTCGATCTCACCGATGGGATCTCGGTCTCACCGAGATGGGCTTGCAAACTCTCTATTACCTATTGCAATAATTTCGGTCCCACCGAGATATGTAATCGGTCCCACCGAGTTTGCTTGACCAACTCTCTATTTTGCTTATTACCAAAATCGGTCCCACCGAGTTTATGTAATCGGTCCAACCGAGATGAGGTTTTACCCTAACCCTAGCACATCGGTCCCACCGAGTTGATCATATCGGTCCCACCGAAATGCCTAATGGTCACATTATGAACTAAGTCGGTCAGACCGAGTTTTCTGATTCGGTCCCACCGAGTTTGGTGATTTGTGTGTAACGGTTAGATTTTGTGTGGAGGCTATATATACCCCTCCACCCACTCTTCATTCGTGGAGAGAGCCATCAGAACATTCCTACACTTCCAACATTCATTTTCTGAGAGATAACCACCTACTCATGTGTTGAGACCAAGATATTCCATTCCAACCATATGAATCTTGATCTCTAGCCTTCTCCAAGTTCCTTTCCACTCAAATCTTCTTTCCACCAAATCCAAATCAGTGAGAGAGAGTTGAGTGTTGGTGAGACTATCATTTGAAGCACAAGAGCAAGGAGTTCATCATCAACACACCGTCTATTACCTTTTGGAGAGTGGTGTCTCCTAGATTGGTTAGGTGTCACTTGGGAGCCTCCGACAAGATTGTGGAGTTGAACCAAGGAGTTTGTACATGCAAGGAGATCGCCTACTTCGTGAAGATCTACCCTAGTGAGGCAAGTCCTTCGTGGGCGATGGCCATGGTGGGATAGACAAGGTTGCTTCTTCGTGGACCCTTTGTGGGTGGAGCCCTCCGTGGACTCGTGCAACTGTTACCCTTCGTGGATTGAAGTCTCCATCAACGTGGATGTACGATAGCACCACCTCTCAGAACCACGCCAAAAATCTCCGTGTCTCCAATTGCGTTTGCACACTCCAATCCTCCCTTTACATTCTCGCAACTTGCATGCTTTACTTTCCGCTGCTCATACTCTTGCCATGCTTGCTTGAAATGTATTGTGAATGTTTAAACTTGTGCTAAATCTCTACCTTAACTTGAGGAAAATAAAAATAGCTACTTTTATTTGTTAAGAGTCTATTCACCCCCCCCCCCCTCTAGACACCTCTTCTCGATCCTTTCAGGGCGTCGCCCCGAGGAAGCGGCGCCGCCTCGCCCTTCTTCAGAGTCGCTCGACTCAGCCTCCACAGGGGGGTGCCCCCAGACCTCGTAGCGACCCCGGGGGAGCGCGGGGAACCCTCGACCAAATACTCGGTGGTGGCTGCAGTGGCAGAGAGATCGCAGAGGAGCTCGCTCTATGACGGAGGAAAAGTCTCCTCTACCTCATCCACGGTTGCCTCTGAGTCCTCCTCCCCCTCCTTCTCAGAGCCCTCATTGAAGGACACTGGCACCGGGGAGCTTGGTCGGTATGAGCCCCAGCTCGTTGAAGACGGGCATGGCAACGGCCGGCTCCGCCCCATCGCCGCGGCGGTACAACGGAAGGTAGGCTGCCGGGAGGCCGCCTAGATCCTTCTCAAGCAAAGTACATATGGCCTTGCCCAGCTCCTCGCCTGCCAGGCTCCCTAGGCGCGGTAGAAGGTCGTCCTGCATTCCCTTGAAATCCCACATGGGGTGTGAGTGCGCCTGGAGCAGGGCCAAGCGCTGCCTCAAGAACTCCCTGACAATCATGGCCCCCGTCAGCGCCCCAGACTCCAGGTCTGCCTACATCATCCTCTGGACCGGCGCCGCCCAGGGGTCAGTGAGCTTCTCATGGGCCCACTGGACCATCTTCTCCGTCATCCTGGTTGGTAGCTATAGCCAAGTGTGGAGGCCCCTGGCGTCCATGTAAATCCATTTGCACCGGAAGTCCTCCACCTTCTTTCCGGCCCTCATGAGCGCATTGCCGCTATGGACCGTGGCGAAGGAGACGCACCCTGAGCGCTGGGTCGATTCGTGGATCCGGAGGTAGAAGAAGTGGCATAGAAGCGCAACGGAGGGTGCCACGCCCACGAACGCCTCGCAGTAGAAGGCGAAGATTGATAGGAGGAGGATGGAGTTGAGCTAGAGGTGTAGAGCATGGATCTGGTAATGGTCAAGGACGGAGCGGAAAAACCTGGAGAAGGGCGGGACGAGCCCCGTGAAGACGTTGTGGAGGAAGAAGGGATAAAATGTCCCAGCCAAGGTCTCCCGCTTGGTGGAACCAGCCCTAAGCACTATCTCCCTCCCCTCGTTGTCATTGCTCGCCATCAGCGGGAGCACGGCGGCAAGGTGCCCCGCCTCGGTGATGGAGGACGTACTAAGGGCTGGCCTGGGCGAGGAGGCAGTATGCACGACCGGAGCGGTGGGCTTCACCTTCTTGGTCGCCATCAACGAAGAGCTTGAGGGAAAGATTCAGCGGATCTGGAGGCGCTCTTGGTGGGGAGAAAAGGGGATCTGGAGCAAGACGAAGAGAAGGCAATGAAGGCTCAGCGGCAAGTGCCAGACTTTTGTCAGCCCGAGATGGTTGCTGAAGCAGCATGGGGAAGTGCAGGCACCCATGTCCCATCAGGCGCCATGCGTCGACTCGGTCCGCGGGTGATGGGGGCCCGCGGTGCTTCTCCCTTGCCCTTTGGCTTAGCCTCGAGGCCAAGTCTGAGCATGCCTTGGGCCTGGGGGCTATTGTCAGTGTTCTGGGAACCAGGGTACCCAGACCTGCCTGCCTGCGGTCCACGGGGTGGCTCCATCGACGGCCTAGTACATCCCGTCTTTGGCATTGACAAGACAAGACCCTCACGAGGGGCCAAGCCTCGCGAAGCGGACGATGCCAAGACCTCCGAAAGGAGCGGCCTTCCTAGGCTAGCTCCTGAGGAGCGGAGATTCCTATGCAGACCCTCACCTCATGAGGTTGAGGTGATGCAAGCCATGACGACTAAGGCGAGACGGGCGAGAGCGGGCGCAGAGTAGCGGGTTTCCTCTTTGGTGCTAAGGAGGGAAGCACAGGCGCAGGGTCCCGAGGAATCAGCCAAAGGTTTCCCTTCCCGTACAATGAGACCAAGACCGCCAGGACAGCAAGACGAATGTCATCGCCAAGCCCACCAGGGCGTCATGAGCAGAGGCTTTGCAGGCAAAGACCACCTTTCGTCATGATAAGATGTACTACTTGTCTTCCTTCAAACTTGGACACTGTGGGATCCCTTCCCGCCTTCGTTTTGGAGGCAGAGGACCGAGGCCACTATAAATACAGCTTAGCCACCACCATAGGAGGGGATCCGGAACCCGAACCCTCACTAGCTCACACCTAGACAAGAACTGACCTCCTAAGGTTATTCTTCCTCTGCACTAGTTCATCCTCAGCCCCTCGCGAGGCTAATCCACCCCAAAGCAGGAGTAGGTTCTTACACCGCAAGGTGAGTCGAACCTGGGTAAACTGTCGTGTCTCTTCCCTTTTCCGTTCATCGAGATAAGCTGTGAGAGCGAGGCATTCATTGGCTGGAGAGGTTGAGTTCTTCGCACATGCCCCTGAGTTTGAACCTTTCTTGGGTCTGCGGAGCCCTGAATCCGACAACCGAGGAGGAATGATATTGACAGCATCATGAGCTGGCGGCTTAATCTTTTGATTGTTGTCATCTTAAGCTGGCGTGTACTTGTTTAAGTTTAGCTCTTCAATGAGCTTGTAGGCCATGGGCCGCATCTCTTGGACACATTAATTGAAGTCTCTTTCTTCAAAGGTTGACTGGTCATCCTTGAATTCTGGGCACCCGATGGCTATTTCCTCCAGGTCAAGCTCAGATTACCATGCTTTGGCCCGACCAAGAGCAACGATGGCTCCGGCTCGGGCGGCTAATATTTTTTGTTCTTCAATCTGGCCTGGGAACGTTGACAGATGATCCAGAATAGTCTTGATTTGGCTCGGCGGTTTTCTGTTTCCTCCTAAAGCCACAACACTATGGAGACTGCCACTATATAACTGCTCTATTAGAGAGTAAATTGCCTTTAGCTTCAATAACATGTCTTGACCAAGACTTGCGCTCCTGGGGCCTGTTAAGAAGTTATACAAGAGTCGCCGACGAGTTAGCAATATATATATATATATATATATGAGAAGCCAGGCGGGTTACAGAATTTGCATGGTACATTATACTTACCGAAGATGGCGGCTGTCATTTGAGAGATGTGTTGTTTTAAGCCGGATAACTCTTCAGTTACCGGCTTAAGCATTAGCATCTTCGGCCTTTTTTGCTAGAGCAGCCTTGGCAGTCTCCCAAGTGGCTTTCTCAATGTCAAAACCTGCTTTAAGTTTCTCAATTTCTTCTAAAGAGGCCTTCAGCTCTGACTTGGCCTTGGAGATTTCTGTCTGCTGCAGCTTTAAACTTTTTCTTAAATCGCCAACTTGCGAATCCTTCATGTTCAATTCTGCCTGAGATAAATAAAGCAATGGTTACAATGCAAGGAGCAAGTCTGATGAGGCATGGTTAATCAAGTCCCAAGCTCATTGCAAACAATACACTTGGCACTTGGGGGCTAATGTAGTTCATTTTAATCTAATTATGACCCGACTCACTTTATTCAGTTTAAGCCGGCCCTTGGGGGCTACAAGTTTGGATTTCTTAAGTGACTATAACTCCCAGCTCACTTTATTAAGTTAAGTCGGCCCTTGGGGGCTACATGTTTGGATTTCTTAAGTGACTATAAGTCCCGGCTCACTTTATTAAGTTAAGCCGGCCCTTGGGGGCTACATGTTTTGATTTTTTTAAGTGGTTATAAAGTCCCGGCTCATTTTGTTAAAACTAAGCCGGTCCTTGAGGGTTGCAAATTGGAAACGTTACAAGTCTATAGCATACTTAGTATTTTCCGATACTCTAGACTTGGCAGCTATATAAATGCATATGGAAAGGGGTTAGCAACATACCTCATAGCGTTCCTTCATAAGGTTTACTAAGCCGGCTTCCAGGTCACGGCTAGTATGAAGGCGGTTCATATAGCCTGCATGGATGTCGCGCACTAAGGGCAGCATAGCTTTCCAAGTCCAGCTTCACCTTGCCTTTGTCCAAGGAAGGAGATTCTTCCTTGGCACCATGCTTAGCTAGCACAGTGGAAGCCCCTGGCACTGTGTGAGCCGTCCCAGTAGTGGTCACGTCATCAGAGTCCTTTTCAAGAGGGATTTTTTCAGCTGGCTTCGGAGGAGTTAGCGACTTAGGGCTCGGGGGGTCATGGCTAGCCGCCGGGTTAAATTCAGCGTCCATTTGCTTAGGGACAGTGGCATCAATTGATGGTGGCGGGTCATTAATAGGTTCTTCCGGGTCTTGAGTGAGCGCCTCAGAATTATCTGTAGACTGTTTCACTGGTTCGGCAGTTTTGGGATCCTTTGAAGACCTGCCCAGCTTTTGTTTCTTGCCTGCCTTGGCAACACCTCTGCAATAAAGATACAAAGTATATGAGTATATCATTACAAGTCATTGATAAACAAATGAAAATACTAACCCTTGGGCGATCTTGAAAGTTGGTGTTTGAGTCCCAGAAGAGTCGCCAAATGATGGAGGTGTCTTCTGATAATTTGAGTTGGAAGGATTAAGAGGTTGACGTATAAGGCCGGCTAATGGGTAAAGAGAGTCTGGGTCATGTGGCACCTCATGTCGACGCTTGCAAGGAGCAGGCGTGTTAGGTAAGCCAAAGACGAGGTCATGAGAGGCGCCACTCCAGGTCGGGTGCTAATACATCTCCAACGTATCTATAATTTTTGATTGCTCCATTCTATTATGTTATCTGTTTTGGATGTTAATGGGATTTATTTTACACGTTTATATTATTTTTGGGACTAACCTATTAACCGGACGCCCAGCCCAAATTGCTGTTTTTTTACCTATTTCAGTGTTTCGTAGAAAAGGAATATCAAACGGAGTCCAAACGGAGTGAAACCTTCGGGGACGTGATTTTTGGAACAAACGTGACGTAACGCCCCGAGACCGATGTGCCAGGTGTCCTCCAGTTATTCGTTGTTGTTGCCTTGTCATTGCTTGTGTGTCATGCATTGCATATCATGTCATCATGTGCATTTCATTTGCATACGTGTTCGTCTCATGCATCCGAGCATTTTCCCCGTTGTCCGTTTTGCATTCCAACGCTCCGTTCTCCTCCGGTGGTCATTTCTACCTTCCTTTCGTGTGTGGGGGTTAAACATTTCTGAATTGGACCGAGACTTGCCAAGCGGCCTTGGTTTACTACCGGTAGACCGCTTGTCAAGTTTCGTACCATTTGGACTTCGTTCGATGCTCCAACGGTTAACCGAGGAACCGAAAAGGCCTCATGTGTGTTGCAGCCCAACACCCCTCCATTTTGGCCCAAAACCAACCCAAACCTCCTCCATCATCTCGGTCGTTCGATCACGATCGCGTGGCCAAAAACCGCACCTCATTTGGACTCTCCTAGCTCCCTCTACCTATAAAAGAGCACCCCTCCCCGAAATTTCGGATCAATTCGCGGATGAACCCTAGCCTTCCCCTTCCTCGCGCCGCCAGACATGTCCGTCTGCACCGGACGCATCCGTCGGCCACCTCACTCCGCCCAATGGCGTTGCGCCACGTCACCTCCTCCACCGCCCGAACCAACCAGCGCCCGCCACCTCAGCGCGCCGCTCCACTCTTTCTCCACCCGCGCCGCCGCGGCCCGCGGGGCCCGAGGCAGGCCCGCCCGGGCCCGAGTTGCTCCGCCGCCTGCTCGGTTGCGCGCCCGAGTCCAGCGCCGCCACCGGGAACTCCGGCCGCCATGCGCCATGCCCAGCCGCCGTCCTTCGTCGCCGCTGCCCTCGACCGCCGCGCCAGCGCTCCGCCGCTCGTCCCCTCCACGCGAAACCGCCGCCCTGCCTCCGTTCCTCGCCGGCGACCTCGCAGCTGCCGCACGCGCCCCGATCCGGTCACCGGCCGCCGGATCCGGCCACCCCATCCTCCCGCCGGCTGTTGCTTCTTCTTCCCTGACGAATCCGGCCGACTACAGTGTCTCCGTCCGTGCCTCGGTTCGCGTGCCGGATAAACCCTAGATCTGGAGGTCTATATTTTCACTAAGTCCCCGAGTTTTCCATGTTTCATATGCCCATGTTCATCGTGTCGTAACTTTGCATCCGTAGCTCCGTTTTGGGCATATAGCATATCAAAATGTTCGTTTCAGAGAGTACATCATTTCATCTCATTGCATCATTTTCATTTGAGTTCATCTTGATGCCCGAAATGCTGTTGGAAGAATGCTATTTGAGATAATTGTCAGATCTGCTGCTCCAATTAGATATTTGTCATTTTTGCCATGATTATTGTGTGTATGATATGCCCCTGAGCTCTACATGTGTTTTGTTATATGTTTTGCCATCTATCCAGAGGTGCAACCCATGTATTTTTGTGATGTGTGTGGTGACTAGCACAAGCTTGCAAAGTAGTGCATTCGTTAATGCTGATTTCAGGGACTTAGCAATTCCACCAAGTCCTTGGTCTGTTTATCTCAATATGCCATATGTTCATGTTGTTTCCTAGTGATTCGTGCCTCTTTTGAGGATGATCAGTAAGGATGTTTTGTTAATCTTGTAGTGCTCTATCCATCCATGTCTTTGTTTGCAATTATGGAGCACCCTAGCTTGAGCCAATCGAGCTCTACTTTTGCTATTTCGTGAATCTGGGCAGATTGTCTACTTGTTAGCGATTTTGCCGAGGATGTTGTAGTTGATCCGTGCATGCTATGCTATTGTTCTTGCCATGTCTAGCTTGTATTTTGTGTGTTCTTGATGGGTGTATGCTTAGAATGTCATGACTTGCTCTGTAGTGAGTGCATGGAGCTCGTAAACATGCCTACTTGATATCTGATTTTGCATGCTCCAGTTTTCACTAAGTCTGAGAATTGATTATGTTTTTGCCATGTTCACATGCTTGCAAATGTATTTTCTGATCCCTTTTGGCTCAAGGTCACTAAGGGACTTTTGTTAAGATCTTTGAGGAGCTCCATGCCATGCTTTACTTTGCCATGTTCAGGCCCTGTAGTATATAGTTTTGATGCTCCAAAGTGTGCTATCTGATCCGAAATTCCAGGCAAGTGTTAATTTCACTAAGTCTGAAATCTGTTTGCCAAATGCATTTTTTCCATGCTTGTTTCAACCTGTTAATGGATGACTTAGCCGAAGCTCAGTGTTCATCTTTTGTTAAGAATCATGAATGGATCCCTGCCATGTATTTTGTTGTCATGTTTGGGTGCTGTAGCATGTTCCTCTTGTTGCATTTAGATGGCTACTTGTTGTTTATCGCAGACCGGTGTCATATTTGAATTGCTTGCCATTTCCAAACCGTGCATCCGATTCCGGTGATCTTTATATCGATTTCAACCAAAATCACCTCACCTTACCAGTGGCACTCTTGGATTTCCAAGTTGAGGTAGGTTCAATCATTCCTTTGCAAATCATGCATATGCATCGCATACCGCATCTCGCATATCATACCATGCTCATGTGTGGTTTGTTTACTATGTTGTGTGTTTCTTTCCGGTGTTTGCTTCTTCGGGTTGGTTCCGGTAACGTCGCGTTTGTGAGGACCCGTTCTTCTGCGTCCGTTTGTCTTCTTCATGGACTCGTTCTTCTTCCTTGCGGGATTTCAGGCAAGATGATCATACCCTCGAAATCACTTCTATCTTTGCTTGCTTAGTTGCTCGCTCTTTTGCTATGCCTATGCTGTGATACCTACCACTTGCTTATCATGCCACCCATATTGTTGAACCAAGCCTCTAACCCACCTTGTCCTAGCAAACCGTTGTTTGGCTATGTTACCGCTTTGCTCAACCCCTCTTATAGCGTTGTTAGTTGCAGGTGAAGATTGAAGTTGTTCCTTGTGGGAACATGGAGATGTTGTTCCTTGTTGGAACATGTTTACTTGTTGGGATATCACAATATATCTTATTTAATTAATGCATCTATATACTTGGTAAAGGGTGGAAGGCTCGGCCTTATGCCTGGTGTTTTGTTCCACTCTTGCCGCCCTAGTTTCCGTCATATCGGTGTTATGTTCCCGGATTTTGCGTTCCTTACGCGGTTGGGTAATAATGGGAACCCCTTGACAATTCACCTTGAGTAAAGCTCTTCCAGCAATGCCCACCATTGGTTTTACCATTCGCCACCTAGCCTTTTCTTTTCCCTTGGGAGTCGCGCTCCTGAGGGTCATCATTATTTTACCCCCCCGGGCCAGTGCTCCTCTGAGAGTTGGTCCAACCTGTCGGCTGCCGGTGGCCACCAGGGGCAACTCTGGGCTAGCTTACCCATACCTAGGACAATCTGAGTGTGCCCTGAGAAAGAGATATGTGCAGCTCCTATCGGGATTTGTTGGCACATTCGGGCGGTGTTGCAGGTTTAGTTTTACCTTGTCGAAATGTCTTGTAACCGGGATTCCGAGTCTGATCGGGTCTTCCCACTGGAAGGAATATCCTTCGTTGACCGTGAGAGCTTGTGATGGGCTAAGTTGGGACACCCCTACAGGGATTTGATCTTTCGAAAGCCGTGCCCGCGGTTATGAGCAGATGGGAATTTGTTAACGTCCGGTTGTAGAAAACCTGAAGTTGACCTTAATTAAAATGCATCAACCGCGCGTGTAACCGTGATGGTCTCTTCTCGGCGGGGTCCGGGAAGTGAACACGTTGTTGGAGTTATGCTTAACGTAGGTTGTTCTAGGATCACTTCTTGATCATACTTTTATCGACCGTGCTTTGCCTTCTCTTCTCGCTCTCATTTGCATATGATAGCCACCATATTTGCTAGTCGCTTGCTGCAGCTCCACCTCATACCCTTTACCTTACCCATAAGCTTAAATAGTCTTGATCGCGAGGGTGCGAGATTGCTCAGTCCCCGTGGCTCACAGATACTTCCAAAACCAGCTTGCAGGTGCCGATGAGTCCGTGCAGATGACGCAACCCAGCTCTGGAGGAGCTCACAGAAGATCTTGTCCTTTGTGTTGTTCCGTTCTAGTTGATCAGTAGTGGAGCCCAGTTGGGGTTGATCGGGGATCTGTGTAGCATTTGGCGTAGTCTTCTTTTATTTTGGTTCTGTAGTCGGAGCTTGATTGTATTTGGATGTTGTAATGCTTTATTCATGTAACTGTGTGAAGTGGCGATTGTAAGCCAACTATGTATCTCTTTCCCTTATGTATTACATGGGTTGTGTGAAGATTACCTCACTTGCGACATTGATTTCAATGCGGTTATGCCTCTAAGTCGTGCTTCGACACGTGGGAGATATAGCCGCATCGTGGGCGTTACAAGTTGGTATCAGAGCCTTCCCCGACCTTAGGAGCCCCCACTGCTTGATCGTTTTTAGCAGCCGTTGTTGAGTCTAGAAAAATGTTTTGAGTCATTTAGGAATTATATACCGGAGAGTTAGGAATTCTTTTTACTTCCCAGTCCCTTCATCGCTCTGGTAAGGCATCCTGACGTAGAGTTTTGACTCTTCTATTCTCAAATTTCACTAAAAAAATTTAGGATCACGCGGGTATGTTGGAATCATTCCGATCGATTTGTGATGAGAACATTGTTCTTGGTGCCTCCTGTCTTTAGGGGTTGTGGCAGTGTCCCGGGGAGTTGAGCTTCGAGGTGTTGTCGTCACAATTTTATCGTTGCAGTTCTGGAATACCTGAGTTTAGTTCGCCGACATCGAAAATCTCTTTTATGCAGTTGTTGGTGAGATAACCTCGACGCCACCCAGTACTGGGGCGGGAGTTCGGGAGTATCACCATAACTTGTATAACGGATGCTTTTCGAAGGTTGAGTTAGATGATTTCCGAAGGTTTCTTGGTTATGTGTTGAAGGATGGATACAGCTGGATGTAGGATTTGCTAGTTTTGGGTGAGATATTATGCTTCCCCTGTATCCCCAACACCTGATTGCATAACCGGAAAATTTCGGGAGTTTATAAGTGTGAATTCAAGTAGCTTTTAGGATATCTTTCCGACATATGTATGATATGAAATTGGGGTTCGACGTCTAGTGGTCCGCCTATTCACGGTTGGTTTTACAGTGGTCTCGTTGTGTCTTAAAGAGTCCTTGGCTATGCCGACTCAGGGATGCTTCATATGTCATGTGCACTGCCTTGTACATGATGGTGTTGTACAATCGAGCCCGTGTAGGCCCCACCACGAAAATTTCGGACAAAATCTCTATCATATGTTTGTTCTGGCTTATTCTGCAAGCCAATCCTTTTGTTTTCTTTTGAGTTGTGGTATTCGAGTTGCTTAAATGTCAAGTGTTGATTCCATACCTTTCCTAAACGGTGTTGTCATATTCCTATGTGGATACTAATCCTTCTCGATAATCGAGTGTGTCATATCACTCCTTTCAACCGGCGTGTTTCTCTTCAAGTGGATCCGATCATTTCAACATCCGCAAGATCAATTCTAAGTTTCTCAACGGTGTTCATTTCATCCATTCCAAATTGTCTTTGTTTTTCCCACCCTCCCACCCTTTTTATTCAAGGACTCAGATTTCCTAATCAACTATCATGTTATTGATGAGAAGTCTCTCCATTCTTTTCCGTCCATGTTCTTATCCGGTGATTCTCATGAAGATGCTAAGGAAGCTACAAGTTCGTCATTCCTCATTCCTTTTCTTCTCCGGTGGTTTCAAGTCAAGCTTTGTTGATCATACCCTGTCCTCATGTCAATGCTTTCTCATGCTGGTGCAATTCTCAATCGTTCACCTCTCGCTATTCTATTGTTCCGGAGTGCTGAAGATATCTCGAAGATTCGTGTTTCCACTCTACATTCATTCAAGATCTTTCGTGGTTGTTTTCCTCATTCAAGCCATTAATTCAACCGGTGCAACCTCTCTTTTAAATCATTTCAACGGTGTTTCTTTCGAGTGGGCCCTAACCCACAGGTCTTTTCCCAGGATCTTACCCAACTCTTCGAATTTCCGGAGTTATTCTCATATTCATCTCAAGTTTGACGTAAGAATGATTTATCATCAGTCGAATGCCTTTCTCCAAGATCGGTTAAATTATTTTCATCGTTGGCTCAACCTTTCTATTCTTCATTCCGGTGTGCCTTAATAATTCTTGGTGGTGTTTCTCGTTGGCATTCTCATCATGTGAAGACCGAAGAAGAGTTTTACCTCCATATCTTATCCGTTCTCTCAGAGATTTGTGGTTCTAGTTCGAGGCCGTCCTCTCATAATTGTTTGATTGTGAGAATTCTTTTCACCTATCCGGAGCAATTCAAGAGCCATCTTAGTTTGATTATCCGGAGTCCATCATTTCAGATTTATTCATTCTCAGCTTTCAGTTGTCATCCTCCAATCTTACCGGTGCATCATTCAAGTTTTCTCTTACCAGCTCGCGATCTCTTCATTCTCATGGATCTAAATTCTCTCATGTATCATCGTTCATTTTCAATTCTTACGGTGGTTCGTTCTAGAGTTTTTCTTCCGGCGTGTATCATATCTAGGCATTTGTGCTTTTCAAATTCTACCGGTGGATCATTGAAGACTTTCTCAAGTTTGCGCTATATCAATCTTAATCTTTCTACGAGGATAAGTAGTATGTCAAATCCATTGCTTGTCATCAATTTAACTGGTGAAGGATAAAGCATAATGTAATCCTTATTCTTGTTTCATCCAAGAGATTAATTCCTTATTCCGGAGGATCATCAAATTCTTGTTTCCATTTGTTCTTCTTTCTTTTCCAGAGTGCCAAGTTTTCGCTTTATCTTGTCGCGGAGATACATCTGAATCATTACAAATTTTCACCTTGTGTTTTCAATTTCTTTCATTCCGTTCGATCATTCCTTCATTTACCGGAGTTATTCATGAAGGTTCCACATGTTGGTTCATCAAGGATTTATTTCCTTCTCGAAGAGTTCATCAAGATTCTTTTCTAAGGAGCTTAAGATTCTTCATCTTGCAATCCGGAGTGCAAATTCTATCTACCATATTATCAGAGGTGGTGTTATGTCATTCCTGATAATTTTCCTTCGTGTTTCATGATTCACAAGTTATCAAGTATGATATATTTTAAATCCGTCAACCTATTCGTTGGAATTATCTTGGGTTATATTCCACCTAAAGCCTTCCCTAAGGTTTGTTGCTATCTATGGTGCTTATAAAGGACCCAAGTTCTTCATTTATCCTCCCGGTGAAATAAGTTTCTCGTCTCCTCGTTCATATCAATCCAATTCTTTTTCCCGTGAGTGGCAGGTTGTCACCTCATAATTCGAGATGTATTCCATAAGACCATATCAAGCTTATTCTTTTCGTTGTTGGTTGTCAACAACTCCGTTCTAACATTTGTTGTAACCGTGCTCTCTCAAGATATTATTTTCCCTTCGTTCCGGAGGCATTTTGATGTTGCTATCTTCAACCTTTCTTTTTGTTTTTTTCAGGACCTTGTTCCTTTCTTGCTTATCCATCTAACCGGAGCGTGGTGTCATCTCTTCTAGTTCTTTTCGCCTTATCAAGCCTTGCATATATTCTCAACCGGAGTGCTGTCTGAGATCTTTCTTACCCCTTGTTCCATGCATTCAATACTTCTGGAGGCTGTATGTTGTGATTTCATCAAGTATCCTCTCATCTTATCAAATTCTTATTCAATTCCTGTTATTTTCAACTGGAGTGCTGCCCGAAGTTGTTCTTCCTTGTTCTTTTTCCCTAACGGAGTGTTTTTCAACTTCGTCATCTCCGTTGCTTTATTTCTGTCTTTTGTTAAAACTCTCAAGGTTCTCTGGTTTCACTCGTTTGTCAAAGAAGCAACTTAGTTTTACCTCTTCTCTTATCTCTACCGTTGTCCATCCGGTGCCATTCTAGATCTCGGGACGAGATCCTCTCGTAGTGGTGGAGTGTTGTAACGCCCCGAGACCAATGTGCCAGGTGTCCTCCAGTTATTCGTTGTTGTTGCCTTGTCATTGCTTGCGTGTCATGCATTGCATATCATGTCATCATGTGCATTTCATTTGCATACGTGTTCGTCTCATGCATCCGAGCATTTTCCCCGTTGTCCATTTTGCATTCCGACGCTCCGTTCTCCTCCGGTGGTCATTTCTACCTTCCTTTCGTGTGTGGGGGTTAAACATTTCTGGATTGGACCGAGACTTGCCAAGCGGCCTTGGTTTACTACCGGTAGACCGCCTGTCAAGTTTTGTACCGTTTGGACTTCGTTTGATGCTCCAACGGTTAACCAAGGAACCGAAAAGGCCTCATGTGTGTTGCAGCCCAACACCCCTCCATTTTGGCCCAAAACCCACCCAAACCTGCTCCATCATCTCGGTCGTTCGATCACGATTGCGTGGCCGAAAACCGCACCTCATTTGGACTCTCCTAGCTCCCTCTACCTATAAAAGAGCACCCCTCCCCGAAATTTCGGATCAATTCGCGGATGAACCCTAGCCTTCCCCTTCCTCGCGCCGCCGGACATGTCCGTCCGCACCGGACGCGTCCGCCGGCCACCTCACTCCGCCCAATGGCGTTGCACCACGTCACCTCCGCCACCGCCCGAACCAACCAGCGCCCGCCACCTCAGCGCGCCGCTCCACTCTCTCTCCTCCCGCCGCTGCAGCCCGCGGGGCCCGAGGTAGGCCCGCCCGGGCCCGAGTTGCTCCGCCGCCTGCTCGGTTGCGCGCCCGAGTCCAGCGCCGCCACCGGGAACTCCGGCCGCCGTGCGCCATGCCCCGCCGCCGTCCTTCGTCGCCGCTGCCCTCGACCGCCGCGCCGGCACTGCGCCGCCCGTCCCCTCCGCGCGAAGCCGCCGCCCTGCCTCCGTTCCTCGCTGGCGACCTCGCAGCCGCCGCACGCGCCTCGATCCGGTCGCCGGTCGCCGGCCGCTGGATCCGGCCACCCCATCCTCCCGCCGGCTGCTGCTTCTTCTTCCCCGACGAATCCGGCCGGCTACAGTGTCTCTGTCCGTGCCTCGGTTCGCGCGCCGGATGAACCCTAGATCTGGAGGTCTATATTTTCACTAAGTCCCCGAGTTTTCCATGTTTCATATGCCCATGTTCATCGTGTCGTAACTTTGCATCCGTAGCTCCGTTTTGGGCATATAGCATATCAAAATGTTCGCCTCAAAGAGTACATCATTTCATCTCATTGCATCATTTTCATTTGAGTTTATCTTGATGCCCTTTGAGATAATTGTCAGATCTGCTGCTCCAATTAGATATTTGTCATTTTTGCCATGATTATTGTGTGCATGATATGCCCCTGAGCTCTACATGTGTTTTGTTATATGTTTTGCCATCTATCCAGAGGTGCAACCCATGTATTTTTGTGATGTGTGTGGTGACTAGCACAATCTTGCAAAGTAGTGCATTCGTTAATGCTGATTTCAGGGACTTAGCAATTCCACTAAGTCCTTGGTCTGTTTATCTCAATATGCCATATGTTCATGTTATTTCCTCGTGATCCGTGCCTCTTTTGAGGATGATCAGTAAGGATGTTTTGTTAATCTTGTAGTGCTCTATCCATCCATGTCTTTGTTTGCAATTATGGAGCACCCTAGCTTGAGCCAATCGAGCTCTACTTTTGCTATTTCGTAAATCTGGGCAGATTGTCTACTTGTTAGCGATTTTGCCGAGGATGTTGTAGTTGATCCGTGCATGCTATGTTATTGTTCTTGCCATGTCTAGCTTGTATTTTGTGTATTATTGATGGGTGTATGCTTAGAATGTCATGACTTGCTCTGTAGTGAGTGCATGGAGCTCGTAAACATGCCTACTTGATATCTGATTTTGCATGCTCCAGTTTTCACCAAGTCTGAGAACTGATTATGTTTTTGCCATGTTCACATGCTTGCAAATGTATTTTCTGATCCCTTTTGGCTCAAGGTCACTAAGGGACTTTTGTTAAGCTCTTTGAGTAGCTCCATGCCATGCTTTACTTTGCCATGTTCAGGCCCTGTAGCATATAGTTTTGATGCTCCAAAGTGTGCTATCTGATCTGAAATTCCAGGCAAGTGTTAATTTCACTAAGTCTGAAATCTGCTTGCCAAATGCATTTTTGCCATGCTTGTTTGAACCTGTTAATGGATGAATTAGCCAAAGCTCAGTGTTCATCTTTTGTTAAGAATCATGAATGGATCCCTGCCATGTATTTTGTTGTCATGTTTGGGTGTTGTAGCATGTTCCTCTTGTTGCATTTAGATGGCTACTTGCTGTTTATCGCAGACCCGTGTCATATTTGAATTACTTGCCATTTCCAAACCGTGCATCCGATTCCGGTGATCTTTATATCGATTTCAACCGAAATCACCTCACCTTACCAGTGGCACTCTTGGATTTCAAAGTTGAGGTCAGGTTCAATCATTCCTTTGCAAATCATGCATATGCATCGCATACCGCATCTCGCATATCATACCATGCTCATGTGTGGTTTGTTTACTATGTTGTGTGTTTCTTTCCGGTGTTTGTTTCTTCGGGTTGGTTCCGGTAACGTCGCATTTGTGAGGACCCGTTCTTCTGCGTCCGTTTGTCTTCTTCATGGACTCGTTCTTCTTCCTTGCGGGATTTCAGGCAAGATGATCATACCCTCGAAATCACTTCTATCTTTGCTTGCTTAGTTGCTCGCTCTTTTGCTATGCCTATGCTGTGATAGCTACCACTTGCTTATCATGCCACCCATATTGTTGAACCAAGCCTCTAACCCACCTTGTCCCAGCAAACCGTTGTTTGGCTATGTTACCGCTTTGCTCAGCCCCTCTTGTAGCGTTGTTAGTTGCAGGTGAAGATTGAAGTTGTTCCTTGTGGGAACATGGAGATGTTGTTCCTTGTTGGAACATGTTTACTTGTTGGGACATCACAATATATCTTATTTAATTAATGCATCTATATACTTGGTAAAGGGTGGAAGGCTCGGCCTTATGCCTGGTATTTTGTTCCACTCTTGCCGCCCTAGTTTCCGTCATATCGGTATTATGTTCCCGGATTTTGTGTTCCTTACGCGGTTGGGTAATAATGGGAACCCCTTGACAGTTCGCCTTGAGTAAAGCTCTTCCAGCAATGCCCAACATTGGTTTTACCATTCGCCACCTAGCCTTTTCTTTTCCCTTGGGAGTCGTGCTCCTGAAGGTCATCATTATTTTACCCCCCCCCCCCGGCCAGTGCTCCTCTAAGTGTTGGTCCAACCTGTCGGCTGCCGGTGGCCACCAGGGGCAACTCTGGGCTGGCTTACCCGTACCTAGCACAATCTGAGTGTGCCCTGAGAAAGAGATATGTGCATCTCCTATCGGGATTTGTCGGCACATTCGGGCGGTGTTGCTGGTTTAGTTTTACCTTGTCAAAATGTCTTGTAACCGGGATTCCGAGTCTGATCGGGTCTTCCCGCTAGAAGGAATATCCTTCGTTGACCGTGAGAGCTTGTGATGGGCTAAGTTGGGACACCCCTGTAGGGATTTGATCTTTTGAAAGCTGTGCCCGCGGTTATGGGCAGATGGGAATTTGTTAACGTCCGGTTGTAGGAAACCTGAAGTTGACCTTAATTAAAATGCATCAACCGCGCGTGTAACCGTGATGGTCTCTTCTCGGCGGGGTCCGGGAAGTGAACACGGTGTTGGAGTTATGCTTGACGTAGGTTGTTCTAGGATCACTTCTTGATCATACTTTTATCGATCGTGCTTTGCCTTCTCTTCTCGCTCTCATTTGCGTATGATAGCCACCATATTTGCTAGTCGCTTGCTGCAGCTCCACCTCATACCCTTTACCTTACCCATAAGCTTAAATAGTCTTGATCGCGAGGGTGCGAGATTGCTGAGTCCCCGTGGCTCACATATACTTCCAAAACCAGCTTGTAGGTGCCGATGAGTCCGTGCAGATGACGCAACCCAGCTCTGGAGGAGCTCACAGAAGATCTTGTCCTTTGTGTTGTTCCGTTTTAGTTGATCAGTAGTGGAGCCTAGTTGGGGTCGATCGGGGATCTGTGTAGCATTTGGGGTAGTCTTCTTTTATTTTGGTTCTGTAGTCGGACCTTGATTGTATTTGGATGTTGTAATGCGTTATTCATGTAACTATGTGAAGTGGCGATTGTAAGCCAACTATGTATCTCTTTCCCTTATGTATTACATGGGTTCTGTGAAGATTACCTCACTTGCGACATTGCTTTCAATGCGGTTATGCCTCTAAGTCGTGCTTCGACACGTGGGAGATATAGCCGCATCAAGGGCGTTACACGTGATCCAGAGGACTTGGAGTGGACATCAAGCAATCAACAAGGCGGCCACGAGGCAGGGGGCGCGCCTACCCCCCTAGGCGCGCCCTCCCCCTCGTGGGCCCCTTGTTGCTCCACCGACCTACTTCTTCTTCCTATATATGTTCACATACCCCGCAAACATCCAGGAGCACCATGAAACCCTATTTCCACCTCTGCAACCTTCTCTACCCAAGAGATCCCAACTTGGGGCTTTTTCCGAAGCTCCGCCGGAGGGGGAATTGATCACGGAGGGCCTCTACATCAACTCCATGGCCCCTCCGATGATGTGTGAGTAGTTTACCTCAGACCTACAGGTCCATAGCTAGTAGCTAGATGGCTTCTTCTCTCTCTTTGGATCTCAATACAAATTTCTCCTCGATTCTCTTGGAGATCTATTCGATGTAACTCTTTTTGCGGTGTGTTTGTCGAGATCCGATGAATTGTGGGTTTATGATCGAGTCTATCTATGAACAATATTTGAATCTTCTCTGAATTATTTTATGCATGATTGGTTTATCTTTGCAAGTCTCTTCGAATTATCAGTTTGGTTTGGCCTACTAGATTGATCTTTCTTGCAATGGGAGAAGTGCTTAGCTTTGGGTTCAATCTTGCGGTGCTCGATCCCAGTGACAGAAAGGGAATTGACACGTATTGTATTGTTGTCATCAAGGATAAAAAGATGGGGTTTATATCATATTGCATGAGTTTATCCCTCTACATCATGTTATCTTGATTAAAGCATTACTCTGTTCTTACGAACTTAATACTCTAGATGCATGTTGGATAGCAGTCGATGTGTGGAGTAATAGTAGTAGATGCAGAATCGTTTCGGTCTACTTGTCTCGGACGTGATGCCTATATACATGATCATGGCTAGATATTCTCATAATTATTCGCTTTTCTATCAATTGCTCGACGGTAATTTGTTCACCCACCGTAATACTTATGCTATCTTAAGAGAAGCCACTAGTGAAACCTATGGCCCCCGGGTCTATCTTCCATCATATTAATCTACCGTTATTTCCATTACCGTTTATTTTGCAATCTTTACTTTCAATCTATATCATAAAAATACCAAAAATATTTATCTTATTATTATCATCTCTATCAGATCTCACTCTTGCAAGTGGCCGTGAAGGGATTGACAACCCTATTATCGCATTGGTTGCGAGGTTCTTATTTGTTTGTGTAGGTACGAGGTGACTCACGTGTGGTCTCCTACTGGACTGATACCTTGGTTCTCGAAAACTGAGGGAAATACTTACGCTACTTTACTGCATCACCCTTTCCTCTTCAAGGGAAAACCAATGCAGTGCTCAAGAGGTAGCAAGAAGGATTTCTGGCACCGTTGCCCGGGAGATCCACGGCAAGTCAAGACATACCAAGTACCCATCATAAATCTTATCCTTCGCATTACATTATTTTCCATTTGCCTCTCATTTTCCTCTCCCCCACTTCACCCTTGCCGTTTTATTCGCACTATTTTCCTTTCGCCCTCTCTTTCCGTGCGCCTCTTTTTTGCTTGCTTCTTGTTTGCTTGTGTGTTGGATTGCTTGCTTGTCACGATGGCTCAAGATAATACTAAATTGTTTGACTTTACCAATACCAACAATAATGATTTTATTAGCACTCTGATTGCTCCTCTTACTGATGTTGAATCTTGTGAAATTAATACTGCTTTGCTGAATCTTGTCATGAAAGATCTGTTTTCTGGCCTTCCTAGTGAAGATGCCGCTACCCATCTAAACAACTTTGTTGATTTGTGTGATATGCAAAAGAAGAAAGATGTGGACAATGATATTGTTAAACTTAAGCTATTTCCGTTTTTGCTTAGAGATCCTGCTAAAGCTTGGTTTTCGTCTTTGCCTAAAAATAGTATTGATTCATGGAATAAGTGCAAAGATGCTTTTATCTCTAAGTATTTTCCTCCTGCTAAGATCATCTCTCTTAGAAACGATATTATGACTTTTAAGCAACTTGATCATGAACATGTTGCACAAGCTTGGGAGAGGATGAAATTAATGATACGTAATTTCCCTACACATGGATTGAATTTATGGATGATTATACAAAAAAATTATGCCAGATTGAATTTTGCTTCTAGAAATCTTTTAGATTCAGCCGCGGGAGGCACTTTTATGGAAATCACTTTATGAGAAGCTACCAAACTCCTAGATATTATTATGGTTAATTATTCTCAATGGCACACTGAAAGATCTACTAGTAAAAAGGTGCATGCAATTGAAGAGATTAATGTTTTGAGTGGAAAGATGGATGAACTTATGAAATTGTTTTCTAATAAGAGTGCTCTTACTGATCCTAATGATATGCCTTTGTCTACTTTTATTGAGAATAATAATGAATCTATGGATGTGAATTTTGTTGGTAGGAACAATTTTGGTAATAACGTGTATAGAGGTAATTTTAATTCTAGGCCTTTTCCTAGTAATTCCTCTAATAATTATGGTAATTCCTACAACAATTCTTATGGAAATTATAATAAGATGCCCTCTGATTTTGAATCTAGTATTAAATAATTTATTACTTCGCAAAAGAGTTTCAATGCTTTGATTGAAGAAAAATTGCTTAAGATTGATGAGTTGGCTAGGAACGTGGATAGAATTTCTCTTGATGTTGATTCTTTGAAACTTAGATCTATTCCACCTAAGCATGATATCAATGAGTCTCTCGAATCCATGAGAATTTCCATTGATGAGTGCAAAGAAAGAACCTCTAGGGTGCGTGCTAAGAAAGATTGCTTTGTGAAAGCGTGTTCTTCTAGTTTTCATGACAATAAACATGAAGATCTAAAAGTAAATGATGTGTACCCTATTAAATCCTTGTTTTGTAATATGAATCTTGATAATGATGGGACTGGATATGAGTCAACTTTAGTTAGAAGGCATCCCAAAAATTCGGAGTTTTTAGATCTTGATGCAAAAATTGGTAAAAGTGGGATTGAAGAGGTCAAAACTTTAGATAGCAATGAACCCACTATCTTGTATTTCAAGGAATTTAATTATGATAATTTCTCTTTGATAGATTGTATTTACTTGTTGCAATCCATGCTAAATTCTCCTCATGCTTATAGTCAAAATAAAGCTTTTACTAAAAATATCGTTGATGCTTTGATGCAATCTTATGAAGAAAAACTTGAGTTGGAAGTTTCTATCCCTAGAAAACTTTATGATGAATGGGAACCTACAATTAAAATTAAAATTAAAGATCATGAATGCTATGCTTTGTGTGATTTGGGTGCTAGTGTTTCCACGATTCCAAAAACTTTGTGTCATTTGCTAGGTTTCCGTGAATTTGATGATTGTTCTCTAAACTTGCACCTTGCGGATTCCACTATTAAGAAACCTATGCGAAAGATTAATTATGTTCTTATTGTTGCAAGTAGGAATTATGTGCCCGTAGATTTCATTGTTCTTGATATAGATTGCAATCCTTCGTGTCCTATTATTCTTGGTAGACCTTTCCTTAAAACGATTGGTGCAATTATTGATATGAAGGAAGGGAATATTAAATTCCAATTTCCATTAAGGAAAGGCATGAAACACTTCCCTAGAAATAAATTTAAATTACCATATGAATCTATTATGAGAGCCAATTATGGATTGCCTACCAAAGATGGCAATACTTAGATCTATCCTTGCTTTTGTGCCTAGCTAAGAGCGTTAAACGATAGCGCTTGTTGGGAGGCAACCCAATTTTATTTTTATTCCTTTATTTTTGCTCATGTTTAGTAATAAATAATTTGTCTAGCCTCTGTTTTGGTTGTGTGTTTTTTGTTTAATTAGTGTTTTTGCCAAGTAGAACCGTTGGGAAGACTTGGGCAAAGTCTTTTTGATCTTGCTGTAAAAAACAGAAACTTTAGCGCTCACGAGAACTGCTGCCATTTTTTATTGGAGATCGATATTTAGTTAATTCTTTTTTAAGATAATTAATAGATAAATTCCTCACGTCCAGAAAGTTATTTTAGAATTTTTGGGGTTCCAGAAGTACTCGAAACCTACAGATTACTACAGACTGTTCTGTTTTTGACAGATTCTGTTTTTCGTGTGTTGTTTGCTTATTTTTATGAATATATGGCTAGTAAAAGAGTTTATAAACCACAGAGAAGTTGGCATAAAGTACGTTTAAAACCAATAAAAATCAATAATGAGTTCATTACTGTACCTTGAAGTGGTGGTTTGTTTTCTTTTACTAACGGAGCTCACGAAGACTTTCTTTTAAGTTTTGTGTTGTGAAGTTTTCAAGTTTTGGGTAAGGATTTGATGGATTATGGAACAAGGAGTGGCAAGAGCATAAGCTTGGGTATGCCCAAGGCACTCCAAGGTAAAATCCAAGGACACCAAAAATCCTAAGCTTGGGGATGCCCCGGAAGGCATCCCCTCTTTCGTCTTCGTCTATCGGTAACTTTACTTGGAGCTATATTTTTATTCGCCACATGATATGTGTTTTGCTTGGAGCGTCTTGTATGATTTGAGTCTTTGCTTTTTAGTTTATCACAATCATCCTTGCTTTACACAACTTTAGGGGGAGACAGACATGAATTGGAATTTATTAGAATACTCTATGTGCTTCACTTATATCTTTTGAGCTATATAGTTTTTGCTCTAGTGCTTCGCTGATATCTTTTAGAGCACGGCGGTGGTTTTATTTTATAGAAATATTGATCTCTCATGATTCACTTATATCATTTTGAGAGTCCTTTAGAACAGCATGGTAATTCACTTTGGCTATAAATTTTAAAAGCTAAGAGAAGTTGGATGCTTGATAGATGGTTTTGAGATATAAAGGTGGTAATATTAGAAGTGTGCTAGTTGAGTAATTATGAAATTGATGAATACTTGTGTTGAAGTTGTCAAGTCCCGTAGCATGCACGTATGGTGAACGTTATGTGAAAAATTTGAAGCATGGGGTGTTCTTTGATTGCCTTCCTTATGAGTGGCGGTCGGGGACGAGCAATGGTCTTTTCCTACCAATCTATCCCCCTAGGAGCATGCGCATAGTGCTTGGTTTTGATGACTTGTAGATTTTTGCAATAAGTATGTGAGTTCTTTATGACTAATGTTGAGTCCATGGATTATACGCAATCTCACCCTTCCATCATTGCTAGCCTCTTCGGTACCGTGCATTGCCCTTTCTCACCTTGAGAGTTGGTGCAAACTTCGCCGGTGCATCCAAACCCCGTGATATGATACGCTCTATCACACATAAGCATCCTTATATCTTCCTCAAAATAGCCACCATACCTACCTATTATGGCATTTCCATAGCCATTCCGAGATATATTACCATGCAACTTTCCACCGTTCCATTTATTATTACACGCATCATCATTGTCATATTGCTTTGCGTGACCATGTAGTTGACATCGTATTTGTGGCAAAGCCACCGTTCATAATTTTTTTCATACATGTCACTCTTGATTCATCACAATCCGGTACACCGCCGGAGGCATTCACATAGAGTCATATTTTGTTCTAAGTATCGAGTTGTAATTCCTGAGTTGTAAGAAAATAAAAGTGTGATGATCATCATTAGAGCATTGTCCCATGTGAGGAAAGCATGATGGAGACTATGTGTAACGCCCTCGATGCGGCTATATCTCCCACGTGTCGAGGCACGACTTAGAGGCATAACCGCATTGAAAGCAATGTCACAAGTTAGGAAATCATCACACATCCCATGTACATAAATAATATAAAGGGGAGGTACATAGTTGGCTTACACTCGCCACGTCACATCAAAGTACATAAATAACATACATCATTCAAACACTCATGGCCCGACTATGGCGCCAAAATAAAAGACAACCCAACAAGCGACATAGGTCCCGATCACCCCAACTGGGCTCCACTACTGATCATCAGGAAAAGACACATAGTAACGCTGAGAGTCCTCGTCGTACTCCCACTTGAGCTCAAGCGCGCCATCTGGAGCTGTATCATCTGTCCTTGCATCTGGTGTAATAGTAATTTGTGAGCCACAGGGACTCAGCAATCTCGCACCCTCGTGATCAAGACTATTTAAGCTTAAATAGGTAGGAAAGGGGTAATGTAAGTGGAGCTGCAGCAAGCGACTAGCATATGTGGTGGCTAACTTATTCGCAAAAGAGAGCGAGAAGAGGATGCAAAGCACGACCGAGAAACTAGAGAGCAACCTATGCAAACATAACTCCAACACCGTGTCCACTTCCCGGACTCCGCCGAGAAGAGGCCATCACGACAACACACTCGGTTGATTCATTTTGATTAATTAAGGTTCAAGTTATCTACAACCGGACATTAACAAATTCCCATCTGCCCATAACCGCGGGCACGGCTTTTGAAAGATCAATCCCTGTAGGGGGGTCCCAACTTAGCCCATAACAAGCTCTCACGGTCAACGAAGGAATAGACCTCCACCCAAGACACACCGATCAGACTCGGTATCTCGATACAACAAGATGATTCGACAGGTTAAAACAAGTCCAGCAACACCGCCCGAATGTGTCGACAAATCCCGATAGGAGCTGCACATATCTCTTTCTCAGGGCACACTCAGATTGTCCTAGGTATGGGTAGGCCAGCCCAGAGTTGCCCCTGGTGGCCACCGGCAGCTGACGGTTGGACCAACACTCAGAGGAGCACTGGCCCGGGGGGGTTAAAATAAGATGACCCTCGAGCTCCGGAAACCCAAGGGAAAAAGAGGCTAGGTGGCAAATGGTAAAACCAATGTTGGGCATTGCTGGAAAAGCTTTAATCAAGGCGAACTATCAAGGGGTTCCCATTATAGCCCAACCGCGTAAGGGACGCAACAATCCGGGAACATAACACCGATATGACGGAAACTAGGGCGGCAAGAGTGGAACAAAACACTAGGCGAGAGGCCGAGCCTTCCACCCTTTACCAAGTGTATAGATGCATTAAGATAACATGGCAATATAATGATATCCCAACAAGTAAACAAATGTTCCAACAAGGAACGGCTCCAATCTTCACCTGCAACTTAGCAAAGCGGTAACATAGCCAATCAACGGTTTGCTAGGACAAAGGTGGGTTAGAGGCTCAACATGGCAATTGGGAGGCTGACAAGCAAGTGGTAGGCATCGTAGCAATGGCATGGCAAAAGAGCGAGCAAACTAGCATAGCAAAGATAGTAGTGATTTCGAGGGTATGATCATCTTGCCTGCACAGTTGTCAGAGTTGACTGGATCCTCAAAAGCAAACTCAACGGACTCCTCGTTAGCGAACTCGTCTCCCGGCTCTACCCAACAACACAAAAAAGCAACAAGGATACAATCAACCACGTGCAAACTCAAGCAATAAGATGCAAAGATGATATGCTATGCGGGATGCGATGCGGGATGCAAAATGCAAGACGTGACAGGAAATGCATGAACCTGGCCTCAACTTGGAAAACCAAGTGTGCCACTGGATATAGGGGAAGAAATCACTTGAAAATGATATAAAGATCATAGGAATCGGAGCTACGGTTTGGAAATGGCAAGCGTTTTACGAAATAAGCCGGTCTGCGATTTACAGCAAGTAGGCACCTAAATGCAACGAAATGAACATGCTACAGCCACCAAACATGACAACAAAAGACATGGCAGGGATGTACACAAGATGCTTATCAAAACACTAGCACTGAGCCACGGCCAAATTCATCCATTATGAGGTCCAAACAACAATGGCAAAAACGCAAATGCAAAACAGATTTCAGACTTAGTGAAATTAACACTAGTCTGAAATTTCAGACCACGATGCTCTCTTCGGAGCAGCAAAACAACATGATACATAGCCTTATTATGACAAGTAAGAACATGGCATGGAGCTACTCAAAAATCTTAACAAAACACCCAAAGTGACCTGGGGCCAAAAGGGTTCACAAAATACTCTAACGAGCACACGAACATAGCTCACGCACAATCAGTTTTCAGACTTAGTGAAAACTGAGACATGCTGAAAATTAACTCACGAAGGCATGTAAACGAGCTCGATGCACTCACCATGGTGCAAGTCATAGCAAGACAAGCATATATCCATAAAGAGGGCACAAAATTCTAGCTAGACATGGCAAGAACAATGGCATAGCATGTACGGATCACTAACAATAGCATCGGCAAAATCGCAAACAAGTTGACGATCTGCCGAGATTTACCACGAAGCAAAAGTAGAGCTCGATTGACTCAAGCTAGAGCACTCCACATATGCAAACAAAGACATGGATGGATAGAGCATAACATGAATATCAAAACTCCCTTACTGATCATCCTCAAAAGAGGCACGGATCACTAGGAAACAAGCTGAACATATGGCATCATGAACTAAAATATCCCAGACTTAGTGAAAATCACTAAGTCCCTGAAAACAGAATTCTCATGTGCCTCTCTTTGCAAGCTTGCACAAGTCACCACACACATCCTAAAAATGCATGGGTGGCACCTCTAGAAAGAAGACAAAATGCTTAACAATTCATCACAAAGAGTCACAGGCATATCATGCACACAATAATCATGGCAAAAATGACAAAAAGTCTAAGATGAACTAACGGATCTGCAACTTAACTCACGAAGCCTCCTTCTAACAGCATTTTGGGCATCAAGATGAACTCAAATGAAAATGCTGCAATGGAATGAACTGATGTACATGTCGAGACGAACATTTTGATATATAATATGTCCAAAACGGAGCTACGGATGCGGAGATATCATCGGTCAAAGTTATCACAAAAAATCAGGGGGGAGAAGGAGAAGTCAACCGGATCTAGGGTTCGTCCGGTTCCAGATCGGATCGGTGGTACTGTAGCAGTGGCGCGGGATCCAAGGTTCACCGGCGCCGGAGCCGGAGAGGAGGAGGTCGGCCGGGCGTGGAGAGGGCCGGAGGACGGCGGGGCTGGGCCGGAGTGGGGCGGCGGCGAGCTTGGACGGAGAGGCGGGCGGCGCGGTGCCCGGCTCGGGCGGCCGTGGGCGATGGCCGGCGAGCTCCGGTCGGGGTGCGGCGGCCTGTGGCGGCGCCGGCCACCGGCAATGGGAGAGGCGGCGGCGGAGTCGAGGCGCGGGGCGCGGCTGGATCTGGCCCGGGCGGCGAGGAGGCGGGCTCCCCGTGGGCCTGGGCGGGCCGATGCGGTGAGGACGGCGGCGCGCCATGTGGCGGGCTCCGATTGGCGCGGGCGGCGGCGGGTGGACATGTCTGGCCTGATCCGGACGCGTCCGGCGGCGGGAGGAGGAAGAAGCTAGGGTGTCGGGGAGAGGGAGAGATCCGAAAATGGAGGGGGGTATTTATAGAGGTAGAGGGAGCTAGGAGTGTCCAAATGAGGTGCGGTTTTCGGCCACGCGATTGTGATCGAACGCTCTAGGACATGGAGCAGAGTTTGGTGGGTTTTGGGCCAAATTGGAGGGGTGTTGGGCTGCAACACACATGAGGCCTTTTCGGTCCCTCGGTTAACCGTTGGAGTATCAAACGAAGTCCAAATGGTATGAAACTTGACAAGCGCTCTACCGGTAGTAAACCAAGGCCACATGGCAAGTCTCAGTCCAATCCGGAAATGTTTAATCCCCAAACATGAAAGAAAGCTAGAAATGGCCACCGGAGGAGAACGAAGCGCCGGAATGCAAAACGGACAACGGGGAAAATGCTCGAATGCATGAGATGAACATGTATGCAAATGCAATGCACGTGATGACATGATATGAGATGCATGAAAACGAAAACAACACACGGCGACAAAGACCCGAACCCGAGAAATAAATATAACTTAATGCCGGAAACGGCAAGAGTTGGAGTACAAATTGGGAAAGTAATATCTGGGGCGTTACAACACTCCACCACTACGAAAAGATCTCGTCCCGAGATCTAGGACTGAAAGAACTCCGGGTACTCAGAACGGAGGTGATCCTCGCGTTCCCAGGTAGCTTCACGGTCGGAATGGTGTGACCACTTGACTTTGAGAAATTTGATTGACTTGTTGCGAGTCCTGCATTCAGTCTCTTCAAGGATTGCAACTGGGTGCTCATGATAGGGGAGATCTTCTTGGAGCTCAATGTCCTCGAAGTTGACGGTGCGCTCAGGCGTCTTGAAGCACTTTCGGAGTTGGCAGACATGGAACACATCATGAACATTTGCAAAGTTTGACGGAAGCTCGAGTTGATAGGCGAGGTCGCCTCTCTTGCTGACAATCTTGAAAGGTCCGACGTATCTGGGGGCAAGCTTCCCTTTGATACCGAAGCGACGAGTCCCTTTCATAGGAGAGACGCGGAGGTAAACATGATCTCCGATCTCGAAAGCCAAATCACGATGCTTACTATCATAGTAGCTCTTCTGGCGGGATTGGGCTGCTTTGAGGTTATCATGAATGACCTTGCACATCTCTTCTGCCTCTGTGATTAAGTCATTACCCAGCAGCTGACGTTACCGGTTTCAGACCAGTTGAGAGGTGTACGGCATTTCCTACCATACAGAATTTCAAATGGGGCCTTGCCCGAACTTGCTTGAAAACTGTTGTTGTATGAGAATTCAGCATAAGGAAGACAATCATCCCACTTCATGCCAAAGGAGATCACACAAGCCCTGAGCATGTCTTCAAGAATCTGGTTGACACGCTCGACTTGACCGCTTGTTTGAGGATGGAAAGTAGTGCTGAAGCGGATGTTGGTGCACATGGCCTTCTGAAAAGAATCCCAAAACTTGGAGGTAAAGATGCTGCCACGGTCTGAAGATATCACTTGAGGAATACCGTGCAGAGAGACAATTCGAGAGGTATAGAGTTCCGCCAATTGAGCTGAAGTGATTGACTCTTTGATAGGCAGAAAGTGAGCCACTTTGGTAAGCTTGTCGATGACAACGAATATAGCATTATTGCCACGCTTGGACTTTGGAAACCCAGTCATGAAGTCCATTTCAATGTGGTCGAACTTCCATTCTGGAATGGCAAGAGGTTGGAGGAGACCTGCTGGCCTTTGGTGTTCTGCCTTCACTCTTCTGCAGACATCACATTCATTCACGAATTGAGCGATCTCGCGCTTCATTCGAGTCCACCAATAAGTTTGCTTGAGATCCTGATACATCTTCGTGCTCCCAGGGTGGATGGAGAGGAGAGAGTTGTGAGCCTTGTTCATGATCACTTTACGAAGTTCACCTTTGGGTACCACAATTTGATCCTCGAAGAAGAGAGTGTCATTGTCATCAAGGCGGTAGCACTTGTACTTGGACTGACTCTTTGCGATACCAATCTTCACCTTTTTCACCATAGCATCAAGAAGCTGGGCTTGGCGAATCTGGTCTTCCAAGGTAGGAGAGACTTGAAGGTTGGCGAGGAAACCTTGAGGAACAATTTGCAGATTAAGTTTGCGGAAAGCTTCACAAAGCTCGGGTTGATAGGGCTTCAGAATCAGACTGTTGCAATATGCTTTTCTGCTCAAAGCGTCAGCAATCACATTGGCCTTGCCTGGAGTATACTCGATACTCGGATTGTACTCTTGAATCATTTCGACCCATCGAGTCTGCCTGAGGTTGAGATTAGGCTGAGTGAAGATGTACTTGAGACTCTTGTGATCAGTGAAAATATCCACTTTTCTTCCCAATAGAAGATGTCTCCAAGTCAACAAAGCATGCACAACTGCCGCCAACTCGAGATCATGAGTGGGGTAGTTCTTCTCATTAGGCTTCAACTGGCGAGAGGTATAAGAAACAACTTTCTTCTCTTGCATCAGTACAGCACCGAGACCTTGGAGAGAGGCATCACAAAAGACCTCGTACGGCTTGGTTTCATCAGGCGGAGTCAGAACTGGAGCAGTGATCAACTTATCTTTCAAAGTGTTGAAAGCAATATCACACTCCGGAGACCAAACGTACTTGACGTGCTTCTGAAGAAGATTTGAGAGAGGCTTCGCGATCTTAGAAAAGTTTTCAACGAATCTTCGGCAGTAGCTTGCGAGACCGAGGAAGCTACGGAGTTGCTTCACGTTCTGAGGAGGTTCCCAATTAACAATTGCAGACACCTTCTCAGGATTCACGGAAATGCCCTTGGCAGAGATGATATGGCCAAGATAAAGAACCTCATCGAGCCAAAATTCACACTTGGAGAACTTGGCGTAGAACTGATGTTCCCTGAGCTTGTCAAGAACCAAACGCAAGTGCTTGGCATGATCTTCCTTGTTCTTGGAGAAAACCAGAATGTCGTCGAGATAGACCAAAACGAAGTCATTGGTGTAGGGGTTGAAGATGAAGTTCATCATACGAGAGAACGTCGGAGGAGCGTTGGCGAGGCCAAAAGACATGACAGTGTATTCATATGACCCATAGCTTGTCCTGAAAGCCGTCTTGGGAATATCTTGCTCATGAATGTGAATCTGATGATAACCCATACGGAGATCAAGCTTGGAGAATACTTGGGCACCCTTGAGTTGTTCGAACAGCTCATTGATGTTGGGAAGTGGGTATTTGTTCTTGATGGTCTTCTTGTTCAATGGACGATAATCAACACAAAGTCGGTCCGTTCCATCCTTCTTCTTCACAAAAAGAACACCACAACCCCACGGAGAGGTACTAGGCCGAATGAGACCCATTCTTTCTTGAACATCGAGTTGTTTCTTCAACTCCTTCAACTCTTCAGGGCCGAGCTTGTAGGGACGTTTGCACACAGGTTCCGTACCGGGCTCAAGTTCAATAACAAATTCAACGGGCCGGTGCGGAGGCATTCCTGGGAGCTCTTCTGGGAAGACGTCTTGATACTCACAAACGACTGGGATTTGTGAAATAGCATCCAGTTCACCCTTCTCATTGAGAGAAAACAACCGGATTGTATCATCACGAGCGGCAAAGACAATGACATCCTCAGACGAATGAGTCAATTGAATCTGCCTGGCTGCACAATCGAGCTGAGCCTTATGCTTAGAGAGCCAGTCCATCCCGAGAATAAGATCGATATCCGAATCACCAAGAACCGTTGGAGAAGCCAAGAACTTATAATCGCCCAAAGTGGTAGTAACATCCGGAACGATGGAGTAAGCCTGCATGCGCTTACCAGGAGAAACAACTGCTAATGGGCTAGGCAGAACTTGTGAAACCAATTCATGCCTAGATGTAAATGGCCTCAAGATGAAACAATGCGAAGCACCCGTATCAAAAAGAACTTTAGCAGGAATATCATTAACAGGAAGGTTACCCATGATGACATCTGACGAATCCTCTGCCTGAGCTGCGTTCATTAAGTTGACCTTGGCGGACTTGGGCTTATGCTTGACCACAGCTATACTTGCCGATCTGACAGGAGGAGGAGGAGGAAGACGCCTCTGGTTGAAACACTTGTTGGTTTAGTGACCCTTCTGTTGGCACTTGTTGCACGTGACCTCTGAAAGCGGACGGTGGTACGGAGCACTCGATCTTGGAGCTTGAGACGAAGTCTTGTTCTTCAGTGCCATGTTGTAGAACTCATCGTACCTCGACGGCTCAAAAAGGACAAGAGCGAGCTGAATTTTTTCACGGAGACCACCCCTGAACTGGTATATCATGCTCTTCTCATCAGGAACATCCTGCTTGGCAAAACGGGCGAGCTTCTGGAACAACTTGTTGTAGTCATAGACAGACAAAGAGCCTTGCTTCAGATTGCGGAATTCCTCACGTTTGCTTTCAGTCACACTCTGAGGGATGTGATGAGCTCGGAAATCTCGACGGAAATCATCCCAAGTGATCAAACGTCCACCTCTGGAATCCTTGTACTGCTGGAACCACTCTGCAGCCTGATCTTTGAGCTGGAAAGAAGCAAACTTGATGAAATCTTCAGGCCTGACGTTGCTGCATTCAAAATGCTTGCCCAGATCCACTAGCCAATCATCGGCATCGGTAGCCTCAACACAATTGCTGAACGTCTTTGGACCATTAGCGAGGAACTGGTTCAGAGAAGCAAAATGGTTCTGATTGTTGCCTTGATTCCCTTGACTGCCTTGATTGCGCTCTTGGAGGATTTGCATGATCAACTATGTATTTGCATTGGTTGCGGCCATCACAGCTTGCCAAGCCTCCGGAGGAGGTGGAGGTGGTGGCGGATCAGGATTCGGAGTCGTGCGTGTTGGGGGAGCCATCCTGAAGAGGTTGACCACCATTAGCACATAGATAGACAAATATTGAAGGTGAATCCAACGGAATGAAAAATTGCAACATAAAGTCTTCACATCCGAACAAAATGAACGAATGCACTTCTCTTGAAGTGGTCACATATTCCTAAATTGCGAAGCCACGTAGAATTAGGTAGAAGAGGTACATCAACGAGGGATGGAATCAACATATGACTTCGAAGCGATTCGAATACCACAACTCAAAATAAAACCAAGGATTGGCTTGCGAAATAAGCCGGAACAAACATATGATAGAGATTTCGTCCGAAGTTTTCGTGGTGGGACCTACACGGGCTCGATCGTACAGCACCATCATGTACAAGGCAGTGCACATGACATACAAAGCGTCCCCGAGTCAGCATAGCCAAGGACTCTTTAAGACACAACGAGACCACTGTAAAATCGACCGTGAATAGGTGAACCACTAGACGTCGAACCCCAATTTCATATCATACATCTGTCGGAAAGATATCCTAAGAGCTACTTGAATTCCCACCTATGAAACTCCCGAAACTTTCCGATTATGCAATCAGGTGTTGGGGATGCAGGGGAAGCATAATATCTCACCCAAACTAGCAATACCTACATCCAGCTGTATCCATCCTTCAACACATAACCAAGAAACCTTCGGAAACCATCTACCTCAACCTTCGAAAAGCATACGTTATACAAGTTATGGCGATACTCCCGAACTCCCGCCCCAGTACTGGGTGGTGTCGAGGTTATCTCACCAACAAACTGCATAAAGGAGATTTTCGATGTCGACGAATATATCTCAAGTATTCCAGAATTGCAACGATAAAATTATGATGACAACACCTCAGAGCTCAACTCCCCGGGACACTTCCACTAAACCCCTGACAGGAGGCACCAAGACAGTATTCTCATCATAAGCCATCGAAACAAATCCAAGATACTCGCGTGATCCTAAAAAAAAATTGTGAAATTTGAGAAGAGAAGAGTCAAAACTCTACGTCAGGATGCCTTACTAGAGCGATGAGGAGACTGGGAAGTAAAAAGAATTCCTAAGCTCTCCGATATATAATTCCTAAATGACTCAAAACATTTTTCTAGACACAACTCGGCTGCTAAAATGATCAAGCAATGGGGGCTCCTAAGGTCGGGGAAGGCTCTGATTACCAACTTGTAACGCCCTTGATGCGGCTATATCTCCCACGTGTCGAGGCACGACTTAGAGGCATAACCGCATTGAAAGCAATGTCGCAAGTTAGGAAATCATCACACATCCCATGTACATAAATAATATAAAGGGGAGGTACATAGTTGGCTTACACTCGCCACGTCACATCAAAGTACATAAATAACATACATCATTCAAACACTCATGGCCCGACTACGGTGCCAAAATAAAAGACAACCCAACAAGCGACATAGGTCCCGATCACCCCAACTGGGCTCCACTACTGATCATCAGGAAAAGACACATAGTAACGCTGAGAGTCCTCGTCGTACTCCCACTTGAGCTCAAGCGCGCCATCTGGAGCTGTATCATCTGTCCCTGCATCTGGTGTAATAGTAATCTGTGAGCCACAGGGACTCAGCAATCTCGCACCCTCGCGATCAAGACTATTTAAGCTTAAATAGGTAGGAAAGGGGTAATGTAAGTGGAGTTGCAGCAAGCGACTAGCATATGTGGTGGCTAACTTATTCGCAAAAGAGAGCAAGAAGAGGAGGCAAAGCACGAGCGAGAAACTAGAGAGCAACCTGCGCAAACATAACTCCAACACCGTGTCCACTTCCCGGACTCCGCCGAGAAGAGGCCATCACGGCAACACACTCGGTTGATTCATTTTGATTAATTAAGGTTCAAGTTATCTACAACCGGACATTAACAAATTCCCATCTGCCCATAACCGCGGGCATGGCTTTCGAAAGATCAATCCCTGCAGGGGGGTCCCAACTTAGCCCATAACAAGCTCTCACGGTCAACGAAGGAATAGACCTCCACCCAAGACACACCGATCAGACTCGGTATCTCGGTACAACAAGATGATTCGACAGTTTAAAACAAGTCCAGCAACACCGCCCGAATGTGCCGACAAATCCCGATAGGAGCTGCACATATCTCTTTCTCAGGGCACACTCAGATTGTCCTAGGTACGGGTAGGCCAGCCCAGAGTTGCCCCTGGTGGCCACCGGCAGCTGATAGTTGGACCAACACTCAGAGGAGCACTGGCCCGGGGGGGTTAAAATAAGATGACCCTCGGGCTCCGGAAACCGAAGGGAAAAAGAGGCTAGGTGGCAAATGGTAAAACCAATGTTGGGCATTGCTGGAAAAGCTTTAATCAAGGCGAACTATCAAGGGGTTCCCATTATAGCCCAACCGCGTAAGGGACGCAACAATCCGGGAACATAACACCGATATGACGGAAACTAGGGCGGCAAGAGTGGAACAAAACACTAGGGGAGAGGCCGAGCCTTCCACCCTTTACCAAGTGTATAGATGCATTAAGATAACATGGCAATATAATGATATCCCAACAAGTAAATAAATGTTCCAACAAGGAACGGCTCCAATCTTCACATGCAACTAGCAACGCTATAAGAAGGGGGCTGAGCAAAGCCATAACATAGCCAATCAACGGTTTGCTAGGACAAAGGTGGGTTAGAGGCTCAACATGGCAATTGGGAGGCTGACAAGCAGGCACCGTAGCAATGGCATAGCAAAAGAGCGAGCAAACTTGCATAGCAAAGATAGTAGTGATTTCGAGGGTATGATCATCTTGCCTGCACAGTTGTCAGAGTTGACTGGATCCTCAAAAGCAAACTCAACGGGCTCCTCGTTAGCGAACTCGTCTCTCGGCTCTACCCAACAACACAAACAAGCAACAAGTATACAATCAACCACGTGCAAACTCAAGAAATAAGATGCAAAGATGATATGCTATGCGGGATGCGATGCGGGATGCAAAATGCAAGACGTGACAGGAAATGCATGAACCTGGCCTCAACTTGGAAAACCAAGTGTGCCACTGGATATAGGGGAAGAAATCACTTGAAAACGATATAAAGATCATAGGAATCGGAGCTACGGTTTGGAAATGGCAAGCGTTTTACGAAATGAGCCGGTCTGCGATTTACAGCAAGTAGGCACCTAAATGCAACGAAATGAACATGCTACAGCCACCAAACATGACAACAAAAGACATGGCAGGGATGTACACAAGATGCTTATCAAAACACTAGCACTGAGCCACGGCCAAATTCACCCATTATGAGGTCCAAACAACAATGGCAAAAACGCAAATGCAAAACAGATTTCAGACTTAGTGAAATTAACAATAGTCTGAAATTTCAGACCACGATGCTCTCTTCGGAGCAGCAAAACAACATGATACATAGCCTGATTATGACAAGTAAGAACATGGCATGGAGCTACTCAACAAGCTTAACAAAATACCCAAAGTGATCTGGGGCCAAAAGGGTTCACAAAATACTCTAACGAGCACATGAACATAGCTCACGCACAATCAGTTTTCAGACTTAGTGAAAACTGAGACATGCTGAAAATTAACTCACGAAGGCATGTAAACGAGCTCGATGCACTCACCATGGTGCAAGTCATAGCAATACAAGCATATATCCATAAAGAGGGCACAAAATGCTAGCTATACATGGCAAGAACAATGGCATAGCATGCACGGATCACTAACAATAGCATCGGCAAAATCGCAAACAAGTTGACGATCTGCCCAGATTTACCACGAAGCAAAAGTAGAGCTCGATTGACTCAAGCTAGAGCACTCCACATATGCAAACAAAGACATGGATGGATAGAGCATAACATGAATATCAAAACTCCCTTACTGATCATCCTCAAAAGAGGCACAGATCACTAGGAAACAAGCTGAACATATGGCATCATGAACTAAAATATCCCAGACTTGGTGAAAATCACTAAGTCCCTGAAAACAGAATTCTCATGTGCCTCTCTTTGCAAGCTTGCACAAGTCACCACACACGTCCTAAAAATGCATGGGTGGCACCTCTGGAAAGAAGACAAAATGCTTAACAATTCATCACAAAGAGTCACAGGCATATCATGCACACAATAATCATAGCAAAAATGACAAAAGTCTAAGATGAACTAACGGATCTGCAACTTAACTCACGAAGCCTCCTTCTAACAGCATTTTGGGCATCAAGATGAACTCAAATGAAAATGATGCAATGGAATGAACTGATCTACATCTCGAGACGAACATTTTGATATATACTATGTCCAAAACGGAGCTATGGATGCGGAGATATCATCGGTTAAAGATAGCACAAAAAATCAGGGGGGAGAAGGAGAAGTCAACCGGATCTAGGGTTCGTCCGGTTCCAGATCGGATCGGCGGTACTGTAGCAGTGGCGCGGGATCCGTGGTCCGCCGGTGCCGGAGCCGCAGAGGAGGAGGTCGGCCGGGCGTGGAGAGGGCCGGAGGACGGCGGGGCCGGGCCGGAGTGGGGCGGCGGCGAGCTTGGACGGAGAGGCGGGGCGGCGCGGTGCCCGGCTCGGGCGGCCGCGGGCGATGGCCGGCGAGCTCCGGTCAGGGTGCGGCAGCCCGTGGCGGCGCCGGCGATGGGAGAGGCGGCGGTGGAGTCGAGGCACGGGGCGCGGCTGGATCTGGCCCGGGCGGCGAGGAGGCGGGCTCCCCGTGGGCCTGGGCGGGCCGGTGCGGTGAGGACGGCGGCACGCCATGTGGCGGGCTCCGATTGGCGTGGGCGGCGGCGGGCGGACGTGTCCGGCCTGATCCGGACGCCTCCGGCGGCGGGAGGAGGAAGAAGCTAGGGTTTCGGGGAGAGGGAGAGATCCGAAAATGGAGGGGGGTATTTATAGAGGTATAGGGAGCTAGGAGTGTCCAAATGAGGTGCGGTTTTCGGCCACGCGATCGTGATCGAACGCTCTAGGACATGGAGCAGAGTTTGGTGGGTTTTGGGCGAAATTGGAGGGGTGTTGGGCTGCAACACACACGAGGCCTTTTCGGTCCCTCGGTTAACCGTTGGAGTATCAAACGAAGTCCAAATGGTACGAAACTTGACAGGCGCTCTACCGGTAGTAAACCAAGGCCGCATGGCAAGTCTCGGTCCAATCCGGAAATGTTTAATCCCCAAACACGAAAGAAAGCTAGAAATGGCCACCGGAGGAGAACGAAGCGCCGGAATGCAAAACGGACAACGGGGAAAATGCTCGAATGCATGAGATGAACATTTATGCAAATGCAATGCACGTGATGACATGATATGAGATGCATGAAAACGAAAACAACACACGGCGACAAAGACCCGAACCCGAGAAATAAATATAACTTAATGCCAGAAACGGCAAGAGTTGAAGTACAAATTGGGAAAGTAATATCTGGGGCGTTACACTATGATTCCCCCACAAGTCGGGATGAGACTCCGGACGAAAATAAAGAAAAGAGAAAGAAAATAGGCCAAAAGAAAAAAAAGAAGGCCCAAATAAAAAAATGTGAGAAAAAGAGAGAAGGGACAATGTTACTATCCTTTTTCCACAGTTGTGCTTCAAAGTAGCACCATGATTTTCATGATAGAGAGTCTCTTATTTTGTCACTTTCATATACTAGTGGGAATTTTTCATTATAGAACTTGGCTTGTATATTCCAATGATAGGCTTCCTCAAATGCCCTGGGTCTTCGTGAGCAAGCGAGTTGGATGCACACCCACTTAGTTTCATTGATGAGCTTTCATATACTTATAGCTCTGGTGCATCCGTTGCATGGCAATCCCTACTCCTTGCATTGACATCAATCGGTGGGCATCTCCATAGCCCATTGATTATCCGCGTCAATGTGAGACTTTCTCCCTTTTTGTCTTCTCACACAACCTCAATTATCATATTCTATTCCACCCATGGTGCTATGTCCATGGCTCGCGCTCATATATTGCATGAAAGTTGAAAGAGTTTGAAAAGGCTAAGTATGAAACAATTGCTTGGCTTATCATCGGGGTTGTGCATGATGAGAGCATTTTGTGTGAGGAAAATGAAGCATGGCCAAACTATATGACTTTGTAGGGATAAGTTTTCTTTGGCTATGCTATTTTGATAAGACATAATTGCTTGATTAACATACTTGGAGTATTACTATTTTTATGTCAACAATAAACTTTTATCTTGAATCTTTCGGATCTGAACATTCATGCCACAATAGAGGAAAATACATTGAAGAATATTCTAGGAAGCATTCCACATCAAAAATCCTATTTTTATCATTTACCTACTCGAGGACGAGCGGGAATTAAGCTTGGGGATGCTGATACAACGTATCTATAATTTTTTATTGTTCCATGCTATTATATTATCTGTTTTGGATGTTAATGGGCTTTATTTTACACTTCTATATTATTTTTGGGACTAACCTATTAACCGGAGGCCCAGCCCAAATTGCTGTTTTTTTGCATATTTCAGTGTTTCGTAGAAAAGGAATATCAAACGGAGTCCAAACAGAATGAAACCTTCGGGAACATGGTCTTTGGAACAAACATGATCCAGAGGACTTGGAGTGGACGTCAAGCAATCAACGAGGCGGCCACGAGGCAGGGGCGCGCCCTCCCCCCTCGTGGGCCCCTCGTTGCTCCACCGACCTACTTCTTCTTCCTATATATGTTCACATACCCCGCAAACATCCAGGAGCACCACGAAACCCTATTTCCACCGCCGCAACCTTCTGTACCCAAGAGATCCCATCTTGGGGCCTTTTCCGGAGCTCCGCCGGAGGGGGCATTGATCACGGAGGGCCTCTACATCAACTCCATGGCCCCTCCGATGATGTGTGAGTATTTTACCTCAGACCTACGGGTCCATAGCTAGTAGCTAGATGGCTTCTCTCTCTCTTTGAATCTCAATACAAAGTTCTCCTCGATTCTCTTGGAGATCTATTCGATGTAACTCTTTTTGCGGTGTGTTTGTCGAGATCCGATGAATTGTGGGTTTATGATCAAGTCTATCTATGAACAATATTTGAATCTTCCCTGAATCCTTTTATGCATGATTGGTTTATCTTTGCAAGTCTCTTCAACTTATCAGTTTGGTTTGGCCTACTAGATTGATCTCTCTTGCAATGGGAGAAGTGCTTGGCTTTGGGTTCGATCTTGCGGTGCTCGATCCCAGTGACAGAAAGGGAAATGACACGTATTGTATTGTTGCCATCGAGGATAAAAAGATGGGGTTTATATCATATTGCATGAGTTTATCCCTCTACATCATGTCATCTTGCTTAAAGCGTTACTCTATTCTTATGAACTTAATACTCTAGATGCATGCTGGATAGCGGTCGATGTGTGGAGTAATAGTAGTAGATGCAGAATCGTTTCGGTCTACTTGTCTCGGACATGATGCCTATATACATGATCATGCCTAGATATTCTCATAATTATTTGCTTTTCTATGAATTGCTCGACAGTAATTTGTTCACCCACCGTAATACTTATGCTATCTTGAGAGAAGCCACCCTATGGCCCCGGGTCTATCTTCCATCATATTAATCTACCGTTATTTCCATTACCGTTTATTTTGCAATCTTTACTTTCAATCTATATCATAAAAATACCAAAAATATTTATCTTATTATTATCATCTCTATCAGATCTCACTCTTGCAAGTGGCCATGAAGGGATTGACAACCCTTTATCGCGTTGGTTGCGAGGTTCTTCTTTGTTTGTGTAGGTACGAGGTGACTCGCGCGTGGTCTCCTACTGGATTGATACATTGGTTCTCAAAAATGGAGGGAAATACGTATGCTGCTTTACTGCATCACCCTTTCCTCTTCAAGGGAAAACCAACGCCGTGCTCAAGAGGTAGCAGGTGCCATGAATCGTGTTGTTCTTTCTTCAAAAGAAATTTGGGATCCAAGTGAGCAATGGGATGAGAAAAATTCACCTTTCGGATGACCAGTCGAATTTTCTTGGTTGGTAAGGGTTCTGAGCCGGAGGAAATCATAGTTAGTTCTGCTGCGTCTGCATGGCTGGTCTCTGCCTCTTCCTGAGAGGAATCAGCGTCAATAAGTTATATGAAAAGATAGCCAAGGGAGTCAAGTTCTACCTCTGACTCATCATCAAGATGGAGCATTTCTTCAACTGATGGTTTCTTGGGGTGACCTGGACCACGAGTTTTTGTTTTGGTCTTCTTAACTAGGACGGCGGCTTAAAGTTTTCTTCTCCAGAATGGAGAGTTGGCATGTATACAAATGGGCAACAGAAAATTAAAATAAGGAGAAAGTTACAAAACATGACGAAGTTTGATCTAATGACTTACAGGAGGAGCCAGGTTAAGTGTGCAGAAGGGATTCAACCCCATTTTGTTGCAGCTTTCTAGAGACTCGCCGAGCAGCATCTTGACCATCTCATTGATCTCCTTATCAATCAAATGAGCTGGGTTGTAGCGTTGTGGGTCTTTTGGGTCACCGGTATAATGACACATTAAGCCGCCACGCCGGCTCAGTGGAAAATCCTCCAGGTGACCTAGTAGCGGACTAGGTCAACTCCAGTTAGGCCATTGGCAAGCAAGGCCCTTATCTTTGAAAAGGTGGCAGCAAAGGGAGCGTGTTCGCCAGTGGTTAAACGGCCTGGAAGCTGGCCGGTGGTGGTAAGCCAGTAGGGGAGGAAATCTGGCAAGGGGTTTTCTCCAGATGGGGAGGTGTCTTTGAAGTAGAACCAGGTGAAATTCCAGTCTTTGGGGTGACTAGGCAGGGCGGCTGAAGGAAAAAACTATGTCTCTTCGCCTTTGGATAGAAACGCCTCCGAGTTCAAGACTGGGCCCATGTTACATCTCAGTTTGACGGTTTATGTAGAAATAGTCTCTGAACAGATCAACAGAGGGTTCTTCCCCAAGATACACCTCACAGAACACTTGGAAGTTGCATATGTTGGAAACAGAGTTGGGGCCAATGTCTTGTGGATGAAGATTGTAGAAATGTAAAACATCCCGGAAGAATTTTGACCCGAGGGGTGAGAAACCACAGAGAATATGATCCGTGAAAACTACAACCTTCCCTTCTTGAGGCTCAGGGGGGCATTCAAAGCCTGGAACACGCCAGTAGATGACCTCTTTGGGAGGTAAAACCCCCATGGTTACAAAATCATTGAGTGTTCTCTCCGTGAATTTGGAGGCAGTCCAGTCAGAAGAGGTGGGAGTCTTAGTCATGATGGCGAGTTAAAAATTACGGCCCGAGGATAAAAGTATGGTGGATTAATGTATGATGATAAACCACCTGAATGATCATACAACAATTTAGCAATGATGAGCTAGACACGGTTAAAAGGCTATGCATTATGGGCTACTGAAGGGTTTGTGAGCCGCCCTAGCTATGGAATGGAGCAACTTACCAGATTATAAGGGGCTATTGAAGGGTTTGTGAGCCGCCCTAGCTATGGAATGGAGCAACTTACCAGATTATAAGTACATGGCAGATTAAGTTGAGAAAATATAAGCCGGCAAGCATTGTCGGCGGGTTATACAAAACTTTGGGTTTCTTGGCGAGTCATAAGTTATGATTAAGCCGGCCAAGTTCTGGAGGGTCACAAAGGTTGTTATTTAAGCCGCCCGAACAAAGAATGGTGGGTCAGTTTTCTATGAAGACAAGATGGTTGAAATTACGCTAAGTATGGAACAAACAAGTTTCATAGATTGTGCCTAAAATTTTGGATCTACGGCAATTCAAGAAATGAAGAACAATTCTGAAACATAAGGTACAGTAGTGGAAAAAGTGTCAAGCTATGCATAGATTCTGAAGAAAAGGGATCTACACGAGATACGAGATAAGGACTAAAAATTGCTACCGCCCCACGTCTACTTTGTTTTTGGATTGAACTAAGTTCTCTAAAGCAGAAGGGGGTGAACTTGAAGAGAACCGCGACGAACGTGGTAATGGACTACATGAACGGTTGTGACCTAATGCGGATCAGAAGCAGAAAGAAGGAGCACCTGAAGAAGTTGAAGAAGAGCGGGGGTGCATCACCGTTATCTGGTCCGGTCAGGTTGATGAAGCGGTCTTTGTCAGAGTCACAGGTGAAGAAATGGCCGGAGCATCGGAGCTCTTGAGTCATGGAGGTCGCGAGGAGGAAGAAGAAGTGGAAGCGAAAGGGGGTAAAAGTGAAAAAGGAACCCATCCATGCCTATTTATAAGGGAAAAGGTGAAACAGTGAAACAGTAGGCGCAGAAATTGAGGAGACATCATGATTATCTTAACACTGGAAGCGCCTTGATTCTTGGATGAACAATTGATGCAAAAAGATCTGTTGTGATGTAATAGGATTTTTCTGGATTTATCTCGCATGACCTCATGGCGGGTTGCATCGATTTGTTCAAAGTTAAGCATTGGAAAGAAGACTCACCAACCATAAGAAGTGAAGAATGACATGAACGAGTTCAAATAAATCTAGGGCCTAATGTTGGGGATAACCCCGCGGTGTGTCCCACCCAGGAGGGGCCGGGTTACACTATTGGCAACTCAATAATAAAAGGCATGGGCCTGAGGAGACATGAGGACTAGAGGCGGCTTAAGAGGCGGGCATGTTGAAAGCCCAAGACCCAGAGGTGTGAGCCGCCCGATGGTGGCTTGCCTAGTAAGGCAAGGTGAGTTAGAAACCGAGTTGGTCATGTTGTGTGATCTGACTTGGACTCTTATAAGCCCAAGGGCTCGAACTGTGTATATAAAGGCGAGACCTTGTGGCGGGTTAACTCAAGAAACATGATCGATAGCTAGGTAAAGTGATTTCGCTCTCTTGTAATCGATACCCAAGCAATAGTCAACAAAAGCAGGAGTAGGCTTTTACCTCATTGAGAGGGGCCAAACCTGGGTAAACCCTATGTCCTTTGTCACATTCAACCCCTTCAAGATAACCTACATTGCGATGGCTCCACACCTAAGTCCTTTCACAAGGGCATCTCCCGTGACAAAACCACAACAACGCGGCTCATCGTCGTGGAGCTTCTGATGCTCTAGACAGCGGTTGGGGACGACGAAGGCGACAACAACAGCTCACCAAAAGTGTGGGACGGTGGGGCTTCTCAGGCATGGATGCGCTGCTCGAAATCGAGCACGTCTGGATGCACACGTTGGTCAAAAGATGTGTAAGGTCAAAAAAACGAATGGACAAGGTTTTGTGGGTTGGGGCTTATGAAGGTCACCAGAGTGAAGCCCACAGCGGAGGGTGCTTCGGTTTCCGGCAAACTTGGGCGCGCGGGTCGTGTCTGGGAGGTTCACCGTGGAGTGGTGGAGCTAGTGGTGGCAGTGGATGGTCCAGGGGGTGGCTACCTCGAGAGCTACGGCACTGGCAGGGGGATAGGGTTCATCGCCAGACAGCCCAGTGGGAATGTCCGTTGCGAGTTGGGGGATTTTGCAGAGGGGGTCGATGGCTACTTACATGACGTGGTGGCCGGGGCTGGCGTGCACAGGGGCGCGTGGTCGTGGCCACGGGCGTGCTCGTGTCTTGGGCATCGTGCGCGCGGTCAACGCGGGAGGTTGGGGGTCAAGTTGACCAGTGGGACCTTCCTGGCAATGAGAGAGAAGAGAGAGTTTGTGTGTGTGTGTGTGTGTGTGTGTGTGTGTGTGTTGGGTCAATTGGGTTGTGCCCTATTAGTTGGGGTCAGTTGGTTGTGTTGCGGTTGCCGCTGGCACTTTCTTTTATTTATTTTTTCTTGATGTTTCTCTCTTCTAAATTATGTTCTGATTTGAATTGGATTTATCTTCCCACGCTAAACTTGTTCTAATTTCATATTTGAATATTCCGGATTTGGTCAACATTTTATTTAGCCTTCTCGTCAAATGTTTCATTCCAGTTATTTTAAACCTTGTTTAGATATTTTGCTTGGGTATGTTATGATTTTTGTAAATGTGTTCCTTCTAAATTTCCCTGGTTTTGTTTTCTCTAACCATTTTGAATATATATTTTTTTGTTCTTTTGGGAATTTTAATTTTCTAGTTTACCCCTTTAGGATTTTTCTAACTTTCTGCTTTTGTGACTAGGATTTAAACTAGACCTCAACTAGGTTCCTACTAGATGCGTAGGGCCTTCAACCCTCCCAGGTGAACACACAAGGTCAGACAATCAATCAATCATAGACAAAGTTATCTAACTAGCACACAAGCATGGGATTTTCTACAAAAAATTAATTCAATGTGAAATTTTAAACATTCCAGATTTTGGGAAAAAATCTGGGATGTGACAGTTTCATATCCAATTGCCTAGGGACAATCCTTTACTTTATTGTTTTTTACAAAACAACAACTAAACATTATTTATAAGTTCTTTATTATTTTGCAAAAGCTATCTCTTTATACCCGCAACCGCAGAGTATATTTATTTCTTGTTTCTAGACAAAGCAAAGGCTAGATAAAGCAAAGGCTTGGTGTACGTAGGGTCTTATCAGTGGTAGGTTGGACCTAAGAGAATACAAACCCTACCTTTAGCTCCTTGTGGATTCGACACTCCATACTTATCACCTCCATGTTTAAAAAGTGCAGAGATTTGTGTTCCTTGTCAAGGACCGAGTCATCATATATATGTGGGTATGGTTTTGGTTATTGGGGCCAAATGGCTAATATATGTCAAACTGGTCATATATCATGCATTGCCCGGTCTTAGGTGTTGGGATAAAAAATATGCTGCTAGTTATGGTTCATGTATGTTTGACCGTTTCGAACCCCTGATAAGTACTCCTATATATGAAACATAACAAGCGCTGTGTATAGGAAATTAATAGACATGACCATCCAATAATTACAGTTTGCTCTGAAATACTTTGGTTATCAGCTCCCATAGTGAAACGTTGCAATAAATTAAATAACACTGACTTAGATTTACAACCTAGTGCATATGCCATTGGAGATCAGTGTATAAAATTGACATGTTATTGTACAAAATACAAACTTAATCCACAAAACATTAACTTTTGAAGCGCATTATCTGATTATTAGCCCATAACATGATTCCCATGTACTATTGTACATCTTCCCGGAATACTTCTACTAGTGATGGGAAGGCATGAATTTTGACCTACTTCCAAAATCAAAGCAGAATGAAATGAGGCTGAGATCATTTGCTTGAGCTTCCTTGCTATCGTGAGGAGAGTACCAACGTAAGAACAACATTGGTGTTGAGAGGTGGGGTGCGTGGAGGAGATAGTGGAGAGATGGTGAGGGAATACCTAGCTTCCTGAAGGTTAGCTGTCTGAGAGATTCATCGATGGACGGACGACGACGAGGGCGAGTGTACGCGCCGATCACGGTGTTGCAATTACCTGGGTTGGACCACGTCACCCCGTGCAGATGGTATGCTCCCTTCTGGTATGGTTCCAATACATAGCAAGGAAGCGCCATCGGAAATGATAGTCGAGGCCCCGCAAGGATGGGAGACGGGGGTGATGGAGCTCGAGCCCTAGTGCGGCAGCGCAATTCATCTACATGGGAACCCTAATGAATGAGAGAAGAGAGGGGGTCGAGCGAGGAAGGGGCCCACCACGAAATCACGAAATCAATTGACCCACACTGTCTGACCTAGTCAAAATCAATGCCACAAACTAAATCCATCGCCTTGATCGCTCCTAGGAGCTCTTGTCCGAGGGAGTTTAGTTATTGAAAAGATTTTTTCTCAAGTTTTCATCAGGATGTTGTGTGCCTTTTGATGTGTCATGGTATATCCATGTCTGGCCAACTTTTAGGAGACCTTAATGTTGTTATTATGTATTCTATTCGTCCATGTGTGTTGGGCACCTAAAAGCATTCAGGAAATCCGAAAGTTAATATTCCTCGTGATTTATGCATCCTCTTGTTTGGCTCTCTCATGCAGCCTCCTTTATCTTCTTGGTTCCCTTTTTCATGCATTCACAACTCATTCCACCCATTCTCATGCATGTACAATTAAATGTTTATGTCAAATGTATTTTTTAGGAAACACGATAGGCTCATTTCCAAAACATTAAACATAATGCTGATCTATCATGGTGCATCTTGGTCACAGTGCAACTCCTTAAACGCCATATGCACGTGGACAGAGGGAGTGGATTGATTGAGAATTGTAAGCGGCTAAAAACTTATACATGTTCGAATTTCTATTAAGGTATATCATATAGAACTTGCAAATGACATTTGTTGTAGCCCCTTCACATCCTTCAGACTTTTCTGAACATCATTTCTGCAATATTGAAATCTTGTATGGTATGCATTCACACGACCTCACTATCGAAGCATCAAGTTTTGACGGTTTTATTCCTCCTAGTTTGTCAACATGATACTCATGGGAGATAGAGTAGAATCTTAGAGCATCTATAACTGGACCCCTCAAACCTTTCCTATACGTCCGGGCGGACAGGCCGATCACTGTCCGATCATGAAAACAATACGCAACTGGACCCCTTAAACATGCCTTATACGTGTGTCGGAGTGGCGGCGACCGACGCCAGCCCAGCGTCGCATCGCATGCATGGCGTATGGGGTTGTGTGGATCGCGAGTTTAGGATGGAGCGCATGAGATGGGAGGGAGACCGAACCAAGTCGCTTGCAGCAACGAGAAAGAAAAAACTGTGAGGACAAACCTGAAGGTGGGAGGCGAGAAAATTAAAACAGGGAAGTTGAATAAAGCACTCTGTCAGAAAAAAAAAGTTATTTTTTAAAGTAGCAGAGAAAAGAAAAGAAAATGGAAAAAGTGGGAGGTGAGAAGAACCAAAATAGGGAAGTTGGATGAAATGCAGAGGTTGGACAAAGCACTCTGCTGCAAGGTAGAAAAAGAAATACTATTCTTTTTGCAATCTAAGTATAAGAAGAAGACAATAGAGATAGAGATTTTAAGATGCTTTCGGATATCTTTTTTGTAAAAAATAAAAATACAAGCTTTTTTGGGGAAGGCGCCAAGGTTCGAAGGCCCATACAAAGTGGCCCGTTGAGTCCATATCCAAAAATAATACTCCCTCGCCGTTGCCACCGCCGCTTTTTTTATACCTAAAATAATACTCCGTCAAAAAAACTGCCGCTTTATCATTTTCATTTTCATTTTCGGAAGGCGTTTTTACCTTTCCTCCGAGTAGCCGCTGCCGCCGCCGCTGACAGGGTAGAACCACCGCATCCGCGATGTTCTCGTGGATCCTCCGTGGCTGCCGCGACGAGTGCTCCGCCACTGACCAGCTCAAGCAGGTCTGACCACCGAATCCCTCTCCTTATTCCCAACAATTCGAAATTGGCAGGTGGACTGTATCATGCCTGTTAGCGAAAACGCATCAATCTGTGATTATTTTTCTCCTGTGCGGAAGAGTTCGCTGGTTGTGCGTATTTCCCCATAGATTGATGGGGCACAGAATTTTTCTTTGCTGATTTCCTGCTCTTTTTTGGTTTTGAATGTGGAGCAACCCATGTAAACTGGCAGCGGATTGGCTTTGTTTTGGTTCTCATCTTAGACTTGTTGCGGGATCGAGGCATATCAAGCTGTGGAAGGTCTAGATTTGCTAACTTAGAGGACTCAACAATGTCTCAGATGATGTGCATTTTCTCTGGGTGTGAATCTAGTCCATCTCGAGGCCTCTCTGTTGACATGGCGTGGAAGTACAGTGGTCAGTAGGTGGGGAGGACGCAGCGTGTGTGAACGTTGTTGTTTTGTTTGTCATTTTCTTCTTTTTGTTGATCAAATGTGGGTGCTTTCCTCCTGTTCTGTTTGATTATTTAAGCGAAGAAGACTTGTCATGTTTGATCCAGCACCCTGTTTGGAAGGGATGAAGATTGGCTACATTGCTAACCTAGTGCAAAACCAGTGAAGCATCGCCGTCATTGCATATCCTGATACCGACTTGGGGAATTGGCACGTCATCGTGATCTTATTTCTAATTGACTTTGGAACCAAAAAAATAAACTTTGGAGTGCTTCTGCGGTGATGGGAAATCACAGGGCAGATGTGAAGAAACTAAAGCTGTAGGGTTATTCAAGTAAAAAAATCTTGCATAGTTGCATGTTCAAGTAAAAACATTAAGAAAAGGAACACAGGGTTATTCTGCAGTATAAACAATGCATACCATGCAGGCACCTCAATACAGTTGTAGGGTTTCCCATGGTTGGGACAAGGCTTCTTCCAAATTATTTTCTCCTCCCTTTTTGAGTTACATAAATAAGTTGTTTTCCTTTTCTCTTTCAGTCTCTAGAAATAGGGAACTTAGTTAGAGCAAACTTCTGCACTTGTGGTTACTTATTTAGAACGCAACAATTTGGAGTTTCCCTGGCAGCTATTTTCCTTCTCATTTTTTTGTCCTCTTGGGCTAATCACGAATTCGACAGTATTTAACTGAGTTTAAAGGTTGTATGATATGCAGGACTGTTGTTGCTAACTCGATTAGCATATCATGTTTCTTACCTACTGACTTGATTACCTACACTATACTCTAGGCTCGTGATGTCTTTGTGGCAAAAGAGGCAGTCTTGCAAAAGAAGATATCACAAGAGATGGAACGTGCCAAGTTGTTCACAAAATCAGGAAACAAGCAAGCAGCAATGCAGTGCTTGAAGAGGAAAAGGTACTACGAGAGTCAAATGAACCAGGTTGGAAGTGTCCGGTTACGCATTGATACCAAGGAAAAGATGATCGCTGATAACATGGTGAACAAATAAGACAAGTGAGACCATAGCTCTGCACTATATCTCTTTCTATAAAATATTTTTGCCTTGCTCAGATACGTAATCTTGTGAAAAGAGCATTGTTGCTGTCATCAGAGTAACATTATGATTCTCTATAATGTACATAACACTAACGGGCCATTTCTTAGTGTAAGAGATTATTGAATTAGATCTTGAAGAGTGCGTAATGTCACAAATTAGATAAGACCTGCGTTGTCTTTTTACTATATTTGGACATGACATATTTATTTCCTATGCAAACTTGCCGTCATCGATACCTTTTTTTTTCCTCTCGAACAGCCATTGTCAATACTTATACTTGTTAGTTTCAGCTATTTGAGGCCTTGTACAATGCAAGACGCTTAGGGGAGGTGCTTAGAGAAATAAACTAGTCTTCCTTTAAGCACCGGTGCTTATTTGTACAGGGTAGACGCTTAATTAGGCGTCTCTCCTGTAGAAATAGGCACTGGTGCTTTAGAAAAATCCAGTTTATTTTTCTAAGCACCTAGCATTGTACAAGGCCTGATAGGAATGGTTCTGCATTGCAATTTAAGGAAGTTTTCGCATTTCAAAATAGGCTCTTGTCTGGTAGTCATTGGCAGTGTGTATGGTGTGATCCATTATCATTAAATCCCCCCCCCCCCCCCCCCCTCTTGTACTCTTACTCGGTGGTGGAGCTTCCCTATGACCAAGGGGGGGGGCCACGGCCCATCCTAATCTAGAAATATGCTTAACTAAATATTTATAATACAATCCAGATACCGAGTACTGATCAGATTTCTCAAATTTTAAGCATACCTCATCAGTTTGGCCCCCTCAACATTTTCCTTCAACCTCTGTCACTGCTCTTACTGTAACTCAACTGGTAGAAAATTCATTTGACATTATAGCTTTGTGCACTTGATGTTGCATGACTCTCGAGTTGTAAAAAAAAAACTTGAATTCGGAGAAAGAGCATCTATCTTCTGTGTGATCTATCTTTCGGCAGCATGAAAATCTGTGTATATCACTAGAGTGAGGTGATTCTTCTCATAACCGAACTGATGACAGCCTTTGGATAGATATGGAGCATGTCAATGCGCATCTGAATGGATCAGTTACTATCTTCCTTTTTCGTTCCTTTCTTTCTCTGTAATTATGTTATTGCTGTTTCTTAAGCATATAACTTAACTGTTTATAACTTGTGCAATGTGGCCTTGATTTCTGCTTCACATGTTGATAATGTCTTAATGGCTCAAAATCTAGTTCTTTTTTGGCGAATAAAAATGTACGAAGTTAAATAGTAAGAAATGTGCAACACCGTTTTCTGTTTTGATATTGATTGCGCGTAAAAAATAGTATGTGCTGCACCCTGCATTTTTTGTTATTTGTTTGGTTCCCAATTTGCATGTGCTTTTTAAACTTTTGTTGTTCTACTCTCTTTTCTAGAGCGATGACATGTCCGATTTTTATTTTATCTGCAGAGTGGAAGACAAGCTATTTTCAATCTGAGCAGCCACCTTAACATCTGTAACAGCAAGGAAGGAATGGTGGCGACTTTTTAAGATATCTGCCATTTGTATATATAGTGATAGCCTTGTTTGTTTTCTTTTGTCATCGTTGGTGAACACTCTGCAGTGATCATAGTAACTTCCCAGTCTCTTTTTGCATACTCTGGATTGCTTACCACATGTGTCACGTGGTGTAAGAGCAACACCAACGGGGCGACCCAAACGGACGTGCGCTTTATCCGCTTTTTGTCCATTTGGGTCGGCCAGGCGAACGTGCGTGTCCGCATTTTAAAATGGGTCGGCTTGACCGCCCAACGGGGAGGCCGACCCAAATGTGCCGCCGTGGAAAAAAAATAATTAGTTGCACGAAATAAACATAATTAAACATAATGCGTCGCGTTGGAGCATGGTGTCGTAGCGCATCTGCTCCTCGTCGTCGGCCTGCTCCTGACGGAGCCAATGCTCCTTCCATCGCTCGAGGTGGGCTGCCTCCTCCTCCGGCGTCGCGGCAAAGTGGACGGGAAGCGCGCTCACCCACTCGCGGTACTGACCCGTCCACGAGTAGGCCTCCTCCGGCCAAGTGGGTGGAGGCGGGGAGCGCTTATGCGTCGGCTCCGGCTCTGGCTTGGGCTGGACGGGCGGCGACAGTGGCGGTGGCGGCACGAAGAGCGTGGTGTGGACAGAGTCCCCCGCTGCCGACAGGGCAAGGGCTTGCTCCAGCCCATCCCAGTGCGCGTCCTCCTTGAGTCGGCTAGCCTTCAGCGCGTGCCGCAGGGCCTCCTCGAGGGCGGCTTGGTACTCCGCCTCCGCCTCCATGTCCTCCGGCTCTACCTGCGGGGGCGGCGGTGGGAACGGCGGCGGGACGGCGTCGACACCCGAGCGCCGTTGCTCCTCGTGTTCGAGGGCGAACCACGCCTCCGAGTTGGGGGAGTCGGCGGCGTACTCTGGCAGCCGACGCCGCTCTGGCGTGAGCTGCGCGCGGCGCCTGCGCACCTCGTCGTCGTGTGCCCGTTGGGTATGAGGAACCGCCGGCACCGGGATCCGCTGCGGATCCAGATGCCAACGGTGCGGCAGCGTGACATCGGGGTACGACAATGGCTGCATGTACTCCCAGTGCCACCGCGCTTGGTGCACCGGGATGTGCAGGCGCCGGCGACCAGCGCGGAAACGCGTCGCCGCCGGAGGAGAAGGGGGAAGGGGAGCACGGGAGGACGAGGCGCCGGGATGCCCTTGCCATTGCTGCTGCCGAAGAGGCCCATGGCTAGGGTTTGCGGTCGCCGGCGAGGAAGCAAAGGGAGTGGTGGGGGAGGCAGATGTGGACGGGAGAAATGGATGAGGCCGACCCCGCCGCACGCGTGGTTAAAAAAGACGCTTCCACTGGCTGACGCGTGGGTCCGCTGTCGGTGGTCGTCATAAATAAGTCGACCGGTGGCGGTTGGGTGACCGCTAGGTGGGGACGCGGCGGACGGCGAGGAGACGCGCGGCGCGTCCGCGCCGATGCATTTCAGGCGCAATTTTGGGCCGGAAATGAGTCGGCGCAAACGACAGGCATACACGATTTGAATTTGGGTCGACACGTTGGGCCGCTACTTTTGTCTGCGCCAATCCAAACGGACGCGGGCAGGCAAATGGGTCGCTCCATTGAAGTTGCTCTAACCTCCCAGTCTCTGATTTTGTGTGAATTACCTTTTGTGGATTGTTTCGGCATCCGTTTGAGTGTTTTTGTGCTACCCACCACAACCATGCAATCTTCTATATCTAAATAGCTAGTCCCACTAATAATTTTAAAGCACATACAGCTAGCTACCATCATCCCAATTGCATACATGTGTGTGTCCTTCATACCCAATTTTCTTCTTCCACACTTTTGCCAGGTTTTTTTAATAAACTCCCTAACGGTAATTGGGTGTACATATGATGTTTTCAAAGCTATGCAATATATTACTAATTCAAATATTCATCTTCATACAATCAAATATCAATGAAGATATATGGCAGCCAATTTCTGCAGAACACATGGGGTTTCACCTAGTTCCTTCAATTTTCCAGCCTCATTTTCTACATATTTAAGCTTTGGAAAAGGTAAAATCTGAACGTTTTTTTATGGCAATTTTAGTTGACACAAGGGTTGACAAGTTTAGTTGGTAAGCACAGCAATTTCGTGGCAAAAGCCAAATTGAGGGTGGATTTGTCATGCTTACCGACTAAACTTGTCATGATTAACAAATAATTGCCACAAAAAACATTGGTCAAATCCCAAGAGGTTCAGGACTTATCAATGTCCTTAACTTGTCAGATCAGGGTCAACCCGGCAGAAAATGAGAAATTTGAGGCGCAGGTTAGGCCACTATCAGCTAGCATGTGATAGACGGAAGATAAGACGTCGCACAGGCTATAGCCGAGACTAGCTGAAACGCAGAGACAAAAGGCAACACGATGTCATATACAAAATTAGAGAAATTAGCTTTAGCTAGGCTATAGTGGCGTTGTCAAACTTTCGCTTAACATTCAAAATTACAGAAATTAGCTTTGGCTAGGTTGTAGTTGCGTCAGTTTGATTTGTACTATTGGCTATCAGTTTCAAAGGCCTTCGGGTCAGAGAGTGCAACAAAAACAAACCAAACTGAGCGATCACCTTAGGTCACCAACCTTTTCAGAACCATAATCTTTACAGTGCTAAGTCACCCATATGCCCTTTGTGCTACTTAATAAATGCGGCAGTACATCATCTCCTTGTAACATCTCATACCAAAAACAAGCGTTTTCTCAACAGAGACTCGCTTCATGGGAAGCACCCTAATTGACGCTCCTAAACTCCGGTGACAAAATGTCTCAAGAACAGCATTCGGCACTTCTGCGAGCAGGGACCATAGGTGTGATACTTCAGTCAAACTATGCCATTGGTTGTCGCCTCCTGAATTACAAGATTATAACCAAGTTAATCATAATTTGATACTTGTATGTAATTTCTAATAACATGGAAAAGCATCTTTCCTAGTAATTATAAATGCTGAACTTGGTGGTGAATTCGCATGTAGGCCTACCAGGTTTCACAATAAACAAATACACTCCTCCCCACAACCTTCAAAGAGACATAAATAATTGTACTTTGCTCACATGTGAGACCTAACACAACAAAATAAATACCAGACCCATGGCCTTGTGCCGCAATCAACTTACTAATGACTACCTTGATAGGATTTAAATTTGCATATGATGTCTCACTTCAAATCTTGCGAAGTACCTACTACGGTCACTTAAAATTCTCTGACGCCTACCTCTCCTTATCATATTTTTGCTTTATTTTAATCGTCAATCGTGTAACAGCCTTAGGACACTATCATCTTTTCACCGTCTCCTAAACCAGTGGCTTAACTCTTCGTTTTTTATGACTACGCATGGGCATTGTGCTAGTAGGCAATACAAACTGAGTGGAGCGAGTCCACATTCAGTTATCCAAAATGGATGGTTTCGCTAGAAAATATTTTTTTAATAGTCCATAGACTGCATAGCTTTTTTCATAGTGTCAAAAAAGGATCTTAAAGTTTGGAACGGAGGGAGTATAATTTAGTTATTACTAGCCAAAATAGCAAGATACTAATGAAGAACAGATGCAAAAATTCCCAAGTGACCTCTGATAAAATACCTTTTTGGTCGGATGCGGTCCTCCTCAAAATCCATTATTCCTCCAGATTCAGAGAGAAAGTCGTCATGCCCCCGTAAGTCATTGTCTGCCTGCTTACATTGTTCAACTTCTGCTATCAAGTAAGAAAATGGTCCGGCAATTCCACTATTTAATAAAATTAGTTGCTACCATATGAACATTCAACAGTTGATAACTAAAATCAGAAAGCGAACAACTTTAGGTAAAAAATACAGCAGAATGAATATAATCAACAACCTATTGTCATATGAGATATGCAAGACTATATTGCTACAGAAAAAAGGAAAATATTTTATACCTACTAAAAACTATAAATAGTAGGAACTTTCAATTTTATCCAACTGACCTTGACTGACTTCTTGGCTTCTTCCACTCTGTCTTCAAATTCTTTCTGGTGCTTCTTGTTCGATTCACTTGTTGTATCCGCCCACTTGATTTTCTCCTGAATTTGGTGTAATAAATTATCTGATGTTCCCAACCTGTGAAATGTACACATTTGGATCATAATGGTAGCAATATACTTCTGTCGAGCCTCCTTGCGATAGTCACTTCATAATGCACAGTGGATATAAAACCAATATTTTAACTTCTTTAGTTTGTTATTGAAATGTCAGTCGTAGAAAAACAACATGCATACATGTCACAACAGCCAACTGACAGACACTTATCTCCATAACTAATAAGGGGATTCAGACATAGCAGAGAGAAAAAAAAAAACATGCCTAGACATGCTACCCACTACAGTTTCAGAACAGAACTGAAAATTACACTAACCAAATAATGGTTATTCAAAACAATATGAAAAGATTCACATTTCTTGAACAGATGGAGATAAACTTGTCGAAACATATAAATACACACCAGTCAGACAAGGTCTCAATCATGTTGGTTAGCTGATCAGGTGTGAGGTCCCTTCCAGCTGCAAATTGTACCTGAAATACAAGGAAACAAATAATAAGGGAATATTGCTAGAAAGATGAAGAACAAATTCATCAATGATGTAACATATATAGGCTGCATATGTCTTACTTCAAAGCACCGCCGCAGTTGGTCCAACTTGCCTCTGACAATACCCTAATGAAACATGCAAAATGTTACAAAATTGAAGCAAATTAACTAAATGTTTTGGAAATCAAGAAACACAGTATATTAATCCTAAAGGGTAAAGACAAAACCACACAGCGAAGGCATATCACAATCTAAATCTCACAAATATAAAAAATACTCCCTCCGTCCCATAATATAAGTGCGTTTTTGACACTACACTAAATGATAAATAATAATTTCAAAAGAGCCATTTCTTGCTAATGAAATTGAAGGATGAGAATATATAGAATGCAAGTGTGTAATAAAAGAGAACACAAGGACTCACTGAGTACATGCACTCATTGATGAGGAAATCTTCAAGTTCTCTCACATTGGAAACGTCTAGCTCTTGCATGAGCTGATCATATGGAAGTACCTAAGAAAGGAATGAGAAAAAAAGTATGTTTACGATTACCTGGCGTGAAACATAGCTCATATCAGAATTAAAAAGAAATACTGCCTACTCCCTCCGTTTCTAAATATAAGCCTTTTTAGATATTTCAATACAGACTACATACAGATGTACATAGACATATTTTAGAGTGTAGATTCACTCATTTTGCTCCATACGTAGTCCATATTGGAATCTCTAAAAAGTATTATATTTAGGAACGGAGGGAGTATATACGTTTAATCAAGCTAAAAGGATAAAGATAGGCCCAGAAATTTTGTAACCCTTGATTACACAAACATAATGAAGTTCCTGCAGCTATTGTTTATCAATTTATAAAGGAAAAATACCAGTAAACCTTGCAGACTTGGCTCCCAAACATACAGAAATACACAAACCATTTACAACTAGAGAACTAAGAGGCACTAGAAGATTCAAGAAATCCAGACAACAAATACGCCGTCCTAAAACGACAGGCAGCACTGGAACTACTGCTCACATGATTGCATGCGAGTTTATCAAGCTTCATTCTGTGTCCAAAGAAAGGGGAGCTGCACAGAAATGCTAGGCATATTAGACAAGATAGCTAGAATTTATACCTTGGTTGACTCAGCCAAAGTTAGCACACTGAGTTGCTTCAGCTTCCGGGCTTGATCAGGCAACAATGCAGGGAGGGCGCTAGAATTACCTACAGATAAAGAGTAATTACTCAAGCAATACATTTTCATATTTTCGTATGTTGCAGGGCATACTAATGGTGATGATAGATGAAACAAAGTTCTAGCAATCAAAGACATGCTAAACTAAGTCAGATGCCCAAAGGCAGGAAGGAATTCATGCCAGCAACAATTTCACCCAGAAAAGGGTGCCTGCTGCATAAAAAGGCAAATTGGTTACCAGAGCTGAAGCTCTACTTTTAAGCACATCAAAACAAAATTTGGAAATTATCTGCAAAGGACACAACACAGGAACAGGTGGCTATTTGTATTAATTCAACTGAGCATCAAAGCATAAACATCAACAGTTAATTAGATGAGTAAAATTATGTAGATTTAACGTCCCCAGCAAAGTTGCCCTGTTATGCGTTCATTAGGGCTTCAGGGCAAATGGCTAAATTAATAGCGTACTACACAAACACATGGCAGATCAGATAATGAGTCACAAAGCACAAAATACAACAAACTGGAATAAACAAAACACCGCCTACATATCAAATCAAAAGGGCAATGCATCATGTGTGCACATCAGGCCAAGGGAGATATCTTACTCTTGTAGTCCTTGAGGGTGCCGTAGGCGAAGAGGCGGAGCAGGTCCAGCGACGAGGCGTACTGCGTGCCCGTTAGCTGCACCAGAGGAGCCACACCACGGAACAATAGATCGAATCAGAAACCCCATCGGTGGGAACTGAAAACCCTAACCCCTAACACCGCTTCGGCGCATAGACGGGCAGAGCAAGCAGCAGATACCTTGGAGAGGGCTGGAAGGGTGAGGAGCTCGGAGAAGGCAAAGAGCGCCGGGTGGGAGGTGGCCTCGAGCACGAGCGCCGCCAGCTGAGGAGCCGAGGAGAGCGCCGCGGCCTGCGCCGAAAACTGCTCGATCAGCTCCACCTGCCGCCGCTCCGCGTCCATCGCCATCTCAGCCGGCGACGGGAGGTGCTGGTAGGGTTAGGGTTCGGGGGATCTCTGTCTCTCCTGCTAGTCCTGCGGTTTTGCTTTCGCTTCGCCTCCCTGTGGGCTTCTCGTGTAGTTTTTGGCTTCCGGTGGGGTTTTGGTTTGGATTTTTGTTTCGGGATGGAGTCGACTCGGTGCCGGTGGTGTCCGCCAGGTTGCCGCGTACTTTGCGTGGGTCGCTTGCGTTGAGATTAGTTGTATTTATTTATTTATTTATTGACCAGAGAGATTAGTTATTTTCTTAGTCACGTTAAGATTAGGTTATAATTCTTTTAAACATATTTATAAAATCTCAAAAATATGGTATCAATTTAGAAAATTTCAGTTATATATAAAAATCCCATTATCCTCCCCTCGACCGAAGAGTGGCTCTTCGTTGCGTGGGCCAAAGAGCACTCTACGTTTCAAGAAAGACTGAAAAGAGAATTTTGATCTGTTGCCGAATTCTTACTCCAACTAAACTGTCTTGATGACAAAAATCGATTAAGACAAAGAATAGCTTGAATATAACATTCACGATTCGGCTATATCTCCCACGTGTCGAAACACGACTTAGAGGCATAACCGCATTGTAGGTATGTGGCAAGAGGGTAATCTTTACACATCGCATGTACTAAATAAGAAAGGGATAAAGAGTTGGCTTACAATCATCACAGCACACAATACATAAATATAGCATTACATCATCCAGATACAATCAAGGTCCGACTACGGAACCAAATAAAGAAAGACAACCCTTAATGCAAAGATCCCCGATCGTCCCGACCGGGCTCCACTACTGATCAACTGGAAACGAAACAACACAACGAACACGATCTTCATCGGGCTCCCACTTGAGCTCGGTTGCATCACTTGCACTGATATCATCGGCACCTGCAAACTGTTTGGAAGTATCTATGAGCCACGAGGACTCAGCAATCTCACACCCTCGCGATCAAGATTATTTAAGCTTAAAGGTAGGAAAGGATAGTGCAGTGGAGCTGCAGCAAGCACTAGCATATATGGTGGCTAATTTACGCGGTCGAGAAACTAATAGTGATCAAGAAGTGATCCTGAAGCTACTTACGTTCAAGCATAACACGAGACCATGTTCTCTTCCCGGACTCCGCCGAAAAGAGACCATCACGGCAACACACGCGGTTGATGCATTTTAATTAAGTTAAGTGTCATGTTTTCTATAACCGGATATTAACAAATTCTCATCTTCCCATAACCGCGGGCACGGCTTTCGAAGGTTCAAAACCCTACAGGGGTGTCCCAACTTAGCCATCACAAGCTCTCACGGTCAACGAAGGATATTCCTTCTCCCAGGAAGACCCAATCAGACTCGAAATCCCGGTTACAAGACATTTCGACAATGGTAAAACAAGACCAGCAAAGCCACCCGATGTGCCGACAAATCCCGATAGGAGTCGCACATATCTCATTCTCAGGGCACAACGGATGGGCAAGACGTCGGGTTGGCATAAACCCTGGTTGCCCAGGGGGCGTCGGACATTGCCCAGTTTGGACAAACACTCAGAGAAGCACTGGCCCGAGGGTTTAGAATAAAGATGACCCTTGAGTCTGCAGAACCCAAGGGAAAAAGGCTTAGGTGGCAAATGGTAAAAGCAAGGTTGGGCCTTGCTAGAGGAGTTTTATTTCAAAGCGAATTGTCAAGGGGTTCCCATTATAACCCAACCGCGTAAGGAACGCAAAATTAAGGAACATAACACCGGTATGACGGAAACTAGGGCGGCAAGAGTGGAACAAAACACCAGGCATAAGGCCGAGCCTTCCACCCTTTACCAAGTATATAGATGCATTAAAGTAAATAAAATATAATAATGATATCCCAACAAATATCCAAGTTCCAACAAGGAACAAACTTCATCTCCACCTGCAACTAGCAACGCTATAAGAGGGGCTGAGCAAAGCGGTAACATAGCCAATCAACGGTTTGCTAGGAAAGGTGGGTTAGAGGCTGACATGGCAAAATGGGAGGTATGATATAGCAAGTGGTAGGTATCGCGGCATAGCAAAAGAGCGAGCAACTAGCAAGCAAAGATAGAAGTGATTTCGAGGGTATGGTCATCTTGCCTGCAAAGTTCTCTGAGTTGACGTAAGCTTGATCCTCGTAAGCGTACTCAACGGGTTCCTCGATCACGTAATCATCTCCCGGCTCTACCCAAAGCAAGAACACAAGTAAAGGAAAACAACAATCAACCACGGTGCAATGCGCAAGCAACATGATGCAAAACATGGCATGATATGCGGGATGTGATATGCAATGCATATGCGTGCTCCAGAAGGAAAAGATTGAACTAGGGCTCAACTTGGCAAACCAAGAGTGCCGCTGGAAATATGAGTTGATTTCGGTCGAAATCGATATAAGGATCACCGGAATCGGATGCACGGTTTGCATATGGCAAGAAAAACAAGAATGGCACAATTCTGCGATTAACAACACGATGTCATCTAAAATGCAACAAGAAACTAAGCTACGACACTCCAACATAACAACAAAGCACATGGCAGTGATCTACTCAAGATGCTTGACAAAAATGAACACTGAGCTACGGCTAAATCACACAAGAGCAGGTTCAAACAAGTATGGCAAAAGTGCAAAAGATATCAGCTTCACAGACTTAGTGAAAATAACAACATGCCAAGAAATAACATCAGGAAGCCGTTTTAGAGCAAGCAAACAACATGCTACCGAAACAGATCATAGCAATACAAGGCATGGCATGAATCTACTCAAGTCATAGAACAAAAGGCACTTACTGACCATAAGCCAAAAGGGCACAGAAAATATGATGGCACCCATGTAAACATAGCAAGTTTCGTTAACAGATTCAGACTTAGCAGAAAACTGGACATGGCAGAAACAGAATTATGAAGTCCTCTTTGCGAGCTTGATTCACTCACCACAAGGCATTGCATGACAATATAAGCATAACCATAGCAAGAAGACATGTTCATGAAGCTAACCATGGCAAGAACAATCTCATAGCACGCATGGATCAACTACAACCACCTTGGCAAAATTGATTAACACGTAAAGAATCTGCCAGAAATATTTTATAGCAAAAGTAGAGCAAGATCGAGTCATGCTAGGGCACTCCATAAATTCAAACAGGGGCATGGATGGATAGAGCATAACCATATGCCCAAATCATCCTTACTGAACATACTCAAAAGAAGCATGGGTCTCGTTGTAGCAACATGAATACATGGCATAAAAATAACAGCAGGGAAATGACTTAGTGAAATTCTAAGTCCCTGGAATCAGCAATATTACGAGAGCTACTTTGCATGCTTGTGCTAGTCACCACAAAAATCACAAAAATACATGGCATACACCCCTGTAAAGATGGCATGGCATAGCCCAAAACACATGTAGAGCTCATGCCCATATGCAGCACACAACAAATGTAGCAAAAATGACAAATGTTCATACTCTGCTAAGAATCAGCACCTAACATTTTATAGCACTTTTGTATCAACGATTTGGGCATCAAGATGGACTCAAACAAGCATGGCACAATGGAACAAAATGAAGAGCACATCCTGATGAACATTTTGATATATCATGCGTGCAAAACGGATCTACGGATGAGGAGTTATGACGCAATGAACATGCCATGAAAATGTTGCAGATCCGGAGACTTAGAAGAAAATCACCTCCGTGAAAAGTCAACGCGGGACGGGGTCAACCCGGGACGGAGGGATCCGGGATGGGAGCGCGTGTTTGGATGAGATCCCGGTGGATCTCGTCCCGATCCACCGGATCTCGTCGGAGAAGACGACGACGACCGGAGGGAGGGGCGCGGCACCGGTCGCCGGAGGCGGGCGCGCCGGCGAAGGGCGGCGCGGAGGTGGAGGCGCGGGCGGAGCGGCGGCGGGGTCGGCGAGCGGCGTGGTGGCGGCGAAGCGCGCCGGCGGGCGGCGGCGCGGGGCTCCGCCGGGCGCGAGAGCCCGCGGGAGGCGGCGGGGTCCTGCAACGGCGCGACGGCGGGGCAGCAGCTCGGGGCGAGGTCGGGCGCGGGCGGCGGCGGATCCGGTCTCGCGGAGGCCCTGGATGGACTCCGCGGGCCGCGGCACGGTGGGAAGCTGGCGCGGACGCGCGGCAGCGCCTGATTGGACGAGGGCGGCGGCGGGATGACGTGGCGCTCCCTGATTGGTCGGAGTGAAGTGGCCGGGCGCGGCGGACATGTCCGGCGGCGGAGGAAGAAATGTCCCGCGGCATGAGGAGAGGCTAGGTCAGGGTTCATCCGCGAATTTTCGGAGGGAGACACATATTTATAGCTAGAAGGAGGTAGGAGTGTCCAAATGAGGTGTGATTTTCAGCCACGCGATCGTGATCGAACGGCCGAGAGGATGGAGGGGGTTTGGATGGGTTATTGGGCCACTTTGGAGGGGTGTTGGGCTGCAACACACACGAGGCCTTTACGGTTCCCCGGTTAACTGTTGGAGTATCAAACGAACTCCAAATGGCACGAAACTTGACAGGCGGTCTACCGGTGGTGTACTAAGGCCGCTTGGCAAATCTCGGTCCATTCCGAGAAAGTTTAACACCCGCACACGAAAAGAGACAAAAGGGGGCGCCGGAGGACGTTGGAGTGCCGGATTGCAAAACGGACAACGAGGAAAATGCCCGGATGCATGAGACGAACACGTATGCAAATGCAATGCACATGATGACATGATATGAAATGCATGACATGAACAAAATGCAAAACGAAGACAAACCCAACCACGAAAGAAATATCGTATCGCAACTCTGGAAAAGGCAAGAGTCGGAGTTACAAATATGGAAAGTTGCATCTGGGGCGTTACATTGAACCATGTATCATGGAGAATGAATTATGTCAGATTGGTCTAAACAAACCATCGCAAGATTACATCACGCTGGGTGAGAAATATTCCAATTACTCTCACACATTTACTCATCTAGATGATGCCAACTATTGGTATGGGGACCATTGGTTTTACTCGCCCAACTGTACACGAGTCACAGTAGCCTTCTTGTCAGGGAAGGACGCCAAGTGAACGCTTTGTCAAAATAATCTCCCTGAGATATGTGGTAGTATGCAGATCTTTGTCAAGGCCATCACCATGGAGTCCGTGATAACATCCAGATCTTTGTCAAGGCCATCACCATGGAGTCCGTGGTAGCATGCAGATCTTTGTCAAGATCAAATATACCTTCGCTAGAATTCCACATTAGCAACAAGGTGTGTATCAAGAAGAGTTGTCCAAGCAACATTGCAACAAACCAAGGCAAGGGATGCCCGGGAATCGACCATGGCGTGCTGCAATGTCGTTCCTACCCAATCCACGAAGGATCTGACCCACATTGGCAAGTGGTGGCAACAGGCCACCACATCAAGTACGTGGCGCACCAGTCCTACGCAAACATACCTTTTCCATTAAATGACGAGCGCACATGTGCATTGGTGGAATTACAGTGATGCAAGTGATGTATCGTCACATGTTTACCATGCGGTTGACACATGTACTGCACGTGTATGCGTGTCACACTAATATTAGGTAGATACTTTAAGCGGTGTAGATGTGACGGGTATTCGTTTCGAAGGCGAGAAGATGACGACACATCGCAGGTCATTTAATGCATCTGCCTACTCTATCAGAGCTATGTATAGACTACTGTAGCCCCTGTGGTACCCCTTGAGCTATAAAAGGAGGGCCTGACTACACATAAAAGGGTTGGACTTTAGTTAATACACAAGAGCACACAAATAATTATTACCTTCCCGGTAAAGACTTGTAGTTATCTTCCCACAGCATAAAAACTAACACAAAGTAGGAGTACGGTTTTACACAATCATGGAGCCTGAATCTGGGTAGACCCTCATGTGTTCTACGATCTCATTAGGTGTTGATCCTCGTTTTGCACCCTACACCACGAATCGACAAAGGAGTCTTTCCGGTCCTTGGTGTCTCGTGTGTGTTCTGCACATGCACGACGACACCAACCTCATAGACACTATCCCTCGTACTATTCTTGTCACTGACCGCGCACACCATGATCCATGCCATCCGGGGGTGTCGGTGTCAAAACCGGCGGATCTCGGGTAGGGGGTCCCGAACTGTGCGTCTAAGGCGGATGGTAACAGGAGGCGGGGGACACGATGTTTACCCAGGTTCGGGTCCTCTTGATGGAAGTAATACCCTACGTCCTGCTTGATTGTTCTTTGATAATATGAGTAGTACAAGAGTTGATCTACCACGAGATCAAAGAGGCTAAACCCTAGAAGCTAGCCTATGGTATGATTGTCTGTTGCCCTACGGACTAAAACCCTCCGGTTTATATAGACACCGGAGGGGGCTAGGGTTACACAAGGTCGGTTACAAAGGAGGAGATATACATATCCGTATTGCCTAGCTTGCCTTCCACGCCAAGTAGAGTCCCATCCGGACACGAGACGAAGTCTTCAATCTTGTATCTTCATAGTCCAACAGTCCGGCCAAAGGATATAGTTCGGCTGTCCGGAGACCCCCTAATCGAGGACTCCCTCAGTAGCCCCTGAACCAGGCTTCAATGACGATGTGTTTGGCATTGCAAGGCGGGTTCCTCCTCCGCATATACCATGGAAGAGTTTTGAATACAAGGATAGTGTCCGACCCTGCAAAATAAGTTCCACATACCACTGTAGAGAGAATAATATTTCCACAAATCTAATCTGCTGACACGTTCTGACAGCATGACATCACGCCATGGCCCGATCATTATTCGAACCATTTTTCTCAACCAGCTCCGCACATAACGCGAGGCGGTTTTCTTGCCACGTCTTGTCAAAGCAGAGATCATGTCCCCCTTATCACGGGATTCTCATGAATACAGACGTGGGTAACCCAACCGTGCCTGTTGGTATGACTCCTAGATCTTAGGCAAGTCCCAAACGGCCATGAGGAGGACGCTTGATATTCACCCTCTTTATAAAGGGGACAAAGCTTTTTCTTTTTTCCCTCCCGTGCTCAATCGAATCCTTCCCCCGCCTCGAGTTCTAACACCCAAAGCTCAGGTCAGGTGCTTCGGACCTTCAACTATGTCCGGATCCAACCTTTAAGGTCGGTGGATGCCTTCCTCTGTCACGGAGGAAGACATCAAGAAGTTGAGAGAGGCCAGATATCTAACCACCAAAATTTCGCATAGGATGCCTGCCCGAGGGCAGGTCGTCCCTACTCCTGAACCCAGCGAGAGCGTCGTGTTCATCTCCCACTTCCTCCGAGGACTAGGCCTCGCTCTGGATCCCTTTGTTAGGGGTCTTATGTTCTATTATGGGCTGGATTTTCACGATTTGGCCCCAGATTCCCTTATTCACATCTCGTCATTTATTGTCGTATGTGAGGCCTTCCTCCGCATTACCCCCCACTTCGGCTTGTGGCTCAAGACCTTTGATGTAAAGCCGAAGATGATCGAGGGGCGGCACGCAGCGTGCGGAGGTGCTTTAATAAGCAAAATCGCTGACGCTCCATGGCCAGAGGGTTCCTTCCCAGAGGTGTCCGGATTGTGGCAGCGGGAGTGGTTTTACATCACAGCTCCCCGAAGTGCCAAGTGGGTGGCTGCCCCACCTTTCGCTCGGGCCCCCCATCGCAACTGATGTTGTGGATCAGCAAGGGGCTGAGCTGGGGTCCAGCAAAGGACGTGCCAATACTGCAGAGCCGTATCCGAGATCTCTTCAAGGGAGATTTTAGTCTGGTTATGGTAATGCAAGTTATGCTGGTTCGTCGAGTCCAACCTTGCAAACGCCGGCCCCTCCGCATGTGGGAATTCAACCCGAAAGTTCCGCGAGCTATTCAGCATTTCCTCGGCATGACGCACGAAGAGATGTACAAATCATTCTTCGGACCCCAAATAGAGTGTCCGGACACCACCGAGGATGTGGGTCTGAGCTGCAACCGCCCCGCTGCCCAAGTAAGTAATCCCATGCTGAACCTACTGTCCTTTTATTTATCATGGCATCATTCTAAAGAGCCGCTCTTTCACCAGGACTGGATAACAAAGGCGATGATGATTAGGTGTTCGGCCCCCCTTCCTGAGGGCTTGGACAATCCGGTACTGAACAAGATGCTCGAGCCGGCGCCTTATCTAGTGCCCTCAAAGGAAGATGATGGGGGGAATAGAGAGGGCGAAAGCGGGCCTCACTCGCTACTTATTCCAGCCCGGGGAATGAGCGCCTCCGCGAGGGAGGACAACCAAAGGGAAGAATCTGACATTCTTTCTCCCCGGGGAAGGAAGAGGACTACCTCTGAAGATCCGGAAACTAAGGTTTCCAAACGGGAGAAGAAATCTTCATCAGAGGGTCCTGCCTCGGAGGGTATTCTTGCCGCACAATGTCCGCACGGGGTTCAGCCCTCTATCGAGCTATAAGTAATCGGAAAGTACTTAATAGGGGAAACATCCTACCTTACTTCCAAAGACAATAACCGATTCTTATAAATTGTAGTCCGGATCGTAGCCCTTCTCGACAGAGCTCGTTTTTGGGGGATCTTCTTCCAGAGATGATGGAGAGCGAAACGCCTCCCCTTGACACCCCGCCTCATGAAGCGGGCGACCTTGAAGTGTCGTCGCGAAGGGTATCTCCGGATATGCTAAGGCCAGAGGATAACCCTTTGGCTACCCGGGATCCCCAGTATCCGGCTCCTAAGGAGAGCGACAGCAAGGGTCCGTACAGTGTGCGGTCGGACGCACTGAAGGATCTTCTGGGGCAAGCGGCCGTCTCCGAAGCGCATCGTACAGTAATGGGTACGGTAATTGAAAGGATTTCATCCGCTGAAAGCGGTTTGCATGAAGCCTTTATGAGTCTGCTAAAAGGCTTTGAGGTACGTGAAATAGTGTATGTTTTTGACAGTACCACACACGTTAGGTGTGCCCTATGCAGATAGTAGCCCCTGAGACTTTGGTTGTCATCGAAAACGGCGGAAAACAGAGGATCATAGTCCCAGGTAATAACCAGACTACCTTTATGTGCAGGTGGCTGAACCTCCGGTGGCTAGCCGGACTGATGGGTTTGCCGAGCTAAAGCGGCAACTTGATGCGGCAGATGCCGACATCGTGCTTGTCAACAAGCAACTTGACGAGGCACAAGGTAAGTGATTTTTCCGGTAATCAACACATAGTAAGAGGAGCATGATGCTAGTATCTTTAATATGTTGTGACTGCAGATGGAGCTGCCACCGTGGAGACCCTTCGGGCGTAGCTTGCCCGAGCCAAGGAGCAAGCAAGGAGTAGCAATGCGGCCGCTTTAAAGGCGGCCGAAGAGATAAGGGCCGAACAGGCTGCGCATTGCGAGAGCAAGGGAAAAATAGCCAAGATGGCTGCAAAGTTAAAAGATGCCGCTGATCGTTACTAGCTTCTTGAAGAAGAAAACTGGGCGAAGGCGACGGACCTGGAGAAGGCCCTGGTGGCTGCCAAGGAAGCCCGCTCCAAAATTAGAGCGACGAAGGAGGAGTTGAATCAAGCTACAGATATCGTGTCTGGGAAGCCCTTCTTGGTGCGGACTAAGTTCGGAGATCCGAAGTATGCACCTCTGGACCGGCTATGGAGTTCTGCGGGCGCCTACGTGGATTTGGTTGCAAGTGCTGCTGATGCGGCAGAGTACTTCAAGGATCGGAAATATCATGAAGTGGAAAAACTGTTCTGGTCACAGTTTCATGCTCCAGTCCGTCCGCTGCTGTTGAATGAGCGGATGGCCGAGTGGGCCGAGCTCCATAGGTTGTCCGGACTTGCCATGAGGTCCGTGGTGGATCAGCTGTGGCCGGGAGGGCCAAGGCCGAATAGCTACTTTAGTTTAGTGCAACAATTCCTTGGTGATGTGCCACGCGTCGATGCTGTAAAGAGATTGGCGTGCATAGAGGGTGCGCGGATGGCCTTTGCTCGTGTCAAGACATACTGGGCGGAGATGGAGGCCACCACTGTTGCGACACAGGGTTCGGTCATAGGCCGAGTGGCTGACGAGCACTACTTTGAAGAAGTTCTTGAAGGCGCTCGCTCGATAGAGGCTCAGTGCTCGAAGAATATTATGTTCTAGTGACATGTATTCCCATTGTAAAAACAATGTTTTATTGAATTATCAAGGCTGTATTTATACTTTTGCCCGAAAGTAATATGATGCCTCCTATGCGGCTGTTTATGTATGTATATAACCTGAAAGTTTGCAGCCGTCGGCTTCCGCCCCCACGCATATAATGCGGGGGTGTTCGCAGAAAATGCATATCCACACTTGATGCAACGTCTTGGTCCGTTAAGGAGGTGATAGCACAGCGAACGAGGCAATCGGACTATATTGTTTTAACACTTTCACTTATCCATAGGAGTTTGACGGTGGGGCTACTATATAGCCCCTGGTACTTCTGTGCTCATCCAAATACGGGGCGCGTACGTACATGACCGGGAAACGGCCCTTCGTTAATGCGGAGGAATCCCGAAGATACCGATGAGTCATCGAGTGGTTGACCAGTCTCTCGCTATATCATGACAGTCAGTTTTCGGCTTTCTCTACTGAGGTGCTCATCCGGACGAACCAAGGCACAATCGCAGTAGTTCTCCCAGTGCTACCTTCGCCGATATAACGGAACTAATGAAGGAAATATGCCCTAGAGGCAATAATAAAGTTATTATTTATTTCCTTATTTCATGATAAATGTTTATTATTCATGTTATAATTGTATTAACCGGAAACATAATACATGTGTGAATACATAGACAAACAGAGTGTCACTAGTATGCCTCTACTTGACTAGCTCGTTAATCAAAGATGGTTATGTTTCCTAACCATGAACAAAGAGTTGTTATTTGATTAACAGGATCACATCATTAGTTGAATGATCTGATTGACATGACCCATTCCGTTAGCTTAGCACACGATCGTTTAGTATGTTGCTATTGCTTTCTTCATGACTTATACATGTTCCTATGACTATGAGATTATGTAACTCCCGTGTGCCGGAGGAACACTTTGTGTGCTACCAAACGTCACAACGTAACTGGGTGATTATAAAGGTGCTCTACAGGTGTTTCCAAAGGTACATGTTGGGTTGACGTATTTCGAGATTAGGATTTGTCACTCCGATCGTCGGAGAGGTATCTCTGGGCCCTCTCGGTAATGCACATCACTTAAGCCTTGCAAGCATTGCAACTAATGAGTTAGTTGCAGGATGATGTATTACGGAACGAGTAAAGAGACTTGCCGGTAACAAGATTGAACTAGGTATTGGATACCGACGATCGAATCTCGGGCAAGTAACATACCGATGACAAAGGGAACAACGTATGTTGTTATGCGGTCTGACCGATAAAGATCTTCGTAGAATATGTAGGAGCCAATATGAGCATCCAGGTTCCGCTATTGGTTATTGACCGGAGACGTGTCTCGGTCATGTCTACATTGTTCTCGAACCCGTAGGGTCCGCACGCTTAAGGTTTCGATGACAGTTATATTATGAGTTTATGAGTTTTGATGTACCAAAGGAGTTCGGAGTCCCGGATGAGATCAGGGACATGACGAGGAGTCTCGAAATGGTCGAGACGTAAAGATTGATATATTGGACGACTATATTCGGACATCGGAAAGGTTTCGAGTGATTCGGGTATTTTCGAAGGTACCGGGGAGTTACGGGAATACGAGGAAGAAGCAATGGGCCTTAATGGGCCTTAGTGGGAAGGACCAGGAGGTGGCGCGCGCCCCTCCCAAGCCCAGTCCGAATTGGACAAGGGGTTTGGGGCGCGGCCCCTCTCTCCCTTCCTTCCCCTCTTCCCCCCTTTCCCCCCTTCTCCTAGTTGGACTAGGAAAGGTGCAAACCTACTCCAACTAGGAGTAGGAATCCTACTCCTCCTTGGCGCCCCACAAGGGCCGGCCGGCCTCCCCCTTGCTCCTTTATATACGGGGGTAGGGGGCACCCCATAGACACACAAGTTGATCCACGTGATCATATTCTTAGCCGTGTGCGGTGCCCCCTTCCACCATAGTCCTCGATAATATTGTAGCGGTGCTTAGGCGAAGCCCTGCGACAGTAGTACATCAAGATCGTCACCACGCCGTCGTGCTGACGGAACTCTTCCCCGACACTTTGCTGGATCGGAGTCCGGGGATCATCATCGAGCTGAACGTGTGCTAGAACTCGGAGGTGCCGTAGTTTCGGTGCTTGGATCGGTCGGATCGTGAAGACGTACGACTACATCAACCGCGTTGATATAACGCTTCCGCTTTCGGTCTACGAGGGTACGTAGACAACACTCTCCCCTCTCATTGCTATGCATCACCATGATCTTGCATGTGCGTAGGAATTTTTTTGAAATTACTACGTTCCCCAACACGTAAGGTACCAAAATGTGGGAGCCGGGCAAACCCAACATTTGACCAAAGACATGATTCGGAGCTGATGCATATAGGGCCAAACTCCCGACGCCGAACACTCCCTAAGGTGTTCGGTCTTTATAACATATACCGGGCTAAAAAACGCCTTTAAGAAGAAACCCCATGTGTCTAGGTACGTGCAAAATCCTAACGTGGCCACATGCCAATAACGCCAGCATCCTTCTCGGTTGTGTGGAGTATCCGGAGGATGTGACCAATAAGAGACAGTAAAAAAGGTTTATGCAGGGTCTTAATCTAAAAAGAAACCTTTGGGCGGGTCCCTGCTGCACGTCTGCACCTGTGTCTCCGTTGTGCGGTGTCCTGGACAGGTGTAGCACGATTGTCATCTGCGAAAGGAAAGAACTTAGGAGAAAGTTGCCATGCCAAAAAGAAGAATTAGTTATTATCGATGAACTATCAAAATTCAAGAGAAGCCAAGTTTAGCCGGGCTGTCCTGATTACACGCGGGAAGCCCCTGGTATCGTTTATGAGGGTTTGATCATCAAACCAATCTCATGTATATATGATTGAACGCCGGATTCGTTTAACCGTGTCCGAGGTCTTGACGACCCACCATTTTTTCTGGTTGGTGAGTCTGTCTAGTTTGCGACAGTTAGAACCACCGCATCCTTCTCCGTACGTAAGAAATGTTCGGTATTTCCGCTAACTGAGATGATGCCACGTGGACCGGGCATCTTAAGCTTAAGAAAAGCATAATGCGGTATTGCGTTAAAACGAGCGAAAGCCGTTCTTCCGAGTAGTGCTTGATAACCACTTCGGAATGGGGCGATGTGGAAAGTTAACCTTTCGCTTCGGAAGTTATCGGGGGAACCGAATACCACCTCTACTAGTAGAGAGCCCGTACAGCGGGCCTCTTGGCCTGGTATTACTCCCTTGAAGGTAGTATTACTGTGGCTTATTTGTGTCGGGTCTATCCCCATTTTGCGGACTGTGTCCTGATATATTAGATTTAGATCACTGTCGTCGTCCATGAGGACTCGTGTGAAATGGTACCCATTTATTATTGGGTCTACCACCAAGGCCGTCAGTCCTTCGTGCGGGATATTTGTCTCGTGATCCCTATGATCAAAAGTGATCGGGCAGGCCAACCAGGAGTTGAACCTAGGGGTGACAAGCTCAATGGCCCGTGTGTCTCGGAGTGCATGCTTGCTTCTCCTCCATGTCACATGGATCACGTTTACTGTTTTTAACCTCTGGTGGTAACTTTTTCTGTCCTCCGGCGCTTTGCTGGCGAGGTTCATCCTCGTCTTCGCTTGATGTCTCTTCCCCTTTGTGTTCGGCGTTTAGCTTACTGGCCTGCTTGAAGACCCAACATTCTCTGTGGGTATGATTTGCAGGTTTGTCTGGGGTGCCGTGGATCTGACAGAGTTTGTCAAGAATTTTGTTTAGGCCATATTGTCCTTCTCAGCTGCCTTTGAAAGGCGTTTTCCGCTGACCTGGCCGGGAGCCCTTGAACCCGGCGTTTACCGCCGTGTTATTTGGGCTACCTTCTTTATTTCGACGCTTGTTTTTGTTGTGTCGTGGTTTACCATTGCCATCCTTGACTTTGGATGTGCTTGGGTCGCTGGTGCTGCTATGGGCCAACCAGTTATCCTCGCCCGCACAAAAGCGGGTCATGAGGCTTGGTAGGGCTGCCATTGTTCTCAGTTTTTCTTGGCCGAGGTGTCTGGCGAGCCATTCGTCTCGGACGCTGTGTTTAAAAGCTTCTAAGGCTTTGGCGTCCGGACAATCGACGATTTGGTTCTTCTTGGTGAGGAACTTGTTCCAAAGCCTTCGGGTGGACTCTCCGGACTGTTGGATTATATGACTTAAATCATCTGCATCCGGAGGTCGGACATAAGTCCCTTGAAAATTGGCCCGAAAAGCGTCCTCGAGCTCCTCCCAACTTCCAATTGAGTTTTCGGGGAGGCTTTTCAGCCAGTGCCGAGATGGCCCTTTAAGCTTGAGGGGCAAGTATTTAATGGCATGGAGATCGTCTCCACGAGCCATATGAATATGGATGATAAAGTCCTCTATCCAGACTCCAGGGTCTATGGTCCTGTCATACGCCTCTATGTTCACCAGTTTGAATCCCTCTGGGAAATCGTGATCCAGCACCTCATCAGTGAAACATAAGGGGTGTGCGGCACCCCTGTATTGGGATGTGCCATGGTGTTCGGACGGTTGTAGTATTCGGTGTTGGTTTTGTACCGTAGCATGCTTCCTAGATCCGTAGATGGATCTGGTCGCGCCGGATTTTTGACGCAAGTTCTCACGTAGATCGTGTGTTGACTTATGCGTGACTTTGTTAGCCGCTCTATCACGTTCACAAGGTGGTGGATCCGGCCGGTTAGCCGTATCATTCTTCGGTTGTATGGGCTCTAAGGCCTCATCGTCGAATTCCGGTAATAGCTTGCGCTTTGGGTAGCTATTCTTATGGTAACTTCCACCATACTTTGTGACTTTGTTCCACCTACTGTTGAGCGTATCTTGTCTGACCTTGAGCCTTTGCTTCTGTTTCTTCAGGCTCCTCGCTGTGGCAATAAGCCTTTTGCGGAGGTTCTCTTGCTCCAAGTGCGTTTTCGGGTTGATGTGTGCATCTTCGTCCGGACTGTTTTCTTCCCCAGACGGGGTTTGATGAGGCTTATCCTTGGCGTCGTGTTTGGACGTCGGATCCGTACTATGTTTGCAGTTTGCATCTTGATCGTGCTCTGCCACCGGGGTGGTGCAATCGTCATTTCTTCTAGAGTCGACGGGACTGTTATTTCCTCTTGCGTTGTTATCGCTGTTTTTGCTATGGCGGGACTTAGAGCGGCGCCGCTGACGTCGGCGCCTGGGTTGCTTGGAGGGGGCATCCTCCGCTGTCTCTTTGCCATCACCCTCTTTGGATGTATCCACCATATATACGTCATGTGATGAAGTGGTGGTCTAGCGCCCTGTGGGCGGTGGTTCCTGTTCGTCTCCTGCATCGTCTTCCATACCGTCGATGTCTTCGGAGTCGAAGTCGAGCATGTCAGTTAAGTCATCGATAGTGGCTACTAAGTGGGTGGTGGGTGGGCAGCGAATTTCTTCGTCGTCCGCATCCCATTCTAGCCGGACATAGTTCGGCCAAGGTTCTCCTGACAGGGAGAGAGACCTTAATGAATTTAGCACGTCGCCGAAGGGCGAGTGCTGAAAGATATCCGTGGAGGTGAACTCCATGATCGGCGCCCAGTCAGATTCGACGGGCACGAATGTGAGCGGCTCGGAGTCCGTGGCCGGAGATGAACCCAGTGGTTCGGCGATACGACTCTCGTAAGGGGTGAAGTCAGTATCTGGCTCTATCACCACTGAGAGGGCGGCCTCTGTGGCGGGGTCTATCCCTCCGCTCTCGGATGGCGCAATTTGCTCCGGATTAACGACCGGAGTAGTTGCGGATGCGATTTCCCAAACACTGTCCGACGACAGAGTTACGTCATGCTCGTCACGACTGTGCGGCGCGTCCGACATGGGCTTGAATCCGTAGAAGATCAAGTCTCCACGGATGTCGGCCGTGTAGTTCAAGTTTCCAAATCTGACCTAATGGCCAGGGGCGTAGCTCTCGTTCTGCTCTAGATGGCCAAGCGAATTGACCCGTAGTGCGAAGCCGCCGAATACGAAGATTTGTCCGGGGAGGAAAACCTCGCCCTGGACCGGATCGCTAGAGATGATCGAGGGGGCCATCAAGCCTTATGGTGACGACACAGTGGAACTCTCAATGAAAGCACCAATGTCGGTGTCAAAACCGGCGGATCTCGGGTAGGGGGTCCCGAACTGTGCGTCTAAGGCGGATGGTAATAGGAGGCAGGGGACACGATGTTTACCCAGATTCGGGCCCTCTTGATGGAGGTAATACCCTATGTCCTACTTGATTGTTATTTGATAATATGAGTAGTACAAGAGTTGATCTACCACGAGATCAAAGAGGCTAAACCCTAGAAGCTAGCCTATGGTATGATTGTCTGTTGCCCTACGGACTAAAACCCTCCGGTTTATATAGACACCGGAGGGGGCTAGGGTTACACAAGGTCGATTACAAAGGAGGAGATATACATATCCGTATTGCCTAGCTTGCCTTCCACGCCAAGTAGAGTCCCATCCGGACACGGGACGAAGTCTTCAATCTTGTATCTTCATAGTCCAACAGTCCGGCCAAAGGATATAGTCTGGCTGTCCGGAGACCCCCCCTAATCCAGGACTCCCTCAGCGGGCGTGAATCGGATGTTGCCAACTCCAACAATGAACACAATTTTAAGAGGAGTAGTGTATAGGATGTTGGTGGCATCTAGATGAGTAGATGTGAGCAATTAATTGAAAATGTCTCATCGAATGTGATGTAGCCTTGCATTGGTCAATGTGGAATGAAAATTCGTCCTCTGCAATGCATGATTTAAGTGGTTCTTCAACTGAATGGATTCTCCTCGTCGATGCGGTCTTGGTGGTGTGAGGGTTTAACCAGGAGAAGTTGTGGTGTATAGGGGATGTGCATGCTAGGTGAATGTCCACTATTCCTCTCTTACATGAACTCTTCATCTATTAAAGGAACACAAGAGCCACTCTTGGTTTATTACAGGGACGAAGGCCAGCTCCGTCGCTTTCCTACGAACGAAGGGTGATCTTTAGCCCAAACTTGAACGGAAAGGGCCTCATCGGCCCATGTGTGGATGAAGAGTCACACTTCGACCTAGGGGAGGACGGCTGGGGTATAGAACATGAATTTATTAAATCCTATCCACATCTTTGAAATTTCATAAAAAATATTTTAAAAATAGATCACTACTCCATGTGTGTTGTTGCGGGAACTTGTTAGAAGAAATGCATACATATGAAAGGTTGCTAGCCGATGGCTGGCTGTAGGGGAGGAAAAACAATCGCCTCCCCCGCCTTTCGATGCAATGCACCTGACCATATGAGCATGTCCCCTTTCCCCTGCTCCATTCCATATCTATCGTCTGATGCAACACCATGTTAGAGCAGTTGCGGAACCGCTCGAGCAACTCAGCAACCCTCACGTAGCATTCCCCACAACAACCGTTGGCTCGTAGCACCACGTTGATCCACGTTGCTGAAGGAAATATGCCTTAGAGGCAATAATAAAGTTGTTATTTATATTTCCTTATATCATGATAAATGTTTATTATTCATGCTAGAATTTTATTAATCGGAAACTTAGTACATGTTGGGGATATTACTACTGGACATAAACCGGCCAGGAGAGGCCGGGTTATCCCCATGATGATTACCTTATTTGAAGCCCATGAAGACATGATGATGGCGCTTCATGAAGGCCCAAGGCCCAAAGGCGGGTTAAGGCCTGTAGACATAAACCGATATTGATGTATACTTGTATGATAAGATAGGAGTAGAGACTGAGCCGGACACGTTTATGATCTGGCCTCGGGACTCTGTAAACCGACGGGCGTCGACCTATGTATATAAAGGGGCGACCCGGGGCAAAGCATATTCGCTCCCTGGTCATCGAAACCCTAGCAATTCCATCACAACTGGAGTAGGCTTTTACCTTCATTGTAAGGGGCCGAACCAATATAAACTCTCGCGTCCCTTGTCCGCTTTAAAACCCTTTAAGCTAACCCGTAGTGATGGCTCCACGACTAAGTCCTTTCAAGAGGACATCTGCCGTGACAAGACCACGACAGTTGGCGCCCACCGTGGGGCTATTGCACGATGGTTTCGAGTTCTTGAAGGTCAGCTTTGAAGGACTCAAGGGATACGCTGTGGGCCGGATGACTAAAAGTCGTCGCGGCAAGCTCTACATCGACGATGCAGGATGGAGTCTCGAGGCTGGCTCAATTGAGTACGGGTACCGGGTCCCCTTTGGTGGAATTCACGTCTTCATAGGCAAGATCGACGAACCGGGCCCTGAGCCGGACATCTGCACCGACATCATCGAGACGGCTCAGCGTGCAGGATCCGCCCAGGTTTAGCCTTCCATAAACCGTGCCTTCGTAGGTGTCATCCATGGAGCGGAATATGAGGATAGATCGGCATCTGGCGGCGAAACCATTGTCTATTCTGATGACGAGTCTTCAAGCGGAGAGACCGAGTCACTGTACCGGCTGCAGGATGGCCGGGTTAGTGGAGGTTCCGATGGCGACAGTATTCCGGACCCCATTGATCCGCCGAGTCGGGTCGCGGTCTTCATGGCCGGTACACAATCAGCACAACACTCTTCTACCGTCGTGGCGATGATCTCCGGTTCAGCAGCAGCAACACCAGTAGGAGTAGGGGGCTTAGTGCCACCTCTGGCTCAGGTTCTGTCCGATTTGTTCAACGCTTTAGCAACATTGCTGGCAGCAGAGGTGGACGCGGCAAACCGGGATCAGCACAACTCAGAGATTGCAAAGGTGAAGGATCAAATAACTCAAGCTAAAGCGGACCTGGCAGCAGAGAACTCCAGGATGGCTATTGAGCGGGCCGAGTTGGAGGCTCAGGCCTACCGGCTTATGCTGGATCAGAGTGCGTCAGATGATGTCATGAGAAGAAGATACCGATCGCACCTCCCGCCGATTTTTGAGGCAAGAAATCTCTTTAACACGCCAGGAGCTGGCACCAGCAACCAGCCAGTGGTAAACCGGGCGGAGGCGCCTGGGACCGGGGCACCAGTTCAGCCGCGTGCGGTGGATCCGCCACCTCGGCCTCGTCAGAACGACGTCCCATCACGACACGTCTCAACACCTCCGGGTCATTACTCTAACCCGTTGGATAACATCGTTGCCGCCGCTTCATGATTGGCAGCTCTCCTGATTGATGGCGAGTCCCCAGTAGCAGTTGAAACACAACGGGCTAGGGAGCTCCTTCAGACGGCCTTGACTCAGCAGCAGGCCTATTCATATAGCCATGAAAGGATTCATTCTACTCCCCGCCCAAGCTAGAGCTACAGCCGGCATATCGATGAACCGGCTGTATCAAGCAGCGCGCGGAATCGTAATCCGCCCCGTGTCCATAACACAACGGGTGGCGGTGGCAACGCCCAGGATGTAGTGGATCGCGCTAGGGCACGTCGGGAAGCCGAGTTAGCGGCACATCATGAAGCTCCGGTTCAACAACTCACTCCAGTTCGTCAATTCACTCCGGTTCATCCAACAACGTCGGTGGAACCGGGGGTTACTTCTAGTTCTTTGGGAGTAGCATGTCTTGTCCCCGCATTGCGCAACGTATGGCTTCCCAAGGATTTCAAAGGCCCGCGCAAGGTGCCGAATTATACCACCGATTTATCCCTGAGCCATGGGTGGAAAGCTATGAGATGGCAATGGAGATGCTGGATGTGGACGAGGCGGCGTGTGCCAAATACTTCATCATGATGTTGGAGGGAATGGCTCGCACATGGTTGAAAAACCTGCCGGCCAACTCCATTGGGTCGTGGGCCGAGTTAAGGGCCCAGTTCATCCAGAATTTCAAGGATACGTGCAAGCAGCCCATGTCAATCGTGGATTTAGCTGCCTGTGTCCAGGAGGAAGGAGAGTCAACAACCCACTGGGTGTGTCGGGTTTCGGAGACTTTGCATTCATCAAACCGCATCAATGCTGACACAGCCGCTTTAACATTGGAAGGCAATTGCCGGTTTGCACCTTTGAAGCTGAAGTTGGGACGGCTTAAACGCCATTGTAATGACATGGGAACACTTATGGCAGCTCTGGTGAAGTATGTCGACTCTGATAGTACCAAGGACACCGAGTCTGATGATGACAAGACGGGGAAGGGAAAGAAGAGCGGCAACACTAAGGGGCAGCAACATAACCTGGCAGGTCATGGGAACAACGGTAAATGCAAGGCGGATAATAGCTTGGACTTTGTGGCTAACACCAACACCCAGGATAATGGTCAGCGGCGTAAGGGTAAACCGCCCCAGCGGGGTGGAGGGTCAGGCCCCAATCTGGAGCGCCTGCTGAATCAGCCTTGCCCAAATCACGGATCAAAGGAGAGGCTAGCCACGCATCTTTGGAAGGATTGCTTCATTATGAGGGAGTTCAAAAATTCAAATCTCTTTCAATACGACAATGGACCGCCCGGCGGTTCAAGAGGCGGTTTCCATGGGCCGGGTTATGGTGGTGGCAGTTCCTGAAGGAAATATGCCCTAGAGGCAATAATAAAGTTATTATTTATTTCCTTATATCATGATAAATGTTTATTATTCATGCTAGAATTGTATTAACCGAAAACATAATACGTGTGTGAATACATAGACAAACAGAGTGTCACTAGTATGCCTCTACTTGACTAGCTCGTTAATCAAAGATGGTTATGTTTCCTAACCATGGACAAAGAGTTGTTATTTGATTAACGGGATCACATCATTAGATGAATGATCTGATTGACATGACCCATTCCATTAGCTTAGCACCTGATCGTTTAGTATGTTGCTATTGCTTTCTTCATGACTTATACATGTTCCTATGACTATGAGATTATGCAACTCCCGTTTGTCGGAGGAACACTTTGGGTGCTACCAAACGTCACAACGTAACTGGGTGATTATAAAGGAGTACTACAGGTGTCTCGAAAGGTACATGTTGGGTTGGCGTATTTCGAGATTAGGATTTGTCACTCCGATTGTTGGAGAGGTATCTCTGGGCCCTCTCGGTAACGCACATCACTTAAGCCTTGCAAGCATTGCAACTAATGAGTTAGTTGCGGGATGATGTATTACAGAACGAGTAAAGAGACTTGCCGGTAACGAGATTGAACTAGGTATTGGATACCGACGATCGAATCTCGGGCAAGTAACATACCGATGACAAAGGGAACAACGTATGTTGTTATGCGGTCTGACCGATAAAGATCTTCGTAGAATATGTAGGATCCAATATGGGCATCCAGGTCCCGCTATTGGTTATTGACCGGAGACGTGTCTCGGTCATGTCTACATTGTTCTCGAATCGTAGGTCCGCACGCTTAAGGTTTCGATGACAGTTATATTATGAGTTTATGAGTTTTGATGTACCGAAGGAGTTCGGAGTCCCGGATGAGATCGGGGACATGACGAGGAGTCTCGAAATGGTCGAGACGTAAAGATCGATATATTGGATGACTATATCCGGACATCGGAAAGGTTCCGAGTGATTCGGTTATTTTTCGGAGTACCGGGTAGTTACGGGAGAAGTAATGGGCCTTGATGGGCTTTAGTGGGGAGAGGAAAAAGGCTGCTGCGCCCCCCGTCCCCTCTAGTCTGAATTGGAATAGGGAAAAGGGGGCCGACCACCTTTCCTACTCCTCCACTTCCTTCTCCCTTCCTCCCCTCTTGGTGGACTCCTACTAGGACTTGGAGTCCTAGTAGGACTCCACACCTGGCGCGCCTCTCCTAGGGCCGGCCTCCTCCCCCTTACTCCTTTATATACGGGGGCAGGGGGGCACCTCTAGACACACAAGTTGATCATTGAGATTGTTCCTTAGCCGTGTGCGGTGCCCCCTGCCACCATATTCCACCTTGATCATATCGTTGTAATGCTTAGGCAAAGCCCTGCGTTGGTAGAACATCAAGATCGTCACCACGCCGTCGTGCTGACGGAACTCCTCCCCGAAGCTTTGCTGGATTGGAGCCCGGGGATCGTCATCGAGCTGTACGTGTGCTAAGAACTCGGAGGTGCCGGAGTAACGGTGCTTGGATCGGTCGGATCGGGAAGAAGACGTACGACTACTTCCTCTATGTTGTGTCAACGCTTCCGTTACAATCTACAAGGGTACGTAGATCATACTCTCCCCCTCGTTGCTATGCATCACCATGATCTTGCATGTGCGTAGGAAATTTTTGAAATTACTACGTTCTCCAACAGTGGCATCCGAGCCTAGGTTTTATGGTTTGATGTTATATGCACGAGTAGAACACAAGTGAGTTGTGGGCGATATAAGTCATACTGCCTACCAGCATGTCATACTTTGGTTCGGCGGTATTGTTGGATGAAGCGGCCCGGACCGACATTACGCGTACGCTTACGCGAGACCGGTTCTCCCGATGTGCTTTGCACAAAGGTGGCTTGCGGGTGACTGTTTCTCCAACTTTAGTTGAACCGAGTGTGGCTACGCCCGGTCCTTGCGAAGGTTAAAACTGAGTCAAATTGACAAACTATCGTTGTGGTTTTTGATGCGTAGGTAAGAACGGTTCTTGCTCAGGCTGTAGCAGCCACGTAAAACTTGCAACAACAAAGTAGAAGACGTCTAACTTGTTTTTGCAGGGCATGTTGTGATGTGATATGGTCAAGACGTGATGAGATATAAGTTGTTGTATGAGATGATCATGTTTTGTTGAAGTTATCGGCAACTGGCAAAAGCCTTATGGTTGTCTCTTTATTGCATAAGATGCAAGCGCCAAATAATTGCTTTACTTTATCGCTATGCGATAGCAATAGTTGCAAGAGCAATTGTTGGCGAGACGACCACGTGACGACACATTGATATAGATCAAGATGATGGAGATCATGGTGTCATGCCGGTGACGATGGTGATCATGACAGTGCTTCGGAGATGGATATCACAGGCACAAGATGATGATGGCCATATCATATCACTTATATTGATTGCATGTGATGTTTATCTTTTATTTATCTTATCTTGCTTTGATTGACGGTAGCATTATAAGATGATCTCTCACTAATTATCAAGAAGTGTTCTCCCTGAGTATGCACCGTTGCGAAAGTTCTTCGTGCTGAGACACCACGTGATGATCGGGTGTGATAGGCTCTACGTTCAAATACAACGGGTGCAATACAGTTGCACACGCGGAATACTCAGGTTATACTTGACAATCCAAGCATATACAGATATGGCCTCGGAACACGGAGACCGAAAGGTCGAGCGTGAATCATATAGTAGATATGATCAACATAGTGATGTTCACCATTGAAACTACTCCATCTCACGTGATGATCGGACATGGTTTAGTTGATTTGGATCACGTGATCACTTAGAGGATTAGAGGGATGTCTATCTAAGTGGGAGTTCTTAAGTAATATGATTAATTGAACTTAAATTTATCATGAACTTAGTCCTGGTAGTATTTTGTAAATCATGTTGTAGATCAATAGCTCGTGTTGTTGCTTCCCTGTGTTTACTTTGATATGTTCCTAGAGAAAATTGTATTGAAAGATGTTAGTAGCAATGATGCGGATTGGATCCGTGATCTGAGGTTTATCCTCATTGCTGCACAGAAGAATTATGTCCTTGATGCACCGCTAGGTGACAGACCTATTGCAGGAGCAGATGCAGACGTTATGAACGTTTGGCTAGCTCAATATGATGACTACTTGATAGTTTAGTGCACCATGCTTAATGGCTTAGAATCGGGACTTCAAAGACGGTTTGAATGTCATGGACCATATGAGATGTTCCAGGAGTTGAAGATAATATTTCAAGCAAATACCCGAGTTGAGAGATATGAAGTCTCCAACAAGTTCTATAGCTAAAAGATGGAGGAGAATCGCTCAACTAGTGAGCATGTGCTCAGATTGTCTGGGTACTACAATCGCTTGAATCAAGTGGGAGTTAATCTTCCAGATAAGATAGTGATTGACAGAATTCTCTAGTCACCATGACCAAGTTAGTAGAACTTTGTGATGAACTATAGTATGCAAGGGATGACGAAAACGACTCCCGAGCTTTTCATGATGATGAAATCGATGAAGGTAGAAATCAAGAAAAACATCAAGTGTTGATGGTAGACAAGACCACTAGTTTCAAGAAAAGGGCAGAGGGAAGAAGGGGAACTTCAAAAAGAACAGCAAGCAAGTTGCTGCTCAAGTGAAGAAGCCCAAGTCTGGACCTAAGCCTGAGACTGAGTGCTTCTACTGCAAAGGGATTGGTCACTGGAAGCGGAACTACCCCAAGTGATTGGCGGATAAGAAGGATGGCAAAGTGAACATAAGTATATTTGATATACATGTTATTGATGTGTACTTTACTAGTGTTTATAGCAAACCCTCAGTATTTGATACTAGTTCAGTTGCTAAGATTAGTAACTCGAAACAGGAGTTGCAGAATAAACAGAGACTAGTTAAGGGTGAAGTGACGATGTGTGTTGGAAGTGGTTCCAAGATTGATATGATCATCATCGCACACTCCCTATAATTTCAGGATTAGTGTTGAACCTAAATACGTGTTATTTGGTGTTTGCGTTGAGCATGAATATGATTTGATCATGTTTATTGTAATACGGTTATTCATTTAAGTAAGAGAATAAATTGTTGTTCTGTTTACATGAATAAAACCTTATATGGTTACACACCCAATGAAAATAGTTCGTTGGATCTCGATCGTAGTGATACACATAATCATAATATTGAAACCAAAAGATGCAAAGTCAATAATGATAGTGCAACTTATTTGTAGCACTGCCGTTTAGGTCATATTGGTGTAAAGCGCATGAAGAAACTCCATGCTGATGGGCTTTTGGAATCACTTGATTATGAATCAGTTGATGCTTGCGAACCATGCCTCATGGGCAAGATGACTAAGACTCTGTTCTTCGGAACAATGGAGTGAGCAACAGATTTGTTGGAAACCATACATACTGATGTATGTGGTCCGATGAATATTGAGGCTCGCGACAAGTATCATTATTTTCTGATCTTCACAGATGATTTGAGCAGATATGAGTATATCTACTTGATGAAACATAAGTCTGAAACATTTGAAAAGTTCAAAGAATTTCAGAGTGAAATGAAAAATCATCGTAACAAGAAAATAAAGTTTCTACGATCTGATCGTAGAGAAGAGTATTTGAGTTACGAGTTTGGCCTTCAGTTAAAAACAATGTGAAATAGTTTCACTACTCACGCCACATGGAACACCATAGTGTAATGGTGTGTCCGAACGTCATAACCGTACTTTATTAGATACGGTGCGATCTATGATGTCTCTTACCGATCTACCACTATCGTTTTGGGGTTATGCATTAGAGACAGTTGCATTCACGTTAAATAGGGCACCATCAAAATCCGTTGAGATGACGCCTTATGAACTGTGGTTTGGCAAGAAACCAAAGTTGTCGTTTCTTAAAGTTTGGGATTGTGATGCTTATGTGAAAAAGTTTCATCCTGATAAGCTCAAACCCAAATCGGAAAAGTGCGTCTTCATAGGATACCCTAAAGAATATGTTGGGTACACCTTCTATCACAAATCCGAAGGCAAGATATTCCTTGCTGAGAATGGATCCTTTCCAGAGAAGGAGTTTTCTCTCGAAAGAAGTGAGTGGGAGGAAAGTAGAAAACTTGATAAGGTAATTGTACCTTCTCCCTTATTGGAAAGTAGTTCATCACAAAAATCTGTTCTTGTGACTATTATACCAATTAGTGAGGAAGCTAATGATGATGATCATGTAACTTCAGATCAAGTTACTACCGAATCTCATAGGTAAACCAGAGTGAGAACCGCACCAGAGTGGTACGGTAATCCTGTTCTGGAGGTCATGTTACTTGACCATGACGAGCCTACGAACTATGAGCAAGCGATGATGAGCCCAGATTCTGCGAAATGGTTTGAGGCCATGAAATCTGAGATATGATCCATGTATGAGAACAAAGTTTGGACTTTGGTTGACTTGCCCGTTGATCGGCAAGCAATTGAGAATAAATGGATCTTTAAGAGGAAGAGGGACGCTGATAGTAGTGTTACTATCTACAAAGCTAGAATTGTCGCAAAAAGTTTTCAACAAGTTCAAGGTGTTGACTACGATGAGAGCTTCTCACTCGTATCTATGCTTGAGTCTGTCCAAATCATGTAAGTAATTGCCGCATTTTATGAAATCTGGCAAATGGATAAACAAAACTGCAATCCTTAATGGATTTATTAAAGAAGAGTTGTATATGATGCAACCAGAAGGTTTTGTCAATCCGAAAGATGCTAACAAAAATGTGCAAACTCCAGCGATCCATCTGTGAACTGGTGCAAGCATCTCGGAGTTGGAATGTACGCTTTGATGAGTTGATCAAAGAATATAGTTTTATACAGACTTGCGGTGAAGCCTGTATTTACAAGAAAGTGAGTGGGAGCACTATAGCATTTCTGATAAGTATATGTGAATGACATATTGTTGATCAAAAATAATGTAGAATTATTCTATAAAGCATAAAGGAATGTTTGAAAGGAGTTTTTCAAAGAAAGACCTCGGTGAAGCTACTTACATATTGAGCATCAAGATCTATAGAGATAGATCAAGACGCTTGATAAGTATTTCCATTAGTACATACCTTGACAAGATTTTGAAGTAGTTCAAAATGGAACAGTCAAAGAAGGAGTTCTTGCCTGTGTTACAAGGTGTGAAATTGAGTAAGACTCAAAGCCCGACCACGGCAGAAGATAGAAAGAGAATGAAAGTCATTCCCTATGCCTTCGCCATAGGTTCTATAAAGTATGTCATGCTGTATACCAGATCTATTGTATACCCTGCACTGATTTGGCAAGGGAGTACAATAGTGATCTAGGAGTAGATCACTGGACAGCGGTCAGAATTATCCTTAGTGAAATAAGGATATGTTTCTCGATTATGGACGTGACAAAAGGCTCGTCATAAAGGGTTACGCCGATGCAAGTTTTGACACTAATCTAGATGACTCTAAGTCTCGGTCTAGATACATATTGAAAGTGGGAGCAATTAGCTAGAGTAGCTCCATGCAGAGCATTGTTGACATAGAAATTTGCAAAATACATGTGGATCTGAATGTGGCAGACTCGTTGACTAAGATTCGCTCACAAGCAAAACATGATCACACCTTAGTACTCTTTGGGTGTTAATCACATAGCGATGTGAACTAGATTACTGAATATAGTAAACCCTTTGGGTATTGGTCACATGGCGATGTGAACTATGGGTGTTAATCACATGATGATGTGAACTATTGATGTTAATCACATGGTGATGTGATCTAGATTATTGACTCTAGTGCAAGTGGGAGACTGAAGGAAATATGCCCTAGAGGCAATAATAAAGTTATTATTTATTTCCTTATATCATGATAAATGTTTATTATTCATGCTAGAATTGTATTAACCGGAAACATAATACATGTGTGAATACATAGACAAACAGAGTGTCACTAGTATGCCTCTACCTGACTAGCTCGTTAATCAAAGATGGTTATGTTTCCTAACCATGGACAAAGAGTTGTTGTTTGATTAACGGGATCACATCATTAGATGAATGATCTGATTGACATGACCCATTCCATTAGCTTAGCACCCGATCGTTTAGTATGTTGCTATTGCTTTCTTCATGACTTATACATGTTCCTATGACTATGAGATTATGCAACTCCCGTTTGCCGGAGGAACACTTTGGGTGCTACCAAACGTCACAACGTAACTGGGTGATTATAAAGGAGTACTACAGGTGTCTCCAAAGGTACATGTTGGGTTGGCGTATTTCGAGATTAGGATTTGTCACTCCGATTGTCGGAGAGGTATCTCTGGGCCCTCTCGGTAATGCACATCACTTAAGCCTTGCAAGCATTGCAACTAATGAGTTAGTTGTGGGATGATGTATTACAGAACGAGTAAAGAGACTTGCCGGTAACGAGATTGAACTAGGTATTGGATACTGACGATTGAATCTCGGGCAAGTAACATACCGATGACAAAGGGTACAACGTATGTTGTTATGCGGTCTGGCCGATAAAGATCTTCGTAGAATATGTAGGAGCCAATATGGGCATCCAGGTCCCGCTATTGGTTATTGACCGGAGACGTGTCTCGGTCATGTCTACATTGTTCTCGAACCGTAGGGTCCGCACGCTTAAGGTTTCAATGACAGTTATATTATGAGTTTATGAGTTTTGATGTACCGAAGGAGTTCGGAGTCCCGGATGAGATCGGGGACATGACGAGGAGTCTCGAAATGGTCGAGACGTAAAGATCGATATATTGGACGACTATATTCGTGAACGAAATATGCCCTAGAGGCAATAATAAAGTTATTATTTATTTCCTTATATCATGATAAATGTTTATTATTCATGCTAGAATTGTATTAACCGGAAACATAATACATGTGTGAATACATAGACAAACAGAGTGTCACTAGTATGCCTCTACTTGACTAGCTCGTTAATCAAAGATGGTTATGTTTCCTAACCATGAACAAAGAGTTGTTATTTGATTAGCGAGGTCACATCATTAGTTGAATGATCTGATTGACATGACCCATTCCATTAGCTTAGCACCCGATCGTTTAGTATGTTGCTATTGCTTTCTTCATGACTTATACATGTTCCTATGACTATGAGATTATGCAAGTCCCGTTTGCAGGAGGAACACTTTGGGTGCTACCAAACGTCACAACGTAACTGGGTGATTATAAAGGAGCACTACAGGTGTCTCCAAAGGTACATGTTGGGTTGGCGTATTTCGAGATTAGGATTTGTCACTCCGATTGTTGGAGAGGTATCTCTGGGCCCTCTCAGTAATGCACATCACATAAGCCTTGCAAGCATTATAACTAATGTGTTAGTTGTGAGATGATGTATTACGGAACGAGTAAAGAGACTTGCCGGTAACGAGATTGAACTAGGTATTGGATACCGACGATCGAATTTCGGGCAAGTAACATACCGATGACAAAGGGAACAACGTATGTTGTTATGCGGTCTGACCGATAAAGATCTTCGTAGAATATGTAGGAGCCAATATGGGCATCGAGGTCCCGCTATTGGTTATTGACCGGAGACGTGTCTCGGTCATGTCTACATTGTTCTCGAACCGTAGGGTCCGCACGCTTAAGATTTCGATGACAGTTATATTATGAGTTTATGAGTTTTGATGTACCGAAGGAGTTTGGAGTCCCGGATGAGATCGGGGACATGACGAGGAGTCTCGAAATGGTCGAGACGTAAAGATCGATATATTGTACGACTATATTCGGACTTCGGAAAGGTTCCGAGTGATTCGGGTATTTTTCGGAGTACCGGAGAGTTACGGGAATTCGCCGGGGAGTATATGGGCCTTATTGGGCCATACGGGAATAGAGGAGAGAGGCCAAAAGGAAGGAGGCCTGCGCCCCCCCTCTGGTCCGAATTGGACAAGGGGCACAACCCCCTTTTCCTTATTCCTGTCCCCCTCTTTCCCCTCCTCCTAGGCCGGCCGCCCCCTCCCCCTTGCTCCGTTATATACGGAGGCAGGGGGCACCCCATGACACACAAGTTGATCATTGAGATCATTCCTTAGCCGTGTGCGGTGCCCCCTGCCACCAAATTCCACCTCGATCATATCGTTGTAGTGCTTAGGCGAAGCCCTGCATCGGTTGAACATCAAGATCGTCACCACGCCGTCGTGCTGACGGAACTCCTCGCCGAAGCTTTGCTGGATCGGAGCCCGGGGATCGTCATCAAGCTGTACGTGTGCTAAGAACTCGGAGGTGCCGGAGTAACGGTGCTTGGATCGGTCGGATCAGGAAGAAGACGTATGACTACTTCCTCTATGTTGTGTCAACGCTTCCGTTGCGATCTACAAGGGTACGTAGATCAGACTCTCCCCCTCGTTGCTATGCATCACCATGATCTTGCGTGTGCGTAGGAATTTTTTTGAAATTACTACGTTCCCCAACAGTGGCATCCGAGCCTAGATTTTATGGTTTGATGTTATATGCACGAGTAGAACACAAGTGAGTTGTGGGCGATATAAGTCATACTGCCTACCAGCATGTCATACTTTGGTTCGGCGGTATTGTTGGATGAAGCGGCCCGGACCGACATTATGCGTACGCTTATGCGAGACCGGTTTCCCCGACGTGCTTTGCACATAGGTGACTTGCGGGTGACTATTTCTCCAACTTTAGTTGAACCGAGTGTGGCTACGCCCGGTCCTTGCGAAAGTTAAAACGGAGTCTATTTGACAAACTATCGTTGTGGTTTTGATGCGTAGGTGAGATGAGTTCTTGCTTAAGCCCGTAGCAGCCACGTAAAATTTGCAACAACAAAGTAGAGGACGTCTAACTTGTTTTTGCAGGGCATGTTGTGATGTGATATGGTCAAAACGTGATGAGTTATAAGTTGTTGTATAAGATGATCATGTTTTGTTGAAATTATCGGCAACTGGCAAAAGCCTTATGGTTGTCTGTCTATTGCATAAGATGCAAGCGCCGAATAATTGCTTTACTTTATCGCTATGCGATAGCAATAGTTGCAAGAGCAAGTGTTGGCGAGACGACCACGTGACGACACATTGATATAGATCAAGATGATGGAGATCATGGTGTCATGTCAGTGATGATATAGATCATGACAGTACTTCGGAGATGGAGATCACAAGCACAAGATGATGATGGCCATATCATATCACTTATATTGATTGCATGTGATGTTTATCTTTTATTTATCTTATCTTGCTTTGATTGACGGTAGCATTATAAGATGATCTCTCACTAATTATCAAGAAGTATTCTCCCTGAGTATGCACCGTTGCAAAAGTTCTTCGTGCTGAGACACCACGTGATGATCGGGTGTGATAGGCTCTACGTTCAAATACAACGAGTGCAAAACAGTTGCACACGCGGAATACTCAGGTTATACTTGACGAGCCAAGCATATACAGATATGGCCTCGGAACACGGAGATTGAAAGGTCGAGCGTGAATCATATAGTAGATATGATCAACATAGTGATGTTCACCATTGAAACTACTCCATCTCACGTGATGATCGGACATGGTTTAGTTGATTTGGATCACGTGATCACTTAGAGGATTAGAGGGATGTCTATCTAAGTGGGAGTTCTTAAGTAATATGATTAATTGAACTTAAATTTATCATGAACTTAGTCCTGGTAGTATTTTGCAAATTATGTTGTAGATCAATAGCTCGCGTTGTTGCTTCCCTGTGTTTATTTTTGATATGTTCCTAGAGAAAATTGTGTTGAAAGATGTTAGTAGCAATGATGCGGATTGGATCCGTGATCTGAGGTTTATCCTCATTGCTGCACAGAAGAATTATGTCCTTGATGCACCGCTAGGTGACAGACCTATTGCAGGAGCAGATGCATACGTTATGAACGTTTGGCTAGCTCAATATGATGACTACTTGATAGTTTAGTGCACCATGCTTAATGGCTTAGAATCGGGACTTCAAAGACGTTTTGAACGTCATGGACCATATGAGATGTTCCAGGAGTTGAAGTTAATATTTCAAGCAAATACCCGAGTTGAGAGATATGAAGTCTCCAACAAGTTCTATAGCTAAAAGATGGAGGAGAATCGCTCAACTAGTGAGCATGTGCTCAGATTGTCTGGGTACTACAATCGCTTGAATCAATTGGGAGTTAATCTTCCAGATAATATAGTGATTGACAGAATTCTCTAGTCACCATGACCAAGTTAGTAGAACTTCGTGATGAACTATAGTATGCAAGGGATGACGAAAACGACTCCCGAGTTTTTCATGATGATGAAATCGATGAAGGTAGAAATCAAGAAAAACATCAAGTGTTGATAGTAGACAAGACCACTAGTTTCAAGAAAAGGGTAGAGGGAAGAAGGGGAACTTCAAAAAGAACAGCAAGCAAGTTGCTTCTCAAGTGAAGAAGCCCAAGTCTGGACCTAAGCCTGAGACTGAGTGCTTGTACTGCAAAGGGACTGGTCACTTGAAGCGGAACTACCCCAAGTAATTGGCGGATAAGAAGGATGGCAAAGTGAACATAAGTATATTTCATATACATGTTATTGATGTGTACTTTACTAGTGTTTATAGCAAACCCTCAGTATTTGATACTAGTTCAGTTGCTAAGATTAGTAACTCGAAACGGGAGTTGCAGAATAAACAGAGACTAGTTAAGGGTGAAGTGACGATGTGTGTTGGAAGTGGTTCCAAGATTGATATGATCATCATCGCACACTCCCTATAATTTCGGGATTAGTGTTGAACCTAAATAAGTGTTATTTGGTGTTTGCGTTGAGCATGAATATGATTTGATCATGTTTATTGTAATACGGTTATTCATTTAAGTAAGAGAATAAATTGTTGTTCTGTTTACATGAATAAAACCTTATATGGTTACACACCCAATGAAAATAGTTCGTTGGATCTCGATCGTAGTGATACACATAATCATAATATTGAAACCAAAAGATGCAAAGTTAATAATGATAGTGCAACTTATTTGTAGCACTTCCATTTAGGTCATATTGGTGTAAAGCGCATGAAGAAACTCCATACTGATGGGCTTTTGGAATCACTTGACTATGAATCAGTTGATGCTTGCGAACCATGCCTCGTGGGCAAGATGACTAAGACTCTGTTCTTCGGAACAATGGAGCAAGCAACAGATTTGTTGGAAATCATACATACTGATGTATGTGGTCCGATGAATATTGAGGCTCGCGACAGGTATCATTATTTTCTGATCTTCACAGATGATTTGAGCAGATATGAGTATATCTACTTGATGAAACATAAGTCTAAAACATTTGAAAAGTTCAAAGAATTTCAGAGTGAAGTGAAAAATCATCGTAACAAGAAAATAAAGTTTCTATGATCTGATCGTAGAGAAGAGTATTTGAGTTACGAGTTTGGCCTTCAGTTAAAAACAATGTGAAATAGTTTCACTACTCACGCCACATGGAACACCATAGTGTAATGGTGTGTCCGAACGTCATAACCATACTTTATTAGATACAGTGCAATCTATGATGTCTCTTACCGATCTACCACAATCGTTTTGGGGTTATGCATTAGAGACAGCTGCATTCACATTAAAAAAGGGGCACTATCTAAGTCTGTTGAGACGACACAATCTGAACTGTGGTTTAGCAAGAAACCAAAGTAGTCGTTTCTTAAAGTTTGGGGTTGTGATGCTTATGAGAAAAAGTTTCATCCTGATAAGCTCAAAACCAAATCGGAGAAATATGTCTTCATAGGATATCCAAAAGGAGACTGTTGGGTACACCTTGTATCACAGATCCGAAGGCAAGGTATTCGTTGCCGAGAATGGATCCTTTCCAGAGAAGGAGTTTCTCTCGAAAGAAGTAAGTGGGAGGAAAGTAGAAAACTTGATAAGGTAATTGTACCTTCTACCTTATTGGAAAGTAGTGCATCACAAAAATCTGTTCTTGTGACTACTACACCAATTAGTGAGGAAGCTAATGATGATGATCATGTAACTTCAGATCAAGTTACTACCGAATCTCGTAGGTAAACCAGAGTGAGATCCGCACCAGAGTGGTACGGTAATCCTGTTCTGGAGGTCATGTTACTTGACCATGACGAACCTACGAACTATGAGGAAGCGATGATGAGCCCAGATTCCGCGAAATGGTTTGAGGCCATGAAATCTGAGATATGATCCATGTATGAGAACAAAGTTTGGACTTTGGTTGACTTGCCCGATGATCGGCAAGCAATTGAGAATAAATGGATCTTCAAGAGGAAGACGGACACTGATAGTAGTGTTACTATCTACAAAGCTAGAATTGTCGCAAAAGGTTTTCGACAAGTTCAAGGTGTTGACTACGATGAGAGTTTCTCACCCATATCTATGCTTAAGTCTGTCCGAATCATGTTAGCAATTGCCGCATTTTATGAAATCTGGCAAATGGATAAACAAAACTGCATTCCTTAATGTATTTCTTAAAGAAGAGTTGTATATGATGCAACCAGTAGGTTTTGTCAATCCGAAAGGTGCTAACAAAATGTGCAAGCTCCAGCGATCCATCTGTGGACTGGTGCAAGCATCTCGGAGTTGCAATATACGCTTTGATGAGTTGATCAAAGCATATAGTTTTATACAGACTTGTGGTGAAGCCTGTATTTATAAGAAAGTGAGTGGGAGCACTACAGCATTTCTGATAAAGTATATGAGAATGACATATTGTTGACCGGAAATAATGTAGAATTATTCTATAAAGCATAAAGGAGTGTTTGAAAGGAGTTTTTCAAAGAAAGACTTCGGTGAAGCTGCTTACATATTGAGCTTCAAGATCTATAGAGATAGATCAAGACGCTTGATAAGTTTTTTCAATGAGTACATGCCTTGACAAGATTTTGAAGTAGTTCAAAAATGGAGCAGTCAAAGAAAGAGTTCTTGCCTGTAGTACAAGGTGTGAAGTTGAGTAAAACTCAAAGCCCGACCACGGCAGAAGATAGAAAGAGAATGAAAGTCATTCCCTATGCCTCAGCCATAGGTTCTATAAAGTATGCCATGCTGTGTACCAGATCTATTGTATACCCTACACTGATTTGGCAAGGGAGTACAATAGTGATCTAGGAGTAGATCACTGGACAGCGGTCAGAATTATCCTTAGTGAAATAAGGATATGTTTCTCGATTATGGACGTGACAAAAAGGTTCGTCGTAAAGGGTTACGTCGATGCAAGTTTTTGACACTGATCCAGATGAATCTAAAGTCTCAATCTGGATACATATTGAAAGTGGGAGCAATTAGCTAGAGTAGCTCCGTGTAGAGCATTGTAGACATAGAACTTGCAAAATACTTACGGATCTAAATGTGACAGACCCGTTGACTAAGATTCTCTCACAAGCAAAACATGATCACACCTTAGTACTCTTTGGGTGTTAATCACATAGCGATGTGAACTAGATTACTGAATCTAGTAAACCCTTTGGGAGTTGGTCACATGGCGATGTGAACTATGGGTGTTAATCACATGATGATGTGAACTATCGATGTTAATCACATGGTGATGTGATCTAGATTATTGACTCTAGTGCAAGTGGGAGACTGAAGGAAATATGCCCTAGAGGCAATAATAAAGTTATTATTTATTTCCTTATATCATGATAAATGTTTATTATTCATGCTAGAATTGTATTAACTGGAAACATAATACATGTGTGAATACTTAGACAAACAGAGTGTCACTAGTATGCCTCTACTTGACTAGCTCGTTAATCAAAGATGGTTATGTTTCCTAACCATGAACAAAGAGTTGTTATTTGATTAGCAAGGTCACATCATTAGTTGAATGATCTGATTGACATGACCCATTCCATTAGCTTAGCACCCGATCGTTTAGTATGTTGCTATTGCTTTCTTCATGACTTATACATGTTCCTATGACTATGAGATTATGCAACTCCCGTTTGCCGGAGGAACACTTTGGGTGCTACCAAACGTCACAACGTAATTGGGTGATTATAAAGGAGCACTACAGGTGTCTCCAAAGGTACATGTTGGGTTGGCGTATTTCGAGATTAGGATTTGTCACTCCGATTGTCGGAGAGGTATCTCTGGGCCCTCTCGGTAATGCACATCACATAAGCCTTGCAAGCATTATAACTAATGTGTTAGTTGTGAGATGATGTATTATGGAATGAGTAAAGAGACTTGCCGGTAACGAGATTGAACTAGGTATTGGATACCGACGATCGAATCTCGGGCAAGTAACATACCGATGACAAAGGGAACAACGTATGTTGTTATGCGGTCTGACTGATAAAGATCTTCGTAGAATATGTAGGAGCCGATATGGGCATCCAGGTCCCGCTATTGGTTGTTGACCGGAGACGTGTCTCGGTCATGTCTACATTGTTCTCGAACCGTAGGGTCCGCACGCTTAAGGTTTCGATGACAGTTATATTATGAGTTTATGAGTTTTGATGTACCGAAGGAGTTCCGAGTCCCGGATGAGATCAGGGACATGACGAGGAGTCTCGAAATGGTCGAGACGTAAAGATTGATATATTGGACGACTATATTCGGACTTCGGAAAGGTTCCGAGTGATTCGGGTATTTTTCGGAGTACCGGAGAGTTACGGGAATTCGCCGGGGAGTATATGGGCCTTATTGGGCCATACGGGAATAGAGGAGAGAGGCCAAAAGGAAGGAGGCCTGCGCCCCCCCTCTGGTCCGAATTGGACAAGGGGCACAGCCCCCTTTTCCTTATTCCTCTCCCCCTCTTTCCCCTTCTCCTACTCCAACAAGGAAGGAGGGAGTCCTACTCCCGGTGGGAGTAGGACTCCCCTTGGCGCGCCTCCTCCTAGGCCGGCCGCCCCCTCCCCCTTGCTCCTTTATATACGGAGGCAGGGGGCACCCCATGACACACAAGTTGATCATTGAGATCGTTCCTTAGCCGTGTGCGGTGCCCCTGCCACCAAATTCCACCTCGATCATATCGTTGTAGTGCTTAGGCGAAGCCCTGCATCGGTTGAACATCAAGATCGTCACCACGCCGTCGTGCTGACGGAACTCCTCCCCGAAGCTTTGCTGGATCGGAGCCCGGGGATCGTCATCAAGCTGTGTGTGTGCTAAGAACTCGGAGGTGCCAGAGTAACGGTGCTTGGATCGGTCGGATCGGGAAGAAGACGTACGACTACTTCCTCTACGTTGTGTCAACGCTTCCGTTGCGATCTACAAGGGTACGTAGATCAGACTCTCCCCCTCGTTGCTATGCATCACCATGATCTTGCGTGTGCGTAGGAATTTTTTTGAAATTACTACGTTCCCCAACAATTCGGACATCGGAAAGGTTTCGAGTGATTCGGGTATTTTTCGGAGTACCGGGTAGTTACGGGAGAAGTAATGGGCCTTGATGGGCTTTAGTGGGAAGAGGAAAAAGGCTGCTGCGCCCCCCGTCCCCTCTAGTCCGAATTGGAATAGGGAAAAGGGGGCCGACCACCTTTCCTACTCCTCCACTTCCTTCTCCCTTCCTCCCCTCTTGGTGGACTCCTACTAGGACTTGGAGTCCTAGTAGGACTCCACACCTGGCGCGCCTCTCCTAGGGCCGGCCTCCTCCCCCTTGCTCCTTTATATACGGGGGCAGGGGGGCACCTCTAGACACACAAGTTGATCATTGAGATTGTTCCTTAGCCGTGTGCGGTGCCCCCTGCCACCATATTCCACCTCGATCATATCGTTGTAGTGCTTAGGCGAAGCCCTGCGTCGGTAGAACATCAAGATCGTCACCACGCCGTCGTGCTGACGGAACTCCTCCCCGAAGCTTTGCTGGATCGGAGCCCGGGGATCGTCATCGAGCTGTACGTGTGCTAAGAACTCGGAGGTGCCGGAGTAACGGTGCTTGGATCGGTCGGATCGAGAAGAAGATGTACGACTACTTCCTCTACGTTGTGTCAACGCTTCCATTACGATCTACAAGGGTACGTAGATCGTACTCTCCCCCTCGTTGCTATGCATCACCATGATCTTGCATGTGCGTAGGAAAATTTTGAAATTACTACGTTCTCCAACAGTTCCTGTTCAGGATTCCAAGGTAACCAAACCGGACATGGCAATCAGAGCAGCCAGGGCAACTAGGGAGGTTACAACCATCAGGGGAATCAACAGCAGCAGCAATCGGGTTATTAGAGCAATCCGAAGCAGTTGAATAGTGGGCAGTATCATGTCTTCACCACTAGCTTATGTAAGCGCGATCAGAAGCTTCATAAAAGAGCCGTGAACTCTGTTGAACCAGCGGTACCTCGCTATCTGCGCTGGTCTGAACAACCCATCTTGTGGAGTCGAGAGGATCATCCACCCGGGTTGACAATCTGGGTCATCTGGCCTTGGTGGTGGCACCTCAGGTTGGGGGGGGGGGTATAAGTTTACCAAGGTGCTTATGGATGGAGGAAGCAGTACCAATATCCTTTACTACGAAACCTTCCGTCGAATGGGGTTATCAGATAAGAATCTCAAACCGTCGAACACCGTGTTTCATGGTGTGGTGCCTGGTAAATCAGCGTACCCAGTTGGCAAGATAGCTCTGGAAGTTGCTTTTGGAGATGATCATGATTCAAGATCAGAGGTGTTGACTTTTGAAGTGGTGAAAATCAAGAGTCCATATCATGCCCTGTTCGGACGACCGGCTTATGCTAAGTTCATGGCAAGGCCTGATACGTCTCCAACGTATCTATATTTTTTGATTTCTCCATGCTATATTATCTTCTGTTTTGGACATTATTGGGCTTTATTATACACCTTTATATTATTTTTGGGACTAACCTACTAACCGGAGGCCAGCCCAGAATTGTTGTTTTTTTTTTTTGCCTATTTTAGGGTTTCGAAGAAAAGGAATATCAAACGGAGTCCAAACGGAATGAAACCTTCGGGAACGTGATTTTTGGAACGAACAAGATCCAGGAGACTTGGAACCTACGTCAAGAAACCAACAGGGAAGCCACAAGGTAGGGGGCGCGCCTACCCCCCAGGCGCACCCTCCACCCTCGTGGGCCCCCTGTTGCTCCACCGACGTACTCCTTCCTCCTATATATACCTACGTACCCCCAAATGATCAAATACAGAGCCAAAACCCTAATTCCACCGCTGTAACTTTCTGTATCCACGAGATCCCATCTTGGGGCCTGTTCCGGAGCTCTGCCGGAGGGGGCATTGATCACGGAGGGCTTCTACATCAACACCATAGCCCTTCCAATGAAGTGTGAGTAGTTTACCTCATACCTACGGGTCCATAGTTATTAGCTAGATGGCTTCTTCTCTCTTTTTGGATCTCAATACAAAGTTCTCCCCCTCTCTTGTGGAGATCTATTCGATGTAATCTTCTTTTGTGGTGTGTTTGTTGAGACCGATGAATTGTAGGTTTATGATCAAGTTTATCTATGAACAATATTTGAATCTTCTCTGAATTATTTTATGTATGATTAGTTATCTTTGCAAGTCTCTTCGAAATATCAGTTTGGTTTGGCCTACTAGATTGATCTTTCTTGCAATGGGAGAAGTGCTTAGCTTTGGGTTCAATCTTGTGGTGTCCTTTCCCAGTGACAGTAGGGGCAGCAAGGCACGTATTGTATTGTTGCCATCGAGGATAACAAGATGGTTTTTTTATCATATTGCATGAATTTATCCCTCTACATCATGTCATCTTGCTTAAGGCATTACTCTGTTCTTATGAACTTAATACTCTAGATGCATGTTGGATAGCGGTCGATGTGTGGAGTAATAGTAGTAGATGTAGGCAGGAGTCGGTCTACTTGTCTCGGACGTGATGCATATATACATGATCATACCTAGATATTCTCATAGCTGTGCTCAATTCTGTCAATTGCTCGACAGTAATTTGTTCACCCACCGTAAAACACTTATGCTCTTGAGAGAAGCCACTAGTGAAACCTATGGCCCTCGGGTCTATCTTCATCATATTAACCTTCCAACACTTAGTTATTTCCTTTGATTTTTTCCTTTGCTTTTATTTTACTTTGCGTCTTTATCATAAAAATACCAAAAATATTATCTTACCATATCTATCAGATCTCACTCTCATAAGTGACCGTGAAGGGATTGACAACCCCTTATCGCGTTGGTTGCGAGGATTTATTTTTTGTGTGCAGGTGCGAGGGACTCGCGCGTAGCCTCCTACTGGATTGATACCTTGGTTCTCAAAAACTGAGGGAAATACTTATGCTACTTTGCTTCATCACCCTTTCCTCTTCAAGGGAAAACCAACGCAGTGCTCAAGAGGTAGCAAGAAGGATTTCTGGCGCCGTTGCCGGGGAAGTCTACGCAAAAGTCAACATACCAAGTAACCATCACAAACCCCTATCTCCCGCATTACATTATTTGCCATTTGCCTCTCATTTTCCTCTCCCCCACTTGACCCTTGCCGTTTTATTTGCCCTTCTTCTGTTCGTCTTTTTGTTTGCTTTTATGTCTTACTTGGCTCGTTTGCTTGTTTGGTTGGAATAGTTGTTTATTTATTACTAAACAGAGAACCTAAGATCTATGGATCCTCATCCACTTGCTAATCTTTTTAAGAGATCCAATTATGATGAACCAATTGCTAGTGAGTCTTGTGCACTAGATTATCTTTATGAGGTTTTGCTTGAAATTCGTGAATCTGAAAAGTGTGATGAATTACTTTATGAAGCGATTCACGATAGATCTTTGAATAAGAAGCATGATTGCAATGATTTTATTATAAATTCTATTTATGTAAATTGTGCTAATAATATGCAAAACCCTAAGCTTGGGGATGCTAGTTTTGCTATGTCCTCTACTTGTGGCAATGATCATGATTGGGGTGATTCTTCTTATGATCTTGAAAATTTATTTAAGCCCGATGATGAATATGAGATTGATAATAGCATTTGCAATACTATTGAAAGTGGGTTTGGAAGAGTGTCAACTTTAGATCCCACTATTTTGGAAGAGTATCAACTTTGCATGCATGTGGATCGTGTTGAAAATATTTTATGTGATAGCTATTTTGTTGAATTTGCTTATGATCCTACATGTAATTATTATGAGAGAGGAAAATATGATGGTAGAAATTTTCATGTTACTAAATTACCTCTCGTTATGTTGAGATTGCTATTGTTTCTTTCCACTTCCTTGCATATGCTAGTTTTTGCTTGCCTTGATAATTTGTTTGCCTATAAGATGCCTATGCATAGGAAGTATGTTAGACTTAGATGCGTTTGTCACCTGTTTTATGATGCTCTCTTTGTGCTTCAATTCTTGTCTTTCATGTGAGCATCATTGAAATATTATGCCTAGCTATAAGGCTTTAAAGAAAAGCGCTTGTTGGGAGACAACCCAATATTTTCCTTGCCGTTATTCAATAAATAATTTATCTAGCCTCTGTTTTGGTTGTGTTTTTTATGTTTAATTAGTGTTTGTGCCAAGTAGAACCGTTGGGAAGACTTCGGGAAAGTCTTGTTAATCTTGCTGTAAAAAACAGAATCTTTAGCGCTCACGAGAACTGCTGCCATTTTTATTTGGAAAGTGATATTTAGTTAATTCTTATTGCAGATTGATTAATAGATAAATAACTCATGTCCAACAATTTATTTTAGAATTTTTGGGGTTCCAGATCTTGCGCTAGCTACAGATTACTACAGACTGTCCTGTTTTTGATAGATTCTGTTTTTCATGTGTTGTTTGCTTATTTTGATGAATCTATGGCTAGTAAAATAGTTTATAAACCATAGAGAAGTTGGAATATAGTAGGTTTAACACCAATATAAATAAATAATGAGTTCATTACAGTACCTTGCAGTGGTCTTTTGTTTTCTTTCGCTAATGGAGATCACGAGATTTTCTACTTTAAGTTTTGTGTTGTGAAGTTTTCAAGTTTTGGGTAAGGATTTGATGGATTATGGAACAAGGAGTGGCAAGAGCCTAAGCTTGGGGATGCCCATGGCACCCCCAAGATAATCTAAGGACACCAAAAAGCCAAAGCTTGGGGATGCCCCAGAAGGCATCCTCTCTTTCGTCTACTTCCATCGGTAACTTTACTTGGAGCTATATTTTTATTCACCACATGATATGTGTTTTGCTTGGAGCGTCTTGTATGATTTGAGTCTCTGCTTTTTAGTTTACCACAATCATCTTTGCTTTACACACCTTTTGAGAGAGACACACATGATTTGGAAATTATTAGAATACTCTATGTGCTTCACTTATATCTTTTGAGTTATATAGTTTTGCTCTAGTACTTCACTTATATCTTTTAGAGCACGGTGGTGGATTTGTTTTATAAAAACTATTGATCTCTTATGCTTCACTTAGATTATTTTGAGAGTCTTAAATAGCATGGTAATTTGCTTAAATAATCCTAATATGCTAGGTATACACGATTAATAATAAAATTCTCTTATGAGTGTGTTGAATACTATGAGAAGTTTGATACTTGATAATTGTTTTGACATATGGAGATGGTGATATTAGAGTCATGCTAGTTGAGTAGTTGCGAATTTGAGAAATACTTGTGTTAAAGTTTGTGATTCCCGTAGCATGCACGTATGGTGAACCGTTATGTGATGAAGTCGGAGCATGATTTATTTATTGTCTTCCTTATGAGTGACGGTCGGGGACGAGCGATGGTCTTTTCCTACCAATCTATCCCCCTAGGAGCATGCGCGTAATACTTTGCTTTGATAACTTGTAGATTTTTGCAGTAAGTATATGAGTTCCTTATGACTAATGTTGAGTCCATGGATCATACCCACTCTCACCCTTCCACCATTGCTAGCCTCTCTAATACCGCACACCTTTCGCCGGTATCATACACCCACCATATACCTTCCTCAAAACAGCCACCATACCTACCTATCATGGCACTTCCATGGTCATTACGAGATATATTGCCATGCAACTTTCCACCGTTCTGTTTACTATGACACGCTCCATCCTTGTCATATTGCTTTGCATGATCATGTAGTTGACATTGTATTTGTGGCAAAGCCACCGTTCATAATTCTTTCATACATGTCACTCTTGATTCATTGCATATCCCGGTACACCGCCGGAAGCATTCACATAGAGTCATATTTTGTTCTAAGTATTGAGTTGTAATTGTTGAGTTGTAAGTAAATAAAAGTGTGATGATCATCATTATTAGAGCATTGTCCCAAGTGAGGAAAGGATGATGGAGATTATGATTCCCCCACAAGTCGGGATGAGACTCCGGACGAAAAAAGAGGCCATAAAAAAGAGAGAGAAAAGGCCCAAATAAAAAAAAATGAGAGAAAAAGAGAGAAGGGACAATGCTACTATCCTTTTACCACACTTGTGCTTCAAAGTAGCACCATGATTTTCATGATAGAGAGTCTCCTATGTTATCACTTTCATATACTAGTGGGAATTTTTCATTATAGAACTTGGCTTGTATATTCCAATGATGCGTTTCCTCAAATTGCCCTAGGTCTTCGTGAGCAAGCGAGTTGGATGCACACCCACTTAGTTTCTTTTTGAGCTTTCATACACTTGTAGCTCTAGTGCATCCATTGCATGGCAATCCCTATTCACTCACATTGATATCTATTGATGGGCATCTCCATAACCCGTTGATATGCCTAGTTGATGTGAGACTATCTTCTCCCTTTTTTTGTCTTCTCCACAACCACTATTCTATTCCACCTAAAGTGTTATGTCCATGGCTCATGCTCATGTATTGCGTGAAGATTGAAGAAGTTTGAGAATGTCAAAAGTATGAAACAATTGCTTGGCTTGTCATCGGGGTTGTGCATGATTTAAATATTTTGTGTGGTGAAGATAGAGCATAGCCAGACTATATGATTTTGTAGGGATAACTTTCTTTGGCCATGTAATTTTGAGAAGACATAATTGCTTAGTTAGTATGCTTGAAGTATTATTATTTCTATGTCAATATTGAACTTTTGTCTTGAGTCTTTCGGATCTGAATATTCATACCACAATTAAGAAGAATTACATTGAAACTATGCCTAGTAGCATTCCACATCAAAAATTCTATTTTTATCATTTACCTACTCGAGGACGAGCAGGAATTAAGCTTGGGGATGCTTGATACGTCTCCAACGTATCTATAATTTTTGATTGCTCCATGCTATATTATCTTCTGTTCTGGACATTATTGGGCTTTATTATACACTTTTATATTATTTTTGGGACTAACCTACTAATCGGAGGCCCAGCCCAGAATTGCTGTTTTTTTTGCCTATTTTAGGGTTTCGAAGAAAAGGAATATCAAATGGAGTCCAAATGTAATGAAACCTTCGGGAACGTGATTTTTGGGATGAACAAGATCCAGGAGACTTGGACCCTACGTCAAGCAACCAACAGGGAAGCCACGAGGTAGGGGGCGCGCCTACCCCCCCAGGCGCGCCCTCCACCCTCGTGGGCCCCCTGTTGCTCCACCGACGTACTCCTTCCTCCTATATATACCTACGTACCCCCAAATGATCAAATACGGAGCCAAAACCCTAATTCCACCACCATAACTTTCTGTATCCACGACATCCCATCTTGGGGCCGGTTCCGGAGCTCCGCTGGAGGGGGCATCGATCACGGAGGGCTTCTACATCAACACCATAGCCCTTCCGATGAAGTGTGAGTAGTTTACCTCAGACCTATGGGTCCATAGTTATTAGCTAGATGGCCTCTTCTCTCTTTTTGGATCTCAATACAAAGTTCTCCCCCTCTCTTGTGGTGATCTATTTGATGTAATCTTCTTTTGCGGTGTGTTTGTTGAGACCGACGAATTGTGGGTTTATGATCAAGTTTATCTGTGAACAATATTTGAATCTTCTCTGAATTCTTTTAAGTATGATTGGTTATCTTTGCAAGTCTCTTCGAATTATCAGTTTGGTTTGGCCTACTAGATTGATCTTTCTTGCAATGGGAGAAGTGCTTAGCTTTGGGTTCAATCTTGCAGTGTCCTTTCCCAGTGACAGTAGGGGCAACAAGGCACGTATTGTATTATTGCCATCGAGGATAACAAGATGTTTTTTTTATCATATTGCATGAATTTATCCCTCGACATCATGTCATCTTGCTTAAGGCGTTACTCTGTTCTTATGAACTTAATACTCTAGATGCATGCTGGATAGCGGTCGATGTGTGGAGTAATAGTAGTAGATTTAGGCAGGAGTCGGTCTACTTGTCTCGGACGTGATGCCTATATACACGATCATACCTAGACATTCTCATAACTATGCTCAATTCTGTCAATTGCTCAACAGTAATTTGTTCACCCACCGTAAAACACTTATGCTCTTGAGAGAAGCCACTATTGAAACCTATGGCCCCCGGGTCTATCTTCATCATATTAATCTTCCAACACTTAGTTATTTCCTTTGCTTTTATTTTACTTTGCCTCTTTATCATAAAAATACCAAAAATATTATCTTATCATATATATCAGATCTCACTCTCGTAAGTGACCGTGAAGGGATTGACAACCCCGTATCGCGTTGGTTGCGAGGATTTATTTGTTGTGTGCAGGTGCGAGGGACTCACGCGTAGCCTCCTACTGGATTGATACCTTTGTTCTCAAGAACTGAGGGAAATACTTATGCTACTTTGCTGCATTACCTTTTCCTCTTCAAGGGAAAACCAACGCAGTGCTCAAGAGGTAGCAAGGCCCTGTTATGTTTATTTGTAGCTTAAGATGCCGGGTCATAAGGGGACCATCACAGTACATGGGAGCCAGAAGATTGCTTTGGAATGTGAAGAAGGTGATGCGGCTTATGCTGAGTCGGTTTGTGCCACAGAGGAGTTAAATTTATATAAGGACAAATGTTTATCCGGCAGATATGACTTCGCTGAAAAAGCCAACTACCGAGCATGATCCGGCGCTGAAATTTAAATCAGCTGAGGAGACTAAGCTGGTTGACTTTGTTCCTGGCGATTCATCCAAGCAGTTCAGCATCAGCCCTAACCTGGACCCGAAATAGGAAAGCGCGCTCATCGAGTTAATCCGTGAGAAACGGGACATCTTTGCATGGAAGCCTTCTAACATGCCAGGTGTACTGAGGGAACTCGCTGAGCACACTCTTAATACAGATCCTAAGTTTAAACCGGTCAGACAGTTTCTCCGCCGCTTCAACGAAGAGAGGCGTAAAGCTATTGGTGAGGAGGTAGCCCAGCTTTTGGCAGCAGGGTTTATCGTGGAGGTCTTTCACCCTGAGTGGCTAGCTAATCCGGTGCTAGTGCTTAAGACAAATGGCACTTGCCGTATGTGTGTGGATTACACAGACTTAAACAAGGCCTGTCCAGCCGACCCCTTTGCTCTCCCTCGTATCGATCAAATTATTGATGCTACAACAGGTTGTGACCATTTGTGTTTTCTGGATGCTTATTCTGGTTATCATCAGATCAAAATGATAGTTAAGGACCAGGAGAAGACAACTTTCATAACTCCTTTTAGAGCCTTCTGCTATGTATCTATGCCTTTCGGGCTCAAGAGTGCCCAAGCAACTTATCAGCGCTGCGTCCAGAATTGTCTACATAAACAGATTGGACGCAATGTTCATGCATATGTGGATGATATTGTGGTGAAGTCCAGAAAGGAGGATACATTGATAGGTGACTTGAAAGAAACTTTTGATAACCTCCGGGTTTATAAGATGATGCTTAATCCGGCCAAATGTGTCTTTGGTGTACCGGCAGGCAAGCTTTTGGGTTTTCTGGTGTCTAACAGGGGCATTGAAGCTAATTCGGAGAAGATCACGGCTATCACATCTCTGGCTAAACCGGCGTGCATCAACGATGTTCAATGTTTGGCGGGCCGGATTGCAGCCTTAAGCCGGTTTATCAGTCACCTTGGAGAGAAGGCTATCCCTTTGTATCAGATGCTAAAGAAAACGGATCACTTCGTCTGGAGTGATGCTGCTGATAAAGCGCTTGAGGATTTGAAGAGACAGTTAGCCAAGCCACCCATCCTTGCGGCTCCGGTTGATAAAGAGCCCTTATTACTATATGTGGCTACTAATGCCCGAGCTGTTAGTGTGGCTATTGTTGTGGAGCGCAAGGAGGCTGGAAAGGAGTATCCGGTTCAATGGCCGGTTTATTATATCAGCGAAGTGCTTATTGAGTCCAAATAGAGATACCCACATTGACAGAAGCTAGTGTATAGGGTTTTTATGGGAAGCCGGAAGCTCAAGCATTATTTTCAGGGTCGTCCTATCACAGTGGTCAGTTCAGCCCCCTTGGGAGATATCATCCAAAACAGAGAAGCAACTGGCCGGATTGCTAAATGGTCTATTGAGCTTGGACCTCACGGGTTAAAGTATACGCCTCGCACAACAATCAAATCCCAAGCACTTGTGGACTTCATCAATGATTGGACAGAGTTGCAAGCACCAAAGGAAAAGCCAGACAACACTTATTGGACTATTCATTTTGATGGGTCCATGCAATTGGAGGGCTCGAGGGCTGGAGTCATATTAACTTCCCCACTAGGTGATAAGTTTTGTTATGTTCTCCGTTTAATGTTCCCTTGTACTAACAATGTAGCTGAGTATGATGCCTTTATCCATGGCCTTCGGATGGCTAAGGAAATGAATTTAAGCAGGGTTAAGTGCTTTGGTGACTCGAACCTGGTGTCTCAACAGGTATCTGGCACTTGGGATTCCAAGGATCCATTCATGGCGGCATATAGACGAGAGGTGGATGCAGTGGCTGGCCATTTCAAGGGTTATTAGGTTGACCATATAGACCGGCAAAGGAATGAAGCGGCAGACGCTTTAAGTCTCTTAGGCTCTCAACGTAAACCGGTGCCACCCAATACCTTTCTAGATGTGCTGCATAATCCGTCAGTCAAGATACCTATGGAAGAGGATTTGGCTGTCCCTGACCCCGAGGCTCAATTGGTGGTGGCTCTTCATGTTATTCCGGATTGGACGGTCCCATACTTGGCATACATGAACCGGGCGAGTTACCAGACGATGAAAACTTGGCCCGACAGATAGTCCGGCGATCCAAGTCTATGACCATTGTTAATGGGGAGCTACATCATTGCAGCGTCACAGGAGCATTTCAGCGTTGTGTGTCTCCTCAAGAAGGTTGTGAGATTTTGCGTGAGATCCACAAAGGAGATTGTGGTCACCATGCCGGCTCAAAATCCTTGGTGGCTAAAGCCTTTCGTCACGACTTCTATTGGCTGACGGCTCATGCTGATGCTGAGGATTTGGTAAAGAGGTGTGATGGTTGTCAGAAGTTTGCTCGCCGTGTTCTTGTTTCGGCTCAAGAATTAAGAATGATTCCAATAACTTGGCCGTTTGCAACTTGGGGGCTCGATATGGCTGGACCTTTTAAGAGGTCCAAGGACAAGAAGGCCCACCTACTGGTGGCGGTTGATAAGTTTACCAAGTGGGTAGAGGCAGAGCCAGTCAGTAAGTGTGATGCGGCCACATCGGTTCAATTCATGAAAAAGGTGATATTACGGTTTGGTTTCCCACACAACATTATCACTGATAATGGTACTAATTTGTCCAAGGGTGCTATGGAAGAATTTTGTCAACGTGAGCACATCCGGCTTGATGTGTCATCAGTGGCTCACCCCTAATCTAATGGTCAAGCAGAAAGGGCCAATCAAGAAATTTTGAGAGGTATCAAACCTCGGCTCATGGTTCCTTTAAAGCGGACGCCGAGTTGTTGGGTGGAGGAGTTACGTTCCGTGTTATGGAGTATCAACACCACACCAAACAGATCTATGGGTTACACGCCTTTCTTCATGGTTTACGGAGCAGAGGCAGCTCTCCCTAGCGACAAACGCCATGACTCGCCCTGTGTGATGGCTTATGTTGAAGCTGATAATGAGAAAGCACGTCAGGACTCACTGGACCTGTTAGATGAGGAGCATGATCTTGCGGCGGCACATTCGGCGATTTATCAACAAGATCTCCGACGTTATCATAGCCGCCGGGTTAAAACCAGAACTTTTCAAGAAGGCGATCTGGTGCTCCAGCTCATCCAGGATCAGAATGATATGCACAAGTTATCCCCACCTTGGGAAGGGCCTTTTATGGTCAGCAAAAATTTGCACAATGGATCATACTACCTTATCGATGTTCGAGAGCACAAAGACTCATGTAAATCGGAGGAGGAGACCCAGCGGACATGGAATATAGCTCATCTACGGCCTTATTATACTTGAGCCATAGGCTCTTTTTTATGTACATAATTATGACAATCTATATATTACGATCAATATAATAAACCGGAGCCTCAGCTAAAGCGGGGTCTCTGTTGTTTTTACATCAAGTATGTTTACATGGGGGCTTCTGTTCATAAAGCGGAGTTCTGCTGATCCGGCTTGTAAAGCCACCCATATAAAAGGAAATCACAAGGGGGCTTGGTCGTATCCGAACCTTAGCTACACCTCTTGATCGGCTTAAGGCCAAAGGGAAATCACTAGGGGGCTTGGTTGCATTCACACCATAGCTACACCTCTTGATAGGCTTAAGGCCAAAAGGAAATTATGTGGATCCAAAGAGAGTGTTGCATTAGCATCACCCAAACATAGACACCCACCGAGCATAGCTCAAATGTTGCTTGGGGGCTCTTTGCTTCTCAAAGAACAAAGAGTCTGCACCCTTGCAATAGGCTATAAAGCTAGGCTTGGAAGCCAGGTGTATTCACCTAAAACCCCGGGTTATCCTGCCTTTTTAAGTAAGCCACTCCGTCCAGGTAAACCTAGTATGACCCGTCGAATGTTTGACAAGTCAATCTCATAGACCTTGAACTTGTCAAAGTTAAAACGATGATTGGTTAAAGATTAAGGTCCATCTTAAAAGGCTTTGATAAATGGTTTAACTCAGTGGCCTGGCAGCCCAGGAAAAGCCTCGATTTAGGGCGTGGCAGCCCATGAAAAGCCTTGCATATTCTTCTTGTATTTTTTGCAAAGTTTTCTCCTTTTAAGATTCATCCATATTTTCTGATAAACCGACGTTTATAACAACCCTGCATGCCTTACAATGCTAAGTTGTCAGTACATGATCAGCTATAATCTGGCGTTTATTACTCCGGTCTGGTTTTGACTACAAGTCACCAGTATTATATGGATAAACCCGGTGTTTATCATAACCCGGTACGGTTTTAAACGGGCAAACCTGGAAGGAGTCATCAATACTATGGATTGGTATTATCACCCTTTTATAACAACCATGGGTCAAAACAACGAGGTAACATGTATTCTCTGTTTTATATCTGGTTGTTTTTACACAGCCTTGGCTCTACACTCATGCTATATATTTGGGCATCATGACCTGTCCAGTGGTAAACCGCCAGGACACTTTTAATCTCTTGTGCGCAGGAACAAGTTAAAATACAACCACTGCGGATTATGCATACAATAAAGATCCCAAAAGTATGGTGAGTTAACAGTATCAAGCAAAATAAAGTATGCTCGATGGCATAACAGACAAGTGTTTGAACTAGCCTATTACAAGGCGCTTTAATGCCCACATAGGATAATTGTTTCAGTAAGAATGGTAGGCTGTGACAGACTAAACCGGTCTCTGGTTCAGGATTCATCACCAGGACGACTTGAGGATTGAGGGTCATCTTGAGTCGGTGCTTCCTCCTCCTCCCTACCCAGTGGCTGGAAATCAATCGTTGCCCAATGGATTCCAGTTAAAGCATGGAACACGGCTTCTTCACTTATAAGGGTGGAAGGATCAATGTCAGGGGCATAAGTGTGCTTACGAATTGGCGGAACAAGATCTTCTACATCACATGTTGGTGCAGGATATCTTTTCTGATCAGCATCGTAAACCGGCTGATAATGAGATAGATCCATTTCATCTGCCAATTTGCTCGCTATGGGTCACATTTCCCTTGTCAGCCTTCGGAGATCATCATTGTTAAATTCTGAACCGTCTTCCTTCACGCTGGGATAGTCTTGGCCATTATCTGACGATTCAAGATCGGGAATCCATGCCTTGGCCCGGATTAGCGCAGTCAGCGCGCCTGACCTAGCAGCTGATTTCTTAAGTTCATCCAACCAGGCAGGGAACGTTAACAGCTTCTCGATGGTTTCCTTTATCAATGTTGGAGGAGGCCTGAGGGAGTCCTGGATTAGGGGGTCTCCGGACAGTCGAACTATATCCTTTGGCTGGACTATTGGACTATGAAGATACAAGATTGAGGACTTCGTCTCGTGTCCGGATGGGACTCTCCTTGGCGTGGAAGGAAAGCTAGGCAATACGGATATGTATATCTCCTCCCTTGTAACCGACCTTGTGTAACCCTAGCCCCCTCCGGTGTCTATATAAACTGGAGGGTTTTAGTCCGTAGGGCAACAGACAATCATACCATAGGCTAGCTCCTAGGGTTTAGCCTCTATGATCTCGTGGTAGATCAACTCTTGTAATACTCATATCATCAAGAACAATCAAGCAGGACATAGGGTATTACCTCCATCAAGAGGACCCGAACCTGGGTAAACATCGTGTCCCCTGCCTCCTATTACCATCCGCCTTAGACGCACAGTTCGGGACCCCCTACCCGAGATCCGCCGGTTTTGACACCGACATTGGTGCTTTCATTGAGAGTTCCACTATGTTGTCACCGTAAGGCTTGACGGCTCCTTCGATCATCGGTAATGATGCGGTCCAGGGTGAGGTTTTCCTCCCCGGACAGATCTTCGTATTCGGCGGCTTCACACTGCGGGCCAATTCGCTTGGCCATCTGGAGCAGATCGAGAGCTACGCCCCTAGCCATTAGGCCAGTTTTGGAAACTTGAATTACACGGCCGACATCCGTGGAGACTTGATCTTCGACGGATTCGAGCCCATGCTAGGTGCGCCGCACAGTCGCGACGAGCCTGACGTAACTCTGCCGTCGGACAATGTTCGGGAGATCGCATCTGCAACTACTCCGGCCATCAATCCAGAGCAAGTCGCGCCATCCGAGAGCAGAGGGATGGACCCCGCCATGGAGGCCGCACTCTTAGTGGCGATAGAGCCGAATACTGACTTCACCCCTTACGAGAGCCGTGTCGCCGAACCACTGGATTGATCTCCGGCCATAGACTCCGAGCCGCTTACATCCGTACCCGTTGAATCCGACTGGGCGCCGATCATGGAGTTCACCTCCACGGACATCTTTCAGCACTCGCCCTTCGGCAATGTGCTAAATTCATTAAGGTCTCTCTCCCTGTCAGGAGAACCTTGGCCAAACTATGTCCGGCTAGAATGGGATGCGGACGATGAAGAAATTCGCTGCCCACCCACCACCCAATTAGTAGCCACTGTCGACGACTTAACTGACATGCTTGACTTCGACTCCGAGGACTTCGACGGTATGGACGGCGACGCCGGAGACGAACAGGAACCACCGCCCATAGGGTGCTGGACCGCCACCTCAGCATATGATATATACAAGGTGGACACCCCCAAAGAAGGCAATGGCGACGAGACAATAGAGGATGACCCCTCCAAGAAGCAACCCAAACGCTGACGTCAGCGGCGCCTCTCTAAGTCCCGCCACAACAAGAGTAGTGATACTGGCACAGGAGATAATAACACTCCGGATAGTGACGAGGACAACAACAATCCCCTCCAGCACGATGTAGAGCCGGAGGACGAACAAGCTAGCCCCCCAGAGCGGGCAGCAGATGGAGAACCGGAGGAGGACAGTTACATGCCTCTCTCCGAAGATGAGGCGAGCCTCGGCGACGAAGAATTTATCATGCCTGAGGACCCCGTCGAGCAAGAGCGCTTCAAGCGCCGGCTTATAGCCACATCAAATAGCCTGAAGAAAAAGCAGCAACAGCTTCAAGCTGATCAAGACTTGCTAGCAGACAGGTGGAACGATGTCCTTGCGGCCGAGGAGTATGAACCCGAGCACCCCTCCAAGAGTTACCCAAAACGCAAGTTGCTACCTCACGTCGAGGAGGAAGCATTGAAACCTCAATCACCAGTGTACGATGCGGCTGACCGGCCACCGTGTGGTTGAGCCAAAGAGGCGTTTCAGCCCGAAGTTCAGCCCGCACCCCGCCGCCACTCAATCAAAAATACCAAGGCCCAGGACAACACAAGGGACCTGCGAGACGTATTGGACAGTAAGGAAAAAAATTGCAAGGTCAATATACGGGTCACAAACACACGCGCCAACACGGGACGATGATCGTCGCGTCGGATACACCAAGAGTAAATCCGGCCGGGCTGAATACAGCAGACAAGGTTCATATGAACTGCGTCGGGATATAGCCCGGCACAGAGGCTCCGCACACCCCCTATGCTTCACTGATGAAGTTATGAATCACGAATTCCCGGAGGGTTTCAAACCCGTAAATATCGAATCATACGATGGCACAACAGTTCCCGTTGTATGGATTGAGGATTTTCTCCTTCACATCCACATGGCTCGCGGTGATGATCTACACGCCATCAAGTACCTCCCACTAAAACTCAAAGGACCAGCCTGGCATTGGCTGAACAGCTTGCCAGCAGAGTCCATCGGCAGTTGGGAGGATCTGGAAGACGTATTTCTTGACAACTTCCAGGGCACTTATGTGCGGCCACCGGATGCTGATGACTTGAGCCACATAACTCAGCAGGCAGGGGAATCAACCAGACAATTCTGGACACGATTCCTGACTAAGAAAAACCAAATTGTAGACTGTCCAGACGTAGAGGCCCTAGCGGCATTTAAGCATAACATCCGCGATGAGTGGCTCGCCCGGCACCTCGGCCAGGAGAAGCCGAAATCTATGGCAGCCCTCACAACACTCATGACCCGCTTTTGCACGGGCGAGGATAGCTGGCTGGCTCGCAGCAACAACACATCGAGGAATCCAGACACCTCGGATACCAAAGATGTTAACGGCAGGCAACATCGTAACAGACCAAAGCACCGAAATAACGGCGATAACACCGAAGATACGACAGAAATGCCAGATTCAGAGGCTCTAGATCCGGTCAGCGGAAAAAGCCATTTAAAAGAAATACTCCGGCTCCGTCCAGCTTGGATCGCATACTTGATCGCTCGTGTCAAATCCACAGCACCACTGACAAGCCAGCCAATCACACCAAAAGAGAATGCTGGGTGTTCAAGCAGGCCGACAAGTTAAACGCCGAAAACAAGGACAAGGGGCTGCATAGCAATGACGAGGAGGAGCCCCGGCCGTCGAACATAGGAGGACAGAAGGGGTTTCCCCCACAAGTGAAGATGGTGAACATGATATACGCAACCCACATTCCCAAGAGGGAGCGGAAGCGTGCACTAAGGGACATCTATGTGATGGAGCTAGTCACCCCAAAGTTCAACCCATGGTCTGCTTGCCTGATCACCTTCGATCGCAGGGACCACCCCACTAGCATCCGTCATGGTGGATCTGTCGCACTGGTCCTAGACCCCATCATTGACGGATTTCACCTCACTCGAGTCCTTATGGACGGCGGCAGCAGCCTGAACCTGCTCTATCAGGATACAATGCGAAAAATGGGTATCGATCCCTCAAGGATCAAACCCAGCAAAACCACCTTTAAAGGGGTCATCCCAGGTGTAGAGGCCCATTGCATAGGCTCAATCACACTAGAAGTGGTCTTCGGATCACCAGAAAACTTCCGAAGCGAAGAGTTAATCTTTGATATCGTCCCGTTTCGCAGTGGCTATCACGCACTGCTCGGACGGACAACATTTGCAAAATTTAATGCAGTGCCACATTACGCATACCTCAAGCTCAAGATGCCAGGACCCAGGGGGGTCATAACAGTAAATGGAAACACAGAACGCTCGCTCCACACAGAAGAGCACACTGCGGCCCTTGCAGCAGAAGCACAAAGCAGCCTTTTAAGGCACACCACTCATTCGGCGTCACAGCCCTCGGACACCTTCAAGCGAGTCCGGAACAAGCTGCAACAGGATCGCCTGGCACGATCAGAGCTCGCCTAGCAATTCGCCCCCGTCCCAGTCCTAGTCAAGCGACGAAATCCATGCCGCTCGTACATAACTACACACTGAAAATACCATGGACATAGGCGGGGGCATGATCAGGACACGCCCCGCAATGTGGCTTAACCTCCCTAGGTGCTGTATACCTTTATCATTCCTTTTCTCTTTCAGGGACTAACCCTCTGGAAGCCCTTTCCGGCAGGGTGATTGCCGGACACATTCTGGAAGCAACAACCAAGGCGGCAAGAAGCTCAGATGAACACGGGAACCCCCAGGTGGTCTCTAATAATAATTGATATACCCGTTTTTTACTATCTATGTGCAACTCGCCCTAGGATAGGACATTTCGAATTGTCCTACTTTCTGCTTATTGCACTACTTGTACCAGTATGCTTCGACGTATTATTTAAATAACAATGCATATCGATAGTCTATCATTGCATTATTTAAGTTTTTTCTTTTCTCTCTTATATGTCCATTTACGACAATCCGCACCCGTACGTTCGGGTACGGTAAGTACGCCAGGGGCTCTCGTTTACCCCATAATCCGGCACAAGAAGTCCGAACACTTTCGACAGTGCGGCACCCCGAACTAATAGCATTATATGCATCAACTCCGAATCATGTCTTTGGTCAAATGTTGGGTTTGCCCGGCTCCCATGCTTTGGTACCTTATGTTCCGTTATATCGGCTAAGGTAGCGGTGGGAGAACTACTGCGATTGTGTCCCAGTTCTTCCGGATGAGCACCTCAGTAGAGAAAGCCGAAAACTGACTGTCATGATAAGGCGAGAGACTGGTCGCTGTTCGAGAGGTCTCAAGTCCTTAAAGGCTTTTTCCGCTTCGAGCGAGGAGTCGGCCTTGTCCGGCTTAGGCGTGTATAGCGCCCCAAATTCGGCCCTTCGAATACCAGGGGCTTCGCCAAAATTTAAAATTGTAGACTTCTATGGCTAAGTGAGAGTGATAAAGCATTATAGTCCGATTGCCTGGTTCGTTGCGCTGAACACCTCCCTCGAAGGACCCAAAATTGGGATAAAGAGTGCTCAGTTTTATCCCGAACACCCCAGTACTAGTTACATGGGGGCAGAAGCCGACGACTGGCCAACTCTCAGATTTTATAAACGGCCGCACAGAAGGTAATATTTTAAATTAAGAAAGCGTCTCATGGTGCAAATGAACTCGTTTCATATTACATGATCACATGAGCATGTTCATTCACAAATTACATCCTTGGCACACTCATCCGCCACTAGGCGGGAACCCTTTAGGACACTCTCATAATAATTCTCGGGGTAGCGATGCTCCTTGCCCTCCGGCGGCCCCTCCTTCACCAGCTTCACGGCGTCCAGCTTCGCCCAGTGCACCTTCGCCCGGGCAAAAGCCCTGCATGCACCCTCGATGCAGACGGACCGTTTTATGACTTTTAGCCGTGGGCAGGCTTCCACAAGCTGCCTCACCAGAGCGAAGTAGCTGCCGGACAGGGGCTCGCCAGGCCACATCCGGACTATAAGGCCCCCCATGGCCTGTTCGGCCGCCTTGTGAAGCTCGACCAACTGCTTCAGCTGGTCGCTCAAGGGCACGGTGTGTTCGGTCCTAGTATACTGAGACCAGAACAACTTCTCCGCCGAGCTCCCCTCCTCAGCTCGGTAAAACTCCGTGGCATCCAGTACACTGCGGGGAAGATCTACAAATGCTCCTGGAGAGCTTCGAACTCGGGTAAGAAAAAGGAAAGTCTCCTTCACATGCTTGCTTTGCATTATGAATGCCTTACCCGTTGCTATCTTCTTCACCGCGTCAATCTCCTGAAGGGCCTTGTGGGCTTCGGCCTTGGCACTCCGGATGCTTTCAAGCGCCTACGCGAGCTCGGACTCTCGCGTCTTAGAGTCAAGCTCTAAGGACTCGTGCTTTTTGGCAAGAGCCTCGAGCTCTTGCTGCACCTCGCCTACTCGGGCTTCTTGCTTCTCCCGTTCAATGCGCTCCTTGGCCGCTTTGTCTTCGGCCTTGGCCAACGGCTTCCTCAGGGTCGCCACTTCGGTCGTGGCCCCTGACAAATCCATGATGATCCTATTACTTTACACCCGAACTTCTTGTTAAATATATAGACAAAGGTATTGCTTACCTTTGTTCTCCTCGAGCTGCCTCTTGGTAAGGCCGAGCTCGGTCTCGGACCGCTCCAGGTCCTGCTTCAGTGCAGAGACCTCCGCAGTACGTGTGGCAGCGGTCAGCAGTGAAGCCTGCACATCCACATAGATACATTTTGATTAGACTCCTAAGTCATCATTTGATCCTCTATTCGGCTTTTCTTCTTGAACGCTGAACAGAGCATCAAGGGCTACTATCTATGCGGTAACATTTTCTTATATTTTGATTGCTTACCTCAAAGCCTGTTAGGAGGCCGGCGCAAGCTTCGGCCAGTCCGTTTTTTGCGGACTGAACCTTCTCGACCACCACACTCATGATAGTGCGGTGCCCTTTGTCGATGGAAGCGCTGCGAAGTGCTTCCAGCAAGTTGTCCGGTGCCTCTGGATGGACAGAGGACATCGACACGGATGGTTGGCCCCCTTAATGGGGGACCGCCTACCAGAGTCCGGAACCATCAAAGGTTCTAGCGCAATGTCCGGCTGGGGCCCGAAGTCGGAGCCCGTAGGAGCCTCGCTCCCTTGGTACCCAGGGTCCGGGAAGTCGCCGCGAGGTGCCCGTAGGACCACCTCCCCCTGGCTCGGTGCCTTTTGAGACAACACCTCGGTGTTGTCCATAGGGCGAGGGGTGGAAGCGGTCGGAAGAGAACCGCTGCTCATATCTGACGAGTCCAATGAGCCGCTCGACGAGGGTATGTCGAGATGAGCTCGGGACAGACTGCATAATCATGTTCGGCATGAGGAGAGGTAGTGCAATAAAACATACCATGAAGTACTATGGTGTCCGGACACTTACGACTTCGCCAGGGGCTTGTCCCTGGGTAGCCACTCGTCGCCGCTGTCGGCAACTGTCGTGGCGCAGTCCGGAGGGAGGGTCCTTCCCTTCTTGGACCCTTCGGCCTCCCCGGATGAGTCGGCCTTCCTTTTCTTGTCTCCCCCGGCTTGGGGGGGAGAACTTTTCTCCTCCTCCTCGTTTCCATGGGAGGAGTGCGCGTCGGAGTCATCGGACGATGAGTCCGATACAACCTTGCGCCGGAGACCCTTTCGGGTCCCCGTGGCCTTCTTCTTGGCCTTCTTTGCCAGCACCTCGTACGGTGCCGGAGTCAGCATCTTCGTTAGAAGAGCGTCTGCAGGATCTTCGGGCAGGGGGGCTGCTACCTCTTTTAGCACTGCGTTGGTTTTCCCCGAAGAGGAAGGGATGATGCAGCAAGTAGCGTAAGTATTTCCCTCAGTTTTTGAGAACCAAGGTATCAATCCAGTAGGAGGCTACGCGCGAGTCCCTCGCACCTGCACAAAACAAATAAATCCTCGCAACCAACACAAATAGGGGTTGTCAATCCCTATAGGGCCACTTACGAGAGTGAGATCTGATAGATATGATAAGATAATATTTTTGGTATTTTTATGATAAAGATGCAAAGTAAAATAAAGGCAAAGTAAATACCAAAGTAAATAACTAAGTAGTAGGAGATTAATATGATAAAGATAGACCCGGGGGCCATAGGTTTCACTAGTGGCTTCTCTCGAGAGCATAAGTATTCTACGGTGGGTAAACAAATTACTGTTGAGCAATTGACAGAAATGAGCATAGTTATGAGAATATCTAGGTATGATCATGTATATAGGCATCACGTCCGAGACAAGTAGACCGACTCCTGCCTGCATCTACTACTATTACTCCACTCATCGACCGCTATCCAGCATGCATCTAGAGTATTAAGTTAAAAATAGAGTAACACCTTAAGCAAGATGACATGATGTAGAGGGATAGACTCATGCAATATGAAGAAAACCCCATCTTATTATCCTCGATGGCAACAATACAATACGTGCCTTGCTGCCCTTACTGTCACCGGGAAAGGACACCACAAGATTGAACCCAAAGCTAAGCACTTCTCCCATTGCAAGAAAGATCAATCTAGTAGGCCAAACCAAACTGATAATTCAAAGAGACTTGCAAAGATAACCAATCATACACAAAAGAATTCAGAGAAGATTCAAATATTATTCATAGATAGACTTGATCATAAACCCACAATTCATCAGTCTCAACAAACACACCGCAAAAAGAAGATTACATCGAATAGATCTCCACAAGAGAGGGGGAGAACATTGTATTGAGATCCAAAAAGAGAGAAGAAGCCATCTAGCTACTAACTATGGACCCGTAGGTCTGAAGTAAACTACTCACACTTCATCGGAAAGGCTATGGTGTTGATGTAGAAGCCCTCCATGATCGATGCCCCCTCCGGCGGAGCTCCGGAACAGGCCCCAAGATGGGATCTCGTGGATACAGAAAGTTACGGCGGTGGAATTAGGGTTTTGGCTCCGTGTCTGATTGTTTGGGGGTACGTGGGTATATATAGGAGGAAGAAGTACGTCGGTGGAGCAACAGGGGGCCCACGAGGGTGGAGGGTGCGCCTGGGAGGGGGGGGGGCAGGCGCGCCCCCTACCTTGTGGCCTCCTGTTAGCTGGCTTGACGTAGGGTCCAAGTCTCCTAAGTTGTATTCAGTGAGAAAATCACGTTCCCGAAGGTTTCATTCCGTTTGGACTCTGTTTGATATTCCTTTTCTTCGAAACCCTAAGACAGGCAAAAAAAACAGCAATTCTGGGCTGGGCCTCCGGTTAATAGGTTAGTCCCAAAAATAATATAAAAGTGGATAATAAAGCCCAATAATGTCCAAAACAGTAGATAATATAGCATGGAGCAATCAAAAATTATAGATACGTTGGAGATGTATCAGGGGCTGGGCAATCAAGCTGCTCTGCTGTCTCTATCCTATCCTGTTAATGACATGAAAGCTTACATCCTGCACATAACTAAACCGGGGCAAATAAATACCCTGAGAGATATAAAAGCCTACCGGATTGGCGTGGCGCTTTGCGCTGAGTCCGCGGTCCTCGGTGAGGGAGGGAGGAATCTCGGCGCTCTTGAACAGCACCCTCCAGACGTCCTCGTGCGTCGTGTCATAGAGCTCTCGCAGTGTCTGGTGCTTGGCCGAGTCGAACTCACGAAAGGATCCGGCGGAAGAGCATAACCTGGACCACGTTGACAAGCTTGATTTTCTTGTTCGTCATGTTCTGGATGCAGTCTGGAATCCGGTCAGCTCTACCAAAGAACCCCAGGACAGTCCCTTTTCTTTCCAGGAGGTGAGCCGCGTGGGGACTCCGGATCGAAATTTGGGGGCCGCCGCCCAGTTGGAGTCGCGCAGCTCGGTGATGTAGAACCACCCCAATTGCCACCCCTTTATGGTCTCCACATAGGAGCCTTCGAGCCAGGTGACATTAGGCATCTTGCCCACCATGGCGCCTCCGCACTCTGCCTGCTGGCCGACCACCACCTTCGGTTTGACATCGAAGGTCTTCAGCCACAGGCCGAAATGGGGCTTGATGCGGAGGAAGGCCTCGCACACGACGATAAACGCCGAGATGTTGAGGATGAAATTGGGGGCCAGATCATGAAAGTCCAGCCCATAGTAGAACATGAGCCCGCTGACGAACGTGTGGAGGGGAAATCCCAGCCCACGGACGAAACGGGTAAGAAAAACTACCATCTCATGGGGTTCGGGCGTAGGGATGATCTGCCCTGCATCTGGCAGCCGGTGCACGATGTGTGCGGCCAGATATCCGGCTTCCCGTAACTTTTTGATGTTCTCCCCTGTGATGCAGGTGACCATCCACTTGCCTCCTGCTTCGGACATGCTTGGAGTGGTTTGATAAGAAGAATGTGAGCTTGGGCGCTAGAGCTCGAGTGTGCAGGAATGGGTAAGCGAGGAAGAAGAAGGCGTGGGTGAAAAGGGTAAATTCCTGTCCCTTTATAAGGGCGGAAGAGGCGATGTGTCTCCCCACTCGCCTGGTAAAAACCGCTTATTCCCCAGGAGCCGTAATTGATGGCGCGGTTGGGTTACCCACGTCCGTATTAATGAGAATCCCGTGATAAGGGGAACACGATCTCTGCTTTGACAAGACGTGTCAAGAAAACCGCCTCACAATATGTGCGGTGCTGGTTGAGAAAAACGGTTCATATAATGACCGGGCCGTGGCGTGATGTCATGCCGTCAGAACGTGTCAGCAGATTAGATTTGTGGAAATATTATTATATCTACGGTGGTATGTGGAACTTGTTTTGCAGGGCCGGACACTATCCTTGTGCTCAAACTCTTCCATGGAGTATTCGGAGGAGGAAACCGCCTTGCAATGCCGAAGACAATACTACACGTCGGACTCATCGTCATTGAAGCCTGGTTCAGGGGCTACTGAGGGAGTCCTGGATTAGGGGGTCTCCTGACAGCCGGACTATATCCTTTGGCCGGACTATTGGACTATGAAGATACAAGATTGAAGACTTCATCTCGTGTCTGGATGGGACTCTCCTTGGCGTGGAAGGCAAGGTAGGCAATACGGATATGTATATCTCCTCCCTTGTAACCGACCTTGTGTAACCCTAGCCTCCCCGGTGTCTATATAAACCGGAGGGTTTTAGTTCGTAGGACAACATACGATCATACCATAGGCTAGCTTCTAGGGTTTAGCCTCTACGATCTCGTGGTAGATCAACTCTTGTAATACTCATATCATCAAGAACAATCAAGCAGGACGTAGGGTATTACCTCCATCAAGAGGGCCCGAACCTGGGTAAACATTGTGTCCCCTGCCTCCTGTTACCATATGCCTTAGACGCACAGTTCGGGACCCCCTACCCGACAATGCCTGTTATAAGCAGCAGTGCAAATAGCCCGTTGGGATCCCGAATATAGCTACTCTATCAAAGTATAGGCAACCTTTAGCTTCATCCACATGTCAGAGCCCAGATGGGTAATGGGGGTCCCTATGACATTGCAAGCATCAGTAAACCGGTAACTGATAAGGTAGAATGACTTGAAAAACATCAGATGAGGATACTTACCAAATACAGCAGAGGTCATAGCATTTATTTGCCGCTTTAAACCGGCAGTTCTTCGAGCACCGGTTTAAGGGCTGCTTCTACGTCTTTGTCCCTTTTTGCTAAAGCGGCCTTCTATGTGTCCTAATCTGCACGCTCCTTCTTAAAGGTTTCCTTCAACTTCTCCATGGCTGTTAATACATTGGTCAGTTCCTCCTAGGCTTTAGAAGCCTCCGCTTGCTGAGATTTAATGTTCTCTTGAAGATCAGCGGTTTGGGCGTCCCTTTTGCTTAGCTTAGCCTATAAAGAACAGACATATCATCAATGGGCTGTACATATTGGAAGTACTAAGCGTATAACAAGTTATGTACTTTGCACTTGGGGGCTAATGCCTACTTGCTTCATTCTAGAAAATTATTTCAAGTCCCAAGTGTAATGGAAGCATTATTCTTGGCGCTTGGGGGCTAATGTACGTCTGCTCAAAGTAACAGTGGTTAAAGTCCCGGTTCACCTTGGAAAGATAAACTGGTCCTTGGAGACTACACAGGCGAAAGTTACAAGATTACAATGTTAAAGTACCGGTTCATTTTTAAAAGTATCAACCGACCCTTGGAGAATAAGTATGTAGAGGTGCGGTATTATGAAGTCCCGGTTTTCGATTGCCATCATAAATCGGCCCTTGGGGGCTACTGGAATTGGTACTTACAATTGGACTTAAGAGAGAAAGAGTAATTACCTCATAACGTTCCTTCATCAAGTTCACTAAGCCAGCTTCATAGTCACGGTTTGCGTGGAGACGGTTTAAAAAACCAGAATGGAGTTCATGGGCGTTGAGGTGAGCGTAGCTTGATAAATCGGTGCTCCATTTGCCCTTTTCCATGACAGAGCGTTCCTCCTTGGCGCTATGTTTTGACAGTGCAATAGGGTTGCCAGGGGAGGTATGGCCAATGTAATGCCCTCGATGCGGCTATATCTCCTACGTGTCGAGGCACGACTTAGAGGCATAACCGCATTGAAAGCAATGTCGCAAGTTAGGCAATCTTCACAACATCCTATGTAATATAGATAATAAAAGGGGAGATACATAGTTGGCTTACACTCGCCACGTCAAACAAAGTACATAAATAGCATTACATCATCCAAAAACTCATGGCCCGACTACAACGCCAAAATAAAAGATCAACCCAACATGCGACACGGTCCCGATCGCCCCAACCGGGAACCACTACTGATCATCGGGGAAAGACACATAGTAACGGTGTGAGTCCTCGTCGAACTCCCACTTGAGCTCAAGCGCGTCATCTGGAACAGAGTCATCAGGCCCTGCATCTGGTTTGGAAGTAATCTGTGAGCCACAGGGACTCAGCAATCTCGCACCCTCGCGATCAAGACTATTTAAGCTTATAGGTAAGGCAAGGTAAAATATGTGGAGCTGCAGCAAGCGACTAGCATATATGGTGGCTAACTTGTTCGCAAAAGAGAGCGAGAAGAGAAGGCAAAGCGCGAACGAATAACTAGAGAACAACCTGCGGCAAGCATTACTCCAACACCATGTTCACTTCCCGGACTCCATCGAGAAGATACCATCACGGTAACCCACACAGTTGATTCATTTTAATTAAGTTAAGGTTCAAGTTATCTACAACCGGACATTAACAAATTCCCATCTGCCCATCACCGCGGGCACGGCTTTCGAAAGTTCAAATCCCTGCAGGGGAGTCCCAACTTAGCCCATGACAAGCTCTCACGGTCAACGAAGGAATAGACCTCCTCCTGAGACATTCCGATCAGACTCGGTATCCCGGTTCTACAAGACACTTCGACAAGTTAAAACAAATCCAGCAACACCGCCCGAATGTGCCGACAAATCCCGATAGGAGCTGCACATATCTCGTTCTCAGGGCACACTCAGATTGTCTTAGGTACGGGTAGGCCAGCGCAGAGTTGCCCCTGGTGGCCACCGGTAGCTGACAGGTGGACCAACACTCAGAGGAGCACTGGCCCGGGGGGGTTTAAAATAAGATGACCCTCGGGCTCCGGAAACCCAAGGGAAAAAGAGGCTAGGTGGAAAATGGTAAAACCAAGGTTGGGCATTGCTGGAAAAGCTTTATTCAAGGCGAACTATCAAGGGGTTCCCATTATAACCCAACCGCGTAAGGAACGCAAAATCCGGGAACATAACACCCATATGACGGAAACTAGGGCAGCAAGAGTGGAACAAAACACTAGGCGAGAGGCCGAGCCTTCCACCCTTTACCAAGTATATAGAAGCATTAAGATAACAAGACAACATAATGATATCCCAACAAGTAAATAATGTTCCAACAAGGAACGGTCTCCAATCTTCACCTGCAACTAGCAACGCTATAAGAGGGGCTGAGCAAAGCGGTAACATAGCCAATCAACGGTTTCCTAGGACATGGTGGGTTAGAGGTTTGACATGGCAATTTGGGAGGCATGATAATCAAGTGGTAGGCAGCGTAGCATAGGCATAGCAAAAGAGCGAGCATCTAGCAAAGCAAAGATAGAAGTGATTTCAAGGGTATGATCATCTTGCCTGCAAAGTTGTCAGAGTTGACTGGATCCTCGAAAGCAAACTCAACGGGCTCCTCGTTAGCGAACTCGTCTCCCGGCTCTACCCAAACAAGACAAACAAGCAAACGGAACACAATCAACCACGTGCAAACTCAAACAACATGATGCAAACATGGTATGCTATGCGGGATGCGATATGTGATGCATATGCAAGATTTGACAAGGAAAGAATGAACCTGGACTCAACTTGGAAATCCAAGTGTGCCACTGGAAAGGTGAGATGATTTCGCTTGAAAACGATATAAAGATCACCGGAATCGGAGTCACGGTTTGGAAATGGCAAGCAATTCAAATATGGCACCGGTCTGCGATATACAACAAGTAGCCATCTAAATGCAACAAGATGAACATGCTACAACACTCAAACATGACAAAAAAAATACATGGCAGGGATCCATTCACGATGCTTAACAAAAGATGAACACTGAGCTACGGCAAATTCATCCATTAACAGGTTCAAACAAGCATGGCAAAAATGCATTTGGTAAACAGATTTCAGACTTAGTGAAATTAACACTTGTCTGGAATTTCAGATCAGGTAGCACACTTTGGAGCATGAAAACTATATGTTACAGGTACTGAACATGGCAAAGTAAAGCATGGCATGGAGCTACTCAAGGAGCTTAACAAAAGTCCCTTACTGACCTTGAGCCAAAAGGGATCAGAAAATACATTTGCAAGCATGTGAACATGGCAAAAACATAATCAGTTCTCAGACTTATAGAAAAAACTAGAACATGCAAATCAGATATCAAGTAGGCATGTTTACGAGCTCGATGCACTCACTACAGAGCAAGGCATGGCAATCTAAGCATACACCCATCAAGAATACACATTATACAAGCTAGAAATGGCAAGAACAATAACATAGCATGCACGGATCAACTACAACAACCTCGGCAAAATCGCTAACAAGTAGACAATCTGCTCAGATTCACGAAATAGCAAAAGTAGAGCTCGATTGACTCAAGCTAGGATGCTCCATAATTGCAAACAAAGACATGGATGGATAGAGCACTACAAGATTAACAAATCATCCTTACTGATCATCCTCAAAAGAGGCACGGATCACTAGGAAACAACATGAACATATGGCATATTGAGATAAACAGATCAAGGACTTAGTGGAATTGCTAAGTCCCTGAAATCAGCATTAACGAATGCACCACTTTACAAGCTTGTGCTAGTTACCACACACATCACAAAAATACATGGGTTGCACCTCTGGAAATATGGCAAAACATATAACAAAACTCATGAAGAGCCCAGGGGCATATCATGCACACAATAATCATGGCAAAAATGACAAATATCTAATTGGAGCAGGAGATCTGACAAATATCTCAAATAGCATTCTTGCAACAGCATCTCGGGCATCAAGATGAACTCAAATGAAAATCATGCAATGAGATGAAATGATGTACTCTCTGAGATGAACATTTTGATATGCTATATGCCCAAAACGGAGCTATGGATGCAAAGTTACGGCACGACGAACATAGCAAAATAGTTAGGGTTTCGGGGCAAAAAGTCAACCGGATCTGTTCCCAGATCTAGATCCCGCCGGGCGCGGATTACGAGGATCGCCGGAAACTGTTCACCGGGGGCGGATTACGACGCCGGAGCTCGGGGAAGAGGAAGGAGAGGGCGTCGGAGCTCGGGAAGAAGGCCGGGGCGGCGGTGGCGATGGCGGTGGCCGGCGATGGCGGGGCACCGGCGAGGACCTCCGGCCAGACCTTGCGCCGGCGAGGTGGAGCGGCGCGGCGAACGGCGGAGCAGCGGCCGGAGCCAGGGAGGAAGCGGCGCGGCGGGGCACCCCGGCGCGGCCCGGTCGGGTGGAGGAGAGGGCCGGCCCTGGGCCTCACGGGGCGGCGGTGGGAGGCGGCGCGGCGGGGCCACGTGGCGGCCTGCCACTGGTGCGGGGCGGCGGCGCGATTCCGTCCGCCCGGGACGGACGTGTCCGGCGGCGGCGCGAGGAGATTTTTTTGGGTTAGGAAGGAGGGGATCCGGAAATTTCGAGGAGGGGTCTATATATAGAGGTAGATGGAGCTAGGAGAGTCCAAATGAGGTGCGGTTTTCGGCCACGCGATCGTGATCAAACTCTCTAGATGATGGAGAGGGTTTTGGTGGGTTTTGGGCCAAATTGGAGGGGTGTTGGGCTGCAACACACACGAGGCCTTCTCGGTCCCTCGGTTAACCATTGGAGCATCAAACCAAGTCCAAATGGTATGAAACTTGACAGGCGGTCTACCAGTAGTTAGCCAAGGCCGCTTGGCAAGTCTCGGTCCAATCTGGAAATGTTTAATCCCACACACGAAAGAAAGGTAGAAATGACCACCGGAGGAGAACGGAGCGCCGGAATGCAAAACGGACAACGGGGAAAATGCTCGGATGCATGAGACAAACACGTATGCAAATGCAATGCACATGATGACATGATATGAGATGCATGACAACGACAACAACACACGGAGACAAAAAACCCGAACCCGAGAAAATAAAATGACTTAACGCCGGAAACGGCAAGAGTTGGATTACATATTAGGTAAATCATATCCGGGGTGTTACAGCCAATGCCAGTGATGATAACATCCTCCTCCTTGTCACCTGTAGCTTTCACTGGAGTGGACGGGATGTCAGCGGTCTTAGCCGGACTGGACGGACCATCTTCAGCACGGCCCGGACTTGTCGGTTCATCAATATGGTCTGTTGTTTCAACTTCTCCTTGTTCATCAACGTTATGATCTTGAGGGGGTGGTTCATCAAACATGGTGTCAGCATTTGGACCTTCCGGTTCTGTGGTCGGCTCCGGTTCAATGACCACATGGTCGTCAAACGGTTTATTCGCCCGAGCCTTTTTGCTGGGTCTAGCCTTGGCTCTGAATGAAAAAAGATGCAAAGGTTAGTATAGCATGCAAGTGTAAAGCGTCAAGAGATTGAGTTGAAATACTTACCCAGCAACGGTCTTAAGAGGAGGGAGTTGTGTGGCCGTCGACTCGCCGGATGATGAATGATGTGTTCCCTGATAATTTGAATCAGACGGATTAAGAGGTTGTCGGAAATAGCCCGCCTTGGGATAAGAAGTAGCAGAAGTGGGTGAGACCTCAGGTCGACGTTTTCAAACCGGGGTGTCCGGTAAACCGGCCGAAGTGACCATTTGGCCGCTGTGCCGGGTTGTGCGGAGAGCCTCATGCTGCTGCTTCTTCAAAAGAAACTTTGGATCCAATTGAGCAAGAGGGTGAGAAAATTTTATTTTCCGGATTGTTTGACGGATTTTCTGTGTTGACGGAGTGCCTGAACCGGAGGGAAGAGTAATTACCTCTGCATCGTCGGCCTAGCTGCCCTCAGCGTCATCCTGATAATAATCATTGTCAATGAGGTGTATGAAAAGTGAACCAAGAGAGTCAAGTTCTACCTCTAGGTCTGGTTCATCAGGGTCGTCATCAAGCTCTAAACTGATTGATTCAGTTGCCTTCCTCTTGGTAGTTTTCTTGACAACTTTCGTTTTAAGTCGAGAGGCCTTTACCGTTTTCTCCTGTGATTTCTTTTTCTAGAACGGGTCATCACCCTATTTGAAAGATGGGAAGAGGGTATTAAAAGTTGAACAGTTCAAGAATATCAGATATAAAGCGGAAGCAAAGCAATTCTTACAGTGGGCGGTTTGTTTCGTGTGTAAAAGGGACTTAGCCCGGTTTTACTATAGACAGCTTCCGGTTCATTCGGAATTTTCTTGATAGACTCAGTAACTTCATCATCTGTTAGCTGAATGTCAATATGACGTTGAGAGTCTTTTAAGTCACTAGTATACTCGCACATTAAACCGGAGCGGCGACTTAACGACAAGATGCTCTAGGATAGCCAGCAATGAACAAAGTCCACACCTGTCAAACCGTTGGCCATGAAAGCTCTAAGCTTGGAGAGTTGTGGTGCATACGAGGCCCGTTCCTTGGCAGTTAGTCGTTACGGAAGTGGATGTGTGTAGGTAAGCCGGTGAGCATGGTAACCCGGCAGAGGGTTCTCATCTTCAGGAGAAGTATCTTTACAATATAACCACGTCTGATTCCAATCTTTTGGGTGACTGTGAAGTTTGGCGCAAGGAAAGCTAACATCCTTCCTTTTCTGAATGGAGACACCACCAAGTTCAGTATTGGGCCCGTCTACAAATTCAGTGCGATCGTTTAAGTGGAAGAAATCCCGGAACAGCTCGACAGTCGGTTCTTCTTGTAGATAGGCTTCACAAAACACCTGAAAGTTGCAGATATTGGATACGGAGTTGGGTCCAATGTCTTGTGGGTGGATCTGAAAGCTGGCAAGTACATCACGGAAAAACCTGGATCCAAGCGGTTTAAGACCATGGCCCATGTGATCAGCAAACACTACTACTTCGCCATCTCTGGGGGTAGGAGGGTTTTCTGGACCGGGAACTCGCCATTGGGTTTCATTCTTCTTCGGTAAAGTGCCAATTTTGACACATCCATCTAGTTGCTCCTCAGTAACCCGGGAAGGGACCCAGTTACAGGAATAGAATTGTTTGGCCATTGCAAGTGGAGAGCTGGAAAAGAATAATGCTGGTTTACGATTCATGAATGACAACGCATAAAGCACAACTGGTTAAGGAAAAGGAATTCAAGCATGTAATATTGTTAAACCGGAGGCTGATGCAGTTAAAAATGGTAAAGCGATGAGCGGTTTACAAGGGGACTAATGGCATATGACAGATTACTTTCTACAAAGATAAACCGCCTACGCAGATAAGGGAGATACAGATCTAAGGCAAAAATGACTAATTGAGGAAAAACAGGTTTCATAACATCACATTGGTATTTTGGATCTACCACAAGTCAGGAAAAGAAAAAAGAATTAGACCTAAAAAGTTTGGTCCTGAAGTAGTTCACAAAAAGTCCAGATCAGGTTCTCATGTGTATAAGGCTTGGTTTAATGGCAGAGATAAGGACTACCATAGCTACTACACGAAACACATCAAGTTTGAGGTCTGCTGTCTATGGACCGACGAAGAACAAGAAGAGAGCACCATGAACCCGTACGAACCATAAGTGGATCTACAGAGGAAAGAGGGAAAGACTTACAGTAGCTGTTGAAGCAGCAGAGGTGCGCTGCGTATCTCTGGTGCGATCAGGTTGATGCAGCGGCCGACGGTGAGGCAGAGGCGAAGCTCGACAATGGCGGCGACGCTCGGGTGTAGGGCATCGCAAGGAGGAAGAAGAGAGGAAAAGGCAACGGAAAGAAAAGGAAAGGGATCCTCCGCCCTATTTATAAGGACAAAGAGATAAGCGACAGGCGTGGGAATCGAGGGGCCCAAAAAATGGATGTATAACAATGTTGTCACTTCAATTGTTGGATGCTCATTAATAAAAGGGGTATCTTCGGCTTTAAATGAACAGATGATTTCATGGTGGTTTACTACAAATCTGGAGGATGACGTCACGGCGGTTTACAAGATCCATGCGAAGGTGCAAGGAGAGGAATTTTTCTAAGTGTTGAAGATTGACATGAACAAGTTCAAATCAATCTGGGGCCTAATGTTGGGGATATACTACGGGACATAAACCGGCCAGGAGAGGCCGGGTTATCCCCATGATGATTACCTTATTTGAAGGCCATGAAGACATGATGATGGCGCTTCATGAAGGCCCAAGGCCCAAAGGCGGGTTAAGGCCTGTAGACATAAACCGATATTGATGTATACTTGTATGATAAGATAGGAGTAGAGACTGAGCCGGACACGTTTATGATCTGGCCTCGGAACTCTGTAAACCAACGGACGTCGACCTATGTATATAAAGGGGCGACCCGACGGCGGTTTAAGGACAACACACAACAACTCGAGAGCCAGGCAAAGCGGATTCGCTCCCTGGTCATCGAAACCCTAGCAATTCCATCACAACTGGAGTAGTCTTTTACCTTCATCGTAAGGGGCCGAACCAGTATAAACTCTCGTGTCCCTTGTCCGCTTTAAACCCCTTTAAGCTAACCCATAGAGATGGCTCATGACTAAGTCCTTTCACGAGGACATCTGCCATGACAAGACCACGACAGTACATGTGTGAATACATAGACAAAACTGAGTGTCCCTAGTATGCCTCTACTTGACTAGCTCGTTAATCAAAGATGGTTAAGTTTCCTGACCATAGACATGTGTTGTCATTTGATGAACGGGATCACATCATTAGAGAATGATGTGATGGACAAGACCCATCCGTTAGCTTAGCATAATGATCATTAAGTTTTATTGCTATTGCTTTCTTCATGACTTATACATATTCCTCTGACTATGAGATTATGCAACTTCCGAATACCAGAGGAACACCTTGTGTGCTATCAAACGTCACAACATAACTAGGTGATTATAAAGATGCTCTACATGTGTCTCCGATGGTGTTTGTTGAGTTGGCATAGATCAAGATTAGGATTTGTCACTTCGTGTATCGGAGAGGTATCTCGGGGCCCTCTCGGTAATGAACATCACTATGAGCCTTGCAAGCAATGTGTCTAATGAGTTAGCCACGAGATGATGCATTACGGAACGAGTAAAGAGACTTGTCGGTGACGAGATTGAACTAGGTATGATGATACCGATGATCGAATCTCGGGCAAGTAACATACCGATGGCAATGGGAACAACATATGTTGTTATGTGGTTTGACCGATAAAGATCTTCGTAGAATATGTAGGAGCCAATATGAGCATCCAGGTTCCGCTATTGGTTATTGACCGAAGATGTGTCTTGGTCATGTCTACATAGTTCTCGAACCCGTAGGGTCCGCACGCTTAACGTTCGATGACGACTTGTATTATGAGTTTCGTGTTTTGATGAACCGAAGTTTGTTCGGAGTCCCGGGCGAGATCACGGACATGAAGAGGAGTCTCGAAATGGTCGAGACATAAAGATTCATATATTGGAAGGTTACATTTGGACACCGGAATGATTCGGGTCATTTTGGATGAGTTTCGGAGTACCGGGGGTTACCGGAACTCCCCGAAAGTTATTGGGCCTCATGGGCCTAGTAGCCCAAACCGAATTGGACTAGGGTTGGGGGGCGGTCTCCCTTTCCTTCTCTCCTCCTTATCCTTCCCTCCTTCTCCTACCAGGAATAGGAAAGAGGAGGGGAATCCTACTTGGACTAGGGAGTCCTAGTAGGATTCCCCACACCTGGCGTGCCCCCCTTGGGCCGGCCACCTCTTCCCTCCCCTCGTTTATATACGTGGCCAGGGGCACCCCATAGAGACACAAGTTGATCTTTTAGCCGTGTGCGGTGCCCCCCTCCACTGTTACACACCTCAGTCATATCGTTGTAGTGCTTAGGCGAAGCCCTGCGTCGGTAACTTCATCATCACCATCACCACGCCGTCGTGTTGACGGAACTCTCCCTCCGCCTCAACTGGATTAAGAGTTCGAGGGACGTCATCGAGCTGAACGTGTGCTGATCGTGGAGGTTCCGTGCGTTTGGTACTTGGATAGGTTGGATCGCGAAGACGTTTGAGTACATCAACCACGTTACTAAACGCTTCTGCTTTCGGTCTATGAGGGTTCGTAGACACACTCTCCCCTCTCGTTGCTATGCATCTCCTAGATAGATCTTGCGTGATCGTAGGTATTTTTTTTGAAATACTGCGTTCCCCAATAGTTGCAATAGGCTTCGACGCCCCTCACCGCAGGACTTGCAACATCAATGACCATCATCATAGCATTCATGCAGCAGCTTTACCGAAAACATCCGACCACCCGGTGCTGAGCTTGTCATCGACGAATGGCTTTGCAGTAGCTCCTCGCAACACTAGGTGATGTTGCAATAGGCAGGCTAATAACACCATGCTTCTCCCCTTCGCAACACAGGTGATGTCGGACGTGGTGAGCTCATTGATCAAAGTAGTAGGTGATGTTGCAAACTTGCCACCCTGGTTGCAACACCTCATCGTCACAAAATCCACAGCTCGGTGCTACTGCCCAATCAAAGAAGATGTCACCCAACACCCCGTCGTTGCAGTAGACCTCGTCCATTGGAGCAGACCCTGTCATCAGCCTTGCAACAACAACAAGCCTATTCACATGCCTTGTAACAGCAAGTGAGGTGATGGCTAGTGGTAATGGTGTGGCGTGTGATAGATATCTAATATGGATGCACTGGTAAATTGTATAGGTGCACTAGTTCAGATTATAACTTTTACACTGGTAAATTGGATGGTAGAAATAGCTGTGTAATATGGATGGTAGAAATAGCTTTTTATAATCTGAACAAATAACACCAACAAGGTAACAAGTGAAAAAAGTGAGAAAAAACGATGTTCAATGCTTGGAAATAAGGCCTAGGTTTCATACTTTCACTAGTGCAATCTCTCAACATCATTAACATAATTGAATCACATGATAATCCCTCAAAGCGTGATAAAAAATCACTCCAAAGTTTCTATTTCTATTAGAGAAAGTAATATGAAATTGTGTAGGTAGCAAAACTACCTCAAAGTCGTCTTTCCCGTCAATATATTAAGCCACCCCAAAGTTTCATGAATAGCCGTAGAGATCGTACTACGACAACGCCATATGGAACATATATCAAATAACCTTTATGTCACCTAGAACACCCCATTGTGTTTGGACCTTCTCAGTCCATAAAAAATCACCATAAATTTTCATCTGGTTTGGACCTTCATAGATATGCTTTCTGTGAAACAAGAAACATGAAAAAAACAGGAACTGGCACTGGGCACTGGATTAATATGTTAGTCTATAAAAATAATATAAAAGTGCACCAAAACTATATAGAATTGATATAAATATAGCATGAATACTTCATAAATTATAGATACGTTGGAGACGTATTAGGTGGTTGGCACAAATTGTTGATTAGATAGGTGTATTGAATCGCTTTCATGAATATGTGCTTAAAAGGACTAAAACTAATGAAAAAACAAAAAGAAGAGTGTTCTTGGCTCAAAACTTTAAAATAATTAAACCTACGAAGTATGTGAAAGGATGGTGTATAAAAAATTGGATTTAACATAATGCACCGTCAAGTATGAAATATATATTTTACTTTAGGTGTACGCCACAAAATATCATCTATGACAACACAAAATTTAACATAAAAAATTTGTGGCTGACATGCATGAATGACTTGATTCCTTTGAAGATAAGACATGCATGACTTGATTGGGTGGCATGATTTGCATGGATAGATTAATGCAAAGAAATAATCCATGTGTACGGGTCATTCTGGTTACCTTCCCTGCCTTCATGCCTCGATAAAACGGTAGCCTGGTGATGTAGGGCACACTTTGAAGATGGACCAAGAGGAATAACAAGAACACAAGGGCAACATACAATCAAATAGAAAATCCAAATCACACATGCACTATTTTCACAAACCCACACATGGTAACACGATCTATAATCAACTAAGAGAGAGTAGCTAGGGTAGTTCTTCCCAAATCCATAAGGAGGTGAGGGCTTGCTAGTCTAGATAGACCCTTCTCCCTTAGGAAGTCTTGATGATCTATAGACACTAGTACACATGATCGTTATCCACGTGGTTCGAATCCCTAATCGCAAATTGTTTATGAAAATGTGTGCTCGTGTGGGTTGGTGATGTGGGGTCATCCCTGACCAAAGAGAAAACATTTGCGATAACAAAATCGTCTCGCACATCTTCCGTTAAAGGAATTATAGTTGAACTGCACAAAAAAGAGATTGGAATGACTCAAGGCCCCTCCTTCTACTGCCACACCAAAGTTGTTAATGAAGGAAATATGCCCTAGAGGCAATAAGAAAGTTGTTATTTATATTTCCTTATATCATGATAAATGTTTATTATTCATGCTAGAATTGTATTAACTGGAAACTTGATACATGTGTGGATACATAGACAAAACATAGTGTCCCTAGTAAGCCTCTACTAGACTAGCTCGTTAATCAAAGATGGTTCCTGACCATAGACATGTGTTGTCATTTGATGAACGGGATCACATCATTAGAGAATGATGTGATGGACAAGACCCATCCGTTAGCTTAGCATAATGATTGTTAAGTTTTATTGCTATTGCTTTCTTCATGACTTATACATATTCCTCTGACTATGAGATTATGCAACTCCCGAATACCGGAGGAACACCTTGTGTGCTATCAAACGTCACAACATAACTAGGTGATTATAAAGATGCTCTACAGGTGTCTCCGAAGGTGTTTGTTGGGTTGGCATAGATCAAGATTAGGATTTGTCACTTCAAGTATCGGAGAGGTATCTCTGGGCCCTCTCTGTAATGCACATCAATATAAGCCTTGCAAGCAATGTGACTAAAGAGTTAGTTGCGGGATGATGTATTACGGAACGAGTAAAGAGACTTGCCCCGAAGACATCAGCGGTTTGGACGATGATGAGGGACAAGGCCATAGCTTATTACCCGTTCGACACAGGAGGGCCACTTCCTGGTATGACATGTGTATGAAAGACACACCTCACGGTGCTCTCGAGGATGACAAGAAGGATCCGGTCGAGAACAAACCGCTTGGTACATAGCCCGGAAACTAGCACCCAAGGCCACATCGTCCAAGAGAAAACACTGCCAACACCAGAGAAGACGACACCCCGGACAACAAAGACGCTGCTGAGGTAGAATCCGAGTAGGATGAACAGGAAGGCGGGCAGGACAGCTCTGAGGAACAGACCACATATGGGGACTCGGAGGACAACAATTATCTCCCACCCTCTAAGGAAGAGGAGATCCTCAGCGATGAAGACTTTATCATGCCTAAGGAACCTCTCGAGCAGGAGCGCTTTAAACGCCACCTTATAGCCACTTCAAGGAGCCTAAGAAAGAAGCAGCTGCAGCTTCAAGCAAGCCAAGATTTGCTCAATGATAGATGGACCAAGGTCTTGGGCGCCGAAGAACACGGCCTTAGCAGCCCAGTAAAAAGCCACCCAAAGAATAGGTGGCCCTCTCAATACGATGGAAGGGCGATGGAGCCCATACCACCATCGAATAATGCGGCAGGCCGACCACAGTTCGGTCCAGTCAAAGCAGCAGCCCAAGCAGAGCACCATACCAACCCATCCGGCCATCAAAACAAAACAGCTCGGAGGAATACCTGCGATATCAACCAATACACTGAGGGTAGAGCAGGACGTACACGATCGACGTAAATATCACGAAGATATATCCCGACCGACGATGATGGTCGCCTATTCGGACGCTATAAATCCGACCATGCCTGGGCCATTGAAAGGATCGAGAAGAGGTGTCTAGAGGGGAGTGATTAGACACTAAGTACCAAAAGTTGCAGTTTTTAATTTCTTTAAGTTGAAGTGGAGTTTTGGCACAAGTTTAACAAACACAATACATACCAAAGCCAGCATGCAAAGAGTATATGAGTAGCGGAAAGTAAAGCATGCAACTCGCAAGAATGTAAGGGGAAGGGTTTGGAGAATTCAAACGCAATTGGAGACACTGATGTTTTTGTCATGGTTCCGATAGGTGGTGCTATCGTACATCCACGTTGATGGAGACTTCAACCCACGAAGGGTAACGGTTGCGCGAGTCCACGGAGGGCTCCAACCACGAAGGGTCCACGAAGAAGCAACCTTGTCTATCCCATCATGGCCATCGCCCACGAAGGACTTGCCTCACTAGCGGTAGATCTTCACGAAATAGGCGATCTCCTTGCCCTTACAAGCTCCTTGGTTCAACTCCACAATCTTGTCGGAGGCTCCCAAGTGACACCTAGCCAATCTAGGAGACACCACTCTCTAAGAAGTAACAAATGGTGTGTTGATGATGAACTCCTTGCTCTTGTGCTTCAAATGATAGTCTCCCCAACACTCAACTCTCTCTCACAGGATTTGGATTTGGTGGAAAGAAGATTTGAGTGGAAAGCAACTTGGGGAAGGCTAGAGATCAAGCTTCATATGGTGGGAATGGAATATCTTGGCCTCAACACATGAGTAGGTGGTTCTCTCTCAGAAAATGTATATTGGAAGTGTAGGTATGTTCTGATGGCTCTCTCCATGAATGAAGAGTGGGTGGAGGGGTATATATAGCCTCCACACAAAAACTAACCGTTACACACAATTTACCAGTGAGACCGAATTGAGAAACTCGGTCGGACCGATTTAGCAAACCTAGTGACCATTAGGATTTTCAGTGGGACTGAGATGCAACTCGGTAGGACCGATATGGTTAGGGTTAGGGCATAACGTAATCTCGGTGAGACCGATTACACAAACTTGGTGGGACCGATTTTGGTAATAAGCTCAATCTCGGTAGTACCGATTGCTCAATCTTGGTGGGACCGATTTTGGTAATGGACATACACAAAGAGATTACAATCCCATCTCGGTGAGACCGAGATCCCTATCGGTGAAACCAATTTGCCTAGGGTTTGTGGCAGTGGCTATGACATCTAAAGTCGGTGGCGCCGGATAGAAGAATCAATGAGGCCGAGTTTGACTTTTGGTTTAGGTCATATGTGGATGTGGGTAAGGTAGTTGAGGGTTTTGGAGCATATCACTAAGCACTTTGAGCAAGCAAGCCATTACGCAACACCTCATCCCCTCTTGATAGTATTGGCTTTTCCTATAGACTCAATGTGATCTTGGATCACTAAAATAGAAAATGTAGAGTCTTGATCTTGAAGCTTGAGCTAATCCTTTGTCCTTAGCATCTTCAAGGGGTTCCACATCCTTTAGTCCATGCCACTTAATTTGTTGAACTTGTGTGAAACATACTAGGTAAAAGTATTAAGATATGTTGTCATTAATTATCAAAATCACCCAGGGAGCACTTGTGCTTTCAATCTCCCCCTTTTTGGTAATTGATGGCAACATACATCAAAGCTTTAGATAAAGATATAGAGAATAGCAAGTAAAGCTTTGGAAAGACATGTAACAAGCATAGGCTCCCCCTACATGTATGCAATCATGTGAATATGGAATATAGAAGCATGTGAGAGCATAACCATGATAGAGTAGCAATGTGTTACATGTATCTTGGCTATATGCATCAGGGTAAAAGATATGAATATGGGAAATGTACCTTCATGCCCATGAGTCCTTCTTGCAAACAGTATGTACATCAGCAAGAATTTCTCATACACATGACTATGATGCATATACTTACCTTGTGGTCTTGAGTTGGCTAGGATGGGATGAGCCTGCGTAAACAAGGTTAGATAACACAGATGCACCCACTGCATAAACAAGGTTAGCAAACAAAAGAAACCACAAGAGTACCAAGACTGGGATGTCATGTAGAGTGAGTACAGAGTACCACAATAGATATTGACATGTCCCCAAAGAGAAAGATATGCAATGAATTTAATAAATTTTTTCCCTTGGATGTCTTGCTCCCCCTGAATCTAGCATGGGATACTGGGAGAAGATAGGGAACAGAAAAATAGAGCTCAAAGAAACAAATGAACAGAGCTAATGCAAATAAGCACATATGGACATGTCTTTTCCCCAAGAAGACATGTGGCATCTCTCCTCTTGAACATCAAGCATCTGGGATCCTTGAAGATTACTCTTTCCTGGAGTATTCCCTCCCCTAGAGATCTCTCCCCCTAGAGATATGATTAAGCTTTGATGTGATCTCTATCTCCCCCTTTGACATCAATTTCCAAGAAGGTCTTCTGGAATTTGTTGTGAATGGGTTCGGTCCTTGAATCACAGTACAAAGCATTAAGGTAAATGTGATGCTTGCAGAGGACAAGATTCATTGAGTGGAGCTGGATCAAGAATAAAGCAGGAATAAATGGCAAAATGTTTTTCTTGTAGTGAAATCGGTGTCACCGAGTTGTATGCTTCGGTTGCTCCGAAAATCATTGGCTAGACCGGAGAGATGAAACCGGTGGAACCGAGTTCATCACAGAGAAAAACACTTTTCACCTCAGCTCACTGGACAAATAAGATCTCACAAAGATTTACAATGAATTGGATGCAGAAAATGCAGAACAAAAAGCAAAGAAAAGAAACTAAAAGATCTAGATGAAGTTTTTTTGAAAGGGGAAACAAATATGCATGAGACAAATGCAAGAACATAGAAAAGAACACAAGAGAACTTCACTAGAGTTGGGCGGTGACGAAGTCACCTATGTTAGAGTATATTGACTTAGGAGTCAAGTGAGATCACTTGATCATAGGTCGTACTCATCGTTTAAGCTCAAAATGGGGTTACCATTTTTCGTTTAAGTATCTTGATGTATTCACATCTTGTCGAGTTGCTTTGACTCATGACTTGGAGTAAAGCTACTCTAAGATGGAACATACCTTGGGTGGCGGTGTTGATCTTGATCATGTAGTTGAACTTGTGTGGGTTGCTCAAGGTTGATGTAGCCCATCAAGAGTTGGGAGCACCCTTTGGATTTTGAGTTCATCTACCCACATGGGTTAGTTTTCGCAAGTAAGAGCACTTGTGTATCCAACATGACAATCATGAAACTCAACATAGAATTTGTCAAAGGATATGTTTGAAAGGTTTTGTGCTTCCTTGTCATCAACCACCATTGTGTAGAGACTTGGTGATGTAGAGATTTCTCAAGATGTGACTGAGTTGCAATCTCATAGAATTAAATTCATCCAAGTACCTACAAGGGTTAGGTAACATGCAAGATGCAAATTTTCAAGACATAAGATAATCATCATAGGAGAAATATCAAGTGATTAGTCGTAAGCTCAAGTATTGCATGTATCCAATGGAGTTCCTACTCCAAGTTTGAAGCATCAATGATGTTCAATTCACCTCTTAACCTGCAAAACACTTTCTCATCAAGTGGTTTAGTGAATATATCCGCTAATTGCTTATTGGTGCGAACATGCTTAAGGTTTATGTCACCCTTAGCAACGTGATCTCGAATGAAATGATGACAAACTTCAATATGCTTAGTTCGAGAGTGTTGCACGGGATTGTGAGCAATCTTTATAGCACTTTCATTGTCACAAAGTAATGGAACATGTTTCACATATGTCCCATAATCTTTAAGAGTTTAGGTCATCCAAAGTAATTGAGCACAACATGAACCAGCGGCAATGTATTCCGCTTCGGCGGTGGATAAGGATACCGAGTTTTGTTTCTTGGAAGACCAAGACACAAGAGATCTACCAAGGAATTGACGAGTACCCGAAGTGGACTTTCTATCAACCTTGTCACCGGCATAGTCCGAGTCGGAGTAGCCAACAAGATCAAAGGAAGCCCTCTTTGGATACCAAATGCCAAAATTTGGTGTATGTATTAAGTATCTCACTATCCTCTTCACGGCCTTAAGATGACATTCCTTAGGAGCAGCTTGATATCATGCACACATGCACACACTTAGCATGATATCGGGATGTGAAGCACATGGATATAACAATGAACCAATCATAGAGCGGTAAACTTTTTGATCAACCGGTTCACCATCTTTGGTCAAATCAAGATGTCCACTAGTAGGCATGGGTGTAGTCATACCTTTGCATTCTTGCATATTGAACTTCTTGAATAAGTCCTTGGTGTACTTCGTTTGAGAGACAAAGGTGCCTTCCTTAATTTGCTTGATTTGCAAACCAAGAAAGAATTTGAGTTCACTCATCATAGACATCTCAAACTTCTCCGACGTTAGCTTCCCAAACTTTTCACTAAAATGAGGGTTAGTTGATCCAAATATAATATCATCGCCATAAATTTGGCATACAAATAGTTCTCCATTAACCCTTTTAGTAAAAAGAGTAGAATCTATTTTTCCAATTTCAAAGCCTTTTTCAATAAGGAACTTGGTCAAGCATTTATACCATGCTCTAGGAGCTTGTTTAAGACCATAAAGGGCTTTGTGAAGTTTGTAGACATGATTAGGTTTCTTAGGATTGACAAAGCCGAGAGGTTGCTTAACATAAACTTCCTCCTCAATTTCACCATTTAGAAAAGCACTTTTAATGTCCATTTGGTACAAAGTGATATCATGGTGATTAGCATAAGCAAGTAAGATGCGAATGGACTCAAGTCTAGCAACGGGAGCATATGTCTCACCATAGTCCATACCTTCGACTTGTGTGTAGCCTTGGGCGACGAGACATGCTTTGTTGCAAACCACCTGTCCATCTTCATCTTGCTTGTTGCGAAACACCCATCTGGTACCGATGATGTTGTGGTTGTTGTCGGGCTTCTCGACCAATGTCCACACTTGATTTCTCTCAAAGTTGTGTAGCTCTTCATGCATAGCGTTTATCCAGTCCGGATCCTCAAATGCTTCTTCAACCTTCATAGGTTCAATGCTAGAGATGAATGAGTAATGTTCACAAAAGTTAGCCAAACGAGATTTAGAGCGATTGATTCTCCCGGTTTGGATATCATTGTAGATTTCCTCCACGGGATGATCTTTAGCAATTCTTGCTCGAACTCGTGTAAGCTTTTGCTTGGGTCTTGGTTGAACATCTTCTTCATCTTGTTCTTCTTCTTGGCCTTCTTCATTGTTAGCGTTGTCGTTCTCTTGTCGTGGTGGAGAAGGAGGTTGTTGACATTCGTCTTGGTGCACTTCCTCGTTTTCTTCATCTTTGTGTGTCCCACTCGTGGATGCTTCCGTATCAAATCTTGGTTCACCTTGTCGTGAGGTAGAAGCTTCCACTTGGACGGACAAGGTACTCTCCTTCATCTCTGTTGGACGAATCTTGCCAATAGACAAGTCTTGGATTGATTCCGAGGGATCTTTGTCTCCTACATCAATTGGCAATTGCTCTACTTGCGAGCCGTTAGATTCATCAAACTTCACATCTACCGTTTCTTCAACCTTTCAGGTGAAATTGTTGTAGATACGGTATGTGTGAGAGTTTGAGCCATAACCAAGTAGGAAACCTTCATGAGACTTAGGAGCAAATTTAGAACGACGATGCTTATCAAGAATGTAGCACTTTGAGCCGAATACTCGAAAGTATCCAACTTGGGGTTTGTTACCGGTGAGGAGCTCGTATGCCGTCTTGCCGAGTAGCTTGTGAAGATACAATCGATTTTTTGCATGACAAGCTGTCTCAACCGCTTCCGCCCAAAAGTGTTTTGGCGTCTTGTACTCATCAAGCATCGTTCTTGCCATCTCAATAAGAGTCCGGTTCTTCCTCTCAACGACTCCATTTTGTTGAGGTGTGTACGTAGCCGAGAACTCATGTGCAATCCCTTCTTCATCAAGAAAGGTGTCTACATTTGCGTTCTTGAACTCTGTTCCATTGTCACTCCGAACCTTCTTGATCTTCACGTAAAATTGATTTTGGGCCTTCCTAGCAAAGCTTTGGAAGATCTTTTGGACCTGCGATTTTTCATCAAGAAAGAACACCCACGTAAATCTTGAAAAATCATCAACTATGACTAGACCAAATGAGTTACCACCGAGACTCTTGTAGGCATTTGGACCAAAGAGATCTATGTGAAGTAGCTCGAGTGGTCTTCTTATGGTCATGATGTTCTTAGCGTGATGACTTCCTCCAACTTGTTTCCCTGCTTGACAAGCACTACAAAGTCTATCCTTATCAAATATGACATCGTTAACGCCAAGGATATGATTTCCTTTAATGAGTTTGTCAAGGTTTCGCATGCCCACATTGTAACGCCCTCGATGCGGCTATATCTCCCACGTGTCGAGGCACGACTTAGAGGCATAGCCGCATTGAAAGCAATGTCGCAAGTCGGGAATCATTACACAACCCATGTACATATATAATATAAAGGGGAATAATAGCATAGTTGGCTTACACTCGCCACGTCACATCAAAGTACATAAATAACATCCATCATACAATCACTCATGGCCCGACTACGGCGCCAAAAGAGAAAAGACCCCCCAACGAGCGACTAGGCCCTGAATCTAACCCCGAATAGGCATCCCTACTGATCATCAGGAAAAGACACATAGTATCGCTGAGAGTCCTTGTCGTACTCCCACTTCAGCTCGAGCGCGCCATCCGGAGAGGTATCATCTGTCCCTGCATCCGGTGTAATAGTAATCTGTGAGCCACAAGGACTCAGCAATCTCGCACCCTCGCGATCAAGACTATTTAAGCTTAATAGGTAGGAAAGGGGTAATGTATAAGTGGAGCTGCAGCAAGCGACTAGCATATATGGTGGCTAACTTATTCGCAAAGGAGAGCGAGAAGAGGAGGCAAAGCACGAGCGGAAAAACTAGAGAGCAGCCTATGCAAACATAACTCCAACGCCGTGTCCACTTCCCGGACTCCGCCGAGAAGAGGCCATCACGGCAACACACTCAGTTGATTCATTTTAATTAATTAAGGTTCAAGTTATCTACAACTGGACATTAACAAATTCCCATCTGCCCATAACTGCGGGCACGGCTTTCGAAAGATCAATCCCTGCAGGGGGGTCCCAACTTAGCCCATAACAAGCTCTCACGGTCAACGAAGGAATAGACCTCCACCCAAGACACATCGATCAGACTCGGTATCTCGGTACAACAAGATGATTCGACAGGTCAAAACTAGTCTAGCAACACCGCCCGAATGTGCCGACAAATCCCGATAGGAGCTGCACATATCTCTTTCTCAGGGCACACTCAGATTGTCCAAACTTCCGGTAGGCCAGCCCAGAGTTGCCCCTGGTGGCCACCGGCGGCTGACGTTCCGGACCAACACTCAGAGGAGCACTGGCCCGTGGGGGGCTAAAATAAAGATGACCCTCGGGCTCCGGAAACCCAAGGGAAAAAGAAGGTAGGTGGCAAATGGTAAAACCAATGTTGGGCATTGCTGGAAAAGCTTTAATCAAGGCGAACTATCAAGGGGTTCCCATTATAGCCCAACCGCGTAAGGGACGCAACAATCCGGGAACATAACACCGATATGACGGAAAACTAGGGCGGCAAGAGTGGAACAAAACACTAGGCGAGAGGCCGAGCCTTCCACCCTTCACCAAGTATATAGATGAATTAAGATAACATAGCAATATAATGATAACCCAACAAGTAAATAAGTGTTCCAACAAGGAACGGCTCCAATCTTCACCTGCAACTAGCAACGCTATAAGAAGGGGCTCAGCAAAGCGGTAACATAGCCAATCAATGGTTTGCTAGGACAAAGGTGGGTTAGAGGCTCAATCATGGCAATTGGGGGCTGACAAGCAAGTGGTAGGCATCGTAGCAATGGCAAAGCAAAAGAGCGAGCAAACTAGCATATCAAAGATAGTAGTGATTTCGAGGGTATGATCATCTTGCCTGCACAGTTGTCAGAGTTGGTTGGATCCTCAAAAGAAAACTCAACGGGCTCCTCGTTAGCGAACTCGACTCCCGGCTCTACCCAACAACACAAACAAGCAACAAGGATACAATCAACCACGTGCAAGGGCAACCTATAATATGCGAAGATGATATGCTATGCGGGATGCGATGCGGGATGCAAAATGCAAGACGTGACAGGAAATGCATGAACCTGGCCTCAACTTGGAAAACCAAGTGTGCCACTGGATAGAGGGGAAGAAATCCCCCTGAAAACGATATAAAGATCATGGCAATCGGAGCTACGGTTTGGAAATGGCAAGCGTTTTACGAAACGAGCCGATCTGCGATTTACAGCCAGTAGGCTCCTAAATGCAATGAAATGAAGATGCTACAGCCACCAAACATGAAAACAAATTGCATGGCAGGGATGTACACAAGAAGCTTAACAAATCACCAGGACTGAGGCATAGGCAAATTCATCCATTAAGGGGTTCAAACAAGCATGGCAAAACTGAATAAGCGAAACAGATTTCAGACAGCGAAATTAACGCTAGTCTGAAATTTCAGACCACGATGCTCTCTTCGGAGCAGAAAAACAACATGAAACATAACCTGAACATGGCAAGTAAGAGCATGGCATGGAGCTACTCAACAAGCTTAACAAAACACCCAAAATGACCTGGGGCCAAAAGGGTTCACAACATACTCTACCGAGCACACGAACATCGATGAAACACATTCAGTTTTCAGACTTAGTGAAAACTGGGACATGCTGAAACTATAACTCACGGAGGCATGTAAACGAGCTCGATGCTCTCACTACGGTGCAAGTCATGGCAAGGCAAGCATATATCCATTAATAGGGCACAAAATGCTAGCTAGACATGGCAAGAACAATGGCATAGCATGCATGGATCACTAGCAATAGCTCTGGCAAAATCGCAGAAGAGTTCACGATCTGCCCAAATTAACAACTATGCAAAAGTTGAGCTCGATTGAGTCAACCTAGGGTGCTCCAACATAAGAAGTAAAGACATGGATGGATTAAGCACAACAAGCATAACAAATCACTCTTACTGATCATCCTCAAAAGAGGCACGGATCACTAGGAAACAAGCTGGACATATAGCATCGTGAACTAAAACATCCCAGACTTAGTGATTTTCACCAAGTCCCTGAAATCAGCAAACTCAGGTACCCTACTTTACAAGCTTGCACAAGATAACACACACATCCTAAAAATGCATGGGAGGCACCTCTGGAAAGAAGACAACATGCTTAACAATTCATCCCAAAGGGGCACAGGCATATCATGCACACAATAATCATGGCAAAAATGACAAAAGTCAATGTAGAACTAATGGATCTGCAATTTAACTCATGATGCCTCCTTCCAACAGCATTTTGGGCACCAAGATGACCTCAAATGCAAATGATGTAATGGAATGAAATGATGTACTCATTGATACGAAGATTTTGATATATCATATGTCCAAAACGGAGCCACGGGTGCAAAGATATGATGCATCGAAATTTGCATAAAAATCTGAAAATTAGGGCAAAAGTCAACCCTAAATCGATCCGGATCTGGATCTGGCGCCCGAACACTGTAGCACCGCGGCGGGGCACTGTAGCACCGAGGTCGATGGCGACTGGCTCCGGCTCCGGTGAGCCCGGCCGGCGACGAGGGGAGGCGAGGCCGGCGAGGGCGCAGTGGTGGCCGCCGGCGAGGGCGGTGCGGAAGCCGAGGCGAGGGGCGGCGCAGTGGAGCATGCGCGGCGGGGGCGGCGCGGAAGCCGAGGCGGCGCTGTGGCGGCGGGGACCGGCGATGGCGGGCGCGGTGGCCGGCGACTGCTCCGGCCACCGGAGTGGAGGACGGCGGCGGCGGGGACTCCCTGGCGGCGGGGCGCGGCGATGGGCCCGCGGGGGCCGGTTGCGGGCTCCCCGGGCCGGCGGCGGGGTGAGGAGGCGCGGGCCACGTGGCGGCCCCTGATTGGTGCGCGGCGATGTGTCCGGCGGCCGGCGGACAATGTCCGGTGCGCGGAGGCGATCTGGGATTTTTTTAGGGTTTCGAGGTAGGGGATCCGGAATTTGGAGGAGGGGGTCTATATATAGGCATATAGGGAGCTAGGAGTGTCCAAATGAGGTGCGGTTTTCGCCCACACGATCGTGATCGAACGACCGAGACAATGGAGCAGAGTTTGGTGGGTTTTGGGCCAAAATGGAGGGGTGTTGGGCTGCAACACACACAAGGCCTTCTCGGTCCCTCGGTTAACCGTTGGAGTATCAAACGAAGTCCAAATGACCCGAAACTTGACAGGCGGTCTACCGGTAGTAAACCAAGGCCGCATGGAAAGTCTCGGTCCAATCCGGAAATGTTTAATCCCCACACACGAAAGAAAGCTAGAAATGACCACCGGAGGAGAACGAAGCGCCGGAATGCAAAACGGACAACGGGGAAAATGCTCGAATGCATGAGGTGAACATGTATGCAAATGCAATGCACGTGATGACATGATATGAGATGCACGAAAACAAAAACAACACACGGAGACAAAGACCCGAACCCGAGGAATAAATATAACTTAATGCCGGAAACGGCAAGAGTTGGAGTACAAATTGGGAAAGTTACATATGGGGCGTTACAACACTCCACCACTGCGAAAAGATCTCGTCCCGAGATCTAGGACTGAAAGAACTCCGGGTACTCAGAACGGAGGTGATCCTCGCGTTCCCAGGTAGCTTCACGGTCGGAATGGTGTGACCACTTGACTTTGAGAAATTTGATTGACTTGTTGCGAGTTCTGCGTTCAGTCTCTTCCAGGATTGCAACTGGGTGCTCACGATAGGAGAGATCTTCTTGGAGCTCAATGTCCTCGAAGTTGACTGTGCGTTCAGGCATCTTGAAGCACTTTCGGAGTTGGGAGACATGGAACACATCATGAACATTGGCAAAGTTTGCCGGAAGCTCGAGTTGATAGGCGAGGTCGCCTCTCTTACTGACGATCTTGAAAGGCCCGACGTATCTGGGGGCAAGCTTCCCTTTGATACTGAAGCGACGAGTCCCTTTCATAGGAGAGACGCGGAGGTAGACATGATCTCTGATCTCGAAAGCCAAATCACGGTGCTTGCTATCATAGTAGCTCTTCTAGCGGGATTGGGCTGCTTTGAGGTTATCACGAATGACCTTGCACATTTCTTCTGCCTCTGTGATTAGGTCATTACCCAGCAGCTGACGTTCACCGGTTTCAGACCAGTTGAGAGGTGTACGGCACTTCCTACCATACAGAATTTCAAATGGGGCCTTGCCCGAACTTGCTTGAAAACTGTTGTTGTACGAGAATTCAGCATAAGGAAGACAATCCTCCCACTTCATGCCGAAGGAGATAAACACAAGCCCTGAGCATATCTTCAAGAATCTGGTTGACACGCTCGACTTGACCGCTTGTTTGAGGATGGAAAGCAGTGCTGAAGCGAATGTTGGTGCCCATGGCCTTCTGAAAAGAATCCCAAAACTTGGAGGTAAAGATGCTGCCACGGTCTGAAGATATCACTTGAGGAATACCGTGCAGAGAGACAATTCGAGAGGTATAGAGTTCCGCCAATTGAGCTGCAGTGATTGACTCTTTGATAGGCAAAAAGTGAGCCACTTTGGTGAGCTTGTCGATGACAACGAATATAGCATCATTGCCACGCTTGGACTTTGGAAACCCAGTCACGAAGTCCATTTCAATGTGGTCAAACTTCCATTCTGGAATGGCAAGAGGTTGGAGGAGACCTGCTGGCCTTTGGTGTTCTGCCTTCACTCTTCTGCAGACATCACATTCATTCACGAATTGAGCGATCTCGCGCTTCATTCGAATCCACCAATAAGTTTGCTTCAGATCTTGATACATCTTCGTGCTACCCGGGTGGATGGAGAGGATAGAGTTGTGAGCCTCATTCATGATCACTTTACGAAGTTCACCTTTGGGCACAACAATTCGATCCTCGAAGAAGAGAGTGTCCTTGTCATCAAGTCGGTAGCACTTGTACTTGGACTGACTCTTTGCAATACCAATCTTCACCTTTTTCACCATAGCATCAAGAAGCTGGGCTTGGTGAATCTGGTCTTCCAAGGTAGGAGAAACTTGAAGGTTGGCGAGGAAACCTTGAGGAACAACTTGCAGATTAAGTTTGCGGAAAGCTTCACAAAGCTCGGGTTGATAAGGCTTGAGAATCAGACTGTTGCAATATGCTTTTCTGCTCAAAGCGTCAGCAATCACATTAGCCTTGCCTGGAGTATACTCGATACTCGGATTGTACTCTTGAATCATTTCGACCCATCGAGTTTGCCTGAGGTTGAGATTAGGCTGAGTGAAGATGTACTTGAGACTCTTGTGATCAGTGAAAATGTCCACTTTTCTTCCCAAGAGAAGATGTCTCCAAGTCAACAAAGCATGCACAACTGCCGCCAACTCGAGATCATGAGTGGGGTAGTTCTTCTCATTAGGCTTCAACTGGCGAGAGGTATAAGCAACAACTTTCTTCTCTTGCATCAGTACTGCACCGAGACCTTGGAGAGAGGCATCACAAAAGACCTCGTACGGCTTGGTTTCATCAGGCGGAGTCAGAACTGGAGCAGTGATCAATTTCTCTTTCAAAGCGTTGAAAGAAATATCACACTCCGGAGACCAAACGTACTTGACGTGCTTTTGAAGAAGATTTGAGAGAGGCTTTGTGATCTTGGAAAAGTTTTCAACGAATCTTCGGCAATAGCTTGCAAGACCGAGGAAGCTACGGAGTTGCTTCACATTCTGAGGAGGTTCCCAATTAACAATTGCAGACACCTTCTCAGGATCCACGGAAATGCCCTTGGCAGAGATGATATGACCAAGATAAAGAACCTCATCGAGCCAAAATTCACACTTGGAGAACTTGGCGTAGAACTGATGTTCCCTGAGCTTGTCAAGAACCAAACGCAAGTGCTTGGCATGATCTTCCTTGTTCTTCGAGAAAAACCAGAATGTCGTCGAGATAGACCAAAACGAAGTCATTGGTGTAGGGGTTGAAGATGAAGTTCATCATGCGAGAGAACGTCGGAGGAGCATTGGCGAGGCCAAAAGACATGACAGTGTATTCATATGACCCATAGCTTGTTCTGAATGCCGTCTTGGGAATATCTTGCTCACGAATGCGAATTTGATGATAACCCATATGGAGGTCAAGCTTGGAGAATACTTGGGCACCCTTGAGTTGTTCGAACAGCTCATTAATGTTGGGAAGTGGGTATTTGTTCTTGATGGTCTTCTTGTTCAATGGACGATAATCAACACAAAGTCGGTCCGTTCCATCCTTCTTCTTCACAAAAAGAACACCACAACCCCACGGAGAAGTACTAGGACGAATGAGACCCATTCTTTCTTGCACATCGAGTTGTTTCTTCAACTCCTTCAACTCTTTGGGGCCGAGCTTGTAGGGACGTTTGCACACAGGTTCCGTACCGGGCTCAAGTTCAATCACAAATTCAACCGGCCGGTTTGGAGGCATGCCTGGGAGTTCTTCTGGGAAGACGTCTTGATACTCACAAACAACCGGAATCTGTGAAATAGCATCCAATTCACCCTTCTCATTGAGAGAGAACAACCGGATGGTATTATCCCGAGCAGCAAAGACAATTACTTCCTCAGACGAATGAGTCAGTTGAATCTGCTTGGCCGCACAATCAAGCTGAGCTTTATGTTTAGAGAGCCAGTCCATCCCAAGAATAAGATCGATATCAGAATTACCAAGAATCATCGGGGAAGCCAGAAACTTGAAGTCACCCAACATGATAGAAATATCCGGAATCTCCTGGTTGGCGAGCAAACATTTACCAGGAGATACCACTGCTAACGGACTATGCATCGCTTGGGAAATCAACTCATGCTTAGATGCAAAAGGCTTCGAGACGAAACAATGCGATGCACCTGTATCAAAAAAAACTTTTGCAGGAATATCATTAACATGAAGGTTACCCATGATCACATCTGACGAATCCTCTGCCTGAGCTGCGTTCATCAAGTTGACCTTGGCGTGCTTGGGATTATGCTTGACCACAGCTGTACTTGCCGATCTGACAGGAGGAGGAGGAGGAAGACGCCTCTGGTTGAAACACTTGTTGGCGTAGTGACCCTTCTGTTGGCACTTGTTGCACGTGACCTCTGAGAGCGGACGGTGATACGGAGCACTCGATCTTGGAGCTTGAGACGAAGTCTTGTTCTGAAAGCCTGGGTTGGGTGGGTGGGATGAACCACTGCCACCTTTGCTCTTCTGCTGATACGGCTGACGGAACGGAGGAGGAGGAAGCCAATACTTCTGCTGCTTGGCCACTTGAGTAGAGGAAGAAGGCGTAGTATCTCTGACTCGCTTCCTGGAAGCATCACACCTTAGCTGAGCAGCCTCTTGCTTCAGTGCCATGTTGTAGAACTCATCGTATCTCAGTGGCTCGAAGAGGACGAGAGCGAGCTGAATTTCTTCACGGAGACCACCTCTGAACTGATATTTCATGCTCTTCTCATCAGGAACATCCTGCTTGGCAAAACGGGCGAGCTTCTGGAACAACTTGTTGTAGTCATAGACAGACAAAGAGCCTTGCTTCAGATTGCGGAATTCTTAACGTTTGCTTTCAGTCACACTTTGAGGAATGTGATGAGCTCGGAAATCACGACGGAAATCATCCCAAGTGATCAAACGTCCAGCTCTGGAATCCCGGTACTGCTGAAACCACTCTGCGGCCTGATCCTTGAGCTGGAAAGACGCAAACTTGACGAAATCTTCAGGTCTGACGTTGCTGCATTCAAAATGCTTGCCCAGATCGACTAACCAAATCATCAGCATCGGTAGCCTCAACGCAGTTGCTGAACGTCTTTGGACCATTTGCGAGGAACTGATTCAGAGTTGCAAAATGGTTCTGGTTGTTGCCTTGATTCCCTTGACTGCTTTGATTCTGCTCTTGGATGATTTGCATGATCAGCTATGTGTTTGCATTAGTGGCGGCCATCACTGCTTGCCATGCTTCCGGAGGAGGCGGAGGTGGCGGCGGATCTTGATTCTGGTTCTGACTGGTGCTCTTAGCGGGAGCCATCCTGAAGAGGTTGACCACCGTTAGCACACAAATAGTGAAATATTGAAGGTGAATCCAACGGAATGAAAATTGCAACATAAAGTCTTCACATCCGAACAAAATGAACGAATGCACTTCTCTTAAAGTGGTCACATATTCCTAAATTGCGAAGCCACGAAGAATCAGGTAGAAGAGGTACATCAACGAGGGATGGAATCAACATATGACGTCGAAAGAGAACGAATACCACAACTCGAAATAAAACCAAGGGTTGGCTTGCGGAATAAGCCGGAACAAACACATGATAGAAATTTCGTCCGAAGTTTTCGTGGTGGGACCTACACGGGCTCGACCGTACAGCACCATCATGTACAAGGCAGTGCACATGACATACGAAGCGTCCCCGAGTCAGCATAGCCAAGGACTCTTTAAGACACAACGAGACCACTGTAAAATCGACCGTGAATAGTCAAACCACTAGACGTCGAACCCCAATCTCATATCACACATCTGTTGGAAAGATATCCTAAGAGCTACTTGAATTCCCACCTATGAAACTCCCGAAACTTTCCGGTTATGCAATCAGGTGTTGGGGATACAGGGGAAGCATAATATCTCACCCAAGCTAGCAAATCCTACATCCAGCTGCATCCATCCTTCAACACATAACCAAGAAACCTTCGGAAACCATCTATCTCAACCTTCGAAAAGCATCCGTTATACAAGTTATGGCGATACTCCCGAACTCCCGCCCCAGTACTGGGTGGCGTCGAGGTTATCTCACCAACGAACTGCATAAAGGAGATTTTTGATGTCGCGCACATATCTCAAGTACGCCAGAATTGCAACGATAGAATTATGATGACAACACCTCAGAGCTCAACTCCCCGGGACACTTCCACTAAACCCCTGACAGGAGGCACCAAGACAGTATTCTCATCATAAGCCATCGGAACAAAACCAAGATACTCGCGTGATCCTAAATTTTTTTAGTGAAATTTGAGAAGAGAAGAGTCAAAACTCTACGTCAGGATGCCTTACCAGAGCGATGAGGAGACTGGGAAGTAAAAAGAATTCCTAAGCTCTCCGATATATAATTCCTAAGGACTCAAAACATTTTTCTAGACACAACTCAGCTGCTAAAAACGATCAAGCAATGGGGCTCCTAAGGTCGGGGAAGGCTCTGATTACCAACTTGTAACGCCCTCGATGCGGCTATATCTCCCACGTGTCGAGGCACGACTTAGAGGCATAGCCGCATTGAAAGCAATGTCGCAAGTCGGGAATCATTACACAACCCATGTACATATATAATATAAAGGGGAATAATAGCATAGTTGGCTTACACTCGCCACGTCACATCAAAGTACATAAATAACATCCATCATACAATCACTCATGGCCCGACTACGGCGCCAAAAGAGAAAAGACCCCCAACGAGCGACTAGGCCCTGAATCTAACCCCGAATAGGCATCCCTACTGATCATCAGGAAAAGACACATAGTATCGCTGAGAGTCCTCGTCGTACTCCCACTTCAGCTCGAGCGCGCCATCCGGAGAGGTATCATCTGTCCCTGCATCTGGTGTAATAGTAATCTGTGAGCCACAAGGACTCAGCAATCTCGCACCCTCGCGATCAAGACTATTTAAGCTTAATAGGTAGGAAAGGGGTAATGTATAAGTGGAGCTGCAGCAAGCGACTAGCATATATGGTGGCTAACTTATTCGCAAAGGAGAGCGAGAAGAGGAGGCAAAGCACGAGCGGAAAAACTAGAGAGCAGCCTACGCAAACATAACTCCAACGCCGTGTCCACTTCCCGGACTCCGCCGAGAAGAGGCCATCACAGCAACACACTCAGTTGATTCATTTTAATTAATTAAGGTTCAAGTTATCTACAACCGGACATTAACAAATTCCCATCTTCCCATAACCGCGGGCACGGCTTTCGAAAGATCAATCCCTGCAGGGGGGTCCCAACTTAGCCCATAACAAGCTCTCACGGTCAACGAAGGAATAGACCTCCACCCAAGACACACCGATCATACTCGGTATCTCGGTACAACAAGATGATTCGACAGGTCAAAACTAGTCTAGCAACACCGCCCGAATGTGCCGACAAATCCCGATAGGAGCTGCACATATCTCTTTCTCAGGGCACACTCAGATTGTCCAAACTTCCGGTAGGCCAGCCCAGAGTTGCCCCTGGTGGCCACCGGCGGCTGACGTTCCGGACCAACACTCAGAGGAGCACTGGCCCGTGGGGGGCTAAAATAAAGATGACCCTCGGGCTCCGGAAACCCAAGGGAAAAATAAGGTAGGTGGCAAATGGTAAAACCAATGTTGGGCATTGCTGGAAAAGCTTTAATCAAGGCGAACTATCAAGGGGTTCCCATTATAGCCCAACCGCGTAAGGGATGCAACAATCCGGGAACATAACACCGATATGACGGAAAACTAGGGCGGCAAGAGTGGAACAAAACACTAGGTGAGAGGCCGAGCCTTCCACCCTTCACCAAGTATATAGATGAATTAAGATAACATAGCAATATAATGATAACCCAACAAGTAAATAAGTGTTCCAACAAGGAACGGCTCCAATCTTCACCTGCAACTAGCAACGCTATAAGAAGGGGCTGAGCAAAGCGGTAACATAGCCAATCAATGGTTTGCTAGGATAAAGGTGGGTTAGAGGCTCAATCATGGCAATTGGGAGGCTGGCAAGCAAGTGGTAGGCATCGTAGCAATGGCAAAGCAAAAGAGCGAGCAAACTAGCATAGCAAAGATAGTAGTGATTTCGAGGGTATGATCATCTTGCCTGCACAGTTGTCAGAGTTGGCTGGATCCTCAAAAGCAAACTCAACGGGCTCCTCGTTAGCGAACTCGACTCCCAGCTCTACCCAACAACACAAACAAGCAACAAGGATACAATCAACCACGTGCAAGGGAAACAAATAATATGCGAAGATGATATGCTATGCGGGATGCAAAATGTAAGACGTGACAGGAAATGCATGAACCTGGCCTCAACTTGGAAAACCAAGTGTGCCACTGGATAGAGGGGAAGAAATCCCCTGAAAACGATATAAAGATCATGGCAATCGGAGCTACGGTTTGGAAATGCCAAGCGTTTTACGAAACGAGCCGATCTGCGATTTACAACAAGTAGGCTCCTAAATGCAATGAAATGAACATGCTACAGCCACCAAACATGAAAACAAATTGCATTGCAGGGATGTACACAAGAAGCTTAACAAATCACCAGGACTGAGGCATAGGCAAATTCATCCATTAAGGGGTTCAAACAAGCATGGCAAAACTGAATAAGCAAAACAGATTTCAGACTTGGCGAAATTAACGCTAGTGTGAAATTTCAGACCACAATGCTCTCTTCGGAGCAGCAAAACAACATGAAACATAACCTGAAAATGGCAAGTAAGAGCATGGCATGGAGCTACTCAACAAGCTTAACAAAACACCCAAAATGACCTGGGTCCAAAAGGGTTCACAACATACTCTACCGAGCACACGAACATCGATGAAACACAATCAGTTTTCAGACTTAGTGAAAACTGGGACATGCTGAAACTATAACTCACGGAGGCATGTAAACGAGCTCGATGCTCTCACTATGGTGCAAGTCATGGCAAGGCAAGCATATATCCGTTAAGAAGGCACAAAATGCTAGCTAGACATGGCAAGAACAATGGCATAGCATGCATGGATCACTTGCAATAGCTCCGGCAAAATCGCAAAAGAGTTCACGATCTGCCCAAATTAACAACTATGCAAAAGTTGAGCTCGATCGAGTCAACCTAGGGTGCTCCAACATAACAAGTAAAGACATGGATGGATTAAGCACAACAAGCATAACAAATCACTCTTACTGATCATCCTCAAAAGAGGCACGGATCACTAGGAAACAAGCTGGACATATAGCATCGTGAACTAAAACATCCCAGACTTAGTGATTTTCACCAAGTCCCTGAAATTAGCAAACTCAGGTACCCTACTTTACAAGCTTGCACAAGATAACACACACATCCTAAAAATGCATGGGAGGCACCTCTGGAAAGAAGACAACATGCTTAACAATTCATCCCAAAGGGGCACAGGCATATCATGCACACAATAATCATGGCAAAAATGACAAAAGTCAATGTAGAGCTAACGGATCTGTAATTTAACTCATGATGCCTCCTTCCAATAGCATTTTGGGCACCAAGATGACCTCAAATGCAAATAATGCAATGGAATGAAATGATGTACTCGTCGAGGCGAAGATTTTGATATATCATATGTCCAAAACGGAGCCACGGGTGCAAAGATATGATGCATCGAAGTTTGCATAAAAATCTAAAAATTAGGGCAAAAGTCAACCCTAAATCGATCCGGATCTGGATCTGGCGCCCAAACACTGTAGCAGCGCGGAGGGGCACTGTAGCACCGAGGTCGACGGTGGCTGGCTCCGGCTCCGGCGAGCCCGGCTGGCGACGAGGGGAGGCGAGGCCGGCGAGGGCGCGGTGGTGGCCGCCGGCGAGGGCGGCGCGGAAGCCGAGGCGAGGGGCGGCGCAGTGGAGCGTGCGCGACACGGAAGCCGAGGCGGCGCTGCGGCGGCGGGGACCGGCGATGGCAGGCGCGGTGGCGGTGACTGCTCCGGCCACCGGAGCGGAGGACGGCGGCGGCGGGGACTCCCTGGCGGCGGGGCGCGGCGATGGGCCCGCGGGGGGCAGTTGCGGGCTCCCCGGGCCGGTGGCGGGGTGAGGAGGCGCGGGCCACGTGGCGGCCCCTGAGTGGTGCGCGGCGATGTGTCCGGCGGCCGGCGGACAATGTCCGGTGCACGGAGGCGATCTGGGATTTTTTTAGGGTTTCGAGGTAGGGGATCCGGAATTTGGAGGAGGGGGTCTATATATAGGCGTAGAGGGAGCTAGGAGTGTCCAAATGAGGTGCGGTTTTCGCCCACACGATCGTGATCGAACGACCGAGACAATGGAGCAGAGTTTGGTGGGTTTTGGGCCAAAATGGAGGGGTGTTGGGCTGCAACACACACAAGGCCTTCTCGGTCCCTCAGTTAACCGTTGGAGTATCAAACGAAGTCCAAATGACCCGAAACTTGATAGGCGGTCTACCGGTAGTAAACCAAGGCCGCATGGCAAGTCTCGATCCAATCCGGAAATGTTTAATCCCGACACACGAAAGAAAGCTAGAAATGACCACCGGAGGAGAACGAAGCGCCGGAATGCAAAACGGACAACGGGGAAAATGCTCGAATGCATGAGATGAACATGTATGCAAATGCAATCCACGTGATGACATGATATGAGATGCACGAAAACAAAAACAACACATGGAGACAAAGACCCGAACCCGAGGAATAAATATAACTTAATGCCGGAAACGGCAAGAGTTGGAGTACAAATTGGGAAAGTTACATATGGGGCGTTACACACATGGCCTAGCCTTCTATGCCACAACCAGCCTTTAGAATATTTTGGCAATTAAGTAAGTTCTAGGTTGATCCTTTTTAGTGAAATCAACAATGTAAATATCTCCTCTACGTATACCGGTAAAGACCATTTTAGGATTATCTCTATGAAATACTTGGTAGTCTACTTCAGTAAATAGGACATTGAAACCAAAATCAGCAAGTCTAGATACTGAAAGTAAGTTGTAGCCAAGAGATTCAATGAGCATGACATTTTGTATGGATCTATCATGTGAGATGGCCACCTTACCAAGGCCAACCACCTTACCCTTTGAATTATCACCAAAAGTGACATACTTTTGAGGGCCGTCGTTTCCAGCAAGCTCAAGGAACATGTCTTTATCTCTGGTCATATGATCAGTACATCCACTATCAAGGGCCCATTCCTTTCCTCCAGCCATGTAGCCGTGAAGATTTTCCATAAGACCAAAGTGTCTCATCGCATCATCAAGATCATAGTCACTATCATCATCCTCGTCATAGTATCCATGTTCAACATCGTTTTGTGATTGATCAATTCCTAGAGAGGGCAATTCATTAGACAAATGATCATCACAATGGTCACCTTTATGAATTCTAATAGCTTCAGATATGATATCGCTAATGATCCCAACATTTCCTATGGCATGCATGAGATTGGTAAGCTCAAATAGACAATCACCAAAGCTAGGATCACTACAATTCATCTTACTCAAAGCAATAGACTTATGGAGAATTTCGTCTAAATTTTTCAAGGAATAATCTGGAAATCGTTCCTCAAGAAATTTCCATATAGTATAGGCACAATCAAGAGTAGGCAAACTAGCAATCAATTTTTTTGGGAAATCCTCTTATGATAAGATTGATGGTTCTAAGATTGCGAATCATGTCAAGATCCTCTTCGGGTGTGGGATGCAAGGGATCAACATGAGGTGCACAAGGGCTAGCAATGTACTTGTTCAAGTGATATTCATTGAAAATCTCAAGCATTCCATTTTTCCACTCATGACAATATTCTCCATCAAAAATAGGCACTCTATGTCTAAGACTCCCCAAAGTAGACACATCCATCTTCCTCCAAAGGTGTTTAAACCAAGGCAATGGAGACCAAGGCTCTGATACCAATTGAAAGGATCAAGAAGAGGTGTCTAAGGGGGGGGGGTGATTAGACACTAAGTACCAAAAGTTGCAGTTTTTAATTTCTTTAAGTTGAAGTGGAGTTCTGGCACAAGTTTAACAAACACAATACATATCAAGCAAGCATGCAAAGAGTATATGAGCAGAGGAAAGTAAAGCATGCAACTTGCAAGAATGTAAGGGGAAGGGTTTGGAGAATTCAAACGCAATTGGAGACACGGATGTTTTTGTCGTGGTTCCGATAGGTGGTGCTATCGTACATCCACATTGATGGATACTTCAACCCACGAAGGGTAACGGTTGCGTGAGTCCACGGAGGGCTCCACCCACGAAGGGTCCATGAAGAAGCAACCTTGTCAATCCCATCATGGCCATCGCCCATGAAGGACTTGCCTCACTTGTGGTAGATCTTCACGAAGTAGGCGATCTCCTTGCCCTTACAAGCTCCTTGGTTCAACTCCACATTCTTGTCGGAGGCTCCCAAGTGACACCTAGCCAATCTAGGAGACACCACTCTCCAAGAAGTAACAAATGGTGTGTTGATGATGAACTCCTTGCTCTTGTGCTTCAAATGATAGTCTCCCCAACACTCAACTCTCTCTCACAGGATTTGGATTTGGTGGAAAGAAGATTTGAGTGGAAAGCATCTTGGGGAAGGCTAGAGATCAAGATTCATATGGTGGGAATGGAATATCTTGGCCTCAACACATGAGTAGGTGGTTCTCTCTCAGAAAATGTGTATTGGAAGTGTAGGTATGTTCTGATGGCTCTCTCCACGAATGAAGAGTGGGTGGAGGGGGTATATATATCCTCCACACAAAAACTAACCATTACACACAATTTACCAATCTCGGTGAGACCGAATTGAGAAACTCGGTCGGACCGATTTAGCAAACCTAGTGACCGTTAGGATTTTCGGTGGGACTGAGATGCAACTCGGTAGGACCGATATGGTTAGGGTTAGGGCATAATGTAATCTCGGTGAGACCGATTACACAAACTCGGTGGGACCGATTTTGGTAATATGCTAACCAGAAAGGTTGCATTGTAATCTCGGTAGTACCGGTTGATCAATCTCGATGGGACCGATTTTGGTAATGGATATACACAGAGAGATTACAAGCCCATCTCGGTGAGACCGAGATCCCTACCGGTGAAACCGATTTGCCTAGGGTTTGTGGCAGTGGCTATGACATCTGAACTCGGTGGCGCTGGATAGAAGAATCGATGGGGCCGAGTTTGACTTTTGGTTTAGGTCATATGTGGATGTGGGTAAGGTAGTTGAGGGTTTTGGAGCATATCACTACGCACTTTGAGCAAGCAAGCCATTATGCAACACCTCATCCCCTCTTGATAGTATTGGCTTTTCCTATAGACTCAATGTGATGTTGGATCACTAAAATAGAAAATGTAGAGTCTTGATCTGGAAGCTTGAGCTAATCCTTTGTTCTTAGCATCTTCAAGGGGTTCCACATCCTTTAGTCCATGCCACTTAATTTGTTGAACTTGTCTGAAACATAGTAGGTAAAAGTATTAGTCCAACAAGAGATATGTTGTCATTAATTATCAAAATCACCCAGGGAGCACTTGTGCTTTCAGCCATACACCGTAAATGGAACCCGCCGGAGGTCCTTCATAGTGTGTCCCAACATTGAGGAGCCGCACACCCTCTCTGCTTCACTAATGAAGTAATGGAGCACGAATTCCCAGACGGGTTTAAACCCATCAACATCGAATCATACGATGGAACAATAGATCCCGTGGTACGGATCAAGGATTACCTCCTTCATATTCACATGGCCCGTGCAGATGACCTCCACGCCATTAAATACCTACCTCTCAAGCTTAAAGGGCCAGCTCGATACTGGCTAAACAGTTTGCCAGGAAATTCCACTGGCAACTGGGAAGATTTGGAAGACGCCTTTCGAGGCAATTTGTAGGGAACATATGTCTGGCCATTATACGCTGATGACTTAAGTCACATTGTCCAGGAGCCCGGCGAGTCAGCCAGGGAGCTCTGGACCAGGTTCTTAGTCAAAAAGAACCAAATTGTCGACTGTTCGGACGCAGAAGCCCTTGCGGCCTTCAGACACAGCGTCCAGGATGAATGGCTAGCGCGTCACCTCGGCCAGGAAGGACCCAGATCCATGGCAGCCCTTACCGCTCTAATGACCCGCTTCTGCGCGGGAGAAGACAACTGGCTGGCTCGTAAAAGCAACGACGCCAGCAGTCCGGGCACCTCCGAAATCTGAGATGGCAACGACAAGCCATGACAAACCGAACACAATAGTCGCAATAATATACGCGACACAGTGTTGAACGCCGGATTTCACAATGCGAAGCCCAGTCAACGGAAGAAGCCACTAAAGGCAAACCAGGATGGACCATCCACCCTCGATAGGATATTGGACCGACCTTGTTAGATTCACGGTCAACCTGATATGCCAGCTAATTATACCAAATGAAACTATTGGGTCTTCAAGCAGGCAGGCAAGCTTAACGTTGATCACAAGGGGAGGAGGCCACTAGGCGATAAAGACGATGGATCGACTTGCCAGCAGAACGCCAGGGGCCAGAAACAGTTTCCCTCCGACGTTCGCCTACTCCGGAACGCGAATAGCAGTCCGTCTTCCGCCACCCGCGTACTGTACTGGCAAAATTTACACCACGCGCACATCACTACACACTGAAGATACCGTGGGCATCGGCGGAAGCATAATACGGACAACCCTGCAAACATCCCCGTACCATTTTTATATGTTTACCTTACTTTTTCTGTAAAACACATGTGACCAGCTGGACAACATCTACAACGGACTTTATTAAAGTTCGGATCCATATGCTCACCTAAGGGGCTACTTCTGTTAAGGATTCCCCTCTCCGAGGACGGGCGACGCAGACGTGCGACAGGAGGCCCAAAAATAACCTTTTGTGCACCACACTCTTTATTCCGAGCCTGTATTATGCCCTCTTTCCTCTGATCCCGACCCCGTGCATATCAAATACCCGGGTCCGCGGTTTTTTATTTCTTTATTTATTTATTTATTATTATATATACATAAATTTATTATTGGCACATCGCCCCATTCTCAGTAAGTCTCATCCGAACTGATATTCCATACTCTTTTAAGTACGGCCCTAACGGCTGCTCTGCGGATACACCTTGGCATACCCTGCCAGGGGCTCGGCATGGGAACGAATGAGCTGCCAGTAAAAGTCCGAACAGCTCTATAGTGAACTTTGGCATCGCAAGTTTGGCCTTATATGCATCAACTCCGAATCATTGTCTTGGGTCAATAATTGGGTTGCCCGGCTCCTGTGTTTGCTACCCTATGCTCCGCTCTATCGGCTAGGGTAGTACAGGGAGAACTACTGCGATTGTGCCCTGGCCTAGATCGGATGAGCACCTCAGTAGAGAAAGCCGAAAACTGACTGTCATGATGCGGCGAGAGCTAGTCAACCACTTACTGACTTATTGGAATCCTTAGCGATTCTCCGTGTAACACGAAGGATATTTTTTAGATCAGATATGCAAGGCACCACACGCCGCATATACACCAGGGGCTATGTCATAGCCCCACCACAAAACTCCTATGGTGAAGTGAAAGTGTTAACACCTTATAGTCCGATTGCCTGGTTCGCCGCATTATCACCTCCTTCATGGACCAAGACGTTGGATAAAGAGTGATTAAATGCTTTGACCAACACCCCCGTACTTCCTACGAGGGGGCTGAAGCCGACAACTGGAAAACTTTCAGATTATATTAAAACAACCGCACAGGAGGAATTCAAGCTTTCGAGCAAAACACAAATAGATTAACTATAAAGTTGTCTTTTACAATCATCATACACCTCACTCGAACATTATGTTTTTCTAACATTGACCCTCTATCAAGCGGGCAGCCTCCAGGACGTCTTCAAAGTAACTCTTCGGTTCTGAACGGTCCCAGCCCCCAGGCAGACCCTTCGTAGTGACGTCGACGACCTTCATCTTTCCCCAAAATGTCTTGACTCGGGTAAGGGCCATCCATGCACCTTCAATGCACGCCGATCGCTTCGCAGCATCGATTCACAGCACCACGTCGACAAGCTTCTGCACCAAACCGAAATAACTACTCAACGCAGGCTCGGTTGGCCACAACTGGATTATAACATCCTTTATGGTAGCGCCAGATACCCTATGAAGTTCGGCCCATTGGGACATCTGCTCATTAAGCAGCAGCGGGCGCTTCGACGCACCGAACTGTGACCGAAAAAGTTTCTCCGTTACATATCCAGCTCGCGCTTGGTAATACCGTGCTGCATCGGAAGAACTCTTCGGCAAGTCCAAATACTCGTCTGGAGAACTCCACACTTGGTTCAGCTGAGCATAGTCCGGGTTGCCGAACTTAGTCTGCAGCAAAAAGGCTTTCCAGCCACTATCTCTTTCGCCTGCCGAACCTCCTCACGGAGTGCTCTGGACTCTGATCGCGCTTCTCTTGCCTCCTGTCGGGCCTTGTCCAGTTCAGCCGTTAAGGCTTCATTCTCCTTTTCAAGGAATTCGCAGCGGCCAACAGCATTCTCCAAAGCAATTGTTATCATGGATACCTTCTCCTCGCCCTGGCATCGCGCAACTTGTTCGGCCTTTAGTTCAACTGATGCCTCTTTAGCAGCAGCATCACTAAGCCGGACCCGCTCCTTGGCCCGGACTAGCTCCGCCCTAAGTGCCTGCACGGCGGCAGCACCATCTGCATTGTATACACATTTAATATACAACACTTTCCCACGTCAAGCACACGGGTGTAAAGAATGTTCAAAACAGACACCTTGCGAGTCGTCAAGACGCATGTTGATCAATGCAATGTCATCCTCCGCAATATCCAGCTTTTGCTGTAGTTCGACCACTTCTGTATTCCGGGCAGCTGTAGGAGGGGCAGCGGCCTGTATTTCAAATTAAACCAAGGTTAATACATGAGCATAAATCTTTGATCCCCCGATCGCTTCCTTCGGAAGACAATCCGAGTCTCAGGGGCTACTGCGTATACAATAGGTGCATTCTGTTAATGAAATTCAGTTGATAAAGCTACATCACAAACCTCAAAACCTCTTAGAAGGCTCGTGAAGGCCTTGTTCAATCCACTCTTTGCGGATGGAACCCTTTCGACCACTGTAACCATCAAGGAATGGTGCTCTTCTGAAATGGACGCTCGTTGTAGCATGTCCGCCAGCATCTCCGGTGCTCCTGGGTCTTCGGAAACCACTGCCGGAGTACGACATTCCGGTGAAGGAACTCGCTTGCTTGCCTCCAAAACCGTCTCCGGCTGTAAACCGGACGGTTCGGGAACACCAGTCTCGATCCCAGAACCTCGAGTGACGGAGGCACCCCCTTCGGGCGCCCTTCGGAATGATACCTCGGTATCATCTTCTCTGTTGGGCGATGAGGCCGGAGGAGGCGTGTCACTCTCCATCATCTCCGGAAGAAGATCTCCCGAGGAGGAGGACAATTGAGAAACACCAGGTGTTAACCTGCATGGATGAACATATGATCACTTCACTAGCAGGAAAAAATGAGGTACGTTCAAAGTGCCCCAGCTTCACTTACGGTTTGCTTCGAGGTTCGTCCTCATCATCAAACTCTATGGCAGCCTCGCTCGCCCGGCCCAAGCCACTCGACCATGGTGTTTTTCCTCTCTTGGAAGGTTTCCCCTCCTGATCTTCGGAGGCGGCCCTCTTCTTGCCTTGGAGGACCCCCTCCGCACTCTTGCCCTTGGGCGAAAGGACTTCGGTTTCCCCGAATGCGGCCACCTGATACGGTGTCGGGACCAGCATCCTCGTTAGCAGGTCGGCCGCAGGGCCTTCAGGAAGAGGCACCAGACACTAGATCAGCACCACTTTCTTTATCCAGTCATGTACAGGGACGGATTGTTCAATATCTTGTTAAGAGATACCTGAATGGAAGGTGCTCGGGTACCGAATACTTACCGAAGTGTCCGGATGATTGCAGTCAAGGCCAACGTCTTCAGTGGTGTCCGGCCATTGCTCTCGTTCCACGAAATACAATTTCCACATTCCTTCGTGCGTAGTGCCGAAGAAGTGCCGTAGGGTCCGCCGCCCTTTTGGGTTAAACTCCCACATACGAAGAGGCCGCCGCTGACATGGCAGGATCCGGCGGACTAGCATTATTTGAACGATGTTCACAAGATTGATGCCCTTCTCGATAAGGCTTTGGATGCTATTTTGCAGAGTCTACACTTCATTGACGGATCCCCAGTCCAATCCCTTATTGACCCATGAAGCGAGCTGAACTGCAGGGACGGGTCGGAACACAGGTGTAGCCGGCCACTTGGAGCTTCGCGGCTCGTTGACGTAAAACCACCCTTGATGCCACAAATCCGAAGATTTGGTGAAAGATCCTTCGGGCCAAACGGCGCCGGCCAGTTTGCCTATTATGACGCTGCCGCACTCTGCCTGCTCCGCCACCTACGGCCTCACATCAAAGGTCTTGAGCCACAAACCAAAGTGTGGAGGAGTCCGGAGCAAGGTCTCACACGTGACGATAAATGTCGAGATGAGGAGAATAGAGTCCGGGGTCAGATCGTGAAAATCTAGCCCATAGTAAAACATGAGCCCCCGGACGAAGGGGTTAAGCGCAAACCCTAGCCCGTGAAGGAAATGAGACACAAATACAACCCTCTCGCCAGATCTGGGGGTCAGTATGACTTGCCCTTGCGCCGGAAGCCGATGAAAGATTTCTGAGGTCTGGTACCTCGCTACGCGAAGCTCTGCAATGTCCCCCTCTGTGACAGAAGAAGCCACCCACCGGCCCTGACGGTTGGATCCGGACATGACTAAGGCTTGTGGTGATTGGAACCTGAGGGTTGGAACTTGGGGTGGATGGGGTTGAGGAACGAGCAAGCACAAGGGAAGAAGAAGAGACATGCTCTCTATAAAAAGGCCCCAGATATTGGGTGTCTCTCCCAGGGTCTCTAAACTTAACTATCACCAAGGAGTTGTTCCCAGGGGATGGTTGGGTTACCCACGCCTGCATTAATGAAAATCCCGTAAATAAAGGGACACGATCTCTGCCCTGATGAGAGGTGCCAGTAAGTCTGCACCCCGAGACGTGGGGCGACTCGCTAGCTGACGGTTGGAGATAGCAACCGGGCAGGCATGATGTGATGTCATAAACAATTATCAACAAGTTGAGCTCGTGGGATATTATACTCTCTACACACAGGTCCGGATATACTTACTTCCCCCGAAGACTGTTCTGGAGTTTGGAAGGAGGGAACCTGCCTTGCAATGCCGAAGACAAATCTGCGTGCCGAACTCCTCGTCATTGAAGCCAGGTTCATGGGCCACCGAGGGAGTCCTGGACTAAGGGGTCCTCGGATGTCCGGCCTGTTATCTATGGGCCGGACTTATGGGCTATGAAGATCGAAGACCATACTCGTGTCCGGATTGGACTCTACTTGGCGTGGAAGGCAAGCTTGGCGACCAAAGATTCCTTCTTATGTAACTGACTCCATGTAAACCCTAGATCCCCTCGGTGTCTATATAAACCGTAGGGGGTAGTCCGGAAAGGACATCACATATACTCATTACCATATTCATAGGCTAGACTTCTAGGGTTTAGCCATTATGATCTCGTGGTAGATCAACTCTTGTAATACTCATATTCATCAAGATCAATCAAGCAGGAAGTAGGGTATTACCTCCATAGAGAGGGCCCGAACCTGGGTAAACATCGTGTCCCCTGTCTCCTGTTACCATCGATCCTAGACGCACAGTTCGGGACCCCCTACCTGAGATCCACCGATTTTGACACCGGCAGCGGGGGGGGGGGGGGGGGGGCATCCCAAAGGTACACCAAGAATTCTCTTAGCCGTATGCGGTGCCCCCCTCCACAGTTTACTCCTTCGGTCATAGCGTCGTAGTGCTTAGGCGAAGCCCTACGCGGGTCACATCACCATCGTCGTCACCATGTTGTCATGCTCTCGGAACTCTCCCTTGACCCTCTAATGGATCAAGAGCTCGAGGGACGTCATCGAGCTGAACGTTTGCTGAACACGGAGGTGCCGTATGTTCGGTACTTGGATCGGTTGGATCGTGAAGACGTTCGACTACATCAACCGCGTTAACATAACACTTTCGCTTTTGGTCTACGAGGGTACGTGGACACACTCTCCCCCTCTCATTACTATGCATCTCCTAGATAGATCTTGCGTGATCGTAGGATTTTTTTTTGAAATTGCATGCTACGTTCCCCAACAATGGTATCAGAGCCAGGTTTATGCGTAGATGATATGCACGAGTAGAACACAAAGAGTTGTGGGCGATAATAGTCATACTACTTACCACCAACGTCTTACTTTGATTCGACGGTATTGTTGGATGAAGCGGCCCGGACCGGCATTACATGACCGCGTTCATGAGACTGGTTCTACCGACGTGCTTTGCACACATGTGGCTGGCGGGTGTCTGTTTCTCCAACTTTAGTTGAATCAAGTTTGACTATGGCCGGTCCTTGTTGAAGGTTAAAACAGCACACTTGACGAAAAATCATTGTGGGTTTGATGCGTAGGCAAGAACGATTCTTGCCAGAAGCCCGTAGCAGCAACGTAAAACTTGCGACAACAAAGTAGAGGACGTCTAATTTGTTTTTGCAGGGCATGTTGTGATGTGATATGGTCAATACATGATGATATATAAATTGTTGTATGAGATGACCATGTTTTGTAAAAGTTATCAGCAACTGGCAGGAGCCTTATGGTTGTCGCTTTATTGTATGAAATGCAATCGCCATGTAATTGCTTTACTTTATCACTAAGCGGTAGCGATAGTCGTAAAAGCAATAGTTGGCGAGACGACAACGACGCTATGATGAAGATCAAGGTGTCAAGCCGGTGACGATGGAGACCATGAATGTGCTTTGGAGATGGAGATCAAAGGCACAAGATGACGATGGCCATATCATGTCACGTATTTTGATTGCATGTGATGTTTATCCTTTATGCATCTTATTTTGCTTAGTACGGCTGTAGCATTATAAGATGAACCCTCACTAAATTCCAAGGTACAAGTGTTCTCCCTGAGTATGCACCGTCGCTACAGTTCGTCGTGCCGAGACACCACGTGATGATCGGGTGTGATAAGCTCTACGTTCACAAACAGTGGGTGCAAGCCAGGTTTGCATGTGCAGAATTCTCGGGTTAAACTTGATGAGCCTAGCATATGCAGATATGGCCTCGGAACACTGAGACCGAAAGGTCGAACATGAATCATATAGTAGATATGATCAACATAGTGATGTTCACCATTGAAAACTACTCCATCTCACGTGATGATCAGACATGGTTTAGTTGATATGGATCACGAGATCATTTAGATGACTAGAGGGATGTCTATCTAAGTGGGAGTTCTTTAGTAATATGATTAATTGAACTTTAATTTATCATGAACTTAGTACCTGATAGTTTTTGCATATCTATGTTGTTGTAGATCAATGGCCCGTGCTACCGTTCCCATGAATTTTAATGCGTTCCTAGAGAAATCTAAGTTGAAAGATGATGGTAGCAACTACACGGACTGGGTCCGTAACTTGAGGATTATCCTCATTGCTGCACAGAAGAATTACATCTTGGAAGCACCGCTAGGTGCAAGACCCCCTGCAGGAGCAACTCTAGACGTTATGAATATCTGGCAGAGCAAAGCTGATGACTACTCGATAGTTCAGTGTGCCATGCTTTAGGGCTTAGATTCGGGACTTCAAAGACATTTTGAACGTCATGGAGCATATGAGATATTCCGGGAGTTGAACTTAATATTTCAAACAAATGCCCGAGTTGAGAGATATGAAGTCTCCAACAAGTTCTATAGCTGCAAAATGGAGGAGAATAGTTATGTCAGTGAACACATACTCAGAATGTCTGGGTACCACACCCACTTGACTCAGTTGGGAGTTAATCTTCCCGATGATAGTGTCGTTGACAAAGTTCTTCAAGCAGTGCCACCAAGCTATAAATGCTTCATGATGAACTATAATATGCAAGGGATTCAAAAGACAATTCCCGAGCTCTTCACAATGCTAAAAGCTGTGGAGGTAGAAATCAAGAAGGAGCATCAAGTGTTGATGGTTAACAAGACCACTAGTTTCAAGAAAAAGGGCAAAGGGAAGAAGGGGAGCTTCAAGAAGAACAACAAGCAAGTTGCTGCTCAAGGGAAGAAGCCCAAGTCTGGACCTAAGCTTGAAACTGAGTGCTTCTACTTCAACGGGACTGGTCACTGGAAGCGGAACCGCCCCAAGTATTTGGCGGATAAGAAGGATGGCAAAGTGAAAGGTATATTTGATATACATATTATTGACGTGTACCTTACTAATGCTCGTAGTAGCCTCTGGGTATTTGATACTGGTTTTGTTGCTCATATTTGCTACTCGAAATGTGGGCTACAGATTAAACGAAGATTGGCTAAGGAGGAGGTGACGATGCACGTGGGAAATGGTTCCAAAGTCGATGTGATCACCATCGGTACGCTACCTCTACATCCACCGTCGGGATTAGTTTTAGACCAAAATAATTGTTATTGGTGCCAGTGTTGAGCATGAACATCATATCTTGATCTTGTTTATTGCAATACGGTTATTCATTTAAGTCAGAGAATAATTGTTGTTCTATTTATATTAATAAAACCTTCTATGGTCATACATCCAATGTAAATGTTTTATTGAATCTCGATCGTAGTGATACGCATATTCATAATATTGAAGCCAAAAGATGCAAAGTTAATAATGATAGTGCAACTTATTTGTGGCACTGCCGTTTAGGTCATATTGGTGTAAAGCGCATGAAGAAACTCCATGTTGATGGGCTTTTGGAATCACTTGATGCTTGCGAACCATGCCTCATGGACAAGATGACTAAGACTCCGTTCTCCGGAACAATGGAGCGAGCCACTGACTTATTGGAAATAATACATACTAATGTATGCGGTCCGATGAGTATTGAGGCTCGCGGTGGGTATCGTTATTTTCTAACCTTCATAGATGATTTAAGCAGATATGGGTATATCAACTTAATGAAACATAAGTCTGAAACATTTGAAAAGTTCAAAGATTTTTAGAGTGAAGTGGAAAATCATCGTAACAAGAAAATAAAGTTTCTACAATCTGATCTTGGAGGTGAATATTTGAGTTACAAGTTTGGTCTTCATTTGAAACAATGTGGAATAGTTTCACAACTCATGCCACCCGGAACACCACAGCGTAATGGTGTGTCCGAACGTTGTAACCGTACTTTATTAGATACGGTGCGATCTATGATGTCTCTTACCGATTTAACACTATCATTTTGGGGTTATGCATTAGAGACAGCTGCATTCACGATAAATAGGGCACCATCTAAATCCGTTGAGATGACACAGTTTGAACTATGGTTTGGAAAGAAACCTAAGCTGTCGTTTCTTAAAGTTTGGGGCTGTGATGCTTATGTGAAAAAGCTTCAACCTGATAAGCTCGAACCCAAATTGGAGAAATGTGTGTTCATAGGATACCCAAAGGAAACTGTTGGGTACACCTTCTATCACAGATCTGAAGGCAAGATATTCGTTGCTAAGAATGGATCCTTTCTAGAGAAGGAGTTTCTCTCGAAATAAGTTAGTGGGAGGAAAGTAGAACTTGATGAGGTAATTGTACCTTCTCCCGAATTGGAAAGTAGTTCATCACAGAAATCAGTTCCAGTGATTCCTACACCAATTAGTGAGGAAGCTAATGATGATGATCATGAAACTTCAGATCAAGTTACTACCGAACCTCGTAGGTCAAACAGAGTACGGTCCACACCAGAGTGGTACAGTAATCCTGTTCTGGAAGTCATGTTACTAGACCATGATGAACCTACGAACTATGAGGAAGTGATGATGAGCCCAGATTCCGCGAAATGGCTTGAGGCCATGAAATCTGAGATGGGATCCATGTATGAGAATGAGGTGATGACTTTGGTTGACTTGCCTAATGATCAACAAGCCATAGAGAATAAATGGATCTTCAAGAAGAAGACTGACACTGGCGGTAATGTTACTGTCTACAAAGCTCGACTTGTTGCAAAAGGTTTTCAACAAGTTCAAGGAGTTGACTATGATGAGACCTTCAAACCCGTAGCGATGCTTAAGTCTGTCCAAATCATGTTAGCAATTGCCGCATTTATATGATTATGAAATTTGGCAAATGGATGTCAAAACTGCATTCCTTAATGGATTTCTTAAAGAAGAGTTGTATATGATGCAACCAGAAGGTTTTGTCGATCATAAAGGTGCTAACAAAGTGGGCAAGCTCCATCAATCCATCTATGGACTGGTGCAAGCATCTCGGAAGTTGGAATATACGCTTTGATAAGGTGATCAAAGCATATGGTTTTATACAAACTTATGGTGACGCCTGTGTTTACAAGAAAGTGAGTGGGAGCTCTGTAGCATTTCTGATATTATATGTGGATGACATATTGTTGATCAGGAATGACATAGAATTTCTGGATAGCATAAAAGGATACTTGTATAAGATTTTTTCAATAAAAGACCTCGGTGAAGCTACTTATATATTGAGCATCAAGATCTACAGAGATAGATCAATACGCTTGATAGGACTTTCACAAAGCACATACCTTGACAAGATTTTGAAGGAGTTCAAAATGAATCAGTGAAAGAAAGGGTTCTTACCTATGTTGCAAGGTGTGAAGTTGAGTAAGACTCAAAGCCCGACCACGGCAGAAGATAGAGAGAGAATGAAAGTCATTCCCTATGCCTCAGCCATAGGTTCTATACGATATGCCATGCTATGTACCAGAACTATTGTGTACCTTGCCATGAGTTTGGCAAGGGGGTACAATACTGATACAGGAGTAGATCACTGGACAATGGTCAAAATTATCCTTCAAGGACTAAGGAAGTATCTCTCGGTTATGGAGGTGATAAAGAGTTCGTCGTAAAGAGTTACGTCGATGCAAGCTTTCACACCGATCTAGTTGACTCTGAGTCTCAATCTGGATACATATTAAAAGTGGGAGCAATTAGCTAGAGTAGCTCCATGCAGAGCATTGCAGACATAGAAATTTGCAAAATACATATGGATCTGAATGTGACAAACCTGTTGACTAAACCTCTCTCACAAGCAAAACATGATCACACCTTAGTACTCTTTGGGTGTTAATCACATAGCAATGTGAACTAGATTATTGACTCTAGTGAACCCTTTGGGTGTTGGTCACATGGCCATGTGAACTATGGGTGTTAATCATATGAAGATGTGAACTATTGCTGCTAAATCGCATGGCGATGTGAACTAGATTATTGACTCTAGTGCAAGTGGGAGACTGAAGGAAATATGCCCTAGAGGTAATAATAAAGTTGTTATTTATATTTCCTTATATCATGATAAATGTTTACACTACAAAAAAAGACACATCCATGACATTTTGGGCCGAACGAATTTTTTTCCTGTCATACTTATGACACTTCTATGACGATAATTGTGACAAAACCCGGTATCATCATAGATGTGGTGGGCTCCTACTTCTATGACAAAAATCATGACAGAGAATGGGCTTTTCGTCCTGGGCGGGCCGGAGACGCAGTTGCATGACATTCTTTGGGCCATCCATGATGGAGAAAACCGTGGTAGAAGCGAGGGCGAGGAAAATATCGGGGGAGTTCTCGGTTACGGTGGGTGGTCAGGGGCCGAGCGATGCGCGTTTCTCTCGTACGTATGCGCATATGTGCGAGGTGTTGCGCTCTAACTGAACCCGAGCGAGGCATTGGGCTCTAACAGAACCCGAGTGATTGCACTGCAGGCTACACGTTACTGAACCCGAGCAATCAATCGATCCCTTGCTGTTAACTAAACCCGAGTGATTCCTTCGCTACTGCTGCTAACTGAAGCCGATCGAACACTGCTGCCTCCTTCCCTAGATGAACAGTGAGTGTTGTTGAGGGGGTTTGGATGAACAGTTCCCGGTGGGGGATTGGATGAATAGGAATGCGTGGTAGTAGGCCGTTGTCGTTGGATGAGCAGTATCCCGATCGATCGAGCCGGTGGATGAACAGGACCCCGTGGAGGGCTGGATGAACAGGACCTCATGGAGGGCTAGATGAACAAGACCCCGTGGAGGGCAGGATGAACAGTAGCCGGTGGAGGGCTGGATGAATAGTAGCCCGTGGAGGGGTGGTTGAACAGGACCCCCGTGGAGAGGGCTGGTTGAACAGTAGCCGGTGGAGGAGCGCGCGGTGGAGGCTAGATGAACAGGAGCCTGTTGATGAACAGCTGTAGGTGGAGGCTAGAGGAGGTCGACGGTGGATCAACAGTAGCCCGTGGAGGCAGTCGACGGTGGAGCTGAACAGTATCCCATGGAGTCCCGTTCTGCGGTACGCCACACCCCTCCCGATGAACAGGACCCCCGTTTTGACCGTAGCACTCCAACACAAGCCCGTTTCCTCCGTTTTGCGGTACGCCACACCCCTCCCGATCAACAGGACCCCGTTTCGATCATAGGAGGTCCATTTCCTCCGTTTTGTAGTATGCCAGACCCCTCCCGAAGAACAGGACCCCGTTTGCACCATGGCCAGTCGAACACAAGGCCGTTTCCTCTGTTCTGCAGTACGCCAGGCCTCGTTTCCATTGCCTGTTCCGTCAAAGCCGGTTGGCTCCCGATGAACAGCACACGTTCCATTGCCTCCCGATGAACATGACGCATTCTGTTGCCTCCACATGAACACGACGACGACGCAGTTTCTCCGTTCCGACGCAACCACAGCCATGTACACGAGCCCTGGTCGTACGTATGCGCGAGTAGGCGTTCGAGACCCCGCCCGTATGTACGTACATGGTCGTATTTACTTTCTTGCACCCTGGCCGCTGTACGTACATGTACATGCTACGTGCGCGCCTCTACTACCACACGTGCGCGCCTCTACTACCACACGTGCCCTTCCTTACATGGCCATGGTTCATCGCTGCAGCCTGCAGACAGACCGATCGACCAGTATGTATGTACACGTTAGCGACGAGAATGACAACGCTACATACGCTTTGACCGGGTGGGTCCCGACTATCAGGCACTTCCTTGCGTGCGAAGATGTAGCTGGTGGGTCCCAGCAGTCAGGTGGGCGAATCATTTTTTTCCCGTAATATGGACGCACTTCCTTGCATGCGAAGATGTAGCTGCTGGGTCCCAACAGTTAGGGGGAAACATTTTTTTCGCGAAATACGGTGGCCCGTCCGGTGGGTCCCTGTTGTCAGGTGGAGGAATCATAATTTTGCGCGTAATAAGGAGGCATTTCCTTGTTGCGGCCGTGGACCCAGCTGTCAGCCTCTCCATGTACAGTACTCCTCCGATGGAAGTCGTTTGTTGACCACATTGACCACGCCGCGCCGAGAGCACCAGGGCTGTGGACGACGACGAGGCCTAGGAAGGGGACGATGTGGAGCAGGGGAAGACGCAGCAGTGGATTCCCACGCGGAGGGGAGTACGTGGGTTGACTGCTTCGGCTGTGGTGTGAGGCTACCATCGTCGGAGAATTACAGGAGGTCTGGGTGAGTATAGAGGGATGGCATGGCCAGCGGTGGCAGCACAGCCGGACACGAGAGGCAGGAGCAGGCGGCACGGCCGACGCTTGTTTGGGCGGCTGGAGCAAGAAGACCAGAGGTTGAAGAAGCACTATGGCCGTTGGATGGACATCGTACAGTCACTGGAGCTAGAATCGTTCATATTTACTAAGTTGATAAAGCCCTCCATCCCTGTCATCTTAGTAGGCCCACAAGTCAGCCTCCCATATGGTAGGTCCCAGCTAGCAGGGGGGTATTCATTTTTTGTGCGTAATAAGGAAGCACTTCCTTGCGTGCGAAGATATAGCTGGTGGGTCTAAGCTGTCAGCGGCGGGAACGTTTTTTCACGAAATAGAAAGGCCCTTTCGGTTGGTCCCAGATGTTAGGTGGAGGAATCATTATTTTGCGCATAATAAGGAGGCATTTCCTTGTGTGCGGCCGTGGACCCAGCTGTCAGCCTCTCCACGTATGGTCCACATCCGATGGATGTCGTTCATTGACAACGTTGACCACACCGTGCCGAGAGCACTAGGGCGGTGGACGACGGCGAGGCCTAGGAAGGGGATGACACAGAGCCGGGGAAGACGCGGCAGTGAATGCCCATGCAGAGAGGAGTACGAGGGTTCACGTGTTCGGTTGCGGTGTGAGGCTGCCGTCGCCGTAGAATAACAGGGGGTGTGAGTGAGTAGAGGGATGGCCTGGCCAGCGGTGGGAGTAGTAGGGGGCGGTGAGGCCTCTGCGGCAGCACAGCCGACCATGGGAGGCAGGAGTAGGCGGCACAACCGGTGCTGCTTTAGGCGGCTGGAGCAAGAAGACCAGAGGTTGAAGAAGCACGACGGCCGTTGGATGGACATCGTACGGTCACTGCTGCTAGAATCGTTTATAATGACTAAGTTGACAAAGCCCTTGGTACGTGTCAACTTAGTAGGCGCATAGGTCAGCCTCCAAAATGGTGCGCCCCAGATGTCAGGGGGAGGAATAATTTTTTGGGCGGCTGAAGCTAGAATATCCGAGACTGAAGAAGAAGCACGACATCCAATGGATGGATATCCAACGGCCACTACTGCTAGAACCATGTGTTGACTATAAGTTGACAAATCCTTGCATACGCATCAACTTACTTTTTTAGGGGGCGCGTCAACTTAGTAGGCCCACAAGTGTGTGGCAGAGAACTTATATCACATTTGCGATTTGTAAGAATGTACAACCCACATTTTTGAATTCTAATGGAATTTACTACAGCCCATTTACAGTTTGTTAAAAGTAGAACCCATTTTCTAGTAAGGACAATGATTAATAATTTCAACCAACCGTTCAAAACATAATTCAAAACAAATTCCCACATTTTGATGGGATACGAAATATTTTTATCCCGAAATTTCTAGTCAAATTAAATACAATTTCAATATAAATTTGGATTACGTAAAAATCCAACGAAACTTTACGCACGCAACAATTAATGAAATTAAAATTTTCAAATTCCAGAAATAATATTTTACAAACTAATCACGTGTTTGGTGCATTTTTTATAGTTACTGCCTAGTTTTTATAATTACATCCCATTTAATATTTATTAAAGCCCATTTTCCTGTTAAGCCTAATGCATCCCTCTTAGGAAAGATTTGCTGCCCGTGCGGGGCGGAGAATAACAAGTTGACCTTGCCTGGGTATTCCTAAAAAAAGTATAGCTGGGCTAGCCATTTTCAGCTTGAAAAAAGTAATATCTGGGTTGGATATCTGGCCTGGGCTAGACGGGCCATAGCCCGCCCAGTTAATACCCCGCTCTCCTCTGAACAACAACGAAAACATCGGTCAAGAAAAACTCTGCAGTGCTCACACCTCAAAAACACAAATACTACTTGAGCTGCTTGGTCCCAGCTGTCGGCCGTTCCTTGTGCAATTCTCTCATTTATTGACTACATAGGTTGAAAATGGTGTGGGACCGTGTATGTCAGGAAACCACGAGGAAGCAAAAAAAATATAGAGGCACTTGCGTATGTACGGCTATGGCCCTAATGGGTCCCTACTGTCATCTAGTCAAAATAAAGTCATCTCCTGAATCCTCATTTTCGTTGACCATGTTGACAATGCTCGGCACCACGGCGAGCGCAACAACTCGAAGGACGACAGAGAGGGCCTCACGGGGCCCTACGGATGGTCTGATACATCATCCGCTGCTCATTCAGGAAGCCAGGATCATCGGACACCTATGAGCACTTTCGAGAGACTGAGACGCCATGAAACGGTAAGGCCACGCTTGGGAGCTCTGGTTTATGTCACACCTGTATTATGATACAAGTGTAATTTACTCATCATCAGAAACAACGCGTAAAATACAAGTGTAATGAAACCAAGGGCCCGAGGTCTGTAAGTAAAACCGGCGGATTACGCGTGTAATTTGAGAGACCAGTGTATATTTTACTAGTCGAAATCGACCAACCAAGCGCTTCGCCCGAGACCATCTGCTTTTATTTACAAGCGCCCGTTTTACAAGCGGTTTTGGTTGGAAAATGATGATCCAATCATGGCCTAAGATGATGAGTTTGTCGGAAGATCATATGGTTTCACCTCTAACCTACCTGAGTTTTCGTATAGGCTATGAATGAAACATAAGACAATGAACTTCTGAAACACAGAAACAACAAAAGAGGATGATCTTCTTAACATGCAAATCACGGGCATTAGATCAACATGCAAAACAATATGAAGCGTATTCTCAGGAGGCACGGTGAACAACTCGTGATGCCGCATGCCACAACATTCCAAGCTCAACTTTGCAATCAAACTCACAAGGCCTGGCATTACATAGAAAACATTCAGAACAAACTCTTAAAATACCTTACATAAGTCAACATTCATGTGACTATGCATCTCAGCAGAGTAAATATTTACTTCTGAACTGAAGACAGGAATAGGAAAAAACGGCTGACGTTGCTCACAGCAAAGGGCGCCCCACTCAAAAATATCAAATGCATGTCTTCTGGCTAACATCAATGAGCAAAAATTGACAAGGTTTTCCAATTCCAATATATTAAACTAATGTCTTCTTGCTAACATCAATGATTAAACTTTGACAAGCTTTTCCCATTGAAAATATGTAATGCCTATGATTGTGGAACGGACAGGGTTTGTCATCAGTTTGTGATATGATAGTCCGGTGGCTCAAGGTGACGACGAATGATTAGAGAACCATTCGATGTATTGTGCATGATGAAGTATTATGGAGGACACGAACCACCTGAACGTTCTGTGCAGTTCCACTAAAATCAAGCTGAGCATCCCTGTGGATTTCGTTTTTATATGCTGCCAGAAAGCAAAGACACATCAGCACACACATGAATATTGTCCCCAGTGTCAACCCACCAATCGATGGACTAACAAACTGAAAGTATGGTAAACAGATTACCATACCCACATGCCCCATCATTGTTGCTTAGAGTGACATTGACAGACTTGGAGTCCTGTCCTGGCTTCTTGGTACTTGTTTGCCCAGTGTTCCTCCGAACCACAAGTAAAGCAGCCATCTCTCTTTTTGTCTTTCTTCTTACCCTTCTTAATGGCCGACGCTGGCAGCACCATTCAAACATATAGTCTGGCGGCTCAAGGTGACGACGAATGATTAGAGAACCATTCGATGTATTGTGCATGATGAAGTATTATGGAGGACACAAACCATCTGGACATTTTGTGCAGTTCCACTAAAATCAAGTTGAGCATCCCTGTGGATATCGTATTTATATGCTACAAGAAAACAAAGACACGGCAACACACACATAAATATTGGCCCCAGTGTCAACCCACCAATCGGTGGACTAACAAACTGAAAGTATTGTAAACATTACCATACCCAGATGCCCCATCATTGTTTCTTAGAATGACATTGACAGTTTTGGAGTCCTGTCCTGGCTTCTTGTACTTGTTTGGGCACTTTTTGCCCAGTGCACTCCACATGTTGTAGAGTTTCCTATGCTCTCTTTAGACTAGTCATGTCACCAGCGTCTACTAATACTCTGTAAAGCTTCTCACTCATTCCTTGTGTAATGTAGCGCAAACAATGACTGCTTCTTTCTGCAAAGTGGTAAGACCAACTAGACCCACTAATGCAGCAGTTTGCCTTAGACACATTGGCTCCTTTTGTGCACTTCAACTAAAATCAAAGTCGGAATAAAATCGAGCTTTAATTTCGATATCCCTGTAAGCAACAATAGGTATAAGGGAAACAATTACTGAGAAATAACGGTCGATGACTTGTACTCCCAGAAGAAAAACATCTACTGATGTACCTTATCTTAATGGGAAACAAAGCAGGAGAGTAGCAATTCTCAATCAGTATGATTCATTCATATTAACTGAGACAATATCTTAACAATGCCTTGTTTCAACATGTATAAAGAACGACAAAGCAGAAAAGTAGCATTCCTAGAACAATGCGACTGATTCATTTTAACAGAGACATTATCTTAACAATACATTGGTTAAACATGTAGAAAGAACTACAAAGCATGATAGTACCATTTGTAAAACACTGTAACTGATATATAATAACAAAGACATTATCTGAACAATACATTTCTTAAACATGTACTCTGGCCGATTCCTAACAGAAATGGTACTCCCGCCGATCCCTAACAAGTGTCGTAGTTTTGAACTAAGATTCAGTAGTTAATTTTGATAGTGGCATTGCTTAATTATACTAGCGGCATTAGATTAACAAAAAGCATAAATAGTTCCAGGGGAGAGTGGGCGCAACAACAACATGTGCTTCCATCTACTTATAAAGGGGGTGATGCAGAGTTTGTTGTAACAAAGCAACAAGCATCATGTCTGGGTTGGTCCCATTTCTGTTCACTACTTAATGGGAAAAGACAGCAATAGAATAGCTTCAATTCAACATTTATTTAAAACAGTACCAATACAAGTAGCACAACATCTCAAAACACACTGCACGATCATGTGGATGAAGGCAAGTACCAACCTGTCATGACGCACACAAGATCACGTAAGAATCTGCCAACACGAATAGGAAATCCAATCTTGTTTTTTGCAGTTGCACTGAAATCAAGCAAAGTCGTCGGTGTGACATTTAAGTTTGCTATAGCAACAAGTTGAATAGATATCCCTGATTTAACAGAGGCAAAAAAGGAAACAACTACTGCCAATAAAGGAGGATGAAACATGCGGCCACAAAAAGAAGCAACTACCTTATGTTGATGGAAAACAAAGTATAGGATAGTAGCATTTCTAGAACAGTTGCATTGATTCATATTAAAAGAGAAATTCTCTTCAAACAGTTCAGTAGTTAATTCTGAGAGTGGCATTGCTTATTTTTACCATCAGCATTAGATTAAGAAAAAGTATCAACAGTTCCAGGGGAGAGTGGGCGCAACAACACCATGTGCTTCCATCTACTTATAAAGGGGGTGATGCAGAGTTTATTGTAACAAAGCAACAAGCATCATGTCCGAGTTGGTACCATTTGTGTTCACTACTTAATGGGAAAAGATAGCAATACAATAGCTACAATTCAACATTTATTTAAAACAGTACCAATACAAGTAGCACAACATCACAAAACACGCTGCACGATCATGTGGATGAAGGCAAGTGCCAACCTGTCATGATGCACACAAGATCACCTACGAATCGGCCAACACGAATAGGAAATCCAATCTCATTTTGTGCAGTTGCACTGAAATCAAGAAAAGTCGCTGGTGTGACGTTTAAGTTTGCTAGGCAACAAGTTGAATAGATATCCCTGTTTTAGCAGAGGCAAAAAAGGAAACAATTACTGGCCAATAAAGGAGGATGAAACAAGCGGCGACAAAAAGATGCATCTAACTTATCTTGATGGAAAACAAAGTTGGGCAGTAGCATTTCTAATACGGTTGCATTGATTCATATTAACAGAGACATTCTCTTAAAACAACATTCATTAAGAATGTAATTTACTTTTAACAGTGGCATTGCTTCAATTTTCTAGCAACATTCTTAGATTAACAACAACAAAATAGTTGTATGGGACATGACATGGGACATGGGACATGCCAGCACCATGTGTGTCCACACGTATAAATGGGTGGTGTAGAGTATGTAGCCAAGCAGCATATCTGGGCTGGTCCCATATTTGTTCTCTTTGAAACTTTTTCCTATGTGAGGGCAGCAAATCTAGTCCTACACAAACTACCTAACCCCCCAGTTTCTTTCCCTTTTCAACAAAGAGATCGGTTCCTTACAGATGTGTGTACTTGGTTACCCCCCTTTTCCCTTTTCGACCAACAAAGCGGCTGGATAGCTAGTCTATACTACTTTCCCTCCCTCCTTTCCTCATTGAACCACGTCCTAGATTCATGCTCCACCCCATCGGAGCCTTCTTTCCTCTTTGAACCAAGACATAGATTCGACTATAGAATCGAAAAAGATCCACATGCACCTAGAGCAATGACGGTTTCAAAGAAACTTATACCTTAGGGTCGTTGGCATGTGGCAAGGCATGCGGTAGAGGCCGGATTTGCCCACACTATGTACGACATCGAGGAAGAAGGGGTCGGTGGCCCCCCCGCACAGGCGCTGGGTGAAAGAGAAAAGCACAGCCGGCAGTGGATTGCCTCCCTCGCCGAAGGTGATAAAGTGAACGCTGCACCTCCTCCCCTTCCTGGTGCGACGGGATCCGGACGCCTCCTTCGCCAGCTATGAGGGGGTGAGAGAGACAGAGGCCACAACACAGTCTTGTTTAGATCTGGTGAAGAGGGTGAGAGACTGTGAATATAGCAAACCCTAGCAAAGGAACACTGAGCCTCCAGCGTGTATATATATGTAGTGTGGCGAGAGTGTGGACAGTGCAAACCCTAGCGAACAAGCGCTGAGGCTCCAGCTTATATACTGTACTACATATATACTGTATTACAGACTGAGCTCTGGTGCCTTAACTGCACCTGCCTTTGGCTGTATGACAGGTGGGCCAGCAACATTTCGGGCCCACCTGTCATACACCCAAAGGCAGGTGCACTAAGTCAATGAAGCTGCGTCCATATAGTACTCGTGTATACTACTAATATATAGCGGAGTGGTTTTCTTATTCTCTCCATAACAATCGTTCTAAATTGTGTAAGTACGAAACGAAACTCTTTATTTAGGGGCTGCTCGGTTCTAGGCCTAGGAATGCCAAATTTTGCCATACAAATTTTGCCACACTTGCCTAAGGTTAGTTCTTCATAATGAGAGCCACAAGTTGGCAAGCCTAAGGGAATCTTGCCACACTTTTTGAGTGTATGTCATGTGGTGCCCTAGTGTGGCAAAAAGTATATTTCCTAAGGTAAGGCTTGAATGAAACACCCTCCTAAGTTGGTCAAAGTTGCCTAACCTTAGGTGTGGCAACCATAGTCACAAATCAAACAGCCCCTTAACGTACTAGAGAAGAAAACTACTACTTCTGATGAACTAACGATCCACGCTTCCTGGTCGCACTTCCTTTCCTGCATGTGCGGTACACTACCCTCTCTTATGTTGTCAGGACCCCAATTCCAAGTCACATCGATCTAGCCGGTAACACCTCATATCACTTTGCGGCCTCACGCACGGTATCCTCACGGGTGTCGCCTTACCATGGCCCGGGACCGTTTGCGCCTTTTGGCTCACGTATATGATAGTGTCGCTAGCATCCATATGACAGAGAATCCGGACCAACATGGCAAGTCGTGAACCCAAAGCGGCACAAACCTATGGGGACAGGCATACATGAATCACATCGAGCATGTCGGTCAATAGCATGTGAATCCGGGCTGTAGCACTGGGCTAATAGGACTCCGGGGAACCCGGGCTGTAGCAGGCTAGGTAGGACTCCGGAAGTCACCGCGTGACATTTCCCCGAAGGGACAGACATAGGAACAAAGTGAAACACATGCAGGCCAGTCAAGTGTCCTGAGCAGCAGTGCTGGGCTAGCAGGACTCCGGTGAACCGGGCTGTAGCGGACTACTATGGCTCAAGGAGCACTAGACTACATTTCCCCATAAGAGAGGTTGCCAAGGATAAACAACTAGATTGTCGGATCCCACACAAACCAAGCATTTCAATCATACACACAATATGCTTGATATGTGTAAATACAACATGGCATCACAACAAAACTCTACAACTCAAGTACTTTATTTAAAGGCTCCGGAGAGCCATACATAACATGTTCATACAGGTAGGGGTCACAAGACCTGACACTCAAGTCATACAAGCATACAAGCACACGAGGAAGCAAATAAGTCTGGGTACAGACACTAGAAAGAAAGAAGGCTTGTCGAAGCCTTTCTATCTACATAGGCCCCTTCATGGCCAGAATCACCACCTGGGTGGCAAGTTACTCATCGACGTCGAGGTCTATGTAAAACCCATCGGAGGGGGCGGTGTTGTCGTCTGAAAACAGTAATTAAAGCAACATGAGTACAAAGGTACTCAGCAAGTCTTACAACAAATCCTACTATACATGCTTATTCTCAAGAAGGTGGTGGAGTTATTGCAGCAAGCCAGCTTTGACTCCTGGCTAAGCTATCCTACGAGACACCACTGTAAAATAGTTTTCGCACACGAGTCCACTAATCACCAACACAATACTCCATCGGGGATCCTGCCTCGTCACCCTACGGGAGGGCCATCCTCGGTACTCACACTTATCTTGAGTCTTTTAGTAGTAACCATTAACTTGTCTATGAGCTGTATAGGCAACCAAGTAGTCCTTTACCGCGGACGCGGCTATTCGAATAGATGATGTTAACCCTTCAGGGGTGTACTGCTTCATACATGCTCTCACCACTTATCGTCGTTTACACGACATGTACTCGGCAACTTTCAAGCGGAAGCCCAGCGAGGGTGTCGGCCACGGCCAACCTAAACACTCAAGTCTCTAGTCCAGGTTTATCACCTATCTAGGTTCCATCCGCAGGGAGTCCGGCCGAGGTTTCCCCATACGGCCCCGAACGATGTGAACAGGGTTCCCAAGACACCAAACGGGTGACTCGGTACACCGTGCCACGGTGTATCTACCGCATCATAGCCCACCCCTAGGGTCAGCGCTACGCACGGCCGCCAATACATAACCTACAAACACCAAAAACTAATTGCAACTCCTGGACAGAGTACTAGGGTATTTAAGAAGCCGAGAGGGTCCATTGGTTTCGGGCCCAATGTATGGTAGTAACTGATTCTTGAATCACACATACAAATATCAGTTCTTGGGACGGCCTCAATGAAACAACCCACCATGTATTCCTACATGGCCTCTCATCGATACCTTTACCAAAACATGTTCAACACATCCCTCACATTACCGACGTAATCATTTCATTCTAGCCCATCACCCAGATGGACCAGACCTGACACAACTCTAAGCATAGCAGGCATAGCAAGGTAGGAAACACATACATGGCTCAATCAACTCCTACACATGCTAGTGGGTTTCATCTAGTTACTGTGGCAATGACAGGTCATGCAGAGGATAAGTGTTCAACTACCGCAGCAATCAGTAGTTTGAAACGTTGTTGTCTTAATGTAGTAAATGAGAGCAGTAGCGAGAACATGGGATTGTGTCGATATGATCAATGGGGCTGCTTGCCTGATGGAGTAGTAGTAGGGTACTGCCCTTCAGTTGGATACTCGGAAATATCCTCGGAGGCAGAACCTACCACGAAAGACCCCACAGAACACAATCATCACATGGCAATATGCAACAATATGATGCATGCTATGACATGGCAATATGAGGTGTCCTGCCTAATGCAATGTGAAACAAGTTGGTTTGGGTCCATTTGAATCAAAGATTCAAATGGAAGCTTATGTTCTTAACCCTTATAAGTGTATTAGCTTGTTTCACCTAAACAGCAAGGTTAAAGTGTTTTGTCATGCATAAAACCATTACAGATGGAAATATTGAATTTTTCTGATCAAATTTCATATATAAATCATTGCATTTGGAGTTACAGATTAAAAGTTATGAATTTTTGAAGTGTGTAATATTTTCTGGAATTTCCTGTATAAGAATAATTCCAGTAATTGAATTATTGCGTCAGGGTGACATCAGCAGGTCAAAGGCGCCAGCCCAGGTCAAACCTGACCGATGGGCCCCGTCTGTCAGGGTAACAACTAACTAACAGAGTTAGTTAGTGTTACGTTAGCACTAAACTAGGTTTGTTAGGGCCTGGGCCCACATGTCAGTGAGTCAACCTATTAACTAAAGTAATTAGCGTTAACTAATCTAATTCTAAATTAACCAGGGGCATGGCCCACATGTCAGTGACACGGGGGGGGGGGGGTCAAACTGGGTCCGCGGGGTCAAACTCGCCGGCGTTTAGCCGCCGGCGGGGCCAGACGCGGAGGAGCAGCGCATGTTTTGCACTCTGGCGACCAAATGGACGGCGGAGACCTCCTATGTGTAGCTGGGAGCAAGCCGCGTTGAGTGGTGGCAAAGGTTGGGCTCAGGGTCGCCGGAAACGATGCCAGCGATGAGCGTTGTGGCTACCGGAGTTCGGGCGAGGTCGAACTAGTCGCTAGGAGGCACGGCGAGGAGCATACGGGGGTGCTACGGGCTCCTGTCAGTGCTTTGAAGGCGATGATGTGCTCGGCTGCGAGCCAATGTGGCTGTGGCCACGACGTCGACGTGCGGTGGCGGCGGTGGGTGCGACCGAGCTTGGTGCGGTTGCTGCGGTGCTCGAGAAGGTAAACGGAGAGGATGGGGAGGTGGCTGAGCTCACGGGGGTCACGTCGAGGCAGTCGGCGAGGTTGGGGACGAGCTGATGCGGCGGGGACGGCGAAGGGGATCTCTGGTGGCCAGAGTTGGGGAAGACGGGGCCAGGGCGACTCCAGAGCGGGCGAGCGCTCGGGGCTCGGCCTGCTCGTTGTAGTCGACGATGGCGGAGCTCGTGGACACGGTGGCGCGGCGCGAGGACGACGGAGGGCGCTGCTATGTCGACGGTGTGGCGGCAGGGGCGTCGGCCATGGTGGGAGAGGGCGAGGGAGAGAGATAGGGGGAGAATGGGTGTGTCTGCGGGGTCGGGGCGGCGACATGGAGCTCGTCCAAGGTCCCACGGGCGCGAGCGGCAAGCAAGTGGCGCGGTGGCGAGCTCTCGTGCGCCAGCGTCACCTCCCTACCTGCCTGGCAGGGACGAAGCCGCTGGCTGGCACGGCCCAGCACAGTGCTGGGCCGCCAGGTGGGCCGGCTGGTGGCTTTGCCAGGTTAATTTCCTTTCTCTCTCTTTTTCTGTTTTTTATTCTGTTTTGTGTTTTGAAATAGTAAAAATACTATTTCATTTAGGAAAACCCTGAAAATATTCAGAGGCACATTTGAAAATATTCTCAACAGCCTAAAAATAATTTCAAGATTATTTGGGCATTTAAAAATATTTATAGGATTTAAATTGCCCAAATGCAAATAGTAATGAATTAATGCAATGACCTTATGATGTCCTAGAAAAGTGTGTACCATTTTTGTCAAAGGTTGTAACCCAAAAACAAAAAGGGTAGACTTTTTAGAAGGGCATTTCAGGTTCATTGAAAAAGTTTTTAGTAAACCCTAGTTGTTCCAGGGGGGTGGGTGCTGGGGGTTCTGTCATCCCCATTTCAGTTTTCTGGGAAATTAAACATGGTGCAACACTCTAATGCATGAACTAGCTAGGGTGTGACAACTAACCCCCACTCAAAAGAATCTTGTCCCGAGATTTAGGATCCGTTGGGAAGAATGTGGAGTACTCGAGTCGAAGACGATCCTCCCTTTCCCAAGTGGCTTCTTTTTCGGAATGGTGTGACCATTGAACCTTGAGAAACTTGATGTTATGGCATCGAGTGGTATGATCGGCTTGATCAAGGATTGGGATATTCCCGATAAGTGAGATTATCTTGTAGATCAAGCGTTTCGTGGTCCACTCCACGGATAGGATGCGCGAAGCAATGCCTGAGTTGAGAAACATGGAAGACATCGTGAAATCTGGAAAGATGCGGAGGTAGTTCCAATTGGTAGGCAACTTCTCCTCATTTGGCAAGAGTGCGAAAGGGTCCAATGTAACAAGGAGCCAATTTGCCTTTGATACCGAAACGATGGGTTCCCTTTAACGGAGTGACCCGAAGGTAAGCCTTCTCGCCGACTTCATAAGTCATGAGCTTATGTTTACGGTCATATTGGCTCTTTTGACGAGATTGGGATGTTTTCAATTTCTCATGAATAACGCGAACCTGCTCTTCTGCTTCCTGAATCAGATCTGGGCCAAAGAGTTGTCTTTCCCCGGTTTCTGACCAGTTAAGAGGCGTTCGATATTTTCGTCCATAGCGAATTTCGAAAGGAGCTTTGCCCAAGCTAGCTTGATAACTATTGTTATAAGCGAACTCCGCGAATGGAAGGCATTTCTCCCAATCCATTCCGAATGAGATGACAGAAGCTCAGAGCATATCTTCCAGAATTTGATTTACTCGCTCTACTTGACCACTTGATTGGGGGTGGAAGGCGGTGCTAAAAGAGAGACGAGTTCCCATATCATTTTGGAAACTTTCCCAAAATTGAGAGGTGAAGAGACTTCCACGGTCTGAGTTAATTTCCAATGGGACACCATGAAGAGACACTATTCGGGAGATGTATAGGTCAGCTAGCTAGCTAGCGGGGATACTCTCATGAACAGGTAGGAAATGGGCTACTTTGGAAAGACGATCGATCATGATGAAGATAGCATTATTCCCTCTCTTGGTCCTGGGAACCCAGTAATGAAATCCATACTAATTTTATCCCATTTCCATTCGGGAATAGCCAAAGGTTGAAGGGTGCCAGCAGGCCGTTGATACTCTGCTTTAACACGACGACAGACGTCACAACTAGCAATGTATTGAGCAATTTCTCTCTTCATCCTAGTCCACCAAAACCTCTGGCATAGGTCTTGATACATTTTAATATTACCGGGATGAATGGCGAGAGGGGATTCATGAGCTTCCTTAAGGATCAACCGCCTCAGCTTTCATGCTTTGGGAACCACTAAGCGGTTTCCAAAGTATACGACACCTTGATCATCAACAGAGAAACAATTCGCGACTCCTTTCTTAATGTTTCTCTTAATACGGGAGATTCCTGGATCTACCTTCTGTGCCTTGATGATCTGATCCATAAGGGTAGGTTTCGCCACCAGGATGGATAGGAATCCTTGAGGAACAATGTGAAGGTTAAGCTTACAAAATTCCTCATGGAGAAGTGGTTGACTTTGTTGTAACATCAGGTTGTTACAATAAGATTTATGACTTAGCACATCAGCCATGACATTGGCTTTGCCCGGGGTGTAAGTTATTCCTAAGTCGTAATCCGAGATCAACTCGACCCAACGTCTTTGCCTGAGATTCAAATCCGGTTGGGTGAAGGTATATTTCAAACTTTGGTGATCGGTGAAGATCTCGCAACGATTGCCGAGAAGGTAATGTCGCCATGTTTTAAGTGCATGGACTATAGCTGCAAGCTCTAGATCATGTGTGGGATAGTTTTCCTCATGTGGGTGTAATTGCCATGAGGCATATGCAATTACCTGACGATCTTGCATGAGTATGCAACCTAGTCCTTGTTGCGAGGCGTCGCAATAGATAATAAAGTCCTTGCAGAAATCTGGTGGTACCAGTACGGGAGCAGTTGTCAGGCGTCTTTTCAGTTCCTGAAAGCTGAACTCGCACTGTGGGGTCCACTCGCGCTTTTTATCTTTCTTGAGGAGTTCAGTTAGAGGTTTAGCAACTTTGGAGAAATTCTCGACGAAGCGGCAACAATAGCTCGCTAAGCCAAGGAAGCTCCGAACTTGCTTGACCGTTTCAGGTGGAGTCCAATCAAGGATGGCTTGAACTCGCTCGGGATTGATAGCAATACCCTTACCAGAGATTACATGGCCTAGATAGGTCACTTCTGGCAACCAAAATTCACACTTGGAGAATTTGGCATAAAGGCGATGCTCTCGAAGTTTCGTCCATACCAGCCTTAGATGTTTGGCATGTTCCTCCTCACTCTTGGAGTAGATGAGTATATCATCGAGGTATAGTACGACGAATTTATCCAAATACTCCATGAAGACCGAGTTCAATAACCGAGAGAAGGTGGCTGGGGCATTGGTTAAACCGAAGGACATAACGGTGTACTCGTATTGGCCATAACGAGTAACAAAGGCCATTTTGGGAATGTCCCCGTTTTTTATTTTGATTTGATGGTAGCCCAACCTCAAATCCATCTTGGAAAAGATTGAGGATCCAGTGAGCTGATCATACAGATCGTTGATCCTGGGAAGCGGATACTTGTTCTTGATAGTGACTAAGTTGACAGGTCGGTAATCCACAACCATCCGATCCGTTCCATCCTTCTTCTTGACGAAGAGAACGGGGCAAGCCCAAGGAGAGGAACTAGAACGGATGAAAGCCTTTTCAAGGACTCATCGAGTTGGTTCTTAAGCTCAGCTAGTTCTAAGGGTGCCATCTTATAGGGTCTCCTAGAAATCTGAACGGTTCGTGGAACAAGGTCTGTCACAAACTCGACATCCCTATCAGGTGGAACACCTGGCAGTTCTTCTAGAAAGACATCCGGGAAGTCTCAGACTACCGGAATATCTTCAAGGTTTGGAAGGGGGTTGGTATTTAGGGAGTAAAGCTGGCGCTTGGCCACTCGAGTTAAGACATTGACTGTCTTGCCCGATGGGTGAGTAAGTTGAACAGTTCTAGTAGAACAATCAATCTTAGCATAATGGGCTGACATCCAGTCCATACCCAAGATGTTGTTTATGTCCGAGGACTTGAGAGCTATTAAAGATGCAAGGAAGACAAGTCTATCGACAAGAATTTCATTCCCATGGTTTACTCTAGAAGTTTGCCATTTGGAACCCGGAGTTTGAATTACCATGGAAGTGGGCATGTCACAGAATGTCGTGTTATGCAATCGAGCATAGCTCTCAAATATGAATGAATGAGATGCTCCAGTATCGAAAAGAACAGATGCCGGATGGCAATTAACAAGGAGCGTACCAAGGACGACGTTAGGATCATCATGAGCCTCCTCAGCTGAGACATAGTTGATATGGCCACATGTAGTGGTGGCTGGCTTGGCGTAGAATGTCTTTCCCGCTGGCTTACCACGGCCAACGGACTTTCCAGACTGGTTGGGGTTGTTGTTCTGGGGACACTCTCGACTGTAGTGACCCGGCTCTCTACACTTGAAACATGTCACAACATTGGGGCGTGGAGCAGCATTAGCAGTGGGGCCACCATAGGACTTAGGCGGTGCAAACTGCTGGTTGGGGCGAGGCGCCTCAAAGTATGGCCTCAGAATGAAACTGGGTTGCAGCGCTGTGCTTGGAATCCACACCCGGTGCTTCTGAGATCCAGAGCCAGATGAGGAGCCAAAATCAAGAGAGTGCTTGCGTGAAGGGTCATAGTTAGTTTGGCCTGTCTCAGCACTGATGGCTTTATTGACCAACTTCTGAAAAGAGGTGCACTCGTGCAGACGAAGATCATGGCGAAGCTCAGGGCTAAGTCCCTTGCGGAACCTTGCCTGCTTCTTAGCGTCTGTGGATACTTCTTCAGGAGCATAACATGCCAGATTCCCAAACTCACGACTATAAGCATCCACAGTCAGTCTGCCTTGGGAGAAATTGCAGAACTCTTCCCTCTTACGATCCATGAGACCTTCCGGGATGTGATGCTCATGGAAAGCCTCATTGAATTCAGCCCAAGTAGTGATTTGGCCGACCGGGTGCATAGCCTCAAAGTTTTCCCACCAAAGGCTAGCAGGGCCTTCGAGGTGATAGGAAGCATAGGTAACCTTATCAACTTCGGCTACGTTGGCAGAACGTAGCTTGTGGGTGATGCTACGAAGCCAGTCATCCGCGTCGAGGGGCTCGATGGAATGATTAAACTTTGGTGGGTACAACTTGATAAAGTCATTGATTGACACCAAGTCGTTTCGCTGATGGCGTGCAGTGTTCTGCTCAATCTGCTCCAGCAAGCGGTTAGTCTCACGCTTGTTTCTTTCTGCCTCCAGCATAACTTCGGCCAGAGAAGGCAGGTGAGGCAGATTCTCACCCTAGCTGCACTGGCTTCCCCCTGCTCCGGGGCAGCCGGGTTGCTGCGGGTGTTGACCATCCTAGGAAAAACAAGACAATGGTTTAGACAAGGATGGCATAATCGTGGCAAGGAAGTGCAGAATGTAATGGATAACATGGAATGCTGAGATGTTCATTGCACGACATGGTAATATAGAAACTGCCATATATATACCATTGGTCATCCACACCGTACATAGTTTAGTACAAGCCCAGGCTAGAGTACAACTACGGTGAAAGACATTACATCTCATCGGAGGCATTCCAAGCTCCTATACATTATTTTTCTACACCTCCGGAGCGTGATACACACCAAGTCATATCCCACGGTCACGCAGGACTGTGGAGAATACAATGATTACAGAACTAGTGAAACTACTACTAGCTCAGAAGGCTCCATAGTAATCCTCATAAAAGTCACCACCAAAGCCTAGAAGCGGAACATGATCATCTGGGAACAGAAGGTCCCGCGGAGCCTACGGACCATAGGGACTCGGATGTGGCCTTGGTCCCAATGGTGGCAGATGGGGACCACGAGGAGGGGTGATGCCTCCTACATCACGCCACTCCATACAATCTGGCAATCCAGACCGCACAGGGTACAGGTCCCTCAGGTCCATGTATCCTGCATGCACAGCAGGTGCAAACCAAGTCAAAGTGGCCCAGTGATCAGAACGAGAGTGGAAAAGCTCCATATGCAAGGCTCGATTTTCGCGGTCCTTATCCTCGAGCATCTCGGCAGTGGTGCGGAGCAGTGACTCCTCATGTGTAGAGTCATAGTACAAAGCCTGATAGTACCCCTGTGCTCTAGGGAGTGAGGCTGGCATGTAGCGAAAATCGGTGTTCTGAAGCAAGGCAGTCCTGGCTCGAATGATAGTCATCATTGAGTAAGCTGCATCCTGCATAGACATCTCAATAGTGACCCCAAGTCCATAAGAGAAGTGGAGGGGTTCAGTGGCTCCAGGATAAGAGGGATATATCCTGACGGTACAAAGGTACTAGCTCTGGTTGAAGTCTCGGAACTGCTCCTCGATGGTATATTCCGGATACCATCGATAGCCTGTCTCGACCATCACTCGAACCAACATGGCCGTGTGACCGGGTACATCGAGGCACCGGGTCAGACGAACCACTTGGTTCTGGGAACGGGTGGCCATCTGAAAGCACAAAATAATGCGAAGGCATTAGAATTTCCTAGGAGAAATCGGACAGCATAACAGCTGTAAATGCACAGAGAAAGATTTGAGACATTCACAACAGTTTGCAAAACCACTCAACAACATCATATCAAGGTTCTCGTTCAACTGACAACATACTAAAAGTAGTAGAAATTGTACTGAGGCTTGTAACAACAATCCTATAAGCTACTACGGAATAGTAACACGTGAACCTGATAGAGAGAAGAGAGCCTAGTCTTTAACCCACTTAGAATGAGAAGAGAATGACTCAGATCAGAGGGCATAAGATAAAGGAGTAAAAGATCCTTACGTTCCCTCCCAGAATCAATTCCCCTACATATAACTAAAGCGTTTCTAGACTCGACATCGACCAGTTTGGCTCATCGAACCTACAGGCAGTCCGGCTCTGATGCCAACGCTGTCAGGACCCCGATTCCAAGTCATATCGATCTAGCCGGTAACACCTCATATCACATTACGGCCTCACGCACGGTATCCCCACGGGTGTCGCCTTACCATGGCCCAGGACCCTTTGCGCCTTTTGGCTCACGTATCTGATAGTGTCGCTAGCATCCATATGACAGAGAACCTAGGCTGACATGGCTAGTCGTGAACCCAAAGCGGCACAGACCTATGGGGACAGGCATACATGAATCACATCGAGCATGTCGGTCAACAGCGTGTGAATCCGGGCTGTAGCACTGGGCTAACAGGACTCCGGGGAACCCGGGATGTAGCAGGCTAGGCAGGACTCCGGAAGTCACCGCGTGACATTTCCTCGAAGGGACAGACATAGGAACGAAGTGAAACACATGCCGGCCAGTCAAGTGTCCTGAGCAGTAGTGTTGGGCTAGCAGTACTCCGGTGAACCGGGCTGTAGCGGACTACTATGGCTCAAGGAGCACTAGACTACATTTCCCCATAAGAGAGGCTGCCAAGGATAAACAACTAGATTGTTGGATCCCACACATACCAAGCATTTCAATCATACACACAATATCCTCGATATGTGTAAATACAACATGGCATCACAACAAAACTCTACAACTCAAGTACTTTATTTAAAGGCTCCGGAGAGCCATACAAAACATGTTCATACAGGTAGGGGTGACACGACCCAACACTCAAGTCATACAAGCATACAAGCACACGCGGAAGCAAATATGTCTGGGTACAGACACTAGAAAGAAAGAAGGCTTGTCGAAGCCTTTCTATCTACATAGGCCCCTCCATGGCCAGAATCACCACCTGGGTGGCAAGTTACTCATCGACGTCGAGGTCTACGTAAAACCCATCGGAGGGGGTGGTGTTGTCGTCTGAAAACAGTAATTAAAGCAACATGAGTACAAAGGTACTCAGCATGTCTTACAACAAATCCTACTATACATGCTTATTCTCAAGAAGGTGGTGGAGTTATTGCAGCAAGCCAGCTTTGACTCTTGGCTAAGCTATCCTACGAGACACCACTGTAAAATAGTTTTCACACACGAGTCCACTAATCAGCAACACAATACTCCACCGGGGATCCTCCCTCGTCATCCTACGAGAGGGCCATCCTCGGTACTCACACTTATCTTGAGTCTTTTAGTAGTAACCATTAACTTGTCTATGAGCTGTATAGGCAACCAAGTAGTCCTTTACCGCGGACGCGGCTATTCGAATAGATGATGTTAACCCTGCAGGGGTGTACTTCTTCATACATGCTCTCACCACTTATCGTCGTTTACACGACATGTACTCGGCAACTTTCAAGCGGAAGCCCAACGAGGGTGTCGGCCACGGCCAACCTAAACACTCAAGTCTCTAGTCCAGGTTTATCGCCTATCTAGGTTCCATCCGCAGGGAGTCCGGCCGAGGTTTCCACATACGGCCCCGAACGATGTGAACAGGGTTCCCGAGACACCAAACGGGTGACTCGGTACACCGCGCCACGGTGTATCTACCGCATCATAGCCCACCCTAGGATCAGCGCTACGCACGACCGCCAACACATAACCTACAAACACCAGAAACTAATTGCAACTCCTGGACAGAGTACTAGGGTGATTAAGAAGCCGAGAGGGTCCATTGGTTTCGGGCCCAATGTATGGTAGTAACTGACTCTTGAATCACACATACAGATATCAGTTCTTAGGACGGCCTCAATGAAACAACCCACCATGTACTCCTACATGGCCTCTCATCGATACGTTTACCAAAACATGTTCAACACATCCCTCACATTACCAATGTAATCATTTCACTCTAGCCCATCACCCAGATGGACCAGACCTGACACAACTCTAAGCATAGCAGGCATAGCAAGGTAGGAAACATATACATGGCTCAATCAACTCCTACACATGCTAGTGGGTTTCATCTAGTTACTGTGGCAATGACAGGTCATGCAGAGGATAAGTGTTCAACTACCGCATCAATCAGTAGTTTGAAATGTTGTTGTCTTAATGCAGTAAATGAGAGCTGTAGCGAGAACATGGGATTGTGTCGATTTGATCAATGGGGCTGCTTGCCTGATGGAGTAGTAGTAGGGTACTGCCCTTCAGTTGGATACTCAGAAATATCCTCGGAGGCAGAACCTACCACGAAAGACACCACATAACAGAATCATCAGATGGCAATATGCAACAATATGATGCATGCTATGACATGGCAATATGAGGTGTCCTGCCTAATGTAATGTGAAACAAGTTGGTTTGGGTCCATTTGAATCAAAGATTCAAATGGAAGCTTATGTTCTTAACCCTTATAAGTGTATTAGCTTGTTTCACCTAAACAACAAGGTTAAAGTGCTTTGTCATGCATGAAACCTTTACGGATGCAAATATTGAATTTTTCTGATCAAATTTCATATATAAATCTTTGCATTTGGAGTTACAGATTAAAAGTTATGAATTTTTGAAGTTTGTAATATTTTCTGGAATTTCCTGTATAAGAATAATTCCAGTAATTGAATTATTACGTCAGCATTGCGTCAGGGTGACGTCAGCAGGTCAAAGGCGCAAGCCCAGGTCAAACCTGACCGGTGGGCCCCGTCTGTCAGTGTAACAACTAACTAACAGAGTTAGTTGGTGTTACGTTAGCACTAAACTAGGGTTGTTAGGGCCTGGGCCCACATGTCAGTGAGTCAACCTATTAACTGAAGTAATTAGCGTTAACTAATCTAATTCTAAATTAACCAGGGGCATGGCCCACACGTCAGTGACCCTGGGGGGGGGGGGTCAAACTGGGTCAACGGGGTCAAACTCGCCGGCATTTAGCCGCCGGTGAGGCCAGACGCGGCGGAGCAGCGCGGGTTTTGCACTCCGGTGACCAAATGGATGGCGGAGACCTCCTACGTGTAGCTGGGAGCAAGCCGCGTCGAGTGGTGGAAAAGGTTGGGCTCAGGGTCGCCGGAAACGACGCCAGCAACGAGCGTTGCGGCTGCCGAAGTTTGGGCGAGGTTGAACTAGTCGCTAGTAGGCACGGCGAGGAGCGTGCGGGGGTGCTACGGGCTCCTGCGAGTGCGTTGAAGATGATGACGTGTTCGATTGCGAGCCAACATGGCTGCGGCCACGACGGCGACGTGTGGTGGCGGCGGTGGGTGCGACCGAGCTTGGTGCGGTCGCTGCGGTGCTCAAGAAGGTAAACGGAGAGGATGGGGAGGTGGCTGAGCTCACGGGGGTCACGTCAAGGCAGTCGGCGAGGTCGGGGACAAGCTGATGCGGCGGGGATGGTGAAGGGGATCTCCGGTGGCCGGAGTTCGGGAAGACGGGGTCGGGGCGACTCCAGAGTGGGCGAGCACTCGGGGCTCGGCCTGCTCGACGTAGTCGACGACGGCGGAGCTCGTGGACACGATGGTGCAGCGCGAGGACGACGGAGGGCGCGACTACATTGATGGTGCGGTGGCAGGGGCGTCGGCCATGGTGTTAGAGGGTGAGGGAGAGAGAAAGGGGGAGAATGGGTGTGTCTACGGGGTCGGGACGACAACGTGGAGCTCGCCCAAGGTCCCACGGGCGCGAGCGTCAAGCAGGTGGCGCGGTGGCGAGCTCTCGCGCGCCGGCGTCACCTCCCTGCCTACCTGGCGGGGACGAAGCGGCTGGCTGGCACGGGCCATCACAGTGCTGGGCCTCCAGGTGGGCCGGCTGGTGGCTTTGCCAGGTTAGTTTCCTTTCTCTCTCTTTTTCTGTTTTTTTTATTTATTCTGTTTTGTGTTTTGAAATAGTAAAAGTACTATTTCATTTAGGAAAACCCTGAAAATATTCAGAGGCACATTTGAAAATATTCTCAACAGCCTAAAAATACTTTCAGTATTATTTGGGCATTTTAAAATATTTATAGGATTTAAATTGCCCAAATGCAAATAGTAATGAATTAATCCAATGACCTTATAATGTCCTAGAAAAGTGTGCACCATTTTTGTCAAAGGTTTTAACCCAAAACAAAAAGGGTGGACTTTTTAGAAGGGCATTTCAGGTTCATTGAAAAAGTTTGTAGTAAACCCTAGTTGTTCCAGGGGGGGTGCTGGGGGTTCTGTCATCCCCATTTCAGTTTTCTGGGAAATTAAACATGATGCAACACTCTAATGCATGAACTAGCTAGGGTGTGACGTAAGTGAACAACCAGACATGCGCTAAATTATCGGAAACGTGTGAGAGTGTACAAATAAAGAATTTTAATTTCAATTATCGGAAAGGTTTGAGAGTATGTACAGTTTGTCCTCTCTCAATAATTATGGTTTGTTGTGTTTGGCCTAAACTTGGTCAAACTTTACAAAGTTTGACTTCAGTCAAATCTAATATGTTGAGTACATAAAAATGGAGGGCTACTACATCCATCTGGGTTTTTAGTCCACACCATTTTTTTAATCAAAGTTAATAATTGGACAAATAAAATTACAGGGGAGCTGAAGACAAAGTTGTGAGAAGGCTTAGAAATCAATACAAAACTTATGCTCATAGTGCCAACGTCGATCCTTCTTCGAGGAAACATTTGGTTCATAGACAATTGTGTGATAAAAGTGCACCAACGTGAAAGATGACAACGTCTCAAACGCAACCAAGGTGAACTGATGAAGGATATCATCTTTGTGGGTAACAAGCAAAGAGCACTAATGGAAGATAGCTTGTTTTTTCGTGGAAAATTGATCAGCTTCACCAGCCGACGCAACCATGAGGCGCAACCATGAGCATTGATAGGTCATCATGGTGATGCATCATCCATTTGGCATCAAGTTTGGGTGAGGAGCCTATGAAGTTCGACAAATCCTCACTGTGGTCTGTTTCTTCTCATTAATCAAGCTCAAGGAAGGAAGAACCACATGGCAGAGGACAGTGAGGTGGAACAACAATGGCTGTCCAATTTTGTGCAGTTCCACTAAAATTGGGGAAGACATGCCTGGGTATGGAGATACGCATTGCTGTTTGCAAAAATATAAAAAAGGGATATAGTGTTGTTACTTTGTTTTGGCAGTGGTACAAAATTAACAACGACATCTCAATTGTCATTAAAAATTAATGACAAGTACACCAACAAACAGAAGCATCATGATTATCTTGATGGGAACTAAACTAGGATACCCGAGAAAAAAACATTTCTTCATTTAACCAGTGATAGTATTAGATTAGCAGCAGCAATAGGAGCATAGGGACAATGACCGCACAACCACCATGTACTTTTTGTCGAAACAACACGTATACCTCCACCGAGGCATAAATCAGGATAACTTTTCGAGTGGCATTTCCTCTATAATAGTAGGTGATGTTGGACCAGCCGATGAACCCCAGCTACTATACATGGGGAGCTGGGGAGTAGTCGCATAGAAGAAAACCCGCATGCAGCAACCTGGGGAGCTGGACCAGTACAAGAAGTTATACCTCAGGTGGGCGAGATGTCGCTTAGGCGGGCGGGCGGGATATACCCACACGACGGCAGTGAACAAGGGCGCGGAGGACATTCATCCGCGCCAGTGCCGGCTCCGAGAGGACGGTGCGCATCAGCTTCCTCCATCGCCGACGGTGACAACGTCAACGCTACACCTCCTCACCTCCCGCATCAGATGGGATTCGTCCGGATCTGTGACCACCGGTGAGGAGAGAGATAGAGCTGACACTGTCATCTTGTGTTGATATGGAGAGGGTGAGAGAGCGAGACGCGAGAAACCCTATCAAACAAGAGGCTATATATACAATGGAGTAAAAAAATCGAGACCGACTGCCTTGAAGCTACAAATATGGTGAGGATTAGAAATGAAGATCTTGATAGATCTCGATTTGGTTTTTTGGTGTGGGAGATTAGATCTCTCATGGCACTCCGAAATACTTGTATTGCTCATGTTCAATGACACAACAACATTGTCAGTCACACTTTAGCTCATTATGGTAGGACTAGTGGTCGTATCGCTGTTTGGCTTGGTTCAGGCCCTGATGGCATTGTCGAACTTTGTAACTCCGAGTGTAGCCTGGCTACGTGAGTAATACAAGTTTGTTCCCGCAAAAAAAACATAGACATGCATATCCGTGTTTAGGTAAAATTCCATCTCCATCTCCATCCCCAATCATATTTGTCCAACTGGCACATTATTTACGTTGTTAATTATATATGCAGCAATATTAACGCACATCATCTCTTGTTTGCGGGCGTCCGGACCGCTGCCACGCCCGCTCCTGACCAACCCGAACCATTTTCATCACCCGTGCATGCTTCCCGCTCGAGACAGTCAGTGCTGCATTCATGCCCGGCCAGAGCGGACGCAACCTCTCATGGGCGCCGGCATTGAAGCGGCGCGCCGGCCGAGAGAGCATCGCCCGCGCCGCTTCCTGGTGCATGCGACTGCTCCGCATTCAAAGGTCACAATAGAAGGCCACAACATGCATGTAAAAAGTTCTTGGGAGTCTGTGCTACAGCTAGCTGTCCTCCCCCAACTCGTCAATCTCTTCCAGTAGTGCGAGTACTCCATGGCATGATACATCGACAAGAAGGCGGGAAAGTAATCGTATACTCGGTTTGCGGTGAGTGGCATGCAGAGCGATCATGTGGGGTGGAGGCGTGGAGGAGGGTGAGACAGGAACGCGACAGATGTGATTTAAGCATTGGTTTTGCTCGATGGCGCGATCCAACGAAACGAAATGTTGGTTTCTCTCCGTTTCCATTTTTTCTCCAAAAAAACGGAAACTTTCCACTCCATTTTCATTCCTACACCAAGGTTTCCCCGTTACAACATTCCATCAAATACAAAGGAAAACTAACACGGATGCTGATGCATCTCAATGATTCACAGATCATAACCAATTTTACTTCACAACTGAAGACAAAAGTCGTGAGAGCGTATACAAAATAAAAACTACTGATGGGGTGACTACGAATTAAACCCTAAACCCTAAACATGATTTAATTTCCTAGCTAGGTAGAACCTATCGAAGGAAGGACGACTGGCACTCTCGGATCATATGATGCTTTTGTGCAGTTCCACTAAAATCGAGCTAAGCATCCCTGATGGCAAAGATATTGAAGAAGTGTGATTAGAATAACAATACTGGCACTAGTTCATGAGACATAAACGCATCACAAATAGAAGCCGGTAGAAGTAGAGAAAGATCGACATGGAGATGGAGCTACGTGGGGAGCTGCGGTAGTGGAGCAAGCCGGATCCAAAAGGAAGATGTACTACTACATGGGACGTCGGGCTGTAGTTGGAAGGGCGGTTGGGACGCGCCGACTGTGGGTTTTCTCCCTCGCCTATGTCGACGACGTCTACGCAAAACATTGTTCCCTTCCCTCGGCGGCGGGATTAGGCCGGATATGTGACCAGCTATAAAGCCCTCAATGCGGCTATATCTCCCACGTGTTGAAGCACGACTTAGAGGCATAACTGCAATGAAAGGAATGTCGCAAGTGAGATAATCTTCACACAACCCATGTATTACATAAGGGAAATAGATACATAGTTGGCTTACAATTGCCACTTCACGCAATACATGAATATAACATTACATCATCCAGATACACACAAGGTCCAACTACGGAATCAAAATAAAAGAAGACTACCCCAAATGCTACACAGATCCCCGATCGACCCCAACTGGGCTCCACTACTGATCAACTAGAACAAAACAACAGAAAGGAAAAGATCTTCAACGAGCTCCTCTTTGAGCTTGGTTGCGTCACCTGCACGATATCATCGGCACCTGCAAACTGGTTTTGGAAGTATCTGTGAGTCACGGGGACTCGGCAATCTCACACCCTCGCGATCAAGACTATTTAAGCTTATATGTAGGGTAAAGGTATGAGGTGGAGCTGCAGCAAGCGGCTAGCATATATGGTGGCTAACAAACGCAAATGAGAGCGAGAAGAGAAGGCAAAAGCTCGATCGAACAACTATGATCAAGACGTGATCCTAAAACAACCTACGTCAAGCATTACTCCAACACCGTGTTCACTTCCCGGACCCCGCCGAGAAGAGACCATCATGGTAACACACGTGGTAGATGTATTTTAATTAAGGTCAACTTCAGGTTTTCTACAACCAGACATTAACAAATTCCCGTCTGCCCATAACCACGGGCACGGCTTTCGAAAGATCAAACCCTGCAGGGGTGTCCCAACTTAGGCCATCACAAGCTCTCACAGTCAACGAAGGATATTCCTTCTCCCAAGACAATCCGATCAGACTCGGCATCCCGGTTACAAGATATCCTCGACAATGGTAAAACAAGTCCAGCAACACCGCCCGAATGTGCCGGCAAATCCTGATAGGAGCTACACATATCTCGTTCTCAGGGCACACTTAGATTGTCCAAACTTCCGGTAGGCCAACCCATAGTTGCCTCTGGTGGCCACCGGGCTGACAAGGTGGACCAACACTCAGAGGAGCACTGGCACGGGGGGTTTAAATAAAGATGACCCTTAAGTCCGCGAAACCCGAGGGAAAAAGAGGCTAGGTGGCGAATGGTAAAACCAATGTTGGGCATTGCTGGAGGAGTTTTATTCAAGGCGAACTGTCAAGGGGTTCCCATTATAGCCCAACCGTGTAAGGAACGCAAAATCCGGGAACATAACACCAATATGACGGAAACTAGGGCGGCAAGAGTGGAACAAAACACCAGGCATAAGGCCGAGCCTTCCACCCTTTACCAAGTATATAGATGCATTAATTAAATAAGAGATATTGTGATATCCCGACAAAATATCCATGTTCCAACATGGAACAAACTCCAATCTTCACCTGCAACTAACAACGCTATAAGAGGGGCTGAGCAAAGCGGTAACATAGCCAAACAACGGTTTGCTAGGACAAGGTGGGTTAGAGGCTTGGCTTAACAATATGGGAGGCATGATATAGCAAGTGGTAGGTATCGCAGCATAGGCATAGCAAAAGAGTGAGCAACTGGCAAGAAAAGATATAAGTGATTTCGAGGGTATGGTCATCTTGCCTGAAATCCCGCGAGGAAGAAGAACAAGTCCATGAAGAAGACAAATGGACATAGTCGAATGGTTCCTCACAAACGCGACGTTATCGAAACCAACCCGAAGAAGCAACACCGGAAAGAAGCACACGACATAGTAAACAACCAACACATGAACATGGGATGATATGCGGGATGCGGTATGCGGTGCATATGAAAGATTTAGAAAAGAATGAATGAACCTGGCCTCAACTTGGAAAACCAAGAGTGCCACTGGAAAGAGGAGTTGATTTCGGTTGAAATCAATATAAAGATCACCGGAATCGGATGCACGGTTTGGAAATGGCAAGCAAAACAAATATGGCACCGGTCTGCGATTAACAACAAGTGGGCAACTAAATGCATCAAGATAAATATGCTACAGCACTCAAACATGACAACAAAATACATGGCAGGGATCCACTCAAGATGCTTGACAAAAGATGAACACTGAGCTACGGCTAATTCACTCATTAACAGGTTCAAACAAGCATGGCAAAAAATGCAAAAGATAACAGGTTTCAGACTTAGTGAAAATTAACAGCATGTCAGGAATTTATCATCAGGAAGCAATGTTTGGAGCACGAAAACTACATAGCATGCACACATTAATCATGGCAAAAATGACAAAAGGCCATTTGCTGAAACAGAACTGACATAATCATCACATAGCCCTCTTCCAATAGCATTTCGGGCATCAAGATGAGCTCAAATGAAAAATGATGCGATGAGATGAAATGATGTACTCGTCGAGACTAACATTTTGATATGCTACGCGCACGAATCGGAGCTACGATGAGGAAGTTATGATGCGACAAAGTATGCATAAAATTACTGGGACTTGGATGAAATTTAGACCTCTCCGAGAAAGTCAACCCGCGACGGAGACGTGCAGGACGGAGAGATCCGGATCTGGACGGGACGTTTGGTTGAAAGGAGTGGTGGATCTAATCCACCTTCCTCAGATCCGGCCGGAACAGAGCTCCGGCGAGCTCGAAGGCCGGCGATGTAGCAGCGGGGCGGCGCCGGAGGGAGGCAAGGCGATGCCCGGACGGCGAAGGAGGTCTGGCAGGGCGGTGGCGGAGGCAGTGGCCGGAGCAACGCGGGCGGGGCGTGGCCGGCGGCGAGCGTAGCGGCGAGACGGCAGGAAGGCGCGCCGGCCGAGGGTGGCGGGCGACGAAGGACGGCGGCGGGGCGATTTGGCGGAGTAGCGGCGAGGTCCTGCGGCAGCGCCGACGAGGACGGTGAAGCACGCGGCGAGCCAGCGCGGGAGTCGCTGCCTCGGGCGCTGCAGGGCGCAGACGGCGGCACGGGGCACCGGGCCGGGAGGGCCGAGCGCGGGCCGCGGCGGGCCTCGGCGGCGCGCGGGAGAGGAGAGAGAGGCGGCGACACATGGCGTACCATGAGTGGTTGCGGGCGAAGCAGTGGCTGATGTGGCGTCCTCTGATAGGCCGGAGTGAGGTGGCGGTGGCGGTGGACATTGTCCAGCGCTGAGAAGAAATGTCCGGCGGCGCGCGGAGAAGGAAGTTAGGGTTTCATCTGCGCGAAAATTCCGGGAGGGACACATATTTATAGGTAGAGGGAGATAGGAGTGTCCAAATGATGTGCGGTTTTCGACCACACGATCGTGATCGAACGACCTAGATGATGGAAGGGGTTTAGGTGGGTTTTGGGCCACTTTGGAGGGGTGTTGGGCTGCAACACACACGAGGCCTTTTCGGTTCCTCAGTTAACCGTTGGAGTATCAAACGAAGTCCAAATGACACGAAACTTGACAGGCGGTCTAGAGGTAGTAAACCAAGGCCACATGACAAGTCTCGGTCCAATCCGGAAATGTTTAACACCCACACACGAAAAGAGGTAGAAAGGGACAACGGGTGACATAGGAGCGCCGGATTGCAAAACGGACAACGGAAAAAATGCTCGAATGCATGAGACAAACATGTATGCAAATGAAATGCACATGATGACATGATATGGAATGCATGACACGCAATCAATGACAAGGCAACAACAACGAATAACTGGAGGACACCTGGCACATCGGTCTCGGGGCGTTATAACACTCCACTACGAGAGGATCTCGTCTCGAGATCTAGAATGGCACCGGAGGGAAAACGGAAGAGTAAGAGAAGAGGTAAAACTAAGTTGCTTCTTTGACAACCAAGTGAAACCAAAGAACCTCGAAAAGGTTAAGCCATTTTGAGAAAAGAATACAATGGAGATAAATGAAGTTGATAATCTCCGTCGGAAAAGAGGAACAAGGAAGAACAAATTCGGACAACACTCCAGTAGAAAAGAGATATGAAACTTGATAAGATGAGAGAACTTGAGTAGAGGGCACAACACTCCGGTTAAATGGATAAGCAAAAGAAAGAAACATGATCTTGACAAAACAAGCTGATGGGTCGAAGAGAGCAACATCACAATGCCTCCGGAAGAAATGAAAGAATGGAAATGGAATGAACGGAGGGAAAGCAAGATCTTGGGGAGAGCATGCTAACAACAAATGCTAGAATTGAGTAGTTGGATTAACAACAACGAAAAGGATAAGCTTGTAGTGGGCTTATGGAAAACATCTCAAAACTAAGGTGAAATTCTGCCACTTATGAAAAACAATAGATTGGATTGATAATAACAAGGAGACGAGAAACTTACATCACCGGGAGGATAAATGAAGGGCTTGGGTCATTTATAAGAACCATAATTAGCAACAGTCCTTAGGGATGGCTTTAGGTGAAATATAACCCAAGATAACTCCAACGAAGAGGTAGATGGATTTAAGATATCTCATTCTTGACAACATGTGAATCATGAAACATGAACTCAAATTATGAAGAATGACATAGCACCATCTCAAAAGATGAGTTAAAAAGAATTGGTCTTTGAGATGCAAGATGAAGAATGCTTGAGCTCCTCTGAAAAGAATGTAGATGAACACTTCAAGAAGGAATTAAATCCTTGAAGAACCATCATGCAGAACCTTCATGAAGAAATCCAGTAATAAAAGGATGATAGAAAGAAAGGGAAGTTGATAATATAAGGTGGATCCTTGAAATGATTAAATTAGCTTCACGACGAAATAAAATGCGAACTTGGAACTCCGGAAGAAAAGACAAGCATTTTGAACTGAGAATGTGATATGATGAACCACTTCGGAAAGAAAAAATAAGATCACTTGGATGAAACAAAAATAAGAATTATGTTATGCGTATCCTTCACCAATTTAATTGATGACGAGCAAATGGATTTGGCACACAACTTATTCTCGTAGCAAGGATTGAGAGAGATATAGCGCAAACTTGAGAAGGTCTTCAACGATCCACCGGAAGGGTGAAACAAGGAATAAATTGATATGATAAAGAAGGAAGGGAAAACTCTTCTTCAGTCTTCAAATGTTGAGAATGACAATGAGAAACACCACCATGAATTATTCAGACACTCCGGAAGAATCAAAATCGAAAGAAGTTGAGCCAACGATTAAAAGAATTTGACAGATCTTGGAGAAATACCTATGACTGATGATAATTCATTCTTACGTCATACTTGAAATGAATTTAGGATAGCTTCGGGAAAATAAGAAAAGTCAGGTAAGATCCTGGAAAAAGACCTATGGGTTAGGGCCCACTCAAAAGAAACACCTTAGAACGTTTTAAAGAGAGAGATTGCACCGATTGAATTTAATCACTTGAATGAGATAACATCCTCGAAAGAGCTTGAACGAATGTAGAGTAGAAACACGAATCTTCGAGATATCTTGAGCACTCCGGAACAATTGAATAGTGAGAAGTGGAAGATTAAGAGGTGCACCGGCATGAGAAGGCATTTGAAACAAGGAAAAAGATATATGAACAACAAAGCTTGAATTGGTTCCACCAGAGAAGAAAGAAAATGAATAATGATGAACTTGAGGTTCGGTTAGGATCTTCATGAGAATCACCGGATAAGAACATTGACGGAAAAGGAATGGAGAGGCTTCACATGAATAAGATGGATACTTGATGAAGAAATCTGAATCCTTCAAGAAAAAACAAGGGTGGGAGGGCGGGAAAAACAAAGACAACTTGGGACGGATGAAACAAACAACATTGAGAAGAACTGATAATTGATCTTGCGGATGTTGAGATGATCGGATCCACTTGAAAAGAAACATGCCGGTTGAGAAGGATTGACATGACAATCTCGATGATCAAGAAGGATTAGTATCCACATAGGAACATGAGAACACCGCTTAGGAAAAAGGTATGGGATCACACTTGACTTCGAAGCAACTTGAATACCACAACTCAAAACAAAACAAAAGGATTGGCTTGCAGAATAAGCCGGAGCAAACATATGATACAGATTTCATCTGAAGTTTTCGTGGTGCGGCCTACACGGGCTCGATCGTACAGCACCATCATGTAAAAGGCAGTGCACATGACATACGAAGCGTCCCCGAGTCAGCATAGCCAAGGACTCTTTAAGACACAACGAGACCACTGTAAAACCAACCGTGGATAGGTGGACCACTAGACGTCGAACCCCAATTTCATATCATACATCTGTCAGAAAGATAGCCTAAGAGCTACTTGAATTCCCACTTATAAACTCCCGAAACTTTCTAGTTATGCAATTAGGTGTTGGGGATACAGGCGAAGCATAATATCTCACCTTAAACTAGCAAATCCTACATCCAGCTGTATCCATCCTTCAACACATAACAAGAGAAACCTTCGGAAATCGTTTATCTCAACCTTCGAAAAGCATCCATTATACGAGTTATGGCGATACTCCCGAACTCCCGCCCCAGTACTGGGTGGCGTCGAGGTTATCTCACCAACAACTGCATAAAAGAGATTTTCGATGTCGGCGAAACTCAGGTATTCCAGAACTGCAACGATAAAATTGTGACGACAACACCTCGGAGCTCAACTCCCCGGGACACTGCCACAACCCCTGAATGTTAGGAGGCACCAAGAACAATGTTCTCGTCACAAATCGATCGGAACGATTCCAAGATACCCACGTGATCCTAAATTGTTTTTAGTGAAATTTGAGAAGACAAGAGTCAAAACTCTACGTCAGGATGCCTCACTAGAGCGACGAAGGGACTAAGGAGTAAAAAGAAGTCCTACTCTCCGATATATAATTCCTAAATGACTCAAAACATTTTTCTAGACTCAACAACGCCAGCGATTCAATCAAGCAGGGGGCTCCTAAAGTCGGGGAAGGCTCTGATACCAACTTGTAACGCCCTCGATGCGGCTATATCTCCCACGTGTCGAAGCATGACTTAGAGGCATAACCACATTGAAAGCAATGTTGCAAGTGAGGTAATCTTCACACAACCCATGTATTACATAAGGGAAAGAGATACATAGTTGGCTTACAATCGCCTTTTCACGCAATACATGAATATAACATTACATCATCCAGATACACACAAGGTCCGACTACGGAACCAAAAATAAAAGAAGACTACCCCAAATGCTACACAGATCCCCGATCGACCCCAACTGGGCTCCACTACTGATCAACTAGAACGAAACAACAGAAAGGACAAGATCTTCATCGAGCTCCTCTTTGAGCTTGGTTGCGTGACCTGCACAATATCATCGGCACCTGCAAACTGGTTTTGGAAGTATCTGTGAGTCACGGGGACTCAGCAATCTCACACCCTCGCGATCAAGACTATTTAAGATTATAGGCAGGGTAAAGGTATGACGTGGAGCTGCAGCAAGTGGCTAGCATATATGGTGGCTAACATACGCAAATGAGAGCGAGAAGAGAAGGCAAAAGCTCGGTCGAACAACTATGATCAAGACGTGATCCTAGAACAACCTACGTCAAGCATTACTCCAACACCGTGTTCACTTCCCGGACCCCGCCGAGAAGAGACCATCATGGTAACACACGCGGTAGATGTATTTTAATTAAGGTCAACTTCAGGTTTTCTACAACCGGACATTAACAAATTCCCATCTGCCCATAACTACGGGCACGACTTTCGAAAGATCAAACCCTGCAGAGGTGTCCCAACTTAGCCCATCACAAGCTCTCACAGTCAACGAAGGATATTCCTTCTCCCAAGACAATCCGATCAGACTCAGCATCCCGGTTACAAGACATCCTGGACAATGGTAAAACAAGTCCAGCAGCACCGCCCGAATGTGCCGACAAATCCTGATAGGAGCTGCACATATCTCATTCTCAAGGCACACTCAGATTGTCCAAACTTCTGGTAGGCCAGCCCAGAGTTGCCCCTGGTGGCCACCGGTGGCTGACAAGGTGGACCAACACTCAGAGGAGCACTGTCCCGGGGGGTTTAAATAAAGATGACCGTTGAGTCCGCGGAACCCAAGGGAAAAAGAGGCTAGGTGGCGAATGGTAAAACCAATGTTGGGCATTGCCGGAGGAGTTCTATTCAAGGCGAACTGTCAAGGGGTTCCCATTATAACCCAACCATGTAAGGAACGCAAAATCCAGGAACGTGACACCGATATGACAGAAACTAGGGCGGCAAGAGTGGAACAAAACACCAGGCATAAGGCCGAGCCTTCCACCCTTTACCAAGTATATAGATGCATTAATTAAATAAGAGATATTGTGATATCCCAACAAAATATCCATGTTCCAACATGGAACAAACTCCAATCTTCACCTGCAACTAACAACGCTATAAGAGGGGCTGAGCAAAGCGGTGACATAGCCAAACAACTGTTTGCTAGGACAAGGTGGGTTATAGGCTTGGCTTAACAATATAGGAGGCATGATATAGCAAGTGGTAGGTATCACAACATAGGCATAGCAAAAGAGCGAGCAAATAGCAAGCAAAGATAGAAGTGATTTTGAGGGTATGGTCATCTTGCCTGAAATCCCGCAAGGAAGAAGAACGAGTCCATGAAGAAGACAAATGGAAGTAGTCAAACGGTTCCTCACAAACGCGACGTTATCGGAACCAACCCGAAGAAGCAACACCGGAAAGAAGCACACGACATAGTAAACAACCAACACATGAACATGGCATTATATGCGGGATGCGGTATGCGGTGCATATGCAAGATTTAGAAAAGAATGAATGAACCTGGCCTCAACTTGGAAAACCAAGAGTGCCACTAGAAAGTGGAGTTGATTTCGGTTGAAATTGATATAAAGATCACCGGAATCGGATGCACGGTTTGGAAATGGCAAGCAAAACAAATATGGCACCGGTCTGCGATTAACAACAAGTGGCCAACTAAATGCATCAAGATAAATATGCTACAGCACTCAAACATGACAACAAAATACATGGCAGGGATCCACTCAAGATGCTTGACAAAAGATGAACACTGAGCTACGGCTAATTCACTCATTAACAGGTTCAAACAAGCATGGCAAAAAGTGCAAAAGATAACAGGTTTCAGACTTAGTGAAAATTAACAGCATGTCAGGAATTTATCATCAAGAAGCAATGTTTAGAGCACGAAAACTACATAGCATGCACACATTAATCATGGCAAAAATGACAAAAGGCCATTTGCTGAAACAGAACGGACATAATCATCGCATAGCCCTCTTCCAACAGCATTTCGGGCATCAAGTTGAGCTCAAATGAAAATGACGCAGTGAGATGAAATGATTTACTCGTTGATACAAACATTTTGATATGCTACGCGCACGAATCGGAGCTACGATGAGGAAGTTATGATGCGACAAAGTATGCATAAAATTACTCGAACTTGGACGAAATTTAGACCTCTCCGAGAAAGTCAACCCGGGACGGAGACGTGCGGGACGGAGAGATCCGGATCTGGACGGGGTATTTGGTTGAAAGGAGGGGTGGATCTGATCCACCTTCCTCGGATCCGGCCAGAACGGAGCTCCGGCAAGCTCGAACGCCGGCGATGTAGCAGCGGGGCGTCGCCGGAGGGAGGCGAGGCGATGTCTAGACGGCGGAGGAGGTCTGGCAGGGCGGTGGTGGAGGCGGTGGCCGGAGCAGCGCGTGCGGGGCGTGGCCGGCGGCGAGACGGCAGGGAGGCGTGCCGGCCGAGGGCGGCGAGCAACGACGGACGACGGCGAGGCGATCTGGCGGAGCAGCGGCGAGGTCCTGCGGCATCGCCGGCGAGGACGGCGAAGGACGTGGCGAGCCAGCGTGGGAGGCGCGGCCTCGGGCGCTGCAGGGCGCGGACGGCGGCGCGGGGCGCCAGCCGAGCATGGGCCGCGGCGGGCCTCGGCGGCACGCGGGAGAGGAGAGAGAGGCGGCGACACATGGCGCATCGTGAGTGGATGCGGGCGGAGCAGCGGCTGATGTGGCGTCCTCTGATAGGCCGCAGTGAGGTGGCGGTGGCGGTGGACATTGTCCCGCGCGGAGAAGAAATGTCTGGCGGCGCGCAGAGGAGGAAGTTAGGGTTTCATCTGCGTGAAAATTCCGGGAGGGACATATATTTATAGGTAGAGGGAGCTAGGAGTGTCCAAATGAGGTGCGGTTTTCGGCCACGCGATCGTGATCGAACGACCTAGATGATGGAAGGGGTTTTGGTGGGTTTTGGGCCACTTTGGAGGGGTGTTGGGCTGTAACACACACGAGGCCTTTTCGGTTCCTCGGTTAACCGTTGGAGTATGAAACGAAGTCCAAATGGCATGAAACTTGACAGGCGGTCTACCGGTAGTAAACCAAGGCCACATGACAAGTCTCGGTCCAATCCGGAAATGTTTAACACCTACACACGAAAAGAGGTGGAAAGGGACACGGGGTGACATAGGAGCGCCAGATTGCAAAACGGACAACGGGAGAAATGCTCGTATGCGTGAGACAAACATGTATGCAAATGAAATGCACATGATGACATGATATGGAATGCATGATACGCAAGCAATGACAAGGCAACAACAACGGATAACTAGAGGACACCTGGCACATCAGTCTCGGGGCGTTACACCAGCGGTGTGGCCACCATCGTTCTATGCTTGTGAAGAGAGCAATCCAAGCAAGCAGGCTTGTAGCTTAGGCTCCCGCTAGTGTATATATAGTGGTTTTCTTTTTCTCTCAATATCAACAATTTTATATTGTGTACGTGTCATTGAAGAGTGAAATGATGGTTGCTTCTTCCGACTAACTTACTGTGTGATTTGACTGCTCCTTAGTGGCCCCTACACGTACCCCCTACATGTATGACCGTTCCTGAGTCTCACTTGTACTTATCTCTATTTTCTTGCATGCCACGTGAGTAGACATGATGCGCATACAGGAATTTTGTTACTGCACGTTGTTACGTATAGTACTGTACTACTGGTACCTACTCCCTCCTTCCGGTTCACTACTGGTACTCCCTCCGTCCTAGCTTATTGGTCCCCTTTGTACTCAATTCATGGGCTCGTTTTCCTCAAGAAATTGTCTTTACCAACGTATTAATATCGGGAATGCATGCGTGAACAACAAGTGATTAAACCTTGCATGCAACGTTTTGACAAAGCATTGACTTATGAACATGTGAATGTAAGGGACTACAACCTCGTGCATGCATGCAACAGTCACACGTACACATGGACGCAAAAACGAGCACGACGCCCTAATGCATGCATGTCTGAGCACATGACGGAACACACACGGTCACACTCAAGTGCTCAACCTACACGTGCATGCACACACATACTCAGCCAGGGTGAGCTAGTGACAGTATAAACATCGGAAAATGTATATATTGAGCGCAATGAGCGTATTATGAAGTCCACTGACTGTATTTTTACAAATATACTGTGATAGATAGTGTATTTTTCTCATTTGAAATTAAGCCATATTAACCGGAAAGGAGGCAGTATGGACTAGCATTACTTTGCCGTGTCCTGTCAACTTGTCGAACGAGGAGAAGCTTGCAGGACATGAGAAACTTGCGCGCGGTGGCTCGCAAGACATGGAGAAACTTTTGACTAATGCAAGCTCTCCCTCGCTCAGGCGGTGGATGCGCAACAGTTAATTTTAGTGCCAGATTGCCAAAAGCATACACTATACTAGTACTTGTATTATCATTCGACTTCCCAAAGAGGCAAACAGCCAAGCGCAAAGTTTACTAGTACTAGTACTACTACTATAGAGGCATGTACTATACTATACTAGGAACCAGATGGAGGAGCGTCTGCACTCTTATTATATTTTAAAAATGTGATAAAGCAATCTTCAACACATTTGGTTCTCTTCGAGGGTTCTCGCATGTGATAATGGAAGTTGATTGCATGGAACTCTCGCCACAATTCTCGCTTAATTTTGGCTTAGATCCTTTTACAAATAGGAGCACTCGGTAATATTTCCTCTGTTTTTTGTTATTCAGCATGTAAATAGGTAAGCAAACCTTGGGGCGCATCTTTGTGCGAAAAGTGCTTGCTGCACTTTGAATGTGGCCGAGAGCTGGCTTGATGAAACACCTCGCTTCCTTCCATTTTTTGCGGGGTACCTCGCTTCCTAGTGACCAGTCTCTTGCCTGATCGTCCTAAGAATGCTTATATATGAATAAAGCTCTCTCATTTACCTGCAAAAAAGATTAAGCCATATTAATCGGAAAGGAGGGAGTATGGACTAGCACTACTTTTTGGTGTGTCCCGTCAACTCGCAGAAGGAGGAGAAGCTTGCAGGACAAGGTGAAGCTCGCTTACGCCTTTTGACTAATGCAACCTACCCTTGCCTAGGCAGTGGACATGCAACAGTTCATTCGGTGTCAGATTGCCACAGGCATACACTATAGTACCCAACATGCCTAGTGACCGTTAGGAATTTCGGTGGGACTGACATGCAACTCGGTAGGACCGATTCGGTTAGGGTTTGGGCATAACGTAATCTCGGTGAGACCGATTGCACAAACTCGGTGAGACCGAATTTGGCAATAAGCTAACCAGAGAGTTGGTCAAGCAAACTCGGTGGGACCGACTCACTCTTTCGGTGAGACCGAAAAGTTACAAGAAGGAAACATAGAGTTTACATTGCAATCTCGGTGGGACCGATTCGCTCTTTCGGTGAGACCGAAAAGTTACGATAGGGAAACAGAGAGTTTGCAATCCCATCTCGGTGAGACCGAGATCCTTATCGGTAGGACCGAATTGCTAGGGTTTGGCAGTGGCAAATGACAAGTGAAACTCGGTGGCGCCGGATTGAAAGAATTGGTATGACCGAGTTTGGCTTAGGGTTTAGGTCATTTGTGGATATGGGAAACTAGCTGAGGATTTTGGAGCATATCATTAAGCACATAAAGCAAGAGGCTCATTAAGCAACACCTCATCCCTCCTTGATAGTATTGGCTTTTCCTAAAGACTCAATGTGATCTTGGATCACTAAAATATAAAATGAAGAGTCTTGAACTTTTGAGCTTGAGCCAATTCTTTGTCCTTAGCATTTTGAGGGTTCCACTTTCACATCCATGCCATGCCAATCATTGAGCTTTCCTGAAATAATCATCTTGAAATATCATTAGCTCAATGAACTATATGTTGTTATGAATTACCAAAACCACCTAGGGATAGTTGCACTTTCAATCTCCCCCTTTTTGGTAATTGATGACAACATATAGATCAAAGCTTCGACAAATTATAATAATCATGAAATGCATTGTCGCTTTGAGAAGTATGTGATAAGTAAGAGCTCCCCCTAAATTTGTGCATATTTAGAATTTGCTTTGGACTGCAAATGCACAAGGAGTTAGAGTCATGGGTTACTCTTCCATGTCAGATACATCTTGGTGGAGCGCTCAAAAATGATAAGATTGAAATACATGCACTCATCACCAAGAATAGTGAGTGATCACATAAGATAGATAGAATAATAATAGCATTAAGCAAACATTAAGTGTAGCTTATGATCAAACACATGATCATCGATGTCTCACAGACATAAGGATGTAGTATCTCACACACAAGCAAACAAAGTTCGGAAAACCACCAAATAAAACAAGAGAGAATAAAAGCAACACTCTCTCTCGAAGCCTATGATCCATACATTTTCTCCCCCTTTGGCAACAAGTTACCAAAAAGTTCCTAGAAAATGCATAGTGCTAAGTCGACGCTCAGGCTTGATCTTCAGGTGGTGGGGAGTTCGGAGCACTCCAAGGACGAAGCCTTCGGTACACGTGGTCGGAGTTGAGGCTGAAGTGGACGCTGGAGCTGGTGGAACTGAGGCTGTGGCTGGCGCAGACGTTGTAGCTCTGGTGTCAGCAACTGGCAGTGCAGACGACCTCGGACCTCGTGGCACCCTGGCAAAAGCATCAGTCGTAGTCCTGCCTCTCCTCTCATTCATGTCATCCTGGAGCTGTTCCACGGCAGTCTGTATCTCTGTCACCTTGATGTCCAAATCATAGAACCTCTGTTCCATGATCCTCTCTAAGCTTGCCTGGTTCTGAGTTAGGGTGGCTAGTCCTTGCTCAATCCGCAGGGTGGACGCAATCAGGTAACCAAGCTGCTCTTGTTTGGTTTTCAGAAAATATTCAGATGCCTCCTCTTGAGTAGGCATCCTGGCAGCTTTCTCCTTCTTCGCCTTCTCCTTCTTGGCTTGTGCTTGGGCTGATGATGGCTCATTCTCAGTCATGACCACTTGGTTATCTTCAAAATCTAGACGGGTGGGCAGGTGTTCCTTATCCAAGAGGTATATGCCCGTGCCCATCTTGGAGTTGATGAGCTCCTGAATCTGTGGGGCATACCCATAGCTCCTCTTCTGGTCTGCTGCTATCCTCTTGATTGTTTCCACTATGAGACTCATGACTTTGAATTTTTGAGGCACGTCAAGGACATGAAGCAAATTGATCGCGTGACCTCTAATCATCTTGTGATCTCCAGACTTGGGCAATAGGGTGTGCCTTAGAATCCAGTTGGTAGTGGGCAGTCCTGACAGAAGATAGTGCACTGAGCCAAACTTGAACGTGTCAAGTGCTTCATTCGGAATCTCCTTGTACATGTTGGACATAGAGTTGTGGTCCATCTTTTTCTTGGCATAAATGTCCAAGTCATCATCCTGCTCTTCTGGGGCGTTGATCAGCTGAGCCCATTCAGCAACTGTGGACTGGTACCTCGTACCTTCTGACATCCAAGTTATCCTTCCATCTGGATAAAAGTGGGCTGTGGAGTAGAATTGCATGATTAGCTCCTCGTTCCACTTTGTGAGCTTCTTCCCAACAAAGTCTGCAACTCCACACGCACTAAAGCTGTCATACACTCCAGGGAAGTACTCTTCATTGTCCTTGATATACTGCCAATCGACCCATCTCATGTCACATACTATTGGCTTCTTGTCAAGCAAAACTGTCTCATAGAAATCCTGCTGCTCCTTGGTGTGAAATCTGTAGTCCACTGCACTCCTTCTCCTAGAATCATACGGATCTGCTTCTGTCCACTTTCTCAGCCCTGAATCTCTCCTAAGCTTCATATCCTCAGCCACATGATGAGCATCGTTGTGGTCTGGGATCTTGGGCTTGAGCTTTCTAAGGACATTCCCTTCCTCTTCCTCTGCAGCTTCAGGCATTGGGGCCTTGTTCTTTTCAGTGGCTGGGATGCTTCTTGTGTTTCTCTTTGGTGCACTCTTAGGCTTAGATGCAGCCTTGGGTGCTTCCTTGGGCTTGGATGCAGTTGTCCCTGACCTTATGGCATCTCCCATAAGTTTGGCTGCCTTGGGTGCTGGTGCAGCAACCTCTTCCTCTTTCCTCCTCATCTTGCATGATGGAGGCCTTCCCAAGCACTCTGGCTACAGTCTTCTTCACTCTTTCTTTCCTCTTTTTGCCCTCAGCAGCAACGGGCTCAATGGGAGAAGGCTTCTTAGTTGAAGCTCTAGCCTTTGACATGGGCTGCCTGCCTGCTGGCCTTTTGATTTTCAGCCCTGGCTTTGTGCCTTGAGCTGGCTCAACTCTCTTTGATGTGGCCTCTTCCTCTGCCACATAGTCTTCATCTTCAGAATCTGAGGTTCTCTTCTTTCTCTGACATGTGGCAGCTTTAGGAAGATTGCTGGGGGTGCTCCTGCTACCATCATCTGAGGAACTTGAGGGGCTAGTGCCCTCACTCAACTGCACTTGCTGCTCTGACAAGTTCTGGCTGTCACTCTGGTCTGACATGATGCAAACTCTGACTGCTGACCCTGTGAATAGATTATAGATGAGATAGAGTGGATGAGCATCACAAAATGCAGAGATTTTTGCAAAAGAATAATTCAAAAACTTAGTTTTAGTTTCCCACTGAAATCATCTCGGATCTACCGATTTTCAAACTCGGTGACACCGAAGCAGTTTTGGCACCAGAACTAGTGAACTCTGTCAGACTGAGTCACAGTTCGGTGGCACTGAGACTGCTAGGGTTTCACAGAGTTCCAAAATCGGTCACACCGATAAGTAATTCTCGGTCAGACCGAGTTTTACTTGTGCAATGGCATAAGCCAAATCGGTGGGACCGAGTTTTTCAACTCGGTGGGTCCGAGATGGTTTCGGCGGAAACCTAACCCTAAAATTTTCGAATTAAACCTAATCTATGAGTTTATTGACTGGATAGGAGTTTATCAAACGTGGCAAGAATCATGATGATCACAATGTGCTAGGAATCGGATTGGAGAATAGCACAAAGATCGAGTCCATACCCTAGTTCGGCGGAGTCTCGCTACGGCGGCAACGACGGGGCAGAATTCCCGTTGACGGCGACGGAGACCAGCGACTGGAGGCTGCTGGCGGCGAGGAGGACGATCCGGAGACCCAGGAGGCAGAGCGAGCTATGCGCGGGCGAAGAGGTTTCGAAGATATTTCCAAAATTCTGCTCGTCACTATATATAGCCCGACCCTGTCGGTGTGACCGAGTGGAACAACTCGGTGGCACCGAGATGCAAAACTGCATACAGTTATTGCAACTCGGTGTGACCGAGTGGTTCAAATCGGTTGCACCGAGATCGAAAACCTAGATCAACTTAATGATCTCGGTAGGACCGAAAGTATGGTATCGGTCAGATCGAGAATCACAAAGAGGTTTTGGAAGTTTAAGTCTATGACGAATCGGGGACTCCGAGTGCTCCTCACACAGAGTGGTTCGAATCTGACTTGATCAAATTTTGTGATGCAACATGAATAGAGTTTGAGACAGGAAAATCATAGATAGGTAGAGGAGGTTCTTAGGCATTCTTGTCCATCCACTTGGCAACAGAAGATAAAGCCAAACAATCAAAACAACAAGTGGATGTCCTCGAATGAGTAAAATATGCAACCAACATGCTCACACAATAAGATGGCAAATGAAATATGTGGCAAAGCATGCACAATCAATTCTAGCATCTATCAAGCAATTTGCGATGACTAGGTCATCTATATATGAGTATATTGACTTAGGAGTCAAGTGAGAACACTTGATCGTAGGTCATACTCATCATTTAAGCTCAAGTGGGGTTACCACTTTTAAATAAAGCATTGTTGTATTCACATCTTTAGAGTTGCTTTAGCTCAAGTTTTAGAGTAAAGCTCCCCCTAGATGTGATATCCCCCCTAAGAGGGATGAACTAACCTTGGGTTTTGTCGATGATGACTTCATGTAGATGTTGAAGATGTGGATGCTCAATGTTGATGTAGATCACTTGGAGCTATCCATTTGAGTGAATTGCACTTCCAATACCTACATGGGTTAGTCCCACAAGGAACAAACAAGGATATCCATAGACATAGAGTGATGCATACACAAGATGATGTCCATGAAAACTTTAGGTTACCTTGTCCCTTGTCTTACCAACAAGAGGGTTTGTGACTCCTTGAACTAGTGCATGATGTGGAAGTTGATTGCACTTGTTCTTGCCAAAATGATGATAGTGAAATATGTTGGCGGAGTCACCCTCAAGAACTCTCTAGTTCCTTTTCTTTTGGATCCACACCATCTTGATGGGAATCCTTGGAGTTGTAGTCGTACTTGATGAAGTGGAACTTGACGTGGTCTTGGGAATCCACTTGACTAAGGTCTTAGGAGCTTCTTCAAATGCATCAATCTCCTCTTGAAGCTTGTCCTTGCCTTTTTGCTTGTAGTCTTGTGGTGGAAGATCATCTTGAGCTTGTATCCCCTTGAAAGAGGTGTCATACTTCTCTTGTTGAGGAACAAACTTTGTCTTGGGGTATTGATCTTCTTCCCATTCAACTCCATTGGCATTGAACTTTTGTTCAAAACCAACACCTTGATTCTTCCGGTGCATTCCTTGCTTGCGCACAATTTCCTCGAATTGCTTACTCCCGGCAAGGCTTTTGTACACTCCTTTCTCTATAATCCCCTTCAATAAGCTATTTTCTTGCTCAAGTGTAACTTGGCTAAGAGAATCATTAGTGGAATCAAGAGAACTACTAGAAGCAACAATATTGGATTTAGCATGATCATTGTTACTACTAGAGGAAGAATCTTTCTTGTTCTTGTTACTAGACTTGACTTGAGGCATTTAAGTGGATAATAGTAAACGCTTGGCAATGTAAGAAGAACTTTTCTTGCGGAGATCATCATTGATTGCTTTTAAGAACTCATGCTCTTGCTCAAGATTGAGCTTTTCAAAGCGTAATTTCTCATGAGCTCTTAAAAGTTTTCGATGATCTTCGAAGATAGTTTCATGAGCTAACTTAAGAGTGTTTAGTTCTTTAGTTAGAGCCTCAATCTTCTTCTTATCATTGTCATTCATTTTATTTTGATTAGCGTGATTAATTGATGTTTCATCATAGTACTCATCACTACAGTTGTCAACAAGCAAGTCATCATCACCTAACAAGTCATCTTCATCACTATTAAAATCAACATACTCGGGGTGTGTTACCTTAGGACCTTTGGCCATGAAGCATCTTCCAATTCCTTCATTTGGTGGGTCAAATATGTCGTAGGAGTTGGTTGACACAAGTGCTAGACCGGCAACACCTTCATCTTGAGTATCTTCGGAGTTGGAGTGATAACTTCTCTTGGAGTGGCTGTCGGAGTCGGAGCCGGATACCCATTCACCAACATGAGCTTGATGTCTTTGTTTTGTGTAGCTCCTTGATGATTTTTCCTTCCTTTCCGAATCCTTGCTTCTCCGTGAGTATCTCCATTCATAACGATCATCTCTACTCCTTCTCTCTCTTGGTGGTGATTCTTTGCTTCTTCTTTTTGGAGAATCTTCTCTTCTCTTGTAGGGAGCCGTACACTCATTGGAATAGTGTCCGGGTCTTCCACAATTATAGCAGTTTCGCTCTCGACTAGAAAATCTTTTGTCATTGTAGGACCTTGACTTGAAGCTTCTATCTTTGCTTCTACTCTTGTAGAACTTGTTGAAGTTCTTCACCATTAAGCTCAATTCTTCATTGAAGTTTTGTTTCTCACTTGATGATGTGGGGACTTCACATGAGGCTTTGTAGGCACCACTTGATTTGTTGTGAAGTTCCTCTTTATCCTTGAGTGACATCTCATGAGCAACAATCCTTCCAATCACTTTCGTTGGTTTGAGATCTTTGTAATTTGGCATCATTTGAATCAATGTGCACACGGTATCATATTTCCCATCCAAGGCTCTTAGGATCTTCTTGATGATGAATCTATCGGTCATCTCTTTACTTCCTAATCCGGCAATCTCATTTGTGATGAGAGCAAGCCTAGAGTACATTTCGGCGACACCTTCACCATCCTTCATCTTGAACTTGTCAAGTTGACTTTGGAGCACATCCAACTTGGATTCCTTGACGGAGTCGGTACCTTCCTGCATATCAATCAAAGTGTCCCAAATTTCTTTTGCATTCTCAAGACGACTGATTTTGTTGAATTCTTCGGGGCACAATCCGTTGAAGAGAATATCACAAGCTTGAGCATTGTATTGCAACATCTTCAACTCATCCGCGGTAGCTTCACGGTTTGGTTCCCTCCCATCAAAGAACTCACCTTGCAAACCAACACAAACAATAGCCCATACGGCAGGGTTATGTCCAAGAATATGCATTTTCATTTTATGCTTCTAACTAGCAAAATTAGTACCATCAAAGTAAGGACCTCTACGGTGATAATTTCCCTCGCTAGACGCCATACTCTCCTAGGTTGTGAAACCAAGGCTATGACCACCAAAAGCTATGGAGATCAAGGCAAATGGAGACCAAAGATTGGATACCACTTGTAGGATCGGAAGTATGTCTAGAGGGGGGGGGTGATTAGACTACTTGACCAAATAAAAACTTAACCTTTTCCCAATTTTAGTTCTTGGCAGATTTTACCTATCTTAGGACAAGTCAAGCAGTCATTACACAATTCAAGCAAGCATGCAAAGAGTATATTGGCAACGGAAAGTAAAGCATGCAACTTGCAATAATATAAAGGGACGGATTTTGAGGATCCAAACGCAATTGGAGACACGGATGTTTTTCCCGTGGTTCAGATAGGTGGTGCTATCCTACATCCACGTTGATGGAGACTTCAACCCACGAAGGGTAACGGTTGCGCGAGTCCACAGAGGGCTCCACCCACGAAGGGTCCACGAAGAAGCAACCTTGTCTATCCCACCATGGCCATCACCCATGAAGGACTTGCCTCACTAGCGGTAGATCTTCACGAAGTAGGCGATCTCCTTGCCCTTACAAACTCCTTGGTTCAACTCCACAATCTTGTCGGAGGCTCCCAAGTGACACCTAGCCAATCTAGGAGACACCACTCTCCAAGAAGTAACAAATGGTGTGTTGATGATGAACTCCTTGCTCTTGTGCTTCAAATGATAGTCTCCCCAACTCTCAACTCTCTCTCATAGGATTTCGATCTGGTGGAAAGAAGATTTGAGTGGAAAGCAACTTGGGGAAGGCTAGAGATCAAGATTCATATGGTTGGAATGGAATTTCTTGGTCTCAACACATGAGTAGGTGGTTCTCTCTCAGAACATATGAGTTGGAATGGTGTGTGTTCTGATGGCTCTCTCCATGAGTGAAGAGGAGGTGGAGGGGTATATATAGCCTCCACACAAAATCCAACCGTTACACACAATTTATCAATCTCGGTGGGACCGAATCAGAAAACTCGATTGGACCGAAATAGTAAACCTAGTGACCGTTAGGAATTTCGGTGGGACTGACATGCAACTCGGTAGGACCGATTCGGTTAGGGTTTGGGCATAACGTAATCTTGGTGAAACCGATTGCGCAAACTCGGTGAGACCGAATTTGATAATAAGCTAACCAGAGAGTTGGTCAGGAAAACTCGGTGGGACCGACTCGCTCTTTCGGTGAGACCGAAAAGTTACAAGAAGGAAACATAGAGCTTACATTGCAATCTCGGTGGGACCGATTCGCTCTTTCGGTGAGACCGAAAAGTTACGAAAGGGAAACAGAGAGTTTTCAATCCCATCTCGGTGAGACCGAGATCCTTATCGGTAGGACCGAATTGCTAGGGTTTGGCAGTGGCAAATGACAAGTGAAACTCGGTGGCGCCGGATTGAAAGAATCGGTATGACCGAGTTTGGCTTAGGGTTTAGGTCATTTGTGGATATGGGAAAGTAGCTGAGGATTTTGGAGCATATCATTAAGCACATAAAGCAAGAGGCTCATTAAGCAACACCTCATCCCTCCTTGATAGTATTGGCTTTTCCTAAAGACTCAATGTGATCTTGGATCACTAAAATATAAAATGAAGAGTCTTGAACTTTTGAGCTTGAGCCAATTCTTTGTCCTTAGCATTTTGAGGGTTCCACTTTCACATCCATGCCATGCCAATCATTGAGCTTTCCTGAAATAATCATCTTGAAATATCATTAGCTCAATGAACTATATGTTGTTACGAATTACCAAAACCACCTAGGGATAGTTGCACTTTCACACGACAACTTTTCAGCTAAGTTCCTCTCTTTTACAGATGACCATCGTGCTACACCCGTCCAAGATACGGCACAACGGAGACACAGGCGCAGATGTGCAGCAGGGACCCGTTCCAAGGATTCTTTTTAGATTAAGACCCTGTGTAAACCTTTTTTTACTGTCTCTTGTTGATACACCTCCCCCGGATTCTCAGTACAACTGAGAAGGATGCTGGCGTATTGGCATGTGGCCACGTCAGAATATTGCACGTACCTGGACACCAAGGGCTTATTACAAAGGGCACTGTTTAGCCTGGTTAACATCATAAGGACCGAATACCTTAGGGAGTGTTCGATGTCGCGAGTTTGGCCTTATATGCATCAGCTCCGAATCATGTCTTTGGTCAAATGTTGGGTTTGTCCAGCTCCTGTGTTTTGCTGCCTGACGTTCCGCTCTATTGGCTAAGGCGGCACCAGGAGAACTACTGTGATTGTGCCCTGGTTCATCCGGACGAGCACCTCAGTAGAGAAAGCCGAAAATTAACTGTCATGATATAGCGTGAGGCTGGTCAACCACTCGATGACCTAGCTGAATCTTCGGGATTCCTCCGCCTTGATGAAGGTTCGTTTCCCGGCCAGGCATGTACGCGCCCCGAATTCGGATGAGTGCGGAGCCACCAGGGGCTATATAGTAGCCCCACTATCAAACTCCTCTAGCTAAGTGAAAGTGTTAAAGCATTATAGTCCGATTGCCTAGTTCGCTGTGCTATCACCTCCTTAATGGACCAAGATGTTGGATCAAGTGTGAACATGCGTCTTCTGCGAGCACCCCCGCATTATATGCGTGGGGGCTGAAGCCGACGACTGCCATCTTTCAGGTTATATACATATATACATAAACGGCCGCACAGGAGGCATCATAGTACTTTCGGGCAAAAGTATAAATACAGCCTTGATAAACTCAATAAAACATTGTTTTTACAATGGGAATACATGTCACTCAAACATAATATTCTTCGAGCACTGAGCCTCTATCGAACGAGCGCCTTCAAGAACTTCTTCAAAGTAGTGCTCGGCAGCCACTCGGCCTATGGCCAAACCCTGTGCCGCAACAGCGGTGGCATCCATCTCCGCCTAGTGCCGACCTCTTTACACCATCGATGTGTGGCACAACACCAATGAATTGTTGCACTAAGCTAAAGTAGCTATTCGGCCTTGGCCCTCGCGGCCACAGATGATCCACAACGGACCTCATGGCAAGTACGGATAATCTATGGAGCTTGGACCACTCGGCCATTTGCTCATTCAACAGCAGCGGACGGGCTGGAGCATGAAACTGTGACCAAAACAGTTTTTCCACTTCGTTATCTTTCCGATCCTTGAAGTACTCGGCCGCATCAACAGCACTTGTAGCGAAATCCACGTAGGCGTCCGCAGAACTCCATAGCTGGTCCAGAGGTGCATACTTCGGATCCCCGAACCTAGTTCGCAACAAGAAGGGCTTCCCAGATACAATATCCACAGCTTGATGCAGCTCCTCCTTCGGCGCTGTAATTTTGGAGCGGGCTTCCTTGGCAGCCACCCGGGCCTTTTCCAGGTCCGTCGCCTTCGCCCGGTTTTCTTCTTCAAGAAGCTGGTAACGGTCAGCATCATCTTTTAACTCTACCGCCATCTTGGTTATTTTTTCTTTGCTCTCGCAATGCGCGGCCTGTTTGGCCCTTAACTCTTCGGCCGCCTTTAAAGCGGCCGCATTGCTACACCTTGCTTGCTCCTTGGCTCGGGCAAGCTCTGCCCGAAGGGTCTCCACAATGGCAGCTCCATCTATAGTCACAACATATTAAAGATACTGGCATCATGCTGCTCTTATTATGTGAAAATCACCAAAAAAATCACCTACCCCGTGCCTCGTCAAGCCGCTTATTAACAAGCACGATGTCGGCATCTGCCGCATCCAGTTGCCGCCTTAGTTCGGCAAACCCATCAGTCCGGCTAGCCACTGGAGCTTCAACCACCTGCACATAAAGGAGGTCTGGTTATTACCTGGGACTATGATCCTCTGAGTGCCACCATTTTTGACGACAACTAGAGTCTCAGGGGCTACTATCTACACAGGGCACATCTAAAAATGTGCGGTACTGTCAACAATGTACATCATTTCGTGTACCTCAAAACCCGTCAGTATACTCATAAAGGCTTCATGCAACCCGCTTTAGGCGGACGAAATCCTTTCAATCACCGTACCCATCAATGTGCAGTGCTCTTCTGAGATAGCCGCTTGCTCTAGCAGATCCCTTGGTACGTCCGACCGCACACCAGATGGTTGCGGACTCTTTTGATTGCTCTCTTCAAGAGCCAGATACTGAGGACTTCGGGTGGCCATAGGATTACCTTCTGGCCTTGCCAGATCAGGAGAAACCCTCCGTAATGCACCTCGGGGTCACCCGCCTCATGAGGCGGTGTGGTAGGGGGAGGCGTTTCGCTCTCCATCATCTCTGGAAGAAGATCCCCTGAAGACGAGCTCTGCCGAGAAGGGCTAAGATCCGAACTGCAAGATAAATGCTTCGATTATTTTCCTCAGAACTAAAGCAAGATATTTTCATTATTAAGTACCCTTTTACTTACAGCTCGGTGGAGGGCTGATCCCCTTGAGGGCATAGTGCGTCCAGGGTATCCCCCAGGGTAGGACCCTCTAGCGGAGATTTCTTCCCCCGTTTGGAGACCATTGTCTTCGGGTCCATGATAACCCACAAGTATAGGGGATCGCAACAATTTTCGATAAGTAAGAGTGTCGAACCCAACGAGGAGCTAAAGGTAGAACAAATATTCCCTCAAGTTCTATCGACCACCGATACAACTCTACGCACGCTTGACGTTTACTTTACCTAGAACACGTATAAAACTAGATGTACTTTGTAGGTGTTTTTGGGTAAGCTCGCAAGAAAGTAAAGAGCACGAAAATAAAACTAGGGGCTTCTAAGGTAATGACACAACTAAAGTTAATATAGCGAGTGTGGAATAGTGATGATAGGAGTTGTGGAATTGTCCCTAGGCAACTGACTATGTTACTAGACCGGTAATCACTATTGCAATTCTATTTGAGGGAGAGGCATAAGCTAACATACTTTCTCTACTTGGATCATATGCACTTATGATTGGAACTCTAGCAAGCATCCGCAACTACCAAAGATTCATTAAGGTAAAACCCAACCATAGCAATAAAGTATCAAGTCCCCTTTATCCCATACGTAAACAACCTACTTACTCGGGTTTGTGTTTCCATCACTCACGCAACCCACTATAAGCAAATCATAAACATATTGCAAACCCTACAGCGGGAATCCCTCACGCTTGCGCGACACAGAGGGCACAATAGGACAGCACCAACAAAATATGCAACTCAAACCAATCATAGCAATTCATCAATCACCGATAGGACAATAGAAATCTACTCAGACATCATAGGATGGCAACACATCATTGGATAATAATATGAAGCATAAAGCACCAAGTTCAAGTAGAGGGTACATCGGGTTGCGGAAGAGTGGACCACTGTAGATAGAGGTGGGAAGGTGATGGAGATGTTGGTGAAGATGGCAGAGGCGTTGGTGAAAATCGCGGTGATGATGATGGCCCCCGGCGGCGTTCCGGCGCCACCGGAAGCGAGCGGGAGAGAGCCCCCTTCTTCCTCTTCTTCCTTGACCTCCTCCCTATATGGGAGGAAGATTTCCCCTCTGTTCCTTGGCTCCCATGGCTTGGGAGGGGCGAGATCCCCTCCGAGATTGGATCTATCTCTCTGTTTCTGCGTTCTGTTCTGGCTCTGTTTCACCGTTTCGCGTATATATGGAGATCCGTAACTCCGATTGGCCTAAAACCTTCACCGTGATTTTTCTCCAAATATTAGCTTTCTTGCGGCAAAAGAAGAGCATCAACCGCCTTACGGTGGGCTCATGGGGGTAGGCGGCGCGCCCAGGGGGGAGGGGCGTGCCCCCTGCCTCGTGACCACCTCGGGCACCGTCTCGCGTGGATTTTTCTTCTGGAATTTTCCATATTTTCCAAAAAATAAGCTCCGTCCGTTTTTATCCCGTTTGGACTCCGTTTGATATGGATATTCTCCGAAACATAAAACATGCAACAGACAGGAACTGGCACTGGATCAATATGTTAGTCCCAAAAATAATATAAAAAGTTGCCAAAAAGTATATGAAAGTTGAATAATATTGGAATGGAACAATAAAAAATTATAGATACGACGGAGACGTATCAGCATCCCCAAGCTTAATTCCTGCTCGTCCTCGAGTAGGTAAATGAAATTTTTTTTATGTGGAATGCTACCTAGTATAATCTTGATCATATGTCTAATCATGGCATGAATATTAAGACACGAGTGATTCAAGGCAATAGTCTATCCTTTGACATAAAAACAACAATACTTCAAGCATACCAACCAAGCAATTATGTCTTATTGAAATAACATAGCCAAAGAAAGCTCATCCCTACAAAATCATATAGTCTGGCTATGCTCCATCTTCACCACACAAAATATTCACATCATGCACAACCCCGATGACAAGCCAAGCAATTGTTTCATACTTTTGACGTTCTCAAACCTTTTCAACTTTCACGCAATACATGAGCGTGAGCCATGGACATAGCACTATAGGTGGAATAGAATATGATGGTGGAGAAGACAAAAAGGAGAAGATAGTCTCACATCAACTAGGCATATCAATGGGCTATGGAGATGCCCATCAATAGATATCAATGTGAGTGAGTAGGGATTGCCATGCAACGGATGCACTAGAGCTATAAGTGTATGAAAGCTCCAACTGAAACTAAGTGGGTGTGCATCCAACTTGCTTGCTCATGAAGACCTCGGGCATTTGAGGAAGCCCATCATCGGAATATACAAGCCAAGTTCTATAATGAAAATTCCCACTAGTATATGAAAGTGATAACTGAAGAGACTCTCTATATGAAGAACATGGTGCTACTTTGAAGCACAAGTGTGGAAAAAGAATAGTAGCACTTCCCCTTCTCTCTTTTTCTCTCATTTTTTGTTTGTTTATTTTTTTTATTTTTTGTTGGGCTTCTTTGGCCTCTTTTTTTATTTAGGCTTCTTTGGCCTCTTTTATTTTTTTTGTAAAGTTCGGAGTCTCATCCCGACTTGTGGGGGAATCATAGTCTCCGTCATCCTTTCCTCACTGGGGCAATGCTCTAATAATGATGATCATCACACTTTTATTTACTTACAACTCAATATTACAACTCAATGTCTATAACAAAGTATGACTCTATATGGATGCCTCCGGCTATGTACCGGGATGTGCAATGATCTAGCGTAGCAATGACATCAAAAAACGGACAAGTCATGAAAACATCATGCTAGCTATCTTACGATCATGCAAAGCAATATGACAATGAATGCTCAAGTCATGTATATGATGATGATGAAAGTTGCATGGCAATATATATCGGAATGGCTATGGAAATGCCATGATAGGTAGGTATGGTGACTGTTTTGAGGAAGGTATATGGTGGGTTTATGGTACCGCCGAAAGTTGCGCGGTACTAGAGAGGCTAGCAATGATGGAAGGATGAGAGTGCGTATAATCCATGGACTCAACATTAGTCATAAAGAACTCACATACTTCTTGCAAAAATCTATTAGTCATCGAAATAAAGTACTACGCGCATGCTCCTAGGGGGATAGATTGGTAGGAAAACACCATCGCTCGTCCCCGACCGCCACTCATAAGGAAGACAATCAATAAATAAATCATGCTCCGACTTCGTTACATAACGGTTCACCATACGTGCATGCTACGGGAATCACAAACTTCAACACAAGTATTTCTACAATCCACAACTACCCACTAGCATGACTCTAATATCATCATCTTTATATCGCAAAACTATTGCAAGGAATCAAACATATCATATTAAGCGATCTACAAGTTTATGTAGGATTTTATGACTAACCATGTGAATGACCAGTTCCTGTCATCTCTCTAAATAGATATAAGTGAAGTAAGAGAGTTTAATTCTTTCTACAAAAGATATGCCCATGCTCTAACAAATATAAGTGAAGCAAAAGAGCATTCTACAAATGGCGGTTGTCTATGTAAAGAGAAACATGCAATCCAAACTTCAAATGATATAAGTGAAGCACATGAAGCATTCTATAAAGCCATACTCAAAAGATATAAGTGAAGTGCAATGAGCATTCTATAAATCAACCAAGGACTATCTCATACCATCATGGTGCATAAAAAAGAAAAAGAAAAACCTAAATGCAAAAGACGCTCCAAGACTTGCACATATCGCATGAACGAAACGAATCCGAAAACATACCGATATTTGTTGAAGAAAGAGGGGATGCCTCCCCAGCATCCCCAATCTCAGACGCTTGAGTCTCCTTGAATATTTACTTGGGGTGCCTCGGGCATCCCCAAGCTTGAGCTCTTGCCTCTCTTCCTTCTTCTCACATCGAGACCTTCTCAATCATCGAACACTTCATCCACACAAAACATAACAGAAAACTCTGTAAGATCCGTTAGTATAATGAAGCAAATCACTACTCTAAGTACTGTTGCAAACCAATTCATATTTTGTTTTTGCATTGTGTCTACTGTAATATAACTTTTTCATGGCTTAATCCACTAATATGAATCGATAGTTTCATCAAAACAAGCAAACTATGCATCAAAAACAGAATCTGTCTAAAACAGAACAGTCTGTAATAATTTGAACATTCACCATACTTCTGATACTTAAAAAATTCTACCAAAATTAGAAAAATAAAAAATTTGTATAGGAAGACAGTTCAAAAAGAATCAGAACCATTTAACATTCGAGATAAAAATGTAAAATCGCGCACTACAGCCAAAGTTTCTGTCCTGCACCGTACAAACCATCAAGCAAATGTAAACGTCCTAAAGGCAAACCTTGGCACATTATTTTTATAATACAATGGAATTGTACAAGGGGATAATTATTTTTGTTGAAAGTTTCTGTAATTAAGATTCACAAAGTTCCCATGGGCATGAACAAAGTTCAAGGACGTCCCCCACTTTCACAATGCTCGTCTCTCTCACTTTCACTTTTCTTTTAGAAAACGTTTTGGGTTCCCCTCTTTATTTTTGTTGTTTTTAAACTATATGAAAGCACTCAACAGAAAAAATGACTCTCTAAAACTTCCAGGTTGTCTCCCTGGCAGCGCTTTCTTTAAAGCCATTAAGCTAGGCATATAGTGCTCAAGTAGTGAATCCACCCGGATCCTAAGGTATATCAAAGCCAATTTTAATTAACAATGATTTGTAATTTAGTAGTGAGCACAAAGCAACATATATCAAGCAATGACGAAGTTTAACTCTCTTCCTATGCATCGGCATGTCATAAAAGAACAATTCATGCACACCTAGTAAAGGCCAATGCATAGTATAAACAGTTTCTTGCAATTTTATCATGTTGGAAACATAGAGAGGTGGAGATATAGTTCCTCTCTCATAATAATTGCAAGTAGGAGCAGCAAGCACATGCATATTATATTTATCGAAATCATCATGTGCAACGGTAAAAGGCAACCCATCAATGTAATCCTTAATAAGTGCAAACTTCTCCGATATAGTGTAGTTGGGAGAATTCAAAAAGATAATAGGACTATCATGTGTGGGTGCAATAGCAACAATTTCATGTTTAACATAAGGAACTATAGCAAGTTCATCTCCATAAGCATAATTCATATTGGCATCTTGGCCACAAGCATAGCAAGCATCATCAAAAAGGGATATTTCAAAAGAATCAACAGGATCATAACAATCATCATAGCAATCATCCTTCGGTAAGCACGAAGGGGAATTAAATAATGTATGAGTTGGAGGGTTACTCTCATTAGAAGGTGGGCACGGGTAGCTAATCTGCTCTTCCTCCTTTTGTTCTTCGCTCTCCTCATCATCTTTTTCATCCAATGAGCTCACAGTTTCATCAATTTCTTCTTCCATAGCTTCCTGCAAAATATTAGTCTCTTCTTGGACAGCGTTGACTTTCTTCATAAAAGCATTAATATAGTAATTGTATTCATAATTTTCATAGCAATATCTAAGTATAGCAAGATTTTCAGGCCTATAAACATCATCATCTAAAGCTTCATACTTTTCAAACAAAGATTCAATTTCATAAGCAGCCTTAAAAGCAACAAATTCTTCTATTTGTTCCACATCATAGTAATCATATATACCATTAGCATAAGAATCTAAGGGTTCATTATCATTAAATTTGCATGAAAAGGGAAGTTGTGGAGCCTCCATCCTAGAGCCACAAGTATAATCATATTCCAAGCATAGTTGTCTAGCATACCACTACAACATAATAAATTGATCCCATAATAGTTTCCCTTTTTGTGTCGAGCGATAATCCCTAAAGTATTCATGTTGATCCAACGTGTCTCCCATTATAAAGTTGAATGGGGTTTTCTCAGGATTATCAAAGTAGTACATAATATTTCTCACATAATGAGAATCGAGGGTTTTAGGAGTTACCCCATCCTCATGAGTAGCAAGTACAGCTAATTTTTTTGGTATTTTGCGTTCCATATCCATAACTAAAGATAGAGAACAACTAAGAACAGCCAATAAAAATTACTTAGTGATAAAGAAAACAAGCACACACGAGAATATTCACCCACGCTATTGCTCCCCAGCAACGGCGCCAGAAAAAGGTCTTGATAACCCACAAGTATAGGGGATCGCAACAGCTTTCGATAACTAAGAGTGTCGAACCCAACGAGGAGCTAAAGGTAGAACAAATATTCCCTCAAGTTCTATCAACCATCGATACAACTCTACGCACGCTTGACGTTTACTTTACCTAGAACAAGTATAAAACTAGAAGTACTTTGTAGGTGTTTTTGGGTAAGCTTGCAAGAAAGTAAAGAGCACGAAAATAAAACTAGGGGCTGCTAAGGTAAAGACACAACTAAAGTAAATATAGCGAGTGTGGAATAGTGATGATAGGAGTTGTGGAATTGTCCCTAGGCAACTGACTATGTTACTAGACCGGTAATCACTATTGCAATTCTATTTGAGGGAGAGGCATAAGCTAACATACTTTCTCTACTTGGATCATTTGCACTTATGATTGGAACTCTAGCAAGCATCCGCAACTACTAAAGATTCATTAAGGTAAAACCCAACCATAGCATTAAAGTATCAAGTCCCCTTTATCCCATACATAAACAACCTACTTACTCGGGTTTGTGTTTCCGTCACTCACGCAACCCACTATAAGCAAATCATAAACATATTGCAAACCCTACAACGGGAATCCCTCACACTTGCACGACACGGAGGGCACAATAGGACAGTACCAACAAAATATGCAACTCAAACAAATCATAGCAATCCATCAATCACCGATAGGACAATAGAAATCTACTCAGACATCATAGGATGGCAACACATCATTGGATAATAATATGAAGCATAAAGCACCATGTTCAAGTAGAGGGTACAGCGGGTTGCGGAAGAGTGGACCGCTGTAGATAGAGGGGGGAAGGTGATGGAGATGTTGGTGAACATGGCGGAGGCGTTGGTGAAGATCGCGGTGACGATGATGGCCCCCGGCGGCGTTCCGGCGCGACCGGAAGCGAGGGGGAGAGAGCCCCCCTTCTTCTTCTTCTTCCTTGACCTCCTCCCTAGATGGGAGGAGGGTTTCCCCTCTGGTCCTTGGCTCCCATGGCTTGGGAGGGGCGAGAGCCCCTCCGAGATTGGATCTATCTCTCTGTTTCTGCGTTCTGTTCTGGCTCTGTTTCACCGTTTCGCGTATATATGGAGATCCGTAACTCCGGTTGGCCTGAAACCTTCGCCGTGATTTTTTTCCGAATATTAGCTTTCTTGCGGCAAAAGAAGAGCATCAACCGCCTTACGGTGGGCTCACGAGGGTAGGCGGCGTGCCCAGGGGGGAGGGGCGCGCCCCCTGCCTCGTGACCACCTCAGGCACCGTCTCGCGTGGATTTTTCTTCTGGAATTTTCCATATTTGCCAAAAAATAAGCTCCGTCCGTTTTTATCCCGTTTGGACTCCGTTTGATATGGATGTTCTGCGAAACATAAAACATGCAACAGACAGGAACTGGGACTGGGCACTGGATCAATATGTTAGTCCCAAAAATAATATAAAAAGTTGCCAAAAAGTATATGAAAGTTGAATAATATTGGCAAGGAACAATCAAAAATTATAAATACGATGGAGACGTATCAGTGCACATGGCAGTTCTCTTCCTTCCCTGGGGAGAGGAAGTTTCAGTTCCTCCTCCCCGGCTAACCTCCTTCGCGGAGGCGCAAGCCTCCTTGTTCCCCCCTTTATCTTCTCCCAAGGGCGCTTGATAAGGCGCGATCTCCAACATCCTGGTCAGCACGGGATTTGGTGAGGTCTCAGGGAGGGGGGCCGGACACCTGATCAACTTTGCCTTCGCTATCCAATCCTGGTCAAAGAGCGGCTTTTTTAGGGCAACGTTGTGATAAATAAACGGACAGTGTGTTCGAATGCGGGGCTACTTACTTGGGTATCTGGGCGATTGCAGCTCAGACCTGCATCCTCAGTGATGTCCGTACACATCATTTGTGGTCCGAAGAACAATTTGTACATCTCTTCGTGCGTCATGCTGAGGAAATGTTGAGTAGCTCGCGGTCCTTCCGGGTTGAATTCCCACATGCGAAGGGGCCGACGTTTGCAAGGCTGGACTTGACGAACTAGCATAACTTGCACTACCATAACTAGACTGAAATCTCTCTCAAAGAGATCTCGGATACGGCTTTGCAGTATTGGCACGTCCTTGGCTAGACCCCAGCTCAGCCCCCTTATCCATGACATCAGTGGTGGTGGGGGGCCTGAGCGAAAGGTGGGGGCAGCTACCCACTTGGCACTTCGGGGAGATGTGATGTAGAACCACTCCCGCTGCCACAATCCGGACACCTCTGGGAAGCAACCTTCAGGCCATGGAGCACCAGCAAATTTGCTTATTAAAGTGCCTCCGCACGCTGCATGCTGCCCCTCGATCATCTCTGGCTTCACATCGAAGGTCTTGAGCCACAGGCCGAAGTGAGGGGTAATGCGGAGGAAGGCCTCACATACGACAATAAATGTCGAGATGTGAAGAAGGGAATCCGGGGCCAGATCGTGAAAATCTAGCCCATAATAGAACATAAGACCCCTAATAAAGGGATCCAGAGCGAGGCCTAGTCCTTGGAGGAAGTGGGAGACGAACACGACGCTCTCGTTGGGTTCGGGAGTAGGGACGACCTGCCCTCGGGTAGGTAGCCGATGCGAAATTTCGGCGGTCCAATATCTGGCCTCTCTCAACTTCTTGATGTCCTCCTCCGTGACGGAGGAAGGCATCCACCGACCATGAAGGTTAGATCTGGACATAGTTGAAGGTCCGAAGTGCCTAAACCTGAGCTTTGGGTGTTGGAACTCGAGGCGGGAGGCGGATTTGATTGAGCACGAGAGGGAAAAAAGAAAAAGCCTTGTCCCCTTTATAAAGAGGGTGAATATCAAGTGTCCTCCACGTGGCCGTTTGGGACTTGCCTAAGATCTAGGAGTCCCACCAATAAGCATGGTTGGGTTACCCACGTCCGTATTGATGAGAATCCCGTGATAAATGCGACACAATCTCTGTTTCGACAAGACGTGCCAAGGAAACCGCCTCACAAAACACGCTGAGATGGGTTATGAAAAATGATCCGAATAAAGACCTGGCTATGGCATGATGTCACACTACGGGGTACGTCAGCAGATTAGATTTGTGGAAATATTATTCTCTCTACGGTGGTATGTGGAACTTTTTTTGCAGAGCCAGACACGATCCTCGTGTTCAAAATCTTCTATGAAGTATTCGGAGGAGGAACCCGCCTTGCAATGCCAAAGACAATCTGCATGCTAGACTCGTCGTCATTGAAGCCTGGTTCAGGGGCTACTAAGGGAGTCATGGATTAGGGGGTATCCGGACAGCCGGATTATATCCTTTGGCCGGACTGTTGGACTATGAAGATACAAGATTGAAGACTTCATCCCGTGTCCGGATGGGACTCTCCTTGGCGTGGAAGGCAAGCTTGGCAATACGGATATGTAGATCTCCTTCCTTGTAACCGAATCTGTGTAACCCTAGCCCCCTCCGGTGTCTATATAAACCAGAGGGTTTAGTCCATAGGACCAACAACAACAATCATTCCATAGGCTAGCTTCTAGGGTTTAGCCTCTTCGATCTCATGGTAGATCAACTCTTGTACTACTCATATTATTAAGAACAATCAAGCAGGACGTAGGGTATTACCTCCATCAAGAGGGCCCGAACCTGGGTAAACATCGTGTCCCCTACCCGCTGTTACCATCCGCCTAGACGCACAGTTCGGGATCCCCTACCCGAGATCCGCCGGTTTTGACACCGACAGCAGGGTTTATAGTTGTACGAGTAGTACTACTACTAGAACCGCATGGTGGAGCGTCTTTACTCTTATTTTATTTTAATCTCTGATAAAGTACACATTTATTCGGGAGAAGGGCGGAAAACGACAGCCCAATGGTAGTGTTAAAAAACATCAAACATGTAATGATGATATCGATCAACCATGCTCGAATATATCTTGGCCTCCGTGCGAGCCCGTCTGTGTGTTCTCACTCCTCGTCTCTCTCAAGGAACGGCGGGTTGGCAATTTTGCCATCAATTGAGATCAGTTTGCTCACACTCCGGTCCCACATGTCAGTGATATGCCAAGAGGAAGTGCATTGACCGACTGGCCATACGCGTACTTGGTTTTGCACCTTCAGGCCATGCTTGGAATGGTTGTATTTCAATACGTAGGCGTATAACTTACACCCGTAAGTTACTGGCCGCTGTGCAAATTCCAGTCGGAATTGAAACGACGGGCGCAGGTGTTTATTTTTTACAAGTGTATTCAAAAGAGAAACGATGATCCAAACAGGGCCTCGTACTACTCCTCCCTCCGTCATAGTTTACAGGGCGCACTTCATTCTGATGCATTTCTCTCCATGCGTTTCCACCACCAGAGAGACTTTAGAGCGTATTGATGGTTGCTTCTTCCAAGAAACTTACAGTGGGAAAGGTGGGGCTTATGATTTGAATGCTCATTACTACTCACAATTAGTGCGACGCAACAACCGGGCTGAGTCTCCCATGCGGTTGTGCACTACTCCCTCCGTTCTTAAATATACTATGGAGTATTTATCTTTTCTTGAGATTTCAACGAGTGACTACATACAAAGCAAACTGAGTGAATCTACACTCTAAAATATGTCCATTTGAAATTTGTAAAAAGAAAAATATTTAGGAACGGAGGAAGTATAATTTTGTGCATGGCACATGGACCCGGATGCTGAAGAGGCTTCTGGCAATGCTATCAAGATTCCAGCATTTGTTTACATAATTGACGTACTATACAAATAATTTTCCAGCTATATGAAATTGTGCAATGCTCTGAGCTTTCAGCTTTTGTTTCATGTGTCTTGCCATAGATGCTCTTTTAGAAACGATAAAAAACTAACTTCCTTGCTAATGCATCTCAATGATTAGCAGATCAGAGCTAATATTTACATCACAACTGAAGACAAAGTTGTGAGAAGGTGTTAAATTAAAATTGATCCATTCTTTAATTGGCAGGAACGCCCCCCAGCTCTGTCTAAATCCAGAAGGCATGTTGGGAAAAAAGTAGCTGTCTGGAGCATGCAACATTCCGACCAGTCTGTGCACTTCCACTAAAATAGAGCTGAGTGTCCCTGTTCCAAATATATTAAGTGTGATTACGATAATAGAGGACTGTTGATGAAACAATAAACACACAAATAGAAGCTGGTCACCTTTGCAGTCTCTCTTAAGACTAACTAGTTGGAGAAGATTAAGCAAATAGTTGTGGAAGATTAGGCTCGGAGTTGGATGAGGAGGATAGATAAAAACCAATCTCCCTTTGTGCAGTTGCACTGAAATGTAGACGTTCCCGTGTGACATTTTAATACAACTACACAAAACACTCTTAAGAAAAAAGTGATTTGTGCAGTTCACCAAAAGGTCGCAATAGCAACGAGGTGAAATGGATAGCCCTGTTTGCAAGAAAGAGGTAGAAAGGAAACAATTACTGGCCAATAACAGTTGATGACACATGTGTCATGGATTTATCACGGCAGATGTCCTAGTGTGAGGACTTAGTCGTGAGGCCAACGCATCTATGTGGTAGCTTGAGAGGGGTTGATCGGGATGAGAGACACGAGGAGAATCAACACACAAGACAAGGGTTTAGACATCTTCGGGCCCCGGGAAACATCATCCGGTAATAACCCTACATGCTGTTTGTGGCTAAGTCTCATTATCATCACGAGGGAGTCGTCGTATCTCCGGATCTCCTAGTTGTGTCTAACCTTAACGATTATTCAACCTGTCCATGTTGGAATGCCCCGTCCCTCCTTATATAAGTTGAAGGGGCGGGTTACATGTAGAGTCCAACTCGGATTAAGACTTAAACAATTCTGACTTCACATCACAGGCTTCTCTCCATGGGCTTCTTAATGTCTTGGGATTCTTAACGTCTCGGGCTTATTAACCCCAGGCGACTCTGTCTGCCGGGATATAACTATTTAATGGATTACCATCTGGCTTACAATCTGACTTATAATCTGGCTTATAATTTGTACGCCGGCTTACCATCTGGCTTAACATCTGCCTGCTTATAATCTGACTTAACATCTGCCAGCTTATAATCTGACTTAACATCTACCGGCTTATAATCTGACTTAACATCTACCGGCTTATAATCTGACTTAACATCTGCCGGCTTATAATCTCTTTCGCAGCAGAAAAGGCTTTCCAGCCACTATCTCTTTCGCCTGCCGAACCTCCTCACGGAGTGCTCTAGACTCTGATCGCACTTCTCTTGCCTCCTGTCGGGCCTTGTCCAGTTCAGCCGTTAAGGCTTCATTCTCCTTTTCAAGGAATTCGCAGCGGCCAGCAGCATTCTCCAAAGCGAGTGTCATCATGGATACCTTCTCCTCGCCCTGGCATCGTGCAACTTGTTCGGCCTTTAGTTCAACCGATGCCTCTTTAGCAGCAGCATCACTAAGCCGGACCCGCTCCTTGTCCCGGACTAGCTCCGCCCGAAGTGCCTCCACGGTGGCAGCACCATCTGCATTGTATACACATTTAATATACATCACTTTCCCGCGTCAAGCACACTGGTGTAAAGAATGTTCAAAACACACACCTTGCGAGTCGTCAAGACGCCTGTTGATCAATGCAATGTCATCCTCCGCAATATCCAGCTTTTGCTGTAGTTCGGCCACTTCCGTATTTCGGGCAACCGCAGGAGGGGCAACAGCCTGTATTTCAAATTAAACCAAGGTTAATACCTGAGCATAAATCTTTGATACCCCGATCGCTTCCTTCGGAAGACAATCCGAGTCTCAGGGGCTACTGCATATACAACAGGTGCATTCTGTCAATAAAATTCAGTTGATAAAGCTACATAACAAACCTCAAAACCTCTTAGAAGGCTCGTGAAGGCCTTGTTCAATCCACTCTTTGCGGATAGAACCCTTTCGACCACTGTAACCATCAAGGAATGGTGCTCGTCTGAAATGGACGCTCGTCGTAGCATGTCCATCAGCATCTGCAGCGCTCCTGGGTCTTCAGAAAGCACTGCCGGAGTATGGCATTCTAGTGAAGGAACTCACTTGCTTGCCTCCAGAACCGTCTCCGGCTGTAAACCGGATGGTTCGGTAACACCATTCTCGATCTCGGAACCTTGAGTGACGAAGGCACCCCCTTCAGGTGCCCTTCGGGACGATACCTCGGTATCATCTTCTTTGTTGGGCGATGAGGCCGGAGGAGGCGTGTCACTCTCCATCATCTCCGAAAGAAGATCTCCCGAGGAGGAGGACGATTGAGAAACACCAGGTGTTAACCTGCATGGATGAACATACGATCACTTCACTAGCGGGAAAAAATGAGGTACGTTCAAAGTGCCCCAGCTTCACTTACGGTTTGCCTCGAGGTTCATCCTCATCATCAAACTCTACGGCAGCCTCACTCGCCCGGCCCAAGCCGCTCGACGACGGTGTTTTTCCTCTCTTGGAAGGTTTCCCCTCCTGATCTTCGGAGGCGGCCCTCTTCTTGCCTTGGAGGACCCCTCCGCACTCTTGCCCTTGGGCAAAAGGACTTCGGTTTCCCCGAACGCGGCCACCTAATACGGTGTCGGGACTAGCATCCTCGTTAGCGGGTCAGTCGTAGGGCCTTCGGGAAGAGGCGCCGGACACCAGATCAGCACCACTTTCTTTATCCAGTCCTGTACAGGAACGGATTGTTCAATATCTTGTTAAGAGATACCTGAATGGAAGGTGCTCGGATACCGAATACTTACCAAAGTGTCTGGATGATTGCATTCAAGGCCAACGCCTTCGGTTTATGCGTAGATGAAATTGAATGCTATGTTCCCCAACAATGGTATCAGAGCCAGGTTTATGCGTAGATGATATGCATGAGTAGAACACAAATAGTTGTGGGCGATAATAGTCATACTGCTTACCACCAACGTCTTGCTTTGATTCGACGGTATTGTTGGATGAAGCGGCTCGGACCGACATTACATGACCGCGTTCATGAGACTGGTTCTACCGACGTGCTTTGCACACACGTGGCTGGCGGGTGTCTGTTTCTCCAACTTTAGTTGAATCGAGTTTGACTATGTCCGGTCCTTGTTGAAGGTTAACACAACACACTTGACGAAAAATCATTGTGGTTTTGATGCGTAGGTAAGAACGATTCTTGCTAGAAGCCCGTAGCAGCAACGTAAAACTTGCGACAACAAAGTAGAGGACGTCTAACTTGTTTTTGCAGGGCATGTTGTGATGTGATATGGTCAATACATGATGATATATAAATTGTTGTATGAGATGATCATGTTTTGTAAAAGTTATCAGCAACTGGCAGGAGTCTTATGGTTGTCACATTATTGTATGAAATGCAATCACCATGTAATTGCTTTACTTTATCACTAAGCGGTAGCGATAGTCATAGAAGCAGTAGTTGGCGAGACGACAACGACGCTACGATGAAGATCAAGGTGTCAAGCCGGCGACGATGGAGACCATGATGGTGCTTTGGAGATGGAGATCAAAGGCACAAGATGATGATGGCCATATCATGTCACGTATTTTGATTGCATGTGATGTTTATCCTTTATGCTTCTTATTTTGCTTAGTACGGCTATAGCATTATAAGATGACCCCTCACTAAATTTCAAGGTACAAGTGTTCTCCCTGAGTATGCACCGTTGCTACAGTTCATCGTGCCGAGACACCACGTGATGATCGGGTGTGATAAGCTCTACGTTCACATACAGCGGGTGCAAGCCAGTTTTGCACATGCAGAATTCTCGGGTTAAACTTGACGAGCCTAGCATATGCAAATATGGCCTGGGAACTCTGAGACCGAAAGGTCAAACGTGAATCATATAGTAGATATGATCAACATAGTGATGTTCACCATTGAAAACTACTCCATCTCACATGATGATCAGACATCGTTTAGTTGATATGGATCACGTGATCATTTAGATAACTATAGGGATGTCTATCAAAGTGGGAGTTCTTTAGTAATATGATTAATTGAACTTTAATTTATCATGAACTTAGTACCTGATAGTTTTTGCATATCTATGTTGTTGTAGATCAATGGCCCGTGCTACCATTCCCATGAATTTTAATGCGTTCCTAGAGAAATCTAAGTTGAAAGATGATGGTAGCAACTACACGGACTGGGTCCGTAAGTTGAGGATTATCCTCATTGCTGCGCAGAAGAATTACGTCCTCGAAGCACCGCTAGGTGCAAGACCAGCTGCAGGAGCAACTCGGGACGTTATGAACATCTGACAGAGCAAAGCTGATGACTACTCGATAGTTCAGTGTGCCATGCTTTACGGCTTAGAATTGGGACTTCAAAGACATTTTGAACATCATGGATCATATGACATATTCTGGGAGTTGAAGTTAATATTTCAAGCAAATGCCAGAGTTGAGAGATATGAAGTCTCCAACAAGTTCTACAGCTGCAAAATGGAGGATAATAGTTATGTCAGTGAACACATACTCAGAATGTCTGGGTACCACAACCACTTGACTCAGCTAGGAGTTAATCTTCCTGATGATAGTGTCATTGACATATTTCTTCAATCAGTGCCACCAAGCAATAAAGGCTTCGTGATGAACTGTAATATGCAAGGGATGCAAAAGACAATTCCCGAGCTCTTCGCAATGCTTAAAGCTGTGGAGGTAGAAATCAAGAAGGAGCATCAAGTGTTGATGGTTAACAAGACCACTAGTTTCAAGAAAAAGGGCAAAGGGAAGAAGGCGAGCTTCAAGAAGAACATCAAGCAAGTTTCTGCTCAAGGGAAGAAGCCCAAGTCTGGACCTAATCCTAAAACTGAATGCTTCTACTTTAAAGGGACTAGTCACTGGAAGCGGAACCGCCCCAAGTATTGGGCGGATAAGAAGGATGGCAAAGTGAAAGGTATATTTGATATACATATTATTGATGTGTACCTTACTAATGCTCGTAGTAGCACCTGGGTATTTGATAATGGTTTTGTTGCTCATATTTGCAACTCGAAACATGGGCTACAGATTAAACAAAGATTGGCTAAGGAGGAGGTGACGATGCATGTGGGAAATGGTTCCAAAGTCGATGTGATCGCCATCGGCACGCGACCTCTACATCTACCGTCGGGATTAGTTTTAGACCTAAATAATTGTTATTTGGTGCTAGTGTTGAGGATGAACATCATATCTGGATCTTGTTCATTGCAATACGGTTATTCATTTAAGTCAGAGAATAATTGTTTTTCTGTTTATATGAATAAAACCTTCTATGCTCATACACCCAATGTAAATGGTTTATTGAATCTCGATCGTAGTGATACACGTATTCATAGTATTGAAGCCAAAAGATGCAAATTTAATAATGATAGTGCAACTTATTTGTGGCACTGCTGTTTAGGTCATATTGGTGTAAAGTGCATGAAGAAACTCCATGATGATGGGCTTTTGGAATCACTTGATGCTTGCGAACCATGCCTCATGGACAAGATGACTAAGACTCCGTTCTCCGGAACAATGGAGCGAGCCACTGACTTATTGGAAATAATACATACTAATGTATGCGGTCTGATGAGTATTGAGGCTCGCGGTGGGTATCGTTATTTTCTGACCTTCATAGATGATTTAAGAAGATATGGGTATATCTACTTAATGAAACATAAGTCTGAAATGTTTGAGAAGTTCAAAGATTTTTAGAGTGAAGTGGAAAATCGTCGTAACAAGAAAATAAAGTTTCTACTATTTGATCTTGGAGGTGAATATTTGAGTTACGAGTTTGGTCTTTATTTGAAACAATGTGGAATAGTTTCACAACTCATGCCACCTGGAACACCACAGCGTAATGGTGTGTTTGAGCGTCGTAACTGTACTTTATTAGATAGAGTGTGATCTATGATGTCTCTTACCGATTTACCACTATCGCTTTGGGGTTATGCATTAGAGACAGCTGCATTCACGATAAATAGGGCACCATCTAAATCCGTTGAGATGAGACCGTATGAACTATGGTTTGGAAAGAAACCTAAGCTGTCGCTTCTTAAAGTTTGGGGCTGCGATGCTTATGTGAAAAAGCTTCAACCTGATAAGCTCGAACCCAAATCGGAGAAATGTGTCTTCATAGGATACCCAAAGGAAACTGTTGGGTACACCTTCTATCACAGATCTGAAGGCAAGATATTCGTTGCTAAGAATGGATCCTTTCTAGAGAAGGAGTTTCTCTCAAAATAAGTTAGTGGAAGGAAAGTAGAACTTGATGAGGTAATTGTACCTTCTCCCGAATTGGAAAGTAGTTCATCACAGAAATCAGTTCCGGTGATTCCTACACCAATTAGTGAGGAAGCTAATGATGATGATCATGAAACTTCATATCAAGTTACTACCGAACCTCGTAGGTCAACCAGAGTACGGTCCGCACCAGAGTGGTACAGTAATCCTGTTCTGGAAGTCATGTTACTAGACCGTGACGAACCTACGAACTATGAGGAAGCGATGATGAGCCTAGATTCCGTGAAATGGCTTGAGGCCATGAAATCTGAGATGGGATCCATGTATGAGAATGAGGTGTGGACTTTGGTTGATTTGCCCGATGATCAGCAAGCCATAGAGAATAAATGGATCTTCAAGAAGAAGACTGACGCTGACGGTAATGTTACTGTCTACAAAGCTCAACTTATTGCAAAAGGTTTTGAACAAGTTCAAGGAGTTGACTATGATGAGACCTTCTCACCCGTAGCGATGCTTAAGTCTGTCCAAATCATGTTAGCAATTGCCGCATTTATATGATTATGAAATTTGGCAAATGGATCTCAAAACTGCATTCCTTAATGGATTTCTTAAAGAAGAGTTGTATATGATGCAACCAGAAGGTTTTGTCGATCATAAAGGTGCTAACAAAGTGTGCAAGCTCCAGCAATCCATCTATGGACTGGTGCAAGCATCTCAGAAGTTGGAACATACACTTTTATAAGGTGGTCAAAAAATATGGTCTTATACAGACTTATGGTGATGCCTGTATTTACAAGAAAGTGAGTGGGAGCTCTATAGCATTTCTGATATTATATGTGGATGACATATTGTTGATCAGGAATGACATAGAATTTCTAGATAGCATAAAAGGATACTTGTATAAGTTTTTTTTCAATAAAAGACCTCGGTGAAGCTACATATATATAGAGCATCAAGATCTATAGAGATAGATCAATACGCTTGATAGGAGTTTCACAAAGCACATACCTTGACAAGATTTTGAAGGAGTTCAAAATGAATCAGTGAAAGAAAGGGCTCTTACCTGTGTTGCAAGGTGTGAAGTTGAGTAAGACTCAAAGTACGACCATGGAAGAAGATAGAGAGAATGAAAGTCATTCCCTATGCCTCATCCATAGGTTCTATATGATATGCCATGCTATGTACCAGACCTATTGTGTACCTTGCCATGAGTTTGGCAAGGGGGTACAATAATGATACATGAGTAGATCACTGGACAACGGTCAAAATTATCTTTCAAGGACTAAGGAAATATCTCTCGGTTATGGAGGTGATAAAGAGTTCGTCGTAAAGAGTTACGTCGATGCAAGCTTTTACACCGATCTAGTTGACTCTGAGTCTCAATTTGGGTACATATTGAAAGTGGGAGCAATTAGCTAGAGTAGCTCCATGCAGAGCATTGTAGACATAGAAATTTGCAAAATACATACGGATCTGAATGTGACAAACCTGTTGACTAAACCTCTCTCACAAGCAAAACATGATCACACCTTAGTACTCTTTGGGTGGTGATCACATAGCAATGTGAACTAGATTATTGACTCTAGTGAACCCTTTGGGTGTTGGTCACATGGCGGTGTGAACTATGGGTCTTAATCATATGAAGATGTCAACTATTGGTGTTAAACCGCATGGCGATGTGAACTAGACTATTGACTCTAGTGCAAGTGGGAGACTGAAGGAAATATGCCATAGAGGCAATAATAAAGTTGTTATTTATATTTCCTTATATCATGATAAATGTTTACACTACAAAAAAAAGACACATCCATGACATTTTGGGCCGAATGAATTTTTTTCCTGTCATACTCATGACACTTCTATGACGATAATTGTGACAAAACCCGGTATCATCATAGAGATGGTGGGCTCCTACTTCTATGAAAAAAATCATGACAGAGAATGGGATTTTCATCCTGGACGGGCCGGAGATGCAGCTGCATGACATTCTTTGGGCCGTCCATGATGGAGAAAGCCGTGGTAGAAGCGAGGGCGAGGAAAATATCGGGGGAGTTCTCGGTTACGGTGGGTGGTCGGGGGCCGAGCGATGCACGTTTCTCTCGTACGTATGCACATATGTGCGAGGCGTTGGGCTCTAACTGAACCCGAGTGATTGCACTGCAGGCTATGCGTTTCTGAACCCGAGCAATCAATCGATCCCTTTCTGTTAACTGAGCTCGAGTGATTCCTTTGCTACTGCTCCTAACTGAAGCCGGACGAACACTGCTGCCTCCTTCCCTGGATGAACAGTGAGTGTTGTTGAGGGGGTTTGGATGAACAGTTCTCGGTGGGGGGTTGGATGAACAGGAACGCGTGGTAGTAGGCCGTTGTCGTTGGATGAACAGTACCCGATCGACCAAGCCGGTGGATGAATAGGACCCCGTTGTGGTCTGGATGAACAGGACCCCGTGGAGGGCTGGATGAATAGGATCCCGTGGAGGGCTGGATGAAGAGTAGCCGGTGGAGGGCTGGATGAACAGTAGCCCATGGAGGCGTGGTTGAACAGGACCCTCGTGGAGAGGGCTGGTTGAACAGTAGCCGGTGGAGGAGCGCGCGGTGGAGGCTAGATGAACAGGAGCCCGTGGATGAACGTGCAGGTGGAGGCTAGAGTAGGTCGACGGTGGATGAATAGTAGCCCGTGGAGGCAGTCGACGGTGGAGATGAACAGTATCCCGTGGAGTCCCATTTTGCGGTACGCCACACCCCTCCCGATGAACAGGACCCCCGTTTCGACCGTAGCACTCCAACACAAGCCCGTTTCCTCCGTTTTGCGGTACGCCACACCTCTCCCGATCAACAAGACCCCGTTTCGACCGTAGGAGGTCCGTTTCCTCCATTTCGTAGTACGCCAGACCCCTCCCGATGAACAGGATCCCGTTTCCACCGTGCCCAGTCGAACACAAGGCCGTTTCCTCTGTTCTGCAGTATGCCAGGCCTCGTTTCCATCGCCTGTTCCGTCCTAGCCGGTTGGCTCCTGATGAACAACATGCATTCCATTGCCTCCCGATGAACACGACGCATTCCGTTGCCTCCCCAAGAACACGAGACGATGCAGTTTCTCCATTCCGACCCAGCCACAGCCATGTACACGAGCCCTGGTCGTACGTATGCGCGAGTAGGCGTTCGAGACCCCGCCCGTATGTACGTACATGGTCGTGTTTACTTTTGTGCACCCTGGCCACTGTATGTACATGTACATGCTACGTGCGTGCCTCTACTACGACACGTGCGCGCCTCTACTACCACACGTGCCCTTCCTTACACGGCCACGGTTCATCGCCGCAGCCTGCAGACAGACCGATCGACCAGTATGTACGTACACGTTCGTGACCAGAATGACAACGCTACGTACGCTTCGATAGGGTGGGTCCTGACTATCAGGCACTTCCTTGCGTGTGAAGATGTAGCTGGTGGGTCCCAGCAGTTAGGGGGCGAATCATTTTCTTGCTCGTAATATGGACGCACTTCCTTGCGTGCGAAGATGTAGTTGCTGGGTCCCAACAGTTAGGGGGGAAACATTTTTGTTCACGAAATATGGTGGCCCGTCCGGTGGGTCCCTGCTGTCAGGTGGAGGAATCATTACTTTGCGCATAATAAGGAGGCATTTCCTTGTTGCGACCATGGACCCAGCTGTTAGCCTCTCCATGTACAGTACTCCTCTGATGGAAGTCGTTCGTTGACCACATTGACCACGCCGCGCCGAGAGCACCAGGGCGGTGGACGACGGCAAGGCCTAGGAAGGGGACGACGCGGAGCCGGGGAAGACGCGGCAGTGGATGCCCACGCAGAGGGGAGTACGTGGGTTGACTGCTTCGGCTGTGGTGCGAGGCTTCCGTCGTTAGAGAATAACAGGAGGTCTGGGTGAGTATAGAGGGATGTCATGGCCAGCGGTGGCAGCACAGCCGGACACGAGAGGCAGGAGCAGGCGGCACGGCCGACGCTTGTTTGGGCGGCTGGAGCAAGAAGACCAGAGGTTGAAGAAGCGCTATGGTCGTTGGATGGGCATCGTATGGTCACTGCAGCTAGAATCGTTTATAATGACTAAGTTGACAAAGCCCTTGGTACGCGTCAACTTAGTAGGCCCATAGGTCAGCCTCCAAAACGGTTTGCCCCAGATGTCAGGGAGAGGAATCATTTTTGGGCGGCTGAAGCTAGAATATCCGAGACTTAAGAAGAAGCACGACATCCACTGGATGGATATCCAATGGCCACTACTGCTAGAACCGTGTGTTGACTATAAGTTGACAAAGCCTTGCATACGCGTCAACTTACTTTTTAGGGGGCGCGTCAACTTAATAGGCCCACAAGTGTGTGGCAGAGAACTTATTTCACATTTGCGATTTGTAAGAATGTACAGCCCACATTTTTGAATTCTAATGGAATTTACTACAGCCCATTTACAGTTTGTTAAAAGTACAACCCATTTTCTAGTAAGGACAATAATTTCAACCAACCGTTCAAAACAGAATTCAAAAAAAATTCCCACATTGTCAGGACCCCGATTCCAAGCCACATCGATCTAGCCGGTAACACCTCATATCACTTTGCGGCCTCACGCACGGTATCCCACGGGTGTCGCCTTACCATGGCCCGGGACCGTTTGCGCCTTTTTGCTCATGTATATGACAATGTCGCTAGCATCCATATGATCGAGAACCCGGGCCGACATGGCTAGTCGTGAACCCAAAGCGGCACAGACCTATGGAGACAGGCATACATGAATCACATCGAACATGTCGGTCATCAACGAGTGATTCCGGGCTGTAGCACTGGGCTAATAGGACTCCGGGGATCCCGGGCTATAGCAGGCTAGGCAGGACTCCGGAGATCACAGCGTGACATTTCCCCGAAGGGACAGACATAGGGACGAAGTGAAACACATGCCAGCCAGTCAAGTGACCTGAACAGTAGTGTTGGGCTAGCAGGACTCCGGTGAACCGGTCTGTAGCGGACTACTATGGCTCGAGGAACACTAGACTACATTTCCCCATAAGAAAGGCTGCGAAGGACAAACAACTAGATTGTCGGATCTCACTCATACCAAGCATTTCAGTCATACACACAATATGCCCGATATGAGTACATACAACATGGCATCACAACAAAACTTTACAACTCAAGAACTTTATTTAAAGGCTCTAGGGAGCCATACATAACATGTTCATACAGATAGGGGTCACATGATCCGACACTCAAGTCATACCATCATACAAGCACATGCGGAAGCAACTAGTCTGAGTACAGACTCTAGAAAGAAAGAAGGCTTCTCGAAGCCTATCTATCTACATAGGGCCCTCCATGGCCGGGATCACCACCTGGGTGGCTAGTCACTCGTCGACGTCAAGGTCTACATAAAACCCATCGAAGGGGGCAGTGTTGTCGTCTGAAAACAATAAATAAGCAAACATGAGTACAAAGGTACTCAGCAAGTCTTACATCAGCACCTACTATACATGCTCATTCTCAAAAAGGTGGTGGGTGTTATGCAGCAAGCCAGCTTTGACTCTTGGCTAAGCTATCCTACGGAACCTCTTTGGTAAAATAGTTTTCGCACACGAGTCCACTACTCACCAACACAATACTCCACCATGGATCCTCCCTCGACATCCTGCGAGAGGGCCATCCTCGGTACTCACACTTATCTTGAGTCTTTTAGTAGTATCCATTAACTTGTCTATGAACTGTATAGGCAACCAAGTAGTCCTTTACCGCGGACGCGACTATTCGAATAGTTTTATACCCTGCAGGGGTGTACTTCGTCATACACGCTTTCACCGCTTACCACCGTCTACACGACATGTACTCGGCAACCTTCAAGCGGAAGCCCAGCGAGGGTGTCAGCCACGGCCTACCTAAACACCTAAGCCCCTAGTCCAGGTTTATCGCCTATCCAGGTTCCATCCGCAGGGAGTCCGGCCGAGGTTTCCACATACGGCCCCGAACGATGTGAACAGGGTTCCCGAGACACCAAACGGGTGACTCGGTACACCCGGCCACGGTGTATCTACCGCAACATAGCCCACCCCTAGGGTCAGCGCTACGCACGGCCGCCAACACATAACCTACAAACACCAGAAACTAAGTGCAACTCCTGGACAGAGTACGAGGGTGACTAAGAAGCCGAGAGGGTCCATTTGTTTCGGGCCCAATGTACGGTAGTAACTGCATCTTAAATCACACATACAGATCTCAGTTCTTATGGACGGCCTCAATGAAACAACCCACCATGTACTCCTACATGGCCTCTCATCGATACCTTTACCAAAACATGTTCAACACACCACTCATATTACCAACATAAGCATTTCACTCTAGCCCATCACCCAGATGAACCAGACCTGACACAACTCTAAGCATAGCAGGCATAGCAATGTAGGAATCACAAAACATGGCTCAATCAACTCCTACACATGCTAGTGGGTTTCATCTAGTTACTGTGGCAATGACAGGTCATGCAGAGGATAAGGGTTCAACTACCGTAGCACACAACAGTTTGAATCGCGTTGTCTTAATGCAGTAAACAAGAGCAGGAGCGAGAACATGGGTTGTATCAGAATGATCAATTGTTGCTTGCCTGATGGGGTGGTAACGGGATACTGCCCTTCAGTTGGATACTCGTGAATATCCTCGGAGGCAGGACCTACCACGAAGAACACAACCGAGCACAATCAACACATGACGATATGCAACAATATGATTCATGCTATGACATGGCAATATGAATGTGTTTTGGCCTAATGCAAGCTAAAACAGAAAGGGATGAACTCATTTGAATCCAAGATTCAACTATTAGCTCATTAAATATGGCATGTATAGTGCATTTCCTTATTCTGCTTAAACAGCAAGGTAAACTTGTGTTGTCATGCATGAAACCATTACAGATGGATAGATTGAATTTTTCTGATAATTTTTCTTATATAATTTATCTCATTTGGAGTTATGGTTGAATTTCTATGAATTTTTGAAGTTTGAACTATTTTCTGGAATTTCCTGAATAAGAATAAAGCCAGAAAATCAATTACTGCATCAGCAATGCGTCAGGGTGACGTCAGCAGGTCAAAGGCGCCAGCGCAGGTCAAACCTGACTGGTGGGGCCCTTCTGTCAGCCTCTCAGTGCACTAACTACGTTTAATTAGCCTAATTACTAGGCAGGGCCCACTAGTCAGTGACTGATTAAGTAAGATTTAATTAAAACTAATCCTAATTTAGTTAACAGACCGGCCCCACCTGTCATAGTCTCAGGGGGGTCTACCTGGGCCCACCCAGGGGTCAAACTGGGTCAACTTGCCGGCGTTGAGCCGCCGGCGAGGCCCGAGACGGCGGAGGGCTTCGGAAAACGCCCTCAGGCAACCAAAACATCGGCGGAGACGTGCTACGCGATGCGGGGAGCAAGCCGCATCGTTTGGTGGTGGTAGCTGGGCTCGGGGTGGCCGGAAACGACGCCGGCGACGACCTTGGCGGTCGCCGGAGTTCGGGCGTGGTCGAATCCGACGCTACGAGGCACGGCGAGGCGCGGGGAGTGGTGCGTTAGCTTCCTGGGACTGCGCTGATCACGGTGGTGTGCCTGGCTTCAGGCCACGGTGGCCCTGGCCACGACGGCGACGAGGCACGGCACCGGCGAGCTTCGGCCACGGTGGAAATCGGAGCTACAGGGCGCAAATGAGCAAGGGGAAGGTGGGGATCAAGAGAGAGGCTCACGGGGAGTGCAGCGGTGGTCTCAGCGGGCTCGGGGACGGGCTGGAGAAGAGGTGAGGTCGCCGGCGATCTCGGATGCCCGAGGTTGAAGACGAGGGCGAAGGCGGTGTTGTAGGGCTTCCGGCGAAGCGTGGCTCGGTGGGGAGGACGAGGGAGCCGAGGCGAAGCTTATGGACTCGTCGGAGGGGCGAGGGGAGGTCTCTGGCAGTGGCTACAGCGATCGGTGGCGAGGGGCGCGCTCGGGCATCGCGGGAGAGGATGAGGGAGACGAGGGGGAGAGTGAGAGAGGACTGGAGAAGATCGATGGGGTCTCGTGGCGTCTCTAGGCGCCTCCCAGCGTCGGCAAAAGCAGGAGGTGGCCGGCGCGTGGCCGGCGCGTGGCGAGCACGCGCCCCTGCCTCCTGGCGCGAGGTAGGGGGTGACTGGCGCTGGCCAGTCGGCTGGGCCGAGCCAGGTAAGGCCCAAGTGGCTTCCTTCCCCCTTTTTGATTTCTGTTTTCTTTTTCTATTATTCTATAGCTTTAGGGCTTTATTTAAAATACCTAGGCACTTTCTAAAATCCTGGAAATAATTATGGGCTCTATTGGGATTATTCCTAACAGCAAACAATTATCTCCAGAATTATTTGAGCACTTAAATTATTTAGTAGCATTTAAATGCCCAAATTCAATTATTTATGATTTAAATAAGTGACCTTCTGTTGACCTAGAAAAATGTGCACCTATTTTCCCAGGGGTTCCAACCCAAGGCAAAGAGGGTGAACATTTTAGAAGGGCATTTTGGGTTCATTGAAATTATTTTTAGTGAACCGTAGTTGATTTCAGGGGGGGTGTCGGGGGTTCTGCCTTCCCCATTTCAAGTTTCTGATGAAAGTAGACATGATGCACACTCAAATGCATGGACTAGCTAGGGTGTGACAACTCACCCCCACTCAAAAGAATCTCGTCCCGAGATTTAGGATCCTCTGGAAAGAAGGTGGGGTACTCGAGTTGAAGACGATCCTCCCTTTCCCAATTGGCTTCTTCCTCGGAATGGTGTGACCATTGAACCTTGAGAAACTTGATATTATGACGTCGAGTGGTACGCTCGGCTTGATCAAGGATACGAACGGGATATTCCCGATAAGAGAGGTTATCTTGTAAATCAAGCGTTTCGTGGTCCACTCCACGGATAGGATCCGCGAAGCAACGCCTGAGTTGCGAAACGTGGAAGACATCATGAACTATGGAAAGATGCGGGGGTAGTTCCAATTGGTAGGCAACTTCTCCTCGTTTGGCAAGAATGCGAAAGGGTCCAATGTAACGAGGAGCCAATTTCCCTTTGATACCGAAATGATGGGTTCCCTTTAACGGGGTAACCCGAAGGTAAGCCTTCTCGTCAACTTCATAAGTCATAGGCTTATGTTTACGATCATATTGACTCTTTTGGCGAGATTGGGCTGTTTTCAATTTCTCACGTATAATGCGAACCTGCTCGTCTGCTTCCTGAATCATATCTGGGCCAAAGAGTTGTCTTTCCCCAGTTTCTGACCAGTTAAGAGGCGTTCGACAATTTCGTCCATAGAGAACTTCGAAAGGAGCCTTGCCCAAGCTGGCTTGATAGCTATTGTTATAAGCAAACTCCGCCAATGGAAGGCATTTCTCCCAAGTCATTCCGAACGAGATAACAGAAGCTCGGAGCATATCTTCCAGAATTTGATTGACTCGCTCTACTTGACCACTTGATTGAGGATGGAAGGCGGTACTAAAGGAGAGACGAGTTCCCATAGCATTTTGGAAACTTTCCCAAAATCGAGAGGTGAAGAGACTCCCACGGTCTGAGTTAATTTCCAATGGAACACCATGAAGATACACTATTCGGGAGATGTATAAGTCAGCTAGCTGGCTAGCGGTGATACTCTCACGAACAGGTAGAAAGTGGGCTACTTTGGAAAGACGGTCGATCATGATGAAGATGGCATTATTCCCTCTCTTGGTCCTGGGAAACCCAGTGATGAAATCCATACTGATTTTATCCCATTTCCATTCAGGAATAGCCAAAGGTTGAAGGGTGCCAGCAGGCCATTGATGCTCTGCTTTAATGCGACGACAAACGTCGCAATTAGCAATGTATTGAGCGATTTCTCTCTTCATCCTAGTCCACCAAAACCTCTGGCGTAGGTCTTGATACATTTTAGTACTACCGGGATGAATGGTGAGAGGGGATTCATGAGCTTCCTTAAGGATCAGTCGCCTCAGGTTTCGCGCCTTTGGAACCACTAGGCGATTCCCAAACTATACGACACCTTGATCATCAATGGAGAAACAATTCACGACTCCTTTCTTAATATTTCTCTTGATACGGGAGATTCCCGGATCTACCTTCTGTGCCTTGATGACCTGATCCGTAAGGGTGGGTTCCGCCACCAGGGTGGATAGGAATCCTCGGGGAACAATGTGAAGATTAAGCTTACGAAATTCCTCATAGAAAAGTGGTTGGCTTTGTTGTAACATCAGGTTGTTACAGTAGGACTTACGACTTAGTGCATCAGCCATGACATTGGCTTTGCCGGGGGTGTAAGTTATTCCTAAGTCGTAATCTGAGATCAACTCAACCCAACATCTTTGCCTGAGATTCAAATCTGGTTGGGTGAAGATATATTTCAAACTTTGGTGATCGGTGAAGATCTCGCAACGATTACCGAGAAGGTAATGTCGCCAAGTTTTAAGTGCATGGACTATAGCTGCAAGCTCTAGATCATGTGTGGGATAATTTTCCTCATGTGGGTGTAATTGCCGTGAAGCATAGGCAATTACCTGACGATCTTGCATGAGTATGCAACCTAGTCCTTGTCGCGAGGCGTCGCAATAGATAATAAAGTCCTTGGAGAAATCTGGTGGTACTAGTACGGGAGCAGATGTCAGGCATCTTTTCAGTTCCTGAAAACTGAACTCGCACTATGGAGTCCACTCGAACTTTTTATCTTTCTTGAGAAGTTCAGTTAGAGGTTTCGCAGCCTGGGAGAAGTTCTCGACGAAGCGGCGGCAATAGCTTGCTAGGCCAAGGAAACTCCGAACTTGCTTGACCGTTTCAGGTGGAGTCCAATCAAGGACGGCTTGAACTCGCTCGGGATTGACAGCAATACCCTTACCAGAAATTACGTGGCCTAGATAGGTCACCTCTGGCAACCAAAATTCACACTTGGAGAATTTGGCATAAAGGCGATGCTCTCGAAGTTTCATCAATACCAGCCTTAGATGTTCGGCATGTTCCTCTTCATTCTTGGAGTAGATGAGTATGTCATCGAGATATACTATGACGAATTTGTCCAAGTACTCCATGAAGACTGAGTTCATTAACCGATAAAAAGTAGCCGGGGCATTGGTTAAACCGAAGGACATGACGGTGTACTCGTATTGGCCGTAACGAGTAACAAAGGCCATTTTGGGAATGTCCCCGTTTCTGATTTTGATTTGATGGTAGCCCAACCTCAAATCCATCTTGGAGAAGACTGAGGATCCAGCGAGCTGACCATACAGGTCGTTGATCCTGGGAAGTGGGTATTTGTTCTTGATGGTGACCAGATTGACAGGTCGGTAATCCACAACCATTCGGTCCGTTCCATCCTTCTTCTTGACGAAGAGGACGGGGCAAGCCCAAGGAGAGGAACTAGGACGGATGAACCCCTTGTTCAAGGACTCATCGAGTTGGTTCTTAAGCTCGGCTAGTTCTAAGGGTGCCATCTTGTAGGGTCTTCTAGAAATTGGAACGGTTCCTGGAACAAGGTCTATTACAAACTCAACATCCCTGTCGAGTGGAACACCTGGCAGTTCTTCTGGAAAGACATCCGGAAAGTCTCGGACTACCGGAACATCCTCAAGGTCTGGAAGAGGGTTGGCATTTAGGGAGTAAAGTTGGCGCTTGGCCACTCGAGTTAAGACATTAACTGTCTTGCCCGAGGGGTGAGTAAGTTGAACGGTTCTAGTGGCACAATCGATCTTGGCATGATGAGCCGACATCCAGTCCATACCCAAGATGATGTTTATGTCAGAGGACTTGAGAGCTATTAAAGATGCAAGCAAGACAAGTCTATCGACAAGAATTTCGTTCCCATGGCTTACCCTAGACGTTTGCCATCTAGAGCCAGGGGTTTGAATTTCCATGGTAGAGGGCATGTCACAGAATGTCGTGTTATGCAATCGAGCATAATTCTCGGATATGAATGAATGAGATGCTCCAGTATCGAAAAGAACAGATGTCAGATGGCAGTTAACAAGGAGCGTACCAAGGACGACGCTGGGATCCTCATGAGCTTCCTCAGCTGAAACATAATTGACATGGCCACGTGCAGTGGTGGCTGGCTTGGCGTAGAAAGTCTTTCCTGCGGGCTTACCACGGCCAACGGACTTTCCAGCTTGATTGGGGTTGTTCTGGGGACACTCTCGACTATAGTGACCCGGCTCTCCACACTTGAAGCATGTTACCACATTGGGGCGTGGAGCAGCATTAGCAGCGGGGCGACCATAGGGCTTGGGTGGTGCAAATTGCTGGTTGGGACGAGGCGCCTCAAAGGATGGCCTCGGGATGAACCTGGGTGGCAGTGCCGTGCTTGGAATCCACACCCGGCGCTTCTGAGCTCCAGAGCTGGATGAAGAGCCAAAATCACGGGAGTGCTTGCGTGAAGCGTCATAATCAGTCTGGCCTGTCTCAGCACTGATGGCTTTATTAACCAACTTCTGAAAAGATGTGCACTTGTGCAGACGAAGATCGCGGTGAAGCTCAGGGCTAAGTCCCTTGCGGAACCTTGCCTGCTTCTTGGCGTCAGTAGAAACCTCTTCAGGAGCATAGCATGCCAGGTTCCCAAATTCACGACTATATGCATCCACGGTCAGCCTTCCTTGGGTGAAGTTGCAGAAATCCTCCCTCTTGCGATCCATGAGACCTTCCGGAATGTGATGCTCGCGGAAAGCGTCACTGAATTCAGCCCAGGTAGTGATTTGACCGATCGGGCGCATAGCTTCGAAGTTTTCCCACCAATGACTAGCGGGGCCTTCGAGATGATAGGCAGCATAGGTAACCTTGTCGGCCTCGGCTACGTTGGCAAAACGTAGCTTGTGGGTGATGCTGCGAAGCCAATCATCCGCGTCGAGGGGCTCGACGGAATGGTTAAACTTTGGTGGGTACAGCTTGATAAAGTCATTGATTGACACCAAGTCATTTCGTGGGTGGCGTGCAGTGTTCTGCTCAATCCGCTCCAGCAGGCGGTTGGTCTCACGCTTGTTTCTTTCCGCCTCCAGCATCACTTCGGCTAGAGAAGGCGGGTGAGGCAGATTTTCACCTCTAGCTGCACTGGCTTCCCCCTGCTCTGGGACAGCAGGGTTGCCGCGGGTGTTGACCATCCTAGGAGAAAACAAGACAACGGTTTAGACAAGGATGGCTCAAACTTAGTAAGGAAGTGCAGAATGTAATGGATAACACGGAATGCAGAGATGTTCATCCGTATGTCATGGTAATATAAAACTGCCATATATATACCAACGGTCATACACATCATACATAGTTTAGTACAAGCCCAGGCTACAGTACAACTATGATGAAAGACGTTGCATCTCATCGGAGGCATTCCAGGTTCCTATACATTATTTGTCTACACCTCCGGAATCGATTACACGCCAAGTCATATTCCACAAGTCACACAGGACAGTGGAGATACAACTACTACAATACTAGTGGTACTACTACTAACTCAGATAGCTCCGTAGTAGTCCTCATAGAAGTCACCTCCATAGCCTGGAAGTTCAACGTGATCATCCGGAAACAGACGGTCCCGAGGAGCCTGTGGACCATAGGGGCTAGGATGAGGTCTTGGACCAACAAACGGTGGCCTGCGGGGACCACGGGGTGGGGTGATGCCTCCCACATCACGCCAATCCACCATGTCTGGCAGAGCTGATCTCACAGGATACTTTCCCTTGTATCCATACATCCAGCTTGCACCGCAGGTGCAAACCGAGTCAATGTGGCCCAATGATCAGCACGAGTATTAAAAAGCTCCAGCCTCAAGGCCCGATTCTCTCGGTCCTTATCTTCGAGCATCTCAGCAGTGGTACGAGTTAATGAGTCCTCCTGAGTGGAGTCAGCATAGATAGCCTGAAGATACCCTTGCGCTCCCGGAAGTGAAGCTGGCATGTAACGGAAGTCAGTGTTCCGAAGCAGGCCAGTCCGGACTCGCAAGATGGTCATCATGGAGTAGGAAGCATCCTGCACAGCCATCTCGACGGTAACCCCGAGTCCATAGGAACAGTGAAGGGGCTCGGTAGATCCGGGAAAGGAAGGAAATATCCTGACGGTGCAGAAATACTGGCTTTGATTAAAGTCGCGGAACTTCTCTTCGACAGTGTATTCGGGATACCAACGGTATCCTGTCTCGATCATGACCCGGACTAGCATAGCAGTATGACCGGGCACGTCGAGGCACCTAGTCAGGCGAACCACTTGGTTTTGAGGAAGGTTGGCCATCGGAAAGCACAACCACAAGACAAAGACATCAGAATTCCTAGGGAAAATTGGACAGCATAACGGCTGTAAATGCTCAGAAAAAGATTTGAGACAGCCACAACAGTTCACAATACCGCTCAACAGCATCATATCAAGGTTCTGATTCAAATAGCAACATACTAAAATAGTAGAAACTGGACTGGGACTCGTAGCAATAATCCTATAAGCTACTACGGATTAGTAACACGTGAACCTGATAGAAGAAGAGAGCCTAGTCCTTAACCCACGTTGAATGAGAAGAGAATGACTCAGCTCAGAGGCATAGGGTAAAGGAGTAAAAGAACCTTACGTTCCCTTCCACAATCAATTCCCCTACATATAACTAAAGCATTTCTAGACTCGACATCGACCAGTTTGGCTCAATGAACCTACAGGCAGTCCGGCTCTGATGCCAACGCTGTCAGGACCCCGATTCCAAGCCACATCGATCTAGCCGGTAACACCTCATATCACTTTGCGGCCTCACGCACGGTATCCCACGGGTGTCGCCTTACCATGGCCCAGGACCGTTTGCGCCTTTTTGCTCACGTATATGACAATGTCGCTAGCATCCATATGATCGAGAACCCGGGCCGACATGGCTAGTCGTGAACCCAAAGCGGCACAGACCTATGGAGACAGGCATACATGAATCACATCGAACATGTCGGTCATCAACGAGTGATTCCGGGCTGTAGCACTGGGCTAACAGGACTCCGGGGATCCCGGGCTGTAGCAAGCTAGGCAGGACTCCGGAATCACCGCGTGACATTTCCCCGAAGGGACAGACATAGGGACGAAGTGAAACACATGCCGGCCAGTCAAGTGTCCTGAACAGTAGTGCTGGGCTAGCAGGACTCCGGTGAACCGGGCTGTAGCGGACTACTATGGCTCGAGAAACACTAGACTACATTTCCCCATAAGAAAGGCTGCGAAGGACAAACAACTAGATTGTCGGATCCCACTCATACCAAGCATTTCAGTCATACACACAATATGCCCGATATGAGTACATACAACATGGCATCACAACAAAACTCTACAACTCAAGAACTTTATTTAAAGGCTCCAGGGAGCCATACATAACATGTTCATACAGATAGGGGTCACATGACCCGACACTCAAGTCATACCATCATACAAGCACATGCGGAAGCAACTAGTCTGAGTACAGACTCTAGAAAGAAAGAAGGCTTCTCGAAGCCTGTCTATCTACATAGGGCCCTCCATGGCCGGGATCACCACCTGGGTGGCTAGTCACTCGTCGACGTCAAGGTCAACATAAAACCCATCGGAGGGGGCAGTGTTGTCGTCTGAAAACAATAAATAAGCAAACATGAGTACAAAGGTACTCAGCAAGTCTTAGATCAGCACCTACTATACATGCTCATTCTCAAAAAGGTGGTGGGTGTTATGCAGCAAGCCAGCTTTGACTCTTGGCTAAGCTATCCTACGGAACCTCTTTGGTAAAATAGTTTTCGCACATGAGTCCACTACTCACCAACACAATACTCCACCGTGGATCCTCCCTCGACATCCTGCGAGAGGGCCATCCTCGGTAGTCACACTTATCTTGAGTCTTTTAGTAGTATCCATTAACTTGTCTATGAACTGTATAGGCAACCAAGTAGTCCTTTACCGCGGACGCGGCTATTCGAATAGTTTTATACCCTGCAGGGGTGTACTTCGTCATACACGCTTTCACCGCTTACCACCGTCTACACAACATGTACTCGGCAACCTTCAAGCGGAAGCCCAGCGAGGGTGTCGGCCACGGCCTACCTAAACACCTAAGCCCCTAGTCAAGGTTTATCGCCTATCCAGGTTCCATCCGCAGGGAGTCCGGCCGAGGTTTCCACATACGGCCCCGAACGATGTGAACAGGGTTCCCGAGACACCAAACGGGTGACTCGGTACACCCGGCCATGGTGTATCTACCGCAACATAGCCCACCCCTAGGGTCAGCGCTACGCACGGCCGCCAACACATAACCTACAAACACCAGAAACTAAGTGCAACTCCTGGACAAAGTACGAGGGTGACTAAGAAGCCGAGAGGGTCCATTTGTTTCGGGCCCAATGTACGGTAGTAACTGCATCTTAAATCACACATACAGATCTCAGTTCTTATGGACGGCCTCAATGAAACAACCCACCATGTACTCCTACATGGCCTCTCATCGATACCTTTACCAAAACATGTTCAACACACCACTCATATTACCAACACAAGCATTTCACTCTAGCCCATCACCCAGATGAACCAGACCTGACACAACTCTAAGCATAGCAGGCATAGCAATGTAGGAATCACAAAACATGGCTCAATCAACTCCTACACATGCTAGTGGGTTTCATCTAGTTACTGTGGCAATGACAGGTCATGCAGAGGATAAGGGTTCAACTACCGTAGCACACAGCATTTTGAATCGCGTTGTCTTAATGCAGTAAACAAGAGCAGGAGCGAGAACATGGGTTGTATCAGAATGATCAATTGTTGCTTGCCTGATGGGGTGGTAACGGGATACTGCCCTTCAGTTGGATACTCGTGAATATCATCGGAGGCAGGACCTACCACGAAGAACACAACCGAGCACAATCAACACATGACGATATGCAACAATATGATTCATGCTATGACATGGCAATATGAATGTGTTTTGGCCTAATGCAAGCTAAAACAGAAAGGGATGAACTCATTTGAATCCAAGATTCAACTATTAGCTCATTAAATATGGCATGTATAGTGCATTTCCTTATTCTGCTTAAACAGCAAGGTAAACTTGTGTTGTCATGCATGAAACCATTACAGATGGATAGATTGAATTTTTCTGATAATTTTTCTTATATAATTTATCTCATTTGGAGTTATGGTTGAATTTCTATGAATTTTTGAAGTTTGAACTATTTTCTGGAATTTCCTGAATAAGAATAAAGCCAGAAAATCAATTACTGCATCAGCAATGCGTCAGGGTGACGTCAGCAGGTCAAAGGCGCCAGCCCAGGTCAAACCTGACTGGTGGGGCCCTTCTGTCAGCCTCTCAGTGCACTAACTACGTTTAATTAGCCTAATTACTGGGCAGGGCCCACTAGTCAGTGATTGATTAAGTAAGATTTAATTAAAACTAATCCTAATTTAGTTAATAGACTGGCCCCACCTGTCATAGACTCAGGGGGGTCTACCTGGGCCCACCCAGGGGTCAAACTGGGTCAACTCGCCGGCGTTGAGCCGCCGGCGAGGCCCGAGACGGCGGAGGGCTTCGGAAAATGCCCTCAGGCGACCAAAACATCGGCGGAGACATGCTACGCGATGCGGGGAGCAAGCCGCATTGTTTAGTGGTGGTAGCTGGGCTCGGGGTGGCCGGAAACAACGCCGGCGACGACCTTGGCGGTCGCCGGAGTTCGGGCGTGGTCGAATCGGACGCTACGGGGCACGGCGGGGCGCGGGGAGTGGTGCGTTAGCTTCCTGGGACCGCGCTGATCACGGTGGTGTGCCTGGCTTCAAGCCACGGTGGCCCTGGCCACGACGGTGATGAGGCAAGGCGCAGGCGAGCTTCGGGCGCGGTGGAAATCAGAGCTATAGGGCGCAAATGAGCAAGGGGAAGGTGGGGATCGAGAGAGCGGCTCACGGGGAGTGCAGCGGTGGTCTCAGTGGGCTCGGGGATGGGCTGGAGAAGAGGTGAGGTCGCCGGCGATCTCGGATGCCCGAGGTTGAAGACGAGGGCGAAGGCGGCGTTGTAGGGCTTCTGGCGAAGCGTGGCTCGGTGGGGAGGACGAGGGAGCCGAGGCAAAGCTTATGGACTCGTCGGAGAGGCGAGGGGAGGTCTCTGGCGGCGGCTACGGCGATCGGCGGCGAGGGGCGCGCTCATCCATCGCGGGAGAGGATGAGGGAGACGAGGGGGAGAGTGAGAGAGGACGGGGGAGGATCGAGGGGGTCTCGTGGCGTCTCTAGGCGCCTCCCAGCGTCGGCAGAAGCAGGAGGTGGTCGGCGCGTGGCCGGCGCGCGGCGAGCACGCGCCCCTGCCTCCTGGCGCGAGGTAGGGGGTGACTGGCGCTGGCCAGTCGGCTGGGCCGAGCCAGGTAAGGCCCAAGTGGCTTCCTTCCCCCTTTTTGATTTTTTTCTTTTTCTATTATTCTGTAGCTCTAGGGCTTTATTTAAAATACCTAGGCACTTTCTAAAATCCTGGAAATAATTGTGGGCTCTATTGGGATTATTCCTAACAGCAAACAATTATCTCCAGAATTATTTGAGCACTTAAATTATTTAATAGCATTTAAATGCCCAAATTCAATTATTTATGATTTAAATCAGTGACCTTCTGTTGACCTAGAAAAATGTGCACCTATTTTCCTAGGGGTTCCAACCCAAGGCAAAGAGGGTGAACATTTTAGAAGGGCATTTCAGGTTCATTGAAATTATTTTTAGTAAACCCTAGTTGATTTCAGGGGGGGGGGTGTCGGGGGTTCTGCCTTCCCCATTTCAAGTTTCTGATGAAAGTAGACATGATGCACACTCAAATGCATGGACTAGCTAGGGTGTGACACACATTTTGATGGGATACAAAATATTTTTATCCCAAAGTTTCTAATCAGATTAAATACAATTTCAATATAAATTTGGATTACATAAAAATCCAACGAAACATTGTGCGCGCAACAATGAATGAAATTGAAATTTTCAAATTCCAAAAATAATATTTTATAAACTAATCACGTGTTTGGTGCATTTTTTTATAGTTACTGCCTAGTTTTTATAATTACATCCCATTTAATATTTATTAAAGCCCATTTTCCTGTTAAGCCTAATGCATCCCTCTTAGGAAAGATTTGCTGCCCAGCGGGGCGGAGAATAACAAGTTGACCTTGCCTGGGTATTCCTAAAAAAAGTATAGCTGGGCTAGCCATTTTCAGCTTGAAAAAAATTAATATCTGGGATGGATATCTGGCCTAGGCTAGACGGGCCATAGCCCGCCCAGTTAATACCCCGCTCTCCTCTGAACAACAATGAAAACATCGCTCAAGAAAAACTCTGCAGTGCTCACACCTCAAAAACACAAATACTACTCGAGCTGCTTGGTCCCAGCTGTTGGCCGTTCCTTGTGCAATTCTCTCATTTATTGATTACATAGGTTGACAATGGTGTGGGACCGTGATGTCAGGAAACCAGGAGGAAGCAAAAAAAATATAGAGGCAATTGCGTACGTACGGCTATGGCCCTAATGGGTCCCTACTGTCATCCAGTCAAAATAAAGTCATCTCCTAAATCCTCATGTTCGTTGACCATGTTGACAATGCTCGGCGCCACGACGAGCGCAACAACTCGAAGGACGACGGAGAGGGCCTCGCGGGCCCTACGGATGGTCTGATACATCATCCGCTGCTCATTCAGGAAGCCAGGATCATCGGACACCTATGAGCACCTCCGAGAGACTGAGACGGCATGAAACGGTAAGGCCACGCTTGGGAGCTCTGGTTTATTTCTCACCTGTATTAAGATACAAGTGTAATTTACTCGTCATCAGAAACAACACGTAAAATACAGGCGTAATGAAACCAAGGGCCCGAGGTCTGTAAGTAAAACCGGCGGATTACGCATGTAATTTGAGAGACCAGTGTATATTTTACTAGTCGAAATCGACCAACCAAGCGCTTCGCCCGAGACCATCTTCTTTTATTTACAAGCGTCAGTTTTACAAGCGGTTTTGGCGGGAAAACAATGTTCCAATCATGGCCTAAGATGATGAGTTTGTCGGAAGATCATATGGTTTCACCTCTAACCGACCCGAGTTGTCGTATAGGCTATGAATGAAACATAAGACAATGAACTTCTGAAGCACAGAAACAACACAAGAGGATGATCTTCTTACCTTGCAAATCACGGGCATTAGATCAACATGCAAAACAATATGAAGCATATTCTCAGGAGGCACGGTGAACAGCTCGTGATGCCGCATGCCACAACATTCCTAGCTCAACTTTGCAATCAAACTCACAAGGCCTGTCATTACATAGAAAACATTCAGAACAAACTCTTAAAATACCTTACATAAGTCAACATTCATGTGACTATGCATCTCAGCGGAGTAAATATTTACTTCTGAACTGAGACAGGAATAGGAAAAAACGACCGACGTTGCTCACAGCAAAGGGTGCCCCACTCAAAAATATCAAATGCATGTCTTTTGGCTAACATCTATGAGCAAAAATTGACTAGGTTTTCCAATTCCAATATATTAAACTAATGTCTTCTTGCTAACATCAATGATTAAACTTTGACAAGCTTTTCCCATTCAAAATATGTAATGCCTATGATTGTGGAACGGGCAGGGTTTGTCATCAGTTTGTCATCTGATAGTCCAGTGGCTCAAGGTGATGGCGAATGATTAGAGAACCATTCGATGTATTGTGCATGATGAAGTATTATGGAGGACACGAACCATCTGAACGTTCTGTGCAGTTCCACTAAAATCAAGCTGAGCATCCCTGTGGATTTCATTTTTATATGCTGCCAGAAAACAAAGACACATTAGCACACACATGAATATTGGCCCCAGTGTCAACCCACCAATCGGTGGACTAACAAACTGAAAGTATGGTAAACAGATTACCATACCCACATGCACCATCATTGTTGCTTAGAGTGACATTGATAGACTTGGAGTCCTGTCCTGGCTTCTTGGTACTTGTTTGGGCACTTGTTTGCCCAGTGTTCCTCCGAACCATATCTGTGTTGGTCCCATATTTGTTCTCTTTGAAACTTTTTCCTATGTGAGGGCAGCAAATCTAGTCCTGCACAAACTACCCGACCCCCAGTTTCTTTCCCTTTTCAACAAGGAGAGCGGTTCCTTCCAGATGTGTGTACTTGGTTACCCCCTTTTCCCTTTTCGACCAACAAAGCGGCTAGATAGCTAGTCTATACTACTTTCCCTCCCTCCTTTCCTCATTGAACCACATCCTAGATTCATGCTCCACCCCACCGAAGCCTTCTTTCCTCTTTGAACCAAGACATAGATTCGACTATAGAATCGAAAAAGATCGACATGCAGCTAGAGCAATGACGGTTTCAAAGAAACTTATACCTTAGGGTCGTTGGCATGTGGCAAGGCATGCGGCGGAGGCCGGATTTGCCCACACTATGTACGACAGCGAGGAAGAAGGGGTTGGTGGCCCTCCCGCACAGGCGCTGGGTGAAAGAGAAAAGCACAGCCGGCAGTGGATTGCCTCCCTCGCCGAAGGCGATAGAGTGAACGCTACACCTCCTCCCCTTCCTGGTGCGACGGGATCCGGACGCCTCCTTCGCCAGCTGTGAGGGCGGTGAGAGAGACAGAGGCCACAGTGCAGTCTTGTGTAGATCTGGTGAAGAGGGTGAGAGACTATGAATATAGCAAACCCTAGCAAAGGAACGCTGAGCCACCAGCGTGTGTATATATGTAGTGCGGCGAGAGTGTGGAGAGTGCAAACCCTAGCGAACAAGCGCTGGGGCTCCAGCTTATATAGTGTACTACATATATACTGTATTATGGACTGAGCTCTGGTGCCTTAACTGCACCTGCCTTTGGCTGTATGACAGGTGAGCCAGCGACATTTTAGGCCCACCTGTCATACACCCAAAGGCAGGTGCACTAAGTCAATGAAGCTGCGTCCATATAGTACTCGTGTATACTACTAATATATAGCGGAGTGGTTTTCTTATTCTCTCCTTAACAATCGTTTTAAATTGCGTAAGTACGAAACAAAACTCTTTATTTAGGGGCTGCTTGGTTCTAGGCCTAGGAATGCCAAATTTTGCCATACAAATTTTGCCACACTTGCCTAAGGTTAGTTCTTCATAATGAGAGCCACAAGTTGGCAAGCCTAAGGGAATCTTGCCACACTTTTTGAGTGTATGTCATGTGGTGCCCTAGTGTGGCAAAAGTATATTTCCTAAGGTAAGGCTTGAATAAACACCCTCCTAAGTTGGTCAAAGTTGCCTAACCTTAGGTGTGGCAACCATAGTCACAAATCAAACAGTCCCTTAACGTACCAGTGAAGAAAACTACTACTTCCGATGAACTAATGATCCACGCGTCCTGGTCCCACTTCCTGTCCCGCATGTGCGGTACACTACCCTCCCTTAAGTGAACAACCAGACATGCGCCAAATTATCAAAAACGTGTGAGAGTGTGTACAAATAAAGAATTTTAATTTGAATTATCAGAAAGGTTTGAGAGTATGTACAGTTTTCCCTCTCTCAATAATTATGGTTTGTTGTGTTTGGCCTAAACTTGGTCAAACATTACAAAGTTTGACTTTAGTCAAATCTAATATGTAGAGTAAATAAAAATGGAGGGCTACTACATCCATCCGGGTTTTTAGTCCACACCATTTTTTTAATCGAAGTTAATAATTGGATAAATAAAATTACAGGGGAGCTGAAGACAAAGTTGTGAGAAGGCTTAGAAATCAATACAAAACTTATGCTCGTAGTACCAACGTCGATCCTTCTTCAAGGAAACATTTGGTTCATAGCCAATTGTGTGATAAAGTTGCACCAACGTGAAAGATGACTGCGTCTCGAACGCAACCAAGGTGAACTGATGAAGGATATCATCTTTGTGGGTAACATGCAAAGAGCACTGATGGAAGACAGCTTGTTTTTCGTGGAAAATTGATCAGCTTCACCAGTCGACGCAACCATGAGGCGCAACCATGAGCATCGATAGGTTATCGTGGTGATGCATCATCCATTTGGCATCAAGTTTGGGTGAGGAGCCTATGAAGTTCGACAAATCCTCACTGTGGTCTGTTTCTTCTCATTAATCAAGCTCGAGGAAGGAAGAACCACATGGCAGAGGACAGTGAGGCAGAACAACAATGGCCGTCCAATTTTGTGCAGTTCCACTAAAATTGGGGAAGACATGCGTGGGTATGGAGATACGCATTGCTTTTTGCAAAAATATAAAAAAGGGATATAGTGTTGTTACTTTGTTTTGGCAGTGGTACAAAATTAACAATGACATCTCAATTGTCATTAAGAATTAATGAAAAGTACACCCACAAACAGAAGCATCATCATTATCTTGATGGGAACTAAACTAGGATACCCGAGAAAAAAACATTTCTTCATTTGACGAGTGATAGTATTTGATTAGCAGCAGCAATAGGAGCATATGGACAATGACCGCACAACCACCATGTACTTTTTGTCTAAACAACATGTATACCTCCACCGAGGCATAAATCAGGACAACTTTTCGAGTGGCATTTCCTCTATAATAGTAGGTGATGTTGGACCAGCCGACGAACCCTAGCTACTATACATGGGGAGCTGGGGAGTAGTCGCATAGAAGAAAACCTGCATGCAGCAACCTGGGGAGCTGGACCAGTACAAGAAGTTATACCTCAGGTGGGTGAGATGTCGCTTAGGCGGGCGGGAGGGATCTGCCCACACGAGGCAGCGAACAAGGGCGCGGAGGACCTTCATCCGCGCCAGTACCGGCTTCGAGAGGACGGTGCGCATCAGCTTCCTCCATCGCCGACGGCGACAACGTCAATGCTACACCTCCTCACCTCCCGCAGCAGATGGGATTCGGCCGGATTTGTGACCACCGGTGAGGAGAGAGATAGAGCTGACACTTTCATCTAGTTTTGATATGGAGAGGGTGAGAGAGCGAGATGCGAGAAAGCCTATCAAACAATAGGCTATATATACAATGGAGTAAACAAATCGAGACCGACTGCCTTGAAGCTACAAATATGGTGAGGAGTAGGAAGGAAGATCTTGATAGATCTCGGTTTGGTTTTCTGGTGTGTGAGATTAGATCTCTCATGCCACTCTGAAATACTTGTATTGCTCATGTTCAACGACACAACAACATTGTCAGTCACACTTTAGCTCATTATGGTAGGACTAGTGGCCGTATCGCTGTTTGGCTAGGTTCAGGCCCTGATGGCATTGTCGAACTTTGTAACTCCGAGTGTAGCCTGGCTACGTGAGTAATACAAGTTTGTTCCCGCGAAAAAATAGACATGCATATCCGTGTTTACGTAAAATTCCACCTCCATCTCCATCTCCAATCATATTTGTCCAACTGGGACATTATTTACGTTGTTAATTATATATGCAGCAATATTAACGCACATCATCTCTTGTTTGCGGGCGTCCGGACCGCTGCCACGCCCGCTCCTGACCAACCCGAACCCTCTTCATCACCCGCGCATGCTTCCCGCTCAAGACGGTCAGTGCCGCATTCATGCCCGGCCAGAGCGGACCCAACCTCTCACTGGCGCTGGCATTGAAGCGGCGCACCGGCCGAGAGAGCGTCGCCCGCGCCGCCTCCTCGTGCATGCGACTGCTCTGCGTTCAAAGGTCGCAATAGAAGGCCACAACATGCGTGTAAGAAGTTCTTGGGAGTCCGTGCTACAGCTAGCTGTCCTCCCCCAACTCGTCAATCTCTTCCAGTAGTGCTAGTACTCCATGGCATGATCCATCGACAAGAAGGCGGGAAAGTTATCGTATACTCGGTTTGCGGTGAGTGGCATGCCGAGCGACCGTGTGGGGTGGAGGCGTGGAGGAGGGTGAGACACGAACGCGACAGACGTGATTTAAACGTTGGTTTTTCTCGATGGCGCGATCCAACGAACCAAAACATTGGTTTCTCTCCGTTTCCATTTTTTCTCTAGAAAAACGGAAACTTTCCACTCCATTTTCATTCCTACTCCAAGGTTGCCCCTTACAACATTCCATCAAATACAAAGGAAAACTAACATGCATGCTGATGCATATCAATGATTCACAGATCATAACCAATTTTTACTTCACAACTAAAGACAAAAGTTGTGAGAGCGTGTACAAAAGAAAAACTACTGATGGGGTCACTACGAATTAAACCCTAAACAAGATTTAATTTCCTGGCTAGGTAGAACCTATCGAAGAAAAGACGGCTGGCACTCTCGGATCATACGATGCTTTTGTGCAGTTCCACTAAAATTGAGCTGAGCATCCCTGATGGCAAAGATATTGAAGAAGTGTCATTAGAATAACAGTACTGGCACAAGTTCATGAGACATAAATGCATCACAAATAGAAGCCGGTAGAAGTAGAGAAAGATCGACATGGAGATGGAGCTACGTGGGGAGCTGCGGTAGCGGAGTAAGCCGGGTCCAAAAGGAAGATGTACTACTACATGGGACATCGGGATGTAGCTGGAAGGGCGGTTGGGACGCGCCGAGTGTGGGTTTTCTCCCTCGTCGATGTCGACCGCGTCTACGCAGAACATTGTTCCCTTCCCCCGGCAGCGGGATTAGGCCGGATATGTGACCAGCGGTGTGGCCACCATCGTTATATGCTTGTGAACAGAGCAACCCAAGCAAGCATGCTTGTATCTTAGGCTCCTGCTAGTGTATATATAGTGGTTTCCTTTTTCTCTCCATATCAACCATTTTATATTGCATACGTGTCATTGAAGAGTGAAATGATGGTTGCTTCTTCCAGCTAAATTATTGTGTGATTTGACTGCTCCTTAGTGGCCCCTACACGTACCCCCTATGTGTATGACCATTCTTGAGTCTCACTTGTACTTATATCTATTTTCTTGCATGACACGTGTGTAGACAGGATGCGCATACATGAATTTTGTTACTGCACATTGTTACGTATAGTACTGTACTACTAGTACCTACCCCCTCCTTTCGGTTCACTACAGGTACTCCCTCCGTCCTAGCTTATTGGTCCCCTTTGTACTCAATTCATGGGCTCGTTTTCCTCAATAAATTGTCTTTACCAATGTATTAATACCGGGAATGCATGCGTGAACAACGAATGATTAAACCTTGCATGCAACATTTTGACAAAGCATTGACTTATGAACATGTGAATGTAAGGGACTACAACCTCGTGCGCGCATGGAATAGTCACACGTACACATGGACGCAAAAACGGCCATGACGCCCTAATGCATGCATGTCCGAGCACATGACGGAACACACACGGTCACACTCAAGTGCTCAACCTACACGTGCATGCACACACATACTCAGCCAGGGTGAGCTAGTGACAGTATAAACATCGGAAAATGTATATATTGAGCGCAATGAGCATATTATGAAGTCCACTGACCGTATTTTTACAAATATACTGTGACAGACAGTGTATTTTCTCGTTTGAAATTAAGCCATATTAACCGGAAAGGAGGCAGTATGGACTAGCATTACTTTGCCGTGTCCCGTCAACTTGCCGAACGAGGAGAAGCTTGCAGGACGGGAGAAGCTTTTGACTAATGCAAGCTCTCCCTCACTTAGGAGTGGACGTGCAACAGTTAATTTCAGTGTCAGATTGCCAAAAGCATACACTGTACTAGTACTTGTATTATTGTTCGACTTCCCAAAGAGGCAAACAGCCAAGCACAAAGTTTACTAGTACTAGTACTACTACTATAGAGGCATGTACTATACTATACTAGGAACCAGATGGAGGAGCGTCTGCTCTCTTATTATATTTTAAAAATGTGATAAAGCAATCTTCAACACATTTGGTTCTCTTCGAGGGTTCTCACATGTGATAATGGAAGTTGATTGCATGGAAAACTCGCCACAATTCTCGCTTAATTCTGGCTTATGTCCTTTTACAAATAGGAGCACTCGGTAATATTTCCTCTTTTTTTGTCATTCAGCATGTAAACAGGTCAGCAAACCTTGCGGCGCATCTTTGTGTGAACCGTGCTTGCTGAACTTTGAATGTGGCCGAGAGCTGGCTTGATGAAGCACCTCGCTTCCTTCTTGTTTTTTTGCGGGGTACCTTGCCTCCTAGTGACCAGTCTCTTGGCAGATCGTCCTAAGAATGCTTATATATGAATAAAGCTCTCTCATTTACCTGCAAAAAAGATTAAGCCATATTAATCGGAAAGGAGGGAGTATGGACTAGCACTACTTTTTGGTGTGTCCCGTCAACTCGCAGAAGGAGGAGAAGCTTGCAGGACAAGGTGAAGCTTGCTTATGCCTTTTGACTAATGCAACGTACCCTCGCCTAGGCAGTGGACATGCAGTAGTTCATTCGGTGTCAGATTGCCACAGGCATACACTATAGTACCCAACATGTGGAGTACCATCATTGTTCGACTTCACGAAGAGGCGAAGAGCCAAGCGCAAGGTTTATAGTTGTACGAGTAGTACTACTACTACTAGAACCGCATGGTGGAGCGTCTATACTCTTATTTTATTTTAATCTCTGATAAAGTACACATTTATTCGGGAGAAGAGTGGAAAACGGCAGCCCAATGGTAGTGTTAAAAAACGACGAACATATAATGATGATATCGATCAACCATGATCGAATATATCTTGGCCTCCGTGCTAGCCCGTCTCTGTGTTCTCTCTCCTCGTCTCTCTCAAGGAACGACGGGTTGGCAATTTTGCCATCAATTGAGATCAGTTTGCTCACACTCCGGTCCCACATGTCAGTGATATGCCTAGAGGAAGTGCATTGATCGACTGGCCATACGCGTGCTTGGTTTTGCACCTTTAGGCCATGCTTGGAATGGTTGTATTTCAACACGTAGGCGTATAACTTACACCTGTAAGTTACTGGCTGCTGTGCAAATTCCAGGCGGAATTGAAACAACGGGCGCAGGTGTTTATATTTTACAAGTGTATTCAAAAGAGAAGTGATGATCCAAATAGGGCCTCGTACTACTCCTCCCTCCGTCATAGTTTACAGGGCGCGCTTCATTCTGATGCATTTCTCTCCATGCGTTTCCACCACCAGAGAGACTTTAGAGCGTATTGATGGTTGCTTCTTCCGAGCCACTTACAGTGGGAAAGGTGGGGCTTATGATTTGACTGCTCATTACTACTCACAATTAGTGCGGCGCAACAACCGAGCTGAGTCTCCCATGCGGTTGTGCACTACTCCCTCCATTCTTAAATATACTATGGAGCATTTGTCTTTCTTGAGATTTCAACGAGTGACTACACTCTAAAATATTTAGGAACGGAGGAAGTATAATTTTGTGCATGGACCCGGATGCTGAAGAGGCTTCTGGCAATGCTATCAAGATTCCAGCATTTGTTTACATAATTGACGTACTATACAAATAATTTTCTAGCGACATGAAATTGTACAATGCTCTAAGCTTTCAGCTTTTGTTTCGTGTGTCTTGCCATCGATGCTACTTCAGAAACGATAAAAAAACTAAGTTCCTTGCTAATGCATCTCAATGATTAGCAGATCAGAGCAAATATTTACATCACAACTGAAGACAAAGTTGTGAGAAGGTGTTAAATTAAAATTGATCCATGCTTTCATTGGCAGGAACACCCCCCCATCTCTGTCTAAATGAACAAGGCATGTTGGGAAAAAAGTAGCTATCTAGAGCATGCAACATTCCGATCATTTTGTGCACTTCCACTAAAAGAGAGGTGAGTGTCCCTGTTCCAAAGATATTAAGCGTGATTACGATAATAGAGGACTGTTGATGAAACAGTAAACACACAAATAGAAGCCGGTCACCTTTGCAGTCTCTCTTAAGACTAACTAGTTGGAGAAGATTAAGCAAATAGTTGTGGAAGATTAGGCTCGGAGTTGGATGAGGAGGATAGAGCAAAACCAATCTCCCTTTGTGCAGTCGCATCGAAATGTAGACGTTGCCCATGCGACATTTTAATACAACTACACAAAGCACTCTTAAGAAAAAAGTGATTTGTGTAGTTCACCAAAAGGTCGCAATAGCAACGAGGTGAAATGGATAGCCCTGTTTGCAAGAAAGAGGTAGAAAGGAAACAATTACTGGCCAATAACAGTTGATGACACATGTGTCATGGATTTGTCACGGCAGATGTCCTAGTGTGAGGGACTTAGTCGTGAGGCCAATGCATCTATGTGATAGCTTGAGAGGGGTTGATCGGGATGAGAGACGCGAGGAGAATCAACACACAAGACAAGGGTTTAGACAGCTTTGGGCCCCGGGAAACATCATCCGGTAATAACCCTACATGCTGTTTGTGGCTAGGTCTCATTATCATCACGAGGGAGTCGTCGTATCTTCGGATCTCCTAGTTGTGTCTAGCCTTAATGATTATTCAACCTGTCCATCTTGGGGTGCCCCACCCCTCCTTATATAAGTTGAAGGGGAGGGTTACATGTAGAGTCCAACTCGGATTAAGACTTAAACTATTCTGACTTCACATCACGGGCTTCTCTCCATGGGCTTCTTAACGTCTTGGGCTTCTTAACGTCTTGAGCTTATTAACCCTAGGCAACTCTGTCTGTTGGGTTATAACTGTCTGCCAGCTTACCATCTGGCTTACAATCTGACTTATAATCTAGCTTATAATCTGTCCGTCGGCTTACTATCTGGCTTAACATCTGCCAGCTTATAATATGACTTAACATCTGCCGGCTTATAATCTGACTTAACATCTACTGGCTTATAATCTGACTTAACATCCGCCGGCTTATAATCTGCCGGGTCACCAATGAAACACCAAGTCCCAGCCGGGTCATACCGCGTGGTATATCCCCGACATTAGCCCCAATTTTAATTTGGATTTATCCATGTTAAACTGATCCTATAAAACAAATAGAAGAACAATTTTGATAGATTATGCTCCGGGTTAAGAACTCTTGTAAGCCGGCACCTGATCATCCTTAATTCCCTATCATTTCCTTCTCTAGAAAATCTGGGTCAATAGGCCAGCTTCATAATCAATTTGCTGACATTGGTTTCTCATAGAGAAATATTGTGAAGAATAACTCATTTGACTCAGCTCCCAATGCTTAACAAAAATATTGGTCTTTGAAATACTCATCTGATCTTCAGTCGGCTTGAAGATGAAAAACTTGCCGGTTTATCATTGTCAAAATTGCCGACTTGTAAATATTGATGGCACTGGGTCATAATTGTTGTTAACATCAAGCTTAAAAATGTACCTCCCTTATATGCACATCACTTGTAGCCCCCATGTCTTAAGAAGGGAGCATAGTAACCACTTAAGACTTCCTTCAATATAAATGTCGCAACTGTGACGCCCCCGATTTAATCGTACACTAATCATACACGCAAACGTGTACGATCAAGATCAGGGACTCACGGGAAGATATCACAACACAACTCTACAAATAAAAATAAGTCATACAAGCATCATATTACAAGCCAGAGGCCTCGAGGGCTCGAATACAAGAGCTCGATCATAGACGAGTCAGCGGAAGCAACAATATCTGAGTACAGACATAAGTTAAACAAGTTTGCCTTAAGAAGGCTAGCACAAACTGGGATACAGATCGAAAGAGGCGCAGGCCTCCTGCCTGGGATCCTCCTAAACTACTCCTGGTCGTCGTCAGCGGGCAGCACGTAGTAGTAGGCACCTCCGGTGTAGTAGGAGTCGTTGTCGACGGTGGCGTCTGGATCCTGGGCTCCAACATCTGGTTGCGACAACCAGGTAGAAGGGATAGAGGGAAAGAAGGGGAAAGCAACCCTGAGTACTCATCCAAAGTACTCGCAAGCAAGGAGCTATACTACATATGCATGGGTATCAAATGGAATAAGGGTATCATATGTGGACTGAACTGCAGAATGCCAGAATAAGAGGGGGATAGCTAGTCCTGTCGAAGTCTACGCTTCTGGCAGCCTCCGTCTTGCAGCATATAGAAGAGAGTAGACTGAAGTCCTCCAAGTAGCATTGTATAGCATAATCCTAACCGATGATCCTCCCCTCGTCGCCCTGTGAGAGAGCGATCACCGGTTGTATCTGGCACTTGGAAGGGTGTGTTTTTATTAAGTATCCGGTTCTAGTTGTCATAAGGTCAAGATACAACTCCGGGTCGTCCTTTTACCGAGGGACACGGCTATTCGAATAGATAAACTTCCCTGCAGGGGTGCACCACATACCCCAACACGCTCGATCCCATTTGGCCGGACACACTTTCCTGGGTCATGCCCGGCCTCGGAAGATCAACACGTCGCAGCCCTACCTAGGCACAACAGAGAGGTCAGCACGCCGGTCTAAACCCTATGGCGCAGGGGTCTGGGCCCATCGCCCTTTGCACACCTGCACGTTGCGTACGCGGCCGGAAGCAGACCTAGCCTAGTGGCTTTCCAGTCCAATCCGGCGCGCGCCACTCAGTCGCTGACGTCACGAAGGCTTCGGCTGATACCACGACGTCGGGATACCCATAACTGCTCCCACGTAGATGGTTAGTGCGTATAGACCAAATGGCCAGACTCAGATCAAATACCCAGATCTCGTTAAGCGTGTTAAGTATCCGCGAACACCGACCAGGGCCAGGCCCACCTCTCTCCTAGGTGGTCGGAACCTGCCCTGTCGCTCCGCCACAAAGATCCACACAGAGGGCCGTCGGGACAAAGGTCCTTTCAGCCCCCAATCCGTGAATCACTCGCGGGTACTCCTCGAGCCAACCCGACTTTGGTCACCACATGTATCATGTTTAAAGTATATAGTATATACCCGTGATCACCTCCCGAGTGATCACGGCCCAATAGTATAGCATGGCAGACGGACAAGAATGTAGGGCCACTGATGATAACTAGCATCCTATACTAAGCAGTAGGATAGCAGGTAAAGGTAGCAACAGTAGTAGCAAGGACAGGCTATGCAGCAGTATAGGATTTACGGAAAGCAGTAACATGCTACACTACTCTAATGCAAGAAGTAGAGAGAAGAGTAGGCGATATCTGGTGATCAAAGGGGGGGCTTGCCTGGTTGATCTGGCAAGAGAGAGGGGTCGTCAACTCCGTAGTCGTACTGGGTAGCAGCAACGTCGGTCTCGGGGTCTAGCGAGAGAAGAGGGGGGAGAAACAATAAATATTTAAGCAAGCAGTTGCATAGTGATGCATGACATGTCAAGTAACGGCGTTAGAGGTGCCCTGACGCGGTATGTGATGATACCGGTGAAGGGGGGAAACATCCGGGAAAATATCCCCGGAGTTCCGCGTTTTCGGGCAGAGGAGCCGGAGGGGGAAAGTTGCGAGTTTGATATGTTAGGGTTGTGCGGTGGATGAATGGGCTGCGTATCCGGGTTCGTCTCGTCGTTCTGAGCAACTTTCATGTTGAAAACATTTTAATCCGAGTTACGGATTAAAAGATATGATTTTCTAAAGATTTAATCATTTTCTGGAATTTATTTAATTATTTAAATCAACATTATCCGAAACAGTGCATGCTGACGTCAGCATGACGTCAGCATGACGTCAGCAGTCAATAGAGGGTTGACTGGGTCAAACTGACGTGTGGGTCCAGTGGGACCCACCTGTCATTCACTGTTTAGCCTAATCAGGATTAACTAAACTAATTACTAATTAATTAAACTAATAATTAATTAAGTTAATCTAATTATGATTTATTAGGTTAATTAATTCCTTAATTAATTAATTAATTAATTAATTAATTATCTATTTATTTAATTACTCTTATTACTTATTAATTTTAATTAATTCTTTTTTTTATAAAACGTTCTGTGGGCGTCGGCCCCACATGTCATTGGGCCCTGGGGGCTAGCGGGCAAAAGGGGCAGCGGGCGGAGCCCCGTTTAGCGCGCGGGCGCTGGGTGCGTGCGCACCCGAACGGGCGCTCGCCCGCAGGGCGGGACGAGGACGCCGGGGCAAGGATGGAGGGGCTCGCCGGTGCGGCCATCTCCGGCGATGGCTGGCGGAGGCGAGGGGTGGCGCCGGTGCGGTCTGAGCAGCGCGGAGGGGCAGGCGCGGTGGCGCGGCCACGGGACAGAGGGAGAGACGGGGGAGGGCGAGGCCATGGCCGAGCCACGACGGGCGCGCGCGCGCGTCGGCGCGGTCAGGAGGGACCGGCCACGGCGCGGGCACGGGAGCCGGACGGCGCGCAGGACAGAGGGGAGAGGAGGAGCGGCCGGAGTTGGCCGCGGGCGTGGCGGGGCAGAGGGGTCACGAGGGGCGTCCGTGCGGCGGCCGCGGCGAGGCGCGGTTCGTGCGTGCGCCGGCGACAGAGGGAGGGAGCAAGGCGGGGCAGCTCACGGGGAGGGACGCGTAGGGTCTCGGAGGCGAGCTCGGTGGAGGTCGGGGAGGTCCGGCGAGGGAGAGGTCGAGACGGCGAAGGGGCTCCCGCGGCGGGGCGAGGGAGGAGCTTCGGGCGGTGAGGTGGACCGGCGAGGAGGAGGCAGCGGGGGGCCGGGAAGGTCCACGGGCGGCGGCGGCGGCGTTCTGGCGAGGGGGGGGGGGAGCGACGGGATCGGGGCGACGGGATCGGGCTCCTCCTCCCTCGATCCCGATCCAGTCGGGGGAGAGGGGGAGATATTTTGGGGAGCGGGGGGGGGGGCGGATAGGGCTAGGGTTTCGGGGGGGGGGGTTATGTGGGAACGGGGTGGGCCGGTCGGCTGGCCTGGTGGCCTGCTGGGCCGGAGCCCAGTGGTTTGCCCCTCTTTTTTTTTGTTAGGTTTTGTCTTTTTCTTTTATTTATTTTCTCTTTTGTTTTTAATTCATTCTAAAATACTTAGGCAGTTTTTAAAATGTGTTGACTACACTATAATTACCAGTGCAATATTCTGCAACCCCCGAACATTTTTGTTTTAATTTTTGAAAACTTTTATTGTTAATTGTAATTTGAATTTGAATTTGAACGGTTTCGGATCGTTGCGAGGTTAGCAACAGTAATCGGGATGACGTGCCATGATTAGCGTGGGATTACTGTAGCAAGATTATCCGGGCGTTACAAATCTCCTCCACTACAAGAAATCTCGTCCCGAGATTTAGGAGGTAGAAGGAAACAGTGCGGGGTATTCATCACGCAGGCGATCCTCGCGTTCCCAGGTAGCTTCGTCCTCAGAGTGATTCGACCACTGGACCTTGAGGAACTTGATCGCCTTCTGGCGTGTGCGGCGTTCAGCTTGGTCGAGAATGCGGACCGGATGCTCCTTATAGGAGAGGTCCTGTTGCAATTCGAGCACTTCATGATCCACTGCTCGGATTGGGTCCTTGAAACAGCGTCGGAGTTGTGACACGTGGAACACATCGTGAACCTGAGAAAGGTTCGGCGAAAGCTCCAGTTGATATGCCACCTTTCCACGCCTTTCGAGAATAGTGAAGGGACCGATAAAGCGAGGAGCTAGCTTTCCCTTGATCCCGAAGCGGTGAGCACCCTTCATTGGTGTAACTCGAAGATAAGCCTTTTCGCCAGGTTGATAGACCATGTCTTGGTGATGACGGTCATACTGACTTTTCTGACGTGACTGAGCAGTCTTGAGATTCTCGCGAATAATGCGAACTTGTTCTTCAGCCTGTTGAATAATATCCGGACCGAAGAGGGGGCGTTCCCCCGTTTCTGACCAGTTCAGAGGGGTTCGACACTTTCGTCCATACAGCACTTCGAAGGGGGCCATCTTCAGACTAGCTTGATAGCTATTATTATAAGAGAACTCAGCATACGGGAGAGATTCCTCCCATTTCTTGCCGAAGGAAATAACACAAGCTCGAAGCATGTCTTCGAGAACTTGGTTGACACGTTCAACTTTCCCTTGCGACCGAGGATGAAAAGCAGTACTGAAAGACAGATGAGTTCCCATAGCTTCTTGGAAACTTGCCCAGAATCTTGAAGTGAATAAGCTGCCACGGTCCGAACTGATGACCAGTGGAATACCGTGGAGTGAAACAATTCTGGACATGTAGAGAGTTGCAAGCTGACTAGCAGTGATAGTTTCTTTGACCGCCAGAAAATGTGCAACTTTAGAAAGCCGGTCAATGACGACAAGAATAGCACCATTACCTTTCTGCGATTTGGGAAATCCAGTAACGAAGTCCATTTCAACATGGTCCCATTTCCATTCAGGAATAGAGATAGGTTGCAGAGTTCCAGCAGGCCTTTGATGCTCTGCTTTGATTCGGCGACAAACGTCACACTCAGCAACATAACGAGCAATGTCCTGCTTCATATTAGACCACCAGAATCTTTGACGAATATCCTGGTACATCTTTGTACTACCAGGATGGATGGACAGAGGCATATCATGGGCTTCTTGCATAACCCCTTTAGCTTTATCCAGGTTTTTCTTCGAACAAGGTACCACTAGGCGGCCTTTGAAATACAAGGCGCCATCGTCAGCAACAGTGAAGAATGAGGGCTTTCCTTTTTTGAGGTCGCGCTTAATCTTGAGGACTTCATCGTCACACTTCTGTATCCATTTGATGGTGTCCACAAGATCTAGTTTCGCAACCAGGGTATTGAGAGAACCCTTGGAAACAACATGGAGGTTCTGTTTGGGGAAACCTTCGGGAGGGGGAGCGAGTGATCCCGGAGGAACAATATGGAGGTTCAGCCTTCTAAATTCTTCAACAAGCGATGGGTGAACTTTGTGAACCTGGAGGTGGTTACAGTAATACTTGCGGCTCAAGGCATCAGCCATTACATTAGCCTTGCCGGGGGTATAGGATATACCCACGTCAAAGTCTGCAACAGTCTCCATCCATCTTTGCTGACGTAGGTTCAAATCTGGCTGAGTAAACAGATACTTCAGACTTTGATGGTCGGTGAAGATCTCGCAACGATTACCGAGAAGGTAATGTCGCCACTGCTTCAGTGCATGAATGACAGCAGCAAGCTCGAGGTCGTGAACTGGGTAGTTTTCTTCATGAGGGCGCAGTTGACGAGAGGCATAAGCAATCACTCTGCGCTCTTGCATTAGGACACAGCCTAATCCTTGACGGGAAGCGTCGCAGTAAATGACGAAGTCCTTCTTAGTATCAGGTGGAGCAAGTACGGGGGCAGAAGTCAACTTGTCTTTGAGCGCCTGGAAACCATCCTTACACTTGTCTGTCCAGTCAAACTTGACACCCTTATGTAACAGATTAGTCAGAGGCCTGGCAATCTTGGAGAAGTTCTCGACGAATCGACGGCAATAGCTGGCGAGACCGAGAAAACTTCGGACTTGCTTGACGTTCTTCGGGGGAGTCCAATCGAGAATAGCCTGAACTCGTTCAGGGTTGACGGCAATACCATCCTTGGAGATGACATGCCCAAGATAGGTTACTTCGGGGAGCCAGAATTCACACTTGGAATACTTAGCATACAGTTGATGCTCTCGAAGTTTTTCCAGCACAAGACGAAGATGTTCAGCATGCTCCTCCTTGTTCTTGGAAAATACAAGGATATCGTCCAAATAAACCACGACGAACTTGTCGAGGTAATCCATGAATATATAATTCATCAGACGAGAGAAGGTGGCTGGAGCATTCGTTAAGCTGAATGACATGACGGTGTACTCGTATGATCCATACCGAGTAACGAAGGCGGTTTTTGGAATGTCCTCTTCACGAACACGGATCTGGTGGTAACCCAACCTCAAGTCGAGTTTGGAGAACACTGATGAGCCAGCCAGCTGATCATAAAGATCATTGATCCGAGGAAGTGGGTATTTATTCTGAATGGTAGCTTGGTTTATAGGACGGTAGTCTTGGACTAATCGGTTTGTCCCATCCTTCTTCTTAACAAAGAGAGAAGGTGCTCCCCAAGGAGAGCAACTTGGACGAATGAAACCTTTGACAAGAGACTTGTCGATTTCCTCCTTAAGCTCAATAAGCTCATGCGGCGGCATCTTGTAGGGTCGTTTAGCTATAGGGGTGGTGCCGGGTTTCAAGTCGATGATGAATTCGACAGCTCTAGCAGGGGGAATCCCTGGAAGTTCTTCTGGGAAGACATCTTGGAATTCACGAACGACGGGAATGTTTTCAATGCCCTCGAGTGGTGCAGTGTTCAACGCATTCAAGGCATAAAGTCGTGCCTCGGCGTTCTGAACTAGATGAGCTTGGTAAGCTATTATTTCGTCAGAAGGGTGTAGCAGATGGACGACCTTAGTGGCGCAAACTATAGAAGCAGTATGCGCTTTCAACCAATCCATTCCCAGAATGAGGTCTATGTTAGACGACTTCAAGATAATGGGAGAGGCATAGAATTCCAGCCCTTCGATTTCCACGGGGACATCGATGCCAACCAATGAGGTTTGACATTGTCCCACGGCGGTTTTTACCAATACCGAAGTGTTCATCTCCTCACATTTAATGTCATGCTTGTATGCAAAATCTTCTGACATGAATGAATGCGATGCTCCTGAATCGAATAAAACAGATGCAGGTACTGAGTTTACGAGGAGTGTACCCATCACGGTAGCAGGCTGGTCTTGGGCTTCGTTCAGATCAACATGGTTGGCATGAACGCGACCATAAGACTTGGCATTGTTGTTGCGGGGCTGGTTGTTTCCACGGCCAGTTGCTGGAAGGGCCAGTTGATTCTATTTCTGGTTGCATTCCCTAGCACGGTGCCCTGGTTGTCCACACCTGAAGCACAAACCATTCTCGGGAGTAGGAACAGGAGCTTGGGGTGGTGGAGCTGGAAGCCTTGGCTGCCTAGTTGGAGCAGTAGGCAGACGAGGTGCAGCATAGGACTGCCTTGGGGCAGGTGCATTCGGCTGGTACATGCTGTTGGGAATCCATAGCTTGCGCTTCTGCAAGGACGGGCCCGAAGATGAGCCCGTGTCACGGCTGCGCCTGTGAGAGCTCTGGTATTCCTGCAGACCAGTTTCGACATTGATGGCTTTGTTCACCAGAGTGGCGAAATCAACAAAGTCATGCACTAGAAGTGCGAGCTTGATGTCAGCTTGAAGGCCATCCCGGAACTTCTCCTGTCTGCGTGCATCAGTTGCAATGTCCTCTTCAGCATAGCGGGACAAGTCCAGAAACTCCCGCTGATAAGCTTCCACAGTTTTGTTGCCTTGGGTGAGGTTGCGGAACTCACGCTTCTTCCGGTCCATGACTCCCTGAGGAATGAAGCGAGCTCGGAAGGCAGCTTGGAAGTCTGGCCAGGTGATGATTGTCCCAGCTGGCAGAGTACGCCTGTGGCTGTCCCACCATTGAGCTGCGGGTCCTTTCAGGAAGAATGAAGCAAAGGTGACATAGCTGGCAGGGGCTACATCAGCAGACTCCATCTCATAGGTGATGTCACGGAGCCAGTCATCAGCATCCAGAGGCTGAGTTGAGCTGCGGTACACAGTAGGGTTCAGGCGCATGAAATCCTGCAGAGTCACTTGGGTTGGCTGCTGGTTCATATTGGGGCGAGGGAACTGGGCCATGATATTCTCCATGAACTGACGATTCAGCTCAAACTGTTGCATCATCCCAGCCATGTACTCAGGCGGTGGTGGGGGGTTGCCACCACGACCACGACCACCTGGTCTAACCATCCTGCTAATATTTAACAGGGGTAGTTCAGCATTTAGCAATTTTGCAAAGACAAGAATCATTCATGAAGAAACATGCACAATGAAAGCAGCCCGATAGATACTACATAGTAGTCGGCATATCTTACAAAAGAGACCATGCATAGAGTTCGTTACACAGAGTTCGGTACAAAGTCTAAGACATCATAAGCGGCACACAGGCTCGCGACGAATGCATCTAACACTAACAAGCAAGTCTACATCAGTCCCATGCGGTACTGTGGAGGTAGCTGTAGCCTGAAAGCTGGTAGTGTGGCAGCGGGTACACCACGTCGGCAACCTGGGGTCCGCGGGGGCTCTGGTGCTGAACCCGATGCTCAGGTGGCAGAAGAGGGCCAAGTGCGGGAGAGTAACCTCCCACCTCTGGCCAACCGACACCCTGAGGCATCACGGTCCTGGCGGGGTAGATAGCAGAACGCGGCAGCTCCCCAGATCCAACAAAGGGGTGTAACATCGTCAAAGCACGGTAGAGGTGCTGACGAGTGGTGTACAACTCGTGGCGAAGAGCTCGGTTAGCTCGATCCAGACCATCAGCATACAGAACAAAGTTCTGATGGTGGAAGGGCTCGCGGGTGACAGTGGAGTAGGCAGCAGTGTAGTAGCCCTCCGCACCAATATCAGATGCGATAGCAATGTGCCTGAAGGGGGAGGTGTCCAACTCCCGGTACTCCCTACGAAGGCGTGTCAGAGCAGCATAGGCAGCATCATGAACTGCCATATCGATGGTCACTCCAACACCATAAGCGGTGTGCAGCACAGTAGTGGAGTCATACTCCCGGGAGTAGAGGTGGACGGTGGCACGGTACTGCTCCTGGTTAAAGTCCTGGTACTCCTCGGTGACGGTGTACTCGGGGTGCCAGCGATAACCCAGATAGGTCATCATCTCAGCTAGCACTACAGGTGATCCCGAGGCACCAATGGCCGTCGTGTGGCGCACGACCTGCCTCGTGGGTTCCATCTGAAAACAAAGATGCTTCAAAGGAGTCAATTGCCAGCGTGGAAATTGTTCAAAATACTATACTAAGGATTAACTATGGCTTTATCCAACTTTGGGGTGAACGTCGTAACGGGATCCTAGTGTCAGAGTTAGCAAATTTGTTTAACCCGAGTAGAAGAGAGTTAAGAGTCCCAGAGCAAAGGTCGAGGAGTAAAAGATCCTAGTATCACCCGATGGCGACGTGGGCCCGTAAGGCACACAGCCTAGTTAGTAAAAGTTTTTGCAATGTCTAGACTCGACTTCGGCCAAGGAGTGTGGAAGTGGGGATTCCTACAGGCAGTCGGCTCTGATACCAACTTGTGACGCCCCCGATTTAATCGTACACTAATCATACACGCAAACGTGTACGATCAAGATCAGGGACTCACGGGAAGATATCACAACACAACTCTACAAATAAAAATAAGTCATACAAGCATCATATTACAAGCCAGGGGCCTCGAGGGCTCGAATACAAGAGCTCGATCATAGACGAGTCAGCGGAAGCAACAATATCTGAGTACAGACATAAGTTAAACAAGTTTGCCTTAAGAAGGCTACCACAAACTGGGATACAGATCGAAAGAGGCGCAGGCCTCCTGCCTGGGATCCTCCTAAACTACTCCTGGTCGTCGTCAGCGGGCAGCACGTAGTAGTAGGCACCTCCGGTGTAGTAGGAGTCGTTGTCGACGGTGGCGTCTGGATCCTGGGCTCCAACATCTGGTTGCGACAACCAGGTAGAAGGGATAGAGGGAAAGAAGGGGAAAGCAACCGTGAGTACTCATCCAAAGTACTCGCAAGCAAGGAGCTATACTACATATGCATGGGTATCAAATGGAATAAGGGTATCATATGTGGACTGAACTGCAGAATGCCAGAATAAGAGGGGGATAGCTAGTCCTGTCGAAGTCTACGCTTCTGGCAGCCTCCGTCTTGCAGCATATAGAAGAGAGTAGACTGAAGTCCTCCAAGTAGCATCGTATAGCATAATCCTAACCGATGATCCTCCCCTCGTCGCCCTGTGAGAGAGCGATCACCGGTTGTATCTGGCACTTGGAAGGGTGTGTTTTTATTAAGTATCCGGTTCTAGTTGTCATAAGGTCAAGATACAACTCCGGGTCGTCCTTTTACCGAGGGACACGGCTATTCGAATAGATAAACTTCCCTGCAGGGGTGCACCACATACCCCAACACGCTCGATCCCATTTGGCCGGACACACTTTCCTGGGTCATGCCCGGCCTCGGAAGATCAACACGTCGCAGCCCTACCTAGGCACAACAGAGAGGTCAGCACGCCGGTCTAAACCCTATGGCGCAGGGGTCTGGGCCCATCGCCCTTTGCACACCTGCACGTTGCGTACGCGGCCGGAAGCAGACCTAGCCTAGTGGCTTTCCAGTCCAATCCGGCGCGCGCCACTCAGTCGCTGACGTCACGAAGGCTTCGGCTGATACCACGACGTCAGGATACCCATAACTGCTCCCACGTAGATGGTTAGTGCGTATAGACCAAATGGCCAGACTCAGATCAAATACCCAGATCTCGTTAAGCGTGTTAAGTATCCGCGAACACCGACCAGGGCCAGGCCCACCTCTCTCCTAGGTGGTCGGAACCTGCCCTGTCGCTCCGCCACAAAGATCCACACAGAGGGCCGTCGGGACAAAGGTCCTTTCAGCCCCCAATCCGTGAATCACTCGCGGGTACTCCTCGAGCCAACCCGACTTTGGTCACCACATGTATCATGTTTAAAGTATATAGTATATACCCGTGATCACCTCCCGAGTGATCACGGCCCAATAGTATAGCATGGCAGACGGACAAGAATGTAGGGCCACTGATGATAACTAGCATCCTATACTAAGCAGTAGGATAGCAGGTAAAGGTAGCAACAGTAGTAGCAAGGACAGGCTATGCAGCAGTATAGGATTTACGGAAAGCAGTAACATGCTACACTACTCTAATGCAAGAAGTAGAGAGAAGAGTAGGCGATATCTGGTGATCAAAGGGGGGGCTTGCCTGGTTGATCTGGCAAGAGAGAGGGGTCGTCAACTCCGTAGTCGTACTGGGTAGCAGCAACGTCGGTCTCGGGGTCTAGCGAGAGAAGAGGGGGGAGAAACAATAAATATTTAAGCAAGCAGTTGCATAGTGATGCATGACATGTCAAGTAACGGCGTTAGAGGTGCCCTAACGCGGTATGTGATGATACCGGTGAAGGGGGGAAACATCCGGGAAAATATCCCCGGAGTTCCGCGTTTTCGGGCAGAGGAGCCGGAGGGGGAAAGTTGCGAGTTCGATATGTTAGGGTTGTGCGGTGGATGAATGGGCTGCGTATCCGGGTTCGTCTCGTCGTTCTGAGCAACTTTCATGTTGAAAACATTTTAATCCGAGTTACGGATTAAAAGATATGATTTTCTAAAGATTTAATCATTTTCTGGAATTTATTTAATTATTTAAATCAACATTATCCGAAACAGTGCTTGCTGACGTCAGCATGACGTCAGCATGACGTCAGCAGTCAATAGAGGGTTGACTGGGTCAAACTGACGTGTGGGTCCAGTGGGACCCACCTGTCATTCACTGTTTAGCCTAATCAGGATTAACTAAACTAATTACTAATTAATTAAACTAATAATTAATTAAGTTAATCTAATTATGATTTATTAGGTTAATTAATTCCTTAATTAATTAATTAATTAATTAATTAATTATCTATTTATTTAATTACTCTTATTACTTATTAATTTTAATTAATTCTTTTTTTTTATAAAACGTTCTGTGGGCGTCGGCCCCACATGTCATTGGGCCCTGGGGGCTAGCGGGCAAAAGGGGCAGCGGGCGGAGCCCCGTTTAGCGCGCGGGCGCTGGGTGCGTGCGCACCCGAACGGGCGCTCGCCCGCAGGGCGGGACGAGGACGCCGGGGCAAGGATGGAGGGGCTCGCCGGTGCGGCCATCTCCGGCGATGGCTGGCGGAGGCGAGGGGTGGCGCCGGTGCGGTCTGAGCAGCGCGGAGGGGCAGGCGCGGTGGCGCGGCCACGGGACAGAGGGAGAGACGGGGGAGGGCGAGGCCATGGCCGAGCCACGACGGGCGCGCGCGCGCGTCGGCGCGGTCAGGAGGGGCCGGCCACGGCGCGGGCACGGGAGCCGGACGGCGCGCAGGACAGAGGGGAGAGGAGGAGCGGCCGGAGTTGGCCGCGGGTGTGGCGGGGCAGAGGGGTCACGAGGGGCGTCCGTGCGGCGGCCGCGGCGAGGCGCGGTTCGTGCGTGCGTCGGCGACAGAGGGAGGGAGCAAGGCGGGGCAGCTCACGGGGAGGGACGCGTAGGGTCTCGGAGGCGAGCTCGGTGGAGGTCGGGGAGGTCCGGCGAGGGAGAGGTCGAGGCGGCGAAGGGGCTCCCGCGGCGGGGCGAGGGAGGAGCTTCGGGCGGTGAGGTGGACCGGCGAGGAGGAGGCAGCGGGGGGCCGGGAAGGTCCACGGGCGGCTGCGGCGGCGTTCTGGCGAGGGGGGGAGCGACGGGATCGGGGCGACGGGATCGGGCACCTCCTCCCTCGATCCCGATCCAGTCGGGGGAGAGGGGGAGATATTTTGGGGAGCGGGGGGGGGGGGGGGGGAACGGATAGGGCTAGGGTTTCGGGGGGGGGGGGGTTATGTGGGAACGGGGTGGGCCGGTCGGCTGGCCTGGTGGCCTGCTGGGCCGGAGCCCAGTGGGTTGCCCCTCTTTTTTTTTGTTAGGTTTTGTCTTTTTCTTTTATTTATTTTCTCTTTTGTTTTTAATTCATTCTAAAATACTTAGGCAGTTTTTAAAATGTGTTGACTACACTATAATTACCAGTGCAATATTCTGCAACCCCCGAACATTTTTGTTTTAATTTTTGAAAACTTTTATTGTTAATTGTAATTTGAATTTGAATTTGAACGGTTTCGGATCGTTGCGAGGTTAGCAACAGTAATCGGGATGACGTGCCATGATTAGCGTGGGATTACTGTAGCAAGATTATCCGGGCGTTACAGCAACCTTGAAGAAATCCAGTTTGTTCATCTAAATCACTAGTTAGAACTGAATATTCCACATATGTAGCCCCCAAGTGCCGGGTTGTCATGCTTGCAGCAACCTGAGACTTGTAATTGCCTTATTCTCATAAAAACTTCGACCAGTGTAGCCCCCAAGGGCCGGGTAATTATGCAATAATGAGCAGGGACTTTGTAGATATGATCATGTAGACTTGAACAGCAACGTGTAGCCCCCAAGGGCCAGCTCAACAAGACAATACTGAGGTGGGACTTTATATATACTTCATTGAAAATAACATCATATGATGTAAACCCCACCATGAGGCTCGAACCCATAGCCATAAGGTTAAGAGCTTTGTACTCTACCAACTAAGCAATGAACCCTTCAAAATAATGGATTAAGGCTTGTGTACCTTGAATTTTTTACAGGAGCAATTGGTAGCCCCCAAGGGCCGGCTCATTATAATGTGATGAGTCGGGTCTTCAATAAAGCAAGTAAAAAATGACCTTGCATTAGCCCCCAAGTGTCATGGTGCATGCTTGCAGCAACATGCGACTTCCATATTTAATATAATCTTAATCTGAACAATGTAGCCCCAAGTGCCGGGCAGTAAGCTTGCAGCGACTCGGGACTATTCCATCCATTGCAGAATAAATCATATCCTTTGATAAAGTAATAGCCATTGCGCTGAAGCGACTTTGAAAACCTCAGTCATAATATTGGTTATTGATAACCATAATAAAAATCCAGCCATGTTGGCTATTCAAGATTTGAATAATATAATCTGGTATGAAAACCTCAATCATTCAATATCATCATGACAATCCCGCCAAGTGTGGCTATTAAAGATTTGAATACCTTATCGGTTGATAAGTAAATCCGGCGGCTCTTGGCCGATGGCGACTTAATATGCATCCATTGTAATCAGGGATTTTTGTAACCCCGGATATGCTGAAATATGTGCCATGAGGATTAAGGCTACATGGCCTGAATCGTTTCAAACCATATGTCAATATGGCACAAAGATGAACCCAAAAAAGTTCAAAATATAAATAATAAATCATAAAAACAAGGCTTGCATAGGCCGTCGAGCCTAAATCTTAAGTGCTTTCAAGGGCCACATAGCCACTGAGTTAAACCTTCATGCAAACCTTATAAGCCAAACCTCACATAACCAATCGTCATTTTAACTTTGACAAGTTTACGGTCTGTGTAAGATTGACTTGTCAAAAGTACGGTGGGTCGCTCCATTCAATCTGGGTGGAGTGGCAGACTTAAAAAAGGCAGGATAACCCGGGTTTTTAGGTGAATACTATAACGCCCTCGATGCGACTATATCTCCCACGTGTCGAGGCACGACTTAGAGACATAGGCGCATTGAAAGCAATGTCGCAAGTCGGGAAATCATCACACATCCCATGTACATATATAATATAAAGGGGAAGAACATAGATGGCTTACACTCGCCACGTCACATCAAAGTACATAAATAACACCCATCATACAATCACTCATGGCCCGACTATGGCGCCAAAATGGAAAAGACCCCAACATGCGACAAGGCCCTGAATCTAACCCCGAATAGGCACCACTACTGATCATCAGGAAAAGACACATAGTAATGCTGAGAGTCCTTGTCGTACTCCCACTTCAGCTCGAGCGCGCCATCTGGAGCGGAATCATCTGTCCCTGCATCTGGTGTAATAGTAATCTGTGAGCCATAGGGGACTCAGCAATCTCGCACCCTCGCGATCAAGACTATTTAAGCTTAATAGGTAGGAAAGGGGTAATGTATAAGTGGAGCTGCAGCAAGCGACTAGCATATATGGTGGCTAACTTATTTGCAAAGGAGAGCGAGAAGAGAGAGCAAAGCGCGAGCGAGGAACTAGAGAGCAACCTGCGCAAACATAACTGCAACACCGTGTCCACTTCTCGGACTCCGCCGAGAAGAGGCCATCACGGCAACACACTCAGTTGATTCATTTTAATTAATTAAGGTTCAAGTTATCTACAACCGGACATTAACAAATTCCCATCTGCCCATAACCGCGGGCACGGCTTTCAAAAGATCAATCCCTGCAGGGGGGTCCCAACTTAGCCCATAACAAGCTCTCACGGTCAACGAAGGAATAGACCTCCACCCAAGACACACCGATCAGACTCGGTATCTCGGTACAACAAGATGATTCGACAGGTCAAAACTAGTCCAGCAACACCGCCCGAATCTGCCGACAAATCCCGATAGGAGCTGCACATATCTCTTTCTCAGGGCACACTCAGATTGTCTTAGGAATGGGTAGGCCAGCCCGGAGTTGCCCCTGGTGGCCACCGGCAGCTGACAGTTGGACCAACACTCAGAGGAGCACTGTCCCGGGGGGGGGGGGGGCGGGGGTTAAAATAAGATGACCCTCGGGCTCCGGAAACCCAAGGGAAAAAGAGGCTAGGTGGCAAATGGTAAAACCAATGTTGGGCATTGCTGGAAAAGCTTTAATCAAGGCAAACTATCAAGGGGTTCCCATTATAGCCCAACCGCGTAAGGGACGCAACAATCCGGGAACATAACACCGATATGACGGAAACTAGGGCGGCAAGAGTGGAACAAAACACTAGGCGAGAGGCCGAGCCTTCCACCCTTTACCAAGTATATAGATGAATAAAGATAACATAGCAATATAATGATATCCTACCAAGTAAAAAGTGTTCCAACAAGGAACAGCTCCAATCTTCACCTGCGACTAGCAACGCTATAAGAAGGGGCTGAGCAAAGCGGTAACATAGCCAATAAATGGTTTGCTAGGACAAAGGTGGGTTAGAGGCTCAATCATGGCAATTGGGAGGCTGACAAGCAAGTGGTAGGCATCGTAGCATTGGCAAAGCAAAAGAGCGAGCAAACTAGCATAGCAAAGATAGTAGTGATTTTGAGGGTATGATCATCTTGCCTGCACAGTTGTCAGAGTTGACTGGATCCTCAAAAGCAAACTCAATGGGCTCCTCGTTAGCGAACTCGTCTCCCGACTCTACCCAACAACACAAACAAGCAACAAGGATACAATCAACCACGTACAAGGGCAACCAATAATATGCAAAGATGATATGCTATGCGAGATGCGATGCGGGATGCAAAATGCAAGACATGACAGGAAATGCATGAACCTGGCCTCAACTTAGAAAACCAAATGTGCCACTGGATAGAGGGGAAGAAATCCCCTGAAAACGATATAAAGATCATAGGAATCGGAGCTACGGTTTGGAAATGGCAAGCGTTTTACGAAACGAACCGATCTGCGATTTACAGCAAGTAGGCTCCTAAATGCAACGAAATGAACATGCTACAGCCACCAAACATGGAAACAAATTGCATGCAGGGATGTACACAAGAAGTTTAACAAATCACCAGGACTGAGGCATAGGAAAAATCATCCATTAAGGGGTTCAAATAAGCATGGCGAAACTGAATAAGCAAAACAGATTTCAGACTTAGCGAAATTAACGCTAGTCTGAAATTTCAGACCACGATGCTCTCTTCGGAGCAGCAAAACAACATGAAGCATAACCTGAACATGGCAAGTAAGAGCATAACATGGAGCTACTCAACAAGCTTAACAGAACACCCAAAATGACCTGGGGTCAAAAGGGTTCACAAAATACTCTAACAAGCACAGGAACATCGATGAAACACAATCAGTTTTCAGACTTAGTGAAAACTGGGACATGCTGAAATAATAACTCACGGAGGCATGTAAACGAGCTCGATGCTCTCACTACGGTGCAAGTCATGGCAAGGCAAGCATATATCCACTAAGAAGGCACAAAATTCTAGCTAGACATGGCAAGAACAATGGCATAGCATGCATGGATCACTAGCAACAACACCGGCAAAATCGCAAAAGAGTTCACGATCTGCCCAGATTAACAACTATGCAAAAGTTGAGCTCGATTGAGTCAACCTAGGGTGCTCCAACATAACAAGTAAAGTCATGGATGGCTTAAGCACAACAAGAATAACAAATCAATCTTAATGATCATCCTCAAAAGAGGCACGGATAACTAGGAAACAAGCTGGACATATAGCATCGTGAACTAAAACATCCCAGACTTAGTGATTTTCACTAAGTCCCTGAAATCAGCAAACTCAGGTACCCCTCTTTGCAAGCTTGCACAAGACAACACACACATCCTAAAAATGCATGGGAGGCACCTCTGGAAAGAAGACAAAAAGCTTAACAATTCATCCCAAAGGGGTACAGGCATATCATGCACACAATAATCATCGCAAAAATGACAAAAGTCAATGTAGAGCTAACGGATCTGCAATTTAACTCATGATGCCTACTTCTAACAGCATTTTGGGCACCAAGATGACCTCAAATGCAAATGATGCAATGTAATGAAATGATGTACTCAACGAGACGAAGATTTTGATATATCATATGTCCAAAACGGAGCCACGGATGCGGAGATATGATGCGTCAAAGAATGCATAAAAAACTAGGAATTAGGGTTTCGGGGGAGAGGGGGTCAACCCAGATCCAGATCCAGTCCGCACGCACCGTTCACAGGCACGCCTCCCGAGGTTCACCGGTGCCGGATCCGAGGTCGCTGGCGTCGGGGAGGCGGCGGCCGGCGGCGGGGAGGCAAGGAGGAGCGGCGCGGGGGTCGGCCGAGGCGGCGGCGTGGAGGAGGCGGTGGCCGGTGTTGAGGAGGCACGGCGAGCCTCGGGCGAGGCGGCGGCGAGCTCCGGCGTGGAGGACGGCGACCGGCGAGGTGGCAGCGGTGGTCCGGGTTGCCGGAGAAGACGGCGGGCGGCGGCGGAGGGAGCCGGGCGCGGGGAAGACGCGGGTGGGCGGCGGCGCGCGCGGATGGGCCGGGCGGGCCCGCTGCGGGCTCGCCGGGCCACGGCGGTGGTGGGCGGCGGAGGTGCCACGTGGCGCGGCGGGATTGGCGGAGGCGGCTGTGGCGGACGTGTCCGGCCGGCGCGAGGAGGATTTTTTTTAGGGTTTGAGGAGGGGATCCGCGAATTTGGAGGAGGGGGTCTATATATAGGCATAGAGGGAGCTAGGAGAGTCCAAATGAGGTGCGGTTTTCGCCCACAAGATCGTGATCGAACGACCGAGACGATGGAGCAGAGTTTGGTGGGTTTTGGGCCAAATTGGAGGGGTGTTGGGCTGCAACACTCACGAGGCCTTCTCGGTCCCTCGGTTAACCGTTGGAGTATCAAACGAAGTCCAAATGGCACGAAACTTGACAGGCGGTCTACCGGTGGTAAACCAAGGCCGCATGGCAAGTCTCGGTCCAATCCAGAAATGTTTAATCCCCACACACGAAAGAAAGCTAGAAATGGCCAGCGGAGGAGAACGAAGCGCCGGAATGCAAAACGGACAACGGGGAAAATGCTCGAATGCATGAGATGAACATGTATGCAAATGCAATGCACGTGATGACATGATATGAGATGCACGAAAACGAAAACAACACACGAAGAAAAAGACCCGAACCCGAGGAATAAATATAACTTAATGCCGGAAACGGCAAGAGTTGGAGTACAAATTGGGAAAGTTACAAATGGGGCGTTACAACACTCCACCACTACGAAAAGATCTCGTCCCGAGATCTAGGACTGAAAGAACTCCGGGTACTCAGAACGGAGGTGATCCTCGCGTTCCTAGGTAGCTTCACGGTCGGAATGGTGTGACCACTTGACTTTGAGAAATTTGATTGACTTGTTGCGAGTTCTGCATTCAGTCTCTTCAAGGATTGCAACTGGGTGCTCGCGATAGGAGAGATCTTCTTGGAGCTCAATGTCCTCGAAGTTGATTGTGCACTCAGGCGTCTTGAAGCACTTTCGGAGTTGGGAGACATGGAACACATCATGAACATTGGCAAAGTTTGCAGGAAGCTCGAGTTGATAGGCGAGGTCGCCTCTCTTGCTGATGATCTTGAAAGGCCTGACGTATCTGGGGGCAAGCTTCCCTTTGATACCGAAGCGACGAGTCCCTTTCATAGGAGAGACGCGGAGGTAGACATGATCTCCGATCTCAAAAGCCAAATCACGGTGCTTACTATCATAGTAGCTCTTCTGGCGGGATTGGGCTGCTTTGAGGTTATCACGAATGACCTTGCACATTTCTTCTGCCTTTGTGATTAGGTCATTACCCAGCAGCTGACGTTCACCGGTTTTAGACCAGTTGAGAGGTGTACGGCACTTCCTACCATACAGAATTTCAAATGGGGCCTTGCCGGAACTTGCTTGGAAACTGTTGTTGTACGAGAATTCAGCATAAGGAAGACAATCCTCCCTCTTCATGCCGAAGGAGATAACACAAGCCCTAAGCATATCTTCAAGAATCTGGTTGACACGCTCGACTTGACCGCTTGTTTGAGGATGGAAAGCAGTGCTGAAGCGAATGTTGGTGTCCATGGCCTTCTGAAAAGAATCCCAAAACTTGGAGGTAAAGATGCTGCCACAGTCTGAAGATATTACTTGAGGAATGCCGTGTCGAGAGACAATTCGAGAGGTATAGAGCTCCGCCAATTGAGCTGCAGTGATTGACTCTTTGATAGGCAGGAAATGAGCCACTTTGGTGAGCTTGTTGATGACAATGAATATAGCATCATTGCCACGCTTGGACTTAGGAAACCCAGTCACGGAGTCCATTTGAATGTGGTCAAACTTCCATTCTGGAATGGCAAGAGGTTGGAGGAGACCTGCTGGCCTTTGGTGTTCTGCCTTCACTCTTCTGCAGACATCACATTCATTCACGAATTGAGCGATCTCGCGCTTCATTCGAGTCCACCAATAAGTTTGCTTCAGATCTTGATACATCTTCGTGCTACCAGGGTGGATGGAGAGGAGAGAGTTGTGAGCCTCATTCATGATCACTTTACGAAGTTCACCTTTGGGCACAACAATTCGATCCTCGAAGAAGAGAGTGTCCTTGTCATCAAGTCGGTAGAACTTGTACTTGGACTGACTCTTTGCAATACCAATCTTCACCTTTTTCACCATAGCATCAAGAAGCTGGGCTTGGCGAATCTGGTCTTCAAAGGTAGGAGAAATTTGAAGGTTGGCGAGGAAACCTTGAGGAACAACTTGCAGATTAAGTTTGCGGAAAGCTTCACAAAGCTCGAGTTGATAAAGCTTGAGAATCAGACTGTTGCAATATGCTTTTCTGCTCAAAGCGTCAGCAATCACATTAGCCTTGCCTGGAGTATACTCGATACTCGGATTGTACTCTTGAATCATTTCGACCCATCGAGTCTGCCTGAGGTTGAGATTAGGCTGAGTGAAGATGTACTTGAGACTCTTGTGATCAGTGAAAATGTCCACTTTTCTTCCCAAGACAAGATGTCTCCAAGTCAACAATGCGTGCACAACTGCCGCCAACTCGAGATCATGAGTGGGGTAGTTCTTCTCATTAGGCTTCAACTGGCAAGAGGTATAAGCAACAACTTTCTTCTCTTGCATCAATACAGCACCTAGACCTTGGAGATAGGCATCACAAAAGACCTCGTACGGCTTGGTTTCATCAGGCGGAGTTAGAACTGGAGCAGTGATCAATTTCTCTTTCAAAGCGTTGAAAGCAATATCACACTCCGGAGACCAAACATACTTGACGTGCTTCTGAAGAAGATTTGAGAGAGGCTTCGCGATCTTGGAAAAGTTTTCAACGAATCTTCGGCAATAGCTTGCGAGACCGAGGAAGCTACGGAGTTGCTTCACGTTCTGAGGAGGTTCCCAATTAACAATTGTAGACACCTTCTCAGGATCCACGGAAATGCCCTTGGCAGAGATGATATGGCCAAGATAAAGAACCTCATCGAGCCAAAATTCACACTTGGAAAACTTGGCGTAGAACTGATGTTCCCTGAGCTTGTCAAGAACCAAACGCAAGTGTTTGGCATGATCTTCCTTGTTCTTCGAGAAAACCAGAATGTCATCGAGATAGACCAAAATGAAGTCATTGGTGTAGGGGTTGAAGATGAAGTTCATCATGCGAGAGAACGTCGGAGGAGCATTGGCGAGGCCAAAAGACATGACAGTGTATTCATATGACCCATAGCTTGTTCTGAACACCGTCTTGGGAATATCTTGCTCACGAATGCGAATTTGATGATAACCCATACGGAGGTCAAGCTTGGAGAATACTTGGGCACCCTTGAGTTGTTCGAACAGCTCATTAATGTTGGGAAGTGGATACTTGTTCTTGATGGTCTTCTTGTTCAATGGATGGTAATCAACACAAAGTCGGTCCGTTCCATCCTTCTTCTTCACAAAAAGAACACCACAACCCCATGGAGAAGTACTAGGCCGAATGAGACCCATTCTTTCTTGAACATCGAGTTGTTTCTTCAACTCCTTCAACTCTTCGGGGCCGAGCTTGTAGGGACGTTTGCACACAGGTTCCGTACCGGGCTCAAGTTCAATAACAAATTCAACCGGCCGGTTTGGAGGCATGCCTGGGAGTTCTTCTGGGAAGACGTCTTGATACTCACAAACAACCAGAATCTGCGAAATAGCATCCAATTCACCCTTCTCATTGAGAGAGAACAACCGGATGGTATTATCCCGAGCAGCAAAGACAATTACTTCCTCAGACGAATGAGTCAGTTGAATCTGCTTGGCCGCACAATCAAGCTGAGCTTTATGTTTAGAGAGCCAGTCCATCCCAAGAATAAGATCGATATCCGAATGGCCAAGAACCGTTGGAGAAGCCAGAAACTTGAAATCACCCAACATGATAGAAATATCCGGAGCAATGGAGTTAGCCTGCATGCGTTTACCAGGAGAGACGACTGCTAATGGACTAGGCACAATTTGCTGAGCCAAAACATGCCTAGATGTAAATGGCCTTGAGATGAAACAATGCGAAGCACCCGTGTCAAAAAGAACTTTTGCAGGAATATCATTAACAGGAAGGTTACCCATGATCACATCTGACGAATCCTCTGCCTGAGCTGCGTTCATCAAGTTGACCTTGGCGGACTTGGGGTTATGCTTGACCACAGCTGTACTTGCCGATCTGACAGGAGGAGGAGGAGGAAGACGCCTCTGGTTGAAACACTTGTTGGCGTAGTGACCCTTCTGTTGGCACTTGTTGCACGTGACCTCTGAGAGCGGACGGTGATACGGAGCACTCGATCTTGAAGCTTGAGACGAAGTCTTGTTCTGAAAGCCCGGGTTGGGTGGGTGGGATGAACCACTGCCACCTTTGCTCTTCTGCTGATACGGCTGACGGAACGGAGGAGGAGGAAGCCAATACTTCTGCTGCTTGGCCACTTGAGTAGAGGAAGAAGGTGTAGTGTCTCTGACTCGCTTCCTAGAAGCATCACACCTTAACTGAGCAGCCTCTTGCTTCAGTGCCATGTTGAAGAACTCATCGTATCTCAGCAGCTCGAAGAGGACAAGAGCGAGCTGAATTTCTTCACGGAGACCACCCCTGAACTGATAGATCATGCTCTTCTCATCAGGAACATCCTGCTTGGCAAAACGGGCGAGCTTCTGGAACAACTTGTTGTAGTCATAGACAGACAAAGAGCCTTGCTTCAGATTGCGGAATTCTACACGTTTGCTTTCAGTCACACTTTGAGGGATGTGATGAGCTCGGAAATCACGACGAAAATCATCCCAAGTGATCAAACGTCCACCTCTGGAATCCCGGTACTGCTGAAACCACTCTGCGGCCTGATCTTTGACTGGAAAGACGCGAACTTGATGAAATCTTCAGGTCTGACGTTGCTGCATTCGAAATGCTTGCCCAGATCGACTAACCAATCATCATCATCGGTAGCCTCAACGCAGTTGCTGAACGTCTTTGGACCATTTGCGAGGAACTGATTCAGAGTTGCAAAATGGTTCTGGTTGTTGCCTTGATTCCCTTGACTGCTTTGATTCCGCTCTTGGATGATTTGCATGATCAACTGTGTATTTGCATTAGTAGCGGCCATCATGGCTTGCCATGCTTCCGGAGGAGGTGGAGGTGGTGGCGGATCTTGATTCTAGTTCTGACTGGTGCTCTTAGCGGGAGCCATCCTGAAGAGGTTGAGCACCGTTAGCACATAGGTAGAAAAATGAAGCTGAAACCAACGGAATGAAAATTGCAACATAAAGTCTTCACATCCGAACAAAATGAACGAATGCACTTCTCTTGAAGTGGTCACATATTCCTAAATTGCGAAGCCACGAAGAATCAGGTAGAAGAGGGTACAACAACGAGGGATGGAATCAACATATGACGTCGAAGCAGAATGAATACCACAACTCGAAATAAAACCAAGGGTTGGCTTGCGAAATAAGCCGGAACAAATATATGATAGAAATTTCGTCCGAAGTTTTCGTGGTGGGACCTACACGGGCTCGACCGTACAGCACCATCATGTACAAGGCAGTGCACATGACATACGAAGCGTCCCCGAGTCAGCATAGCCAAGGACTCTTTAAGACACAACGAGGCCACTGTAAAATCAACCGTGAATAGGCGAACTACTAGACGTCGAACCCCAATTTCACATCATACATCTGTTGGAAAGATATCCTAAGAGCTACTTGAATTCCACCTATGAAACTCCCGAAACTTTCCGGTTATGCAATCAGGTGTTGGGGATACAGGGGAAGCATAATATCTCACCCAAGCTAGCAAATCCTACATCCAGCTGCATCCATCCTTCAACACATAACCAAGAAACCTTCGGAAACCATCTATCTCAACCTTTGAAAAGCATCCGTTATACAATTTATGGCGATACTCCCGAACTCCCGCCCCAGTACTGGGTGGCGTCGAGGTTATCTCACCAACGAACTGCATAAAGGAGATTTTCGATGTCGCGCACATATCTCAAGTATGCTAGAATTGCAACGATAGAATTATGATGACAACACCTCAGAGCTCAACTCCCCGGGACACTTCCACTAAACCCCTGACAGGAGGCACCAAGACAGTATTCTCATTATAAGCCATCGGAACAAAACCAAGATACTCGCGTGATCCTAAATTTTTTTTAGTGAAATTTGAGAAGAGAAGAGTCAAAACTCTACGTCAGGATGCCTTACCAGAGCGATGAGGAGACTGGGAAGTAAAAAGAATTCCTAAGCTCTCCGATATATAAGTCCTAAGGACTCAAAACATTTTTCTAGACACAACTCGGCTGCTAAAAACGATCAAGCAATGGGGGCTCCAAAGGTCGGGGAAGGCTCTGATACCAACTTTGCTTTCAATGCGCCTATGTCTCTAAGTCGTGCCTCTACACGTGGGAGATATAGTCGCATCGAGGGCGTTACAAATACACCTGGCTTCCAAGCCTTGCTTTTAAGCCTATTACAAGGGTCATAAGAACTCTTGTCCGTTGAACAAAGAGCCCCAAAGTAACATTTTATTTCTGGCATATAAGCCGGATCAACAAGGGTAATCATAGCTATGCTCGATGAATAGGAAGCCCCAAGTGATATATTTCCAAGCTATGCTCGTCGGGTACCTATGTTTGAGTTGTGATGTGCGACAAACTCTCTTTAGTCCCTGTAACTCGGGCATCAAGCCTCCAAGTGATTTGTAATAAGGCGTGTAGGTTGGAGCAAGAGGGTAAGCACAACTATGCTCATTGAGAAGGAAGCCCCCAAGTGACCAATAAGATAAGCCAATAAGGTAGGATACCCATGTTTGAACCGTGCATCATGGCAGTAAGCTCTCTTTGGCAACCTTTAATTTTTCTGAGAACTCGAACTTGCGAGAGATGGATTCTTTTTGAACCGGATGTTAAAACGGATATTGAGAGCTTCAAAGCATTATGGGAGAGAGATGTCTCTTGAGCCAGATTTTAAACCAGAATCTTCATTTTGAGCCAGAAATTTTCTGACAGCCTTTAAATTTTCTTCAATATGGCAGCAACCTCTGGGACCGGGTTATCTTCCCTCCAATGACCGGGAAATCTTGAATCTGGCAAAATTTGCTATGTCATGCCATCGTAGCCCCTGAGTCTTAAGACGACTCAAGGAGTTGTCTTGAGATTCTCCATGCTGGACCATGATATAACCGGTATGAGTCATTCAACAGCTCAGTGATATAATAGTCCCTTTTGAAGTAGACAACTTGTCCTACACTGGAGAACCTCACAAGATAGAGTAATTGCTCTTTTAATATGTAATATAAAAATATACTGAATGGATTTCACCTCATATGTCAAGCCAGAAATTATTCACCGCAGAGTTGATGATCACCACGGTGAAGCTGAAATTAATCACGGCAGAGTCGACCGCGGAAGCAGATAGATGAGACGACCGCGGCGTCGTAAGCTGATGACCCACAAGTATAGGGGATCTATCGTAGTCCTTTCGATAAGTAAGAGTGTCGAACCAAACAAGGAGAAATGATAAGCGGTTTTCAGCAAGGTATTCTCTGCAAGCATTGAAATTATTGGTAACAGATAATTTTGTGATAAGGTAATTGGTGATGAGTAACAAGTAACAAGTGTAAATAAAGTGCAGCAAGATGGCCCAATCCTTTTTTGTAGCAAAGTACAAGCCTGTACAAACTCTTATATGAAGGAAACCGCTCCCGAGGACACATGGGAATTATCGTGAAGCTAGTTTTCATCACGATCATATGATTTGCGTTCGGTACTTTGATAATCTGATATGTGGGTGGACCGGTGCTTGGGTGCTGCTCTTACTTGGACAAGCATCCCACTTATGATTAACCCCTATTGGAAGCATCCGCAACTACAACAGAAGTATTAAGGTAAACCTAACCATAGCATGAAACATATGGATCCAAATTAGCCCCTTAGGAAGCAACACATAAACAAGGGTTTAAGCTTTTGTCACTCAAGCAACCCATCATCTACTTATTACTTCCCAATGCCTCCCTCTAGGCCCAAACAATGGGAAGTGTCATGTAGTCGACGTTCACATGAGACCACTAGAGGGATGACAACATACATCTCATCAAAATATCGAACGAATACCAAATTCACATGACTACTAAAAGCAAGACTTCTCCCATGTCCTCAGGAACAAACATAAGTACTCACAAAGCATATTCATGTTCATAATCAGAGGGGTATTAATATGAATAATGGATATGAACATATGATCTTCCACCAAGTAAACCAACTAGCATCAATTACAAGGAGTATTTCCCCCATGTAACCACTATAGTTCGAGCACTTTTGCGATAGTTAGATCGATTGTAAGCCCTTGTTTGATTGAATGAAGTGATTTTGTGTGAATTTGCTCATGTGCATTGGGGTAGTGTTTTCTCTTTAGACCTCATTCTATTCTTATATCTCTTCTTTTCTAAACCCTTAGATGCCTCCAAGACGTGACAATGGATTTCCACCGGAGCTCACTCAGTTGATCCAACAGCAGAATCAATTGATGCAGATGTTAGTTCAGAATCAGCAAAACAACAACAACAACCCACCACCACCACCACCCCCTGTTGACCACTTAGCCCATTTCCTTAGGCTGAATCCGCCGGTGTTCTCTAGTAGCATCGAGCCGATAGTAGTAGACGATTGGCTCCGCAAGATAGGAAGGGAGTTGACCACTGCATGCGTGAACAACGAATGATTAAACCTTGCATGCAACATTGTGACAAAGCATTGACTTATGAACATGTGAATGTAAGGGACTACAACCTCGTGCATGCATGCAACAGTCACACGTACACATGGACACAAAAACGGCCATGACGCCCTAATGCATGCATGTCCGAGCACATGACGGAACACACACGGTCACACTCAAGTGCTCAACCTACACGTGCATGCACACACATACTCAGCCAGGGTGAGCTAGTGACAGTATAAACATCGGAAAATGTATATATTGGACGCAATGAGCATATTATGAAGTCCACTGACCGTATTTTTACAAATATACTGTGACAGACAGTGTATTTTTCTCGTTTGAAATTAAGACATATTAACCGGAAAGGAGGCAATATGGACTAGCATTACTTTGCCGTGTCCCGTCAACTTGCCGAACGAGGAGAAGCTTGCAGGACGGGAGAAGCTTTTGACTAATGCAAGCTCTCCCTCGCTTAGGAGTGGACGTGCAACAGTTAATTTCAGTGTCAGATTGCCAAAAGCATACACTATACTAGTACTTGTATTATTGTTCGACTTCCCAAAGAGGCAAACAGCCAAGCACAAAGTTTACTAGTACTAGTACTACTACTATAGAGGCATGTACTATACTATACTAGGAACCAGATGGAGGAGCGTCTGCTCTCTTATTATATTTTAAAAATGTGATAAAGCAATCTTCAACACATTTGGTTCTCTTCGAGGGTTCTCACATGTGATAATGGAAGTTGATTGCATGGAACACTCGCCACAATTCTCGCTTAATTCTGGCTTATGTCCTTTTACAAATAGGAGCACTCGGTAATATTTCCTCTTTTTTTGTCATTCAGCATGTAAACAGGTCAGCAAACCTTGCGGCGCATCTTTGTGCGAACCATGCTTGCTGCACTTTGAATGTGGCCGAGAGCTGGCTTGATGAAGCACCTCGCTTCCTTCTTGTTTTTTTGCGGGGTACCTTGCCTCCTAGTGACCAGTCTCTTGGCAGATCATCCTAAGAATGCTTATATATCAATAAAGCTCTCTCATTTACCTGCAAAAAAGATTAAGCCATATTAATTGGAAAGGAGGGAGTATGGACTAGCACTACTTTTTGGTGTGTCCCGCCAACTCGCAGAAGGAGGAGAAGCTTGCAGGACAAGGTGAAGCTTGCTTATGCCTTTTGACTAATGCAACCTACCCTCGCCTAGGCAGTGGACATGTAGTAGTTCATTCGGTGTCAGATTGCCACGGGCATACACTATAGTACCCAACATGTGGAGTACCATCATTGTTCGACTTCACGAAGAGGCGAAGAGCCAAGTGCAAGGTTTATAGTTGTACGAGTAGTACTACTACTACTACTACTAGAACCACATGGTGGAGCGTCTATACTCTTATTTTATTTTAATCTCTGATAAAGTACACATTTATTCGGGAGAAGAGCGGAAAACGGCAGCCCAATGGTAGTGTTAAAAAATGATGAACATATAATGATGATATCGATCAACCATTATCGAATATATCTTGGCCTCCATGCTAGCCCGTCTGTGTGTTTTCTCTCCTCGTCTCTCTCAAGGAACGACGGGTTGGCAATTTTGCCATCAATTGAGATCAGTTTGCTCACACTCCGGTCCCACATGTCAGTGATATGCCTAGAGGAAGTGCATTGATCGACTGGCCATACGCGTGCTTGGTTTTGCACCTTCAGGCCATGCTTGGAATGGTTGTATTTCAACACGTAGGCGTATAACTTACACCTGTAAGTTACTGGCTGCTGTGCAAATTCCAGGCGGAATTGAAACAACGGGCGCAGGTGTTTATATTTTACAAGTGTATTCAAAAGAGAAGTGATGATCCAAACAGGGCCTCATACTACTCCTCCCTCCGTCATAGTTTACAGGGCGCGCTTCATTCTGATGCATTTCTCTCCATGCGTTTCCACCACCAGAGAGACTTTAGAGCGTATTGATGGTTGCTTCTTCCGAGCAACTTACAGTGGGAAAGGTGGGGCTTATGATTTGACTGCTCATTACTACTCACAATTAGTGCGGCGCAACAACCGAGCTGAGTCTCCCATGCAGTTGTGCACTACTCCCTCCATTCTTAAATATACTATGGAGTATTTGTCTTTCTTGAGATTTCAACGAGTGACTACACTCTAAAATATTTAGGAACGGAGGAAGTATAATTTTGTGCATGGCACATGGACCCGGATGCTGAAGAGGCTTCTGGCAATGCTATCAAGATTCCAGCATTTGTTTACATAATTGACGTACTATATAAATAATTTTCCAGCGACATGAAATTGTACAATGCTCTAAGCTTTCAGCTTTTGTTTCGTGTGTCTTGCCATCGATGCTCCTTCAGAAACGATAAAAAACTAAGTTCCTTGCTAATGCATCTCAATGATTAGCAGATCAGAGCTAATATTTACATCACAACTGAAGACAAAGTTGTGAGAAGGTGTTAAATTAAAATTGGTCCATGCTTTCATTGGCAGGAACGCCCCCCCCATCTTTGTCTAAATGAACAAGGCATGTTGGGAAAAAGTAGCTGTCTAGAGCATGCAACATTCCGATCATTTTGTGCACTTCCACTAAAAGAGAGGTGAGTGTCCCTGTTCCAAAGATATTAAGTGTGATTACGATAATAGAGGACTGTTGATGAAACAGTAAACACACAAATAGAAGCTGGTCACCTTTGCAGTCTCTCTTAAGACTAACTAGTTGGAGAAGATTAACCAAATAGTTGTGGAAGATTAGGCTCGGAGTTGGATGAGGAGGATAGAGCAAAACCAATCTCCCTTTGTGCAGTCGCATCGAAATGTAGACGTTGCCCGTGCGACATTTTAATACAACTACACAAAACACTATTAAGAAAAATGTGATTTGTGCAGTTCACCAAAAGGTCGCAATAGCAACGAGGTGAAATGGATAGCCCTGTTTGCAAGAAAGAGGTAGAAAGGAAACAATTACTGGCCAATAACAGTTGATGACACATGTGTCATGGATTTGTCACGGCAGATGTCCTAGTGTGAGGGACTTAGCCGTGAGGCCAATGCATCTATGTGGTAGCTTGAGAGGGGTTGATCGGGACGAGAGATGCGAGGAGAATCAACACACGAGACAAGGGTTTAGACAGCTTCGGGCCCCGGGAAACATCATCCGGTAATAACCCTACATGCTGTTTGTGGCTAGGTCCCATTATCATCACGAGGGAGTCGTCGTATCTCCGGATCTCCTAGTTGTGTCTTGCCTTAACGATTATTCAACCTGTCCATCTTGGGGTGCCCCACCCCTCCTTATATAAGTTGAAGGGGAGGGTTACATGTAGAGTCCAACTCGGATTAAGACTTAAACTATTCTGACTTCACATCACGGGCTTCTCTCCATGGGCTTCTTAACGTCTTGGGCTTCTTAACGTCTTGAGCTTATTAACCCTAGGCAACTCTGTCTGTTGGGTTATAACTGTCTACCAGCTTACCATCTGGCTTACAATCTGACTTATAATCTGGCTTATAATCTGTCCGTCGGCTTACCATCTGGCTTAACATCTGCCTGCTTATAATATGACTTAACATCTGCCGGCTTATAATCTGACTTAACATCTACTGGCTTATAATCTGACTTAACATCCGCCGGCTTATAATCTGCCGGGTCACCAATGAAACACCAAGTCCCAGCCGGGTCATACCGTGAGGTATATCCCCGACATTAGCCCCAAGTTTAATTTGGATTTATCCATGTTAAACTGATCCTATAAAACAAATAGAAGAACAATTTTGATAGATTATGCTCCGGGTTAAGAACACTTGTAAGCCGGCACCTGATCATCCTTAATTCCCTATCATTTCCTTCTAGAAAATCCGGGTCAATAGGCCAGCTTCATAATCAATTTGCTGACATTGGTTTCTCATAGTGTCACACCCTAGCTAGATTATGCATTAGAGTGTGCATCATGTTTACCTTCATCAAAAAATTGAAATGGGGAAAGCAGAACCCCCAGCACCCCCCCTGAAATCAACTAGGGTTTACTAAAAATAAATTCAATGAACCTGAAATGCCCTTCAAAAATGTTCACCCTCCTTGCCTTGGGTTAGAACCCTTGGGAAAAATGGTGCATATAATTTTAGGTCAACAAAAGGGGCATTGATTTAATTCATAAATATTTGAATTTGGGCACTTAAATACTATTAAATAATTCAAATCCTCAAATAATGTTGGAACTATTTTTTGGGCCACTGAAATATTTCAGTAAGTGTCCATAAATATTTTCAGGATTTTATAAAATGATTTAGTATTTAAACTAAATCAAAACAGAATAACAGAAATAGAAAAACACAAAAAATAGAGGGAAAGGCCATGGGCCACTTACCTGGCCCATCTCCAGCTGGCGGCCCAGCCACCCCGCTGCCTCCTGTCGTCCCCCTCCTCGGACAGAAGGACGCGGGCGTGTGCCCGGCGCTCGCTGGCACGCGCGCGCACCACCTCCCCCCCTGCGCGCCACCTCCTGCTTCCGGGCTCCCTCCCAATGCCACGGAGACGGCCACGCACCCCCTGGCCCTCTCATTCCCCTCCCCCGTGCTCATCCCCTCCTCTGGCTCTCCCCCCTCTTCCACAGAACGCGGCCGTCGCCGCTGACGAGAACCACCACGGCCACAGCCACCCCTTCGCCCCTCGGTTGTGCCCACGAGCTCCGCAACGTCGTCCTCGACCCCCTCACCGAACCACGCCCCGCCGGAAGCCCAGCATCGTCGACTTCGAGCTCTTCTTCAACCTCGGCCGCCCGAGCTCCTCGCCGTCGATTCGCGCCATCAAGGTCGCCCCGAGCCCGCTAGCCACCCCTACGGCACCGCTGTGAGCTCCCGGTCCTTTTCCCCTTAGCCACGCCGTCGATTTCGCCCCGTAGCCGTTGCCCCGCGATCACCCGAAGCTCGCCGCCATTGAGCCTCGACGCCGTCGTGGCTACGGCCGTGCAAGCCCACGTCCGAGCGCACCACCGTCTTCAACGCGTCCCCAGGAGCCTAACGCAACCACCCATTCGGCCTGCCGTGCCCCCTAGCGCTAACCCGCACCAGCCCCTAACTTCGGCCACCGCCGCGAGCTTGCCTCCGGCGAGCTTGGGCCATCTCAGCCCCTGCCGTGTCCACAGATGGATGTGGGCGAGTCCTAGCTCCGCGTAGATGCCCTCCGCTGGCCATTTGGTCGCCGGAGGAGGATTTCCGAGCCCCTCCGCCGTCTCTGGCCTCGCCGGCGACGAGCCGGGGTCAACTCCGGCGTGTTTTGACCCCGGGTCGGCTGGGTTGACTCCCCCCCTGACTCATTGACGTGTGGGCCCAGGCGCCTGCTTAATTAATGTTAGTTAATTAGTGTTAATAAAATTAGCTAATTAGTGAGCCACTGACATGCGGGCCCCGCCCGGCTAACTAAGTTAGTTAGGGTTAACTAACTTAGTTAGTTGATTGTGTCACTGACCAGTGGACCCCACTGGTCAGGTTTGACCTGGAGGCGCCCAGTTGACCTGCTGACATCAGGGTGATGTCATGCTGACGCAATAACTCCTTTTCTGGATTTAATTTTATATAGAAAATTCCAGAAAATTGCCTAAACTTCAAAAGTTCATAGAAATTCAACCATAACTCCAAATGAGACAAATTATATATGAAAAATTATCAGAAAAATTCAAGGAATCCATCTGTACCATTTTCATGCATGTTTGAACAATGTTTGTCCTCTGTTTTGGACAAAACAAATAAAGGGCATTTAAATAATCATATATGGGGTTGGAATTTGAATCTTGTACTCAAACCAACTTCATTTAAATCATAGCTAGTTGCATTAGCTCAAGACACATCCATATTGCCATGTCATAGCATGCATCATATTGTTGCATATCGTCATGTGTTGATTGTGCTCGGTTGTGTTATTCGTGGTAGGTTCTGCCTCCGAGGATATTCACGAGTATCCAACTGAAGGGTAGTATCCCGTTACCACTCCATCAGGCAAGCAACCATTGATCATTCCGATACAACCCATGTTCTCGCTCCTGCTCTTGTTTACTGCATTAAGACAACACGATTCAAACTGCTGTGTGCTACGGTAGCTGAACCCTTATCCTCTGCATGACCTGTCATTGCCACAGTAACTAGATGAAACCCACTAGCATGTGTAGGAGTTGATTGAGCCATGTTTTGTGATTCCTACCTTGCTATGCCTGCTATGCTTAGAGTTGTGTCAGGTCTGGTTCATCTGGGTGATGGGCTAGAGTGAAATGCTTGTGCCAGTAATATGTGGGATGTGTTGAACATGTTTTGGTAAAGGTATCGATGAGAGGCCATGTAGGAGTACATGGTGGGTTGTTTCATTGAGGCCGTCCATAAGAACTGAGATCTGTATGTGTGATTTAAGATGCAGTTACTACCGTACATTGGGCCCGAAACAAATGGACCCTCTCGGCTTCTTAGCCACCCTAGTACTCTGTCCAGGAGTTGCAAATAGTTTCTGGTGTTTGTAGGATATGTGTTGGCGGCCGTGCGTAGCGCTGACCCTAGGGGTGGGCTACGTTGCGGTAGATACACCGTGGCACAGTGTACCGAGTCACCCGTTTGGTGTCTCGGGAACCCTGTTCACATCGTTCGGGGCCGTATGTGGAAACCTCGGCCGGACTCCCTGCGGATGGAACCTGGATAGGCGATAACCTGGACTAGGGGCTTAGGTGTTTAGGTAGGCCGTGGCCGACACCCTTGTTGGGCTTCCGCTTGAAGGTTGCCGAGTACATGTCGTGTAGACGGCGGTAAGCGGTGAAAGCGTGTATGACGAAGTACACCCCTGCAGGGTATAAAACTATTCGAATAGCCGCGTCCGCGGTAAAGGACTACTTGGTTGCCTATACAGTCCATAGACAAGTTAATGGATACTACTAAAAGACTCAAGATAAGTGTGAGTACCGAGGAGGGCCCTCTCGCAGGTTACGAGGGAGGATCCACGGTGGAGTATTGTGTTGGTGAGTAGTGGACTCGTGTGCGAAAACTATTTTGCTAAAAGATTCCGTAGGATAGCTTAGCCAAGAGTCAAAGCTGGCTTGCTGCATAAACCCCACCACCTTCTTGAGAATGAGCATGTATAGTAGGTTCTGATGTAAGACTTGCTGAGTACCTTCGTACTCATGTTTGCTTATTTATTGTTTTCAGACGACAACACTGCCCCCTCCGATGGGTTTTACGTAGACCTTGACGTCGACGAGTGACTAGCCACCGAGGTGGTGATCCAGGCCATGGAGGGCCCTATGTAGATAGACAGGCTTCGAGAAGCCTTCTTTTTTCTAGAGTCTGTACTCAGACTAGTTGCTTCCGCATGTGCTTGTATGACTGTATCACTTGAGTGTCGGGTCATGTGACCCTACCTGTATGGATATGTTATGTATGGCTCCCCGGAGCCTTTAAATAAAGTACTTGAGTTGTAGAGTTTTGTTGTGATGCCATGTTGTATGTACTCATATCGGGCATATTGTGTGTATGATTGAAATGCTTGGTATGAGTGGGATCCGACAATCTAGTTGTTTGTCCTTTGCAGCCTTTCTTATGGGGAAATGTAGTCTAGTGCTCCTCGAGCCATAGTAGTCCGCTACAGCCCGGTTCACCGGAGTCCTGCTAGCCCAGCACTACTGTTCAGGACACTTGACTGGCCGGCATGTGTTTCACTTCGTCCCTATGTCTGTCCCTTTGGGGAAATGTCACGCGGTGATCTCCGGAGTCCTGTCTAGCCTGCTACAGCCCGGGATCCCCGGAGTCCTGTTAGCCCAGTGCTACAGCCCGGAACCACTCGTTGATGACCGACATGTTCGATGTGATTCATGTATGCCTGTCTCCATAGGTCTGTGCCGCTTTGGGTTCACGACTAGCCATGTCGGCCCGGGTTCTCGGTCATATGGATGCTAGCGACATTGTCATATACGCGAGCCAAAAGGCGCAAACGGTCCCGGGCCATGGTAAGGCGACACCCGTGGGATACCGTGCGTGAGGCCGCAAAGTGATATGAGGTGTTACCGGCTAGATCGATGTGGCCTGGAATCGGGGTCCTGACACATAGAGAAATATTGTGAAGAATAACTCATTTGACTCAGCTCCCAATGCTTAACAAAAATATTGGTCTTTGAAATACTCATCTGATCTTTAGTCGGCTTGAATATGAAAAACTTGCCGGTTTATCATTGTCAAAATTGCCGACTTGTAAATATTGATGGCACTGGGTCATAATTGTTGTTAACATCAAGCTTAAAAATGTACCTCCCTTATATGCACATCACTTGTAGCCCCCATGTCTTAAGAAGGGAGCGTAGTAACCACTTAAGACTTCCTTCAATATAAATGTCGCAACCTTGAAGAAATCCAGTTTGTTCATCTAAATCACTAGTTAGAACTGAATATTCCACATATGTAGCCCCCAAGTGCCGGGTTGTCATGCTTGCAGCAACCTGAGACTTGTAATTGCCTTATTCTCATAAAAACTTCGACCAGTGTAGCCCCCAAGTGCCGGGTAATTATGCAATAATGAGCAGGGACTTTGTAGATATGATCATGTAGACTTGAACAGCAACGTGTAGCCCCCAAGGGCCGGCTCAACAAGACAATACTGAGGTGGGACTTTATTTATACTCCATTGAAAATAACATCATATGATGTAAACCCCACCATGAGGCTCGAACCCATAGCCATAAGGTTAAGAGCTTTGTACTCTACCAACTAACCAATGAACCCTTCAAAATAATGGATTAAGGCTTGTGTACCTTGAATTTTTGACAGGAGCAATTGGTAGCCCCCAAGGGCCGGCTCATTATAATGTGATGAGTCGGGTCTTCAATAAAGCAAGTAAAAAATGACCTTGCATTAGCCCCCAAGTGTCATGGTGCATGCTTGCAGCAACATGGGACTTCCATATTTAATATAATCTTAATCTGAACAATGTAGCCCCAAGTGCCGGGCAGTAAGCTTGCAGCAACTCGGGACTATTCCGTCCATTGCAGAATAAATCATATCCTTTGATAAAGTAATAGCCATTGCGCTGAAGCGACTTTCAAAACCTCAGTCATAATACTGGTTATTGATAACCATAATAAAAATCCAGCCATGTTGGCTATTCAAGATTTGAATAATATAATCTGGTATGAAAACCTCAATCATTCAATATGATCATGACAATCCCACCAAGTTTGGCTATTAAAGATTTGAATACCTTATCGGTTGATAAGTAAATCCGGCGGCTCTTGGCCGATGGCGACTTAATATGCATCCATTGTAATCAGGGATTTTTGTAACCCCGGATATGCTGAAATATGTGCCATGAGGATTAAGGCTACATGGCCTGAATCGTTTCAAACCATATGTCAATATGGTACAAAGATGAACCCAAAAAAGTTCAAAATATAAATAATAAAGCATAAAAACAAGGCTTGCATAGGCCGTCGAGCCTAAATCTTAAGTGCTTTCAAGGGCCACATAGCCACTTAGTTAAACCTTCATGCAAACCTTATAAGCCAGACCTCACATAACCAATCGTCGTTTTAACTTTGACAAGGTTAGGGTCTGTGTAAGATTGACTTGTCAAAAGTACGGTGGGTCGTTCCATTCAATCTGGGCGGAGTGGCAGACTAAAAAGGCAGGATAACCCGGGTTTTTAGGTGAATACACCTGGCTTCCAAGCCTTGCTTTTAAGCCTATTACAAGGGTCATAAGAACTCTTGTCCGTTGAACAAAGAGCCCCCAAGTAAAATTTTATTTCTGGCATATAAGCCGGATCAACAAGGGTAATCATAGCTATGCTCAATGAATAGGAAGCCCCAAGTGATATATATCCGAGCTATGCTCGTCGGGTACCTATGTTTGAGTTGTGATGTGCGACAAACTCTCTTTGGTCCCTGTAACTCGGGCATCAAGCCTCCAAGTGATTTGTAATAAGGCGTGTAGGCTGGAGCAAGAGGGTAAGCACAACTATGCTCATTGAGTAGGAAGCCCCCAAGTGACCAATAAGATAAGCCAATAAGGTAGGATACCCATGTTTGAACCGCGCATCATGGCAGTAAGCTCTCTTTGGCAACCTTTAATTTTTCTGAGAACTCGAACTTGCGAGAGATGGATTCTTTTTGAACCGGATGTTAAAATGGATATTGAGAGCTTCAAAGCGTTATGGGAGAGAGATGTCTCTTGAGCCGGATTTTAAACCAGAATCTTCATTTTGAGCCAGAAATTTTCTGACAGCCTTTAAATTTTCATCAATATGGCAGCAACCTCTGGGACCGTGTTATCTTCCCTCCAATGACCGGGAAATCTTGAATCTGGAAAAATTTGCTATGTCATGCCATCGTAGCCCCTGAGTCTTAAGATGACCCAAGGAGTTGTCTTGAGATTCTCCATGCTGGACCATGATATAACCGGTATGAGTCATTCAACAGCTCAGTGATATAATAGTCCCTTTTGAAGTAGACAACTTGTCCTACACTGGAGAACCTCACAAGATAGAGTAATTGATCTTTTAATATGTAATATAAAAATATACTGAATGGATTTCACCTCATATGTCAAGCCAGAAATTATTCACCGCAGAGTTGATGATCACCACGGTGAAGCTAAAATTAATCACGGCAGAGTCGGCCGCGGAAGCAGATAGATGAGATGACTGCGGCGTTGTAAGATGATGACCCACAAGTATAGGGGATCTATCGTAGTCCTTTCGATAAGTAAGAGTGTCGAACCAAACAAGGAGAAATGATAAGCGGTTTTCAGCAAGGTATTCTCTGCAAGCATTGAAATTATTGGTAACAGATAGTTTTGTGATAAGGTAATTGGTGATGAGTAACAAGTAACAAGTGTAAATAAAGTGCAGCAAGATGGCCCAATCCTTTTTGTAGCAAAGTACAAGCCTGTACAAACTCTTATATGAAGGAAACCGCTCCCGAGGACACATGGGAATTATCGTCAAGCTAGTTTTCATCACGATCATATGATTTGCGTTCGGTACTTTGATAATCTGATATGTGGGTGGACCGGTGCTTGGGTGCTGCTCATACTTGGACAAGCATCCCACTTATGATTAACCCCTATTGGAAGCATCCGCAACTACAACATAAGTATTAAGGTAAACCTAACCATAGCATGAAACATATGGATCCAAATCAGCCCCTTAGGAAGCAACGCATAAACAAGGGTTTAAGCTTCTGTCACTCAAGCAACCCATCATCTACTTATTACTTCCCAATGCCTCCCTCTAGGCCCAAACAATGGGGAAGTGTCATGTAGTCGACGTTCACATGAGACCACTAGAGGGATGACAACATACATCTCATAAAAATATCGAACGAATACCAAATTCACATGACTACTAAAAGCAAGACTTCTCCCATGTCCTCAGGAACAAACATAATTACTCACAAAGCATATTCATGTTCATAATCAGAGGGGTATTAATATGAATAATGGATATGAACATATGATCTTCCACCAAGTAAACCAACTAGCATCAACTACAATGAGTAATAAACACAACTAGCAACCCACATGTACCAATCTGAGGTTTGGATACAAAGATTGGATATAAGAGATTAACTAGGGTTCGAGATGAGATGGTGCTGGTGAAGATGTTGGTGGAGACTGACCCCCTACCGATGAGAGGATCATTGGTGATGACGATGGTGATGATTTCCCCCTCCCAGAGGGAAGTTTCCCTGGCAGAACAGCTCCGCAGGAGCCCTGGATTGGTTCCACCAAGGTTCCACCTCGTGGCGGCGGAGTCTTGTCCCAAATGCTTGCTTATGATTTTTTCCTCGACGAAAGACTCCATATAGCAGAAGATGGGCATTGGAGGGCCACCAGGGGGCCCACGAGGAAGGGGCGCACCCCCCCACCCTCGTGGCTGGTGGGTGGCCCTCCTCTGGTACTTCTTGCACCTCAGTATTTTTTATATATTCTGGAAATAACTTCCGTGGAGTGTCAGGACTTTTGGAGCTGTGCAGAATAGGTCTCTAATATTTGCTTCTTTTCCAGCCCATAATCCTAGCTTCCGGCATTCTCCCTCTTCATGTAAACCTTGTGAAATAAGAGAGAATAGGCATAAGTATTGTGACATAATGTGTTATAACAACCCATAATGCAATAAATATCGATATAAAAGCATGATGCAAAATGGACATATCAACTCCCCCAAGCTTAGACCTCGCTTGTCCTCAAGCGAAAGCCAAAATAGAAAAATATGTCCACATGTTTAGAGATAGAGGTGTTGATAAAAATAAAATACGAACATGAGGGAATCATGATCATTCTTAGAACAACAACGTATATATATTTTGTCATATGATCTCTTAAGCTAAAGTAGCAATTCAATCACAATTTCAAGTATGAATCATCAACTTCATTGAGAACCAACAAACTCTAATCTCAGTCATTGAGGCAATTGCAATTTATCATTACATAGGAAATAGTCAATATAAGAGCTTTTCAGCAAGTCCACATACTCAACCATCTTTTTGTCTTTCACAATTGCTAAAACTCAAGCAATATTTTTGGGTATGAAGTTTTAATCGGACACAGAGAAAGATAGGGGCTTATAGTTTTGCCTCCCAACGTTTTACCTCAAGGGTAATCTCAACAATAATAGTTCATGAAGACTCACATCCAATTAGCTATATATATCTGGATCTTTCCAACATATTGTGCTTGCCAAAGGATAAAATGTAAAAGGAAAGGTGAAGATCACCATGACTCTTATATAAGGTAGAAGATAAAAGTAAAAGATAGGTCCTTCGCAGAGGGAAGCAGAGGTTGTCATGCGCTTTTATAGTTGGATGCACAAAATCTTAATGCAAAAGAATGTCACTTTGTATTGCCACTTGTGATATGGACCTTTATTATGCAGTACGTCGCTTTTATTTCTTCCATATCACAAGATCGTATAAAGCTTATTTTCTCCCACACTAATAAGTCATACATATTTAGAGAGCAATTTTTATTGCTTGCACCGATGACAACTTACTTGAAGGATCTTACTCAATCCATAGGTAGATATGGTGGACTCTCATGGCAAAACTGGGTTTAGAGATATTTGGAAGCACAAGAAGTACCTCTACTTGGTGCAAAGAAATTGGCTAGCATGAGAGGGAAAGGCAAGCTCAACATGTTGGACGATCCATGACAATATAATTTACCTCAGATGTAAGAAAACATAACCCATTACGTTGTCTTCCTTGTCCAACGTCAACTCTTAGCATGTCATACTTTAATGAGTGCTCACAATCATAAAAGATGTCCAAGATAGTGTATTTATATGTGAACCTCTCTTTCTTTATTACTTCCTATTCTTTGCAATGATGACCAAAACTATGTTTGTCAACTCTCAACAACTTTTATTCATCATACTCTTTATATGTGAGCTCATTACATTCCATAAGATCCATATTCTTTGTTTCTTTTTATTTCTTCTCTTATATTATTTAATTCTCTCAAGGTCATAGCAAAATAATCAAGCCCTTGACTCAACACTAATCTTTATTATATAGCTCACGGACTCAATTACATAGAGGGATCATAAGGCAAAAGTCACAACTAGATCATACTGAAACTTTATTCTACTAGATCAAGATATCATCAAAAGGATCAAACTAAGAAAAATGGTAAAGATAAAAGTGATAGTGATATGATACCGAGGCACTCCCTGAAGCTTGGCAGTTGCCAAGGGGAGTGCCCATACCCATGTGTTTATATCTCCTTTGTTGGTGAAGAAGGTGGGGTTGTTGATGATGTAGGCTTGTCGTCCCTCTTCCAAGGCATAGGATCACCATCATAGAAGGATGATCAAGTCTCCTAAATCCTCAAATCTTTAGCCAAATTCATCCTCTTGAATCTATATTCCTAGTCATAGTTTTGATTTTGCTGGTCATAGATCTGGGCTTGGAGGTGCTCGATTTTCTCATGAAGCTTGAAGATGGCCTCCCCAATGTCCTTGACGTCCAGCTTGTGGTTGTTGGTGAACTCCGTGATCATAATGCGATTGGAGTCGAGCCCACGCTCCACCATCTCTTGACACTTGAAAACTTGTTGCTCCAATGCCTCGAGCCTTGCCTCCATGCTTCTGGTCCTCCTTGGTCCCTCAACATCGCGGATGTGCAACAACCCCTCACGCATCTCAATTGTTTTAGGGTGTTGCAGCACCTCCGCGAGGTAGGGGTTGATGACCTTCTCGAAGAACTTGTCCTTGGGGGCACTTGAAGAAGACATGACGACCTAGATCTGCCAGAAAAACAGCTCGAAACAAAGACAAGAGATATTTGTGTGATACGTGATACATCCATTTTGCATCATGCTTTTATATCGATATTTATTGCATTATGGGCTGTTATTACACATTATGTCACAATACTTATGCCTATTCTCTCTTATTTTACAAGGTTTACATGAAGAGGGAGAATGTCGGCGACTGGGATTCTAGGCTGGAAAAGGAGGAAATATTAGAGACCTATTCTGCACAGCTCCAAAAGTCCTGAAACTTCACGGAATACATTTCCAGAATATATAAAAAATACTAAGCGCAAGAAGTAGCAGAGGGTGGCCACCCACCAGCCACGAGGGTGGGGGGCGCGCCCTACCTCCCTAGGGGCGCCCCCCTACCTCATGGGCCCCCTGGTAGCCCTCCGATGGCCATCTTCTGCTATATGGATTCTTCCGATGAGAAAAAAAATCATAATCCATCTTCCCGGACGAGACTCCGCCGCCACGAGGCGGAACCTTTGTGGAAACAATCTAGGGCTTTGGCGGAACTGTTCTGCCGGGGAAACTTCCCTCCGGGAGGGGGAAATCATCGCCATCGTCATCACCAACGCTCCTCTCATCGGGAGAGGGAAATCTCCATCAACATCTTCACCGGCACCAGCTCCTCTCAAAACCCTAGTTCATCTATTGTATCCAATTCTTGTCTCTAAGCCCGGGATTGGTACCTGTGGGTATCTAGTAGTGTTAATTACTCCTTGTAGTTGATGCTAGTTGGTCTATTTGGTGGAATATCATATGTTCAGATCCTATATGAATATTTATACCCCTCTGATTATGAACATGAATATGCTTTGTGAGTAGTTACGTTTGTTCCCGAGGACATGGGAGAAGTCTTGCTATTAGTAGTCATGTGAATTTGGTATCCGTTCGATATTTTGATGATATGTATGTTGTCTCTCCTTTATTGGTGTTATGTGAATGTCGACTACATGACACTTCACCATTATTTGGGCCTAGAGGAAGGCATTGGGAAGTAACAAGTAAATGATGGGTTGCTAGAGTGACAGAAGCTGAAACCCTAGTTTATGCGTTGCTTCGTAAGGGGCTGATTTGGATCCATATGTTTCATGCTATGGTTAGGTTTACCCTAATACTTTTCTTGTAGTTGCGGATGCTTGCAATAGAGGTTTATCATAATTGGGATGCTTGTCCAAGTAAGGGCAACACCCAAGCACCGGTCCACCCACATATCAGATTATCAAAGTACCGAACGCGAATCATATGATCGTGATGAAAACTAGCTTGACGATAATTCCCATGTGTCCTCGGGGGCGCTATCCTTCATATAAGAGTTTGTCCAGGCTTGTCCTTTGCTACAAAAAGGATTGAGCCATCTTGCTGCACTTTATGTACACTTGTTACTTGTTACTCGTTACCAATTACCTTATCACAAAACTATTTGTTACCGATAACTTCAGTGCTTGCAGAGAATACCTTGCTAAAAACCGCTTATCATTTCCTTATGCTCCTCGTTGGGTTCGACACTCTTACTTATCGAAAGGACTACGATAGATCCCCTATACTTGTGGGACATCAAGACTCTTTTCTGGCGCCATTGCCGGGGAGTGAAGCACCTTTGGTAGGTGGAATTTGGTAAGGAAAAATTTATATAGTGTGCTGAAATTTACTGTCACTTGTTACTATGGAAAGTAATCCTCTGAGGGGCTTGTTCGGGGTATCTTCACCCCGAACAGTAGAGTAAAGAGTTGCTCCTCAACCCACTGAACCTACTGAAAACGAAAATGTCTGCTTCGAAATTCCTTCGGGTATGTTAGAAAAACTGCTAGCTAATCCTTTTGCAGGAGATGGAACAAAGCATCCTCATGAGCACCTAATATATGTGGATGAAGTTTGTGGATTATTTAAGCTTGCAAGTGTGCCCTGAGATGTTATTAAGAACAAGGTCTTCTCTTTATCTTTGAAGGGAGATGCATCGACATGGTATAGGCTATGTGATGATACAGGGTCATGGAACTACAAATGATTGAAATTGGAATTTCATCAGAAGTTTTATCCTATGCATCTTGTTCATCGTGATCGCAATTATATATATAATTTTTGGCCTCGCGAAGGATAAAGCATCGCTCAAGCTTGGGGGAGGCTTAAATCAATGTTATATTCATGCCCCAATCATGAGCTCTCAAGAGAAATGATTATTCAAAATTTATATGCTCGGCTTTCTGATAACAATCGCACCATGCTCGATACTTCTTGTGCTGGCTCTTTTATGACAAAGACTATTGAATTCAAATGGGATTTATTGGAAAGAATTAAACGCAACCCTAAAGATTGGGACCTCGACAAAGGTAAGGAGTCAGGTATGACACCTATGTTTGATAGTGTTAAATCTCTTATGGATACTGATGTTTTTCGTAAATTTAGCACTAAATATGGACTTGACTCTGAGATAGTAGCTTCTTTCTGTGAACTTTTGCTACTCATGTTGATCTCCCTAGGGAGAAGTGGTTTAAATATCATCCTCCCATAGAAGTAAAAGTAGCTGCACCTATTAAAGTTGAAGAAAAGACTGTCACTTATAATGTTCCTATTGTTCCTAGCTCTTATGTTGAGAAACCACCTTTCCCTATTAGGATAAGAGATCATGCTAAAGCTTCAACTGTGGTTCGTAAAAGCAATATTAGAACTTATACACCTCCTGAGCAAATTAAAGTTGAACCTAATATTGCTATTGTTAAAGATCTCTTGTGTGATAATATTGATGGGCATGTTATTCATTTTCTTGATGAGACTGCTAGAATTGCTAAACCTAGTACTGAAGATAAAAACTGAAGGAAATATGCCCTAGAGGCAATAATAAAGTTATTATTTATTTCCTTATATCATGATAAATGTTTATTATTCATGCTAGAATTGTATTAACCGGAAACATAATACATGTGTGAATACATAGACAAACAGAGTGTCACTAGTATGCCTTTACTTGACTAGCTCGTTAATCAAAGATGGTTATGTTTCCTAACCATGGAGAAAAGAGTTGTTATTTGATTAACGAGGTCACATCATTAGTTGAATGATCTGATTGACATGACCCATTCCATTAGCTTAGAACACGATCGTTTAGTATGTTGCTATTGCTTTCTTCATGACTTATACATGTTCCTATGACTATGAGATTATGCAACTCCCGTTTACCGGAGGAACACTTTGGGTACCACCAAACGTCACAACGTAACTGGGTGATTATAAAGGAGTACTACAGGTGTCTCCAAAGGTAGATGTTGGGTTGGCGTATTTCGAGATTAGGATTTGTCACTCCGATTGTCGGAGAGGTATCTCTGGGCCCTCTCGGTAATGCACATCACTTAAGCCTTGCAAGCATTGCAACTAATGAGTTAGTTGCGGGATGATGTATTATGGAACGAGTAAAGAGACTTGCCAGTAACGAGATTGAACTAGGTATTGGATACCGACGATCGAATCTCGGGCAAGTAACATACCGATGACAAAGGGAACAACGTATGTTGTTATGCGGTCTGACCGATAAAGATCTTCGTAGAATATGTAGGAGCCAATATGGGCATCCAGGTCCCGCTATTGGTTATTGACCGGAGACGTGTCTCGATCATGTCTACATTGTTCTCGAACCGTAGGGTCCGCACGCTTAAGGTTTCGATGACAGTTGTATTATGAGTTTATGAGTTTTGATGTACCGAAGGAGTTCGGAGTCCCGGATGAGATCGGGGACATGACGAGGAGTCTCGAAATGGTCGAGACATAAAGATCGATATATTGGACGACTATATTCGGACATCGGAAAGGTTCCGAGTGATTCGGGTATTTTTCGGAGTACCGGGTAGTTACGGGAGAAGTAATGGGCCTTGATGGGCTTTAGTGGGAAGAGGAAAAGGCTGCTGCGCCCCCCTCCCCTTTGGTCCGAATTGGACTAGGGAAAAGGGGGCCGGCCACCTCTCCTTCTCCTCCTATTCCTTCTCCCTTCCTCCCCTCTTGATGGACTCCTACTAGGACTTGGAGTCCTAGTAGGACTCCCATCCTGGCCGCACCTTATGCCTTGGCCGGCCTCCTCCTCCTTCATCCTTTATATACAGGGGCAGGGGGCACCCCATAGACACACAAGTTGATCCTTGAGATCGTTCCTTAGCCGTGTGCGGTGCCCCCTGCCACCAAATTCCACCTCGATCATACCGTTGTAGTGCTTAGGCGAAGCCCTGCGTCGGTAGTACATCAAGATCGTCACCACGCCGTCGTGCTGACGGAACTCCTCCCCGAAGCTTTGCTGGATCGGAGCCCGGGGATCGTCATCGAGCTGTACGTGTGGTAAGAACTCGGAGGTGCCGGAGTAACGGTGCTTGGATCGGTCGGATCGGGAAGAAGACGTATGACTACTTCCTCTACGTTGTGTGATCGCTTCCGCAGTCGGTCTGCGTTGGTACGTAGACAACACTCTCCCCCTCGTTGCTGTGCATCACCATGATCTTGCGTGTGCGTAGGAATTTTTTTGAAATTACTACGTTCCCCAACAAAAACAGACCTGTGGTAGGCATGCATGTTATTTCTGTTAAAATAGGAGATCATTGTTATCATGGCTTATGTGATATGGGTGCTAGTGCTAGTGCAATACCTTATGACTTATACAAAGAAATTATGCATGATATTGCACCTGCTGAGATAGAAGATATTGATGTCATAATTAAACTTGCCAATAGAGATACTATTTCACAAATGGGAATTGTTAGAGCTGTTGAAGTCTTGTGTGGGAAAACTAAATATCCTGTTGATTTTCTTGTTCTTGGTTCCCCACAAGATAGCTTTTGTCCCATTATATTTGGTAGATCCTTCTTGAACATAGTTAATGCTAAGATAGATTGCAAAAAGGATGTTGTTACTATTGGTTTAGGTGATATGTACCATGAATTTAATTTCTCTAAATTTCGTAGACAAAACCGTGAAGAGGAATTGCCTAGTAAAGATGAAATTATTGGTCTTGCTTCTATTGCCATGCCTCCTAGTGATCCTTTAGAACAATATTTGCTAGACCATGAAAATGATATGTTTATGACTGAAAGGAGGGAAATAGATGAAGTATTCTTTAAATAGGAACCCATCCTGAAACACAATTTGCCTGTTGAAATCCTAGGGGATCCTCCTCCACCCAATGGTGATCCCGTGTTTGAGCTTAAACCGTTACCTGATACTCTTAAATATGCTTATCTTGATGAGAAAAAGATATATCCTGTTATTATTAGTGGTAACCTTTCAGAGCATGAAGAAGAGAGATTGTTGAAAACTCCGAAGAAGCACCGTGCTGCTATTGGATATACTCTTGATGATCTTAAGGGCGTTAGTCCCACTCTGTGTCAACACAAAATAAATTTGGAGGAAGATGCCAAACCAGTTCGTGATCATCAACGACGGCTAAATCCTAAGATGAAGGAAGTGGTAAGAAAGGAAATACTAAAGCTTCTTGAGGCAGGTATAATTTATCCCGTTACTGATAGTCAGTGGGTAAGTCCTGTCCATTGCGTCCCTAAGAAGGGAGGTATTACTGTCGTTCCTAACGATAAAGATGAGTTGATCCCGCAAAGAATTATCACAGGTTATAGGATGGTAATTGATTTCCACAAATTAAATAAAGCTACTAAAAATATCATTACCCCTTACCTTTTATCGATCAAATGCTATAAAGATTATCCAAACATACACATTTTTGCTTTCTAGATGGTTATTCTGGTTTCTCTCAAATACCCGTGTCAGCCAATGATCAATCAAAGACTACTTTTACTTGCCCTTTTGGTACTTTTGCTTATAGATGTATGCCTTTTGGTTTATGTAATGCACCTACTACCTTTCAAAGATGCATGATGGCTATAATCTGTGACTTTTGTGAAAAGATTTGCGAGGTTTTCATGGACGATTTTTCCGTCTATGGATCCTCATTAGATGATTGCTTAAGAAACCTTGACCGAGTTTTGCAGAGATGTGAATAAACTAATCTTGTCTTGAATTGGGAAAAGTGCCACTTTATGGTTAATGAAGGTATTGTCTTGGGGCATAAAGTTTCTGAAAGAGGCATTGAAGTTGATAAAGCCAAGGTTGATGCTATTGAAAAGATGCCATGTCCCAAGGACATCAAAGGTATAAGAAGTTTCCTTGGTCACACCGGTTTTTATATGTAACATCCGAAATTTTCAATTTGGAATGTTATACACTAGATCATCATGCATATCATGTTTTCTTGCATTTTGCCGATCCTAGAAATTTCACGCAACTCAAGGACCCTCGGAGAGAGTTGGAGATCTCGTCTTTCTCATATTTGAGTCTTCTCAAATTTTGAAGAAAGGATCATTGTTTTTGTCGGAGTTTTTTTTTGCCTTTTGTTTGGATAGGGAAAAATGCGTGTTTTCAAAAATTGCATTTTAGGACCGGAGAAAAGTTCATTTTGTTCGACTCATTTTTAGGAGTCGGGGAAAATTTACTTTGTGAGTTTTGGAGTCCGGTAGAATTGTTTTTCTGTTTTTTTTCCGAGCGCAAAACCTTTAAAAAAAAAGGGATCCCGCAGCGCCCCTGGGCCAGGCCCAGCCGGCCGGCCAGGAGGCCACCGCGCGCGCGCGCCAGGCGCCTGGCGCCAGGGAGGCCGCCGCCGCCGCTGGAGTCCTTTTTGGACTCCACTTGTTGTTTTTTTAGGATTCCTCCCCTATTCCTTTTCCTACTGTAATTCTTGTCCCCTACTCCAAGCAAATCCTCCCCCTCCCCAATATAAATACCCAAGCAACCCCCCTCTAAATCATCAAACCAAAGCCCCAAGCCCCAAGCTTAGAGCCGCGCCACACCCCGTGCCCTTGCCCACGCCGCGCCGCGCCTCCCTTGTGCCCTAGCGCCGCCGCCCATCACCACCGCCGCCGCCGCCGTACCTTGCCACCGCCGCTGCCGCCCCACGCCCACGCCGCTGGAGCCCCTCGCCGGAGACCTCAACGGAGGTAGCCCCACGCCGCATCTCTTCTTTTCATCGGATCGTTTTCTTCTAATCGTTCCGATTTTTCTTCTCCGATTCGTTTTTCTCTCCGGTTCTTCGCGAAACCGTTCCGGTCTTCTAGATCGGTTTTTCGTTCGGTTTTCTTCTCCGAAACCCTAGATCGGATTCGTTTTCTTTTCCGATTTAGTTGCCTCGAGACTGTTCGCTGGACCGTTCGTCCTAATGAACGTGATCACCGGATTCTTCTAGGTTAACGAACGCCCGTTTGTTCAACCGTTCTTCTTTTTCTTTCGTCGGATTTATTCTGCGATCGCGATCTTAGATCCGATCTTCGTTCTAGTTTATCTTCTCGCTTGTTTATCAGAATCAGGTGATTCAAGCGCCTGGAGTTTCGTTTCGGAACTGCCGTTCCGACTAATCAACTTAAACAAGTTTTTGCTACGGTAAAATTTGACCTAGTTTCAACTTGCTAGAACTGAGTTGTTTTCTTCCGCTGTTTGTTTTCGGTTTCTTTGTTCGGTTCTTTCTCTCTTTGCAACCGGAGTTCTTAAGTTGAACTATCTGGTTCGTTCTCTTGTTCGAGTTTTACCTGTGCATTAGATGAGTACTTATTGTATGCTTGTTGTTTGTCTGTGATAGATTACCCGGATTGCGCCGCTTGTTACTTCGAATCTCTAGGACTCGCGGATCATCAGCAAGGCAAGTAACACTTTGATCATACCTTTTCTACAACCCAGTTTTATTGCATTAGATCCATCCTCACACATTGCATGATTAGGATCTAATTAAATTGTGGGATGGGAAGTAGATGAGGTAGTACCTATTACCTGTTCATTATGAAACCTTTGGGAGTTACTTCTACGTTTGCTTATTATGCCATGCTATGCTAGTAGACGTGGATTGGGTGAGTGTTATCCATGACAGATGTGAGATTGATAATTTTAATGGTTTATCTAAGGTGGCAACTTAAACACACATTTGGGTGGATTGAGGCACCTGATGTCTATCAGGACTTGCCTGTTTTTCTTTGGACCGCCACCCAGGCTCAAAGGGATCATAAGATCTTTCATGCTAAATACTTACGTGTGTAGCCACAAGCCAATATGGGCTCTCGCATAGTTGACAAAGTCGTGCGAACTCTTATAGGGTAGACTAGCAGATGTAGGGGAAAGTAGGTGTACCGGTCTATCCATCGTAAGGTGCTAGCGCTTCTGAAAGACTGTGTCTCGGTCATCCGTTTCTCAAACACCGGTAGTGCGAGAAAACCAACGGAGGCGATCGAGTCTTGTGGGGAAAAGTGCGCAAACCTCTGCAGAGTGTAATAAACTAATCATGATTAGCCGTGTCCCCGGTTATGGACATCTTGAGTATCTAGTACTTGAATATCATGTGAATCTCATCATGTTACTTCTAATTAATATTTTTGGGTTATTGATCACTACTTTTAATTGGGATTGAGAATGCTGTCAACCATTATCAATGTTTAAGAACTACCATGATAGTTAAATAAATTTATTCCTTTGCAGTAGGGAAAAACAGGCTTTACGCAAAACAGTAACCATAGAGCTTTCCACCAGCCAAATATGCATATAGTATACCTGTTTCATTCCATTACTCTCTATGTGTTACTTTGCCAGCATATTCCATGTGCTGACCCGTTTCGGGCTGCAACGTTAATGTTGCGGACTTTTCAGACGATGATTGAGGTGTTTTTAGGTCGTGGTTCTATACTCAGTGATGCCGTTGGAGTTGATGGACCCATTTACCTTCCAAGTCTTCCGCTGTTATCGATATTAGATGGCCTTAAGCCAGATTATTGTAATAAGTTCTCTTCGGAGACATCAATGTAATAAGTGTGTGATTTCCACTCTGCTATAAATCCTTCGATGTACTATGTGGTGTCAGCATTACTGATCCAGGGATGACACCGGAGCACAGTAGACTTGATCCATTCGGGTCGGGTCGCTACAGAGATGGTATCAGAACACACGCTGACTATAGGACACCACCACTAAGTTAAAGCCATAGATCACTATTCTCTCCTCATTTTCTAACTCCTCATCTTTTCTACTCTTTAGGATGAAGGACGCGAAGATTAAGTACGCCCAACCGGATGAAGGCACACCTTTTGGATTTCATTTGAAGGAAGTCACCAAGTACCTAAACATTGGATTACCAAGCTTCACGGGAACTTTCAACGCCACTTTGCCTGAAGAGGAGCGCTGGAAGATTCAAGCTCACGTTCCGGGAAGGACATTCGCGCCAATCACGAAGCCCATAGATAGTGTTTTCAATGCACCAACTTGGAGTCTAGGAAGGAGCATGGCAGCCCATATAACCATAGGACGCATTGGAGAAGTTTATCAAGAAGACCTCAAGGACACTATCTACCAGATTTGCGGACGCCGAGATGAACAATGGGAGTTAGTCAGCACCAAGAAGGATAGGTCCATTGCAGCATTCATCCAGGAGATAAACCAGCACATTCGACGCCACGAGAACCAGATGTGCAATGATATGATGGAGCTGAAGAATGCGAAGACAAGGATCATCGAGCTAGAAGGAGAACTGAAGGCTACACGCAAGGACTACATGGATGAGATCGTAGCTCTAGCAAGACACAACTGCGATCTTAAGCAAGAGATTGAAGAACTAAAGAGGAAGTTAGCATCCAAGGAGGAAGACGAGTACGTCGCATGCCCATACAATTACATCATCATCGACGACACCGATTCGGATCCAAGTGAACCCGAATTTGAAGACGAAGCTGGAGCGGACATCATGGAGTCTTCCGTCGGTTCAAATTTCTAGATGACTACCAAATATTAGTAGTATTTCCCCCATGTAACCACTATAGTTCGAGCACTTTTGCGATAGTTAGATCGATTGTAAGCCCTTGTTTGATTGAATGAAGTGATTTTGTGTGAATTTGCTCATGTGCATTGGGGTAGTGTTTTCTCTTTAGACCTCATTCTATTCTTATATCTCTTCTTTTCTAAACCCTCAGATGCCTCCAAGACGTGACAATGGATTTCCACTGGAGCTCACTCAGTTGATCCAACAGCAGAATCAGTTGATGCAGATGTTAGTTCAGAATCAGCAGAACAACAACAACAACCCACCACCACCACCACCCCCTGTTGACCACTTAGCCCGTTTCCTTAGGCTGAATCCGCCGGTGTTCTCTAGTAGCATCGAGCCGATAGTAGCAGACGATTGGCTCCGCAAGATAGGAAGGGAGTTGACCACTGCAGGATGCACGGATGGTGAGAAAGTGAAGTTTGCCGCACATCAGCTTGAAGGACCCGCGGCAGCATGGTGGGAGAATTTCACAGCCATTACCCAGTTGACACTGTCACATGGGATCAGTTCCAGCAAGCTTTCCACACTGCACATGTTTCAGCGGGAGCTATGGCCAAGGAGGAAGGACAGTTGGCTAGTACGTTGACGACTTCAGCAAGTTAGCACGTTATGCCCCAGATGACGTTGCTACGGATGCAACCAAGCAGGAGAAGTTTCTGGAAGGATTGAATGATGAGTTGAGTATGCAGTTGATGGTAGGAAGTTTCAACAACTACCAGGAGTTGGTAGATCGTGCCATCATGATTGAAGGGAAGCAACAACAAATTGAGAACCGCAAGAGGAAGTATGGACAGGGGAAGTATAACTCTGGAGCCCAGCAGAAGCCCCGTTTTACCCCTAAATCGGGATTTCAGTTTCAGCATACCCATGGACGAGGTAGTTCGCACAACCACAATGGCCACAAGAATGGTAATGGGAATGGAGGAAGCAACGGCCAGAACCGTACCAACCCATCAACCCCATCCAAGAGAGACCTAAGTCAAGTCACCTGTTTCAAGTGTTCCAAGACCGGACATTATGCCAATGAATGTCCTGAAGGCCAGAATGGAAATGGCAATGGAAGCTCTGGGAAGAAGCCGAACCCTTTCAATAGGGGACGGGTGAACCACGTTAGCGTGGAGGAGGTTGAAGATCAGCCTGATGCAGTAATCGGTAAGTTTTTGGTTAAGTCATTTACTGCACTCGTTCTTTTTGATACCGGTGCATCGCATTCATACATATCAAGGGGATTTGTGGAAAAATATAGCCTGCCCACTAGGATTCTTAAAACACCTATACTAGTAAGTTCGCCAGGAGCAGAATACATGGCAAGTCAAGGATGCTTTCAAGTGCCATTAAGCATAGGAAGGCATGTTTTCCCAACAGATTTAATTATTCTGGAATCCCAAGGTTTGGATGTAATTCTTGGTATGGATTGGCTGTCGATGTATGGAGGAAACATCGATTGTGCTAGTAAGACAATTTTGCTTACAACGCCAGAAGGAAAAAGGATCAAGTATGTATCCCGGCATGTACCAAATAGGAGACAAGTGAATTGCCTAACATGAGTTGTGCAGGAGGAAGTACCAGTGGTAAAGGATTTTCCTGATGTATTTCCTGAAGAATTGCCAGGCATGCCACCGGATAGAGACATTGAGTTTCTGATTGAGTTGTTGCCAGGTACAGGCCCAATATCAAAGAGACCATACCGGATGCCAGCAAAGGATTTGGTAGAAATTAAGAATCAGATTAAGGAGTTACTGGAGAAAGGTTACATACGCCCAAGTTCTTCGCCTTGGGGATCACCCGTACTTCTAGTGGAGAAGAAGGATGGATCATTAAGGATGGTTGTTGATTACCGTGGATTGAATGAAGTAACCATCAAGAACAAGTACCCACTACCAATGATCAATGATCTGTTTGATCATTTGCAAGGAGCTAGAGTGTTTTCCAAGATCGATTTGCGATTAGGGTACCACGAGTTGAAGATTCGAGAGCAGGACATACCTAAGACAGCATTCACCACAAGATATGGACTGTATAAGTATACCGTTATGTCATTTGGATTGACTAACGCACCTGCCTATTTTATGAACCTGATGAACAAAGTGTTTATGGAGTTTTTGGATAAGTTCGTCGTAGTGTTCATTGATGATATCCTGGTTTATTCGAAGAATGAAGAAGAGCATAAGGAACATTTGCGTTTGGTATTGGAGAAGCTCAGGGAACATCAGTTATATGCCAAGTTTAGCAAATGTGAGTTTTGGTTGAAGGAAGTTGGATTCCTCGGACACGTTATATCCGGAGAAGGGATAGTAGTTGACCCCGCAAAGGTTGAGACCGTAACCGAATGGGAAGCACCAACGATAGTTGGAGAGATCCGGAGTTTTCTTGGACTCGCAGGATACTACCGGAGATTCATTGAGAATTTTTCAAAGATTGCGAAGCCTATGACGGAGTTGTTGAAGAAGGATACCAAGTTTAATTGGACTGAGGAGTGTGAGGCTAGTTTCCAGGAGTTGAAGAAACGCTTGGTTACCTCACCAGTGTTGGTTTTGCCAGATCAGACCAAGGATTATGAGGTGTATTGCGACGCTTCACGTCGAGGACTTGGAGCAGTGCTTATGCAGGAAGGTAGAGTTGTTTCGTATGCTTCACGACAACTAAAGCCTCATGAGTTAAATTATGCCACACATGATTTGGAGTTAGCAGCCGTAGTGCATGCATTGAAGACATGGAGACATTTCCTCATTGGAAATCATTGTGAGGTGTACACGGATCACAAGAGTTTGAAGTACATTTTCACGCAGAAGGAGTTGAATCTCAGACAAAGGAGATGGTTGGAGCTCATCAAGGATTATGATATGAGATTGCAATACCATCCCGGAAAAGCTAATGTAGTAGCTGACGCATTGAGCCGGAAGAGCCATGTCAATACGTTAATGACGGGAGAAATACCCAAGGAGTTAGCAGAAAACCATCGTGAACTAAGTTTAGAGATAGTTCCGAAAGGCTATGTAGCAGCCTTGGAGATTCAGTCAACATTGATGGATAAAATCAGAGAAGCTCAGAAATCTGACAAGGAAATTACTGCTATAAAGGAGAAACTAAGCAAAGGAAAAGCAAAGGGATTTCGTGAGGATGAGCACGATACCCTATGGTTTGAGGACCGTGTTTATGTGCCAAATGACCCGGAGATCAGGAAGTTGATTCTACAAGAGGCACATGATTCACCATATTCGATTCACCCAGGAAATACCAAGATGTATTTGGATTTAAAGGAGACATTCTGGTGGACCGGAATGAAGAAGGATATTGCAGCATATATAGCAGTTTGTGATGTGTGTCAAAGAGTGAAGGCAGAACATCAGAAGCCAGCCGGACTGTTACAACCATTGCCCAACCAAGTCTTGCCACAAAACAAAGCCTTCATCATGGCCAGCACCCCATGCTCCTCTTCGCGTCCCCATAGCCCTCACGAGGGCGATTGGCAGAGTTGCTCCGTGCTACTCATCATCAGCTAAGCCGACTCTAGACGCAGGGCTACCCCCTCGCAAATCTAGTTCCCATTCGAGCGGGATTATATTTAATCGGCAACGACGCGATGGCTGAGAATTTCCCCGACCCCATTAAGGAGGAGACGGTGTGCTTCGTGTTGTTTCTGTTATGGGGCCTAGGATTTCCAATTCATCCATTCCTCCGGGGATTATTGGAATTTTACGGCATCCAACTGCATAACCTCATGCCGGGTTCGATTCTGCACATCTCAGGCTTTGTTGCCCTTTGTGAGTTATTCCTAGGCATCGAGGCCCAGTTCAGATTATGGAGGAAATTCTTCTACCTCGTTCCCCACCACAAAGGGGGTTCCATATTTGAAGTGGGTGGTGCTGAAATATGGCGCATTGCCGGATCCGGATAACCTGTAGGAACTCCTAAAGAAGCATACCTGAAGTGGTCTTTGGAGTGGTTCTATACGGATGATGTTCCACTACCGGATCCAGTCAGGCGCGGTCTCCCTAGTTTTCTAGCGCTCCTCTAAAGAAGTGCCTCAACTAGCGTCCCTGAAGTCCCACAGAAGAGGACAGTGCGGTGATACAACGGTTGGTCAGCAAGGTCAGGCTGCTGGCCCACTCCGAACTCTCAATAGTTGAAGTCATGGCAATCGCAATAAAGAGGTGTATGCAGCCTCTTCAATCCAGACTAACTCCTTTATGGTGTTACCACGAAGAAGATAGCGCGTCCCGTTACAGACGGTATGGCCCGGATACCCCAGCCGAACTGACCTCCATTTTCGCCAATCTATACAAGGGCGAAAAAGACGATTTTCTCCCATTAAACTGTCGGGAGGCCTATTCCATGTACACCCCTATTGAATGAGTAAGATCTTGATTCGTCTGTGCCTATTTTACTGCATTGCAGACACTAATCGAATGTACTTTTTGTTGCCACGAACTAGTCATGGAGGAGGATGATCGAGAACGTCCACTATCCTGCTCCTCAGCCGGAGGATCATAATCGCGACAAAGTTTTTTTTTCTAATTTTGAATGGTTTAAGAGTAATTTAGAAAATGGTCCAAGTCCTATCGAGTTCGTATTTTCGAGCTAATTTTTTAACCGTGCGTCCGAATGTAGAAAATGATATGGCATTGGAAAGCTTGAGCAAATGCGAAACTTTTTGGTATGTATTGTTTCTCCCAGTTCTTTACGGTTTTAAGTTAGTTTCGAAAATGGCAAAAAACATATTTTCACCGTAATTTCTACAAACTTTATCAGAATGGGGCAAATAATATACCGCTGAAAATCTACGGAAAATGCGAAACTTTTTCATGTTCATGGTTTTCTCTGATTCCTAGCCATTTTCAAGTAATTTCGAAAACGGCGGGATCATGCGTTCTGCCTATATCGCGAAACAAATTCTTCGAAAATGCACCGCATGAAGAACCTGAACTTCTCGGCGCGTGTACCTGAACTCCACTCTGTTTTTCACGTGATTTTTTTGCTCATAGATCTTCATCCACTGCTCGTAGCTCTCCATCCCATTCACGGGAATTGAGCGGGTGATATACCGATGGAAATCTGCTATAAATTTTTTTAACTTTCTTCGACCGATGACTTGAATTTACACAAATAATATTCCTACCGTTTTAAGGTAAATTAGAAATTGGCGAGATCATGATTTCTGCGTTCATCGCGAACGGAAATGCATTGCATGAAGTAGTAGAACTTCTGGGCATGTCTATTTGAACTTCACTTTGTTCTTGACGTGCTATTTTTTGCACTGCATGAAGTAGTTGAACTTCTGGGGCATGTCTGTTTGAACTTCACTCTGTTTCACTTTATTGTATTTTTTCTTATATGAAACACACACCATGTAGTAAGTGAACTTCCGGTTGTTATCATGTTGAACTTCTCTCTGCTTTGAGAGAGTTATTTTAAAACACAAAAAACAACATATTTTTTATGTATTTTGGACATCTAAATACACGGTGAACCTCTCTCACAAGAATTTTTTGAACTTTTCCTCGTCGAGCACTTGAACTTCTAGTAACCATTTTTGATTAAATAATTGTATTCGATTTTTATAAAACAAAAATCGAACATGGAAATACAAGATGAACCTCTCTTGTAAGAATTTTTTAACTTCCCCGGACAAAGCACTTGAACTTCTTTCAACAGACCTTTTAAGCTTTTAATTTTCTATACTTTTATTCTTATTCGAAATGCATTTGTTGCTGTAATTGAACTTCTCGTTGTTTTCACCTTGAACTTCTATCACGTATTTTTGTTCAACCTCTCACAATAATTTTTGAACTTTCTCGGGCCGAACACTTGAACTTCTAGCAAAAAAACTTTTTAGCCTTTGATTTTTTATTCTTTTTTTCACACAAAATGCACACTGTGTAATACGTGAACTTCTGGCAAATATCAACCTGAACTTCTCTCGGTTACGTGAGAATATCTAGGTTTTTTCAATATCTTGAACCTCTTTTTGTGTATTTTCTAGAAATGTGAAAAATTGTAATTTTTTTTAGTAAATGTCAAACTTCTTCGTTATTTCAAACCAAACTTCTTGTTTTACTCATTAGTAACAGGAAAAATTCAAGTTTTTTGCAATAAATATTGAACTGCTCTGTTCTTTTAAATATATCTTCTTGGTTTATTATTTAGTAACGAGGAAAATCTAAGTTTTTCATATACATTGTACTATTCTATTTTTTAAAATTGAACTTCTTGGTTCTTTCAATTTGGATTTCTTGGTGTTATTCATTGGTAACGGTTCAAGTCTTAGTTTTGTGAAAAACATCAAACCGCCCAAATATTTAAATTTGAACTCAGATAGGTGCTCAAGTATATTTTTTATGTGCTCATTCCTTTTAGATTTCCAATTTTCATCTGCCACTGTGGTGACTTTGTTTGGTGTAAGCCATTGGGACATAGGTGCAAAGTGCAAACCATTGCTATGAAAAAAACCTCAAATATACCTGAGCAAGCAAGAAGCACTCAACAACAGCATCCGTCTCTTTTTTAGAACCAGTAATCATTTCTGGTAGTATTTTTTTGTTTTTTCTATGACACAGTTGCAGAACACACAACAAAACAAGCGTTCAGTTACTTTTCTGGTTGCACACAACAACATCTGGAGAGTAAGAAAAAAGGTCCACGTATTTTTTTCTATGGGGGATTACAACAAGCTAAGCACAGAGATCTGCTATGAACAAACCAACTCATCAATTCAACACAGTTGAGGGAGCTGCGGCTGGAAATGCAGTCTAATTAACACATGACGTGGAGCAGCAAGTTCTGTTCAAGGTGAGACAGTGCTAATTAACAAAATTGCATAGTTTTTGTGTCCTCTAGCCGTGGCTGTGTTGGGCACCAACGGTGCTCCTTCTTGACGTTGAACCACAAGTCATTCAACTAACACTGTCAGGTTGAACTCTATGCTTTCTGAAGTCTGAACTTCATAGGAATTGGGAACGACCGTGGTGGTTGGTGTTACAGTCTTTTCGCTAGCCATATGGTTGAGGAAACAGAGCAACCCCTAGCCCGGATCGCGCCAGCATCTGATCCATTTCACCAACACAAAAATGAAATGATCTGAGAGCACGGGAGATGCTGAGACTACCAAGTGATGCTCTTGATCTATTCACCAAGAAATTGAAGGGAGATAGCACCGGGGATGCAGGGGCTCCTTGGCGCGGGTCTCTGGTGTTGCTGCAACACGGGAGAAGCCAGGGGGCTTGGCTTGAGCAGTCCGGTAGTGGTGGCGCATGCAGAACCAAACCAGTAGTAGAGGCAGATCGGAGGAGAGGCGGTAGAGCTCGGCCGTCCCCAAAGCCAAGCAACGCACTGGGCCACCCGGATGAGATGTGGTGGCCGGATCCGGGTGCGGGGGTGGGGTAGCGGCTAGATCCATGTGTTGAGCCGGTGTAGCAGTTGGACAAGGCACGACGGCCTGATCCAAGTCTGGCGGCGCCGCATCGCCGGTGCGGGAGTGCGTGGCTCGCTATGGCGAGATCCCGGGGGTGGTGGAGATGTGGGGTTCCCCGGGGACGTGTGGGCCTGTGGTTCTTGTGGCAGTAAGATCCTGGCGTTGTCGGTGGGGCGGGGCCGCGGCTGCGGGATCCGGCGGTTGGAGGGTGGGGGCGGGCCATGCCGGCGGTTGGAGGTCGGAGAAGAGGGCGGCTCGGTGGAGGACAGCCATGGGTGCTCGCCGGCGGAGGAGAACAGCTGAAGGCTGGGGTGGCCGCGCGCGCCGGAGCTAGGTGTTGCTACGGTTGCCCCGCGGGGGGTGGGGGCGCTGGATCGGGGAGGATGGGATCGGGAGGGGAAGTGATGGGCGTGGGGCGCGGTTTTTTTAGTTCGGGAAGTTCGGGAGGGGTCCATCGGGAACTATTCTAATTCTGGGATTAGAATAGTGTTGTTATATATATATATATAGAATTTGATGATGGGGTATTCTATCAGGCGATGCTTGACGGTTCGGAAGTGGCCATCATCGCCGACTACCCTCGCCTTTACCCATTTTGCATTGTGAGTATCCAGAGGATTCTTAAGAAGTGGTCCTCATTTGTATCCTTATCTGTCGTACAGAACTGGATTTTAATAGGATCGGCGCTCCAGGGACCATGTCTCCTCGAGGGCGGCCCCCATGCAAGGCCGCCGTTCAAAACGAAAAGGGACCGGGAGTACCGCGGAGACCTCACAGTCTTCCAAGAGGTATGTGTACTTTAATACATGCCTAGGCATGAGTCTGGATTGTTAAGAGTCTACCATTTTTGTCTTTTATTTTTAGGACGAGTACGCGGCAAACAGTGGGAAAACACCCCATTAGCCAAATGTTCACTAATACGGTGCCGAACACGTTAGCTAGGACGCAAGCCAATGTCGCGCCCGTTCCGCCTCCTCAAGAGGATTCAGATGACGTGTCGGTCACAAATTCCAAAGTGGAGGGCGTGATGAATCACCGTCGTTTAAAGGAAGCTATGCATGCTCCGGTCTTGTCCTAACAAGAATTCACCGCACTGAGTTCGACAGATGCCTATATCCGAGCCGCTCGAGATGGCCTTGCCGGAGTTATTCATCTATTCTCAAAGAAAATACAGGTAAACTTTGACATAATTTTGCATGGCCATATGCCAGTAGCCCCCAAGACTTGAAACGGTGAAGCAAACCGATTTAAGGATCGATAACTTTGTGTGGGTTCTGCAAGAAAACAACACTATCCTGGCTCAAGAGCTGAACACAAACCAGACACAACTGAGTGCAGTTACCACCAAACTAGCGGTTTTGAAAGAGATCGCAAAGGCCGTGTCAAGGGATAAACAACTTGAGGAGGAAAAGGACTGATACGTCCATTTTACATCACGCTTTTATATCGATATTTATTGCATTATGGGCTGTTATTACACACTATGTCACAATACTTATGCCTATTCTCTCTTATTTTACAAGGTTTACATGAAGAGGGGGAATGCCGGCAGCTGGAATTCTGGGATGGAAAAGGAGAAAATATTAGAGACCTATTCTGCACAACTCCAAAAGTCCCGAAACTTCATGGGAGCACGTTTCATAATATACAAAAAATATTGGGCGAAGGAAGTACCAGAGGGGGGCCACCCACCATCCACGAGGGTGGGGGCGTGCCCTACCCCCCTGGGCGTGCCCCCCTGCCTCGTGGGCCCCCTGGCAGCCCTCCGGTTCCCGTCTTCTGCTATATGAGGTCTTTCATCCAAAAAAAATCATAAGCTAGCTCACGGGACGAAATTCCGCCACCACGAGGCGGAACCTTGGCGGAACTAATCTAGGGCTCCGGCGGAGCTGTTCTACCGGGGAAACTTCCCTCTAGGAGGGGAAAATCGTCACCATCGCCATCACCATCGATCCTCTCATCGGGAGGGGGTCAATCTCCATCAACATCTTGACCAGCACCATCTCATCTCAAACCCTAGTTCATCTCTTGTATCCAATCTTTGTCTCAAAACCTCAGATTGGTACCTGTGGGTTGCTAGTAGTGTTGATTACTCCTTTTAGTTGATGCTAGTTGGTTTACTTGGTGGAAGATCATATGTTCATATCCTTTATGCATATTAGTACTCCTCTGATTATGAACATGAATATGATTTGTGAGTACTTACATTTGTACCTGAGGACATGGGAGAAGTCTTGCTATAAGTAGTCATGTGAATTTGGTATTCATTCGATATTTTGATGATATGTATGTTGTCTCTCCTCTAGTGGTATCATGTGAACATCGACTACATGACACTTCACCATAGTTTGGGCCTAGAGGAAGGCATTAGGGAGTAATAAGTAGATGATGGGTTGCTAGAGTGACAGAAGGTTAAACCCTAGTTTATGAGTTGCTTTGTAAGGGGCTGATTTGGATCCATATGTTTCATGCTATGGTTAGGTTTACCTTAATACTTCTTTTGTAGTTGCGGATGCTTGCAAGAGGGGTTAATCATAAGTGGGATGCTTGTCCAAGGAAGGATATTACCCAAGCACCGGTCCACCCACATATCAAATTATCAAAGTACCGAACGCAAATCATATGAGCATGATGAAAACTAGCTTGACGATAAGTCCCATGTGTTGTCGGGAGCGTTTTCCTTTATATAAGAGTTTGCACAGGCTTGTCCTTTGCTATAAAAAGGATTGGGCCATCTTGCTGCACTTTATTTACTTTCATTACTTGTTACCCATTACAAATTACCTTATCACAAAACTATCTATTACCAATAATTTCAGTGCTTGCAGAGAATACCTTACTGAAAACTGATTATCATTTCCTTCTGCTCCTCGTTGGGTTCGACACTCTTAATTATCGAAACGACTACGATTGATCCCCTATTCTTGTGGGTCATCAAGGACAAACTGTCCAAAGAGATAGAGAGCTTGAAGGCTTAGTTGTCGGCTGCTTAGAAGGAAAATGAAACGCTGAAGGGTGGCATGTTCAGTATGTCTTCCCCTCATGATTAGAACCACCATAGGTACTTCACGTCTAATCCATAATGCGGAATACCATAAATTTGCTGCGGCAGGTCTGTTAACTGGTCGACCAGAGGAGGAAGTGTCCAGATTTCAAGGCGACGTGCTAAAGGATTTATCCATCGTGCATGCTCGGGCCCAGAAGGCCATGAGTAGTATGGGGAAGGTGTTATGGCCATTTGATACCCCTCCAGAATGTATGGAGGCCCTGGCAAACCTGTTCAAAGGTGCTTGGCGCCGGTTCGAGCTATGGAAGACGTCTGCCTGCAGTGAAGGCGCACGAGAAGCCTGGGCCATAGTTAAGACATGCTTCTCGAAACTGGATCTGAATCATATGGCCCGAGTAGGACCACAAGGACCAGACGGGAAGGAAATCCCATTAAATTTAGTCTATGATCAAGTAATGCTCGCTGCGAAATATTCGGAGGACGACTATAGATTAGACAACCTTATAGACGGCATAGAGAAGGAATAGGTTTTGAGCTTAATGTATCGATGCACATTTATGATAAACCTATGGTTTTGATCTGAACATGTGAAATGATTTTGTCATCGCAAACTTTTGGCTTTAACCTCCAAACCAATAATGGCGAAGTGTTTCCGGGTACGTAGTACAGGAGGAAGTATCCTTCCGAAAACCAGGCAACCCAGTCATAGTGCCCAAACAGACAAAAAATTCGAGTTCGGGATGTATCTTATATTACGTATGTAAGAAACATCTTCCATGGAAAATAGTTCTGTTAAAGGTTCCTTTCCTTGGGTCGGCAGGTTATACGTGCCGAGACGTGTGGTTCGTAGTACGGAAAAACCGTCTTGAAATGCCTTGAAGATGATTGCAATACAGAGATAATCTGCCGACCAATTATTCTCTTCAGAACGCTAGCTTTCGGCTTCACCCGTCTAAGGTACATGTCCGGATGACCCGGTTGTAACAATCGCAGAGGTGCTCCCTTTATGCCCTAGCCGAACAATCGAGAACGTAGGGCATAAGCACAGGAGCAAGGCAACCCAGCTTTGAAAAAACATAAATCATAGAGGTGCATAAAATGGCAAGAGAGGATATATATCCGCAAATGACACATGTATTGTGAGCTCCAGGCTTGATATAATGATAAGCTTTTATTTGCAGAAGCCCCAGTCGCGGCGGGGTGTATACATTTAAGGGTGTACCAATCAAGTGTTCAGCCGATCCGAACACAAATGGGAAACATATATAAAAATAAAAATAAAAGAAAAGAAAAATTTGAAAAGGAGACAAAAGAATGAATAAGGAGCATGGCCGCACTTGTGCGTAGAATCTTCGGAGCCGAGCAGCGTTCCAAGGGTTCGGTTCTAAGCGATTATCCGATGCATTGCGAAGGCTGTAGGCTCCTCACGTCAGAACTTCATCTATGATGAAGGGACCTTCCCATTTTGGTTTGAGTTTGTCCTTTTTCTTCTTTGGGAGGCGTAAAACGAGCTCACCGACATTGTAAGTCTTTGCCCGCACTTCTCTGCTTTGGTATCTTCGAGCTTGTTGTTGATAGAATGCGGAACGGGCTTGTGCGATATCGTGCTCCTCCTCCAGGCCATCTAGGTCATCCTGCCGATCGAGCTCGGCCTCTCTCTCTTCATACATGCGCACTCGAGGTGAATCATGAATAATCCAGGACGGCAAGACAACTTCTGCATCGTACACCATAAAGAATTGTGTTTATCCCGTCGTGCGGTTTGGTGTGGTCCGCAGCCCCAAGTGTACGGTATCGAGTTCCTCCACCCAGTGTTTATCTGACTCCTTTATGGATCGCACTAGTCTGGGTTTGATGTCGCTCATTATCAGGCCATTGGCCCGTTCGACTTGACCGTTTGTTTGAGGGTGATAGATGGAGGCGTAATCGAGCTTGAGGCCCAGGTTAGCACACCGAATTTTCATTTCATCGCCAGTGAAGTTAGAGTAGTTGTCAGTAATAATGCTGTGTGCGAAACCATAATGGTGTACGACACAGGATATAAAGTTTCTCACCGGTCCGGCTTCCGCTGTTTTTACTAGTTTGGCTTCTATCCACTTAGTGAATTCATCCACCATGACTAGTAGATATTTCTTCTTATGGATTCCCCCTTTAAGGGGTCCGACAATGTCTAGCCCCCAGACAGCAAAAGGCCAGGTAACGGGGATAGTTCTTATGGCAGTAGGAGGCATATGGCTTTGATTAGGGAAGAGCTGGCATCCTACACAGCGCTGTACGGAAGCCTTTGCATCTTCCCGGGCCATGGGCCAGAAGAAGCCCGTACGGAAGGCTTTGCTTACAAGGGCCCAAGCTGCGGCATGATGGCCATCCAGGCCAGCATGTACTTCAGCCAGGAGCTGCCGCCCCTCTTCTTCGGAGATACATCTTTGAAGAACGCCAGTACTGCTTTTCTTGTAGAGTTCTCCCTCGTGGACTTTATACGCCTTAAAGCGCCGAACTCTATGACGGGCCTCGTTCTGATTATTAGGGAGCTCCTTCCTATTAAGGTAGGCCAAGAAGGGTTCGGTCCATGGAGCAATAACCACCATGATTACATGAGCGGAAGGTGTTGGCTCAGTGCCCGAGCCTCCGATGATATCCGAATTATGTTCAGCGTCCGGGGGTATGATCGATGCTGGACTATTATTTCCGCTCTCGTCCTGCCATACCATGGATGGTTTAAAAAGCCTCTCCAAAAAGGTGTTAGGCGGGACGGGGTCGCTTTTAGCGCCCAAACGAGCAACGATGTCTGCTTCCTGATTACTATCTCGAGCCACATGATGAAACTCGAGCTCCTCAAATCTAGCTGATATTCTAAGTATGGCATTGCGGTAGGCCACCATCTTTGGATCCTTTGCATCAAATTCTCCATTTATTTGGTATATCGCGTGGTTCGAATCCCCACACACCTCGAGGCATTGTATGCCAATAGAAACGGCTATCCGGAGTCCATGCAGGAGCTCTTCATATTCAGCTGCATTATTGGAATATGTATACAGGATTTGTAATACATAATGGACTGTGTCCCCTGTAGGGGATATTAGGATGACACCAGCCCCCAATCCGGCTAACATTTTGGAGCCGTCGAAGTACATCAACTAGTTGGAGTATGTGCTGTACTCTTTAGGGAGTTCGGCTTCTGTCCATTCGGCAACAAAGTCAACCAACACCTGAGATTTCATAGCTCAGCATGGCTTGCATGTTATTTCAAATGGTAAGAGCTCAATAGTTCATTTGTCAATGCAGCTGGTGGCGTCTCAATTGTTTATGATGTCATTGAGTGGCACTTCAGAGGCCACCATGATCGAGCACTCTTGAAAGTAGTGCCGCAGCTTTCGAGATGCCATGAATACCGCATATGCTATCTTTTGATAGTGCAGGTATCGGGATTTGCATGGTGTAAGGACCGCCGATATATAATATACTTGTTTTTGGAGTGCGAATTTGTGTCCCTCTTCCTCTCATTCGACAACGAGGACAACTCTCACTACTTGGTGAGTTGTTGATATGTACAGAAGCATAGGTTCGCCGACAATTGGTGTGGCCAGGATTGGGTTGTTTGCTAACAAAGTTTTTATTTCTTCCAACCCGGCCATCGCCGCATCCATCCATCGAAGTGATTGGTACGTCGGAGCAGGCGATAAAGTGGTATTGCCATTTCTCCCAGTCCGGAGATAAAGTGGCTCATGGCTGCCATGCACCCAACTACTTTTTGGACCTGCTCTAGGTCTGTTGGTGTCGCCAATTGCGACAAGGCCGGGATTTTGGCCAGATTTACTTCGATTCCTCTATTGGAAACAATAAACCCGAGCATTTTTCTTACCGGGACGCCAAAAACACATTTTTCTGGATTGAGCCCGTTGGATCACGGGTTCCAGCAAAACCCTCAAGGTTCAAACACTTGGGTGCGCGCGAAGGTTTTCTCCCTACCGATCCACGCCCTAGCTCTCTAAGATCTCGCGGACGAACTCGCCGAACTCACAACACAGAAAGACACAAGATTTATACTGGTTCGGGCCACCGTTGTGGTGTAATACCCTACTCCAGTGTGGTGGTGGTGGATTGCCTCTTGGGCTGATGATGAATAGTACAAGGGGAAGAACAGCCTCCTGAGGTTGAGGTGTTCTTGTGCTCTCTTTTCATTTTTCTCCACTGTGGTGGCTAGCTCTACTTATATAGGCCCTGGTCCTGTCCCCAAATATTGAGCGGGAAGGGAGCCAACAACGGTCAATTTGAAAGGGGACAACTAGTACAACTTATCCTGAGAAAAGCGATCTTTGCCTGCAAAAGGCTCTGGTGATGACGCCGTCTTGGGCTCCATGGTGACATCCGTCTTGTCGTCCTGCTGGTCACCGATATGGAAACCTTTGATTGATGCCTCGGTACTCCGCGCCTGTGCTTGCCCCTTGGCACCAAAGAGGAAGCAAGGACACTCCGCGCCCGCGCTTGCCTCCTTGTCGCCTGGTCTCAATCTTCATGGCTCACGTCACGAGGACCTCGCGAGGTTTGGCCTGCCTTGATCTCTCCGCCCCTCGTGAGCCTGCCTGGCAAGGCCGCTCCTGAGGAGATCTTGCGTCACCCGCCTCGCGAGGTTCCTGAATGCCTTGTCAATGAAGATGGGCCGTACAGACCTGCCAGCCCAGCCACGTCGTGGGCCGCAGGCAGGCAAGTCTGGGGACCCCCGTTGCCAGAACGCCAACAGTAGCTCCCGGGCCCAAGGCGCGCTCGGGCTTGGCTTTGAGGCAAAACCAAAGGTCAAGCGCGGAGCGCCGCGGGCCCCAAAAGCCCGCGGCCTCGGTTGACGTGTGGCAGTTGATTGGACATGGGCGTCTTCGCTTCCCCACGCTGCCTCAACAACTGTCCGTCTTGACAAGTCCCTGCGGCATGCAAGGAAAACCGTCATTACCTATGATCGTGGGAGCGTTGGTTGGCCTTCTATTGCAATAAATGAGGAAGGGGGCGGAGCCCCCATCCCCCACTTCTTCCCATTCCGTCTGCTTCTTCCTCCTCTGCCCCACTGCTAGCAGCAACTTCAATGGCGTCGATCCATAGGTTTTTGGCTCAGGAGAAGGGAAAGGTTCCCCTCGACATGCCAGTGTTGCTTCCACCGAAGAAGAGGCCGGCCCACCATTGCGATGCTGTGGCGATGCAGGTGGTGACGAGGCCTTGGTGCGAGCGGCCTCCTCCTGGGTATCAGCTGCCCTTGTACGCCCAAGCCCTGGTCTCGGGAGGAAGAAGCAACGAGCATCGGCGCACGCACCGCGGCCAAGGTCGACGCACCGCGACGACGAGTGCTGTCGCTCCTGGAGTCCATGCCGCGGACTCCTCACGCGAGCTTGTGATGTGGTCGGCGATGCCCCCAAGCTCATGTATCCGCTTCCTACGCTTCTTCTCTGACGTGATGCCACCAAGGGGGCCTCTTGAACTCTGGCTGCAGCATGCCGACTGCGACACTCCGGCGACCGGAGCAGAGGTTGAAGCAGTCTACACCGGCAGGATCTTCATGACCCGCGGTTAGGGCGAGGTCACGCGGGTTTGCCGCGCGGAGGGTGCCCTCACAATCTACTTTGAGTACAACGGCGCCTCCGCGCTGTTCTTCAAGGTCTTTAACGCGGAGGGTCGCCGCTTGGAGTGTTGCCCCGAAGGGGAGCGCCGGGATGAGGTGCGCCCCGCTCGCAGGTGCTCTTGAAGCAGCGATTCTTGGGAGTCTAGCGGTTCTCCCGAGCTCTAGGAGACTCCGGAGACGAGCGACGACATATACGTGCCCCTGAGCTCTCGCCGCGCTCGGAGCAGGGCCGCAACGTACGGCTGTTGTCGTTGCTAATCTGGATGGGGTTGGCGCCTGCCTCCCGCGGCCCACTATTGATGATGGTGTCGGTCGCGGGGGTGTGTAGATAGGATTGTCCTAGTTTCTCGTCTTTTGTTCCCTGCAAGGAACCAAGAATTACCCCATTGGGGCGTGTAAGGAGTTTGCAATGTCTTTTGTTGATATTATCTCAATTATGGAAGCCTTGTGAGTGCAAGTCCTATTTAGGCTCGGTCTTCCCTTTCCAATCTCGCGACAGCTTGTTGCTCTACGCTGACAAGTCCCGGTCCCCAGGTATGCTTCAGCCGTCGCTGGTATGCAAGGTCGCGTGCCATGGTCAAGGCCAGTAGGTGAGCGGCCTGAGGTCCAGTAAGAGCCCCTGAGGCACGATGCTCAGGGGGTCCCCTTTAGTGCCCAAGCAGTCGTGGTAAGATAAGAAAGGGAGGCGACGTTGCCGCAACAGGGCTGCGGCGAGCTTGTACCTTAGGTCCCAACGATTAGTTGACCTGAGCTCGTGACTTATCTTGGTGGTCCGGGGTCGATTCTTTGTGATGCACCAGACCTGTGCGCAAACATCCGTAGCATATACAGCTAGGTCAGTCCCATGCAAGTCCTCCCCCTTCCTATGCTCTCCTTTGTGCTCTACGTCCTTAGGTCCCGGCTCTCGAGTGAGCTCAACCGCCGCTGGTATGCCAGGTCGCGCGCCGTGGTCAAGGATAGGGGGTGAGGGCTGGAGAGCCAGTAAGAGCTCCTGAGTCGCGATGCTCAGGAGCCCTCCTTTTAACATGCAAGAAGATTACTTGGAAGAGGTGGGAGCTCGCGGTGCCGCCTGGTGCTATCCTCGTGAGATTCCTGCGAGCCAGCACCAGGAAGAACACGATCTTCCATTATGGTTGCCAGCCTGCTGCTGGTTGCTCCGCGAGGGGGTGAAGGCACTGAGGGCCTGGTGAGGTGACTTGCGCAGGGCGTGCCACGAGCCAGAGCCCGACAACTCATGTTTATCGACGTGGTAGGGACGGACTCGTGCACCAGCACCGTGCCGGCGTGGGGAGGCCCCGTGGGAGGCGACGACTGAGCAGGTAGTAATCATAGGTAGATTAAACATGAGAGTAGCAAGCTTAAGTAATGTCATGGGAGATACGTGCCACTGGGTCAGGCCCGAGCGGCTTGGGGATGATGTAGCCTGAGCGCTCCCAACAACGTAATCTAAAGACATAAAAAGGGATACATGCCACAAGGACGGACCCACGTGGCCTGTGAATGATGCAGCCCGAGGGACGCTCCCAGCTAAATGAACTTGGAAAGATGTCACCTGGTTATGTTGACAAAGGAGAGTTGGGATGCTGAAGGTGCACGACGAAAGGGTTGCTCCTCACGAGCCACCGGAGCCCTGAGCCTCGGGAGGCTCTGGGGGCTTAGGTCGTTCCTTGAGGATGGTCTCCACCTCCATCAGGACGACGTGGTGCCTGGCCTCCTAAGCCGCTAAGATGCGCTGCAAGTTGCGCTGGTAGGCAGACGATACACTCGGTAGGCCAAAGGGTATGCGAACGTAGTTGTGCGGTGGGCCCTTGCAGCATACCACGTGCTAAGGGCAGAAAAGCTCCTGAGAAGCGGCCCTATTGAGCCCTGGAACATCGATGCAGACGCGTAGCCCGGCGTCCTCACCAGGATGGGAAGCTGCGTCTCATGAGCGGCGGTCGCCGCGCATGGCCCTTGCGTCTTGCAATTCCTGGGTGGTCTTGGTGATGAACTCCTAAACGGTGGGCAATCCTTGCCCTGCGCCCTCCTGAGCGAAACATGCCATGAAGCACGCTTCCAAGTGGTGCCCAAGCGCCTCCCTCGTGGTGTGGGCAAGGTCTGAGGCCTTCTAGAAGAAAGCCCCCGAGCCCTACACAAGAAGGGCGCCGGGCGCGCCTTCCTATGCGATGGAGGGAGGCGCCCCTGGAGCGGGCGCTGATCCTAACGAGGCTCCGGCTATGATGCCACCCTCCTGGGGTCCTGCACGTCCCAGTTGCTTCTTCTTCTTGGGGATGGCCTCAGGAGGGCCCTCGCCCTTGCTGTCAGGGTCGTCGATTGCTGCAGCTTGGAAGGCAAGCTCGAGGGAGCACACCACATCTTTTTCTTTACATGGGACCATGATGATCCTGCTGCTTCCCATCATCTTGAGGACATTGTAGCCGTGATGGGTCACTGCCATGAACTTGGCCAGGGATGGATACCCGAGGATGGCATTGTACGGCAGACGGATGTGTGCGACGTCGAAGTCGATGAGCTCGGTGCGGTAGTTCTTGCGTTCCCCAAAGGTGACAGTGAGGCGGACCTTCCCTATCGGTCTGGTGGAACCGCAGGTCACTCCTGAGAAAGGCTTGGTGGGCTGAAGCTGGTTATATGACAATTGGAGGCTGTCGAACGTGTTGACGGATAGGACGTTGAGCCTTGCACCGCCGTCGATGAGGGTCTTGGTAATTTCACGTTGCTGATGACTAGGGAGCAGAGCATCAGGAGGGCGCCAACGGTAGCTGCGCACTTTAGCTGGTCTGCCGAGTTGGATCTGATGGGGCACTGTCGGTGTCCTGGGAACGGGGGTCCCCAAACTTGCCTGCCTGCGGCCCGCGGCGTGGCTGAGCCAGTAGGCCGTGCGGCCCATCTTCACCAACAAAGCACCCAAGACCCTCGCGAGGCGGACGATGCAAGACCTCCTGTGGAGTGGCCTAGCTAGGCAGGCTCACAAGGAGCGAAGATATCAAGGCGAGGCGAACCTCACGAGGCTCTCGTGACGTCAGCCATGATGATCGACACCAGGCGGGCGCCAGCGCATGCAGCGTCCTTGTTTCCTCTTTGGTGCAAAGGGGGCAAGCGCACCCGCGGAGTACCGAGGCCTCAGGCAAAGGTTGGCGTTTCGGTGCAACAAGACCAAGACCATGGACTGCAAGACGGAGGTCATCGTGGAGCCCAGAACAGCGTCACCACCAGAACTTTGTGCAGGCAAAGACTACTTTTGTCAGGATAGCTTGTACTAGTTGTCCCTCTTCAAATTAGCCTACCATTGTTTGCTCCCTTCCCGCTCGATATTTGGGAAGAGGACCAGGGCCTCTATAAATTGGACTAGCCACCATAGTGGATGAAAGATGATCTGAGGGAGAGAGAGAGACCACCCCCACACGCACAAGCTCACCGAGCTCAAGAACACCTCAACCTCAGGAGGTTGTTCTTCCCTTGTATTGTTCATCAGCCCAAGAGGCAATCCACAACCACCACACTGGAGTAGGGTATTACACCACAATGGTGGCCCAAACCAGTATAAACCCCGTGTCTATCTGTGTTGTGAGTTTGTCGAGTTTGTCCGCAAGATCCTAGTGAGCTAGAGCGTAGGTAGGTTGGAGGGAAAGACCTCACGGGCACCCCAGTGCTTGAACCTTAAGGGTTTGCCGGAAACCCACATCCCGACATTTGGCGCGCCAGGTAGGGGTGCGCCGTAGCTTCCCTTCCTTCAGCTCGTCCCTCCGTCGCTTCGTCGTCTCCATGTTGGACGCTTGCTGCACACGAGCTGAGCGTCGGGCCGCCCTCGCCGCCCGCGTCGCTCAGACGGCTCCCGTCGGCGGGCCGCCTCGTCGTTCTCCATCCCCCGCCGCCAACACTGCCACCGGCCCGGTGGGAAACGAGCAGCAGGCGTCCTCGCAACAGCCTTCGGTGCGGCAGGACGGCCGCACCGCTACTCCATCACTCACCCCTACTGGTTCTTTGTGTCACGCGCACCACGCTCCCATGGAGGCACGGGCCGCGCTCATCACAGCGAACGAGCTCCTGCGTTACCGCGCCGTCGACGACGTCTATGAGGAGTGGCTTGACCACGTCGCCGAGCTCGTCCGTGCCACGGGGGGCTCTCTGGCGCCGTCCCACTCTCTGCCTCCCCCTTAGCAGACCACGGGCGACGGGCTCATGGCGTTCCTCCACCGCCTCGACCCTAAGACGGTGCCTTGGCGCCAAGGCAGGCGCCTCCACGGCATGATCCGCCACGCCCGGCGCTCGCGCGTGAAGAAAGGAGCTGCCGAGAAATTCCGCGGCCGCGAGAAGATGCACCAGCGCTCCCTGCGCCACCTCGTCGAGACCGCGCGCTGTCTGCAGTGGCACAGCGCGGACCTTGCCAAGACCAAGCTCCACCTCCGAAGCGGGCCCTGACAACCAGGGCAGGCTGTCGCGCCTTCACCCCTGAGCTGCGTAGCGTTGCCTGGCCAGTCAAGTTCAAGCCAGATCTGCCTCCTCGGTACGATGGCACCGCCGACCCCGTGAAGTTCCTGCAGCTCTATGAGTTGAGCATCGAAGCGGCCAACAGCGATGAAAAAGTCATGGCGAACTGGTTTCCCATGGCTCTCAAGGATGGGGCCCGCTCCTGGCTCTTGAACCTGCAGCACAACTCGATTTCCTCCTTGGACGAGATGCGCGACCACTTCGTCGTCAACTTCTAGGGCACTCGTGGCCACCCATCGGTCGCGGGAGACCTACGCCGCATCAAGCAACAACCAGGAGAGACCCTCCAGAAGTACATCCAGCGCTTCAACAGCACACGCCTCAAGATCCCCAAGGTCACGGACGAGGCCATCATCTCGGCGTTTTCCGACGGCGTCTGCGGCGTCAAGATGAAGGAAGAGCTGGCTATCCATGAGGAGCTTTGCACATCTCAGTAGCTGTTCAACCTGGCGACCAGGTGCGTAAGAGCTGAGGAGGGGCGCCTCTCTCTTCTTGAGCTGCCAGCTGCAGGAGTGGAGGAAAAGAAGGCCAAGGCCAAGGACGTGAAGCGCAAAGATGCAGTAGTGCTCGCAGCAGACCCCGACACCAAGCAAGGCAGAGATCAGCCCAAGTCATCCAAGAACGGCCGCCCATTCTGCGCCTTCCACAACCTGAACACCCATAACACCAGCGACTGTCAAGAGCTCAGAGCCATTCGGGAAGGACACTTCCGCCGACGCCCCGAGCGCAACGACCGGGGCTATGGCCACGGAGGAGGACGCGGAGGCGGACGGTGGGATGACCGTGGCCCGCGCCAGGAGTGGTGTGACCGGCCTCATGAGGACCGCTGGCACGACCAACCTCGCGAGGGCGCCTGGAAGGACCCGCCTTGTGAGGATCGCCCCCAGGGCAACACTGGTCTTCCCCCGTTGCCGCCGCCGAGGAGGAACGACGACCACCACAAGGACGAGGGGGCTGGAGGCTTCCAGGACCTGCACGTGGTCGCTTGCATCTTGGGCGGCGCTCAGGCCCCAGCCTCTCAGCGCATCTTCAAACAGTTTGCTCGCGAGGTGAACGCGGCGCTCCCCAAGCTCGAGGCCACGCGCCCGCTTCGGTGGTCCCAATGTGCCATCACCTTCAGCTCGGCCGACCAGCTCAAGTGCGCAGCCACCGCTGGCACACTCCCTATGCTGTGCTCCCCAGTTATCAGCAATGTGCAAGTCACCAAGACTCTCATCGACGGCAGCGCAGGGCTCAACGTCCTATCAACCGACACTTTCGACAACCTCCAAGTGCCCTATGAGCAGCTCCAGCCAACCACGCCTTTCTAAGGAGTGACTGACGGTTCCACCACACCAATAGGGCAATTCCGCCGGCATGTCACCTTCGAGGAGCGCAAGAATTACTGCACCGAGCTCATCGACTTCGATGTTAAGCACATCCGCCTGCTGTACAATGCCATCCTCGGGTACGCAGCCCTGGCCAAGTTCATGGTAGTCACTCACCACGGCTACAACGTTCTCAAGATGCCAGGAAGTGGGGGGATTGTCGGATTTCGGGTTCCGGCAGACCCTTAAGGTTCGAACACTGGGGTGCGCACGGAAATGTCACCTTCGACCTCTCCGTCTCGATGGGATCTAAACTACTAAAAGAACTGCACGAAAGACACAAGATTTATACTGGTTCAGTCCACCGATGTGGTGTAATACCCTACTCCAGTGTGTGGTGGATGGATTGCCTCCTGGGGCTGGCATGGATGAACAATACAAGGAAGAACAGCCTCGCGAGGGTCTGTTCTTGGCTGTGGTGATGAACTGTTGTGAAGAGCTTAGTCACCCTCTCTTTCTCTGTCTCTACTTGCGGACCGAACAAACAACAAGCGATCCCCTTGCCATGTGGGTGGCTAGTCCTATTTATAGAGGCCCTGGTCCTCTCCCCAAATATTGAGCGGGAAGGGATCCAACAATGGCGGGCTAATTTGAAGGGGGACAGCGAGTACATCTATCCTGACAAAAGCAGTCTTCGCCTGCCAAAGGCTCTGGTGATGATGCCACGCTGGGCTCCATGGTGACCTCTGTCTCGTAGTCCTCCTGGTCCTGGTCTCGTTGCACCGAAGTGGCAACCTTTGCCTGATGCCTCGGTACTCCGCTGATACGCTTGCTCCCTTTGCACCAAAGAGGAAAGAGGGACGCTGCGCGCGCTGGCACCGGCCTAGTGCTCCGTGTCGTCATGGCTTGCGTCATGGGCACCTCGCGAGGTACCCCGCCTTGAACTCTCCGCCTCCTCGTGAGCCAGCCTGACGAGGCTGTGCCTGAGGATGCGCCGTGTCATCCGCCTCGCGAGGCTTGGCCCCTCGCGAGGGTCTTGAGCCTCATGTTGATGAAGATGGGCCGCGCTGGGCCCCCACTTGAGCCACACCGCAGGCCGCAGGCAGGCAAGTCACGGGACCCCCGTTCCCAGAACGTCGACAGTAGCCCCCGGGCCCAAGGCGCGCATGGACTTGGCCGTGCCGAGAGGCGAAAGGGCAAGGGTGAAGCGCCGCGGGCCCTAACAGCCTGCGGCCTTGGACGCCGCGTGGCGGTTGATTGGACGTGGCGCCTCCGCTTCCCCACGACGCCTTGGTGATCATGCGAGTTGGACAAGTCCCTGCATGCAGAACGTGTTATGATTACCTGTGATCGTGGAGACCGGCGGTTGTCCTTCGCCGGCTATAAGTACGGCACCGCTCGTTCCCGTCAAGTCCATCTCCTCTTGCTCTCTCCTGCGCCTCAGTTCTTGCTCCATCTTGGTGTGATGGCTCCATCGAGGAGGTACTCGGCCGCAGAGAAGGGGAAGGCCCTCCAGGTTGGTGCTGCCTCTCCCCCATCCAAGCGTGGTCGCAGGCGCCCCCGGAAGCACCCGGTGGCCGCCCCGGTAGCTCCCAGCGGCCGTGGGGGGCTCCCAGCGCGGCGGCGGGCAAGCCGCCGCAGCTGGAGGGTGCGCCTGGGTTGCGCGCTCCCCCAGGCCGCGCTTTCGCGCCGGGCAGGCGCCGCCGGAATTCATCGTTTGGTCGGCGGAGCCGGCTCGCGCCCGGCTCCCGCTCCCTCGCTTCCTCCTTGGCGAACTCCCGGCCGGCGCTCCCGGCGGCCTCTGGCTCCAGGCGGAGGGCTGCTGCAGCTGGTCCTCGTGGGTCGCGCTGGAGGTCTCCGCTAGCGGGGGCTTGGCCTTCACTCGCGGCTGGCAGGCGTTCGCCCGCGCTCGCGGCCTGGAGCGTCGGTGCACTCTGTACTTCAGGTTCGATGGCGACACCACCCTCTACATGAGGGTGTTTGGGGAAGATGTTCGCCGCGCGGGGTGCTGCCCTGAGGACGATGACCGCGTCCGTAGGCCCCGCTCCGATGGTGATGGGGGAGATAGCACCCGAGCGGGCGGCGGTGTCAGCAACTCCCCCAGCCTCGTCAGCTCTTCCTCAAGCGACTCCTCCAGTGGTGGCAGTAGTCCTCCCCCGCGCCGTCGGGTTTGCCTAGGAGGTGGTGGTTCGTCCGCCCGCCATCGTGCCCCTGCGTAGCGCGAGAGGGGGTCCACCTGAGGCCCTGGGACAGCCTGTGTCGCCGCCATGTGCCGATGCGGGAAGGGCGGCGCCAGGCTCGTCTTTTTCCTTTCTCTTTTGTTCCCTGTGTAAAACAGAACAGATGCATGGAGCCCCCTTGGGGCGTGTTGGGAAATGTTGCCGCTTCAGCTATTACCTTGATCTTCTTTTTGCACTTCCTGATTTCCCGCCTGTGCGTAGATAGCCTTCGACCCCTGCCGGGGAGTGGGGCGACCGACCCAGGCCCTGTGCGCGCGTCATGGTATCTGAGGGGCACGGACTAGGAGGGGTGCTCCTGTAATGCGCTAGGGCCATGAGACCCTCCCGTTGCTAGGGCAGAAATCCTCGCGAGGGCGCCTAAGCACCATCCCTCGCGAGCTTGTTCACGAGAGAAACCAAAGCGAGGGGCGAAAATCGACGAACCATAAATCAGCAATAGCGATAACTCCAATAAGACTCCAAATGCAAACGAACACGTCAACTACGGAAAGCAAATGGGAAAGCCGCGTCCGGCACCTAATCTAGTCTTCGACGTCTTCTCACCAGCATGGAGCTAAGTGCTTCCATTGGGCATGGGAGGGAGCCCCAGGGCCCGAGGCCGGCGCTCCTGATATTCCGGGGCGTGTACAGCCCCACTCATTATTACGTGACAGTGTCACGGGGCGGCGAGCTTCACAGGCATTGGCCTTGCTTCAAAGGCTCTGGGCCTTTTTCCAAAGCGATGATCTTCACAGGCACTCGCCTTGCTTCACAGGCTCTGGGCCTTTCCAAAACGCGATAGCTTCACAGGCACTCGCCTTGCTTCACAGGCTCCGAGCCTTTTTTCAAGGCGATGATCTTCACAGGCACTCGCCTTGCTTCACAGGATCTGGGCCTTTTCAAAAAGAGATGATCTTCACAGGCACTCGCCTTGCTTCACAGGCTCCGGGCCTTTTCCAAAAAGAGATGATCTTCACAGGCACTCGCCTTGCTTCACAGGCTCTGGGCCTTTTGCCAAAGCGATGATCTTCATAGGCACTCGCCTTGCTTCACAGGCTCTGGGTCTTTTCAGGGGTAGAACCTCCGGATGTGCTAGATGTTCCACACATTCTGGATTGGCACTCCCTCCTGAGTCTCCAAGCGTGCGGAGCCGGGCCTGGAAACATGAACAACCTTGAACGGGCCCTCCCACATGGGAGAGAGCTTGTGCAACCCCTCCCTGGAGAGAACCCACCTGAGCACGAGGTCTCCTACCTTGAGAGTCCTGGGGCGGATGGTGCAGCAGTGAAATCGCCGCAGCGCCTGCTGATACCTCGCTGCTCGCAGCGCGGCCTCCCGGCGACGTTCCTCCCCCAGCACGAGGTCCATCCCCCGCATGGCGTCCCGCTGCGCCTCATCAAACGCCAGGCCCCGCGCGGAGTGACGTCTGACCTCGTGACGGAGGACTGCTTCTGCTCCGTAGACCAGGAAGAATGGGGTCTCCCCAGTCGGTTTGGTCGCGGTGGTGCGGATGGACCACAGCACGGACTGCAGCTCGTCGTACCATCCTCTGCCGCAGGCCTCCAGCTTCTTCTTGAAAGTCCTGGTCTTGAGGCCCCTCAGGACCTCTGCGTTGGCCCGCTCGTCCTGGCCGTTGCTTCGAGGTTGCGCCACTGATGCGTAGCATATCCACGTTCCAAGGTTAGCACAGTATGTTTTGAAGAGGTTACTAGTGAACTATGAACCGTTGTCTGTGATGATGCGGTTCGGCACCCCGAACCGGCTCACGATGCCCCTGATGAACTTGACCACGGAGCCCGCGGGGATGGTGCGGACGGCCTCCACTTCAGCCCACTTGGTGAACTTGTCCACGACGACGTAGATGTAGCGGTAGCCCCCTGGCGCCCGAGGGAACGGGCCCAGGATGTCCAGCCCCCAGACTGCGAACGGCCATGAAAGGGGTATAGTCTGCAGGCCTCCGGCCGGCTGATGGATTTGCTTGGCGTGGAACTGGCAGGCCTCACAAGCTTTCACCAGCTCTACGGCGTCATTGAGTGTGGTAGGCCAATAAAACCCGCTGCAGAACGCCTTGCCGACGAGGGTCCGTGATGATGAGTGGTGCCCGCAGTCTCCGCCGTGTATGTCCTCCAGTAGTTCCGTTCCTTGCTCCCTGGAGATGCAGCGCAGGGATACATCGTTTGGTCGCTTCCGGTAGAGCTCTCCATCCTTGATGCAGTATGCCGTGGCCTGCCTTGCCACACGCTCCGCTTCCTCCTTCTCCGGCAAGGTCCCTTGTGTTAAGTAGCTCCGGAGCTCCGTGATCCAGCACCCCTCTTGAGGTTCCATCGTCAGGAGCAGGCGTGCTCATGAGGCCGGGCCACAGACCGGGGCTCCTGAGGCAGGTGGCTGGGGGAGCTCCTCCCGAGGCTGAGCCGTGTTTGACAGTGACGGCAAGGCTGAGGGCTTGAAGAGCCTCTCCTCGAGGACGCCAGGCTCCTGAGCTAGCCGCCTGGATGCCCGCTTGGTGATGTCGTCGGCCTCCTGATTGGTGCCACGAGGCACATGCTGCAACTCCAACCCCCAGAACTGCTTCTCCATCCTGCGGACCTCCGCAAGGTAAGCTTCCATGTGCTCATCTTTCGGCTCATACACCTTGTTGGAGAAGTTCACGAGGAGCTGTGAATCGCCCTTAATGGTAAGGCGCTTCACCCCTAGGGCTGCCGCGGCCTTCAGGCCCGCTATTAGACCCTCGTATTCCGCTATGTTGTTGGAGACCTTTTCACCTTGTTGGAAGCAGAGCTATACGGCATAGTAGAGCTTGTCCTGAGTGGGCGATATAAGCACCGCTCCAGCCCCAGCACCATGTCTGGAGAACGCCCCGTCAAAGTGCATGACCCAGCCTTCTGGCGCCTTGCTCCCCGGGAAGAGGGACTGATCCTCATCGGCCTTGAGGCCTGGTGCCTCTGTCCATTCTGCCACAAAATCCACCAATGCTGCTCCTTTGATGACCCTAGTTGTGCTGAATTCGAGCTGAAACGCCTGCAGCTCTATGTTCCACTCAGCGACCCTTCCGGCTGAGTTAGGGCTCCTGAGCACCCTCTCCAGGGGGTATGACGAGACGACTTTGATGGGGTGAGCCTGGAAGTAGTGACGCAGCTTGCGCGAGGCTACCAGTAGCACGAGGAGGAGCTTCTGAGGCATTGGGTACCGAGCCCTCGTGTCCCGTAGCACCGTGCTAACAAAGTAAACTGGGTGCTCGACAAGGCTGGGAGCATTTGGGGTTGCTGCGCCCTTGGGAGGTAAGGGCGCCTCACGGGGCATCGTGGCCTCGGGAGGTGGACCATCTGGTCGGGCGCCCTCTCCTGCCCCCGGTGCATTCCTCGGCAGCTGACCCTCCTCAGCTGCGGTTGTGGCTTCTGCAGTCTTTCCTTGTTCCCGTTTTGTCCTACCTCGGGCTGCCACTGCGGCCTTGACTTGGCGCTCCTCCCTAACCGCCACCAGGGCTGCGCTGGCGGAGTAGGGTGTGGCGGCGAGGTACAGCAGCAGGGGCTCCTGAGGGCGCGGAGCCACCATGACTGGGGGACTGGTCAGGTATCTCTTGAGATCTTGAAATGCCTTATCTGCCTCTTCAGTCCATGCAAAGGTCCCTTTCTTCTTCATCAGCTGGAAGAAAGGCAGCGCTCGCTCCCCCAGTTTGGAGATGAAGCGCCCTAGCGCGGTCACGCGCCCCGTGAGCTTCTGCATTTCTCTGAGGGTCTTTGACGGGCTCATGTCCTCGACCGCTTTGACCTTCTCGGGGTTGGCCTCGTTGCCACGATGGGACATGAGGAATCCCAAGAGCTTACCCGAGGGGACGCCAAACACACATTTCTCTGGGTTGAGCCGCAGGTTTACTGCGTCGAGGCTCGCGAAGGTCACCTCCAGGTCTTGTCTCAGGGTCTTGGCCTCCCGAGATTTTAGTACAATGTCATCAACGTAGGCTTCGACATTCTTTCCGAGCTGCTGGCCCAAGGTGATGTGCATCAGTCGCTGAAAGGTTGCCCTCGCGTTACGCAGCCAGAACGACATGCATGTATAGCAGTATACCCCGTATGGGGTCAAGAAGACGGTCTTCTCAACATCTTCCACTTCCATCTTGATCTGGTGATAGCCGGAGAAGGCGTCCAGGAAGCATAGCAGGTCGCACTCCGCAGTGGAATCGACAATCTGGTCGATGCGGGGGAGCGGGAATGGATCTTGCGGGCATGCCTTGTTGAGGTTGGTGAAGTCGACACACATGCGTTCTCCCCCCCCCCTTCTTGGGCACAACGACAGGGTTGGCCAACCAATCCGGGTGTCGGACCTCACGAATGACCCCGGCGGCCTCTAGCTTGCGAGTCTCTTGGGTGATGAAAGCCTGCTTCTCCGTGGACTGCCGCCTGGCCTTCTGCTTGACGGGGCGCACATTTGGGAACACGTTGAGGTGATGCTCGATGACGCTCCTGGGGATCCCCGCCAGCTGATCGGGCTCCCAAGCAAATACCTTCTTATTTGCGCGCAAGAACTTGACCAAGGCCTCCTCCTGCTCAGGCTCAAGGTTGGCGCCTATGGTGAAAGTGGCACTAGAGGACCCGCCCTTGTCGACGGGTATCTGCTTGGTCTCTGCCTTGTCCTGGGTGAACAACTGCTTCTTCTTGGCGGGCGCAGCCCCCTTGGGCTCAGGGGCCTCCGCATTGGTGGGCCATGCCGACGCCGCTGTTTTGAAGGCGAGCTCGAGTACTCACAGGGCGTCCCCGGTGTCCCCGCGCACAGTGAGGGTACCATTGCTCCCGGTCATCTTCATGAGGTTGTACGCCGGATGCGTGGCGGCCATGAACTGGGCCAGTGCCGGGTAACCGAGGATGGCGTTGTTAGGAAGGCCGATGGGGGCGATGTCAAAGTCGACCGTCTCCGTGCGGAAGTTGTCGTAGGTGCCGAAGGTCACCCGGAGCCGGATCTGCCCCAGGGAGTCGGATGATCTGCCCCAGACGCCCGAAAAGGATCGGCTGGGTCGCAGCTGCTCCCGGGTTATGCGGAAGAGGTCGAAAGTCTCGACCGAAAGCAAGCTGAGGCCCGCGCCGCTGTCGGCGAGGGTTCGGGTGACGGCCACATGGCAGATGGTGGGGGTGCAGAACAAGGGGAGCGCGCCTAAGCTAACCGGGTTGGTGGGGTGGTCCTCCGAGCTGAAGGTCAGATCGACCTCGCTCGCCGCCCGGTCCGGGGGAGCCCCCTGCTGGGCGGCGGCGGTGCTAACCCGGCGGGCAAAAGGCTTGATGTGGCGGCTTGTGGGCGGCGCCGGCGAGCCGCCCAGGAGGGCCGCCACGACCGGAGGCGTCGGTGCCGCGGTGCAGTTGCTCTGTCGCGTAGGCGGACGCTGGGGTGGTGCTTGTAGCTCGTTACCCGCCGAGCCGGTGGAGGTGTTGACGGCGGGCGGTGGGGGACGACGAGAGCGCCCACCGGTGAGGGCCGCCGGGGTGGCGCGAGCCCGGCTGGTGCCGCGCATGGTTGCGGCGGCCGAAGGAGGGCGGAGCGGTGGAAGACGAATTCCGGCGCACCCCTACCTGGCGTGCCAAATGTCGGATTTCGGGTTCCAGCAGACCCTTAAGGTTCAAACACTGGGGTGCGCGCAGAAATCTCACCTTCGACCTCTCCGTCTTGATGGTATCTAAACTACTAAAAGAACTGCACGAAAGACACAGGATTTATACTGGTTCGGGCCACCGATGTGGTGTAATACCCTACTCCAGTGTGTGGTGGATGGATTGCCTCCTGGAGCTGGCGTGGATGAACAATAAAAGGAAGAACAGCCTCGTGAGGGTCTGTTCTTGGCTGTAGTGATGAACTGTTGTGAAGAGCTCAGTCACCCTCTCTCTCTCTCTCTCTACTTGCGGACCGAACGAACAGCAAGCGATCCCCTTGCCATGTGGGTGGCTAGTCCTATTTATAGAGGCCCTGGTCCTCTCCCCAAATATTGAGCGGGAAGGGATCCAACAATGGCGGGCTAATTTGAAGGGGGACAACGAGTACATCTATCCTGACAAAAGCAGTCTTCGCCTGCCAAAGGCTCTGGTGATGATGCTGCGCTGGGCTCCATGGTGACCTCCATCTCGTAGTCCTCCTGGTCCTGGTCTCGTTGGACCGAAGTGGCAACCTTTGCCTGATGCCTCGGTACTCCGCTGATACGCTTGCTCCTTTTGCACCAAAGAGGAAAGAGGGACGCTACGTGCGCTGGCACCCGCCTGGTGCTCCGTGTCGTCATGGCTTCCGTCATGGGCACCTCGCGAGGTACCCCGCCTTGAACTCTCCGCCTCCTCGCGAACCAGCCTGACGAGGCTGTGCCTGAGGATGCGCCGTGTCATCCGCCTCGCGAGGCTTGGCCCCTCGCGAGGGTCTTGAGCCTCGTGTTGATGAAGATGGGCCGCGTTGGGCCCCCACTTGAGCCACGCCGCAGGCCGCAGGCACGCAAGTCTGGGGACACCCGTTCCTAGAACGCCGACAGGGATCATCACGGTCCCATGTGAAGAAAGGGATGCGGTGTGCTCCCTTGAGCACGCCTTCCAACCGCGGCAATCGACAACCCTGACAGCAGAAGTGAAGGCCCTCCGGAGACCATCCCCAAGAAGAAGCTACCGCGCCGTGCAGGACCCCAAGAAGATGGCATCGTATCAGGAGCCTCGTCAGGATCAACGCCCACTCCAGGGGCGCCTCCCTCCACCGCATAGGAAAGCGCGCCCGGCGCCCTCCTCAGGCAAGGCTCAGGAGGTCTCTTTTTGAGGGCCTCAGACCTTGCCAATCTCACGAGGGAGGTGCTTGGGCACCACTTGGAAGCGTGCTTCACGGCACGTGTTCCTAAGGAGAGCATGGGGGAAGGAATGCCCACCACCCAGGAGTTCATCACCAAGACCACCCAAGAGCTACAAGACGCAAGAGCCATGCATGGCGACAGCCGCTCACAGAGAGTGGCTCACCACCCAGGCAAGGATGCTGAGCGGCGCGCCTGCGTTGACATCCGAGGGCTCAATAGGGCCGCATCTCAGGAACGCTTCTGGCCATCACACGCGGGCCGCTGTGAGGGTCCACCACACAGCTTCGTTCGCATGCCCTTCGGCTTGCCGAGCATGGCGTCGGCCCATCGGCGCAATGTGCGGCATGTCTTGGTGGCTCAGGAGGCCAGGTTCCACACCATTCAGGAGGAGATGTCGACGGTCTTCAGGAAACCTCCTGAACTCCCAGAGCCTCCTGAGGCTTAGGGTCCCGTTGGCTCATGAGGAGTCATTCCTTCAATGAGTGGCTTCGGCTGCACCAGCTCTACTTCGTCTACAGACCTAGGTGACATCTTCCAAGTTCATTTAAGCTGGGAGCGCCCCTCGGGCTGCACTATTCCCAGGCCACGTGGGTCCGTCCCTATGGCATGTATCCCTTTTGCTTATGTTTCTAGCTTACCTCGTTGGGGGCGCCCCTCGGGCTACATCATCGCCACGCCCCTCGGGCCAGACCCAGTGGCATGTACCTTCTTGCATTTATCCCAGTCGATTTGCTCTTCATGCTTAACCTGTCAACTGCTATCACCTCCTCGATCATCGCCTCCCTCCGGGCCTCAACACATGCACGACGACGGTGCATGGGTCCGTCCCTGCCACAACCGACAAATCCGAGTGGTCGAGCTCTGGCTCGCGGCACGCGCCGCGCACGTCACCTCACCAGGCCCTGAGTGCCTTCACTTCATCCGGACCAACTAGTGGTAGGCAGGCAGCAGTGACGGCAAACCATGTTTCTTCTTGTGCCTATCCATAGGAACCCTGCGGGAAGGACAGCAGGCGGCACCGCGAGCCTGCTTTCCTCTCGTGCGATTCTCTTGCGCGTTAAAAGGGGGGCTCCTGAGCATCGCGACTCAGGAGCTCTTACTGGCTCTCCAGCCCTCACCCCTGGCCTTGACCACGGCATCGCGGCCTGGCATACCAGCGGTGCCTAAGCTCGCTCGAGGGCCGGGTCCTGAGGACGTAGATCATTGAGAAGAGCTCGGGAGAGGGAAAACTCGTACTGTCCGGCCTAGCTATGTCGCGTAAGTTGGCGTGTAGCCCTAGTGCAAGATCAGGAATCACCACGAAGTCATCAAGATAAGTCTCGCCCTCGGATCGGCTAAATATTTGGGCTTAATAGTCGCTCGCACCATGCTGCAACCCCGTTGCGGCCGAGTCATCCTCCTTTCTTCCCCTACCATGGCCGCTTGGGTGCTAAGGGGGACCTCCTGAGCATCGCGCCTCAGGGGCTCTTACTGGACCTCGGGCCGCACACCTCCTAGCCTTGACCACAGCATCGCGACCTGGCATACCAGCGACGGTTGTAGCCGCCTTGGGACCGGGACCCGTTAGCGTAGAGCAACAAGCTATCGCGAGGAAAGAAAGGGGAGGCCGAGCCTTAAGGGGACACGCGTCCATCAAATCTTCATAACAAGGAAAATAAGTACAAAGGCATTGCAGATCCTTACATGCCCCCACGGGGTGACTCATGATTCTTCGTAGGGAATAAAAGCTAATGCTAAGGGGGATCCTATCTACATCCTCCCATGGAGGACGCCATCATCAATAGTGGGCCACGGGAGGTCGGCGCCAACCCCATCCATATCAGCGGTGGCTGCACGTCGCAGCCCTGCTCTGAGCACGGCGAGAGCTCGGGGGGATGTAGCTTTCGTTGCTCGTCTCCAGAGTCTCGCAGAGCTCGGTAGAGCTGCTGGACTCCCAAGGGCTGCTGCTGCCGGAGTAGTCGCAGGCGGATCGCGCATCAGCCTCGCGCTCCTCTCCAGAGCAGCACTCCAGGCGGCGGCCCTCGGTGTTGAAGACCTTGAAGAAAAGCGTGGAGGTGCCGTCGTATTCGAAGTGGATCGTGAGGGCGCCCCTCGCGCGACAGATCCGTATGATCTCACCCCAGCCGCAAGTCATGAAGATCTTGCCGATCGGGACCACTTCGATCCTCGCTCTGATCGCCGGAGCGCCGCAATCGGCATGCTGCAGCCAGAGCTCGAGAGGCCCCCTCGGCGGCATCACGTCGGAGAAGAACCATGGGAAGCGGATCTAGGAGTTCGGAGGCATCGACACCTAGAGCACCAGCTCGCGCGAGGAGTCCGCGGCATGGACGGCCCGCGTCGCCGTGGCGCGGCGACTCCAGGTGCAGCGTGGGTTCCGCTGCTCGCCACTTCGTCCTCCCGAGCCTACGGCTTGGCCCTGCAGGGGTAGCGGGTACCCCGATGGAGGCCGCTCGCACAAAGGCCTCGCCACCACCTGCATCATTGCTTCATCACGACGATGGATCGACCTCTTCTTCGGCGGGAGTGGATCCGGGGCATCCCGGGGGGCTTTCCCCTTCTCCACGGCAGAGAACCTTCTGATGGGCGCCATTGGAGCAAGAACTGGAGCAAGAAGGAGGAAGCATGCAAGGAAGAGATGGGCAACATGGGCTCCCCCTCCCCATTTATAGCAAGAGAGGGTCAACCAACGTCTCCAATGATCACAGGTAATGATGGTTTCCCTTGCATGTCGCAAGGACTTGTCAAGTCGTGCAGTCATCGAGGCAGCATGGGGAAGCGGAGACACCCACGTCCAATCAACCGCCGTGTGTCAACAGAGGCCACAGGCTTTTCTGGCCCGCGGTGCTCCGAACTTGAACCTTGGCTTCGCCGTGAAGCCAAGCCCGAGCGCACCTTGGGCCCGGGGGCTACTGTTAGCGTCCTGGGAACGAGGGTCCCCAGACTTGCCTGCCTGCGGCCCGCGGCGTGGCTGAGCCAGCAGGCCGGACGACCCATCTTCACCAACAAAGCACCCAAGACCCTCGCGAGGGGCCAAGCCTCATGAGGCGGACGATGCAAGACCTCCTCTGGAGTGGCCTAGCTAGGCAGGCTCACGAGGAGCGGAGATATCAATGCGAGGCGAACCTCACGAGGCTCTCGTGACGTGAGCCATGACGATTGGCACCAGGCGGGCGTCAGTCGGGCGCCATCGTGCGCAGCGTCCTTGTTTCCTCTTTGGTGCAAAGGGGGCAAGCACACCCGCGGATTACCGAGGCCTCAGGCAAAGGTTGCCATTTCGGTGCAACAAGACCAAGACCATGGCCTGCAAGACGGAGGTCATCGTGGAGCCCAGAACACCGTCACCACCAGAACTTTGTGCAGGCGAATACAACTTTTGTCACGATAGCTTGTACTAGCTGTCCGCTTTCAAATTAGCCCGCCATTGTTGGCTCCCTTCCCGCTTGATATTTGGGAAGAGGACCAGGGCCTCTATAAATAGGAATAGCCACCACAGCGGATGAAAGATGATCTGAGGGAGGGAGAGAGAGAGAGAGAGAGAGAGAGAGACCACCCCCACATGCACAAGCTCACCGAGCTCAAGAACACCTCAACCTCAGGAGGCTGTTCTTGCCTTGTATTGTTCATTAGCCCAAGAGGCAATCCACCACCACCACACTAGAGTAGGGTATTACACCACAATGATGGCTCGAACATTATAAACCCCGTGTCTATCTGTGTTGTGAGTTCGTCGATCCTAGTGAACTAGAGCGTAGATCGTTTGGAGGGAAAGACTTCGCGCGCACCCCAGTGTTCGGACCTTAAGGGTTTGCCGGAACCCCACATCCCAACAGGCACTAGGACCATCTAAGCGGGCATGTGGCTTCAAGCTTAGGGAGGACTGCATTCACTTCACGAGCGAACTGCTTGAAGATACGCTACGAGGCTGGGGCCTGGGCTCCGCCCAAGATGCATGCGATAGCACGCGGATCTTGGAAGCCCCCATCGCCCTCGTCTTGATGGTTTTCGTCATTCCTTCTTGGCGGTGGCATCAGTGGCCGGAGCCCAGCGTTGCCTTGAGGATGATCCTCATGAGGCTAATCCCTCCAGGCGACCTTGCGAGGCTGATCCTGCCAGCGGTCCTGACGAGGCCGGTCGCGCCACTCCTGGCGCAGGCCAAGGTCGTCCCAGGATCCGCCACCACGCCCTCCTCCTCGGCCGTAGCCCCGGTCGCCGCGCTCGGGGCGTCGACCGAAGCGTCCTTTGCGAATGGCTTTGAGTTCTTGACAATCGCTGGTGTTGTGGGTATTCAGGTTGTGGAATGCTCAGAACGGACGGCTGCTCTTGGATGACTCTGGTTGGTCTCTGCCATGCTTGGTGTCTGGTTCCGCTGCGAGCACGACTGCTCCCTTGCGCTTCACGTCCCTGGCCTTGGTCTTCTTGTCCTCTCGGTCCACAGTAGGGAGCTCAAGGAGGGAGAAGCGCCCCTCCTCAGCTCTAGCACACTTGGTCGCGATGTTGAACAGCTCCAGGGTCATGCACATCTCTTCATGGATGGAGAGCTCCTCCTACCACCATATACCTTCCCCTGGGTTCTGCAGACTCAAGGGTCATCTTTCTTTTATACCCGCCGGGTCAGTGCTCCTCTGAGTGTTGGTCTGAACCGAGTAGACTGCGGTGCCACCTCGGGGAAACTTGAGGGTTGGTTTTACTCATAGGATGTCTCATCCGGTGTGCCCTGAGAACGAGATACGTGCGACTCCTATCGGGATTTGTCGGCACATCGGGCGGCTTTGCTGGTCTTGTTTTACCATTGGCGAAATGTCTTGTAACCGGGATACCGAGACTGATCGGGCCTTCCCAGGAGAAGGAATATCCTTCGTTGACCGTGAGAGCTTCCGATAGGCTAAGATGGGACACCACTGCAGGGTTTTCAACTTTCAGAAGCCTTGCCCGCGGTTATGGGCAGATGGGAATTTGTTAATATCCGGTTGTAGACTACTTGACACTTAACTTAACTAAAATGAATCAACCGCATGTGTAGCCGTGATGGTCTCTTTTCGGCGGAGTCCAGGAAGAGAACACGATCTCTTGTTATGCTTGAACGTAAGTAGCTTCAGGATCACTTCTTGATCACTATTAGCTTCTCGACCATGCTTTGCTTCTCTACTCGCTCTCTTTTGCGTAAGTTAGCCACCATATATGCTAGTGCTTGCTGCAGCTCCACCTCACTACCCTTTCCAACCCCTTAAGCTTAAATAGTCTTGATCTCGCGGGTGTGAGATTACTGAGTCCCCGTGACTCATAGATACTTCCAAACAGATGCAGGTGCCGATGATGCCAATGCAGGGGACGCTACCGAACTCAAGTGGGAGTTCGACGAGGATTCGGGCCGTTACTATGTTTCTTTTCCGGATGATCAGTAGAGTAGCCCGTGATGGGCTAAGTTGGGATGATCGGGGATCTAGCATTTGGGGTTGTCTTTCTTTATGTTGGTTCCGTAGTTGGACCTTTGATTGTACCTTGGATGATGTATGACTATTTATGTATTGTGTGAAGTGGTGATTGTAAGCTGACTCTTTATCCGTTCCTTATTCAGTACATGGGATGGGTAAAGATTACCCCTCTTGCGACATGCCTACCATGCGGCTATGCCTCTAAGTCGTGCCCCGACACGTGGGAGATTTAGCCGCATTGTGGGTGTTACACCGAGCTTATTGCTTCTCGGCTGGGGATGATGCCTCAGAAAGTCGCGCCGCTTTGCTCGATGCGACTTTTGTCCATCTGCATTATTAGGAGTGTATCCTCATAGATGAGGTTTAATCCGCTGCCACCATCCATGAGTAATTTGGTGAGCCAAATGTCATCTACTATTGAGTTTAAGACCAAAGTGGCTGGTGCTCGTACTGATTTGGCCCTTCGCTTGTCATCTGCGGTGAAGGTTATCGCCGTGTCGTTTCAAGGATTTACTGCTGCTACCTGGTTGAATTCGGCAAGGTCGCGCAATGCCCTCTTGCGCCGGTTATTGGAAGAAAAGGTCTCAAAGAGCGTGAAAACGTTGAGATCAGCATCTTCCGAGGAGTGCCTCTCTGAAGGAATGCTGGTAAGGATGGATTTGCCGCTCTTAGCCACCTGCCAGAGTACCCAACATGCCCGAAGGCTGTGTGTTGATTCGTTATTCGGCGTTGTATGTATCTGACAAGGTTTATCGAGCAGGTCATCAAGGATGGTTCTGTGTCCCGTAAAGGGCTTTACTTCCTTATCCATGGGATGATGACCGGGTGCCCCGTAAGGGTGCATCCTTTTTGCCCGTCTAGTGGGCTGCTTGAAGGCCGGAGGCTCCCACCGAGCTGTTTGTGCCCTCTAGGTGCTTTCCATTGCAATGTACTTTTGTATGATGTGTGCCAGATCTGAAAAGTGTGGTATGCGGTTGTCGGCCTTCTGGGAACGAGGGTCCCCAGACTTGCCTGCCTGCGGCGTGGCTCAAGTGGGGGCCCAGCGCGGCCCATCTTCATCAACACGAGGCTCAAGACCCTCGCGAGGGGCCAAGCCTCGCGAGGCGGACGACACGGCGCGTCCTCAGGCACAGCCTCGTCAGGCTGGCTCGCGAGGAGGCGGAGAGTTCAAGGCAGGGTACCTCGCGAGGTGCCCATGATGCAAGCCATGACTACACGGGGCACCAGGCGGGTGCCAGCGCGCGCAGCGTCCCTCTTTCCCCTTTGGTGCAAAGGGAGCAAGCGTATCAGCGGAGTACCGAGGCATCAGGCAAAGGTTGCCACTTCGGTGCAACGAGACCAGGACCAGGAGGACTACGAGACGGAGGTCACCATGGAGCCCAGCGTGGCGTCATCACCACAGCCTTTGGCAGGCGAATACTGCTTTTGTCAGGATAGATGTACTCGCTGTCCCCCTTCAAATTAGCCCGCCATTGTTGGATCCCTTCCAGCTCAATATTTGGGGAGAGGACCCGGGCCTCTATAAATAGGACTAGCCACCCACATAGCAAGGGGGGCGATCTATTCCTGGGGGGATCGATTCCTGTTCGTTCGGTCCGCAAGTAGAGAGAGAGAGAGAGAGAGAGAGAGAGAGAGGGTGACTGAGCTCTTCACAACAGTTCATCACCACAGCCAAGAACAGACCCTCGCGAGGCTGTTCTTCCTTGTATTGTTCATCCACACCAGCCCCAGGAGGCAATCCATCCACCACACACTGGAGTAGGGTATTACACCACATCGGTGGCCCGAACCAGTATAAATCTTGTGTCTTTCGTGCAGTTCTTTTAGTAGTCTAAATCCCATCGAGATGGAGAGGTCGAAGGTGAGATTTCCGCGCGCACCCCAATGTTCGAACCTTAAGGGTCTGCCGGAACCCGAAATCCGACATTTGGCGCGCCAGGTAGGGGTGCGCCGGAATTCGTCTTCCACCGCTCCGCTCTCCTCCGACCGTCGCATCCATGTCAGACGCTCGTCGAGCCCGCACCGAGCGCCGGGCCGCCATCGCTTCTCGCGTCGCCCAGACGGCCCCCATCGGTGGGCGTCCTCGTCGTTCCCCGTCGCCCGCCGTCAACGCCGCCACCGGCCCGACGGGGGGCAAGCAGCAGGCATCGTCTCAGCACCCGGCCGTGCGGCAAGACTGCTGCACCGCCACTCCGTCACTCGCACCAGCTGGCTCTTCGTCCCGCGCGCTCCGCGCACCCTTGGAGGCTCGAGCTGCGCTCCTTGCGGCAAACGAGCTCCTGCGCTACCGCCCCGTCGACGACGTCTACGAAGAATGGCTCGACCGCATCGCCGAGCTTGTCTGCGCCGCAGGGGGCTCTTCCGCGCCGTCTGTCCCTCTGCGCCGCACTCCACCCCGCGCGGGCAACGAAGCTACGGAGGCGCACCAGCCGCCTCCTCTCCAAGAAGATGTCGTGGCTCCAAGGTGCTTGGTCCCTGGGCGGAACCCGCTCCGTCAGGCGCCAGCGCAGCAAGAGCGAAGCTTCCAAGAAATCCCTTGCCCGCAGGGGGCTGCCAGGGCGCTCCCTGCTCCGGCACGCCGCGACCCTGCTCCTGCTCCAGCATGTCAAGACCCCGCCCTGCTCCTAGCTGCAGCACATGGGGACCCTCAAGACCAAGCTCTCCACCAACCGATGCCTTTCGTAGCCACCGCGGGCTGCCACGCCTACACCACTAAGCTGCGCAGCGTCGCGTGGCCCGGCAAGTTCAAGCCCGACCCGCCTCCTCGCTACGACGGCACGACTGGCCCTGCGGAATTCCTCCAGCTCTATGAGCTGGGTATCGAGGCTGCCGGCGGGGATGAAAAGGTCATGGCGAACTGGTTCCCCATGGCGCTCAAGGAAGGAGCTCGAACCTGGCTCCTGAATTTGGCTCCAGGCATGATCTCCTCCTTGGACCAAATACGCGCCCGCTTCATCGCCAACTTCCAAGGTACTCACGACCGGCCGCCTGCCGTGAGCGACATGCGCCGCATCAAGCAACAACCCGGAGAGACCCTGCAAAAGTACATCCAGCGCTTCAACAGCGCGCGCCTCAAGATCCCCAGGGTGTCGGAGGAGGCCATTATCTCCGCCTTCTCTGACGGCGTGCGTGACGTCCAGATGAAGGATGAGCTGGCGATGAACGAAGACCTCTGCACCTCCCTGGAGCTGTTCAACTTGGCGAACAAGTGTGCCAGGGCTGAGGAGGGACGTCTCTCCCTCCTCGAGCTGCCTACCGCGGACCCAGAAGAGAAGAAGCCCAAGGCCAAGGACGTGAAGCGCAAGGGGGCTGCCGTGCTCGCAGCCGAACCAGACACCAAGCGGGGCAAGGATCTGCTCGAACCCTCCAGAGGCAACCGGTACTGTGTGTACCATGACCTCCACACCCACAACACCAATGAGTGTCAAGAGCTCCGCGCTGTACGAGAAGGAAGGATCGGCCGTCGCCCTGACCGTGCTGACCGGGGCTACGGCCGGGGAGGAGGAAGAAACCCAGAGCGCTGGGAAGACCGCGGCCCGCGCCAGGGGTGGCGCGACCAGCCTCACGAGGACCGCTGGCAGGACCTGCCTCGCGAGGGGGACTGGAGAGACCAGCCTCGTGAGGACCGCCCTCATGGCAACGCAGGCCTACCTCCGCTGCCGCCTCCACCAAGAAGGAACGAAGACCGCCATCAAGACGAGGGGGCTGGGGGCTTCCAGGAGCCGCGCGCGATCGCCTGCATCCTGGGCGGAGCTCAAGCCCCAGCCTCCCAACGAATCTTCAAGCAGTTTGCCCGCGAAGTGAATGCAGTTCTCCACAAGCTCGAAGCAACGCGCCCCCTCAGGTGGTCGGCGTGCCCCATCACGTTCAGCTCGGCAGACCAGCTCAAGTGCGCGGCCACTGCAGGAGTCCTCCCGATGCTCTGCTTCCTGGTCATCAGCAACGTGCAGGTCACCAAGACCCTCATCTATGGCGGGGCAGGGCTCAGCGTCCTGTCCGTGGAAACATTCAACAACCTCCAAGTGCCCTATGACCAGCTTCAGCCAACCAGGCCTTTCTCCGGGATCACCGATGGTTCCACAGTCCCGATCGGGCAGGTCCGCCTCCCTATCACCTTCGGGGCCCGCAACAACTACCGCACCGAGCTCATCGACTTCGACATCGCCCACATCCGCCTGCCATACAACGCCATCCTCGGGTACCCAGCGCTGGCCAAGTTCATGGCCGTGACCCACCACGGCTACAACGTCCTCAAGATGCCAAGAAGCGCCGACGTCATCACGGTGCCCTGTGAAGAGAGAGATGCAGTGTGTTCCCTGGAGCGAGCCTTTCAGGCCGCGTCGCTAGAAGACCCAGATCGCGGAAGCAGGAGGCTTCCTGAGGCCACCCCCAAGAAGAAGAAGACGTCGTCAGGCTCAGCCCCTCAGGAGGCAGGCCCCTCAGGGCCCATGCCCCCTCAGGAGGGCCCTTCATCCATCGCATAGGAAAGCGTGCCCGACGCCCTCCTCAGGCAGGGCTCGGGGGCTCTCACCTGGAGGGCCACCGACCTAGCCAGGGTCACGAGGGAGGCGCTTGGGCACCAAGTGGAGGCGTGCTTCATAGCACGTTTCCCTCGAGAGGGAGCTAGGCGAGGAAGATCAGACCGGCAAGAGTTCGTTGACGAGGCCATTCAAGAGCTACAGGAGACAAGGATCATGAGAGGTTGCCGCCGCTTGCCAGCCATGGCCCCACATCCAAGCGAGGATGGTGGGCTGCGCGTCTACGTCGATGTACCAGGGCTCAATCAGATCACCACAACAGAGCGCCTCTGGCCCTCGCGAGTGGGGCGCTGCAGAGGTCCACCCCACAGCTATGTTCGCATGCCTTACGGATTGCCGAGCATGGCTGCGGCGTACCAGCGCCTCATGAGGGGCATCGTGGAGGCTCAGGAAGACAGGCGGTCCGCGGCTCTGGCGGAGGTGGAGACAGCTCGCGAGGAGTCACAAGTGCCTCCGGAGCCTCCCGAGGCCCCGGGGCCTGGGGGCTCGTGAGGATCGGCTTCTGCAGCCCGTCAAGTCTGCCGCACCAATGCCACTATGCCAACGACATCCTCAGGTGACATCTTTCAAGTTCCGTTCACAGCTGGGAGCACCCTCCCAGGGTTGCATCACTCCCAGGCCGCGTGGGTCCGTCCCCGCGGCATGTATCTGCATTTACCTTTCCGTCGTTAGTTTGCCTTGTTGGGGGCGCCCCTCGGGCTGCATCACCCCCAAGCCGTTTGGGCCAGACCCGGTGGCGTGTATCCCCCAAGCGTTTATTTCCAACTATGCATTGCCTATCACGCTTAGCTGCATGGAGCCTGTCCGCAGCATCTTCTCTTCCCATGTCGGCCACTTGCACGTTAAAGGGGGGGTGCCTGAGCATCGTGACTCAGGGCTCTTACTGGCTCTCCATCCCTCGCCCTCTTGCCTTGTCCATGGCATCGCGACCAGGCATACCAGCGACGGCTGAGACAAGCTCGAGGGCTGGGACCCGAGGACGTAGAGTATCGGCATCTAACCAAATTTTGCAGGGACACATCGCAAGATACGGCCCAGTGCCAGGCGCAACCCGCCCAGAGGTAGGGCCTCGGGAGTCCCGCGCTGGCTCATGGGTGCCTAGATACGCCTCGCCTACCTCAACCAGCAAGCTCTTGAGTGACTAACGATCAACTAATGGTCGCAGTGGCAACACCATTTTCTTTCTGTGATGACCCTGCAGGATCCCTGGAGGGAACCGCGCAATCCGAGGCCCTCATGAGGTTTCCTTTGCCCTCGCCCGTGCGAACCGCTTGCACGTTAAAGGGGGGGTGCCTGAGCATCGCGACTCAGGGCTCTTACTGGCTCTCCAGCCCTCACCCTCTGGCCTTGTCCACGGCATCACGACCTGGCATACCAGCGACGGCTGAGACAAGCTTGAGGGCCGGGACCCGAGGATGTAGAGCAGAAAGGGGAGCAAAGGCGGGGAAGGAGGGGCCTCGCGAGGACCTTGCCGAGCGTCTCCGCTCCTATCCACACACGGGCCCAACGGCGCACCTGGAACGGCCCTGATGCTCAAGATAAGTTACCACCTGAAAGTGCGTTATATCGACTAGAGGGGGGGTGAATAGGCGATTTTTATGAAAGTCTTCAAAACGTGGAAGTTATGAAGACAAACAGAATGGACAAGCCTATCACTATGCAGCGGAAGTTAGATTACACAAGGCAAGCCATGGTCAAGTATACAATATAGTGAAAGCACAGTTACAAACAGCTTCAGTGTAATGAGGATCAGATAGGAAGAAGTTATGAAGCCAAACAAATCATACAGTCAAGTTGTGAAGACAGAAGATAAAGCAAGCATGCAATGGCTTCACAATGTGTAATGGTAAGTAAAGGGAGGTGAAGATGAAACCAGTGGCACGCTGAAGACAATGATTTGTTGGACCAGTTCCAGTTGCTGTGACAACTGTACGTCTGGTTGGAGCGGCTAGGTATTTAAACCAAAGGACACGCAGTCCCGGACACCCAGTCCTGAACACGCAGCTTAGGACACCCAGTCCTCACCGTTTTCTCCTTGAGCTAAGGTCACACAGACCTCGCCCAATCACTCTGGTAAGTCTTCAAGGTAGACTCCCAAACCTTCACAGAATTCGTTCACCGGCAATCCACAATTCCTCTTGGATGCTCAGAATGCGATGCCTAACCGGCTGGAGGATGCACAGTCCTCAAGTGTAATAAGTCTTCAGATCACTCAGACAAGAAGACTTAAGTGATGCCCAATTACTCTGGCTCTGGGTGGTTAGGGCTTTTCTCCTCGCTAGGGATTTTCTCTCAAAGGCTTCGAGGTGGGTTGCTCTCAAACGACAAAAGCCGTGCACTGAAATCTGAGAAGCCAACCGTTTATGGTTGTAGGGGTGGACTATTTATAGCCACTTGGCAACCCGACCTGATTTGTCCGAAATGACCCTGGGTCACTAAGGAACTGACACGTGTATCAACGGTCGAATTTCGAACTCACACGGCAACTTTACTTGGGTTACAAGTAAAGCTGACTTGTCTGACTCATGACAAGATTTTCTCTCATTGTCTTCGCTCGAAGACATAGGATTTGAATTAGGCATCACTTCAGTCATCCTGACTGGTTCTCTTGGACCCCACTTAACAGTACGGTGGTTCCTATGACACAACATGAATGAAGTAAAACTACGAAGGATCTAAGTCTTCGAGTTCCATAAGCTTCATGGGGAGTCTTCACATGTCATTGTCTTCAACATGAATGTCTTCATAAACCACCATTGTCTTCAATGTCTTCGTACATTTTTAGGGGTCATCTCTGGTAGCTAAACCGAATCAATGAGGGACTTCTACCTGTGTTATCCTGCAATTCTCACAAACACATTAGTCCCTCAACTAGGTTTGTTGTCAATACTCCAAAACCAACTAGGGGTGGCACTAGATGCACTTACAATCTCCCCCTTTTTGGTGATTGATGACAAACTAGTTGAAGTTTTCAACGGGGAATATAATTTGTGAAATTGTAAGGAATTGTCTTCATAAGCTGCAAGGGCTCCCCCTGAAGATGTGCATATAAGTAATTTTCTTCTGGAACGCAAATGCACATGGCAGGTTGTACTTGTGGGAATCCACTTCAACTTATGATGACAATCCACCATGCATGTAAAGGTATATGAAGAGCATGACATGCATAATGAAAAATGGACGTCTGCGAAATGATATAAGTGCGGAGATTATCGTCGTACATGCTGAATTTATCTTCGCAAAAACATAGTGGCAAACAAGTAGCAGACGACCATCAAGTTTAAGTGTTACAACTCAAAGAACCAAATGTAGCAAAACGAGAGTTGTAAGCATGAAGCAAAATGCAAAATATAAAGCACCCGCCCATATTATTGACCCGCTTGAAGACTATAAACATCATATGCTTCTCCCCCTTTTGTCAGTGATGACCAAAAAGGTTTGAAGACATAGAGTTTTCTACGCGTTCCCAGGCGCAGCAGGGTCGGTGGAGGCGTTTGGTGGTGCTGAAGAGCTTGGTGCAGGGTCGACGCGCACTGAAGAAGGCGGTGGTGATGTAGCATCGTCTTCTTCCTCAATGATTCTTCCAGTCACGGTGGCAGCAGAGGAAGAGAACTCTGAATCTTCAAGGGGCGGAGTTCCGCGCAGCACAGCTCTTCTGGGGGGTGTGGAGTCAACTTGAATCTCTCTCTGAAGCCATCCTCTTGAAGTTCAGCTTCAGTGCACATCATGGTGAGGCCTTTCCAAGTGCGGCGACAGGTTTCATGTGCGACGAATGCATTCTTGGTGGCCAGATTTCTGATGCGATTGACGTCTTGCATGATACTTCTCATCTGCCTTTTGAGCCAGTCGTGATGCCTATCTTGCTTTTGGTGAAGAGCCATAAGAAGTTCTCGGTCATTGAGTGTACGAGCGCGTTCCTTGGGTCTTTGTGCAGCTGTGCTGTCAGTGGCTTCAGTTGATGCAGGGGCACGTGTGGTGCCAGCCATTGGATACACTCTTGAGATGGCTTCAACACCTTCATCATTCTGAGTGAAGCTCTGGTGTTCTGCATTCTGAAGACTTAATGGTTGCTTGGCAGGCTCAGGATATATTTCTTCAGCAGAGGTGTCCACATCGGGTAAGAAGATCCTATGGTTGATCAGCCTCATAACCCAAGGAGCATAAATCTTCAAACCAAAGAGATCTGAGCCGGACGCTGCAAGTTGGCATATAAAGAGATCCTCATAACCCAAGGAGCCATGCAGGATACAGAAGATGAGAGTCTTCATGGCACCTTCAACCTTGGCATATGGAGAGTGCCCCTTAATGGGCCAGAGAGTCCGCCTGACGATGTGATATATAGTTCTAGGCAGGTACTCTAAGTCTTCAACGAAGAACTCAGTTGGATAAGGTGCATCAAGAGGCAATGGCTTCATCATTGAGAGCATCTGACTCATATTTGGCTCAGGTCGCTGGAATATGCTCTCAATTGATTCAGCATGGAGTTGGCAGCCTTCTTCGAAGAGTTCGCCAGGAGTGGGTAGGCCGGTAAGCTCAATGATATCGAATGCATTGGCTTCATGATGGACATTGCCGGTCATCCACTCCAGGACCCAAGTCTTCGGATCTCTGTTGTAGGCTTTGATATGCAGTGTGGCATAGAACTGGAGCAGAAGCTCTTCATTCCAGTGCTCTTCATCGGTGATAAACGGCAGCAGACCCACTTGCTTGAAGCAATCCAGTGCTTCTTCCAGAGCAGGCAGACCAGCAACAACTTCAACCTCAAGGCGCTGGTGAGGAAAGATGCGGCCTTGGTTGTATAGGATGCATGAATATTAGCTGCGCTGTGGGTAGCTCCAGAACCTATCTGATACAATCCGTTCCCTTGAATAAGGGTGCGTGGAGCTATTGAAGAACATGTTATCTGCCCTGAAGCTATTGACATTAAAGGAGCCAGGAACTGATGCAGGACCTAGGAACCTTGGCAGTCGTGGGATCGGCTTCTGGACCTGGGGCCTGTGCGCAACATGATAGTTGAACTGTGGACCGGCAGCAGACTCAGGCACAGAAGGTTCAGATGCAGTAGCTTCAGTGTCTCTTGAAGCTGTTGGTGGGAAGGGCTCCACAATTGCTTCAGTGTTGGTGGTGGCAGCCTCAGGGATTTCAGCCTCAACACGTGTAGTGAGAGGGATGGATTCAGGTACGTTCTCCTTGAAGACTACTTCTTGTTGGTGCGGGGGAGATGGAGGTTCTTCTTCATGTTCTTCTTCATGTTCTTCGGCTGATGCAGCCGGAATGTCGTCAGCAGCCTGAGCCCTTGGCCCTTTGCGAAGCCTATGGAATGTAGGCGACGCCGGTGGAGTTGCAGTGGGCTGGGGCTCATTCTCTTCCTCCTGCGGGCGATCTGCCCATGATGCATCTTGGGTGATTGGTGTCAATGGACGACCAATGCTGATCATTTTGCTTGTTTCAAGCTGAGGAAGGGCTGCATCACCTTGTACATTGTCTTGGAGACCAATGTCTTCAGCAGCGTTGGGGTCGGCTGCTGGAATGTCTTCAGCGTGCAGAGCCTCTGTGAAAGCAGGCTCATGCACGGTCAGCTGACGATCTTCGTCAGGATAGCGGACGGAGAGGGGTTCGACTATCAAGGGCTCTATGGGAGCAGCCCGAGATTTCTTGATCTTGCGCTTCTTGATGGTGGGGTCAGAAGGAGAGGCTTCAGGGTGCTTCCTCTTCCTTGCTTCAGCTTCGGCTGTCCGTGTCTTCTTGAGCTCTGAAGCGGATGACCGGTGCTTTGGCTTCGAGCCAGTATTAGCAGTGGGGAAGACAATCGGAACAGCTTCTTGCCTTGGTGCCTCTTGTTCAGCCACAGCGGGCTTCTTCTTTTTCTTCGCGGCCATCCTGGGGTCGATGCCGGGACACCCAAGTGCCTTGCGCTTCTCGGCCTCATTGTAGGCCTGCACACAGCGATCAGCCAAAGTCTTCATTCGCTCCCGCGAACCCTGAGCTTCTGCGCGTTTCTTCAAAAAGTTTTCCTTCAACTCGTGCAACATGACCTTGAAGTCCTTGACTTCTTGGACGCTGAGCTTGGCCAAATTCTGCTTGAACTGAGCCTTTTCAAAATCAATCTTCTGCTTCAGTTCAACAATGTGCTGGGCAATTGCAAGTTCTGAAGCAATAGCGCCTTGGAAGGCGACGCTGAGGCCAATGGGCAGCTGCAGATCATCGAAGCTGATATTGGGTGTATCAAACCACTCATCAATAAAGTTGTGTATGATTGCTGCATCAAACAGAGGTAGATTGTTGAAGATTTCAGCATCCTCCTTGCTCTTGATGAGCTGCTCAAGAGCGTCATCGCCAAGATCTTCGTCACTGGATAGATCAATGGTCTCGCTGTGCAGAATGGCAGCAGCTGTGAGCTCTTTGCCAGTGTGTGGCTGAGGCTTCTTGGCTTCTTGGGGCTTGGAGACTCGTGATAAGTCTTCAGACTGCACACTTGCTTCAGGAGGTGCAGTTGCCAATGGCTTCGCTCTGGAGATTTTGGGAGAAGCTGCTGGCTTTGAAGCTTTTGGCTTCTTCGTCTGCTTCGGCTTCGGTGCAGCAGGAGCGTCATCAGACTCAGTGTCTGCTGGAGGGTCGTTCACGGCAGTCCCTTGGACTAAAATGCGAGTGATGAGGCCTGCGAGATTGGCATACGGCCCGATGATATTGGGATCGGCGTCGCTGTGCCATCCGCCCTTGGTTCAGAGGGACCAGGGTTGAAGTCCAACCCCAGCTTCTTCTTGTTTTGCTTCGTAGAGTTTTGAGCAAATTGGAAGTTGCGCTTGAACAGATTGTCATTGCGACACCAGAGAAGTGATGATGGATGTGCTTCAGCTGGCTGTGGTCCTTTGACCATGCATGGATAGAAACCTTGAGCAATGGCTTCGTCTCTGGACCAGGGAACGAGATTTTTGTATAATACGTCTCCCCACGGTCTCTTGATGGCGCACTTTTCTGCATATTCCTGAGTGACGAAGCGGTATTGGAACCACTGCTCTGCCCAATATCTTCGAATCCATTGGATTCGTGTCTTGTGCTGACCATAGCTCTCTTCAGGATCAGTTTTGTACATTTCTGCCAATTCATCAGGCAGATCTTTGGACATTTCACCACGTCTCTGTCTGCCTCCCTTCCTGACTGTTGTTTCTGAAGCCATGCATCTTAACTTCGAAGGCTTCAAAACGTTCAAAGGCTTCAAAGGTTTTCTTTTGCTGGACCAACAGGAACTGGCTTCAGGAGAATTGATGTGATGTTGTAAGAACTCTGCAAATGAATGCAGACTATGAGAACCAAAAGATTCTCCCACGGACATGTACCTGTGACAGCATTAAGGTGCGAGGGAAGGGGAAGAGGTCATATGCATTCTCAGAAGATTTTGAAGATAAATCAGTTTAGAAGATATTGACCTCATCATGCGAAGACATTCACTTTATAGAAAAGAAGTTGGTTCTAGATTTGTACGAACCCACAGATCAGTACAAGTGAGGAATCTAACTACTTCATGATGCACAAGTGAATATTCTAGGCAGGTTATGAGATGCGGATTGAGAGAGATGTAACTTGTGAGAGCAGAAACTTCTTATGGCAGTAGGTGACTGAACTATAGGATCAAAAGAGGCTGTAAAAAGAGGTTTTATTTACCACACTTGGAACTGCTAGACGAAGTGGGAGTTGAGGCCGAGCAGTTCGATCCCCCGTGCCCTAACTTGGCGACGGAAGACACCTATGGCGACGGCGGAGAGACCGATGTCCGCAGTCGGCGTCAAAACGGCGTCGGAGAGGTTGCAGCAGTGAAGCACTTCGTCGCCGGCGTCGTTGAGAGCTAGCGGTGGCGCTAGGGTTCGTGCGAGGGTGGAAGAAGAGATAATGACCGCAGTGAATCGTGTATTTATAGGGATAGGGGCGGCACTGCGCTATTACTCAGGTGCCCCTGGCGATTTGCATCTGATCAGCACATGGCCATCATGCGGTATTGTGGGGGCAGTTCCACATCCCACGCACGCCTTGTTTGTCGGGTGTCGTTCCTACTTCTCCGGATTTCGTTTTGATGGAAAAGTATTGAAAACGGTTTCAAAGTTTGTCTCTGTGTCTTCAGCTGACAAGGATGCAGTGAAGACATTCGACAGTTCCAATAGAATGCATATGACTTGGAGAGATAGAGTTTGAGGTAGGAAGCATGGAGAGGTTAGGGTCCGATCACATTCACTTAGTTCAAAAGATTCAAACAGGAAGACATAGCTATAAGTGAATGCTGTAGAGGACAGAACACCAGTACATATATATAATCAACATAGTGAAGATAATCATGAAGACATGGTGAGATTGAAGCCAAACCAAATGTGAAGACATAGCAAATGTAACGCTATGAGTGAAACACTTCAAGCAGAAAATTTGGTGGTGGCGTTACCCACCGTATAGGAATTATTAGACCCAGACACGGCGCACAATTATCGTGGCGCTCCAAAGTCAAATTCCATGTTAATGTATTCACACTTAGAATGTATGTCTTCATTGATTGAAGATATACTTTACTTCGTGTGTTGCACATCTAAGTCATCAACATGCATAAGTGTTAGGATGTGTGCCTGATCACAAGACATTTGAGGATTCCAAGATATTTAGCTCACACCGTAACTTGCAAAATCTCTTCTCATCCAAGGGCTTGGTGAAGATATCTGCCAATTGCTCTTCAGTGTTGATGTGTATGATATCAATATCTTCCTTTGCAACATGATCTCTGAGAAAATGATGACGAATTTCAATGTGCTTTGTCTTCGAGTGCTGAACTGGGTTGTTGGCGATCTTGATGGCGCTTTCGTTGTCGCAGTAAAGTGGCACTTGCTTCAGATGAATGCCATAATCCTTGAGGGTTTGCTTCATCCATAGAAGCTGAGCGCAGCAGGATCCAGCAGCAATGTATTCAGATTCAGCAGCGGAGAGAGATACACAGTTCTGCTTCTTTGAAGACCAACATACAAGTGATCGGCCCAGAAAGTGACATGTGCCTGATGTGGACTTCCGATCAACCTTGTCACCAGCGTAATCAGCATCCGAAAATCCAACCAGATCAAACTCTGAGCCCTTTGGATACCATAACCCTAGAGTTGGGGTGTGAGCGAAATATCGAAGAATTCGCTTCACAACTAAGTGATGCGACTCCTTTGGTGCCGCTTGGAATCGAGCACACATGCAAACACTAAGCATAATATCTGGCCTAGATGCACATAAATAAAGCAAAGAACCAATCATGGAGCGGTATACCTTTTGATTGAACTCTTTAACATTGTCGTCAGGACCCAGATGATGTTTGGCTGGTATTGGTGTTGTGAAGCCTTTGCAGTCTTGCATACCGAACTTCTTCAGGCAATCTTTGAGATACTTCTCTTGAGATATGAAGATGCCATTGCGTTGTTGCCATATCTGAAGACCGAGGAAGAATTTCAGCTCCCCCATCACAGACATCTGATATTGCTCTTGCATCATATATCCGAACTCCTCACTGTACTTCTGATTGGTGCAGCCGAAGATAATGTCATCCACATATATTTGGCACACAAACAGTTCACCATCATATGTCTTCGTGAAGAGAGTGGGATCTAGGGAACCAGGTATGAAGCCTTTGCTCTACAGGAAGTATTTGAGTGTATCATACCAGGCCCGAGGGGCTTGTTTGAGGCCATATAGTGCCTTATTGAGCTTGTAAACCATGTCAGGATGTTTTGGATTTTCAAACCCAGGTGGTTGTGCAACATACACTTCTTCTTCAATTTTTCCATTGAGAAAGGCACTCTTCACATCCATTTGATACAGAATTATGTTGTGATGATTTGCATAGGCCAGCAGTATGTGTATGGCTTCAAGTCTAGCCACAGGAGCAAATGTTTCATCGAAGTCAATGCCTTCCACTTGAGTATATCCTTGAGCAACGAGACGAGCCTTGTTTCTGACGACTTGACCATGCTCATCTTGCTTGTTGCGGTATATCCATTTGGTGCCTATTATGTTATGCTTCCGTGGATGAGGACGCTTAACCAATTCCCATACACTGTTCAGCTCAAACTGTTGAAGCTCTTCTTGCATATCTTGAATCCACTCAGGTTCCATAAAAGCTTCTTCAACTTTCTTGGGTTCTGTGATTGAAATTGAAGACTTTGTAGGAGTGCGAATCCTTTCCATATCCAAGCATAAAGCCCTCATGTGCTTTTGGAGCAAATTTTGAGGTGTGGTGAGGGTCCTTGATCCAGCATCTTGAGCCAAATACTCTGAAGTAACTCACATTTGGCTTCTTGCCAGTCAGAAGTTCATCAGATGTCTTGTTCAGAAGCTTGTGAAGATAGACACGGTTGATAGTATGGCATGCAGTGTCAATGGCTTCAGTCCAGAATTTTCTTGGAGTCTTGTACTCATCTAGCATTGTTCTGGCCATCTCAATGAGTGTTCTGTTCTTGCGTTCGACGATGCCATTCTGCTGTGGCGTGTACGGAGCTGAGAATTCATGAGTGATGCCCAATGTATCAAGATATGTGTCAAGGCCAGTGTTCTTGAATTCAGTGCCATTGTCACTTCTGATGTGCTTTATCTTGGCACCATAATTGTTCATAGCCCGATTTGCGAAGCGTCTGAAGACATCCTGCACTTCAGTCTTGTAAAGGATTATGTGCACCCAAGTATATCTAAAGTAATCATCAACAATGATGAAGCCGTAGAGGCAAGCAGTAGTGGAAAAGGTTGAGTAGTGAGTGGGACCAAAGAGATCCATGTGAAGCAGTTCGAAGGGTCGAGTAGTGGTCATGATTGTCTTTGAAGGATGTTTTGCCCTTGTCATCTTCCCTGCTTCACAAGCACCGCATAAGTGATCTTCTTGAACTTGACGTCCTCGATGCCTATGACATGCTTCTTCTTCGCAAGGGTGTGGAGGTTCCTCATGCCAGCATGCCCAAGCCTCCGATGCCAAAGCCAGCATTCTGAAGCCTTTGCCAGAAGACATACTGCAAGTTGCGGCCCTGCTGAGAAATCTACTACATACAGATCATCTTTCCGATACCCTTCAAACACTAGAGACTTGTCAGATTGCATTAGTACCAGGCAACGATATTTTCCAAATATTACGACCATATTCAAATCGCAAAGCATTGAGACAGACATTAAGTTGAAGCCAAGGGATTCAACAAACATGACTTTATCCATGTGTTGATCCTTTGAGATTGCAACTCTACCTAGACCCAATACCTTACTTTTACCAGTGTCAGCAAATGTGATGTGGCTCTTGTCGGATGGACGTAAGGTTGAGTCCATAAAAAGACTTCTTTTGCCAGTCATGTGATTTGTACACCCACTGTCAATAATCCATTCTGATGACTCTGAAGTCGCTGGTGTCGTACCCTACAGTGCAGTTAGGGGGATAGGCTTCACGAAGAGCATTGTGAACCAAAAACATTTAACGAACCAGTGGGTTATGAAAACTTAGATCCAAGTTAGGACAAGTAGGGAGAGTAGCATGCGATTCAGGTACGAAATACATAGTGAGGCCATTCGGGCATTTGATCTTGCGCCCCACAAGATTTTTAAGGTCCCCAGCAATAGCGTCAGAAGATTTTGGTTTTCTGCTGGAGACCTTTCCCTGTAAAAGAGAGTTAAGCTTTCTTAACCACCCACATCTTCAAGGGTGGCTTAGAAGCAATAAGTCTAAGTGCAGCATCTCAGAATTTTGGCTTTGGTGCCCTGGCAAACAGTCTAGCAGGCGGGCAATAGTACTCATAAGAATAAGCAGAATAGTTCTTGGTCATATGAGCATGACGGTTTGAAGAACCGCTCTCATATGCCTGAGCATGGTTTCCCTGTAAAACATTTGCGTTAGTGTGACTCAGGTGAGTCCTCTGCCTGTATGAAGCCTTTGGACCATATGAAGCCTTTGGTCTGAGGTTTGTCTTCTTCATGTGAGGTGTCATGAGGACATTCACAGGAAGATTCTCCAGACACGTTTTTGGAACCCACATCTTGTTCATAGGCGGTCCATTCCTGTAGTTAGTACCAATGTACCTGGCAAATACTTCACCATTCTGATTTTTAAACAGTTTATAGTTTGCATCAAAGGATTCATCAATGATAATAGGATCAGCACAAGTGAAGCCAGATAGATTGGATGGATCTGCTGAGGATTCCTTTGCAGCAACCCATGTGGTTTTGGGGTACTGCTCAGGTTTCCAGTAAGATCCATCTGCATTAATTTTCCTCACGAACCCAACACCCTCTTTCCTAGGGTTTCGGTTCAGAATCTGTTTCTTGAGGACATCACATAATGTCTGATGTCCTTTGAGACTTTTGTACATCCCTGTTTCAAGCAATGTCTTCAACCTAGCATTCTCATCAGCAATAGCAATGGTATCCTCAGCAGAGGGGTTAGTTACTACTTCAACAGTTGAAGATATTGCAACAGCAGTAGCAGTGGAACATTCAGCAACAGAAGTAGCATTATCACGCTCAATGCATTTAAGGCATGGTGGTTCAAATCCTTCCTGAGCAGAACTGATCTGTTCGGCTTGAAGTGACTTATTTTGCTTTTGAAGATCTTCATGATCCGCTCTCAACTTCTCAAGATCTTGCTTCTTTTGAAGATAATCATAGGAAAGCTTTTCATGAGTAGTTGAGAGAGTCTCAAGACGATCTTCGATTTCCTGATACTTAACATGAAGATTTTTTATGTCTTCAATTAAGGATTCAGAATGAGTCATTTCAGCACCCAACAGATCATCGCTTCTGTCTAACAGTTTTTGAATATGTTCCATGGCCTTTTGTTGTTCAGTTGCAATTTTAGCAAGTGTTTTGTAATTGGGTTTTGAATCACAATCAGAGTCATCGTCACTAGATGTTTGATAGTGAGTAGTGCGTGTGTTTACCTTGGCACCGCGTGCCATGAAGCAGTAGGTAGGAGTAGAGTCGTCCTTGTCATTTGCATCGGTGTTGGTGATGAAGTCATTGTCTTCAATGTTGATGATGGACTTGGCGACGTAGGCTGTAGCCAGACTCGCAATGCCAAAATCAGACTCCTCCTCAAACTCCACCTCTGCCTCCTCAGAAGCGGACTCCTCCTCTGAATCCATTTCCTTGCCAACAAACGCACGAGCCTTGCCAGTTGAGCTCTTCTTGTGTGATGAAGACTTTGAGGAAGACTTGGAAGAAGACTTTGAGTATTTCTTCTTCTTGTCGTCGGAGTCATATTCCTTGCTCTTCTTCTTCTTTCTGCTCTCATTGTCCCACTGTGGACACTCAGAGATGAAGTGTCCAGTTTTCTTGCACTTGTGACATGTTTTCTTCTTGTAGTCATGAGCAGAAGCTTCATCATTCCTTGAGCTTGATCGTGAAGACTTTCTGAAGCCTTTCTTCTTGGTGAATTTCTGGAACTTCTTCACTAGCATTGCAAGTTCCCGTCCAATGTCTTTAGGATCATCAGAACTGCTGTTAGATTCTTCTTCAGATGAGGACACAGCTTTTGCCTTCAAGGCACGAGTTCGCCCATAGTTTGGACCGTAGATATCTCTTTTCTCAGACAGCTGAAACTCATGTGTGTTGAGCCCCTCAAGTATGTCAGACGGATCGAGTGTCTTGAAATCTGGACGTTCTTGGATCATCAGGGCTAGGATGTTAAACGAACTGTCAAGTGATCTCAGCAGCGTCTTGACGATTTCATGTTTGGTGATCTCAGTGGCGCCGAGGGATTGAATCTCTTTTGTGATGTCAGTGAGCCGGTCAAATGTGTGCTGGACATTCTCATTGTCATTTCGCTTGAAGCGGTTGAAGAGATTGCGAAGAACACTGATTCTCTGATCTGTCTGGGTTGAGATGCCTTCGTTGACCTTGGAGAGCCAGTCCCAGACCAGCTTGGATGTCTTCAAGGCACTTACACGGCCGTACTGTCCCTTAGTCAGATGACCACAGATGATATTTTTGGCAGTAGAGTCCAGTTGAGTGAACTTCTTGACATCAGCAGCAGTGACACCTTCTCCAGCCTTGGGAATGCCGTTTTCGACGATATACCATAGGTCAACATCAATGGCTTCAAGATGCATGCACATCTTATTCTTCCAGTAGGGATATTCAGTTCCATCGAAGACGGGGCACGCAGCGGAGACTTTAATTATCCCTGCAGTCGACATAGCTAAAACTCCAGATGGTTAAGCCGAATCACACAGAACAAGGGAGCACCTTGCTCTGGTACCAATTGAAAGTGCGTTATATCGACTAGAGGGGGGGTGAATAGGCGATTTTTATGAAAGTCTTCAAAACGTGGAAGTTATGAAGACAAACAGAATGGACAAGCCTATCACTATGCAGCGGAAGTTAGATTACACAAGGCAAGCCATGGTCAAGTATACAATATAGTGAAAGCACAGTGACAAACAGCTTCAGTCTAATGAGGATCAGATAGGAAGAAGTTATGAAGCCAAACAAATCATACAGTCAAGTTGTGAAGACAAAAGATAAAGCAAGCATGTAATGGCTTCACAATGTGTAATGGTAAGTAAATGGAGGTGAAGATGAAACCAGTGACACGCTGAAGACAATGATTTGTTGGACCAGTTCCAGTTGCTGTGACAACTGTACGTCTGGTTGGAGCGGCTAGGTATTTAAACCAAAGGACACACAGTCCCGGACACCCAGTCCTGAACACGCAGCTCAGGACACCCAGTCCTCACCGTTTTCTCCTTGAGCTAAGGTCACACAGACCTCGCCCAATCACTCTGGTAAGTCTTCAAGGTAGACTCTCAAACCTTCACAGACTTCGTTCACCGGCAATCCACAATTCCTCTTGGATGCTCAGAACGCGACGCCTAACCGGCTGGAGGATGCACAGTCCTCAAGTGTAATAAGTCTTCAGATCACTCAGACAAGAAGACTTAAGTGATGCCCAATTACTCTGGCTCTGGGTGGTTAGGGATTTTCTCCTCGCTAGGGATTTTCTCTCAAAGGCTTCGAGGTGGGTTGCTCTCAAACGACAAAAGCCGTGCACTGAAATCTGAGCAGCCAACCGTTTATGGTTGTAGGGGTGGACTATTTATAGCCACTTGGCAACCCGACCTGATTTGTCCGAAATAACCCTGGGTCACTAAGGAACTGACACGTGTATCAACGGTTGAATTTCGAACTCACACAGCAACTTTACTTGGGCTACAAGTAAAGCTGACTTGTCTGACTCTGGACAAGATTTTCTCTCATTGTCTTCACTCGAAGACATAGGATTTGAATTAGGCATCACTTCAGTCATCCTGACTGGTTCTCTTGGACCCCACTTAACAGTACGGTGGTTCCTATGACACAACATGAATGAAGTAAAACTACGAAGGATCTAAGTCTTCGAGTTCCATAAGCTTCATGGGGAGTCTTCACATGTCATTGTCTTCAACATGAATGTCTTCATAAACCACCATTGTCTTCAATGTCTTCGTACATTTTTAGGGGTCATCTCTGGTAGCTAAACTGAATCAATGAGGGACTTCTACCTGTGTTATCCTGCAATTCTCACAAACACATTAGTCCCTCAACTAGGTTTGTCGTCAATACTCCAAAACCAACTAGGGGTGGCACTAGATGCACTTACACCACCCACGGCACTGGCTGCTAGAGCACTACCCCCGCACCTAAAGCAACTCCGTACTAGCGACGTTTCTTCCCTTTCACACTAAGTGATGGCTGCTTGGGCGCCAAAGGGGACCTCCTGAGCATCGCGACTCAGGGGCTCTTACCGGACCTCGGGTCGCTCACCTCCTGGCCTTGACCACGGCATCGCGACCTGGCATACCAGCGACGGCTGACGCCGCCTTGGGACTGGGACCTGTCGGTGTAGAGCACCAAGCCCTCGTGAGGTGCGAAAGGGAAGGCTGAACTATAACGGAGTTAGCAGCTCGCTCGGATCCAAGTCAAAAGGTCATACATATCAACAAACAGGACTACAGACACCTTACAAGTCCCCATGGGGCGCATTTTGATTCCTCGCAGGGAACGAATCCTGAGGGATGCTAACTACATGAGCTACTGCGGGAGATGCCATCATCAACAGTGGGCCGTCAGGCACCGGCGCCAACTCCATCCAGATCAGGGTCGGCGATGGCCTGACGAGCCCGCCCTGCTCCGGGAGCGATGTCGGCTCGGGGGCTCGTAGCTGTCGTCGCTCATCTCTGGAGTCGCGAAGACCTCGCTGGAGCCGCTGGACCCTCGGGCGCCACTGCCAAGGGGGTGGTCGAATGGCCTAGCCCTCACCAGGGCGAGGTCCTGGTCGCCTCTCCCGCGGCAGCACTCCAGCCGGCGCCCGATCGCGTCGAAGACCTTGAGGAACATCACCGCCGCGCCGACATACTCCAGGTGGACCGTGAAGACGCCTCTTTCCCTGCAGACCCGGGCGATCTCCCTCCAGCCGCGGGACATGTAGACCGCGCCCGGGGCAGCGATGACGACCTCGGCCTCGGTCGCGGGGGCGCCGCAGTCGGCGTGCTGCAGCTGGAGCTCCATAGGCCCCCTGGAAGAACCACGGAGGCGAAGAAGGGAGGAAGGAGGATCCAGGACTGAAGAGGAGTGATGACGTGGAGCACGAACTCGTGGGAGGAGCCCTCGGCATGGACTCCAGGAGGAACCACCCAAGCCTTCACAACCCGACGGCGCCGACGACGGCGCTGACCGCGGGGATCAGCATCAACACCTCCAGGGCCCTCGACGTGGGCGTACAAAGGCTGCGGGAACCCCGGCGGAGCCCGCTCGCCCCGGGGCCTCGCCACCACCGGGTCGTCCTCATCGTCCCGGCTGCAATGGGAGAGTCGCTTCTTCGGCGGGAGAGGGTCTGGCCCTTCTCGAGGAGCCTTTCCCTTCTCCGCTGCAGAGAATCGGCGAATCGGAGCCATCACACCAAGACGGAGCAAGAACTGAGGCGAAGGAGAGAGCAAGAGGAGATGGACTGGACGGGCACGAGCGGTGCCGTACTTATAGCCGGCGAAGGCCAACCGCCGGTCTCCACGATCACAGGTAATCATAACACGTTCTGCATGCAGGGACTTGTCCAACTCGCACGATCACCAAGGCGTCATGGGGAAGCGGAGGTGCCACGTCCAATCAACCGCCACGCGGCGTCCAAGGCCGCAGGCTGTTGGGGCCCGCGGCGCTTCGCCCTTGCCCTTTCGCCTCTCGGCACGGCCAAGTCCATGCGCGCCTTGGGCCAGGGGGCTACTGTCGGCGTTCTGGGAACGGGGGTCCCCAGACTTGCCTGCCTGCGGCCTGCGGCGTGGCTCAAGTGGGGGCCCAGCGCGGCCCATCTTCATCAACCCGAGGCTCAAGACCCTCGCGAGGGGCCAAGCCTCGCGAGGCGGACGACACGGCGCGTCCTCAGGCACAACCTCGTCAGGCTGGCTCGCGAGGAGGCGGAGAGTTCAAGGCAGGGTACCTCGCGAGGTGCCCATGACGCAAGCCATGACGACACGGGGCACCAGGCGGGTGCCAGCGCGCGCAGCGTCCCTCTTTCCCCTTTGGTGCAATGGGAGCAAGCATATCAGCGGAGTACCGAGGCATCAGGCAAAGGTTGCCACTTCGGTGCAACGAGACCAGGACCAGGAGGACTATGAGACGGAGGTCACCATGGAGCCCAGCGTGGCGTCATCACCAGAGCCTTTGGCAGGCGAAGACTGCTTTTGTCAGGATAGATGTACTCGTTGTCCCCCTTCAAATTAGCCCGCCATTGTTGGATCCCTTCCCGCTCAATATTTGGGGAGAGGACCAGGGCCTCTATAAATAGGACTAGCCACCCACATAGCAAGGGGGTCGATCGATTCCTGGGGGGATCGATACCTGTTCGTTCGGTCCGCAAGTAGAGAGAGAGAGAGAGAGAGGGTGACTGAGCTCTTCACAACAGTTCATCACCACAGCCAAGAACAGACCCTCGTGAGGCTGTTCTTCCTTGTATTGTTCATCCACACCAGCCCAGGAGGCAATCCATCCACCACACACTGGAGTAAGGTATTACACCACATCGGTGGCCCAAACCAGTATAAATCTTGTGTCTTTCATGCAGTTCTTTTAGTAGTTTAGATCCCATCGAGATGGAGAGGTCGAAGGTGAGATTTCCGTGCGCACCCCAGTGTTCGAACCTTAAGGGTCTACCGGAACCTGAAATCCGACAGCGGTGTCGGTTGAGGGCATTAAGTATTCCCTCATCCATGCAATTGTGGCGAAATATCGAAACCACGCCATCGTTACGGCAGTCCTTGATCTTGTTTTTGATAAGGAGGAACCTGGCCCAAAAGTTATGGACTGTTTCCTTAGGTTGTTGCCACACGTACATTAGGTCGCATATGTCTGGAGGACCTGAGTTGTTTGCGGAATATTGCATGTGGTGGGTGGGCGGGCTAAGATCCGAGTCCTGACCATTATTGCATCCGGAATTTGAAGAATCTGCGAAGTCACCGGTCTAGGGTCCGGAGCTTCCTGGCAGTCTTCAGGTTCAACGCCCTGTTATATATTCGGAGGACATGAGGTCTCTTCCCGAAGATGGGTATCCGGCTCGTGCGACTCGGAAATCCGAACATAGCTTGTTCTCAACTTTGGGGGAGAAGTATCATCGGCATGTTCTTCCATGACCGCTACCGTATGGGTGATCGGCGGGGACCTGATTTCCCTCTGATCGGGTTTAAGCCCAATCCGATCGTAGTCTATTGCTACTCCCAGGGCAGCGATGCGATCAAGTCGTTCGTTTAAAGATGAAATATCCACTGGATCCATCTTTTTGGGGTGTTCAAGGCCGACGTGAAGACGATATTTAGCGATTTCGAGAGTTGTCCTTGGCTTAAAGGCTGTACGGGCGCCCATGGTGAAACCGCCTAGCTAGAGGAACTCTCCCGGAGTAGGGCCTCTCCAGAGTTGACGTTGTTGTTACTGACAAGGCGAGCCATCGATCCCATCATCGACGCCACAGTGGAACTCTCAATGAAAGCACCAATGTCGGTGTCAAAACCGGCTGATCTCAGGTAGGGGGTCCCGAACTGTGCGTCCGAGGATCGATGGTAATAGGAGACAAGGGGGACACGATGTTTACCCAGGTTCGGGCCCTCTTAATGGAGGTAAAACCCTACATCCTACTTTATTGTATTTCATGAGTATAGGGGTTACAAGAGTTGATCTACCTCGAGATCATAACGGCTAAACCCTAAATGTTTAGCCCATATGAATTTTGATAGCCTCTACGGACTAAACCCTCCGGTTTATATAGACATGGGGGGTCCTAGGGTTGTACAGAGTCGGTTTACAGAGAAAGGAAATGATTCATCCGGACACTAGGCTTGCCATCCACACAAAGGAGAGTCCCACCTGGACACGGGTGTTGGTGTCAAAACCGGCAGATCTTGGGTAGGGGGTCCCGAACTGTGCGTCTAAGGTCAACGGTAACAGGAGACAAGGGACACGATGTTTACACTGGTTCGGGCCCTCTCTATGGAGGTAATACCCTACGTCCTTCTTGATTGATATTCATGAATAGGAGTATTACAAGAGTTGATCTTCCTCGAGATTGTAATGGCTAAACCCTAGAGGTCTAGCTTGTATGGCTATGATAATCAGTCTCTCCTATCCGAACTAAGTCCTCCGGTTTATGTAGACACCAGAAGGATCTAGGGTTGCACAAGGTCAGTTACAAAGAAGGGAATCTACATATTCGGTCGCCAAGGAGAGTCCCATCCGGACATGGGTGTAGTCCTCGGTCTTCGTATCTTCACAGCCCATCAGTCCGGCCCATGGCCAACAGGCCGGACGCCCGAGGACCCCTTAGTCCAGGACTCCCTCAGAAGCGCCTAAACCTGGCTTCAATGACAAGATATCTGGCGCATAGTGCTGTCTTCGGCATTGCAAGGCGGGTTCCTCCTCCCGAACTCCAAAATAGTCTTCGGACGAATTGATCATGTCCAGACCTGTAACACACACCACACACAAACATAGAGAGAATATAGTAATACACGAGTCCAATCCGCTGATAACTTTTACAACATGACATCACGTCCATCCAGTCATAATTTCGAACCGTTGTTTGCCTGCCGCTCCACATTTCGAGATGCGGTTGTCATTGGCACGTCTTGTCGAAGTAGAGATCGTGCCCCCTCAGCGCGGGATTCTCCTCAATACGGGCGTGGGTAACCCAACCGTGCCATTTACACAGCCCTCGGGAATAGGTGAGTTTTAAGGCAAGCAGGAAGGTGTTTGATATTCGCGGCTTTTATAAGGGGATAAGGATTCGTCCGCACTCACCCCTGCCTTCTCCTTCCTCAGCCCATCCATTCTAGAGCTCCAGCGCCCAAGCCCTAGCTTCCTCCTCCTCAGAAAACACTCCAACCATGTCTTGATCCGGAGCTGGTGGCAAGTGGATGGCTTCTTCTATCAAGAAGAAAGACATCAAGGAGCTTCGAGAGGCCAGATACCTGGCCAAGGAGATCGTTCACCATCTCTCAGCCGAAGGACAGATTGTCCCTACCCCAGAGCCCTATGAGAGTGTTGTATTTCTCGCACATTTCGTCCGTGGGCTGGGATTCCCTCTCCACCCGTTTGTCCACAGATTGATGTTTTACTACGGGCTGGACTTCCATGATATAGCCCCCAACTTTATCCTCAACATTTCGGCATTTATAGTCGTTTGCGAGGCCTTCCTCCGTATCCCGCCTCACTTCAGCCTATGGGTGAAGACTTTCAATGTAAAGCCGAAGGTGGTGATAGGCTAACTGGCAGAGTGCGGAGGCGCCATGGTGGGAAAGATGCCCAACATTACATGGCCCGAAGGCTCCTTTGTGGAGACGGTGAAGGGGTGGCAGTCGGGGTGGTTCTACATCACTAAACCGCGCGACACCAACTGGGCGGTGGCCCCCAAATTTCAATCCGTAGCTCCGTTGCGGCTCACATCTTTGCAAGAGAAGGGCCTTGCCTGGGGCTCCTCGAGCGAGCTGACTAGGCTCCAGACATGCATTCAGAACATGATAACCAAGAGGATCAAACTCGTCCACGTGATCTAGATTTTTGCTAATTCGCCAAATCCTTCCGTGCCAACGCCGGACTTGCTATTTGTGGGAGTTTGATCCGGCCAAGCACCAGATGCTACTAGAGCTCTTCAGCATAACACACAAAGATATCTGGAAAGTGCTCTTCAAGGCCGGCGAGACACCACTGCCCACGACCGAAGATCGTGGGCTCAGCTTAAAGCGCCAGGGAAATTCGGTAAGTTCTTTCATGTATTCAAGGTATAGCCTTTACAAGAATATTTTCGGAAGGAGTCTAAGCCTTCCTATCAATTTTCAGGCCTGGATCGACATAGCGGGGTGGATTAATTGTCCAGCTCCACTTCCCGAAGATGAGGAAACTCTACTCCTAACGAAGATGATATTTCCGGCACCTTATGATGTGCCGGAGAAGAAGGACAAGAAGACGACCAAAGGGAGCAGGAGTGGCCTTCGCCGAAAGGGTGCTTCGGACATGTCGTCCGAAGCCGAGACTGACTCTTCGGTCGCCGTAGACGACAGTGAGAAGGAAGAAGAAGGCGGCTTCCCCCCGGAGGGGGGAAAGAAGAAAAGAGAGGCCTCCACTAATCTAGAGGCGAAGGCGCCCAAGAGGGGGAAGGGCTCCCTTGCGGATAACTCCACATGGGATGTCGAAGGCAGTCCGGATCGAATGCTCCGGTCCAAGCCTCGGGCTGCCTCGTAAGTACCAAACCCGTACGCACCTCCCAATACCCGTCCTTTCCAGTTTATAATATTAATATGTTTAAACTAGGCCATTATAGTCCGGCCCGCGATGGCTCCCCGCGATCCTCGATAGAGGGTTCGCTAGACTCAAAGGAGATGGCTAGCATGTCTCCGCCGCCCGCTCATTCACCCATGGGTGATGACGAGGTGGCGTCCCAAATGACCTTCCCAGAACGGAGGGAGATTCTAGAAATAGTTAAGGTGGCGCCCCAGGATGACTCCTCGGCTGCCGGACACATGAGGGGAAAGGCCCCCATGGGGACTGGCAATGGGGGCCAAGTTCCCATTGGCCCTCAGCCGGATACCATTCTGGAGACCTACACGGCTCCGTAGTCCAGCGAACTGCCTTCTCCAAAAGGAGGAGGTGTGCCTATTCCACCGGTGACCTCTGTCCAACCAGAGGTACCAGATAATCTGCTGGAAGTGCTGCGAGGTGACTCCATTGTGGATGAGCACCATGTCCTTATGGGTATGGTGATCGAAAAGGTTCAGTCTGCCAAAAGCAGACTGACCGAGGCCTGCACTAGCCTTTTAACAGGCTTTGAGGTAACAATTGTAGAAAACATATCACAATGTGGATAGTAGCCCATGATGCTCTGTTCGGTGTCCGGAAAGGAAAAGCCGAACAGGGGATCAAAATAATTTTCGCAGGAGTCTACCATAATATTTCTATGTGAATAAGCAGGCATCGCTGCTGGCTGCTGCCGCTCACATTGCGGAGGTCTCCGGACTGAAGCAGAACCTGGAGCGGGCCGAGGAAGAGCTCGGCCTCATGAAGAAGCGGCTGGAGGATAGCAAAGGTATGTAGTAACCTGTGTGTATGTTTTAGGAAGGATGAATGGTCCGTGCTGACTAAAGTGCCATGAACTTTATTAGGGGCCACGACCGAGGTGGCGGCCCTCAAGAAAGCATTAGAGAAGGCCAAGGACAAAGCGGCCAAGGAACACGCCGCGCGAGAGAAGCACGAGGCCCGGGTCGGCAAGGTTCGACAAGGGCTCCAGGACGCCGTCAAGAAGTGCGATTCCTTGGAGTGTGATTCCAAGATGCAAGCGTATGAACTTGTGAAGGCCCTCCAGAGCACGCAAGAGGCTCGAGCCGAAGCCTAGAGCACCCTTTAGGAAATCCAGGCGGCCCATAAGATCACGGCGGGTAAGGCTTTCATTATGCAAAGCAAGTCTGTGAAGGAAGCGTTCCTTTTACTTACCTAAATTTGGAGATCTCTAGGGGCGTTTACGGATTTGCCGCACAGCGTATCAGACGCTGCCGAGTTCTATCGCGCAAGGGAAGGGAGTTCTATGGAGAAGATGTTCTGGTCTCAATATCTTGTGCCCGAACATCCGATGTCCTTCAGCGACCAGCTGAAACAGTAGGTCGAGCTGCACAAGGCGGTCGAGCTAGTCATGAAGGAGCTGATAGTCCGACTATGGCCTTCCACGCCGATACCTAGCAGCCACTTTGGACTTGTGAAGTAGCTTGTTGATGCCTGGCCCCGACTTGAGGTTATAAAGCGGTCGGTCTGTATCGAAGGTGCACGGATGGCCTTTGCCCGTGTCAAAACGCATTGGGCGAAGATGGATGCCAAGAAGCTAATGACCGAGGGGCCACCTGAGGGAAAGGAGCACTGCCTACCCGAGTTGTATTTTGATGGTGTCCTGGAGGGATCCCGCATTGTTGCGGATCACTGTGCGAAAGACACTATCTTTGAATGAATGTATGCGATCTCCCTGTGCCTTGTATGATGAAACAAAGTGTCTTATGCAATATAATGCTTATTATGTTTTTAAATTTTTACTTCTTGTGCGGCCGTGTTGCATGAAATCTGAGGGTTAACCAGTCGTCGGCTTCTGCCCCCATGTAGGTAGTACGGGGGTGTTCGGGATGGAATCTAAACAATCTTGATCCAATTAGATGGTCCTTGAAGGAGTTGTTTAGCGCAACGAACCAGGGAACCAGACTATGCGGCTATAATGCCCTCACTTAGCCATAGGAGTGCGACAATAAAAACATGGGCGCAGCCCCTAGTATCCGAACTAGAGTGCTAGAAGCGTCTGATCAGGAAGTACCAATCCTTCGCGTAGTGCGGAAGAAATCTCCAACGATTTGCAACCTCCAAACAACTGACCGGCTCTCGCCACATCTTGAAAGTCAGTTTTCGGCTTTCTCTGCTGAAGTGCTCCTTTGGATAAACAAAGGCACACTCGCAGTAGTTCTCGCTTTACTACCTTAGCTGATATAGCGGAATGTAAGGTAGCAAGCACAGGAGCCGGACAACCCAACTATTGACCAAAGACATGATTCGGAGCCAAAGCATATAATGTTAAATTCAAGGTGCCGAACTATACTTATAAAAAGTGTTTGGACTTTTGTTGCCGTAATGTGGGGAGCTATGAAGGCCCTGACAAACATCGAGCGTACCAAAGTGTACAGGTGCTACCTGATAGGCTTATCCATAGGGGAGCTGAAAAAAGGAAAGAAAACAGAAAAGGTACGAAGGTTAAAAGCTGGAGTCCTACAGCTACAGCCGCAAACTGTTCTCATTGTAATTTAATTTGTACGTCAAAGCACATTGATACAGGTAGTGCGATAAGCAACAGGCTATTTGACATGCCGAAACCAAGGAAGAGCTGCATGTGGGTCCTGAAAAACAGGTAAAGTTATCGTTAACGGAATCACCTAAAAAGTCCCCCATATGTCTGCGTTTCTCGCCATCTTGGTGTGTTTATCCTTTAAGAGGACCGATGACCAGACCATCAGATGGTGCCTGTGGGATTGTGACCTGAAAAGGAAAGAAGTAAAAGTGGAAGTATGTGTGTACCCGATGTCGGTTGAGCCATACAACGGACCACAAGCTAGCTATGCCTTCGTCGATGCCCATGGGATTTTGAGTGCATAGTTATGTATGCGCGACATGAATGCCACCACTTGATCAGAACTGCGACAGAGGATAGATTGCTAGTCAAGCTCCTGATGAGCCGAGCTCTCCTGCTACAGAGTAGTTCGGACCCTCTTAACGATGTCCGTGGGCACGGCAGCCGAATTAATGTTCTGCTTGAGAAGGCCTCTTTGTACTTCTCCTGCTAAGGCAGTTGTGTGCTCTTCTGTACGGAGGGACTGTTCCGTATTTCTATTGACTGTTATGACGCCGCGTGGACCGGGCATCTTGAGCTTGAGATAATCATAGTGTGGTACTACGTTGAATCGAGCGAATGCAGTTCGTCCGAGCAGTGCGTGATAGCCGCTGCGAAAGGGGATGATATCAAAGATTAACTCCTCGCTTCAGAAGTTGTCCGGAGGTCCGAAGACAACCTCTATTGTAGTTGAGCCCGTACAGTGGGCCTCTACACCTGGTATGGCTCCTTTGAAGGTAGTCCGGGTGGTCTTGATCCAAGACGGGTTAATGCCCATTTTTTGCGCTGTCTCCTAATAGAGCAGATATAGGCTACTACCTCCATCCATAAGGACGCAAGTCAGGTGGAACCTGTCAATTATTGTGTCTAGGACCAGTGCGGCTAAGCCACCATGACGGATACTGGGCGGATGATCCCGTCGATCAAAAGTGATCGGGCATGAGGACCATGGATTAAATTTTGGGGCGACTGGCTCTATCGCGTAGACGTCCCTGAGCACATGCTTGCGCTCCCTCTTGGGGATGTGGGTAGCGTATATCATGTTCACCGTTTTAACCTGAGGGGGAACTTCTTCTATCCCCCTATGTTCGGTTGCTGGGGCTCTTTGTCATCGTCCTCGCTTTGCGATACCTTTTCCCTGTTTTCGGCGTTTAATTTGCCGGCCTGTTTAAAAACCCATTAATCTCTATTTGTATGATTGGGTGGTTTGTCTGCGGTGCCATGAATATAGCACGGACGATCAAGTATGCGGTCCAAGTTGGATGGGTCTGAATTCTTCTCTTGGAACGGCTTCTTCCGCTCACCGGACTTAGAGCCCCTGAATCCGGCATGGACTGTCGTGTCCTCCGTGTTATCACTGTTGTTTCGACGCTTGTATCTATTGCGTCAAGACTTGTCTTTGCTAGTTTTAGCTTCAGGGGTGCCTGCGTCGCTTGCATTGTTTTTGCTACGGGCCAACTAGCTGTCCTCGCCTGCACAAAAGCAGGTTATGAGTGCCGTGAGGCCTGCTAGGGCTTTTCTTGGCCGAGGTGGAGAGCGAGCCATTCGTTGCGGATGTTGTGTTTGAAGGCTGCTAGGGCTTCGGCATCTGGACAATCGACGATTTGGTTCTTTTTAGTTAAGAACCTAGTCCAGAATTTCCTGGCAGACTCTCCGGGCTGTTGAACTATATGGCTTAAGTCATCAGCGTCCGCAGGTCAAACATATGTACCTTGGAAGTTATCGAGGAAGGCCTCTTCCAACTCCTCCTAGCTGCCAATAGAATTTGCAGGCAGACTATTGAGCCAGTGCCAAGCTGGCCCCTTGAGTTTTAAAGGGAGGTATTTGATGTCGTGGATGTCATCGCCGCGGGCCATATGAATGTGGAGAATGAACTCTTCGATCCATACCGCGGGGCCCGTGGTTCCATCATATGATTCTATATTCACGGGTTTGAACCCTTCTGGGAATTCATGATCCAGGACCTCATCGGTGAAGCAATGAGGGTGTGAGACGCCTCTATATCAGGCCATATCGCGACGTAGCTCTGATGGAGTCCGTCTGCGGTTTTCAGCCCGCGCATGACTAAGTTTGTCACGTCCGAATAGGTGGCCGTCATCGCATGTCGAGGCACGTCCTCGTGATCCTAGATTGATCTAGCATGTCCTGCTTTATTGCTCAGGTTTTGCTGGAGGTCATATGTATGACCGTGGGCTAATTTACCTCTACCTATGCGCTGAGGCAGGGCTGGCTGGTGTTCGGCGTGAGTTGCTGTTTTGTCTCGACCACGTGGTGGTCGGTCAGCCGCATTGTACGATGGAGGTATGTAATTCGGCGCCTCCTCGTCAAACTGAGGTAGCAATTTGCGCTTTGGGTAGCTTTTGGTTGGGCGCTTGAGGCCGTACTCTTTGTGTTGGGAATATAACTTTTAGGTATGACCCGCCCAGGAGGGGCCGGGTCAACCCTAATGGCGGGTTGTTAAGAGAAGCCCAGTAATATTCAAGGTGATAGTTTATTAAGAATTGTAGAAGGCCTAAGCCCAGAGGTGGCTTAAGGCCCAATAGTATACACCGCCATATGTAAAGAAAGACTTGTAAAGAAAGGCACATAAAAGAAGACACCGAGCCGGACACGTTTTATGAGCCGGCCGGGACTCTGTAGGCCGCTTGGCGTCAACCCGTGTATATAAGGGGACGACCCGATGGTGGCTTAGGACAAGAAACAACAGATCGATAGCCAAGCTAGCGGATTCGCTCCTTGGTCATCGAAACCTAGCAATACAACATCAACTAGACTAGGCCTTACCTTCATCGTAAGGGGTCGGACCAGTATAAACCTCTTGTGTCCTTTGTCCCGATTAACCCCTTTAAGCTTCCTAGTTGCGATGGCCCTACGACTAAGTCCTTTCGCTAGAACATCTTCCGTGACAAATCCATGATAGTTGGCGCCCACCATGGGGCCAACGCGCGGTGGATTTGAGTTCTTGAAGGGTAACTTCGAAGGGCTCAAGGGATTCGCTGTGGGCCAGATGACCAAGAGTCGCCGCGGCAAGCTCCACATCGACGATGAAGGCTGGGGCCCCGACGCCGGCTCGCTTGAGTACGGGTACCGGGTCCCCTTCGGCGGAATCCATGTCTTCATCGGCCGGATCGGTGAGTCAGGCCCTGAGCTAGACATCTGCACCAACCTCATCGAGATGGCTCAGCGCGCGACACCCGCCTGGGCTCAACTAGCAACACGGTGGGCCTTCGTGGGTTGCATCCATGGAGGAGAATTTTCTGAAGGATCGATAGACGGTGGTGAGATGGCCGTTTGCTCTGATGGTACGTTGTCCACAAGCGAGACAGATTCTTTGTATCAGCTACAAGATGGTGTGCTTGGGGGATGTTCCGATGGCAGTAGTATTCCGGACCCCTCTGAGCCGCCGAATCGAGCCGGAGTCTTCATGGCTGGCACACAACCCGGGTAGAATTCTACAGCTGCGGCAGCAATAACCACCGGGTCGGCAGCGGCCGGATCAGGAGACCACGCGCACCCCTTGGCTCAGGTATTAATGGACCTCATGCATAAGATGACGGCTCTGTTGACTGCTGTGGTTGAGCCGGTGGATAAGGCTCAGCATGACACGGAGGTGGCATGACTACGTGAAGAGGTGGCACAAGCCAAGGAAAATTTAGTAGCGGAAGATGTTGATACGTCTCCAACGTATCTATAATTTTTGATTGCTCCATGCTATATTATTTACTGTTTTGAATGTTTATGGGCTTTATTATACACTTTTATATCATTTTGGGACTAACCTATTAACCCAGAGCCCAGTGCCAGTTTCTGTTTTTACCCTGTTTTAGGGTTTCGAAGAAAAGGAAGACCAAACGGCGTCCAATTGACCTGAAACTTCACAGAACTCATTTTTGGAAGGAAAGAAGCCAAGAAGACTTGGAGTGCACGTCGGGGGATCTGCGAGGAGGTCACGAGGCAGGGGGCGCGCCCACCACCCCTGGGCGCACCCTCCACCCTCGTGGGCCCCTCGTGGCCCCCCTGACATACTTCTTCCACCTATATATCTCCATATACCCTAAAAACATCCGGGAGCACAATAGATCTGGAGTTCCGCCGCCAGAAGCCTCCGTAGCCACCGAAAGCCAATCAAGACTCGTTCCGGCACCCTGCCGGAGGGGGCAATCCCTGTCCGGTGGCCATCTTCACCATCCCGGTGCTCTCCATGACAAGGAGGGAGTAGTTCTCCCTCGGGGCTGAGGGTATGTACCAGTAGCTATATGTTTGATCTCTCTCACTCTCTCGTGTTCTTGAGGTGATACGATCTTGATGTATCGCGAGCTTTGCTATTATATTTGGATCCTATGATGTTTCTTCCCCCTCTACTCTCTTGTAATGAATTGAGTTTCCCCTTTGAAGTTATCTTATCGGATTGAGTCTTTAAAGATTTGAGAACACTTGATGTATATCTTGCCATGGATATCTGTGGTGACAATGAGATATCACGTCATTCACTTGATGTATGTTTTGGTGATCAACTTGCGGGTTCCGCCCATGAACCTATGCATAGGGGTTGGCACATGTTTTCGTCGTGATTCTCCGGTAGAAACTTTGGGGCACTCTTTGAGGTCCTTTGTGTTGGTTGAATAGATGAATCTGAGATTGTGTGATGCATATCGTATAATCATACCCACGGATACTTGAGGTGACATTGGAGTATCTAGGTGACATTAGGGTTTTGGTTGATTTGTGTCTTAAGGTGTTATTCTAGTACGAACTCTAGGACTGCTTGTGACAGTTATAGGAATAGTCCAACGGATTGATTGGAAAGAATAACTTTGAGGTGGTTTCGTACCCTACCATAATCTCTTCGTTCGTTCTCCGCTATTAGTGACTTTGGAGTGACTCTTTTTTGCATGTTGAGGGATAGTTATGTGATCCGATTATGTTAGTATAGTTGAGGGAACTTCCACTTGCGAAAGTATGAACCCTAGGCCGTATTTCCACACATTGCAATATCGTTTACGCTCACTTTTATCATTAGTTACCTTGCTGTTTTTATAATTTCAGATTACAAATACCTTTATCTACTATCCATATTGCACTTGTATCGCCATCTCTTCGTCGAACTAGTGCACCTATACAATTTACCATTGTATTGGGTGTGTTGGGGACACAAGAGACTCTTTGTTATTTGGTTGCAGTGTTGCTTGAGAGAGACCATCTTCATCCTACGCCTCCTACGGATTGATAAACCTTAGGTCATCCACTTGAGGGAAATTTGCTACTTTCCTACAAACCTCTGCACTTGGAGGCCCAACAACGTCTACAAGAAGAAGGTTTTGTAGTAGATATCAAGCTCTTTTCTGGCGTCGTTGCCGGGGAGGTGAGTGCTTGAAGGTATATCTTTAGATCTTGCAATCGGGTCTTTTAGTTTCTTGTTTTATCACTAGTTTAGTTTACACAAGAAAACTATAAAAAAATGGAATTGAGTTTGTCTCATACGCTTGAACTTTTTAATATCTTTCGTGAGTATGATGGAAAGGAAAATTGTGCTCAAGTGCTAGAAGAAGAATGCATTAGAATGTTTGGAACTAAATATTTGAATGATGATCATGATTGCAATGTTGTTAGTACGAATTCTTTGAATATCCATGACACTAATGATGATTGCACTAGTTATGATGAAAATGTCTCCTATAAACATGTCAATTTTTGTGGAGTGCATTGGGTTTGTAATTACACACCAAATAGGGAAGACAGATATTGCAAGAGGCATAAGTACTTAGAAACTAAATTGTTGCAAGAAAGTCTTGATGATTGAGCTGAAAAATTCAATATTTTCCGTGCCCCTTATGAACTTTGCAATGAACATGGTCATTTAAATCTCCAATGCAAATTGTTTCATGACCGAATCGTATCCAAAAATTGTGATAATTTGATTACCCTTGAGCATCATAAAGAGCTTAGTCTTCTTTTGGGGTATGAGGAAATGAAATGTATAACTGAGGGTATTCCAAAGTTTAATCTTGATAAACTTCTTGGATTTGATCTAGAGGAAATTTATATGTATTGTGCGGTGAATTGTATTGAAAATCCTTATATTGCCAACTACATAAAGAAAAGAAAACAAATAGAAGATGAAGAGAATACTAATGAAAGGGAAGAGACTTCCCAATATCCTCCTATTATTTCTTATGATGAATCTGGTAACGAGGAGGAGTCTCCTATTCAACCAATCTCATTAATAAGGAGCTCCAAAAAGAGGATTGAACCCACACATGATGTGGTGAAGAAGAAGAAAAGAAAAAGGAAGAGAGGTAAAAAGATATTTATCTCAAATAATGCTGCTCCTATTACTATTGTGCCTCATGAAAATATAATTGTGGAAGATAATGATACTTCTTATGATCTTGAAAATCTTTTTGGCACTTGCTTGGAAGAATATGATAATTGCTATACTATTTGTGCTATCCATACTATTAATTATGAGAATGATTATGCCTATGATATGAAAAGGCCCAAGCTTGGGGATGCTATGTTTGATGAAGATGATGTTTTTGAGAATATATTTGCTGCAATTAATGTTTGTCCCAAGCTTGGGGAACCTATGATTAATGAAGATGATATTTTTAGTCTCCCATGTTTTGATATGCAAGTTTATAATGATGATAGCATGCCTCCTACTTATGATGATTATTATGATGATACTTATGCTATAAAAAGTAGTGATTATATTTATAAAACTTGTCATGATTATGATTACCCCTTTTCTGAACATTACTCTTTTAATGTGGAAACAATTTATAGTATTCAAGACTCTTATGATACTCCCACTATTCCGACTGAGAAGAAATTTGCTTATGTGGAGAGTAATAAAATTTCTATGCTTGTAGATCATGAAAAGAATGCTTTAAGTGCTGGTTATATTGTTGAATTCATTCATGATGCTAATGAAAATTATTATGAGGGAGGAACATATGCTTGTAGGAATTGCAATAATATCAAGTTTCCTCTCTATGTGCTTAAAGTTTTGAAGTTATGCTTGTTTTATCTTCCTATGCAAGTTGATTCTTGTTCCCACAAGTTATTTTCTCACAAAATCCCTATGCATAGGAAGTGGGTTAGGCTTAAATGTGCTAGTCATATTCTTCAAGGTGCTCTCTTTATGTTACAATTCTTATCTTTTATGTGAGCATCGTTGAAATCATCATGCCTAGCTAGGGGCGTTAAACGATAGCGCTTGTTGGGAGGCAACCCAACTTTATTTTTGTTCCTTGATTTTTTCTCCTGTTTAGTAACAAATAATTCATCTAGCCTCTGTTTAGATGTGGTTTTATGCTTTTAATTAGTGTTTGTGCCAAGTAGATCCTTTGGGAAGACTTGGGGAGAGTCTTGTTGATCATGCTGTAAAAAAACAGAAACTTTAGCGCTCACGAGAATTGCTGCCATTTTTATTTGAAGAGTTCTATTTAGTTAATTTTTTTGAAACTGATTAATAGATAAATTCCTCAGGTCCCGAAATTTATTTGAGAATTTTATGTGTTCTAGAAGTATACGTTTGATTCAGATTACGACAGACTGTTCTGTTTTTGACAGATTCTGTTTTTCATGTGTTGTTTACTTATTTTGATGAATCTATGGCTAGTAAAATAGTTTATAAACCATAGAGAATTTGGAATACAGTAGGTTTAACACCAATATAAATAAAGAATGAGTTCATTACAGTACCTTGAAGTGGTGTTTTATTTTCTTATACTAACGGAGCTTACGAGTTTTCTGTTAAGTTTTGTGTTGTGAAGTTTTCAAGTTTTGGGTAAGGGTTCGATGGACTATGGAATAAGGAGTGGCAAGAGCCTAAGCTTGGGGATAAGGCACCCCAAGGTAATATTCAAGGATAGCCAAGAGCCTAAGCTTGGGGATGCCCCGGAAGGCATCCCCTCTTTCGTCTTTGTTCATCGGTAACTTTACTTGGAGCTATATTTTTATTCGCCACATGATATGTGTTTTGCTTGGAGCTTCAATTTATTTTGTTAAGATTTTCTTTCTGTTATTTAGAACAATGTTTTGCATCTTTTATTTCAATAAAAGTGGCATTGGTAGCCTTTATTATGCCTATTTTAGAAGTCCACATGTTGCTGTTTGAAAACAGAAAGTTTACCGCTGTTGCAATAATTCTCTAGAAAAGTCAGAATGTGATAAAATTTTTAAACCTTTTGCATATTAAGCTATGATAAATTTACTACCGTGGGAATTTTCTTTCATAATTTTTGGAGCTAGGGAACTATGGATCGTGCTGCACTCTTTACAGACTGTCCTGTTTAGGCAGATTGCTGTTATGTTTGCATTGTTTGCGTATGTTTGCTTCTTTAATGATTCTATTTGATGATAGGACTATTAAATATGCAGAGGCATTTATTATGCAATGTTGAATAATAATTTTAGTGATTTGCTACAGTAGAGTATGATAAGGTTTTTGCAATGGTTTATACTAACTTATCTCACGAGTCCTTGTTGAGTTTTGTGTGGATGAAGCTTTTGAGATTTAGGGAGACCTTGATATGAGAGGAATTAAGGAGACACAAATGCTCAAGCTTGGGGTTTCCCAAGGCACCCCAAGATAATATTTCAAGAAGTCTCAAGCATCTAATCTTGGGTATGCCCCGGTTAGCATCCCACCTTTCTTCTTCAACAATTATCGGTTAGTATCGGTTGATCCTAAGCTTTTGCTTCTTCACATGATGTTTGCTATTCTTAGAATGTAATTTTATTTTGCTTTGCTTTCTGTTTGAATAAAATACCAAGATCTGAAATTATTAAATATTAGAGAGTCTTCACATAGTTGCATAATTATTCGACTACTCATTGATCTTCACTTATATCTTTCAGAGTAGTTTGTCATTTGCCCTAGTGCTCCACTTATATATTTTAGAGCATGGTGCTAGTTTTATTTTCAAGAAATAGATGAACTATCATGCTTCACATAGATTATTTTGAGAGTCTTAAATAGCATGGTAATTTTCTTAAATAATCCTAATATGCTAGGCATCCAAGATGGATATAATAAAAGCTTTCTTATGAGTGTGTTGAATACTATGAGAAGTTTGATGCTTGATGATTGTTTTGAGATATGGAGGTAATAATATCAAAGTCGTGCTAGTTGAGTAGTTGTGAAATTGAGAAATGCTTGTGTTAAAGTTTGCAAATCCCGTAGCATGCACGTATGGTAAACGTTGTGTAACAAATTTGAAACCTGAGGTGTTATTTGATTGTCCTCCTTATGAGTGGCGGTCGGGGACGAGCGATGGTCTTTTCCTACCAATCTATCCCCCTAGGAGCACGCGCGTAGTGCCGAGGTTTTTGATGACTTGTAGATTTTTGCAATAAGTATGTGAGTTCTTTATGACTAATGTTGAGTCCATGGATTATACGCACTCTCACCCTTCCATCCTTGCTAGCCTCTTCGGTACCGTGCATTGCCCTTTCTCACATTGAGAGTTGGCGCAAACTTCGCCGGTGCATCCAAACCCCGTGATATGATATGCTCTTTCACACATAAACCTCCTTATATCTTTCTCAAAACAGCCAGCATACCTACCTATTATGGCATTTCCATAGCCATTCCGAGATATATTGCCATGCAACTTTCCATCATTCCGTTCATCATGACACATTCATCATTGTCATAATGCTTAGCATGATCATGTAGTTGACATAGTATTTGTGGCAAAGCCACCGTTCATAATTCTTTCATACATGTCACTCTTGGTTCATTGCATATCCCGGTACACCGCCGGAGGCATTCATATAGAGTCATCCTTGTTCTAGTATCGAGTTGTAATCATTGAGTTGTAAATAAATAGAAGTGTGATGATCATCATTATTAGAACATTGTCCCAAGTGAGGAATAAAAAAAGCGAAAGGCCATAAAAAAGAGAAGGCCCAAAAAAGAAAAGAAAAGAGAAAGTCCATAAAAAAGAGAAGGCCCAAAAAAAGAAAAGAGAAAGGCCATAAAAAAAGAGAAGGCCCAAAAAATGAGAAAAAAGAGAGAAGGGACAATGCTACTATCCTTTGCCACACTTGTGCTTCAAAGTAGTACCATAATCTTCATGATAGAGAGTCTATTGTTTTGTCACTTTCATATACTAGTGGGAATTTTCATTATAAGAACTTGGCTTGTATATTCCAGCAATGGGCCTCCTCAAGTTCCCTAGGTCTTCGTGAGCGAGCAAGTTGGATGCACACCCACTAGTTTCTTTTGTTGAGCTTTCATACATTTATAGCTCTAGTGCATCCGTTGCATGGCAATCCCTACTCCTTGCATTAACATCAATCGGTGGGCATCTCCATAGCCCATTGATTAGCCTCGTTGATGTGAGACTTTCTCCTTTTTTGTCTTCTCCACATAACCCCCTCATTATATTCTATTCCATGCATAGTGCTATGTCCATGGCTCGCGCTCATGTATTGCATGAAAGTTTATGAGTTTGAGATTACTAAAGTATGAAACAATTGCTTGGCTTGACATCGGGGTTGTGCATGATGAGAGCATTCTTGTGTGACCAAAATGAAACATGACTAAACTATATGATTTTGTAGGGATAAACTTTCTTTGGCCATGTTATTTTGAGAAGACACAATTGCTTAGTTAGTATGCTTGAAGTATTATCATTTCTATGTCAATATGAACTTTTGTCATGAATCTTTTGGATCTAAATATTCATAACACAATTAAGAAGAATCACATTGAAATTATGCCAAGTAGCACTCCGCATCTAAAATTCTGTTTTTATCATTTACCTACTTGAGGACGAGCAGGAATTAAGCTTGGGGATGCTGATACGTCTCCAACGTATCTCTAATTTTTGATTGCTCCATGCTATATTATTTACTGTTTTGAATGTTTATGGGCTTTATTATACACTTATATCATTTTTGGGACTAACCTATTAACCCAAAGCCCAGTGCCAGTTTCTGTTTTTACCCTGTTTTAGGGTTTCGAAGAAAAGGAAAACCAAACGGAGTCCAATTGACCTGAAACTTCACAGAACTCATTTTTGGAAGGAAAGAAGCCCAGAAGACTTGGAGTGCATGTCGGGGGATCTATGAGGAGGTCCCGAGGCAGGGGGGCGCGCCCACCCCCCTGGGCGTGCCCTCCACCCTCATGGGCCCCCCTGACGTACTTCTTCTGCCTATATATCTCCATATACCCTAAAAACATCTGGGAGCACAATAGATCGGGAGTTCCGCCGCTAGAAGCCTCCGTAGCCACCAAAAGCCAATCTAGACCCGTTCCGGCACCCTACCGGAGGGGGCAATCCCTCTCCGGTGGCCATCTTCATCATCCCGGTGCTCTCCATGACGAGGAGGGAGTAGTTCTCCCTCGGGGCTAAGGGTATGTACCAGTAGCTATGTGTTTTATCTCTCTCTCTCTCTCGTGTTCTTGAGGTGATACGATCTTGATGTATCGCGAGCTTTGCTATTATATTTGGATCCTATGATGTTTCTTCCCCCTCTACTCTCTTGTAATGAATTGAGTTTCCCCTTTGAAGTTATCTTATCGGATTGAGTCTTTAAAGATTTGAGAACACTTGATGTATGTCTTGTCGTGGATATCTGATGGTGATCAACTTGCGGGTTCCGCCCATGAACCTATGCATAGGGGTTGGCACACGTTTTCGTAGTGATTCTACAGTACAAACTTTGGGGCACTCTTTGAGGTCCTTTGTGTTGGTTGAATAGATGAATCTGAGATTGTGTGATGCATATCGTATAATCATACCCACGGATACTTCAGGTGACATTGGAGTATCTAGGTGACATTAGGGTTTTGGTTGATTTGTGTCTTAAGGTGTTATTCTAGTACGAACTCTAGGACTGTTTGTGACACTTATAGGAATAGTCCAACGGATTGATTGGACAAAATAACTTTTAGGTGGTTTCGTACCCTACCATAATCTCTTCGTTCGTTCTCCGCTATTAGTGACTTTGGGGTGACTCTTTGTTGCATGTTGAGGGATAGTTATGTGATCCGATTATGTTAGTATTGTTGAGGGAACTTGCACTTGCGAAAGTATGAACCCTAGGCCTTATTTCCACACATTGCAATACTGTTTACGCTCACTTTTATCCTTAGTTACCTTGCTGTTTTTATAATTTCAGATTACAAATACCTTTATCTACTATCCATATTGCACTTGTATGACCATCTCTTCGCCGAACTAGTGCACCTATACAATTTACCATTGTATTGGGTGTGTTGGGGACACAAGAGACTCTTTGTTATTTGGTTGCAGGGTTGCTTGAGAGAGACCATCTTCATCCTACGCCTCCTACGGATTGATAAACCTTAGGTTATCCACTTGAGGGAAATTTGCTATTGTCCTACAAACCTCTGCACTTGGAGGCCCAACAACGTCTACAAGAAGAAGGTTGTGTAGTAGACATCAGATGTCAGGATGGCCGTAGAACGGGCGGCTTTGGATGCACGTGCTCAGCAGCTTCAAGCGGAGACTTTCCGGCTCTCGGTGGATCTGAACGCGTCAAACGAGGTCATGAGGAGAAGACACTAAAAAACTCAATCACGTCTGCCTCTAACTTATGATCCTAGGAACCTTTTCCACACACCCGGGGCCGGTCCCAGCAACCCGCAGGAGGCAAACCAGATCACAATACCCGGGACGGGGGAGCTGGTTCAGCCGAGGGCCATGGAACCACCCCATCTGAATATTGCTCCGCCTCATTACACGCCAGTACCACTGGGTCACTTCTCTAACCCTTTGGAGAATTTAATTGTTGCGTCGGCTCGTCTGGCGGCTCTCCCAATGGAAGGCGACTCTCCAACAGTGATCGAAATATGAAGGGTCGGAAAACTTCTTCAGACAGCCCTGGCACAGCAGGATGCGTACTCTTATAGTTGAGATAGAATCCATTGAACCCCTCGCTTGAGCCGGAGCCCGAGCTATAGCAGGAATATGGACTCAGCGGCTATGTCAAGCAATGCCCAACGCCGTAACCAACCGCGCAGGAATGACCCAGCGCAGGATGGAGCCTTTACCTTGGTGGATCAGGAGAGGATCCGTCAGGAGGCTGAGCGGGCAGTTCAACTGGCAGCTGAGTTGGCAGCTCATCAGGCTTTTCCAGTTTATCCAGCATCCTCTGTTGAGGCAGGAGTGGCCACAAGGACAGGAGGTGTCCCTTGCCTAGTACAGGCTCTACGTAATGAGCGCTTGCCAAAAGATTTTAAGGGGCCTCATAAGGTGCCTAAATAAACGTCTGACTTGCAGCCTGGAGCATGGATTGAAAGTTATGAGATGGCGATGGAGCTATTGGAGGTCAGCGATGCAGCAATGGCTAAATATTTCACTATGATGCCGGATGGAACAGCTCGCACTTGGTTGAAAGGGTTGCCGCCCAACTCCATCGGCTCATGGGCAGAGTTAAAAGCCCGGTTCATTCAGAACTTCAAGGATAGATGTAAGCAACCTGTGTCAATCGTGGACTTGACTAACTGTAAGCAAGAGGAAGGTGAGTCCATGACCCATTGGGTGCGCTAGGTCAAGAAGATAATACATTCATCTAATAAGATGGATGCCGGCTCTGCGGTCTTAATGTTGGAGAAAAATTGGCGTTTTGAACCTCTGAAGCAGAAGCTGGGGCGGCTCAATTGTGATTATCATGACATGGGCCAGTTGATGGCGGCTCTGGTCAAATATGCTGATTCAGATAGTACTAAGGATCCCATGTCCGATGAAGAGAAGGAAGGGAAGGGAAAAAAGAACGGCAATGGCAAGGGTCACCGGCATAACCCGGCGAATCAAGGAGGTCATAAACGTAAGGCTGACGAGTTTGTGGCTAACACCAGTACACAGGGCAACAACCAACGGCGCAAGGGGAGGCCACCTACTCGGTCCGGCGGGTCAGGTCCCACCCTTGAGCAACTACTGAATGAACCCTGTCCAAGACACGGCACCCGGGAGAAGCCATCTACCCATCTGTGGAAGGACTGTACGATCATGAAGGCGTTTAAAAATTCCAACATGTTCGATGGTAACCATGGACATGGCAGCGGTTCAGGCGGTGGCGTCTTTCATGGCCCGGGCGCCGGCTCAGGCGGAGGCGGTTTTCACGGCCAGGGCCATCCGAGTAACCAAGGTGGTTATAATCAACAATCCGGCCAAAGTGATCAACAGCAACAACAACAGCAGTCCGGGTATCAGAGTAACCAAAACAGCTGAACAGTGGGAAGTACCACGTATTTACCACTAGTTTGTGCAAGAGGGACCAGAAACTTCACAAGAGGGTCGTAAACGTTGTTGAGCCGGCGGTTCCACGTTATTTGAGATGGTCAGAACAACCTATTGTGTGGAGTAGGGAGGATTGCCCTCCCCGGGTTGATAATCGGGGTCACATGGCTTTGGTAGTGGCGCCTCAGGTTGGTTGATATAAGTTTACTAAGATACTCATGGATGGAGGCAGTAGCATCAACATCCTCTATTATGAGACGTTTCGTCGCATGGGGTTGACTGACAAGAGTCTTAGACAATCCAACACTATTTTTCATGGTGTTGTACCTGGTAAGTCGGCATAACCAGTTGGTAAGATTGAGCTGTAAGTGGCCTTTGGGGATGAATATGATTCTAGGGCTGAGAAGTTAAATTTTGAAGTGGTTAAGATCAAAATCCCATATCATGCCCTGTTTGGATGGCCGGCTTACGCCAAGTTCATGGCTCGGTCGTGTTATGTGTATCTGCAGCTCAAGATGTTCATGGCTCAGCCCTAGAATGTGAAGAAGGTGACACTGCTTATGCTGTGTCTGTTTGTGCAATAGAGGAATTAAAGTTTTATAAAGATAACGTTGACCCGACAGACATGACGTCTTTGAAGAAGCCAACTACGGAGCATGAACCGGTGTTGAAATTCAAATTAGCTGATGACACCAAGATGGTTGATTTTGTGCCTGGCAACTCATCCAAACAGTTCATTATCAGTGCTAACTTCGATCCAAAATAGGAAAGCGCGATCATCGAGTTCATCCGTGAGAACCGGTACATCTTTGCATGGAAGCCTTCTAACATGCCGGGTGTCCCGAGAGAACTCGCTGAGCACACTCTCAATATTGATCCGAAATTTAGGACGGTCTGGCAGTTGCTTCGACGGTTTAACGAGGAAAGGCGCAAAGCTATTGGAGAAGAGGTGGCACGGCTCTTGGAGGCCGGGTTCATTGTTGAAGGTTTTCACCCGGAGTGGTAGGCTAACTCGGTGCTTGTGCTTAAAAAGAACGGCACCTGGCGCATGTGTGTGGATTACACAGATTTGAACAAAGCTTGTCCGGCTGATCCTTTTGCTCTCCCTCATATTGATCATATCATTGATGCTACGATGGGTTGCGAGCGGTTGAGTTTTTTGGATGCCTATTCGGGTTATCATCAGATCAAGATGGCAGTTAAGGACCAGGAGAAGACAACTTTCATCACTCCATTTGGAGCCTTCTGCTATGTGCTATGCCTTTTGGGCTTAAGAGTGCCCAGGCAACTTATCAATGATGTGTGCAGGATTGCCTTCACAATCAGATTGGGCGTAATGTTCATGCTTATGTGGATGATATAGTGGTGAAATCAAGAGAGAAGGAAACCTTGGTAACTGATCTGAAGGAGACCTTTGATAACCTCCGGGTCTACAAAATGATGGTTAACCCGGCTAAGTGTGTTTTTTGAGACCCAGCTGGCAAGCTCTTGGGTTTTTTGGTGTCTAACAGAGGTATTGAGGCTAACCCGAAGAAAATTAAGGCAATTACATCTCTGGCTAAACCGGCGTGCATCAATGACGTTCAGTGGTGGGCGGGTCGCATCGCAGCCTTAAGCCGATTCATAAGCCGGTTAGGCGAGAAGGCGATGCCTTTGTATCAAATGATGAAGAAGGCGGATGACTTTGTCTAGAGTGACGCTGCTAACTCTGCTTTTGAGGGTCTAAAGAAACAGCTCGCTGAGCCACCAATTCTTGCTGCTCCGGTTGTGGAAGAGCCGTTGTTTTTGTATGTGGCTGCTAACTCACGTGCTGTCAGTGTGGCCATTGTTGTGGAATGCAAGGAGGCTGGCAAGGAACATCTGGTCCAACAGCCGGTTTACTACGTCAGTGAGGTGCTCATTGAATCTAAGCAAAGATATTTACATTGGCAGAAGCTTGTTTATGTGGTGTTCATGGCAAGCCGGAAGCTCAAGCATTACTTTCAGGGTCACCCAATCGCTGTGGTTAGCTCTGCTCCTCTAGGAGACATTATTCAAAATAGAGAAGCCACAGGACGAGTCGCCAAGTGGGCTATTGAACTCGGGTCTCGTGGTCTGAAGTATGTGACACGTACTGCGATCAAATCTCAAGCGCTGGTTGACTTCATTAATGACTGGACAGAGTTGCAGATGCTAGAGGAGAAACCAGGAAACACATATTGGATGGTTCATTTTGATGGGTTCAGACAATTGGAAGGCTCGGGGGCTGGAGTTGTTTTAACTTCTCCTCAAGGTGACAAGTTTTGTTATGTGTTGCGATTGATGTTTCCTTGTACTAACAACGCAGCAGAATATGAAGCCTTGTTCCATGGTCTTCGAATGGCTAAAGAGATGAGTCTGAGCCGGGTACGGTGCCTTGCCGACTCCGATTTGGTGGCTCGGCAGGTGTCAGGCAGGTGGGATTCCAAGTATCCTCTCATGGCGGCTTATCGCCACGAGGTCGACACTATTGCGGGGCATTTTAAAGGTTATCAAGTGGAACACATTGACCGCAGAAAGAACGAAGCAGCCGATGCCTTAAGCCGGTTGGGATCTCAACGTAAGCCGGTGCCACCTAACACGTTTTTGGATGTTTTACATAACCCGTCTGTTAAGTTGCCTACAGAGGAAGATTTGGCCATTCCTGACCCAGAGGCATAGTTGGTGGAGGCTCTTCATGTCATTCTAGATTGGACAATACCGTTCTTGTCTTACATGACCCGGGGCGAGTTGCCAGAGGACAAGACCTTGGCCCGACAGATAACTCGGCGGTCCAAGTCAATGACAATTTCTGATAGTGAGTTGTATCATCGCAGCATCACTGGAGCGTTTCAACATTGTGTTTCTCCTGAAGAAGGTTAAGAAATTCTTCGTGAGATCCATGAAGGGCATTTTGGTCATCACACCGGGTCAAAGTCTCTTGTGTCCAAAGCTTTTCGTCATGGTTTTTACTGGCTAACGGCTCACGCTGATGCGAAGGAGCTGGTCAGTAGGTGTGATGGATGTCAAAAATTTGCACGACGAGCGCATGTACCGGCTCAAGAGTTGTGGATGATTCCAATCACTTGGCCTTTGCAGTTTGGGAGCTTGACATGGTTGGACCTTTCAAAAGGTCCAAAGATAAGAAGACACATCTTTTGGTGGCATTTGACAAATTCACAAAATGGGTTGAGGCAGAGCCAGTGAGCAAGTGTGATGCAGCCACGATGGTTCAGTTCATGAAAAAGGTGATTTTTCGCTTTGGTTTTCCACACAACATTATAACTGACAATGGCACTAATATGTCCAAAGGTGCTATGGAGGAGTTTTGTCAATGTGAGCATATCCGGCTTGATGTTTCGTCAGTAGCTCACCCCCAATCCAATGGTCAAGCTGAGAGAGCAAATCAGGAAATCTTAAAAGGTCTCAAGCCCCGGCTTATGGTTCCCTTACAATGGACGCCGGGTTGTTGGGTAGAGGAATTACCCTCAGTGTTGTGGAGTATCAATACCACTCCTAATAGGTCTATAAGTTATACACCTTTCTTCATGGTTTATGGAGCAGAAGCAGTTCTGCCTAGTGACATCCGTGATGACTCGCCTCGTGTGGCTTCTTACATTGAAGCTAATAATGAACAAGCCCGATAGGATGCACTTGACTTGTTAGATGAGGAGAGAGATTTGGCGGCAGCTCGATCAACAATTTATCAACAGGACCTGCGCCGTTATCACAGCCGTCGGGTTAAGTCCAGAACCTTTCAAGAAGGTGACCTAGTGCTCCGGCTCATCTAGGATCTGTCTGATGCACACAAATTACCCCCACCTTGGGAAGGACCCTCTATGGTCAACAAGAACTTAAACAACGGGTCATATTACCTCATTGACGTCCGAGAGCACAAAGACTCACGTAAGTCGGAGGAGGAGACCCGCCGGCCGTGGAACATTGCTCAGCTTCGGCCATACTATAGTTAAGCCACCGGCTCTTGTCATATACATACTTTGACGTTGTATATATTATGATAAGTAATAAAGCAGGACCTCTGTCCTTTTCCCTTTCAATGATCATATATCTTTATTATTTTCATTATTTAAAATGACCAAAAGAGGGCTGATCGTATCCGCATCTAGCTTAACCCTTTTGGTCCGGCTCATGATCGTATTTGAATCTCGCCATAAACCTCATGGTTACTTGGGGGCTTCCTGCTCAAACATAGGTCGTATTCGAACCAAAGAGAACATAGCTGACGTAACCCTCTGGATCGGCTCAAAGCCAAACTCACTAGGGGGCTTCTTGATCGTATCTGAATCATAGCTTAACCCCTTTTGGGTCTGAGTTGGATTGTATTCGAATCAAGGTCGTTAAAAACCTCTCAAGGTCATTTGGGGGCTTCCTATTCAAACATAGGTCGTATTCGAACCAAGGAGAATATAGCTATCGGTACCCTCTTGATCGGCACAACGTCAGAGCCACTAGGGGCTATATGATCGTATTCAAATCTTAGCTTAACCCCTTTGGTCCAGTTTACTAATCATATTCGAATCAGAAGCCTCTAGTTTTTATTTAAATGTTTTGATTTACATTGTCTAAAGCCTAGTATTTTTGTTTTGCTGTTGTTTATCACCTCAAATCTAACTGTTAGTATGGGTTCAAATTAAACCGGCTCGGTTATTTGACAATGAGTTGCCAAGGCATAACAGTCATCAAGACATATGAAAGTATTGACTTCTACAAAAGATTGGGTTATCAACCTCATCATCCAGGTCAGGTAAACCGACAGTCCAGATTCAAAGAACACATGTATGACAGTGTCATTCAGGAACAGATTTCTCCATGTTTTTTCATCAATCAAAGGTTTTTAGCCTTGTTTATCTCACATCTGGTTCTGTCTTTTCCACTATGATAATTTCATAAGTCATATACCGGGTGTTTTGACCCGTCCAGTGCTAAACTGCCGGGCCAGCTCCTTCATTTTTTACACGAACAGAGTTAAAACATTGCAGATGTAATCACAGATGTGCTGCATATATATATTGACATCATTGGCAAAGAGTCATATGCAACATTTTATGCGCAATGGCATAGGCAAAACATGCAGTTTTCAAACTAATATATTACAAGGCTTTGAGAGCCCACAAGATGGTTATGACTCTCCCCTCGCCGGTTCACCGCCCTCTACTAGTTGGAAGCTGGGTTTGGACCAGTCAAAGCCGTTCAGAGCAATGAACTCCGCTTCACCGTCAATCATGTCGTTTGGGTCGACTCCCGGGGCAAAAGTGTGTTGGCGAACCGGCAGGATAAGATCTGTCACCTTGTAAGAGGGAGTCACCATCTTCTTATTCTCCATATCAAAACCCGGCTAATATTTGTCAACGTTGGTCTCCTCTCCAAGAATGGTAGCTTGAGGACGAACTCCCCTCACACAGGCAATAAAGTCATCTTGCTCAAATGGAGTCCCGTCTTCTGTAACGCCCCGGATGCAACTTTCCATAATTGTAACTCCGACTCTTGGTCTTTCCGGAGATGCGATATGAGTTTCCCTTTGTGGTTGGGTTTTTGTCTTAGTTTTGCATTTTGTTCATGTCATGCATTCCATATCTTGTCATCATGTGCATCGCATTTGCATACGTGTTCGTCTCCTGCATCCGAGCATTTTCCCCGTTGTCCATTTTGCAATCCGACACTCCTACGTCCTTAGGCACCCCCTTTTGCCTCTTTTCGTGGGCGGGTGTTAAACTTTCTCGAATTGGACCCATATTTTCCAAACGGCCTTGGTACACCACCGGTAAACCGCCTGTCAAATTTCGTGTCATTTGGAGTCCGTTTGATACTCCAACGGTTAATCGGGGAACCGCGAGGGCCTCATGTATGTTGCAGCCCAACACCCCTTCAAAACTGCCCAATAACCCATCTAAACCACTCCCATGTCCTCCGTCGTCAGATCACGATAGTGTGGGCGAAAACTACACTCCATTTGGACACTCCTATCTCACTCTAGATATATATATATATATGTGTGTGTGTGTGTGTGTGTGTGTGTGTGTGTGTGTGTGTGTGTGTGTGTGTGTCTTCCTCCGAAAATTCGCGCAGATGAAACCCTAGCGTCTTCCTCCTCACGCCGCTGGACATATCCGTCCACGCCAAACATATCCGCCGGCCACCTCACCCCGACCAATCACAAGCTGCCACATCACCCCGCCACAGCTCTCGTCCAACCACGCGCCGCCACGCGTCCCCGCCAGATCCCCACCGCGCCACGGCCCACGGAGCCCATCGGGGGACCGCGCGAGCCCGACCGCACCACCGCCCGGCCTGCCTGCTCGCCGGCGCTCCCGCCCGCCTGCTTGTCGGCGCTCTCGACCGCCGCCCTTCGCCATCGACCTCCGCCGCCTCTCAACCTTGCCGGCGACCTCCGTTGCCTGCCGTTGGGTCCCGTGCGCCGCCACCCGCGCAACCGTGCGCCGCCGCCGCCTCTTCGCCGGAGTGCCCAGCGCCACCTCGCCTGCTCCGCCAGCGCGCGCCTTCCCTGTGAGATCGCCGCCCCTCCCCGGACCCGCTCCTCGCCGGAGCCTCTCGTGGTGCCTTGTCGGAGTACGGGCGCCGCCGCCGTCGACCTCGCCCTTGTCGGAGACGTCGCCGGTCCAGATCCAGCCGATGTGGGATCAGATCCACCAGACCAGCTAACCAAATGCTGGCCCCGACCCGGATATCCTCGTCCTAGAACTGCTCCATCCCGCATAGACTTTCGCGGAGGTGAAAATTCCACCAAGTCCCAGATCTGTGAAATTTTATGCCTCTGTTCATCATGCCATAACTTCATGTGCGCTGCTCCGTTTTGTGCATATGTTATATCCAAATGTTCATCATGATGTGATCTTGATTTTGTTCCATTGTGTCATGCTTGTTTGAGTCCATCTTGATGCCCTAATCACTGATGCAAGAGTGCTATAAAATGTTTGCTCCTGTTACTTTTCAGTTTAGGGTGATTTGTCATTTTTGCCACATTTGTTGTGTGCATAATATGGTCATGAGCTCTACATGTATTTTGATCTATGCCATGCCATATTTACAGGGGTGCTTGCCATGTATTTTTTTGATCTTTGTGGTGACTAGCACAAGCATGCAAAGTAGCCTTCGTGTTCTTGCTGATTTCAGGATCTCGGGATTTTGGCTGTCTTTTGTCTGCTGTTATTTTGATGCCATGTAACCAGGTTGCTACAGTGAGATCCATGCTTTATTTGAGTTGCTTCAGTAAGGATGGTTTGGACATATGGTTATGTCTATCCATACATGCCCCTGTTTGCAATTATGGAGTGCCCTAGCATGTCTCAATCTTGCTCTACTTTTGCTATAAAATGTTTCTGGCAGATTGTTTACATGTTAATCAATTTTGCCATGGTTGTTGTAGTTGATCCATGCATGCTATGAACTTTCTATCGCCTTGCTTAGCTTCATAAACATGTCTTCTTTCTGATGCTATGCTTATCTTGTCATGCAATTCCTTGTGGTGAGTGAACCGAGCTCGTAAAGAGGCCTTCATAATTCTTATTGTGCCATGCTCTGTTTTCTGCTAAGCCTGAATCTGTTAATGAAACTTGCTATGTTTACATGGGTGCCATTATATCTTCTGTGCCTTTTTGGCTCTTTATCAGTAAGGGACTTTTGTTCTATGCTTTGAGTAGATTCATGACATGCATTTGTTTGCTATGATATGTTCCTATAGCATGTTGTTTCCTTGCTCTAAACATGACTTCCTGATGTTATTTCTGACATGTTAATATTTTCACTAAGTCTGTGATGCTGATATCTTTTGCACTTTTTCCATGCTTGTTTGAACCTGTTCTGGTGTGATTTAGCCGTAGCTCAGTGTTCATCTTTTGTCAAACATCTTGAGTAGATCACTGCCATGTGCTTTGTTGTTATGTTGGAGCGCAGTAGCTTAGTTTCTTGTTGCATTCTAGGTGGCATTGTGCTGTTAATCGTAGAATTGTGCCATCATTATTTTGCTTGCCATTTGCAAACCGTGCATCCGATTCTGGTGATCTTCATATTGATTTCGACCAAAATCATCTCATCTTTCCAGCGGCACACTTGGTTTGCCAAGTTGATGCCTTGTTCAATCTTTCCCTTCTAGAGCACGCATATGCATTGCATATCACATCCCCTCATGTCATGCCATGTTTTGCATCATGTTGCTTGTGCATTACATCGTGATTGATTGTTGGTCCTTTGCTTGTGTTCTTGCTTTGGGTAATGCCGTGAGACGAGTACGTGATCGAGGAACCCGTTGAGTACGCTTACGAAGATCAAGCTTTCGTCAACTCTGAGAACTTTGCAGGCAAGATGACCATACCCTCGAAATCACTTCTATCTTTGCTTGCTAGTTGCTCGCTCTACTGCTATGCCGTGATACCTACCACTTGCTTTATCATGCCTCCCATATTGCCATGTCAAGGCTCTAATCCACCTTTCCTAGCAAACCGTTGTTTGGCTATGTTACCGCTTTTGCTCAGCCCCTCTTATAGCGTTGCTAGTTGCAGGTGAAGATGGAGTTTGTTCCATGTTGGAACATGGTTATTGTTGGGATATATCAATATCTCTTATTTTAATTAATGCATCTATATACTTGGTAAAGGGTGGAAGGCTCGGCCTTATGCCTGGTGTTTTGTTCCACTCTTGCCGCCCTAGTTTTTGTCATACCAGTGTTATGTTCCTTGATTTTGCGTCCCTTACGCGGTTGGGTGTTATGGGAACCCCTTGATAGTTCACTTTGAATAAAACTCCTCCAGCAAGGCCCAACCTTGGTTTTACATTTGCCTAACAACCTATTACCCATCCCATTGGGTCGGCCAACCTGAGGGTCATCTTTATTTTAACCCCCGTGGGCCAGTTCTTCTCTAAGTGTTGGTCCGAATCGTGCAACCTGCAGGGCCACCTCGGGGCAACTTGAGGGCTGGTTTTACTTGTAGCTTGACCTATCTGGTGTGTCCTAAGAACGAGATACATGCGACTCCTATCGGGATTGTCGACACATCGAGCGGCTTTGCTGGAGTTGTTTTACCATTGTCGAAATGTCTTGTAACCAGGATTCCGAGACTGAGCGGGTCTTCCCGGGAGAAGGAATATCCTTCGTTGACCGTGAGAGCTTGTGATGGGCTAAGTTGGGACACCCCTGCAGGGTTTTGAACTTTCGAAAGTCGTGCCCGCGGTTATGGGCAGATGGGAATTTGTTAATGTCCGGCTGTAGAGAACTTGACACTTAACTTAACTAAAATGAATCAACCGCGTGTGTATCCATGATGGTCTCTTTTCTGTGGAGTTCGGGAAGAGAACACGGTCTCGTGTTATGCTTGGACATAAGTAGTTTTCAGGATCAGTTCTTGATCACTTCTATTTCACGACCATTGCGTTGCTTCTCTTCTCGCTCTTATTTGCGTATGTTAGCTACCAGATATGCTAGTGATTGCTGCAACTCCACCTCACTACCCTTTCCTACCCATAAGCTTAAATAGTCTTGATCTCGCGGGTGTGAGATTGCTGAGTCCTCGTGACTCACAAATACTTCCAAACAGTTGTAGGTGCCGATGATACCAGTGCAGATGGCGCAACCCAACTCAAGTGGGAGCTCGATGAACATCTTGATCATTGTTTTGTTTCGTTTCTCGTTGATCAGTAGTGGAGCCCAGTTGGGACGATCGGGGATCTAGCATTTGGGGTTGTCTTTATTTATGTTGGTTCCGTAGTCAGACCTTGATTGTATTCTGGATGATGTATGATATATTCATGTATTGTGTGAAGTGGTGGTTGCAAGCCAACTCTTTATCCCTTTCTTATTCAATACATGGGATGTGTAAGGATTATCCCTCTTGTGACATGCCTACCTTGCGGTTATGCCTCTAAGTCGTGCTCCGACATGTGGGAGATATAGCCGCATCGTGGGTGTTTCAAGTTGGTAATCAGATCCATCCCCGACTTAGGAGCCCCCCTGCTTGATCGAATCGCTGATGTTGTTATGTCTAGAACAAAATGTTTTGAGTCTTAGGATTATATATATCGGAGAGTAGGATTCTTTTTACTCCTCAGTCCCTTCGTCGCTCCAGTGTGGCCTCCTGACGTAGAATTTTGACTCTTCTCTCCTCAAATTTCATGAATATTTTTTAGGATCACGCGGGTATCCTGGAATTATTTCGATGGTTTTGTGACAAGAACATTGTTCTTGGTGCCTCCTGACATTTAGGGGTTGTGGAAGTGTCCCGGGGAGTTGAGCTCCGAGGTGTTGTCGTCACAATTTTATCGTTGCAGTTCTGGAATACCTGAGTTCGCCGACAACGAAAATCTCTTTTATGCAGTTGATGGTGAGATAAACTCGACGCCACCCAGTATTGGGGCAGGAGTTCGGGAGTATTGCCATAACTCATATAACGGATGCTTTTCGAAGGTTGAGGTAAATGATTTCTGAAGGTTTCTTGGTTATGTGTTGAAGGATGGATACAGCTGGATTTAGGATTTGCTACTATCCCCAACACCTAATTGTATAACCAGAAAGTTTCGGGAGTTTATAAGTGGGAATTCAAGTAGCTCCTAGAATATCTTTCCAACAGACAAATGATATTTTCGGCTTATTGTGCAAGCCAAATCGTTGTTTTGTTTTTGAGTTGTGGTATTCAAGTTGCTTCGAAGTCAAATGTAGATTCCATACCTTTTCTAAGCGGTGTTCTCATATTCTGATGTGAATACAAATTCTTCTTGATCTTCGAGTTTGCCATCTCAATTTCTTCTGAACTGGTGTGTCTCTCTTCAAGTGGATCCAATCATTTCAACATTCGCAAGATCACCTCTCAGTTTTCCCAACGGTGTGCATTCCATCTGCCCAAGTTCCCTTTATTTTCCCGCCCTCCCATCCTTTCTTTTTCTTCAAGGAATTAGATGTCTTAAGTATCCATTTTATTCCTGTGAAGCCTCTCCATTCTTTTCCGTCAATGTTCTTATCTGGTGATTCTCAGGAAGATTCTAACGGAGCTTCAAGTCCACCATTCTTCATTCTTTTCTTCTCCCGTGGATTTAATTCAAGCTTTGTCGATCATATCCTTTGCTCGGTTCGAATGCTTTCTCATGCCGGTGCACCTCATAATCATTCCCCGCTTGCTATTCAATTGTTCCGGAGTGCGGAAGATATCTCGAAGATTCATGTTTCCACTTTTAATCCATTCAAGCTATTTTGAGGATGTTATCTCATTCAAGCCATTTAATTCAACCAGTGCAATCTCCTTCTCAAGTAATCATTCAACGGTGTATCTTTTGAGTGGGCCCTAACCCACAGGTCTTTTCCTAGGATCTTACCTGACTCTTCTTCTCTTTTTCCGGAGTTATTTTCAATTCATTTTGAATTATGAATTGTCATCAGTCATATGTCTTTCTCTAAGATCTCTCAAATCCTTTTCGTTGTTGATTCAACATTTATATTCTTCATTATTCCGGAGTGTCTCAACAATTCATGGTGTTGTTTCTCGTTGTCATTCTCGGATTTTGAAGATCGAAGAAGAGTTCCTCTTAAAATCTTGTCCGTTCTCTCAAAGATTCATGATTCTAGCTTGATGCCATCCTCTCATAATTGTTTTAGATTGTGAGAATTTTTTTCATCCATCCGGAGCATTTCAGGAGTCTTTTCAGTTTGATTCTCCAGAGGTCATCATATTAGAATTATTCATTTCCAGCTTTCAGCTCTTATCCTCCAAATCATACCGGTGCATCATTCAAATATCCTCTAATCAGTTCACGATCTCTTCGTTCATTTGTATCTAAATTCTCTGAAGTATTTTCATTTGTTCTCTAATTCTTCCAGGTGTTTCTTTATCTTTTCTTCATTCATTTTCGAGTCTTACGGTGGTTTGCTCAAGATTCTGTCCCATGGTTATCACATCAATTCATTCGTTCTTTCCAATCTTACCTGCAGATAATTGAAGTCTTTTCTCAAGATTGCGCTATATCTTTCTTAATCTTTCTCAAGGAAAATAAGTAGTATGCCAAATCCGTTTGCTCCTCATCAATTTCATTGGTGAAGGATACGCATAATGTAATTCCTATTATTGTTTCCTCCAAGTGATCTAATTTCTTCTTTTCGGAGTGGTTCATCATATCACTTTCTCGGTTCGAGATGCTTTATCTTTTCTTCTAGAGTTCCAAGTTTCCACTTTATCTTGTCGCAAAGCTTCATTCAATCATTGCAAGGCCTCAATCTTATTCTTTAATCCTTCACTTCTTTTTGATCATTCTTTTATTACAGGAGTTCCTCATGGAGGCTCCACATGGTGGTTTGTTAGGGATTCTTTTCATTCTTCAATTGTTCTTCAAGATACATTTATGGAGATTATCTTGTGCCATATTTCACCTAAAGTCGTCCATGGGGAATGTTGCTCTTGGTAATGTCTACCTATGAACCAAGTTTTCTTATCACCTCGGTGGAAGAAGATTTCTATCTTTTTCTAGCTCCCAATCAAATCTTTTCTATGAGTGGCAAGTTGTCACCTCATAATTTTGAGATGTCTTCTATAAGCCCACATCAAGCTTATCCTTTTCGTTGTTGGTTTTCCAACAACTCCATTATATCTTTCTTGGAGGGGTGATCTCCAAGCTCACTTGTGGCATAAGTTGGCCTTTTCTTCTCCATCCTTTCATTTCAATGATCTATATTCTTTCTTCTTCCGGAGGCATTGTGATGTTTCTCTCTTCTCTCATCATCTCAAGTTGTCAGGATTGTGTTCTTTTCGTGCTTATCCATTTAACCGGAGTGTCGTGCCCTCTTTTCAAGTTCTTCCCATCTTGTCAAGTTTTACCCCCCTTCTAAACGAGAGTGTTGTGTCATCTCTTCAAGCTCTTTTCATCTTATCACTTTTCAATCGGAGTGCTGTCCGAATTTGTTCTTCCTTATTCCTCTTTTCTGATGGAGGTTGTCAACTTCGTTCATCTCCGTTGTATTATTTTCTCGAAATTGTTTAACATCTCAAGGTTCTTTCGTTTCACTCGTTTTTCAAAGAAGGAACTTAGTTTTACCTCTTATCTTCCTCTTCCTTTTCCCTCTGTTGCCATCCTAGATCTCGGGACAAGATCCTCTCGTAGTGGTGGAGTGTTGTAACACCCCGGATGCAACTTTCCATAATTGTAACTCCCACTCTTGCTTTTTCTGGAGATGCGATATGAGTTTCCCTTTGTGGTTGGGTTTGTGTCTTCGTTTTTCATTTTGTTCATGTCATGCATTTCATATCTTGTCATCATGTGCATCGCATTTGCATACGTGTTCGTCTCTTGCATCCGACAATTTTCCCCATTGTCTGTTTTGCAATCCGACACTCCTACGTCCTCCGGCACCCCCTTTTGCCTCTTTTCGTGAGCGGGTGTCAAACTTTCTTGGATTGGACCGAGATTTTCCAAGCAGCCTTGGTACACCACCTGTAGACCGCCTGTAAAATTTCGTGTCATTTGGAGTCCGTTTGATACTCCAACGGTTAACCGGGGAACCGCGAGGGCCTCGTGTGTGTTGCAGCCCAAAACCCCTTCAAAACGGCCCAATAACCCATCTAAACCACTCACATGTCCTCCATCGTTGGATCACGATCGTGTGGGCGAAAACTACACTCCATTTGGATACTCCTATCTCCCTCTAGCTATATATATGTGTCTTCCTCCGAAAATTCGCGCAGATGAAATCCTAGAGTCTTCCTCCTCGCGCCGCCAGACACATCCGTCCGCGCCGGACATGTCCGCCGGCCACCTCACCCCGACCAATCACAAGCCCCCACGTCACCTCGCCGCCGCTCTCCTCCAACCACAAGCCGCCACGCGTCCCCGCCAGATCCCCACCACGCCGCGGCCCGCAGAGCCCATCCGGGGCCCGCGCGAGCCCGACCGCGCCACCGCCTGGCCCGCCTGCTCGCCGGCGCTCCCTCCCACCTGCTCGCCCGCTCTCCCGACTGCCGCCCTTCGCCATCGACCTCCGCCACCTCTCAACCTCGCCAGCGACCTCCGCCGCCTGCCGCCGGGTCCCGCGCCCCACCACCCATGCAACCATGCACATCCGCCGCCTCTTCGCTGGAGCGCCCAGCGCCACCTCGGCTGCTCTGCTGATGGGCGCCTTCCCCACGAGATCGTCGCCCCTCCCCGGATCCGCTCCTCGCCGGAGCCTCTCGCGGTGCCTTACCAGAGTACGGACGCTGCCGCCGTTGACCTCGCCCTCGCCGGAGACGTCGACGTTCCGGATCCAGCCGAAGTGGGATCAGATCCACCACACCAGCTAACCAAACACCTACCCCGACCCGGATATCCTCGTCCCAGAACCGCTCCATCCCACGTCGACTTTTGCCGAGGTGAAAATTCCACTAAGTCCTAGATCTGTGAAATTCTATGCCTCTATTCATCATGCCATAACTTCATGTGCGCTGCTCCGTTTTGTGCATATGTTATATCCAAATGTTCATCATGATGTGCTCTTCATTTTGGTCCATTTTGTAATGCTTGTGTGAGTCCATCTTGATGCCTTAATCACTGATGCAAGATTGCTATAAAATGTTTGCTCCTGTTACTTATCAGTTTAGGGTGATTTGTAATTTTTGCCACAATTGTTGTGTGCATCATATGGTCATGAGCTCTACATGTATTTTGATCTATGCCGTTCCATCTTTACAGGGGTGCTTGCCATGTATTTTTGTGACCTTTGTGGTGACTATCACAAGCATGCAAAGTAGACTTCGTGTTATTGCTGATTTGAGGATCTCAGGATTTTGGCTGTCTTTTGTCTGCTGTTATTTTGATGCCATGTAACCATGTTACTACAGTGAGATCCATGCTTTATTTGAGTTGCTTCAGTAAGGATGATTTGTACATATGGTTATGCTCTATCCATCCATGCCCCTGTTTGCAATTATGGAGTGCCCAACCATGTCTCAATCTTGCTCTACTTTTGCTATAAAATGTTCCTGACAAATTGTTTACATGTTAATCAATTTTGCCACGGTTGTTGTAGTCGATCCATGCATGCTATGGACTTTCTCTTGCCTTGGTTAGCTTCATCAACATGTCTTCTTGCTGATTATATGCGTATCTTGTCGTGAAATTCCTTGTGGTGAGTGAATCAAGCTCGTAAAGAGGGCTTCATAATTCTGTTTATGCCATGCTCTATTTTCTGCTAAGTCTGAATCTGTTAACGAAACTTGCGATGTTTACATGGGTGCCATAATATCTTCTCTGTCTTTTTTGCTCTTGATCAGTAATGGACTTTTGTTCTATGCTTTGAGTAGATTCATGCCATGCCTTTGTTTTCTATGATATGTTCCTGTAGCATGTTGTTTGCTTGCTCTAAACATGACTTCCTGATGTTATTTCTGACATCTTAAATTTTCACTAAGTCTGTGATGCTGATATCTTTTGCAATATTGCCATGCTTGTTTGAACCTGTTCTGGTGTGATTTAGCCGTATGTAGCACCCCAAGACCGATGTGCCAGGTGTCGTCCAGTTATTCGCTGCTGTTTCCTTGTCGTTGCTTGCGTGTCATGCATTGCATATCATGTCATCATGCGCATTTCATTTCCATACATGTTCGTCTCATGCATCCGAGCATTTTCCCCGTTGTCTGTTTTGCATTCCGGTGCTTCGTTCTCCTCTGGTGGTCATTTCTACCTTTCTTTCATGTGTGGGGATTAAACATTTCCGGATTGGACCGAGACTTGCCAAGCGGCCTTGGTGTACTACCGGTAGACCGCCTGTCATGTTTCGTATCATTTGGACTTTGTTTGATGCTCCAACGGTTAACCGAGGGACCGAGAAGGCCTCGTGTGTGTTGCAGCCCAACACCCCTCCAATTTGGCCCAAAACCCACCTAACCCTGCTCCATCATCTAGAGCGTTCGATCATGATCGCGTGGCCGAAAACCGCACCTCATTTGGTCTCTCATAGCTCCCTCTACCTATAAATATGTGGCCTTCCCCGAAATTTTCGAGGATGAACCCTAACTTCGTCCTCCTCGCGCCACCGGACGCGTCCATCCCGCGCCCGGACATGTCCACCGCCGCCAGCCACCTCACTATGGCGAATCGCGCGCCACCACCTCAGCCCGCCAGCGCCCCTCTCCACTCCGCCGCCGCCACGTGGCTGCCCTGGCGCCCCGCGCCTCCTACCAGCCCGCCGCGGCCCACGTCAGGCCCGCGCGGGCTCGGATCCGGTCGCCGCCGCCTACCGCTCGGGCGCGCCGCCCCACACCTTTGCCTCGCCGCTCCGGCCCGCCTCCGCGCCGGCATCCGCGCGCCACCACGCCGGCAACTGGCACCTCGTCGGCGGTCACCGGTCTCCTCCGCCGGCTCGCCGCCCGACCGCGCTCGCCACCCTCCTCACCTCCAGGTCGCCGGAGCTCCACCAGCCATCGCCGGAGTTTGCGCCTCGTCTCACCGGAGTCAACTCCGGCGATCTCCTCCAAGTCCGGCCATCTGCATCGTCTTCGGCGAGATCCCGTGGATCGGGATCAGATCCACCACTCCCCTGAACCAAACACCTCCCCTCGTCCCGATCCGCTCCGTCCGGGATATCCGCGTCCCGCGTTGACTTTTCACGGAGGTATATTTTCACAAAGTCCTCGAAATCCCAGATCCAAGTGCTCCTGTTCATCATGCTATATCTTTGCATCCGTAGATCCGATTCATGCATATGGCATATCAAAATGTTCATCTCCGAGAGTACATCATTTCATTCCATTGCATCATTTTCATTTGAGTTCATCTTGATGCCCGAAATGCTGTTAGAACAAGGCTACTTGAGTTAATTGTCAGATCTGCTACTTCATCTTAGACATTTGTCATTTTTGCCATGATTATTGTGTGCCTGATATGTCCATGAGCTCTACATATGTTTTGTTAAGGGTTTTGTCATCTTTCTAGAGGTGCAACCCATGTATTTATGTGATGTGTGTGGTGCCTAGTGCGAGCTTGCAAAGTGAGGCACTCGGTAATTCTGATTTCAGGGACTTAGCATTTCCACTAAGTCCTTGAGCTGTTTAGTTCATGATGCCATATGTTCATGTTGTTTCCTAGTGATACGTGCCTCTTTTGAGGATGATTAGTAAGGATGTTTTGTTAATCTTGTAGTGCTCTATCCATACATGTCTTTGTTTGCATATATGGAGCACCCTAGCTTGAGTCAATTGAGCTCTACTTTTGCTTCGTTGTGAATCTGGGCAGATCGTCAACTTGTTTGCGATTTTGCCGATGTTGTTGTAGTTGATCCGTGCATGCTATGCCATTGTTCTTGCCATGTCTAGCTTGCATTTTGTGCCTTCTTAATGGATGTATGCTTGTCTTGCCATGACTTGCACCGTAGTGAGTGCATCGAGCTCGTAAACATGCCTACTTGAGTTATGATTTCAGCATGTCCCAGTTTTCACTAAGTCTGAAAACTGATTATGTTTTTGCTATGTTCACATGCTTGCAAATGTATTTTGTGATCCCTTTTGGCTCAAGGTCACTAAGGGACTTTCGTTAAGCTCTTTGAGTAGCTCCATGCCATGTCTTACTTTGTCATGTTCAGGCCCTGTAGCATGTTGTTTTGTTGCTCCGAAGAGTGCTACTTGGTCTGAAATTCCAGACAAGTGTTAATTTCACTAAGTCTGAGATATGTTTACCGTTTGCATTTTTGCCATGCTTGTTTGAACCTGTTATTGGATGAATTGGCCGTATCTCAGTGCTAGACTTTTGTTAAGCATCTTGAATGCATCCCTGCCATGTATTTTGATGCCATGTTTGAGTGATGTAACATGTTCATCTCATTGCATTTAGATGCCTACTTGCTGTAAATCACAGACCGGTGTCATATTTGAATCGCTTGCCATTTCCAAACCGTAACTCCGATTCCGGTGATCTTTATATCGATTTCAACCGAGATCACCTCATATTTCTAGTGTCATACTTGGTTGTCCCAGTTGAGGCCAGGTTCTTGCATTTCTTGTCCAATCATGCATATGCATCGCTTACCGCATTCCGCATATCATACCATGTTCATGTGTTGGTTGTTTACTATGTTGTGTGCTTCTTTTCTGGTGTTGCTTCTTCAGGTTGGTTCCAGTAACATCGTGTTGTGAGGACCCGTTCTACTACGTCCGGTTGTCTTCTTCATGGACTAATTCTTCTTCCTTGTGGGATTTTAGGCAAGATGATCATACCCTCGAAATCACTACTATCTTTGCTTTGCTTAGTTGCTCGCTCTTTTGCTATGCCTATGCTGCGATACCTACGACTTGCTTATCATGCCTCCCTTATTGTTGAACCAAGCCTCTAACCCACCTTGTCCTAGCAAACCTTTGTTTGGCTATGTTACCGCTTTGCTCAGCCCCTCTTATAGCGTTGTTAGTTGCAGGTGAAGATTGAAGTTTGTTCCTTGTTGGAACATGGGGATGTTGTTCCTTGTTGGAACATGTTTACTTGTTGGGATATCATAATATCTTATTTAATTAATGCATCTATATACTTGGTAAAGGTTTGAAGGCTCGGCCTTATGCCTAGTGTTTTGTTCCACTCTTGCCGCCCTAGTTTCCGTCATATCGGTGTTATGTTCCCAGATTTTGCGTTCCTTACGCGGTTGGGCTATTATGGGAACCCTTGACAGTTCGTCTTAAGTAAAGCTCTTCCAGCAATGCCCAACATTGGTTTTACCATTTGCCACCTAGCCTTTTCTTTCCCTTGGGTTCTGCAGACTCAAGGGTCATCATTATTTTACCCCCCCCGGGCCAGTGCTCCTCTAAGTGTTGGTCCAACCGAGCGATGACCGGGGCTACTAGGGGCAACTCTGGGCTGGCCTACCCGACGTCTAGCTCATCTGAGTGTGCCCTGAGAAAGAGATATGTGCAGCTCCTATTCGGGCGGTGTTGCTGGTTTAGTTTTACCCTGTCGAAATGTCTTGCTGTACCGGGATACCGAGTCTGATCGGAATGTCTCAGGAGGAGGTCTTTTCCTTCGTTGACCGTGAGAGCTTGTGATGGGCTAAGTTGGGACACCCCTGCAGGGAATTGAACTTTCGAAATCCGTGCCCGCGGTTATGGGCAGATGGGAATTTGTTAACGTCCGGTTGTAGAAAACCTGAAGTTGACCTTAATTAAAATGCATCAACCGCGTCTGTAACCGTGATGGTCTCTTTCCGGCGGAGTCCGGGAAGTGAACACGGTGTTGGAGTTATGCTTGACGTAGGTAGTCCAGGATCACTTCTTGATCATACTTTTATCGACCGTGCTTTGCGTTCTCTTCTCGCTCTCATTTGCGTATGTTAGCCACCATATATGCTAGTCGCTTGCTACAGCTGCACCTCATACCTTTACGTTACCCATAAGCTTAAATAGTCTTGATCGCGAGGGTGCGAGATTGCTAAGTCCCCGTGACTCACAGATACTTCCAAAACCAGCTTGCAGGTGACAAAGTTACCGTGCAGATGACGCAGCCAAGCTCAGGACGAGCTCGATGAAGATCTTGTCCTTTGTGTCGTTTCATTCTAGTTGATCAGCAGTGGGGCCCAGTTGGGGTCGATTGGGGACCTTGTCGCATTTGGGGTTCTTCTTTTATTTTGGTTCCGTAGTCGGACCTTGATTGTATTTGGATGATGTAATGCTTTATTCATGTATTTGTGTGAAATGGCAATTGTAAGCCAACTATGTATCCTTTCCTTTTATGTATTACATGGGTTGTGTGAAGATTACCTCACTTGCGACATTGCTTTCAATGCGGTTATGCCTCTAAGTCGTGCTTCGACACGTGGGAGATATAGCCGCATCAAGGGCGTTACACCGTAGCTCAGTGTTCATCTTTTGTCAAGCATCTTGAGTAGATCAATTCCATGTGCTTTGTTGTTATGTTGGAGTGCAGTATCTTAGTTTCTTGTTGCATTTTAGGTGGCATTGTGCTGCTAATCGCAAAATTGTGCCATTCTTGTTTTGCTTGCCATTTGCAAACCGTGCATCCGATTCCGGCGATCTTTATATCGATTTCGACCGAAATCATATCATATTTCTAGAGGCATACTTCGTTTGCGAAGTTGATGCCTTGTTCAATCTTTCCCTTCCGGAGCACGTATATGCATTGCATATCACATCCCGCATATCACGCCATGTTTTGCATCACGTTGCTTGGGCATTGCACCGTGACTGATTGTTGGTCCTTTGCTTGTGTTATTGCTTTGGGTAGAGCCAGGAGACGAGTACGTGATCGAGGAACCCGTTGAGTACGCTGACGAGGATCAAGCTTTTGTCAACTCTGAAAACTTTGCAGGCAAGATGACCATACCCTCAAAATCACTTCTATCTTTGCTCGCTAGTTGCTCGCTCTACTGCTATGCCGCGATACCTACTACTTGCTTTATCATGCCTCCCATATTGCCATGTCAAGCGTCTAACCCACCTTTCCTAGCAAACCGTTGTTTGGCTATGTTACCGCTTTTGCTCAGCCCCTCTTATAGCGTTGCTAGTTGTAGGTGAAGATGGAATTTGTTCCATGTTGGAACATGGTTATTGTTGGGATATCTCAATATCTCTTATTTTAATTAATGCATCTATATACTTGGTAAAGGGTGGAAGGCTCGGCCTTATGCCTGGTGTTTTGTTCCACTATTGCCGCCCTAGTTTCCGTCATACCGGTGTTATGTTCATTGATTTTGTGTCCCTTACGTGGTTGGGTGTTATGGGAACCCCTTGATAGTTTGCTTTGAATAAAACTCCTCCAGCAAGGCCCAACCTTGGTTTTGCATTTTCCTAACAACCTATTACCCTTCCCTTGGGTCGGCCAACCCGACGGTCATCTTTATTTTAACCCCCCGGGCCAGTGTTCTCTAAGTGTTGGTCCGAACCGGGCAACCTGCGGGGCCACCTCGGGGCAACTTGAGGGCTGGTTTTACTCGTAGCTTGAACTATCTAGTGTGTCCTGAGAACGAGATACGTGCAACTCCTATCAGGATTGTCCACACATTGGGCGGCTTTGCTGGTCTTGTTTTACCATTGTCGAAATGTCTTGTAATCGGGATTCCTAGACTGGTCGGGTCTTCCCGGGAGAAGGGATATCCTTCATTGACCATGAGAGCTTGTGATGGGCTAAGTTAGGACACCCCTGCAGGGTTTTGACCTTTCGAAAGCCGTGCCAGTGGTTATGGGCAGATGGGAATTTGTTAATGTCCAGTTGTAGAGAACTTGACACTTAACTTAATAAAATGAATCAACCGCGTGTGTAGCCGTGATGGTCTCTTTTTGGCGAAGTCTGGTAAGAGAACTCAGTCTCGTGTTATGCTTGGACATAAGTAGTTTTCAGGATCACTTCTTTATCACTTCTAGTTCACGACCATTGCATTGCTTCTCTTCTCGCTCTTATTTGCGTATGTTAGCTACCAGATATGCTAGTGCTTGCTGGAACTCCACCTCACTACCCTTTCCTACCCATAAGCTTAAATTATCTTGATCTCGTTGGTGTGAGCTTGCTGAGTTCTCGTAATTCACAGATACTTCCAAATAGTTGCAGGTGCCGATGATACCAGTGCATATGGCGCAAACCAGCTCAAGTGGGAGCTCGATGAAGATCTTGATCATTGTTTTGTTTCGTTTCTCATTGATCAGTAGTGGATCCCAGTTGGGACGATCGGGGATCTAGCATTTGGGGATGTCTTTATTTATGTTGGTTCCGTAGTCGGACTTTGATTGTATTCTGGATGATATATGATATATTCGTGTGTTGTGTGAAGTGGCGATTGTAAGCCAACTCTTTATCCCTTTCTTATTCAGTACATGGGATGTGTAAAGATTATCCCTCTTGCGACGTGGGAGATATAACCACATCGTGGGTGTTTCACCCGTCTTCCTTGATAGTAGGGTACCCCTTAGCCACATCAACCAGGTCTAAATCCGGCACCCAGGCTTTGGAGCGGCTCAGGGCAGTCAGGGCTCCGGCTCTGGCACAAGATCGTTTGTCCTCTTGAAACCTGGCGGGTAAGATCGATAACTTCTTCAAAACATCACTTAGGCGGTTGGGTCCTTGGTTGGCAGGAGAGATAGCAGCAAGCGCCCGTTGAGCCCCCGTATAAAGTTGTTCCACCAAGGTATAAACCGCCTTCAGCTTTGTCACACTATCCTGGCTCAGGTTGTTACTCCGCGGACCTGTAAGTATTTTAACAAAGGTTAAGCAAGCGTTTTACATTCTTGGCACAAATAGAGTATAAGGGACCTATGCAAAATAACTCACAGAAGATGGTGGAGACCATTTGAGACACCCGGTTTTTTAAAACGGAGAGCTCTGTAGTAGCCTCCACTAGAGCCGCCTCAGCTGTCTCAGCGCGTTGTATCAGCAACGCATTTTCTCCAGCCCAGGATTCTTTTTTGCAGCTAAGCTGGTCTTCAATTTCTCAGATTCGGAGAGGCTCAATTGGAGTTTAGAGTCAGTGGTCTTTATCTCTGTCTCCTGCTCCGCCAGCCGGGTCTTGGCATCCGTCAATTGAGAGCCCAATTCAGATAGGGCGTTCTACAAAACATTCACAGGTGTGTCAAGACTTAAACTAAAAGTTATAAGGGTTCAAGTCTCAAGTACTTTGCACTGCAATACCACTTCATACTTGGGGGCTAATGTCTGCCAAAGCAATTTTTTATGACTTCTATATGTTTCAAGTCCCGAAGGTTTTACAGAGTAACAACGCTTAGCACTTGGGGGCTAATGCATGATATTCAGAAAGTTTTTCAAGATTGAGCCGGATCACAATACTTATTGGGACTTGTAAAAGACAGTTATGCAATTAAGTACCGGTTCATTTATGATAAATTGAGCCAGCTTGTGGGGACTACAGGTGAATTTTGCGATACTCTATTTGACTTTCGAAAAACCTAGAGGCAAAGTATCAACTTATATCATAAAGTCTACAGATCATTCAAGTTCATCATCTGAAGACTTGGGGGCTGGCAGAGTATAGGTAAACCAGAGAGCATACCTCATATTTTAGCTGCAATTGTTTGACCATCTCGATCTCCGAGTCACGGCTGGAGTGCACATGAGTGAGATAGCCGAACAGTACATCATTGACATTGAGGTGAGCAAATGGGAGATATCAAACTGCACTTTCTGCTTCTCTAAAGCCTCTTGCTTAGCAGTATGCTGGGCTAATACAGTGGGGGTCCCCGGTTCAACATACCGGCTACCGGTAATTAAAACGTCAGTATCAGAAGTTGTTGGCGGGTTAGCTGAGCTAGATGGTTCAGTAATGGTTAGATTAAGGGTGGCCTCATCGGCTGACAACTCAGGAGGGTCCAATTGAGTATGAACAGCCAGGTCTTTGGGTGCTATAGTTTGAGAAGGAGGAGTTCGCATGGTCGGCTGAGGTGCAGTAACTTTCGGGTCTTCTGTTGGCTTAATCACCTTGGCCTTCTTGGATTTGGCTTGAACACTAGGAAAGATTGTATGCGACAGTTAGTCTAATGATGAAATTTTAAAGATACAGAGAAAAGATGATTTTTCCTTACCCAGGAGCAGTTTTGAAAGCTGGAAATTAAGTCTGAGATGAGTCGCCAGAAGAGCGAGAAACCTCCTGCAAAGGTAAAATAAAGTTAGTGATGCAAGGGAATAGATCCATTAATGGAAGCAAAAGACAAAGATGAAAGAAACCTCATTCTGGCGTTTTCGAGGAGTTTGTTGTAAATCGGAAAGCGGTTAATCGTCGTCATTAGTCCGGGCCTGGCGGCGGCTCTCATGTTGCTGCTTTTCCAAAAGAAAATGAGGGTCCAAATAAGGCAAAGGGTGCGAAACCTTACTTTCCGGTTACCAGACGAAGTTTCTGTCTTGGTAAAGGGGCTGAGTCGGAGGAAATAGTTACCTCTTCTTCCACGGCCTGGCTGGCCCCTGTGTCGTCCGGGCAATAGTTAGTGTCAATAAGATAGTTGAAAAATTGGCAAAGGGAGTCAAGCGCTACCTCCGACTCAAAAACATCATCCAGCTGGAATATGTCAGATGCAATCTTCTTTTTCTTGGGATTCCGGGTCGTTCTCCTGGCGGCTATGGCAGCGGCTCTAGCCTTCTTGGCAGCTTCATGATCATACTTGGCCTTCCAGAAGTCAGATTTGGCCTGTAAACAAATAAATAGGTTAAAAGGTCATGCAAGTATTTAAACTACTGAGGAAAACACAAAAAGAGAGAGGTCAGGGTTGTTCACCTCTAGGGCCGGGTTAAGTTTGCAGAACGGGTTTAACCGAACCTTACTGCAGTCCTCGTATTTGCCGTTCACAAGGATGGTTGACATTGCAACAACGTCTTCTTCAGTCAATTGAACAGAGCTGTAACACAGAGAGTCATTTTGGCCTCCTCCATACTCATACATTAACTTGGATCGGCGGCTTAGAGGGATGACCCGCCATGCGACACAACAACGGGTCAGGTCAACTCCAGTTAAACCGTTCCCAAATAAAGCTTGAATCCTTCTAATAGATGGAATAAGCTTCTTGCGTTCAACAACGGTAAGCTTATCAGGGAGCACAAACTTGGAATCCAGACGCTCCGCGCTATAACCCGACAGTGGTTTTTCATTGGCTGGTGACGTATCTTGGCAGTAGAACCAAGTCTGATTCCAATCTTCGGGATGGCTTGGTAAGACTATTAAGGGAAAGACGACACCCTGTCCGCGCTGAATTGAGATTCCACCAAGCTCCAAACTAAGGCCGTTGGTGCATTCGTTATGGCGGTTCAGATAAAAGTATTATCTGAGGAGTTCCACAGTCGGTTCTTCTTGAAGATATATCGTACAAAGAACTTGAAAATTGCAGATATTGGAGATAGTGTTGGGTCCAATGTCTTGTGGGCGAAGCTTGAAGAAATGCAGAACATCTCGGAAGAACTTTGAGCCAGGTGGTGAGAAGCCCCGGTTGTCGGGACCCCGATTCTAAGTCACACCAATCTAGCATGTAACACCTCATATCACTTTGCGGCCTCACGCACGGTATCCCCATGGGTGTCGCCTTACCATGGCCCGGGACCATTTGCGTCTTTTGGCTCGCGTATATGATTGTGTCGCTAGCATCCATATGATAGAGAACCCGGGCCGACATGGCTAGTCGTGAACCCAAAGCGGCCCTAACCTATGGGAACAGGCATAGATGATTCACATCGAGCGTGTCGGTCAGCAGCGTGTGAATCCGGGTTGTAGCACCGGGCTAACAGGACTCCGGGGAACCCGGGCTGTAGCAGGCTAGGCAGGACTCCGGTCGTCACCGCGTGACATTTCCCCGAAGGGACAGACAAAGGAACGAAGTGAAACACATGCCGGCCAGTCAAGTGTTCCGAGTAGTAGTGCTGGGCTAGCAGGACTCCGGTGGACCGGGCTGTAGCGGACTACTATCGCTCAGAAAACACTAGACTACATTTCCCCATATGATAGGCTGCCAAGGATGAACAACCAGATTGTCGGATCCCACACATAGCAATACACGCTACACGTACGCATAACATGCAAGTATGTGCTGTACAACATGGCATCACAACATAACGCAAACTCATATAGATAAAGGCTCAGAAGAGCCACATAGCATAAATACAAGCAGGGGTCACATGACCCATCATTTAGAGCATACAAGCAACGGAAGCATTACATGTCTGAGTACAGACAACTACAAAAGAAAAGAGCTGGAAAGCCTGACTATCTACAAGACCCTCCCAAGGGTACAAGATCGTAGCTGAGGTAACAAGCTACCCGTCGAAGTCCAAGCGGAACTACTAGTAAGACAGATGTCTCGTCTGCAAAACATAAATAAAGCAAACGTGAGTACAAAGGTACTCAGCAAGACTTACATCAGATCCTATCATATATGCATTAGTATCAAGAAGGTAATGTGGGGTTTAGTTGCAGCAAGCCAGCTTTGACTCAGTGGCTATCCTGTTCTACGACAACGAGAAACTTCTTGAGATGAGGCAGCGCACACGAGTCCACTAATCACCACATCAATACACAACTAAGGATTCATCCTCGTCTTCCTACGAGAAGGCCATCCATAGCACTCACACTTGTCTTGAGCATTTTAGAGTATCCACTTTAAGTTGTCTATGTACCACGTAAGCATCCAAGAAGTCCATAACCGAGGACACGGCTATTCGAATAGATCATGATAACCCTGCAGGGGTGTACTTCATCACACACGCTCTCGCCACTTACCGCCATGTACACGTCATGTATCTCGGCAACCTTCAAGCGGAAGCCTGGCGAGGGTGTCGGCCATGACCTGACTAACCACGCAAGACTCTAGTCCAGGTTTATCGCCTATTCGGGTTCCATCCGCAAGGAGATCCGGCCAAGGTTTCGCTCACGGCCCCAAACAATGTGTACAGGGTTCCCGAGCCCACCATCCGGGTGCCACTCGGTACACCGGGCCACGTGTGCCTAGTCTGTCCCAAGTCCACCCTGCCGGGTGCCACTCGGTAGAAAAATAGCACTACCTACAAACACCAGAAACTATTTGCAACTCCTGGACAGAGCTCAAGGCGGTTAATAAGTCGAGAGAGCTTGGAGCGCCCGGAGCCCAATGTGTGGTAGTAGCTAGTCATTGGACAACTTACACAGAACTCAGTTCTTAAGGACGGTCCCAATGAGACAAACCACCATGTACTCCTACATGGCCTCTCACCGCTACCTTTACCAAATCGTGTTCACACGTTTAACTCTCAGCACCAGAACATATCATAACACTCCAATTCATTCCCGATGAATCAGACCTGACACAACTCTAAGCAATAGCAGGCATGGCATGGTAGGAACACAACATGGCTCAATCAATTCCTACACAAGCTAGTGGGTTTTAACTATTTACTGTGGCAATGACAGGTCATGCAGAGGAAAGGGTTCAACTACCGCAGCATAAAGTAGCAGTTGAATCGTTGTTGTCCTAATGCAATAAATGAGAGCAGGGGCGAGAGAGTGGGATTGTATCGGAATGAACAAGGGGGTTGCTTGCCTGGTAGAACAACAAGGAAGGCACTGCTCCTCAGACAGGTACTCCGGAACGGTCTCCGGAGCAGGTCCTATCGAGAAGGAACGGTGTCGGCAATCAAACACAAGCATATGCAACATTATGATGCATGAACATGGCATGAAGATGTGATGCTGTTTGGGCTAATGCAACTAGCATTCATTTGGTTAAAGTCCATTTGAACTAAAGATTCAAATGTAACTCCAAAATAAGCTCTTAAATATCCCATAAGTGTGTTTCCATATATACAGCAAGTATAGGTTGGTTTGTCATGCATGAAAATGGTACAGATGGATAGATTGAATTTTTCTGATAATTTTTCATATATAAATTATTTCAATCTGAGCTACGGTTGAATTTCTATGAATTTTTGAAGTTTTGAATATATTCTGGAATTTCCTGATTAATTTAAACCAGAAAACATTATTGCGTCAGCACTGCGTCAGTCGTCAGCGGAGCTGACCGAGTCAAACCTGACATGTGGGGCCACACGTCACTGACTGGTTAGTTAACAGGAGGGTTAATTAATCCTAATTACTAATTAGGGGCGCCGGGGCCCACTGTCAGTGTCAGGCTTAGTTAGATGGTGATTAGCCTTAAGCTGATCACCTAACCCACGGGGCCCACCTGACGGCCGGAGAGGTCAAAGGGTCAAACCCCACCGGCGTTAAGCAGCCGGCGAGGCCCGAGACGGCGGAGCGCCGCGGAAATCGTCCACAGGGCTCCGTTCGAGGCGTGATTAGGCTCTTCGAAGAGCTGGCGATACGGCGCGTCGAGCAGTGCCCTCGGCCAGAGCTGGGGTGGCCGAGAACGACGTCGGCGACCATGTTGGCGGCCACCGGAGTTCGGCTGTGTTTGGGGGCGCGGCTGCAGCGTGCAAACGCGCCAACTAAAGCGCTAGCGGGGCACTACGAGGTGCGGCGAGAGTGCTAGGTGCACTGGCGCGGCCAAAGGGTCGCCGGAGCAACGCCGGCGACAAGCTCGAGCAGAGGCGAGCTTCGGCCATGGCGGAACTGAGGCCTAGACGGCGCAAGCGCGAGGAGGAGGAGAGGGGTTCGGAGCAGAGGCTCACGGGGAGGTCGATGGCGTCGACGGCAAGCTCGGGGACAGCCGGACGGCGACGTGCGGGCGGTGGAGATCTGCGGCGGCCGGCGATGAAGAAGACGATGGTGGCGACGATGGAGGCCGTCCGGAGGTGCATGGCTCGACGAGGAGGGAGAGGCGATCATGGAGGAGCTGTGGAGCGCGTTGCGGTTGCGAGGCCGTGGCTCTGGCGATGACTACGGCGAACGGCGGCGATGGTGGCGCTGGGCCATGGGGAGGAACGAGAGAGGGAGGCGAGGGGGAGAGTGAACGAGGGGTCCAGGGGGTGCGGGGCGTCGTGGCGATGCGCGGGGCATCCAGAGCGACGAGGGGGAGCCAGGCAGGCAGTTGCGTGCCGACATGCACGGCGTCGGGCACCGCTTCGCCTATGCCTACTAGCAAGAGGAGGAAGACGGCTGTGCCCCTGGTGGGCTAGGCCAGAACAGGAACGGGCCGGCTAGTGCCAGGCCACAGGTGGCCCAGGTAAGCATCTCTCCATTTTGTTTTCTGTTTTCTATTTTCTGACATTTGTTTTGATTTAATAAAATACTAAATCATTTTATTTACTTATGCCAATTTTTGCAGGAGCTAGTGGTATTTTTCGAGAGCTCCTCAACAACTAACATAATTTTTGGACATATATTATATATGTAACAAATATATATCCAAAGAAAATAATTACTGGATTAATTCAAATGGCCAAAAACAAATACTTCTGAGCTCCCAAAAATATTGGTTGGAATTTCACCACTGGCCAATATTTTTAGAGAAAATCAGGAACATTTTCTTGGGCCAAATTGAAGCAATTTTTATCTGGGTCATTCCCATAAATGATTCCTGAGGGTTTCACAAATCCCCATTTCAATTTTAAATGAAATTTAAACATGATGCAAGCATGAAGGCCAGCCTAGGTCATACCAGAACTAGGGATGTGACAACTCGCCCCCACTCGAAGAAATCTCGTCCCGAGATTCAGGAGTCGGCGGGAAGAAAGCGGGGTACTCAAGTCGAAGACGATCTTCACGCTCCCAAGTGGCTTCTCTCTCAGAATGATGAGACCACTGAACCTTGAGGAACTTGATGTTATGACGTCGGGTGACACGCTCTACTTGATCAAGGATGCATACAGGGTACTCTCGATAGGTGAGGTTATCTTGGAGATCAAGCGTTTCGTGGTCCACTTCGCGGATGGGATCCGAGAAGCAATGCCTGAGTTGAGAGACGTGGAAGACATCATGAACTCGAGAAAGATGTGGTGGTAGTTCCAACTAGTAGGCAACCTCTCCTCGTTTAGCGAGAATGAGAAAGGGACCAATGTAACGAGGAGCCAACTTGCCCTTGATACCGAATCGATGGGTACCCTTTAGAGGAGTAACCCGAAGATAAGCCTTATCGCCAACTTCATAAGCCACTTCCTTATGACTACGGTCATACTGGCTCTTTTGACGAGATTGGGCTGTTTTCAAATTCTCACGAATGATGCGAACTTGCTCTTCTGCCTCCTGGATCATATCCGGTCCAAAGAATTGTCGTTCACCGGTTTCTGACCAGTTCAAAGGTGTTCGACATCTTCGTCCATACAGAACCTCAAAAGGAGCTTTCTTGAGGCTGGATTGATAGCTATTGTTATAAGCAAACTCGGCAAAAGGAAGACACTTCTCCCAATCCATACCGAATGAGATAACACAAGCTCTAAGCATGTCTTCAAGAATCTGGTTGACCCTTTCCACCTGACCACTTGATTGAGGGTGGAAAGCGGTACTGAAAGAAAGATGGGTGCCCATGGCAGTTTGGGAACTCTCCTAGAAATGAGAAGTGAAAAGACTACCATGGTCTGAATTGATCTCTAGTGGAACACCATGAAGTGACACTATTCGAGAAATATATAAGTCAGCGAGCTGACTAGCGGTGATACTCTCTCGAACAGGTAGGAAGTGGGCCACTTTGGAGAGACGATCAATGACTACGAAGATAGCGTTATTCCCTTTCTTGGTCCTGGGAAAGCCGGTGATGAAGTCCATGCCAACTTTATCCCATTTCTACTCAGGAATAGCTAAAGGTTGAAGGGTGCCAGCAGGTCTTTGATGCTCTGCCTTAACGCGACGACAAACATCACAGTTAGCAATAAACCGAGCAATTTCCCTCTTCATCCTAGTCCACCAGAACCTCTGGCGTAGGTCCTAATACATCTTAGTACTACCGGGATGAATCGTGAGAGGATATTCATGCGCCTCCTTAAGGATTAATTGTCGAAGATGTTGATTCTTGGGAACTACCAAGCGACTCTCAAAGAAAACAACACCGCGACCATCTATAGAAAAACTACCACCAACTCCCTTGTTAATGGTTCTCTTGATCTGGGAAATTCCCGTATCCTGCTTCTGCGCAGAGATGATCTGTTCCACAAGAGTAGGTTTCGCCACCAAGGTAGAAAGGAATCCGTGAGGAGCAAGGTGGAGGTTAAGTTTGCATAATTCCTCATGGATAAGTGGTTGGCCCTGCTGCAACATGAGATTGTTGCAATAGGACTTACGACTTAGCGCATCGGCCATAACATTCCCCTTGCCTGGGGTGTAGGTAATCCCTAAGTCGTAATCTGAGATCAACTCCAACCAACGTCTTTGCCTAAGGTTCAAATCTGGTTGGGTGAAGATATACTTGAGACTCTGGTGATCGGTGTAAATCTCGCAACGTTTACCAAGAAGGTAATGTCGCCAGGTCTTAAGTGCATATACTACGGCTGCAAGCTCTAGATCATGGGTAGGATAATTCTCCTCATGTGGATGCAACTGTCGAGATGCATAGGCAATCACATGGCGATCTTGCATAAGAATGCAACCTAGTCCTTGTCGTGAGGTGTCGCGGTAGATAACAAAGTCTTTAGTGAAGTCCGGTGGCACAAGTATGGGAGCAGAAGTAAGACGTCTTTTCAGTTCCTAAAAACTGTGTTCACACTGTGGGGACCACTCAAACTTTTTATCTTTCTTGAGAAGTTCCGTGAGAGGTTTGGCCACTTTGGAGAAGTTCTCAACGAAGCGGCGACAATAACTGGCTAGGCCAAGGAAACTCCTAACTTGCTTAACTGTTTCAGGAGGAGTCCAATCAAGAACGGCCTGAACTCTTTCGGGATTGACAGCAATGCCCTTACCAGAGATTACGTGGCCGAGATAGGTCACTTCTGGCAACCAAAATTCGCACTTGGAGAACTTGGCATAAAGGCGGTGCTCTCTGAGTTTTTCTAGCACAAGTCTAAGATGTTCGGCATGCTCTTCCTCGTTCTTCGAGTAAATAAGGATATCATCGAGGTAAACCACGACAAACTTGTCTAGGTACTCCATGAAGATCGAGTTCATCAAGCGAGAGAAAGTAGCTAGAGCGTTGGTTAGACCAAAGGACATGACGGTGTACTCATACTGACCATAACGAGTGACAAAAGCCGTCTTAGGAATGTCCCCATTTCTGATCTTGATTTGGTGGTAGCCTAACCTAAAATCCATCTTGGAAAAGACTAAGGATCCAGCGAGCTGATCGTACAGGTCGTTGATCCTGGGGAGCGGATACTTGTTCTTTATCGTGACCAAATTAACGGGACGATAATCTACAACCATCCGGTCCGTACCATTCTTCTTCTTGACGAAGAGAACGGGGCAAGCCCAGGGAGAAGAACTGGGATGGATGAAACCCTTTTGCAAGGATTCATCGAGTTGTTTCTTAAGCTCAGCTAGTTCTAAGGGTGCCATCTTGTAAGGTCTCCTAGAGATTGGAGCGGTTCCTGGGATAAGATCTATGACAAATTCTACATCTCTGTCAGGTGGAATACCTGGCAGTTCCTCTGGAAAGACATCCGGAAAGTCACGGACTACCGAGATATCTTCTAGGTCAGGGAGAGGGTTGGCATTAAGAGAATAGAGCTGACGCTTTGCAACTCTAGTGGAGACGGTGACTATCTTGCCGGATGGGTGTGTAAGCTGAACAGACCTTGTGTAACAATCAATCTTGGCATGATGAGCTTTCATCCAGTCCATACCCAATATGATGTTAATATCTGTAGACCCGAGGGCTATAAGTGATGCAAGGAATACAAGTCTGTCAACAAGGATTTCATTACCATGGATTATTCTGGTAGTTTGCCATCTAGACCCTGGAGTTTGGATTTCAAGTGGAGTTGGCATATCACAAAATGACATGTCGTGCAAACGAGCATAGCCTTCAGAGATGAAGGAGTGAGATGCTCCGGTATCGAACAAAACCGAAGCTGGATGGCAATTGACAAGGAGGGTACCAAGAACGACATCCGGATCATCACGAGTGTCTTTAGCTGAGACGTGATGCACACATCCACATTCGGTGGGAGCTGACTTGACACTACTCATCTTGCGTGATGGCTTATCACGGCCAACAGACTTCTCAGGCTGGGGTGGAGCATAGCTGGTTTGAGAGCAGTCACGTGCGTAGTGTCCTGGCTCTCCGCATGTGAAGCAAGTCCCTGAGGTAGGGCGTGGACCCGCTTTGACAAGCAGTCTACCAATAGGCCTGGGTGGAGCATGTAACTGAACTGGGTGAGGTGCCACATAAGAGGGCCTCGGTGAGTAACCGGGTGGAAGAGCGGAGTTCGGAACCCAAAACCGGCGCTTCTGCAAGGTAGAGCCGGAGGAAGAAACCAAATCACGGCTGTGTTTACGAGACTCCTCGTAAGTGAGCTGAGCTGTCTCCACATTAATGGCCTTGTTCACAAGAGCCTGGAATGTATTGCAATGGTGCAGGTGGAGATCACGACGCAACTTGGGGTTGAGACCCTTCCGGAACCTAGCCTGCTTCTTGGCGTCTGTGGACACTTCTTCTGTAGCATAGCGGGCGAGGTTCTCAAACTCTCTACTGTAAGCATCTACAGCCATCTTACTCTGGGTGAAACTACAAAACTCTTCTCTCTTGCGATCAACGAGAGCCTGAGGAATGTGATGCTCGCGGAAAGCCTCAGTGAAAACTCTCCAGGTGATTATCTGGCTAGCTGGAAGCATAGCCTCGTAGTTCTGCCACCAAATACTGGCAGGACCTTCCAGGTGATAAGCAGCATAGGTGACCTTGTCACTATCAGCTACGTTCGCAGAACCCATCTTGTGTGTAATACTATGGAGCCAGTCATCTGCATCGAGTGGCTCAATGGAATGATGGAAGGTGGGTGGTTTCAGACCGATGAAGTCATGGATGGACACAAACTCTTTGTACTGGCGGGAGGTGTTCTCCTCAATACGTGCTAGCAAGCGGTTAGACTCTCGCTTGTTCTTCTCCATCTCTAACATGAACTCTGCCAATGAAGACTGGTCAGGAGGATCCTCATCCCTACCATCTCCGTGGTTCCGGATATGAGCAACAGAACTTTGGTTAACCGGCAATATCCTGAAGAGCCAACCAAGGAAACAAGGATGGATTTAGCATCATCATAAGGATGTAGATTATAGTACAAGAAAAATACTATCTCTTGAACTCCTAGGACAAATCTGGCAGCATAACGGCAGTAAACTGCTCAAAATGAGACATTCTACAAAAGATGGGGTAGCACCATGCTCATCATCATTACTCTAGGTTCTGAGATGTTACTAAACAGACTACACCGAAAGTACTCGAAAACTGGGATATGACTCTGATCAGCCAATCCTATGGAGACTACAGAGTAGTAACACGTGATCCTAATAGACGGAAGAGAAAGCCTAGTTCCTTAACCCCGTAGGAAAGATAGGATGACTCAGATCAGAAGGCCTTACGTTCCCTTCCACAATCAATTCCCTTACATAACTAAAGAATTTCTAGACACAATTTCGACCAGGTTGGCTTGGAAATCCTACAGGCAGTCAGGCTCTGATACCAAGGCTGTCGAGACCCCGATTCTAAGTCACACCAATCTAGCATGTAACACCTCATATCACTTTGCGGCCTCACGCACGGTATCCCCACGGGTGTCGCCTTACCATGGCCCGGGACCGTTTGCGTCTTTTGGCTCGCGTATATGATTGTGTCGCTAGCATCCATATGACAGAGAACCCGGGCCGACATGGCTAGTCGTGAACCCAAAGTGGCCCTAACCTATGGGAACAGGCATACATGATTCACATCGAGCGTGTCGGTCAGCAGCGTGTGAATCCGGGCTGTAGCACCGGGCTAACAGGACACCGGGGAACCCGGGTTGTAGCAGGCTAGGCAGGACTCCGGTCGTCACCGCGTGACATTTCCTCGAAGGGACAGACACAGGAACGAAGTGAAACACATGCCGGCCAGTCAAGTGTTCCGAGCAGTAGTGCTGGGCTAGCAGGACTCTGGTGGACCGGGCTGTGGTGGACTACTATCGCTCAGAAAACACTAGTCTACATTTCCCCATATGATAGGCTACCAAGGATGAACAACCAGATTGTCGGATCCCACACATAGCAATACACGCTACACATACGCATAACATGCAAGTATGTGCTGTACAACATGGCATCACAACATAACGCAAACTCATATAGATAAAGGCTCAGAAGAGCCACATAGCATAAATACAAGCAGGGGTCACATGACCCATCATTCAGAGCATACAAGCAACGGAAGCATTACATGTCTGAGTACAGACAACTACAAAAGAAAAGAGCTGGAAAGCCTGACTATCTACAAGACCCTCCCAAGGGTACAAGATCGTAGCTGAGGTAACAAGCTACCCGTCGAAGTCCAAGCGGAACTACTAGTAAGATAGATATCTCGTCTGCAAAACATAAATAAAGCAAACGTGAGTACAAAGGTACTCAGCAAGACTTACATCAGATCCTATCATATATGCATTACTATCAAGAAGGTAATGTGGGGTTTAGTTGCAGCAAGCCAGCTTTGACTCAGTGGCTATCCTGTTCTACGACAACGAGAAACTTCTTGAGATGAGGCAGCGCACACGAGTCCACTAATCACCACATCAATACACCACTAAGGATTCATCCTCGTCTTCCTACGAGAAGGCCATCCATAGCACTCACACTTGTCTTGAGCATTTTAGAGTATCCACTTTAAGTTGTCTATGTACCACGTAAGCATCCAAGAAGTCCATAACCGAGGACACGACTATTCGAATAGATCATGATAACCCTGCAGGGGTGTAGTTCATCACACACGCTCTCGCCACTTACCGCCATGTACACGTCATGTATCTCGGCAACCTTCAAGCGGAAGCCTGGCGAGGGTGTCGGCCACGACCTGACTAACCACGCAAGACTCTAGTCCAGGTTTATCGCCTATTCGGGTTCCATCCGCAAGGAGATCCGGCCGAGGTTTCGCTCACGGCCCCAAACAATGTGTACAGGGTTCCCAAGCCCACCATCCGGGTGCCACTCGGTACACTGGGCCACGTGTGCCTAGTCTGTCCCAAGTCCACTCTGCCGGGTGCCACTCGGTAGAAAAATAGCACTACCTACAAACACCAGAAACTATTTGCAACTCCTGGACAGAGCTCAAGGCGGTTAATAAGTCGAGAGAGCTTGGAGCACCCGGAGCCCAATGTGTGGTAGTAGCTAGTCATTGGACAACTTACACAGAACTCAGTTCTTAAGGACGGTCCCAATGAGACAACCCACCATGTACTCCTACATGGCCTCTCACCGCTACCTTTACCAAATCGTGTTCACACGTTTAACTCTCAGCACCAGAACATATCATAACACTCCAATTCATTCCCGATGAATCAGACCTGACACAACTCTAAGCAATAGCAGGCATGGCATGGTAGGAACACAACATGGCTCAATCAATTCCTACACATGCTAGTGGGTTTTAACTATTTACTGTGGTAATGACAGGTCATGCAGAGGAATGGGTTCAACTACCGCAGCATAAAGTAGCAGTTGAATCGTTGTTGTCCTAATGCAATAAATGAGAGCAGGGGCGAGAGAGTGGGATTGTATCGGAATGAACAAGGGGGTTGCTTGCCTGGTAGAACAACAAGGAAGGCACTGCTCCTCAGACAGGTACTCTAGAACGGTCTCCGGAGCAGGACCTATCGAGAAGGAATGGTGTCGGCAATCAAACACAAGCATATGCAACATTATGATGCATGAACATGGCATGAAGATGTGATGCTGTTTGGGCTAATGCAACTAGTATTCATTTGGTTGAAGTCCATTTGAACTAAAGATTCAAATGTAACTCCAAAATAAGCTCTTAAATATGCCATAAGTGTGTTTCCATATATACAGCAAGTATAGGTTGGTTTGTCATGCATGAAAATGGTACAGATGGATAGATTGAATTTTTCTGATAATTTTTCATATATAAATTATTTCAATCTGAGCTATGGTTGAATTTCTATGAATATTTGAAGTTTTGAATATATTCTGGAATTTCCTGATTAATTTAAACCAGAAAACATTATTGCGTCAGCCTGACGTCAGCGCTGCGTCAGCGGTCAACGGAGCTGACCGAGTCAAACCTGACGTGTGGGGCCACACGTTAGTGACTGGTTAGTTAACAGGAGGGTTAATTAATCCTAATTACTAATTAGGGGGCGCCGGGGCCCACTGTCAGTGGCAGGGTTAGTTAGATGGTGATTAGCCTTAAGCTGATCACCTGACCCACGGGGCCCACCTGACGGCCGGAGAGGTCAAAGGGTCAAACCCCACCGGCGTTAAGCCGCCGGCGAGGCCCGAGACGGCGGAGTGCCGCGGAAATCGTCCACAGGGCTCCGTTCGAGGCGTGATTAGGCTCTTCGAAGAGCTGGCGATACGGCGCGTCGAGCAGTGCCCTTGGCCGGAGCTGGGGTGGCCGAGAACGACGTCGGCGACCACGTTGGCGGCCGCCGGAGTTCGGCTGTGTTTGGGGGCGCGGCTGCAGCGTGCAAATGCGCCAACTAAAGCGCTAGCGGGGCACTACGAGGTGCGGCGAGAGTGCTAGGTGCACTGGCGTGGCCAAAGGGTCGCCGGAGCAACGCCGGCGACAAGCTCGAGCGGAGGCAAGCTTCGGCCATGGCGGAACTGAGGCCTAGACGGCGCAAACGCGAGGAGGAGGAGAGGGGTTCGGAGCAGAGGCTCACGGGGAGGTCGATGGCGTCGACGGCGAGCTCGGGGACAGCCGGACGGCGACGTGCGGGCGGTGGAGATCTGCGGCGGCCGGCGGTGAAGAAGACGACGGTGGCGACAATGGAGGCCGTCCGGAGGTGCGTGGCTCGACGAGGAGGGAGAGGGGATCGCGGAGGAGCTGTGGAGCGCGTCGGCGTTGCGAGGCCGTGGCTCTGGCGATGACTACAGCGAATGGCAGCGATGGTGGCGCTGGGCCATGGGGAGGAACGAGAGAGGGAGGTGAGGGGGAGAGTGAACGAGGGGTCCTGGGGGTGCGGGGCGTCGTGGCGACGCGCGGGGCATCCAGAGCGACGAGGCGGAGCCCGGCAGGCAGCTGCGTGCCGACGTGCACGGCGTCGGGCACCGCTTCCCCTCTGCCTACTGGCAAGAGGAGGAAGACGGCTCTGCCCCTGGTGGGCTGGGCCAGAACAGGAACAGGCCGGCCAGTGCCAGGCCACAGGTGGCCCAGGTAAGCATCTCTCCATTTTGTTTTCTGTTTTCTATTCTCTGACATTTGTTTTGATTTAATAAAATACTAAATCATTTTATTTACTTATGGCAATTTTTGCAGGAGCTAGTGGTATTATACCAGAGCTCCTCAACAACTAACATAATTTTTGGACATATATTATATATATAACAAATATATATCCAAAGCAAATAATTACTGGATTAATTCAAATGGCCAAAAATAAATACTTCTGAGCTCCCAAAAATATTGGTTGGAATTTCACCACTAGCCAATATTTTTAGAGAAAATCAGGAACATTTTCTTGGGCCAAATTGAAGCAATTTTTATCTGGGTCATTCCCAGAAATGATTCCTGAGGGTTTCACAAATCCCCATTTCAATTTTAAATGAAATTTAAACATGATGCAAGCATGAAGGCTAGCCTAGGTCATACCAGAACTAGGGATGTGACACCGGTTCATGTGATCAGTGAAAATGATAACTTCACCGTCTTTGGGCTGAGGCCGTTCTTCGTCCGGGTTAGCTGCACGATAAGACATAACATTATTCTCTGGCAAAAATCCTATGGTGACAAATTCCTTCAAGGTATCCTCAGTAACTGTGGAAGGGACCCAGTTGCAGATAGTTGGTGGTTTTGACGGCATGATGAGCAAAGGACAAACTGAAAAGAAAGTAATGTGCCAGTTCAATTCAATGGTGAAATTAAAGTTAAATAATGATGGTACGAATGAGTAATGGCGGCTTAAGAAAGGGCTAATGACATATAAAGGAAAAGTGAGCCGGCGTGATAAGCCGCCATGACTAAAGACATTTGAAGGAAGCCACAAACAGAATTGGCTAAGTGTTGAGACAAACAAGTTTCCCAAGCTATTGCTATTATTCTGGATCAAAATGGGTCAGAAAAGAAAAATAAATTTAGAAAATTGAACGCGGAGGAGTTCATCAGCTCTAAGAAGGTATCTGTACAAAGGAAAGGGATATACTAGCATCTAAAATGGGTGTAAAACCACTACCACATAAGTTCTACATTTCTTCTAGATCAAAAGAGGGTACGGAGAAGAAACTACAAGAAGGTCTATGATGAACGGCGAAGAACACCGACAAACTCGCAACCCTAATACAGATCTATGGGCGCGGAAAGGTAGGAACTTACGAATGCAGATCTACTGCGAAGGGTCGCCGTGGTTCTCTGGACGAGCTCAAGGTGATGCAGCGGCCGACGCTGAGGGCGACGGTGAGTGCTATGGCGACGACGGAGCTCAAGAGGCGGAGAGGTGGTGAGAAGATGGAACAAAGAAGAAGAAAGGGGATAAGTGAACAAGCAGGCACATAAATTGAGGAAGACCAAAATAATTATTATCCAGCTAAACGGACTCCTCAATTCTCAAAAGACATTAAAAGATAAAGATCCGTTGAAGATGACATCATAGCAGGCTTTCATATTTTCGGAAGATGATGTCATGGCGGGTTACAAAGCTTTTTACAGACAAAGGAAAATGGATTTCGTCTAAATGTTGAAGGTTGACAAGAACAAGGTTCAAATCAACCTGGGGCCTAATGTTGGGAATATTACTTTCAGGTATGAATCGCCCAGGAGGGCCGAGTCAACCCTAATGGCGGCTTGTTAAGAGAAGCCCAGTAATATTCAAGGTGATAGTTTATTAAGAATTGTAGAAGGCCTAAGCCCAGAGGCGGCTTAAGGCCCAATATTGTAAACCGCCATATGTAAAGAAAGACTTGTAAAGAAAGGCATATAAAAGAAGTCACCGAGCCGGATACGTTTTATGAGCCGGCCAGGAATCTGTAGGCCACCAGGCGTCAACCTGTGTATATAAGGGGGCGACCCAGCGGCGTCTTAGGACAAGAAACAGTAGATCGATAGCCAATCTAGCGGATTCGCTCCTTGGTCATCGAAACCTAGCAATATAACTTCAACTGGACTAGGCCTTACCTTCACCGTATGGGGCCGAACCAGTATAAACCTCTCGTGTACTTTGTCCCGATTAACCCCTTTAAGCTTCCTAGTTAAGATGGCCCTAGGACTAAGTCCTTTCTCTAGGACATCTGTTGCGACAACTCCACGACACTTTGGCTGCTAGGACATCCGTCCATTTACCATTGAGCAGATCTTGGCCAGCTTGAAGCTGCTGCTGCTTCTTTTTTAGGCTCCTTGCCGTGGCGATTAGCTGATCACTGAAGCACTCCTGCTCCAAAGGTTCCTCATCCTCGGAGAGCGGAAGTTAACTTCTGTCCTCTGAGTCTTCGTGCGTGGCCTGCTTGCCCGGGCTTGCTTGCCCATCTTCCCGTTCATCTTGTTCATTAGCTATTTCAACGGGGTCTTCGTTGTCTTCGGCACCTTCTGGAGTATTATCTTTTCCAGTGCCTATGTTGTTGTGTTTACTGCGGCGTGACTTAGAGCGGCGTCGCTGACACCGGCACTTGGATTGTATTTCGGAAGGTTTATACTCGGCTGGATCTTCCTTGTCATTGCCACTGTTCTCCTTTGGTGCATCCACCATGCATACATCATACGAGGAAGTGGCGATCCAGCATCCGGTGAACGGCGGGTTCTGGGCCTCTTCTTCTCCGGCATCGTCGTCCATACCGTCGATGTCCTCGGAGTCGTAATCAAGTGTGTTGGTTAAATCCTCGACCTCGGCGATGAAGTGGGTGGCGGGTGGGAAGCAAAGTTCTCCACCGTCAGCCCCTAGTTCGAACCGGATATAGTTAGGCTGTGAGTCCTCTACCAAGGACAAGTTCTTTGACGAGTTTAGGACATCTCCCAAAGGCGAGTGCTGGAAGATGTCTGCAGTGCTGAACTTGACGATCGATAAATGGTCAAGTTCGGCGTCCGCAGGCTCACGTGGTTCGGAACTTACGGCCGGAGACGAGTCCGGAGTTCTGCTGACAAAGACGTCGTGAGAGGCTAAGCCTATGTGCGGCTCCGACGCCGTGGAATCTATGGCCTGCGTGGTGGGGTTGATCCTCCTATCCTTGGATGACGCAGCTTGCTCCGGATCTAGGGCCAGAGCGGTTACAACAGCAATTTCCTGGATGCGGCCAGATGACATAATTAAGTCCTGATCATCAGGGTGACCGGGAGTGGCTACCACAGTCTCGAATCCGGCAAAGATCAAGTCTCCATGGCTGTCCGCAATGTAGATCAAGCTCCCAGATCTGACCTGATGGCCAGGGGCGTAGCCTTCGATCTGCTCCAGATGGCCAAACGAGTTAGCCCGCAGTGCGAAGCCGCCGAACACGACGATCTGTCCGGGGAGGAAAGTTTCTCCTTGGACGGTGTTGTTATTGACGATTCAAGGGGCCATCAAACCTTTTAGCGACATCATAGAGGAAATCTCAGTGAAAGCACCAATGTCAGTGTCAAAACCAGCGGATCTCGGGTAGGGGGTCCCAAACTGTGCGTCTCAGGTCGATGGTAATAGGAGACAAGGGACTCGATGTTTACCCTGGTTCGGGCCCTCTCTATGGAGGTAATACCCTACGTCCTGGTTGATTGATATTGATGAATTGGAGTATTACAAGAGTTGATCTACCTCGAGGTCTAGCTTGTATGGCTATGATAATCAGTCTCTCCTATCCGAACTAAGTCCTACGGTTTATATAGACATCGGATGGATCCAGGGTTACACAAGGTCGGTTACAAAGAAGGGAATCTACATATTTGGTCGCCAAGTTTGCCTTCCACACCAAAGAGAGTCCCATCTAGACACGGGTGCAGTCTTCGGTCTTCGTATCTTCACAACCCATTAGTTCGGCCCATGGCCAACAGGCCGAACGCCCGAGGACCCCTTAGTCCAGGACTCCCTCAATGGGGGAAGGTCTTCTATATGGTATCTTCATGGCCCATCAGTCCGACCCAAGCTACACAGCTTGGACACCCGGGGACCGCATATTCCAGGACTCCGTCACCCGCTGTTTAATTAGAACCATTTAATGAAAGGAAATAAACTGTTTGTTTTAAACTGAGTCACTGACTACTAGGTCCCGCTGGACCCAGTTGACTAGTCAACTCTGCTGACTAGGGACTCGCAGTCAGTGACAGGTGCACTACGAAAAAAGACACATCCGTGACATTTTGGGCTGAACGAAATTATTTTCTGTCATACATATGACACTTCTATGACGATAATTGTGACAAAACCCGGTATCATCATAGATGTGGTGGGCTCTTACTTCTATGACAAAAAATCATGATAGAAAACGGGCTTTTCGTCCTGGGCGGGCCGGAGATGCAGCTGCATGACATTCTTTGGGCCGTCCATGACGGAAAAAACCATGGTAGAAGCGAGGGCGAGGAAAATTTCGGGGTGTTCCCGGTTACGGTGGGAGGTCGGGGGCCAAGCGATGCACGCTTCTCTCGTACATGTACGCGTGTGTGTGTGAGGGGTTGGCTCTAACTGAACCCGAGCGAGGCGTTGGGCTCTAACTGAACCCGAGCGATTGCACTGCAGGCTACGTGTTACTGAACCCGAGCAATCGATCGATGGCTGTTAACTGAACCCGATCGAGCGATTCCTTCGCTACTGCTGCTAACTGAAGTCGATCAATGCTGCCTCTAGATGAACAGTGAGCGTTGGGGGGGGGGGGGGTTGGATGAACAGTTCCCGGTGGGGGTGGATGAACAGGACCCCGTGATGGTGGCTCTGGTTGAACAGGACCCCGATCGATCGAGCCGGTTGGGGCTGGATGAACAGGACCCCGTGGAGGGCTGGATGAACAGGACCACCCTGTGGAGGGCAGGATGAACAGTTGCCCGTGGAGGGGTGGTTGAACAGGAGCCCGTGGAGAGGGCTGGTTGAACAGTAGGCGATGGAGTAGCGCGCGGTGGAGGCTGGATGAACAGGAGCCCGTGGATGAACAGTCATAGGTGGAGGCTGGAGGAGGTCGACGGAGGATGAACAGTAGCTCGTGGACGCTGGAGGGGGTCGATGGTGGAGATGAACAGTATCCCGTGGAGTCCCGTTTTGCGGTACGCCACACCCCTCCCGATGAACAGGACCCCCGTTTCGACCGTAGGAGGTCCGTTTCCTCCATTTTACGATACGCCAGACCCCTCCCGATCAACAGGATCCCGTTTCAAATGTGGCTAGTCAAACACAAGGCCGTTTCTTCCGTTCTGTGGTACGCCAGGCCTTGTTTCCATCGCCTGTTCCGTCCAAGCCCTCCCGATGAACACGACGCATTCCGTTGCCTCCCCACGAACACGACGCATTCCGTTGCCTCCCCATGAACACGACGCATTCCGTTGCCTCCCCATGAACACGACGACGACGCTGTTTCTCCGTTCCAACCCAGCCATGTACATGAGCCCTGGCCGTCGTATGCGCGAGTAGGCGTTCCAGACCCCTCCCGTATGTACACATACGTGGCTGTATTTTCTTTCTTACACCCTGGCCGCTGTACGTACGTGTACATGCTACATGCGCGCCTCTACTATGACACGTGCGTGCCTCTTCATCGACCAGTATATATGTACGTACACGTTCGCGACCAGAATGACAACGCTACATACGCTTTGACCGGGTGGGTCCCGACTGTTAGGCACTTCCTTGCGTGCGAAGATGTAGCTAGTGGGTCCCAACAGTTAGGGGCAAACATTTTTTCGCAAAATACGGTGGCCCATCCAGTGGGTCCCCGCTGTCAAGTGGAGGAATAATTATTTTGCGCGTAATAAGGAGGCACTTCCTTGCTGCGGCCGTGGACCCAGCTGTCAGCGTCTCCATGCACAATACTCTTCCAATGGAATCGGTCGTTTACCACATTGACCACGCCACGCCGAGAGCACCACAGCGGTAGACGATGGCGAGGCCTAGGAAGGGGACGACGCGGAGCCGGGGAAGACGCGGCAGTGGAAGCCCGCGCGGAGAGGAATACGAGGGTTCACTGGTTCGGCTGCGGTGTGAGGCTGCCGTTGTCGGGCCTAGCCAGCGGTAGGAATAGTAGGGGGCTGTGAGGCCTCCGCGGCAGCACAGCCGGCCATGGGAGGCAGGAGCATGCAGCACGACCGGCGCTGCTTTGGGCAGCTGGAGCAAGAAGACCAGAGGTTGAAGAAGCACTACGGCCATTGGATGGACATCGTCCCCGTCAACTTAGTAGGCCCACAAGTCAGCCTCCCACCAAGGTGTGTCCCAGCTAGACGGGGGAGTATTCATTTTTTTTGTGCGTAATAAGGAGGCACTTCCGGTGGGTCCGAGCTGATAGCGGGGGGAACGTTTTTTTTTCACAAAATACGGTGGCCCGTCCGGTGGGTCCCATCAGTCAGGGGGAAACGATTTTTTTCGCAAAATACTGGTGGCCCGTCCGGTGGGTCCCCACTGTCAGGTGGAGGAATAATTATTTTCCACGTAATAAGGAGGCACTTCCTTGCAGCTGCCGTGGACCCAGCTGTCAGCCTCTCCACGTACAGTACTCTTCCAATGGAAGTCGGTCGTTGACCACATTAACCATGGCGCGCCGAGAGCACCACGGCAGTGGACGATGGCGAGGCATAGGAACGGGACGACGTGGAGCCAGGGAAGACGCGGCAGTGGATGCCCACACGGAGTGGAGTACGAGCGTTCACCGGTTCAGCTGCGGTGTGAGGCTGCCATCGCCGCAGAATAACAGGGGGTGTGGGTGAGTAGAGGGATGCCCTGGCCAGCGGTGGGAGTAGTAGGGGGCGCTGAGGCCTGCGCGGCAGCACAGGCGGCCACGGGAGGCGGGAGTAGGCAGTCCCGCCGGCGCTGCTTTGGCGGCTGGAGAAAGAAGATCAGAGATTGAAGAAACATGACGGCCATTGGATTGACATCCAATGGTTACGTCTGCTAGAATCGTTTGTTGACCTATAAAATAACTAAAAAAATCTTGTATACGCGTCAACTAAATAGGCCCACAAGTCAGACCACTCCCTCTTTTTTTAATAATTTATATATAGCTCGTGGCAACTTCTTATGCAATTTATTGCAGTCGTTTTTTTGGTTGGCCAGGGCCAATTTCGCATATTTCTGTGGGTTCCAAACTATTTTTTAATACCGTAATGTCTAGCCAGATTTAAAGTACTTTGAAGATATTTTTAAATTAGGTTAATGCCCGGTGAAATAGGAATCTAAAAATGTAATAAAATTCAGAAATTATAAAGTAATTGCCAATTTATCATCAGTTTTTATATTTACAACCCATTTCATATTACTTTCAAGATTTGCAGGCGTCTTGAAAGAGTTGCAGCCCATCAATGCATAGAAAAATAAGTAGGCCTGGATTGGGTATTCTTCAGAAAAAATAAGCTGGGCTCATTTTCACAAAGATAAAATAGCTGGGCTAGTCACATGGTGAACATAAAATATAAGCCTGGGCTAGACGGGCCACAACCCAGTTCAAACCCTGCTCCGTCTCAACAATACCAAACAAAAAAAATACTGCTCGAGTAGCTACGTCCTAGGTGTCAGCCGATCTTGTGTTGTTCCCTTGTCTATTGACTATATACGCTCACAATGTCGTGGGCCCCAGATGTCAGGAAAACACTAGGAGGAAGCATTTTATTTTTCCATACACTGATGTGGGGGCCCCTACTATCATCCTCTCCACGTACTTCTTCCGATTCCTGTTGTTTGTTGACCATGTTGACAATGCGAGAGGGCGGCGCCGCGGCGAGCACACCAAAGCGCGCGGAGGACGTCGGCGTTAACGATTTAGGAGACGGTGGGGCGGCGATGCGTGCGCTGAGGCGCAGCCAGCCGTGGGAGGCGGAAGCAGGCGGCCCTGCCGGCGCTGGTTTGGTTTTGGCAGCTGGAGGAAGACAGGACTGAAGAAAAATGACAGAATGTAAAAGCAGCATGAGTACTCAACAACCTTAACTGAAACCAGCAGGGGCACTTAACAACCGAAGCTGAAAGCAGTATGAGTACTTATACAGGTTCAACCGTACAAAGCACGCCACGAACAGTGCTACTTTGCCTACATTAAACCAAGGGTGAGGCCGCCAAGCCCCAGGACAAGGCCCATGCACCACCCCGCACATCCACAACCTTTTGAAAGCGGCTTCATCCCGCAACATGGTCAATAAACAGGATATTCGCTTTAGAGCCATGGAAAAGCATGAATATAATCTTCTGTCATATTCTCCAAGATGGACGGGCCTTCATTATTTGAGACCACCCATGAATAAGTATCTTTTCACCTCCAAGGGGAATTGAGTAGGTCAACATAATCATCATGTTGTGACCAAGCGCAAGTCTGACCTGACCATGGTCAGGCATCTGTATAGGAACAATAGAACTCGGCAGTTCCTGTTTCAAGATCATAGCTGTAAAACTGTGTATAAGCAATAGTTTATGAACAACATATATAACAGAAAACAGCTCGTACCATAAGTTTCTTGACACAGTTGGCCATGTTCAACGAGTGCAGCAGTGGCACACATATCCCACGTGGCCTTCCACCATTGAAACGCCCCACAAGGACCTCAAGACGAACAATAAAGTGTAGGAACTTGTGGATGTCGATCCAGTCAACTTCAGTGCCATTAGTAACAGTCGAGTTATTACAGAGTAACAAACGAGCAGACTACTTAACTCTGAAAAAACGTACATGTGCCACCAATTATAAGAAAATATTAGTTGGAAGTAGCATCTTCGTGAGAGATTCGTTGCTACTTCTAAAGTTAAATTGTGATTAGTTAGACAGAATAGGTGGATTAAGAAGTAATCGAGGCAACAAGCAAGAACCAGATACAAAACTAACATGGATGAACAATTGGAACGACGTCGGGGTGGAAGATCGCAGTGAAGATGAGACCGGGTTCTGCTATTTCCATCAAAATTTGTGTGCCAACTTTCAGTCCGTAACACTTGAGAAAGTTTATCCAAGTTTGGCCATAAAAAAGCAGCGATCTTCTTGGTTCATGAACCAAACTCGGAACTTATATCCATGGCTTGTCTTCACTATGACCATTAAACTAGTGTATTCAGTTATGGCAAGGCCGAGCATCTTGAGTACATGTGTTCTGGCAGAACAAATAATACACTGTAGGAAAAATAATATGAGAACACAACATGTTCAAAAAACCCCACTCTCCCGGATAGAAAAGAGGATTCTAGGAACATACTGTGCGCGTTTCAAAATGCTGTGTTAGGATGAGAAGGAACAAGTGTGGGGTCTCGCCGAGGGCACAGAAACCGGTAGGGTACTCGCATTTTGGGCACTGCAAATGAAACACACTAGATTTAGTAGGAAGAAAAATGCATCAACGGCGGCGGCTGCCATCCTAGGATTACCTGCGACCAAGGGACTTGGGTTTATCGGGGATGGATGAAGAATTCGTACCCGGTTCTCCATGAGAAAACCCTATGCAATCGCCTAGAGGGGGTTTTCTCTAAACAAGCAGACGAGGGAGAAGGGGATTCAGGCTCCAGTGAAATATTGCCGCTTCGTCCGTCCAGCTTACTGCTAAAGCTGGAAAGGGGGGTTGTGATTTGACGGCTCATTGGGCATTACTGTGGCGCTACGACCGGGGTGTGTCTGCCGTGAAGTTGTGCACTCTAATTTGTGCATATGGCACGTGGACCCCATTGCCGGTTGCCCCACATATTAGCGAAAGGAAGTAGAAAGATAGGAGTAACTAGTTACACATAAATATATATTTTGATGGAGAGATACTCCCTCTATAAAGAAATATACAAATCTTTTATATCATAGGCTCACCTTACCGAGAAATATACTCCCTATGCAACGCACGGGCTTTATGGGGGTTCAGCTGAGAATATAATACTCAGATATTTTTGAGTTATAAAAGCTGCTTTATTGAAGATTAACGGTCATAGGTATACAAATAATTCCGGGGTTTCCTGTGAGCCAAAGATGACGTCCACAGGGCAAAGAAGTAGCAGCTTTTGCGAGCACATGCCCTTCAACATTACACTCCCGTTTTCATGTATGATCTACATGGTTTAGAACATATTCTTCTTCATCTTGATCTCGTCCAAAATAACTTTGCTGGGCCCCAAGTATGCCACTCCGATATGTTTGACTGTTGCTGAACAATCGGTGCTAATCGGAACTTGTTGTAGGTTTAAGTCAAGAGCCAGAGATAGCCCCTTGCAACATGCCATTGCCTCTAGGATCTCTGGATCAGTAACACTTTCGCACAACAGTGCGGATGCTCCAAGGAAGAAGCATGTATGATCCCGGCTCACAACTGCCAGGGCTCCCCTTTGACGATTGCGAGATAACGCAGCATCAACATTCATCTTTGCCCAACCCACAGCAGGAGGAGGACGCCACTTCTGCACTGAGCTAGTGCTTCTCGAAACCAGGTTCTAGACTTTGGGCCGCAGGTCGACCCTGCATGTTTGGGGGCCCATGTGTTCTACCTCAGCGCTTTTCATATTGCAAGCGATCGGTATGGTGCTGGTTTTAGATGTTGTCACAAGGCGAATACACAAAATTCAATAAAGCACGACAGCTGTTGGAATGAAATCGAACGACAGTTCCTAACCAGCAATCAGAGTTGCAATTCTATCAACGATATACCATGTGATAAATAATACTATCGTACTACTTATACACACATGACACTTGTTTCACCATGCCAGATTATTACATCAAAATCTCTTGGAGGATAGATCAGTTAGGCAGTTGCGTGCTACTACTGAAGAATTTCAAAGTTGATTTGGACCAGCTCTCCTTCCCAAGAAAGTTCGATTTTGACATCATACCCTGCCACAAGATATGATTTAGATTTGAACCTTGACCATCCTTTAGCCTCAATCATCATGCGACCATCCTTTGTACTTACGATATATTGAGCAGGTTCATTCACACCAAGGCTGCGCATGGTAAGAGAAACTTGGCTGCGGTCCCCCGGATTGTTGAACGACTCCGTCGTTGCTCTAGGAATTCTCTGTTTGCAAACAAGAAGACATACCCAAACAGTTAGATCAACACAGTCAATCATGTGAAACAACATGGAAATTAAAAAAGAACGAAGCACTTGGGGGGCCAATGCTTACCAAGAAGGTGGACATGTCGGTTTTTGTAAGGACTTTGTTATATGAAGTGCGAAGTGTAGCCCAGTCTGTTGCCGGTGCAACTGTACGGGCTGGAGCAGATGCAAGTGCAAGTGTTGGTGCAGGTGCCGAAGCCGCTACTACTGCCGGAGATGGTGCTCCTTGTAGAGCTGGTGCCGGTGTCGGAGCAGGTGCCGGTGTCGATGCCCGATCCTCCGATAGATCAGACTGATCCGCTAACGCGGTTGGTGCCCAATCCTCAGCTGAATCAGACTGAGCTGCTGCCACTGTCAGTGCTAGATCAACTGTCGGTGCTCGATCTGTGCGAGACAGTGGCGATCATGTCTGGTCTGCTATGATCAGCTTTCTAACTTGACTAGGATCCGTGACCGCGATCCAGTTTTTTCTTCATTTCTTTTAAACGCGACAAGGACTAATTGTGGCGTTTTTTTAAACCAAACTGCAGTTTATCATAGGGATTTAGCTTGTACTCAGACAATAGACTGTAGAGCAAACCAAATGGTTTATTCTGTGATGAATGTCACATGGCAAAACCGGCATCGTAAAATTGCAGGAAAAGAAAGAAAACATGACATTAAATCAATAAGATTTAGACAATAAATCAATAAGATTTACTTGATGTGACACGAGTGAATCCTTACCAGGAAATCACTATGTTGAAGTACTAAACAGAAGATTGATCGTCCAACTACGCGTGGCATGCAGGGGCCCCGCCTACTCCCACAAGCAGGACAGTCCAAAGGTCATGACAAATCGTATGGACCGAACATCCATGGGGCTGGAAATCCTGGTTTGTGCGATAAACCCTGCAATGCATACAGATATTGGAGTGTAACCATAATTGATAGACCGTCCTCACAAAAAATATGACATGGATACTTCAAAATATACAGACTGAATGGAGTGGACAGACATTTAGACCGTTCTCAGGACTAACCACACACCAAAAGCGGCTGTACTAATAAACAATACAGGGTCACAAACACAAATCAAGTACTGAACAATAGTACTTACTACAGACAAGCAAAGTTGCAGTAACTAAACTCTGCAGACTATTTTTTGCCACCGACCTACGGGATGAACCCCGCATAACTGACTAGGCCATGGACTTCGTGTGATATGTCTACATGCACCATCACCATCTTGTCAACCTTGGAGAACCTAACAGAGTGGTCTTTCCACTCATAAACATGATGATGAAGACAGGCCACATCAAATATGTTGGGAAGCTTTACAAGAACCACACCCTTCGTAATCGAAGGCACATCTAGGAAATTGTTGTGGTCAAGGACGACCTCGAGGACATGCCTGACAACAATGCTACAGGAAAACACTAGTTAAGGACACGTGGCGACAATGACACAGCAGCTGGATAGTTCAGCAGTAGAACTCATCATCAGGTCTTACAGTTCACACGGCATGAATTTGAGAACTTCGTGTCCACCGCGGACCTGGTTCTAATTCAAATAGAAACCATATTTTAGTACTACCTCTGTTTAGAAATATAGGATGATTTTCGATATTGTACTCCATATATGACTACATATACGCACAGAAATGAGTCAACAAAGACACTAGAACATGTGTTCAAAGGCATGAGAATAGTGGGATTACATGCAATATCCATAACACAAGTTACTGAGCAAATATACCCTCTTAAAAGGTAGCATTGATGTTCATAAAGTACTCCCTCCGTCCCAAAATTCTTGTCTTAGATTTGTCTAGATACGGATGTATCAAGTCACATTTTAGTATTAGATACATCCGTATCTAGACAAATATAAGACAAGAAATTTGGGACAGAGGGAGTAGTTTAAAGTAATCTATAAGAAATCAGTGTCAACCTCTGGCATGTTTTGGTCAAAAGAGGAATTTAGAACCGTCATTTGGCACGCAAAAATCACATGCAAGATCACCCAGAAAGTTGTACTACTAGTACTAGTACCGCGTGTTAGATGAAAAAACACGATCAAGATCGAGAAAAAGACCGTCAAGAAGAGATATTACCTCGACTTGCTTAATGAGGGATCCCGGAGAGGGGGGCTTGGACAGGGCGATGGCTTTGAGCTTGTCTGCGATAGTCTCGGCGGGGTGCTTGCGCTTCTTCGTACCATGAGCCTCGGCGGTTTTGGCCGGAGCCATAGACATCACTTCGGCGTGCTCCAGCGTCCATCAAGAAACTGTCAGATAGAAATAAAAGAAAAGAAACCATCATCACAAACCCAAAAGAAGAAAAGAGAGGGAGTTATAGGATCAGTCTCGGGGTTGCAAGACCGGGCCTTGGCCAGAATCAACACCATTGATGCGCTCACCTTTCCTTCTTTGGGAGAGAAGAACAATGGAAGAAGCAGGTCGGGGTTTTCTTGAAGAAATGAGGAACAAGATGAGGCAGAAGCGAGGGTTGGGTAGAGAGGAAGCTGAGAGAGAAGAGTGAAATGATGGTTGCTTCGTCCGTCCAACTTACTGCTGGAAAGGAGGGGGTTTTGTGATTTGACGGCTCATTGGGCATTACCGCGACGCTTCGATCGGGGTAGTCTACCGTCACTCTACTACGGAGTAATTTAGTGCATGGTTGGTGGACCCCGATGTTGGCTGTCCCACACGTCGGTGAAAGTGAGTAATTTAGTGCATGGCTGGAGGAGGATCCGCACGGTAGAGCGTGTCCACTGTTTTTCAGAAGAAAAAAATGATTACAGTAAGCGTTTCCACTCTTATGACGGAGGAGTGCGAAACACGGCAGCCACTTGAACATACACAGTGCTCCTACTACTAGGCATGTGCAGTGGTTCATATGTCAGTACTACACAATCTTCTTGCTAGTGTAGTAAGATATGACGATAACAAATGATGTTGTGTGCATGTGAACTACTCCTATATGTAACATAGTACCGCTTTTTCGACTGTCCGGTCGAGAATGGACGGTGAGATCAATGTTAACAGAACTAGGTCCACAGCGCACGGAGAGTACGGTGCTACAGTACTCCATGAAACATGAACCATATGAAGCACGAAAAGTGTTAGGCAGGGTGTATGAAGGGTGCATGGGATGGGAGCAAAAGTTCCCTTCTCGACCCACTTTTGGGTGTTTGGCAGAGTGCATGAAGGGTGCATGAGTCCACACTAGTAGGTTGACAAAAATACACGAAGAGGAAACAACTATATTGAGATGAGAATGCAACCAAACACACCCACACACTTTGTGCTACAGTGACTGATCTGCACCATATGAGTTTGATCCAACGGTCATGTTGCGCCGAGACATGGACATGCCCATGCAGAGGGCCGCTAAACACCACCGAAGTCCCTCTGCTTCTCGAGGCACACGACGTTGGTGATGCAGGGTGCAACCGCCAGCAGAGCCCGCTCCCGGTCGACGGGAGCCAGCTCATCAAAGACGGCGTCCAATGGCACGAATGGATTTCGGTGACGGAGCCCTGAAAGGATTCACCCGACAACGGCGACAGCAGCCCACAACCCCTCCTTGTCCAGCTCAGCACACACCATCGCGCGGAGACGGCTCAGCTCCTCGGAGATATAGGTGAAGAAGGAGACCAGGTCAGGAAGCCGCAGCTTGTTGAAGTCGACCGAGTGGTCGAACGGGTTTAGCCCGACGGCCGGCATTGTCGCACTGGCACGACTGTAGGCATCGCGCAGCCGCAACACCTGCGTGGCAACTTGGTTCACCAAGTGGCTGAGGCGATCCTGGACCTCGTCACGATCGGCCCTCTTGCGCTCCAGCCGGCTCCCCTGACGGCGTATCATATCCCCCGCTTTCTGCAGCAACGCCGCCGACGCCTCGAGCATCTTTGTGGTGGACTCCTGCTGCTTTTGAAGCTTCGTGAACTCCTGCACATAACGTAGGAGCATGGCACTCCTCTCCTCCTTGAGCTCACGGAGCTCCACGTCCTTGGCCCTGAGCTCTGCATCCTTGGCATGGAGCTCCTGTGTTAGGAGCCTCACCTCGGACTCCGTGATCTGCTGCGCCACCATGGCACCAGGTAGAAGCAATGGGGAGATGAAGCAAAGGGGGCGAAACGGCTGAAAGGCAATGCAATCTACGGGTGGGCGGAGGGAGCGGGGAATCTTTTGGTTTTCACCACGGTAAAACACCAGTCGACGACTTCTCACATCAGGGAGTAGTGGGTACAGGCGGAGTCGTCATGACTAATTGCTGCCGCGCCTGCTCCCGTCAATAAAGAATTAAAAATCCTGCCGGGCCTGCTCCCGTCAATCAAAAAAATAAAAATCTTGCCGCACCCAAACACCAGAGCAACGGCGCGGTGGATATTTCAATTTACTTGCCGGCAAGTAGATAAAAAAGGGGTGAAAAAACAAATGTGGCGGCGGCCTAGCTAATCGGTCGAACTAGCCCAACTAGCTAGCCACTGTGCTTCACTTATGTACTCGGCGGGAAAGGTGGTCTTTCGTTATTTGACGACTCATTTACTTGCTTCGGTGCTACGACCGAGGAGGACCCAGAAAACGCGCGGTAGGGCGTCCCACATCAGGAAGAATATATGCGTGCACCACCCGGGAGGACCCCGAAACCACGCGGTAGGGTTTGCCACGTCTCGGCATGGAGGAAAAATGTGCGTGTAAAAATATACTGTATCAGATGTAGTACCTATGGTTCGACCTCGGGACCCAGTCAGTCGGTTGAAAACACCCCACTAGCCACACAGCTTCATCATGCAAACGTGGCACGGAGGATAGATGTGGTTAGCTCCGTCTCGACCAGCCACAATGTCTCTTGTTCAAGGCAATTCTTCTATTTACCAAGTTTTTTTAGTTGTAATGACACCACGACAAGCTAGCGCTGCTCTTCGTGTGTGCCCGTACAAAGGTTAGACGATGGAGAGAAGAGAGATTGAGATCGCAAACCTGGGACCCACCAGTAAGTGAGAAAACGGTCATGCACGTGTTGACGAGGCACTCCCTCTACTCTACTCAACGCAAGTACTGTATAAAATTAATTATGGGACAAAGCCAACAACCGCTCGTTTTTTCAGGCTATCGACTTACGCTTTGTAGTCCAGGTTGCCAGTTTGAATCTCATCTTTCAGATTTGTTAGTTTTAGGTCCAAATTTGATTAATGACAAGTGGGACCCCCATGTGTTGTTCTGATATTTCAGTGTAGGATGGTTTTTTTGAACAAACTCCTTGCGCGGTTAGACAAGTAATGGCACGAGTTACACGTTTTTTGCAAGTTTACAAACAAAAATGACAGCGGCATAGAATATCACATCCACCCCGCAGCTTAGATACTATGGTGATACGAGTTTTTACACCGTTGGAAGTGAGATCCAATGGCTTGGGAGTAGTCTTTGTAATTATGCGCAATTTCCAAACTCTCCAAAGGTTTTTTGCAAATAAAACATTCAGGCCTCCTGTGTGCCGCTACATCTTCGATCCAACGGCTCCCCGGTGCTCATATTAGGTGCTCCTCGTAGCTTAATTACCCGCTACGGTGATTGGAGTAGTTGTGGGACGAATGCTATGAAAATATAATCTAAACCGATCGGAATAAATGCCTACACAAATTAGTCCATGGTTGGAGTGCCCCTCACAATGTAAATAGCTCCGGCTTTGCGAGGGACGGAGAGGTAGTAGCTTCAATGCGTGGAAGATACGGTGTGAGAAAGCAAGGTCAATCGAGAGACATATAGATAGAGAGACAAGGTGAGTGTGGTCCGACATTCATTGAACAAATATATATGCTCTGGAGAGATATTGCCCAATTGAGCTTTTTGGCAAGGGTGAGGGCTGTAAGATAGTGCTTGAGAGATGATCCAGTCATAGACGTGTAGATATATTTTGTGCGTGGGAGGAAGCAAGGTCAACCGATCACATAGGGTCGCCGTGCGATCGAAAGAGTGAGACGGGTTGGAGAGAGTCACCTAGATAGACGATGTGCGTGAGAGAGTATACAATGTGAATAGGTCGAATTGGACTCAAACATGGTGATATATCGTTTTTGTCCGAGAAAGAGCAAGGTCAATCAAGACATACGGAGAGAGAGAGAGAGAGGGAGAGAGAGATTGAATCAGCGTGGCCACCATGAGGTCGAAAGAGTTGTGGCGGCTTGGATGGACTGACCTAGACAGACAATCTGCGTGAGAGAGTATAGAGTGTGTCGATCGAGGCCCGAACAGGGAGATATATCATTTGTGTGTGAAAGAAAACAAGGTTAAATGAGACTCAGATAAAGAGAGCGAGATTGAGCGAGTGTGGCCCGCCGTGCGGAAGAAAGAGTGAGACAGTATAGAGGGAGTGACCTAGATATACAACGTGCGTGCGTGCGCATGCACGAGAGGTTCGGGGGCTAGATAGGCAGTGCATGTATTTAGCGCGAGAGGGTGAGAGGGAGAGGGGGGAGAGCTCGGCATGGGGTGCAATGGCGGTTGTGTGAGGTAAATACATTTGGTAACAGAGTGGAAAAGGGGTTGTGTAGTTTACAGACTTAGAGATTGAAATATGGAGAGAAAAAATGAACGTGTGTTGGAAACCGATAGCTTCCTAAGGTGGTTAGGAGAGGAAGATTGACCGATACAGGAAGTATGTAGCGTTTGTGCGGGGGGGGGGGGGCGGTTAAAACAACATTTGAATGTACATAGTACGAGACTTAATATCGATGTTTCAATTCGGTGTACATTGTAAGATTTGAACCGAGGACCAGGCATACGGGTAATTATTTCGAATTCGTGCCATACTAAGTTTCGAAAAGTTGACATTGACTCAGTTTGTTGTGCTATTTTGTAGGCCATATGTTTGAATCCATCCAAAAGTTTTCTCACTACCATGGTGTTCATCATATACATATGAATTGTATTAAAAAGTAGCGTGGATACAGTGAAATGCGAAATCCACGTTAGAATTGGAGATCGCTACGTGACACACACTCTAATTCAAATAAGTAACTACGTGACACACACTCTAATTCAAATAACTAATTATGTGACACACACTCTAATCCATGTTAGCATGGGTACCGTTTCGAATTTTTTTCAAATAACTCCTCATTAATTAATTTATAGTACTCCCTCTGTTCACTTTTATAAGAGCTTGAAGACATTCCAGACAATGTGCAAAATTGTTCATTTTAAGTTGTCTGAAACGACTTACAAAAGTGAACGGATGGAGTATCTCGTTTCGAATGACTAATTATTGCAAGGAAAACATGGGCATGGTAATACATACAGATTTGTTTGCAAATGAAAGAAGATTTTTTTGCATACTCAAATGTAGGCGCACCAGGCAAACCAGGGTCGTGTCGGGGTGGACGCTGCTTCGGTGCCTTAAAGGCAACTGACTTTGGGTCACTAACATGTGGACCAGCCACCTGTTGGGCCCATATGTCATGGACACAAAGGCAGGTGCCTTAAGGCACCGAAGCATAGTCCTGTCAGGGTGGTCACGTGTGTCAGACGGACGCGTAGCACCTAGCCACCCCCCCAAAGGACGACGACAATATAAGTTTGCGCTTCCACGTTTCGGATTGAAATATCTGGCGGCCCCAATTACAGCCCTGCAAAATCTCTCTTCTCCACCGCCCCCTTCCGCACCGAGATTGCTCAAATCCCTAATTCGCCACCAACCCTCGAATCGCCCCTCGTCTCGTCTCTTTCCCCACTGTTCCCCACCTCCATGCCGGACGACGACGAAGGCGACGGTCGCGCTTCACCACCACACCGGAGCTACCTCATCTACGCCCTCGTCCACCGCACCGGGTGGTCCACCGACAACGTCGGCCGCCGCAACCGACCTGCCTCACAGACACCGAGTTCCACCGCATCAGGTGCGCTTCACCGACGCCGTCTCCCAGCTCACCGGGGCTACTTCACCGAGCACGTTGTCGCACCTCTGCCCCCCAAGGCCATTGGGGCTTCACCAACGGTCTCGTCCCCCGCATCGTAGTGCTCCGTTGCCACTCAAGATCTGCATCTGTGCGCGACTAGCCAATGCCAGCGCATCACCCTCAACGGCTCTGAAGTGACCAGCACTCTAGCTAGGCGAGCATGCCCAAACGCCGGCCCGAACTAGGTATCCACACATCACTCCCTTGTGCACTGTTCTGATGATGTTTGGATATCCTTTCACTACTCTCTTAGCTTACACGCCTATGCAACTCTGACCTTAACTCTTATTTCTTCTGGAGATATCATCTGAAACAAGCAAATCCATATTTTAGCGAAGCATGACGGCGCTACGGGATCTGGTACACATCCTGCACACCCATATAACCTTGTAAGTATCTGTCCTCCGGTACAACATCAAGGTCGATTCCTCTTATTTGATCAACCATTCGCCGTGTCAAAAATGCAGGGGGGATGCAAGGAGCACAAGGCCTGCACATCCAAGCAAGTGGTGACATGGACTTGTACATGGAACATCCCAAGCGCAATCAGAGCTGCAGTGAGCCTATACAATGAGCTATCGTAAGTCCCTGCATTTCATTTAATTCGTACTGGCATTCGTGTATGATTTGTGTGCAGTGGCTGATCCACGAATTCAAGTTACCAGGGGCGAACATTTAACTTAAAAAATACAAAGGCACTTGCACTCCGGAAATCAACATAACTTGAGAAATGTGAAGATACATGCACTTTCAAAACCAGCTAATGATCCAATGTAGTTTAGATTATAAACACTAAATGATGCAAGCACCAAAAAACACAAAATGCAACATGGTGTACAAGGACTACAAACGTGGTCTGTACCTGCTTGAATTATTCGTTCTCTGGCTGAAAATATCGAAGTGTAATTGCACGTATAACCAGTGCGCAAACTGCATATCAATATATCTATCATGCACAAGTATGCCAATAGTTTCAAACAACAGATTAGAAAAGTATTTATGCTATGTTGTCATGATACGGGGACTTTCTAGTAGATGGCCTCGACGTTTCCTCAAGCTACGAAAATGCTCTATAATTTGCTTGTCATCAATGCCTGCAAATCACTGTCTCTCTCAACATAGTAGATCATCATTAGACACTAAATCCTTCAATGAGCTTGCAAAATGCTTGCATTAGATCCCTCATTAGACACTATATGTTCATCACCAGGAGCATGTAAAATGTTTGCATCAAATCCTTTATTAGCAGTCTGTTCATTAGACACTTCAGGCTCAAGAACAACATGAGCTTGTATGTTTGCACCGGAAACTTGATTAGATATGTCAGATACAGTCAGTTCAGCATTTATTGGGGGAGTTATAAAATAAGTAGAAATTGGTTTCATTTTCTCATAGATTCCCTACATAAAAGCAGTTTTACAACACCATCTGTTAGGACCCCGATTCTAAGCCACATCGATCTAGCCGGTAACACCTCATATCACTTTGCGGCCTCACGCACGGTATCCCACGGGTGTCGCCTTACCATGGCCCGGGACCGTTTGCGCCTTTTGGCTCACGTATATGACAATGTCGCTAGCATCCATATGACCGAGAACCCAGGCCGACATGGCTAGTCGTGAACCCAAGCGGCACAGACCTATGGAGACAGGCATACATGAATCACATCGAACATGTCGGTCATCAACGAGTGATTCCGGGCTGTAGCACTGGGCTAACAGGACTCCGGGGATCCCGGGCTGTAGCAGGCTAGACAGGACTCCGGAGATCACCGCGTGACATTTCCCCGAAGGGACAGACGTAGGGACGAAGTGAAACACATGCCGGCCAGTCAAGTGTCCTGAACAGTAGTGCTGGGCTAGCAGGACTCCGGTGAACCGGGCTGTAGCGGACTACTATGGCTCGAGGAGCACTAGACTACCTTTCCCCATAAGAAAGGCTGCGAAGGACAAACAACTAGATTGTCGGATCCCACTCATACCAAGCATTTCAATCATTCACACAATATGCCCGATATGAGTACATACAACATGGCATCACAACAGAACTCTACAACTCAAGTACTTTATTTAAAGGCTCCAGGGAGCCATACATAACATATTCATACAGGTAGGGGTCACATGACCCGACACTCAAGTCATACAGTCATACAAGCACATGCGGAAGCAACTAGTCTGAGTACAGACTCTAGAAAGAAAGAAGGCTTCTCGAAGCCTGTCTATCTACGTAGGGCCCTCCATGGCCTGAATCACCACCTGGGTGGCTAGTCACTCGTCGACGTCAAGGTCTACGTAAAACCCATCAGAGGGGGCAGTGTTGTCGTCTGAAAACAATAAATAAGCAAACATGAGTACAAAGGTACTCAGCAAGTCTTACATCAGAACCTACTATACATGCTCATTCTCAAGAAGGTGGTGGGGTTTATGCAGCAAGCCAGCTTTGACTCTTGGCTAAGCTATCCTACGGAATCCTTTAGCAAAATAGTTTTCGCACACGAGTCCACTACTCACCATCACAATACTCCACCGTGGATCCTCCCTCGTATCCTGCGAGAGGGCCATCCTCGGTACTCACACTTATCTTGAGTCTTTTAGTAGTATCCTTTAACTTGTCTATGAACTGTATATGCAATCAAGTAGTCCTTTACCGTGGACACGGCTATTCAAATAGTTTTATACCCTGCAGGGGTGTACTTCGTCACACATGTTTCCACCACTTAGCGTCTGCACACGAAATGTGCTCGGCAGACTTCAAGCGAAAACCGACGTGGGTGTAGACCATGACCTGACTAACCTCACAAGTCTCTAGTCCAGGGTCATCGCCTATTCAGGTTCCATCCGCAAGGAAATCCGGCCGGGGTGTCCTCAACGGCCCCGAACGATGTGAACAGGGTTCCCGAGACACCAAACGGGTGACTCGGTACACCGTGCCACGGTGTATCTACCGCAACATAGCCCACCCCTAGGGTCAGCGCTGCGCACGGCCGTCAACACATATCCTACAAACACCAGAAACTAGTTGCAACTCCTGGACTGAGGCGAGAGGGGTCAGTAAGTCGAGCGGGGTCATATTTCAGGGCCCAATGTGTGGTAGTAGCTGAATCTTAAATCACGCATACAGAACTCAGTTCTTAGGGACGGCCTCAATGAAACAACCCACCATGTACTCCTACATGGCCTCTCATCGATACCTTTACCAAAACATGTTCAACACATCCCACATATTACTGACACAAGCATTTCACTCTAGTCCATCACCCAGATGAACCAGACCTGACACAACCCTAAGCATAGCAGGCATAGCAAGGTAGGAATCACAAAACATGGCTCAATCAACTCCTACACATGCTAGTGGGTTTCATCTAGTTACTGTGGCAATGACAGGTCATGCAGAGGATAAGGGTTCAACTACCGTAGCACACAGTAGTTTGAATCGTGTTGTCTTAATGCAGTAAACAAGAGCAGGAGCGAGAACATGGGTTTGTATCGGAATGATCAATGGTTGCTTGCCTGATGGAGTGGTAACGGGATACTGCCCTTCAGTTGGATACTCGTGAATATCCTCGGAGGCAGAACCTACCACGAAGAACACAACCGAGCACAATCAACACATGACGATATGCAACAATATGATGCATGCTATGACATGACAATATGGATGTGTCTTGGCCTAATGCAAGCTAAAACAGAAGGGTAATTGCTTATTTGAACCAAAGGTTCAAGTGTTAGCTCATTTAACTTGATCATATTAGTGCATCACCTTATATTGCATAAACAGCAGGTTTAACTTGTTCTGACATGCATGAAACCAGTACCAATGGATAGCTTGGATTTTTCTGATAATTTTTCATATATAATTTGTCTCATTTGGAGTTATGGTTGAATTTCTATGAATTTTTGAAGTTTAGGCAATTTTCTGGAATTTTCTATATAAAATTAAATCCAGAAAAGAGTTATTGCGTCAGCCTTGCGTCAGCATGACGTCAGCAAGTCAACAGGCCCGTACAGGTCAAACCTGACCTGTGGGACCCGTGTGTCAGTGGCTCATTTAGTTAATTAACTAATTAATTTAGATTAACACTAAACATGTTTAATTAGCAGGGGGGCCCGCTTGTCATTGACTCAGGGGAGTCAACTGGGCCCACCCAGTCAATGGTCAAGGTCAACTCTCGCCGGCGTCTAGCCGCCGGCAAGGCCAGACGCGGCGGAGGAAGTGCATTTGCACGTTCCGGCCACCAAACGGAAGGCGGGGAGCATCTACGGGCTCCTGGGAACGAGCCGCGGCTCTTGGTGGTGAGGGTTGAGCTCGGGGTGGCCGGAGACGTCGCCGGCGACGACTTTGGCGGTCGCCGGAGTTCGGGTGCCGATGGAAATGGCGCCACCGTGCACGGGAGGATCAATGGGTAGCACCTACACGTTCTGCAGGCTCCCGCAAAGCTAACAGGCATATGCACGGGGCCGATTGGCCACCGGAGCCTCGTCGGCGACGAGCTCGTGCGGCGGTGTGCTTCGGGCATCATGGGGAGTGGTGCTACAACGAGCGCTAGGCCATGGGGTTAGGGCGAAGCGACGAAGGAGCTCACGGGGAGGTCGAAGCGCAGCTCAGCGGGCCTGGGGACGACCTAGACGGTGCGAATCGAGGACGAGGTCGCCGGCGGCCGGAGGTTGAAGAAGAGCTCGAAGTCGACGCTGCAGGGCTTCCGGCGGGGCGTGGTTCGGTGAGGGGGTCGAGGACGACGTTGCGGAGCTCGTGGGCACAACCGAGGGGCGAGGGGGTGGCTATGGACGTGGTGGTTCGCGTCGGTGGCGACGGCCGCGTTCTGTGGAAGTGAGGGGGAGAGCCAGAGGAGGGGATGAGCACGGGGGAGGAGGAATGAGAGGGCCAGGGGGTGCGTGGCCGTCTCCGTGGCATTGGGAGGGAGTCCGGGAAGTAGGAGGTGGCGCACATGGGGGGAGGTGGCGCGCGCGCGTGCCGGCGAGCGTCGGGCACACGCCTGCGTCCTTCTGTCCGAGGAGGGGGACGACAGGAGGCAGCGGGGTGGGCTGGGCCGCCAGCTGGAGATGGGCCAGGTAAGTGGCCCATGGCCTTTCCCTTATTATTATTTTTGTGTTTTTCTATTTCTGTTATTCTGTTTTGATTTAGTTTAAATACTAAATCATTTTATAAAATCCTGAAAATATTTATGGACACATACTGAAATATTTCAGTGGCCCAAAAAATAGTTCCAACATTATTTGAGCATTTGAATTATTTAATATCATTTAAATGCCCAAATTCAAATATTTATGAATTAAATCAATGCCCCTTTTGTTGACCTAAAATTATGTGCACCATTTTTCCCAAGGGTTCTAACCCAAGGCAAAGAGGGTGAACATTTTTGAAGGGCATTTCAGGTTCATTGAATTTATTTTTAGTAAACCCTAGTTGATTTCAGGGGGGGTGCTGGGGGTTCTGCTTTCCCCATTTCTATTTTCTGATGAAGGTAGACATGATGCACACTCTAATGCATAATCTAGCTAGGGTGTGACAACTCACCCCCACTCAATAGAATCTCGTCCCGAGATTTAGGATCATCTGGGAAGAAGGTGGGGTACTCGAGTCGAAGACGATCCTCCCTTTCCCAAGTGGCTTCTTCCTCGGAATGGTGTGACCATTGAACCTTGAGAAACTTGATATTATGACGTCGAGTGGTACGCTCGGCTTGATCAAGGATACGAACGGGGTATTCCCGATAAGAAAGGTTATCTTGTAAATCAAGCGTTTCGTGGTCCACTCCATAGATAGGATCCGCGAAGCAACGCCTGAGTTGCGAAACATGGAAGACATCGTGAACTCTGGAAAGATGCGGAGGTAGTTCCAATTGGTAGGCAACTTCTCCTCGTTTGGCAAGAATGCGAAAGGGTCCAATGTAACGAGGAGCCAATTTGCCTTTGATACCGAAACGATGGGTTCCCTTTAACGGGGTAACGCGAAGGTAAGCCTTCTCGTCAATTTCAAATGTCATAGGCTTATGTTTAAGATCATATTGACTCTTTTGGCGGGATTGGGCTGTTTTCAATTTCTCACGAATAACGCAAACCTGCTCTTCTGCTTCCTGAATCATATCCGGGCCAAAGAGTTGTCTTTCCCTGGTTTCTGACCAGTTAAGAGGCGTTCGACATTTTCGTCCATAGAGAACTTCGAAGGGAGCCTTGCCCAAACTAGCTTGATAGCTATTGTTATAAGCAAACTCCGCGAATGGAAGGCATTTCTCCCAACTCATTCCGAACAAGATAACAGAAGCTCGGAGCATATCTTCCAGAATTTGATTGACTCGCTCTACTTGACCACTTGATTGAGGATGGAAGACGGTGCTAAAGGAGAGATGAGTTCCCATAGCATTTTGGAAACTTTCCCAAAATCGAGAGGTGAAGAGACTTCCACGGTCTGAGTTAATTTCCAATGGGACACCATGAAGAGACACTATTCGGGAGATGTATAAATCAGCTAGCTGGCTAGCGGTGATACTCTCACGAACAGGTAGAAAATGGGCTACTTTGGAAAGACGGTCGATCACGATGAAGATGGCATTATTTCCTCTCTTGGTCCTGGGAAACCCAGTGATGAAATCCATACTGATTTTGTCCCATTTCCATTCAGGAATAGCCAAAGGTTGAAGGGTGCCAGCAGGCCGTTGATGCTCTACTTTAACATGACGACAAACGTCGCAATTGGCAATGTATTGAGCGATTTCTCTCTTCATCCTAGTCCACCAAAACCTCTGGCGTAGGTCTTGATACATTTTAGTACTACCGGGATGAATGGTGAGAGGGGATTCATGAGCTTCCTTAAGGATCATCTAGCGTAGATGTTGTTTCTTGGGAACCACTAGGCGGTTCTCGAAGAAGACAGCACCTTGTTCATCCATGGAAAAACATTTAGCTACTCCGCTAGCAATGTTTTCCTTAATCCGGGATACGCCCTTATCACGCTTTTGGGCAGCTATGATTTGATCCACAAGGGTAGGTTTCGCCACCAGGGTAGATAGGAATCCTTGAGGAACAATGTGAAGATTAAGCTTGCGAAATTCCTCATGGAGAAGTGGTTGACTTTGTTGTAACATCAGGTTGTTACAGTAGGACTTACGACTTAGTGCATCAGCCATGACATTGGCCTTGCCAGGGGTGTAAGTTATTCCCAAGTCGTAATTCGAGATCAACTCGACCCAACGTCTTTGCCTGAGATTCAAATCTAGTTGGGTGAAGATATATTTCAAGCTTTGGTGATCGGTGAAGATCTCGCAAAGATTACCGAGAAGGTAATGTCACCAGGTTTTGAGTGCATGGACTACAGCTGCAAGCTCTAGATCATGTGTGGGATAATTTTCCTCATGTGGGTGTAATTGCCGTGAAGCATAGGCAATTACCTGATGATCTTGCATGAGTATGCAACCTAGTCCTTGTCGCGAGGCGTCGCAATAGATAATAAATTCCTTGGAGAAATCTGGTGGTACCAGTACGGGAGCAGATGTCAGGCGTCTTTTCAGTTCCTAAAAACTGAACTCGCACTGTGGAGTCCACTCGAACTTTTTATCTTTCTTAAGGAGTTCAGTTAGAGGTTTAGCAACCTTGGAGAAATTCTCGACGAAGCGGAGGCAATAGCTCGCTAGGCCAAGGAAACTCCGAACTTGCTTGACCGTTTCAGGGGGAGTCCAATCAAGGACGGCTTGAACTCGCTCGGGATTGACAGCAATACCCTTACCAGAGATTACATGGCCTAGATAGGTCACTTCTGACAACCAAAATTCACACTTGGAGAATTTGGCATAAAGGCGATGCTCTCGAAGTTTCATCAATACCAGCCTTAGATGTTCGGCATGTTCCTCTTCATTCTTGGAGTAGATGAGTATGTCATCGAGGTATACTACGACGAATTTGTCCAAGTACTCCATGAAAACCGAGTTCATTAACCGGGAGAAGGTGGCCGGGGCATTGGTTAAACCGAAGGACATGCCGGTGTACTCGTATTGGCCATAACGAGTAACAAAGGCCGTTTTGGGAATGTCCCCGTTTCTGATTTTGATTTGATGGTAGCCCAACCTCAAATCCATCTTGGAGAAAACTGAGGATCCAGCGAGCTGATCATACAGGTCATTGATCCTTGGAAGCGGGTATTTGTTCTTGATGGTGACCAGATTGACAGGTCGGTAATCCACAACCATTCGATCCGTTCCATCCTTCTTCTTGACGAAGAGGACGGGGCAAGCCCAAGGAGAGGAGCTAGGACGGATGAACCCTTTGTTCAAGGACTCATCGAGTTGGTTCTTAAGCTCGGCTAGTTCTAAGGGTGCCATCTTGTAGGGTCTTCTAGCAATAGGAACGGTTCCTGGAACAAGGTCTATCACAAACTCGACATCCCGGTCAGGTGGAACACCTGGCAGTTCTTCCGGAAACACATCCGGGAAGTCTCGGACTACCGGAACGTCCTCAAGGTCTGGAAGAGGGTTGGCATTGAGAGAGTAAAGTTGGCGCTTGGCCACTCGAGTTAAGACATTAACTGTCTTGCCCGAGGGATGAGTAAGTTGAACGGTTCTAGTGGCACAATCGATCTTGGCATAATGAGCCGACATCCAGTCCATACCCAAGATGATGTTTATGTCGGGGGACTTGAGAGCTATTAAAGATGCAAGGAAAACAAGCCTATCGACAAGGATTTCGTTCTCATGGCTTACCCTAGAAGTTTGCCATTTGGAACCCGGAGTTTGAATTACCATGGAAGTGGGCATGTCACAGAATGTCGTTTTATGCAACCGAGCATAATTCTCGGATATGAATGAATGAGATGCTCCAGTATCGAAAAGAACAGATGCCGGATGACAGTTAACAAGGAGCGTACCAAGGACGACATTGGGATCCTCTTGAGCCTCTTCGGCTGAAACATAGTTGACATGGCCACGTGCAGTGGTGGCCGGCTTGGCGTAGAAAGTCTTTCCCGCGGGCTTACCACGGCCAGCGGACTTTTCAGCTTGATTGGGGTTGTTCTGGGGACACTCTCGACTATAGTGACCCGGTTCTCCACACTTGAAGCATGTTACCATAGTGGGGCGTGGAGCAACATTAGCAGCGGGGCCACCATAGGGCTTGGGCGGTGCAAATTGCTGGTTGGGACGAGGCGCCTCAAAGGATGGCCTCGGGGTGAATCTGGGTGGCAGTGCGGTGCTTGGAATCCACACCCGGCGCTTCTGAGCTCCAGAGCCGGATGAAGACCCAAAATCACGGGAGTGCTTGCGTGAAGCGTCATAATCAGTCTGGCCGGTCTCAGCACTGATGGCTTTATTGACCAGCTTCTGGAAGGATGTGCACTTGTGCAGATGGAGATCGTGGTGAAGCTCAGGGCTAAGTCCCTTGCGGAACCTTGCCTGCTTCTTGGCGTCAGTAGAAACCTCTTCAGGAGCATAGCGTGCCAGATTCCCAAATTCTCGGCTATATGCATCCACAGTCAGCCTTCCTTGGGTGAAGTTGCAGAACTCCTCCCTCTTGCGATCCATGAGACCTTCCGGAATGTGATGCTCACGGAAAGCCTCGCTGAACTCAGCCCAGGTAGTGATTTGGCCGACCGGGCGCATAGCTTCGTAGTTTTCCCACCAATGGCTAGCGGGGCCCTCGAGATGATAGGCAGCATAGGTAACCTTGTCGGCTTCGGCTATGTTGGCAGAACGTAGCTTGTGGGTGATGCTGCGAAGCCAATCATCCGCGTCGAGGGGCTTGACGGAATGGTTAAACTTTGGTGGGTACAGCTTGATAAAGTCGTTGATTGACACCAAGTCATTTCGTGGGTGGCGTGCAGTGTTCTGCTCAATCCGCTCCAGCAGGCAGTTGGTCTCACGCTTGTTCCTTTCCGCCTCCAGCATCACTTCGGCCAGGGAAGGCGGGTGAGGCAAATTTTCACCTCTAGCTGCATTGGCTTCCCCCCGCTCCGGGACAGCAGGGTTGCCGCGGGTGTTGACCATCCTAGGAGGAAACAAGACAACGGTTTAGACAAGGATGGCTCAAACTTAACAAGGAAGTGCAGAATGTAAGGATAACACGAAATGCAGAGATGCTCATTCGTATGCCATGGTAATATAAAACTGCCATATATACACCAACGGTCATACTCGTCATACATAGTTTAGTACAAGCCCATGCTACAGTACAACTATGAAGGTAGATGTTACATCTCATCGGAGGCATTCCGAGTCCCTATACATTATTTGTCTACACCTCCGGAATCGATTACACACCAAGTCGTATTCCACAAGTCACGCAGGACAGTGGGGATACAACTACTACAATACTAGTGGTACTACTACTAACTCAGATAGCTCCGTAGTAGTCCTCATAGAAGTCACCTCCATAGCCTGGAAGTTCAACGTGATCATCCGGAAACAGACGGTCCTGAGGAGCCTGTGGACGATAGGGGCTAGGATGAGGTCTTGGACCAACAAACGGTGGCCTGCGGGGACCAAGGGGTGGGGTGATGCCTCCCACATCACGCCAATCCACCATGTCTGGCAGAGCTGCTCTCACAGGATATAGATCCCTGGTATCCATACATCCAGCTTGCACCGCGGGTGCAAACCGAGTCAATGTGGCCCAATGATCAGCACGGGTATTAAAAAGCTCCAGCCTCAAGGCCCGATTCTCTCGGTCCTTATCTTCGAGCATCTCAGCGGTGGTACGAGTTAATGAGTCCTCCTGAGTGGAGTCAGCATAGATAGCCTGAAGATACCCCTGCGCTCCCGGAAGTGAAGCTGGCATGTAACGGAAGTCAGTGTTCCGAAGCAGGCCAGTCCGGACTCGCAAGATGGTCATCATGGAGTAGGCAGCATCCTGCACAGCCATCTCAACGGTAACTCCGAGTCCAGAGGAACAGTGAAGGGGCTCGGTAGATCCAGGATAGGAAGGAAATATCCTGACGGTGCAGAAATACTGGCTTTGATTAAAGTCGCGGAACTGCTCTTCAACAGTGTATTCGGGATACCAACGGTATCCTGTCTCGATCATGACCCGGACCAACATAGCAGTATGACCGGGCACGTAGAGGCACCTGGTCAGGTGAACCACTTGATTTTGAGAATGGTTGGCCATCTGAAAGCACAACCACAAGACAAAGACATCAGAATTCCTAGGGAAAATTGGACAGCATTACGGCTGTAAATGCTCAGAAAAGATTTGAGACATCCACAACAGTTCACAATACCGCTCAACAGCATCATATCAAGGTTCTGATTCAAATGGCAACGTACTAAAATAGTAGAAACTGGACCGGAACTCGTAGCAATAATCCTATAAACTACTACGGATTAGTAACACGTGAACCTGATAGAAGAAGAGAGCCTAGTCCTTAACCCACGTTGAATGAGAAGAGAATGACTCAGATCAGAAGCCTAGGGTAAAGGAGTAAAAGAACCTTACGTTCCCTCCCACAATCAATTCCCTTACATATAACTAAAGCATTTATAGACTCGACATCGACCAGTTTGGCTGAACGAACCTACAGGCAGTCCGGCTCTGATGCCAACGCTGTCAGGACCCCGATTCTAAGCCACATCGATCTAGCCGGTAACACCTCATATCACTTTGTGGCCTCACGCACGGTATCCCACGGGTGTCGCCTTACAATGGCCCGGGACCGTTTGCGCCTTTTGGCTCGCGTATATGACAATGTCGCTAGCATCCATATGACCGAGAACCCGGGCCGACATGGCTAGTCGTGAACCCAAGCGGCACAGACCTATGGAGACAGGCATACATGAATCACATCGAACATGTCGGTCATCAACAAGTGATTCCGGGCTGTAGCACTGGGCTAACAGGACTCCGGGGATCCCGGGCTGTAGCAGGCTAGACAGGACTCCGAAGATCACCGCGTGACATTTCCCTGAAGGGACACACATAGGGACGAAGTGAAACACGTGCCGGCCAGTCAAGTGTCCTGAACAGTAGTGCTGGGCTAGCAGGACTCCGGTGAACCAGGCTGTAGCGGACTACTATGGCTCGAGGAGCACTAGACTACATTTCCCCATAAGAAAGGCTGCGAAGGACAAACAACTAGATTGTCGGATCCCACTCATACCAAGCATTTCAATCATTCACACAATATGCCCGATATGAGTACATACAACATGGCATCACAACAAAACTCTACAACTCAAGTACTTTATTTAAAGGCTCCAAGGAGCCATACATAACATATTCATACAGGTAGGGGTCACATGACCCGACACTCAAGTCATACAGTCATACAAGCACATGCGGAAGCAACTAGTCTGAGTACAGACTCTAGAAAGAAAGAAGGCTTCTCGAAGCCTGTCTATCTACGTAGGGCCCTCCATGGCCTGAATCACCACCTGGGTGGCTAGTCACTCGTCGACGTCAAGGTCTACGTAAAACCCATCGGAGGGGGCAGTGTTGTCGTCTGAAAACAATAAATAAGCAAACATGAGTACAAAGGTACTCAGCAAGTCTTACATCAGAACCTACTATACATGCTCATTCTCAAGAAGGTGGTGGGGTTTATGCAGCAAGCCAGCTTTGACTCTTGGCTAAGCTATCCTACGGAATCCTTTAGCAAAATAGTTTTCGCACACGAGTCCACTACTCACCATCACAATACTCCACCGTGGTTCCTCCCTCGTATCCTGTGAGAGGGCCATCCTCGGTACTCACACTTATCTTGAGTCTTTTAGTAGTATCCTTTAACTTGTCTATGAACTGTATATGCAATCAAGTAGTCCTTTACCGCGGACGCGGCTATTCGAATAGTTTTATGCCCTGCAGGGGTGTACTTCGTCACACATGTTTCCACCACTTAGCGTCAGCACATGAAATGTGCTCGGCAGACTTCAAGCGAAAACCGACGTGGGTGTAGACCACGACCTGACTAACCTCACAAGTCTCTAGTCCAGGGTCATCGCCTATTCAGGTTCCATCCGCAAGGAAATCCGGCCAGGGTGTCCTCAACGGCCCCGAACGATGTGAACAGGGTTCCCGAGACACCAAACGGGTGACTCGGTACACCGTGCCACGGTGTATCTACCGCAACATAGCCCACCCCTAGGGTCAGCGCTGCGCATGGCCGCCAACACATATCCTACAAACACCAGAAACTAGTTGCAACTCCTGGACTGAGGCGAGAGGGGTCAGTAAGTCGAGCGGGGTCATATTTCAGGGCCCAATGTGTGGTAGTAGCTGAATCTTAAATCACGCATACAGAACTCAGTTCTTAGGGACGGCCTCAATGAAACAACCCACCATGTACTCCTACATGGCCTCTCATCGATACCTTTACCAAAACATGTTCAACACATCCCACATATTACTGACACAAGCATTTCACTCTACTCCATCACCCAGATGAACCAGACCTGACACAACCCTAAGCATAGCAGGCATAGCAAGGTAGGAATCACAAAACATGGCTCAATCAACTCCTACACATGCTAGTGGGTTTCATCTAGTTACTGTGGCAATGACAGGTCATGCAGAGGATAAGGGTTCAACTACCGTAGCACACAGCAGTTTGAATCGTGTTGTCTTAATGCAGTAAACAAGAGCAGGAGCGAGAACATGGGTTTGTACCAGAATGATCAATGGTTGCTTGCCTGATGGAGTGGTAACGGGATACTGCCCTTCAGTTGGATACTCGTGAATATCCTCGGAGGCAGAACCTACCACGAAGAACACAACCGAGCACAATCAACACATGACGATATGCAACAATATGATGCATGCTATGACATGGCAATATGGATGTGTCTTGGCCTAATGCAAGCTACAACAGAAGGGTAATTGCTTATTTGAACCAAAGGTTCAAGTGTTAGCTCATTTAACTTGATCATATTAGTGCATCACCTTATATTGCATAAACAGCAGGTTTAACTTGTTCTGACATGCATGAAACCAGTACCAATGGATAGCTTGGATTTTTCTGATAATTTTTCATATATAATTTGTCTCATTTGGAGTTATGGTTGAATTTCTATGAATTTTTGAAATTTAGGCAATTTTCTGGAATTTTCTATATAAAATTAAATCCAGAAAAGAGTTATTGCGTCAGCATGACGTCAGCAAGTCAACAGGCCGGTACAGGTCAAACCTGACCTGTGGGACCCGTGTGTCAGTGGCTCATTTAGTTAATTAACTAATTAATTTAGATTAACACTAAACAGGTTTAATTAGCAGGGGGGCCCGCTTGTCATTGACTCAGGGGAGTCAACTGGGCCCACCCAGTCAATGGTCAAGGTCAACTCTCGCCGGCGTCTAGCCGCCGGCGAGGCCAGACGCGGCGGAGGAAGTGCATTTCCACGTTCCAGCCACCAAACGGAAGGCGGGGAGCATCTACGGGCTCCTGGGAACGAGCCGCAGCTCTTGGTGGTGAGGGTTGAGCTCGGGGTGGCCGGAGACGTCGCCGGCGACGACTTTGGCGGTCGCCGGAGTTCGGGTGCCGATGGAAGCGGCACCACCGTGCACGGGAGGAGCAACGGGTAGCACCTACGTGTTCTGCAGGCTCCCGCAAAGCTAACAGGCATATGCACGGGGCCGATTGGCTACCGGAGCCTCGTCGGCGACGAGCTCGTGCGGCGGTGTGCTTCGGGCGTCATGGGGAGTGGTACTACAATGAGCGCTAGGCCGTAGGGTTAGGGGGAAGCAACGGAGGAACTCATGGGGAGGTCGAAGCGCAGCTCAGCGGGCCTGGGGACGACCTAGACGGTGCGAATCGAGGACGAGGTCGCCGGCGGCCGGAGGTTGAAGAAGAGCTCGAAGTCGACGCTGCAGGGCTTCCGGCGGGGCGTGGTTCGGTGAGGGGGTCGAGGACGATGTTGCGGAGCTCGTGGGCACAACCGAGTGGCGAGGGGGTGGCTGTGGCCGTGGTGGTTCGCGTCGGCGGCGGCGGCCGCGATCTGTGGAAGTGAGGGGCAGAGCCAGAGGAGGGGATGAGCATGGGGGAGGAGGAATGAGAGGGCCAGGGGGTGCGTGGCCGTCTCCGTGGCATTGGGAGGGAGTCCGGGAAGCAGGAGGTGGCGCGCAGGGGGGGAGGTGGCGCGCGCGCGTGCCGGCGAGCGTCCGGCACACGCCCGCGTCCTTCCGTCCGAGGAGGGGGACGACAGGAGGCAGCGGGGTGGGCTGGGCCGTCAACTGGAGATGGGCCAGGTAAGTGGCCCATGGCCTTTCCCTTATTATTATTTTTGTGTTTTTCTATTTCTGTTATTCTGTTTTGATTTAGTTTAAATACTAAATCATTTTATAAAATCCTGAAAATATTAATGGACACATACTGAAATATTTCAGTGGCCCAAAAAATAGTTCCAACATTATTTGAGCATTTGAATTATTTAATAGCATTTAAATGCCCAAATTCAAATATTTATGAATTAAATCAATGCCCCTTTTGTTGACCTAAAATTATGTGCACCATTTTTCCCAAGGGTTCTAACCCAAGGCAAAGATGGTGAACATTTTTGAAGGGCATTTCAGGTTCATTGAATTTATTTTTAGTAAACCCTAGTTGATTTCAGGGGGGGTGCTGGGGGTTCTGCTTTCCCCATTTCTATTTTCTGATGAAGGTAGACATGATGCACACTCTAATGAATAATCTAGCTAGGGTGTGACACCGTCAGGTTTAACTATTGGCTAGAAATTGAATAGTTGAATTAGATATAATCAGGGATGTGATGTACCTGCTTGTTGCGCATGCTACTCTTGCAAGCTGCAACTGTCCGTTTGTGCAAGCTCGATGCCATGCCCATGCTGCCGCCGCTGCATCCCATGCAGGCTACACCCAGGGATGGATCTTCATCTTCTTGTCCTTCCGTTCGCTTGAAGCCCGGCGACCACCCTCCAACAAGGGCGCGAGGAAGTGCTGTGTCGGTCTATCCAGCGGCGGCTAGGATAGGAGCGAACCAGACTGGAGGCTGGAGCGAATGAATTGGGATTTTTCCTGCTGTCGATCGATATGGGAGGCGCTCGTTTGGGCCATGAGCCTGCTATAGGGCCTGCCTTGCACTTATGTTATTGGCCCGTCCAAATTGAAACATTTTTCTTCATTTTTTACATTGCCTGCTCGTGCGTTGGGACGAACAAAACTAGCGTGGGCCAACCTGGACGACTCAAACTAGGTGCACACTTTCCTGCCACCTGAGGCAGCCACCCATACCAGCCCCTATGGTGGCGTCGCCCCTTTTTGCATGTATGATTGGATAGTGAAAAATATTCCAGTGGCGCTTTTGATTTACCCACAGAATGGTTGAATTGCTTGTTTCTATGAACTGAGTTCGCCAATAATGTGAAGGATGCCAGTCTTTGCCAAAAGTAATCGCATGAAATATACAATAAAAGCCAGTGTGATGTGTTTGGCTACAACTAGTCTGACTACACGTCCTCATATAACATATCAAGGACGCACCATCTTACAAGATTAACCATTCAACTTACCCATGCAGTGTGGGAAGAAGTATTGGGACAGCGTATCCAAGCAATTGATGCCATGGACTCCTTCGTACAACCTTGTAAGCGAAAAAGAAGTTGCAGTATGCCTGTACAAAGAACTACCGTAAGTTTAGTTACCTGCTTCTCGGAATTTTAGTTATCCACTTATTGCAAAATTGTTCAATTACGTTGCTTGGCTTAATTTAGTTTGCTACTGATTACATAATGGCACAGCCTGTTAATCATATTGTAGACTGCGCCTATCTATGTGTTTGATACTTACTGTTAAGAATTACCTGTTTGCCTTAAATTAAATATCTACTTGTTTGTTTAACTGCTTTGCTGCTGCAACAGTGGGTTACAATTATGTTAATAACTACTTTTCAACATCCAATTGAAACTCTGTAATTCCTTGTTTGTTTAACTGGTTTGCTGTTATAACTCCCAGTTGAGATGTTTTGCTAACTTCAACTTTTCTAAATCCAATCGGAACTTTAATGGCAAAACAGGTTAGCCCAAGATCAAAGTGCGAGGTCCCCATGGACGTTGCATCATCCCGCAGCAGTGGCACCGGCCCAATCATGCATTATGAATTGCCAACTGTTGATGCTCTAGAGGCTAAACTAGTGGTAGAAAGATATTCTGCTTCTGCACTTAGAGATGAAGTTGACATGTTGAAGAAGCAAACAGCACAATCACAAGCAGTACTCAAGACAACCATTAAATATTTGGTGGATTTCAAAACGAAGCAAGCTGAGAATGACCAGATTGTTAAGGTCCCGAAGGAAAAAAGGAAATTAAATTCCTACTTGGTAAATCATAGGTGAAATGTTCTTTCCATAGTTGAATAACCTTTGTGTTGTCTGTTCATGTAATCAATCAAACCATTTGTTTTACAGATTATGTAATAATTGTTTTTTTGTTTGTAATTTTATTTGAGCACAAGTTTGTATTAATTGATAAGACTCGGAGACATTTCGTTTGGATTGCTGTGCCAGACCTACAAATATGCCAATTGGGCTGAATGTGCATTCAGCAATAGTAGTATAGATGGACCATAAGTGGCACGCATCGGAAAGGGCCAAGATGCTGGCTAAAAAAGGGATGTTGTTGTAGCCAAAAAAAAGTACAGTGTCCTGGCTTATGTATGTTAGTTGATATTATTGATCCATATACTCTATAAGTGTTTATATGTCTGTTAGTTCCGTACATTCTTGGTTGATTGACTCCGTATTTGAATCTTGATACATCGCTTGTGTACATATCTAAATGGGAGTACACATTATGCTGCATGTGACATTTGAGTTGGACATGAAGTGTTCCAAATATTTGAATTCACCTTAAGCTGGATTCTAGTTTCTGAATTTGAGTATCGGCATTTGTAAACCATATTCATATATGATAGTGGAATACATCTTTGTCATCCTGTTGAAGATATATAAAAACACATAGAATGATTTGTAAAGTTTCATATAGGAATACAAAATGGATTCGAATTTAGTTGCCAGGGTAAACGTGGATGCTTATTGTCTCAAAATTCAAAAGAAACGGAAAAATGTGCACTCCCACATCGGCTGCCCAAAGCCAAGTGTTTGGGAGATGGAAATTACTGTCTACCCATTACACGGACAATCCATCGGCCCGATTTCCACTGCTCTAAATAGGGGTAGGTTAGTAACTTCAATTAGACGTGACACGACCGCCTCTGAGCCCATTCCGACACGGTGGGCGTCAAACATGGGCGGCAAAACTCATTTGATTCAAGCTCGTCCGAAAGACCTCTGTTTCTCCCTCCATTCCCCATTCATACACGGTGGGCGGCAAAACACCCTCTCCTCATCCGAACTAGATGTAGGCTAATATTTTAAATAGGGGCAGATGTGTAACTTCCATCAGACGTGACACAACCGCCCTACCTGTCAGCTCCGTTCATACACCATGGGCGCCAACCGTTGGCGGCAAAACACCCTCTCCTCGCCCGAAATAGTTACCGGCAAATATTTGGGAGATGCGAGATTACCGTCCTATCCCCAACCAACGAGACGTCCAAATTTGAAATGAGGGATAAGTTCATAACTTTCCCATATTTCAGACAGGCGCGTCCCAAAAACATGGTTCCCCATACCTCTCCATCCATTTTCCCATTCATACACCGTCCGCGCTAGAACACCCCATTCCCACACCAGCCTTCGTCCGCCACCCCATCCATCGCCGTCGTCCTCCACCACATCCATCGCCACCGTCCTCCACCATGTCGGAGCGCCTACCAAGACCGCGTCGTCCACTGCTAGAGATGGACGTTTCTCATCCATGGACGACCAATAGCCTTGCATCGCATCCTCTTGCTACATCGGCGTCGTCGTCCTCTTTGCCGGGGCTGCTCACACGACCTTCTCTTCCACCGCAATGGGACTTATCCCCCGATGCACCCGTCTACCATCACAGATCTGCTTCAACGCCACCGACAGCCATCGCACCCCCGATGCCTACATGGCGCCGCAAGAGAGGTGGTACTTCATATCTCCTCAACTTTTTGATCTCAACCAGAAAATAGATCTTAACTTGGTTACTCCACTTTCTTTTCAGCTCTTAGAATTTAGTTCTTAGTTCGAAGCAAACAATGGATGCTAAATATCATTTCTCCTTATGTAGTTTCAAAGCTGCCATGGCACAACCATAATACGGTTTAATTGATCATGCTTAGGGTTTAATTGATCATGTTGGTTCTGTGGTGGTTTCTTTAATAGAAATCAAAGGGGAAACCCTCTTTTGCTAAAAAATATATGCTTAGAGTTTCCCCCTTTTATGATCACTACACAATCAGAATACATGCTTCGTGACATAATAACACTGCTCCACCCATCAAGCTAAACAAGTTTAGTTGTTCAAATACGAATCTGATATTATTAAAATAGAGTTGTTTAATTGGTCAGCTAAATGTTCCTAAATTAGTTTCGAAAATGCATGTTCGCCGATCGAGTGTGTATCTCTATGTGTGGTCTGGTCAGCACGGTTGGGGAGGTGAACTTTGCATATGCAGGGGTTTATCGGGAGACACACTCCAAGTTTAAACCGCAATGCATTCCATAGATAATCTGACTACTTTTTATGTTTTCATGAATCTCATATTCTGAACAACATCATAATGATTATGAGCTTGCGCGCATGAAAAGAATAAAGCAGAACAATGCCATGGCTATCAAACTTCGCATTAAGGGATTGAAATCAAGTCTGGATGCAATGCAATGCAAACACTCTCCACCTACAGATTCATGCTCAGAATATGATCCTAGCAGTGATTCTGAGCTAGAGGGAGACCTAAGTCAATGTAGCTCCCTAGTGGAGGAGTCAGAGGAAGATGCCCTATCTTATTCACCCATCAAGGTACTTTCTCTAACTTTCCAAGGTTACATTGCTCGCACATATCTTGCAACTAATGCTTTGCATTGCTTCTACTTTGTTGAACTGCCATTAGCTTAGTTTACACATCGTGTATGTGAATACGCCTTGCCTATCCATTTTCAGTACATATTCCATCTGTCATCATACCATATTTATCCATTCAAATGTTGTTCTTGTGTATCAGACATTCAAAAGGAAGAGGGTGATTGCTGATCGTGGAGGAGCACAAGCAAAGTATTTGGAAAAGGTAGTGGCACCTGATAAATCAAATAGCCCATTAGGTGTAGTTGCAATATCACCTGACCCACAAAATACCCCAACTCTAGCCGACTCTAGCCCTACTACACTGGTCATTTCTGATGCCCCAACTCACCAGACCCCAACTGCAGCAAACAGTATGATTATGCCAGTTGACATAGCACCAGCTGTACGACGCAAAACCCCATTCCAGCAAAGAGTACACCAAATTCAGTTGCCAAATCCCTTTTCGAACCAAAGAGAGCCCCAATTGCAGCAAATAGGACCCCTATTCCATTTCTTCCTAGTTTAGAAGACGAAGATTATGTTGTTGTCGGGAACTTTGTGCGCATCTATCCTTCATGGAAACATTATACCGCAGACATAGAACAATTTCCAGTCTTCCTCCGCAACTTACGCGTAAGTAATGTACTAATGTTATTCATGGTCATTACTGCATATGTTTCTGCTGACAGAAGAAACAAGATTTCATTCTCTTAAATAGGCGAGGCGCAACCTGGATTGTGATGACGAGCAAGGGTTGCTTGCACTTTTCAAGCACTCGTTGATGAAGTATTGTTCCTACTTGAGGCAAGCGCACTTCGATGGCAATCCTCTGAACGAAATTTCTGTAAAGTCTCCGGTGCTACATTTATCCGACGGTGACTGGAATAATCTTGTTACACATTGGTCTCGGCTGCAGCTTAAGGTACTGTCTATGATATCACATCACAATTTGAACTACATTTCTGCATTTGCCTTAATGTCTCACTTGGATGAAAACTATTAGCAGAAGAACATTCATTCTCAAGGGACCACAGAATCTCGCAACTATATTGCACACTGCATTGCTCTTGTGAGTACCTCTTGCCCTGTATGACCATACTTACTTTCATAGCTGTTTGATTATGTAGCATCACTGCACATGTTAGCCTCGTAATCGTCCATTTGGTGGACATTATAAGATCCGTATGGACTCTTACATAAATTTGAATCAACCCAATGCTTTTGAAGAGGTTTAGCTCTGTAGTCCTCTTGTAAGGACTGAACGTGGTCTGTCACTGTACTTACATTAACAGCTACTCCCACCGTCCCATAATATAAGAACGTTTTGTACAGTACACCAGTGTTCAAACACTCTTGTATTATGGGAAGAGGGATTGGTTCATTTTGTAGCATTCTGCATCTTATCTCCCTCGCCCACCATTTACTAAAAAAGATGAGATCTATATTTAATCTTACCAACAAGTAGAATACATAGACAATGCCAGTGCAGAAGTGTAGCCCATTGCTCTTGTCAGTACATTTTGTCCTGTAACGCTTGTACTTCGAGGGATTGGTAGTTGATTATGTAGCATCAATCTGCATCTTATCTTCATTATCCTCTATCCCTTCCAATATTATCATATCTATAATTACTCTCTACAAAATGTAGAGTACATGAAATGCTTATGAAGAAGATTCTGTGCTGAAATTCTTGAGTTATCCTTCCCTTGCCATGGAGAAGGGCATTATAAAGCCAGTGTTAACTGTTAATGTAAGTCAGTCCTTCTAAAGCCATTATCCTCAACTGCTGTTTAATTTGCTCATACTCCCTATCATTTACTGCTGTTTAGTTTGCTGTTTCTACCAAAATGCATGTTCGTAACAACCGTAAGTTCTAAGTTTTACTTGTAAAACCAAATTCCATATTCATACCATGCACATTACTTAATACTCCCTATATGTATGCTTGTTTTTGTGGATCTATAATCCAGTGTGTGGTGAAGCATCCCACGTTTGCACCTTGTCATCTCCCATTTTATCTTACTGATGTGGCTGATGCTATGAACAACATGCCATGCACATTATCCAAAATATATACAATGATTTTCTTTGCACTTCATCTATGCTTGTTATGTTGACATGGTAATCCAGTAGTGTGGTGAAGCTTCCTGCATTATGAACAATGCCAAATTATGCTATTGATATTTTGGACATACTCTTTATTTTCTAATTTGAAATTAGATAGAATTGACAGAACAGCTGTCATATTTGTTTATACACGTGCAAAACCTGTCATCTCTCTGCTTTGTTTCAAGGTGATATGCCTGATGGCATGCACAAGTCTACTGAAGGCTGTGAGACAAACCCAACATATATTGCAGCAAAGAAGGCAAAACATCTTGAAGATAGCGAGACAACCCCAAAGTCTTGTCTTGATGCAGTGTTCAAGTTACTTGAGACTAACAGTCAGACAAGCTCATAGAATTCGTTGTTTGAATCAGTTCGACTTCTTCAGTCCCAAGTTCTAGCAGAAAGGCATTCTACAACTCAACTTCGACTTGAAGTCCTATCTCTAAGAAAGATTGCGGAGAACACCAATGAGAATCTCATCACTAAACAGCTACACCTGGAAGCTATGATCGACATGCTAGGCCGGTCTCACAGCCTTGCTCAGGAGCTTGCGCAGCAGTTCCCCCTCAAGGCTAACCTTTATTGAACTGTCTTGGAAGTGGTCTCGGTTCAGTATTACTTTGTTACGCTGCAATGGTGCCCAGTTTTTGTAATCTGCTTCTTCGTTGCGCTTTATGGTCACTGGTGGAGACCTTTGATGCCCAGTGGTTGTAATATACCTTAAATCCTTTATTGTGTAGTGTAGGTTTATTTTTAGTTACTATGCCGTAATTTCTTTATTGTATAGAGTAGGTTTGTTCTTAATTCCTACTAGTTACGCAGCATCCCGAAATGAACCCCGACGCATGATTGTGCGAATCAAATCACGGGCTTTTAACAGGCCAAAATTGTCTGGGTCCTTGTTTGGCACAATCAGATATCGGCTGCGAGCAGGTCGGATGCAAACCGGGCCGTAGTTAGGCCAAACTATATGACGGGCTTTTAACAGGCCGAAATTAATATAGGGCCGAAATGTTAAACGGGCCCTTAATAGGCCAAAACTAATATCAGGCCAAATTACTAAGTGGGCCTTTAGCAAGTGGGCCCAAAAGCATAGTGTCCAGTTGACGGGCCGAATCTGATATGGGCCATAATTGAGCCCAAAGCCTCTTAAAGGGCCAGACCTGATCTGGGCCGTAATTTGGCCCAGAACGTGGTAGGCTTTTAGCGGGCCGGATCTCATATGGGCCACTATTAGGCCCGGAGCATCGCAGGCCATTAATGGACTGGATCAAATATGGGCCGACATTTGGCCCAAAACATGGCAGCCAGTTAATGGGCCGGTCTACTAGGGTCCTCAAAATCTTGTGGGCCTACAGCTGGGCCGGCCCATTAATGTCAGCGAAATCTCGTGGGCCTTTAGCTGGGCCGGCCAATTATGACCCACAAGAGTCTTGTGGGCCTTTACCTGGGCCGGCCGATTCTGGCACACAAAAATCTTGTGGGCCTTTATCTGGGCCAGCACATTGTGGCCCGCAAAATCTTGTGGGCCTTTAGCTGGGCCATCCCACTATGGTCCGCAAAATCTCGTGGGCCTTTAGCTAGGCCAGCCCATTATGGTCCGCAAAATCTTGTGGGCCTTTAGTTGGGCCGGCCCAGTTAAACTTGTTGGGCTGTGCCATGTGTCGACATATTATAGGCGCCTTCTGTCCAGTGAGTGGATGACATCTATCCCGACATTGAGCCGACACGTGTTTCCTCTAGCCAATGATGATTTTACACGTGGAAAATCCCCATTGGTCGGGGCTGTTAACGGGTAATCGGATCCAAAACCCGACCCGATAGCTTAACAGCGTTCCGTTACGGTGGATGCCACGTGTCGGTCACCCTGGACGAAAGCACTTCTGTGATGCGCGATTTATCGTCATGGAAGTGGACACTTCCGTGATGATAATATTGGTAATGTCATGGAACACTTCTATGATAGCACAGGTATGACTATCTTGATTCTTTCATTAATTTGTCATGGATGTACATGCATAAAAAAAGAACCTACTGTGAAAAACACGTATCATCACGAAAGTGTATTTTTTTGTAGTGGTGGGACCCCCTGGGCCCCTTTGACATTGTTGACTAATCAACTGGTCAATAGTGACTGGGCTGACACAACCCATGGCCCCACATGCCAGTCTTAGTAGCACATATGTGGGTACACTTGTGTGTACCCATAGTAATTTCACTTTTATTTTTGATTTAAATTAAATTCATACAATGTTTAAAACTTTGAAAAAACATATAAAACAATCTATAACTCAGACGAAAATAATTTATATATGAAAGTTGCTTAGAACGACGAGACGGATCTGAATACGCAGTCCACTCGTCTGTCACATGTCCCTAGCAAAGAGAACATGCTACCTTTCCCCTGTGGTTTGTCTGTTAGAAAATGCTGAACATCGGGAATACTTTCCCGGATGTTTCCCCCGTTCACCAGTATCACCTAGTACTGCGTTATGTCACCCCTAGCACCGCATATGCCGTGTTATGCTTTGTGATGCTTTGATTGCTCTGTTATTAATTGTGTTCCTCCTCCGTTACTTCTTTCCAGTAGATCCTGAGACTACGGCCGATACCCCCATGGTCGACTACATCGACGACGACCCCTCCTTGCCAGAGCAACCAGGCAAGCCAACCCCCCTTGTTCATCCTGATATGACCTACTCTTTGTCTCTACCGCTTGTATTAGAGTAGTGTTACTGTTTCATTGGTTTGATCCTATACTGCCGCATAGCCTGTCCTTGTTACTACCGTTGATACTTTTACCTGCTATCCTAATGCTTAGAATAAGTTGCTAGTATTACATAAGTGGCCCTACACTCTTGTCCGTCTGCCATGCTATATTGCTGGTCCGTGATCACTCGGGAGGTGATAAGGGGTATATACTATACTATTACATACTTATGTTGATGATTCGGATAGCGGGGCTGAAGGGGGAAGTGGTTCCATCCAGGTAGTGATGGGCCTGGGTTCCCGACAGCCCCCTGATGGTTACTTTGTGGCAGAGCGACAGGGCAGGTTGCGACCAACTAGGAGACAAGTGGGCCTAGTCCTTGGTCGGTGTCCACAGATACTTTTTGATCTGAGTTTGGCCACTGGCCTATACGCACTAACAAACTACGCGGGAACAGTTATGGGCACTCGACGTCATGGTATCAGTAGAAGCCTTCTTGACGTTAGCGACTGAGTGGCGTGTGCTGGGTTGGACCGCTTAACGCAACTTCCTTTATAATGGAGGTTGCTAGGTCTGCTCACCAGCCGCGTATGCAACGTGTAGGTGTGCAATGGGCGATGAGCCCAGACCCTTGCGCGCATAGGATTTAGACTGGCGTGCTGAACTCTCTATTGTGCCTAGGTAGAGCTGAGACGTGTTGATCTTCGAGGCCGGACATGACCCAGAAAGTATGCCCGACCAGAGGGATCAAGCGTATTGGGTAATGTGGTGCACCCCTGCAGGGAAGTTTATCTATTCGAATAGCCGTATCCCTCGGTAAAAGGACGACCCAGAGTTGTATTCTGACCTTATGACAACTAGAACCAGATACTTAATAGAACACACCCTTTCAAGTGCCAGATACAACCCGGTGATCGCTCCCTCACAGGGCGACGAGGAGAGGATCGTCGGGTAGGATTATGCTATACGTTGATACTTGGTGAACTTAACAACTACTCTCTTCTATATGCTTCAAGGTGGAGGGTGCCAGAAGCGTAGTCTTCATTACGACTAGCTTTCCCCCTCTTATTGTGGCATTCTGCAGTTCAGTCCACAGATACTACCCATTTCATTGATACCATTGCATATGTAGTGTAGATCCTTGCTTGCGAGTACTTTGGATGAGTACTCACGGTTGCTTTGCTTCCCCTTTCCCCCCTTTTCCTTTCTTCTTGGATGCCGCAACCAGATGCTCGAGCCCCAGAGATAGATGTCACCTTCAACGAATCCTACTACATCGAGGATGCCTACTACTATGTGCAAGCCGCCGACGACCAGGAAGTTTAGGAGGATCCCAGGCAGGAGGTTTGCACCTCTTTCGATCCGTTTCCCAGTTTGTGCTAGCCATCTTATGGCACCTTGTTTAACCTTATGTCTGTACTTAGATATTGTTGCTTTTGCTGACTCGTTTGTGATCAAGCACTTGTATTCAAGCCCTCGGGGCCCCGTCTTGTAATATGATGCTTGAACGACTTATTTGCTTTTAGAGTTGTGTTGTGGTATCTTCCCGTGAGGCCCTGATCTTTATCATACATGTTTGGGTGTATGATTAGTGTACGATTGAATCAGGGGCATCACAAGAAGATAGTAACTATCTACCGGCCTTCGAGGAGGATGTCAACATCGGCAACAAAGATTTCATCATGCCAGAGGAACCCCTCGAGCAAGAGCGCTTCAAGCGACAGCTCATCACCACTGCGAGGAGCCTAAAAAAGAAACAACAACAGCTTCAAGCCGAACATGATACGCTCAATGATAGATGGACCAGAGTCCTGGCTGCCGAAGAATACAGCTTCGAGCGCCCAACAATGACCTACCCGAAGCCCATGCTACTACCACAATTTTACGATGAGTCCCTTGAGCCAATATCGTCAAGATATAATCATGCTGACGAACCAGACCGACCACCACGTGGATGGGACAAAGCGACTATTTATGCCGAACACCAGCCCGCGCCACTGCGCCGTCGAGGTGGAGAGGTAGCGGCTCTGGACTATACCTAGGACCTATGTTAGTACCTGGACAATAGAGCAGGTCAGACCAAATCAATCTACGGATCAAGGGGACGTGCTCCAACACAAGACGACGACCATCAAACTTGGTGCAATAAGCATAACCAAACTCGGGCCGAACACCGGACACAGATGTCATCCGAACTCCATCATGAAGTTGCCCGATACAGAGGCGCTGCACACCCCTTGTGCTTTACCGATGAGGTAATGTAGCACCAATTTCTAGAAGGGTTTAAACCCGTAAACATTGAAGCTTACGATGGAACAAAAGATCCCACTGTATGGACTGAAGATTTTTCTTCTCCATATCCACATGGCCCGTGGTGACGATCTCCACGCCATTAAATACCTCCACATAAAGCTAAAAGGACCACCATGGCACTGGTTGAATAGCCTCCCAGAGAACTCTATTGGTAGATGGGAGGACTTGGAGGATGCTTTTCGAGACACCTTCCAAGGTACTTATGTCCGGCCATTGGACGCTGATGACCTTAGTCACATAGTCCAGCAACCTGGAGAGTCAGCCCGGAAACTCTGGATTCAGTTCTTAATTAAAAAGAACCAAATCGTTGACTGTCTGGACGTGGAAGCCTTAGCGACCTTTAAACACAGCGTCCGTGATGAATGGCTTGCCCGACACCTCGGTCAGGAAAAGCCGAGGACTATGGAAGCTCTTACTGCACTTATGACCCGCTTCTGCACGGGCGAAGATAGCTGGTTGGCTCATAGAAGCAATAGTACCAGCGACCCTGGCACTTCTGAAGTCAGGGATGGCAACGGAAGGCCATGACGTAACAAAAAGAAGCATCGGAACAACAATGAAGAAACTGAAGATACAACGGTTAACGCCGGATTCAGTGGCTCTAAACCCGGCTAGCGGAAGAAGCCATTCAAAGGAAATAGATATGGTCCATCTAATTTGAATAAGATACTAGACAAGCCATGCCAGATTTGTGGCACCCCGACAAACTTGTAATAAAGGAAACTGCTGGGTTTTTAAATAGGCCGGTAAGTTAAATATAGAATACAAGGGGAAAGGGCCTCAAAGTGAGGATGATGATGAGCCCCATACACCGAACACAGGGGGATAGAAGAAATTTCCCCCTGAGGTGAAAACAGTAAACACGATATATGTCACACATATCCCCAAGAGGGAGCACAAGCGTGCACTAAGGGATGTCTACGCCATAGAGCACGTCACCTCAAAATTCAACCCATGGTCGGCTTGTCCAATCACCTTCGATCGCAGGGACCACCCAACTAGTATCCGTCATGGAGGTTCGGTGGCCCTAGTACTTGACCCAATCATTGATGGATACCACCTCAATCGAGTCCTTATGGACGGCTAACCTGATTTATCAAGACACTGTCCGTAAGATGGGTACTGACCCGTCAAGAATCAAGCCCACTAACACTACCTTTAAAGGAGTGATTCCCAGCATAGAGGCCCGCTGCACAGGCTCCTTAACATTGGAAGTAGTCTTCGGTTCATCGGATAACTTCCAAAGCGAAGATTTAATCTTCGACATTGTCCCTTTCCGCAGTGGTTATCATGCGCTTCTCGGACAAACTGCTTTCTCCCATTTCAAAGCAGTCCCACACTATGCTTACTTAGAGCTCCACAGCCGTGTGAGTAACACATACCATTGACCTGCAAAAATAATCTGCAAAGGAAAGACCTTACCAGCCACTATTTGCTTCGCCAGACAGACCTCCTCGCGAGCACTTTGGGACTCGACCCGTGCCACCTTAGCATCTTAGAGAGCTTTGGCTAGTTCGGATGATTGGCCCGAAGCCTTCTCCTCCAAACACTTGCATTTGAGGATGGCGTCCTTCAGCTCCTGTTGGACGTCGGCCACCCGAGCTTCGTGTTGACGACGGGTGGCCACCCGAGCTCTAAGTAAGCATAGTGTGGGACTGCTTTGAAATGGGCGAAAGCAGTTCGTCCGAGCAGCGTGTGATAACCACTGCGGAAAGGGACAATGTCGAAGATTAAGTCTTCGCTTTGGAAGTTATCAAGACTACTTCCAATGTTAAGGAGCCCGTGCAGCGGGCCTCTACGCTGGGAATCACTCCTTTAAAGGTAGTGTTAGTGGGCTTGATTCTTGACGGGTCAGTACCCATCTTACGGACAGTGTCTTGATAAATCAGGTTAAGACTGTTGCCGCCGTCCATAAGGACTCGATTGAGGTGGTATCCATCAATGATTGGGTCAAGTACTAGGGTTGCCGAACCTCCATGACGGATACTAGTTGGGTGGTCCCTGCGATCGAAGGTGATTGGACAAGCCGACCATGGGTTGCATTTTGATGTGACACGCTCTATGGCGTAGACATCCCTTAGTGCACGCTTGCGCTCCCTCTTGGGGATATGTGTGACATATATCGTGTTTACTGTTTTCACCTCAGGGGGAAATTTCTTCTATCCCCCTGTGTTCGGTGTACGGGGCTCATCATCATCTAATTGTCGTATTACAAGTTTGTTATTTTTCATGGGAACTTGGCCACGTATAATGACACAATGCGAAGGTTTCCCAATTTTTTATTTTTTTTATTTTTTATGCCCGTTTCAAAATGCGGTCAAAACGGCGGGAATGACCGTTCCTAGCTAGTGGTTGAATCTTGGAATTTTTTTGGTGTTTCTATGATAAAATAGATACTTATGTAACTAGAAATGATTTTTGGAAAAAATAAAGAGCAAACTACAAGGCAGCTACAGTTCAAATTTGATCCGCTTCCAGCTGAATCGGTGGAAATTTGTCTTTTTCACCAGAGGTGGATCGAAACTTTTTACACCCAACCATTTGGTCAATTGTGCATTAAATATGGCCTAGTATTTTAGAAAAATGATTTGGTCCAATTTTGCAACAATTATTTGGGAGGTCCTTCACAAAAAACCTCCTTTTGGGCACTCGAAAAATGGAAAATGGTTTTTTCGTCCAAAGAAAATGAAAACTTCCTTAGGCAACATTGTTTGTCATTTCAATATGCACCCTTGTGCACAATATGAGATCACTTAAGCAAACTATGCCATCAATGTGGCCATAAGATTGATCATTTGGCTTGAAAGCCATTGATGTCAACATGTGATAGCTCGTTTCTGAGAACACTTTTTAAAAATAATTGCTGTATTACAAGTTTATTATATTTCCTATGAGCTTGGCCACATATAATGACATAATGCCAAGGTTTTCCAATTTTTTGTTTTTTTTTGAATTTTTATGCCCGTTTCAAAATGCGGTCAAAACTGCGGGAATGATCGTTCCTAGCTAGTGGTTGAATCTTGGAATTTTTTTGGTGTTTCTCTCATAAAACAGATACTTATGTACCTAAAATGATTTTTTGAAAAAATAAAGAGCAAACTACAAGGCAGCTACAATTCAAATTTGACCCGCTTCCAACTGAATCGGCGGAAATTTGTCTTTTTCACCAGAGGTGGATCGAATCTTTTGACACCCAACCATTTGGTCAATTGTGCATCAAACATTTCCTAGTATTTTAGAAAAATGAGTTGGTCCATTTTCACAACATTTATCTGGTAGTTCCTTCAGAAAAAAACCTCATTTCGGGCACTCAAAAAATGGGAAATGAATTTTCCTGCAAAGAAAATGAAAACTTCCTTAGGCAACATTGTTTTTAATTCCAATATGCACCCTTGTGCACAATGTGAAATCATTTGAAAAAACTATGCCATGAATGTGGCCATAAGATTGATCATTTGACTTGAAAGCCATGAATCTTCACACATGATAGCTCATTTCTGAAAACATTTTTTAAAACAATTGCCGTATTACAAGTTTGTTATTTTTCCTATGAACTTGGCCACATATAATGACACAATGCGAAGGTTTCCCAATTTTTTGTTTTTTTTTATTTTTTATGCCTGTTTCAAAATGCGGTCAAAACGGCGGGAATGACCGTTCCTAGCTAGTGGTTTAATCTTGGAATTTTTTTGGTGTTTCTCTGATTAAATAGCTACTTTTATACCTAGAGATGATTTTTGGAAAAAATAAATAGCAAACTATGAGGCAGTCGCAGTTCAAATTTGACCCGCTTCCAGCTGAATCGGCGGAAATTTGTCTTTTTCCAGAGAGGTGGATCAAAACTTTTTACACCCAACCATTTGGTCAATTGTGCATTAAATATGGACTAGTATTTTATAAAATGGATTTGGTCCAATTTTGCAACAATTATTTAGTAGGTCCGTCACAAAAAAACTCATTTTGGGCACTTGGAAAATGGAAAATGATTTTTTCGTCCAAAGAAAATGAAAATTTCCTTAGGCAACATTGTTTGCCATTCCAATATGCACCCTTGTGCACAATATGAGATCATTTGAACAAACTATGCATCTTCATATATGATAACTCGGTTCCGAGAACACTTGGCTTAAAAGCCATTGATCTTCATACATGATAACTCGGTTCCGAGAACAGTTTTTAAGACATTTACTGTAGTCAATGTTTATTATTTTTCATGTAAACTAGGTCAGATATAATGCCACATTGTGATTTTTTTTGTTTTTTTGAATTTCTTTCAAAATGTTGTCAAAATGGCGGGTATGACTACGAGTCTTCGGTCACCGGGAAGGTGACGACGACGAACTCCTCGCTCGCGACCACCTCCTCGATGCCCTGCTCTTCTACGTGCCGAGGTCCTTGCTGGTAGCCTTGCCGGATAAAAACCCAAAGCTTCTTTATTCAGTATTGCGGCCCCTGCGGCCCGCCCCCGTCCCCAATCGCCACCTAAAGCAAAAATGATCCACACATGCAGGATCCGACGACCCTCCTCACCGCCGATGACCAAGAGGTAACCGGCGGATGGGAACCGCCGAAAGACGGCGCCAAAAGAGTCGGTTCTCTTAGCCAAAGAGGTATGCACTTTATTTTCAGCTGGTTACGACCTACTTAGATGGTCATGGACGTTTCACACATGTACTCTATTTTGATTGGTTCAGAGGCATGTCACGCGGATATTGGATCGAGCACCGTCCGATCCACTCGGATCCAATGCTAGCGCTCCCTCCTCACCTTTTCACCCCACCTAGCCCAACAACCCACAGGCCACAGCCCGCCTGTGACACCCCAAAAATTTGGCCTTGTTTTAATGAATTAAAATTTTTGCCAGGAATTTAAAACCTTGATTTCTGAGCACCATTTTGATTTTTAAATCATTTCCTTCCCTATTGGTGATAAGTTTTTCCCAAAGAGAAAACTTTTTCAAATATGTTGTTGGACTTATTTGATCTCTCAAGAAAAACTTTTCCTTATTTAATCTAACTAATTAAATAATTAAGTTGCTTGATCTCTACTTTCTTGGAAATGGTTTTTCAAGGTTAAAATGGCCATATTTGAACTACAACCATTTGACAAATTCACTTAAAATTTCCACAAAAATTTGGAGAAGTCATGTGATGTTATTAAATAACTTTTGTGCAAAAACATCTTTATTTCCTGAAATATTTTGAGCTCTGCATCAATTTTTTCTTCTCTGGTCCAGAGTGCAATTTTGCACTACAACCCATTTAAATATTTCTTTCTAGCCTCCACCAAAATTTTTGGGATGTTAGTAGTAGCATATGATCCAACTTTATGCAAAAACCCGGTGATGTTATTTGCCAATTTTGAGAGAATCAACCTCATTTTCATTCTGGACCAATTTGATAGTTTGTATAGCAACCATATTTTTGCCTGCCCTTTTGCCCCTGTTTATCTCTCCTACTTATAGTCCTCCATGTTAAACCCTTAAGACCAGGAGCATGCACCCTTTTGATCATTTTTGGTTCATGAAATGATGCCATCTATTTCCTGTCCAGAATTGAAGTTCTGTAAGACTTGCACTAACAAGTTTCTCCTTTTGCCCAACCAACCTAACCACCCTCTTGTCCATCCAAAGAGACACTGATCTGGAGTTTTTGGCCACCCCAAGAGATGCCTAGGTGCATGTGGCATTCTGTCGAGCACCCTGTAGGCATGACCAGTTTTGACATGAGTCTTAGCTTTCACTGTGATCTTGCTTCCCTTTCCTAACTGCCTTGTCCAATAAACCCCTCGCTACTCCTAACCTCGATCTGCTAAATGCCAGCCTCACCCAAGCTCTGTAGCATGCCCTGGGATTGCGTCGAGCATGTCCCATGCACGCCCAGAGCGCGAGCAGCGCGCGTGTTTTGCACGTGCTCGTGCCCGAGCCAGCGCGCCCCTGGATAAGCCTCCCCGAGCTCATCCTGATTCTCTCCCTCGTCCGCTAGCTCCTGTCGTTAGCCCCTGGAGCTGGCCAAGCACCGCCACGCTGCCAGACCACCCTGGCACACTACAGCGCAGGCGTCAGGGCACTTTTGGCGGCACGCCGGCGTCCGCAATGCGGCCCTGCCACGGTCGGCGCCGCCCAAGCCACCCCGGCTCGCCACCTGTCCCTGGGAGCCGTGCAAGCTTATCCCCTCGCTCATCGGCTAGCTCTCGTCGCCTCCACGTCGCCCTGCAAGCTACAGAGAGGCGGTTCGCCGGCATCCTCATCCACCGCCGCGGAACCGACCTCGTCGCACTATAAAGAGAGGCCCCCTAGATCATCCGAGCACTCAGGCGACCTCAGGCCATCCCCATGGCACCCCCACAGCTCGCAATCGTCGGGGGAAAGCCGTCTTCCCCAACTCCGGCCGGTTCGGCCGCCGCCACGTTCCAGCTCCATTCACCGCAACAAGAGCCCCTCCTGTTCGTCCAACACCGCCAAATGAACCCACTTCGACTTGCGGAGCCGCCCAGCTACTCAAACCCGACCGGGAGCCACCGCAGTTCAAACGCCCAAAATTCCCGAAGCCACCGGCCGCCGCGAAGCTCGCCGCCGGCGACTCCCTTCATCCCCACCTGATTGACAACCACCGGGAGGACCGCCCTCGAACCGCGGATCCATCCCCACCCTCGGAGTCTCGAACGGTGCCGCCGTTCGCCGGCGAGCGTCGCCGGAATCCCGCCTCCGCTCAGGGCAGAGGAAGAGGAGGGAGGCCGACCAATCAAACCTGACCAGTGGGCCAGGCGGACCCACTGTCAGTGACACCCCGCGCCGTCCACGTGGTTAAATGAAGATGTAACCCACTCTAGTACGTTTTCCCCGCTTCGAAAGCGTATTTGCTTCTGAAAACGTTTTCTTTTCTGTTTTATTTTAAATAACAGATTTTGACCAGAACTTTGACTGCCTATAACTTTTTAAATACAACTCCAAATGAGTTGATTCTTTTTCCTACCTTCCTCAAATTTGGTCCAGTTTATTTTAAGATTTATTTGAAAATTTTCCAAACAACTTTTTTGTACTGTTTTTGAAATGTGTGTTAATTCAAATATATTTTTCAAAATAGGATTTTGGAGAGAGAGAAGAAACTTTCAAAAGGTTTGGAGAGCACCTCACCCCTCCACAACTTGAAGGCAAGCATTCTGAACCCTGGCATAATGTTTTTGGTGTGTTATTTGACACGTTTATAACACCACCTTATTCCGGAGGACTTGTTATTTCATGTGATATGATCATGTGCATCGAGGCATACTAGTGATTTCCTTGCTATTGGAAATGAATATTTTTGTGATGGTATTCATCCTCATATGCCTTGCATGCATGCCGGAAAGGAATCCAGGAAAGCCTCGGCCTTGGGTAGGCGTGAGCTTGCCACCGGTCCCCGTCGGGACGGTTAAGTCCGGTATGGCATGGTAAGGTATATTGAGCGGTGATTTCGTCGGTTGTAATATATTTGATATACATGTCATGCAGGGAACTTATAAACCTTCTGAGTCGACCACAGAGCGAGTCTTGTTCCAGTAACCCCCATACTTGCCTCGTACTACCACTCGTCCCTGCCGCAGGTAGGGTACGGTTCAGCAAGTCGTCAACCCCTTTCCAGCACACACCGTACAGAGAGGCCATGGTGGAAGATATCGGTTGTAGCCGGTAGGCATGCCACCTGGTCCGGGGGCATGGGTGTTACCGGTTGGGACCGAGAGGGGAGGCCACCCCTTAGAGCGCGCGATACAAATTTGACCCCATGCTACGCGAGGTTGTAGCCTCCCCACTTAGAGTTTTGCTTAACGCGTGTCGTGGGTGATGCCAGACACCGGTGAGTTAAGCTGGTGTGTGCAAGGTTAGGCGTGTTCTCAACTAAAAGGCCGTAGACGGAATTAGTCCCGATGGACTAAAGGAATCCGTTACTCGTGGGTAAAGAGTACACCCTCTGCAGAGATAAAAACCTATTCGAATAGCCGTGTCCATGATTAAGGATTACAGTCTGGGATGGGTCAAGTGTTGGTCTTAGTGTCGGTCTTCGGAGGTGAAAATTGTTAAACCAAACTTGGATACTGATCGGTGACTTGTGAGGACCATGATTATTAGCTTGGGATGGACTAACCTATTGTAATATTTGTATTATCGAGTATCCCTGGGATGGTTCTACACCCTGGATACTCACGGTGATCATTTAATTCTAAGCCCGGTTAAATGTTTATTCCTGTGGATGGACTAACCCGTTTATTATCATGAACTGAATATTTATTATGAGTATTCTTTACTTGTGAATTAAAGCCCTTTCTGTGATGTCGCTTAGACGTCCGATTGTGGCATCTCTTTTAAAGCCCTTTCTGTGATGTCGCTCAGACGTCCGACTGTGGCATTTCTTTTAAAGCCCTTTCTGTGATGTCGCTCAGACGTCCGACTGTGGCATTTCTTTTAAAGCCCTTTGTGTGATGTTGCTCAGACATCCGACTGTGGCATTTCTTTTAAAGCCCTTTTTGTGATGTCGCTCAGACGTCCGACTGTGGCATTTCTTTTAAAGCCCTTTCTGTGATGTCGCTCAGACGTCCGACTGTGGCATTTCTTTTAAAGCCCTTTTTGTGATGTCGCTCAGACGTCCGACTGTGGCATTTCTTTTAAAGCCCTTTCTGTGATGTCGCTCAGACGTCCGACTGTGGCATTTCTTTTAAAGCCTTTTTGTGATGTCGCTCAGACGCCTGGCTACGGCATTTTATTTCCACTCCATTATTGATTATTCATGTTGCATTTTTATAACCCGCTTGCATGCATAAAAGATATTTTTATTTGTGACTAACGAAGTGATCATAGAATATTTAAGTGCATAATTATCAATTATATTATTCCAGTGTTCTTAATGTTTGCTAGTACATTCAAAGTACTCACTGGCTTGTCCCTGGCTATTGTCTTCGCCAGATATTTGCATGGAAAGGAACGTTGCGGTGACAGCCCCGGAAACTAAGCAAACGGTGATAGCAGCCTCGTGAAGATAGGAGTTAACCTGGTCAGTTGTTCCTGTGGGAAATGGAGTCCCATAGACCTTGGTGATCCACAAACCGCTTCCGCCCTCAACCACTAGAACCATTTGATGTACTCATAGGCCACAATGGTCTTGTACTGCTCATTTTGTACTTTTTGCTTGGAATTTCTGTATCAAGTTGATGGCTCACCAGCTAACAGAGATCCTAGGACTGGTGAGCACAGTGGCCATTTTCTGGGAATTTAATGCCCGGAAAACCAGTCGCGACACCGCCGCCTCCCACGTCCCCCGCGAACCCTAGCGCTCCCTGATCCCTCCCACCTCCTCTCCCCTTGCCGCCACCCAACCCTCCCCTCGGCCCTCGCTCTCCTCCCTCCCTCCCCTCCGGTAAGATCCAGCGCGCCCCAAGATCCCCATGCTCTGCTCTTCCCTCCCTCCCCTCCAGCAAGATCCAGCGCGTGGCCTCCCTCTCCTCGATCCAAATCGAGGCAGATGCTCCCCGTATCCATCTCGATCCACCTCCCCCTCGACTCTAGCCGCCTCCCTCGACGACACCCTCCCCGCCACCGCCGCCGCATCCGCCAAGCCCAAGCCCGCGCCGAAGGTGCTGGTTCGACGTCCCTTCTCCTCCCCCGGCACCGATCTTCAAATTACTTGCTTGTCTGATCCACTTTTTGGGTTGGATTTGCACCAGCAGGCGAGGTCCATGGACGACATCGACGACAACGATGAGGAGGAGGAGGAGGAGGACCAGGACATGCGTGACCCCACCCCCGAGCCCAACGTGCTGGACGAGGAGATCGTCAAGTCTGACCTCGAGCTCGACAACGATGGCGTCGTCCACCCCGACCACGACGACGCGCCACAGAAGGTCCTTCCCCTACTCACCCCCATCTCTGTTACCTTGTTTCCATCGCTGCTCTGCTCTGCTCTACTAGTGTAGATCCACAGCCAAACTCCCATCGTAGCAAGCGGCCCCATCACGGGATCACAGTGGCCTGACTAGATGCAGGAAATGCGTCAATTTCTGTTGGACCTTATACAACACAGGATGCTCTTTTCTTTTTTCCTTTATTAGTTCATCAAGCTTAACTGTCGTGTTACTGCTCTAGGAGTAGTCTTAGTTCATGCTTTATAGTACTGTGAAGAATTTTGTTTGCTGATGCTCAGAATCATTGTTTTACATATGTTACTTGTGATGTTCTGTTGGCTGAGATGTGCATGATCTGGGTGATGAAGACAATCGTTCGGATTCCCACTGATTTTTCATGATTATTACAACCAGATACTTCTGACGGATCATGCCATCCCTTGGACTACATATGTACTCCTTTATTATTGAGCAAATACTTTCCTTTGATTTTTTGCAAACCTCTTAGCAGTACTTTTTCTATCCTCTTTTTTGTGTTCTGCTGGCTGATGAGATGTGCATTACCTGGGTGATGAAGAAAATCGACGGGTCACGCTATCTCCTGAAGTACATTTGCACATTTTTACTGCTTTAGACTGACTGTACATGCATTCCTTCATTGGTTATGAACCTTATTGCTCATTATGTTCTGTTGGGTTGAACTACATGATTTCGGGTGATGAAGAAAATCGTTCGGATTCCCACTGATATTTCATGATTAGTGTAACCAGCTACTTCTGATGGATGAAACCATGTATTAGTTTCAGGTGAATCGTAGCTTTGCTATTGCTTCATTTCATCTGATACATGCATGAAATTGAACTGCACTTGATGCAGCGCCATCATGGTCCCTGAAATTAGCTTCTGTTCTTGAATTTTTTATTTCCTCGCCTAAGAACAACAGTATCATCATATTCTACCAAGCCCTTTGTTTGTTTCTGTGATCTGGCCTCTGTGGCTAGCACATATCATATGTGATCCATGCTGTCTCTTTTTCGCCCAGTGAAGCTTGGAGCAAAGTGGCATATTACTTTTGTGATAACTGACAGAACTACGAGGCTTTCTTTTCTACTTTCGCATATAATATTATAATTAATATTGTTTTTATTTGAAATTTGTTATTAGGCTATTAGCGCGAAACTTCCAAGTTATAACTATCCTTGCATTTCTTACTCCAATTGTGAAAGGACTATATATAGTCTGTGTGCTTCTGTGAATATATTTGAGTACATTTTTATCATGCTGCTGTAATATGTAATATAGTTTTCGAAGCATGTCTGCTGTTGTAAGTTGCCGCTCTGTCTTAATGCATATGTTGTGGGGACTCGCTCACTGAAAAATCTTGCAAGAATCATGTGATCATCTTTTTATGAAAAGTGGCATAGTTTCAGTTAGTTATGAGTTATGACTGAACTGATATGTTGATGCCCATAACTCTAAGTTAAGTTTGCCGGAGACCATAGCTACGCTCTCTGTTTTATTGATGAAACCTTTGCACTTTGCAGATCAGGTGGACTACATAGCCAGCGACCAGCGAGCGCATGGGTGGCGCAAGTGGTGACGGAGAGCGGCCGAAGACTGTAATTGAGCTTGTGCTGGTGCTGCTGATCCTGCTTGCACTACAAGAAACTTGTTAATTCGTGACGGATTTGCGATGACAATTTCAAAAACAGTCATGGATGGTCTGGTCCAGCCCCGCAAGCCCGTCTAAAGCCCGCTAAAGCCCGCCCAACCGTCCCAGATATAAAGGGCTAACCCTAACACACTCCTCCTCAGCCCCCTCCTCTCTTCCTCCTCCACCCAGCCGCTCCCGATTCCCCATCGCCGCCACTCACCAGATCTTCCCATCCCTCCACCCACAGCTCGCCGTCGGCCCTCCCCCTCCTTCCTCTCACCTCGCACCTCTAGCAGATGTCAGATCCTTCGCATCCCCCACCCATCCACCACTCTGGCAACCTAACTCTCCACCCCTCGCGCCGCGACCAACACCCATCGATTGCGGCGACGTCCGCCACCGCATAGCACACTGACGAGCTATTCTCCAACCCCGCCCTCCTCCAGTCCAGTTGGATCTGCCACTACCTGTCTTCAGCGCCCGCCCACGACCCCTAGCCCATGGCTAGGGTTTCGGTTATGGCACCACGTCCATCGCCGGGGCGTCTCCGGTGGCTGTTCTCCATCGGACAGCGCGCCCCATCGTGCCTCTCCACCTCCTGGATTGCGTCCCCTAGCTCGGTGCGCTTGTGCGCGTGGGGCTGGACGGCGGCGACCCCAACCTCCTCTGCCGCCTCTCTGGCGTGGCCGTGCACCCTGTGGCGACCTACTCTGCCGCGCTACGGTAGTGGCCGACCTGTACTACGACCACTGCAACACCAATGAACTTTAGCCTTCCTCCTCTTTGGCATCCTCTGCTTATTTTATTTCATCCAATATTCACTTGTGACAGATCACTTTAGATTCCTGATCTATATTCAGCATAGGTTAAGGCTTGCATTTTCACTTAGATTGCATAGTGAGTGTTGACAGATATATATCTCACAAATTCTGTATGTTTGAACATTGCATGATTGGGCAGAGAACATCAGGGCATGTGGATCCGGTATTTCATTTTAGTTGGCACATTTCAAGGACTATTAATTTTTTGTCTGGTATATGTGTTTTAGCCTTACCAATGCAAAGATGGAAAATATGTTCTATTTATTATTATTATCCAAAGGATGGTCAGTGTTGCACAGCTTCGGGTTTCTGATGTTAGTTCATTATAATTCCATGTAATAAATTTTTGAATAGATACTTGTTACTTTAGGCAAGACAAACTTCAAGTATATCATGAAGAAAGGGAAAGCAATGTGCAGCCAGTCATTGAACATTGTTCCTTCTTAGTTCAGTTAGTATGCATTTGAATCAATTCTTTAAGACTCCAGTTAGTAAATTATACATTTGGGAACGTATAGTACTTTAAGAATTTGGTTTAGTTGAGACAACATTTGCATTTCAATAATAATGAAATGAAATTGCACATCCAGTTCTCACACTAATATCTTTGCTTTGCACATTATATTCTGTACATCTCCCACCTGATCGAAGTTGATGCCATAGTCCTCGAGCAGAACATGGTGAGCTTGATACCCTCCCATTCTTTCGCTTGTCGTATTCTTGATGTGAATTATTCTGGCTGTACATTTTGAGCTGTTCAAGTTGTGTATTGTTGTGACTTGTTTAAGGTGTGGATTGTTGTGTGGTATCTATAAAATTCTAACTGTACATATATTTCTGTGTGCATAAAATCTGCATTGGACCATGGCCCTGATATCATGCATTGCATCCATACTCTACTAGAGTTGCCATCTCTTGGTGTTCATGGGTTCTGATTCTGCTTGTATCTGAATAACAATTAATTAATTGCTTTTCCCACATAATAAAATAATGTGTAGTTCTCGTGCAAGCTGATGAAGGTTCATGAATAGAAGTAACATGGATGATAGACTAGCTTTTCTACCTGTCCTTGAATATAAGCGAAGCATGATCAATTCAAGCTGCGCTTTCCTAACTATTAGTTCACTATTTATCAATTATTTTCTTGTTTCATAGTTCACTATAGTACAGATTTTTATTTTTTTCATTTAATAAAAAGTAAACAGCTTAGTACTCGACAAAAATTAACTATTAGTGCGGGAGAACTTTCAGTGAAACTGTATCATATTCTTTGTTAATATCTTGCATGCCATTTGAAGTTCACTTAGCAACTAAGTATTGCTTAGTACTATATTTGTTGGTGCTTTGAGATGAATTTGCAGCATAGACATCAAGTTAGATGAAAAATCCTTTGGTGCCGAATTTGATTCAAACATTGAGTTAATATTGTCCAGAACATTAAATATTTTTATTTGAACTTAGCCTATGTTTATGCCCAGTTTGTTTTAATTATCTTGAAGTTAGTCTCTGTTACTTGTTTAATGTCATTCTTATTTGTTAAGGAATGTGTGGTACAATGTATATGCTAGCAGGATTTTCTTTACATAATTTTCAGCTGATTGCTTGTACAGAAAATTATCCTCCCTTATTCTTTTGTGTTTCTAATTGACTCTTTAAGTTTTGTATTAATATGGTTGCAAACAACGCTGATGCAAGTACATCATCATCCAGCTGTACTCATTGTTTCTCTAGCATGCTAATCTTTGTATGATTACTTCTGCTTTGTTCAAATAGGTGACTTCTGAATATAGTTGTATAAATAATGCTTCTGTTTCCATGATTCCTTGAAATGAACTTCATTACTGCCTTGATGTCTAATTTAGTGACTACCTGACTTCTTCATGTAGTCATATAAATAATCCTTCTGTTTTCCATTCTTCTTTGGGTTTGCAAGCTAACAGTTTAATTAATGTTCATTTTTTTTTGCTTATTACAGCAGAGGTGATGGATTTCGTACTACTGTACTTCTGGAAATGCGTGTACACAGAATTGCAATCTGAGGTAGCGATGGAAGTGAAAATTGCGCGCTTTTATTTAAGATTACTAATAGTAGATGTTATATTGTTTTTTGCTTCTGATTTAGGACTATTTGCTCGGCTACATAGTTCAATTGTTCAGTGTCAAAATTTCAGTGTTATTACTTGCATACTCAACATCTACTGTCTCAATTCTTCATCACTTCTCATATTGAACTTTGGATCATTTAATTACCTAAAATGGTCATTCCTTTGAGTGTTTTTATTTTCCATTACATGCAGAAATAAGTTTATTGACAGAAACTAGTTTTAATTGATGAAAAAAGTATAGTATTACATTTTTCCATGTTTTATTGACTATGAACTACATTGCATTGTATGGGATCATCTATTCTAATATACAAGTCCTGTCATGCGCATATAAACTTGATTTTGTTGACGAACTTATGAATATGAAATGATCTGTTTGTCCTTTGTTTTAAAATGATGTTGACCTTTTTATGTTTGGATGATAAACTGTCACATTTATGGAACAATTTATTGAACTTGTAACTAGTCAGGTTTTGTTCACGTGCGTTGCCCACAATTACGTGGTACCTTAATATAGTAGTGGTGTGTCCAAAAAATCAAATAATATTATTACTCTGGATTCATTTTGGAGCTGGATTTTGTAACTTATTATAATTATTATTTTGTATGTGTTTTGATTCTATGCAGGTTTGGCGGGTAATCCGTCTTACCGGAGTTCGAAGTTTGTTAGAAGGAATTATTGGATCTGGTGGTGGTGTAGTGTTGGACATTGAAATCAGCTAGTAGTGCATTTCCAAAAATGCTTATAGCGCCTTCTAGATATGCTATATTTTGATATTAAGCTTTGTTATTTTTTCCAAATCAGGCTAGATTGTTGTTACACTGTATTGTCATGTAAACAGTTGCTATTTTTTGAATGAATACAATTTGGGTTTCCTATTGTAAATTGTGTTGCATTGAGAAAACAACCTGGACAAAAAGGGGGCTAATCGGTTGGGACTAAAAAAACAGGTGTGCTAATAGCAGGATGGAGATAAAATTGTCCACCAAAAATATTGGGCCAATTGGGCTGGTTACAACATGGGCCATGTTATCCTCCACGTCAGATCCACGTAGACGCCTTGTTAGGTCCATGTTGCAGCCACGTCAAGTAAATCGGTGACAGTCTATTCCGTCACAGCCTAGTTTGGGCTTGGCGGGCCTGGGGCAGATCCATGACGGCCAAGGACCGTCATGGAAGGCACGATGTCAAATTATGATGCGATATACATGACGGATTTCAAATCCGTCAAGGATGGGCACACATGACAGTTTTTGCCTGATCTGTGACGGACTAGGACCGTCATGTATTAACAAGTTTCTTGTAGTGTTGGATGGGCATGCTGCCTCTTCCATGTGGACTACATGACAACCATGGTGAGCTCTCTGCTCCCTGCATCTTATAGTAGTTGGCCTGAGATTATAATTGGGCTTGAAATGAACTTCTTCAGTTTTATTTTTAAGATATAATACCAGTCTAAATCAGTGGATCATGGGTGATATACTATCTACTTTCTTTTAGCAAATCTGTAGTAAGTACTGAGTACTTGTATGTACATAAACATTTTCATGTCCAGAACCATGACTGTACATACTCGTATGAAAATCATTCACAACCTTTGTTCACTAGTTCCAACTAGTAATCGTGTATATATACGTAAGCTCCAAGCCTGATGTTCTTTAGGCGTTAAATCTGTGTATATATACAATCTTCTTGATGCATGTATAATGCGACACACACATCAGGAAATCTGAATAACTTTGACATAGTTGCTCTGTTATCTTGCACTGGGTTGATACTTGTCATTTTCCCTTTCCAAATATATCTCAGGCTTGCTGTTATGAGAATGTTATATGCATGGTTTCTTATTAGATCTAAAATTCTGCAGCTATTTTTCATTGTTAGGAGAATGTTATATGCACGACTTCACTTGATTATATTCCTAACTTTTCTGATTTATAACACGCAGATTTTGGCCTTCATTCGTCAAAAGTTGGTGTACAAGGAACTCCAGGAGAATAATCCCGAAGAAAACCCTGGAGCTGGAGCTGGCCATATTAAAATTTAGTTGTATTTTATAGTTGAATACCTGATTTATACTGCCATGATTGTAAAGTACTTTGGTTGCCGTTTAAAATTTTATGTATTATTGGCTCTGTTTGAATCAAGTTATTTGTTGTGTGTTATGTGTTATTTGAATCAAGTACATCCGGCTTGACAAGTGGCACAAATAGAGAACTGACGTGCGGCACAAAAACAACACACTTGGGTTCCATTTCACTAGTGGGTCCTTTAAAATGGGAAAGAAACAAAATAAAATTGACAAGTGGGACCTAATTGGATGACCTGACTAGTGGGACCTGGTTCACAATGGATTGTAAAAAGGCCGAGGCCCAAATAAGAAATGGCAGCAAAAAGGCTAAAGGCCTAGAAATCCAAGGCTGAATTGTTGGGACAGACCCATGTAGCTAATAAAAGCACAGGAAAAAAATACATTAAGAAGGCCGAATTGTTGGGCTAGGCCCATGTAGAAAACTGAATTGGACCAGGCTGATTCTTGTGCCACATCAGCTTGCGACGCTGGATGCCTACGTGGCCTGGGGAGGCTGCTAGTGACCAAAACAATGCAGTAGGCATATTTTGGGCATAAACGTCCATGACCTTCTCACAGAGAAGGTCGTCAATTTCTGTTTACGACCGCGAGCTTTTGACCTTCTGTTTTTGGTCACAAAAAGGTCGCGGATGAAAAACAATGACCTTTCAGTGACCAATAGTCAAGGTCACAAGTTGACATATTTCTTGTAGTGAGAGAGGATCACCCACCCCGGGTTGACAATCTGGGTCACTTGGCCCTAGTGGTGGCCCCTCAAGTTGGGGGATATATGTTCACGAAGGTACTCATGGATAGGGTATGTAGTATCAACATTCTATATTATGATACCTTCCGTCGTATGAGGTTGACAGATAAGAGTCTTAAACCGTCAAACACTGTTTTTCACGGTGTGGTGCCTGGCAAGTCTGCATATCCAGTAGGCAAGATAGCCTTAGAGGTGGCTTTTGGAGATGACTATGATTCAAGGTTAGAAACATTGACTTTTGAGTTGGTAAAAATCAAAAGTCTGTATCACACATTGTTTGGACGACCGGCTTATGTTAAATTCATGGCGAGGCCATGTTATGTTTATCTATAGCTTAAAATGCTAGGTCATAAGTCGGTTTGCGCCACGGAGGAATTGAAGTTTTATAAGGACCAAGTTGATCCAGCAGATATGACTTCTTTGAAAAAGCCAACTATGGAACACGATCCGGCGTTGAAATTTAAATCGGCCACAGATAAGATGGTTGATTTTGTTCCTGGCGATTCATCCAAGCAGTTCAGCATCATCACTAACCTGGATCCCAAATAGGAAAGCGCGCTCATCAAGTTCATCCGTGAGAACCGGGACATCTTTTCATGGAAACCTTCTGACATGCCAGGTGTACCGAGGGAACTCACTGAGCACACACTTAACATTGATCCTATGTTTAAACCAGTCCGACAGTTTCTCCGCTGCTTCAATGAAGAAAGGCGTAAAGGCTATCGGTGAAGAGTTAGCTCGGTTGTTGGCCGTTGGGTTTATCGTGGAAGTCTTTCACCCAGAGTGCTCGGCTAACCGGTGCTGGTTCTTAAGAAAAACGACACTTGGCATATGTGTGTAGATTACACAGACTTGAACAAAGCTTGTCCTGCAGACCCCTTTGCCCTCCCTCGTATTGATCAGATCATTGACGCTACGGCGGATTGTGACCATTTATGTTTTCTAGATGCTTGGACTTTACGTGAAATATATGATTGTACTTGTTGTTCCAAAGACCCTAAGAAACACCTTCCTTACCAATGTGAGTTTAGTGATAATGGAATCGTATCTTCGTATACTAAGGGTGTTTATAATTACTATTATGTTCAACAAATTGAAGAATTTGTTGCTTTTAGGGGTACTTGTGAAAGTGCTTCCTTTATTGAAGAGTGTGATACTACACTCTACAAATCTGAAAACTTGGCCATACTTAAATACTATTATGATAATTATGCTTCTAATACTTATATTAAACCATATATTGAGGACTCCTCCACTGTCCAAGAAGAGACTAATATTCTACAGGAGTCTATAGAAGAAATTAATGACATTGTGAGCTCATTGGATGAAAAAGATGAGGAGGAGAGTGAAGAACAAAAGGAGAAAGAGCGGATTGATCACCCGTTCCCACCTTCTAATTAGAGTAACTCTTCAACTCATACATTGTCTTATTTCCCATTGTGCTTACTGAAGGATGATTGCTATGATGATTGTCATGATCCCGTTGATTCTTTTGAAATATCCCTTTTTGATTATGCTTTCTATGCTTGTGTCCAAGATGCCAATATGAATTATGCTTATGAAGATGAACTGGCTATTAGTTCCTTATGTTAAACATGAAATTGTTGCTATTGCACCCACGCATGATAGTCCTATTATCCTTTTGAATTCTCTCGACTACACTATATCGGAGAAGTTTGCCCTTATTAAGGATATACTTATGGGTTGTGTTTTACTACTACACATGATGATTTCGATAGGTATAATATGCATGTGTTTGCTGCTCCTACTTGCAATTATTATGAGAGAGGAACTACATCTCCCCCTCTACATGTTTCCAATATGATAAAATTGCAAGAAATTGTTTATACTATGCATTGGCCTTTACTATGTGTGCATGAATTGTTCTTTGATGACATGCCGATGCATAGGAAGAGAGTTAGACTTCGTAGTTGCATGATATATGTTGCTTTGTGCTCACTGCTAAATGCCAAATCATTGCTAATTGAAATTGGTTTTGATGTACCTTGGGATCCGGGTGGATCCACTACTTGAGCACTATATGCCTAGCTTAATGGCTTTAAAGAAAGCGCTGCCAGGGTGACAACCCGAAAGTTTTAGAGAGTCATTTATTTCTGTTTTGTGCTTTTATAAAGTTTAAAATTAGAAATAATGTGCCAAGGTTTGCCTTTAGGATGTTTACATTGCTTGTTGGTTTGTGTAGTGCAAGACAGAAACTTTGGCTGTAGTGCACGATTTTACATTTTTTACTGGAACATCAAACGGTTCTGAAACTTTCTGCACTGTATTTCTATACAAATTTTTTATTTGTCCCAATTTTCAAATAATTTTTGGAGTAACAGAGGTATGGTGAATGTTCATATTATTACAGACTGTCCTGTTTAAGACAGATTCTGTTTTTAATGCATAGTTTGCTTGTTTTGATGAAACTATCAATTTCTATCAGTGGATTAAGCCATGGAAAAGTTATATTACAGTAGCTACAATGAAAAAAATATGAATATGTTTGTAGAAATACTTAGAGTAGTGATTTGCTTTATTATACTAACGGATCTTACCGAGTTTTCTGTTGAGTTTTGTGTGGATGAAGTGTTCGAAGATCGAGGAGGTCTCGATGTGAGTAGAAGGAGGAGAGGCAAGAGCTCAAGCTTGGGGATGGCCAAGGCACCCCAAGTAAATATTCAAGGAGACAAGAGCTCAAGCTTGGGGGATGCCCAAGGCGTCTAAGCTTGGGGATGCCCCGGAAGGCAACCCATCTTTCTTCAACAATTATCGGTATGTGTTCGGATTCATTTCGTTCATATGATATGTGCAAATCTTGGAGCGTCTTTTGCATTTAGTTTTCACTTTTCTTTTATGGACCATGCTGGTATGATATAGTCCATGGTTGATTTATAGAATGCTCTTTGCACTTCACTTAAATCTTTTAAGTATGGCTTTATAGAATGCTTCATGTGCTTCACTTATATCATTTGAAGTTTGGATTGCCTATTTCTCTTCACTTAGAAAAACGCCATTTGTAGAATGCTATTTTGCTTCACTTATATTTGTTAGAGCGTGGGAGTATCTTTTGTAGAAGAAATTAAACTGTCTTGCTTCATTTATATATATTTGGAGAAATGACAGGAATTGGTCATTCAGATGGTTAGTCATAAAATCCTACATAAAACTTGTAGATCACTGAATATGATATGTTTGTCTTGCAATAGTTTTGTGATATAAAGATGGTGATATTAGAGTCATGCTAGTGGGTAGTTGTGGATTGTAGAAATAATTGTGTTGAAGTTTGTGATTCCCGTAGCATGCACGTATGGTGAACCGTTATGTAACGAAGTTGGAGCATGAGGTATTTATTGATTGTCTTCCTTATGAGTGCACTACTAGAATTTGGCATTTTGTCGTCTGCCTCCTCATTGCCGTCCGCCGGCTGATGGCAAAGCGGCTCTTTGCCATCATCTTTGTGTAAGTGGACGGCAAAGAAATGGCAGATGGCAAAAAGGCTATTTGCCGTCAGCTGCTTCTTGGCCGTGAGCCAGCTGACGACAAAGAGCTAGAAGGCAGACGACACGGAGCCAGGTGGGACCCACAGATTCTTTGTCGTCTGCCTAATGTTTGCCATCCGCTAGCGGACGACAAAGAAAGGACCCAGGTTACGGCCGACTCCCCCTTCTGCTATGCGAGCCCTTTGCCGTTCGCTAGGGAGCGGCAAAGAACGTGCCCCCTCTCTGTCTCTCCGGCCCCACCCCCTCTCTCTCCACTCTCTCTCAATCCACCCCGCACCCGCACCGCCGCCGCCGAGTGCCACCGCCGCCCGGACGCTGCCACCGCCCCACCCCGCCGCAGCACCACCCCGCCTCCCTGGAGCCCTGCGGCCCCGTCGCCACCACCGCCCGGCCAGCGCCGCCCCACCACTGCCTGGACGCTGCCGCCGTCCCACCCCACCGCCCCGGAGCCCTGCGGCCTTGTCGCCACCACCGCCAGGAGCCCCCTCCGCCCGGCCAGCGCCACCCCACTACCCCGGAGCCCTGCGGCCCCGTCGCCACCACTGCCAGGCGCCCTCTTCGCCAGGCCAGCGCCCCTCCGCCGCCGAGCAACCCCGGCGCCCGGCGCCCCTGGGCCTTGCCGGCCTGCCGCAGGCCATCCCACCCCTGCCGCAGGTGAACCCCGGCCACACCCCTCTTCTCCTCTTTTTTCTACTATTTTTTCTGTTTTTTTAGTTTAGATTACTTTTAGTTTTGTTTTCGATTTACTTTAGTTTAGATTACTTTTAGTTTAGTTTTATATTTAGATTAGTTTAGATTACCTTTAGTTTGGTCTTAGGTTTAGTTTAGTTTTAGGTTTATGTTTAGTCATGAAAAAACTAATAATAATTAGAAGAAGAGGAGGAGAAGAATATCTAGGTTTAGGTGTAGTTTTTTTTCCTATTTTGGAAGAAGAAGAAGAAGAAGAAGAAGAAGAAGAAGAAGATGATGATGATGATGATGATGATGATGATGATGATGATGATGATGATGATGATGAAGGAAAGAGGAGAGGAGGAGGAGAAGAAGAAGAAGAAGAAGAAGAAGAAGAAGAATGAAAGAGGAGAGGAGGAGAAGAAGGAGAAAGCAAGAGGAGAGGAGGAGGAGGAGAAGACCACCGACACCCCGACCCCGACCACCGACACCTTGACACCTAACACCCCGACCAGCAACACCCTGACTCCAACCACCAACACCCTGACACCCTGACACCCTAAGACCCCGACAATCAACACCCCCCCACCCTGATGTCTACTACACAACCTTGTTCTTGTAGATTGGGCCTCCAAGTGCATAGGTTTGTAGGACAGTAGCAAATTTCCCTCAAGGGGATGACCTAAGGTTTTTCAATCCATGGGAGGCGTAGGATGAAGATGGTGTCTCTCAAGCAACCTTGCAACCAAATAACAAAGAGTCTCTTGTGTCCCCAACACACCCAATACAATGGTAAATTGTATAGGTGCACTAGTTCGGCGAAGAGATGGTGTTACAAGTGCAATACGGATGGTGGATATAGGTTTTTGTAATGTGACAATATAAAAACAACAAGGTAACTAATGATAAAAGTGAGCACAAATGGTATTGCAATGCTAGGAAACAAGGCCTAGGTTCTATACTTTCACTAGTGCAAGTTCTCTCAACAATAATAACATAATTGGATCATATAACTATCCCTCAACATGCACCAAAGAGTCACTCCAACATCACTAATAGTGGAGAACAAATGAAGAGATTATTGTAGGGTACAAAACCACCTCAAAGTTATTCTTTCTGATCGATCTATTCAAGAGTTCGTACTAGAATAACACGTTAAGACACAAATCAACAAAAACCCTAATGTCACCCAGATACTCCAATGTCACCTCAAGTATCCGTGGGTATGATTATATGATATGCATCACACAATCTCAGATTCATCTATTCAACCAGCACAAAGAACTTCAAAGAGTGCCCCAAAGTTTCTACCGGAGAGTCAAGACGAAAACGGGTGCCAACCCCTATGCATAAGTTCACGAGGTCACAGAACTCGCAAGTCGATCACCAAATCATACATCAAGTGGATCACGTGATATCCCATTGTCACCACAGATAAGCACATGCAAGACATACATCAAGTGTTCTCAAATCCTTAAAGACTCAATCCGATAAGATAACTTCAAAGGGAAAACTCAATCCATCACAAGAGAGGAGAGGGGGAGAAACATCATAAGATCCAAATATAATAGCAAAGCTCGCGATACATCAAGATCCTGCCGACTCAAGAACACGAGAGAGAGAGGAGAGAGAGAGATCAAACACATAGCTGCTGGTACATACCGTTAGCCCCGAGGGTGAACTACTCCCTCCTCATCATGGAGAGTGCCGGGATGATGAAGATGGCCACTGGTGAGGGATTCCCCCTCCGGCAGGGTGCTGGAACAGGTTCTCGATTGGTTTTTGGTGGCTACAAAGGCTTGCGGCGGCGGAACTCCCGATCTATTCTGCTCCTCGATGTTTTTAGGGCATATGGACATATACAGGAGAAATAAGTCAGCCAGGGGAGCCATGAGGGGCCCACGAGTGTGGGGGCACGCCCAGGGGGTAGGGCGTGCCTCCCTGCCTCGTGGCTTCCTCGAAGCTTCCTTGACATCTACTCCAAGTCTCCTGGATTGCTTCCATTCCAAAAATTAGCTCTCCTGAAGGTTTCATTCCGTTTGGACTCCGTTTGATATTCCTTTTCATCGAAACACTGAAATAGGCAAGAAAACAGCAATTTCGGTTGGGCCTCCGGTTAATAGGTTAGTCCCAAAAATAACATAAAAGTGTTTAGTAAAGCCCATAAACATCCAAAACAGATAATGTAATAGCATGAATACTTCATAAATTATAGATACGTTGGAGACGTATCAGCATCCCCAAGCTTAATTCCTGCTCGTCCTTGAGTAGGTAAATGCTGAAAGAAATAATTTACGAAGTGTGAATGCTAGCAGGTGCACAAGTTTGATCAATGGTAATTTCAATCACCTTTTATAGCATCATTATATATCATAATAGTAGCTCAACTCATAGAACTTCTCATGATCAAGTAACAAGCTATTCACATGTTAAAGTATAGATCATAAACTTTCTTGAAAACTAACGAACCGTGTTATTAGACATCAAACAATTACAATTCATCTTATTTTCAGGAAGGGTCTATGTCAGAGCTTTGATTTAGCAAACTTCACATACTCAACTATCATTTAGTCTTTCACAATTGCTAACACTCACGTGATATTTATGGGTTCAAAGTTTTAATAAGACACAGGGAAAGATAGGGGCTTATAGATTCGCCTCCCAACCTTTTACCTCAAGGGTAATGTCAACAATAATAGTTCATGATGCCTTACATCCAATTGGATATATATATATATATATATATTAGGATCTTTCCAACACAATGTGCTTGCCAAAGGATAAAATGTAAAAAAGGAAAGGTGAAGATCACCATGACTCTTGCATAATGATAAGACAAGAATAAAAGATAGGCCCTTCACAGAGGGAAGCAGAGGTTGTCATGTGCTTTTATTGTTGGATGCACAAAATCTTAACGTGAAAGAATGTCACTTTATATTGCCACTTGTGATAGGGAAATTTATTATGCAGTCCGTCACTTTTATTACTTCCACATCACAAGATCGTATAAAGCTTATTTTCTCCACACTAATAGATCATACATATTTAGAGAGCAATTTTTATTGCATGCACCGATGACAACTTACTTGAAGGATCTTACTCAATCCATAGGTAGGTATGGTGGACTCTCATGGCAATACTGATTTAAGGGATGTTTGGAAGCACAAGTAGTATCTCTACTTGGTGCAATGAATTTGACTAGCATGAGGGGGAAAGGCAAGCACAACATGTTGGATGATCCGTGACAATCTACTTTATTTCAGATATAAGAAAACATAACCCATTAGGTTGTCTTCCTTGTCCAACATCAACCTTTTAACATGTCATATTTTAGTAAGTGCTCACAATTACAAAAGATGTCCAAGATAGTATTTTATATGTGAAGTCTCTCTTCCCTCAATATTTTTTCATGAATTGTTCAAGTGACCAATACAATGTTTGCTAACCTTCAACAAATTTACCACCTCTACTTCTTATATGTGAATTCATTACTCCCCATGGGATAAGCATATGAAACATATATAATTTCAGATTTATTATATTCAATTCTGTCGGTGTACTAAAGTAGGGGTACCTTAGTATCCCGAACTTGTGCACGGGCAGTCGCAGCTGTAATGCCCTCGATGCGGCTATATCTCCCACGTGTCAAGGCGCGACTTAGAGGCATAACCGCATTGAAAGCAATGTCGCAAGTCAGGAAATCATCACACATCCCATGTACATAAATAATATAAAGGGGAGGTACATAGTTGGCTTACACTCGCCACATCACATCAAAGTACATAAATAACATCCATCATACAAATCACTCATGGCCCGACTACGGCGCTAAAATAGAAAAGACCCCAACATGCGACAAGGCCCTGAATCCAACCCCGACTGGGCACCACTACTGATCATCAGGAAAAGACACATAGTAACGCTGAGAGTCCTCGTCGTACTCCCACTTGAGCTCAAGCGCGCCATCTGGAGCTGTATCATCTGTCCCTGCATCTGGTGTAATAGTAATCTGTGAGTCACAGGGACTCAGCAATCTCGCACCCTCGCGATCAAGACTATTTAAGCTTAATAGGTAGGAAAGGGGTAATGTAAGTGGAGCTGCAGCAAGTGACTAGCATATATGGTGGCTAACTTATTCGCAAAAGAGAGCGAGAAGAGGAGACAAAGCACGAGTGACAAACTAGAGAGCAACCTGCGCAAGCATAACTCCAACACCGTGTCCGCTTCCCGGACTCCTCCGAGAAGAGGCCATCACGGCAACACGCTCAGTTGATTCATTTTAATTAATTAAGGTTCAAGTTATCTACAGCTGGACATTAACAAATTCCCATCTGCCCATAACCGCGGGCACGGCTTTCGAAAGATCAATCCCTGCAGGGGGGTCCCAACTTAGCCCATAGCAAGCTCTCATGGTCAACGAAAGAATAGACCTCCACCCAAGACACACCGATCAGACTCGGTATCTCGGTACAACAAGATGATTCGATAGGTCAAAACAAGTCCAGCAACACCGCCCGAATGTGCCGACAAATCCCGATAGGAGCTGCACATATCTCGTTCTCAGGGCACACTCAGATGAGACATCCTACGAGTAAAACCAACCCTCAAGTTGCCCCGAGGTGGCCCCGCAGTCTACTCGGTCGGACCAACACTCAGAGGAGCACTGGCCCGTGGGGGGCTAAAATAAAGATGACCCTCGGGCTCCGGAAACCCAAGGGAAAAAGAGGCTAGGTGGCAAATGGTAAAATCAATGTTGGGCATTGCTGGAAAAGCTTTAATCAGGGCGAACTATCAAGGGGTTCCTATTATAGCCCAACCGCGTAAGGGACGCAACAATCCGGGAACATAACACCGATATGACGGAAACTAGGGCGGCAAGAGTGGAACAAAACACTAGGCGAGAGGCTGAGCCTTCCACCCTTTACCAAGTATATAGATGCATTAAGATAACATGGCAATATAATGATATCCCAACAAGTAAATAAATGTTCCAACAAGGAATGGCTCCAATCTTCACATGCAACTAGCAACGCTATAAGAAGGGGCTGAGCAAAGCGGTAACATAGCCAATCAACGGTTTGCTAGGACAAAGGTGGGTTAGAGGCTCAATCATGGCAATTGGGAGGCTGACAAGCAAGTGGTAGGCATCATAGCAATGGCATAGCAAAAGAGCTAGCAAACTAGCATAGCAAAGATAGTAGTGATTTCGAGGGTATGATCATCTTGCCTGCACAGTTGTCAGAGTTGACTGGATCCTCAAAAGCAAACTCAACGGGCTCCTCGTTAGTGAACTCGTCTCCCGGCTCTACCCAACAACACAAACAAGCAACAAGGATAAAATCAACCACGTGCAAACTCAAGCAATAAGATGCAAATGATGGTATGCTATGCGGCATGCGGTGCGGGATGCAAAATGCAAGACGTGACAGGAAATGCATGAACCTGGCCTCAACTTGGAAAACCAAGTATGCCACTAGATAGAGGGGATGAAATCACTTGAAAACGATATAAAAATCATAGGAATCGGAGTTACGGTTTGGAAATGGCAAGTGTTTTACGAAATGAACCGGTCTGCGATTTACAGCAAGTAGGCACTTAAATGCAACAAAATGGACGTGCTACAGCCACGAAACATGACAACAAAAGACATGGAAGAGATTTACACAAGATGCTTATCAAAACACTAGCACGATCCATAGCCAAATTCATCAATTAAGAGGTTCAAACAAGCATGGCAAAAACGAATAAGCAAAACAGATTTCAGACTTAGTGAAATTAACACTAGTCTGAAATTTCAGACCACGATGCTCTCTTCGGAGCAGAAAAACAACATGATACACAACCTGATTGTGACAAGTAAGAACATGGCGTGGAGCTACTCAACAAGCTTACCAAAACACCCAAAGTGACATGGGGCCAAAAGGGATCACAAAATACTCTAACGAGCACACGAACATAGATGAAACACAATCAGTTTTCAGACTTAGTGAAAACTGAGACATGCTGAAATTCTAACTCACGAAGGCATGTAAACGAGCTCGATGCACTCACTACGGTGCAAGTCATGGCAAGGCACGAATATATCCATAAATAAGGCACAAACTTCTAGCTAGACATGGCAAGAACAATGGCATAGCATGCACGGATCACTAACAATAGCATCGGCAAAATCGCAAACAAGTTGACGATCTGCCCAGATTTACCACGAAGCAAAAGTAGAGCTTGATTGACTCAAGCTAGAGCACTCCAGATATACAAACAAAGACATGGATGGATAGAGCATAACATAAATATAAAAACTCCCTTACTGATCATCCTCAAAAGAGGCACGGATCACTAGGAAACAAGCTGAACATATGGCATCATGAACTAAAATATCCCAGACTTAGTGAAAATCACTAAGTCCTTGAAAACAGAATTCTCAGGTGCCCCTCTTTGAAAGCTTGCACAAGTCACCACACACATCCTAAAAATGCATGGGTGGCACCTCTGGAAAGAAGACAAAATACTTAACAATTCATCCCAAAGACTCACAGGCATATCATGCACACAATAGTCATGGCAAAAATGACAAAAGTCTATGATGAACTAACGGATCTGCAATTTAACTCATGATGCCTCCTTCTAACAGCATTTTGGGCAACAAGATGAACTCAAATGAAAATGATGCAATGGAATGAAATGATGTACTCGTCGAGGCGAAGATGTTGATATATCATATGTCCAAAGCGGAGCTACGAATGCGGTGATATGGCAGGTCAAAGTTAGCACAAAAATTAGTGTTTGGGAGCGAAAATCAACCGAAATATCTCCAGATCTAGATCCGGATTGGGCACGCGGATCGAGGCCGCCGGAGTTACTGTTCACGGCCGGACATGGAGCTCGCCGGCGTCGGAGAGGAAGTAGAGGAGGTCGCCGGGGCTGGAGGAGGACGCGGCGGCGTCGGCGGTGGTGGCCGCGGCGAGGTGCGGCAGCGCCGGCGGGGCGGATGGCGGCGGTGGCCCGCCGGAGCGGCGCGGGCGGTGGCCGTCGCCGGCGAGGGACGCGGCGGCCGGCGCGGCAGGCGCGGGCGAGCCGGGCGGCGCGCGGGCGGCGGGGAGGAGGCGCGGGGCACGGGCTGGGGAGGGCCCCGCGTGGGCTTGCGGGCCGGCGGCCGCGGCGATGTGGGCGCGCAGCGGCGGGCGAATCCTGTCGCGACACGTGGCGGCGGCGGGCTAACCGGACATGTCCGGCTCGCGGGATTTCGTCCGGCGGCGGCGAGAGGGATGGATCTAGGGTTTCGGGGAAGAAGATGAATCCGAAAATTGGAGGGGGTATAAATAGGCATAGAGGGAGCTAGGAGTGTCCAAATGGGGTGCGGTTTTCGGCCACACGATCGTGATCGAACGCTCTAGGACATGGAGTAGAGTTTGGTGGGTTTTGGGCCAAATTGGAGGGGTGTTGGGCTGCAACACACACGAGGCCTTTTCGGTCCCTCGGTTAACCGTCGGAGTATCAAACGAAGTCCAAATGGTACGAAACTTGACAGGTGGTCTACCGGTAGTAAACCAAGGCCGCATGGCAAGTCTCGGTCCAATCTGGAAATGTTTAATCCCCACACACGAAAGAAAGCTAGAAATGGCCATCGGAGGAGAACGAAGCGCCGGAATGCAAAACGGACAACGGGGAAAATGCTCGAATGCATGAGATGAACATGTATGCAAATGCAATGCACGTGATGCCATGATATGAGATGCATGAAAACGAAAACAACACACGGAGACAAGGACCCGAACCCGAGAAATAAATATAACTTAATGCCGGAAACGGCAAGAGGTGGAGTACAAATTGGGAAAGTAATATCTGGGGCATTACAACACTCCACCACTACGAAAAGATCTCATCCCGAGATCTAGGACTGAAAGAACTCCGGGTACTCAAAACGGAGGTGATCCTCGCGTTCCTAGGTAGCTTCACGGCCGGAATGGTGTGACCACTTGACTTTGAGAAATTTGATTGACTTGTTGCGAGTCCTGCGTTCAGTCTCTTCAAGGATTGCAACTGGGTGCTCACGATAGGAGAGATCTTCTTGGAGCTCAATGTCCTCGAAGTTGACGGTGCGTTCAGGCGTCTTGAAGCACTTTCGGAGTTGGGAGACATGGAACACATCATGAACATTTGCAAAGTTTGAAGGAAGCTCGAGTTGATAGGCGAGGTCGCCTCTCTTGCTGAAACACAATCAGTTTTCAGACTTAGTGAAAACTGAGACATGCTGAAATTCTAACTCACGAAGGCATGTAAACGAGCTCGATGCACTCACTACGGTGCAAGTCATGGCAAGGCACGAATATATCCATAAATAAGGCACAAACTTCTAGCTAGACATGGCAAGAACAATGGCATAGCATGCACGGATCACTAACAATAGCATCGGCAAAATCGCAAACAAGTTGACGATCTGCCCAGATTTACCACGAAGCAAAAGTAGAGCTTGATTGACTCAAGCTAGAGCACTCCAGATATGCAAACAAAGACATGGATGGATAGAGCATAACATAAATATAAAAACTCCCTTACTGATCATCCTCAAAAGAGGCACGGATCACTAGGAAACAAGCTGAACATATGGCATCATGAACTAAAATATCCCAGACTTAGTGAAAATCACTAAGTCCTTGAAAACAGAATTCTCAGGTGCCCCTCTTTGAAAGCTTGCACAAGTCACCACACACATCCTAAAAATGCATGGGTGGCACCTCTGGAAAGAAGACAAAATACTTAACAATTCATCCCAAAGACTCACAGGCATATCATGCACACAATAGTCATGGCAAAAATGACAAAAGTCTATGATGAACTAACGGATCTGCAATTTAACTCATGATGCCTCCTTCTAACAGCATTTTGGGCAACAAGATGAACTCAAATGAAAATGATGCAATGGAATGAAATGATGTACTCGTCGAGGCGAAGATGTTGATATATCATATGTCCAAAGCGGAGCTACGAATGCGGTGATATGGCAGGTCAAAGTTAGCACAAAAATTAGTGTTTGGGAGCGAAAATCAACCGAAATATCTCCAGATCTAGATCCGGATTGGGCACGCGGATCGAGGCCGCCGGAGTTACTGTTCACGGCCGGACATGGAGCTCGCCGGCGTCGGAGAGGAAGTAGAGGAGGTCGCCGGGGCTGGAGGAGGACGCGGCAGCGTCGGCGGTGGTGGCCGCGGCGAGGTGCGGCAGCGCCGGCGGGGCGGATGGCGGCGGTGGCCCGCCGGAGCGGCGCGGGCGGTGGCCGTCGCCGGCGAGGGACGCGGCGGCCGGCGCGGCAGGCGCGGGCGAGCCGGGCGGCGCGCGGGCGGCGGGGAGGAGGCGCGGGGCACGGGCTGGGGAGGGCCCCGCGTGGGCTTGCGGGCCGGCGGCCGCGGCGATGTGGGCGCGCAGCGGCGGGCGAATCCTGTCGCGACACGTGGCGGCGGCGGGCTAACCGGACATGTCCGGCTCGCGGGATTTCGTCCGGCGGCGGCGAGAGGGATGGATCTAGGGTTTCGGGGAAGAAGATGAATCCGAAAATTGGAGGGGGTATAAATAGGCATAGAGGGAGCTAGGAGTGTCCAAATGGGGTGCGGTTTTCGGCCACACGATCGTGATCGAACGCTCTAGGACATGGAGTAGAGTTTGGTGGGTTTTGGGCCAAATTGGAGGGGTGTTGGGCTGCAACACACACGAGGCCTTTTCGGTCCCTCGGTTAACCGTCGGAGTATCAAACGAAGTCCAAATGGTACGAAACTTGACAGGTGGTCTACCGGTAGTAAACCAAGGCCGCATGGCAAGTCTCGGTCCAATCTGGAAATGTTTAATCCCCACACACGAAAGAAAGCTAGAAATGGCCATCGGAGGAGAACGAAGCGCCGGAATGCAAAACGGACAACGGGGAAAATGCTCGAATGCATGAGATGAACATGTATGCAAATGCAATGCACGTGATGCCATGATATGAGATGCATGAAAACGAAAACAACACACGGAGACAAGGACCCGAACCCGAGAAATAAATATAACTTAATGCCGGAAACGGCAAGAGGTGGAGTACAAATTGGGAAAGTAATATCTGGGGCATTACAACACTCCACCACTACGAAAAGATCTCATCCCGAGATCTAGGACTGAAAGAACTCCGGGTACTCAAAACGGAGGTGATCCTCGCATTCCTAGGTAGCTTCACGGCCGGAATGGTGTGACCACTTGACTTTGAGAAATTTGATTGACTTGTTGCGAGTCCTGCGTTCAGTCTCTTCAAGGATTGCAACTGGGTGCTCACGATAGGAGAGATCTTCTTGGAGCTCAATGTCCTCGAAGTTGACGGTGCGTTCAGGCGTCTTGAAGCACTTTCGGAGTTGGGAGACATGGAACACATCATGAACATTTGCAAAGTTTGAAGGAAGCTCGAGTTGATAGGCGAGGTCGCCTCTCTTGCTGACAATCTTGAAAGGTCCGACGTATCTGGGGGCAAGCTTCCCTTTGATACCGAAGCGACGAGTCCCTTTCATGGGAGAGACACGGAGGTAGACATGATCTCCGATCTCGAAAGCCAAATCACGGTGCTTACTATCATAGTAGCTCTTCTGGCGGGATTGGGCTGCTTTGAGGTTATCACGAATGACCTTGCACATTTCTTCTGCCTCTGTGATTAAGTCATTACCCAGCAGCTGACATTCACCGGTTTCAGACCAGTTGAGAGGAGTACGTCATTTCCTACCATACAGAATTTCAAAAGGGGCCTTGCCCGAACTTGCTTGAAAACTGTTGTTGTATGAGAATTCAGCATAAGGAAGACAATCCTCCCACTTCATGCCGAAGGAGATAACACAAGCCCTGAGCATATCTTCAAGAATTTGGTTGACACGCTCGACTTGACCGCTTGTTTGAGGATGGAAAGCAGTGCTGAAGCGAATGTTGGTGCCCATGGCCTTCTGAAAAGAATCCCAAAACTTGGAGGTAAAGATGCTGCCACGGTCTGAAGAGATCACTTGAGGAATACCGTGCAGAGAGACAATTCGAGAGGTATAGAGTTCCGCCAATTGAGCTGCAGTGATTGACTCTTTGATAGGCAGAAAGTGAGCCACTTTGGTGAGCTTGTCGATGACAACGAATATAGCATCATTGCCACGCTTGGACTTTGGAAACCCAGTCACGAAGTCCATTTCGATGTGGTCAAACTTCCATTCTGGAATGGAAAGAGGTTGGAGGAGACCTGCTGGCCTTTGGTGTTCTGCCTTCACTCTTCTGCAGACATCACATTCATTCACGAATTGAGCGATCTCGCGCTTCATTCGAGTCCACCAATAAGTTTGCTTGAGATCCTGATACATCTTTGTGCTCCCAGGGTGGATGGCGAGGAGAGAGTTGTGAGGCTCGTTCATGATCACCTTACGAAGTTCACCTTCGGGCACAACAATTCTTTCCTCGAAGAAGAGAGTGTCCTTGTCATCAAGGCGGTAGCACTTGTACTTGGACTAACTCTTTGCGATACCAATCTTCACCTTTTTCACCATAGCATCAAGAAGCTGGGGTTGGCGAATCTGGTCTTCCAAGGTAGGAGAGACTTGAAGGTTGGCGAGGAAACCTTGAGGAACAATTTGCAGATTAAGTTTGCGGAAAGCTTCACAAAGCTCGGGTTGATAAGGCTTGAGAATCAGACTGTTGCAATATGCTTTTCTGCTCAAAGCGTCAGCAATCACATTGGCCTTGCCTGGAGTATACTCGATACTCGGATTGTACTCTTGAATCATTTCGACCCATCGAGTTTGCCTGAGGTTGAGATTAGGCTGGGTGAAGATGTACTTGAGACTCTTGTGATCAGTGAAAATGTCCACTTTCCTTCCCAATACAAGATGTCTCCAAGTCAACAAAGCATGCACAACTGCCGCCAACTCGAGATCATGAGTGGGGTAGTTCTTCTCATTAGGCTTCAACTGGCGAGAGGTATAAGCAACAACTTTCTTCTCTTGCATCAGTACAGCACCGAGACCTTGGAGGGAGGCATCACAAAAGACCTCGTACGGCTTGGTTTCATCAGGCGGAGTCAGAACTGGAGCAGTGATCAATTTCTCTTTCAAAGTGTTGAAAGCAATATCACACTCCGGAGACCAAACGTACTTGACGTGCTTCTGAAGAAGATTTGAGAGAGGCTTCGCGATCTTAGAAAAGTTTTCAACGAATCTTCGGCAGTAGCTTGCGAGACCGAGGAAGCTACGGAGTTGCTTCACGTTCTGAGGAGGTTCCCAATTAACAATTGCAGATACCTTCTCAGGATTCACGGAAATGCCCTTGGCAGAGATGATATGGCCAAGATAAAGCACCTCATCGAGCCAAAATTCACACTTGGAGAACTTGGCATAGAACTGATGTTCCCTGAGCTTGTCAAGAACCAAACGCAAGTGCTTGGCATGATCTTCCTTGTTCTTGGAGAAAACCAGAATGTCGTCGAGATAGACCAAAACGAAGTCATTGGTGTAGGGGTTGAAGATGAAGTTCATCATGCGAGAGAACGTCGGAGGAGCATTGGCGAGGCCAAAAGACATGACAGTGTATTCCTATGACCCATAGCTTGTCCTGAAAGCCGTCTTGGGAATATCTTGCTCACGGATACGAATTTGATGATAACCCATATGGAGATCAAGCTTGGAGAATACTTGGGCACCCTTGAGTTGTTCGAACAGCTCATTGATGTTGGGAAGTGGATATTTGTTCTTGATGGTCTTCTTGTTCAATGGACGATAATCAACACAAAGTCGGTCCGTTCCATCCTTCTTCTTCACAAAAAGAACACCACAACCCCATGGAGAAGTACTAGGCCGAATGAGACCCATTCTTTCTTGAACATCGAGTTGTTTCTTCAACTCCTTCAACTCTTCAGGGCCGAGCTTGTGGGGACGTTTGCACACAGGTTCCGTACCGGGCTCAAGTTCAATAACAAATTCAACCGGCCGGTGCGGAGGCATTCCTGGGAGTTCTTCTGGGAAGACGTCTTGATACTCACAAACGACTGGGATCTGTGAAATAGCATCCAATTCACCCTTCTCATTGAGAGAAAACAACCGGATTGTATCATCCCGAGCGGCAAAGACAATGACATCCTCAGATGAATGAGTCAATTGAATCTGCCTGGCTGCACAATCGAGGTGAGCCTTGTGTTTAGAGAGCCAGTCCATCCCAAGAATAAGATCGATATCCGAATTACCAAGAACCACCGGAGAAGAGAGAAACTTGTAATCACCCAACGTGATAGAGATATCGGGAGCAACCAAACTTGAAGTCAAAAGCTTGCCGGAAGAAACAACTTGCATGGCTTTGGGCATAATCTCAGTATCAACATTGTGCTTCGATGCAAACGGGCATGAAAAGAAATAATGCGATGCACCAGTATCAAAAAGTACTTTTGAGAGAACATCGTTAACAGGAAGGTTACCCATGATGACATCTGACGAATCCTCTGCCTGAGCTGCATTCATCAAGTTGACCTTGGCGGACTTGGGGTTATGCTTGACCACAGCTGTACTTGCCGATCTGACAGGAGGAGGAGGAGGAAGACGCCTCTGGTTGAAACACTTGTTGGCGTAGTGACCCTTCTGTTGGCACTTGTTGCACGTGACCTCTGAGAGCGGACGGTGGTACGGAACACTCGATCTTGGAGCTTGAGACGAAGTCTTGTTCTGAAAGCCTGGGTTGGGTGGGTGGGAAGAACCACTGCCACCTTTGCTCTTCTGCTGATACGGCTGACGGAACGGAGGAGGAGGAAGCCAATACTTCTGCTGCTTGGCCACTTGAGTAGAGGAAGAAGGTGTAGTGTCTCTGACTCGCTTCCTGGAAGCATCACACCTCAACTGAGCAGCCTCTTGCTTCAGTGCCATGTTGTAGAACTCATCGTATCTCAGCGGCTCAAAGAGGACAAGAGCGAGCTGAATTTCTTCACGGAGACCACCCCTGAATTGATAGATCATGCTCTTCTCATCAGGAACATCCTGCTTGTTAAAACGGGCGAGCTTCTGGAACAACTTGTTGTAGTCATAGACAGACAAAGAGCCTTTCTTCAGATTGCAGAATTCCTCACGTTTGCTTATAGTCACACTCTGAGGGATGTGATGAGCTCGGAAATCACGACGGAAATCATCCCAAGTGATCAAACGTCCACCTCTGGAATCCTTGTACTGCTGGAACCACTCTGCATCCTGATCTTTGAGCTGGAAAGAAGCGAACTTGACAAAATCTTCAGGCCTGACATTGCTGCATTCAAAATGCTTGCCCAGATCCACTAGCCAATCGTCAGCATCGGTAGCCTCAACACAATTGTTGAACGTCTTTGGACCATTAGCGAGGAACTGGTTCAGAGTAGCAAAATGGTCCTGATTGTTGCCTTGATTCCCTTGACTGCCTTGATTGCGCTCTTGGTGGATTTGCATGATCAATTGTGTATTTGCATTGGTTGCGGCCATCACAGCTTGCCAAGCCTCCGGAGGAGGTGGAGGTGGCGGCGGATCAAGGTTCGGAGTCGTGCGTGTTGGAGGAGCCATCCTGAAGAGGTTGACCACCATTAGCACACAAATAGACAAATATTGAAGGGGAATCCAACGGAATGAAAATTGCAACATAAAGTCTTCACATCCGAACAAAATGAACGAATGCACTTCTCTTGAAGTGGTCACATATTCCTAAATTGCGAAGCCACGAAGAATTAGGTAGAAGGGGTAACTCAACAAGGGATGGAATCAACATATGACGTCGAAGCAAATCGAATACCACAACTCAAAATAAAACCAAGGATTGGCTTGCGAAATAAGCCGGAACAAACATATGATAGAGATTTCGTCCGAAGTTTTCGTGGTGGGACCTACACGGGCTCGATCGTACAGCACCATCATGTACAAGGCAGTGCACATGACATACGAAGCGTCCCCGTGTCAGCATAGCCAAGGACTCTTTAAGACACAACGAGACCACTGTAAAATCGACCGTGAATAGGCGAACCACTAGACGTCGAACCCCAATTTCATATCATACATCTGTCGGAAAAGATATACTAAGAGCTACTTGAATTCCCACCTATGAAACTCCCGAAACTTTCCGGTTATGCAATCAGGTGTTGGGGATACAGGGGAAGCATAATATCTCACCCAAACTAACAAATCCTACATCCAGCTCTATCCATCCTTCAACACATAACCAAGAAACCTTCGGAAACCATCTACCTCAACCTTTGAAAAGCATCCGTTATACAAGTTATGGCGATACTCCCGAACTCCCGCCCCAGTACTGGGTGGCGTCGAGATTATCTCACCAATGAACTGCATAAAGGAGATTTTCGATGTCGCGAACATATCTCAAGTATACCAGAATTGCAACGATAAAATTATGATGACAACACCTCAGAGCTCAACTCCCCGGGACACTTCCACTAAACCCCTGACAGGAGGCACCAAGACAGTATTCTCATCATAAGCCATCGGAACAAATCCAAGATACTCGCGTGATCCTAAAAATTTTTTAGTGAAATTTGAGAAGAGAAGAGTCAAAACTCTACGTCAGGATGCCTTACCAGAGCGATGAGAAGACTGGGAAGTAAAAAGAATTCCTAAGCTCTTCGATATATAATTCCTAAAGGACTCAAAACATTTTTCTAGACACAACTCGGCTGCTAAAAACGATCAAGCAATGGGGGCTCCTAAGGTCGGGGAAGGCTCTGATTACAAACTTGTAACGCCCTCGATGCAGCTATATCTCCCACATGTCGAGGCATGACTTAGAGGCATAACCGCATTGAAAGCAATGTCGCAAGTCAGGAAGTCATCACACATCCCATGTACATAAATAATATAAAGGGGAGGTACATAGTTGGCTTACACTCGCCACGTCACATCAAAGTACATAAATAACATCCATCATACAAATCACTCATGGCCCAACTATGGCGCCAAAATAGAAAAGACCCCAACATGCGACAAGGCCCTGAATCCAACCCCGACTGGGCACCACTACTGATCATCAGGAAAAGACACATAGTAACGCTGAGAGTCCTCGTCGTACTCCCACTTGAGCTCAAGCGCGACATCTAGAGTTGTATCATCTGTCCCTGCATCTGGTGTAATAGTAATCTGTGAGCCACAGGGACTCAGCAATCTCGCACCCTCGCGATCAAGACTATTTAAGCTTAATAGGTAGGAAAGGGGTAATGTAAGTGGTGCTGCAGCAAGCGATTAGCATATATGGTGGCTAACTTATTCGCAAAAGAGAGCGAGAAGACGAGGCAAAGCACGAGCGAGAAACTAGAGAGCAACCTGCGCAAGCATAACTCCAACACCGTGTCCGCTTCCCGGACTCCGTCGAGAAGAGGCCATCACGGCAACACACTCAGTTGATTCATTTTAATTAATTAAGGTTCAAGTTATCTACAACCGGACATTAACAAATTCCCATCTGCCCATAACCGCGGGCACGGCTTTCGAAAGATCAATCCCTGCAGGAGGGTCCCAACTTAGGCCATAACAAGCTCTCACGGTCAACGAAGGAATAGACCTCCACCCAAGACACATCGATCAGACTCGGTATCTCGGTACAACAAGATGATTCGACAGGTCAAAACAAGTCCAGCAACACCGCCCGAATGTGCCGACAAATCCCGATAGGAGCTGCACATATCTCGTACTCAGGGCACACTCAGATGAGACATCCTACGAGTAAAACCAACCCTCAAGTTGCCCCGAGGTGGCCCCGCAGTCTACTCGGTCGGACCAACACTCAGAGGAGCACTGACCCGTGGGGGGCTAAAATAAAGATGACCCTCGGGCTCCGGAAACCCAAGGGAAAAAGAGGCTAGGTGTCAAATGGTAAAACCAATGTTGGGCATTGCTGGAAAAGCTTTAATCAAGGCGAACTATCAAGGGGTTCCCATTATAGCCCAACCGCGTAAGAGACGCAACAATCCGAGAACATAACACCGATATGACGGAAACTAGGGCGGCAAGAGTGGAACAAAACACTAGGCGAGAGGCCGAGCCTTCCACCCTTTACCAAGTATATAGATGTATTAAGATAACATGGCAATATAATGATATCCCAACAAGTAAATAAATGTTCCAACAAGGAACGGCTCCAATCTTCACCTGCAACTCGCAACGCTATAAGAAGAGGCTGAGCAAAGCGGTAACATAGCCAATCAACGGTTTGCTAGGACAAAGGTGGGTTAGAGGCTCAATCATGGCAATTGGGATGCTGACAAGCAAGTGGTAGGCATCGTAGCAATGGCATAGCAAAAGAGTGAGCAAACTAGCATAGCAAAGATAGTAGTGATTTCGAGGGTATGATCATCTTGCCCGCACAGTTGTCAGAGTTGACTGGATCCTCAAAAGCAAACTCAACGGGCTCCTCGTTAGCGAACTCGTCTCCCGGCTCTACCCAACAACACAAACAAGCAACAAGGATACAATCAACCACGTGCAAACTCAAGCAATAAGATGCCAATGATGGTATGCTATGCGGGATGCGATGCGGGATGCAAAATGCAAGACGTGACAGGAAATGCATGAACCTGGCCTCAACTTGGAAAACCAAGTGATCCACTGGATAGAGGTGATGAAATCACTTGAAAACGATATAAAGATCATAGGAATCGGAGCTACGGTTTGGAAATGGCAAGCGTTTTACGAAATGGACCGGCCTGCGATTTACAGCAAGTAGGCACCTAAATGCAACGAAATGGACATGCTACAGCCACCAAACATGACAACAAAAGACATGGAAGGGATTTACACAAGATGCTTATCAAAACACTAGCACTGAGTCATAGCCAAATTCATCCATTAAGAGGTTCAAACAAGCATGGCAAAAACGAATAAGCAAAACAGATTTCAGACTTAGTGAAATTAACACTAGTCTGAAATTTCAGACCACGATGCTCTCTTCGGAGCAGCAAAACAACATGATACACAACCTGATTATGAAAAGTAAGAATATGGCATGGAGCTACTCAACAAGCTTAACAAAACACCCAAAGTGAACTGGGGACAAAATGGTTCACAAAATACTCTAACGAGCACACGAACATAGATGAAACACAATCAGTTTTCAGACTTAGTGAAAACTGAGACATGCTGAAATTCTAACTCACGAAGGCATGTAAACGAGCTCGATGCACTCACTACGGTGCAAGTCATGACAAGGAAAGCATATATCCATAAAGAAGGCACAAAATGCTAGCTAGACATGGCAAGAACAATGGCATAGCATGGACGGATCACTAACAATAGCATCGGCAAAATCGCAAACAAGTTGACGATCTGCCCAGATTTACCACGAAGCAAAAGTAGAGCTCGATTGACTCAAGCTAGAGCACTCCAGATATGCAAACAAAGATATGGATGGATAGAGCATAACATAAATACCAAAACTCTCTTACTGATCATCCTCAAAAGAGGCACGGATCACTAGGAAACAAGCTGAACATATGGCATCATGAACTAAAATATCCCAGACTTAGTGAAAATCACTAAGTCCCTGAAAACAGAATTCTCAGGTGCCCCTCTTTGCAAGCTTGCACAAGTCACCACACACATCCTAAAAATTCATGGGTGGAACCTCCGGAAAGAAGACAAAATGCTTAACAATTCATCCCAAAGACTCACAGGCATGTCATGCACACAATAATCATGGCAAAAATGACAAAAGTCTATGATGAACTAACGGATCTGCAATTTAACTCACGATGCCTCCTTCTAACAGCATTTTGGGCAACAAGATTAACTCAAATGAAAATGATGCAATGGAATGAAATGATGTCCTCGTCGAGACGAAGATTTTGATATATCATATGTCCAAAACGGAGCTACGGATGCGGAGATATGGCAGGTCAAAGTTAGCACAAAAATTACGGTTCGGGAGCGAAAGTCAACCGAAATATCTCCAGATCCAGATCTAGATCAGGCACGCGGATCGAGGCCGCCGGAGTTACTGTTCACGGCCGGACATGGAGCTCACCGGCGTCGGAGAGGAAGCAGAGGAGGTCGCCGGGGCCGGAGGAGGACAGGGCGGCGTCGGCGGTGGTGGCCGCGGCGAGGTGCGGCGGTGCCGGCGGGGCGGATGGCGGCGGTGGCCCGCCGGAGCGGCGCGGGCGGTGGCCGTCGCCGGCGAGGGACGCGGCGGCCGGAGCGGCAGGCGCGGGCTAGCCGGGCGGCGCGCGGGCGGCGGGGAGGAGGGGCGGGGCGCGGGCTGGGGAGGGCCCCGCGTGGGCTTGCGGGCCGGCGGCCGCGGCGATGTGGGCGCGCGGCGACGGGCGAATCCCGTCGCGACACATGGCGGCGACGGGCTGACCGGACATGTCCGGCTCGCGGGATTTCGTCCGGCGGCGGCGAGAGGGATGGATCTAGGGTTTCGGGGAAGAAGATGAATCCGAAAATTGGAGGGGGTATAAATAGGCATAGAGGGAGCTAGGAGTGTCCAAATGAGGTGCGGTTTTTGGCCACGCGATCGTGATCAAACGCTCTAGGACATGGAGCAGAGTTTGGTGGGTTTTGGGCCAAATTGGAGGGGTGTTGGGCTGCAACACACACGAGGCCTTTTCGGTCCCTCGGCTAACCGTCGGAGTATCAAACGAAGTCCAAATGGTACGAAACTTGACAGGCGGTCTACCTGTAGTAAACCAAGGCCGCATGGCAAGTCTCGGTCCAATTCGGAAATGTTTAATCCCCACACACGAAAGAAAGCTAGAAATGGCCACCAGAGGAGAACGAAGCGCCGGAATGCAAAACGGACAACGGGGAAAATGCTCGAATGCATGAGATGAACATGTATGCAAATGCAATGCACGTGATGCCATGATATGAGATGCATGAAAACGAAAACAACACACGGAGTCAAGGACCCGAACCCGAGAAATAAATATAACTTAATGCCGGAAACGGCAAGAGTTGGAGTACAAATTGGGAAAGTAATATCTGGGGCGTTACAGCAGCGCCCCGCGGCAAGGCTTGCCGGGTGACCGCCAAGGTCCTCTGTGGTTCCTTTGGAGCCATTCAAGAACAAAGTATTCAAGCCAAGGCGCAAGGCCCCGGCGAGAGGAGCTTGCCGGGAAGGCCGCTCGAAGCACAAAGACCCTGGCAAGAGGAGCTTGCCGGGAAGGAGACAAGACTCTGGCAAGAGGAGCTTGCCGGGAAGACCAACCAGGGCATCTCGAGAAGCTTGCTGCGACGTGCTACGCGTCTCGGCAAGACCCGGTGAGCGACAAGCTCACGGACGCGACAAGACAACACCCGCGGCAAGGCCCTTGCCGCGGCAAGCTACTACTCCGCAGCCCGCGCTCCAGCTCACCCACCAACGTGTCGCTCTGGGACCGTTCCTGGCATACGTGGCGGGAGGCTGTGCAGCCAGGGGCATGCGGTGGCAAGCAGGCGCTGACAAGATAGCCATCATGGCAAACGGTGGCGCCCCTGATGGTCCCTTTCTGCATCGTCTAGGCGACATAGACAGGCATTTAATGCCTTTGTCCCCTGCCATCAGGGTTAGGTATGATACAACTGTAGTAAGCGGTGGCGCCAACCACCACCTCTTTTACCTTTTTACCCTCATCTCTATTGCCACCTGTCGGTGACCACTTTGACATATAAAATGCGGCTCATGCGCAACAGGGGGGGACGATCATTTCTCACGCTCGGTCTCGCTAGCCATCCAAGCGTACTGTAGCATTCACCGCTCTCGAGCAAGAACACAATACAAACCTGTGACGCCCGGATAATTAAGCTACAGTAACCCTCTCCTAATGATGCCATGTCACCGCTATCACTGTAGTTAATCTCGCGATGGTTCAAAAACGATCCAAATTTAAAATAAAGACAAATAACAAAAGCTTTTCAAATGTCAAAACTAAAATGTTCTAAATGTGACCAATAAATCATATGTAATATTGGTGGAGAAACCACACTTTTATAAAGCGTTTAAATGCACTATAGTAAATAAATAGTGATAAAACAATTATTCAAATGCCTTAAAATAATGAACAATTTAAAACTATTTTTATTTCAATGCTAAACGGTTTGTGGAAGTGGCATAAATTGTAACACTATTTTAGGTGCCACTTTTGTATTTTTGGAAACTAAAATAAAACAAATAAGAACTAAAAGAATAAATAAAAGAAAAGCAAAGTAAGACTGTAAAAAAAAGGGAAAAGGGAACCCCCCTCCCCCCCCACCCCCCCCCCCCCCCCCCCCCCCGCGCGCGCGCTGGGCCTCAGCCCAGCTGGCCACTCCAGTCGGCCTGGTTGGACCGGCCCACCCCCACCTCACCTACTAACCCCTTGGGACACCGAAACCCTAGCCCACTACCCCACTCCTCCCCCCATGTTCCCCTCTCTCCCTCGTCTCCTACCGATCCCGATCTGGATCGGGCGCCGGCGCCTCTTCGCCAACCGTCGCCGTTTGGAATTCCCCTCCTCGCCGGACGCCACCGCCGCCTCGAGCCCCGTCATCGGCCGCCATCCCAGACGCCGCGCTCCTCCGCCCTCCTCTGCCTGATTCTGCTGGATCGGGAAGGGGGCCGCCCCAACGACGCCGCCCCGTGCTCGGCTTCCACCTCGGGCCGCCGCACGCCGCCACCGACTCCGGCCACCACGAGCCTCCCCGCACCCACTGCCAGTGCCCTACCCCACCCGATGTGAGCCGCGCCCCTCCCCTCTTCCCCTCGCCCCATGCTCGTTCCCTCCGCCGCTCGCCGCTCCCGACTGCCCCGACGAGCTCCGTCGCATCGCGCCCCCGCAGTCGACATCCTTGCCGTGCTCGGCGCCCGCCCGTGTCGTTCGCGCCCACGACCGCGCCAGCAGCGCTCCCCTGCAACCTGCGTCGGCGCTGCCCGCGGCGGCCATCGCAGCTCCCGTACGCACCCGCACGACGCAACCTCACCCCGCCTGCGTTCGCGCTGCTGCTTCCTCCCTCCTACGCCGGCGCTCTGCTCCTGCGCCGCGCCGGACGACCCGCGCTCAGCCGCTCCAGCCGCTGCTGCTCACCCCAGGCGTCGTCCCGCCTCCGCCCTGCCGCCCTGTTCCGGCCAGCGCCATCGCGGTCCTTGGCCGCCGGAGCCCGTACCCGGCTTCCCCCCTATCGCTCGGGCAGGCTACGGCCTCGGGCACGGGCACCACACCCATTGCCGCTAGCGCCGGCGGCCGCTAAGGCCCCCTGACCCAATGACATGCGGGGCCTAGCCCCTGGAACATTTATAAAAAAAGATTAAAAGAAAATAATAAAAATATTAATTAATTAATTGGTTAATTATATTAATTAACCTAACTAATCCCGATTAGATTAACCTAATTACTAATTAAACTAATTAATCTGTTTTAGTTAATCTTAGACAATGACGAACGGGACCCACAGGTCAGTTGATCAGTCAACTCCCTATTGACTGCTGATGTCATGATGACGTCAGCATGCACTATTCTGGATAAGATTAGAATTAAATAATTAAATAAATTCTAGAAATGATTAAAACTTTAGAAAATCATATAAAGTAAACCGTAGCTCAGATGAAAAAATTTTGTACATGAAAGTTGCTCAAAACGACGAGACGAACCCGGATACGCAGCCCGTTCGTCCACCACGCATCCCTAACCTATCCAACTCGCAACTTTCCCCCTCCGGCTCCTCTGCCCGAAAACGCAAAATACCGGGGATACTTTCCCGGATGTCATCCCCCTTCATCGGTATCACCGACTACCGCGTTAGGGCACCTCTAAGGCCGTTACTTGTCATGTCATGCATCACTATGCATATGCTTGCTTAAATATTTATTGTTTCTCCCCCCCTCTTCTCTCGATAGACACCGAGACTGACGCCGCTGCTACCCAGTACGACTACGGAGTTGACGACCCCTCTCTCTTGCCAGAGCAACTAGGCAAGCCCCCCCCCCTTGATCACCAGATATCGCCTACTCTTCTCTATACTGCTTGCATTAGAGTAGTGTAGCATGTTACTGCCTTCCATTATTCCTATCCTGATGCATAGTCTGTCCTTGCTACTACTGTTGTTACCATTACCTGCTATCCTACTGCTTAGTATAGGATGCTAGTGTTCCATCAGTGGCCCTACACTCTTGTCCGTCTTCCATGCTATACTACTGGGCCGTGATCACTTCGGGAGGTGATCACGGGCATATACTATATACTTTACACAGTTACATTACGTATGATACTGTTCGGAGATGGGGGCTGAAGGGGCAGGTCGCTCCATCCCGGTAGAGGTGGGCCTGGGTTCCCGACGGCCCCCAACTGTTACTTTGTGGCGGAGCGACAGGGCCGGTTCAGACCACCTAGGAGAGATGGGCCTGGCCCTGGTCGGCATTCGCGGATACTTAACACGCTTAATGAGATCTGGGTATTTGATCTGAGTCTGGCCATTTGGTCTATACGCACTAACCATCTACGCGGGAGTAGTTATGGGTATCCCGGCGTCGTGGTATCAGCCGAAGCCTTCGTGACGTCAGCGACTGAGTGGCGCGCGCCGGGTTGGACCGCGTAACGCAACTTCCTTTGTAATGGAGGTTGCTAGGTCTGCTCTCCGGCCGCGTACGCAACGTGCAGGTGTGCAATGGGCGATGGGCCCAGACCCCTGCGCCATAGGATTTAGACCGGCGTGCTGACCTCTCTGTTGTGCCTAGGTAGGGCTGCGACGTGTTGATCTTCCGAGGCCGGTCATGACCCAGGAAAGTGTGTCCGGCTAAATGGGATCGAGCGTGTTGGGGAATGTGGTGCACCCCTGCAGGGAAGTTAATCTATTCGAATAGCCGTGTCCCTCGGTAAAAGGACGACCCGGAGTTGTACCTTGACCTTATGACAACTAGAACTGGATACTTAATAAAACACACCCTTCCAAGTGCCAGATACAACCGGTGATCGCTCTCTCACAGCGCGACGAGGGGAGGATCATCGGTTAGGATTATGCTATGCGATGCTACTTGGAGAACTTCAGTCTATTCTCTTCTACATGCTGCAAGACGGGGGCTGCCAGAAGCGTAGTCTTCGACAGGACTAGCTATCCCCCTCTTATTCTGGCATTCTGCAGTTCAGTCCACATATGATAGCCTTATTCCGGTTGATACCAATGCATACATATGTAGTATAGCTCCTTGCTTGCGAGTACTTTGGATGAGTACTCACGGTTGCTTTCTCCTTCTTTTCCCACTATCCCTCCTACCTGGTTGTCGCAACCAGATGTTGGAGCCCAGGAGCCAGACGCCACCGTCGATGACGACTCCTACTACACCGGAGGTGTCTACTACTACGTGCTGCCCGCTGATGGCAACCAGGAGTAGTTTAGGAGGATCCCAGGCAGGAGGCCTGCGCCTCTTTCGATCTGTATCCCAGTTTGTGCTAGCCATCTTATGGCAACTTGTTTAACTTATGTCTGTACTCAGATATTGTTGCTTCCGTTGACTCATCTATGATCGAGCTCTTGTATTCGAGCCCTCGAGGCCCCTGGCTTGTAATATGATGCTTGTATGACTCATTTTATTTGTAGAGTTGTGTTGTGATACCTACCCGTGAGTCCTTGATTTTGATCGTACACATTTGCGTGCATGATTAGTGTACGGTCCAATCGGGGGCGTCACAAGTTGGTATCAGAGCCGACTGCCTGTAGGAATCCCCCTTTCCAACTCCTTGGCCGAAGTTGAGTCTAGACATTGCAAAACTTTTACTAACATGGCTATGTGTCTTACGGGCACACGTCGCCATCGGGTGGTATTAGGATCTTTTACTCCTCGATCCTTACTCTGGGACTCTGAGCTCTCTTCTATTCGAGTTAAATGATTTTGCTAAAAAAAACTAACTTTAGGTTCTCGAAAGTACTTTCTCCCGAAGAGCCCCTCACTTCAGATGATCACCTGCTGCACTAGAAGAATCCGAAGATACTCTCTGATGTTCTCTAGAGACTTTATGGCGTCGCTTTTGCAATTCCCCTTCATCGATAAACCCCTATGGATAACCACGTATACTCGCCATTCATACAATGCTTCCCAGTTGGTCTTGTTATTACAAGATACCCCGAAATACTCGTCGTTGTTTCGATAATCCTTTGGGCTTACTGCCTTGCTGTTCTTTGTCACCTGAATACCCCTACGGATAATTCTCGCACTTATCGAGTATCCGCTCATCCTCCAGTTGTTCATGTATTTCACAATGGTCATCGAAATACTATTCAATCCTCCAAAAATCCTTAGTAGCTTATTGCTCTGCAATTCTTGTCTGCTTGCATGATGGATGCTTTCCATATGTCTGGCAATATTCGTTAGTATCCTTAGGCACCATCATTTTGATCCCTTTGACTCAACATGAGTGCAAATGCACGCAATCATCAGTTGATACTTTTAAATTAATCTTCTGGCTCATACATCATTTTAAACATGAGCTGGTTCTCAACAAATCCAATTGCCGTCGATTCTACCCCTAAGGCTATTCAACTTATCCATCCCTAATCAGAACATTGCTTCTGATCCCTTGATTTGAAAATCATAATTCCTTTGCATTTGAGCTTTGAATTAGTCAGTTGTTCTATAGTCTGATCTCCTTGCATTGTCTCTTCCTCTGGTTGAGTACCGATACTCACATCAGACCCCTGGTGGACCACCAGATCCTTTGTTGGATTTTATCCGACAGCGTCCTTCATATTCTATAAGCTGGTGAGTCTTCCCTTAGATACATAATGCCTTTGGTAATTGTATCATCTACTTTCTCAACCTTGCTCTACTTTCGAGCTTGTGATATTTACTCTTGAAACTTGTGGTATATGTTTCTAAGAAGCCCCTATGGGTTGAACATAAGCCTTCTCTAAATCGTGTGAACTCGAAAGTTTTCATGAGTCATACACTTCTGGTATTTTGCCAGATAAAATTTCAGCACTACAACTTCTTCGAAAGAGAGAAGTGAATGAAAGGTTATGCATTGGAGAAGTGGGAGTCGACCTTGAACTTTGTGTTCATGCCCATGGACACGTTGTAGATCTTATCATTAAAGCTTCTCTTAAATTAATTATTCCTTTGGTATAAGTTCATCATATATCTGGGATTTGGCCTTTTGCAATCGTGGCTCCGACCATGTTCTCCTTTAAATTCTATTTCTCAGACAAGTTAAAGTACTTGCCTTCTGCAGATCAGTACGCCTTCCCAACCTCTATTTTGTTCTACCTTCGAGTATTACCCCCCTGGTATCTCGAGATTATCATGGAACTGCATAACTTCTTATGAGTTCTCCATCAAGTGCTACATTATCACTGGTTCCAATTTTTCACGGGCTCTGAGTTATTAAACACTCAAAGACACCGATAACTGACTGAAGTCTGCACCGCGATTAAACAAATCGTGGTAACCTTCATGACTTATGAGTTTGAACTCGATCATGTCATTCCTAGCCTGCTTGGCTATATCCTTGTCATGCCGATTTTAACTGTGCTACCCGGTCCTTCTTCCCGAAGCAAAAATTTCGACGGTCAGCTAATCTTACGTCGATCTTCCGCGTCATATCAATTGTCCTTGAACAACAAGCTTGATTTCAAGTTTGTGTCGTACCCATGGTTTCAATAACTTTTCGCTTCATCATTCCGTTGACGTGATGTCATCGCCGATCGAATACATCTTCATGAAATCTCTCGACAACTGTGTCGGGATCATCATCAACATCCTAAGCCCTTCCAAGATATATATCGAATTCTTGTTGGGCAATACTATCCTTGCCCCTCGATGATTCGTGTTATCATCAACCACTTTATTGCCTTCCATTCAACACAAACTTGTAAGTGTTTTGTGTTATACCTTGAGATCCTTGCTACCTTGCATTTGTTCTTCTTTACCTTGGAGTATTATGATCTTTTATATCAAGGATGTCGTGAGAGTTTCACCACCTCTTATGAAATTCTTGATACGGTGATGCTTCTCGCTGTCACCATTCTAACATTGAACGTGCAACCCAGCCCATATTTCGGGTGCACCTTTCAACCAATGTTTAATTAAGTATTTTTCTCCTCCGGCATACATCGTTATATTGTTTGATATGAAAACTGTTACCTCCTTGATCACATGATTGTGGAAATCCATCTTTTTGGAAATCTCAAGGGATTGTCGCTGAGTCCTTCAGCCACCTCCTCATCCTCTCCGTGGTTTAATGATGAACTCTTGTTTCGGAACACGCTCCCATAGTTCATTTCCTGAGTATCTTGCAATGTCATTTCGTCTATTTGTGTTGCACCTTTTCTTCTCGGACATCCTGAGTCTGAGGTATCATGACACCTATCGGATCTGAATCTCGGTCAGATATGATGGTTGGGACATTTCCAAGAGTTATAACATTAGCCTTTATATGACCCGGTAAGGTGATGTCATGCCTAGCACACCTGGCCGAAGGCCCTATTATTATAGTTTCCTTTTCAGCAAGGTTACCCATTCTTCCATGTGGAAACTGTAAGACTTATTCTACAAGTTGTTCCTGATGAATCCTTCTTGTACCCAAAGCCCGACCTTTGATTGAAGACCATGTCAATGCTATCTCGAAGCATGTCTGTGGTACTCCGATTTTCAATAAGAACATTTGAAGCCCAAGGCTAAATGTTTCCTGCTCAATTATCCAAACACCGTTGTATGGGTAATATCATGAAATTTCTCTCACCTTACCTAAAGAGTTTTCTACATTATATCAGGTCATGGATATCATGCTCTGCTTGTCCTTGGGAAGGATATACCCTTGAAATATGTGTTTAAACACATTTTCGATTCCATTGTTCTGTTTAAATATGATAATCATATTTTCCTTTCCATTGTTTGGTTTAACCTTTCTTGTGATCTATATGATCTAAGCAGTAATATTCTTCTCCTTATGTAAAGACCTTGGTGTACGATCGTGTCAGTAAGACCCTATTGCTTTTGTTGATAGCATTCCGGTAACCACCGATGGACGAGAACTTTGCCTATTGGTCCGCCTCGTTCAACGAGCAGGAAAATGGTTCTCTTCGTCCCTCTTCCTTGGTACCAATGGTTGTTGCCGACATAACCGACAGTATTTCCTCTGACATGCCTTGCTATCATGACCGTGCAAGATGTCACCACTCCTTCTACCTTTATCCCATATGGTGGGCCCATAACCCACAGTTCCACAGGATCGAAACCTGACTCTCCTGTACACCCTGTTGCCAAAGTTATTCCTAGAGCTTGACTTCGTATGTAGTTCACGGGCCACCTGCCTAGTGATCTATTCTGGTATCAGACGCAATACTTATTCCCATTGCTCTGAATCCCTTTCACACTTTGTTTCAGGCACCGAACGATTGCCTACCCGCTCAAAACATCTCATGATACCTTCTTACTTTGCTCTCGATATTTTTGTAAGTTTCAATTTGAGAGTTACTTTCGCCACCTTCCTCGATGTTATCGACCAGATAGTCTACCTGGTAGAGGTCAGTTCTCCCAGAATGTCCACCCTTTATTCTTTAGTAAGTACGACGGAGTCCTATAGAAAGGACACCGACTTCATCATGATGACTGAAGCACAGGAATGAACCTCTTCGAGAAGAGCAACCAACACCGAGAAGACCCGTTAGAAATTCGTAACCAAATTCCTTCCCCCTTGCCCCCCTCTTAAATCTCGGGACGAGATTTCTTGTAGTGGAGGAGAATTGTGACGCCCGGATAATTAAGCTACAGTAACCCTCTCCTAATGATGCCATGTCACCGCTATCACTGTAGTTAATCTCGTGATGGTTCAAAAACGATCCAAATTTAAAATAAAGACAAATAACAAAAGCTTTTCAAATGTCAAAACTAAAATGTTCTAAATGTGACCAATAAATCATATGTAATATTGGTGGAGAAACCACACTTTTATAAAGCGTTTAAATGCACTATAGTAAATAAATAGTGATAAAACAATTATTCAAATGCCTTAAAATAATAAACAATTTAAAACTATTTTTATTTCAATGCTAAACGGTTTGTGGCAGTGGCATAAATTGTAACACTGTTTTAGGTGCCACTTTTGTATTTTTGGAAACTAAAATAAAAAAATAAGAACTAAAAGAATAAATAAAATAAAAGCAAAGTAAGACTGTAAAAAAAGGGAAAAGGGAACCCCCCCCTCCCCCCCCCCCCCCCCCCCGCGCGCTGGGCCTCAGCGCAGCTCGCCACTCCAGTCGGCCTGGTTGGACCGGCCCACCCCCACCTCACCTACTAACCCCTGGGGACACCGAAACCCTAGCCCACTACCCCACTCCTCCCCCCATGTTCCCCTCTCTCCCTCGTCTCCTCCCGATCCCGATCTGGATCGGGCGCCGGCGCCTCTTCGCCAACCGTCGTCGTTCGGAATTCCCCTCCTCGCCGGACGCCACCGCCGCCTCGAGCCCCGTCATCGGCCGCCGTCCCAGACGCCGCGCTCCTCCGCCCTCCTCTGCCCAATTCTGCTAGATCGGGAGGGGGGCGGCCCCAACGACGTCGCGCCGTGCTCGGCTTCCACCTCGGGCCGCCGCATGCCGCCACCGACTCCGGCCACCACGAGCCTCCCCGCACCCACTCCCAGTGCCCTACCCCAACCGATGTGAGCCGCGCCCCTCCCCTCTTCCCCTCACCCCATGCTCGTTCCCTCCGCCGCTCGCCGCTCCCGACTGCCCCGACGAGCTCCGTCGCGTCGCGCCCCGCAGTCAACGTCCTTGCCGCGCTCGGCGCCCGCCCGTGTCGTTCGCGCCCACGATCGCGCCAGCAGCGCTCCCCTCCAACCTGCGTCGGCGCTGCCCGCGGCGGCGATCGCAGCTCCCGTACGCACCCGCACGACGCAACCTCGCCCCGCCTGCGTTCGCGCTGCTGCTGCCTCCCTCCTACACCGGCGCTCTGCTCCTGCGCCGCGCCGGACGACCCGCGCTAAGCCGCTCCAGCCGCTGCTGCTCACCCCAGGCGCCGTCCCGCCTCCGCCCTGCCGCCCTGTTCCGGCCAGCGCCATCGCGGTCCTTGGCCGCCGGGGCCCGTACCCGGCTTCCCCCCCCCCCCCCCCCCATCGCTCGGGCAGGCTACGGCCTCGGGCACGGGCACCACAGCCGTTATCGCTAGCGCCGGCGCCCGCTAAGGCCCCCTGACCCAATGACATGTGGGCCTAGCCCCTGGAACGTTTATAAAAAAAGATTAAAAGAAAATAATAAAAATATTAATTAATTAATTGGTTAATTAAATTAATTAACCTAACTAATCCTGATTAGATTAACCTAATTACTAATTAAACTAATTAATCTGTTTTAGTTAATCTCAGACAATGACGAACGGGACCCACACGTTAGTAGATCAGTCAACTCCCTGTTGACTGCTGACGTCATGCTGACATCATGATGACGTCAGCATGCACTATTCTGGATAAGATTAGAATTAAATAATTAAATAAATTCTAAAAATGATTAAAACTTTAGAAAATCATATAAAGTAAACCGTAGCTCAGATGAAAAAACTTTGTACATGAAAGTTGCTCAGAACGACGAGACGAACCCGGATACGTAGCCCGTTCGTCCGCCACGCATCCCTAACCTATCCAACTCGCAACTTTCCCCCTCCGGCTCCTCTGCCCGAAAACGCAAAATACCGGGGATACTTTCCCGGATGTCATCCCCCTTCACCGGTATCACCTACTACCGCGTTAGGGCACCTCTAACGCCGTTACTTGTCATGTCATGCATCACTATGCATATGCTTGCTTAAATATTTATTGTTTCTCCCCCCCTCTTCTCTCGATAGACACCGAGACCGACGCCGCTGCTACCCAGTACGACTACGGAGTTGACGACCCCTCTCTCTTGCCAGAGCAACCAGGCAAGCCCCCCCCCCTTGATCACCAGATATCGCCTACTCTTCTCTATACTGCTTGCATTAGAGTAGTGTAGCATGTTACTGCCTTCCGTTATTCCTATCCTGATGCATAGTCTGTCCTTGCTACTACTGTTGTTACCATTACCTGCTATCCTACTGCTTAGTATAGGATGCTAGTGTTCCATCAGTGGCCCTACACTCTTGTCCGTCTGCCATGCTATACTACTGGGCCGTGATCACTTCGGGAGGTGATCACGGGCATATACTATATACTTTACACATTTACATTACTTATGATACTTTTCGGAGATGGGGGCTGAAGGGGCAGGTGGCTCCATCCCGGTAGAGGTGGGCCTGGGTTCCCGACGCCCCCGACTGTTACTTTGTGGCGGAGCGACAGGGCAGGTTAGGACCACCTAGGAGAGAGGTGGGCCTGGGCCTGGTCGGCATTCGCGGATACTTAACACGCTTAACGAGATATGGGTATTTGATCTGAGTTTGGCCATTTGGTCTATACGCACTAACCATCTACGCGGGAGTAGTTATGGGTATCCCGGCGTCGTGGTATCAGCCGAAGCCTTCGTGACGTCAGCGACGGAGTGGCGCGCACCGGGTTGGACCGCGTAACGCAATTTCCTTTGTAATGGAGGTAGCTACGTCTGCTCTCCGGCCGCGTACGCAACGTGCAGGTGTGCAATGGGCGATGGGCCCAGACGCCTGCGCCATAGGATTTAGACTGGCGTGCTGACCTCTCTGTTGTGCCTAGGTAGGGCTGCGACGTGTTGATCTTCCGAGGCCGGTCATGACCCAGGAAAGTGTGCCCGGCCAAATGGGATCGAGCGTGTTGGGGAATGTGGTGCACCCCTGCAGGGAAGTTAATCTATTCGAATAGCCGTGTCCCTCGGTAAAAGGACGACCCGGAGTTGTACCTTGACCTTATGACAACTAGAACTGGATACTTAATAAAACACACCCTTCCAAGTGCCAGATACAACCGGTGATCGCTCTCTCACAGGGCGACGAGGGGAGGATCATCGGTTAGGATTATGCCATGCGATGCTACATGGAGGACTTCAGTCTATTCTCTTCTACATGCTGCAAGACGGGGGCTGCCAGAAGCGTAGTCTTCGACAGGACTAGCTATCCCCCTCTTATTCCGGCATTTTGCAGTTCAGTCCACATATGATAGCCTTATTCCAGTTGATACCAATGCATACATATGTAGTATAGCTCCTTGCTTGCGAGTACTTTGGATGAGTACTCACGGTTGCTTTCTCCTTCTTTTCCCTCTATCCCTCCTACCTGGTTGTCGCAACCAGATGTTGGAGCCCAGGAGCCAGACGCCACCGTCGATGACGACTGCTACTACACCGGAGGTGTCTACTACTACGTGCTGCCCGCTGACGGCAACCAGGAGTAGTTTAGGAGGATCCCAGGCAGGAGGCTTGCGCCTCTTTCGATTTGTATCCCAGTTTGTGCTAGCCATCTTATGGCAACTTGTTTAACTTATGTCTATACTCAGATATTGTTGCTTCCGTTGACTCGTCTATGATCGAGCTCTTGTATTCGAGCCCTCGAGGCCCCTGGCTTGTAATATGATGCTTGTATGACTTATTTTATTTGTAGAGTTGTGATGTGATATCTACCCGTGAGTCCTTGATTTTGATCGTACACATTTGCGTGCATGATTAGTGTAAGGTCAAATCGGGGGCGTCACAAAACCAAAGCAGGAGTAGGGTTTTACGCATCCGTGCGGCCCGAACCTGGGTAAACTGATCGCGTCGCTCGTGCGTTCGCCTCGATCTGCTCTTTGCGCTCTCTCCGCCCCCTGCCGAACCGAAAGGGGCCTCGGTCCGCCGTGGTCCCATAGGTGTCCGTGGGGATCAGTCACCCCCGACATCTTTGGCGCGCCAGGTAGGGGCTCATCGGAGCCTGACGCAGCGGCTGCGGTGGAGGAGTCGGTAGTCGGAGCAGCGCCTGGCGCTCCTGCGGCCTCTGGGTCGTCAGTACGACCGCAAGACTCCTCGCCCGCTTCTGCGGCAGCAGCCCCGGCGGCCTCCTCACCGGCACTGAGACCAGAACTTTCGACAGGCTGCACAAGTGCGGAAGAAACTGGATCGAGGAGCTTCCGGTGGTTCTTTGGTCGATCACGACGACGCCAAATCGAGCCACTGGCCAGACACCCTTCGCTCTAGTCTATGGAGCGGAGGCAGTTCTCCCCAGGGAACTCGTATACGGGTCGCCTCGAGTGCTCGCTTACGATGAGCTTGAGCAAGAGCAGCTACGACAAGACGACGCGCTGCTCCTTGAGGAAGACCGTCTTCAGGCTACTGTGCGAGCTGCTCGCTACCAGCAAGCTTTGCGTCGCTACCATAGCCGCAAAGTTAATGCCAGAAGTCTCGAGGAAGGCGACCTTGTTCTTCGGCGCATTCGGTCCGCCAAGAATTCCAACAAGTTGACGCCAAAGTGGGAAGGCCCTTACCAGGTGAAACGAGTCACTAGGCCTGGCGCTGTCCGCCTGGAGACCGAAGATGGCATCCCAGTGAGCAACTCCTGGAATATTGAGCATCTTTGCAAGTTTTACCCATAGGGCGCGGTTGCCGGAACCCGTTCCGGCAACCACCTATTGTACAAGTCTTGCCGCTGTTGCCTGTAATCCTTTGTACAAAGCCGGGCGCAGATCCCATGCATAAAGCACTTACCCCTGGTAAGCAATAACGAGCCTTAAAGCTCCATATTGTCGTTTTGCCCTCTTTCTTTTTTCACGGGAAAAAGGAGGTTCCCTCGCGCACAAGTTTGCCGGGGGTGGAAGGGAGAAGATACAGTATGGATTAGGCGTCGTTCAAGAAGTTTCCGCCTTGCCGGGAAGCAAGTAACAAAAAAGATAAGTTGCCAAAGTCTGAGCAATCAAATTTCCTTTAAATTTATAGAGTTATATTCCTTGAACGACCATCCCTTGTATGGAAAACCTATGCGCGGAGGAACCAACTCGTAGCTAGTTGCGCCCTTACTGTTGTTTTGAGTCCGCTCAACAACTTAAGTGAGCTACGACTAGCTCTGCGACAAGGTTTCTTGTCGGCCGCAGCACCGCCTGCAGGCTGCTGATGTTCCGCACTAAGCACTCGCGGCAAAGGTGCCCACGCCGGCAAGTTCCCTAAAAGCGTAGGGTAAAAACATACAAAGGAAAGAGTCAAGTAAAGGAAATAACATAGCAATTTCTACCAAGGATAGAGTATATTACAAAATAACTTGTCGCAGCTCTAACAGACTGTTTTTCATAACATGATTGACAGCGACAAGGAAAGAAAAAGACGGATGGCCTAGTCTACACGGTCGCCCTCGACCCTTCTGATTTCGCTCACCCTGTCCACAATAGGTGCGACAAGGGCCTTGAGCTCCTCCAGATCAGCATCTGGCGGCAGGCTTCGGAGGACGTTGGTGAGGCGGAGGCCTGGGTTGCGGAAGGCAACCTTCATCAACACCTTCTGGAGAGCTCCCGCGCAAATCTTGCGCGACTCGTCGGCAAGCTGCTTTGGGATCTGCTCCCAGAGTCGCTGAAGCACCGTCGCCACGCCCTTGAAGAACAGAGTCAGCTTGGCGCTGGGTTGGAGATTCTCGTCGGAAGAGTACCCAAGATCCACCATCCCCAGCTGCGCCAACTCCTTGTCGACGTCCGCGGCGACGTTCACCAGACCTTCCGTCCAGTGCTCCACGTTCTCCGACAAGGCCTTCTGGGCGGCAGCAGCATTCGCCAGCAGCACCTTGCCGGCCTCAACTTCTCCCTTCAAGGCCGCCTCCTGCTCCTTGGCGCCCTCCAGAGATTTGGTCAGAGCCACCAGCTTCACTTCGAGATCAGCGTTGGAGTTCTTGGCGGCGTCCAGTTCCTTGCCCCTCTCGGCAAAAAGGGCCTGTAGCTCCGAGTAGCTGTTGGCATCCTTCTCACGCTCGAGCTTGAGCGCGGCAAGCTCGTCACCGCTCGCCTTGAGGCCCGCCTCCAGCTGCACCACCTTCAGCTCCAGCTCAGCCTTGGCGGCCTCAGCAGCTGCGGCGGCGTCTTCGGCCTACTTGACGGCTCCGCCAACTGCTCGCTCGTGCACGGCAAGTTCCTCCTCGTGGCTATTGAGGTGGACCTTCCACTGCGCCAAGTCACCCTCCTGCGAAGACAGCTTCTCCGCGGCAAGGCGCTGGCGCTCCTCGACGTCGGGCTTCTCGAGGAGGAAGGCCTGTTGCGCTTCGGCAAGATCTTCCCGCTCCTTTGCCAGGGAGCGGAGAGCTTCCTGGTTGGCGCCCCGAAGCTCCTCCGCGCGCTTCTCGATGTCGGCTCCCGCCTTCGCAACAAGTGCTTCGCGGGACTCCAGCTTGGCCTGCCGGGTGCGGTAGAGCGCCACTAGCTTCCGCAGCAGGCGCTCCTCTTCAGGTTCACCACTGCTGCTACTTGGCGCGTCGACTAGCTTCAACCCGGCGGAGGCAAGCACCTCTCCGTCGTGCATCTCTCCCTCGATCGGCGCCCTGGAGATTGACGCCTAGGGTAGGTTGATGAAGATATCGTCGTCGGCCTTCAGATTGACGCCGGGCTGGGGCTCTCCGGAGCTTGGCGCCGCGGCAGGGGCGGGAGAGTCGGCGGTCGGACCAGCGCCTGGCGCTCCTGTGGCCTCTGGGTCGTCAGTACGACCGCCAGGCTCCCCGCCCGCCTCCGCGCCGGCAGCCCTGGCGGCCTCCTCGCCGGCAGGCTCGCCGGCGCCGGCTGCTTCCTCCGCAGTGACAGTGTCGTCGGCGGTGGCCTCAGTCTCCATCGGCTCTACACCAGATGGACCTGACAGCCAGAAAAGGGGAGAAGATTCAAGCAAAATTCAAGAAAAATACAAGAAGAGGAAGATCAAAAGGGAAAAGAGCCCAAGGGGAGTTGAAGAGCAAGGAACTTACCTGTGCCTGGCTCGGCAGTAGTGGTCTCCGTTGCCGGGGGATCACTGGCGCTGCCCCATGCTGGCGACCCCTCCCTTGCCGGGGGCTCCTCCCTTGTCGGAGCCTCCTCCCTCGCCGGGGAGCTCTCCCTTGCCGGAGACCTCTCCCTTGTCGGAGGACTCTCCCTTGGCGCTTCAGGGGCGGCCTCCGAGCGCTCCTATTGAGGCTGCTCCGTTCCTGCACAAGCCAATAATCAAAAATCAACAAAACAAGAATCTTCGTGCACACCCAACAGCGGAAGAGCAAATAGGACACTTACGCTGGGGGCTGCTCTGGAGATCAGCCGTCGGATCCGGCAGGATTGTCTCGGGCACGTCCCCTCTTGACGCAGTGAGTTCGTCCTCGATGACGATCACCGGCGCCTTGGCTCTCTTTGCCGCTCTCTGCGCCAGAGTCCTAAAAAGGAACATATACAGGGAAAGGCAAGTGAGAAACAAGACGAGACGAAAACAGCATGAATCAAAGAACTGCAATTGCAATAAGAAGAACTTACTCCTCTTCTTCTTCCTCGTCGGAGCTAAACGCGGAGAAGTCGAAATCCGGCCCGCGTCTGGCGCGGGAAGGTGGAGGAGTAGGCTCCCTTGGTCGCTTGGCGGGAGCAGAAGCAGCAGTCCGGGAAGACCCCGCTCCAGTCAAAGCAGCAGTATGGGGCGCTCCTGCGGCAATGGTGCTTGCCGCGGTGGAGCGCGTCGTGCGGCGTGGCGACTGCCGGCCTGCCTGCCGCCTCATTGCATCCCCAACCTTGCGGAGACGCCTTCTTGGTGGAGACGGAGACGCTGCTGGCAGCGTGCTGTCGGAGGATGAAGTGGAGGAGGAATCGATCTCCAAAGAGCCGTTCGCATCATTGGCATGCTCGCTCGGTTCAGCATCGCGCCCGGCAACCTCCTTCTTGCCGGCAAGATCCTTTTTGCCGGCGAGATCTTCCCGCTCGGCATGGTTTGCCGCCTCTGCCGTAGCTGCCTCCTCCAAGGTGAAGCCGAACTCGCCCGCCGCGGCAGCTGCCGCCGCCTCTTCCAACTTGGTGGCGATGTACGCCAACTCCGCCTCGGTGGTGTCGCGGGTGAGGCCGTCCTTCTCGTCGGCACGGATTGGCACTTCCACCAAGTCGTTGAAGAACTGCTGCACGACCTCGTCTTCGGGCTCTTGCCAAGTGGGCACAAGTCCGTGCGAATCGCACAGTGGCATCATCGCCCTGATGCGGTCGAGCGCCGAATTGTTGCACAAAGGGACGACGCCCTGCGGCAACCTGAAGACCTCGGGGTGATCTGAATCGTATTTGAAGAGCTCCTGCAGTATTCCGTTGAGCTCAAGGATGGTGAAATTGTAGTTGAGGCCTGGGCGCAGCCTCATGATGTCTGCCGCGTTCTTGAACTCCCAGGCAGGCCTCCTCCGTTCCTGCAGGGGAGCGATGCGGCGACGAAGAAAGTCTGCGCCAACGGCCCCTATAGTGAGTCCGGCAAGCCTGAGGCGCTGGATCCTGGTGACGGCAATCTTTAGCCTGCTGTCCTCCGGGGCCACGTCGCTCCAGTCACTGCCGTGCACTGCTGCTGCTTGGCGCCGGGCGGTGAATGGCTGCAGGCTCTCCTCGACAATCCAACACCAATCCGCTCTCCACTCCTCCCACTTGCCGCGGAACTCCCCCTCCAGATAAGATTCCTTCTTGCCGGACCTTGAGATCCAGGCGATTCCGCCGGACAGAGGCTCTCCTCTCTCTACCCAAGGGATGAAGTAGTGGCGAAAAAGGGCTACGCTAGGGTGGACTCCGACAAAGTTCTCGCAGAGGTGTGCGAAAACGGCCATGGTGAGGACGGCGTTGGGAGTGAAGTCAAGGAGGCAGAGATTGTATGTGTTCATGATATCACAGAAGAACTTGGAAAAAGGCGGGCAGAGCCCGCAGTAGAAGAAGACGACAAAGAAAGGGTACCCGTCCGGAGCCGTCGCGTGAGCAGCGGCCGGGAGCACCTTGGTCCGCGGGTGAGCTCGCGTCTCCGTCGCCCAAAAGAGATAATAGTACTCCCGCAGCTCCCTCGCGCCGAGCTTGGGGGGAAAATGGCTCGCTCCTTCCGCAGCGCCGCGAGCCGCTGCGCCTCAGTCGACTTCACGGCCTTCCCCTTGTCGCCCTTCGGAGCCATGGCGGAAGCAGTGGAGGAGGTCGACGGCGTGGTGGTGCTGGTGGCAATGCGGGGGGCAGGACGCTGTGCTCTGTGTGCTTTGGGAAGACGGAGGTGGGGCAGAGTTTTTCAAGATTGGAGCAGAATGGGGGCGAGTGGGCGCACTACCCCTGCTTCCCTTTGCTTATAAAGGGGGAGTTCCGCCTTTCCTAATAAAGAAACCGCCCACGATCTCTCCCACGATGCCGCGTTCGACGCGTGCCGTGCAGAGAGGGCGCGGTGGATGCGGAGTGAGTTACGGCGTAACCTAGGCAGCGCATGCCCGTGCCTTGTTTTGGGCTTGGCCCAACAGCACTCGGCACCGTGTATGGCCCAGGCCCGGGGGCTCCTGTCAGTGTACTAAAGTAGGGGTACCTTAGTATCCCGAACTTGTGCACGGGCAGTTGCAGCGCCCCGCGGCAAGGCTTGCCGGGTGACCGCCAAGGTCCTCCGTGGTTCCTTTGGAGCCATTCAAGAACAAAGTATTCGAGCCAAGGTGCAAGGCCCCGGTGAGAGGAGCTTGCCGGGAAGGGCGCTCGAAGCACAAAGACCCCGGCAACCCGGCAAGAGGAGCTTGCCGGGAAGGAGACAAGACCCCGGCAAGAGGAGCTTGCCGGGAAGGAGACAAGACTCCGGCAAGAGGAGCTTGCCGGGAAGACCAACCAGGGCATCTCGAGAAGCTTGCTGTGACGCGCTGCGCGTCCCGGCAAGACCCGGTGAGCGACAAGCTCCCGGATGCGACAAGACAACACCCGCGGCAAGGCGCTTGCCGCGGCAAGCTACTACTCCACAGCCCGTGCTCCAGCTCACCCACCAACGTGTCGCTCTGGGACCGTTCCTGGCGTACGTGGAGGGAGGCTGTGCAGCCAGGGGCATGCGGTGGCAAGCAGGCGCTGACAAGATAGCCATCGTGGCAAATGGTGGTGCCCCTGACGGACCCTTTCTGCACGGTCTAGGCGACGCAGACATGCATTTAATGCCTTTGTCCCCTGCCGTCAGGGTTAGGTATGATACAACTATAGTAAGCGGTGGCGCCAACCACCACCTCTTTTACCTTTTTACCCTCATCTCTGTTGCCACCTGTAGGTGACCCCTTTGACATATAAAAGGAGGCTCATGCGCAACAGGGGGGGACGTTCATTTCTCACGCTCGGTCTCGCTTGCCATCCAAGCGTACTGTAGCATTCACCGCTCTCGAGCAAGAACACAATACAAACCAAAGCAGGAGTAGGGTTTTACGCATCCGTGCGGCCCGAACCTGGGTAAACTGATCGTGTCGCTCGTGCGTTCGCGTCGATCTGCTCTTTGCGCTCTCTCCGCCCCCTGCCGAACCGAAAGGGGCCTCGGTCCGCCGTGGTCCCATAGGTGTCCGTGGGGAACAGTCACCCCCGACAAATTTATTCAATCATTTACTCATAGGATATATGTGAAGCACGTGAGTGAATAACAAACTACTCCGAAAGATATAAGTGAAGATCAATGAGTAGTTAAATAATTATTTAGATATGTGAAGACTCTCCCATTTAATAATTTAAGATCTTGATATTTTGTTCAAACAGAAAGCAAAAAATGACATCTAAGAATAGAAAACATCATGTGAAGAAGCAAAAACTTAGGATCAACCGATACTAACTGATAGTTGTTGAACAAGAAAGGTGGGATGCCAACCGGGGCATCCCCAAGCTTAGACGCTTGAGACTTCTTGAAATATTATATTGGGGTGCCTTGGGAATCCCCAAGCTTGAGCTGTTGTGTCAAATTAATTCCTCTCATATCACGGTCTCCCTAAATCTCAAAAGCTTCATCCACACAAAACTCAACAAGGACTCGTGAGATAAGTTAGTATAAACCAATGCAAAAAACCTTATCATACTCTTCTGTAGCAAATCACTAAAATTATTAATCAACATTTCATACTAAATGCCTCCGCATATTTAATAGTCCTATCCTCAAATAGAATCATTAAACAAGCAAACATATGCAAACAATGCAAACATAACAGCAATCTGCCTAAACAGGACAGTCTATGAAGAATGCAGCAAGATCCATACTTACCTAGCTCCAAAATTTATGAAAGAAAATTCCCACTTTAGTAAATTTATCATATCTTATTACGCAAAAGTTCTCAACATTTTATCACATTCTGAATTTTCTAGGGAATTTTTGCAACAGTGGTAAACTTTCTGTATTCAAACAGCAACATGTAGACTTGTAAAATAGGCATAGTAAAGGCTATCAGTGCCACTTTCATTGAAATAAAAGATGAAAAACATTTTCCTAAATAACATAAAGCAAATATTAACAAAATAAATTGACTCTCCAAGAAAAACACATATCATGTGGTGAATAAAAATATAGCTCCAAGTAAAGTTACCGATGAACGAAGACGAAAGAAGGGATGCCATCCGGGGCATCCCCAAACTTAGGCTCTTGGTTGTCCTTGAATATTTCCTTGGGGTGCCTTGGTCATCACCAAGCTTAGGCTCTTTCCACTCCTTATTCCATAATCCATCGAATCTTTACCCAAAACATGAAAACTTCACTACACAAAACTTAACAGAAAACTCGTAAGCTCCGTTAGTAAAAGAAAACAAACCACCACTTCAAGGTACTGTAATTAACTCATTCTTTATTTATATTGGTGTTAAACCTACTATATTCCAACTTTTCTATGGTTCATAAACTCTATTACTAGCCATAGATTTGTCAAAATAAGCAAATAACACACGAAAAACAGAATATGTGAAAAACAGAATAGTCTATAGTAATCTGTAGTTTTCGAATACATACGGAATCCCAAAAATTATAAAATAAATTTCTCGATGTGATAAATTTATCTATTAATCATCTGCAAAAATAATTAACTAAATATCACTCTCCATTAAAAAATGACAGCAAATCTCGTGAGCGCTAAAGTTTCTGTTTTTTTTGCAGCAGGATCGCAAAGACTTTCCCCAAGTCCTCCCAAAGGTTCTACTTAGCACAAACACTAATTAAAAGCATAAAACCACGTCTAAACAGAGGGTATATAAATTATTTATTAATAAACAGGAGCAAAAAACAAAGAAAAAATAAAATTGGGTTGCCTCCCAACAAGCGCTCACGTTTAACGCCCCTAGCTAGGCATGATGATTTCAATGATGCTCATATAAAAGACAAGAATTGAAACATAAAGAGATCATCATGAAGAATATTACTAACACATTTAAGCCTAACCCACTTCCTATGCATAGGGATTTTTTGAGCAAACAACTTGTGGGAACAATAATCAACTAGCATAGGAAGGCAAAACAAGCATAACTTCAAAACATTAAGCAGATAGAGAGGAAACTTGATATTATTGCAATTCCCACAAGCATATGTTCCTCCCTCATAATAATTTTCCGTAGCATAATGAATGAATTCAACAATATAACTATCACATAAAGCATTCTTTTCATGATCTACAGGTATGCAAAGTTGACACTCTTCCATAATAGTGGGATTACCATTAACTAAAGTCATGACCTCTCCAAACCCACTTTCATAATTATCACAATGAGATTCAACACCCTCCAAAATAGTGGGATCATTACTCACTAAAGTTGACACTCTCCCAAACCAAGTTTCATCAATATAATCATCATAAATAGGAGGCATGCTATCATCAAAATAAATTTTCTCATAAAAACTTGGGGGACAAAAAATATCATCTTCATCAAACATAGCATCCCCAAGCTTGTGGATTTGCATATCATTAACATCATAGATATCCAAGGAATTCATACTAACAACATTGCAATCATGCTCATCATACAAAGATTTAGTGCCAAACATTCTAATGCATTCTTCTTCTAACACTTAGGCACAATTATCGGAATCCTTATTTTCATGAAAGATATTAAAAAGATGAAGCATATGAGGTACCCTTAATTCCATTTTTGTAGTTTTTTATAGACTAAACTAGTGATAAAACAAGAAACTAAAAGATTTGATTACAAGATCTTAAGATATACCTTCAAGTGCTAACCTACCCGGCAGCGGTACCAGAAAAGAATTTGATGTCTACTACACAACCTTCTTCTTGTAGACATTGTTGGGCCTCCAATTGCAGAGGTTTGTAGGACAGTGGTAAATTTCCCTCAAGTGGATGATCTAAGGTTTATCAATCCGTGGAAGGCATAGGATGAAGATGGTCTCAATCAACCCTGCAACCAAATAACAAAGAGTCTCTTGTGTCCCCAACACACCCAATACAATGGTAAATTATATAGGTGCACTAGTTCGGCGAAGAGATGGTGATACAAGTGCAATATGGATGGTAGATATAGGTTTTTATAATCTGAAAATATAGAAACAGCAAGGTAACTAATGATAAATGTGAGCACAAACGTTATTGCAATGCTAGGAAAGAAGGCCTTGGGTTCATACTTTCACTAGTGCAAGTTCTCTCAACAATAATAACATAATTGGATCATATAACTATCCCTCAACATGCAACAAAGAGTCACTCCAAAGTCACTAATAGCAGAGAACAAACAAAGTTGGATGCACACCCACTCAATTTCAGTTTGAGCTTTCATACACTTATAGCTCTAGTGCATCTGTTGCATGGCAATCCCTACTCCTCGCATTGACATCAATTGATGGGCATCTCCATAGCCCATTGATTAGCCACGTCGATGTGAGACTTTCTCCTTTTTGTCTTCTCCACACAACCTCCACCATCATATTCTATTCCACCTATAGTGCTATGTCCATGGCTCACACTCACATATTGGGTGAAAGTTGAAAACGTTTGAGAACATCAAAAGTACCAAACAATTGCTTGGCTTGTCATCGGGGTTGTGCATGATTTGAATGCTTTGTGTGGTGAAGATGGAGCATAGCCAGACCATATGATTTTTTAGGGATAACTTTCTTGGGCCATGTTATTTTGAAAAGACATGATTGCTTTATTAGTATGCTTGAAGTATTATTGTCTTAATGTAAAATGATATACTATTGCTTTAAATCACTCATGTCTTAATATTCATGCCTTGATTAGATTACATGATCAAGATTATGCTAGGCGGCATTCCACATCAAAAATTATCTTTTTTATCATTTACCTACTCGAGGATGAGCAGGAATTAAGCTTGGGGATGCTGATACGTCTCCGTCATATCTATAATTTTTGATTGTTCGATGCCAATATTCTACAACTTTTATATACTTTTGGCATCTTTTTATACTATTTTTGGGACTAACATGTTGATCGAGTGCCCAGTGCCAGTTCTTGTTTGTTGCATGTTTTTTGTTTCGCAGAAAATCCATATCAAATGGAGTCCATCTAGGGAGAACGTCAAGGAGAAGAAGGGGGTCCTCTCCCCCTCTCTCCCGGTGACGCCGGAACGCCGCCGGGGCCATCATCGTGTGACGGCGATCTACATCAACACCTCTGTCATCTTCACCAACATATTCATCACCTTCCCCATCTATCTATAGTGGTACACTCTCCCGCAACCCGCTGTACCCTCTACTTGAACATGGTGCTTTATGCCTCATATTATTATCCAATGATGTGTTGCCATGCTATGATGTCTGAGTAGATTTTCGTTGTCCTATCAGTAATTGGTGAATTGCTATCATTGGTTTAATTTGCTTGTGGTTATGTTGCTGTCCTTTGGTGCCCATCATATGAGCGCGTGCGTGGATCACCACATAGGGTTACTTTTATGTTGATAGGACTATGTATTGGAGGGCAAGAGTGATAGAAGCTTCAACCAAGCATAGAAATTGATTCATACGGGATTGAAGGGGGGCCAAGTTATCTTAATGCTATGGTTGGGTTTTACCTTAATGAACGTTAGTAGTTGCGGATGCTTGCTAATAGTTCCAATCATAAGTGCATAGAATTCCAAGTAAGGGATGACATGCTCGTAGTGGCCTCTCCCACATTAAACTTGCTATCGGTCTACTAAAGTAGTCAATTGCTTAGGGACAATTTCACAACTCCTACCACAACTTTTCCACACTCGCTATACTAACTTTATTGCTTCTTTACCTAAACAGCCCCTACTTTTTATTTACGCACTATTTATTATCTTGCAAACCAATCCGAAAACACCTACAAAGTACTTCTAGTTTCATACTTGTGCTAGGTAAAGCGAACGTTAAGCGTGTGTAGAGTTGTATCGATGGTCGATAGAACTTGAGGGAATATTTGTTCTACCTCTAGCTCCTTGTTGGGTTCCACACTCTTACTTACCGAAAGAGGCTACAATTGATCCCCTATACTTGTGGGTTATCGGCAGTTCCATAGGCTGAGACGGGTATGATGTCCGCACACTCGAAATGAACAGCCGCAAAGTTGCTATGCTGATCATGAAGTCCGAGAAGACTGTCATCGGAAGGCCGCCAACTCAGCCTTTTAGCCTATATTTTATTATCATTGTAAGCAAATGTCACATATCGACATTTTAAGTCACTAATGATATGTAGGTCATGTGTGTTTTGGGCATTGTTGCATGTGGTATTTTAAATTATCCTGAATATGCAAGACAATTATTAACCCTTGCCATTGTAAATTTGCCTCAATAGCAGCGGAGCACACGCAGGGAGGCCAGAGCGGACCATGCCACGACTGCCTCAATGGCGAGCAAAGAGCATGGACAGACGCGAGCAGAGCACGGTGTGGCCACCTCAACGATGAGCAGAGCGCGCCGCAGCTTCCTCAATGGCGAGCAACCACACCTGCATATTGCAATTATGGTCAATCTTATGGCACCCAGTGGGAGGCGTGATGGCCCATCCATTAGACACGATATTGCTATCTGGACCGTGTGTGATAGTGGGCAGACACGTACACATCCGAGAAGGCAGGGACACATACGCCATCCGGGAACCATTTCGGGCTTCGAGCCTAGAACCATCTATAAATTTTGAGCTTGTTTCTTATCACATTGAATATTAACACACAATAAGTAATTGCAAATCTGTTCACATTGATCAAACCGAAACGTGTTCCCACTTAGCACTGAGCTATAAAAATTACCCACTCGAAAATTACTTCACAATCCCTCTCCTCATCACCCAAAAAACAGGTCTTTCATGTCAAGTCATTCCCCCATGACCGGTAGGAGGATTTTTGGATCGACATATGACCAGAGAGCAAAGACTAAGGACGCAAAAGCACTAGAGAGGTCATGGCGCGCCGTGGAACCCTCAAATGAGCTCTCAACGGCAAGCGAGTGCTCTCACAAGCGCATTCACCATGTTGGCGAATGCAACGAGCTGGTGGTGCTGAAGTCCTTGGCTAGCGACGACGACAGTCTCGGTGTCCTAACTAAGCAGCATGAGCTGGTCGACGGCTTGGTGAAGCTGCTCAAGATTAGTGATGCCTCGGTTGAGAAGGCACTGGCCTCTTCATGCAACTCATGGGTGACACTACACCACAACACGGATGCAACGGCATGTAATCTGCCGGGAGAAGACCCCTAAGAGGGCAGATAAACTGCCGGGACAACCAATCTCCCGGCAGATAGAACTTCCACGAGAACCATTGCCAGGAAATAGATCTCCCGGCAGATACAGAGCTCCCGTTAGTTACACTGCTAGGAAGCCTTGTTTTCTCGGCATATAGAAGTACATGTCGGTAATGCAATTGCTGGCAGATAGTCTACCCTTGTTTTTTACTTGCCCCGACACTTTTCCTGATCCTGGTAGTGTATATGTTCCTTTCAATTTCTATTCATACATGAATTTGGTAGCATTTATATTTCTTTTGATTTCTATTCATACAAGAATTCACTCAAGATTCAACAGTAGATCTCAAACACGTAATGACTAACACATTAGTATTTTTGACTTCCGTACATGCATTTAGTAACATCCAGCTACATTAGTAAACATTATTTACATGTAACACAATAATATTTTTTGTTCAAACTAAGCTAAACAAATGGTTTGAGCTATGAATACAAGAAACATCATGTAGACTTCAAGTTCTATCATGTAGATGTCAAGTGCTATCATGTAGAAGAAACATCGTGTAGAGAGTAGCACAGAAGATCTTCCAACGATGATGCCAACCTACAAGGAGAAGAAGGTAGATCTGATATAAGCTAATAACCTTGGTAAACTATCTATATTGTAGCACAAAAAATGGAGATACGCTCAGACATCAAACACTAATGGCTCGCCTCTTGAGTGGAGATTTCGCATGCCGGAGGATATGGGGACAGAATTGATAGCAAAGTTTGCCACGAACCTGCGTGAATACTATATTTAATATCGTGCCCTAATATGTTCTTGGCTCCACTACTAGTACTTGTCCTGGAATAAATTTGCTTGCAAACATACTAGCTAAATTCCTCTATTAAAGAAAATCTTTAGATTGAATATTACTTCTAAAGCGATGAAACTTACACAAATAATAGACACCAAAAGGTCGGCCAAACTTTGGTGAAGTGCTACCTCTTGAGCACTGCGTTGGATTTCCTTGAAGAGGAAAGGATGATGCAGCAAAGTAGCATAAGTAATTCCCTTAGTTTTTGAGAACCAAGGTATCAATCCAGTAGGAGGATACGCGCGAGTCCCTCATACCTGCACAAAACAAATAACTCAACGCAACCAACGCGATAAGGGGTTGTCAATCCCTTCACGGTCACTTACGAGAGTGAGATCTGATAGATATGATAAGATATGATTTTTGGTATTTTTATGATAAAGATGCAAAGAAAAATAAAAGCAAAGTAAATAACTAAGTATTGGAAGATTAATATGACGAGGATAGACCCGGGGGCCATAGTTTCACTAGTGGCTTCTCTCAAGAGCATAAGTATTTTACGATGGGTGAACGAATTACTGTTGAGCAATTGACAGAATTGAGCATAGTTATGAGAATATATAGGTATGATTATGTGTATAGACATCATGTCCAAGACAAGTAGACCGACTCCTGCCTGCATCTACTACTATTACTCAACTCATCGACCGCTATCCAGCATGCATCTAGAGTATTAAGTTCATGAAAACAGAGTAACGCCTTAAGCAAGATGACATGATGTAGAGGGATAAATTCATGCAATATGATAAAAACCCATCTTGTTATCCTCGATGGCAACAATACAGTACGTGCCTTGCTGCCCCTACTGTCACTGGGAAAGGACACCGCAAGATTGAACCCAAAGCTAAGCACTTCTCCCATTGCAAGAAAGATCAATCTAGTAGGCCAAACCAAACTGATAATTCGAAGAGACTTGCAAAGATAACCAATCATACATAAAAGAATTCAGAGAAGATTCAACTATTGTTCATAGATAATCTTGATCATAAACCCACAATTCATCGGTCTCAACAAACACACCGCAAAAAGAAGATTACATCGAATAGATCTCCACAAGAGATGGGGAGAACTTTGTATTGAGATCCAAAAAGAGAGAAGAAGCCGTAGGTCTGAGGTAAACTATTCACACTTCATCGGAAGGGCTATGGTGTTGATGTAGAAGCCCTCCGTGATCGATGCCCCCTCCGGTGGAGCTCCGGAACAGGCCCCAAGATGGGATCTCGTGGATATAGAAAGTTACGCCGGTGGAATTAGGGTTTTGGCTCCGTTTTTGATCGTTTCGGGGTACGTGGGTATATATAGGAGGAAGAATTACGTCGGTGGAGCAACAGGGGGCCCACGAGGGTGGAGGGCGCGCTTGGGGGGGGGGGGAGGGGTAGGCGCGCCCCCTACCTCGTGGCCTCCCTATTGGTTGCTTGACGTAGGGTCCAAGTCTCCTGGGTCTTTTTCGTTCCAAAAATCACGTTCCCAAAGGTTTCATTCCGTTTGGACTCCTTTGATATTCCTTTTCTTCGAAACCCTAAAATAGGAAAAAAAAACAGCAATTCTGGGCTGGGCCTCCGGTTAATAGGTTAGTCCCAAAAATAATATAAAAGTGGATAATAAAGCCCAATAATGTCCAAAACATAGATAATATAGCATGGAGCAATCAAAAATTATAGATACATTGGAGACGTATCAAGCATCCCCAAGCTTAATCCTTGCTCATCCTCGAGTAGGTAAATGATAAAAAAGATAATTTTTGATGTGAATTGCTACTTGGCATAATTTTAATGTAATTCTTCTTAATTGTGGTCTGAATATTCAGATCCGAAAGATTCATGATAAAAGTTTAATATTGACATAAAAATAATAATACTTCAATCATACTAACAAAGCAATCATGTCTTCTCAAAATGACATGGCCAAAGAAAGTTATCCCTACAAAATCATATAGTCTGGCTATGCTCTATCTTCACCACACAAAGTATTTAAATCATGTACAACCCCGATGACAAGCCAAGCAATTGTTTCATACTTCTGACATTCTCAAACTTTTTCAATCTTCACGCAATACATGAGCGTGAGCCATGGATATAACACTATATGTGGAATAGAATGGTGGTTGTGGAGAAGATAAAAAAGGGAGAAGATAGTCTCACATCAACTAGGCGTATCAACGGGCGATGGAGATGCCCATCAATAGATATCAATGTGAGTGAGTAGGGATTGCCATGCAACGGATGCACTAGAGCTACAAGTATATGAAAGCTCAACAAAAGAAACTAAGTGGGTGTGCATCCAACATGCTTGCTCAGGAAGACTTACGGCATTTTGAGGAAGCCCATCATTGGAATATACAAGCCAAGTTCTATAATGAAAAATTCCCACTAGTATATGAAAGTGACATAATGAGAGACTCTCTATCATAAATATCATGGTGCTACTTTGAAGCACAAGTGTGGTAAAGGATAGTAACATTATCCCTTCTCTCTTTCTCTCTCATTTTTTTATTTGGGCCTTTTCTCTTTTTTATGGCCTCTTTTCTTCCCCCTTTTTTATTTTTATTTTTCGTCCGGAATCTCATCCCAACTTGTGGGGGAATCATAGTCTCCATCATCCTTTCCTCACTAGGACAATGCTCTAATAATGATGATCATCACACTTTTATTTTCTTACAACTGAACAGTTACAACTCGATACTTGGAACAAAATATGACTCTATATGAATGCCTCCGGCGGTGTACCGGGATATGCAATGAATCAAGAGTGACATGTATGAAAGAATTATGACTGGTGGCTTTGCCACAAATACGATGTCAACTACATGATCATGCTAAGAAATATGACAATGATGCAATGTGTCATAATAAATGGAACGGTGGAAAGTTGCATGGCAATATATCTCAGAATGGCTATGGAAATGCCATAATAGGTGGGTATGGTGGCTGTTTTGAGGAAGGTATATGGTGGGTGTATGATACCGACGAATGGTGCGCGGTATTAGAGAGGCTAGCAATGGTGGAAGGAAGAAAAGTGCGTATAATACATGGACTCAACATTAGTCATAAGGAACTCATATACTTATTGCAAAAGTCTACAAGTTATCAAAGCAAAGTATTACGCACATGCTCCTAGGGGGATAGATTGGTAGGAAAAGACCATCGCTCGTCCCCGACCGCCACTCATAAGGAAGACAATCAAAACAAAAGATCATGCTCCGACTTCATCACATAACGGTTCACCATACGTGCATGCTACGTGAATCATAAACTTTAACCCAAGTATTTATCAAATTCACAACTACTCAACTAGCACAACTTTAATATCACCATCTTCATATCTCAAAACAATTATCAAGCATCAAACTTCTCATAGCATTCAACACACTCATAAGAAAGTTTTTACTATTCTTGAATACCAAGCATACAAGGATTATTTAAGAAAATTACCATGCTATTTAAGACTCTCAAAATAATCTAAGTGAAGAATGAGAGATCAATAGTTTCTATAAAACAATTCCACCACCGTGCTCTAAAAAAATATAAGTGAAGTACTAGAGCAAAACTATATAACTCAAATGATATAAGTGAAGCACATACAATATTCTAACAAATTCGAAATCATGTATGGATCTCTCAAAAGGTGTGTACAGCAAGCATGATTGTGGTAAACTAAAAATAAAAGACTCAAATCATACAAGACGCTCCAAGCAAAACACATATCATGTGGTGAATAAAAAAATAGCTCCAAGTAAAGTTACCGGTAGAAGTAGACGAAAGAGGGGATGCCTTCCGGGGCATACCCAAGCATTGGCTTTTAGGTGTCCTTATATTATCTTGGGGGTGCCATGGGCATCCCCAAGCTTATGCTCTTGCCACTCCTTGTTCCATAATCCATCAAATCTTTACCCAAAACTTGAAAACTTCACAACACAAAACTTAAAGTAGAAAATCTCGTGAGCTCAGTTAGCGAAAGAAAACAAAAGATCACTTCAAGGTACTGTAATAAACTCATTCTTTATTTATATTTGTGTTAAACTTACTGTATTCCAACTTCTCTATGGTTTATAAACTATTTTACTAGCCATAGATTCATCAAAATAGGCAAACAACTCACGAAAAACAGAATCAGTCAAAAACAGAACAGTCTGTAGTAATCTGTAGCTAGCGCAAGATCTGGAACCCAAAAAATTCTAAAATAAATTGCTGGACGTGAGGAATTTATCTGTTAATCATGTGCAAAAATAATTAACTAAATATTACTTTCCAAATAAAAATGGCAGCAGTTCTCGTGAGCGCTAAAGTTTCTTTTTTTACGGCAAGTTAACAAGACTTTCCCCAAGTCTTCCCAAAGGTACTACTTGACACAAACACTAATTAAACAGAAAAACACAACCAAAACAGAGGGCAGGTAAATTATTTGTTACTAAACAGGAGAAAAAATAAAGTAATAAAAATAAAATTGGGTTGCCTCCCAACAAGCGGTATCGTTTAACGCCCCTAGCTAGGCATGAAAAGCAAGGATAGATCTAGGTATTGCCATCTTATGTAGGCAATCCATAAGTGGCTTTCATAATAGATTCATAAGGTAATTTAATTTTATTTCTAGGAAAGTTTTCCATGCCTTTCCTTAACGGAAATTGGAATCTAATATTTCCTTCCTTCATATCAATAATTGCACCAATCGTTCTAAGGAAAGGATTACCAAGAATAATAGGACATGAATGATTGCAATCTATGTCAAGAGCAATAAAATCTACGGGCACATAATTCCTATTTGCGACAATAAGAACATAATTGATTCTTCCCATTGGTTTCTTGATAGTGGAATCCAAAAGGTGCAAGTTTAGAGAGCAATCATCAAAATCATGGAAACCTAACAAATCACACAAAGTCTTTGGAATCGTGGAAACACTAGCACCCAAATCACATAAAGCATAGAACTCATGATCTTCAATCTTAATTTTAATAGTTGGTTCCCACTCATCATAAAATTTTCTAGGGATAGAAACTTCCAACTCAAGTTTTTCTTCATAAGATTGCATCAAGGCATCAACAATATGTTTAGTAAACGCTTTATTTTGACTATAAGCATGCGAAGAATTTAGCACGGATTGCAACAAGGAAAGACAATCAATCAAAGAGCAATTTTCATAATTAAATTCCTTGATATCCAAAATAGTGGGTTTAGCAACATCTAGGGTTTTAATTTCTTCAATCCCACTTTCATCAGATTTAGCATCAAGATCTAAAAACTCTGAATTTTTGGAACACCTTCTAGGTAAAGGTGGAACATATTCAATCCCATCATTAACAAGATTCATACTGCAAAACAAATATTTAATAGGGGACACATCAATAACTTTTAGATCTTCATCTTTATTTTCATAAAAAATCTGGTTTAGCGGCCATCCTATTAACTAAGGTAGCCTGCTTGTCCGAAATTTCAGCAGTCAATTTCTCAAGACAAGCAATTTGGGATCTTAAACCATCAAATTCTTTAGACATATCGTCGTGCTCTTTATTCATAAAACTCATAAAACTTTTTTGTTCCTTAAGCTCGTTTCTAAAGAAACTATTATGTTCAAATTGCAAGACCATAAAATTCCTAATTTTGTTTTTGATTTCTTCTAACCTTTTAGGGTGAAGATCACCAAATCGAGGAAGAGCCATCGAGACAAGCAGGCAATCCAACACACAAGCAAACAAAAAGCAAGCGAGCAAATAGAGGCAAATAGAGAAAGAGAGGGAGGATAGAGAGAGAGGGCGAATAAAACGGCAAGGGTGAAGTGGGGGAGAGGAAAACGAGAGGCAAATGGCAAATAATGTAATGCAGGAGATAAGGGTTGTGGTGGATACTTGGTATGTTGACTTTTGTGTAGACTCCCCAGCAACGCCACCAAAAATCTTCTTGCTACCTATTGAGCACTGCGTTGGATTTCCTTGAAGAGGAAAGGATGATGCAGCAAAGTTGCGTAAGTATTTTCCTTAGTTTTTGAGAACCAAGGTATCAATCCAGTTGGAGGCTATGCACGAGTCCCTCGTACCTGCACAAAAAAAATAACTCCTCGCAACCAACGCGATAAGGGGTTGTCAATCCCTTCACGGTCACTTATGAGAGTGAGATCTGGTAGATATGATAAGACAATATTTTTGGTATTTTTATGATAAAGATGAAAAGTAAAATAAAAGCAGAGTAAAAAATCAAAGGAAATAACTTAGTATTGGAGGATTAATATGATGAAGTTAGACCTGGGGGCCATAGGTTTCACTAGTGGCTTCTCTCAAGAGCATAAGTATTTTACGGTGGGTGAATGAATTACTATTGAGCAATAGACAAAATTGAGCATAGTTATGAGAATATCTAGGTATGATTATGTGTATAGGCATCACGTCCGAGATAAGTAGATCGACTCCTGCCTACATCTACTACTATTACTCCACTCATCGACCGCTATCCAGCATGCATCTAGAGTATTAAGTTCATGAAAACAGAGTAACGCCTTAAGCAAGATGACATGATGTAGAGGGATAAATTCATGCCATATGATTAAAACCCCATCTTGTTATCCTCGATGGCAACAATACAATACGTGCCTTGCTGCCTATACTGTCACTGGGAAAGGACACCGCAATATTGAACCCAAAGCTAAGCACTTCTCCCATTGCAAGAAAGATCAATCTAGTAGCCCAAACCAAACTAATAATTCGAAGAGACTTGCAAAGATAACCAATCATACATAAAAGAATTCAGAGAAGATTCAAATATTGTTCATAGATAATCTTGATCATAAACCCACAATTCATAGGTCTCAACAAACACACCGCCAAAAGAAGATTACATCGAATAGATCTCCACAAGAGAGGGGGAGAACTTTGTATTGAGATCCAAAAAGAGAGAAGAAGCCGTCTAGCTAATAACAATGGACCCGTAGGTCTGAGGTAAATGATATGTCTCCGTTGTATCTATAATTTTTGATTGTTCAATGCCAATATTATTCAACTTTCATATACTTTTTGGCAACTTTTTATATTATTTTTGAGACTAACATATTGATCCAGTGCCCAGTGCCAGTTCCTGTCTGTTGCATGTTTTTGGTTTCGCAGAATATCCATATCAAACAGAGTCCAAACGGGATAAAAACGGACGGAGCTTATTTTTGGAAAATACGGAAAATTCGGAAGGAAAATCAACACGAACGAGTGCCCGAGGTGGTCACGTGGCAGGGGGCGCCCCCCCCCCCCCTAGGGCGCGCCCCCTACTCTCATGAGCCCACCGTAAGGCAGTTGATGCTCTTCTTTTGCCGCAAGAAATCTAATATTCGGAAAAAAAAATACGGCGAAGGTTTCAGGCCAATCCGAGTTACGGATCTCCATATATATACGAAACGGTGAACAGAGCCAGAATAGAACGCAGAACCAGAGAGAAACAGAGAGATAGATCCAATCTTGGAGGGGCTCTCGCCACTCCCATTCCATGGAGGCCAAGGACCAGAGGGGAAACCCTTCTCCCATCTAGGTAGGAAGAAGAGGAAGAAGGGGGCCCCTCTCCCCCTCTCCTCCGGTGGCGCCAGAACGCCGCCGTGGCCATCATCATCATCATCACCGTGATCTTCAACAACACCTCCGCCATCTTCACCAACATCTCCATCACCTTCCCCCCTCTATCTACAGCAGTCCACTCTCCTGCAACCCGCTGTACCCTCTACTTGAACATGGTGCTTTATGCTTCATATTATTATCCAATGATGTGTTGCCATCCTATGATGTCTGAGTAGATTTTCGTTGCCCTATTGGTGGTTGATGAATTGCTATGATTGATTTAATTTGCTTGTGGTTATGTTGTTGTCCTTTGGTGCCCATCATATGAGCGCGCGCGTGGATCACACCATAGGGTTAGTTGTATGTTGATAGGACAATGTATTGGAGGGCAAGACTAACAAACGCTTCAACCTAGCATAGAAATTGATGCATACAGGATTGAAGGGGACCAATATATCTTAATGCTATGGTTGGGTTTTACCTTAATGAACATTAGTAGTTGCGGATGCTTGCTAATAGTTCCAATCATAAGTGCATAGAATTCCATGTAAGGGATGACATGCTCGCAGTGGCCTCTCCCTCATAAAACTTGCTATCGGTCTAGTAAAGTAGTCAATTGCTTAAGGGACAATTTCGCAACTCCTACCACCACTTTTCCACACTTGCTATATTTACTTTATTTTTTCTTAATCTAAACAGCCCCTACTTATTTACTTGCTCTTTATTATCTTGCAAACCTATCCAACAACACCTACAAAGTACTTCTAGTTTCATACTTGTTCTAGGTAAAGCGAACGTCAAGCTTGCGTAGATTTGTATTGGTGGTTGATAGAACTTGAGGGAATATTTGTTCTACCTTTAGCTCCTCGTTGGGTTCGACACTCTTACTTATCGAAAACTGTTGCGATCCCCTATACTTGTGGGTTATCAAGACCTTTTTCTAGCGCCGTTGCCGGGGAGCAATAGCGTGGGGTGAATATTCTCGTGTGTGCTTGTTTGCTTTATCACTAAGTAAGTTTTATTTGCTGTTCCTAGTTGTTTCCTATCTTTAGTTATGGGTAGGAAACGCAAAATACAAAAAAATTAGTTGTACCTACTGAACCAAAGGTTGAAGAACCAATCAAAATCTATCACACTATTGAAGCTTTTTACTTGGATCATCTTCGATCTCTTTGTGCTCGTGCCGAAACCCCAACTAGCCTAGTTGAGGGCAAATCTTTAGATAAGCATGCTTGTCATGTGCGACACCGTATATCTGAAAAAGGGAAATTATTATGGAGTCAAATTCAACGTTTGCAATGCTATGCTTGGAATTTATGTGAATTATATGATTTTACTTGTTGTTCTGAAAACCCTAAGAAACACCTTCCCTACCAATGTGAGTTTATTGATAATGGAATCTTATCTTCTTATGCTAAAGGTGTTTATAGTTACTATGATGTTGAACTAATTGAAGAATTTGTTGCTTTTGAGGGTTCTTATGAAATTGCTTCTTTGATTGAAAAGTACGATGCTACTTTTCACAAATATGAAAATTTTGCTATACTTAAATATTGCTATGATAATTATGCTTTTAATACTTATGTTAAACAATATATTGAGGAATACTCTGCTGTCCAAGAACAGACTAATATTTTGCAGGAGTCTATGGAAGAAGAAATTTATGACACTGCGAGCTCATTGGATGAAAAAGATGAGGAAGAGAGCGAAGAACAAAAGGAGGAAGAGCGGATTGATCACCCATGCCCACCTTCTAATGAGAGTAACTCTTCAACTCATACATTGTTTAATTCCCCTTCGTGCTTACCGAAGGATGATTGCTATGATGACTGTTATGATCCCTATGATTCTTTTGAAATATCCCTTTTTGATGATGCTTGCTATGCTTATGGCCAAGATGCCAATATGAATTATGCTTATGGAGATGAACTTGCTATATTTCCTTATGTTAAACATGAAATTGTTGCTATTGCACCCACGCATGATAGTCCTATTATCTTTTTGAATTCTCCTGACTACACTATATCGGAGAAGTTTGCATTTATTAAGGATTATATTGATGGGTCGCCTTTTAACATTGTGTCACACCCTAGTTAGTTCAAGCATTAGAGTGTGCATCATGTTTTAATTCCTCTTAAATTTGAAATGGGGAAGACAGAACCCCCAGCACCCCCTGGAAACAACTAGGGTTTACTAAAATTATTTTCAATGAACCTGAAATGCCCTTCTAAAAAGTTCACTCTCTTTGTCTTGGGTTAGAACCTCTGGCAAAATTGGTGCACAATTTTCTAGGTCAACAGAAGGTCATTGAATTAATTCATAAGTATTTGAGTTTGGGCATTTAAATGCTATAAAATAATTTAAATGCTCAAATAATTCTGGAAATAAATGTTTGCTGTTCGAAATATTCTAAACAGAGCCCACAATTATTTTCAGGATTTTTGGAAACGTTTTAGTATTTTTAATAAAGCCCAACAGTTGCAGAAAAAATAGAAAACAGAAACAAATCAAAAAAAAGAGAGAGAGGGAAACCACCTGGGCCTCACCTGTGCTGGCCCAGCCCACCTGGCTCGGCCCAGCCGACTGGCCTTTCCAGTCATCCTCCTCCTCCCGCCAGGAGGACGAGGAGCGCGTGGCCGGCGCCCGCGGCCACACGCCGGCCACCTCCTGCTTCTGCCGGCGCCCTAGAGACGTCCAGGGATGCCACGCCGACCCCCACCTCCCCCTTTCATCCTCCCTCACTCTCCCCCTCGTCTCCCTCACCCTCTCCCGCGATGGCCGAGCACGATCCACGCTGCTGTTCGCCGTAGTCGTCACCAGAGCCACCCCCTCGCCCCTCCGACAAGCCCATTAGCTCTGCGCTGCCGTCCTCGACCTCCTCATCGACTCACGCGACGCCGGAAGCCTCCAAGCGCCTCCCCGACGCCTTCTTCTTCCTCGGTCCGCCGAGATCGCCGGCAATGCCCAGGCGACATCCGACCTCCCTCGAGCCCGCTGAGACGCGCTCTGCAACCGCCGTGAGCTCCTCTATCGATCCCCGCTCTTCCCTGCTTCTTTTGCTCACCGTAGACGTCGCCCCCTTTCTCACCGTAGCACGCCGCCGCGCGAGCTCGACACCGGCGTCACTCCGGTGGCCATTTGGTCAAGCGCGGGTGCCTAACGCATTCACCGCACCTCGTAGCGCCTCGCTAGAACGTCCGTTTCCCCCTAGCTTGCTGCAGCAGCAACTCCACCAACGGCCGAGATCCGGCCGCTGCCACGAGCTCGATTCCGGCGAGCTCGCTCCACCCCAGCTCCTCCCACTTGCCCCACTAGATGCGCGCGAGCCCCAGCTATGCTTAGGACCAAACCCCGGTCGATTTGGTCGCCTGTGGCCGATTTTCGAAGCTCTCCGCCGTCTCGGCCTCGCCGGCGACTCAACGCCGGCGGGATTAACCCCGCTGGCCAGGGGTTTGACCCCAGTTTGACTCCATCTGAGACACTGATGTGTGGGGCCGGTTTCTAACTAATTTAGATTAGTTTAAATTAAAGCTAATCACTCTGTTAGAGGTTAATGACGTCGTTAACTAACCCTCTCTCACTGACATGTGGGCCCAGAGCCTAACTAACCTAGTTTAGTGCTAACTAAACACTAACCAACTCTGTTAGTTAGCTGAGAGACTGACAGAAGGGGCCCACCAGTCAGGTTTGACCTGGGCTGGCGCCTTTGACCCGCTGACGTCACAGTGACGCAGTGCTGACGCATTAATTCAATTTCTGGATTTATTCTTTAATAGGAAATTCCAGAAATTAGTCAAAACTTCTAAAAATCATAGAAAATCAACCATAACTCCAAATGCAAAGATTTATATATGAAAAATGATCAGAAAAATTCAATCTATCCATCTGTAATGGTTTCATGCATGACAAAACAAGTTAACCTTGCTGTTTAAACATAATAAGGTAATGCACTAATAAGGCCATGTTTAATGAGCTAATATTTGAATCTTTGATTCAAATGAGTTCATTCCCTTCTGTTTTAGCTTGCATTAGGCCAAGACACTTTCATCTTGCCATGTCATAGCATGCATCATATTGTTGCATATTGCCATGTGTTGATTATGTTCAGTGTGTCTTTTGTGGTAGGTTCTGCCTCCGAGGATAACCCCGAGTATCCGTCTGAAGGGCAGTACCCTACTACCACTACAACAGGCAAGCAACCCATTGATCCTTCCGATACAAAACCATGTTCTCGCTTCTGCTCTTGTTTATTGCATTAAGACAACGCGATTCAAACTGCTGTGTGTTACGGTAGATGAACCCTTATCCTCTGCATGACCTGTCATTGCCACAGTAACTAGATGAAACCCACTAGCATGTGTAGGAGTTGATTGAGCCATGTATGTGATTCCTACCTTGCTATGCCTGCTATGCTTAGAGTTGTGTCTGGTCTGGTTCATCTGGGTGATGGGCTAGAGTGATATGATATGTCGGTAGTGTGAGGAATGTGTTGAACATGTTTTGGTAAAGGTATCCATGAGAGGCCATGTAGGAGTACATGGTGGGTTGTTTCATTGAGACCGTCCATAAGAACTGAGATCTGTATGCGTGATTTAAGATTCAGCTACTACCACACATTGGGCCCAGAAATATGACCCCGCTCGACTTATTGAACCCTCTCGCCCTCTGTCTAGGAGTTGCAACTAGTTTCTGGTTTTTGTAGGATGTGTGTTGGCGGCCGTGCCTAGCGCTGACCCTAGGGGTGGGCTATGATGCGGTAGATACACTGTGGCCGGGTATGCCGGGCAACCGTTTGGCATCTCGGGACCCTGTACACATCGCTTGGGGCCGTTGAGGACACCCCGGACGGATTTCCTTGTCGATGGAACCTGAATAGGTGATAAACCTGGATTAGAGACTTGCGCGGTTAGTTAGGTCGTGGTCTACACCCACGTTGGTTTTCGCTTGAAGTCTGCCGAGCACATGTCGTGTGCAGACACTAAGTGGTGGAAACATGTGTGACGAAGTACACCCCTGCAGGGTATAAAACTATTCGAATAGCCGCGTCCGCGGTAAAGGACTACTTGGTTGCCTATACAGTTCATAGACAAGTTAATGGATACTACTAAAAGACTCAAGATAAGTGTGAGTACCGAGGATGGCCCTCTCGTAGGATGACGAGGGAGGATCCCCGGTGGAGTATTGTGTTGGTGAGTAGTGGACTCGTGTGTGAAAACTATTTTACTAGTGGAGTTCCGTAGGATAGCTTAGCCAAGAGTCAAAGCCGGCTTGCTGCAATAACCCCACCACCTTCTTGAGAATAAGCATGTATAGTAGGTTCTGTTGTAAGACTTGCTGAGTACCCTTGTACTCATGTTTGCTTAATTACTGTTTTCAGACGACAACACCGCCCCCTCCGATGGGTTCTACGTAGACCTTGATGTCGACGAGTGACTAGCCACCCAGGTGGTGATCCTGGCCATGAAGGGCCCTATGTAGATAATCAGGCTTCGAGAAGCCTTCTTTCTTTCTAGTGTCTGTACTCAGACTAGTTGCTTCCGCTTGTGCTTGTATGATTGTATGACTTGAGTGTCGGGTCATGTGACCCCTATCTGTATGAACATATTATGTATGGCTCTCTGGAGCCTTTAAATAAAGTACTTGAGTTGTAGAGTTTTGTTGTGATGCCATGTTGTATGTACTCATATCGGGCATATTGTGTGTATGATTGAAATGCTTGGTATGAGTGGGATCCGACAACCTAGTTGTTTATCCTTGGCAGCCTTTCTTATGGGGAAATGTAGTCTAGTGTTCCTCGAGCCATAGTAGTCCTGCTAGCCCAGCACTACTGTTCAAGACACTTGACTGGCCGGCATGTGTTTCACTTCGTTCCTATGTCCGCCCCTTCGGGGAAATGTCACACGGTGACTTCCGGAGTCCTGCCTAGCCCGCTACAGCCCGGGTTCCCCGGAGTCCTGTTAGCCCAGTGTTACAGCCCGGAATCACTCGCTGGTGACCGACATGCTTGATGTGATTCATGTATGCCTGTCTCCATAGGTATGTGCCACTTTGGGTTCACGACTAGCCTTGTCGGCCCGGGTTCTCTGTCATATGGATGCAAGCGACACTATCATATACGTGAGCCAAAAGTCGCAAACGGTCCCGGGCCATGGTAAGGCGACACCCGTGGGATCAGGGTTGTCAGAATCGCGATTCTGTTATAGGATTCTACTACTTTACGATCCAAACTAACCCCTCTGATTCTACGACTCTAGTTCATAGAATCTACGTTTCTACGATCCTGATAGTGAAGATCCTACGATTTGCGATCCTACCACCGGAGCTCCGATCCGATTCAAAATCGCGATTCTGACAACCTTGCATGGGATACCGTGCGTGAGGCCGCAAAGTGATATGAGGTGTTACCGGCTAGATCGATGTGGCTTGGAATCGGGGTCCTGACAGCGTTGGCATCAAAGCCGGACTGCCTGTAGGTTCGTTGAGCCAAACTGGTCGATGTCGAGTCTAGAAATGCTTTAGTTTATGTAGGGGAATTGATTGTGGGAGGGAACGTAAGGCTCTTTTACTCCTTTACCCTCTGCCTCTGATCTGAGTCATTCTCTTCTCATTCAACGTGGGTTAAGGACTAGGCTCTCTTCTTCTATCAGGTTCACGTGTTACTAATCCGTAGTAGCTTATAGGATTGTTGTTACAAGCCCCAGTTCAGTTTCTACTACTTTTAGTATGATTGCTATTTGAATCAGAACCTTGATGTGATGTTGTTGAGTGGTATTGCAGACTATTGCGGATGTCTCAAATCTTTCTTTGAGCATTTACAGCTGTTATGCTGTCCAATTTTCCCTAGAAATTCTAATGTCTTTGCATTGTGGTTGTGCTTTCAGATGGCCAACCGTGCTCAAAACCAAGTGGTTCGCCTGACCCGGTGCCTCGATGTGCCCGGACATACTGCTATGTTAGTCCAGGTAATGATCGAGACGGGATAGCATTGGTATCCCGAATACACCGTCGAAGAGCAATTCCGCGATTTTAATCAAAGCCAATATTTCTGCACCGTCACAATATTTCCTTCTTATCCTGGATCAACCGAGCCCCTTCACTGTTCCTATGGACTCGGGGTTACTGTTGAGATGGCTGTGCAGGATGCTGCCTATTCCATGATGACCATCATGCGAGTCCGGACTGGCCTGCTTTGGAACACCGACTTCCGTTACATGCCAGCTTCACTTCCAGGAGGGCAAGGGTATCTTCAAGCTATCTATGCTGACTCCACTCAGGAGGACTCATTAACTCGTACCACTGCCGAGATGCTCGAAGATAAGGACCGAGAGAATCGAGCCTTGAGGCTGGAGCTTTTCAATACCCGTGTTGATCATTGGGCCACATTGACTCGGTTTGCACCTGCGATGCAAGCTAGACGTATGGATACAAGGGATCTGTATCCTGTGAGATCTGCTCTGCCAGACATGGTGGATTGGTGTGATGTGGGAGGCATCACCCCACCCCGTGGTTCTCGCTGGCCACCGTTTGTTGGTCCAAGACCTCATCCTAGCCCCTTTGGTCCACAGGCTCCTTAGGACCGTCTGTTCCCGGATGATCACGTTGAACTTCCAGGCTATGGAGGTGACTTCTATGAGGACTACTACGGAGCTGTCTGAGTTAGTAGTAGTATCACTAGTATTGTAGTAGTTGTATCTCCACTGTCCTGCGTGACTTATGGAATATGACTTTGTGTGTAATCAATTCCGGAGGTGTAGACAAATAATGTATAGGAGCTTGGGATGCCTCCGATGAGATGTAACGTCTTTCATCATAGTTGTACTGTAGCCTGGGCTTGTACTAAACTATGTATGATGTGTATGACCGTTGGTATATATATGGCAGTTTTATATTACCATGACATACGGAAGAACATCTCTGCATTCCGTGTTATCCATTACATTCTGCACTTCCTTGCTAAGCTTGAGCCATCCTTATCTAAACTGTTGTCTTGTTTCCTCCTAGGATGGTCAATACTCGCAGCAACCCTGCTGCCCCGGAGCAGGGGGAAGCCAGTGCAGCTAGGGGTGAAAATCTGCCTCACCCGCCTTCTCTGGCCGAAGTAATGCTAGAGGCGGAAAGAAACAAGCGTGAGACTAACCGCCTGCTGGAGCGGATTGAGCAGAACACTCCGCACCACCCGCAAAATGACTTGGTGTCAATCAATGACTTTATTAAGCTGTACCCACCAAAGTTTAACCATTCCGTCGAGCCCCTCGACGCGGATGACTGGCTTCGCAGCATCACCCACAAGCTACGTTCTGCCAATGTAGCCGAAGCCGACAAGGTTACTTACGCTGCCTACCATCTCGAAAGCCCTGCTAGCCTCTGGTGGGAAAATTGTGAAGCTATGCGCCTGGTCGGCCAAATTACTACTTGGGCTGAATTCAGTGAGGCTTTCCGTGAGCATCACATTCTGGAAGGTCTTATGGGTCGCAAGAGGGAGGAGTTCTGCAATTTCACCCAAGGAAGACTGACTGTGGATGCTTATAGTCATGAATTTGGGAATCTGGCACGTTATGCCCCTGAAGAGGTATCTACTGACGCTAAGAAGCAGGCAAGGTTCCGCAAGGGACTTAGCCCTGAGCTTCGTCGCGATCTTCGTCTGCACGAGTGCACCTCTTTTCAGAAGTTGGTGAATAAAGCCATCAGTGCTGAGACAGGCCAGACTGATTATGACGCTTCACGTAAGCACTCCCGTGATTTTGGCTCTTCATCCGGCTCTGGAGCTCAGAAGCGCTGGCTGTGGATCCCAAGCACGGCATTGCCACCCAGGTTCATTCCGAGGCCATCCTTTGAGGCGCCTCGTCCCAACCAGCAATTTGCACTGCCCAAGCCCTATGGTGGCCCCACTGCTAACACTGCTCCACGCCCCAATGTGGTGACATGCTTCAAGTGTGGAGAGCCGGGTCACTATAGCCGAGAGAGTCCCCAGAACAACAACCCCAATCAAACTGGAAAGTCCGTTGGCCGTGGTAAGCCCGCGGGAAAAACATTCTACGCCAAGCCGGCCACCACTGCACGTGGCCATGTCAACTATGTTTCAGCCGAGGAGGCTCATGAGGATCCTAACGTCGTCCTTGGTACGCTCCTTGTTAACTACCATCCGGCATCTGTTCTTTTCGATACTGGAGCATCTCATTCATTCATATCCGAGAACTATGCTCGATTGCACAACACGACATTCTGTGACATGCCCTCTACCATGGAAATTCAAACCCCTGGCTCTAGATGGCAAACTTCTAGAGTAAGCCATGGGAACGAAATTCTTGTCGATAGACTTGTCTTCTGTGCACCCTTAATAGCTCTCAAGTCCTTGGACATAAACATCATCTTGGGTATGGACTGGATGTCAGCTCATTATGCTAAGATCGATTGTGCCACTAGAACCGTTCAACTTACTCACCCATCGGGCAAGACAGTCAATGTCTTAACCCGAGTGGCCAAGCGCCAACTTTACTCCCTAAATGCCAACCCCCTTCCAGACCTTGAGGATGTTCCGGTAGTCCGAGACTTTCCGGGTGTCTTTCTAGAAGAACTGCCAGGTGTTCCACCTGACAGTGATGTTGAGTTTGTGATAGACCTTGTTCCAGGAACAGTTCCAATTTCTAGAAGACCCTACAAGATGGCACCCTTAGAACTAGCCGAGCTTAAGAACCAACTCGATGAGTCCTTGAAAAAGGGTTTCATCCGTCCTAGTTCCTCTCCTTGGGCTTGGCCCGTCCTCTTCGTCAAGAAGAATGATGGAACGGATCGAATGGTTGTGGATTACCGACCTGTCAATTTGGTCACCATCAAGAACAAATATCCGCTTCCCAGGATCAACGATCTATATGATCAGCTCGCTGGATCCTCAATCTTTTCCAAGATGGATTTGAGGTTGGGCTACCATCAAATCAAAATCAGAAACGGGGACATTCCCAAAACGGCCTTTGTTACTCGTTATGGCCAATACGAGTACACCGTTATGTCCTTCGGCTTAACCAATGCCCCAGCTACCTTCTCTCGGTTAATGAACTCGGTCTTCATGGAGTACTTGGATAAATTCGTCGTAGTATACCTCGATGACATACTCATCTACTCCAAGAATGAAGAGGAACATGCCGAACATCTAAGGCTGGTGTTGATGAAACTTCGAGAGCATCGCCTTTATGCCAAATTCTCCAAGTGTGAATTTTGGTTGCCAGAAGTGAACTATCTAGGCCATGTAATCTCTGGTAAGGGTATTGCTGTCAATCCCGAGCGAGTTCAAGCCGTCCTTAATTGGACTCCACCTGAGACGGTTAAGCAAGTTCGGAGCTTCCTTGGCTTAGCGAGCTATTGCTGCCGCTTCGTCGAGAATTTATCGAAGGTTGCTAAACCTCTAACTGAACTCCTCAAGAAGATAAAAAGTTCAAGTGGACTCCACAGTGCGAGTTTAGCTTTCAGGAACTGAAAAGACGCCTGACATCTGCTCCCGTACTAGTACCATCAGATTTCTCCAAGGACTTTATTATCTATTGCGACGCCTCGCGACAAGGACTAGGTTGCATACTCATGCAAGATCGTCAGGTAATTGCCTATGCTTCACGGCAATTACACCCACATGACGAAAATTATCCCACACATGATCTAGAGCTTGTAGCTGTAGTCCATGCACTTAAAACTTGGCGACATTACCTCCTCGGTAATCGTTGCGAGATCTTCACCGATCACCAAAGTTTGAAATATATCTTCACCCAACCAGATTTGGATCTCAGGCAAAGACATTGGGTCGAGTTGATCTCGAATTACGACTTAGGAATAACTTACACCCCGGGCAAAGCCAATGTCATGGCTGATGCACTAAGTCGTAAATCCTATTGTAACAACCTGATGTTACAAGAAAGTCAACCACTTCTCCATGAGGAATTCCGTAAGCTTAATCTTCACATTGTTCCTTGAGGATTCCTATCCACCCTGGTGGCAAAACATACCCTTATGGATCAAATCATAGCTGCCCAGAAGTGTGATAAGGGCATATCCCGGATTAAGGAAAACATTGCTAGCGGAGTTGCTAAATGTTTTTCCATGGATCAGCGGGGTGATGTCTTCTTCGAGAACGGTTTGGTGGTTCCCAAGAAACAACATCTACGCCAGTTGATCCTTAAGGAAGCTCATGAATCCCCTCTCACCATTCATCCCGGTAGTACTAAAATGTATCAAGACCTACGCCAGAGGTTTTGGTGGACTAGGATGAAGAGAGAAATCGCTCAATACATTGCTAATTGCGACGTTTGTCGTCGTGTTAAAGCAGAGCATCAACGGCCTGCTGCCACCCTTAAACCTTTGGTTATTCCTGAATGGAAATGGGATAAAATCAGTATGGATTTCATCACTGGGTTTCCCAGGACCAAGAGGGGGAATAATGCCATCTTCGTCGTGATCGACCGACTTTCCAAAGTAGCCCACTTTCTACCTGTTCGTGAGAGTATCACCGCTAGTCAGCTAGCCGATTTATACGTCTCCCGAATAGTGTCTCTTCATGGTGTCCCATTGGAAATTAACTTAGACCGTGGGAGTCTCTTCACCTCTCGATTTTGGGAAAGTTTCCAAAATGCTATGGGAACTCGTCTCTCCTTTAGCACCGCCTTCCATCCTCAATCAAGTGGTCAAGTAGAACGAGTTAATCAAATTCTGGAAGATATGCTCCGAGCCTCTGTCATCTCGTTCGGAATGGGTTGGGAGAATTGCCTCCCATTCACGGAGTTTGCTTATAACAATAGTTATCAAGCCAGCTTGGGCAAGGCTCCTTTCAAAGTTCTCTATGGACGAAAATGTCGAACGCCTCTTAACTGGTCAGAAACCGAGGAAAGACAACTCTTTGGCCCAGATATGATTCAGGAAGCAGAAGAGCAGGTTCGCGTTATTCATGAGAAATTGAAAACAGCCCAATCTCGTCAAAAGAGTCAATATGATCGTAAACATAAGCCTATGACTTATGAAGTCACTGAGAAGGCCTACCTTTGGGTTACCCCGTTAAAGGGAACCCATCGTTTCGGTATCAAAGGCAAATTGGCTCCTCGTTACATTGGACCCTTTCGCATTCTTTCCAAACGAGGAGAAGTTGCCTACCAATTCGAACTACCTCCGCATCTTTCCAGAGTTCACGATGTCTTCCACGTTTCACAACTCAGGCGTTGCTTCGCGGATCCTATCCGTGGAGTGGACCACGAAACACTTGATCTACAAGATAACCTCTACTACCGGGAATATCCCGTTCGTATCCTTGATCAAGCCGAGCATACCACTCGACGCCATAACATCAAGTTTCTCAAGGTTCAATGGTCACACCATACCGAGAAAGAAGCCACTTGGGAAAGGGAGGATCGTCTTCGACTCGAGTACCCCACCTTCTTTCCGGAGGATCCTAAATCTCGGGACGAGATTCTTTTGAGTGGGGGTGAGTTGTCACACCCTAGTTAGTTCAAGCATTAGAGTGTGCATCATGTTTTAATTCCTCTTAAATTTGAAATGGGGAAGACAGAACCCCCAGCACCCCCCCTGGAAACAACTAGGGTTTACTAAAATTATTTTCAATGAACTTGAAATGCCCTTCTAAAAAGTTCACTCTCTTTGTCTTGGGTTAGAACCTCTGGCAAAATTGGTGAACAATTTTTTAGGTCAACAGAAGGTAATTGAATTAATTCATAAGTATTTGAGTTTGGGCATTTAAATGCTATAAAATAATTTAAATGCTCAAATAATTCTGGAAATAAATGTTTGCTGTTGGAAATATTCTAAACAGAGCCCACAATTATTTTCAGGATTTTTGGAAACATTTTAGTATTTTTAATAAAGCCCAACAGTTGCAGAAAAAAAATAGAAAACAGAAACAAATCAAAAAAGAGAGAGAGAGGGAAACCACCTGGGCCTCACCTGTGCTGGCCCAGCCTACCTGGCTCGGCCCAGCCGACTGGCCTTGCCAGTCGTGCTCCTCCTCCTGCCAGGAGGACGAGGAGCGTGTGGCCGACGCCCACGGCCACACGCCGGTCACCTTCTTCTTTTGTCGACGCCCTGGAGACGTCCAAGGATGCCACGTCGACCCCCACGTCCCCCTCTCAACCTCAACTCTCCCCCTCGTCTCCCTCACCCTCTCCCGCGATGGCCGAGCGCGATCCTCGCCGCCGTTCGCCGTAGTCGTCACTAGAGCCACCCCCTCACCCCTCCGACAAGCCCATTAGCTCCGTGCTGCCGTCCTCGACCTCCTCATCGACTCACGCGACGCCGGAAGCCTCCAAGCGCCTCCCCGACGCCTTCTTCTTCCTCGGTTCGCTGAGATCGCCGGCAATGCCCCGACGACGTCCGACCTCCCCCGAGCCCGCTGAGACACGCTCTGCAACCGCCGTGAGCTCCTCTATCGATCCCCCCTCTTCCCTGCTTCTGTTGCTCGCCGTAGACGCCGCCCCCTTTCTCACCGTAGCAATGCACCGCGTGAGCTCGACGCCGGCGTCACTCCGGTGGCCATTTGGTCAAGCGCAGGTGCCTAACGCACTCACCGCACCTCGTACCGCCTCGCTAGAACGTCTGTTTCCCCCCCTAGCTCGCTGCAGCAGCAACACCACCAACGGCCAAGCTCCGGCCGCCGCCACGAGCTCGATTACGGCGAGCTCGCTCCACCCCAGCTCCTCCCACTTGCACCACTAGTTGCGCGCGACCCCAGCTACGCATAGGACCAAACCCCGGTTGATTTGGTCGCCTGTGGCCGATTTCCAAAGCTCTCCGCCATCTCGACCTCGCCGGCGACTCAACGCCAGCGGGATTAACCCCACTGACCAGGGGTTTGACCCCTGTTTGACTCCATCTGAGACACTGATGTGTGGTGCCGGTTTCTAACTAATTTAGATTAGTTTAAATTAAAGCTAATCACTCTGTTAGAGGTTAATGACGTCGTTAACTAACTCTCTCTCACTGACATGTGGGCCCAGAGCCTAACTAACCCAGTTTAGTGCTAACTAAACACTAACCAACTCTATTAGTTAGCTGAGAGACTGACAGAAGGGGCCACCAGTCAGTTTTGACTTGGGCTGGCGCCTTTGACCCGCTGACGTCACAGTGATGCACTGCTGACGCATTAATTCAATTTCTGGATTTATTCTTTAATAGGAAATTCTAGAAAATAGTCAAAACTTCTAAAAATATAGCTCCAAATGCAAAGATTTATGTATGAAAAATGATCAGAAAAATTCAATCTATCCATCTGTAATGGTTTCATGCATGACAAAACAAGTTAACCTAGCTGTTTAAACAGAATAAGCTAATGCACTAATAAGGCGATGTTTAATGAGCTAATATTTGAATCTTTGATTCAAATGAGTTCATTCCCTTCTGTTTTAGCTTGCATTAGGTCAAGACACTTTCATCTTTCCATGTCATAGCATGCATCATATTGTTGCATATTGCCATGTGTTGATTATGTTCAGTGTGTCTTTTGTGGTAGGTTCTGCCTCCGAGGATAACCCCGAGTATCCGTCTGAAGGGCAGTACCCTACTACCACTACAACAGGCAAGCAACCCATTGATCATTCCGATACAAAACCATGTTCTCGCTTCTGCTCTTGTTTACTGCATTAAGACAACGTGATTCAAACTGCTGTGTGTTACAGTAGATGAACCCTTATCCTCTGCAGGACCTGTCATTGCCATAGTAACTAGATGAAACCCACTAGCATGTGTGGAAGTTGATTGAGCCATGTATGTGATTCCTACCTTGCTATGCCTGCTATGCTTAGAGTTGTGTCAGGTCTGGTTCATCTTGGTGATGGGCTAGAGTGATATGATATGTCGGTAGTGTGAGGAATGTGTTGAACATGTTTTGGTAAAGGTATCGATGAGAGGACATGTAGGAGTACATGGTGGGTTGTTTCATTGAGACCGTCCATAAGAACTGAGATCTGTATGCGTGATTTAAGATTCAGCTACTACCATACATTGGGCCCTGAAATATGACCCCGCTCGACTTACTGACCCCTCTCGCCCTCTGTCCAGGAGTTGCAACTAGTTTCTGGTGTTCGTAGGATATGTGTTGGCGGCCGTGTGTAGCGCTGACCCTAGGGGTGGGCTATGATGCGGTAGATACACTATGGCCGGGTATGTCGGGCGCCCGTTTGGCGTCTCGGGACCCTGTACACATCGTTTGGGGCCGTTGAGGACACCCCGGCCGGATTTCCTTGCGGATGGAACCTGAATAGGCGATAAACCTGGATTAGAGACTTGCGCGGTTAGTTAGGTCGTGGTCTACACCCACGTCGGTTTTCGCTTGAAGTCTGCCGAGCACATGTCGTGTGCAGACGCTAAGTGGTGGAAACATGTGTGACGAAGCACACCCCTGCAGGGTATAAAACTATTCGAATAGCCACGTCCACGGTAAAGGACTACTTGGTTGCCTATCCAGTTTATAGACAAGTTAATGGATACTACTAAAAGACTCAAGGTAATTGTGAGTACCGAGGATGGCCCTCTTTTAGGATGACGAGGGAGGATCCCCGGTGGAGTATTGTGTTGGTGAGTAGTGGACTCGTGTGCGAAAACTATTTTATTAGTGGAGTTCCGTAGGATAGCTTAGCCAAGAGTCAAAGCTGGCTTGCTGCAATAACCCCACCACCTTCTTGAGAATAAGCATGTATACTAGGTTCTGTTGTAAGACTTGCTGAGTACCCTTGTACTCATGTTTGCTTAATTACTGTTTTCAGACGACAACACCACCCCCTCCGATGGGTTCTACGTAGACCTTGACGTCGACGAGTGACTAGCCACCCAGGTGGTGATCCTGGCGATGAAGGGCCCTATGTAGATAATCAGGCTTCGAGAAGCCTTCTTTCTTTCTAGTGTTTGTACTCAGAGTAGTTGCTTCCGCTTGTGCTTGTATGACTTGAGTGTCGGGTCATGTGACCCCTATCTGTATGAACATATTATGTATGGCTCTCTGGAGCCTTTAAATAAAGTACTTGAGTTGTAGAGTTTTGTTGTGATGCCATGTTGTATGTACTCATATCGGGCATATTGTGTGTATGATTGAAATGCTTGGTATGAGTGGGATCCGACAACCTAGTTGTTTATCCTTGGCAGCCTTTCTTATGGGGAAATGTAGTCTAGTGTTCCTCGAGCCATAGTAGTCCTGCTAGCCCAGCACTACTGTTCAGGACACTTGACTGGCCGGCATGTGTTTCACTTCGTTCCTATGTCTGTCCATTCGGGGAAATGTCACGTGGTGACTTCCGGAGTCCTGCCTAGCCTGCTACAACCCGGGTTCCCCGGAGTCCTGTTAGCCCAGTGCTACAGCCCGGAATCACTCGCTGGTGACCGACATGCTCGATGTGATTCATGTATGCCTGTCTCCATAGATTTGTGCCGCTTTGGGTTCACGACTAGCCATGTCGGCCCGGGTTCTCTATCATATAGATGCTAGCGACACTATCATATACGTGAGCCAAAAGGCGCAAACGGTCCCGGGCCATGGTAAGGCGACACCTGTGGGATACCGTGCGTGAGGCCGCAAATTGATATGAGGTGTTACCGGCTAGATCGATGTGGCTTGGAATCGGGGTCCTGACACGTTGCACATGATGATTTTGATAAATATAATATGCATGTGCTTGCTGCTCCTACTTGCAATTATTATGAGAGAGGAACTATATCTCCACCTCTCCATGTTTCCAACATGATAAAATTGCAAGAAACTGTTTATACTATGCATTGGCCTTTACTTTGTATGCATGAATTGTTCTTGTATGACATGCCTATGCATAGGAAGAGAGTTAGACTTCGTTGTTGCATGATATATGTTACTTTGTGCTCACTACTAAATTACAAATCATTGTTAATTAAAATTGGCTTTGATATACCTTGGGATCTAGGTGGATCCATTACTTGAGCACTATATGCCTAGCTTAATGGCTTTAAAGAGGGCACTGCCAGGGAGACAACCCGAAAGTTTTTGAGTCATTTATTTCTGTTGAGTGATTTCATATAGTTTAAATACAACAAAAATAAAGAGGGGAACCCAAAACTTTTCACAAAGGAAAGTGAAAGTGAGAAAGACAAGCACTGTTGAAGTGGGAGAGCTCCTTGAACTTTGTTCATGCTCACGGCAACTTTGTGAATCTTGATTACAGAAAATTTTCAACAAAAATAATTATCCCCTTGTACAATTCCATTGTATTATAAAAATAATGTTCCAAGATTTTCCTTTAGAATGTTTACATTTGCTTGATGGTTTGTACAGTTGCAGGACAGAAACTTCGTCTGTAGTGCGCGATTTTACATTTTTAGCTGGAAGGTCAAATGGTTCTGATTATTTTTGCACTGTCTTCCTATACAAATTTTTTATTTTTCCTAATTTTGGTATAATTTTTAAAGTATCATAAGTATCGTGAATGTTCAGATTATTATAGACTGTTCTGTTTTAGACAGATTCTGTTTTTGATGCATAGTTTGCTTGTTTTGATGAAACTATCAATTTATATCAGTGGATTAAGCCCTGAAAAAGTTATATTACAGTAGACACAATGAAAAAACAAAATATGAATTGGTTTTCAACAGTACTTAGAGTAGTGATTTGCTTTATTATACTAACGGATCTTACCGAGTTTTCTGTTGAAGTTTTGTGTGGATGAAGTATTCGACGATCGAGAAGGTCTCGATGTGAGAAGAAGGAAGAGAGGCAAGAGCTCAAGCTTGGGGATGCCCGAGGCACCCCATGTATATATTCAAGGAGACTCAAGTGTCTAAGCTTGGGGATGTTGGGGAGGCATCCCCTCTTTCTTCAACAACTGTCTATATGTTTTCGGATTCGTTTCGTTCATGCGATATGTGCAAGTCTTGGAGCGTCTTTTGCATTTAGGTTTTTAATTTTCTTGTATGCACCATGCTGGTATGAGATAGACCTTGGTTGATTTATAGAATGCTCTTTGCACTTCACTTATATCTTTTGAGTATGGCCTTATAGAATGCTTCATGTGCTTCACTTATATCATTTGAAGTTTGGATTGCCTGTTTCTATTTACATAGAAAACCGCCATTTGTAGAATGCTCTTTTGCTTCACTTATATTTGTTAGAGCGTGGGCATATCTTTTGTAGAAAGAATTCAACTCTCTTGCTTCACTTATATCTATTTAGAGAGATGACAGGAATTGGTCATTCACATGGTTAGTCATAAAATCCTACATAAAACTTGTAGATCGCTGAATATGATATGTTTGATTCCTTGCAATAGTTTTGCGATATAAATGTGGTGATATTAGAGTCATGCTAGTCGAGCAATTGTGAAATTGAGAAATACTTGTGTTGAGATTTGCAAGTCCCGTAGCATGCATGTATGGTGAACCGTTATGTAACGAAGTCGGAGCATGATGTGTTTATTGATTGTCTTCCTTATGAATGGCGGTCGGGGACGAGCGATGGTCTTTTCCTACCAATCTATCCCCCTAGGAGCATGCGCGTAGTACTTTGTTTCGATGACTAATAGATTTTTGTAACAAGTATGTGAGTTCTTTATGACTAATGTTGAGTCCATGGATTATACGCACTCTCACCCTTCCACCGTTTCTAGCCTCTCTAGTACCGCGCAACTTTCGCCGATACCATAAACCCACCATATACCTTCCTCAAAACAGCCACCATACCTACCTATTATGGCATTTCCATAGCCATTCCAAGATATATTGCCATGCAACTTCCATCATCATCATATACATGACTTGAGCATTTATTGTCATATTGCTTTGCATGATCGTAAGATAGCTAGCATGATGTTTTCATGGCTTGTCCGTTTTTTGATGTCATTGCTGCGCTAGATCATTGCACATCCCGGTACACTGCCGGAGGCATCCATATAGAGTCATACTTTGTTCTAGTATCGAGTTGTAAGTAAATAAAAGTGTGATGATCATCATTATTAGAGCATTGCCCAAGTGAGGAAAGGATGATGGAGACTATGATTCCTCCACAAGTCGGGATGAGACTCCGGATGAAAAAAAGAGAAAGGCCAAGAAAAAAAAAGAGAAGGCCCAAAAAAGAGAAAAAAAAGAAACACAAAAAAATAAGAGAAAAAGAGAGAAGGGGTAATGTTACTATCCTTTTACCACACTTGTGCTTCAAAGTAGCACCATGTTCTTCATATAGAGAGTCTTGAGTTATCACTTTCATATACTAGTGGGAATTTTCATTATAGAACTTGGCTTGTATATACAACGATGGGCTTCCTCAAATACCCTAGGTCTTCATGAGCAAGCAAGTTGGATGCACACCCACTTAGTTTGAGTTTGAGCTTTCATATACTTATAGCTCTAGTGCATCTATTGCATGGCAATCCCTACTCACTCACATTGATATCTATTGATGGGCATCTCCATTGCCCGTTGATACGCCTAGTTGATGTGAGACTTTCTCCTTTTTTGTCTTCTCCACATAACCCACACCATCATATTCTATTCCACCTAAAGTGCTATGTCCATGGCTCACGCTCATGTATTGCGTGAAAGTTGAAAAGGTTTGAGAACGTCAAAAGTATGAAACAATTGCTAGGCTTGTCATCGGGGTTGTGCATGATGTGAATATTTTGTGTGATGAAGATGGAGCATAGCCAGACTATATGATTTTGTAGGGATGAGCTTTCTTTGGCTATGTTATTTAAATAAGACATAATTGCTTGGTTGGTATGCTTGAAATATTATTGTCTTTATGTCAAAAGATAGATTATTGCTTTGAATCACTCCTATCATGCCATGATTAGACATATGATCAAGATTATGCTAGGTAGCATTCCAAATCAAAAATTATCTTGTTTATCATTTACCTACTCGAGGACGAGCTGGAATTAAGCTTGGGGATGCTGATACGTCTCCGTCGTATCTATAATTTTTTATTGTTCCATGCCAATATTATTCTACTTTCATATACTTTTTGCCAACTTTTTATATTATTTTTGGGACTAAAATATTGATCCAGTGCCCAGTGCCAGTTTCCTGTCTGTTGCATGTTTTTGGTTTTGCAGAATATCCATATCAAACGGAGTCCAAACGGGATAAAAACGGATAGAGCTTATTTTTGGAAAATATGAAAAATTCTGAAGGAAAATCAACGCGAACCAGTGCCCGAGGTGGTCACGAGGCAGGGGGCGCCCCCCCTTAGGGCGCGCTCCAACCCTCGTGAGCCCACCGTAAGGCGGTTGACGCTCTTCTTTTGCCGCAAGAAAGCTAATATTCGAAAAAAAAATCACGGCAAAGGTTTCAGGCCAATCGGAGTTACGGATCTTCATATATGTACGAAACGGTGAAACAGAGCCATAACAGAACACAGAACCAGAGAGAAACAGAGAGATAGATCCAATCTCGGAGGGGCTCTCCCCCCTCCCAAGCCATGGAGGCCAAGGACTAGAGGGGAAACCCTTCTCCCATCTAAGGAGGAGGTCATGGAAGAAGACGAAGAAGGGGGGCCCTTTCCCCCTCTCATCATCATCACCTCAATCTTCACCAACACCTTCACCATCTTCACCAACATCTCCATCACCTTCCCCCATCTATCTATAGCGGTCCGCTCTCCCGCAAACCGCTGTACCCTCTACTTGAACATGGTGTTTTATGCTTCATATTATTATCCAATGATGTGTTTCCATCCTATAATGTCTGAGTAGGTTTCGGTTATCCTATCGGTGGTTGATGAATTGCTCTGATTGATTTAATTTGCTTGTGTTTATGTTGTTGTCCTTTGGTGCCCATCATATGAGCGCGCGCGTGGATCACACCATAGGGTTAGTTGTATGTTGATAGGACTATGTATTGGAGAGCAAGAGTGACAGAAGCTTCAACCTAGCATAGAAATTGATGCATACGGGATTGAAGGGGGACGAATATATCTTAATGCTATGGCTGGGTTTTACCTTAATGAACATTAGTAGTTGCGAATGCTTTCTAATAGTTCCAATCATAAGTGCATAGAATTCCAAGGGATGACATGCTCGCAGTGGCCTCTCCCTATCGGTCTAGTAAAGTAGTCAATTGCTTAAGGGACAATTTCGCAACTCCTACCACCACTTTTCCACACTCGCTATATTTACTTTATTATTTCTTAATGTAAACAGCCCCTACTTCTTATTTACTTGCTCTTTATTATCTTGCAAACCTATCCAACAACACCTACAAAATACTTCTAGTTTCATACTTGTTCTAGGTAAAGCGAACGTCAAGCGTGCGTGGAGTTGTATTGGTGGTCGATAGAACTTGAGGGAATATTTGTTGTACCTTTAGCTCCTCATTGGGTTCGACACTCTTACTTATCGAAAACTATTGCGATCTCCTATACTTGCGGGTTATCAGTAAACTACTCATACTTTATTGGAAGGGCTATGGTGTTGATGTAGAAACCCTCCGTGATCGATGCCCCCTCCAGCGGAGCTCCGGAACAGACCCTAAAATGGGATCTCGTGGATACAGAAAGTTACGGCAGTGGAATTAGGGTTTTGGCTCCATTTTTGATCGTTTGGGGGTACGTACGTATATATAGGAGGAAGAAGTACGTCGATGGAGTAATAGGGGGCCCATGAGGTTGGAGGGCGCGCCCCCTACCTCGTGGCCTTGCTTGACATAGGTTCCAAGTCTCCTGGGTCTTGTTTATTCCAAAAATCACGTTTCCGAAGGTTTTATTCCGTTTGGACTCCGTTTGATATTCCTTTTCTTCGAAACGCTAAAATAGGCAAAAAAAATAGCACTTCTAGGCTGGGCCTCCGGTTAATAGGTTAGTCCCAAAAATAATATAAAAGTAGATAATGAAGCCCAATAATGTCCAAAACAGTAGATAATATAGCATGGAGAAATCAAAAATTATAGATACGTTGGAGACGTATCATGAAGCCCGACAAATGAACATAAGATATGTATATATATAACTGCAGAGAAAATAGTTAGTTCAAGGTATTGGAAGGATATAAAGATCTGCATCTAGCGACACAAACAAAGTTTTACAAATCTAGTCTTCCTAATCAATTTAAGAATTCATCACAAATTTTAATTATCTAAATATTCAGACCGACAATAGCAGATTGACTAAAAAAGGTCATATAAAATCATGACAATTGTAAAAGAAAGGAAAACGGAGATTACTTATTGTTTCTTTTGCATCTCTTTAAGTAAAGCTAGAACGTTCCAATCAATTAATATGTCGAGAATCAATGAAATAAACTAAATAACCATCATAATTGCCATCTTGTACATGAGCTTGTTGTTTATACTTCAATATCCAGTTAAGCAAAGGACAGCAAACACCTAGACATATAGTTTATTCACATGATATTCAAAGCTATGAAACCAGGCCGCTAAATAATCATATTATTTGCACAAGGTAGAGGCTCATAAAGGAAGACCTTAATTACGTGGCATCATGAACTAGAATGAGCAGAATATCTACACATACCTTTTGACTAGTACATAATGCGCAACTATCCCAATTCTCCTCCATGCACAAGACTTCGAGTTATAGTGAACTCGGTTCCTAAAGCTTTGTTTAGAAATAACTAAAATATACATGAGATAGGATCAGATAATATCAAGGTGTTACTATTCCAAAGCAAGTAGTCATATCAGGTTTTAAAGAAGATGCGTAGCTAACAGAAAACCTATTTCTGCTAGCATCATTTTCAGCTCAGTGTGTATCTACAACAAGAAACCTGATGTGTACAAAATACTTAACAATGTAATGCCAGGTCAGCCACTTTTTACACATGAAAAAAGTACTGGACTATGTGTAGGAATACAAGGCATCACATATGCATTTCATAATGGTTATATGGCAGGAGGCCTGCGACTCTGTTCCAAGTACTACCCAATAACAAAAGACCCAGCTTCAGAAAACACCGGGAATGCACAAGCTCAGTTCCAGGACATGTAAAACCTTCCAATAGTTGTATGCATAAAAATGCTAAGCAAATTCAAGGCACGCATACATACACATGCCAAGCAAAATCTCGGCTCATATGTTTACTGCAGTTTTATTTGCATGAAGCATATAAGAAACGAAATGCTAAATAAGTTTTAATGTTCTGAATTAGTAGCAAACATGTATCCAAATGCAAAATACTAAATCTAAGACTTAACTACCAAGACTGAATCTAAAACAATGTACCCATGTTGCTGCTTTTGCCATGAACTTATAAGTCATTTTCAATTGCATATATAGAAGGAAATACTTTTAAGCTATCAACCATAATAGTGATTGGTAAATATATAATCATAAGAGCATCAGCTTATGTGCTTGTATGGAGTAGTCCACGCTGCTTGGTGGAGAGAACAAACAAGATGCACACTTCTCACAAAACAAACAATCCAAAATATTATTTCAGTGAAAGCATCAAATGAAAATTAGGGAACAGTTTGTAAGAATTACATATAGGAGAAAAGAGCATGGTAGTCAGCTAGCCCCATGACCCAATTCTTCAAAAAAATCTACTTAGGAGCATATCTCCCAATTTCCATTACTGAAAACATCACATGCCTCAAGTTCGTCCCCCTCCTGGGGTACCTCAAAACATCATAAACCAAGCCACACACACCAGCACTACTACTAAACTAGACGCAGAACCTAAACAACGAGCATCCAAACATTCTAATTATCAGCAACAAAACAATAGTCTTATATTACTCGTCGCCCTGCGTGACAAGGTACTGTACTACCAGGTTTATATTACTTGCACGTGGCATTGTGAGTAGGTCTTTTCTAAAATCTAAACCACAGGCACCTCTTAACCTATTTAGCATCTCTGTGAACAGAGCTTTGGTTGAATCTGTTCTTAAGTGTTAAGCTAAATAAAATAGTTTGAAGAACAGGGGATCTGGTAATTCAATAAGTCATGATGCCATGCAATTTCCAATAGGGGCGACAGTACAAAACCCAAATGCTCTCATTTTACTCTAGAAAATTAAATTATCAGGCAAATGTTCTTAAATTCAATAATAAAGGTTGATTAAATTCCTGAATCACATGACTGGGAGCAGTGGCAAACTTGCAATAGAAAATTATAGAAGAAAATTCCAGATCAGACCCCATATATCTATTTTCATAAAACTAACACATTCACTAGTTAAAACTATTAAACTCTAGAAGTGTTACTTCACTTCCAGTCTACATGTGCAGAAAAAATAGACATAAAGAAGTCCCCGAAGCTTGCGTGTAGTACACCTACTGGGTTTCACCTATTTAGTATGTACTTGAAGCATCCATTTGCTTCAATGGAAGGTCTCTTCACCATAAGCAAAACTTGGGCTATCGGATGACAAATCTGGTCGTTATCTTTAGAACTGTAGTGTCATATAAAATCAAACACTTTCTAAAGTCATTCTAGTTATTGCTCGGAAGAAAAAAGAACAGACGTTTGCAAGGATTGAAATCTCACCGGCCAAGTACTCTAGGTGAGCAAGGAGGCAGCGCTGCACCTGGGGAAGGATGTAGAGGAGGTGGAGCTTCTCGGGAGAGGGTCCGTACAGGAAGGTCCACTGCTCAGGTGAGGGAACCAGGAGGCGGCCCAACTTAGTGCTCGGGGAAGGATACTCGTGGAGGAGGAGGCCCTGCTCGGGGGAGAAAGCTTGAGGAGGAGGAGACCTGCTCTGTGGTGGAAACCACTTGAGGAGGCCACTGTTGTGGTGGGGATGGAGGGCGGTCGACGGCATTTCTCGAGAGGAAGCAGGCGCTGGGTGCGCGGGGGATGGGGACGAAGTAACGAAGGGTTTCCTTGGTAGAGAAGGGTGCTCGGCGACGACTAGGCGGTCGGTGGTGACTGTGTTCGTGGAGGAAGCCGGCGCTGCGGTTGAGTGGTTGGTGGTGGCGGCGGCGTGGTCGGGGTTGAGGTTAGGTTTTGGAAGATTTGGGGAAGAACCAGTCAGGGGCTCAAGCAGCGACCAAAGGAACCCTTGTGAATATTTCGATCTCGCACGCCCTTTGTCCCGCGCGAGCGCACTTGGCCAATTGTTTTTTTTTTTTTGAGAAACGACCCAATTACTTTGGTTATGCGTAGCATAGAAGTTTCTGGCAGACAACAGGCTGTGGTTTAGTTGGGCCGGCAGACAGGATGACCTGCCAAGTGGACATCGTTGCCGGCAGTTTGGGTGCCCTCGTTTGTTCACTTCTCTCGGCAGTTTATCTGCCTATAAGTACTTCTACCGGAAGTTATACAATTCCCGACAGTTCCTTTACCCTTGGTAGGGTATTTCTTCCGGCAGTTAACTGCCCCTAATTAGGTGTTGTGGTGTAGTGTGATAATGCAAGGAGGAGGCTGTCGGTTGGAAGAAGTTGCATGAGCAGAGCAGTGCCTCACGGATGATGCTAAAATAAATCACCGAGGAACTTATGGGTGACTTCACGAAGCTTGATACGTCTCCAATGTATCTATAGTTGCTTCTTGGATGTTTTACCATCATTTTATAGCAACTTCATATCATATTTTGGGACTAACCTATTGACATAGTGCCTAGTGCCAGTTGCTCTTTTTTGCTTGTTTTTTACTTTGCAGAATATCAGTACCAAACGGAGTCCAAACGCAGAAACTTTTTGGAGATTTTTTGTAGACCAGAAGACACCTAGCGGGCCAAAAAAATTACCGCAGGGGATGCCCGTGGGGATCACAACCCTCCATGGCACGCCCAGGAGTCCAAGCGAGCCCAGGTGGATGTGCCCCCCATGGAGCCCGCCTGCACCGCCTCTTTGCACTGTAAATTCCCAAATATTACAAAAACCCTAGGAGAGTCGACGAAACACAATTCCAGCCGCCGGAAGTTCCAGAACCACGAGATCCAATCTAACACCATCACGGAGAGGTTCATCATCCTCATTAGTGCCTCTTCGATGATACGTGAGTAGTCCACCATAGATCTACGCGTCCGTAGGCGGTAGCTAGATGTGCTTCCTTTCTCTCTTTTGGTTCTCAATACAATGGTCTCTTGGAGAGCTATTTGATGTAACTCTTTTTGCGGTGTGTCTGTTGGCATCCGATGAACTTTGAGTTCAGTATCAGATCTATATCTATGAATATTATTTGTGTCTTCTTTTGATCTCTTCAAATCTTTGGTTTAGTTAGGCCAACTAGATCAATTTTTCTTTCCATAGGAAGAGGTGCTTTGTGATGAGTTCGATCCTCCGGTGCTCTTTCCCAGTGACAGAAGGGGCAGCAAGACATGCATGTATCGTTGCTATTAAGGATGACAAGATGGGGGCTTTTCCTAGATGAATAGATCTCATTTACATCATGTCATCATTCTTATTGCATTACTCTGTTTCACCATGAACTTAATACGCTAGATGCATGCTGGATAGCGGTTGATGTGTGGAGTAATAGTAATAGATGCAAGCAGGAGTCGGTCTACTAATCTTGGACATGATGCCTATATATTGATAATTGCCTTGGATATCGTCATAATTATTCGCTCTTCTATCAATTGCCCAATAGTAATTTGTTTACAAACCGTCTACTATTTCTCGATAGAAGCAACTAGTGAAATCTACGGCCCCGGGTCTATTCTCTATCACATTTGCTTTGACATCTATGTTTATTCATTTTTATTTTCAGATCTATTATTCTAAAAATGCAAAAAACACCTTGCTGCACTTCTTTTCATATTTTATTTTGCTTTTTATCGACAGCTATTTATCCAATTTACCACAAATTTTTCTATCTTTTTCCCACGGAGGATCAAGTCAAGTCTGCCATCAACTTGACAATTTATGACGCCGCTACCTACAAGGGATTGACAACCCCTCATAAGTGCTGGGTTGCAAGTATTTGTTTTTCGTGTGCAAGTACTATTTAAATATTGTTGCTTAGTTGTCCTACTTGATTGATACCTTAATTTCATAACTGAGGGAAATACCTACCATAGCTATACTTCATCATCCCTTCCTCTTTGGTGAAATACCGACGCAGTTTCAAGCGACATCAAAAGGAATTTCTGGCACTGTTTCCAGGGACACATCATTAGCATCTATCAGGTTCCTAATCAAAAATCTCATCTCCTTGAAATTTACATTATTTGCCATTTGCCTCTCGTTTTCATCTCCCCCACTTCACAAAAAATTGTGTTTTTACTCGATCACCATCTTTTTCGTTCATCGTTTTCTCGCCAGATCTTTCTTTTTGTTTGCGTCCTTGTTTGCGTAGTCATGATGTCTCAAGAAAAACCAAATTTTGTGATTACTCCAATATCAATAATAATGATTTTATTAGCACTCCGATTGCTCCTCCCACCACTAGTGCGGAACCTTGTGATATTAATGCCAGTTTGTTGAATCTTGTTATGAAAGATCAATTTGCTGGTACTCCTAATGAGGATGATGCGTGCCATCCAGACACATTCATAGAATTGAGTGATATGCAAAAGAAAAAAGAGGTGGACAATGATATTGTGAAATTATTTCCTTTCTCTTTGAGGGATCATGCAAAAATTTGGTTGTCCTCTTTGCCTCGCAATATTATTGATTCTTCGGATAAGTGTAAGGATGCTTTTATTACTAAGTATTTTCTACCCGCAAAAATTATTTCCCTTAGAAATCAGATCAGGAATTTAAGCAACTTGAGCATGAACATGTTGCACATTCTTGGGAAAGAATGAAATTAGTGCTAACATATTATCCTACTCATGGTTTAAATCTTTTGATGATCATACAATTTTTTTTTGCAGGATTGAATTTTCTTTCTAGAAATCTTTTAGATTCCGTCGTGGGTGGTACTTTTATGGAAATTACTTTGGGTAAAGCTACTAAATTACTTGATAATATTACGGAAAATTATTCACAATGGCATACTGAAAGAGCTCCTACGAGTAAATAAGTTAATTCGGTTGAAGAAATTTCTACTTTGAGTGAAAAAGTTGATGCTCTAATGAAATTGGTTGCTAGTAAAAGTGCTCCTATTGATCTTAATGATGTGGCTTTGTCTACTTCGATTGAGAAAAATAGTGATCCCGTAGATGTGAATTTTGTCTCACGAAACAATTTTAATAACAATGCTTATAAAGGTAATTTCAATCCTAAGCCTTTCCTGGAAATTCCTCTAATAATGATGGTAATTCCTCTAATAATAATAATAATAATAGGAACCCCTCTGATCTTGAGAATAATATTAAAGAATTTCTCAATGCTCAAAAAGTTTTGAATACTAAGATAGAAGAAAAAATGAGTATACTTGATGATATGTCTAGAAGCATTAGTAGGATTTCACATGATGTTGAAAATCTCAAGATTAAATTTTTTCCACCTAAGGTTGATATCAACTAATCAATTAAATCTTTATATGTTTCTATGGATGAAAGTTAGAAAAGAACCGCTATGCTTAGAGCTAAAAGATAATTTTTAGAAAGAGAATTTTCTACCGATTGCTTTCATAAAAATGATGAAGATCTTAAAATGATTGGTGGTTCTTCTATTGATTCCTTGTTTAGTAAAGTTAAAATTGATGATAAAGGGACTGAAGAAGAGTCAACTTTAGTTAGAAGGTGTCCCAATAATTCAGAGGGTGAAAATCTTGATGCAAAAATTACTAGAAGTGGGTTTGCAGAGGTCAAAACTTTAACTAGTGATGTGCACACTCTGTTGGATTTAAAAGATTTTAATTATTATAATTTCTCTTTGATTTATTGTATTTATTTGTTATAATCCTTGATAAATTCACCTCATGCCTATGAACAAAATAAAGCTTTTACTAAACATATCATAGATGCCAAGATGAAAGCTTTAGAATTTTTTTGGAATTAGAGATCTCAATTCCTAGTAAATTATATGATGAGTTAGAACCTACCATTAAAGTCAAGATTAAAAATTATGAGTGTTTTGCTTTATGTGATTTGGGTGATAGTGTTTCCATGATTCCGAAATCCTTATGTGATGTACTTGGTCTTACCGATATTGAAGAATGTTCTCTTAATTTGCTCTTGGAGGATTCCACTATTAATTAGCCTTTGGGAGGAATTAACGATGTTCTTATTCTTGCAAATAGGAACTATGTGCCCATAGATTTTATTGTTCTTGATATTTATTGCAATCCGTCTTGTCCTATCATACTTGGTAGACAATTTTTTACGCACTATAGGTGTCGTGATTGAATTGAAAGATGGGAATATTAAATTTCAGTTTCCACTAAGAAAGGGTATGGGACACTTCCCTAGGACAAGATTAAGACACCATATGGATCAAGCATGAGGGCATCATATGGATCTAAAACTAAAGATGACAATACTTGAAAGTATGCATTATGCCTTATTTGGAGGCAACCAAATGAATGAAATTTATTTTTGCCTTTTTCTTTCTGTTTTAGAGTGTTTGCACAATTATGATACTGTTATGATTGTGTTTTTTTTGTTTTAATTAGTTTTTGTGCCAAGTAAAGCCTTTGGGATTATGTATGGTGATACTTGATTTGATCTTGTTGGAAAATGGAAACTTTTGCGTCTAGTAAAATAATTTTAGTAAGTGATAGAAGGGTTGAAAAATTATGATTTTTTACACAAGATTCATATACAAATTTTCTACATCTACCCATTTTTTCAGAATTGTTGGAGTTAAATAAGTATGGTCGAAGTCCAGATTACTACAGACTATTCTGTTTTTAACAGATTCTATTTTTGTTGCGTTGTGTGCTTATTTTGATAAATCTATGGATTGTACCGGGGGGTATAAGCTATGGTAAAGTTGGAATACAGTGGATATAATGCACTAATAAAATATGAATGGGTTTGCAACAGTATTTATGGTGGTGATTTTCTTTATCATACTAACGAATCTCACAGGGTTTGTTTAAGTTTTGTGTGATTGAAGTTTTCAAGTTTTGAGTGATATCGTGATGGATGAAGGAATAAGGAGTGAAAAGAGCCTAATGTTGGGGATTCCCTATGGCACACCAATTTAATATCCAAGGAGAACCAAGAAACTAAGCTTGGGGATGCCCCGGAAGGCATCCCCTCTTTTTTCTAACAACCACCGGTAATTTTACCTGGAGCTATATTTTTATTCATCACATATCATGAGTTTTGCTTCGAGCATGTTGTATTATATGGGTCCTTGCTTGTCTTTCTTTTTAGTTTGTGTTATCTCACCTCATGGGACACACCTATTTGAGAGAACCAAAATTATGCTATGATTTGTTAGAATCGTCCTTTATGCTTCACTTAAATTTCTTGAGCTATGGAATTGCTCTAGTGCTTCACTTATATCTTTTTGAGCACGGTGTGCTTTAATATTTTTTTTAAAAATCCTATTGTGCTTCACTTATTTTTATTTTAGAGTGAGTAATTCTTTGAAAAAATTCTTTCTTGCTTCACATAAATTTGTTTGAGCTTATCCAAAGTAATTGCAACATATGAAATTAGTCCCAAAGTGATAGATATTCAAGAGGGATATAATAAAAAGTTTGATGAAGATCATTGGACAAAATAAACATGATATTGGTGAGTAATTATGCTTTAGTAAGATTATTGGTGTAAGGTTTGTGATTCCCTATGCAAGCACAAAAGTCAGTAGTTATGCAATGAAATTACATCCTACTTGTGGTGCATTATTAGGTCTTAGTTATGCTTAATGCTCGCTTATGTGAATTTTTGTTCCTTGGTTGGTTGCTACTCAATCTATGTGCTAGCCTTCACTTGTACTAAGTAGAGATACTACTTGTGCATCCAAAATCCTTGAACCTAGTTTTTCCATATGAGTCAACCAGACCTACCTATATGCGGTATTTCCGTGTCATTCTAAGCAAATTTGTATGTGCCATCTCTATTTTTCAAAATGTATTTCCTTTTTGTATGCTCGTACCTCTCATGAAGTGGTAGGGGTGACCAATATTTCCCATGCTAGATGTGTTATTCTCAAGATGAGTCTTTATTCACTTGTCATTGCATGAGAGTATGGTAATAGGGATTCCTAGTCCCCAAATGGAAAAGAAATTTACTTTATGTTGTCAAATAATAAACTCCTTGGAAAGTGTTTGTATGGACGATACCCGTGGATATGGCTTGTCATGGAGTGTGAAAGTATGGTGGAAAAAGGAATCAACTTTATTTATGTTTGGGAACCGCCTATGATATATCTAGCCTGGAAAGTGTTGGGAATTACTCGATCGTTTTTCATTGAAGGGAAAAGTATGCCTCTCAAAAAAAATTATCTCTCAATTTAAGCTTTGAGCTCTCGCACCTCTAAAAATCCCTACTTCCCTCTGCGAAGGGCCTATCTACTTACTTTATGCTATTTTTATTTTTATCTGAGTCTCCATCTTCTCTTATAAAGAACAAACTAGGGAGCACTATGATCATACTTGAGCATTGGATGTAGCTAATATGCCAGTGTGTTTCATGAATGGATCAATGATTGAGCATGGTGGGCTATGGATAACTTTCTTTAGTGCTGATATTTTGAAAGACATGGTTGCTTATTGATATGCTTGAGTATTGAAATCTTCATGTCAAAAAAAGACTATTGCTTTCAACCAAATAAAATTCCAAATGTCCATGCTAAAAAAGAAAAGAATATGTGATGAACATGTTAGGCAGCATTCCACATGAAAAATTCTATTTGTTAGCATTTACCTACTCGAGGACGAGTAGGAATTAAGCTTGGGGATGCCGATACGTCTCCTATGTATCTATAATTTTTGCTTGTTCCATGTTCTTAAATTATAATTCTTGGATGTTTTACCATTTAATAGCAACTTTATATCATTTTTTGGGACTAACCTATTAACATAGTGCCCAGTGCTAGTTGCTATTTTTTGCTTGTTTTTTACTTCGTAGAATATCAGTACCAAACGGAGTCAAAACGCAGTGATACTTTTTGGAGATTTTTCCTGGACCAGAAGACCCAAAAAGTACTAGAGGGGAGGTCCATGGTGAGCACAACCCACTAGGGCGCGCCCAGGGGTGTTGTGCCCCCCACGGAGCCCCCTACACTGCCTCTTCACCCTATAAATTCCCAAATATTCCAGAAACCCTAGGGGAGTTGACGAAACACAATTCCAGATGCCACAAGTTGCAGAACCATGATACCGAATCTAACACCATCATAGAGGGGTTCATTATCCTCATTGGTGCGTCTCCGATGATGCGTGAGTAGTCCACCAAAGACCTACATGTCCGTAGGCAGTAGCTAGATGGCTTCCTCTCTCTCTTGATTCTCAATACAATGGTCTCTTGGAGATCTATTTGATGTAACTCTTTTTGTAGTGTATTTGGTGGCATCCAATGAACTTTGAGTTTATGATCAGATCTATAAACATGAATGTTATTTGAGTCTTCTTTTGATCTGCTATATGCATGATTATTTATAGCCTCATATTTCTTCTTAGAATCTTTGGTTTAGTTAGGAAAACTAGATCGACTTTTCTTGCCATGGGAAGAAGTGCTTTGTGATTGGTTCGATCTGGCAATGTTCTTTCCAAGTGACAGAAGGGGCAGCAAGCCATCAATGTATCGTTGCTATTAAGGATAATAAGTTGGGGGCTATTCCTACATCAATATATCTCGTCTACATCATGCCAACGTTCTTATTGCATTACTCCATTTCTCCATGAACTTAATACAATAGATGCTTGCTGGCTAGCGGTCGATGTGTGGAGTAATAGTAGTAGATGCTAGAAGGAGGCGATCTACTAATCTTGGACGAGATGCCTATATATTGTTCATTGCCTTGGATATCGTCATAATTACTCGATCTTCTGTCAATTTCCCATCAGTAATTTGTTTACCGACCGTGTGGTATTTCTCGAGAGAAGCCACTAGTGCAATCGACGGCCCCCGTGTCTATTCTCTATCATATTTGCTTTGAGATCTATTTTTATTCTCTTTTATTTCCAGATCTATTATTCTTAAACCCAAAATACCTTACTGCACTTTTTATTTTGCATCTTTTATTTTGCATTTTGTCATAAGCTATCTATCCACTCTACCACAAATTTATCTATCTTTTTGCCGGGGAGGATCAAGTCAAGTCTCCCATCAACTTGCCAATTTCTGACGCCGTTACCTAGAAGGGATTGACAACCCCTCAAAAGCATTGCGTTACATGTATTTGTTCTTTGTGTTCAGGTACCATTTACATAGTGTTGCTTGGTTCTCCTAATGGATTGATACCTTGGTTTCATAACTGAGGGAAATACCTACCGTAGTTGTACTGCACCATCCCTTCCTCTTTGGGGAAATACCAACGTAGTTACAAGAGACATCAACGCTCTGCATTGAGCGCGAGTTGCATGTGGAGGAATCGGTGGCTGCTGTCTAGCAAAGTCATGAGGATTTAAAGAAGGAGCTGGAGGTAGCGACCTAGATTGTTGTCTGTGATTTCCTTCTTCTCTTGCCCCTGTGTCTTTCGAGCATAGTCGCATGTGGCATTTTAAATTATCCAGAATATGTAAGATAATTATTATCTGCTCCATTGTAAATTTGTCATGTATTACCCATTGCCATTGTATTATCTGTTGCTACACATGGAATTATAAATTATCCCGAATACGAGATGAAAACAAGACAAAATCACGTTCTTAGCGAGGCACGAACAAAGCAAATGCTAACCTTGAGCGGGGCCATGGGATCGCAAGCAAACACCCTCCGTCCAGGTGCTTTAACCGCATGTTGAATAGTGTCATGGCCACTATTAATGGACAAGTTGTGGGTGAGGTAGGAAACAGGTGGATGGAGGTCAAACAGCTCGCTTCCCGATGAGCATGCGAGCACGGACTGCTCGCATGTGTGCCATCGAGCATGCATGTCGGGGGAAACGACACCTACGAGATCATGAAGAATCCCTTACGCTACGGTTGGCGGGCGCGGGGCTGTCGAAAGTGCTGGTTTGAGGGATTATCTAGGCTCGGGCTGCAAGTGATGCGTAATACCATACTCCTGCTGGTTTATGTTTATCTGGTGTTCTTGGACTAGATACAAAGCATGTAGGGTCCAAAAAGTGCCAATCCTCTCTTAGTACGCCGCGGGCCTCCTTTTATAGTCAAAAGGGCTGCCATAGTGGCACACACGAGGTGGAAAGTAGTACAGTAGTTGAGTCTATGTCCTTGCACCGTAGGACAAATGCATTTAATGCACTGCCGACATGCCCTTCTTGATTTATCGTGGACGGCAAGGAACCTCGTCCCAGCTGTTGCGCCTCACCTGGCTTGGACGTGCGTCCGAACTGATGAGGCGTGTAGTGCCACGCTGGCTGGCTGGCTACTGACTAAGTGTGGTGGCATAGTCTTCACGAAGATCTGCATGCCACCACATAGGTGCTTGCTGAGTTGCCTGGAGGCCGCACGTCGCCACGGAGGTGCTCGCCTAGTTGGTGGGTTGGCAGCTGTGTGGGAACGGCATTGGAGTCATGGCACGTGTGGGCCTGGCTGCGGCCCAGCGGATGTCTTAGGCAAGGGTCTTGTCGGGGCCCTGGCAAGGGTCTTGCCGCGTCGTCGTGGGCGTCGCCAACAAGGGTCTTGCCGGGGGGTCTCTTGGGTATCCTCGGTAAGGATCTTGGCGAGGATCTTCGTCTTCTGATTCTCATCTAGTTTTGTATGTTCTTGGTCTTCACACATATCTGCATGCCACCATGAAGGCGCCTCCCGAGCATTGGTTACAATGTGGTTGAGGGCGTCGGAACTCTTAGGCCCAAGGGTGGCTGCCCTGCTAGCATTGGGCAAGTTGGTCAGGCAAGGTTCTTGCCGGGGTCGTGAAGGCTACGCCAGGCAAGGACCTTGCCGGGGGAGTTTCACCTCGCCCTTCAGTTCTTCATGCTCCTGGTCTTGAGCATGGCTCTCGTAACCTTGGCTTCTTCTGCCCCGCCAAGTGTGGCCACGGGCGTTGGGCTGCGACTGACCACGCATAAGTAAAGGGGTACAAAAAGGGAGCCCTACTTTTGTACACCGATGGGAGCCCCTGAGCCTGGGACACATATAAGCGCGGGGCGTTATTGGGCCAGGCCCAGAGCCGTGCATGGGCGCGCCCGTGGTGGAGCTTTTACTGCAGTAACTCCCTCGTTCGTTTCGCTTCCCCACGACCCGTGTTGAATGCATGATGTGTGGGTCGTACGTGGGGCGGTTGATGCACGCATGCGTCACATCATGGTAAAGAGGCGGCCCGCACCTTCCCCATAGAAAGAGGAAAATGAAGGGGTGCGGCTTATTTGCTAAGTGGACTCGAGTCGTGGCCTTCAAGGCACCCGTGCCCCACGATCATGGGGTGGAAAACGATCGCTTTACTTGTCTTCTCGATTTTGGCTTGCTCGCCACGTGTCCCCCATGTGTCGAAAATGGTAGGTGGGGGAAGCGGAGGGGGGGGGGCACGGGCCTTAAATGGCAAGGCGGGAAACCGGGTGGTCGCTGATTGGAGCAGGGAGTCGATCTCGATTCCCTGTGACCCTGGCGGCCGGGTTGGTTAAGTCGAGCGGCCGAGCCCCGGCCCCAACCCTTGATAAGAAGGGGAGGGGGATGCACCCCTCAATCTTTCATCATTTATCTCCCTCCAGCTTGGCTCCTTCCTTCCTTTTGCTATGGCGAGAGGGCACGCCGGCACTTTGATGGCGGCGACGAGGGTCTTTGCTCGACAGTGTGCCCCTCCTTCCCAAGAACTAGTGGTAGCGGAGCCGGCCGTGAGAGGAAGGGGGAGGGGTGAGGCCGAGGCCGCTGTGGCGCTCGGGGAAGAGGAGGGGGGCGATGCACCCGCCTCGCCTCCACTAGCGGCCCCTCCCCCAATGGAGGGCCACGTCGGAGACCAGCCCCGCGAGTTCGCCATCAGGCTGCACATGCCAGTGTGTCGTCATCTTTGTATCCCTACTCCGTTCGCTCGGGAAATGGAGCTCGACCCACCACAGGCTTTGAGGCTGCATATGAGGGGCTATGGGAATGGCAGCATGCAGGTCGACGTCGACTTCCCCGCCCCTCACGTTAAGTCTTCGTCGTGGATGGAAGACCTTCACTCGTGCCCATAGCTTGCCGGAGGGGCTCGTTCTCCACTTCAACTTAATGGAAAACGGCCTGCTCTCCGTCAAGGTCTTTGGGCATTTGGGAACTCACCTAAGGTGTTTCGTGGAGAGCTCCTCCGATGATGATGACTCCTCCTCCAGCGAGACTGACTAGAAGGACAGCAACGATGATGACGAGGGCATCAAGCGGGAGGACGTCGACTCCGACTGACCGCGCCGCCCTCCTCCCTCGGCCACGCGCCCTGCCGAGGGTCTTCCTCGTCAAGCTCTCCTTCGGCGCGTCCCCCCTTGCTTCCTTTTTGCCTTCACCTCCCGCACCTGGCAGGAAAAGGGCAACGACGGGGATCACGGGGCATGTATCCTTTTTAGTTTTTAAGCTTGCAGGAACTCGTTAGATTTAAACCTTGTAATCCCCTTGCTCATGTTTACATTCCGAACGAACTGTACCTTTTTGGAACGTATTAATGAAAAAATGGGTGCTTGCCGGGTTCTTTGTTCATGAGCGAGGCCCATGCCAAGGAATGAATCCTTGTTATTCCTAAGATAAACATTATCGCCCGGCAACAGGCCTTGTCGTCCCCTCACTTCATAGCACAACAATACTCACGCTCTCGGCGGAGGCAGGGGCGAAGTAGGATTAGGCCCTTCGTTTGCTCCCTTGTCACCGTAACTACAACCAAGTTCTGGCCCAGAGAATAGTTCCTGGGCACAAGAAAGGGGGAGCGCGGTGGCCCAAGAATAAACGAGGCTTCATACGTCCTAGCTCCATACGGAAATGCATAACAGGGGATAAAAGACTTATCTGAATCCGCAGCCCCCGGCAACCTTGGCTTGCCGTGGTTGAATACTTGAATCTGCAGCCCCCCGGCAATTGCTCGCCGGGGTCGAGGATGTCGATCTGTCTCCCTGGCCTTAAATGGGTTGGCAGAAACGCCTGTGCAGCTTGCGAACCAAAGAAAGGACTCGAAAAGACGGAAAGACACACACCCGACCTCTATGCTAGGGGTTATTTGCCACTGAGCACTATCAACCCTACCAAAGAGGGAGACTTAACCTTGCAGGCATGCTAAAACTTAGGGCACCAGTGCTTCATTTATTTATGCTCAGGGTGTGCGCCTGGCTCTGTATAAAGGGTTACATGCCTTGTCGGCAAGGCTTGTACAAAAGGTGGTTTGCCGGGAGCCCGACAACCGCGCCTCATGGGTAAAACTTACGGAGATGTTTGATGTTCCATGAGTTGCTCACTGGGATACCATCTTCGGTCTCCAGGCGGACTGCGCCAGGCCTGGTGACTTGTATTACCCGATAAGAGCCTTCCCACTTTGGCATCAACTTGTTGGAATTGTTGGCCGACTGAAGGCGCCGAAGAACAAGGTCACCTTTCTCAAGACTTTGGGCATGAACCTTGCGGCTATGGTAGTGGCGCAAGGCTTGCTGGTAGCGTGCAGCTCGCACAGCCGCCCGAAGACGATCTTCCTCAAGGAGCGTCGTGTCATCTTGCCACAACAGCTCTTGCTCAAGCTCGTCATAAGCGAGCACTCGAGGTGACTCATATGTGAGTTCCATGGGGAGAACTGCTTCTGCCCCATATACCAGGGCAAAGGGTGTCTGGGCGGTGGCTTGATTTGGCGTCATTCTGATCGACCAAAGAACTGCGGGAACTCATCAATCCAGTGCCTTCCATACTTGTGCAGCTTGTCAAAAGTCTTTGTCCCCAGGCCTCGCAGTACTTCAGCATTCGCCCTCTCCGCCTGGCTGTTGCTCCATGGGTGTGCCACTGAAGCGAAACAGACCTTGCTACCGAGGTCCTGGATGTATTGCATGAAGGTGCGGCTTGTGAACTGCATGCCGTTGTCGGTGATGACCCTGTTTGGCACACCAAAATGGCAAACTAGCCCCTTGAAGAACTTGATGGCCGACTGTGCTGTCACCTTCCTCACTGCTTCCACTTCGGGCCACTTTGTGAACTTGTTGATCGCGACATACAAGTACTCAAAGCCCCAGACAGCACGGGGGAAAGGGCCCAGTATGTCGAGCCCCCACACCGAGATTGGCCAGGAAAGAGGGATTGTTTGAAGGGCTTGAGCTGGTTGATGAAGCTTCTTCGGGTGGAATTGACATGTTTCACACTAGGTTACTAGCGTAGCTGCATCATGGATGGTTGTGGGCCAGAAGAACCTCGCCGGAATGCCTTGCCGGCAAGGGCCCTTGACCCTATGTGGGAGCCACATACACCTCCATGTATCTCCTCCAACAGCTTTAGTCCGTCCTCATGAGGAATGCACTTCAGCCTCCTTCTGTACAGGGTATCATCCACAAACTGGTACATGTTGGATCGAGGGGCTACTTTCTCTGCTTCTTCCCGTTCCTCGGGGAGCTCTCCTGTTTGGAGGAAACAGACGGTGGGCTGCGCCCATGCTGGAGCGTGGGGCTCGATGGCAAGGACCAAAGGCACATCTCTGGCCGCAGGGGCAGCTACCTCTACGGTCAGGGCCTCGGGCCCTGTCGGAGGTAGTTGCCCTCGGCAAGCTTGGGCTACCAGGCAACCTTCTTGCCGACCGCTCTTGGGAGCTCGGCGGGGAGGTACTTGACGGGGCTTGTCTTCCTTCGCTTGTTCTTCCCTGCTGATGGCTCAACGGATGGCTGAGTTAATTGAAGTACAAACGTACCTGGTTCCACAGGCAACTTGAGGGCAGCGCGTTTCGACAAGTCATAGGCAACGCCGTTCTCCTCTTGGGGAAGATGCTCTGCTTGTAGGCATTCGAAATGTTCTTCCAACTTCCTCACCTCATTCATGTAGGCCTCCATCAGCGGGCTCTGGTAATCCTTGTTAACTTGCTCGACGACGAGTTGCGAATCACCCCTGATGATGAGCTTCTTGATTCCGAGGTCCGCCGCGATCCTGAGTCTGGCAATCAACCCCTCGTATTACACCTTATCGTTCGTAGATTTTTCCTGGGGAAAGTGCATCTGGATTATGTACTTCAGGTGCTCTCCGTTGGGTGCGACAAGTAGCATGCCAGCACCAGCACCTTGGAGTGAGAAAGCTTCGTCAAAGTACATAATCCACTCACTGCTCGACTCCTTGTCGCGAAGGGTGGTCTCTTGAATCTCCTCGTCTGGCATTGCGGTCCACTCTGCTATGAACTCTGCCAAAGCTCAGGTCTTGATTGTTGAAGTACTTTCAAACATGGGCCCAAAGCTCGATAGCTCCGATGCCCACTCCACAATCCTCCATGTCGCATCTTGGTTGTGCAAAATCCGTTGCAAAGGGAGGCGGGTGGCGACGGTGATCTCGTGCTCTTGGAAATAGTGGCGCAACTTTCTCGAGGCCATGAGGAGGCCGAAAGCAGCTTCTGCATTCTAGAATATCTTGACCTAGCCCCCTGCAAGAGGGAACTGACAGAATACACTGGGTGCTACACCATCTTCTTTTTTTTTTCCCACTTTGCCCATCCGCTGAGACTCTGCCTCGCCGGTACCGGGCCTTGCCGGGGGTTCTGGTTTGCCAGCGTCAGGCTCTGCCGGGGGGACCCCGGCCCGCCATCCGACGGCTCTGCTGCAACTGCTGCTTCTCCCTCAAGTTCCCTCTGCGCCACCAGTGCAGCATTGACCACTTGATTCATTGCTGCTAAGTACAGCAGCAATGGCTACCGTGGTGTAGGCGTGACTAGTATGGGCGTGGAGGAGAGGTACCTCTTCAAATCTTGAAGTGCTTCCTCTGCCTCCAGAGTCCATTTTACTGGACCCACCATTTTCGAAACTTTGAAAAAGGGGAGGGCACGCTCAGCAGATTTGGAGATGAACCTACTCAGGGCAGCAACGCAGCTGGCGAACCTACGAACGTCTTTGACCTGTTTTGGTGCCTTAATCTGCTCGATCGCCTTGATCTTGTCCGGATTTACTTCCATTCAGTGTTGACACATGAAGAACCCAAGAAGTTTGCCGGAGGGGACGCCAAACATGCACTTCTCTGGGTTCAGCTGGAGGTTGATCTTGCACAGATTTGCGAATGTTTCTTCTAAATCTTGCACAAGCGTGGCCCTGTCCCTGGTTTTAACGACTATGTCATCCAAATAAGCTTCCATATTTCTATGTAGTTGGGGCTCAAAACCAAACTGGACCACTCGGGCAAATGTTGAACCAGCGCTCTTCAACCCAAAAGGCATTCGTACAAAACAGTACGTCCCACATGGGGTGAAGAATGCGGTCTTCTCTTCGTCTTCCTTCATCATGATGATCTGGTGGTATCCTGAATAGGCATCGAGGAATGATAGCAAGTCACACCCGACAGTGGAGTCTACAATCTAGTCAATGTGTGGCAGAGGGAAAGGATCCTTTGGACAAGCCCTATTAATGTCTGTGTAGTCAATACACAGCCTCCACTTCCCATTCTCCTTACGCACCACCACCGGATTGGCCAACCACGTGGGGTGGAGTACTTCTCTTACCAGGCCTTCCACGTCCAACTTCCTAATCTCTTCAATGATGAACTCTTGTCGCTCCAAAGCTTGGTTCTTGACGTTCTGCTTGACGGGCCGCGTGTGAGGATAGACAACAAGATGGTGCTCAATCACCTCCCTGGTAACGAGCCCACAGGAAGGCGACGAGCACGCTTTCCTATTTGCTGTCAAGGGTGGAGCTTATAGTGAAAGCCTTGCCCGTGCCGTCCTCCATGACGGACACCTTCTTGGTTTCTGGTGGTGCAGCCTTGGACTTCTTGCTCTTTTTGGTTGAGCTCTCCGGCACGTCCTCAACGGGAGTACAACACTCTGAAGAGGGGAGCTTGCCGGAGTGGTGCAAGAGGTCTTGCCGGCCTTCTTCCTTCCCAGGGCTTCGGTGGCGGGAGCAACTGCCCTGGCAGTAGTTGCTACAAATGCCTCTCGGTAGAGTTGGTCGGCGCAGATGAGAGCATCTTTCTTGTCAGAGGTGACGTTAATGATGGTCAGCGGCCCCGGCATCTTCAATGTGTTGTAGGCGTAGTGCGACGCCGCCATGAACTTGGCCAGCGCCGGCGGCCAAGGATCCCGTTGTACGGCAGGGGGATCTCGGCAACATCAAAAATGATCTTCTCTGTCCTATAGTTCAGCTCGCCCCCGAACATAACGGGTAACGTGATTTTACCTTTTGGCTGACTCCTTCCCGGGTTGACCCCTTGGAACATGCCCGTCTCCTCGAGATCTCCATCAGGAATCTATAGCTTCTTGATCACAACGGGCGAGATCAAGTTCAGACCGGCCCCACCGTCAACCAGCACTTTGGTCACCTTGACATTGCGTATTGTTGGTGAAACCAACAATGGAAAACACCCGACCACAGTTGTGCGATCAGGGTGATCCTTGGTGTCAAAAACGATGGGAGTGCGGGACCACTTCAGTGGCTTCTGGGCATCGAACGATGGCTCCACTGCTGTGGCCTCATGCGCCCACTACTTCAGCTGGCGATGTGAGGTGTGCAATGAGGCACCACCATCGACACATGGCCTCTGTAGCCTTCTGGAACTCGTACTCACCGGACTCGTCGTCCTCGTCGCGATCATCATCTGCCACTTTCTTCTCGCGACCCTGAGCGGGCTTCTCTTGTTGGTTATATTTGCCGCGGCGACCCCCTTGGCCGCCACGCTTCTTGCCGGGCCCCTCGGCACCATCCTGACCCTTCTCCTTGTCTCTCCTTTCATATTCAGCCTTCTTCTTTTCTGCCAGCAGCTCAACCTACCAGCAGTTCTAGAGGCGGTGGATCTTGTAGTACTGCTTTTCGGAGCCTCCTGGCTTGCCGGCGGCCGCCAGGGCCAAACAGGCGGCACACCCGGCAACCTCCTTGTCAGGGTCGTCAGCCTTGGCCTTTTTGGTGGCGCCGGGCTCGCCGGATCCCTCAACGACAAGCACAGTCTTGCCCCTTACGTTTCCTGTTGCGGTGCCGACCCTTCTTTGTCTGGGCGGTGGGGTCTTCGTCTTTGGAGTCGGTTTCCCCACCGGCATCTTTGCTGGGGTGCTTCCTCCCCTCTTCAGCTCAAGCACATCTATCGCCTAGAACATAAAGTTTGGCCACAGCTTTGACTTTGTTCATCACCAACTCTTCACGCATCTTGTGGTTGTGCACATTCTGATGGAATGCGCTGATGACAGCGGCGGGATGAACATCTGGGATGTTGTACCGCACCCGGCTGAACCTCTGTATGTACTAGTGCAAGTTTTCACCTTCTTTCTGGGGGATGATATGCAAATCGCATGCCTGGCCATGAGCTTGGTGGCCTCTAGTGAAGGCGCCAACAAAATCATGACACAAATCCAACCAAGAAGAAATGGAATCCACTGGCAAGTGCATCAACCACGACATGATGTTGGGTTTGGATGCCAACGGGAAGTAATTGGCAAGCACCTTGACATGATGTTGGGTTTGGCTTGCATCGCGATGGGTGGGTCTTGCCGTTGTACTTCTCGCCAACATCGGGCTTGAACGTGTGGTGGGAGGGCCACTGGAACTGCCGCAACTCCCGGGTAAAGGCTGGACAAACCACCTCGTAAGGCAGGTCGTTGGGGCCCCTCGGCGCCGGGTGGTCCATAGTAGGCCCCACGCGCCGATCTGACTGATGGCACGTCTCCCGTCGTCGTTCGACGGTAGTTCGAACATCTTCCTGGGCCCGTTCCCAAAGGACTTGACGTTGGTCGCAGCAGGTTTGCAAGTCGGCTGACGCGGTAGAAACGTTGTCCACGACGTCGCCTGACGGGTCGATGGCTGCTGTCATGACCGTGAGGGGGCGGGGAGTGCACCATGGTCGCAGCGTCTTTGGTCCCCCCATCGCCGGCATGCACCGGCTCGGCAGGACGCCAACGCGAGGGCCCTGTTGGGAGTGGCTCATCTTTGTTGGCGAAGCTGACAAGGCTTTGAATGGTGGCCCTCCACTCGTCGAGCTTCTCCGCAGCAGGAGAGAAGTCGAGGAGCAGCTGCACGCGCGCCAGCGCTTCTACCGGCGTAGGCGGTGGTGAGATCTTCGTAGACCGTGACGCGTCTGACTTCTAACCGCGTTAGAAGGGGCTCTGTCATGGTCTCGCGGTCGCACGCCGCCTGCACTGGCGTCCGAGCGCGCACGCCGGCCTCGTTCATCCTACGAGGGGCGCACATGGCTCTTTCCGCGGTGGTGCCCGGGGGCTCCGGCCTCGCGGTGTTGCCCATTGCGCACGGCCTGGGAAGGGCGCGGCGCGGGTGCCAGCTGGGGTGCCGTAGAGGCTGCCGTGCTGCCCGTGTGTAGCACGGCCCTGCCCCCGAACCCAGTGGCATGTAGCTTGTCATCTCGGATTCGGATGACGCTGCTCGCCTGGCTCCCATCGCTAGAATGTCATGGATGCTCGCGGGCCACGTCTTCGGCTCCATCCATGGCCACCCATCCGCCTGCTCGCGCTGCCGCGGATGGGTCGGCCCTAGACGAGCCGATTGCTGTGATGCCCTTTCTCTTGGGGGCCATGGTGATGATGAAGTCGGTGTGCTAACCTTCAAACCAGATTTTCACAGCTTGCACCCCCCTACCCGGCGCGCCAAAGATGTCGGGGGAAATGACACCTACGGGATCACGAAGAATCCCTTTTGCTCAGATGGCGGGCGTGGTGCTGTGGACAGAGCGAGTTTGAGGGATCAACATAGGGGGGTTATCCAAGTTCGGGCGGCAAGTGATGCGTAATACCCTACTCCTGCTAGTTTATGTTTATCTTGTGTTCTTGGACTAGCTACAAAGAGTGTAGGGTCCAAAAAGTCCCAATCCTCTATCAGTATGCTGTGCGCCTCCTTTTATGGTCAAATGGGGCTGCCACAGTGGCACACAGGAGGTGGAAAGTTGTACATTAGTTGAGTCTATGTCCTGGCACCGTAGGACAAACGCGTTTAATGCGCTGCCGACGTGCCCTTCTTGCTTTATTGGGGACGGCAACGAAGCTCGTCCCAGCTGTCACCGACTCTCATGGCTTCGACGCGCGTCCGAACTGACAAGGCATGTAGTGCCACGCTGGCTGGCTGCTCAGTTGGTGCAGTTGCAGAGTCTTCATGAAGATTTGCATGCCACCACGCAGGTGCTTGCTGAGTTGGCCTGAATGCCGCACGTCACCACGCAGGTGCTCGCCTAGTTGGTGGGCTGGCAGCTGTGTGCTAACGACGGCGGATGTCTTCGGTAAGGGTTTTGCCGCGTGATACGTCTCCAACGTATCTATAATTTTTTATTGCTCCTTGCTATATTATCTACTGGTTTGGACATTATTGGGGTTTATTATCCACTTTTATATTATTTTTGGGACTAACCTATTAACCGGAGGCCCAGCCCAGAATTGTTGTTTTTACCTATTTTAGGGTTTCAAAGAAAAGGAATATCAAACGGAGTCCAAATGGAATGAAACCTTCGGGAACGTGATTTTCTCATCGAATACAACTCAAGAGACTTGGACCCTACTTCAAGACACGTAACAGGTGGCCACGAGGTAGGGGGACGCGCCAACCCCCCCTCCCCCAGGCGCACCCTCCACCCTCGTGCCCCCTGTTGCTCCACGGACGTACTTCTTCCTCCTATATATACTCGCGTGCCCCCAAACGATCAGATACGGAGCCAAAACCCCAATTCCACCGCCGTAACTTTCTGTATCCACGAGATCCCATCTTGGGGCCTGTTCCGGAGCTCCGCCGGAGGGGGCATCGATCACGGAGGGCTCCTTCATTAACACCATAGCCCTCCGATGAAGTGTGAGTAGTTTACCTCAGAACTACGGGTCCATAGTTAGTAGCTAGATGGCTTCTTCTCTCTTTTTGGATATCAATACAATGTTCTCCCCCTCTCTTGTGGAGATCAATTCAATGTAATCTTCTTTTTGCGGTGAGTTTGTTGAGGCCGATGAATTGTGGGTTTATGACCAAGTCTATCTATGAATAATATTTGAATCTTCTCTGAATTCTTTTATGTATGATTGGTTATCTTTGCAAGTCTGTTCGAACTATCAGTTTGGTTTGGCCTACTAGATTGATCTTTCTTGCAATGGGAGAAGTGCTTAGCCTTGGGTTCAATCTTGCCGTGTCCTTTCCTGGTGACAGTAAGGGCAGCAAGGCACGTATTCTATTATTGCCATCGAGGATAACAGATGGGATTTTCTTCATATTGCATGAGTCTATCCCTCTACATCATGTCATCTTGCTTAAGGCGTTACTCGGTTTTTAACTTAATACTCTAGATGCATGTTGGATAGCGGTCGATGTGTGGAGTAATAGTAGTAGATGGAGGCAGGAGTCGGTCTACTTGTCTCGGACGTGATGCCTATATACATGATCATACCTAGATATTCTCATAACTATGCTCAATTTTGTCAATTGCTCAACTGTAAATTGTTCACCCACCGTAGAATACTTATGCTCTTGAGAGAAGCCACTAGTGAAACCTATGGCCCCGGGGTCTATCTTTATCATATCAATCTCCTACTACTTAGTTATTTACTTTGCATCTTTATCATAAAAATACCCAAAAATATTATCTTATCATATCTATCAGATCTCACTCTCGTAAGTGGCCCTATGGGGAATGACAACCCCTATTTGCGTTGGTTGCGAGGATTTATTTGTCTTGTGCAGGTGCGAGGGACTCGCGCGTAGCCTCCTACTGGATTGATACCTTGGTTCTCAAAAACTGAGGGAAATACTTACACTACTTTGCTGCATCATCCCTTCCTCTTCGGGGAAAACCAATGTAGTGCTAAAAGAGGTAGCAAGATGGATTTCTGGCGCCGTTGCTGGGGAGGTCTACCCAAAAGTAAACATACCAAGTACCCATCACATACCCTTATCTCCCGCATTACATTATTTGCCATTTGCCTCTCGTTTTCCTCTCCCCCACTTCACCCTTGCCGTTTTATTTGCCCTCTCTCTCTCTATCCTCCCTCTATTTGCCTCTTTTTGCCCGCTTGCTTTTTTGTGCTTGTGTGTTAGTTTGCTTGCTTGTCACGATGGCTCAAGATAATACTAAATTGTGTGACTTCACCAATACTAACAACAATGATTTTATTAGCAGACCACTTGCTCCTCTTATCGATGCTGAATCTTGTGAAATTAATGCTGCTTTGCTGAATCTTGTTATGAAAGATCCGTTCTCCGGCCTTCCTCGTGAAGATGCCGCTACCCATCTAAATAGCTTCGTTGATTTGTGTGACATGCAAAAGAAGAAAGATGTGGATAATGATATTGTTAAATTGAAGCTATTTCCTTGTTCGCTTAGAGATCATGCTAAAGCTTGGTTTTCGTCTTTGTCTAAAAATAGTATTGATTCATGGAACAAGTGCAAAGATGCTTTTATCTCTAAGTATTTTCCTCCTGCTAAGATCATCTCTCTTAGAAATGATATTATGAACTTTAAGCAACTTGATCATGAACATGTTGCACAAGCTTGGGAGAGAATGAAATTAATGATACGTAATTGCCCTACTCATGGTTTAAATTTATGGATGATTATACAAATTTTTTATGCCGGATTGAATTTTGCTTCTAGAAATATTTTAGATTCAGCCGCGAGAGGCACTTTTATGGAAATCACTTTAGGAGAAGCTACTAAACTCCTAGATAATGTTATGGTTAATTATTCTCAATGGCATACTGAAAGATCTACTAATAAAAAGGTGCATGCGAGAGAAGAAATTAATGTTTTGAGTGGAAAGATGGATGAACTAATGAAATTATTTGCTAATAAGAGTGTTTCTTCTGATCCTAATGATATGCCCTTGTCTACTTTGATTGAGAATAATAATGAATCTATGGATGTGAATTTTGTTGGTAGGAACAATTTTGGGAATAACGCATATAGAGGAAATTTCAACCCTAGGCCTTATCATAGTAATCCCTCTAATAATTATGGTAATTCCTACAACAATTCTTATGGAAATTATAATAAGATGCCCTCTGATTTTGAATCTAATATTAAATAATTTATTACTTCGCAAAAGAATTTTAATGCTATAATTGAAGAAAAATTGCTTAAGATTGATGATTTTGCTAGGAACGTTGATAGAATTGCTTTTGATGTGGATTCTTTGAAACTTAGATCTATTCCACCTAAGCGTGATATCAAAGAGTCTCTCAAAGCCATGAGAATTTCCATTGATGAGTGCAAAGAAAGAACCGCTAGGATGCGTGCTAAGAAAGATGCCTTTTCTCGGTGTCAAAACCGGTGGATCTCGGGTAGGGGGTCCCGAACTGTGCGTCTAGGCCGGATGGTAACAGGAGGCAGGGGACACGATGTTTTACCTAGGTTCGGGCCCTTTTGATGGAGGTAAAACCCTACGTCCTGCTTGATTAATATTGATGATATGGGTAGTACAAGAGTAGATCTACCACGAGATCAGAGAGGCTAAACCCTAGAAGCTAGCCTATGGTATGATTGTATGTTATGGTTGTTGTCCTACGGACTAAAACCCTTCGGTTTATATAGACAACGGAGAGGGTTAGGGTTACACTAGGTCGGTTACATAGGAGGAGATATCCATATCCGTACTGCCTAGCTTGCCTTCCACGCCAAGTAGAGTCCCATCCGGACACGAGACGGAGTCTTCAATCTTGCATATTCATAGTCTAACAGTCCGGCCAATGGAGATTGTCCGGTTGTCCGGAGACCCCCTAATCCAGGACTACCTCAGTAGCCCCTGAACCAGGCTTCAATGACGATGAGTCCGGTGCGCAGTATTGTCTTCGGCATTGCAAGGCAGGTTCCTTCTCCGAATACACCGCAAAAGAATATGAATACGAGGACAATGTCCGACCCTGCAAAATAAGTTCCACATTCCACCGTAGAGAGAATAATATTTTCACAGATCTAATTTGCTGGCTTGTTTTGGCAGCATGACGTTACTTCATGGCCCGGTGATTATTCGAACCGTTTCTTTTAACCAGCCCCGCACATAACGAGAGGCAGTTTTTTGACACGTCTCGTCAAAGCAGAGATCGTGCCCCCTTATTACGGGATTCTCATCAATACGGGCGTGGGTAACACAACCGCGCCATCAATTGCTGCGCTTGGGGAATAAGAGAGTTTTACCAGGCAAGTGGGGGCGCTTAGTTTCGTCCGCCCATATAAAGGGATAAGGATTCACCTTTCTATCCACGCCTTCTTCCCCCTTACCCATCCATTTTCGCACACTCGAGCTCTAGCGCCAAAGTCCGCACTTCCCACCTCGAACTTCTCCAATCATGTCCAGAGCGGGAGGCAAGTGGATGGTCTCCTCCGTCGCGGAGGGAGACATCAAGAAACTGAGGAGAGCCGGATACCTGCCCGACGACATCGCACACCGGCTCCCAGATGAGGGGCAGCTCATCCCCACCGCCAGGCCCCATCAGAGGGTAGTATTCCTCACCCATTTCCTCCGTGGACTGGGGTTCCCTCTCCATCCCTTTGTCCGGGGGCTCATGTTTTATTATGGCCTGGATTTCCATGATCTGGCCCCGAACTTTAAGTCCCACTTCGGCTTATGGCTGAAGACCTTCAATGTCAAGCCGAAGGTGGTGGGCGGCCGCCAGGCGGAGTGCGGAGGCGCCATGGTGGGAAAGATGCCCAACATAACATGGCTCGAGGGCTCCTTTGTGGAAACCATAAAGGGGTGGCAATCGGGGTGGTTCTATATCACCAAGCCGCGCGACCCTGCATGGGCAACGGCCCCCGAGTTCCGATCCGGCATCCCCACGTGGCTCACCTCCTGGAAAGAGAAGGGCCTGTCCTGGGGTAGTTGGAAAGAGCTGACCGGACTCCAAACATGTATTCAAAACATGGTGGGCAAGAAGCTCAAGCTTGCCAACATAGTCCAAGTTATGCTCATCCGCCGGATACTCCCGTGCCAACAACGGGAGTTCAACTTGTGGGAGTTCAATCCGGCGCAGCACCGAACTGTGAACACGCTCTTTGACACAACTCATGAAGAGGCCTGGAGGGTGCTGTTCAAAAGGGTCGAGGTCCCCCCCAATTACTTAGGATCGCGGATTCAGCGCGAAGCGCCAAGCCAGTGCGGTAAGCTGTTTTACCTTTCACGGGATAATTATTTTTATATAGATTGACTCTATGCGGGAACTAAACTCCCGTACCTTTGACAGGACTGGCAGAAGATGGCCGGATAGATCGACTGTCCGGCTCCTTTGCCCGAAGGCCCCGCAGACGCTCTTCTGGCGAAGATGCTGACTCCGGCCCCTTATAAGGTGCCGGAGAAGACCAAGAAGGCCAAGGGAACCCGAAAGAGTTCCCGACGCTAGGCGTCATCGGACTCACCGTCCGATGGCTCTGCGGCGCTCTCTTCCCCCAAAGACGAGGAAGAAGAATAAGAAGATGCTCCCCCACCGACTGGGGGAGACAAGAAAAGGAAGGCCGCCCCAACCGGGGAGGACAGAGGGTCCAAGAAGGGAAGGACTCTCCTTCCGGACAGTTCCACCACCGCCGACGAAGGCGAAGGCGAGTGGTTGCCCAGGGTCAAGCCCCCGGGGAGATCGTAAGTATTCGGATACCAGAGTAACTCCTAGGATTCCTTTGTCGCACTGCTTTCTCTAACGCCGAACGCAATTATGCAGGCCGCCACGAGCCAGTATTGATGTATCATCGGACGGCTGCTTGGGCTTGTCGGACATGGATAGCGATCCAGTCCCGACCGCCACCTCCCCTCATCCTGCCGACGGCACTGAGGTGTTGTCTCAACAGGCACCGGATCGAGGTGAGACAGTCCTGGAGGCGCCTCAAGGCGACCTTCTAGACTCCGGGAGCCGCAGGGACGGGGCCCCCGAGAGCTCCGAGTTCGGCCCTCAGCCGAACACCGTGCCGGACCCTCCAGCGGCCTCCTTCTAAGAGGGGCAAGACGACTGTGCCGGTGACCTCTGTCCATCCAGAGGCACCAGACAATCTGCTGGAAGCGCTTCACAGCGCTTCCATCGACGAGGAGCACCGCACTATCATGAGTGCGGTGATCCAGAAGGTTCAGTCCGCAAAGAGCGGATTGACTGAAGCCTGTGCCAGCCTTCTAACAGGCTTTGAGGTAAGTGTTTTAAAATGTAGTAGAAATATTACCGCATAGATAGTAGCCCCTGATGCTTTGTTCGGTGTTCACAAAGAAAAGTAGAACAGAGGATCAAATAATTTCGCGGGAGTCTAATATAAGTATGTCAATATGCGTATGCAGGCTTCGCTGCTGGCGTCCGCCGCACTGACTGCGGAGGTCGCCGTACTGAAGTAGGACCTCGAGGGGTCCAGGAAAGAGCTCGGCCTTGCCAAGAGGCAGCTCGAGGAGAACAAGGGTTAGTAATACCCTGTCTTATGTATATATATATATATATATATAAGAGGACGCGATTGCAAAATGATAGGATCATCGTATGTTTGCCAGGGGCCACGACCGAGGTGGCAACCCTGAAGCAAGCGCTAACCAAGGCCGAAGATACAGCGGCCAAGGAGCGCATCGAGCGAGAGAAGCACGAGGCTCGGGTGGGCGAGGTGAAGCAAGAGCTCCAGGCTCTTGTGGTGAAGCACGAGGCGTTGGAGCTTGACTCCAATACGCGGGAGTCTGAGCTTATGGCCCTCGAGAGTGTAAAAAGTGCCAAGGCCGAAGCCCAAAAGGCCCTCCAAGAGAGCGGTGGGTAAGGGTTTCTATATGCAAAGCAAGCATGTAAAAGTAAATTACTGATTACTTACCCGGATCCGGTGCTCTTCAGGAGCATTCGCAGATTTGCCCCGCAGTGCGTCCGATGCCGCACAATTTTACCAGGCCGAGGACGGAAGCTCGACGGAGAAGCTGTTCTGGTCTGAGTATGCTGAGGCCGAACATCCGGTGCCAATGAGCGACCAGCTGAAGAAGATGGTCGAGCTACATAAGGCTGCCGATCAAGCCATGAAGAGCTTTATAGTCTGGTTGTGGCCTGGCGACGCCCTTCCGAACAGCTTCTTTGGCCTGGTGAGGCGGCTCGTGGATGTCTGCCCGCGGCTGGAGGTCGTCAAGCGATCTGTCTACATTGAAAGTGCACGCCGGGCTTTCACCCGCGTGACATTGCAGTGGGTCAAGCTAGACGCCGTGAAGCTGATCAAGGAGGGGCCGCCAGAGGGCAAGGAGCACCGCCACCCCGAGATGTACTACGAGGATGTTCTGTCGGGCGCCCGTCTCATCGCGGACGAGTGTTCAAAAGATGTAATATTTGAATGAGACTTGCTCGTTTGATCCTGTATGATGAAAACTTGGTTCATATGCGCTATGCAACACTTTTGTGAATTTAAAATATTACCTTCTGTTTGGCCGTTTATCCAATCTGAGAGATGGCTAGTCCTCAGCTTCTGCCCCCATGCCACGAGTGCTGGGGTGTTCGGGATAAACCTGAGCACTCTTGTTCCCTTATTTGGGTCCTACGAGGGAGGTGCTCAGCACAACGAACAAGGAAAACGGACTATTAATGCTTTATCACTCTCACTTAGCCATAGAATTCTATAATTTTAAATTTCGGCGACGCCCCGGGTATTCGGAAGGCCGAATTCGGGGCGCGATATACGCCTATAAGCCGGACAGGGCCGGCCCCTCGCCCTAAGCGGCATAAGTCTTTAGGGACTCGAAAAACCTCGCCGAACAGTGACCAGTCTCTCGCCTTACCATGACAGTCAGTTTTAGCTTTCTCTACTAAGGTGCTGAACCCAGCAGAACCGGGGCACAATCGCAGTACTTCTCCTAGCGCTACCTTAGCCGATAGAGCGGAATGTAAGGTACCAAAACATAGGAGCAGGGCAAACCCAACATTTGACCAAAGACATGATTCGGAGCTAATGCATATAATGCTATAAGTTCGGGGTGCCGCACTTGTAAAAGTGTTCGGACTTTTCACGCCGCATTGTGGGGTACGTAAGCCCCTGGTGTATTGGCCGTACCAAGAGAGTACGGTTGCAAGGCATCATTAACGAACACACACACACACACACACACACACACACACACATATATATATATAGCAAGAATGCAATAATAGTCATAATGTCATGCATTGTTTATTAAAAAATTGTGTTTAAAGTAGAGTGATACAGATAGTGTGATAAGAAAAGAGTAGGACCATGTCCCTTCCAAGGGCGAGCTGAGGAATGATATTAAATCGAATTTTTTGCTCGTTACTGTAATCAACCTGGGAGTTCCGTGGTATAACGTAGCTGTCTGCCTCCTTGGTTGCTGCATCATGTGCTCGGCAATAGTGCTGCCGGACAGTGTTTCCAGAGATTAAGGTCCTGAAAGAAAAAAAGAAAAATAACCAAACGGGAAGCCCCTAGTGCGGTATTTTTAATGTGTAATTATGTACGTGCGACATGAATATCGCCGTTGGCCTGGGATTGGGGTTGCCGCCGTATTCCTATGCGAGCTCAGATCGCGCCAGGTGGTCTATTTGCCGATTGCCCCGAGCACGCTTGAAGGTGTCCGAGCTTTGAAGCGCCAAACTGGTTGATTGCCTTGAGAGGCTGCTTTGCGCTTCTGCTGCGAGGGCCGCGGTGTGCTCCTCTATTCGGAGAGAGCGCTCTGTGTTTCCATTGACTGTAATAACTCCGCGAGGTCCTGGCATCTTGATCTTGAGGTATGCATAATGTGGTACCGCATTGAATCTAGCAAATGCGGTTCGCCCGAGCAACGCGTGATAACCACTGCGGAACGGGACTATATCGAAGATTAACTCTTCGCTTCAGAAGTTATCCGGGGATCCGAAGACCACTTCTAGTGTAATTGAGCCTGTGCAATGGGCCTCTACGCCTGGAATGACGCCCTTAAAGGTCGTTTTGGTGGGTTTGATCCTTGAGGGGTCTATACCCATTTTGCACACTGTGTCCTGATAAAGCAGGTTCAGGCTGCTGCCGCCGTCCATAAGGACTCGAGTGAGGTGAAATCCGTCGATGATTGGCTCTAGGACCGGTGCGGCAAATCCGCCATGACGGATACTAGTGGGGTGGTCCCTGCGATCGAAGGTGATCGGACAGGAGGACCTAGGGTTGGACTTTGAGGCGACTGGCTCCAACGCATATACGTCCCTGAGCGCATGCTTCCGGTCCCTCTTGGGGATGTGGGTTGCGTATATCATGTTCACCGTCCGCACTTGCGGGGGAAACCTCTTCTGTCCTCTAGTGTGCGGCTGCCGGGGCTCCTCCTTGTCATTTCTATGCGGCCCCTTGTCCTTGTTTTTGGCAATTAACTTGCCGGCCTGCTTGAACACCCAACAATCCCTGTTGGTGTGATTGGCTGGCTTGTCTGGGGTGCCATGTATTTGAGACGAGTGATCGAGTATACGGTCCAAGCTGGATGGACCCGGCGTACTTTGTTTGAATGGCTTTTTCCGCTAACCGGGTTTAGACCCTTTGAATCCGGCATTGACTACCGTATCCTCAGTATTTTCACTGTTAATGTGGTGCTTCTGCTTGTTGCGACGTGACCTGCTATTGCTGTCCTTGGTATTTGAGGTACCATGGTTCTTTGATATGTTATTACTGTGAGCCAGCCAGCTGTCTTCTCCCGCACAAAAGCGGGTCATGAGCGTCGTGAGAGCTGCCATAGATTTCGGCTTTTCCTGACCAAGGTGCCGGGCTAGCCACTCGTCTCGGATGTTGTGCTTGAAAGCTGCTAAGGCCTCCGCATTCGGCCAGTCAACGATTTGATTTTTCTTTGTAAGGAACCAAGTCCAGAATTGCCTGGCCGACTCTTCTGGCTGCTGAATTATGTGGCTTAAATCATCGGCGTCTGGTGGTCGCACATAATTGCCCTAAAAGTTGTCGAGGAATGCGGCTTCCATCTCTTCCCAACAGCTAATGGAGTCCGCTGGCAAGCTATTAAGCCAATGCCATGCTTGTACCTTGAGCTATAGTGGGAGGTATTTGATGGCGTGTAAGTCATCGCCGCGGGCCATGTGGATGTGGAGGAGGAAGTCCTCAATCCATACCGCGGGATCTGTTGTGCCGTCATCTGATTCAATATTTACAGGTTTGAAACCTTCTGGGAATTGATGTTCCATTACTTCGTCTGTGAAGCAGAAGGGGTGTGCTGCACCTCTCTATTGGGCTATATCACGACGCAGCTCGAATCAGTCTTGCCCGCTGTGTTCGGCCCGGCCGGATTTGCTTTTACTGTATCGGGCGTGACGTTTGTTGTCTCGCAGAGTGGTGCACCCTCGTGATCCGTAGATCGATTTTGAATGCTTTTCCTTGTCCTCCAATATGTCTCGCGGGTCTGGCGTATCTCGCCATGCCTTTTTATTTGAATGGCGTTGGGGTGGAGGCTGAGCTTTTGGCTGGAATGCCTCTCTATCGCGGCCATGAGGTGGCCGATCAGCCGTATCATACGCTTCTTCCTCCAGTTGGGGTACTAACCCGTGCCTTGGGTAACTCTTGGAGGGGCGCTCAAGTTTATATTCCTCGGCCGCTAGGACTTTAGTCCATTTGTCAGCTAGCAGATCTTGATCAACTTGAATCTGCTGCTGCTTTTTCTTCAGGCTATTTGCCGTGGCCATAAGCCGACGCTTGAAGCGCTCTTGTTCGATGGGATCCTCTGGTACGACGAATTCATCGTCGCCGAGGCTTGCCTCGTCTTCGGAGGGGGGCATGTGATTGTCATCCTCCTCCTCTCGGTCTGCCGCTCTCTCAGGAGAGCTGGCTCCTCCATCCTCCTACTCTAAATCTTGCTGGAGGGATTTGTTGTTTTCTTCGGCACTATCCGGAGTGTTATTATCTCATGTGCCGGTATCACCACTTTTGCTTTGGCGGGACTTAGAGCGGCTCCGCTAACGTCCGTGTTTGGGTTGCTTCTTGGAGGGGTCATCCTCCGCTATCCCGTCGCCATTGCCTTCTTTGGGTGTATCCACCATGTATATGTCATATGACGAGGTGGCTTTCCAGTGCCCTATAGATGCTAGTTCATGTTCGTCTCCTACATCATCGTCCATACCGTCGATGTCTTCGGAGTCGAAGTCGAGCATGTCGGTTAAATCATCGACAGTGGCTACGAAGTGGGTGGTGGGTGGGCGTCGAATTTCTTCATCATCCGCATCCCAATCCTGTTGGCCATAATCCGGCCAAGGGCTCTCCTGACAAAGAGAGAGACCTTAGTGATTTCAGAATGTCACCGAAGGGCGAGTGCTGAAAGATATCCGCGGCGGTGAATTCCATGACCGGTGCCCAATCGGATTCGATTGCCAGGGGCGCGGATGGTTCGGATTCAGAAAAAGAGTCCGACACCTTGGAGTCACGGGCTGCGCAGAGGATTATGCTGGTGTTGGCTCGATCGCCGTTGAGACTACAGCCCCTGAGGTGGTGTCTAACCACCGGTCCTCGATTGGCGCAGTTGGCTCCGAGCTAAGGATCGGAGCTGATGCGGGCGCGGCCTCTGGGGTACTGTTCGGCGGCAGAGCTAGGTCACACCCATCGCGACAGTGCGGCGCGCCCGGCTGTGGCTCGAATCCGTTGAAGATCAAGTCTCCGCGGATGTCGGCCGTGTAGTTCAAACTTCCAAATCTGACCTGATGGCTAGGGGCATAGCTTTCAATCTGCTCCAGATGGCCAAGCGAATTAGCCCGAGGTGCAAAGCCGCCGAATACGAAGAACTGTCCGGGGAGAAAAGTCTCACCCTGGAGCGCATCGCTATCGATGATAGTAGGAGCCATCAAGCCTAACGGCGATGACACAGAGGAACTCTCAATGAAAGCACCAATGTCGGTGTCAAAACCGGCGGATCTCGGGTAGGGGGGTCCCGAACTGTGCGTCTAGGCCGGATGGTAACAGGAGGCAGGGGACACGATGTTTTACCCAGGTTCGGGCCCTCTTGATGGAGGTAAAACCCTACGTCCTGCTTGATTAATATTGATGATATGGGTAGTACAAGAGTAGAGCTACCACGAGATCAAAGAGGCTAAACCCTAGAAGCTAGCCTATGGTATGATTGTATGTTATGGTTGTTGTCCTACGGACTAAAACCCTTCGGTTTATATAGACACCGGAGAGGGTTAGGGTTACACAAGGTCGGTTACAAAGGAGGAGATATCCATATTCGTGCTGCCTAGCTTGCCTTCCACGCCAAGTAGAGTCCCATCCGGACATGAGATGAAGTCTTCAATCTTGTATCATCATAGTCTAACAGTCCGGCCAATGGAGATAGTCCGGCTGTCCGGAGACCCCCTAATCCAGGACTCCCTCACCTTTATAAAAGCGTCTTCTTCTAGTTCCTATGAAAATAATGATGAAGATCTAAAAGTTATTGATGTGTCCCCTATTAAATCTTCGTTTTGCAATATGAATGTTGATAATGATGGGACTGAATATGATCCACCTTTACGTAGAAGGCTTTCCAAGAATTCTGAATCTTTTGATCTTGATGCTAAATTTGATAAAAGTGGGATTGAAGAAATTAAAACCCTAGATGTTGCTAAACCGACTATTATGGATTTCAAGGAATTTAACTATGAAAATTGCTCTTTGATTGATTGTATTTCCTTGTTGCAATCCGTGCTAAATTCTCCTCACGCTTATAGTCAAAATAAAGCGTTTACTAAACATATCGTTGATGCCTTGATGCAATCTTATGAAGAAAAACTTGAATTGGAAGTTTCTATCCCTAGAAAACTTTATGATGAGTGGGAACCAACTATTAAAATTAAAATTAAAGATCATGAATACTATGCTTTATGTGATTTGGGTGCTAGTGTTTCCACGATTCCAAAGACTTTGTGTGATTTGTTAGGTTTCCGTGATTTTGCTGATTGCTCTCTAAACTTGCACCTTGCGGATTCCACTATTAAGAAACCTATGGGAAGAATTAATGGTGTTCTTATTGTTGCAAATAGGAATTATGTGCCCATAGATTTTATCGTTCTTGACATAGATTGCAATCCTTCATGTCCTATTATTCTTGGTAGACCTTTCCTTAGAACGATTGGTGCAATTATTGATATGAAGGAAGGGAATATTAAATTCCAATTTCCATTAAGGAAAGGCATGAAACACTTCCCTAGAAATAAATTTAAATTACCATATGAATCTATTATGAGAGCCAATTATGGATTGCCTACCAAAGATGGCAATACTTAGATCTATCCTTGCTTTTGTGCCTAGCTAAGAGCGTTAAACGATAGCGCTTGTTGGGAGGCAACCCAATTTTATTTTTATTCCTTTATTTTTGCTCCTGTTTAGTAATAAATAATTTCCATTAAGGAAAGGCATGGAACACTTTCCTAGAAAGAAAATTAAATTACCTTATGAATCTATTATGAGAGCCACTTATGGATTGCCTACCAAAGATGGCAATACCTAGATCTATTCTTGCTTGTTATGCCTAGCTAAGGGCGTTAAACGATAGCGCTTGTTGGGAGGCAACCCAATTTTATTTTTATTCCTTGCTTTTTGCTCCTGTTTAGTACTCCCTCTGTAAACTAATATAAGAGTGTTTAGATTACTACTTTAGTATTCTAAACGCTCTTATATTAGTTTACGGAGGTAGTATTAAATAAATTATGTAGCCTCTGTTTTGGTTGTTTTTTGTGTTTAATTAGTGTTTGTGCCAAGTAGAACCGTTGGGAAGACTTGGGGAATGTCTTGTTCAACTTGCTGTAAAAAACAGAAGCTTTAGCGCTCACGAGAACTGCTGTAATTTTTATTTCGAAAGTCCTATTTATTTAATTCTTTTTGAAGACGATTAATAGGTAAATTCCTCACGCCCAGAAATTTATTTTAGAATTTTTGGGGTTCCAGATCTTGCGCTAGCTACAGATTACTACAGACTGTTTTGTTTTTGACAGATTCTGTTTTTCGTGTGTTGTTTGCTTATTTTTATGAATCTATGGCTAGTAAAATTGTTGATAAACCATAGAGAAGTTGGAATACAGTAGGTATAACACCCATATAAATAAGGAATGATTTCATTACAGTACCTTGAAGTGGTCTTTTGTTTTCTTTCGCTAACGGAGCTCACGAGATTTTCTACCTTAAGTTTTGTGTTGTGAAGTTTTCAAGTTTTGGGTAAAGATTTGATGGATTATGGAACAAGGAATGGCAAGAGCCTAAGCTTGGGGATGCCCCGGAAGGCATCCCCTCTTTCGTCTACTTCTATCGGTAACTTTACTTGGAGCTATATTTTTATTCGCCACATGATATGTGTTTTGCTTGGAGCGTCTTGTATTATTTGAGTCTTTGCTTGTTAGTTTACCATAGTCATCCTTATTGTACACACCTTTTGAGAGGGCCATACATGATTTGGAATTTGTTAGAATACTCTATGTGCTTCGCTTATATCTTTTGATTTATATAATTTTGCTCTAGTGCTTCACTTATATCTTTTAAGAGCACGGTGGTGGATTTGTTTTATAGAAACTATTGATCTCTCATGCTTCACTTAGATTATTTTAGAGTATTAATAGCGTGGTAATTTGCTTAAAATCCTAATATGCTTGGTATGCAAGATTAATAATAATAAAACTTTCTTATGAGTGTGTTGAATACTAAGAGAAGTTTGGTGCTTGATGATTGTTTTGAGACATGGAGGTAATAATATCAAAGTCGTGCTAGTTGGGTAGTTGTGAAATTGAGAAATACTTGTGTTGAGGTCTGCAAGTCCCGTAGCATGCACGCATGGTAAATGTTATGCAACAAATTTGAAACATGAGGTGTTATTTGATTGTCTTCCTTATGAGTGGCGGTCGAGGACGAGCGATGGTCTTTTCCTACCAATCTATCCCCCTAGGAGCATGCGCGTAGTATCAAGGTTTTTGATGACTAGTAGATTTTTTCAATAAGTATGTGAGTTCTTTATGACTAATGTTGAATCGATGGATTATACGCACTCTCACCCTTCCATCCTTGCTAGCCTCTTCGGTACCGTGCATTGCCTTTTCTCACATTGAGAGTTGGCGCAAACTTCGCCGGTGCATCCAAACCCCGTGATATGATACACTCTTTCACACATAAACCTCCTTATATCTTCCTCAAAACATCCACCATACCTACCTATTATGGCATTTCCATAACCATTCTGAGATATATTGCCATGCAACTTTCCATCATTCCGTTCATCATGACACATTCATCATTGTCATATTGCTTAGCATGGTCATGTAGTTGACATAGTATTCGTGGCAAAGCCACCATTCATAATTCTTTCATACATGTCACTCTTGGTCCATTGCATATCCTGGTACACCGCCGGAGGCATTCATATAGAGTCATCTTTGTTCTAGTATCGAGTTGTAATCATTGAGTTGTAAATAAATAGAAGTGTGATGATCATCATTTTCTAGAGCATTGTCCCAAGTGAGGAATATAAAAAAAGGCCATAAAAAGAGAAAAAGGCCCAAAAAGGAAAAAATGAGAGAAAAAGAGAGAAGGGACAATGTTACTATCCTTTGCCACACTTGTCCTTCAAAATAGCTCCATGATCTCCATAGTAGAGAGTCTCTCATGTTATGACTTTCATATACTAGTGGGAATTTTTCATTATAGAACTTGGCTTGTATATTCCAACAATGGGCCTCCTCAAGTGCCCTAGGTCTTCATGAGCAAGAAAGTTGGATGCACACCCACTAGTTTCTTTTGTTGAGCTTTCATACATTTATAGCTCTAGTGCATCCGTTGCATGGCAATCCCTACTCCTTGCATTAACATCAATCGGTGGGCATCTCCATAGCCCATTGATTAGCCTCGTTGATGTGATACTTCCTCCTTTTTTGTCTTCTCCACATAACCCCCCTCATTATATTCTATTCCACCTATAGTGCTATGTCCATGGCTCGCGCTCATATATTGCGTGTAAGTTTATAGGTTTGAGATTACTAAAGTATGAAACAATTGCTTGGCTTGTCATCAGGGTTGTGCATGATGATAGCATTCTTGTGTGACGAAAATGAAACATGACTAAACCATATGATTTTGTAGGGATTAACTTTCTTTGGCCATGTTATTTTGAGAAGACATAATTGCTTAGTTAGTATGCTTGAACTGTTATCATTTTCATGTCAATATGAACTTTTGTCTTGAATCTTTCGGATCTGAATATTAATACCACAATTAAGAAGAATTACATTAAAATTATGCCAAGTAGCACCCCGCAGCAAAAATTCTGTTTTTATCATTTACCTACTCGAGGACGAGCAGGAATTAAGCTTGGGGATGCTTGATACGTCTCCAACGTATCTATAATTTTTTATTGCTCCATGCTATATTATCTACTGTTTTGGACATTATTGGGCTTTATTATCCACTTTTATATTATTTTTGGGACTAACCTATTAATTGGAGGCCCAACCCCGAATTGCTATATTTTGCCTGTTTTAGGGTTTCGAAGAAAAGGAATATCAAACGGAGTCCAAACGGAATGAAACCTTCGGGAACGTGATTTTCTCATCGAATACAACTCAGGAGACCTGGATCCTATGTCAAGACACATAACAGGAGGCCACGAGGTAGGGGGAGCGCGCCTACCCCCCCCCCCCCAGGCGCGCCCTCCACCCTCGTGGGCCTCCTGTTGCTCCACCGACGTACTTCTTCCTTGTATACATACCCATGTACCCCCAAACGATCAGATACGGAGCCAAAATCCTAATTCCACCTCCGTAAATTTCTGTATCCACGAGATCCCATCTTGGGGCCTGTTCCGGAGCTCCGCCGGAGGGGGCATCGATCATGGAGGGCTTCTTCATCAACACCATAGCCCCTCCGATGAAGTGTGAGTAGTTTACCTCAGACCTATTGGTCCATAGTTAGTAGCTAGATGGCTTCTTCTCTATTTTTGGATCTCAATACAATGTTCTCCCCCTCTCTTGTGAAGATCTATTCGATGTAATCTTCTTTTTGCGGTGAGTTTGTTGAGACCGATGAATTGTGGGTTTATGATCAAGTCTATCTATGAATAATATTTGAATCTTCTCTGTTTCTTTTATGTATGATTGGTTATCTTTGCAAGTCTCTTCGAATTATCAATTTGGTTTGGCCTACTAGATTGATCTTTCTTGCAATGGGAGAAGTGCTTAGCTTTGGGTTCAATCTTGCGGTGTCCTTTCCCGGTGACAGTAAGGGCAACAAGGCACATAGTGTATTGTTGCCATCGAGGATAACAAGATGGGGTTTTCTTCATATTGCATGAGTCTATTCCTCTACATCATGTCATCTTGCTTAAGGTGTTACTCTATTTTTAACATAATACTCTAGATGCATGCTGGATAGCGGTCGATGAGTGGAGTAATAGTAGTAGATGCAGGCAGGAGTCGGTCTACTTGTCTTGGACATGATGCCTATATACATGATCATACCTAGATATTCTCATAACTATGCTCAATTTTGTCAATTGCTCAACAGTATTTTGTTCACCCACCGTAGAATGCTTATGCTCTCGAGAGAAGCCACTAGTGAAACCTATGGCCCCGGGTCTATCTTTATCATATCAATCTCCTACTACTTAGTTATTTACTTTGCCATTTACTTTGCCTTTATTTTACTTTGCATCTTTGTCATAAAAATACCCATATCTCACTCTCGTAAGTGGCCCTATAGGGATTGACAACCCCTATTTGCATTGGTTGCGAGTATTTATTTGTTTTGTTCAGGTGCGAGGGACTCACGCGTAGCCTCCTACTGGATTGATACCTTGGTTCTCAAAAACTAAGGGAAATACTTAAGCTACTTTCCTGCATCATCCCTTCCTCTTCGGGGAAAATCAACGCAGTGCTAAAAGAGGTAGCACTGCGGCGTCGTGGGCATCCCCTACAAGGGTCTTGCCGAGGGGTCTCGTGGGTATCCTCGGCAAGGATCCTGCCGAGGATCTTCGTCTTATGATTCTCATCTAGTCTTGTATGTTCTCGGTCTTCACACAGATCTTCATACCACCAAGGAGGCGCCTCCCGAGCTTTGGTTCCAATGTAGTTGAGGGCGTCGGAACTCTCAGGCCCAAGGGTGGCAGCCCTGCTGGCATTGGGCAAGTTGCCCTGGCAAGGTTCTTGCCAGGGCTGTGAAGGCCGCGCCTGGCAAGGACCTTGCCGGGGGAGTTTCACCTCGCCGCTCAGTTCTTCCTGCTCCTGGTCTTGAGCACAGCTTTTGTAACCATGGCTTCTTTTGCCCCGCCATGCGTGGCCACGAGCGTGGGGCTGCGACTGCCGGCACACAAGTAAAGGGGTACAAAAAGGGACCCCAACTTTTGTACACCGACAATGCGTGGTGGACAGGTCACACAAGTCCCGTCGAGCCTCTATGGCGGACTGCTTGCACACGTCCCGTCGAGCCTGCATGGTAGACTTCTCACGCTCGTCTCGTCTAATCAAACTCCTGAACGCACGCCATCGACTATGGTTAAATTTTGGCACAAAATACAAAGGGGACCAATGAACGAGGACTGAGGTAGTACTCTCCAATGAAAATAGGGATGCATGGACGCACTTAAATGGTTACAAAAAGACACACGGTTCAAAAATACAATTGTTTGCGATAATAACGTGTCAGTTATTCGTTCCAAAAGGGCTACGTTGGCTATTAATGTGTGCGCCTTGTCTAAAATTGGATGATTTTTTACCAAAGGCATATATGTGCCATGTCATGAAAGCATGCCAAGTTTCATGATTTTTGGGTGAGTTTAGGATTTACGAGAATTTAAAAACCAAGATTCTCAATGTTTCAGTCCGAGCCATGATGCCAAGGTGTTTGGAATTCATTAACATTCCTTGAATGGGACCTAAACATGCACCCAACGACACATGTACAATTTTTCAACCCATTTTGGTGCACTTGAGCATATGCTTGTAGTTCAAATGTGAATTAGGAACATAAATGCCTAGAAAACTCAATTCATGTATAAAAAGGCCAAAGGAACCCTGAATAATTTCAAATTTCAGCATGAATCTTTTGTTATTCATGTTGCATGTCGAAAAAAGACAAGGTGACAAGAGGGAGCGATTATTGTTTCTCCCACTATGGGGGGCACGTTCCGTGCGAAACCATGAGACTTCTTGAGAGAAGCTCCAGTTTGGATGAGGCTTGTAATAAAGCTTGCCCCAATTGGACAACATTTTTACCACGACATATATGTGCCATGTCATGACAGCATGCCAGGTTTCATGATTTTCTGGTGAGTTTTGGATTTACGGGGATCTAAAAACCTAGATTCCCAATGGTCGTGGCTGAGCCAGGACGCCGAGACGGTTGTAATTCATTCCCATTCCTTGCATGAGACCTAAACATGCACCAAGGACACATGTACGATTTTCAAGCCATTTTGGTGCACTGGAGCATGTATTTGTCGTTTAGATTTGAATTATGGACATTAAATGCCTAGAAAACTCAATTAGTGTATAAAAAGGCCAAATGAAACCTGAATAATTTCAAATTTTAGCACGAATCTCCTGTTGTTCCATGTTGCCTGTAGAAAAAATACAAGGCGAGAAGAGGTGGCGATTATCATTTCACCCACCAGGGGGCACGTTCCCTATCGGAACCATGTGGGTTCCTGCGAGAAGCTCCAGTTTGTAAGAGGCTTTTAATAAAGCTTTCCCCAAATTGTACCATTTTTTACCACGACATATATGTGCGATGTCATGACACCATGCCAGGTTTCATGATTTTTGGGTGAGTTTTGGATCTACGGGGATTTTAAAACCTAGATTCTCAATGTTTGAGGCCGAGCCAGGACACTGAGACGGTTATAATTCATTCCCATTCCTTGCATGGGACCTAAACATGCACCCAAGGACACATGTACAATTTTTCTAGCCATTTTGGTGCACTAGAGCATGTACTTGTCGTTTATTCAAATTATGGACATTAAATGCCTAGAAAACTCAATTAATGTATAAAAAGACCAAACGATGCCGGTGCAACAAACCTTGGCGTGTGTTGCCTGGACCGTACACAGACACAAGGGGCAAGGCTGCGGCAACAAGATAAGACCAAGATGAAGAGATAGCTCTTTGAGAAATCAAAGGGCGGATCAAGAAGACCAAGACAAGACAAAAGAGCAAGTCATATCGATGCCTCACGAATGACAAGTCCCAAGATTTCCCCACAGGCTTGCCGGGGCTGCCAAGGGCGAGGCGCCTCGCCAAGACTCTATCGCTCCACCGCACGCCGACGCAAGTCACTTATTAGTGCGGTGTCAAGCCCCCAAGTGATTATGTGGCTATCATTTGGCAAGTGCAGCCATTTGGGAAGAAGATTCACCATACATGACACCCGTCGGAAGGCGTGTCACACGGGCAGACAAGAGGGTGGTCGAGCGGCGTAGCAGGCTTGCCAGGCTTCATCCTCAATGTGACACCTAGCAGTGCATTTAATGCACTTTGTCCTAACTTCCAGAGTTAGGTATGATAACACAGTTGGCAGTCTAATCAGTGTATAATGAATGATTTGCCATTTTGGTAAACCCTTATCCTATAAAAGGATGGCCATGGCGACCTAGAATAGGATTCGGACCCTTGTACACTCTTATGCGCATAGCGGCTCTCCCCGAGGCGACCATGCCGGGGTTGATCGCTGCTGGTTCACCACGGTCCTCCATCCAATCCACCAAAGCAGGAGTAGGTTTTTATGCTTCGCAGCAGCCCAAACCTGGGTAAAAACCAACCGCTTTACCATTGCCGTGCTACACTATGGTCTCCGCTCTTTGTGCAACGTGCCATTCCCCCATGCCGAACCACAAAGGGGCCGATGGCCCCATAGGTGATCATATTCTGCCACGACATCCTTGGCGCGCTAGGAATGGGGGAAGCACTTGCTCGAAACCGAGGTCGTAAACAGCACATCAATCTTCATCATCATCTTCCTCATCGACGGCTTCATCATCCATTGCGCCCAAGAAAAAATCCGGTGCCACAGCTCACCCTTCCACCTCAAAGGCCCCGTCGCATGCAGCGACCGATACTGTGGGGGCGCCGGTGGCGTCGGGGGATGCGGACGCCGTGCAGAATGTGACTGGCGTGGGCTGCTCCGTCACCATTCCCCTGTGACCGAAGAAGGAGCAGGAGGCGCCGGAGGAGGACAGCATCAGCAGCTCCCTACCGGCTATGCTCCACAAGATGCGGGTGGGGAGCACATTCAATCTCCGCCCCTCCACCTCACTGGCAGATGCAACCGGAACGATGGCGCCCACTCTGGCGTGAATCATAACCCCTTAGCTGCCCCTGCTGCGGGTGTGGCTATGGGGCACGCGCCTTCCCCAGCGCAAGATAACCAAGACGAAGCGCCGAACGGGGTCGTCAACCCCTGATACGTCTCCAATGTATCTACAATTTTTGATTGTTCCATGCTCTTATATTATCAATCTTGGATGCTTTATCATCATTTTATAGTCATTTTATATCATTTTTGGTACAAACTTATTGACATAGTGCCAATTACCAGTTGTTGTTTTTTCATGTTTTTTACATCGTAGAAAATCAATATCAAATGGAGTCCAAATGCCACGAAACTTTACGGAGATTTTTTTGGACCAGAAGGAACATAATGGGCCCTAGCTGTACCTGGGGGGTTGTGCCCAGCTCGGGTGTCCCCCGGACCACCTCTTTTCTCTATAAATACCCCAATATTCCCAAAACCCTAGGGGAATCGACGAAATATTCATTTAGCCTTCGCATAGTCCAGAACCACCAGATCAAATCTAGACACCATCTCAGATGGGCTTCACCACCTCCATTTGTGCCTCTCTGATGATGCGTGAGTAGTTCTTTGTAGACCTTCGGGTCCGTAGTTAGTAGCTAGATGGCTTCCTCACTCTCTCTTTATTCTCAATACAATGGTCTCTTGGAGATCCGTATCATGTAACTCTTTTGCGGTGTGTTTGTTGGGATCCGATGAACTTTGAGTTTATGATCAGATCTATCTTTTTATATCCATGAAAGTATTTGCGTTTCTTTGATCTCCTTTATGCATGATTGCTTATAGCCTCGTTTTTCTTCATCGATATTTGAGTTTTATTTGGCCAACTTGATTAATTTATCTTGCAAGGGGAAGAGGTGCTTGCGGGATTCCTGGATTAGGGGGTCCCCGGGCGTCCGGGCTATGTGACATGGGCCAGAATAGGGGCCGTTAAGAAACAAGAAAGAAGGCTTCCCCTCGTGTCCGGATGGGACTCTCCTTGGCGTGGAAGGCATGCTTGGCGTTCGGAAATGAAGATTCCTTTCTCTGTAAACCAATTCTGTACAACCCTATGCCCTCCGGTGTCTATATAAACCGGAGGGTTTAGTCCCTAGGGGCAATCACGATCATACATGCTAGACATCTAGGGTTTAGCCATTACGGTCTCCTGGTAGATCAACTCTTGTAACCCATATACTCATCAAAGTCAATAAAGCAGGAAGTACGGTATTACCTCCATCAAGAGGGCCCGAACCTGGGTAATCATCGTGTCCCCTGCCTCATGTTACCTTTGATCCTCAGACGCGCAGTTCGGGACCCCCTACCCGAGATCGACCGGTTTTAACACTGACATTGTTGCTTTGATTGTGATATCATCTGTGTTGTCGACAATAGATTCGATGGCTCGCTCAATTACCTACAACGATGCCGTTTCGGAGGAGACTTTCCTCCCCGGCCAAATCTTTGTATTCTGCGGCTTCGCACTACGTGCCAACTCGATTCGCCACCTTGAGCAGATCGACAGCTACGCCCCTGGTAATTAGATTAGTTTCGGGAACCTAAACTACGTCGCTAATATCTGAGGAGACTTGATCTTTGAAGGATTCACAGCCCCGACCGCCGCTCCGGCCTTAGATCCAGAGTGGACCACTGGGTCTGAAGACGGGAATTTAGATCCCGCTGGACTCCCTGCAATTATGGAACTCCCCCTGTCTCTAAAGTGCCGGACTCTCCCTCGAACTTTAAATCCCAACTCTCGAGGTCCGCAACAAGCGAGCGCGGCCAGGAGGACCTCACCCCAGTCGGCTCGCCGAACTCTCGCTTCTCTGTCCAAACCTCGCTCCTAAACGAGGCTCTGGACTTAATGCGATCCCTCGCCATTATAGAGGAATCGCTTCTGAATTATGCCCAGCCTTGGCTAAGGGTTGAGAGCAGGGAATTTTATGTCCCACCCACCACTCGCTTCATAGCCACTGTTGAAGATCTAACCTACATGCTGGACTATGCCTCCGAAGACATCGATGGTATGGATGACGATGCCAAAGAAATCAAGGCCAAAACCTTCTGTTTACCGGACGTTGGACAGCTACCTCCACATACAACCTATATATGGTGGATACACCCAAAGAGGATGACGATGACAGCAAGAAGGATCCGGTTGAGGACAAGCCTGCCGAAGTCCTTCCAAAGCGTCGACATCAGCGGTGCCACTCAAAATCGCGTCGCAAGAAAGATAGTAACACTGGCACCGAAGACAATAACACTCCGGAGAACGCCGAAGACCCCGAAGCCCCTGTCGAGCCAACATCCGAATAGGATGATTGGAAGGATGGGCATGTTAACCCCGATGATCCAATCAGGAATGAAGACTCAGAAGATTGTAACTACCTACCGATCTCTGAAGAGGATGTGAGCCTTGGCGACGAAGACTTTATGGTGCTAGAGGAACCCCTCGAGCAAGAGCACTTTAAGCGCAGGCTAATAGCAACTGCAAGAAGCCTGAAAAAGAAGCAGCAACATGTTCAAGCTAATCAGGATTTACTCAATGACGGGTGGACTAATGTCCTGGCAGCCGAGGAATATGGCCTCGAACGCCCCAACTAAGATTTATCCGAAGCTCAAGCTACTACCTCAATTCAACAACGAGGACTTTGAGACCATACCGCCAAAGCATAAAACTGCTGACGAGCCCGACCGCCCACCACGTGGACAGGATAGACCGGCTACTCATACCGAACACCAGCCCGTGCCACCCCACCATCGGGGCAAGGAGGCAACATCCCCGGGCTATACCTACGACTTATGCATGGACCTGGACAGTAGAGCCGGTCTAATAAGATCAATCTATGCATCGAGGGGCGTGCTCCAACGTGCGAGGACAACCATCAGATCTGGCGTGATAGACACAACCTCACATGGGCCGAAAACCGCATACGGCCTTCGTCCGAACTACCGCGCAATATCGCCCGATACAGAGGCATCGCACACCCCCCATGCTTCACTAATGAAGTAATGGAACATCAGTTCCCAGAAGGGCTTAAACTCGTCAACATTGAATCATAAGATGGTATGATAGAACCTGAACTATGGATCGAAGACTTTCTTCTCCATATCCACATGGCACGCGATGATGATCTCCATGCCATCAAATACCTCCTGCTCAAATTAACGGGACCATCTCGGCACTGGCTAAACATCCTCCCAGAGAACTCTATCAGCAACTGGGAAGACATGGAAAATGCCTTTAGAGACAACTTACAAGGTACCTATGTTTGGCCTCCACACACCGATGACCTTAGCCACATAGTCCAGCAACCCAGAGAATCAGCCCTGAAACTCTGGACCAAGTTCTTAATTAAATAGAACCAAATTGTGGATTGTCCGGATGCCGAAGCCCTCGCAGCCTTTAAGCACAGCGTCCGAGACGAGTGGCTCGCCCGACACCTTGGCCAAGAAAAGAGAAAGCCCATGGAAGCCCTTACCGCACTTATGACCTGCTTTTGTGCGGGAGAAGATAGCCTGCTAGCTCGTCGAAGCAATAGCACGAGAGACACTGGCACCTCCAAAGCCAAGGATGGCAATGGCAAGCCACGACGCAACAAGCACAAACGTCGAAACAAGAACCAAGATGCCGAAGAAACAACGAGTAATGCCAGAATCAGTGGCTCTAAACCCGGTCAGCGGAAGAAGACATTCAAAGGAAACAGAGATGGTCCATCTAGCTTGGACAGAATACTCGATCGGCCTTGCCAGATTCATGGCACCCCCGATAACCCTGCCAATCACACCAACATAAATTTTTGGGTCTTCAAATAGGCCGGCAAGATCAACGCTGAACACAAGGGGAAAGGGCCGCCCAGCGAGGACGACAATGAAGAGCCTCGCCTATAGAACACAGAGGGACAGAAGAATCCCCCCCCCCCCCGAGGTCAAAATAGTGAACATGATCTATGTCACTCATATCCCCAAGCGCGCGTTAGGGACATCTATGCCTTAGAGCCAGTCGCCCCAAAATTTAATCCATGGTCAGCCCGCCCGATCACCTTCGATTGCAGAGACCATCTGACCAGTATCATGGGGGTTCGGATGCATTGGTCCTCGATCCAATTATTGATGGATTCCACCTCACGGAGTCCTCATGGACGGCGGCAGCAGTCTCAATCTGCTTTATCAGGACACTGTCCGTAAAATGGGCATTGATCCATCAAGAAGCAAGCCCACTAAAACCACCTTTAAAGGGGTAATACCCGGCGTAGAGGCCTCCTGCACAGGATCCATAACGATGGAATTCGTATTCGGTTCACCGGATAACTTCCGAAGCGAAGACCTAATCTTCGACATCGTCCCGTTCCGCAGTGGCTATAATGCACTACTCAGACGAACCGCTTTCGCCCGTTTCTATGTAGTCCCGCACTATGCCTATCTAAAGCTCAAGATGCCTGGACCACGTGGTGTTATAATGGTCAATGGAAACATGGAGCGCTCCCTCCGTACAGAGGAGCATAACGCGGCCCTCGCGGCCGAGCTACAGGGTGGCCTCGCTAGGCCGAAAACTACATTGGCAGTTAAGCCCCGGGACACTGTTAAAAGAGTCCGTTCTACCTCGCAGAATGACAGTCCGGCTCATCTAGAGCTAGATTAGCAATTCGGCCTCCGCCAAAACCCCAGCATGACAGTGCATATGTACCACGCACACATAACTACGCGTTAAAAATACCATGGGCAAGGATGGAGGCATGCTAAACATAGGGTCCACGATACGGCTAGACCCTATCCGGACCTACATATTGCTCCACTGTCACGCCCAATATGTGACTCTATCCTAAAGGAACTCAAAGGTCCAACCAAGGATAGAACCGCATATCGGAGACGCCTTTGCAAGGTGGATATCATTACATGGTACCATTACATAATAGATGGGGATACATACAAAAGACATACAATGCCACACGAATACATCAGCATCATACATGAGAACAACATCCGACTACGGATGAAACACAAACAAAAACTCAAACGACATCCACCCTGCTAGCCCAGGCTGCCGACCAGGAACCTAACCCAAGATCGACGAAGAAGAAAAAGAACTCAAAGACAAGAAAACATCGCTCACCTGTACCTGCAACTGTTGGTGTAGTAATCTGTCAGCCACGAGGACTCAGCAATCCCATTACCATGGGAATGAAGACTAACAAAGCTTAATGGGCAGGAAAGGGGTAAGGTGGTGAGGTTGCAGCAGCGATTAAGCAAAGCATGGTGGCTAACTTACGAGTACAAGGGTAAGATGAGAAACTACGCAAATGGTCGCAAACTAGTAAAGATCAATAAGTGATCCTGAACTACTTATGTTCAAACATAACCCAACTGCGTTCTCCTCCCGAACATCCCCGAAAAGAGATAGTCACGGCTACGCACGCGGTTGGTGTATCGTAATTGAGTTTACTCCAAGTCCTCTACAACTGGATATTAACAAATTCCCATCTGCCACATAACCGCGGAAATAACTCTCAAAATTTTAAACCCTGCAGGGGTGTCCCAAATTAGCCCATGACAAGGTCACGACCTGCGGAGACAATCCTCCATCGCGGGACCCTCCGATCAAACTCGGAATCCCGGTGCACAAGACATTTCGACAACGGTAAAACAAGTCCAACAAGACCTCCCGATGCACCGACCTAGCCTGATAGGAGTTACGCGTATCTCATTCTCAGGGTACACTGGATGGCACAAGCTATGAGCAAAACCAGCCCTCGAGTTTCCCCAAGGTAGCCCCATAGGCTGCCCGTTTGGGACCAACACCATGAGCATTGGCCTCCCTGCTATGTAGAAACATCCTCGGGTTCATGATGCCCTATGCCAATTTGTTATTTAGTTCAAGTATTATTATGGCAAATGCTAAAACCAATGTTGGGCCTTGCTAGAAGAGTTTTATTCGAAGTGAACTATCAAGAGGGCCCCATAATCCTCATCGTGTTAGGGACGCAATATCAAGGAAAATAACAACGGTATGACGGAAACTAGGGCCGCAAGAGTGTAACAAAACACCAGGCAAAAAGTTGAGCGTTCCACTGTTTACCAAGTATATATGTGCATTAATTAAACAAGAGATATTGAGATATCCGATGATATCCATGTCCCAACATGGAACAACCTGCAATTGCACCTGCAACTATCAACGCTATAAGAGGGGCTGAGAAAAGCGTTAACATAGCCAAACAACGGTTTTCTAGGAACGATGAAAAAGTTAGATGCTATCATGGAGATTTGGGAGGCTTGATAAACAAGTGGTAGGTAGCGCGACATAGCGATAGCATCTAGACAACTAGCATAGCAAAGATAGTAGTGAGATCCAAGGTGACGGTCATCTTTCCTGTAATCCCGCTAGGAAGAAGGAGTCCATGAAGAAGACGATCCCACATAGTCGAACGAATCATCACAATCGCAACAAAACAGGAACTATCGAGAAGCAGCACAACCAGAAATAAGCAAACAACATGGTAAACACACAACACATAAACATGGCATGATGCTCAACCAAGTATGAGGCATGACAAGTCTATATAATGCTAGTCATGGCAAGAGATGATGCATACAAGAACAACACAACATAGCAAGTTTAAATGAGGCCTGGAACAACATATAACTATTCTGGTAAGTCCTCATATGCAAATTTCGAAATTGGTACTGCTCTGAATAACACATTATGTTGAAGTGGTTAAACAGCAAGTTAAAGTGCACCAAGATGATCTACGCGGTTTACTAGTCAAGATACATATAAAGTCCGTTTAATTCGGAGCTACGGCCTAGAAGATATGAGAAAAACAAGTTAAACATGGAATTGATGAAAAATGCAAGCAAAACAACATCACAAACACTCCAAAACATGGATGCAACAAGGCATGATGAAACTACATGCAAAACCAACCAAGTTTCTTATAGAGCATGCTCAAAACGGAGCAACGGTTCAACACATACACTCAATAGAAGTTTCAAACACAATCTGCCCATAACAGCAACTAATCACTTTGCAATCAAGGAAACAACATGCTACAGGAATCATATGGACACAAACTAGATATGCACTTCAACTACAGACAACATGCATCAAATAACGTTAAGGTTCAGGTCCATAGGCATCAAGATTAATCCAAGATGATCAATGCAAAAAGCAACTTGATAACACGGATTATGACTTAGTGAAAAATAAGGCATATGCATGAGCAGAGATAACATGTTTACATGTTGGAGGCATGAAACAATGAGGCTACGATGCAATATCATGGCAAACAAAAGCATGGCATTAATGTATAGGTTAAACATGGCAAAACATGATTACTAAGCATCTCCATATGAGCCCTAGATGAATGGCAATCAACATGACAAGATGCAACATGACATAAGCTGATTCTTAGTCTTAGAAGAAATCTGGGAATTCAAAACAATAACATTATGATACTGACTTAGGAGGCACATAACAGCAAGCATAGCAACTTTAATAAATATGCAAAATACAAGGACATGTAGTAGACATGATATACTTCAACTTAGTCCATGGGCACAAGTTCATATGATGCATGGAGTAATCACTAAGATGCTTGCAATAAGGAACACATTGCTAACAGGATGACAGATTTATCATGATGGAAACTTGAGAGCAAGAAAGAGACAATCTACAACAAGTTATATGGCAACCAACGAAATGGCATCAAAGTGTACATAACAAAGAGCAAATAACATCAAGGCATCATAACCATAAGACTTATGGACTAGTGGGGACCATAAAGACAAGTTTGAATGTTGTAAAAGTTTCAGCAAGTGTAAAATAGTAACATCAGCATAGCATGTTTGCAACCTTGGAATAGAGGTCATATGAAGCCCAAGATTATCCAACTTGGCATGTGTACAAAGTTCTCATAGCATACTTAAATCATGTAATTGGAGCATCTCCAAAAGAGGCCTAAATTAACTAATAACAAGCTCACAACATGGCATCATGAAGTTAACAGAAAACTGGAACATCATTTAGGCATGTTTGTGGCAATGAAAACATATGCTAAAGGACATATATGAGACATCAAAAGGCATGGCATGAGATAGCATAACATCGACATCAAAACATGTCAACTAGGCACCTCCAGATTATGCACGGAATTGGTGGTAGCATCAAGTTAACATGGCAACATCAAGTAACAGTTATAGACTTAGCAAAAATCACTAAGTCTCGAAAAACAACAAACATCAAGTAGCAGACTTTGCAAGCTTGTGCTAGTCACCACAAGGCACATAAAAATACATGGATTGCACCACTGTAAAGATGTCATGAAGATGGTCCTAAAACATGTTGATACTACGCACAAAAGATGAACACATAAAATGCTATGAAAAAGACAAATCAGCATGTTATGACATCAGCAGTTTATATCGCTTAGCACTTTTCCAATGATGATTAAGGCATCAATATGGACAACAACATGCATGCAAATGAAACTAGCATGTAGAGCACTCATAGATGAACATTTTGATATATCATACACTCAAAATGGAGCAACATGCATGAAGTTATGCCATGATGAACAAGCACACATAATGTTGGAATCTGGGGACTTGGCAGAAATTATACCCTCCAAAAAAGTCAACTTGGGACGAGGAGATCTGGGACGGAGGGATCCGGGCGTAGGGAGGCCGTTTGGATAGGGGTGTTGGTGGATCTGATCCACCTTCCGGGTGGATCCAGCCGATGAGCTCTGGCGAGGTGGCGGCGATACGACGCGGAGCGGGGCGGAGGCGGTGGCACGCGCTGGCTATCGCGGGAGGCATGGCGAGGCGGCACAAGATGGGCGGCAGGACAGCGGCATGCGGTGCGACGGTGGCGAGCGGGAGGCGGAGCGGCGTTGAGTGGGAGGCGGAGCGGTGTGCGCGGCGGTGGTGGTCGGCGGCGAGCGGGTGCGGGAGGTGCGGGGCGGAGCGGCCCAGATGTGGCCCGGGGCGGGCCGGGCGGCGGCACGCGGGCGGAGTGGTTGGCCGAGCCACGTGGCAGCGCGGGATTGGGTGAAGAGGGGCAGCAGACATGTCCGGCGGCGGAATGGACATGTCCGGCGTGCGGAGGAGGAAGATGCTAGGGTTTGGACCCGAACTTTTGGAGGGGAGGCTTATAGGTAGAGGGAGCTAGGAGACACTACAAAAAAAGAAGCATCCATGACATTTTGGGCCTAACGAAATTTTTTTCTGTCATACTTATGACACTTCTATGACGATAATTGTGACAAAACCCAGTATCATCATAGATGTGGAGGGGCACTACTTCTATGATAAAAAATCATGACAGAAAATGGGCTTTTCATCCTCGGCGGGCCGGAGACGTAGCTGCATGATATTATTTGGGTTGTCCATGATGGAAAAAACCGTGGTAGAAGCGAGGGCAAGGAAAATATCGGGGCGTTCCCAGTTACGGTGGGTGGTCGGGGCTAAGTGATGCGCGTTTCTCTCGTACACGCACGCGCATGGGTGCGAGGCATTGGGATCTAACTGAACCTGAGTGATTGCACTGCAAGCTACGCGTTACTGAACCCGAGCGATCGATCGATGTCTGTTTACTGAACCCGATCGAGCTATTCCTTCGTTACTGCTGCTAACTGAAGCTGATCAATGCTGCCTCTGGATGAATAGTGAGTGTTGCTGGGGGGGGCAGGGTTGGATGAATAGTTCCTGGTGGGGGTGGATGAACAGGACCCCGTGGTGTTGCCTATGGATGAACAGGACCCCGATCGATCGAGCCGGTTGGGGCTGGATGAACAGGACCCCGTGGAGGGCACGATGAACAGGACCACCCCGTGGAGGGCTAGATGAACAGTAGACGGTGGAGGGCTGGATGAACAGTAGCCCGTGGAGGGGTGGTTGAATAGGAGCCCGTGGAGAGGGCTGGTTGAATAGTAGTCGGTGGAGTAGCGCGCGGTGGAGGCTGAATTAACAGGAGCCCGTGGATGAACAGTCGCAGGTGGAGGCTGGAGGAGGTCGACGGTGGATGAACAGTAGCCCGTGGAGGCTGGAGGGGGTCGATGGTGCAGATGAACAGTATCCCTGGAGTCCCGTTTTGCGGTACGCCACACCCCTCCCGATGAACATGACCCCCGTTTCGATCGTAGCGCTCCAACACAAGTCTGTTTCCTCTGTTTTGCAGTACGCCACACCCCTCCCAATCAACAGGACCCCCGTTTCGACCGTAGGAGGTCTGTTTCCTCCATTTTGCGGTACGCCAGACCCCTCCCGATGAATAGGATCCCGTTTCGATCGTGGCTGGTCGAACACAAGGCCGTTTCCTCCGTTCTGTGGTACGCCAAGCCTCATTTCCATCAGCTGTTCCGTCCAAGCCCTTCCGATGAACACGGCAACGCATTCCATTCCGACCCAGCTGGTTGGCTCCCCATGAACACGACGACGACGAAGTTTCTCCGTTCTGACCCAGCCATGTACATGAGCCCTGGCCGTATGTATGCGCGAGTAGGCGTTCGAGACTCTGCCCATATGTACGTACGTGGCCTTAGTTTCTTTCTTGCACACTGGCCGCTTTATGTACATGTACATGCTATGTGCGCGCCTCTACTACGACACGTGCGCGCCTCTACATCGACTAGTATGTATGTACCGGTTCGCGACCAGAATGACAACGCTACGTACGCTTCGACCAGGTGGGTCCTGACTGTCAGGCATTTCCTTGCGTGCGAAGACGTAGCTGGTGGGTCCCAGTTGTCAGGGGGGCGAATTTTCTTTTTGTGGGGACACACTTCCTTGCGTGGGAAGATGTAGCTCGTAGGTCCCAGCAGTCAGGGGGAAATGTTTTTTTTCACGAAATACAGTTGCCCGTCTGGTGGGTCCCTGCTGTCAGGTGGAGGAATAATTATTTTGCGCGTAATAAGGAGGCACTTCCTTGCTGCGGCCGTGGACCCAGCTGTCAGCCTCTCCACGTACAGTCTACGTCCGATGGAAGTCGTTCCTTGACCACGTTGACCATGCCGCGCCGAGAGCACCAGGGTGGTGGACGACGGTGATGCCTAGGAAGGGGACCACACGGAGCCGGGGAAGACGCGACAGTGGAAGCCCGCGCGGAGAGGAGTACGAGGGTTCATTGGTTCGGCTGCGGTGTGAGCCTACCGTCGCCGCAGGACCTGGCCAGTAGTGGGAATAGTAGGGGGTGGTGAGGCCTCCGCGGCAGCACCGCAGGCCATAGGAGGCAGGAGCATGCGGCACGACCGGCGCTACTTTTGGTGGCTTGAGCAAGAACACCATAGGTTGAAGAAACACTACGGCCGTTGGAAGGACATCGTACGGTCACTAGAGCTAGCATCGTTCATATTGCTAAGTTGACAAAGAATTCCTTTCCCGTCAGCTTAGTAGGCCCACAAGTCAGCCACCCACCAAGGTGGGTCCCAACTAGCAGGGGGAGTATTCATTTTTTGGTGCGTAATAAGGAGGCAGTTCCGGTGGGTCCGAGCTGACAGTGGGAGGAACGTTTTTTTCGCGAAATCCGGTGGCCCGTCCGGTGGGTCCCAACAGTCAGGGGGGAAACATTTTTTCGCCAAATATGATGGCCCGTCCGGTGGGTCCCTGCTGTCAGGTGGAGGAATAATTATTTTCCACGTAATAAGGAGGCACTTCCTTGCGGCTGCGGTGGACCCAGCCGTCAGCCTCTCCATGTATAGTACTCTTCCGATGGAAGTCGTTCCTTGACCACGTTGACCACGCCACAACGAGAGCACCAGGGTGGTGGACGACGGCGAGGCCTAGGAAGGGGACGACGTGGAGCCGGGGAAGACGCGACAGTGGATGCCCACACGTAGAGGAGTATGAGGGTTCACTGGTTCACTGCGGTGTGAGGCTGCCGTCACTGCAGAATAACAGGGGGTGCAGGTGAGTAGAGGGATGGCCCGGCCAGTGGTGGGAGTAGTAGGGGCGGTGAGGCCTCCGCCGCATCGCAGCCGGCCACGGGAGGCAGGAGCACGAGGCACGACCAGCGCTGCTTTGGGCGGCTGAAGCAAGAAGACCAGAGGTTGAAGAAGCACTACGGCCATTGGATGGACATTGTACGGTTACTTGAGCTAGAATCGTGCATATTGACTAAGTTGACAAAGCCCTCCATCCCCGTCAACTTAGTAGGCCCACAAGTCAGCCTGCCACTATGCTAGGTCCCAGCTAGCAGGGGGAGTATTCATTTTTTTGTGCATAATAAGGACGCACTTGCTTGCGTGAGAAGATATAGCTGGTGGGTCCAAGCTATCAGCGGTGCTAACATTTTTTTCGTGAAATACAGAGGCCCTTTCAGTGGGTCCTAGATGTCAGGTGGAGGAATCATTATTTTGCGTGTAATAAGGGGGCATTTCCTTGCGTGCAGCCGTGGACCCAGCTGTCAGCCTCTCCATGTACAGTCCACTTCAGATGCATGTCGGTCGTTGACCACGTTGACCAAGCCGCGCCGAGAGCACCAGGGCGGTGGACGACGGCGAGGCCTAGGAAGGGAACCACACGGAGGCAGGGAAGACTCGGCAGTTGTTTTCCATGCAGAGGGGAGTACGACTGTACGAGGGTTTACTGGTTCTTCTGCCGTCCCGGAGAATAACAACAGGTGTGGGTGAGTAGAGGGATGGCTAGGCCAGCGATGGGTGTAAGGTGGGGTGGTGAGGCCTGCGCGGCTGCACAACCGGTCGCGGGGAGGAGAGAGCAGGCAGTCCCGGCAGCGCTTTTTTGAGCGGCTAGAGCAGGAGGAGCAGAGATTGGAGAAGCACGACGCCCGTTGGATGGACATCCATGTGACGCCCCAAGACCAGAGCTTCAAATTCCTTCCATGTTTTTCTGAGTTTCGCCGTGTATTTCATTGGCTCTCTTGCATTGCATCATGTCATCATGCCATCATATCAGTAATTTTATAACTCTTCTAAATAAATTGTGTGGATCTTTGGTCCATTTAAATCGAGGGAGTTCACATGGTGAAATTCTCTTTATAACATATAAAACTCTCCTACTATTATTAGGGAGCTATATTAAAAATTCCATTGTTTTGGAATCACCCATGAACCCACATGCATATTAAATCCCATGGCCTTTTTCTTCTTCAAGTTTTGACTCTCTAGCCTTGCCAATAATTGTTTTACCACTTTCCGGAGCTCTACCAAAATTCCCAACATTATTGAACCTATCGAATACCGACTTCCTTCTCACACTCTTTTGAATTGAATTCAAATGAGTTTGAATTCAAACTTCACACGTGTGATCTTTCCTATTTTCTCGGAACAAGCTCACTTTTATGAGTCCGGGAAAATCAACCTCCCGCGCAAATTCTATCTCTAACACTTCCTTTATTCTCCTTTTCTTTGATATTTTTCTGTTTTGGGAGATAAAAGGAGAAGATTGAGGGAGAGAGAGGGAGAGCCCAACCAGCCCATTTGGGGTCTCCAGCAAGAAGCAGCAACTGGGGTGGCCTCTAAGGCACATCCACTCCAGCAGCTCTAACCCTAGCGCTCCCTTGCTCGATCCCCTCCTCCTCGTTCCTCCTCCCGCCGCCTCACACACCCTACACCGCATCGGCAGGGAGAGGAGCTCCCCAGCACATGCGCACCCCTCTCTTCCATCGCCCCCGCTCTAGTCCCTCGTCGCCGCCTCTCCTCCTCCACGCCCCGCTGCCTCAGCCTTGCCAACCTCGCTGAGACACCGCCACCACTCGCGCTTGAGGGCCCTGCCTCCATCTCCGGTTGTCACCAGCGAGCAACATAACCGGAGCCACGCTCCCAGAGCCACCTTGAGCACCCCAGCGCCACACCTCACGACCGCCAGCACCGCTGTACCAGGCCGGCCTGCCCCGCCGTCACGATCTCGCGTCTCCGCTGGCTCCCGTCGCTCCTGCCTTGATGTCTGGTTCACCTCCCCGTGCTCCAGTCACGCCGACGTCCGAAGCTCCAAGTCCACCATCGGACCCTCTAAAGCTGCTGCCTTGCCTCAGCGACCTCCTCTAGTCGCGCGCCCCTGCTACCTTCTCCTCCTCGCTGGTGGTTCCACCCGCGTCGGAGTACGCGAGAAGCCACATTTCAACCGTGATGCCCTCCATGGCCCTCCTCGCGCTGCTGCTCCATGTCTTCGTCCTCTGTCACGACCATCTCCTCCCCCAACGCCCTTGCGGAGGCTGTTGCTACAAGACCACCACTACACCATCTCCGGAGCCCAAGTTCGAGGACTAACGCGTTCGGGTAACTCGTCAAGTACACCTTCGTCAAGACCGATGCTTGGACAAGCACCATTTGCGTGGATTACGTCAAGTACCACAACGACCGTCGAGACCGCCAAGTTCCACGACCGATGAACGTTTTGAAATCGCCAAGTCAAACTACAACACGAAGACCATGTACAACTAGTGATCCCGTGGATGTCACCAAGTACCCCATCGGCAAGACCCTTGACGACCGACATATAGTACCACTACGTTTGCCAAAGACCCGTACAATGCAAGCGTCATGTTCAACTACCCTCGCGTGAACCACTACTTCTACTACCGTGAATGACTACTTCCACTACATCGTAGAACGACTACTTCCTCTACTTCCCTCGACAAACTCGAATCGTCCCGTTTGAAAGCTTTGTAGGTATAACCTCGAGACGACGCCCATGAACGAATGAATGCATGTTGTATGAGATGCACCCTTGTTCGCCTCGAGTCCGAACTGTCGGTGCACGTTGCCCCTCTTTTGCCTTGCCGTCGACATGTGGGACACCCGGTATCTGGGATCACTCCACGTCACTCTTGCACATTTCGCGTACCCACACTTGTTCCTTTGCACCAGCATCTCAATTGAGTTTCCGGATCACCGGAATGTTGCCATGGTAACATTTCCGTTTCGCCGCCGTGGACCCCTTTTCCTTCCGCCATGGCGATAAATGCCTCATATCGTATCCACTCAACATTTCCATAAAACTTGCATAAACTTGCACATGTCATACGCATCATGATAATAACATCAAGAATGTTTAAAATTGTTGTTTGCATTAAATTGCTAAATGCACATGAGGATTTACTGGAATTGTTGTTTGATGTTTCCAGCCACATTAAAAATGCCTAACTGTGTTTTTACTCATGCTTCACCTCTTGCCATGTTAATCAACATTTAATATTGTTGGGTACGTAAACGGGAGAGAACTAAATAATCGAATGTGGTGTTTCGTCAATATGCAACTCGTTGCATATTGAGCTCCACTTAACTTGTAGTATTGTCAGTGCACTTTGCCATGCCATGCATATTTAAACTGGACATGCATCATACTTGGTTGTGCATCATGCCATGTTTATGCTTGGTTGTTTACTATGATGCTTGCTTCTTTCTGGGTTGCTTCTCTCGTTACCTTCAGTTTTCGATCCGGAGTTCAGAGGATCCGTTCGACTACGTCCGTTTGTCTTCTTCATTCACTCGTTCTTCTTCCTTGCGGGATTTCAGGCCAGATGACCATACCCTCGAGATCACTTCTATCTTTGCTTGCTAGTTGTTCGCTCTATCGCTATGTTGCGCTACCTACCACTTGCTATATCATGCCTCCTATATTGCCATGTCAAGCCTCTAAGCCACCTTCCTAGCAAACCGTTGTTTGGCTAAGTTACCGCTTTTGCTTAGCCCCTCTTATAACATTGTTAGTTGCAGGTGAAGCTGATGTTTGTTCCATGTTGGAACAAGGATATGTTGGGATATCACAATATCTCTTATTTTATTAATGCATCTATATACTTGGTAAAGGGTGGAAGGCTTGGCCTTATGTCTGGTGTTTTGTTCCACTCTTGCCGCCCTAGTTTCCGTCATACCGGTATTATGTTCCTTGATTTTGCGTTCCTTATGCGGTTGGGTGTTATGGGAACCCCTTGACAGTTCGCTTTGAATAAAACTCCTCCAGCAAGGCCGAACTTTGGTTTTAACATTTGCCACCTAAGCCTTTTTCCCTCGGGTTGCGGGAGCCCGAGGGTCATCTTTATTTTACCCCCCCCGGGCCAGTGCTCCTCTGAGTGTTGGTCCAAACTCGAGCCCCTTGCAGCGCCAGCTCGGGGAAACTGGAGGGTTGGTTTTAGTTGTATGGACTGCTCATCCGGTGTGCCCTGAGAACGAGTTATGTGCAGCTCCTATCAGGATTTGTCGTCACATTCGGGCGCTTTCCTGGTCTTGTTTTACCATTGTCGAAATGTCTTGTAACCGGGATTCCGAGTCTGATCGGGTCTTCCTGGGAGAAGGAATATCCTTCGTTGACTGTGAGAGCTTGTCATGGGCTAAGTTGGGAAACCCCTGCAGGGTTTGAACTTTCGAAAGCCGTGCCCGCAGTTATGTGGCAGATGGGAATTTGTTAATATCTAGTTGTAGAGAACTTCACACTTGACTTAACTAAAATGCATCAACCGCGTGTGTAGCCGTGATGGTCTCTTTTCGGCGGAGTCCGGGAAGTGAACACAGTTCTTGTGTTATGTTTGATGTAAGTAGTTTCAGGATCACTTCTTGATCACTTCTAGTTTCTCGACCGTTGCCTTGCTTCTCTTCTCGCTCTTATTTACGTATGTTAGACACCATACATGCTTAATGCTTACTGCAGATCCACCTCATTACCCCATTCTACCCATAAGCTTAAATAGTCTTGATCTCGCGGGTGTGAGATTGCTGAGTCCTCGTGACTCACAGATACTTCCAAATAGTTGCAGGTGCCAATGATACCAGTGCAGGTGACGGAACCGAGCTCAAGTGGGAGCTCGATGAAGATCTTGTTTATTGTGTTGTTTCGTTTCCTGTTGATCAGTAGTGGAGCCCAGTTGGGACGATCGGGGATCTAGCATTTGTGGTTGTCTTCTTTTATTTTGGTTCCGTATTCGGACCTTGATTGTATTCTGGATGATGTATGTTTAACTTGTATTTGTGTGAAGTGGCGATTGTAAGCCAACTCTTTATCCCTTTCTTATTCAGTGTATGGGATTGTGTGAAGATTACCCCTCTTGCGACAAACCTACCATGCGGCTATGCCTCTAAGTCATGCCCCGACACGTGGGATATATAGCCGCACTGTGGGTGTTACAAGTTGGTAATCAGAGCCATCCCTGACTTAGGAGCCCCATGCTTGATCGAATTGCTGACGTTGTCGTGTCTGGAACAAAATGTTTTGAGTCTTAGGATTATATATATCGGAGAGTAGGATTCTTTTTACTCCTCAGTCCCTTCGTCGCTCTGGTGAGGCCTCATGACATAGAAGTTTTGACTCTTCTGTCCTCAAATTTCAAGATTTTTTTAGGATCACGCGGGTATCTTGGATCGTTCCTATGGTTTTGTGAGGAGAACATTGTTCTTGGTGCCTCCTGACTTTTAGGGGTTGTGGCAGTGTCCCGGGGAGTTGAGCTCCGAGGTGTTGTCGTCACAATTTTATCGTTGCAGTTCTGGAATACTTGAGTTTCGCCGACATCAAAAATCTCTTTTATGCAGTATTTGGTGAGATAACCTCGACGCCACCAAGTACTGGGGCGGGAGTTCAGGAGTATTGCCATAACTCGTATAACGGATGCTTTTCGAAGGTTGAGGTAAATGATTTCCGAAGGTTTCTTTGTTATGTGTTGAAGGATGGATACAACTGGATGTAGGAATTCTTAGTTTGGGTGAGATATTATGCTTCCCCTGTATCCCCAACACCTGATTGCATAACCAGAAAGTTTCGGCAGTTTATAAGTGGGAATTCAAGTAGCTCCTGGAATATCTTTCCAACAGACACATGATACGATATGGGATCTATCATATGTTTGTTTCTGGCTTATTTTGCAAGCCAATCCTTTGTTTTGTTGTAAGGTGTGGTATTCAAGTTGCTTCAATGTCAAATGTGTTTCCATACCTTTCCTAAGCGGTCTTCTCATATTCCTATGTGAATACTAATCCTTCTAGCTTATCGAGATTGTCATGCCAATTCTTTTCCAACCGATGTGCTTCTGTTCTAGTGGATCCGATCATTTTCAGCATCCGGAAGATCAACTCTGAGTTTTCTCAACGGTGTTTGTTTCATCTGCCCCAAGTTGCCTTTGTTTTCCAAACCTCCCACCCTTTCTTTGCTTCAAGGACTCAGATTTCTGAATCAAGTATCCATCTTACAGATGTGAAGTTTCTTCATTCTTTTCCTCAATGTTTTTACCCGGTTGTTCTCATGAAGATGCTCTACAAGTTTATCATTCTTCATTCTTTTTCTTCTCCGGTGGATTCAAGTCAAGTTTTGTCGATCATATCCTGTCCTTGTTTCAAATGTCTTATCATGTCGGTGCACCTCTTAATCATCCACCTCTTATTATTTCATTGTTCCGAAGTGCTAAAGATATCCCAGAAGATACAAGTTTCCATTCTTAGATCCATTGAACCTATTTCGAGGTTGTTACCTCATTCAAGCCATTAAATTCATCCGGCGCAATCTCTCTCTTAAATTGTTCAATGGTGTATCTTTTGAGTGGGCCCTAACCCACAGGTTTTTTCCCAGGATCTTACCTAGCTCTTCTAGTTTTCCGGAGGTATTCTCAAATTCTTTTCGAAGTTTGACGTAAGAATGAATTATCATCAGTCAAATATCTTTCTACAATATCGCTTTCAAATTCTTTTCATCGTTGGTTCAACATTTCTAATTTTCATCCCGGAGTATCTCAACCTCTTTGTTTTTCATTCTTCCAGAGTGTCTCATCAACTTTCATGGTGGTTCTCACCATCATTCTCAACATTTGAAGATAGAAGAAGAGTTTCTCTTAAATCTTGATCCATTCTCTTCAAGATTCGTGGTTCTAGCTTGATGCCATCCTCTCATAATTGTTTTCGATTGTGAGAATTCTTTTCACCCTTCTAGAGCAATTCAAGAGTCTTTTCAGTCTGATTCCCCAAATTTTTCCGGGGCATCAGTCAAGTTTTCTCTAATCAGATTGTGATCTCTTTGTTCTCATGTATCTAAATCCCAGCAAGTATCTTAATTCATTTTCTAATTCTTCCTGGTGAATTGTGCCTTTGCTACTTTCATTTTCAATTCTTACGGTGGTGTTTTCAAGATTCCTCTTCCTTTGTTACTGTCTCTATTTGTTCGTCGTTTTCAATCCTACTGGTGGACCATTGCAGACCTTCTCAATTTTGCACTATATCTATCTTAATCCTTTCCACCAGAATAATTAGTATGCCAAATCCGTTGCTCATCATCATCTAATTGGTGAAGGATAAACATACAGTTAATCTTATTCTTATTTCCTTGAGGTGATTCAATTATTTTCTTCCGGAGTTCATTCATGATATCAATTTGTCGGTGCTAAGTTGTTCATCTTTTGTTTCCAGAGCTCCAAGCTATTTCAATGATATCATTTCGAAGCTCCATCTAAATCATTGCAAGGTTTCACCTTGTGTTTTAAACTCTCTTTCCTTTTGATCATTCTTTCATTACCGGAGTTCTTCATGGAGGCTCAACATGGTGGTTCGTCAAGGTTTCTTTTCATTCTCGATTTGTTCTTCAAGATTTCTATCGGAGTTACAATACGCCAAGCTATACTCTAAAATAAACATGGTGCTCAACACATGTTTTGTTTTGAGGAGTTCAAGCATTCTTTATCTTGCATTTGGAAGTTCAATTCTTTCTACCTTATCATTTGAGGTGGTGTTACGTCATTCTTGATAATTTCCCTTCGGGTTTCATGATTCACGAGTTTTCAAAGAGAGAAATATTTAAATCCATCATTTTCTCTTAGCTCAAAGAGATCTTTTCAACCAATCAATCGTTTTGTCGGAGTTACCTTGGGTTAGTTTTCACCTAAAGCCTTCCCTAAGGAATGTTGCTTATTGTGGTGTCTATCAATGATCTAAGTTTTTTCTCCTATCCTCTCGACAAAAGGAGTTGTCCTCTCCTTGTTGACCTCAATCCAATTTTTTTCCCATGAGTGGCAGGTTATCACCTCATAATTTTGAGATGCATTCCTGATACGTCTCCAACGTATGAATAATTTTTGATTGCTTCATGCTATATTATCTACTGTTTTGGACAATATTGGGCTTCATTATCCACTTTTATATTATTTTTTGGGAATAACCTATTAACCGGAGGCACAACCCAGAATTGTTGTTTTTTTGCCTATTTTAGGGTTTCGAAGAAAAGGAATATCAAACGGAGTCCAAACGGAATGAAACCTTCGGAAAAGTTATTTTTGGAAAGAAAGCAATACAGGAGACTTGGAGTGCACGTCAGGGGATCAATGGGGAAGCCACAAGGCAAGGGGGGCGCGCCCTCCACCCTCGTCGGCCCCTCGTGGCTCCCCTGATGTATTTCTTCCGCCTATATATATCCATATACCCTAAAACGATCGGGGAGCACAATAGATCGGGATTTTCACCACCAGAAGCCTCTGTAGCCATTGAAAAACCAATCTAGACCCGTTCGGCACCCTGCCAGAGGGGGAATCCCTCTTCGGTGGCCATCTTCATCATCCCGGTGCTCTCCATGACGAGGAGGGAGTAGTTCTCCCTCAAGGCTGAGGGTATGTACCAGTAGCTATGTGTTTGACCTCTCTCTCTCTCTCTCTATCTCTCGTGTTCTTGAGGTGATACGATCTTGATGTATCGCGAGCTTTGCTATTATATTTGGATCATATGATGTTTCTTCCCCCCTCTACTCTCTTGTAATGGATTGATTTTTCCCTTTGAAGTTATCTTATCGGATTGAGTCTTTAAAGATTTGAGAATACTTGATGTATGTCTTGCCGTGCGTATCTATGATGACAATGGGATATCACGTGATTCACTTGATGTATATTTTGGTGACCAACTTGCGGGTTCCGCCCATGAACTTATGCATAGGGGTTGGCACACGTTTTCGTCGTGATTCTCCAGTAGAAACTTCGGGGCACTCTTTGAGGTTCTATGTGTTGGTTGAATAGATGAATCTGAGATTGTGTGATGCATATCGTATAATCATACCCACAGATACTTCAGGTCACATTGGAGTAGCTAGGTGACATTAGGGTTTTGGTTGATTTGTGTCTTAAGGTGTTATTCTAGTACGAACTCTAGGGCTGTTTGTGACACTTATAGGAATAGCCCAACGGATTGATTGGAAAGAATAACTTTGAGATGGTTTCGTACCCTACCATAATCTCTTCGTTTGTTCTCCGCTATTAGTGACTTTGGAGTGACTCTTTGTTGCATGTTGAGGGATAGATATATGATCCAATTATGTTATTATTGTTGAGGGAACTTCCACTAGCGAAAGTACGAACCCTAGGCCTTGTTTCAACACATTGCAATACTGTTTGTGTTCACTTTTATCATTAGTTACCTTGCTGTTTTTATATTTTCAGATTACAAAAACCTTTGTCTACCATCCATATACCACTTGTATCACCATCTCTTCGCTGAACTAGTGCACCTATACAATTTACCATTGTATTGGGTGTGTTGGGGACACAAGAGACTCTATGTTATTTGGTTGCAGGGTTGCTTGAGAGAGACCATCTTCATCCTACGCCTCCTACGGATTGATAAACCTTAGGTCATCCACTTGAGGGAAATTTGCTACTGTCCTAAAAACCTCTGCACTTGGAGGCCCAACAACATCTTCAAGAAGAAGGTTGTGCAGTAGACATCAAGCTCTTTTCTGGCGCCGTTGCCGGGAAGGCAAGGAAAGCGGCACTAACACCACATCAACTAAGCTCTTTTCTGGCGCCGTTGTCGGGGAAGTTAGCGCTTGAAGGTATATATTTAGATCTTGCAATTTATCCTTTTAGTTTCTTGTTTTATCACTAGTTTAGTTTATAAAAGAAAATTAAAAAATGGAATTAAGTTTGCCTCATACCTTCATCTTTTTAATATCTTTCGTGAGTATGATGGAAGGGAAAATCGTGCCAAAGTGTTAGAAGAAGAATGCATTAAAATGTTTGGCACTAAATCTTTGAATGATGAGCATGGTTGCAATGTTGTTAGTATTAATTCTTTGAATATCCATGATGCTAATGATATGCAAAGCCACAAGCTTGGGGATGCTACGTTTGATGAAGATGATATTTTTAGTCCCCCAAGTTCTGATGTGCAAATTTATTATGATGAGAGCATGCCCGCTATCTATGATGATTATTGTGATGATATTTATGCTATAAAAATTAGTGATTATATTTATAAAACTTGTCATGATTATGGTTACCCCTTTTCTGAACATTACTCTTTTAATGTGGAAACAATTTGTAGTATTCAAGTCTCTTATGATACTCCCACTATCCCGAATGAGAAGAATTTTGCTTATGTGGAGAGTAGTAAATTTTCTATGCTTGTAGATCATGAAAAGAATGCTTTAGGTGGTTGTCATATTTTTGAATTCATTCAATATGCTAATGAAAATTATTATGAGGGAGGAATATATGCTTGTAGGAATTGCAATAATATTAAGTTTCCTCTCTATGTGCTTAAAGTATTAAAGTTATCCTTGTTTTACCTTCCTATGCTAGTTGATTCTTGTTCCCACAAGTTGTTTGCTCACAAAATCCCTATGAATAGGAAGTGGGTTAGGCTTAAATGTGCTAGTCATATTCTCCATGATGCCCTCTTTATGTTACTATTCTTATCTTTTATGTGAGCATCATTGAAATCATCATGCCCGGCTAGGGGTGTTAAACGATAGCACTTGTTGGGAGGCAACCCACTTTTATTTTTGTTCTTTGATTTTTGATTCTTTTTAGTAATAAATAATTCATATAGCCTCTGTTATGATTTAATTAGTTTTTGTGCCAAGTAGGACCTTTGGGAATACTTGGGGAAAGTCTTTGAGATCTTGCTGTAAAAAACAGAAACTTTAGCGCTCACGAGATTAGCTGCAATTTTTTATTGGAGAGTGCTATTTAGTTAATTCTTTTTGCAGATGATTAATAGATGAATTCCTCACGTCCAGCAATTTATTTGATAATTTTATGAGTTCCATAATTATAAGTTTGATACAGATTAATACAGACTCTTCTGTTTTTGACAGATTCTGTTTTCTATGTGTTGTTTGCTTATTTTGATGAATCTATGAGTAGTATCGGAGGGTATGAACCATAGAGAAGTTGGAGTACAGTAGATATAAAACCAATATAAATAAATAATGAGTTCATTACAGTACCTTGAAGTGGTGTTTTGTTTTCTTTCGCTAACGGAGCTTACAAGTTTTTTGTTAAGTTTTGTGTTGTGAAGTTTTCAAGTTTTGGGTAAAGGTTCGTTGGACTATGGAATAAGGAGTGCCAAGAGCCTAATCTTGGGGATGCCCAAGGCACACCAAGGTAATATTCAGGGACAACCAAAAGCCTAAGCTTGGGGATGCCCCGGAAGGCATCCCCTCTTTCGTCTTCGTTCATCGGTAACTTGACATGGAGCTATATTTTTATTCACCACATGATATGTGTTTTGCTTGGAGCGTCATTTTATTTTATTTTATTTTATTGCTGTTTGAATAAAATACCAAGATCTGAAATTATTAAATGTTAGAGAGTCTTCATATAGTTGCATAATTGTTCGACTACTCATTGATCTTCACTTATGTCTTTCGGAGTAGTTTGTCATTTGCTCTAGTGCTTCACTTATATCTTTTTAGAGCACGGTGGTGGTTTTATTTTGTAGAAATAGATGAACTCTCATGCTTCACTTATATTATTTTGAGAGTCTTTAGAACAGCATGGTAGTTTGCTTTGGTTATGAACTTAGTCCTAATATGATGTGCATCCAAGAGGGGTATAATAAAAACTTTCATATAAGTGCATTGAATACTAAGAGAAGTTTGATACTTGATGATTGTTTTGAGATATGGAGATAGTGATATCAAAGTTGTGCTAGTTGGGTAGTTGTGAATTTGAGGAATACTTGTGTTAAAGTTTGCAAGTCCCGTAGCATGCACGTAAGGTAAACGTTGTGTAACAAATTTGAAACATGAGGTGTTATTTGATTGTCTTCCTTATGAGTGGCGGTCGGGGACAAGCGATGGTATTTTCCTACCAATCTATCCCCCTAGGAGCATGCGCGTAATACTTGGTTTTTGATGACTTTTATATTTTTTCAATAAGTATGTGAGTTCTTTATGACTAATGTTGAGTCCATGGATTATACACACTCTTACCCTTCCATCAATGCTAGCCTCTTCGGTACCGTTCATTGCCCTTTCTCACACTGAGAGTTGGTGCAAACTTCGCCAGTGCATCCAAACCCCTTGATATGATACGCTCTTACACACATAAACCTCCTTATATCTTCCTCAAAACAGCCACCATACCTACCTATTATGGAATTTCCATAGCCATTCCAAGATATATTGCCATGCAACTTTCCACCGTTCCGTTTATACACGCATCATCATTGTCATATTGCTTTGCATGATCATGTAGTTGACATCGTATTTGTGGCAAAACCACCATTCATAATTTTTCATATATGTCACACTTGATTCATCGCAATCCCGGTACACCACCGGAGGCATTTATATAGAGTCATATCTTGTTCAAAGTATCGAGTTGTAATTCTTGAGTTGTAAATAAATAGAAGTTTGATGATCATCATTAATAGAGCATTGTCCCAAAAAAGGCCAAATAAAAAAGAAAGGCCAAATAAAAAAAGGAAAGGCCAAATAAAATAAAATAAAAATAGGGACAATGCTACTATCCTTTTTCCACGCTTGTGCTTCAAAGTAGCACCGTGATCTTCATGATAGAGAATCTCTTGTTTTGTCACTTTATATACTAGTGGGAAATTTTCATTATAGAACTTGGATTGTATATTACAACAAAGGGCCTCCTCAAGTGCCCTAGGTTTTCGTGAACAAGCAAGTTGGATGGACACCCACTTAGTTTCTTTTGTTGAGCTTTCATACATTTATAGCTCTAGTGCATCCGTTGCATGGCAATCCCTACTCCTTGCATTGACATCATTTGATGGGCATCTCCCTAGCCCATTGATTAGCCGCGTCGATGTGAGACTTTCTCCTTTTTGTCTTCTCCACAAAACCCCCTCATTATATTCTATCCCACCCATAGTGCTATATCCATCGCTCACGCTCATGTATTGCGTAAAAGTTGAAAGAGTTTGAGATCACTAAAGTACGAAGCAATTGTTTGGCTTGTCATCGGGGTTGTGCATGATGAGAGCATTCTTGTGTGACGAAAATGGAGCATGACTAAACTATATGATTTTGTAGGGATGGACTTTCTTTGGCCATGTTATTTTGAGAGGACATAATTGCTTAGTTAGTATGCTTGAAATATTAATATTTTAATGTCAATATGAACTTTTATCTTGAATCTTTCGGATCTGAATATTCATACCACAATTAAGAAGAATTACATTAAAATTGTGCCAAGTAGCACTCCTGTAACGCCCTTGATGCGGCTATATCTCCTACGTGTCGAAGCACGACTTAGAGGCATAACCGCATTGAAAGCAATGCCGGAAGTAAGGTAATCTTAACAACAACCCATGTAAATAGATAATAGGGGAAAAGGTACATAGTTGGCTTACACTCGCCACGTCACACAAGTACATAAATAACATTACAATCATCCAATACACTCATGGTCCGACTACGGTACCAAAATAAAAGATCAACCCCAACAAGCGACATGGTCCCGATCGCCCCAACTAGGCACCACTACTGATCATCAGGGAAAGACACATAGTAATGGCGTGAGTCTTTGTCGAACTCCCACTTGAGCTCAAGCGCATCATCTGGAACGGAGTCATCAGGCCCTACATCTGGTTTGGAAGTAATCTGTGAGTCACGGGGTCTCAGCAATCTCGCACTCCCGCGATCAAGACTATTTAAGCTTATAGGTAAGGCAAGGTAATATGTGGAGCTGCAGAAAGCGACTAGCATATATGGTGGCTAACCTATTCGCAAAGGAGAGCGAGAATAGAAGGCAAAGCACGAACGAAGAACTATAGAACAACCTATGGCAAACATTACTCCAACACCGTGTTCACTTCCCGGACTCCGCCGAGAAGAGACCATCACGGTAACACATGCAGTTGATTCATTCTAATTAAGTTAAGGTTTATGTTATCTACAACCGGACATTAACAAATTCCCGTCTGCCCATAACCGCAGGCACGGCTTCCGAAAGTTCAAATCCCTGCAGGGGAGTCCCAACTTAGCCCATCACAAGCTCTCTTGGTCAACGAAGGATATACCTTCTCCCGAGACATTCCGATCAGACTCGGCATCCCGGTTCTACAAGACATCCTCGACAAGGGTAAAACTAAACCAGTAACACTGCCCGAATGTGCCGACAAATCCCGATAGGAGCTGCACATATCTCGTTCTCAGGGCACACCGGATTGTCCAACATACGGGTAGGCCAGCCCAGAGTTGCCCCTGGTGGCCACCGGCAGCTGACAGGTTGGACCAACAATCAGAGGAGCACTGGCCCAGGGGTTTAAATAAAGATGACCCTTGGGTTCACGGAAACCAAGGGAAAAAGAGGCTAGGTGCCGAATGGTAAAACAAAAGTTGGGCAATGTTGGAAGAGTTTTATTCAAGGCGAACTGTCAAGGGGTTCCCATTATCACCCAACCGCGCAAGGAACGCAAAATCCGGGAACATAACACCGATATGACGAAAACTAGGGCGGCAAGAGTGGAATAAAACATGAGGCAAAGGGCCGATCCTTCCACCCTTTACCAAGTATATACATGCATTAAGAAAACTAGATAATACAGTGGTATCCCAACAATAAACAATGTTCCAACAAGGAACGATCTCCAATCTTCACCTGCAACTAGCAACGCTATAAGAGGGGCTCAGCAAAGCGGTAACATAGCCAATCAACGGTTTGCTAGGACATGGTGGGTTAGAGGTTTGACAAGGCAATTTGGGAGGCATGATAAGCAAGTGGTAGGCATCGTAGCATAGGCATAGCAAAAGAGCGAGCATCTAGCAAGCAAAGATAGAAGTGATTTCGAGGGTATGATCACCTTGCCTACAAAGTTGGCAGAGTTGACTGGATCCTCGTAAGCAAACTCAACAGGCTCCTCGTTAGCAAACTCATCTCCCGGCTCTACCCAAACAATACAAACAAGCAAAAGGAACACAATCAACCACGTGCAAATCTCGAACAACATGATGCCAACATGGTATGCTATGCGGGATGCGATATGTGATGCATATGCAAGATTTGACAAGGAATGATTGAACCTGGCCTCAACTTGGAAATCCAAGAGAGCCACTGGAAAGGTGAGGTGATTTCGATTAAAATCGATATAAAGATCACCGGAATTGGATGCACGGTTTGGAAATGGCAAGCAAAACAAGTATGGCACCGGTCTGCGATAAACATCAAGTAGCCATCTAAATGCATCAAGTTAAGTATGCTACAGCACTCAAACATGGCAACAAAATACATGGCAGGGATCCACTCATGATGCTTGACAAAATATGAACACTGCGCTATGGCCAATTCATCCATTAACAGGTTGAAACAAGCATGGCAAAAATGCAAACGATAACAGGTTTCGGACTTAGTGAAATTAACACAAGTCTGGAATTTGACATCAGGTAGCACACTTTGGAGCATGAAAACTATATGCTATAGGAACTTAACATGTCAAAGAAAGGCATAACATGAAGCTACTCAAAGCACTTAGCACAAGTCCCTTAGTGACCTTGAGCCAAAAGGGATTGGAAAATACAATTGCAAGCATGTGAACATGGCAAAAACATAATCAGATTACAGACTTAGTGAAAAACTGGAGCATGCAAATCTGTTAACGAGTAGGCATGTTTACGAGCTCGATGCACTCACTACAGAGCAATGCATGACAAACTAAGAATACACCCATCAAGAATACATATCATAGAAGCTAGACATGGCAATAACAACAACATAGCATGCACGGATCAACAACAACATCCTCGGCAAAATCGCTAACAAATAAATCAATCTGCCAGGATTCACGAAATAGCAAACGTAGAGCTCGATTGACTCAAGCTAGGGTGCTCCATAATTGCAAACAAGGACATGGATGGTAGAGCACCACAATATTAACAAATCATCCTTACTGATCATCCTCAAAAGAGTCACGGATCACTAGGAAACAACATGAACATATGGCATATTGATAAAATCAGATCAAGCACTTCGAGAAATTTTAAGTCCCTGAAATCAGCATTAACGAATGCACTACTTTGCAAGGTTGTGTTAGTCACCACACATATCACAAAAATATAGGGTAAGCACCTCTGTAAAGATGGCATGGCATATAACAAAACTCATGTAGAGCTCAGGAGCATATCATGCAAACATTAATCATGGCAAAAATGACAAATAGCTATTTGATGCAGTAGATCTGACAATTATCTCAAATAGCTCTCTTCCAACAGCATTTCGGGCATAAACATGAGCTCTAATAAAAATGATGCAATGAGATGAAATGATGTACTCTCTGAGATGAACATTTTGATATGCTACACGCGCAAAACGGAGCTACGGATGCGGAGTTACGAGATGATGAACGATGCAAAAAATATGCAGACTTAGGGGGGAAACGGGGTCAACCCCTAGGGTTTCACTATAGCAGCGGATCTGGATCTGAGTGTGCATGCCGTTCAAGGTTCGCCGGAACACGGACTCGATGTCGCCGGACTTTGTAGGCACGCCGGCCGGAGGAGGACGCCGGGGCGGCGAGGAGCGATGCTGGCGTGGCGGTGGGGCGGCGCGGCTGCGGTGGAGGACTCGACGGCGTCGGGGCGGCGAGGAGGCGAGGCCCGGCGAGGTGCACCGCACCGGAGGTCGCCGGCGATGGCACCTGCGACGGCCGGAGCGATGGAGGAGCCGAGCGGCTCGGGTGCTCGACCGCGCGGGAGGACAAAGGGCGGGCGCGGGCGGCGCGGCTCCGGGCCGGGGAAGGCCCCGCCTGGGCCCGGGCGGGCCGGCGCGGCGAACTGGGGACTGGGGCGGCGGATCCAATCCCGTTGCGACACGTGGCGGCGGTGGCTGGGTTCGAACGTGTCCGGCCGGACGAAAAGTGTCCGGCGGCGCGTGTAGAGGGAGGGTACTAGGGTTTCGTCCGGATTTCGGGGAAGGGATCTATATATAGGCATGGAGGGAGCTAGGAGAGTCCAAATGAGGTGCGGTTTGCGGCCAAGCGATCGTGATCGAATGACCGAGATGATGGAGATGGTTTAGGTGGGTTTTGGGCCAAATTGGAAGGGTGTTGGGCCGCAACACACACGAGGCCTTCTCGGTCCCTCGGTTAACCGTTGGAGTATCAAACGAAGTCCAAATGGTACGAAACTTGACAGGCGGTCTACTAGTAGTAAACCAAGGCCGCTTGGCAAGTCTCGGTCCAATCCAGAAATGTTTAACCCCCACACACGAAAAGAGGTAGAAAGGACCACCGGAGGAGATAGGAGCGCCGGAATGCAAAACGAACAACGGGGAAAATGCTCGGATGCATGAGACGAACACGTATGCAAATGCAATGCACATGATGCCATGATATGAGATGCATGACAACGACAACAACACATGGAGACAAAAACCCGAACCCGAGGAAAATAAAATAACTTAGCGCCGGAAACGGCAAGAGTTGGGATACATATAAGGTAAATTACATCCGGGGTGTTACAACACTCCACCACTACGAAAGGATCTCGTCCCGAGATCTAGGACTGGAAGAACGCTGGGTACTCAGAACGGAGGTGATCCTCGCGTTCCCAGGTAGCTTCACGGTCGGAATGGTGTGACCACTTGACTTTGAGGAATTTGATTGACTTATTGCGAGTCTTGCGTTCAGTCTCTTCAAGAATAGCAATTGGGTGCTCACGATAAGAGAGGTCTTCTTGGAGATCAATGTCTTTGAAGTTGACGGTGAGGTCAGGAGTCTTGAAGCACTTGCGGAGCTGAGAGACATGGAACACGTCATGCACATTTGCAAGGTTTGACGGAAGCTCGAGTTGATAGGCGAGATCTCCTCTCTTCCTGATGATCTTGAAAGGACCCACGTATCTAGAGGCAAGCTTCCCTTTGATACCGAAGTGGCGAGTACCTTTCATTGGAGAGACGTGGAGGTAAACATGGTCTCCGATCTCGGAAGCCAAATCACGATGCTTACTATCATAGTAGCTCTTCTGGCACGATTGCGCTGCTTTGAGGTTATCACGAATGACTTTGCACATTTCCTCTGCCTCTGTGATCAAGTCATTTCCAAGAAGTTGACGTTCACCGGTCTTTGACCAGTTAAGAGGAGTACGTCACTTCCTGCCATATAGAATTTCGAATGGGGCCTTGCCCGAACTTGCTTGAAAACTGTTGTTGTAGGAGAATTCGGCATATGGAAGACAATCTTCCCACTTCTTACCGAAGGAGATCACACAAGCCCTGAGCATATCTTTAAGAATCTGATTGACACGCTCGACTTGACCGCTAGTTTGAGGATGGAAAGCTGTGCTGAAGCGGATGTTCGTGCCCATGGCCTTCTGAAAAGAATCCCAAAACTTGGAGGTAAAGGTTCTGCCACGGTCTGAATAAATCAACTGTGGAATACCATGCAGAGAGACAATCCGAGAGGTATAAAGCTCTGCCAATTGAGCTGCAGTGATAGACTCTTTGATAGGCAGGAAATGAGCCACTTTAGTGAGTTTGTCGATGACAACGAATATCGCATCATTGCCACGCTTGGATTTTGGAAACCAGTCACGAAGTCCATCTCAATGTGGTCAAATTTCCATTTTGGAATGGCAAGAGGTTGGAGGAGACCAGCAGGTCTTTGGTGTTCTGCCTTCACTCGTCTGCAGACATCACACTCATTCACGAACTGAGCAATCTCGCGCTTCATTCGAGTCCACCAATAAGCCTGCTTGAGGTCCTGATACATCTCCGTACTCCCAGGGTGGATGGAGAGGAGTGAATTGTGCGCCTCATTCTTGATAACTTTACGAAGGTCACCTTTGGGCACAACAATACGATCCTCAAAGAAGAGAGTATCCTTGTCATCAAGGCGGTAGCACTTGTACTTGGGTTCATTCTTGGCAATCCCAATCTTCACCTTCTTCACCATAGCATCAAGAAGTTGAGCCTCGCGAATCTGATCTTCCAAAGTAGGAGATACTTGAAGGTTGGCGAGGAAACCTTGAGGAACAACTTTTAGATTGAGTTTGCGGAAAGCTTCACAAAGCTCGGGTTGGTAAGGCTTGATAATCAGACTGTTGCAGTACGCCTTCCTGCTCAAAGCGTCGGCAATCACATTGGCCTTGCCTGGAGTATACTCGATACTCGGATTATACTATTGAATCATTTCGACCCAACGAGTCTGCCTGAGGTTGAGATTAGGCTGAGTGAAGATGTACTTGAGACTCTTGTGGTCAGTGAAGATGTCCACTTTTCTTCCCAGTAAGAGATGTCTCCAAGTCAAAAGAGCATGCACAACTGTCGCCAACTCGACGTCATGAGTGGGGTAGTTCTTCTCGTTGGGCTTCAACTGGCGAGAGGTATAAGCCACAACTTTCTTCTCTTGCATCGACACTGCACCAAGACCTTGAATAGAGGCATCGCAGAAGACCTCGAACGGTTTGGATTCATCAGGAGGAGTCAGAACTGGAGCAGTGACCAATTTCTCTTTCAAAGTGTTGAAAGCGATGTCACATTCTGGAGACCAAATGTACTTGACATGCTTCTGGAGAAGGTTGGAAAGAGGCTTCGCGATCTTTGAAAAGTTCTCAACGAACCTTCGATAGTAGCTTGCGAGACCAAGGAAGCTGTGGAGTTGCTTCACGTTCTGAGGTGGTTCACAATTCACAATTGCAGACACCTTCTCAGGATTCACCGCTATGCCCTTGGCAGAGATGATATGCCCAAGACAGGGAACCTCATCGAGCCAAAACTCGCACTTTGAGAACTTGGCGTAGAACTGGTGTTCTCTGAGCTTATTGAGCACCAAACGCAAGTGCTTGGCATGATCTTCCTTGTTCTTCGAAAAGACCAGAATGTCATCGAGATAGACCAAAACGAAGTCATTTGTGTAGGCGTTGAAGATGAAGTTCATCATGCGAGAGAAAGTCGGAGGAGTGTTGACGAGGCCAAAAGACATGACAGTGTATTTGTATGAACCATAGCTTGTTCTGAGAGCCGTCTTGGGAATATCTTGCTCATGGATTCGAATCTGGTGATAGCCCATATGGAGATCAAGGTTGGAGAATACTTGGACACCTTTGAGTTGTTCGAACAGCTCATTGATGTTGGGAAGTGGGTACTTGTTCTTGATAGTCTTCTTGTTCAATGGACGGTAGTCAACACAAAGTCGGTCCGTTCCATCCTTCTTCTTCAGAAAAAGAACTCCACAACCCCACGGAGAAGAACTAGGTCGGATGAGACCCATTCTCTCTTGAATATCGAGTTGCTTCTTCGGCTCCTTCAACTCTTCAGGTCCGAGCTTGTAAGGACCTTTGCAAACCGGTTCCATGTCAGGCTCAAGATCGATGACGAATTCAACTTGCGGGTGCGGAGCCATCCCTGGAAGCTCTTCTGGAAAGACGTCTTGATATTCGCAAACAACTGGAATTTGCGAGATGGCATCCAGTTCACCCTTCTCATTGAGAGAAAACAGACGGATGGTATCATCACGAGCAGCAAAGACAATTACATCCTCAAATGAATGAGTCAATTGAATCTGCCTGGCAGCACAATCAAGCTGAGCCTGGTGCTTAGAAAGCCAATCCATTCCGAGAATAAGATCAATATCCGAGTCGCCAAGAACCGTAGGAGAAGACTGAAACTTGTAGTCACCCAAAGTGATAGTAACATCTGGAATGATGGAGTTGGCATTCATGCACCTACCAGGAGAGACAACTGCTATCGGTCTGGGCAAAACTTGCAAAGCCAACTCATGCTTAGATGCAAATGGTCTTGAGATGAAACAATGCGATGCACTAGTGTCAAAAAGAACTTTAGCTGGAATATCGTTAATAGGAAGGTTACCCATGATGACATCTGACAAATCCTCTGCCTGAGTTGCATTCATCAAATTGACCTTGGCGTGCTTGGGGTTATGCTTGACCACAACTGTACTTGCCGATCTCACATGAGGAGGAGGAGGGAGACGCCTCTGATTGAAGCATTTGTTGGCATAGTGACCCTTCTGTTGGCACTTGTTGCACGTGACCTCTGAAAGCGGACGGTGATACGGAGCACTCGATCTTGGGGCTTGAGACGAAGTCTTGTTCTGAAAGCCAGGGTTGGGTGGGTGGGAAGATCCACTGCCACCTTTGCTCTTCTGCTGATAAGGCTGACGGAACGGAGGAGGAGGAAGCCAAAACTTCTGCTGCTTAGCCACTTGAGTAGATGAAAAAGGAGTAGCATCTCTGACTCGCTTCTTGGTATCATCGCACTTCAGTTGAGCAGCCTCTTGCTTCAATGCCATGTTGTAAAACTCATCATACCTCATGGGCTCAAAGAGAACAAGAGCTAGCTGGATTTCTTCTCTGAGACCACCCCTGAACTGGTATATCATGCTCTTCTCGTCAGGGACATCCTGCTTAGCAAAACAGGCGAGCTTCTGAAACATCTTGTTGTACTCGTAGACAGACATAGAGCCTTACTTCAGGTTGCGGAATTCCTCATGCTTGCTTTCAACCACGCTATCAGGAATATGATGAGCTTTGAAGTTTTGACGGAATTCATCCCAGGTAATCACACGGCCTCCTCTTGAATCTTTGTACTGCTGAAACCATTCTGCAGCTTGGTCTTTGAGTTGGAAGGAAGTGAACTTGACAAAGTCCTCATGCCTGACGTTACTGCACTCAAAAATGCTTGCATAAGTCCACGAGCCAATCATCAGCGTCAGTTGCCTCAACGCAATTGCTGAAAGTCTTTGGCTGGTTAGCAAGAAACTGGTTGAGTTTAGCAAAGCGATTCTGATTGTTGCCCTGGTTCTCTTGGTTGCGCTCTTGAAGAATTTGCATGATCAGCTGCGTGTTTGCATTGGTAGCGGCCATCACAACTTGCGATGCCTTAGGAGGTGGAGGTGGTGGTGGCGGATCAGGATTCGGAGTCGTGTGTGTTGGAGTAGCCATACCGAAGAGGTTGACATCCATTAGCACATTGATAGACAAATATTGAAGCTGAACCAAACGGGTTGAAATTGCAACATATAGTCTTCACATCCGCACAAAATGAACGAATCCATTCCAATTGAAATGGTCACATATCCATAAATTGAGAAGCCACATAGAATTGATGTAGAAGAAAAACAACAAAAACGTACGGAGCAAGAACGAATACTCGGTAAGGATCACCCAATCTCAAACCAAATATCCGTGGAAGAAGAACTAGAGCTACAAGAATTCCCACCTATGAAACTCCCGAACCTTTCCAATTATGCAATCGGGTGTTGGGGATATAGGGGACGCATAATATCTCACCCAAATCTAGCAAATCCTACATCGAGCTGTATCCATCCTTCAACACATAACCGAGAAAACTTCGGAAATCGCCTACCTCAAGCTTCGAAAAGCATCCATTATAGAAGTTATGGCAATACTCCCGAACTCCCGCCCAGTACTGGGTGGCGTCGAGGTTATCTCACCAACAACTGCATAAAAGAGATTTTCGATGTCGGCGAAACTAAACTTAGGTATTCCAGAACTGCAATGATAAAATTGTGACGACAACACCGTGGAGCTCAAGTCCCCGGGACACTTCCACAACACCTAAATGACAGGAGGCACCAAGAACAATGTTCTCATCACAAGTCGATCGGAACGATTCCAAGATACCCACGTGATCCAAATTTTTTTTAGTGAAATTTGAGAAGAGAAGAGTCAAAACTCTACGTCAGGATGCTTTACCAAATCGATGAAGGGACTGGGCAGTAAAAAGAATTCCTAAACTCTCTGATATATAAATCCTAAATGACTCAAAACATTTTTCTAGACTCAACAACGTCAGCTAATTCGATCAAGCAAGGGGCTCCTAAGGTTGGGGAAGGCTCTGATTACCAACTTGTAACGCCCTCGATGCGGCTATATCTCCTACTTGTCGAAGCACGACTTAGAGGCACAACCGCATTGAAAGCAATGTCGCAAGTAATGTAATCTTCACAACAACCCATGTAAATAGATAATAGGGGAAAAGATACATAGTTGTCTTACACTCGCCACATCACACAAGTACATCCAATACACTCATGGTCTGACTACGGTACCGAAATAAAAGATCAACCCCAACAAGCGACATGGTCCCGATCGCCCCAACTGGGCACCACTACTGATCATCAGGGAAAGACACATAGTAATGGCGTGAGTCTTTGTCGAACTCCCACATGAGCTCAAGCGCATCATCTGGAACGGAGTCATCGGGCCCTGCATCTGGTTTGGAAGTAATCTGTGAGTCACGGGGACTCAGCAATCTCGCACCCTCGCGATCAAGACTATTTAAGCTTATAGGTAAGGCAAGGTAATATGTGGAGCTGCAGCAAGTGACTAGCATATATGGTGGCTAAGATGTTCGCAAAGGAGAGCGAGAAGAGAGGGAAAAGCACGAACGAAGAACTATAGAACAACCTATGGCAAACATTACTCCAACACCGTGTTCAGTTCCCGGACTCCGCCGAGAAGAGACCATCACGGTAACACACGCAGTTGATTCATTTTAATTAAGTTAAGGTTCATGTTATCTACAACCGGACATTAACAAATTCCCATCTGCCCATAACTATGGGCACGGCTTTCGAAAGTTCAAATCCCTGCAGGGAGTCCCAACTTAGCTCATCAAAAGCTATCACGGCCAACAAAGGATATACCTTCTCCCGAGACATTCCGATCAGACTCGGCATCCCGGTTCTACAAGACATCCTCGACAAGGGTAAAACTAAACCAGCAACACCGCCCGAATGTGCCGACAAATGCCGATAGGAGCTGCACATATCTCATTCTCAGGGCACACCGGATTGTCCAAGGTACAGGTAGGCCAGCCCAGAGTTGCCCCTGGTGGCCATCGGCAGCTGACAGGTTGGACCAACACTCAGAGGAGCACTGGCCCGGGGGTTTAAATAAATATGACACTTGAGTCCGCGGAACCCAAGGGAAAAATAGGCTAGGTGGCGAATGGTAAAACCAAAGTTGGGCATTGCTGGAAGAGTTTTATTCAAGGCGAACTGTCAAGGGGTTCCCATTATCACCCAACCGCGTAAGGAGCGCAAAATCCGGCAAGAGTGGAAACTAGGGCAGCAAGAGTGGAACAAAACACTAGGCAAAAGGCCGAGCATTCCACCCTTTACCAAGTATATAGATGCATTAAGATAACAAGATAATATAGTGGTATCCCAACAATAAACAATGTTCCAACAAGGAACGATCTCCAATCTTCACCTGCAACTAGCAACGCTATAAGAGGGGCTCAGCAAAGCGGTAACATAGCCAATCAACGGTTTGCTAGGACATGGTGGGTTAGTGGTTTGACATGGCAATTTGGGAGGCATGATAAGCAAGAGGTAGGCATCATAGCATAGGCATAGCAAAAGAGCGAGCATCTAGCAAGCAAAGATAGAAGTGATTTCGAGGGTATGATCAGCTTGCCTGCAAAGTTGTCAGAGTTGACTGGATCCTCGTAAGCAAACTCAACGGGCTCCTCGTTAGCGAACTCGTCTCCCGGATCTACCCAAACAAGACAAACAAGCAAAAGAAACACAATCAACCACGTGCAAAGCTCGAACAACATGATGCAAACATGGTATGCTATGCGGGATGCGATATGTGATGCATATGCAAGATTTGACAAGGAATGATTGAACCCAGCCTCAACATGGAAATCCAAGAGTGCCACTGGAAAGGTGAGGTGATTTCGATTGAAATCGATATAAAGATCACCGGAATTAGATGCATGGTTTGGAAATGGCAAGCAAAACAAGTATGGCACCGGTCTACGATAAAAAGCAAGTAGCCATCTAAATGCATCAAGTTAAGTATGCAACATCACTCAAACATGGCAACAAAATACATGGCAGGGATCCACTCATGATGCTTGACAAAATATGAAGACAGAGATATGGCCAATTCGTCCACTAACAGGTTCAAACAAGCATGGAAAAATGCAAACGATAACAGGTTTCAGACTTAGTGAAATTAACACTCTCGAGAGCTCTACCAAAATTCCCAACATTTTTGGACCTATCGAATACCGACTTCCTTCTCACACTCTTTTGAATTAAATTCAAATGAGTTTGAATTCAAACTTCACACGTGTTCTCTTTCCTATTTTCTCGGAACAAGCTCATTTTTATGAGTCCGGGGAAATTAACCTCCCACGCAAATTCTATCCCTAACACTTCCTTTATTCTCCTTTTCTTTGATATTTTCTGTTTTGTGAGATAAAAGGAGAAGATTGAGGGAGAGAGAGGGAGAGCCCAACCAGCCCATTTGGGGTCTCCAGCAAGAAGCAACAACTGGGTCGGCCTCTTAGGCCCATCCAGTCCACAAGCTCTAACCCTAGTGCTCCCTTGCCCGATCCCCTCCTCCTCGTTCCTCCTCCCGCCGCCTCACACACCCTACACCTCATCGCCAGGGAGAGGAGCTCCCCAGCACACGCGCACCCCTCTCTTCCGGAGCTCCAAGTCCACCACCGGACCCACTGAAGCTGCTGCCTTGCCTCAGCGACCTCCTCTAGTTGCGCACCCCTGCTCCCTTCTCCTCCTCGCTGCTGGTTCCACCCGCGTTGGAGTACGCGAGCAGCCACAGTTCAACCCCGAAGCCCGCCATGGCCATCCTCGCGCTGCTGCTCCTTGGCTTCATCCTCTGTCGCGACCATATCCTCCCCCAACGCCCTTGCGGATGCTGTTGCTGCAAGACCAGCACGACACCATCTCTGGATCCCAAGTCCGAGGACTAACGCGTTCGGGTAACACATCAAGTACACCTTCGTCAAAACCGATGCTTCGACAAGCCCCATTTTCGCGGATTACGTCAAGGACCACGACGACCGTCGAGACCCCCAAGTTCCACTAACGATGAACGTTTTGAAATCGCCAAGTCAAACTACAACACGAAGACCATGTAGAACTACTGATCCTGTGGATGTCACCAAGTACCCCATCGGCAAGACCCTCGACGACCGACACATAGTACCACTACATTTTCCATGTACATCTACGCCTAGACCGGACCGATAAGTCCGAAGAAGCAAGTACCACTCCGAACCATGTACGGCACCATCGCCAAAGACCCGTGTAACACAAGCGTCAAGTTCAACTACCCTCGCGTGAACCGCTACTTCTAGTACCATGAACGACTACTTCCACTACATCGCGGAACGACTACTTCCTCTACTTCCCTCGACGAACTCGAACCGTCCCGTTTGCACGCATTGTAGGTATAACCTCGAGAGGACGCCCGTGAACAAATGAATGCATGTTGTATGAGATGCACCCTTGTTCGCCTCGAGTCCGATCTGTCGGTGCATGTTGCCACTCTTTTGCCTTGCCACCGACATGTGGGACACCCGGTATCTGGGATCACTCCCCGTCACACTTGCATGTTTCGCGTACCCACACTTGTTCCTTTGCACCAACATCTCAATTGAGTTGCCGGAACACCAGATTGTTGCCATGGTAACATTTCCGTTTCGCCGCCATGGCACCTCTTTTCCTTCTGCCATGGCGACAAATGCCTCCTATCTTATCCAATCAACATTTCCATAAACCTTGCATAAACTTGCACATGTCATCCTCATCATGATAATAACATCAAGAATGTTTAAATTTGTTGTTTGCATTAAATTGCTAAATGCACATGAGGTTTTACCGGTATTGTTGTTTGATGTTTCCAGCCTCATTTAAAATGCCTAATTGTGTTTTTTACTCATGCTTCAACTCTTGCCATGTTAATCAACATTTAATATTGTTGGGTACATAAACGGGAGAGAACTAAATAATTGAATGTGGTGTTTCGTCAATATACAACTCGTTGCATATTGAGCTCCATTTAACTTGTAGTTTTTTCTGTGCACTTTGCCATGCCATGCATATTTAAACGGGACATGCATCATACTTGGTTATGCATCATGCCATCTTTATGCTCGGTTGTTTACTATGATGCTTGCTTCTTTCTGGGTTGCTTATCTTGTTAGCATCGGTTTTTGATCTGGAGTAGTGAGGATCCGTTCTACTACGTCCGTTTGTCTTCTTCATGGACTCGTTCTTCTTCCTTGCGGGATTTTAGGCAAGATGACCATACCCTCGAAATCACTTCTATCTTTGCTTGCTAGTTGTACGCTCTATCACTATGTCGCGCTACCTACCACTTGCTATATCATGCCTCCTATATTGCCATGTCAAGCCTCTAACCCACCTTCCTAGCAAACCATTGTTTGGGTAAGTTACCGATTTTGCTCAGCCCCTCTTATAGCGTTGTTAGTTGCAGGTGAAGCCGAAGTTCGTTACATGTTGGAACATGGATATGTTAGGATATCATAATATATCTTATTTAATTAATGCATCTATATACTTGGTAAAGGGTGGAAGGCTCGGTCTTATGCCTGGTATTTTGTTCCACCCTTGCCGCCCTAGTTTCCGTCATAACGGTGTTATGTTCCTTGATTTTGCGTTCCTTACATGGTTGGGTGTTATGGGAACCGCTTGACAGTTCACTTTGAATAAAACTCCTCCAGTAAGGCCCAACTTTGGTTTTAACATTTGCCACCTAAGCCTTTTTCCATCAGGTTTCCGGAGCCCGATGGTCATCTTTATTTTACCCCTCCCCCGGGCCAGTGCTCCTCTGAGTGTTGGTCAAAACTAGAGCCCCTTGCAGCGCAACCTCGGGGAAACTTGAGGGTTGGTTTTAGTTGTACGGACTGCTCATCTAGTGTGCCCTGGGACGAGATATGTGCAGCTCCTATCGGGATTTGTCGGCACATTCGGGCGGCTTTGCTGGTCTTGTTTTACCATTGTCGAAATGTCTTGTAACCGGGTTTCCGAGTCTGACCGGGTCTTCCTGGGAGAAGGAATATACTTCGTTGACCATGAGAGCTTGTGATGGGCTAAGTTGGGACACCCCTGCAGGGTTTGAACTTTCAGAAGTCGTGCCCGCCGTCGGTGTCAAAACCGGCGGATCTCGGGTAGGGGGTCCCGAACCGTGCGTCTAGGCCGGATGGTAACAGGAGGCAAGGGACACGAAGTTTTACCTAGGTTCGGGCCCTCTTGATGGAAGTAAAACCCTACGTCCTGCTTGATTAATATTGATGATATGGGTAGTACAAGAGTAGATCTACCACGAGATTGGAGAGGCTAAACCCTAAAAGCTAGCCTATGGTGTGATTGTTGTTCTGTATGTTGTCCTACGGACTAAAACCCTCCGGTTTATATAGACATTCGAGAGGGTTAAGGTTACACAAAGTTGGTTACAATGGTACGAGATCTACATATCCGTATCGCCAAGCTTGCCTTCCACGCCAAGGAAAGTCCCTTCCGGACACGGGACGAAGTCTTCAATGTTGTATCTTCATAGTCCAGGAGTCCGGCTGAAGGTATAGTCCGGCCATACGGACACCCCCTAATCCAGGACTCCCTCAGTAGCCCTTGAACCAGGCTTCAATGACGACGAGTCCGGTGCATAGATTGTCTTCGGCGTTGCAAGGCGGGTTCCTCCTCCAAGTACTTCATAGAAGATTTTGAACACAATGATAGTGTCCAGCTCTGAAAAATAAGTTTCCACATATTGCCATAGAGATAATAATATTTACACAAATCTAATCTGGTGACGTATTCCGTAGTGTGACATCACACCACGACCAAGCCTTTATTCGAATCGTTTTGTTGTCCCACCTCGACGTGTCATGCGAGGCGGTTTCCTTGGCACGTCTTGTTAAAGCAGAGATCGTGTCCCCTTATTCCGGGATTCTCATCAATACGGGCATGGGTAACCCAACCGCGCCATTGATTACAGCGCTTGGAGATAATGAGTTTTACCAGGTTGGTGGGGACACGTAGTTGCGTCCACTCATATAAGGGTATAAGGATCCACCTTTTCACCTACGCCTTCTTCCCCCTTTGCCTATCCATTTTCGCACACTCGAGCTCCAGCGCCCAAGTCCGCACTCCCCACCTCAACCTTCTCCAGCCATGTCCGGAGCGGGAGGCAAGTGGATGGTCTCCTCTGTCATGGAGGGACACATCAAAAAACTGAGGAAGGCCGGATACTTGTCTAACGACATTGCATACCGGCTTCTCGAAGAGGGGCAGCTCCTCCCCACCCCAAGGCCGCATGAGAGGGTAGTGTTCCTTCCCCACTTCCTCCGCAGACTGGGCTTTCCTATCCACCCATTCGTCTGGGGACTCATGTTCTACTACGGCCTGGATTTCCATGATCTGGCCCCGAACTTCATCCTCAACATCTCGGTGTGTATCGTCGTGTGCGAGGCTTTCCTCCGCATCCGTCCCCATTTCGGCCTATGGCTCAAGACTTTCAATGTCAAGCCGAAGGTGGTGCATGGCAACCAGGAGGAGTGCGGAGGTGCCATGGTGGGAAATATGCCCAACGTCTTATGGCATGAGGGCTCCTTTGTGGAGACCCTGAAGGGGTGGCAATCGGGGTGGTTTTACATCACCGAGCCGCGCAACCTTGAGTGGGTCGCAACCCTCGAATTCTGGTCTGGACCCCCAACGCGGCTCACGTCCTGGGAAGAGACGGGCCTGTCGTGAGGCAGCAAAGAAGAGGTGACTGGACTACAAACATGCATCCAAACCCTGGTGGACAAGCAGCTAAAGCTTGTCAACGTAGTCCAGGTTATGCTCATCCGCCGGATCCTCCCGTGTCAACAACGGGCCTTCAATCTGTGGGAGTTCAACCCAGCGCAGAACCGAACTCTAAGCAGGCTCTTCGAGACGACGTACGAAGATGCCTGGAAGGTGCTTTTCAAGGGTGCCAAGGCTCCCGCATCCGCTGCCGAGGATCGCGGATTCAGCGCACAGCGTCACGCTAGCGCGGTAAGTTGTTCGTACCTTTTACAGGGTATTAGTTTTCCATAGTTTAACTCTATGCGGGATCTAAGCTCCCTTTCCTTTGACAGAATTGGCAGGCGAAGTCCGGACAGATCAACTGTCTGGCTCCTTTGCGCGAAGACCCAGTCGATACCCGCTTGGCGAAGCTGTTGGTTCTGGCACCCTATGTGGTGCCGGAGAAGAAGGCCATGAAGAAGGCCACGGGGACTCGAAAGAGTGCCCGGCACCAGGAGGCGTCAGGTTCATCATCCGACGGCTCCAAGGTGCATTCCTCCCGTGAAGACGAGGAGGAGGAAGAAGATACCTCTCCCCCTCCAGTGTGGGGAGAGAAGAAAAGGAAGGCCGTCCTTACTGGGGAGGCCGATGGGTCCAAGAGGGGGAAAACCCTTCCTCCGGACTACTCCACCAACGCCGATGATGGTGGAGAGGAGTGGCCGCTCAGGGCCAAGCCCCTGGCGAAATCGTCAGTATCCGGATACCAGAGTAATTCATAGTATTCCTTTATTGCACAGCTTTCCCTTATGTCGAATATGATTATGCAGCCCACCCAAAGACCGGCTCGATGCGTCGTCGAGCGGTTCACTGGACTCGTCGGATGTGAATTCGCTTCCGACGGCTTCCTCCCTCCGCCCTATGGACGACGCCGAAGTGTTGTCCCAACAGGTTCCAAGCCAGGAGGAGGTGGTCCTGGAGACGCCGCAAGGCGACCTCCCGGACTCCAGGAGTAAAGGTGATAAAACCCCCCAGGGCTCCAAGTCCGGCTCTAGGACGGACACCGCTCCGGAACCTTCAAAGGTTCCAGAGTCCGGCGGGCGACCTCCTTCCAAGAGGAGCAAGCCCACCGTGCCGGTGACCCCCGTCCAACCGGAGACGCTGGACAATCTGTTGGAGGTGCTCAAAGGCGCCTCCATCGATGAGGAGCACCGCGCCATTATGAGTGCGGTGGTCCAGAAGGTTCAGTCCGCCAAGAGCGGACTGAATGAAGCTTGTGCTAGCCTTCTTACAGGCTTTGAGGTAAGTAAAGAATGTGTAAATAATATTACCGCATAGACAGTAGCCCCTGATGCTCTGTTTGGCGTTCGGGAAGAAAAGCCCGATAGAGGATCAAATAAAATTCGCAGGAGTCTAAAAAGGAGTCAATATGCGTATGCAGGCTTCTCTGCTGGCGTCCGCCGTACTGACTGTGGAAGTGGACACGCTAAAGTAGAACCTCGAGCAGTCCGAGCAAGAGCTCGGACGTGTCAAGAAGCAGCTCGGGGACAAGGAAGGTAAGAAATACCTTGTTTAAATATATATATATATATATAAAGGTGCAATTGCAAAAAATGACAGGATTATCGTGGCTATTGTAGGGGCCACGTCTAAGGTGGCGACCCTTAAGCAAGCGCTGCTCGAGGCCGAGAAGAGGGCGGCCATGGAGCGCACCGAGCGGGAGAAGTATGAGGCCGAGGTTGGCAAGGTGCGGCAAGAGCTCCAGGCTCTCATGGAAAAACATGAGAGTTTGTAGCTTGACTCAAAGACGCGAGCCTCCGAGCTCGCGGTGGCTATTGAAAATGCCAAGTCTGCCAAGGCCGAATCCCAGAAGACCCTCCAGGAGTTGGATGAGGTGAAAAAGATAGCGGCGGGTAAGGCATTCTTTATGCAAAGCAAACACATAAACATGAGTTACTTGTTACTTACCCGAATCCGGAGCTCTCTAGGGGCATTCGCAGATCTTCCCCGTAGCGTGTCCGATGCCGCCGCATTCTATCGAGCCGAGGAGGGTAGCTCGACAAAGAAGGTGTTCTGGTCTCAGTATGCTGAGGCCGGACACCCCGTGCCCCTGAGCGACCAGCTGAAACAACTGGTCGAGCTCCACAAGGCGGGCGAACATGCCATGAAGGGCCTCATGGTTCGGCTGTGGCCTGGAGAGGCTCTGCCTGGGAGCTATTTCGGGCTGGTGCGGCGGCTGGTGGGGGCCTGTCCAAGGCTCGAAGTCATCAAGCGCTCCGTCTGCATTGAAGGTGCCCGTAGGGCCCTTGCCCGTGCTAAGGTGCACTGGGACAAGCTGGATGCTGAGAAGCTTGTGAAGGACGGGCCACCGCCGGGGAAAGAGCATCGCAAGCCCGAGAATTATTATAAGGATGTTCTGAAGGGTGCCCGCCTTATGGCGGATGAATGTTCCAGGGATGTAATTTTTGAGTAAAACTCGCTTGTTCTGTCCTGTGCGCTGCAAACTTGTTCATATGCGCTAAGCAATGCTGTTAGAATTTAAAATATTACCTTCTGTGCGGCTGTTTATCAATTCTGAGAGATGGCGAGTCGTCGGCTTCTGCCCCCGTGCCGGTCGTGCTTGGGTGTTCGAGGATAAACCTGAGCGCTCTTTTTCCCATGTTTGGGTCCTTCGAGGGAGGCGCTCAGCACAACGAACAAGGCAATCAGACTATAATGCTTGAACACTCTCACTTAGCCATAGAATTCTATAATTTTAAATTTCAGCGAAGCCCTTGGTATTCGGAAGACCGAGTTCGGGGCGCTATCCACGCCTTGGCCGGACAAAGCCGACTCCTCGCTCTAAGCAGCATAAGTCTTTAGGGACTCGAAAATCCTCTCGAACAGCGACCAGCTCTCGCTTCATCATGACAGTCAGTTTTAGCTTTCTTTACTGAGGTGCTCGATCCAGCTCAACTGGGGCACAATCGCAGTAGTTCTCCTAGTGCTACCTTAGCCGATATAGCGGAACGTAAGGCACCAACACATAGGAGCCGGGCAAACCCAACTATTGACCCAAGACATGATTCGGAGCCGATGCATATAATGCTATAAGTTCGGGGTGCCACACTTGTTAAAGTGGTCGGACTCATGACACCATATTTAGGGGTACTAAAGCCCCTGGTGTATTTTGGCCGTACCAAAGTGTACGGGTGCAACATGTCATTAAGGAACATATATTTGTAAAAAAAGTAATGCAAAAATAGACAAAAGCTATGCATTGTTTACTAAAAAGGGCTGCGAGCAAAGCAGAATGATACAAATAATGCGATAAGCAAAAGGTTGGACTATTTAACATGTCTGTTCCAGGGGCAGGCTGCAGAATGGTATGCGAAATAGGTATACTGCTCGTGATAGAGACCACCTGGGAGTTCCGTAATGCTGTATGGCTTGTCTGCTTCCCTGGTTCTTGCATCGTTTGTGCGGCAATTGAACTGCCGAACAGGCCTTCCGAAGAATGGAGTCCTGAAAGTAAGAGAAAATTAAAAAATCGGCAGCCCCTGGTGCGGTTTAAGCCGTGTTTCGGGCGTGCCGTGATGGTGCCCCTCCCCCTGTACCCATGGTATTTCTAGAGCGTAGCTATGTACGTGAAGCACTGGTGTCGCATTTTTGCGAGGGCTGGGGTTGGGGCCGCATTGCTACGCCTGCTCGGAACGTGCCAGGCGGTCTTGTTGTAGGTTATTCCGGGCGCGCTTGACGGTGTCCGGACGTTTAATGGCCGGACTGGAGAAATGCCTGGAGAGGCTGCTTTGTACTTCCGCTGCAAGGGCCACCATGTGCTCCTCCGTTCGGAGGGAGCGTTCGGTGTTTCCATTGACCGTAATTACTCCTCGAGGGCCTGGCATCTTGAGCTTAAGATATGCGTAGTGCCGTACCGCATTGAACTTGGCAAATGCGGTTCGCCCGAGCAGTGCGTGATAGCCACTGCGGAATGGGACTATGTCGAAGATTAACTCCTCGCTTCGGAAATTATCCGGAGATCTGAAGACCACTTCAAGTGTGACTGAGCCTGTACAGTTGGCCTCTACACCTGGTATTACGCCTTTAAAGGTCCTTTTGGTGGGCTTAATCCTCAAGGGATCTATGCCCATTTTCCGCACTGTATCCTGGTAAAGCAGGTTCAGGATGCTGCTGCCGTCCATAAGGACTCTAGTGAGATGAAATCCGTCAATAATTGGGTCTAGAACCAATGCGGCGAATCCACCATGACGGGTGCTAGTGGCATGGTCCCTTCGATCAAATGTGATTAGGCAGGAGGACCATGGGTTGAACTTTGGGGTGACTGGCTCTACCGCGTATACGTCCCTTAACGCGCGCTTCCGCTCCCTCTTGGGGATGTGGGTTGCGTATATCATGTTCACCGTCCGCACTTGTGGGCGAAAACCCTTCTGTCCACTGTTGTTCAGCAGCCGGGGCTCTTCGTCGTCATCGCTATGCAGCCCCGCGTCTTTATTTTTGGCATTTAACTTGCCTGCCTGCTTGAACACCCAACAATCCCCGTTGGTGTGATTGGCTGGCTTTTCGGGGGTGCCATGTATCTGGCACAAGCGGTCGAGGATTCGGTCCAAACTGGACGGGCCCCTAGGATTTTTTTTGAATGGATTTTTCACTGACCGGATTTATAGCCTCTGAATCCGGCATTAACTGCCGTATCCTCAGCATTGTCGCCGTTAATGCGGCGCTTCTTCTTGTTGCGACGCGACCTGCCACTACTGTCCCTGGTATCCGAATTACCAGGGTTCTTGGTCATATTGTTGCTATGAGCAAGCCAGCTGTCTTCTCCCGCGCAAAAGGGGGTCATGAGTGTCGTGAGTGCTGCCATAGATTTCGGCTTTTCCTGTCCAAGGTGCCGGGCAAGCCACTCGTCACGGATATTGTGCTTGAAGGCTGCTAGGGCCTCTGCGTCTGAACAGTCGACTATTTGATTTTTCTTTGTTAGGAACTGTGTCCAGAATTGCCTGGCCGATTCTTCTGGCTGCTGAATTACGTGGCTTAGGTCATCGGCGTCTGGTGGTCGCACATAAGTGCCCTGGAAATTGTCGAGGAATGCGGCTTCCAGGTCCTCCCAACAACTGATTGATCATGCTGGCAAGCTGTTAAGCCAATGCCGAGCTGGTCCTTTAAGCTTGAGTGGGAGGTATTTGATGGCGTGGAGATCATCGCCGCGGCCCATGTGGATATGAAGGAGATAATCCTCGATCCATACCACAGGATCTGTCGTGCCATCGTATGATTTGATGTTTACGGGTTTGAAACCCTCGGGGATTTGATGATCCATTACTTCGTCTGTGAAGCACAGTGGGTGTGCGGCGCCTCTGTACTGGGCTATATCATGACGTAGCTCCAATGGGCTTTGTCTACTGTGTTCGGCCCTACCGGATTTGTGTCCGGTGTGACGGTTATCGTCTTGAGTCTTGGGGCGCCCACGCGATCCGTAGATCGATCTTGTTTGCCTTGCCTTGTCCTCCAACATATCTCGCAGGTCTGGCACATTTTCTCGTGCCTTGGTACGGGGTGCAGCTTGAGTGGAGGGTCGAGAGGCCTCTCTGTCGCGGCCACGAGGTGGCCGGTCGGCCGTATCAAGTGCTGGTGATGTAGGTTTAAGTGCTTACTCCTCTAATCGGGGTAGCAACCTGTGCTTTGGGTAGCTCTTGGAGGGGCGTCCGAGTTTATGCTCTTCGGCCGCAAGGACTTCAATCCATCTATCGACTAGCAAATCTTGATCAGCTCTAAGCTGTTGCTGTTTTTTCTCGAGGCTTCTTGCCGTGGCCATAAGCCTGCGTTGAAAACGCTCTTTCTCGACGGGATCCTCTGGCACAACGAATTCATCATCGTCGAGGCTTGCCTCGTCTTTGGAGGGAGACATATAATTATCGTCCTTGACCTCTCTGTCTGCCGCTCTGTCATGAGGGTTGGCTTCTCCATCCTCCTGTGCTGAATCTTGCTGGAGGGGGTTTTCTTCGGCACTCTCCGGAGTATTATTATCTCCCGTGCTGGAATCACCGTATTTGCTTTGGCGGGATTTTGAGCGGCGCCGCTGACGCCGGCGCTTAGGCTGTTTCTTGGAGGGGTCATCCTTCGCTGTACCATCGCCATCCCCTTCTTTTGGGGTGTCCACCATGTATATGTCATATGACGAGGTGGCTTTCCATGGCCCAATAGGTGCTGGTTCTTCATCGTCTCCTGCATCGGCATCCAGACCGTCGATGTCTTTGAAGTCGAAGTCGAGCATGTCGGCTAAATCGTCGACAGTGGCTACAAAGTGGGTGGTGGGTGGGCTTTGAATTTCTTCATCGTTCGTATCCCAATTTTGCTGACCGTAGTCCGGCCAGGGCTCTCCTGATAAAGAGAGAGACTTTAGTGTCTTCAGAATATCGCCAAAAGGCGAGTGCTGAAAGATGTCCGCGGAAGTAAACTCTATGATCGGCGCCCAATCGGATTCGATCGGCAGGGGCGCGGAGGGTTCGGAGTCCGGAGAGGAGTCCGTCTCCTTGGAGTCACGAGTCTCGTGGAGTGCGGGGCTGTTGTTCGGCTCGATCGCCGTTGGGATCGCAGCCCCGAGGCGGCGTCCAACCACCCATCCTCGGTCGGCGCAGTTGGCTCCGAATTAAGGGTCGAAGCTGATGCGGGTGCGGCCTCCAGGGCATTGTTCGGCGGCAGAGATAGATCATGCTCGTCGTGACAGTGCGGCGCGCTCGACAGTGGCTCGAATCTGTCGAATATCAAGTCCCCGCGGATGTCAGCCGTGTAGTTTAAACTTCCAAATCTGACCTGACGGCCAGGGGCATAGCTTTCAAGCTGCTCCAGATGGCCAAGTGAATTGGCCCGCAGTGCGAAGCCGCCGAAGACGAAGATCTGTCCAGGGAGGAAGGTCTCACCCTGGACTGCATCGCTATTGATGATCGTTGGACCCATCAAGCCTGACGGCGACGACACAGGGGAACTCAATGAAAGCACCAATGTCGGTGTCAAAACTGGTGGATCTCGGGTAGGGGGTCCCGAACTGTGCATCTAGGCCGGATGGTAACAGGAGGCAAGGGACACGAAGTTTTGCCCAGGTTCGGGCCCTCTTGATTGAGGTAAAACCCTACGTCCTGCTTGATTAATATTGATGATATGGGTAGTACAAGATTAGATCTACCACGAGATTGGAGAGGCTAAACCCTAGAAGCTAGCCTATGGTATGATTGTTGTTCTGTATGTTGTCCTACGGACTAAAACCCTCCGGTTTATATAGACACCGGAGAGGGTTAGGGTTACACAAAGTCGGTTACAATGGTAGGAGATCTACATATCTGTATCGCCAAGCTTGCCTTCCACGCCAAGGAAAGTCCCTTCCGGACACGGGATGAAGTCTTCAATCTTGTATCTTCATAGTCCAGGAGTCCGGCTGAAGGTATAGTCCGGCCATCCGGACACCCCCTAATCCAGGACTCCCTCACCCGCGGTTATGTGGCAGATTGGAATTTGTTAATAGCCGGTTGTAGAGAGCTTGACACTTGACTTAACTAAAATGCATCAACCGCGTGTGTAGCCGTGATGGTCTCTTTTCGGTGGAGTCCGGGAAGTGAACACGGTTCTTGTGTTATGTTTGACGTAAGTAGTTTCAGGATCATTTCTTGATCACTTCTTGTTTCTCGACCGTTGCATTGCTTCTCTTCTCGCTCTTATTTGCGTATGTTAGCCACCATATATGCTTAGTGCTTGCTGCAGATCCACCTCATTACCCTATTCTACCCATAACTTAAATAGTCTTGATCTCGCTGGTGTGAGATTGCTAAGTCCTCGTGACTCACAGATACTTCCAAACAGCTGCAGGTGCCGATGATACCAGTGCAGGTGACACAACCAAGGTCAAGTGGGAGCTCGATGAAGATCTTGTTCGTTGTGTTGTTTCATTTCCTGTTGATTAGTAGTGGAGCCTATTTTGGATGATCGGGGATCTAGCATTTGGGGTTGTCTTTTTTTATTTTGGTTCCCTAGTCGGACCTTGATTGTATTCTGGCTGATGTATGTTTAACTTGTATTTGTGTGAAGTGGCGATTGTAAGCCAACTCTTTATCCCTTTCTTATTCAGTACATAGGATTGTGTGAAGATTACCCCTCTTGCGACAAACCTACCATGCGGCTATGCCTCTAAGTCGTGCCCCGACACATGGGAGATATAGCCGCATTGTGGGTGTTACAATCCAACAGTCACTGCTTGTGCGTCAACCTTTTTTAGGAAAGCCTCAAAACTATGGAAAACATCATGCAGCCCATCTGCCATTATTTCTAATAATTTACAGCCCATTTGCTAATTCTTATGGTTTTTTGGGGCCCATATTCTTTTTATTAGCATTACAACCCATATTGTGGCCACGGTTAAAAAATTATATGAAATTTTGCATATTTCGGTGCGGTCCGAACTGTTTTCAATCCCGAAATTTCTAGTCACATTCAAAATCCAACAAATTGTCCATGCATAAAAATCAATGAAATTTAAAATCTCGAAATGAAAAAAAATTTGAAACTAATTGCCAGTTTGATGTGTTTTTAAAATGTACAACCCATTTCTAATTACTGATACGCCATTTTCTTGGCCAGCCGAATGAAGCTCCCCTCGTCTTGAAATATTTGTAGCCCAACAAGCCTGACAAAGCAACTTACTTGGCAAATCAAAAAAAACTGGGCTGTGGCCGTGGACCCGGCTGTCAGCCTCTCCACGTACAGTACTCTTTTGATGGAAGTCGGTCGTTGACCACATTGACCACGCCGTGCCGAGAGCACCAAGGCGGTGGACGACGGCAAGGCCTAGGAAGGGGACGACGCGGAGCCGGGGAAGACGCGGCAGTGGATGCCGACGCGGAGAGGAGTACAAGGGTTCACTAGTTCGGCTGCGGTGTGAGGTTGTCATCGCCACAGAATAACAGGGGGTGTGGGTGAGTAGAGGGATGCCCTAGCCAGCAGTGGGTGTAGTAGGGGCGGTGAGGCCTCCGTGGCATCACAACCGGCCACAGAAAGCTGGAGCATGCGGCACAACCAACGCTGCTTTGGGTTGCTGGAGCAAGAAGACCAGAGGTTGAAGAAGCACTACTGCCGTTGGATAAACATCGTACTGTAACTGGAGCCAGAATCGTTCATATTGACTAAGTTGACAAGGCCCTCCGTCCCCGTCAACATGGTAGGCCCACAAGTCAGCCTCCCATGATGCTGGGTTCCAGCTGGCAGGGGGAGTATTCATTTTGTGTGTGTAATAAGGAGGCACTTCCTTGCGTGCGAAGATAGCTGGTGGGTCCAACCTGTCAGCAGGGCATGTTTTTTACACGAAATACAGAGGCCCTTCTGATGGGTCCCAGATGTCGGGTGGAGGAATCAAAGACTTGAGAAGGCGCATAGAACAAGCTAGTGTACCAGTAAAGAGACGTTGCTCAGTTTTAGAAAAAAGAGAGACATGCTCCTGTAGCTGGTTCGAATCCAAACATAGACTATGACTATATATGGTGCTATGCTACTCTGCAAGGAATGAAACTGACATATCCAACGTTCGCTTCTCCTCTTCTCTACTTACTCTGCCTAGCATCAGAAGCTCTGGCCGCAACAACCATGCCCGCTAGCTGTTCGTCCACCTTCTCTTCAGTAGGCAACAGCCAAATATGCGCCAAGTCGCCACCCGTACCATCGCCTGTGGGTCTCATCACACCCCCGCCGGCACGCGCACCGCAGCCGGTTGCTCATCGCAACCCGCTGCCGTTGGTGGGGTGCCACTGCTGCAAACCACGCAGAGTCATCCGTCGCGTCTCAACCACAATCCTCAACCCCGGCCGAGTCTTCTACAAATGCCCAAATCATGGGGTAATAATATGTTTAAGTGTTGTTCTGCTACTTTCAGTTGCTGATTTTTTTAATAGTTTGGTTGATGATCTTCCAATTTGATTCATGCAGAAAAGGGAAGATTCATGTGATTTGTATTTCTGGGAAGTTGCTGATGTGGGGGAGTGCAACTACACTAATTATTTGGTTAGCCGAGGAATCCCAATACCAGCAGGTTGGGGTGTTGGACAAGTAACTAAAGGAACGACAGAAGAGGAAGATGCAGAGCAGAAGGTTAAAGATGCAGTTCCTCTGATCATGGCCTAGCAACAGCTGTTGAACGGCCTTGACAGCAATGAGGAGATGAAAGAGCTTGTGAAGATAATGGGCATAATCGATATGCTTTGTAGGATGATTGTCTCTTTATTTGCAGTGTATGTAGCACTCGTGATGTATTTAGTGGCTATGACCTGAGCAATTTGCTGAAACTAGTAATGAATGAAACCTGTGTAGTAGGCTGGGCATAGTATTGTGAACATCTAATGATGTCTATTAACAGAAATCAGGGAGTATCCCCTTTTGCTCATAAATAAATAAATAGCAGAGGCCCTTTTGGTAATAAATAAATAAATTAGTAGAGGCCCTATCGGGTCAGCTTTGTTCTCATTGAAAGACGTCAAGCAAATTGCAGTCCAACAGCAAACTATGTCATCAAATTCAAGTTTCATAGCCAAATATGAGTACAACTAAACAACAATGTCATCATGTTTTAGTCATCATACAATCACCAAACACAAATCAGCATACATAACAAGTGATGTGTTCACAGGAAAATACTAAACAACATGTTCATCAGGTTTCAGTTGTCATAGCAAACACAATTTCACATAGTAGATAAAAAATGTCTTCTGACAGGCAAATACGACAAAAGCAATGTAATCATCATCCGCGGCAGCAGCGTCAACATCTTCACCATGTGTATCAGACTGAATCGTAATTCCCCACGGTGTCATCATCTTCTTCGTCCTCAACGTCCTCGAACGTTGACTTGTTGACTTCTTCTTGATCAACTCTTGTATGTCCATAGCACGACAGTCAATCTTTTTGCCGACATCATTGATGTGATGGTTCTCAAAGATATTAGGAACATATGTGTTATCTTGTACATCAGGAGCAGTGTAAGCATCATCTTGTTGTGCAACTTCATTAAACGAATTCCTCTGCTCAAAGCTTTGCAATACTCTCAAGTGATCGCTACGTGCAAATGTGTCTTCCAAGAAAAATATCTGTGTTCCTTAATTTGCCAAAATAAAAGGCTCGTTGGTCTGATACGCCACATTGACATTGATGGATTTGAAATAATCATCAGCTCTGGGTTTTGCGATCCTGGAAAACAGGTTATACCAACGATAACACAACAGAACCACACATTGATGATCCTCGAAACTAGAGATATACTGCAACTGAACAATGTCTGTTATGTTAGCATACAGTTCAGTTGTCTCTTTGTCATACGTATCCGTGTTCATGATGGCACTGTTTTGTGTCTTCCTGGCTTCGTCTCGTGCAAGGGTGTTGTAGCGCACATCTCCAACAACGCAAGATTCATAATGTCTTACCCGAGTATCAGGACCCATTGCTAGTGAGTAAAGGGCACCATCAATTGCTTGCCCATCCTCCCGCATCTTCTTAACCTATGGTTAGAAAATAGACAAGCTGATCATCTTATGTACTCAATATATATAAAAAAACTCACAATGCAATTCAAAAGCTTACATGGCTTTTGAACCATTTCGCAAATCCTGCCATAACCAATTTGTCAATGTTTCTTGGATTTTGTGGCAGTAACTCCTTTTTGTAGATGCTGCACAACATAGTGATCGCGTCTAACATTTAAATATATAAGATTATGCTGCAAGTTTAGTAGATTATGATGTATAAGCTGCAGTACTTAGCACTTACTTGATATAAGGTACTATCTCAGGACAATTATTCAACACATACCAAACCATTTTGTCCAAATCTTTAGGTTTGTCCTCTTGTCGACTCTTCCCTATAACTCGAACAGAATAATCGAAAACATTGAGCCCAGGATTGTCTTCATCCACCTCTTTGGTAAGCTAATCAGCTGTTTCAATGTATTTTGAGCAGAATGGCAACGCTTCTATAGCAATGTAGGCCTCTGCAATGGAACCCTCGGGTCTAGCTCTGTTCCTAACATAGCCCTTGAAAGTGCCTAGCCGCCTTTCAATAGGGTACATCAAGCCATACTATACTGGACGTCTAAGTAGTGCCTCATGAGGTAGGTGAAAAGCCAAATGCACCATCACATCAAAGAAGGCTGGAGGATATATCTTCTCAAGGTCACATAGGATAGTTGATATCTTGTCTCTAAGACGCTCCAAAGCATCTATCCTGATATTTCTACTGCAGAGTTCCCTGAAGAATTGTCCCAACTTTGCAACTGCTCTGTATAAGTCAGGGCGGCCCAATCCTCTAAGGATAACAAGTCAAACCCTTTGAAGTAGGACATGGCAATCATCAGTTTTCAACCCTTGTACCTTGTTTCCATCTGCACTGGCTCTCCTTTTAGGGTTGGAAGCAAATCCATGTGGCAATCTCACACGTGACAGGACCTCGCGAAATTCTTTTCTTTTTACCTTGTCCAAGAGGTACACAACTGGTGCCATATCCTATGGTTTACCTTCATCTTGCACCTGCAGATCCTGTCTTATACCCAGGTGTGTCAAATCAATCCTAGATTTTAAGGTATCTTTCATCTTGCCTTCAATATTAAGAAGTGTGCCGATAATGCTGTCACATATATTTTTCTCGATGTGCATCACATCAAGATTATGCCACGGATCCAAATCTGTCCAATACTCCAAGACCCACAAAGTGGACCTGCGGGCAAACAATAATCTCTCTTCTGCCCTGCCATGCTTCCTTTTCCCGCTACCATTATCAGGATGGTTTCCTGGTGTAATATGCCTGACCTTCTCTAATTCCACTTGCAACTCATCGGCGGTGAGCCTCTTTGGCGCATCACAGTTTTCATGCTTTTCATTGAACACATGTCTTCGGTATTTTCTAGGATGCGGCTTGTCCTTGGAAAGGAAACGACGGTGTCCAATGTAACAGATCTTGCTAAGTATTGCATATGACAGCGGATTCCTGTCACAACCAATACATGCATTGTAACCATGTGTCGTTCGCCCTGACATAGTGCCCAAATCCGGATAATCATGGATGTACCAAATTATAACAGCACGCAGGAAGAAATCAGGTGGTGGGCTGCTATATAGGTCTTGAGTGAGAACATCCCTCCATATCTGTTGAAGTTCCTCCACAAGAGGCTCCATGAACAAATCAAAATCCTTTCTAGGACTTGATGAGCAAGGCCATCATGTAGTTTGATTCTTTGGTGCAGACATTTGGAGGCATGTTGTAAGGGATAACAAGCACTGGCCACATGCTATATGTGGCGCTCTGGTGGCCAAATGAGTTAAATCCATCTGAAGCTAAGCCAAGTCTAATGTTTCTCGGGTCAGCAGCAAACTTTTCGTGCTTATGATTGAAGCTTTTCCACTCACTACCATGTGATGGATGGCTCATTACATTCTGATCTTTGTACTCCTGGTTCCTAGAATGCCACAGTACATCCTCTCTTGTTCCAGCATCATGAAACAACCTCTGCAATCTTGGTGTAATTGGAAAATGTCTCAAAACATTATGAGGAATCCTCTTCATAGCATTGCCATCTTTCCATCTTGATGATTTGCATTTAGGGCATTCACTTAAGTTGGCATAATCCTTCCGGAATAGAACACAATTATTCTTACAAACATGGATCATATCATATCCAATTCCAACTGCACGAAGGAAGATCTTCATTTTACTGTAGGTGTGTGGCAGCTCAGACGCATCTGGGAAAGCTTTGTGGAAAGCACCCTGCCACCTCTTGAGCACTACGTTGGTTTTCCCTTTAAGAGGAAAGGGTGATGCAGCAAAGTAGCGTATGTATTTCCCTTAGTTTTTGAGAACTAAGGTATTAATCCACTAGGAGATCATGCTCAAGTCCCACGCACCTACACAAACAAATAAGAACCTCGCAACCAATGCAATAAAGGGGTTGTCAAGCCCTTCTCAGTCACTTACGAGAGTGAGATCTGATAAGATAATATTTTTGGTACTTTTACGATAAAGAGAAATAAAGATGCAAAGTAAAATAAATGGCAAAGGAAATAACTAGGTGTTGGAAGATTAATATAATGGAAGATAGACCCGGGGGCCATAGGTTTCACTAGCGGCTTCTCTCAAGAGCATAAGTATTGCGGTGGGTAAACGAATTATTGTCGAGCAATTGATTGAAAAGAGAATATTTATGAGAATTTCTAGGTATGTCATGTATATAGGCATCACGTCCGAGACAAGTAGACCGAAATGATTCTGCATCTACTACTCTTACTCCACACATCGACGGCTATCCAACATGCATCTAGAGTTTTAAGTTCATAAGAACAGAGTAATGCTTTAAGGAAGATGACATGATGTAGAGGGATAAACTCATGCAATATGATATAAACCCCATCTTTTTATCCTCGATGGCAACAATACAATACGTGTCGATTCCCTTTCTGTCACTGGGATCGAAAATCGCAAGATTGAACCCAAAGCTAAGCACTTCTCCCATTGCAAGAAAGATCAATCTAGTAGGCCAAACCAAACTGATAATTCGAGAAGACTTGCAAAGATAAACCAATCATACATAAAAGAATTCAGAGAAGAATCAAATATTGTTCATAGAAAATCTGGATCATAAACCCACAATCATCGGATCTCGACAAACACATAGCAAAACAAGATTACATCGAATAGATCTCTAAGAAGATCGAGGAGAACTTTGTATTGAGATCCAAAGAGAGAGAAGAAGCCATCTAGCTAATAACTATGGACCCGTAGGTATGAAGTAAACTACTCAGACATCACCGGAGAGGCCATGGAGTTGATGTAGACGCCCTCCGTGATCAATGCCCCCTCCGGTGGAGCTCCACAAAAGGCCCCTAGATGGGATCTCCCGAGTACAGAAGGTTGCGGTGGTGGAATTAGGTTTTCGTGGTGCTCCTAGATGTTTGGGGGTACGTGGATATATATAGGAGGAAGAAGTACATCGGTGGAGCAACAGAGGGCCCACGAGGGTGGAGGGCGCGCCCAAGGGGGTAGGCGCGCCCCCCTGCCTCGTGCCTTCCTCCCTTGTTTCCTGATGGCCACTCCAAGTCTCCTGGATCACGTTTGTTGATAAAATCACATTCCCGAAGGTTTCATTACGTTTGGACTCTGTTTGATATTCCTTTTCTTCAAAACCCTAAAATAGGCAAAAAAAACAACAATTTGGGCTGGGCCTCCGGTTAGTAGGTTAGTCCCAAAAATGATATAAAAGTGTAAAATAAAGCCCATTGACATCCAAAATAGATAATATAATAGCATGGAGCAATCAAAAATTGTAGATACATTGGAGACGTATCAATCATCCCCAAGCTTAATTCTTGCTCGTCCTCGAGTAGGTAAATGATAAAAGAAGAATTTTTGATGTGGAATGCTTTCTAACATATTTCTCAATGTAATTTTTTTATTGTGGCATGAATATAGAGATCTGAAAGATTCAAGATAAAAGTTTAATATTGACATAAAAATAATAATACTTCAAGCATACTAACTAAGCAATTATGTCTTCTCAAAATAACATGGCCAAAGAAAGTTATCCCTACAAAATCATATAGTCTGCCTATGCTCTATCTTTGTCAGGACCCCGATTCCAAGTCACATCGATCTAGCCAGTGACACCTCATATCACATTGCGTCCTCACGCACGGTATCCCCATGGGTGTCGCCTTACCATGGCCCGAGGCCGTTTGCGCCTTTTGGCTCACATATATGATAGTGTCGCTAGCATCCATATGACAGAGAACCCGGGTCGGCATGGCTAGTCATGAACCCAAAGCGGCACAGACCTATGGAGACAGGCATACGTGAATCACATTGAGCAGGTCAGTCATCAGCGTGTGAATCCGGGCTATAGCACTGGGCTAACAGGACTCTGGGAAACACGGGCTGTAGCACGCTAAGCAGGACTCTGGAAATCACCGCGTGACATTTCCCCGAAGGGACAGACATATGAACAAACTGAAACACATGCCGGCCAGTCAAGTGTCCTGAGCAGTAGTGCTGGGCTAGCAGGACTCCGGTGAACCGGGCTATAGCGGACTACTATGGCTCGAGGAGCACTAGACTACATTTCCCCATAAGAAAGGCTGCCAAGGATAAACAACTAGATTGTCGGATCCCACACATACCAAGCATTTCAATCATACACACAATATGCTCGATATGTGCAAATACAACATGGCATCACAACAAAACTCTACAACTCAAGTACTTTATTTAAAGGCTCCAAAGAGCCATACATAACATGTTCATACAGGTAGGGGTCACATGACCCAACACTCAAGTCATACAAGCATACAAGGACATGCGGAAGCAAATAGTCTGAGTATAGACACTAGAAAGCAAGAAGGCTTCTCGAAGCCTGTCTATCTACATAGGCCCCTCCATGGCCAGGATCACCACCTGGGTGGCAAGTCACTCACCGACATCGAGATCTACATAAAACCCATCGGAGGGGCGGTGTTGTCGTCTGAAAACAGTAATTAAGAAAACATGAGTACAAAGGTACTCAACAAGTCTTACATCAGAACCTACTATACATGCGCATTCTCAAGAAGGTGGTGGAGCTATTGCAGCAAGCCAGCTTTGACTCTTGGCTAAGCTTTCCACTAGTAAAATAGTTTTTGCACACGATTCCACTAATCACCAACACAATACTCCACAGGGGATCCTCGCTCGTCATCCTACGAGACGGCCATCCTCGGTACTCACACTTATCTTGAGTCTTTTAGTAGTATCCATTAACTTGTCTATGAACTATATAGGCAACCAAGTAGTCCTTTACTGTGGACGCGGCTATTCGAATAGTTTTATACCCTGCAGGGGTGTACTTCTTCATACATGCTTTCACCACTTACCGCCGTTTACACGACATGTACTCGGCAACCTTCAAGCGGAGGCCCAACGAGGGTGTCAGCCACGGCCTGCCTAAACACTCAAGTCTCTAGTCCAGGTTTATCACCTATCCAGGTTCCATCCGCAGGGAGTCCGGCCGAGGTTTCCATATACGGCCCCGAACGATGTGAACAGGGTTCCCGAGACACCAAACGGGTGACTCGGTACACCGTGCCATGGTGTATCTACCGCAACATAGCCCACCCCTAGGGTCAGCGCTACGCCCGGCCGCCAACACATAACCTACAAACACCAGAAACTAATTGCAACTCCTGGACAGAGTACTAGGGTGATTAAGAAGCCGAGAGGGTCCATTGGTTTCGGGCCCAATGTATGGAAGTAACTGAATCTTAAATCACACATACAGATCTCAGTTCTTAGGGATGGCCTCAACGAAACAACCCGCCATGTACTCCTACATGGCCTCTCATCGAAACCTTTACCAAAACATGTTCAACACATCCCTCACATTACCGACATAATCATTTCACTCTAGCCCATCACCCAGATGAACCAGACCTGACACAACTCTAAGCATAGCAGGCATAGCAAGGTAGGAAACACAAACATGCCTCAATCAACTACTACACATGCTAGTGGGTTTCATCTAGTTACTGTGGCAATGACAGGTCATGCAGAGGATAAGGGTTCAACTACCGTAGCACACAACAGTTTGAAATGATGTTGTCTTAATGTAGTAAATGAGGGCAGAGGCGAGAACATGGGAAAGTATTGGTATGATCAATGGGGTTGCTTGCCTGATGGAGTGGTAGTAGGGTACTGCCCTTCAGTTGGATACTCGGAGATATCCTCGGAGGCACAACCTATCACGAAGGACACACAACCCATAATCAACACATGACAATATGCAACAATATGATGCATGCTATGACATGGCAAAATGATGTGTCCTGCCTAATGCAATGTGAAACAAGTTGAAATGGGTCCATTTGAATCAAAGATTCAAATGAAGCTTAAGGTTCGTATGCATAAAAAGTGTATTAGCTTGTTTCACCTAAACATCAAGGTTAAAGTGGTTTGTCATGCATGAAACCATTACAGATGGATAGATTGAATTTTTCTGATCATTTTTCATATATAATTTGTTTGATTTGGAGCTATGCTTGATTTTCTATGATTTTTAGAAGTTTTGTCAATTTTCTGGAATTTCCTATATAAAAATAAATCTAGAAAATGAATAATTGCGTCAGCACTGCATCACTGTGACGTCAGCTGGACAACAGCGGCTAGTCAGAGTCAAACCTGACAGTGGGACCCATATGTCATTGACTCGGCTAATTAATATGGTTAATTAACCTTAAATTAAGCCTAACTAAAATGTCAGTGGGGCCGGGGCCCACATGTCAGCGGCTAACCTAACTAAATTAGTGTTAGTTTAACTCCTAATCTAGGTTTGAACAGGCGGTAGGGCCCAAATGGTCAAATGGGTCAAACCCACCGGCGACATGACGCCGGCGAGGTATGAGACGGCGGCGCGGCTCGGAAACGCAACACAGGCGATGAAACGAGCGATGGTTTGGCTTGGCGTGAAGCTGGCGCTCGTCCGCATCCAACAAAGCCATCAGTTCGCGCCGGAGTGGACCGTACGACGGCGGCGATGGCAAGCGGGGCAGCCGGAGCTCGGACAAGCTCGGCAACGACGCTGTTGTGCACGGGAGGACTAGTTGATGGTGGTGTTGGGTTTCTGGGAACATGCTGAGCACGTAGCAGTGCTCGAACGCGAAGGTTGCTAGCCTATTTGCCGGCGACGACGAGCGCGGCGGCGGTGAGCTTTCGGGTCTGGTGGCTAGCACGCATATAGCACGCAAATGAACATGGGAGATGGGGGGAAAGATGGCGGGGCTCACGGCAAGTCTTCTAGTGCAGCCGTTGAGCTTGGGGAGGCATGGACAGCGACGTATTAACGGGCGGCGATCGTCAGGGCAGAGCACGATGATGAGCTTGATGGCGACGTTCCTGGCCATGCGGCGCCGTGTGACTTGGTGAAGAGGAAGAGGTCGTCGCGGCGGAGCTCTCGGGCACGTCAGAGGGGCGAGGGGGAGGCGGTGGTCGCGGCAACGATGAGTGGCGGCGACGGCTGCGCTCGGCGGGGGATGGGGAGAGAGCCAGAGGATGGAGAGGGGCATGGGAAGAGTGGGGAAAGTGAGAGGGGGACGAGGGGGAGTGCGTGGCACTCGTAGATGACGTCCAGGGCGTCGGCAAAAGCAGGAGGTGGCTGGCGTGTGGCTGCGGGCGCCGACCACGCGCCTCTCGTCCTCCTAGCGAGAGGAGGAGGATGACTGGCAATAGCCAGTGGGCTAGGCCGAGCTGGGCCAGGCCAGGGCGACAGGTAAACTCTAACTCTCTCTCTCTTTCTGGTTGCTTTTATTTATTTCCTGCTATGTGTATTGAAATAGAATAAATACTATTTGATTTCCAAAAACTCTGGAAATATTCAGAGGCACATTTGGGAATATTCTCAACTGCCCAAAACTGCTTCCAAGATTATTTGAGCAATTTAAAATATTTATAGCATTTAAAATGCCCAAATTCAAATACTTATGGCTTGTTCAAAAAATCCAGAATGGCTCCATAAATTGCAAGACCATTTTTGGTAGAGGTTTTAGTCAACACCAAAAATGGTGGGCTTTTATGAAGGGCATTTTGGGTTCATTGAAATTCCAATTGTTGGAAATTAGCATTTTCAAGGGGGTGTTGGGGTTGATTAGGCCCCATTTCAAGTTTAAAAGAAATTTAAACATGATGCACATGTTCATCCAATCCTAATGCATGAGTAAAAGCAGGGATGTGACAACTGACCCCCACTCAAAAGAATCTCGCCCGGAGATTTAGGATCCTCCGGGAAGAAGGTGGGGTACTCGAGTCGAAGACAATCCTCCCTTCCCCAAGTGGCTTCTTTCATGGAATGGTGTGACCATTGAACCTTGAGAAACTTGATATTATGGTGTCGAGTGGTACGCTCGGCTTGATGAAGGATACGAACGGGATATTCCCGATATGAGAGGTTATCCTGTAGATCAAGCGTTTCGTGGTCTACTCCACGGATAGGATCCGCGAAGCAACGCCTGAGTTGAGAAACGTGGAAGACATCATGAACTCTAGAAAGATGCGAATGTAGTTCCAATTGGTAGGCAACTTCTCATCGTTTGGCAAGAATGCGATAGGGTACAATGTAATGAGGAGCCAATTTGCCTTTGATACCGAAACGATGGGTTCCCTTTAACGGAGTAACCCGAAGGTAAGCCTTCTCGCCGACTTCATAAGTCATGAGCTTATGTTTATGATCATATTGGCTCTTTTGACGAGATTGGGCTGTTTTCAATTTCTCACGAATAACGTGAACCTGCTCTTCTGCTTCTTGAATCATATCCGGGCCAAAGAGTTGTCTTTCCCCGGTTTCTGACCATTTAAGAGGCGTTCGACATTTTCGTCCATAGAGAACTTCGAAAGGAGCTTTGCCCAAGCTAGCTTGATAACTATTGTTATAGACAAACTCCGCGAATGGAAGGCATTTCTCCCAACCCATTCCGAATGAGATTACAGAAGCTCGGAGCATATCTTCCAGAATTTGATTGACTCGCTCTACTTGACCACTTGATTGAGGATGGAGGGCAGTGCTAAAAGAGAGATGAGTTCCCATAGCATTTTGGAAACTTTCCCAAAATCGAGAGGTGAAGAGACTCCCATGGTCTGAGTTAATTTCCAATGGAACACCATGAAGAGACACTATTCGGGAGATGTATAAGTCAGCTAGCTAGCGGTGATACTCTCACGAATAGGTAGGAAATGGGCTACTTTGGAAAGACGGTCGATCACGACGAAGATGGCATTATTCCTTCTCTTGGTCCTGGGAAACCTAGTAATGAAATCCATGCTGATTTTATCCCATTTCCACTCATGAATAGCCAAAGGTTGAAGGGTGCCAGTAGGCCGTTGGTGCTCTGCTTCAACACGACGATAGACGTCGCAGCTAGCAATGTATTGAGCAATTTCTCTCTTAATCCTAGTTCACCAAAACCTCTGGCGTAGGTCTTGATACATCTTAGTACTACCAGGATGAATGGTGAGAGGGGATTCATGAGCTTCCTTAAGGATCAGCCGCCTCAGGTTTCGTGCCTTGGGAACCACTAAGCGGTTTCCAAAGTATACGACACCTTGATCATCAACGGAGAAACAATTCGCGACTCCTTTCTTAATGTTTCTCTTAATACGGGAGATTCCCGGATCTACCTTCTGTGCCTTGATGATCTGATCCGTAAGGGTAGGTTTCGCCACCAGGGTGGATAGGAATCCTCGAGGAACAATGTGAATATTAAGCTTACGAAATTCCTCGTGGAGAAGTGGTTGACTTTGTTGTAACATCAGGTTGTTACAATAATATTTACGACTTAGCGCATCAACCATGACATTGGCTTTTCCCGAGGTGTAAGTTATTCCTAAGTCGTAATCCGAGATCAACTCGACCCAACGTCATTGTCTGAGATTCAAATCCGGTTGGGTGAAGATATATTTCAAACTTTGGTGATCGGTGAAGATCTCGCAACGATTACCGAGAAGGTAATGTTGCCAAGTTTTAAGTGCATGGACTACAGCTGCAAGCTCTAGGTCATGTGTGGGATAATTTTCCTCATGTGGTTGTAATTTCCATGAAGCATAGGCAATTACTTGACGATCTTGCATGAGTATGCAACCTAGTCCTTGTCGCGAGGCATCGCAATAGATAATAAAGTCCTTGGAGAAATCTAGTGGTACTAGTACGGGAGCAGATGTCAGGCGTCTTTTCAGTTCCTGAAATCTGAACTCGCACTGTGGGTCCACTCGAACTTTTTATCTTTCTTGAGGAGTTCAGTTAGAGGTTTAGCAACCTTGGAGAAATTCTCGACGAAGCGGCAGCAATAGCTCGCTAAGCCAAGGAAGCTCCGAACTTGCTTGACCGTCTCAGGTGGAGTCCAATCAAGGACGGCTTGAACTCGCTCGGGATTGATAGCAATACCCTTACCAGAGATTACATGGCCTAGATAGGTCACTTCTGGCAACCAAAATTCACACTTGGAGAATTTGGCATAAAGGCGATGCTCTCAAAGTTTCGTCAATACCAGCCTTAGATGTTCGACATGTTCCTCTTCATTCTTGGAGTAGATGAGTATGTCATCGAGGTATACTACGACGAATTTATCCAAATACTCCACGAAGACCGAGTTCATTAACCGAGAGAAAGTGGCTGGGGCATTGGTTAAACCGAAGGACATAATGGTGTACTCGTATTGACCATAGTGAGTAACAAAGGCCGTTTTGGGAATGTCCCCGTTTCTGATTTTGATTTGATGGTAGCCCAACCTCAAATCCATCTTGGAAAAGACTGAGGATCTAGCGAGCTGGTCATACAGATCGTTGATCCTGGGAAGCGGATACTTGTTCTTGATAGTGACCAAGTCGACAGGTCGGTAATCTACAACCATCCGATCCGTTCCATCCTTATTTTTGACGAAGAGGACCGGGCAAGCCCAAGGAGAGGAACTAGGACGGATGAAACCCTTTTTCAAGGACTCATCGAGGTGGTTCTTAAGCTCGGCTAGTTCTAAGGGTGCCATCTTATAGGGTCTTCTAGAAATTGGAACGGTTCCTGGAACAAGGTCTATCACAAACTCGACATCCCTGTCAGGTGGAACACCTGGCTGTTCTTCTGGAAAGACATCCGGAAAGTCCCAGACTACCGGAATATCTTCAAGGTATGGAAGGGGGTTGGCATTTAGGGAGTAAAGTTGGCGCTTAGCCACTCGAGTTAAGACATTGACTGTCTTGACCGATGGGTGGGTAAGTTGAACGGTTCTAGTGGCACAATCAATCTTAGCATAATGAGCTGACATCCAGTCCATACCCAAGATGATGTTTATGTCCGAGGACTTGAGAGCTATTAAGGATGCAAGGAAGACAAGTCTATCGACAAGTATTTCGTTCCCATGGCTTACTCTAGAAGTTTGCCATTTGGAACCCAGAGTTTGAATTACCATGGAAGTGGGCATGTCACAGAATGTCGAGTTATGCAATCGAGCATAGTTCTCAGATATGAATGAATGAGATGCTCCAGTATCGAAAAGAACAGATGCCGGATGGCAATTAACAAGGAGCATACCAAGGACGACGTTAGGATCCTCATGAGCCTCCTCGGCTGAGACATAGTTGACATGGCCACATGCAGTGGTGACCGGCTTGGCGTAGAATGTCTTTCCCATTGGCTTACCACGGCCAACGGACTTTCCAGACTGATTGGGGTTGTTGTTTTGGGAACACTCTCGACTATAGTGACCCGGCTCTCCACACTTGAAACATGCCACAACATTGGGGCATGGAGCAGCATTAGCAGCGGGGCCACCATAGGGCTTGGGCGGTGCAAACTGTTTGTTGGGACAAGGTGCCTCAAAGGATGGCCTCGGAATGAACCTCGGTGGAAGTGCCGTGCTTGGAATCCACACCCGGCACTTCTGAGATCCAGAGCCGGATGAAGAGCCAAAATCACAAGAGTGCTTGCGTGAAGCGTCATAGTCAGACTGGCCTGTCTCAGCACTGATGGCTTTATTGACCAACTTCTGAAAGGAGGTGCACTCGTGCAGACGAAGATCGCGGCGAAGCTCAGGGCTAAGTCCCTAACGGAACCTTGCCTGCTTCTTAGCGTCGGTGGATACCTCTTCAGGAGCATATCGTGCCAGATTCCCAAATTCACGACTATATGCATCCACAGTCAGTCTTCCTTGGGTGAAATTGCAGAACTCTTCCCTCTTGCGATCTATGAGACATTCTGGGATGTGATGCTCACGGAAAGCCTCACTGAATTCAGCCCAAGTAGTGATTTGCCCGACCGGGCGCATAGCTTCAAAATTTTCCCACCAAAGGCTAGCAGGGCCTTCGAGGTGATAGGCAGCATAAGTAACCTTATCAGCTTCGGCTACGTTGGCAGAACGTAGCTTGTGGGTGATGCTGCAAAGACAGTCATCCGCGTCAAGGGGCTCGACGGAATGGTTAAACTTTGGTGGGTACAGCTTGATAAAGTCATTGATTGACACCAAGTCATTTCGCTGATGGCGTGCAGTGTTCTGCTCAATCCGCTCCAGCAAGCGGTTAGTCTCACGCTTGTTTCTTTCCGCGTCCAGCATCACTTCGGCCAGAGAAGGCGGGTGAGGAAGATTTTCACACCTAGCTGCACTGGCTTCCCCCTGCTCCGAGGCAGCAGGGTTGCTGCGGGTGTTGACCATCCTAGGAGAAAACAAGACAACGGTTTAGATAAGGATGGCACAAACTTAGCAAGGAAGTGCAGAATGTAATGGATAACATGGAATGCTAAGATGTTCATTGCATGACATGGTAATATAGAAATTGCCATATGTCTACCATTGGTCATACACACCGTACATAGCTTAGTACAAGCCCAGGCTAGAGTACAACTACGGTGAAAGACATTACATCTCATCGGAGGCATTCCAAGCTCCTATACATTATTTTTCTACACCTCCGGAGCATGATACACACCAAGTCGTATCACACAATTCACGCAGGACTGTGGGGAATACAACTATTACAATACTAGTGAAACTACTACTAGCTCAAACGGCTCCGTAGTAATCCTCATAGAAGTCGCCACCAAAGCCTGGAAGTGGAACATGATCATCTGGGAACAGACGGTCATGCGGAGCCTGCGGACCATAGGGACTCGGATGTGGCCTTGGTCCCACAGGTGGTGGCAGACGGGGACCACGAGGAGGGGTGATGCCTCCTACATCGTGCCACTCCATACAAGCTGGCAATCCAGACCGTACAGGGTACAGATCCCTCAGATCCATGTATCCTGCATGTACCGCCGGTGCAAACCGAGTCAAAGTGGCCCAGTGATCAGCACGAGAGTTGAAAAGCTCCATATGCAAGGCCTGATTTTCGCGGTCCTTATCCTCGAGCATCTCGGCAGTGGTGCAGAGTAGTGACTCCTCATGTGTGGAGTCAGCATAGATAGCCTGGAGATACCCTTGTGCTCCCGGAAGGGAAGCTGGCATATAACGGAAGTCGGTGTTCTGATGCAGGCCAGTCCGGACTCGCATGATGGTCATCATGGAATAGGCAGCATCCTGCACAGCCATCTCAATAGTAACCCCGAGTCCATAGGAACAGTGAAGGGGCTCAGTGGCTCCAGGATAAGAGGGATATATCCTGACGGTACAGAGGTACCGGCTCTGGTTGAAGTCTCGGAATTTCTCTTCGACAGTGTATTCGGGATACCAACGGTAACCTGTCTCGATCATTACCCACACTAACATAGTAGTATGACCGGGCACATCGAGGCACCGGGTCAGGCGAACCACTTGGTTTTGAGCACGAGTGGCCATCTGAAAGCACAACCACAATGCAAAGGCATTAGAATTTCTAGGGAATATTGGATAGCATAACAGCTGTAAATGCTCAGAAAAAGATTTGAGACATCCACAACAGTTTGCAATACCAGTCAACAATATCATATCAAGGTTCTGATTCAACTGGCAACATTCTAAAAGTAGTAGAAACTGTATTGAGGCTTGTAACAACAATCCTATAAGCTACTACGGATTAGTAACACGTGAACCTGATAGAAGAAGAGAGCCTAGTCCTTAACCCACGTTGAATGAGAAGAGAATGACTCAGATCAGAGGGCATAAGGTAAAGGAGTAAAAAGAGCCTTACGTTCCCTGCCACAATCAATTCCCCTATATATAACTAAAGCATTTCTAGACTCGACATCAACCAGTTTGGCTCAACGAACCTACAAGTAGTCCGGCTCTGATGCCAATGCTGTCAGGACCCCGATTCCATGTCACATCGATCTAGCCGGTAACACGTCATATCACATTGCGGCCTCACGCACAGTATCCCCACGGGTATCGCCTTACCATGGCCCGGGACCGTTTGCGCCTTTTGGCTCACGTATATGATAGTGTCTCTAGCATCCATATGACAGAGAACCCGGGCCGACATGGCTAGTCGTGAACCCAAAGCGGCACAGACCTATGGAGACACACATACGTGAATCACATCTAGCATGTCGGTCATCAGCGTGTGAATCCAGGCTGTAGCACTGGGCTAACAGGACTCCGGGAAACCCGGGCTGTAGCAGGCTAGGCAGGACTCCGGAAGTCACCGCGTGACATTTCCCTGAAGGGACAGACATATCAACAAAGTGAAACACATGCCGGCCAGTCAAGTGTCCTGAGCAGTAGTGTTGGGCTAGCAGGACTCCGGTGAACCGGGCTGTAGCGGACTACTATGGCTCGAGGAGCACTAGACTACATTTCCCCATAAGAAAGGCTGCCAAGGATAAACAACTAGATTGTCGGATCCCACACATACCAAGCATTTCAATCATACACACAATATGCTCGATATGTGCAAATACAACATGGCATCACAACAAAACTCTACAACTCAAGTACTTTATTTAACGGCTCCAAAGAGCCATACATAACATGTTCATACAGGTAGGGGTCACATGACCCGACACTCAAGTCATACAAGCATACAAGCACATGCGGAAGCAAATAGTCTGAGTATAGACACTAGAAAGCAAGAAGGCTTCTCGAAGCCAGTCTATCTACATAGGGCCCTCCATGGCCAGGATCACCACCTGGGTGGCAAGTCACGCATCGACGTCGAGATCTACATAAAACCCATCGGAGGGGCGGTGTTGTCGTCCGAAAATAGTAATTAAGCAAACATGAGTACAGAGGTACTCAGCAAGTCTTACATCAGAACCTACTATACAAGCTCATTCTCAAGAAGGTGGCGGAGTTATTGCAGCAAGCCAACTTTGACTCTTGGCTAAGCTATCCTACGAGACTCCACTAGTAAAATAGTTTTCGCACACGAGTCCACTAATCACCAACACAATACTCCACCGGGGATCCTCCCTCCTCATCCTACGAGAGGGCCATCCTCGGTACTCACACTTATGTTGAGTCTTTTAGTAGTATCCATTAACTTGTCTATGAACTGTATAGGCAACCAAGTAGTCCTTTACCGTGGACGTGGCTATTCAAATAGTTTTATACCCTGCAGGGGTGTACTTCTTCATACACGCTTTCACCACTTACCGCCGTTTACACGACATGTACTCGGCAACCTTCAAGCGGAGGCCCAACGAGGGTGTCGGCCACGGCTTACCTAAATACTCAAGTCTCTAGTCCAGGTCTATCGCCTATCCGGGTTCCATCCGCAGGGAGTCCGGCCGAGGTTTCCACATACGGCCCCGAACGATGTGAACAGGGTTCCCGAGACACCAAACGGGTGACTCGGTACACCGTGCCACGGTGTATCTACCGCAACATAGCCCACCCCTAGGGTCAGCGCTACACACGGCCGCCAACACATAACCTACAAACACCAGAAACTAATTGCAACTCCTAGACAGAGTACTAGGGTGATTAAGAAGCCGAGAGGGTCCAATGGTTTCGGGCCCAATGTATGGTAGTAACTGAATCTTAAATCACACATACAGATCTCAGTTCTTAGGGATGGCCTCAATGAAACAACCCGCCATGTACTCCTACATGGCCTCTCATCGAAACCTTTACCAAAACATGTTCTACACATCCCTCACATTACCGACATAATCATTTCACTCTAGCCCATCACCCAGATGAACCAGACCTGACACAACTCTAAGCATAGCAGGCATAGCAAGGTAGGAAACACAAACATGCCTCAATCAACTCCTACACATGCTAGTGGATTTCATCTAGTTACTGTGGCAATGACAGGTCATGCAGAGGATAAGGGTTCAACTACCGTAGCACACAACAGTTTGAAATGTTGTTGTCTTAATGCAGTAAATGAGAGCAGAGGCGAGAACATGGGAAAGTATTGGTATGATCAATGGGGCTGCTTGCCTAATGGAGTGGTAGTAGGGTACTGCCCTTCAGTTGGATACTCGGAGATATCCTCGGAGGCACAACCTATCACGAAGGACACAAAACACATAATCAACACATGACAATATGCAACAATATGATGCATGCTATGACATGGCAAAATGATGTGTCCTGCCTAATGCAATGTGAAACAAGTTGAAATGGGTCCATTTGAATCAAAGATTCAAATGAAGGTTAAAGTTCTTATGCATAAAAAGTGTATTAGCTTGTTTCACCTAAACAGCAAGGTTAAATTGGTTTGTCATGCATGAAACCATTACAGATGGATAGACTGAATTTTTCTGATCATTTTTCATATATAATTTGTTTGATTTGGAGCTAGGGTTGATTTTCTATGATTTGTAGAAGTTTTGGCAATTTTCTGGAATTTCCTATATAAAAATAAATCCAGAAAATGAATAATTGCGTCAGCACTGCGTCACTGTGACGTCAGCTGGTCAACAACGCCTAGTCAGAGTCAAACCTGACAGTGGGACCCATATGTCATTGACTCAGCTAATTAATATGGTTAATTAACCTTAAATTAAGCCTAACTAAAATGTCAGTGGGGCCGGGGCCCACATGTCAGTGGCTAACCTAACTAAATTAGTGTTACTTTAACTCCTAATCTAGGTTTGACCAGGGGGCGGGGCCCACATGGTCAAATGTGTCAAACCCACCGGCGACAAGACGCCGGCGAGGCCCAAGACGGCGATGCGGCTCGGAAACGCAGCACAGGCGATGAAACGAGCGGCGGTTTGGCTTGGCGTGAAGCTGGCGCTCGTCCGCATCCAACGGAGCCAACAGTTTGCACCGGAGTGGAACGTACGACAGCGGCGATGGCAAGTGTGGCGGCCGGAGCTCGGACAAGCTCGGCAACGACGCTGTGGTGCACGGCAGGACTAGCTGATGGTGGTGTTGGGTTCCTGGGAACATGCTGAGCACGTAGCAGTGCTCGAACGCGAAGGTTGCTAGCCTATTCGCCGGTGACGACGAGCGTGGCGGTGGTAAGCTCTCGGGTCCGGTGGCTAGCACGCATATAGCACGCAAATGAACATGGGAGTGTGGGGAAAGAAGGCGGGGCTCATGGCGAGTCTTCTGGTGCAGGCGTTGAGCTCGGGGAGGCACGGGCGGCGACGTATCAACGAGCGGCGATTGTTGGGGAAGAGGACGATGATGAGCTTGATGCCGACGTTCCTGGTCGTCCGGTGCCGTGTGACTTGGTGAATAGGAAGAGGTCGTCGCGGCGGAGCTCTCGGGCACGTCAGAGGGGCGAGGGGGAGGCGGTGGTCGCGGCAAGGATGAGTGGCGGCGATGGCTACGCTCGGCAGCGGATGGGGCGAGAGCCAGAGGAGGGAGAGGGGCATGGGAAGAACGGGGAAAGTGAGAGGGGGATGAGGGGGAGTGCGTGGCACTCGTAGACGATGTGCTGGGCATCGGCAGAAGCAGGAGGTGGCCGGCGTGTGGCTGCGGGCGCCGGCCACGCGCCTCTCGTCCTCCTGGCGAGAGGAGGAGGATGACTGGCGGTAGCCAGTGGGCTGGGCCGAGCTGGGCCAGGCTAGGGCGACAGGTACACTCTATCTCTCTCTCTCTCTTTCTGTTTGCTTTTATTTATTTCCTGCGATGTGTATTGAAATAGAATAAATACTATTTCATTTCCAAAAACTCTGGAAATATTCAGAGGCACATTTGGGAATATTCTCAACTGCCTAAAAATGCTTCCAAGATTATTTGAGCACTTTAAAATATTTATAGCATTTAAAATGCCCAAATTCAAATACTTATGGCTTGTTCAAAAAATCCAGAATGGCTCCATAAATTGCAAGACCATTTTTGGCAGAGGTTCTAGTCAAGACCAAAAATGGTGGGCTTTTATGAAGGGCATTTTGGGTTCATTGAAATTCCAATTGTTGGAAATTAGCATTTTCAGGGGGGTGTTGGGGTTGATTAGGCCCCATTTCAAGTTTAAAAGAAATTTAAACATGATGCACATGTTCATCCAATGCTAATGCATGACTAAAAGGAGGGATGTGACAATCTTTACCAGACAAAATATTTAAATCATGCACAACCCCGATGACAAGCCAAGCAATTGTTTCATACTTTTGATGTTCTCAAACTTTTTGAATCTTCACGCAATATATGAGCGTGAGCCATGGATATATCACTATGGTGGAATAGAATGGTGGTTGTGGAGAAGACAAAAAGGAAAAGCTAGTCTCACATCAACTAGGCATATCAACGCGCTATGGAGATGCCCATCAATAGAAATCAATGTGAGTGAGTAGGGATTGCCATGCAACGGATGCACTAGAGCTGTAAGTATATGAAAGCTCAACAAAAGAAACTAAGTCGGTGTTCATCCAACTTGCTTGCTCATGAAGACCTTGGGCATTTTGAGGAAGCCCATCATTGGAATATACAAGCCAAGTTCTATCACTACTAGAAAAAGGTTTATCGCCAATATCTCTACTAGTGGCGCACCATGATGGTGGTGCGCCACTGCTATATGCGCCACTGCTATATAGCAGTGGCACACCAGATACAAGTACGCCATTATTGGCCACATTACTAATGGCGCACCTGGTGTAATGGCGCACTATCCCCTGGTGCGCCACTTCTAACATTTTTTTATCTTTTTTTCAAAACTAGTAATGGCGCACCACACACCAGGTGTGCCATTAGTAACCCTGGTTACTAATGGCGCATTCTTAGGTGGTGCGCCATTGGTAACCTGGGAGCAGCTAGATACTTTGGACAGCCACCTACCACACTCACTTTCCGCACTTCATTCTCTCCACCTCTACCAAGCTTGGTCTCGGTTGCCTCCTCCTCCTCACCCAAATTAAGTGGTTAAATGTACTTTTGATAGGTAAGTAAGGGGAAAGCTTTCTTTATGTTCTATATCTACTTTTTTCTCCCCCAACAACGTACACACTTTTTATGGCCTAGATCTACGTATGTTTGTGGTGTTGCATATGTTTGTGGTGTTGCATATGTTTGTGTTTGCAGGAACCAGTATTGGAAATGCGATAGTTGCCAATATTTTTCTGGAATGTTGATTCATTTTCGTTTCGGTGAGAATTTGGCACTATGCATTCTTTTTGGTCCTATTTGTAGGCAAAGTCATGCCAAATTTTTTTGGTTCTAAAATATCGTTTTGCTCTACCCCGCAGGCGACCATGGTCTGCACGATGACCGAAGGCATCGTGAATAGGGTTTTGAGCTCCATGAAGGCCGAGATGCTTCAAAAGAATGAGACGAAGATAAGATGTCTGTGTCGAAGATGCTAGATAAAGAGCCTTATGGACTCGGATTCCGTATAGGTGCGGGACAACCTGCTCTTGCATGGTTTCATGGATGGCTATCGGTTGCAAGGTGATGAATATGATTATGAAGTCGTCCATGGGGGCCGGGAAAGAAATGAGGAAGGGCAGCAAGACAACCACGATGAGGGCGGGCAAGAAGACGAAGAATCTCCAGGACATGATCACGAAGTAGATGCAGTACACAATCATCATGTAGAAGATGCCGGACATGATGATGCGGAAGATCAAGACGAAGGGCATGATCATGAAGATGAATATGCCGGAGCAAACGACAATGGACCATCGATGGGCTAGGTGCATGACCCTCATATTCAAGAGCTGCTTCTCAAGTAGACGGATAACGCAAGAGCTGCCGCCCAAGAGAAAGCCAAGCTGGATCAACTAGAGATAGACGCGGTTACTCCATTGTATGAAGGATGCAGGCCCGAGGATACCCGCCTGAAAGTAACGCTCGTGGCTCTAGAGATGAAGGTAAAACACAAAATGACCGACGCATGCTTCGACCAGAACATGTCATTCTGGCACGAATGTCTTCCCAAGGGGAACAAGTGCCCAACCAGTTTCGAGGAGGTGAAAAAAATCGTGTGTCCTTTGGATTTACCGCACGTGAAATACCATGTGTGCATGAACAATTGCATCATTTATCGGGACGAGCACGCGGAGTCTACCATATGTCCGGTGTGCGGCATCACTCGATAGATGAAGAGGAAGAAAGCTCCTCGAAAAGTGGTGTGGTACTTTCCGATCACTCCTTGTCTGCAGCGGTATTTCATGGACCCTAAGGTAGCAAAGCTCCTGCATTGGCACGCGGATAGGGAGGAGAAGAAGCGAGAAGATGACAAAAATGATCCGGAGATAAATAAAAAATACAAGATGCCGAGTCACCCTAAAGATGCGAGCCAGTGGCAAGCGTTGAACTTCGAACACCCAGAATTTGGGCACGATCCAAGGAAGATCGTGCTGGGCGCGAGCACCGATGGAGTCAATCTGTTTGGCAGCCAGAGAAGTACACATAGCACCTGGCCTGTGTTTGTGTGGATGTACAACCTTCCCCCCTGGTTGTGCATGAAGAGGAAGTACATTCACATTAGTATGCTAATTGATGGGCCGAAACAACCAGGGCACGACATCAATCTGTATCTGGGGCTGCTGAAAGAGGAGCTAGACACGTTGTGGAAAATGCCATCCAATACGTGGGACGCCGCAGAGAAAGAATATTTCCCTATGAGAACCGCACTACTCACGACGGTGCAAGACTATCTCGGTTATGGATATGTCGCGGGGCAGGTGGTCCACAAATTTTCTGGATGTGTCAGGTGCATGGATGACAGAACATATCGCCAGCTAGATACAGATCCCGAGTCTTCGAAAACTGTGTTCATAGGACATCGAAGGTGGCTTCGCGATGATGACTCATGGAGAAAACTCAAGGATCTGTTCGATGGTAAAACCGAACCCCGAAGAAGCCCGCGTACGAGGAGCGGCGAGGAAATAGACGAGCTGTTGAAAAATTGGAAAGAGTGCCCACCACCTAGAAAGAAGCAAAAGGCGACAGAGCCGCTGCTGAAGGAATGGAAAACGAGGTGTATTTTCTGGCACTTGGCGTACTGGAAGATCCTCATGTGCCTCACGGCCTTGATTTCATGCATATCACGAAGAACGTGTGCGAGAGTCTACTTGTTACCATGCTCAACATGCCAGAGAGGACCAAAGATGGGCTTAAAGCAAGGGCAGACTTGAAATCAATGGGCATCAGGGAGGAGCTTCACGCTAATGATGATGATGAGGGGAAGGACACAGAAAGTCGTCGAAAAGGCAAAAAGGCCAAGAAGATCAGAAATGACTTCCCTCCCGCATGCTTCACTCTAAGTCAAGAGGATATCGAGCAGTTTTTCACCAGCCTCGTAGGAGTAAAACTTCCTTACGGTTACGCGGGGAAGATAAGCAGATACCTAGACTCAGCGAAGCAGAAGTTCAGCGGGATGAAGTCTCATGACTGACACATGTTAATGACGCAGATACTTCCAGTTGCAATCCGTGGGATCATGGATGCACACGTCCGTGAAACGCTATTTGGCCTATGCAACTTTTTCGACGTCATCTCTCAGAAGTCGGTTGGCGTGAGGCAACTCAGAAGGCTACAGGAAGAGATCGTGGTGATACTATGCGAGCTTGAGATGTACTTCCTACCAGCATTCTTCGACGTTATGGTGCATCTCCTGGTCCATATCATGGATGATATCATCCAACTCGGGCCGACGTTCCTGCACAGCATGATGCCGTTCGAAAGGATGAATGTTGTCATCAAAGGATACGTTCGCAACATGTCACGTCCAGAGGGAAGCATAGCCAAGGGCTTTCTGGCCGAAGAGTGCATCTCCTACTGCACAAATTATATAGGCATCGAGAACCCCATTGGTCTGCCCGTTAGCAGGCACCTAGGCAGGCTCGCTGGATGGGGTCACCGCGAGGGTCGCCGTGAAATGCATGTCGACTTCAAGGGTCGACTCGCCGACTTTGAAAGCACAAACCTAGTCATGCTACAACACATAGACGTGGTCGATCCTTGGGTGGTAGAGCACAAAACCTTTATTGAGAAGACATACAATGACCGAGGCCAACAAAGAACGGACGGAGATATAATCAAAGAGCACAACTCATGTTTCACGCGTTGGTTCAAGGAGAAGCTTCTGTCATACCTTTTACATGAGGATTCTTCCACGGAAGAAAAACTCATATTCGCCTTGTCACAAGGCACCGAGCACAACCTGATGACCTATGAGGCGTACGATATCAATGGCTACACATTCTACACTGAGGAAAAGGACATGAAGAGCGATGATTATCAGAACTCCGGGGTAACGATGGAATCCTACACCGGTAACGACAAGGACAGATACTACGGAAGGATCGAGGAGATCTGGGAGCTGAGCTACGCTGGAGAGCAGGTCCCGATGTTCCGTGTTAGACGGGCCAAGGGAGTCCTAAAAGAAGACCGGTATTTCTCCACCATGGTTATACCCAAAGCCAAATCCAAGACCGTGGGCGCAAACATGACCACAAAAAATGAGCCATGGGTACTGGCTTCCCAAGTGGACCAATGCTTCTTCATTACCGACCCGTCAAAGCCCAGCCGTGTTGTCATGAGGAGAGGCAAAAGGAATATCATCGGAATAGATGGAGTCACCAATGAGCAAGACTTCGATAAGTACGGCGACCCGAAGATGGAACATGACGACGACGATGAAGTACCATACACCACAAGAAGAAGAAGGACCACCCTACCTAAAGGACGTCCGTTCAAGAGAAGAACTCCATTTGTGAAAAATAAGGGCAAGAAGATTGTGAAAAGATAGCCAAGTTCGAATCACGACGTGTCGGCCACGTGTGTGTGTGTCAGTGGCAAGCTCAATTATTACATGCAACTAACTTATTACGTGTATCACTTGATTTCAACCATGTCATCGATCTAATTCTAAATCTTTGCACAATGGTTTCAATGGTAGTCTTCATTTCTCGATTGTATTTCGACATATGGAAGTGGCATATCTTCTCAATCACCAAGTTGAAGTATCAACCACCCCTTCTTCTTGGATTTGGAATTTTTGTTCTTATCCCACTTGTTTTGTTGCAATTCATCATTTACATGCACCTTGGGCTTCTTTGTGTTTTCTTCTGGTATTTTAATTATTTTTATTTATGTTTATTCTGGTAAAGTAAAAAAAAGTTAATAATGGCGCACCAGGAGAAGGTGCGCCATTGCTATCACGGGGTTTATGGCGCACCCCTAGAAGGTGCGCCATTGCTAACCCTCCCCCCACTAACATTTTTCTAACTTATCAAAGTATTGAATTTGTTAATGTTTTTTGAACTCATGAATATTTTTAAATTTCATTAGCACTTTTTGAATTCATGAATATTTTTTTCAAATTTGATGATATTTTTTCATATTCATAAATGTTTTACCAATTCACAAATGTTTTGGAACGCAAGTATTTGAAAATTAGTAATAACTACTTATATCATAACATTTTAAAATTTATGGCCATTTTCTAAACAATTGTTACATGTAACTAAAAGTCCAAAAAAAGTTAGTAATGACGCACCAGGAGAAGGTGTGCCATTGCTATCACGGGGTTTATGGCGCACCCCTAGAAGGTGCACCATTGCTAACCCTCCCTAATCCCCGATCCCCAATCTCTCACACCTCTCTGAGCCCTCGATCGACCTGCTGCCCCCGACCTACGCTGCCGCCACGCCCACTGCGTCGTCGCCCCTACCTGCGCTGCCGCCCAGACCCACTGCACCGCCCCGACCCACTGTGCCGCCGCATCTCCAGCGCCTTCTTCTCCACCAACCCCCCTTATTCTCCACTGCCATCGGAGGGTTTCTCCCACTCGCGTGAGCACAACGGAGGCACCCGTGCTCCTCTCGCACGTCATATCCCGCGTGCCACCTCATCTTCATCGCTGGCGAGTAGCACCTGCAGTCTCCGCTGCTTCGAGGTACACCGCCGCCGCCCGCTCCAGCCGGCTCTCCTTTCCTTCATCTCATTTCCCCTGTCATCCGCCGTAGGTCGCCGCCTCACTTCTCTCTTTCCCATAGGTCACCGCCGTTGTGCAACCGAGCCGCAGGAGCTCTCGCTCGACCTCATCCATGACGCTGCTCTCCGTATCTGACCACCGCGAGCTGCTGCGAGCCGTCCTTGCAAAGCTGCTATGGGAGCACCGTGGGAAGGGGGTGGAGGAGCAGGCCAACATCCATCCATCCTCACCTCCACCTCGAAAAGCATACGTGGTGAGTGTGTGAGCTTCCCCTCTCCCCCATCTAATCGACCCCCACATCTGAATATCATCTTCAGTTTTGGACGTTTTCTTGGCTCACCATGTTTGAAGAGAAGAAAACAGCAGCAAGCTGTGTGTGTGTATGTGTTCAACAAATACAATTTGTCTCTTACAAGAGATAGGCTAAATCAATGATGCTTTATTCCTTGTGCTCATTCTGATTCATGCTGTATTAGCTTGATGTTGCTAGTAATGAATCCCATGTTTTGTCACTTGTTACATACACACATCCAGTTCACCACATGACAGCACACATGTCTTCCATCTTCTGTCAATGAAACAAATGCTATGGGGGTGGGCTATTCTCACATCTTTGTTAGTCCAGCGCCTAGCCACTTTATGTGAGAGGGCACGGGTAAAAGCAGATAAGTTTCCTACTCTCTTTCTCTATAACTATTTTTCTGCACAACAGGATGGATGGATCACAGGGCTGTCGCGCCGCAGTTAGTTATAGGCAGCGCAGTACCACTTCAGTTACCCGAATGAGGGGGAGGTTGTTGCTTCTTGAAACCGCCTCCATTATTTCTAGCGAAAGGCTGACTTGTTCCTGTACTGCTTTCGTTTACCGATTGATAGCCGTGCTCGTAATACCAACCGAACATGAACCCAGCGGCCTGTGTGCCTTCGGGTTCATAATGGCTCCATCCAGCTAAACTGCTGTAGTCTGCGAACTGGGGGTAGTAATAAGCTGAATACTGATTAATTAGTTATCAACCAATGCCATCTTTTAGACATTTTTTATGTGATCAATCACTGTAACTCGTACTTGGAAATATATCTTTGGGAGCCATCATATTTGCTTATTGCAGCATATATTGGTTGCTGAAACAGAGCATCTCCTCCTCTGCTTCTGCTGGACTACAAGCTACATATGTTGTGTTTCGTCAAGTAGCGTTCGCACATGCGCTTCAGTTGTTCTTGAGTGAAGCTTTGCTTTGGCTGGAGATCATATATAATGTTGTGATACCCCTTTCTCCTGAAATGTTGATTAATTTCCGTTTCGGTTGCGAATGGGGCACTCCTAGGTCAAGAAAATTAGCAAAGATAATGCCGAATTTTCTTGACCTAGAAGGTGTCCGATTCTCAACCGAAACAACAATTAATCAACATTTATAGACAATATTATTTCTACAAAGCAAATATTTCTAAGTGGCTTTTATAGTTTTCCCTTAAGTTGAAATGCAAACTATTTTCTCTTCCTGCATCAAGAATAATAGTGCACTTAGTTTGGTGGATTTGAAACTAGAGACTTGATTACTAATATAGGATAAAACTGTGAAGAGTGAAGTAAATAACACTCCAAATCAACACAATGCCTCTTGTGTTATACATATATAAGTGTGATATCAACTCATAGTTATTACAGATGTCAGTTGCTCTCTTTCTGTGCCGTTTTATAACACGAGCAATGCATAGTAATTACTAATGGTATAATCTATACCTATATGGAGTGTGTACTATTAGTGTAAATTCTTCTTTGGTTAATTATAACAATACAGGAAATAGCAGTGAAATTACTTTCTATAGGATTTTGTTGTTGTTGTGAATTTTCAGAAAGGTTACTTAACTACATGTTGCAGAAAAAAACAGTCAGTGCTAACATGCTGATTTGTAGTAACTCTCGTAGACACTACCGTGATCTCATCCAATAACTCTAGTACCCTTTTTCCTATTTAGAGTGAACATGGCCAACAACGGTGAGGCCAGCGGTTCGAGCAAGGCATTCTGGGAGTTGTCCCAGGAGATGGAGGAAGAACCTCACCGCTATGAGGACGTCGTGGAAGACACCGATCCCGACTACACAACCCCTAGTGGCATCGGGGATGACACCACTGATGGTGACGCCGAGGATGCCAGCACCGATGATGGCAGCCAACCGAAGAGGCAGCGGAAGGACCGGTCCCCGAACGTGCTCGGCAATGTCAAGGAGGAATTTACTAAAGTGTCCTCCAGTGGGCATCCAACGACGCACAAAGAATTAGTCAATGGGTATGTGGGACAACTCTGGTGCATTCTCCGGAGCACTGTCTCGATCAACACCGAGAACCTATGTCATCGTGACCAAGGGAATTTGCGCAACCTCCTCTTCACGAAGTTGCACGAATGATACAAGTTCCCCGGTGACTTCGCAAACACACGCCTCTCAGGGAATAAAGTGAATAGTGCCGCCCTCACAAAGATGAGCATGGCCCTGGCTACTTGGAGAGCCGTAGTGAAGAGAAGGATTCTAAGTGGTGATAGTTATGAGAAGATCAAGGAGACATATCCTTCGATCAGCGAATCTGACTACCTGGTGCTCAAGATCAAGTGCGAGAGCAACGCATCCTTGGAATCAAGTCAGTGGGGGAAAGATATGCGGGACTTGAACTTAGGGGTCCACAAACTCGGTCCCGACGGTTACAGAGTGGCGGAACCTATATGGGACAAGGAGGACGTGGACCGTGCCGAGCAAGGCCTACCGCCCCTCTTCGATAAAAACCGTGACAAGCAGACCAGGAACTATGTCAGGGCCCGGTACAAGGTGGACCCGGTAACAAAGGATCTTACCATGGATCCGAAGACGAAGGCGCTTGAGCTTGTTCTGGTAAGGAATACACCCCAGCATAATTCGCTCCATATGGTTGCATTCTAATTAATGAAGCCAAATTTCTAAATGATTCACTTTCCTTCCGTAGGAAACTAAAAGCAGTAGCGCGGGGTCATCTCAGGCCTCCCCTTGGGACACCACTTTAAATAGGGCGTTGAACGTAATGAAACACAAGGATAAGTTCAGTAAGCCGTCGTCAACTGGTCATGTGGCCGGCAAAGGCTTGTCCATGAAATGGTCGGAATACTATAACGCTGGGCGAAAGGAGAGAAAGACCAGCTCGGAAAGCCAGGAGCGCAAGGTTCAAGAACTCAAGGCACAAGTGGCGTGGATTCCAGAGATAGTCGAAGAGCAAGTGCGAGACCAACTGCGAGCGACGACCACCACCATTATGCCTACCTTGCTTGAAGGGCTCCAGGCGTGGATTGCGGGCGGCCAACAGGGGCCGCCCCCGATTGCCAGCTTCACGGGCAGCAACTCGCACAACATGCCGGCGCCATTGGTGTCTCCGGCGGAGGCGGCAGTGGTGTCTCCGGCGTCGGCGCCGACAGTGGAGCTTAATGCACCCGGGTGTGGGAAGAATACGCCGGCCGGCACTTCGGCAGTAAACGGCCCCTCCGTCACTTGCACGCCCGCCATTGGCGGTGCCTCAACATTAGCCGAGCTCGACGCCATCACAGTAACTAAGCCTCTCAGCCAATGACTTCATCTCCTTGCCTTTGACTGGGCATCCCTGACGCCCTACAAGTTTTCGCAGGGCGCCGCCGACGTTCCATGTACTCTCCTGCACTTCGTGGACGGCGAGTTGATCGATGTCGCCAAGGCCAGAATCGTTCAAGCGGGTAAGGGCATGTTCCACGGTAATCCGATGCCACCCACCGTGTATAGGGTTCAACTGGTTTTGGTGCTACGGGGCTGCGAAGACTTGTTACGTCCGTATCGACCCCCTGGGGCCAACGAAGATGATGTGATGACCCCACAGACAACACCGCCAGCCGTGCCGGCGCCAAGCCATGGTAGGACCGCCGCAATGCTACCGCTGTCAGCTGATCTGGACATGCATATGGCACAGGATCCGGACGACAACGATGGTACATTTACCAGGGTTGATAAGTACTTCAATGAACATGGCTACGGTGACGAATTCTTGGGGCCTCCTTCTCAAGAACCCAACCCTGCAAAAGACGATCGTGATCTAGCTGGTACCACGGAGAAACCCAATTGCAACATGCGTCATCTGACATTCAGTTCTCAGGAGACTCCTCCAGCTGCCTCCTTCACCGAGCCTCGGATAGCCGAGGTGCGAAATATTATCAACCCCATTACAGCAGAAGAAGCAGAAGGGATAGAAAAGAAAAAATAACAAGGGTGCGAGCTAGCCGGCACCGAGTACGATCCATGCTCAGGACGGCCCACCTTCACCTAAGGATATCTCGAGGAGGGTGCATGTGGCGGGTAGGCCGATGCTACCGACTAATCTGCTCAATGCTGCAACCGGTGCTATGCGAAGTCTGCATGACAGTGTTCTTTCTTTGGAGAAGCGGCGTATCTCCGAGAATGATGTGGCATACCCGGTTTTCGTGGCCAAGGTGCCAGAGGGCAAGGGCTTTGCCGATAGCACCATCGGGGGTATGATCGTCCTGCGGTTTGATGATATCTTTGCTATGTTTAACCTTCATCCGCTGCACTACACCTTCATTTGGGTATTTTCGCTCAGTATGGAGATGCAGATCATTAGAGACTAGACCCCGGACATCGTGATAGACGACCCCTTCTACATGCGTGCCAAGATCTTGGGCAGTGCTGGGGACCGGCAAGTCGTGATTTCATACCTCAAAGGAGTCATTCTAGCGAACCCAGATAAGGATAACTTCCTCGTGCCTTACTTTCCCGAGTAAGTCATCCCCTCACCGCCCCGTAACATATGATTTCTCAGATTTCGATAGTTCTTTTTTCTAACATTTCGTGTTTTGTGCAGTGACACACATTGCACACTCATCCTCTTAAGCCCGAAATATTCCATGGCCACGTATTTCAACTCGGGCCGTCAATCAAAGAAAGACTACACGAATATCAAGAAAGTTCTTGATGATGCTCTCCCTGGCTACGCCAAATCTGGAGGCACCTGCAGGAGGCCAATTCGTAGGTATGGCAAGCATGTGTTCACCCATGTAACGACATTCCCCTGCGTCAAGAAGCCGCCTAGCAGTCAGAAGGATGCCTACTACACCCTCCATCACATGCGGGCGATCGTACGGGACCATAATCACCTTCTTCTACCAACTAATCTCAAAGATTGGGCCGCAAGCTTGTCAGGAATCCAGGACGCGGACATCACACAAGAATTATTTCACATCCAGTCGGAGTTTGCGGAAATCATCCATCAAGTTGTCCTTAGTACCTCGGGGCAGTTCTACCTCAAATATCAACCGTTCAACAGTGAAATAGAAACAATGCTACAAATGCAGGTTGACAACGATCGCGATTTCATGACCATCACGAAAGACGGCGGCTTTATCCATGCTCCGGTCCCAAAGTCGAGTCGGAAGTAATTATGCTATGTAGTTCTGAAATATCGATTAGCTCACGTGTAATTAAACTTTAATGAACTTGTATGTCTCTTTAGTTTGGACAGTCATTCAACTTATATGTAATCGATGCTATTTATTAGTAGGACCATGAATCGTGCTATTAATGTGTTGCTTTTCTATTCCGATCCTTTTGTTGCATACTTATATATTGCTTATATATTGTCTGTGAATTGCTACGAACGTTTTGTTTGCCTAGTGCATAGAGATACCGTCGTATGTCGTGTACAACCGTAAGGTTCCCGGAGTCTACGACGACTAGGAGGAGTGTCGGAGATAGGTTCACCGTTTTAGCGGTAACAGTTACAAAGGGTACACCACTAGGGAGGAGGCGGAAGCTAGATATGCGCGCTATCTAGCGGGAGGAGAGGAGGGAGCGGAGGAGGAACCGGATGGAGACCAGTTTCATCGTGATGATGCTCATCGTGAGCGCAACTCTCTTCTATGTGATGGTAGTTTAGATGAACGATATCGACTTTGTAATGCGACGATAAACACGACTAATATATATGATGAACTTTGCTACTGTCTCGATACCTAAACTTGGCTAATGTTTGAACTTTGTTTGCTATTTCGAATTTGGAGACTAATATGATGAATTCTATTGTGTGATCTTTGTATTCTGTGTTGTGTAACTTGTATTTTGTAACCTATGCAAATACCAGATATTTTGTAACCTGTGCAAATACCAGAAAAGCAAAAAATAATAATTCCTAATATTCACAGTACTGCCGCACCATATTGAGTATTAGTGGCGCACCGGGGCTAAATACGGGTGGCACATTATGGGGCATAGTAATGGCACACTTGGGGGCATACGTGAAGGGAAATATGGCCCCCTAGGAGGCATAGTAATGGCACACTATTGGACATAGTAATGGCGCACTATCAGGTGCGCCACTATTATCTGGGATACTAATGGCGCACCAGAGGTGCGCCATTACTATTTGTTACTAGCGGCGTGTTAATAGTGGCGCACCTATAGTGCGCCATTAATAGCAAAAACAGGTGCGCCACTATTATCTGGGATACTAATAGCGCACCAGAGGTGCGCCATTACTATTTGTTACTAGCGACATGATAATAGTGGCACACCTATAGTGCGCAATTAATAGCAAAAACTGGTGCGCCACTAACAGCATGTTTTCTAGTAGTGTATAATGAAAAATTCCCACTACTATATGAAAGTGATATCATAGGAGACTCTCTATATGAAGAACATGGTGCTACTTTGAAGCACAAGTGTGGAAAAAGGATAGTAGCATTGTCCCCTCTCTCTTCTTCTCTCATATTTTTTTTGATTTGAGCCTTCTTTTTTTTCCTTTTGGCCTATTTTCTTTTCTCTTTTTTTTTATTTTTCGTCCGGAGTCTCATCCTGACTTGTGGGGGAATCATAGTCTCCATCATCCTTTCCTCACTTGGGAGAATGCTCTAATAATGATGATCATCACACTTTATTTACTTACAACTAAAGAATTACAACTCAATGCTTAGAACAAAATATGACTCTATGTGAATGCCTCCGGCGGTGTACCGGGATGTGCAATGATGCATGAGTGACCTACAAATACGATGTCAACTACATGATCATGCAAGCAATATGACAATGATGAAGCATGTCATAATAACAGAACGGTGGAAAGTTGCATGGCAATATGGAAATGCCATAATAGGTAGGTATGGTGGCTGTTTCGAGGAAGGTATATGGTGGGTATATGGTATCGGCGAAAGTTGCACAATACAAGAGAGGCTAGCAATGGTGGAAGGGATAGAGTCCTTATAATCCATGGACTCAACATTAGTCATCAAGAACTCACATACTTATTGCAAAAATTTATTAGATATCGAAACAAAGTATTACACGCATGCTCCTAGGGGGATAGATTGGTACGAAAAGACCATCGCTCGTCCCCGACCGCCACCCATAAGGAAGACAATCAATAAATAAATCATGCTCCGACTTCATAACATAACGGTTCACCATACGTGCATGCTATGAGAATCACAAACTTCAACACAAGTATTTCTCAAATTCACAACTACTCAACTAGCATGACTCTAATATCACCATCTCCATATCTTAAAACAATTATCAAGTATCAAAGTATCAAACTTCTCATGGTATTCAATGCACTTGTGTGAAAGTTTTTATTATTTCCATTTTGTTCTAAAGGACTCTCAAAATAATATAAGTGAAGCATGAGAGAACAGTAGTTTCTATAAAACAAATCCGCCACCGTGCTCTAAAAGATATAAGTGAAGTACTAGAGCAAAAACTATATAGCTCAAAAGATATAAGTGAAGCACATGGAGTATTCTAATAAATTTCAAGTCATGTGAGTCTCTCTCAAAAGGTGTGTAAAGAAAGTATGATTGTGGTAATCTAAAAATCAATGACTCAAATCATACAACACGCTCCAAGCAAAACACATATCATGTGGTGAATAAAAATATAGCTCCAAGTAAAGCTACCGATGGACGAAGACAAAAAAGGGGATGCCTTCCGGGGCCTCCCCAAGCTTAGGCTTTTTGGTGTCCTTGAATTTTACCTTAGGGTGCCATGGGAATCCCCAAGCTTAGGCTCTTGCCACTCTTTGTTCCATAATTCATCAAATCTTTTCCCAAAACTTGAAAACTTCACAACATAAAACTCAAAATAGAAAAACTCGTGAGCTCCGTTAGCGAAAGAAAACAAAATACCACTTCAAGGTACTGTAATGAACTCATTCTTTATTTATATTGGTGTTAAACCTACTGTATTACAACTTCTATATGGTTTATAAACTCTTTTACTAGCCATAGATTCATCAAAATAAGCAAACAATACAAGAAAAACAGAATCTGTCAAAAACAGAACAGTCTGTCGTAATCTGTAGCTAACGCAAGTTCTGCAAGCACAAAAGTTCTAAAATAAATTGCTGGAAGTGAGTCATTTATCTATTAATGATCTTGAAAATGAATCAACTAAATATCACCTTCCAAATAAAAATGGCAACAATTCTCTTGAGCGCTAAAGTTTCTATTTTCTATAGCAAGATCAAAAAGACTTTCCCCAAGTCTTCCCAACGGTTCTACTTGGAAAAAACACTAATTAAACACACAAAACAAAACCAAAATAGAGGCTAGATAAACTATTTATTATTAAACAGGAGTAAAAAGCAAGGAATAAAAATAAAATTGGGTTGCCTCCCAACAAGCGCTATCGGTTAACGCCCCTAGCTAGGCATAAAAGCGAACATAGATCTAGGTATTGCCATCTTTGGTAGGCAATCCATAAGTGGCTCTCATAATAGATTCATATGGTAATTTAATTTTATTTCTAGGGAAGTGTTCCATGCCTTTCCTTAACGGCAATTGGAATCTAATATTCCCTTCCTTCATATCAATAATTGCACCAATCATTCTAAGGAAAGGTCTACCAAGAATAATAGGACATGAACGATTGCAATCTATATCAAGAACAATGAAATCTATGGTCACATAGTTCCTATTTGCAACAATAAGAACATCATGAATTCTTCCCATAGGTTTATTAATAGTGGAATCCGCAAGGTGCAAGTTGAAAGAACAATCATCAAAATCACGAAATCCTAGCAAATCACACAAAGTTTTTAGAATCGTGGAAACACAATGTAGCGACCCGACCTTAGACGGTCAAGCCTCTGTGTATCTGTGCCATCCTTGGATTAGTATTCTGGAACACACAATACATCAATGTATATATCAAAGTGCAATCACATGTATAAATAACGTAAAACTAATATATATACCTTATAAGTCTCAGCGGAAACAATCAACGGGTGTGGAGTCCCATCAACGCCATCGGCAAGTTGAGTGTAGATCGTAACCCTGTATCGTAACTCTTACTCGTCGAGGAAAATATCTGCAACATGAGACGTTGCAGCCGTGTAGGTCAGTATATTGAATGTACCTGCAAGATCACAATAAGAGAAAGCAGATTGATAAAACTATTATATATGCAATATGGCTTTGTGGCTCTGGGTCTGCGTTTTGTTTGCGCAAAAGCTAGTTTTATTTTCCCTACAAAAAGGAATTAACCGGAGTCTGTACCACGGAGTTTTCTATCATGACATGGTTCCGCCAACCGATGTCTCATAGCCCAAATCATCATAAGTTGCCCACAATTAAGTTATCAGTCCGGTGTTGAGAGTTCCGAGATAGATCCAAGTCCAGAGGCTCAAATTGTCCGTAACTGGGGACACGGCTAATCGTTAGGTTTTAACCCCCTGCAGAGGTTTGTACACTTTACCCGCAAGATTCGATCCCTCTTTTTTTGTTCCCGCACTTCAGGGTGTTTGAGAACAAGATGACCGAAACATGGTCTTCTGAAGAGTTCCTCTGACCACTGTCTGGTGCTCATCCAATCCTACCTTAGTTATACATCTGCTAGCACCGTCCCAGCCAGAGTCACCACTAAGGTTAACCAAGCCAGAGCCCATAGTGACTTGCGGTTGCACAGGTAAGCTTCCGAGCATGAAGTATTCTTCCGTCTCTTTAAGTCTAGGTGAAGCTTTCCGCAAGATGTCATGTTGCTTCTCCATGCATCCCGGCCAACCACTAGTTTCTCCAGGGTGCCCGTCAACCGTCCTTCACCCAGTAGTGTGTATTGAATTCTTGTCTCGAGTCTCGAAATCTTGAGGAGTTATGAAGAGGCAGTCCTTGCTGGTGCGATCATGAAGTTGTCGCCATTGACATAGAGTCCTCCTTCTTCACAACACTCTCATGCACTCATATCGACTAATCTACTCAATGCTGCAACCGGTGCTATGCGAAGTCTGCATGACAGTGTTCTTTCTTTGGAGAAGCGGCGTCTCTCCGAGAATGATGTGGCATACCTGGTTTTCGTGGCCAAGGTGCCAGAGGGCAAGGGCTTTGTCGATAGCACCATCGAGGGTATGATCGTCCTGCGGTTTGATGATATCTTTGCTATGTTTAACCTTCATCCGCTGCACTACACCTTCATTTGGGTATTTTCGCTCAGTATGGAGATGCAGATCATTAGAGACTAGACCCCGGACATCGTGATAGACGACCCCTTCTACATGCGTGCCAAGATCTTGTGCAGTGCTGGGGACCAGCAAGTCGTGAGTTCATACCTCAAAGGAGTCATTCTAGCGAACCCAGATAAGGATAACTTCCTCGTGCCTTACTTTCCCGAGTAAGTCATCCCCTCACCGCCCCGTAACATATGATTTCTTAGATTTTGATAGTTCTTTTTTCTAACATTTCGTGTTTTGTGCAGTGACACACATTGCACACTCATCCTCTTAAGCCCAAAATATTCCATGGCCACGTATTTCGACTCGGGCCGTCAATCAAAGAAAGACTACACAAATATCAAGAAAGTTCTTGATGATGCTCTCCCTGGCTACGCCAAATCTGGAGGCACCTTCAGGAGGCCAATTTGTAGGTATGGCAAGCATGTGTTCACCCATGTAACGACATTCCCCTACGTCAAGCAGCCGCCTGGCAGTCAGAAGGATGCCTACTACGCCCTCCATCACATGCGGGCGATCGTACGGGACCATAATCACCTTCTTCTACCAACTAATCTCAAAGATTAGGCCGCAAGCTTGTCGGGAAAGGACGCGGACATCAGACAAGAATTATTTCGAATCCAGTCGGAGTTTGCAGAAATCATCCATCAAGATGTCCTTAGTACCTCAGGGCAGTTCTACCTCAAATATCAACCGTTCAACAGTGAAATAGAAACAATGCTACAAATGCTGGCTGACAACGATCGTGATTTCATGACCATCACGAAAGACGGCGGCTTTATCCATGCTCCGGTCCCAAAGTCGAGTCGGAAGTAATTATGCTATGTAGTTCTGAAATATCGATTAGCTCATGTGTAATTAAACTTTAATGAACTTGTATGTCTCTTTAGTTTGGACAGTCATTCAACTTATATGTAATCGATGCTATTTATTAGTAGGACCATGAATCATGCTATTAATGTGTTGCTTTTCTATTCCGATCCTTTTGTTGCATACTTATATATTGCTTATATATTGTCTGTGAATTGCTATGAACGTTTTGTTTGCCTAGTGCATAGAGATGCCGTCGTATGTCGTGTACAACCGTAAGGTTCCCGGAGTCTACGACGACTAGGAGGAGTGTTGGAGATAGGTTCACCGTTTTAGCGGTAACAGTTACAAAGGGTACACCACTAGGGCGGAGGCGGAAGCTAGATATGCGCGCTATCTAGCGGGAGGAGAGGAGGGAGCGGAGGAGGAACCGGATGGAGACCAGTTTCATCGTGATGATGCTCATCGTGAGCGCAACTCTCTTCTATGTGATGGTAGTTTAGATGAACGATATCGACTTTGTAATGTGACGACAAAGACGACTAATATATATGATGAACTTTGCTAATGTCTCGATACCTAAACTTGGCTAATGTTTGAACTTTGTTTGCTATTTCGAATTTGGAGACTAATATGATGAATTCTATTGTGTGATGTTTATATTCTGTGTTGTGTAACTTGTATTTTGTAACCTGTACAAATAGCAGATATTTTGTAACCTGTGCAAATACCAGAAAAGCAAAAAATAATAATTCCTAATATTCACAGTAGTGGCGCACCATATTGAGTATTAGTGGCGCACCGGGGCTAAATACCGGTGGCACATTATGGGGCATAGTAATGGCACACTTGGGGGCATACGTGAAGGGAAATATGCCCCCCCCTAGGAGGCATAGTAATGGCACACTATTGGACATAGTAATGGCGGACTACCAGGTGCGCCACTATTATCTGGGATACTAATGGCGCACCAGAGGTGCGCCATTACTATTTGTTACTAGCGGCGTGTTAATAGTGGCGAAGTATGGCAATGCAAGGCCTAGACCCAAACAAGATAAGTACGTAGTACTACGTACTACGTGTACTAGTGTTAAAAAAGAAAGGTGGGGTTTTCCTTCATGGGCTTAATTGATACAAATCCTCGTTTCACGTTTAAATTAGTGCGTATTTATTTCTTCAAATCCCAAAGAGCTAACAATCGCACTCTTCATCGCTTGATTAATGCAGCGCCATGCAAACCAACCTTCTCACTTCCGCATGCATGCAGGGGATATTAATGTCCTTGGTTGCTAGTACAAGGCAAACCCCATCAATTTTGCCTCGATTAGTGTTAGTGGCCTTTTGCAAGTTGTGATTTTGATATACTGGCCTTGTGTACAAAAAAATGGAGGTAGTGTCGGGGGTGCTGATCCCATAGACACCTATGGGACCACGGCGGACCGGGGCCCCTTTCGGTTCGGCAGGGGGGCGGAGAGTGCATGAAGAGCAGATCGAGGCGAACGCACGAGCGACGCGATCAGTTTACCCAGGTTCGGGCCGCACGGATGTGTAAAACCCTACTCCTGCTTTGGTTTGTATTTGTGTTCTTGCTCGGGAGCGATGAATGCTACAGTACAATTGGATGGCTAGCAAGACCGAGCGTGAGAACGATCATCCCCCCTCTCTGTTGTGCATGGGCCTCCTTTTATACGTCAAAGGGGTCACTGACAGGTGGCAACAGAGATGAGGGTAAAAGAGTAAAAGAAGTGGTGGTTGGCACCATCGCTTACTACAGTTGTATCATACCTAACCCTGACGGCAGGGGACAAAGGCATTAAATGCCTGTCTGTGTCGCCTAGACGGTGCAGAAAGGGACCGCTAGGGACGCCATTGCTTTCCACGATGGCTATCTTGCCAGCGCCGCTTGCCACCGTGTACCTCTAGCTGCACAGCCTTCCACCACGTACGCCTGGAAGGGTCCCAGAGCAACACGCTGGCAGATGTGCTGGAGCGCAGGTACAGGGTGGAAGCTTGCCGCGGCAAGTGCCTTGCCGTGGTTATTATCTTGTCGCGTCCAGGAGTTTGTCGCTCACTGGGCCTTGCCGGGACACATGGTGTGTTGCGGCGAGTTCCTTGATATGTCTTGATTGGCCTCCCCGGCAAGCTCCTCTTGCCGGGGTCTTGTCTCCTTCCCGGCAAGCTCCTCTTGCCCGTGCCTTGGATACTTTGTTCTCGAATGGCTCCAAAGGAACCATGGAGGATCTTGGTGGTCGCCCGGCAAGCCTTGCCGCGGGACGCTGCGACTGCCCGTGCACAAGTTTGGGATACTAAGGTACCCCTACTTTAGTACACCGACAGGAGCCCCCGGGCCTGGGCCATACACGGTGCCGAGCGCTGTTGGGCCAGGCCCAAAACAGGGCACGGGCACGCGCGGCCTAGGTTACGCCGTAACTCACTCCGCATCCACCGTGCCATCTCCGCACGGCACGCGTCGAACGCGGCATCGTGGGAGAAATCATGGGCGGTTTCTTTATTAGGAAAGGTGGAACGTCCGCCACCTCCCCCTTTATAAGCAAAGGGAAGCAGGGGTAGTGCGTCCACTCGCCCCCATTCCGCTCCAATCTTGAAAAACTCAACCCTGCCTCCGTCTTCCCAAAGCACACAGAGCGCAGCGCCCTGCTCCCTGCATTGCCACCAGCACCACTAACGCCGTCGACCTCCTCCACCGCTTCTGCCATGGCTCCGAAAGGCGACAAGGGGAAGGCCATGAAGTCGACCGAGGCGCAGCGGCTCACGGCGCTACAGAAGGAGCGAGCCATTCCCCCCCCCAAGCTCGGCGCCAAGGAGCTGCGGGAGTACTATTATCTCTTTTGGGCGACGGAGACGCGAGCTCACCCGCGGACCAAGGTGCTCCCGGCCGCTGCTCACGCGACGGCTCTGGACGGGTACCCCTTCTTTGCCGTATTCTTCTACTGCGGGCTCTGCCCTCCTTTTTCCGAGTTCTTCTATGATATCATGAACACATACAATCTCTGCCTCCTTGACTTCACTCCCAACGCCGTCCTCACCATGGCAGTTTTCGCACACCTTTTGCGAGAACTTTGTCGGAGTCCACCCTAGCGTAGCCCTTTTTCGCCACTTTTTCATTCCCCGGGTAGAGAGAGGAGAGCCCTTGTCCGGCGGAATTGCCTGGGTCTCTAGGGCCGGCAAGAAAGATTCCTATTTGGAGGGCGAATTCCGCGGCAGGTGGGAGGAGTGGAGGGCAGATTGGTGTTGGATTGTCGAGGAGAGCGCGCAACCATTCACCGCCCGGCGCCAAGTAGCAGCAGTACGCGGCAGTGATTGGAGCGATGTGGCCCCGGAGGACAGCAGGTTGAAGATTGCCGTCACCAGGATCCAGCGCCTCAGGCTTGCCGGACTTACTGTAGGCGCCGTTCGCGCAAACTTTCTTCGCCGCTGCATCGCCCCCCTGCAGGAACGGAGGAGGCCTGCCTGGGAGTTCAAGAACGCGGCAGATATCATGAGGCTGCGCCCGGGCCTCAACTACAATTTCACTGTCCTTGAGCTCAACGGAATACTGCAGGAGCTCTTCAAGTACGATTCAGATCACCCCGAAGTCTTCAGGTTGCCGCAGGGCGTCGTCCCTTTGTGCAACAATTCTGCGCTCGACCGCATCAGGGCAATGATGCCACTGTGCGATTCGCACGGACTTGTGCCCACTTGGCAAGAGCCCGAAGACGAGGTCGTGCAGCAGTTCTTCGACAATCTGGTAGAGGTGCCAATCCGCGCCGACGAGAAGGACGGCCTCATCCGCAACACCACCGAGGCGGAGTTGGCGTACATCGCCACCAGGTTGGAAGAGGCGGCAGCAGCCGCAGCGGCAGGCGAATTCGGGTTCACTTTGGAGGAGGCAGCGGCAGCAGAGGCGGAGAACCATGCCGAGCAAGAGGAAATCTCCGGCAAGAAGGAGCTTGCCCGGCAAGAAGTGCTTGCCGGCAAGGAAGATCTTGTCGGGCGTGGTGCCGAGCCGAGCGAGCCTGCCGAGGATGCGAGCGGGTCGTTGGAGATTGGCTCCTCTTCCACTTCGTCCTCAGACAGCACGCCGCCAGCAGCGGCTCCGTCTCCACCAAGAAGGCGTCTCCGCAAGGTCGGGGATGCAACGAGGCGGCAGGCGCGCCGACAGTCGCCGCGCCGCGCGACACGCTCCACCGCGGCAAGTACTGTTGCCGCGGGAGCGCCCCATGCTGCCGCAACAAATGGAGCGGGGTCTTCTCGGACTACTGCCTCCGCTCCCGCCAAGCGGCCAAGGGAGCCTACTCCTCCACCTTCCCGCGCCGGAGGCGGGCCGGACTTCGACTTCTCCGTGTTCAGCTCCGACGAGGAAGAAGAAGATTAAGTTTCTCTTATTGTACTTGCAATTCTTAGATTTCTGCTGTTTTTGTCTTGTTTCTCACTTGCCTTTCCCTGTACCTGTTCCTTTTTAGGACTCTGGTGCAGAGAGTGGCAAAGAGGGCCAAGGCGCCGGTGATCGTCATCGAGGACGAACCCACTGTGTCAACAGGGGACGCGCCTGAGACGAACTTGTCGGACCCGGCGGCTGATCTTTAGAGCAGCCCCCAGTGTAAGTGTCTTGCTTGTTTTCCGCTGTCGGGTGCGCACGAAAATTCTTGCTTTGCTGATGTTTGTTTATTGACTTGTGCAGGAGCAGAGCAGCCTCACCAGGAGAGCCCAGAGGCCGCCCCTGAAGTGCCAAGGGAAAGTCCTCCGGCGAGGGAGAGGTCTCCGGCAAGGGAGAGCTCTCCGGCGAGGGAGGAGACTCCGGCTAGGGAGGAGCCCCCGGCAAGGGAGGAGGCTCCGGCAAGGGAGGAGCCCCCGGCAAGGGAGGAGGCTCCGGCAAGGGAGGAGCCCCCGGCAAGGGAGGGATCTCCGGCAAGGGACTGCGTTAGCGATCCCCCGGCGACGGAGACCACAACTGCAGACCCTAGCACAGGTAACTTCTTTGCTTCCAAACTCCCCTTGGCTTCTTTGTCTTCTTGATCTTCTTCTTGGATTTTGCTCGAATTTCGCTTGAATTTTCTCCCCTCTTCCAGCTCTTAGATCCATCTGCTGCAGAGCCGATGGAGACTGAAGTTGCCGCCGAGGAAGCAGCCAGCACCGACGAGGAGGCCGCCAGGGCTGCCGCCGCGGAAGCGGGCGGGGAGTCTGGCGGTCGTACTAACGACCCGGAGGCCGCAGGAGCGCCAGGCGCTGCTCCGACCACCGACTCCTCTGCCGCAGCCGCCGCGCCAGGCTCCGATGAGCCCCAGCCTGGCGTCTACCTGAAGGCCGGCGAGGATATCTTCATTAACCTTCCTTGGGCGTCAAGCTCCAGGGCGCCGATCGAGGGGGAGATGCTGGACGGAGAAGTGCTTGCCTCCGCCGGGCTGAAGCTGGTCGACGCGCCAAGCAGCAGCAGCGGCGAACCTGAAGAGGAGCGCCTGCTGCGGAAGCTAGTGGTGCTCTACCGCGCCCGGCAGGGCAAGCTGGAGTCCCGCGAAGCACTCATCGCGAAGGCTGGCGCTGATATCGAGAAGCGCGCAGAAGAGATCCGGGGCGCCAACCAGGAAGCTCTCCGCTCCCTGGCAAAGGAGCGGGAACAACTTGCCGAAGCACAGCAAGCCTTCCTCCTCGAGAAGGCCGATGTCGAAGAGCGCCAAAGGCTTGCCGCGGAGAAGTTGTCTTCGCAAGAGGCTGATTTGGCACAGCGGAAGGTCAACCTCGACAGCCACGAGGAGGAACTTGCCACGCGCGAGCGGGTAGTCGGCGGAGCCCTTAAACAAGCTGAAGACGCCGCCGCCGCCGCCGAGGCCGCCAAGAACGAGCTGGAGCTGAAGGTGGCGCAGTTGGAGGCGAGCCTTAAGGCGAATGGCGACGAGCTCGCCGCGCTCAAGCTTGAGCGGGAGAGGGACGCCAACTGTTATTCAGAATTGCAGGCCCATCTTGCCGAGAAGGACAAGGAGCTCGACGCCGCCAAGAAGTCCAACGCTGATCTCGAAGTGAAGCTGTCGGCTCTGACGCAATCTCTGGATGGCGACAAGGAGCAGGAGGCGGCCTTGAAGGAGGAAGTCGAGGCCGGCAAGGTGCTGTTGGCGAACGCTGCTGCCGCCCAGAAGACCTTGTCGGAGAACATGGAGAACTGGACGGAGGGTCTGGTGAACGTCGCCGCGGACGTCGACAAGGAGCTGGCGCAATTGGGGATGGTGGTTCTCGGGTACTCCTCCGACGAGAATCTCCAACCCAGCGCCAAGCTGACTCTGTTCTTCAAGGGCGTGGCGACGGCGCTCCAGCGACTCCGGGACCAGATCCCAAAGTAGCTTGCCGACGAGTCGCGCAAGATTTGCGCGGGAGCTCTCCAGAAGGTGCTGATGAAGGTGGCCTTCCGCAACCCAGGTCTCCGCCTCACCAACGTCCTCCGAAGCTTGCCGCCAGATGCTGATCTAGACGAGCTCAAGGCCCTTGTCGCACCTATCGTGGACAGGGTGAGCGGAATTAGGAGGGTCGAAGGTGACCGCGTAGACTAGGCCATCCATCTTCTTCTTTCCTTGTCGCTAGCAATCATGTTATGAAAAATAGTCTTTTAGAGCTGCGACAAGTTATTTTGTAATATACTCTATCTTGGTTAGTAATGGCTATGTTATTTCCTTTACTTGATTCCTTCCCTTGTATGTTTTTACCCTACGCTTTTAGGGAACTTGCCGGAGCGGGCACCTTTGCCGCGAGCGCTGAGTGCGGAACATCAGCAGCCTGCAGGCGGTGCCGCGGCCGGCAAGAAACCTTGTTGCAGAGCTAGTCGCAGCTCACTTAAGTTGTTGAGCGGACTTGAAACAACAGTAAGGGCACAACTAGCTACGAGTTGGTTCCTCCGCGCACAGGTTTTCCATACAAGGGACGGTCGTTCAAGGAAGATAACTCTATGAATTTAAGAATCTAATTGCTCAAACTTTGGCAAACTTATCTTTTCTGTTGTTTGCTTCCCGGCAAGGCGAAACCTTCTTGAACGACGCCTGGTCCATACTGTATCTCCTCCCTTCCCCCCCGGCAAACTTGTGCGCGAGGCAACCTTCTTTTCCTAGCGAAAAAGAAAAAGGATGAAATAACAGTATGGAGCCTTATGGCTCGTTGTTGCTCACCGGGTGTAAGTGCTGCACAAAGCGTCAGTTAACAAATGCAAATAATAAAAAGCATGAAACTGACAAAGTGTGCTGAGCACATGATATTTATGCACGGGATCTGCACTCGGCTTTGTACAAAGGATTACATGCAACAGCGGCAAGACTTGTACAAAAGGTGGTTGTCGGAACGGGTTCCGGCAACCGTTCCCTACGGGTAAAACTTGCAAAGATGCTCAATATTCCAGGAGTTGCTCACTAGTACACCATCTTCGGTCTCCAGACGGACAGCGCCAAGCCTGGTGACTCGTTTCACCCGGTAAGGGCCTTCCCACCTCGGCGTCAACTTGTTGGAATTCTTGGCGGACTGAACGCGCCGAAGAACAAGGTCGCCTTCCTCGAGACTTCTGGCGTTAACTTTGCGGCTATGGTAGCGGCGCAAAGCTTGCTGGTAGCGAGCGGCTCGCATAGCAGCCTGAAGATGGTCTTCCTCAAGGAGCAGCGCGTCGTCTTGTCGCAGCTGCTCTTGCTCAAGCTCATCGTAAGCGAGCACTCGAGGCGACCCATATACAAGTTCCGTGGGGAGAACTGCCTCCGCTCCATAGACTAGAGCGAAAGGTGTTTGGCCAGTGGCTCTATTTGGCGTCGTCCTGATCGACCAAAGAACCATCGGCAGCTCCTCGATCCAGTTTCTTCCGCTCTTGTGCACCCTGTCAAAAGTTCTGGTCTTGAGCCCGCGCAGCACTTCAGCATTTGCCCTCTCCGCTTGACCGTTGCTTCCCGGGTGAGCGACAGAAGCGAAGCAGACCTTGGCGCCAAGATCTTGGACGTACTGCATGAAGGTGCGGCTCGTAAATTGCATACCGTTGTCGGTGATTATCCTGTTAGGGATTCCGAAACGGCAAACAATCGACCTGAAGAACTTGACTGCTGACTGTGTTGTCACCTTCCTCACTGGTTCCACATCCAGCCACTTTGTGAACTTGTCGATTGCAATGTACAAGTACTCAAAGCCCCCGACAGCTCGGGGAAAGGGGCCGAGGATATCGAGCCCCCAGACCGAAAATGGCAAGGATAAAGGGATCGTCTGGAGAGCTTGAGCTGGCTGGTGTATCTGCTTGGAATGGAACTGGCACGCTTCAAACTTGGTTACTTGTGCAGTTGCATCCTGGAGGGCTGTCGGCCAGAAGAAACCTTGCTGGAATGCTTTTCCGACAAGGGCTCTTGCGCCAATGTGGTGACCACATATGCCTCCATGTATCTCTGCCAACAGCTTCTGTCCATCTTCCAGGGGAATACACTTCAATTTCACACCATTGAATCTTCTTCTGCACAGTGTGTTATCGACAAACTGGTACATACTAGACTGCCGGGCTACTCTTTCTGCTTCTTCTTGCTCTTCGGGAAGTTCTCCTGTCTGAAGGAAACGGACAATCTGCTGCGCCCATGTTGGAGCCTGTGGCTCGACAACAAGGACTAAAGGCAATTCTGCTGCTGCGGGAACATCTGCTTCCATGGCAAGAGCCTGCGTCTCTGCCGGAGCTTGACGTTCCCCGGCAAGCTTGCCGGAGCAAAACTTGTCAGGAGTGTCTGCTTCAACGGAACAAACCCTGAGGCTTGCAGGAGCAGACTGCTCCTCAGCATTCTTGGTGTTGATCTTGGGGACCTTTTTGGCGGCGGCTTGGGGAAGCTCTGCCAGAAAATAGTCGCCAGAAATCAACTTCCTCTTCTTGCTCTGTCCAGTTGGTGGCGCTACGGATGGTTGAGTCAACTTGAGCACAAAGATTCCTGGTTCCACAGGTAACTTAAGTGCGGCGCACTTTGACAGGCCATCGGCAATGTCATTCTGAGCTCTTAGAATATGTTCCATCTGCAAGCCGTCAAAGTGCTCTTCTAGCTTTCTCACTTCGTCAACATAGGCTTCCATCAAAGGACTCTGGTAATTCTTGTCTACTTGGCGAACGACAAGCTGCGAGTCACCCCTGACAATGAGCTTCTTAATCCCAAGTTCCGCCGCGATCCTGAGACCGGCAAGCAAGCCTTCATACTCTGCAGTATTGTTTGTCGCTTGCTCCTTGGGAAAGTGCATCTGGACTATGTACTTGAGGTGCTCTCCGGTGGGTGCGACAACCAGCACGCCAGCACCGGCGCCTTGCAGCGAGAAGGCACCGTCAAAGTACATGAGCCACTCTTTGTTTGTTTCCTTGGCGGGGATGCTTGTCTTCGGAATTTCTACGTCTGGAGTTGGCGTCCATTCTGCTATGAATTCTGCCAATGCTCTGCTTTGGATAGTTGAAGTACTTTCAAATCTAAGGCCAAAGCTTGACAGTTCCAGTGCCCACTCGACAATCCTGCCTGTCGCTTCTGGATTTTGTAATATCCTCTTCAGCGGAAAGCGAGTGACAACTGTGATCTCATGTGCTTGGAAATAATGGCGCAACTTTCTTGAGGCCATGAGAAGGCCGAAAAGCAACTTCTGCACACCAGAGTACCTTGACCTAGCCCCCTGCAAAAGGGAACTAACAAAGTAAACTGGGCGCTGCACCATCTTCTTCTGTATTTCCTCTTGCATCTACGCAGATCCATGCTTGTCGGGACCAGAGCTTGTCGGGGAAGCCCCCTGCTTGTCGCTGGATGTGCTTGCCGCGGTTGTTGGCTCGTCATCTGCCTCCCTCTCCGCTACTAACGCAGCACTAACCACTTGATTGGTTGCCGCTATGTACAGCAGCAACTTCTCTTGCGGCTTAGGTGTGACATGTGTTGGAGTGGAGGACAGGTATCTCTTCAAGCCTTGTAGCGCAGGCTCCGCTTCCAGAGTCCATTTCATTGGACCTGCCTTTTTCAAAATTTTGAAAAACGGCAGGGCGTGCTCAGCAGACTGAGAGATAAACCTGCTGAGAGCAGCCATGCAACCGGCAAGCTTCCGTACATCCTTGACTCGTTTTGGTGCTTCGATCTGCTCAATGGCCTTGATCTTGTCGGGATTGGCTTCGATTCCCCGCTGAGACACAAAGAACCCGAGAAGTTTGCCGGAAGGGACTCCAAACACGCACTTCTCGGGGTTGACTTGAGGTTGATCTTGCGCAGATTTGCAAAAGTGTCTTCTAAATCTTGGATCAGAGTCGCCTTGTCCTTGCTCTTGACCACTATGTCATCCATGTAAGCTTCTACATTTCTGTGTATCTGTGGTTTCAGAGCGACGTGGACTACTCTTGCAAACGTTGAACCGGCATTCTTTAAACCAAAAGGCATCCGTACGAAACAGTACGTGCCACATGGAGTAATGAATGAGGTTTTCTCCTCATCCTCTTCTGCCATGAAGATCTGATGGTATCCTGAATATGCGTCAAGAAATGAAAGCAAATCACATCCGGCTGTGGAGTCAACAATCTGGTCAATGCGTGGCAAGGGAAATGGATCTTTGGGACAAGCTTTATTAACATCAGTAAAGTCGATACAAAGCCTCCATTTTCCATTTGCCTTGCGCACTACAACAGGATTGGCCAACCACGTGGGATGGAGCACTCCTCTGACAAGGCTTGCTGCTTCCAATTTCTTGATTTCTTCTGCTATGAATTCTTGGTGCTCCACTGCTAGTTTCCTGACCTTCTGCTTGACGGGCCGCGCATGAGGACAAATGGCAAGATGGTGCTCAATTACTTTCCTGGGAACACCGGGGATATCAGACGGCTGCCATGCAAACACGTTGACATTCGCCCGCAGGAAAGTAACGAGCGCGCTTTCCTATTTAGGGTCAAGCGTGGCACTGATGGTGAAAGTACCACCAGTGCCGTCCTCCTTGGCGGACACCTTCTTGGTATGTGGTGGAGCTGCCATTGCCTTCTTACACTTGCCGGTGGAGCTCGATGGTGCGTCCTCGATGGCAGGCAGCACTCCGAGGAGGTGCGCTTGCCGGAGTGGGCATCAGAACTCTTGCCAGACTTGGTCTTCTTCTTCCGCCTGGTAGCTTCAGCGGCAAGTGTCTTGCGATCTGTTGCAGCTGCTGCTTCCCGATAGATCTTGTCGGCGCAGATAAGGGCATCCTTCTTGTCGCCAGGGACAGAGATGACGCTTATCGGGCCTGGCATCTTGAGCATGTTGTATGCATAGTGAGAGGCTGCCATGAACTTGGCGAGTGCTGGACGGCCAAGTATCCCATTGTAAGGCAATGGGAAATCGGCAACGTCAAAAGTGACCCTCTCCATTCTGAAATTCAGCTCGCTGCCAAATGTCACCGGCAACGTAACCTTCCCTTTCGGCTTGCTCCTTCCCGGGTTAATTCCTTGGAATGTACCGGTCTCTTCGAGCTCGCTGTCCGGGATCTGGAGTTTCTGGTGCATGGCGGAGGAGATCAGATTTAAGCCGGCCCCGCCGTCAACTAGCATCTTAGTGACTTTGAGGTTGCGGATTGTTGGCGAAACCAACAACAGCAAGCACCCAACCGCAGTTGTGCGATCAGGGTGGTCCTCAATGTCAAAGATGATAGGCGTGTTGGACCATTTCAAAAGCTTGCGTGATTCGACAGGTGGCTCCGCCGCATTAACTTCCCGCAGCCACTGTTTGAGTTGGCGGTGGGAAGTATGCAGAGAAGCACTGCCGTCAACACACAAGACTTTTATAGCTTTCTGAAACTCCTGCTCACTGTTCTCAACATCATCCATGTCTTCGTCTTCATCCTTGTCGCGGCCACGGGGAGGTCTGTCTCCTTGCCGCTGTTTGGCCTTGCCGCGGCGTCCTCCCCGGCCAGCGCGCTTCTTGCCGGCTTCTCCACCGCCTCCTTGGGCCCTCTCCTTGTTGCACCGCTCATACTCAGGTTTTTGCTGCTGGACGAGCTGCTCGACCTTCTTGTAGCTCTGGAGATCATGGCCCTTGGTGCGGTGGATCTTGCAGTACTTTTTGTCAGAGCCGTCCTGCTTGTCGGCGGCCGCCACAGCTTGACAGTTGGTGCATGCGGCAACCTCCTTGCCGGAGCTGCCAACTTTGGCTTGCTTGGCGCCACCGTCGTTGCTGGACTGCTCAACGACTAGTACTTCCTTGCCCTTCTTCTTCCTGTTGCGCCTCCGGTTTTTCTTTGCCGGGGCGGCATCTTCGCTGTTAGATCCTCCTGCTCCTGCAGTCTCTCCAGGGAGTTTCCTCCCTTCCTCAGCGCGTGCGCAATTGTCGGTCAGGGCGTATAGCTCACTGACGTCTCTGATCCTGCTCATTGCCATCTCATCCCGCATCCTGCGATTACGCACGTTCTGATGGAACGCGCTGATAACCACGGCAGGGTGGATGTCTGGGATGTTGCGCTGTACACGGCTGAACCTCTGGATATACTTGCGCAGGGGCTCTCCTTCCTTCTGGGCAAGTAGGTGAAGATCACTTTCCTGGCCATGTGGTTTGTGGCCGCCTGTAAAGGCGCCGACAAACTGATGGCAAAGGTCTGCCCAAGAGGATATGGAGTTGTCTAGCAAGTGCATGAGCCAGGACCTGACTTCGGACTTGAGCACAAGCGGGAAGTAGTTGGCAAGGACCTTGTCGTCTCGCCCCCTGGCAGCTTGCACCGCAATGGTGTAGATGCTAAGGAACTCTGATGGGTGTGACTTGCCATCGTACTTGTCTGGTACGTCTAGCTTGAAATGCTTCTGGCTGGGCCACTGGACTTGTCGCAGCTCACGGGTAAACGCAGGACAACCTACCGCGTACGGCAAGTCGCCCGGTTCTCCGGGCGCATGTATGTCAACAGAGGGCCCAGCGCGTAGGTCTGATTGAGGCCGCGCTTCTCTTCGGCGCTCGATGCATGTTCGAGCGTCTTCTTGTTGTCGTTCGTGAAGAACTTGGCGCTGATCCCGACGAGCTCGCGGATCTGATGACGCGATGGAGTCGCTGGCGAGGTGGATCCGGCGAGTCGGCGATCTTGGCCTTCTAGGCGGAGAGTGCACAGTGGTTGCACCCTCCCCGGTCTTGTCGCCATCGGCTCGCGCCTGACTGACTTGCCGCGGCTGCGATGCGCTCGGCTGCCGCGGGTCGTCGCCGTTGGCGAAGCCGATGAGGCTCTGGATAGTGGTCCTCCAGTCATCGATCTTCTCTGGTGCTCGAGGGTAATCTAGGAGCAGTTGGGCCCGTGCCAACACTTCTGCCGGAGTGGCGGGCGGCGGCGGCGAACGGTGCGAGGAACGGGATATGCTCGGACTTCTAACTACGTTAGAAGGATCAATATCTCGTCCAAGCAACCGTGCCACGCTCGCGCCAGCATGTTGGCGCGCATGCTGGTCTTGAGCGCTCCGGGATCCGCCAGCTTGATCTCGGCCCAGCAAACGTATGGTACCGTGAGTACCATGACGCTGCTGGTCCCACGCCTCCTGAGATGGGCGCGGTGCGTGTACGGAGGCCGAGGTCTTGGAGTGCGCCCGGTCGTTGTGGTAGCCGACTACGCCGCCTATGTGCAGCGCAGCCTTGTCCTTGGACCTGGCAGCACCATGAGCCCCCTCATCGGCGCCCGCTCTTCCGCCGACGTCTACTCCACCAGCCGTTCGCTCCGGCGATGGTGGGCTCGGCGCAGACGGAGCAGCTGCCTCCGAAATCTTCTTCTTCGGCGGCATGTTGATGATGATGACGGAGATTCGGCTCATGCGAACGCCGGATGAGGTTCACACAGCCTCGACGCACCCCCGACCTGGCGTGCCAAAGATGTCGGGGGTGCTGATCCCACGGATACCTATGGGACCACGGCGGACTGGGCCCCTTTCGGTTCGGCAGGGGGGCGGACAGTGCACAAAGAGCAGATCGAGGCGAACGCACGAGCGACGCGATCAGTTTACCCAGGTTCGGGCCGCACGGATGCGTAAAACCCTACTCCTGCTTTGGTTTGTATTTGTGTTCTTGCTCGGGAGTGATGAATGCTACAGTACAATTGGATGGCTAGCAAGTCCGAGCATGAGAATGATCCTCCCCCCTCTCTGTTGTGCATGGGCCTCCTTTTATACGTCAAAGGGGTCACCGACAGGTGGCAACAGAGATGAGGGTAAAAGAGTAAAAGAAGTGGTGGTTGGCACCACCGCTTACTACAGTTGTATCATACCTAACCCTGACGGCAGGGGACAAAGGCATTAAATGCCTGTCTGTGTCGCCTAGATGGTGCAGAAAGGGACCGCTAGGGACGCCATTGCTTGCCACGATGGCTATCTTGCCAGCGCCGCTTGCCACCGTGTACCTCTAGCTGCACAGCCTTCCGCCACGTACGCCTGGAAGGGTCCTAGAGCGACACGTTGGCGGATGTGCTAGAGCGCAGGTACAGGATGGAAGCTTGCCGCGGCAAGTGCCTTGCCGTGGTTATTATCTTGTCGCGTCCAGGAGTTTGTCGCTCACTGGGCCTTGCCGGGACACATGGTGTGCTGCGGCGAGTTCCTTGATATGTCTTGATTGGCCTCCCCGACAAGCTCCTCTTGCCGGGGTCTTGTCTCCTTCCCGGCAAGCTCCTCTTGCCGGGGCCTTGGATACTTTGTTCTCGAATGGCTCCAAAGGAACCACGGAGGATCTTGGCGGTCGCCCGGCAAGCCTTGCCGCGGGACGCTGCGACTGCCCGTGCACAAGTTCGGGATACTAAGGTACCCCTACTTTAGTACACCGACAGGTAGTGACTATATTTGACTTCCTTCCCCATTGCGGTGACATCGATGATATCTTGAATGTTCTGGTTTGGCGAAGTGCATTCAATGGAGAACACAATTGAGGGAGACCATGGTAAGTCATTCGCAAGTGCCTCCTGCAAGCTGAGACAACCACCTTATTTGCATCCAGGAAGTCCGTTGAACCAAAGGACGCGTAAATCTACTAGTACTACTCGTACACAATAGCATCGTCCGTCCAGCTTAGTGCGGTGAGATGGTTTCTTGAAGAAGACAATGGAGAAGCGGAGTCATCGAAGAGTGAAATGATGGTTGGTTCGTCCATGCTTTGTGATTTGACGCATAACTGGTTTGTGATTATTGATAGAAGGGACAGGGGAGTAGACTCTGTCCTCTATACTATACATGCGTCCAAGAACGGGAGAAAGAGGAGAGACGTTACATTTTTCTATTGCTTCAATCAATCAATCAGGGAGCTTCGGTTCCATTCTTTTGGCTTTGGCAACACCATCCACAATTGTTCCCACGATGCCAAAAGCTATTTTCACATTTGCCTACACATTGTGGATGCCCTTAACCGTACCACTTGGTTTTGCTCCTGTGTGCTATCTATACAAATCTCAATTATATTGATCTAAAAAATTATAGAATCAGGATTAGTAAAAAGGAGGTGATTTTGTCATGCGGATGGCGGGGGACGTCTGTTATTTTTAGAGGATGTTGTCCAGGCAGTTTGCTAACATGCGGCCCCTCGTGTCAATGCGTTACCAAGCCGATCCGCTTCCCACATGAGGCAGAACAACGGCAGAAGCAACACGTGGCTGACATGAAGAAGATGAGGGAGAAGCGGATTCAACAACGAGTGAAATGATGGTTGCTTCATCCCTCCAACTTCTTTTTTAAGAATTATTACTTCGTCCGTCAAACTTAACTGCGGGAAAGGTGCAACTTTGTTATTTGACGCCTCATTTGTCACCACTACGCCGGCGCCATGACTAGGTGCTTCACCCGAGCTGCTCTGCACTATATTCCGGTATGGCACGTGGACCCGGTAGCTTGATGCCCCACATGTCGGCGAAAGGAACTAGAAGATTTATGAGAGCGAGCACTCCACTTTCACAATGGGGGAGTACACGATACGACGGCCCAGTGAACTATCAGTTGTACTGTATATAGTACTATAGTTTTGCTGTTTCACACGATCCATCGATACAAAACTGATTAAACAGGAAAGGGCGGGATTTTTCCCGCGCGATATATGATACTGGCCATACATTTCAAAGGCAATTTTAATGTATGCAAACTGAATAATTAAGTAACAATATGATATCTAGTAAAACTAAAAACACATATGATTTATTGTGTTAGAGTGTAGTAGTAGTGCTGTATTGCTTAGTTGTTAGATGTAACATGCGAGAACGTGTAGAGATGTAGTTTTGGAGGGCCTACAGATAGAAAAGCATAATACGTTCACCGAACTTCAGAATAGGCTGATTACGGTTACTATATATGTTTTGCGGTGATTATATGGTCACTTGCTCACGGTTCAGCATCGGATTGCACTCTGTTGACCGGCCAAGTAGTCTGTGTGGCACCATGTTGACTAGTTAAATTGACCACGTTCCTTGTGGGTCCCACCTATCAGTTCGCATAGGGAAACGGTCAGATAAACACAAATTTACGCAGGCGGGACAAGACTCCACCCCGTGTGCGGGAATCACCTGGTTGTGTATGTGTCTGTCAGGGCCTGATGTGTGTGCATGCACGTGTAGGTTGAGCACTTGAGCGTGAGAGTGTGTGTTGGTCGTGTGGTGTATTGGTGTGTGCATGCATGCGTGCGTGTGTGCATGTGAGTGTCGCGTGCGTGCGTGGCTGCGTGTGTATGTGTGAGTGTTGCGTGCGTGCGTGGGTGCTTGTGTTCGTGTGAGTGTTGCATGCATGCAGTTCGTGTGCATGCGTGTGTGTGTGTATAATCACCACACCAGCTCCTGTGCGTTAAAACAGACGGCTCATCATACCAATACAAGGCCACCTTGTCCGCTGTGCCCACGGTCATGACTTTGAACCACCGTCCAATATTTTTTTGTCGTTTGTTTTCATTCTTACTAGCAAATGCCCGTGCGTTGCACGTAACATCAAGATGCATTTGTATGACTAGTTTATCTTTGAGAGAAAAGGATGAACGAGGGAAGGCCTTATTTGCAAATGTGGAGAGGTGTGTGGGTACGTTTTACAAAATTGTGATAGTTACTTTCCTATCCGTCAGTTATAAATCAGACGGCCTAGTTTGCAGGATAGCAGGCACACCATCATCACCAAATCTGTTTTTTATAAGAGTGTATTTTATCCCTACTCTTATAAAAAGCATAGTCGGTGATGATTGTGTGCCCACGCCCCTCTCCACAGTAGCTTGCAAATAAGGCATTCCCTTGTTCATCCTTCTCTCCCACAAGATAAACTACTCATACAAATGCATCTTGATGTTCCATGCAACGCATGGGCATCTTGCTAGTATTTTATAAGAGTGTAGATGTAGAGTAGATACAAGCCGACAGGTGGGCCCGATGATAGTGAGATAATGTGATGCAACACTAGAGGTGCCACATGGAGCGTTTAACTGGTCAACTAGTCATGTCTTGATCAAATACAGAGTTGTACGGTGAGTTGTGACTGTATAATAACCACAAAATGTAAATGGTGACCATAATGAGTGGATTCTGAAGTCCAATGTACGTATCGTGCTTTTGCTTCAAAAAGATCATCACTGTATATATATCGCCGGAGAAAGATGAACCATGCATGAATGTGCTGGGGGCTTACTTTTAGAGGACCTAGAGATAGTTTGTGTGCGTCTGTGATAGGGGCGAAGAGGGGGGGGGGGGTATGCGATGGAGAGAGAGATGCTCTTCGTTTCTCTTTATTATGACTAACTTTTTATATAGTATACAAATATACAAGTTCACAGTGCAGAAAAAATATCATTGTGGGCACCATGCAATGCAAGCGTTCATACTCCTCCATATAACTTTGTAATGTGGTATATATGTAGAAGTTCTAAAATATTTTTTGGCCACACTTTACTCAAAAGGAATGTTGTATGCGAAATAAACGTGAAGAGAGGGCTTTTTAGATCAATGGGGTACGTGATGTAACATTTGTGAATGTGTAGTTGATGCATTTGGCAGGGCCTGGAGAGGTATATGTGTGTATTACGTATTCGAGAGAGGCATGGATAGAGGGGCCAACAGAGGGGAGGGGCATGTGAGAGATAGCACAAGAAATGAGAGTGGTCTAGAGAGAGAGGGACGAATATGACATCACGGCGAGAGATTCCCTTGAGTGTGTTTATGCAAGGGGGAGTGCATAGAGGCACCGGGAGAATATATTTTTTTGTGTGTGGTGTCTATGTTGGTATGTGTGGGTGTGAGAAGATAACGAGACGTGGGGGCAGAGGGTGTGTCACCGCATGAGGTCCGGTGGGTCGAGGTGAGGCCCTTCGTTCGGTTCCGTCCTGCGCCACCTTGATCGGCCCGTGACTCATTTAGGGAGACCCATGGATGACTAGTCGTACAAGACAAAGAGTGCTTGTGATAAAGGTTAGTGAAAACAGTCGTAAATGGTTACGAGAGGGAGGGAGGGTTATATCGAGAGCATGTGTGCGAGAAAGACACCTCGGGAGAGTGTGTGTGAGCATGTGTGAGAGACCACCGATGGAGAGTGAAACTACATGTATAAGACTGTTGTACACATTGATTAAAGATATAAATTGTATCCAAATATTAGGATGGGATCATGATATTTGCAAATCGCGTAAGGAACGGTCATTTATCCATCAGACATGTAGATTCTATCGAATTTGAGCATGTCTATGTTATTATTCGACACAATTGATCCACATAGTTAGCATTTTGAACTACAGACAATGCATCGCTTTAGCAATCGAATATAAACGTGAGTATAGTTCATGTTGTGTGTCTAAAGCACATTATACATACAAAAGTTACACAATGAACATTATAAATAGCTACCTATGAACTAGCATACATTTGAATTCAACTTAAGGTGGTTTAACAAAATCGAATACAACATGAAGTCCATTCGATTAATTGAATTTGATATCATGGCATTTGTAAATCATACCTAAATTACGGGGCACCAATCTTTTCTCTGATTTTGTACATAATAGAATATGTAGTCGTGTACAAAATAGATTCTAATTTAGCTCCTCCATTCCAAAATAATGGTAGTTATAGGATTTCCAAGTGTCAAAATTTCAAAAAGAAGCAGATAATTTAATGAGGTTTTCAAACATACAAGGTCAAAGTTAACGTTGTCTATTTAGGTCAATCCTCAAAGTTCAAGAGTACTCTAAACGTGAATGCTTGGGTTTCTAAATTTCGAACGAAGCGCGAAAAGAGCCTCTACTCGCCCGAAACCGCGTGAGACCAATGTTTGGTAGTACAAGGAAATGACTTTTCTAATAACTCCGACCTGTGAAACCTACTAGCCCGACGTCCAAAGGTCTAAACTGGCGTAGGTTTCTAGCTTCATCTAGATGCCATGCAACCACCTCAGAAAAACATTCATACACAATGGACGCCTAAGCACACATGCGCGCGTCCGAAATCGCTCCCGCCACTACTAATTTGGGACACCTGGGATTACCATCCTACACCCGACCCGCAGTAGGTACGAAATTTAAGAGGGGGGCAAAGTTCGTACTTTCCCCAAATTTCAAACAAGCGCGTCCCATCTTCTGTTCAAAAAAGCCAAAAACAAGTGCGTCCCAGACCGAAACATGGTTCTCCCCCCTCCCCCTGCCCATCCGTTTGATTCCCCATTCGTACTCCGTGGGCGCAAAAACTACCTCTCCACCAGCGGTGAAACCCGGCGTCCTCCGTCTGCCACCCCATTCCACCCATAAACCGCCGCCCTCCTCCATCACGCCGGAGCCGATACCTCGACGTCGTCGACCACCGCAACCTCAACCGCAACGCCCTCCACGGCTAGTAGTTGAAGCCGAGGCCGAGCCGTCCGTACCTGAGCCAGTTCAACCACGCCGTCTTGCGCCTCACTGCTACCGCTCCAACTTAGCCACGCTCCACCGCACCAGAGTTGTTCCTGCTACACTGTCCTACGCCGCCTTGGATCTGCTTCCCCTCCACCGACATACGGCCACGGCAACATAGTCAACAATTTAGCCATGGGTTTGTCCAAGCCTGCACTCTCCTCTAGAACATCGGTTTCGCCGGCAAAAAGAAGAATATCAGTGCGATATTTGGAGGCGACCACACCAGCAACCAAAAATGGTACTCCTCTTCCCTTATTCGTGCAAATCTTACATGTCTTCTTGCACGGAATTCATCCCATAGAAGACACTAGTTGACCGCTTCTTCTTGATACTAGATGTTCCTAGTAACTCGCGATGCACAAGGTTTCTCCTCATATACTATTTCACCTTAGCTAGAGGTCTGTCGCCCCCTTGTGTTTCAATTCCTGGTCAGTTGATTCCCAAATAATGGAAGCATTCCCCGGCGTAACAGGTGCTAGTCCGCCTATTATTCTCGATGTTTTTCTTAGGGGCGTGTGGGGCCTAGAGCTACTAGCGCCTGATCTGGAGGTCGGACGGGATTAAAGAGATGGCCTGGGGGCACTGCCAAGCTCGGCGGTGGTGTGAGGTCGAGGGGAGGGTGGCGCGGCGGAGGTAGGGGTCTGGGCCGGTGGTCACTGGCGGTTCGAGAAAGATCGTCAACAGTCAATAGCGGGAGGTAGACGTAGGCCATCTGCCCGTTCCTTATATATCGGATGGTTCATTAAAAAAATTGACTGACCTATTTATTTTCAGTCGACTGTTATCTTGATATGACCACAGGTGGTGGTGTGCTAGAGGAGTACCTACATTTCCTATGCTCATATATTACAAAATCATACGGAGTAGAATCTAATTTTGTTTGCCATGCAATGTTGTAGAGCTATCATATGTCTCCTGTCATTTATTTTTCAGCCACCTGCTATCTGCTACTTTAAAGTGCACTAGTTCTACACACACTTCACTCATACTCTCACTATTGTGTTTTTATGCAAGGGTATTTCAGACTCTGCTACTATGAGAGAAGCAAAAAAGAAAAGAGAGAAGTCTCTCCAGTGTCGTACGCGGATAGGCCAGACACGTTTCAGCCTTATAATAGGTGCAGTGTCAGCAGATGGAGACGGTAAACGTAGCCCTAGAGTTGATGACCTCGCTCGCAATGAACCACCATCCCAGGTGCTTGCTTTAACTACGCGGTGTCATATGTGGTTGCATGTTCCATATGGTGTCTAGCTTTTATTCGGAAGGCCGAAGTCGGTCTTTATTAAGATAAGGAGAGATATTTTTTACATGAACCACCATCCCGTGAGCACCAGAAGACAAATAGCTAGTGAGGGCACTGGTCGAGCCAGTGACAAGCCCAGCAAAGAGAGGCATCACCGGGAAGCCAACTAAAAAGCCGCGATGGTGGCGAAGCAGCCCGCCTCCCACCAGGCTCTCAGGTCCTAGATGATCATGCTCACCACTCCAGCCGAATGTCTAGCTTGTATTGCTTTCAATTTGGTTAAATTGCATCTACTTGGCTTACACATTATACCTTTGAATATGTCATGCCTTTCTGTTTTTGGTACATACTAGTACATCTGTGTATTAACCATGTTCTTATATCAAACTAATGTTCTTGTGTATCCCTCATCAATCACTTATGATGAGGCAGTCAGGAAAGTGGATTACTCCTCATTTAAAGAATGCAGCGTCAGCCTCCCGACATGATTCTCAAGAAACAGCAAGGCTAGACGAAGATAGTGAACGTAGCTCTGTAGTTGATTACCGCATTTCCCCTACACTAGCATCGCAGGCGCTTGCTCTAACTTGGCAGCGTGATATGTGGTTGCATGTTGCATATGGTGTCTAGATTGTAATTCTTCCAATCTGGTTAAACTGCATGTGCTATTCTGCTTAGCTTATACATTATACATGTTAATGTGACATGCCTTCCTGTATTTAGTACATAGTACATCTGTCTATTAAGCATGTCCTCACATAAAAATATTGATTTTTGTATCCCACATAAATCAATATGATGAGACACCTTCAGTATATGCAGTGTGATATTAGTTGCATCTTTGATATGATTTATGGCGTGCGCTGCTTCTAATTTGTTGAAATGCCAAACAGAAGAAAATAGGTGCCACCAAACAAGAAGAGACAACCCTAGTTGTTGCAACACCTTCCATAGTACCACCAGCTGCATGATTTACTCGTTGGTCAACTCAGCTAGCAGCACGTTCCCAAGCTCCCTTGCCACCTGACACTACTTCAGAAGCACTCTTGACACAAGATGAGCTGGCAAGATCAGATGAACTTTGTGAGCTTCAAAAGCAAGAAGGTAGTTGCTAGAGTCAAGTTATAGTTGCATGCTTCTTTATATGTAGTCTCACAGTTTGATGTACACTAACACTTCCTATGTTTGTTGTTGGACTAGCACCTAGGTGCAAGAGGAAACAAACATCAGGGATAATGCTCGATAGGTTAACTAAATCTAGAAGAGGAAGAATGGAGATCTGTTTTAAGGCAGGTTTAAAAAGGCTACGTGATGCTACAGAGTTAGCCAAGTTAGTATCAGAGGCAGCGGTTGCTGTTAGGTGTCATGTATGTATCCTCCCAACATGGATTCAGTACAAGAATTACAAAGACGAAACCCAATTCAACAGCTTCCTCGACCATTTATCTATAAGTATGCTTATGTATGGAAACTAGTAATATCGTGTTGCTCTGTCCAATACTTTCTAGGTTGCTGATAATGAGACTCCCGTAATTTTCAACAGATGAGGTTCAACTTGGATAGCCATGATGATGCAACCAGACAAGCTTGCACCCATGTTTCCAAGTCTGCTCTGCGATAGTATCAGTATAACTTGAGGAAAACTCACTTTGAAGGCAAGGCTAACAGTGAACTTGCCCAAACATCTCAAGTGGAAAATATATCTGATGAAGACTGGAGAGGCCTCGTTAAACACTGGTCCGATCCGAAGTATCAGGTACATTATATATATATGTGATCAGATCACATGTTGAAGTCCTATTTACGCATGTGCCACACAAATCTATCTTCTTGTAGGTGAACTGTTCAAAGAACAAGGCCAACCGTACGAAAGTGAAATTCCAACAGCTGACAGGATCTCATAGCTTATTGCACAATGCGAGGCTCTTGTAATTAGCTGTTGTTTCACTCTTTTCGCTATACCATATTATCAGATCTATATTGACTTGTTCCAAATGCAGAGGAAAGCCCGAAAGGACCAAAAAGTACCTAAACCAAATGATGTGGAAATCTTCAAGGACTGTCACACCAGCAAGAAGAAGGGCATGACTACACCAGTCAAAGCCGTTGTTGTAAGTCCTTAATCCTCATGCCTTTTAACTACTACTTACTCTGACTTGTGCCGTGAACTGCATGGTTTGCAGCCAATGTCTATTAATCTTTTCAATTTTATACACAATTGTCTTAGTGTATCATTGCACCTTACAAGGTTTAAAAGAGAGGAGTGATGTTCCTTTGATCTTGACCTGTAATCTAGTTCCGTGCTGGACTTTCCCACACAACGTTACAAGTGCCTGTTTGTCTGTTCTTAGTTGTTTTCTGATATGAATGATGTCATACTATGCTTAGCGTATTATAAACTTCGTCTCTTTATCCTTAGCCCTCAATACAATGCTAAGAAATAGACAATACATTAGCGATGGTACATGGTCATATGTTTGGAACCTGGTTTTATTATGTACTTTGCAATAAAATACAACTATTATTTTACATGGGTTCACTAGAATAAGTTCTGTATATAGACCAAAGCTATTTTGTTTGGTTTTGCTGACTCCCTAATATCTTTTTTTCTGGTACTACTAATGTAAAACCACAACTTTTCAGTGAGCTATAGAAAAAATGGTGGAACCACCACCTTCTGAAGGTGGCGAGGCAACTATAACCGCAATGCCAGCTCTTGCTGCAGTTGGTCAGTACCTGTCCACTAACAGTGCCAAAAGAAGGTTCATGCATAATACTAGCTTGGTTGCTAAGGCAAACTCGTCCAAATTGCCTCATGATCAAGATATGCAAGCTCAAAACAATGTTGTATCTGCGCTCCACACACAAGTCCATTCCCTAATAGAGACCCTTTGTGAAACAAGGAGAGAGATTGTTCAATGTTGTCAAGGTATGCATGGTTTTGAAACCAAACTATTAGACATTAGCTATGTTGTTCAGGAGCCTAGGAGAAATGAAGGCGAAGGTTATGGTGCTCCATCGGACAATACATCATGAAAACATAACAGTCAGGTCAAATGAACTGAGCTTCTGAACTTTTGGTGGTGCATTTATCTGCTAGACTGTTAACTTTTATGCCAACCTTCCTTTTGTTTTATAGTTGTAATTTGTTTTGATGCGATACAAAATTTGTTCTTAACGTGTAGCCACCGGCTGAAGAAAATAGCAAGCCATTTTTGTATAGTGTAGGGTGTTCCCTATATTTGCACTGGTGGCCAACTTTGATGCCCACCGGCTGTAGTTAACATGGGCCTCCTACGGGCCGTAGAAACAATGGGCCTTCTAAGGGCCGTAGAAACAATGGGCCTTCTACGTGGCATAGAAACAATGGGCCTTATACGGGCCATAGACACAATGGGTCTTCTATGGGCCGTATCATCAATGGGCCTTCTATGGGCCGTATGATCGATTGGCCAAACATGGGCCAATAACAGACCACATTATGACCGTAAATGGGCTAGAGTTGAAATCCTTCATGGGCTAACCATAACGGGCCATCGTTAATCGACCGTATTTTGATGACGCTATGAAAACGACCCAACGTATTAACGGGCCACAAACGGGCCGACTGTAACCATGGGCTGAATTTGGCCCACAAGCAGAAAATGACAGTAATGGGCCGTAAGTCAACGAATGTGGAAATGAGCATAAGAATAAATGGGCCATGAGAAGGCCGAAAGATAAAATGGGCTGGAAACAGCCCAATGGAATAATGGGCCGTTAATGGGCATAATGTGATACACTGTTCATTACGGGCCAGTTTCACCACGTGCCGTTAATGGGTATAAAGTGATACACTATTCATTACGGCCAGTTTTACCACGAGCCATTAGTGGGATGAGAGTAATAAGGGCCTCATATGGGCCGGAAGTTAAAATGGGCTGGAATTATATTGGACAGCCCAGATGACGGTACTGGGCCTAATTCGGATAGGTCGTAAATGGTGCCTGGGTTAGCAGGGTGCAAATGGGCTATATGCGAACATGCCGTTAACAGGGTTGTCGTAGGCCGGCCCGCCACATTTTGACCAAGTCAAGCGGGCCGGCCTTTTCACAGGAATGGGCCTCTATTGGGTCATGCCACGTGTCGACGTATCATAGGCACTTTGGGTCCAATGAGTTGATGACATCTGTCCCAACAGTGAGCCGACACGTGTTTCCTCCAGCCAATGATGATTTTACATGTGGAAAATACCCATTGGTCGGGGCCGTTAACGGGTTCTCGGATCCAAAACCGGACCCGATAGCTTAACGACATTCCATTATGGTGGATGCCACATGTCGGTCACCCTTGACGAAAGCACTTCTGTGACGCGCGATTTATCGTCATGGAAGTGGACACTTCCGTGATGATAATTTTGGTAATGTCATGGAACACTTCTATGGCGGCACAGGTATGACTATCTTGATTCTGTCATAAATTTTTTATGGATGTACATGCATGACAGAAAACGTGACCTATTGTGACAAACACGTATCATCACGAAAGTGTATTTTTTGTAGTGAGAGGCCAATTGAGGTGCGTTTTTCGCCCACACGATCATGATCCTATGACGGAGAGCATGGATGGGGTATAGATGAGCTAGTGGGCTGTTGTGGAGGGGTGCTAGGCTGCATGGAGAAGGGATTTTTGGGTAACGCAGTTAACCGTTGGGGCATCAAACGAGCTCCAAATGGAACGAAATTTGACAGGCGGTCTACCATTGATATACCAATGCCACTCGGCTAATATTGGCCCATTCCAAGAAGGTTTTTCACCCACTCACGAAACGAGATTTGAGAGGTGCAACGGGTGCATGTGAGAGTGTCAGATGCCGAAACAGACAACGGAGAAAGTGACCGGATGCAAGTTTTGTAAAACATGATGATGCAATGTACATGATAATATGACCAAGTGCAACACGCAAGAAAAAGACAATGCAACAACAACGAATACCTAGAAGACACCTGGCACATCGAACTCGGGTCGTTACAACTCTCCTCCACTAACAGGAGATCTCATCCCGAGTTCTTAGAACCGAGATGGAAGGAAAGAGGATGAGGAAACCACGCTTGCAAGAGAGAAGATGAACAAAGTCGAGAACACTCAAGTAGAAAAGAGGAACAACGAATATGATGAGAATAAAAAGCTCAAGGAATAAGATAGACTCTGAAACCACTCCGATTAGAAGACCATAGAAAGGAATAAGGATAAAATCATTAGGATAGCATCCCGGTTGAACATGGAATGGAATAGAACAAGAACTTGACAAGATAGGACATTACTTGCCGAGAGGGATAACACAATGCCACTGGAAGAATTAAAAAGTGGAATGAAAAGAACAGAGAAGAAGATGACAACTTCTAGCACAATTGAGTTCGGAAAGCATCCTTACGAAGAAGGCTTGAAAGAAGTTCTTGGAAATTCGGCAACGAAAATAATAATCTTGTTGTGGACTTACGGAAAACATCTCCAAAATTATGATATAATAACCAGCCACAAACAGGAATGATTGAATAGCTGAGAAGAACGAAGAAATGCAAAACTCCACTTCAAAAGAACACGGAGAATTAATTGCATTTCGAGATGCAAGAGGAAAAGATACTTGAGCTCCTCCAACAAGAATCTTGATGAACACTTGAAGGATGAATTAAATCCTTAACGAAACACTGTGAAGAACTCCGGTAACAAAAGGATGATGAGATAAAATTGAAAGATGAAAATAATTAGATTAAAGCCTTGCGATGAATTAGATGGAGCTTCGCGACGATATGGTTGAGGAAACTTTGAACTCCGGAAAATACTTTGACCCTTGCATAAAAGTAAAAGATAGGCCCCTCACAAAGGGAAGCAGAAGTTTTCATGCGCTTTTTGGTTTTGTATGCACAATCTCTTAATGCAAAAGAACGTCACGTTATATTGCCCCTTATGATAGCAACCTTTATTATGCAGTCCATCGCTTTTATTACTTTGCCAACACAAGTTCGTAAAACGCTTATTTTCCCTTACACTAACAAGTCAAACACATTTAGGAGCAATTTTTATTGCCTTTTTGCACCGATGACAACTTACTTGAAGGATATTACTCAATCCATAGGTAGCTATGGTGGACTCTGAAAACATGAATTCGGGTTTAAGGGTTTTGGATGCACAAGTAGCATCTCTATTTAGTGCAAATTTTTGGCTAGAAAAGGTATTGGGTAAGCACCACATGTTGAAGAATCTATGGCAATATAATTTTGTGTGAATATGAACAAAAATAAATCATTACGTTGTCTTCCTTGTCCAACTTCAACTGTTTGGCATGAGATACTTAGTGGGGGCTCACAATCATAAAAGATGTCCAAGATAGTGTATTTGCATGTGAATCTTCTCTTCCCTTATTAATTCTTTCACGAATTGCATCATTGACCAATGCTATGTTTTCCAACTTTCAATAAATTTTACCACTTATACCTTTCCTTATGTGATGTCATTACTTACCATAAGATTAGCATATGATCTTTTTCATTATTTCCTTCATTTTGATTGGAACAAAAAATGTAAAGAAGAAAAAACCCAAACTAAACTTTATTATATAACTCTCACTCGATTAAATAGATAGACAGATCATGAAATTAACACTCAAAAATAGATCATACAAAACTTTTATTGAACTAAATCATGAAATAGCTAAGGATCGAACTAAGATAGGTAAAGGTGATAAAAGTGATGGTGATATGATACCAGGGCATCAACCCCAAGCTTGCACAAGCCAAGGGGAGTGCCCATACCCGTGTACTCATGTATCCTTCTTTGGTGATGAAGATGATGGTGGTGTAGATGAGGTAGTCTTTTTCTCCAGCCTGCGCCTCATGCTAAAATTTCCTCCTTGAGACCCTCATTCTCCAGCTCGAGCTTTAATACTCTTTTGCATAATGCCGCCTTGCTCTCCTGCAAAAAACGAGATGGGCTAAATCGGATGTTAGATTTGTTTGCTTTGTTAGGGAGGCCTGACTTCTTGAATCCCACGTGCATATCTCCATGTTGGGGTAGTGGAGCTTCATGTTTTTTGGAGTTGGCATCCTCCATCTCCTCCAGATCAATGTCTTCCTCCTCATCCGTAGCCCAGAAGTAAGGATAGGTATCCGTAAAGATATTTGGATCTAAGGAATTGTGGGAAACATAGCTCTCTCCATCTAAATCTTGAGACAACATGTTTTCAGATCTGCCAGAAGAACAACCACTGGTGCACGTCGGTCCTAAACAAACGGTTTCTAACCCCTTTCCACGACGGCATTTGGAACCTTCGCCAAGTGAGTGTGGGCGATAGGGGGGTCCTTCCCCCATGACCCAAAAACCATCGAGGATAGGGACCCTACAGTACTCCAACTCGTTTCTGCTTGCATTGCCATCGCAGTCCGTATTCTGTGGTGCTATGTTTAATATGCGCTACCCATCACAAACGTCTCACTATTATAGAACGTGTAAGTTGTGCAGCCCGTCACAAACGGTTTACTGTTAAGAAGATTAGCTAATCGTCGTACAAGTGTCGAATAGGATTACGAAACGTCGGACCGTCGTAACATCATCATACACGACAACTATCTCACACGCTATTCTATGGTGCAACGTTTGCGATGAATACTTCATCAAAAACAGTTCATAGTTGCGGATCATGTACGATAAGGCAACGAACACAAAAGTTTAGTTTGCCCGCACCATTTGTGATATTGTGTGAAATCGCACACACTTTGGAAACGGCAACTATGTGCATGCTTGCACACGTTTCCTCTCACTGAACCGTCTTGGATTATGGTGTATATCGCAAACGTTTGTGCTTTACCAACCGTGTGTGCCGTAACAACCTAGAGAGCGTAATTTCACCATAATTTAGTTGCTGCTATTTCAAATTATACCATATCTGAATTTGAATTTGAATGTATGCTACAGCTTTGTTCATATCAATCAGGTTCAAACAACCAATGCATTATTCGATTCATAGGTACATATGTTCAAGAATTACATAAGAACCAAATAAAGAATGATGAACCACAGTTGTATACTTGTACTATTAAAGACGACAAAGAAATAGACGAAATATATTCTGGTTCCTGAACAAGGTGAAGTGGAATGCCCATATTGTGCCCTCCTCCATGCAGAAGGCACGCACGACTCTAGTCCAACCCCTTGTGATGGCCGACCGCCCATCCTTCACGGTCTTCATGAAAACATCTAGATAATCATCGTGTTCTGGTAGAAATACTTTAACCTTTGCATGGCCACGAATCATGTAGTTTGAGACGTAATCTTCAGTAAACTGCTTTGGCAACCACTGCAAAGGAAAAAGATTCAGACATTGTCATCTAACACAACTCATTATGGGTGGTAAAAAGAAGGCCACAGAGTTCTTACTTACCATCCTGCAGTTCGTTGTTGTCTTGGATAAAGTGTAAACAAATAGTTTAATTGCCATCTTTGGACCTATTTTACTTACAATCTTTATCAGCTTCCTCACTTGATGCTGGTTCATCAATATCTCATTGCCCCATACATAGAAAGGTTCGAAGCGCAGATCTTTACCAATGACATTTGTACCTAAAAGCACCAAGTTAATATTAGAAGCTAAAGAGCAATTGCACAATGGTGTAGTACAACACTTTTTTTATAATATGCCTATATACCTCCGTATGTGGTAGTCCATTTGAAATCTTTAAGAAGACAAATATTTAGGAATGGAGGGAGTATCTTATAACATCCAATATACTCACATATTAGATGAATTAACATCTTATATTATGGGCTGGAAGGAGTTTAGTGCATTCTAACAAATTATTGGCTCATTAGTTGCTGATGTATCCAGGGGTTACAGTTAGTTTGAGCTAGTTCAGGCTCAAATAGCCCTAAACTATATCTAAAGATGAGGGCTAGTTTGAGCTAGTTACATCTATAACCCACCCAAAAAACTATCCAACCCAAGAGTTGCTAATTGGAACTAGTTCTCCTAGTGCATTTATTGTCAATCTAACCTTGCCATCCAAGAAACTCTTCGGATGGAGTTAGTTCAGGGTTAGTAATGAGATAGAAACTAAGTCTAACCTCTAGCTAAGTTGAGTATCCGAAAGGGCTATGTTGTTGTTGTTGTTGCTGCTGCTCTTCTACGTATATCTAGACATCATTAGAACATTAATGTAACACTCGTCCTTGTTGCTATGTAGCCTATGATTGCATATTTAGACATTAATTATAGTGGATGTTTCTATGTAGTCTCAGATATATTACATATGGCCCTAGTTAACCTAACGATAAATGGGTTGTAGATATATTCAGTTAAAATTCTGATTTGCCGATTAGTCCCTTATCAGCCACCGGCCTATATGGTATCAGCTACAGATATCCTGAACAGTGAGCAGATATAAGCCATGGGATGAAACTAACCTCGATGGAAAACAACAGTCGTTCCCAAAATTGTCCTCTATACGTACATCGAGAAGCATGTTAAGCACAACAGTTCATACTTGCACATATAGAACATCACGTTGTGAATAGCTGAAATAAACAAGGCATACTACGAACAACCAAAGGTAGCACTTGAAACTGGACATATGCTAACTACAAACACCCGAACAATCAAAAAACTTTTAAAAGAGGCATGTGCTAGCTATAACAGGTTTAACAACAAGCAAATATATGCATTCCTATTAGTATGTTCAAAACTGGATTGATGAAATGTATTGCACAGTAAATAATTACACAAGTAGAGCATCACATTTTCAACAACTGAAATAAACAAGGCATACTGCAAACAACCAGATATAGCAATTAAAAACTGGACATATTCTCACTACACTACAAAAGGGACTCGACAAAACAAATCATGGGTTTCCCCCTATGAAGAGGCATGGCAAAACAAATCATGGGTTTCCTCACTTGTCACAGATCGGCTTGTTCCCATGGGAAGTGCATGAATCCTAGATGCGCTCCATGTTGTCGCAGATGGGCTCCTTCCCCTTGGAAGAGCACGGGTTGGAGCGTGCCCTCCTAGATGTCAAAGACGGGCGCTTTCCCCTTGGAAGAGCAGATGTGCTCTATCCCATTGGAAGGGCGGGAGAGGGTGCCCTCCTCGTGGTCGCCATCGATGAGGTCCGACTTGGAAGCTGTGGATCCCAAGCCAGCGTCGTAGAACGTGTCCTTCAGAAATGACAAAAGGGGCTCGATGGCAATGTAGAATGGCAAATTATTGACAGCGAGTGAGAGGAGATCAGCGGCGGGGCTATCGTGGAATTGTCATGGCAGATGACCTAGCAAAAGGACGTTGTCGTGGAGTCATCGCAACAGGATTAGCTTAAAGGGTTTAAACGAGACAAAGGACGCAAAGAGTTTATACTGGTTCGGCCCCTTGCGGTGAAGGTAAAGGCCTAATCCAGTTGAGGTGGTATTGCTTATGTCTCGATTACCAGGGAGAGAATACGCTTGACCTATCTTTCGATTTGTTGTCTCTTGCCCTAAACCGCCTCCGGGTCGTCCCTTTATATACACAAGTTAACGCCCAGCAGTTTACAGAGTCCCGGCCTATTCATAACAAAGTGTCCGGCTCGGTGACTAAATACACATGCCTTACAATACAAGTCATACATATATGGAAGTTTACACTTACGGGCTTTAAGCCGCCTCTGGGCTCTGGGCCTTTTAACGAGTCTTCATAGTGAACCGCCATCTTGAACATCTTTATGGGCTTTGTCTTGATAGACCGCCATGGCTTAACCCGGCCCCTCCTGGGCGGGTTAACCCAATAGTTATATTCCCAACATTAGGCCCCAGGTTGATTTGAACTTGTTCATGTCAATCTTCAACACTTAGAAAAAACCTTCTTCGCTTGTTCTCTGCAAGATAGGGTAACCCGCCATGATGTCATTTCATGGAATTACGGAAACTCGCCATGACGTCATCTATCATTAACTTTACATAATACCCAGCATATCTTAACGGATCCTTATATTTAATTAACCACCCCTAAAATCGAGGCATCCAAATGGCTGGATAATCATTCTTTGGTCTCCTCATTTCTCGCGCCCACATATTGACCCTTTCCTTATAAATAGGGTCCGACAGCCTTCCCATTTTCCCCCTTCTTCTCCTCATCTTAAAACTCTCCCTTCGCGACGCACCTGCTTGGCTGAGCACTGCCGCCGCCGAACTTGTGAGCATCCTCGACTCCGGCCGCTGCATCGACCTGAACAAGACTAGAGCAACTGCGGCACCTCTCCATTGTTTAGTGGATCCAGTAAGTACTTCTCCTTCCCTTTCCTTTAGATTGTATTACGATTTCTTGAAAGTTCGTCAGAGTTCATCCTTGTTCTTCGCTGTAGCCTGCGATTTCTATTCAAACTTAGCACTCCTTCTACACTCCGGCTGATGTAGCATGTGATACTTGTTTTTCTAATTTAGACCATCTCCTTCGTGTAAAAAACCAATATGAACATATGAAATGCTCGAGCACTGTAATTTAGGTCAAAAATATTTTCCATTATCCGAAGTATCGTGGATCTGAAATCCTAGCATCCATCTGTGAAACATGTTTACTTCAACACTTGATAGATGTTGAATACCATTGCTATCATGGTGGCTTACATCACCAGTTATAAGTTAGTCATATGTCATTAGGCCCTGTTTAAGCCGCCAACCTGAATATATATGCAGCATTCATTTCCGGCTTAATGAAAACAACTTAAACCGGCAAATTTTATTTCTTGTAGGCTTCCTCCTTCACAATGCCGAAGATAGTCACCACATGCAATTGGGTTCCTTCTATTGTCACTGAAAACATGCTCAAGGACTTTGTCAAAATCGGCTTTTTACCAGCCAAAGACATCCTGCATTGGCGCGTTCCCAAAAAGAACGAAGAAAGACCTCACCCAAAGGATGGTGAGGTCGTTGTTTTTACTGATCACATGAATCGGGGCTTCTCACCGCCCGGCACAAAAATTTTCCGAGTTATTCTGCACTTCTTTCAACTCCATCCTCAAGACATCGGACCCAATTCCGTGTCAAACATTTGCATTTTTCAAGTCTTCTGTGAAGTCTACCTTCAAGAGGAGCCCAGTGTTGAACTCTTCAGGGAATATTTTTATTTGTACCGGCAGAATGAGTTTACTAACGGACCCAGCTTAGAACTTGGTGGGGTCTCAATTCAATGAAGAAGAGATGATGTCTTCCCGTATGCTCGCCTGCCGAGTCATCCCAAAGATTGGAACCAAACATGGTTCTATTGCAAAGATACTACTCTGGCTGATGAAAATCCACTGCCGGGTTACCGCGTCCAACGGCTCGAATCAAACCATCATCTTCCCGAAAAGCTCACAACTATTGAACGTGCAAAACTTGCATCCACTATTGCAAAGGTTAAAGCCCTGCTGGGAAACGGGTTAACCGGCATTGACTTGGTTCGGTGCTAGGTTTCTTGGCGAATCATACCTTTCAGCCGCCGGCCCGGCTTAATGTGTTCTTATACATGTGAAGAAAAAGATCCACTTTGGCATAGCTCTGTGTGTCTTACTAACGATGCAATCAATGAGATGACAAAGACTCTGTTGAATGAGAGCCTGGGAAGCTACAACAAAGTGGGGCTGAACCCTTTCTGCAAACTTAACCCGCCACCAGATGTGAGTCTTTAAATTACTGATTTCACCTTATTACTCCAATGTTTTATTAATTCGTCCTTGATGATTTTCACAGGATGCATCTGATTTTTGGAACAAGGAGTATGACCATGAAGCTGCTAAGAAAGCCAGGGCCAAAACAAAAGCCGTCAAGGAACGCGCCAAGAGGAATAAGATGAAATTAACTGCTTCCGAGATGCTTGGTCTAGACAACAGTTCTGAGTCAGAGGTAGCCCTTGATTCCCTTGGCTCCTTTTTCAACCATCTTATTGACATTGATTATCATCAGGATGACACGGGGACCAGTCAAGAAGTTGAAGAAGAGGTAACTATCATTTCATCCGACTCAGAGCCTTTCCCAAGATAGAAAATTCGATAGGTAACCCAGAAAGTAAGCTTTTCACACCCCTTAGCTCATTTGGATCCTCACTTTATTTTGAAGCAACAATGGCACGAGAGCCGACGACAAACTCGGACCAGCGGAGGTGAAGAGTTATCGTCCGGCTTACCAAATACTCCAGCTCCACGGAAACGTCGAAATGAAGTCTGTCAAAATTTAAACTCTTTTTACCCACTGGCGGGTCTCATTCGCCAGCCACTTAATCCTTCTGATTCAAACTATCAGAAGGCTTCTCGCTCTTCCTCCGGTGACTCATCTCAGACCCAGCTACCGGCTTTCAAGACTTCCCCTGGGTAACATCACTTTATTCTCTATCTCCTTATGCTCTTATACTTGTACTAATCTCTCATAACCCGTGCAGTGAACAAGCAAAGCCTAGCAAGAAAGAAAAGGTGACCAAACCGGCTGAAGAGTCCAAAGCCCATGAACCGGAACAGCAAACTCCAGCCTCTGACACCTCCATGCCACAACCCCAAGAAACCGTTCATAACATTCCACCAAAAATTCCTAACCTTTCTAGTGACCCTACAAATGTCAATCCTTTGGGCACTGAATCGTCAAGCCCCATTAAATCGTCAGGAAAACCCACTAACGATGTTGTGATCACTTGGACCGGCTTTAAAGAATTGGGACAACCCACTGTTTTGGCTAAGAACTCTCCTAAGGAGGAGTACCTCGAAAGGCGAAAAGTGAGATTTGATATTGGTGATTACTATCAACTAAGCGCCAGTGGAGTACTCTCTGGCTATCTCAATCAAGTCCATACCAGCCGTGATCTTGAGATTGACATGGTGAAACAGATGCACTAGAAGTATGAGGTATGAATTTTGGCTGAATACAGTATGCATATCCTGTCAGCCACCAAGACTAATGCGTATAATATAATTGAATATGTTCTAGACTTAGAGTTGCCATGAGTATAAAAAACATCTTTGGTAGAATCCTTGCAAGGCTGTCTTTCACCATTAGAGTTAAACCAGATTTTGAATGACTAACCTTTCATCTGAGCCCCCAAGGGCCGGTTTAATCGGCATGAATGAACCGGTACTTGTGCACCACTATTTATAAATCAGAACTTACTTGTGTAGTCCCCATGAGCCGGCTGTGGTCATTGGCAGCACAACCGGGTCATCATAAAATAGTAACAAGATGTGCAATGTGCATTAGCCCCCAATTGTCAAGTACTCTTGCTTCCGAAGTGCTTGGGACATTATTTATAAAAGCCGTTTGTATGAAGAATTTTTTCGGCAGGCATTAGCCCCCAAGTGCCAAGTGTTGTTTGCTTGCAAAATGCTTATACAGGACACCACTGCTCAACTTTAATCAGAATTGGCTGATATAAAAACTCGACTGGAGGTTCAAGAATCTGAGGCCCAAAAGGCCGACTCAAAGTTCAAATTTAGTCTGGAGGGGAGAGAAAAGCTGAAGACCGATTTCGATGCTGAAAGAACTACCTGGGCTGAGGAGAAAACTGCTCTAACATAGCGGGCCGAAAAAGCGGAAAGTGATCTTCAAAAGGTGACCACTGAGCTTACCGGTTTAAAACACCGTGTATCCCAGATGGTTTCTACTATCTTTGTTGAGCCGCCCTCTAGCATCAAAATTGAATCTCTTCTTTTTATATCATAAACCACCGCTGATCACTCCATGATTGTTACATATGTCCAAGGAGCAGCAACCTTAGTCAAGATACGCAAGTGTAGCTTAAAGCCGTATATACGCTTATTGAACAGCTATATACCAAAACTCAGCGCAGGCTAGCCATGATTTCTCCAACAAATCAAGGACCTAATCTGTTGAGTGACGTCTTGAAAAAAATTTCAATTCTATTTGCGAGGATTCAAGAGATAAAATGGTCATGTGCAAGAGCCGGCGCCGTGACGGCCTTGAGCCGTGCTAAGGCATGGTTACCAGAGCTAGACCTTGCCGAGGTAGCTACTGGATATCCATTCTTAAAAGAAGATGGCATTTCTTTTGACCAGAAAGACTTCGCTGCTTGTGTTAAAGAGATACGTCCTCTGGCGACTCTGATTGCTGATCAAACAAATCTCTCAAAATATCAACCGCCTTATGATGCAGAAAACCAGAAGATGTCCATGCCGTCTTATAAAGTGATGGATCTGATTCCCCCAATCCATAAGCATATTTTTTCCCCAGAAGTTGATCCATCTGACCTTATAGATGACGAAGCTGAATTTCAAGCCTTGCGCGGCATTGACTAGTCATCACCCAACTTCCGGACGGCGGAGGACAAAGAACCAGAGAAGGATGAACCAGAAGCTTCAAGTCAGCAAGGTCAAGAAGATTGATCCATTGGGTGGTTTAAACATTTGATCTTCCAAAAAACACTTATCTTTTTGGCTTATTAAGTCATGTAATAGGCTAGTGAAACTGTGATCTTTCGTGCCATCGTGCACATTTTGTTTTGCGCAAGCTGCTGATCCATTAGTTGGAAAACGACCACTTTATGCTTATGATATTGTTGATTTATGCAGCTCAGACTTAACAATACCCTGCATACAAACACATCACAAGTGCCCCGGACGTTTACCGCGTGGCGGGTCATAATACCTTATATAACCACTGGTGACTAAAGCAGGTCATAACCAGGGTTGGTTTAATCATAATCATATAGAATCAAAGAATGTCATACCTGTGATATTTAATCGCACTACTGGCTTACCATACCAGTACAGTAAGGGTGTCAACCCAGAAAGATTGGACACATAATGTCCTATTTTAATTGTCACATATTGTCAGTTTGCAACGCCTTGTAAAGCAAGGGGTAATATCCCAAAGTTCAAAACCAGAACGCCAAGCACATAGGCTATTATCATATACTGGCGACTTATAGTCCAGAAGTAGTCTGGCTTATTAAACTCCAATACATATGTTTAAGCATGATCCATAAGGATGAAGACTTCAGGGCCAGAATTATCTCAGGCCATATGTTAATATAGCATAAATACATGATTCTAAAAAAATACTCAGCAAAAGACAATGAATCAAAATCGAGAAAACGAGGCGTATAAGTCGGACCAAGAGGCTTGTGGAATTGAGCCGATCAAGAGGGATATTCACAGCTATGCTTCAAATATGAGCAGGAAGCCCCCAAGTGACCATAAGGGTGGCATTGTGCCTATCAAGAGGGATATTCACAACTGTGCTTCAAATATGAGCAGGAAGCCCCCAAGTGACCATAAGGGTGGCATTGCGCCGACCAAGAGGGATATTCATAGGTATGCTTCAAATATGAGCACGAAGCCCCCAAGTGACCATAAGGGTGGCATTTCGCCGATCAAGAGGGATATGCAGAGCTATGCTTCAAATATGAGCAGGAAGCACCCAAGTGACCATAAGGGTGGCATTGCGCCGATTAAGAGGGGTATTCACAGGTATGCCTCAAATATGAGCAAGAAGCCCCCAAGTGACCATAAGGGTGGCATTGCGCCGATCAAGGGGGATATTCAGAGCTATGCTTCAAATATGAGCAGGAAGCCCCCAAGTGACCATACGGGTGGCATTGCGCCGATTAAGAGGGATACTCACAGGTATGCTTCAAATATGAGCAGGAAGCCCCCAAGTGACCATAAGGGTGGCATTGCAGCGATCAAGGGGGATATTCAGAGATATGCTTCTAATATGAATAGGAAGCCCCCAAGTGACCATAAGGGTGGCATTGCGCTAATCAAGAGGGATTTTCACAGCTATGCTTCAAATATGAGCAGGAAGCCCCCCAAGTGACCATAAGGGTGAAAAAGACTCATTATTCTTTGAGATGAAACAAACAGAGGCCCTGTATTAGCAGCGGTGCCATCTTTATTATAATCATCATAATATATACATTGTCAAGATATGTACATTGTATGAGCCGACAGCTCAATTGTAGTAAGGCCGAAGATGAGCAATATTCCATGGCCGACGGGTCTCCTCCTCTGACGTGCGTGAGTCCTTGTGGTCTCGAACATCGACAAGGTAGTATGATCAATTGTTCTGGTCGTAACCCGGCGGCTGTGATAACGATGCAGATTTTGCTGATAAATCACTGATCAACCTGCCGTGATGTCACGCTCCTGGTCCAATAGTCAAGTGCATCTTGACATGGTTTTTCATTACAAGCTTCAACATAAGCTGCCACACGGGGTGAGTAATGACGGATGTCACTAGGGAGAACTGCCTCTGCTCCATAAACCATGAAGAAAGGAGTGTAACCCATAGATTTGTTGGGGTAGTATTGATACTCCATAATACTGAAGGTAACTCCTCCACCCAACAACTCGGCGTCCTCTGCAAAGGAGCCATAAGCTGGGGATTGATACCTTTCAGGATCTCTTAATTAGCTCTCTCCGCTTGACCATTAGACTAGGGGTGAGCCACTGATGATACATCAAGCCGGATATGCTCATGTTGACAAAATTCCTCCATGGCACCCTTGGATAGATACTTTGGGAAAAACCAAAACAGGAAATCACCTTTTTCATGAATTGAACCGCCACCACCGCGTCACATTTACTGACCGGCTCTGCTTCAACCCACTTCATAAACTTATCAACCACCACTAGGAGGTGCGTCTTTTTGTCTTTGGACCTTTTGAAAGGCCCAACCATATAAAGCACCCAGACTGCAAACGGCCAAGTAATTGGAATCATCCTCAACTCCTGAGCTGGCACATGAGCACGCTGTGTGAACTTCTGACAACCATCACATCTACTGACTAGATACTCCGCATCAGCGTGCGCCGTCAGCCAATAGAACCCATGAAGAAAAGCCTTGGCTACAAGGGATTTTGAACCGGCATCTTGACCACAATCCCCTTCATGAATCTCTCATAGAATCTCACAGCCTTCTTCAGGAGAAATGCAACGTTGAAACGCCCCTGTGACTATGATGATGCAATAGCCCATTGACAATAGTCATTGACTTAGACCGCCAGGTTATCTGTCTGGCCAAAGTTTCATCCTCAGGTAACTCGCCCCGGGTCATATAAGACAAATAGGGAACTATCCAATCAGGAATAGCATGAAGAGCCGCTAGTAGTTGTGCCTCCGGGTCAGGAATAGCAAGATCCTCCTCTGTAGGCAATTTGACAGAAAGGTTATGTAGAATATCCACGAAAGTGTTAGGTGGCACCGGCTTAAAGAATTAGCTGCTTCATTTTTCCTGTGATCAACATGTTGAACTTGATAACCCTTGAAGTGACCTTCGATTGCATCGACCTCTCGACGATAAGCCGCCATGAGTGGATCTTTAGAATCCCAAGTGCCAGAAAATTTCTGAGCTACCAGATCTGAATCACCAAAGCATCTCACCCGTCTTAAGTTCATTTCCTTAGCCATCCGAAGACCATGGTGCAAGGCCTCATACTCAGCTGCATTGTTAGTACAAGGGACCATCAGACAGAGAACATAAGAAAATTTATCACCTCGTGGGGAAGTCAAGACGACTCGAGCCCCTGAGCCCTCCAATTGCCTAGACCCATCAAAGTGGATAGTCCAATATGTTCTATCTGGCTTCTCCTCAGGCATTTGCAACTCTGTCCAATCATTGATAAAATCCACAAGTGCTTGAGACTTGATATCCTCCAAAGGGGTAGAACTAACCACAGTGATAGGATGACCCAGAAAATACAGTTTCAGCTTCCAGCTAGCCATAAAAACCCCGTGTACAAGCTTCTGCCAATGTGGATACCTTTGTTTGGATTCAATAAGGACCTCACTGATGTAATAAACCGGCCGTCGAACTGGATATTCTTTGCCTGCTTCCCTCCTTTCCACCACAATGGCCACACTAACAGCTCGGCTATTGGCAACCACATATAACAGCAAAGGCTCCTTGTCAATGGGAGCGGATAGAACCTGCGGTTCAGTCAATTTTCTCTTCAAGGCCTCAAATGCCTGATCAGCAGCATCACTCTAGACAAAGTGATATGTCTTCTTCATTATCTGGTACAGAGGGATAGCCTTCTCACCCAACCGGCTTACGAACCGGCTCAAGGCCGCAATACGACCCACCAGACGCTGAACATCATTGATACACGCCGGCTTAGCCAGAGAGGTGATAAATTTTATCTTCTCCGGGTTAGCCTCAATACCCCGTTTTAAACCAGAAAACCCAAAAGCTTACCAGCAGGCACACCAAAAATACACTTGGCCGGTTTAAGCATCCTCTTATAAATCCGGAGGTTGTCAAAGGTTTCCTCCAAATCATCAATCAAGGACCCTTCTTCCTAGACTTCACCACAATATCATCTACGTAGGCATGAACATTGCGCCCAATCTGATTATAAAGACAATTCTGCACACATCGCTGGTAAGTCAACTGGCGCTCTTGAGCCCAAAAGGCATAGATACATAGCAGAAGGCTCCAAACAGAGTGATGAAATCTGTCTTCTCCTGGTCCTTGACTGCCATCTTGATATGATGATAACCATAATAAGCATCCAAAAAGCTCAAACACTCACAACTCACCGTAGCATCAATAATTTGATCAATACGAGGGAGAGCAAAGGGATCAGCCGGACAAGCTTTGTTTAAGTCTGTATAGTCCACACACATACGCCAAGTGCCGTTCTTCTCAAGCACCAACACTGGGTTAGCCAACCACTTAGTATGAAACACTTCAACAATAAAACCAGCTGCCAAGAGCCGGGCCACTTCTTCACCAATGGCCTTACGCCTTTCTTCATTGAAACAATGAAGAAATTGTTGGACCGGTCTAAATTTTGGATCAATATTAAGAGTTTGCTCAGCGAGTTCCCTTGGTACACCTGGCATGTCAGAAGGCTTCCATGCAAAGATGTCCCGACTCTCACGGATGAACTCGATGAGCGCGCCTTCCTATTTTGGATCCAGATTAGCACTGATGCTAAACTGCTTGGATGAATCGCCAGGAATGAAATCAACTAGTTTAGTGTCATCGGTCGACTTAAACTTCAAGGCTAGATCATGCTCTGTAGTTGGCTTTTTCAAAGACGTTATGTCCGCCGGGCCAACATTGTCCTTGTAGAACTTAAACTCTTTTGTCGCACAAACAGGCTCAGCATAAGCAACATCACCTTCCTCACATTCCAAGGCTATCTTGCGATTCCCAAGTACTGTTATAGTGCCCTTGTGACCCGACATTTTGAGCTGCAGATATACATAACAAGGCCGTGCCATAAATTTGGCATAAGCTGGCCGTCCGAACATAGCATGATAAGGGCTCTTGATTTTAACCACTTCAAAGGTCAACGTCTCAGATCTGGAATCATACTCATCTCCAAAAGCAACTTTTGAAGGTATCTTACCGACCGGATATGCCGACTTACCGGGTACCACACCGTGAAAAATAGTGTTTGATGGTTTAAGGTTTTTGTCGGTCGACCCCATATGACGAAAAGTATCATAGTACAGGATATTAATACTGCTGCCTCCATCCATGAGTACCGTAGTGAACTTGTATCCTCCAACCTAAGGTGCCACCACCAGCGCCCAATGACCCGGATGATAATCCCTGGGCAGGTGATCCTCACGGCTCCAAACAATGGGCTGCTGAGACCATCGAAATAACGGGGAACCGCTGGTTCAACGTCGTTTACTGCCCTTTTATGAAGCTTCTGATCCCTGTTACATAAACTTGTGGTGAAGACGTGGTACTGCCCACTATTCAACTGCTTCGGGTTACTCTGATAACCAGATTGCTGTTGTTGATCCCCCTGACCGGACTGTTGATGATAACCACCCTGGTTGCCTTGATTTCTTAGGTGACCCTAGAAACCGGAATTAGAACGGCCACCACCGTAACCCGGGCCATGAGAACCGGAACTTTGGCCACCGCCCGACCCATGATTGTTCTAGAACAAATTTGAATTTTTGAACTCCTTCATAATTTGGCAGTCTTTTCTAGAGGTGACTGGATGGTCTTTCTCGCATACCATGCTTTGGGACCGTAACCCGGGCCATGAGAACCGGAACTTTGGCCACTGCCTGACCCATGGTCTTTCTAGAGGTGACTGGATGGTCCTTCATAATCTGCTCAAGATTGATAGCTGCCCCTCCTGTCCGAGGAGGGGGCTTTCCCTTACAACGCTGACCATTATTCTGTATGTTGGTGTTGGCCACAAAATCTGAATTGCCATTGGCCTTGCGCTTTCCATTGCCCCCTGATTCGCTGGGTTATGATGCTGGCCCTTGGTGTTGCCACTCTTCCTTCCCTTTCTCGTATTTTCATCATCAGACTTGGGGTCCTTGGTATTATCAGAGTCGGCATATTTAATCAGGGCTGCCATCAGCTCCCCCATGTCATTGCAGTGGCGCTTGAGTCGCCCTAGCTTTTGTTTGAGAGGTAAAAAACGGCAATCTTTCTCCAACATTAGGACTACTGAGCCAGCATTGATGTTATCCGATGAGTGCAGGATGGCCTTGAGCCGGCGCACCCAATGGGTCGTTGACTTGCTCTCTTCTTGGGCACAAGCATCCAAATCCACAATCGACATGGGCTGCTTGCACGTATCTTTAAATTCTGGATGAACCGGGCCTTTAACTCGGCCAAGTATGGGCCATCCCATCCAACATCATGGTGAAGTACATAGCACACACAGCATCGCTGACCTCCAACAGCTCCATGGGCATCTCGTAACTCTCAATCCACGCCTCAGGGGGGGTTGGTAAGTCAATTGTATAGTTAGGCACCTTACAGGGTCCTTTGAAATCTCTGGGCAAACGCTCATTCCGCGCAGCTGGTTCTAAACATGGTACGCCCGTGGCTCTAGAGGTCATGCCTTCCTACTGAGCCGCCAGTTCAGCCTCTCGACGTGCTCCACCCTGGCCCACCAAATTCTCAGCACCATCATTGAAAGTGCAACTATCCCTAGGTGGTTTTGGTAATTCATAACAACATATAGCTCATTGAGCTAGTGCTATTCCAAGATGATTATTTCAGGAAAGCTCAATGATTGGCATGGCATGGATGTGAAAGTGGAACCCTCAATATGCTAAGGACAAAGGACTGGCTCAAACTCAAAAGCTCAAGACTCTTCATTTTATATTTTAGTGATCCAAGATCACATTGAGTCCATAGGAAAAGCCAATACTATCAAGGAGGGACGAGGTGTTGCTTAATGAGCCTCTTGCTTCATGTGCTTAGTGATATGCTCCAAAAACCCTCAACCACTTTCCATAACCACATTTGACCTAAACCCTAAGCCAAACTCGGTCCTACCGATTCTTTCTATCCGGCGCCACCGAGTTTTATTTGTCATAAGCCGCTGCCAAACCCTAGCAATTCGGTCCTACCGATAGGGATCTCGGTCCCACCAAGATGGGATTGCAAACTCTCTGTTTCCCTTTCGTAACTTTTCAGTCTCACCGAAAGAGCGGATCGGTCCCATCGAGATTGCAATGTAAACTCTATGTTTCCCTTTGGTAACTTTTCGGTCTCACCGAAAGAGCAAATCGGTCCCACCGAGTTTGCCTGACCAACTCTCTGGTTAGCTTATTACCAAACTCGGTCTCACCGAGTTTGTGTAATCGGTCTCACCGAGATTACGTTATGCCCAAACCCTAACCATATCGGTCCTACCGAGTTGCATGTCAGTCCCACTGAAAATCTCTAACGGTCACTAGGTTTACCTTTTCGGTCTGACCGAGTTTGTTGATTCGGTCCCACCGAGATTGGTAGATTGTGTGTAACGGTTGGATTTTGTGTGGAGGCTATATATACCCCTCCACCTCCTCTTCATTCGTGGAGAGAGCCATCAGAACACATACACAATTCCAACTCATATGTTCTGAGAGAGAACCACCTACTGATGTGTTGAGACCAAGATATTCCATTCCTACCATATGAATCTTGATCTCTAGCCTTCCCAAGTTGCTTTCACTCAAACCTTCTTTCCACTAGATCCAAATCCTATGAGAGAGAGTTGAGTGTTGGGCAGACTATCATTTGAAGCACAAGAGCAAGGAGTTCATCATCAACACACCATTTGTTACTTCTTGGAGAGTGGTGTCTCCTAGATTGGCTAAGTGTCACTTGGGAGCCTCCGACAAGATTGTGGAGTTGAACCAAGGAGTTTGTAAGGGCAAGGAGATCGCCTACTTCGTGAAGATCTACCGCTAGTGAGGCAAGTCCTTCGTGGGCGATAGCCATGGTGGGATAGACAAGGTTGCTACTTCGTGGACCCTTCGTGGGTGGAGCCCTCCGTGGACTCGCGCAACCGTTACCCTTCATGGGTTGAAGTCTCCATCAACGTGGATGTAGGATAGCACCACCTATCCGAACCACGGGAAAAACATCCGTGTCTCCAATTGTGTTTGAATTCTCCAAACCCTTCCCTTTACATTCTTGCAAGTTGCATGCTTTACTTTCTGCTGCTAATATACTCTTTGCATGCTTGCTTGAATTGTGTGATAATTGCTTGACTTGTCCTAAAATAGCTAAAATCTGCCAAGAACTAAAATTGGGAAAAGGTTAAGTTTTTATTTGGTCAAGTAGTCTAATCACCCCCCCTCTAGACATACTTTCGATCCTACAAGTGGTATCAGAGCTTTGGTCTCCATTTGCTTTGATCTCCATAGCTTTTGGTGGTCATAGCCTTGGTTTCACAACCTAGGAGAGTATGGCGTCTAGCGAGGGAAATTATCACCGTAGAGGCCCTTACTTTTATGGTAATAATTTTGCTAGTTGGAAGCATAAAATGAAAATGCATATTCTTGGACATAACCCCGCCGTTTGGGCTATTGTGTGTGTTGGTTTGCAAGGTGACTTCTTTGATGGGAGAGAACCAAACCGTGAAGCTACCGCGGACAAGTTGAAGATGTTGCAATACAATGCTCAAGCATGTGATATTCTCTTAAACAGAATGTGCCCCGAAGAATTCAACAAAATCAGCCGTCTTGAGAATGCAAAGGAAATTTGGGACACTTTGATTGATATGCACGAAGGTACTGACTCCATCAAGGAATCCAAGTTGGATGTTCTTCAAAGTCAACTTGACAAGTTCAAAATGAAGGATGGTGAAGGTGTCGCTGAAATGTACTCTAGGCTTGCTCTCATCACAAATGAGATTGCTGGCTTAGGAAGTGAAGAGATGACCGATAGATTCATCATCAAGAAGATTCTAAGAGCCTTGGATGGAAAATATGATACCGTGTGCACATTGATCCAAATGATGCCCAATTACAAAGATCTCTAGCCAACAGAATTGATTGGAAGAATTGTTGCTCATGAGATGTCACTTAAGGATAAAGAGGAACCTCACAACAAATCAAGTGGTGCCTACAAAGCCTCATGTGAGGCTCCTACATCATCAAGTGAGAAACAAAACTTCAATGAAGAATTGAGCTTAATGGTGAAGAACTTCAACAAGTTCTACAAGAGTAGAAGCAAAGATAGAAGCTCCAAATCAAGGTCCTACAATAACAAAAGATCTTCTAGTCGAGAGCGAAACTGCTACAATTGTGGAAGACCCAGACACTATTCTAATGAGTGTACGGCTCCCTACAAGAGAAGAGAAGATTCTCCAAAAAGAAGAAGCAAAGATTCACCACCAAGAGAGAGAAGGAGTAGAGATGATCGTTATGAACGAAGATACTCACGGAGAAGCAAGGATTCGGAAAGGAAGGAAAAATCATCAAGGACCTACACAAAACGAAGACATCAAGCTCATGTTGGTGAATGGGTATCCGGCTACGACTCTAACAGCCACTCCGAGAGAAGTTATCACTCCGACTTCGAAGATACTCAAGATGAAGGTGTTGCCGGTCTAGCACTTGTGTCAACCAACTCCTATGACATATTTGACTCACCAAATGAAGGAATTGGAAGATGTTTCATGGCCAAAGGTCCTAAGGTAACACACCCCGAGTATGTTGATTTTAATAGTGATGAAGATGACTTGTTAGGTGATGATGATTTGCTTGTTGACAACTCTAGTGATGAATACTATGAAGAAACGTCAATTAATCACGCTAATCAAGATAAAACGAATGACAATGATAAGGAGAAGATTGAGGCTCTAACTAAAGAACTAAACACTCTTAAGTTAGCTCATGAAACTATCTTCGAAGATCATCGAGAACTTTTAAGAGCTCATGAGAAGTTACGCTTTGAAAAGCTCAATCTTGAGCAAGAGCATGAGTTTTTAAAAGCAATCAATGATGATCTCCGCAAGAAAAGTTATTCTTACATTGCCAAGCGTTTACTCTTATCCACTGACATGCCTCAAGTCAAGTCTAGTAACAAGAACAAGAAAGATTCTTCCTCTAGTAGTAACAATGATCATGCTAAATCCAATATTGTTGCTTCTAGTAATTCTCTTGATTCCACTAATGATTCTCTTAGCCAAGTTACACTTGAGCAAGAAAAGAGCTTATTGAAGGGAATTATAGAGACCGCTTCAAGTTCCACTTCATCAAGTACGACTACAACTCCAAGGATTCCCATCAAGATGGTGTGGATCCAAAAGAAGAAGAACTAGAGAGTTCTTGAGGGTGACTCCGCCAACATACTTTACTCTTATCATTTTGGCAAGAACAAGTGCAATCAACTTCCACATCTTGCACTAGTTCAAGGAGTCACAAACCCTCTTGTTGGTAAGACAAGGGACAAGGTAACCTAAAAGTTTTCATGAACATCATCTTGTGTGTGCATCACTCTATGTCTATGGATATCCTTGTTTGTTCCTTGTGGGACTAACCCATGTAGGTATTGAAAGTGCAATTCACTCAAATGGATAGCTCCAAGTGATCTACATCAACATTGAGCATCCACATCTTCAACATCTACATGGAGTCATCATCGAGAAAACCCAAGGTTAGTTCATCCCTCTTAGGGGGGATATCACATCTAGGGGGAGCTTTACTCTAAGACATGAGCTAAAGCAACTCTAAAGATGTGAACACAACAATGCTTTATGTAAAAGTGGTAACCCCACTTGAGCTTAAACGATGAGTATGACCTATGATCAAGTGTTCTCACTTGACTCCTAAGTCAATATACTCATATATAGATGACCTAGTCATCACAAATAGCTTGATAGATGCTAGAATTGGTTGTGCATGCTTTGTCACATATTTCATTTGCCATCTTATTGTGTGAGCATGTTGGTTGCACATTTTACTCATTCGAGGACATCCACTTGTTGTTTTGATTGTTTGGCTTTATTTCCTTTTGCCAAGTGGATGGACAAGAATGCCTAAGAACCTCCTCTAGCTATCTATGCTTTTCTCGTCTCAAACTCTATTCATGCTACATCACAATATTTGATCAAGTCAGATTCGAACCACTCTGTGTGAGGAGCGCTCGGAGTCCCCGATTTGTCATAGACTTAAACTTCCAAAACCTCTTTGTGATTCTCGGTCTGACCGATACCCTACTTTCGGTCCTACCGAGATCATTAAGTTGATCTAGGTTTTCGATCTCGGTGCAACCGATTTGAACCATTCGGTCACACCGAGTTGCAACAACTGTATACAGTTTTGCATCTCGGTGCCACCGAGTTGTTCCACTCGGTCACACCGACAGGGTCGGGCTATATATAGTCACGGGCAAAAATTTGGAAATTTCTCCGAACCCCTTCGCCCGCGCGATAGCCTGCTCTGCCAACTTGGTCTCCGGATCGTCTCCTCGCCGCCAGCCGCCTCCAGTCGCTGGTCTCCGTCGCCGTCAACGGGAATTCTACCCCGCCGTTGCCGCCGTAGCGAGTCTCCACCGAACTAGGGTATGGACTCGATATTTGTGCTATTCTCCAATCCGATTCTTAGCACATTGTGATCATCATGATTCTTGCCACGTTTGATAAACTTCTATCTAGTCAATGAACTCGTAGATTAGGTTTAATTCAAAAATTTTAGGGTTAGGTTTCCGCCGAAACCATCTCGGACCCATCGAGTTGAAAAACTTGGTCCCACCGATTTGGCTTATGCCATTGCACAAGTGAGACTCGGTCTGACCGAGAATTACTTATCGGTGTGACCGATTTTGGAACTTAGTGAAACCCTAGCAGTCTTAGTGCCACCGAACTGTGACTCGGTCTGACCGAGTTCACTAGTTCAGGTGCCAAAACTGCTTCGGTATCACCGAGTTTAAAAATCGGTAGATCCGAGATGATTTCTGTGGGAAACTAAAACTAAGTTTTTGAATTATTCTTTTGCAAAAATCTCTGCATTTTGTGATGCTCATCCACTCTATCTCATCTATAACCTGTTCACAGGGTCAGCAGTCAGAGTTTGCATCATGTCAGACCAAAGTGATAGCCAGAACATGTCAGAGCAGCAAGTGCAGATGAGTGAGGGCACTAGTCCCTCAAGTTCCTCAGATGATGGCAGCAGAAGTACTCCTAGCAACCTGCCTAAAGCTGCCACAAGACAGAGAAAGAAGAGAGCCTCAGACTCAAAAGATGAGGATTATGTGGCAGAAGAGGAAGCAACTTCCAAGAGAGCTGAGCCAGCACAGGGCATAAAACCAAGGATGAAGATCAAAAGGCCAGCAGGCAGGCAACCTATGTCAAAGGCCAGAGCTTCAACTGAGAAGCCCACTCCCATAGAGCCAGTTGCTGCTGAAGGCAAGAAGAGGAAAGAAAGGGTGAAGAAAACTGTAGCCAGAGTGCTTGGCAAGGCTTCCATCATGGAAGATTAGGAGGAAGAAGAAGAGGTAGCTACACCAGCACCAAAGGCACCCAAGCTGATGGGTGATGCCATAAGATCAGGGGCAGCTGCTTCCAAGGCCAAGCCAGCTCCAAAGCCAAAGCCAAAGAGGAATACAAGAAGCATCCCAGCTACTGAGAAGAACAAGGTCCCAGTGCCTGAAGCTGCAGAAGAAGAGGAAGAGAATGTTCTTAGAAAGCTCAAGCCCAAGATCCCAGACCACAATGATGCTCATCCTGTGGCTGAGGATATGAAACTCAGGAGAGATTCAGGGCTCCGGAAGTGGAGAGAAGCAGACCCGTATGCTTCAAGGAGAAGGACTGCAGTTGACTACAGGTTTCACACCAAGGAGCAGCAAGATTTCTATGAGACAATGCTGCTAGACAAGAAGCCCATTGTCTGTGACATGAGATGGGTCCATTGGCAATACATCAAGGACAATGAAGACTACTACCCTGGAGTGCAGGACAGCTTCAAGGCGTGTGGAGTAGAGGACTTTGTTGGGCAGAAGCTCACAAAGTGGAACAAGGAACTCATCATGCAGTTCTACTCCACAGCCCATTTTTATCCAGATGGTAGGATAATTTGGATGTTAGAGGATATGAGGTACCAGTCTACAGTTGCTGAATGGGCTCAGCTGATTAATGCCCTAGAGGAGCAAGCAGATGACTTGGACGTTTATGCTAAGAAGAAGATGGACCACAACTCAATGTCAAACATGTACAAGGAGATTCCAAATGAAGCACTTGACACTTTCAAGTTTGGCTCAGTACACTATCTTCTGTCAGGGCTGCCAACAATCAATTGGATACTGAGGCACACCTTATTGCCCAAGTCTGGAGATCACAAGATGATCAGAGGCCACGCGATCAACTTGCTCCATATCTTTGATGCGCCTCAGAAATTCAAGGTGATGAGCCTAATGGTAGAGACCATTAAGAGGACAGCAGCAGACCAGAAGAGGAGCTGTGGATATGCCCCACAGATTCAAGAGCTCATCAACTCCAAGATGGGCACGGGCATATACTTATTGGACAAGGAACACCTGCCCATCCGTCCAGACTTTGAAGATAACCAAGTTGTTATGACTGAGAATGAGCCATCATCTGCCCAAGCACAAGCCAAGAAGGAGAAAGCGAGGAAGGAGAAAGCTACCAAGATGCCTACTCAAGAGGAGGCATCTGAATATTTCCTGAAAACCAAACAAGAGCAGCTTGGTTACTTGATTGCATCCACCCTGCGGATTGAGCAAGGACTAGCCACCCTAACTCAAAACCAGGCAAGCCTAGAGAGGATAATGGAACAAAAGTTCTATGACTTGATGTCAAAGTGACAGAGATTCAAACTGCAGTGGAGCAGCTCCGGGATGACATGCAGGAGAGGAGAGGCAAGACTACAACTGATGGTTTTGCCAGAGTGCCACGAGGTCCGAGGTCGTCTGCAGTGCCAGTTGCTGACACCAGAGCCACCACTTCTGCACCAGCCACAGCCTCAGTTCCACCAGCTCCAGCGTCCACTTCAGCCTCGACTCCGACCACGTCTACAGAAGGCTTCGTCCTTGGAGTGCTCCGGACTCCACCACCACCTGAAGATCAAGCCTGAGTGTCGACTTAGCACTATGCATTTCCTAGGAACTTTTTGGTAACTTGTTGCCAAAGGGGGAGAAAATGTATAGATCATAGGCTTCGAGAGAGAGTGTTGCTTTTATTCTCTCTTGTTTTATTTGGTGGTTTTTCGAACTTCGTTTGCTTTTGTGTGAGATACTACGTCATTATCGGTGAGACATCGATGATCATGTGTTTGATCATAAGCTACACTTAATATGTGCTTAATATTTTTATCCTATCTATCTTATGTGATCACTCACTATTCTTGGTGATGGGTGCATGTATTCCATTCTTATCTTTTTAAGCACTCCACCAAGATGTATGTGACATGGAAGAGTAACCCATGACTCTAACTCTTTGTGCATTTGCAGTCCAAAGCAAATCTTAAATATGCACAAATTTAGGGGGAGCTCTTACTTATCACATACTTCTCAAAGCGACGATAAATTTCATGCCTATTATCATTTGTCGAAGCTTTGATCTATATGTTGTCATCAATTACCATAAAGGGGGAGATTGAAAGTGCAACTATCCCTAGGTGGTTTTGGTAATTCATAACAACATATAGCTCATTGAGCTAATGCTATTCCAAGATGATTATTTCAGGAAAGCTTAATGATTGGCATGGCATGGATGTGAAAGTGGAACCCTCAATATGCTAAGGACAAAGGATTGGCTCAAGCTCAAAAGCTCAAGACTCTTCATTTTATATTTTAGTGATCCAAGATCACATTGAGTCCATAGGAAAAGCCAATACTATCAAGGAGGGATGAGGTGTTGCTTAATGAGCCTCTTGCTTCATGTGCTTAGTGATATGCTCCAAAAACCCTCAACCACTTTCCCATATCCACATTTGACCTAAACCCTAAGCCAAACTCGGTCCTACCGATTCTTTCTATCCGGCGCCACCGAGTTTCATTTGTCATAAGCCACTGCCAAACCCTAGCAATTCGGTCCTACCGATAGGGATCTCGGTCTCACCGAGATGGGATTGCAAACTCTCTATTTCCCTTTCGTAACTTTTCGGTCTCACCGAAAGAGCAGATCGGTCCCACCGAGATTGCAATGTAAACTCTATGTTTCCCTTTTGTAACTTTTCGGTCTCACCGAAAGAGCAAATCGGTCCCACCGAGTTTGCCTGACCAACTCTCTGGTTAGCTTATTACCAAACTCGGTCTCACCGAGTTTGTGTAATCGGTCTCACCGAGATTACATTATGCCCAAACCCTAACCATATCGGTCCTACCGAGTTGCATGTCAGTCCCACCGAAAATCTCTAACGGTCACTAGGTTTACCTTTTCGGTCCGACCAAGTTTGTTGATTCGGTCCCACCGAGATTGGTAGATTGTGTGTAACGGTTGGATTTTGTGTGGAGGCTATATATACCCCTCCACCTCCTCTTCATTCGTGGAGAGAGCCATCAGAACACATACACAATTCCAACTCATATGTTCTGAGAGATAACCACCTACTCATGTGTTGAGACCAAGATATTCCATTCCTACCATATGAATCTTGATCTCTAGCCTTCCCAAGTTGCTTTCCACTCAAACCTTCTTTCCACTGGATCCAAATCCTATGAGAGAGAGTTGAGTGTTGGGGAGACTATCATTTGAAACACAAGAGCAAGGAGTTCATCATCAACACACCATTTGTTAATTCTTGGAGAGTGGTGTCTCCTAGATTGGCTAGATGTCACTTTGGAGCCTCCGACAAGATTGTGGAGTTGAACCAAGGAGTTTGTAAGGGCAAGGAGATCGCCTACTTCGTGAAGATATACCGCTAGTGAGGCAAGTCCTTCATGGGTGATGGCCATGGTGGGATAGACAAGGTTGCTACTTCGTGGACCCTTTGTGGGTGGAGCCCTCCGTGGACTCGCGCAACCGTTACCCTTCGTGGGTTGAAGTCTCCATCAACGTGGATGTAGGATAGCACCCTATCGGAACCACAGGAAAAACATCCGTGTCTCCAATTGCATTTGAATTCTCCAAACCCTTCCCTTTACATTCTTGCAAGTTGCATGCTTTACTTTCCGCTGCTAATATACTCTTTGCATGCTTGCTTGAATTGTGTGATGATTGCTTGACTTGTCCTAAAATAGCTAAAATCTGCCAAGAACTAAAATTGGGAAAAGGTTAAGTTTTTATTTGGTCAAGTAGTCTAATCACCCCCCCTCTAGACATACTTTCGATCCTACAATGATGCGCCGGGTCATGCCCACGAGGCTAGTTACGGTGCCTGTCACTGCTTGAAACGGCCCGGGAATCCATGTGTCTACTCTAACTCCATCTTGGGTGAGGGGTTGAGTGAATCCTTTCATGACTTTAAGAATAAGCCTCCTGCTGCACCAGTGTTGTCTGAAGAAGCTCTCTAGCCCTCCTTGTTTCAACCGCAGCTAGAGACTCACCTTCAACTAGGAGAGCCGCCAGTCGTGTTGCCGCAGCGATCATATTATCCAACGGGTTAGAGTAATGACCCAGTGGTGTCGATACATACTATGGCGGGGTATTATTCAGACAAGGCGGATCTATTGCACATGGCTGAGCCATCGCTCCGGTCCTAGGTATGGCCACCACCCGGTTTACCTCTGGCGGGTCACTTGTCCTTGCCCCAGGTGTATTGAAGACGTTCCTCGCCTCGTAAACCGGGGGCAGAAGACTCCGATGCCTTCTCCTCATGACTTTGTTTGAAGCATTCTGATCCAACGAGAGCCGGAAGGAATCAGCCTGGATCTATTGTGCCTGAGCATCCAGAGCGGCTCGCTCAGCAGTCAGCCTCGCGTTCTCGGCTGCCGGATCTTCCTTGGCTTGAGCTATCCCATTTCTCAGTTTTGCAACTTCCACGTTATGCTGAACTTGATCTTCCGGGTTAACCTCTGCTGTTAACAATGTTGTCAAGGTGTCCAATAATTCGGATATGACCTAAGCCGGCGGGCGCACAGGGCCTCCTGCCCCGGCCTCCGTCGCCCCTGCTGACCTAGAAACCATTACCATTGTAGTCAAAGAATTCTGTCCTGGCTGTGTACCGTCCATGAAAATTGGAACATGGTTTGGTGGCTCATAGGGATCTGGAATACTATCGCCATCGGAACAGCCCCCAAGCCTACTTAAAGTTCACATAGTGACGTAGTCTCGGCTGTGGACGACTCACCATCATAATAGATGGCCGTCTCACCGCCAGACACGGATCCTTCCTCAAATTCTGCCTTGTGGATGAATCCAACGAAGGCGTGCTTCACGGCGGGTGGAACCTGGGCGGGTCGTGCATGCTGAGCTGTCTTGATGATGTCGGTGCAGATGTCTGGCTCAGGGCCTGGTTCGTCGATCTTGCCGATGAAAACATGAACTCCACCGAATGGGACCTGGTACCCATACTCAATTGAGCCGGCCTTGGGGCCCCAGCCTACATCGTCGATGTAGAGCTTGCTGGGGCGACTCTTGGTCATCCAGCCTACGGCGTATCCCTTGATCCCTTTGAAGTTGCCTTTAAGAACTCAAAACCACCGTGCGCTCGCCCCACGGTGGGCGCCAACTATCGTGTAATTGTTACGGCATATGTCCTAGCAAAAGGACTTAGTCGTGAAGCCACCGCAAGAGGGTTAGCTTAAAGGGGTTAAACGGGACAAAGGACGCAAAGATTTTATACTAGTTCGGCCCCTTGAGGTGAAGGTAAAGGCCTAATCCAGTTGAGGTGGTATTGCTTATGTCTCGATTACCAAGGAGCGAATACACTTGACCTCGCTTTAGATTTGTGGTCTCTTGCCCTAAACCAACTCCAGGGCATCCCTTTATATACATAGGTTAACACCCAGCAGCTTACAGTGTCCCGGCCGGTTCATAACAATATGTCCGGCTCGGTGACTAAATACACATGCCTTACAATACAAGTCATATATATATATGGCGGTTTACACTTACGAGATTTAAGCCGCCTCTGGGCTTTGGGCCTTTTAATGAGTCTTCATAGTGAACCGCCATCTTCAACATCTTTATGGGCTTTTTTTGATAGACCGCCATGCCTTAACCCGGCCCCTCCAGGGCGGGTTAACCCAATAGTTATATCCTTGATGTCGCAGATGGGAACTTTCCCCTTGGAAGAGTAGATGGGCTCTTTCCCCTTGGAAGAGCCGGAGAGGGTGCCCTCCTCGTGGTCGCCGTCGATGAGGTCTGACTTGGAAGTTGTGGATCCCAAGCCAGCGTCGTAGAACGTGTCCTTTAGAAATGAGAAAATGGGCTCGATGGCGATATAGAATGGAAAATTGTTGATAGATAGCGAGAGGAGATTAGCGGCGAGGCCATGGATAAGATCAACGGCGGTTGAACCCGAGGGGTTGGGGTGGGCCATTTAACCTGTGACATAGCCCGCCTTAGGCCATCGCTGTCGATGACCTTGATGTCGTAGCTGGCGGACGAGACATGCCCGCATACTCTAGCCCGCTGCTTGAGTGCCTCCCGCCAGTAAAGGTCGTTAGCTTCCTCGGTGACATTGGGTCAAGACACTGCTATACACCTCTTTTGGGCTAGTCGCTCCTCGACCTCCGTGGGAAGCGTATCCGAGCTTAGGCTGCAACGCTCTGGAGTGGGGGATGGGGATGGGGATGGGGATCTGTGGGAAAGGGGGCATTTGGCAGGCATCATCTAAGAAACTCAGGGCAGCCTAGGTAAGGAGAGGAGTGGATAAGTTAGACGGGCAAACCGACAGATGTTGACAATGGAGGCCTTGCGGCAGCAGCGGGGAGGACCTTGCTAGGGTTTCGAGCGAGGGAGGGTGTGTGTGTGTGCGCACACCCGAGGAGGTTTTGGTGTGTGTGTGCAAAGGGGGCACGAGGTGTTTGAGGAAATAACGAGGTGTTTACAGAGTCAAACGCAGGATTGAAATGCCGGGCTATTGAAATTTTTGGTGATAGTGCATCACACACGGTCCAGAGATAACAAATGTGTGTTATGAAATAGAAAAACCATCGAGGCACGCAGATATTTTTGAGAGAGGGAGCCTCATGGAGCCCAATGTATTGTGCAGATATGTGCGTGATAGGTGCACTGGCGTGGCACACGGTTAGTTTGAGTGAACTGTATCTGTTGCGTCATCCGACTTATCCAATGTTCATAAATTTGGCGAAAAATGACATGGGAGATGGTCAGAACACGAACACACTTGCATGTGGATCAAATATATGTATCAAAAGGGTGGTTTTCTTTTCAAATACCAAATGCAACTTCGATGTGGCACCTCTCTTGCAAAGCGCACTGTATTGCTTGCCCCCACCCCCCTCTTGTCGACATGAAGGGAATCCTAAGCTATCAATGCATGCCCCCTCCCCCCAACCGAGGTTCACCTAGCAAAGTGCGAAGTAGCTAGCAGCCCCCTCCCCGTGTCGGCACGAAAGGGAATCCTAAGCTATGAATGCATGCCCCCCAACCGAGGTTCACCTAGCAAAGTGCGAAGTAGCTAGCAGGCCCCCCTCCCTCGTGTCGGCATGCAGGGATTCCCGAGCTATGAATGCATCCCCCAACTGAGGTTCACCTTGCAAAGTGCGAAGTAGCTAGCAGCCCCCCCTCCCTTGTGCCAGCATGAAGGGAATTCTAAGCAATGAATGCATGCCCCCCAACCGAGGTTCACCCTAGCAAAGTGCGAAGTAGCTAGCAGCCACCCCTCCCTCGTGTCGGCTTGAAGGGAATGCTAAGCTATGAATGCATGCCCCCCCCGATCAAGGTTCACCTAGCAAAGTGTGAAGTAGCTAGCATCTCCCCCATGAGGGGAATCCTAAGCTTTGAAGGCATGCCCCCTCCCCCTCCCCCAGGCACGGTTCACCTAGCAAAATGCGAAGTAGCTAACAGCCCCTACCCCCTCGTGTCGCCACGAAGGGAATCCTAAGCTATGAATGCATGCCCCCCCAACCGAGGTTCACCTAGCAAAGTGCAAAGTAGCAACGCCCCCCCCCCCACACACACACTTTCAGTAGGCGGGCCAGAGAGGCATATATCTCACCAAGATGGATCATAAAATAGACCATGAATAATCCACCTTGGTCGTACAACCTCTCTCTTGTTGTTGGTCAAAATGATGGTCGTCCATGCGACCCCGGAGATGGGCTAGCTCACCAATAATCACACAAGTAGCTAGTCCCCGAAGACAAACACTGCATGCGTGTGGCCCAAACATATGCATGGAGAGGTGTGTTTTTGAGTAACAATGGAACAACCTTGATGTGGCACCGTGAATTTGAACTAGAAATCCCTAGACTAAGTGAGGGTTAGGATGACGATGCATATGTATGTGACACCAGACTTCAAGCCAAGGACGCGGATTCATGCATGCATGCGTGCATAGTATATGCGCTCAAACTTAATTAGGTCTGAATCTCACCATGACCTATACTACGATAACACGAACCAAATGAAGAATCCACCATGGCAACCAATCTTGTTGTTGGTCAAGTGATCATGGATGTCCATGTGGGCCCACGAATATATAGGATTGTCGCCGATAACCACGCGAGGGAGTGTACCATTCAAAGGCAACCACTACATGCATATGTATGGAGGTGATGCTTGCATGCATGTTTGAATACACAACATTGATGTGGCACATGTGTCAAAAATCGTACACTATCTCCCTACACAGAGCGAGATCGGTTCATGATGTGTTGTTGTACTAGCCACTTCGACTCGATGGGTGGGATTCATGCGTACACATGCATGCGTGTGTGCTCAAACTGTATCATGCATGTCATCCTAGAGCAAAAATAATAATTCCCTCCTAATTCAAATTAACCTCTCTTTTTGTCAGGCAAAAAGTAGTGATGGACCAAGCGGGCCCACAAATGGAAAGCATCGATATCGCTGATAACTGCTTAAGTGGGTGCGAGAGGACAACCACCACCACTTTGCATGTGGGACAAACATATATATGTTGAATACCCAAAATGCACAACTTTGATGTGCCACATGCCTGAAAAACTGTAAACCATGCACCCACACAGAGAGAGGTTCATATCTAGCGTACTACATATGATGGTAGCCACCCCCCTCTTCATCGCATACTATATGGTCCTGTCGTAATATATGCACAACCCAAAAGAATCCTCATTAATGGTGAAATTAATTAACCTCTCCCGATGTAGGTCAAAGTGATGCATGCATGCATCGACGATGGCCTCGTGGGCGCACAGATGGAAGCGTCACACATGAGTGTCCTAGCTAGGATATGCATGTGTCCCAAATAGGTGTTGTGTGATGTTTGAATAACCAATTTCACAATTTTGATGTGGCACGTGCCTCGGAAACCAAAAAGTTCCGACACTGAGTGAGGTGTGAGGTGTACTTGTTCACGGACACGTACATATAGTATATATGCTAGTCCCCTCCCACCTCTTCGACGCGTACTATATACCACCATAAAACAAACAAAAAAAGATTCTACCTTGCTGGTCAAATTAACCTCACTGTCGACTGTTCGTCAAAGTGATGGACGACGACCTCGCGGGCCCACAGAAAGCGTCCCACACGAGTACCGAGTGTCGTGTAGGACAACCATCGACTGCATGTGGCCAAAACATTTGTGTATGACAAGGTTGTGTAATGTTTTAAATAACGATTTCACGACTTTGATGTGGCACCGGCCTGCCTAACAAAACGGCCAACCCACATGGTGGCTCACAACTCGTAGTGTACTTCGATCCACCCGCCACCCCCAGATGCACACATCCACACACACTGCGAATCTACTGCAACTACGATGCATGTTAAATTAGTTATCCCGCGGTGAACATACATGTTACCAAAGGAGGGACGCTTTAGTTTCAAAAAAATCGCATAGATCATTAAGACGTTTTAGTACATTGATTAATTGATTTTCTACGGGTATAATGTGCAAAAATCAAATTTGAGCTGGATTGCATATTTGAAGTTCATGAAACTTATCATGTTGTCATATGGACACCAATACAAAGTGGCGTTGTACTTTTTTGTCAAATTTGAGACCAGTTTTGATGTAATCTTTATCTAATTACAGACGGGAGATTATTAATAATCGGGAACCAATATCCCAAAATGGATTATTTATTCGAACCATGAGCGTTAGACCAACAATGGATACGTGCCATGCTTCGGTTAAGCAATAAAGCGGCAACATTAATAATCCAAATAGAAAGGCAATACATGTGCGGTCGCGCGACCCGTGTGTCGAGCGAGCAGACGTGAGTTGACGGGACGCGTCCGCCGCGCTGGCAGACACGGAGGCATGCGTGCAGGTGTTTGAATTGATGGAGCCGTGCTCGTGGCGTAGTGTCATTAGGAGGCGTGCGAGTAGCTGTGTGAAACTTTGGTAGGCATGCCAGCAGTCCGGTGTGCAGGCTCACGGGGAGGCGAGCCATCGGTTTGACCACCTCCCGCCTCTATCCCACAACTCCCACTACTCCATATTAATGCTGCACCCGAGCGGTCGCACCTCCCATCCTCGCTAGGCACACACAATCCTCTCTTTCCGCTTGCATCCTCGACACCGCTCTTAGTCCTCAAAGCCGTCAGTGTATGAGGATGCCGCCGAAGCGCCCCATCGGAGCGAGTGGCGACGCCGGGGCTGCTAAAGCACCGGAGCATGGCGTGGAGATGGAGACAGAGTTTGCCTTCACCGCCAGTGATTTAACGCTGCACCCTGACGTCGTCGACGGCGTCGAGCTTCCATAGCCGGAGGCGGAGTTCCACACCGACTCCGACGACCACTCCGGCAATGACTCCGACGACGACGGACAGCTAGTTAGTCATCTTTACCCATTTATGTGTCAAATAGATCATAGGGTTTCTCTGGTTACTCCTGCCTTCCCCTTTTTGGAATAGAAATCCTATGGTTATGTTCTCTCAGTCCATGAAATCTGAGTAAGTTTTGTTAGATCCGTGTAGTGTATTGATTGTTTGAATTGTACAGGTGATAAGTGATTAGTTGTTTCATCTATGCAAATGATTTATGCCAGTAATCCGACTAGGGTTAGTGTTCATGCTAATAATTCCTAGCCAGGGCTTGACAATTGATTTTCAATGACCTACATATGTTTGTGCCATTATTTTCTTCAAGATTGGTTTGTACATAGACGACTGTGCTTAAAAATCGAACCATAATCTCTGGATATGTATAAATAAATAGCCATAAATTCCTAATCCTACTTCACGGCACGTAATCATTGAATCGATGCCAAATTTGTTTTACTATTTGTATACATGTTGTCTGACGATGTGGACGGTGACGATGAAGATGTATAGAGGAGGTACAAGAGGCAAATCCTGAGGGAGCTTCATGCGACAATGCATAACAAGCGTATCAGGACCTGGAACGGCGGCTATGAATGCCCATTTTGCAACCAGAAGCTTCATGACGTGTATCTAAGTGTTCTGGTGCATGCAAGAGGATAGGCCATTGGCTCCTTCAAGTAGAAGTATTCTCACAGGGTGGCGCACCACGAACGCTGAGTACCTGGGGAAGCTTCAGGATCGTGCCGGCCTGTGAGATGAGATGTGGGATGTGTCGAACTATATATGTATGCTTGAGTATGTTTAATGCTGTTGAAATATGTACTACTTATGGTTGAACTATGCTTATCTACGTGTACGCTCATTATCTATGTCTGTGTACGTTAAATATTTTGCCAAATTTTGGTAAAAATTACAACGGGGGACCAATAAACCAGGAGGAAGGTAGTACGTCAATCACAGATGGTTCCCAAAATTGGAACCGTGTGCAATGACTTTCATTTCGCCTGCTGAGTCAATCACACACATTTCTCTCTAGAAAACCGCTGCCCCCAAAATTCTTTGTGGGCCAGAAAACCCTCACCACCCAATTCAAAAAAGAAAAAGAAAACCCTCACCATCCCCACGCCACAAAAACCCTCACCCCACCCGCCACCCCCTCGGTCCCTCCGGTACATTCCCCATTCACACCTGCACAATCTCCTCCACGTCTATGCCATGGCACTGCCTATCACGACGGTGAACACTTAGCTCAATGCCTGCCGCTGCCGCCAAGCTGCCGGCAAAGCCCACCGCATTTCGCCACTTCCACTTGCCGACGCCTATCGCCATTTACTTTCTCGACACTGCTCGCGATCAACCCAGCTCCGCCCGGTTGGGGAATCTCCCGTACCGAGGGTTCTTTCTCATGGACGACAAGGTAACTAATTTAACGAGATATTATCTCATCTCTCATCCCAGTTCACCTGCCTCCTTTAATCACCCGGCGGAAATCGCCGTGAATTCATTTTTATTCTAGATGATTTGAGGGTTTTCCTTCATTCATATAATGTACAGTGCGCCGACACTTCATGAATTTGCAAACTCCGCCATAGATTCCATCTCACCGTACCAGATAACCTGAGGATGCATGTGGTATGTTCAATCTCACCCTAAATCGGTTGGCATGGCCTACTTTCCTGAACATATTCTAAATATTACTACATTTGGATAACAGGTGCCACATGCAGCATATACGTTAAACGGGATTTTCCACCTCTTCTTTCCATATTAGGCAAATTAATGATGTATTGTTCTTTCGATTACTCTAATATTTCCATGACATCATGTTTACCCTATCTGTTTAATTATAGATTTTTGTCTTTCGATTTCAACTGTTATACAGTTCTTTCAATTTGGGCCCATATTTACATGTTACCATATTTTCTTTAACAAGCCAACCATTTTCTGCAGAACATCCCTTGCTATGCAACAGATTATGTAGTGCACAATTTTCCCCTTTACATAGATGAAGGCTCCACGGATGTCATACTGCACACAAAAGCATGGATTTACAATCGTTGCTACTTTAAGACTTGATGAACATGGTGACTCCAATTTTGGCATAGGCTTTTGGAAAGAAATTGCAAAGTTTTATGTGCTGAAAGCTGGCACTAAAATTGCATTGCACATAAAAGGGTCTGGTCATGAGATATATGCTAACTTCCCCAACAAAATCATCCGTCCAGACTTTGTTCGGAGTAAGTTTTCTTTTTAACTATATGCACGTTGACTTACCCAACAATGTCAAATGAATTGCGTAGTATTTAAGCAACCAATTGTTATTCCCTTTTCTTACTATATTCCTACCTAATAACTTCTAGTTACCAATACACTTTTCCATTGACCCGTTTTAACTAAATATTCCATGTACTCCCATTTCTATCAAAATGCGCCACTAACAAGGAGACTCCAGAGGTGGAGAATGGGGCTGCCAACAAGCACAGTGTAACGCCCCGAGACCGTTGCGCCAGGTGTCTTCCAGTTATTCGCTGTTGTTGCATTGTCATTTGTTTGCGTGTCATGCATTTCATATCATGTCATCATGTGCATCGCATCTGCATACATGCTCGTCTCATGCATCCGAGCATTTTCCCCTTTGTCCGTTTCGCAATCCGACACTCCTATGTCCTCCAGCGCTCCCTTTTGCCCCTTTTCGTGTGCGGGTGTTAAACCGTTCTCGGATTAGACTAAGATTTTCCAAGCGGCCTCGGTACACTACTGGTAGACCGCCTGTCAAGTTTCGTGCCATTTGGACTTCGTTTGATACTCCAACGGTTAACCGGGGAACCGTAAAGGCCTCATTTGTGTTGCAGCCCAACACCCCTCCAAAGTGGCCCAACAACACATCCAAACCCACTCCATCCTCTCTGTCGTTCAATCACGACCGCGTGGCCCAAAAACGCACCTCATTTGGACTCTCCTAGCTCCCTCTACCTATATATATGTGTCTCCCTCTGAAAATTTCGCGCAGTCTAACACTAGATCCAACTCCCTCCGCGCCGCCAGACATGTCCGTCCGCACCGGACGCGTCCACCCCCGCCACCACGTCGTTCTAGCCAATCGGCAGCCGCTACGTCGTCACCGCCGCCTCTCTCCTCCACTCGCGCGGCGCCATGTGGCGCTGCCTCCCTCCTCCACAGCGCGGCCCGGGGAATCCCATGTAATCACCGCCGCCTGCCCGCGTCCTTCCGCGCCCCGCCACCATCTTCGCCCTTCACCGCCGACGCCCTGCTCCGCCCGCCGCCATGTGGCCAGCGAGCGCGCCCGCGCCGCCTGCCTGCGCTTCCCGCCGCCAAGCACCGCCACCGCGTTGCGGTACGCCGACCCCGTCGTCCGCGTCTCCATCCGCCTCCCCGTCCCCGTGCTCCGGTCACCGGAGCCGGAGCCGCCCTCCACCGTCGCGCCGCCCGGATCGGATCGGAAGCCTCGTCGCGGTGCTCGCGTTGACTCCCTCCTGGGCCGGCCTCACCACGACCCAACGCCTACCTCCCCGCCGGCCCGTTTGGCCCGATGTGAGCCCCCGCGCTTTTTCTCGCCCAAGCCTCGTTTAACTATATCGCACTCATCTTATTTTTTTCCTTCTGAAATCGGCTAAGTCCCTAGATCTATGACATTTTTATGCTATGTTCATCATGCCATATCTCCTCCTCCGTTACTCCGTTTTGCGTGCATGAGATATCAAATTGTTCGTCTCGATGTCCTCTTCATTTTGTACCATTGCACCATGCTTGTTTGAGTCTATCTTGATGCCCTAATGACTATTGCAAGAGTGCTATAAAATGTTAGTTCCTGTTTCTTATCAGTTTATGAGCATTTGTCATTTTTGCCATGATTATTGTGTGCCTCCTATGAACTTGAGCCCTACATGTGTTTTTGGCTATGCCATGCCATCTTTACAGGGGTGTATGCCATGTATTTTTGTTATCAATGTGGTGACTAGCACAAGCATGCAAAGTAGCTCTCGTGATGTTGCTGATTCCAGGGACTTAGAATTTCACTAAGTCTTTGTCTGCTGTTATTTTTATGTCATGTATTCATGTTGCCACTGAGTGATCCATGCCTTGTTTGAGTATGTTCAGTAAGGATGATTTCTAGATATTGTTATGCTCTATCCATCCATGCCTTTGTTTTCATTTATGGAGTACCCTAGCTTGACTCAATCTTGCTCTACTTCTGCTATAAAATGTTCCTGGTAGATTGTTTATGTGTTAATCAATTTTGCCGAGATTGTTGTAGTTGATCCATGCATGCTATGAGTTGGTTCTTACCATGGGTAGCTTATCGATCATGTTTTCTTGCTGGGTGTATGCTTAGTTTGTCATGCAATGCCTTGTGGTGAGTGCATCGAGCTCACAAATATGCCTACGTAACTCTGTTTTTGCCATGTCCAGTTTTCTGCTAAGTCTGAATCTGATAACAAAACTTGCTATGTTTACATGGGTGCCATCATATCTTCTGATTCTTTTTGGCTTATGGTCAGTAAAGGGCTTTTGTTATATGCTTTGAGTAGTTTCATGCCATGTATTGTATTTCTATGATATGTTCCTGTAGCATGTTATTATCTTGCTATAAACATTGTTTCCTGCTGTTAATTCCTGGCATTTTTGCCATGATTATTGTGTGCTGCATATGGTCATCAGCTCTACATGTGTTTTGGGCTATGCCATGCCATCTTTACAGGGGTGTATGCCATGTATTTTTGTGATCTATGTGGTGACTATCACAAGCATGCAAAGTAGCTCTTGTAATATTGCTGATTTCAGAGACTTAGAATTTCACTGTCTTTTCCCTGCTGTTATTTTAATGCCATGTATTCATGTTGCTACAGAGAGATCCATGCTTCTTTTGAGTATGTTTAGTAAGGATGATTTGGGATAGGGTTGTGCTCTATCCCTCCATGTCCCTGTTTGCATTTATGGAGTTCCCTAGCATGACTCAATCTTGCGCTACTTTTGCTATAAAATGTTCTTGTCAGATTGTTTACGTGTTAATCAATTTTGCCAAGGTTGTTGTAGTTGATGCATGCACGCTATGAGATTGTTCTTGCCATGTTTAGCTTCTTGATCATGTCTTCTTGCTGGTTATATGCTTAGTTTGTCATGCAATGCCTTGTGTTGAGTGAATCGAGCTCGCAAACATGCCTTCATAATTCTGTTTATGCCATGACCAGTTTTCTACTAAGTCTGAATCTGTTAACGAAACTTGCTATGTTTACATGGGTGCCATCATATCTTCTGATCCTTTTTGACTTATGGTTAGTAAGGGACTTTTGTTATATGCTTTGAGTAGATTCATGCCATGCCTTGTATTGCTATGATATGTTCCTTTAGCATGTTGTTATCTTGCTCTAAACATTGCTTCCTGATGTTATTTCCTGACATGTTAGTATTTTCACTAAGTCTGTGATGTTGTTATCTTTTGCACTTTTGCCATGCTTGTTTGAACCTGCTCTTGTGTGATTTAGCCGTAGCTCAGTGTTCATCTTTTGTCAAGCATGTTGATTATATCACTACCATGTGCTTTGTTGCTATGTTGGAGTGCAGTAGCTTAGTTACTTGTTGCATTTTAGATGGCATCGTGCTGTTAATCGCAGAATGTGCCATTATTGGTTTGCTTGCCATTTCCAAACCGTGCATATGATTCCGGCAATCTTTATATCGATTTCGACCGAATTCAACTGATCTTTCCAGCGGCGCGCTTGGTTTGCCAAGTTGATGCTGTGATCAATATTTTCCTTCCGGAGCACGCATATGCATTGCATATCACATCCCGCATATCATGCCATGTTTTGCATCATGTTGCTTGCGCATTGCACCATGGTTGATTGTGGTTCCCTTTGCTTGTGTTATTGCTTTGGGTAGAGCCGGGAGACGAGTACGTGATCGAGGAACCCGTTGAGTATGCTTACGAGGATTAAGCTTACGTCAACTCGGAGAACTTTGCAGGCAAGATGACCATGCCCTCGAAATCACTTCTATCTTTGCTTGCTAGGTGCTCGCTCTATTGCTATGCATATGCCTTGATACCTACCACATGCTTTAACATGCCTCCCATATTGCCATGTCAAGCCTCTAACCCACCTTGTCCTAGCAAACCGTTGTTTGGCTATGTTACCACTTTGCTCAGCCCCCTCTTATAGCGTTGCTAGTTGCAGGTGAAGATGAAGTTTGTTCCATGTTGGAACCTGGATATGTTGGGATATCACAATATCTCTTATTTTACTTAACGCATCTATACACTTGGTAAAGGGTGGAAGGCTCGCTCTTATGCCTGGTGTTTTTTTCCACTCTTGCCGCCCTAGTTTTCGTCATACCGGTGTTATGTTCCTTGATTTTGCGTTCCTTACGCGGTTGGGCTATTATGGGAACCCCTTGACGGTTCGCTTTGAATAAAACTCCTCCAGCAAGGCCCAACCTTGGTTTTACCATTTGCCACCTAAGCCTTTTTTTTACCTTGGGTTCTGCAGACTCAAGGGTCATCTTTATTTTAAACCCTCGGGCCAGTGCTCCTCTGAGTGTTGGTCCAAACTAGAGCACCGTGCAGGGCCATCCCTTGGCAACTTGAGTTACGTCGGCTCGTGTACGCTTAGCTTATCTGATGCGCCCTGAGAATGAGATATGTGCAGCTCCTATCGGGATTTGTCGGCACAACGGGTGGTCTTGCTGGTCTTGTTTTACCATTGACGAAATATCTTGTGACCGGGATTCCGAGGCTGACCGGGTCTTCCTGGGAGAAGGAATATCCTTCGTTGACCGTGAGAGCTTGTGATGGTCTAAGTTGGGACACCCCTGCAGGGTTTTGAACTTTCGAAAGCCGTGCCCGCAGTTATGGGCAGATGGGAATTTGTTAATATCCGGTTGTAGAAAACTTGACACTTAACTTAATTAAAATGCATCAACCGCGTGTGTAGCCATGATAGTCTCTTCTCGGCGGGGTCCGGGAAGTGAACACGGCTTTGGAGTTATGTTTGAACGTAAGTAGTTTCAGGATCACTTCTTGATCACTTCTAGTTCACGACCGTGCTTTGCTTTCTCTTCTCGCTCTCATTTGCGTAAGTTAGCCACCATATATGCTAGTGCCTGCTGCAGCTCCACCTCACTACCTTTTCCTACCCATAAGCTTAAATAGTCTTGATCGCGAGGGTGTGAGATTGCTGAGTCCCCGTGACTCACAGATTACTTTAAACAGTTGCAGGTGCTGATGACAACCGTGCAGGTGACGCAACCGAGCTCAAGGAGGAGCTCAATGAAGATCGTGTTCGTTGTGTTGTTTCATTTCCAGTTGATCAGTAGTGGAGCCCAATTGGGGCGATCGGGGATCTAGCATTAGGGGTTGTCTTTCTTTATTTGGTTCCATAGTCGGACCTTGATTGTATCTGGATGATGTATTGCTATTTTAATGTATTGTGTGAAGTGGCGATTGTAAGCCAACTCTTTATCCCTTTCTTATTCAGTACATGGGATGTGTAAAGATTACCCCTCTTGCGACATGCCTACTATGCGGCTATGCCTCTAAGTCGTGCTCCGACACATGGGAGATATAGCCGCATCGTGGGTGTTAAAAGTTGGTAATCAGAGCCTTCCACGACTTAGGAGCCCCCTTCTTGATCGAATCGCTGGCGTTGTTGAGTCTAAAAAAAAAATTTGTGTCCTATAGGATTATATATATCGGAGAGTAGGATTCTTTTAATCCTCAGTCCCTTCGTCACTCTGGTGAGGCATCTTGACATATAGTTTTGACTCTTCTCTTCTCAAATTTTACTAAAAAAAATTTAGGATCACGCAGGTATCTTGGAATCGTTCCGATGGTTTTGTGATGAGAACATTGTTCTTGGTGCCTCCTGACATTTAGGGGTTATGGCAGTGTCCCGGGGAGTTGAGCTCCGAGGTGTTGTCGTCACAAATTTATCGTTGCAGTTCTGGAATACCTGAGTTCGCCGACATCGAAAATCTCTTTTATGCAGTTGTTGGTGAGATAACCTCGACGCCACCCAGTACTGGTGTGGGAGTTTGGGAGTATTGCCATAACTCGTATAACGGATGCTTTTCGAAGGTTGAGGTAAATGATTTCCAAAGGTTTCTTGGTTATGCGTTGAAGGATGGATACACCTGGATGTAGGATTTGTTAGTTTTGGGTGATATATTATGCCTCCCCTGTATCCCCAACACCTGATTGCATAACCGGAATGTTTCGGGAGTTTATAATTGGTAATTCAAGTAGATCCTAGGGTATCTTTCTGACAGATGTATGATATGAAAGTGGGGTTCGACGTCTAGTGGTCCGCCCATCCACGGTTGGTTTTACAGTGGTCTCGTTGTGTCTTAAAGAGTCCTTGGCTATGCTGACTCGGGGACGCTTCGTATGCTGACTCGGGGAGTCGGACAAGACGACGATGGCTCGGTTCCAGTGAAGAAATACAGAGAGCAAATGAGTTTGGAGAGGAGAGACAGGGAGAAGAAACGGGGAAGAAATGAGGGAAGAAAGGAGGGAAGAATGACCGGAGCTTCGCCACAGGCGTGCGGGCACGGCGGAGCTGCCGGAGGAGATGCAGACAACGTGTTAGGGTTCGTGGCGACAACAGCAATGGCGATGCAGCACGAGGACGGCGACATCGAAGTCCTGTCCATGGCGGTAGAGAGGGAGCATAGAGATTAGGGCGGTGGAAGAAGGACAGAGGAAAATGAGAAGGCGGCGAGGGCTGGCCTTGTCGCGGTGGTCTCCATGGCTGACGGCTTGCCGACGAGTCGAGCGGGGTCAAGGGCGATGAGGGCTGCTGGTCGAGAAGGGCCACGGGGGCTCTGATTGGTGGGGATCGAGAGGAGTGGTTACGCTGGAGGTGGCAGGAGGAAGTGGATCCTGGCGGCGAGGTCCTCGGGGACCATAGGAGCTCTTGGCATGAATCCATGGTGTTCGATGGCTGTGACCGTTCATGTGGTAACAAGAAGAGGAGGGGAGTTGAGAGATGGAGGAGGATACACGAGGACAAGGAGCAAACATGAGGAAGAGGAGGGCCGTGGTGCTCATCTGCTGCTGCTTGGGTAGCCGGCGACCATCGCGCTAGGTGGGGCTTGTAAGAGCTCCTCTCCTCCGGATCGAACAGGGGAGAGAAAGCAGCGGGGCGCTGGTTGCTCGAGTAGGAGGTGGCCATGGATCAAGAGGAGAAGGTGGGTGACCCAGTGGATCGAGTGCTCGGGGTCGTGGATAAAGAGCTCAGGCTCCTGTTGGAGGGTGGAGGAAGAAGAGGAGAAGGGGATCCCGAGGAAGATGCAGTGGACTAGTGGAGGCGGAGGGATTTGGTAGATGGGACAAGTGGGCTAGATTTTAGGGTTGGACTAGATTTGGTTAGGGGATGCTATATATATAAGGAAAGGAGGGAGTTTGGATCATTCGATCGAAATCGGACGGTCAAGATAAAATGCTATGGGAGTCCAAAAAAAGAAAAATGAGATGTTTTACACACGTTTGGGGATGATCCGGATCCAATGGTGACGACTGTCCGTGTCGGGTCTGGGACAGCTTTTAGACGCGCGCGCGAGGAGGGCCGCGGGCTAACGAGAGAGGTTAGGTTGGGCCTGGCGGTAGGTAGTGGACTGTGTAGAGGGGCTTGGGCTTTGAGGAGAGGAAAGAAGGCAGCCCTGCAACCATTTCCGGAGACCGAAAAGGTCCGACGTTTGACCGGCTATACTGTCCCTATAGTTAATCGTTAGGGCGTCAAACGAACTCTGAATGCGATGAAACTTGGCAGTCGACCTACTAGCAACATAACAACACCGCATGCCAACTTTCAACCCATTCCGAGAACATTTTCCGGCCACTAATAAAATAATATTCGGACGTGTCGCGGCCGCGTGCAAGTGTGACTGGGCTCAGAACGGACAACGGAGAGAACGAGGAGACTGGGCCGGATGCATGTTTTGGAAAACATGATGATGCAATGCGGATGATGACATGGCAAGATGCAACACGCAAGCGAATGACATGGCAACAACAGCGAATAACTGGAAGATACCTGGCGCAACGGTCTCGGGGCATCACATAGGAGGTTCATAGTCACGTGTCCACCTTGATACTAGTCAAAGGGTCAACGTAAACATTTACAACTAAGAAAAAAATCAAAAAAGCAAGAAAAGCTGGTCCCACCCTCCCTTCACGGGCTTCCAATGACTTGTTAGCAGCCGGCGCAATTGACACACTGGCATGCGAGGACCTGCCATGGATTGCCTGCCGGGGTTCCCAATCGACGGATTCGCTCTAACATTCAGCTCAGGATTTGTCCATAGCAGGACAGATGCAAGACCGAGCCTCCTGTGAGCTTATCGACGCCGATGGCATGACCAATGTGCATCCAGGCCACTGGCGAGGGAGGAGGGAAGGGAGGCCAAATACGCACCACGCTTTGGCCTGCTAGACCAAGCGGTACGTTTGGGATCAAGTGTACTTGATCGAGGAATGCGATAAAGGTGGCGTCGTTGCCTGGCTCACTCTGCCTTCGGACTGCGGGTGGCACGGCTGCTATGTCATTCATGCCTACCCGTGCCAACCATACCATTGGCATCCCTTATCTCCGCCGCCGCCGTCGCTGTTGGCGAAATGTATGACAGGGTTTCGAAAGGAGGCGGACGAGGAACAGCGCCGCTCCTCTTGTTTGTTTGTGATGAAGATGGCGATGATGGAGATCGACGTGTTGTACACAACCCCGGGTTTGCGTGAGCGATTGCCCCTACCTGGCATGCCAAAGATGTCGCGGGAGAACACGATCACCTATGCATCCATCAGCCCTTTGTGGTTCGGCGAGGGCGAGGTCACGTTGCACAAAGAGCGGAGGCCATGATGCAATGCGGCAATGATGACTCTGGTGATTTTTACCCAGGTTCGGGCCACTTGGAAGCGTAAAACCCTACTCCTGCTTTGGTGGATTATGTGGGGAACACCAACAACACGCAGCGCTCGAGCCCGGCAAGGTGGCCTTGGGAGAGCTTCTACGCGCATACAAGTGTGTGTAAGGGTCCGAATCATTTGCTAGTTTGCCTTGGACCTCCTTTTATATCTTAAGGGGTAACTACAATGGAAAACAGTCTTTATCTAGTGATTAGATAGCTAACAGTGCTATCATAGCTAACTCTGGTAGTTAGGACAATGTGCATTAAATGTACTGCTAGGTTTCATGCTGAGGGCGAACCCCGACAAGCCTGCCGTGCCGGTTAATCATCTTATAATTGTCACCTTGACATGCCTCTAGACAGGTGGCAAGAGGGTGTAATCTGTCTTCCAACGAGCTGCCACATATTTAGTGGAAGCCACTTAATCACTTGGGGGCTCGACACCACACCACAATGAGCTACTTGGTACCTTTGGTGGGGTTTTTGGTCTTGGCGGACCCGACATTCCTGCCAGGGAAATCTTGAACTTGTCCTTGGGGTGGCCTCGACCCGGCCAGGCTCTCCTGCCCGGCAAGGGAGGATCTCCCAAGGTAATGCTCTGCCATCTTGCTTCACTTGGTCTTCTTGATCCGCTCCTTGATCTCACGAAGAGCAGCTTCTCTGGGTTGTCCTTGGTTTGGATGTTTGACGTACAATTGTAGGCACGCCTGTGTATAAGTCTGGTCAAGGAACACCGGTGTTCGTTGCACCAACACAGATCCACGAACTCATCAGGTAGGAGGAGAAGCTTGCGACCGCCAGAGAAGTGGCGGCAACCCATGACAGCTAGTTGATGGAGCGCGAGGTGCTGCTTAATGCCAGAGATAAGGATATTGCCACACGAGAACCAGACCTTGCTTCCATGCTTTGCGGCAAGGATGATGAAATATAAGCACTCCTTTGGCAACGAACCGAAGCATTGGAAGACAAACACAAAGAATCCATTGTTTCCCAAGCCTCCGAGAGTGCTGCTAAGCTTAAGGAAGTTGCAGATGAAGTTGCTGCTGCTATCGCCACCAATGCAAACCTTGAATTCCAGCTCAGCAAATTGAAGGAAGTGCTCATTGATAGAGGCAAGGAGATTGAAGTCCTGAAAGACGAGGCAAGGAAAATGGCCCTCGTTGTAGACGACCTACAGATGCAGCTCGTGACCAATGATCGGGATTTCAATGTCGCGAACAACGCAGCTGAGGATTTGAAAGCCAAGATTGCCGGTATGGAGAGAAATCTTGAATCCACCAAGGAACAGGAGAGCTTCTTGTCAGAGAAGGTTGAGACTTCCCGCAAGGATGTTGAAGATAACCACTAAAAACAGAGTGAGTTGTACTCCCTTTGGACAAGGAGGCTTGTTGGTATAGTAGAATGCCTTTCCTCTCAACTTGCTAACATGGAAATGAAGAGTTGGAGCTTTACATTCTTCGATGGCCTCATTGAAGCGCTGAAAACATATGAATACGACAGGGCTGCCTCGTTCACCGACAAGTCACAAAAGTTTGCACGCATTGTTCTTTACAAGGCACTGCTCAACTTGGATCTCCGCTACCCCTATCATGATCTCTCCGGGATCTTCAAGAGGCTGCCGGAGGATACTGATATCACTACTACCGACAAGACTGTTGCCCCTCTCGCTGACAGGGTGCTCAAGGTCCCCATGATCCAAGGCAATTGTCGGGATTAAGCCTGTCATCATTTTCGTCGTGGTGCTATTATGTAAAAGACACATGTTATCTTGTGTTAGACCTGCGCCGCATTTTTGTTGTAACATAACTTTGCATTTATGAACAAATGCATGCTATCCCCCTAGCTCTGTTTTGTCTTTGTATGACTTGATTGTGCACCCTACGCATGCCGGAGGCTTGCGAGCGTACTCATTTACCGCGAGCGCTTGGGGAATGGGTCCCTAGTAGCCTACTGGTAGTGCTGCCACCAACAAGTTTCCCTTTAACATTCTCATCATGACTGCTAAATCGTTGAGCGGACTAGAAACAACATAAGAGTGCAAATGATCATGGTTAAGGTTCCTTTGCGTGCAGGTTTTTCATACAATTGTAGAACCGTCAAAGGGGAGTTGCAAAATATGACCAGAAAAAGATCCATAATTTTGCAACTAAGCTTTTCCTTGTCCTTCCCTTCTTGTCGTATAAAAAGGACCATTCAAACACCATCTAAATAGTCCTCCTGCCATTCTTCCTCCCCTGAGAAACTTGCATGCAAGGGGTCCTTTTACTTTTACAGAGAAGAAACAGGAGAGCAAGGAATGGTTCAAGAACTTTGGCGGTTCATTGGCCATCTCATACGAGTTAGAGTATAATCACAACCAAATACACTTTATACATAAAGTGGATGTAAAGATAGTTGGGAAAACACTGTTTTGCCTACCAGAAATGCCATCGCTGGATAGAAACCTTGGCGGCCTTAGTATGGCAATTCGGTTTGTAGAGCAGCCTCAAAACAAAATGATGGCGTAGCTAGTTGTGATTCGGATCCAACTGGGCGGGGCGGAGGTGGCGCCTGGATATCTTGGATCTGATCGGGAGGCGTCACATCTGTTCTGGGAAGGATGCGGCGGGTGGCTTGTAGCTATACCCTCGGCCGCTGCCACCGAAGGATCCCGGTTCGCGCCAGAGCGAGTGTTGTGGCGCCAGTGAATGCGCTCGACGGTGGGCCGAGGAGCGGGAGTTGTGCACTTGCACCGCCCGCGCCATCGTGGCTATTGTTGCCAGAATGTGGAGCAAGCTGGCTATGTCCAGCACCTATGATTCCTACTCTGACCACGATGGGCTCAGTGGCTGCACTGTCTGTGTGGGCCGTGCCACCTTGCTGTTCGGACCACTCGCATTGGTCGCCTCGCATGCGGTTCCATGCGACAAAGCTTTGGAGGTCGAGTGATTCGCTGTTGTGCCGCCTTTCTTCTTGGGAACCATTGGTGACGAAAAAGGTGATGATGTTGATGAAATTGACGCGCGTTCCACAGATTTAGGTTCATGCCAGTGATCCCCCTACCTGGTGCGCCAAATATATCGGTGTGTAATGACCATCTATGGGGCCAACGAGACCCTTTGCTGGTTCGGCAAGGGGATGCACTCAACGCAAAGAGCATAATAAATGGTGGACGCGAGGAGATTTATGTAACACCCTGGATTTTCCCCTTTTCTTTTTCTGATGATTTTCTAGGATTTCTTTTTTTGATTTTTTTTCTGTGGCTATGTGGTTCTGAAACTTGGGAAGATCATGTCGTCCTAGGTTTTATAGTGGATTGTCATCCCAAAACCATCCCTGGATCATGTCATTTTCATCCAATCCCAAAATTCTTTTATTGGGAATATTCCTTTTCTATTAGAGGAATTATCCTTTTTGCCCTATGTTGTGAAGCAATCTATACTTCTGTCATTCTAAAATTTCCCAAATAATTCTCATAAATTGTTTGGGTCATATCTTGCTCAAATATGGGAAAAATTTCATTGCCATGTTAAAAAATAATCCTTCAATAATTCTTTACCTATTTTGCCCTAAATGGCACTGTGGGAAGCAAGTGTTATTTATCTTTGCTCATTTGACCTTGAACTTTTTGGACATCTTTTCCTGTTCAAATAATTTCCATGTTCCAAATTTTCACTTCATTTGCCTAGTAAATCTTCCTCAGTGATTTTTCAAAGTTCCTGTCTGACGGAAGCCATTGTGAAGGAAGTCTAGCTTCGTAATCCAAATGAGTTGAAATTTTGCAAGCTCCTTCATATGATCAAATCATGACTCTCCTAAAAATTTGAACTCAATTCATCCTTCCATGTGATCCCAGCTCCATATATTGGTTTCTGGTCAGAATTTCAGATTGTGAAGCAATTATATTTTATATTGCTTCAACTAAGCTGAAAATTTTCCAGAGCATTCTACTATCTATATAAACTCCCTCCACCAAGTTTTGGATCATTTCTCTAGCCATTTGCCATGTGCAATTTTTCCATGTTTTTGGTCAGAATGAAGCTCTGTGAAGCAAGTACCATTTTGATATTTCCAAATGGCATGAAACTTTTACAGCAGCTTCAGATAATGAAATCACACACCTCATCCAAATTTCATCTGATGACAATCATGTATATGAGTGCACCTTCATAATGCCCAAATCTGACCAGTAGGGCCCTTTTATAGCAACTACCCTCTAAACTCCTCTTAAGCTGATTTTTGGTGATCAACATCATCTTAGTATGTGATAATCACCAGAGAAATCCTTTCCTTCGTTTCCAAGCTGGTGCCCCCACTACACAACACAAATACTTGGCTGTTGGTATGCTTTGGGGCCATCTGCAAATCTCTTCTTTGCCACTGGACCAAATTATTTCTTCAGTTGGTCTAAGGGCACTAAAGTCTATCTACTAGACATGGTCGGTCCAACCAAAACGAGCCATTTGCACTAGTGCGTGCGGTGATCACGCTTGCGTCATGCAAATTGCGAGCTCTGGCTCATTCCGGACATTGTTTCCATCGTCTCCCTCCTTATCTCGACCTCAAAACTTGTCCTGGGGGGTACCCTATGATCAACTACATCACCCTGCGATCCTCGTCGTGGTTCGCCATAAATGCATCATTGCTGCCGTGCTCATGCCGTGTCCAGCCACTGTCCGACATTAAAGCCACTCCCAAGCTCGCCCGTGAGCCTAGAGGCCTCTCTCGTGCCTATATAAGTCGCGCCCAAGTCCTTCCGCACCTCCCAAGCTTCTCCCCAACCTTCCTCGCCCACCGGAATCGTCTCATCTTGTCGTTTTCTTCTTCGGTCCGCCACGGCCATCGCCGGAGTTGGTCGAGGTCGAGCAGCTGAGCCCCTTTGAGCCCCACTGACCTCGCCACCACCTCCTCCTCACCCCGTCGCACCTCCCCACCATCTCCTCTCGTCGCTAGAGTCCCTCGAGCCCGTCCTCCCCGAGCTCCGCCACGACCCGTTCCTCTCGGGCACCACTCCCTCCGACCGCCCTAGCCACTCCCTCGCTTCCCCGACTTCACACCGTCCTCCCCGTAATCTGCGGAGTCGCCGCACCCCCTCGCCCTCACCAGAGTCGGCCCGCATCATGATACGTCTCCAATGTATCAACAATTTTTGACTGTTCCATGTTGTTATATTATCATTCTTCGATGTTTTACAATCATTTTATATCATTTTTTGGTACTAACCTATTGACATAGTGCCCAGTGCCAGTTGTTGTTTTCTGCTTGTTTTTTACATTGCAGGAAATCAATACCAAACGGAGTCTTTTTGGACCAGAAGACATCCAGTGGGCCAAGAAAGTACCTGAGGGGATCTCTAAGGGCAGCACAGCCCACAAGAGTGCGCCTGGGGGCCCAGGCATGCCCCTATGGGTTGTGCCCGCCTCGGTGGCCTCCCGCACCGCCTCTTTGCTCTATAAGTACCCCCAATATTCCAGAAACCATACGGGAGTCGACGAAAATCAATTCCAGACGCCGCAAGTTCCAGAAACACAGATCCAATCTAGACACCATATCGGAGGGGTTCTTCATGTCCATTGGTGCGTCTCCGATGATGCGTGGGTAGTTCTTTGTAGACCTACGGGTCCGTAGTTAGTAGCTAGATGGCTTCCGCTCTCTCTGGATTATCAATACAATGGTCTCTTGGAGATTGATACGTCTCTGTCGTATCTACTTTTCTAAACACTTTTGCCCTTGTTTTGTACTCTAACTTGCATGATTAGAATAGAACTAACCCGGACTAACGATGTTTTCAACAGAATTGCCATGGTGTTATTTATGTGCAGAAACAAAAGTTCTCTGAATGACCTGAAACTTCACGGAACGTCTATTTGGAAATAATAAAAAATCTTTGCAAAAGATGAAGACCAGGGGGCCCACACCCTAGCCATGAGGGTGGGGGCGCGCCCCTACCTCATGGCCCCCTGGAGCTCCTACGACCTCGACTCCAACTCTATATATTTGCTTTCGGGGAGAAAAAAATCAAGGAGAAGGATTCATCGCGTTTTACGATACGGAGCCGCCGCCAAGCCCTAAAACTTCTCGGGAGGGCTGATCTGGAGTGCGTTCGGGGCTCCGGAGAGGGGAAGCCGTCGCCATCATCATCATCAACCTTCCTCCATCACCAATTTCATGATGCGCATCGCCGTGCGTGAGTAATTCCATCGTAGGCTTGCTAGACGGTGATGGTTTGGATGGGATTTATCATGTAATCGAGTTAGTTTTGTTAGGGTTTGATTCCTAGTATCCACTATGTTCTGAGATTAATGTTGCTATGACTTTGCTATGCTTAATGCTTGTCACTAGGGCCCGAGTGCCATGATTTCAGATCTGAACCTATTATGTTTTCATCAATATATGAGAGTTCTTGATCCTATCTTGCAAGTCTATAGTCACCTATTATGTGTTATGATCCGTTAACCCTGAAGTGACAATAATCGGATACTTATCGGTGATGACCGTAGTTTGAGGAGTTCATGTATTCACTATGTGTTAATGCTTTAGTACGGTACTCTATTAAAAGGAGGCCTTAATATCCCTTAGTTTCCACTAGGACCCCTCTGCCATGGGAGGGTAGGACAAAAGATGTCATGCAAGTTATTTTCCATAAGCACGTATGACTATATTCGGAATACATGCCTACATTACATTGATGAATTGGAGCTAGTCCTATGTCACCCTAGGTTATGACTGTTACATGATGAACCGCATCCGGCATAATTCTCTATCACCGACCCATTGCCTACGAGCTTTCCATATATTGTTCTTCGCTTATTTACTTGTCCGTTGCTATTGCTATCATCACTACAAAATACCAAAAACATTACTTTTGCTATCATTACCTTTCGCTACCATTACCATTACTATCATATTACTTTGCTACTCAATACTTTGCTGTAGATACTAAGTTATCCAGGTGTGGTTGAATTGACAACTCAGCTGCTAATACTTGAGAATATTCTTTGGCTCCCCTTGTGTCGAATCAATAAACTTGGGTTGAATACTCTACCCTCGAAAACTGTTGCGATCCCCTATACTTGTGGGTTATCAATACTATTTTCTGGCGCGGTTGCCGGGGAGCATAGCTCTATTCTTTGAGTCACTTGGGATTTATATCTACTTATCATTATGAAGAACTTGAGAGTTCTAAAAACCAAGATTTATCCGTCAACTACGAGGGGAGGTAAGGAACTGCCATCTAGCTCTTCACTTGATTCACCTTTTGTTTTGAGTAAGCTTGCGACACCTAAACCTGCTTCTGCTATTCATTCTGATATGTCGGATGTTATTGATGATGCCACTTCTGCTATGCATGATACTTATGATGAAACTACTTCTATGCTTGATACTACTGTGCCAGTTGGTGAATTTCGTGATGAACAACTCGCTAGGGTTAGAGAGAGTGAAAATATTGAATCTAATAATATTGATGAAAGTGATTAATACTCTTCCCCTAATAAATATGAATCTCCTTTTATTCCCGAGGGTTATGTTTTTGAAAAACAAGGTGCTCTAGCTATTTTAGCTTGCGAAGATATATACGAGCTCAAGAGGTTCTTAGCTAAATGGAAGTAGCAATCTCTTAATGCTAGAATGAAACCTGACCCTGCTTTTGCTACTTCACCTATCTGTGTTACTGATAAGGATTATGAATTCTCTGTTGATCCTGATATAATTACTTTCGTGGAATCTGATCCTTTTCATGGCTATGAATCTGAAACTGTTGTGGCACATCTTACTAAATTAAATGATATAGCCACCATGTTCACTAATGATGAGGGAACTCGTTACTTTTATATCCTTAAAATATTTCCGTTCTCATTAAAGGGTGATGCTAAGATATGGTTTAATTCTCTTGATCCTGGTTATGTGCGTAGTCCCCAGAATATGATTTATTACTTCTCTGCTAAATATTTCCCTGCTCATAAGAAACAAGTTGCCTTAAGGGATATATATAATTTTGTGCAAATTGAAGAGGAGACTCTCCCACAAGCTTGGGGGAGGCTTCTCAAGTTACTTAATGCTTTGCCTGATCATCGTCTTAAGAAAAATGAAATACTTGATATCTTTTATAATTGACTAACTGATGCTTCCAGAGATTACCTGGATAGTTGTGATGGTTCTATTTTCAGGGAAAGAACACTGGATGAAGCTGAAATTCTATTGAATAATATGTTGGCAAATGAAAATAATTGGACACTTCCTGAGCAAACTCCCGAGCCTATTCCTAAACCAACTCCGAAGAAGAAAGGTGTTCTATTTCTCAGTCCTGAAGATATGCAAGAGGCAAAGAAATCTATGAAGGAAAAAGGTATTAAAGCTGAAGATGTTAAGAATTTACATCCTATTGAAGAAATACAGGGTCTTAATTTACCGCCTGTTGAAGAAACATATGATCTTAATCCATTACCTATTGAAGAAGTACATGGTCTTGATAACCCAACTTAGGTAGTAAAGTTAATTCTCTCTATAGATATGATAAAGCTGAAATACCCTTTACTAAGTTTGCTAGCCCATGTTTAGATGAGTTTGACAAATTTATGGCTAAGCAAGATATCGGCGTTCTGGGAACAGGGGTCCCCAGACTTGCCTGCCTGCGGCCTGCGGGGTGGCTCAAAAGGGGGCCCAGCGCGGCCCATCTTCACCAACACAAACCCAAGACCCTCGCGAGGGGCCAAGCCTCGCGGGGCGGACGATGCGAAGCTTCCTCAGGCACAGCCTCGTCAGGCTCGCGCATGAGGAGGCGGAGAGACCAAGGCGGGATACCTCACGAGGTGCCCATGACGCAAGCCACGACGACCAAGGGCGCCAGGCGGGTGCCAGCCCGCGCAGTGTCCTCCTTTCCTCTTTGGTGCAAAGGAGGCAAGCGCAGCCGCGGAGTACCGAGACATCAGGCAAAGGTTGCCATTTCGGTGCAATGAGACCAAGACCATGAGGACTACAAGACGGAGGTCATCGTGGAGCCCGAGACGGCGTCATTACCAGAGCTTTGCGCAGACGAAGACTACTTTTGTCAGGATAGCTGATACTAGCTGTCCCCCTTCAAATTAGCCCGCCATTGTTGGCTCCCTTCCCGCTTGATATTTGGGAAGAGGACCAGGGCCTCTATAAATAGGACCAGCCACCCACAGAGCAAAGGGGGTTGGAAGGAGGAGGCTCTTTAGAGAGGGGTTTCGATCAGAAAGAGAGAGAGAGAAAGGTGACTGAACTCCTCCCAGCAATTCATCGCCCCAGCCAAGAACAGACCTTTGCGAGGCTGTTCTTCCTTGTATTGTTCATCATCATCAGCCCAAGAGGCAATCCACCAAACCACACACTGGTGTAGGGTATTACACCACAACGGTGGCCCAAACCAGTATAAACCTTGTGTCTCTTGTGCTGTTCTTTCTATAGTTTAGATCCTAGCGAGGCGGAGGGGCGCAGGTAGGTAGGAGGCGAAATCTCCGCACGCACCCCAGTGTTCGAACCTCAAGGGTCTGCCGGAACCTGAAATCCGACATTTGGCGCGCCAGGTAGGGGGGTGCAGCGGAGTTTTCTCTTCCGCCACCGCCACGGCCTGCCTCGTGATGAGCAGCGCGTCGCCCGCTCCGGCCGCCAGCGCCAGCACGGGGGCCAGGGGGCTCCGAGCCTGGGCCCCAGCCCTGCAACGGGTACGGTGGACGGACAAGCTCAAGCCAATGACGCAGCCGGGCTACGGCGGACGACAGATCCGCTGGCCTTCTAGCTGGCGAGCGAGGAGGCCCTCCTTGAAGCAGGAGGTAACGACAGGGTTGCGGCCAACTGGCTCCCCATGGCCCTCACCGGCGCCCCGCGCACATGGCTGCTCCACCTGCCGGCACCTCCGTGGCCTCTCGGGAAGAGCCCCGCAACCTCTTCCCCGCCCATTGTGCTACACCAACACCCCCGGTCGTCACGGCCCTCCTGGGCAGCTCGCAGGCGCCGCCCACAAGTCACCACGTCGAGCCATTCATCCGCCGGGTCAGCGCCGCATCCACGCGGCAGGGGGCTCCCCTAGATCGGGCGGCGCCGGAGACCGGCCTGACCTTCAGCTCGGAGGACCACCCCTCCAACTCAGCCTGCTCGGGTGCGCTCCCCATGCTGTGCACCCCCACCATCTGCCAGGTGGCCGTCACCCGAACCCTCATTGATGGCGGCGCGGGCCTCAGCATGCTCTCGGCGAGGCCTTCAATCTCCTCTGCATACCCCAGGAATGGCTGCGACCCAGCCGGCCCTTCTCAGGTGTTGGGGGCGGATCGTCCAGCTCCTTGGGACAGATCCGGCTCCCAGTAACCTTCGGCACCTACGACAACTTCCGCACAGAGCTGGTCCAGTTCGACATCGCGCCCATCGGCCTCCCCTACAACGCCATCCTCGGCTACCCAACGCTGGCCTGGTTCATGGCCGCGACGCACCCAGCGTACAACCTCATGAAGATGCCCAGGAGCAGCGGTGTCCTCACCATGCACGGGGACACCGGGGACGCTCTGCGGGTGCTCAAGCTCGTCTTCAATACAGCGGCGTCGGCACAGCCCGCCGACTTGGAGGCCCCCGAGCCCAAGGGAGCTGCGCCCGCCAAGAAGAAACAGTTGTTCACCCAAGACAAGGTAGAAACCAAGTAGATACCCGTCGATGAGGACGGGTCCACCAACGCCACTTTCACCATAGGCGCCCACCTCAAACCCGAGCAGGAGGAGGCCCTGGTCGGGTTCCTGCGCGCAAACAAGAAGGTATTCGCTTGGGAGCCAGACCAGTTGGCAGGGATCCCCAGGAGTGTAATCGAGCATCACCTCAATGTGTGCCCCAACGTGCGCCCTGTGAAGCAGAAGGCCAGGCGGCAGTCCACAGAAAAGCAGGCCTTCATCATCCAAGAGACCCGCAAATTAGAGGCTGCTGGGGTCATTCGTGAGGTCCGATACCCAGATCGGTTAGCCAACCCTGTCATTGTGCCAAAGAAGGGAGGGAAGGAACGCATGTGTGTCGACTTCACCAACCTCAACAAAGCGTGCCCGCAAGATCCGTTCCCGCTCCCCCGCATCGACCAGATCGTCGATTCCACTGCGGAATGCGACCTGTTATGCTTCCTGGATGCCTTCTCTGGGTATCACCAGATCAAGATGGCGGTAGAAGACGTCGAGAAGATAGCCTTCCTAACCCCGTGTGGGGTGTACTGCTACACATGCATGCCATTCGGGCTGCGTAACGCAGGGGCGACCTTTCAGCGGCTGATGCACATCACCTTGGGCCCGCAGCTCAGGAAGAATGTTGAATCATACGTCAATGACATTGTGGTAAAGTCTCGGGAGGCCCGGACCTTGATACAAGAACTGGAGGAAACCTTCGCGAGCCTCAACGCAGTGAACCTACGGCTCAACCCAGAGAAGTGTGTGTTCGGAGTCCCCTCGGGCAAGCTCTTGGGTTTCCTCGTGTCCCACCGAGGCATCGAGGCTAACCCGGAGAAGGTCAAGGCGGTGGAAGACATGAGCCCGCCAAAGTCCCTCAGAGAAATGCAGAAGCTCACGGGGCGCGTGACCGCGCTAGGGCGCTTCATCTCCAAGTTGGGGGAGCGAGCGCTACCCTTCTTCCAGCTAATGAAGAAAAAGGGGCCCTTCGAGTGGACCGAAGAGGCCGACAAGGCGTTCCAGGATATCAAGAGATACCTGACTAGTCCACCGGTCATGGTGGCTTCGTGCCCTCAAGAGCCCCTGGTGCTTTACCTTGCTGCCACTCCCTACTCCGCCAGCGCAGCCTTGGTGGCAGTCAGAGAGGAGCATCAAATCAAAACCGCGGCAGCGGCCTGGGACAAGGCAGAACAGGAACGAGGAAGGCCCACCGAAACCGCCACAGCGGCTGAGGAGGATCAGCCGCCGTATAGGGGCACACCGGAGGCGGAAGAGGCCCCTCTCCCAGATGGCCAGTCTCAGGAGGCCTCATTGCCTCAAGAGGCGCCATGGTCTCCGAAGGGAGCCACCAGCACTCACGCACTCCACCTCGTGGAGCACCCAGTGTACTTCGTCAGCACGGTGTTGCGGGATGCAAGGGCACGGTACCCCATGCCTCAGAAACTCCTCCTCGCGCTACTGGTGGCCTCGCGCAAGCTGCGGCACTATTTTCAGGGTCACCCCATCAAGGTCGTCTCGTCATACCCCCTGGAGAGAGTGCTTAGGAGCCCCAATTCAACTGGAAGGGTCGCTGAGTGGAACATGAACTGCAAGCGTTGCAGCTCAAATTCAGCATGACCAGACTCATCAAAGGAGCAGCGTTGGCGGATTTTGTGGCAGAATGGACGGAGGCGCCAGGCATCAAGGCCGATGAGGATCGGTCCCTATCCCCGAGAAGCGAGGCGCCAGAAGGATGGGTCATGCACTTCGATGGGGCGTTCTCCAGGCATGGCGCTGGAGCTGGGGCGGTGCTTATATCGGCCGCTCAGGATAAGCTCTATTACGCTGTGCAGCTCTGTTTCCAGCAAGGTGAAAAGGTCTCCAACAACATAGCGGAGTATGAAGGTTTAATAGCGGGCTAGAAGGCCGCAGCTACCCCGGGGGTGAAACGCCTCACCATCAAGGGCGATTCGCAGCTCCTTGTCAATTTCTCCAACAAGGTGTACGAGCCGAAGGATGAGCACATGGAAGCCTACCTTGCGGAGGTCCGCAGGATGGAGAAGCAGTTCTAGGGGTTGGAGTTGCAGCATGTGCCCCGTGGCACCAATCAGGAGGCCGACGACATCGCCAAACGTGCGTCTAGGCGGTTACCTCAGGAGCCTGGCGTTTTCGAGGAGCGGCTCTTCAAGCCCTCAGCCCTGCCATCATTATGAAACATGGCTCAGCCCTGGGAGGAGCTCCCCCAGCCACCTGCCTCAGGAGCTCCGGCCGGTGGCCCGACCTCAGGAGCATGCCTGCTCCTGATGATGGAACCTCACGAGGGATGTTGGATCACGGAGCTTCGGAGCTACTTAACGCAAGGGACCTTGCCGGAGAAGGAGGAGGAAGCGGAGCCAGTGGCACGCCAGGCCATGGCATACTGCATCAAAGATGGAGAGCTCTACCGGAAGCGACCAAATGATGTATCCCTGCACTGCATCTCTAGGGAGCAAGGGAAGGAACTACTGGAAGATATACACGGCAGAGACTGCGGACATCATTCATCATCACGGACCCTCGTCGGCAAGGCGTGCCGCAGTGGGTTTTATTGGCCCACCGCGCTCAATGACGCCGTCGAACTAGTGAAAGCTTGTGAGGCCTGCCAGTTCCACGCCAAGCAGATCCATCAGCCAGCAGCAGGCTTGCAGACTATCCCCCTTTCGTGGCCATTCGCAGTCTGGGGGCTGGACATCTTGGGCCCGTTTCCTAGGGCGCAAGGGGGCTACCGCTACCTTTAAGTTGCCGTGGACAAGTTCACCAAGTGGGCTGAAGTAGAGGCTGTCCGCACCATTCCCGCAGGTTCCGCGGTCAAGTTCATCAAGGGCATCATGAACCGGTTCGGGGTGCCGAATCGCATCATCAGGGACAACGGTTCGCAGTTCACCAGTAACCTCTTCAAAACATACTGTGCTAACCTTGGAACGCAGATATGCTACGCTTTAGTGGCGCACCACCGAAGCAACGGCCAGGCCGAGTGAGCCAACGCGGAGGTCCTGAGGGGCCTCAAGACCAGGACATTCAAGAAAAAGCTGGAGGCCTGCGGCAGAGGTTGGTACGACGAGCTTCAGTCCGTGTTGTGGTCCATCCGCACAACCGCGACCAAGCCGACTAGGGAGACCCCGTTCTTCCTGGTCTACGGAGCCGAAGTGGTCCTCCCTCACGAGGTCAGACGTTGCTCCGCGCGGGTCCTGGTGTTCGACGAGGCGCAATAGGACGCCATGCGGGGGGGACCTCGTGCTGGGGGAGGAATGTCGCCGAGAAGCCGCGCTACGAGCGGCGAGGTACCAACAAGCACTGCGGCGATATCACCGCCGCAACATACGCCCCAGAACTCTCGAGGTAGGAGACCTCGTGCTCAGGCGGGTTCTCTCCAGGGAGGCGCTGCATAAGCTCTCTCCCATGTGGGAGGGCCCGTTCAAAGTTGTTCATGTTTCTAGGCCCGGCTCCCCGCGCTTGGAGACTCAGGAGCGGGTGCCAGTCCAGAACGCATGGAACATCCAGCACCTCCGGAGGTTCTACCCCTAAAAAGGCCCGGAGCCTGTGAAGAAGGTGAATGCCTGTGAAGCTATCACGTTTTGGAAAAGGCCCAGAGCCTGCGAAGAAGGCGAATGCCTGTGAAGCTATCGCGTTTTGGAAAAGGCCCAAAGCCTGTGAAGAAGGCAAATGCTTGTGAAGCTATCGCATTTTGGAAAAGGCCCAGAGCATGTGAAGAAGGCAAATGCCTGTGAAGCTATCGCATTTTGGAAAAGGCCCAGAGCCTGTTAAGAAGGCGAATGCCTATGAAGCTATCACATTTTGGAAAAGGCCCGGTGCCTGTGAAGAAGGCCAACGCCTGTGAAGCTCGCCGCCCGTGACACTCTCACGTAATAATGAGTTGGGGCTGTACACGCCCCGAAGTCTCAGGAGCGCCGGCCTCAGGCCCTGGGGCTCCCTCCCATGCCCAGTGGCAGCACTTAGCTCTGCGCTGGTGAGAAGAGGTCAAGACTAGACTAGGTGCCGGACGCGGCTTTTCATTTGCTTTCCGCAGTTGGCTTGTTCCTTCTCATTCGGAGTTTATTGAAGTTGTTGCCGTCTTTGGCTTGTGGTTCTTCGGCTTTTCATTCTCTTGCCTCGATTTCTCTTGTGCAAGGCCTCGCGAGGGGGGCAGCCGAGCGCCCTCGTGAGTGTTCCTATCCTAGTCATTCAGAGGGTTCACGACCTGGGCCCCTTGCAGGAGCACCCCTCTAGTCCGTGCCCCTTGGGCACAGCGACACAAACACAGGGCCTGGGTCGGTCGCCCCCACGGCCGGGGCCGGGAACTATCCACGCGCGGGCACATAGCCGGGAGGTACGATAAAGAAAGCAAAATGAAGATTAACAGCAATAACCCATACATGCCCCTACGGGGCTCCACACTACTGTCTTTTTTTACGCAAGAAAAAGGAAAAGAAATAACATATCTTGTGCAGCTCGCCTCACACCGGCCCGCAGGGAAAGCCCGAGCTGCCTCCGGAGCTCAGGCGGAATCCCTCTCGCGCTTCACCAGGGCGCGACGGCGGGCGGACACGCTACCAGCTCCCAAGCAGATACGATGGCGACGGCGTGGAGGCTGACCGCGGCCACCTCTGGAAGAGTCGCCGCCTGAAGAAGAACCGGAGAAGCTTGAGGAACCATGAGCGCCGCCAGCCGCGCGAGCGCTGCCCTCTCCATCATCGCCGAAGCCGGGTTCCCAGCCGCGGTCGTCACCCTTGGGGCAACACCCTGCGCAGCGACCATCTTCCCCAAACACCATCACGTAGAGGGTGGCATCGCCGTCGAACTTGAAGTGTAGGGTGCACCGACGGCCCAGGCCACGCACGCGGGCAAACGGCTGCCCACCGCGGGCCAGGGCCAGGCTCCCGGCTGCGGAGACCTCTAGTGAAACCCATGAGGCCCGGCTGCAGCAGCCGTCGGCCTGAAGCCAGAGGCCGCCCGGGGCGCCGGCCGGGAGCTCGCCAATGAGGAAGCGAGGAAGTGGAAGACGGGTGCTAGTCAGCTCCGCCGACCACACGACGAACTCTAGCAGTACCTCAGCAGCGCGGAAGCGCGGCATAGGGGGACGCGCAGCCGGAGCGCACCCCCCGGCCGCAGCAATCCGCCCGTCGCTGTGCTGAAAATCGCCTCCGTGGCCGCGGGGAGCTGCCGTGGTGGCCACAGGATGTTTGCGAGGGCGCCCTCGGCTGCGCTTGGGCGGGGGAGAGGCGGGCTCAACCTGGCGAGCCTTCCCCTTCTCTGCGGCGGAGAACCTCCTCGACGGCGCCATGAAGAAGAAGGAGGAGCAAGGGGAGATAAACTAGAAGGGCAAGCGCCGATCCGTACTTATAGCTGGCGAGGGCCAACCGACGGCCCCCATGATCGCAGGTAATTATGACCCGCTTTGCATGCAGGGACTTGTCAAATCCGTGCAGTTGCCGAGGCGCCATGGAGAAGTGGAGACGCCCACGTCCAATCAACCGCCATGCGGCGCCCAAGGCCGCAGGCTGTTAGGGCCCGCAGCGCTTCGCTCTTGCCCTTCCGCCTCCCTGCACGGCCAAGCCCGGGCGCACCTTGGGCCCGGGGCTACTATCGGTGTTCTGGGAACGGGGGTCCCCAGACTTGCCTACCTGTGGCCTGCGGCCCATCTTCACCAACACAAACCCAAGACCCTCGCGAGGGGCCAAGCCTCGCGGGGCGGACGACGCGGAGCTTCCTCAGGCACGGCCTCGTCAGGCTGGCGCACGAGGAGGCGGAGAGACCAAGGCGGGATACCTCACGAGGTGCCCATGACGCAAGCCATGACGACCAAGGGCGCCAGACGGGTGCCAGCCCGCACAGTGTCCTCCTTTCCTCTTTGGTGCAAAGGAGGCAAGCGCAGCCGCGGAGCACCGAGGCATCAGGCAAAGGTTTCCATTTCGGTGCAACAAGACCAAGACCATGAGGACTACAAGACAGAGGTCATGGTGGAGCACGAGACGGCGTCATCACCAGAGCTTTGCGCAGACGAAGACTACTTTTGTCAGGATAGCTGATACTAGTTGTCCCCCTTCAAATTAGCCCGCCATTGTTGGCTCCCTTCCCGCTCGATATTTGGGAAGAGGACCAGGGCCTCTATAAATAGGACCAGCCACCCACAGAGCAAAGGGGGTTGGAAGGAGGAGGCTCTTTAGAGAGGGGTTTCGATCAGAAAGAGAGAGAGGGAAAGGTGACTGAACTCCTCCCAGCAGTTCATTGCCCCAGCCAAGAACGGACCTTCATGAGGCTGTTCTTCCTTGTATTGTTCATCATCATCAGCCCTAGAGGCAATCCACCACACCACACACTAGAGTAGGGTATTACACCAGAACGGTGGCCCAAACCAGTATAAACCCTATGTCTCTTGTGCTATTCTTTCTATAGTTTAGATCCTAGCGAGGCGGAGGGGCGCAGGTAGGTAGGAGGCGAAATCTCCGTGCGCACCCCAGTGTTCGAACCTCAAGGGTCTGCCGGAACCCGAAATCCGACACAAGAAGACTTTAATGCTTATTTTGGTAGACAATTGAAATACAATTCAAGTATGCTTGAACACTTGGGTGATTATATGGCTAACGTCAAAGGTGAACTTAAACTTATTAGTAAACATGCTTCTATGGTTACAACTCAAGTAGAACAAGTACTTAAGGCTCAAAATGATTTGCTCAATGAATTGAATAGTATAGAATAATGATAATGTTGTTAGAGATATGACTAGAGGTGGTAAAATGACTCGGGAACCTCTATATCCTGAAGGCCACCCTAAGAGAATTGAACAAGATTCTCAGAGAAATAATATAGATGCACCTACTCCTTCTAAAAGGAAGAAAAAGAAAAATGATAGGACTTTGCATGCTTCTAGTGAACCTGTTATTGATACACCTGAGAATCCAAATGATATTACTATTCTTGATGCTAACACACAATCTGGTAATGAACCTAAAACTAGTGATAATGTTAATGATAATGTTCATGATGATGCTCAACCTAGCAATGATAATGATATAGAAATTGAACCTGCTGTTGATCTTGATAACCCACAATCAAAGAATCAACGTTATGATAAGAAAGACTTTGTTGCTAAGAAATATGGTAAAGATAGAGAACCATGTGTTCAGAAACCCATGCCATTTCGTCCCAAACCATCCAAGAAAAAGGATGATGAGGATTTTGAGTGCTTTGCTGAAATGATTAGACCTATCTTTTTGCGTATGCGATTAACTGATATGCTTAAAATGAATCCTTATGCTAAGTACATGAAAGATATTGTTACAAAGAAAATAAAGATACCGGAAGCTGAAATTCCCACCATGCTTGCTAATTATACTTTTAAAGATGGAATACCAGGGAAACTTGGAGATCCAGGAGTACCCACTACACCATGCTCCATTAAAAGAAACTATGTTAAAACTGCTTTATGTGATCTTGGAGTCGGTGTTAGTGTTATGCCTCTCTCTTTATATCGTAGACTTGATTTGAATATGTTGACACCTACTGAAATATCTTTGCAATTGGCTGATAAATCTACTGCTATACCTGTCAGTATTTGTGAGGATGTGCCTGTTGTAGTTGCAAACGTTACTATTTTAATGGACTTTGTTATTCTTGATATTCCCGAGGTCCATAGTATGTCTATTATTCTTGGAAGACCCTTTTTGAATACTGCGGGGGCTGTTATTGATTGCACCAAAGGCAATGCCACTTTTCATGTCAATGGTAAAGAGCATATGGTACACTTGCGAGGAAGCAACCTCAAGTTCATAGTATCAACTCTATTGGAAAAATTCCATCGATTATATTTGGAGGTTTTGAATTTCCTCTTCCTACTATCAAGAAGAAATATGATATTCTTATTATTGGGGATGTGCATATCCCCGTTGAGGTAACATAGTGTAATTTGAAATTTCTGCAGTTCCATGTTATTCGGAATGAGTTCGTTAACAAGACTTGATCAACCTTGTTAGTGGATTCCAATTGATGAGCATGAGATGGATGAAACTAGAAGGCACAACTCTCTGTACCGTCCTGTTACTTTCTGTTATTTATATTAAATAAAATAAAAATAGTATTTTTCTGTCTGTTATCTGAATTATCCATGCAATATAAAAATACCCCGAAAATAAAAGTTCTCCAATTGCCCTGAAATTTAAATATGATTTTTTCCGGAATATTTAAGAATATTTGGCACTGAGAACACAATAGGGGGGCATCCACCTGGCCACGAGGGTGGAGGGCGCGCCCTACCCCCCTGGGCGCACCCCTTGCCTCGTGAGCCCACGGTGGCCCTCCTCCACTTATTCCTGTACCCACACACTTCTTCTTCCTTCCACAAACACGAATATCCAGCTCAAGCACGAGTTCTACTTCATTTTGCTGCGATTTTCGATCTCCTTACTCAAAGCACCTCTCACAAAACTGCTTGGGGGATTGTTCCTTGGTATGTTACTCCTCCATTGGTCCAATTAGTGTTTATTCAAGTGCTTTATTCATTGCAAATTTTTGTTGCTTAGGTGACCCTGTTCTTGAGCTTGCATTGCAAAATTTATATGGTCAAAAGTAGTTTTGATGCATGATATAGGCTCTAGGAACTTGTAGGAGTAGTTGCTATCAATATTGTTGAGTTTGGCCACTTTTATTTGAAGTTACTAAAAAATTTAGAATTTTTCAGAAAATAACAAAGAGAATTTAGGGGCTCATCGAGCCGAAGCTCGAAGGAAAAGCAAAATGAAAAAGCAGAGAGGCCCAAATATAATCTGCCTCGCACCGCGAAGGTTCGGCCGTGTGAATGGCCTTCCGATGATTTCTTGAGAGCAACCGGGATTTATGATGATTTTTATGAATTGGCAGAGAATGCAGGCCTCACCGCCTTCCTCCACGACCTACGCGAATAGTATGTCTTACTCACCAATATCTTTGTGCAAAACTTTCATTTCCATGCTAGGAGCTCACCACCTACGGTGGTGTTTTATTTATATGATGAGCATAAGGAGATGTCACCTTATGATTTTTGTTGGGTTTGTTTGATCCCTTTCAATGGCATGTTAGAGGAACCACATCGCGGCGATGTGGATTGGTTTATTGATACCTTCACTGTAGGGGAAACGAGGAAGGTTTCCGATGCACGAATCACTAGCATACATTTTCCTGTTTTACGCTACTTTGCAATATTTTCTAGTCGTTGCTTAATTGGTCACGGAAACTGTGGAAACCTTAGTGTTCCTGATATTATTATTTTGTTCCACGGTTTATTCAGTGATAACTTTGTTAGTATGGGCAGTATTATTGCTAAACAGTTAAGTCTGAACCGTACAAAGGGCCCCATCTTTGGAGGCATCTATGCTTCACGCCTAGCTGCACATTTTAACATACCTATTAGGCATTATGAGAAGGAAGAAAAATTGTTGCCCACTGTTTATTTAGATTATAAGAGTATGGTGTCACACGATGTTATTGTTAAGAATTGGGAAGGGGAACTTAAATACAAATTGTTCTTTCATAAACATCATCCTGAGACTATTACCCTGCCTGCTCCTTCCTTGTTTGATTTATCTACATGCCAGTACCTTGTTCCGTTAGAGGCTATTCATGCCTACCGAAACCCTACATCAGCCACAGAGCCAGAGTTGGAACCACAAGTTGATCCTCCACGACAGTCTAATTACCATTGGGATCCGGAGATGATTGCCAACCAGTGCCAATCAGAGTCTTCGTCTTTGCAGTATGACCCCAACTATTATTATGGATATCCGCCAGGCCAACCATGGCCATAGACCAACTTAGGCCAAAAGCCTAAGCTTGGGGGAGTACCTATTTCTCACCGACATTATATTCATGTTCACACACTCATTGCTAGATGTTGGTGCTTATACTTTTTCATTCTATCATCCATGCTAGTTTATTTTCCTTTTTATGCTTTCTTCTTGTGTGCTCAATAAAACCTTAAGAAAAACAAAAAAAAATTAGTTGTAGCTTTCAATTAGTTTACTTTCCATGCTTGTAGTAGTAATTAAAAAGAAAACCCAAAAAGATATCATGTTCTTCTTTTTGCTTGTTTGGAGCTTTCCTATGTAAATAGTTTTAATTCTTTTATCTTCCTTGGGGATCGATAGGAGAAGACCATGATTAAATTGTTGAAGTGGCTCTTATATGCATTATTGTTGATCTGACAAAAGAGCCCATATTGCCTTGTCTTCTCCAGTTTATTGAATGCTTGCAGATTCCAGCTTAGTCCAATGCACGTGCACTCTTATTATTATTCACATCGTTCGGTCGTGCAAGTGAATGGCAATTATGACGATATATGTTGGACTGATTGAGATGAGAAAAGTTGGTATGAACTCGACCTCTCTTGTTTTTGTAAATATGATTAGTACATCGTTCCTGATTCAGCCTATTATGAATAAACATGTTTGCAATGACAACTAGAGATCATAGTTTCTTGTGCCATGCTTGATTAGCTAGGAGCTTATAATGGTTTACCTTGCGTGCCAACATGCTATTAAAATGGTTGTGATGTGGTATGATAGGGTGGTATACTCCTCTGAATGATTTAAGTGACTTGACTTGGCACATGTTTACGCATGTAGTTGAAACAAAATCAACATAGCCTTCACGATATTTATGTTCATGGTGGATTATATCCTACTCATGCTTGCATTCGGTGTTGATTAATTTTAATGCATGTTCATGACTGTTGTCGCTCTCTAGCTGGTCGCTCCACAGTCTTTTGCTAGCCTTCACCTGTACTAAGCAGGAATACTGCTTGTGCATCCAACTCCATAAACCCCAAAGTTATTCCATATGAGTCCACCATACCTACCTATATACGGTATCTACCTGCCGTTCCAAGTAAATTTGTATGTGCCAAACTCTAAACCTTTAAATAAGTATCCTGTTTTGTATGCTCGAATAGCTCATGTATCAACTAGGGTTGTCCGTATCTTCCATGTTAGGCGGATTATTCTCAAGAGGAGTGGACTCCGCTCCTCACTCACGAGAAAATGGCTGGTCACCGGGATGCCCAGTCCCATGCTTTATGAAAATCAAATCAAAATAATTGCAAACTGAACTCCCCCTGGGACTCTTGTTAGTTGGAGGCACTCGTTGTTTCGAGCAAGCCATGGATTGATGTTTGTTGGTGGAGGGGGAGTATAAGCTTTACCATTCTGTCTGGGAACCGCCTATAATGTGTACAACATGGAAGATATCGCCATCTCTCGGTTGTTATGTTGACAATGAAAGTATACCGCTCAAAATATCATTCATCTCTATTTCAAAACCGAGATTTGGCACATCTACAAATCCCTGCTTCCCTCTGCGAAGGGCCTATCTATTTACTTTCATGTTGAGTCATCATCCTCTTATTAAAAAGCACCGGTTGGAGAGCACCACTATCATTTGCATTCATTACTGTTAGTTTACATTGAGTATGACTTGACTAGATCTCTTTTACCATGAATTACAATGTCTAGTCAGTCCTTGATCTTTAAAGGTGCTCTGCATTTATGTTTTGTGGTCTCAAAAAGGGCTAGCGAGATACCATCTTGTTATATCATATTATCATTGTTTTGAGAAAGGGTTGTCATCCGAGATTTATTATTATTGCTCGCTAGTTGATTACGCCGTTGATATGAATAAACATAAGACCTATGCGTTATTGTGAATATGGTTAGTTTATAATGTTTGCTGAAAACTTGAATGCTGGCTTTACATATTTACAACAACAAGAGCAAACAGAGTTTGTAAAAGTTTTTCTTTATCACTTTCAGTTTATCAACTGAATTGCTTGAGGACAAGCAAAGGTTTAAGCTTGGGGGAGTTGATACGTCTCCATCGTATCTACTTTTCCAAACACTTTTGCCCTTGTTTTGGACTCTAACTTGCATGATTTGAATGGAACTAACCCGGACTGACGCTGTTTTCAGCAGAATTGCCATGGTGTTATTTATGTGCAGAAACAAAAGTTCTCGGAATGACCTGAAACTTCACGGAACGTCCATTTGGAAATAATAAAAAATCCTTGCAAAAGATAAAGACCAGGGGGCCCACACCCTAGCCACAAGGGTGGGGGCGCGCCTGCCCCCCTAGGGCGCACCTGCCCCCTACCTCATGGGCCCCCTGGAGCTCCTACGACCTCTAATCCAACTCTATATATTTGCTTTCGGGGAGAAAAAAATCAGGGAGAATGATTCATCACGTTTCATGATACGGAGCCGTCGCCAAGCCCTAAAACCTCTCAGGAGGGCTGATCTGGAGTCTGTTCGGGCCTCCGGAGAGGGGAATCCGTCGCCATCGTCATCATCAAACTTCCTCCATCACCAATTTCATGATGCTCACCGCCGTGCATGAGTAATTCCATTGTAGGCTTGCTGGACGGTGATGGGTTTGATGGGATTTATCATGTAATCGAGTTAGTTTTGTTAGGGTTTGATCCCTAGTATCCACTATGTTCTGAGATTGATGTTGCTATGACTTTGCTATGCTTAATGCTTATCACTAGGGCCCGAGTGCCATGATTTCAGATCTGAACCTATTATGTTTTCATCAATATATGAGAGTTCTTGATCCTATCTTGCAAGTCTATAGTCACCTATTATGCATTATGATCCATTAACCCCGAAGTGACAATAATCGGGATACTTACCAGTGATGACCTTAGTTTGAGGAGTTCATGTATTCACTATGTGTTAATGCTTTAGTACAGTACTCTATTAAAAGGAGGCCTTAATATCCCTTAGTTTCCACTAGGACCCCGCTGCCACGGGAGGGTAGGACAAAAGATGCCATGCAAGTTCTTTTCCATAAGCACGTATGACTATATTCGGAATACATGCCTACATTACATTGATGAATTGGAGCTAGTTCTGTCTCACCCTAGGTTATGACTATTACATGATGAGCCGCATCTGGCATAATTCTCTATCACCGATCCATTGCCTACGAGCTTTCCATATACTGTTCTTCGCTTATTTACTCTTCCGTTGCTATTGCTATCATCACTACAAAATACCAAAAACATTACTTTTGCTATCATTACCTTTTGCTACCGTTACCATTACTATCATATTACTTTGCTACTAAATACTTTGTTGCAGATAGTAAGTTATCCAGGTGTAGTTGAATTGACAACTCAACTACTAATACTTCAGAATATTCTTTGGCTCCCCTTGTGTCGAATCAATAAATTTGGGTTGAATACGCTACCCTCGAAAACTGCTGTGATCCCCTATACTTGTGGGTTATCAGAGATCCATATGACGTAAGCCTTTTTGCGATGTGTTTGTTGGGATCCAATGAACTTTGAGTTTATGATCAGATCTATGTTTTGATCCATGAAAGTTATTTGAGTCTTCTTTGATCTCTTATATACATGATTGATTATAGCCTTGTATTTCTTCTCTGATATTTGGTTTTTGTTTGGCCAACTTGATCTATTTATCTTGCAATGGGAAGAGATGCTTTGTGATGGGTTCGATCATACAGTGCTTGATCCTAGTGAGAGAAGGGGAAACGACATGTATGTACTTTTGCTATTAAGGATAACAAGATGGGGTATATTTCTACATAAACAGATCTTGTCTACATCATGGCATCGTTCTGATTGCATTAATCCATTTTTCCGAACATAATACACTAGATGCATGCTGGATAGCTGTCGATGTGTAGAGTAATAGTAGTAGATGCACGCAGGACTCGGTCTACTAATCTTGGATACGATGCCTATATAATGATCATTGCCTGGATATCGTCATAATTATTTGAAGTTCTATCAATTGCCCACCAATACTTGTTTTCCCACTGTTTGCTATTTTTCTCGAGAGAGAGGCCACTAGTGAAACCTAGGGCCCAGGGTCTCTTTTCATCATATTTGCCTTTGCAATTTTATTTTCCCTTGATTTTATTTTCAGATCTACTAAACCAAAAATACAAAAATACCTTGTGGCACTTCATTTACTTTGCGATCTATTTACCCTATCTATCACAACTTTATCATGACTTCTCGCCAATTCGAGGCATCGTTACCCGAAATGTATTGACAACCACTTTAACACGTCGGGTTGCGAGTATTTGTTATTTGTGTTCAAGGGTTGTTTACATTGTGTTGCTTGGTTCTCCTACTGGTTCGATAACCTTGGTCTCCTCACTAATGAAAATACCTACCACCGATGTGCTGCATCATCCTTTCCTCTTTGGGGAAATGCCGACGTAGTTCAGGCAGGCATCAAAAGGAATTTCTGGCGCCCTTGCCGGGGAGGATCTTCAACATCAACCAGGTTCCTAGTCACAAATATCATCTCCTCACAATTTTCATTATTTTCCATTTGCCTCTTGTTTTCCTCTCCCCCACTTCACAAAAAGTTGTTGTTTTATTCGCTGTGACGCCTGGATAATTAAGCTACAGTAATTCTCTGCTAATTATGCCATGTCACTTCGATTACTGTCGCTAATCTCGTGTTAGTTCAGAACCGATTCAAATTCAAATTCAAATTCAAGCAAACAATAAAAAAATTTAAATATTAAAAGTAAAATGTTCGGAGTTAACCAAATATTACATAGGTAATTATGATGGGGAAGCCACACCTTTGTAAAATGTTTAATTACTATAAGATGGACAAAATATCCGTAAAACAATTATTTAAATACCTTCTGTAATAAAAAAAATGTCAAACTAATTTATTTGAGGACTAGACTTTTTGTTACTATGGACTAAGTTGAAATACGAATTTAGATGCTACGTGTATGTTTTACTAAAACTAAAATTAATGCAAAAGGTATGCATTACTACTCCCTATCCCCCACGGTTTCTGGGTCGTGTGGGAAGGACCCCCCGCCATCGCCCACACTCACTTGGCGATGGTTCAAAATGCCATCGCGGAAAGGGGTTAAAAACCATTTATATAATAGTTCGTTGTACCGGTGGAAGCATATTATTGAGAGTCTGCTTCTTTCTATACAATGTTTGTTGCCCACTAATGATGAATCACAGGGCCGAAAGAAATGCAATTCTGTGATGTCTCTCTATATGTGGCCACATGCATTTGTAAAATCAAGTGGGAACATGATATCCCACAAGTGTAGGTGATCGTTTGTAGCCTTTTTCGATAAATATGAGTGTCAAACTCAACGAGGAGCTCAACCTAGAACAAATATTCCCTCAAGTTCTATCGACCACCAGTACAACTCTACGCACACTTAACATTTGCTTTACCTAGAACAAGAATAAAACTAGAAGTACTTTGTGGGATAGGTTCGCAAGATAACGAAGAACGTGAAAATAAAAGTTAGGTGATGTTCTAATCAAAGTACAATTTAATATAGCGAGTATGGAATAGTGGTGGTAGGATTTGCAGAATTTCCCCTAAGCAATTGACTAAATTACTAGACTGATAGCAAGTTTTTATGTGGGAGAGGCCATTATTAGCATGTCATCCCTTACTTGGAACTATGTGCACTTATGATTGGAACTATTAGAAAGCATCCTCAACTACTAACGTTCATTAAGGTAAAACCCTACCATAACATTAAGATATATGTATAGGTCTCCCTTCAATCTCATATGCATCGATTTCTATGTTTAGGAAGAAGCTTTTGTCACCCTTGCCCTCCAATGCATAGTCCTATCAACATACTACTAAAGCTATGGTGGCATCCACACACGTGATCATATGATGGGCACCAAAGGACAGCAACATAACCACAAGCAATTTAAACCAATCCTAGAAATTCATCAACTAGTGATGGGACAACAAAAATCTACTCAAGCATGATAGGATGGCAACACATCATTGGATAATAATATGAAGCATAAATGATAGAGGCAAAGGTGACCCGTCTTTCGATGAGATGGTGTCTATCATTTTTTCTGGAGTAGACTTTGACGATCTGACTACGTACATGCGAGGATGTCGTGCCTTAGAAATCGCTAAATCAACTCCGAGAGGATATTGACCACGTCGTAGCATGATCAACCTGCCACGACAGTCTTTTTCCTGCACGCAAATTAAGAACAAGCGAGAAACTAAAGTTGCAATCTGGATATTGCAAATATAAGAGGAAAGCTTTATTGATCAAGGTGGGGTTCTGTGACGTCTTTGTCTGGTCGTTGAACACAAACGAAGTACACGAAGTTGTAGCTATGGCAAACTTTAATCTAAACAAAACCCAAAGTCTAAACAACGCCCTAAGGGCTATATATATAGAGGATTAGGGAGAATTTCATGATCCCCTGGGGGAGGGGTCCGAAACCAACCCTTACTCTGTTTCCCCATAGATACGGACTCTAAAAACAGCCTATACTGAAGTATTTCGAAATTACATGGGCCAGGCCCAATAATAAGGTGACGCAGCACATATAATAGCCTCCGGACAAAATTTATGAAGTAGTATCTTGTATATTTCATCCAAACCTTAATGCACTCATTATGATGGCTTCAGAGTCCTGAAATCATCACTTGAGACTCCGTTCTTATTCCCCTTGTGCATGCCATCATCTCCATGCCTGATCTTGCTCCAATGTTCATCCATCCTGTCCAAGCTAGGCCCTTCATTTGTAAGCAAAACAAACGTATCCAATTTAGGCAACATCATATTCTCATGAACATTAGAATCATTACAAAGAAACGGAAGTACCTAGTAATTTAATTGGTGTGTGCGAGTTCTAGTAATTGGTCCATTATGTATAGCAGTAGGGGATGTGGGTGTAACAATGGTATGGATGTCCCCATCAGCCTCCCCTTCTTGAAACGAACTCGTCCCCGACGGAAGCTCATCTTCCTCACCCAAATAAGGCTTCAAAATTGCAATGTTAAAATTGGGACTAACCCCAAAATATGCAGGTAGCTCAAGTTTATATGCATTATCATTTATTTTCTCTAGCACCTTAAAAGGACCATTAGCACGTGGCATTAGTTTTGACTTGTGCAAATCACTAAACCTATCCTTATGCGAATGTAACCAAACAAGATGTCCAGGTGCAAAGACACCATGTTTTCTACCCTTATCTCCAACAACTGTATATTTAGCATTCATGCGCTCAATATATTCCTTTGCTAATTCATGCATTTTTAATATCAATTCAACACATTTTTTAGCATCAAAATTAACTTCCTCTCAAGATGGAAGAGGAAATAAATAATTGGGTGCATGAGGTAAGAGACCATACACAATTTCAAAAGGGCACATCTTCGTAGTAGAATCCAGTGAACGATTATAAGAAAATTCAATATGAGGCAAGCATTCTTCCCACATTTTCTTGTTATTCTTCAAAACAACCCTAAGCATAGTAGACAATGTTCTATTGACTACTCCAGTTTGTCCATCAGTTTGGGGGTGACATGTAGTACTAAAAAGTAGTTTAGTGCCCAACTTAGCCCATAAGCATCTCCAAAAGTGGCTAAGAAACATAGTTCACAATCTGAAACAATAGTATTTGGCACATCATGCAAGCGAATAATTTCACAAAAGAACAAATCATCAACATTAGCAGTAGCATCGCTTTTATAACATGGTATAAAGTGTGCCATTTTTGAAAATCTATCCATGACATCAAATATGCTATCCCTCCCCTTCTTTGTTCGAGGTAAAACCAAAACAATGTCCATAGATATATCTTCCCAAGGAACACTTGGTACAGGAAAAGGCATATATAGACCATGAGGATTGAGTCGTGACTTAGCTTTTTGACATGTAGTGCAGCGAGTAACAAAATACTCAACATCCCATCTCATCTTTGGCCTAAAGAAATGTGTAGCAAGTACGTCCCCCGTCTTCTTCACGCCAAAGTGTCCCATTAATCCTCCTCCATGCGCCCCCTACAACAACAAAAGACGAATGGAGCTAGCTGGAATGTGTAGCTTGTTAGCACGAAACACAAATCTATCATTAACGATGAACATGTTCTAAGTTCTCCCTTCTTTACAATTCTGCAATACATCTTTAAATTCAGCATCATACACATATTGATCATTGATGGTCTCCAAACCAGATATTTTAAAGTCAAGTTGTGAAAGCATAGTATGGCGACGAAACAAAGCATCAGCAATAACATTTTATTTACCCTTCTTGGGTTTTATGACATAAGGGAAAGTCTCAATGAATTCAACCCATTTAGCATGTCCATGTTTCAGTTTTGCTTGACTTTTAATATGATTCAAAGATTCATGATCAGAATGTATAACTAATTCTTTGGGTCATAAATAATGTTGCCATGTTTCTAAAGTCTGAAAAAGAGCATATAGTTCTTTGTCATAAGTAGAATAGTTCACACTAGGCCCACTCAATTGTTAAGAAAAGTATGCAGTACTTTTGCCATCTTCTAATGACACACCTCCTAATCCAATTCCACAAGCATCACATTCAAGCTCAAAAGTCTTATTAAAATCCAGAAGTTGGAGTAATGGAGCATGTTTAACTTATCTTTCAATACTATGAAGGCTTCTTCCTGTGTGGTACCCCAAACAAAAGGCACATCCTTCTTTGTAAGCTCAATGAGAGGTGTGGCAATGGTGCTAAAATCTCTCACAAAATGCCTATAGAATCTAGCGAGGCCAAGAAAACTCCTCACGTGTGTGACAGTTTTGGATTGCGACCAACTCTCAATAGCTTCAATCATGGCTTTATCAACTTCAATTCCCTGTGGAGTAACAACATAGCCAAGAAAAGATACTCGGTCGGTGCAAAAGGTACACTTCCCAAGGTTGCCAAACAAACCTGCATCACATAGCGCAATAAAAATAGCACGTAAATGTTCCAAATGTTCCTCCAGATATCTGCTATAAATCAGTATATCATTAAAATAGACTACCACAGATCATCCAATGAAAGCACGTAAAACTTCAGTCATTAATCTCATGAAAGAACTAGGTGGATTAGTTAACCCAAAAGGCATGACTAACCACTCATATAATCCAAACTTAGTTTTAAATGTGTTTTCCATTCATCTCCCAATTTCATACAAATTTGATGGTATGCACTACGCAAATCAACTTTGGAGAATATTGTAGAGCCAGTCAATTTATCAAGCATACCATCTACCCTTGGAATAGGATCACGATAACGAATAGTAATATTGTTAATGGCTCTACAATGAACACACATACGCGATGTACCATCCTTTTTGGGAACAAGTATAATAGGAACATCACAAAGACTAAGATATTCACGTATATAACCTTTGTCGAGCAGCTCCCGTACTTGACGCATAACCTCCTTCATCTGCTCTAGATTGGTACGGTATGGTGCACGGTTGGGTAGCGATGCAACAGAAATAAAATCAATTTTTTTCTCAATCCCTCGAATAGGTGGTAATCACAGTGGCACGTCTTGTGGAAAGACGTCAGCGAACTCCTGCAAAATGTGTGAATAGAGATTTGTCTTCAACGACCAGACAAAGACGTCATAGAACCCCACTTGTAGCGACCCGACCTCAGACGGTCAAGTCTCTGTGTATCTATGCCATCCCTGGATCAGTATGTTGGCACACACAGTACATTAATGTATATATCAAAGTGCAATCACATGTATAAATAACGTAAAACTGATATATACCTCATAATTCTCAGCAGAAACAAACAAATGGGTGTGGAGTCCCATCAACGCCATCGGCAGGTTGAGTGTAGACCGTAACCCAATCAACAAAACTCACTCGTCATATAAAATCCTTCAACATGATACGTTGCAGCCGTGTAGGTCAGTACATTGAATATACCGGCAAGATCACTGTAAGAAAAACAGATGATAAACTATACTACATGCAATATGGCTTTGTGGCTCTGGGTCTGTGTATTTTTGCATAAAAGCTGGTTTTATTTTTCCCTACATCAAAGGAATATTAGGAGTCTGTACTACAAAATTTCCTATCATGACATGGTTCCGCCAACCGATGTCCCATCACCCAAATCATTGTAAGTTTGCCACAATTAAATTATCAGTCTGGTATTGAGAGTTTGGAGATAGATCCAAGTCCAGATGCTCAAATTGTCCGTAATCGGGTACACGGCTAAATGTATAGGTTTAAACCCTCTGTAGAGGTTTGTACACTTTACTGACAAGATTTGATCCCTCTTTTACATTCTCGCACTTCAGGGTGTTTGACAACAAGACGACTGAAACATGGTCTTCTGAAGAGTTCCCCTGACCACTGTCTGGTGCTCATCCAATCCTACCGTAGTTCTACATATGCTAGCACCGTCCCAGCCAGAGTCACAACTAAGGTCAACCAATCCAGTGCCCATAGTGACTTGCGGTTGCATAGGTAAGCTTTCGGGCATGAAGTATTCTTCCGTATCTTTGACTCTGGGTGAAGCTTTCCGCAAGATGTCATGGCGCTTCTCCATGCATCCCGACCATCCACTGGTTGCCCATCAACCATCCTTCACCCAGTAGTGTGTATTGAATTCTTGTCTCGAGTCTCGAAAGCTTGAAGTCTTGAAGTCCTGAAGATGCAGTCCTTGTCGATGCCATCATGAATTTGTCTTCATTGACGTAGAGTCCTCCATTCTCACACCAGTCCTGAGCATTCATACCAACCCCGTCTACTATAGTGTAGCATTTAAACTACATAACGTCCCGGGCTTGATAATAGGGAGATGGGTTTCTACCTCATGCAATCTACTCAACTAAAGGTTCAATAACAGTATTGGAGGGATTGTTGAAAGGGTGCTACTACATGCAAATAAAACATAGGTATGAAAAACATGATCAAAGTGAACTTGACTGGTATTACTTGATGAAGATAATAACGCTCTCGGAATCTTTGATAAACTATTCGTCACCCCGAGAAAATATCTATAGTCAAACATTATACTCACATAAGCAATAATCCTAGCAAACAATACTAGCAATCAAAATAACAATCAAAAAGCAATAAATAAAACAATAATGAAGTCAAAGAAAACCAAATAGAATTTGAAAGAAAACTTCAAGAAAACAACGGAGAAACCAACTCACACAATAACAGTCTATACTGTCCTAGCAATACTAAATTACTCTAATAGCTTTTATGCAGCAAAGAAAATATAATTCTATTGCAACAACAGAAAATAATTTACTAAATTGATAACTAGCAAAAATAACTAATATAAAAACTACTATAACTATCTAGTTAACACTAGAAAAACTATAACAACTAACAAAGCACTAAGACAACAATAGACAATACTAAAATAACTATGAAAACTAATTTACTTCTGAATATAGAATAAATAACAATATATATTGAAGTGGCAAAAAGAATTACTTTAAAACTAATAAAACTATTTTTGTTAACTATCACTATGACTTAAACAAACAAATACTAAAACAGTAGCTACACACTAATAAATAACTACAAAAACATATCTACCATAATCTAACAGAAAAATATGACAACATGTAAAAATTTACAAAAAGAATTAACTAAAAATAATTAAAAACACTAATTATATGACTAAAACAACTGAATAAGCAAAACAGTACTATTTTCGCAATAAACCTAATTCAAAATAAACTAAAAATAAACCACTATATGCTACTGGATAGACAAAACAATAACAAAGCAATACCAAAAAGAATCAATCAAAAAATCTATTCTAGAATTCAGACTAGAGCCAAAACAGTGTTTGAAGCTTATTTGAAATAAACCAGATTTAAACTACTCAAATTCAAAATTTCAAGTCACTAACAGAAACTTCACAAAAAATTTGACACGGTGAAATTGGAATCACTCAAAACATTAAGTAGTCTAAAAGATACAAGCAATCTAAGATTGAAACATTTTCTGTTTTTAAAACAGAAACGGAAATAAGTTTAAAAAAACACCGAGGCACTAGCTACGTAGCGGGCTGTAACTGGGCCTACGGGGTGTGCATTCTGTAACTAAGCTACGCTCGGCCGTGTTATCACTAAAACGTAGATGTCTGTTTAATAAAATAAGCTGGCGAACCGGTCTAAACCGACGTAAACGGACTAATAGAACCGATCTACTAAAACCGATCCGACCGATCTAAACAAAAACCTATCTAAAAAACCAAATCATTTTTTTATTAACTGAACGAACAGAGCTCGTAAGTACAGAGAAGAATCAACGTACGTTGGGGCGATGGGGCGACTCGGCTCCGGTGGTTCCGGTGGTCGGGGGCAATGGCGGAGGTGTCGAGTAGATGCGATGGCGAGTCGCGGTTCCAGGGTAGCGACGGAGTAACTTGGGAACGTCGGATAGCTACAGGGCGAGGTGACGAAACTCGGTGCTCTGGGTGCTCCGGCGAAGACAACGAGTTTGGTATGGCCTCCGTAGATGGAGAGGGGATGCAAGACCTTGTCAAAACGAAACTAGGGATCGAGAGTCGTCGAAACACAAAAGAAGAAGACTCGGGATGACTCACCGGAGTGGGTAAATGGTGATGAACTGTAGCGTCTTCGGCCAAATTTGAACGACGAGTACGAGCAATAGGGGTGGACTTGGCGAGGGGTTTCGAAAGGAATCGGTCTAAAGGGGTCGTGCCTATTTATAGGACATATTTCTTGGGCGAGGGAAGGCTACAGATAGGGTTTGCACGAAGATTGCACGCGGCGGCTGCGTGTACGTGTACGTGTACGTGTAGATTTCTGTTCCGATACGTGTATTGGGGAACAAGAAGGTACGCGGCGCCCAGTCATCAGGAGAGAAAGTCAATGAGGGAGGAGATCCAGGCGGGCGTAGGGAGGCAGCGGATGGGGGAACGAGCGCTGGGCGCTCGGCCTCCTTTTTTGCATGAGCGCTCATGCATCGCTCGTCTCGCTGGCCGCGGCAGGCCGCACTAGCGCTGGATGGGCCGGCTAGCTGGCCTGCTCACTGGCCTGGCCGCACAGTTTTCTTTTTATATAAAACGCTTTCCTTTTTCTACATAAACAAAAGAAAAATAAACCACAAAAATAAAACTATTATATAGGCATATAATATATTGGAAAAAAATCAAAAAAAGATTTCCTAAAACATGAACATATTTCCAGATGCAAATAAAATTCACAAAAAGTCACAAAAATTCAAACATTGTTGTTGTTGCAATAAAACCCAATAAAATTATTATTTTTAAATACCAAAATGATTTAAAATTTTATTTTCTCCTAATTTTACATTGAAGGGAATCATTTTACCCTTATTTCTACTTATTTATTTTTAAGAGAAAAATAACCAAATAACTCCAAATTGAAAGGGGTTTCAAAACACCTTCAAAGCGACTTTCAATTTTACTCTTTTAAACTTCCAACTCATATTTCATATAATTTTAGGAGGTTATTTTATATTCTCTCATGAAAATCATTGAGTTGCATAAAGTTTCTTAATTTGAAATATTTAAATGGAAGAAGTCATATCATCTTCACTCTAGGGTTTTTGTGATGAAATGAATTTGAATTGATGGAGATCAAAGTTCAAAGATGAAAGTTTGGGAAAGTCATTTCATTCCCTCTCATTCAACTTTCTAAAAGTTTCAAATTCCACTCAATTTCACACAATCAGTCACACAACAGTCAAACAAACAATCATAAATATTTATTTAATATAACATTGTCAGGACCCCAATTCCAAGTCACATCGATCTAGCTGGTAACACCTCATATCACTTTGCGGCCTCACGCACGGTATTCCCACGGGTGTCGCCTTAACATGGACCAGGACTGTTTGCGCCTTTTGGCTCACGTATATGATAGTGTAGCTAACATCCATATGACAGAGAAGCCGTGGCGACATGGCTAGTCGTGAACCCAAAGCGGCACTAACCCATGGGGACAGGCATACATGAATCAACTTCGAGCATGTCAGTTAGCAGCGTGTGAATCCGGGCTATAGCACTAGGCCAACAGGACTCCGGTAACCCGGGCTGTAGCAGGCTAGGCAGGACTCCGGATGTCACCGCGTGACATTTCCCCGAAGGGACAGACATAGGAATGAAGTGAAACACATGCCGGCCAGTCAAGTGTTCTGAGCAGTAGTGCTGGGCTAGCAGGACTCTGGTGAACTGGGCTGTAGCATACTACTATGGCTCATGGAAGCACAAGACTACATTTCCCCATAAGAGAGGCTACCAAGAATAAACAACTAGGTTGTCGGATCCCACACATACCAAGCATTTCAATCATACACACAATATGCTCGATATGAGCAAATACAACATGGCATCACAACATAACTCTACGACTCAAAGTATCTATTCATTAGGCTCCGAGGAGCAAGATATTACAAACATGGGTCTCATGATCCAACATTCAGAGCATACAAGTCAAACACTTGCAGAAGCTTAACATGTCCGAGTACAGACATCTACAAATGAAAAAGGCTGAGAAGCCTGACTATCTACCAGATCCTGCCGAGGACACATGATCGTAGCTGAGGTATCAAGCTAAACGTCGAAGTCCACACGGAACTACTAGCGAGACTGACGTCTCTCTGCAAAACATAAAATAGCAAACGTGAGTACAAATGTACCCAGGAAGACTTACATCAGAACTAGCTACATATGCATCAGTATCAACAAAAGGGGGTGGTGGAGTTTGACTGCAGCAAGCCAGCTTTGACTTAGTGGCTAACCTAAACTACGACTGCAAGCAACTCTTTTGAGGTGGTGCACACGAGTCCACATATTCACCATTTAATACACCACTATGGATCCGCTCCCGTGTCCCTACGAGAACGCCATCCATAGCACTCACGCTTATCTTGCGCATTTTAGAGTATCCACTTTCACTTGTCTATGAACTGTTATAGGCAACCCAGAAGTCCTTTACCACGGACGCGGCTATTCAAATAGTTTTATACCCTACAGGGGTGTACTTTGTCACACATGTTTCCATCACTTACCGTCTGCACACGACATGTGCTCGGCAGACTTCAAGCGAAAGCCGACGTGGGTGTAGACCACGACCTGACTAACCCCATAAGTCTCTAGTCCAGGTTTATCGCCTATTCGGGTTCCATCCGCGAGGAGATCGGGCCGAGTTTCCCTCACAGCCCCAAACGATGTGTGCAGGGTTCCCGAGACACCAAACGGGCGCCCGGTACACCATGCCATGGTGTATCTACCGCATCATAGCCCACCCCTAGGGTCAGCGCTATGCACGGCTGCCAACACATATCCTACAAACACCAGAAACTAGTTGCAACTCCTGGACAGAGGACAAGGGCAGTTAATAAGTAAAGAGGGTCCATTCGTTTCGGGCCCAATGCGTGGTAGTAGCTGGTCATGGATCACAAACACAGAACTTAGTTCCTAAGGAAGGTTTCAATGAGACAACCCACCATGTACTCCTACATGGCTTCTCACCACTACCTTTACCAAATCGTGTTCACACACTTAGCTCACACACAGTAGGACATGTTCATCACTGTTCCAATTCATCCCCGATGAATCAGACCTGACTCAACTCTAAGTAGTAGCAGGCATGACAAACAAGCATGAATGAGTAGGAAAATCAGGGCTCAGACAACTCCTACTCATGCTAGTGGGTTTCATCTATTTACTGTGGCAATGATAGGTCATGCAGAGGATAAGGGGTTTAACTACCGCAGCAAGTAACAGTTGAATCATTGTTGTCGTAATGCAGTAAAAGAGAGCAGGAGTGAGAGAGTGGGATTGTATCGAAATGAACGAGGGGGTTTTGCTTCCTGGTGTCATCAAACTCATTGTCGGAACCACGTCTATCGAGAGGGGATAAATACCAGCAAACAAAGAGGAACACAATCAATGCAATGCAACAATTATGATGCATGATAATGTCATGGCAATATGCTGTTGATTGAGCTAATGCAACTAGCAATCATATTAAATGAAGTGGGTTTGAACCAAAGGTTCAAATTCAAACTCCATATGTGCTTATTTACATGTCAATTATGCAAATTGCCTTGTACAGCAACTGTAGGTTGTTCAAACATGCATGCAAATGCCATAAACAGATTCCTTGAATTTTTCTGATAATTTTTCATATATAATTATTTCATTCTGAGTTATAGATTATTTTCTATGATTTTTAGAAGTTTTGAACATTTTCTGGAATTTCCCGATTATTAATAAATCCAGAAAATGTATTACTGCGTCAGCATCAGGTCATGCTGACGTCCGCAGGTCAACAGGGTTGGTCCGGGTCAAACCTGACCAGTGGGGTCCACTGGTCAGTGACCAAGTCCTGCCTAGGTCACAAACAGGTGGGGCGAGTCAATGGCCACGTCAGCGAGGTCAACGCTGACGCGTGGGGCCTAGTAGTTAGTGAGAGAGGGGGTTAGTTAGCCCCGTCATTAGCAGTTAACGATGTTGCCACATCGGCTCACCGGCGACCATTTGCCGCGGTGGACGTGCGTCGGGAAAGCGCTAGGGGCCGCGGTTTGTCGTGCAGAAAGCATTGGGGAGAAGCCCTTTCTCGGGCGCATCCAATGGGCCAGACAGGGGGTCGCAGGTCGGCCGGAATCTCGCGGGCGAAGAGCTTTGGCGGCGGCGTAGCTATGGGTTTGCACGGGCACGGCATGGTGGAGCACGGGAGCTCAACCAAAGGCATAGACGGCGTCGTGGGGTCACTAGGAGCACGTCTGTGCCACTAGGGCGAGCAAGCGAAGCTCGGGAGCGTGTGGCTCAACGTCCATGGCGGACGGCGGCTCCGGTTACTCGCGTGGCAGTGGCTACGGGACGAAAACGACGACATGGTTAAGGGGCAAAGGACCAGGAGCTCACAGCGATCATGTAGGGAAGGTCGGGGAGCTCGGGGAGGCGCCGGAGCGAGCGGGGCGGCGAGACGGATCTCCGGCGTCCGACGGCGAGGATGAGGATGATGGCGTCGCTTAGGGCACTCGACGGGCGCGTTCTTCGTCTTGGGGCTCCATGGCGTCGAGATGGAGCCTCTGGACAGCACAGAGAAGCGAGCGGGAGGCGATGGCCGCGGTTGCGCTCGTCGGTGGTGACAACAACGCTCGGTGGTTTGCGTGCGAGAGAGCTAGAGGAGGAGAGGAGCTCGGGGAGAGGCTGAGAGGGCCTGGGGGGTGCGTGGCGTTTCCAGGGCGACGTCGGGAAGGCGGCAACAAGCAGGAGGTGGCGAGGCACGATGTCGGCGCTCGCCACCGAGCTGCTTCGTGCGCTGGCATTGGGAGGAAGACAAGCATGCCCCTGGTGGGCTAGGCCAGCCAACTGGGTCGGCTTTGGTGGGCTGCACAGGTAGGTGGCTAGGGTAAGTGTTCTCTCTCTCTTTTCTAAATTGTTTCTGTTTTCTATTTTTCTGCAATTGTTTTGACTTAATTAAAATGCTAAGACATTTCCAAAAATCATGAAACTAATCATGGCTACTGTTTATAATATATCCAACAGCAAAAAATTTAGTTTATGATTATTTGAGCATTTAAAATATTTTATAGCATTTAAATGCCCAAATGCAAATATAATATGATTTAATTCATAGCCCAAATATGTCATGGAAAAATGTGCATCACCTCTGCTTACTGTTTACAACATTTTCCATAAATGATGAACATTTTTGAAAGCCATTTGGATTTACTGAAAATATTTTAGGTGAACCTACTGAATTCCTTTGATGCTAGGGGTTTAGGCAATCCCCATTTCAAGTTTCTTTCAAGATTAAACATGATGGACACATGAGGCTAGCCTAGTGCATTACCAGAAGCTAGGGATGTGATAGCTCACCCCTGCTAAACAAGAATCTCATCCCGAGATTCAAGCATAGGGTAAGATGAAGGGTGAATGCAAACTAACACAATCTTCACGATCCAGGTTGCATCTCATAGGAACTTTGATTCGATCACCATCTTTGTCTCGAAGTCTTGCTCTGGGAACTCCAACTAACATGACAATGAGGAGAAAGGAAAACCCCTGGAAGAATCAATCTTTCGAAAATCGAGCAACTGATGCTCAACTCACAGAATGAGACATTGAAACATCTCTTGAGCTGAGACATGAAACATACATCTAGAGGAATGGAGTGTAACAGATGACGAAGGTTCACTGTGTAGACAACAATTCCACACTTAAGAGGGTGGTGAATGGTTGTCAACGTAGCGAGGAGTTGAGTTGCCATAAATACCACATGGAGACATCTTAAGGAAGGTGACTCGCAGAAATATTCCCTTAAGTGGCAAAAAGAATTACTTTTGATTCATAGATCATTGAAACTCTTCATACCAGCTTAAGGCAATTTACAATTGATCGTTTGAAAGAGCTCGAAGAAATGGCATACTCAGACTAGGATGGATGATGCGGACTGCCTTGTTCAAGACAAAGCAATGGATGATTTTTGCTTATCACTGGAAATGGATGGGACCCATGACAGGACCACTTTTGAAGATGGTCCTGGACAACAACTGCTGAGAAGGACATCCCATGGAAAATTGACATGATGGGTTGCAAGCTGGGAACAAAATGCAAATGTTGGGAATGTTCCAACCATCATATCTGCCTGAGACTCGGATCTGGTTAGAAGCAGGATACTTCAGACTCACATGTCTGAAAAGAAAAGTTGCAACACAAATCGACGAGATAACATTGCGAGACTCTCGGGAGAAGAACTATGATAGCAAGCTCCAAAACATGAGCTGGTTCTGCTACACTCCTGTGAACACACTGTCCTAGACAAGCATGACCACATGGTAGTCTTATAATAAAACACTACCGAGTTATGGGTGGGCACCAACATCGAGGATAACGAAATCCTGTACAAATCCATCTGGTACCTTCAAGACTAGCACTTAGAACTTATTATCCTTGAACAAGTCAATCAGTGGCTTGGCGTGCTAGGAACACATATGGAGTGGAGGTAATAAATCTACCAAACCATAGAATACTTCGCATGTATGCATGACTGATTTGGGATGATTCCAAGGGAAACAAAACAAACCTTTCTCCAATTCATGGCGGCAACTTACACCTAATGCATGTGAACTTGGAGAAAGTCACTTCTTTCATCCAAGCATGAGCTTCATGAACGGAACACGAAGGCATTGCTTACAAAGTTTCCAACACTAGCTTCATGTTTAACACAAATCATGGTGGAGACAAGATGCTGCTGATGGGCTCAACAACAACTCATCGGAATTTTCCATATCATTGGAATTCCACCATTATGTGAACAATGTGATAGTATTGGTCAAACCAAAAGGATGTAATGATGTATGCTCGAGGAACAACCACGAGTAAGACAACATTATGAATATCGTTGGTTCTAACTTGATTTGACGATAGCCCACACTCAAATCAAGGTTTGGATAAGGCGATAGATTCAAAAACTGATCACGAGGAACAATCAATGAAGATATCATCTCTTGTCAACACACACACACACACACACGCAAGATATCCCCTTTAAAGTGAACTAAGTGGTTTAAGCTTTTATCTTCCAACTCTCCAAGTTGTTGTTTGGTTTAACCAACTAGCTCAGGGGTATCCAACATAGATTGTTGGAGAATGGGTGGTTTGGAGGAAAACCAACATGATCATGAACTCAACACAGCGCTCAGGTGACAACCTGGTAATACTTCCAAGAAGATATTCGGAACATCATGAACCACTGATATGTTACTAACCTCGAGAACAATCTTGCTTTTCAGAGCAAGACGATATGATCAAATAAGCAAGGGGTGGAATAATCCTAACTCATTGATCGAAAAGTGCACCGGAAATAAGGACTAGGTAGCACGATCAATCCTAGAATAGTGTTTCGATAACCAACACGCTAAGAATGATATTAGTGTCCATTAACTACCAAGAAACATGGTTGCTAGGAGTAATTATTTCACACATCATGGTGCACTTGCCGGCATTCCGGTTGCGACAACACGGGACCGAGGAATGAATGATGAAGGTGGGAAGTATCACTGCATCAAGAATTCATAAGAGATGGTGCAATTCCCACGACATTCTTGACATAAAGTGGGTAATACTTCAGGGTAGAACAGAATCAAAAGCTTGATTCCATTTGATCTGCGGAATACAACTACTTTGACCCAATCCTATAAATGGATGAGGTACGAGAGCTTGTTTCTCCTAGTCATTCTGAAATAGAATGGCTTGACGGACCACAAGAATAATAAGCATTGATAAACACGGATGCACAATTACTCCTAACTACCAATTGATAGATGACGGTCGAAATACAAATGAAGAGGAACAACTCAAGGGGACATATATCTTTCTGAGTTGTGGATGCATAGGTTAATATGTCGAACCAAGTTCAACAGGTTTCTTCCAGATAACCCATGCAGAAAGGTAGAATTGGTAGAATCACAATTATGAATGGAGAACTCCTCAGGAGTACTCTAATCATGATATTTTGGTTCAAAGAACTTCCGCCTTAATAGTTCATGGTATTTGGAAGAAAGAAATACCACAGACCTCGAGGACTGTTGCAAGGTTACTAATATCCTAAAGAAACGAGCAAGAACTATCAACATGAGGTAGGTAGGGTGAATCTTGGGTCAAGAACCCAGGAGTAGAATACCTACTACTAAATGGCATCACGAGATGCTTTCGAGAATAATGGCCAGAATCATCACACTGGGGATGCAAAGCATTGCTAGATTACTAAGTGATACTCTAAGACACCTCGGGTCATTATAATAGGTCCAACATATATGTCAAGGCAATAAAGTACCTCAACCCACCGATTAGTGTGGTTAATCTGGCCCAAAGGAACATCGGGAACGGGAAGAAGAATTTCCAAATGCATCAGATAGTTTAGAAACCTGGGATGACTCGGACCGGATAACGGCTGTAAATGCTCAACAAAAAATTTGAGACATTCACAAGGATTTGCATAGTCACTTAACAACATCATATCAAGGTTCTGGTTCAGCTGACAACATAATAAAAGTAGTAGAAACTGAACAGGGCTTGAATCCAACAATCCTATAAGTCTATGGATTAGTAACACGTGATTCAGATAGAAAGATGAGAAGCCTAGTTCTTAATCCCCGTAGAAGAGAAGAGGATGACTCAGATCAGAAGGACATAGGGTAAGAGGAGTAAAAAGGGCATTACGTTCCCTTCCACAATCAATTCCCTTACATAACTAAAGCATTTCTAGACTCAACATCAACCATTTTGGCTTGGTAATCCTACAGGCAGTCAGGCTCTAATACCAACGCTGTCAGGACCCCCATTCCAAGTCACATCGATCTAGCTGGTAACACCTCATATCACTTTGCGGCCTCACGCACGGTATTCCCACGGGTGTCGCCTTACCTTGGCCCGGGACCGTTTGCGCCTTTTGGCTCACGTATATGATAGTGTCGCTAACATCCATATGACAAAGAACCCAGGCCGACATGGCTAGTCGTGAACCCAAAGCGGCACTAACGCATGGGGACAGGCATACATGAATCAACTTCGAGCATGTCGGTCAGCTACGTGTGAATCCGGGCTGTAGCACTGGCTAACAGGACTCCGGTAACCCGGGCTGTAGCAGGCTAGGCAGGACTCCGGATGTCACCGCGTGACATTTCCCCAAAGGGACAGACACACGAACGAAGTGAAACACATGCCGGCCAGTCAAGTGTCCTGAGAAGTAGTGCTGGGCTAGCAGGACTCCGGTGAACCGGGCTGTAGCGGACTACTATGGCTCATGGAAGCACAAGACTACATTTCCCCATAAGAGAGGCTACCAAGGATAAACAACTAGGTTGTCGGATCCCACACATACCAAGCATTTCAATCAGACACACAATATGATCGATATGTGCAAATACAACATGGCATCACAACATAATTGTACGACTCAAAGTATTTATTCATTAGGCTCCGAGGAGCAAGATATTACAAACATGGGTCTCATGGCCCAACATTCAAAGCATACAATTTAAACACATGCGGAAGCTTAACATGTCTGAGTACAGACATCTGCAAATGAAAAAGGCTGAGAAGCCTGACTATCTACCAGATCCTGCCGAGGACACAGGATCGTAGCTGAGGTATCAAGCTAAACGTCGAACTCCGCACGGAACTACTAACGAGACTGACATCTCACTGCAAAACATAAAATATGCAAACGTGAGTACAAATGTACCCAGCAAGACTTACATCGGAACTAGCTACATATGCATCAGTATCAACAAAGGGGGTGGTGGAGTTCGACTGCAGCAAGCCAGCTTTGACTTAGTGGCTAACCTAAACTATGACTACAAGCAACTCTTTTGAGGTGGCGCACACGAGTCCACATATTCACCATTCAATACACCACTATGGATCCGCTACCTTCTCCCAACGAGAACGCCATCCATAGCACTCACGCTTATCTTGCGCATTTTAGAGTATCCACTTTCACTTGTCTATGAACTGTTATAGGCAACCCAGAAGTCCTTTACCGCGAACGCGGCTATTCGAATAGTTTTATACCCTACAGATGTGTACTTCGTCACACATGGTTCCACCACTTAGCGTCTGCACACGACATGTGCTCGGCAAACTTCAAGCGAAAGCCGACTTGGGTGTAGACCAAGACCTGACTAACCGCACAAGTCTCTAGTCCAGGTTTATCGCCTATTCGGGTTCCATCGCGAGGAGATCCGGCCGGAGTTTCGCTCATAGCCCCAAACGATGTGTGCAGGGTTCACGAGACACCAAACGGGCGCCCGGTACACCATGCCACGGTGTATCTACAACATCATAGCCCACCCCTAGGGTCAGCGCTATGCACGACCACCAACACATATCCTACAAACACCAAAAACTAGTTGCAACTCCTGGACAGAGGACAAGGGCGGTTAATAAGTCGAGAGGGTCCATTGGTTTTGGGCCCAATGCATGGTAGTAGCTGTTCATGGATCACAAACACAGAACTCAGTTCCTAAGGACGATTTCAATGAGACAACCCACCATGTACTCCTACATGGCCTCTCACCGCTACCTTTACCAAATCGTGTTCACACACTTAGCTCACACAGTAGGACATGTTCATCACTGTTCCAATTCATCCCCGATGAATCAGACCTGACTCAACTCTAAGCAGTAGCAGGCATGACAAACAAGCATGAATGAGTAGGCACATCAGGGCTCAGACAACTCCTACTCATGCTAGTGGGTTTCATCTATGTACTGTGGCAATGACAGGTCATGCAGAGGATAAGGGGTTCAACTACCGCAGCAAGTAACAGTTGAATCGTTGTTGTCCTAATGCAGTAAAAGAGAGCAGGAGCGAGAGAGTGGGATTGTATCGGAATGAACAAGGGGGTTTTGCTTGCCTGGCACTTCTGAAGATAGTAATAGCTCTTCATCGGTGTCATCAAACTCATCGCTGGAACCACGTCTATCGAGAGGGGACAAATACCAGCAAACAAAGAGGAACACAATCGATGTAATGCAACAATTATGATGGATGATAATTTCATGGAAATATGCTGTTGATTGTGCTAATGCAACTAGCAATCATATTAAATGAAGTTGGTTTGAACCAAGGGTTCAAATTTAAACTCCAAATGTGCTTATTTAAATGTCAATTATGCAAATTGACTTGTACAGCAACCCTAGGTTGTTCAAACATGCATGCAAATGCCATAAACAGATTCCTTGAATTTTTCTGATAATTTTTCATATATAATTTATTTCATTCTGATTATAGATTATTTTCTATGATTTTTAGAAGTTTTGAACATTTTCTGGAATTTCCTGATTATTAATAAATCCAGAAAATGTATTACCGCGTCAGCATTAGGTCATGCTGATGTCAGCAGGTCAACAGGGCTGGTCTGTGTCAAACCTGACAAGTGGGGTCCACTAGTCAGTGACCAAGTGCTGCCTAGGTCACAGACAGGTGGGGCCAGTCAATGGCCACGTCAGCGAGGTCAACACCGACGCATCGGGCCACTGTGATTAAATAAAACTAAACAGAACTTAAACTGGTCTTAGTTAAGGGCGTGTGGCCTAGTAGTCAGTGAGAGAGGGGGTTAGTTAGCCCCGTCATTAGCAGTTAACGATGTTACCACGTCGGCTCGCCGGCGTTCAGCCACCGACGACCATTTGCCGCGGCGGACGTGCGTCGGGAAAGCGCTAGGGGGCGCGGTTTGTCGTGCAGAAAGCATCGGAGAGAAGCCCTTGCTCGGGTGCATCCAATGGGCCAGACAGGGGGTCGCGGGGTGGCCGAAATCTTGCCAGCGACAAGCTTTGGCGGCGGCGCAGCTACGGGTTTGCACGAGCGCGGCGTGGCGAAGCATGGGGAGCTCAACCAAAGGCATAGACGGCGTCATGGGGTCACCAGGAGCACGTCTGTGCCACTAGGGAGAGCAAGCGAAGCTCGGGAGCGCGTGGCTCAACGTCCATGGCGGACGGCGGCTCCAGTTACTCGCGGGGCAGTGGCTACAGGACGAAAACGACGATGTGGTTAAGTGGGAAAGGACCGGGAGCTCACGGCGATCATGTAGGGAAGGTAAGCGAGCTCAAGGAGGCGCCGGAGCGAGCAGGGCGGCGAGACGGATCTCCGGCACCCGACGACGAGGATGAGGATGATGGCGTCACTTAGGGCGCTTCGTGGGCGCGTGCTTCGTCTTGGGGCTCCGTGGCGTCGAGGCGGAGCCTCTGGGCAGCACAAAGAAGCAAGGGGGAGGCGATGGTCGCGGATGCGCTTGTCGGCGGTGACGATAGCGCTCGGTGGTTTGCGTGCGAGAGAGCCAGAGGAGGAGAGGAGCTCGGGGAGAGGCTGAGAGGGCCTGGGGGCGCGTGGCATTTCTAGGGCGACGTCGGGAAGGCAGCAGCAAGCAGGAGGTGGCCAGGCGCGACGTCGGCGCTCGCCACCGAGCTGCTTCGTGCGCTGGCATGGGGAGGAAGACAAGTGTGCCCCTGGTGGGCTAGGCCAGCCAGCTGGGCCGGCTTTGGTGGCTGCACAGGTAGGTGGCCAGGGTAAGTGTTCTCTCTCTCTTTTCTAAATTGTTTCAGTTTTCTATTTTTCTGCAATTGTTTTGACTTAATTAAAATGCTAATACATTTCCAAAAATCATGAAACTAATCATGGCTACTTTTTATAATATATCCAACAGTAAACATTTTAGTTTATGATTATTTGAGCATTTAAAATATTTTATAGCATTTAATGCCCAAATGCGAATATAATATGATTTAATTTAGAGCCCAAATATGTCATGGAAAAATGTGCATCACCTCTGGTTACTGTTTACAACATTTTCCATAAATGATGAAAATTGTTGAAAGCCATTTGGATTTACTGAAAATATTTTAGGTGAACCTAGTGAATTCCTTTGATGCTAGGGGTTTAGGCAATCCCCATTTCAAGTTTCTTTCAAGATTAAACATGATGCACAGATGAGGCTAGCCTAGTGCATTACCAGAAGCTAGGGATGTGGCAAACATTCTAAAATTTAGAATGTTGGGATGTTACAAACCTACCATGCTTAAAATGAATCTCGTCCTTGACATTCGAAGAGGCTATCAAGAAAAGGTTAGGGTTTGGAGGTCTTCCAGCAAATCCATTGTCCGGAGAGGTATGGGGTGCTACCACACTTAAAAGCATGGTTATGGTTCTGACAAAACTCATGTACTCATTCCTTTGGGTTGACGGTGTCGGTCTTCTCATATTCCCTAGAATAACTCCTTCGCTGGTGTCCCTCCGGTAAGGGCATAATCTCTTTTCCTCAAAATCTTGTGTCCTTTTATCATGGTAAGGTTCTTCCAAGACTGGGTCTTCCTAACTGACTGGTCTGTCGCCAATGCTAAACAACTATCGGAACATCGTGGTGGTCAACCATTAATGGTTTTCCTACAAAAAATGGGTCTAGGCTAAATATCACCGTATAACCTACGATTCGCAACAACTGCCTGGTACCAGGGTTTCTTGACATGCCATTCATAGGTTTAAACAAGGTTTGATATCGTCGTCTCTCCACAATGGGTAAGTAACCCAGATTTACCATTCCAAATAGCAAGAGCGAATGATACGAGTAAATTGATATGGCGATCAATCTATTCCGCACCCGAATTATTACCCTGTATAAGGTTCAGCGAATCTTGCATTTCTAACACTCGGTCATTCTCACAAGCATTGCAGAACTTCTCTTGTCCACGAACTGGGTTCGGGTAATTCCATTATTTCTGCAAGCTGAACAAAACATCTATTGTTCTTCACGACTCTCATGTTTTTGCCTTCAGTTGAACCTTCGTGTGGTCAAAAGGGAAAGGGGTATATTCTAACTATTTGAGGTAAGAGAGGATATTTGATAAAATCATAAAAGATGAGAAGTAATGGATTTTTTGAAAATAATATTTTAGAGATTTCCTCTCATAGGAGCTTTCTGATTTCTAGGGTCACGTCCTACAGTCAACATGTGCTTTGATACCATATCTGTAGCAACCCGACCTCAGACGGTCAAGTCTCTGTGTATCTGTGCCATCCCTGGATCAGTATGTTGGCACACACAGTACATCAATGTATATATCAAAGTGCAATCACATGTATAAATAACATAAAGCTGATATATACCTCATAATTCTCAGCGGAAACAAACAATCGGGTGTGGAGTCCCATCAACGCCCTCGGCAGGTTGAGTGTAGACTGTAACCCAATCAACAAAACTCACTCATCATATAAAATCCCGCAACATGATACGTTGCAGCCGTGTAGTTCAGTACATTGAATGTACCGACAAGATCACTGTAAGAAAAACAGAAGATAAACTATACTACATGCAATATGGCTTTGTGGCTCTGGGTCTGAGTTTTTTGCATAAAAGCTGGTTTTATTTTTCCCTACATCAAAGGAATATCAGGAGTCTGTACTACAGAATTTCCTATCATGACATGGTTCCATCAACCGATGTCTCATCACCCAAATCATCATAAGTTGCCCGCAATTAAATTATCAGTCTGGTGTTGAGAGTTCCGAGATAGATCCAAGTCGAGATGCTCAAATTGTCTGTAACCGGGTACATGGCTAATTGATTTGGTTTAAACCCTCTCTAGAGGTTTGTACACATTACCCACAAGATTCGATTCCTCTTTTTACGTTCTTGCACTTCAGGGTGTTTGAAAACAAGATGACCAGAACATGGTCTTCCAAAGAGTTCCCCTGACCACTGTCCGGTGCTCATCCAATCCTACCGTAGTTCTACATCCGCTAGCACCGTCCCAGCTAGAGTCACAACTAAGGTCAACCAAGCCAGAGCCCATAGTGACTTACAGTTGCACAGGTAAGCTTCCGGGCATGAAGTGTTCTTCCGTCTATTTGAGTCTAGGTGAAGCTTTCCGCAAGATGTCATGGCGCTTCTCCATGCATCCCGGCCATCCACTGGTTGCTCCAGGGTGCCCGTCAACCGTCCTTCACCCAATAGTGTGTATTGAATTCTTGTCTCGAGACTCGAAATCTTCAAGTCCTAAAGATGCAGTCCTTGCCGATGCCAACATGAATTTGTCTTCATTGACATAGAGTCCTCCATTCTCACACCACTCCCGAGCATTCATACCAACCCCGTCTACTATAGCGTAGTAGATAAACTACATACCGTCCCAGCCTTGATAAAAGGGAGATGGGTTTCTACCTCATGCAATCTACTCAACTAAAGGTTTAATAACACTACTGGAGGGATTGTTGAAAGGGTGCTACTACATGCAAATAAAACATAGGTGTGAAAAACATGGTCAATGTGAATTTGCCTGGTATTACTAGATGAAGATAATAACGCTGTCGGATCTTTGATAAACTACTCGTCACCCCAAGAAAATCTATATAGTCAAACATTGTACTCACATAAGCAATAATCCTAGCAAACAATACTAGCAATCAAAATAACAATCAAAAAGCAATAAATAAAACAATAATGAAGTGAAAGAAAACCAAATAGAATTCAAAAGAAAACTTCACGAAAACAAGGGAGAAACCAACTCACACAATAATAGAAAATACTCTTGTAGCAACACTAAATTACTCTAATAGCTTTTATGCAGCAAAGAAAATATAATTCGATTGCAACAACAAAAAATAATTTACTAAATTGATAACTAGCAAAAACAACTAATATAAAAACTAGTATGACTATCTAGTTAACACTAGAAAAACTATAACAACTAACAAAGCACTAAGACAATACTAAAATAACTATGAAGACTAATTTACTTCTAAATATAGAATCAATAACAACATATATTGAAGTGGCAAAAAGAATGACTTTAAAACTAATAAAACTATTTTTATTAACTATCACTATGAACTAAACAAACAAATAATAAAAAAGTAGCAAAACACTAATAAATAAGTACAAAATTTTCTCTAGCATAGTCTAAGAGAAACATGTGACAACATGTAAAAATTTACAAAAAGAATTAACTAAAAATAATTAAAAACACTAATTATATGACTAAAACAACTACATAAGCAAAATAGTACTGTTTTCGCAATAAACCTAATTTAAAATAAACTAAAAATAAACCACTATATGCTACTGGATAGGAAAACAATAACAAAACAATAGCAAAAAGAATCGATCAAAAATCTATCCTAGAATTCAAACTAGAGCCAAAATAGTGTTTGAAGCATATTTGAAATAAACCAGATTTAACTACTCAAATTCAAAATTTCAAGTCACTAACAGAAACTTCACAAAATGTGTGACAAAGTGCAATTGGAATCACTCAAAAACATTAAGCAGGCTAAAAGATACAAGTAATCTAAGATTGAAACATTTTCTGTTTTTAAAACAGAAACGAAAATAATTAAAAAAAAGACCCGGGCACTAGCTACATAGCGGGCTGTAACTGGGCCTATGGGGTGTGCGTTCTGTAACTAAGCTACGCTCGGCCGTATTATCACTAAAACGTACATGTGTGTTTAATAAAATAAGCCGGCGAACTGGTCTAAATCGACGTAAACCGACTAATAGAACCAATCTACTAAAACCGATCGAACCGATCTAAACAGAAACCTGTCTAAAAAAACCAAAACAATTTTTTTCTTAACAGAATGAACTGAGCTCGTAAGTAAAGATTGGGCGATTGGGCGACTCGGCTTCGGCAGTTCCGGTGGTCGGGGGCAGCGGCGGAGGTGTCGAGTAGATGCGGTGGTGAGTCACGGTTCCGGGGTAGAGACGGAGTAACTTGGGAACGTCAGACGGCTACGGGGCGAGGTGATGAAACTTGGTGCTCCGGGTGCTCCGGCGAAGACAACGAGTTTGGTATGGCCTCTGTAGATGGAGAGGGGATGCAAGACCTTGTCAAAACGAAACTAGGGATCGAGAGTCGTCGAAACACAAAATAAGAAGACTCAGGATGACTCATCGGAGTGGGAAAATGGCGATGAACTGCAGCATCTTCGGCCAGATTGGAACGATGAGTACAAGCTATAGGGGTGGACTTGGCGAGGGGTTTCAAAAGGAATCGGTCTAAAGGGGTCGTGCCTATTTATAGGACATATTTCTTTGGCGATGGGAAGGCTAGAGATAGGGTTTCCACAAAGATTGCATGCGGCGGCTGCCTGTACGTGTACGTGTAGATTTCTGTTCCGATACATGTATTGGGGAAGAAGAAGAAGGTACGCGGGGCCTAGTCATCAGGAAAGAAAATCAACGAGGGAGGAGATCCAGGCGGGCGAAGGGAGGCAGCGGATGGGGGAACGTGCGCTGGGCGCTCGGCCTGCTTTTTTTGCCTGAGCGCTCGTGCATTGCTCGTCTCACTGGCTGCGGCAGGCCGTGCTAGCGCTGGATGGGCCGGCTTGCTGGCCTGCTCGCTGGCCTGGTTGCGCAGTTTTCTTTTTATATAAAAACGTTTTCCTTTTTCCCACAGAAACAAAAGAGAAATAAACCACAAAAATAAAACTATTATATAGGCATGTAATATATCAAAAAAATCATAAAAATATTTCCAAAAACATGAACATATTTCCAGATGCAAATAAAATTCACAAAATGTCACAAAAATTCAAACATTGCTGATGTTGCAATAAAACCCAATAAAATTATTTTTTTTAAATACCAAAATGGTTTCAAAATTTATTTTCTCCTAATTTTCCATTGAAGGGAATCATTTTACCCTTATTTCTATTTATTTATTTTTAAGAGAAAAATAACGAAATAACTCCAAATTGAAAGGGCTTTCAAAATACCTTCAAACGGACTTTCAATTTTACTCTTTTAAACATCCAACTCATATTTCATATAATTTGAAGAGGTCATTTTATCTTCTCTCATGAAAATCATTGAGTTGCATAAAGTTTCTGAATTTGAAATATTTCCAAATGGAAATTCAATTCTTTTCAAAACACTTTTGATTTATTTAAATGGAAGAAGTCATATCATCTTCACACTAGGGTTTTTATGATGAAATGAATTTGAATTCATGGAGATCAAAGTGCAAAGATGAAAGTTTGGGAAAGTCATTTCATTCCCTCTCATTCAACTTTCAAATAGTTTCAGATTCCACTCAATTTCACACAATCAGTCACACAACAATCAAACAAACAATCACAAATATTTATTTAACATAACATTCCAAAATTTAGAATTTTGGGATGTTACACCACTCCTTCCTTGGTGAAATACCCTACTCCTGCCTTGGTGTACTTGAAATGTGTGAATAGTGTGTTTCTGATGTTTGTGATAGACAAAGCCGGAGGTGTAATACCCTACTCTTGCCTTTGTGTATCGGAAATGTGTGAATAGTGTGTTTCTGATGTTAGTGATAGACAAAACTAAATGTTTGTGAATTTAGCTGTGTCTCTCATAGATTGTGCACAAGTCATCTATTGAGTAGGAAGGCTTGTGCACAAGTCATCTATTGTGAATAGTCGCCTTATCATACACACTTTACAATCATGAACTGTTTCTGGTGTGGTACGCATTGTAAACGTTGCACCACAGAATAGTGTGTGCGATAGTTATCTTCTAAGACACTATTACGACGGTCCAACGTTTCGTAAACCTATCTGATACACGTATGATGAGTAGCTAATCTTCTTAATATTTATGGCATACGCTTCGGGAGAAGTGAATGTGTGTAATTGTCTGCTTATCAAACACGTTCTATAATCGTGAATTGTTTGTGATGGGGTGCACATCGTAAATGTAGCACCACGGAATACCGACTGGATGGCAATGCAAGCACAAATGAGTAGCAAGGATGGAGCATTTGGGATATGCGAGATATCACAAACAGTTGTGTGAAGAATCACGTTTGGGTTACATGCCCGCAACACATACGCTTAGCTATGCAAAACGTATGCATTACTACTCCCTATCCCTGGTGGTTTCTGGGTCGTGTGGGTAGGACCCCCCCCCCACTATCGCCCACACTCACTTGGCGATGGTTTAAAATGCCTCCATGGAAAGGGGTTAAAAATCGTTTGTATAGCAGCACGATATGCTAGTGGAGGCATATTATTCAGAGTCCACTTCATTCTATACAATGTTTGTTGCCCACTCATGATGAATCGCAGCGCCCAAAGAAATGCAATTCTGTGATGTCTCTCTATATGTGGTCATATGCATTTGGAAAATCAAGTGGGAGCATGATAACCCACAAGTGTAGGGGATCATTTGTAGCCTTTTTTGATAAATAAGAGTGTCGAACCTAGCGAGGATCTCAAGGTAGAACAAATATTTCTTCAAGTTTTATCGACCAGCGGTACAACTCTACGCACACTTAACGTTTGCTTTACCTAGAACAAGAATAAAACTAGAAGTACTTTGTAGGATAGGTTTGCAAGATAATAAAGAACGTGAAAATAAAAGTTAGGTGATGTTCTAATAAAATTGCAATTTAATATAGAGAGTGAGGAAAAGTGGTGGTAGGATTTGCGGAATTGCCCCTAAGCAATTGACTATGTTACTAGACTGATAGCAAGTTTTTATGTGAGAGAGGCCACTGTTAGCATGTCATCCCTTACTTGGAACTCTATGCACTTATGATTGGAACTATTAGCAAGCATCCACAACTACTAACGTTCATTAAGGTAAAACCCAACCATAGCATTAAGATATATATATAGGTCCCCCTTGAATCTCGTATACATCAATTTCTATGTTTAGGAAGATGCTTCTGTCATACTTGCCCTCCAATGCATAGTCGTATCAACATACAACTAACCACATGGTGTGATCCACACGCGCACTCATATGATGGGCATGAAAGGACAAGTACATAACCATAAGCAATTTAAACCAATCATAGCAATTCACCAACTACCTCTAGCACAACAAAAATCTACTCAAGCATCATAGGATGGCTAGACATCATTGGATAATAATATGAAGCACAAAGCACCATGTTCAAGTAGGGGGTACAATGGGTTGTCGGAGTGAGGACAATTGTAGATAGATGGGGGAAGGTGATGAAGATGACGGATTTGTTGGAGTAGATCGCTTTCACATGATATTGCCCCGGCGGCGTTCTGGCGCAACCGGGATAGAGGGGGAGAGATCTCCCCTCCTCCTTCTTCTTCCTTGGCCTCCACCCTAGACGGGAGGAGGGTTTCCCCTCCAGTCCTCGACCTCCATGGCGGTGGAAGGGCAAGAGCCCCTCCAAAATTAGATCGGTCTCTCCGTTTCTCTTCTATTTCGTGAACCGCAGATCTGGCCCTTCACCGTTTCTTAAATTCCCGGAGATCTGTAACTCCTATTGTGCTGAAAGTTTTACACGATTCTTTTACATAAATTATATTTCTTGCACCAAAGAAGATCCCCAACCGACTTAAGGGGATCCCACAAGACACCTGGGTGTGCCAGCGGGTGTCCGGCGCACCCTGTTGGGTGGTGGAGGTTGTGGGCCTCCGTTGACGTTGATTACAACTCCCGAAAATCACATATATTCCAAATAATTCTCCTTCAATTTTTATCGCGCTTGGACTTTGTTTGATATGGATTTTCATCAAAACAAAAAACATGCAACAAACCGGAACTGGCACTAGGCACTGGATCAATATGTTAGTCCCAAAAAATCATATAAAATGTTGTCAAAACTGTATAAAAGTTGTATAATATTGGCATGGAACAATCAAAACTTATGGATACGACAGAGACATATCAGAGCGTTAACTGACCAATTAAATGTGTGCATATTAACTAATATCATTATCATATCACATTCATATTTGAGGAAGTAAGCTTTGGACATAATATTGCTGTGTTGTTTAGCTTCAAGAGTGGACTGCGGCTAGTGCAGCACAAAGCATTGATACATCCATTTTGCATCATGCTTTTATATCAATATTTATTGCAATATGGGCTGTTACTACACATTTTGTTACAATACTTATGCCTTTTCTCTATTATTATACAAGGTTTACATGAAGAGGGAGAATGCCAGCAGTTGGGACTCTGGGCTGGAAAAGGAGCAAATATTAGAGACCTATTATGCAAAACTCGAAAAGACCTAAAGCTCCACGAAAGTCAGTTTTGGAATATATTAAAAATATTGGGCTAAGAAAGTACCAGAGGGGGGCCACCCACTGGCCACGAGGGTGGAGGGCGTGCCCTACCCCGTGGGCGTGCCCCCTGCCTCGTGGGCCACCTGGCAACCTAGCGATGCTCATCTTCTGCTATATGGTGTCTTTTGCCCTGGAAAAAATCATTAGGAAGCTTCCAGGATGAAGCGCCGCCGTCTCAAGGCGGAACCTGGGCGGAACAAATCTAAGGCTCCAGCGGAGCTGTTCTGCTGGGGAAACATCACTCCGGGAGGGGGAAATCGTCGCCATCGTCATCACCATCGATCCTTGCTAGCTCTTGAGCACTGTGTTGGTTTTACCTTGAAGAGGAAAGGGTGATGCAGCAAAGTAGCGTAAGTATTTCCCTCGGTTTTTGAGAACCAAGGTATCAATCCAGTAGGAGATTACACGCAAGTCCCTCGTACCTACACAAACAAATAAGAACCTCGTAACCAACGTGATAAAGGGGTTGTCAATCCCTTCACGATCACTTACGAGAGTGAGATCTGATAGAGATAATAATGATAAGATAAATATTTTTGGTATTTTTATGATATAGATTGAAAGTAAAGATTGCAAAATCAACGGTGCCAAAAATAACTTGTTGACAGGAGATTAATATAATGAAGAATAGACCCGGGGGCCATAGGTTTCACTAGTGGCTTCTCTCAAGGTAGCATAAGTATTACGGTGGGTGAACAAATTAATGTCCAGCAATTGATAGAAAAGCGAATAATTATGAGAATATCTAGGCATGATCATGTATATAGGCATCATGTCCGTGACAAGTAGACCGACTCCTGGCTGCATCTACTACTATTACTCCACACATCGACCGATATCCGGCATGTATCTAGAGTATTAAGTTCATAAGAATGGAGTAACGCATTACGTAAGATGACATGATGTAGATGGATAAACTCAAGCAATATGATATAAACCCCATCTTTTTATCCTCGATGGCAGCAATTTAATACGTGTCGTCACCGCAAGATTGAACCCAAAGCTAAGCACTTCTCCCATTGCAAGAAAGATCAATATACTAGCCCAAACCAAGCTGATAATTCGAAGAGACTTGCCAAGATAACCAATCATACATAAAAGATTTCAGAGAAGAATCAAATATTGTTCATACATAGACTTGATCATAAACCCACAATTCATCGGATCTCGACAAACACACCGCAAATAGAGTTACATCGAACAGATCTCCAAGAAGATCGAGAAGAACTTTGTATTGAGATCCAAAGAGAGAGAAGAATCCATCTAGCTAATAGCTATGGACCCGAATGTCTGAAGTAAACTACTCACACATCATCGGAGGGGCCATGGAGTTGATGTAGAGGCCCTACGTGATCGATGCCCCCTCCAGTGAAGCTCCGGAAAAGGCCCCAAGATGGGATCTCTTGGGTACAGAAGGTTTCGGCGGTGGAAATAGGGTTTCGTGGTGCTCTTGGATGTTTTTGGTGTATATGAACATATATAGGAGGAAGAAGTAGGTCGGTGGAGCCACGAGGGGCCCACGAGCGGGGAGGGCGCGCCCCCTGCCTTGTGGCCACTGCGTTGGTTGCGTGACGTCTACTCCAAGTCCTCTGGATCACGTTTGTTCCAAAAATAACTCTCCCGAAGGCTTCATTCCGTTTGATATTCCTTTCTACGAAACACTGAAATAGGCAAAAAAACAGCAATTTGCACTGGGCCTTGGGTTAGTAGGTTAGTCCCAAAAATAATATAAAAGTGTAAAATAAAGCCCATTAACATCCAAAACAGATAATACAATAGCATGGAACAATCAAAAATTATAGATATGTTGGAGACGTATCAATCCTCTCATCGAGGGTCGGTCAATCTCCATCAACATCTTCACAAGCGCCATCTCCTCTCAAACCCTAGTTCATCTCTTGTATCGAATCTTTGTCTCAAAACCTCAGATTGGTACATGTGGGTTGCTAGTAGTGTTGATTACTCCTTGTAGTTGATGCTACTTGGTTTATTCAGTGGAAGATCATATGTTCAGATCCTCAATGCATATTAATACCCCTCTGATTACGAACATGAATATGATTTGTGAGCAATTACATTTGTTCCCAAGGATATGGGAGAAGTCTTGTTATAAGTAGTCATGTGAATTTGGTATTCGTTCGATATTTTGATGAGATGTATGTTGTCTCTCCTCTAGTGGTGTTATGTGAACATCGACTACATAACACTTCACCATTGTTTGGGCCTATGGGAAGGCATTGGGGTAATAAGTAGATGATGGGTTGCTAGAGTGACAGAAGATTAAACCCTAGTTTATGTGTTGCTTCATAAGAGGATGATTTGGATCCATATGTTTCGTGCTATGGTTAGGTTTACCTTAATTCTTCTTTCGTAGTTGCGGATGGTTGCGAGAGGGGTTAATCATAAGTGGGATGCTTTTCCAAGGAAGGGCAATACCCAAGCACTGGTCCACCCACATAGCAAATTATCAAAGTAACGAACGCGAATCGTATGAGCATGATAAAAACTAGCTTGACAGAAATTCCCATGTGTCCTCAGGAGCGCTTTTCTTTATATAAGAGTTTGTCTAGGCTTGTCCTTTCCTACAAAAAGGATTGGGCAACCTTGTTGCACCTTGTTTACTTTCGTTAGTTGTTACCCATTACGAAATACCTTATCAAAAAACTATCTGTTACTGATAATTCGAGTGCTTGCAGAGAATACCTTACTGAAAACCGCTTGTCATTTCCTTTTGCTCCTCGTTGGGTTCGACACTCTTACTCATCGAAAAGACTGATATATCCCCTATACTTGTTGGTCATCAAGACTCTTTTCTGGCGCCATTGCCGGGGAGTGAAGCGCCTTTGGTAGGTAGAATTTGGTAAGGAAAAATTTATATAGTGTGCTGAAATTTACTATCACCTATTACTATGGAAAATAATCTTTTAAGGGGCTTGTTCGGGGTACCTTCACGCTGACCAGAAGTGCAAAGAGTTTCTCCTGAACCTACTAAAAATATTTATTTTGAAATTCCTTCGGGTATGATAGAGAAACTGCTAGCTAATCCCTATCTAGGAGATGGAACATTACATCCCGATATGCACCTAATCTATGTGGATGAAGTTTGTGGATTGTTTAAGCTTGCAGGTATGCCCAAGGATGTTATCAAGATGAAGGTCTTCCCTTTATCTTTGAAGGGAAAGACGTTAACATGGTTTAGGTCATGTGATGATATTGGATCATGGAACTACAACCGATTGAAATTGGAATTTCATCAGAAGTTTTATCCTATGCATCTGGTTCATCGTGATCATAATTACATATATAATTTTTGGCTCTCAAGGTTGGGGGAGGCTTAAGTCAATGTTATATTCATGCCCCAATCATGAGATTTCAAGAGAAATTATTATTCAAAAAATTTATGCTCGGCTTTCTCTCAATAACCGCTCCATGCTCGATACTTCTTCACTGGTTCTTTTATGATGAAGACTATTTAATTCAGATGGGATTTATTGGAAAGAATTAAATGCAACTCTGAAGATTGGGAACTCGACGAAGGTAAGGAGTCAGGTATAACACCTAAGTTTGATTGTGTTAAATCTTTTATGGATACCGATGCTTTTCATGAATTTAGCACTATATATGGACTTGACTATGAGATAGAAGCTTCTTTCTGTGAATCGTTTGCTACTCATGTTGATCTCCCTAAGGAGAAGTGGTTTAAATATCATCCTCCCATTTAAGTGAAAGTAGTAGAACCTATTGAAGTTGAAGAAAAGGCTATTACTTATATTGTTAATCCTATTGTTCCTACTACTTATATTGAGAAACCACCTTTCCATGTTAGAATAAAGGATCATGCTAAAGCTTCAACTGTTGTCCGTAAGAGTAATGCTAGAACACCTACACCCCATGACAAAATTAAAGTTGAACCTAGTATTGCTCTGGTTAAAGATATCTGGGTAGATAATATTGATTGGCATGTTATTTATTTCCGTGATGAAGCTGCTAGAATTGCTAGACCCGATACTAAAGGTAAACATAGATCTGTTGCTGGCATGCCTATTGTTTCTGTTAAAATAGGAGATCATTGTTATCAAGGCTTATGTGATATGGTGATAGTGCGAGTGCAATACCTCATTCCTTATACAAAGAAATTATGCATGACATTGCACCTACTGAGATAGAAGATATTGATGTTACTTTTAAGCTTGGCAATAGAGATACTATTTCACCAATTGGGATTATTAGAGATGTTGAAGTCTTGTGTGGGAAAATTAAATATCCTACTGATTTTCTTGTTCTTGGTTCCCCACAAGATGACGTTTGTCCCATTATAATTGGTAGACCCTTCTTGAGTACTGTTAATGCTAGGATAGTGTAGCGACCAGACCTCAGACGGTCAAGTCTCTGTGCATCAGTGTCATCCCTGGATCGGTAATGCTGACACACACAGTACTCGAGAAATTATAACAGAGTTTCAATCACACATCGATTATATCGAGTCATCAAAAAGAGTATGATTACATAAATAAATCATGGCTGAAGGCCATCTAAACTAAATAACTGCAGAAGCATCGAAGGTAAATGAGTCCATCAACTCCAACGGCATAGCTGATTGCAAAACAATGACCTATCGCACCTTATTCGTCATTTGAGTTGTCTACAACATAAGACGTTGCAGACCGAAGCGGGTCAGCACATGGAATATGCTGGCATAGTTACACCATAAAGGAATGATAATGCAAAGACTATATCTACATGCAATATTTGGCTGGTGGAGGCTGTAAGTTTAATGTTTGCATAAATCCATTTTTTCCTACAACAAAGGAATAAATTTATTTAACTACTCTCATGTTGCCCATTATTTGAGAAGGTAACCCCAACTCAAATCCCAATTAAAAGTATCATCATTAACCCAACATCAAAGTTAATTAGAGTAACATGTTGAGATCACATCAATAGATTCAAGTACCAGATACTCAAGATGTCAATAACTGGGGACACGGCTAACCATGATTAGATTATAGACTCTGTAGAGGCTTGCACACTTTTCCCCACAAGACTCGACCGCATCCATGATCGGATGATCAAGACATAGCCTTTTTGAAGCATTAACTCTCTACTTCGGGTAGACAGTGCCATCTACAACCCTCTACATCTGCTAGTCTACCTCTTCAAGAGCTCACGCAACATACTCAACTATGCCAGAGCCCATAATGGCTTGTGGCTGCACACGGAAGTTTCTAGCATGAATAATCTTATGATCCCTTTGAGCTTGTGTGACGCCCCCGATTTAATCGTACACTAATCATACACGCAAACGTGTACGATCAAGATCAGGGACTCACGGGAAGATATCACAACACAACTCTACAAATAAAATAAGTCATACAAGCATCATATTACAAGCCACGGGCCTCGAAGGCTCGAATACAAGAGCTCGATCATAGACGAGTCAGCGGAAGCAACAATATCTGAGTACAGACATAAGTTAAACAAGTTTGCCTTAAGAAGGCTAGCACAAACTGGGATACAGATCGAAAGAGGCGCAGGCCTCCTGCCTGGGATCCTCCTAACTACTCCTGGTCGTCGTCAGCGGGCAGCACGTAGTAGTAGGCACCTCCGGTGTAGTAGGAGTCGTCATCGACGGTGGCGTCTGGCTCCCGGGCTCCAACATCTGGTTGCGACAACCAGGTAGAAGGGATAGAGGGAAAAGAAGGAGAAAGCAACCGTGAGTACTCATCCAAAGTACTCGCAAGCAAGGAGCTACACTACATATGCATGGGTAAATGTGTTAAAAGGGCCATATCGGTGGACTAAACTGCAGAAAGCCAGAATAAGAGGGGGATAACTAATCCTGTCGAAGACTACGCTTCTGGAAGCCTCCGTCTTGCAGCATGTAGAAGAGAGTAGACTGAAGACCTCCAAGTAGCATCGTATAGCATAAACCTACCCGATGATCCTCTCCTCGTCGCCCTGTGAGAGAGAGATCACCGGTTGTATCTGGTACTTGGAAGGGTGTGTTTTATTAAGTATCCGGTTCTAGTTGTCATATGGTCAAGATACAACTCCGGGTCATCCTTTTACCGAGGGACACGGCTATTCGAATAGAAAACTTCCCTGCAGGGGTGCACCACATACCCCAACACGCTCGATCCCATTTGGCCGGACACACTTTTCTGGGTCATTCTCGGCCTCGGAAGATCAACACGTCACAGCCCTACCTAGGCACAACAGAGAGGTCAGCACGCCGGTCTAAATCCTATGGCGCAGGGGTCTGGGCCCATCGCCCTTTGCACACCTGCACATTGCGTACGCGGCCGGAAGCAGACCTAGCCTAGTGGCTTTCCAGTCCAATCCGGCGCGCGCCACTCAGTCGCTGATGTCACGAAGGCTTCGGCTGATACCACGACGCCGGGATACCCATAACTGCTCCCACGTAGATGGTTAGTGCGTATAGACCAAATGGCCAGACTCAGATCAAATACCCAAATCTCGTTAAGCGTGTTAAGTATCCGCGAACACCGACCAGGGCCAGGCCCACCTCTCTCCTAGGTGGTTGGAACCTGCCCTGTCGCTCCGCCTCAAAGATCCACTCGCAGGTGCTCCTACGAGCCTACCCGTCTTTAGTCACCACATGTATCATGTATAAAGTATATAGTATATACCCGTGATCACCTCCCGAGTGATCACGGCCCGATAGTATAGCATGGCAGACGGACAAGAATGTAGGGCCATTGATGATAAGCTAGCATCCTATACTAAGCATTAGGTTTGTAGGTAAAGGTAACAACAGCAATAGCAAGGACAGGCTATGCATTAGTATAGGATTAACAGGAAGCAGTAACATGCTACACTACTCTAATGCAAGCAGTATAGAGAAGAGTAGGCGGTATCTGGTGATCAAAGGGGTGCTTGCCTGGTTGCTCTGGCAAGAGAGAGGGGTCATCAACACCGTAGTCGTACTGGGTAGCAGCGGCGTCGGTCTCGTAGTCTAGCGGAAGAAGAGGGGGAAGAAACAATGAATACAATGCAAACAGATGCATAACGATGCATGACATGACAAGTAACGGTGCTAGGGGTGCCCTAACGCGGTATGAGGTGATACCGGTGAAGGGGGGAAACATCCGAGAAAGTATCCCCAGTGTTTCGCGTTTTCAGGCAGAGGAGCCGGAGGGGGAAAGTTGCGAGTTGGATAGGTTAGGGAGGTGTGGCGGACGAACGGGTTGCGTATCCGGATTCGTCTCGTCGTTCTGAGCAACTTTCATGTAGAAAGTATTTTCATCCGAGTTACGGATTAAAAGATATGATTTTCTAAAGATTTTATTAATTTCTAAAATCTAATTAATTAATTAATTAATCCAAAAATGAATTAATGACATCAGCATGATGTCATGCTGAGGTCAGCAGTCAACAGAGTTGACTGGTCAACCTGACCAGTGGGTCCCACTGGTCAGTGACACATTTTAATTAAACAGATTAATTAAATTAATCAAAATTAATTAAGGGGGTGGGCCCACTGTCATACTAGTTAATTAACTAATTAATAGTAGTTGATTAGGTTAATTAAACATTAGGTTAATTAATCTTAATTGGTTAATTTAATCAGAATTAATTAGGTTAATTAATTAGTTAATTCATTAATTAATTAATTATTTTTATTATGTATTTATTATTTTTTAGTATATTTTTTTATTAAACGTTCTGGGGCGGGCCCCGTTCGTCATAGGCCCAGAGGGAGCCATAGCGGTTACGGGCATGCGGGTGTGCGCCCGAGTCCGAGGGGCGCTACGCCCGGGCACGGGGCGAGGCCAGCGGGGGGGGGGGGGGGGGGCGCTGACGCGGCGCGGCCAGGGGGCCACCACCGGGAGGAGGGGATGGGACGGCGCGGGGCCGGCAACACCGCCGGGCGGCGCCGGCGGAGGGCGGCCAGAGGCGAGGCGGGCGCGGCATGGGGAGGAGCTGCAGGCTCGGCTGCGAGCGGCGCCGAGGCGGATGGCGAGCGCAGGCGGTCGTGTGGAGGCGCGGGTGCGCAGGTGCGGCGAGCAAGAGTACTAGGCCGGGCGCGCGGATGGCAATGGCGAGCAGCTGAGGGGGAAACGGCAACGCGGCTGGCACGGCTGTGTGCGCGCGGGCGCAGGCACCGCGACAGGTGAGCGGGCGAGGGAGAGAGGAGGACCGGGGTCCTCACCGGGGTGCGCAGGGACGGGGCAGCGGCGCGTGAGGAGGAGGACGGAGACGGCGGCGCGACGTCGGGGAGGCAGCCGGCGATGGCGTCCGGCGTCCAGGCGAGGAGGAGGTCGTGGCACGGGCGCGAGGGAGGGGGTCCTCTCCGGCGGGCGGCTCGTCCACCGCATCAGGGCCGCCGGGCGGCTTGGGGCCCGAGCACGGCACCCTGCGGAGGCAGGGTGGCGGCGGGGCGGAGGGGCGAGGCGCGGGCACCGGGCGACGGCGGCGTGGTGCCAAGCCTCGATCCAGATCGGGATTGGGGGGAGAGCGACGTGGGGTCGTGGGGGAAGGAGTGGGTGCGGTAAGGGTTTGGTAGTGGCCAGGGGAGGCCATATAGGCCAGGGGGTGGCTGGGCCGGCCGGTGTGGCCGAATGGGCCAGCCTGTTGGGTCGGCTGGCCCGGGGGGGTCCTTTTCCCTTTTTTTTATTTTCTTTATTTCTTTTCTCCTCTTTTTGGATTTTAGTTCCACTTTATTTTTACTTAGAAAAAGATGACAATAGCTCCAAATTAACTTTTCAAAACAACCCTCATCCACAAAAGGCTTTAACCCAAAATACAATAGTTTAGTGTTTTTTTATAAAATACCTAAGGCATTTAAATAATGTTCTTGCTACCGTTTAAATCATTTCAGTGCATTTATACATTATATAAAAGGGTGGATTCTTCATCATAAGTATCTATGCATTAACTGGCACAACCTGAACATTTTGTTTTGCATCTTTGAACTCTTTTTTTATGTTTGCCTTTAATTAAATTTTGAATTTGAATCGGTTTTGAACTAGCCCGAGATCAATAACAGTAACCGAGGTGACGTGGCATCATTAGCGTGGAATTACTGTAGCATGATTACCCGGGCGTCACAGCTTGGGTGGCATTCCATTGGATAATCACACGGGTACTCCGGGATTTCCAAAACAGACAACACCGGGTACTCTAGGTGCTTCAACCAATCCACCCAGATGTGTATTAAAGTTGCCACCTTAATGTTATCCAATTAAAATAACTCTCAACTTCCATGTGTGAATCACGATCCAATCCCCATCTACGAGCATGGTTAAGCAACAATAAGCATATCGTATATTCCTGGGGTGATCAAAAGGTATTAGGTTCCTACCTCGAACACTACAACCAAAACCACATGTTCCCAATCCTACCAATGCAAATATTTGTGGGGCAGAACTAGTGCATAGTAAAAACTGGGTATAAAAGAGTATGATCAAAGTGTAACTTGCCTTTCTGACGATCCGCAAACTCTAGAGATTCGTAGTAACAAGCTTCGCACTCCGGGTAATCTAGCGTAGACGAACAATAGCATTCCTAAGTAATCACTCAAACGAAACATGAGAAAAGATCCAAATCGAACACGAAACAAGCAACGGCTTAAACTGACAAGAGTCAAAACCTAACAGCATTATTAACACGTGAATTAGATCCTAACAGAAAGTACATATGATTAGCTACGGTTTGCAAAAATATTCAACTCAAACGGAGCAACGAAACTCAAAATACAAACGAAACAAGATCGTTTACTAATCTGGACTAAAGTCAAATTTTGTAGTACAAAAATCATGTTCAAGTTGATTAACTAGAAAAGAGGGCTTCGAGATGAAGACTTTGGCGCTTGTTTCATCTAATTTGGATAAACGAGTTAAAAAATATACTAGTTTAAATATCATGGGTTGAATCATGATAAAAAATAATCGCAGATAAGTCCCTGGGCGAAAATAAAATAAAAAGAAAAGACTGACGAACGAGCATTCGCTGTCTGAACCTAATCGGCGAACAATGTTCTTTAAAACGAACGAACAGACGAACGTCCACTAAATAAAATAAACAGACAAAAACCGATCTAAGAAAATAAACCGGAAAACTAAAAAACCGGGGTTTAACCGAGAAAAACCGGCCAATCAAACGGGGTCAACGGCGGCGGCTCCAGCGAGATCTGCGGTGGCGGTCGATGGCGTCGGGCGGCTGCGGGCGCGGCGCGGCAATGGCGAGGCGGCGCGGCGTCGGCGGCGGCGCAGGCGAGGCAGGCGGCGGCGCGGCGGCGCAGGCGAGGCAGGCGGCGGCGCGGCGGCTTGGGGCTCCAGGGGGCCCGGAGGCGCGCTTATAAAGGGGGCGGGCGGCTGCATTGCTTGGGGAGGGGGCTGGCTCGGGGAGGAGTCCGGCTCGGACTTCCCTCGGCGTCCGTGCGTGGCACGGTGGTGGGGAAGGCGGCGGCGCGCGGGAGTGGGCTGGCTGGGCTTCGGCCCAGTCGCTGCAAGAATTATTTTTTTAACAAATCCTAATAAAATATAAACAAATTCTAAAAATGCCAAAAACAATTTTCGCCGTCTAAATGGAATATTTAGAACAAAGCGAACATTTTATTATCCTAAAAATGCAATATTAAAAAATGCATATTTTTCTAATTCAAATAAAATAGCAAATAAAATACCAGAAAAATCATAATTTGATTTTTAAAAATATTCTCCAATATTTCTCTAACTTTGAAGAAGTCATATTATCTTCTCTCATTTATTTTCGCTATTGGAAATATTTGGATAGAAAAATGACAAAATCAAAATGATACTTTCTTCAAATTTGAATTAAATTCAAATTTGAATTAATTTCAAATATGAATTTTATGAAACCTCCAACTCTCTCCGTGGGTCCTTGAGTTGCTTAAGATTTCTAGGATCTCAACCAAAATGCAAAGATAAGTGTGATATGCATATCATGATCTATGTATAACATCCAAATTGAAAATTGGGATGTTACAAACCTACCCCCCTTAAGATGAATCTCGCCCTCAAGATTCGGGTTGGTCAGCAAAAAGGTTTGGGTGGTCTCTACGAAGGTCTTCCTCTCGCTCCCAGGTGGCTTCCTCCTTAGTATGGTGGCTCCACTGAACTTTGCAAAACTTGATAACCTTGCTGTGAGTAACTCGGCTAGAAAACTCAAGAATGTTGACTGACTTATCCTCATAAGTCAAATCACTATCTAACTGAATCGCTTCCAGTGGCACTGTATCTCTCAGAGGAATATCGGCCATCTCTCTGTGGCACTTCTTCAATTGGGAAACGTGAAACACATCGTGAACTCCTGACAATCCTTCTAGCAGTTCCATCTTGTATGCAACTTCCCCCATACATTCCAAAACTCGGTATGCTCCCACAAAACATGGTGCTAGCTTTCTCTTAACTCCAAAATGCTTAACTCCTCGAAGCGGGGACACACGAAGGTATACTCTATCTCCGACTTCATAAACTGTCTCCTTGCGTTTAGAATCCGCATAACTCTTCTGCCTGGAATGGGCTACCTTGAGTCTGTCACGAATCAACTTAACCTTCTCTTCAGAGTCTTTGATTAAATCTGGTCCGAGCAACTGTCGATCTCCAACTTCATCCCACAATAACGGTGTCCTGCACCTCCTTCCATACAAAGCTTCGAAAGGGGCCATCTTCAAACTGGCTTGATAACTGTTGTTATAAGAGAACTCCGCATATGGCAAATTGTCGTCCCAACTAGATACATACTCTAGCGCACAAGTTCTCAACATGTCCTCCAGAATCTGATTGACTCTCTCGGTCTGTCCATCTGTCTGTGGATGAAAGGCTGTACTGAACTCTAGCCTGGTACCCAAAGTCTCATGCAACTGATTCCAGAACTTTGAGGTAAACTGGGTTCCTCTATCTATTACGATGGCCTCGGAATGCATACATACGATCCTAGTCATGTATATCTTCGCCAACTTAGCACTCGTATAGGTGGTCTTCACCGGGATGAAATGAGCTACTTTCGTCAAACGATCGACTACAACCTAGATAGAGTCATAGCCTGAATGTGTCCTGGGCAATCCAGTGATAAAATCCATGCCAAACTTATCCCACTTCCATTCGGGTATCGGCAATGGCTGTAGCAATCCAGCTGGCATCTGATGCTCTTCCTTAGCTCTCTAACATACATCACATACTGCTACATACTCGGCAATATCCTTCTTCATTCCTGTCCACCAGAAACTTTCCTTCAAATCCAGATACATCTCAGTGTTTCCTGTGTGAATTGAATACGGCAAATAATGGGCCTCCTGCAGAATCAACTTCATGATCTCGGGGTCGTTAGGCACATATATGCGATCCTCACACCATAAAGTATCGTACTCATCCTCATGAAATCCTTTAGCCTTTCCTTTGCTCATCCTTTCCTTTATCTTGGCAATCTCCTTGTCAGTCTTCTGGGCTTCTCTGATCTTACCCATCAAAGTGGATTGTATTTCCATGGTTGCTACATAACCTGTCGAGACTATTTCCAAACATACCTCTCGAAGATCCTCTGCTAACTCCGTGGATAATCCTCCGGTCATGAGAAAATTAACATAACTCTTGCGGCTCAACGCATATGCTACTACATTGGCCTTTCCAGGATGATAGTGTAATTTCATACCATAATCCTTAATGAGCTCCAACCATCCCCTTTTCCTGAGATTCAACTCCTTCTGCGTGAACATATATTTCAAACTCTTATGATCCGTGTATAACTCACAATGGTTTCTAATGAGAAAATGTCTCCATGTCTTCAGCGCATGCACTACGGCTTCAAACTCCAAATCATGGATAGCATAATTCAACTCATGCGGTTTAAGCTGTCATGAGGCATATGAAACAACTCTTCCTTCCAGCATAAGCACTGCTCCAAGTCCTCGACGTGAAGCGTCGCAATACACTTGTAATCCTTTTGTTGGTCTGGAAGAATCAGCACTGGGGCTGTAACCAAACGTTTCTTCAACTCCTGAAAACTGGCTTCACACTCCTTAGTCCATTTGAACTCGGTGTCCTTCTTCAATAACTCTGTCATGGGCTTTACAATCCCGGAGAAATTCTCAATGAACGTTTGATAATATCCCGCAAGCCCGAGAAAACTCCTAATCTCTGACGTGGGTGCTACCCATTTAGTCACAGAAGCAACCTTGGTAGGTTCTACTTCTATTCGTTCTCCGGATATAACACGTCCTAGAAATCCAACTTCCTTTAAACAAAAATCACATTTGCTGAACTTGGCATAGAACTGATCTTCTCTAAGCTTCTCAAGAACCAAACGCAAATGCTCCTTATGCTCTTCTTCGGTCTTCGAGTAGACCAATATATCGTAAATGAACACCACCGCGAACTTATCCAAAAACTCCATAAACACTTTGTTCATCATGTTCATGAAATAGGCAGGCGCGTTAGTCAGACCAAATGACATAACAGTATACTCATATAGCCCGTACCTTGTGGTAAAAGTTGTCTTAGGTATATCCTGCTCTTGAATCTTCAACTGGTGATAACCTGATCGAAGATCTATCTTGGAGAAAACTTTAGCTCCTTGCAACTGTTCAAACAAATCATTGATCATCGGCAAAGGGTATTTGTTCTTGATCGTCACTTCATTCAACGCACGGTAATCAACAACCATCCTTAATGACCTTTGTCAAAAAAAACCATCCTTAATGACCCATCCTTCTTCTCCACTAGAAGCACTGGGGCTCCCCAAGGTGATGAACTTGGTCGTATGTATCCTTTATCCAATAACTCCTTAATATGCTTCCTGATTTCCTCCAAATCCTGTGCGGGCATCCGATACGGTCTCTTTGATATTGGCTCGATGCCTGGCAATATCTCTATCAAAAACTCAGTGTCTCGATCTGGTGGCATGCCTGGAAAGTCCTCCGGAAATACGTCGGGGTAATCCTTCACCACTGGTACTTCCTCATGTACAACTCCTGATAAGGAATTCACTTGATTCCTCTTCGGCACATGCTGGGATACATACTTGATCTTTCTCCCTTCTGGGGTGGTGAGGAATATCGATTTACTAGCACAATCAATTTTCCCTCCGTACTTCGATAACCAATCGATGCCTAATATTATATCCAATCCTTGTGACTCCAAAATTATTAGGTCTGAGGGAAACACATAGTTACCAATCCTTAAGGGTAACCGATCACACCATAGGCTGGCCATATACTCTACTCCTGGCGATGTTACTAACATGGGTGAGCTAAGGGCTTGGGTTGGGCGGTTATACTTATCCACAAATCCCCTTGATGTGTATGAATGTGATGCACCAGTATTAAAAAGAACGAGTGCGGTAAATGCATTAATCAAAAACTTACCGACAACTACATCGGGTTGATCCTTAATCTCCTCCATGCTGATGTGGTTCACCTGACCTGTGGTGAAGGGGTTGGGCTTCTTGGCAGAACTCCCATTGCATTTTCCATTCTTTGCTTCAAGACATTTAGTGGTGTAATGCCTATCTTCTGGCACATGAAACCGGTAATGTGGCTCAGATCCGTCTTGGCTGGGGTTGAAGGGTTGGAACGGTTCTAGCAACTGCTACCACCATTCCCATTGCCATTCCTGGTACCACTATGGTTGTGCGAACTTGCTCTGTTGTGCATGTGTCCTCCATGGTTGTGGCATCCATGGTTGTGGGTATGTCCTCTCGAGTACAGGGAATAGCAGGGCTTCTGCTGGGCTCCAGAAGTGTACCTCCCCTGTCCATACTTACTCTTGCGATTATCAATCTGTTGCTGCTTGCCTTCAATCATAAGAGCCCTGTCTACCAACTCCTGGTAGTTGTTGAATGTTTTCACTGTCAACTGCATGCTTAGCTCATCATTCAGTCCTTCCAGAAACTTCTCCTGCTTAGCGGCATCTATAGCTACGTCATCAGGGGCATAGCGTGCTAACTTACTAAACTCATCCACATACTGGCCCACTTTGCGTCCTCCTTGGCGCATGTTGTGAAACTCTCGCTTCTTCATGCTCATAGCTCCAGCTAAAACATGGGCAGTGCGGAAAGCCTGCTGAAACTGATCCCATGTAACAGTGTCAATGGGGTAAGTGGTTGTGAAATTCTCCCACCATGATGCTGCGGGTCCATCTAGCTAATGTGCAGCAAAACGCACTTTCTCCGCATTTGTGCATCCTGCAGTGGTTAGCTCTCTTCCAATCTTGCGGAGCCAATCATCTGCAACAATCGGCTCGGTGCTACTAGAGAACACCGGCGGATTTAACCTTAGGAAACGAGCTAGGTGATCAACAGGGGGTGGTGGTGGTGGGTTGTTGTTGTTGTTGTTGTTGCCTTGGTTCTGATTCTAGACTAAAAGTTGCATCAAGGTATTCTGCTGCTGGATCAACTGAGCAAGCTCCGGTGGAAAGGCAAATCCATTGTCATGTCTCAGAGGCATCTGATGGGTTTAGAAGGGGCGAGAAAATAGAATAGAATAGGGGTCTAAGAGAGATTCACTACCCATAATGCTCATGAGACAAACACAATCAGTTTCACTTCAATCAATAACACACAAGTCGCACAAAAAGCGGTCTAACCTATAACTACAAACTCGATCGTTGCAACTACTTGTAGGGAAAATACTATTAAGTACAATGTTGGTCGTCTAGAAATTTTCATTAGAAGAAGACTCCATGATATCTGCTCCAGATTCATCAACATAGTCACCATCACTATGAAGGTCAGAGTCGATGTCGTCGAGGATGATGTAGTCTCCAGGCTGGTTGTCCTTCTTTGGCACGGGGTCTCCCATGAATACTCCTAGCTTCCTTGTCAGGTCGTCATTCTTTTCTACCAATATTGCAATCTCCTCATCCTATCCATCGCCTGTAGACTTGATCTCCTCTTCCACCTCGTTGTTCCTCCTTACCAGTTTCTTGATCTTCTTGATGTGGATAATTTGTTGATTCTCCTGTCGACAAATATGATCTCCCATCTCTTGAATGTAAGCTGCGATTGGTCCATCCCTCCTGGTACGAATCATCTCCCATTTGTAATCTCGGCGGCAACATATCTAGTAGACGGTATTCTCCAGCTCCTTGTGCTATGTGTCCAAAGGTGATATGTGCGGCCATGCTCTTTCCAATACTCCAGCTTGGTACATCCAGGTAGAAATCAATAGGCTCCATTGTTGGTGCAAAGGCCCTCCCAGGTATCCAAACTTTGATCTTCCAGCGCTCCTCTTCCGATACAGATGTAGAGAAAGTCCCCGTGAAGCTTGGCAATCCGATGTTTAGATACTTAGTGACTTCCTTCAAGTTCTTTTCGAAAGGGGTGTCATCATCCGACTGAGTGAACTTGTTCCTGGGATCCACCATCTATAGAGTAGAAAGAGAGGAGATATAGAAATAAGTAGAGAATAGAAATCATGTGGCTCATTCTAGTGGTCACATCCTACAGTCAGCATGTGCGCTGACACTCACAATACTCGAGGAATTATAACAGAGTTTCAATCACACACTTATTACATCGAGTCCTCATAAAGAGTATGATTACATAAATAAATCATGGTTGAAGGCCATGTAAACTAAATAACTATGGAAGCTTCGAAGGTAAATGAGTCCATCAACTCCAACGGCATAGCTAAGTGCAAAACAACGACCTATCACACCTTATTCATCATCTGAGTAGTCTGCAGCATAAGACGTTGCAGCCCGAAACGGGTTAGCACATGGAATATGCTGGCATAGTTACACTGTAAACCAATGATAATGCAAAGACTACATATACATGCAATATTTGGCTGGTGGAGGCTGTAAGTTTAATATTTAAAGCCAATTTTTCCTACAACAAAGGAATAAATTTATTTAACTACTCGCATGTTACCCATTATATATTTAACTACTCGCATGTTCCCCAACTCAAATCCCTATTAAAAGTATCATCATTAACCCAACAGCAAAATTAATTAGAGTAATGTGTTGAGATCACATCAATAGATTCAAGTACTAGATACTAAAGATGTCCATAATCGGGGACACGGTTAACCATGATTATACACTCGGCAGAGGTTTGCGCACTTTTCCCCACAAGACTCGACCGCATCCACGATCGGATGATCGAGACATAGCCTTTCTGAAGCATTAACTCTCTAGTCCGGGTAGATAGTACGACCTACAAACCTCTACATCTGCTAGTCTACCTCTTCAAGAGCTCACTCAACTTACTCAACTATGCCAGATCCCATAATGGCTTGTGGCTGCACACGGAAGTTTCTGGCTTGAATAATCTCATGATCCCTTTGAGCCTGGGTGGCATTCCATAGGATAATCACACGGGTACTCCGATATTTCCAAAACAAACAACACCGGGTACTCTACGTGCCTCAACCAATCCACCCAGATGTGTATTAAAGTTTCCACCTTAATGTTATCCAATTAAAATAACTCTGAACTTCCATGTGTAAATCATGATCCAATCCCTACCTACGAGCATGTCTAAGCAATAATAAGCATAACATATATTCTCGGGGTGATCAAACGGTATTAGGATCCTACCTCAAACACTACAACCAAAACCTCATGTTCCCAATCCTACCAATGCAAATATTTGTGGGGCAGAACTAATGCATAGTAAAAACTGGGTATAAAAGAGTATGATCAAAGTGTAACTTGCCTTGCTGACGATCTGCAAACTCTAGAGATTCGTAGTAACTAGCTTCGCACTTAGGGTAATCTAGCGTAGACAAATAATAGCATTCATAAGTAATCACTCAAACGAAACACGAGAAAAGATCCAAATCGAACACGAAACAAGAAATGTCTTAAACTAACAAGAGTCAAAACCTAATAGCATTATTAACATGTGAATTAGATACTAACAGAAAGTACATGTGATTAACTACAGTTTGCAAAAAGATTCAACTCAAACGGAGCGACGGAAGTCAAAATACAAACGAAACAACATCATTTACTAATCTGGACTAAAGTCAAATTTTACAGTACCAAATTCATGTTCAAGTTGATTAACTAGAAAGAGGGCTTCGAGACGAAGATTTTGGCGTTGGTTTCATCTAATTTGGATAAGCGATTAAAAAGTTATACTAGTTGAAAGTTCACGGGCTGAATCGCAATACAAAATAATCGCAGATAAGTCCATATCTGAAAATAAAATAAAATAAAAAGACTAACAAACGAATGTTCGCAGTTTGAACCTAACCGGTGAACAATGTTCGTTAAAACGAATGAACGGACAAACGTACACTAAATAAAATAAACCGACAAAAACCGATCTAAGAAAATAAATCAGAAACTAAAAAACCGGGGTTTAACCGAGAAAAACCGACCGATCAAACAGGGTCAATGGCGGCGGCTCCAGCGAGATCTGCGGCGGCAGCGACGGTGGCAGGCGGCGGCGGGTGGCTGCAGGCGGCGGTGGGTGGCTGCCGACGCGGCGAGGCGAGGGCAGGCGGCGGCGCGGCGGCTTGGGGCTCTAGGGGGCCTCGGGCGCGCTTATAAAGGAAGCGGCTGGCGGCGTTGCTTGTGGAGGGGGCCGGCCCGGGGAGGAGTCTGGCTCGGAATCCCCTCGGCGTCCGTGCGCGGCACGTCGGCGGGGAAGGCGGCGACGCGCGGGAGTGGGCCGGCTGGGCTTTGGCCCAGTCAGTCCGGGAATTTTTATTTTTCAAAAAAAAATTGCCCGAAGAAGAAAATCGTAATGAAATATAAAAAAAATTCTAAAAATGCCAAAAACACTTTTTGCCGTCTAAATGGAATATTTAGAACAAAGTGAACATTTTTCTAGCCTAAAAATGCAATTTTGAAAAATGCATATTTTTCTAATTCAAATAAAATACCAAAAAAATCATAATTTGATTTTAAAATTCTTTCTCCAATATTTCTCTAAATTTGAAGAATTCATATTATCTTCTCTCATTTATTTTTGATATTGGAAATATTTGGAGAGAAAGATGATAAAATCAAACTGATCCTTGGCGACATCGATCAACTTGGCGTCCACGAAGTGCAGGAGAGTGAACGGAACGTCGGCGGCGCCCTGCGAAAACATGTACGGCGTCAGGGATGCCCAGTCAAACGCAAGGAGATGAAGTCATCGGCCGAGAGGCTTAGTTACCGTGATGGCGTCGAGCTCGCCTAATGTCGAGGCACCGCCAACAGCGGCCGTGCAAGTGACGGAGGGGCCGCTTGCTGCCGAGGTGCCGACCGGCGTATTCTTCCCACACCCAGGTGCATTAAGCTCCAATGCCGGCGCCGACACCATAGACACCAATGCCGCCTCCGCCGGAGACACCAATGGCGCCGACGCGTTCTGCGAGTTGCTGCCCGTGAAGCTGGGAATCGGGGGCGGCCCCTGTTGGCCGCCCGCAATCCACTCCTGCAGCCCCTCAAGCAAGGTAGGCATAATGGCGGTGATCGTCGCTCCTAGTTGGCCTTGCACTTGCTCTTCGACTATCTCCGGAATCCATAATAACACCCCGGATGTAATTTACCTTATCTGTATCCCATCTCTTGCCGTTTCCGGCCTAAGTTATTTTATTTTCTCTGTTGTCGGGTTTTGTCTCCGTGTGTTGTTGCCTTTGTCATGCATCTCATATCATGTCATCATGTGCATTGCATTGCATACGTGTTTGTCTCATGCATCCGAGCATTTTCCCCGTTGTCCGTTTTGCATTCCGGCGCTCCTATCTTCTCCGGTGCCCCTTTCTACCTGTTTTCGTGTGTGGGGGTTAAACATTTCCGGATTGGACCAAGACGTGTCTTGCGGCCTTGGTTTTCTACCGGTAGACCACCTGTCAAGTTTCGTGCCATTTGGACTTCGTTTGATACTCCAACGGTTAACCAAGGGACCGAAAAGGCCTCGCTTGTGTTGCAGCCCAAAACCCACCTAAACCTCTCCTATCTTCTAGAGCGTTCGATCACGATCGCGTGGCCGCGAACCGCACTCCATTTGGAGCTTCCTAGCCCCCTCTACCTATATATTTAGACACTTCCCCGAAATTCCGGATCTAAAACCACCCTAACCCTAATTTTTCGTCTCCTCCGGCGCCGGACAGACATGTCCGCCACCCGCCGGACGACTTCGCGCCGCCACCCGCTCCCGCTCCGGCCCGCTCGGCCCGGGAAGCGCCCCAGAGGGCCCGAAACCGAGCGCCGCCTCCTACGCGTCCCCGCCGCCATCCTCCTCCCATCTGGCCGCTCCTTCCGCCGCACCGCTGCACGCCATCATCACCGGCGCCCGGCGCCACCTCCGGCCAACTCCGGCATGCCGCCCCGACCGGCTGCCGCGTTCCTCCACCGCCCCTTCGCCGATCCGCTTCGGCGCCGCCCACCACCGCTGTCCGCCGCCCCCTCGTCGCCAGCGCCGCCATCCACTACTCCGGTGAAGCCCTGAAGCTCCGGCGACCTTGAAACTCCGGCCGGCGAGCTTCAGGAAGCGTGCACCGCTACAGTGCCCGCGTGCTGGATCTAGATCTAAATTCGGAGACGGTTGACTTTTTTCCCGAACCCTAATTTTTTTTGCAAACTTTGGCATGCCGTAACTCTGCATCCGCAGCACTGATTTGTGCGTGTAGCATATCAAAATGTTCGTCTCGATGAGTACGTCATTTCATCCTATTGCGTCATTTTCATTTGAGCTCATCTTGATGCCTGAAATGCTGTTGGAAGAGGGCTATGTGATGAATTTGTCAGATCTATTTCAGCAAATAGCTATTTGTCATTTTTACCATGATTAATGTGTGCATGCTATGATCCTGAGGTCTACATGTGTTTTGTTATATGCCATGCCATCTTTACAGAGGTGCTTGCCATGTATTTTTGTGATATTTGTGGTGACTAGCACAAGTTTGCAAAGTAGCGTAATAAGTAATGCTGATTTCAGGGACTTAGAATTTCACGAAGTCCTTGTCCTGATTTTGTCGTTATGTCATACGTTCATGTTGTTTCCTAGTGATCCGTGCCTATTTTGAGGATGATCAAGTAAGGTTGTTTTGTTAACATTGTGGTGCTCTATCCATCCATGTCTTTGTTTGCATTTATGAAGCAACCTAGCTTAAGTCAATCGAGCTCTACTTTTGCTATATCGTGAATCCTGGCAGATTGTTGACATGTTTAGCGATTTTGCCGAGGATGTTGCTATTGATCCGTGCATGCTATGTTATTGTTCTTGCCATGTCTAGCTTCTATGTTATGTATTCTTGATGGGTGTATGCTTAGTTTGTCATGCCATGCTCTGTAGTGAGTGCATCGAGCTCGTAAACATGCCTACTCGTTAACTGATTTGCATGCTCTAGTTTTTCACCAAGTCTGAAATCTGTTTATGTTTTTGCCATGTTCACATGCTTGCAATTGTATTTTTCTGATCCCTTTTGGCTCAAGGTCACTAAGGGATTTTTGTTAAGTGATTTGAGTAGCTTCATGCCATGCCTTTCTTTGCCATGTTAAGTTCCTGTAGCTTGTAGTTTTCATGCTCTAAAGTGTGCTTCCTAATGATAAATTCCAGACTTGTGTTAATTTCACTAAGTCTGAAACCTGTTATCAATTGCACTTTTGCCATGCTTGTTTGAACCTGTTAATGCATGAATTAGCCGTAGCTCAGTGTTCATCTTTTGTCAAGCTTCATGAGTGGATCCCTGCCATGTATTTTGTTGTTATGTTTGAGTGCTGTAGCATATTTATCTTGATGCATTTAGATGGTTACTTCCTGATTATCGCAGACCGGTGCCATATTTGTTTTGCTTGCCATTTCCAAACCGTGCATCCGATTCCGGTGATCTTTATATCGATATCAACCGAAATCACCTCACCTTTCGAGTGGAACTCTTGGATTTCCAAGTTGAGGCCAGGTTCAATCATTCCTTGTAAAATCTTGCATATGCATCACATACCGCATCCCGCATAGCATAGCATGTTTGCATCATGTTGTTTGAGCATTGCACGTGGTTGATTTAGTTCCGTTTGCTTGTTGTTCTTGTTTGGGTAGAGCCAGGAGACGAGTTCGCGAACGAGGAGCCTGTTGAGTTCGCTTACGAGGATCAAGTTCACTCTGACAACTTTGCAGGCAACATGGTCATACCCTCGAAATCACTTTTGTCTTTGCTTTCTAGATTGCTCGCTCTTTTGCTATGCCTATGCTACGATGCCTACCACTTGCTTATCATGCATCCCAAATTCCCATGTCAAACCTCTAACCCACCATGTGCTAGCAAACAGTTGATTGGCTATGTTACCGCTTTGCTCAGCCCCTCTTATAGCGTTGCTAGTTGTAGGTGAAGATTGGAGATCGTTCCTTGTTGGAACATTTTTTATTGTTGGGATATCACCATATTGTCTTGTTTATCTTAATGCACCTATATACTTGGTAAAGGGTGGAAGGCTCGGCCTTTTGCCTAGTGTTTTGTTCCACTCTTTCCGCCCTAGTTTCCGTCATATCGGTGTTATGTTCCCGGATTTTGTGTTCCTTACGCGGTTGGGTTATAATGGGAACCCCTTGACAGTTCACCTTGAATTGAACTCCTCCAGCAATGCCCAACCTTGGTTTTACCATTTTCCACCTAGCCTCTTTTTCCTTGGGGTTCCGGAGCCCGAGGTTCATCTTTATTTAAACCCCCCTGGGCCAGTGCTCCTCTGAGTGTTGGTCCACCTCGTCAGCCGCCGGTGGCCACCAGGGGCAACTCTGGGCTAGCCTACCAGAAGTTTGGAAAATCTGAGTGTGCCCTGAGAACAAGATATGTGTAGCTCCTATCAGGATTTGTCGGCACATTCGGGCGGTGTTGCTGGACTTGTTTTACAATTGTCGAGGATGTCTTGTAACCAGAATTCCGAGCCTGATCGGGTCTTCCCGCTAGAAGGAATATCCTTCGTTGACCGTGAGAGCTTGTGATGGGCTAAGTTGGGACACCCCTGCAGGGATTTGAACTTTCGAAAGCCATGCCCGCGGTTATGGGCAGATGGGAATTTGTTAATGTCCGGTTGTAGATAACATGAAACTTAACTTAATTAAAATGAATCAACCGCGTGTGTAACCGTGATGGTCTCTTCTCGGCGGAGTCCGGGAAGTGAACATGGTGTTGGAGTAATGCTTGACGTAGGTTGTTCTAGGATCACTTCATCATCATAGTTGTTTGTCCGTGTTTTTCCTTCTCTTCTCTCTCTCTTTTGAGTATGTTAGCCACCATATATGCTAGTCGCTTGCTGCAGCTCCGCATTATACCTTGCCTTACCTATAAGCTTAAATAGTCTTGATCACGAGGGTGCGTAACTGCTGAGTCCCCGTGACTCACAGATTACTTCCAAAACCAGATGCAGGGACCGATGATACCGTTCCAGACGATGCGCTTGAGCTCAAGTGGGAGTTAGATGAAGACTCTTGTCGTTACTATGTGTCTTTCCTAGATGATCAGTAGTGGTGCCCAGTTGGGGCGATCAGGGACCGTGTCGCATGTGGGGGTTGATCTTTATTTTTATACCGTAGTCGGACCATGAGTGTATTGGATGATTGTAACGTTATTCATGTATTTGTGTGACGTGACGAGTGTAAGCCAACTATGTACCTTTTCCCCTTTTATCTATTTACATGGGCTGTTGTGAAGATTACCTTACTTGCGACACTGCTTTCTATGCGGTTATGCCTCTAAGTCGTGCTTCGACACGTCGGAGATATAGCCGCATCGAGGGTGTTACAAGTTGGTAATCAGAGCCTTCCCCCTGCTTGATCGAATCGTTGGTGTTGTTGAGTCTAGAAAAATGTTTTGAGTCATTTAGGATTATATATCAAAGAGTTTAGGAATTCTTTTTACTCCCCGGTCCCTTCATCGCTCTGGTGAGGCATCCTGACGTAGAGTTTTGACTCTTCTCTTCTCAAATTTCACTAAAAAAATTAGGATCACGCGGGTATCTTGGAATCGTTCCGATCGATTTGTGACGAGAACATTGTTCTTGGTGCCTCCTGTCATTTAGGGGTTGTGGGAGTGCTCCACGGAGTTGAGCTCCGAGGTGTTGTCGTCACAATTTTATCGTTGAGATTCTGGAATACCTGAGTTTCACCGACATCAAAAATCTCTTTTATGCAGTTGTTGGTGAGATAACCTCGACGCCACCCAGTACAGGGGCGGGAGTTCAGGAGTATTGCCATAACTCGTATAACAGATGCTTTTCGAAGGTTGAGGTAGATGATTTCCGAAGTTTTTCTTGGTTATGTGTTGAAGGATGGATACAGGTGGATGTAGGATTTGCTAGATTTGGGTGAGATATTATGCTTCCCCTGTATCCCAAACACCTGATTGCATAACCGGAAAGGTTTGGGAGTTTCATAGGTGGGAATTCTTGTAGCTCTAGTTCTTCTTCCGCGGATATTTGGTTTGGGATTGGGTAATCCTCACCAAGTATTCATTCTTGTCCGTACCTTGTTGTTTTTCTTCTACCTCAATTCTAAGTGGCTTCTCAATTTATGGATATGTGACCATTTCGATTGGAATGCATTCGTTCATTTGGTTCGGATGTGAAGACTATATGTTGCAATTTCAACCCGTTTGATTCAGCTTCAATATTTGTCTGTCTAGTTGCTAATGGATGTCAACCTCTTCAGGATGGCTCCTCCAACACGCACGACTCCGAATCCTGATCCGCCACCACCACCTCCACCTCCGAAGGCATGGCAAGCTGTGATGGCCGCTACCAATGCAAACACGCAGCTGATCATGCAACTTCTTCAAGAGCGCAACCAAGGGAACCAGGGCCATGGCAACAATCAGAATCAGTTTGCTACACTCAACCAGTTCCTTGCTAACCAGCCAAAGACCTTCAACAATTGTGTTGAGGCAACAGACGATGATGATTGGCTCGTGGACATGTGCAAGCATTTCGAGTGCAGTAACGTCAGGCCTGAGGACTTTGTGAAGTTTGCCTCCTTCCAACTCAAAGACTAGGCTGCAGAATGGTTTCAGTAGTACAAAGATTCCAGAGGAGGCCGTGTGATTACCTGGGATGAATTCCGTCAAGACTTCAAAGCTCATCATATTCCTTAGAGCATGGTTGAAAGCAAGCGTGAGGAATTCCGCAACCTGAAGCAAGGCACTGTGTCAGTTTACGAGTACAACAAAATGTTTCAGAAGATCGCCCGTTTTGCTAAGCAAGACGTCCCTGACAAGAAGAGCATGATATACCAGTTTAGGGGTGGTCTCAGAGAAGAAATCCAGCTAGCTCTTGTCCCCTTTGAGGCCAAGAGGTACGATGAGTTTTACAACATGGCAATGAAGCAAGAGACTGCTCAACTGAAGTGCGATGCTTCCAAGAAGCGAGTCAGAGATGCTACTCCTTCTTCCTCAACTCAAGTGGCTAAGCAGCAGAAGTATTGGCTTCCTCCTCCGTTCCGTCAGCCTTATCAGCAGAAGAGCAAAGGTGGCAGTGGATCTTCCCACCGACCCAACCCTAGCTTTCAGAACAAGACTTCGTCTCAAGCTCCAAGATCAAGTTCTCCGTATCATCCTCCGCTCTCGGAGGTCACGTGCAACAAGTGCCAATAGAAGGGTCATTATGCCAACAAATGCTTCAATCAGAGCCGTCTCCCTCCTCCTCATCCTGTGAGATCGGCAAGTACAATTGTGGTCAAGCATAACCCCAAGCACGCCAAGGTCAACTTGATGAATGCAGCTCAGGCAGAGGACTCGTCAGATGTCATCATGGGTAACTGTAACGCCCTCGATGCGGCTATATCTCCCACGTGTCGAGGCACGACTTAGAGGCATAACCGCATTGAAAGCAATGTCGCAAGTCGGGAAATCATCACACATCCCATGTACATAAATAATATAAAGGGGAGGTACATAGTTGGCTTACACTCACCATGTCACATCAAAGTACATAAATAACATACATCATCCAAACACTCATGGCCCGACTACGGCGCCAAAATAAAAGACAACCCAACAAGCGACATAGGTCCTGATCACCCCCAACTGGGCTCCACTACTGATCATCAGGAAAAGACACATAGTAACGCTGAGAGTCCTCGTCGTACTCCCACTTGAGCTCAAGCGCGCCATCTAGAGATGTATCATCTGTCCCTGCATCTGGTGTAATAGTAATCTGTGAGCCACAGGGACTCAGCAATCTCGCACCCTCGCGATCAAGACTATTTAAGTTTAATAGGTAGGAAGGGGGTAAATGTAAGTGGAGCTGCAGCAAGCGACTAGCATATGTGGTGGCTAACTTATTCGCAAAAGAGAGCGAGAAGAGGAGGCGAAGCACGAGCGGGAAACTAGAGAGCGACCTGCGCAAACATAACTCCAACACCGTGTCCACTTCCCGGACTCCGCCGAGAAGAGGCCATCACGGCAACACACCAAGTTGATTCATTTTAATTAATTAAGGTTCAAGTTATCTACAACCGGACATTAACAAATTCCCATCTGCCCATAACCGCGGGCACGACTTTCGAAAGATCAAACCCTGCAGGGGGGTCCCAACTTAGCCCATAACAAGCTCTCACGGTCAACGAAGGAATAGACCTCCACCCAAGGCACACCGATCAGACTCGGTACCTCGGTACAACAAGATGATTCGACAGGTTAAAACAAGACCAGCAACACCACCCAGATGTGCCGACAAATCCCGATAGGAGCTGAACATATCTCGTTCTCAGGGCACACCGGATGAGCAAGACATTGGGTAGGCCAGCCCAGAGTTGCCCCTGGTAGCCCCGGACATCGCTCGGTGGGACCAACACTCAGAGGAGCACTGGCCCGGGGGGGTTAAAATAAGATGACCCTCGGGCTCCAGAAACCCAAGGGAAAAAGAGGCTAGGTGGAAAATGGTAAAACCAATGTTGGGCATTGCTAGAAAAGCTTTAATCAAGGCGAACTATCAAGGGGTTCCCATTATAGCCCAACCGCGTAAGGGACGCAACAAACCGGGAACATAACACCGATATGACGGAAACTAGGGCGGCAAGAGTGGAACAAAACACTAGGCGAGAGGCCGAGCCTTCCACCCTTTACCAAGTATATAGATGCATTAAGATAACATATCAATATAATGATATCGCAACAAGTAAATAAATGTTCCAGTAAGGAACGGCTCCAATCTTCACCTGCAACTAGCAACGCTATAAGAAGGGGGCTAAGCGAAGTGGTAACATAGACAATCAACGGTTTGCTAGGACAATGGTGGGTTAGAGGCTCAACATGGCAATTGGGAGGCTGACAAGCAAGTGGTAGGCATCGTAGCATTGGCATAGCAAAAGAGCGAGCAAACTAGCATAGCAAAGATAGTAGTGATTTCGAGGGTATGATCATCTTGCCTGCACAGTTGTCAGAGTTGACTAGATCCTCAAAAGCAAACTCAACGGGCTCCTCGTTGGCGAACTCGTCTCCCCGCTCTACCCAACAACACAAACAAGCAACAAGGATACAATCAACAACGTGCAAGGGCAAACAATAAGATGCAAAGATGGTATGCTATGCGGGATGCGATGCGGGATGCAAGATGCAAGACGTGACAGGAAATGCATGAACCTGGCCTCAACTTGGAAAACCAAGTGTGCCACTGGATAGAGGGGATGAAATCACCTGAAAACGATATAAAGATCATTGAAATCGGAGCTACGGTTTGGAAATGGCAAGCGTTTTACGAAATGAACCGGTCTGCGATTTACAGCAAGTAGGCTCCTAAATGCATTGAAATGAACATGCTACAGCCACCAAACATGACAACAAAAGACATGACAGGGATGTACACAAGATGCTTATCAAAACACTAGCACTGAGCCACGGCCAAATTTATCCATTATGAGGTTCAAACAAGCATGGCAAAAACGCAAATGCAAAACAGATTTCAGACTTAGTGAAATTAACACTAGTCTGAAATTTCAGGCCACGATGCTCTCTTCGGAGCAGCAAAACAACATGATACACAACCTTATCATGACAAGTAAGAACATGGCGTGGAGCTACTCAACAAGCTTAACAAAACGCCCAAAGTTACATGGGGCTAAAAGGGTTCAGAAAATACTCTAACGAGCACACGAACATAGCTCACGCACAATCAGTTTTCAGACTTACTAAAAACTGAGACATGCTGAAATTTAACTCACGAAGGCATGTAAACGAGCTCGATGCACTCACCATGGTGCAAGTCATAGCAAGGCAAGCATATATCCATAAAGAAGACACAAACTTCTAGCTAGACATGGCAAGAACAATGGCATAGCATTCATGGATCACTAACAATAGCATCGGCAAAATCGCAAACAAGTTGACGATCTGCCCAGATTTACCACGAAGCAAAAGTAGAGCTCGATTGACTCAAGCTACAGCACTCCACATATGCAAACAAAGACATGGATGGATAGAGCATAACATGAATATCAAAACTCCCTTACTGATCATCCTCAAAAGAGGCACGGATCACTATGAAACAAGCTGAACATATGGCATCATGAACTAAAATATCCCAGACTTAGTGAAAATCAATAAGACCCTGAAAACAGAATTCTCAGGTGCCTCACTTTGCAAGCTTGCACAAGTCACCACACACATCCTAAAACTGCATGGGTGGCACCTCTCGAAAGAAGACAAAATGCTTAACAATTCATCCGAAAGACTCACAGGCATATCATGCACACAATAATCATGGCAAAAATGACAAAGTCTATGATGAACTAATGGATCTGCAATTTAACTCACGAAGCCTCCTTCTAACAGCATTTTGGGTATCAAGATGAACTCGAATGAAAATGATGCAATGGAATGAAATGATGTACATGTTGTTGGGGAACGTAGTAATATCGAAAAAATTTCCTACGCACACGCAAGATCATGGTGACGCATAGCAACGAGGGGGAGAGTATTGTCTACGTACCAACACAGACCGACTGCGGAAGCGATCTTACAACGTAGAGGAAGTAGTCGTACGTCTTCTTCCCGATCCGACCGATCCAAGCACCGTTACTCCGGCACCTCCGAGTTCTTAGCACACGTTCAGCTCGATGACGATCCTCGGGCTCCGATCCAGCAAAGCGTCGAGGAAGAGTTCCGTCAGCACAACGGCATGGTGACGATCTTGATGAACTACCGACGCAGGGCTTCGCCTAAGCTCTACAGCGATATGACCGAGGTGGAATTTGGTGGCAGGGGGCACCGCACACGGCTAAGGAACGATCAAAAATTATCAACTTGTGTGTCTATGGGGTGCCCCCTGCCCCCGTATATAAAGGAGCAGGGGGAGGGGTTCGGCCGGCTAGGGAGAGAGGCGCAGGAGGAGTCCTACTCCTACCGGGAGTAGGACTCCCCCCCAATCCTATTCCTAATAGGACTCTCCAAAGAGAAGAGAGAAGAGAGGGGGGCCGGCCCCTTCTCCTAGTCCTAATAGGACTAGGGAAGGGGGGAGGCGCGCAGCCCTTGTGGGCAGCCCCTTTTCACCTTTCCACTAAGGCCCAATAGGCCCATTTGCCTCCCGGGGGGTTCCGGTAACCCTCCCGGTATTCCGGTAAAATCCCGATTTCACCCGGAACACTTCCGGTGTCCAAACATAGGCTTCCAATATATCAATCTTTACGTCTCGACCATTTCGAGACTCCTCGTCATGTCCGTGATCACATCCGGGACACCGAACAACCTTTGGTACATCAAAATGAATAAACTCATAATAACTGTCATCGTAACGTTAAGCGTGCGGACCCTACGGTTCGAGAACAATGTAGACATGACCGAGACATGTCTCCGTTCAATAACCAATAGCGGGACCTGGATGCCCATATTGGCTCCTACATATTCTACGAAGATCTTTATCGGTCAGACCGCATAACAACATACGTTGTTCCCTTTGTCATCGGTATGTTAGTTGCCCGAGATTCGATCGTCGGTATCCAATACCTAGTTCAATCTCGTTACTGGCAAGTCTCTTTACTCGTTCCGTAATACATCATCTCATAACTAACATCTTAGTTATTATGCTTGCAAGGCTTATGTGATGTGTATTACCGAGAGGGCCCAGAGATACCTCTCCGACAATCGGAGTGACAAACCCTAATCTCGAAATACGCCAACCCAACATCTACCATTGGAGACACCTGTAGTACTCCTTTATAATCACCCAGTTACGTTGTGACGTTTGGTAGTACCCAAAGTGTTCCTCCGATAAACGGGAGTTGCATAATCTCATAGTTATAGGAACATGTATAAGTCATGAAGAAAGCGATAGCAACATACTAAACGATCGGGTGCTAAGCTAATGGAATGGGTCATGTCAATCAGATCATTCAACTAATGATGTGACCTCGTTAATCAAATAACAACTCTTTTTTCATGGTTAGGAAACATAACCATCTTTGATTAACAAGCTAGTCAAGTAGAGGCATACTAGTGACACTCTGTTGGTCTATGTATTCACACATGTATTATGTTTTCGGTTAATACAATTCTAGCATGAATAATAAACATTTATCATGATATAAGGAAATAAATAATAACTTTATTATTGCCTCTAGGGCATATTTCCTTCAGTCTCCCACTTGCACTAGAGTCAATAATCTAGATTACACAGTAATGATTCTAACACCCATGGAGCCTTGGTGTTGATCATGTTTTGCTCGTGGAAGAGGCTTAGTCAATGGGTCTGCAACATTCAGATCCGTATGTATCTTGCAAATCTCTATGTCTCCCACCTGGACTAAATCCCGGATGGAGTTGAAGCGTCTCTTGATGTGTTTGGTCCTTTTGTGAAATCTGGATTCCTTTGCCAAGGCAATTGCACCAGTATTGTCACAAAAGATTTTCATTGGACCCGATGCACTAGGTATGACACCTAGATCGGATACGAACTCCTTCATCCAGACTCCTTCGTTTGCTGCTTCCGAAGCAGCTATGTATTCTGCTTCACATGTAGATCCCGCTACGACGCTTTGTTTAGAACTGCACCAACTGACAGCTCCACCGTTTAAAGTAAACACGTATCCGGTTTGCGATTTAGAATCGTCCGGATCAGTGTCAAAGCTTGCATCAACGTAACCTCTTACGGTGAGCTCTTTGTCACCTCCATATACGAGAAACATATCCTTTGTCCTTTTCAGGTACTTCAGGATGTTCTTGACCACTGTCCAGTGATCCACTCCTGGATTACTTTGGTACCTCCCTGCTAAACTTATAGCAAGGCACACATCAGGTCTGATACATAGCATTGCATACATGATAGAGCCTATGGCTGAAGCATAGGGAACATCTTTCATTTTCTCTCTATCTTCTGCAGTGGTCGGGCATTGAGTCTGACTCAACTTCACTCCTTGTAACACAGGCAAGAACCCTTTCTTTGTTTGATCCATTTTGAACTTCTTCAAAATCTTGTCAAGGTATGTGCTTTGTGAAAGTCCAATTAAGCATTTTGATCTATCTCTATAGATCTTTATGCCTAATATGTAAGCAGCTTCCCCGAGGTCTTTCATCGAAAAACTTTTATTCAAGTATCCCTTTATGCTATCCAGAAATTCTATATCATTTCCAATCAGCAATATGTCATCCACATATAATATTAGAAATGCTACAGAGCTCCCACTCACTTTCTTGTAAATACAGGCTTCTCCAAAAGTCTGTATAAAGCCAAATGCTTTGATCACACTATCAAAGCGTTTATTCCAACTCTGAGATGCTTGCACCAGTCCATAAATGGATCTCTGGAGTTTGCACACTTTGTTAGCTCCCTTCGAATCGACAAAACCTTCTGGTTGCATCATATACAACTCTTCTTCCAGAAATCCATTCAGGAATGCAGTTTTGACATCCATTTGCCATATTTCATAATCATAAAATGCAGCAATTGCTAACATAATTCTGATGGACTTAAGCATCGCTACGGGTGAGAAGGTCTCATCGTAGTCAACCCCTTGAACTTGTCGAAAACCTTTTGCGACAAGTCGAGCTTTATAGACAGTAATATTACCGTCAGCGTCAGTCTTTTTCTTGAAGATCCATTTATTCTCAATTGCTTGCCGATCATCGGGCAAGTCAACCAAAGTCCATACTTTGTTCTCATACATGGATCCCATCTCAGATTTCATGGCCTCAAGCCACTTTGCGGAATCTGGGCTCACCATCGCTTCTTCATAGTTCGTAGGTTCATCATGATCTAGTAGCATGACTTCCAGAACTGGATTACCGTACCACTCTGGTGCGGATCTCACTCTGATTGATCTACGTGGTTCAGTAGTATCTTGTCCTGAAGCTTCATGATCATCATCATTAGCTTCCTCACTAATTGGTATAGGTGTCGCAGAAACAGTTTTCTGTGATGTACTATTTTCCAATAAGGGAGCAGGTACAGTTACCTCGTCAAGTTCTACTTTCCTCCCACTCACTTCTTTCGAGAGAAACTCCTTCTCTAGAAATGATCCATTCTTAGCAACGAATGTCTTGCCTTCGGATCTGTGATAGAAGGTATACCCAACAATTTCCTTTGGGTATCCTATGAAGACACATTTCTCCGCTTTGGGTTCGAGCTTATCAGGTTGAAGCTTTTTCACATAAGCATCGCAGCCCCAAACTTTAAGAAACGACAACTTTGGTTTCTTGCCAAACCATAGTTCATAAGGCGTCGTCTCAACGGATTTTGATGGTGCCCTATTTAACGTGAATGCGGCCGTCTCTAAAGCATAACCCCAAAACGATAGCGGTAAATCAGTAAGAGACATCATAGATCGCACCATATCTAGTAAAGTACGATTACGACGTTCGGACACACCATTACACTGTGGTGTTCCGGGTGGCGTGAGTTGCGAAACTATTCCACAATTTTTCAAATGTATACCAAACTCGTAACTCAAATATTCTCCTCCACGATCAGATCGTAGAAACTTTATTTTCTTGTTACGATGATTTTCAACTTCACTCTGAAATTCCTTGAACTTTTCAAATGTTTCAGACTTATGTTTCATTAATTAGATATACCCATATCTGCTTAAATCATCTGTGAAGGTGAGAAAATAACGATATCCGCCACGAGCCTCAATACTCATCAGACCACATACATCGGTATGTATGATTTCCAATAAATCTGTTGCTCTCTCGATAGTACCGGAGAACGGTGTTTTAGTGATCTTGCCTATGAGGCACGGTTCGCAAGTACCAAGTGATTCATAATCAAGTGGTTCCAAAAGCCCATCAGTATGGAGTTTCTTCATGCGCTTTACACCGATATGACCTAAACGGCAGTGCCACAAATAAGTTGCACTATCATTATCAACTCTGCATCTTTTGGCTTCTAAATTATGAACATGTGTATCACTACTATCGAGATTCAATAAGAATAGACCACTCTTCAAGGGTGCATGACCATAAAAGATATTACTCATATAAATAGAACAACCATTATTCTCTGATTTAAATGAATAACCGTCTCGCATCAAACAAGATCCAGATATAATGTTCATGCTCAACGCTGGCACCAAATAACAATTATTTAGGTCTAATATTAATCCCGAAGGTAGATGTAGAGGTAGCGTGCCGACCGCGATCACATCGACTTTGGAACCGTTTCCCACGCGCATCGTCACCTCGTCCTTTGCTAGCGTCCGCTTATTCCGTAGTCCCTGTTTTGAGTTGCAAATATTAGCAACAGAACCAGTATCAAATACCCAGGTGCTACTGCGAGCTCTAGTAAGGTACACATCAATGACATGTATATCGCATATACCTTTGTTCACCTTGCCATCCTTCTTATCCGCCAAATACTTGGGGCAGTTCCGCTTCCAGTGACCAGTCTGCATGCAGAAGAAGCACTTAGTTTCAGGCTTAGGTCCAGACTTGGGTTTCTTCTCCTGAGCAGCAACTTGCTTGCTGTTCTTCTTGAAGTTCCCCTTCTTCTTCCCTTTGCCCTTTTTCTTGAAACCAGTGGTTTTGTTAACCATCAACACTTGATGCTCCTTCTTGATTTCTACTTCCGCAGCTTTCAGCATTGCGAAGAGCTCGGGAATAGTCTTGTTCATCCCTTGCATATTATAGTTCATCACGAAGCTCTTGTAGCTTGGTGGCAGTGATTCGAGAATTCTGTCAATGACGCAATCATCTGGAAGATTAACTCCCATCTGAATCAAGTGATTATTATACCCAGACATTTTGAGTATATGCTCACTGACATAACTGTTCTCCTCCATCTTGCAGCTATAGAACTTATTGGAGACTTCATATCTCTCAATTCGGGCATTTGCTTGAAATATTAACTTCAACTCCTGGAACATCTCATATGCTCCATGATGTTCAAAACGTCGTTGAAGTCCCGATTCTAAGCCGTAAAGCATGGCACACTGAACTATCGAGTAGTCATCAGCTTTGCTCTGCCAGACGTTCATAACATCTGGTGTTGCTCCAGCAGCAGGCCTGGCACCCAGCGGTGCTTCCAGGACGTAATTCTTCTGTGCAGCAATGAGGATAATCCTCAGGTTACGGACCAAGTCCATGTAATTGCTACCATCATCTTTCAACTTTGCTTTCTCTAGGAACGCATTAAAATTCAACGGAACAATAGCACGAGCCATCTATCTACAATTAACATAAACAAGCAAGATACTATCAGGTACTAAGTTCATGATAAGTTTAAGTTCAGTTAATCAAATTACTTAGGAACTCCCACTTAGATAGACATCCCTCTAATCCTCTAAGTGATCACGTGATCCAAATAAACTAAACCATAACCGATCATCACGTGAGATGGAGTAGTTTTCAATGGTGAACATCGTCATGTTGACCATATCTACTATATGATTCACGCTCGACCTTTCGGTCTCTGTGTTCCGAGGCCATATCTGCATATGCTAGGCTCGTCAAGTTTAACCTGAGTATTCTGCGTGTGCAAAACTGGCTTGCACCCGTTGTAGATGGACGTAGAGCTTATCACACCCGATCATCACGTGGTGTCTGGGCACGACGAACTTTGGCAACGGTGCATACTCAGGGAGAACACTTCTTGATAATTTAGTGAGAGATCATCTTATAATGCTACCGTCAATCAAAGGAAGATAAGATGCATAAAAGGATAAACATCACATGCAATCAATAAAAGTGATATGATATGGCCATCATCATCTTGTGCTTGTGATCTCCATCTCCGAAGCACCGTCATGATCACCATCGTCACCGGCGCGACACCTTGATCTCCATCATAGCATCGTTGTCGTCTCGCAAATCTTATGCTTCCATGACTATCACTACCGCTTAGTAATAAAGTAAAGCATTACATCGCGATTGCATTGCATACAATAAAGCGAAAACCATATGGCTCCTGCCAGTTGCCGATAACTCGGTTACAAAACATGATCATCTCATACAATAAAATCAGCATCATGCCTTGACCATATCACATCACAACATGCCCTGCAAAAACAAGTTAGACGTCCTCTACTTTGTTGTTGCAAGTTTTACGTGGCAGCTACGGGCTTAAGCAAGAACACATCTCACCTACGCATCAAAACCACAACGATAGTTTGTCAAATAGACTCCGTTTTAACCTTCTCAAGGACCGGGCGTAGCCACACTTGGTTCAACTAAAGTTGGAGAGACAGTCATCCGCAAGCCATCTGTGTGCATAGCACGTCGAGGGAACCGGTCTCGCGTAAGAGTACGCGTAAGGTTGGTCCGGATCGTCTCGTCCAACAATACCGCCGAACCAAAGTATGACATGCTGGTAGGCAGTATGACTTGTATCGCCCACAACTCACTTGTGTTCTACTCGTACATATAACATCAAACCATAAAACCTAGGCTCTGATACCACTGTTGGGGAACGTAGTAATTTCGAAAATTTTCCTACGCACACGCAAGATCATGGTGACGCATAGCAACGAGGGGGAGAGTATTGTCTACGTACCAACGCAGACCGACTGCGGAAGCGATCTTACAACGTAGAGGAAGTAGTCGTACGTCTTCTTCCTGATCCGACCGATCCATGCACCGTTACTCCGGCACCTCCGAGTTCTTAGCACACGTTCAGCTCGATGACGATCCTCGGGCTCCGATCTAGCAAAGCGTCTAGGAAGAGTTCCGTCAGCACAACGGCGTGGTGACGATCTTGATGAACTACCGACGTAGGGCTTCGCCTAAGCTCTACAACGATATGACCGAGGTGGAATTTGGTGGCAGGGGGCACCGCACACGGCTAAGGAACGATCAAAAATGATCAACTTGTGTGTCTATGGGGTGCCCCCTGCCCCCGTACATAAAGGAGCAGGGGGAGGGGTTCGGCCGGCAAGGGAGAGAGGCGCAGGAGGAGTCCTACTCCTACCGGGAGTAGGACTCCCCCCCAATCCTATTCCTAATAGGACTCTCCAAAGAGAAGAGAGAAGAGAGGGGGGCCGGCCCCTTCTCCTAGTCCTAATAGGACTAGGGAAGGGGGGAGGCGCGCAGCCCTTGTGGGCAGCCCCTTTTCACTTTTCCACTAAGGCCCAATAGGCCCATTTGCCTCCCGGGGGTTCCGGTAACCCTCCCGGTATTCCGGTAAAATCCCGATTTCACCCGGAACACTTCCGGTGTCCAAACATAGGCTTCCAATATATCAATCTTTACGTCTCGACCATTTCGAGACTCCTCGTCATGTCCGTGATCACATCCGGGACTCCGAACAACCTTCGGTACATCAAAATGCATAAACTCATAATAACTGTCATCGTAAGGTTAAGCGTGCGGACCCTACGGTTCGAGAACAATGTAGACATGACCGAGACATGTCTCCGGTCAATAACCAATAGCGGGACCTGGATGCCCATATTGGCTCCTACATATTCTACGAAGATCTTTATCGGTCAGACCGCATAACAACATACGTTGTTCCCTTTGTCATCGGTATGTTACTTGCCCGAGATTCGATCGTCGGTATCCAATACCTAGTTCAATCTCGTTACTGGCAAGTCTCTTTACTCGTTCCGTAATACATCATCTCATAACTAACATCTTAGTTATTATGCTTGCAAGGCTTATGTGATGTGTATTACCGAGAGGGCCCAGAGATACCTCTCCGACAATCGGAGTGACAAACCCTAATCTCGAAATACGCCAACCCAACATCTACCATTGGAGACACCTGTAGTACTCCTTTATAATCACCCAGTTACGTTGCGACGTTTGCTAGTACCCAAAGTGTTCCTCCGGTAAACGGGAGTTGCATAATCTCATAGTTATAGGAACATGTATAAGTCATGAAGAAAGCAATAGCAACATACTAAACGATCGGTTGCTAAGCTAATGGAATGGGTCATGTCAATCAGATCATTCAACTAATGATGTGACCTCGTTAATCAAATAACAACTCTTTGTTCATGGTTAGGAAACATAACCATCTTTGATTAACGAGCTAGTCAAGTAGAGGCATACTAGTGACACTCTGTTGGTCTATGTATTCACACATGTATTATGTTTCCGGTTAATACAATTCTAGCATGAATAATAAACATTTATCATGATATAAGGAAATAAATAATAACTTTATTATTGCCTCTAGGGCATATTTCCTTCACATGTCGAGACGAAGATTTCGATATATAATATGCCCAAATCGGAGCTACGGATCCAAAGTTACGGGACCCCGAACAGAGGCATATGAGCTAAAAATCCTGAGGACTTAGTGAAAAAAACTACCCCGGTTAGGGTTTACTGTAGCAGATCTGGATCGGGGCACGTCTCGCGAGGATTACCGGGATCTCGCTGGTGTTGAGGTCCGCGGCGGCCGGAGACGACGTGGAGGCCGGCGAGGAGGCGGGGTCCGGCCAGATCCGGCCCGGGGCAGCGCGGCGACGAGGGAAGCGAGGCCCGGCCGGCCTCGGGCGGCGAAACGGCACGGCGGGGCGCTGCGGTCGCCGGCCGGCAAGGGCGCGCGCGGCGGCGCCGGTCACCGGCAAGGAGGACGAAGGCGGCGGGGCGACGAGGTGGCGGCGCAGAGTCGAGGCGCGGGGTCGGCCCGGGAGGCGGCGCGGGAGGGCCGGCCTCGGGCCCCTGCGGGCCGCGGCGGAGGCGGGCGCCGGGCGCCACGTGGCGCGTCCCGGCTGGCGGCGGTGGCGGCGGACGTTGTCCGGCTCCGCCCGGACACGTCCGTCGGCGGCGGATCTGGCGGGGATGATGTTTTTTTTTCAGGGTAGGGTTTGGACGGGGAAGACGAGATCCGAAAAGGAGGGGGTATATATAGGCATAACTGGAGCTAGGAGAGTCCAAATGAGGTGCGGTTTTCGGCCACGCGATCGTGATCGAACGCTCTAGGACCTGGAGCAGACTTTGGTGGGGTTTTGTGCCAAATTGGAGGGGTGTTGGGCTGCAACACACACGAGGCCTTTTCGGTCCCTCGGTTAACCGTTGGAGTATCAAACGAAGTCCAAATGGTACGAAACTTGACAGGCGGTCTACCGGTAGTAAACCAAGGCCGCATGGCAAGTCTCGGTCCAATCCAGAAATGTTTAATCTCCACACATGAAAGAAAGCTAGAAATGGCCACCGGAGGAGAATGAAGCGCTGGAATGCAAAACGGACAACGGGGAAAATGCTCGAATGCTTGCGATGAACATGTATGCAAATGCAATGCACATGATGACATGATATGAGATGCATGAAAATGAAAACAACACACGGAGACAAAGACCCGAACCCGAGGAATAAATATAACTTAATGCCGGAAACGGCAAGAGTTGGAGTACAAATTGGGAAAGTTATATCTGGGGCATTACAACACTCCACCACTACGAAAAGATCTCGTCCCGAGATCTAGGACTGAAAGAACTCTGGGTACTCAGAATGGAGGTGATCCTCGCGTTCCCAGGTAGCTTCACGGTCGGAATGGTATGACCACTTGACTTTGAGAAATTTGATTGACTTGTTGCGAGTCCTGCGTTCAGTCTCTTCAAGAATGGCAACTGGGTGCTCATGATAGGAGAGATCTTCTTGGAGCTCAATGTCCTCGAAGTTGACGGTGCGTTCAGGCGTCTTGAAGCACTTTCAGAGTTGGGAGACATGGAACACATCATGAACATTTGCAAAGTTTGAAGGAAGCTCGAGTTGATAGACGAGGTCGCCTCTCTTGCTGACAATCTTGAAAGGTCCGACGTATCTGGGGGCAAGCTTCCCTTTGATACCGAATCGACGAGTCCCTTTCATAGGAGAGACGCGGAGGTAAACATGATCTCCGATCTCGAAAGCCAAATCACGGTGCTTACTATCATAGTAGCTCTTCTGGCGGGATTGGGCTGCTTTGAGGTTATCACGAATGACCTTGCACATTTCTTCTGCCTCTGTGATTAGGTCATTACCCAGCAGCTGACGTTCACCGGTTTCAGACCAGTTGAGAGGTGTACGGCACTTCCTACCATACAGAATTTCAAATGGGGCCTTGCCCGAACTTGCTTGAAAACTGTTGTTGTATGAGAATTCAGCATAAGGAAGACAATCCTCCCACTTCATGCCGAAGGAGATAACACAAGCCCTGAGCGTATCTTCAAGAACCTGGTTGACACGCTCGACTTGACCGCTTGTTTGAGGATGGAAAGCAGTGCTGAAGCGGATGTTGGTGCCCATGGCCTTCTGAAAAGAATCCCAAAACATAGAGGTAAAGATGCTGCCACGGTCTGAAGATATCACTAGAGGAATACCGTGTAGAGAGACAATTCGAGAGGTATAGAGTTCCGCCAATTGAGCTGCAGTGATTGACTCTTTGATAGGCAGAAAGTGAGCCACTTTGGCGAGCTTGTCGATGACAACGAATATAGCATCATTGCCATGCTTGGACTTTGGAAACCCAGTCACGAAGTCCATTTCAATGTGGTCAAACTTCCATTCTGGAATGGCAAGAGGTTGGAGGAGACCTGCTGGCCTTTGGTGTTCTGCCTTCACTCTTCTGTAGACATCACATTCATTCACGAATTGAGCGATCTCGCGCTTCATTCGAGTCCACCAATAAGTTTGCTTCAGATCCTGATACATCTTCGTGCTCCTAGGGTGGATGGAGAGGAGAGAGTTGTGAGCCTCGTTCATGATCACTTTACGAAGTTCACCTTTGGGCACAACAATTCGATCCTCAAAGAAGAGAGTGTCCTTGTCATCAAGACGGTAGCACTTGTACTTGGACTGGCTCTTTGCAATCCCAATCTTCACCTTTTTCACCACAGCATCAAGAAGCTGGGCTTGGCGAATTTGGTCTTCCAAGGTAGGAGAGACTTGAAGGTTGGCGAGGAAACCTTGAGGAACAATTTGCAGATTAAGTTTGCGGAAAGCTTCACAAAGCTCGGGTTGATAAGGCTTCAGAATCAGACTGTTGCAATATGCTTTTCTGCTCAAAGCGTCAGCAATCACATTGGCCTTGCCTGGAGTATACTCGATACTCAGATTGTACTCTTGAATCATTTCGACCCATCAAGTTTGCCTGAGGTTGAGATTAGGCTGGGTGAAGATGTACTTGAGACTCTTGTGATCAGTGAAAATGTCCACTTTCCTTCCCAATAGAAGATGTCTCCAAGTCAACAAAGCATGCACAACTGCCGCCAACTCGAGATCATGAGTGGGGTAGTTCTTCTCATTAGGCTTCAACTGGCGAGAGGTATAAGCAACAACTTTCTTCTCTTGCATCAGTACAGCACCTACACCTTGGAGAGAGGCATCACAAAAGACCTCGTACGGCTTGGTTTCATCAGGCGGAGTCAGAACTGGAGCAGTGATCAACTTCTCTTTCAAAGTGTTGAAAGCAATATCACACTCCGGAGACCAAACGTACTTGACGTGCTTCTGCAGAAGATTTGAGAGAGGCTTCGCGATCTTGGAAAAGTTTTCAACGAATCTTCGGCAGTAGCTTGCGAGACCGAGGAAGCTACGGAGTTGCTTCACGTTCTGAGGAGGTTCCCAATTAACAATTGCAGACACGTTTTCAGGATTCACGGCAATGCCCTTGGCAGAGATGATATGACCAAGATAAAGAACCTCATCGAGCCAAAATTCACACTTGGAGAACTTGGCGTAGAACTGATGTTCCCTGAGCTTGTCAAGAACCAAACGCAAGTGCTTGGCATGATCTTCCTTGTTCTTGGAGAAAACCAGAATGTCGTCGAGATAGACCAAAACGAAGTCATTGGTGTAGGGGTTGAAGATGAAGTTCATCATGTGAGAGAACGTCGGAGGAGCGTTGGCGAGGCCAAAAGACATGACAGTGTATTCATATGACCCATAGCTTGTCCTCAAAGCCTTCTTGGGAATATCTTTCTCACGGATGCGAATCTGATGATAACCCATACGAAGATCAAGCTTGGAGAATACTTGGGCACCGTTGAGTTGTTCGAACAGCTCATTGATGTTGGGAAGTGGGTATTTGTTCTTGATGGTCTTCTTGTTCAATGGACGATAATCAACACAAAGTCGGTCCGTTCCATCCTTCTTCTTCACAAAAAGAACACCACAACCCCACGGAGAAGTACTAGGCCGAATGAGACCCATTCTTTCTCGAACATCGAGTTGTTTCTTCAACTCCTTCAACTCTTCAGGGCCGAGCTTGTAGGGACGTTTGCACACAGGTTCCGTACCGGGCTCAAGTTCAATAACAAATTCAACAGGCCGGTGCGGAGGCATTCCTGGGAGTTCTTCTGGGAAGACATCTTGATACTCACAAACGACTGGGATCTGTGAAATAGCATCCAATTCAGCCTTCTCATTGAGAGAAAACAAACGGATTGTATCATCATGAGCGGCAAAGACAATGACATCCTCAGACGAACGAGTCAGTTGAATCTGCCTGGCTGCACAATCGAGGTGAGCCTTGTGTTTAGAGAGCCAGTCCATCCCGAGAATAAGATCGATATCAGAATTACCAAGAACCATTGGGGAAGAAAGGAACTTGTAGTCGCCCAACGTGATAGTAACATCTGGAGCCATCATTTTGGTGTTCATGAACAAACTCGAAGACGAGACTGCTATCGGCTTAGGCAATTCAATAGTATGCACCTCATGCATGGATGCAAAAGGCTACGATAAAAATGATAAAGATGCACCATTGTCAAAAAGAACTCTTGCGGGAATGTCATTAACAGGAAGGTTACCCATGATCACATCTGGCGAGTCCTCTGCCTGAGCTGCATTCAGCAAGTTGACCTTGGCGGACTTGGGGTTATGCTTGACCACTGCTGTACTTGCCGATCTGACAGGAGGAGGAGGAGGAAGACGCCTCTGGTTGAAACACTTGTTGGCGTAGTGACCCTTCTGTTGGCACTTGTTGCACGTGACCTCTGAAAGCGGACGGTGGTACGGAGCACTTGATCTTGGAGCTTGAGACGAAGTCTTGTTCTGAAAGCCTGGGTTGGGTGGGTGGGAAGAACCACTGCCACCTTTGTTCTTCTGCTGATACGACTGACGGAACGGTGGAGGAGGAAGCCAATACTTCTGCTGCTTGGCCACTTGAGTAGAGGAAGAAGGCGTAGTGTCTCTGACTCCCTTCCTGGAAGCATCACACCTCAACTGAGCAGCCTCTTGCTTCAGTGCCATGTTGTAGAACTCATCGTACCTCAACGGCTCAAAGAGGACAAGAGCGAGCTGAATTTCTTCACGGAGACCACCCCTGAAGTGATAGATCATGCTCTTCTCATCAGGAACATCCTGCTTGGCAAAACGGGCGAGCTTCTGGAACAACTTGTTGTAGTCATAGACAGACAAAGAGCCTTGCTTCAGATTGCGGAACTCCTCACGTTTGCTTTCAGTCACACTCTGAGGGATGTGATGAGCTTGGAAATCTCGACGGAAATCATCCCAAGTGATCAAACGTCCACCTCTGGAATCCTTGTACTGCTGGAACCACTCTGTAGCCTGATCTTTGAGTTGGAAAGAAGCGAACTTTACGAAATCTTCAGGCCTGACGTTGCTGCATTCAAAATGCCTGCCTAGATCCACTAGCCAATCGTCAGCATCGGTAGCCTCAACACAATTGCTGAACGTCTTTGGACCATTAGCGAGGAACTGGTTCAGAGTAGCAAAATGGTTCTGATTGTTGCCTTGATTCCATTGCCTGCCTTGATTCCGCTCTTGGAGGATTTGCATGATCAACTGTGTATTTGCATTGGTTGCGGCCATCACAGCTTGCCAAGCCTCCGGAGGAGGTGGAGGTGGTGGCGGATCAGGGTTCGGAGTCGTGCGTGTTGGGGGAGCCATCCTGAAGAGGTTGACCACCATTAGCACACAAATAGACAAATATTGAAGGTGAATCCAACGGAATGAAATTTGAAACATAAAGTCTTCACATCTGAACAAAATGAACGAATGCACTTCTCTTGAAGTGGTCACATATTCCTAAATTGTGAAGCCACGAAGAATTAGGTAGAAGAGGTAAATCAACAAGGGGTGGAATCAACATATGACTTCGAAGCAACTCGAATACCACAACTCAAAATAAAACCAAGGATTGGCTTGCGGAATAAGCCGAAACAAACATATGATAGAGATTTCGTCCGAAGTTTTCGTGGTGGGACCTACACGGGCTCGATCGTACAGCACCATCATGTACAAGGCAGTGCACATGACATACGAAGCGTCCCCGAGTCAGCATAGCCGAGGACTCTTTAAGACGCAACGAGACTACTGTAAAATCAACCATGAATAGGCGAACCACTAGACGTCGAACCCCAATTTCATATCATACATCTATCGGAAGGATATCCTAAGAGCTACTTGAATTCCCACCTATGAAACTCCCGAAACTTTCCGGTTATGCAATCAGGTGTTGGGGATACAGGGGAAGCATAATATCTCACCCAAACTAGCAAATCCTACATCCAGCTGTATCCATCCTTCAACACATAACCAAGAAACCTTCGGAAACCATCTAACTCAACCTTCGAAAAGCATCCGTTATACAAGTTATGGTGATACTCCCGAACTCCCGCCCCAGTACTGGGTGGCGTCGAGGTTATCTCACCAATGAACTGCATAAAGGAGATTTTCGATGTCACGAACATATCTCAAGTATTCCAGAATTGCAACGATAAAATTATGATGACAACACCTCAGAGCTCAACTCCCCGGGGCACTTCCACTAAACCCCTGACAGGAGGCACCAAGACAGTGTTCTCATCATAAGCCATCGGAACAAATCCAAGATACTCGCATGATCCTAAATTTTTTTTGTGAAATTTGAGAAGAGAAGAGTCAAAACTCTACGTCAGGATGCCTTACCAGAGCGATGAGGAGACTGGGAAGTAAAAAGAATTCCTAAGCTCTCCGATATATAATTCCTAAAGGACTCAAAACATTTTTCTAGACACAACTCGGCTGCTAAAAACGATCAAGCAATGGGGGCTCCTAAGGTCGGGCCTGGCTTTGATTACCAACTTGTAACGCCCTCGATGCGGCTATATCTCCCACATGTCGAGGCACGACTTAGAGGCATAACCGCATTGAAAGCAATGTCGCAAGTCGGGAAATCATCACACATCCCATGTACATAAATAATATAAAGGGGAGGTACATAGTTGGCTTACACTCGCCACGTCACATCAAAGTACATAAATAACATACATCATCCAAACACTCATGGCCCGACTACGGCGCCAAAATAAAAGACAACCCAACAAGTGACATAGGTCCCGATCACCCCAACTGGGCTCCACTACAGATCATCAGGAAAAGACACATAGTAACGCTGAGAGTCCTCGTCGTACTCCCACTTGAGCTCAAGCGTGCCATCTGGAGCTGTATCATCTATCCCTGCATCTGGTGTAATAGTAATATGTGAGCCATAGGGACTCAGCAATCTCGCACCCTCGCGATCAAGACTATTTAAGCTTAATAGGTAGGAAGGGGGTAAATATAAGTGGAGCTGCAGCAAGCGACTAGCATATGTGGTGGCTAACTTATTCGCAAAAGAGAGCGAGAAGAGGAGGCGAAGCACGAGCGGGAAACTAGAGAGCAACCTGCGCAAACATAACTCCAACACCGTGTCCACTTCCCGGACTCCGCCGAGAAGAGGCCATCACGGCAACACACTCAGTTGATTCATTTTAATTAATTAAGGTTCAATTTATCTACAACCGGACATTAACAAATTCCCATCTGCCCATAACCGCGGGCACGGCTTTCGAAAGATCAATCCCTGCGGGGGGGTCCCAACTTAGCCCATAACAAGCTCTCAAGGTCAACGAAGGAATAGACCTCCACCCAAGGCACACCGATCAGACTCGGTACCTCGGTACAAGAAGATGATTCGACAGGTTAAAACAAGACCAGCAACACCACCCAGATGTGCCGACAAATCCCGATAGGAGCTGCACATATCTTGTTCTCAGGGCACACCGGATGAGCAAGACATCGGGTAGGCCATCCCAGAGTTGCCCCTGGGAGCCCCGGACATCGCTCGGTGGGACCAACACTCAGAGGAGCACTGGCCCGGGGGGGTTAAAATAAGATGACCCTCGGGCTCCGGAAACCCAAGGGAAAAAGAGGCTAGGTGGCAAATGGTAAAACCAATGTTGGGCATTGCTGGAAAAGCTTTAATCAAGGCGAACTATCAAGGGGTTCCCATTATAGCCCAACCGCGTAAGGGACGCAACAAACCGGGAACATAACACCGATATGACGGAAACTAGGGCGGCAAGAGTGGAACTAAACACTAGGCGAGAGGCCGAGCCTTCCACCCTTTACCAAGTATATAGATGCATTAAGATAACATAGCAATATAATGATATCCCAACAAGTAAACAAATGTTCCAATAAGGAACGGCTCCAATCTTCACCTGCAACTAGCAACGCTATAAGAAGGGGGCTGAGCAAAGCGGTAACATAGCCAATCAACGGTTTGCTAGGACAATGGTGGGTTAGAGGCTCAACATGGCAATTGGGAGGCTGACAAGCAAGTGGTAGGCATCGTAGCATTGGCATAGCAAAAGAGCGAGCAAACTAGCATAGCAAAGATAGTAGTGATTTCGAGGGTATGATCATCTTGCCTGCACAGTTGTCAGAGTTGACTGGATCCTCAAAAGCAAACTCAACGGGCTCCTCGTTGGCGAACTCGTCTCCCGGCTCTACCCAACAACACAAACAAGCAACAAGGATACAATCAACCACGTGCAAGGGCAAACAATAAGATGCAAAGATGCTATGCTATGCGGGATGCGATGCGGGATGCAAGATGCAAGACGTGACAGGAAATGCATGAACCTGGCCTCAACTTGGAAAACCAAGTGTGCCACTGGATAGAGGGGATGAAATCACCTGAAAACGATATAAAGATCATTGGAATCGGAGCTACGGTTTGGAAATGGCAAGCGTTTTACGAAATGAACCGGTTTGTGATTTACAGCAAGTTGGCTCCTAAATGCATCGAAATGAACATGCTACAGCCACCAAACATGACAACAAAAGACATGACAGGGATGTACACAAGATGCTTATCAAAACACTAGCACTGAGCCACGGCCAAATTTATCCATTATGAGGTTCAAACAAGCATGGCAAAAACGCAAATGCAAAACCGATTTCAGACTTAGTGAAATTAACACTAGTCTGAAATTTCAGGCCACGATGCTCTCTTCGGAGCAGCAAAACAACATGATACACAACCTGATCATGACAAGTAAGAACATGGCATGGAGCTACTCAACAAGCTTAACAAAACACCCAAAGTGACCTGGGGCGAAAAGGGTTCACAAAATACTCTAACGAGCACACGAACATAGCTCACGCACAATCATTTTCAGACTTAGTGAAAACTGAGACATGCTGAAATTTAACTCAGGAAGGCATGTAAACGAGCTCGATGCACTCACCATGGTGCAAGTCATAGCAAGGCAAGCATATATTCATAAAGAAGACACAAAATGCTAGCTAGACATGGCAAGAACAATGGCATAGCATGCATGGATCACTAACAATAGCATCGGCAAAATCGCAAACAAGTTGACGATCTGCCCATATTTACCACGAAGCAAAAGTAGAGCTCGATTGACTCAAGCTAGAGCACTCCACATATGCAAACAAAGACATGGATGGATAGAGCATAACATGAATATTAAAACTCCCTTACTGATCATCCTCAAAAGAGGCATGGATCACTAGGAAACAAGCTGAACATATGGCATCATGAACTAAAATATCCCAGACTTCGTGAAAATCACTAAGACCCTGAAAACAGAATTCTCAGGTGCCTCACTTTGCAAGCTTGCACAAGTCACCACACACATCCTAAAACTGCATGGGTGGCACCTCTGGAAAGAAGACAAAATTCTTAACAATTCATCCCAAAGACTCACAGGCATATCATGCACACAATAATCATGGCAAAAATGACAAAATCTATGATGAACTAATGGATCTGCAATTTAACTCACAAAGCCTCCTTCTGACAGCATTTTGGACACGAAGATTTTGATATATAATATGCCCAAATCGGAGCTACGCATGCAAAGTTACGGGACCCCGAATAGAGGCATATGAGCTAAAAATCCTAAGGACTTAGTGAAAAAAAACTACCTCGGTTAGGGTTTACTGTAGCAGATCTGGATCGGGGCACATCTCGCGAGGATCACCGGGATCTCGCCGGCGTTGAGGTTCGCGGCGGCCGGAGACGACGTGGAGGCCGGCGAGGAGGCGGGGTCCGGCCTGATCCGGCCCGGGGCGGCGCGGCGACGAGGGAGGCGAGGCCCGGCCGGCCTCGGGCGGCGAAACAGCGTGGTGGGGCGCTGCGGTCGCCGGCCGGCAAGGGCGCGCGCGGCAGCGCCGGCCACCGGCGAGGAGGACGAAGGCGGCGGGGCGACGAGGTGGCGGCGCAGAGTTGAGGCGCGGGGTCGGCCCGGGAGGCGGCGCGGGAGGGCCGGCCTCGGGCCCCTGCGGGCCGTGGCAGAGGCGGGCGCCGGGCGCCATGTGGCGCGTCCCGGCTGGCGGCGGTGGCGGCGGACATTGTCCTGCTCCGCCCGGACACGTTCGTCGGCGGCGGATCTGGCGGGGATGATGTTTTTTTTTCAGGGTAGGGTTTGGACGGGGAAGACGAGATCCGAAATGGAGGGGGTATATATAGGCATAAGTGGAGCTAGGAGAGTCCAAATGAGGTGCAATTTTCGGCCACGCGATCGTGATCAAACGCTCTAGGACATGGAGCAGAGTTTGGTGGGTTTTGGGTCAAATTGGAGGGGTGTTGGGCTGCAACACACACGAGGCCTTTTCGGTCCCTCGGTTAACCGTTGGAGTATCAAACGAAGTCCAAATGGTACGAAACTTGACAGGCGGTCTACCGGTAGTAAACCAAGGCCGCATGGCAAGTCTCGGTTCAATCCGGAAATGTTTAATCCCCACACACGAAAGAAAGCTAGAAATGGCCACCGGAGGAGAACGAAGCGCTAGAATGCAAAATGGACAACGGGGAAAATGCTCGAATGCATGAGATGAACATGTATGCAAATGCAATGCACATGATGACATGATATGAGATGCATGAAAACGAAAACAACACACGGAGACAAAGACCCGAACCCGAGGAATAAATATAACTTAATGCCGGAAACCGCAAGAGTTGGAGTACAAATTGGGAAAGTTATATCTGGGGCGTTACAGTAACCTTCCTGTTAACGATGTTCCTGCAAAAGTACTTTTTGACACTGGTGCATCGCATTGTTTTATCTCGAGACCTTTTGCATCTAAGCACGAGTTGTCTTCTCAAGTTTTGCATAAACCGTTAGCAGTTGTCTCACCGGGTAAATGTTTGCTCTCAAACTACAAGATTCCGGATATTTCTATCATGATGGGTGATTTCAAATTTCTAGCTTCTCCTAATGTTCTGGGCGACTCGGATATTGATCTTATTCTTGGTATGGATTGGTTTTCTAAGCACAAGGCTCATCTTGATTGTGCTACCAGGAAGATTCAATTGACTCATTCTTCTGAGGTTGTAATTGTTTTCGCCGCTCGTGATGATACCATCCATCTATTTTCTCTCAATGAGAAGGATGAACTGGATGCCATCTCTCAAATTCCAGTCATTTGCGAATATCAAGACGTCTTTCCAGAAAAGCTTCCATGAATGCCTCCGCACAGGCCAGTTGAATTTGTCATCGATCTTGAGCCTGGCACGGAACCTGTTTGCAAACGTCCTTACAAGCTAGGACCCGAAGAGTTGAAGGAGCTGAAGAACCAACTCGATGAACAAGAGCGAATGGGTCTCATCCGACCTAGTTCTTCTCCGTGGGGTTGTGGAGTTCTTTTTGTGAAGAAGAAGGATGGAATGGACCGACTCTGTGTTGACTACCGTCCATTGAACAAGAAGACTATAAAGAACAAGTACCCACTTCCCAACATCAACAAGCTGTTTGAACAACTATAAGGTGCTCAAGCATTCTCCAAGCTTGATCTCCGTATGGGCTATCACCAGATCTGAATTCATGAGCAAGATATCCCAAGACGGCTTTCAGAACAAGCTATGGTTCATATGAATACACTGTCATATCTTTTGGCCTCGTCAATGCTCCTCCGACATTCTCTCGAATGATGAACTTCATCTTCAACCCCTACACAAATGACATCGCCTTGGTCTACCTCGATGACATTATGGTCTTCTCGAAGAACAAGGAAGATCATGCCAAGCACTTGCGTTTGGTGCTCGATAAGCTCAGAGAACATCAGATCTACGCCAAGTTTTCAAAGTGCGAGTTTTGTCTCGATGAGGTTCTCTGTCTTGGGCATATCATCTCTGCCAAGGGCATAGCGGTGAATCCTAAGAAGGTGCCTGCAATTGTGAATTGGGAACCACCTTAGAATGTTAAGCAACTCCGCAGTTTCCTTGGTCTCGCAAGCTACTGTCGAAGGTTCGTTGAGAACTTTTCAAAGATCGCGAAGGCCCTTTCAAACCTTCTCCAGAAGCACGTCAAGTACGTTTGGTCTCCGGAATGTGACATTGCTTTCAGCACCCTGAAAGAGAAATTAGTCACTGCTCTAGTTCTGACTCCTCCTAATGAATCCAAACTGTTCGAGGTCTTCTGCGATGCCTCTCTTCAAGGTCTTGGTGCAGTGTTGATGCAAGAGAAGAAAGTTGTGTCTTATACCTCTCGCCAGTTGAAGCCCAATGAAAAGAAGTACCCCACTGATGACCTCGAGTTGGCGGCAGTTGTGCATGCTCTTTTGACTTGGAGACATCTCCTATTGGGAAGAAAAGTGGACATCTTCACTAACCGCAAGAGTCTCAAGTACCTCTACACTCAGCCTAATCTCAACCTCAGGCAAACTCGTTGGGTCGAAATGATTCAAGAGTATAATCCGAGCATTGAATATACTCCAGGCAAGGCCAATGTAATTGCTGACACATTGAACAGGAAGGCTTACTGCAACAGTTTGATTCTCAAGCCTTATCAACCCGAGCTTTGTGAAGCTTTCCGCAAACTCAACCTGCAAGTTGTTCCTCAAGGTTTCCTCGCCAACCTCGAAGTCTCTCCTACTTTGGAAGATCAAATTCGCGAGGCTCAACTTCTTGATGCTATGGTGAAGAAGGTGAAGATTGAGATTGCCAAGTGTCAATCTAAGTACAAGTGCTATCGCCTTGATGACAAGGATACTCTCTTCTTCGAGGATCGCATTGTTGTGCCTAAAGGTGACCTTCACAAATTCATTATGAACGAGGCTCATAATTCACTCCTCTCCATCCACCCTGGGAGCACAAAGATGTACCATGACCTCAAGAAGGCGTATTTGTGGACCCGAATGAAGCGCGAGATTGCTCAGTTCGCGAATGAACGTGATGTCTGCAGAAGAGTGAAGGTAGAACACCAAGGACCATCTAGTCTCCTCCAACCTCTTATCATTCCAGAATGGAAGTTTGACGATATTGGGATGGACTTCGTGACTGGATTTCCAAAGTCTAAGCATGGCAATGATGCTATATTCGTTGTCATCGACAAACTCACTAAAGTGGCTCACTTTCTGCCTATCAAAGAGTCTATCACAGCAGCTCAGTTGGCAGAGCTTTATACCCCTTGAATTGTCTCTCTGCACGGCATTCCGCAGTTGATCTCTTCAGACCGTGGAAGCATCTTTACCTCGAAGTTTTGGGATTCTTTTCAGAAGGCCATAGGCACCAACATCCGTTTCAGCACAGCTTTTCATCCTCAAACTAGCGGCCAAGTCGAGCGTGTCAATCAGATTCTGGAAGATATGCTCAGGGCTTGTGTTATCTCTTTCGGTATGAAGTGGGAAGATTGTCTTCCATATGCTGAGTTCTCCTACAACAACAGCTTCCAAGCAAGTTCGGGCAAGGCCCCATTTGAAATTCTCTATGGCAGGAAGTGTCGTACTCCTCTTAACTAGTCAGAGAGCGGTGAACGTCAACTTCATGGAAATGACTTCATCACAGAGGCAGAGGAGATGTGCAAAGTCATTCGTGATAACCTCAAAGCAGCGCAGTCACGGCAGAAGAGCTACTATGATAGTAAGCATCGTGATTTGGCTTTCGAGATCGGAGACCATGTTTACCTCCGCGTCTCTCCAATGAAAGGTACTCGTCGCTTAGGTATCAAACGGAAGCTTGCCCCTAAATACGTGGGTCCTTTGAAGATCGTGAGCAAGATAGGCGATCTCGCCTATCAACTCGAGCTTCCCTCCAACTTTGCAAACATGCACGACGTGTTCCATGTCTCTCAGCTCCGCAAGTGCTTCAAGACCCCTGACCGCACCGTCAACTTCGAAGACATTGATCTCCAAGAAGACCTTTCTTATCATGAGCACCCCGTTGCTATTCTTGAAGAAACTGAGCGCAAGACTCGCAATAAGTCAATCGAATTCCTCAAAGTCAAGTGGTCACACAATTCCAACCGTGAAGCCACCTGGGAACGCAAGGATCACCTCCGTTCTGAGTGCCCGGCGTTTTTCCAGTCCTAGATCTCGGGACGAGATCCTTTTGTAGTGGTGGAGTGTTGTAACACCCCGGATGTAATTTACCTTATCTGTATCCCAACTCTTGCCGTTTCCGGCCTAAGTTATTTTATTTGTCGGGTTTTTGTCTCCATATGTTGTTGCCTTTGTCATGCATCTCATATCATGTCATCATGTGCATTGCATTGCATACGTGTTCGTCTCATGCATCCGAGCATTTTCCCCGTTGTCCGTTTTGCATTCCGGCGCTCCTATCTCCTCCGGTGCCCCTTTCTACCTCTTTTCGTGTGTGGGGGTTAAACATTTTCGGACTGGACCGAGACTTGTCTTGCAGCCTTGGTTTTCTACCGGTAGACCGCCTATCAAGTTTCGTGCCATTTGGACTTCGTTTGATACTCCAACGGTTAACCGACGGACCGAAAAGGCCTCGTTTGTGTTGCAGCCCAACAGCCTTCCAATTTGGCCCAAAACCCACCTAAACCTCTCCTATCATCTAGAGCGTTCGATCACGATCGCGTGGCCGCAAACCGCACTCCATTTGGAGCTTCCTAGCTCCATCTACCTATATATTTAGACACTTCCCTGAACTTCCGGATCCAAAACCACCCTAACCCTAATTTTTTGTCTCCTCCGCCGCCGGGCATGTCCGCCGCCCGCCAGACGACTTCGCGCCGCCACCCGCTCCCCTCTGGCCCGCTTGGCCCGGGGAGAGCCCTCGAGGGCCTGAAGCCGAGCGCCGCCTTCTACGTGTCCCCGCCGATGTCCTCCTCCCATCCGCCCGCTCCTTCCGCCGCGCCGCCGCACGCCATCATCACCAGCGCCGGCGCCGCCTCCGGCCAACCCCGGCGTGCCGCCCCGACCGGCTGCCGTGTTCCTCCGCCGCCCCCTCGTCGTCGTCCGCCGCCCCCTCGTCGCCCGCACCGCTGTCCACTACTCCGGTGAAGCCGCGAAGCTCCGGCGACCTTGAAACTCCGCCCGGCGAGCTTCGGGAAGCGTGCACTGCTACAGTGCCCGCGTGCTGGATCTGGATCTAAATTCGGAGACCATTGACTTTTTCCCCAAACCCTAATTTTTTTGCAAACTTTGGCATGCCGTAACTCTGCATCCGTAGCTCCGATTTGTGCGTGTATCATATCAAAATGTTTGTCTCGACGAGTACATCATTTCATTTCAGTGCATCATTTTCATTTGAGCTAAACTTGATGTCCGAAATGCTGTTGGAAGAGGGCTATGTGATGAATTTGTCAGATCTGTTTCAGCAAATAGCTATTTGTCATTTTTGCCATGATTAATGTGTGCATGCTATGATCCTGAGCTCTACATATGTTTTGTTATATGCCATGTCATCTTTACAGAGCTGCTTGCCATGTATTTTTGTGATATTTGTGGGACTAGCACAAGCTTGCAAAGTAGCGTAATCGGTAATACTCATTTTAGGGACTTAGAATTTCACGAAGTCCTTGTCCAGATTTTGTCGTTATGCCATATGTTCATGTTGTTTCCTAGTGATCCGTGCCTCTTTTGAGGATGATCAAGTACGGATGTTTTGTTAGCATTGTGGTGCTATATTCAGCCATGTCTTTGTTTGCATTTATGGAGCACCCTAGCTTAAGTCAATCGAGCTCTACTTTTGCTATATCGTGAATCCTGGCAGATTGTTGACATGTTTAGCGATTTTGCCGAGGATGTTGCTATTGATCCGTGCATGCTATGTTATTGTTCTTGCCATGTATAGCTTCCATGTTATGTATTTTTGATGGGTGTATGCTTAGTTTGTAATGCCATGCTCTGTAGTGAGTGCATCGAGCTCGTAAACATGCCTACTCGTTAACTAATTTGCATGCTCCAGTTTTTCACCATGTCTGAAATCTATTTATGTTTTTGCCATGTTCACATGCTTGCAATTGTATTTTTTGATCACGTTTGGCTCAAGGTCACTAAGGGATTTTTGTTAAGTGCTTTGAGTAGCTTCATGCCATGCCTTGCTTTTTTTGACTATGTACTGCAAGGCAACAGCCTCACAGTGTTTTATTAGTTAGGAGAATAAAATTTTACATAATTACAGAGAAGCTAGGAGCTAGGAAAGAAACTACTTACAATGGGCCTACGATAAAGAGGCTATCCAGGAAGTTAGACTATCCCTATATTTACATTTGACTCTATGAGCCAGTAAGGAAATATCATGGATGAAGTTCCTCCTCCAAGAAATGAAGGTGGGTCTCTCATTTCTAAAGATCTTTCCATTCCGTTGGATCCAGATGTTCCAAGTAGCAATAAAAACAACCTCAGTGAAGAAAGGATAACCAAAGTCCCTTCTAGCAGCGAGAGCCATGTCATATGTACTCTGGTTGCGCTGAGCATTCCAGGAAATCCCAAGGTAATTCCAAACTCTCTGGCTGAAATTGCATGCAAAGAAAAGGTGTTCCCGATCCTGATGTGTGGCAGAGAGGCAAAGGACACACGTATCATCCTGAATGATCCAGCTCCTGCGTTGCATCATGTCCCTGGTGTTTAAACGGTCTAATAAAAGAAGCCATCCAAAAACTTTAAACTTTAACGTGCAAGCACACTTCCAAATCTATTTGAATATGGGATCTACCACCAAATGTGAGAAGCAAGACTCATAATATATCTTGGATTTGAACTCTCCAGTTTTGGACGGCCACTTCCATATGTCCTTGCCATCATCATTCAAATTAACTAAGGCCAGTAAATCTTGAAGTTGAAGTAACTCATTATATGCTTCCTGCGATAGCGGCAAGTGGAAGTGATCGGAGATCTGTGGTAGCTCCAAAAACTCCCTGACAGTGATCGTGTCACTGATGACAAAAGAATGGAGCCTGGGGAAACGGGCGCGTAAAAGGACCACATTATTTCCCAACTGCCATCGATCAAGCCAAAATATCACCGTGTTGCCAGAATGCACTTCAGGGATGGCTAATTTGCAGAAGTTGGTGTATAATTTCATGACATCCCTCCACCAAAAGGAGCCACAACTTTGAGTAACCTGCTGTGGCGAAGCAGCATAATAAGTTTCCCAAATTAATGTGACCCAAGGGACGTCCATTTTGTTGAAGAACTTGAACAGGTGCTTAAGTAACAAGGCTTCATTTTGGAGACCCAAGTTTAATACTCCCAGACCACCACACTTCTTAGGTCTACAGACTCGATCCCAAGAAGCTAAGGATTGCCTCGGATTATCCGTGTTGCCTCTCCACAGACACTACCGCATAATTCTCTCAATCTGTTGCAAGATCCCTTTAGGGAGAGATAGTGTGCACAGGAAGTAGATTGGCATCGAACAAAGCACTGACTGGAGCAATTGGAGACAACTGCCTTGATTCAGTAAACATGAGGAAGCAGACAGCCTTCGCTCAATACGATCCACAAGTGGCAGCAAATCATAGATCGTGGGCCGAGAGGTGCCCATAGGTAGACCTAGGTATGTGAAGGGCATAGATCCTACATCACAACCTAGTAGACTAGCAACCCGAGCGCCCTCTTCATCCGTCATATTGAGAGGAATAAGGGATGACTTACTGAAGTTGACATGCAAACCAGTTGATGCTGCGAACGTTACGAGCATCTCCTTAAAAGCAATCAACTGATCATCAATCGCAGGTAAGACAATAAGCGTGTCATCCGCGTATTGAACAATCGGATAGTCCCGGGAGTTTGTTGGAATTGGTAAAGAAAGAATTCCTCTTGAGCACATCTCATTGACTACAGATTGGAGCAAATCCACCGCAATGACGAATAATAGCGGAGATAGTGGGTCTCCTTGATGAACCCCAGATCTGCAAACAAAGTGTTTACCTGGCACACCATTTAAAAGGACAGAAGAGGAACCCGTGGATAGAATATTATTGACCCAGCCAGTCCAACGAGAATCAAAACCCTTGCATCGCAGGATTTGGAGGATGGTCTCATGCTCGATGGTATCAAAGACCTTAGTGAAATCAAGCTTGAGGAGGATGATGGGTCGTTTAGATGCTTTGCATTGATGGATATATTCGAAACACCAGGCTAGGCAGTCTTGAATAGATCTGCAACGGAGAAAACCATATTGGTTGTGGTGTATGCATCGCAGAATCACCCTTTGCAGGCGATTGGCCAGCAACTTCGTCAGGAATTTTAAACACATGTTGTTTAGGGAAATGGGTCTGAAATCCCCAACAACTTCTGGACTTAGTTTCTTGGGGACTAGGGTGATTAAGGAATTATTGAGACATTCCAAATTACATCTCCCCTCATAAAATTCATTGATAAGTTGCATGAAGTCCCCCTTGAGAATAGACCAGCATTTCTTTAAGAAGAGACCAGTGAAGCCGTCAGGGCCCGGCGCACGGTCACAAGGCATGTGTTTAATTACAGCCTCGACCTCAGAATCCGTGAACGGCAAAGACAGATCTTCCAGACCATCAACTTGTTGTATTAAATTGGTCAGATCGAAACCCATTTGTATTCCTTTTGCATGGCCCATGCGATTATTGAAATCAGACCAAAACATGCCCGCCATCATTTGGTGTTTCGAAACCACCTCCCCCTCTGCATTCTTGATTGAGGAAATAGTATTTCTTCGATATCTTTCGGTGGCCATGGCGTGAAAATACTTTGAATTCTCTTCTCCAACCTTGATGCTACGGATCGTGCAGCGCTGCTTCCAATAAACATATTGCCAGTGTAATATATCCTGTAGATGTACCTTAACTATTCTCCGAAAATTGAATTCAGGCCAACTTAAAGGCCGAATCTCCTCCAATTCATCAAAGTAAAGAATTACTTTGCTACAATCCGCAATTAATGCTTTAACTGTGGAGAGCTTCAAATGCCATTGTTTTAAAGCATGTCTGAGCGCTTTAAACTTAGCCGATATTGTTAAAGCAGCAGAAGCCTTTGGCGTCATGTTGTTCCAGACCTGCGCAACACACTCATGAAAGCCAGGTAAATTAACCCAGTTGTTTTCAAAACAAAAGACTCTAGCTTTAGGGATGGCCGTGGCAATTGTGACAACACAAGGAACATGATCTGATGTCGATCGCGCAAGGGGCAAAACTAAGGTGTTTGGGTGGTCAGTGGTCCAAGCAACTGAAGTGAAGAACCAGTCAAGTTGCTCAAGAAGGGGCTAAGACTGCATATTGGACCACGTGTATTGCCTACCCTTAATTGGCAGCTCAATAAGCCCCAAATGACCTATGATTTCATTGAACAAGAAAATGTCATTGACGTCGCCACCAGGCAAGTTGCGGTTTTGAAGTGACCTCATAAAGTTGAAATCTCCCAAAAGAAGCCATTTGTCATCACCATTAATGTCCAGATTATATAACCACTGCACAAACTCATCACGTGCAGGATTTTGACAAGGGCCATAAATAGTCACTAGTTTCCAAACTTCAGATGTATGTTTGGAAAGGAACTCCACAATAATTCCAAAAGGTTTAGCCACAATTAATTTGCCTTCGAAAAAAGAAGAATTCCAAATAACCACCATACCAGCCGAAGCACCAGCTGAAGGTACATAAGCAAAATTGTCAAAGCGCCGAGGACAGAACTTTCTAATGAATCTATGATCAATGTGCATGCACTTAGTTTCCTGAAGACAAACCACTGAACAACCGCTTTCATCAATTTTCTGCTTTACAGCAAGTTGTCGCGTTTCTAAATTAAGGCCCCACACATTCCAGCACAGAACCTTCCAATCTTTAAACCCAGTTTGATTCATTACAAACCAAAAGATGTCCCAGCAAAAGTAGACCACACAATGATCCACATAGACCAGCTAAACGAAGCAAAGCCCCACAGTTCATAACATAAAGACATAAATAAAGATAGATGGCTTTTAATGTGGCACGCCATAGGCCGCGAAGCAGGCATATGAACTCAATAATCTGAACTGTTGGTGCTTGTAGACTGAGTCGGATTAGCAACAAGCTTATCCGCAGTAATCTTCTCTGGAGCAATGCGCAGGCGATCCCCAATGCGCTGAAGGTCCGCAATTGCAGTTGGTGGAGGCACAGAGGCTTCTTCAGCCCTGGCTGACTTTGTCTTGCGTTTCTTCAGTGTGTGCGAAGATCTGTTCAGACCAGGGGATTTAGTGCCACGGAATACATCCTGTAAAGCACTGAGACACGCACTACGACGGACCTCCGTTTCCACCAGGCTTACAGCTTTCTTCTTGCGCTCACGTTTCAGGGTGGCCCTTGGTGCAGCAGTCGTGAACTCGAAGGTCTCATTTATAGGCTCAGAAATATCATCGAAGCATAGGGCCCTCGCAACTGGCCTCTTTGCTGGAGTGAGCAGGCGAGAACTGATATGCGAAGAGGCAGGCACCGGCAGTAGGCCATCACTAAGATCGTATCCATTAAAGGATACCTCCCAAAACTTGCTAGAGAGCAAAAGAGAGCCAAATCCAGACATGAAGCTGAACTTCGGGATTGCAGAGAAACAGAGCGAGGGCATCATCTTCTGGAAAGAGCGCTGATATAACATATCTGGTGGCAAGACAGGCCCAAACACTGTGAGCACCTGTCCAATGTGTAGGGGATGCTGCAAGGGAGCCCCAGGTTGCTGGACAATGACAAAATCATCCACAGGCATGTTGACTGAATCATTTGAAACCTGCAAGACCATGGATTCTTGCGACTGTTCCTCAACTTGATTTTCCTGCACCATCTCCTGCTGAACATGCTTTGCCATGTTAAGTTCCTGTAGCTTGTAGTTTTCATGCTCTAAAGTGTGCTTCCTGATGATAAATTCCAGAATTGTGTTAATTTCACTAAGTCTGAAACCTGTTATCAATTGCACTTTTGCCATGCTTGTTTGAACCTGTTAATGGATGAACTAGCCGTAGCTCAGTTTTCATCTTTTGTCAAGCTTCATGAGTGGACCCCTGCCATGTATTTTGTTGTTATGTTTGAGTGTTGTAGCATATTTATCTTGATGCATTTAGATGGTTACTTGCTGATTATCGCAGACCGGTGCCATATGTGTTTTGCTTGCCATTTCCAAACCGTGCATCCGATTCCGGTGATCTTTATATCAATTTCAACCGAACTCACCTCACCTTTCCAGTGGCACTCTTGCATTTCCAAGTTGAGGTCAGGTTCAATCATTCCTTGTCAAATCTTCCAAATGCATCACATACCGCATCCTGCATACCATACCGTGTTTGCATCACGTTGTTTGAGCATTGCACGTGATTGATTGTGTTCCGTTTTCTTGTTGTTCTTGTTTGGGTAGAGCCGGGAGACGAGTTCACGAACGTGGAGCCTATTGAGTTCGCTTACGAGGATCAAGTTAACGCTGACAACTTTGCAGGCAAGATGATCATACCCTCGAAATCACTTCTATCTTTGCTTGCTCGATTGCTCGCTCTTTTGTTATGCCTATGCTACGATGCCTACCACTTGCTTATCATGCCTCCCAAATTGCCATGTCAAACCTCTAACCCACCATGTCCTAGCAAACCGTTGATTGGCTATGTTACCGCTTTGCTCAGCCCCTCTTATAGTGTTGCTACTTGCAGGTGAAGATTGGAGATCATTCCTTGTTGGAACAATTTTTATTGTTGGGATATCACCATATTATCTTGTTTATATTAATGCACCTATATACTTGGTAAAGGTTGGAAGGCTCGGCCTTTTGCCTAGTGTTTTGTTCCACTCTTGCTGCCCTAGTTTCCGTCAGATCGGTGTTATGTTCCCAGATTTTGCGTTCCTTACGCAGTTGTGTTATAATGGGAACCCCTTGACAGTTCGCCTTGAATAGAACTCCTCCAGCAATGCCCAACCTTGGTTTTTCCATTTGCCACCTAGCCTCTTTTTCCCTTGGGTTTCCGGAGCCCGAGGGTCGTCTTTATTTAAACCCCCCTGGGCCAGTGCTCATCTGAGTGTTGGTCCACCTCGTCAGCCGCCGGTGGCCACCAGGGGCAACTCTGGGCTGGCCTACCAAAAGTTTGGACAATATGAGTGTGCCCTGAGAACGAGATATGTGCAGCTCCTATCGGGATTTGTCGGCACATTCGGGCGGTGTTGCCGAACTTGTTTTACCATTGTCGAGGATGTCTTGTAACCGATATTCCGAGCCTGGTCAGGTCTACCCTCTAGAAGGAATATCCTTTGTTGACTGTGAGAGCTTGTGATGGGCTAAGTTGGGACACCCCTGCAGGGATTTGAACTTTCGAAAGCCGTGCCCGCGGTTATGGGCAGGTGGGAATTTGTTAATGTCCGGTTGTAGATAACATGAAACTTAACTTAATTAAAATGAATCAATCGCGTGTGTAACTGTGATGGTCTCTTCTCGGCGGAATCCGAGAAGTGAACACGGTGTTGGAGTAATGCTTGACGTAGGTTGTTCTAGGATCACTTCTTGATCATAGTTGTTCGTCCGTGCTTTGCCTTCTCTTCTCGCTCTCTTTTGTGTATGTTAGCCACCATATATGCTAGTCGCTTGCTCCAGCTCCACATTATACCTTACCTTACCTATAAGCTTAAATAGTCTTGGTTGCGAGGGTGTGAGATTGCTGAGTCCCGGTGACTCAGAGATTACTTCCAAAACCAGATGCAGGGACCGATGATACCGTTCTAGACGATGTGCTTGAGCTCAAGTGGGAGTTCGATGAAGACTCTCGCTGTTACTATGTGTCTTTCCCAGATGATCAGTAGTGTTGCCCAGTTCGGGCGATCGGGGACCATGTCGCATGTGGGCGTTGATCTTTATTTTGGTACCGTAGTCGGACCATGAGTGTATTGGATGATTGTAATGTTATTCATGTATTTGTGTGACGTGGCGAGTGTAAGACAACTATTTACCTTTTCCCCTTTTATCTATTTACATGGGTTGTTGTGAAGATTACCTTACTTGCGACATTGCTTTCTATGCGGTTATGCCTCTAAGTCGTGCTTCGACACGTAGGAGATATAGCCGCATCGAGGGCGTTACATCCACGCCACTTGTGCCTTGAGTTCTTTAACCTCGAGCTCCTGGCTTTCCGAGCTGGTCTTTCTCTGCTTTTGCCCAGCGTTATAGTATTCCGACCATTTCATGGACAAGTCTTTGCCGGCCACATGACCAGCTGACGACGGCTTATTGAACTTATCCTTGTGTTTCATTACGTTCAACGCCCTATTTAAAGTGGTGTCCCAAGGGGAGCTCTGAGATGACCCCGCGCTACTGCTTTCACTTTCCTGCAGAAGGACCGTGAACCATTTAGAAATTTGGCTTCATAAATTAGAATGCAACCATATGGAGCTAATTATGCAGGGGTGTATTCCTTACCAGAACAAGCTCAAGCGCCTTGGTCTTCAGATCCGTGGTAAGCTCCTTTGTTACCGGGTCCACCTTGTAACGGGCCCTAACATAGTCCATGGTCTGCTTGTCACGGTATTTATCGAAGAGGGGCGGTAGGCCTTGCTCAGCACGCTATGCGTCCTCCTTCTCCCATATAGGGTCCACCACGCTATGTGCCGGGACCGATTTTGTGGACCCCTAAGTTCAAGTCCCGCATATGTTTCCCCCACTGACTTGATTGTGAGGATGCGTTGCTCTTGCACTTGATCTTGAACTCCCGGTAGTCAGCTTCGCTGATCGAATGATATGTCTCCTTGATCTTCTCATAACTATCGCCACTTAGAATCCTTCTCTTCACCGCGGCTCTCCAAGTAGCCAGGGTCGTGCTCATCTTCATGAGGGCGGCACTGTTCACTTTATTCCCTGAGAGGCGTGTGTTTGCGAAGTCACCAGGGGACTTGTATCGTTTGTGCAGCTTCGTTAAGAGGAGGTTGCGCAAATTCCCTCGGTCATGATGCCTTAGGTTCTCGGTGTTGATCGAGACGGTGCTCCGAAGAATGCACCCGAGTTGTCCCGCGTACCCACTAACTAATTCTTTGGGCATCGTTGGATGCCCACTGGAGGACACTTCAGTAAATTCCTCCTTGACGGTGCCGAGCACGTTCGGGCGCCGGTCCTTCCGTTGCCTCTTCGGTTGGCTGCCATCTGTGCGTGCGCTGCCATCATTAGTGGTGGCATCCTCGGCGGCATCATCAGTGGTGTCATCCCCGACGCCACTAGGGGTTGTGTTGCCGAGATCGGTGTCTTCCGCGGCGTCCTCATAGCGGTGAGATTCTTCCTCCATCTCCTGGGACAGCTCCCAGAATTCCTTGCCTGATCCGCCAGGTTCATCGTTGTTGGCCATGTTCGCTCTAAATAGGAAAAAAGGCTACTAGAGTTATTTCTTAAATGCAGTCTAGGAAAAAATAAGTCCACAAGTAAATATATCAGGACCCATCACATCTTCATGGACTCGATGGGCCTCAAATGCCCTTCCTCATCTACAACTAGTTGTCCGCCTCAATCGATGGGTTTTCTCACATTTATCTCATTAAAATAGATTTCGATGGCTAGCATTGGGAAGTTCCACTCTACTAGTAGAGGGGAAAACATGAGGAGCAGCTTGTAGGTTTGCTTGCTTCGGTGGGACGGGATGGAGGATGTAGTGGTAGCAACTCAAAGTAGTAGCAATAGCACCCCTATATCGTACATAGATTTATTTTCTACCCTGCTGCTCTTACTAGTTTTAGCTTATCAAAGTGGATGTATGTATCACATGTTTCTGAAACTAGATTTGTATTGTTGGTAGGTTATTTGTGTATATGATCTAAAATAAATACAAAAATTATTTTTTACCCAGTTGCACTTACTAGTTTTAGCTTATCAAAGTGGACGTATGTATCATATTCTTCTGGTGCATGAGAGAGTGAGGGGTAAACCACAAGCTAGAAAAGTGAAGGTGGTGGAGTGGTGCTGCATCCCCAACCATCCATCTATCCATCCATCTGCATCATCTCTTTTGACTTGACCACACTGGCTCATAGCTAATCTAGCCAAGCTACCTAGATCCACCTGCTTTCTTGTTGCACATTGTGTGGAGGGAGCAGATCTCACCACTGCTTAAGTGTAAAGCTGGATAGTGTGTGTGTGTGTGAGTCCACTTAGCTGAAAATATTGGGAAACATGATTTATATGTTCAGTGACCATCACACACACTCAGATTAACATTCAACACCTGGCCTTTGGTTGAGGTTGCATTGCCAGGCTAAGAGATCTGAGGTGTGTGATTTGAAGTTTCATAGAGAATTCTGTAGCCCAGATTGGTTAATAAGATAGTACAATAAGATAGTACTAGGGACTAGTGTTAGGAAAGTTAGCTAGCAGAGGAGGCAATCATGCTAGATGTATAGATGGAGTACAGCCTTGAGAGTTGATGCATCTGCATCTGCACCCACTGTTGCCATATAATCATCTGCACCCTTCGTTGGCTATTTTGTGTATGCGATCTAGATTTCTAGTTATGTTTGCAATATTAACAGGAGTACACTACTAGAGTTAACAAATTGGGCATCTTCTAGGTCAAACTATAAATGTTGATTAATTTTTGTTTCGGTTGAGAATCGGACACCTTCTAGGTCAAGAAAATTGGGCATGAACATTGCTAATTTTCTTGACTTAGGAGTGCCCCATTCTCAACCGAAATGGAAATTAATCAACATTTCAGGAGAAAGGGTCATTTCAGAAGATCACAAGTAGCAGCAGCATCACAAGTTGACAAAATCACAAGTAGCAGCAGCATCATAAGTAGTACAGCAGCAACGTCATCACAAGTAGTACATCAGCAGCAGTGAATACAGTTTTTATATGAAGTTTCTGAATTTATATGAAAGTTTATGAAAGGAGATAAAGGAGAGGAAGTACCCTAGCAACTTATGAAAGTGTCCAGTACACTAAACTCCAACTCCAATACCAAAGGAAATGGGAAGTAGATGGGCATCACTAGACCACCTACAACAGATGTAACAAATTACTCCTAGAATATCTTCAGTTAATTCAGTAAATTACTCCTAGAATATATATCTTCAGTTAATTCAGTAAATTAATCCTAAAATATATATCTTCAGTTAATTTAGTAAATTACTCTAGTTAAGTAAAATTACTCCAACTCCTATTTGCAAGATCACAAGTACAACAAGCAGTACTAACCAGCCGCTCCTTGGAGTGTAGATGCAGCTCCAGCTCCTTGACGTGCAGATGCAACTCTAGCTCCCTAGAACCAACAAACAAAATTGTTCAACCAAGATTTCCAGGTGAGCCAATAATTACAAAGAGACAAGAGCCAAGAATTGTAGAGGAGTAATCACACTTCACCTAAATAGAAAATGTTGCTAGTTGCTGTTTTATTTGAGCAAACAACAACAATGATTTGAGCAAACAACAAATGCCTAATGTTGCTACTTGCTCACCTATCACTACTCTCAGAATTAATCTTTGCAACATACAACCACAATCTCAACATGGAGTATGAGGAAATAAACCTATGAATAGTGTAAACATATGACCACAATATGATGAACAAACAGTGAGCAAGTAATCAAGAAAGTAAACAATGAACCTTGGATCTGCAAGTAAATAGATCAAGCAAGCATTCGTCTCACTTAAGCAAGCAAGTAAACTGTGAGGCGGGTACTCATCAGGAGATAAAAACAACTTGATATTTTCCCTTTTCATATATATCACCGTTAGTCGTTGCATGTGTTCACTGTTGCTAACATGTCGAAAAAAGCATCTGTGCATCTGAAGAAGATTCAAACTACATACAATTCATAAACATTTGCCCCTTGCAAGCATTATCACAAACACCTACCAAGCAAAAATCCTTTCACATGTAATGGACTCAAACACGCACTGGAAATATCATGCGGGAAGTACTCTTCAGGATATAACCATCATCGTGTTCTCACAACATATGTCAGATCTACGGAAGGTGCTCATCAAGTGCAGAAATCAGGGGGGAATTTTGAGCGGGCAGAGGACGCAATAGGAAGGAGGGAGCGGGAGGGAGGAGGAAGGAGGGGTGGTGGCTCCCTGCCTATGGACCGGTCGCCGGTCTAGCTCCGGGAGGAGGCATTGTTGGGCGGGGGCGACTGCTCTGGGGACAGGGAGGGAGGCGCTGCGATGCCGAAGGCGGGGCCGCGGAGGTTAGGCGCGTGTCGCTGCTCGGCTTGTACAGCGCTGGTGTCTCCCCGCGGCCGGCGATCGATGTGCAGAGGTGGTTGTCCGGGACAGGGCGATGGCGGTGAGGCTTTCTGGGCTCTGGGGGAGAGGAGAGGGCAGAGAGGGCAAGGGGAAGCACGAGGGGGCAAGTGGGGAGGGGGCCCGAGGAGGTAGGGTTGCGGCGGTGGAGCGGGCGTAGGCGGACGACGGCGAGTGGGAGCGGGCACGGGAGGACGGGGGTCGTCGGGTTAGAATCAGTCAATCTGGCGAGGGGGAGAGAGGCCAGAGGGAGAGGGGAGCAAGTGGAGTGGGGGGAAGGTTAGCAATGTGGCACCTTTTAGGGGTGCGCCATAAGCACCGCGATAGCAATGGGGCACCTTCCCCTGGTGCGACATTACTAACTTTTTTTTGGATTTTTAGTTGCATGTAATAATTTTTTAGAAAATGACCATAAATTTTAAAATGTTACGATATAAGTAGTTATTACAATTTTTCAAATACTTGTGTTGCAAAACATTTGTGAATTGGTAAAACATTTATGAATATGAAAAAATATCATCAAATTTGAAAAAATATTCATGAATTCAAAAAGTGCCCATGAAATTTAAATATATTCATGAGTTCAAAGAATATTAACAAATTCAATACTTTTTGTTAGTTAGAAAAATGTTTGCATTTTCAAAAAATATTTGCAAATTTAAGCAGGAAAAGAAACACTGAAAAATAAAATACCAGAATAAACATAAATAAAAATTGGTATATCAATGGCGCATGTCCTAGGGGTGCGCCATAAATACCTTGATAGCAATGGCGCACCGTCTCCTGGTGCGCCATTACTAACTTTTTTTTATTTTACGAGAATTAACATAAATAAAAACAATTAAAATACCGGAAGAAAACATTAATTCCCAATGTTTGGAACAAAAGAGGTTACTGGATAGAGGACTAGAACAAAATAAATTCCATTTCCATATGTCGAAATACAATCGAGATATGAAGACTACAATTTAAACCATTGTGCAAAGATTTAGAATTAGATCGATGACATGGTTGAAATCAAGTGATACATGTAATAATTGAGCTTGCCACTGACACACACACGCGCGCACAACACGTCGTGATTCGGTCTTAGCTATCTTTTCAAAATCTTCTTGCCCTTCTTTTTTGCAAATGGAGTTCTTGTCTTGAATGGACGTCCTTTAGGTAGGGTGGTCCTGCTTCTTCTTGTGGTGTATGGTACTTCATCGTGGTCGTCATGTTCCATCTTCGGGTCGCTGTACTTATCAAAGTCTTGCTCATTGGCGACTCCATCATTTCCGATGATCTTCCTTTTGCCTCTCCTCACGACAACACGATTGGGCTTTGGCGGGTCGGTAATGAAGAAGCATTGGCCAACTTGGGAAGCCAGTACCCATGGCTCATTTTTCACGATGACGTTTGCTCCCGCGGTCTTGGTTTTGGCTTCGGGTATAACCATGGTGGTGAAATACCGGTCTTCTTTTAGGACACTCTTGGCCCATCTGACACGGAACATCGGGACCTTCTCTCCAGCGTAGCTCAGCTCCCAGATCTCCTCGATCCTTCCGTAGTATCTGTCCTTGTCATTACCGGTGTAGGATTCCATAGTTACCCCGGAGTTCTGATAATCATCGCTCTTCATGTCTTTTTCCTCGGTGTGGAATGTGTAGCTGTTGATATCGTACGCCTCATAGGTCATCAGGTTGTGCTCGATGCCCTGTGACAAGGCGAATATGAGTTTTTCTTCCGTGGAAGAATCCTCATGTAAAGGGTACGACAGAAGCTTCTCCTTGAACTAACGCGTGAAATGTGAGTTGTGCTCTTTGATTATATCTCCGTCCGTCCTCTATTGGCCTTGGTCATTGTACGTCTTCTCAATAAAGGTTTTGTGCTCTACCACCCAAGGATCGACCACGTCTATGTGTTGTAGCGCGACTAGGTTTGCTCTTTCAAAGTCGGCGATTCGACCCTTGAAGTCGACATGTATTTCGCGGCAACCCTCGTAGTAACCCCGTCCAGCGAGCCTGCCGAGGTTCCTGTTGACGGGAAGACCAACGGGGTTCTCGATGCCTAGATGATTCATGCAGTAGGAGATGCACTCTTCGGTCAGAAAGCCCTTGGCTATGCTTCCCTCTGGACGTGACATGTTGCAAACGTATCCTTTGATGACACCATTCATCCTTTTGAACTACATAATGCTGTGCAGGAACATCAGCCTGAGTTGGATGATATCCTCCACGATATGGACCAGGAGATGCAGCATAACATCGAAGAATGCGGGCAGGAAGTACATCTCAAGCTCGCATAGTATCACCACGATCTCTTCCTGTAGCCTTCTGAGTTGCCTCACGCCAACCGACTTCCGAGAGATGACGTCAAAAAAGTTGCATGGGCCAAATAGCATTTCACGTATGTGCGCGTCCATGATCCCACGGATTGCAATGGGAAGTATCTGTGTCATCAACACGTGACAGTCATGAGACTTCATCCCACTGAACTTCTGCTTCGCTGAGTCTAGGTATCTGCTTATCTTCCCATGTAACCGTAAGGAAGTTTTACTCCTATGAGGCAGGTGAAAAACTTCTCGATCTCCTCCTGACTTAGAGTGAAGCATGCGGGAGGGCAGTCATTTCTGATCTTCTTGGCCTTTTTGCCTTTGCGACGACTTTCGGTGTCCTTCGCCTCATCATCATCATCATCATCATCATCATCATCATTAGTGTGAAGCTCCTCCCGGATGCCCATTGATTTCAAGTCTGCCCTTGCTTTCGGCCCATCTTTGGTCCTCTCTGGCATGTTGACGAGGGTACCAAGAAGACTCTCGCACACATTCTTCGTGATACGAATGACATCAAGGCTGTGAGGGACACGGAGGGTCTTCAAGTACGGCAAGTCCCAAAAAACAGACCTCGTTTTCCATACCTCAGTAGTGGCTCTGGCACCTTTCGCTTCTTTCCCAGCGGTGGGCACTCTTTCCAATTTTTCAACAGCTCGTCTATTTCCTCGCCGCTCCTTGTACGTGGGCGTCTTCGTGATTCGGTTTCACCATCGAACAGATCCTTGCGTTTTCTCCATGAGTCATCATCGTGAAGCCACCTTCGATGTCCCATGAACACGGTTTTCGAAGACCAGGGATCTCTATCTAGCTGGTGATATGTTGTGTCATCCATGCACCTGACGCATGAACAAAATCTGTGGACCACCTGCCCCGCGACATATCCGTAACCGAGATAGTCATGCGCCGTCGTGACCAATGCGGCTCTCATAGGGAAATATTCTTTCTCTGCGGCATCGCACGTATTGGCCGGCATTTTCCATAGCGTGTCTAGCTCCTCTTTCAGCAGCTCCAGATACAGATTGATGTCGTTCCCTGGTTGTTTCGGCCCTTCAATTAGCATACTCATGTGAATGTACTTCCTCTTCATGCACAACTAGGGGGGAAGGTTGTACATCCACACAAACACAGGCCAGGTGCTATGTGTGCTTCTCTGGCTGCCAAACGGATTGACTCCATCGGCGCTCGCGCCCAGCACGATGGTCCTTGGATCGTTCCCAAATTCTGGGTGTTCGAAGTTCAATGCTTGCCACTGGCTCGCATCCTTAGGGTGACTCAGCATCTTGTCTTTTTCATTTATCTCCGGATCATTTCCGTCATCTACTCACTTCTTCTCCTCCCTATTCGCGTGCCAACGCAGGAACTTTGCTACCTTAGGGTCCGCGAAATACCGCTGCAGACAAGGAGTGATCGGAAAGTACCACACCACTTTTCGAGGATCTTTCTTCCTCTTCTTGTATCGAGTGACGCCGCACACCGGACATATGATAGACTCCGCGTGATCGTCCCAATAAATGATGCAATTGTTCATACACACATGGTATTTCACGTGCGGTAAATCCAGAGGACACACGATTTTCTTTGCCTCCTCAAAACTGGTCGGGCACTTGTTCCCCTTGGGAAGACGTTCGTGCCAGAATGACATGTTCTCGTCGAAGCATGCATCAGTCATTTTGTGTTTTACCTTCATCTCTAGAGCCATGAGCATTACTTTCAGGAGGGTATCCTCGGGCCTGCATCCTTCATACAATGGAGTAACCGTGTCTATCTCCAGTTGATCTAGCTTGGCTTTCTCTCGGGCAGCAGCTCTTGCGTTATCCATCTGCTTGAGAAGCAGCTCTTGAATATGAGGGTCATGCACCCAGCCCATCGATGGTCTGTCGTCGTCTGCTCCGGCATCTTCATCTTCATGATCATGCCCTTCGTCTTGATCTTCCTCATCATCATGTCCGGCATCTTCTACATGATGACTGTGTACTGCATCTACTTCGTGATCATGTCCTGGAGATTCTTTGTCTTCTCGCCCGCCCTTGCCGCGGTTGTCTTGCTGCCCTTCCTCATTTCTTGCCCGGCCCCCATGGACGACTTCATAATCATCTTCATCACCTTGCCACCGATAGCCATCCATGAAACCACACAAGAGCAGGTGGTCCCGCACCTGTACGGAATCCGGGTCCATAAGGCTCTTCAGCCTGCATCTTTGACACAGACATCTTATCTCCGTCTCGTTCTTTTGAAGCATCTCAGCCTTTGCAGAGCTCAAAAACCTATACACGATGCCTTCGGTCATCGTGCAGACCATGGTCGCCTGCGGCGTAGAGCAAAACGATATTTTAGAACCAAAAAAAATTGGCACGACTTAGCCTAAAAATAGGACCAAAAAGAATACATATTGCCAAATTCTCGCCGAAACAGAAATGAATCAACATTCTGGGCAAATATTGGCAACTATCGCATTTCAAATACCGGTACCTGCAAACTCAAGCATATGCAACACCACAAACATATGCAACACCACAAACATACGTAGATCTAGGCCATAAAAAGGGTGTACGTTGTTGGAGGGAGAAAAAAAGTAGATCTAGAACATAAAGAAAGCTTTCCCCTTACTTACCTATCAAAAAAAGGAAAGTTAACCACTTGATTTGGGTGAATATATGGTGCAAATGAGGTGAGGAGGAGGAGGCAGCCGAGACCAAGATTGGTAGAGGTGGAGAGAATGAAGTGGGGAAAGTGAGTGTGGTAGGTGGCTGTCCAAAATATCTAGCTGCTCCCAGGTTACCAATGGCGCACCACCTAAGAATGCGCCATTAGTAACCAGGGTTACTAATGGCGCACCTGGTGTGTGGTGCGCCATTACTAGTTTTGAAAAAAAAGATTAAAAAATTGTTAGCAGTGGCGCACCAGGGGATAGTGTGCCATGGGGCACTATCCACTTGTGCGCCACTACTAACATGTTTTCTATATTTTTTTCAAAACTAGTAATGGCGCACCACACACCAGGTGTGCCATTAGTAATGTGGCCAATAATGGCGTACCTGTATCTGGTGCGCCACTGCTATATAGCAGTGGCGCACCACATACATGGTGCGCCATTAATGTCCATATTAGCTATAGCCGTTTTCCTAGTAGTGAGAAGGCTCGATAGTCAATACACCATCTCAGTGTTCCATCCTTCTTTTTGTTAAATAAAATTGGTGATCCCCAAGGTGAGGAGCTGGCTCGAATATATCCTTTGTCCAGTAATTCTTTTATTTGCTTCTTCAATTCAACCAACTCGGATGGTGCCATTCTGTATGGTTTCTTGTATATGGGGGTGGTCCCTGGTGCGAGCTCAATGCATAATTCTATCTCTCGGTCTGGTGGCATGCCTGGTAGCTCTTCAGGGAATATGTCTGGAAATTCACACACTACTGGAACCTTGTTTAGCTCAGAAATGTCCACCTTATTCAATCTTGGTTGCCGGGGTATTTTTCCTTCCTTGGCTGATACTATTATTGTCTTCCCTTGGTGGTGTGTGAGAATTACGGTCTTGTTGAAACAGTCGATAAACCCCTTGTTGGTGGTCAGCCAATCCATCCCTAGGATGACATCCAGTCCTTTATTTTCCAACACAATGAGATTTGCATGAAACTCCAATCCTTCGAACTCAATGACCACATTCTGACAGTAATTCTGAGTAACTTGCTGAATCCCAAGGGACTTGATGATCATGGATTTCTCCAAAGGAAGCATCGAAAAATTATTTTGCAAAGCAAAACTTTTTGAAATGAAAGAGTGAGAAGCTCCAGAATCAAACAAAACCGTTGCAGGTATTGTGTTGACAGGAAACGTACCGAGTACGATATCCGGAGCATTTTGTGCCTCCTCTTTGGTTACGTGGTTCAGATGACCCTTCCTGTGGTTGTTGTTGGGATTGAAATTGTTTCGCTTGGGCGCTGAATTATTGCCGCCGTTGTTCGGCCTTGGGGTTGAGTTCCTTGGCTTGGGGCACTGTTTGGCATAGTGCCCTTCTTCTCCACAAGCGTAACAAGTAACGTTGGGGCGATATGTGAATTCCTTGTCCCTTGCATGAAAATTCTAGATTGGGCGTGAGACGTTGGATGAGGATTTGTGCATCCCGCCCTTTTTAAAATCTGTCTTGCTCCGTTGATTGCGAGCAAGGTTAGTCTGGTCCCTTTTTCGCTTGCGGATATCTTCCAGACTGCGTCTCTCATTCTCCAGAGTAATGGCTTTGTCCACCAGTGTTTTAAAATCAGGAAAAGTGTGCATGACCAGTTGGCATTTAAGCGCGGGCGCCAGACCGTCAAGGAATTTCTCCATCTTCTTGCTTTCAGTCATACGCTCTTCATTGGCGTAGCGGGATAATAGTGTAAATTGACTGTTGTAATCTGCCACTGTCAAGTTCCTTTGTTTGAGGTCGTCGAACTCTCTCTTCTTGATTTTCATAATACTCTTAGGAATGTGTGCACCACGGAAACCTTCCTTGAAATCATCCCAGGTTATGTCACCTTCGTTTGGATGCATATGCAGAAAATTCTCCCACCAAGATGCGGCTGCTCCTGTAAGATAATGTGGAGCATACAATACCTTCTCGGGGTCTGAACATTTTGCAATAATTAATTTCCCCTCCATGTCCCGAAGCCAGTCCTCGGCTTCAAGAGGCTTGTCAGTATGTGAAAATGTTTGGGGACGCGTCTTCTGTAGCTCGGATAACTTGGAATGCTGCGGATACTGTCCATGGTAATTTCCCATGTTGATGACTTGGTTCATCATTTCACGATGTTGTTGCTGACTCTGTTCATAAAGGCGGCACATTTGAGAAAGTGCCGTTTCACTGCCCTGTTTGCTCGACTGCCCTTGCGTGAAATTGTTGCCTGGTTGAGTGTCCATATTTTCCTCTGGCGGAGTAGGCATGGAGCGTGTCCAAGGACGAGACATTTTTCACTCTGGGGATATATTTAATAAAACTCATAAGAAATATGAGGATGGTCGTCAAAACAACTCCTAAAGGAAAAATGCACAAGGATGGCAATAAATTTAAAAGTCCAAGATCGCTTAAGAAAACAAATTGATTTGCGCACGGAGAAGGACTGCTCATTACATATCTTACACGCGGGCGATAATTATACAGTACATCACTCAGGATATGCGTACATAATCCTGACATGTTATTTAGGCTAGTTCACTCCTCCTGTTCTACATGGTGCGCAAACAAGCTACTCCTCACAACACATCTTACAAAGCGGTACATCGCATGACGAGCAAACGCACTCAGCCGGAAATGTTGATGATCTCCTTGGCCCTGCCGAGGGTGAGGCGTAGTGAGGTTGGGTATTCGACCTCCTCCTCACTAATAGGCTCCAGATGAGAAGAGCCGCGTCGGGTAGATGGAACTAGTGCCAGGGGCGGAGCAACACGAATAGGCGTAGGCACAACGGGTGGTGCAGTGTGCGCTGGAGAGGGCGCAAAGGCCTGGTTGATCCTTCCAGTGGTAGGCAGGTGACGAGTAGGTGCATGCGATCCTGAAGACGAGACAAAAGTCAGTGGCGGTGCAGTGAGCAGGAGCTCCCTCCTGTTGGCGGCACAGCCATGGACTGAGTCCATGCCGGCAACCACGAAGTCGTCCACCAGGTTGTCGAAGGCTGCCTCCAGAGCCCGGAGATACTCAATAAGCATCTCAAAAGCCTCGTCTCGTTCTCCTCTGGGGCAGGAGAATGCGTAGTGGCAGGTGTAGGGCACATGGCATGGAAGATAACGGTAGCGATGAGTCTTCATCGCGGGAAGGACATCCCTGAGGCGGGCTATCGCCTCACGGGCTGCCATCTGCATAGCATGCCTCTCCGTAGGCATGGCTCTTCCCACAAACAGGTAGCGGCGTAGCTCACCACGCCCTCCCTTGAACTGCACCGTGGCCTGGTGCATGGTCAGACCGTCGTTGACTCTGTGCTGGCGGAGTGTTAAGACTGGGCGCACGGATGGCCCCATCGCGACCTGAACGATGAAGGAGAGAAGCTTGACGAACCCATCGGGCACGTTGGCGAAGGTCTGAGACTCGCAGTCGTTGTCGGCCATCTACAAAAGTAGGCAAAAATCCTGAATGGTCAGATCATAAATTTATGCTGACTGTTAGAAAATGACTACCATTGCAAAAATATAAATTAGCTCTATTATGCTAATAACCGATTAGCGATCGCACCTAGTGGCTTCCTACAGTCAGCCTGGCTCTGGTACCAAGCTTGTCACGACCGGTTTTCCAATAAAAATATTTATTGAGAAACCATTCTTTGAGTCCAGTATGAGAGGAAATCCTCCTCACTGGTAGACAAATACTTGATACAATAAGCCAGTAGTATAGAATATATTATAGGGTTGAGCTAGGGCTGCTCAACGAATTATTACAAGCGCGCCAATAATTATACATAATGGCGGATATAACACAATGGTGTGGTGGCATACTACTGACTCGAGGATATAGTGGTGGTGGAATAACACAATGGGGAGTGTGGTAACACGACTCTCAAACTGGCATCTCATCGAGCACCGAGGTAAGGCCCAATAATTTTTATTCGGGTTGCGGAAGCGGGTATAAAACTGAGACCAAGACCAGGGTCGCACGAGACTGACTGGGATTCCTCTAGGCGTCGGACTCGCTATCGAACTCTTCAACCATGAGATCGCCTTCGTCAGCATCTGGCCAAATCAACAAGCCAGTGAGTACTTTGAAAGTACTCGCAAGACAGTTCAGACGTAAGATATAACAAATGCATGCATGGATGCGTCATGAATAATCTTCCCAATGCACACTGATAATATTTGCACAACGAAGTAAGTACGAGGGAAACGACGGTAGTCCGCCTGAAATCCCAACAGAAAATAAATGAGAACCGATCGTGTGTCTGAAGCGACGCCACGAAGGGTGAACAAATAATAACAGGAAAAATCATGCCACAGTCGGACGTCTAAGCGACATCACAGAAAGGGCTTTAAAAGAAATGCCACAGTCAGACGTCTGAGCGACATCACAGAAAGGGCTTTAAAAGAAATACCACAGTCGGACGTCTGAGCGACATCACAGAAAGGGCTTTAAAAGAAATGCCACAGTCGGACGTCTGCGCGACATCACAGAAAGGGCTTTAAAAGAAATGCCACGGTCGGACATTTGAGCGACATCACAGAAAGGGCTTTAAAAGAAATACCACAGTCGGATGTCTGAGCGACATCACATAAAGGGCTTTAAAAGAAATGCCACAGTCGGACGTCTGAGCGACATCATAGAAAGGGCTTTAAAAGAAATGCCACAGTCGGACGTCTGAGCGACATCACAGAAAGGGCTTTAGTCACAAATAAACAATACTCATAATAAATATTCAGTTCATGATAATAAACAGGTTAGTCCATCCACAGGAATAACAATTAGCCGGGCTTAGTACTCATGGGATTTACCGGAGTCTCTGTCATCAAACTAATACTATTAGTCCAAGATGATACAAAATTGGACATGGAATAGATGATTCAAGGAATGTATGACTCTGCAGAGTTTGTACAAAAAATTTCCCACAGCCAACGGATTTCTGTAGTCACGAGGGACTAGTTCCGTTTACGGTTTTTCGGAAGAAAACACAGCTAACCAGTACACACCCATCCTACCTCTCGATGCCAGGACTCACCCTAGACATCGTCCAAAAAAAACTTTTGAGACGGGGAGATCACAATCTCGAATAGCATGGGATCAAATTTATATATGCGCGCTCTAAGGGGTGCCCCCCTCTCGGTCCCAACCGGAAACACCCATGCCCCCTGACCGGATGACTGGCTTTAATCCAGGGCCATGGAACCATCATCCCGGCCTCTCCTTTTGGTGTGTACCAGGAAAGCGGTTTGCAACTTACTAAGCCATATTCCTTGCGGAAAACATGTGGTAGTACAGGGAAGGAAAAGGGAGGAACTGGACCAGTACGGTTTGACCCTGAAGTCACATAGTCTGGCATAAGACTGGCATGCTACAACACTGCCATCCTACCCATCCTCATGCCAACACATGGCCATTCATACTCACCTCCATCCACTTATGGATCATCGAACTCACTTACTTCAACATTTCATCAAAGTAACGTTCATCGGTATGCTCATCAACATGCCATGAAACTAACTACATGCAAAACATGCCAAGACACTCATCATATCAAAAGTTCAAACATGCTTGCCTGGTTCAGAGTAGTCGGAGCCTAGCTCGGTGAAGTTCGCGGCTCCATCACCTCCTTCGGTATCTACGGTATAAAGAAAATATATGCGCCATCGTAAATATCAAGAGGTGCACATAAATTATTCCAAATATTTTTCAAATAAATATGATAAAAAACTAGACAAAAATCTGAAGAGGACAGAAAAAGAATCACTCAAAAATTCCTTTCTGTTAAAAAGTTATAAGGGTTTTAATCCAAGGACTTATCTGTAATGAAACAGAAAGTTTTCAGGGGCTAGTTTATAAAAACAGAAAGCGCTTCGGTAGAAACTACGCCAGCCCAGAGGGAAGGCGCAGTTGGCAGAAGGCGTTTTCAGAAAACGCTTCGCTTAGACAGAATAGAGAGGCTGACAGCGGGTCCCGCCTGTCAGGTTTAAATTTTCAAAACGGGGCGGCAGACTTCGCCGGTGCCCGAGAGCCGCGGTGGTCGTCGGCGGCGATCCACGGCGAGGCAGGGTGATCGGGGATTACCAACGTGCTCACTGTGTCCTTCCGCAACTGTGGGTGGTGGTGTTGGTCGCCGGTGAGCACCACGTCGACGGCGAGCTTGACTCCGGCGGACGGTGGTTCGGGCGTTGATGGATCACGCCGAGGAGGGCTGCAAGGATCAAATTGAGGTGGGGGTTAGAGCACAGGGTGCAAGAGAAGGCTACGGGCGAGGTTTGGGCGCCAGAGATGGCCTCACCGAAGTGAATCGAGGTGGAGGCCGAGGCGGGGCGAGGCGGCCGGAGTTGGGGGAGGAGACCTCCTCGAGGTCCTCCTGGTGGTTTGGCAGGGTTCTGGAGAGGTGTAGTGAAGGTGTGGGTCTCGTGAGCGAGCTCGGGGTCCTTTTTATAGGCGATCCAAGGCGGTGGCCGTGAACGGGGATCTCCGGTGAAGGTTACGGCGGCGCAGAGCTTGGTCGGGAAGGTTTAGGGAGTTGGGCGTCATTACGGAGTTCCACTGGTTCCATTTGGGTGCTAAGCGAGGTTGGATGGGGTGTTAGGGGCGAGCTCGACGGAACAGGACGGCGCGGGCCCGTCGGCGGCAGGGAGCATGTTCCGTGCTTGCCGGGCCGAGGTGAGGGTGCCACGGGCGTGCGCTGGCATGCATGAGGACACGCGTAGGGCCAGGAAGCTTTGGGCGGCGCCAAAACGGCGTTCTGCCGTGGTGTGCCTTCTGTGGGCCGCCACGGGAGGTCCCGACGCCGCAGAAGACGCCGGCGAGGGCGGGCCAGCGCGCTACTAACGCCAGGAAGGCTCTAAGCACGCGTGTGCAGCATCCGGACAAGAGGGGAGGGGCTGCGAGCGTCGATCCAAAGGCACTGTGGGCATGTGCCTGTAACTCTGAAGAAATCGACACTGTAAAACTGAATTTTACTGAACTATGCAAAGAACAGTGCAGCTCAGGTGTTCGACAGAATGTTTTTGGCATCTAGGGATTTTTCCTTGAGCTGAAATTTGGTGGAGTGGCCTCTCATTGCTCCAGTAGGCTGCCTGAATTTTGGTGGAATTTTTGGAGAAGTGTAGATATGAATTTCACCAAATTTGGCAAATCTGGTCCAAACTTGCAGTGAGTGAAATTTGAAATAGTTGAAAAGAAGAAGAGTGGATCAATATGGTTCTAGGTTGTGGGTACTGAAGACAATCCAGGGAAGTTGGTTTGGGATAAAAACTCAAAGGCAAAGTGACACTTGCTTTGAAAAACACTAAGCTCAAACCAAATGGCAGAATTGTTTTGGGAGGAAAGAAAATAATTTAAATAAAATCCAAAACTTGTTTGGACTAGTTGAGACAGAGAATTTAGATTGTTCAAATATGGAGGGATGGATTTTGAGAAGATTTACCATAGGAGACATGGTAAAACCATGGGTGTTTTCAAAAAGAAAGAAGTCCAAAATTTCTAGAGTTCCTCTCTTTTTTTGAAAATAAAATAAGTTTGAAAGGGAAATAACCAGAAGAAAAGCTTCCAAAATTTTAACACCAAAATTAAAAAGGAAAGGAAATCCTTGCCAAAGGTGAAAGGAAGTTTTTAAGAAGAAGGATTTTCTGAAAGAGAAATTTTTAAAAGGGCCCTCAGAATCCAATAAAGTTTTTGATGAAAACCAAATCAAAATTTTTGGAGTGTCGCAAATTCGATCTCAATCCTCCATACCCAAGACCTCCATTGGCACCTGGCCAAGAAGCATATCCCATCAGCCTCAAGCGCGGTGAGGATTATCCTGATGAATGGGCCAAGTGCCAGGCCAAGCTAGCCAAAGTAGCTAAGGAAGCAGTGAGGAAATTCAATGAAGACTCTGCTGCCGCTGCTGCCACTACTGAGGCCTCTGCAAGTAAGCCCAAGAAGGCTATACCAAAGAAGCCTGCTTACAAGCCAAGTGCTTCACCCTCAATGCCCTCACGGCCAAGTTCCTCAGTAATGCCCTCTCGGCCAGACTCTTCAAAGCCCTCACGGCCTACTCCTCATGCTGCACCCGCTCCAAAGTCCTCAGCTCCTCCGCTAAAGTCCTCAGCTGCTCCGACCAAATCCTCACCACCTACACATCTTGCCACATGCCAAAGGACGACGGGCATCTCTATTGCCTCAGGAGCATCTGCTAGTTCCTCAGCACCACTGCATTCTTCCACTGGTACCACTCTGTTGAATACCAAGGCAACTGCTGGACGAGGCTCTCGACCAAGTCTTCAAAAGAAGCAAGTCGCTTTTCAAGTGTCCACCGATGAAGATGAAGCTGATGATGATGAACTTGCAGAAATCATCAGAGACAGGCAGGTCAAGGCCGCTAGAGCCAAGGGCACAAGTGTGCCTCTGCTTTTGGATCCAAAGTTGATCCTTGACTACATTGATCTATGGCACAAGGACCCCAATACTCCTATGCCTGACTTCAAGTTGACTCCTGGCCAAAGTCATATGTTGACTCACGTCATACAAGAAGAAAAATGGAAGTTTGAGAAGGCCAGGCAGATCAAGAAAGCGCAGTACAGAAAGGAGCGCTACCTGAAGAAATTGCCAAGGCAACCACTAGTGTTGTGCCTGTAGAAAGTGAAGATGCCAGGGCAACTGCATCAGTTGCGCCTGAAGAAAAGCAAACAAATTCCTCTACTCTTCCTGCGCCTACACCAACACCGATCCTTCCATCTGCATCAGATGTGAAGAAGACCAAGACTGCAGAGCATGCAGCTGTGAAGAAAAGGAAGGCATCAACTTCATTAGATTCTTCAGCCCCGAAGAAGATGAAGCCATTGACTAGCTCATTTGACCACCCAATTGATGTTGTTCCTATCCCAACCATGCCATCAAAGGACCTTCTTCCTTTTGATGAAGAATATGTGATTCCAAGTGAATCAGACGATGACATTCCCTCAGCTGCTTCGTCAAAACAGCTAGATGAAGAAATTGAAGTGGATGAAAACCCTTCAACCCCAATTATCTCATCGCCCATGCCTCAGTTCACTGCTGAAGAGGCCGGCGTTGAAGAAATTGATGAAGAAGTCGATTTGGACATTGGATGCACCACGCCAGTGCTGAATGATGAATTTTGGGAAAGTCAGCACCCCAATTCTCCCTTGTTCACTCCTCTGCAACAAATTCCTCAGTCCTAGTGACTACTGAAGTTCAAATGGGATCGGAAGAACCTCGTGCCACTCCGTCCATCCATGAAGAAACTCTAGCCACTAGTGCTGATGAAAATGTAAATGAAGAATTGAAGTCCCAGGCTGCCACTAAAGAAGTACCTAAAATTCCTCAGCCTATGGAACTTGAGATCGATATCCCTGAGGTTGTGATGCAATTGACTGACACTCCTCACCCCAAGCCAAAGATCCCTTCTCGAAGAAACAAAAATTCAAGGCTGATGACTTTTGTGGTGAGGATGTATTTTCACTGACTACAACCCTTATGACTCTGCTCGTCTAAGGGGGAAGCGTTTCTGGACTGCAAGCCAGGCGAACTTCTATTCTTCACTCCTTTTCAACAAGGACAAAATCTTCTACCATGAGCATATTCCTCATGTGGACATGGAATCATTGCCTTGCTTCTCTCCTGTGCTCGCTGTGCTTCATGATGCAGGCCTCCTCAACTTTTGCTCTGACGAGGACAATGAGTCCCATCAAAGGCCATGACTCATCTGATGAGGAAATAGTTGGCATCATGAACAATCTGCTATTCAACATCATTCATAGCATTCCTATCAACTATTATGATTTCTTCATGAGGACTCTGGCAAATGTTGCACTCTATCCCTTTGAGTTGAAGCCTTATGCTCCTTGGATTATGAGATTCCTCAGAACAAGGTCTTCACTCAACTACAAGGCTGATTTTCAGAATCACCTTAGCTATCTGCCCCCGATTGAAGTCCTCAAGCAGACTTATACCTCAGCTGATGAAAAGGGCAAGGCACCTCTCGTCATTGATGAAGGCATTCGTCCATTGGATGTTCAGTCTCGCAAAGCTGCATCTTACTCCACCAATGATGACTCTGCCACTCATGATTCTGCTGCCAATGCACCCCAAGTCTACTCCTTAAGCCACAGCTCCACGTATGATGACTGGCCGTCAGCTGCTTCTTAGTCTTCACCAGATGGTGGATCGAAACCATAAAAGGGTTAAGCATCAGTTTGGTTCTATTCTTCACAACATGACTGCTACACATAATGTAGTGAAGAAAACCATTACTACCTCCATGAAGTTTTTTGGTCGCACCTGGGCTATCTTATCACATCCGTATGGTGAAGAAGATCTGAAGAAAGTGTGTCTCAAGGAAGATTTTGACTGGTCGGCACCTCCATCGAAGAAATTCAAGAAGGTCAAGGTTCCTTCTTTGGTGACCAGCTCATATTCTTCATCATCGCATGATACCAACGAGTATGAAGACTTGGACGACACTGCGGCAGGCCCTACAACGACAAACGACCCCAACAACGCTGGCGCTCCTCCATCAACTTGATATTCTTCAGGGGCGTTTGTCCTCATTTTTTCGATCCTTTTGGTCATTCGATGACAAAGAGGGAGAAATTTGAGTTAGTATTCAAGCGGGTCTACCTATATGGGCATTTTTTCTAAGATACAACTCTCGTTATTTTGAAGACTTTGCTAGATCGTGTTGTAATCTTAAATTCTATGGTGGCCTGATACTTTTGTTGTGTTTTCCTATATGTTTATTCCTCGTTAATATTAATGCACGCATGCTGAATTACATTAGTCACCATATTTCATCATGCATTTCAAATTCTTCATATTATATGTTAAATGCGTGTATGGATTACAAGATATAGGGGGAGATCTCCATGATTATACTCTTCAAAGTGTGCATTGCTTCAAAAGAAAATTCCTCACTATGCACATCTTCAGGGGGAGTTCTTCTATATTTTGCAATTAAATTCCTCAATTCCAGTATTTACACTTCATATGTTTATCCCCGTTGAAAACTTAACCTATATTGTCATCAATCACCAAAAAGGGGGAGATTGTAAGTGCATCTAGTGCCCCTTAGTGATTTTGGTGTATTGAAGACTTATAGGTTAAGGGACTGATGTGTTTCTGAGTGTACACAGGTCTCTAAGTCTATGAGGAGTTTGATATTTACAGAGAAAGTCAACCCCTAAAAATGAACTTCTTCGATTGAAGACTTTGGATTTCTGAAGACTTTGAAAGTGAAGAAATTGGTGTAATCCTGAAGACTTGGTATTAATTCGTGGAACATGGAGCATGAAGACTTCTGTTTTCATAGTTTCATTTTCTCTTTCTTGAGTCATAGAAAACACCGTACTATTAAAGTGGGTTGAGGAAATACTAAGGAAAAATTTCCACGTGATGCTCAACTCAAATCCTACACCTACTAATCCCTTCGAGTGAAGCCATTGGAAATATCATACAGTTCAGTCATATTCTTCGGTGACACAGACAAAGTTCTTCTGGTCTCTGAGGAATTTGTTCTAACTGAGGTGTTAGGAATTCGCCAGTGCGGATTGCCTACACAGTGAGGAACATGATAGCCCTGAGGAATTTGGTACTCAAAATTCTGACCGTTGTTGTGCTATGCGCCAGCTGTCCCAAAATATCTACCCACCTAACGGTCATATCATTGAAGGGCATTTATGTCTTATCATGTCGGGCTGCTCCCTAGGCAATAAATAGCCGCCCCTACAACCACTAGCTGGTTGGCTGCTCTGAGAGAAACTGACACTTGTCATTTGAGACTTTGAGTGAAAATCATCAAGTGAGGAAAACCCAATCCCAAAGACCTACAAACCCCAAGTGATTGAGTATCACTGAAGAGATTGATCCTGCGTGGATCTGACGCTTGTTACCTTTGAAGACTGTGCATCTTCCAGACGGTTAGGAGTCATGGTCTAGAGCATCCAAGAGGAAATTGTGGATCACCGAGTGACCAAGTCTGTGAAGGTTTGGAAGTCACCTGAAGACTTACCACGAGTGATTGGGCGAGGTCTGTGTGACCTTAGCTCATGGGGAATACGACGAGGACTGAGTGTCCTGGACTGCGTGTTCAGAACTAGGTGTCCGGGACTGTGTGTCCTCAGGTTTAAATACCTAGCCGCCATAACCAGACGTACAACTATCACAGCAGTTGGAACTGGTCTACCAAATCATTGTCCTCACCAAGCTACCTGGTTCCATTTCCTCAACCCTTCCATTTCCTCATTTATGTGTTGAGTGCTTGTTCATATCTATTTGAAGAATTTTAGTGAAGACTTCCTCTATTTCCTTAGTTCAATTTCTTCAGTATGTTTGTCTTATCCTATGTTTACGCTTTCTGTACTCTGTGCTTGTTTTCATTTCATCATGAAGACCATGCTCATGCATGGTTATGTTTACTTCCGAGTACTTATTCCACTGCAAGTAGTTCTTAATTCAGGAATTGCCTCACCCGCAAATTCCTCAATGAAGAATTCATAAAATCGTTTATTCACCTCCCCTCTAGTCTATATATCACACTTTTAGGAATTATCAAAGTTTTACTTGCGTTGCTAACGATCTGAAAACCCTAGTGACTCATAGTAGCACGCTTCACACTCGGAAAACTCTACTATGAACAAACAATAGCATACATAAGCACTCAAGCATAAGATGCAATGGTAAAACTCAAATGAAAAGATCTGAACTAAAAGTTCAACTAACGAGCTTCGATTTGCAAAAAGAAATAACCAAATCGGAGCTACGAAACTCAAACCACGATCAAAAGAAATATGAATTAAAATCTTCTTGCAACCAAATTTTAATTTGTCAAAACCATGTTCAAGTTGATTATCTGGAAAGAGGGGAACAACAAGATTTTGGCATTGGTTTCACTGGATTTGGAAAAATGAGAAAAAACTTGCGAGGGTTTGAAGATCAGGGACTAAACTATGAGAAAAGTAATCGCGGATACGTCCCTGGCCAAAAATAAAATAAGAAGAAAAACCTATCGAACGAACATTCACTAACAGAACCAAACGAGCGAACGTGTTTGTTAAAATGAACTAAACAGAAAACATTCGCTAACTAGCAAACCCTAAAAAACGATCTAAACCGTTGAACCCAAAAAAATGACAAAACTGTAAAAAAACGGATCTATGTTTCATACATAGAAACCAGCAAAAACTGGCAGGACGGTGGTGGTTTTTGGTGCGACGGCGGCTCCGATGAATGGCGGCTTGGGCGGCGGCGGCGCGGGGCTACAGGGCAGGGCGGCGCTGCGGCGGCAGCGGCAGCGCGAGCGGCGGCAGTGGCGGTGGCTAGCGGCGCTGCTTGGGGTGCGACGGGGTGGAGAGGAGGCGGCGGGCGGCTGCAGGTTATAAAGGCCGAGGGGGCAGCAGGTGTGGCTTGTTGGAGGAGGCAACGGGCCGGCTCGAGAGTAATGCCCTGGCCGGACTCAGACGGCGGCGACGGCTGGGTCTCTGCCGCGTGGGAGGAAGGCTGCGGCGCTGCGGGCCGGCCTACTCGGCTGGGCCTTCGGCCCATTCAGCCAGGAACCTTTTTTTAAAATAAAATTTTGCACGAAGAAAATCCTAATAAAATATAAAAAATCTAAAATTTCCAGAAACAATTTTCACGGTCTAAACCTAATATTTCGAACAAAGTGAACATTTTTCTGGCCTAAAAATGCAATTTTCAAAAATCCATATTTTTTTCTAATTCAAATGTGACACCCTAGATTTTGCCTTCTCTCTTTTTCTGGACATGCCCTCTCTCTTTTTCCGAACTTGGTTTTCACCATGGTTTCTGCCCTGATTTGATTTGGGTTTTGAACCATTTCAAATGGACTTGTCACTTGGGCATATTCTTGACGTTCACCCAAGTGACCTATCTACCTTATTCTTCCAATAAATTCCCAAAATATTCAAATGAATATTTTCCCTAAAAGAAAAATATTCATTTTCCTCTATGAAACTCACTTCAGAAACTTGTGCTCCAAATCATGAATATTCTTAGAACCCTGGCCCACCTTCCCATGCAAAAATATTGCACCACTTTTTGGAATATTTTTGTTGTAGAAAATCATTTCTCTTCTAACCTAAAATTCTAGTTTGTACAGCAAGTACCTTTTCCTTAAGCTGTTGGCCTTGATCTTTCTTGAGCTTAAGCACCCTCCTAAGAAACCCTAAACCCCAAGAGATCAGCCCTAATGGCCTTCCAAAAGGTGGTCAAACTTTACGACCAAGTTTCTGGTCAGAAACTTTCCAGCTTAGTTGAGTCCAATCTGGTCACCCTGGTATGTGCCATCACCTCTCCTAGACGTAGCACTGCACGGTCGAGCGCGTAGACAAGGTTTGGCCGCTCCTGGACGTCGTTTTGACCATGCCAGCTTGGTGACCGCGCGAGGACACGGTGCCTGGCAGCGTCTCGACGCGCTCTGGCTGGCGCCTTGCCCTCTGTTTCACGTGTGCTCATTCTAGTGCTCGCCGCCGACTGCTGCACCGCGCCACGAGCCTCGACCCATCACCCTTTACTGCTCCCTGGCGCTCGCCAACGCCGGAGCCGCCGCAGCAAGCATGGGCGCGTCGCGTCCAAAACACCATAGTGCACGCGTGCGCTTGTCCTCTTCTCCAACCGCCTCCTGTGCTCGTCCGCGAGCGTGGGCAAGCTCCCGCATTGAAGCTGAGCCTTGCCCCCTCGCATTGGAGCTTCTCATTGATGTTCGCATCGTGTCCAGAGCACTCCAGCGACGACACGTCCCCCCTCTTGCTCCGGCTATATAAAGCGGCCCCGCCTTGAATTCTCGCCAAGCCACACTCCACACAACCCCCATGAACACGTAGAATGACCGCAGCTCGGTCGGGCAGGCCTCTGGACGTCGCCCCGACCCAAGGACTCCGGCGATCCCCGCAGGCCAGCCGCCGCTCTCCAGGGTCTCTCTAGCTCAAGCAGCTGCTTGGGCGGGGCCTTGGTGGTCTGTTGGTGCTGCGTGGACGCTGCCAAGCCCTCGGGGCCGCCCATAGCCGTCGTCTTCCCCCTCTACGGCCAACTCCGTCCACCACCTAAGCTTGCGAGCTTGAGCGCAAGCCACTCCGTCCACCTCTCGCCAGGCCACGGGTACGGGCAGGTGCGCCTCGAGCCCCGCTTCAATCCTATCCCTCTAGCCTAGCCCCAAACTCCCTCGTCGCTGGCGTGAGCTCCGGCGAAGCATCGCCCCCCCTCTGATCTCGATCCCCCTCTCTCTCTCTCCTAACGGGCGGGGCCCAGTGTCAGCCTCACCACTCGCGCCCGAAGCAGTACGAGTGGAGACGCACTCCCGCTTTACACCTTCAAAGTCACCCCCAGATTTCTGTTTAATTCAAATTTAATTCAGAAATTTGACTAAACTTTGACCAGCCATCATTTCTAAACCATAAGTCCAAATGAATTGATTCTTTTTTGCATTGTCTTTGTTACAGAAATCTCTAGCAACACACCAAAGGGTGGATTTTTCTCTGCTTTTGTCTTTGTTCAGAATGTGTTTTGACATTTACTTTTGTGGTTTTAAATTATTTTCAGAAGGAGAAGTTTGTCTTGAAGCAACCTAAGAGGAGTGTGATCCTCCTATACACTCAGGCAAGCCACACCAGCATTTGGATGGTGTTATTTCAATATCTATGACTTTCTACTTGAATATGAGTTATTTTTTGCATTTAAAATTTGATAAATAAATTTGGTTGATTGTTAGTTACTTTATTATGCATGATATGCTTGTTTTAGTTCCTGGTTGAATGCATGAACTTGTTGGGTTAAGTAGAGTAAGATTTTGCACTATGCATATTTCCATGGCAATTAATGGTAGTAATTTTTACTAAGTGATACTTTCATTTAAATAAAGAACTAATAAAAATATTGCTTCATGATAAAAATGACTTATAACCAGAGAGTTTTGATCTTTAGTGTTGTAAGATAATTATGTGGTTAAGTTTGATCCATGAATATGAGTTGTTTGCTTTGCATGAAGAGTAGTTGCATGAAAATTTTTATATCATGTTATTGATAAAAAGTTTTTATCAAAGTTAAATTGGATATAGTTCAACTTGAATATGATGTTGATCACATCATGGTGCCACTGAATCGGGTTTTAATTCAGTGCAACCACATTTACCTAATGGGAAAGTCTTGATTCGGTCCTTTGTTGTGGCTCACACCGGCGCCTCCCGCGAGGGAAGGTTATGGGCGTGCATACCCTGGCCCGGTAAGCAGACATAACCTTGTGTGCTCGTTTTTGTTTTATGGTACCTTGTCCCCGTTTGGGACCATTTTTCCATGACGGTGGTCGTTGGTGTCTTTGGTAGACACGGGGCCACCCAAGACCTAGCCCTGAGAGGGAGATGGTCGGAGTGGCCAGGGAGAGTGCATGACAAAGGGAGGGTTTCGTCGGAATACTTTGGTCCACCCGAATGGGAGTGCGAGGCCGGGTATTCTGTAGTGTGGGTAAAGTGCGCTACCTCTGCAGAGTGTATTTAATCTATCGATAGCCGCGTCCTTGGTTATGGGCAATACTCGGGAGTAAGTCACACCATGGATCAACTTTTATAATAAAGCTTGCAAACTAAGTAATTGTTGTGATGCATTGTTTCATGGTGAAACTTGAACACTCGAGGTGTTCATGAGTAATTGGTTTCAGGTGCGACCCCGGTGTGGTCACCGTTTGGTTACGAGGTAACCGTCTGGTAAGCGAGTCCGTGTGACTCGGTGCACTGTTTGGCTGCATTGCATCTGTAGTATTTCTAGCATAGATTTAACCTAATTAATTATCATGATATTGTCTGTCATTGTGCTTATGTTTGTTGTGAGCTTGCAAGTACATTCAATGTACTAACCTGGCGTGTTATGCTAGCTTTCAGCCAAGTCGATTCGCATCGGTGTGCATCTCGTGTCTAGGTCGTGTCCGTGTCGGTGTCCTTGTGCAATGGAGTTCCACTTCGTCGTTCTTCTGCTACCGTGTAGTTCGTGTGATCGAGGCCCCATCCATGTTCATTAAATAATGTACATACTGTCCAGCAGCACCGTGTGTGCCGCTTGGCCTCGTATCTCGATGTAATATCAGACCTATGTATTCCGCTAGTATAAATAAAGTGGTTGTTTCTGTACCATGTTGTTGTGTATTGCCAGAAGACTCGATCTCTGGGCTGGCAATGCAATGCAAGGTAGACCGATTGCTCTGAGCCGCGGTGCGACAACGCTTGGTATCAGAGTCGCGCTGATTGTAGGACACGCTAGACCGGTAGTGCATTAGTACAACGGTAGATAGCTTTGTTTGAGTGCCGGTAGTCGTACAAATTGGTTGTGCATTGCATGCATGTTTAACTGTTGTTATTAAGAGTATGGTTAGTGAGTGTAGATGGCACCGGGACCGTTCTTGTACCATCCTGAGCCAGCTCTGTACACATCGCCACACCTACTTCAGAACGTGTGGCAGCGACTCTACCCAGAGGGTGCTGATCCAGAGTATCGGGTGTATCGCGAGCATCTGGCCGGTGCATTGTATGAGTATTATGCTGAGGTCACTCTACACCATAGTTGCCCATCCGGCACTTACACTCGTTCTACTAAGGGTGGTACTGCTTCTACGCCATCTCAGGCGGTTCACTTTGCTGCTATCGAGGCTCTTGTAGACTTGCGCTACAACGAGGTTCGCATGCACACCCACCCTAGTCTTTTTGACTACCCATCTCTGCACGAGAATGGGCGTATCCATTTTCCTTTGATCAATCTGGAGTGCGATCGTCCCACTAGCCACCTTTCTCGCTACATCATTGCTAGTTATCTCCTTAACTATGAGTTAGCTCGGGAGCTTACATGCGCTCGCACAGCTCTCGCGGCTACTCATATGAGGAACCCTCTGCCCGTTATCATATATACTTCTGCTCCAGTTCTTTCCGCCTTCGTTCCACCGGTGACCTTGCAGGGTACCGTTAACCCTCTGACGGTGAACCCTCGCAGCACTCCTGCTGCATGGTCTTCTCTTGTCGCTACTCCTGCCACTCGTATTCTTAGATCCCATCCCCCGCTTGCCCCTGAGGGAGAGCCCTCGAGGCAGTGCCAACGCACCTCTCTTGCACTGGAGGTCTCTACTATCAGTTCAGGATCTGGGTCCAGCTCAGGAGACGAGCCTGCAGCAGCACCATCTGAGCAGTAGATTGTTAGTGTATCGTTGTAGTCGTGAGCATGATGTATGGTTGTAATCGCAATTGTCATGATGCGTAGTTTCATGTATGAGGGTAGTAGACCCGTTGTGATGTTTACTTTCATGTTGGGACTATGTATAATTATGTTGGACTCTTTTATTCGACTTGGTTTTCCTTCGCCGTTTTCTTCCGGGATTTGTCATTGGATTTTCCCCCATTTTGGAATTTTCTCATCATGGTTGCTATGTATTGGGAAAAAGAAAAATAGGATGACGCGTGGAGGCAATAGCAGTTAAGCTAGTGAGGATGTCCATGTTCGTCGCTCCGCAAGACAGGCAGGACACTCCCTTGAGCCATACCAGCCACCTCCGCCTCCACCGCCACAACCGCCTTCCACCGAGGAAATCCTGAGAATGTTTGAAGAAAGAAGGAGCAACGATCTGTTGGAAATACTAAAAAGTGTACAAGTTATGGTTGGGAAAAATGGAAACCAGAATGGCCATCATTCCAAGCTGTCAGATTTTTAGGAACCAAGCCTCCCAGTTTCAGCCACGCTACTGATCCTTTGGACGCCGACGTCTGGCTAAGGACTATTGCGAGGAAATTGGAGATTGCTTGCACTGAAGAAGGATACAAGGTTCCCTTCGCAACACATTATCTTGAAGGAGCTGCCCCTATATGGTGGGATAATGCCAAAACAATATGGCCTGCAGACGAGAAAATTACCTGGACAAAATTCAAGGGTCATTTCCGCAAGTATCATATTCCCACCAGAGTCATGAAGATCAAGCAACGCAAATTTCTCGCTCTCACTCAAGGCAGCATGACCGTCAATGAGTACCTGAATAAATTCAACCATCTGGCCCGCTATTCTCTCCACGATGTGGCCACAGAAGGGCGGAAGATGGATCGTTTTCTTGGAGGCCTGAATCAGCATCTCAGGTGCACTCTCACCATGTTTGATTTCCCAGACTTCCTGACCCTGGTGGACAAGGCTCTCATCATAGAAAGGGAACACAAGCTCCTGCACGACAACTAGCCAACTGCTAATGACCACAAGCGCAAATTCGAGCCAAAGAAGGATATGAAACCAGTGCAAAAGGCTCATACTTGGCAGCAGACTCAGGTGGAGTACAAACTCAATTGGCAACAAAATGTCAACAAGACTACTACACAAGTCAAAAATGTCGTGAACAGCCTGGTGCACGACGGTTGTCAGCGCAACAATTCGTGCTTCAGCTGTGGCCAAACCGGACACTACGCCCGACAGTGTCCCAAGAACACCAAACACGTAGCTCCATTTCAGCCGCAAGTCAACTACATGGAGCCGTATTCTTCCCCAGATATGATCCAAGGGCAAATTCATCATATCTCCGCAGATGAAGCCCAAGAGGACCTGGAAGTCGTCATTGGTATGTTTCTTGTTAATGACATACCTGCCGTAATTTTATTTGACTCTGGGCTTCCCACTCTTTCATTCCGCGGAGTTTTTCTTCCCAAAACAATTTTCCTTGCTTGATTTTGGGAAAGCACATGCTGGTACAATCCTCGGGATCCCTACTAAGAAGCAATCTCGTTTGCCAAAATTTGGAGATTGACATCAAGGGCATCATGTTTCCAACATCATTGATAATCATCGATTCCAACAAATTGGATGTCATTCTGGGCATGAATTGGTTAACCCAATACCAAGTCTACATCAGCTATGCGACCAAAGAGGTTACCCTGAAAAATGTGGAAGGTCGCACCACAAGTTTCTATGCCTGCAAGCGCATCCCTACGAAGGAAGTGGTTTTCGCAGGCGTGGTAGAAGAGGTGGAATTAATCCCAGTGGTCAGTTAGTATCCAGATGTATTTCCTGAAGAATTTCCCGGCATGCCACCAGACCAAGAATTCGAGTTTGCTATTGACCTGGTGCCTGGAACCACTCTGATACATAAGAAATATTATCATATGTCTTCCTCGGAATTGGTGGAATTCAAGAAACAACTGGATGAGATGATGCAGAAAGGATACATTCGTCCAAGCTCTTTGCCATGGGGATCACCAGCAATCTTCGTGCACAAAAAGGATGGCAGTCTACGAATGTGCGTAGACTACCGACAGCTGAATGGCGTCACCATTAAAAACAAGTATCCACTGCCAAGGATTGATGATCTGTTTGATGAACTCAGTGGAGCCCAAGTATTCTCAAAAATTGATTTGAGGACTGGATATCATCAACTCAAGATAAAGAAGGAAGATATTCCTCAGACCGCATTCACCACTCGGTACAGTCTTTATGAATACACCGTTATGCCCTTCGGCCTCACCAACGCTCCTGCATTCTTTATGCATATGATGAACAATGTGTTTATGGACTTCTTGGACAAATTTGATGGTGTTCATTCATGATATCCTCATTTACTCCAAGAGCAAGGGCGAACACAAGGAGCATCTTCGAGCAGTTCAGCAAAGGCTTCGTGACCATCAACTTTATGCCAAATTCAGCAAATGTGAGTTTTGGCTCCAGCAAGTGGGATTCCTCGGGCATGTCCTATCGGCAGAAGGAAACTCAGTGGACCCAAGCAAGGTAAAGGACGTACTTGATTGGTCCGCACCCACCATAGTCTCACAAATCCGGAGTTTCCTTGGACTAGCCTGATATTATTGCCGTTTTATCAAAGGATTTTCCAAGATCGCCAAGCCAGTGACTGAGCTTCTCAAGAAGGATAAGAAGTTCGTATGGACTGAGGAGTGCGAACAGAGCTTCAATGAGTTAAAAACCAGGCTAACATTTGCACCCGTATCAACTCTTCCAGACATCTACCGCAGTTTTGATGTCTACTGCGACGCATCCAGAAAAGGACTGGGTGTGTACTCATGCAAGATGGCAAAGTGGTGGCCGATGCATCTCGACAAATGCGACAACATCAAGGGAACTATCCTACTCATGATCTGTAATTGGCCGCGGTGGTGGTGCACGCTTTGAAAATCTGGAGACATTATCTGATTGGAAAGAAGTGCCATATATTCACTGACCATAAGTGTCTCAAGTATATATTCACTCAGCCTGACTTGAACCTTCGACAACGAAGATGGCTCGAGTTGGTTAAGGAGTACGACCTCGGAATAAATTATCACCCGGGCAAAGCTAATGTGGTGGCTGATGCCCTAAGCCGCAAACCATCTAACCTTAATGCCCAAATGGACTCCTTATCTCCGGAGCTTTATGAAGAAATCATGCAGCTAAATTTGGTGATCACCGACGCTCGCCTTACCAATATATTGGAAGTTGCCCCTACTCTCGAAGAAGAAATCCGCAGTGCTCAGGCGGATGATAAGGTGTTACAAATATATGTTCATAAGATGCACCAAGGGCATGCACCGGATTTCTCTACGGATCAGCAAGGTTCGCTAAGGTTCCAAGGAAGACTTTGCGTACCCAACCAATAAGGTCTAAAGAAGAAAATATTGGCAGAAGCGCATGAAGCACCATACTCAATTCACTCCGGTGGTACCAAAATGTATGAGGACCTTTGTCGGGTATTTTGGTGGGATGGAATGAAGAAAGACATCGCATACTTTGTGGCCTGTTGCGACATATGCAATAAGGTAAAGGCAGAACATCAAAAACCCGCCAGGCTCCTCCAGCCTCTGTCGGTATCGCAATGGAAATGGGATGATATTTGCATGTATTTCATCACTAGATTACCAAGGTCTCATCGAGGAAACGACGCGATATGGGTAGTAGTTGACACCTTAACCAAGGTGGCACACTTCCTGCCTATCCGGACTACGTACCATGCAAATCAACTCGCACAGCTGTATGTATCAAGAATCGTCAGTATGCATGGAGTACCCAAGACTATCACCTGCGACAGGGGATCTCTATTCACCTCCGCATTTTGGTCCCGACTGCATCAAGCCTTGGGGACCTCTCTGAAGTACAACACGGCCTATCATCCTTAGACAAATGGACAAACCCAGAGAGTAAATCAAATACTCGAGGATATGCTCCGGGCATGCACACTGACCCAAGGAACCAAGTGGGACGACGGTGTGCCCTATGCCGAGTTTTCCTACAACAACAGTTTCCAGGCCAGCTTAAAGATGTCACCCTATGAAGCCCTGTATGGCCGGAAATGCCCACCCCATTGAATTGGTCTCAAACTGGAGATAGCAGCATTTTGGGCACTAATTTGATTCTCGAAGCGGAGAAGCAAGTCAAGGAAATCCGGCACAGAATGCAAATGGCCAAATCCCGACAGAAGAGCTACTATGATGCCAAACATCGTTAGATTAGCTTCGATCCCGGAGAACATGTATATCTCCGAGTCACCCCTATGAAAGCAGTCAAGAGGTTTTAGACCTGAGGAAACTTGGCACCCAGATATATCGGTCCATTCCCCATCACGGCCAGAGTCGGAACAGTTGCATACCAGTTGGAATTGCCACCAGAATTGTCAGAAGTACACAACGCGTTTAACATCTCACAGCTAAGGAGATGTATCTCGCCACCAGAAAAAAGGACTTATATGGCAGGGATAGAATTGGCTAAGGATTTGACTTATGAGGAACAGCCAATTAGAATATTGGATCACACCGAAAGGGTCACTCGCAGCAAAGAGATATGGTTTTACAAGGTTCAGTTGGAGCATCACACCGAAGAAGAAGAAACCTGGGAAAGAGAGGAATTTTTAAGGACTGCATACCCATAATGGTTTTACCAAGCAACCGAATCTCGAGGACGAGATTCATCCTAAGTAGGGGTGGTTTGTGACAGACTAGATTTTGCCTTCTCTCTTTTTCCGGACTTGGTTTTCACCATGGTTTCTGCCCTGATTTGATTTGGGTTTTGAACCATTTCAAATGGAATGTCAATTGAGAATATCCTTGACTTTCACCCAAGTGACCTATCTACCTTATTCTTCCAAAAAATTCCCAAAATATTCAAATGAATATTTTCCCTAAAAGAAAAATATTCATTTTCCTCTCTGAAACTCACTTCAGAAACTTGTGCTCCAAAGCAACCTCAAATTTGTTGCTCAGAAAAATCTGAGATAAATCATGAATATTCTTAGAACCCTGGCCCACCTTCCCATGCAAAAATATTGCCCCACTTTTTGGAATATTTTTGCTGTAGAAAATCATTTCTCTTCTGACCTAAAACCCGAGTTTGTACATCAACTACCTTTTCCTTAAGCTTTTGGCCTTCATCTTTCTTGAGCTTAAGCACCCTCCCAAGAAACCCTAAACCCCAAGAGATCAGCCCCAATGGACTTCTAGAAGGTGGTCAAACTTGGCGACCAAGTTTCTGGTCAGAAACTTGCCACCTTAGTTGAGTCCAATCTGGTCTGCCTGGGTATGATCCATCACTTCTCCTAGTCGTAACACTGCACGGTCGAGCGCGTAGACAAGGTTTGGCCGCTCCTGGACGTCGTTTTGACCAAGCCAGCTTGGTGACCGCGCGAGGACACGGCGCCTGGCAGCATCTCGACATGGTCTGGCTGGCGCCTTGCCCTCTGTTTCGCGCGTGCTTGTTCCAGCGCTCGCCGCCAACTGCCGCACCGCCCCACAAGCCTCGACCCATCACCCTTGGCTGCTCCCTGGCACTCGTCCATGAGCGTGGGCAAGCTCCTGCGGCTGAGCCTTGCCCCTCGCATTGGAGCTTCTCGTCGATGTTCGCTGCGTGTCCAGAGCGCTCCGGCGGTGACACAACCGCATTGCTCCGGCTATATAAAGCGACCCCGCCTCGAATTCTTGCCAAGCCAAACTCCACACAACCCCCACAAACACGTAGAACGGCCGTAGGTTGGTCGGGCAGGCCTCTGGCCGTCGCCCCGACCCGAGGACTCCAGCGATCCCCATAGGCCTGCCGCCGCTCTCCAGGGTCTCTCGAGCTCAAGCAGCTGCTTGGGCGGGGCCTTGGTGGTCTGTTGGTGCTTCCTGGACACCACCAAACCCTCGGGGCCACCCCAAGCCGTCGTCTTCCCCCTCTTCGGCGAACTCCGTCCGCCAACGAAGCTTCCGAGCTCGAGCGTGAGCCACTCCGTCCGCCTCTTGCCAAATCATGGGTACGGGCAGGTGCGCCTCGAGCCCCGCTTCAATCCTATCCCTCTAGCCTAGCCCCAAACCCCCTCGTCGCCGGCGTGAGCTCCGTTGAAGCGCCCCCCTCTCTCTCCTGACGGGCGGGGCCCGGTGTCAGCCTCACCACTCGTGCCCGAAGCGGTACGAGTGGAGGCACACTCCCGTTTTACGCCTTCAACGCCCCCCCCCCCAGATTTCTGTTTAATTCAGAAATTTGACTAAACTTTGACCAGCCACCATTTCTAAACCATAAGTCCAAATGAGTTGATTCTGTTTGCATTCTGTTTGTTACAGAAAGCTCTAGCAGCACACCAAAGGGTGGATTTTTCACTACTGCCTAGAATTTCTGGTGATTTTCAGAATGTGTTTTGACATTTTTTTGTGGTTTTAAATTATTTTCAGAAGGAGAAGCTTGTCTTGAAGCAACCTAAGAGGTGTGTGATCCTCCTCTATATTAAGCCAAGCCACACCAGCATTTGGATGGTGTTATTTCAATATCTATGATTTTCTACTTGAATATGAGTTCTTATTTGCATTTAAAATTTGATAAATAAATTTGGTTGATTGTCAGTTACTTTATTATGCATGATATGCTTGTTTTAGTTCCTGGTTGAATGCATGAACTTGTTTGGTTAAGTAGAGTAAGATTTTACACTATGCATATTGCTATGGAAATTAATAGTAGTAATTTTCACTAAGTGATACTTTCAATTAAATAAAGAACTAATAAAAATATTGCGTGATGACAAAAATGAGTTATAACCAAAGTGTTTTGATCTTTAGTGTTGCAAGATAATTATGTGGTTAAGTTTGATCCATGAATATGAGTTGTTTGCTTTGCATGAAGAGTAGTTGCATGAAATTGTTTATATCATGTTATTGATAAAAAGTTTTTATCAAAGTTAAATTGGATTAAGTTCAACTTGAATATGATGTTGATCACATCATGGTGCCACTGAATCGGGTTTTAATTCAGTGCGACCACATTTACCTAATGGGAAGGTCTTGATTCGGTCCTTTGTTGTGGCTCACACCGGTGCCTCCCGCGAGGGAAGGTTATGGGCGTGGATACCCTGGCCCGGTAAGCAGACATAACCTTGTGTGCTCGTTTTTGTTTTATGGTACCTTGTCCCTGTTTGGGACCGTTTTGCCACGACGGTGGCCGTTGGTGTCTTTGGTAGACACGGGGCCACCCAAGACCTAGCCCTGAGAGGGAGATGGTCGGAGTAGCCGGGGAGAGTGCATGACAAAGGGAGGGTTTCATCGGAATACTTTGGTCCACCCGAATGGGAGTGCGAGCCCAGGTATTCTGTAGTGTGGGTAAAGTGCGCTACCTCTGCAAAGTGTATTTAATCTATCGATAGCCGCGTCCTCGGTTATGGGCAGCACTCAGGAGTAAGTCACACCATGGATCAACTTTTATAATAAATCTTGCAAACAAAGTAATTGTTGTGATGCACTATTTCGTGGTGAAACTTGAACACTCGAGGTGTTCATGAGTAATTAGTTTCAGGTGTGACCCCGATGTGGTCACCGTTTGGTTACGAGGTAACCGTCTGGTAAGCGAGTCCATGTGACTCAGTGCACTGTTTGGCTGCATTGCATCTGTAGTATTTCTAGCATTGATTTAACCTGATTAATTATCATGATATTGTCTGTCATTGTGCTTACGTTTGTTGTGAGCTTGCATGTACATTCAATGTATTGACCTGGCGTGTTATGCCAGCTTTCAGGCAAGTCGATTCGCATCGGTGCGCATCTCGTGTCTAGGCCGTGTCCACGTCAGTGTCCTTGTGCTATGGAGTTCCACTTTGTCGTTCTTCCGCTGCTACGTAGTTCGTGTGATCGAGGCCCCAGCCATGTTCATTAAATAATGTTCATACTGTCCAGCAGCACTGTGTGCCGCTTGGCCTTGTATGTCGATGTAATATCAGACCTATGTATTCCGCTAGTATCAATAAAGCGGTTGTTTCTGTACCATCTTGTTGTGTATTGCGAGAAGACTCGATCTCCGGGCTAGCAATGCAAGGTAAACCGATTGCTCTGAGCCGGGGTGCCACATCAAATAAAAATAGCAAATAAAATATAAGTTTGATTTTAAAATTTCTCCTCCACTATTCCTCTCGTTTGAAGAAGTCATATTTTCTTCACTCTTTTATTTTTAATATTCGAAATAATTGGAGAGGAAAAAATGAAAACCAAATTGATCCTCTTTCCAAATTTGAGAAAATTCAAATATGAAAATTTTGTGAAACCTCTAACTCTCTCCTTGGGTCCTTGAGTTGCTTAAGATTTCTAGGATATCAACCAAAATGCAAATAAAACATGATATGCATATGATGACTTATGTATAACATCCAAATTGAAAATTGGGATGTTACATGTACGTGGACATGCTTCGAAGGGATGCAGCGAGGTTGCTCATATCATCGAACGAGCCCTACAGGCTGCCGAGATCTGCGTAGGTGGTGTAGTCTTGTTGGGGCTGTTCTTGGGGCTGCTCCTCTTCTTGATCGGTGGTGAGTTCTGCTTCATCTACTTGTTCTGGTTCTAGGCCTTCTTGGTCAAAAGTTGCATCTCTTTCATGTGCAACATAATGCAATTGTTCATGCTCAATAGAGAAATGGTTTGGCATAGGAGTAGGCAACAAGTGTGCCACTCCAGTAATACTAATGCAATGGTGTCCGTTACGAACTACGACCATTCTAGTGCTAGTAAGAACAAGAATATTAACAAGGGTGTTACTGACCATGGGGCGAAGGTGACTATAGTTGAGATCAAAGGCATTGGCAACATGGTTATCACCCCTCCACACACGATATCTCCTTGTGCATGATTTGCTTGATGCACGAGGTTAGCAAAAGTATTGCCCTTAGACTGGGTGAATACCCGATGTCATGGTTTGCTGCTTTCCCGAGAACTAGCATGTTCTCTTCATTCACCTCAGAAACTTCTCCTCGTGTTTCCAATGAGTTAGTGATAAAATAATAGATATAACGTTTAGCAGGACTTTCAATGCACCTAGCTCTTGAGCCTAGGTGCTCATCAAACTAAATATTTGCCTCAGGTGCGTCTTAGTGTGATAAAAAAGGGCAGATGTCATCATCGTTGTTGGTGAAGCCAAAGTAATCACACCACTACTGAAAAGTGATGTTGAAGCCTTGGTCCAGGAGACAGAAAGTTATCCTCTCCTGCTCATACACATTGAGCAATGAACCATCATTACGCGAGGGAGTACTATGAAACTCAAACATCAAATGTGCATATGTCTCACATCCGTGATAAACTAAATAATGCAACCTAACATTATGAGAAAGCAAATTGAAATCATGAGTAATAGCTAGCATGCCGAGTGTTATCGCACAATCCCACATGGTTGCTTTGATCTTCCGCGAGCTTAGTTTCCTAAACTTTGTTCTTGCTTCATGGTCGGTGAAGACGATGCCCTGGGTAAAAACATGTTGTGGTGGTGCAGTGGGTGAACTTAAAGCACTATGTACACGAGATGACCTCCATGTAAACATCTATAAAATAAATTCTCAGTCCAACACATATCAGCACTATTGATACTACGAGATTCATAATGCCATACTCCTCTAAAAATATCAAAGAATCCAAGCCAAACTCAAATCTGAATCAGGAATATGTATCTCCTAGTCAGGGCAATGCTAGGCATGTGGAACATGGATTCGCAAAAAATAACATGGGGATTGGAGGAGAAACATACCGTAGATCGATTACACGGAAGGATTCATAGTGAAACTGAGCGAGTAGAGAGATCAGGCTAAGTTTTGCTAGGGTTTGGAGAGGTTTGGATGAACAAGAAGAAGAAAATAGGGAGATGGGGAAAAATACATCCATGCTTGGGATTATTGGAGCCGTCAGGATACCAATTGACCGCTCGTACGGGCACATGCGCCCACATGAACGACGTCATTGTTCCTGATAACTTACCTGCGTTTTGCTCTTTTGGTCGATGGTGTGAAATGACCGCTCATACGGGCATAGGCGCCCATTTTGAACATCATCGTTTGCTCTATAATTTTCTTAGATTTCTGCAAAAGATTTAAACGATCGCTCGAATGGGCACTCGTTCCCATTTAGAATGTCGTCTTTCCTTCATGTCTCTGGCTGTTTTGCGTTGGGACCTCCAGCAGGTAATGCGGCCGCCCATACGACTACCTGCGGTCCTCTGAAACACCGTCTTCTCACCTATTTCTTGCGAAACTTTCATTTTAGTTAACTCTCCTGCGAGGTTAGTTCCAAAACAATACATAGACAACTATCCAGGCATCCAAACATCGATTGAACACATAACTGAACTTGTACAACACAAAGCATTCATTAGAACCACTCTTCCAAACTTAGTTCTTCCCTTAGACTTCAATCACACTTTTTATTGAAACAAAAATAAAAAACTTGTCTACTTTATTCACGTGGGTTGCCTCCCACAAAGCGCTTTTTTCGATCGGTTAGCTCGACTGTAGTGATGATCAAGGTGGTGCAAACACACCAAGACCATAGCTTATGGCATTCAGAATGGCATCTTTTCCTGAGTATGTCTTCGTTTTCTTTTTCCTAAGGAAATGTCTCAAATAAAGATCTTTAGCGGTTATATCAAAGCTAACATTTCCCTCAAACACACTTATAGCTTTCATAGTCCTTAGAAAATGTCTACCGAGTATTATAGGAGCAATTGGATCTTCAGGAATATATATATGTACTATAACAAGATTATTCATGATAGGGCAATCATTAATTTGAACTATAACACCACTCTTAATGCCTACTTCCTTGGTAACAATAGAATTAGAAGTATTCAACAAGATCTCGGTATTAAGATAAGGATCGAGATTAAGACTATCATAAACTGATTTGGGGATAATGGAAACACTCGGCCCAAGATCATATAAAGCATTAAAATTATTCAATCCTACCTCAATTTCTATTGTATTTTCAAAAGCATCCTATTGCTTAGCTAGTAACTTATTGTAGAGCTTCTTCCTTTTGTCGTCAACTTTATGTAAATTGGATACAACTTGTTCAACAAAAACATTATATGCTTCATTGTTAGTGACCTCCGGTAGTGGATACTTCATGGATATCATTTTCACAATGTCTGCAATGGTATAATTTTACCCTGGTACATGACTTGTGTCAAATACTTCAACTTTCTCTTCATTGGTTCTCACCATTTTAACTTCTTCAATTGGACTGGGCTCTGGTTTATGTGCAAGCTTTGCCAAAATTAGTGTTTGTCTCTCTGCTATTTTAGCCACTTGTGGTTCCATATTCTTGGATCTTCCTTCAAGTATCTGCACACATTCATAAGTCCAACAACCTTGCTGGTTAACTCATCAAGTAAGTTATCATGGTTCTTCAATATATTCTTGAAGTTTTCATTCTGCTCAGCCTGACTAGGAATAAACCTTTTAAGAGTTTCTTCGAGAGTATTTCTGTTGCTAGCATTAGCTCCATTAAAATTATTGGATGCCCTCCATTACTTGGACAAGGAAGTCCAGGAGCACATCCATTATTTTTCCAATTAGGATTATTGCTATTACGAGCGATAAAGTTCACATCACTAGTTTCTTCACTAGTGATAGCATTCATGTCTACCTCTGCTTTACCTTTTATCACGGAGATAAGTTCATCTAGCTTGGCTGTTAACTCCATGCTACTTTCTTCTATGGCATTCACTGTTTTAGTGGACATTCTTTCAACATGCTATTTGGCATGGTTCTCTTACATATCATCTAGTAATTTCTTGACATCTTCTATGGGCTTTCCCATGATTGTTCCTCTGGCAGCTATAACAAGCATAGTTTTGACATATGATTCAAACAATTATAAAACATCTTTATAATTAACCATTCCTCCATTCCATGGTTGGGATAGTTTCTAATAGCTTCTTCATTCTATCCCATGGAGGCGCTAGTGGCTCATGTTCATCGTTCTTGAAACCTGTAATCCGAGAATGTAATGACATAATATTTGCAGGTGGACAATACTTAGCTAAAAATTTATTACAACAATTAGCCCAAGGAGTAATACTTCCCTTAGGTAGTGCAACAAGTCATTCCTTCACTTTTTTCCCTTAAGGAAAAAGAAAATAGATGCAATTTTAGCGCGTCGGGATCATAATCCTTTATGCGTGTCATGTTGAATAATTCAGTGAAATGGTGTAGGTGCATATCGGCATCCTCAGAAGTAGAGCCTCCAAATTGGCCTTGTTAAACCATGGAAACTATGTCCGATTTAATCCCATGCTCAGCGGCTGCTACCTTAGGTTGTGCTATAGGTTCACGCATGAAGTTGTTGCTGGGTGTATCAAAAGTCCCAAGATTACGAGCCATAGTAATATTTTGGTTTTTCGACTAACAAGACTTGCAACAAAAATTGAAACTAAAAATAGAAATAGAAAAGTAAAGACAAAAACAAAAAATTAACTTTAACAATAACTCCAAACACAAAGACTAGGAATACTAAACTCCTCCCCGGCAGGGGCGCCAGAAAAAGGGTTTGATATCTCCTTTTTATTGATTTGGTATTGGAACTAAAAAGAGTATCCCGCACCTATTTCCCTAGAGGTGACCCTGGGTTATCGAACCCATGAGAGGAAGATTCCCTTGAAGCGATGGTCTCTAGCAAGCTTTTGCCAAAGTGTCAAATCCAGCTTTTGACTATATTAGCAAGCAAATAGTGATTCAAACACTTACAGTAAAAAGAGGTACGGGTATGAGGTCTTACTCTTACAACCATGTATTCACGATGGGATGAAATATAATATTCATTCTGCCACTGGAAGTCACCCGTTGAGATGTGCTTGTTACGGATCAAAGTGGGGGATGTGTCCAAATAACATATTGACCGACACAAGTCCTGCATCAAGAATCAGTCGTCCTATGTAGGCCCTATCCATCACGCGTGGTTACCTTGATAATTAAGATAATGAAATCAGACAAGAGCTTTGGGCATTTAATGACTACACCTCATGTGTCCCCAAGGCACTACTAGGAAAACGGCTATAGATGAAATGGACACTAATGGCGCACCACGTGTGTGGTGCGCCATTAGAATATAGCAATGGCGCACCACATACAGGTACGCCATTACTAATATATTACTAATGGCGCACCTGGTGTGCGGTGCGCCATTAGAAGTTTTGAAAAAAAACAAAATTTCTTACTAATGGCGCACCGTGGGTGTGGTGCGCCATTACTAGTTGACATAGTAATGGCGCACCACACCCACAGTGCGCCATTAGAACTTTTGAAAAAAAAGTAAAAAAAAATAAAAAAATTTGTTAGTAATGGCGCACCAGTGGACAGTGCGCCATTACTAGTAAAAAAAATAAAAAAAATTGTTAAAAAAATAATAAAAATGTCAAAAAAATAAAAGAAAATAAGTTTTCCATGTGATATGTGGTCTACTTGTTGGGAAAATTTACAAATATAAATTTCGACTTTATTTGCAAAATCTCTCTGAAATTTGTAAAATGAGCATAACTTTTGGATACGAACTCGGATTAAAAAGTTTTATATATGAAAAATCATCTACTCGAAAAGTTACATCCGAATTTAACAGGGGGAAATTTTCAAAATCCCCAAAAACCTAACACGAAAAAACTTACGGGGCTTTCAAGATCTATAGGCAAAAAAATTCAAAAAAAAGTTTTGAAATTTTTTTTAATTTTTTTTCTTCAAAAAATGATACATAATATGACCAGGAAGTTTGAAATATTTTTCAAAATTTCATCATAGTCATGAACATGAACAAAGTCCTAGACATCAACAAGGTATAATAGGATTGATATGCTAGATATATCAACAAGTGCCTGTGAAGTGAGTTGTTGCTGGGGTTGGATAGAACTCTGAAGTTAAGCGTGCTTGGGCTGGAGTAGTGTGAGGATGGGTGACCTTTTGGGAAGTTTGACCACGGAGTGCGATTTGACCTGAGATTAAGCATATTGACCCGAGATTAAGACATAATGACCTGAGATTAAGAAAAAAACGAAAAAAATTGAATTTTTTTTTAAAAAATCAAAAAAAAATTGAAAAAAATTTGTTACTAATGGCGCACTTCTATGTGGTGCGCCATTAGTATACCAGATTCTAATGGCGCACCACAGGTGCGCCATTAGAAAAAAATTCTAATGGCGTGATGCTAGTGGCGCACCAGTAGTGCGCCATTAGTAGCGAAAATAGGTGCGCCACGAGCAGCCCTTTTTCTAGTAGTGAGGATATGATCCATGTTACCCTAATGAACCTTACTATCACCAGTGTTCGGTATTGCACTTCACGTCCCCTAGCTCCTAGCCTTGCTCGTGCTCGATCTCCACCATCCTCGGTACCTGCAGGGATGAAGATCGCGGACAAGACAAGAGACATCTTCATGGAACAATTTTATTTCACACATACGTGATGTTATATCAAAGTCTTCCATTGATCCCCTCAACAAATACCTCAGGTTACAAGGCTTATGCCTCAACCCATACATTATGAAACTACGCAGAAATGGACATCGCATCGCATGAAAAAACGTTGAAGCACACACATTGAGATTGATTGATTACAATATGTCTTACTATGAATTCCTTGTGTGATGCATGATTACAAGTATGATGGGAATGGATGAGCACTATCATGGTGAAGGAGATGGCTATGGTTTGCGGATGATGAAGAACAGGTCTTGGCAGCTATGTTCGTCGTCTGGTGCTCTCCCTATTGACATCACGATGGGATCCCTTTAATGAAAGTTGTTGGATTGGACGACCTACCTCGGAATCCATGCCATACGAGCTCTTGCGCCCATATGGAACACCGTCTTTTGTGTTGTTTCTTCGTAGATGTCTCCTGATGATTCCTTCCTCCTCCATTCTTCTTCCATTCCATTTCCACACGTGATTTCTTCCATGTTTGGCCCATTTCCTGTGGAAACACATCAAGGAGAGGATTTGTGGATTCCTTTGCATTCATTAGTCATTAGTACCAGTATCAGCGCAAATATCTCTTTTTAATTGAAATATATCAATTTAACCAAAGTGAAATGAGTGTAAGAATATCACTCATCAGCCACACTTTGGGCTATGGCTGACACTACAAAAAATACACTTTCGTGATGATACCTGTTTGTCACAGTAGGTCACCTTTTCTATAATGTATGTACATCCATGACGATTTTATGACAGAATCAAGATAGTCATACCTGTGCTGTCGTATAAGTGTTCCATGACAATACCAAAATTATCATCACAGAAGTGGTCACTTCCATGATGATAAATGACGCGCCATGGAAGTGCTTTTGTCAAGGGTAACCGACACGTGGCATCCACCGTAACGGGTCATCGTTAAGCTGTCGGGTATGGTTTTGGATCCCATAACCCATTAACAGCCAGGACCAAAGGGGATTTTCCATGTGTAAAATTCTCATTGGTCGGAGGAAACACGTGTCAGCTCGTCATTGGGTCAGATAGGCCCCTATGATATGTTGACACATGTGACGGCCCACCACTGGCCCATTTAGCTTACAAAGGCCGGCATGTTTGACTTGGTCTAAATTTAGCGGGCCGGCCCATGAAAAGCCTGTTAACGATCTGTTCGAAAATAGCCCATTTTACGGCCCGGTAACTCACGGCCTGTTAGGGCCTTCCTGAAATCGGCCCAACAACGTCATCTGGGCCATCGAATATAACACCAGCCCATTTCATTTTCGGCCCATATATGGCCCATGATGTCTTTCTGCCCATATGAGGCCTTTTGTAACTTTAGGCCCTTTAGTGGCCCATGGTGATTCTAGCCCATAATGAACAGTAAATTTCTTTGTACCCATTAACGGCCCATGATTCACATGGGTCGTTTCCGGCCCGTATTAGCTATTGGCCTACTGACGGCCCATACATTCTTGGGATCCTTTCCGGCCCTCGATTACTTCTAGCCCAGTACTGGCATGTTCCCCTAATGGGTCAAATTCGGCCCGTGGCAAGAATTGGCCCGTTTGTGGCCTGTTAACCAGTTGCGCCGTTTCCAGTCCGTCCTATATTCTGGACCATTAACAACTCGTTATGCCTGTGATAGAATTAAGCCTTTGCTATTTTTTGGCCTGTTAGCGGCCCGTTACTGTGCTGGGCCGATACCAATTATGCCCATTTACGGCCCATGTGGACCCAGTTATCCGATGGCCCGAGGCCCACCGATTCTATGGCCCATTCGTGGCCAATTTATCCGACGGCCCGTAGGAGGCCCATGGATCCTACGGCCTATAGTAGAGTCAAGGTTACCACATGCCATATATGACCCATGTTTGTTGCGGCCACTAGCAAACCAGGGAAAAAGAAGACTAGGAAATAAAAATGCTCGAAACTTACGCTAGGCCACAGTCAAGGTTACCACAGGCCATATATGACCCATGTTTGTTGCGGCCACTATTAAGGCGATTACACAGACTACATCCACAGGGCATCAAAGATCGCCGCCAGTGCAAATATAGGGAACACCCTATACAAAAATGGCTTGCTATTTTCATCAGCTGGTAGCTACACATTAAGAACAAATTTTGTACCGCAACAAAACAAATTACAACCATAAAACAAAAGGACGTTGGCACTAAAGTTAATAGTTTCGCAGATAAATGCACCATGAGAAGTTTAGAAGCTCGGTTCATTTGGCCTAACTGTTGCGTTTTCATGTTGTATTGTCCGATGGAGCACCCTTCGCCTTCATTTCTCCTAGAACTCCTAAACAACATAGCAAATGTCTGATAGTCTGGTTTCAAAACCATGCATATCTTGATGACATCGAACAATGTATGTACTTGTTTCACAAAGGGTCTCTGTTAGGGAATGGACTTGTGTCTAGAGCGCAGATATAACATTGTTTTGAGCTTGCATATCTTGATCATGAGGTAGTTTCGATGAGATTGCCTTAACAACCAACCAATTATTATGCAGGAACATGCTTTTGGCACTGTTAGTGGACAAGTATTGACCCACTTCAGCAAGAGGTGATATTGAGGTTATAGTTGCCTCGTCACCTTCAGAAGGTGGTGGTTCCACCATTTTTTCCAAAGCATGCTGAAAAGTTGAGTTTTTACATTAGTAGTACTAGAATAGAAGATATTAAGGAGGCAGCAATATCAAACAAAATAGCATTGGTCTATATACAGAACTTATTCTGGTGAACCCATGTAAAATATTATGTGTATTTTACTACAAAGTACATAATAAAACTAGGTTCCAAACATATGATCATGTACCATGGCTAATGTATTGTCTATTTCTTCACATTGTATTAACAACTAAGGATAAAGAGAAAAAGTTTATAATATGCTAAGCATAGCATGACATCATTCATATCACAAAACAACTAAGAACAGACAAATAGGCAATTGTAACGTTGTGTGGGAAAGTCTAGCACGGAACTAGATTACAGATTAAGATCAAAGGAACATCAATCCTCTCTTTTAAACCTAGTAAGGTGCAATGATACGCTAAGACAATTGTGTATAAAATTGAAAAGAGTAATAGACATTGGCTGCAAACCATGCAGTTCAATTCACAAGTCAGAGTAAGCAGTAGTTAAAAGGCATGAGGATTAAGGACTTACAACAGTGGCTTTGACTAGTGTACTCATGTCATTCGTCTTGCTGGTGTGACAGTCCTTGAAGATTTCCACATCATTTGGTTCAGGTACTTTTTGGTCCTTGCGGGCTTTCCTCTACATTTGGAACAAGTCAATATAGATATGATAATATGCTATAGCGAAAAGAGTGAAACAGCAGCTAATTACAAGAGCCTCGCAGTGTGCAATATAGCAACGAGATCCTGCCGTTTGTTGGAATTTCACTTTCGTACAGTTGGCCTTGTTCTTTGAACAGTTCACCTACAAGAAGATAGATTTGTGAGGCACATGCGTAAATAGGACTTCAACATGTGATCTGATCACATATATATAATGTACCTGATACTTTGGATCAGACCAGTGTTTAACGAGGCCTCTCCAGTCTTCATCCGATATATTTTTGATTTTTTTTTCAAAACTATGAACTATTTTATAGCAAATTCAGAAACTATTGCATGATGTGGATAAAAGTCAAAACTAGCACCCCGTCGGCCACGTGTTGGCCGAAATCGGTGTTTTCCACCACCTCTAGGCCAAAATAGGCTTTTTGGCCTTGCCTTGGCTGAAAAGGTGGAGACCTGGCCGAAATTGCTGTTTTCGGCCACCACTTGGCTGAAATACACTTTTTGGTCATGTGTAGGACGAAATACACTTTTTGGTCAAGTGTAGGCCGAAAAGTCCTTTTTGGTCTAGTGTAGGCTGAAGTTGCATGGCTCGGACATTAGGCCGAAATATATTTTCCCGCCACCCATTTGCCGCCAACCCCTTCCCGCCATATGTTCTCGCCAACCCTTTCCCGCCATACCATAGTCATTATTTCCCGCCATTTTCTCCTCTCTATCTATAAAACCCCCTTAAGGCGGAGGTGGATAAGCATTCTAGTGTAGTGTAGTCGAGATGTCCCATTATCCATTCGATCGTAGTTTTCACCCTGAGATGAGCAGGACTCTTCTGAGTCTAGCTACCGATTTCAGGATGGACAATAGGATAGTTCCATGGGACGAACTCACTGGTAGTGACACCATAATGTATGAGTTGGCTCACAAATTACGTAGGTCTGGGTGGCCTGAAAGGACCTATGAGGAGGTACATAAAGAACTTCTTAGGTTGCATGAAAGGTGGAAGAAGGTAGTGGAGCCGAAGAGTGAAACTTTCAGAAGGACTGCAACAATGAATAAATTTTTATGGACCGAGGAGAGCGAGGACGAAGATGATATCTTCACGCCGCCGCTTCTGGGTTCTGCATCATAGAAGGGCAAGAGTTCTGCATCGTCTAAGGGCAACAGTTCTGCATCCTCGTAGGGCAATAGTTCTGCATCGACCAAGGGCAAGAGTTCTGCATTGACGGAGGGCAAGAGGACCGCATTATCGAAGGGCAAGAGGTCTGCATCAACGGAGGATGACGATGATGACTTCATGTAGTATGTAAGATGTATTCCAGTTGTACCATTTTATTCAGATGTACTTGCATTATTAGCTTGTACTGTATTATTGTAGGGCATTATGTTCTATCTGAATTTCATTAAGATGTATTGCACAAGTTCAGCCGCACCATTTAATTCAAATGTACTTGTATCTTAATTATCGGTTGTAGTCTCTTTGGAAATGTAACTGGAATAAGAATGCGAATTAATAGTAATATGTCTCTCGCATACATGAAACAATATATGTCTCCTGGTCGGATAGAAGCAAGTGCGATAGTAACACATACATGAAGCATGTCTGATACATAAATACTGACTCACAACTGTGAATTGTCTGAAACTAACATAGATGATGAGTCATACATAGATAGATAAGCATATCACTGCGGGGGACGACGACGAGTCTGGGTCTTCCTCGGGCGAGGACCGGAAGGCGATAAGCACTAAGGCGGTGGACGAGGCTCGCGATAACCACGACGATAGTTAATCTCTTGTGTCACGGTCTGTGTCTCCTGCGTCGGTGGTGGTGGTGGAGTGTGAAACACTGTCTACAAGAAGCCATAAATATTTGTAGCGTGGTCATCATCCTCGCCCTCGCCCTCAAAGTACAAAGCACCACCACTAAGCATCGGTGACTGCATTGAATGCATGAACGATTGTGACTAGCTGCCGCCTGCGGTAAAGTAAAACATGTAAAACTGATACAAATGCATGAACGAAGCACCACCAGTAAGCATCAATGACTGCTGAGAATGCAGGAATGATTACTACACTGTTCAAAAGAATGTAGTGAGTAATGTTACCTAGTTCCATCTGCTGATGCCAGTAAGCGCTCCCTAGGTGTGAAGGAGGTGGCTGATGCCAGGAAGAGCTCCTTGGCTGTGAAGGATGAGGTTCTGCATGGTGCACAGAGGGTCATGGTTCTGAATGGTGCACAGAGGGTCATGGTTCTGAATGATGTACAGAGGGGCGTGGCGGACGATGTGCTGGAGGAGGAAGTGCAACATCTGAAGACCGTCTACACGTAACAGTTTCGTAAATCCTGCGTAGCTTGTCATCAAGCTGCCTCAACCATGAGACGTTCTCTCGCGGTGGGATAGTTTCTCCCCTCTGAAAGCGCTGCATTAAGGAGGAGACCTCCTCTCGCGCCTGTACTGTCAGGCCACCCTGTACACGAAGAGTTAACCAATTATATCCTTGTTGTATGATAGACACCACGAATAGATAACCAAGCGAATATGTCTAGGTTAACAAAAGACTTGACATATGAGAACCAAGGCTTGTATTGCATGGTGTCTGGTTCCCACAACAGAGGCAGTTGGGTACATATCGCTGGTGAGATGGGCTTCGATTTGATCAGGAGCAGCTGATGGAACCAAGTAGATCCTCATAGTATGTCGGTAACGCTACACATACAACCCGAACATTTCCTAGTTAAAGGGATGAACCTTACCCTAGATATTTGTCGGCGCGGTAGTCCATTCGTCAACGTAAGGGGTAATGTTGTTAAGCTAATAAGCCATGGGCTTGTTTCCTCCTAGGCGACTATCCCTGAGATTGACATGCGCGATACATGATTAGGTATATTATGAATGCAGAGCTGATAGTGTTAGTACTTACTTGCGCACGTGTTCTGGCAAATGTGGAATATTTGGAATCTTAGGCTCTTGATATAGACCGAACTGTCTCATCACCCTATGAAGAGCCATCTCCTCAACCGTCACGTCGAACACCAACTTGGCCTTGCTAATCCAATAGTGCTGATCTCTAGTGCACAATCCAGAAATCCCAACTGGGCACCTCGATGATATAGCCTGAGGCGAGTATGGCTCCCAGATAACTTGTCCTCGTGGAAACTATCAAACTGCGCCGTGAAGGATGAAGAGCATCCCCTAACATGGCTATGTGCAAACTGTCTATGTGCATGACAACAATTAAGCATTAGTAATACTATTGAATGGCAAGAAATAATTGAATTAAATGTTACTTAATATAAAAGTACCTCTCGCCGTGAGGATTTTCCCTCTAAACTGACCGGTCAGGAATGTACCATCCACAAATATAACAGGAGGACAATGCTGGAAAGCTTCGATGCACATAGTGAAAGAGAAGACCACTCATTTCAACACCTTGAAATCTGGTATACTCAGCAACCTCATGTGTTGTACATTCACATAAGTGTTGGGATTCCTGTCCTTCGGTATGGCAAGGAGAAGGACAACATTATCATATGATTCAAAGAACCTCCCAAACCTTTCATATATAGCCTTCTACTTAGCCCTCCAAGCCTTCCCATAAGGAATGGCATAATTCCATCTGACCTTCACTGCTGTCTGGATGTGTTTTGCTTCCATATCTTTCTTCTCTACTATTGCAGTATACATGAGTTGCCAAATGAGACTTGAAGTCAGGTTTGATGCTTCACCAGCAGGTTCTTCCTCACATTATGTGGGATGACAATGGTGACAACCCAGTGGATGTCAGACTTCAGCACGTGCCCATGCACCTTCCCAGGACAACCTATTTCAACACATTTCATGGGATAGTTTGTTGGACTTGATATGTGTGTCCAGAAAAACCCTCTGCGTAGACATAGCCCACTTTATCACCGCATACTTCAATTTCTTATTTGTATCAAACATAGCCCCTATCTGTACTTGGTTCAGATTATACTGCCATGGATTCTCATGGCCATCGTTGACTATAAGGCTGGTGGATATGTCCTGCTCCCATGCAAAAGGAATCGGTACCTCTGCTTCATCCTTAGAATTTCCAGAATCCAGTTCCTCCACCAATCCATCCTCGTCCTCTCCCTCCATCACCCTCTGCATTTCATCCCCTTCTTCATCCCCATCAGCAAAACCAAAACCAGCTAATATTATCGACTGGCTACTCTGCCCATTATCAGGACCACAAAAATTGTGTGGCACGTAGTCCGACTCTTTTCTTGGGTTGGATAGCATCCACATCTTGTGGTTGTGACCCGGATAAAACAATCTTGTTAGCCACTTCACTGCCTTGGCCGGGTTCATACCCCCTGTGGAGTTGTATGGTATTCTCCTCCTTCGGCACAGGTTGCACAAGTGCATATGGGTGGATTCTTCGGTCTCGGTAGTGTCTTAACAAGGACAACCAATGCTGGCTCCTATCTATCGGCATCAACTCCCACTTGACATTTTTACAAGAGTTGGTCCACAATGCATGAATATTGACGGAACATACTTCAGGATCCAGCCCGAAATTAGTTGTCAACCAGTACTTCAACTGTCTAATGTCTAGTCTGTCCGGGTCTGCTAGTGTCATGATGCCATTTTTAAACTCGCTAAGATCAACCCCCAACTCATTATATCGAACATTACTAGCGCCGTAGTAAACATTCAGATTTACTGATTCATACATTTTCACCTCTCAGACATTGTGATCTTCTCATTAATCACAATGAACACTAATATTACCTGCTACATGAACTATGCGCTAAAATGCCTCCACAAATATATTAACACTAAAATTCACAATATGACTTATATGCACTAACTAAACTATACAATTTAGATAAAATTTGTGAAGACGTGCTTATACATTTGAAGCGTGTGTCCCTAGCTTCTTGCTTCTCTCTTCGACTCAGCGGCACCGGCCACCTCGCGAAGTACTTGCACCACCGGACAACGACAGCGCCGCCCCCTCGATGACCGGAGGTTCAACTCCGGTCAGCCCCCAAGCTGCTCCTCCTCCTCACCACCTCCTTCGCCACAGCTGCTGCTACTACTCACCACCACCTACTACCTGTCCTCCTCTCCACCATGGCTCCACCTCCCCACCTTTTTTGGTGGACTGGTGCCCGAAAACCACTTCAACCGATGCCTGGCCGAAAAGGCCCACTTCGGTCGCGGGGTGGCCGAAAACGGCCCATTTCGGCCGCCGGGAGGACGAAGCTACTATTTTTAGTCGACCCCTCACTGACACATACTTTTCGGCCCAGGTGCGCATGTCTTCGGCCAAAGCGCGGCCGAAAAGCCAGCTTCGGCCTTAGCCTGGCCAAAAACTACCTTTTCAGCCCACACGAGGCCGATAGGGTCATAGTTTTGCATTTTTTTCATTATGTGCTATAGTTTCTGAAATTGCTACACAAACATGATAGTTTTGAAAAAAAATCTATCTTTTCCACTAGAGATGTTTGGGCAAGTTCAGTATTAGCCTTGCCTTCAAAGTGAGTTTTCCTCAAGTTATACTGATATCGTCACAGGGCAGTATTGAAAACATGGGTGCAAGCTTGTCTGGTTGCATCATCTTGGCTATCCAACTTGAACCTCATTTGTTGAAAATTATGGGAGTCTCATTATCAGAAACCTAGAAAGTATGGGACAGAGCAAGACGGTATTACTAGTTTCCATACGTAACCATACTTACAGATAAATGGTCGAGGAAGGTGTTGAACTGGGTTTCGTATTTGTCATTCGTGTACTGAATCCATGTTGGGAGGATACGTACATGACACCTAATGGCAACCGTTGCCTCTGACACTAACTTGGCTAACTCTGTAGCATCACATGGCCTTTTTAAACCTGCCTCAAAATGGATGTCCATTCTTCCTCCTCTAGATTTATTCAACCTATTGAGAATTATCCCTGATGTTTGTTTCCTGTTGTGCGTAGGTGCTAGTCCAACAAGGAACAAAGGAAGTGTTTGTGTACATCAAATTGTGAGACTACATATAAGGAAGCATGCAACTATAACTTGACTCTAGTAACTACCATCTTGTTGTTGCAGCTCACAAAGTTCATCTGATCTTGCCAACTTGTCTTATGTCAATAGTGCTTCAGAAGTAGTTTCAGGTGGCAAGGGAGCTTGGGAACGTGCTGCTAGCTGAGTTGACAAACGAGTAACTCATGCAGCTGGTGGTACTGTGGAAGGTGTTGCAACAACTACGGCTGTCTCTGCTTGTCTGGTGGTAGCTATTTGTTTCAGTTTGGCTTGTCCTGTAGCTCGTATAGCATGAGGTACCCCGTTTGTACAAATTTCTGCTGGACATTGACCTTCTATTGCACCATCAGTACCAGCAGAATCTGCAAGATTCTTCCGCTTCCATTTCCGTGTGTCCTTAGTACTAACACCATCCCCTGTCATTTTGTGTTGCTTCCTCTTTCTCTATGCCATGTTAAGTCAAGCCAACAAGAAAAAGGAATAACAATTTAGTTCTTCAGAACAAATTGATTGCTACCTCTTGTGCTCTTGCGTTGGTTTTCCCTTGAAGAGGAAAGGGTGGTGCAGCAAAGTAGCGTAAGTATTTCCCTCAGTTTTTGAGAACCAAGGTATCAATCCAGTGGGAGGCCACGCACGAGTCCCTCGTACCTACACAAACAAATAAATCCTCGCAACCAACGCGATAAGGGGTTGTCAATCCCTACAGGGTCACTTACGAGAGTGAGATCTGATAGATATGATAAGATAATATTTTTGGTGTTTTTATGATAAAGATGCAAAGTAAAATAAAAGGAAATAAAAATAACTAAGTATTGGAAGATTAATATGATGGAAGATACACCCGGGGGCCATAGGTTTCACTAGTGGCTTCTCGCGAGAGCATAAGTATTCACGGCCGGTAAACAAATTACTGTTGAGCAATTGACAAAATTGAGCACAATTATGAGAATATCTAGGTATGATCATGTATATAGGCATCACATCCGAGACAAGTAGACCGACTCATGCCTGCATCTACTACTATTACTCCACACATCGACCGGTATCCAGCATGCATCTAGAGTATTAAGTTCAAGAGAACAGAGTAACGCTTTAAGCAAGATGACATGATGTAGAGGGATAAACTCATGCAATATGAAAGAAACCCCATCTTGTTATCCTCGATGGCAATAATACAATACGTGCCTTGCTGCCCCTACTGTCACTCGGAAAGGACACCGCAAGATTGAACCCAAAGCTAAGCACTTCTCCCATTGCAAGAAAGATCAATCTAGTAGGCCAAACCAAACTGATAATTCGAAGAGACCTGCAAAGATAACCAATCATACATAAAATAATTCAGAGAAGATTCAAGTATTGTTCACACTACCAAGTTAAAGGTCTCTCGTCATTAGTGCCATTGCATATTCACAACATTGCATATTCACGCTCATGATGTGTAAACTAAGGAGAAGAAATTTCAACAAATTAGAAGCAATGAAAGCTAGACACCATATGAAAGATGCAACGAATATCACTCTACCAAGTTAAAATTGTCTCGTCATAAGTGCCATTTCAACAAATTAGAAGTATTACAAGCTATAAAAGAATGCGAGATGTAACCTATATCACGCTCCCAAGTCAAATGTGTCTTATGATAAGTGATTGTTGCAGGTTACACAATAGTAGTACTTCGATGTAAGAACATGGTGTGATAGACATATATTGTATGTTCTAGAAATAGGAACACGTGTCTTATTCACAAGTATAATGTGTAAAGTAAGTAGATGGAATTCAACAAAATTAGAAGCAATACAAGCTAGACATCATACATAACATGCAACCACATATAAAAGTGCCAAGTTAGAGGGAGCACCTATGATGGTGCACTAGGGGAGACGTGCTCATCATCAACACAACTACGTTGAGTGTCTATACATGTGTTCTCTTGCAAATCATCTAGGGCGGTTGGAGGAGTAGAATCTGTAGAGGCGCTCCAGTTGGAAGGAGCACCTTTATCCGCTGTCTTGCTAACTTCCTTATGCTTTATTGATTTTGAATTGTCAAGTAAAAATGACAAGAAAAAGCAATAAGATTCACTCTTCAGAACTCATTCATGCATGATACTGACAATCACTACTTTGATGTAAGGCAAACACATGATGCCGGGATGGAATATGTACAAAAAACAGGATGACATGGCATATTCACAACTGTTTGTGTAAACTAAGCAGAAGCCATTTCAACAAATAAGAAGCAATGCAAGCTAGACACCACATGAAAGATGCAACCAATATGACTCTGACAAGATAAAAGCGTCCAATCATAAATGGCATTACAGCAAATTAGAAGCAGCGCATGCTATAAATCATATGAAAGATGCAACTAATATCACACTGCATGTACCAAAGGTGTCTCGTCGTATTTATTGATGCGGGATACAAAAAACAACAGTTTTATGTAAGGACATGCTTAATAGACAGATGCACTATGTACTAAAAACAGGAAGGCATGCCACATTAACAGGTATAATGTATAAACTAAGCAGAATAGCACATGCAATTTAACAAGATTGGAAGAATTACAATCCAGACACCATATGCAACATGCAACCACATATCACGCTGCCAAGTTAGAGCAATGTGATGCCCCAAGTCCGACACTCCAGACGCCTTCCATGTTTTCCTTGTCAGTCGTGTCATTTATTTATTTGTCGCATTCATCATGTCATCATTTGCATTGCATCGGCACTTCATTGCCATCATGTTTTCAAAAACATGCGCGCATTCGTAGTAGTCGTGTTCCCCCTTGCCTTCGTTGACCATTCCAAGACCAACTGGATTTTTCGAGTCCCTCTTGTCTGACCACCTAAACCCCTTGCCTCCATGGCCTTTCGTCACACCTCTCGCGCGCGTCCAAAACTTCCCCGATCCCGAACGCGCGGTCGTGACCAGTGCATCCGGATGATAATTTTGGGCCGAATGAAAAAAATTCTGTCATACATATGACACTTCTATGATGATAATTGTGACAAAACCCGGTATCATGACAGAAAATGGGCTTTTCATCCTGGGCGGGTTGGAGACGCAGCTGCATGACATTCTTTGGGCCGTCCATGACGGAAAAAACCATGTTAGAAGCGAGGGGGAGGAAAATTTTGGGGAGTTCCCGGTTACGGTGGGAGGTCGGGGGCCGAGCGATGCATGTTTCTCTCATACACGTACACGCGTGTGTGCGAGGCGTTGGCTCTAAATGAACCCTAGCGAGGCGTTGGGCTCTAACTGAACCCGAGCGATTGCACTACAGGCTACGCGTTACTGAACCCGAATCGATGGCTGTTAATTGAACCCGATCGAGCGATTCCTACTCTACTGCTGCTAACTGAAGCCGGTCGATGGGTTGAACAGTGAGCATTGCGGGGGGTTTGGATGAACAGTGAGCGATGCCGTTGCCTCTGGATGAACAGGACCCCGTGGTGTGGTGGAGGGCTAGATGAATAGTAGACGGTGGAGGGGTGCCTGTGGAAGGGTGGATGAACAGGACCTCGTGGTGTGGTGGGCTGGATGAATAGTAGACGGTGGTTGAGTGCCCGCGGAGGGGTGGTTGAACAGGACCCCGTGGTGTGGAGGGCCGGATGAACAGTAGACGGTGGAGGGGTGCCCGTGGAGGGGTGGCTGAACAGGACCCCGTGGTGTGGAGGGCTGGATGAATAGTAGACGGTGGAGGGTGGTTGAATAGTAGCCGATGGAGTAGCGTGCGATGGAGGATAGATGAACAGGAGCCCATGGAGGCTGGATGTACAGGAGCCCGTGGAGGCTGGAGGAGGTCGACGGTGGAGATGAACAGTATCCCGTGGAGTCCCGTTTTGCGGTACGCCACACCCCTCCCGGTGAACAGGACCCCCGTTTCGACTGTAGCGCTCCAACACAAGTCCGTTTCCTCCATTTTGTGATACGCCACACCCCTCCCGATCAACAGGACCCCCGTTTTGACCGTAGGAGGTCCATTTCCTCCGTTTTGCGGTATGCCACACCCCTCCCGATCAATAGGACCCCCGTTTCGACCGTAGGAGGTCCGTTTCCTCCGTTTTGCGGTACGCCACACCCCTCCCGATGAACAGGATACCGTTTTGAACATGGCCGATCAAACACAAGGTCGTTTCCTCCGTTCTGCGGTACGCCAGGCCTCGTTTCCATCCCCTGTTCCGTCCAAGCCCTCCCGATGAACACAACGCATTCCGTTGCCTCCCCATGAACACGACGCATTCCGTTGCCTCCCCATGAAAATGACGCATTCTGTTGCCTCCCCATGAACACGACGACGACGCTGTTTCTCCCTTCTGACCCAGCCATGTACACGAGCCCTCGCCGTACGTATGCGTGAGTAGGCGTTCGAGATCCCGCCCGTATGTACACATACGTGGCCGTATTTTCTTTCTTGCACCCTGACCGTTGTACGTATGTGTACAAGCTACGTGCGCGCCTCTACTACGACACGTGTGCGCCTCTACATCGACCAGTATATATGTACATACACGTTCACGACCAGAATGACAAGGCTACGTACGTTTCGGCCAGGTGGGTCTCGACTATCAGGCACTTCCTTGCGTGCGAAAATGTAGCTGGTGGGCCCCAGCAGTCAGGGGGCGAATCGTTTTTTTTGCCCGGACGCTCTTCCTTGCATGCGAAGGTGTAGCTGGTGGGTCCCAGTAGTCAGGGGGGAAACATTTTTTCGCGAAATACGGTGGCCCGTCCGATGGGTCCCCGCTGTCAGGTGGAGGAATAATTATTTTGCACGTAATAAGGAGGCACCTCCTTGCTGCGGCCATGGACCCAGTTGTCAGCCTCTCCACGTACAGTCCATGTCCGATGGAAGTCGTTCCTTGACCACGTTGACCACGCCGCGCCGAGAGCACTAGGGCGGTGGACGACGGCGAGGCCTACGAAGGGGACGACGGGGAGCTAGGGAAGATGCGGAAGTGGAAGCCCGTGCGGAGAGGAGTATGAGGGTTCACTGGTTCGGCTACGGTGTGAGGCTGCCGTCGCCGCAGGGCCTGGCCAACGGTGGGAATAGTACGGGGCGGTGAGGCCTCCATGGCAGCACAGCCAGCCACGGGAGGCAGGAGCATGCGGCACGACCGGCGCTGCTTTGGGCGGCTGGAGCAAGAAGACCAGAGGTTGAAGAAGCACTACGGCCGTTGGATGGACATCATACGGTCACTGGAGCTAGAATCGTTCATATTGACTAAAGTTGACATAGGCCCCCATCCCAGTCAACTTAGTAGGCCCACAAGTCAGCCTCCCACGATGGTGGGTCCCAGCTAGAAGGGGGAGTATTCATTTTTTGCGTAATAAGGAGGCACTTCTGGTGGGTCCGAGATGACAGTGGGGGGAACGTTTTTTTCGTGAAATACGTTGGCCCGTCTGGTGGGTCCGAGCAGTCAGGGGGGAAACATTTTTTCGCGAAATAAGGTGGCCTGTCCGGTGGGTCCCTGCTGTAAGGTGGAGGAATAATTATTTTGCGCGTACTAAGGAGGCACGTCCTTGTGGCCACCTGGACACAGCTGTCAGCCTCTCCACATACAGTACTCTTCCGATGGAAGTAGGTCGTTGACCATGTTGACCATGCCGCGTCGAGAGGACTAGGGCGGTGGTCTGGACGACGGCGAGGCCTAGGAAGGGGACGACGCGGAGCCGGGGAAGACGCGGCAGTGGAAGCCCGCGCGGAGAGGAGTACGAGGGTTCACTGGTTCGGCTGCGGTGTGAGGCTTCCGTCGCCGCAGAATAACAGGGGGTGTGGGTGAGTGGAGGGATGGCCTGGCCAGTGGTGGGAGTACTATGGGGGCGGTGAGGCCTCCGCGGCAGCACAGCCGACCACGGGAGGCAGGAGCAGGCGGCACGACCGGCGCTGCTTTGGGCAGCTGGACCAAGAAGACCAGAGGTTGAAGAAGCACTACGGCCATTGGATGGACATCGTATGGTCACTAAAGCTAGAAACGTTTATTATTGACTAAGTTGACAAAGCCCTTGGTACGCTCCAACTTAGTAGGCCCACTGGTCAGCCTCTGAAACGGTGTGCCCTAGATGTCAGTGGGAGGAATCATTTTTTGGGCGGCCGAAGCTAAGAATATCCGAGATTGAAGAAGAAGCATGACATCCATTGGATATACATCCAGCGGCCACTGCTGCTAGAACCGTGTGTTGACTATAATAAGTTGGCAAAGCCTTGCATATGCTTCAACTTATTTTTTTAGGGGACGCGTCACTAAGTAGGCCCACAAGTGTCTGGGAGAGAACTTATAGCCCATTTGCATTTTGTAAGAATGTATAGCCCATTTTGGAATTCTAATGGAATTTACAACATCCCATTTATAGTTTGTTAAAAGTACAACCCATTTTCTAGCTAGGACAATGATTAATAATTTCAACCAACCGTTGAAGACAGAATTCAATAAAATTTCCCAAATTTTGATGGGCTCCGAAATATTTTTATCCTGAAATTTCTAGGCGGATTAAATATAAATTTGTATTACGTAAAAATCCAACGAAACATTGCGCGTGCAACAATAAAAATTTAAGATTTTCAAAATCCATAAATAATATTTTATAAACTAATTTCGTGTTTAGTGCATTTTTTATAGTTACTGCCCAGTTTTTATAATTACATCCCATTTATTATTTTTTAAACCCCATTTTCCTGTTAAGCATAATGCATCGCTCCTAGGAAAGATTTGCAGCGCAGGGGGCGGAGAATAACAAGTTGACCTTGCCTGGGTATTCCTCAAAAAGATGTATAGCTGGGCTAGCCATTTTCATCTTGAAAAAATTAGTATCTGGGCTGGATATCTGGCCTAGGCTAGACGGGCCATAGCCCGCCCAGTTAATACCCTGCTCTCCTCTGAACAACAATGAAATCATCACCAAGAAAAACTCTGCAGTGCTCATGCCTCAAAAACACAAATACTGCTCGAGCTGCTTGGTCCCAGCTGTCGGCCGCACCTTGTGCAATTCTCTCGTTTATATTGACTACATAGGTTGACAATGGTGTGGGACCGTGATGTTAGGAAACCAGGAGAAAGCAAAAAAATATATGGTTGTACATAATAAGGAGGCACTTGCATACGTACCGCTATAGCCCTAGTCGGTCCCTAGTGTCATCCAATCAAAATAAATTCATCTCCTGAATCCTCATGTTTGTTGACGATTTTAACAATGCTTGGCCCCAGGGCGAGCGCAACAACTCAAAGGACAATGGAGAGGGCCTCGCGGGCCCTACAGATGGTCTGATACAGCGCCTGCTACTCATTCAGGAAGCCAGGATCATCAGACACCTATGAGCACCTTCAAGAAACTGAGACGGCATGAAACGGTATGGCCGTACTTGGGAGCTCTGGTTTATTTCAAACTTGTATTAACATACAAGTGTAATTTACTCGTCATCGAAAACAACACGTAAAATACATGCGTAATGAAACCGAGGGCCCGAGGTCTGTAAGTAAAACCGGCGGGTTACACGTGTAATTTGAGAGACCAGTGTATATTTTATGAGCACTGCTATATGGACGACATTACCAGACGATACATGCACGATGTGTGTATCATGCCATCCATGGGCAAGGCTGAAATAGCAGCTAACGGTTGGATTAGCAATTGTCCGAGTGTCGTTTAGCGTTTTTATCATGTGTCAATTACTTCCGATATTTTACTAGTTGAAATCGACCAACCAAGCGCCTTCGCCCGAGACCATCTGCTTTAATTTACAAGCGTCAGTTTTACAAGCGGTTTTGGTTGGAAAACGATGACCCAATCATGGCCTAATATCATGAGTTGGTCGAAAGATCATATGGTTTCACGTCTAACCTACCCGACTTGTCGTATAGGCTATGAATGAAACATCAGACGATGAATTTCTTAAGCACAGAAACAACAGAAGACGATGATCTTCTTAATAAGCAAATCACTGGCATTAGATCGACATGCAAAACAATACGGAGCATTATTCTAAGGAGGTACGGTGAATAGCTCGTGATGCCCCATGCCACAACATTCCAAGCTCAACTTTGCAATCAAACACAAGGCCTGGCATTACATAGACAATATTCGGAACAAACTCTTAACACAGGAATATCTCAGCAGAGTAACTATTTACTTCTAAACTGAACACAGGAATAGGAAAAAACACTCGACACTGCTCACAGCAAGGGCGTTCCACTCAAAAATATCAAATGCATGTCTTCTGGCTAACATCAATGAGCAAATTTTGACGAGGTTTTCCAATTCCAATATATTAAACTAACATCTTCTTGCTAACATCAATGATTAAACTTTGACAAGATTTTCCCATTCAAAATATGTAATGCCTATGATCATGGAGTCCTGTTGCTTCTTGTACTTGTTTGGCCACTGCTTGCCCAGGGAACTCCACGTGTTGTTGAATTGCCAATGGTCTCTGCAGACTAGTCATGTCACCGGTGTCTAATATTTATGGCACCGGCTCTAGCAATGGAGGGATTCGGTGCCAAACTAAGAAAAGGTGAAATTGGCACCACTTTTGACCTAAATAGTGGAAGGCCTAATACTCTGTAAAGATTCTCGGTCATTCCTTCTGTAATGTAGCACAAACAATGACTGCTTCTTTCTGCAAAGTGGAACAACCAACTGGACCCAGTAATGTAGCAGTTTGTCTTGGACACATTGGCTCCTTTTGTGCATTTGCACTAAAATCGAAGTTGGAATAAAAGCGAGCTTTAATTTTGATATCCCTGTAAGCAACAAAAGGTATAAGGGAAACAATTACTGAGAAATAATGGTTGATGACTTGTACTCCCAGAAGAAAAACATCTACTGATCTACCTTATCTTAAGGGGAAACAAAGCAGGAGAGTAGCAATTCTCAATCAGTGTGATTCATTCATATAACTGAGACATTATCTTAACAATGCCTTGTTTCAAGATGTATAAAGAACGAAAAAGCACAAAAGTATCATTCCTAAAACAATGCGACTGATTCATTTTAACAGAGACATTATCTTAACAATACCTTGGTTAAACATGTACAAAGAACTACAAAGCAGGATAGTACCATTTGTAAAACACTGTAAGTCTGTAACTGATATATAATAACAAAGACATTATCTGAACAATACATTTCTTAAACATGTACTCCTGCCGATCCCTAACAGAAATGGTACTCCTGCCGATCCCTAACAAGTGTTTGCAGTTTTGAACTAAGATTCAGTTCCAGGGTAGAGTGGGCGCAACAACAGTATGTGCTTCCATCTACTTATAAAGGGGGTGATGCAGAGTTTGTTGTAACAAAGCAACAACCATCATGTCTGGGTTGGTTCCATTTTTGTTCACTACTTAATGGGAAAAGACAGCAATACAATAGCTTCAATTCAACATTTATTTAAAACAGTACCAATACAAGTAGCACAACATCTCAAAGCACACTACACAATCATGTGGATGAAGGCCTGTACTGACCTTTCATGACCGACAACGATAAAATACGAATCTGCCAACACGAATAGGAAATCCAATCTCGTTTTGTGCAGTTGCACTGAAATCAAGCAAAGTGTTTCGCGTAGAGAAGCAAAATGTCGCAATAGCAACAAGTTGAATAGATATCCCTGTATAAACAGAGGCAAAAAAGGAAACAATTACTGGCTAATGAAGGAGGATGAAACATGCAGCACAAAAATGGTAATCCCGCCAATCCCTAACAAGTTTTGCAGTTTTGAAATAAGATTCAGTAGTTAATTCTGAGAGTGGCATCAATTACTGGCTTATAAAGGGGGTGATGCTGAATTTGTTGTAACAAAGAAACAAGCATCATGTCTGTGTTGGTCCCATTTTTGTTCACTACTTAATGGGAAAAGATAGCAATACAATAGCTTCAATTCAACATTTATTTAAAATAGTACCAATACAAGTAGCACAACATCTCAAAGCACACTGCACAATCCTGTGGATGAAGGCTTGTACTGACCTTTCATGAGACCGACAACGATAAAATACAAATCTGCCAACACAAATAGGAAATCCAATCTCATTTTGTGCAGTTGCACTGAAATCAAGCAAAGTGTTTCGCGTAGCGAAGCAAAATGTCACAATAGCAACAAGTTGAATAGACATCCCTGTATAAACAGAGGCAAAAAAGGAATCAATTACTAGCTAATAAAGGAGGATGAAGCATGCGGCCACAAAAATGGTAATCCTGCCAATCCCTAACAAGTGTTGCAGTTTTGAAATAAGATTCAGTAGTTAATTTTGAGAGTGGCATCAATTACTGGCTTATAAAGGGGGTGATGCTGAATTTGTTGTAACAAAGCAACAAGCATCATGTCTGGGTTGGTCCCATTTTTGTTCACTACTTAATGGGAAAAGATAGCAATACAATGGCTTCAATTCATCATTTATTTAAAACATTACCAATACAAGTAGCACAGCATCTCAAAGCACACTGCAGAATCATGTGGATGAAGGCCTGTACTGACCTTTCATGAGACGACCAACATAAAATACGAATCTACAAACACGAATAGGAAATCCAATCAAGTTTTGTGCAGTTGCACTGAAATCAAGCTAAGTTGCCAGTGTGACATTTAAGTTTTCTATAGCAACAAGTTGAATAGATATCCCTGTTTTAAGAGGCAAAAAAGAAAACTATTACTGGCCAATAAAGGAGGATGAAACATGCGGCCACAAAAAGAAGCATCTACCTTATCTTGATGGAAAAGAAAGTATAGGACAGTAGCATTTCTAAAATGATTGCATTGATTCATATTAACAGAGAAATTCTTTTAAAACAGATCAGTAGTTAATTCTGAGATTAACAACAGCAAAATAGCTGCATGGGACATGCCAGCACCATGTGCATCCACACGCATAAATGGGTGATGCAGAGTATGTAGCGAAGCAGCATATATGCGCTGGTCCCATATTTGTTCTCTTTGAACCTTCATCCTATGTGAGGGCAGCAAATCTAGTCGTGCACAAACTACCTCACCCCCCAATTTCTTTCCCTTTTCAACAAAGAGATCGGTTCCTTACAGATGTGTGTACTGGGTTACCCCCTTTTTCCCTTTTCGACCTACAAAGCGGCTGGATGGCTAGTATATACTACTTTCCGCCCCTCCTTTCCTCATTGAAGCACATCCTTGATTCTTGGTCTAGCCCACCGCACCCTTCTTTCCTCTTAGAACCAAGACCTAGATTCGACTATAGATCTAAAAAGATCCACATGCAGCTAGAGCAACAACGGTTTCAAAGAAACTTATACCTTACGGTCGTCGGGATGTGGCAAGGTGTGCGGCGGGAGGCCGGATCTGCCCACCCTACGTACGGCAGGGAGGAAGAAGGGGTCGGGGGCCCTCCCAGACAGGCGCTGGGTGAAAGAGAACAGCGCAGCCGGCAGTGGATTGCCTCCCTTGCCGAAGGCGATAGAGTGAACGTTGCACCACCTCCCCTTCCCAGTGCGATGGGATACGGACACCTCCTTCACCAGCTGTGAGGGGGAGAGAGAGACAAGAGGCCAATGCAGTCTTGTTTAGATCTAGTGAAGAGAGGGTGAGAGATTGTGAATATAGCAAACCCTAGCAAATGAACGCTGAGCCTCTAGCGTCTAACATATATGTAGTGCGGCGAGCGTGTGGAGAGTGCCAACCCTAGCGAACAAGCACTGAGGCTCCCGCTTATATATATACTACTATAGTACGGAATGAGCTCTGGTGCCTTCACTGCACCTGCTTTTGGCTGTATGACAGGTGAGCCAGCCACATTTTGGGCCCACCCGTCGTAAAACCCTAGCGAAAATTGCACCAACATGAAAGACGACTGCGTCTCCAACGCAACCAAGGTGAACTGATGAAGGATATCATCTTTGTGCGTAACAAGCAAAGAGCACTGATGGAAGACAACTTGTTTTTCGTCGAAAATCGATCAGCTTCACCAGCCGACGCAACCATGAGGCGCAACCATGAGCATCAATAGGTCATCATGGTGATGCATCATCCATTTTGTATCAAGTTCGGGTGAGGCACCTAAGAAGTTCGACAAATCCTCACTGTGGTCTGTTTCTTCTCAGTAATCAAGCTCGAGGAAGGAAGAACCATGTGGCAGAGGACAGTGAGGCGGAACAACAATGGCCATCCAAATTTGTGCAATTCCACTAAAATTGAGGAAGACATGCCCGGGTATGGAGACACGCATCACTGTTTCCAAAAATATAAAAAGGGTTAGCAACGATATCTCAATTGTCAATAAGAATTAATGAAAAGTACACCAACAAACAGAAGCATCATAATTATCTTGATGGGAACTAAAGCAGGATACCCTAGAAAAAAAGCATTTCTTCATTTAACCAGTGATAGTACTACTACCATATGGACAATGACCGCACAACCACCATGTACTTTTTGTCGAAACAACATGTATACGTCCACCGAGGCATAAATCAGGAAACCTTTTTGAGTGGCATTTCCTCTATAATAGTACTAGTAGGTGATGTTGGACCAGCCGATGAACCCTAGCTACTATGCATGGGGAGCTGGGGAGTAGTCGCATAGAAGAAAACCCGCACACATCGACCTGGGGAGTTGGACCAGTACAAGAAGTTATACCTCAGGTGGGCGAGATGTTGTTTAGGCGAGCGGGAGTGATCTGCCCACATGATGGCAGTGAACAAGGGCGCGGAGGATCTTCATCCGCGCCAGCGCCAGCTCCAAGAGGACGGTGTGCATCGGCTTCCTCCGTCGCCGACGGTGACAACGTCAATGCTGCACCTCCTCACCTCCCGCACCGGACGGGATTCGGCTGGATCTGTGACCACTGGTGAGGAGAGAGATAGAGTGGACACTGTCATCTTGTTTTGATATGGAGAGGATGAGAGAGCGAGACGCGAGAAACTCTATCAAACAAGAGGCTATAATGGAGTAAAAAAATCTCTCCATAGCAGTGGTTTTAAATAGAATACGCGCGTTCTCGGAAAAAAGAAACGAAAACTGGCGGACATTTTTTAAGGGTCTGTCTAGGACACATCTAGATGTGACATAGTTATGTCACATATAAGTTGATGTCCACTCTGTTTGTGGTATTTTCCTAGTTTTTTTTGTTTCTTGTTGCTACATTATATACTTGTGGGAGCTTAGATGTGATATCCTTAAATAACATCTAGATGTGAATTAGACAAACTGATTTTCTAACGTACCAAGAAAGAAAACTCGATCAAAAACATGCCCCTGCTTCCAGGTCGCGAGAGTCGGCGCACACACACATAGACATAGACATGCATATCTGTGTTTACGTAAAATTCCATTTCCATCTCCATCTCCAATCATATTTGTCCAACTGGCACATTATTTATGTTGTTAATTATATATGCAGCAATATTAACGTACATCATCTCTTGTTTGCGCACGTATGGACCGCTGCCACGGCCGGTCTTGAACAACCCGAACCCTCTTCATCACCCGCGCGTGCTTCCCGCCCGAAACGGTCAGTGACGCATTCATGCCCGGCCAGAGCGGACGCGACCTCTCACTAGCGCCGGCACTGAAGCGGCGCGCCGGCCGAGAGAGCATCGCCCGCGCCGCTTCCGGGTGCAGACGGCTGCTCCACGTTCAAAGTTTGCAATAGCCGGCTACAACATGCACGATCTCTTCCAGTAGTAAGTTCTTGGGAGTCCATGCTACAGCTAGTTGTCCTCCCCCAACTCGTCAATCTCTTCCAGTAGTGCTAGTACTCCATGGCGCAATCCATCGACAAGCAGGCGGGAAAGTTATGGTATACTACTCGGTTTGCGGTGAGTGGCATGCCAAGCGACCGTGTGGGGTCGAGCCATGGAGGAGGGGGAGACACGAACACGACAGACATGATTTAAACGTTGATTTTGCTCGATGGCGTGATCCAACGAAACGAAACGTTGGTTTCTCTCCATTTCCATTTTTTCTCTAGAAAAACGGAAACTTTTCCACTCCATTTTCATTCCTATTCCAAGGTCGCCTTGTTACAACATTTTGTCAAATACAAAGGAAAACTAAGACGCATGCTGATGCATCTCATTGATTCACAGATCATAGCCAATATTTAGTTCACAACTAAAGAAAAAAGTTGTGAGAGCGTGTACGATAGAAAAGCTACTGATGGGGTCACTATGACTTAAACCCTAAACCCTAAACATGATTTAATTTCCTGGCCAGGTAGAACCTGTTGAAGGAAAGATGGCTGGCACCCTCGGATCATACGATGCTTTTGTGTAGTTCAACTAAAATCGGCCTGAGCATCCCTGATGGCAAAGATTTTGAAGAAGTGTGATTAGAATAATAGTACTGGCACTAGTTCATGAGATATAAACTCATCACATGTAGAATACAGTAGAAGTAGAGAAAGATCGACATGGAGATGGAGCTACGGCAGTGGAGCAAGCCGGCTCCAAAAGGAAGAAGGACTACCTGGGACGTCGGGCTGGCCCATACCGCGGTGACCCCCGATTGGGATGCACCGACTGTGGGTTTTCTCCCTCGCCGATGTCGACCGCGTATATGCAGAACATTGTTCCCTTCCCCCATCTGCGGGATCAGGCCCGTCGTTCTATGCTTGTGAAGAGAGCAACCTAAGCAAGCAGGCTTGTAGCTTAGGCTCCTGCTAGTGTATATATAGTGGTTTTATTTTTCTCTCCATATCAACCATTTTATATTGCGTACGTGTCATTCAAGAGTGAAATGATGGTTGCTTCTTCCGACTAACTTATTGTGAGATTTGACTGCTCCTTAGTGGCCCCTACACGTACTCCCCCTACGTGTATGCAACAGTCACACGTACACATGGACGCAAAAACGCACGCGACACCCTAATGCATGCATGTCTGAGCACACGACGGAACACACACGGTCACGCTCAAGTGCTCAACCTACACGTGCATGCACACACATACTCAGTCAGGGTGAGCTAGTGACCGTATGAACACCGGAAAATATATATATATATTGAGCGCAATGAGCGTATTATGAAGTCCACTGACCGTATTTTTACAAATATACAGTGACAGACAGTGTATTTATCTCGTTTGAAATTAAGCCATATTAATCGGAGAGGAGGCAGCATGCACTAGCATTAATTTGTTGTGTCCCGTCAACTTGCCGAACAAGGAGAAGGTTGCAGGACGGGAGAAGCTTGCGTGTGGTGGCTCGCAGGACAAGGAGAAACTTTTGACTAATGCAAGCTCTCCCTCGCTCAGGCGGTGGACGTGCAGCAGTTAATTCAGTGTCAGATTGCCAGAAGCATACACTATACTACTAGTGCTATTATTGTTCGACTTCCCGAACAGCCAAGCGCAAAGTTTACTAGTACTACTACTATATTCCATAAAGTTACGTACTATACTAGTACTAGGAACCGGATGGAGGAGCGTCTGCACTCTTATTATAATTTTAAAATGTGATAAAGCAATCTTCAACACATTTGGTTCTCTTCGAGGGTTCTCGCATGTGATAATGGAAGTTGATTGCATGGAACACTCCCCACAATTCTTGCTTAATTCTGGCTCATATCCTGTTACAAATAGAAGCGCTTAGTAATGTTTCCTCTTTTTTTGTTATTCAGCATGTAAACAGGCCAGCAAACCTTGCGGCGCATCTTCGTGCGAACCGTGCTTGCTGCACTTTGAATGTGGCCGAGAGCTGGCTTGATGAAACACCTCGCTTCCTACTTCTTTTTTGCTGGGTACCTCGCTTCCTAGTGACCAGTGTCTTGGCTGATTGTCCTAAGAATGCTTATATATGAATAAAGCTCTCTCATTTACCCGCGAAAAAGATTAAGCCATATTAACCGGAAAGGAGGGAGTATGGACTAGCACTACTTTTTGGTGTGTCCAGAAAGAGGAGAAGCTTGCAGGACAAGGTGAAGCTCACTTACGCCTTTTGACTAATGCAACCTACCCTCGATGGACATGCATCAGTCCATTCGGTGTCAGATTGTCAGAGGCATACACTGTAGTACCCAACATGCGCAGTACCATCATTGTTCGACTTCACGAAGGGGCGAAGAGCCAAGCGCAGTAGTACGCGTACTTAGTTTTGCACCTTCGTACTACTCCACCCTCCGTCACAGTTTACAGGGCGCGCTTCATTATGATGCATTTCTCTCAATGCATTTCCACCACCAGAGAGACTTTAGACGCATTTGGCTTAATGCTCAATTAATTAGGGCGTGGTAACCGCAATCAAGTCTACAATTTTCTCTCCATGTACTATACTACTACGGAGTGCATGCATGTGTGTACCCGGGGTGGAAGCACTGCATGCATGTGTGTACGCATTATTCCCTCTAGTAATAGACGTCGTGCTATAACTACCAATGCTATTTTTCAGGCCGATCGCTAGTCGCATTGGTCCCACATATTTTTTTATTTTTTCTGAAGCGCGCTGTATAAACAATGACGGATGGAGTAGTATGAGCGGATTCAAAGAAGAGCGTATTGATGGTTGCTTCTTCAGAGCAACTTACAGTGGGAAAGGTGGAGCTTATGATTTGACTGCTCATTACTCACTATTAATCCGGCGCAACGACCGGGCTGAGTCTCCCATGTAGTTGTGCACTACCCCCTCGGTTCTTAAGTATACTCCGGAGTATTTTTCTTTCTAGAGATTTCAACGAGTGACTACTCAAATATTTGTCTTTTAGAGATTTCAAATGGACTGGCACATATCGATGTATATAGACATGTTTTAGAGTGTAGATTCACTCATTTTGCTCCGTATGTAGTCACTTGTTGAAATCTCTGTTAAGACGAATATAATATTTAGGAACAGAGGTAGTACACATACGAAGCAAATGAGTGAATCTACACTCTAAAATATGCCCGTTTGAAATTTGTAAAAAGACAAATATTTAGGAACGAAGGAGTATAATTTTGTGCATGGCACATGGACCCGGATGATGAAGAGGCTTCTGGCAATGCTATAAAGCTTCCATCATTTGTTTACATAATTGACGTACTATACGAATAATTTTCCAGCGACATGAAATTGTACAATGGTGTGAGCTTTCAGCTTTTGTTTCACGTGTCTTGCCATCGATGCTCTTTCGGAAACAATAAAAAATTAACTTCCCATGCTAATGCATGTCAATTATTAGCAGATCAGAGCTAATAATTACATCACAACTGAAGGCAAAGTTGTGAGAACGTGTTAAATTAAAATTGATCCATGCTTTCATTGGCAGCAATGTCCCCCCAGCTCTGTCTAAATCAACAAGGCATGTTGGGAAAAAAAGTAGCTGTCTGGAGCATGCAATATTTCGATCATTTTGTGCAGTTCCACTAAAATAGAGCTGAGCGTCCCTGTTCGAAAGATATCAAGTGTGATTACGATAATAGAGGACTGCTGATGAAACAATAAACACACAAATAGAAGCCAGTCACCTTTGCAGTCTCTCGTAAGACTAACTAGTTGGAGAAGATTAGGCTCGGAGTTGGATGAGGAGGATAGAGCAAAACCAATCTCCCTTTGTGCAGTCGCACTGAAATGTAGAGACGTTGCCCGTGTGACATTTTAGTACAACTGCACAAAACACTCTTAAGAAAAAAGTGATTTGTGCAGTTCACCAAAAGGTCGCAATAGCAATGAGGTGAAATGGATAGCCCTGTTTGCAAAAAGGAGGTAGAAAGGAAACAATTACTAGCCAATAACAGTTGATGACACATGCGATGACAAAAAAGAAGCATATTCCTTGTCCTAAGGGAAGATAACTACGCGGTTGTGTTTGTCTAAAACGGTGTGAGGACGAGAATGCAATGTAGAAAGTACGCCGGACGAGCTACGTTTTGGGCAAAGAACTATGGAAGATCCACATGCAGCGACGTGGGAAAACGGGCAGTGGAGCAAGGCCGGAGGGGATAGCTGGAGGTCGTCGGGATGTAACTAGGTGAGCGGCGGCGGGCGGAATCTGCGAGCAGGTGGCGTAGGCCCTGCCACGCCAGAGCTTGGTCAGAGAGAATGGCGTGTACAGCAGATCAGGACGTGCTACCTCGGCGCCGTCGAACGGAGAAACGATGCACTTCCTCCCTTTCCCCCAGCGGACGGGATGCGGCCGGATCAGTGACCAACGGTGAGAGAGAGAGAGGCCACCGCACTCCCTTTCCCCCGGCGGACGGGATGCGGCCGGATCAGTGACCAACGGTGAGAGAGAGAGAGGCCACCGGACTCCCTTTCCCCCGGCGGACGGGATGCGGGCAGATCAGTGACCAACGGTGAGAGAGAGAGAGGCCACCGGAGCCTTGTGTGAGATACTCTAAAGAGCGGACTACCTTTTCCTCCATAAAAATCGTTTTATATTCTTTATACGTTCCATTGAGCACTATAACTTTATTTAAAAATAACGCGGCAACGTGTTAAGTCGAACTTTGTTTCGTGCACGCGTGGTACACGACCTCCCTAGGTAAACAACCACTACAGGCGTTCAAATTAGCACGTGGGCTGCCATTTCGTAAAGAAATGAGATCCAGCGTGTACCCGCACGGGTGTGGCTGGGCACGAAGCGTGAGTACATGCACGGTGCACCTATTCTCTAATTGTATACGTACACCACCTACGTGGGGTTGTGTGAGAGAGATACAAACCTAGAGAGATATAGTGTGTGGGTTCTTGAGAGTTTTTTTGTGGGGGCGGTCAATCAAAATATTTAACATATGCAATGTGTGTGAAATAGAGTCCTAGATACAACATATATATAGAGGGGGCGATCCACGAGAAGAGTGGAGGTATCATCCGCTTGAGGTGTCCATAGAATCGAAGAGAGGGATGATGTGTGTGTGTGCGCGCGATCGATAAAGAGTGCCATCGAATTTGTGTGTGCCCACGTCAAAGATATAGAGTGGCTGGTGACGAAGCCATGTACCTACGGTAGGCTCATGGACCTGTCCGAACTGCCCTACCCAAGGACATCTCTAGAAGAAATCACCTTTCAATCGAGTTGGAGGTGTTCCACTCGACAGACTCGAAGACACTCGACCAAGAAGCGATCACTCGACCAAGACCAAACCACTCGACGACCAGGAGACCTAAAGGCACTCCGCATGCTAACGGTCGGTTATTAAGTAGCCTTTATGGTCATCATAGCACTTCATTAAGGGCGTTACCAGTAACGCCCGACCTTAATGTATTTAAACCCTGCATAACTGAGGGCTGGAGGGGTCCGGCAAACTCTATATAAGCCACCCCCCTCCTCAGTGTAAAGGGTTCGCACCCCTGTAAACCATACACGCATAATCCAGTCGACCGCCTCCGGGCTCCGAGACGTAGGGCTATTACTTCCTCTGAGAAGGGCTTGAACTCGTAAACCTCGTGTGCTTACAACTTCTCCATAGCTAAGATCTTGCCTCTCCATACTTAGAACCATGACAGTTGGCGCCCACCTTGGGGCCGGTGTTTTAGCGATTTGTTGGAGGAGTTGCGATCTTTTCCGATCTGAATCATCATGGTTTCCGGCGGATTATTGGTGGAGGGCCGCGAGATCCATCTCGGCGCGCTCACGTTCATCGCCGATGACTCCGCTTGGCTTCATGAGGCTCCGCTCGACGTGGACGCACTCCCTGTCCGCGGGGTGATGCACTTTAGCGCATGCATCCGCAGTGTTCTCTTGCGGCAACCGTCGACCTCCTACCGGTCGGCTCCTATGCTGTCCTCCCTCCCTGTTTCCCGCCGGCACAAGCGCTCCGGTCGGTCAAGACTTCAGCGGTGGGTGAGACACACTGTGGCACGCCAGTCGGCCACCCCTCAAGTCGCGGCGATCGAGCCCGATGAATCCCTCTACGGCCTATTCGATCTGTCGACTGGCTCCGCAGAGACCGCATCCGAGTGCGACAGCAGCGATCCGGCGGCGGAGGTTCTGATGGTCGATGGACCACCCAGTCCTCCCGGTTTTCCTCGCACCGACGGTGGCGCGGGTGGAGGCGACCCATCGCGTCCCCATGAGGAATATCTCCCCGAGCCTCTTACGTCGCTGCAGAGAGAAGAACTTCGTCGCCGGAACATGGATGCACTGCACACTCCCATCATCGGAGAAATCCCCGAGGCTCGTGCCTTGGAGGACGCGCGCCTGGCAAACTTGGCTGAGCGCGCTCGACTGGAGAACCGCCAGCGAGCACTCGACGAGCGTGCGTGGCAACGGGTTCCCGAATCCAGTCGACGTCAGCTCTTTCCGCCCCCGCAGGTATATCGAACTCCGTTTCAGAATTTAGCAGCTGCAGCCCATATAGCAGAGTCGATTCAGCCTTCCAAGTCGGAGGCTGGCAGAGGCTTGCTGCAGATCAGAGTGTTACTCCGGGCAGCAGGAGACCAGAATTCCGCTGTTTCTCAGTCACGGAACAGGATTCACAACAGATCTGTTGCTGCAGACACAGTCCAGTCGGCTCATAGCCCAAGATCACCCCCGAGGCGTGAGGGACGTGGGGACCGGTGTAATCAGTATGGGAACCGTGAGCAATATGACCACCAATTCGATCATGACGATCGACATCGAGTGCCCACCCCTCCCCCAAGGAGCGGGTCATATGCGCCTCGACAGCAGGATGACAGGCGCCCTCGTAGTGTTGGGCGAAGGATTCCGGTCGACTCTAGGGAGCCAGGTTTTGGTGCGAGATCCAATCTCATTCAAGTTTTGATCGACAGGAACAGAGCTCACCGAGAAGGTCATGATAGAGATGCACCTACCAGCAGCAGAGCACATGCTTCGGGGCCAGAGTGCTTTAGTAGAGCCATCAGGGCCGCCGTGATTCCTCCCAACTTCAGGTTGGCGACTGGAGTCAGCAAGTTCACTGGTGAGTCCAAGCCCTATACTTGGCTTGAAGACTACCGAGTGGCCATCCAGATTGGCGGCGGCAATGATGTAGTGGCCATGAAGCACCTGCCTCTCATGTTGGAGGGCTCGGCCAGAGCGTGGCTAAACCAGTTAGCACCCAGCAACATTTACACTTGGGAAGATCTCGCCCGAGTGTTTGTCACCACGTTCGAAGGAACATACAAGCGACCGGCAGGGCTGACGGAACTGCGGTCTTGCGTGCAGAAGCCGAATGAAACTTTGAGGGATTACATCCATAGATGGATCACGTTACATCACACGGTGGAGAATGTGCCTGACCACCAAACAGTCTGTGCCTTCAAAGAAGGTGTCAAGTACAAAGAGCTGAATCTGAAATTCGGTCGGACCGGAGATATGTCTCTGAATCGGATGATGGAGATTGCCACCAAGTACGCTAATGGTGAAGATGAGGATCGACTCAGGGTGGCAAGCTCAAGTCAGTCGCCCAAGAAACCGGAGGAAATTCCAATCGGAAGCAGAAGCAGAAAGCTGAGCCAGCAACTCCTGGGGAAGCCTTGGCTGTAACCCAAGGAAAGTTTAAAGGGAAACCCAAAGGACCTTGGAACCCCAAGAAAGTTAAAGACCAGGACGGAAATGATGTGTTGGATTTGCCATGTCTCGTCCACAACAAGAAAGATGAAGAGGGTAATTTCATTTACCCGAAACATACCACTCGAAAGTGTCGACTCTTGATCCAGCAGTTCCAGGGCAAGCTGCCCAAAGATAAGGAAAAGGAGTCGGACAAAGTTGAGGACAAGGATGATAGCGACGATGGATACCCCCAGGTCAATTCCACCCTACTGATTTTTGCTGATGTTGAAAGCAAAAGTCGACTGAAAGTTATCAACCGAGAGGTGAATATGGTTGCTCCGGCGATACCCAGTTACCTGAAGTGGTCTCAGACTGGCATAACATTTGACAGGTCCGATCACCCAACGCACATCGCCACCCCCGGGAGGCAAGCTTTGGTGGTCGACCCAGTTGTTGAAGGCACTGGACTGACCAAAGTCTTGATGGACGGTGGCAGTGGTTTGAACATACTATATGCTGAGATGTTGAAAGGAATGGGCATTCCGATGTCCAGACTCCATACCAGCAACATGAGTTTCCATGGAGTCATTCCTAGGAAGAAGGCTGCATCACTCGGCCAGATTGCTCTTGATGTGGTTTTCGGTGATTCCAAGAATTACCACAAAGAAAAGTTGACGTTTGAAGTTGTAGACTTCCAGAGTGCCTATCACGCTATTTTGGGCAGGCCGGCTTATGCACACTTCATGGCCCGACCATGCTATGTCTATCTCAAGTTGAAGATGCCTGGCCCCAAAGGTGTGATCACTATTACGGGCAATTGGTAGAAAGCGGAAGAATGTTTTCAGAAAGGTTCAAAGATCGTTGATGCTCAGATGGCGGTGGTAGAGCCGCAGGAATACCAAAGACTGCAGACCCGAGTGATTTGTTGCAAGCCAAGAAGCCCGCTACAGAATCAGCTTTTCAGTCGTCTGGCGAAACGAAGACAGCTCACATCCACCCGACCGATCCCAGTGCTGCTCCAACTCATATCTCAACAACACTCGACTCCAAATAGGAAGAAGCGCTCATCGAGTTCCTGCGTGAGAACTAGGACATTTTCGCATGGAAGCCTTCTGACATGTCGGGTGTTCCCAGGGAGCTAGCTGAGCACCGCCTAAGAGTCGACTCAAAAGTAAAGCCTGTTAAGGAACATCTCCGACGGTCCGCCGTACAGAAGAGAAAGGCTATTGGCGAGGAGGTGGCTCGGCTCTTAGCAGTGGAGTTTATCCGAGAAATCTACCACTCCGAGTGGCTCACCAACGTTGTCATGGTCCCCAAGAAGGACAAGTCACTTCGCATGTGCATTGACTTTAAACATATCAATCCGGCCTGTCCGAAAGATCATTTTCCTCTCCCCCGCATTGATCAGATAGTCGACTCGACTGCGGGATGTGAGTGACTATCTTTTTTAGATGCTTATTCCGGGTACCATCAGATCCATCTGTATGGGCCTGATGAGATTTAAACAGCTTTCATTACTCCATTCGGGTGCTTCTGTTATGTTACCATGCCGTTCGGCCTCAAGAATGCTGGAGCCACATTCATGAGGATGATTCAGAAGTGTTTGCTCACTCAAATCAGTCGGAATGTGGAAGCATACATGGATGACATTGTGGTCAAGTCACGGAAAGGTTTCGACCTGCTGGCTGACCTTGCTGAAACCTTTGCCAACCTCAGGAGGTACGATATCAAGCTTAATCCATCAAAGTGCACATTCGGGGTTCCTGGCGGAAAATTACTCGGTTTTCTCGTTTTCGAACGGGGAATCGACGCCAATCCAGAAAAAGTTGGTACTATACTCCGAATGAAAAGTCATGTGCGAGTGCACGATGTCCAGAAGCTTATTGGTTGCTTGGCCGCTTTAAGTCGATTCATATCTTGTCTCGGTGAAAAGGCATTGCCTCTTTACCGATTGATGAAGAAGTCTGACAAGTTCGAGTGGACTCCCGAAGCTGATGCAGCGTTTGCAGAGCTCAAAGCTCTGCTCTCCACCCAGCCGGTGCTTGCTGCCCCAATCAGCAAGGAGCCTTTGCTGCTTTACATCACAGCCATGGGACAAGTCATCAGTATGGTACATACGGTCGAGCGGGAAGAAGAAGGAAAAGCCTTCAAAGTTCAGCGCCTAGTATATTATATTTCTAAAGTTTTGACCCCGTCGAAGCAAAGATATCCTCATTATCAGAAGCTTGTATATGGGATTTATATGACCACAAAGAAACTTGCTCACTACTTCTCTGATCATTCCATTATAGTCGTCAGCGAAGCTCCGTTATTAGAGATCCTGCATAACAGAGATGCAAGTGGTCGAGTGGCAAAATGGGCGATTGAACTCCTTCCTCTAGATATCAAGTTCGAGGCAAAGAAAGCTATCAAGTCTCAGGCAATAGCAGATTTCGTCGCCGAGTGGATTGAACAGCAACTGCCGACTCAGATTCACTTGGAGCATTGGACCATGTTCTTCGACGGCTCCAAAATGCTGAATGGTTCCGGTGCCGGGGTAGTGTTGGTCTCCCCCCGAGGAGATAAGCTCAGATATGTTATCCAAGTCCACTTTGATTCCTCCAATAAGGAGGCGGAATATGAAGCACTTTTGTATGGGTTGCGCATGGCCATTTCACTTGGCGTCCGACGCCTCATGGTCTATGGTGACTCAGCTTTGGTGGTTAATCAGGTGATGAAGGAATGGGACATCAGAAGTCCAGCCATGACTGGTTATTGCAATGCAGTAAGAAAGCTGGAGAAGAAATTCGAGGGGTTAGAGCTTCATCACATACCCCAACTGAAAAATCAAGCAGCTAATGATTTGGCAAAAATAGGTTCCAAAAGAGAAGCCATTCCCAGTAATGTGTTTCTGGAACACATCCACACACCATCAGTTCAGGAGGATCCCTTCACTGAAGAGGCCCCGCAGCCAAAAAAGTGCCACGGATCCGACTGAAGTTGAAGTTCTAGTTGTGGTCGACCTGATCATGGAAGTCTTGGTCATCACTCTTGACTGGACAGTACCTTACATTGCGTATATCCTAAGGAAAGAACTCCCAGAGGACGAAGAAGATGCTCGACAGATCGTCCGTCGATCCAAGGCCTTCACAGTCATAAAGGGGCAGTTGTATAGGTAAAGTCCGACTGGAGTCAGTCAGAAGTGTATAACACCAGAAGAAGGTCAGATGATCCTTGATGATATCCACTCGGGGACCTATGGTCATCATGCATCCTCTCGGACCATTGTGGCTAAAGCATACTGAGCGGGATTTCACTGGCCAAGGGCCAATGAAATGGCAAAAGAGATAGTCGACAAATGTGAAGGATGTCAGTATTACTCCAATATGTCGCACAAGCCCGCGTCAGCTCTGAAAACCATTCCAGTCGTCTGGCCCTTCGCTGTTTGGGGGCTGGACATGGTTGGACCACTGAAAACGGGCAGGAGCGGCTTCACTCATGTGCTAGTAGCAGTCGACAAGTTCACCAACTGGATTGAAGCTAAGCCTATCAAGAATCTTGATGCTTGCACTGCTATCAGTTTCATGAGAGAGTTGATATTCAGATATGGAGTTCCGCAAGCATCATCGCTGCCAATGGGTCAAACTTCGATTCCGACAAATTCAGGGCCTTTTGCGCCTCTTAGGGCACACGAGTCGACTATGCTTCGGTCGCTCACCCTCAGTCGAATGGACAGGTGGAAAGAGCAAATGGCCTAATTCTCAAAGGACTGAAACCTCGATTGATGTGCGATCTCAAGCACGCAGCAGGTGCATGGGTCGACAAGCTTCCATCAGTTCTTTGGGGATTGAGGATGACCCCGAGCCGATCGACCGGAAGAACCCCTTTCTTTCTGGTCTACAGAGCCGAAGCAGTCTTGCCGAGTGACATGCTTCACAACGCCCCTCGAGTCGAGCTCTACTCTGAAGAAGAAGCAGAACTAGCCCGGCAGGACGCAGTCGTCCTCCTGGAAGAAGAAAGAGAAATGGCCACGATACGATTGACCATCTATCAGTAAGACTTGCGTCGATTCCATGCCAGAAATGTGAAGAGTCGAGCCTTCCAAGAAGGAGACTTAGTCCTCCGCGTGGATGAGCAAAAACCACACAAACTCGCTCCTACTTGGGAAGGCCCCTTCATAGTCACCCGAGTCCTCCACAATGGAGCGTACAACCTCTACAATGCCGATCGCCAGATTGATGAGCCACGAGCCTGGAATGCGGAGCTACTCCGCCCCTTTTATACTTGAATTCTCACTCAGATGAGATGTAATAAGAAACAAATTCCTGTAGTTTATTTATCAAAGACAAGAGCGTTATAATTTTCTCAGCGATTGTTATTGTTTTTGTTCGCGTATGAAATCCCCCAGTGGGTGGCTTAGCTGCGAATCCGCTTCGCCTAAGTTTGTAAAAATAATTTCCTACCGAGTGGTGAGCCATCCTCCCACTCGGGGGCTTAGCTGCGAACCCGTTTCGCCTAAGTATTTAAAAATCCTACCGAGTGGAGAGCAATCCTCCCACTCGGAGGCTTAGCTGCAGTCCAGTACTCGCCTAAGTCATCCCGCTTGGAGACTTAGCTGCAGTCTGGCACTCGCCTAAGTTTGAAAAAATCCTACCGAGTGGAGAGCAATCCTCCCACTTGGAGGCTTAGCTTCAGTCCAGTACTCGCCTAAGTCTTCTCACTCGGAGACATAGCTGTAGTCCGGCACTCGCCTAAGTTTGAAAAAATCCTACCGAGTGGAGAGCAATCCTCCCACTCGGGGGCTTAGCTGCTGTGCAGTGCTCGCCTAACTTTTCTCACTCAAAGACTTAGCTGCAGTCCGGTACTCGCCTAAGTATCTGAAAATCCTACCGAGTGGTGAGCAAACCTCCCACTCGGGGGCTTAGCTGCAGTCCAGTGCTCGCCTAAGTATGAAACACATCTCAATCCTCAAGGACGACGAGGTGCAGGTCGACTGCCACCTTCTCCTGGGGAGCTTCGCCACAAATACAATGTGCGCTCCATCCCGCACTGCAGTAACGAGGCGCAGGTCGACTGCCACCTTCTCCTTGGGAGCTTCGCCACAAATACAATGTGCGCTCCATCCCGCTCTGCAGTAACGAGGTGCGAGTCGACTACCACCTTCTCCTCGGGAGCTTCGCGACAAATACAATGTGCGCTCCATCCCGCTCTGCAGTAACGAGGTGCGGGTCGACTGCCACCTTCTCCTGGGGAGCTTCGCCACAAATACAATGTGCGCTCCGTCCCGCTCTGCAGTAACAAGGTGCGGGTCGACTGCCACCTTCTCTTGAGGAGCCTCATCACAAATACGACGGGCACTCCATCGCCGACCCGCAAGGGCAACAAGGCGCGGGTCGACTGCTTCCTTCTCCTTTGGAGCTGCGCTACAAATACAAAAGTTGTCTCGAATAAAGAACGGGTTCACTCAGCAGGGGATTCATGGAGATATTCAACAATAAACCAAGTTCTGATAAAATCCTAAAGGTTCCGGACCACGGATCGAAGTGCTCAGGCATTCAGCCCGAAAGATTTTAATGGTTACAAAGACCACTCGACATTCCGAGGCAAATTTAAGGCGAGGGATAAAAGTTTGTTCACTCCGCGGGAGGAGGACTAGCAGGCTCGATGAACTCGTCTAAGTCGACGCCGTTGGCGATCCGAGTGGCTGCAGCGATGAAGGTCTCCATAAAAGATCAGAAGTCATGCTTCTGGTTGTTGGCGACCTTGATTGCTGCCAGCTTATCTTGTCGCACCTCCTTGCAATGTACACAAACCAAAGACAGAGCCACATCAGCGCCGCACCGGGCAGAAGACTTCTTCCACTCCTGCACTCGGTCAGGGATTTCGTTAAGTCGAGTCATCAGGGACTCAAGATCATTTTGGAGCATGGCTTCTGGCCAAAGTGCCCGGTTGATCCGTGACATGGTGACCTTCAGTCAAGCCAAGTAGTCCATGACACCGTCGATGCGGGATTCCAGTCGGAGCAGATTCATGGCAGTTTCATCTTTCACGGGAGAATTGATTGGATCCAAACCTGGTTCGATCCGCCCAGTCTCCTCCTCAAAGTTCTGGCAAAACTTTGCATTCACGATCCAAGAATAATTCAATTTTCATACGCTGAGTCGACACAAACAAAAATCAGTCGGAACAAAATGTGCACCTTCAAGCTTGATGAACAACTTCTTGGCAAGGCTCCTGAGATAGATCTCCAGATCGTCCCTCCTGCGAGTGATGCCTTCCATCTTCTCGCCCAGGTTGAGGTTCTCCTTCTTCCAGCGCGAGCACTCCTTGTTGGCTTCGTTCAGAGCAGATTTCAGCTTGGTATTCTCTTCATCCAACCGGCCGACTGGAGCAAGTTTCTGTTCAGCCAAGGCGGTTCTATCGTCAGCTTCCTTCCGAGCAGCAGCCAAATCCTGATCCTTCTTCGCCAGAGCTTCTCTCGGTTTTTCTGCAAAGAAACGATGATTGATTCAGAAATAGCAGAAGGGTACTCAAGCCTAAGACAGACTAGTCGACAAACTTGTCTTACTAGTGGCGCCGTCCTTGACCTTTTGCAGCTCTGTCTTGGCTAGCTCCAAGTCAAGGTTCAGTTGAATCTGCTGTTTCTCCAAGTCAGCAAAGCGAGCTCCAAGATCACAAGATTTCTAAAATCAAAGGGGAGAATTATTTTACAGTGAAAATCGAAAAGACAATAAGTACTAAGACTACGGTCGACTGCCCGCAGTCCACCATAGTCTTGGGGACTACACCCAGTGGGTGCACTTTGCGTGCCCCCACCGGTTCTGATCCCACTCGACCGGCCCACCGGAGTCAAGTGCAGGGAGTAAAAAAAGTAGAACTCAGACCACAGTCGACTGCCAGCAGTCGACCGTGGTCTCAGGGACTACACCCAGTGCGTGCACTTGGCGTTCCCCCACCGGTTCTCATCCCACTCGAACAGATCGAGTGGAAGAGACAAAATACCATTTTGGTTTACACTTGACAAAATGTAAAGACTACAGTCGACTGCCAGCAGTCCACCATAGTCTCGGGGACTACACCCACTAGGTGCACTTGGCGTGCCCCCGCCGGTTTTGATCCCACTCGACCAGATCGAGTGGAAGAGACAAACTACCAGCTCGGTTTACACTCGACATACAGTCGACTGCCAGCAGCCCACCATAGTCTCGGGGACTACACCCAGTGGGTGCACTCAGCGTGCCCCCACTAGTTCAAAAATTCACTCGACGCACCCAGTGGGTGTACAAATGCAAAGATTTTCGGAAAGGGTCTTTAGATAGCATATCCTAACAGAACAAGCAGCGACCAACTAAGCTGGACGTTGCTCTGGAGAGCCGAGCTAGCATCGTAGGCAGCTTGGCTGGCGTCCCGCACCGTCTTCATCTTCTCCATCATAATGCCCGCCTGGCGTATAGCTTCCCTGGCAGCATTCACCTCGTCCTCTGGGACATGATGGGTCGCAAAAACTGAAGGCGGGTCGGTAGGGGCCTGAGCAGTTGACAAGGAAGGCAAGGCACTCGACAATGGCACGGCGAAGGTAACAGAACCCCGATTGGCATCGCCAGCGTCCTGAACGACTGGCTCCACCCTCGGCGTCGATTGTGGCACCTCGCTCGCAGGAGCATGCCTATTTCTCCTCGCCAAAGGCCTCTCGGGCTCTTCATCATCGTCATTAGGGAGGTCAATAATGTTAGGGGCTGTTCAAAGTTTAGTCGACAAAATTACATCACCCAATGGTACACATTGCAGTTGAATCGACGAAAATAAAGACAGTATGGCAGAAACCATACCCAGATTAGAAGTGACCGCATCCTCCATCACCTCATCATCGTCCCTATAAGCTGAGGTCCCGGAAGTAGCAGCGCTGACAGTTCCAAAGTTTGTCCGGTTAAAACAAGAAAGACAAACAGCATAGAGCGTCGAGTAAATATGAAGGGAGACACTCACGGGGAAGCGATGGGGATGTCAATCTTAATCTTCGGCCACGCCTTCCGGAGCTTCGGCTCTGCGACTTTGGGATGCTTTGACACTTTTTCAGTTGGAGTTGGCGAAGAGGTCCGAGGACGCTTCGAAGACTGACCAGCTTGAGCAATCGCCTTTTCACGGGCGCTCGGTCGTTCCTGGTCAAGTTTGGACTGCCTCTCCCTGCGAGAAGGCGACTCGACTTCTTCTTTGTCACTTGGATCATCTCTTTCTTCGTCTCCTCTACCGTCTGACTCCCATTCGCCACTGTCACCGCCGCTCGCTTCTCCTTCCGGGTCCTGCTCTTGCTCTCCGTTCGGCATTGAATACGTTTCAATAATGGCCTGAGCGCGCCCGGGAGCGCCGCACTCGCCGCCAAGGGTTCCTTCGAAGAGCGACCGACGCGGTGAACTTGCTTGGGGAGGAGCTCGCTGACGAAGACGCGCGCCTGGAGGCCGATGGCCTACGTCTGGCTGCAGGGAGGCGCGAGCTAGAGGCCGCCATCACCCTCGCGCACGGTTAGCGTGATCTTGACGATGAAGAGGCGAAGGGGTCGCTGGAGGCCTCTCGAGCGGCCCGATGAGGCCCGAAGAGCTGACCGATGGCGAGAGTCGGCGGAGGAGCGGGCTCGTGAGCTCTTGGCCCGGTGTCGCTCACTTGAGGAGCAAGTGGAGCTACGCGAGCTGGCCCTTGCATCGATGCGGGTGGCCTCCAGCGACCCAACCGAGCTCCATAGGCGCGAAGAAGCGTTGACGCTGGAAGCCGCGGAATGCACTCGTGAGTACGAGCGGCTGGAGACGAGGGAGCGCTTGGTGACGCAGGCGGAGGACGATGTCGCCGCACGCGAGGCTTGTGTCCTGGAGGAGGTCGGTCGTCGGGTGGCGATGGCGTGCCAAGACCTCGAGCGCGAGTTCGAGAGGAGACGGGAGTTGATCCGGGTCGAAGCTAAAGGGAGGACCACAGCCTTGAGGGTCAAGCGGGAGGAGGCGACGCGGCTGGCCGACGCCTCCCGGGCCGCCCTTGAGGTAGCGCAAGGGGAGCTAGCCACCTCCCAGGCCGAGGTGCATCGTCTTCGTCAGCGGGTGGAGGAGGCCGAGGGTGTCGCGCGCCAGAACACCGACGAGATATGTCAGCGGCAGGTCCTGGAGCACGTGCACGGTCCCATGCTCGCCACGCTCCGGGAGAGAGCTAGCGCGGCCTTGGGCAACATCTGTGAGGCGGCTGTCGGCGAGCCGCACATAGCCAACTATGCTGGCAACCTTCAGTTCTTCACTGCCGAGGTGACGTAGCTGGAGGCGCATTCGGCAAGGGCCGATAGGTTGGTGGAAGAGAGGAGCCGCGCGCTTCTCGGGCGCGCCTTCTCCCATGTCTTCAGCCATCTCCTGATCATGGATTCCCGCTTCGATTTTGACGCTGTCATCGCCCCAGTTCCCCAGGCCGTCCGAGGTGACCTGGCGCACTGGGTGGAAGACAACATGGACGCCCTTGTCAGGGCCTTCGCTTCGGACAATGACGACGTGATCGTGGGCGCTGACGAGGGCGGCGCGGCAAGCGACCCTGATGCCGCTGGCAGCAATGCAGACGACGATGGCGAATTCGGCGACCCTAACAAAGGCTCGGGAGGTGCTTCCGGGAACGCATTGGGGGATTGGTCCAACTGAATGTGTATCGCTCCTGTCTTTTTTACCCTGCATGAATAGAACTCAGGCTTTTGACCTGATGGTTGTGAGAGCATTTTGGGAGTGGTAGCCCCTCATGTAGAACCTGTATCAGTAGTTGTCATATAGCATGAGCGCCCGCGCCAGGCGGTTGCAGGGCGTGCCACCCTTGGTGTTCTTTAGTTGGTTCCGTTGGACACGTGAGTGTCGCTGGCGGGGAGCTTCACAAGCGTTGGCCTTCTTCACAGGCTTTGGGCCTTTTACTCGAGCGCAAGAGCTTCACAGGCACTCGCCTTGCTTCACAGCCTCTAGGCCTTTCCTCGAGCGCGAGAGCTTCACAGGCACTCGCCTTGCTTCATAGGCTCTGGGCCTTTCCTCGAGCGCAAGAGCTTCACAGACACTCGCTTTGCTTCACAGGCTCTGGGTCTTTCCTCGAGCAAGAGAGCTTCACAGGCACTGGCATTGCTTCACAGGCTCTGGGCCTTTCCTCGAGCGCGAGAGCTTCACAGGCACTCGCCTTGCTTCACAGGCTCTGGGCCTTTCCTCGAGCGCTAGAGCTTCACAGGCACTCGTCTTGCTTCACAGGCTCTGGGCCTTTCCTCGAGCGCGAGAGCTTCACAGGCACTCGCCTTGCTTCACAGGCTCTGGGCCTTTCCTCGAGCGCGAGAGCTTCACAGGCACTTGCCTTGCTTCACAGGCTCTGGGCCTTTCCTCGAGCGCTTGAGCATCACAGGCACTCGCCTTGCTTCACAGGCTCCGGGCCTTTCCTCGAGCGCGAGAGCTTCACAGGCACTCGCCTTGCTTCACAGGCTCTGGGCCTTTCCTCGAGCGCGAGAGCTTCAGAGGCACTTGCCTTGCTTCACAGGCACTGGGTCTTTCCTCGAGCGCGAGAGCTTCAGAGGCACTCGCCTTGCTTCACAGGCTCTGGGCCTTTCCTTGAGCGCGAGAGCTTCACAGGCACTCGCCTTGCTTCACAGGCTCTGGGCCTTTCCTCGAGCGCGAGAGCTTCACAGGCACTCGCCTTGCTTCATAGGCTCTGGGCCTTTCCTCGAGCGCGAGAGCTTCACGGGCACTCGCCTTGCTTCACAGGATCTGGGCCTTTCCTCGAGCGCGAGAGCTTCACGGGCACTCGCCTTGCTTCACAGGCTCTGGGCCTTTGCTCGACCGTGAGAGCTTCATAGGCACTCTCCTTGCTTCACAGGCTCTGGGACTTTTCCAAACAGGAGAACCTCCGCAGGTACCCAAAAATCCTCTTGAGAGGGAGCAACAGCGGCAGTTTGGGTTGCGCACGAGCCAGGCCTGACCCAACTCGCGAGGGGCTTGCGAGGGGAGGCAGCTGTGTTGAAGCGGCAACCAGAACGCGAGAAATGGCTCGAGCAAGAATAAGCACCCCTTCCCCGAACACACGCAAATCACAAATTCGAATCCAACTTAAATCCAGCGGGGGAAAAGTTACAGCCAAAGGGAAAGGCAATGAAAAGCAGACAAAAGGTCGCGTCCGGCACCTAATCTAGTCTTGGATGTCTTCTCACCAGCGCGAAGCTAAGTGCTGTCCACCTGGCGTGGAAGGGAGCCCCAGGGCCTGAGGCCGGCACCCCTGAGACTCCGGGGCGTGTACACCCCCACTCATTATTACGTGAGAGTGTCACGGGGCGGCGAGCTTCACAAGCGCCGGGCCTTCTTCACAGGTACTGGCCTTGCTTCATATCGCCAGACGAGGGCCCTGCCTTGCGCCACACTCTAGTGCCATCAGCAACGACCGGAACCCAGGACGCCGCCCGATGGGGTAGAGCGGTCACCAGCGGTTCCCCCGACGACCACGGGTCCTCTGCCAGGGGCAGGCCCTGAGACACCTCCCCAGCAGAGGGCCTACCTCCTGAGAACGCCTTGCTCCGAACGCCGCGGTGGTGATGTCGGATCTCGGCCCCTCTCCTGCAGCCCCCTGCGCCCTCCTCCCGAGGGGTAGGAGACTGTGGGAGCGGGGCAGCTGCTTGCCGCGGTGACCTCCACCTCCTGCGACCCATGGTTAGCGTATACCTGCTCCTGAAGAGTTAGCGGCGCCTGATAATCGTTGCCTCCAGCGTGGCCAGCGGGTCCGTCCCGGGGCTCCTGGAAAGGCTCAGCTTCCATTGCCTCGTCCCCCCAGCTTGGGCCGAGGAGCGAGCCTTGTCCGTTCTCGTGAGGGTGTCCTTGGTCCATCATGAGGGGCACGTATTCCTCCGTCGCCGTCATCCCGAGTGCCATGCTGTGATGCCCCACATGCCACGTGGTCCCACCTACCATGCATACTGCAGGGTGGCAATGCGGCCGCCCACCGGGGCCGCGAGTCGCGTTGAGTCCTTCTTCTTCGCGGGCCGGGGGCGGGGGCAGCGCCACCGCCGGTCCGGTGCTGACAACTTCGCTGGCGTCGGAGTAGCCTTGGAGCCCGCGGGCGCGCGCGGAGCCCCCGCGCGGGTCGCCTTGGGCTTGAGATGGGAGCTGGGTTGAGAAGGGGTGAGCCCCCGAGGCGGCGAAGCCCAGGAGCTCTGCCACTCGCTCCAGCAGCACGTCGTGGCCGCTCTCCAGGAGTCTACACCGCAGTAGTTCTCGGGCCACCGTGAGCGCGGCCCTCGAGTTCGCCTGCTCCCGGCGGGTGTACGGTGCCGTGGTCGCGGCGTGATTGGAGGCCCTTGCTGCCGACCGTGCCTGCCGTGGCGTAAGAGTTGCCGAAGTCTGTCTGCGTCGCCCGTGGCACACAGTGCCCTGCGGACCGCGAGCTTCCTGGGGCACGGGGTCGCCCGAGGCGAGAGGTTCCGCGCGGTCCGGCCACGCGGCCCATGGGTTTGGATTGCCCTCATGGTCGCCGGGCATGGTGATGACGACGTGACGGGGCACGGAGCGGTGGAAGAGGAATTCCGGCGCACCCCTACCTGGCGCGCCAAATGTCGGATTTCGGGTTCCGGTAGACCCTTAAGGTTCGAACACTGGGGTGCGTGCGGAGATTACGCCTTCTAACTTCCCGCCTCGCAAAGATCTAAACTACTAAAAGAACTGCACGAGGGACACAAGATTTATACTGGTTCGGGCCACCATTGTGGTGTAATACCCTACTCCAGTGTGTGGTTGGTGGATTGCCTCCTGGGGCTGATGATGATGAACAATACAAGGGAGAACAGCCTCGCGAGGGTCTGTTCTTGGCTGTGGCGATGAACTGCTAGGAGGAGTTTAGTTACCCTTCTCTCTCTCTCACTCACCCTCTCTACTTCCTACCGTATGAACTAACAGAACCCCACCGAACCGACCCCCTTTGCTATGTGGGTGGCCGGTCCTATTTATAGAGGCCCCACAATGGCGGGCTAATTTGAATGGGGACAGCAAGTATCAACTATCCTGACAAAAGCAGTCTTCGCCTGCGCAAAGCTCTGGTGATGACGCCGTCTTGGGCTCCACGGTGACCTTCGTCTCGTAGTCCTCCTGGTCTTGGTCTCGTTGCACCGAAATGGCAACCTTTGCCTGATGCCTCGGTACTCCGCGGTTGTGCTTGCCCCGTTTGCACCAAATAGGAAAGAAGGACGCTGCGCTCGCTGGCACCCGCCTGGCGCCCTGAGTCGTCATGGCTTGCGTCACGGGCACCTCGCGAGGTACCCTGCCTTGATCTCTCCGCCTCCTCATGATCCAGCCTGACGAGGCCGTGCCTGAGGAAGCTCCGTGTCGTCCGCCTCGCGAGGCTTGGCCCCTCGCGAGGGTCTTGAGCCTTGTGTTGATGAGGATGGGCCATGTTGGGCCTCCTTTGAGCTACACTGCAGGCCGCAGGCAGGCAAGTCTGGGGACCCCCGTTCCCAGAACGCCGACAGTCGCCTTCCCCTTCGACCTCACCGTCGCCTTCTTCGCCCGCTCTAGAGCTACCGTCTTCTCCTTTCCCATCGTCGCCGGCGAAACGCGTACGGAGCGGTGGCGCTGGGGCGAGAGCGAGCGCGGCGAGGGAGCGTGAAGAGGAGAAGAGATAATGAGGAGGCACAGTTCAAAGAGTCCCCGGTCCGACGCCTTATATGAGGCCGCTTCCGAGTGGCTGACTGGTAGGCCCGGGCGGCCCCGTCAAATCACGTAATGATCGCGCGCGTGATAGATGGCGAAAAAGGTGGAGTGGGGATCGAGGCGGCTCCGCTCTATCCCATCCGATTACTGCGGCTTCCCCCATCCCGCGCGCTTCCCAAAATTCGGATCCCGCGAAATCTGCGGGCAGCAGAACAACTTGCCAGACCGGAGATCTCCTCCGCACCGTCACTCGGAACCTTTCAAGTAAAGAAACTCACTCGACAAAAGCTAAGAATGGATCAAGGCGACTAAAAAGGAAGTTGCTGTCATCACTTAGGATTCATTGACCCGAAACCAGATATACTCATGGAATGAAAAATGAGTCGGGGGAAATTCTCAACTCCTTCCCCACTCAAACCTCGATCCATTCGGGGGCTAATGACGAAGCTATGTACCTAGGGTAGGGTCATGGACCTGTCCGAACTGCCCTACCCAAGGACATCTCTAGAAGAAATCACCTTTCAATCGACTTGGAGGTGTTCCACTCGACAGACTCGAAGACACTCGACCAAGAAGCGATCACTCGACCAAGACCAAACCACTCGACGACCAGGAGACCTAAAGGCACTCCGCATGCTAATGGTCGGTTATTAAGTAGCCTTTATGGTCATCATAGCACTTTATTAAGGGCATTACCAGTAACGCCCGACCTTAATGTATTTAAACCCTGCATAACTGAGGGCCAGAGGGGTCCGGCAAACTCTATATAAGCCACCCCCTCCTCACTGTAAAGGGTTCGCACCCCTGTAAACCATACACGCATAATCCAATCGACCGCCTTCGGGCTCCGAGACGTAGGGCTATTACTTCCTCTGCGAAGGGCCTAAACTCGTAAACCTCGTGTGCTTACAACTTCTCCATAGCTAAGATCTTGCCTCTCCATACTTACCCCCCTACATTACTGTCAGACTTAGAACCACGACAGCTGGCCTATTGGAATGTGAGATGGGACATTTGCAGTTTGTCTCTGTGGCATGGATACCTACCTATAGCGCTCGACTATCGGTGTGTGGTGGGGAAAGAGGAAGGCCCAATTAACTGTAGAGGTACAATGGCTGGTATATGTGTGGAGGAGGAGAGGGGCCTACCTCATGTATTACGGAGATCGATCTGCCTCATGTATTAAGGGAGATTGATCGGCATCCATTCATATGTGTAGGAGATGAATAAGGTTGGGAGACAGAAAGAGCTAGATTGTTGGAGGGGGTGGTAGTGGAGTTGCTTCTAACAAATGGTGGGATAGGCTTGCTAGACAAATGGAGGGCACGCCCACAATATCAATAAGAGAGGACATGTTTGCTTGTTGTCTATGCACGTGCGTGTGTGAGAGACGGGTCAGGAGGCATGCATGAATGATGAGGGGGGACGTTGTGGTTGTGGTAAGCAGATGTAACTACATAGGAAGATCAACCGCCGTTTGCAAGATAAAGGAGAGACATAACTTGTGAGGTACGTCGATCGATGGGGGGGGGGTAGTTAAAGTCGATCTAGGTATATGTTGGGAGATCGATCGGTATACATGTATGTGTGTGTTAGAAGCAAATGAGGCATGAGCAGAAGGATAGAGAGAGAGGGATGCATGTAGGAGGTGGTACGAGAGGCATACTATATCGAGTGGGAGGAGTGTGCGAGTACGAGAACGATGAAAAGAGTGGTGGGAGTGAGGCATGGATGGTGACAAGAGAAGAGGGGAAGCTTGTGTTTGTGCTAGGCACACCTGGCTAAAGAAGCATATCGATCGATGTGTGTCGTAAAGAAGGAGCTGGGGGCCTACACACACCGTGGGTGAACGACCTAAAGTGAAAAGACGAATTTGCGCGATGGAGCTAGAGAATGTTGAGGGAGGGTGAGAGGGATGCAGGTGTGTGCATGCACAAGAGAAAGTTACCGCTAGCTACAAAGATACGAGGGTTGTGTGGGTGTAAAAGACGAATAGAGATCATATATACTTCATTATAAAAAGTGAATTTGGACATTTGAAGAATTTATCATAGTGTTTCGAACCGACAGATGTGTGAATATATATAATTGTGATACACATGGTGTGGTTATGAACATGGTATACTACATTTAATATATTTTATCTCTATTCTTATAAAAAATGGAGTTGTTGATGATGGTGTGTCTGCCATCCTGCATTATAGGCCGTCTGATTTATATCTGGCAGATAGCAAGAAAACTATGATGGTTGAAGTTGGCAACAATCATGATTGTAGATTCTTATTGAAATAGAGAAACGAATTCAAATTTAGTTCGAATTGCAGCGGTAGTTTAAACATTTGGAATGCACTAAAATGTTGGTATGAGTAGGTTACATGCATTATACAGCAAGAGAAAAAATTTAATCGGACATAACATGGATTCATACTCCCTCCTTCCATCTATATAGGGCGTAATGAGATTTTTAAGACCGCCTTTGACTATTGACAAGATTAATAGTACATGGCACGAACAATCTGAAAATTATATCATTGAAAGAACCTTTCATAGACGAATTTAACGGTGTGCTTTGTGTAAGTTGCATGTCATATATCATTGCTCTAATATTTGGTCAAAGTTAGCATCGAAAAACGCACTAGGCCCTATATAGATGGAAGGAGGGAGTACTCCCTCCTTTCCGGTTTATATGGCTTATCTCAAAATTTTAGTTTGTCCATTTTATAAGGCTCAATTTGGTTGTTTCCCATCACATGTTCAGTCTTCAAGGTGCATTAAATCATTGCATGCAAGTATTAAGAGAAAACTGACCAATGCATGCACTTTATGCATGGATGCATTGCAATTAATGCATTCGTAAACATAATTTTTTCAAGAAAACAAGAGCATTAATTGGGTGCTTTTGCATACTACAAAAAATATTCCACCACTCATCATCTACCTTGGTTGGTGAGATTTTTTAATTGAGCCTTATAAACTGGAAAGGAGGGAGTAGCTTTGAATAACATTTGTATAGTAAAACGGGGCAAGACTCTCTCGTTTGTGTGGTGTGAATAGTTTTATTTTTTTCGTTTTCTTTTTGGTTGAGGGAAGTGCGAACTGATTTAGTACGTACAAGTACAATATTACTACACGTTAGGCTTGTCCCTAAAATTCAACCCGCATCTTGTTATATCCCGAAAATTCAGATGTCATGCTACCAAAACTGGCGCCTTCACAACCCGCGCCTTCCTATCCCGAAATTACAACGTGCGCAAAAACTCCCTCCAGCTGCCAAATCCAAACACGCGAAATCCCCCTTCTAACCCTGAGCCGAAAGGGCCGCTAGTTCAAATCGGTGGGGGGTACTTTTGTAACACACCCTACATTTTGGACAAGCACGTTCCTAAGTCATGCTTCACCCCCTCCCATCGCCCCCTTTTCGCCATCCGAGATCCCAGGCCGCCATAACCTCTCTGCTCCAGCCGCGAAACCCCACCCTCCTCTGTCTGCCATGTCACCGCTGCCCAGCTAGAGCCTCTTCCCCGACGACATCATCCACCGCAACAACTCGACGTCCCTCGTCCACCTCCCCGGATGAGGATCCGTCATCCATCTCGCTGTCCTGCCGGTTCAGCCGCCCCGTCCTCCACCTCCAAGGAGCTGCTCTGATGATCGCCTCGTCTATCGCGGCTGCTCCATCCCCACAGCATCGCCTAAACCTGCTCCACCGGAACCGCAGCATCCTCACCGACTCCTCGGACGAAGCCGAGGCCTACTCGACGCCACCAAAGAGGTTGTACAGTCATCGCATCGCACCTTCTCCTTCACTCAACCTCCCGGCGCCGACGGTGCTCCATCCCGCACCCCCATGGAGCAGCTACCTTGAAGCCGGCCCGCGGGCGACATCTCCACGACGGCTCTCCCCCAGTGCGAGGCCCCTTCGAGGCGGCATCCATACCAATCAGATCTGATGCTGCTGCTCCGGCTCTCGCTCGATCGCTCGCTCGCCCAGCTATTGCTGCTGCTCTCCCCCTCGCTCGTGCTGCTGCTCTACTCCGATTAAGCCACCCACAGTCGATTTTTGGGTCAGTCAATTTTCAGGGGTTGGGGAGGCTCGCTGGAGTTAAGGAAGAACTACCCGCAGCGGGGATGGGAGCTCGCCGGAGAGGTACCCCACTATCTATCTTAGGATTCAGGGCGGGGGGCAGGGGGTAGAGGGCTGGCCGGGGCAGCGGTGGCGAGTTGTTTCATGGCGGCGAGGCGGCGCTAGGGCCGGCGGTTCGACCGGTGGTGGCTGGCGGCTCAGGGGGGTGCAGGTTGAAGATGAACTGTAGGCCCTCCCTAAACTACATGCTAAGTGCCTCTCTGCTACCATTGCATTCAGTTTCGACAGTAGCATTCAGATTCCATAGTAAATTTCAGTTTCGACAGTTAAGTTCAGATTCAACAGTTTTTACCTCATCTGTTGTAGTAAGGTGGTTTCTAGTGATGTTAATTTTACATCCATTTTACATCATCTATTGGAGATGCTATTAGAATCCCACTTGAGATTGACGATGCTTGTCTTGTGCTGCTTCAGCCTTGACCTCTTACGGCTCACCGGAGCTGCTCCAACGACAGAACGATCCATCACAACAGAGCGGTGCCCTGGATGCCGTCTATAGATTCCTCACATCTTCCTCCACACCTTCGACAGCCACCTCTGCCTCAACTGCTTCAGCGACCAACCCAATGATGCTGAGGTCGACACGGCTATGACAAAGACGTTGTACACTTGTTGCATCACTTATTACTATACATTCACGTCGATCCATTAGGGCTATTTTGGTTCAACGAACAAACATCAATCCACTGGTTGTTACCATCACTCTAAATTTCTGCATGCTCTCCTTACATAATCTCACCATATTTTTTCCGTATGCATGTCAGATATTGTACACAGTCATGCTGAACATGTAGAGAAAAAGAGAAGAGTTTTGCGCGGCAATACAATGTCATGCAGATATCGCTCCATGGTGGGTTCAATGGCAAACCCTCCCCACCCCTCTCCAAATTGTAATCCATAGGAAGATATCTGTTCTGAGGTGGATTCGGACGCCGCCGACAACTCCTATTTACCCGCCAAGGTGTTTGCTCTACCTTGGCATGATGATGTTAGTCATATCATGCATATGTTGCCTTGCAGTGCCTACTTTTGACATCATATATGTCATCTGCTTAGTTTAGACATGTTCTATAATGCCGCATATGTTGCTTATGTCATATATGGGAATTATGCAGTCTCATGTCTTTTAGCCAGCCATAATATATGTGAAATGTGCAATGACATCCTGTTTAACCAGGCATCATATATTTGAATGATATCTTGCCCATCCTTTTCTTCATTACATTTCCATTTGTCGACAATGTTTGTACATTAAACTACTCTTCTTTTGAATCGGCCATTTGGGTGGGAGATGGAAAAATCTGGAGTGAAAACAAGGCCTTCACAGCAGACAGTGCTACCTATTGAAGCAGATCTCTTATTGGGTCCCGATAGCTCCTCAGAGATGGATTCAGAGTCAGATGACCAGTCCTATTCCCCCACTGAGGTGTATGCTCTAACTTGGCACGGTTATACTGCTCATATCATGCATACGGTGTCTTGCATTGCATAGTTTAGACATCATATACACAATATTCAACACCATGTTCTTAGTTCAGATATCATATCAAATGCTCTCTGTTTAGCATATAAATCACATATGTGAATTAAATGATGCGATCCTTATTACCTAGATAACATGTAGGTTAATTATGTCATGCGATCTTGTTTAGTTCTTCATCATATCTTTGAATTATGTTATGCTATGCTATCCAGTTTAGATAGACATCATATATGTGAAATTATGTCATGCTATCCGTTTTAGTTAAACAATATACAGGTCAACTATTTCATGCCTTCTTTTTTCCACACTATCTATTGCATCTGTCCCTCATGCAATGTCTGTACATTCAATTATGTTTCATGTTTATCAGCCATTTGAATTGGAGCGGGTGATGCCAGTATCTTGCGGACTAAAAACACGGTCTTCAAATAAAACAGTGCTACCTCTTGGTGGAGATAGCGCCCTGGTTGTACATGCACAAGAACCAGCCCTACCACACATAACCCAAACTCTCGCAGATTGTACCCCTACTACGATGGACATAGAACTAGCTTCACCCAATCTAACCCCAACCCCAGCCGATAGTAACCCAGTTCCTGTTGATATAGCACCATCTCCACCACAGAGCTCCCAAACAAGAGCAGTTAGTAAGGCAGCTCTAGTGCCCAAAGGGCCAGTACTATCACGGCGAACCCCAACTCTACCAGTTAGTACGCCTATTCCTGTGGAGGAAGCACAACCAGCTAGTCGTAGTTTAGCATCTATCGCATTTGATGTTGTTAAATCGTATGTGCGTATCTTCCCATCTTGGAAATATTATACTGAAGATGAAGGAAAATGCCACTTGCAGGTGTTTGTCTAGGAGTTATGTGTAAGTAATGTTATTCATGGCAATTACTTTGCTTCCTCCCATACATCCTACCTCCATGATGGTTATAATACAGCAAATTTTTCCCATTTTTCTCTATTGAGAAGGACCAATTTGGAAACTTAGGATGAGGTAACCTATGCTAATACCTCTGCTATCTTCAAGAATGCTTGGTGGCAGTATCGGAATTACCTGAAGAAAACGTACTTCACCGGCAAAGAATCTCATCAAATTCCCTTACGTTCTCCTGAGACACATTTACTGGACGATGACTGGGAACGCCTTGTTCTGTACTGGTCCCGAACCAAGAATGTGGTAAGGTCTATGAGCTCATTTTCTATTTTTAAGTATTATATTCTTGCGTCTTACTATACTCTGTTCATGTAGAACAAGTGCCTAAACCTGAAGAACAACTGTTCTAATTTAAGATTCCATTGCTACCATAGGACATAGATATATGTTTGTTTGATGCTTTTATTATGTACTAGTACTTGGCAATAGAAGACTTGGTAGTTTAATCCTGTCCACCTTACTAATGAACTGGTTCACCGAAATGAGTTTCATATACTAGTACATGCTAAACTTGTTATGCGTCTGCTTGTTTTTTCTTTTAGAATGCTGACAGAATATTGGGGAAGAGTGGCTTATTAAGCAACGGTAAAGAAAGTAATGCAGATAAGGCTCAGGATAGTGACACATCCTGTCTTGGTTTAGTGTTGGAGTTACTGGCCACTACTGCTTGCACAAACTATTCAAACCCACTGTCTGAATCAGTTCGGTTTCTTGAGTCTCAACTACAAGCTGAAAGACATCGATCAGCTGTGCTGCGAGAAGAAGAGGAAGGACTGTGGAAGTCCCTAGAGCATTCAGATGCATACTTTTTTGTGCAACAGCAAGCGTTGGAGGATTTTAGCGCCAAACAGGACAAAGCTAATCAGCTTGCTAAGTTTATTGCCAGCATGGTGGATACCCAGGATAATGTTTCTTGAGCTCTTCTGAAGTTGTTTTAGTTATGCTCTTGTTTTGCTGCCGCGTTTATTTCCACTGGTGGCCAATTTTGTCGGCCAGTGTATATGATATGCTGCTTTGTTCCCTATATTTGCACTAGTGGCGAACTTTGATGCCCAGTGGATGTAATATGTGTAATAGCCGTGATAGCCTAGCGTTAGTTGCTTGCTTATTTATTTCCTTGTTGTCTTGTTTATTTGTTTGCTTGTAGTCATTGCAGTTCTTTTTCCGCGGTTAACTAGTGGCTACAATAACCTATTTTTTAAAACTAGGCCACAATAACCATGGGCTAATATTTACTGTAGTGACACTAGGCTGCCTACGGGTCGTAGAAATAGTGGGCCTTCTACGGGCCGTAGAAACAGTAGGCCTTCTATGGGCCGTAGAAACAATGGGCCTTCTATGGGCCGTATCATCAATGGGCCTTATATGGGCCGTATGATCAATTGGCCAAACATGGGCCAATAACAGGCCGCATTATGGCCGTAAACGGGCTAGAGTTGGAATCGTCCGTTCATGGGCCGACCGTAACGGGCCATTGTTAATAGGCCATATTTGATGACGTTATGAAAACAGCCCAACATATTAACGGACCACAAACGGGCCGACTATAACCACGGGTTGAATTTGGCCCACAAGCAGAAAATGACAGTAACGGGCCGTAAGTATACGAATGCTGGAAATGAGCCCAAGAATAAATGGGCTCTGAGAAGGCTGAAAGATAACATGGGCTGGAAACGGCCCAATGGAATGACGGGCCGTTAATGGTTATAAAGTGATACACTGTTCATTACGGGCCAGTATCACCACGGGCCGTTAATGGGTGTAAAGTGATACACTGTTCATTACGGGCCAGTTTCACCACGGGCCGTTAATAGGCCAAGAGTTACATAGGGCCTCATATGGGCCGAAAGACGTCATGGGCCATACATGGGCCAGAAGTGAAAACGGGCTGGAATCATATTGGATGGCCCAGATGACGCTATTGGGCCTAATTCGGATAGGGCGTAACAGGCCTTGGGTTAGCGGGCTGTAAATGGGCTATATGCGAACAGGCCGTTAATAGGCTTTCCATGGGCCACCTTTTGACCAAGTCAAACGGGCAGACCTTTTCACAGGAAAGGGCCTCTATTGGGCCGTGCCACGTGTCGACGTATCATAGGCGCCTATCTGACCCGTTGACGAGCTGACACGTGTTTTGTTCGGCCAATAAGAATTTTACACGTGGAAATTTCCCGTTGGTCGTGGCTGTTAACAGGTTATCGAATCCAAAACCCGACCCGATAGCTTAACGGCATTCCGTGATGGTGGATGCCACGTGTCGGTCACCCTTGACGAAAGCACTTCTGTGACGCGCGATTTATCGTCATGGAAGTGGACACTTCCGTGATGATAATTTTGGTAATGTCTTGGAACACTTCTGCGACAGCAAAGGTATGACTATCTTGATTCTGTGATATATTTGTCATGGATGTACATGCATGACAAAAAAAGTGACCTACTGTGACAAACATGTATCATCATGGAAGTGTATTTTTTGTGTAGTGCATTTCCCCTCGGGATCCATCCCCACCTACCAGCAGCCAAACCCCCGATCCAAAAAAATCCTCCCCCATGCTCTTCGTGCCCAACCAATCACCGCAGCCACCAGCCACACTGGATCAATCCAGCAGCCAGGGAACAGAGACTTCGCACCCCTCACTCCTGAGCGGAGCTCGATCCCCATCGCCTCGCACCACTAGCCGAAGCATCTCCATCGCCGGCCTCCAGAACCTCTGCTCCTCCTATCTGTCTTCTTCTCCTCCCTCTCTTGATTTCTTTCCCTCTCATGTACCTCTCTCTCTCAGGTACGCATGAGCAGCACCATGGATGGGCTCCTCCAGCCGACGCCATGGATGCCAAGTTCCCGCCGCGGCCCTCCTCCAGTTCGTCGCCTCGGTTGCCGCCTTGCCAAGCTCCGCTGCCATTGGAGATCCCCGCCGTTGGTTTGTCCCAGTCCATGTCCTCGCCCCGTTGCAACCCCGCTCCGTCCTGCGACCCCTGCACCTTGTCGCCATGGGTCTGCCTCCTCCGGCCACCTCCCCGCCCCGTCGCCCGCCGGATCCGCCCGTACGCTCCATCCCGCCACTTGCTGGGGCCCCTGCGTTCCCGCCGTTGACTGCATCCCTGCCATCGCCGTCTTTGATACATCTCCAACGTATCTATAATTTTTGATTGTTCCATGCTATTATATTATCTGTTTTGGATGTTTAATGGGCTTTAATATGCTATTTTATATTGTTTTTCGGACTAACCTACTAAATAGAGGCCCAGCGCCAGTTTATGTTTTTTTTTGCCTATTTTAGAGTTTTGCAAAAAATTAATACCAAACGGAGTCCAAACCGAATGAAACCGTCACAATGATCTTTCTTGGACTGAAAGCAATCCAGAAGACTTGGAGTCGAAGTCTGGAACTCCACGAGGCGGCCATGAGGCAGGAGGGCGCGCCCAGGGGATAGGCGCGCCCCCACCCTCGTGGGCCCCTTGTAGCTCCATCGACGTACTTCTTTCGCCTATATATACTCTTATACCCTAGAAACATCGCAGAGAGACACAAAACCACTTCTCCACCGCCGCAACCTTCTGTACCCGTGAGATCCCATCTTGGGGCCTCTTTCGGCGATCTGCCGGAGGGGGAATGGATCACGGAGGGCTTGTACATCAACACCACAGCCTCTCCGATGAAGCGTGAGTAGTTTACCGCCGACCTTCAGGTCCATAGCTATTAGCTAGATGGCTCTCTCTCTCTCTCTTTGATACTCAATACAAAGTTCTCGTCGATGTTCTTGGAGATCTATTCAATGTAATACTCTTTTGCGGTGTGTTTGTCGAGATCCGATGAATTGTGGGTTTGTGAACAAGATTATTTATAAAAATTATTTGGCTCTTCTCTGACTTCTTATATGGATGATTTGATATATTTGCAAGTCTCTTTCAATTATCATTTTAGTTTGGCCTACTACATTAATCTTTCTTGTAATGGGAGAAGTGCTTAGCTTTGGGTTCAACCTTTCGGTATCCTTTCCCAGTGACAGTAGGGGCAGCAAGGCATGTATTGTATTGTTGCCATCGACGATAAAGTGATGGGGTTTATATCATATTGTTTGAGTTTATCCCTCTACATCATGTCATCTTTCTTAATGCGTTACTCTGTTCTTATGAACTTAATACTCTAGATGCATGTTGGATAGCGGTCGATCTGTGGAGTAATAGTAGTAGATGCAGAATCGTTTCGATCTACTTGACACAAATGTGATGCCTATGTTCATGATCCTTCCTTAGATATTCTCATAACTATGCGCTTTTCTATCAATTGCTCGGCAGTAATTTGTTCACCCACCATAATACATGCTATCTTGAGAGAAGCCACTAGTGAAACCTATGGCCCCCGAGTGTCTTTCTTATTATATTGCATCTTTTTTATTTACATTGCATCTTTTTTTACTATTTTGCAATCTTTACTTTCCGATCTATACAACAAAAATACCAAAAATATTTATTTTAGTATCTTTAATAGATCTCACTTTTACGAGTAACCGTGAAGGGATTGACAACCCCTTTATCGCGTTGGATGCAACGTTCTAGATTGTTTGTGCATGTACAAGGTGACTTATGCGTTGTCTCCTACTGGATTGATACCTTGGTTCTCAAAAACTGAGGGAAATAATTACGCTACTTTGCTGCGTCACCCTTTCCACTTCAAGGGAAAACCAATGCATGCTCAAGAGGTAGCAAGAAGGATTTCTAGAGCTGTTGCCGGGGAGTTCTACGCCAAACCAAGACATACAAGGTACCCATCATAAACTCTCCTCCCTCGCATTAGATTATTCGCCATTTGCCTCTCGTTTTCCTCTCCCCCACTTCTAAAATGATTTTCGAAAAACTTCCCTTTTCTTTCGCCCTTCTTCCATTCCATCTTTTGTTTTCTTGTGTTATCATGTGCCTTCTTTTTGCTTGCATCTTCGCTTGCTAAAAGTTTATGGATCCTCATCCACTTGCTAATCTTTTTAAGAGATCCAATTATGATGAACCAATTGCTAGTGAGTTGAGTGCACTACATTATCTTTATGAGGTTTTGCTCGAAATCCGTGAATGAAAATTGTGATGAAGTACTTTATGAAGTGATTCACGATAGATATTTGAATGAAAAGCATGAATGCAATGATGTTATTATAAGTCCTATTTATGTCAATTGTTCTAATGATATGCAAAAGCCTAAGCTTGGGGATGCTAATTTTGCTATGTCTAGTACTTGTTGCAATGATCATGGTTGGGGTGATTTTTCTTATGATCTTGAAAATTTATTTAATCCCCATGATGAATATGAGATTGATAATAATGTTTGCAATAATATCGAAAGTGGGTTTGGAAGAGTGTCAACTTTAGATCCCACATATTTGGACAATGTTCAGTCTTATGAAGTTTTTGATAAAAGTAGGTTTGGAGAGGTCAAGACTTTATTTTATGATAATCCCACATATTTGGAGAGTGTTCAATCTTATGAAGTTTTTGATAAAAGTGGGCTTGGAGAGGTCATGACTTTATTTGATGATAATCCCACTATTTTGGAAGAGTGTCAACTTTGCATGGATATGGATCATGTAGAGAAACTTTTATATGATAGCTATATTGTTGAATTTGAGTATGATCCTACATATACTTATTACGAGAGAGGAAAATATGGTTGTAGAAATTTTCATGTTATTAAATTTCCTCTCGTTATGTTGAGATTGTCAATGTTTTATTCCTCTCCTTTGCGTATGCTAGATATTTCTTGTCTTGACAATCTGTTTTCCTATTAAATTCCTATGCATAGGAAGTATGTTAGACTTAAATGTGTTTGTCACATGTTTCTTGATGCTCTCTTTGTGTTACAATTATTATCTTTCATGTGAGCATCGTTGAAATCTTATGGCTAGCTAGGGGCGTTAAACGATAGTGCTTGTTGGGAGGCAACCCAATTTTATTTTTGTTCTTTGCTTTTTGTCCCTGATTAGTAATGAATAATTCATCTAGCTTCTGTTATGATTGTGTTTTTTATGTTTTCATTAGTGTTTGTGCCAAGTAAAGCATTTAGGATCTTCTTGGGTGATTGTTGTTTGATCTTGCTGATAAAAACAAAAAGTATGCGCTCACAAAAATAATTATCATTTTTACCAAAGAGCGATAAAATACCAATTCCAACTGCAGTAGATCAATATACTTTTTATCCTGGTCGTCCTAATGTTTCAGAATTTTTGGAGTTACAGAAGTATTCGAAATCTCCAGATTGCTACAGACTATTTTGTTTTTGATAGATTCTGTTTTTCGTGTGTTGTTTGCTTATTTTGATGAATCTATGAGTAGTATCGGGGGGGTATGAACCATAGAGAAGTTGGAATACAGTAGGTTTAACACCAATATAAATGAATAATGAGTTCATTATAGTTTCTTAAAGTGGTGGTTTATTTTCTTATACTAACGGAGCTCATGAGATTTTCTGGTGAAGTTTTATGTTGTGAAGTTTTCAAGTTTTTGGGTAAAGATTTGATGGATTTCAGAAAAGAGTGGCAAGAGCCTAAGCTTGGGGATGCCCAAGGCATCCCAAGGTAAAGTTCAAGGACAACCAAAAGCCTAAGCTTGGGGATGCCCCAAAAGGCATCCACTCTTTCGTCTTCGTCTATCGGTAACTTTACTTGAGGCTATATTTTTATTCACCATATGATATGTGTTTTGCTTGGAGCATCTTGTATGATTCGAGTCTTTGCTCTTTAGTTTACCACAATCATCCTTTCTGACACACCTTTTGGGAGAGACACGCATGAATAATAATTTATTAGAATACTATACGTGCTTCACTTATATCTTTTGAGCTAGATAATTTTGTTCTAGTGCTTCACTTATATCTTTTTAGAGCAAGGTGGTGGTTTTATTTTATAGAAATTATTAATCTCTCATGGTTCACTTATATTATTTTGAGAGTCTTTTATAACAGCATGGTAATTTGCTTTGGCTATAAAACTAGTCCTAATATGATGGGCATCCAAGATGGGTATAATAAAAACTTCAATATAAAGTGCGTTGAATACTATGAGATGTTTGATTCTTTATGATTGTTTTGAGATATGAAGATGGTGATATTAGAGTCATGCTAGTAGAGTAGTTGTGAATTTGAGAGATACTTGTGATAAAGTTTGTGATTCTCGTAACATGCACGTATGGTGAACCGTTATGTGATGAAGTTGGAGCATGATCTATTTATTGATTATCTTCCTTATTTGTGGCGGTCAGGGACGACCGATGGTCTTTTCCTACCAATCTACCCCCTAGGATCATGCACGTAGTACTTTGTTTCGATAACTAATAGATTTTTGTAATAAGTATGTGAGTTCTTTATGACTAATGTTGAGTCCATGGATTATACGCACTCTCACCCTTCCACCATTGCTAGCCTCTCTAGTACCGCACAAATTTTGCCGGTACCATATACCCACCATTTACCTTCCTCAAAATAGCCACCATACCTACCTGTTATGGCATTTCCATAGCCATTCCGAGATATATTGCCATGCAACTTTCCGATGTTCCGTTTATTATGACACGCTTCATCATTGTCATATTGCTTTGCATGATCATGTACTTGACATCGTATTTGCGGCAAAGCTACCTTCATAATTTTTTCATACATGTCACTCTTGATTCATTGCACATCCTGGTACACCGCCAGAGGCATTCACATAGAGTCATATTTTGTTCTAAGTATCGAGTTGTAATTTTTCAGTTGTAAGTAAATAAAAGTGTGCTGAACTTCATTATTAGAGCATTGTCCCGATGAGGAAAGGATGATGGAGACTATGATTCCCCAACAAGTCGGGATGAGACTCCAGATGAAAAAGAAAAAAGAAAAGAAAAAAAGAGGCCATAAAAAAAGAGAAAAGGCCCAAATAAAAAAATGAGAGAAAAACAGAGAAGGGACAATGCTACTATCCTTTTTCCACACTTGTGCTTAAAAGTAGCACCATGATCTCCATGATAGAGAGTCTCTTATTTTGTCACTTTCATATACTAGTGGGAATTTTTCATTATAGAACTTGGCTTGTATATTCCAATGATGGGCTTCCTCTGGGTCTTCGTGAGCAAGCAAGTTGGATGCACAACCACTTAGTTTATTTTTGTGCTTTTAGACACTTATAGCTCTAGTGCATCCGTTGCATGGCAATACCTACTCACTCACATTGATATCTATTGATGGGCATCTCCATAGCCTGTAGATACGCCTAGTTGATGTGAGACTATCTTCTCCTTTTTGTCTTCTCCACAGCCACCATTCTATTCCACCTATAGTGCTATGTCCATGGCTCACGCTCATGTATTGCGTGAGGATTGAAAAAGTTTGAGAACATCAAAAGTATGAAACAATTGCTTGGCATGTCATCGGGGTTGTGCATGATTTAAATATTTTGTGTGATGAAGATAGAGCATAGCCAGACTATATGATTTTGTAGGGATAGCTTTCTTTGGCCATGCTATTTTGAGAAGACATGATTACTTTGCTAGTATGCTTGAAGTATTATTATTTTGATGTCAATATTAAACTTTTGTTTTGAATCTTTCAGATCTGAACATTCATGCCACAATAAACAAAAATACATTGATAATTATGTTAGGTAGCATTCCACATCAAAAATTCTATTTTTATCATTTACCTACTTGAGGACGAGCAGGAATTAAGCTTGGGGATGCTTGATACGTCTCCAATGTATCTATAATTTTTTATTGTTCCATGCTATTATATTATCTGTTTTGGATGTTTAATGGGCTTTTATATGCTCTTTTATATTATCTTTGGGACTAACTTATTAACCGGAGGCCCAATGCCAGTTTCTGTTTTTTCTTCCTATTTTAGTGTTTCGCAGAAAAAGAATACCAAATGGAGTCCAAACGGAATGAAACCTTCGCGCTAATCTTTGTTGGACCGAAAGCAATCCAGAAGACTTGGAGTGGAAGTCTGGAACTCCAAGAGGCAGCCACAAGGCAGGAGAGCGCTCCTAGGGGGGTAGGTGGGCCCCCACCCTCGTGGGCCCCGCGTAGCTCCACCGACGTACTTATTTCGCCTATATAGACTCTTAAACCCTAGAAACATCACAGAGAGCCACAAAACCACTTTTCCACCGCCGCAACTTTCTGTACCTGTAAGATCCCATCTTGGGTCCTGTTCCGGCGATCTGTCGGAGGGGGAATCGATCACAAAGGGCTTCTACATAAACACCATAGCCTCTCCAATGAAGCGTGAGTAGTTTACCACAGACCTTCGGGTCCATAGTTATTAGCTAGATGGCTTCTTATCTCTCTTTGATTCTGAATACGAAGTTCTCCTTGATGTTCTTGGATATCTATTCGATGCAATACTCTTTTGCATTGTGTTTGCCGAGATCCAATGAATTGTGGGTTTATGAACAAGATTATCTATGAATACTATTTGGTTCTTCTCTGAATTCTTATATGCATGATTTGATATCTTTGCAAGTCTCTTCGAATTATCGATTTAGTATGGCCTACTAGATTGATCTTTCTTGTAATGGGAGAAGTGCTTAGCTTTGGGTTCAATCTTGTGGTGTCCTTTCCCAGTGACAGTTGATACGTCTCCAACGTATCTGTAATTTTTGATTGCTCCATGCTATATTATCTACTATTTTGGACTATATTGGGCTTTATTTTCCACTTTTATATTATTTTTGGGACTAACCTATTAACCGGAGGCCCAGCCCAGAATTGTTGTTTTTTGCATATTTCAGTGTTTCGAAGAAAAAGAATATCAAACGGTGTCCAAATGGAAAAAAAATTTGGAACGTGATTTTCTTCCCGAATATGAGCCAGGAGACTTTGACCCTACGCCAAGGAAGCTTCGAGGTGGGTACGGGGTAGGGGGCGCGCCCTATACCCCCAGGCGCGCCCCCACCCTCGTGGGCCCACCGAAGCTCCACCGACATACTTCTTCCTCCTATATATACCTACGTACCCCCAAACGAACAGAGACGGAGCCAAAAACCTAATTCCACCGCTGCAACTTTCTGTATCCACGAGATCCCATCTTGGGGCCTATTCCGGAGCTCCGCCGGAGAGGGCCATCATCACGGAGGGCATCTACATCATCATAGCCTGTCCGATGAAGTGTGAGTAGTTTACCTCAGACCTTCGAGTCCATAGCTATTAGCTAGATGGCTTCTTCTCTCTTTTTGGATCTCAATACAAAGTTCTCCCCCTCTCTCGTGGAGAACTATTCGATGTAATCTTCTTCTTTTTGCGGTGTGTTTGTTGAGACCGATGAATTGTGGGTTTATGATCAAGTCTATCTATGAATAATATTTGAATATTCTCTGAATTCTTTTATGTATGATTGGTTATCTTTGCAAGTCTCTTCGAATTATCCGTTTGGTTTGGCCAACTAGATTGGTAGTTCTTGCCATGGGAGAAGTGCTTAGCTTCGGGTTCGATCTTGCGGTGTCCTTTCCTAGTGACAGAATGGGCAGCAAGGCACGTATTGTATCGTTGCCATCGAGGATAACAAGATGGGGTTTATTTCATATTGCATGAATTTATCCCTCTACATCCTGTCATCTTGCTTAAAGCGTTACTCTGTTTTTAACTTAATACTCTAGATGCATGCTGGATAGCGGTCAATGAGTGGAGTAATAGTAGTAGATGCAGAATCGTTTCGGTCTACTTGTCACGGATGTGATGCCTATATACATTATCATGCCTAGATATTCTCATAACTATGCTCAATTCTATCAATTTCTCAACAGTAATTTGTTCACCCACCGTAGAATACTTATGCTCTTGAGAGAAGCCACTAGTGAAACCTATGGCCCCTGGGTCTATTCTCATCATATCAATCTCCATCACTTTAATCTTGCTTTGCTTTTTACTTTTCCTTTTACTTTTCACTTTGCATCTGTGTACCAAAAATATTATATCTATCAGATCTCACTCTCGTAAATGACCGTGAAGGGATTGACAACCCCTAATCGCGTTGGTTGCGAGTAGCTATCATTTTGTGCAGGTACGAGGGACTTGAGCATGGCCTCCTACTGGATTGATACCTTGGTTCTCAAAAACTGAGGGAAATACTTACGCTACTCTGCTGCATCATCCTTTCCTCTTCGGGGAAATCCAACGCAAGCTCAAGAGGTAGCATGAAGAATTTCTGGCACCATTGCCGGGGGGTCTATGCAAAAAGTAAACATACCAAGTACCCATCACAATCCCTATCTCTCGCATTACATTAGTTGCCATTTGCCTCTCGTTTTCCTCTCCCCCACTTCACCCTTGCCGTTTTATTCGCCCTCTCTTTCCCAATCTCCTTCTCCTTCTCCGCCTCTCTTTTCCGTTTGCCTTTTTCTCGCTTGCCTTTTTGTTTGCTCGTGTGTTGGATTTCTTGTTTGTCGCGATGGCTCAAGATACTACCAAATTGTGTGACGTCACCAATACCAATAATAATGATTTCCTTAGCACTCTGATTGCTCCTCTTGCCAATACTGAATCTTGTGAAATCAATACTGCTTTGTTGAATCTTGTTATGAAAGATCAATTCGCTGGCCTTCCTAGTGAAGATGCCGCTACTCATCTGAATAGCTTTGTTGATTTATGTGATATGCAAAAGAAAAAAGATGTCGATAATGATGTCGTTAAATTGAAGCTATTTCCTTTTTCGCTTAGAGGTCATGCTAAAGCTTGGTTTTCGTCTTTGCCTAAAAATAGTATTGATTCTTGGAACAAGTGCAAAGATGCTTTTATCTCTAAGTATTTCCCTCCCGCTAAGATCATCTCTCTTAGAAACGATATTATGAACTTTAAGAAACTTGATCATGAACATGTTGCACAAGCTTGGGAGAGAATGAAATTAATGATATGTAATTGCCCTACTCATGGTTTGAATTTGTGGATGATTATACAAAAAATTTATGCCAGATTGAATTTTGCTTCTAGAAATCTTTTAGATTCGGCTGCGGGAGGCACTTTTATGGAAATCACTTTAGGAGATGCTACTAAACTCCTAGATAATATTATGGTTAATTATTCTCAATGGCCTACTAAAAGATCTTCTAATAAAAAGTGCGTGCGATAGAAGAAATCAATGTTTTGAGTGGATGATGAACTTATGAAATTATTTGCTACTAAGAGTGTTTCTTCTGATCCTAACGATATGCCTTTGTCTACTTTGATTGAGAATAACATTGAATCTAAGGATGTGAATTTTGTTGGTAGGAATAATTTTGGTAACAACGCTTACAGAGGGAATTTTAATCCTAGGCCATATCCTAGTAATCCTTGTAATAATTATGGGAATTCCTACAACAACTCTTATGGAAATTATAATAAGATGCCCTCTGAATTTGAGAATAGTGTTAAAGAGTTTATGAATTCACAAAAGAATTTTAATGCTTTGCTTGAAGAGAAATTGCTTAAAGTTGATGATTTGGCTAGGAACGTTGATAGAATTTCTCTTGAGGCTGATTCTTTAAAGCTTAGATCTATTCCTCCTAAACATGATATCAATGAGTCTCTCAAAGCCATGAGAATTTCCATTGATGAGTGCAAGGAAAGAACCACTAGGATGCGTGCTTCCAAAGATGCCTTTATTAAAGCGTGTTCTTCCAATTCCTATGAAAATCAAGATGAAGATCTAAAAGTTATTGATGTTTCTCCTCTTAAATCTTTGTTTTGCAATATGAATCTTGATGAAACTGAATATGATCTTCCTTTACCTAGCGTTCTAAAAATTCTGAGTATTTAGATCTTTATGATGAAATTGATGAAAGTGGGATTGAAAGAAATAAAAATCTAGATGTTCCTAAACCCACTACGTTGGATTTCAAGGAATTTAATTATGAAAGTTGCTCTTTAATTGATTGTATTTCCTTGTTGCAATCCGTGCTAAATTCTCCACATGCTTATAGTCAAAAGAAAGCCTTCACTGAACATATTGTTGATGCCTTGATGCAATCTTGTGAAGAAAAACTTGAGTTGAAAGTTTTTGTCCCTAGAAAACTCTATGATGAGTGGGAACCAACTATTAAAATTAAAATTAAAGATCATGAGTTTTATGCTTTGTGTGATTTGGGTGCTAGTGTCTCCACTATCCCCAAAACTTTGTGTGATTTGCTAGATTTCCGCGATTTTGATGATTGCTCTCTAAACTTGCATCTTGCGGATTCTACTATTAAGAAACATATGGGAAGGATTAATGATGTTATTATTGTTGCAAATAGGAATTATGCGCCCGTAGATTTCATTGTTCTTGATATAGATTGCAATCCTTCCTGCCCTATTATTCTTGGTAGACCTTTCCTTAGAACGGTTGGTGCGATTATTGATATGAAGGAAGAGAATATTAGATTTCAATTTCCATTAAAAAAGGGCATGGAACACTTTCCAAGAAAGAAAATAAAATTGCCATATGAAACTATCATGAGAGCCACTTATGGATTGCCTATCAAAGATGGCAATACCTAGATCTATCCTCGTGTTTATGCCTAGCTAGGGGCGTTAAACGATAGCGCTTGTTGGGAGGCAACCCAATTTTATTTTCATTCCTTAATTTTTTCTCATGTTTAGTAATAAATAATTTATTTAGCCTCTGTTTTGGTTGTGTTTTTTGTGTTTAATTAGTGTTTGTGCCAAGTAGAACCGTTGGGAAGACTTGGGGAAAGTCTTGTTGAACTTGCTGTAAAAAACAGAAACTTTAGCGCTCACGAGAACTGCTGTCATTTTTATTTGGAGAGTGATATTTAGTTAATTATTTTTTAATATTATTAATATATAAATTCCTCACGTCCAGCAATTTATTTTAGAATTCTTGGGGTCCCAGATCTTGCGCTAGCTACAGATTACTACAGACTGTTCTGTTTTTGACAGATTCTGTTTTTCGTGTGTTGTTTGCTTATTTTGATGAATCTATGGCTAGTAAAATAGTTTATAATCCATAGATAAGTTGTAATACAGTAGGTTTAACACCAATATAAATAAAGAATGAGTTCATTACAGTACCTTAAAGTGGTCTTTTGTTTTCTTCCTCTAACGGAGCTCACGAGATTTCTATTGAGTTTTGTGTTATGAAGTTTTCAAGTTTTGGGTGAATTCTTTTGATGGATTATGGAAAAAGGAGTGGCAAGAGCCTAAGATTTGGGATGCCCATGGCACCCCCAAGATAATCCAAGGACACCAAAAATTCAAAGCTTGGGGATGCCCCGGAAGGCATCCCCTCTTTCGTCCACTTCCATCGGTAATTTACTAGGAGCTATATTTTTATTCACCAACATGATATGTGTTTTGCTTGGAGAGAGCCATACATGAATTAAAATTTGATAGAATACTCTATGTGCTTCACTTGTATCTTTTGAGCTATGTAGTTTTGCTCTATGTGCTTCACTTATATCTTTTGAGCATTATAATTTTGCTCTATGTGCTTCACTTATATCTTTTGAGCTATGTAGCTTTTCTCTATGTGCTTCACTTATATCTTTTGAGCGTTATAATTTTGCTCTATGTGCTTCACTTAGATCTTTTAAGAGCACGGTGGTGGATTTGTTTTAAAGAAACTATTGATCTATCATGCTTCACTTAAATTATTTTGAGAGTCTCTTAATAGCATGGTAATTTGCTTAATAATAATATGCTTGGTATTCAAGATTTGTGAAACTTTCTTTTGAGTGCATTGAATACTAAGAAAAGATTGAAGCATGATAATTGTATTGAGATATGGAGGTGATAATATTAGAGTCATGCTAGTTGAGTAGTTGTGAATTTAAAGAATACTTGTGTTAAAGTTTGTGATTCCCGTAGCATGCACGTATGGTGAACCGTTATGTGATGAATTCGGAGCATGATTTATTTATTGATTGTCTTCCTTATGAGTGGCGGTCGGGGACGAGCGATGGTCTTTTCCTACCAATCTATCCCCCTAGGAGCATGCGCACAATACTTTGCTTTGATAACTTCCAGATTTTTGCAATAAGTATATGAGTTCTTTATGAGTAATGTTGAGTCCATGGATTATATGCACTTTTTCCCATCCTCCACCATTGCTAGCCTCTCTAAAACCGCGCACTTTTCGCCGATATCATACACCTACCATATACCTTCCTCAAAACAGCCACCATACCTACCTATTATGGCATTTCCATAGCCATTCCGAGATATATTGCCATGCAACTTTCCACCATTCTGTTTATTATGGCACGCTCCATCATTGCCATATTGCTAGCATGATCATGTAGTTGACATCGTATTTGTGGCAAAGCCACCGTTCAAAATTCTTTCATACATGTCACTCTTGATTCATTGCATATCCCGGTACACCGCCGGAGGCATTCATATAGAGTGATATTTTGTTCTAAGTATCGAGTTGTTGAGTTGTAAGAAAAAGAAAAGTGTGATGATCATCATTTTTAGAGCATTGTCCCAAGTGAGGAAAGAATGACGGAGACTATGATTCCCCCATAAGTCGGGATGAGACTCCGGACGAAAAATAAAAATAAAATAAAAAAGAGGCCATATAAAAAGAGAAAAGGACCAAATAAAAAAATGAGAGAAAAAGAGAGAAGGGACAATGTTACTATCCTTTTAACACACTTGTGCTTCAAAGTAGCACCATGATCTTCATGATAGAGAGTCTCTCGTTATGTCACTTTCATATACTAGTGGGAATTTTACATTATAGAACTTGGCTTGTATATTCGAATGATGGGCTTACTCAAAATGCCCTAGGTCTTCGTGAGCAAGCAAGTTGGATGCACACCCACTTAGTTTCTTTTGATGAGCTTTCATATACTTATAGCTCTAGTGCATCCGTTGCATGGCAATCCCTACTCACTAACATTGATATCTATTGATGGGCATCTCCATAGCCCATTGATACACCTAGTTGATGTGATTCTATCTTCCCCTATTTTTGTCTTCTCCACAACCACCATTCTATTCCATATATAGTGCTATATCCATGGCTCACGCTCATGTATTGCGTGAATATTGAAAAAGTTTTGAAAAAGTTAAAGTACAAAACAATTGCTTGGCTTGTCATCGGGGTTGTGCATGATTTAAAAACTTTGTGTGGTGAAGATAGAGCATAGCTAGACTATATGATTTTGTAGGGATAACTTTCTTTGGCCATGTTATTTTGAGAAGACATAATTGCTTTGTTAGTATGCTTGAATTATTATTATTTTTATGTCAACATAAACTTTTGTCTTGAATCTTTCGAATCTGAATATTCATATCACAATTAAGAAGATTTGCATTGAAATTATGCAAGTAGCAGTCCGCTTCAAAAATTCTCTTTTTATCATTTACCTACTTGAGGACGAGCAAGAATTAAGCTTCGGGATGCCTGATACGTCTCCAACGTATCTATAATTTTTGATTGCTCCATGCTATATTATCTAATATTTTGGACTGTATTGGGCTTTATTTTCCACTTTTATATTATTTTTGGGACTAACCTATTAACCGGAGGCCCAACCCAGAATTGCTGCTTTTTGCCTATTTCAGTGTTACAAAGAAAGGGAATATCAAACGGAGTCCAAACGGAATAAACCTTTCTGGAATGTGATTTTCTTCCCAAATATGACCCAGGAGTTGGACCCTACGCCAAGGAAGCTTCGAGGTGGGCACGAGGTAGGGGGGCGCGCCCCCACCCTCGTGGGCCCACCGAAGCTCCACCGACGTACTTCTTCCTCCTATATATACCTACGTACCCCCAAACGAACAGAGACGTAGCCAAAAACCTAATTCCACCGCCGCAACTTTCTGTCTCCACGAGATCCCATCTTGGGGCCTGTTCCGGAGCTCCGCCGGAGAGGGCCGTCATCACGGAGGGCTTCTACATCATCATAGCCTCTCCGATGAAGTGTGAGTAGTTTACCTCAGACCTTCGGGTCCATAGTTATTAGCTAGATGGCTTTTTCTCTCTTCTTGGATCTCAATACAAAGTCCCCCCCCTCTCTTGTGGAGATCTATTCGATGTAATCTTCTTCTTTTTGCGGTGTGTTTGTTGAGACCGATGAATTGTGGGTTTATGATCAAGTCTATCTATGAATAATATTTGAATATTCTCTGAATTCTTTTATGTATGATTGGTTATCTTTGCAAGTCTCTTCGAATTATCCGTTTGGTTTGGCCAACTAGATTGGTAGTTCTTGCCATGGGAGAAGTGCTTAGCTTTGGGTTCGTTCTTGCGGTGTGCTTTCCCAGTGACAAAAGGGGCAGCAAGGCACGTATTTTATCGTTGCCATCGAGAATAACAAGATGGGGTTTATTTCATATTGCATGAATTTATCTCTCTAAATCATGTCATCTTGCTTAAAGCATTACTCTATTTTTAACTTAATACTCTAGATGCATGGTGGATAGCGGTCGATGAGTGGAGTAATAGTAGTAGATGCAGAATTGTTTCAGTCTACTTGTCACGGACGTGATGCCTATATACATGATCATGCCTAGATACTCTCATAACTATGCTCAATTCTGTCAATTGCTCAACAGTAATTTGTTCACCCACCGTAGAATACTTATGCTCTTGCAAGAAGCCACTAGTGAAACCTATGGCACCCGAGTCTATTCTCATCATATCAATCTCCATCACTTTGATCTTGCTTTGCTTTTTTACTGTGCCTTTTACTTTTCACTTTGCATCTCTATACCAAAAATACCAAAAATATTATATCTATCAGATCTCACTCTCATAAGTGACCGTGAAGGGATTGACAGCCCCTAATCGCTTGGTTGCGAGTAGCTATCATTTTGTGCAGGTACGAGGGACTTGAGCGTGGCCTCCTACTGGATTGATACCTTGGTTCTCAAAAACTAAGGGAAATACTTACGCTACTCTGCTCCATCATCCTTTCCTCTTCGGGGAAATCCAACGCAAGCTCAAGAGGTAGCAACAGTACGGGCAGCAAGGCACGTATTGTATTGTTGCCATCGAGGATAAAAAGATGGGATTTATATCATATTGTTTGAGTTTATCCATCTACATCATGTGATCTTGCTTAATGCGTTACTCTGTTCTTATGAACTTAATACTCTAGATGCATGCTGGATAGTGGTCGATGTGTGGAGTAATAGTAGTAGATGCAGAATCCTTTTGATCTACTTGACACGAACGTGATGCCTATATTCATGATCATTGCCTTAGATATTCTCATAACTATGCGCTTTTCTATCAATTGCTCGGCAGTAATTTGTTCACCCACCGTAATACATGCTATCTTGAGAGAAGCCACTAGTGAAACCTATGGCCCCCAGCTGTCTTTCTTATTATATTGCATATCTTTTATTTACATCGCATCTCATTACTTTTTTGAAATATTTACTTTCCAATATATACAACAAAAATACCAAAAATATTTGTTTTACTATCTTTATCATATCTCACTTTTGCGAGTGACCGTGAAGGGATTGACAACCCCTTTATCGTGTTGGTTGCAAGGTTAATGATTGTTGGTGTAGGTACTTGGTGACTTGTGCACTGTCTCCTACTGGATTGATACCTTGGATTGACTTGTGCACTGTCTTCAAGGGAAAACCAACGCATGCTCAAGAGGTAGCAGTCTTCTGTCACGTCCTTGAACGAGTGCCTCGCCTGCGTTGACTTCCCAGCAGTGAGCCGACCCAGCCTCCTCAGCTCGCTCGCGTGGGCCTCGATCCCAAGCCCGCCAAGCGCAGCGCCCATGCCGGCCTCTCCTCTCCACCGACGGGCCAAGGCCCATGGTGAGCCTCCAGCACCCCTGCTCCTATGGGCCCAACCAGTTTTAGCCCATGACGTTTTTTCAGGATATGCGAATTTAATCAATTAACCAGGGATTACTCCAGTTTATAGAAAAACCCTGGTCTTCATGCATCTAATATCTCACTAACCATGCATTGGATTAAAATGTTTTAAACGTGTGAAATGCTTTGTTTTTCATGTACTTTCACAATATGCCACATTCATCCATGTTAGAACTGTTTAAAATGTTGTTTGTTTAAATTTGCTCAAATGCCATGTTAAAATGCTTCATTTCATCACTAAATAACCATAGTTCCAAATTTAATAAACTTTATATGTAAATGTGGTACAAAAATGCATAGATTAACTTGGTGCACTTTATTTTTTCTGTTTAACAACACTAAAATTGTGTATAGGGCAGAGCAGTACCAAATTCATAATATGCTTATGGGGATTTTCCGGAATTGTTGTTTGTCATTTCCGGTCTCATTTAATCTTGCCTAATAGGTAGTTTACTTAAGTTTCACCTCTTGCCATGTTAACCTACATTTAATCTTGTCTTGTTCATAAACAAGAGCAAACTAAATAATTGAATGTGGTGTTTCGTCAATATGTAACTCGTTGCATATTGAGCTCCACTTAATTTGTAGTATTGTCTGTTGCACTTTGCCATGCCAAGACTCATTAAATAGGACATGCATCATACTTGGTTTACCATGTTGTTTGCTTCTTTCCAGTTGTGCTTCATCTCGATAGTTACGGTAATGTTGCGATTGTGAGGATCCATTTGACTACGTTGGTTCGTCTACTTCATGGATTCGGTCTTCTTCCTACCGGGATTTCAGGCAAGATGACCGTCACCTTGGATCTCACTACTATCTTTGCTATTCTAGTTGTCTCGATGCTATCGCTATGTCACGCTACCTACCACTTGTTTATCAAACCTCCCAAATTGCCATGATAGCCTCTAACTTTTTCACCCTTCCTAGCAAATTGTTGTTTGGCCATGTTACCGCTTTGCTCAGCCCCTGTTATAGCGTTGGTAGTTGCAGGTGCAGGTGCAGTTGCAGGTTGTTCCATGTCAAGTCATGGATATCACAATATCTCTTATTTAATTAATGCATCTATATACTTGGTAAAGGGAGGAAGGTTCGGCCTTATGCCTGGTGTTTTGTTCCACTCTTGCTGCCCTAGTTTCTGTCATACCAGTGTTATGTTCCTTGATTTTGCGTCCCTAACATGATTAGGGGTATGGGGCCCTCTTGACAGTTCGCTTTGAATAAAACTCTTCCAGCGAGGCCCAACATTGGTTTTACCATTTGCCTAATAACAACTAAAACTTGCATAGGGACTTGCCAGCCCCCATGGACTTAATTAACCCCCAGGGCAATGCTCCGCATGAGTGTTGGTCCAAACTGGGCAATGTCCGGCGCCCCCTGGGCAACCAGGGTCTCAGCCAACCAGACGTCTTGCCCATCCGGTGTACCCTGAGAACGAGATACATGCAACTCCTATCAGGCTAGGTCGGTCCATCGGGAGGTCATGCTGGATTAGGTTTACCATTGTCGAAGTGTGTTGTGCACCGGGATTCCAAGTCTGATCAGGTATCCCGAGATGGAGGATTGTCTCCGTGGATCGTGAGCTTGTCATGGACTAAGTTGGGACACCCCTGCAGGGTTTAAACTTTCGAGAGCCGTTCCCTTGTTTATGTGGCAGATGGGAATTTGTTTATATTTGGTTGTAGTGAACTTGAAGTAAACTCAATTAAAATTCACAGACCGCGTGCATAACCGAGACTGTCTCTTTTCGGGGAAGTTTGAGAGGAGAACACGGTTTGGTTATGTTTGAACGTAAGTAGTTCAGGATCACTTAGTGATCATTACTAGTTTGCAACCGTTTGCGTAGTTTCTCATCTTACTCTTGTACTCGTATGTTAGAAACCATACATGCTGAGCCGATTGCTGCAACCTCACCACTTATTCTTTCCAGACACATTACGCTTTGCTAGTCTTGATACCCATGGTAATGGGATTGCTGAGTCCTCGTGGCTCACAGATTACTACAAACAACAGTTGCAGGTACAGGTAATGTGATGACCTGACGCGAGTGCTATGCTTGCTTGTTTGGAGTTCTTCTGCTTCTTCTTCAATCAAGGGATATGCTCTAGGTCGGGGAACCTAGGATTAGCAGGGTGGATGTCGTTCTTATTTTTCGCTTGATTTCATTCGTAGTCGGATCGCCCTCTTCTGTATGATGGTTGCCATGTATTAATGTATTGTTGTATGAATGTTGTAACTTGTAGTGAGTGTAAGCCTTTATCTTGTATTGTCATCTATTCAATACATGGTATATGTTGTAATGATATCCACCTCGCTATGCGCTAGATATGCCGTTGTGCCCCAATCATGTGTTTATCACGTGATTGGGATAGAATCGCATCTTGGGCGCTACAAGTTGGTATCAGAGCCTTACCGACCGTTGGAGCCCCCTTGATTGATCAAACCGCTGCCGTTGTTGAGTCTAGAAATAACTATTTTGAGTCTAGTTATATCAGAGAGTAGGAATTCTTTTTACTCCTTATCCCCTTTGTCGGTCTGGTGAGGACACCTGACATAGATGTTTTGACTTTACTATTCCCTTTTTCACTCAACATTTTTTTAGGATCATGCAGGTTGTCGGCGTCCTAGGAATGGTGGTACCCAGACTTGCCTGCCTGCCGCCCAGGGTGTGGCTGATCCAGTGGCCTTATACGGCCCATCTTCATCAACAACCACTCAGGACCCTCGCGAGGAGCCAAGCCTCGCAAGGTGGGCAACACAAGACCTCCTTCGGGGCGGCCTCGCTATGCTGGCTCCTGAGGAGCGGACATATCTATGCAAGGGGCACCTTGCGAGGACCGCGTGACGTGAGCCATGACGACCAAGACCGGGCGGGCGTAGAGTGCCAGTTTCCTCCTTGGTGCTAAGGAAGCAGGCGCGGACGAGGAGTCTCGAGGTATCAGGCAAAGGTTTCCTTATCGGTGCAACAAGACCAAGACCACCAGGACGGCAGGACGGAGGTCACCGCAGAGCCCACGGTGGCATCACCACCAGAGCCTTTGGCAGGCGAAGACCACCTTTTGTCAGGATAGAATGTACAAGTTGTCCCACTTCAAAATTGGCTGTTGTGGGATCCCTTCCTGCATAAACATTTGGGAAGAGGACCGGGGACTCTATAAATAGGACTAGCCACACCCTTAGCAAGGGACAGGTCATGGAAACCATCCTCACACACACAAGCTCATCAAGCTCAAGAACACCTCTCCTCAGGAGGCTGTTCATCCACTGTACTAGTTCATCCTCAGCGTACAAGACAATCCACCACACCACACTGGAGTAGGGTATTACACCACAACGATGGCCCGAACCAGTATAAACTCTCGTGTCTCTTGTTCCTTGGGTTCAAAGAGCTAGTCCTAGAGATCATTGCGAGAGTGAGCGAGAGAGAGAGAGAGAGAGAGAGAGAGATCTTTACCGGAACCCATGATCCGACATTTGACGTGCCAGGTAGGGGTGCGCTGAAGCCTTTCTCCCGTCAGTCGACCCATCGATGCCCCGGGGCTCCAATGTCTTGCGACCCGAGGACCAATGCCGACCATTGGGCTGCTTGGCCCGTTAGGGTGGCGCCGTCCGCCCTGGGAGACCTCAACTCTACACTCCAGGCAGCCTGCGCACCACCAAGCGTCGCGGGATGCGGGTGGCGTGGATTGAGGCCTTCCACCCTCACACCACGGCGCGCGCGGGCCGTCGCAAGGTTCTCAAGATACGCAGCGGCAACGGCGCCGCACACCCAACGAGAACATGCGGACATGCGAGCCGTGCTCGTGGTGGCACGGAGCTGCTGTGGTGCCGGCTGATGGAGAGAGGTTGCGACGCGTTGCCGGAACACGTCGCTGAGCTATTGGATGCTGCATCTAGCGGTATGCCGCCTTTTTGTTCCTACTTACATCTCAAGTTGTGGCCAGATCGCACGGCGGGCCTCATCGCGCCCGCGTGCTCCCAGGTGCACCAGGAGGGCTCGCCTGCACCAACACGACCAATGGTGTCAGACATCTGGCCGCGCCTTTGCCTCCCCCGGGTGGCGTAGGTGCGGGCGTTGCTCCTCACGGTCCCAACGGGGTGCCACCCTATAGCCACTAGGGGTGCGCCGGTGAAAGTGCATTAAGTTGACTAGAGGGGGGTGAATTGGTGATTTTTATGAATTCTTCACTGAGGAATTTCAAGGTGAGGAAATTCCTAAGAGAAGAACTACTTGCAGCGGAATAAGTACTCAGAAGTAAACATAACCGAGCATGAGCATGGTCTTCTTGATGAAATGAAAACAAGCAAAGAGTAATGAAAGCGTAAACACAGGATAAACAGAGTGAAGACAAACAGACTGAAGAAATTGAGGTGAGGAAATAGAGAAAGTCTTTAGTCAAAGTCTTCAAACAGATATGAACAAGCACACAACACAGAAATGAGGAAATGGAAGGGTTGAGGAAATGGAACCAGTTAGCTCGGTGAAGACAATGATTTGGTAGACCAGTTCCAACAGTTCTGACAGTTGTACATCTGGTTAGAGCGGCTAGGTATTTAAACCTGAGGACACACAGTCCCGGACACCCAGTCCTGAACACGCAGCTCAGGACAATTAGTCCTCACTGTATTCCCCTTGAGCTAAGGTCACACAGACCTCGTAGTGACGCCCCCAATTTGATCGTACACTAATCAGACACGCAAACGTGTACGATCAAGATCAGGGACTCACGGGAAGATATCACAACACAACTCTACAAATAAAATAAGTCATACAAGCATCATATTACAAGCCAGGGGCCTCGAGGGCTCGAATACAAAAGCTCGATCATAGACGAGTCAGCGGAAGCAACAATATCTGAGTACATGCATAGGTTAAACAAGTTTGCCTTAAGAAGGCTAGCACAAACTGGGATACAGATCGAAAGAGGTGCAGGCCTCCTGCCTGGGATCCTCCTAAACTACTTTGGGTCATCGTCGGCGTTCTGCACATAGTAGTAGGCACCTCCCGAGTAGTAGTAGTCATCATCGACGGTGGCGTATGGCTCCTGGGTCCAACGTTTGGTCGCAGCAATCGGATATATGAAAGGGGAAAAGGGGGAGAAAAGCAACCGTGAGTACTCATCCAAAGTACTCGCAAGCAAAGAGCTACACTACATATGTATGCATTGGTATCAAATGGAAAAGGCTATCATATGTGGATTGAACTGCAGAATGCCGGAATAAGAGGGGGATAGCTAGCCCTATCGAAGACTACGCTTCTGGTAACCTCCATCTTGCAGTAGGAGAAGAGAGTAGATGGTAAGTTCACCAAGGAGCATCGCATAGCATAATCCTAACAGATGATCCTCGCCTCGTCGCCCTGTGAGAGAGCGATCACCGGTTATATCTGGCACTTGGAAGGGCGTGTTTTATTAAGTATCCGGTTCTAGTTGTCATAAGGTCAAGGTACAACTCTAAGTCGTCCTGTTACCGAAGATCACGGCTATTCGAATAGATTAACTTCCCTGCAGGGGTGCACCACATTTCCCAACACGCTCGATCCCCTTCGTCCGGACACACTTTTCTGGGTCATGCCCGGCCTCGGAAGATCAACACGTCGTAGCCCTACCTAGGCACAACGAAGAGGTCAGCACGCCGGTCTAAATCCTATGGCACAGGGGTATGGGCCCATCGCCCTTTGCACACCTACATGTTGCAAATGCGGCCGGAAGCAGACCTAGCCTAGCAGGCGTTCCAGTCCAATCCGGCGCGCGCCGCTCAGTCGCTGACATCACGAAGGCTTCGGCTGATACCACGACGTTGAGTGCCCATAATTGTCCCCGCGTAGATGGTTAGTGCGTATAGGCCAGTAGCCAGACTCAGATCAAATACCAAGATCTCATTAAACGTGTTATCTTGAAATAACCGCGAACGCCGACCAAGGCCAGGCCCAGCTCTCTCCTAGGTGGTCTCAACCTGCCCTGTCGCTTCGCCACAAAGATCCACACATTGCGCTGTCGGGAAAGTATGTCCTTCCAGCCCCCAATTCGTGAATCAACCGCGGGTACTCCTCGAGTCAACCCGTCTTTAGTCATCACATGTATCATGTATAAAGTATATAGTATATACCCGTGATCACCTCCCGAGTGATCACGGCCCGATAGTATAGCATGGCAGACAGACAAGAATGTAGGGTCACTGATGATAATCTAGCATCCTATACTAAGCATTTAGGATTGTAGGTAAGGTATCAATAGTTGTAGCAACAATGACAGGCTATGCATCAGAATAGGATTAGCGGAAAGAAGTAACATGCTACACTACTCTAATGCAAGCAGTATAGAGGAGAGTAGGCGATATCTATTGATCAAGGGGGGGGGGGCTTGCCTGGTTCTTCTGGCAAGAGAGAGGGGTCGTCAACACCGTAGTCGAACTGGGTAGCAGCGGCGTCGGTCTCGGTGTCTATCGAGAGAATAGGGGGAAGAAACAATGAATACAATGCAAACAGATGCATAACGATGCATGACAAAGCAAACAACGGTGTTAGGTGTGCCCTAACGCGGTAGTAGGTGATACCGGCGAAGGGGGAAAACATCAGGGAAAGTATCCCGGTGTTTCGCGTTTTCGGATAGAGGAACCGGAGGGGGAAAGTTGCAAGTTCGATATGCTAGGCGCGTGTGGTGGACGAACGGGCTGCGTAACCGGATTCGTCTCGTCGTTCTGAGCAACTTTCATGTACAAAGTATTTTCATCCGAGTTACGGATTATTTTCTATGATTTTCAAAGTTTTATATGATTTTCTGGAATTTCTGGAAGTAATTCCAATCCAAAAATAACGAATAAATTGCTACATGCACACACAAAGTGTACACAGCAGAGCAGCACATAGGCTGACAGTGGGGCCCAGTTGACTGCCCAATCAGCAGTCAACTATGGACTTTGACTAGTCAACTAACCACTAGGTCCCATATGTCATTGACTGTTCTTTTATGAGTGCTTATCCCTTTAAACAGTGCAGCGGGCCCACATGTCATTCTCTATTTTAGTTATTTGTGATTATTTCAAACTGAGGTTAATTAGTGCCAGTGGGGCCCGTTGTCAGTGTCTGGTTAGGGGGTAAATTAGCGCTAAGTCAACAGGAGAGGCCGGCTGTGCTCACACGGGCACTAGGCGCCAGCGGCCATAGCCGGGCGGCTGGACGCGCACGGGAGCCAAGGGCTCTGGTGCCCATGACTAGTAGTAGCGGCGGCCAATTGGCAGGGTGCTCCAGCGGGCAATGGCCGGCCGTAGGCGGGCTACAGGCGGCGGCCTTAGCGAGTAGCAGCAGGGCATGGCAGGAAGCGGCGGCGCAGCGATTGGCACGGCGTACGGGCGAGGCCAGGACAAGGCCGCCATGAGCACGACGAGCACTAGCGCTCGCGGGCGCGGGGGGAGGCAAGAACGCCGGGTAGGGCCACGGCGAGCGCGACGCGTTCAGCAAGGGGGGAAGAGGGAGCATGGGGCGGTGTTCACGTTCGATGTAGGGACGGGGCAGCGTGGCTCGATGGCGTCCGGCGAGGAGGAGGATGGGGACGAGCGACGGAGGGGAGGAGATCCGGCGAGGAAGTGGTCCGGCGAGGCGACTTCGGGCGACAACGAGGTTGCTCTGGTTGGCGGCGATTCCTCGGGCGCGGGCGCGCGAAGGACGGCGAGGCGCCAGCGGTTGGAGGCAGAGGGCAGCATCGGGGCCAACGGGACGCGGAAGGCTAGCACCGAGGCATGGCAGCGGCGCGGCTCGGCGGAGCCAGGAGCGAACGAAGGGAGGAGAGGCTGTGAGGGGCGTTCAAGCACAAGGCGTCTCGCCTCTGTGTATGCGGCGGCGCGAGGGATTTTGAGGGGAGCGAGAGGAGTGGGGGAACGAGAGGGAGTATGCTCGCTGCGGTTAGGGTTAGTGCGAGGTTGCTTGGGCCTAGCAGGCCTAAGGCCCAGGGGGATGAGGGGGTTTTGATTTTGTTGTTGTTGTTGTCATTTTGTTTCTCTTTTCTTTTTACTATTTTTTCTTGTATTATGTTTTACTTTACTTTTTAGTTTTTCTAATTTTATAAAATACGACAATAGCTCCTAAATTAATGTTTCTGAATAACCCACTGCCCTAAAAAGTTTAACCCCTAAATAGAATAGTTTAACATTTTATTAATTATAAAAGGCATTTCAATAATTGTTTTTGCTACTATTTTAATCACTTTAGAGTATTTAACGATTTTATATAAGTGTGGTTTCTTCACCAATATTAGATATGCATTATTTGGCACAACCCGGACATTTTAAATTTGAAATTTGAATGGGATTTGAATCATCGCAAGGTTAACAACAGTAATCGTGGTGACGTGGCATCAATAGCGGAGGTTTACTGTAGTGTAACTATCTGGGCGTCACAATTCTCCGCCACTACAAGAAATCTCGTCCCGAGATTTAAGAGGTAGTGAAAGGGGGAAAGACTTGGTAATGAACCTAGCGGGTTGTAACACCCTCGATGCGACTATATCTCCCACGTGTCGAGGCACGACTTAGAGGCATAATTGCATTGAAGTCATATGTCACAAGTCAGGTAATCATCACAAACATCCCATGTAATATAGATAATGAAAAGGGATAACATAGTTGGCTTACACTCGCCACGTCAATCAAGTACATAAATAACATACATCGCCCAACACTCATGGCCCGACTACCGCGCCAAAATAAAAGATGACCCAACAAGCGACATAGTCCCGATCACCCCCAATTGGGCACCTCTACTAATCATCGGGAAAAGAAACATAGTAACGCTGAGAGTCCTCGTCGTACTCCCACCTGAGCTCAAGCGCGCCATCTGGAGCTGTATCATCTGGCCCTGCATCTGGTGTAATAGTAATCTATGAGCCACAGGGACTCAGCAATCTCGCACGCTCGCGATCAAGACTATTTAAGCTTATAGGAAGGGTAAGGTAGATATATGTGGAGCTGCAGCAAGCGACTAGCATATATGGTGGCTAACTTATTCGAAAAAGAGAGCGAGAAGAGGAGGCAAAGCGCGAGCGAGAAGCTAGAGAGCAACCTGCGCAAACATTACTCCAACACCGTGTCCACTTCCCGGACTCCGCCGAGAAGAGGCCATCACGGTAACACACACGGTTGATTCATTTTAATTAAATTAAGGTTCAAGTTATCTACAACCGGACATTAACAAATTCCCATCTGCCCATAACCGCGGGCACGGCTTTCGAAAGTTCAATCCCTGCAGGGTAGTCCGAACTTAGCGCATGACAAGCTCTCACGGTCAACGAAGGAATAGACCTCCACCCGAGACATTCCGATCAGACTCAGTACCCCGGTACAACAAGACATTTCAACAGGTTAAAACAAGACCAGCAACACCGCCCGAATGTGCCGACAAATCCCGATAGGAGCTGCACATATCTCGTTCTCAGGGCACACTCAGATGAGCTCTCCATACAACTAAAACCAAACCTCGAGTTTCCCCGAGGGGCGCTATATAGGACTCTAGTTCGGACCAACACTCGAAGGAGCACTGGCCCGGGGGGGGGGTTAAAATAAGATGACCCTCGGGCTCCGGAAACCCAAGGGAAAAAGAGGCTAGGTGGCAAATGGTAAAACCAAGGTTGGGCATTGCTGGAAAAGCTTTAATCAAGATGAACTATCAAGGGGTTCCCATTATATTCCTACCGCGTAAGGAACGCAAAATCCGGGAACATAACACCGGTATGACGAAAACTAGGGCGGGAAGAGTGGAACAAATCACTAGGCGAGAGGCCGAGCCTTCCACCCTTTACCAAGTATATAGATGCATTAAGATAACATGGCAATATAATGATATCCCAAGAAGTAAATAAAGGTTCCAACAAGGAACGGTCTCCAATCTTCACCTGCAACTAGCAACGCTATAAGAGGGGCTGAGCAAAGCGGTAACATAGCCAATCAACGGTTTGCTAGGTCAATGGTGTGTTAGAGGCTGAACATGGCAATTTGGGAGGCTTGAAAGCAAGTGGTAGGCATCGTAGCATTGGCATAGCCAAAGAGCGAGCCAACTAGCATAGCAAAGATAGTAGTGATTTCGAGGGTATGATCATGTTGCCTGCAAAGTTGTCAGAGTTGACTGGATCCTCGAAAGCAAACTCAACGGGCTACTCGTTAGTGAACTCGTCTCCCGGCTCTACCCAAACAAGACAAACAAGCAACAAGGATACAATCAACCACGTGCAAGGGTCAAACAAGAAGATGCAATGATGGTATGCTATGCGGGATGCATATGCAAGATATTACAGGAAATGCATGAAACTGGCCTCAACTTGTAAAACCAAGTGTGCCACTGGAAAGATGAGATGAAATTGCTTGAAAACGATATAAAGATCATCAGAATCGGAGTTACGGTTTGGAAATGGCAAGCGATTCAAATATGACACTGGTCTACGACTTACAGCAAGTAGGCATCTAAATGCAACGAGATGAACATGCTACAGCATTCAAACATGGCATCAAAATACATGGCAGGGAAGCCTTCAAGATGCTTAACAAAAGTCTAGCACTGAGCCACGGCCAATTCATCCATTAGGAGGTTCAAACAAGCATGGCAAAAACGCAAATGGTAAATAGATCTCAGACTTAGTGAAATTAACACTTGTGTGGAATTTCAGATCATATAGCCCTCTTTGGAGCAACAAAACAACATGCTACAGGACCTGAACATGACAAAGAAAGACATGGCATGGAGCTACTCAAATATCTTAACAAAAGTCCCTTAGTGACCTTGAGCCAAAAGGGATCAGAAAATATACTAACAAGCACACGAACATAGCAAAAACATAATCAGTTTTTAGACAGTGAAAACTGGGACATGCTGAAACATAACTCACGAAGGCATGTTTACGAGCTTGATGCACTCACTATGGAGCAAGTCATGGCAATACAAGCATACATCCATTAAGAAGGCACAAAATGCAAGCTAGACATGGCAAGAACAATGGCATAGCATGCACGGATCAACTACAATAACATCGGCAAAATCGCAAACAAGTTGACGATCTGCCCAGATTCACAACGAAGCAAAAGTAGAGCTCGATTGGCTCAAGCTAGGGTGCTCCATATATGCAAACAAAGACATGGATGGATAGAGCACTCCAATATTAACAAAACTCCTTTACTGATCATCCTCAAAAGAGGCACAGATCACTTGGAAACAACATGAACATATGGCATCATGAGACGAACATTTTGATATGCTATATGCATGAATCGGAGCTACGGATGCGGAGATATAGCATGTTGAATATAGGCACATGGATTAGGGACTTAGGGAAAAAACGGGGTCAACCCTAATATTCCAGATCTAGATCGGGCACGCAATCCAAGGTTGGATCCGAGTTCGCCAGAGTTAGCCCTGTAGACGCCGGAGTCGGCCGGAGTTGAGGTCGGAGATGGGGGGGGCCGGCGAGGGGGAGCAAGGAGGACGCCGGCCGGTGTGGTGGCGGCGCGGGCAGCGTTGGCGGCGCGGTCGGGGATGGCAGGCAGCGACCGGAGCGGAGGCCCAGGCGAGGAGCTGCGGCGGGGCGGCTATGGCGGCTCGGCGGCCGAGGCGCCGGAGGCGAGGGAGGTGGCCGCGTGGCGCGGGAGACAAGACCCGGGCGGCGGCGGCGCTCACCGGGCCGCGGGGGCCGGATGCGGGCTCCCGGGCCGCGGTGGGAGTGGCGGCGGCGGATGATGACGTGGCAGGAGGCGGTTGGCTGGCGGCGGTGTGTCCGCCCCGGGCGGACAATGTCCGGCGGCGCGCGGTGGAAAATTAGGGTTTCGGGGGAGGAGACCCGGGATTTGGAATGAGGGGTCTATTTATAGGCATAGAGGGAGCTAGGAGAGTCCAAATGAGGTGCGGTTTTCGGCCACGCGATCATGATCGAATGCTCTAGATGATGGAGCATAGTTTGGTGGGATTTGAGCCAAAATGGAAGGGTGTTGGGCTGCAACACACATGAGGCCTTTTCGGTCCCTCGGTTAACCGTTGGAGCATCGAACGAAGTCCAAATGGTACGAAACTTGACAGATGGTCTATCGGTAGTAAACCAAGGCCGCTTGGCAAGTCTCGGTCCAATCCGGAAATGTTTAATCCCCACACATGAAAGAAAGCTAGAAATGACCACCGGAGGAGAACGAAGCGCCGGAATGCAAAACGGACAACGGGGAAAAGGCTCGAATGCATGAGATGAACACGTGTGCAAATGCAATGCACATGATGACATGATATGAGATGCATGACAACGATAACAACACACGGAGACAAAGACCCGAACCCGAGAAAATAAGTTAACTTAAAGCCGGAAACGGCAAGAGTTGGATTACATATTGGGTAAAACATATCTGGGGTGTTACACGGGTCTTCTCATTATGGCTTGCACTTCTCGAAGAGGCCGATCCGATACATTGATTTCTTCATTTCTATGCTTCAGGTCATCATGATGAAGTTGGCATCCTTTCTTTGGGAATTTTGTCATACTTACGAATAGGTAAGGGGCTACACTAAAATGATAGAATGGTATACGGGGAAATCATCTGGGTTATCCCAGGAATGAACACATGAGTATCTCTAGAGTTGAACAAATGAAACACATCAAGAGACAAGTAAGAAAGTACCATAAGAAGTTTAAAGCAGATAGCAATCGTTCATTGCATGAAACAGAGTGTGAAAGGGGTTCAGAGCAACGTGAATAAGTATTGTGTTTCATACTAGAATTGATGATCTCTCGGAAGGTGGCTCGTCAATTACATACAAAGCCAACCGCGAGGAATAACTTTGAAAACAGGGGGTGTACAGGAGAGTCAGGTTTCGATCCTGTGGGACTATGGGTTATGGGCCCACCTTGTGGGTTAAAAGTAGGAAGGATGTTGACAACTTGCACGGTCATGATAGCAAGGCATGTCGGAGAATAGCATGTCAGTTATGTCGACAACAGCGTCGGTACCAAGGGCGAGGGACAAAGAGAACCATTTTCCTGCCGAGGCGGGCCAATAGGCAAAGTTCTCGTCCATCGGTGGTTACCGGAATGTCATCAACAAAAGTAACAGGGGCTTACCGTCAGAGTGGTACAACGAGGTGTTTACATAAGCAGTGACATATTACTGCTTATATAATATAGATCATAGAAAGGGTTTTAAACAAACCAATGGAAAGGGAAAAGTGTCTTATCAGATTTAATCAAAACAATGGAAAGGGAAATGTATTTAAACACATTATTCAGGGGTATATCCTTCCCAAGGACAAGCAGAGAATGATATCCATGACAGGATATAACATAGAAAAACCCTTTAGGAAAGGGGACAGAAATAACATGACATAACCCATACAACGGTGTTTGGATAATTGATAAAGAAAATTTAGCATTGTGCTTTCAATGCTCTTGTTGATGTTTGAGTACCACAGTCATGCTTCGAGATAGCATTGACATGGTCAGCAAGCAAAGGTCAGACCTTAGTGAAGGAAATATGCCCTAGAGGCAATATTAAAGTTATTATTTATTTCCTTATATCATGATAAATGTTTATTATTAATGCTAATTTGTATTAACCGGAAATACAATACATGTGTGAATACATAGACAAACAGAGTGTCACTAGTATGCCTCTACTTGACTAGCTCGTTAATCAAAGATGGTTATGTTTCCTAACCATGGACAAAAGAGTTGTTATTTGATTAACGAGGTCACATCATTAGTTGAATGATCTGGTTGACATGACCCATTCCATTAGCTTAGCACACGATCGTTTAGTATGTTGCTATTGCTTTCTTCATGACTTATACATGTTCCTATGACTATGAGATTGTGCAACTCCCGTTTGCCGGAGGAACACTTTGGGTGCTACCAAACGTCACAACGTAACTGGGTGATTATAAAGGAGTACTACAGGTGTCTCCAAAGGTAGATGTTGGGTTGGCGTATTTCGAGATTAGGGTTTATCACTCCGATTGTCGGAGAGGTATCTCTGGGCCCTCTCGGTAATGCACATCACTTAAGCCTTGCAAGCATTGCAACTAATGAGTTAGTTGCGGGATGATGTATTACGGAACGAGTAAAGAGACTTGCCAGTAACGAGATTGAACTAGGTATTGGATACCGACGATCGAATCTCGGGCAAGTAACATACCGATGACAAAGGGAACAACGTATGTTGTTATGCGGTCTGACCGATAAAGATCTTCGTAGAATATGTAGGAGCCAATATGGGCATCCAGGTCCCGCTATTGGTTATTGACCGGAGACGTGTCTCGGTCATGTCTACATTGTTCTCGAACCGTAGGGTCCGCACGCTTAAGGTTTCGATGACAGTTGTATTATGAGTTTATGAGTTTTGATGTACCGAAGGAGTTCGGAGTCCCGGATGAGATCGGGGACATGACGAGGAGTCTCGAAATGGTCGAGACGTAAAGGTCGATATATTGGACGACTATATTCGGACATCGGAAAGGTTCCGAGTGATTCGGGTATTTTTCGGAGTACCGGGTAGTTACGGGAGAAGTAATGGGCCTTGATGGGCTTTAGTGGGAAGAGGAAAAGGCTGCTGCGCCCCCCCTCCCCTTTGGTCCGAATTGGACTAGGGAAAAGGGGGCCGGCCACCTCTCCTTCTCCTCCTATTCCTTCTCCCTCCCTCCCCTCTTGATGGACTCCTACTAGGACTTGGAGTCCTAGTAGGACTCCCATCCTGGCCGCACCTTATGCCTTGGCCGGCCTCCTCCTCCTTCATGCTTTATATACAGGGGCAGGGGGCACCCCATAGACACACAAGTTGATCATTGTTGATCGTTCCTTAGCCGTGTGCGGTGCCCCCTACCACCAAATTCCACCTCGGTCATATCATTGTAGAGCTTAGGCGAAGCCCTGCGTCGGTAGTACATCAAGATCGTCACCACGCCGTCGTGCTGACGGAACTCTTCCTCGACACTTTGCTGGATCGGAGCCCGAGGATCGTCATCGAGCTGAACGTGTGCTCAGAACTCGGAGGTGCCGGAGTAACGGTGCTTGGATCGGTCGGATCGGGAAGAAGACATACGACTACTTCCTCTATGTTATGTGATCGCTTCCGCAGTCGGTCTGCATTGGTACGTAGACAACACTCTCCCCCTCGTTGCTATGCATCACCATGATCTTGCGTGTGCGTAGGAATTTTTTTTGAAATTACTACGTTCCCCAACAGTGGCATCCGAGCCTAGGTTTTATGGTTTGATGTTATATGCACGAGTAGAACACAAGTGAGTTGTGGGCGATATAAGTCATACTGCCTACCAGCATGTAATACTTTGGTTCGGCGGTATTGTTGGATGAAGCGGCCCGGACCAACATTATGCGTACGCTTACGCGAGACCGGTTTCCCCGACGTGCTTTGCACATAGGTGACTTGCGGGTGACTGTTTCTCCAACTTTAGTTGAACCGAGTGTGGCTACGCCCGGTCCTTGCGAAGGTTAAAACGGAGTCTATTTGACAAACTATCGTTGTGGTTTTGATGCGTAGGTGAGATTGGTTCTTGCTTAAGCCCGTAGCAGCCACGTAAAACTTGCAACAACAAAGTAGAGGACGTCTAACTTGTTTTTGCAGGGCATGTTGTGATATGATATGGTCAAGACGTGATGAGATATAAGTTGTTGTATGAGATGATCATGTTTTGTTGAAGTTATCGGCAACTGGCAAAAGCCTTATGGTTGTCTCTTTATTGCATAAGATGCAAGCGCCAAATAATTGCTTTACTTTATCGCTATGCGATAGCAATAGTTGCAAGAGCAATAGTTGGCGAGACGACCGTGTGACGACACATTGATATAGATCAAGATGATGGAGATCATGGTGTCATGCCGGTGATGACAGAGATCATGACAGTACTTTGGAGATGGAGATCAAAGAAGCAAGATGATGATGGCCATATCATGTCACATATTTTGATTGCATATGATGTTTATCTTTTATACATCTTATTTTTGCTTTGATTGACGGTAGCATTATAAGATGATCTCTCACTAAATTATCAAGAAATGTTCTCCCTGAGTATGCACCGTTGCGAAAGTTCTTCGTGCTGAGACACCACGTGATGATCGGGTGTGATAGGTTCTACGTTCAAATACAACGGGTGCAAAACAGTTGCACACGCGGAATACTCAGGTTATACTTGACGAGCCAAGCATATACAGATATGGCCTCGGAACACAGAGACTGAAAGGTCGAGCGTGAATCATATAGTAGATATGATCAACATAACGATGTTCACCATTGAAAACTACTCCATCTCACGTGATGTTCGGTTATGGTTTAGTTGATTTGGATCACGTGATCACTTAGAGGATTAGAGGGATATCTATCTAAGTGGGAGTTCTTAAGTAATATGATTAATTGAACTTAAATTTATCATGAACTTATTCCTGGTAGTATTTTGCAAATTATGTTATAGATCAATAGCTCGCGTTGTTGCTTCCCTGTGTTTATTTTGATATGTTCCTAGAGAAAATTATGTTGAAAGATGTTAGTAGCAATGATGCGGATTGGATCCGTGATCTGAGGTTTATCCTCATTGCTGCACAGAAGAATTATGTCCTTGATGCACCGCTAGGTGACAGACCTATTGCAGGAGTAGATGCAGACGTTATGAACGTTTGGCTGGCTCAATATGATGACTACTTGATAGTTTAGTGCACCATGCTTAATGGCTTAGAATCGGGACTTCAAAGACATTTTGAACGTCATGGACCATATGAGATGTTCCAGGAGTTGAAGTTAATATTTCAAGCAAATACCCGAGTTGAGAGATATGAAGTCTCCAACAAGTTCTATAGCTAAAAGATGGAGGAGAATCGCTCAACTAGTGAGCATGTGCTCAGATTGTCTGGGTACTACAATCGCTTGAATCAAGTGGGAGTTAATCTTCTAGATAAGATAGTGATTGACAGAATTCTCTAGTCACCATCACCAAGTTAGCAGAACTTCGTGATGAACTATGATATGCAAGGGATAACGGAAACAACTCCCAAGCTCTTCGTGATGCTGAAATCAACGAAGGTAGAAATCAAGAAAAACATCAAGTGTTGATGGTTGACAAGACCACTAGTTTCAAGAAAAGGGCATAGGGAAGAAGGGGAACTTCAAGAAGAACAGCAAGCAAGTTGCTGCTCAAGTGAAGAAGCCCAAGTCTGATCCTAAGCCTGAGAATAAGTGCTTCTACCGCAAAGGGACTGGTCACTCGAAGCGGAACTACCCCAAGTGATTGGCGGATAAAAAGGATGGCAAAGTGAACATAAGTATATTTGATATACATGTTATTGATGTGTACTTTACTAGTGTTTATAGCAACCCCTTAGTATTTGATGCTAGTTCAGTTGCTAAGAGTAGTAACTTGAAACGGGAGTTGCAGAATGAACAGAGACTAGTTAAGGGTGAAGTGACGATGTGTGTTGGAAGTGGTTCCAAGATTGATATGATCATCATCGCACACTCCCTATACTTTCGGGATTAGTGTTGAACCTAAATAAGTGTTATTTGGTGTTTGCGTTGAGCATGAATATGATTTGATCATGTTTATTATAATACGGTTATTCATTTAAGTAAAAGAATAAATTGTTGTTCTGTTTACATGAATAAAACCTTATATGGTTACACACCCAATGAAAATAGTTCATTGGATCTCGATCTTAATAATACACACATATCCATAATATTGAAACCAAAAGATGCGAAGTTAATAATGATAGTGCAACTTATTTGTGGCACTGCCGTTTAGGTCATATTGGTGTAAAGCGCATGAAGAAACTCCATGCTGATGGGATTTTGGAATCACTTGATTATGAATCACTTGATGCTTGCAAACCATGCCTTATGGGCAAGATGACTAAACGCCGTTCTTTGGAACAATGAAGCAAGCAACAGATTTGCTGAAAATCATACATACTGATGTATGTGGTCCGATGAATATTAAGGCTTGCAGCAGGTATCATTATTTACTGACCTTCACAGATAATTTGAGCAGATATGGGGATATCTACTTGATGAAACATAAGTCTGTAACATTTGAACAGTTCAAAGAATTTCAGAGTGAAGTGGAAAAACCATCGTGACAAGAAAATAAAAGTTTATACGATATGATCGCAGAGGTAAAAGGTTTGAGTTACGAGTTTGGTCTTCAGTTAAAACAATGTGAAATAGTTTCACTACTCACGCCACCTGGAACACCACAGCATAATGGTGTGTCCGAACGTCATAATCGTACTTTATTGGATATAGTGCAATCTATGATGTTTCTTACCGATTTACCACTATTGTTTTGGGGTTATGCATTAGAGACAGCTGCATCCACGTTAAATAGGGCACCATCTACATCCGTTGAGACGACACCGTGTGAACTATGGTTTGGCAAGAAACGTAAGCTGTCGTTTCTTAAAGTTTGGGGTTGCGATGCTTATATGAAAAAATTTCATCCTGATAAGCTCAAACTCAAATCGGAGAAGTGCGTCTTCATAGGATATCCAAAGGAAACTATTGGATACACCTTCTATCACAGATCCGAAGGCAAGACTTTTGTTGCTAAAATTCAGAAACTTTCTGGAGAAGGAGTTTCTCTCGAAAGAAGTGAGTGGGAGGAAAGTAGAACTTGACGAGGTAACTGTACCTGCTCCCTTATTGGAAAGTAGTACATCACAGAAAACTGTTTCTGTGACACCTACACCAGTTAGTGAGGAAGCTAATGATGATGATCATGAAACTTCAGAACAAGATACTACTGAACCTCGTAGATCAACCAGAGTAAGATCCGCGCCAGAGTGGTACGGTAATCCTTTTCTGGAAGTCATGCTACTAGATCATGATGAACCTACGAACTATGAGGAAGCGATGATGAGCCCAGATTCCGCGAAATGGTTTGAGGCCATGAAATCTGAGATATGATCCATGTATGAGAACAAAGTATGGACTTTGATGGATTTACCTGATGATCGGCAAACCATAGAAAATAAATGGATCTTCAAGAGGAAGACGGACGCTGATAGTAGTGTTACTATCTACAAAGCTAGAATTGTCGAAAAAGGTTTTCGACAAGTTCAAGGTGTTGACTACGATGAGTTTTTCTCACTCGTATCTATGCTTAAGTCTGTCTGAATCATGTTAGCAATTGCCGCATTTTATGAAATCTGGCAAATGGATAAACAAAACTGCATTCCTTAATGGATTTATTAAAGAAGAGTTGTATGTGATGCAACTAGAAGGTTCTGTCAATCCGAAAGGTGCTAACAAAATGTGCAAGCTCTAGCGATCCATCTGTGGACTGGTGCAAGCATCTCGGAGTTGGAATATACGCTTTGATAAGTTGATCAAAGCATATAGTTTTATACAGACTTGCGGTGAAGCCTGTATTTACGAGAAAGTGAGTGGGAGCACTACAGCATTTCTGATAAGTATATGTGAATGACATATTGTTGATCGGAAATAATGTAGAATTATTCTGTAAAGCATAAAAGGAGTGTTTGAAAGGAGTTTTTCAAAGAAAGACTTCGGTAAAGCTGCTTACATATTGAGCTTCAAGATCTATAGAGATAGATCAAGACGCTTGATAAGTTTTTCAATAAGTACATACCTTGACAAGATTTTGAAGTAGTTCAAAACGGAACAGTCAAAGAAAAAGTTTCTTGCCTGTGTTACAAGGTGTGAAGTTGAGTAAAGACTCAAAGCCCGACCACGGCAGAAGATAGAAAGAGAATGAAAGTCATTCCCTATGCCTCATTCATAGGTTCTATAAAGTATGCCATGCTGTGTACCAGATCTATTGTATACCCTGCACTGATTTGGCAAGGGAGTACAATAGTGATCTAGGAGTAGATCACTGGACAGCGGTCAGAATTATCCTTAGTGAAATAAGGATGTGTTTCTCGATTATGGACGTGACAAAAAGGTTCGTCGTAAAGGGTTATGTCGATGCAAGTTTTTGACACTGATCCAGATGAATCTAAAGTCACAATCTGGATACATATTGAAAGTGGGAGCAATTAGCTAGAGTAGCTCAGTGCAGAGCATTATAGACAAAGAATTTTGCAAAATACTTACGGATCTGAATGTGACAGACCCGTTGACTAAAATTATCTCACAAGCAAAAACATGATCACACCTTAGTACTCTTTGGGTATTAATCACATAGAGATGTGAACTAGATTACCGACTCTAGTAAACCCTTTGAGTTTTGGTCACATGACGATGTGAACTATGGGTGTTAATCACATGGTGATGTGAACTATTGCTGCTAAATCACATGGCGATGTGAACTAGATTATTGACTCTAGTGCAAGTGGGAGACTGAAGGAAATATGCCCTAGAGGCAATAATAAAGTTATTATTTATTTCCTTATATCATGATAAATGTTTATTATTCATGCTAGAATTGTATTAACTGGAAACATAATACATGTGTGAATACATAGACAAACAGAGTGTCACTAGTATGCCTCTACTTGACTAGCTCGTTAATCAAAGATGGTTATGTTTCCTAACCATGGACAAAAGAGTTGTTATTTGATTAACCAGGTCACATCATTAGTTGAATGATCTGATTGACATGACCCATTCCATTAGCTTAGCACACGATCGTTTAGTATGTTGCTATTGCTTTCTTCATGACTTATACATGTTCCTATGACTATGAGATTATGCAACTCCCGTTTGCCGGAGGAACACTTTGGGTGCTACCAAACGTCACAACGTAACTGGGTGATTATAAAGGAGTACTACAGGTGTCTCCAAAGGTAGATGTTGGGTTGGCGTATTTCGAGATTAGGATTTGTCACTCCGATTGTCGGAGAGGTATCTCTGGGCCCTCTCGGTAATGCACATCACTTAAGCCTTGCAAGCATTGCAACTAATGAGTTAGTTGCGGGATGATGTATTACGGAACGAGTAAAGAGACTTGCCAGTAATGAGATTGAACTAGGTATTGGATACCGACGATCGAATCTCGGGCAAGTAACATACCGATGACAAAGGGAACAATGTATGTTGTTATGCGGTCTGACCGATAAAGATCTTCGTAGAATATGTAGGAGCCAATATGGGCATCCAGGTCCCGCTATTGGTTATTGACCGGAGACGTGTCTCGGTCATGTCTACATTGTTCTCGAACCGTAGGGTCCGCACGCTTAAGGTTTCGATGACAGTTGTATTATGAGTTTATGAGTTTTGATGTACCGAAGGAGTTCGGAGTCCCGGATGAGATCAGGGACATGACGAGGAGTCTCGAAATGGTCGAGACGTAAAGATCGATATATTGGACGACTATATTCGGACATCGGAAAGGCTCCGAGTGATTCGGGTATTTTTCGGAGTACCGGGTAGTTACGGGAGAAGTAATGGGCCTTGATGGGCTTTAGTGGGAAGAGGAAAAGGCTGCTGCGCCCCCCCCCCCCCCCCTCCCCTTTGGTCCGAATTGGACTAGGGAAAAGGGGGCCGACCACCTCTCCTTCTCCTCCTATTCCTTCTCCCTCCCTCCCCTCTTGATGGACTCCTACTAGGACTTGGAGTCCTAGTAGGACTCCCATCCTGGCCGCACCTTATGCCCTGGCCGGCCTCCTCCTCCTTCATCCTTTATATGCAGGGGCAGGGGGCACCCCATAGACACACAAGTTGATCATTGTTGATCGTTCCTTAGCCGTGTGCGGTGCCCCCTGCCACCAAATTCCACCTCGGTCATATCATTGTAGAGCTTAGGCGAAGCCCTGCGTCGGTAGTACATCAAGATCATCACCACGCCGTCGTGCTGACGGAACTCTTCCTCGACGCTTTGCTGGATCGGAGCCCGAGGATCGTCATCGAGCTGAACGTGTGCTAAGAACTCGGAGGTGCCGTAGTAACGGTGCTTGGATCGGTCGGATCGGGAAGAAGACATACGACTACTTCCTCTACGTTATGTGATTGCTTCCGCAGTCGGTCTGCGTTGGTACGTAGACAACACTCTCCCCCTCGTTGCTATGCATCACCATGATCTTGCGTGTGCGTAGGAATTTTTTTTGAAATTACTACGTTCCCCAACACTTAGGTACTAAAAGAATTCATCAGGAACAACTTATAGAATAAGCCTTACCATTTTCTCATGGAAGAATGGTTAACCTTGCTAAAAAGGAAACGATAACAATAGGTCCTCCGGCCAGGTGTGCTAGACATGACACAACCTTACCGGGTCCTATACAGACCAACATTATAACTCTTGAAAACATGTCCCAACCTTGATATCTGACCGAGATTTAGATCTGATGGTGTCAAAATACCTCAGACTCAGGAGGCCTGAGAAGGAAAGGTGCAACACAAAATCAGGAGATGACATTGTAAAGTTCTCGGGAAATAGCGTACGGAAGCAAGGCTTCGAAACAAGAGTTCATCATTAAACCAAGGAGAGGATGAGGAGGTGGCTGATAGACTCAGCGATAATTCAATGAGGTATCCTAAACGATGGATCTCCACAATTATGTGGATAAGGAGATAGCATTTGTCAATCAAATGACATAATGAAGTATGCTCGACGAAAGCACACACAATTAAACATTTGTTGAAAGGTGCGCCCGTACTATGGGTTGGGTTGCATGACCAATGTCAGAATGGTAATTCAATAATCAATAGTCTAAAAATGAATGGCCGACCATTAACTTCAAAGTAATAGGGTTGCTAGAAGGAAAGAATCCAAACAACAACCGTTCACTTGTTGGAATCGACACGGGGACCAAGAAAGAATGGTGATGGTGAGAAGTATCACTATACCAAGAATTCTTTAGAGATGGAGTAATCCTCATGACATTCTTGACATAAAAGATGGGAATACTCCAAGGTAAAGAAGAACAAATGTTGGATAGCAAGGAACTCAAGGTATAACACAGGACAAGAACAAGTTTGTGTTGGAGGGAAGGCAATAAAGTGGTCGATGACAACACAAATCATCGAGGGCAAGGATGGTATTTCTCATCAATGACAGGCTATGCATCAGAATATGATTAGCGGAAAGCAGGCCTAAGGCCCAGGGGGATGAGGGGGGTTTGATTTTGTTGTCGTTGTTGTTGTCGTTTTGTTTCTCTTTTATTTTTACTATTTTTTTCTTCTATTATGTTTTACTTTACTTTTATTTTTCTAATTTTGCAAAATACAACGATAGCTCCTAAATTAATGTTTCTGAATAACCCACTGCCCTAAAAAGTTTAACCCCTAAATAGAATAGTTTAACATTTTATTAATTATAAAAGGCATTTCAATAATTGTTTTTTCTACTGTTTTAATCACTTTAGAGTATTTAATGATTTTATATAAGTGTGGTTTCTCCACCAATATTAGATATGCATTATTTGGCACAACCCGAACATTTGAAATTTGAACGGGATTTGAATCATCGCAAGATTAACAACAGTAATCATGGTGACATGGCATCATTAGCAGAGGTTTACTGTACCGTAACTATCTGGGCATCACACCCGCCCAATCACTCGTGGTAAGTCTTTAGGTGACTTCCAAACCTTCACAAACTCTGTCACTCGGTGATCCACAATTTCCTCTTGGATGCACCAGACCATTAGGCCTAACCGTCTGGAAGATGCACAGTCTTCAAAGGTAACAAGCGTCGGATCCACGCAGGATCAATCACTTCAGTGATGCTCAATCACTTTGGGTTAGTAGGTGTTTGGGTTTGGGTTTTCCTCACTTGATGATTTTCGCTCAAAGTTCTCGGATGATGGGATGCTCTCAAATGACAAGTGTCAGTTTCTCTCACAGCAGCCAACCAGCTAGTGGTTGTAGGGGGCGGCTATTTATAGCCTAGGGAGCAGCCCGGCATGGTAAGACATAAGTGCCCTTCAATGATATAACCATTAGGTGGAAGCATATCTTGGGACAGCTGGCGCGTAGCACAACATTGGTCGGAAATTTGACTAACAAATTCCTCAGGGCTATCATGTTCCTAACTTGTAGGCAATTCGCACTAGCGAATTCCTAACTCCTCAGTCAGAACAAATTCCTTAGAGACCAGAAGAGCTTCGTCTCTGTCACTGAAGAAATTGGAATGAACTGTATGAGATTTCCAATGGCTTCACTCGAAAGGATTGGTAGGTGTAGGATTTTGAGTTGAGCATCACTTGGAAATTTTTCCTTAGTATTTCCGTGACCCCCTTTAACAGTACGGTGTTTCCTATGACTCAAGAAGGAGAAAATCAAACTACCAAAACAAAAGTCTTCGCGCTTCATGTTCCTCGAATGAATACCAAGTCTTCAGGATCACACCAATCTTTTTCACTTTCAAAGTCTTCAAAAAGTCTTCAGTAATCCAAAGTCTTCAGTCAAAGAACTTCATTTTTAGGGGTCGACTTTCTTTGTAAATATCAAACTCCTCATAGACTTATAGACCTATGTACACTCACAAACGCATCAGTCCCTTTAACCTATAAGTCTTCAATACACCAAAATCATTAAGGGGCACTAGATGCACTTACAATCTCCCCCTGTTTGGTGATTGATGACAATATAGGTTAAGTTTTCAATGGGGATGAACATATGAAGTGTAAATACTAATTTGAGGAATTTGATTGCAAGATATAGAAGAACTCCCCCTAAAGATGTGCATAGTGAGGATTTAGCTTTTGAAGCAATGCACACTTGAAGAGTAGAATCATGGAGATCTCCCCCTATATCTTGTAATCCAGACACGCATTTGAGAAATAATATGAAGAATTTGAAATGCATGATGAAATATGGTGGCTGATGTAATTCAACATGCGTGCATTAACATATATGAGGAATAAGCATGCAGAAGAACACAACAAAAGTATCAGACCACCATCAGGTTTAAGTTTACAACTCAATCCACCTAAGCCTTCAAAAGAACGAGAGTTGTAACTTAGAAAAAAAACGCCCATATAAGTAGACCCGCTTGAAGACTAACTCAAATATCTCCCCCTTTGTCATCGAATGACCAAAAGGGACGAAAAATGAGGACTAACGCCCCTGAAGAATATCATCACTGAGTCGATGAAGGAGCGCCAGCATTGTTGGGGTCGGTTGAAGTAGGGCATGTCGCAGTCTCGTCCAAGTCTTCATGTTCATCTGTCGCGCGTGATGAAGAATATGAGCTGGCTACCAAGGAAGGAGCTTTAGTCTTCTCGAATTTCTTCGCCGGTGGTGGCTGAGACCATTCAAAGTCCTGCTTGAAACCCATTTTCTTCAGATCATCTTCACCATACAGATGTGACAAAACAGCCCAGGTGCGACCAAAGACTTCATGGAAGTAGTAATGGTTTTTCTTCACTGCATTGTGTGTGGCAGTCATGTTGTGAAGAATAGAACCAAACTGACGCTTAACCCATTTGTGGTTGCGATCGACCTTCTGGTGAAGACTGAGGAGAAGCTCATGATCAGTCATCACCCTTGGAGCTGTGCCTTGAGGATTTTGCTTTGAAGCATTTGCGGCAGATTCATGAGTGGCGGAGTCATCATTGGTGCAGTAGGATGCAGCTTTTCGGAACAGACCATCCAATGGAGGAAGCCTTCATCAATAATTGCAGTAGCCTTGCCCTTTTCATTAGATGAGGAAAATGTCTGCTTGAGGACTTCAATTAGGGGCAAGTAACTGACATGATTCTGAAAATCAGCCTTGTAGTTGAGTGAAGACCTTGTTCCGAGGAATGTCATAATCCAAGGAGCATAAGGCTTCAACTCAAATAGAGAGAGGGCAACATTTGCCAGAGTCCTCATCAAGAAATCATGGTAGTTGATAGGGATGCCATGTATGATATTGAATAGCAGATTCTTCACGATGGCAACAACTTCTTCATCATTTGAATCATGGCCTTTGATTGGAATCAATGTCTTCGTCAGAATGCGATAGACAGTTCTAGGCACAAGCAACAATTCCTTCACGAGGAATTTGGTCCTTGGAGCTTGGCCAGGCTTTAACCGCTTCATCAACACTTGCATGTAGTGAGCAGCGAGTTTAGGTTCATGATAGATGCAACGAGCGCCTTCGAGGGGAGGACTGACAGACAAGGCATGAAGTCATTCAGAGGCCGGTGCTTTGAAATGTGTGTTCTATGTCGCCGAGTTCACATCTTCAGCTTCTCCTGTGATGTGCAGCATCGCGTAGAACTGAAGAATTAGCTCTTCATTCCAATCAACAATATCCGTGCAAAAGTTGAGCAGTCCACCGTCATGAAGAACACTGAGGACTGGCGTGAAGCAGGGCAGTGATTCCATGTCCAGGTGAGGAATATCCCCATGGTCGAAGACTTTATATTTGTTGAAAAGCAGCGAAGAATAGAAGTTTGCTTGGCTAGCAGTCTAGAAGGACTTCCTCGTAAGGCAAGCAAAGTCATAGGGGTTGTAGTCTGTGAAGAACACATGCTCGTGGAAGAAGTCATCAGCCTTGGATTTGTGCTTCTTTGAGAAAGGATCCTTTGGCTTGGGGTGAGGAGTGTCAGTCAATTGCATTACAACCTCAGGAATTGCAATCTCAGGTTCTACAGGCTGAGGAATTTCAGTTTCTTCTTCAGTGGCAGCCTGGGACTTCAATTCTTCAACAGCAATGTCATCAGCACTAGTGGCTGGAATCTCTTCAAGGATGGACAGAGTGGGGTGGGGTTCGTCAGAAGCCATTTGAACTTCAGTAGTCACTGGGGACTGAGGAATTTGTTGCAGAGGAGTGAACAACAGAGCGTTGGGGTCCTGACTTTCCCAAAAGTCATCATTCAGAACTGGCGTTGTGCACCCAATGTCCACATCCTCATCTTCAGCACTCATTTCTTCAACCCCAGCCTGTTCAGCAGTAAATTGAGGCATGGGCGATGAAACAACTGGGGTTGAAGGGATTGCATCCACTTCAATTTCTTCATCCAACTGCTCTGAGGAAGCAGCAGAAGGAATTTCCTCATCGGATCCGCTTGGGATCACGTATTTTTCATCAAAAGGAATACGTTCCTTTGATGGCATACTTGAGACTGGAACAACATCAATAGGATTTTCAAACGAGCTGGTCAATTTCTTCATCTTCTTTGGAGCTGAAGAGTCTGATGAAGTTGATGCTTTCCTTTTCTTCATAGCTGCACGCTCCGCAGCCTTGGTCTTCTTAGCTTCTGATGCAGAAGGAAGAATTGGACTTTGTGCAGGTGCAGGAGGAGCAGAGGAAATTGGTTCCATTTCTTCAGGCACAACTGATGCAGTTGCCCTGGTATAAGTAGTTTCTTCAGGCACAGCGGTTGAAGCTTCAACTGGCCTGGCAATTTCTTCAGGCGCAACACTAGTGGTTGCCCTAGCAGTTTCATCAGCGGCTCGAATGCAGTCATTAGGCCTGGTACTAGCATTTTCTTCAGTAGCCTGAGCATCATTAGCGGTGCTGGCATTTTCTTCAATAGGCCGAGTAGATGCTTCAGCCTGAGGAGTTTCTTGTTGCGTAGGGGAAGCAACATTGGTAGTAAACTTTTTAGTTATCTTTACAAATCCGACTTTCGCTCCAAGCCAGTCAGCATAGTAGCGATCAAATTCGTCACTTAGTTTCTCGATCTCTTATTGCATAGCAATAAGTTGTTCAGGTGAAAGCTTCAAGAAGTTTTGCTTCAGAAAGCGCTCTTTCTTGTACTGTGTTTTCTTCACCTTCCTCCCCTGTTTATATTTCCATTTTTCTTCGTCAATGAAGTGAGTCAGCACATGACTTTGACCACGAGTGAGGTTCAGCTCAGGCAGAGGTGTATTGGGGTCCTTGTGCCACAAGTCAATGAAGTCGAGGATCAATTTTGGGTCCAGCATCAATGGCACATTACTGCCTTTGGCTCTAGCGGCCCTGTGCTGCCTATCTCTGATGATTTCAACAAGTTCTTCATCATCAGATTCGTCGTCATCGGATGGTACTTGGAAGGCGACCTGCTTCTTTTGAGGACTTGGTCTAGTGCCTCGTCCTGCAGTGGCCTTAGTCTTTAGCAGAGTGGGGCTAGTTTAAGAGTACAGAGGAGCTGATGAACTTGCAGAGGCTCCTGAGGCAATAGAGATGCATGTTGTCCTTTGGCACGAGGCGAGATGTGCAGGTGCTGAGGACTTGGAAGGAGGAGCTGAAGATTTTGAAGGAGATGGTGCGGCTTGAGGAATTGGACGTGAGGGCTTAGCCGATGTTGTCCGTGAGGGCATTGCAGAGGAACTTGGCTGAGAGGGCACTGAAGAAGAAGGAGCACTTGGCTTATGTGCGGGCTTCTTAGGCATGGCCTTCTTCGGCTTGCTAGCAGAGGCCTCAGCTGTGGCAGCAGCAGCAGAGTCTTCATTGAATTTCCTCACTGCTTCTTTTGCTACTCTGGCCAACTTAGCTTGCCGCTTGGCCCATTCATCAGGATAGTCCTCGCCGCTCTTGAGGCTAGTGGGATCAGCTTCTTGGCCAGGTGCCAATGGAGGTCTTGGGCAAGGAGGGTGAAGAGCAAATTTCTTCATATATTTTGGAGTGACATATCTGTATTCTCTCCATTCTTGTGCCCATCTCCTCTCTATCCTTTGTATGCGCACCTTGCGCTGATTTTTGTCCTCCTTTCCATGTGTGGCCTCATGAGGAGTGCAATAATCCTTGTAAATGTCATCAGGGATCTCAAAAGCTGTGTTGACTTCCTGTTTCTTTTCTCCCTTATGAGGTTTCTTGCCATCTGCCATTTTCTTCAGCTAAGGGTTTTGAACAATTGAGTTCTCTGAAGAGGTATTGAACTTTTCTTCGAGGGTTGCTGCAAATGAGTTAAGTTGATAAGAACCTAGAGATTCTACAGCGAACATGAGTACCTGTGAACAAAGTACAGGTGCAAAGAATTTGGAGAGGTCATATGCGTTCTCAAAAGTTTTTGCAAAAAGAACAAGTTTGAGGAATTTCACTAAGCGTTCTTTGACTTAGGTTCTAGAGTTGTATAGATTTGAAAATCCACACAATTGAGGAATCTTGAAGAAAAATGTGGCTTAGAGAAATAGATCAAGAGTAGATGATATGAGAGGTGTTTAGTATGTGAAGAGTTGACGAATAAACACCTTTTGAATATTTGAGGAAAACAACAGAATCAACAAGGGCAATAAAAGTAACTTTTAATTACCCTTGATGAAGAACATGATGAACTGTGAAGTGTAGATTTGAAGCTCGTCGGTTCAGATCTTCCACGCGCTAAGTTGGCTGAGGAAGACATCTATGGCGGCGGCGGAGTGAAGAAATCCGCGGCCGGCGTGGGTACGGCGGCGACGAGGTCGAGGCAGTGAAGCTCTTATTCACCGGCGATGATGGAAGTAGCGGCAGCGCTAGAGTTTGAGAGCTCGAGCGAGGGAGTGAGGTTGAGCGAAGTAAAAACGAAGTGAGGAAGGGAGAGGGGTATTTATAGCCGAAGTGAAAAAATGCTCGCCCGAGGAAATTGGACGAACGTGCCCCTGACCCTTCTCATTCGCGTGACATGTGTCACCCACGTACTGAGAGGTGATGATTGTGTGCGATCATGGGTGAATAGGATAATATATCGTGGAAGCGGAGCAGTTTGAGCGGCAAAAGCCAAAAATTCAGATAAGATAAGTTTAAAGTTCCGTTCGCGATTTCTTCAACTAACAAGAACATAGTGAAGATTTTGAACGAGATTCAAATAGAACGCACATGAAGAATTTGCGAATAGACTAGGTTGAGTTTAGCATAGAGGGGGAAGGGTTTGATCACATTCACTTAGCAGAACAAGCAACTTGAAGAAAATAGAAATAAGTGAATGTTATAGAGGACATAAACTCATATATATATATATATATATATATATATATATATATATATATATATATATATATATATAGCCAATGAAGAGAAGCGACGGGAAGAGTGAAGACAATGCAAACTTGAAGAACAACTGGGAATTTCAAAGTGAGGAAAAAACTCAGGTTGAGGATTTTCAACTTTTGGTGGTGGCGTGACCCACCGTATAAGAATGATGATTTCAGACACCGCATACAATTGTCGTAGGGTTCTAAGAATCAAATTCTTCGTTAATTTCTTCACACTTAGAGGGTTAGTCTTCATTGATTGAAGAAAAACGTTACTTTATGTGTTGCACAACTAAGTCATCAATTTTGCATAAGTGTTCGGATGTGTGTCCTTTTCAAAGGACATTCGAAGATTCTAGGATATTTAGCTCACACCTCAACTTGCTAAATCTCTCCTCATCCAAGGGCTTAGTGAAGATATAGGCTAGCTATTCTTCAGTCTTCATATGCTCAATAGAGCTGTCGCCCTTCGACACATGATCACGAAGAAAATGATGACGAATCTGAATGTGCTTTGTCTTAGAGTGCTGAACTGGGTTATGAGCAATCTTGATGGCACTCTCATTTGTCAAAGTAAAGAGGTACATTCTTCATGTTGACGTCATAGTCCTTGAGGGTTTGTTTCATCCATAGGAATTGAGCACAGCAAGAACCAGCAGTAATGTACTCAGCTTCAGCAGTAGACAGTGATACGCAGTTCTGTTTCTTCGAAGACCATCAGACCAAGGATCGTCCGAGGAAATGGCATGTGCCAGATGTTGACTTGCGGTCCTGTAACGCCCCGAGACCGATGTGCCAGCTATCGTTCAGTCATTCGCTGTTGTTGCATTGTCATTGCTTGCGTGTCATGCATCTCATATCATGTCATCATGTGCATTGCATTTGCATACGTGTTCGTCTCATGCATCCGAGCCTTTTCCCCGTTGTCCATTTTGCATTCCGGCACTTTTTTCTCCTCCGGTGGTCATTTCTACCTTTCTTTCCTGTGTTGGGGTTAAACATTTCCGGATTGGACCGAGACTTGCCAAGCGGCCTTGGTTTACTATCGGTAGACCGCCTGTCAAGTTTCGTACCATTTGGACTTCGTTTGATACTCCAACGATTAACCGAGAGACCGAGAAGGCCTCGTGTGTGTTGCAGCCCAACACCCTTCCATTTTGGCCCAAAACCCACCTAACTCTGCTCCATCATCTCGGTCGTTCGATCACGATCGCGTGGCCGAAAACCGCACCTCATCTGGACTCTCCTAGCTCCCTCTACCTATAAAAGAGCACCCCTCCCCGAAATTTCGGATCATTTCGCGGATGAACCCTAGATCCTCTCCTTCCCACGCCGCCGGACTTGTCCGTCCCGCCGCTGGACGTGTCCGCCGGCGCACCTCGTCACTCCGACCAATCAGAGCATGGCACGTCATCACCACCGCCTCCCTCCTCCAATCCCACTGCTACACATGTCCGACCAGCCTCCCCACTACGCCGCCGGCCCGCGGGACCCAGATCGGGCCCGCGCGAGCCCATCTCGTCGCCGCCGCCTGAGGCTCCCGTCTCCCCGCGCCTGCTTCGCCGTGCACCACCGCTGCCTTCGCCGGAGCGCTGCACCGCTGCCTCTCCGATCCTCGTCGCCGGCGCCGACCATCGCGGCCGAGCCCGCACGCCACCGCGGCTCCTGCTCGGGATCCACCCCGCGCTGCCGGAGCTCAACCACCGGAGCAGCCGCGCCCGCGGCCATCTTCCTCCGCAACGCCCCAAGATCTGGCGCCGCCGCCTCGGTTCCTGTCGTCCCCGTCGCCGGAGTTCCCAGCGCGCCGCCGCCGGAGAGGATCGGGAGGAGCCCCGATCCGTCTGCGTTGACCGCGTCCCCGCTCTTGGGCCCCGCCGTGGCCTCCCAGGCCCAGCATGCCGCCTCCGCTTTCGGCCCAGCACCAGCGCCTAGCCCAGCCGCGCCAGGCTCCAGCTGGCCCGCATCCGGCCCAGCCAGCTTCCTCCCACCGACCGGGCCGAGGCCATGGGTGAGCCGCCCCCCTCTCCTTTGCACTATGGACCCATGTACATTTCGTCCCGTCATGTTTTTTTTTCCACGCCTGAGATTTTCCTAATTAGCCAGAGATTGCCAGTTTTACAGATTAGACCCACTAGTTCATACATTTAATAACTCACAAACCGTGCGTCGAATTAAAATGATTTATATATGAAACTTGCTCAGAATTTTGTGTAGATTAATAATATCCAACTTTCATGCCTGTTTGAGATGTTTAAAATGCTGTTTGCATATATTTGCCCCTATGCCATGTTAAAATGATTTAATTCATAACTAAATAACCGTAGCTCCAATTTAAATAAACTTTATATGTATATGGGGTAGAATTTTGCCTAGTTTGTCATGGTGGCCTCATCTTGCATGTTGAACAACTCTAAAATTATGTTTAGGGAAGAACAGTACCAAACCTAATTTATGCTCATGAGGAGTTTCCGGAATTGTTCTTCGTTGCTTCCGGCCTCATTTAAACTTGCCTAGATAGGTAGTTTTGTTGTGCTTCACCCCTTGCCATGTTAATCAACATTTAATATTGTTGGGTACATAAAACGAGAGAGAACTAAATAATTGATGTGGTGTTCTGTCAATATGCAACCCGTTGCATATTGAGCTCCACTTAATCTGTAGGATTGCTTGTGCACTTTGCCATGCCATGCATACTTAAACCGGACATGCATCATACTCAATTGTGCATCATGCCATGTAGATGTGTTGGTTGTTTACTATGTTGTGTGCTTCCTTTCCGGTGTTGCTTCTTCGGGTTGGTTGCGGTAACGTCGAGCTTGTGAGGATCCGTTCAACTTCATCCGTTTGTCTTCTTCATGGACTCGTTCTTCTTCCTTGCGGGATTTCAGGCAAGGTGATCATACCCTTGAAATCACTACTATCTTTGGTATGCTAGTTTGCTCGCTCTTTTGCTATGCCATTGCTACGATGCCTACCACTTGCTTGTCAGCCTCCCAAATTGCCATGTTCAGCCCCTAACCCACCTTTGTCCTAGCAAACCGTCATTTGGCTATGTTACCGCTTTGCTCAGCCCCTCTTATAGCATTTTTAGTTGCAGGTGAAGATTGAAGTTTGTTCCTTGTTGGAACATGGAGATGTTATTCCTTGTTGGAACATTTATTTACTTGTTGGGATATCACTATATATCTTATTTAATTAATGCATCTATATACTTGGTAAAGGGTGGAAGGCTCGGCCTTATGCCTGGTGTTTTGTTCCACTCTTGCCGCCCTAGTTTCCGTCATATCGGTGTTATGTTCCCGGATTTTGCGTCCCTTACGCGGTTGGGCTATAATGGGAACCCCTTGACAGTTCGCCTTTTTTCCTTGGGAGTCGCGCATCCCGAGGGTCATCTTTATTTTAACCCCCCCGGGCCAGTGCTTGTCTAAGTGTTGGTCCAAACTGTCAGCCGCCGGTGGCTACCAGGGGCAACTCTGGGCTGGCCTATCGGAAGTTTAGATAATCCGGTGTTGCCCTGAGAACGAGATATGTGCAGCTCCCATCAGGATGTCGGCGCATCGGGCGGTGTTGCTGGTTTAGTTTTACCCTGTCGAAATTTCTTGTTGTACCGGGATACCGAGTCTGATCGGAACGTCTCGGGTGGAGGTCTATTCCTTCGTTGACCGTGAGAGCTTGTGATGGGCTAAGTTGGGACACCCTGCAGGGATTTGAACTTTCGAAAGCCGTGCCCGCGGTTATGGGCAGATGGGAATTTGTTAACGTCTGGTTGTAGAAAACCTAAAGTTGACCTTAATTAAAATGAATCAATCGCGTGTGTAACCGTGATGGTCTCTTTCCGGCGGAGTGCGGGAAGTGAACACGGTTGTTGGAGTTATGCTTGACGTAGGTAATCCAGGATCACTTCTTGATCATACTTTTATCGACCGTGCTTTGCCTTCTCTTCTCGCTCTCATTTGCATATGTTAGCCACCATATATGCTAGTCGCTTGCTGCAGCTCCACCTCATACCTTTACCTTACCCATAAGCTTAAATAGTCTTGATCGCGAGGGTGCGAGATTGCTGAGTCCCCGTGGCTCACAGATACTTCCAAAACCAGCTTGCAGGTGCCGATGAGACCGAGCAGATGACGCAACCAAGCTGAGGAGGAGCTCATTGAAGATCTTGTCCTTTGTGTTGTTTCCGTTCTAGTTGATCAGTAGTGGAGCCCAGTTGGGGTCGATCGGGGACCTTTGTCGCATTTGGGGTTCTTCTTTTATCTTGGTTCCGTAGCCGGACCATGAGTGTATTTGATTGATGTAATGTTTATTCATGTAATTGTGTGAAGTGGCGATTGTAAGCCAACTATGTATCTCTGTGCCTTATGTATTACAGGGTTGTGTAAAGATTACCTCACTTGCGACATATGCCTTCAATGCGATTATGTCTCTAAGTCGTGCCTCGACACGTGGGAGCTATAGTCGCATTGAGGGTGTTACAAGATGGTAATCAGAGCCTTCCCCGACCTTAGGAGCCCCCATTGCTTGATCGTTTTTAGCGGCCGAGTTGTGTCTAGAAAAATGTTTTGAGTCATCTAGGAATTATATATCAGAGAGTTTAGGAATTCTTTTTACTCCCCAGTCCCTTCATCGTTCTGGTGAGGCATCCTGACGTAGAGTTTTGACTCTTCTCTTCTCAAATTTCACTAAAAAAATTTTTTTAGGATCACGCGGGTATCTTGGAATCGTTCCGATGGTTTTATGACGAGAACATTGTCTTGGTGCCTCCTGTCAGGGGTTTTGTGGAGGTGTCCCGGGGAGTTGAGCTCTGAGGTGTTGTCGTCATAATTTTATCGTTGCAATTCTGGAATACCTGAGTTTAGTACGCCGACATAGAAAATCTCCTTTATGAAGTTCGTTGGTGAGATAACCTCGACGCCACCCAGTACCGGGCAGGAGTTCGGGAGTATCGCCATAACTGTATAACGGATGCTTTTCGAAGGTTGAGGTAGACGATTTCCGAAGGTTTCTTGGTTATGTGTTGAAGGATGGATACAGCTGGATGTAGGATTTGCTAGTTTGGGTGAGATATTATGCTTCCCCTGTATCCCCAACACCTGATTGCATAACCGGAAAGTTTCGGGAGTTTCATAGGTGGGAATTCAAGTAGCTCTTAGGATATCTTTCCGACGGATGTATGATTTGAAATTTGGGTTCGACGTCTAGTGGTTCGCCTATTCACGGTCGATTTTACAGTGATCTCATTGTGTCTTAAAGAGTCCTTGGCTATGCCGACTCGGGGATGCTTCGTATGTCATGTGCACTTCCTTGTACATGATGGTGCTGTACGATCGAGCCCGTGTAGGTCCCACCACGAAAACTTCGGACGAAATCTCTATCATATGTTTGTTCCGGCTTATTCCGCAAGCCAATCCTTTTGTTTTTGTTTTGAGTTGTGGTATTCGAGTTGCTTCGAAGTCAAATGTTGATTCCATATCTTTTCCAAATGGTGTTCTCATACTTCTATGTGAATACTAATCCTTCTCGATCATCGATTTTGCCATGTCAATCCTTTCAGCCGGCGTGTTTCTCTTCAAGTGGATCCGATTATTTCAACTCCCGCAAGATCAATTATCACTTCTTCTCAACGGTGTTTGTTTCATTCGTCCCAAGCTGCCTTTGTTTTTCCCTCCCTCCCACCCTTGTTTCTTCGAGGAACCATATTTCTTATTCAAGTATCCTTTTATTCATGTGAAGTCTCTCCATTCTTTTCTATCAATATTCTTATCCGGTGATTCTCATAAAGATTCTAACGGAGCTTCTAGTTCATCATTCTTTGTTTCTTTTATCTTCTCCGGTGGTTTCAAGTCAAGCTTTGTTGATCATGTCATTTCCTCATTTCAATGCCTTCTCATGCCGGTGCAATTCTTAATTATCCACTTCTCGCTATTCAATTGTTCCGGAGTGCTGAAGATATCTCGAAGATTCGTGTATCCAATCTTCTTTCATTCAAGCTATTTCGAGGATGTTATCTCTTTCAAGCCATTTAATTTCAACTGGTGCAATCTCTCTTTCTAATCGTTCTACGGTGTATCTTTTCAGTGGGCCCTAACCCACAGGTCTTCTCCAAGGATCTTACCTGACTCTTCTTATTCTCCCGGAGCTAGCCTAAATTCTTCCGAAGTTTGACGTAAGAATGATTTATCATCAGTCAAATGTCTTCTCAAGATCTGTCAATTCTTTTCCTCGTTGGCTAAACCTTTCCATTATTCATTCCGGAGTGCCTCAACAATTCACGGTGGTGTTTCTCGTTGTCATTGGAAGACCGAAGAAGTTTTTCTCTTAATCTTGCTCCATTCTCTTCAAGTATCGTGATTCTAGTTTGTTGCCATCCTCTCATAATTGTTTTCGGTTGTGAGAATTCTTTCAACCTATTTAGGGTAATTCAAGAGTCTTCTCAGTTTGTTCATCCGGAGTCCATCATCTCAGAATTTTTTCATTCTCAGCTTTCAGCTCTCTTACTCTAAATCATACCGGTGTTTAAATCAAGGATTCTCTAATCAGTTCTTGATCTCTTCGTTCTCGTGCGTCTAAATTCTCTCAAGCATCTTCATTCATGTGCTAATTCTTTCCGGAGTTTCTTTATCTTCTCTTCGTTCATTTTTAATTCTTATGGTGGTTCGTTCAAGAGCTCTTGTCATTCGTTTTCATATCAATTATTTGTTGTTTTCAATACTTCCGGTGGTTTGTTGAAGACCTTCTCAACTTTGCGCTATATCTCTCTTAATCCTTTCTACGAGAATAAGTAGTGTGCCAAATCCGTTGAGTGCCATCAATTAAATTGGTGAAGGATAAGCATAATGTAATTCTTACTCTTGTTCCATCCAAGTGATTTAATTCCTTATTCCGGAGGTGCATCATATCACATTCTTGGTTTGAGACGCTTTATCTTTCTTTCCCAAGAGTTCCAAGCTTTCACAATTACATCTCCATAGAGGTCCATCTAAATCATTGCAAGGATTCCCCTTGTGTTTTCAACTTCTTTTTCCTTCCGTTTGTTCATCCTTTTGTTTACCGGAGTTCTTTATGAAGGTTCTACATGATGGTTCATCAAGGATTTAATTCCTTCTCAAAGTGTTCATTGAGACTCTTTTCTAAGAAGCTCAAGCTTTCTTCATATTGTAATCCGGAGTGTTTTCTTTCTTCCATATCATTGCAGGTGGTATTATGTCATTCTTGATAATTTGAGTTCGTGTTTCATGATTCACATGTTATTAAGAATGAGGTACTTTAAATCCATCAACCTCTTCGTTGGAGTTATCTTGGGTTATATTTCACCTAAAGCCTTCCCTAAGGACCTTGCTATTGTGAGGCGTATAATTGACCCAAGTTCTTCATTTATCCTTTCCTGTGAGATAAGTTTCTCGTTTCTTGTTCTTATCAATCCAATTTTGTTTCCGTTAGTGGCAGAATTTCACCTCGTAATTTTGAGATGTATTCCATAAGACCATATCTAGCTTATTCTTTTCGTTGTTGGGTTTCCAATAACTCCGTTCGACCCTTCTCCTAAGGATGCCTTCTCAAGCTCTTTTGTGGCAGAAGTTGGCATTTTCTTCTCAATTCTTCTATGACAATTATCTATCTTCTATTCTTTTGTTCCGGAGGTATTGTGATGTTCATCTTTTCAACCCATCATCTTGTTTTGTCAAAGATCATGATCTTTCCATGCCTATACTTTTATCTGAGTGTTGTGTTCTCTTTACAAGTATCCTCTCATCTTGTCAAGTTCAATTCCTTCCATTTACAGACGAAGTGCTGTCCAAATTATTTCAGTCTTATTCCTTCCCTATCTTGCTTAACCGGAGTATTGTGCTCCTTTGTTCAAGTTCTTTTCGCCTTATCAAGTCTTGCATCCCTTTCTCAACCACAGTGTCGTGTTTTCATTTGATCTATCTCATCTTATCAAATTTTGACTCCCGTCTCAACCGGAGTGCGGTCTGAGATCTTTCTTACCCCTTGTTCCATTCATTCAATAGTTCCGGTGGCAGTGTGTTGTGATTTCATCAAGTATCTTCTCATCTTATCAAGACCTTATTCAATTCTGTTTCTTTCCAACCGGAGTGCTGCCCGAATTTGGTCTTCCTTGATCCCCTTCCTTAACCGGAGTGTTTTTTCTATATATATATATCTTCCCTTCAACCTCAAGGTTCCGCAATGCTCTTTGTCCCTAGTTTCTAACGGAGTGTTTTCAACTTCATCCATCTTTGTTGTTTTCTTCTTTAAATTAGTTCAACCTCGCAAGGTTCTTTGGTTTCACTCGTTTGTCAAAGAAGCAACTTAGTTTTACCTCTTCTCTTTCTCCTCCGTTTGTCCCTTCGGTGCCATTCTAGATCTCGGGAAGAGATCCTCTCATAGTGGTGGAGTGTTGTAATGCCCCGAGACCGATGTGCCATCTGTCGTTCAGTTATTCGCTGTTGTTGTGTTGTCATTGCTTGCGTGTCATGCATCTCATATCATGTCATCATGTGCATTGCATTTGCATACGTGTTCGTCTCATGCATCCGAGCCTTTCCCCGTTGTCCGTTTTGCATTCCGGCGCTTCGTTCTCCTCCGGTCGTCATTTCTACCTTTCTTTCCTGTGTGGGGGTTAAACATTTCCGGATTGGACCGAGACTTGCCAAGCGGCCTTGGTTTACTACCGGTAGACCGCCTGTCAAGTTTCGTACCATTTGGACTTCGTTTGATACTCCAACGGTTAACCGAGGGACCAAGAAGGCCTCGTGTGTGTTGCAGCCCAACACCATTCCATTTTGGCCCAAAACCCACCTAACTTTGCTCCATCATCTCGGTCGTTCGATCACGATCGCGTGGCCGAAAACCGCACCTCATTTGGACTCTCCTAGCTTCCTCTACCTATAAAAGAGCACCCCTCCCCGAAATTTCGGATCATTTCGCGGATGAACCCTAGATCCTCTCCTTCCCACGCCGCCGGACTTGTCCGTCCCGCCGCTGGACGTGTCCGTCGCCACTGCCTCGTCACTCCGACCAATCAGAGCATGCCACGTCGTCACCACCGCCTCCCTCCTCCAATCCCACTTCTACACATGTCCGACCAGCCTCCCCACTTCGCCGCCGGCCCGCGGGACCCAGATCGGGCCCGCGCGAGCCCATCTCGTCGCCGCCGCCTGAGGCTCCCGTCTCCCCGTGCCTGCTTCGCCGTGCACCGCCGCAGCCTTCGCCGGAGTGCTGCGCCGCCGCCTCTCCGATCCTCGTCGCCGGCGCCGACCATCGCGGAAGAGCCCGCACGCCACCGTGGCTCCTGCTCGGGATCCGCCCCGCGCTGCCGGAGCTCAACCACCGGAGCAGCCGCGCCCGCGGCCATCTTCCTCCGCAACGCCCAAAGATCCGGCGCCGCCGCCTCGGTTCCTGTCGTCCCCGTCGCCGGAGTTCCCAGCGCGCCGCCGCCGGAGAGGATCGGGAGGAGCCCCGATCCGTCTGCGTTGACCGTGTCCCCGCTCTTGGGCCCCGCCATGGCCTCCTAGGCCCAGCGTGCCGCCTCCGCTTTCGGCCCAGCTTCCCCGGCCCAGCACCAGCGCCTAGCCCAGCCGCGCCAGGCTCCAGCTAGCCCGCATCCGGCCCAGCCAGCTTCCTCCCACCAACCGGGCCGAGACCCTGGGTGAGCCGCCCCCCTGTCCTTTGCACTATGGACCCATGTGCATTTCGGCCCGTCATGTTTTTTTTCCGCACCTGAGATTTTCCTAATTATCCAGAGATTGCCAGTTTTACAGATTAGACCCCCTAGTTCATGCATTTAATAACTCACAAACAGTGCATCGGATTAAAATGATTTATATATGAAACTTGCTTAGAATTTTGTGTAGATTAATAATATCCAACTTTCATGCGTGTTTGAGATGTTTAAAATGCTGTTTGCATATATTTGCCCCTATGCCATGTTAAAATGATTTAATTCATAACTAAATAACCGTAGCTCCGATTTAAATAAACTTTATATGTATATGGGGTAGAATTTTGCCTAGTTTGCCATGGTGGCCTCATCTTGCATGTTGAACAACTCTAAAATTATGTTTAGGGCAGAACAGTACCAAACCTAATTTATGCTCATGAGGAGTTTCCGGAATTGTTGTTCGTTGCTTCCGGCCTCATTTAAACTTGCCTAGATAGGTAGTTTTGTTGTGCTTCACCCCTTGCCATGTTAATCAACATTTAATATTGTTGGGTACATAAAACGAAAGAGAACTAAATAATTGATGTGGTGTTCCGTCAATATGCAACCCGTTGCATATTGAGCTCCACTTAATCTGTAGGATTGCTTGTGCACTTTGCCATGCCATGCATACTTAAACCGGACATGCATCATACTCGATTGTGCATCATGCCATGTAGATGTGTTGGTTGTTTACTATGTTGTGTGCTTCTTTTCCGGTGTTGCCTCTTCGGGTTGGTTCCGGTAACGTCGAGCTTGTGAGGATCCGTTCAACTTCGTCCGTTTGTCTTCTTCATGGACTCGTTCTTCTTCCTTGCGGGATTTCAGGCAAGATGATCATACCCTCGAAATCACTACTATCTTTGCTATGCTAGTTTGCTCGCTCTTTTGCTATGCCATTGCTATGATGCCTACCACTTGCTTGTCAGCCTCCCAAATTGCCATGTTCAGCCCCTAACCCACCTTTGTCCTAGCAAACCGTCGTTTGGCTATGTTACCGCTTTGCTCAGCCCCTCTTATAGCATTGTTAGTTGCAGGTGAAGATTGAAGTTTGTTCCTTGTTGGAACATGGAGATGTTATTCCTTGTTGGAACATTTATTTACTTGTTGGTATATCACTATATATCTTATTTAATTAATGCATCTATATACTTGGTAAAGGGTGGAAGGCTCGGCCTTATGCCTGGTGTTTTGTTCACTCTTGCCGCCCTAGTTTCCGTCATATCGGTGTTATGTTCCCGGATTTTGCGTCCCTTACGCGGTTGGGCTATAATGGGAACCCCTTGACAGTTCGCCTTAAGTAAAGCTTTTCCAGCAATGCCCAACATTGGTTTTACCATTTGCCACCTAGCCTTTTTCCCTTGGGAGTCGCGCATCCCAAGGGTCATATTTATTTTAACCCCCCAGGCCAGTGCTTGTCTAAGTGTTGGTCCAAACTGTTAGCCGCCGGTGGCTACCAGGGGCAACTCTGGGCTGGCCTATCGGAAGTTTAGACAATCCGGTGTTGCCTTGAGAACGAGATATGTGCAGCTCCCATCAGGATGTCGGTGCATCGGGCGGTGTTGTTGGTTTAGTTTTACCCTGTCGAAATGTCTTGTTGTACCGGGATACCGAGTCTGATCGGAACGTCTCGGGTGGAGGTCTATTCCTTCGTTCACCGTGAGAGCTTGTGATGAGCTAAGTTGGGACACCCTGCAGGGATTTGAACTTTCAAAAGCCGTGCCCGCGGTTATGGGCAGATGGGAATTTGTTAACGTCCGGTTGTAGAAAACCTAAAGTTGACCTTAATTAAAATGAATCAACCGCGTGTGTAACTATGATGGTCTCTTTCCAGCGGAGTCTGGGAAGTGAACACGGTTGTTGGAGTTATGCTTGACGTAGGTAGTCCAGGATCACTTCTTGATCATACTTTTATCGACCGTGCTTTGCCTTCTCTTCTCGCTCTCATTTGCGTATGTTAGCCACCATATATGCTAGTCGCTTGCTGCAGCTCCACCTCATACCTTTACCTTACCCATAAGCTTAAATAGTCTTGATCGCGAGGGTGCGAGATTGCTGAGTCCCCGTGGCTCACAGATACTTCCAAAACCAGCTTGCAGGTGCCGATGAGACCGAGCAGATGACGCAACCAAGCTCAGGAGGAGCTCGTTGAAGATCTTGTCCGTTGTGTTGTTTCCGTTCTAGTTGATCAGTAGTGGAGCCCAGTTGGGGTCGATCGGGGACCTTTGTCGCATTTGGGGTTCTTCTTTTATTCTGGTTCCGTAGTCGGACCGTGAGTGTATTTGATTGATGTAATGTTTATTCATGTAATTGTGTGAAGTGGCGATTGTAAGCCAACTATGTATCTCTGTCCCTTATGTATTACATGGGTTGTGTAAAGATTACCTCACTTGCGACATATGCCTTCAATGCGATTATTTCTCTAAGTCGTGCCTCGACACGTGGGAGCTATAGTCGCATCGAGGGTGTTACAGGTCCACACGATCACCAACATAGTCAGAGTCTGAATATCCAATGACATCAAAAGCCGAGCCCTTGGGATACCATAATCCAAGTGTTTGTGTGTGAGCTAGATATCGAAGAATATGCTGCACGGCCTTACGGTGTGATTCTTCGGTGTAGCTTGAAATCGGGCACACATGCAAACACTAAGCATATTATCTGGCCTACATGCACATAAATACAATAAAGAGCCAATCATGGAGCGGTATACCTTTTGATCGAAGTCAATACCATTTTCATCAGTGCATAGATGGCCATTTGTGGGCATAGAGATTTTGACTCCTTTGCAATCTTGCATGCCGAATTTCCTCAGTACATCCTTGAGGTATTTCTCCTGAGATAGAATATGCCATTTCGCTGTTGACGAATCTGAAGACCTAAGAAGAATTTAAATTCTCCCATCATAAACATTTTATATTCTTCACTCATCATATATGCAAATTCATTACTATAATGTTGGTCAGTACAGCCGAAAATGATATCATCAACATATATTTGGCACACAAACGAGTCACCATCATAAGATTTAGTGAAAATAGTTCGGTCAAGTGAACTGGGTTTGAAGCCTTTCTTCATTAGGAATTCCTTCAAAGTATCATACCACGCCCGAGGGCCTTCTTGAGTCTGAAGACTTTGTTGGGATACTTTAGATATTCAAAACCTGGGGTTTGAGCAACATATACTTCTTCCTAAAGCTTACCATTGAGGAATGCAATTTTCACATCTATTTGATATAAGATGATATCATGATGGTTAGCATAAGCAAGTAATATGCAAATAGCTTCAAGTCTAGCAACAGGTGCAAAAGTTTCATCAAAGTCAATTCCTTCAACCTGTGTATAGCCTTGCTCTACAAGTCATGCCTTATTCCTCACTAGAAGGCCATTTTCATCTTGCTTGTTGTGGTAGATCCACTTTGTGCCAATGATATTGTGCTTGTGAGGATCTGGACGTTTGACCAATTCCCAGAGGTTGCTGAGCTCTAATTGATGTAATTCCTCTTGCATAGCTTGAATCCACTCAGGCTCCAGAAATGCTTCATCAACCATAGTGGGCTCTGTGATAGTGACAAAGGTGAAGTGCCCACAAGAGTTAGATAAATGTGAAGCTCTTGAGCATGTGAGAGGACCTGGAATGTTGATGTCGTTGATGATTTTCTCAATTTGCACTTCATTTGCAACGCGAGGATGAGTCGGTTGTCGTTGAGGAATTGATCAACATTTTCTTCTACACCATTTTCCTCAGGTGCATCAGCATGGCGTTCTTCACGTTCTGAAATGACTTCTTCAGCAGGTTCTTCGGTAGGAATGACATCCTCGGTAGCTTTGAACTTAATAGATTCCTCATGAGGTATTTCATCTGTCACAGGAGGTAGGTGCTCTCTTTGCGAGCCATTAGTTTCATCGAACCGCACATCTACAGTTTCAATAACCTTGTGGTGATGGGTGTTGAAGACTCTGTAGGTGTGCGAGTCCTTACCATAACCAAGCATAAAACCTTCATGTGCTTTCGGTGCAAATTTAGAATTGTGATAAGGATCTCTAATCTAGCATTTAGCACCGAATACTTTGAAATAACTCACATTGGGTTTCTTGTCAGTAAGGAGTTCATATGAAGTCTTCTCGAAGAATTTGTGAATATATACCCTGTTGATGATGTGGCACGCAGTATCAATTGCCTCCGACCAGAAGCGAGGAGGCGTATTGTACTCATCAAGCATTGTGCGGGCCATCTCAACAAGAGTCATGTTCTTGCGCTCCACGACGCCATTTTGCTGAGGAGTATAAGGAGCAGATAACTCATGAGTAATGCCAAGTTCATGAAGATAGTCATCAAGACTAGTATTCTTGAACTCAGTTCCATTATCACTTCTTATGTGCTTGATCTTCACACCAAAGTTGGTTGAAGCCCTCGAGGAAAATCGTTTGAAGACTTCCTGCACTTTAGTTTTGTAAGTGATGATATGCACCCATGTATATCGAGAATAATCATCAACAGTGACAAAGCCATATAAAGATGCATCATTAGTAAATGTGGCATAGTGAGTAGGGCCAAAGAGATCCATGTGAAGTCATTCAAATGGATGAGTGGTAGTTATGATGGTCTTTGAGGGATGCTTGGCCTTGGTCATCTTTCCAGCTTCACAAGCTCCACCCAAATGGTCTTTGAGGAATTTGACACCCTCGATGCCAATGACATGTTTCTTCTTCGCGAGCGTGTGTAAGTTCCTCATCCCAGCATGACCAAGTCATCGATGCCATAGCCAGCCTTGTGAAGCTTTTTCAAGTAGACATGTATCAGGTTGTGGTCCTGTACAGAAATCAAAAATATACAAATCTCCTCTCCTAAAGCTTTGAAGACTTTGGAATTGTCAGCTTCCATGATAACAACACATCGATACTTGCCAAAGAAAGCAACCATATCAAGATCGTAAAGCATTGAGATAGACATGAGGTTGAACCCTAAGGACTCGACAAGCATGACTTTGTCCATGTGTCGATCCTTTGAGATTGCAACCTTACCTAGACCCAATACCTTGATTTTGCCTTTGTCAGCGTAGGTGATATGCTTCAGATGTGATGGAGATAAAGCAGAGTCCATCAATAAGCTCCTATCACCAGTCGTGTGATTTGTACATCCACTATCAAGGACCCACTCAGTGGCTTTGGGTTGATCATCCTGCAGATGAATTAGTGCAACTTACGAACTCATATACTTCATCAGTGACGAATATGATATCAATTTCATCAGATCAATTTCATCAAGCAATAGAACAGATAAGGTAGTATGAGGACGTGAGAAATGAAAATTCATTTCTTCATGATTAGCTTGCGTCCTTTCAAGCATATTCAGGTGTCCATCAAATTCTTCAGACTATTAAGTTCATCTGGAGACCTGACCCTGCCTAAGAGACTAGTTTTTTTGTTCACCACTCACATCTGAAGGGGTGGCAAAGAGTTCATCATTCTGTGAGCTCCATCAGAGAAAGGTGGCATAGATGCCAATCCACTTTGTTTCACATAAGATGGATTAGGGTAAGCATAAGATTAAGCAGACAAATTCTTCGAGGACTTATGAACATAATGATTTGAAGAATAATGCACATATCCATAATCCTTAGATCTTCGCTGCGAAATAGACTGGTTAGCACGATGATGCTCATATGAGGACTTTGATCCTTTTGAGGAATTTGATCCTCGTGAGGAGTTTGGTCCGTATGAGGACTTGGATCCATATGAAGAATTTGGTCCATATGAAGAATTTGATCTGGGGTTCCTATTCTTCACAGGTGGGGTCATGATGACATTCACTTGAAGATTTTCAAGGCACCTTTTGGGAACCCGGATTTTCTTCATAGGAGAGCCGTTCCTGCAGTTAGTGCCAACATATCTATCAAATACTTCACCATTATGATTTTTGAACAATTTATAGTTGGGGTCAAATGACTCATCACAAGAATATGAAGATTCACATGTAAAGCCAGATAAAGTAGATGGGTCCACTAAAGGTCCCTTTGCAGCAACCCATGAGGTTTTGGGATACTGCTCAGGTTTTCAGTAGGTCCCATCAGCATTGAGTTTCCACTCAAAGGCAATACCCTCTTTCCTAGGGTTCCTATTGAGGATTTGCTTTTTAAGCACATCACAAAGAGCCTGATGCCCTTTGAGGCTTTTGTACATGCCTGTCATATACAATTCTTTCAGCCCTACATCATTAGTGATACTAGCAATGTCCTTAGATGAGTAATTAGTAATAGCAGAGACAGTTGAAGAATTTGCAGCAATGGAAGCATTTGATCATTCAGGTGAAGAATTAGCAGTTTCACGTTCAATGCACTTAAAACATGGAGGAACAAATTCATACTGAGTAGCGCTGATTTGTTGAGCAAGTAATGAATCACGCTCCTTCTGAAGATCTTCATAACTCACTCTTAACTGCTCAAGATCTTGCTTTCTTTGAAGAAATTCATAAGAACGCTTCTCATGATTAGATAAGAGAGTGTTATGATGACCTTGAAGATTGTCAAACTTGGACTGAAGTCCCTGAAGACTTTTAGCTAGGGCTTTAGAACGATCCATTTCTTCACCCAACATATCCTCACTCTCATTCAACATGTTTTGAACTTTTTCCAAAGCTCTTTGTTGTTTAGTGGCAAGGGAAGCAAGTTTGACATAACTGGGTCCAAATTCATCACCAGATTCATCATCACTAGACTCTGATAAGTAGCATTCAGTTACCTTGGCACCTTTTGCCATAAGACATGGTGCAGAGGATGATGATTCTGGATTGAAAGTCATAGCCTTGCGTGATTCCATGAATTCTTCGAACCAGGGTTCATGGTTAGATCGATGACCTTCATAGACCTCAGAGAGTCGGTCCCAGATGAGTTTCGCATGGCTGAGATGCATAACGTTCTTGAACTAATTTTGTGACAAGCTGGAGAGATGATGTCCTTCACCGTGAGGTTGAGAAGCATGTATTTGTGAATATCATTAGCCTCCGCCATCTTGCATAGGTCAGTAAGACCAATCTCGATGACGGTCTAGAGTTTGCTGTTCATCGCCATGAGGCACTTCTTCATCATGGCCTTCCACTTGGGATAATCATGACCGTCAAAGATGGGGCATGCCACAGTCTTCATTCTTGTGGTTGAGATAACTAAAACACCTGGTGGTTAAACCAAAATCACACAGAACAAGGGAGTACCTTCCTCTGATACCAATTGAAAGTGCGTTAAGTCGACTAGAGGGGGTGAATAGGCGATTTTTATGAATTCTTCACTGAGGAATTTCAGGGTGAGGAAATTCCTAAGAGAAGAACTACTTGTAGCGGAATAAGTACTCAGAAGTAAGCATAACAGAGCATGAGCATGGTCTTCATGATGAAATGAAAATAAGCACAGAGTACCAAAAGCGTAAACACGAGATAAACAGAGTGAAGACAAACAGACTGAAGAAATTTAGCCGAGGAAATAGAGAAAGTCTTCATTCAAGGTCTTCAACCAGATATGAACAAGCACACAACACAGAAATGAGGAAATGGAAGGGTTGAGGAAATGGAACCAGTTAGCTTGGTGAAGACAATGCTTTGGTAGACTAGTTCCAACTGATGTGATTGTTGTACGTCTGGTTAGGGCGGCTAGGTATTTAAACCCGAGGACACACAGTCTCGGACACCCAGTCCTGAACACGCAATTCAGGACACTTAGTCCTCACTGTATTCCCCTTGATCTAAGGTCACACAGATCTCGCCCAATCACTTGTGGTAAGTCTTCAAGTGACATCCAAACCTTCACAAACTCGGTCACCCAACGATCCACAATTTCCTCTTGGATGCACTAGACCATGATGCCTAACCGTCTGGAAGATGCACAATCTTCAAAGGTAACAAGCGACGGATCCACGCAAGATCAATCTCTTCAGTGATGCTCAATCACTTTGGGTTTGTAGGTGTTTGGGTTTGGGTTTCCCTCACTTGATGATTTTCGATCAAAGTCCTCGGAGGATGGGATGCTCTCAAATGACAAGTGTCAGTTTCTCTCGGCACAGCCAACCATCTAGTGGTTGTAGGGGGCGGCTATTTATAGCCTAGGGAGCATCCAGACATGATAAGACATAAATGCCCTTCAATGATATGACCGTTAGGTGGAAGGATATTTTGGGAAAGTTGGCGCATAGCACGGCAATGGTCGGAAATTTGACTAACAAATTCCTTAGGGCTATCATGTTCCTCACTTGTAGGCAATTCACACAATACATAAATATAGCATACATCATCCAGAATACAATCAAGGTCCGACTACGGAACCAAAATAAAGAAAGACAACCCCAAATGCTAGATCCCTGATCGCCCCAACTGGGCTCCTCTACTGATCATCCGAAAAAGAAACATAGTAACGACCCGGAGCCTCGTCGAACTCCCACTGGAGTTTGGTAGCGTCCCCTGCACTGGTATCATCGGCACCTACATCTGTTTGGAAGTATCTATGAGTCACGGGGACTCAGCAATCTCACACCCTCGCGATCAAAACTATTTAAGCGTATGGATAGGAAAGGGGAAGTGAGGTGGAGCTACAGCAAGCACTAGCATATATGGTGGCTAACTTATGCAAATGAGAGCGACAAGAGAAGCAAAGCACGGTCGAGAAGCTAAAAGTGATCAAGAAGTGACCCTGAAGCTACTTACGATCAAGCATAACACGAGACCGTGTTCTCTTCCCGGACTCCGCCGAAAAGAGACCATCACGGCTACACACGCGGTTGATTCATTTTAATTAAGTGAAGTTTCAATTTTTTTACAACCAAATATTAAAAAATCACATCCGTCCATAACCGCGGGCACGGCTTTCCAAAGTTCAAAACCCTGCAGGGGTGTCCCAACTTAGCCCATCACAAGCTCTCACGGTCAACGAAGGATATTCCTTCTCCCAGGAAGTCCCGATCAGACTTGGAATCCTGGTTACAAGACATTTCGACAATTATAAAACAAGACCAGTAAAGCCACTCGAATGTGCCGACAAATCCCGATAGGAGCTGCACATATCTCGTTCTCAGGGCACACCGGATAAGCAATCCGTACAACTAAAACCAACCCTCAAGTTTCCCCGAGGTGGCGCTGCAAGGGGCTCTAGTTTGGACCACCACTCAGAGGAGCACTGGCCTGGGGGTTTAAAATAAAGATGACCCTTGAGTCCGCGGATCCCAAGGGAAAAAGTCTTAGGTGGCAACTGGTAAAACCAAGGCTGGTTCTTTCTGGAGGAGTTTTATTCAAGGCGAACTGCCAAGGGGTTCCCATAACACCCAACCCGCGTAAGGAACGCAAAATCAAGGAACATAACATCGGTATGACGGAAAACTAGGGCAGCAAGAGTGGGACAAAACACCAGGCATAAGGCCGAGCCTTCCACCCTTTACCAAGTATGTAGATGCATTAAAGTAAACAAGATATTAATAATTATATCCCAACAATAACCATGTTCCAACATGGAACAAACTTCAACTTCACCTACAACTAGCAACACTATAAGAGGGGCTGAGCAAAGCGGTAACATAGCCAAAGAACAGTTTGCTAGCAAAGGTCGGTTAGAGGCTTGACATGGCAATATGGGAGCATGATATAGCAGGTGGTAGGTTTCGCCGCATAGCAATAGAGCGAACAACTAGCAAGCAAAGATAGAAGTGATTTCGAGGGTATGGTCATCTTGCCTTCAAAGTTCTCAGAGTTGACGAAAGTTTGATCCTCGTAAGCATACTCAACAGGTTCCTTGATCACATACTCATCTCCCGGCTCTACCCAAAGCAAGAACACAAGCAAAGGAAACAACAATCAACCACGGTGCAATGCACAAGCAACATGATGCAAAACATGGCATGGTATGTGAGATGTGATATGCAATGCATATGCGTGCTCTAGAAGGAAAAGGTTGATCAAGGCATCAACTTGGAAAACGAAAGGTGCCACTGGAAAGATGAGATGATTTCGGTCGAAATCGATATAAAGATCACCGGAATCGGATGCACGGTTTGCAAAATGGCAAGCAAAACAATAATGGCACAAATCTGCGATTAACAGCACAATGCCACCTAGAATGCAACAAGAAACTAAGCTACTGCACTCCAACATAACAACAAAGCACATGGCAGTGATCTACTCAAGATGCTTCACAAAAGATGAACACTGGGCTATGGCTAAATCACATCAGAGCAGGTTCAAACAAGCATGGCAAAACTGCAAAAGATATCAGCTTCACAGACTTTGTGAAAATACTAACATGCCAAAAATTAACATCAGGAAGCCAGGTTTAGAGCAAGAAAAGAACATGCTACAGGATCATATCATAGCAAAACAAGGCATGAAATGAGTCTACTCAAAGCACAGAACAAAAGTCCCATACTGACCATGAGCCAAAAAGGCACAGAAGATATGATGGCACCCATGTAAACATAGCAAGTTTCGTTAACAGATCCAGACTTAGTAGAAAACTGGGCATGGCATAAACAGAATTATGAAGGCATCTCTGCGAGCTCGATTCATTCACCACAATGCATTTCATGACAAGATAAGCATACTAGAAGCAAGAATACATGTTCATGAAGCTAACCATGGCAGGAACAAGTTTATATCATGCATGGATCAACTACAACATCCATGGCAAAATTGATTAACATGTAAACCACCTGCCAGGAACATTTTATAGAAAAAGTAGAGCAAGAGTAAGTCATGCTAGGGCACTCCATAATTGCCAAAATGGGCATGGATAGATAGATCATAACCACATCTCCAAATCATCCTTACTGAAGCAACTCGACAAAAGCATGGATCTCACTGTAGCATCATGTTTACATGGCATAAAAATAACAGCAGGAAAAGGACTTGGTAAAATTCTAAGTCCCTGAAATCAGCAATATCACGAAGGCTACTTTGCATGCTTGTGCAAGCAACCACAAAGATCACAAAAAACATGGCAAGGACCCCTCTAAAGATGGCATGGCATAGACCAAAACACATGTAGAGCTCATGTTCATATGAAGCACTCAACAAATGTGAAAAAAAGACAAATCCTCATAATCTGCTAAGTAACAGGAGCAAACATTTTATAGCACTCTTCAATCAGTGATTTGGGCATCAAGGTGGACACAAACAAACATGCCACAATGGAACAAAATGAAGAGCACATCATGATGAACATTTTGATATATTACACGCACAAAACGGAGCAGCACACATGAAGTTATGGCATGATGAACAGAGGCATAAAACGTACCAGAGAGAAAGATTTAGTGAAAAAAACAAGGTTAACCTCAGATCTAGGGTTTGACCCAGGCGCACGTGGATCGAGGTTCACCGGACTTGCGCTGGAGAAGACGAAGACGGTGGCCGGCGTGGTCGGGGGAGGAGGGGCCGGCGGATCCGACCGAAGCAGGGCGCCAGCGACGACGAGCTCGCGCGGGGCGGCGCTCGGGCGAAGCAGCGGCAAGCGCGCGGCAGCGGAGCGGCGAGGGCAGAGCGGCGGCCAGCGAGAAGCTTCGGCGAAGGCGATGGAGGGAGCAGCGAGGCGGCGGAGCAGGCGGCGCGGGCGGCGCAAGGCGTTGGGGAAGCGGGGCAGCGGTGCGCGGCCTCGGGGGCCCGACCCGGGCTCGGGCGGGCCGGCAGCGGCGGGCGGTGGCGCTGCCACGTGTCGGCCTCCAATTGGTGCGGGCACAGCGGCGATTTTCGTCCGGTGGGATCCGGACATGTCCGGCGGCGGAGAGGGGCTCGGCTAGGGTTTCATCTGCGTGAATTTTCGGGGAGGGGCACATATTTATACCTAGGAGGAGGTAGGAGTGTCCAAATGGAGTGTAGTTCTCGGCCACGCGATCGTGATCCGAAGACGGAGGACATGGGAGTGGTTTGGAAGGGTTATTGGGCCATTTTTGGAGGGGTGTCGGGCTGCAACACACACGGGGCCTTTACGGTTCCCCGGTTAACCATTGGAGTGTCAAAGGGACTCCCAATGACACGAAATTTGACAGGCGGTCTACCGGTGGTGTACCAAGGGCACTTGGCAAATCTCGGTCCATTCCGAGAATGTTAAACACCCACTCACGAATGGGGCCTTGCTCGAGCTTGCTTGGAAGCTGTTGTTGTAGGAGAACTCGGCATATGGAAGACAATCTTCCCACTTCATACCGAAATAAATGACACAAGCCCTGAGCATATCTTCAAGGATTTGATTGACTCGCTCGACTTGTCCACTAGTTTGAGGATGGAAGGCTGTGCTGAAGCAAATGTTGGTGCCCATGGCCTTCTGGAAGGAGTCCCAAAACTTAGAAGTAAAGATGCTTCCACGATCCGAAGATATCAACTACAGAATGTTGTGCAAAGAGACAATCCTGGAGGTGTATAGCTCTGCCAACTGAGCTGCTGTGATAGATTCTTTGATATGAAGAAAATGAGCCACTTATGTAAGCTTGTCGATGACAACAAAGATAGCATCATTTCCACGCTTGGACTTGGGAAATCCAGTCACGAAATCCATCTCAATATGGTCAAACTTCCATTCTGGACTGCAAGAGGTTGGAGGAGACCATCTGGCTGTTGGTGTTCTGCTTTCACTCTTCTGCAGACATCACATTCATTCACGAGTTGAGCAATTTCTCGCTTCATTCGAGTCCACCAATACGACTGGTTGAGGTCATGGTACATCTTCGTACCTCCAGGATGAATGGATAGAAGGGAATTGTGAGCCTTGTTCATGATGACTTTACGTAGATCACTCTTAGGAACCACAATTCGATCCTTGAAGAATAGAGTATCTTTGTCATCAAGGCAATAGCACTTGTACTTGGGTTGGCTCTTGGCAATCCCATTTTTCACCTTCTTCACCATGGCATCAAGAAGTTGTGCCTCACGAATTTGATCTTCCAAAGTAGGAGAGACTTGGAGGTTGGCAAGAAAGCCTTGAGGAACAACTTGGAGATTCAGTTTGCGGAAAGCTTCACAAAGGTCCGGTTGGAAGGGCTTGAGAATTAAGCTGTTGTAGTAAGCCTTCCTTCTCAAAGCATCTGCAATGACATTGGCCTTGCCTGGAGTATATTCAATACTCGGATTGTACTATTGAATCATTTCGACCCAACGAGTCTGTCTGAGGTTTAGGTTGGGTTGAGTGAAGATGTACTTGAGGCTCTTATGATCAGTGAAGATGTCCACTTTCCTTCGCAACAAGTGATGTCTCCATGTTAATAGAGCATCGACAACTGCCACCAAATCAAGGTCATGAGTGGGGTATTTCTTTTCATTGGGCTTCAACTCGCGAGAGGTATAAGCCACAACTTTATTCTCTTGCATTAACACAACACCGAGACCTTGTAGGGAGGCATCATAGAAAACTTCGAATGGTTTGGATTCATCAGGAGGAGTCAAAACTAGAGTTGTGACTAACTTCTCTTTGAGGGTGTTGAAAGCGACGTCACAGTCAGGCGTCCAGACATACTTGACATGCTTCTAGAGGAGGTTGGAAAGAGGCTATGCAATCTTAGAGAAATTCTCAATGAATCTTCGACAATAGCTTGCAAGCCCAAGAAAGCTGTGGAGTTGCTTGACATTCTGAGGCGGTTCCCAATTCACAATTGCAGACACCTTCTCAGGATTAATAGTTATGCCCTTGGCGGAGATGATATGGCCAAGGTAGAGAACCTCGTCAAGCCAGAACTCACATTTTGAAAACTTCGCATAGAATTGATGTTCTCTGACGTTGTCGAGTACCAATCTCAAATGCTTGGCATGATCCTCCTTATTCTTTGAAAAGACCAAAATATCATCGAGATACACCAAGACGAAATCATTTGTGTAAGGGTTGAAGACGAAGTTCATCATGCGAGAGAATGTTGGAGGAGCATTGACAAGGCTGAAAGACCTGAAAGTATATTCAAAAGAACCATAGCTTGTTCACGAATGCGAATCTGATGATAGCCCATACGGAGGTCAAGCTTGGAGAAGACTTGAGCACCTTTAAGTCGCTCGAAAAGCTAGTCGACACAAAGTCGGTCTGTGCCATCGTTCTTCTTGACACAAAGAACACCACAACCCCATGGAGTAGAACTCGGTCGGATCAGACCCATACACTCTTGTTCATCGAGTTGTTTCTTAAACTCCATCAACTTTTCTGGTCCAAGCTTGTAAGGACATTTGCAAACAGGTTCCGTGCCAGGCTCAAGATCGATGACGAATTCAACTCGCCGGTGAGGAGGCATTTCCTGGAAGCTCTTTTGGAAAGACGTCTTGATATTCACAAATGACTGGAATCCGAGAGATGGCATTCAACTCGCCCTTCTCATTGAGAGAAAACAGTCGAGTGGTATCGTCACGAGTGGCATAGATGATCACATCCTCAGAAGAGTGTGTCAATTGAATCTGCCTGGCAGCACAGTCCAAGCTAAGCCTTGTGCTTAGAAAGCCATTCCATGCCGAGAATTAGATAAATATCCGCATCGCCAAGAACAATTGGAGAAGATAGAAACTTATAGTCACCCATCTTGATAACGGAATCCCAAATGAATGCTCGAGGGGTCATTTGTCGGGCCGGAGAAACAGTAGACAAAGGTCACGGCAATACTTGAGTAACCAAATCATGCATAGCCACAAAAGGTCTTGAAATGAAAGAATGCGATGCACCAGTATCAAAAAGGACTTTTGAAGGAATAACATTAACAGGAAGGTTACCCATGATCACTTCTGAAGAGTCCTCTGGATGAGCTGCGTTCATCATGTTAACCTTTGCAAACTTGGAATTATGCTTGACCACTACATTGCTGGCAGATCTCACAGGAGGAGGAGGCGGAAGGCGCCTTTGGTTGAAGCATTTGTTTGCATAGTGCCCTTTCTGCTGACACTTGTTGCAAGTAACCTCAAAGAGCGGCCGGTGATAAGGAGCACTTGATCTTGGAGCATGAGACTGCACTTTGTTCTGATAGCCTGGGCTGGGTGGGTGGGAAGATCCATTGCCACCTTTACTCTTCTGCTGATAAGGCTGGCGGAACGGAGGAGGAGGAGGCAACTAGAACTTCTGTTGCTTAGCTGCCACTTGAGTTGAAGAAGAAGATGGAGCTACATCCATAACTCTCTTCTTAGAAGCATCACACTTGAGTTGAGCAGCTTCTTGCTTTAGTGCCATGTTGTAGAATTCATCATACTTGGTCGGCTCAAATTGCAGATCTTCTCTGAGGCCACCTATGAATTGATAAACCATGCTCTTCTCATCAGGGACGTCTTGTTTAGCGAAGCGAGCGAGTTTCTGAAACTGGATGTTGTATTGGTAAAGAGAGATGCTGCCTTCCTTGAGATTGCGGAACTCCTCGTGCTTACTCTCAGAAACATTTTGTGAAATGTGGTGAGCTTTGAAGTCTCGATGGAAATCATCCCAGGTAATCACACGACCTACTCTGGAATCTCTGTATTGTTGATACCACTCAGCAGCTTGGTCTTTGAGTTGTAACGAAGCAAACTTGACAAAGTCCTCAGGCCTGACATTGCTACACTCAAAATGTTTGTAGATATCCACGAGCTAGTCATCGGCGTCTGTGGCCTCGACATAGTTATTGAAGGACTTCGGCTGGTTTGCGAGGAACTGATTGAGGGTAGAAAACTAAGGTTGATTATTGCCTTGGCCTTGATTTCCTTGGTTGCCTTTCCCTTGGTTGCACTCTTGCAAGAGTTGCAAAAGCATGTGAGTGTTGGCGTTGGTGGCTGCCATGACAGCTTGACATGCCTCCGGAGGTGGAGGTGGTGGCGGAGGTTCCGGATTCTGACGTGTTGGAGGAGGCATCCTGAAGAGGTTGACATCCATTAGCATCTTGAAAAACATATATTCAAGATGAATCAATGGTTCAAAATTCCAACATATAGCCTTAACGTTCGAACAAGAATGAACGAATGAATTATGTCGTTGGTTGGGTGTGACATATGCCAATGGATGGCTTATCATGGTGGGAGCGAGTAGAACATCGCCGGTGCCCGGAAGCGGGATGAGGCGTAGTCACGAATGCCAGTGTACTTTACCCAGGTTCGGGGCTCTCCTAGGAGATAACACCCCTAGTCCTGCTCTGCGGGGTCTTCGCATGATCACTAGGGCAAAGTGAGTACAAGGGCGCTCCTCGAGCTGTATGCTGGAGGTAGGAGAAGGCAGGGCTAGCTCTCTCCTCCGTCTATGATCTGGTCTAGTTCTAATGTGTGGAACCCTTTGCTTGGGTGCCCTGGGGGGTTTATATAGGCCTACCCCCCAGGGGTACAATGGTAAACTAACTGGGCGGAGGGCCCAGCCATCAGTCTCTTCGCCTGCCGGCCTTTCTGCCGACTACTGGGGCCCGCCGACTGGTCCGGTACGGAGCCGACGGGCCATACCCGCCGCTTGCGGGTTTTGCCGGTTGCTGATTACTGTAGCCATGCTTCTAATGACACAAGCTTGGTCATGGGGTCGTGGCTACAGCCCCGCCGCCTGGCGGGTAATCACTGTAGCCACTCCCTGTCTTGTCTGGTTAATGGCATGCGAGACCCGTGGAAGGGGCAGGCGTACTCCCAGGGGCCGGCTTCCAGGACTCGGTCGCATGCAGGCAGTCGGCTGTTCCTTCAGCCGGTCTCCGGTGTCTTGAGGGGCGCAGTCAGACCCGATGTCTTGAAAGGTTCGGGGCCTCAGGTTAGCCTACCCATGGCCCATTACTCTGACTGTCGTGGTATTCCCACGGGGGGTGCAAGACGACATATGCCACAAGGTGGCTTCGTGTGAGGGCAAGACTGCTGCTGGAATATCCAGGGACGGGTATGCGAGTATCACGCGCTAGTTTACCTAGGTCCGGGGCTCTCCGGAGAGATAACACCCCTACTCCTGCATGTCTGAGTATATGTGGTATATCTGGTACAGAGTGCTCCTGGAGTTGTATCTGAGGTCAGTGCCATAGGCATTTGGCCTCGTATATGCATGTGGCATGGTGGCCGTTGCTCTTGGCCGAATGGGTGTGCTTGGGCATGCTTGCCCGTAGGAGTGGATGGATGGATTGCTAGCTAGCTCTCTTGCTAGCTAGCTAGCTTGTGTGTGTGCGCGAGTGTGTGAGTCCCCCCCCCTGATGGACGGATGTGCGCCTATATATATACAGGAGTTGGCATGGGTGGTAGTGGCTTGGGTTGTAAGCTACCTTGGGTAGCTTGCAAAAAAGCTATGTAGGCATGGCTAGTGGCATGGTGCATGTCATGCTTGTCCCCTGGGGTACTTTATAAATCAGTACCCAGGGGACACAGTACACTGTATATGACGTCGCGGTATGGTCATCCCGTCGGTGTCTCGTCAGGCTGTAGTTGACTTCGGGCAGTCGGCCTGGCGGAGGAGTCGGCAGCCAGCAGTTGGCCTGGTGGACGAGTCAGCAGCCAACAGTCGGCCTGGTGGAGCAATCGGCAGCCACCAGTCGGACGGGTGGAGCAGTCAGCAGCCAGCAGTCGGCCTGGTGGAGTAGTTGGCAGCCAGCAGTCGGCCTGGTGGAGCAGTTGGTAGCCAGCAGTCGGCCTGGGGGAGCAGTCTGTCTGGGGGAGCAGTCGGCCTGGTGGAGCAGTCAGCAGCCAGTAGTCAGCCGCCGGCCAGGTAGTTGGACTGAGGGGCTTTGCTAGCCCCGATGTCTTGAATTCTTGTCTCGCCGTCTTTGGGGTATCCATGTCCAATTACTCCGACAGTAGCCCCCAAGCCTTCGGGCAACTTGGCAAAGTTGGGCGGATGTTTTTTGGCGAGTGTTCATGGAAATGATCATGAAAAAGACAAAGTTAGTTCACGCAGATATATCAAATGTTTGCTTTTAGCATTGTAAGTTTTATGTGGAGGGTGCTGACTCGGTTTCGTTCGAGCCCCCTTCAATCTATTTCATGTTCCTTCCATCTTTTGGCTTTTGCTCTCGCTCGCCGGACAGCAGCTCTGCGGTCTGTGGCTGAGAGTGGGCCGCAAAGTGGAGTGTACAGTACTCAGACTCTGGGAGTGGATTTAACCGAGAAAATACTTATAAAGGAAAGGTCGGGTCGCCCGAAGCGTTTTTCTTCCCGAACGTTTTTCGAGTGGGTGGCCTCCAACGTTCACTCTTGCTAGTCGGACAGCCGCTCTGCGATCTGTGACTAAGAGTGGGCCTTTGGTACCGCGCACGGTACTAAGCCATCTGCGGGGACTAACGTCTCCGGCCAAGCGGCCAGCCCCCTTGCCAACTCTTACTGGCGCTGGGGCGAACAATGATGCAACTATACTAAAATGCAGACACAGCCCCCGAGCATCGCTCGGGGTTATCCGTGATTGCGTGGTGCAAAAAATATGCGGGTGAGGAGCTCACATTCGTTTTCGTGTTGCCGAGGCAGAGTTTGCCGAAGACAGCCGGCACGGCTCGGCACTCACGGAGCGCGCCAGCGCTCCCTTTGTGTGTAGCATTCGAGCCTTCGGGTGCTCGAAGGGGGTCAGGCTCGACCGGCCAGGCGGTGATCCATCTTGCAGCGCCGATCTTCTTCCTTTTCTCTTCTGCCGGCTACTCGGAGCTGGACAAAACTCTTTTCTTATTTGCAATCTTCCGTGGGGGCGCGCCAGCGCACCCATTGGGTGTAGCCCCTGATATTCGGGCCGACTGCTGAGCAGTCGGGCCGGATCTCCCGGTGACTATTCCGTCTTCTTCTTTGCGGGGGCGCGTTAGCGCACCCGCTGGGTGTAGCCCCCGAGATCTGGGCCGACTGCTAAGCAGTCGGGCTGGATCTCCCGGCAACTACTTTGTTTTCTTCTTCGCGGGGGCGCGTCAGTGCACCCGCTGGGTGTAGCCCCCGAGATCTGGGCCGACTGCTGAGCTGTCGGGCCGGATCTCCCGGCAACTACATTTTCTTCTTCGCGAGGGCGCGTGAGTGCACCCGCTGCGTGTAGCCCCCGAGATCTAGGCTGACTGCTGAGCTGTCGGGCCGGATCTCCAGGAAACTACTTTGTTTTCTTCTTCGTGGGGGCGCGTCAGCGCACCCGCTGGGTGTAGCCCCCGAGATCTGGGCTGACTGCTGAGCTGTCGGGCCGGATCTCCCGGCAACTACTTTTTCTTATTTGCAGCAGTTTACTCCGATTTCTCATCAGCCGGCCACCTCTCTCTTTTTTTTGTCAGCCGGCAGGGCACCGGGCCTGATTTTTCTCTTTAGCCAGCGTGGGCAGCCAGCCTCCACGGTGCCGCTTGGGCAGTCGGCCTTGGATTCTTCTTTATTTTCTAGCAATCGACTATTGACTTTTCTTTCTTCTTCTTCTTCTGGCCGAGCAGCCGGCTTGGGCAATCGGCCCTCTCTCATACGAGCAGCCGGCCACCGAAGGATCCGGCGCGGCAGGGGCCGAGGCGCGCGGACCCGGCTGGCGGGATGGAGGGGCCGAGCGGCGGCAGTCAGCAGGCGGAGCCGCGTGCTAGGGAGCCGTTCGGGGGCGAGGAGCCAGCCACGCGGGCAGGCGGCGAGGCGGCTGAGCGGAGACGGCGCGAGCCGACTGCCCGCTGGAGCAGCAAGCCGGCCGGCAGGCGCGGCCGTGGAGGAGACAGGAGCGCGGCCGGGCGTGGGAAGCCGGCGCGGAGGGCGGGCGGCGCCGGCCTGTGCGCGATCTGGCCAGCGCAGGGCGGCGACCTCGCAGGCGCGCAGGGGCCCGGAGCCAGCGAGGCGGATGCTGGGGAGGCCAGAGCCGACTGCCACGTGGGCAGAGCCGTGCGGAGCCGGGTGCTAGAGAGGCCGGAGCCGTTTGCGCGAGGGCGGAGTGGCGCGCGAAGCGGGGAGCCGGCGTGAGGGCGGAGCAGCATCAACAGGGGCAGAGCCGTGGTCGCACAGGGGCAGCCGGACCCGGCGCAGCACGGAAGGAGCTGGACCCGGCTCCACGGGCGCAGACGGCGAGCCGGCAAGTGCTAGGGGGGCCAGACCGGACTAAGCAGCCAGCCTCCTCGAAGATGGCAGGCGGCCGGAAGAATGCGTCGGGGGCCGGGAGCACAGACGGCGCCGGAGGCCGGGGCTGGCTTGCGGGAGGTGGTGTGAAGGTCGCAGCAGGCGCGGGAGCGGCCGCGATGCCCTGGAGGAGCGAAGCGAGGCTGCGGGGCTGTGGCCCGCGTGCACGGCCGAGGACGGCCGGGGCTGGCTAGCGGCGCAGCCACGGCAACAGGGGCCCAGGCGGGCGCTAGGCGTGGCCGTAGAGAGGCGGCGCAGAGGAGCGGGCCTGCGGCTGCGGCGGAGCAGCATGCGGGGTTGAGGTCAAGCCAGTATTTGGCCATTGCCTGGTTAGCGTACGTGCAATGTACAGGCGTCATCTGACTTGTATAAGGCTAGTGCATGGGCAGTGTACAAGCGTTATCTTGCTTGTGTATGGCCATGGTTTGAACCATGTATGACTTGCATCTAGCTAGCTCGTATGAATGAGATATGGAGAACTGAATGCGCGTTTCAGCAAGAACAAGGCGCAACCCAGAGGGAGCAGACGCGACTGGCGCGTGGGCGGTTGCGGCCGACCGAAGCGAGGCCTCGCGCGCGGGGCGCGCGGGGACGGACTTCCGGCGTCCCAACGGTGGTGATGACGAAGGCTGTGAGGCCGACGACGAGGACGCGCCGTCCCACGCGGCCGCTAGAGGGGCGGGTCGAAGTCGTGCCCCCGAGCGCTACCGGAGAGACGACGGCTACGTTGCGGTGGAGATGACGAAGATGGTCCCGCTCGGACTATGAAACCAGCAGCAGCACGGTAGCATAGTACCGCCCCACGGTGGGCGCCAAATGTCGTGGTATTCTCACGGGGGGTGCGAGACGACATATGCCACAAGGTGGCTTCATGTGAGGGCAAGACTGCTGCCGGAATATCCAGGGACGGGTATGCGAGTATCACGCGCTAGTTTACCCAGGTTCGGGGCTCTCCGGAGAGATAACACCCCTACTCCTGCATGTCTGAGTATATGTGGTATATCTGGTACAGAGTGCTCCTGGAGCTGTATCTGAGGTAAGTGCCATAGGCATTTGGCCTCATATATGCATGTGGCATGGTGACCGTTGCTCTTGGCCGAATGTGTGTGCTTGGGCATGCTTGCCCGTAGGAGTGGATGGATGGATTGCTAGCTAGCTAGCTTGTGTGTGTGCGTGAGTGTGTGAGTCCCCCCCCCTTGATGGATGGATGTGCGCCTATATATATAGGAGTTGGCATGGGTGGTAGTGGCTTTGGTTGTAAGCTACCTTGGGTAGCTTACAAGCCAAGCTATGTAGGCATGGCTAGTGGCATGGTGCATGTCATGCTTGTCCCCTGGGGTACTTTATAAATCAGTACCCAGGGGACACAGTACACTGTAGATGACGTCGCGGTATGGTCGTCCCGTCGGTGTCTCGTCAGGCTACAGTTGACTTCGGACAGTCGGCTTGGCGGAGGAGTCGGCAGCCAGCAGTCGGCCTGGTGGAGGAGTCGGCAACCAGCAGTTAGCCTGGTGGAGCAGTCGGTAGCCAGCAGTCGGCTAGGTGGAGCAGTCAGCAGCCAGCAGTCCGCAGCCAACAGTCGACCTGGTGGAGCAGTTGGCAGCCAGCAATAGGCCTGGTGGAGCAGTCGGCAGCCAGCAGTCGGCCTGGTAGAGAAGTCGGCAGCCAACAGTCGGCCTGGTGGAGCAGTCAGCAGCCAGCAGTCAGCCGCCGGCCAGGTAGTTGGACTGAGGGGCTTTGCTAGCCCCGATGTCTTGAATTCTTGTCTCGCCGTCTTCAGGGTATCCGTGTCCAATTACTCTGACACCAACAGTAGTCCCCGAAGCTGATGAGGCGCCGCGGACGATCAGCCGAGGAGCCTCAGCAGTTTCTTTCTCCGAGTACTTGAGGTGAAACCTCATTCGACTTCTGCCGGGCCGACTCATAGGAGTCGGACTCGCCTAATTTGACTTGTCCAAAACTATCAAATGCCCGGGCGGGATCCCAGTGGCATACCAGCTACGCCGGATGTAATCGTGCCGCCACCGCCGCCGTCTGGGAGCACGCCAGGTGGGCAGCCGATGGACCCGCCAACTGAAAACGTGGTGGCGACAGGCCTGGCTCTCGAGGTCAGCACAACGACGCGTCGCCATCTCGTGAAGGAGGCCTCGGCGCCGCGCCCTCTAGAGACCGGCGTCGCGAGCTCCATGATCCCAGACACCGAGGCGACGAGCGCCGCGCCCACTAGGTGGGTGCGGGGAGGCGGGACGGGCCCGTTCAATCGGGCGCTTTTGGACGTCCAAGCCAAGCTCCGAGCCGAGGGTGATGCCATCAAAGAATGCACCAAGGCGTATCTGGCATTGCGAGCAGGCAACCGGGTACATGTCCTCCTTCTTTATTTCTGTTTCTTGTTCTTCTTTGTAGGGGCGTGTAGTCCCCGAGTTCGGTCCGGCTGCTGAGCAGGCGGCTCGAAACTCGAATCGGCGAGTTCCAAGTACCAACACTTTGTCTGAAAATTTGTCGTAGGATTACCACAATCTTCGCGTGACCACCTTCAACGCCAACGTCGAGGAGCTGGCCAAGCGGACCGCCGACTTGTCGGAAAGCCGGGTGAGTCCTCTTCCTTCTCTGCGGGGGCGTGATCGCGCACCCGCGGGCTGTAATCCCTGAGATTCGGGCCGACTGCTGAGCAGTCAGGCCGGATCTCCCCGACGACCTTTCTTGTTGATGACTGACACCTTTTTCTTCTTCATCTACAGAGGCCAACGCCATCCTGCAGCAGCAGCTGGGCGAGGCCAACACCGCGCTGCGCGTCAAGGAGGAGGAGTGCGGCCAGCTGGCTGAGGAGCGCGACCGGCTGGCCACACAGCTGGCGGAGCAGAAGGAGCTGCTCAAGAAGGCCCAGAAAGAGGCGGAGGACAAGGAGACCGCCCTCTGGCACCCTTTGCATTTTTGGACCAAGGCCTTGGCATCCTCAAGAGAAGTCGGCCAGAAGAAACCATGGCGGAAGGCTTTGGCGACGAGTGCTCTTCAGGCTACGTGGTGGCCACACACACCTTGATGGATGTCCTTGAGAATTGCTTGGCCTTGCTCCGGCTCCACGCCGTGCTGGTAGACACCAGTGACACTGCACCTTACAAGCTCTCTGTTGACTATGGTGTAGGCTGTCGCTCGGCGTTGCACTTGTCGAGCTAAGATCTCATCAGTTGGCGACTCTTTGTTCACCAGGAATTTGAGGATGGGCTGGGCCCATGAAGGTGCTGCAATTTCTGCAACTGTCAGGACTGCGACTTGGACGAGGGCAGCTGGGCCGGGAGGCGGCGGGTTGTAGTCGGCAACCACCTGCTGTGTCGGTGAAGACCCCGGGCCGATTGGCACAGTCCCCGGGCCAGGTTCTAAAGTCTCCGGGCCGACCGCCGCAGTCCCCGGGCCGGGTGCGACTGTTACGATCCCCGTGCCACCTGCCGGAATACTCGTGCCGTCTGCGGGGGCTCTCGAGTTGGATCCGACGGCTTCAGGAGGAGCCGACACGAAGATATAGTCTGACTCTGGTGATGGCTTGACAGACGACTTGAGGAGGCGCTGAAGGGCGACGCTGGACGGTATTGCTTGACGGGTAGAGCCGATTTGTGATAGGGCGTCTGTTTGGTCGTTGTCGTTTCTTGGTACATGTAGAAATTTGCACCACTCAAAATATCCACTGAGTTGCTGTACGAGGAAGCGGTAGCTCGCCATGTTTGCGTCCTTGGTGTCCCAATCACCTGACGACTGCTGGACCACCATGTCGGGGTCACCATAGCACAAGATCCGGCGAATGCCAAGCTCTTTGGCCAGCCGGAGCCCGTGAATGAGTGCCTCGTATTCGGCGACGTTGTTGGAGGCGGCAAAATGGATTTGCAGCACATATTTGAGCTTGTCGCCTTTGGGAGAGGTGAGGACGATGTCGGCTCCCAAGCCAGTGTGGATCTTGGAGCCGTCAAAATGCATTCGCCAATGGGTGGAGTTGGGTGCTGGCGGCAGATACTGGGTCTCGGCCCAGTCGACGAGGAAGTCGGCCAGCGCTTGCGACTTGATGGCGGTGCGAGGCTGGTAGTAGATGGTGTAAGGGGCCAAATATATGGCCCATTTGGCCACTCGGCCTGTAGCATCCCGGCTCCCGATGATCTCGGCTAGTGGAGTTGTGCAGACCACAGTGATTGGATGTTCTTGGAAGTAAGGCTTCAATTTCTTGGCGGTGAAGTGCACGCCGTAGCACATCTTCTGGTAGTGGGGGTAGTTTTGCTTGGAGGTCGATAGTACTTCACTCAAATAATATGCCGGTCTCTGGACTGGTAGTGCCTTTCCTTCCTCCTTCAGCTCTACCACGATGACTCTGCTGACTACTCGGCTGGTGGCGGCGAAGTAGAGGAGCATGGGCTCCTTAGGAGTCGGAGCCGCCAGGACAGGTGGTGTAGTCAACATCTTCTTTAGTTGGAGAAAAGCTTCATCTGCCTTGTGGTTCCACTCGAAAAAAGTGGTATTCTTCATGAGTTGGTATAGGGGGAGAGCCTCCTCGCCGAGCCGACTGATGAATCGGCTGATGGATGCCAAACAGCCGGTGGGTACTTCCATCCTCTCATTGGCCCTGATCTTCACAGGGTTGCATTCTATGCCGTGTTCAGGGACCAGGAAGCCAAGAAGTTGGCCGGCTGGTACTCCGAAGACGCATTTCTCCGGGTTGAGCTTGATTTGAAATCGGCGCAAGTTCTCAAAGGTCTCCTTGAGGTCTTCCAGCAGTGTTCCATGATTCTCTGTCTTCACCACCACATCGTCCATGTAAATGTGGGTGTTTCTGCCGAGTTGCTTGAGGAGGCACTTCTGCATGCAACGTTGGAAGGAGGCGCCGGCATTCCTCAAGCCGAACGTCATGGTCAAGTAGCAGAAGGCTCCAAATGGCGTGATGAAGGCGGTCTTCAGTCTGTCGGCCGAGTTCTACTTGATCTGGTGATATCCTGAATATGCATCCAAGAAACTCAACAACTCGCATCCGGCTATGGAGTCTATCACTTGGTCGATCCTTGGCAAAGCGAACGGGTCCTTGGGGCATGCTTTGTTGAGGCTAGTGTAATCAATACACATTCGCCACTACTTGTTCTTCTTCAGTACCAGGACCGGGTTTGCTAGCCATTCCGGAAAGAACACCTCCATGATGAAGCCGGCTGCCAGTAGTCGGGCTATCTCTTCTCCAACAACTCTTCTCTTCTCTTCTGACAAGCGGCGCAAGGGCTGCCTGACTGGCTTGGCATCGGACTGGACATGTAATTTGTGCTCGGCGAAATCTATCGGGACACCTGGCATGTCTTTGGGGGACCATGCGAAGATGTCCCGATTCTCACGAAGGAACTCGACGAGCTCGCCTTCCTATTTGCTGTCGAGGTTTGCATCTACGACAGCGTACCTCTCCGGGTGCTCTGGGTCCAAGGGTATCTTCTTCGTTTCTTTGGCCGGCTTGAACGAGCCCTCAGCTTTCTACTCCTTGGGATCAGGCGACATCTCTGGCTGCTTGCTTGCCATCGCCACAACTCGGTCAAGGAGCCACTTCTCAGCTGCGATCACGAGGGACTCGGCCAGCCGACTGCTCTCTGCTGTGCAGGCAGACGAGTTTTTATAGTCGCCAGTTAAGGTCAGAATCCCCTTGGAACTCGGCATCTTCATCTTGACGTAGGAATAGTGGGGGACAGCCATGAACTTGGCTAGGGTAGGCCGGCCAAGTAACGCATGGTATGGGCTCTTGAGGTCCACCACCTCAAACCAAATTGACTCTTGGCGGAAATGATCTTTGTCTCCAAAGAGGACATCAATCAGAATCTTGCTGACTGGTGAGCAGGAAAGGCCAGGAACTATGCCATGGAACACTGTCCGGCTGGACTGAAGCTGCCTCTGTCTGATTCCTAATTTCTCCATGGTATCTTTGTACAGGATGTTGATGCTGGTGCCGCCGTCTATCAGGACTCTGGAGAAGCGAGCAGCTCGCTTGTCCATGGCAAAGGTGGCGTACAAAACCAAGGCATAGGAGCCGGGTTTGGGCATTACTTCCGGGTGGTCAGCTCTGCCCCAGCTGATGGGCTTCTCAAACCAATGCATGAACTCTGGTGTCTCAGATGCTACTGCATTCACCTCTTGGTGCTGCAGCCGCCTGCTGCGTCGATCATCGGCCACGCTGGTGAACACGACATAGGTTGCATTCTCTTCTGGGTACTCGTCTTGTATCGCACCTACTGGTCTGACCACCGGCTTCTGGGGCGGAGGAGGAGGCGGCTGCCCAGCAGTTGGGGGAGGCAAAAGGCCGTCTCCCTTGGCGATTCTGGTGAGCCAGTGGCAATTCCGAGTGGTGTGGTTGGATGGCTTCGCGCCACTATGGAATTTACAGGGTCCATCCAAAGTCTGCTCATATGAGAAAGTCAGCAGCCAATTGGGCTTGCCGCCCTTCTGACGTTTGGGCGGAGGCTGCCCTTCCGGCTGCTGGTCTTCGACTGTCGCCACCTGCCGACTGGTGGAAGCTGACTATGGGGCTTTGTGCTTGTGGTCGTTCTGCTGTTGATGCCGACTGGCATTTCCAGCCGGGGTTCGAGGAGCCTGAGGAGCCACCTTGCCTGTCGCACTAACTTGGATCTCCGTCTTCATGGAGGAGTCGGCCATGGCATATTTGTCTGCTATGACCAGTAGCTCATCGAGGGTCTCCGGCTCATCGCAGAGAAGCCTGTGCTTGAGGAGGGTGCCCTCTCGGCATCCTGTAGTAAAGTACTCAATGCCCTGCACCTCGTGCACGCCCTCGCAGGAGTTATGGAGCTCGGCCCAGCGCATGAGGTAGTCGCGAGTTGACTCGTTGGGGCCTTGCATGCACAAGTAGAGCTGGCGAGGTTTGGGAGGCCACTTGTACGTGCTGGTGAAGTTGCGGATGAAGGCGTCGGTGAAGTCAACCCAACTGTTGATGCTGTGGGGCTTCAAGCTATTCAGCCATGCCCGGGCCGTGCCCTGGAGCATGAGCGGAACGTACATCACGGGAACACGCTTGTTGTCGTTTGCTATGCTGACGGCTCTGGAGTAGTCAACTAGCCAGTCTTCCGGCTTCACGAAGCCGGTGTATTTGGGTGTGTCTCTTGGGAGAGTGAACCCTTTGGGGAAGGGCTCGTCTCGAATGCGGGGGCCGAAACACGTCGGACCCAACTCATCTTCTTCTTCAAGCGCCAGGGATCGGTGGAGACGGTCGATCCGGTGGCGGGCGTCATTCTCTCCGACTCCCTCTCGGCGGCCAAGGTGGTCACCGAGCATCGGGTGATCAACAAGCAGCGGGGAAACTCACCTTTCCCTACAAGGGGGAGGAGGCGGACAGTCGTCCCGTCGTTCCACTTCCCTTGGGCGGCCGTCTTGGTCGCGCTCTAGGGTGATGCGAGTCCGACTACGGCTGGTAGCCGGATCCTTGTCCTTTCTTCCGCGGACGCCACTAGTCGGCGTCCGAGATGTCATGCCTTGGTCTCGGCGAGGAGGCATGTCGTCATTCTGCCGGTGCGGCGCATCAGTACGGCAGCCGGCCTTGTTCTGCTCCGTAGCCGCGTCAAGGAGTCGCTGGATGCGCTCCGTCATCAATAGAACGTTCTTCACCCTCGAATTTATCTAGCTCGTCCGCCACCGCCTGGGCGGCTCGGATGTTCTCCGCCGGCGTGGCGTAAATGGGGCAATTTGCCCCGAACAGGTTGGCGATTGCCTCGCCGCGTTGCTGGACCATGCCAAGGCGGCTAGGCCCAGCTGGAGCCGGCGTGCCTCCCACAACACGGTCCATCTCGTGCTGGTAGGCCTCTGATAGGCATCTCATGCTGGCCAGCTTCTTGGCGCCTTCGACTAGCTGAAGGTGGCGTGCCTCCAGCATCTCGGCGTCGGCATCTTCGGGAATGGGCGCTGCCAGATCTTGCAGCGCCGCGTTGAGCGGGTCATAATCACCCCCGCCGAAGTGCTCGCCATGATCAATGACAAGCACTTCCATGACGGTGCTTCCACCGCTCTCCGCGCAAGGGAGCGGCTCGTCGTAGACCACCACGTTGGTTGGGAACGTGTAAAGCGACGCGGTGTCGGAGTCAACCAACATCAGATCGGTGGAGCCTACGGACTCCAAGTCCCCAGCTGGCTCGCTGGCGACGCGGGGTTGATCGAGGAGGTCCGCGTCGGATGCAGGCTCGTCGGAGAGGCGGACCTCGTCGACAAGATCGGTGAGGCAACTGGCCGCGCAGGCGATTTCAGCACCATACAGCACGTCGGTGCAGACTCCGTTTGGCGTGCCGGGCTGGCTGCGCTTGCCAGGGAGGAAAAGGGTTCCCTTCCAGAACAGGTCTCCGGACGACGGTGCACCTCGCCCCACGATGGGCGCCAAATGTCGAGGGTTGGGTGCGACATATGCCAATGGATGGCTTATCATGGTGGGAGCGAGTAGAACGTCGCCTGTGCCCGGAAGCGGGACGGGGCATAGACACGACCATCGGCGTACTTTATCCAGGTTCGGGTCTCTCCTAGGAGATAATACCCCTAGTCCTGCTATGCGGTGTCTCCTTATGATCACTAAGGCAAAAGTGAGTACAAGGGCGCTCCTCGAGCTGTATGCTGGAGGTAGGAGAAGGCAGGGCTAGCTCTCTCCTCCATCTATGATCTGGTCTAGTTCTAATGGGTGGAACCCTTTGCATGGGTGCCCTGGGGCTTATATAGGCCTACCCCCAGGGGTACAATGGTAAACTGACTGGGCGCAGGGCCCAGCCATCAGTCTCTTCGCCTGCCGGCCTTTCTGCCGACTGGTCCGGTACGGAGCCGACAGGCCGCACCCGCCGCTTGCGGGTCTTGCCGGCTGTTGATTACTGTAGCCGTGCTTCTAATGACGCAGGCTTGGTCATGGGGTCGTGGCTATAGCCCTGCCGCCTGGCGGGTGATCACTGTATCCACTCCCTCTCTTGTCTGGTTAATGGCGCGGGGGACCCGTGGGAGGGGCAGGCCGACTCCCGGGGGCCCGCTCCCGATGGGTCCGACTGGTGGCGCTCTTGCCGTCTTCAGGACTCTCGCTGACCGGTGGGGCCCGTCATCCGTGGACCGTACTGACAGGCCATCGTGGGTGCAGGAGTCTGCCCACTACTGCTGATGTCAGGGATGGCATAGCAACAGTGCCGCGCCAGACGGGGATCTCCGTTGGTACAGCGCACTATGGCCTAGCCATGCCCTGAAAAGTGGACGGAGTGGGCTTCACGGTTGCCACTCCCCGTCCCATCCACCCTGATGTGGGCATGGGCTTTGTCGGGGCCGCGGGCCGACTCCCCGTGGCCGGCTTCTTTGGAAGCCGCCGGGCGGGGATTGTCCCATCTCGATCTCGCTTCCAGGACTCGGCCGCATGCAGGCAGACGACTGTTCCTTCAGTCGGCCTCCAGAAGGCGGATGTTCATCCTAGCGTCTTGAGGGGCGCAGTCAGCCCCGATGTCTTGAAAGGTTTGGGGCATCAGGTTAGCCTACCCGTGGCCCATTACTCCAACAAATTCCAAAGTAAATCATCACACTTCCATAAGTTGAGAAGCCACATAGATAAAGGTAGATGAATAAAACAACAAGATACGGATATGAACAAATAAGTGGTAAGGATTACCCAATCACAAACCAAATATCTGCAGGAAGAAATACTAGAGCTACATGAATTCCCAGCTATTAAACTCCCGTAACTTTCTGGTTATGCAATCAGGTGTTGGGGATACAGGGGAAGCATAATTATCACCCAAAACTAGCAAATCCTACATCCAGTTGTATCCATCCTTCAACACATAACCATGAAACCTTCGGAAATCATTTACCCCAACCTTCGAAAAGCATTCGTTATATGAGTTAAGGCAATACTCCCGAACTCCCGCCCCAGTACTGGGTGGTGTTGAGGTTATCTCACAAACAACTGCATAAAGGAGATTTTCAATGTCGGCGAACTTAGGTATTCCAGAACTACAACGATAAAATTGTGACGAAAACACCTCGGAGCTCAACTCCCCGGGACACTGCCACAACCCCTAAATGTCAGGAGTCACCAAGAACAATGTTCTCATCACAAAACCATCGAAATGATTCCAAGATACCCGCGTGATCCTAAAAAAATTTCGTAAAATTTGAGGAGAGAAGAGTCAAAACTCTACGTCAGGAGGCCTCACCAGAGCGACGAAGGGACTGAGGAGTAAAAAGAATCCTACTCTCCGATATATATAATCCTAATACTCAAAACATTTTCTTCTAGACTCAACAATGTCAGCGATTCGATCAAACAGGGGGCTCCTAAGTCGGGGATGGCTCTGATTACCAACTTCTAACACCCATGATTGGGTTATATCTCCCACTTGTCGGGGCACGACTTAGAGGCATAACCGCATGGTAGGCATGTCGCAAGAGATAAAGGGATAAAGAGTTGGCTTACAATCGCTACTTCACACAATACATAAATATAGCATACATCATCCAGAATACAATCAAGGTCCAACTACAGAACCAAAATAAAGAAAGACAACCCAAAATGCTAGATCCCCGATAGCCCCAACTAGGCTCCTCTACTGATCATCCGGAAAAAACATAGCAACGACCCGAATCCTCGTCGAACTCCCACTTGAGTTCGGTAGCGTCCCCTGCACTGGCATCATCGGCACCTGCATCTGTTTGGAAGTATCTGTGAGTCACGGGGCTCAGCAATCTCACACACTCACGATCAAAACTATTTAAGCTTATGGGTCGGAAAGGGGTAGTGAGGTGGAGTTGCAGCAAGCACTAGCATATATGGTGGCTAACTTACGCAAATGAGAGCGAGAAGAGAAGCAAAGCACGGTCGAGAAGCTAAAAGTGATCAAGAAGTGACCCTGAAGTTACTTACGTTCAAGAATAACACGAGACCGTGTTCTCTTCCCGGACTCCATCGAAAAGAGACCATCACGGCTACACACGCGGTTGATTCATTTTAGCCGTGATGGTCTCTTTTCGCGGAACCCAAGGGAAAAAGGCTTAGGTGGCAAATGGTAAAACCAAGGTTTGGCCTTGCTGGAGGAGTTTTATTCAAGGCGAACTATCGAGGGGTTCCCATAACACCCAACCGCATAAGGAACACAAAATCAAGGAACATAACACTGGTATGACGGAAAACTAGGGCGGCAAGAGTGGAACAAAACACTAGGCATAAGGCCGAGCCTTCCACCCTTTACCAAGTATGTAGATGCATTAAAGTAAACAAGATATTAATAATGATATCCCAACAATAACCATGTTCCAACATGGAACAAACTTCAACTTCACCTGCAACTAGCAATGCTATAAGAGGGGCTGAGAAAAGCGGTAACATAGACAAACAATGGTTTGCTAGGAAAGGTGGGCTAGAGGCTTGACATGGCAATATGGAGGGCATTATATAGCATGTGGTAGGTATCGCGGCATAGCAATAGATCGAACAACTAGCAAGCAAAGCTAGAAGTGATTTCGAGGGTATGGTCATCTTGCCTACAAAGTTCTCAGAGTTGACGAAAGCTTGATCCTCGTAAGCGTACTCAACAGGTTCCTTGATCACGTACTTGTTTCCCGGATCTACCCAAAGCAAGAACACAAGCAAAGGAAACAACAATCAACCAAGATGCAATACGCAAGCAACATGGTGCAAAACATGGCATGATATGCGAGATGTGATATGCAATACATATGCGTGCTCCGGAAGGTAAAGATTGATCAAGAAATAAACTTGGAAAACCAAGGGTGCCTCTGGAAAGATGAGATGATTTCGGTTGAAATTGATATAAAGATCACCGGAATTGGATGAACGGTTTGCAAATGGCAAGCAAAACAATAATGGCACAAATCTGCGATTAACATCTCAATGCCACATAGAATGCAACAACAAACTAAGCTACTGCACGCCAACATAACAACAAAGCACATGGTTGTGATCTACTCAAGATGCTTGACAAAAGATGTACACTGAGCTACAGCTAAATCACATTAGAGAAGGTTCAAACAAGCATGGCAAAAGTGCAAAAGATATCAGCTTCACAGACTTAGTGAAAATACTAACATGCCAGAAATTAACATCAGGAAGCTAGGTTTAGGGCAAGCAAAGAACATGCTACAGGATCATATCATAGAAAAACAAGGCATGAAATGAATCTACTCAAAGCATATAACAAAAGTCCCTTACTGACGATGAGCCAAAAAGGCACAGAAGATATGATGGCACCCATGTAAACATAGCATGTTTCGTTAACAGATTCAGACAGCAGAAAACTGGGTATGGCATAAACAGAATTATGAAGGCATCTTTGTGAGCTTGATTCATTCACCAAAATGCATTGCATTACAAGATAAGCATACTATCAGCAATAATACATGTTCATGAAGCTAACCATGGCAAGAACAAGTTTATAGCACGCATGGATCAAATACAACATCCATGGCAAAATTATTAACATGTAAACCATCTGCCAGGAACATTTTATAGCAAAAGTAGAGCAAGATTAAGTCATGCTAGGGCACTCCATAATTGCCAGCAGGGGCATGGATGGATAGATCATAACCATATGTCCAACTCATCTTTACTGAAGAAACTAAAAACAAGCATGGATCCCACTGTAGCATCATGTTTACATGGCGTAAAAATAACAGCAGGAAAAGGACTTTGTAATATTCTAAGTCCCTGAAATCAGCAATATAATGAAGGCTACTTTGCATGCTTGTGCTAGTCACCAAAAAGATCACAAAAAAACATGGCAAGTACCGCTGTAAAGATGGCAAGGCATAGACCAAAACACATGAAGAGCTCATGTTCATATGAAGCACACAACCAATGCGACAAAAAAGACAAATCCTCACAATCTGCTAAGTAACAGGAGCAAACATTTCACAGCAATCTTGCATGAGTGATTTGGGCATCAAGATGGACTCAGACAAGCATGCCAACATGGAAAAAAAATGAAGAGCACATCATGATGAACATTTTGATATATTACACGCACAAAACGGAGCAGCACACATGAAGTTATGGCATGATGAACAGAGGCATAAAATGTAGCAGAGAGAAAGACTTGATGAAAAAAACAAGGTCAACCTCAGATCTAGGGTTTTGTCGGATTTCGGGTTCCGGCAGACCCTTGAGGTTCGAACACTGGGGTGCGTGCGGAGATTTCGCCTCCTACCTACCTGCACCCCTCCGCCATGCTAGGATCAGAACTATGGGAAGAACAACACAAGAGACACGGGGTTTATACTGGTTCGGGCCACCGTTGTGCTGTGATACCCTACTCCAGTGTGTGGTGTGTGGATTGCCTCTTGGGCTAATGATGATGAACAATACAAGGAAGAACAGCCTCGCGAGGGTCTGTTCTTGGCTGAGGCGATGAACTGCTGGGAGGAGTTTAGTCGCCTTTCTCTCTCGCTCTCTCTCTCTCTATCTCTCTCTCTCTCTCTCTCTGCTTCCAACCTTTCTAACGAGCCTCTTCCTTCCTACCTCCCAACCCCCTTGCTCTGTGGGTGGCTGGTCCTATTTATAGAGGCCCTGGTCCTCTTCCCAAATATCAAGCGGGAAGGGAGCCAACAATGGCGGGCTAATTTGAAGGGGGACAGCAAGTATCAGCTATCCTGACAAAATTAGTCTTCGTCTGCGTAATGCTCTGGTGATGACGCCATCTTGGGCTCCACGGTGACCTCCGTCTCGTAGTCCTCCTGGTCTTGGTCTCGTTGCAGCGAAATGGCAACCATTGCCTGATGCCTCGGTACTCCGCGGCTGCGCTTGCCCCCTTTGCACCAAGGAGGAAAGGAGGACGCTGCGCGGGCTGGCACCCGCCTGGCGCCTTGAGTCGTCATGGCTTGCGCCACGGGCACCTCGTGAGGTACCCCGCCTTGATCTCTCCGCCTCCTCGCGAGCCAGCCTGACGAGGCCGTGCCTGAGGAAGCTCCGTGTCGTCCACCCCGCGAGGCTTGGCCCCTCACGAGGGTCTTGAGTTTGTGTTGGTGAAGTTGGGCCATGCTGGGCCCCCTTTTGAGCCACGCCGCAGGCCGCAGGCAGGCAAGTCTGGGGACCCCTGTTCCCAGAACGCCGACAGTAGCCCCCGGGCCCAAGGCGCGCCCGAACTTGGCCGTGTAGGGAGGCGGGAGGGCAAGAGCGAAGCGCCGCGGGCCCCAACAGCCTGCGGCCTTGGGCGCCGCGTGGCAGTTTATTGGACATGGGCGCCTCCACTTCCCCATGGCGCCTCGGCAACTGCACGGATTGGACAAGTCCCTGCATGTAAAACGGGTCATGATTACCTGCGATCATGGAGGTCGGCGGTTGGCCTTCGCCGGCTATAAGTACGGAATGGCGCGCGCCCTTCCAGTCCATCCCTCCTTGCTCCTCCTTCTTCCCGATTCTTGCTCCGTCTTGCCACGATGGCTCCGATCCGCCGGTTCTCGATGGCAGAGAAGGGAAAGGCCCCCCGAGAGGGACCAGACCCACTTCCGCCGAAGAAATAGCTCACCCCCCATGGCCCGGACGATGGGGCTCTCCAGGTGGTGTCGAGGCCTTGGGGCGAGCGGGCGCCACCGGGGTTCCCGCTTCCATTGTACGCCCACGTCGAGGGCCCCGAGGAGTTGATGCTGACCGCCACGGGCGGCGCCGCCGTCGGTGCCGACGGGTCATGAAGGTGTTGGCCGTCCCCCCTGGAGTCCACACCGAGGGCTCCTCCCAAGAGTTCGTGCTCCACGTCGCCATTCCTCTTCAATCTCGGTTCCGCCTTCCTCCCTTCTTTGCCTCCGTCATCCTGCAGGGGGAGCCCCTGGAGCTCTGGCTGCAGCATGCCGGTTGCAGCACCCTCGCGACCGAGGCAGAGGTCGCGGTCATCGCCCCGGGCGAGGTCTACATTACTCGGGACTGGAGAGAGATCGCCCGGGTTTGCAGGACAAGGGGCGTCTTCGCTATCCACTTGGACTATGACGGTGCTTCGGTGATGCTCCTGAAGGTCTTCGACGCGAACGGACGCCGGCTGGCGTGCTGCCCCGGTGAAGGCAGCCAGGGCCCTGCTGCGACAAGGACTGGGCTCGCCAACCGCTCCCTTAGCAGCCCCTCAGGCGGTGCAGATGTCGGAGGTTCCAGCGACTCTGGCGAGCCCTTCGCGACTCCGGAGACGAGCGACGACAACTACGATCCCCCGAGCCGGCGCCACTCCTGGAGCAGGCCAGGCTCGTCAGGCCGCCGCCGACTCTGATCTGGATGGGGTTGGCGTCGGTGCTTGACGGCCCACTGTTGATGATGGTGTCTTTTGTAGGGATGCGCGTAGTTTTGTGTATCTTTAGGATCTATTCCCTGCAAGGAACCAAAGACGCGCCCCGCGGGGGCTTGTAAGGTGCCTGTGATCCTGTTTTGTTAATATAACCCTTGTCGTAGAATTGCGCGAGTTGCTCATCCCGTCTTAGCTCGGTCCTCCCTTTCGAACCTCACAAGGGCTTGGTGCCCTGCGCCGACAGGTCCCAGTCCCAAGGCGGCTTCAGCCGTCGCTGGTATGCCAGGTCGCGATGCCGTGGTCAAGGCCAGGAGGTGAGCGACCCGGAGTCCGGTAAGATCCCCTGAGTCGTGATGCTCAGGAGGTCCCCTTTGGTGCCCAAGCAGCCGTCGTTCGGTGAGAAAGTGGAGCGACATTGCTAACATGGGATAGCATTAGGTGCGGGGATGGGGCCACGGTAGCTGGCGCTTCCGGGCGATAACTTATCTCGAGGATCAGGGGCCACTCTCTGGTGTGTGGCCGGGTCCGTGCATCGGCAGGCGCGAGGTTGCTCGACGAGGTCCTTGTGTGTCTCTTCCCTCTCGCCTTTGCTCCCCTTTCTGCTCTACGTCCTCGGGTCCCAGCCCTCGAGCTGGTCTCAGCCGTCGCTGGTATGCCAGGTTGCGATACCGTGGTCAAGGCCAGAGGGTGAGGGCTGGAGAGCCAGTAGGAGCCCTGAGTCGCGATGCTCAGGCACCCCCCTTTAACGTGCAAGCGGTTCGCGCGGACGAGAGCGAAGGAGGCACAAGAAGAGCCTCGCCTGACGCAGCTCCTTCAGGAGGTCCTGCAGGTCCATCAAAGAAAAAGCAAGGGGTTGCCATACAATTGACGGTCAGCCGTTGGTTGCTTCCGAGGGGTAGTGAGGCACTGAAGGCTTGACGAGGTGACGCTATGCGGGGCTGCCGCGGCCAGAGCTCAGCCATCTAGGTTTGTCGGCGTTGTAGGGACGGACCCATGCACAAGCGTTGTGCCGTTTTGGAGCAGCCCCGCTAGTTGGCGTCTGCTGAGCAGGCAACTAGGGAAAACACATTAGCCGTGAAGGAGTGTATTCGTTCAAATAGATGTTGGGAATGCGGAGATCACTGGGTCAGGCCGGAGCGACTTGGGGATCATGCAGCCCGAGGGGCGCCCCCAACAAGGTAAGCTAATCGACGCGAAATAAAAGGGATACACGCCGCAGGGACGGACCCACGCAGCCTGGGAATAATGCAGCCCTGGGGGCGCTCCCAGCTGGAAGTGAAACTTGAAAGATGTCACCTGATGACGCTGAAGACGAATGGGTGTTGGTGTAGCAGACTCGGTGGGCTGCGGAAGCCGATAATCATGAGCCCCCAGGCCCAGGGGCCTCGGGCGGCTCCAGAGGTGCTGGTGGTTCCTCGCGGGCCATCTCCATCTCCGCTAGGGTTGCGGAGCGCCTGGCCTCTTATGCCTCTGTGGTGCCCCTCATGAAGCGCTGGTATGTGTCAGCCGCGCTCGGCAGGCCGTAAGGCATGCGAACGTAGCTATGGGGTGGACCTCCGCAGCGCCCCACGCGCAAGGGCCAGAGGCGCTCCAGTGAGGCGACTCGGTTGAGCCCTGGTACGTCGATGCAGACACGCAGCCCGCCATCCTCGCCTGGATGGGGAGCCACTGCTGGTAGGCGGCGAGCGCCTCTCATGACTCTTGACTCTTGTAGGTCCTGAATGGGCTTGCTGACGAACTCCTGTGGGTCTGGATCTCCTTGCCTTGCTCCTTCTTGAGGGAAACGTGCTTTGAAACAAGCCTCCATATGGTGCCCAAGCGCCTCCCTCGTGACCCTAGCTAGGTCGGTGGCCCTCCAGGGGAGAGCCCCCGAGCCTTGCCTGAGGAGGGCGCCGGGTGCGCTTTCCTATGCGATGGAAGGAGGTTCCCCCTGGGCAGGCACGGGCCCAGAGGGGCCTGCCTCCTGAGGGGCCAGGTCGGACGACGTCTTCTTCTTCTTGGGGGCGGCCTATGGAAGCCTCCTGCTTCCGCGATCCAGGTCTTCCAGTGATGCGGCCTGAAAGGCTCGCTCCAGGGAACACACCGCGTCCTTCTCTTCACAGGGCACCGTGATGACTCCGCCGCTTCCTGGCATCTTGAGGGTGTTGTAGCCGTGGTGAGTTACGGCCTTGAACTTGGCCAGCGCTGGGTACCCAAGGATGGCATTGTATGGCAGGCGGATGTGAGCGACGTCGAAGTCGATGAGCTCGGTGCGTTAGTTGTCGCGTGCCCCGAAGGTGACAAGGAGGTGGACCTGCCCAATCGGGACCGTGGAGCCGTCGGTGATACCGGAGAAAGGCTTGGTTGGCTGGAGTTGGTTGTAGGGCACTTGGAGGTTGTTGAATGTCTCTACGGACAGGACATTGAGCCCTGCCCCGCCATCGATGAGGGTCTTGGTGACCACCACGTTGCTGATGATTGGGGAACAAAGCATCGAGAGGACTCCGGCTGTAGCTGTGCACTTGAGTTGATCTGCTGAGCTGAAGGTGATGGCGCACGCCGACCACCTGAGCAGGCGCGTGGCTTCGAGCCAGGGGAGGACTGCGTTCACTTCGTGGGCGAACTGCTTGAAGATGCGTTGAGAGGCTGACGCTTGAGCTCCGCCCAGGATGCAGGCGATCACGCGCGGCTCCTGGAAGCCCACAGCCTCCTCGTCCTGGTGGCGGTCCTCGTTTCTCCTTGGCTGCGGCGGCAGCGGTGGGAGGCCTGCGTTGTCTTGCGGGCGATCCTCGCGAGGCTGATCGCTCCAGCCTCCCTCGCGAGGCATGTCTTGCCAGCGATCCTCGCGAGGTTGGTCGCGCCACCCCTGTCGCGGGCCACGGTCCCAGCGCCCTGCGTTCCTTCCTCCTCCTCGGCCGTAACCCCGGTCACCGCTGTCAGGGCGACGGCCGATCCTTCCTTCTCGCACGGCTCGGAGTTCTTGGCATTCTCTGGTGTTGTGGGTGTGGAGGTCGTGGTACACACAGTACCAGCTGCCCTTGGGAGGTTCGGGTTGATCTCTGCCCCGCTTGCTGTCCGGTTCTGCCGCGAGCACGGAAGCCCCCTTGCGCTTCACTTCCTTGGCCTTGAGCTTCTTCTCTTCTGGGTCTGTGGCAGGCAGCTCGAGGAGGGAGAGACGCCCTTCCTCAGCCCTGGCGCACTTGTTCGCCAAGTTGAACAGCTCCAAGGACATGCACAGGTCTTCATGCATCGCCAGCTCCTCCTTCATCTTGACGTCACGCACGCCATCGGAGAAGGCTGAGATGATGGCCTCCTTAGTCACCTTGGGAATCTTGAGGCGTGCGTTGTTGAAGCGGTGGATGTACTTCTGCAGGGTCTCCTCGGGTTGTTGCTTGATGCGGCGCATGTCGCTCACGGCAGGTGGCCGGTCGCGAGTACCTTGGAAGTTGGCGATGAAGCGGGTGCACATCTCTTCCCAGGAGGAGAATGTGCCTGGAGCCAGGTTCAGGAGCCAGGTGTGGGCCCTGTCCTTGAGCGCCATGGGGAACCACTTCGCCATGACCTTCTCGTCTCCGTTGGCAGCTTCGATGCCCAGCTCGTAGAGCTGGACGAACTCCGCAGGGTCAGCCGTGCCGTCGTAGCGAGGAGGTAGGTCCGGCTTGAACTTGCCTGGCCACGCGACGCTGCGAAGTTCGGTGGTGTAGGCGTGGCAGCCTGCTGTGGCCACGGGAGGCCGTGGGAGATGGAGAGCCTGGTCTTGCATGTCCCCACGCGCTGGAGCAGGAGGATGGTCGCGACGTGCTGGCGCACGGAGCGCCCGGGCAGCTTCTGGCGGGCGAGGGACTTCTTGGCAGCTCTGTTCTTGCCGCGCTGGCACCTGACGGAGCGGGTTCCGCCCAGGGGCCACGCGCCTTGGAGCCATGGCGTCTTCTTGAGGAGGAGGCAGCCGGGGTGCCGCCGGAGCCTCTTCGCCCGTGTAGGGCGGGGTGCGGTGCAGCGGAACGGACGGCGCGGAAGAGCCCCCTGCGGCGCGGATGAGCTCGGCTACGCGGTCGAGCCATTCTTCGTAGACATCGTCGACGGGATGGTAGCACAGGAGCTCGTTTGCCGCGATGAGTGCAGCCCGAGCCTCCATGGGCGCGCGGAGCGCGCAGGACGAAGATCCAGCTGGGGCGAGCGAGGGAGTTGCGGTGCGGCCTTCTTGGCGCACGGATGGATGCTGAGACGATGCTTGCTGCTCGTCCCCCACCGGGCCGGTGGCGGCATTGACGGCAGGTGACGGGGAATGGCGAGGACGCCCACCGACAGGGGCTGTCTGGGTGACGCGGGAAGCGAGGGCGGCCAGGCGCTCCGCGCGGGCCCGACGAGCGTCAGACATGAGCGTGATGGTCGGAGGAGAACGGGGTGATGGAAGACGAATTCCGGCGCACCCCTACCTGGCGCGCCAAACGTCGTATTTCGGGTTCCGGCAGACCCTTGAGGTTCGAACACTGGGGTGCGCGTGGAGATTTCGCCTCCTACCTACCTGCACCCCTCCGCCATGCTAGGATCAGAACTATGGGAAGAACAACACAAGAGACACGGGGTTTATACTGGTTCGGGCCACCGTTGTGGTGTAATACCCTACTCCAGTGTGTGGTGTGTGGATTGCCTCTTAGGCTGATGATGATGAACAATACAAGGAAGAACAGCCTCGCGAGGGTCTGTTCTTGGCTGAGGCGATGAACTGCTGGGAGGAGTTCAGTCGCCTTTCTCTCTCTCTCTCTCTCTCTGCTTTCAACCTTTCTAATGAGCCTCTTCCTTCCTACCTCCCAACCCCCTTGCTCTGTGGGTGGCTGGTCCTATTTATAGAGGCCCTGGTCCTCTTCCCAAATATCGAGCGGGAAGGGAGCCAACAATGGCGGGCTAATTTGAAGGGGGACAGCAAGTATCAGCTATCCTGACAAAAGTAGTCTTCGTCTACACAAAGCTCTGGTGATGACGCCGTCTTGGGCTCCATGGTGACCTCCATCTCGTAGTCCTCCTGGTCTTGGTCTCGTTGCACCGAAATGGCAACCTTTGCCTGATGCCTCAGTACTCCGCGGCTGCGCTTGCCCCGTTTGCACCAAAGAGGAAAGGAGGATGCTGCGCGGGCTCGCGCCCACCTGGCGCCTTGAGTCATCATGGCTTGCGTCACGGGCACCTCGTGAGGTACCCCGCCTTGATCTCTCCACCTCCTCGCGAGCCTGCCTGAGGAGGCCATGCCTAAGGAAGCTCCGTGTCGTCCGCCCCGCGAGGCTTGGCCTCTCGCAAGGGTCTTGAGTTTGTGTTGGTGAAGTTGGGCCATGCTGGGCCCCCATTTGAGCCACGCCGTAGGCCGCAGGCAGGCATGTCTGGGGACCCGCGTTCCTAGAACGCCAGCAGGTTTGACCCTAGGCGCACGCGGATCGATGTTCGCCGGACTTGCGCCGGAGAAGAGGAAGACGGTGGTCGGCATGGTCGGGGGAGGAGGGGCCGACGGATACGGCCGGGGCAGGGCGCCGGCGAGGACAAGCGCGGGGCGGCGCTCGTGCGAAGCAGCGGTAGGCGCGCGGCAGCAGAGCAACGAGGGCGGAGCGGCGGCCAGCGAGAAGCTCCGGCGAAGGCGGCTGAGGGCGCGGCAAGGCAGCGGAGGAGGTGGCGCAGGCGGTGGAGACTGGGGCACGTAGGTGGCGGAGGGCGCTAGGGAAGCGGGGTGGCGGCGCGCGGGCTCGGGGGCCCGACCCGGGCTCGGCTGGGCTGGCGGCGGCGGGCACTGGCACTGCCACGTGGCGGCCTCCAATTGGTGCATTGGGGAAATGCGGTAATCAACTACAGAGCTATGTTCACTATCTTCATCTAGCCTTGTTGTTTCTTGAGAATAATGTGGGGAGGCTGACGCTGCAATCTTTAAATGCGGATCTTTACTCACAGTAGTCCACTGGCATGTCTGCCTCTTCATAAGTGATTGATGAGGGATACACAAGAACATTAGTTTGATGTAAGAACATGGTTAATAGACAGAAGTACTAGTATGTACCAAAAACAAGAAGGCATGTCTTATTCAAAGGTATAATGTGTAAGCTAAGCAGAAGCAATTTAACCAAATTGGAAGCAATACAAGCTAGACATCTGGCTGGAGTGGTGAGCATGATTATCTAGGACCTGAGAGCCTGGTGGGAGGCGGGCTGCTTCGCCACCATCGTGGCTTTTTAGTTAGCTTCCAGGTGATGCCTATCTGCGTTGGGCCTGTCATTGGCTCGGCCAGTGCCCTGACTAGCTATTTGACTTCTAGTGCTCCCGGGATGGTGGTTTATGTAAAAAAATATCTTCCCTTATCTTAATAAAGACCAACTTCGGACTTTCGAATACAATCTAGAAACCATATGCAACATGCAACCACATATGACACCGCGAAGTTAAAGTAGGCACCTGGGATGGTGGTTCATTGCGAGCAATATCATCAACTCCAGAGCTACGTTTACCGTCTCCATCTGTTGAACATCCTACCTTTAAAGCAAAAACACGTGTCTTGCCTGCCCGTGAAGCAAGAAGGAGCGACTTCTCTCTTTTCTTTTCTGCTTCTATCAAGGCAGAGTCTGAAATACCCTTGCATAAAAACACAATAGTGAGAGTATGGGTGAAGTGTGTGCAGAACTAGTGCACTGTAGAAGTAGTAGATAGCAGGTGGCTGAAAAATAAATGACAGGAGACATATGATAACTCTACAACATTGCATGGCAACAAAATTAGATTCTACTCCGTATGATTTTGTAATATATGAGCACAGGTGATGGCTGGAAAATGCAGGTACTCCTCCAGCACACCACCACATGTGGGCCTATCAAAATAACAGTCAACTGAAAATAAATAGGCCAGTCAATTTTTTTGTGAACTGTCCAATCTATAAGGAACGGGTAGATGGCCTTCGTCTACCTCCCGCCAGTCACTGTTGACGATCTTTCTCGAACCGCCAGCAACCACCTACCCAGACCCCTGCTCCTGCCGCCCTGCCCTCCCCTCGAACTCACACCACCACCATGCTAGGAAGCGCCCCCAGCCATGCCTTTAATCCCGGCCGACCTCCATATCGGGCGCCAGCAGCTCTAGGCCCAACACGCCCTTAAGATAAACACTGAGGCGCTGCTTCCTAGGCGTAATAGGCAGACTAGCTCCTGTTACGCTAGGGAATGCTTCGTTTAATTGGGAATCAACTGACCAGCAATTGAAATCCAGGGGGCGACGGACCTCTAGCTAAGGTGAAACAGTATATGAGGAGAAACCTTGTGCATCGCGAGTTACTAGGAACATCTAGTATCAAGAAGAAGCAGTCAACTAGTGTCTTCCGTGGGATGAATACCGTGCAAGTAGACACGTAAGATTTGCCCGAATAAGGGAAGATGAGTACCATTTCCAGTTGCTAGTGCTTCGTCCTCCAGAAGTCATGCCGATTTTCTAGTTTTTACCTGGGGAACCGATGTTTTGGTGGAAGGTGGAGCCTTGGAAGAACCCATGGCCAAATTGCTGACTGTATTGCGGTGGCCTTCTGTCGGCAGAGGGGAAGCAGATCTGAGGCAGCGAAGGACGGCGTAGCAGGAACAGCTCTGGTGCAGTGGATGGTGGCGAAGTTGGAGCGGCAGCGGTGAGGGGAAGAACGACATGGTTGAACTAGCTCGGGTATGGATAGCTCGGTCTTGGCTTCAACTACTAGCCAGGAAGCGCGTTCCAGTTGAGGTTGCGGTGGATGACGACGTCGGGGTATCGACTCTGGCGTAACGGAGGAGGGCGGCGGTTGATGGGTGAGATGGGGTGGCAGACGGAGGACACCGGGGTATCGCGGCTGGTCGAGAGGTAGTTTTGGCGCCCATGGAGTACGAATGGGGAATCGGACGGGGGGCGGGGGGAGCTAAGGGAGAACCATGTTTCGGTCTGGGACGCGCTTGTTTTTGGCTTTTTTGAACAGATGGGATGCACTTGTTTGAAATTTGGGGAAAGTATAAACTTTCTCCCCCTTTTAAATTTCAGACCTACTGCGCGTCGTGGGTCGGATGCTAATCTCAGGTGTCCCAAATAGTGGGTGGGAGCAATTTCGGCCGCGCGCATGTGTGCTTAGGCGGCCATTGTGTATGAATGTTTTTCGGAGGCAGTTGTGTGGCGTCTAGATGAAGCTACAAACCTACCCCGGTTTAGACCTTTGGACGTCGGGCCAGTAGGTTTCACGGGTCGGAGTTAGAAAAGTAATTTCCATCTACTACCAAACATTGGTCTGACGCGGTTTCGACTAAGTAGAGGCTCTTTTGGCACTTCATTTGAAATTTTGAAACAGAAGCATTCATGTTTAGAGTACTATTCAACTTTGAGTATTAACCTAAATAGACAACATTAAATTTGGCCTTGTATGTTTGAAAACCTCATTAAATTATCCGCTTCTTTTTTAAATTTTGACACTTGAAAATCCTATAACTACGATTAATTTGGAATGCAGGACCTAAATTTGAATATATTTTGTACACGACTATATATGCTACTATGAACAAAAGCAGAGCAAAGATTGGAGCCCCCATAATTTAGGTATGATTTACAAATGCCATGATATCGAATTCAAATAATTGAATGGACTTCATGTTCAATTCGAATTTTTTAAATGACCTTAAGTTGAGTTCAATTGTATGCTAGTTCATAGCTAGCTATTTATAATGTTCATTGTGTAACTTTCGTATGTATAATGTGATTTACACACACAACATGAACTATACTCACGTTTATATTCGATTGCTAAAGCAATTTATTGTCTGGAGTTCAAAATACTAACTATGTGGATCAATTATGTCGAATCATAACATAGACATGCCAAAATTCGATAGAATCTAGATGTCTGCCGGATCAATGACCATTCCTTATGCGAATTGCAAATATCATGATCCCATCCTAATATTTGGATACAATTTATGTTTGTAATCATTGTGTACATTGGTCTTTTACGTGTAGTTTCACTCTCCATCGGTTGTCTCTCACACATGCTCACACACTCTCTCCCAAGGTGTCTTTCTTGTAGACATGGTCCCGATATAACCCTCCCTCCCTCTCGTAACCATTTACGACTATTTTCACTAACCTTTATCACAAGCACTCTTCCTCTCACAAGCATAAACTCTCACCGGAATCGGATGCACGGTATGCAAATGGCAAGCAAAACAATAATGGCACAAATCTGCGATTAATAGCACAATGCCACATAGAATGCAACAAGAAACTAAGCTACTGCACTCCAACATAACAACAAAGCACATGGCAGTGATCTACTCAAGATGCTTGACAAAAGATGAACACTGAGCTATGACTAAATCACATCAGAGCAGGTTCAAACAAGCATGGCAAAAGTGCAAAAGATATCAGCTTCACGGACTTAGTGAAAATACTAACAGGCCAGAAATTAACATCAGGAGGCCAAGTTTAGAGCAAGCAAAGAACATGCTATAGGATCATATCATAGCAAAACAAGGCATGGAATGAATATACTCAAAGCATATAATAGAATTCCCTTACTGACCATGAGACAAAAAGGCACACAAGATATGATGGCACCCATGTAAACATAGCAAGTTTCGTTAACAAATGCAGACTTAGTAGAATACTGGGCATCGCATAAACAGAATTATGAAGGCATCTTTGCGAGCTCGATTCATTCACCACAATGCATTGCATGACAAGATAAGCATACTAGCAGCAAGAAGACACGTTCATGAAGCTAACAATGGCAAGAACAAGTTTATAGCATGCATGGATCAACTACAACATCCATGGAAAAATTGATTAACATGTAAACCGTCTACCAGGAACATTTTATAGCAAAAGTAGAGCATGATTAAATCATGCTAGGGCACTCATAATTGCCAAAAGGGGCATGGATAGATATATCATAACCATATGTCCAAATCATCCTTACTGAAGCAACTCAACAAAAGCATGGATCTCACTATAGCATCATGTTTACATGGCATAAAAATCACAACAGGAAAAGGACTTAGTAAAATTCTAAGTCCCTGAAATCAGCAATATCACGAAGGCTACTTTGCATGCTTGTGCTAGTAACCACAAAGATCACAAAAAAACATGGCAAGCACCCCTATAAAGATGGCATGGCATAGACCAAAACACATGTAGAGCTCATGTTCAGATGAAGCACACAACAAATGTGACAAAAAAGACAATTCCTCATAATCTGCTAAGTAACAGGAGCAAACATTTTATAGCAATCTTGCATCAGTGATTTGGGAACCAATATCGACACAAACAAGCATGCCACAATGGAACAAAATGAAGAGCACATCATGATGAACATTTTGATATATTACACACAAAAAACAGAGCAACTCACATGAAGTTATGGCATGATGAACAGAGGCATAAAACATAGCAGAGATAAAGACTTAGTGAAAAAAACGAGGTCAACCTCAGATCTACGGTTTGATCCAGGGCGCACGTGGATCGAGGTTCGCTGGACTTGCGCCGGAGAAGAGGAAGATGGTGGTCGGCGTGGTCGGGGGAGGAGGGGCCGGCAGATCCGGCCGGAGCAGGGCGCCGGTGATGACGAGCTCGCGCGGGGCGGCGCTCGGGCGAGGCAGTGGCAGGTGCGTGGCGGCAGAGCGACAAGGGCGGAGCAGCGGCCGGCGAGAAGCTCCTGCGAAGGCGGCGGAGGGCGCGGCGAGGCGGCGGAGCAAGCGGCGCGGGCGGCGGAGACTTGTGCGCGCGGGCGGCGGAGGGCACTAGGGAAGCAAGGCAGCGGCGCACGAGCTCGGGGGCCCGACCCGGGCTCAGGTGGGCCGGCAGCAGCAGGCGGTGGCGCTGCCACGTAGCGGCCTCCAATTGGTGCGGGCGCGTCGGCGATTTTCGTCGGTGGGATCCGGACGTGTCCTGCGGCGGAGAGGGCTAGGCTAGGGTTTCATCTGCGCGAATTTTCGGGAAGGGGCACATATTTATACCTCGGAGGAGGTAGGAGTGTCCAAATGGAGTGTAGTTTTTGGCCACGCGATTGTTATCCGACGACGGAGTACATGGGAGTGGTTTGGAAGGGTTATTAGGCCGTTTTGGAGGGGTGTTGGTCTGCAACACACACGGGGAAAAATCACAACAGGAACGTTAACCGTTGGAGTATCAAAGGGACTCCAAATGACACTAAATTTGACAGGCGGTCTACTGGTGGTGTACCAAGCCCACTTGGAAAGTCTCAGTCCATTCCAAGAACGTTTAACACCCGCTCACGAAAAGAGACAAAAGGGGGCGCCAGAGGATGTAGGAGTGTCGGTTTGCAAAACAGGCAACGGGGAAAAAGCTCGGATGCATGAGTCGAACATGTATGCAAATGGGATGCACATGATGACATGATATGAAATGCATGACATGGACAAAAGAAAAAACGAAGACAAACCCAACCACGAAGGTAAACTCATAACTTAGAGCCGAAAATTGCAAGAGTTGGAGTACAAATATGGCAAGTTACATCTGGGGTGTTACAACACTCCACCACTATGAAAGGATCTCGTCCCGAGATCTAGGACTGAAAGAACTCCGGAAATTCGGAACGAAGGTTGTCGTGGAATTGTCACGACAGATGTCCTAGCATAAGGACATAGTCGTAGGGCCATCGCAACTAGGAAGCTTAAAGGGGTTAATCGGGACAAAGGACACGAGAGGTTTTATACTAGTTCGGCCCTTACGATGAAGGTAAAAGCCTATGTCTAGTTGTGCTGATATTGCTGGGTTTTCGATCACCAAGAGGCTAGTTCACCGGCTTGGTTATCGATCTCTTGTTTCGTGCCCTAAGCCGCCACCGGGTCGTCCCCTTATATACACGGGTTGACGCATGGTGGCCTACAGAGTCCCTGCCGGCTCATAAATCGTGTCCAGCTCGGTGACTGGTTTTACATGCCTTTCCTTACAAGTCTTTCCTTACATACGACGGTTTGCAATATTGGGCCTTAAGCGCCTCTAGGCCTTCTATAAGATTTAATAAACTATCGCCTTGACTGCTTACTGGGCTTCCTTTGTGACCCGCCATTGGGGCTGACCCGGCCCCTCCTGGGTGGGTCATAGCTGATAGTTATATCCCCAACATTAGGCCCCAGGTTGACTTTGAACTTTGTTCTTTGTCAATCTCCATCACTTAAACAAAAATCCATCTTCCTTTCGTCGCAGAAATTTTTGTAACCCGCCATGACATCATCTCTGGAAAACATAAAAAACTTTTATGACGTCATCTCCCAACGGACCTTCATCTTTAATGCCTTTCGAGAATCGAGGCGTCCGTTTAGTTGGATAACCATTTTTCAGGTCTTCCTCGATTTTCACGCCCGCATGTTCGCTTATCCCCTTATAAATAGGCTCGCGGCCGGTTTTTCTCATTCTCCTCTCTTCTTCGTCTTCCTTCTCTCGCGACCTCTGTTGCTGCTCGAGCTCCGCCGCTGCCAGAGAGCTTCTCACCTCCGTCGACCTCGGCCGTTGCATCGACTGGAATTAGTTCAGAAAAAATGGCGGCGACCTTCCCTGGAAACTCTGTGGCTGTAAGCGTTTCCCTTCTTGCCCCTCAGATCTGCATTAGGGCTTTCTAGGTTTTCCATGTTCTTCGTAGTTCATCACAGCTGCTCTGTAGTTCTTCCCTGCAACCTCTTCTTGATCCAAAAAGAGATACAGGTTTGTGCAGTAGTTGTTTTGTGCTTGCTCTTGACACTGGTAGATCCCTTTTCCCCAATCTAGGGCCTCATTAGGACTAACAAATTCATCTGCGCTAAACTTTTAGGCCTAGAATATTTTCCATTTTGAACAGCCATTTGATTTGGAATAATACCAAGCAATTTGGGAAACTTGTTTGTCTCAACACTTAGCTGAATCTACTTTCTATCTATAGTCATGGTGGCTTACTATGTTGGCTTACTTTTCCTTATATGACATTAGCCCTAATTTAAGCCGCCATTACTCCCCTGTATCATCATCATTTACTTTCACCATTATCATTGAGTTGAACCGGCATGTTGCCTTCCTTTCAGTTCTTTTTTTGAACATCATGCCGTCCAAAGCACCGAATGTCTACAACTGGGTTCCCTCAGTCGTGACTGGGTACAATTTAAAGGAGTTCTTCTCCATAGGATTTTTGCCAGGAAAAAATGTCATGTTTTATCGTGTACCTGAGCCGGACGAGGAACGGCCCAATCCAAGAGATGGTGAAGTCATTGTATTTTCTGACCACATGAACCGTGGCTTTTCACCGCCCAGCTCAAAGTTCTTCAGAGATGTCCTCCATGTTTTCAAAATCCACCATCAAGATATCGGGCTCAATTCCATATCCAATATCCGCAACTTCCAAGTGCTTTGTGAGGTGTACCTTCAGGAAGAGCCGACCATGGAACTCTTTAGAGAGTATTTTTATCTGAACTGGCAGAACGAGTGCACCAACGGCCCTAGCTTAGAGGTTGGAGGCATCTCAATTCAGCGTCGACAGGGCGCTGTCTTCCCCCTCATAGTCTTGCCGAGTCATCCAAAAGACTGGAATCATACTTGGTTCTATTGTCAAGGCACTTCACCAGCAAATGAGAAGCCACTGCCGGGTTATCGCGCCGAGCGTCTTGACTCCAAATTTGTGCTCCCTGACAAGCTTACTGCTGCCGAACGCAAGAAGCTGATCCCATCAATCAAACGGATTAACGCCTTATTACGGAATGACTTAACCGGAGTTCACTTGACCCGCTGCTCGGTCTCATGGCGGGTTATCCCTCTAAGCCGCTGATCAAAACTGATGTGTGAATATGGTGGAGGCCCAAATGATTCTCTTCGTCACAGCTTTGTCCAATTACTCGAAGAAGATATTGTTGCAATGTCAACCCTTCTGGTAAACGACAAATATGAAGACTGCAGTAAAGTTGGGTTAAACCCCTTCTGCAAACTTAACCCGGCGCCAGAGGTAAAGAACCTTTGATCTCCTTCTTTGTATTTTTCCCAGCCGTGTTATGTACCTGCCTGATCTTTCATCTTTGTTTATTCATCTGCAGGCCAGATCTGATTTCTGGAAAGCCAAGTACGACCACGAAGCCGCCAAGAAGGCTAGAGTCGCTACTATGAACACCAAGAAAATGACCCGGCGGTCCAAGAAGAAGAAAAGTACCGCTGAGGATCTGATGAATCCTGATGATACTTCTGAGACGGAGGTAGCCCTTGACTCCGTTAGCCAACTTTTTAATAATCTTATTAACACTCATCATTGCCAGGACGACACAGGGGCCAGTTAGGCCATGGAAGAAGAGGTAACTATTTCCTCTGACTCAGCCAATTTGCCAAGACAGAAACTTCGAGTCGTAACCCGAAAAGTAAGGTTTTCACACCCTTCGTCTTATCTGGATCCTCATTTTCTTTTGAAAAAGCAGCAACATGAGAGCCACCGTCAGACCTGGAATGATGATGAACCGCCTGTTGTTCTTCAACAGACTCCTCAAAAACGCCAGAATGAGGTTTATTTCTTTGTCTTTGACTTTCTGTTAATGGATCTTCTCCCTTGCATAACTTACTTTGTTTTATCTTTGCAGGAGGTGTCACGCTCTTCTGGTGATGCATCACAGACCCAATTTCCAGCCATCAAGACTGCCCCTGGGTAAGGAAGAACCCTCTTTCCTCCGTGTTTTTCAAATTGTATCTTTACAATGATAGTGTCATAACATTTCTTTTAGTGGTCAAGCTAAGTCCAAGAAGGCCAAGGTGACTAAACCAACGAAAGACCCGCCAGTCCTGGTGCCCGAACCGGCCATGCCACCTTCTCCCCCTCCTACTGAAACTCCAGAAGACCCGGCCGCCAATGCTGAATTAAATCCTCCTGAGCCATCAGCCGACAATACCACCGTTAACCCTTCTGCTACTGGACCATCCAGCTCGGTTAACCCGCCATCACCATCTGCTCAAGACGTTCTGATCATTGGAAGCCGCTTCGTTAAGCTGGGGAATCCCACCGTGTTGGCTCGTCATACTGCAAAACAAGAGCCACTGGAGAAACAAAAAGTGTGTTTTGATATTTCGCATTATGACCATCTGAATTCCAATGAAATATTGTCCGGCTATCTCAGCCATGTGCACTCCAGCCATGATTCAGAGATCAAAATGGTCAAGCAGTTGCAGCTGAAGTATGAGGTATGTTCTTCTGGCTTACTTATATTCTGCTAGCCCCCAAGTCTTCAGATGATGAGAAAACTGGAATGATCTGTAGACTTATGATATAGGCTAAGACTTTACCTTTAAATTTTTCTGAAGTCCAATAAAATAGAACAAAGCTTCACCTGTAGTCCCCAAGGGCCAGTTCATTTGATCATAAATGAGCCGGTACTTTGAATTTTCATAACTGTCTTGTGCCGAATCCAACAAACATTGTAATCCGGCTTAACCTTAAGAAACTTGCTGAATAGCATACAATAGACCCCAAGTGCCAAGTGCTGTTACTTTGTAAAGTACATGGGACATAAAGTATGTTAGAGTCATAAGAAATTATTTTGGCATATATTAGCCCCCAAGTGTCAAGTGGTTTTGCAGTGCAAAGTACCTAAGACTTGAATCTTGACTTTTGAACCTTAATTGAAATCTTGACTCATCTGGGTATGTTTTGCAGAATGCCTTATCTGAACTAAGCTCGCAATTAACTGATGCGAAGACCCGGCTGGCGGATCAGGAGGCAGAAATTAAGTCTGCTAACTCCAAACTGCAATTAAGTCTATCTGAGACAGAAAAATAAAAACCAGCTTTACTACCATGAAGAAAACCTGGGCTGAAGAAAAAACACTGCTAACACAACGCGCCGAGAAAGCTGAAGTAGGCCTTGAAGAAGTTACGACAGAGCTAACCGGTTTAAAGGACCGGGTGTCTCAAATGGTGTCCGCCATCTTTGGTAAGCCATCTGTACTGACCTTTTTACCTTCTTTTGACCCGGAATACAAACCGCTAGCTAAACCTTTGTGTTCAAAACACGTGCAGGCCCATGAACCAAGAACCTGAGTCAAGACAACGTGACTAAGCTGAAGGCGGTCTATACCTTAGTAGAGCAGTTGTACATTGGTGCACAACGAGCACTGGCCGCTATCTCTCCTGCCAATCAAGGACCCAACCGGCTTAGTGATGTCTTAAAGAAGCTGTCAATCTTACCTGCCAGGTTCGAAGAAGTCAAGCGCTCCTGTGCCAGAGTCGGAGCTTTGACTGCCCTAAGCCGCTCCAAGGCTTGGGTGCCAGATCTAGACCCGGCGGATGTAGCCAGAGGGTACCCCACGGTAAAGGAAGATGGGTCACTGTTTGAATAGGATGACTTCGTTGCTTGCGTGAGGAAAGTGCGACCACAAGCCACCATTCTTGGAGATGAAACAAATATTGATAAATACCAGCCGGGTTTTGACTTGGACAATAAGAAGATGGAGACTCCCTCCTACAAAGTGACCGACCTTATCTCGCTGGTTCGTCAACATACATTTGCTCCGGATATTGATCCAGCCGGCTTGATTGATGAAGGAGCAGAATTTACTGATGTAGATGGTTTTGACTAGTCAAAACCTAACTTCCAATTAGCAGAAGGCGGTGAGCCGGCGAGGGAGGAGTAAAGACCATCTTCATGGGCTTTTAAAAGCCTTGTAATAGATTAGCTGTGAAAACACTGCATAATTTGCCTATGCCATCGCGCATAAGACACCGTGTGTGATTCTGTGTTTCCTGATGTCAATATATGCATCATATTTATGGTTGTCCCTGCAATATTTCCGCTCTGTTCCTGTAGATAAAAGGGAAAAACTGGCTTGGCGGCTTAGTACCGAACGGGTCAGAACACTCGGTCTATAGCCAATATTTTTATCATAGTAGAAAACAGAACCAGACATAAAAAGAAAACAAGGTTGAAATAACCTTTGATTAATACAAAAGGAAATTGTTCATAAACAATAGACATACCTGTATCTTTGACCTCCGGACCACCGGTTTATATGACCCGGGTGATGAGGTTGATAATGAAGTCTTTGCGAGAAGTCAATGCTTCTGAATACCTGATGATTATCATGCCCTGGCGGCTTGTTGTCAAATAGTCAAGCCGATGAAAAGACCATGATTGATTATTTTGAAATTGAGACAACAAAAAACGAATAAGACAAATAACAGGTGGTAAACAAAATTAACATTGTAACTAAAGGTTGGGGGTTTTATGATTCAAATACGATCAGTTAACCGGACCAAAGGGGTTAAGCTAAGATTCGAATACGATCATATAGCCCCCACTGGCTTTGGCGTTGCGCCAATCAAGAGGGTACCGACAGCTATATACTCTTTGGTTCGAATACGACCTATGTTTGAACAGGAAGCCCCCAAATGACCTTGAGAGGTTTTTAACGATCCTGATTCGAATACGATCCAAGTCGGTCCCAAAAGGGGATAAGCTGTGATTCGAATACGATCAAGAAGCCCCCTAGTGAGTTTGGCTTTGAGCCGATCAAGAGGGTTACGACAGCTATGTTCTCTTTGCTTCGAATACGACCTATGTTTGAACAGGAAGCCCCCAAGTTACCATGATAGTTTGCAGCTAGATTCGAATATGATCATAAGCCGAACCAAAAAAGGTTAGACTTGATTCAAATATGATCAGATCCTTAATAGTCATTTGAAAATAGTAAAAAATAGTAAAGATGCGTAATCTTTGAAAAGAAAAGAGACTGATGGTCCTGCTTTATTACTTATCATAGTATATACAATGTCAAAGTATGTACATGATGAGAACCAGTGGCTCAAGTGTAGTATGGCCGAAGTTGAGCAATGTTCCACGACCGGCGGGTCTCCTCTTCCGACTTACATGAGTCTTTGTGCTCTCGAACATCAATGAGGTAATATGACCCGTTGTTTAAGTCCTTGCTAACCACAAAGGGTCCTTCCCAAGGTGGGGATAGCTTGTGTGCATCTGACATATCCTGGATGAGCCAGAGCACCAGGTCACCTTCTTGAAAAGTGCTAGACTTAACCCGTCGGCTGTGATAATGGTGCAGGTCCTGTTGATAAATTGCTGATCGAGCCACTGCTAAGTCTCTTTCCTCATCTAACAAGTCAAGTGCATCCTGTCTGGCTTGTTCATTGTTAGCTCCAACATAAGCTTCCACACGGGGCGAGTCATGACGGATGTCACTAGGCAACACTGCTTGCGCTCCATAAACCATGAAGAAAGGTGTATAGCCTGTAGACCTGTTAGGGGTGGTGTTGATACTCCACAGCACCGAGGGTAACTCCTCTACCCAACAACCCGGCGTTCGCTGCAAGGGAACCATAAGACGGGGCTGAAGACCTTTTAAGATTTCCTAATTTGCTCTCTCAGCCTCTTGTCGGATCCTCTCCTGATCCTCCAAGTTAAGGGCTCTATCCTGTACTGGCTCATGCATGTGCAGCCTGTTGCGGCGTTGAGCATTGCTTGACATGTCAGCTGGATCCATATGCCTACTGTAGCTTGGGCTCCGGCTCGAGCGAGGGGTTGAATGGATCCTGTCTCGACTGTAAGAGTACGCATCCTGCTGCGCCAGAGCTGTTTGAAGAAGTTCTCTCACCCTTCGTGTTTCGATCGCCGCCGGAGAGTCGCCTTCCATCAGGAGAGCCGCCAAATGAGCCGACGCAGCAATGAGGTTTTTCAAGGGATTGGAGAAGTGACCCGGTGGTGTTGGCACATAATGAGGCGGAGCAGTATGTATGCGAGGTGGTTCCATGGTGCGCGACTGAACCGGTGCCCCGGGTGTCGTGATCCGATTTGCCTCCGGCGGGTTAGTTGTCCCGGCCCTGGGTGTATGAAAAAGGTTCCTAGGATGGAGCGTCAGAGGTAGACGTGACTGAGTTTTCTGATGCCGTATTCTCATGACCTCGTTCGACGCGTTCAGATACACCGAGAGCTGGAAAGTCTCTGCTTGAAGCTCTTGAGCATGAGCGTACAAAGCCGCCCACTCCGCTGCCATCCTGACCTCTTGTGCTGCTAAATTTTCTTTAGCTTGTATCATCTCTTCATGTATGCGTGCCACCTCTGCGTCATGCTAAGCTTTATCCGCTGGATCTACCATGGCAGCCAACAGGGTCGTCAGTTTATCCATGAGGTCCATTAGAATCTGAGCTGGGGGGGCGCGGGGTCTCCTGACCCGGCTACAGCGGACCCGGTGGTTGTTGCCGCTGCTGCTCTGGAGTTCTTCCCGAGCTGTGTTCCTGCCATGAAGTCTCCGGCCCAATTCAGCGGCTCAAGGGGGTCCGGAATACTACTTCCATCGGAACAGCCCCCGAGCATGCCATCTTGTAGCTGATACAAAGAATCTGTCTTGCCCGTTGATGATGTGGCGTCAGAACAGACGGCCGTCTCACCGCCATCCACCGATTCTTCAGAGTATTCACCACCGTGGATGCAACCTATGAAGGCATGTCTCACGACAGATTGAACACGGGTGGACCTCGCGCACTGAGCCGTTTCGACGAGGTTGGTGTGGACGTCCGGCGCAGGGCCCGACTCACCGATCAGGCCGATGAAGATGTGAATTCCGCCGAAGGGGACCCAGTACCCGTACTCAATCGAGCGGGCCTCGGGGCCCCAGCCTTCGTCGTCGATGTAGAGCTCGCCGCGACGACTCTTGGTCATCCGGCCCACAGCGTATCCCTTGAGCCCTTCGAAGTTGCCCTTCAAGAACTCAAATCCACCGTGCGCTGACCCCACAGTGGGCGCCAACTGTCGTGGAATTGTCATGGCATATGTCCTAGTAGAAGGACCTAGTTGTAGGGCCATTGCAACTAGGAACCTTAAAGGGATTAATCGGGCCAAAGGACACGGGAGATTTTATACTAGTTTGGCCCCTTACGATGAAGGTAAAAGCCTACGTCTAGTTGTGTTGATATTGCTGGGTTTTCAATCACCAAGAGGCTATTTCGCCGGCTTGGTTATCGGTCTCTTGATTTTTGCCCTAAGCCGCCACCGGGTCGTCCCCTTATATACACGGGTTAACGCCTCGTGGCCTATAGAGTCCCTGCCGGCTCATAAATCGTGTCCGGCTCGGTGACTTCTCTTACATGCCTTTCCTTACAAGTCTTTCCTTACATACAATGGTTTACAATATTGAGCCTTAAGCCGCCTCTAGGCCTTTAGGCCTTATATAAGATTTAATAAACTATCGCCTTGAGTGCTTACTGGGCTTCCTTTGTGACCCGCTATTGGGGCTGACCCAGCCCCTCCTGGGCAGGTCATAGCTGATAGTTATATCCCCAACAGAGGTGGTCCTCGTGTTCCTAGGTGGCTTCTTGGTCGAAATGATGTGACCACTTCACGTTCAAGAATTTGATAGACTTGTTGCGAGTCTTGCGCTCGATTTCTTCAAGAATGGAAGCGGGATGCTCATGATAAGACACTTCTTCTTGGAGATCAATCTCTTCGAAGTTGATGGTGCGCTCAGGCGTCTTGAGGCACTTGCGAAGCTGTGACACGTGAAACACGTCGTGCACATTTGCAAAGTTGGACGGGAGCTCAAGTTGATAGGCGAGATCGCCTCTTTTGCCAATGATCTTGAAAGGACCCACGTATCTAGGGGCAAGCTTCCCTTTAATACCGAAGCGACGAGTACCTTTCATTGGAGAGACGCGGAGGTAGACATGGTCTCTGCTCTCGAAAGCCAAGTCACGATGCTTGCTATCATAGTAACTCTTCTCACGCGATTGCGTGACTTTGAGATTTTCACGGATGATTTTACACATTTCTTTAGCTTATGTGATTAAGTCATTGCCAAGAAGTTGGCATTCACCAGTCTCTGACCAATTAAGAGGTGTACGGCACTTTCTTCCATAGAGAATCTCGAATGGGGCATTGCCCGAGCTTGCAGGGAAGCTATTGTTGTAGGAGAACTCGGCATATGGAAGACAACCTTCCCACTTCATACCGAAAGAAATGATACAATCCCTGAGCATATCTTCAAGAATTTGATTGACTCGCTCGACTTGTCCACTAGTTTGAGGATGGAAGGTTGTGCTGAAGCGAATGTTGGTGCCCATGGCCTTCTGGAAGGAGTCATAGAACTTAGAAGTAAAGATGCTTCCATGATCTGAAGATATCAACTGCGGAATACTGTGCAAAGAGACAATCTCGGAGGTGTATAGCTCTGCCAACTGAGCTACTGTGATAGATTCTTTGATAGGAAGAAAATGAGCCACTTCTATAAGCTTGTCGATGACAACAAAGATAGCATCATTTCCATGTTTGGACTTGGGAAATCCAGTCATGAAGTCCATCTCAATATGGTCAAACTTCCATTCTGGAATGGCAAGAGGTTGGAGGAGACCATCTAGCTATTGGTGTTCTTCTTTCACTCTTCTGCAGACATCACATTCATTCACGAATTGAGCAATTTCTTGCTTCATTCACGAATTCGCTTCATTCACTTCATTCGAGTCTGCTTGAGGTCATGGTACATCTCCGTACTTCTGGGATGAATGGATAGAAGGGAATTGTGAGCCTCGTTCATGATGACTTTACGTAGATCACCCTTAGGAACCACAATTCGATCCTCAAAGAATAGAGTATCTTTGTCATCAAGGCGATAGCACTTGTACTTGGGTTGGCTCTTGGAAATCGCATTTTTCACCTTCTTCACCATGGCATCAAGAAGTTGTACCTCACGAATTTGATCTTCCAAAGTAGGAGAGACTTGGAGGTTCGCAAGAACGCCTTGAGGAACAACTTAGAGATTCAGTTTGCGGAAAGCTTCAGAAAGGTCCGGTTGGAAGGGCTTGGGAATTAAGCTGTTGCAGTAAGCCTTCCTTCTCAAAGCATCTGCAATGACATGGGCCTTGCATGGAGTATATTCAATACTCGGATTGTACTCTTGAATCATTTCGACCCAAGGAGTATGTCTGAGGTTTAGGTTGGGTTGAGTGAAGATGTACTTGAGGCTCTTATGATCTATGAAGATGTCCACTTTCCTTCCCAATAAGAGATGTCTCCATGTTAATAGAGCATGGACAACTGCCGCCAAATCGAGGTCATGAGTGGGGTAGTTGTTTCGTTGGGCTTCAACTTGCGAGAGGTATAAGCCACAACTTTCTTCTCTTGCAGGGAGGCATCACAGAAAACTTTGAATGGTTTGGATTCATTAGGAGGAGTCAGAACTGGAGCTGTGACTAACTTCTCTTTGAGGGTGTTGAAAGCGACGTCACACTCAGGCGTCCAGACATACTTGAGATGCTGCTGGAGGAGTTTGGAAAGAGTCTTTGCAATCTTAGAGAAATTCTCAATGAAACTTCTACAAGAGCTTGCAAGCTCAAGAAAGCTATGGAATTGCTTGACATACTGAGGCGGTTACCAATTCACAACTGCGGACACCTTCTCGGGATTAACAGCTATGCCCTTGGCGGAGATGATATGGCCAAGGTAGAGAACCTCGCCAAGCCAGAACTCACATTTTGAAAACTTCACATAGAATTGATGTTCTCTGAGTTTGTCGAGTACCAATCTCAAATGCTTGGCATGATCCTCCTTGTTCTTTGAAAGACCAAAATATCATCGAGATACACCAAGACGAAATCATTGGTGTAAGGGTTGAAGATGAAGTTCATCATGCGAGAGAATGTTGGAGGTGCATTGACAAGGCTGAAAGACATGACAGTATATTCATAAGAACCATGGCTTGTTCTGAATGCTGTCTTGGGGATATCTTGTTCACGAATGCGAATCTGATGATAGCCCATAGGGAGGTCAAGCTTGGAGAATACTTGAACACCTTTAAGTTGCTCGAAAAGCTCATTGATGTTGGGAAGTGGATACTTGTTCTTAATTGTCTTCTTGTTCAATGGACGGTAGTCGACACAAAGTCGGTCCATGCCATCCTTCTTCTTGACACAAAGAACACCACAACCCCATGGAGAAGAACTCGGTTGGATCAGACCCATACGCTCTTGTCCATCGAGTTGTTTCTTCAACTCAATCAACTCTTCGGGTCCAAGCTTGTAAGGACGTTTGCAAACAAGTTCCGTGCCAGGCTCAAGATCAATGATGAATTCAACTGGCCGACGAGGAGGCATTCCTGGAAGCTCTTCTGGAAAGACGTCTTAATATTCACAAACGACTGGACTCTAAGAGATGGCATTCAACCCGCCCTTCTCATTGAGAGAAAACAGTCGAATGGTATCGTCATGAGTGGCATAGATGATCACATCCTCAGACGAGTGTGTCAATTGAATCTACCTGGCAGCACAATCAAGCTGAGCCTTGTGCTTAGAAAGCCATTCCATGCCGAGAATTAGATCAATATCCGAGTCGCCAAGAACAATTGGAGAAGACAGAAACTTATAGTCACCCATCTTGATAACAGAATCCATAATGAATACTCGAGAGGTCATTTGTCAGGCCGGAGAAAGAATAGACAAAGTTCTCGGCAATACTTGAGTAACCAAATCATGCATAACCACAAAAGGTCTTGAAATGAAAGAATGCGATGCACCAGTATCAGAAAGGACTTTTCCAGGAATATCATTAATAAGAAGGTTACCCATGATGACTTCTGAAGAGTCCTTTGCCAGAGCTGCATTCATCATGTTAGCCTTTGCAAACTTGGAATTATGCTTGACCAATGCATTGCTGGCAGATCTCACAGGAGGAGGAGGCGGAAGGCGCCTTTGGTTGAAGAATTTGTTTGCATAGTGCCCTTTCTGCTGACACTTGTTGCAAGTAACCTCTGAGAGCGGTCGGTGATAAGGAGCACTTGACCTTGGAGCATGAGACTGCGCTTTGTTCTAATAGCCTGGGTTGGGTGGGTGGGAAGATCAATTGCCACCTTTACTATTCTACTGGTAAGGCTGACGGAACGGAGGAGGAGGAGGGAACCAGAAATTCGGTTGCTTAGCTGCCACTTGAGTTGAAGAAGATGGAGCTGCATCCATGACTCTCTTCTTAGAAGCATCACACTTGAGCTGAGCAGCTTCCTGCTTTAGTGTCATGTTGTAGAATTCATCATACTGGGTCGGCTCAAAAAGCACGAGAGCTAATTGAAGATCTTCTCTGAGGCCACCTCTGAATTGATAAATCATGCTCTTCTCATCAGGGACGTCTTGTTTAGCGAAGCGAGCGAGTTTCTGAAACTGGATGTTGTATTGGTAAACAGACATGTTGCCTTGCTTGAGATTGCGGAACTCCTCATGCTTACTCTCAGCAACACTTTGTGGAATGTGGTGAGCTTTGAAGTCTCGGTGGAAATCATCCCAGGTAATCACACGACCTACTCTGGAATCTCTGTATTGTTGATACCACTCAGCAGCTTGGTCTTTGAGTTGGAACGAAGCAAACTTGACAAAGTCCTTAGGCCTGACATTGCTACACTCAAAATGTTTGCAGATATCCATGAGCCAGTCATCGGCGTCTGTGGCCTCGACACAGTTACTAAAGGACTTTGGCTAGTTTGCGAGGAACTGATTGAGGGTAGCAAACTGAGGTTGATTGTTGCCTTGGCCTTGATTTCCTTGGTTGCCTTGCCCTTGGTTGCGCTCTTGCAAGAGTTGCAAAAGCATCTGAGTGTTGGCGTTGGTGACTGCCATGACAGCTTGCCATGCCTCGGTAGGTGGAGGTGGTGGCGGAGGTTCCGGATTCTGATGCATTGGAGGAGCCATCCTAAAGAGGTTGAAATCTCTTAGCATCTTGAAAGACATATATTCAAGCTGAATCAATGGATCGAAATTACAACATATAGCCTTAACATTCAAACAAGAATGAACGAATGAATTCCAAAGTAAATCATCACACTTCCATAAGTTGAGAAGCCACATAGATAAAGGTAGATGAATAAAACAACAAGATACGGATGTGAACAACTAAGTGGTAAGGATTACCCAATCACAAACCAAATATCTGCGGGAAGAAATACTAGAGCTACATGAATTCCCACCTATAAAACTCCGAAAACTTTCTGGTTATGCAATCAGGTGTTGGGGATAGAGGGGAAGCATAATATCTCACCCAAAACTAGCAAATCCTACATCCGGCTGTATCAATCCATCAACACATAACCAAGAAACCTTCGGAAATCATTTTCCTCAACCTTCGAAAAGCATCCGTTATACGAGTTAAGGGAATACTCCCGAACTCCCGCCCCAGTACTGGGTGGCGTCGAGGTTATCTCACCAACAACTGCATAAAGGAGATTTTCGATGTCGGCGAACTCAGGTATTCGAGAACAATGTTCTCGTCACAAAACCATCGGAATGATTCCAAGATACCCGTGTGATCCTAAAAAAATCGTGAAATTTGAGGAGAGAAGAGTCAAAACTCTATGTCAGGAGGCCTCACCAGAGCGACGAAGGGACTGAGGAGTAAAAAGAATCCTACTCTCCGATATATATAATCCTATGACTCAAAACATTTTCTTCTAGACTCAACAATGTCAGCGATTCAATCAAGTAGGGGGCTCCTAACTCGGGGAAGGCTTTGATTACCAACTTGTAACACCCACGATGCGGATATATCTCCCACGTGTCGGGGCACGACTTAGAGGCATAACCGCATGGTAGGCATGTCGCAAGAGGGGTAATCTTTACACATCCCATGTACTAAATAAGAAAGGGATAAAGAGTTGGCTTACAATCGCCACTTCAGACAATACATAAATATAGCATACATCATCCAGAATAGAATCAAGGTCCGACTACAGAACCAAAATAAAGAAAGACAACCCCAAATGCTAGATCCCCGATCGCCCCAACTGGGCTCCTCTACTGATCATCCGGAAAAGAAACATAGTAACGACCCGAATCCTCGTCGAACTCCTACTTGAGTTCGGTAGCGTCCCCTGCACTGGCATAATCGGCACCTGCATCTATTTGGAAGTATCTGTGAGTCACGGGGACTCAGCAATCTCACACCCTCGCGATCAAAACTATTTAAGCTTATGGGTAGGAAAGGGGTAGTGAGGTGGAGCTGCAGCAAGCACTAGCATATATGGTGGCTAACTTACACAAATGAGAGCGAGAAGAGAAGCAAAGCATGGTCGAGAAGCTAAAAGTGATCAAGAAGTGACCCTGAAGTTACTTACGTTCAAAAATAACACGAGACCGTGTTCTCTTCTCGGAATCCACCGAAAAGAGACCATCACGGCTACACACGCGGTTGATTCATTTTAATTAAGTTAAGTTTCAAGTTTTCTACAACCGGATCTTAACAAATCCCATCTGCCCATAACCGCGGGCACGGCTTTCGAAAGTTCAAAACCCTACAAGGGTGTCCCAACTTAGCCCATCACATGCTCTCACAGCCAATGAAGGATATTCCTTGTCCTAGGAAGACCCAATCAGACTCGGAATCTCGGTTACAAGACATTTCGACAATGGTAAAACAAGACCAGCAAAGCCACCCGAATGTGCCGACAAATCCCGACAGGAGCTACACATATCTCGTTCTCAGGGCACACCGGATAAGCAATCCGGACAACTAAAACCAACCCTCAAGTTTCCCCGAGGTGGCGCTGCAAGGGGCTCTAGTTTGGACCAACACTCAGAGGAGCATTGGCCTGGGGGTTTAAAATAAAGATGACCCTTGAGTCCGCGGAACCCAAGGGAAAAAGGCTTAGGTGGCAAATGGTAAAACCAAGGTTGGGCCTTGCTAGAGAAGTTTTATCCAAGGCTAACTGTCAAGGGGTTCCCATAACACCCAACCGCGTAAGGAACGCAAAATCAAGGAACATAACACTGGTATGACGGAAAACTAGGCCGGCATGAGTGGAACAAAACACCAGGCATAAGGCCGAGCCTTCCACCCTTTGCCAAGTATGTAGATGCATTAAAGTAAACAAGATATTAATAATGATATCCCAACAATAACCATGTTCCAACATGGAACAAACTTCAACTTCATCTGCAACTAGCAACGCTATAAGAAGGGCTGAGCAAAGCGGTAACAAAGCCAAACAACAGTTTGCTAGGAAAGGTGGGCTACAGGCTTGACATGGCAATATGGGAGGCATGATATAGCAGGTGGCAGGTATCACGGCATAGCAATAGAGCGAACAACTAGCAAGCAAAGATAGAAGTGATTTCGAGGGTATGGTCATCTTGCCTGCAAAGTTCTCAGAGTTGACGAAAGCATGATCCTCGTAAGCGTACTCGACGGGTTCCTTTATCACATACTCGTCTCCCGGATCTACCCAAATCAAGAACACAAGCAAAGTAAACAACAATCAACCACGGTGCAATGCGGAAGCAACATGATGCAAAACATGGCATGATATGCGAGATGTGATATGCAATACATATGTGTGCTCCGGAAGGAAAAGATTGATGAAGGCATCAACTTGGAAAACCAATGGTGCCTCTGGAAAGATGAGATTATTTCGGTAGAATTCAATATAAAGATTACCGGAATCGGATGCACGGTTTGCAAATGGCAAGCAAAACAATAATGGCACAAATCTGCGATTAACAGCACAATGCAACATAGAAGGCAACAAGAAACTAAGCTACTGCACTCCAACATAACAACAAAGCACATGGCAGTGATCTAATCAAGATGCTTGACAAAAGATGAACACTGAGCTACGGCTAAATCACATCAGAGCAGGTTCAAACAAGCATGCCAAAAGTGCAAAAGATATCAGCTTCACAGACTTGGTGAAAGTACTAACATGCCAGAAATTAACATCAGGAAGCCAGGTTTAGAGCAAGCAAACAACATGCTACAGTATCATATCATAGCAAACAAAGGCATAGCATGAATCTACTCAAAGCATATAAAAAAAGTCCCTTACTGACCATGAGCCAAAAAGGCAAAGAAGATATGATGGCACCCATGTAAACATAGCAAGTTTCGTTAACAGACTCAGACTTAGCAGAAAACTGGGCATGGCATAAACAGAATTATGAAGGCATCTTTGCAACCTCGATTCATTCACCACAATGCATTGCATGACAAGATGAGCATACTATCAGCACGAAGACATGTTCATGAAGCTAACCATGGCAAGAACAAGTTTATAGCATGCATGGATCAACTACAACATCGATGGCAAAATTGATCAACATGTAAACCATCTGCCAGGAACATTTTATAGAAAAAGTAGAGCAAGATTAAGTCATGCTAGGGCACCCCATAATTGCCAACAGGGGCATGGATAGATAGAGCATAACCATATGTCCAAATAATCCTTACTGAAGCAACTCAAAACAAGCATGGATCCCACTGTAGCATCATGTTTACATGGCATAAAAATAACAGCAGGAAAAGGACTTTGTAAAATTCAAAGTCCCTGAAATCAGCAATATCACGAAGGCTACTTTGCATGCTTGTGCTAGTCACCACGAAGATCACAAAAAAACATGGCAAGCACGCGTGTAAAGATGGCATGTCATAGACCAAAACACATGTAGAGCTCATGTTCATTTGAAGCACACAACAAATGTGACAAAAAGACAAATCCTCATAATCTGCTAAGTAACAGGAGCAAACATTTTATAGCACTCTTCCATCAGTGATTTGGGCATCAAGATGGACTAAAACAAGCATGCCACGATGGAAAAAAATGAAGAGCACATCATGATGAACATTTTGATATATTACACGCACAAAACATAGCAGCACACATGAAGTTATGGCATGATGAACAGAGGCATAAAACATAGCAAAGAGAAAGACTTGGTGAAAAAAAGGAGGTCAACCTCAGATCTAGGGTTTGACCCAGGGCGCACGCGGATCGAGGTTCGCCGGACTTGCGCCAGAGAAGAGGAAGACAGTGGCCGGCGTGGTCGGCGGAGGAGGGGCTGGCGGATCCGGCCGGAGCAGGGTGCCGGCGACGACGAGCTCACACGGGGCGGCACTCGGGCGAAGCAGCGGCAGGCGCGTGGCGGCAGAGCGACGAGGGCGGAGCGGCGGCCGGCGAGAAGATCCGGCGAAGGCGGCAGAGGGCGCGGCGAGGCGGCGGAGCAGGCAGCACGGGCGGCGGAGACTTGGGCATGCGGGCGGCGGAGGGCGCTGGGGAAGCGGGGCGGCGGCGCGCGGGCTCGGGGGCCCGACCCGGGCTCGGGCGGGCCGGCGGCGGCGAGCAGGGGCACTGCCATGTGGCGGCCTCCAATTGGTGCGCTTGGGAAATGCGGTAATCAACTACAGAGCTATGTTCACTATCTTCATCTAGCCTTGTTGTTTGTTGAGAATCATGTGGGGAGGCTGATGCTGCAATCTTTAAATGAGGATCTTTACTCACAGTAGTCCACCGGCCTGACTGCCTCTTTATAAGTGATTGATGAGGGATACACAAGAACATCAGTTTGATGTAAGAACATGGTTAATAGACAGAAGTACTAGTACGTACCAAAAACAAGAAGGCATGTCATATTCAAAGGTATAATGTGTAAGCTAAGCAGAAGCAATTTAACCAAATTGGAAGCAATACTAGCTAGACATCCGGCTGGAGTGGTGAGCATGGTTATATAGGACCTGAGAGCCTGGTGGGAGGTGGGCTGCTTCGCCACTATCGTGTCTTTTTAGTTAGCTTCCAGGTGATGCCTATCTGTGTTGGGCTTGTCACTGGGTCGGCCAGTGCCCTGACTAGCTATTTGTCTTCTGGTGCTCCCGGGATGGTGGTTCATGTAAAAAATATATTTCCTTATCTTAATAAAGACTAACTTCGGACTTTGGAATACAATCTAGAAACCATATGCAACCTGCAACCACATATGACACCGCGAAGTTAAAGCAGGCACTTGGGATGGTGGTTCATTGCGAGCGAGATCATAAACTCCAGAGCTACGTTTACCGTCTCCATCTATTGAACATCCTACCTTTAATGCGAAAACACGTGTCTTGCCTGCCCACGAAGCAAGCAGGAGCGACTTCTCTCTTTTCTTTTCTGCTTCTGTCAAGGCAGAGTCTGAAATACCCTTGCATAAAAACACAATAGTGAGAGTATGGGTGAAGTGTGTGCAGAACTAGTGCACTGTAAAAGTAGCAGATAGCAGGTGGCTGAAAAATAAATGACATGAGACATATGATAGCTCTACAACATTGCATGGCAAACAAAATTAGATTCTACTCCGTATGATTTTTTAATATATGAGCACAGGGGATGGCTGGGAAATGCAGGTACTCCTCCAGCACACCACCACATGTGGTCCTATCAAAATAACAGTCGACTGAAAATAAATAGGTCAGTCAATTTTTTTGTGAACCATCCAATCTATAAGGAACGGGTAGATGGCCTTCGTCTACCTCCCGTCAGTCACTGTTGACGATCTTTCTCGAACCGCCAGCAACCACCGGCCCAGACCCCTGCCTCTGCCATCCTGCCCTCCCCTCGAACTCACACCACCGCCATGCTCGGCAGCGCCCCTGGCCATGCCTTTAATCCTGGCCGACCTCCAGATCGGGCGCCAGCAGCTCTAGGCCCCACATGCCCTTAAGATAAACACTGAGGCGCTGCTTCCCAGGTGTAATAGGCGACTAGCACATGTCACGCTGGGGAATGCTTCCTTTAATTGGGAATCAACTCACCAGGAATTGAAATCCAGGGCACGATGGACCTCTAGCTAAGGTGAAATAGTATATGAGGAGAAACCTTGTGCATCGCGAGTTACTAGGAACATCTAGTATCAAGAAGAAGCGGTCAACTAGTGTCTTCTGTGGGATGAATACCGTGCAAGCAGACACGTAATATTTTCCCAAATAAGGGAAGATGAGTACCATTTCCGGTTGCTAGTGCTTCGTCCTCCAGAAGTCGCGTCGATTTTCTTGTTTTTACCTTGGGAACCGATGTTTTGGAGGAGGGTGGAGCCTTGGACGAACCCATGGCCAAATTGTTGACTGTGTTGCGGTGGCCTTCTGTCGGCGGAGGGGAAGCAGATCTGAGGCGGTGAAGGATGGCATAGCAGGAACAGCTCCGATGTAGTGGACGCTGGCGAAGTTGGAGCGGCAGCGGTGAGGGGCAGAACGTCTAGGTTGAACTAGCTCGGGTACGGATAGCTCGGCCTCGGCTTCAACTACTAGGCATGAAGGGCGTTGCAGTTTAGGTTGCGGTGGACGACGAAGTCGGGGTATCGACTCCGGCGTAATGGAGGAGGGCGGCGGTTGACGGGTGGGATGGGGTGGCGGAAGGAGGACGCCGGGGTATCGCGGCTGGTGGAGAGGTAGTTTTGGCGCCCATGGAGTACCAATGGGCAATCGGACGGGGGGCGGGGGAGCTAAGGGAGAACCATGTTTCCGTCTGGGACGCGCTTGTTTTTGGCTTTTTTGAACAGATGGACGCACTTGTTTGAAATTTGGGGAAAGTATAAACTTTCTCACCCATTTAAATTTCGGACTTACTGCGCGTCGGGGGTCGGATGCTAATATCAGGAGTCCCAAATTGTGGGTGGGAGCGATTTCGGCCACACGCATGTGTGCTTAGGCGGCCATTGTGTATGAATGTTTTTCGGGGGCGGTTGTGTGGCGTCTAGATGAAGCTACAAACTGCCCCGGTTTACACCTTTGGACATCGGGCCAGTATGTTTCACAGGTCAGAGTTAGAAAAGTAATTTCCTTCTACTACCAAACATTGGTCTCACGCGGTTTCGAGTGAGTAGAGGCTCTTTTGGCACTCCGTTTGAAATTTTGAAAGAGAAGCATTCACGTTTGGAGTACTATTCAACTTTGAGGATTGACCTAAATAGACAACATTAAATTTGACCTTGTATGTTTGAAAACCTCATTAAATTATCCGCTTCTTTTTGAAATTTTGACACTTGAAAATCCTATAACTACGATTATTTTGGAATGGAGGACCTAAATTTGAATCTATTTTGTACACGACTATATATGCTATTATGTACAAAAGCAGAGTAAAGATTGGTGCCCCCATAATTTAGGTATGATTTACAAATGCCATGATATCGAATTCAAATAATTGAATGGACTTCATGTTGAATTCGATTTTTTTAAACCACCTTAAGTTTAATTCAAATGTGTGCTAGTTCATAGCTAGCTATTTATAATGTTCATTGTGTAACTTTTGTATGTATAATGTGCTTGACACACACAACATGAACTATACTCACGTTTATATTCGATTTCTAAAGCGATGCATTGTCTGGAGCTCAAAATACTAACTATGTGGATCAATTATGTCGAATAATAACATAGACGTGCTCAAATTCGATAGAATCTAGATGTCTGCTGGATCAATGACCATTCCTTATGCGAATTGCCAATATCATGATCCCATCCTAATATTTGGATACAATTTATATTTGTAATCATTGTGTACATTGGTCTTTTACGTGTAGTTTCACTCTCCATCGGTTGTCTCTCACACATGCTCACACACTCTCTCCCGAGGTGTCTTTCTCGTAGAAATGGTCCCGATATAACCCTCCCTCCCTCTCGTAACCATTTACGACTGTTTTCACTAACCTTTATCACAAGCACTCTTCCTCTCACAAGCATACACGTGCACAATCCCCATCGACCCTTTCTATATACATAGGCATGCCTACGTGTCTCCCATATGCACATTATCTTTAGGCATGTCTCTCATGTATTGTCTCACACCTCTCTTCCTAATAGACGAGTATGATTCTAGCAGAGCACTTGGTAGGATGCCCCTTAAAGTTAGGTTGGATGAATAGTAATATCAGAGATAAGGGGTTACCTTACTCCGAGGACCTAGGGTTACAAATCCTAGCCGGCTTTGTCAGTGCACACAGAGTCCTTCATGATTCTGCTATCTTTGTCTTGTTCTACTAGTTATCCATGGGTCTCCCTAAATGCGTCATGGGCCGACCAATGTGGTGCAATACGGAACCAAACCAAGGGCCTCACCTCGGCCCACCGGACCTCACGCGGTGACACAACCTCTGCCCCCAGGTCTCGTTATCTTCTCAGACCCAAACATACCAACACACACCACACAAAAAAAATTTCCCCGTGCCTCTATCCCCTCCCCCTTGCATATACACACTCAAGGGCATCTCTCACAGTGACATCATATTCGTCTCTCTCTCTAGACCTCTCTCATTTCTCATGCTATCTCTCCCACGTCCCACCCTCCACCCACCGGCCCCTCTATCCATGCCTCTCTCGAATACGTAATACACACATACCTCTCTAGGCCCTGCCAAATACATCAACTACACATTCACACATGTTACATCATGTACCCCATTGATCTAAAAATCCCTCTCTTCACGTTTATTTCGCATACAACATTCCTTTTGAATAAAGTGTGGCTAAACAATTATTTTAGAATTTCTACATATATAAAACATTACAAAATTATATGGAGGAGTATAAATGTTAATTTGCATTGCATGGTGCCCACAATGATATTTATTCCACACTGTGAATTTTTATATTTTTTATACTATATATAAAATTAGTCATAATAAACAAAAATGAAGAGCATCTCTCTCTCCATCGCATACACCCCCTCTACGCCCCTCTCACATACGCATGATACGTACATTGGACTTCAGAATCCACTCATTACGGTCACCATTTACGTTTTGTGGTTATTATACAGTCACGGGCTCACTATACAGCTCTATATTTGCTCAAGACATGATTAGTTGATCAGTTAAATGCTCCACATGGCACCTCTAGTGTTGCATCACATTATCTCACTATCATTGGGCCTACCTGTCGGCGTGTATCTACTCTACACTCTTATAAAAAATAGAGTTGGTGATGATGGTGTGCCTGCCATCCTGCAATATAGGTCGTCCGATTTATATTTGACGAATAGGAAGGAAACTATGGCAATTTTGCAAAAAGGTACCCACACACGTCTCCACATTTGGAAATAAGGACTTCCCTCGTTCATCCTTTTCTCTCACAAGACAAACTAGTCATACAAATGCATCTTGATGTTAGGTGCAACGCATGGGCATCTTGCTAGTAAGAATGAAAACAAATGACAAAAAAATATTGGACGGTGGTTCGAAGTCATGACCGCGGGCACAACGGACAAGGTGGCCTTGTATTGGTATGCTGAGCCATCTTTTTTAACACATAGGAGTTGGTGTGGTGATTATACACACACGCATGCACACAAACTACATGCACCCAACACTCACACAAACACATGCAGCCACGCACGCACGCAACACTTACACGTACACATGCAGCCACGCACGCATGCAACACTCACACTCACACACACACACGCATGCATGCACACACCACACGACCAACACACAATCTCATGCTCAAGTGCTCAACCTACACATGCATGCGCACACATCAGAGTCTTGTCGCGCCTGCGTAAATTTCTGTTTATCTGGCCTTTTTCCTATACGAACTAGTAGGTGGGACCCACATGGAACGTGGTCAATTTAACTAGTCAACATGGTGCCACACAGAATATTTGGCCAGTCAACAGAGTGCAATCCGATGCTGAACGGTGAGCAAGTGACCGTATAATCACCGTAGAACGTATATAGTGACCGTAATCAGCGTATTCTGAAGTCCGGTGACCGTATTACAATTTTCTCTTTGTAGACCCACCAAAACTAAATCTCTACACGTTCTCGCATGTTACATCCAACAACTATGCAATACAGCACTACTACTACACTCTAACACAATAAATCATATGTGTTTTTAGTTTTACTTGATATCATATTGTTACTTAATTATTCCGTTTGCATACATTAAAATGGACTTTGAAATGTATGGCTAGTATCATCTACCGTGCAGGAAAAATCCCGCGCTTTCCTATTTAATCGGGTTTGTATCGATGGATCGTGCGAAACAGCAAAACTATAGTACTATAGTACTACAGTACAAGTAATAGTTCAGTAGGTCGTCGTGTCGTGTACTCCTCCGTCGTATGAGTGGAGCGCTCACTTTCATAAATGTTCTAGTCCCTTTCGCCGACATGTGGGACATCAAGCTACAGGGGCCACGTGCCATACTAAAAGACAGTGCAGAGCAGCAGGGGTGAAGCACCCCAGTCATGGCGTCGGCGTAGTAATGAGCAATGAGGCATCAAATCACAAAGTTGCACCTTTCCCGCAGTTAAGCTGGAGGGACAAAGTAATCATGCTAAAAGAAGTTGGATGGACGAAGCAACCATCATTTCATTCGTTGCTAAATTCGCTTCTCCCTCATCGTCTTCAAGTTAACCACGTGTTGCTTCTATCGTTGTTCTGCGTCATGTGGTACGCGGATCGGCTTGGTAAAGCACTGACACATGGGACCGCATGTTAGCAAACCACCAGGCCAACATCCTCTAAAAATAAGAAAGATTCCCCGCCATCCGCCTGGCAAAGTCACCTCCTTTTTACTAATCTTGATTCTATAATTTTTTAGATCAATATAATTGAGATTCGTAAAGATAGCACATAGGAGAAAAATCAAGTGGTACGGTTAAGGGCATCCACAATGTGTAGCCAAATGTGAAACTAGCTTTTGGCATTGATGGGAAGCATTGTGGACCGTGCTGCCAAAGCCAAAAAGATGGAACCGAGGCTCCATGATTCATTGATTGAAGGAATAGAAAAATGCAACACCTCTCCTCTTTCTCCTATGCTTGGACGCATGTACAGTATAGAGCACAGAGTCTACTCCCCTATCCCTTCTATCACAAATCACAAAGTAGTGAGTGCTACCTCTTGAGCATTGTGTTGGTTTTCCCTTGAAGAGGAAAGGGTGATGCAGTAAAGCAGCGTAAGTATTTCCCTCAGTTTTTGAGAACCAAGGTATCAATCCAGTAGGAGACCACGCGCGAGTCACCTCGTACCTAAACAAACAAATAAGAACCTCGCAACCAATGCGATAAAGGGGTTGTCAATCCCTTCACAGCCACTTGCAAGAGTGAGATCCGATAGAGATGATAATAATAAGATAAATATTTTTGGTATTTTTATGATATAGATTGAAAGAAAGATTGCAAAATAAAATATATTAGAAACTTGTATGATGGTGAATAGACCCGGGGGCCATAGTTTTCACTAGTGGCTTCTCTCAAGATAGCATAAGTATTACGATGGGTGAACAAATTACTGTCGAGCAATTGATAGAAAAGAGAATAATTATGAGAACATCTAGGCATGATCATGTATATAGGCATCACGTCCGTGACAAGTAGACCAAAACAATTCTGCATCTACTACTATTACTCCACACATCGACCGCTATCCAGCATGCATCTAGAGTATTAAGTTCATAAGAACAGAGTAACGCTTTAAGCAAGATGACATGATGTAGAGGGATAAACTCATGCAATATGATATAAACCCCATCTTTTTATCCTCGATGGCAACAATACAATATGTGTCGTTTCCTTTTCTGTCACTGGGATCGAGCACCGAAAGATTGAACCCAAAGCTAAGCACTTCTCCCATTGCAAGAAAGATCAATCTAGTAGGCCAAACCAAACTGATAATTCAAAGAGACTTGCAAAGATAAACCAATCATACATAAAAGAATTCAGAGAAGATTCAAATATTGTTCATAGATAAAGTTGATCATAAACCCACAATTCATCGGATCTCGACAAACACACCGCAAAAGAAGATTACATCGAGTAGATCTCCAAGAGAATCAAGGAGAACTTTGTATTGAGATCCAAAGAAAGAGAAGAAGCCATCTAGCTACTAGCTATGGAGCCGAAGGTCTGAAGTAAACTACTCATAGATCATGGGATCGGCCATGGAGTCGATGTAGAGGCCCTCCGTCATCAATGCCCCCTCCAGCGAAGCTCTGGAAAAGGCCCCAAGATGGGATCTCTTGCGTATAGAAGGTTGCGGCGGTGGAAATAGGGTTTCATGGTGCTCCTGGATATTCTCGGGGTATATGGATATATATAGGAGGAAGAAGTAGGTCGGTGGAGCAACAAGGGGGCCACAAGGGTGAAGGGCCCACGAGGGGATTGGTGAATCATAGTCTCCACCATCCTTTCCTCACACTTCTTTTTACTTACAACTCAAGAATTACAACTCAATACTTAGAACAAAATATGACTCTATGTGAATGCCTCCAGCGGTGTACCTAGGGGCAAGCTTCCCTTTAATACCGAAGCGACGAGTACCTTTCATTGGAGAGATGCGGAGGTAGACATGGTCTCCGATCTCAAAAGCCAAGTCACGATACTTGCTATCATAATAACTATTCTGGTGCGATTGCGCGGCTTTGAGATTTTCACGGATGACTTTACACATTTCTTCAGCTTCTATGATTAAGTCATTGCCAAGAAGTTGGCATTCACCAGTCTCTGACCAATTAAGTGGTGTACGACACTTTCTGCTAGAGAGAATCTCGAATGGGGCCTTGCTCGAGCTTGCTTGGAAGCTGTTGTTGTAGGAGAACTCGGCATATGGAAGACAATCTTCCCACTTCATACCGAAATAAATGACACAAGCCCTGAGCATATCTTCAAGGATTTGATTGACTCGCTCAACTTGTCCACTAGTTTGAGGATGGAAGGCTGTGCCGAAGCAAATGTTGGTGCCCATGGCCTTCTGGAAGGAGTCCCAAAACTTAGAAGTAAAGATGCTTCCACGATCCGAAGATATCAACTACAGAATGTTGTGCAAAGAGACAATCCTGGAGGTGTATAGCTCTGCCAACTGAGCTGCTGTGATAGATTCTTTGATATGAAGAAAATGAGCCACTTATGTAAGCTTGTCGATGACAACAAAGATAGCATCATTTCCACGCTTGGACTTGGGAAATCCAGTCACGAAATCCATCTCAATATGGTCAAACTTCCATTCTGGACTGCAAGAGGTTGGAGGAGACCATCTGGCTGTTGGTGTTCTGCTTTCACTCTTCTGCAGACATCACATTCATTCACGAGTTGAGCAATTTCTCGCTTCATTCGAGTCCACCAATACGACTGGTTGAGGTCATGGTACATCTTCGTACCTCCAGGATGAATGGATAGAAGGGAATTGTGAGCCTTGTTCATGATGACTTTACGTAGATCACTCTTAGGAACCACAATTCGATCCTTGAAGAATAGAGTATCTTTGTCATCAAGGCAATAGCACTTGTACTTGGGTTGGCTCTTGGCAATCCCATTTTTCACCTTCTTCACCATGGCATCAAGAAGTTGTGCCTCACGAATTTGATCTTCCAAAGTAGGAGAGACTTGGAGGTTGGCAAGAAAGCCTTGAGGAACAACTTGGAGATTCAGTTTGCGGAAAGCTTCACAAAGGTCCGGTTGGAAGGGCTTGAGAATTAAGCTGTTGTAGTAAGCCTTCCTTCTCAAAGCATCTGCAATGACATTGGCCTTGCCTGGAGTATATTCAATACTCGGATTGTACTATTGAATCATTTCGACCCAACGAGTCTGTCTGAGGTTTAGGTTGGGTTGAGTGAAGATGTACTTGAGGCTCTTATGATCAGTGAAGATGTCCACTTTCCTTCGCAACAAGTGATGTCTCCATGTTAATAGAGCATGGACAACTGCCGCCAAATCGTGGTCATGAGTGGGGTAGTTCTTTTCATTGGGCTTCAACTCGCGAGAGGTATAAGCCACAACTTTCTTCTCATGCATTAACACAACACCGAGACCTTGTAGGGAGGCATCATAGAAAACTTCGAATGGTTTGGATTCATCAGGAGGAGTCAAAACTAGAGCTGTGACTAACTTCTCTTTGAGGGTGTTGAAAGCGACGTCACAGTCAGGTGTCCAGACATACTTGACATGCTTCTAGAGGAGGTTGGAAAGAGGCTATGCAATCTTAGAGAAATTCTCAATGAATCTTCGACAATAGCTTGCAAGCCCAAGAAAGCTGTGGAGTTGCTTGACATTCTGAGGCGGTTCCCAATTCACAATTGCAGACACCTTCTCAGGTTTAATAGTTATGCCCTTGGCGGAGATGATATGGCCAAGGTAGAGAACCTCGTCAAGCCAGAACTCACATTTTGAAAACTTCGCATAAAATTGATGTTCTCTGACGTTGTCGAGTACCAATCTCAAATGCTTGGCATGATCCTCCTTGTTCTTTGAAAAGACCAAAATATCATCGAGATACACCAAGACGAAATCATTTGTGTAAGGGTTGAAGACGAAGTTCATCATGTGAGAGAATGTTGGAGGAGCATTGACAAGGCTGAAAGACCTGAAAGTATATTCATAAGAACCATAGCTTGTTCACGAATGCGAATCTGATGATAGCCCATACGGAGGTCAAGCTTGGAGAAGACTTGAGCACCTTTAAGTTGCTCGAAAAGCTAGTCGACACAAAGTCGGTCTGTGCCATCGTTCTTCTTGACACAAAGAACACCACAACCCCATGGAGTAGAACTCGGTCGGATCAGACCCATACACTCTTATTCATCGAGTTGTTTCTTAAACTCCATCAACTTTTCTGGTCCAAGCTTGTAAGGACGTTTGCAAACAGGTTCCGTGCCAGGCTCAAGATCGATGACGAATTCAACTCGCCGGTGAGGAGGCATTTCCTGGAAGCTCTTCTGGAAAGACGTCTTGATATTCACAAATGACTGGAATCCGAGAGATGGCATTCAACTCGCCCTTCTCATTGAGAGAAAACAGTCGAGTGGTATCGTCACGAGTGGCATAGATGATCACATCCTCAGAAGAGTGTGTCAATTGAATCTGCCTGGCAGCACAGTCCAAGCTAAGCCTTGTGCTTAGAAAGCCATTCCATGCCAAGAATTAGATAAATATCCGCGTCGCCAAGAACAATTGGAGAAGATAGAAACTTATAGTCACCCATCTTGATAACGGAATCCCAAACGAATGCTCGAGGGGTCATTTGTCGGGCCGGAGAAACAGTAGACAAAGGTCACGGCAATACTTGAGTAACCAAATCATGCATAGCCACAAAAGGTCTTGAAATGAAAGAATGCGATGCACCAGTATCAAAAAGGACTTTTGAAGGAATAACATTAACAGGAAGGTTACCCATGATCACTTCTGAAGAGTCCTCTGGATGAGCTGCGTTCATCATGTTAACCTTTGCAAACTTGGAATTATGCTTGACCACTGCATTGCTGGCAGATCTCACAGGAGGAGGAGGCGGAAGGCGCCTTTGGTTGAAGCATTTGTTTGCATAGTGCCGTTTCTGCTGACACTTGTTGCAAGTAACCTCAAAGAGCGGCCGGTGATAAGGAGCACTTGATCTTGGAGCATGAGACTGCACTTTGTTCTGATAGCCTGGGCTGGGTGGGTGGGAAGATCCATTGCCACCTTTACTCTTCTGCAACGAAGGGACTGAGGAGTAAAAAGAATCCTACTCTCTGATATATATAATCCTAATACTCAAAACATTTTCTTCTAGACTCAACAATGTCGGTGATTCGATCAAACAGGGGGCTCCTAAGTCGGGGATGGCTCTGATTACCAACTTCTAACACCCATGATTGGGTTATATCTCCCACTTGTCGGGGCACGACTTAGAGGCATAACCGCATGGTAGGCATGTCGCAAGACATAAAGGGATAAAGAGTTGGCTTACAATCGCTACTTCACACAATACATAAATATAGCATACATCATCCAGAATACAATCAAGGTCCAACTACAGAACCAAAATAAAGAAAGACAACCCCAAATGCTAGATCCCCGATAGCCCCAACTGGGCTCCTCTACTGATCATCCGGAAAAAACATAGTAACGACCCGAATCCTCGTCGAACTCCCACTTGAGTTCGGTAGCGTCCCCTGCACTGGCATCATCGGCACCTGCATCTGTTTGGAAGTATCTATGAGTCACGGGGCTCAGCAATCTCACACACTCACGATCAAAACTATTTAAGCTTATGGGTCGGAAAGGGGTAGTGAGGTGGAGTTGCAGCAAGCACTAGCATATATGGTGGCTAACTTATGCAAATGAGAGCGAGAAGAGAAGCAAAGCACGGTCGAGAAGCTAAAAGTGATCAAGAAGTGACCCTGAAGTTACTTACATTCAAGAATAACACGAGACCGTGTTCTCTTCCTGGACTCCACCGAAAAGAGACCATCATGGCTACACACGCGGTTGATTCATTTTACTTAAGTTAAGTTTCAATTTTTCTACAACCAGATATTAACAACTCCCATTTGCCCATAACCGCGAGCACGACTTTCGAAAGTTCAAAACCCTGCAGGGTTGTCCCAACTTAGCCCATCACAAGCTCTCACAGTCAATGAAGGACATTCCTTCTCCCAGGAAGACCCGATCAAACTCGGAATCCCGGTTATAAGACATTTCGACAATGGTAAAACAAGACCAGCAAAGCCACCCGAATGTGCCAACAAATCCCGATAGGAGCTGCATATATCTCATTCTCAGGGTACACAGAATAAGCAATCCGTACAACTAAAACCAACCCTCAAGTTTCCCCGAGCTGGCGCTGCAAGGGGCTCTAGTTTGGACCAACACTCAGAGGAGCATTGGCCTGGGGGTTTAAAATAAAGATGACCCTTGAGTCCGCGGAACCCAAGGGAAAAAGGCTTAGGTGGCAAATGGTAAAACCAAGGTTGGGCCTTGCTAGAGAAGTTTTATCCAAGGCTAACTGTCAAGGGGTTCCCATAACACCCAACCGCATAAGGAACACAAAATCAAGGAACATAACACTGGTATGACGGAAAACTAGGGCGGCAAGAGTGGAACAAAACACTAGGCATAAGGCCGAGCCTTCCACCCTTTACCAAGTATGTAGATGCATTAAAGTAAACAAGATATTAATAATGATATCCCAACAATAACCATGTTCCAACATGGAACAAACTTCAACTTCACCTGCAACTAGCAATGCTATAAGAGGCGCTGAGAAAAGCGGTAACATAGACAAACAATGGTTTGCTAGGAAAGGTGGGCTAGAGGCTTGACATGGCAATATGGAGGGCATTATATAGCATGTGGTAGGTATCGCGGCATAGCAATAGATCGAACAACTAGCAAGCAAAGCTAGAAGTGATTTCGAGGGTATGGTCATCTTGCCTACAAAGTTCTCAGAGTTGACGAAAGCTTGATCCTTGTAAGCGTACTCAACAGGTTCCTTGATCACGTACTTGTTTCCCGGATCTACCCAAAGCAAGAACACAAGCAAAGGAAACAACAATCAACCAAGATGCAATACGCAAGCAACATGGTGCAAAACATGGCATGATATGCGAGATGTGATATGCAATACATATGCGTGCTCCGGAAGGAAAAGATTGATCAAGAAATAAACTTGGAAAACCAAGGGTGCCTCTGGAAAGATGAGATGATTTCGGTTGAAATTGATATAAAGATCACCGGAATTGGATGAACGGTTTGCAAATGGCAAGCAAAACAATAATGGCACAAATCTGCGATTAACATCTCAATGCCACAATGAATGCAACAACAAACTAAGCTACTGCACTCCAACATAACAACAAAGCACATGGTTGTGAGCAAGATTAAGTCATGCTAGGGCACTCCATAATTGCCAGCAGGGGCATGGATGGATAGATCATAACCATATGTCCAACTCATCTTTACTGAAGAAACTAAAAACAAGCATGGATCCCACTGTAGCATCATGTTTACATGGCGTAAAAATAACAGCAGGAAAAGGACTTTGTAATATTCTAAGTCCCTGAAATCAGCAATATAATGAAGGCTACTTTGCATGCTTGTGCTAGTCACCAAAAAGATCACAAAAAAACATGGCAAGTACCGCTGTAAAGATGGCAAGGCATAGACCAAAACACATGAAGAGCTCATGTTCATATGAAGCACACAACCAATGTGACAAAAAAGACAAATCCTCACAATCTGCTAAGTAACAGGAGCAAACATTTCACAGCAATCTTGCATGAGTGATTTGGGCATCAAGATGGACTCAAACAAGCATGCCACAATGGAAAAAAATGAAGAGCACATCATGATGAACATTTTGATATATTACACGCACAAAATGGAGCAGCACACATGAAGTTATGGCATGATGAACAGAGGCATAAAATGTAGCAGAGAGAAAGACTTGATGAAAAAAACAAGGTCAACCTCAGATCTAGGGTTTTGTCGGATTTCGGGTTCCGGCAGACCCTTGAGGTTCGAACACTGGGGTGCGCGCGGAGATTTCGCCTCCTACCTACCTGCACCCCTCCGCCATGCTAGGATCAGAACTATGGGAAGAACAACACAAGAGACACGGGGTTTATACTGGTTCGGGCCACCGTTGTGCTGTAATACCCTACTCCAGTGTGTGGTGTGTGGATTGCCTCTTGGGCTAATGATGATGAACAATACAAGGAAGAACAGCCTCGCGAGGGTCTGTTCTTGGCTGAGGCGATGAACTGCTGGGAGGAGTTTAGTCGCCTTTCTCTCTCGCTCTCTCTCTCTCTATCTCTCTCTCTCTCTCTCTCTGCTTCCAACCTTTCTAACGAGCCTCTTCCTTCCTACCTCCCAACCCCCTTGCTCTGTGGGTGGCTGGTCCTATTTATAGAGGCCCTGGTCCTCTTCCCAAATATCGAGCGGGAAGGGAGCCAACAATGGCGGGCTAATTTGAAGGGGGATAGCAAGTATCAGCTATCCTGACAAAATTAGTCTTCGTCTGCGTAATGCTCTGGTGATGACGCCATCTTGGGCTCCACGGTGACCTCCATCTCGTAGTCCTCCTGGTCTTGGTCTCGTTGCAGCGAAATGGCAACCTTTGCCTGATGCCTCGGTACTCCGCGGCTGCGCTTGCCCCCTTTGCACCAAGGAGGAAAGGAGGACGCTGCGCGGGCTGGCACCCGCCTGGCGCCTTGAGTCGTCATGGCCTGCGCCACGGGCACCTCGTGAGGTACCCCGCCTTGATCTCTCCGCCTCCTCGCGAGCCAGCCTGACGAGGCCGTGCTTGAGGAAGCTCCGTGTCGTCCACCCCGCGAGGCTTGGCCCCTCACGAGGGTCTTGAGTTTGTGTTGGTGAAGTTGGGCCATGCTGGGCCCCCTTTTGAGCCACGCCGCAGGCCGCAGGCAGGCAAGTCTGGGGACCCCTGTTCCCAGAACGCCGACAGTAGCCCCCGGGCCCAAGGCGTGCCCGAACTTGGCCGTGTAGGGAGGCGGGAGGGCAAGAGCGAAGCGCCGCGGGCCCCAACAGCCTGCGGCCTTGGGCGCCGCGTGGCGGTTTATTGGACATGGGCGCCTCCACTTCCCCATGGCGCCTCGGCAACTGCACGGATTGGACAAGTCCCTGCATGTAAAACGGGTCATGATTACCTGCGATCATGGAGGTCAGCGGTTGGCCTTCGCCGGCTATAAGTACGGAATGGCGCGCGCCCTTCCAGTCCATCCCTCCTTGCTCCTCCTTCTTCCCGATTCTTGCTCCGTCTTGCCGCGATGGCTCCGATCCGCCGGTTCTCGATGGCAGAGAAGGGAAAGGCCCCCCGAGAGGGACCAGACCCACTTCCGCCGAAGAAATAGCTCACCCCCCATGGCCCGGACGATGGGGCTCTCCAGGTGGTGTCGAGGCCTTGGGGCGAGCGGGCGCCACCGGGGTTCCCGCTTCCATTGTACGCCCACGTCGAGGGCCCCGAAGGAGTTGATGCTGACCGCCACGGGCGGCGCCGCCATCGGTGCCGACGGGTCATGAAGGTGTTGGTCGTCCCCCCTGGAGTCCACACCGAGGGCTCCTCCCAAGAGTTCGTGCTCCACGTCGCCATTCCTCTTCAATCTCGGTTCCGCCTTCCTCCCTTCTTTGCCTCCGTCATCCTGCAGGGGGAGCCCCTGGAGCTCTGGCTGCAGCATGCCGGCTGCAGCACCCTCACGACCGAGGCAGAGGTCGCGGTCATCGCCCCGGGCGAGGTCTACATTACTCGGGGCTAGAGAGAGATCGCCCGGGTTTGCAGGACAAGGGGCGTCTTCGCTATCCACTTGGACTATGACGGTGCTTCGGTGATGCTCCTGAAGGTCTTCGACGCGAACGGACGCCGGCTGGCGTGCTGCCCCGGTGAAGGCAGCCAGGGCCCTGCTGCGACAAGGACTGGGCTCGCCAACCGCTCCCTTAGCAGCCCCTCAGGCGGTGGAGATGTCGGAGGTTCCAGCGACTCTGGCGAGCCCTTCGCGACTCCGGAGACGAGCGACGACAGCTACGAGCCCCCAAGCCGGCGCCACTCCTGGAGCAGGGCAGGCTCGTCAGGCCGCCGCCGACTCTGATCTGGATGGGGTTGGTGTCGGTGCTTGACGGCCCACTGTTGATGATGGTGTCTTTTTAGGGATGCGCGTAAGTTTTGTGTCTCTTTAGGATCTATTCCCTGCAAGGAACCAAAGACGCGCCCCGCGGGGGCTTGTAAGGTGCCTCTGATCCTGTTTTGTTAATATAACCCTTGTCGTAGAATTGCGCGAGTTGCTCATCCCGTCTTAGCTCGGTCCTCCCTTTCGAACCTCACAAGGGCTTGGTGCTCTGCGCCGACAGGTCCCAGTCCCAAGGCGGCTTCAGCCATCGCTGGTATGCCAGGTCGCGATGCCGTGGTCAAGGCCAGGAGGTGAGCGACCCGGAGTCCGGTAAGATCCCCTGAGTCGTGATGCTCAGGAGGTCCCCTTTGGTGCCCAAGCAGCCGTCGTTCGGTGAGAAAGTGGAGCGACATCGCTAACATGGGATAGCATTAGGTGCGGGGATGGGGCCACGGTAGCTGGCGCTTCCGGGCTATAACTTATCTCGAGGATCAGGGGCCACTCTCTGGTGTGTGGCTGGGTCCGTGCATCGGCAGGCGCGAGGTTGCTCGACGAGGTCCTTGTGTGTCTCTTCCCTCTCGCCTTTGCTCCCCTTTCTGCTCTACGTCCTCGGGTCCCAGCCCTCGAGCTGGTCTCAGCCGTCGCTGGTATGCCAGGTTGCGATACCGTGGTCGAGGCCAGAGGGTGAGGGCTGGAGAGCCAGTAGGAGCCCTGAGTCGCGATGCTCAGGCACCCCCTTTAACGTGCAAGCGGTTCGCGCGGACGAGAGCGAAGGAGGCACAACAAGAGCCTCGCCTGACGCAGCTCCTTCAGGAGGTCCTGCAGGTCCATCAAAGAAAAAGCAAGGGGTTGCCATACAATTGACGGTCAGCCGTTGGTTGCTTCCGAGGGGTAGTGAGGCACTGAAGGCTTGACGAGGTGACGCTATGCGGGGCTGCCGCGGCCAGAGCTCAGCCATCCAGGTTTGTCGGCGTTGTAGGGACGGACCCATGCACAAGCGTTGTGCCGTTTTGGAGCAGCCCCGTTAGTTGGCGTCTGCTGAGCAGGCAACTAGGTAAAACACATTAGCCGTGAAGGAGTGGATTCGTTCAAATAGATGTTGGGAATGCGGAGATCACTGGGTCAGGCCGGAGCGACTTGGGGATCATGCAGCCCGAGGGGCGCCCCCAACAAGGTAAGCTAATCGACGCGAAATAAAAGGGATACACACCGCAGGGACGGACCCACGCAGCCTGGGAATAATGCAGCCCTGGGGGCGCTCCCAGCTGGAAGTGAAACTTGAAAGATGTCACCTGATGACGCTGAAGACGAATGGGTGTTGGTGTAGCAGACTCGGTGGGCTGCGGAAGCCGATACTCATGAGCCCCCAGGCCCAGGGGCCTCGGGCGGCTCCAGAGGTGCTGGTGGTTCCTCGCGGGCCATCTCCATCTCCGCTAGGGTTGCGGAGCGCCTGGCCTCTTGTGCCTCTGTGGTGCCCCTCATGAAGCGCTGGTATGTGTCAGCCGCGCTCGGCAGGCCGTAAGGCATGCGAACGTAGCTATGGGGTGGACCTCCGCAGCGCCCCACGCGCAAGGGCGAGAGGCGCTCCAGGGAGGCGACTCGGTTGAGCCCTAGTACGTCGATGCAGACACGCAGCCCGCCATCCTCGCCTGGATGGGGAGCCACTGCTGGTAGGCGGCGAGCGCCTCTCATGACTCTTGACTCCTGTAGGTCCTGAATGGGCTTGCTGACGAACTCCTGTGGGTCTGGATCTCCTTGCCTTGCTCCTTCTTGAGGGAAACGTGCTTTGAAACAAGCCTCCATATGGTGCCCAAGCGCCTCCCTCGTGACCCTAGCTAGGTCGGTGGCCCTCCAGGGGAGAGCCCCCGAGCCTTGCCTAAGGAGGGCGCCGGGTGCGCTTTCCTATGCGATGGAAGGAGGTTCCCCCTGGGCAGGCACGGGCCCAGAGGGGCCTGCCTCCTGAGGGGCCAGGTCGGACGACGTCTTCTTCTTCTTGGGGGCGGCCTCTGGAAGCCTCCTGCTTCCGCGATCCAGGTCTTCCAGTGATGCGGCCTGAAAGGCTCGCTCCAGGGAACACACCGCGTCCTTCTCTTCACAGGGCACCGTGATGACTCCGCCGCTTCCTGGCATCTTGAGGATGTTGTAGCCGTGGTGAGTTACGGCCTTGAACTTGGCCAGCGCTGGGTACCCAAGGATGGCGTTGTATGGCAGGCGGATGTGAGCGATGTCGAAGTCGATGAGCTCGGTGCGTTAGTTGTCGCGTGCCCCGAAGGTGACAAGGAGGTGGACCTGCCCAATCGGGACCGTGGAGCCGTCGGTGATACCGGAGAAAGGCTTGGTTGGCTGGAGTTGGTTGTAGGGCACTTGGAGGTTGTTGAATGTCTCTACGGACAGGACATTGAGCCCTGCCCCGCCATCGATGAGGGTCTTGGTGACCACCACATTGCTGATGATTGGGGAACAAAGCATCAAGAGGACTCCGGCTGTAGCTGTGCACTTGAGTTGATCTGCTGAGCTGAAGGTGATGGCGCACGCCGACCACCTAAGCGGGCGCGTGGCTTCGAGCCAGGGGAGGACTGCGTTCACTTCGTGGGCGAACTGCTTGAAGATGCGTTGAGAGGCTAACGCTTGAGCTCCGCCCAGGATGCAGGCGATCACGCGCGGCTCCTGGAAGCCCGCAGCCTCCTCGTCCTGGTGGCGGTCCTCGTTTCTCCTTGGCTGCGGCGGCAGCGGTGGGAGGCCTGCGTTGTCTTGTGGGCGATCCTCGCGAGGCTGATCCCTCCAGCCTCCCTCGCGAGGCATGTCATGCCAGCGATCCTCGCGAGGTTGGTCGCGCCACCTCTGTCGCGGGCCACGGTCTTCCCAGCGCCCTGCGTTCCTTCCTCCTCCTCGGCCGTAACCCCGGTCACCGCTGTCAGGGCGACGGCCGATCCTTCCTTCTCGCACGGCTCGGAGTTCTTGGCATTCTCTGGTGTTATGGGTGTGGAGGTCGTGGTACACACAGTACCAGCTGCCCTTGGGAGGTTCGGGTTGATCTCTGCCCCGCTTGCTGTCCGGTTCTGCCGCGAGCACGGAAGCCCCCTTGCGCTTCACTTCCTTGGCCTTGAGCTTCTTCTCTTCTGGGTCTGTGGCAGGCAGCTCGAGGAGGGAGAGACGCCCTTCCTCAGCCCTGGCGCACTTGTTCGCCAAGTTGAACAGCTCCAAGGACGTGCACAGGTCTTCATGCATCGCCAGCTCCTCCTTCATCTTGACGTCACGCACGCCATCGGAGAAGGCTGAGATGATGGCCTCCTTAGTCACCTTGGGAATCTTGAGGCGTGCGTTGTTGAAGTGGTGGATGTACTTCTGCAGGGTCTCCCCGGGTTGTTGCTTGATGCGGCGCATGTCGCTCATGGCAGGTGGCCGGTCGCGAGTACCTTGGAAGTTGGCGATGAAGCGGGTGCGCATCTCTTCCCAGGAGGAGAATGTGCCTGGAGCCAGGTTCAGGAGCCAGGTGTGGGCCCTGTCCTTGAGCGCCATGGGGAACCACTTCGCCATGACCTTCTCGTCTCCGTTGGCAGCTTCGATGCCCAGCTCGTAGAGCTGGAGGAACTCCGCAGGGTCAGCCGTGCCGTCGTAGCGAGGAGGTAGGTCCGGCTTGAACTTGCCTGGCCACGCGACGCTGCGAAGTTCGGTGGTGTAGGCGTGGCAGCCTGCTGTGGCCACGGGAGGCCGTGGGAGATGGAGAGCCTGGTCTTGCATGTCCCCACGCGCTGGAGCAGGAGGATGGTCGCGACGTGCTGGCGCAGGGAGCGCCCGGGCAGCTTCTGGCGGGCGAGGGACTTCTTGGCAGCTCTGTTCTTGCCGCGCTGGCACCTGATGGAGCAGGTTCCGCCCAGGGGCCACGCGCCTTGGAGCCATGGCGTCTTCTTGAGGAGGAGGCAGCCGGGGTGCCGCCGGAGCCTCTTCGCCCGTGCAGGGCGGGGTGCGGTGCAGCGGAACGGACGGCGCGGAAGAGCCCCCTGCGGCGCGGATGAGCTCGGCTATGCGGTCGAGCCATTCTTCGTAGACATCGTCGACGGGACGGTAGCACAGGAGCTCGTTTGCCGCGATGAGTGCAGCCCGAGCCTCCATGGGCGCGCGGAGCGCGCAGGACGAAGATCCAGCTGGGGCGAGCGAGGGAGTTGCGGTGCGGCCGTCTTGGCGCACGGATGGATGCTGAGACGATGCTTGCTGCTCGTCCCCCACCGGGCCGGTGGCAGCGTTGACGGCAGGTGACGGGGAATGGCGAGGACGCCCGCCGACAGGGGCTGTCTGGGTGACGCGGGAAGCGAGGGCGGCCAGGCGCTCCGCGCGGGCCCGACGAGCGTCAGACATGAGCGTGATGGTCGGAGGAGAACGGGGTGATGGAAGACGAATTCCGGTGCACCCCTACCTGGCGCGCCAAACGTCGTATTTCGGGTTCCGGCAGACCCTTGAGGTTCGAACACTGGGGTGCGCGTGGAGATTTCGCCTCCTACCTACCTTCACCCCTCCGCCATGCTAGGATCAGAACTATGGGAAGAACAACACAAGAGACACGGGGTTTATACTGGTTCGGGCCACCATTGTGGTGTAATACCCTACTCCAGTGTGTGGTGTGTGGATTGCCTCTTAGGCTGATGATGATGAACAATACAAGGAAGAACAGCCTCGCGAGGGTCTGTTCTTGGCTGAGGCGATGAACTGCTGGGAGGAGTTCAGTCGCCTTTCTCTCTCTCTCTCTCTCTCTCTCTCTCTGCTTTCAACCTTTCTAATGAGCTTCTTCCTTCCTACCTCCCAACCCCCTTGCTCTGTGGGTGGCTGGTCCTATTTATAGAGGCCCTGGTCCTCTTCCCAAATATCGAGCGGGAAGGGAGCCAACAATGGCGGGCTAATTTGAAGGGGGACAGCAAGTATCAGCTATCCTGACAAAAGTAGTCTTCGTCTACACAAAGCTCTGGTGATGACGCCGTCTTGGGCTCCATGGTGACCTCCATCTCGTAGTCCTCCTGGTCTTGGTCTCGTTGCACCGAAATGGCAACCTTTGCCTAATGCCTCAGTACTCCGCGGCTGCGCTTGCCCCGTTTGCACCAAAGAGGAAAGGAGGATGCTGCGTGGGCTGGCGCCCACCTGGCGCCTTGAGTCGTCATGGCTTGCGTCACGGGCACCTCGTGAGGTACCCCGCCTTGATCTCTCCACCTCCTCGCGAGCCAGCCTGAGGAGGCCATGCCTAAGGAAGCTCCGTGTCGTCCGCCCCGCGAGGCTTGGCCTCTCGCAAGGGTCTTGAGTTTGTGTTGGTGAAGTTGGGCCGTGCTGGGCCCCCATTTGAGCCACGCCGCAGGCCGCAGGCAGGCATGTCTGGGGACCCGCGTTCCTAGAACGCCAGCAGGTTTGACCCTAGGCGCACGCGGATCGATGTTCGCCGGACTTGCGCCGGAGAAGAGGAAGACGGTGGTCGGCATGGTCGGGGGAGGAGGGGCCGACGGATACGGCCGGGGCAGGGCGCCGGCGAGGACAAGCGCGGGGCGGCGCTCGAGCGAAGCAGCGGTAGGCGCGCGGCAGCAGAGCAACGAGGGCGGAGCGGCGGCCAGCGAGAAGCTCCGGCGAAGGCGGCTGAGGGCACGGCAAGGCGGCGGAGGAGGTGGCGCGGGTGGTGGAGACTGGGGCACGTAGGTGGCGGAGGGCGCTAGGGAAGCGGGGTGGCGGCGCGCGGGCTCGGGGGCCCGACCCGGGCTCGGCTGGGCTGGCGGCGGCGGGCACTGGCACTGCCACATGGCGGCCTCCAATTGGTGCATTGGGGAAATGCGGTAATCAACTACAGAGCTATGTTCACTATCTTCATCTAGCCTTGTTGTTTCTTGAGAATAATGTGGGGAGGCTGACGCTGCAATCTTTAAATGCGGATCTTTACTCACAGTAGTCCACTGGCATGTCTGCCTCTTCATAAGTGATTGATGAGGGATACACAAGAACATTAGTTTGATGCAAGAACATGGTTAATAGACAGAAGTACTAGTATGTACCAAAAACAAGAAGGCATGTCTTATTCAAAGGTATAATGTGTAAGCTAAGCAGAAGCAATTTAACCAAATTGGAAGCAATACAAGCTAGACATCCGGCTGGAGTGGTGAGCATGATTATCTAGGACCTGAGAGCCTGGTGGGATGCGGGCTGCTTCGCCACCATCGTGGCTTTTTAGTTAGCTTCCAGGTGATGCCTATCTGCGTTGGGCCTGTCATTGCCTCGGCCAGTGCCCTGACTAGCTATTTGTCTTCTAGTGCTCCCGGGATGGTGGTTTATGTAAAAAAATATCTTTCCTTATCTTAATAAAGACCAACTTCGGACTTTCGAATACAATCTAGAAACCATATGCAACATGCAACCACATATGACACCGCGAAGTTAAAGTAGGCACCTGGGATGGTGGTTCATTGCGAGCAATATCATCAACTCCAGAGCTACGTTTACCGTCTCCATCTGTTGAACATCCTACCTTTAAAGCAAAAACACGTGTCTTGCCTGCCCGCGAAGCAAGAAGGAGCGACTGCTCTCTTTTCTTTTCTGCTTCTGTCAAGGCAGAGTCTGAAATACCCTTGCATAAAAACACAATAGTGAGATTATGGGTGAAGTGTGTGCAGAACTAGTGCACTGTAGAAGTAGTAGATAGCAGGTGGCTGAAAAATAAATGACAGGAGACATATGATAACTCTACAACATTGCATGGCAACAAAATTAGATTCTACTCCGTATGATTTTGTAATATATGAGCATAGGTGATGGCTGGAAAATGCAGGTACTCCTCCAGCACACCACCACATGTGGGTCTATCAAAATAACAGTCAACTGAAAATAAATAGGCCAGTCAATTTTTTTGTGAACCGTCCAATCTATAAGGAACGGGTAGATGGCCTTCGTCTACCTCCCGCCAGTCACTGTTGACGATCTTTCTCGAACCGCCAGCAACCACCTACCCAGACCCCTGCTCCTGCCGCCCTGCCCTCCCCTCGAACTCACACCACCACCATGCTAGGAAGCGCCCCCAGCCATGCCTTTAATCCCGGCCGACCTCCATATCGGGCGCCAGCAGCTCTAGGCCCAACACGCCCTTAAGATAAACACTGAGGCGCTGCTTCCTAGGCGTAATAGGCAGACTAGCGCCTGTTACGCTAGGGAATGCTTCGTTTAATTGGGAATCAACTGACCAGCAATTGAAATCCAGGGGGCGACGGACCTCTAGCTAAGGTGAAATAGTATATGAGGAGAAACCTTGTGCATCGCGAGTTACTAGGAACATCTAGTATCAAGAAGAAGCAGTCAACTAGTGTCTTCCGTGGGATGAATACCGTGCAAGTAGACACGTAAGATTTGCCCGAATAAGGGAAGATGAGTACCATTTCCAGTTGCTAGTGGTTCGTCCTCCAGAAGTCACGCCGATTTTCTAGTTTTTACCTGGGGAACCGATGTTTTGGTGGAAGGTGGAGCCTTGGAAGAACCCATGGCCAAATTGCTGACTGTATTGCGGTGGCCTTCTGTCGGCAGAGGGGAAGCAGATCTGAGGCAGCGAAGGACGGCGTAGCAGGAACAGCTCTGGTGCAGTGGATGGTGGCGAAGTTGGAGCGGCAGCGGTGAGGGGAAGAACGGCATGGTTGAACTAGCTCGGGTACGGATAGCTCGGTCTTGGCTTCAACTACTAGCCAGGAAGGGCGTTCCAGTTGAGGTTGCGGTGGATGACGACGTCGGGGTATCGACTCTGGCGTAACGGAGGAGGGCGGCGGTTGATGGGTGAGATGGGGTGGCAGACGGAGGACACCGGGGTATCGCGGCTGGTCGAGAGGTAGTTTTGGCGCCCATGGAGTACGAATGGGGAATCGGACGGGGGGCGGGGGGAGCTAAGGGAGAACCATGTTTCGGTCTGGGACGCGCTTGTTTTTGGCTTTTTTGAACAGATGGGATGCACTTGTTTGAAATTTGGGGAAAGTATAAACTTTCTCCCCCTTTTAAATTTCAGACCTACTGCGCGTCGTGGGTCGGATGCTAATCTCAGGTGTCCCAAATAGTGGGTGGGAGCAATTTCGGCCGCGCGCATGTGTGCTTAGGCGGCCATTGTGTATGAATGTTTTTCGGAGGCAGTTGTGTGGCGTCTAGATGAAGCTACAAACCTACCCCGGTTTAGACCTTTGGACGTCGGGCCAGTAGGTTTCACGGGTCGGAGTTAGAAAAGTAATTTCCCTCTACTACCAAACATTGGTCTGACGCGGTTTCGACTAAGTAGAGGCTCTTTTGGCACTTCATTTGAAATTTTGAAACAGAAGCATTCATGTTTAGAGTACTATTCAACTTTGAGTATTGACCTAAATAGACAACATTAAATTTGACCTTGTATGTTTGAAAACCTCATTAAATTATCCGCTTCTTTTTTAAATTTTGACACTTGAAAATCCTATAACTACGATTAATTTGGAATGGAGGACCTAAATTTGAATATATTTTGTACACGACTATATATGCTACTATGAACAAAAGCAGAGCAAAGATTGGAGCCCCCATAATTTAGGTATGATTTACAAATGCCATGATATCGAATTCAAATAATTGAATGGACTTCATGTTCAATTCGAATTTTTTAAATGACCTTAAGTTGAGTTCAATTGTATGCTAGTTCATAGATAGCTATTTATAATGTTCATTGTGTAACTTTCGTATGTATAATGTGATTTACACACACAACATGAACTATACTCACGTTTATATTCGATTGCTAAAGCAATTTATTGTCTGGAGTTCAAAATACTAACTATGTGGATCAATTATGTCGAATCATAACATAGACATGCCAAAATTCGATAGAATCTAGATGTCTGCCGGATCAATGACCATTCCTTATGCGAATTGCAAGTATCATGATCCCATCCTAATATTTGGATACAATTTATATTTGTAATCATTGTGTACATTGGTCTTTTACGTGTAGTTTCACTCTCCATCGGTTGTCTCTCACACATGCTCACACACTCTCTCCCAAGGTGTCTTTCTCGTAGACATGGTCCCGATATAACCCTCCCTCCCTCTCGTAACCATTTACGACTATTTTTTATCACAAGCACTCTTCCTCTCACAAGCATAAACTCTCACCGGAATCGGATGCACGGTTTGCAAATGGCAAGCAAAACAATAATGGCACAAATCTGCGATTAATAGCACAATGCCACATAGAACGCAACAAGAAACTAAGCTACTGCACTCCAACATAACAACAAAGCACATGGCAGTGATCTACTCAAGATGCTTGACAAAAGATGAACACTGAGCTATGACTAAATCACATCAGAGCAGGTTCAAACAAGCATGGAAAAAGTGCAAAAGATATCAGCTTCACGGACTTAGTGAAAATACTAAAATGCCAGAAATTAACATCAGGAGGCCAAGTTTAGAGCAAGCAAAGAACATGCTATAGGATCATATCATAGCAAAACAAGGCATGGAATGAATATACTCAAAGCATATAACAGAATTCCCTTACTGACCATGAGACAAAAAGGCACAGAAGATATGATGGCACCCATGTAAACATAGCAAGTTTCGTTAACAGATGCAGATTTAGCAGAAGACTGGGCATCGCATAAACAGAATTATGAAGGCATCTTTGCGAGCTCGATTCATTCACCACAATGCATTGCATGACAAGATAAGCATACTAGCAGCAAGAATACACGTTCATGAAGCTAACAATGGCAAGAACAAGTTTATAGCATGCATGGATCAACTACAACATCCATGGAAAAATTGATTAACATGTAAACCGTCTACCAGGAACATTTTATAGCAAAAGTAGAGCATGATTAAATCATGCTAGGGCACTCATAATTGCCAAAAGGGGCATGGATAGATATATCATAACCATATGTCCAAATCATCCTTACTGAAGCAACTCAACAAAAGCATGGATCTCACTATAGCATCATGTTTACATGGCATAAAAATCACAACAGGAAAAGGACTTAGTAAAATTCTAAGTCCCTGAAATCAGCAATATCACGAAGGCTACTTTGCATGCTTGTGCTAGTAACCACAAAGATCACAAAAAAACATGGCAAGCACCCCTATAAAGATGGCATGGCATAGACCAAAACACATGTAGAGCTCATGTTCAGATGAAGCACACAACAAATGTGACAAAAAAGACAATTCCTCATAATCTGCTAAGTAACAGGAGCAAACATTTTATAGCAATCTTGCATCAGTGATTTGGGAACCAATATCGACACAAACAAGCATGCCACAATGGAAGAAAATGAAGAGCACATCATGATGAACATTTTGATATATTACACACACAAAACAGAGCAACTCACATGAAGTTATGGCATGATGAACAGAGGCATAAAACATAGCAGAGAGAAAGACTTAGTGAAAAAAACAAGGTCAACCTCAGATCTACGGTTTGATCCAGGGCGCACGTGGATCGAGGTTCGCTGGACTTGCGTCGGAGAAGAGGAAGATGGTGGTCGGCGTGGTCGGGGGAGGAGGGGCCGGCAGATCCGGCCGGAGCAGGGCGCCGGTGATGACGAGCTCGCACGGGGCGGCGCTCGGGCGAGGCAGTGGCAGGTGCGTGGCGGCAGAGCGACAAGGGCGGAGCGGCGGCCGGCGAGAAGCTCCTGCGAAGGCGGCGGAGGGCGCGGCGAGGCGGCGGAGCAAGCGGCGCGGGCGGCGGAGACTTGTGCGCGCGGGCGGCGGAGGGCACTAGGGAAGCAAGGCAGCGGCGCACGAGCTCGGGGGCCCGACCCGGGCTCAGGCGGGCCGGCAGCAGCAGGCGGTTGCGCTGCCACGTAGTGGCCTCCAATTGGTGCGGGCGCGTCGGCGATTTTCGTCGGTGGGATCCGGACGTGTCCTGCGGCGGAGAGGGCTAGGCTAGGGTTTCATCTGCGCGAATTTTCGGGAAGGGGCACATATTTATACCTCGGAGGAGGTAGGAGTGTCCAAATGGAGTGTAGTTTTTGGCCACGCGATTGTTATCCGACGGCGGAGTACATGGGAGTGGTTTGGAAGGGTTATTAGGCCGTTATGGAGGGGTGTTGGTCTGCAACACACACGGGGAAAAATCACAACAGGAACGTTAACCGTTGGAGTATCAAAGGGACTCCAAATGACACTAAATTTGACAGGCGGTCTACTGGTGGTGTACCAAGCCCACTTGGAAAGTCTCAGTCCATTCCAAGAACGTTTAACACCCGCTCACGAAAAGAGACAAAAGGGGGCGCCGGAGGATGTAGGAGTGTCGGTTTGCAAAACAGGCAACGGGGAAAAAGCTCGGATGCATGAGTCGAACACGTATGCAAATGGGATGCACATGATGACATGATATGAAATGCATGACATGGACAAAAGAAAAAACGAAGACAAACCCAACCACGAAGGTAAACTCATAACTTAGAGCCGAAAATTGCAAGAGTTGGAGTACAAATATGGCAAGTTACATCTGGGGTGTTACAACACTCCACCACTATGAAAGGATCTCGTCCCGAGATCTAGGACTGAAAGAACTCCGGAAATTCGGAACGAAGGTTGTCGTGGAATTGTCACGACAGATGTCCTAGCATAAGGACATAGTCGTAGGGCCATCGCAACTAGGAAGCTTAAAGGGGTTAATCGGGACAAAGGACACGAGAGGTTTTATACTAGTTCGGCCCTTACGATGAAGGTAAAAGCCTATGTCTAGTTGTGCTGATATTGCTGGGTTTTCGATCACCAAGAGGCTAGTTCGCCGGCTTGGTTATCGATCTCTTGTTTCGTGCCCTAAGCCGCCACCGGGTCGTCCCCTTATATACACGGGTTGACGCATGGTGGCCTACAGAGTCCCTGCCGGCTCATAAATCGTGTCCAGCTCGGTGACTGGTTTTACATGCCTTTCCTTACAAGTCTTTCCTTACATACGACGGTTTGCAATATTGGGCCTTAAGCGCCTCTAGGCCTTCTATAAGATTTAATAAACTATCGCCTTGACTGCTTACTGGGCTTCCTTTGTGACCCACCATTGGGGCTGACCCGGCCCCTCCTGGGTGGGTCATAGCTGATAGTTATATCCCCAACATTAGGCCCCAGGTTGACTTTGAACTTTGTTCTTTGTCAATCTCCATCACTTAAACAAAAATCCATCTTCCTTTCGTCGCAGAAATTTTTGTAACCCGCCATGACGTCATCTCTGGAAAACATAAAAAACTTTTATGACGTCATCTCCCAACGGACCTTCATCTTTAATGCCTTTCGAGAATCGAGGCGTCCGTTTAGTTGGATAACCATTGTTCAGGTCTTCCTCGATTTTCACGCCCGCCTGTTCGCTTATCCCCTTATAAATAGGCTCGCGGCCGGTTTTTCTCATTCTCCTCTCTTCTTCGTCTTCCTTCTCTCGCGACCTCTGCTACTGCTCGAGCTCCGCCGCTGCCAGAGAGCTTCTCACCTCCGTCGACCTCGGCCGTTGCATCGACTGGAATTAGTTTAGAAAAAATGGCGGCGACCTTCCCTGGAAACTCTGTGGCTGTAAGCGTTTCCCTTCTTGCCCCTCAGATCTGCATTAGGGCTTTCTAGGTTTTCCATGTTCTTCGTAGTTCATCACAGCTGCTCTGTAGTTCTTCCCTGCAACCTCTTCTTGATCCAAAAAGAGATACATGTTTGTGCAGTAGTTGTTTTGTGCTTGCTCTTGACACTGGTAGATCCCTTTTCCCCAATCTAGGGCCTCATTAGGACTTACAAATTCATCTGCGCTAAACTTTTAGGCCTAGAATATTTTCCATTTTGAACAGCCATTTGATTTGGAATAATACCAAGCAATTTGGGAAACTTGTTTGTCTCAACACTTAGCTGAATCTACTTTCTATCTATAGTCATGGTGGCTTACTATGTTGGCTTACTTTTCCTTATATGACATTAGCCCTAATTTAAGCCGCCATTACTCCCCTGTGTCATCATCATTTACTTTCACCATTATCATTGAGTTGAACCGGCATGTTGCCTTCCTTTCAGTTATTTTTTTGAACATCATGCCGTCCAAAGCGCCGAATGTCTACAACTGGGTTCCCTCAATCGTGACTGGGTACAATTTAAAGGAGTTCTTCTCCATAGGATTTTTGCCAGGAAAAAATGTCATGTTTTATCGTGTACCTGAGCCGGACGAGGAACGGCCCAATCCAAGAGATGGTGAAGTCATTGTATTTTCTGACCACATGAACCGTGGCTTTTCACCGCCCGGCTCAAAGTTCTTCAGAGATGTCCTCCATGTTTTCAAAATCCACCATCAAGATATCGGGCTCAATTCCATATCCAATATCCGCAACTTCCAAGTGCTTTGTGAGGTGTACCTTCAGGAAGAGCCGACCGTGGAACTCATTAGAGAGTATTTTTATCTGAACTGGCAGAACGAGTGCACCAACGGCCCTAGCTTAGAGGTTGGAGGCATCTCAATTCAGCGTCGACAGGGCGCTGTCTTCCCCCTCATAGTCTTGCCGAGTCATCCAAAAGACTAGAATCATACTTGGTTCTATTGTCAAGGCACTTCACCAGCAAATGAGAAGCCACTGCCGGGTTATCGCGCCAAGCGTCTTGACTCCAAATTTGTGCTCCCTGACAAGCTTACTGCTGCCGAACGCAAGAAGCTGATCCCATCAATCAAACGGATTAACGCCTTATTAGGGAATGACTTAACCGGAGTTCACTTGACCCGCTGCTCGGTCTCATGGCGGGTTATCCCTCTAAGCCGCTGATCAAAACTGATGTGTGAATATGGTGGAGGCCCAAATGATTCTCTTCGTCACAGCTTTGTCCAATTACCCGAAGAAGATATTGTTGCAATGTCAACCCTTCTGGTAAACGACAAATATGAAGACTGCAGTAAAGTTGGGTTAAACCCCTTCTGCAAACTTAACCCGGCGCCAGAGGTAAAGAACCTTTGATCTCCTTCTTTGTATTTTTCCCAGCCGTGTTATGTACCTGCCTGATCTTTCATCTTTGTTTATTCATCTGCAGGCCAGATCTGATTTCTGGAAAGCCAAGTACGACCATGAAGCCGCCAAGAAGGCTAGAGTCGCTACTATGAACACCAAGAAAATGACCCGGCGGTCCAAGAAGAAGAAAAGTACCGCTGAGGATCTGATGAATCCTGATGATACTTCTGAGTCGGAGGTAGCCCTTGACTCCGTTAGCCAACTTTTTAATAATCTTATTAACACTCATCATTGCCAGGACGACACAGGGGCCAGTTAGGCCATGGAAGAAGAGGTAACTATTTCCTCTGACTCAGCCAATTTGCCAAGACAGAAACTTCGAGTCGTAACCCGAAAAGTAAGGTTTTCACACCCTTTGTCTTATCTGGATCCTCATTTTCTTTTGAAAAAGCAGCAACATGAGAGCCACCGTCAGACCTGGAATGATGATGAACCGCCTGTTGTTCTTCAACAGACTCCTCAAAAACGCCAGAATGAGGTTTATTTCTTTGTCTTTGACTTTCTGTTAATGGATCTTCTCCCTTGCATAACTTACTTTGTTTTATCTTTGCAGGAGGTGTCACGCTCTTCTGGTCATGCATCACAGACCCAATTTCTAGCCATCAAGACTGCCCCTGGGTAAGGAAGAACCCTCTTTCCTCCGTGTTTTTCAAATTGTATCTTTACAATGATAGTGTCATAACATTTCTTTTAGTGGTCAAGCTAAGTCCAAGAAGGCCAAGGTGACTAGACCAACGAAAGACCCGCCAGTCCTGGTGCCTGAACCGGCCATGCCACCTTCTCCCCCTCCTACTGAAACTCCAGAAGACCCGGCCGCCAATGCTGAATTAAATCCTCCTGAGCCATCAGCCGACAATACCACCGTTAACCCTTCTGCTACTGGACCATCCAGCTCGGCTAACCCGCCATCACCATCTGCTCAAGACGTTCTGATCATTGGAAGCCGCTTCGTTGAGCTGGGGAATCCCACCGTGTTGGCTCGTCATACTGCGAAACAAGAGGCACTGGAGAAACAACAAGTGTGTTTTGATATTTCGCATTATGACCATCTGAATTCCAATGAACTATTGTCCGGCTATCTCAGCCATGTGCACTCTAGCCGTGATTCAGAGATCGAAATGGTCAAGCAGTTGCAGCTGAAGTATGAGGTATGTTCTTCCGGCTTACTTATATTCTGCTAGCCCCCAAGTCTTCAGATGATGAGAAAACTGGAATGATCTGTAGACTTATGATATAGGCTAAGACTTTACCTTTAAATTTTTCTGAAGTCCAATAAAATAGAACAAAGCTTCACCTGTAGTCCCCAAGGGCCAGTTCATTTGATCATAAATGAGCCGGTACTTTGAATTTTCATAACTGTCTTGTGCCGAATCCAACAAACATTGTAATCCGGCTTAACCTTAAGAAACTTGCTGAATAGCATACAATAGACCCCAAGTGCCAAGTGCTGTTACTTTGTAAAGTACTTGGGACATAAAGTATGTTAGAGTCATAAGAAATTATTTTGGCATATATTAGCCCCCAAGTGTCAAGTGGTTTTGCAGTGCAAAGTACCTAAGACTTGAATCTTGACTTTTGAACCTTAATTGAAATCTTGACTCATCTGGGTATGTTTTGCAGAATGCCTTATCTGAACTAAGCTCGCAATTAACTGATGCGAAGACCCGGCTGGCGGATCAGGAGGCAGAAATTAAGTCTGCTAACTCCAAACTGCAATTAAGTCTATCTGAGACAGAAAAATTAAAAACCAGCTTTACTACCATGAAGAAAACCTGGGCTGAAGAAAAAACACTGCTAACACAACGCGCCGAGAAAGCTGAAGTAGGCCTTGAAGAAGTTACGACAGAGCTAACCGGTTTAAAGGACCGAGTGTCTCAAATGGTGTCCGCCATCTTTGGTAAGCCATCTGTACTGACCTTTTTACCTTCTTTTGACCCGGAATACAAACCGCTAGCTAAACCTTTGTGTTCAAAACACGTGCAGGCCCATGAACCAAGAACCTGAGTCAAGACAACGTGACTAAGCTGAAGGCGGTCTATACCTTAGTAGAGCAGTTGTACATTGGTGCACAACGAGCACTGGCCGCTATCTCTCCTGCCAATCAAGGACCCAACCGGCTTAGTGATGTCTTAAAGAAGCTATCAATCTTACCTGCCAGGTTCGAAGAAGTCAAGCGCTCCTGTGCCAGAGCCGGAGCTTTGACTGCCCTAAGCCGCTCCAAGGCTTGGGTGCCAGATCTAGACCCGGCGGATGTAGCCAGAGGGTACCCCACGGTAAAGGAAGATGGGTCACTGTTTGAATAGGATGACTTCGTTGCTTGCGTGAGGAAAGTGCGACCACAAGCCACCATTCTTGGAGATGAAACAAATATTGATAAATACCAGCCGGGTTTTGACTTGGACAATAAGAAGATGGCGACTCCCTCCTACAAAGTGACCGACCTTATCTCGCTGGTTCATCAACATACATTTGCTCCGGATATTGATCTAGCCGGCTTGATTGATGAAGGAGCAGAATTTACTGATGTAGATGGTTTTGACTAGTCAAAACCTAACTTCCAATTAGCAGAAGGCGGTGAGCCGGCGAGGGAGGAGTAAAGACCATCTTCATGGGCTTTTAAAAGCCTTGTAATAGATTAGCTGTGAAAACACTGCATAATTTGCCTATGCCATCGCGCATAAGACACCGTGTGTGATTCTGTGTTTCCTGATGTCAATATATGCATCATATTTATGGTTGTCCCTGCAATATTTCCGCTCTGTTCCTGTAGATAAAAGGGAAAAACTGGCTTGGCGGCTTAGTACCGAACGGGTCAGAACACTCGGTCTATAGCCAATATTTTTATCATAGTAGAAAACAGAACCAGACATAAAAAGAAAACAAGGTTGAAATAACCTTTGATTAATACAAAAGGAAATTGTTCATAAACAATAGACATACCTGTATCTTTGACCTCCGGACCACCGGTTTATATGACCCGGGTGATGAGGTTGATAATGAAGTCTTTGCGAGAAGTCAATGCTTCTGAATACCTGATGACTATCATGCCCTGGCGGCTTGTTGTCAAATAGTCAAGCCGATGAAAAGACCATGATTGATTATTTTCAAATTGAGACAACAAAAAACGAATAAGACAAATAACAGGTGGTAAACAAAATTAACATTGTAACTAAAGGTTGGGGGTTTTTTGATTCAAATACGATCAGTTAACCGGACCAAAGGGGTTAAGCTAAGATTCGAATACGATCATATAGCCCCCACTGGCTTTGGCGTTGCGCCGATCAAGAGGGTACCGACAGCTATATACTCTTTGGTTCGAATACGACCTATGTTTGAACAGGAAGCCCCCAAATGACCTTGAGAGGTTTTTAACGATCCTGATTCGAATACGATCCAAGTCGGTCCCAAAAGGGGATAAGCTGTGATTCGAATACGATCAAGAAGCCCCCTAGTGAGTTTGGCTTTGAGCCGATCAAGAGGGTTACGACAGCTATGTTCTCTTTGCTTCGAATACGACCTATGTTTGAACAGGAAGCCCCCAAGTTACCATGATAGTTTGCAGCTAGATTCGAATATGATCATAAGCTGGACCAAAAAAGGTTAGACTTGATTCAAATATGATCAGATCCTTAATAGTCATTTGAAAATAGTAAAAAATAGTAAAGATGCGTAATCTTTGAAAAGAAAAGAGACTGATGGTCCTGCTTTATTACTTATCATAGTATATACAATGTCAAAGTATGTACATGATGAGAACCAGTGGCTCAAGCGTAGTATGGCCGAAGTTGAGCAATGTTCCACGACCGGCGGGTCTCCTCTTCCGACTTACATGAGTCTTTGTGCTCTCGAACATCAATGAGGTAATATGACCCATTGTTTAAGTCCTTGCTAACCACAAAGGGTCCTTCCCAAGGTGGGGATAGCTTGTGTGCATCTGACATATCCTGGATGAGCCAGAGCACCAGGTCACCTTCTTGAAAAGTGCTAGACTTAACCCGTCGGCTGTGATAATGGTGCAGGTCCTGTTGATAAATTGCTGATCGAGCCGCTGCTAAGTCTCTTTCCTCATCTAACAAGTCAAGTGCATCCTGTCTGGCTTGTTCATTGTTAGCTCCAACATAAGCTTCCACACGGGGCGAGTCATGACGGATGTCACTAGGCAACACTGCTTGCGCTCCATAAACCATGAAGAAAGGTGTATAGCCTGTGGACCTGTTAGGGGTGGTGTTGATACTCCACAGCACCGAGGGTAACTCCTCTACCCAACAACCCGGCGTTCGCTGCAAGGGAACCATAAGACGGGGCTGAAGACCTTTTAAGATTTCCTAATTTGCTCTCTCAGCCTCTTGTCGGATCCTCTCCTGATCCTCCAAGTTAAGGGCTCTATCCTGTACTGGCTCATGCATGTGCAGCCTGTTGCGGCGTTGAGCATTGCTTGACATGTCAGCTGAATCCATATGCCTACTGTAGCTTGGGCTCCGGCTCGGGCGAGGGGTTGAATGGATCCTGTCTCGACTGTAAGAGTACGCATCCTGCTGCGCCAGAGCTGTTTGAAGAAGTTCTCTCACCCTTCGTGTTTCGATCGCCGCCGGAGAGTCGCCTTCCATCAGGAGAGCCGCCAAATGAGCCGACGCAGCAATGAGGTTTTTCAAGGGATTGGAGAAGTGACCCGGTGGTGTTGGCACATAATTAGGCGGAGCAGTATGTATGCGAGGTGGTTCCATGGTGCGCGACTGAACCGGTGCCCCGGGTGTCGTGATCCGATTTGCCTCCGGCGGGTTAGTTGTCCCGGCCCTGGGTGTATGAAAAAGGTTCCTAGGATGGAGCGTCAGAGGTAGACGTGACTGAGTTTTCTGATGCCGTATTCTCATGACCTCGTTCGACGCGTTCAGATACACCGAGAGCTGGAAGGTCTCTGCTTGAAGCTCTTGAGCATGAGCGTACAAAGCCGCCCACTCCGCTGCCATCCTGACCTCTTGTGCTGCTAAATTTTCTTTAGCTTGTATCATCTCTTCATGTATGCGTGCCACCTCTGCGTCATGCTAAGCTTTATCCGCTGGATCTACCATGGCAGCCAACAGGGTCGTCAGTTTATCCATGAGGTCCATTAGAATCTGAGCTGGGGGGGCACGGGGTCTCCTGACCCGGCTACAGCGGACCCGGTGGTTGTTGCCGCTGCTGCTCTGGAGTTCTGCCCGAGCTGTGTTCCTGCCATGAAGTCTCCGGCCCAATTCAGCGGCTCAAGGGGGTCCGGAATACTGCTTCCATCGGAACAGCCCCCGAGCATGCCATCCTGCAGCTGATACAAAGAATCTGTCTTGCCGTTGATGATGTGGCGTCAGAACAGACGGCCGTCTCACCGCCATCCACCGATTCTTCAGAGTATTCACCGCCGTGGATGCAACCTACGAAGGCATGTCTCACGACAGATTGAACACGGGTGGACCTCGCGCACTGAGCCGTTTCGACGAGGTTGGTGTGGACGTCCGGCGCAGGGCCCGACTCACCGATCGGGCCGATGAAGACGTGAATTCCGCCGAAGGGGACCCAGTACCCGTACTCAATCGAGCCGGCCTCGGGGCCCCAGCCTTCGTCGTCGATGTAGAGCTCGCCGCGACGACTCTTGGTCATCCGGTCCACAGCGTATCCCTTGAGCCCTTCGAAGTTGCCCTTCAAGAACTCAAATCCACCGTGCGCTGACCCCACGGTGGGCGCCAACTGTCGTGGAATTGTCATGGCATATGTCCTAGTAGAAGGACTTAGTTGTAGGGCCATTGCAACTAGGAACCTTAAAGGGGTTAATCGGGCCAAAGGACACGGGAGATTTTATACTAGTTTGGCCCCTTACGATGAAGGTAAAAGCCTACGTCTAGTTGTGTTGATATTGCTGGGTTTTAAATCACCAAGAGGCTATTTCGCCGGCTTGGTTATCGGTCTCTTGATTTTTGCCCTAAGCCGCCACCGGGTCGTCCCCTTATATACACGGGTTAACGCCTCGTGGCCTATAGAGTCCCTGCCGGCTCATAAATCGTGTCCGGCTCGGTGACTTCTCTTACATGCCTTTCCTTACAAGTCTTTCCTTACATACAATGGTTTACAATATTGAGCCTTAAGCCGCCTCTAGGCCTTTAGGCCTTCTATAAGATTTAATAAACTATCGCCTTGAGTGCTTACTGGGCTTCCTTTGTGACCCGCTATTGGGGCTGACCCAGCCCCTCCTGGGCAGGTCATAGCTGATAGTTATATCCCCAACAGAGGTGGTCCTCGTGTTCCTAGGTGGCTTCTTGGTCGAAATGATGTGACCACTTCACGTTCAAGAATTTGATAGACTTGTTGCGAGTCTTGCGCTCGATTTCTTCAAGAATGGCAGCGGGATGCTCATGATAAGACACTTCTTCTTGGAGATCAATCTCTTTGAAGTTGATGGTGCGCTCAGGCGTCTTGAAGCACTTGCGAAGCTGTGACACGTGAAACACGTCGTGCACATTTGCAAAGTTGGACGGGAGCTCAAGTTGATAGGCGAGATCGCCTCTTTTGCCAATGATCTTGAAAGGACCCACGTATCTAGGGGCAAGCTTCCCTTTAATACCGAAGCGACGAGTACCTTTCATTGGAGAGACGCGGAGGTAGACATGGTCTCTGCTCTCGAAAGCCAAGTCACGATGCTTGCTATCATAGTAACTCTTCTCACGCGATTGCGTGACTTTGAGATTTTCACGGATGATTTTACACATTTCTTTAGCTTATGTGATTAAGTCATTGCCAAGAAGTTGGCATTCACCAGTCTCTGACCAATTAAGAGGTGTACGGCACTTTCTTCCATAGAGAATCTCGAATGGGGCATTGCCCGAGCTTGCAGGGAAGCTATTGTTGTAGGAGAACTCGGCATATGGAAGACAACCTTCCCACTTCATACCGAAAGAAATGATACAATCCCTGAGCATATCTTCAAGAATTTGATTGACTCGCTCGACTTGTCCACTAGTTTGAGGATGGAAGGTTGTGCTGAAGCGAATGTTGGTGCCCATGGCCTTCTGGAAGGAGTCATAGAACTTAGAAGTAAAGATGCTTCCATGATCTGAAGATATCAACTGCGGAATACTGTGCAAAGAGACAATCTCGGAGGTGTATAGCTCTGCCAACTGAGCTACTGTGATAGATTCTTTGATAGGAAGAAAATGAGCCACTTCTATAAGCTTGTCGATGACAACAAAGATAGCATCATTTCCATGTTTGGACTTGGGAAATCCAGTCATGAAGTCCATCTCAATATGGTCAAACTTCCATTCTGGAATGGCAAGAGGTTGGAGGAGACCATCTAGCTATTGGTGTTCTTCTTTCACTCTTCTGCAGACATCACATTCATTCACGAATTGAGCAATTTCTTGCTTCATTCACGAATTCGCTTCATTCGCTTCATTCGAGTCTGCTTGAGGTCATGGTACATCTCCGTACTTCTGGGATGAATGGATAGAAGGGAATTGTGAGCCTCGTTCATGATGACTTTACGTAGATCACCCTTAGGAACCACAATTCGATCCTCAAAGAATAGAGTATCTTTGTCATCAAGGCGATAGCACTTGTACTTGGGTTGGCTCTTGGAAATCGCATTTTTCACCTTCTTCACCATGGCATCAAGAAGTTGTACCTCACGAATTTGATCTTCCAAAGTAGGAGAGACTTGGAGGTTCGCAAGAACGCCTTGAGGAACAACTTAGAGATTCAGTTTGCGGAAAGCTTCAGAAAGGTCCGGTTGGAAGGGCTTGGGAATTAAGCTGTTGCAGTAAGCCTTCCTTCTCAAAGCATCTGCAATGACATGGGCCTTGCATGGAGTATATTCAATACTCGGATTGTACTCTTGAATCATTTCGACCCAAGGAGTATGTCTGAGGTTTAGGTTGGGTTGAGTGAAGATGTACTTGAGGCTCTTATGATCTGTGAAGATGTCCACTTTCCTTCCCAATAAGAGATGTCTCCATGTTAAGAGAGCATGGACAACTGCCGCCAAATCGAGGTCATGAGTGGGGTAGTTGTTTCGTTGGCCTTCAACTTGCGAGAGGTATAAGCCACAACTTTCTTCTCTTGCAGGGAGGCATCACAGAAAACTTTGAATGGTTTGGATTCATCAGGAGGAGTCAGAACTGGAGCTGTGACTAACTTCTCTTTGAGGGTGTTGAAAGCGACGTCACACTCAGGCGTCCAGACATACTTGAGATGCTGCTGGAGGAGTTTGGAAAGAGTCTTTGCAATCTTAGAGAAATTCTCAATGAAACTTCTACAAGAGCTTGCAAGCTCAAGAAAGCTATGGAATTGCTTGACATACTGAGGCGGTTACCAATTCACAACTGCGGACACCTTCTCGGGATTAACAGCTATGCCCTTGGCGGAGATGATATGGCCAAGGTAGAGAACCTCGCCAAGCCAGAACTCACATTTTGAAAACTTCACATAGAATTGATGTTCTCTGAGTTTGTCGAGTACCAATCTCAAATGCTTGGCATGATCCTCCTTGTTCTTTGAAAGACCAAAATATCATCGAGATACACCAAGACGAAATCATTGGTGTAAGGGTTGAAGATGAAGTTCATCATGCGAGAGAATGTTGGAGGTGCATTGACAAGGCCAAAAGACATGACAGTATATTCATAAGAACCATGGCTTGTTCTGAATGCTGTCTTGGGGATATCTTGTTCACGAATGCGAATCTGATGATAGCCCATAGGGAGGTCAAGCTTGGAGAATACTTGAACACCTTTAAGTTGCTCGAAAAGCTCATTGATGTTGGGAAGTGGATACTTGTTCTTAATTGTCTTCTTGTTCAATGGACGGTAGTCGACACAAAGTCGGTCCATGCCATCCTTCTTCTTGACACAAAGAACACCACAACCCCATGGAGAAGAACTCGGTTGGATCAGACCCATACGCTCTTGTCCATCGAGTTGTTTCTTCAACTCAATCAACTCTTCGGGTCCAAGCTTGTAAGGACGTTTGCAAACAGGTTCCGTGCCAGGCTCAAGATCAATGATGAATTCAACTGGCCGACGAGGAGGCATTCCTGGAAGCTCTTCTGGAAAGACGTCTTAATATTCACAAACGACTGGACTCTAAGAGATGGCATTCAACCCGCCCTTCTCATTGAGAGAAAACAGTCGAATGGTATCGTCACGAGTGGCATAGATGATCACATCCTCAGATGAGTGTGTCAATTGAATCTACCTGGCAGCACAATCAAGCTGAGCCTTGTGCTTAGAAAGCCATTCCATGCCGAGAATTAGATCAATATCCGAGTCGCCAAGAACAATTGGAGAAGACAGAAACTTATAGTCACCCATCTTGATAACAGAATCCATAATGAATACTCGAGCGGTCATTTGTCAGGCCGGAGAAAGAATAGACAAAGTTCTCGGCAATACTTGAGTAACCAAATCATGCATAACCACAAAAGGTCTTGAAATGAAAGAATGCGATGCACCAGTATCAGAAAGGACTTTTCCAGGAATATCATTAATAAGAAGGTTACCCATGATGACTTCTGAAGAGTCCTTTGCCAGAGCTGCATTCATCATGTTAGCCTTTGCAAACTTGGAATTATGCTTGACCAATGCATTGCTGGCAGATCTCACAGGAGGAGGAGGCGGAAGGCGCCTTTGGTTGAAGAATTTGTTTGCATAGTGCCCTTTCTGCTGACACTTGTTGCAAGTAACCTCTGAGAGCGGTCAGTGATAAGGAGCACTTGACCTTGGAGCATGAGACTGTGCTTTGTTCTAATAGCCTGGGTTGGGTGGGTGGGAAGATCAATTGCCACCTTTACTATTCTATTGGTAAGGCTGACGGAACGGAGGAGGAGGAGGGAACCAGAAATTCGGTTGCTTAGCTGCCACTTGAGTTGAAGAAGATGGAGCTGCATCCATGACTCTCTTCTTAGAAGCATCACACTTGAGCTGAGCAGCTTCCTACTTTAGTGTCATGTTGTAGAATTCATCATACTGGGTCGGCTCAAAAAGCACGAGAGCTAATTGAAGATCTTCTCTGAGGCCACCTCTGAATTGATAAATCATGCTCTTCTCATCAGGGACGTCTTGTTTAGCGAAGCGAGCGAGTTTCTGAAACTGGATGTTGTATTGGTAAACAGACATGTTGCCTTGCTTGAGATTGCGGAACTCCTCATGCTTACTCTCAGCAACACTTTGTGGAATGTGGTGAGCTTTGAAGTCTCGGCGGAAATCATCCCAGGTAATCACACGACCTACTCTGGAATCTCTGTATTGTTGATACCACTCAGCAGCTTGGTCTTTGAGTTGGAACGAAGCAAACTTGACAAAGTCCTTAGGCCTGACATTGCTACACTCAAAATGTTTGCAGATATCCATGAGCCAGTCATCGGCGTCTGTGGCCTCGACACAGTTACTAAAGGACTTTGGCTAGTTTGCGAGGAACTGATTGAGGGTAGCAAACTAAGGTTGATTGTTGCCTTGGCCTTGATTTCCTTGGTTGCCTTGCCCTTGGTTGCGCTCTTGCAAGAGTTGCAAAAGCATCTGAGTGTTGGCGTTGGTGACTGCCATGACAGCTTGCCATGCCTCGGTAGGTGGAGGTGGTGGCGGAGGTTCCGGATTCTGATGCGTTGGAGGAGCCATCCTAAAGAGGTTGAAATCTGTTAGTATCTTGAAAGACATATATTCAAGCTGAATCAATGGATCGAAATTACAACATATAGCCTTAACATTCAAACAAGAAAGAACGAATGAATTCCAAAGTAAATCATCACACTTCCATAAGTTGAGAAACCACATAGATAAAGGTAGATGAATAAAACAACAAGATACGGATGTGAACAACTAAGTGGTAAGGATTACCCAATCACAAACCAAATATCTGCGGGAAGACATACTAGAGCTACATGAATTCCCACCTATAAAACTCCGAAAACTTTCTGGTTATGCAATCAGGTGTTGGGGATAGAGGGGAAGCATAATATCTCACCCAAAACTAGCAAATCCTACATCCGGCTGTATCAATCCATCAACACATAACCAAGAAACCTTCGGAAATCATTTACCTCAACCTTCGAAAAGCATCCGTTATACGAGTTAAGGGAATACTCCCGAACTCCCGCCCCAGTACTGGGTGGCGTCGAGGTTATCTCACCAACAACTGCATAAAGGAGATTTTCGATGTCGGCGAACTCAGGTATTCGAGAACTGCAAAGATAAAATTGTGACGAGAACCCGGGAAACTGCCACAACCCCTAAATGTCAGGAGGCACCAAGAACAATGTTCTCGTCACAAAACCATCGGAATGATTCCAAGATACCCGTGTGATCCTAAAAAAATCGTGAAATTTGAGGAGAGAAGAGTCAAAACTCTATGTCAGGAGGCCTCACCAGAGCGACGAAGGGACTGAGGAGTAAAAAGAATCCTACTCTCCGATATATATAATCCTATGACTCAAAACATTTTCTTCTAGACTCAACAACGTCAGCGATTCAATCAAGCAGGGGGCTCCTAACTCGGGGAAGGCTTTGATTACCAACTTGTAACACCCACGATGCGGATATATCTCCCACGTGTCGGGGCACGACTTAGAGGCATAACCGCATGGTAGGCATGTCACAAGAGGGGTAATCTTTACACATCCCATGTACTAAATAAGAAAGGGATAAAGAGTTGGCTTACAATCGCCACTTCAGACAATACATAAATATAGCATACATCATCCAGAATAGAATCAAGGTCCGACTACAGAACCAAAATAAAGAAAGACAACCCCAAATGCTAGATCCCCGATCGCCCCAACTGGGCTCCTCTACTGATCATCCGGAAAAGAAACATAGTAACGACCCAAATCCTCGTCGAACTCCTACTTGAGTTCGGTAGCGTCCCCTGCACTGGCATAATCGGCACCTACATCTATTTGGAAGTATCTGTGAGTCACGGGGACTCAGCAATCTCACACCCTCGCGATCAAAACTATTTAAGCTTATGGGTAGGAAAGGGGTAGTGAGGTGGAGCTGCAGCAAGCACTAGCATATATGGTGGCTAACTTACGCAAATGAGAGCGAGAAGAGAAGCAAAGCATGGTCGAGAAGCTAAAAGTGATCAAGAAGTGACCCTGAAGTTACTTACGTTCAAAAATAACACGAGACCGTGTTCTCTTCTCGGAATCCACCGAAAAGAGACCATCACGGCTACACACGCGGTTGATTCATTTTAATTAAGTTAAGTTTCAAGTTTTCTACAACCGGATATTAACAAATCCCATCTGCCCATAACCGCGGGCACGGCTTTCGAAAGTTCAAAACCCTACAAGGGTGTCCCAACTTAGCCCATCACATGCTCTCACAGCCAATGAAGGATATTCCTTGTCCTAGGAAGACCCAATCAGACTCGGAATCTCGGTTACAAGACATTTCGACAATGGTAAAACAAGACCAGCAAAGCCACCCGAATGTGCCGAAAAATCCCGATAGGAGCTACACATATCTCGTTCTCAGGGCACATCGGATAAGCAATCCGTACAACTAAAACCAACCCTCAAGTTTCCCCGAGGTGGCGCTGCAAGGGGCTCTAGTTTGGACCAACACTCAGAGGAGCATTGGCCTGGGGGTTTAAAATAAAGATGACCCTTGAGTCCGCGGAACCCAAGGGAAAAAGGCTTAGGTGGCAAATGGTAAAACCAAGGTTGGGCCTTGCTAGAGAAGTTTTATCCAAGGCTAACTGTCAAGGGGTTCCCATAACACCCAACCGCGTAAGGAACGCAAAATCAAGGAACATAACACTCGTATGACGGAAAACTAGGCCGGCATGAGTGGAACAAAACACCAGGCATAAGGCCGAGCCTTCCACCCTTTGCCAAGTATGTAGATGCATTAAAGTAAACAAGATATTAATAATGATATCCCAACAATAACCATGTTCCAACATGGATCAAACTTCAACTTCATCTGCAACTAGCAATGCTATAAGAAGGGCTGAGCAAAGCGGTAACAAAGCCAAACAACGGTTTGCTAGGAAAGGTGGGCTACAGGCTTGACATGGCAATATGGGAGGCATCATATAGCAGGTGGCAGGTATCACGGCATAGCAATAGAGCGAACAACTAGCAAGCAAAGATAGAAGTGATTTCGAGGGTATGGTCATCTTGCCTGCAAAGTTCTCAGAGTTGACGAAAGCATGATCCTCGTAAGCGTACTCGACGGGTTCCTTTATCATGTACTCGTCTCCCGGATCTACCCAAATCAAGAACACAAGCAAAGTAAACAACAATCAACCACGGTGCAATGCGGAAGCAACATGATGCAAAACATGGCATGATATGCGAGATGTGATATGCAATACATATGTGTGCTCCGGAAGGAAAAGATTGATGAAGGCATCAACTTGGAAAACCAATGGTGCCTCTGGAAAGATGAGATTATTTCGGTAGAATTCGATATAAAGATTACCGGAATCGGATGCACGGTTTGCAAATGGCAAGCAAAACAATAATGGCACAAATCTGCGATTAACAGCACAATGCCACATAGAAGGCAACAAGAAACTAAGCTACTGCACTCCAACATAACAACAAAGCACATGGCAGTGATCTAATCAAGATGCTTGACAAAAGATGAACACTGAGCTACGGCTAAATCACATCAGAGCAGGTTCAAACAAGCATGCCAAAAGTGCAAAAGATATCAGCTTCACAGACTTGGTGAAAGTACTAACATGCCAGAAATTAACATCAGGAAGCCAGGTTTAGAGCAAGCAAACAACATGCTACAGTATCATATCATAGCAAACAAAGGCATAGCATGAATCTACTCAAAGCATATAAAAAAAGTCCCTTACTGACCATGAGCCAAAAAGGCAAAGAAGATATGATGGCACCCATGTAAACATAGCAAGTTTCGTTAACAGACTCAAACTTAGCAGAAAACTGGGCATGGCATAAACAGAATTATGAAGGCATCTTTGCAACCTCGATTCATTCACCACAATGCATTGCATGACAAGATGAGCATACTATCAGCACGAAGACATGTTCATGAAGCTAACCATGGCAAGAACAAGTTTATAGCATGCATGGATCAACTACAACATCGATGGCAAAATTGATCAACATGTAAACCATCTGCCAGGAACATTTTATAGCAAAAGTAGAGCAAGATTAAGTCATGCTAGGGCACCCCATAATTGCCAACAGGGGCATGGATAGATAGAGCATAACCATATGTCCAAATAATCCTTACTGAAGCAACTCAAAACAAGCATGGATCCCACTGTAGCATCATGTTTACATGGCATAAAAATAACAGCAGGAAAAGGACTTTGTAAAATTCAAAGTCCCTGAAATCAGCAATATCACGAAGGCTACTTTGCATGCTTGTGCTAGTCACCACGAAGATCACAAAAAAAAACATGGCAAGCACGCGTGTAAAGATGGCATGTCATAGACCAAAACACATGTAGAGCTCATGTTCATTTGAAGCACACAACAAATGTGACAAAAAGACAAATCCTCATAATCTGCTAAGTAACAGGAGCAAACATTTTATAGCACTCTTCCATCAGTGATTTGGGCATCAAGATGGACTAAAACAAGCATGCCACGATGGAAAAAAATGAAGAGCACATCATGATGAACATTTTGATATATTACACGCACAAAACATAGCTGCACACATGAAGTTATGGCATGATGAACAGAGGCATAAAACGTAGCAAAGAGAAAGACTTGGTGAAAAAAACGAGGTCAACCTCAGATCTAGGGTTTGACCCAGGGCGCACGCGGATTGAGGTTCGCCGGACTTGCGCCAGAGAAGAGGAAGACAGTGGCCGGCGTGATCGGCGGAGGAGGGGCTGGCGGATCCGGCCGGAGCAGGGTGCCGGCGACGACGAGCTCACACGGGGCGGCACTCGGGCGAAGCAGCGGCAGGCGCGTGGCGGCAGAGCAACGAGGGCGGAGCGGCGGCCGGCGAGAAGATCCGGCGAAGGCGGCAGAGGGCGCGGCGAGGCGGCAGAGCAGGCAGCACGGGCGGCGGAGACTTGGGCATGCGGGCGGCGGAGGGCGCTGGGGAAGCGGGGCGGCGGCGCGCGGGCTCGGGGGCCCGACCCGGGCTCGGGCGGGCCGGCGGCGGCGAGCAGGGGCACTGCCACGTGGCGGCCTCCAATTGGTGCGCTTGGGAAATGCGGTAATCAACTACAGAGCTATGTTCACTATCTTCATCTAGCCTTGTAGTTTGTTGAGAATCATGTGGGGAGGCTGATGCTGCAATCTTTAAATGAGGATCTTTACTCACAGTAGTCCACCGGCCTGACTGCCTCTTTATAAGTGATTGATGAGGGATACACAAGAACATCAGTTTGATGTAAGAACATGGTTAATAGACAGAAGTACTAGTACGTACCAAAAACAAGAAGGCATGTCATATTCAAAGGTATAATGTGTAAGCTAAGCAGAAGCAATTTAACCAAATTGGAAGCAATACAAGCTAGACATCCGGCTCGAGTGGTGAGCATGGTTATATAGGACCTGAGAGCCTGGTGGGAGGTGGGCTGCTTCGCCACTATCGTGTCTTTTTAGTTAGCTTCCAGGTGATGCCTATCTGTGTTGGGCTTGTCACTGGGTCGGCCAGTGCCCTGACTAGCTATTTGTCTTCTGGTGCTCCCGGGATGGTGGTTCATGTAAAAAATATATTTCCTTATCTTAATAAAGACTAACTTCGGACTTTGGAATACAATCTAGAAACCATATGCAACCTGCAACCACATATGACACCGCGAAGTTAAAGCAGGCACTTGGGATGGTGGTTCATTGCGAGCGAGAACACGTGTCTTGCCTGCCCACGAAGCAAGCAGGAGCGACTTCTCTCTTTTCTTTTCTGCTTCTGTCAAGGCAGAGTCTGAAATACCCTTGCATAAAAACACAATAGTGAGAGTATGGGTGAAGTGTGTGCAGAACTAGTGCACTGTAAAAGTAGCAGATAGCAGGTGGCTGAAAAATAAATGACATGAGACATATGATAGCTCTACAACATTGCATGGCAAACAAAATTAGATTCTACTCCGTATGATTTTTTAATATATGAGCACAGGGGATGGCTGGGAAATGCAGGTACTCCTCCAGCACACCACCACATGTGGTCCTATCAAAATAACAGTCGACTGAAAATAAATAGGTCAGTCAATTTTTTTGTGAACCATCCAATCTATAAGGAATGGGTAGATGGCCTTCGTCTACCTCCCGTCAGTCACTGTTGACGATCTTTCTCGAACCGCCAGCAACCACCGGCCCAGACCCCTGCCTCTGCCATCCTGCCCTCCCCTCGAACTCACACCACCGCCATGCTAGGCAGCGCCCCTGGCCATGCCTTTAATCCTGGCCGACCTCCAGATCGGGCGCCAGCAGCTCTAGGCCCCACATGCCCTTAAGATAAACACTGAGGCGCTGCTTCCCAGGTGTAATAGGCGACTAGCACATGTCACGCTGGGGAATGCTTCCTTTAATTGGGAATCAACTCACCAGGAATTGAAATCCAGGGCACGATGGACCTCTAGCTAAGGTGAAATAGTATATGAGGAGAAACCTTGTGCATCGTGAGTTACTAGGAACATCTAGTATCAAGAAGAAGCGGTCAACTAGTGTCTTCTGTGGGATGAATACCGTGCAAGCAGACACGTAATATTTTCCCAAATAAGGGAAGATGAGTACCATTTCCGGTTGCTAGTGCTTCGTCCTCCAGAAGTCGCGTCGATTTTCTTGTTTTTACCTTGGGAACCGATGTTTTGGAGGAGGGTGGAGCCTTGGACGAACCCATGGCCAAATTGTTGACTGTGTTGCGGTGGCCTTCTGTCGGCGGAGGGGAAGCAGATCTGAGGCGGCGAAGGATGGCATAGCAGGAACAGCTCCGATGCAGTGGACGGTGGCGAAGTTGGAGCGGCAGCGGTGAGGGGCAGAACGTCTAGGTTGAACTAGCTCGGGTACGGATAGCTCGGCCTCGGCTTCAACTACTAGGCATGAAGGGCGTTGCAGTTTAGGTTGCGGTGGACGACGACGTCGGGGTATCGACTCCGGCGTAATGGAGGAGGGCGGCGGTTGACGGGTGGGATGGGGTGGCGGAAGGAGGACGCCGGGGTATCGCGGCTGGTGGAGAGGTAGTTTTGGCGCCCATGGAGTACCAATGGGCAATCGGACGGGGGGCGGGGGAGCTAAGGGAGAACCATGTTTCCGTCTGGGACGCGCTTGTTTTTGGCTTTTTTGAACAGATGGACGCACTTGTTTGAAATTTGGGGAAAGTATAAACTTTCTCACCCTTTTAAATTTCGGACTTACTGCGCGTCGGGGGTCGGATGCTAATCTCAGGAGTCCCAAATAGTGGGTGGGAGCGATTTCGGCCACGCGCATGTGTGCTTAGGCGGCCATTGTGTATGAATGTTTTTCGGGGGCGGTTGTGTGGCGTCTAGATGAAGCTACAAACTGCCCCGGTTTACACCTTTGGACATCGGGCCAGTATGTTTCACAGGTCAGAGTTAGAAAAGTAATTTCCTTCTACTACGAAACATTGGTCTCACGCGGTTTCGAGTGAGTAGAGGCTCTTTTGGCACTCCGTTTGAAATTTTGAAAGAGAAGCATTCACATTTGGAGTACTATTCAACTTTGAGGATTGACCTAAATAGACAACATTAAATTTGACCTTGTATGTTTGAAAACCTCATTAAATTATCCGCATATTTTTGAAATTTTGACACTTGAAAATCCTATAACTACGATTATTTTGGAATGGAGGACCTAAATTTGAATCTATTTTGTACACGACTATATATGCTATTATGTACAAAAGCAGAGTAAAGATTGGTGCCCCCATAATTTAGGTATGATTTACAAATGCCATGATATCGAATTCAAATAATTGAATGGACTTCATGTTGAATTCGATTTTTTTTAAACCACCTTAAGTTTAATTCAAATGTGTGCTAGTTCATAGCTAGCTATTTATAATGTTCATTGTGTAACTTTTGTATGTATAATGTGCTTGACACACACAACATGAACTATACTCACGTTTATATTCGATTTCTAAAGCGATGCATTGTCTGGAGCTCAAAATACTAACTATGTGGATCAATTATGTCGAATAATAACATAGACGTGCTCAAATTCGATAGAATCTAGATGTCTGCTGGATCAATGACCATTCCTTATGCGAATTGCCAATATCATGATCCCATCCTAATATTTGGATACAATTTATATTTGTAATCATTGTGTACATCGGTCTTTTACGTGTAGTTTCACTCTCCATCGGTTGTCTCTCACACATGCTCACACACTCTCTCCCGAGGTGTCTTTCTCGTAGAAATGGTCCCGATATAACCCTCACTCCCTCTCGTAACCATTTACGACTGTTTTCACTAACCTTTATCACAAGCACTCTTCCTCTCACAAGCATACACATGCACAATCCCCATCGACCCTTTCTATATACATAGGCATGCCTACGTGTCTCCCATATGCACATTATCTTTAGGCATGTCTCTCATGTATTGTCTCACACCTCTCTTCCTAATAGACGAGTATGATTCTAGCAGAGCACTTGGTAGGATGCCCCTTAAAGTTAGGTTGGATGAATAGTAATATCAGAGATAAGGGGTTACCTTACTCCGAGGACCTAGGGTTACAAATCCTAGCCGGCTTTGTCAGTGCACACAGAGTCCTTCATGATTCTGCTATCTTTGTCTTGTTCTACTAGTTATCCATGGGTCTCCCTAAATGCGTCATGGGCCGACCAATGTGGTGCAATACGGAACCAAACCAAGGGCCTCACCTCGGCCCACCGGACCTCACGCGGTGACACAACCTCTGCCCCCAGGTCTCGTTATCTTCTCAGACCCAAACATACCAACACACACCACACAAAAAAATCTCCCCGTGCATCTATCGCCTCCCCCTTGCATATACACACTCAAGGGCATCTCTCACAGTGACATCATATTCGTCTCTCTCTCTAGACCTCTCTCATTTCTCATGCTATCTCTCCCACGTCCCACCCTCCACCCACCGGCCCCTCTATCCATGCCTCTCTCGAATACGTAATACACACATACCTCTCTAGGCCCTGCCAAATACATCAACTACACATTCACACATGTTACATCATGTACCCCATTGATCTAAAAATCCCTCTCTTCACGTTTATTTCGCATACAACATTCCTTTTGAATAAAGTGTGGCTAAACAATTATTTTAGAATTTCTACATATATAAAACATTACAAAATTATATGGAGGAGTATAAATGTTAATTTGCATTGCATGGTGCCCACAATGATATTTATTCCACACTGTGAATTTTTATATTTTTTATACTATATATAAAATTAGTCATAATAAACAAAAATGAAGAGCATCTCTCTCTCCATCGCATACACCCCCTCTACGCCCCTCTCACATACGCATGATACGTACATTGGACTTCAGAATCCACTCATTACGGTCACCATTTACGTTTTGTGGTTATTATACAGTCACGGGCTCACTATACAGCTCTATATTTGCTCAAGACATGATTAGTTGATCAGTTAAATGCTCCACATGGCACCTCTAGTGTTGCATCACATTATCTCACTATCATTGGGCCTACCTGTCGGCGTGTATCTACTCTACACTCTTATAAAAAATAGAGTTGGTGATGATGGTGTGCCTGCCATCCTGCAATATAGGTCGTCCGATTTATATTTGACGAATAGGAAGGAAACTATGGCAATTTTGCAAAAAGGTACCCACACACGTCTCCACATTTGGAAATAAGGACTTCCCTCGTTCATCCTTTTCTCTCACAAGACAAACTAGTCATACAAATGCATCTTGATGTTAGGTGCAACGCATGGGCATCTTGCTAGTAAGAATGAAAACAAATGACAAAAAAATATTGGACGGTGGTTCGAAGTCATGACCGCGGGCACAACGGACAAGGTGGCCTTGTATTGGTATGCTGAGCCATCTTTTTTAACACATAGGAGTTGGTGTGGTGATTATACACACACGCATGCACACAAACTACATGCACCCAACACTCACACAAACACATGCAGTCACGCACGCACGCAACACTTACACGTACACATGCAGCCACGCACGCATGCAAAACTCACACTCACACACACACACACACACGCATGCATGCACACACCACACGACCAACACACACTCTCATGCTCAAGTGCTCAACCTACACATGCATGCGCACACATCAGAGTCTTGTCGCGCCTGCGTAAATTTCTGTTTATCTGGCCTTTTTCCTATACGAACTAGTAGGTGGGACCCACATGGAACGTGGTCAATTTAACTAGTCAACATGGTGCCACACAGAATATTTGGCCAGTCAACAGAGTGCAATCCGATGCTGAACGGTGAGCAAGTGACCGTATAATCACCGTAGAACGTATATAGTGACCGTAATGAGCGTATTCTGAAGTCCGGTGACCGTATTACAATTTTCTCTTTGTAGACCCACCAAAACTAAATCTCTACACGTTCTCGCATGTTACATCCAACAACTATGCAATACAGCACTACTACTACACTCTAACACAATAAATCATATGTGTTTTTAGTTTTACTTGATATCATATTGTTACTTAATTATTCCGTTTGCATACATTAAAATGGACTTTGAAATGTATGGCTAGTATCATCTACCGTGCAGGAAAAATCCCGCGCTTTCCTATTTAATCGGGTTTGTATCGATGGATCGTGCGAAACAGCAAAACTATAGTACTATAGTACTACAGAACAAGTAATAGTTCAGTAGGTCGTCGTGTCGTGTACTCCTCCGTCGTATGAGTGGAGCGCTCACTTTCATAAATGTTCTAGTCCCTTTCGCCGACATGTGGGACATCAAGCTACAGGGGCCACGTGCCATACTAAAAGACAGTGCAGAGCAGCAGGGGTGAAGCACCCCAGTCATGGCGTCGGCGTAGTAATGAGCAATGAGGCATCAAATCACAAAGTTGCACCTTTCCCGCAGTTAAGCTGGAGGGACAAAGTAATCATGCTAAAAAAAGTTGGATGGACGAAGCAACCATCATTTCATTCGTTGCTAAATTCGCTTCTCCCTCATCGTCTTCAAGTTAACCACGTGTTGCTTCTATCGTTGTTCTGCGTCATGTGGTACGCGGATCGGCTTGGTAAAGCACTGACACATGGGACCGCATGTTAGCAAACCACCAGGCCAACATCCTCTAAAAATAAGAAAGATTCCCCGCCATCCGCCTGGCAAAGTCACCTCCTTTTTACTAATCTTGATTCTATAATTTTTTAGATCAATATAATTGAGATTCGTATAGATAGCACATAGGAGAAAAATCAAGTGGTACGGTTAAGGGCATCCACAATGTGTAGCCAAATGTGAAACTAGCTTTTGGCATTGATGGGAAGCATTGTGGACCGTGCTGCCAAAGCCAAAAAGATGGAACCGAGGCTCCATGATTCATTGATTGAAGGAATAGAAAAATGCAACACCTCTCCTCTTTCTCCTATGCTTGGACGCATGTACAGTATAGAGCACAGAGTCTACTCCCCTATCCCTTCTATCACAAATCACAAAGTAGTGAGTGCTACCTCTTGAGCATTGTGTTGGTTTTCCCTTGAAGAGGAAAGGGTGATGCAGTAAATCAGCGTAAGTATTTCCCTCAGTTTTTGAGAACCAAGGTATCAATCCAGTAGGAGACCACGCGCGAGTCACCTCGTACCTAAACAAACAAATAAGAACCTCGCAACCAATGCGATAAAGGGGTTGTCAATCCCTTCACAGCCACTTGCAAGAGTGAGATCCGATAGAGATGATAATAATAAGATAAATATTTTTGGTATTTTTATGATATAGATTGAAAGAAAAGATTGCAAAATAAAATATGTTAGAAACTTGTATGATGGTGAATAGACCCGGGGGCCATAGTTTTCACTAGTGCCTTCTCTCAAGATAGCATAAGTATTACGATGGGTGAAAAAATTACTGTGGAGCAATTGATAGAAAAGAGAATAATTATGAGAACATCTAGGCATGATCATGTATATAGGCATCACGTCCGTGACAAGTAGACCAAAACAATTCTGCATCTACTACTATTACTCCACACATCGACCGCTATCCAGCATGCATCTAGAGTATTAAGTTCATAAGAACAGAGTAACGCTTTAAGCAAGATGACATGATGTAGAGGGATAAACTCATGCAATATGATATAAACCCCATCTTTTTATCCTCGATGGCAACAATACAATACGTGTCATTTCCTTTTCTGTCACTGGGATCGAGCACCGAAAGATTGAACCCAAAGCTAAGCACTTCTCCCATTGCAAAAAGATCAATCTAGTAGGCCAAACCAAACTGATAATTCAAAGAGACTTGCAAAGATAAACCAATCATACATAAAAGAATTCAGAGAAGATTCAAATATTGTTCATAGATAAAGTTGATCATAAACCCACAATTCATCGGATCTCGACAAACACACCGCAAAAGAAGATTACATCGAGTAGATCTCCAAGAGAATCAAGGAGAACTTTGTATTGAGATCCAAAGAGAGAGAAGAAGCCATCTAGCTACTAGCTATGGAGCCGAAGGTCTGAAGTAAACTACTCATAGATCATCGGATCGGCCATGGAGTCGATGTAGAGGCCCTCCGTCATCAATGCCCCCTCCAGCGAAGCTCTGGAAAAGGCCCCAAGATGGGATCTCTTGCGTATAGAAGGTTGCGGCGGTGGAAATAGGGTTTCATGGTGCTCCTGGATGTTCTCGGGGTATATGGATATATATAGGAGGAAGAAGTAGGTCGGTGGAGCAACAAGGGGGCCACAAGGGTGAAGGGCCCACGAGGGGGTTGGTGAATCATAGTCTCCACCATCCTTTCCTCACACTTCTTTTTACTTACAACTCAAGAATTACAACTCAATACTTAGAACAAAATATGACTCTATGTGAATGCCTCCAGCGGTGTACCTAGGGGCAAGCTTCCCTTTAATACCGAAGCGACGAGTACCTTTCATTGGAGAGATGCGGAGGTAGACATGGTCTCCGATCTCAAAAGCCAAGTCACGATACTTGCTATCATAATAACTATTCTGGTGCGATTGCGCGGCTTTGAGATTTTCACGGATGACTTTACACATTTCTTCAGCTTCTATGATTAAGTCATTGCCAAGAAGTTGGCATTCACCAGTATCTTACCAATTAAGTGGTGTACGACACTTTCTGCTAGAGAGAATCTCGAATGGGGCCTTGCTCGAGCTTGCTTGGAAGCTGTTGTTGTAGGAGAACTCGGCATATGGAAGACAATCTTCCCACTTCATACCGAAATAAATGACACAAGCCCTTAGCATATCTTCAAGGATTTGATTGACTCGCTCGACTTGTCCACTAGTTTGAGGATGGAAGGCTATGCTGAAGCAAATGTTGGTGCCCATGGCCTTCTGGAAGGAGTCCCAAAACTTAGAAGTAAAGATGCTTCCACGATCCGAAGATATCAACTACAGAATGTTGTGCAAAGAGACAATCCTGGAGGTGTATAGCTCTGCCAACTGAGCTGCTGTGATAGATTCTTTGATATGAAGAAAATGAGCCACTTATGTAAGCTTGTCGATGACAACAAAGATAGCATCATTTCCACGTTTGGACTTGGGAAATCCAGTCACGAAATCCATCTCAATATGGTCAAACTTCCATTCTGGACTGCAAGAGGTTGGAGGAGACCATCTGGCTGTTGTTGTTCTGCTTTCACTCTTCTGCTGACATCACATTCATTCACGAGTTGAGCAATTTCTCGCTTCATTCGAGTCCACCAATACGACTGGTTGAGGTCATGGTACATCTTCGTACCTCCAGGATGAATGGATAGAAGGGACTTGTGAGCCTCGTTCATGATGACTTTACGTAGATCACTCTTAGGAACCACAATTCGATCCTTGAAGAATAGAGTATCTTTGTCATCAAGGCAATAGCACTTGTACTTGGGTTGGCTCTTGGCAATCCCATTTTTCACCTTCTTCACCATGGCATCAAGAAGTTGTGCCTCACGAATTTGATCTTCCAAAGTAGGAGAGACTTGGAGGTTGGCAAGAAAGCCTTGAGGAACAACTTGGAGATTCAGTTTGCGGAAAGCTTCACAAAGGTCCGGTTGGAAGGGCTTGAGAATTAAGCTGTTGTAGTAAGCCTTCCTTCTCAAAGCATCTGCAATGACATTGGCCTTGCCTGGAGTATATTCAATACTCGGATTGTACTATTGAATCATTTCGACCCAACGAGTCTGTCTGAGGTTTAGGTTGGGTTGAGTGAAGATGTACTTGAGGCTCTTATGATCAGTGAAGATGTCCACTTTCCTTCGCAACAAGTGATGTCTCCATGTTAATAGAGCATGGACAACTGCCGCCAAATCGTGGTCATGAGTGGGGTAGTTCTTTTCATTGGGCTTCAACTCGCGAGAGGTATAAGCCACAACTTTCTTCTCATGCATTAACACAACACCGAGACCTTGTAGGGAGGCATCATAGAAAACTTCGAATGGTTTGGATTCATCAGGAGGAGTCAAAACTAGAGCTGTGACTAACTTCTCTTTGAGGGTGTTGAAAGCGACGTCACAGTCAGGCGTCCAGACATACTTGACATGCTTCTAGAGGAGGTTGGAAAGAGGCTATGCAATCTTAGAGAAATTCTCAATGAATCTTCGACAATAGCTTGCAAGCCCAAGAAAGCTGTGGAGTTGCTTGACATTCTGAGGCGGTTCCCAATTCACAATTGCAGACACCTTCTCAGGTTTAATAGTTATGCCCTTGGCGGAGATGATATGGCCAAGGTAGAGAACCTCGTCAAGCCAGAACTCACATTTTGAAAACTTCGCATAAAATTGATGTTCTCTGACGTTGTCGAGTACCAATCTCAAATGCTTGGCATGATCCTCCTTGTTCTTTGAAAAGACCAAAATATCATCGAGATACACCAAGACGAAATCATTTGTGTAAGGGTTGAAGACGAAGTTCATCATGCGAGAGAATGTTGGAGGAGCATTGACAAGGCTGAAAGACCTGAAAGTATATTCATAAGAACCATAGCTTGTTCACGAATGCGAATCTGATGATAGCCCATACGGAGGTCAAGCTTGGAGAAGACTTGAGCACCTTTAAGTCGCTCGAAAAGCTAGTCGACACAAAGTCGGTCTGTGCCATCGTTCTTCTTGACACAAAGAACACCACAACCCCATGGAGTAGAACTCGGTCGGATCAGACCCATACACTCTTATTCATCGAGTTGTTTCTTAAACTCCATCAACTTTTCTGGTCCAAGCTTGTAAGGACGTTTGCAAACAGGTTCCGTGCCAGGCTCAAGATCGATGACGAATTCAACTCGCCGGTGAGGAGGCATTTCCTGGAAGCTCTTCTGGAAAGACGTCTTGATATTCACAAATGACTGGAATCTGAGAGATGGCATTCAACTCGCCCTTCTCATTGAGAGAAAACAGTCGAGTGGTATCGTCACGAGTGGCATAGATGATCACATCCTCAGAAGAGTGTGTCAATTGAATCTGCCTGGCAGCACAGTCCAAGCTAAGCCTTGTGCTTAGAAAGCCATTCCATGCCGAGAATTAGATAAATATCCGCGTAGCCAAGAACAATTGGAGAAGATAGAAACTTATAGTCACCCATCTTGATAACGGAATCCCAAACGAATGCTCAAGGGGTCATTTGTCGGGCCGGAGAAACAGTAGACAAAGGTCACGGCAATACTTGAGTAACCAAATCATGCATAGCCACAAAAGGTCTTGAAATGAAAGAATGCGATGCACCAGTATCAAAAAGGACTTTTGAAGGAATAACATTAACAGGAAGGTTACCCATGATCACTTCTGAAGAGTCCTCTGGATGAGCTGCGTTCATCATGTTAACCTTTGCAAACTTGGAATTATGCTTGACCACTGCATTGCTGGCAGATCTCACAGGAGGAGGAGGCGGAAGGCGCCTTTGGTTGAAGCATTTGTTTGCATAGTGCCCTTTCTGCTGACACTTGTTGCAAGTAACCTCAAAGAGCGGCCGGTGATAAGGAGCACTTGATCTTGGAGCATGAGACTGCACTTTGTTCTGATAGCCTGGGCTGGGTGGGTGGGAAGATCCATTGCCACCTTTACTCTTCTGCTGATAAGGCTGGCGGAACGGAGGAGGAGGAGGCAACTAGAACTTCTGTTGCTTAGCTGCCACTTGAGTTGAAGAAGAAGATGGAGCTACATCCATAACTCTCTTCTTTGAAGCATCACACTTGAGTTGAGCAGCTTCTTGCTTTAGTGCCATGTTGTAGAATTCATCATACTTGGTCGGCTCAAATTGCAGATCTTCTCTGAGGCCACCTATGAATTGATAAACCATGCTCTTCTCATCAGGGACGTCTTGTTTAGCGAAGCGAGCGAGTTTCTGAAACTGGATGTTGTATTGGTAAAGAGAGATGCTGCCTTCCTTGAGATTGCGGAACTCCTCGTGCTTACTCTCAGAAACATTTTGTGAAATGTGGTGAGCTTTGAAGTCTCGATGGAAATCATCCCAGGTAATCACACGACCTACTCTGGAATCTCTGTATTGTTGATACCACTCAGCAGCTTGGTCTTTGAGTTGTAACGAAGCAAACTTGACAAAGTCCTCAGGCCTGACATTGCTACACTCAAAATGTTTGTAGATATCCACGAGCTAGTCATCGGCGTCTGTGGCCTCGACATAGTTACTGAAGGACTTCGGCTGGTTTGCGAGGAACTGATTGAGGGTAGAAAACTGAGGTTGATTATTGCCTTGGCCTTGATTTCCTTGGTTGCCTTGCCCTTGGTTGCACTCTTGCAAGAGTTGCAAAAGCATGTGAGTGTTGGCGTTGGTGGCTGCCATGACAGCTTGACATGCCTCCGAAGGTGGAGGTGGTGGCGGAGGTTCCGGATTCTGACGTGTTGGAGGAGGCATCCTGAAGAGGTTGACATCCATTAGCATCTTGAAAAACATATATTCAAGATGAATCAATGGTTCGAAATTCCAACATATAGCCTTAACGTTCGAACAAGAATGAACGAATGAATTATGTCGTTGGTTGGGTGTGACATATGCCAATGGATGGCTTATCATGGTGGGAGCGAGTAGAACGTCGCCGGTGCCCGGAAGCGGGATGAGGCGTAGTCACGAACGCCAGGGTACTTTACCCAGGTTCGGGGATCTCCTAGGAGATAACACCCCTAGTCCTGCTCTCCGGGGTCTCCGCATGATCACTAGGGCAAAGTGAGTACAAGGGCGCTCCTCGAGCTGTATGCTGGAGGTAGGAGAAGGCAGGGCTAGCTCTCTCCTCCGTCTATGATCTGGTCTAGTTCTAATGGGTGGAACCCTTTGCTTGGGTGCCTTGGGGGGTTTATATAGGCCTACCCCCCAGGGGTACAATGGTAAACTAACTGGGCGGAGGGCCCAGCCATCAGTCTCTTCGCCTGCCGGCCTTTCTGCCGACTACTGGGGCCCGCCGACTGGTCCGGTACGGAGCCGACGGGCCATACCCGCCGCTTGCGGGTCTTGCCGGTTGCTGATTACTGTAGCCGTGCTTCTAATGACACAGGCTTGGTCATGGGGTCGTGGCTACAGCCCCGCCGCCTGGCGGGTGATCACTGTAGCCACTCCCTGTCTTGTCTGGTTAATGGCACGCGAGACCCGTGGAAGGGGCAGGCGTACTCCCAGGGGTCGGCTTCCAGGACTCGGTCGCATGCAGGCAGTCGGCTGTTCCTTCAGCCGGTCTCCGGTGTCTTGAGGGGCGCAGTCAGACCCGATGTCTTGAAAGGTTCGGGGCCTCGGGTTAGCCTACCCGTGGCCCATTATTCTGACTGTCGTGGTATTCTCACGGGGGGTGCAAGACGACATATGCCACAAGGTGGCTTCGTGTGAGGGCAAGACTGCTGCTGGAATATCCAGGGACGGGTATGCGAGTATCACGCGCTAGTTTACCTAGGTCCGGGGTTCTCCGGAGAGATAACACCCCTACTCCTGCATGTCTGAGTATATGTGGTATATCTGGTACAGAGTGCTCCTGGAGTTGTATCTGAGGTCAGTGCCATATGCATTTGGCCTCGTATATGCATGTGGCATGGTGGCCGTTGCTCTTGGCCGAATGGGTGTGCTTGGGCATGCTTACCCGTAGGAGTGGATGGATGGATTGCTAGCTAGCTCTCTTGCTAGCTAGCTAGCTTGTGTGTGTGCGCGAGTGTGTGAGTCCCCCCCCCCTGATGGACGGATGTGCGCCTATATATATATAGGAGTTGGCATGGGTGGTAGTGGCTTGGGTTGTAAGCTACCTTGGGTAGCTTGCAAAAAAGCTATGTAGGCATGGCTAGTGGCATGGTGCATGTCATGCTTGTCCCCTGGGGTACTTTATAAATCAGTACCCAGGGGACACAGTACACTGTATATGACGTCGCGGTATGGTCGTCCCGTCGGTGTCTCGTCAGGCTGTAGTTGACTTCGGGCAGTCGGCCTGGCGGAGGAGTCGGCAGCCAGCAGTTGGCCTGGTGGACGAGTCGGCAGCCAACAGTCGGCCTGGTGGAGCAATCGGCAGCCACCAATCGGACGGGTGGAGCAGTCAGCAGCCAGCAGTCGGCCTGGTGGAGTAGTTGGCAGCCAGCAGTCAGCCTGGTGGAGCAGTTGGTAGCCAGCAGTCGGCCTGGGGGAGCAGTCTGCCTGGGGGAGCAGTCGGCCTGGTGGAGCAGTCAGCAGCCAGTAGTCAGCCGCCGGCCAGGTAGTTGGACTGAGGGGCTTTGCTAGCCCCGATGTCTTGAATTCTTGTCTTGCCGTCTTCGGGGTATCCATGTCCAATTACTCCGATAGTAGCCCCCAAGCCTCCGGGCAACTTGGCAAAGTTGGGCGGATGTTTTTTGGCGAGTGTTCATGGAAATGATCATGAAAAAGACAAAGTTAGTTCACGCAGATATATCAAATGTTTGCTTTTAGCATTGTAAGTTTTATGTGGAGGGTGCTGACTCGGTTTCGTTCGAGCCCCCTTCAATCTTTTTCATGTTCCTTCCATCTTTTGGCTTTTGCTCTCGCTCGCCGGACAGCAGCTCTGCGGTCTGTGGCTGAGAGTGGGCCGCAAAGTGGAGTGTACAGTACTCAGACTCTGGGAGTGGATTTAACCGAGAAAATACTTATAAAGGAAAGGTCGGGTCGCCCGAAGCGTTTTTCTTCCCGGACGTTTTTCGAGTGGGTGGCCTCCAACGTTCACTCTTGCTAGTCGGACAGCCGCTCTGCGATCTGTGACTAAGAGTGGGCCTTTGGTACCGCGCACGGTACTAAGCCGTCTGCGGGGACTAACGTCTCAGGCCAAGCGGCCAGCCCCCGAGCCAACTCTTGCTGGCGCTGGGGCGAACAATGATGCAACTATACTAAAATGCAGACACAGCCCCCGAGCATCGCTCGGGGTTATCCGTGATTGCGTGGTGCAAAAAATATGCGGGTGAGGAGCTCACATTCGTTTTCGTGTTGCCGAGGCGGAGTTTGCCGAAGACAGCCGGCACGGCTCGGCACTCACGGAGCGCGCCGGTGCTCCCTTTGTGTGTAGCATTCGAGCCTTCGGGTGCTCGAAGGGGGTCAGGCTCGACCGGCCAGGCGGTGATCCATCTTGCAGCGCCTATCTTCTTCCTTTTCTCTTCTGCCGGCTACTCGGAGCTGGACAAAACTCTTTTCTTATTTGCAATCTTCCGTGGGGGCGCGCCAGCGCACCCATTGGGTGTAGCCCCTGATATTCGGGCCGACTGCTGAGTAGTCGGGCCGGATCTCCCGGTGACTATTCCGTCTTCTTCTTTGCGGGGGCGCGTTAGCGCACCCGCTGGGTGTAGCCCCCGAGATCTGGGCCGACTGCTAAGCAGTCGGGCTGGATCTCCCGGCAACTACTTTGTTTTCTTCTTCGCAGGGGCGCGTCAGTGCACCCGCTGGGTGTAGCCCCCGAGATCTGGGCCGACTGCTGAGCTGTCGGGCCGGATCTCCCGGCAACTACATTTTCTTCTTCGCGAGGGCGCGTGAGTGCACCCGCTGCGTGTAACCCCCGAGATCTAGGCTGACTGCTGAGCTGTCGGGCCGGATCTCCAGGCAACTACTTTGTTTTCTTCTTCGTGGGGGCGCGTCAGCGCACCCGCTGGGTGTAGCCCCCGAGATCTGGGCTGACTGCTGAGCTGTCGGGCCGGATCTCCCGGCAACTACTTTTTCTTATTTGCAGCAGTTTACTCCGATTTCTCATCAGCCGGCCACCTCTCTCTTTTTTTTGTCAGTCGGCAGGGCACCGGGCCTGATTTTTCTCTTTAGCCAGCGTGGGCAGCCAGCCTCCACGGTGCCGCTTGGGCAGTCGGCCTTGGATTCTTCTTTATTTTCTAGCAGTTGACTATTGACTTTTCTTTCTTCTTCTTCTGGCCGAGCAGCCGGCTTGGGCAATCGGCCCTCTCTCATACGAGCAGCCGGCCACCGAAGGATCCGGCGCGGCAGGGCCGAGGCGCGCGGACCCGGCTGGCGGGATGGAGGGGCCGAGCGGCGGCAGTCAGCAGGCGGAGCCACGTTCTAGGGAGCCGTTCGGGGGCGAGGAGCCAGCCACGCGGGCAGGCGGCGAGGCGGCCGAGCGGAGACGGCGCGAGCCGACCGCCCGCTGGAGCACCAAGCCGGCCGGCAGGCGCGGCCGTGGAGGAGACAGGAGCGCGGCCGGGCGTGGGAAGCCGGCGCGGAGGGCGGGCGGCGCCGGCCTGTGCGCGAGCTGGCCAGCGCAGGGCGGCGACCTCACAGGCGCGCAGGGGCCCAGAGCCAGCGAGGCGGATGCTGGGGAGGCCAGAGCCGACTGCCACGTGGGCAGAGCCGTGCGGAGCCGGGTGCTAGAGAGGCCGGAGCCGTTTGCGCGAGGGCGGAGTGCCGCGCGAAGCGGGGAGCCGGCGCGGGGGCGGAGCAGCATCAACAGGGGTAGAGCCGTGGTCGCACAGGGGCAGCCGGACCCGGCGCAGCATGGAAGGAGCTGGACCCGGCTCCGCGGGCGCAGACGGCGAGCCGGCAAGTGCTAGGGGGGCCAGACCGGACTAAGCAGCCAGCCTCGTCGAAGATGGCAGGCGGCCGGAAGAATGGGTCGGGGGCCGGGAGCACAGACGGCGCCGGAGGCCGGGGCTGGCTTGCGGGAGGTGGTGCGAAGGTCGCAGCAGGCGCGGGCAGCTGGAGGCCCGGCCGGATGGACGGGCGCGGCGGCGGCCGCGGGAGGCGAGCCGGGCGCGGCGAGGCCGGCCGGAGCCGTGGGCTCGCGGGAGCGGCCGCGATGCCCTAGAGGAGCGAAGCGAGGCTGCGGGGCTATGGCCCGCGTGCACGGCCGAGGACGGCCGGGGCTGGCTAGCGGCGCAGCCACGACAACAGGGGCCCAGGCGGGCGCTAGGCGTGGCCGTAGAGAGGCGGCGCAGAGGAGCGGGCCTGCGGCTGCGGCGGAGCAGCATGCGGGGTTGAGGTCAAGCCAGTATTTGTCCATTGTCTGGTTAGCGTACGTGCAATGTACAGGCGTCATCTGACTTGTATAAGGCTAGTGCATGGGCAGTGTACAAGCGTTATCTTGCTTGTGTATGGCCATGGTTTGAACCATGTATGACTTGCATCTAGCTAGCTCGTATGAATGAGATATGGAGAACTGAATGCGCGTTTCAGCAAGAACAAGGCGCAACCCAGAGGGAGCAGACACGACTGGCGCGTGGGCGGTTGCGGCCGACCGAAACGAGGCCTCGCGCGCGGGGCGCACGGGGACGGACTTCCGGCGTCCCAACGGTGGTGATGACAAAGGCTGCGAGGCCGACGACGAGGACGCGCCATCCCGCGCGGCCGCTCCAGGGGCGGGTCGAAGTCGAGCCCCCGAGCGCTACCGGAGAGACGACGGCTACGTTGCGGTGGAGATGACGAAGATGGTCCCGCTCGGACTGTGAAACCAGCAGCAGCACGGTAGCATAGTACCGCCCCACGGTGGGCGCCAAATGTCGTGGTATTCTCACGGGGGGTGCGAGACGACATATGCCACAAGGTGGCTTTGTGTGAGGGCAAGACTGCTGCCGGAATATCCAGGGACGGGTATGCGAGTATCACGCGCTAGTTTACCCAGGTTCGGGGCTCTCCGGAGAGATAACACCCCTACTCCTGCATGTCTGAGTATATGTGGTATATCTGGTACAGAGTGCTCCTGGAGCTGTATCTGAGGTAAGTGCCATAGGCATTTGGCCTCATATATGCATGTGGCATGGTGACCGTTGCTCTTGGCCGAATGTGTGTGCTTGGGCATGCTTGCCCGTAGGAGTGGATGGATGGATTGCTAGCTAGCTAGCTTGTGTGTGTGCGTGAGTGTGTGAGTCCCCCCCCCCTGATGGATGGATGTGCGCCTATATATATAGGAGTTGGCATGGGTGGTAGTGGCTTTGGTTGTAAGCTACCTTGGGTAGCTTACAAGCCAAGCTATGTAGGCATGGCTAGTGGCATGGTGCATGTCATGCTTGTCCCCTGGGGTACTTTATAAATCAGTACCCAGGGGAGACAGTACACTGTAGATGACGTCGCGGTATGGTCGTCCCGTCGGTGTCTCGTCAGGCTACAGTTGACTTCAGGCAGTCGGCTTGGCGGAGGAGTCAGCAGCCAGCAGTCGGCCTGGTGGAGGAGTCGGCAGCCAGCAGTTAGCCTGGTGGAGCAGTCGGTAGCCAGCAGTCGGCTGGGTGGAGCAGTCAGCAGCCAGCAGTCCGCAGCTAGCAGTCGGCCTGGTGGAGCAGTTGGCAGCCAGCAGTAGGCCTGGTGGAGCAGTCGGCAGCCAGCAGTCGGCCTGGTGGAGCAGTCGGCAGCCAGCAGTCGGCCTGGTGGAGCAGTCAGCAGCCAGCAGTCAGCCGCCGGCCAGGTAGTTGGACTGAGGGGCTTTGCTAGCCCCGATGTCTTGAATTCTTGTCTCGCCGTCTTCGGGGTGTCCGTGTCCAATTACTCTGACACCAACAGTAGTCCCCGAAGCTGATGAGGCGCCGCGGACGATCAGCCGAGGAGCCTCAGCAGTTTCTTTCTCCGAGTGCTTGAGGTGAAACCTCATTCGACTTCTGCCGGGCCGACTCATAGGAGTCGGACTCGCCTAATTTGACTTGTCCAAAACTTTCAAATGCCCGGGCGGGATCCCAGTGGCATACCAGCTACGCTTCCAGGCCGCCGCCTTTTTCGGGCCCGTCACGTGGCAACAAGCGGCCGGGCCAGCCTGCCCACCCACATGCGCGACGGGACATGCCTACAGACGGGGCCCGCCACTACCGCGCCTCGGCATGCGAGCGGACCCGTTGTGGCAGGGTGGACGGTTGAGGTTCCCACGGAGTTACTGCCCACTACCCCACGGCCCCCACGATTATCACGCAAAGTTACTGTGTGCAGTAACTTTGCGTGATAATCGTGGGGGCGGTAACTTTGCGTGATAATCGTGGGGGCGTGGGGTAGTGGGCGCAGTAGATCCCACAACCGCCCCCTCGGCTTCGCAGCCCATGAGTCTATAAGTAGGGGGAGGAGGGGGAGCGGCAGAGCACGCGCACCCCGCCTCCTCATTGCTTCTTCTTCTTTTCCCTCTCGCCGCTGTGCCTCAAGCTACATCGAGCGCTGCGGTGGTCCATTCACAATGAGCTCTTCCTCCGCCGCCATGCCCCCTGCGGTGCACTCCGGCACCTGGGATGGTTCGGAGGTCCACGACGATCACGTCAATTTCCTCCGCAAGACGTGTCAGCTGCCCGGCGAGGACCTCGTGCGGGTCCGTCTTGCGCCGAGGGAGAAAATCTCGCCGGAGCCGTAGGAGGACGAGTGGGTCGTCTTCCGCTCGCATAGCCTACGCGGCCTTGGCCTATCGGAGAGCAACTTCTTCCATTCTTTTCTTGAGTTCTACGGTCTCTAGCCGCACCACCTCACCCCCAACACGGTGGTGCTGCTGTCCGCCTTCGTTGCCTTGTGCGAAGGCTTCCTCGGCGTTCTCCCCACAATCAAGCTCTAGGGGGAGTTCTTCTACTCCAAGCTCGGCACCCAAGCCATATGCGTGCCGGCTCAGTGCAGCGCGTTCATCACCGTGCGGAGGTCGGGGCCGACAACCCGTTTCCCTCCATCAAGCTGATAAAGTCATTGAAGATGTGGCAGCGGTCATACTTCTACATGAAGAACGTCTCCATGGAGGGTGACTAGGTCAATCTGCTGGCCTACGTAGCTGGCTCGCCGGCTGGGAGGCAGCCCAACTAGTCGTATTGGGCCAGGACGCTGACGCCCGCAGGAGCTGGCGCCGTCGCGCGACTCCGAGTGCTGACGCAGTCGGTGGGCCTGACCGGGCCGGCTTTGTTGGCCGCCTTCGTGGTGCGCCGAGTGCTCCTACTCCAAGGTCGCCCCCACATGATTTGCCAGATGAGTGGGCCTCGGGACCCGAGTCGGATGTGCACCAAGGAAATGCCTCACGAGGAGGTAGCCTATATGGTGAATTATCTTGCAAACTGCAACCTCAAAGAAGAGTGGCAATTCGGCAAGGAGCCGTATTCACGTGCCACCCCTCCGCCTCTGGTGAGTCATTTCTTTTTCTCTTTTTCTTTGACTCTCCTGACTTCTTCTTTGCCGAGTCCTTCTTGTCCGATCTGACCAGTCGGCTTTGGTCAGAACCCCCTCCTCCAGCCAGCAGCCGACACCATAGGGCCGGACCACGAATTCCTCCCCGACCGGGCGGAGAGCGATGTTGACGACCCCTACTTGGGGGCGGTGGCCCTGGAGGACGACGCCAAGGGAGCAGGCGGCGAAGTGGGTGGCCCAAGACTCGGGGCCAGTCTCGAGGACTGGCCTGACGATGACGAGGAGGTCGCCTCGCCCCACCAGCCAGGAACCGGCCAGCCGAGCGCGAGCTCGTCTGCCGCGCCAAACGCCCAAGGCGACGCTAAGAAGCGCAGGACCGGGTCGAGCTTGTTCGGCAGCCGGCCGAAGAAGCCCAAGGGTACGGCCGCGGCGACCAAGCGGGACGAAGTGGCCGCAAAGGCCAACCGCTTCTGCAAGGAGGTGAAGACGCCACAGCTAGTTTCTGCATAAGTGCTACCTTCCTTTGCGACTTCACTTTTTCTTTGTTGACTCCATCTGAAATTCCTCTGCTTTACATTCTTGATTTTAGGGCCCCGCTCTCTCTTCAGAAGTCGGCCGCCGGCTCCGTCATGAAGTCGGCGGAGACCTCCTCCACCACCCAGCAGATTGATCCGGCCGCCGACCTCCGAGGGGTGACGGAGCGAAACGCGCGGGAGGCGCCCGAGGAGCGGGAAGCCGCCCGCCTAAAGAAGGCGCAAGCTGACAAGGCAGAGGCCGCCGCCCTGAAGAAGCTGGCGGAAGCCGAGGCCGCCGACGCGGAGAAGAAGCGTGCTAAAGAAGCCACACACCGCCAGTCGGCGGTGTTCCTTGTCCCTCTGAACTCTGCGTCGCCACCACCGGAGTTCACGACGGAGACTGGGGAAGTCGGCGATGAGAACCCGATCATTGAGAGGGATGGCGACGACATCGCCACGCCGGATGTAATAGTGCCGCCACCGCCGCCGTCTGGGAGCACGCCAGGTGGGCAGCCGATGGACCCGCCAACTGAAAACGTGGTGGCGACAGGCCTGGCTCTCGAGGTCAGCACAACGACGCGTCGCCATCTCGTGAAGGAGGCCTCGGCGCCGCGCCCTCTAGAGACCGGCGTCGCAAGCTCCATGATCCCAGACACCGAGGCGACGAGCGCCGCGCCCACTAGGTGGGTGCGGGGAGGCGGGACGGGCCCGTTCAATCGGGCGCTTTTGGACGTCCAAGCCAAGCTCCGAGCCGAGGGTGATGCCATCAAAGAATGCACCAAGGCGTATCTGGCATTGCGAGCAGGCAACCGGGTACGTGTCCTCCTTCTTTATTTCTGTTTCTTGTTCTTCTTTGTAGGGGCGTGTAGTCCCCGAGTTCGGTCCGGCTGCTGAGCAGGCGGCTCGAAACTCGAATCGGCGAGTTCCAAGTACCAACACTTTGTCTGAAATTTTGTCGCAGGATTACCACAATCTTCGCGTGACCACCTTCAACGCCAACGTCGAGGAGCTGGCCAAGCGGACCGCCGACTTGTCGGAAAGCCGGGTGAGTCCTCTTCCTTCTCTGCGGGGGCGTGATCGCGCACCCGCGGGCTGTAATCCCCGAGATTCGGGCTGACTGCTGAGCAGTCAGGCCGGATCTCCCTGACGACCTTTCTTGTTGATGACTGACACCTTTTTCTTCTTCATCTGCAGAGGCCAATGCCATCCTGCAGCAGCAGCTGGGCGAGGCCAACACCGCGCTGCGCGTCAAGGAGGAGGAGTGCGGCCAGCTGGCTGAGGAGCGCGACCGGCTGGCCACACAGCTGGCGGAGCAGAAGGAGCTGCTCAAGAAGGCCCAGAAAGAGGCGGAGGACAAGGAGACCGCCCTCTGGCACCCTTTGCATTTTTGGACCAAGGCCATGGCATCCACAAGAGAAGTCGGCCAGAAGAAACCATGGCGGAAGGCTTTGGCGACGAGTGCTCTTCAGGCTACGTGGTGGCCACACACACCTTGATGGATGTCCTTGAGAATTGCTTGGCCTTGCTCCGGCTCCACGCCGTGCTGGTAGACACCAGTGACACTGCACCTTACAAGCTCTCTGTTGACTATGGTGTAGGCTGTCGCCCGGCGTTGCACTTGTCGAGCTATGATCTCATCAGTTGGCGACTCTTTGTTCACCAGGAATTTGAGGATGGGCTGGGCCCATGAAGGTGCTGCAATTTCTGCAACTGTCAGGACTGCGACTTGGACGAGGGCAGCTGGGCCGGGAGGCGGCGGGTTGTAGTCGGCAGCCACCTGCTGTGTCGGTGAAGTCCCCGGGCCGATTGGCACAGTCCCCGGGCCAGGTTCTAAAGTCTCCGGGCCGACCGCCGCAGTCCCCGGGCCGGGTGCGACTGTTACGATCCCCGCGCCACCTGCCGGAATACTCGTGCCGTCTGCGGGGGCTCTCGAGTTGGATCCGACGGCTTCAGGAGGAGCCGACACGAAGATATAGTCTGACTCTGGTGATGGCTTGACAGACGACTTGAGGAGGCGCTGAAGGGCGACGCTGGACGGTATTGCTTGACGGGTAGAGCCGATTTGTGCCAGGGCGTCTGTTTGGTCGTTGTCGTTTCTTGGTACATGTAGAAATTTGCACCACTCAAAATATCCACTGAGTTGCTGTACGAGGAAGCGGTAGCTCGCCATGTTTGCGTCCTTGGTGTCCCAATCACCTGACGACTGCTGGACCACCATGTCGGAGTCACCATAGCACAAGATCCGGCGAATGCCAAGCTCTTTGGCCAGCCGGAGCCCGTGAATGAGTGCCTCGTATTCGGCGACGTTGTTGGAGGCGGCAAAATGGATTTGCAGCACATATTTGAGCTTGTCGCCTTTGGGAGAGGTGAGGACGATGTCGGCTCCCAAGCCGGTGTGGATCTTGGAGCCGTCAAAATGCATTCGCCAATGGGTGGAGTTGGGTGCTGGCGGCAGATACTGGGTCTCGGCCCAGTCGACGAGGAAGTTGGCCAGCGCTTGCGACTTGATGGCGGTGCGAGGCTGGTAGTAGATGGTGTAAGGGGCCAAATATATGGCCCATTTGGCCACTTGGCCTGTAGCATCCCGGCTCCCGATGATCTCGGCTAGTGGAGTTGTGCAGACCACAGTGATTGGATGTTCTTGGAAGTAAGGCTTCAATTTCTTGGCAGTGAAGTCCACGCCGTAGCACATCTTCTGGTAGTGGGGGTAGTTTTGCTTGGAGGTCGACAGTACTTCACTCAAATAATATGCCGGTCTCTGGACTGGTAGTGCCTTTCCTTCCTCCTTCAGCTCTACCACGATGACTCTGCTGACTACTCGGCTGGTGGCGGCGATGTAGAGGAGCATGGGCTCCTTAGGAGTCGGAGCCGCCAGGACAGGTGGTGTAGTCAACATCTTCTTTAGTTGGAGAAAAGCTTCATCTACCTTGTGGTTCCACTCGAAAAAAGTGGTATTCTTCATGAGTTGGTATAGGGGGAGAGCCTCCTCGCCGAGCCGACTAATGAATCGGCTGATGGATGCCAAACAGCCGGTGGGTACTTCCATCCTCTCATTGGCCCTGATCTTCACAGGGTTGCATTCTATGCCGTGTTCAGGGACCAGGAAGCCAAGAAGTTGGCCGGCTGGTACTCCGAAGACGCATTTCTCGGGGTTGAGCTTGATTTGAAATCGGCGCAAGTTCTCAAAGGTCTCCTTGAGGTCTTCCAGTAGTGTTCCACGATTCTCTGTCTTCACCACCACATCGTCCATGTAAATGTGGGTGTTTCTGCCGAGTTGCTTGAGGAGGCACTTCTGCATGCAACGTTGGAAGGAGGCGCCGGCATTCCTCAAGCCGAACGTCATGTTCAAGTAGAAGAAGGCTCCAAATGGCGTGATGAAGGCGGTCTTCAGTCTGTCGGCCGAGTTCAACTTGATCTGGTGATATCCTGAATATGCATCCAAGAAACTCAACAACTCGCATCCGGCTATGGAGTCTATCACTTGGTCGATCCTTGGCAAAGTGAACGGGTCCTTGGGGCATGCTTTGTTGAGGCTAGTGTAATCAATACACATTCGCCACTACTTGTTCTTCTTCAGTACCAGGACCGGGTTTGCTAGCCATTCCGGAAAGAACACCTCCATGATGAAGCCGGCTGCCAGTAGTCGGGCTATCTCTTCTCCAACAACTCTTCTCTTCTCTTCTGACAAGCGGCGCAAGGGCTGCCTGACTGGCTTGGCATCGGACTGGACATGTAATTTGTGCTCGGCGAAATCTATCGGGACACCTGGCATGTCTTTGGGGGACCATGCGAAGATGTCCCGATTCTCACGGAGGAACTCGACGAGCTCGCCTTGCTATTTGCTATCGAGGTTTGCATCTACGACAGCGTACCTCTCTGGGTGCTCTGGGTCCAAGGGTATCTTCTTCGTTTCTTTGGCCGGCTTGAACGAGCCCTCAGCTTTCTACTCCTTGGGATCAGGCGACATCTCTGGCTGCTTGCTTGCCATCGCCACAACTCGGTCAAGGAGCCGCTTCTCAGCTGCGATCACGAGGGACTCGGCCAGCCGATTGCTCTCTGCTGTGCAGGCAGACGAGTTTTTATAGTCGCCAGTTAAGGTCAGAATCCCCTTGGAACTCGGCATCTTCATCTTGACGTAGGAATAGTGGGGGACAGCCATGAACTTGGCTAGGGCAGGCTGGCCAAGTAACGCATGGTATGGGCTCTTGAGGTCCACCACCTCAAACCAAATTGACTCTTGGCGGAAATGATCTTTGTCTCCAAACAGGACGTCAATTAGAATCTTGCTGACTGGTGAGCAGGAAAGGCCAGGAACTATGCCATGGAACACTGTCCGGCTAGACTGAAGCTGCCTCTGTCTGATTCCTAATTTCTCCATGGTATCTTTGTACAGGATGTTGATGCTGGTGCCGCCGTCTATCAGGACTCTGGAGAAGCGAGCAACTCGCTTGTCCATGGCAAAGGTGGCGTCCAAAACCAAGGCATAGGAGCCGGGTTTGGGCATTACTTCCGGTGGTCAGCTCTGCCCCAGCTGATGGGCTTCTCAAACCAATGCATGAACTCTGGTGTCTCAGATGCTACTGCATTCACCTCTTGGTGCTACAGCCGCCTGCTGCGTCGATCATCGGCCACGCTGGTGAACACGACATAGGTTGCATGCTCTTCTGGGTACTCGTCTTGTATCGCACCTACTGGTCTGACCACCGGCTTCTGGGGCGGAGGAGGAGGCGGCTGCCCAGCAGTTGGGGGAGGCAAAAGGCCGTCTCCCTTGGCGATTCTGGTGAGCCAGTGGCACTTCCGAGTGGTGTGGTTGGATGGCTTCGCGCCACTATGGAATTTACAGGGTCCATCCAAAGTCTGCTCATATGAGAAAGTCAGCAGCCAATTGGGCTTGCCGCCCTTCTGACGTTTGGGTGGAGGCTGCCCTTCCGGCTGCTGGTCTTCGACTGTCGCCACCTGCCGACTGGTGGAAGCTAACTATGGGGCTTTGTGCTTGTGGTCGTTCTGCTGTTGATGCCGACTGGCATTTCCAGCCGGGGTTCGAGGAGCCTGAGGAGCCACCTTGCCTGTCGCACTAACTTGGATCTCCGTCTTCATGGAGGAGTCGGCCATGGCATATTTGTCTGCTATGACCAGTAGCTCATCGAGGGTCTCCGGCTCATCGCAGAGAAGCCTGTGCTTGAGGAGGGTGCCCTCTCGGCATCCTGTAGTGAAGTACTCAATGCCCTGCACCTCGTGCACGCCCTCGCAGGAGTTATGGAGCTCGGCCCAGCGCGTGAGGTAGTCGCGAGTTGACTCGTTGGGGCCTTGCACGCACAAGTAGAGCTGGCGAGGTTTGGGAGGCCACTTGTACGTGCTGGTGAAGTTGCGGATGAAGGCGTCGGTGAAGTCAACCCAACTGTTGATGCTGTGGGGCTTCAAGCTATTCAGCCATGCCCGGACCGTGCCCTGGAGCATGAGCAGAACGTACATCACGGCAACACGCTTGTTGTCGTTTGCTATGCTGACGGCTCTGGAGTAGTCAACTAGCCAGTCTTCCGGCTTCACGAAGCCGGTGTATTTGGGTGTGTCTCTTGGGAGAGTGAACCCTTTGGGGAAGGGCTCGTCTCGAATGCAGGGGCCGAAACACGGCGGACCCAACTCATCTTCTTCTTCAAGCGCCAGGGATCGGTGGAGATGGTCGATCCGGTGGCGGGCGTCATTCTCTCCGACTCCCTCTCGGCGGCCAAGGCGGTCACCGAGCATCGGGTGATCAACAAGTGGCGGGGAAACTCACCTTTCCCTACAAGGGGGAGGAGGCGGACAGTCGTCCCGTCATTCCACTTCCCTTGGGCGGCCGTCTTGGTCGCGCTCTAGGGTGATGCGAGTCCGACTATGGCTGGCAGCCGGATCCTTGTCCTTTCTTCCGCGGACGCCACTAGTCGGCATCCGAGATGTCATGCCTTGGTCTCGGCGAGGAGGCAGGTCGTCATTCGGCCGGTGCGGCACATCAGTGCGGCAGCCGGCCTTGTTCTGCTCCGTAGCCGCGTCAAGGAGTCGCTGGATGCGCTCCGTCATCAAGAGAACGTTCTTCACCCTCGAATTTATCTAGCTCGTCCGCCACCGCCTGGGCGGCTCGGATGTTCTCCGCCGGCGTGGTGTAAATGGGGCAATTTGCCCCGAACAGGTTGGCGATTGCTCGCCGCGTTGCTGGACCATGCCAAGGCGGCTAGGCCCAGCTGGAACCGGCGTGCCGCCCACAACACGGTCCATCTCGTGCTGGTAGGCCTCTGATAGGCATCTCATGCTGGCCAGCTTCTTGGCGCCTTCGACTAGCTGAAGGTGGCGTGCCTCCAGCGTCTCGGCGTCGGCATCTTCGGGAATGGGCGCTGCCAGATCTTGCAGCGCCGCGTTGAGCGGGTCATAATCACCCCCGCCGAAGTGCTCGCCATGATCAATGACAAGCACTTCCGTGACGGTGCTTCCACCGCTCTCCGTGCAAGGGAGCGGCTCGTCATAGACCACCACGTTGGTTGGGAACGTGTAAAGCGACGCGGTGTCGGAGTCGACCAACATCAGATCGGTGGAGCCTACGGACTCCAAGTCCCCAGCTGGCTCGCTGGCGACGCGGGGTTGATCGAGGAGGTCTGCGCCGGATGCGGGCTCGTCGGAGAGGCGGACCTCGCCGATAAGATCGGTGAGGCAACTGGCCGCGCAGGCGATTTCAGCACCATACAGCGCGTCGGTGCAGACTCCGTTTGGCATGCCGGGCTGGCTGCGCTTGCCAGGGAGGAAAAGGGTTCCCTTCCAGAACAGGTCTCCGGATGACGGTGCACCTCGCCCCACGATGGGCGACAAATGTCGAGGGTTGGGTGCGACATATGCCAATGGATGGCTTATCATGGTGGGAGCGAGTAGAACGTCGCCTGTGCTCGGAAGCGGGATGGGGCATAGACACGAACGTCGGCGTACTTTATCCAGGTTCGGGTCTCTCCTAGGAGATAATACCCCTAGTCCTGCTATGCGGTGTCTCCTTATGATCACTAAGGCAAAAGTGAGTACAAGGGCGCTCCTCGAGCTGTATGCTGGAGGTAGGAGAAGGCAGGGCTAGCTCTCTCCTCCATCTATGATCTGGTCTAGTTCTAATGGGTGGAACCCTTTGCATGGGTGCCCTGGGGGCTTATATAGGCCTACCCCCAGGGGTACAATGGTAAACTGACTGGGCGCAGGGCCCAGCCATCAGTCTCTTCGCCTGCCGGCCTTTCTGCCGACTCTTGGGCCCCGCCGACTGGTCCGGTACGGAGCCGACAGGCCGCACCCGCCGCTTGCGGGTCTTGCCGGCTGTTGATTACTGTAGCCGTGCTTCTAATGACGCAGGCTTGGTCATGGGGTCGTGGCTATAGCCCTGCCGCCTGGCGGGTGATCACTGTATCCACTCCCTCTCTTGTCTGGTTAATGGCGCGGGGGACCCGTGGGAGGGGCAGGCCGACTCCCGGGGGCCCGCTCCCGATGGGTCCGACTGGTGGCGCTCTTGCCGTCTTCAGGACTCTCGCTGACCGGTGGGGCCCGTCATCCGTGGACCGTACTGACAGGCCGTCGTGGGTGCAGGAGTCTGCCCACTACTGCTGATGTTAGGGATGGCATAGCAACAGTGCCGCGCCAGACGGGGATCTCCGTTGGTACAGCGCACTATGGCCTAGCCATCCCCTGAAAAGTGGAGGGAGTGGGCTTCACGGTTGCCACTCCCCGTCCCATCCACCCTGATGAGGGCATGGGCTTTGTCGGGGCCGCGGGCCGACTCCCCGTGGCCGGCTTCTTTGGAAGCCGCTGGGCGGGGATTGGCCCATCTCGATCTCGCTTCCAGGACTCGGCCGCATGCAGGCAGACGACTGTTCCTTCAGTCGGCCTCCAGAAGGCGGATGTTCATCCTAGCGTCTTGAGGGGCGCAGTCAGCCCCGATGTCTTGAAAGGTTTGGGGCATCAGGTTAGCCTACCCGTGGCCCATTACTCCAACAAATTCCAAAGTAAATCATCACACTTCCATAAGTTGAGAAGCCACATAGATAAAGGTAGATGAATAAAACAACAAGATACGGATATGAACAAATAAGTGGTAAGGATTACCCAATCACAAACCAAATATCTGCAGGAAGAAATACTAGAGCTACATGAATTCCCAGCTATTAAACTCCCGTAACTTTCTGGTTATGCAATCAGGTGTTGGGGATACAGGGGAAGCATAATTCTCACCCAAAACTAGCAAATCCTACATCCAGTTGTATCCATCCTTCAACACATAACCATGAAACCTTCGGAAATCATTTACCCCAACCTTCGAAAAGCATTCGTTATATGAGTTAAGGCAATACTCCCGAACTCCCGCCCCAGTACTGGGTGGTGTTGAGGTTAGCTTACAAACAACTGCATAAAGGAGATTTTCAATGTCGGCGAACTTAGGTATTCCAGAACTACAACGATAAAATTGTGACGAAAACACCTCGGAGCTCAACTCCCCGGGACACTGCCACAACCCCTAAATGTCAGGAGGCACCAAGAACAATGTTCTCATCACAAAACCATCGAAATGATTCCAAGATACCCGCGTGATCCTAAAAAATTTTCATAAAATTTGAGGAGAGAAGAGTCAAAACTCTACGTCAGGAGGCCTCACCAGAGCGACGAAGGGACTGAGGAGTAAAAAGAATCCTACTCTCCGATATATATAATCCTAATACTCAAAACATTTTCTTCTAGACTCAACAATGTCGGCGATTCGATCAAACAGGGGGCTCCTAAGTCGGGGATGGCTCTGATTACCAACTTCTAACACCCATGATTGGGTTATATCTCCCACTTGTCGGGGCACGACTTAGAGGCATAACCGCATGGTAGGCATGTCGCAAGAGATAAAGGGATAAAGAGTTGGCTTACAATCGCTACTTCACACAATACATAAATATAGCATACATCATCTAGAATACAATCAAGGTCCAACTACAGAACCAAAATAAAGAAAGAAAACCCCAAATGCTAGATCCCCGATAGCCCCAACTGGGCTCCTCTACTGATCATCCGGAAAAAACATAGTAACGACCCGAATCCTTGTCGAACTCCCACTTGAGTTCAGTAGCGTCCCCTGCACTGGCATCATCGGCACCTGCATCTGTTTGGAAGTATCTGTGAGTCACGGGGCTCAGCAATCTCACACACTCACGATGAAAACTATTTAAGCTTATGGGTCGGAAAGGGGTAGTGAGGTGGAGTTGCAGCAAGCACTAGCATATATGGTGGCTAACTTACGCAAATGAGAGCGAGAAGAGAAGCAAAGCACGGTCGAGAAGCTAAAAGTGATCAAGAAGTGACCCTGAAGTTACTTACATTCAAGAATAACACGAGACCGTGTTCTCTTCCCGGACTCCGCCGAAAAGAGACCATCACGGCTACACACGCGGTTGATTCATTTTACTTAAGTTAAGTTTCAATTTTTCTACAGCCAGATATTAACAACTCCCATTTGCCCATAACCGCGAGCACGACTTTCGAAAGTTCAAAACCCTGCAGGGGTGTCCCAACTTAGCCCATCACAAGCTCTCACAGTCAATGAAGGACATTCCTTCTCCCAGGAAGACCCGATCAAACTCAGAATCCCGGTTACAAGACATTTCGACAATGGTAAAACAAGACCAGCAAAGCCACCCGAATGTGCCAACAAATCCCGATAGGAGCTGCATATATCTCATTCTCAGGGTACACAGAATAAGCAATCCGTACAACTAAAACCAACCCTCAAGTTTCCCCGAGCTGCCGCTGCAAGGGGCTCTAGTTTGGACCAACACTCAGAGGACCACTGGCCCGGGGGTTTGAAATAAAGATGACCTTTGAGTCCGCGGAACCCAAGGGAAAAAGGCTTAGGTGGCAAATGGTAAAACCAAGGTTTGGCCTTGCTGGAGGAGTTTTATTCAAGGCGAACTATCGAGGGGTTCCCATAACACCCTACCGCATAAGGAACACAAAATCAAGGAACATAACACTGGTATGACGGAAAACTAGGGCGGCAAGAGTGGAACAAAACACTAGGCATAAGGCCGAGCCTTCCACCCTTTACCAAGTATGTAGATGCATTAAAGTAAACAAGATATTAATAATGATATCCCAACAATAACCATGTTCCAACATGGAACAAACTTCAACTTCACCTGCAACTAGCAATGCTATAAGAGGGGCTGAGAAAAGCGGTAACATAGACAAACAATGGTTTGCTACGAAAGGTGGGCTAGAGGCTTGACATGGCAATATGGAGGGCATTATATAGCATGTGGTAGGTATCGCGGCATAGCAATAGATCGAACAACTAGCAAGCAAAGCTAGAAGTGATTTCGAGGGTATGGTCATCTTGCCTACAAAGTTCTCAGAGTTGACGAAAGCTTGATCCTCGTAAGCGTACTCAACAGGTTCCTTGATCACGTACTTGTTTCCCGGATCTACCCAAAGCAAGAACACAAGCAAAGGAAACAACAATCAACCAAGATGCAATACGCAAGCAACATGGTGCAAAACATGGCATGATATGCGAGATGTGATATGCAATACATATGCGTGCTCCGGAAGGAAAAGATTGATCAAGAAATAAACTTGGAAAACCAAGGGTGCCTATGGAAAGATGAGATGATTTCGGTTGAAATTGATATAAAGATCACCGGAATTGGATGAACGGTTTGCAAATGGCAAGCAAAACAATAATGGCACAAATCTGCGATTAACATCTCAATGCCACATAGAATGCAACAACAAACTAAGCTACTGCACTCCAACATAACAACAAGGCACATGGTTGTGATCTACTCAAGATGCTTGACAAAAGATGTACACTGAGCTACAGCTAAATCACATCAGAGAAGGTTCAAACAAGCATGGCAAAAGTGCAAAAGATATCAGCTTCACAGACTTAGTGAAAATACTAACATGCCAGAAATTAACATCAGGAAGCCAGGTTTAGAGCAAGCAAAGAACATGCTACAGGATCGTATCATAGAAAAACAAGGCATGAAATGAATCTACTCAAAGCATATAACAAAAGTCCCTTACTGACGATGAGCCAAAAAGGCACAGAAGATATGATGGCACCCATGTAAACCTAGCATGTTTCGTTAACAGATTCAGACAGCAGAAAACTGGGTATGGCATAAACAGAATTATGAAGGCATCTTTGTGAGCTTGATTCATTCAACCAAATGCATTGCATTACAAGATAAGCATACTATCAGCAATAATACATGTTCATGAAGCTAACCATGGCAAGAACAAGTTTATAGCACGCATGGATCAACTACAACATCCATGGCAAAATTGATTAACATGTAAACCATCTGCCAGGAACATTTTATAGCAAAAGTAGAGCAAGATTAAGTCATGCTAGGGCACTCCATAATTGCCAACAGGGGCATGGATGGATAGATCATAACCATATGTCCAACTCATCTTTACTGAAGAAACTAAAAACAAGCATGGATCCCACTGTAGCATCATGTTTACATGGCGTAAAAATAACAGCAGGAAAAGGACTTTGTAATATTCTAAGTCCCTGAAATCAGCAATATAACGAAGGCTACTTTGCATGCTTGTGCCAGTCACCAAAAAGATCACAAAAAAACATGGCAAGTACCGCTGTAAAGATGGCAAGGCATAGACCAAAACACATGAAGAGCTCATGTTCATATGAAGCACACAACCAATGCGACAAAAAAGACAAATCCTCACAATCTGCTAAGTAACAGGAGCAAACATTTCACAGCAATCTTGCATGAGTGATTTGGGCATCAAGATGGACTCAAACGAGCATGCCACAATGGAAAAAAATGAAGAGCACATCATGATGAACATTTTGATATATTACACGCACAAAACGGAGCAGCACACATGAAGTTATGGCATGATGAACAGAGGCATAAAATGTAGCAGAGAGAAAGACTTGATGAAAAAAACAAGGTCAACCTCAGATCTAGGGTTTTGTCGGATTTCGGGTTCCGGCAGACCCTTGAGGTTCGAACACTGGGGTGCGCGCGGAGATTTCGCCTCCTACCTACCTGCACCCCTCCGCCATGCTAGGATCAGAACTATGGGAAGAACAACACAAGAGACACGGGGTTTATACTGGTTCGGGCCACCGTTGTGCTGTAATACCCTACTCCAGTGTGTGGTGTGTGGATTGCCTCTTGGGCTAATGATGATGAACAATACAAGGAAGAACAGCCTTAAGAGGGTCTGTTCTTGGCTGAGGCGATGAACTGCTGGGAGGAGTTTAGTCGCCTTTCTCTCTCTCTCTCTCTCTCTCTCTCTCTCTCTATCTCTCTCTCTCTCTCTCTCTCTCTGCTTCCAACCTTTCTAACGAGCCTCTTCCTTCCTACCTCCGAACCCCCTTGCTCTGTGGGTGGCTGGTCCTATTTATAGAGGCCCTGGTCCTCTTCCCAAATATCGAGCGGGAAGGGAGCCAACAATGGCGGGCTAATTTGAAGGGGGACAGCAAGTATCAGCTATCCTGACAAAATTAGTCTTCATCTGCGTAATGCTCTGGTGATGACGCCGTCTTGGGCTCCACGGTGACCTCCGTCTCGTAGTCGTCCTGGTCTTGGTCTCGTTGCAGCGAAATGGCAACCTTTGCCTGATGCCTCGGTACTCCGCGGCTGCGCTTGCCCCCTTTGCACCAAGGAGGAAAGGAGGACGCTGCGCGGGCTGGCACCCGCCTGGCGCCTTGAGTCGTCATGGCTTGTGCCACGGGCACCTCGTGAGGTACCCCGCCTTGATCTCTCCGCCTCCTCGCGAGCCAGCCTGACGAGGCCGTGCCTGAGGAAGCTCCGTGTCGTCCACCCCGCGAGGCTTGGCCCCTCACGAGGGTCTGGAGTTTGTGTTGGTGAAGTTGGGCCATGCTGGGCCCCCTTTTGAGCCATGCCGCAGGCTGTAGGCAGGCAAGTCTGGGGACCCCTGTTCCCAGAACGCCGACAGTAGCCCCCGGGCCCAAGGCGCGCCCGAACTTGGCCGTGTATGGAGGCGGGAGGGCAAGAGCGAAGCACCGCGGGCCCCAACAGCCTGCGGCCTTGGGCGCCGCGTTGCGGTTTACTGGACATGGGCGCCTCCACTTCCCCATGGCGCCTCGGCAACTGCACGGATTGGACAAGTCCCTGCATGTAAAACGGGTCATGATTACCTGCGATCATGGAGGTCGGCGGTTGGCCTTCGCCGGCTATAAGTACGGAATGGCGCGCGCCCTTCCAGTCCATCCCTCCTTGCTCCTCCTTCTTCCCGATTCTTGCTCCGTCTTGCCGCGATGGCTCCGATCCGCCGGTTCTCGATGGCAGAGAAGGGAAAGGCCCCCCGAGAGGGACCAGACCCACTTCCGCCGAAGAAATAGCTCACCCCCCATGGCCCGGACGATGGGGCTCTCCAGGTGGTGTCGAGGCCTTGGGGCGAGCGGGCACCACCGGGGTTCCTGCTTCCATTGTACGCCCACGTCGAGGGCCCCGAAGGAGTTGATGCTGACTGCCACGGGCGGCGTCACCGTCGGTGCCGACGGGTCATGAAGGTGTTGGTCGTCCCCCCTGGAGTCCACACCGAGGGCTCCTCCCAAGAGTTCGTGCTCCACGTCGCCATTCCTCTTCAATCTCGGTTCCGCCTTCCTCCCTTCTTTGCCTCCGTCATCCTGCAGGGGGAGCCCCTGGAGCTCTGGCTGCAGCATGCCGGCTGCAGCACCCTCGCGACCGAGGCAGAGGTCGCGGTCGTCGCCCCGGGCGAGGTCTACATTACTCGGGGCTGGAGAGAGATCGCCCGGGTTTGCAGGACAAGGGGCGTCTTCGCTATCCACTTGGACTATGACGGTGCTTCGGTGATGCTCCTGAAGGTCTTCGACGCGAACGGACGCCGGCTGGCGTGCTGCCTCGGTGAAGGCAGCCAGGGCCCTGCTGCGACAATGACTGGGCTCGCCAACCGCTCCCTTAGCAGCCCCTCAGGCGGTGGAGATGTCGGAGGTTCCAGCGACTCTGGCGAGCCCTTCGCGACTCCGGAGACGAGCGACGACAGCTACGAGCCCCCGAGCCGGCGCCGCTCCTGGAGCCGGGCAGGCTCGTCAGGCCGCCGCCGACTCTGATCTGGATGGGGTTGGCATCGGTGCTTGACGGCCCACTGTTGATGATGGTGTCTTTTGTAGGGATGCGCGTAGTTTTGTGTCTCTTTAGGATCTATTCCCTGCAAGGAAAGAAAGACGCGCCCCGCGGGGGCTTGTAAGGTGCCTGTGATCCTGTTTTGTTAATATAACCCTTGTCGTAGAATTGCGCGAGTTGCTCATCCCGTCTTAGCTCGGTCCTCCCTTTCGAACCTCACGAGGGCTTGGTACTCTGCGCCGACAGGTCCCAGTCCCAAGGCGGCTTCAGCCGTCGCTGGTATGCCAGGTCGCGATGCCGTGGTCAAGGCCAGGAGGTGAGCGACCCGGAGTCCGGTAAGATCCCCTGAGTCGCGATGCTCAGGAGGTCCCCTTTGGCGCCCAAGCAGCCGTCGTTCGGTGAGAAAGTGGAGCGACATCGCTAACATGGGATAGCATTAGGTGCGGGGATGGGGCCACGGTAGCTGGCGCTTCCGGGCGATAACTTATCTTGAGGATCAGGGGCCGCTCTCTGGTGTGTGGCCGGGTCCATGCATCGGCAGGCGCGAGGTTGCTCGACGAGGTCCTTGTGTGTCTCTTCCCTCTCGCCTTTGCTCCCCTTTCTGCTCTACGTCCTCGGGTCCCAGCCCTCGAGCTGGTCTCAGCCGTCGCTGGTATGCCAGGTTGTGATACCGTGGTCAAGGCCAGAGGGTGATGGCTGGAGAGCCAGTAGGAGCCCTGAGTCGCGATGCTCAGGCACCCCCCTTTAACGTGCAAGCGGTTTGCGCGGACGAGAGCGAAGGAGGCACAACAAGAGCCTCGCCTGACGCAGCTCCTTCAGGAGGTCCTGCAGGTCCATCAAAGAAAAAGCAAGGGGTTGCCATACAATTGACGGTCAGCCGTTGGTTGCTTCCGAGGGGTAGTGAGGCACTGAAGGCTTGACGAGGTGACGCTATGCGGGGCTGCTGCGGCCAGAGCTCAGCCATCCAGGTTTGTCGGCGTTGTAGGGACGGACCCATGCACAAGCGTTGTGCCGTTTTGGAGCAGCCCCATTAGTTGGCGTCTGCTGAGCAGGCAACTAGATAAAACACATTAGCCGTGAAGGAGTGGATTCGTTCAAATAGATGTTGGGAATGCGGAGATCACTGGGTCAGGCCGGAGCGACTTGGGGATCATGCAGCCCGAGGGGCGCCCCCAACAAGGTAAGCTAATCGACGCGAAATAAAAGGGATACACGCCGCAGGGACGGACCCACGCAGCCTGGGAATAATGCAGCCCTGGGGGCGCTCCCAGCTGGAAGTGAAACTTGAAAGATGTCACCTGATGACGCTAAAGACGAATGGGTGTTGGTGTAGCAGACTCGGTGGGCTGCGGAAGCCGATCCTCATGAGCCCCCAGGCCCAGGGGCCTCGGGCGGCTCCAGAGGTGCTGGTGGTTCCTCGCGGGCCATCTCCATCTCCGCCAGGGTTGCGGAGCGCCTGGCCTCTTGTGCCTCTGTGGTGCCCCTCATGAAGCGCTGGTATGTGTTAGCCGCGCTCGGCAGGCCGTAAGGCATGCGAACGTAGCTGTGGGGTGGACCTCCGCAGCGCCCCACGCGCAAGGGCCAGAGGCGCTCCAGGGAGGCGACTCGGTTGAGCCCTGGTACGTCGATGCAGACGCGCAGCCCGCCATCCTCGCCTGGATGGGGAGCCACTGCTGGTAGGCGGCGAGCGCCTCTCATGACTCTTGACTCCTATAGGTCCTGAATGGGCTTGCTGACGAACTCCTGTGGGTCTGGATCTCCTTGCCTTGCTCCTTCTTGAGGGAAACGTGCTTTGAAACAAGCCTCCATATGGTGCCCAAGCGCCTCCCTCGTGACCCTAGCTAGGTCGGTGGCCCTCCAGGGGAGAGCCCCCGAGCCTTGCCTGAGGAGGGTGCCAGGTGCGCTTTCCTATGCGATGGAAGGAGGTTCCCCCTGGGCAGGCACGGGCCCAGAGGGGCCTGCCTCCTGAGGGGCCAGGTCGGACGACGTCTTCTTCTTCTTGGGGGCGGCCTCTGGAAGCCTCCTGCTTCCGCGATCCAGGACTTCCAGTGATGCGGCCTGAAAGGCTCGCTCCAGGGAACACACCGCGTCCTTCTCTTCACAGGGCACCGTGATGACTCCGCCGCTTCCTAGCATCTTGAGGACGTTGTAGCCGTGGTGAGTTACGGCCTTAAACTTGGCCAGCGCTGGGTACCCAAGGATGGCATTGTATGGCAGGCGGATGTGAGCGACGTCGAAGTTGATGAGCTCGGTGCGTTAGTTGTCGCGTGCCCCGAAGGTGACAAGGAGGTGGACCTGCCCAATCGGGACCGTGGAGCCGTCGGTGATACCGGAGAAAGGCTTGGTTGGCTGGAGTTGGCTGTAGGGCACTTGGAGGTTGTTGAATGTCTCTACGGACAGGACATTGAGCCCTGCCCCGCCATCGATGAGGGTCCTGGTGACCACCACGTTGCTGATGATTGGGGAACAAAGCATCGAGAGGACTCCGGCTGTAGCTGTGCACTTGAGTTGATCTGCTGAGCTGAAGGTGATGGCGCACGCCGACCACCTGAGCGGGCGCGTGGCTTCGAGCCAGGGGAGGACTGCGTTCACTTCGCGGGCGAACTGCTTGAAGATGCGTTGAGAGGCTGACGCTTGAGCTCCGCCCAGGATGCAGGCGATCACGTGCGGCTCCTGGAAGCCCGCAGCCTCCTCGTCCTGGTGGCGGTCCTCGTTTCTCCTTGGCTGCGGCGGCAGCGGTGGGAGGCCTGCGTTGCCTTGCGGGCGATCCTCGCGAGGCTGATCCCTCCAGCCTCCCTCGCGAGGCAGGTCTTGCCAGCGATCCTCGCGAGGTTGGTCGCGCCACCCCTGTCGCGGGCCACGGTCTTCCCAGCGCCCTGCGTTCCTTCCTCCTCCTCGGCCGTAACCCCGGTCACCGCTGTCAGGGCGACGGCCGATCCTTCCTTCTCGCACGGCTCGGAGTTCTTGGCATTCTCTGGTGTTGTGGGTGTGGAGGTCGTGGTACACACAGTACCAGCTGCCCTTGGGAGGTTCGGGTTGATCTCTGCCCCGCTTGCTGTCCGGTTCTGCCGCGAGCACGGAAGCCCCCTTGCGCTTCACTTCCTTGGCCTTGAGCTTCTTCTCTTCTGGGTCTGTGGCAGGCAGCTCGAGGAGGGAGAGACGCCCTTCCTCAGCCTTGGCGCACTTGTTCGCCAAGTTGAACAGCTCCAAGGACGTGCACAGGTCTTCATGCATCGCCAGCTCCTCCTTCATCTTGACGTCACGCACGCCATCGGAGAAGGCTGAGATGATGGCCTCCTTAGTCACCTTGGGAATCTTGAGGCGTGCGTTTTTGAAGCGGTGGATGTACTTCTGCAGGGTCTCCCCGGGTTGTTGCTTGATGCGGCGCATGTCGTTCACGGCAGGTGGCCGGTCGCGAGTACCTTGGAAGTTGGCGATGAAGCGGGTGCGCATCTCTTCCCAGGAGGAGAATGTGCCTGGAGCCAGGTTCAGGAGCCAGGTGTGGGCCCTGTCCTTGAGCGCCATGGGGAACCACTTCACCATGACCTTCTCGTCTCCGTTGGCAGCTTCGATGCCCAGCTCGTAGAGCTGGAGGAACTCCGCAGGGTCAGCCGTGCCGTCGTAGCGAGGAGATAGGTCCGGCTTGAACTTGCCTGGCCACGCGACGCTGCGAAGTTCGGTGGTGTAGGCGTGGCAGCCTGCTGTGGCCACGGGAGGCTGTGGGAGATGGAGAGCCTGGTCTTGCATGTCCCCATGCGCTGGAGCAGGAGGATGGTCGCGACGTGCTGGCGCAGGGAGCTCCCGGGCAGCTTTTGGCGGGCGAGGGACTTCTTGGCAGCTCTGTTCTTGCCGCGCTGGCACCTGACGGAGCGGGTTCCGCCCAGGGGCCACGCGCCTTGGAGCCATGGCGTCTTCTTGAGGAGGAGGCATCCGGGGTGCCGCCGGAGCCTCTTCGCCCGTGCAGGGCGGGGTGCGGTGCAGCGGAACGGACAGCGCGGAAGAGCCCCCTGCGGCGCGGATGAGCTCGGCTACGCGGTCGAGCCATTCTTCGTAGACATCGTCGACGGGACGGTAGCACAGGAGCTCATTTGCCACGATGAGTGCAGCCCGAGCCTCCATGGCCGCGCGGAGCGCGCGGGACGAAGATCCAGCTGGGGCGAGCGAGGGAGTTGCGGTGCGGCCGTCTTGGCGCACGGATGGATGCTGAGACGATGCTTGCTGCTCGTCCCCCGCCGGGCCGGTGGCGGCGTTGACGGCAGGTGACGGGGAATGGCGAGGACGCCCGCCGACAGGGGCTGTCTGGGTGACGCGGGAAGCGAGGTCGGCCAGGCGCTCCGCGCGGGCCCGACGAGCGTCAGACATGAGCGTGATGGTCGGAGGAGAACGGGGTGATGGAAGACGAATTCCGGCGCACCCCTACCTGGCGCGCCAAACGTCGTATTTTGGGTTCCGGCAGACCCTTGAGGTTCGAACACTGGGGTGCGTGTGGAGATTTCGCCTCCTACCTACCTGCACCCCTCCGCCATGCTAGGATCAGAACTATGGGAAGAACAACACAAGAGACACGGGGTTTATACTGGTTCGGGCCACCGTTGTGGTGTAATACCCTACTCCAGTGTGTGGTGTGTGGATTGCCTCTTAGGCTGATGATGATGAACAATACAAGGAAGAACAGCCTCGCGGGGGTCTGTTCTTGGCTGAGGCGATGAACTGCTGGGAGGTGTTCAGTCGCCTTTCTCTCTCTCTCTCTCTCTCTCTCTCTCTCTGCTTTCAACCTTTCTAATGAGCCTCTTCCTTCCTACCTCCCAACCCCCTTGCTCTGTGGGTGGCTAGTCCTATTTATAGAGGCCCTGGTCCTCTTCCCAAATATCGAGCGGGAAGGGAGCCAACAATGGCGGGCTAATTTGAAGGGGGACAGCAAGTATCAGCTATCCTGACAAAAGTAGTCTTCGTCTACACAAAGCTCTGGTGATGACGCCGTCTTGGGCTCCATGGTGACCTCCGTCTCGTAGTCCTCCTGGTCTTGGTCTCGTTGCACTGAAATGGCAACCTTTGCCTGATGCCTCAGTACTCCGCGGCTGCGCTTGCCCCGTTTGCACCAAAGAGGAAAGGAGGATGCTGCGCGGGCTGGCGCCCACCTGGCGCCTTGAGTCGTCACGGCTTGCGTCACGGGCACCTCGTGAGGTACCCCGCCTTGATCTCTCCGCCTCCTCGCGAGCCAGCCTGAGGAGGCCATGCCTAAGGAAGCTCCGTGTCGTCCGCCCCGCGAGGCTTGGCCTCTCGCAAGGGTCTTGAGTTTGTGTTGGTGAAGTTGGGCCGTGCTGGGCCCCCATTTGAGCCACGCCGCAGGCCGCCGGCAGGCATGTCTGGGGACCCGCGTTCCTAGAACGCCAGCAGGTTTGACCCTGGGCGCACGCGGATCGATGTTCGCCGGACTTGCGCCGGAGAAGAGGAAGACGGTGGTCGGCATGGTCGGGGGAGGAGGGGCCGACGGATACGGCCGGGGCAGGGCGCCGGCGAGGACAAGCGAGGGGCGGCGCTCATGCGAAGCAGCGGTAGGCGCGCGGCAGCGGAGCAACGAGGGCGGAGCGGCGGCCGGCGAGAAGCTCTGGCGAAGGCGGCTCAGGGCGCAGCAAGGCGGCGGAGGAGGCGGCGCGGGCGGTGGAGACTGGGGCACGTAGGTGGCGGAGGGCGCTAGGGAAGCGGGGTGGCGGCGCGCGGGCTCGGGGGCCCGACCCGGGCTCGGCTGGGCTGGCGGCGGCGGGCACTGGCACTGGCACGTGGCGGCCTCCAATTGGTGCATTGGGGAAATGCGGTAATCAACTACAGAGCTATGTTCACTATCTTCATCTAGCCTTGTTGTTTCTTGAGAATAATGTGGGGAGTCTGACGCTGCAATCTTTAAATGCGGATCTTTACTCACAGTAGTCCACTGGCATGTCTGCCTCTTTATAAGTGATTGATGAGGGATACACAAGAACATTAGTTTGATGTAAGAACATGGTTAATAGACAGAAGTACTAGTATGTACCAAAAACAAAAAGGCATGTCTTATTCAGAGGTATAATGTGTAAGCTAAGCAGAAGCAATTTAACCAAATTGGAAGCAATACAAGCTAGACATCCGGCTGGAGTGGTGAGCATGATTATCTACGACCTGAGAGCCTGGTGGGAGGCGGGCTGCTTTGCCACCATCGTGGCTTTTTAGTTAGCTTCCAGGTGATGCCTATCTGCGTTGGGCCTGTCATTGGCTCGGCCAGTGCCCTGACTAGCTATTTGTCTTCTAGTGCTCCCGGGATGGTGGTTTATGTAAAAAAATATCTTTCCTTATCTTAATAAAGACCAACTTCGGACTTTCGAATACAATCTAGAAACCATATGCAACATGCAGCCACATATGACACCGCGAAGTTAAAGTAGGAACCTGGGATGGTGGTTCATTGCGAGCAATATCATCAACTCCAGAGATACATTTACCGTCTCCATCTGTTGAACATCCTACCTTTAAAGCAAAAACACGTGTCTTGCCTGCCCGCGAAGCAAGAAGGAGCGACTTCTCTCTTTTCTTTTCTGCTTCTGTCAAGGCAGAGTCTGAAATACCCTTGCATAAAAACACAATAGTGAGAGTATGGGTGAAGTGTGTGCAGAACTAGTGCACTGTAGAAGTAGTAGATAGCAGGTGGCTGAAAAATAAATGGCAGGAGACATATGATAACTCTACAACATTGCATGGCAACAAAATTAGATTCTACTCCGTATGATTTTGTAATATATGAGCACAGGTGATGGCTGGAAAATGCAGGTACTCCTCCAGCACACCACCACATGTGGGCCTATCAAAATAACAGTCGACTGAAAATAAATAGGCCAGTCAATTTTTTTGTGAACTGTCCAATCTATAAAGAACGGGTAGATGGCCTTCGTCTACCTCCCGCCAGTCACTGTTGACGATCTTTCTCGAACCGCCAGCAACCACCGGCCCAGACCCCTGCTCCTGCCGCCCTGCCCTCCCCTCGAACTCACACCACCACCATGCTAGGAAGCACCCCCGGCCATGCCTTTAATCCCGGCCGACCTCCATATCGGGCGCCAGCAGCTCTAGGCCCAACACGCCCTTAAGATAAACACTGAGGCGCTGCTTCCTAGGCGTAATAGGCAGACTAGCTCCTGTTACGCTAGGGAATGCTTCGTTTAATTGGGAATCAACTGACCAGAAATTGAAATCCAGGGGGCGACGGACCTCTAGCTAAGGTGAAATAGTATATGAGGAGAAACCTTGTGCATCGCGAGTTACTAGGAACATCTAGTATCAAGAAGAAGCAGTCAACTAGTGTCTTCCGTGGGATGAATACCGTGCAAGTAGACACGTAAGATTTGCCCGAATAAGGGAAGATGATTACCATTTCCAGTTGCTAGTGCTTCGTCCTCCAGAAGTCACGCCGATTTTCTAGTTTTTACCTGGGGAACCGATGTTTTGGTGGAAGGTGGAGCCTTGGAAGAACCCATGGCCAAATTGCTGACTGTATTGCGGTGGCCTTCTGTCAGCAGAGGGGAAGAAGATCTGAGGCAGCGAAGGACGGCGTAGCAGGAACAGCTCTGGTGCAGTGGATGGTGGCGAAGTTGGAGCGGCAGCGGTGAGGGGAAGAACGGCGTGGTTGAACTAGCTCGGGTACGGATAGCTCGGTCTTGGCTTCAACTACTAGCCAGGAAGGGCGTTCCAGTTGAGGTTGCGGTGGATGACGACGTTGGGGTATCGAATCTGGCGTAATGGAGGAGGGCGGCGGTTGATGGGTGAGATGGGGTGGCAGACGGAGGACACCGGGGTATCGCGGCTGGTCGAGAGGTAGTTTTGGCGCCCATGGAGTACGAATGGGGAATCGGACGGGGGGCGGGTGGAGCTAAGGGAGAACCATGTTTCGGTCTGGGACGCGCTTGTTTTTGGCTTTTTTGAACAGATGGGACGCACTTGTTTGAAATTTGGGGAAAGTATAAACTTTCTCCCCCTTTTAAATTTCAGACCTACTGCACGTCGGGGGTCGGATGCTAATCTCAGGTGTCCCAAATAGTGGGTGGGAGCAATTTCGGCCGCGCGCATGTGTGCTTAGGCGGCCATTGTGTATGAATGTTTTTCGGAGGCAGTTGTGTGGCGTCTAGATGAAGCTACAAACCTACCCCGGTTTAGACCTTTGGACGTCGGGCCAGTAGGTTTCACGGGTCGGAGTTAGAAAAGTAATTTCCATCTACTACCAAACATTGGTCTGACGCGGTTTCGACTAAGTAGAGGCTCTTTTGGCACTTCATTTGAAATTTTGAAACAGAAGCATTCATGTTTAGAGTACTATTCAACTTTGAGTATTGACCTAAATAGACAACATTAAATTTGACCTTGTATGTTTGAAAACCTCATTAAATTATCCGCTTCTTTTTTAAATTTTGACACTTGAAAATCCTATAACTACGATTAATTTGGAATGGAGGACCTAAATTTGAATATATTTTGTACACGACTATATATGCTACTATGAACAAAAGCAGAGCAAAGATTGGAGCCCCCATAATTTAGGTATGATTTACAAATGCCATGATATCGAATTCAAATAATGGAATGGACTTCATGTTCAATTCGAATTTTTTAAATGACCTTAAGTTGAATTCAATTGTATGCTAGTTCATAGCTAGCTATTTATAATGTTCATTGTGTAACTTTCGTATGTATAATGTGATTTACACACACAACATGAACTATACTCACGTTTATATTCGATTGCTAAAGCAATTTATTGTCTGGAGTTCAAAATACTAACTATGTGGATCAATTATGTCGAATCATAACATAGACATGCCAAAATTCGATAGAATCTAGATGTCTGCCGGATCAATGACCATTCCTTATGCGAATTGCAAATATCATGATCCCATCCTAATATTTGGATACAATTTATATTTGTAATCATTGTGTACATTGGTCTTTTACGTGTAGTTTCACTCTCCATCGGTTGTCTCTCACACATGCTCACACACTCTCTCCCAAGGTGTCTTTCTCGTAGACATGGTCCCGATATAACCCTCCCTCCCTCTCGTAACCATTTACGACTATTTTCACTAACCTTTATCACAAGCACTCTTCCTCTCACAAGCATAAACTCTCACCGGAATCGGATGCACGGTTTGCAAATGGCAAGCAAAACAATAATGGCACAAATCTGCGATTAACAGCACAATGCCACATAGAATGCAACAAGAAACTAAGCTACTGCACTCCAACATAACAACAAAGCACATGGCAGTGATCTACTCAAGATGCTTGACAAAAGATGAACACTGAGCTATGAATAAATCACATCAGAGCAGGTTCAAACAAGCATGGCAAAAGTGCAAAAGATATCAGCTTCACGGACTTAGTGAAAATACTAACATGCCAGAAATTAACATCAGGAGGCCAAGTTTAGAGCAAGCAAAGAACATGCTATAGGATCATATCATAGCAAAACAAGGCATGGAATGAATATACTCAAACCATATAACAGAATTCCCTTACTGACCATGAGACAAAAAGGCACAGAAGATATGATGGCACCCATGTAAACATAGCAAGTTTCGTTAACAGATGCAGACTTAGCAGAAAACTGGGCATCGCATAAACAGAATTATGAAGGCATCTTTGCGAGCTCGATTCATTCACCACAATGCATTGCATGACAAGATAAGCATACTAGCAGCAAGAAGACACGTTCATGAAGCTAACAATGGCAAGAACAAGTTTATAGCATGCATGGATCAACTACAACATCCATGGAAAAATTGATTAACATGTAAACCGTCTACCAGGAACATTTTATAGCAAAAGTAGAGCATGATTAAATCATGCTAGGGCACTCATAATTGCCAAAAGGGGCATGGATAGATATATCATAACCATATGTCCAAATCATCCTTACTGAAGCAACTCAACAAAAGCATGGATCTCACTATAGCATCATGTTTACATGGCATAAAAATAACAACAGAAAAAGGACTTAGTAAAATTCTAAGTCCCTGAAATCAGCAATATCACGAAGGCTACTTTGCATGCCTGTGCTAGTAACCACAAAGATCACAAAAAAACATGGCAAGCACCCCTATAAAGATGGCATGGCAAAACACATGTAGAGCTCATGTTCAGATGAAGCACACAACAAATGTGACAAAAAAGACAATTCCTCATAATCTGCTAAGTAACAGGAGCAAACATTTTATAGCAATCTTGCATCAGTGATTTGGGAACCAATATCGACACAAACAAGCATGCCACAATGGAACAAAATGAAGAGCAAATCATGATGAACATTTTGATATATTACACACACAAAACGGAGGAACTCACATGAAGTTATGGCATGATGAACAGAGGCATAAAACATAGCAGAGAGAAAGACTTAGTGAAAAAACGAGGTCAACCTCAGATCTACGGTTTGATCCAGGGCGCACGTGGATCGAGGTTTGCTGGACTTGCGCCGGAGAAGAGGAAGATGGTGGTCGGCGTGGTCGGGGGAGGAGGGGCCGGCAGATCCGGCCGGAGCAGGGCGCCGGCGATGACGAGCTCGCGCGGGGCGGCGCTCGGGCGAGGCAGTGGCAGGCGCGCGGCGGCAGAGCGACAAGGGCGGAGCGGCGGCTGGCGAGAAGCTCCTGCGAAGGCGGCGGAGGGCGCGGCGAGGCGGCGGAGCAAGCGGCGCGGGCGGCGGAGACTTGTGCGCGCGGGCGGCGGAGGGCACTAGGGAAGCAAGGCAGCGGCGCACGAGCTCGGGGGCCCGACCCGGGCTCAGGCGGGCCGGCAGCAGCAGGCGGTGGCGCTGCCATGTAGCGGCCTCCTATTGGTGCGGGCGCGTCGGCGATTTTCGTCGGTGGGATCCGGACGTGTCCTGCGGCGGAGAGGGCTAGGCTAGGGTTTCATCTGCGCGAATTTTCGGGAAGGGGCACATATTTATACCTCGGAGGAGGTAGGAGTGTCCAAATGGAGTGTAGTTTTTGGCCACGCGATTGTGATCCGACGACGGAGTATATGGGAGTGGTTTGGAAGGGTTATTAGGCCGTTTTGGAGGGGTGTTGGTCTGCAACACACACGGGGCCTTTACGGTTCCCCGGTTAACCGTTGGAGTATCAAAGGGACTCCAAATGACACTAAATTTGACAGGCGGTCTACTGGTGGTTTACCAAGCCCACTTGGAAAGTCTCAGTCCATTCCAAGAACGTTTAACACCCGCTCACGAAAAGAGACAAAAGGGGGCGCCGGAGGATGTAGGAGTGTCGGTTTGCAAAACAGGCAACGGGGAAAAAGCTCGGATGCATGAGACGAACACGTATGCAAATGGGATGCACATGATGACATGATATGAAATGCATGACATGGACAAAAGAAAAAACAAAGACAAACCCAATCACGAAGGTAAACTCATAACTTAGAGCCGAAAATTGCAAGAGTTGGAGTACAAATATGGCAAGTTACATCTGGGGTGTAACAACACTCCACCACTATGAAAGGATCTCGTCCCGAGATCTAGGACTGAAAGAACTCCGGAAATTCGGAATGAAGGTTGTCGTGGAATTGTCACAACAGATGTCCTAGCATAAGGACATAGTCGTAGGGCCATCGCAACTAGGAAGCTTAAAGGGGTTAATCGGGACAAAGGACACGAGAGGTTTTATACTAGTTCAGCCCTTACGATGAAGGTAAAAGCCTATGTCTAGTTGTGCTGATATTGCTGGGTTTTCGATCACCAAGAGGCTAGTTCGCCGGCTTGGTTATCGATCTCTTGTTTCTTGCCCTAAGCCGCCACCGGGTCGTCCCCTTATATACACGGGTTGACGCATGGTGGCCTACAGAGTCCCTGCCGGCTCATAAATCGTGTCCAGCTCGGTGACTGGTTTTACATGCCTTTCCTTACAAGTCTTTCCTTAAATATGACGGTTTGCAATATTGGGCCTTAAGCGCCTCTAGGCCTTCTATAAGATTTAATAAACTATCGCCTTGACTGCTTACTGGGCTTCCTTTGTGACCCGCCATTGGGGCTGACCCGGCCCCTCCTGGGTGGGTCATAGCTGATAGTTATATCCCCAACATTAGGCCCCAGGTTGACTTTGAACTTTGTTCTTTGTCAATCTCCATCACTTAAACAAAAATCCATCTTCCTTTCCTCGCAGAAATTTTTGTAACCCACCGTGACGTCATCTCTGGAAAACATAAAAAACTTTTATGACGTCATCTCCCAACGGACCTTCATCTTTAATGCCTTTCGAGAATCGAGGCGTCCGTTTAGTTGGATAACCATTGTTCAGGTCTTCCTCGATTTTCACGCCCGCCTGTTCGCTTATCCCCTTATAAATAGGCTCGCGGCCGGTTTTTCTCATTCTCCTCTCTTCTTCGTCTTCCTTCTCTCGCGACCTCTGCTGCTGCTCGAGCTCCGCCGCTGCCAGAGAGCTTCTCACCTCCGTCGACCTCGGCCGTTGCATCGACTGGAATTAGTTCAGAAAAAATGGCGGCGACCTTCCCTGGAAACTCTGTGGCTGTAAGCGTTTCCCTTCTTGCCCCTCAGATCTGCATTAGGGCTTTCTAGGTTTTCCATGTTCTTCGTAGTTCATCACAGCTGCTCTGTAGTTCTTCCCTGCAACCTCTTCTTGATCCAAAAAGAGATACATGTTTGTGCAGTAGTTGTTTTGTGCTTGCTCTTGACACTGGTAGATCCCTTTTCCCCAATCTAGGGCCTCATTAGGACTTACAAATTCATCTGCGCTAAACTTTTAGGCCTAGAATATTTTCCATTTTGAACAGCCATTTGATTTGGAATAATACCAAGCAATTTGGGAAACTTGTTTGTCTCAACACTTAGCTGAATCTACTTTCTATCTATAGTCATGGTGGCTTACTATGTTGGCTTACTTTTCCTTATATGACATTATCCCTAATTTAAGCCGCCATTACTCCCCTGTGTCATCATCATTTACTTTCACCATTATCATTGAGTTGAACCGGCATGTTGCCTTCCTTTCAGTTCTTTTTTTGAACATCATGCCGTCCAAAGCGCCGAATGTCTACAACTGGGTTCCCTCAATCGTGACTGGGTACAATTTAAAGGAGTTCTTCTCCATAGGATTTTTGCCAGGAAAAAATGTCATGTTTTATCGTGTACCTGAGCCGGACGAGGAACGGCCCAATCCAAGAGATGGTGAAGTCATTGTATTTTCTGACCACATGAACCGTGGCTTTTCACCGCCCGGCTCAAAGTTCTTCAGAGATGTCCTCCATGTTTTCAAAATCCACCATCAAGATATCGGGCTCAATTCCATATCCAATATCCGCAACTTCCAAGTGCTTTGTGAGGTGTACCTTCAGGAAGAGCCGACCGTGGAACTCTTTAGAGAGTATTTTTATCTGAACTGGCAGAACGAGTGCACCAACGGCCCTAGCTTAGAGGTTGGAGGCATCTCAATTCAGCGTCGACAGGGCGCTGTCTTCCCCCTCATAGTCTTGTCGAGTCATCCAAAAGACTGGAATCATACTTGGTTCTATTGTCAAGGCACTTCACCAGCAAATGAGAAGCCACTGTCGGGTTATCGCGCCGAGCGTCTTGACTCCAAATTTGTGCTCCCTGACAAGCTTACTGCTGCCGAACGCAAGAAGCTGATCCCATCAATCAAACGGATTAACGCCTTATTAGGGAATGACTTAACCGGAGTTCACTTGACCCGCTGCTCGGTCTCATGGCGGGTTATCCCTCTAAGCCGCTGATCAAAACTGATGTGTGAATATGGTGGAGGCCCAAATGATTCTCTTCGTCACAGCTTTGTCCAATTACCCGAAGAAGATATTGTTGCAATGTCAACCCTTTTGGTAAACGACAAATATGAAGACTGCAGTAAAGTTGGGTTAAACCCCTTCTGCAAACTTAACCCGGCGCCAGAGGTAAAGAACCTTTGATCTCCTTCTTTGTATTTTTCCCAGCCGTGTTATGTACCTGCCTGATCTTTCATCTTTGTTTATTCATCTGCAGGCCAGATCTGATTTCTGGAAAGCCAAGTACGACCACGAAGCCGCCAAGAAGGCTAGAGTCGCTACTATGAACACCAAGAAAATGACCCGGCGGTCCAAGAAGAAGAAAAGTACCGCTGAGGATCTGATGAATCCTGATGATACTTCTGAGTCGGAGGTAGCCCTTGACTCCGTTAGCCAACTTTTTAATAATCTTATTAACACTCATCATTGCCAGGACGACACAGGGGCCAGTTAGGCCATGGAAGAAGAGGTAACTATTTCCTCTGACTCAGCCAATTTGCCAAGACAGAAACTTCGAGTCGTAACCCGAAAAGTAAGGTTTTCACACCCTTTGTCTTATCTGGATCCTCATTTTCTTTTGAAAAAGCAGCAACATGAGAGCCACCGTCAGACCTGGAATGATGATGAACCGCCTGTTGTTCTTCAACAGACTCCTCAAAAACGCCAGAATGAGGTTTATTTCTTTGTCTTTTACTTTCTGTTAATGGATCTTCTCCCTTGCATAACTTACTTTGTTTTATCTTTGCAGGAGGTGTCACGCTCTTCTGGTGATGCATCACAGACCCAATTTCCAGCCATCAAGACTGCCCCTGGGTAAGGAAGAACCCTCTTTCCTCCGTGTTTTTCAAATTGTATCTTTAAAATGATAGTGTCATAACATTTCTTTTAGTGGTCAAGCTAAGTCTAAGAAGGCCAAGGTGACTAAACCAACGAAAGACCCACCAGTCCTGGTGCCTGAACCGGCCATGCCACCTTCTCCCCCTCCTACTGAAACTCCAGAAGACCAGGCCGCCAATGCTGAATTAAATCCTCCTGAGCCATTAGCCGACAATACCACCGTTAACCCTTCTGCTACTGGACCATCCAGCTCGGCTAACCCGCCATCACCATCTGCTCAAGACGTTCTGATCATTGGAAGCTACTTCGTTGAGCTGGGGAATCCCACCGTGTTGGCTCATCATACTGCGAAACAAGAGGCACTGGAGAAACAAAAAGTGTGTTTTGATATTTCGCATTATGACCATCTGAATTCCAATGAAATATTGTCCGGCTATCTCAGCCATGTGCACTCCAGCCGTGATTCAGAGATCGAAATGGTCAAGCAGTTGCAGCTGAAGTATGAGGTATGTTCTTCCGGCTTACTTATATTCTGCTAGCCCCCAAGTCTTCAGATGATGAGAAAACTGGAATGATCTGTAGACTTATGATATAGGCTAAGACTTTACCTTTAAATTTTTCTGAAGTCCAATAAAATAGAACAAAGCTTCACCTGTAGTCCCCAAGGGCCAGTTCATTTGATCATAAATGAGCCGGTACTTTGAATTTTCATAACTGTCTTGTGCCGAATCCAACAAACATTGTAATCCGGCTTAACCTTAAGAAACTTGCTGAATAGCATACAATAGACCCCAAGTGCCAAGTGTTGTTACTTTGTAAAGTACTTGGGACATAAAGTATGTTAGAGTCATAAGAAATTATTTTGGCATATATTAGCCCCCAAGTGTCAAGTGGTTTTGCAGTGCAAAGTACCTAAGACTTGAATCTTGACTTTTGAACCTTAATTGAAATCTTGACTCATCTGGGTATGTTTTGCAGAATGCCTTATCTGAACTGAGCTCACAATTAACTGATGCGAAGACCCGGCTGGCGGATCAGGAGGCAGAAATTAAGTCTACTAACTCCAAACTGCAATTAAGTCTATCTGAGACAGAAAAATTAAAAACCAGCTTTACTACCATGAAGAAAACCTGGGCTGAAGAAAAAACACTGCTAACACAACGCGCCGAGAAAGCTGAAGTAGGCCTTGAAGAAGTTACGACAGAGCTAACCGGTTTAAAGGACCGGGTGTCTCAAATGGTGTCCGCCATCTTTGGTAAGCCATCTGTACTGACCTTTTTACCTTCTTTTGACCCGGAATACAAACCGCTAGCTAAACCTTTGTGTTCAAAACACGTGCAGGCCCATGAACCAAGAACCTGAGTCAAGACAACGTGACTAAGCTGAAGGCGGTCTATACCTTAGTAGAGCAGTTGTACATTGGTGCACAACGAGCACTGGCCGCTATCTCTCCTACCAATAAAGGACCCAACCGGCTTAGTGATGTCTTAAAGAAGCTGTCAATCTTACCTGCCAGGTTCGAAGAAGTCAAGCGCTCCTGTGCCAGAGCCGGAGCTTTGACTGCCCTAAGCCGCTCCATGGCTTGGGTGCCAGATCTAGACCCGGCGGATGTAGCCAGAGGGTACCCCACGGTAAAGGAAGACGGGTCACTGTTTGAATAGGATGACTTCGTTGCTTGCGTGAGGAAAGTGCGACCACAAGCCACCATTCTTGAAGATGAAACAAATATTGATAAATACCAGCCGGGTTTTGACTTGGACAATAAGAAGATGGCGACTCCCTCCTACAAAGTGACCGACCTTATCTCGCTGGTTCGTCAACATACATTAGCTCCGGATATTGATCTAGCCGGCTTGATTGATGAAGGAGCAGAATTTACTGATGTAGATGGTTTTGACTAGTCAAAACCTAACTTCCAATTAGCAGAAGGCGGTGAGCCGGCGAGGGAGGAGTAAAGACCATCTTCATGGGCTTTTAAAAGCCTTGTAATAGATTAGCTGTGAAAACACTGCATAATTTGCCTATGCCATCGCGCATAAGACACCGTGTGTGATTCTGTGTTTCCTGATGTCAATATATGCATCATATTTATGGTTGTCCCTGCAATATTTCCGCTCTGTTCCTGTAGATAAAAGGGAAAAACTGGCTTGGCGGCTTAGTACCGAACGGGTCAGAACACTCGGTCTATAGCCAATATTTTTATCATAGTAGAAAACAGAACCAGACATAAAAAGAAAACAAGGTTGAAATAACCTTTGATTAATACAAAAGGAAATTGTTCATAAACGATAGACATACCTATATCTTTGACCTCCGGACCACCGGTTTATATGACCCGGGTGATGAGGTTGATAATGAAGTCTTTGCGAGAAGTCAATGCTTCTGAATACCTGATGATTATCATGCCCTGGCGGCTTGTTGTCAAATAGTCAAGCCGATGAAAAGACCATGATTGATTATTTTGAAATTGAGACAACAAAAAATGAATAAGACAAATAACAGGTGGTAAACAAAATTAACATTGTAACTAAAGGTTGGGGGTTTTCTGATTCAAATACGATCAGTTAACCGGACCAAAGGGGTTAAGCTAAGATTCGAATACGATCATATAGCCCCCACTGGCTTTGGCGTTGCGCCGATCAAGAGGGTACCGACAGCTATATACTCTTTGGTTCGAATACGACCTATGTTTGAACAGGAAGCCCCCAAATGACCTTGAGAGGTTTTTAACGATCCTGATTCGAATACGATCCAAGTCGGTCCCAAAAGGGGATAAGCTATGATTCGAATACGATCAAGAAGCCCCCTAGTGAGTTTGGCTTTGAGCCGATCAAGAGGGTTACGACAGCTATATTCTCTTTGCTTCGAATACGACCTATGTTTGAACAGGAAGCCCCCAAGTTACCATGATAGTTTGCAGCTAGATTCGAATATGATCATAAGCCGGACCAAAAAAGGTTAGACTTGATTCAAATATGATCAGATCCTTAATAGTCATTCGAAAATAGTAAAAAATAGTAAAGATGCGTAATCTTTGAAAAGAAAAGAGACTGATGGTCCTGCTTTATTACTTATCATAGTATATACAATGTCAAAGTATGTACATGATGAGAACCAGTGGCTCAAGTGTAGTATGGCCGAAGTTGAGCAATGTTCCACGACCGGCGGGTCTCCTCTTCCGACTTACATGAGTCTTTGTGCTCTCGAACATCAATGAGGTAATATGACCCGTTGTTTAAGTCCTTGCTAACCACAAAGGGTCCTTCCCAAGGTGGGGATAGCTTGTGTGCATCTGACATATCCTGGATGAGCCAGAGCACCAGGTCACCTTCTTGAAAAGTGCTAGACTTAACCCGTCGGCTGTGATAATGGTGCAGGTCCTGTTGATAAATTGCTGATCGAGCCGCTGCTAAGTCTCTTTCCTCATCTAACAAGTCAAGTGCATCCTGTCTGGCTTGTTCATTGTTAGCTCCAACATAAGCTTCCACACGGGGCGAGTCATGACGGATGTCACTAGGCAACACTGCTTGCGCTCCATAAACCATGAAGAAAGGTGTATAGCCTGTAGACCTGTTAGGGGTGGTGTTGATACTCCACAGCACCGAGGGTAACTCCTCTACCCAACAACCCGGCGTTCGCTGCAAGGGAACCATAAGACGGGGCTGAAGACCTTTTAAGATTTCCTAATTTTCTCTCTCAGCCTCTTGTCGGATCCTCTCCTGATCCTCCAAGTTAAGGGCTCTATCCTGTACTGGCTCATGCATGTGCAGCCTGTTGCGGCGTTGAGCATTGCTTGACATGTCAGCTGAATCCATATGCCTACTGTAGCTTGGGCTCCGGCTCGGGCGAGGGGTTGAATGGATCCTTTCTCGACTGTAAGAGTACGCATCCTGCTGCGCCAGAGCTGTTTGAAGAAGTTCTCTCACCCTTCGTGTTTCGATCGCCGCCGGAGAGTCGCCTTCCATCAGGAGAGCCGCCAAATGAGCCGACGCAGCAATGAGGTTTTTCAAGGGATTGGAGAAGTGACCCGGTGGTGTTGGCACATAATTAGGCGGAGCAGTATGTATGCGAGGTGGTTCCATGGTGCGCGACTGAACCGGTGCCCCGGGTGTCGTCATCCGATTTGCCTCCGGCGGGTTAGTTGTCCCGGCCCTGGGTGTATGAAAAAGGTTCCTAGGATGGAGCGTCAGAGGTAGACGTGACTGAGTTTTCTGATGCCGTATTCTCATGACCTCGTTCGACGCGTTCAGATACACCGAGAGCTGGAAGGTCTCTGCTTGAAGCTCTTGAGCATGAGCGTACAAAGCCGCCCACTCCGCTGCCATCCTGACCTCTTGTGCTTCTAAATTTTCTTTAGCTTGTATCATCTCTTCATGTATGCGTGCCACCTCTGCGTCATGCTAAGCTTTATCCGCTGGATCTACCATGGCAGCCAACAGGGTCGTCAGTTTATCCATGAGGTCCATTAGAATCTGAGCTGGGGGGGCGCGGGGTCTCCTGACCCGGCTACAGCGGACCCGGTGGTTGTTGCCGCTGCTGCTCTGGAGTTCTGCCCGAGCTGTGTTCCTGCCATGAAGTCTCCGGCCCAATTCAGCGGCTCAAGGGGGTCCGGAATACTGCTTCCATCGGAACAGCCCCCGAGCATGCCATCCTGCAGCTGATACAAAGAATCTGTCTTGCCCGTTAATGATGTGGCGTCAGAACAGACGGCCGTCTCACCGCCATCCACCGATTCTTCAGAGTATTCACCGCCGTGGATGCAACCTACGAAGGCATGTCTCACGACAGATTGAACACGGGTGGACCTCGCGCACTGAGCCGTTTCGACGAGGTTGGTGTGGACGTCCGGCGCAGGGCCCGACTCACCGATCGGGCCGATGAAGACGTGAATTCCGCCGAAGGGGACCCAGTACCCGTACTCAATCGAGCCGGCCTCGGGGCCCCAGCCTTCGTCGTCGATGTAGAGCTCGCCGCGACGACTCTTGGTCATCGGGCCCACAGCGTATCCCTTGAGCCCTTCGAAGTTGCCCTTCAAGAACTCAAATCCACCGTGCGCTGACCCCACGGTGGGCGCCAACTGTCGTGGAATTGTCATGGCATATGTCCTAGTAGAAGGACTTAGTTGTAGGGCCATTGCAACTAGGAACCTTAAAGGGGTTAATCGGGCCAAAGGACACGGGAGATTTTATACTAGTTTGGCCCCTTACGATGAAGGTAAAAGCCTACGTCTAGTTGTGTTGATATTGCTAGGTTTTCAATCACCAAGAGGCTATTTCGCCGGCTTGGTTATCGGTCTCTTGATTTTTGCCCTAAGCCGCCACCGGGTCGTCCCCTTATATACACGGGTTAACGCCTCGTGGCCTATAGAGTCCCTGCCGGCTCATAAATCGTGTCCGGCTCGGTGACTTCTCTTACATGCCTTTCCTTACAAGTCTTTCCTTACATACGATGGTTTAGAATATTGAGCCTTAAGCCGCCTCTAGGCCTTTAGGCCTTCTATAAGATTTAATAAACTATCGCCTTGAGTGCTTACTGGGCTTCCTTTGTGACCCACTATTGGGGCTGACCCAGCCCCTCCTGGGCGGGTCATAGCTGATAGTTATATCCCCAACAGAGGTGGTCCTCGTGTTCCTAGGTGGCTTCTCGGTCGAAATGATGTGACCACTTCACGTTCAAGAATTTGATAGACTTGTTGCGAGTCTTGCGCTCGATTTCTTCAAGAATGGCAGCGGGATGCTCATGATAAGACACTTCTTCTTGGAGATCAATCTCTTCGAAGTTGATGGTGCGCTCAGGCGTCTTGAAGCACTTGCGAAGCTGTGACACGTGAAACACGTCATGCACATTTGCAAAGTTGGACGGGAGCTCAAGTTGATAGGCGAGATCGCCTCTTTTGCCAATGATCTTGAAAGGACCCACGTATCTAGGGGCAAGCTTCCCTTTAATACCGAAGCGACGAGTACCTTTCATTGGAGAGACGCGGAGGTAGACATGGTCTCTGCTCTCGAAAGCCAAGTCACGATGCTTGCTATCATAGTAACTCTTCTCACGCGATTGCGTGACTTTGAGATTTTCACGGATGATTTTACACATTTCTTTTGCTTATGTGATTAAGTCATTGCCAAGAAGTTGGCATTCACCAGTCTCTGACCAATTAAGAGGTGTACGGCACTTTCTTCCATAGAGAATCTCGAATGGGGCATTGCCCGAGCTTGCAGGGAAGCTATTGTTGTAGGAGAACTCGGCATATGGAAGACAACCTTCCCACTTCATACCGAAAGAAATGATACAATCCCTGAGCATATCTTCAAGAATTTGATTGACTCGCTCAACTTGTCCACTAGTTTGAGGATGGAAGGTTGTGCTGAAGCGAATGTTGGTGCCCATGGCCTTCTGGAAGGAGTCATAGAACTTAGAAGTAAAGATGCTTCCATGATCTGAAGATATCAACTGCGGAATACTGTGCAAAGAGACAATCTCGGAGGTGTATAGCTCTGCCAACTGAGCTACTGTGATAGATTCTTTGATAGGAAGAAAAGGAGCCACTTCTATAAGCTTGTCGATGACAACAAAGATAGCATCATTTCCATGTTTGGACTTGGGAAATCCAGTCATGAAGTCCATCTCAATATGGTCAAACTTCCATTCTAGAATGGCAAGAGGTTGGAGGAGACCATCTAGCTATTGGTGTTCTTCTTTCACTCTTCTGCAGACATCACATTCATTCACGAATTGAGCAATTTCTTGCTTCATTCACGAATTCACTTCATTCGCTTCATTCGAGTCTGCTTGAGGTCATGGTACATCTCCGTACTTCTGGGATGAATGGATAGAAGGGAATTGTGAGCCTCGTTCATGATGACTTTACGTAGATCACCCTTAGGAACCACAATTCGATCCTCAAAGAATAGAGTATCTTTGTCATCAAGGCGATAGCACTTGTACTTGGGTTGGCTCTTGGAAATCGCATTTTTCACCTTCTTCACCATGGCATCAAGAAGTTGTACCTCACGAATTTGATCTTCCAAAGTAGGAGAGACTTGGAGGTTGGCAAGAAAGCCTTGAGGAACAACTTAGAGATTCAGTTTGCGGAAAGCTTCAGAAAGGTCCGGTTGGAAGGGCTTGGGAACTAAGCTGTTGCAGTAAGCCTTCCTTCTCAAAGCATCTGCAATGACATGGGCCTTGCCTAGAGTATATTCAATACTCGGATTGTACTCTTGAATCATTTCGACCCAAGGAGTATGTCTGAGGTTTAGGTTGGGTTGAGTGAAGATGTACTTGAGGCTCTTATGATCTGTGAAGATGTCCACTTTCCTTCCCAATAAGAGATGTCTCCATGTTAATAGAGCATGGACAACTGCCGCCAAATCGAGGTCATGAGTGGGGTAGTTCTTTTCGTTGGGCTTCAACTTGCGAGAGGTATAAGCCACAACTTTCTTCTCTTGCAGGGAGGCATCACAGAAAACTTCGAATGGTTTGGATTCATCAGGAGGAGTCAGAACTGGAGCTGTGACTAACTTCTCTTTGAGGGTGTTGAAAGCGACATCACACTCAGGCATCCAGACATACTTGAGATGCTGCTGGAGGAGTTTGGAAAGAGTCTTTGCAATCTTAGAGAAATTCCCAATGAAACTTCTACAATAGCTTGCAAGCTCAAGAAAGCTGTGGAATTGCTTGACATACTGAGGCGGTTACCAATTCACAACTGCGGACACCTTCTCGGGATTAATAGCTATGCCCTTGGCGGAGATGATATGGCCAAGGTAGAGAACCTCGCCAAGCCAGAACTCACATTTTGAAAACTTCACATAGAATTGATGTTCTCTGAGTTTGTCGAGTACCAATCTCAAATGCTTGGCATGATCCTCCTTGTTCTTTGAAAGACCAAAATATCATCGAGATACACCAAGACGAAATCATTGGTGTAAGGGTTGAAGATGAAGTTCATCATGCGAGAGAATGTTGGAGGTGCATTGACAAGGCCGAAAGACATGACAGTATATTCATAAGAACCATGGCTTGTTCTGAATGCTGTCTTGGGGATATCTTGTTCACGAATGCGAATCTGATGATAGCCCATAGGGAGGTCAAGCTTGGAGAATACTTGAACACCTTTAAGTTGCTCGAAAAGCTCATTGATGTTGGGAAGTGGATACTTGTTCTTAATTGTCTTCTTGTTCAATGGACGGTAGTCGACACAAAGTCAGTCCATGCCATCCTTCTTCTTGACACAAAGACCACCACAACCCCATGGAGAAGAACTCGGTTGGATCAGACCCATACGCTCTTGTCCATCGAGTTGTTTCTTCAACTCAATCAACTCTTCGGGTCCAAGCTTGTAAGGACGTTTGCAAACAGGTTCCGTGCCAGGCTCAAGATCAATGATGAATTCAACTGGCCGACGAGGAGGCATTCCTGGAAGCTCTTCTGGAAAGACGTCTTAATATTCACAAACGACTGGACTCTAAGAGATGGCATTCAACCCGCCCTTCTCATTGAGAGAAAACAGTCGAATGGTATCGTCACGAGTGGCATAGATGATCACATCCTCAGACGAGTGTGTCAATTGAATCTACCTGGCAGCACAATCAAGCTAAGCCTTGTGCTTAGAAAGCCATTCCATGCCGAGAATTAGATCAATATCCGAGTCGCCAAGAACAATTGGAGAAGACAGAAACTTATAGTCACCCATCTTGATAACAGAATCCATAATGAATACTCGAGAGGTCATTTGTCGGGCCGGAGAAAGAATAGACAAAGTTCTCGGCAATACTTGAGTAACCAAATCATGCATAACCACAAAAGGTCTTGAAATGAAAGAATGCGATGCACCAGTATCAGAAAGGACTTTTCCAGGAATATCATTAATAAGAAGGTTACCCATGATGACTTCTGAAGAGTCCTTTGCCAGAGCTGCATTCATCATATTAGCCTTTGCAAACTTGGAATTATGCTTGACCAATGCATTGCTGGCAGATCTCACAGGACGAGGAGGCGGAAGGCGCCTTTGGTTGAAGAATTTGTTTGCATAGTGGCCTTTCTGCTGACACTTGTTGCAAGTAACCTCTGAGAGCGGTCGGTGATAAGGAGCACTTGACCTTGGAGCATGAGACTGCGCTTTGTTCTAATAGCCTGGGTTGGGTGGGTGGGAAGATCAATTGCCACCTTTACTATTCTACTGGTAAGGCTGACGGAACGGAGGAGGAGGAGGCAACCAGAAATTCTGTTGCTTAGCTGCCACTTGAGTTGAAGAAGATGGAGCTGCATCCATGACTCTCTTCTTAGAAGCATCACACTTGAGCTGAGCAGCTTCCTGCTTTAGTGTCATGTTGTAGAATTCATCATACTGGGTCGGCTCAAAAAGCACGAGAGCTAATTGAAGATCTTCTCTGAGGCCACCTCTGAATTGATAAATCATGCTCTTCTCATCAGGGACGTCTTGTTTAGCGAAGCGAGCGAGTTTCTGAAACTGGATGTTGTATTGGTAAACAGACATGTTGCCTTGCTTGAGATTGCGGAACTCCTCATGCTTACTCTCAGCAACACTTTGTGGAATGTGGTGAGCTTTGAAGTCTCGGCGGAAATCATCCCAGGTAATCACACGACCTACTCTGGAATCTCTGTATTGTTGATACCACTCAGCAGCTTGGTCTTTGAGTTGGAACGAAGCAAACTTGACAAAGTCCTTAGGCCTGACATTGCTACACTCAAAATGTTTGCAGATATCCATGAGCCAGTCATCGGCGTCTGTGGCCTCGACACAGTTACTAAAGGACTTTGGCTGGTTTGCGAGGAACTGATTGAGGGTAGCAAACTGAGGTTGATTGTTGCCTTGGCCTTGATTTCCTTGGTTGCCTTGCCCTTGGTTGCGCTCTTGCAAGAGTTGCAAAAGCATCTGAGTGTTGGCATTGGTGACTGCCATGACAGCTTGCCATGCCTCGGTAGGTGGAGGTGGTGGCGGAGGTTCCGGATTCTGATGCGTTGGAGGAGCCATCCTAAAGAGGTTGAAATCTGTTAGCATCTTGAAAGACATATATTCAAGCTGAATCAATGGATCGAAATTACAACATATAGCCTTAACATTCAAACAAGAATGAACGAACGAATTCCAAAGTAAATCATCACACTTCCATAAGTTGAGAAGCCACATAGATAAAGGTAGATGAATAAAACAACAAGATACGGATGTGAACAACTAAGTGGTAAGGATTACCCAATCACAAACCAAATATCTGCGGGAAGAAATACTAGAGCTACATGAATTCCCACCTATAAAACTCCGAAAACTTTCTGGTTATGCAATCAGGTGTTGGGGATACAGGGGAAGCATAATATCTCACCCAAAACTAGCAAATCCTACATCCGGCTGTATCAATCCATCAACACATAACCAAGAAACCTTCGGAAATCATTTACCTCAACCTTCGAAAAGCATCCGTTATACGAGTTAAGGGAATACTCCCGAACTCCCTCCCCAGTATTGGGTGGCGTCGAGGTTATCTCACCAACAACTGCATAAAGGAGATTTTCGATGTCGGCGAACTCAGGTATTCGAGAACTGCAAAGATAAAATTGTGACGAGAACCCGGGACACTGCCACAACCCCTAAATGTCAGGAGACACCAAGAACAATGTTCTCGTCACAAAACCATTGGAATGATTCCAAGATACCCGTGTGATCCTAAAAAAATCGTGAAATTTGAGGAGAGAAGAGTCAAAACTCTATGTTAGGAGGCCTCACCAGAGCGACGAAGGGACTGAGGAGTAAAAAGAATCCTACTCTCCAATATATATAATCCTATGACTCAAAACATTTTCTTCTAGACTCAACAACGTCAGCGATTCAATCAAGCAGGGGGCTCCTAACTCGGGGAAGGCTTTGATTACCAACTTGTAACACCCACGATGCGGATATATCTCCCACGTGTCGGGGCACGACTTAGAGGCATAACCGCATGGTAGGCATGTCGCAAGAGGGGTAATCTTTACACATCCCATGTACTAAATAAGAAAGGGATAAAGAGTTGGCTTACAATCGCCACTTCAGACAATACATAAATATAGCATACATCATCCAGAATAGAATCAAGGTCCGACTACAGAACCAAAATAAAGAAAGACAACCCCAAATGCTAGATCCCCGATCGCCCCAACTGGGCTCCTCTACTGATCATCCGGAAAAGAAACATAGTAACGACCCGAATCCTCGTTGAAATCCTACTTGAGTTCGGTAGCGTCCCCTGCACTGGCATAATCGGCACCTGCATCTATTTGGAAGTATCTGTGAGTCACGGGGACTCAGCAATCTCACACCCTCGCGATCAAAACTATTTAAGCTTATGGGTAGGAAAGGGGTAGTGAGGGGAGCAGCAGCAAGCACTAGCATATATGGTGGCTAACTTACGCAAATGAGAGCGAGAAGAGAAGCAAAGCATGGTCGAGAAGCTAAAAGTGATCAAGAAGTGACCCTGAAGTTACTTACGTTCAAAAATAACACGAGACCGTGTTCTCTTCTCGGAATCCACCGAAAAGAGACCATCACGGCTACACACGCGGTTGATTCATTTTAATTAAGTTAAGTTTCAAGTTTTCTACAACCGGATATTAACAAATCCCATCTGCCCATAACCGCGGGCACGGCTTTCGAAAGTTCAAAACCCTACAAGGGTGTCCCAACTTAGCCCATCACATGCTCTCACAGCCAATGAAGGATATTCCTTATCCTAGGAAGACCCAATCAGACTCGGAATCTCGGTTACAAGACATTTCGACAATGGTAAAACAAGACCAGCAAAGCCACCCGAATGTGCCGACAAATCCCGATAGGAGCTACACATATCTCGTTCTCAGGGCACACCGGATAAGCAATCCGTACAACTAAAACCAACCCTCAAGTTTCCCCGAGGTGGCGCTGCAAGGGGCTCTAGTTTGGACCAACACTCAGAGGAGCATTGGCCTGGGGGTTTAAAATAAAGATGACCCTTGAGTCCGCGGAACCCAAGGGAAAAAGGCTTAGGTGGCAAATGGTAAAACCAAGGTTGGGCCTTGCTAGAGAAGTTTTATCCAAGGCTAACTGTCAAGGGGTTCCCATAACACCCAACCGCGTAAGGAACGCAAAATCAAGGAACATAACACTGGTATGACGGAAAACTAGGCCGGCATGAGTGGAACAAAACACCAGGCATAAGGCCGAGCCTTCCACCCTTTGCCAAGTATGTAGATGCATTAAAGTAAACAAGATATTAATAATGATATCCCAACAATAACCATGTTCCAACATGGAACAAACTTCAACTTCATCTGCAACTAGCAACGCTATAAGAAGGGCTGAGCAAAGCGGTAACAAAGCCAAACAACAGTTTGCTAGGAAAGGTGGGCTACAGGCTTGACATGGCAATATGGGAGGCATGATATAGCAGGTGGCAGGTATCACGGCATAGCAATAGAGCGAACAACTAGCAAGCAATGATAGAAGTGATTTCGAGGGTATGGTCATCTTGCCTGCAAAGTTCTCAGAGTTGACGAAAGCTTGATCCTCGTAAGCGTACTCGACGGGTTCCTTTATCACGTACTCGTCTCCCGGATCTACCCAAATCAAGAACACAAGCAAAGTAAACAACAATCAACCACGGTGCAATGCGGAAGCAACATGATGCAAAACATGGCATGATATGCGAGATGTGATATGCAATACATATGTGTGCTCCGGAAGGAAAAGATTGATGAAGGCATCAACTTGGAAAACCAATGGTGCCTCTGGAAAGATGAGATTACTTCGGTAGAATTCGATATAAAGATTACCGGAATCGGATGCACGGTTTGCAAATGGCAAGCAAAACAATAATGGCACAAATCTGCGATTAACAGCACAATGCCACATAGAAGGCAACAAGAAACTAAGCTACTGCACTCCAACATAACAACAAAGCACATGGCAGTGATCTAATCAAGATGCTTGACAAAAGATGAACACTGAGCTACGGCTAAATCACATCAGAGCAGGTTCAAACAAGCATGCCAAAAGTGCAAAAGATATCAGCTTCACAGACTTGGTGAAAGTACTAACATGCCAGAAATTAACATCAGGAAGCCAGGTTTAGAGCAAGCAAACAACATGCTACAGTATCATATCATAGCAAACAAAGGCATAGCATGAATCTACTCAAAGCATATAAAAAAAGTCCCTTACTGACCATGAGCCAAAAAGGCAAAGAAGATATGATGGCACCCATGTAAACATAGCAAGTTTCGTTAACAGACTCAGACTTAGCAGAAAACTGGGCATGGCATAAACAGAATTATGAAGGCATCTTTGCAACCTCGATTCATTCACCACAATGCATTGCATGACAAGATGAGCATACTATCAGCACGAAGACATGTTCATGAAGCTAACCATGGCAAGAACAAGTTTATAGCATGCATGGATCAACTACAACATCGATGGCAAAATTGATCAACATGTAAACCATCTGCCAGGAACATTTTATAGCAAAAGTAGAGCAAGATTAAGTCATGCTAGGGCACCCCATAATTGCCAACAGGGGCATGGATAGATAGAGCATAATCATATGTCCAAATAATCCTTACTGAAGCAACTCAAAACAAGCATGGATCCCACTGTAGCATCATGTTTACATGGCATAAAAATAACAGCAGGAAAAGGACTTTGTAAAATTCAAAGTCCCTGAAATCAGCAATATCACGAAGGCTACTTTGCATGCTTGTGCTAGTCACCACGAAGATCACAAAAAAAACATGGCAAGCACGCGTGTAAAGATGGCATGTCATAGACCAAAACACATGTAGAGCTCATGTTCATTTGAAGCACACAACAAATGTGACAAAAAGACAAATCCTCATAATCTGCTAAGTAACAGGAGCAAACATTTTATAGCACTCTTCCATCAGTGATTTGGGCATCAAGATGGACTAAAACAAGCATGCCACGATGGAAAAAAATGAAGAGCACATCATGATGAACATTTTGATTTATTACACGCACAAAACGTAGCAGCACACATGAAGTTATGGCATGATGAACAGAGGCATAAAATGTAGCAAAGAGAAAGACTTGGTGAAAAAACAAGGTCAACCTCAGATCTAGGGTTTGACCCAGGGCGCACGCGGATCGAGGTTCGCTGGACTTGTGCCAGAGAAGAGGAAGACAGTGGCCGGCGTGGTCGGCGGAGGAGGGGCTGGCGGATCCGGCCGGAGCAGGGTGCCGGCGACGACGAGCTCACACGGGGCGGCACTCGGGCGAAGCAGCGGCAGGCGCGTGGCGGCAGAGCGACGAGGGCAGAGCGGCGGCCGGCGAGAAGCTCCGGCGAAGGCGGCGGAGGGCGCGGCGAGGCGGCGGAGCAGGCAGCACGGGCGGCGGAGACTTGGGCATGCGGGCGGCGGAGGGCGCTGGGGAAGCGGGGCGGCGGCGCGCGGGCTCGGGGGCCCAACCCGGGCTCGGGCGGGCCGGCGGCGGCGAGCAGGGGCACTGCCACGTGGCGGCCTCCAATTGGTGCGCTTGGGAAATGCAGTAATCAACTACAGAGCTATGTTCACTATCTTCATCTAGCCTTGTTGTTTGTTGAGAATCATGTGGGGAGGCTGATGCTGCAATCTTTAAATGAGGATCTTTACTCACAGTAGTCCACCGGCCTGACTGCCTCTTTATAAGTGATTGATGAGGGATACACAAGAACATCAGTTTGATGTAAGAACATGGTTAATAGACAGAAGTACTAGTACGTACCAAAAACAAGAAGGCATGTCATATTCAAAGGTATAATGTGTAAGCTAAGCAGAAGCAATTTAACCAAATTGGAAGCAATACAAGCTAGACATCCGGCTGGAGTGGTGAGCATGGTTATATAGGACCTGAGAGCCTGGTGGGAGGTGGGCTGCTTCGCCACTATCGTGTCTTTTTAGTTAGCTTCCAGGTGATGCCTATCTGTGTTGGGCTTGTCACTGGGTCGGCCAGTGCCCTGACTAGCTATTTGTCTTCTGGTGCTCCCGGGATGGTGGTTCATGTAAAAAATATATTTCCTTATCTTAATAAAGACTAACTTCGGACTTTGGAATACAATCTAGAAACCATATGCAACCTGCAACCACATATGACACCGCGAAGTTAAAGCAGGCACCTGGGATGGTGGTTCATTGCGAGCGAGATCATAAACTCCAGAGCTACGTTTACCGTCTCCATCTATTGAACATCCTACCTTTAATGCGAAAACAAGTGTCTTGCCTGCCCACGAAGCAAGCAGGAGCGACTTCTCTCTTTTCTTTTCTGCTTCTGTCAAGGCAGAGTCTGAAATACCCTTGCATAAAAACACAATAGTGAGAGTATGGGTGAAGTGTGTGCAGAACTAGTGCACTGTAAAAGTAGCAGATAGTAGGTGGCTGAAAAATAAATGACATGAGACATATGATAGCTCTACAACATTGCATGGCAAACAAAATTAGATTCTACTCCGTATGATTTTGTAATATATGAGCACAGGGGATGGGTGGGAAATGCAGGTACTCCTCCAGCACACCACCACATGTGGTCCTATCAAAATAACAGTCGACTGAAAATAAATAGGTCAGTCAATTTTTTTGTGAACCATCCAATCTATAAGGAACGGGTAGATGGCCTTCGTCTACCTCCCGTCAGTCACTGTTGACGATCTTTCTCGAACCGCCAGCAACCACCGGCCCAGACCCCTGCCTCTGCCATCCTGCCCTCCCCTCGAACTCACACCACCGCCATGCTAGGCAGCGCCCCTGGCCATGCCTTTAATCCTGGCCGACCTCTAGATCGGGCGCCAGCAGCTCTAGGCCCCACATGCCCTTAAGATAAACACTGAGGCGCTGCTTCCCAGGCGTAATAGGCGACTAGCACATGTCACGCTGGGGAATGCTTCCTTTAATTGGGAATCAACTCACTAGGAATTGAAATCCAGGGCACGATGGACCTCTAGCTAAGGTGAAATAGTATATGAGGAGAAACCTTGTGCATCGCGAGTTACTAGGAACATCTAGTATCAAGAAGAAGCGGTCAACTAGTGTCTTCTGTGGGATGAATACCGTGCAAGCAGACACGTAAGATTTTCCCGAATAAGGGAAGATGAGTACCATTTCCGGTTGCTAGTGCTTCGTCCTCCAGAAGTCGCGTCGATTTTCTTGTTTTTACCTTGGGAACCGATGTTTTGGAGGAGGGTGGAGCCTTGGACGAACCCATGGCCAAATTGTTGACTGTGTTGCAGTGGCCTTCTGTCGGCGGAGGGGAAGCAGATCTGAGGCGGTGAAGGATGGCATAGCAGGAACAGCTCCGATGCAGTGGACGGTGGCGAAGTTGGAGCGGCAGCGGTGAGGGGCAGAACGTCTAGGTTGAACTAGCTCGGGTACGGATAGCTCGGCCTCGGCTTCAACTACTAGGCATGAAGGGCGTTGCAGTTTAGGTTGCGGTGGATGACGACGTTGGGGTATCGACTCCGGCGTAATGGAGGAGGGCGGCGGTTGACGGGTGGGATGGGGTGGCGGAAGGAGGACGCCGGGGTATCGCGGCTGGTGGAGAGGTAGTTTTGGCGCCCATGGAGTACCAATGGGCAATCGGACGGGGGGCGGGGGAGCTAAGGGAGAACCATGTTTCCGTCTGGGACGCGCTTGTTTTTGGCTTTTTTGAACAGATGGACGCACTTGTTTGAAATTTGGGCGTTGCAGGGACTTACTGCGCGTCGGGGGTCGGATGCTAATCTCAGGAGTCCCAAATAGTGGGTGGGAGCGATTTCGGCCACGCGCATGTGTGCTTAGGCGGCCATTGTGTATGAATGTTTTTCGGGGGCGGTTGTGTGGCGTCTAGATGAAGCTACAAACTGCCCCGGTTTACACCTTTGGACATCGGGCCAGTATGTTTCACAGGTCAGAGTTAGAAAAGTAATTTCCTTCTACTACCAAATATTGGTCTCACGCGGTTTCGAGTGAGTAGAGGCTCTTTTGGCACTCCATTTGAAATTTTGAAAGAGAAGCATTCACGTTTGGAGTACTATTCAACTTTGAGGATTGACCTAAATAGACAACATTAAATTTGACCTTGTATGTTTGAAAACCTCATTAAATTATCCGCTTCTTTTTGAAATTTTGACACTTGAAAATCCTATGACTACGATTATTTTGGAATGGAGGACCTAAATTTGAATCTATTTTGTACATGACTATATATGCTATTATGTACAAAAGCAGAGTAAAGATTGGTGCCCCCATAATTTAGGTATGATTTACAAATGCCATGATATCGAATTCAAATAATTGAATGGACTTCATGTTGAATTCGATTTTTTTAAACCACCTTAAGTTTAATTCAAATGTGTGCTAGTTCATAGCTAGCTATTTATAATGTTCATTGTGTAACTTTTGTATGTATAATGTGCTTGACACACACAACATGAACTATACTCATGTTTATATTCGATTTCTAAAGCGATGCATTGTCTGGAGCTCAAAATACTAACTATGTGGATCAATTATGTCGAATAATAACATAGACGTGCTCTAATTCGATAGAATCTAGATGTCTGCTGGATCAATGACCATTCCTTATGCGAATTTCCAATATCATGATCCCATCCTAATATTTGGATACAATTTATATTTGTAATCATTGTGTACATCGGTCTTTTACGTGTAGTTTCACTCTCCATCGGTTGTCTCTCACACATGCTCACACACTCTCTCCCGAGGTGTCTTTCTCGTAGAAATGGTCCCGATATAACCCTCCCTCCCTCTCGTAACCATTTACGACTGTTTTCACTAACCTTTATCACAAGCACTCTTCCTCTCACAAGCATACACATGCACAATCCCCATCGACCCTTTCTATATACATAGGCATGCCTACGTGTCTCCCATATGCACATTATCTTTAGGCATGTCTCTCATGTATTGTCTCACACCTCTCTTCCTAATAGACGAGTATGATTCTAGCAGAGCACTTGGTAGGATGCCCCTTAAAGTTAGGTTGGATGAATAGTAATATCAGAGATAAGGGGTTACCTTACTCCGAGGACCTAGGGTTACAAATCCTAGCCGGCTTTGTCAGTGCACACAGAGTCCTTCATGATTCTGCTATCTTTGTCTTGTTCTACTAGTTATCCATGGGTCTCCCTAAATGCGTCATGGGCCGACCAATGTGGTGCAATACGGAACCAAACCAAGGGCCTCACCTCGGCCCACCGGACCTCACGCGGTGACACAACCTCTGCCCCCAGGTCTCGTTATCTTCTCAGACCCAAACATACCAACACACACCACACAAAAAAATCTCCCTGTGCCTCCATCCCCTCCCCCTTGCATATACACACTCAAGGGCATCTCTCACAGTGACATCATATTCGTCTCTCTCTCTAGACCTCTCTCATTTCTCGTGCTATCTCTCCCACGTCCCACCCTCCACCCACCGGACCCTCTATCCATGCCTCTCTCGAATACGTAATACACACATACCTCTCTAGGCCCTGCCAAATACATCAACTACACATTCACACATGTTACATCATGTACCCCATTGATCTAAAAATCCCTCTCTTCACGTTTATTTCGCATACAACATTCCTTTTGAATAAAGTGTGGCTAAACAATTATTTTAGAATTTCTACATATATAAAACATTACAAAATTATATGGAGGAGTATAAATGTTAATTTGCATTGCATGGTGCCCACAATGATATTTATTCCACACTGTGAATTTTTATATTTTTTATACTATATATAAAATTAGTCATAATAAACAAAAATGAAGAGCATCTCTCTCTCCATCGCATACACCCCCTCTACGCCCCTCTCACATACGCATGATACGTACATTGGACTTCAGAATCCACTCATTACGGTCACCATTTACGTTTTGTGGTTATTATACAGTCACGGGCTCACTATACAGCTCTATATTTGCTCAAGACATGATTAGTTGATCAGTTAAATGCTCCACATGGCACCTCTAGTGTTGCATCACATTATCTCACTATCATTGGGCCTACCTGTCGGCGTGTATCTAATCTACACTCTTATAAAAAATAGAGTTGGTGATGTTGGTGTGCCTGCCATCCTGCAATATAGGTCGTCCGATTTATATTTGACGAATAGGAAGGAAACTATGGCAATTTTGCAAAAAGGTACCCACACACGTCTCCACATTTGGAAATAAGGACTTCCCTCATTCATCCTTTTCTCTCACAAGACAAACTAGTCATACAAATGCATCTTGATGTTAGGTGCAACGCATGGGCATCTTGCTAGTAAGAATGAAAACAAATGACAAAAAAATATTGGACGGTGGTTCGAAGTCATGACCGCGGGCACAACGGACAAGGTGGCCTTGTATTGGTATGCTGAGCCATCTTTTTTAACACATAGGAGTTGGTGTGGTGATTATACACACACGCATGCACACAAACTACATGCACCCAACACTCACACAAACACATGCAGCCACGCACGCACGCAACACTTACACGTACACATGCAGCCACGCACGCATGCAACACTCACACTCACACACACACACACGCATGCATGCACACACCACACGACCAACACACACTCTCATGCTCAAGTGCTCAACCTACACATGCATGCGCACACATCGAAGTCTTGTCGCGCCTGCGTAAATTTCTGTTTATCTGGCCTTTTTCCTATACGAACTAGTAGGTGGGACCCACATGGAACGTCGTCAATTTAACTAGTCAACATGGTGCCACACAGAATATTTGGCCAGTCAACAGAGTGCAATCCGATGCTAAACGGTGAGCAAGTGACCGTATAATCAATGTAGAACGTATATAGTGACCGTAATGAGCGTATTCTGAAGTCCGGTGACCGTATTACAATTTTCTCTTTGTAGACCCACCAAAACTAAATCTCTACACGTTCTCGCATGTTACATCCAACAACTATGCAATACAGCACTACTACTACACTCTAACACAATAAATCATATGTGTTTTTAGTTTTACTTGATATCATATTGTTACTTAATTATTCCGTTTGCATACATTAAAATGGCCTTTGAAGTGTATGGCTAGTATCATCTACCGTGCAGGAAAAATCCCGCGCTTTCCTATTTAATCGGGTTTGTATCGATGGATCGTGCGAAACAACAAAACTATAGTACTATAGTACTACAGTACAAGTAATAGTTCAGTAGGTCGTCGTGTCGTGTACTCCTCCGTCGTAAGAGTGGAGCGCTCACTTTCATAAATGTTCTAGTCCCTTTCGCCGACATGTGGGACATCAAGCTACAGGGGCCACGTGCCATACTAAAAGACAGTGCAGAGCAGCAGGGGTGAAGCACCCCAGTCATGGCGTCGGCGTAGTAATGAGCAATGAGGCATCAAATCACAAAGTTGCACCTTTCCCGCAGTTAAGCTGGAGGGACAAAGTAATCATGCTAAAAAAAGTTGGATGGACGAAGCAACCATCATTTCATTCGTTGCTAAATTCGCTTCTCCCTCATCGTCTTCAAGTTAACCACGTGTTGCTTCTATCGTTGTTCTGCGTCATGTGGTACGCGGATCGGCTTGGTAAAGCACTGACACGTGGGACCGCATGTTAGCAAACCACCAGGCCAACATCCTCTAAAAATAAGAAAGATTCCCCGCCATCCGCGCGGCAAAGTCACCTCCTTTTTACTAATCTTGATTCTATAATTTTTTAGATTAATATAATTGAGATTCGTATAGATAGTACATAGGAGAAAAATCAAGTGGTACGGTTAAGGGCATCCACAATGTGTAGCCAAATGTGAAACTAGCTTTTGGCATTGAAGGGAAGCATTGTGGACCGTGCTGCCAAAGCCAAAAAGATGGAACCGAGGCTCCATGATTCATTAATTGAAGGAATAGAAAAATGCAACACCTCTCCTCTTTCTCCTATGCTTGGACGCATGTACAGTATAGAGCACAGAGTCTACTCCCCTATCCCTTCTATCACAAATCACAAAGTAGTGAGTGCTACCTCTTGAGCATTGTGTTGGTTTTCCCTTGAAGAGGAAAGGGTGATGCAGTAAAGCAGCGTAAGTATTTCCCTCAGTTTTTGAGAACCAAGGTATCAATCCAGTAGGAGACCACGCGCGAGTCACCTCGTACCTAAACAAACAAATAAGAACCTCGCAACCAATGCGATAAAGGGGTTGTCAATCCCTTCACAGCCACTTGCAAGAGTGAGATCCGATAGAGATGATAATAATAAGATAAATATTTTTGGTATTTTTATGATATAGATTGAAAGAAAAGATTGCAAAATAAAATATATTAGAAACTTGTATGATGGTGAATAGACCCGGGGGCCATAGTTTTCACTAGTGGCTTCTCTCAAGATAGCATAAGTATTACGATGGGTGAACAAATTACTGTCGAGCAATTGATAGAAAAGAGAATAATTATGAGAACATCTAGGCATGATCATGTATATAGGCATCACGTCCGTGACAAGTAGACCAAAACAATTCTGCATCTACTACTATTACTCCACACATCGACCGCTATCCAGCATGCATCTAGAGTATTAAGTTCATAAGAACAGAGTAGCGCTTTAAGCAAGATGACATGATGTAGAGGGATAAACTCATGCAATATGATATAAACCCCATCTTTTTATCCTCGATGGCAACAATACAATACGTGTCGTTTCCTTTTCTGTCACTGGGATCGAGCACCGAAAGATTGAACCCAAAGCTAAGCACTTCTCCCATTGCAAGAAAGATCAATCTAGTAGGCCAAACCAAACTGATAATTCAAAGAGACTTGCAAAGATAAACCAATCATACATAAAAGAATTCAGAGAAGATTCAAATATTGTTCATAGATAAACTTGATCATAAACCCACAATTCATCGGATCTCGACAAACACACCGCAAAAGAAGATTACATCGAGTAGATCTCCAAGAGAATCAAGGAGAACTTTGTATTGAGATCCAAAGAGAGAGAAGAAGCCATCTAGCTACTAGCTATGGAGCCGAAGGTCTGAAGTAAACTACTCATAGATCATCGGATCGGCCATGGAGTCGATGTAGAGGCCCTCCGTCATCAATGCCCCCTCCAGCGAAGCTCTGGAAAAGGCCCCAAGATGGGATCTCTTGCGTATAGAAGGTTGCGGCGGTGGAAATAGGGTTTCATGGTGCTCCTGGATGTTCTCGGGGTATATGAATATATATAGGAGGAAGAAGTAGGTCGGTGGAGCAACAAGGGGGCCACAAGGGTGAAGGGCCCACGAGGGGGTTGGTGAATCATAGTCTCCACCATCCTTTCCTCACACTTATTTTTACTTACAACTCAAGAATTACAACTCAATACTTAGAACAAAATATGACTCTATGTGAATGCCTCCGGCGGTGTACCGGGATATGCAATGAATCAAGAGTGACATGTATGAAAAAATATGAACAGTGGCTTTGCCAGAAATACGATGTCAACTACATGATCATGCATGGCAATATGACAATGATAAAGCGTGTCATAGCAAACGGAACGGTGGAAAGTTGCATGGAAATATATCTCGGAATGGCTATGGAAATGCCATAATAGGTAGGTATGGTGGATGTTTTGAGGAAGGTATATGGTGGGCTTATGGTACCGGCGGAAGTTGCGCGGTACTAGAGAGGCTAGCAAATGTGGAAAGGTGAGGGTGCGTATTGAAGGAAATATGCCCTAGAGGCAATAATAAAGTTATTATTTATTTCCTTATATCATGATAAATATTTATTATTCATGCTAGAATTGTATTATCCTGAAACATAATACTTGTGTGAATACATAGACAAACTAAACGTCACTAGTGTGCCTCTACTTGACTAGCTCGTTAATCGAAGATGGTTATGTTTCCTAACCATAGACATGTGTTGTCATTTGATTAAAAGGGATCACATCATTAGGAGAAAGATGTGATTGACATGACCCATTCCATTAGCTTAGCACCCGATCATTTAGTATGTTCCTATTGCTTTCTTCATGACTTATACATGTTCGTATGACTATGAGATTATGCAAATCCTATTTGCCGGAGGAACACTTTGTGTGCTACCAAACGTCACAACATAACTGGGTGATTATAAAGGAGCTCTACAGGTGTCTCCAAAGGTACATGTTGGGTTGGCGTATTTCGAGATTAGGATTTTGTCACTCCGATTGTCGGAGAGGTATCTCTGGGCCCTCTCGGTAATGCACATCACATAAGCCTTGCAAGCATTGCAACTAATGAGTTAGTTGTGAGATGATGTATTACGAAACGAGTAAAGAGACTTGCTGGTAACGAGATTGAACTAGGTATTGAGATACCGATGATCGAATCTCGGGCAAGTAACATACCGATGACAAAGGGAACAAAGTATGTTGTTATGCGGTCTGACCGATAAAGATCTTCGTAGAATATGTGGGAGCCAATATGAGCATCTAGGTTCCGCTATTGGTTATTTACCGGAGACGTGTCTCGGTCATGTCTACATTGTTCTCGAACCCATAGGGTCCGCACGTTTAACATTACGATGACAGTTTCATTATGAATTTATATATTTTGATGTACCGAAATTTTTTCGGAGTCCCGGATGTGATCACGGACATGATGAGGAGTCTCGAAATGGTCGAGACATAAAGATTGATATATTGGACGGCTATATTCGGACACCGGAAGTGTTCCGGGTGATTTCGGAGAAAACCGGAGTGCCGGAGGGTTACCGGGACCCCCCCCCGGGAGAAGTAATCGGCCTTATGGGCCCTAGTGGAGAGAGAGAGAGAGAGGGGCGTCTAGGGTGGGCCGCCCACCCCCTCCCCCTCTGGTCCGAATTGCAACAGGAGAGGGGGGGTGGCGCCCCCCTTTCCTTCTCCCTCTCCCCCTTACTTTCCCCCTCCTAGTAGGAGTAGGAAAGAGGGCAGTCCTACTCCTACTAGGAGGAGGACTCCTCCTCCTTGGCGCGCCCCAAGGGCCGGCCGGCCTCCCCTCTTGCTCCTTTATATACGGGGGCAGGGGGGCACCTCTAGACACATAAGTTGATCTTCGTGATCGTTTTCTTAGCCGTGTGCGGTGCCCCCCTCCACCATACTCCTCGATAATATTGTAGCGGTGCTTAGGCGAAGCCCTGCGACAGTAGAACATCAAGATCGTCACCACGCCATCGTGCTGACGGAGCTCTTCCCCGACACTTTGCTGGATCGGAGTCCGGGGATTGTCGTCGAGCTGAACGTGTGCTAAAACTCGACGGTGTCGTAGTTTCGGTGCTTGATCGGTCGGGCCATGAAGACATACGACTACATCAACCGCGTTGTAATAACGCTTCCTCTATTGGTCTACGAGGGTACTTAGATAACACTCTCCCCTCTCGTTGCTATGCATCACCATGATCTTGCGTGTGCGTAGGAATTTTTTTTGAAATTACTACGTTCCCCAATAGTGGTATCAGAGCCTAGGTTTTACGCATTGATGTTGTGCACGAGTAGAACACAAGTGAGTTGTGGGTGATATAAGTCATACTGCTTACCAGCATGTCATACTTTGGTTCGGCGGTATTGTTGGATGAAGCGGCCCAGATCGACATTACGCGTACGCTTACGCGAGACTGGTTCTACCGACGTGCTTTGCACACAGGTGGCTGGCGGGTGTCCGTTTATCCAACTTTAGTTGAACCGAGTGTGGCTACGCCCGGTCCTTGCGAAGGTTAAAACAGCACCAACTTGACAAACTATCATTGTGGTTTTTGATGCGTAGGTAAGATTGGTTCTTGCTTAAGCCCGTAGCAGCCACGTAAAACTTGCAACAACAAAGTAGAGAACGTCTAACTTGTTTTTGCTGGGCATGTTGTGATGTGATATGGTCAAGACATGATGCTAAATTTTATTGTATGAGATGATCATGTTTTGTAACCGAGTTATCGGCAACTGGCAGGAGCCATATGGTTGTCGCTTTATTGTATGCAATGCAATCGCTCTGTAATGCTTTACTTTATCACTAAGCGGTAGCGATAGTCATGGAAGCATAAGATTGGCGAGACGACAACGATGCTACGATGGAGATCAAGGTGTCGCGCCGGTGATGATGGTGATCATGACGGTGCTTTGAAGATGGAGATCACAAGCACAAGATGATGATGGCCATATCATATCACTTATATTGATTGCATGTGATGTTTATCTTTTATGCATCTTATCTTGCTTTGATTGACGGTAGCATTTTAAGATGATCTCTCACTAATTATCAAGAAGTGTTCTCCCTGAGTATGCACCGTTGCGAAAGTTCTTCGTGCTGAGACACCACGTGATGATTGGGTGTGATAGGCTCTACATTCGAATACAACGGGTGCAAAACAGTTGCACACACGGAATACTCAGGTTTTACTTGACGAGCCAAGCATATACAGATATGGCCTCGGAACACGGAGACCGAAAGGTTGAGCGTGAATCATATAGTAGATATGATCAACATAGTGATGTTCACCAATGAAACTACTCCATCTCACGTGATGATCGGACATGGTTTAGTTGATTTGGATCACGTGATCACTTAGAGGATAAGAGGGATGTCTATCTAAGTGGGAGTTCTTTAGTAATATGATTAATTGAACTTAAATTTATCATGAACTTAGTACCTGATAGTATCTTGCTTGTTTATGTTTGATTGTAGATAGATGGCCCGTGGTGTTGTTCCATTGAATTTTAATGCGTTCCTTGAGAAAGCAAAGTTGAAAGATGATGGTCACAATTACACGGACTGGGTCCGTAACTTGAGGATTATCCTCATTGCTGCACAGAAGAATTACGTCCTGGAAGCACCGCTGGGTGCCAGGCCTGCTGCTGGAGCAACACCAGATGTTATGAATGTCTGGCAGAGCAAAGCTGATGACTACTCGATAGTTGAGTGTGCCATGCTTTACGGCTTAGAATCGGGACTTCAACGACGTTTTGAACGTCATGGAGAATATGAGATTATCCAGGAGTTGAAGTTAATATTTCAAGCAAATGCCCGGATTGAGAGATATGAAGTCTCCAATAAGTTCTATAGCTGCAAGATGGAGGAGAACAGTTCTGTCAGTGAGCATATACTCAAAATGTCTGGGTATAATAATCACTTGATTCAATTGGGAGTTAATCTTCCAGATAATTGCGTCATTGACAGAATTCTCCAATCACTTCCACCTAGCTACAAGGGCTTCATGATGAACTATAATATGCAAGGGATGGTTAAGACAATTCCTGAGCTCTTCGCAATGCTGAAAGCTGCGGAGGTAGAAATCAAGAAGGAGCATCAAGTGTTGATGGTCAACAAGACCACTAGTTTCAAGAAAAAGGGCAAAGGGAAGAAGAAGGGGAACTTCAAAAAGAACAGCAAGCACGTTGCTGCTCAGGAGAAGAAACCCAAATCTGGACCTAAGCTTGAAACTGAGTGCTTCTACTGCCCCAAGTATTTGGCGGATAAGAAGGGTGGCAAGGTGAACAAAGGTATATATGATATACATGTTATTGATGTGTACCTTACTAATGCTCGAAGTAGCACCTGGGTATTTGATACTAGTTCTGTTGCTAATATTTGCAACTCGAAACAGGGACTACGGATTAAGCGAAGATTGGCTAAGGACGAGGTAACGATGCGCGTGGGAAATGGTTCCAAAGTCGATGTGATCGCGGTCGGCACGCTACCTCTACATCTACCTTCAGGATTAGTATTAGACCTAAATAATTCTTATTTGGTGCCAGCATTGAGCATGAACATTATATCTGGATCTTGTTTGATGCGAGACGGTTATTCATTTAAATCAGAGAATAATGGTTGTTCTATTTATATGAGTAATATCTTTTATGGTCATGCACCCTTGAAGAGTGGTCTATTCTTATTAAATCTCGATAGTAGTGACACACATATTCATAATGTTGAAGCCAAAAGATGCAGAGTTGATAATGATAGTGCAACTTATTTGTGGCACTGCCGTTTAGGTCATATCAGCATAAAGCACATGAAGAAACTCCATACTGATGGACTTTTGGAACCACTTGATTATGAATCACTTGGTACTTGCGAACCGTGCCTTATGAGCAAGATGACAAAAACACCATTCTCCGGTACTATGGAGAGAGCAGCAGATTTGTTGGAAATCATACATACAGATGTATGTGGTCCGATGAATTCTTGAGGCTCATGGCAGATATCGTTATTTTCTCACCTTCACAGATGACTTAAGCAGATATGGGTATATCTACTTAATGAAACATAAGTCTGAAACATTTGAAAAGTTCAAAGAATTTCATAGTGAAGTTCAAAATCATCATAACAAGAAAATAAAATTCCTACAATCTGATAATGGAGGAGAATATTTGAGTTATGAGTTTAGTGTACATTTGAAACATTGCGGAATAGTTTCGCAACTCATGCCACCCGGAACACCATAGCGTAATGGTGTGTCCGAGCGTCGTAATCGTACTTTAGTAGATATGGTGTGATCTATGATGTCTCTTACTGATTTACCGCTATCGTTTTGGGGTTATGCTTTAGAGACGGCCGCATTCACGTTAAACAAGGCATCATCAAAATCCGTTGAGACGACGCCTTATGAACTGTGGTTTGGCAAGAAACCAAAGTTGTCATTTCTGAAAGTTTGGGGCTGCGATGCTTATGTGAAAAAGCTTCAACCTGATAAGCTCGAACCCAAATCGGAGAAATGTGTCTTCATAGGATATCCAAAGGAAACTATTGGATACACCTTCTATCATAGATCCGAAGGCAAGACTTGTGTTGCTAAATTCGGAAACTTTCTAGAGAAGAAGTTTCTCTCAAAAGAAGTGAGTGGGAGGAAAGTAGAACTTGATGAGGTAACTGTATCTTCTCCGTTATTGGAAAGTAGTACATCACAGAAACAGGTTTCTATGACACCTACACCAATTAGTGAGGAAGCTAATGATGATGATCATGAAACTTCAGAACAAGTTACTACTGAACCTCGTAGATCAACCAGAGTAAGATCCACACCAGAGTGGTACGGTAATCCTATTCTGGAAGTCATGCTACTAGATCATGATGAACCTACGAACTATGAAGAAGCGATGGTGAGCCCAGATTCTGCAAAATGGCTTGAAGCCATGAAATTTGAGATGGGATCCATGTAGGAGACCAAAGTGTGGACTTTGGTTGACTTGCCCAAAGATCGGCAAGCAATTGAGAATAAATGGATCTTCAAGAAGAATACTGACGCTGACGGTAATGTTACTGTCTACAAAGCTTGACTTGTCACAAAAGGTTTTCGACAAGTTCAAGGGATTGACTACGATGAGACCTTCTCACCCGTAGAGATGCTTAAGTTTGTCCGAATCATGTTAGCAATTGCCGCATTTTATGATTATGAAATTTGGCAGATGGATGTCAAAACTGCATTCCTGAATGGATTTCTGGAAGAAGAGTTGTATATGATGCAGCCGGAAGGTTTTGTCGATCCAAAGGGAGCTAACAAAGTATGCAAGCTCCAGCGATCCATTTTATGGACTGGTGCAAGCCTCTCGGAGTTGGAATAAACGCTTTGATAATGTGATCAAAGCATTTGGTTTTGTACAGACTTTTGGAGAAGCCTGTATTTACAAGAAAGTGAGTGGGAGCTCTGTAGCATTTCTGATATTATATGTAGATGACATATTACTAATCGGAAATGATATAGAATTTTTGGATAGCATAAAGGGATACTTGAAAAAGAGCTTTTCAATGAAAGACCTCGGTGAAGCTGCTTACATATTGGGCATTAAGATCTATAGAGATAGATCAAGACGCTTAATTGGACTTTCACAAAGCACATACCTTGACAAAGTTTTGAAGAAGTTCAAAATGGATCAAGCAAAGAAATGATTCTTGCCTGTGTTACAAGGTGTGAAATTGAGTAAGACTCAATGCCCGACCACTGGAGAAGATAGAGAGAAAATGAAAGATGTTCCCTATGCTTCAGCCATAGGCTCTATCATGTATGCAATGCTGTGTACCAGACCTGATGTATGTCTTACTATAAGTCTAGCAGGGAGGTACCAAAGTAATCCAGGAGTGGATCACTGGACAGCGGTCAAGAACATCCTGAAATACCTGAAAAAGGACTAAGGATATGTTTCTGATATATGGAGGTGACAAAGAGCTCATCGTAAATGGTTACGTTGATGCAAGCTTTGACACTGATCCGGATGATTCTAAATCGCAAACCGGATACGTGTTTACATTAAACAGTGGAGCTGTCAGTTGGTGCAGTTCTAAACAAAGCGTTGTGGCGGGATCTACATGTGAAGCAGAATACATAGCTGCTTCGGAAGCAGCAAACAAAGGAGTCTGGATGAACGAGTTCATATCCGATCTAGGTGTAATACCTAGTGCATCGGGTCTAATGAAAATCTTTTGTGACAATACTAGAGCAATTGCCTTGGCAAAGGAATCCAGATTTCACAAGAGAACCAAACACATCAAGAGACGCTTCAATTCCATCCGGGATCTAGTCCAGGTGGGAGACATAGAGATTTGCAAGATACATACGGATCTGAATGTTGCAGACCCATTGACTAAGCCTCTTCCACGAGCAAAACATGATCAGCACCAAAGCTCCATGGGTGTTAGAATCATTACTGTGTAATCTAGATTATTGACTCTAGTGCAAGTGGGGGACTGAAGGAAATATGCCCTAGAGGCAATAATAAAGTTATTATTTATTTCCTTATATCATGATAAATGTTTATTATTCATGCTAGAATTGTATTATCCGGAAACATAATACTTGTGTCAATACATAGACAAACTAAACGTCACTAGTGTGCCTCTACTTGACTAGCTCGTTAATCGAAGATGGTCATGTTTCCTAACCATGGACATGTGTTGTCATTTGATTAAACGGGATCACATCATTAGGAGAAAGATGTGATTGACATGACCCATTCCATTAGCTTAGCACCCGATCGTTTAGTATGTTGCTATTGCTTTCTTCATGACTTATACATGTTCCGATGACTATGAGATTATGCAACTCCCGTTTGCCGGAGGAACACTTTGTGTGGTACCAAATGTCACAACATAACTGGGTGATTATAAAGGAGCTCTACAGGTGTCTCCAAAGGTACATGTTGGGTTGGCGTATTTAGAGATTAGGATTTTGTCACTCCGATTGTTGGAGAGGTATCTCTGGGCCCTCTCGGTAATGCACATCACATAAGCCTTGCAAGCATTGCAACTAATGAGTTAGTTGCGAGATAATGTATTACTAAACGAGTAAAGAGACTTGCCGGTAATGAGATTGAACTAGGTATTGAGATACCGACGATCGAATCTCGGGCAAGTAACATACCGAGATGACAAAGGGAACAAAGTATGTTGTTATGCGGTCTGACCGATAAACATCTTCGTAGAATATGTGGGAGCCAATATGAGCATCTAGGTTCCGCTATTGGTTATTGACCGGAGACGTGTCTCGGTCATGTCTACATTGTTCTCGAACCCGTAGGGTCCGCATGCTTAACGTTACGATGACAGTTTCATTATGAGTTTATATATTTTGATGTACTGAAGTTTGTTCGGAGTCCCGGATGTGATCACGGACATGATGAGGAGTCTCGAAATGGTCGAGACATAAAGATTGATATATTGGACGACTATATTCGGACACTGGAAGTGTTCCGGGTGATTTCGGAGAAAACTAGAGTGACGGAGGGTTACCGGAACCCCCCCCCCCCGGGAGAAGTAATGGGCCTTATGGGCCCTAGTGGAGAGAGAGAGGGGCGGACAGGGTGGGCCGCGCCCCCCTCCCACTCTGGTTTGAATTGGACTAGGAGAGGGGGGGCGGCGCCCCCTTTCCTTCTCCACCTCCCTCTTCCTTTCCCCCTCCTAGTAGGAGTAGGAAAGAGGGGAGTCCTACTCCTACTAGGAGGAGGACTCCTCCTCCTTGGCGCGCCCCAAGGGCCGGCCGGCCTCCCCCTTGCTCCTTTATATACGGGGGCAGGGGGCACCTCTAGACACACAAGTTGATCTTTGTGATCATTTTCTTAGCCGTGTGCAGTGCCCCCCTCCACCATACTCCTCGATAATATTGTAGCGGTGCTTAGGCGAAGCCCTGCGACAGTAGAACATCAAGATCGTGACCACGCCATCGTGCTGACGGAACTCTTCCCCGACACTTTGCTGGATCGGAGTCCGGGGATCGGCATCGAGCTGAACGTGTGCTAAAACTTGGAGGTGCTGTAGTTTCGGTGCTTGATCGGTCGGGCCGTGAAGACGTACGACTACATCAACCGCGTTGTCATAATGCTTCCGCTATCGGTCTACGAGGGTATGTAGATAACACTCTCCCCTCTCGTTTCTATGCATCACCATGATCTTGCGTGTGTGTAGGATTTTTTTTTGAAATTACTACATTCCCCAACACGTATAATCCATGGACTCAACATTAGTCATAGAGAACTCACATACTTATTGCAAAAATCTATTAGTTATCAAAACAAAGTACTACACACATGCTCCTTGGGGGATAGATTGGTAGGAAAAGACCATGGCTCGTCCCCGACCGCCACTGATAAGGAAGGCAATCAATAAATAAATCATGCTCCGACTTCATCAGATAACGGTTTACCATACGTGCATGCTACGGGAATCACAAACTTCAACACAAGTATTTCTCAAATTCACAACTACTCAACTAGCATGACTCTAATATCACCATCTCCATATCTCAAAACAATTATCAAGTATCAAACTTGTCATAGTATTCAATGCACTTATATGAAAGTTTTTATTATGCTTAAAAGAAAATTTCCATGTTGTTCTAAAGGACTCTCAAAAAAATATAAGTGAAGCATGAGAGATCAATTATTTCTATAAAATAAAACCAACACCGTGCTCTAAAAGATATAAGTGGAGCACTAGAGCAAAAACTATAGAGCTCAAAAGATATAAGTGAAGCACATGGAGTATTCTAATAAATTCTGATTCATGTGTGTCTCTCTCAAAAGGTGTGTACAGAAAGGATGATTGTGGTAAACTAAAAAGCAAAGAGTCAAGTCATACAAGACGCTCCAAGCAAAACACATATCATGTGGTGAATAAAAATATAGCTCCAAGTAAAGTTACCGATAAACGAAGACAAAAGAGGGGATGCCTTCCGGGCATCCCCAAACCTAGGCTTTTTGGTGTCCTTGGATTTTACCTTGGGGTGCCTTGGGCATCCCCAATCTTAGGTTCTTTCCACTCCTTGTTCCATAATCCATCAAATCTTTACCCAAAACTTGAAAACTTCACAACACAAAACTTAACAGAAAATCTCGTGAGCTCCGTTAGCGAAATAAAACAAAACACCACCTCAAGGTACTGTAATGAACTCATTCTTTATTTATATTGGTGTCAAACCTACTGTATTCCAACTTCTCTATGGTTTATAAACTGTTTTACTAGCCATAGATTCATCAAAATAAGGAAACAACACACGAAAACAGAATCTATCAAAAACAGAACATTCTATAGTAATCTGTAATTAACGCAAACTTCTGGAACCCCAAAAATTCTAAAATAAATTTCTGGACGTGAAGAATTTATCTATTAATCATCTGAAAAAAGAATTAACTAAATAGAACTCTCCAATAAAAAATGGCAGCAATTCTCGTGAGCGCTAAAGTTTCTGGTTTTTACGGCAAGATCAAAAAGACTTTCCCCAACTCTTCCCAACGGTTCTATTTGGCACAGACACTAAATAAACAGAAAAAACACAACCAAAACAGAGGCTAGATAAAACCAATTATTACTAAACAGAGGCTAGAAAAAAGAATAAAAATAAAAATGGGTTGCCTGCCGACAAGCGCTATCGTTTAACGCCCCTAGCTAGGCATAACAGCAAGGATAGATCTAGGTATTGCTATCTTTGGTATTAGGAAAGAAAAGAAAAATTTCTTTTCTATAGCATTTATCTATCTATTTTGAGATAGTACGTGGCCATTGATAGTGGAAGAAAGATTGAGTACATTACAGAGATTGGCATCTAAGCTAGCCCTCATTTCTTTGATAATTTCATTTTGATAAAAGTACAAAAGAGAGGTAGATTCAACCTTCTCACTCATGGGGTGCCAAAATATAGTTTTCATCCTTTCATAAGTATCAATGGGATCCCCCTCAACAAAACCTTCTTCAAACATAGAATCTAAAACTTGCTTGAATGAAGAGGGTAAACCGATATAAAATATTTTCAGGTAAACCTCAATTTGTTGGGGCACATAGCTAGCTCGGGTCCTTAATAGCCTATCCCAAGCGTCTTTCAAAGATTCATCAAGTAAATAATGAAAAATTCCGCGATCATCTTCATCGAAATTATTCAAACTCTCATTGATAACCCCAGTAGGACTCTCCATAGCAACATTATTTATGGGCTTAGAGAGGACAGAGGGACTATCCAAGGTAAAAACCATGAGAGAACCCTTAGCCCTTTTCGAATCGGCCATGGTACAAGAAAACAAACAGGAAAGAGGCAAATAAAACGGCAAGGGTGAAGTGGGGGAGAGGAAAACGAGAGGTAAATGGCAAATAACGTAATGCGAAGGATAAGAGTTGTGATGGGTACTTGGTATGTCTTGACTTGGCGTAGATCTCCCCGGCAACGGCGCCAGAAATCCTTCTTTATACCTCTTGAGCACTGCGTTGGTTTTCCCTTGAAGAGGAAAGGGTGATGCAGTAAAGCTGCGTAAGTATTTCCCTCATTTTTTGAGAACCAAGGTATCAATCCAGTAGGAGACCATGCGCGAGTCACCTCATACCTACACAAACAAATAAGAACCTCGCAACGAACGTGATAAAAGGGGTTGTCAATCCCTTCACGGCCACTTGCAAGAGTGAAATCTGATAGAGATGATAATAATAAGATAAATATTTTTGGTATTTTTATGATATAGATTGAAATTAAATATTGCAAAATAAAATAGATTGGAAACTTGTATGATGGTGAATAGACCCGGGGGCCATAGGTTTCACTAGTGGCTTCAGATAGCATAAGTATTATGGTGGGTGAACAAATTACTATTGAGCAATTGATAGAAAAGCGAATAATTATGAGAATATCTAGGCATGATCATGTATATAGGCACCACATCCGTGACAAGTAGACCGGAACGATTCTGCATCTACTACTATTACTCCACACATCGACCGCTATCCAGCATGCATCTAGAGTATTAAGTTCATAAGAACAGAGTAACGCTTTAAGCAAGATGACATGATGTAGAGGGATAAACTCATGCAATATGGTATAAACCCCATCTTTTTATCCTCGATGGCAACAATACAATACGTGTTGTTTCCTTTTCTGTCACTGGGATCGAGCACCACAAGATTGGACCCAAAGCTAAGCACTTATCCCATTGCAAGAAAGATCAATCTAGTAGGCCAAACCAAACTAACAATTCGAAGAGACTTGCAAAGATAAACCAATCATACATAAGAGAATTTAGAGAAGATTCAAATATTGTTCATAGATAAACTTGATCATAAACCCACAATTCATTGGATCTCGACAAACACACCGGAAAAGAAGACTACATCGAATAGATCTCTAAGAGAATCGAGGAGAAATTTGTATTGAGATCCAAAGAGAGAGAAGAAGCCATCTAGCTACTAGCTATGGACCCTTAGGTCTGAAGTAAACTACTCACACATCATCGGAGGGGCCATGGAGTTGATGTAGAGGCCCTCCATGATCAATGCCCCCTCCGGCGGAGCTCCGGAAAAGGCCCCAAGATGGGATCTCTTGGGTACAGAAGGTTGTGGCGGTGGAAATAGGGTTTCGTGGTGCTCCTGGATGTTCTCGGGGTATATGGATATATATAGGAGGAAGAATTAGGTCGGTGGAGCAACGAGGGGCCCACGAGGGTGGAGGGCGCGCCTAGGGGGGTAGGCGCGCCCCCCTGCCTCGCGGTCTCCCTGATTGTTTCTTGACGTCCACTCCAAGTCCCCTGGATCACATTTGTTCCAAAAATAATGCCCCCGAAGGTTTCATTCCATTTGGGCTCCATTTGATATTCCTCTTCGGCGAAACACTAAAATAGGCAAAAAAAACAAAAATTTGTGTTAGGCCTCTGGTTAATAGGTTAGTCCCAAAAATAATATAAAAGTATACAATAAAGCCCATTAACATCCAAAACCGATAATATAATAGCATGGAACAATCAAAAGTTATAGATACGTTGGAGACATATCAGTGAGGTGTCAGATCAGAAAGCATGGATGAAGCAACCATCATTTCACTCTTCGCTGACACCGCTTCTCCATCGTCTTCTTCGAGCAACCACCTCACTGCACTAAGTTGGACGAAGGACGCTATTGTGTACTAGTAATAGTACATTTAGACGTCCTTTGGTTCACCGGACTTCCTGGATTAAAATAAGGCAGTTGTCTCGTCTTGCAGGTGGCACTTGCGAACGACTTACCGTGGTCTCCCTCAATGGTGTTCTTCGTCGAACGCATTCCGCCAAACCGCAACGTTCGAGATATCGTTGACGTCACGACAATGGGGAAGCAAGTCAAATAGTTACTACCTCCATTTTTGTGTAAACAAGCCCAGTATATCAAAATTACAATTTGCAGAAGGCCACTAGCACTAATCGAGGCAAAATCGATGGGGTTCTACTCGTACTAGCAATCAAGGACATTAGTATACCCTTGCATGCATGCCGAAGTGAGAAGGTTGGTTTGCATGGCGCTGCATTAATCAAGCAATGAGGAGTGAGATGGTTAGCTCTTTGGGCTTTGGAGAAAAAATATGTATTAATTGACACGTCAAATGAGGATTTGTATCGTTTAATCCCACGAAGGGAACCCTGACTTTCTTTTTTAACACTAGTACTCCTTCATACGCACTTGTATCATGTTTGGGTCTAGGCCTTGCATTGCCATACTTTGCCACACATTTTTCCAAGCTTGCCTAAAGTTTTCAAAATGAAAAGGAGGTACACTTGCGCAAGGCTGTCGCGGTCGCACCGGACCCTCACACAGTCGCTCCTGCACGCCGTGGTCGCACCGCACCTTCCCACAGTCGCTCCTGCACACCGCTGTCTCACCGCACCCTCACTCAGTCGCTCCTACACGCCGCAAACACAACCAAGGGAACGCACCCTCACTAACACGTGCTACCGCATGTGATCAAACAAAACTCAGCCATCCTATCGCTGACACATAATTTTCGTTCATACAGTATGTTTATCCAACCACATTTTGGGGAAGATCCGTACGGCCCATGCGGTGGTCTGTTGGGGAAGAAGAAGAGGTGAGGAAGAAGGGTTAGGAGACGTAAGATATTCATCCAACCGCCTGAAATGGTCGACTGACCCAAATGATGAAATTCAGGCGACTTGCATAAATATATGTTTTTACACAACAAAAGATCCCAAAAAACAACAACATAAAGAAAAACTATCATTGCTCGCAGAACGGGATGGCCTCGTCGATTTTGGCTGCTGGCGCGAACCAGCCGTAGCTACCGACGTGTGTCTCCACACCATGGTTGTCCTCGGCCTCCAGCTACTCGTTCACACGGAGTGTGTGGGCGCTCCGCACAGATGAGAGCACTGCCCGGTTCAAGTCTAGGACGTCCGTTTCCCCTGCAGGAGGGCCTCGATGGCAGCGGCATCCACGCACTCTGCGTCGAGTTGAGCCTCCGCCGCCCGGTTCAAGTCCAGGACGTCCGGTTCCGCCTGTAGGAGGGCCTCGATGGTAGCAGCATCCGCACGCTCCGCGTCCAATTGAGCCTCCACTGCCCGGTTCAAGTCCACGACGTCCGGTTCCACCAGTAGGAGGGCATCGATGGAAGGGACATCTGCGCGCTCCGCGTCAAGTTGAGCCTCCACCGCTCGGTTCACATCCACGACATCTGGTTCCGCCTGCAAGAGAGCCAAGATGGCAGCGGCATGCGTGCTCTCTACGTCGAGTTGAGCCTCTGCCTCCCGGTCCTCCTTTAGTATCGCCAGGTTGAACCGCTGGTCCGCCTGCACCATGGGTGACCCGAACGCTGGCATGAAGTTGACGTCCATTGTCTCATACGCATCGGGGGCCTTCTGCACCGTGACGTCCACCATGAACATTGGATCTGCTTCCTCCTCCTCATAGCTTGGCTCCAAAGAACTTGGGGATTGGCCCGCCGCAAAGCGAGCTTGGGAACGGATGTCCGTCGTGCCGACCGCTGCCGTGATTTCTGTGCGGTGCTCCAGCGTCATCATCTTGTAGTACATGATCTTGCAGTGCACCATGGCTTTCCGGCAAACTAGGGGACGCTTGATGCGGACTAGGGGATTGAAAGGTGGGGGATGGGCTGGAGAGGAGGTGTGGTTTTGGAGCAGTGGCTGGCGTAGGCCGAGAAGCAAAGGTTTTGGTGTGAATAGTGGTTCGGGTGACGACCGCTCAGTCGGTTTTGACTGTACATCGCTCTTGTCGCGTTCGTGTTGCACCCCGGCATGATGGACCCTCCACGTCGCTCACCGAATGGAACACGCTTCGTCTTGCGTTTTTGCTCGATTGTGGGACCGCAGTTGAGAGCAAACCGACGTCCCTCCCGCTCCCCCGCCTGCATCAGTTATACTACTACTCCCTCCATTTTATGCGGAGTAAATGAAAACAAACAGAGTATACTACAGATGAGGATCCCCTGACGTGGCCGAACCCATTGGGTACCTGACATGCGGGGCCTAGCAAGCATGGGGCCCGGCAGTAATTGACCGAAAGGGAGGGTAAGGCAAGGATACCTACGTCACAGGATCCACTTCCACTACTACTCCCTCCTTCCATCTATACAGGGCCTAATGCGTTTTTCGAGGCTAACTTTGACCAAATGTTAGAGTAATAATATATGACATGCAACTTACACAAAGCATACGGTCAAATTCGTATGTGAAAGGAGCTTCCAATGATATAGTTTTCACATTATACATCTCATGTACTATTAATATTGTCAATAGTCAAAGGCGGTTTTGAAAACGCATTAGAGCGTGGTTAATAATGTAGTCGACTGTTGGCTATAAAGAGATGCCACCTCATTTAGAGCCATCATAAAAAATACTCATATAAGCATTTAATCTTTTCATGGTTAAGTAATAGGTTGGCTCTTAGAATGGCTATTAGGTTGGCTCTAAGGATTTAATATTTGCATGAGCAAGGTATATGATTGGAAGAGAGTTGCATGCATACTATTTTTTCTTCATCAATGTCTTATAGCCGAGCTGTAGAATAGGTGCCTCCTTCACTCTCTCTCCTCTCTTATCACTCCTCCAAGTAGGATTTTAATGACATGGCAAGTTTTATAACCTACTGACTAGGCCTTATTGGACTTGCTCTGTAAAGACCCGAGACCGATGCTCCAGATGCCTTCCATGTTTTGCGTATCAGCTGTGTTAATTATTGGTTTGTTGCATTCAGCATTGCATCATTCGCATTGCATCGGCACTCTGTTGCCTTCATGTTTTCAAAATTGCATCCTTTCGTATCTGCTGCTTCTCTCTGTTGCCTTCGTTGACCGATCCGAGTCCAACCAGGTTCTCGTTTCCCTCTTGTCAAACCACATAACCCCTCTTTGCACAGTGCATCGACCCTCGCATGCGCCTCTGAAACCCTCCGAACTCAAACCGGGTTGTCGTTAACAATGGGTATGGATCATCCCCAAACATCCCTAAAATATCTCTGATTTCTTATTTGGACTCTCTAACGTATTTATTCTCGGCCGTTCGATTACGATCGAAGGGTCCAATTAGCCCCTACCCAAAAATCCACATGCTATAAATAGTAGTCTAACCCTAGTCCTAGTCCCAGGATCAGTCCCATCCATCCACCGAATCCCTCAGCCGCCGCCGCTCGACAACCTCCCTCATTTTCCTCGCGTGGCCAGCCAACCCCCTCTCACCTTCTTCCTTGGGATTGCTCCTGGTCCAAAATCCACCGGCTAGCCACCTTCTACTCGATCCAAATCCACACACTCTCCCTTGTTTTCCCCAACAAGCCTACCACAGCCTGCAGTCGTCCTTGATCCAGATCGAGGTGAGCCGTCCCCGTGCTACATGCCACAGAGAGCTCCCGTGCTCGAGCTCATCGTCCCGCACGACCTCAACCGCGCGCCTCCTCCGCTCCGCCTCGACGACATTGGAGACCAGCTCCCCTAATGCTTTCCCTTCCTTCTTTCTCTCTCTTACACACTCAAGCTCTCCCCTTGTTCTCTTCTTCACAGGGAACCGAGCCCCCATGGCGCTGCCACCTCGTCCCTGCCGTCATTTCATCTCGTTGCCTCACCGGCCTCCTCCGCCCTCACTGGAGTTTGCGCCAAGTATAGCACCGCCTCGCTCCTGCTTCACGGTGACCCGCTGCACCGCGTTGACCTGCTGCTCATCCTTGTTGGAAATATGCCCTAGAGGCAATAATAAAAGCATTATTATTATATTTCCTTGTTCATGATAATTGCCTTTATTCATGCTATAATTGTGTTATCCGGAAATCGTAATACATGTGTGAATAACAGACACCAACATGACCCTAGTAAGCCTCTAGTTGACTAGCTCGTTGATCAACAGATAGTCATGGTTTCCTGACTATGGACATTGGATGTCATTGATAACGAGATCACATCATTAGGAGAATGATGTGATGGACAAGACCCAATCTTAAACATAGCATAAAGATCGTGTAGTTCGTTTGCTAGAGTTTTTCCAATGTCAAGTATCTTTTCCTTAGACCATGAGATCGTGTAACTCCCGGATACCGTAAGAGTGCTTTGGGTGTACCAAACGTCACAACGTAACTGGGTGACTATAAAGGTATACTACGGGTATCTCCGAAAGTGTATGTTGGGTTGACACGGATCAAGACTGGGATTTGTCACTCCATATGACGGAGAGGTCTCACTGGGCCCACTCGGTAATGCATCATCATAATGAGCTCAAAGTGACCAAGTGTATGGTCACGGGATCATGCATTACGGTACGAGTAAAGTGACTTGCCGGTAACGAGATTGAACGAGGTATTGGGATACCGACGATCGAATCTCGGGCAAGTAAAATACCGATTGGCAAAGGGAATTGTATACGGGGTTACTTGAATCCTCGACATCGTGGTTCATCCGATGAGATCATCATGGAGCATATGGGAGCCAACATGGGTATCCAGATCCCGCTGTTGGTTATTGACCGGAGAGTCGTCTCGGTCATGTCTGCCTGTCTCCCGAACCCGTAGGGTCTACACACTTAAGGTTCGGTGACGCTAGGGTTGTAGGAATATGTATATGCAGTAACCCGAATGTTGTTCGGAGTCCCGGATGAGATCCCGGACGTCACGAGGAGTTCCAGAATGGTCCGGAGGTAAAGAATTATATATGGGAAGTGCTATTTCGGCCATCGGGACAAGTTTCGGGGTCACCGGTATTGTACCGGGACCACCGGAAGGGTCCCGGGGGTCCATCGGGTGGGGCCACCTATCCCGGAGGGCCCCATGGGCTGAAGTGGGATGGGACCCAGCCCATAGTGGGCTAGGGCGCCTCTACCCTAGGGCCCATGCGGCTAGGGTTTGGGGGAAACCCTAAAGGGGGCGCCCCCTTGCTTGGGGGGGCAAGCCCCCCACCCCTTGGCCGCCCCCCCCTAGGAGAATAGATCTCCTAGGGCCGGCGCCCCCCCTTTGGCCCTCCTATATATAGTGGGGGAGGGAGGGCTATTCTCTCACGCCTTTGGTTGCCTCCCTCTCCCTCTCCAACACCTCCTCCTCCATAGGGCTTCGCGAAGCCCTGACGGAGTTCTGCAGCTCCACCAACACCACGCCATCGTGCTGCTGCTGGAGCCATCTTCCTCAACCTCTTCTTCCCTCTTGCTGGATCAAGAAGAAGGAGACGTTACGCTAACCGTACATGTGTTGCACGCGGAGGTGCCGTCCGTTCGGCGCTAGGATCTCCGGTGATTTGAATCACGTAGTGTACGATTACTTCATCCACGTTCTTTGAACGCTTCCACTCGCGATCTACAAAGGTATGTAGATGCATCCGATGACTTGTTGCTAGATGAACTCATAGATAGATCTTGGTGAAACCGTAGGAAAATTTTTGTTTTCTGCTACGTTCCCCAACAGTGGCATCATGAGCTAGGTCTATGCGTAGTTCTTCTTGCGCGAGTAGAACACAATTTGTTGTGCGCATAGAGGTTGTCAACTTTCTTGCCGCTACTAGTCTTATCTTGCTTCGACGGTATTGTGGGATGAAGCGGCCTGGACCAACCTTACACGTATGCTTACGTGAGACCGATTCCACCGACAAACATGCACTAGTTGCATAAGGTGGCTGGCGGGTGACTGTCTCTCCTACTTTAGTTGGAGCGGATTCGATGAAAACGGTCCTTATGCAGGGTAAATAGAAGTTGACAAATCACGTTGTGGCTTTCACGTAGGTAAGAAAACATTCTTGCTAGAACCCTACTTCAGCCACGTAAAACTTGCAACAACAATTAGAGGACGTCTAACTTGTTTTTGCAGCAAGTGCTTTGTGATATGATATGGCCAAAGTTGTGATGAATGATGAATGATACATATGTGATGTATGAGATGTTCGTGCCATTGTAATAGGAATCACGACTTGCATGTCGATGAGTATGACAACCGGCAGGAGCCATAGGAGTTGTCTTTATTCTTTTATATGACCTGCGTGTCATTGAGAAACGCCATGTAAATTACTTTACTTTATTGCTAAACATGTTAGCCTTAGTAGTAGAAGTAATAGTTGGCGAGCAACTTCATGGAGACACAATGATGGAGATCATGATGATGGAGACCATGGTGTAATGCCGGTGACAAGATGATCATGGAGCTCCAAGATGGAGATCAAAGGAGCTATGTGATATTGGCCATATCATGTCACTATTATTATTTGATTGCATTTGATGTTTATCATGTTTTGCATCTTGTTTACTTAGAATGACGGTAGTGAATAAGATGATCCCTCATAATAATTTCAAGCAAGTGTTCCCCCTAACTATGCACCATTGCGACAGTTTGTTGCTTCAATTCACCACGTGATGATCGGGTGTTTGATTCAAACGTTCACATACAACGGGTGTAAGACAGATTTACACATGCAAACACTTAGGTTGACTTGACGAGCCTAGCATGTGTATAGACATGGCCTCGGAACACAGAAGACCGAAAGGTCGAGCATGAGTCGTATAGAAGATACAATCAACATGAAGATGTTCACCAATGTTGACTAGTCCGTCTCACGTGATGATCGGACACGGCCTAGTTGACTCGGATCATGTTATACTTAGATGACTAGAAGAGGGATGTCTATCTAAGTGGGAGTTCATTGAATAATTTGATTAGATGAACTTAATTATCATGAACTTAGTCTAAAATCTTTGCAATATGTCTTGTAGATCAAATGGCCAACGTAGTCCTCAACTTCAACGCGTTCCTAGAGAAAACCAAGCTGAAAGATGATGGCAGTAACTATACGGACTGGGTCCGGAACCTGAGGATCATCCTCATAGCTGCCAAGAAAGATTATGTCCTACAAGCACCGCTAGGTGAAGCTCCCGTCCCACATAACCAAGACGTTATGAACGCTTGGCAGACACATGCTGATTACTACTCCCTCGTTCAGTGCGGCATGCTTTATAGTTTAGAGCCGGGGCTCCAAAAGCGTTTTGAGAGACATGGAGCATATGAGATGTTCGAAGAGCTGAAAATGGTTTTTCAAGCTCATGCCCGGGTCGAGAGATATGAGGTCTCTGACAAATTCTTCAGCTGTAAGATGGAGGAAAATAGTTCTGTCAGTGAGCACATACTCACTATGTCTGGGTTACATAACTACTTGACTCAGCTGGGAGTTAATCTCCCGGATGATGCAGTCATTGACAGAATCCTCCAGTCGCTTCCACCAAGCTACAAGAGCTTTGTGATGAACTTCAATATGCAGGGGATGGAAAAGACCATTCCTGAGGTATTTGCAATGCTGAAATCAGTAGAGGTAGAAGTCAAGAAGGAACATCAAGTGTTGATGGCCAATAAAACCACTAAGTTCAAGAAGGGCAAGGGTAAAAAGAACTTCAAGAAGGACGGCAAGGGAGTTGCCGCGCCTGGCAAGCAAGCTACCGGGAAGAAGCCAAAGAATGGACCCAAGCCCGAGACAGAGTGCTTTTATTGCAAGGGAAGCGGACACTGGAAGCGGAACTGCCCCAAATACTTAGAGGACAAGAAGGCCGGCAAAACAAAAGGTATATGTGATATACATGTAATTGATGTGTACCTTACCAGTACCCGTAGTAGCTCCTGGGTATATGATACCGGTGTAGTTGCTCACATTTGTAACTCAAAGCAGGGGCTGCAGAATAAGCGGAGACTGGCGAAGGACGAGGTGACGATGCGCGTCGGGAATGGTTCCAAGGTCAATGTGATCGCCGTCGGCACGTTACCTCTATATTTACCTTCGGGATTAGTTTTAAACCTTAATAATTGTTATTTAGTACCAGCTTTGAGCATGAACATTGTATCGGGATCTCGTTTAATTCAAGATGGCTACTCATTTAAATCCAAGAATAATGGTTGTTCTATTTATATGAGAGATATATTTTATGGTCATGCTCCTACGGTGAATGGTTTATTCTTAATGAATCTCGAGCGTAATGCTACACATATTCATAGTGTGAGTACCAAAAGATGTAAGGTTGATAATGATAGTCCCACATACTTGTGGCACTGCCGCGCTGGTCACATAGGTGTCAAACGCATGAAGAAGCTCCATGCAGATGGACTTTTAGAGTCTCTTGATTATGAATCATTTGACACGTGCGAACCATGCCTCATGGGTAAAATGACCAAGACTCCGTTCTCAGGAACAATGGAGCGAGCAACCAACTTATTGGAAATCATACATACTGATGTGTGCGGTCCAAAGAGCGTTGAGGCTCGTGGTGGCTATCGTTATGTTCTCACCCTCACTGATGACTTGAGTAGATATGGGTATGTCTACTTAATGAAACACAAGTCTGAAACCTTTGAAAAGTTCAAGGAACTTCAGAGTGAGGTTGAGAATCAACGTGACAGGAAAATCAAGTTTCTACGATCAGATCGTGGAGGAGAATACTTGAGTCACGAATTTGGCACACACTTAAGAAAATGTGGAATAGTTTCAAAACTCACGCCGCCTGGAACACCTCAGCGTAACGGTGTGTCCGAACGTCGTAATCGCACTCTATTAGATATGGTACGATCTATGATGTCTCTTACCGATTTACCACTATCTTTTTGGGGCTATGCTTTAGAGACTGCCGCATTCACTTTAAATAGGGCTCCGTCGAAATCCGTTGAGACGACACCGTTTGAATTATGGTTTGGGAAGAAACCTAAGCTGTCGTTTCTAAAAGTTTGGGGATGCGATGCTTATGTCAAGAAACTTCAACCAGAAAAGCTCGAACCCAAGTCGGAAAAATGCGTCTTCATAGGATACCCTAAAGAAACTGTTGGGTATACCTTCTACCTCAGATCTGAAGGCAAGATCTTTGTTGCCAGGAATGGATGCTTTCTAGAGAAGGAGTTTCTCTCGAAAGAAGTAAGTGGGAGGAAAGTGGAACTTGATGAAGTGTTACCTCTTGAACCGGAAAATGGCGCAACTCAAGAAAATGTTCCTGAGGTGCCTGCACCGACTAGAGAGGAGGTTAATGATGATGATCATGAAACTTCTGATCAAGTTGCTACTGAACTTCGAAGGTCCACAAGGACACGTTCCGCACCAAAGTGGTACGGCAACCCTGTCTTGGAAATCATGTTGTTAGACAACGGTGAACCTTCGAACTATGAAGAAGCGATGGCGGGCCCGGATTCCGACAAATGGCTAGAAGCCATGAAATCCGAGATAGGATCCATGTACGAAAACGAAGTATGGACTTTGACTGACTTGCCCGTTGAACGGCGAGCCATAGAAAATAAATGGATCTTTAAGAAGAAGACAGACGCGGATGGTAATGTGACCATCTATAAAGCTCGGCTTGTCGCTAAGGGTTATCGACAAGTTCAAGGGGTTGACTACGATGAGACTTTCTCACCGGTAGCGAAGCTGAAGTCCGTCCGAATCATGTTAGAAATTGCCGCATTCTACGATTATGAGATATGGCCAATGGACGTCAAAACGGCATTCCTTAATGGTTTTCTTAAGGAAGAATTGTATATGATGCAGCCGGAAGGTTTTGTCGATCCTAAGAATGCTGACAAGGTGTGCAAGCTCCAACTCTCGATTTATGGGCTGGTGCAAGCATCTCGGAGTTGGAACATTCGCTTTTAATGAGATGATCAAAGCGTTTGGGTTTACGCAGACTTATGGAGAAGCCTGCATTTACAAGAAAGTGAGTGGGAGCTCTGTAGCATTTCTCATATTATATGTAGATGACATACTTTTGATGGGAAATGATATAGAACTCTTGGACAGCATCAAGGCCTACTTGAATAAGAGTTTTTCAATGAACGACCATGGAGAAGCTGCTTATATATTAGGCATCAAGATCTATAGAGATAGATCAAGACGCCTCATAGGTCTGTCACAAAGCACATACCTTGATAAGATATTGAAGAAGTTCAATATGGATCAATCTAAGAAGGGGTTCTTGCCTGTGTTACAAGGTATGAAATTGAGCTCAGCTCAATGTCCGACCACGGCAGAAGATATAGAAGAGATGAGTGTCATCCCCTATGCCTCAGCCATAGGTTCTATTATGTATGCCATGCTGTGTACCAGACCTGATGTAAACCTTGCCGTAAGTTTGGTTGGAAGGTACCAAAGTAATCCCGGCAAGGAGCACTGGACAGCGGTCAAGAATATCCTGAAGTACCTGAAAAGGACTAAGGAAATGTTTCTCGTTTATGGAGGTGACAAAGAGCTCGTCATAAAGGGTTATGTCGACGCTAGCTTCGACACAGATCTGGATGACTCTAAGTCACAAACCGGATACGTGTATATTTTGAACGGTGGGGCAGTAAGCTGGTGCAGTTGCAAGCAGAGCGTCGTGGCGGGATCTACATGTGAAGCGGAGTACATGGCAGCCTCGGAGGCAGCACATGAAGCAATTTGGGTGAAGGAGTTTATCACCGACCTCGAAGTCATACCCAATGCATCGGGGCCAATCAAACTCTTTTGTGACAACACTGGAGCTATTGCACTTGCCAAGGAGCCCAGGTTTCACAAGAAGACAAGGCACATCAAGCGTCTCTTCAACTCCATTCGTGAAAATGTTCAACATGGAGACATAGATATTTGTAAAGTACATACGGACCTGAATGTAGCAGATCCGTTGACTAAACCTCTCCCTAGACCAAAACATGATCAACACCAGAATTCCATAGGTGTTTGATTCATCACAATGTAACTAGATTATTGACTCTAGTGCAAGTGGGAGACTGTTGGAAATATGCCCTAGATGCAATAATAAAAGCATTATTATTATATTTCCTTGTTCATGATAATTGTCTTTATTCATGCTATAATTGTGTTATCCGGAAATCGTAATACACGTGTGAATAACAGACACCAACATGTCCCTAGTAAGCCTCTAGTTGACTAGCTCGTTGATCAACAGATAGTCATGGTTTCCTGACTATGGACATTGGATGTCATTGATAACAAGATCACATCATTAGGAGAATGATGTGATGGACAAGACCCAATCCTAAACATAGCATAAAGATCGTGTAGTTCGTTTGCTAGAGTTTTTCCAATGTCAAGTATCTTTTCCTCAGACCATGAGATCGTGTAACTCCCGGATACCGTAAGAGTGCTTTGGGTGTACCAAACGTCACAACGTAACTGGGTGACTATAAAGGTATACTACGGGTATCTCCGAAAGTGTCTGTTGGGTTGACACGGATCAAGACTGGGATTTGTCACTCCGTATGACGGAGAGGTATCAGTGGGCCCACTCGGTAATGCATCATCATAATGAGCTCAAAGTGACCAAGTGTCTGGTCATGGGATCATGCATTACGGTACGAGTAAAGTGACTTGCCGGTAATGAGATTGAACGATGTATTGGGATACCGACGATCGAATCTCGGGCAAGTAACATACCGATTGGCAAAGGGAATTGTATACGGGGTTACTTTAATCCTCGACATCGTGGTTCATCCGATGAGATCATCGTGGAGCATGTGGGAGCCAACATGGGTATCCAGATCCCGCTGTTGGTTATTGACCGGAGAATCGTCTCGGTCATGTCTGCCTGTCTCCCGAACCCGTAGGGTCTACACACTTAAGGTTCGGTGACGCTAGGGTTGTAGGAATATGTATATGCAGTAACCCGAATGTTGCTCGGAGTCCCGGATGAGATCCCGGACGTCACGAGGAGTTCCGGAATGGTTCGGAGGTAAAGAATTATATATGGGAAGTGCTATTTCGGCCATCGGGACAAGTTTTGGGGTCACCGGTATTGTACCGGGACCACCGGAAGGGTCCCAGGCGTCCACCGGGTGGGGCCACCTATCCCGGAGGGCCCCATGGGCTGAAGTGGGAAGGGACCAAGCCCAAAGTGGGCTGGGGCGCCTCTCCCCTAGGGCCCATGCGGCTAGGGTTTGGGGGAAACCCTAAAGGGGGGAGCCCCCTTGCTTGGGGGGCAAGCCCCCCACCCCTTGGCCGCCCCCCCCCCCCCTAGGAGAATAGATCTCCTAGGGTCGGTGCCCCCCCTTTGGCCCTCCTATATATAGTGGGGGAGAGAGGGCTATTCTCTCACGCCTTTGGTTGCCTCCCTCTCCCTCTCCAACACCTCCTCCTCCTCCATAGTGCTTGGCGAAGCCCTGACGGAGTTCTGCAGCTCCACCAACACCACGCCATCGTGCTGCTGCTGGAGCCATCTTCCTCAACCTCTTCTTCCCTCTTACTGGATCAAGAAGAAGGAGACGTTACGCTAACCGTATGTGTGTTGAACGCGGAGGTGCCGTCCGTTCGGTGCTAGGATCTCCAGTGATTTGAATCACGTCGTGTACGACTACTTCATCCATGTTCTTTGAACGCTTCTGCTCACGAGCTACAAAGGTATGTAGATGCATCCGATGACTCGTTGCTAGATGAACTCATAGATAGATCTTGGTGAAACCGTAGGAAAATTTTTGTTTTCTGCTACGTTCCCCAACAATCCTCAAGGTCACCGGCATGGGTCTGGCCATGTCGTTGCCCGTTCGTCCCCGCCGGAGCCACAAAGTCGCCCATACGAGACCTCATCTACCTCCCCTGCATCACTCTTCTGCCGGTGAGCTGCACCAGTCGGGTCCTTCTTCATTCTCCCCACCTTCCCTCCTTTCTACTCTAAAACTCTGTTTTGCGTTCTTCCAACAGAAACTCGAGCCGCCACCGTCGCCCTCTACTTCGCGTTGCATCCCGTGCCTTAATCTTCCCGAAGACCAGCTGCATCCATTTTCCCGCGCCCAGATCCGCCCGTTCTGGCCGGTTCCCGCCGACCCCGTCGCCAGAACCTCCTCTGGCGCCGTCTTCTGCATTGCCATGAACTTGCTGGTGCTTCTGTTCTTCATTCTTTAGTAACGAATAGCAGCAACTCGAGCTGCTCGCCCCTCTGCTTCGCACGCTGGACTGCCAAGTCCCTCTTGCGTGCCAAGGTCCAGCGCGCCCCTCTCCTCTCAGTTGTGGGCCTCAACCTAGGGTCAGATCCCCACAACCCCTCCTCGCTGTTGGCCCAACTTGCACTAGATTCAGTCCAGCCCTGCTTTTTTCTGTCAGCTAATTTATCTATTTCCAGAGAAACTGCATATTTATAGATTGACCCCTATTGTTCATGCATTTAATAACTTCTAAACCGTGCATCGGAATTGAACAAACTTTATATGTGAAATGCTTAGAATTCTGTCTAGTTACATAATATGCAACTTTCCTCCATGTTAAACATGTTAAACTTGTTTTTTGCACTAATTTTCTTAAATAACTCGTTAGAATGGTTTATTTCATAACTTAATAACCGTAACTCCAAATTAAATAAACTACATATGTAAATTATATAGAAAAATGCATAGATTAACATGGTGGAATTACTTTGCATGTTTAACAACTCTAAAATTGTGCATAGGGCATAACATTACCAAATCCAAAATATGCACATGGGGATTTTCCGGAATTGTTCTTTGTTGTTCCGGCCTCATTTAAACTTGCCTAGATAGGAAGTTTTATTATGCTTCATCCCTTGCCATGTTAATCAACATTTAATCTTGTTGTGTAGCATAAACGAGAGAAAACTAAATAATTGAATGTGGTGTTTCGTCAATATGTAATTCGTTGCATATTGAGCTCCACTTAATTTGTAGTATTGTTTGTTTCACTTTGCCATGCCATGCCTTATTAAACCGGACATGCATCATACTTGAATTTGCGTCATGCCATGTTTATGTGATGGTCATTTACTATGTTGTTTGCTTCTTTCCGGTTGTGCTTCTCCTCAATAGTTTCGGTTACATTGCGATTGTGAGGTTTCGTTCGACTAGGCCCGTTTGTCTACTTCATCGGCTCGATCTTCTTCCTCGCGGGATTTCAAGCAAGATGACCGTTACCCTAGATCTCACTACAATCTTTGCTATGCTAGTTGTCTCGATGTTATCGCTATGTCATGCTACCTACCACTTGTTTATCCAGCCACCCATTATACCATGAAACAACCTCTAACCTTTTCACCATCCCAGCAAACCATTGTTTGGCTATGTTACCGCTTTGCTAAGCCCCTCTTATAGCATTTCTAGTTGCAGGTTGTTCCATGTTGGGACATGGACATCATGGGATATCTAAAGATCTCTTATTTAATTAATGCACATATATACTTGGTAAAGGGTGGAACGCTCGGCCTTTTGCCTGGTGTTTTGTTCCACTCTTGCCGCCCTAGTTTCCGTCATACCGGTGTTATGTTCCTTGATTTTGCATCCCTAACACGATGAGGGTTTATGGGCCCCTCTTGACAGTTCGCTTTGAATAAAACTCTTCCAACATGGCCCAACGTTGGTTTTACAATTTGCCTAATAACAACTAAAACTTGCATAGGGACCGGCTAGCACCTGAGGACTCTTAATCAACCCCCGGGCCAATGCTCCTCATGAGTGTTGGTCCAAACCGGGTGATGTTCACCCCCGGGCAATCAGGGTCTCAGCCAACCCGACGTTTGGCCCATCCGGTGTACCTTGAGAACGAGATACGTGTGACTCCTATCAGGCTACGTCGGTGCATCGGGAGGTCTTGCTGGTTTTGTTTTACCATTGTCGAAATGTCTTGTGCACTGGGATTCCAAGTCTGATCGGAGGGTCCCATGATGGAGGATTGTCTCCGTGGATTGTGAGGTTGTCATGGGTTAAGTTGGGACACCCATGCAGGGTTTAAACTTTCAAGAGCCGTGCCCGCGGTTATGTAGCAGATGGGAATTTGTTAATATCCGATTGTAGTGGACTTGAACTAAACTCAATTAAGATACACCAACCGTGTGTGTAACCATGACTGGCTCTTTTCAGGTGCATTCGATAAGAGAACACAGTTGGGTTATGTTTGAATGTAAGTAGTCCAGGATCACTTCTAGATCATTACTAGTTTGCGACCGTTGCATAGTTTCTCATCTTACACTTGTACTCATAAGTTAGCCACCATGCAATGCTTAGTGCTGCTGCAATCTCACCACTTATCCACTCCATACCCTTTAAGCTTTGCTAGTCTTGATACCCATGGTAATGGGATTGCTGAGTCCTCGTGGCTCACAGATTACTACAACAACAGTTGCAGGCACAGGTAATGTGATGTTCATGATGTGAGAGCGATGGTTGCATGTTTGGAGTTCTTCTCCGATCAAGGGAAATAGGTTCCAGGTTGGGAGCCTAGGCTAGCAGGGTGAATGTCGTTCTTCTTTTCATTTGTGTTCATCCGTAGCCAGATCCTGCTCTTCCGTATGATGATTGCTATGTATTGATGTATTGATGTTATCATGTATTCATGTTGTAGCTTGTGGCGAGTGTAAGCCTTTATCTTGTATTCTCATCTATTCAGTACATGGTATGTTGTAATGATGTCCACCTTGCTATGCGCTTGAAATGCGATTGTGCTCCAATCATGAGTTCATCACGTGATTGGGATAGAATCGCATCTTGGGTGCTACAAGTTGGTATCAGAGCCTTCTCGACTGCAGGAGCCCCCTTGATTGATCGAACCGCTGGCGCTGTTGAGTCTAGAAGCAAAAAAATATTTTGAGTCTAGTTATATATCAGAGAGTAGGAATTCTTTTTACTCCTTCTCCCTTCGTCGCTCTGGTGAGGACTCCTGAGGTAGATGTTTTGACTTCACTCTCCTCTTTTTTACTCAATTTTTTTAGGATCATGCGGGTATTGTTGGATCGTTGCAATATCATTGTGATGGGAATTATGTCTTGGTGCCTCCTGACATTTAGGGGTTGTGGCAGTGTCACGGGGAGTTGAATGTAATGCCCCAAGACCGGAGCTTCAGATGTCTTCCAGGGTTTCCGAGATTCGTTGTGTGATTTGTTTCGTCTGTTGCATTCATCTTTGCATCATGTGCTTTGCATATCATGTCATCATGCCATCATCTCATAAATCTTTTGCATCTCAACTAAATAAATCGTATGGATCTTCGATCCATTTAAATCGAGGGAAGGATGACTTCTCTTTATAATATATCCTCCCGATATTAGTGGAGCTATTATAAAATAATCCATTCTTATGGAATCACCTAAAACACACTTGCAAATTTCTCCATGCCTTTGTTATCTCGTTGCTTGACCTCAAACCAAAATTCTCAACATTTTTGGAAACTCCTAGAACCTAGTCCTAATTCAAACCCATTTGAATTAAGTTCAAATGAGTTTGAATTTACATCTTCCAATCTTGGCCTTTTCTATTTTCTCGGAACAAGCGTATTTTTGTGAGTTCGGAAAAATTATCCCCTTGTCCAAAATCTTTTCCTAACCTCTCTTTCTTTTCCTCTCTTTTTTGGTCGTTTCTGCTAAAGTAATATGAGAGAGAGAGTGGGGGGGAGTCAGCCCAGCTGGGCCTCCCAGCCATCTGCGCCTAGGCCCATTTGGCCCAAGGCCATCCCGCAGCCCACTGCTCTAACCCTAACCGATCGCTACCTCTTTTACCTCGATCCCTCTCCCTTCCCGCGTTCTCTTTCCTCGTGCCGCCAGGAACCGCTGCCCGATCCCATCCTCCTCCCACAATCCCATCTCTTCCCCTCCAGTGTCGCGCTCAACCCCGCTCTCCTTCTCGATCTCCATCTTCCTCCTCCCGATGGTGCCGGACCGGCCTCCCGCGCACGCGTAGAGGGACGGCACTCTTGCCTCGTCCCCAGCCGCCTCTCCGCTGCTCCTTCCACGTGCCTGCCGCCGCTGCCTTCTTCCGGCGTCGCTGGAGCCGACCATGGAGCCATGAACCGTCATAGTCAACGACTAGCGCCGCCGCGCCCGATCCCCATCATCGCCAGCGCGCCCCCATCGCCCGGTCGCCGGAGCCCGTCTCGACCCGTCAAGCCCCGCCTCGGGCATGACAATATGCTTCTCCACTGGCGCCGTTCTTCGCCGCCGCCTGGGTATGCCCCCGCCTCGTCCTCCGGTGGGGGTGCTCCATGATCGTGGCCGCTGCTGCAGTTTGCAGTGCCTCTGCCTCCTCGACATGACCCCCTCACAAACCTCCCTATGGAATCGCGCGCCTGACGCCCATGGCCTCTCCAGTCTCCAGAACCTCCGCCTCCTTTGCTCCGGGCCAAGGCCTATGCCGTCCACTTTGTCCTGCTGCTGCTCTTCTCGTGTTGCGCCACCGTCGACCCCCTGTTGTTGTAGGACCCTCCTCATCATGCACCGTCTCCATTTTGTCTCATCTCGGTCAAAACCGAGGCCGCCAAGTACCTGATGACTTAGATTTCGCCAAGTACCACGACGCCTGGAGCTCTCGGATCCGTCAAGTTCGACTACCACACCGGAACGCCAAGTACATGGATATGCCAAGTACCCCTTCGAGTTGATGAGACCGGCAAGTTCGAAGACCCCAAGTACCCCTTCGAAATTTGTACCACTACCGTCGACCCCGAAGCCCTCGGATTCGTCAAGTCCGAAGGTGCAAGTACCACTCCGAACCATGTACGACGACCGTCACCGAAGACCCGTGTAACGTGAACGTGAACGACTACCGTCGCGAGTACCTCTACGTCGACATGTACCCCTACTTCCACTACCATCGCGAGAACGACTACTTCCCCTCCGAACCGATTCACTTCGAAATGCACCCTTTGAAGGTATAACGCCGAGACGACCTTCCGAGAACGTATGTTGTGTGATGTATGAGATGAACCGCGTGTTTGCACCATTTGCGATTGTTCGTTGTGATGCTCGCGCTTTTGTCATGCCACCATCTTGTGGGAACCCGGTAACCGGGATCACCCCACCATCTTTTGCACGCTCCCGCCACACTTTCTTTTGCACCGACGTTCTTAATGAGTTGTCGGAAGCGGAACGTTGCAGTGGCACCGTTTCGTTATCGTCGTTGTGGCACCCCTTCCTTTCTACTACGGTGACAAATGCTTTTTAATGCTCTTGTCAACTTTTAATAAATATTGCATAAACTTGTTCATGTCATCCGCATCATGATAACAACAATTAAAATATTTAAATTGTTGTTTGCATTAATTTACTAATGCATATGGGGATGTATCGGATTTGTTGTTTGTTATATCCGGCCCCATTTAAACTGTTTAATGGGTATAGTTTTGTTATGCTTCACCTCTTGCCATGTTAACGAACATTTAATATTGTTGTGTACTTAAATGGGAGAGAACTAAATAATTCATGTGGTGTTTTTCTTCAATATGCAACTCTGTTGCATATTGAGCTCCACTTAATTTGTAGGGTTGTTTGTGCATTTTGCCATGCCATGCCACTTTAAACCGGACATGCATCATACTTGATTGTGCATCATACCATGTTCATGTGTGGTTTGTTTACTATATTGTGTGCTTCTTTCCGGTGTTTCTTCTTCGGGTTGGTGCCGGTAACATAGTGTTGTGAGGATCCGCTCGTCTACGTCCGGTTGTCTTCTTCATGGACTCGTTCTTCTTCCTTGCGGGATCTCAGGCAAGATGATCATACCCTTGAAATCACTACTATCTTCGCTATGCTAGTTTGCTCGCTCTTTTGCTATGCCATTGCTACGATGCCTACCACTTGCTTGTCAGCCTCCCAAATTGCCATGTACAGCCTCTAACCCACCATTGTCCTAGCAAACCATTGATTGGCTATGTTACCGCTGTGCTCAGTCCCTCTGATAGCGTTGTTAGTTGCAGGTGAAGATTGAAGTCTGTTCCTTGTTGGAACATGGAGATGTTGTTCCTTGCTGGAACATGTTTACTTGTTGGGATATCACAATATATCTTATTTAATTAATGCATCTATATACTTGGTAAAGGGTGGAAGGCTCGGCCTTATGCCTGGTGTTTTGTTCCACTCTTGCCGCCCTAGTTTTCGTCATATCGGTGTTATGTTCCCGGATTTTGCGTCCCTTACGCGGTTGGGCTATAATGGGAACCCCTTGACAGTTCGCCTTAAGTAAATCTTTTCCAGCAATGCCCAACGTTGGTTTTACCATTTGCCACCTAGGCTTTTCCCTTGGGAGTCGCGCATCCCGAGGGTCATCTTTATTTTAACCCCCCCAGGCCAGTGCTTGTCTAAGTGTTGGTCCGAACTGAGTAGACTGCGGGGCCACCTCGGGGAAACTTGAGGGCTGGTTTTACTCGTAGGATGTCTCATCCGGTGTTGCCCTGAGAATGAGATATGTGCAGCTCCCATCAGGATGTCGGCGCATCAGGCGGTGTTGCTCGTTTAGTTTTACGCTGTCGAAATGTCTTGTTGTACCGGGATACCGAGTCTGATCGGAATGTCTCGGGTGGAGGTCTATTCCTTCGTTGACCGTGAGAGCTTGTCATGGGCTAAGTTGGGACACCCTGTAGGGATTTGAACTTTCGAAAGCCGTGCCCGCGGTTATGGGCAGATGGGAATTTGTTAACGTCCAGTTGTAGAAAACCTGAAGTCGACCATAATTAAAATGAATCAACTACATGTGTAACCGTGATGGTCTCTTTCCGGCGGAGTCCGGGAAGTGAACACGGTTGTTGGAGTTATGCTTGACGTAGGTAGTTCAGGATCACTTCTTGATCATACTTTTATCGACCGTGCTTTGCCTTCTCTTCTCGCTCTCATTTCCGTATGTTAGCCACCATATATGCTAGTCGCTTGCTGCAGCTCCACCTCATACCTTTTACCTTACCCATTAGCTTAAATAGTCTTGATCGCGAGGGTGCGAGATTGCCGAGTCCCTGTGGCTCACGGATACTTCCAAAACGAGTTTGCAGGTGCCGATGAGTCCGTGCAGATGACGCAACCAAGCTCAGGAGGAGCTCGTTGAAGATCTTGTCCTTTGTGTTGTTTCGTTCTAGTTGATCAGTAGTGGAGCCCAGTTGGGGTCGATCGGGGACCTTTGTCGCATTTGGGGTTCTTCTTTTATTTTGGTTCCGTAGTCGGACCTTGATTGTATTTGGATGATGTAATGCTTTATTCATGTAATTGTGTGAAGTGGCAATTGTAAGCCAACTATGTATCCTTTTCCTTATTATATTTCATGGGTTGTGTGAAGATTACCTCACTTGCGACATATGCCTTCAATGCGATTATGCCTCTAAGTCGTGCCTCAACACGTGGGAGATATAGTCGCATCGAGGGTGTTACATTGAACTCCAAGGTGTTTTTGTCACATTGTTTACTGTTTCAGTTCCGGAATACCATAGGACGCCGACAGTGAAAACGCTTCTATACCCTTTGTGGTGCGAGTAGTTTGACGACACCCAGTACTGGGGAGAGCGATCAAATGTATTGCCGCAGCTAGTATATCGGATGTTTTTGAAGGTCTGAGGTACACAATTTCCCGAAGGTTTCTTGGTTATGTGTTGAAGGATGGATACAGTTGGAGCGTAGGGCTTGTTAGTTGTGTGATATATTGTGCCTCCATGTATCCCCAACACCAGATTGCATAACCAGAAAGTTTCGGGAGTTAATAGGTGGGAATTCAAGTATCACGTAGGATATCTTTCCATCAGACACATGATACGATATGGGGTCTATCATATGTTTGTTCCGGCTTATTCTGCAAGCCAATCCTTGGTTTTCTTTTGAGTTGTAGTATTCGAGTTGCTTCAACGTCAAGTGTTGAATCCATACTTTTATTAAGCGGTGTTCTCATATTTCTATGTGGATACTAATCTTTCTTGATCATCGAGATTGTCATGTTAATTCTTTCCCAACCGGCGTGTTTCTCTTCAAGTGGATCCGATCATTTCAACATTTGCGAGATCAATTCTATGTGTTCTCAACGGTGTTTGTTTCATCCGTACCAAGTTTTCTTTGTTTTCCCACCCTCCCACCCTTTTTCTTCAACGATTCAGATTTCATAATTATGTATTGATATCTACTACAAAACCTTCTTCTTGTAGACGTTGTTGGTCCTCCAAGTGCAGAGGTTTGTAGGACAGTAGCAAATTTCCCTCAAGTGGATGACCTAAGGTTTATCAATTCGTAGGAGGCGTAGGATGAAGATGGTCTCTCTCAAGAAACCCTGCAACGAAATAACAAAGAGTCTCCTGTGTCCCCAACACACGCAATACAATGGTAAATTGTATAGGTGCACTAGTTCGGTGAAGAGATGGTGATACAAGTGGTATATGGATGGTAGATAAAAGTTTTTGTAATCTGAAAATATAAAAATAGCAAGGTAACTAATGATAAAAGTGAGCACAAACGGTATTGCAATACTAGGAAATAAGGCCTAGGGTTCATACTTTCACTAGTGCAAGTTCTCTCAACAATAATAACATAATTGGATCATATAACTATCCCTCAACATGCAACAAAAAGTCACTCCAAAGTCACTAATAGCGGAGAACAAACGAAGAGATTATGGTAGGGTATGAAATCACCTCAAAGTTATCCTTTCTGATCGATCTATTCAAGAGTCCGTAGTAAAATAACATGAAGCTATTCTTTCCATTCAATCTATCATAGAGTTCGTACTAGAATAACACCTTAAGACACAAATCAACCAAAACCCTAATGTCACCTAGATACTCCAATGTCACCTCAAGTATCCGTGGATATGATTATATGATATGCATCACACAATCTCAGATTCATCTATTCAAACCAACACAAAGTACTTCAAATAGTGCCCCAAAGATTCTAACGGGGAGTCAAGACGAAACGTGTGCCAACCCCTATGCATAGGTTCATGGGCGGAACCCGCAAGTTTATCACCAAAACATACATCAAGTGGATCAATAGAATACCCCAAGTAAACTTACCGATGAACGAAGACGAAAGAGTGGATGCCATCCGGGGCATCCCCAAGCTTAGGCTCTTTGTTGTCCTTGAATATTACCTTGGGGTGCCTTGGTTATCCCCAAGCTTAGGCTCTTGCCACTCCTTATTCCATAGTCCATCGAATCTTTACCCAAAACTTGAAAACTACACAACACAAAACTTAACAGAAAACACGTAAGCTCTGTTAGTATAAGAAAATAAATCACCACTTAGGTACTGTTGTGAACTCATTCTTTATTTTTATTGGTGTAATATATATTGTATTACAACTTTAATATGGTTCATAAACTCTATTACTAGCCATAGATGCATCAAAATAAGCAAACAACACATAGAAAACAGAATCTGTCAAAAACAGAACAGTCTATAGTAATCTGGATCAAATGTATAATTATGGAACTCATAAAATTATAAAATAAATTGAAGGACGTGAGGAATTTATCTATAAATCATCTTAAAAAATAATTAACTAAATATCACTCTCCAATAAAAAATGGCAGCAATTTGCGTGAGCGCTAAAGTTTCTGTTTTTTACAGCAAGATCAACAAGACTTTCCTCAAGTCTTCCCAACGGTTCTACTTGGCACAAACACTAATTAAAACATTAAAACTCAATCATAACATAGTATAGATAAATTATTTATTACTAAACAGGAGAAAAAAAGAAAGGAACAAAAATAAAATTGGGTTGCCTCCCAACAAGCGCTATCGTTTAACGCCCCTAGCTAGGCATGATGATTTCAATGATGCTCACATAAAAGATAAGAATTGTAACATAAAGAGAGCATCATGAATAATATGACTAGCAAATTTAAGTCTAACTCACTTCCTATGCATAGGGATTTTGTGACCAAACAACTTATAGGAACAGTAATCAACTAGCATAGGAAAGCAAAACAAGCATAACTTCAAAACTTTAAGCACACAGAGAGGAAACTTCATACTATTGCAATTCCTACAAGCATATATTCCTCCCTCATAATAATTTTCAGTAGCATCACGAATGAATTCAAAAATATAACCAGCACCTAAAGCATTCTTTTCATGATCTACAAGCATAGAAATTTTACTACTCTCCACATAAGCAAAATTCTTCTCATTCGGGATAGTGGGAGTATCATAAGAGACTTGAATACTATAAATTGTTTCCACATTAAAAGAGTAATGTTAAGAAAAGGAGTAATAATAATCATGACAAGTTTTATAAATATAATCATCACTACTTTTTATAGCATACGTGTCATCACAATAATCATCATAAGTAGCAACTTTGTTCTCATCATAATCGATCGAAACCTCTTCCAAGATAGTGGAATCATCACTAAATAAAGTCATGACCTCTCCAAATCCACTTTCATAATTATCATAATAAGATTCAACATCCTCCAAAAAAGTGGGATCATTACTTCCTAAAGTTTACACTCTTCCAAACCCACTTTCACTAATATAATCATCATAAGTAGTAGGCATGCTATCATCATTATAAATTTGCATATCAAAACTTGGGAGACTACAAATGTCATCTTCATTAAACATAGGTTCCCCAAGCTTTGGACTAACACTAATTGCAGCAAATATATTCTCAAAAACATCATCTTCATCAAACATAGCATCCCCAACCTTGGACCTTTTCATTTCATAAGCATAATCACTTTCATCATAAATAGTATGGATAGCAGCAATAGTATAGCAATTATCATATCCTTCCAAGCAAGTGACAAAAAGATTTTCAAGATCATAAGAAGTATCATTATCTTCCCAATCATAATCATCACAACAAGCAATAGGCATAACAAGATCATCATCAAGTGCATCATCTTCCACAATTATTTTTGATTCATTTTCATGAGGCACAACAATAATAGGAGCAACATTATTTGGGAGAGATATCTTTTTACCTCTCTTCCTTTTTCTTTTCTTCTTCTTCACCACATCATGTGTGGGTTCAATCCACTTTTTGGAGCTCCTTATTAATGAGATTGGTTGAATAGAAGGCTCCTCCTCATTACTTGATTCATCATAAGAAATAATAGGAGGATATTGGGAAGTCTCTTCCCTTTCATTAGTATTCTCTTCATCTTATATTTGTTTTCTTTTCTTTATATAATTGGCAATATAAGGATTTTCAATGCAATTCACATCACAATACATATAAATTTCTTCTAGGTCAATATCGAGGAATTTCTCGAGGTTATATTCTGGAATAATCTTAGTTTGACGTTTCATTTCTTCATAACCTGAAAGCAAACTAAGTTCATTATAATGTGGAAGGGAAATCAAGTCATCACAATTTTTGGACACGATTCAGTCATGAAACAATTTACATTTGATATTTAAATGACCATGTTCATTGCAAAGTTCACCAGTATGGCTAAGAAATTTTAAATTTTCAGCACTAACATTTAGCCTTTCTTGCAACCATTTAGTTTCTAAATGCTTATGCCTCTTGCAATATCTATCTTCTCTATTTGTTGTGTACATGCAAACCCAATGCACCCCACAAAAATTGACATGTTCATAGGAGACATTTTCATCATAACTAGTGCAATCGTCATTAGTACTATGGATATTCAAGGAGTTCATACTAAAAACATTGCTATCATCCTCATCATTCAAAGATTTAGTGCCAAACATTTTAATTCATTCTTCTTCTAACACTTTAGCACAATTTTCCTTTCCATCATACTCACGAAAGATATTAAAAAGATGAAACGTATGAGGCAAACTCAATTCCATAATTTTTTGTAGTTTTATTTTATAAACTAAACTAGTGCTAAAACAAGAAACAAAAAAGATTCGATTGCAAGATCTAAAGATATACCTTCAAGCGCTAACCTCCCCGGCAACGGCGCCAGAAAAGAGCTTGCTGTCTACTACACAACCTTCTTCTTGTAGATGTTGTTGGGCCTCCAAGTGCAGAGGTTTATAGGATGGTAGCAAATTTCCCTCAAGTGGATGACCTAAGGTTTATCAATCCGTAGGAGGCGTAGGATGAAGGTGGTCTCTCTCAAGCAACCCTGCAACCAAATAACAAAGAGTCTCTTGTGTCCGCAACACACCCAATACAATGGTAAATTGTATAGGTGCACTAGTTTGGCGAAGAGATGGTGATACAATTGTATATGGATGGTAGATAAAGGTTTTTGTAATCTGAAAATATAAATACAGCAAGGTAACTAATGATAAAAGTGAGCACAAACAGTATTGCAATGCTAGGAAACAAGGCCTAGCGTTCATAATTTCACTAGTGCAAGTTCTCTCAACAATAATAACATAATTGGATCATATAACTATCCCTCAACATGCAACAAAGACTCACTCCAAAGTCACTAATAGCGGAGAACAAACAAAGAGATAATGGTAGGGTATGAAACCACCTCAAAGTTATCCTTTCTGATCGATCTACTCCAGAGTCCATAGTAAAATAACATGAAGCTATTCTTTCCGTTCAATCTATCATAGAGTCCGTACTAGAATAACATCTTAAGACACAAATCAACCAAAACCCTAATGTCACCTAGAGACTCCAATGTCACCTGAGGTATCCGTGGATATGATTATACGATATGCATCACACAATATCAGATTCATCTATTCAAACCAACACAAAGTACTTCAAAGAGTGCCCCAAAGATTCTACCGGGGAGTCAAGACGAAAACGTGTGCCAACCTGTGACACCCCAAGACCGTTGATTCAGATGCCATCCATGGATTCCGGGTTTCGTCAGGTGTTTTGTGTGCTTGTTGCTTTCCCCTTTGCATCATGTGCCTTGCATCATGTCATCATGTCAATATGCAACCCGTCTTAAAACCCACTAAATAATTTGTGTAGATCTTCGATCCATTTAAATCGAGGGAAGAGTGACTTCTCTTTATAACATTATCCTACTAATATTTATGGAGCTATTATAAATATTTCCATTCTTGTGGAATTACCGTGACACACTTGCAAAATATTTCCCCTTGCCTTCGTCCCATGCTTCATCTCCTTCTCCTTCCCTTCTATTTTCCTGTCTTTTGATAGTCCCATTTTTTCTCTTCTCTATTAATGTCCACTCTTTTCCTTTAAATTCTAGACCGTGCCAAGACCACCTCCTCCAATTTTCAGATCCTTTGGACTTGTTTGGTTGGATTCAAAAATGGCTCAACTTTGAATCTAATTTAAACTTGAATTATTTTTCTATCGCTAAAATTTTGCCAACCCATTTTATTCTATTTGTGCAAAGTTTCGGCGCTCTAAGAATATTTTATTTTCTGAAATATTCTTTCCCTAACCCTCTCAGTATTTTTTTCTTCTCTCTATTTGTTTTCTTTTCTGTTAAAGCTAATAAGAGAGGAATGAGAGAGAGGAGTTCAGCTTAGGCCTGCCGCAGCCCAGTTGGGCCTCCCCTTCCGCGTCGGCCCACCTAGGCTAACTCCCGCGCCGGCCCAACTTAAACCCCCACTAACCCTAGCCCGCACAACCTCTCGCTCTCTCTCGTCTTCCCCTCGCGCCGCCAGGAGGCAGAGCGCCTGCCTCGCTCGACCCCTCCTCTCGCTCGCCCCCCTCGTTCCCCATCTCCATCTCTCCCTCTCGATCTCGCGCGCCTCCCTCTGCAGCGCTAGTCCCCGACCGTGCCTCTTCCAGCCACCTTCCACGGCGCCGTTCTCCACTTCTACGATCCTCCATGCTCAGCAGGAAGACCGTCCCGCCTGTCCCCTTCATTCAGGTCGAAGCTCACCGGGGCCCCCAGCACCGGTCGCCTTGCCGCCTTGAGCACCCGCGCCTGCCGCGCGCAAGGCCACCGGACCAGCTCATCGGAGCTCTCAACGCTGGCGACCTTCAAGACCTCTTCCCTCGTGCATCTTTTTCCTTCTCTTTCCCTCCTCCACCTCTCACATCTCTTGTTCTCTGTAACAGGAGACCATCTCATGGCCGTCGAACCCCTGCCTCGACTCGGTTCTCATCGGGGATGCCGTTAAACGGCTGGATCAACACCTGCCTCTGTGCCCTGCACCCTGGAGCGAGCCGCCTCAAGCCCTCGTACGCGTCTGCGCCAAGTCCAGTGAGGGATCGCCGTACAGTTGACCGCAGTGACCTCCCCTGCTCCTTTTAGTGGACCACGAGGCGTGCCCCTCACAACGTTCCTCCAGCAGGACCAGCTCCGTTGACCTTTGCACCCACCACGGCCTCCCCTCCTTGCATGGGCTGCGCCCCTCTCCATGGCCAAGACCGGGACCTCGTGAACGTCAAGTTCCTCCACGACACCCGAACGACTACATGACGACCCTGGACATGGGATTGCAAAACGCCAAGTACATGGATATGCCAAGTTCCTCTCCGAAACAGGTACGAATACGCCCGGCGATGCGACAAGTACCTCTACCGACGACCCAGAACATCTACGAAAACATGTACCACTACCGTCATCGTGTACCACTACTTCCCTCAATGGCTCGTGAACGACTACTTCCTCTACAAACCGGTCCTCTTCAAAACGCAGGCTTCGAAGGTATAACCGCCGAGAACGAACGCTCGTGGACGAATGCATGAGTTGTATGAGATGCATGTTTGGATGTTGTATCCGCCCGTGAATGGTAGTTGTTCCTCTTTGTTGCCACGTCGTCGACCCGTGGGAACCTCGTAACCGGGATAACCCCTATCTTCTTGCATGACACAATCGCACCCATTTCCTTTTGCACCAGTATCCTCGTGAGCTACTGGATCATCGGAATGTTGCCGTGGCGTCATTTCCGTGTCGTCGCCGTGGTACCCCTTTCTTTCTACCACGGTGACACAAATTCTCCCATCACGCTCATGTCAACTTTTAATAATACTTGCATAAAAACTTGATCATGTCATGCGCATCATGTTAGAACCATTAAGATGGTTTAAATTGTTGTTTGCATTAATTTACTAATACATATGGGGATTTACCGGATTTGTTGTTTGCTATATTCGGCCCCATTTAAATTGTTTAGATAGATAATCCCTTTATGTTTCACCTCTTGACATGCTTAACAACATTTAATATTGTAGGGTACATAACAGAGAGAGAACTAAATAAGTCATGTGGTGTTTCGTCAATATGCAACTCGTTGCATATTGATCTCCACTTAATTTGTAGTTTTGTTTGTGCACTTTTCCATGCCATGCATATTTAAACCAGACATGCACCATACTTGGTTGTGCATCATGCGATGTTTATGTGATGGTTGTTTACTATGTTGTGTGCTTGTTTCCGGTGTTGCTTCTTCGGGTTGGTTCCGATTACGTCGCGTTTGTGAGGATCCGTTCGTCTACGTCCAGTTGTCTTATTCATGGACTCGTTCTTCTTCCTTGCGGGATTTCAGGCAAGATGACCATACCCTCGAAATCACTTCTATCTTTGCTTGCTTGTTGCTCGATCTTTTGCTATTCCTATGCTGCGATACCTACCACTTGCTTATCATGCCTCCCATATGGTTAAACCAAGCCGCTAACCACCTTGTCCAAGCAAACCGTTGTTTGGCTATGTTACCGCTTTGCTCAACCCATCTTATAGCGTTGTTAGTTGCAGGTGAAGGTTGGAGCTTGTTCCATGTTTGGAACATGGATTTTTGGTTGGTATATCACAATATCTCTTATTTAATTAATGCATCTATATACTTGGTAAAGGGTGCAAGGCTCGACCTTATGCCTGGTGTTTTGTTCCATTCTTGCCGCCCTAGTTTCCATCATATCGGTGTTGTGTTCCCTGATTTTGCGTTCCTTACGCGGTTGGGTTATAATGGGAACCCCTTGACAGTTCGCCTTGAATAAAACTCCTCAAGCAAGGCCCGACATTGGTTTTACCATTCGCCACCAAGCCTTTTTTCCCTTGACAGTCGCGCATTCCGAGGGTCATCTTTATTTTAACCCCCCTGGGCCAGTGCTTCTCTAAGTGTGGGTCCAACTAAGCGATGTCCGGAGCTACCAGAGGCAACTCTGGATGGCCCACCTGACGTCTGGCTCATCCGGTGTGCCCTGAGAACGAGATATGTGCAGCTCCTATCGGGATTTGTCGGCACATCTAGGTGGCTTTGCTGGTCTTGTTTTACCATTGTCGAAATGTCTTGTAACCGGGATTCCGAGTCTGATTGGGTCTTCCCACTAGAAGGAATATCCTTCGTTGACCGTGAGAGCTTGTGATGGGCTAAGTTGGGACACCCCTGCAGGGATTTGAACTTTCGAAAGCCGTGCCCATGGTTATGGGCAGATGGGGATTTGTTAATGTCCGGTTGTAGAAAACTTAAAGTTTATCTTAACTAAAACGCATCAACCGCGTGTGTAACCGCGATGGTCTCTTTCTGGCGGAGTCCGGGAAGTGAACACGGTGTTGGAGTAATCCTTGACGTTGGTTGTTCTAGGATCACTTCTTGATCATAGTTGTTCGACCGTGCTTTGCCTTCTCTTCTAGCTCTCTTTTGCGAATATGTTAGCCACCATATATGCTAGTCGCTTGCTGCAGCTCCACCTCATACCTTTTACCTTACCCATAAGCTTAAATAGTCTTGATCGCGAGGGTGTGAGATTGCTGAGTCCCCATGACTCACAGATACTTCCAAAACCAGTTTGTAGGTGCCGATGTTACCAAGCAGGTGACGCAACTGAGCTCTGGAGGAGCTCGATGAAGACTTTGTCCGTTGTGTTGTTTAGTTCCAGTTGATCAGTAGTGGAGCCCAGTTGGGATGATCGGGGATCTATGTAGCATTTGGGGCAGTCTTCTTTTATTTTGGTTCCGTAGTCGGACCTTGATTGTATCTGGATGATGTAATGCTTTATTCATGTATTGTGTGAAGTGGTGATTGTAAGCCAACTATGTATCTCTTTCCCTTATGTATTACATGGGTTGTGTGAAGATTACCTCACTTGCGACATTTCTTTCAATGCGGTTATGCCTCTAAGTCGTGCTTCGACACGTGGGAGATATAGCCGCATCGAGGGCGTTACAAGTTGGTAATCAGAGCCTTCCCCGACCTTAGGAGCCCCCTGCTTGATCGAATCGCTGGCGTTATTGAGTCTAGAAAATGTTTTGAGTCATTTAGGAATTATATATCGGAGAGTAGGATTCTTTTTACTCCTCAGTCCCTTCATCGCTCTGGTGAGGCATCCCGACGTAGAGTTTTGACTCTTCTCTTCTCAAATTTCACTAAAAAAATATAGGATCACGTGGGTATCTTGGAATCGTTCTGATGGTTTTGTGACGAGAACATTGTTCTTGGTGCCTCCTAACATTTAGGGGTTGTGGCAGTGTCTAGAATACCTGGATTAGTTTCGCCGACATCGAAAATCTCTTTTATGTTGGTGAGATAACCTCGACTCCACCCAGTACTGGGGCGGGAGTTCGGGAGTATTGCCATAACTCGTATAACGGATGCTTTTCGAAGGTTGAGGTAAACAATATCCGAAGGTTTCTTGGTTATGTGTTGAAGGATGGATACAGCTGGATGTAGGATTTTCTAGTTTTGGGTGAGATATTATGCTTCCCCTGTATCCCCAACACCTAATTGCATAACCGGGAAAGTTTTGGGAGTTTATAAGTGGGAATTCAAGTAGCTCTTAGGATATCTTTCTGACAGATGTATGATATGAAATTGGGGTTCGACGTCTAGTGGTCTCATTGTGTCTTAAAGAGTTCTTGGCTATGCCGTCTCGGGGATGCTTCGTATGTCATGTGCACTGCCTTGTACATGATGGTGTTGTACGATTGAGCCCGTGTAGGCCCCACCACGAAAACTTCGGACGAAATCTCTATCATATGTTTGTTCCGGCTTATTCTGCAAGCTAATCCTTTGTTTTTGTTTTGAGTTGTGGTATCCGAGTTGCTTCGAAGTCAAATGTTGATTCCATACCTTCCCCAAGCAGTGTTCTCATACTCTTATGCGAATACTAATCCTTCTCGATCATCGAGTTTGTCATGTCAATCCTTTTTACCGGTGTGTTTCTCTTCAAGTAGATCCGAACATTTCAACATCCGCAAGATCAAGTATCAGCTCTTCTCAATGGTGTTTGTTTCATCCGTCTCCAAGTTGCTTTTGTTTTCCCGCCCACCCACCCTTTTTCTTCAAGGACTAAGATTTCTTTAGCAAGTATCTATCTTATGATTATGAAGTCTCTCCATTGTTTTCTGTCAACGTTCTTACCCAGTGGTTCTCTTAAAGATGCTCTACTAGTTCATTAGTCTTCATTCTTTTTCTTTTTCGGTGGATTTAATTCAAGCTTTGTTGATCACATCCTTTTCCTCGTTTCAAATGTGTTCTTATGCCGGTGCACCTCTTAATCTTCCCCGCTTGCTATTCTATTGTTCCGGAGTGCTCAAGATATCTCAAAAGGCTCGTCTTGTCATTTAAGATCCGTTCAACCTATTTTTGGGGTTTTTATCTCATTCAAGCCATTTAATTCAATCGGCGCTATCTCTCTTTTCAAGCAATCATTTCAATGGTGTTTCTTTTGAGTGGGCCCTTACCCACAGGTCTTTTCCCAGGATCTTACCTGACTCTTCTTATTTTTCTGGAGTTATTCTCAAATTCATTTTAAAGTTTGACGTAAGAATGAATTGTCCTCAGTCTTATGTCGTTCTCCAAGATTTTTCAAATTCTTCTAGTCGTTGGTTCAACTTTTCAATTCTTCATCCCGGAGTGTCTCAACAACTCTTGTTGGTGTTTCGCATCGTCATTGTCAACATTTGAAGACCGAAGAAGATTTTTCTCTCAATCTTGCTCCTTTCTCTTCAAAATTCATGGTTCTAGCTTGCTGCCATCCTCTCATAATTGTTTTCGATTGTCAGAATTATTTTCACAAATCCGAAGCAATTCAAGAGTCTTCTCAGTTTGATTATCCGGAGTCCAACAATTCAGGTTTATTCATTCTCAGCTTTCAGTTATCATTCTACAATCTTACCGGTGCATCGATCAAATATCCTCTAATTAGCTCGTGTTCTCTTCGTTCTCTGGTATCTAAATTATGTTTAGTATTTTTCATTCATTTTCTAATTCTTCCCGGGGTTTCTTTATCTTTTCTTCATTCATTTTCAATTCTACCGGTGGTTCATTCAAGAGTTCTCTTCCTTGGTTATCATATCAATTTATTCGTTGCTTCAATTCCTACCGGTGGTTTGTTGAAGACCTTGTCAACGTTGTGCTATATCTATCTTAATCCTTTCTACGAGAATAAGTGGTGTGCCAAATCCATTGTTTGTCATCAATTTAATTGGTGAAGGATAAGCATAATGTAATTCTTATTCTTGTTTCATCGACTGACCTAAATTACCTTTTTCGGAGGCTCATCAAATTCTTGTTTCCATTGGTTCATCTTTATTTTCCCGGAGTTACAAGTTCTCTCAATTACCTCGTCACGGAGATCCATCTAAATCATTACAAGTTTTCACCTTGCGTTTTCAACTTCTCTTTCCTTCTGTTTGATCATCCTTTTGTTACCGGAGTTCTTCATAAAGGTTCTACATGATGGTTCATCAAGGATTTAATTCCTTCTCGAAGTGTTCATCGAAGATTCTTTTCAGAGGAGCTCAAGTATTCTTCTTCGTGCAATCCGGAGTGCAATTCTCTCTACCTTATCTTTTCAGGTGGTATTATGTCATTCTTGATAATTTGAGTTCATGCTTCATGATTCACATGTTGTTAAGAATGAGATATTTTAAATCCGTCAATCTCGTCATTTGAGTTATCTTGGGTAATATTTCACCTAAAGCTTTCCCTAAGGATTGTTGCTATTATGGTGCTTATAAATGACCCAAGTTCTTCATCTTTCCTCCCGGTGAAATATTTTCTCGTCTCCTTGTTCATATCAATCCAATTCTTTTTCCTGTGAGTGGTAGAATTTCATCTCATAGTTTTGAGTTCTTCTCCATAAGCCCAATACAAGATTATTCTTTTCATTGTTGGTTTTCCAAAAACTCCACTCTAGCATTTGTGGTAAGTGTGATCTTAAAAGATCTTGTTTCCTTCCATTCATACCATCCATTCTTTATTTTCTTCCGGTGGCATTGTAATGTTTCTCTCTTCAGTCATCATCTTGAATGGTGAGGATCGTGTTCTTTTCATGCTTATCCATTTAACCAGAGTGTTGTGTCCTCTGCTCAAGTTCATTTCATCTTGTCAAGCTTCATATCACTTTTCAACCAGAGTTCTGCCCGAGATTATTCTTCTTTGATCTTTGTTTATCTCAACCAGAGTGGTTTCAATTCCTTCTTGTCCTTTGCGCTCGTCATTCTTACCTTTGCAATCTCTAGGTTCCATATTGTTCCTTGTTCCTCTTTTCCAACGGAGTGTTTTCAACTTCGTTTATCTCCGTTGTATTTTTTCTCTCGAAATGGCTTAACCTCTCAAGGCTCGTGGTTTCACTTGTTTGTCAAAGAAGCAACTTAGCTTTACCTCTTCTCTTTCTCTTCCGTTTTCCCTCTGGTGCCATTCTAGATCTCGGGACGAGATCTTCTCGTAGTGCTGGAGTGTTGTGATGCCCCAAGACCGGAGATTCAGATGCCATCGATGGATTCCGAGTTTCGTCAGGTGTTTTGTTTGCTTGTTGCTTTCCCCTTTGCATCATGTCATCATGTCAATATGCAACCCGTCTTAAAACCCACTAAATAATTTCTATGGATCTTCGATCCATTTAAATCGAGGGAAGAGTGACTTCTCTTTATAACATTGTCCTCCTAATATTTATGGAGCTATTATAAATATTTCCATTCTTGTGGAATTATCGTGACACACTTGCAAAATATTTCCCCTTGCCTTCGTCCCATGCTTCATCTCCTTCTCCTTCCCTTCTATTTTCCTGTCTTTTGATAGTCCCATTTTCCCCTTCTCTATTAATGTCCACTCTTTTCCTATAAATTCTAGACCGTGCCAGGGCCACCTCCTCCAATTTTCAGATCCTTTGGACTTGTTTGGTTGGATTCAAAAATGGCTCAAGTTTGAATCTAATTTAAACTTGAATTATTTTTCTATCTCTAAAATATTGCCAAACCAATTTATTCTGTTTGTGCAAAGTTCCGGCGCTCTAAGAATATTTTATTTTCTGATATATTCTTTCCCTAACCCTCTCTGTATTTTTTTCTTCTCTCTATTTGTTTTCTTTTCTGTTAAAGCTAATAAGAGAGGAATGAGAGAGAGGAGTTCAGCTTAGGCCAGCTGCAGCCCAGTTGGGCCTCCCCTTCCGCGTCGGCCCACCTAGGCCAACTCCCGTGCCGGCCCAACTTAAACCCGACTAACCCTAGCCTGCACAACCTCTCGCTCTCTCTTGTCTTCCCCTCGCGCCGCCAGGAGGCAGAGCGCCTACCTCGCTCGACCTCTCCTATCGCCCGTACCCCTCGTTCCCCATCTCCATCTCTCGCTCTCAATCTCGCGTGCCTCCCTCTACAGCGCTAGTCCCCGACCGCGCCTCCTGCAGCCACCTTCCATGGCACCATTCCCCGCTTCTACCATCCTCCACGATCAGCAAGAATGGAAACGAATCTTCCAAGATATCTTCAGCACTCCAGAACAAATGTAAAGCGAGAGGTGAATGATTAACAGATACACCGGCATACGAAAGCACTTGAAACGAGGAAGGGGATAAGATCAATACCTACAACTTGAATTGGATCCACCAGAAAAGAATATGGGAATGGATAATGATACACTTGAACATTCCTGAGCATCTTCCTGAGAATCATCGGATAAGAACATTGAAAGAAAAGACTGCAGAGACTTCTCACAAATAAAAGGATGCTGATACGTCTCCAACGTATCTATAATTTTTGATTGTTCCATGCTATTATATCATCAACTTTGGATGTTCTATATGCATTTATATGCTATTTTATATGATTTTTGGGACTAACCTATTAACCTAGAGCCCAGTGTCAGTTTCTGTTTTTTCCTTGTTTTGGAGTATCACAGAAAAGGAAAATCAAACGGAGTCCAATTCACCAGAAACTTCACGGAACCTATTTTTGGACTAGAAGAAGCCCACGGAGTATCGGAGATGGACTAGGAGAGTCCCAGGCTGGTGGGCGCACCCCCTGCCTCGTGGATAGCCCGGAGGTCCACCGACATACTTTTTCCTCCCATATATATCCATATACCCTAAAAACTTCGGGGAGCACAACAGATCGGGAGTTCCGCTGCCAGAAGCCTCCGTAGCCACCGAAAACCAATGTAGACCCGTTCCGGCACCCAGTCGGAGGGGGAATCCGTCTCCGGTGGCCATCTTCATCATCTCGGCGCTCTCCATGACGAGGAGGGAGTAGTCCACCCTCGGGGCTGAGGGTATGTACCAGTAGCTATGTGTTTGATCTCTCTCTCTCTCTCTCTCTCTCTCGTGTTCTTGAGGTGGTACGATCTTGATCTATGGCGAGCTTTGCTATTATAGTTCGATCTTATGATGTTTCTCCCGCTCTACTCTCTTGTAATGGATTGAGTTTTCCCTTTGAAGTTATCTTATCGGATTGAGTCTTTAAGGATTTGAGAACACTTGATGTATGTCTTGCGTGAGATACCCGTGGTGACAATGGGGTATTCTATTGATCCACTTGATGTATGTTTAGGTGATCAACTTGCAGGTTCCGCCGATGAACCTATGCATAGGGTTGTGTAACGCCCCCGATGCGGCTATATCTCCCACGTGTCGAAGCACGACTTAGAGGCATAACCGCATTGAAAGCAATGTCGCAAGTGAGGTAATCTTCACACAACCCATGTAATACATAAGGGAAAGAGATCCATAGTTGGCTTACAATCGCCACTTCACACAATACATGAATAAAGCATTACATCATCCAGATACAATCAAGGTCCGACTACAGAACCAAAATGAAAGAAGACTACCCCAAATGCTACACAGATCCACGATCGTCCCAACTGGGCTCCACTACTGATCAACTGGAACGAAACAACACAACGGACAAAGTCTTCATCGAGCTCCTCCGAAGCTCAGTTGCGTCACCTGCTTGGTAACATCGGCACCTGCAAACTAGTTTTGGAAGTATCTGTGAGTCACGGGGACTCAGCAATCTCACACCCTCGTGATCAAGACTATTTAAGCTTATAGGTACGGTAAAAGGTATGAGGTGGAGCTGCAGCAAGCGACTAGCATATATGGTGGCTAACATACTCGCAAAAGAGAGCGAGAAGAGAAGGCAAAGCACGGTCGAACAACTATGATCAAGAAGTGATCCTAGAACAACCTACATCAAGCATTACTCCAACACCGTGTTCACTTCCCAGACTCCGCCGGAAAGAGACCATCACGGTTACACACGCGGTTGATGCGTTTTAATTAAGATAAACTCGAAGTTTTCTACAACCAGACATTAACAAATTCCCATCTGCCCATAACCACTGGCACGGCTTTCAAAAGTTCAAATCTCTCCAGGGGTGTCCCAACTTAGCCCATCACAAGCTCTCACGGTGAACGAAGGATATTCCTTCTAGCGGGAAGACCCAATCAGACTCGGAATCCCGGTTACAAGACATTTCGACAATGGTAAAACAAGAGCAGCAAAGCCACCCAGATGTGCCGACAAATCCCGATAGGAGCTGCACATATCTCGTTATCAGGGCACAACGGATGAGCCAGATGTCGGGTGGGCCAGCCCAGAGTTGCCCCTGGTAGCTCCGGACATCGCTCAGTTGGACCAACACTTAGAGAAGCACTGGCCCGAGGGGGTTAAAATAAAGATGACCCTCGGGACCCTCCAAAGGGAAAAAGGCTGGGTGGCGAATGGTAAAACCAATGTTGGGCCTTGCTGGAGGAGTTTTATTCAAGGCGAACTGTCAAGGGGTTCCCATTACAACCCAACCGCGTAAGGAATGCAAAATCCGGGAACATAACACCGATATGATGGAAACTAGGGCAGCAAGAGTGGAACAAAACACCAGGCATAAGGCCGAGCCTTCCACCATTTACCAAGTATATAGATGCATTAATTAAATAAGAGATATTGTGATATCCCAACCAAAAATCCATGTTCCAAACATGGAACAAGCTCCAATCTTCACCTGCAACTAACAACGCTATAAGAGGGGCTGAGCAAAGCGGTAACATAGCCAAACAATGGTTTGCTAGGACAAGGTGGTTAGCGGCTTGGTTTAACAATATGGGAGGCATGATAAGCAAGTGGTAGGTATCACAGCATAGGCATAGAAAAAGAGCGAGCAACTAGCAAGCAAAGATATAAGTGATTTCGAGGGTATGGTCATCTTGCCTGAAATCCCGCAAGGAAGAAGAACGAGTCCATGAAGAAGACAAACGGACGTAGACGAACAAATCCTCACAAACGCGACGTAATCGGAACCAACCCAAAGAAGCAACACCGGAAAGAAGCACACAACATAGTAAACAACCTTCACATAAACATGGCATGATGCACAACCAAGTATGGTGCATGCCCGGTTTAAATATGCATGGCATGGCAAAGTGCACAAACAAAACTACCAATTAAGTGGAGATCAATATGCAACGAGTTGCATATTGATGAAACACCACATGACTTATTTAGTTCTCTCTCGATTACGTACCCTACAATACTAAATGTTGTTAAGCATGTCAAGAGGTGAAACATGAAGGGATTATCTATATAAACAATTTAAATGGGGCCGGATATAGCAAGCAACAAATCCGGTAAATCCCCATATGCATTAGTAAATTAATGCAAACAACAATTTAAACCATCTTAATGTTGTTAACATGATGCGGATGAGAAGATCAAGTTTTTATGCAAGTATTATTAAAAGTTGACATGAGTGTGATGAGAGAATTTGTGTCACCATGGTAGAAAGAAAGGGGTACCACGGCGACGAAACGGAAATGACGCCACGGCAACATTCTGGTGATCCGGTAGCTCACGTGGATACCGGTGCAAAAGGAAGTGGGTGCGATTGTGTCATGCAAGAAGATGGGGTTATCCCGGTTACCGGGTTCCCATGGGTCGACAGCGTGGCAACGAAGAGGAACAACTACTATTCACGGGCGGATATAATATCCAAACATGCATCTCATACAACTCATGCATTCGTCCACGGGCGTTCGTTCTCGGCGGTTATACCTTCAAAGCATGTGTTTCCAAGAGGGCCGGTTCGTAGAGGAAGTAGTCGTTCACGAGCCATTGAGGGAAGTAGTGGTACACGACGACGGTAGTGGTACACGTTTTCGTAGATGTTCTGGGTCATCGGTAGATGTACTTGTCGCATCGCCAATCCGTTCAAGGTATTTTGAGGTTGTTATCTTAGACAAGCCATTCATATCAACTGGTGCATCATAGCTTCCTAAGCAACCTTTTCCAACGGTGTTTCTTTTGAGTGGGCCCTAACCCACAGGTCTTTTCCCAGGATCATACCTGACTCTTCTAATTTTTTCCAGAGTTATTCTCAAATTCATTTCAAAGTTTGATGTAAGAATGAATCATCATCAGTTAGATGACTTCTCCAAGATCGCTGTCAAATTATTTTCGTCATTGGTTCAACATTTCTATTCTTCATTGTCCCAGAGTGCCTCAACAATTTGGTAGTGTTCCTCCTCGTCATTCTCAGCTTTGAAGACCGAAGAAGAGTTCCTCTTAAATCCTTACCCGTTCTTCCAAAGATGTGTAGTTCAAGATTGATGTCATCCTCTCAAAATTGTTTTTGATAGTGAGAGTTCTTTTCACCCATCCAGAGCAATTCAGGAGTCTTTTCATTTTGATTCTCCGGAGCCCATCATTTCAGAATTATTCATTCTCAGCTTTCAACTCTCATTCTCCAAATCTTACCGATGCATCATTCAAGTATTCTCTAGCCATCTTGTCATCTCTTTTTTCTCTTGCATCTAAATTACCTCGAGTATCTTCGTTCATTTTCAATTCTTACGGTGGTTCATTCAAGATTACTCTTCCTTCGTTATCGTATCAAATCATTTGTTGTTTCCAAATCCTGGCGGTGGTTCTATCAAGACCTTCTCAAGTTTTTCCTATATCTATCCTTAATCCTTCAAGAAGAATAAGTGGCATGCCAATCCATTGCTTGACATCAATTTAAGTTGATGAAGGGTAAGCATGTGTGGGGACCCCGACTCATAAGTCGTGATCACCGAATGCACGTGTACAGTGATCCCAGAGATCAATGCTCACTGAACACACAGAAGCTGAATAACAAGAGTCTTACATCCATACATACCTTCTTACATAAATTATGACCATTATGGTCCAGTCTTGAGTATAACTTTGCAGCGGAAATCTTCATCGATAACTTGGACCCAAGCCATCTGCCTTAACCCTACAGGCATTCTGACGGGGAAGCGTCCTAGCTTGCATGTTCGTCACCGAAGTATTCGTCTTCATATGATGCTCTTTCATGCCTGGCCAATAAAATAACCAGTGGCAAGCCAATGAGTACTTTGAATGTACTCGCAAGCAAACCATGTTTTGGTTCAAGATACAACAATGCATGATATAGGTAAATTTTTGCGGAAAGCTAGTTTTGAGTGCAATGACATGTTCAACAACTTGTAAGACATGCATCAGCAGAATTCAATTAACCATGAGGACAGGTTACAGATATCAACATAAAAAGAGTGGGCACCAACCCAACTCAATCATGTCAAGTCCTTTGACTTGACCCAAGTAGTTCTTCCCACTTATCCAGACACACACACTGGTTTGTAAACATGTGGACGTTGCCCAAGAGCGGTTACCCAACTGTCCTTGACCCTGGACATAGCTATTAGAATAGTTTTACACTCTTCAAAGGTTGCACACTTTACCCACAAGATCCGGGGAACTTCCATGTCATCCACGACCCGCGGTACCTCAAGTACCCGGGGTAAGCACCCGATCACTATCTTTCCCTAGACGACACTAACATGGAGTCCACTCGATTGGTAGTAACCCCCATGCCCAACATTTCACAACATACAAATTGTGGAGCCTTGCTCCCATATTCATCACATACCACTGGCACGGGGTACCAACGGTGTCTCCGGTGCCCCTTAAAAATGTTCTTGGCCGCCCTACCTGGCACGACCCTGTCCCGAGAGAGCACACCAACAACTCTCCCATCACTAGTAATGTAGGCTCCAAGCTAGTATCGGCCTAGGTAATCAATAATGCCCTTTCCCATACAAGGGTAGAGTGGTTACGCATGTAAGGTTGGAATAACAGTCGCAACTTAAACCAATCCGTTTTTGAAAACAACACATACACTTGCCTCGGTACACCACTTCGTCATCAAGTGGTTATCCAACTCATCATCTCCCTCGGGCATAAGTGTCACCTGACGGGGTTTTCGGAAAGTCCTTTGAAAATATTTTGTCTCCATCACTATGCATATTCCCGTCCCTTTTTGCGCAGCGCTACTTAGCATCCTATCTACTCCCACCGGCATAACCATCATAAGGAGGTAGGGTCATGCATAATGGAAGTATCAACAAGGAAGTAACAGAGGCAACCCATCAAAGTGGTTACCTCCTCATCATGATTCCGTTCCAAAAACAATATGGTGCTATATGACATGCATAAAAAGGGTTTCATAGCCATGGTCAAAGGGCTACTTGCCTGTTTTAACAAAGTTTTCGAGGTCTTCAAATATCACTTGTCCAACTACAAGCATTTCGTCTACTTTGTCAACTATCGTTGAAAGCAACCATAATAAGCAACACAACAAGGCAGAAAATAAAATTGCTCTAAAAATATTGATTTGACTTTTCTAGGACATCTCTGGTTATATGAAAATTAACCAGAGTGGTTTCATTGGAATTAGGTCAGTGGATATTTCTAAACATTTTGATATGATGGAATCAAGGGGTTATGGATTTGCAAGAAGTGTACAGAAATATATTTTTGAAAAATGAGCAAAGGCACCCATTTAACAAACCATGATTTTAGAAGCATCTAGGAGTTGGTTTCACTAGATTTGGAGTTCAAGTGAATTCCCTATGAATTTGCAAAGTTGACAAATATGAAGAAATGGCTCATTATTTTATGTGGGACAGAAATTATTAATAAAATGTTCATAAGCTAAGTTATGAACTTAGAAGCATCTAGGAATTTGAATCATGGCATTTGGATCAATTTTGAGCTCTCTGTGATTTTCAAAAGTTTATGACAGAAATAGAAAAATAGGATTTTGATAAATATTTCTGAAGAGAAAGTTTCTGGAAAAATGTGCAAATAGCACCATGTGATAGATCATGATTTATGGAGCTACTAGAAATTTGAATCATTGGATTTGGATCTCTGTTCAATTATTTATGGATTTACCTAAATGGGCCGGATCCTGGCGGCGGTTGGGCGCACCGGGCGAGATTTAGTGGCAGGGCGCCACTGGGCTGGCCCGGCGGCTCACCCGCATGCGCGCAGGGGCCACGTCAGAGGCGGCTTCCTGGAAACACGCCTTCGCGTGGGAGAGGCGGTTAGGGCGGAAGCCTTCTCCACTTAAATAGGCGGGCCTACCCACTGGGTCGCTGACGTGCGGGCCCTAGCGGCAGGTCACCTTCAACCTCCCGCGCAGCGCGACGGGAAACAGAGGAAGCGAGGCCGAGCGGCGTCGGCGCTCTCCTCGGCGGCACCGGCCACCTCCGTCGACGCCCAACACACCGGCGTGCTCAGGAGAGCGTGCCGCATCCGTCGAGGTGCTCTATGATCTCTGGGGTAGACAGATGTGTGCACACTATCGACCATGGCGGGAAAAGCCGGTGGTGGTGTTTGAGCTCGATGGTACGGCCATGGGGAGGAGAGGAAATGGCGTGAGAAAGCTCCACGGCGGTGGTGGTGATGCTCGGGAGTGGTTGGGTGGAGGGGAGGGGCAAGGGATGGTCCGAATTTAAGCGGAGGCCGGTGGCACTGCTCCGGCCATGGAGGGCTATGTAGAGGAGGAGAGGAGAAATGGGTCAGTCCAGGCGGACGAGGGGAGGGGGAGAGAGTGACTGGATATATGAGGGAGAGACCCGGGGAGGCTTTATATAGCCGACCCATGGCTCACCGTGGTCCAGTGCGCCGGCGAGGCTGTTGCTGTTGCTGCAGGTCACGGGGGCTCTTGTGGGCGTGTCCGAGGCGTTAGTGGAGGAGGTCTACGACCAGGGGAAGGGAGAGAAGGAGCGGGGAAGTGCCAGGGCATCGCGCGTGTGAGGCTGCCCATTGGAGCGCTCGCGCGGCTGGTGCGCGTGCGAGAGGAGGCAGGAGGAGGGAGAAGGAGGAGGGATACCATGCCGTGGCGTGTTGAGGACGCCGAGGAGCATCGTCGGGCGAGCTGGGGAGGCCCGCGGTGGCCGGAGGTGCTTGGCAGGGGGCGGCTACAGTGCGGGAGCACACTGTAGCACGCTCCAGAGTGCCCAAATGGCAAGCCATGGCATTTTATATGCCTTGTGGTCGCGGCCACTAATGTTTGGTAGCTCTAGGAGGGAGTAAAGAAAGGGGAGGAAGCATTGGATGCCATGGAGGGCCACTAGAATGAGGAGGGAGGTGAGCAAGGAGAAGAATGCTGCTGTCCAGAAGGCTAAATGGGGGTGTTTCACCCCTTAATCATTGAGCTGAGGCTAGGAAAGAGTTACTGGAGATAGGAGAAGACTAGGAGGAGATGTGGTAAAAAGTTGAGCTCAAGGAGAATAGTGTAAGTGGTCAAAATGGTGATTTTTGAAAAGTGACAGAAGGTGTTTGATGCAAATTTGGGCAAGCAAATTAACTCCACTTGACATGAGAATTAATAGGATCAAGTGTCACACATAATTGAGGATGACCACCAAGTTTGAGTCCATTTTGAAAAATTTGCCAATGTAACTTTTGTAAACCCTAGAAATCAGCAGAAATGGCTTTACCAAGATTTAGTCATGCAAATCTATTCTTCTTGATGCACCACTTGGTGTAGTGTCATCATTTGAGGATTTGAACATGTCCACAAAAATTCAGGTCAAAAGGACACACTTGGCAATGTAGAGTTGTTCAAATTTGGTTCTGGACAGAAAGGGTTTTGGGGTACTTTGATCAAGATAACACTCTCTCCAACTTGTGCCATTTGGTCTAGATGAATAATTAGACCATTTGAGCATGTTCACAAGGTTTGAGAACATTTGGACATGTTTGGCAATGTAAAGTTGCTCAAACTTCAAAATGGACAGAAATGGTTTTGAGGAGATTTCATGGGGTTATACTATTCTCCATGACATGATACGTGGCAAGATCATCAAACATGTCATATGTGACATGCTAGAATTTTCTTGGAATTGTTGGGGAATATTTCCTGTAGAAATATTTCAAATCCTTGAAATGGGCAGAAATGGTTTTTGATGGATTTGACCAATATTTTGAACATGACCATGTGTTGAAACTCTTATATATGGACAATATATGTGCATTGAAATTCCCTGATTTTTGTCAAATATTTTTGAAACAATAAAATAATTTTTCCCTATTAAAGACCATTTCTGGCCTTAAGAAAAAGCTTTTAAATAAAATAGGAAAATAACTTTTAAAATTATATTTTTGTGGTTTCTGGGTATCCTATATCTAATAGGAGTCAAACATATTTTTGGAAAGATTTTTACTGCCCTGAATTAAGTACTTGCAGTACAAATCTTAATTCAGGGGTTTTTGGAAAACTAATTTTTGAAAATACTTTTTGGCCAAATTATTTTTGTAAGAAAATACTATATTGCTCTATACACATGGCATGATCATTGGTTCAAGAAGTTGGAGCAAGGAGATGAAGTATACGAGTTGGAGGATTTATTTGATTTTTAGAGCACTTGCAAACAACAGACAAAATCCAAACAAGGCAAGGTCCAAAACACTCAAAAGTTTTTGTCAAACCACATTTTATCATGATTTATTAGCTTAAGTGTTGTAGCATGAAAATCAGGGTGTGACATACCTACCCCCCTTACAAGAATCTCGTCCCCGAGATTCCCAGACTAGGCGTGGAAAGGAATACGGAAACTTGGATTTGGGATAGTCTTCACGTCCTCATACTGCTTCTGCTTCCGTTTGGTGCTCCATTGAACCTTGAAGTACTCGATGGTGTGGCCTTGTGTTTGTCGTCCTGCTTGATCCATATTGCAATTGGGGCTCTCGCGTAGGTCATATCGGGCTGGAGGTCGATGGCTCGGTGATCGATGTCCTTGTAGAGGTCAGGCTAGTTAGGAAGTTGGAAACGTTTCCGGAGTGGTGTCGTGTGGAAAAACGTTGTGCACAGTGGGTGACTCAGGTGATAATTCTAGCTGGTAGCCGTCTATTCTTCGTCTTGCGGTGATCTTGGAGAGGGCCGATAAATCTTGGTGTGAGCTTCCCTTTGACATGGAAATGCTTGGTTCCTTCGAGAGAAGTGGTTTGCAGATATGCCTGGTCTTTGATGCCGAGGTATACTTCTTGAATATGGTGGTTGGAATAGTTCTTCCTTATGGCATCGTCAGTTCTTGTGCTATATTAGGGTGACAATGTGCTTGCTCACTACGTCCACTAGTTCCATAATGAACCCAGTGCTGTGCAAGGTTTACAGAGGCTTAACTGGTTCTCTTGCAATTCTATGGGTTAAGCACATGGTTAAGGACTCGAGCTGGGGTATCTCGTGAAGTCTCGAAGGGTCTAGGAATGGGTTTCTAGTCTGGAGGGTTAAACATAATTCTACGGGGTTGCACTTGGTCGAGGAGACGGTAGCAAAAGTCTTCATTGCCAGTTGGTTGTCGAGGTAGAATCCTTGGTGCATCTTGTCTTGCTGGTCTTCAGTTGAGGAGAGAGATGAGAGGGAAAAGTAGCATAGAGGAGGGGAATGCCTAAAGGGGGTTCTATAGTGCATGTGCAAACAAACAAGGGCTGAAAGGGCCAAACACAAACAATAAATAAGGCAGGTGATATAGCCGCATACTAGTTGCCTAGGGCAAAAAGGGTGGCTGATATCAAAACACAATCAAATAAAAACAAGCAACACACAATCATGGTTCTATTCGAACCATCATACGGACTCGACTGCGCATAGGGGGGTACACGACTCATCACCCTAGGGGTTCTCGTACTCAGTAGTCATGCCTTGTGCCTCGTGCAGTCTTCTAAGTTTTCCTCAGGTGTTGCTACGCCTCTTGTAGTTGTTCGATGAAACGATCTGGGTTGATCCTGAAGAGTCTTCAACAACTTCTCGCCTTTTGAAGTGATGGGGTGAAGGTGGCTCCTCATAGCAGGCATTGACTCGGTCTTCTGTTGTCTTCTTAATCATGACGATCCCTCTTGCCTTTTAAGGCGTCAAGGGTTTCGGGTAAGCAATCATTTATGCAATGACATTAACAAGGCATAGTAGAGGTCCAACCTATCGGTTACGTTGATGACAACATCCTCACCAAGAGCGGGGGACGAAGAGAACCGTTTTCCTGCTCACTATTATGAGGCGGACCAAATGGCTAGGTTCTCATCCACCGGTGGTCGCCGATACAACAACGGTAGGCACATGGTTGCTCTATTAGCGATGCATATCATGATCTTGCATATTCTATGCCCTGATCAGCGTAGGCTAAGGTTGCATCATCTTGGGGCAGTGTCAAGGGTGTCACCATCTCCTGGGTCTTCAGGTCCTCATTCCTCGAGGATGTATCTTCTGTTGGTATCGTCTCGTTGTGATGTCGCCAATCTTGTGTTCAGGAGATGTGGGTGAATGTCTGGCAAGGCATCTTCCTTCTAGATTATCCATGAGGATTACAAGGAATCCAGTGGTTACAGGCATAAGGGTTCTAGCGACCAAAGGTTTTAAAGGGGAAGAGATCAATAAGGAAAGTATACCTTAGTTTTTGAAAAACTGAGAAGGGAAGAGAAGTATAGATAGTTTTGAAAATTTGTAATAGCTTTGGAAATAGTTTTACCCTAACTAACGACCATGCTAATTAAGGCTTCCTATAGTCAGGATGGCTCCGATACCAGCTCTGTGGGGACCCCGACTCATAAGTTGTGATCACCGAATGCACGTGTACAGTGATCCCAGAGATCAATGCTCACTGAACACACAGAATCTGAATAACAAGAGTCTTACATCCATACATACCGCCTTACATAAATTATGACCATTATGGTCCAGTCTTGAGTATAACTTTGCAGCGGAAATCTTCGTCGATAACTTGGACCCATGCCATCTGCCTTAACCCTACAGTCATTCTGACTGGGAAGCGTCCTAGCTCGCATGTTCGTCACCGAAGTATTCTTCTTCATATCATGCTCTTTCATGCCTGGCCAATAAAATAACCAGTGGCAAGCCAATGAGTACTTTGAATGTACTCGCAAGCAACCCATGTTTTGGTTCAAGATACAACAATGCATGATATATGTAAATTTTTGTGGAAAGCTAGTTTTGAGTGCAATGACATGTTCAACAACTTGTAAGACATGCATCAGGAGAATTCAATTAACCATGAGGACAGGTTATAGATATCAACATAAAAAGAGTGGGCACCAACCCAACTCAATTATGTCAAGTCCTTTGACTTGACCCAAGTAGTTCTTCCCACTTATCCAAACAAACACACTAGTTTGTAAACATGTGGACATAGCCCAAGAGCGGTTACCCAACTATCCTTGACCGTGGACACGGCTATTCGAATAGTTTTACACTCTGCAGAGGTTGCACACTTTACCCACAAGATACGGGGAAATTCTGTGTCATCCACGACCCACGGTACCTCAAGTACCCGGGATAAGCACCCGATCACTATCTTTCCCTAGACGATACTAACATGGAGTCCACTCGATTGGTAGTAACCCCCGTGCCCAACATTTCACAACTTACAAATTGTGGAGCCTTGCTCCCATATTCATCACATACCACTGGCACGGGGTACCAACGGTGTGTCCGGTGCCCCATAAAAATGTTCTTGGCCGCCCTACCTGGCACGACCCCGTCCCGAGAGAGCGCACCAACAACTCTCCCGTCACTAGTAATGCGGGCTCCAAGCTAGTATCGGCCTAGGTAATCAATAATGCCCTTTCCCATACAAGGGTAGAGTGGTTGCGCATGTAAGGTTGGAATAATGGTCGCAACTTAAACCAATCCGTTTTTGAAAACAACACATAGACTTGCCTCGGTACACCACTTCATCATCAAGTGGTTACGCAACTAATCATCTCCCTCGGGCATAAGTGTCACCCGATGGGGTTTTCGAAAAGTCCTTTGAAAATATTTTGTCTCCATCACTATGCATATTCCCGTCCCTTTTTGCGTAGCACTACTTAGCATCCTATCTACTCCCACCGGCATAACCCTCATAAGGAGGTAGGGTCATGCAGAATGCAAGTATCAACGAGGAAGTAACAGAGGCAGCCCATCAAAGTGGTTACCTCCTCATCATGATTCCGTTCCAAGAACAATATGGTGCTATATGACATGCATAAAAAGGGTTTCATAGACATGGTCAAAGGGCTGCTTGCCTGTTTTAACAAAGTCTTCGAGGTCTTCAAATATCTCTGGTCCAACTCCAAGCATTTCGTCTACTTCGTCAACTATCATTGAAAGCAACCATAATAAGCAACACAACAAGGTAGAAAATAAAATTGCTCTAAAAATATTGATTTGACTTTTCTAGGACATCTCTGGTTATATGAAAATTAACTAGAGTGGTTTCATTGGAATTAGGTCAGTGGATATTTCTAAACATTTTGATATGATGGAATCAAGGGGTTATGAATTTGCAAGAAGTGTACAGAAATATATTTTTGAAAAATGAGCAAAGGCACCCATTTAACAAACCATGATTTTAGAAGCATCTAGGAGTTGGTTTCACTAGATTTGGAGTTCAAGTGAATTCCCTATGAATTTGCAAAGTTGACAAATATGAAGAAATGGCTCATTATTTTATGTGGGACAGAAAGTATTAATGAAAATGTTCATAAGCTAAGTTATGAACTTAGAAGCATCTAGGAATTTGAATCATGGCATTTGGATCAATTTTGAGCTCTCTGTGATTTTCTAAAGTTTATGATAGAAATAGAAAAATAGGATTTTGATAAATATTTCTGAAGAGAAAGTTTTTGGAAAAATCTGCAAATAGCACCATATGATAGATCATGATTTATGGAGCTACTAGAAATTTGAATCATTGGATTTGGATATTTGTTGAATTATTTATGGATTCACCTAAATGGGCCGAATCCGGGCGGCGGTTGGGCGCACCGGGCGAGATTTAGTGGCAGGGCGCCACTGGGTCGGCCCGGCGGCTCACCCGCACGCGCGCAGGGGCCACGTTAGAGGCGGCTTCCTGGAAACACGCCTTCCCGCGGGAGAGGCGGTTAGGGCGGAAGCCATCTCCACTTAAACAGGCGGGCCTGCCCACTGGGTCGCTGACGCGCGGGCCCTAGCGGCAGGTCACCTTCAACCTCCCGCGCAGCGCGATGGGAAACAGAAGAGGCGAGGCCGAGCGGCGTCGGCGCTCTCCTCGGCGGCACCGGCCACCTCCGTCGACGCCCAGCACAGCGGCATGCTCAGGAGAGCGTGCCGCATCCGTCGAGGTGCTCTACGATCTCTGGGGTAGACGGATGTGAGCACACTATCGGCCATGGCGGGCAAAGCCGGCGGTGGTGTTTGAGCTCGATGGTATGGCCATGGGGAGGAGAGGAAATGGCGCGAGAAAGCTCCACGGTGGTGGTGGCGATGCTCGGGAGTGGTTGGGTGGAGGGGAGGGGCAAGGGATGGTCCGAATTTAAGCGGAGGCCGGCGGCACTGCTCCGGCCATGGAGGGCTATGGAGAGGAGGAGAGGAGAAATGGGTCGGTCCAGGGGGACGAGGGGAGGGGGAGAGAGTGACTGGATATGAGGGAGAGACCCGGGGAGGCTTTATATAGCCGGCCCATGGCTCACCGTGGTCCAGTGCGCCAGCGAGGCTGTTGCTGTTGCTGCAGGTCACGGTGGCTCTTGTGGGCATGTCCGAGGCGTTAGTGGAGGAGTTCTACGACCAGGGGAAGGGAGAGAAGGAGCGGGGAAGTGCCAGGGCATCGCGCGTGTGAGGCTGCCCATTGGAGCGCTCGGGCGGCCGGTGCGCGTGCGAGAGGAGGCAGGAGGAGGGAGAAGGAGGAGGGATACCATGCCGTGGCGTGTTGAGGACGCCGAGGAGCATCGTCGGGCACGCTGGGGAGGCCCGAGGTGGCCGGAGGTGCTTGGCAGGGGGCGGCTACAGTGCGGGTGCACACTGTAGCACGCTGCAGAGCGCCCAAATGGCATGCCATGGCATTTTATGTGCCTTGTGGGCGCGGCCACTAATGTCTGGTAGCTCTTGTAGGGAATAAAGAAAGGGGAGGAAGCATTGGATGCCATGGAGGGCCACTGGAATGAGGAGGGAGGTGAGAAAGGAGAAGAATGCTGCTGTCCAGAAGGGTAAATGGGGGTGTTTCACCCCTCAATCATTGAGCTGAGGCCAGGGAAGAGTTACTGGAGATAGGAGAAGACTAGGAGGAGATGTGGTAAAAAGTTGAGCTCAAGGAGAATAGTGTAAGTGGTCAAAATGGTGATTTTTGAAAAGTGACAGAAGGTGTTTGATGCAAATTTGGGCAAGAAAATTAACTCCACTTGACATGAGAATTAACAGGATCAAGTGTCACACATAATTGAGGTTGACCACCAAGTTTGAGTCCATTTTGAGAAAGTTGCCAATGCAACTTTTGTAAACCCTAGAAATCAGCAGAAATGGCTTTACCAAGATTTAGTCATGCAAATCTATTCTTCTTGATGCACCACTTGGTGTAGTGTCATCATTTGAGGATTTGAACATGTCCACAAAAATTCAGATCAAAAGGACACACTTGGCAATGTAGAGTTGTTCAAATTTGGTTCTGGACTGAAAGGGTTTTGGGGTACTTTGATCAAGATAACACTCTCTCCAACTTGTGCCATTTGGTCTAGATGAATAATTAGACCATTTGAACATGTTCACAAGGTTTGAGAACATTTGGACATGTTTGGCATTGTAAAGTTGCCTAAACTTCAAAATGGACAGAAATGGGTTTGAGGAGATTTCATGGGGTTATACTATTCTCCATGACATGATACGTGGCAAGATCATCAAACATGTCATATGTGACATGCTAGAATTTTCTTGGAACTGTTGGGAATATTTCCTATAGAAATATTTCAAATCCTTGAAATGGGCAGAAATGGTTTTTGAGGGATTTGACCAATATTTTGAACATGACCCTGTGTTGAAACTCTTATATATGGACAATATATGTCCATTGAGTTTCCCTGATTTTTGTCAAATATTTTTGAAACAATAAAATAATTTTTCCCTATTAAAGACCATTTCTGGCCTTAAGAAAAAGGTTTTAAATAAAATAGGAAAATAACTTTCAAAATTATATTTTTGTGGTTTCTGGGTATCCTATATCTAATAGGAGTCAAACATATTTTGGAAAGATTTTTACTGCCCTGAATTAAGTACTTGCAGTACAAATCTTAATTCAGGGGTTTTTGGAAAAGTAATTTTTGAAAATACTTTTTGGCCAAATTATTTTTGTAAGAAAATACTATATTGCTCTATACACATGGCATGATCATTGGTTCAAGAGTTTGGAGCAAGGAGATGAAGTATAGGAGTTGGAGGATTTATTTGATTTTTAGAGCACTTGCAAACAATAGACAAAATCCAAACAAGGCAAGGTCCAAAACACTCAAAAGTTCTTGTCAAACCACATTTTATCATGATTTATTAGCTTAAGTGTTGTGGCATGAAAATCAGGGTGTGACAGCATGACATAATTCTTATTCTTGTTTCATCAAGGTGATTTAATCCTTTCTTCCGGAGAATGCTCACGACGAGTAAATTCTCGATTCCAAGTGATTCATCTTTCTTTCCAGAGTTGCAACATTTCATGGTTATATTATTGCGAAACTCCATCTAATTCATTGCAATGCTTCATCTTGTTCTTTTCAACCTTCCTTTCATTTTGATCATCCTTTTATCTATCCAGAGTTCTCCAAAGAGTTTCTTCATGGTGGTTCATCAAGTATTTAATTCATTATCAAAGTGTTCTTCAATATTCTTGTTGGAGCTCAAGAATTCCTCTTCTTGTTTTCCGAAGTGCAATTCTTTCTATCGTGTCTTTTGAGGTGGGGTTATGTCATTGTTGACAATTTCCTTCATGTGTCATGATTCACAAGTTGTCAAGAATGAGATATCTAAATCCATCTTTTCTTCCTTGGAGTTATTTGGATTAGATTTCACCTAAAGCCTTCCCTAAGGAATGTTGCTATTTGTGGTGCTTATCAATGATCCAAGTTTTCTTCTATCCTCTCGATGAAAGAAGTTTTCATCTCTTCGTTGATCTTAACAATCAATTGTTTTCATTAGTGGGAAATTTCACATCTAGTTTTGAGATGTTTTCATAAGTCCACAAGGACTACATCATCTCATTGTTGATTTTTCAACAACTCCGGTCAACCCTTCTTCGTAAGGATGCTTTTCAAATTCATTTGTGGTGGAAGTTGTTGTTCTCTTCTCCGCTCGTTTCATTCAATTTGTTCTTTTGTTCCGGAGGCATTGTGTTGTTCCTCTCTTTGACCCATCGTCTCGTTTTGTCAAGATCATGTTCTTGTCCTTGCTTATCCATTTAACCAGAGTGTTGTGCTCTCATTCAAGTTCTTTCATCTTATCAAGTCTTGCATCTCTTTTCAACCGGAGTGCTGCCCGAATTCTTTTCTCCTTATTCCTTGTCCAGCTAATTTTAACCAGAGTGGCTTCAAACTCTACCTTCTCCCCTAAGCTCTTGGTTCTCATCATATTCCTTGTTCCCCTTGCCCAACGGAGTGTTTGCAATCTTGTTCATCTCCATTGTATTCTTTCTTTCAATTTATTCAACCTCTCAAGGTTCGTGGTTTCACTCGTTTCTCAAAGAAGCAACTTTGTTTTACCTCTTCCTCATCCACTTCTATCCGGTGCCATCCCTAGATCTCGGGGCAAGATCTCTTGTAAGTGGAGGAGAGTTGTAATGACCCGAGACTGACGCTCCAGACGCCTTCCATGTTTTGTGTATCAGCTGTGTTAATTATCTGTTTGTTGCATTCATCATCACATCATTAGCATTGCATCGGCACTCTGTTGCCGTCATTTTTTCAAACTTGCATCCCTTGGTAGCTGTTGCTTCTCTCTGTTGCCTTCATTGACCAATCCGAGTCCAACCGAGTTCTCGCTTCCCTCTTGTCAAACCACATAACCCCTCTTTGCACAGTGCATCGACCCTCGCATGCACGTCCGAAACCCCCCGAACTCGAACTGGACTATCGTTACCAATGGGTCCGGATCATCCCCAAACATCCCTAAAATATCTTTGATTTCTTTTTTGGAGTCTCTAACGTATTTATTCTCGGCCGTTCGATTACGGTCGAAGGATCCAATTAGCCCCTACCCAAAAATCCACATGCTATAAATAGTAGTCTAACCCTAGTCCTAGTCCCAGGATCAGTCCCATCCATCCACGGAATACCTCATCCGCCGCCGCTCAACAACCTCCCTCATTTTCGTCGCGTGGACAGCCAACACCCTATCACCTTGTTCCTTGGTATCGCTCCTGATCCAAAATCCACCGGCCAGCCACCTTCTCCTTGATCCAAATCCACACACTCTCCCTCGTTTTCCCCAATTAACCTACCACAGCCTGCAGTCGTGCTCGATCCAGATCAAGGTGAGCCGTCCCCGCGCTCCACGCCACAAAGAGGTCCCCTGCTCGAGCTCATCGTCCCGCACTGTAACGCCCCAATACCATTGCGCCAGGTGTCTTCCAGCTATTCGCTATTGTTGCCTTGTCTTTTGCTTGCGTGTTGCATCTTACCATGTCATCATTTGCATTGCATCATAATGTTTTCAAAACTTGCATCTGTCCGAGTTCTCCCAGTTCTTTCCGTTGTCTGTTCTGAGCCCAGACACACTTGCACGCGCCTGCGGCACCTCCGAAATAGTATTTTATAAGTGAGGGGAAAATGTTCTCGGAATGGGATGAAAGTTGGTGTGCGGTCTTATTATAGTGTAGGTAGACTGCCTGTGAAATTTCATCGCATTCGAAGTTCGTTTGATGCCCCAGCGGATAACTATAGCGACAATATAGTCGGTCATACGTCGAACGTTTTCGGTCTCCGGAAACAGTCGTTGGGCCTCTCTGCTCTTATCTCTCGGTCCCACTCCCACTCTAAACCAGCCCACATAACCCATCTACCAACCCCCTCCACTCCAGACCATCCGATGGCGATCAAACGACTCCAAAACGGAGCTAATGCCCTAACCCTAGCCCCGCTTTCCTATATAAACACCTTCCCCATGCCATTTTGGGCATCCCCTAGCCGCCGCCTACCTCTAGCCTCCCCCTCCTCAGATTCCGCGCCGCTCCAGCCCCTGTCCTCCACTTGGCGCCGCCGCCGGTGCACCCCGGCCAATCCCGCAGCTCCACCTCACCCCGCCAGCGCATCTCTACCCACCCAGCGCGCGCCACATAACCCCTCCAGCACCTCCATCCGCCGCGGCCCGCTCAGGCCCGTGCCGGGCTTGCCTGAGCCCATCCAGGGCCCGAGCGCCGCCAGCGCTCACCACCCGTCCCGTCTCCCCGCTGCAGCCCCGCCGCCTCGCACCCGCACCACCGCGCTGACCCCGCCGCCCCGCGCCTGTGCCGAACAGCGCCGCCGTCGGAGCAGCGCGCCCCTGCGCCGTCCGGTTCCACGGCACCCAGCAGCTCGCCGCCGGACCTCCCTCGACCTCCACTGATGCCCCGCGCTCGCCGCCCCTGCTCGCATGTCCCGCAGCGCCAAAGCTCCCTTTGACCACCGCCGGCGCCCGGATCCGGTTCCCACATGGCCGGATATGCCCGTCCCGACCTTCCTCAGCCACCTCCAGCCTCGCCAACGTCGCGGCATCGCCGGCCATCCCCGCCCCAGCCATTCCTTGGCCCAGTGGGATTGGGGAGGAGGACGAGGTGCCTCTGGGCCCCATGGGCCGCGACCCACCCGAGGCCCAGCGCTCCAGCCGGCCAGCCTCTCCACCGACTGGGCCTAGGCCCATGGTGAGTGCCCCAGCGCTAGTGCTCTGTTCCTGTTTAGGCCCATGCGTGTTTTTTTCCTGTTGTGTTTTTCCTTTTATTCCAGAGAGTGAAGATTTACAGGAAACCCCTTGCATTTCATGCATTTAATAAATCATGAACCGTGCATCATATGTAAAAACTTCATATATGTAACTTGCTTAGAATTTCGTCTAGTTTTATAATATGCAACTTTCATCCACGTTAAAAATGTTTAAAGTGCTGTTTGCTTTACTTTGCTAAAATGCCATGTTAAAATGCTTTATTTCATAACTAATTAACCGTAACTCAGTTTGTAATAAACTTTATATGTAAATGGGGTAGAAAATGCATAGATTAACATGGTGGCGGTACTTTGCATGTTTAACAACTCTAAGATTATGTTTAGGGAAGAATAGTACCAATTTTAAAATATGCACATGAGGATTTTTCTGGACTTGTTGCTTGTTGTTCCGGCATCATTTAAACTAGCCTAGATATGTAGTTTTATTACGCTTCACCTCTTGCCATGTTTAATAACATTTAATATTGTTGGGTACATAAACGAGAGTGAACTAAATGTTTGAATGTGGTGTATTCTTAAATATGCAACTCCATTGCATATTGAGCTCCACTTAATTTGTAGTATTGTTTGTTGCACTTTGACATGCCATGCCCCTTTAAGCCGGACATGCATCATCCTTGATTGTGCATCATGCCATGTTTATGTGATGGTTACTTACTATGTTGCTTGCTTCTTTCCGGGTTGCTTCTCTCATTAGCTTCGGTTTCGTTCCGGAGTTGTGAGGATTTGTTCGACTACATTGGGTCATCTACTTCTTGGACTCGTTCTTCTTCGTTGCGGGATCTCAGGCAAGATGATCATACCCTCGAAATCACTTCTATCTTTGCTTGCTAGTTGTTCACTCTATCGCTATGTCGCACTAACTACCACTTGTTATATCATGCCTCCCATATTGCCACGTCAAGCCTCTAACCCACCTTCCTAGCAAACTGTTGTTTGGCTAAGTTACCGCTTTTTCTCAGCCCCTCTTATAGCGTTGGTAGTTGCAGGTGAAGCTGAAGTTTGTTCCATGTTGGAACATGTTATGTTGGGATATCACAATATCTCTTATTTAATTAATGCATCTATATACTTGGTAAAGGGTGGAAGGCTCGGCCTTATGCCTGGTGTTTTGTTCTACTCTTGCCACCCTAGTTTCCGTCATACCGGTGTTATGTTCCTTGATTTTGCGTTCCTCACACGGTTGGGTGTTACGGGAACCCCTTGATAGTTCGCCTTGAATAAAACTCCTCCAGCAAGTCCCAACCTTGGTTTTACATTTGCCTAAGAACCTATTACCCTTCCCTTGGGTCGGCCAACCCTAGGGTCATCTTTATTTAAACCCCCCCCCCCCCCGGGGGGGGGGGGCAGTGCTTCTCTAAGTGTTGGTCCGAACCGAGCTGCCTATTGGGCCACCTCAGGGAAACTTGAGGGCTGGTTTTACTCGTAGCTACTCTCATCTGGTGTGCCCTAAGAATGAGATACGTGCGACTCCTACCGGGATTGTCAGCACATCGGGCGGCTTTGCTGGTCTTGTTTTACCATTGTCGAAATGTCTTGTAATCAGGATTCCGAGACTGATCAGGTCTTCGCGGGAGAAGGAATTTCCTTCATTGACTGTGAGAGCTTGTGATGGGCTAAGTTGGGACACGCCTGTAGGTTATAAACTTTCGGGAGCCATGCCCACGGTTATGTGGCATATGGGAATTTGTTAATGTCCGGTTGTAGATACTTGACACTTGACTTAATTAAAATGCATCAACCGCGTGTGTAGCTGTGATGGTCTATTTTCGGCGGAGTGAACACGGTTCTTATATTATGGTTGTTCGTAAGTAGTTTCAGGATCACTTCTTGATCACTTCTAGCTTCACGACCGTTGTGTTGCTTCTCTTCTCGCTCTTATTTGCGTATGTCAGCCACCATATTTTCTTATTGCTTGCTGCAGCTCCACCTCATTACCTTATCCTACCCATAAGCTTAAATTGTCTTGATCTCGCGGGTGTGAGATTGCTGAGTCCTCGTGACTCATAGATACTTCCAAACAGTTGCAGGTGCAGATGATACCAGTGCAGGTGACGCAACTGAGCTCAAGTGGGAGCTCGATGAAGATCTTGATCATTGTTTTGTGTCTTCTCCGGGTGATCAGTAGTGGAGTCCAGTTGGGACGATCGGGGATCTAGCATTTGGGGTTGTCTTCTTTTATTTTGGTTTAGTAGTCGGACCTTGATTGTACTCTGGATGATGTATGTTTAACTTGTTATTTTTGTGAAGTGGCGATTGTAAGCCAACTCTTTATCCCTCCCTTATTCAGTACATGGGATTGTGTGAAGATTACCCCTCTTGCGACAAAACCACCATGCGGTTATGCTTCTAAGTCGTGCCTCGACACGTGGGAGAGATAGCCGCATTGTGGGTGTTACATGCATGAGCTCAACCATGCGCCTCCTCCCCTGCGCCTCGACGTCCCTGGAGACCAGCTCCCCTGCTCCTTTCCCTTCCTTCTTTCTCTCTCTCTCTTTCTCTCTCTCTCTCTCTCTCTCTCTCTCTCTCTCTTACGCGCTCAAGTTGTCCCCTTGTTCTCTTCTTCACAGGGAGCCAAGCCCCCATGGCGGCGGCAACTCGTCCCCGCCGTCCTTTCATCTCATTGCCTCCCTGGCCGCCTCTGCCCTCACCGGAGTTCGCACCAAGTATAGCGCCGCCTTGCCCCTACTTCGCAGTGAGCTGCTGCCCCGCGTTGACCTGCTCCTCCTCCTCAAGGTCGCCGGCATGGGTCGCGCCAAGCCGTCACTCGTTCGTCCCCGCCGGAGCCACGAAGTCGCCCATACGAGACCTCGTCTGCCTCCCCTGCATAACTCCTCTTCTGCCGGTGAGCAGCACCAGTCGGGTCCTTCTTCATTCTCCCCACCTTCCCTCCTCTCTACTCTGAAACTCTGTTTCGCATTCTTCCTACAGAAACTCGAGCCGCCACCATCGCCCTCTACTTAGCACTGCATCCCGCGCCTCGATCTTCCCCAAGACCGGCCGGATCCATCTTCCCGCGCCCGGATCTGCCCGTTCTGGCCGGTTCCTGCTGACCCCGTCGCCAGAACCTCCCCTGGCACCATCTTCTGCATCGCCATGAACCTGCTAGTACTACAAAAAAATACACTTCCGTGATGATACGTGTTTGTCACAGTAGGTCACGTTTTCTATCATGCATGTACATCCATGACAAATTTTTATGAAAAAATCAAGATAGTCATACATGTGTTGTCGTAGAAGTGTTCCATGACATTACCAAAATTATCATCACGAAAGTGTCCACTTCCATGACGATAAATCGCGCGTCACAGATGTGCTTTCGTCAAGGGTGACCGACACATGGCATCCACCGTAACAGAACGCCGTTAAGCTATCGGGTCTGGTTTTGGATCCGATAACCCGTTAACAGCCCCGACCAATGGGGATTTTCCACATGTAAAATCATCATTAGCTGGAGGAAACATGTGTTAGCTCCGTGTTGGCACAGGTGTCACTCATTCAATGGGTGAGATGCGCCTATGATATGTTAACACATGGACCAGCCCATAAAGTTTAAATGGGCCGACCCAACTAAAGGCCCACAAGATTTTGCGGACCATAATGGGATGGCCAGCTAAAGGCCCACAAGATTTTGCGGGCCATAATGGGCCGGCCTAGGTAAAGGCCCACAAGATTTTTGTGGGCCATAATGGGCCGACCCAGGTGAAGGCCCACAAGATTTTTGTGGACCATAATGGGCCGGCCCAGCTAAAGGCCCACGAGATTTTGCCGACATTAATGGGCCGGCCCAGCTGTAGGCCCACAGGATTTGAGGACCCTAGTAGGCCGGCCCATTAACTGCTGCCATGTTTTGGGCCAAATGCTGGCCCAAATTTGATCCAGTCCATTAATGGCATGCCATGTTCCGTGCCTAATAAAGGCCCATATGAGATCCGGCCCATTAAAAGTCTACCATGTTCTGGGCCAAATTACGGCCCAGATCAGGTCCGGCCCTTTAAGAGGCTTTGGGCTAAATTATGGCTCATATCAGATTCGGCCCGTCAACTGGACACTACGATTTTGGGCCCATTCGCTAAAGGCCCATTTAGTAATTCGGCCTGATATTAGTTTCGGTCTGTTAAGGGCCCGTTTAACTTTCGGCCCTATATTAATTTAGGCATGTTAAAAGCTCATCATATAGTTGGGCCTAACTACGGCCCGGTTTGCATCCGGCCTGCTCGCAGCCGATAATCTGATTGGGCCAAACAAGGACCGAGAAAATTGTGTCCTGTTATAAGCCCATGATTTGATTGGCACATTCATGGGCCAAGGTCTATTTCAGCCTGCTGCCATCCCGTGAGCTGTTCGGCACGTTTCAGGCCCAACCTACTTTTCAGCCTCCTAAAGGCCCATTGAGTTTTCTTGGGAAAATAGGGCCTGTGGTTTACTCGGCCTATTAAAGGCCCGAATCTACTAGTGGGCCAGTGTCCATTTAGGTATCAGTGCTGACAATTCATCACATTTCTTACTGACGAATAAGGTGACACAATTTAAAATATCATTAACACAATATGGTATTGTTCAGGTCAAGACATGGCAGGAAATGACATTGTGAAGGAGTTGGCAGCTTCATGACACCACTGGATTACCGATCAAGAACTCTTAAGTATCAATGGTTAGTGTGCTGTCAATTTATCCCATTTCAGATTGGCAAAATAAGATCACTTGCTCTGTATAGTTTAATTTACATGGTATGAAGAAGGAACTTGGTTGTACAACTGAAAACTTAAGTTGAGAAGGACAAACTTTTGTTTATGAACTAGAGTACATAATAAACTTTAAACATGCAATTTGATGCAAACACCAAAAATAAATAGCTGATGCAGTCATGCCTAACCAAATATACACAACAATGTTTGAAGGCTTGAGAAGGACAAACTTACATTATTGGTGAAGGCGGGCTCTATAAAGCCCTTGTCCATGCTGATGGGGGGGGGGGGTAATTCAAGAAGTTTACCACAGAATCTTCTTCATAAGCATTGCCTTTATTCTACATTTTGTTAAGAGTAAATATAGATGTGACAATATAAGAAAAAATGGAGAATATTTAAGATAAGATAAAAGAGTGATGCTACATAACCAAGTAGCTATAAATGTAAGTATAGCGATACAGGCAAAAGGTACAACCAAGAGCAATGCAGAGCTAAACTTCTTCAGTACCATCGGTGTTATCCAACCTTATGGTAAGAGTAAATATAGATCTTATGTGTAGAAAATGGAGGGCGAAGGAAAATAAGCTGCAGAGTGATGGTACATGAACAACTACCTGTCAATATAAGTACACTGATAAAGGACGGCAGGTACTTACAAGAACAATGCAGAGCTAATTAATTTCATTAGCATTGGATATATTCTACACTAGTCTAACAATTCATATAGATCAGATAATTTGGGGCGAACAATTGATGACAAAGCTATCATGCATACTGCTGTCACATAATGAACCAGGTATGTATGCAAGTACAATGATACATGACAACAGGTACTAACAAGAGCAAAGCAGTGGGCAGCATATTTGCGATATCCTGTCATTCTTTTCAAACCGGAATTCTTTTTCGAGCAGATTTCCTGCAAAAAAGATTCGTAAGGCACATGCGGAAAAGTAGAAGTTCAAATTGTCATGCGATATCATAGACAGTACCTCATCCTCGAAACGAGACCAGTGCATAACAAGGTTTTTCCATTCAATGTCTTCTAAATTTAGCACATGAGACTTCACCAAAAATTCATTTATAGACTTGCCATCAAAGTGTGATTTCCTCAGGTAACACCGATAATGCTGCAATGCTTCCTTGAAAAGGGCAAGCAAGCTTTGCTTGTCATGACTATCCAGATTGACCCTCGCCTACTTACAACAATGTAATGTAAATCATTGATGTGTTCAATCAGCAGAAAACAGAAAAATAATCACCATGAATAAAAGCACTTACATGTAAGTGGGACAAAAAGATGTGAAAATGGTGTTTGTCTTCACTATAATCTTCCCATGATGGGAATATATGCACGTAGTCCATAACAATATTGAAAGCATTGTCTTTTAAACTGGGAATAACTAGAATGGGGTTCCAATCTGTAGGAATTGGGTGTCTCTGCAGTTGGGATAGGTCTTCGGCCGGTGTACTTGCTATACTTTTTGCTGGACTGGGATTTTTCTGTGGTACGGCTGGTGCTATGGCAACTGAAATCGGCATACCTTTTGCTGGAGTGTAGGTCCTGTGTGGTGCGGCTAGTGGTGTGGCCAGTGAAGTAGGGGTACAGTCTGCTAGAGTCGGTCCTACGTTTTGTGGCACTAGTTGTACAACCAATATAAGTGGGGTGATGTCTGATTTCTCCGACACAACCACGTTTTTCAAGGACTTTGCTGGTGCTCCTTCAGGTTCGGCAATCACCCTCTTCCTTTTTTATGTCTGATGCACAAGAACAGCATTTGAGTGGGAAAACATGGTATGATGTTAGATGGAATATGTATTGATAATGGATGGGCATGGCATCTCAACATATATGATGAGTAAACTAAGCAGATGGCGGTGCAACAAAGTAGAAGAAATGCAAGACAACATATGCAAGATATGCACAATCAATAAAACCTAGCCAAATTAGAATAGGCACCTTGATAGGTGAATAGGACAGGCTATCTACCTTTGACTTGTCGAGGTTAGAATAGTCATTAGGATCATATTCTGAACAAGAATCAACAGGTGGTAGCATATGAGTTGCATTGCATCCAGAATAGCACTCAATGCCTTGGTGCTAATTTTGTAAGTCACTGGGGTGTTTAGCTTCAAGAGTATACTGCTGCTAATGCGACACAAAGCAGCTACACAGATCATAGTGTAGATATAACGGGAAAACCATAAGCATTAGAGTAAAATCAGCAAAGTGGAACTTGCTGGAATATATGTGCTAGTATTGCTGGTACGGCTAGAAAGCCTTTGGATACCATCTCTCTTCAACTAAAGGTGCGGTACTGTTAATATCAGTGTAACTCTCAAAGGCGACACAGCTCCCTGCATTTCCTTGCTATTCTTATAGGATTCAAGTGGGCAGGCCACTACAAATCCTATTCCCATGTTTACAAAATCCTACGAATCAAAGAGGCCCGAGGAGTTCAAAGTGTCCATACTAACCGACCGTATAGACCTCTACACTGCAAATGTCCCTGCTCATATTCACTACAAGGAACATACTGTACTACTATCATACTCCCTCCGTTCCAAAATATAAGTCTTGGTAGAGATTTCCACTATGGATCACATGCAGATGTATCCAGATACATTTTAGAGTGTAGGTTCACTCATTTTTCTCCATATGTAGTCCATGGTGGAATCTATACAAAGACTTCTATTTAGGAACGGAGAGAGTACTTATTAAAGAAGAATGGAAGAGGAACATGATAAAGAAGAGCAAGCAGATTTTGGATAATAAAATGTTCATTGCGCAGTGCCCACACATGATGAACCAGAGCGCATTAAGAAAGCAACTCCCTGTTGGCTCTCTATATATGGTGCACGTGCTTTTTCGAAAGTAAAGTAGGAACATTAGCTGACCAATTAAATGTTATCTATTTTAGTAATATCAGCATCATATCATATTCGTACTTGAGCAACAAGTTTGGAATTATGAGTGGCGCGTTGTTTAGCTTGATGGATTCAGGAGCAGTGCTCAGCAGGTACGATGATGGTACTGAATATAAAGCCATGTCTACATTTGGGCCAGTTGACCATTTCAGGCGGTTGGATGAAGATCCTACGTATCCTAACCCTTCTTCCTCATCTCTGATTCTTCCCATACAGAACACCGCATGAGCCGCCGGCCGGACCATCGGCCCCCGCCGCTTGTGTTCCTCCGGCACCCCCACCCCCGCCCCCACCCGTGTCGAGTTTTCTTCATTCGGCAAGGCCCCACCACCGCCACCCCCCAACAACCAAAGTCCCCACCCGAGCCCCTTCGTTCGCACCGGCGAACTCCGGCGAGCTCTGAGAAATTGAAAGTGCAACTATCCCTAGGTGGTTTTGGTAATTCATAACAACATATAGCTCATTGAGCTAATGCTATTCCAAGATGATTATTTCAGGAAAGCTCAATGATTGGCATGGCATGGATCGTGAAAGTGGAACCCTCAAAATGCTAAGGACAAAGGATTGGCTCAAGCTCAAAAGCTCAAGACTCTTCATTTTATATTTTAGTGATCCAAGATCACATTGAGTCTTTAGGAAAAGCCAATACTATCAAAGAGGGATGAGGTGTTGCTTAATGAGCCTCTTGCTTCATGTGCTTAGTGATATGCTCCAAAACCATCAACTACTTTCCCATATCCACATTTGACCTAAACCCTAAGCCAAACTCGGCCCTACAGATTCTTTCAACCCGGCATCACCGAGTTTCACTTTTCATAGCCATTGCCAAACCCTAGCAAATCGGTTCTACCGATAGGGATCTCGGTCTCACCGAGATGGGATTGTAAACTCTCTATTTCCCTTTCATAACTTTTTGGTCTCAACGAAAGAGCGGATCGGTCCCACCGAGATTGCAATGTAAATTCAGTGTTTCCTTTTTGTAACTTTTCGGTCTCACCGAAAGAGCCAATCGGTACCACCGAGTTTACCTGACCAACTCTCTGGTTAGATTATTACCAAAATCGGTCTCAACGAGTTTGTGTAATCCGTCTCACCGAGATTACGTTATGCCCTAACCCTAACAAAATCGGTCCTACCGAGTTGCATGTCAGTCCCACCGAAAATCTCTAACTGTCATTAGGTTTACTATTTCGGTCTGACCGAGTTTGTTAATTTGGTCCCACCGAGATTGGTAAATTGTGTGTAACTGTTGGATTTTGTGTGGAGGCTATATATACCCCTCCACCTCCTCTTCACTCGTGGAGAGAGCCATCAGAACACATCTACACTTCCAACTCATATGTTCTGAGAGAGAACCACCTACTCATGTGTTGAGACCAAGATATTCCATTCCTACCATATGAATCTTGATCTCTAGCCTTCCCCAAGTTGCTTTCCACTCAAATCTTCTTTCCACCAGATCCAAATCCTATGAGAGAGAGTTGAGTGTTGGGGAGACTATCATTTGAAGCCCAAGAGCAAGGAGTTCATCATCAACACACCATTTGTTACTTCTTGGAGAGTGGTGTCTCCTAGATTGGCTAGGTGTCACTTGGGAGCCTCCGACAAGATTGTGGAGTTGAACCAAGGAGTTTGTAAGGGCAAGGAGATCGCCTACTTCGTGAAGATCTACCGCTAGTGAGGCAAGTCCTTCGTGGGCGATGGCCATGGTGGGATAGACAAGGTTGCTTCTTCGTGGACCCTTCATGGGTGGAGCCCTCCGTGGACTCGCGCAACCGTTACCCTTCATGGGTTGAAGTCTCCATCAACGTGGATGTAGGATAGCACCACCTATCCGAACCACGGGAAAAACATCCGTGTCTCCAATTGCGTTTGAATTCTCCAAACCCTTCCCTTTACATTCTTGCAAGTTGCATGCTTTACTTTCCGCTGCGAATATACTCTTTGCATGCTTGCTTGAATTGTGTGATGATTGCTTGACTTGTCCTAAAATAGCTAGAATCTGCCAAGAAATAAAATTGGGAAAAGGTTAAGTTTTTATTTGGTCAAGTAGTCTAATCACCCCCCTCTATACATACTTTCTATCCTACAAGTGGTATCAGAGCCTTGGTCTCCATTTGCTTTGATTTCCATAGCTTTTGGTGGTCATAGCCTTGGTTTCACAACCTAGGAGAGTATGGCGTCTAGCGAGGGAAATTATCACCGTAGAGGTCCTTACTTTCATGGTACTAATTTTGCTAGTTGGAAGCATAAAATGAAAATGCATATTCTTGGACATAACCCCGCCATTTGGGCTATTGTGTGTGTTGGTTTGCAAGGTGACTTCTTTGATGGGAGAGAACCAAACCGTGAAGCTACCGCGGATGAGTTGAAGATGTTGCAATACAATGCTCAAGCTTGTGATATTCTCTTCAACGGATTGCGCCCCGAAGAATTTAACAAAATCAGCCGTCTTGAGAATGCAAAGGAAATTTGGGACATTTTGATTGATATGCACGAAGGTACCGACTCCGTCAAGGAATCCAAATTGGATGTGCTTCAAAGTCAACTTGACAAGTTCAAAATGAAGAATGGTGAAGGTGTCGCTGAAATGTACTCTAGGCTTGCTCTCATCACAAATGAGATTGCCGGCTTAGGAAGTGAAGAGATGACCGATAGATTCATCATCAAGAAGATTCTAAGAGCCTTCGATGGAAAATATGATACCGTGTGCACATTGATTCAAATGATGCCCAATTACAAAGATCTCAAGCCACCGGAGGTAATTGGAAGAATTGTTGCTCATGAGATGTCACTTAAGGATAAAGAGGAACTTCACAACAAATCAAGTGGTGCCTACAAAGTCTCATGTGAAGCCCCTACATCATCAAGTGAGAAACAAAACTTAAATGAAGAGTTGAGCTTAATGGTGAAGAACTTCAACAAGTTCTACAAGAGTAGAAGCAAAGATAGAAGCTCCAAGTCAAGGTCCTACAATGACAAAAGATCTTCTAGTCGAGAGCGAAACTGCTACAACTGTGGAAGACCCGGACACTATTACAATGAGTGTACGGCTCCCTACAAGAGAAGACAAGACTCTCCAAAAAGAAGAAGCAAAAGAGAAGAATCACCACCAAGAGAGAGAGGGAGTAGAGATGATCGTTATGAATGAAGATACACACGGAGAAGCAAGGATTCGGAAAGGAAGGAAAAATCATCAAGGAGCTACACAAAACAAAGACATCAAGCTCATGTTGGTGAATGGGTATCCGGCTCCGACTCCGACAACCACTCCGAGAGAAGTTATCACTCCGATTCCGAATATACTCAAGATGAAGGTGTTGCCGGTCTAGCACTTGTGTCAACCAACTCCTACGACATATTTGACTCACCAAATGAAGGAATTGGAAGATGCTTCATGGCCAAAGGTCCTAAGCTAACACACCCCGAGTATGTTGATTTTAATAGTGATGAAGATGACTTGTTAGGTGATGATGATTTACTTGTTGACAACTCTAGTGATGAATACTATGATGAAACATCAATTAATCATGCTAATCAAGATAAAACGAATGACAATGATAAGGAGAAGATTGAGGCTCTAACTACAGAACTAAACACTCTTAATTTAGCTCACAAAACTATCTTCGAAGATCATCGAGAACTTTTAAGAGCTCATGAGAAGTTACGCTTTGAAAAGCTCAATCTTGAGCAAGAGCATGAGTTTTTTAAAGGCAATCAATGATGATCTCCGCAAGAAAAGTTCTTCTTACATTGCCAAGCGTTTACTCTTATCCACTTACATGCCTCAAGTCAAGTCTAGTAACAAGAACAAGAAACATTCTTCCTCTAGTAGTAACAATGATCATGCTAAATCCAATATTGTTGCTTCTAGTAGTTCTCTTGATTCCACTAATGATTCTCTTAGCCAAGTTACACTTGAGCAAGAAAATAGCTTATTGAAGGGAATTATAGAGAAAGGAGTGTACAAAAGCCTTGCCGGGAGTAAGCAATTCGAGGAAATTGTGCGCAAGCAAGGAAGGCACCGGAAGAATCAAGGTGTTGGTTTTGAACGAAAGTTCAATGCCAATGGAGTTGAGTGGGAAGAAGATCAATACCCCAAGACAAAGTTTGTTCCTCAACAAGAGAAGTATGATACTTCCTTCAAGGGGACACAAGCTCAAGATGATCTTCCACCACAATACTACAAGCAAAAAGGCAAGGCCAAGCTTCAAGAGGAAATTGATGCATTTGAAGAAGCTCCTAAAACCTTAGTCAAGTGGATTCCCAAGACCACTGCAGGTTCCACTTCATCAAGTACGACTACAACTCCAAGGATTCCCATCAAGATGGTGTGGATCCAAAAGAAGAAGAACTAGAGAGTTCTTGAGGGTGACTCCGCCAACATACTTCACTCTTATCATTTTGGCAAGAACAAGTGCAATCAACTTCCACATCTTGCACTAGTTGAAGGAGTCACAAACCCTCTTGTTGGTAAGACAAGGGACAGGGTAACCTAAAAGTTTTCATGGACATCATCTTGTGTGTGCATCACTCTATGTCTATGGATATCCTTGTTTGTTCCTTGTGGGACTAACCCATGTAGGTATTGAAAGTGAAATTCACTCAAATGGATAGCTCCAAGTGATCTACATCAACATTGAGCATCCACATCTTCAACATCTACATGAAGTCATCATCGACAAAACCCAAGGTTAGTTCATCCCTCTTAAGGGGGATATCACATCTAGGGGGAGCTTTACTCTAAGACTTGAGCTAAAGCAACTCTAAAGATGTGGTCACAACAATGCTTTATGTAAAAGTGGTAACCCCACTTGAGCTTAAACGATGAGTATGACCTATGATCAAGTGTTATCACTTGACTCCTAAGTCAATATACTCATATATAGATGACCTAGTCATCGCCAATTGCTTGATAGATGCTAGAATTGGTTGTGCATGCTTTGTCACATATTTCAATTGCCATCTTATTGTGTGAGCATGTTGGTTGCATATTTTACTCATTCGAGGACATCCACTTGTTGTTTTGATTGTTTGGTTTTATTTCCTTTTGCCAAGTGGATGGACAAGAATGCCTAAGAACGTTCTCTAGCTATCTATGCTTTTCTCGTCTCAAACTCTATTCATGCTACATCACAAAATTTGATCAAGTCAGATTCGAACCACTCTGTGTGAGGAGCACTCGGAGTCCCCGATTCGTCATAGACTTAAACTTCCAAAACCTCTTTATGATTCTCGGTCTGACTGATATCCTACTTTGGGTCCTACCAAGATCATTAAGTTGATCTGAATTTTCGATCTCGGCGCAACTGATTTGAACCATTCGGTCACACCGAGTTGCAACAACTGCATACAGTTTTGCATCTCGGTGCCACCGAGTTGTTCCACTCGGTCACACCGACAAGGTCGGGCTATATATAGTCATGGGCAAAAATTTGGAAATTTCTCCGAACCCCTTCACCCGCGCAATTGCTCGCTCTGCCAACATGGTCTCCGGATCGTCTCCTCGCCGCCAGCCGCCTCCAGTCGCTGGTCTCCATCACCGTCAACGGAATTCAACCCCGCCGTTGCCGCCGTAGAGAGTCTCCGCCGAACTAGGGTATGGACTCGATCTTTGTGCTATCCCCAATCTGATTCCTAGCACATTGTGTTCTTAATGATTCTTGCCACGATTGAAAGACTCTTATCCAGTCAATGCGTTCGTAGATTAGTTTTGATTCGAAAATTTTAGGGTTAGGTTTCCGCCGAAACCATCTCGGACCCACCGAGTTGAAAAAACTCGGTCCCACCGATTTGGCTTATGCCATTGCACAAGTGAAACTCAGTCTGACCGAGAATTACTTATCGGTGTGACCGATTTTGGAACTTTGTGAAACCCTAGCAGTCTCGGTGCCACCGAACTGTGACTCGGTCTGACCGAATTCACTAGTTTAGGTTCCAAAACTACTTCGGTATCACCGAGTTTAAAAATCGATAAATCCGAGATGATTTCAGTGGGAAACTAAAACTAAGATTTTGAATCATTCTTTTGCAAAAATCTCTGCATTTTGTGATGCTCATCCACTCTACCTCATCTATAAACTCTTCACAGGGTCAGCAGTCAGCTTTTACATCATGTCTGATCAGAGTGACAGCCAGAACAGATCAGAAGAGTAGGTGCTCATGAGTGAGGGCACTAGTCCCTCCAGCTCTTCAGATGATGGCAGCAGAAGTACCCCAAGCAATTTGCCAAAAGCTGCCACCAGACAGAGGAAGAAGAGAACTTCAGATTCTGAGGATGAAGATTATGTGGCAGAGGAAGAGGAAGCCACATCAAATAGAGTTGTGCTCAAGAAGGAATATGGCTCAGCTCAAGGCACAAAGCCAGGATTAAATATCAAAAGGCCAGCAGGTAGGCAGCCTATGCCAAAGGCCAGAGCTTCAACTCAGATTCCTGAAAAGCCTGCAACCATAGAGCTAGTTGCTACTGAAGGAAAGAAAAGGAAGGAAAGGGTCAAGAAGACCGTAGCCAGAGTGCTTGGAAAGGCTTCCATCATGGAAGAAGAGGAAGAATAAGAGGTTGCTGCACCAGCACCTAAGGCACCTAAGCTTATGGGTGATGCTATCAGGACAGGGGCTGCTGCATCCAAGCCCAAAGAAGCACCCAAAGCTGCCTCCAAGCCCAAGTCTGCCCCAAAGAGAAATACGAGGAGCATACCTGCAACTGAGAAGAACAAGGCCCCAGTGCCTGAAGCTGCTGAAGAAGATGATGAGCATGTTCTGAGAAAGCTCAAGCCCAAGATCCTAGACCACAATGATGCTCATCCTGTGGCTGAGGACATGAAGCTCAGAAGAGACTCAGGGCTGAGGAAGTGGAGAGAAGCACATCCGTATGCTTCAAGGAGAAGAACTGCTGTTGATTATAGGTTCCACACTAAGGAACAGCAGGACTTCTATGAGATAGTTTTGTTGGACAAGAAGCCCATAGTTTGTGACATGAGATGGGTCAATTGGGAGTACATCAAGGAAAATGAAGAACACTACCCTGGAGTGTATGACAGCTTCAATGCTTGTGGAGTAGCAGACTTTGTTGGGCAGAAGCTCACAAAGTGGAACGAGGAACTCATTATGCAATTCTACTCCACAGTACATTTCTACCCAGATGGAAAGATCACATGGATGTCTGAAGGTACGAGGTACCAATCTACTGTTGCTGAGTGGGCACAGCTCATCAATGCCCCAGAGGAGCATGAGGATGACTTGGATATCTATGCCAAGAAGAAGATGGACCACAACTCTATGTCCAATATGTACAAGGAAATTCCAAACGAGGCACTTGATATTTTCAAGTTTGGGTCTGTGCATTATCTTCTGTCAGGGCTGCCGACCATTAACTGGATCCTTAGGCACACTCTGTTGCCCAAGTTAGGTGATCACAAGATGATCAGAGGCCATGCAATCAATTTGCTTCATGTATTTGATGTGCCTCAGAAATTCAAGGTCATGAGCCTCATAGTAGAAACTATCAAGAGGACCGCAGCAGATCAGAAGAGGAGCTGTGGTTATGCCCCTCAGATTCAGGAGTTGATCAACTCAAAGATGGGCACAGGCATATACTTGTTGGACAAGGAACACTTGCCTATTCATCCAGACTTTAAGGACAACCAAGTTGTGATGAATGAGAATGAACCATCATTAGTTCAAGCACAAGCAAAGAAGGAGTAGGCAAGGAAGGAGAAAGCTGCCAAGATGCCAACTCAAGAGGAGGCATCTGAGTATTCCTTGAAAACCAAACAAGAGCAGCTTGGTTACTTGATTGCATCCACACTGAGGATTGAGAAAGGACTGGCCACCCTCACTCAGAATCAGCAGAGCTTAGAGAGGATCATGGAACAAAAGTTCTATGACTTGGATGTCAAAGTAACAGAGATTCAGTCTGCAGTGGAACAACTTCAGGATGACATGCAGGAGAGGAGAGGCAAGACTACAACTGATGCATTTGCCAGAGTGCCAAGAGCTCAGAGATCATATGCAGTGCCAGTTGCTGACACCAGAGCCACCACTTCTGCACCAGCTACAGCTTCAGTTCCACCAGCTCCAGCATCTACTTCAGCCTCAACTCCAACCACGTCTACATAAGGTTTCGTCCTTGGAGTGCTCCGGACTCCACCACCACCAGAAGATCAAGCCTGAGAGTCGATCTAGCACTATGCATTTTCTAGGAACTTTTTGGTAACTTGTTGCCAAAGGGGGAGAAAAATGTATAGATCATAGGCTTCGAGAGAGAGAGTGTTGTTTTTTTTCTCTCTTGCTTTATTTGGTGGTTTTTTGAACTTTGTTTGCTTTTGAGTGCTTGAGATACTATGTCGTTATCTGTGAGACATTGATGATCATGTGTTTGATCATAAGCTACACTTAATGCTTGGTGAATGCTATTATCTTATCTATCTTATGTGATCATTTACTTTTCTTGGTGATGAGTGCATGTATTTCATTCTTATCATTTTAAGCGCTCCACCAAGATGTATGTGACATGGAAGAGCAACCCATGACTCTAACTCTTTGTGCATTTGTAGTCCAAAGCAAATCTTAAATATGCCCAAATTTAGGGGGAGCTCTTACTTATCACATACTTCTCAAAGCAACGATATATTACATGCTTATTATCATTTGTCGAAGCTTTGATCTATATGTTGTCATCAATTACCAAAAAGGGGGAGATTGAATGTGCAACTATCCCTAGGTGGTTTGGTAATTCATAACAACATATAGCTCATTGAGCTAATGCTATATCAAGATGATTATTTCAGGAAAGCTCAATGATTGGAATGGCATGGATGGTGAAAGTGGAACCCTCAAAATGCTAAGGACAAAGGATTGGCTCAAGCTCAAAAGCTCAAGACTCTTCATTTTATATTTTAGTGATCCAAGATCACATTGAGTCTTTAGGAAAAGCCAATACTATCAAGGAGGGATGAGGTGTTTCTTAATGAGCCTCTTGCTTCATGTGCTTAGTGATATGCTCCAAAACCCTCAACTACTTTCCCATATACACATTTGACCTAAACCCTAAGCCAAACTCGGCCCTACCGATTCTTTCAACCCGGCGTCACCGAGTTTCACTTGTCATAGCCATTGCCAAACCCTAGCAAATCGGTTCTACCGACAGGGATCTCGGTCTCACCGAGATGGGATTGTAAACTCTCTGTTTCCCTTTCGTAACTTTTCGGTCTCAACGAAAGAGCGGATCGGTCCCACCGAGATTGCAATGTAAATTCAGTGTTTCCTTTTTGTAACTTTTCGGTCTCACCGAAAGAGCCAATCGGTCCCACCGAGTTTACCTGACCAACTCTCTGGTTAGATTATTACCAAAATCGGTCTCACCGAGTTGTGTAATCGGTTTCACCGAGATTACGTTATGCCCTAACCCTAACAAAATCGGTCCTACCGAGTTGCATGTCAGTCCCACCGAAAATCTCTAACGGTCATTAGGTTTACTATTTCGGTCTGACCGGGTTTGTTAATTCGGTCCCACCGAGATTGGTAAATTGTGTGTAACGGTTGGATTTTGTGTCGAGGCTATATATACCCTTCCACCTCCTCTTCACTCGTGGAGAGAGCCATCAGAACACATCTACACTTCCAACTCATATGTTCTGAGAGAGAACCACCTACTCATGTGTTGAGACCAAGATATTCCATTCCTACCATATGAATCTTGATCTCTAGCCTTCCCCAAGTTGCTTTCCACTCAAATCTTCTTTCCACCAGATCCAAATCCTATGAGAGAGAGTTGAGTGTTGGGGAGACTATCATTTGAAGCACAAGAGCAAGGAGTTCATCATCAACACACCATTTGTTACTTCTTGGAGAGTGGTGTCTCCTAGATTGGCTAGGTGTCACTTGGGAGCCTCCGACAAGATTGTGGAGTTGAACCAAGGAGTTTGTAAGGGCAAGGAGATCGCCTACTTCGTGAAGATCTACTGCTAGTGAGGCAAGTCCTTTGTGGGCAATGGCCTTGGTGGGATAGACAAGGTTGCTTCTTCGTGGACCCTTCGTGGTTGGAGCCCTCCGTGGACTCACGCAACCGTTACCCTTCGTGGTTTGAAGTCTCCATCAACGTGGATGTAGGATAGCACCACCTATCCGAACCACGGGAAAAACATCCGTGTCTCCAATTGCGTTTGAATTCTCTAAACCCTTCCCTTTACATTCTTGCAAGTTGCATGCTTTACTTTCCACTGCCAATATACTCTTTGCATGCTTGCTTGAATTGTGTGATGATTGCTTGACTTGTCCTAAAATAGCTAGAATCTGCCAAGAACTAAAATTGGGAAAAGGTTAAGTTTTTATTTGGTCAAGTAGTCTAATCACCCCCCCTCTAGACATACTTTCGATCCTACAAAAATCGACTGACCCAATTTTGAAATTTAGTCTATTGCGATTTAACTAGTGTGGAATATAAAAGGCGAAAACCATAAGCATTGGGAGTATAGTGTTGAGTGTGCCATGATGGATCTAAAGGTGCAAACCGGACAAAGGCAACTTCGCAACCAATGTTTTCTCTCGATTAGCAAGTAAGTGATGTACAAGAAATCAGAGTAAAACAGTGGCGATCTATTTTCTTGCTGCGATAAATAAGTTGAGAAGATACGAAAGAGTACCGCCTCTAGTGCGGCGCCGTGTATGCATCTGTTGAGAATTTGATGGTACTGCGATAGCGATGGCTGTCGGCGGCGTGGAAGCAGATCTAGGAGGGTAGACGGTTGCGGCGGGGCGTGGTGGACGAGACGGTCGTAGGAGCGGCGCCGGCAAGGTGGACGACGACGGGGATGAAGCGAGAGGACGGGATGAAAGGATCCTGGTCCGAAGCCATGGATGAGAGAGGTCGATCTCTTGTAATGGACGGCGGTGTCGGGGTATCAGCTTCGGCATGGTGGAGGAGGATGGCGGTGGATGGGGTGGCGGACGGAGGAGGCTGGGCTGGAGAGGGTGTTTTGGCGCCCACGGAGTATGAATGGGGAAATGGAGGTGGAGTGGAAGGGGGGAACCATGTCTTCAGGGTGCGCTTGTCTCAAATGCGAGGAAATTTACAAACTTAGCCCCCGTTTCAAATTTCCTACATCACAGCAATATTAGCCGGTTGGGGATAGCACGGTAATCTCGCATACACCGAATATTTGCCGATTAGAGTTTGTTTTTGGCACCCATCGTGTATGAATCAGGGAGGGAGTCGATTTCGGCCGAGGACACACTGTGTTTTGGTGCCCACCGTTTATGAATCTGGATAAGAGGCGGTTATGTCACGTTCGAGTGAAATTACAAACCTACCCCTATTGAAACCTATAGAAATCGAGCAGATAGGCTTTGCGTGGCAGGGATAGGCGGTAGTAATTTCCATCTCGTAGATTTTGGTTTCAGGCGGTTACTGCGACTTTCCCCGCTTCGTTCAAATTTTGCAGAGTGCACGTTTACCGTGCCAACTCAATTCGATTCCCGTTTGTATTCTATATTTTTCGGGCGGGATCCATTTTTGATTGGAATAAAATTCTATATACATCATTTTTTATATATACTTTCAAAAGCACAACACCCTTTATACATAAATATGGTTTACAAATGGCATGATCTCAGATTCATAAGGTTGTACCATCAATTTGGATTTTCAAATATTTGAAACCACTTTATGTTGAAATCCAATGTATGCATTCCTTGCTAACTTTCTCCAATTAATGTGTGTTTCATGCGGTTTTTTTACTTCTCAAACATGTATAATGTGTTTCACACATGCAACATATAGTGTAATCCCGTTTAGACATTAATTGCATATAAACCATGCATTGTTTCTAATTAAAGAATATATGGATCACCAATATTGATAAACTATATAACATTACACATGTCCCCAAATTCAAATGAATATGCATGTTTGATACACCAATTTGCGTTATGATATTATCGATGTCGTGATCTCCAGTTTAAATATTTGAATCCCATTTAATCTAGATATTCGTCTCATATAACTATCACTCATGCTTATATAGGACTATCTCTCTAGACCTATATGCGTTCATCATCTCTCGTGTATCTCTCATGCTACTTGTATGTCAACAATGATCTTTTATCTTCGTAACACACTAACGGTACTCTCTCCCTTGACCTTCATCACTCTATCTCTCTCTAAGTATATCTCGCTCCCTGCTATGTGTCTCTAACTATGATTCTCCATGTGGAATCTCTTTCTCTCACACAAACACGAAACTTTGTCTTCCGGGGTCTCATTTCTCTCTACTATTCCCCTATGTGCCACTCGCACACCCATCATACAGAGATGTCTTTCGCTCCTTAGGTATGAGAACCTACGACTCTTCCTCTTAAATATCTCTTTATCACACACAAACACAAACTCTGTCTCCCAGGGTCTCATATTTCTCCACTGTTCTCTTGTATGTCACTCACACACACTCTCTCTCCCTAGAGATATCTTGCGTTCCCTCATTTGTTTCTCTAGCTATCACTCTTGTTTTGAATATATCTTTCTCTCTCACAGACACAAAACTTTGTCTCTCGGGATCTCATTTCTCTCCGATATTTGTTTGTATGTGAGTCACATGCACCCTTTCTTCATCTCTCTCGCACCCACACCCATAACTCAGCCTTCTGATCCACTCGACTCCTATCTCTAACGCACACTATCTAGCATCTTTATATTTCTATTTATATGTTTCTCCATCTACCTTCTTTCATTTATAGGTTGACCTCTTTTTCACAATCGTTGTGCCTCACTCCCTCTACTCGCCATAGATGCATGCTACAACCCACGCCACTATCTCTTAAAGACAAAACCACATGCTAAATCGTCGGGCCTTCTTCCCTGCATTCTCGCATGCATGCATATTGGCATACCGATCCGTCTCTCCCATGTCGTTGATCTTAGCTTATGACTTATGTCTTCTTTCTTTTATCTCTATCATGCGCGCGCGCACACACACACACACATCCCACGTATACATGTATAACTCTCACACATGCACGTTGAAGGGCTCTATGTCTCCATACGTAGTAAATTACCCTCAACCCTAACGCCACATCGAATCGTTCTCTTCGTGTGTGCACATAACTTCCGCCTAGATGGGTAAAACACACACTCACACTTAACAATCTCCTTCTAGCTACCCCCCCTCTCACTCTTCCCCTATATCCCCAAAACCAATAAGACCATCCCTTCATTTAATTCCCGCCTACATGTACCATCGATATATAGTAGTCTTCATCGGTGTCTCTCAAACATACACGTTCTCTTGATGTCGACTACTCTCACCCGCACACACCTTCTCTTCCCCCTCTACGGGCATTTTCTCTCTCACACCCCATCGTTGGTGGCCTCTGCCATACACATCACCCCTCCATGATGAAGCCATGCACACTTAAATTACATCCGCCACCGAGAACCCCACGGCACACACACACACAACAAACACACATACACACATACCCACCCACCCCCCCGCCCACACACACACACAAACACACACACACACACACACACACTAAGACACCATCACACACACACACACTAAGACTCCATCTTTGTCTCTCTCACACACACACACACATACACACACTAAGACTCCATCTCACACACACACATGCTCTAGGCGGAGCATTTGTTCCTACCACCCTTCATCCATCCTTACCCGTATGATAAACAATCACCTTAATTTACTTGTATAACATGGAAAAATTCCACTTTACTTTAGTATTTAGCAAACTTATCATCTGTACCCTTATAAAAAACCGAGTTGGCGATGATGGTGTGCCTGACATCTTGTAATATAGACCGTCTGATCTATATCTGACGGATAGAAAGCAAACTATGATAATTTTACAAAAGATAGCCGCGCCTCTCTCGACATCCTTATCTCCCACAACCTCATTGCTGATCAATTAAAAAAGAAAGTCTCCGGAACAATCTAGCATGGTGGCCGCTGCCGCCTGGCGGTGTCGTCCATCCCCATGCCTCCGCCCATTCCGACCACCGGTCGCCACCACGCTCCACTCCTCCTCACCTTATCTCTCATCTTTCATTTTTTCGATGACATTCTCGAGATACCAATTTTCCGATAAAATTCTCGAAATATCATTAGTTTTTACACATGGGATTACTCCTGCATGGGTAAATCACAACAGGTGTTTTGTAAAAAAAAGCATATTGATGTTCCGTGCAATGCACGAGCATCTTGCTGGTAATTATATAACGCAAATCACGAGCAGGAAGTGAAATTTTTTACACCACCACGTTAACATGGCCACGTAAATCACTAGCTAAAGTAAATACCATTGTACTTATATCCCGATGCAAAAGGTTGAGTACATGTCCGAAGAGTAGAGTCGCACACACGCACTCTGTCTCTCAGAATCTCACACACACACACCAGTTACGTGACGCCCACTTAAGCAGACACGTATGTTACAATTTGTGCACCCGCGGGTACACGTGATGTTGCGCATTTATTTAAGCCGGATGGTGAACCCAAATAGTAGCTGCATTCATTCCCCTCCCGCCGCCTCTTCTCTGGTCGCCGTCGCCCGGTAGAACAATCCTACCATTCTATCATTGACATGTGGGACCACCAATCGTGGGTCCCACTAGGCATATGTTAAGAACAGAGCTAGACCCGAGGGTTCCATTGCAGAGGCCTACATTGCTACAGAAGCGTTGAGATTCTACTCAAAATACATTGAAAAAGCTGATCGGCTTAGCAAAGAGGTGGGTGAAGACAATCCCGGGCTCAATGTTTTCGATTATTCTGTTCGAGTTACAGGGAAGAGTCGAGAAGAGGACAAACCTAAAGATTTGGACAAAATGGTTTGGTATGTGTTGAATAACTGTCCTGAGATACTACCTTATATTAAGTAAGTGCTAAGTACTGCAGCTTATACATCGTAATCTACTAAACTTGCAGCGCATTCTTATATATTTTGATGTTTGACGCGATCACTATGTTGTGCAGCGTCTACAAAAAGGAATTACTGTCGCAAAATCCAAGAAACATTGACAATATGGTTATGGCAGGATTTGCGAAATGGTTCAACAGCTATGTAAGATTTTGAATTGCACTATCAGTTTTTTAATATATTGAGTACATATGATGATCAGCTTGTCCATTTTCTAACCATAGGTTAAGAAGATGCGGGAGGATGGGCAGGCAGTTGATGATGCCCTTTGCGCACTAGCAATGGGTCCGGATACTCGGGTAAGACATTATGAATCTTGCGTTGTTGGAGATGTGCGCTACAACACCCTTGCACGCTACGAAGGCAGGAAGACACAAAAACAGTGCCATCATGAGCACGGATATGTATGACATAGAGACAACTGAAATGTATGCTAACATAACAAACATTGTTTAGTTGTAGTATATCTCTAGTTTTGAGGATCATCGGTGTGTGATTCTGTTGTGTTGTCATTGGTATAACCTGTTTTCCAGGATCGCAAAATCTAGAGCTGATGATTATTTGAAATCCATCAATGTCAAGGCAGCGTACCAGACCAATGAGCCTTTTATTTTTGGCAAATCAAGCAACGCAGATATTTTTCTTGGAAGACACATTTGCACGTAGCGATGACTGGAGAGTATTGCAAAGGTTTGAGCAGAGGAATTCGTTTAATGAAGTTGCACAACAAGATGATGCTTACACTGCTCCTGATGTACAATATTCCACATATGTTCCTAATATCTTTGAGAACCATCACATCAATGACGCTGGCGAAAAGATTGCCTGTCATGTTGTGGACATACAAGAGTTGATCAAGAAGAAGCCAATGTTCGAGGACATTAAGGATGAAGAAGAAGATGACACTCTGGGGAATTACGATTCAAACTGATACACATGGTGAAGATGTTGGCGCTGCTACTACGGATGATGATTAGATTGCTTTTGTCGTATTTGCCTGTCATCACTTGTTATGTATGTTCATTTGTGTTTGGTGATTGTATGACAACTAAAACATGATGCCATTGATGTTTAGTTGTACTCATATTTGGCTGTGAAACTTGAGTTTGATGACATAGTTTGTTGTTGGACTGCAATTTGCTCGACGTCTTCGGATGGGAACAAAGCTGACCCAACAGGGCCTCTGCTAATTTATTTATTTATTACCAAAAGGGCCTATGCTATTTATTTATGATCAAAAGGGGATACCCCCCCCCCCCGACTTCTGTTAATAGAAATCATTAGATGTAGCGACCAGACCTCAAACGGTCTAATCTCTGTGATCAGGTGTCATCCTGGATCAGTAATGCTGACACCACACAGTACTTGAAGGATTTATAATAGAGTAGCAATCACACACTTATTACATCGAGTGTCTCAAAAGAGAACTTATTACAATAAATATGGCTTAAGGCCATCTAATAACGATAACAGCGGAAGGCTTGGAAGATAAGTGAGTCCATCAACTCCAGCGGCATCACTGAGTATAGAACCACGACCTAAAAACACCTTAATCGTCGTCTGAAAAATCTGCAACATTAACGTTGCAGCCCGAAACGGGTCAGCACATGGAATATGCTGGCAAAATAACACATAGAGAGTAATGGAATGAAATAGGCTATTCTATATGCATATTTGGCTGGTGGAAAGCTCTATGGTTATAGTTTTGCGTAAAGCCAATTTTTCCCTACGACGAAGGAATAACTTTTATTTAACTATCATGGTAGTTGTTAAACATTGAGAATGGTTGACAGCATTCTCAATCCCAATTAAGCATCATCATTAAACAAAACCCAACAAAATTAAATTATGGAGTAACATATTGAGATTCACATGATAATCCAGATACTAGATACTCAAGATGTCCATAACCGGGGACACGGCTAATCATGATTAGTTTTTACACTCTGTAGAGGTTTGCGCACTTTTCCCCACAGGACTCGATCGCCTCCGTTTGGTTTCTCGCACTACATGGTGTTTGAGGAGACGGATGACCGAGACATAGTCTTTCAGAAGCGCTAGCACCTTACGATCGGGTAGACCGTTACACCTACTTTCCCCTACATATGCTAGTCTACCACTTTAAGAGTTCGCACAACTTAATCAACTATGCTAGAGCCCATAATAGCTTGTGGCTGCACACGGAAGTTTCTAGCATGAATAATCCCATGATCCCTTTGAGCCTGGGTGGCGGTCCATAAAGAAAACAGGCAATTGCTAGAATACCCAGGTGCCTCAATCCACCCAGATGTGTGTTTAAGTTGCCACCTTAGATAAACCATTAATTAACAATCTCACATCTGTCATGGATACACTCACCCAATCCACGTCTACTAGCATAGCATGGCATAATAAGCAAACATAGAAGTAACTCCCAAAGGTTTGATAATAACAGGTAATAGGTACTACCTCAACTACTTCCCAAACCCACAATTTAATTAGATCCTAATCATGCAATGTGTGAGGATTGATCTAATGCAATAAAACTGGGTAGAGGGAAAACATGATCAAAGTGTTACTTGCCTTGCTGGTGATACGGGAAACCTAGCGATTCGAAGTAGCAAACGGCGCACTCCGGGTACTCTATCGCAAACAAACAAGCATACAATAAGTACTCAACTAATGCACATGTAAAACTCAAATAAAAGATCTAACCAGAAAGTTCAACTTAAGAACTCCGGTTGGCAAAAAGAATCAAATCGAACGAAGCAACGAAAGACAAACGGCAAAATAAACAGGCTTCATTTACTATTCTGGATCTAAGGCAATTTCTACAGTGGAAAAAACTTGTTTAAGTTGGTTAAACGTAAAGAGGGTTTCGAGAGGAAACTCCAAGCGCTTCAATCGCCTGATTCCGATAAACGAGCGAAAAGTTAGACTAAAACGAAAATCGGATCAGAAATCGCGATCAGAAAAACCGCGGATTTAATCCACGAAAAAAGAAAAACGATGAACGTTCGTTAAAACGAACGAACGGACAAATGCTCGCTAATTAAATACACCGGAAAAACCGATCTATTTAAAAAAAGAACAAAACCGTCGGAAAACCGAACGGTTTTTCGAGAAAAACCGGCGGCGGCGAGACAACCTCCGGCGGCGGCGGCGGGCGGCTAGGGTTAGAGTTTCGGTGGGGGCGCAGCTGGGCTTGGCCTAGGGCCTCGGGGAGCTTATAAGAAGGCCCGGCCAGGAGGAGTCCTGGCCGGTTACGACCCAAGGTCGGTTCGGACTTTTTTTTTAATAATTACGCTCGGAAAAAAATAAAATAAATACTAAACGGACTCCAAAAATCCCGAAATAAATTTTCCCCGGCTTCTAAAATCAAGCCGCACAGGATGAACATTTATTTGGGGCCTAAATGCAATTTTAAAAAACACGCATTTTTCCTAAATTCAAATAAAATAGCAAATAAAACCAAAATAAAATCTTATTTGATTTTTTTATTAAATCCCCAATATTTCTTTATTTTGGGAAAGTCATTTTAGTCCCTCTCTCATAATTTTTTTATAATCGAAATAATTGAAGATAAAATAAGTAAAACCAAATGATCCTATTTTCAAAATTTGAGACAACTTAAATATGAAAATATCGAAATCCCCAACTCTCTCCGAGGGTCCTTGAGTTGCGTGAAATTTCTAGGATCAACCAAAATGCAATAAATATGATATGCAATGATGATCTAGTGTATTACATTCCAAATTGAAATTTTGGGATGTTACAAACCTACCCGTGTGGTGGCTTCATCCTCCGTGTGGTGGCTCCACTGAACCTTGCAAAACTTCATAACCTTGCTACGGGTGACTCGACTAGCATACTCTAGAATCTTAACTGGTTTCTCCTCATAGGTCAAATCACTGCCCAACTGAATCGCTTCCAGTGGTACCGTATCTCTCAGCGGTATATCAGCCATCTCTGTGTGGCACTTCTTTAACTGGGATACATGGAAAACGTCGTGAACTCCTGACAATCCTTCGGGTAATTCCAACTTATAGGAAACTTCTCCCATACGCTCCAAAACTTTGTATGGGCCTACAAAATGTGGCGCTAACTTTCCCTTAACTCCAAAGCGCTTAACTCCTCGAAGTGGTGATACTCGAAGATAAACTCGGACTCCGACTTCGTAAACTGTCTCCTTGCATTTAGAATCTGCATAACTCTTCTGCTTGGATTGAGCTACCTTGAGCCTATCGCGAATCAATTTCACTTTCTGTTCAGACTCCTTTATCAGATCCGGTCCAAACAACTGGCCGTCTCCAACTTCATCCCAAGACAATGGGGTCCTGCACCTTCTTCCGTACAAGGCTTCGAAAGGGGCCATCTTCAAACTGGATTGATAGCTGTTGTTGTAAGAGAACTCTGCATATGGCAAATTCTCGTCCTAGCTAGATCCGTTATCTAGCGCACAAGCTCTTAGCATATCCTCCAAAATCTGATTGACTCTCTCGGTCTGTCCATCTGTCTGCGGGTGGAAAGCTGTGCTAAACTCCTGTCTGGTTCCCAAAGTTTCATGCAACTGATTCCAGAACTTTGAGGTAAATTGGGTTCCTCTATTAGATACTATGCTCCTTGGAACTCCATGCAGACAAACGATTTTAGTCATGTATATCTATGCCAACTTTGCACTGGTATAGGTAGTCTTCACTGGAATGAAATGAGCTACCTTTGTCAAACGATCGACTACAACCCATATCGAGTCATAGCCTGAACGTGTTTTGGGCAATCCTGTAATAAAATACATGCCTAGCTTATCCCACTTCCATTCGGGTATCGGCAATGGCTGTAGCAATCCGGCTGCTTCTGATGCTCTGCCTTTACTCTCTGACATACATCACAAACTGCTACATATTCCGCAATATCCTTCTTCATTCCGGTCCACCAGAAAGTATCCTTCAAATCCGAATACATCTTGGTATTTCCTGGGTGAATCGAATGCGGTGAATCATGGGCCTCTTACAGAATTAACTTCCTGATCTCCGAATCATTAGGCACATAAACACGGTCTTCAAACCATAAGGTATCGTGCTCATCCTCACGAAATACCTTAGCTTTTCCTTTGCTCATTTTCTCCTTAATAGAAGGAATCTCCTTGTCAGTCTTTTGGGCTTCTCTGATCTTATCCATCAAAGTAGACTGAATCTCCAATGATGCTACATAGCCTCTTGGAACTATTTCCAAACATAGCTCTCGAAGATTTTCGGCTAACTCCCTGGTAAATCTCCCATCATTAGGGTGTTGACATGGCTCTTACGGCTCAACGCGTCAGCTACTACGTTAGCCTTTCCGGGGTGATAATGCAATTTCATATCATAATCCTTGATAAGCTCCAACCATCTCTTTTGTTTGAGGTTCAAATCCTTCTGTGTTAAAATATACTTCAAACTCTTGTGGTCCGTGTACAACTCGCAATGGTTTCCAATCAGCAAATGTCTCCAAGTCTTCAATGCATGCACTACGGCTGCTAACTCCAAATCATGCGTAGCATAACTCAACTCATGGGGCTTAAGCTGTCGGGAGGCATATGAAACAACTCTTCCTTCCTGCATAAGCACTGCTCCAAGTCCTCGACGTGAAGCGTCACAATACACCTCATAATCCTTGGCCTGATCCGGTAAAATCAACACTGGTGAGGTAACCAAACGTTTCTTCAACTCCTGTAAACTAGCCTCACATTCCTCAGTCCATTTGAACTTGGTATCCTTCTTCAACAATTCCGTCATAGGCTTCACAATCTTTGAGAAATTCTCAATAAACCTCCGATAGTATCTTGCGAGTCCAAGAAAACTCCGGATCTCTCCAACTATTGTTGGCGCTTCCCACTTGGTCACGGTATCAACTTTAGTGGGATATACTGCTATACCTTCTCCAGATATAACGTGTCCGAGAAATCCAACTTCTTTAAACCAAAACTCACATTTGCTAAACTTGGCATATAATTGATGTTCTCTGAGCTTTCCAAGAACCAAACGCAAATTCTCCTTATGCTCCTCTTCATTCTTCGAGTAAACCAGGATATCATCAATGAACACTACAATGAACTTATCCAAGAACTCCATAAACACTTTGTTCATCATGTTCATAAAATATGCAGGTGCGTTAGTCAGACCAAATGACATAACAGTATACTCGTACAGCCCATACCTGGTGGTAAAAGCCGTCTTAGGTATGTCCTGTTCTTGAAACTTCAACTGGTGGTATCCTGATCGCAGATCGATCTTGGAAAATACCTTAGCTCCTTGCAATCGATCAAACAGATCATTGATCATCGGTAGTGGGTACTTGTTCTTGATGGTTACTTCATTCAATCCTTGATAATCAACAACCATCCTTAATGATCCATCCTTCTTCTCCACTAGAAGTATTGGCGATCCCCAAGGCGATGAACTAGGGCGAATGTATCCTTTATCCAGTAACTCCTTAATCTGCTTCTTAATTTCCACCAAATCCTTTGCAGGCATCCTATATGGTCTCTTTGATATTGGCCCTGTGCCTGGCAAAAGCTCAATCAAAAACTCAATATCTCTATTCGGTGGCATGCTTGGCAACTCTTCTGGAAATACATCGGGGAAATCCTTCACTACTGGTACTTCCTCCTACACAACTCCTATTAAACAATTTACTTGAGTCCTCTTCGGCACATGCCGGGATACATACTTGATCCTTCTCCCTTCTGGGGTGGTAAGCAAGATTGACTTAATGGTGCAATCGATGTTTCCTCCATACATCGAGAACCAATCCATTTCCAGAATTACATCCAAACCTTGTGATTCCAGTATTATCAAATCTGAGGGGAACACATGCCTACCTATACTTATTGGCACTTGAAAACATCCTTGGCTAGCCATATACTCCGCTCCTGGTGAGCTTACTAACATAGGTGTTCTAAGAACTTTGGTGGGCAGGTTATACTTATCCACAAATCCCCTTGATATGTATGAATGCGATGCACTAGTATCAAAAAAACGAGTGCAGTAAATGACTTAACCAAAAACTTACCGATTACTACATCCGGCTGCTCTTCAACCTCCTCCACGTTAACGTGGTTCACCTGTCCCCTATTGAAAGGGTTCAGCTTCTTCCCAGAGCTTCCATTGCCATTACCATTCTGTGATTCAGGACATTCATTGGCATAATGTCCGGTCTTCTGGCACTTAAAACAAGTGACTTGGCTCAGGTCTCTCTTGGTGGGGGTCAATGGGTTGGTGCGGTTCTGGCCGTTGCTTCATCCATTCCCATTACCATTCTTGGTGCCATTGTGATTGTGCGAGCTACCTCCTCCATGGGTATGCTGAAAATGTCCTCCCGGTCTAGGGGTAAAACGTGGCTTCTTCTGAGCTCCTGAATTGTGCTTCCCTTGTCCATACTTCCTCTTGCGATTCTCAATCTGCTGCTGCTTCCCTTCAATCATGAGAGCACGATCTACCAACTCCTGGTAATTGTTGAAGGTTGGTACCATCAACTGCATGCTCAACTCATCATTCAGTCCTGCCAGAAACTTCTCCTGCTTAGATGCATCCGTAGCAACGTCATCTGGGGCATAACGTGCTAATTTACTAAAGTCCTCCACATACTGGCCAACTGTCCGTCCTCCTTGGCGCAAGTTGGGAAACTCTCGCTTCTTCATGGCCATAGCTCATGCTGAAACATGGGCAGTTCGAAAAGCCTGCTGAAACTGGTCCCATGTGACAGTGTCGATAGGGAAAGTGGCTGTGAAATTCTCCCACCATGATGCTGCGGGTCATTCAAGATGATGTGCGGAAAACTTCACCTTTTCCGCATCTGTGCGTCCTGCTATGGTCAACTCTCTAGCTGTCTTGCGGAGCCAATCATCTGCTACTATCGGCTCGGTGCTACTGGAAAACACCGGCAGATTCAGCCTAAGAAAACAGGCTAAGTGATCAACAGGTGGTGGTGGTGGGTTGTTGTTGTTGTTCCCCTGATTCTGATTCTGGACTAACAACTGCATCAATGTGTTCTGCTGCTGGATCAACTAGGTGAGCTCCGGTGGGAAGGTAAATCCGGGGTCACATCTCGGAGGCATCTGAGGGTTTAGAAAAGATGAGATTTAAGAATAGAGGGGTCTAAAGAGAAAACACTACCCGTATGCACATGAGGCAAAAGCAAACAATTCACTTCATTCAATCAATCAAACAAGGGCATACAATTGATCTAACTATCATAAAAGTGATCGGACTACTATATTTACATGGTGGACTACTACTACTGATGAGGTGGTCTACTAGAAATATTCTTCGATTGCAGACTCCCTTATATCTGCTCGAGCTTCATCAACATAGTCATCATCGCTATCGTCTGGATCCGGGTCGGTGTCATCGATGATGATGTAGTCTTCCGGGCGAATCTCCTTGGGTTCTTCATCTTCTTCTACTGGTGTAGGGCCTCCCATACATATTCCGATCTTCTTGATCAGATCGTCATTCTTCTCCACTAATACTTTGATTTCCTCTTCATAATCTTCACGTGTAGCCTTGAGTTCTTCCTCTAGTTCCTTGATTCTTGTCCTCGCCTTCTTCAGATCTATCATATCGGCGCACATCTGGTTCTCCTGGCATCGAATGTGCTGGTTTAACTCTTGGATAAAAGCTGCGACTGATTTATCCTTTCTGGTGCTGATCATCTCCCAGTGCTCATCTCGGCGCCCACAAATCTGGTAGATAGTATCCTTGAGATCATTGCGGTAAACTTCTCCAATGCGTCCCATGGCGATGTGAGCTGCCATGCTCTTTCCTAGACTCCAAGTTGGTGCATCAAAAGAAAACTCTATGGGCTCAGTAACTGGCATGAACGTCCTTCCTGGAACTTGAACTTGAATCATCTAGCGCTCTTCTTCAGGTAAAGTGGCATTGTAGGTTCTGGTGAAGCTTGGTACTCCTATGTTCAGGTATCTAGTGACTTCCTTCAAGTGACGTCCAAAGGGTGTATCTTCATCCGGTTGCGTGAACTTGTTCCTTGCATCCACCATCCTAAAAGAGTAGAAAAGATGAGAAGTCAGAAAGAGAAGAGAGTGAGTAGTGATCTAGGTCTTTAGCTTAGTGGTCGTGTGCTACAGTCAGCGTGTGCTCTGATACCATCTTGTAGCGACCAGACCTCAAACGGTCTAATCTCTATGATCAGGTGTCATCCATGGATCAGTAATGCTGACACCACACAGTACTTGAAGGATTTATAACAGAGTAGCAATCACACACTTATTACATTGAGTGTCTCAAAAGAGAACTTATTACAATAAATATGGCTTAAGGCCATCTAATAATGATAATAGCGGAAGGCTTGGAAGATAAGTGAGTCCATCAACTCCAGCGGCATCACTGAGTATAGAACCAAGACCTAAAAAACACCTTAATCATCGTCTGAAAAATCTGCAACATTAACTTTGCAGCCCGAAACGGGTCAGCACATGGAATATGCTGGCAAAATAACACATAGAGAGTAATGGAATGAAATAGGCTATTCTATATGCATATTTGGCTAGTGGAAAGCTCTATGGTTATAGTTTTGTGTAGAGCCAATTTTTCCCTACTGCAAAGGAATAAATTTTATTTAACTATCATGGTAGTTGTTAAATATTGAGAATGGTTGACAGCATTCTCAATCCCAATTAAGCATCATCATTAAACAAAACCCAACAAAATTAAATTTTAGAGTAACATGTTGAGATTCACATGATAATCCAGATACTAGATACTCAACATGTCCATAACCGGGGACACGGCTAATCATGATTAGTTTTTACACTCTGCAGAGGTTTGCGCACTTTTCCCCACAAGACTCGGTCACCTCCGTTTGGTTTCTCGCACTACATGGTGTTTGAGAAGACGGATGACCGAGACATAGTGTTTGAGAAGCGCTAGCACCTTACGATCAGGTAGACCGTTACACCTATTTTCCCCTACATCTGCTAGTCTACCACTATAAGAGTTCGCACAACTTAATCAACTATGCTAGAGCCCATAATAGCTTGTGGCTGCACACGGAAGTTTCTAGCATGAATAATCTCATGATCCCTTTGAACCTGGGTGGCGGTCCATAAAGAAAACAGGCAATCGCTAGAATACCCAAGTGCCTCAATCCACCCAGATGTGTGTTTAAGTTGCCACCTTAGATAAACCATTAATTAACAATCTCACATCTGTCATGGATACACTCACCCAATCCACGTCTACTAGCATAGCACGGCATAATAAGCAAACGTAGAAGTAACTCTCAAAGGTTTGATAATAACAGGTAATAGGTACTACCTCAACTACTTCCCAAACCCATAATTTAATTAGATCAAAATCATGCAATGTGTGAGGATTGATCTAATGCAATAAAACTGGGTAGAGGGAAAACATGATCAAAGTGTTACTTGCCTTGCTGGTGATCCGGGAAACCTAGCGATTTGAAGTAGCAAACGGCGCACTCCGGGTACTCTATCGCAAACAAACAAGCATACAATAAGTACTCAACTAGTGCATAGGTAAAACTCAAATAAGAGATCTAACCAGAAAGTTCAACTTAAGAACTCCGGTTGGCAAAAAGAATCAAATCGAACGAAGCAACGAAAGACAAACGGCAAAAGAAACAGGCTTCGTTTACTATTCTGGATCTAAGGCAATTTTTACAGTGGCAAAAACTTGTTTAAGTTGGTTAGACGGAAAGAGCGTTTCGGGACGAAACTCCAGGCGCTTGAATCGCCTGATTCCGATAAACGAGCGAAAAGTTAGACTAAAACGAAAATCGGATCAGAAATCGCGATCAGAAAAACCACGGATTTAATCCGAGAAAAAAAACGACGAACGTTCGTTAAAATGAATGAACGGACGAACGCTCGCTAATTAAATAAACCGGAAAAACTGATCTATTTAAAAAAACGAACAAAACCATCGGAAAACGGAAGGGTTTTTTAGAAAAACCGGCGGCGGCGAGACAACCTCGGGTGGCGGCGATGTCAGCGGCGGCGGCGCGGGCGGCAGCTACGGCGGTGGGCGGCTAGGGTTAGGGTTTCGGCGGGGCGCGGCTGGGCTTGGCCTAGGGCCTCGGGGCGCTTATAAGAAGGCCCGGCCAGGAGGAGTCCTGGCCGGTTACGGCCCAAGGTCGGTTCGGACTTTTTTTTAAATAATTATGCTCGGAAAAAAAACAAAAGAAATACTAAATGGACTCCAAAAATCCCGAAGTAAATTTTCCACGGCTTCTAAAATCAAGCCACACAGGATGAACATTTATTTGGGGCCTAAATGCAATTTTGAAAAACACGCATTTTTCCTAAATTCAAATAAAATAGCAAATAAAACCAAAATAAAATCTTATTTGATTTTTTATTATTAAATCCCCAATATTTCTTTATTTTGGGAAATTCATTTTATTCCCTCTCTCATAATTTTTTTATAATAGAAATAATTGAAGACAAAATAAATAAAACCAAATGATCCTATTTTCAAAATTTGAGACAACTCAAATATGAAAATATCGAAATCCCCAACTCTCTCCGAGGGTCCTTGAGTTGCGTGAAATTTCTAGGATCAACCAAAATGCAATAAATATGATATGCAATGATGATCTAGTGTATAACGTTCCAAATTGAAAATTTGGGATGTTACATTAGATGTTCACAACACTACACCCAGGCTGCTACACAGGTTTAATTCATTACTAGTTTCAGCAAAGTGCTCATGTCATAGCCACTGAATATATCACGAGAGCTACATACACTACAAATAAAGAGTCAATCATCCTACAGAGCACATCGATTTTTCCCATTATCTTCACAAGCTCTTTCATCTCCTCATTGATTTCAAGGCCGTTCAGCAGCTGTTTCTTGGCCATGATCAGAGGAACTACATCTTTAACCTTCTGCTCTACATGTTCCTCTTCTGTCATTCCTTCACTTACTTGTCCAACACCCCAACCTACTGGGATTCCTCGGCTAACCAAATAATCAGCGTAGTTGCGTTCCCCCACATCAGCAACTTCCCAGAAATACATATCACACGAATCTTCCCTTTTCTGCACGAATCAAATTGGAAGGTCATCAACCAAACTATTAGAAATATCAGCAACTAAAAGCAGCAGAACAACACTTAAACATATTATTACCCCATGATTTGGGCATTTGTAGAAGACTCGGCCAGGGTTGAGGATTGTGGTTGAGACGCGTCGATGACTCTGCGTGATTTGCAGCAGTGGAACCACACAAATGGCAGCGGGTTGCGATGAGCAACCGGCTGCGGTGCGTGTGCTGGTGGGGATGTGATGAGACCCATAGGCGATAGTACGGGTGGTGACTTGGCGCATATCTGGTTGTTGCCTGCTGAAGAGCAGGTGGAAAGCAGCCAGCGGACATGGTTGCTGCAGCCAGAGCTTCTGATGCTAGGCAAAGTAAGTAGAGAAGAGGAGAAGTGAACATTGGATATGTCAGTTTCATTACTTACAGAGTAGCATAGCACCATATATAGTCATAGTCTAGGTTTGGATCCGAACCAGCTACAGGAGCACGTCTCTCTTTTTTCTAAAACTTAGCAACGTCTCTGTACGCCTTCTCAAGTCTTTGATTTTCTTTCTTTTTTTGCAAGGAAGGAAGGAGAACAAAATTGAAATTTCCGGTACTCGAACCCAAACCTCTCAGTTGAAAACCAAGGGTGCTAGTCACTTATGTGGCAAATGTTCCCTGGGAGGACGACGGCAGATGAATGCATTTTCCTCGCAGTTTTAGTTGCGACGCAAGATCGAACGGTCGCAGTTTTGGGAATGTTATCAGGCGAACGAGCCCAATTTTTCTTTTCTTCCTATATATAAAAAAGTATGCTACTTGGTGCCAGCTTAGTCAACAAACGATTGTGACAACCTTGACTGTTGGATTGACATTCAATGTTTGTCGTGTTTCTTCAGTCTCTTCTTCCTCCAGCCGCCAAAGCCAAACCAGCGCCGGCAGGACCGCCTGCTCCCGCCTCCCACGGCTGGTTGTGCTGCTGCGCACGCATCGTGGCCACATCGCACCCTAAAACTCTGTCCATCTTCCCCGACTCCTGTTTGTTCCCGTCCGAGGCCTCACCATCGTCCTCCACCTTGGTTCGCTTGCCGTGGCGCCGCCCTCCGGTGTTGTCAACATGGTCAACAACCGAGAGGAATAAGGAGATGACTGTACATGGTGAGGATGACGGTAGGGACCCAGTAGCGCGCGCAATAATTTTGTTATTTTGAGACAGAGAAGGGTATCAACTGGGTTGTTCTGGAGTTGTGGCCCGTCTAGCACATGACCAGCCCAGTTTGTTTTTTTCCTTTCTGAAAATGGCTAGCCTAGCTATTTTGTTTTTTGCATAATAACCAACGTAGGCCTACTTGTTTTTCTACACCCTGCTAGGCCAGAAATCTTTCAAGGCGAGAAGGGATGCATTTTGCCTAGAAAATGGGCTATAAGTAATATTAAATGGGTTGTAAAATGAAAAAAATACAGCAAGCATGCAATTAGTTCCAAAATACTTTTTTCTTTCTGATTTTGATATTTTAAATTTCGTTGTTTTTGCACGGGTAAAATTTCATTGGATTTAAATTAAGGTATGTTTAGTTTTTAAATTAATTTGAATCTGGCTAGAAATTTTGGGTTGTATGCTGTTTGGGACAGATTTGGAGGCTGACTTGTGGGTCTACTAGGTTGACGTGTACGAAAGGCTTGGTCAACTTAGTCCACAAATGATTCTAGCAGCAGTGACCGTTGGATGTTAATCCAACGGCCGTGCTGCTTCTTCAATATTTGATCTTCTTGCTCCAGCCGCCCAAACCAGCGCCGGTGGGACTGCCTGCTCCCACCTCCCTTTGCCGGCTGTGCTGCCGCACAGGCCGCACCGCCCCACCCTACTCCATTGCTGGCTAGGCCATTCCTCTACTCACCCACACCTCCTGTTATTTTCCGGTGACGGTTGCTGGAGCAGTAAGCCCTCGTACTCTCCACCGCGTGGGCAACCACTGACGAGTCTTCCCCGGCTCCATGTCATTCCCTTCCTAGGCCTCGCCGTCGTCCACCGCCCTGGTGCTCTCGGCGCGCCATGGTCAACATGGTCAACGAACGACATCCATCGGACCTGGACTGTACATGGAGAGGCTGACAGCTGGGTCCACGGCCGCACACAAGGAATGCCTCCATATTACGCGCAAAATAATGATTCTTCCACCTGACATCTGGGACCCCCAGGAAGGTCCTCTGTATTTTACGAAAAAAATGTTCCCCCTGTTGACAGGTCGGACCCACCAGCTATATCTTTGCACACAAGGAAGTGCCTCCTTATTACGCACAAAAAAATGAATACTCCCTCTACTAGCTGGGACCCAGCATAGTGGGAGGCTGACATGTGGGCCTACTAAGTTGACGGGGATGGAGGGCTTTGTCAACTTAGTCAATAAGAACGATTCTAGCTCCAATGACCATACGATGTCCATCCAACAGCCATAGTGCTTCTTCAACCTCTGGTCTTCTTGCTCCATCCACCCAAAGCAGCGTCGGTCGTGCCGCCTGCTCCTGCCTCCCGTAGCCGGTTGTGTTGTTGTGGAGGCCTCACCGCCCCCTACTACTCCCACCACTGGCCAGGCCCTGCAGCGACGGGAGCCTCACACCGTAGTCGAACCAGTGAACCATCATACTCCTCTCCACGTGGGCATCCACTGTCGCGTCTTCCCCAGCTCCGCGTCGTCCCCTTCATAGGCCTCGCCGTCGTCCACCGCCTTGGTGCTCTCATCGCGGCGTGGTCAATGTGGTCAACAAACGACTTCCATCGGAAGAGTATTGTACGTGGAGAGGCTGACAGCTGGGTCCACGGCCGGAACAAGGAAGTGCCTCCTTATTACACACAAAATAATGATTCCTCCACCTGACGGCAGGGACCCACCGGATGGGCCACCGTATTTCACAAAAAAATATTTCCTCCTGACTGCTAGGACCCACCAGCTACATCTTCGCATGCAAGGAAGTGCCTGACAGTTGGGACCCACCCGGTCGAAGCGTGCGTACCGTTCTCATTCTGGTCGTGAACATGGGCTACAGCGATGAACCGTGGGCATGCAAGGAAGGGCACGTGTCGTAGTAGAGGCACGCACGTGGCATGTACATGTACGTATGGTGCCTAGGGTGCAAGAAAGTAAATACAGCCACGTCTGTGCATACAGGCAGGGTCTCGAATGCCTACTCGCGCATACATACGGCCAGGGCTCGTGTACAAGGCTGGGTCAGAACGGAGAAACTGCGTCGTCATCATGTTCATGGGGAGCCAACCGGCTGGGTCTGAACGGAATGCGTTGTTGGGTTCATCGAGAACCAACCAGCTTGGACAGAACAGCCAATGGAAACGAGGCCTGGCGTACCGCAGAACAGAGGAAACGGCCTTGTGTTCGACCGGCCATGGTCGAACAAATCCTGTTCATTGGGAGGGGTCTGGCGTACCACAAAACATAGGAAACTGACTTTTCTTGGACCTCCTACAGTCGAAACAGGGTCCTAATGACTGGGAGGGGTGTGGCATACCGCAAAATGGAGCAAACAGACTTGTGTTCGACCATGGAGCCTTCCCCGACCTTGGGAGCCCCATTGCTTGATCATTTTTAGTAGCCGAGTTGTGTCTAGAAAAATGTTTTGAGTCCTTTAGGAATTATATATCGGAGAGTTTAGGAATTCTTTTTACTTCCCAGTCTCCTCATCGCTCTGGTATGGCATCCTGACGTAGAGTTTTGACTCTTCTCTTCACAAATTTCACTAAAAAAATTTAGGATCACACGGGTATCTTGGAATCCTTCCGATGGTTTTGTGACGAGAACATTGTCTTGGTGCCTCCTGTCAGGGGTTTTGTGGAAGTGTCCCGGGGAGTTGAGCTCCGAGGTGTTGTCGTCACAATTTTATCGTTGCAGTTCTGGAATACCTGAGTTTAGTACGCCGACATTGAAAATCTCTTTTATGCAGTTCATTGGTGATATAACCTCGACGCCACCCAGTACTGGGGCGGGAGTTCGGGAGTATTGCCCTAACTCGTATAACGGATGCTTTTCGAAGGTTGAGGTAGACGATTTCCGAAGTTTTCTTGGTTATGTGTTGAAGGATGGATACAGCTCGATGTAGGATTTGTTAGTTTTGGGTGAGATATTATGCTTCCCCTGTATCCCCAACACCTGATTGCATAACCGGAAAGTTTCTAGAGTTTATAAGTGGGAATTCAAGTAGCTCTTAGGATATCTTTCCGACAGATGTATGATATGAAATTGGGGTTTGACGTCTAGTGGTCCGCCTACTCACGGTTGGTTTTACAGTGGTCTCGTTGTGTCTTAAAGAGTCCTTGGCTATGCCCACTCGGGGACGCTTCGTATGTCATGTGCACTGCCTTGTACATGATGGTGTTGTACCATCGAGCCCGTGTAGGCCCCACCACGAATACTTCGAACGAAATCTCTATCATATGTTTGTTCTGGCTTATTCTGCAAGCCAATCCTTTGTTTTTGTTTGGAGTTGTGGTATTCGAGTTGCTTCAATGTCAAGTGTTGATTCCATACCTTCCCCAAACGGTGTTCTCATACTCTGATGTGAGTACTAATTCTTCTCGGTCATCAAGACTGTCATGTCAATCCTTTTCTACCGGTGTGTCTCTCTTCATGTGGATCCGATCACTTCAACATTCACAAGATCAATTATCAGTTCTTTTCTACGGTGTTTGTTTCATCCGTCTCCAAGTTGCCTTTGTTTTTCCCGCCCACCCACCCTTTTCCTTCAAGAACTCAGATTTCTGAATCAAGTATCCATTTTATTCATCTGAAGTCTCTCCATTCTTTTCCTTCATATTCTTACCCGGTGATTCTCTTTAAGATTCTAACGGAGCTTCAAGTTCGTCACTCTTCACTCATTTTCTTCTCCGGTGGATTCAATTCAAGCTTTTGGTGTGGATCATATCCTTTTTTCCTCGTTTCAAGTACCTTCTCTTACCAGTGCTCCTCATATTCATTCACTTCTCGCTATTTAATTGTCCCGGAGTGCTCAAGATATCTTAGAAGGCTCGTCTTTTCTTTCAAGATCAGTTCAACCTATTTCGAGGTTGTTATCTTATTCAAGCCATTTAATTCAACCGGTGCAACCTCTCCTTCAAATCGTTCTATGGTGCTTCTTTTGAGTGGGCCCTAACCCACAGGTCTTTTCCCAGGATCTTACCTGACTCTTCTTATTTCCCGGAGATATCCTCAAATTTCTTTTCAAAGTTTGACGTAAGAATGAATTATCATTAGTCAAATGTATTTCTCCAAGATCTTTCAAATTCTTTTCATCGTTGGCTCAACCTCTTCGTTTTGATTCCTTCGGAGTGTCTAAATAATTCATGGTGGTGTTTCTCGTAGACATTCTCAACATTTGAAATCCGAAGACGAGTTTCTTTTAAATCTTGCTCCATTCTCTTCAAGATTCGTGGTTCTAGTTCGAGGACATCCTCTTATAATTGTTTTCGAATGTGGGATTTCTTTTCACCTATCCGGAGCAATTCAGGAGTCTTTTCAGTTTGATTCTCTGGAGGCCATCATATCAGAATTATTCATTCCAGCTTTCAGCTCTCGTTCCCCAAATCTCACCTGTGCATCATTCAATATTCTTTAATCAGTGCCTGATCTCTTCGTTCACTTGTATCCAAATTCTCTCAAGTATCCTCGTTCATTTCATAATTCTTCCCGGTGTTCCTTTATTTTTCCTTCGGTCATTTTAATTCTTATGGTGGTTCGTGCAAGATTCCTCTTCTTTCGTTATCATATGAATTCATTCGTTGTTTCAATCATACCGGTGGTCCATTAAGTTTGCGCTATATCAATCTTAATCTTTCTATGAGAATAAGTAGTGTGCCAAATCCATTGGTTGTCAACAATTAAATTGGTGAAGGATAAGCATAATGTAATTCTTGTTCTTGTTTCATCCAAGAAATTAATTCCTTATTCCGGAGGTTCACCAAATTCTAGGTTTCACTTGTTTTTATCTTTTCTTTCCCGGAGTTCCAAGCTCTAATTATCACGGAGATCCATCTAAATCATTGCAAGGATTCACCTTGTGTTTTCAATTTCTCTTTCTTTTTATTCTTTTGTTCCGGAGTTTCTTCTTGGAGGCTATACATGATGCTTCATCAAGGACTTATTTCCTTCTCGAAGCGTTCATCAAGATTCTTTTCTAAGGAGCTTAAGTTTGTTCATCTTGCAATCCGGAGTGCAATTCTTTCAACCGTGTCATTGGAGTTGGTATTATGTCATTCTTGATAATTGGAGTTCATGTTTCATGATTCACATGTTATTAAGTATGATGTATTTTAAATTCATCAATCTCTTTTCTGGAGTTATCTTGGGCTATATTTTACCTAAAGCCTTCCCTAAGGTTTGTTGCTATTATGGCGCTTATAAATGATCCAAGTTCTTCATTTATCCTTTCCGGTGCGATATAGTTTCTCATCTCCTTGTTGATATCAATCCAATTCTGTTTACCGTGAGTGGCAGGTTGTCACCTCATAATTTTGAGATGTATTCCATAAGACCATAGCAAGATTATTCTTTTCGTTGTTGGTTTTTTTTCTTTCCAACAACTCTGTTGGACCCTTCCCCTAAAGATGCCTTTCCAAGCTGTCTTGTGGCAGAGGTTGGTATTTTCTTCTCCATTCTCCTATTTCAATTATATATCTTCTATTATTTTGTTTCGGAGGTATTGTGATGTTGCTCTCTTCACTCATCGTCCCGTTTTTGTCAAAGAAGCAACTTAGTTTTACCTCTTCTCTTTCTCTTCCATTTTCCCTCCGGTGCCATTCTAGATCTCGGGACGAGATCCTCTCGTAGTGGTGGAGTGTTGTAACGCCCCGAGACCGATGTGCCAGGTGTCGTCCAATTATTCGTTTTTGTTGCCTTGTCATTTCTTGCGTGTCATGCATTGCATATCATGTCATCATGTGCATTTCATTTACATATGTGTTCGTCTCATGCATCCGAGCATTTTCCCCATTGTCCGTTTTGCATTCCGACGCTCCTATCTCCTCCGGTGGTCATTTCTACCTTTCTTTCGTATGTGGGGATTAACCATTTCCGGATTGGACCGAGACTTGCCAAGTGGCCTTGGTTTACTACCGGTAGACCGCCTGTCAAGTTTCGTACCATTTGGACTTCGTTTGATGCTCGAACGGTTAACCGAGGGACCGAGAAGGCCTCGTGTGTGTTGCAGCCCAACACCCCTCCATTTTGGCCCAAAACCCACCTAAACCTCATCCATCATCTCAGTCGTTCGATCACGATCGCGTGGCCGAAAACCGCACCTCATTTGGACTCTCCTAGCTCCCTCTACCTATAAATATGTGCTCCCCTCCCGAAATTCGCGGATGAACCCTAGCTTCTTCCTCCTCCCGCCGACGGACACGTCCACCCTCTCGCCCGGACATGTCCGCCTCGTCCTGCGCCCAACCACGCGCTGCCACCTGTCCCCGCCGGACGCCGCCTCCCGAGGCCCGTGGAGCCCGAACCGGGCCCCCACGGCCCATTCCGCCGCCGCCGCACGGGCGCCGCCCGCCCGCATCCCGCGCCTCCTCGCCGAGCCGCCTCCGCCGCCTGCTCGCCGACGACGAGCCGTGCGCCATCGCCGCCCTGTGGCTTCAACAGCCCGCGCCGGGGCCGATCATCGCCGCCGCCTTCACGCGCCTCCCCGCCGTCGCCGCGCCCGGATCCGGCGAGGTCCGGGCCGGATCCGCTCCTCGCCGACCCCTCCGCGGCCATCCTCGCCGGAGAAGGCCTCCCCCTCGCCGGAGTTGCATCAAGCTCGCCGGAGTACCTCGGTTTCCGTGCCAACCCTAGATCTGGCCGAGGTCTACATTTCACTATGTCCCCGAGTTTCCCAGTTTCATATGCCTCTATTCATCGCCTCGTAACTTTGCATCCATAGCTCCGATTCATGCATATAGCATATCAAAATGTTCGCCTCAGAGAGTACATCATTTCATCTCTTTGCATCATTTTCATTTGAGTTCATCTTGATGCCCGAAATGCTGTTAGAAGAATGCTACTTGAGATAATTGTCAGATCTGCTGCTCCAATTAGATATTTGTCATTTTTGCCTTGATTAATGTGTGCATGATATGACCATGAGCTCTACATATGTTTTGTTATATGCTTTGCCATCTTTCCAGAGGTGCCATCCATGTATTTTTGTGATGTGTGTGGTGACTAGCACAAGCTTGCAAAGTGGTGCAATCGTTAATGCTGATTTCAGGGACTTAGCATTTCCACTAAGTCTTTGACCTGTTTATCTCATATGGCCATATGTTCATGTTGTTTCCTAGTGATCCGTGCCTCTTTTGAGGATGATCAGTAAGGATGTTTTGTTAATCTTGTAGTGCTCTATCCATCCATGTCTTTGTTTGCAATTATGGAGCACCCTAGCTTGAGTCAATCAAGCTCTACTTTTGTCACTTCGTGAATCTGGGCAGATTGTCTACTTGTTTGCGATTTTGCCGAGGATGTTGTAGTTGATCCATGCATGCTATGTTATTGTTCTTGCCATGTCTAGCTTGCATTTTGTATATTCTTGATGGGTGTATGCTTATATTTTCATGACTTGCTCTGTAGTGAGTGCATCGAGCTCGTAAACATGCCTAATTGACATCTTTTTCAGCATGCTCCAGTTTTCACTAAGTCTGAGAACTGATTATGTTTTTGCCATTTCACATGCTTGCAATTGTATTTTCTGATCCCTTTTGGCTCAAGGTCACTAAGGGACTTTTGTTAAGATCTTTGAGTAGCTCCATGCCATGCTTTACTTTGCCATGTTCATGTCTTGTAGCATGTAGTTTTGTTGCTCCAAAGTGTGCTATCTGATCTGAAATTCCAGGCAAGTGTTAATTTCACTAAGTCTGAGATCTGTTTGCCAAATGCATTTTTGCCATGCTTGTTTGAACCTGCTAATGGATGAATTGGCCGTAGCTCAGTGTTCATCTTTTGTTAAGCATCATGAATGGATCCCTGCCATGTATTTTGTTGCCTTGTTTGGGTGCTGTAGCATGTTTAACTTGTTGCATTTAGATGGCTACTTGCTGTTTATCGCAAATCGATGCCATATTTGAATTGCTTGCCATTTCCAAACCGTAACTCCGATTCCGGTGATCTTTATATCCATTTCAACCGAAATCACCTCACCTTTCCAGTGGCACTCTTGGTTTTCCAACTGGAGGCCAGGTTCAATCATTCCTTGTCAAATCATGCATATGCATCGCATACCGCATCTCGCATATCATACCCTGTTCATGTGTTGGTTGCTTACTATGTTGTGTGCCTCTTTCCGGTGTTTGCTTCTTCGGGTTGGATCCGGTAACGTCGCGTTTGTGAGGACCCATTTGTCTACGTCTGTTTGTCTTCTTCATGGACTCGTTCTTCTTCGTTGTGGGATTTCAGGCAAGACGACCATACCCTCGAAATCACTTCTATCTTTGCTTGCTTAGTTGCTCGCTCTTTTGCTATGCCTATGCTGCGATACCTACCACTTGCTTATCATGCCTCCTATATTGTTGAACCAAGCCTCTAACCCACCTTGTCCTAGCAAACCGTTGTTTGGCTATGTTACCGCTTTGCTTAGCCCCACTTATAGCGTTGTTAGTTGCAGGTGAAGATCGAAGTTTGTTCCATGTTGGAACATGGAGATGTTGTTCCTTGTTCGGAACATGTTTACTTGTTGGGATATCACAATATATCTTATTTAATTAATGCATTTATATACTTGGTAAAGGGTGGAAGGCTCGGCCTTATGCCTGGTGGTTTGTTCCACTCTTGCCGCCCTAGTTTCCGTCATATCGGTGTTATGTTCCCGGATTTTGCGTTCCTTACGCGGTTGGGCTATTATGGGAACCCCTTGACAGTTCGCCTTGAGTAAAACTCCTCCAGGAAGGCCCAACATTGGTTTTACCATTTGCCACCTAGCCTTTTCTTTTCCCTTGGGAGTCGCGCTCTTGAGGGTCATCATTATTTTACCCCCCTGGGCCAGTGCTCCTCTGAGTGTTGGTCCAACTGAGCGATGTCCGAGGCTACCAGGGGCAACTCTGGGCTGGCTTACCCGACGTCTTGCTCATCCGGTGTGCCCTGAGAACGAGATATGTGCAGCTCCTATCGGGATTCGTCGGCACATCTGGGTGGTGCTGCTGGTTTAGTTTTACCCTGTCGAGATGTCTTGTAGAACCGAGATACCGAGTCTGATCGGAATGTCTCGGGAGGAGGTCTATTCCTTCGTTGACCGTGAGAGCTTGTGATGGGCTAAGTTGGGACACCCCTGCAGGGATTTGAACTTTCGAAAGCCGTGCCCACGGTTATGGGCAGAGTGGAATTTGTTAATGTCCGGTTGTAGAAAACCTAAAGTTGACCTTAATTAAAATACATCAACCGCGTGTGTAACCGTGATGGTCTATTTCCAGCGGAGTCTAGGAAGTGAACACGGTGTTGGTGTAATGCTTGTCGTAGGTTGTTCTAGGATCACTTCTTGATCATAGTTTCTCGACCGTGCTTTGCCTTCTCTTCTCGCTCTCGTTTGCGTATGTTAGCCACCATATATGCTAGTCACTTGCTGCAGCTCCACCTCATACCTTTACCTTACCCATAAGTTTAAATAGTCTTGATCGCGTGGGTGCGAGATTGCTGAGTCCCCGTGGCTCACAGATACTTCCAAAACCAGCTTGCAGGTGCCGATGAGTCCGGGCAGTTGACGCAACCCAGCTCAGGAGGAGCTCGTTGAAGATCTTGTCCTTTGTGCTGTTTCGTTCTAGTTGATCAGGAGTGGAGCCCAGTTGGGGTTGATCGGGGGACCTTGTCGCATTTGGGGTTCTTCTTTTATTTTGGTTCCGTGGTCGGACCTTGATTGTATCTGGATGATGTAATGCTTTATTCATGTAATTGTGTCAAGTGGCGATTGTAAGCCAACTATGTATCTCTTTTCCCTTATTGTATTACATGGGTTGTGTGAAGATTACCTCACTTGCGACATTGCTTTCAATGCGGTTATGCCTCTAAGTCGTGCTTCGACACGTGGGAGATATAGCCGCATCGAGGGCGTTACATCTGGCGTACCACAAAACGTAGGAAAACGGACTTTTCTTGGACCTCCTACAGTCGAAACAGGGTCCTAATGACTGGGAGGAGTGTGGCGTACCGCAAAACGGAGCAAACAGACTTGTGTTCGAGCGCTACGGTCGAAACGGGGGTCATGTTCATCAGGAGGGGTGTGGCGTACCGCAAAATGGGACTCCATGGGATACTGTTCATCTCCACCGTCGACCTCCTCCAGCCTCCACGGGCTACTGTTCATCCACCGTCGACCTCCTCCAGCCTCCACATGCGACTGTTCATCCATGGGCTCCTGTTCATCCAGCCTCCACCGCGCGCTCCTCCACCGGTTACTGTTCAACCAGCCCTTTCCACGGGGGTCCTGTTTAACCACCCCTCCACGAGCTACTATTCATCCAGCCCTCCACCGATTATTGTTCAACCAGCCCTCCACCGACTACTGTTCAACCAGCCCTCCACGGGGTCCTGTTCATCCTGCCATCCACGGGGAACTGTTCATCCAGCCCTCCACGGGGTCTTGTTCATCCACCGGCTTGATCGATCGAGGTACTATTCATCCAGCGGCAACGGCCTCTACTACCACGGGTTCCTGTTCATCCAACCCCCATCGGGAACTGTTCATCCAAACCCCCAACAACGCTCACTATTCATCCAGAGGCAGCATCGATCAGCTTCAGTTAGCAGCAGTAGCGAAGGAATCGCTCGATCGGGTTCAGTTAATAGCCGTCGATCAATCGCTCGGGTTCAGTAACGTGTAGCCTGCAGTGCAATCGCTCGGGTTTAGTTAGAGCCCAATGCCTCGCTCGGGCTTAGTTAGAGCCCAACGCCTCGCTTGGGTTCAGTTAGAGCCCAACGCCTCGCACACATGCACATACGTACGAGACAAACGTGCATAGCTCGGCCCCCGACCACCCACCATAACCGGGAACTCCCCAATATTTTCCTCCCCTCACTTCTACCACGGTTTTTTTCATCATGGACGGCCCAAAGAATGTCATGCAGCTGCGTCTCCGGCCCTCCCAATACAAAAAGCCCATTTTTTGTCATGATTTTTTGTCATAGAAGTAGGACCCCACCACATCTATGATGATACCGGGTTTTGTCACAATTATCGTCATAGAAGTGTCATAAGTATGATAGAAAAAAATCCGTTCGGCCCAAAATATAACGGATGTGTCTTTTTTGTAGTGCCTTTGGGCCTTTAGCCATGAAGCATCTTCCAATTCCTTCATTTGGTGAGTCAAATATGTCGTAGGAGTTGGTTGACACAAGTGCTAGACTGGCAACACCTTCATCTTCGGTATATTCGGAGTCGGAGTGATAACTTCTCTCGGAGTGATTGTCGAAGTCAGAGCCGGATACCAATTCACCAACATGAGCTTGATGTCTTCGTTTTGCGTAGCTCCTTGATGACTTTTTCTTCCTTCCCGAATCCTTGCTTCTCCGTGATGTTCTTCGTTCATAATAATCATCTCTACTCCTTCTCTCTCTTGGTGGTGATTCTTCTCTTCTACTTCTCCTCTCGGGTGAATCTTTTCTTCTTTTGTAGGGGGTCGTACACTCATTGGAGTAGTGTCCGGGTCTTCCACAATTATAGCAATTTCGTTCACGACTCGAAGATCTTTTGTCATTGTAGGACCTTGACTTGGAACTTCTTTCTTTGCTTCTGCTTTTGTAGAACTTGTTGAAGTTCTTCACCATTAGTCTCAATTCTTCATTCAAGGCTTGTTTCTCGGTTGATGATGTTGGAGCATCACATGAGGCTTTGTAAGCACCACTTGACTTGTTGTGAAGCTCTTCCTTATACTTGAGTGACATCTCATGAGCAACAATTTTTCCAATGACTTCCGTTGGCTTGAGATCTTTGTAGTTGGGCATCATCTGGATCGATGTGCACACGGTATCATATTTTCCATCCAAGGCTCTTAGGATCTTCTTGATGATGAATCTATCGGTCATCTCTTCACTTCCTAAGCCGACAATCTCATTTGTGATGAGAGCAAGCCTAGAGTACATTTCGGCGACACCTTCACCATCCTTCATTTTGAACTTGTCAAGTTGACTTTGAAGCACATCCAATTTGGATTCCTTGACGGAGTCGGTACCCTCATGCATATCAATCAAAGTATCCCAAATTTCCTTTGCATTCTCAAGACGGCTGATTTTGTTGAATTCTTCGGGGCACAATCCTTTGAAGAGGATATCGCAAGCTTAAGCATTGTATTGCAGCATCTTCAACTCTTCCGTGCTAGCTTCACGGTTCGGTTATCTCCCATCAAAGAATTCACCTTGCAAGCCAATACACACAATAGCCCGAACGGTGGGGTTATGTCCAAGAAAATGCATTTTCATCTTATGCTTCCAACTAGCAAAATTAGTACCATCAAAGTAAGGACCTCTACGGTGGTAATTTCCCTCGCTAGACGCCATACTCTCCTATGTTGTGGAACCAAGGCTATGATCACCAAAGCTATGGAAATCAAGGCAAATGGAGACCAAAGCTCTGATACCACTTGTAGGGTCAAAAGTATGTCTAGAGGGGGTGATTAGACTACTTGACCAAATAAAAATCTAGCCTTTTCCCAATTTTAAGTCTTGGCAGATTTTAACAACTTAGCACAAGTCAAGCAATCAACCTACACATGCAAGTCTAAGAGTATAGCAGCGGAATGTAAAACATTTGCATACGAAGGTAAAGGGAGGAGTTTGGAGGGAGCGAACGCAATGTAGACATGGAGATTTTTGGCGTGGTTCCGATAGGTGGTGCTATCGTACATCGATGTTGACGGACACTTCAACCCACGAAAGGTAACGGTTGCGCGTGTCCACGGAGGGCTCCACCCACGAAGAAGCAACCTTGTCTATCCCACCATGGCCATCGCCCACGAAGGACTTGCCTCACTAGGGTAGATCTTCACGAAGTAGGAGATCTCCTAGCCCGTACAAACTCCTTGGTTCAACTCCACAATCTTGTCGGAAGCTCCCAAGTGACACCTAACCAATCTAGGAGATACCACTCTCCAAAAGGTAATAGATGGTGTGTTGATGATGAACTCCTTGCTCTTGTGCTTCAAATGATAGTCTCCCGAAGACTCAACTCTCTCTCATAGATTTGGATTTGGTGGAAAGATTATTTGAGTAGAAAGCAACTTGGGAAGGCTAGAGATCAAGATTCAAATGGTTGGAATGGAATATCTTGGTCTCAACACATGAGTAGGTGGTTCTGTCTCAAAAAATGAGTGTTGGAAGTGTGTGCATGTTCTGATGGCTCTCCTTACTAATGAAGGAAGGGTGGAGGGGTATATATAGCCTCCACACAAAATCTAACCATTACACACAATTTACCAAACTCGGGGGGACCGAATCAGAAAACTCGGTCAGACCGATTTAGTTCAAAATGTGAACTTTAGGCTTTTCGGTGGGACTAACATGTCAACTCAGTGGGACTGATTTCATTAGGGTTAGGGCATAACGTAATCTCGGTGAGACCGATTACACAATCTCGGGGGGCGATTTTGGTAATAAGCTAACCAGAGAGTTGGTCAGGCAAACTCGGTGGGACCGAATCGCTCATTTCGGTGAGACTGAAATGTTACGGAAGGGGAACAGAGAGTTTGCATTGCGAACTCGGTGGGACCGATCGCTCATCTTGGTTGGACTGAAACAATACGAAGGGAAAAGAGAGTTTGCAATCCCATCTCGGTGAGACTGAGTTCCCTATCGATGAGACCAAAATGACTAGGGTTTCTGGTAGTTGCTATGTCAAGTGAACTCGGTGGCGTCGGATAGAACATTTCGGTGGGGCCGAGTTTGACTTTTGGTTTGAGACATATGTGGATATGAGAAAGTGGTTGAGGGTTTTTGGAGCATAGCACTAAGCATTTTGAGCAAGTAAGTCATTAAGCAACACCTCATCCCCTTTTAATAGTATTGCCTTTTCCTATGGACTCAATGTGATCTTGGATCACTAAAATGAAAATGTAGAGTCTTGAGATTGAGCCAATGTGTGTCCTTAGCATTTTGAGGGGTCCACATTCCTAATCCATGAACTTTCTGAAATGATCATCTTGAAATAGTATTAGTTCAATGAGCTATATGTTGTTAGTAATTATCAAACCCACCCAGGGATAGTTGCACTTTCAATCTCCCCCTTTTTGGTAATTGATGACAACATATAGATCAAAGCTTCGACAAATGATAATAAGATTTAAATACATCATCGCTTTGACAAGTATGTGATAAGCAAGATCTCCCCTTAAATTTGAGCATTATTTAAGATTTTCTTGTGAATGCAAATGCACAATCGATTAGGGTCATGGGTCACTCTTTCATGTCACATATATCTTGGTGGAGCACTCAAAATGAAGGAATTAAAACATGCACTCTTCACCAAGCAAAGTGAATGATCATATATGGGATATAAAAGATAATGTCATCCAAGCAAGCATTAAAGTAGAATATGATCAAACAGATGATCATACAAGTATCTCACACATAGACATAAAGAGTATCAAATGAGCACAGACACAAAAAAAGTTCAACAAATAGCAAGAGAGACAAAGCAGCAAAACACTCTCTCTCGAAGCCTATGATCTATACATTTCTCCCCCTTTGGCAAAAAGTTACCAAAAATTTTGAAAATGCATAGTGCTATGCGTCTCTCAGGCTTGGTCTTCGAGAGGTGGTGTAGAGAGAACTCCAAGGATGAAGGCATCAGTGGATGATGTTGGAGCTGGTGGAGTAGTTGCTGGAGGTGGCACAGAAGCTATTGCTGGTGCAGATGAAGTAGCTCTTGTATCTGACACTGGCACTGTAGCTGACCTCTGACCTCTTGGCACTCGCTGAAAAGCATCCGTAGTTGACTTTCCTCTATTCTCCTCTGCTTCCTCCTGGAGCTGCTTGACTGCAGTCTGTATCTTAGTCACTTTCAGATCAAGATCGTAAAACTTTGTCTCGACGATCCTCTCGAAGCTCTCCTGATTTTGAGTCAGGGTGGCCAAGGCCTTCTCAATCCTTAATGTTTCCTGAATCAGATAACCTAGCTGATCTTTTTTGCTCTTTAAGAACACCTGAGATGCTTCCTCAGCACTTGGCATCCTTGAAGCCTTTTCTGCCTCTGAATTACCTCTCTTCTCTTGTGCTTGTGCTGATGAAGGATCATCCTCATTCATCACAACTACATTATCCTCAAATTCTGGGTGCAATGGTAAATGCTCCTTGTCCAACAAGTAAGTGTCTGTGCCCATCTTGGAGTTGATGAGCACCTGAATGTGTGGAGCATACCCACAAGATCTTTTCTGATCTGCAACAGTCCTCTTGATTGTCTCAACAATCAGACTCATGACCTTGAATTTTTGAGGAACATAAAATATCTGCAGCAGGTTGAGTGAATGTCCTCTTTATCATCTTGTGATCTCCATATTTGTGTAACAGAGTATCCCTTAAGATTGTGTTGATCGTAGGCAAACTAGACAATAGATAATGCATAGATCCAAGCTTGTGTGTCTCCAAAGCTTTGTCGGGGATCTCCTTGTACATGTTTGCCATTGAGTTGTGGTCCTTCTTCTTGGCATACACATCCAAATCATCATCATGCTCTTCTAGGGCATTGATCAACTTGGCCCACTCATCAATAGTTGATTGGTACCTTATACCCTCAGACATCCAAACAATTCTATCATATGGATAGAAATGAGCTATAGAATAGAACTGCATCATGAGCTCATCATTCCATTTGGTAAGCTTTTGTCCCACAAACTTGTCAACTCCACAAGCTTTGAAGCTTTCACGCACTCAAGGGAAATAGTCTTCATTCTCATCAATGAATTCCCAATCAACCCACTTCATTTCACAGACTATAGGTTTCTTGTCCAGCAAAATGGTCTCATAGAAATCCTGTTGTTCCTTGGTGTGGAACCTATAGTCCATTGAAGTCCTCCTCCTCACAGCATAGGGATCAAACTATCTCCAAAGTCTCAATCATGCATCCTTCCTGATGTTCATGTCCTCAGCCACTGGATGAGTGTCATTGTGTTTTGGAATCTTTGGTTCCAGTTTTCTCAACACTTGGGCTTCTGCATCTTGTTCTTCAACTTCAGGCAATGGTGCCTTGTTCTATTCTTCAGCTGGGATGTTCCTGGTGCTTCTCTTGGGCTTAGAAGGCTTCCAAGCTTGAGCTGCAGCATTGGGGCAGTCTTGGGCTTTGAAGTGGCAGCCCTTGACTTAATGGCATCCCCCATAAGCTTCTGGGACTTAGGTGCTGGTGCAGCATCCTCTTCATCTTCTTCTGGATCTCTCATTATAGAGGATCTACCAATGACTCTGGTAGTGGTCTTCTTGACCCTCTCGTTCCTTTTCTTTCCCTCTCCAGCAGCCTCTTCAGTTGGCTTAGAGATTTCAGGAGTTGAGGCTCTGGCCTTTAGGGTTGGCCCCTCTTGGCAGGTGTCTTCTTGTGCAATCCAGGCTTAGTTGTTGCAGTAGTACCATACTCTTTCTTTAGCACTTTCTTTTTGGATATAACTTCCTCCTCAATAGCCACATAGTCCTCATCTTCTGAATCTAAGGTTTTCTTCTTCCTTGTTCTGGTGGCTGCCTTGGGCAAATTACTGGGAGTGCTCCTGCTGCCCTCATCATAACTGCTTGAGGGACTAGTGCCCTCACTCAATTGCACTTGCTCTTCTGACTTGTTCTAACTATCACTTTGGTCAGACATCCTAGCAATCAAACTAACAGGAAACCCTGTGAATAGATATAGATGAGGTAGAATAGATGAGCATCACAAAGTGCAGAGTTTCTGCAAAACAAATGAGTCAAAAAATTAGTTTTAGTTCTCCACGGAAATCATTTTGGAGCTAGCGATTTGTTAAACTAGTGATACCGAAGCAACTGTTGGTGTCTAAACTAGTGAACTCGGTCAGAGCGAGTCACAATTCGGTGGATCCAAGATTGCTAAGGTTTCATAGAGAATCGAATTCGGTCGCACCGATTTGCAATTTTCGGTCGGACCGAACAGGGCATGTGCAATGGCCTAAGGCAAATCGATGGGACTGATTTCTACAACTCGGTCGGTCCGAGATGAGTTCGGCGGAGACCTAACCCTAAATTTTTGAATCAAATCTAACGTAAACAGAGTTTTCTGTGGATAGATTGATTTCATACTTGGTACTGATCATGGCAAAGCAATGTGCTAGGAATCATAATGAGGAATTAGCACATAAACTCGAACTCATACCCTAGTTCGGCGGGGGTTTGCTATGGCGACAATGGTGGGGCAGAACCCCGTTGACGGCGACGGAAACCAATGGTGCGAGGTCATTGGCGACGAGGAGACGGTTCGGAGACCAGAGGTGGCAGAGCAGGACACGCACGGGCTGAGAAGGTTTGAAGAAATTTCCAAAATCTCACCAGTGAGTATATATATCCTAACCCTGTCGGTGTGACTGAGTGGAACAACTCGGTGGCGCCGAGATGCAGAATCACAAGCATTTACTACAACTCGGTGTGACCAAAAAGTTCAAATCGGTTGCACCGAGATTGAAAACCTAGATCAACTCAGTGAACTTGGTGTGACCGAAATGGATGGACCGGTCAGACAGAAATGCACAGAGAGGTTTTGGAAGTTTAAGTCTATGACGAATCGGGGACTCCGAGTGCTCCTCACACAGAGTGGTTTGAATCTTACTTGATCAAACTTTGTGAGGTAGCATGAATAGAGTTTGAGACGAGAAAATCATAGATAGCTAGAGGAGGTTCTTAGGCATTCTTGTCCATCCACTTGGCAAAAGAGAAGACGCCAAACAATCAAAACAACAAGTGGATGTCCTCGAATGAGTAAAATATGCAATCAACATGCTCACACAATAAAATGACAAATGAAATATGTGGCAAAGCATGCACAAACACTCTAGCATCTATCAAGCAATTTGCGATGACTAGGTCATCTGCATATGAGTATATTGACTTAGGAGTCAAATGAGAACATTTGATCATAGGTCATACTCATCGTTTAAGCACAAGTGGGGTTACCACTTTTACATAAAGCATTGTTGTGTTCACACCATTAGAGTTGCTTTAGCTCAATTGATTAGAGTAAAGCTCCCCCTATATGTGATATCCCCCTAAGAGGGATGAACTAACCGTGGGTTTTGTCGATGATGACTTCATGTAGGTATTGAAGATGTGGATGCTCAATGTGGATGTAGATCACGCGGAGAAATCCATTGGAGTGAGTTGCACTTTCAATACCTACACGGGTTAGTCCCACGAGGAAGAAACAAAAATATCCATAGACATAGAGTGATGTTCACACAAGATGTCCATGAAAGCAATAGGTTACCTTGTCCGTTGTCTTACCAACAGGTTTGTGACTCCTTGAACTAGTGCAGGATGTGGAAGTTGTTTGCACTTGTCCTCGCCAAAATGATATGAGTGAAGTATTTTGGCGGAGTCACCCTCAAGAACTCTCTAGTTCTTCTTATTCGGGATCCACATCATCTTGATGGGAATCCTTGGAGTTGTAGTCGTACTTGATGAAGTAGAACTTGATGTAGTCTTGGGAACCCACTTGAACAAGGCCTTAGGAGCTTCTTCAAATGCATCACTCTCTTCTTGAAGCTTGTCTTTGCCTTTTTGCTTGAGGTCTTGTGGTGGAAGATCATATTGAGCTTGTGCCCCTTGGAAGGAAGTAGGATCATACTAATCTTGTTGAGGAACAAACTTGGTCTTGGGGTATTGATATTCTTCCCACTCAACTCCATTGGCATTGAACTTTCGTTCAAAACCAATACCTTCATTTTTCCGGTGCCTTCCTTGCTTGCGTACAATTTCCTCAAATTTTTTACTCCCAGCAAGGCTCTTGTAAACACCTTTCTCTATAATTCCCTTCAATAAGCTATTTTCTTGCTCAAGTGTAACTTGGCTAAGAGAATCATTAGTGTAATCAAGAGAACTACTAGAAGCAACAACATTGGATTTAACATGATTATTGTTACTACTAGAAGAAGAATCTTTCTTACTCTTGTTGCTAGATTTAACTTGTGGCATGTAAGTAGACAAGAGTAAACGCTTGGCAATGTAAGAAGAACTTTTCTTGGAAAGATCATCATTGATTGCTTTTAAGAACCCATGCTCTTGCTCAAGGTTGAGTTTTTCAAAGCATAACTTCTCATGAGTCTTTAAAAGCTCTCGATGGTTTTCCAAGGTAGTTTCATGAGCTAACTTAAGAGTGTTTAGTTCTTTAGTTAGACGGTCAATCTCCTTCTTATCATCATTCGTTTTATTTTGATTAGCATGATTAATAGCAAGTTCATCACAGTTTTCTTCACTAGTGTTGTTAACAAGTAAATCATCATCACCTAGCAAATCATCTTCATCACTATTGAAATCAACATACTCGGGGTGTGATACCTTTGGGACTTTACCCATGAAGCATCTTCCAATTCCTTCATTTGGTGAGTCAAATATGGCATAGGAGTTAGTTGACACAAGTGCTAGACCGGCAACACCTTCATATTGAGTATATTCGGAGTCGGAGTGATAACTTCTCTCAAAGTGATTGTCGGAGTCGGAGCTGGATACTTGTAACACCCCGTATGTAACATGCCATATTTGTATTCCAACTCTTGCCATTTCCGGCACTAAGTTATGATATTTCCTCGTTGTGGAGTTTGGTCTCTGTGTTGCTTTTGTCTTTGTGATCCATCTCATATCATGTCATCATGTGCATTGCATTTGCATACGTGTTCATCTCATGCATCCGAGCATTTTCCCCGTTGCCCGTTTTGCATTCCGGCGCTCATATGTCCTCCGGTGTCCCCTTTTACCTCTTTTCGTGTGCGGGTATTAAACATTCTCGGATTGGACCGAGACTTGCCATGCGGCCTTGGTTCACTACTGGTAGACCGCATGTCAAGTTTCTTGCCATTTGGAATTCATTTGATACTCCAACGGTTAACCGAGGGCCGTAAAGGCCTCATGTGTGTTGCAGCCCAACACCTCTCCAAATTGGCCCAAAACCCACCTAAAGCTCCTCCATCATCTAGGCCGTTTGATCACGATCACGTGGCCGCAAACCGAGCTCAATTTCGAGCCTCCTAGCTCCCTCTACCTATAAATATAGACCCCCCCCCCCCGAAAATCACAGATCCTACCCTAGCCCCCCTCCTCCTCTGGGCGCTCGGACGAAATTCGCCGGGCCAGACACGTCCGCTACCGCCGCTCCGGCCCGCTCGGCCCGCGGAGGGCCCCAGCAGCCCATCGCCGCGCCCCGCCACCTGGGGAGTCCCCGCCGCCCGAGTCCGCCGCGCCTCATCGCCGCCTCGCCGCGACCTCGCCGGCGTCCGCCGCCCGCCGCCATCAACGGCGACCGACGCCGTCTACCGCCCGGGCAGCCGACGCCGTCCTCCGCCGCCTCACCGCCCGGCTCCGCCGCCGCCATCGCCGTCCACCGCCGTCCGGCCCTCTCTGGCGAGCCCCCGTGCCCGCTCCGGCCGCCCCCGCATCAACTCCGGCGGAAATCCACTGCCACCTCGCATTGCATGCAAACCCTAGATCCGATCAGAGATGGTTGACTTTCTCTCCTAACTCCCAGTATTTTTAGTGTTTTTCGTCATGCCATAACTCTGCATCCGTGGCTCCGTTTTGGGTGTGTAGAATATCAAATTGTTCGTCTCGACGAGTACTTCATTTCATTCCATTGCACCATGTTCATTTGAGCTCATCTTGATGCCCTAAATGCTGTTGCAAGAGTGCTAGTTTATATTAGTTTCAGATTCTTATCAATAATTGGACATTTGTCATTTTTGCCAGGATTGTTGTGTGCCTCCTATGAACTTGAGCCCTACATGTGATTTGAAGTATGCCATGTCATCTTTACAGCGGTGTATGCCATGTATTTTTGTGATCTCTGTGGTGACTAGCACAAACATGCAAAGTAGCTCTCGCAATGTTGCTGATTTAAGGGACTTAAAAATCTTCGAAGTCTTTTCCCTGATAATATTTTTATGCCATGTATTCATGTTGCTACACAGAGATCCATGCCTCTTTTTAGCATGTTCAGTAAGGATGTTTTTGAGATATTGTTGTGCTCTATCCATCCATGTCTTTGTTTGCAATTATGGAGCACCCTAGCATGACTCAATCGAGCTCGTAAACATGCCTACGTAAATATGTTTTGCCATGTTCCCGTTTTCCGCTAAGTCCGAATCTGTTAACGAAAGTTGCTATGTTCACATGGTTGCCATTGTATTTTTTGATCCCTTTTGACTTATGGTCAGTAAGGGACTTTTGTTGTATGCTTTGAGTAGCTTCATTCCATGCCTTGTTTTACCATGATATGTTCCTGTAGCATGTTGTTATCTTGCTCTAAACATTGCTTTGTGATGTTAAATTTCTAACATGTTGTTCTTTTCACTAAGTCTGTAACCTGATATCTTTTGCACTTTTGCCATGCTTGTTTGAACCAGCTATTGAGTGAATTAGCCATAACTCAGTGTTCATCTTTCGTCAAGCATCTTGAGTGGATCACTGCCATGTATTTTTTTGTTATGTTAGGGTGCAGTAGCTTGTTGTTCTTGATGCATTTAGATGGCCTCGTGTTGTTAATCACAGATCGGTGCCATATTTGTTTTGCTGTCATCTGCAACCCATGCATCTGATTCCGGTGATCTTTATATCGATTTTGACCGAAATCAACTCCCCTTTCCAGTGGCACTCTTGGTTTTCCAAGTTGAGGCCAGGTTCAATCTTTCCTTTCCGAAACATGCATATGCATCGCATATTGCATCCTACATATCATGCCATGTTTTGCATCATTGTTGCTTATGCATTGCACGTGGTTGATTATGTCTCCCTTTGCTTGTGTTCTTGCTTGGGTAGAGCTGGGAGACGAGTACGTGATCGAGGAACCCGTTGAGTACGCTTACGAGGATTAAGCTAACGTCAACTCAGAGAACTTTGCAGGCAAGATGACCATACCCTCGAAATCACTTCTGTCTTTGCTTGCTAGATGCTCGCTCTTTTGCTATGCCTATGCTACGATACCTACCACATGCTTTATCATGCCTCCCATATTGCCATGTAAAACCTCTAACCCACCTTGTCCTAGCAAATCTTTGTTTGGCTATGTTACCGCTTTGCTCAGCCCCTCTTATAGCGTTGCTAGTTGCAGGTGAATATTGGAGTTTGTTCCTTGTTGGAACATGTTTATTGTTGGGATATCATTATATTATCTTTTCTATTTTAATGCATCTATACACTTTGTAAAGGGTGGAAGGCTCGGCCTTATGCCTGGTGTTTCGTTCCACTCTTGCCGCCCTAGTTTTCCGTCAGACCGGTGTTATGTTCCTTGATTTTGCGTTCCTTACACGGTCGGGTTATAATGGGAACCCCTTGACAGTTCGCCTTGAATAAAACTCTTCCAGCAATGCCCAACATTGGTTTTACCATTCGCCACCTAGCCTTTTCCCTTGGGTTTCATGGACTCAAGGGTCATCTTTATTTTAATCCCTCGGGCCAGTGCTCCTCTGAGTGTTGGTCCAGACTGAGCTGCCTGCGGGGCCACCTCAGGTAGACTTGAGGGTTGGTTTTACTCGTAGCTACTCTCATCCGTTGTGCCCTGAGAACGAGATATGTGCAGCTCCTATCGGGATTTGTCGGCACATTCGGGTGGCTTTGCTGGTCTTGTTTTACCATTGTCGAAATGTCTTGTAACCGGGATTCCGAGTCTGATCGTGTCATCCTGGGAGAAGGAATATCCTTCATTGACCGTGAGAGCTTGTGATGGGCTAAGTTGGGACACCCCTGCAGGGATTTGAACTTTCAAAAGTCATGCGCGCGGTTATGGGCAGATGGGAATTTTTTAATGTCCGGTTGTAGAAAACCTGAAACTTAACTTAATTAAAATGAATCAACAGCATGTGTAGCCGTGATGGTCTCTTTTCGGTGGAGTCCAGGAAGAGAACACGGTCTCGTGTTATGCTTGAACGTAGGTTGTTCTAGGATCACTTCTTCATCATAGTTTCTCGGCCGTGCCTTGCCTTTCTCTTCTCGCTCCCTTTTGCGTAAGTTAGCCACCATATATGCTAGTGCTTGCTGCAGCTCCACCTCATACCTTTTCCCTACCGATAAGCGTAAATAGTCTTGATTGCGAGGGTGTAAGATTACTGAGTCCCCGTGACTCACAGATTACTTCCAAAACCAGTTTGCAGGTGCCGATGATACCGTGCAGATGACGCAACCGAGCTCAAGGAGGAGCTCGATGAAGATTGTGTTCGTTATGTTGTTCCGTTTCCAGTTGATCAGCAGTGGACCCAGTCAGGGAGATCGGGGATCTTTTGCATTAGGGGTAGTCTTCTTTGGTTTTGGTTCCGTAGTCGGACCTTGATTGTATCTGGTTGATGTAATGCTATATTCTTTTATTGTGTGAAGTGGCGATTGTAAGCCATCTCTATACCTCTTTCTTATTCAGTACATAGGATGTGTAAAGATTACCCCTCTTGCGACATGCCTACAATGCGGTTATACCTCTAAGTCGTGCTCCGACACATGGGAGATATAGCCGCAGCGTGGGTGTTACAAGTTGGTAATCAGAGCCATCCCCGACTTAGGAGCCCCCTGCTTGATCGAATTGCTAGTGTTGTTGAGTCCAGAAAAATGTTTTTAGTCTTTTAGGATTACACATATCGAGAGTAGGATTCTTTTTACTCCTCAGTCCCTTCGTCGCTCTGGTGAGGCCTCCTGACGCAGAGTTTTGACTTTTCTCTTCTCAAATTTCACTAAAAAAATTTAGGATCACGCGGGTATCTTGGAATATTTTCGATGGTTTTGTGACGAGAACATTGTTCTTGGTGCCTCCTGACATTTAGGGGTTGTGGCAGTGTCCCGGGGAGTTGAGCTCCGAGGTGTTGTCGTCACAATTTTATCGTTGCAGTTCTGGAATACCTGAGTTCACCGACAATGAAAATCTCTTTTATGCAGTTGTTGGTGAGATAACCTCGACGCCACCCAGTACTGGGGAGGGAGTTCGGAAGTATTGCCATAACTCGTATAACGGATGCTTTTTGAAGGTTGAGGTAAATGATTTCCGAAGGATTCTTGGTTATGTGTTGAAGGATGGATACAGCTGGATGTAGGATTTGCTAGTTTTGGGTGAGATATTATGCTTCCCCTGTATCCCCAACACCTGATTGCATAACCAGAAAGTTTCAGGAGTTTATAAGTGGGAATTCAAGTAGCTCCTAGGATATCTTTCCGATAGATGTATGATATGAAATTGGGGTTCGACGTCTAGTGGTCCGCCTATCCACGGTTGGTTTTACAGTGGTCTCGTTGTGTCTTAAAGAGTCCTTGGCTATGTTGACTCGGGGACGCTTCGTATGTCATGTGCACTGCCTTGTACATGATGGTGCTATACGATCGAGCCCGTGTAGGCCCCACCACGAAAACTTCGGACGAAATCTCTATCATATGTTTGTTCCGGCTTTTTTCTGCAAGCCAATCCTTTGTTTTGTTTTGAGTTGTGGTATTCGAGTTGCTTCAATGTCAAATGTTGATTCCATACCTTTCCTAAGCGGTGTTCTCATATTCCTATGTGAATACTAATCCTTCTTGTTAATCGAGTTTGTCATGTCAATCCTTTTCCAACCAGTGTGTCTCTCTTCAGGTGGATCCAATTTTTTTTCAACATCCGCAAGATCAACTCAAGTTTTTCCCAACGTTATTTGTTTCATTCGTCCCAAATTGTCTTTATTTTCCCACCCTCCCACCCTTTTTCTTCAAGGACTCGTATTTCTTAATCAAGTACCCTTTTATGGATGTGAAGTCTCTTCATTCTGTTCAATCAATGTTCTTACCCGGTGGTGCTCTTGAAGATGTTCTACTAGTTCATCATTCTTGTTTATTTTCTTCTGAAGTGGATTCAATTCAAGCTTTTGGTGTTAATCTTATCCTTTAACTTGTTTCAAATGTTTTCCATGCCGGTGCACCTGAATTGTCATTCCACTTCTCGCTATTCAATTGTTCCGGAGTGCTGAAGATATCTCAGAAGGCCCAACTTGTCGTTCAATATCCATTCAAGCTCTTTTTGAGGATGTTATATCAGTCAAGCCATTTAATTCAACCGGTGCAATCTCTCTTTTCAAGCAATTTCTTCAACGGTGTATCTTTTGAGTGGGCCCTAACCCACAGATCTTTTCCCAGGATCTTACCTGACTCTTCTTATTTTGCCGGAGATATTCTCAAATCTTTCAAAGTTTGATGTAAGAATGAATTATCATCAGTCATATGGTTTCTCCAAGATCTTTCAAATTCTTGCCATCATCGGTTCAACCTTTCTAAGTTTTCATCCCGGAGTATCTCAACGATTCATGGCGGTGTTTCACATCGTCATTCTCTGTGTTTGAAGACCGAAGAAGAGTTCCTCTTAAATCCTTATCCGTTCTTTTAAAGACTCATGGTTCTAGCTTATTGCCATTCTCTCATAATTGTTTTCAATTGTGAGAATTCTTTCCACCTATCCGGAGCAATTCAGGAGGGTTTTCAGTTTGATTTCCCGAAGCCCATCATTTCAGAAGATTTATTCATTCTCAGCATTCATCTATCATTCTCCAAATTTTACCGGTGCATCATTCAAGTTTTCTCTTATTAGCTCGTGATTCTCTTCGTTCTCATGTATCTAATTCTCTCAAGCATCTTCTTTCGCTTTTCCAATTCTACCCGGTGATTTGTGCCTTTGCTACGTTCATTTTCAATTCTTATGGTGGTTCTTCCAAGATTCTTCTCCCTTTGTTTATCATATCAATTTATTCATTGTTTCAGTTCTACCGATGGATCGTTGAGGACCTCCTCAAGTTTGCACTATATATATCTTAATCCTTTCTACAAGAATAAGTAGTATGCCAAATCCATTGTTTGTCATCAATTTAAGTGTTGAAGGATAAACATACAGTAAATCTTATTCTTGTTTTCTTTGAGGTGATTCTATTCTTTTCTTCTGGAGATCATTCACGATATTAATTCTTGGTTCCTAGTGTTTCACCTTTTCTTTTCCCGGAGTTCCAAGCTCTCTCAAATTTTTTCTAGTCATGAAGATCCATCTAATCTTGGCAAGGCTTCACCTTGTGTTTTCAACTTCACTTTCCTTTCGTTTGATCATTCTTTGTTACTAGAGTTCTTCATGGAGGCACTACATGATGGTTCATCAAGGATTTGTTTCCTTCTCGAAGTTTTCATCGAGATTCTTTTCTAAGGAGCTCAAGTATTCTCCATCTTGCAATCCCGAGTGCAATTCTTTTTGCTTTATCTTTTGAGATGGTATTATGTCATTTTGACAATTTTCCTTCATGTCTCATGATTCAAAAGTTGTTAGGTCTGAGATAATTAAACACATCAATTTCTTCGAGCATGATCTCTTCTCAATCCATCAATCACTTTGTTGGAGTTATCTTGGGTTATATTTCACCTAAAGCTTTCCCAAAGGATTGTTGCCATTTATGGTGTTTATAAATGACCCAAGTTCTTCATTTATCCTCCCGGTGATATAAGTTTCTTGTTTCCTTGTTGATATCAAGCCAATCTATCGGTCCCATTAGTGGCAGAATTTCACCTCAAGATTTTGAGATGTCTTCCATAATCCCACATCAAGCTTATCCTTTCGCTGTTGATAATCCAACAACTCCGTTCGACAATATGTTGTAAGCGTGCTCACTGAAGATCTTGTTTCCCTCCGTTCATTCCATGCCATTCTTTCTTCTTCCGGAGGCATTGTGATGTTGCTATATTCGACCCATCATCTTATTTTGTCAAGATCATGTTTCTTTCCTTTGCTTATCCATTTAACCAGAGTGGTGTGTCCTCTGCTCATGTTCTTTCATCTTATCAAGCCTTTCATCTCTTTTCAACCGGAGTGCTACCCAAATCGGTTCTTTCTTATTCCTCTTTCTTAACGGAGTGCTTTCAACTTCGTTCATCTACGTTGTATTCTTTTCTCGAAATGGTTTAACCTCTCAAGGTTCTTGGTTTCACTCGTTTGTCAAAGAAGCAACTTAGTTTTACCTCTTCTCTTTCTCTTCCGTTTTTCCTTCCAGTGCCATTCTAGATCTTGGGACGAGATCCTCTCGTAGTGGTGGAGTGTTGTAACGCCCCGAGACTGTTGCGCCAGGTGTCTTCCAGTTATTCGCTGTTGTTGCCTTGTCATTCGCTCGCGTGTTGCATCTTTCCATGTCATCATGTGCATTGCATCATCATGTTCTCAAAACTTGCATCCGTCTCGGTCTTCCAGTTCCGTCCGTTGTCCGTTCTAAGCCCACACCACACTTGCATGCGCCCGCGACACATCCGAAAAATTATTTTATAAGTGGCCGGAAAATGTTCTCGGAATGGGTTAAAAGTTGGTGTGCGGTCTTATTATAGTGTAGGTAGGCCGCCTGCCAAGTTTCATCGCATTCGGAGTCCGTTTGACGCCCCAACGGATAACTATAGCGGCAGTATAGTCGGTCAAACGTCGGACGTTTTCGGTATCCGAAAACAGTCGCCGGGTCTCTCGCTCTCTCTTCTCTTCTCTCACCTCGAGACCGTCTACACAGTCCACTGCCTACTACCAAGCCCAACCTAACCTCTCTCGTCAGACCGCGCGCCCTCCCGCCCTCGCGCATCCGACAGCTGTCCCGAACCCGACCCGGACTATCCCCACCGTTGTGTCCAGACCATCCCCAAACATCTACAAAATATCTTCGTTTTATTAATTGGTCTCCCTAAGCTATTTTTTCTCGACCGTCTGATTTCGATCGGAGGGACTAGGTAGCCCCTAACCTAATCCCCTGATTTATATACACGAGGTTCAACCCTAGAAACTAGGGATCCTGTCCCATCCAACCCCCCCAATCCCGAGCTGCGCCCCCACCCCGCTGCTCTCCCCTCAAAATATGTGCCTGCCCAATCCCCTACCTCCCTCAGTTCCACTCCACCAACCACTGCAGCCATCTCCCACTCGATCTGGACCGCCAGATCTCTGATCCGACGGCCTAGGAGGCTCCCATCGCCCTAGCCTCGCCTCCCGCATCCTCCCGCAGAGGCACTCACCTCGACCCTGAGAGGATCGAGCCAGCCGTCCCCGCCGGTGATGAGCAGCGGCGCCAACAGGCACCTCCCCGTGCGCTGCCAGATCCAGGCCAGCCACGCTAGCGCCTCTCCTTGCTTTCCCTTTCTTCCCCATCTCTCCCACCCGTGTTTCACGATCTCTCTCTCTCTCTCTGTCTCATTGAAACAGAGAACTTCCGCAGGTACCCGTCGCCAACGGCCCCCGAGCTCCAGTTCGCCATGCGGCCGCCAGGAACTGGTGTCCCGCGACCGGATCCGTCAAGCTCCACCCCTCGCCAGGCCTCGCACGCTCGCCGCCGCCGCGCCAAGTCCGCCTTCGTCTCTGCTTCGCCCGCTCGAACCTGCTACTGCCTGCTTTGCTCGGTCGAGCAGCGCCAACGAGTTCCTCGCCGCCTGGATCCACCCGTCTCCGCATCGCCAGCGCGCCCGATGCCTCCTCCTCGCGCGCCCGTCGCCCTCGCCTTCTCTCTTCTTCTCCTTTTTCGTTCTGCTTCTCTGACTATATTGCTCTCTCTCTCTGTCCTTGCCTCAAACAAGAGCTCCAGTCGGCGCCACCATCATCGGAGATGGGCTCCCGCCGGCCGGATCCGATGCGCCCTGTGTCCTCGGCCTCGTCCCCGTCTCCAGGGCGTCGTGCCGCACCACCTGCGCCGCCCGCAAGCCCCTGCTTCGCCCCTGCATCCCCTACTTCGAGCAGGAGGAGGAACACGCGCCTCAGGCGTTGACTGCGACCACTCCATGCGCCTGGGCCACCTCTTCTTCGCCTGGTTGACCAAGGCCCAGCCGCGCCTGAGCCTGCCCAAGGCCTATAGTGAGCCTCAGCCCAGCCACTGATTGTCCCTGTGCAGTGTTGGGCCATGTTCCGTTTCAGCCCGATAGTGTTTTTTTCCTCTGTTGCGATTTTAGCTTTTTCCAAGGTTTTGTTGTTTTACAGAAAACCCCATGTAGATCATGCATATAATAACTTAATAACCGTGCATCATATTAAAATGATTTATATATGAAAGTTGCTTAGAAATTTGTCTAGTTTCACAATATCCAACTTTCATGCATGTTTGAGATGGTTAAATTGCTGTTTGCACTTGTTTTTCTCTATGTCATGCTAAAATGATTTATTTCATAACTAAATAACCGTAACTCGGATTTTAATAAACTTTGTATGTAAATGGGGTAGAAAAATGCCTAGTTTATCATGGTGGCTTTACTTTGCATGTTTAACAACTCTAAAATTGTGGTTAGGGAAGAACAGGACCAAACCTAATATATGCACATGAGGAGTTTCCGGATTTGTTGTTTGTTGTTCCGGCCTCATTTAAACTTGCCTAGATAGGTAGTTTTCTTTTGCTCAACCTATTTCCATGTTTAACAACATCTAATATTGTTGAGTATATAAATGGTAGAGAACTAAATAAGTCGTGTGGTGTTTTCTTCAATATGCAACTCCGTTGCATATTGAGCTCCACTTAATTTGTAGAATTGCTTGTGCACTTTGCCATGCCATGCTTCTTTAAACCGGACATGCATCATACTTGTTTGCACATCATGCCATGATTATGTGATGGTTGTTTACTATGTTGTTTGCTTCTTTTCGATGTTGCTTCTTCGGGTTAGTTCCGATATCGTAGCGTTTGTGAGGATCCGTTCGACTACGCCCGTTTGTCTTCTTCATGGACTCCTTCTTCTTCCTTGCGGGATCTCAGGCAAGATGACCATACCCTCGAAATCACCTCTATCTTTGCTTGCTAGTTGCTCGCTCTTTTGCTATGCTGCGATACCTACCACTTGCTATATCATGCCTCCCATTATTGCCATGTCAAGCCTCTAACCCACCTTGTCCTAGCAAACCGTTGTTTGGCTATGTTACCGCTTTGCTCAGCCCCTCTTATAGCGTTGTTAGTTGCAGGTGAAGATTGGAGTTTGTTCCATGTTGGGACATGGATATTTGTTGGGATATCACAATATATCTTATTTACATAATGCATCTATATACTTGGTAAAGGGTGGAAGGCTCGGCCTTATGCCTGGTGTTTTGTTCCACTCTTGCCGCCCTAGCTTCCGTCATACCAGTGTTACGTTCCTTAATTTTGCGTTCCTTACGCGGTTGGGTTATAATGGGAGCCCCTTGACAGTTCGCCTTGAATAAAACTCCTCCAGCAAGGCCCAACCTTGGTTTTACCATTTTCCACCTAAGCCTTTTTCCCTTGGGTTCTCCAGACTCAAGGGTCATCTTTATTTTAAACCCCTCGGGCCAGTGCTCCTCTGATTGTTGGTCGAACCTGTTAGCCGCCGGTGGCCACTAGGGGCAACTCTGGGCTGGCCTACCAGAAGTTTGGACAATCCGGTGTGCCCTGAGAACGAGATATGTGCAGCTCCTATCGGGATTTGTCGGCACATTCGGGTGGCTTTGCTGGTCTTGTTTTACCATTGTCGAAATGTCTTGTAACCAAGATTCCGAGTCTAATCGGGTCGTGCTGGCAGAAGGAATATCCTTCATTGACCGTGAGAGCTTGTGATGGGCTAAGTTGGGACACCCCTGCAGGGATTTGAACTTTCAAAAGCCGTGCCCGCGGTTATGGGCAGATGGGAATTTGTTAATGTACGGTTGTAGAGAACTTGACACTTAACTTACTTAAAATGCATCAACCGCGTGTGTAGCCGTGATGGTCTCTTCTCGGCGGGGTCCGGGAAGTGAACACGGCGTTGGAGTTATGCTTGAACGTAAGTAGTTTCAGGATCACTTCTTGATCACTTCTAGTTCATGACCGTGCTTTGCCTTCTCTTCTCGCTCTCTTTTGTGTAAGTTAGCTGCCATATATGCTAGTGCTTGTTGCAGCTCCACCTCATACCTTTTCCCTACCCATAAGCTTAAATAGTCTTGATCGCGAGGGTGTGAGATTGCTGAGTCCCCGTGACTCACAGATTACTTCCAAAACCAGTTTGCAGGTGCCGATGATACCGTGCAGGTGACACAACCGAGCTCAAGGAGGACCTCGGTGAAGATCGTGTTCGTTATGTTGTTCTGTTTCCAGTTGATCAGCAATGGAGCCCTGTCGGGGCGATCGGGGATCTTTTGCATTAGGGGTAGTCTTCTTTTATTATGGTTCCGTAGTCGGACCTTGATTGTATCTGGTTGATGTAATGCTATATTCTTGTATTGTGTGAAGTGGCGATTGTAAGCCATCTCTGTACCTCTTTCTTATTCTGTACATGGGATGTGTAAAGATTACCCCTCTTGCGACATGCCTACAATGTGGTTATGCCTCTAAGTCGTGCTCCGACACGTGGGAGATATAGCCACATCATGGGTGTTACATAGAACTTGTTGAAGTTCTTCACCATTAGGCTCAATTCTTCATTGAAGACTTATTACTCACGTGATGGTGTAGGAGCATCACATGAGGCTTTGTAAGCACCACTTGACTTGTTGTGAAGCTCTTCCTTATCCTTGGGTGACATCTCTTGAGCAACAATTCTTCCAATGACTTCTGTTGGCTTGAGATCTTTATAGTTGGGCATCATTTGGATCAATGTGCACACGGTATCATATTTTCCATCCAAGGCTCTTAGGATCTTCTTGGTGATGAATCTATTGGTCATCTCTTAACTTCCTAAGCCAGCAATCTCATTTGTGATGAGAGCAAGCCTAGAGTACATTTCGGCGACACCTTCACCATCCTTCATTTTGCACTTGTCAAGTTGAATTTGAAGCATCCAATTTGGATTCCTTGATGGAGTCGGTACCCTCGTGCATGTCAATCAAAGTATCCCAAATTTCCTTTGCATTCTCAAGACGGCTGATTTTTTTGAATTCTTCGGGGCACAATTCCTTGAAGAGGATATCACAAGCTTGAGTGTTGTATTGCAGCATCTTCAACTCTTCCGTGCTAGCTTCATGGTTCGGTTCTCTCCCATCAAAGAATTCACCTTGCAAGCCAATACACACAATAGCCCAAATGGCGGGGTTATGTCCAAGAATATGCATTTTCATCTTATGCTTCCAACTAGAAAAATTAGTACCATCAAAGTAAGGACCTCTATGGTGGTAATTTCCCTTGCTAGACGCCATACTCTCCTAGGTTGTGAAACCAAGGCTATGATCACCAAAGCTATGGAAATCAAGTCAAATGGAGACCAATGCTCTCATACCACTTGTAGGATCTAAAGTATGTCTACACGAGTGATTAGACTACTTGACCAAATACAAATCTAGCCTTTTCCCAACTTTAAGTCTTGGTAGATTTTAACAACTTAGCACAAGCCAAGAAATCAACCTAAACATGCAAGTCTAAGAGTATAGCAGCGGAATGTAAAACATTTTCATATGAAGGTAAAGGGAGGAGTTTGTTGGGAGCAAACGCAATGTAGACACAGAGATTTTTGGCGTGGTTCCGATAGCTGGTGCTATCATACATCCACGTTGATGGAGACTTCAACCCACGAAGGGTAACGGTTGCACGAGTCCACGGAGGGCTCCACCCACGATGGGTCCATGAAGAAGCAACCTTGTCTTTCCCACCATGGCCATCACCCACGAAGGACTTGCCTCACTAGGGTAGATCTTCATGAAGTAGGCGATCTCCTTGCCCATACAAACTGCTTGGTTCAACTCCACAATCTTGTCGGAGGCTCCCAAGTGACACCTAACCAATCTAGGAGACACCACTCTCCAAAAGGTAATAGATGGTGTGTTGATGATGAACTCCTTGCTCATGTGCTTCAAATGATAGTCTCCCCAACACTCAACTCTCTCTCACAGATTTGGATTTGGTGGAAAGATGATTTGAGTGGAAAGCTACTTGGGGAAGGCCAGAGATCAAGATTCAAATGGTTGGAATGGAATATCTTGTTCTCAACACATGCGTAGGCGGTTCTCTCTCAGAAAATGTATGATGGAAGTGTAGGCACGTTCTGATGGCTCTCCTTACTAATAAAAGAAGGGTGGAGGGGAATATATAGCCTCCACACAAAATCGAACCGTTACACACAATTTACCAAACTCGGTGGGACCGAATCAGAAAACTCGGTCAGACCGATTCAGTTCAAAATGTGAACGTTAGGCTTTTTGGTGGGACCAACATGTCAACTCGGTGGGACCGATTTCATTAGTGTTAGGGCATAACGTAATCTCGGTGAGACCGATTACACAAACTCGATGGGACCGATGGTAATAAGCTAACCAGATAGTTGGTCAGGCAAACTCGGTGGGACCGAATCGCTCATTTCGGTGAGACCGATACGTTACGAAAGGGAAATAGAGAGTTTGCATTGTGAACTCGGTGGGACCGATCGCTCATCTTGGTTGGATCAAAAGTTACGAAGGGAAATAGAGAGTTTGCAATCCCATCTCGGTGAGACCAAGATCCCTATCGGTGAGACTGAAATGACTAGGGTTTCTGGCAGTGGCTATGTCAAGTGAACTCGGTGGTGCCGGATAGAACATTTCGGTGGGGCCGAGTTTGACTTTTGGTTTGGGACATATGTCGATATGAGAAAGTGGTTGAGGATTTTTGGAGCATAACACTAAGCATTTTGAGCAAGTAAGTCATCAAGCCACACCTCATCCCCTTTTAATAGTATTGGCTTTTCCTATGGACTCAATGTGATCTTGGATCACTAAAATGAAAATGTAGAGTCTTGAGCTTGAGCCAATGTGTATCATAGCATTTTCAGGGGTCCACATCCCTAATCCATGCCACGCCAATCATTGAACTTTCTGAAATGGTCATCTTGAAATAGTATTAGTTCAATGAGCTATATGTTGTTAGTAATTGCCAAAACAACCCAGGGATAGTTGAACTTTCACGGAGGAATATGTATTTGGCATGAAGAAATCAATAGCAATAAAACTGAACGATCAATATGCTAAGCTAACAGATGGGTCTTGTCCATCACATCATTCTCCTAATGATGTGATCCCGTTATCAAATGACAACTCATGTCCATGGTTAGGAAACCTTAACCATCTTTGATCAATGAGCTAGGCAAGTAGAGGCTCACTAGGGACACGGTGTTTGTTTATGTATTCACACATGTATTAAGGTTTCCGGTCAATACAATTCTAGCATGAATAATAAACCTTTATCATGAATAAGAAAATATAAAATAACAACTTTATTATTGCTTCTAGGGCAAATTTCCTTCAGTCTCCCACTTGCACTAGAGTCAATAATCTAGATTACATTGTAATGAATCTAACACCCATGGAGTCTTGGTGCTGATCATGTTTTGCTCGTGGAAGAGGCTTAGTCAACGGGTCTGCTACATTCAGATCCGTATGTATTTTGCAAATTTCTATGTCTCCCTCCTTGACTTGATCACAGATGGAGTTGAAGCGTATCTTGATGTGTTTGGTTCTTTTGTGAAATCTGGATTCCTTCGCTAAGGTAATTGCTCCAGTATTATTAGAAAAGATTTTCATTGGACCCAATGCACTGGGTATTACACCTAGATCGGATATGAACTCCTTCATCCGGACTCCTTCATTTGTTGCTTCTGAAGCATCTATGTACTCCGCTTCACATGTAGATCCCTCCACAAAGCTCTGCTTGGAACTACACCAACTGGCAGCTCCACCATTCAATACAAATATGTATCTAGTTTGTGACTTAGAGTCATCCGGATCAGTGTCAAAGCTAGCATCAACGTAACCATTTACGATGAGCTCTTTGTCACCTCCATAAATGAGAAACATATCATTTGTCCTTTTCAGGTACTTCGGGATGTTCTTGACCAATGTCCTGTGATCCACTCCTAGATTACTATGGTACCTCCCTGCCAGACTTATAGAAAGGCACACATCAGTTCTGGTACACAGCATAACATACATGATAGAACCTATGGCTGAGGCATAGGGAATGAGTTTCATATTCTCTCTATCTTCTAAAGTGGACGTGCTTTGAGTCTGACTCAACTTCACACCTTGTAATATGATACGTCTCCGACGTATCTATAATTTTTTATTGTTCCATGCTATATTATATTCTGTTTTGGACATTATTGGGCTTTATTATACACTTTTATATTATTTTTGGGTCTAACCTATTAGCCGGAGGCCCAGCCCAGAATTGCTGTTTTTTGCCTATTTTAGGGTTTCGCAGAAAAAGAATATCAAACGGAGTCCAAACGGAATGAAACCTTCGGGAACGTGATTTTCGGAACGAACATGATCCAGAGGACTTGGACCCTCGTGGGCCCTCTGTTGCTCCACCGACGTATTCCTTCCTCCTATATATACCTACGTACCCCCAAACTACCAGATACGGAGCCAAAACCCTAATTCCACCGCCGTAACTTTCTGTATCCACGAGATCCCATCTTGGAGCCTTTTCCGGAGCTCTGCTGGAGGGAGCATCGATCACGGAGGGCTTCTACATCAACACCATAGCCTCTCCGATGAAGTTTGAGTAGTTTACTTCAGACCTACGGGTCCATAGTTATTAGCTAGATGGCTTCTTCTCTCTTTTTGGATCTCAATACAAAGTTCTCCCCCTCTCTTGTGGAGATCTATTCGATGTAATCTTCTTTTGCGGTGTGTTTGTTCAGACCGATGAATTTTGGGTTTATGATCAAGTTTATCTATGAACAATATTTGAATCTTCTCTGAATCCTTTTATGTATGATTGGTTATCTTTGCAAGTCTCTTCGAATTATCGGTTTGGTTTGGCCTACTAGATTGATCTTTCTTGCAATGGGAGAAGTGCTTAGCTTTGTGTTCAATCTTGCGGTGTCCTTTCCCAGTGACAGTAGGGGCAGCAAGGCACGTATTGTATTGTTGCCATCGAGGATAACAAGATGGGGTTTATATCATATTGCATGATTTTATCCCTCTACATCATGTCATCTTTCTTAAAGCGTTACTCTATTCTCTTGAACTTAATACTCTAGATGCATGTTGGATAGCGGTTGATGTGTGGAGTAATAGTAGAAGATGCAGGCAAGAGTCAGTCTACTTGTCTCGGATGTGATGCCTATATACATGATCATACATAGATATTCTCATAACTATGCTCAATTCTGTCAATTGCTCAACATAATTTGTTCACCCACCATAAATACTTATGCTCTTGAGAGAAGCCACTAGTGAAACCTATGGCCCCCGGGTCTATCTTCCATCATATTAATCTTCCAATACTTAGTTATTTCCTTTGCCATTTATTTTACTTGCATATTTTATCATAAAAATACCAAAAATATTATCCTATCATATCTATCAGATCTCACTCTCGTAAGTGACCGTGTAGGGATTCACAACCCCTTAGCGCGTTGGTTGCGAGGATTTATTTGTTTGTGTAGGTGCGAGGGACTCGTGCGCGGCCTCGTACTGGATTGATACCTTGGTTCTCAAAAACTGAGGGAAATAGTTACACTACTTTGCTGCATCACCCTTTCCTCTTCAAGGGAAAACCAACATAGTGCTCAAGTGGTAGCATAATACAGGCAAGAACCCTTTCTTTGACTGATCCATTTTGAACTTCTTCAAAACTTTATCAAGGTATGTGATACATCTCCAACGTATCTATAATTTATGAAGTATTCATGCCATGTTTTCAAGATCCGTTTATCTATATGATGGTAGATATAGATCTCATCCTTTTATCCTTAGTAGCAACGATACATATGTGTCGGTTCCCTTTCTCTCACTAGGATCAAGCACCGTAAGATTGAACCCACTACCGGGCACCTCTTCCCGTCGCAAGATAAATAGATCAAGTTGGCCAAACAAAACCCAAATATTGGAGAAGAAATATGAGGCTATAAGATATCATGCATAAAAGAGATCAAAGAAACTCAAATACTTTCATGGATATAAAAAGATAGATCTAATCATAAACTCGAAGTTCATCAGATCCCAACAAACACACCGCAAAAGAGTTACATCATATGGATCTCCAAGAGACCATTGTATTGAGAATCAAGAGAGAGAGAGAGATGAAGCCATCTAGCTACTAACTACGGACCCGAAGGTCTACAAAGAACTACTCACACATCATCAGAGAGGCACCAATGGAAGTGGTGAACCCCTCCGCGATGGTGTCTAGACCGGATCTGGTGGTTCTGGATTCTACAGCGGCTGGATGAATATTTCCTCGACTCCCCTAGGGTTCTGGTATTTTGGGGGTATTTATAGAGCAAAGAGGCGGTCCGGGGGGCACCGGAGGTGGGCACAACCCACCAGGGCGCGCCTGGGCCTCCTGGCGTGCCCTGGTGGGTTGTGCCCCCTCGGGGCACCCCCCAGGTGCAACCAAGGCCCATTTCCTTCCTTCTGGCCCTTAAAAATCTATGTAAAGTTTCATGGCATTTGGACTCCGTTTGATAATGATTTTTTGTGATGTAAAAAACATGGAAAACAGCAACTCGCACTTGGCACTATGTCAATAGGTTAGTACCATAAAATGACTATAAGACATCCAAGATTGATAGTAAAACAGCATGGAACAATCAAAAATTATAGATATGGTGGAGATGTATTAGCATCCCCTAGCTTAACTCCTACTCATCCTCGAGTAGGTAAGTGATAAAAATAGAATTTTTGATGTGGAGTGTTGTTCATCAAGTTATATCATATTCTTTTCTTTATAGCATGGACATTTGGACTTTTATGTGATTCAAAGCAATAGTCTAGTTTTGACATAATAATTTAGATACTCAAGCATATCAACAAGCAACCATGTCTATCAAAATATCAATGCTAAAACAAGTTATCCCTAGCCCATCATGCTCAAACATTGATCCATTCATGAAACACACTCGAATGTTAACTACATCCAATACTTGAGCACGATCATATTGCCTCCTAGTTGGTGCTTTTATGAGAGAAGATGGAGAATCAAATTAAAAACTGCATAAAGTAAAGATAGGCCCTTCGTAGAGGGAAGTAGGGATTTGTAGAGGTGCCAGAGCTCAAAGCGAATAATTTGAGATAAAAACATTTTTGGGAGGTGTACCATCCCACCAACGAAAATGACTTAGAGTTCCCAATACTTTCCATGCATAGATATATCATAGGCGGTTCTCAAACAGAAAATAAATTTTATTCCTTTTTCCACCATAACTTTCACTTTCCATGGCTAACTGTATCCACGGGTGCCCTCCATACCAACACTTTTCAAGAAATTTATTATTTGACAACATAAGTAAATTCATTTGTTTTTGCATTTCGGGACTGGGCATCCCTAATACCTTTGCCTTAATCTCGTGCAATGACAAGTGAATAAACACTCATCTTGAGAATAACACATGTAGCATGGAAAATATTAGCCACCCCTCACCGCTCCGCGAGCAAAACAAACACACAAAAGAGAAGTTTATTTTGAAAAGTAGAGATGGCACATGCAAATTTGCTTAGAACGGCAAAAGAATACCGCATATAGGTAGATATAGTGGACTCATGTGGAAAAATTGGTTTAAAGGATTTTGGATGCACAAGTAGAGATCATACTTAGTGCAAAATAAAGGCTAGCAAAAAGATTGAGAAGCGACCAACCAAGAAATGAATAATCTCATAAGCAAGCATTAAGCATAATTAACACTGAATAATGCACCACAAGTAGGATATAATTTTCATTGCATTATTATTGACTTTCGTGCATGCATAGGGAATCACAAACCTTAACACCAATATTCTTACTAAAGCATAATTACTCATCAACATAACTCACATATCACATCATCATATCTCAAAACTATTACTAAGATTCAAGTTTATTTTGTCCAATGATATTCATGACATTTTCTTTTATTTTATCCCTCTTGGATATCTATCACTTTTCGACTAATTTCCATGTGTTTCTTTTCATAAGCTCAAACAAAAATGAGTGAAGATCATGAGCACAACAAATTTTCTTTCTCTCAAAACAATTTAAGTGAAGCAAGAGAGAATTTCTTCCAAATTTTACTAACTCTCAAATAAATATAAGTGAAGCAAGAGAGCATTTCTTCAAAAATAACAAAGCACACCGTGCTCAAAAAGATATAAGTCAAGCACTAGAGCAAGTCCTAGCTCATTAAATATTTTAGTGAAGCATAGAGAGCAATTCTAACAAGATATGACATAATTTTGGCTCTCTCAAATAGGTGGGTCCAGCAAGGATTGATGATTAAAACACAAAATAAAACAAGCAAAGACACATATCATACAAGATGCTCCAAGCAAAACACATATCATGTGACGAATAAAAATATAGCTTGGAGTAAAATATCGATAGTTGATGGAAGAAAGCGGGGATGCCACTCGGGGGCATCCCCAAGCTTAGTTGGTTTCTCATTCTTAGATAATAGCTTGGGATGTCGGGGCATGCCCAAGCTTAGGCTCTTACATCCTTCCTTCATCCATCATAAGATAACCCAAAACTTGAAAACTTCAATCACACAAAACTCAACAAAGCCTTCATGAGATCCGTTAGTATAAGAATAATAAATCACTACTATAAGTGTTGTATCAAGCCAATTCATATTTTTTTTGTATTATATATACTATATTCCAACTTTTTTATGGCAAAAACTCATCAAAGAAAACCATATAGCCATCAAAATAAGCACACAACACAAAGAAAATAGAATCTGTCAAAACAGAAGTCTGTAGCAATCTGGCTATTCCGAATACTTTTGTAACTCAAAAAACTCTGAAAAATTAGGAAGACCTGAGAAATTTTATATTGATCTACTGCAATTGGAATGGGTATTTTATCGCTCTCTGGTAAAAATTAAAATTAATTTCGTGAGCATAAAAGTTTGTATTTTTCAGCAGGATCAAACAATTATTGCCCAAGAAGATCCTAAAGCTTTACTTGGCACAAATACTAAATAAAACACAAAAACACAATAATAACAGTATCATAATTGTGTAAACACACAAGAACAAAAAGCAAAAAGCAAAAATAAATTTTATTCATTGGGTTGCCTCCCAACAAGTGCTATAGTTTTACGCCCGTAGCTAGGCATAAGGTAAGGATATAAGTTTTGTCATCTTTGGTTTGAGATCCATAAGATGCCCTCATGATTGATTCATAAGTTGGCTTAATTATAGTTCTAGGAAAGTGTTACATACCCTTCCTCAAAGTAAATTGGAACTTAATATTTCCTTCTTTCATATCAATCACGGCACCGATAGTGCGTAAAAATGGTCTACCAAGAATAATAGGACAAGAAGGATTGCAATCAATATGAAGAACAATAAAATATATGGGCACCTAATTCCTATTTGCAAGAATAAGAACATCATTAATTCTTCCCGTAGGCTTTTAAATAGTAGAATCCGCCAAGTGCAAATTCAAAGAACATGATTCAAGATCGGTAAGACCAAGCACATCACAAAAAGATTTCAGAATTGTAGAAATACTAGCACCCAAGTAACACAAAGCAAAACATTCATAATTTTAAATCTTGACTTTGATAGTAGGTTCCCACTCATCATGCAATTTTCTAGGAATTGAAACTTCTAATTCCATTTTTTTCTTCAAGAGCTTTCATCATAGTATCAACAATATGTTTAGTAAAAGCTTTATTTTGTTCATAAGCATGGGGTGAATTTATCATGGATTGCAAAAAAGAAATAAAATCAATAAAAGATAAACTCTCATAATTAAAGTCTTTGTAATCCAAAAGAGTGGGTACATCACTAGTTACAATTTTGACCTCTCCAAACCCGCTTTCATCAGTTTTTTCAACAAGATTTTCACCCTCCGAAATATTGGGACGCCTTCTACCTAAAGTTGAATCTTCTCTAGTCCCTTTTTCATCACTCTTAACTTTACTAAACAAAGAATAAATAGAAGAAACACCAATCATTTTAAGATCTTCATCATCTTTGCAAGAAAATCACTAGAAAAAGCTTTTTCTAAAAATTCTCTTTTACCTCTAAGCATAGAAGTTCTTTTCTTACTTTCATCCATAGAAACATAAAGATCTTTAATTGATTCATCTACTTTAGGCAGAAAAAATTTCATCTTGAGATTTTCCACATCATGAGCAATTCTATCAACACTTCTAGACAAATCATCAATCTTATTCAACTTTTCTTCTATGGAAATGTTGAAAACTTTTTGTGTGTTGATAAATTCTTTAATATTATTCTCAATATTAGAGGTGTTCCTATTACTATTGTAAGATTGATTTCCATAGGAATTACCATAATTTTTAGAGGAATTTACTAGGAAAAGGCCTAGGATTAAAATTACCTCTATAAGCATTGTTGTTGAAAATATTGCGAGAAATAAAATTCACATCAATGGCATCACTATTTTGCTCAATCAAAGTAGACATAGTCATATCATTAAAATTAATAGGAGCACATTTACTAGCAACCAATTTCATAAGAGCATCAACTTTATCACTCAAAGAAGAAATTTCTTCAACCGAATTCACTTTTTTACTAGTAGGAGCTCTTTCGGTATGCCATTGTGAATAATTTGCCATGATATTATCAAGCAATTTGGTGTATTCACCCAAAGTAATTTCCATAAAATTACCACCCACAACGGAATCTAAAATATTACGAGAAAAAAATTCAATTCCGCATAAAAAATTTGTATGGTCATCAAAAGATTTAACCCATGAGTTGGGCAATTTCTTAGCATCACTTTCATCCTTTCCCAAGATTGTGCAATATGCTCATGTTAAAGTTGCTTGAAATTCATGATCTAGGTTCTAAGGGGAATAATTTTTGCGGGAGTAAAATACTTAGTGATAAAAGCATCTTTGCACTTGTTCCAAGAATCGATACTATTACGAGGCAAGGAAGAGAACCAATTTTTTGCAGAATCACGCAAAGAGAACAGAAATAATTTCATCTTGATCACATCATTGTCCACATATTTTTCTTTTGCATATCGCATAATTCCATGAAGGTATTAAGATGGAATGTGGCATCTTCATTAGGAGTACCGGAAAATTGGTCTTTCATAACAAGATTCAGCAAAGCGGTATTAATATCACAAGTCTCCGCACTAGTGGTGGGAGGAGCAAGCGGAGTGCCAATAAAATCATTGTTATTGGTATTTGAGAAATCACATAACTTGGTGTCCTCTTGAGTCATGATGACAACACAATAAGATTGCACTCAAAAACAGATCCGGCAAGAAAACGGCGAACGGAAAAAGAGTGGCGAATAAAACAACATTTTTTGTGAAGTGGAGGAGAGGAAAACGAGAGGCAAATGGCGGATAATGTAAATTGCATGGAGATGAGATTTGTTATTAGGAACCTGGTTAAGTTGAATATCCTCCCCGGCAACGGCGCCAGAAATTCTCCTGGATGGTAGCTGCAACTACGTCGGTAAGTCCCTCGAGAGGGAGGGATGATGTAGCACAGCGACGGTAGATATTTCCCTCAGTTATGAAACCAAGGTATCACACCAGTAGGATAACCAAGCAACACAACATAAATAGCACCTACATACAAACAACAACACCTCGCAACCCGATGTATTAAATGGGTTGTCAATCCCTTCCGGGGTACGGTGCCTTAAGATAGGAAAGCAGACGTGAGGTAAATTGTAGTAGATTGATAGATCGAATGCCAAATAAAATAAATAAAGATAAAACGTAGCAAGGTATTTTTGTATTTTTTGGGTTTAATAGATCTGAATAAAAATGCAAAGAAAAAGTAGATCGCAAGGAAAATATATAAGAAACAAGATCCGGGGGCCGTAGGTTTCACTAGTGGCTTCTCTCGAGAAAAATAGCAAATGGTGGGTAAACAAATTACTGCTGGGCAATTGATAGAACTTCAAATAATTATGACGATATCCAGGCAATGATCATTACATAGGCATCACGTCCAAGATTAGTAGACGGACTCCTGCCTACATCTACTACTATTACTCCACACATCGACCGCTATCCAGCATGCATCTAGTGTATTAAGTTCATGGAAAAACGGAGTAATGCAATAAGAATGATGACATGATGTATACAAGATCCGTTTATCTATATGGCGGTAGATATAGATCTCATCTTTGTATCCTTAGTAGCAACGATACATACGTGTCGGTTCCCTTTTTGTCACTGGGATCAAGCACCGTAAGATTGAACCCACTACCGGGCACCGCTTGAAGGAAATATGCCCTTGAGTCAGTAATAAAGTTGTTATTTATATTTCCTTATATCATGATAAATGTTTATTATTCATGCTAGAATTGTATTAACCGTAAGCCTAGTACATGTGTGAATACATAGACAAACAGAGTGTCACTAGTTTGCCTCTACTTGACTAGCTCGTTGAATCAATGATGGTTATGTTTCCTAACCATAGACATGAGTTGTCATTTGATTAACGGGATCACATCATTAGAGAATGATGTGATTGACTTGACCCATCTGTTAGCTTAGCACGATGATCGTTTAGTTTGTTGCTATTGCTTTCTCCATAACTATACATATTCCTATGACTATGAGATCATGCAACTCCCGAATACCGGAGGAACACTTTGTGTGCTACCAAACGTCACAACGTAACTGGGTGATTATAAAGGTGCTCTAGAGGTGTCTTCGATGGTGTTTGCTGAGTTGGCATGGATCAAGATTAGGATTTGTCACTCCGATTGTCGGAGAGGTATCTCTGGGCCCTCTCGGTAATGTACATCACAATAAGCCTTGCAAGCAATGTAGCTAATGAGTTAGTTACGGGATGTAGCATAACGGAACGAGTAAAGAGACTTGCCGGTAACGAGATTGAACTAGGTATTGAGATACCGGCGATCGAATCTCGGACAAGTAACATACCGATGACAAAGGGAACAACGTATACCGTTATGCAGTTTGACCGATAGAGATCTTCATAGAATATGTAGGAGCCAATATGAGCATCCAGGTTCTACTATTGGTTATTGACTGGAGACATGTCTCGGTCATGTCTACATAGTTCTCGAACCCGTAGGGTCCACACGCTTAACGTTCGGTGATGATTGGTATTAGAGTTTATGTGATTTGATGTACTGAAGGTTGTTCGGAGTCCTGGATGAGATCACAGACATGACGAGGAGTCTTGAAATGATCGAGCCGTAAAGATCGATATATTGGAAGGCTATATTCGGACATCGGAAAGGTTTTGAGTTATCCGGGTATTTTTCGAAGTATCGGGGGAGCTACAGGAATACGGTGGTACATATGGGCCTTGGTGGGATTTAAGAGAAAAAGAGGAGAAGCCACGAGGGCTGGCCGCGTGCCCCCTATGGGACTAGTCCGAATTGGACTAGGGGAGGGGATGCGCCCCGTCTTTCCTTCTCCTCCCCTTCTCCTTCCTTCCCCATCCTAGTAGGACTAGGAAAGGAGGAATCCTACTCCTACTAGGAGGAGGATTCCTTCCTCCTTTTGGCGCGCCTAGAGAGGCCAACCGGCCTTCCCTCCCTCCTTTATATACGTGGGGAGGGGGGCACCCTAGGACACACAAGTTTATCAGTTGATCTTTTAGCCGTGTGCGGTGCCCCCCTCCACCATAATCCACCTTAGTCATATCATAGTGGTGCTTAGGCGAAGCCCTGCGTCGGTAGCATCATCATCACCGTCATCACGCCGTCGTGCTGACGGAACTCTCCCTCGAAGCTCTGCTGGATCAGAGTTCGTGGGACGTCACCGAGCTAAACGTGTGCTGAACTCGGAGGTGTCGTACGTTCGGTACTTGGATTGGTCAGATCATGAAGACGTATGACTACATCAACCGCGTTCTCATAATGCTTCCGCTTATGGTCTACGAGGGTACGTGGACGATACTCTGCCCTCTCGTTGCTATGCATCACCATGATCTTGCATGTGCGTAGTAAATTTTTTTAAATTACTACATTCCCCAACAGTGGTATCAGAGCCAGGTTTATGCGTAGATGTTATATGCACGAGTAGAACACAAAGGAGTTCTGGGTGTGGGTATATACATATTGCTTGCCGTCACTAGTTGATTCTTAATTCAGCGGCATTGTTGGATGAAGCGGCCCAGACCGACATTACGTGTACGCTTACGCGAGACTGCTTCTACCGGCGTGCTTCGCACACAGGTGGCTGGTAGGTGTCTGTTTCTCCAGCTTTAGTTGAATTAGATTCAATGAATAGGGTTCTTTCTGAAGATCAAAAAGCAATCATTATACCGTGTTGTGGATTTTGATGCATAGGTAAGAACGGTTCTTGCTCAGCCTGTAGCAGCCACGTAAAACTTGCAACAACAAAGTAGAAGACGTCTAACTTGTTTTTGTAGGGCATGTTGTGATGTGATATGGTCAAGACATGATGCTAAATTTTATTGTATGAGATGATCATGTTTTCTAACACTGTTCTCGGCAGCTGGCAGGAGCCATATGGTTGTCGCTTTATTGTATGAAATGCAATTGCCATGTAATTGCTTTACATTATCACTAAGCCGTAGCGATAGTCGTGGTGGTAATAGTTGCCGTGATGACAACGATGCTTCGATGGAGATCAAGGTGTCAAGCCGGTGACAATGGTGATCATGACGGTGCTTTGGAGATGGTGATCACAGGCACAAGATGATGATGGCCATATCATATCACTTATATTGATTGCATGTGATGTTTATCTTTTATGCATCTTATTTTGCATAGATCGACGGTAGCATTATCAGATGATCTCTCACTAATTTCAAGGTATAAGTGTTCTCCCTGAGTATGCACCGTTGCTACAGTTCGTCGTGCCGAGACACCACGTGATGATCGGGTGTGGTAAGCTCTACATTCACATACAACGGGTGCAAGCCAGTTTTGCACACACAGAATACTCGGTTAAACTTGACGAGCCTAGCATATGCAGATATGGCCTAAGGAACACTAGAGATCGGAAGATCGAGCGTGAATCATATAGTAGATATGATCAACATAGTGATTTTCACCATTGAAAACTACTCCATCTCACATGATGATCGGACACGGTTTAGTTGATTTGGATCATGTGATCATTTAGATGACTAGAGGGATGTCTATCTAAGTGGGAGTTCTTAAGTAATATGATTAATTTAACTTTAATTTATCATGAACTTAGTCCTTATAGTATTCGCATAACTATGTTGTAGATCAATAGCTCGTGATGTAGCTCCCCGTTTATTTTGATATGTTCCTAGAGAAAAACTAAGTTGAAAGATGTTAGTAGAAATGATGTGGATTGGATCCGTGATCTGAGGATTATCCTCATTGCTGCACAGAATAATTATGTCCTTGATGCACCGCTAGGTGACAGACCGATTGCAGGAGCAGATGCAGACGTTATGAACGTTTGGCGAGCTCGATATGATTACTACTTGATAGTTTAGTGCACCATGCTTTATGGCTTAGAATCAGGGATTCAAAGACGTTTTGAATGCCACGGAGCATATGAGATGTTCCAAGAGTTGAAATTAGTATTTCAGACTCATGCCCATGTCAAAAGGTATGAGACCTTTGACAAGCACTTTGCCTACAAGATGGAGGAGAATAGCTCAGCTAGTGAGCATGTGTTCAGAATGTCTGAGTACTACAATCACTTGAATCAAGTGGGAGTCAACCTTCCAGATAAGATAGTGATTGACAAAGTTCTCTAGTCACTATCACCAAGTTACTGGAACTTCGTGATGAACTATAATATGCAAGGGATAACAGAAATGATTCCCAAGCTCTTCGTGATGCTAAAATCGACGAAGGTAGAAATCAAGAAAAGCATCAAGTGTTGATGGTTGACAAGACCACTAGTTTCAAGAAAAGGGCAAAGGGAAGAAGGGGAACTTCAATAAGAACGGCAACCAAGTTGTTGCTCAAGTGAAGAAGCCCAAGTCTAGACCTAAGCCTGAGACTAAGTGCTTCTACTACAAAGGGACTAGTCACTGGAAGCAGAAATACCCCAAGTATTTGGCGGATAAGAAGGATGGCAAAGTGAACAAAGGTATATTTGATATACATGTTATTGATGTGTACTTTACTAGTGTTTATAACAACCCCTCAGTATTTGATACTAGTTCAGCTGCTGAGATTAGTAACTCGAAACGGGAGTTGCAGAATGAACAGAGACTAGTTAAGGGTGAAGTAACGATGTGTGTTGGAAGTGGTTCCAAGATTGATATGATCATCATCGCACACTCCCTATACTTTCGGGATTTGTGTTGAACCTAAATAAATGTTATTTCGTGTTTGCGTTAAGCATGAATATGATTTGATCATGTTTATTGCAATACGGTTATTCATTTAAAGTCAAAGAATAATTGTTGTTTTGTTTACATGAATAAAACCATCAATGGTCATACACCCAAGGTGAATGGTTTATTGAATCTCGATCGTAGTGATACACATATTCATAATATTGAAGCCAAAAGATGCAAAGTTAATAATGATAGTGCAACTTATTTGTGGCATTGCTGTTTAGGTCATATTGGCATAGAGTGTGTGAAGAAAATCCATGTTGATGGGCTTTTGGAATCACTTTATTATGAATCAGTTGATGCTTGCGAACCATGCCTCATGGGCAAGATGACTAAGACTCTATTCTTCGGAACAATGGAGCGAGCAACAGACTTGTTGGAAATAATACATACTGATGTATGCAGTCCGATGAGTGTTGAGGCTCGAGGCAGGTATCATTATTTTTTGACCTTCACCGATGATTTGAGTAAGATATGGGTATATCTTCTTGATGAAACATAAATCTGAAACATTTGAAAAGTTCAAATAATTTCAAAGTGAAGTGGAAAATCATCGTAACAAGAAATAAAGTTTCTACGATCTGATCCTGGAGAATATTTGAGTTACGAGTTTGGTCTGCATTTGAAACAATGCGGAATAGTTTCACAACTCACGCCACCTAGAACACCACAGCGTAATGGTGTGTCCGAACATTGTAACCGTACTTTATTAGATATGGTGCAATCTATGATGTCTCTTACCGGTTTACCACTATCGTTTTGGGGTTATGCATTAGAGACAACTGCATTCACATTAAATAGGGCACCATTTAAATCCGTTGAGATGACGCCATATGAACTGTGGTTTGGCAAGAAACCAAAGTTGCCATTTCTTAAAGTTTGGGGTTGAGATTCTTATGTGAAAAAGTTTCATACTGATAAGCTCAAACACTAATCGGAGAAATGTGTCTTCATACGATACCCAAAGGAGACAGTTGGGTACACCTTCTATCACAGATCTGAAGGCAAGACATTCGTTGCTAAGAATGGATCCTTTCTAGAGAAGGAGTTTCTCTCGAAAGAAGTGAGTGGGAGGAAAGTAGAACTTGACGAGGTAACTGTACCTGCTCCCTTATTGGAAAGTAGTTCATCACAGAAATTTGTTCCTATGAATCCTACAGCAATTAGTGAGGAAGCTAATGATGATGATCATGTAACTTCAGATCAAGTTACTACTGAACCTCGTAGGTCAACCAGAGTGAGATCTGTATCGGAGTGGTACGGTAATCCTGTTCTGGATTTCATGTTACTTGACCATGGTGAACCTAAGAACTATGAGGAAGCGATGATGAGCCCAGATTCCGCGAAATGGCTTGAGGCCGTGAAATCTGAGATGGGATCCATGTATGAGAACAAATTGTGGACTTTGATTGACTTGCCCGATGATCTATGAGTCATTAAGAATAAATGGATCTTCAAGAGGAAGACGGACGCTGATAGTAGTGTTACTATCTACAAAGCTCGAATTGTCGCAAAATGTTTTCGACAAGTTCAAGGTGTTGACTACGATGAGATTTTCTCACTCGTATTAGTGCTTAAAAGTCTGTCCGAATCATGTTAGCAGTTGCCGCATTTTATGAAATCTGGCAAATGGATGTCAAAAATGTATTCCTTCATGGATTTCTTAAAGAAGAGTTGTATATGATGCAACCAGAAGGTTTTGTCGATCCTAAAGGTGCTAACAAAATGAGCAAGCTCCAGCGATCCATCTATGGACTGTTGCAAGCATCTCAGAGTTGGAATATTTTCTTTGATAAAGTGATCAAAGCATATGGTTTTATACAGACTTGCGGTGAAGCCTATATTTAAAAGAAAGTGAGTGGGAGCACTACAGCATTTTTGATAAGTATATGTGAATGACATATTCTTGATCAGAAATAATGTACAATTTTCTGGAAAGCATAAAAGGAGTTTTTGAAAAGATTTTTCAAAGAAATACCTCGATGAAGCTTCTTACACATTAAGCATCAAGATCTATAGAGATAGATCAAGATGCTTGATAAGTTTTTTCAATGAGTACATACCTTGACAAGATTTTGAAGTAGTTCAAAATGCAACAGTCAAACAAGGAGTTCTTGCCTGTGTTTCAAGGTGTGAAGTTCAGTAAAGACTCAAAACCCGACCACAACAAAAAATAGAAAGAGAATGAAAAGTCATTCCCTATGCCTCAGTCATAGGTTCTATAAACTATGTTATGCTGTTTACCAGTCCTATTGTATACCTTCGCATGATTATGGCAAGGGAGTACAATAGTGATCTAGGAGTAGATCACTAGACAGCAGTCAAAATTATCCTTAGAGGACTAAGGAAATATTTCTCGGTTATGGAAGTGATAAAAGGGTTCATCGTAAAGAGATACATCGATGCAAGCTTTTTACATTGATCTAGATGACTCTAAGTCTCGATCTAGATACATATTGAAAGTGGGAGCAATTAGCTAGAGTAGCTCCGTGCAGAGCATTGTAAACATAGAAATTTGCGAAATACATATGGATCTGAATATTGCAGACCCGATGACTAAATTTCTCTCACAAAAAAACATGATCACTCTTTGGGTGTTAATCACATAGCGATGTGAACTAGATTATTGACTCTAGTAAACCCTTTGGGTGTTATTCACATGGAGATGTGAACTAATCACATAAAGATGTGAACTATTGGTGTTAAATCACATGATGATGTGAACTAAATTATTGACTCTAGTGCAACTGGGAGACTGAAGGAAATATGCCCTAGAGGCAATAATAAAGTTGTTATTTATATTTCCTTATATCATGATAAATTTTTATTATTCATGCTAGAATTGTATTAACCAGAAACTTAGTACATGTGTGAATACATAGACAAACAGAGTGTCACTAGTTTGCCTCTACTTGACTAGCTCATTGAATCAATGATGGTTATGTTTCCTAACCATAGACATGAGTGGTCATTTGATTAACGGGATCACATCATTGTAGAATGATGTGATTGACTTGACCCATCCGTTAGCTTAGCACAATGATCGTTTAATTTGTTGCTATTGCTTTCTCCATAACTATACATGTTCCTATGACTATGAGATCATGCAACTCCCGAATACCGGAGGGACACTTTATGTGCTACCAAACGTCACATTGTAACTGGGTGATTATAAAGGTGCTCTACAGGTGTCTCCGATGGTGTTTGTTGAGTTGGCATGGATCATGATTAGGATTTGTCACTCCGATTGTCGGAGAGGTATCTCTGGGCCCTCTCGGTAATGTACATCACAATAAGCCTTGTAAGCAATGTAGCTAATGAGTTAGTTACCGGATGTAGCATTATGAAACAAGTAAAGAGACTTGTCTGTAACGAGATTGAACTAGGTATTGAGATACCGACAATCGAATCTCGGACAAGTAACAGACCGATGACAAAGGGAACCACGTATACCGTTATGCGGTTTGACCGATAAAGATCTTCTTAGAATATGTAGGAGCCAATATGAGCATCCAGGTTCAGCTATTGTTTATTGACCGGAGACATGTCTCGGTCATGTCTACAGAGTTCTCGAACCCGTAGGGTCCGCACGCTTAACGTTCGGTGACGATTGGCATTATGAGTTTATGTGATTTTATGTACCTAAGGTTGTTTGGAGTCCCGGATGAGATCACGCACATGACAAGGAGCCTCAAAATGATCGAGCCGTAAAGATTGATATATTGGAAGGCTATATTCGGACATCGGAAAGGTTCCGAGTTATCCAGGTATTTTTCGGAGTACCGGGGAAGTTACGGGAGTACGGGAGTACATCTGGGCCTTAGTGGGCTTTAAGGGAAAATGAGGAGAAGCCACGAGGGCTGGCCACGCGCCCCCATGGGCCTAGTCCGAATTGGACTAGGGGAGGGGTTGCACCCCCTCTTTCCTTCTCCTCCCCTTCTCCTTCCTTCCCCCTCCTAGTAGGACAAGGAAAGGAGGAATCCTACTCCTACTAGCACGAGGATTCCTCCCCCCTTTTGGCGCGCCTAAAGAGGCCGGCCGATGTAACACCCTTGATGCGCCTATATCTCCAAGTGTCGGAGCACGACTTAGAGGCATAACCGCATTGAAGGCAATGTCGCAAGAGAGGTAATCTTCACACAACCCATGTAATGAATAAGGAAAGGGATACATAGTTGGCTTACTATCGCCACTTCACACAATACATGAATATAACATTACATCATCCAGATACCAACAAGGTCTGACTACAGAACCGAAATAAAAGAAGACTACCCCTAATGCTACAGATCCCCGATTGTCCCAACTGGGCTCCACTACTAATCAACTGGAAATGGTACAACATAACGAACATGAACTCCATCGAGCTCCTCCTTGAGCTCGGTTGTGTCACCTGCACGATATCATCGGCACCTGCAAGCTGGTTTTGGAAGTAATCTGTGAGTCGCTGGGACTCAGCAATCTCATACCCTCGCGATCAAGACTAATTAAGCTTATAGGTAGGGAAAAGGTATTAGGTGGAGCTGCAGCAAGCACTAGCATATATGGTGGCTAACATATGCAAATGAGAGCGAGAAGAGAAGGCAAGGCACGGTCGAGAAACTATGATCAAGAAGTGATCCAAAACTACTTATGTCAAGCATAAGTCCAACACCGTGTTCCCTTCCCGAACTCCGCCGGAAAGAGACCATCATGGTTGCACACGCGGTTGATGCATTTTAATTAAGATAAGTTTCAGGTTTTCTACAACCGGACATTAACAAATTCCCATCTGCCCATAACCGCGGGCACGGCTTTCGAAAGATCATAAGCCTGCAGGGGTGTCCCAACTTAGCCCATCACAAGCTCTCACGGTCAACGAAGGATATTCCTTCTCCCAAGACAATCCGATCAGACTCTGAATCCTGGTTACAAGACATCTCGACAATGGTAAAACAAGTCCAGCAACACCGCCCGAATGTGCCGACAAATCCCAATAGGAGCTGCACATATCTTGTTCTCAGGGCACACTCAGATGAGCGCTCCGTACAAGTAAAACCAAACATCGAGTTTCCCCGAGGGGGCGCTGTAAAGGGCTCTAGTTTGGACCAACACTCGGAGGAGCACTGGCCCGGGGGGTTTAAATAAAGATGACCATCGGGCTTCGGAAACCCAAGGGAAAAAGAGGTTAGGTGGCAAATGATAAAACCAATGTTGGGCATTGCGGGAGGAGTTTTATTCAAGGCAAACTGTCAAGGGGTTCCCATTATAACCCAACCGTGTAAGGAACGCAAAATCAAGGAACATAACACCGGTATGACGGAAACTAGGGCAGCAAGAGTGGAACAAAACACTAGGCATAAGGCTGAGCCTTCCACCCTTTACCAAGTATATAGGTGCATTAAAATAGACAAGGCAATATAATGATATCCCAACAATAAACATGTTCCAACAAGGAACAAACTCCAATCTTCACCTGCAACTAGCAACGCTATAAAAGGGGCTGAGCAAAGCGGTAACATAGCCAAATAACGGTTTGCTAGGGCAAGGTGGGTTAGAGGTTTGGCATGGCAATATGGGAGGCATGATAAGCAAGTGGTAGGTATCATAGCATAGGCATAGCAAAAGAGCGAGCATCTAGCAAGCAAAGATAGAAGTGATTTCAAGGGTATGGTCATCTTGCCCACTAGGCAACCCGACCTAATTTATCCGAAATGACCCTGGGTCACTAAGGAACTGACAGGTGTTCCAACGGTCAGATTTCAAACACACACGGCAACCTTACTTGGGCTACAAGAAAAGCTGACTTATCCAACTCTGGACAAGATTTGCTCTCATAGTCTTCACTCGAAGATATAGGATTTTGGTTAAGCATCACTTTAGTCATTCTGACTGGTTCTCTTGGACCCCACTTAACAGTATGGTGGTTCCTATGACTCAACAAAGAAAAACACAGAACTACGAAACTGCTGAGTCTTCGCGCTCCATAGTCTTCACGCGATGTCTTCTCTTGTCATAGTCTTCAATGTGTATGTCTTCACATACCACCTTTGACTTCAATGTCTTCATACATTTTTAGGGGCCATCTCTGGTAGGAAAACCGAATCAATAAGGGACTTCTACTTGTGTTATCCTGCAATTCTCACAAACACATTAGTCCCTCAACTAGGTTTGTCATCAATACTCCAAAACCAACTAGGGGTGGCACTAGATGCACTTACAATCACTTGGGTGAAACACGAATAAGAATTACATTATGCGTATCCTTCACCAATCAAATTGATGACGAGCAAACGGATTTGGTGAACTACTTATTTTCGTTGAAAGGATTAATAGAGATAGGGCATAAACTCAATGGACCACCGGTAGGATTGAAACAACAAATAAATTGATATGATAGCCATGGAAGAGAATCCTGGAAGAAAACACCGTAATAATTGAAAAACGAACGAAGTAAAGGGATGAATCACCGGTAAGAAATAGAGAACGAATGAAGATTCTTGAGAGAATATAGATACAAGAGAACGAAGGGATCATGAACTGATTAAAGGATATTTGATCGATGCACCGGTAAGATTTGTAGAGCGAGAGCTGAAAGCTGAGGGTGAATAAGCCCGAAATGATGGCCTTCGGAGAATCAAAATGAAAAGACTTTTGAATTGCTCCGGATGGGTGAAAAGAATTCTCACAATCAAGAACAAATATGAGAGGATGGCAACAAGATAGAATCATGAATCTTGAAGAGAATTGAGCAAGATTGAGAGAAAAATCTTCTTCGGTCTTCAAAAAAAACCCGAGAATGACGATGAGAAAGAGCAACATGAATTGTTGAGACACTCCGGCATGACGAATAGAAAGGTTGAGCCAATGGTGAAAAGAATTTTAAAGCGATATTGGAGAAGGCAATTGACTGATGATAATTCATTCTTACGTCAAACTTGGGAAAAGATTTTGGAAATAACACCGGGAAGGATTAGAAGAGTCAGGTAAGATCCTGGAAAAAGACCTCTGGGTTAGGGCCCACTCAAAAGATACACCATTGAACGATTAAAAGAGAGAATGCACCGGTTAAATTAAATGGCTTGAATGGGATAACAACCTCGAGATATGTTGAATGGGTTAGGAATGAAAACACGAATCCTCTGAGATATCTTCAGCACACCGGATACAAAATAGCAAGATGTGGATGATTATGAGGTGCACCAGCATGAGAAAGCATTGAAACGAGGAAAAGATATGATCAACAAAGCTTGACTTGAATCCACCGGAGAAGAAAATGAACAAAGAATGATCAGCTTGTAAAGCCACTTCATGAGAACCAACGGGTAAGAACATTAACAGAAAAGAATGGAGAGACTTCACATCCATAAAATGGATACTCGATTAAGAGATCTGAGTCCTTGAAGAAACAAGGGTGGGAGGGCGGGAAAACAAAGGCAACTTTGGTATAGATGAAACAAACAACGTTGATGAAAACTGAGTTGATCTTGCGGATGTTGAAAAAGATTGGATCCACTAGAAGAGAAACACGCCGGTTGAAAAGGATTGACATGACAATCTCGATTATCATGAAGGATTGGTATTCACATCGGAGTATGAGAACACCGTTTAGGAAAGGTATGGAATCAACATTTTACTTTGAAGCAACTCGAATACCACAACTCAAAACAAAGGATTTGCTTGCAGAATAAGCCGGAACAAACATATGATAGAGATTTCGTCCGAAGTTTTTGTGGTGGGGCCTACACGGGCTCGATCATACAGCACCATCATGTACAAGGCAGTGCACATGACATACGAAGCATCCCTGAGTCAGCATAGCCAAGGACTCTTTAAGACACAACGAGACCACTGTAAAACCAACCGTGGCTAGGCGGACCACTAGACGTCGAACCCCAATTTCATATCATACATCTGTTGGAAAGATATCCTAGGAGCTACTTGAATTCCCACTTATAAACTCCCGAAATTTTCCGGTTATGCAATCAGGTGTTGGGGATACAGGGGAAGCATAATATCTCACCCAAAACTAGCAAATCCTACATCTAGTTGTATCCATCCTTCAACACATAACCAAAAAACCTTCGGAAATCATTTACCTCAACCTTCAAAAAGCATCCGTTATACGAGTTATGGCAATACTCCCGAACTCCCGCCCCAGTACTGGGTGGCGTCAAGGTTATCTCACCAACAACTGCATAAAAGAGATTTTCGATGTCGGCGAAACTCACGTATTCCAGAATTGCAACGATAAAATTGTGATAACAACACCTCGGAGCTCAACTCCCCGGGACACTGCCACAACCCATAAATGTCAGGAGGCACCAAGAACAATGTTCTCGTCACAAAACCATCGGAACGATTCCAAGATACCCGCATGATCCTAAAAAAATTTAGTGAAATTTGAGAAGAGAAGAGAAGAGTCAAAACACTACGTCAGGATGCCTCACCAGAGCGACGAAGGGACTGAGGAGTAAAAAGAATCCTACTCTCCGATATATATAATCCTAAATGACTCAAAACATTTTTCTAGACTCAACAACGCCAACGATTCGATCAAGCTGGGGGCTCCTAAAGTCGGGGAAAGCTCTGATACCAACTTGTAACACCCTCGATGCGGCTATATCTTCCATGCGTCAGAACACGACTTAGAGGCATAACCGCATTGAAGGCAATGTCGCAAGAGAGGTAATCTTCACACAACCCATGTAATGAACAAGGAAAGGGATACGTAGTTGGCTTACAATCGCCACTTCACACAATACATTAATATAACATTATATCATCAGATACCAACAAGGTCTGACTACGGAACCGAAATAAAAGAAGACTACCCCTAATGCTACAGATCCCCGATCGTCCCAACTGGGATCCACTACTGATCAACTGGAAACGGTACAACATAACGAACATGAACTCCATCGAGCTCCTCCTTGAGCTCGATCGTCACCTGCATGATATTATCGGCACCTACAAGCTGGTTTTGGAAGTAATATGTGAGTCACGGGGACTCAGCAATCTCACACCCTCACGATCAAGACTATTTAAGCTTATAGGTAGGGAAAAGGTATTAGGTGGAGCTGCAGCAAGCACTAGCATATATGGTGGCTAACATACGCAAATGAGAGCGAGAAGAGAAGGCAAGGCACGGTCGAGAAACTATGATCAAAAAGTGATCCAAGACTACTTATGTCAAGCATAACTCCAACACCGTGTTCACTTTCCGAACTCTGCCAGAAAGAGACCATCACCGTTACACACGCGGTTGATGCATTTTAATTAAGATAAGTTTCAGGTTTTCTACAACCAGACATTAACAAATTCCCATCTGCCCATAACCGCGGGCACGGCTTTCGAAAGATCATAACCCTGTAGGGGTATCCCAACTTAGCCCATCACAAGCTCTCACGGTCAACGAAGGATATTCCTTCTCCCAAGACAATCCGATCAGACTCGGAATCCCGGTTACAAGACATCTCGACAATGGTAAAACAAGTCCAGCAACACCGCCCGAATGTGCCGACAAATCCCGATAGGAGCTGCACATATCTTGTTCTCAGGGCACACTTAGATGAGCGCTCCGTACAACTAAAACCAAACCTCGAGTTTCCCCGAGGGGGCGCTGCAAAGGGCTCTAGTTTGGACCAACACTCGGAGGAGCACTGGCCCGGGGGGTTTAAATAAAGATGACCTTCGGGCTCCGGAAACCCAAGGGAAAAAGAGGCTAGGTGGCAAATGATAAAACCAATGTTGGGCATTGCTGGAGGAGTTTTATTCAAGGCAAACTATCAAGGGGTTCCCATTATAACCCAACCGTGTAAGGAACGCAAAATCAAGGAACATAACACCGGTATGACGGAAACTAGGGCGACAAGAGTGGAACAAAACACTTGGCATAAGGCCGAGCCTTCCACCCTTTACCAAGTATATAGGTGCATTAAAATAGACAAGGCAATATAATGATATCCCAACAATAAACATGTTCCAACAAGGAACAAACTCCAATCTTCGCTTGCAACTAGCAATGCTATAAAAGGGGCTGAGCAAAGCGGTAACATAGCCAAACAATGGTTTTCTAGGGCAAGGTGGGTTAGAGGTTTGACATGGAAATATGGAAGGCATGATAAGCAAGTGGTAGGTATCGTAGCATAGGCATAGCAAAAGAGCGAGCATCTAGCAAGCAAAGATAGAAGTGATTTCGAGGGTATGGTCATCTTGCCTCCAAAGTTCTCCGAAAAGACAAAAGCTTGATCCTCATAAACGTACTCAACGGGCTCCTCGATCACGTACTCGTCTCCCTTCTCTACCCAATCAAGAACAACAAACAAAGGGAGACACAATCAACCACGTGCAATGCTCAAACAACATGATGCAAAACATGGCATGATATGCGGGATGAGATATGTGATGCATATGCATGATTTGGAAAAGAATGATTGAACCTGGCCTCCACTTGGAAAACCAAGAGTGCCACTGGAAAGGGGAGTTGATTTCGGTCGAAATCGATATAAAGATCATCGGAATCAGATGCATGGTTTGGAAATGACAAGCAAAACAAATATGGCACCGGTCTGCGATTAACAGCACGAGGCCTCCTAAATGCATCAAGAACAAGATGCTACAACACTCTAACATAGCAACAAAATACATGGCAGGGATCCACTCAAGATGCTTGACAAAAGATGAACACTGAGCTATAGCTAATTCACACAATAGCAGGTTCAAACAAGCATGGCAAAAGTGCAAAAGATAACAGGTTTCAGACTTAGTGAAATTAACAACATGACAGGAATTTAACATAAGGAAGCAATGTTTAGAGCAAGATAACAACATGCTACAGGAATATATCATGGCAAAGCAAGGCATGGCATGAAGCTACTCAAGGCATACAACAAAAGTCCCTTACTGACCATAAGCCAAAAGGGATCAGAAAATACAATGGCAACCATGTGAACATAGCAATTATCGTTAACAGATTCAGACTTGGAAGAAAACTGGAACATGGCAAAACAGATATTAAGTAGGCATGTTTACGAGCTCGATGCACTCACCACAAGGCATTGCATGATAAACTAAGCATACACCCAGCAAGTAGACATGGCATAGAAGCTAAACATGGCAAGAACAACATCATAGCATGCACGGATCAACTATAACAAGCTCGGCAAAATTGCTAAACATGTTAACAATCTGCCAGGAACATTTTATAGCAAAAGTAGAGCTCGATTGACTCAATCTAGGGTGCTCCATAAATGCAAACAAAGACATGGATGGATAGAGTACCACAATATCTACAAAACATCCTTACTAATCATGCTCAAAAGAGGCACGGATCACTCGGTAGCAACATGAACATATGGCATAAAAATAATGACAGGGCAGACACTTAGAATATTTCTAAGTCCCTGAAATCAGCAACATGAAGTAAGCTACTTTGCATGCTTGTGCTAGTCACCACAGAGATCACAAAAATACATGGCATACACTCCTGTAAAGATGGCATGGCATACTTCAAAACACATGTCGAGCTCAGGATCATAGGAGGCACACATTAATCATGGCAAAAATGACAAATGAGCAAATACAGATAACAGATCTGAAACTAGCATCACATAGCCCTATTCCAACAGCATTTAGGGCATCAAGATGAGCTCAAATGAAAATGATGCAATGAGATGAAATGGATTACTCGTCGAGACGAACATTTCGATATGCTACATGCACGAATCGGAGCAACTGTTGCAGAGATATAGCATGATGAAAATGCCTAAAAATTATTGGGAGATGAGGGAAAAAGTCAACCGAGGTGGATCTAGGGTTTGTCCGGATCCAGCTCGGATTGGCCCGGAGCCCCAGGTTCGTCGGGTCACTATTCGCCGGAGACGTCGGGGGTCACCGGACTTGGAGAGCTCACCGGATCCGGTGGGTGAGGAGGAGGGGCGCGGCGCGGCCGGGCGGTTGCGGCGGAGGGCGGCGCAGTGGAGCGTTCGCCGGAGTGGTGGCTCGCCGGAGCTCGAGGTTGCCGGCAGGCCGGCAAAGGGCAGAGAGCGGATGGCGGCTGGACTCGGGTGCGGGGAGGCGCGGGCAGGCGGCGGCATCTCCCGGGCGGCGGCGCTGAGATCCGGGCCGGGCTGGCCGGCCTCGGGCCCCGCGGGCCACTGTGGCGCGCTGAGGAGAGAGAGGGAGGTGGGGCTAAGGTGTTGCACTGTGGTTGGCTGCGGCGGGCGGCGCGAACATGTCTGGGCGCTGAGAAGAAATGTCCGGCGGCGCGAGGTAGGAAGAGCTAGGGTTTGTACCGCGAATTTCGGAGGGGGGGTCACATATATATAGGTAGAGGGAGCTAGGAGACTCCAAATTGAGCACGGTTTGCGGCCACGCGATCGTGATCGAATGGCCTAGGTGATGGAGGAGGTTTAGGTGGGTTTTGGGCCACTTTGGAGAGGTGTTGGTCTGCAACACACACGAGGCCTTTTCGGTTCCTCGGTTAACCGTTGGAGTATCAAATGAAGTCCAAATGGCACGAAACTTGACAGGAGGTCTACCGGTAGTAAACCAAGGCCGCTTGGCAAGTCTCGGTCCAATCTGAGAAAGTTTACCACCCGCACACGAAAGGAGGTAAAAGGGGACACCGGGTTCCATAGGAGCGCCGGATTGCAAAACGGACAACGGGGGAAAATGCTCGGATGCATGAGACGAACACGTATGCGAATGTAATGCACATGATGACATGATATGAGATGCATGACACGCAAGCAAAAGACAAGGCAACAATAGCGAATAACTGGAAGACACCTGGCACATCGGTCTCGGGGCATTACAGCCAGCCTCCCCTCCCTCCTTTATATACGTGGGGAGGGGGGGCACCCTAGGACACACAAGTTGATTAGTTGATCTTTTAGCCGCGTGCGGTGCCCCCCTCCACCATAATCCACCTCAGTCATATCGTAGCGGTGCTTAGGCGAAGGCCTACATCGGTAGCATCATCATCACCGTCATCACGCCATTGTGCAGAAGGAACTCTCCCTCGAAGCTCGGCTGGATCGGAGTTCGTGGGACGTCACCGAGCTGAACGTGTGCTGAACTCGGAGGTGCCGTACATTCGGTACTTGGATCGGTCGGATCGTGAAGACGTACGACTGCATCAACCGCGTTCTCATAACGCTTCCGCTTATGGTCTACGAGGGTACGTGGACGATACTCTCCCCTCTCGTTGCTATGCATCACCATGATCTTGCGTGTGCGTAGGAATTTTTTTGAAATTACTATGTTCCCAAACACCTCTTCCCATTGCAAGATAAATAGATCAAGTTGGCCAGACAAAACCCAATTATCGGAGAAGAAATACGAGGCTATAAGAGATCATGCATAAATGATATCAAAGAAACTCAAATACTTTCATGGATATAAAAAGATAGATCTAATCATAATGTCGAAGTTCATCAGATCCCAAGAAACACACCACAAAAGAGTTACATCATATGGATCTCCAAGAGACCATTGTATTGAGAATCAAGAGAGAGAGAGATGAAGCCATCTAGCTACTAACTACAGACTCGAAGGTCTACAAAGAACTACTCACGCATCATCGGAGAGGCACCAATGGAAGTTGTAAACCCCTCCATGAAGGTGTCTAGATTGGATCTGGTGGTTACGGACTCTGGGGCGGCTGGATGAATATTTCCTCGACTCCCCTAGGGTTCTGGTATTTTTGGGGTATTTATAGAGCAAAGAGGCGGTCCGGGGGCACCCGAGGTGGGCACAACCCACCAGGGCGTGCCTAGGCCTCCTGGCGCGCCCTGGTGGGTTGTGCCCCTCTCGGGGCACCCCCCTAGGTGCAACTAGGGCCCGTTTCCTTCCTTCTAGCCCATAAAAAATCTCCATAAAGATTCGCGGCATTTGGACTCCGTTTGACTTGATTTTCCGCGATGTAATAAACATGGAAAAACAGCAACTCGCACTTGGCACTATGTCAAGTTTAGTACCAAAAAATGATATAAAATGATTATAAAACATCCAAGATTGATAATAAAACAGCATGGAACAATCAAAAATTATAGATACATTGGAGATGTATCATGCCTCGACACTCATTGGACCGCATACATCAGTATGTATTATTTCCAATAAGTCATTGGCTTGGTCCATTGTTCCGAAGAACGGAATTTTAGTCATCTTGCCCATGAGGCATGGTTCACAAGTATCAAATGATTCATCATCAAGTGATTCCAAAAGCCCATCTGTATGGAGTTTCTTCATGCACTTTACACCAATATGACCTAAACTGCAGTGCCACAAATATGTTGCACTATCATTATCAACTTTGCATCTTTTGGCATCAATATTATGAACGTGTGTATCACCACAATTGAGATTCAACAAAAATAGACCACTCTTCAAGGGTGCATGACCATAAAAGATATTACTCAAATAAATAGAACAACTAGTATTCTCTACTTTAAATGAATAACCATCTCGCACTAAACAAGATCCAGATATAATGTTCATGCTCAACGCTGGCACCAAATAACAATTATTCAGGTCTAAAACTAATCCTGAAGGTAGATGTAGAGGTAGCGTGCCGACGGCGATCACATCGATCTTGGAACTATTCCTGGCGCGCATCGTCACCTCGTCCTTAGCTAATCTTCGTTTAATCCATAGCTCCTGTTTCGAGTTACAAATATGAGCAACCGAATCGGTATCAAATATCCATGCACTACTGTGAGCATTAGTATGGTACACATCAATAACATGTATATCAAATATACCTTTGTTCACTTTGCCATCCTTCTTATCCGCCAAATACTTGGGGCAGTTCTGCTTCCAGTGACCAATCCCTTTGTAGTAGAAGCACTCACTTTTAGGTTTGGGTCCAACTTTGGGCTTCTACCTGGGAGCGGCAACTTGCTTGTCATTCTTCTTTAAGTTCCCCTTCTTTCCCTTGCCTTTTTTCTTGAAACTAGTGGTATTGTTAACCATCAACACTTGATGCTCCTTCTTGATTTCTACCTCCGCAGCTTTGAGCATTGCATAGAGCTCGAGAATTTTCTTGTCCATCCCTTGCATATTATAGTTCATCACGAAGCATTTGTAGCTTGGTGGCAGTGATTGAAGAACTCTGTCAATAACACTATCATCTGGAAGGTTAACTCCCAGCTGGGTCAAGTGGTTATGATACCCAGACATTTTGAGTATGTGTTCACTGACAGAACTATTATCCTCCATCTTGCAGCTATAGAACTTGTTGGAGACTTTATATCTCTCAACTTGTTCATTTGCTTGAAATATTAACTTCAACTCCTGGAACGTCTCATATGGTCCATGACGTTCAAACGTCTTTGAAGTCCCAATTCTAAGCCGTAAAGCATGGCACACTGAACTATCGAGTAGTCATCAGATCGAGCTTTCCAGATGTTCAAAACATCAACATCTGCTCCTACAGCAGGCCTTTCACCTAGCGGTGCATCAAGGACATAATTCTTCTGTGTAGCAATGAGGATAATCCTCAAGTTACGGACCAAGTCCGTGTAGTTGCTACCATCATCTTTCAACTTAGCTTTCTCTAGGAACGCATTAAAATTCAAGGGAATGGTAGCACGGGCCATTGATCTACAACATAGATATGCAAATACTATCAGGACTAAGTTCATGATAAATTAAGTTCAATTAATCAAATTACTTAAGAACTCCCACTTAGATAGACATCCCTCAAGTCATCTAAATGATACGTGGTCCAAAGCAACTAAACCATGTCCAATCATCACGTGAGATGGAGTAGTCATCAATGGTGAACATCTCTATGTTGATCATATCTACTATATGATTCATGTTCGACCTTTCGGTCTCCAGTGTTCCGAGGCCATGTCTGTACATGCTAGGCTCGTCAAGTTTAACCCGATTATTATGCATGTGCAAAACTATCTTGCACCCGTTGTATGTGAACGTAGAGTCTATCACACCCGAGCATCACATGGTGTATCAACACGACGAACTATCACAACAGTGCATACTCAGGGAGAACACTTATACCTTGAAATTTTAGTTAAGTGTTCATCTTATAATAATACCACCGTACTAAACAAAATAAGATGCATAAAAGATAAACATCACATGCAATCGAAATATGTGACATGATATGGCCATCATCATCTTGTGCTTTTGATCTCCATCTCCAAAGCATCGTCATGATCTGCATCGCCACTGGCCCGACACCTTGATCTCCATCATTGTGTCGTGGTCGTCTCGCCGACTGTTGCTTATACAACTATCGCTAACGCATAGTGATAAAGTAAAGCAATTACATGGTGTTTGCATTTCATACAATAAAGAGACAACCATAAGGCTCCTGCCGGTTGCCGGTAACTTTTACGAAACATGATCATCTCATACAATAACGTATATCACATCATGTCTTGACCATATCACATCACAACATGCCTTGCAAGAACAGGTTAGATGTCTTCTACTTTGTTGTTGCAAGTTTTACGTGGCTGCTGTGGGCTTCTAGCAAGAACCGTTCTTACCAATGCATCAAAACTAGAATGGTGTTTCGTCAAGTTTGCTGTTTTAACCTTCTTCAAGGACTGGCTGCAGTCAAATTTGATTCAACTAAAGTAGGAGAAACGGACACCCGCCAGCCACCTTTATGCAAAACTAGTCGCATGTCTGTCGGTGGAACCGCTCTCATGTGCGTGGACATGTAAGGTTGGTCCGAACCGCTTCATCCCACAATACCGCCAAATCAGAATAAGACGTTGGTGGTAAGCCGTATGACTATCACCTCCCACAACTCTTTGTGTTCTACTCATGCATATCATCTACGCATAGACCTAGCTCTGATACCATTGTTGGGAATCATTGCATGGAAAACAAAAAAATCTATGCACACGCAATAATCTGTCCACGGAGATGCATAGCAACGAGGGGGAGAGTGTTTCTATGTACCCTCATAGACCGTAAGCAAAAGTGTTTGACAGCGCAGTTGATGTAGTCGAACTTCTTCTCGCTCTGACCGATCAAGTACCGAACGTACGACACCTCCGAGTTCTGCACATGTTCAACTCGGTGACGTCCCTCGCCTTCTTGATCCAGGAAGTTGTCGAGGTAGTAGATGAGTTCCTTCAGCACGACAGCGTGGTGACGGTGGTGGTGAAGTGATCCACACAGGGCTTCGCCTAAGCACTATGAAGATATGACCGTGGGAGTAAACGGTGGAGGGGGCGCCGCACACGGCTAGGCAATTGTCTTGGGTGTGCTAGGGGCGCCCCCCCCCCCCCCACACACACACACATATATAGGTGGAGGAAGGGAGGAGCAGCTAAGGGGTGCGCCTCAAGTAGGCCAAATCCTACTTGGGTTCTTCCCCAATTCGGCCTCCCCCCTTCCATAATTGCCGGAAGGAAAAAGGGAAGAGGGAAGAAGAGAAGGAAGGGGGGTCAAACCCTCTCTTCTCCTTCTCCAATTCGGCCTCCTACCATAAGCGGGCGCGCCACCCCTTGTGGGCATGTGTGCTCCCCTCTCATGGCCCATGTGGCCCATATGTTCCCCCCGGGGATTCCGGTAACCCCTCCGGTACTTTGAAAAATACCCGATACACTCCGGAACACTTCTGGTGTCCGAATACTATCGTACTATATGTCAACCTTTACCTCTCGACCATTTCGAGACTCCTCGTCATGTCCGTGATCTCATCCGGGACTCCGAACAACATTCGGTCACGAAATCACATAACTCATATAATACAATACCGTCATCGAACGTTAAGCGTGAGGACCCTACGGGTTCGAGAACTATGTAGACATGACCGAGGCACTCTCTGGTCAATAACCAATAGCGGAACCTGGATGCTCATATTGTCACCTACATATTCTATGGAGATCTTTATCGGTCGAACCATTATGACAACATAAGTTACTCCCTTTGTCTGTCGGTATGTTACTTGCCCGAGATTCGATCGTCGGTATCTTCATACCTAGTTCAATCTCGTTACCGGCAAGTCCCTTTATTCGTTCCATAATACATCATCCTGCAACTAACTCATTATCCACTTTGCTTGCAAGGCTTCTTATGATGTGCATTACCGAGAGGGCCCAAAGATACCTCTCTGATACTCGGAGTGACAAATCCTAAGCTCGATCTATGCCAACTCAACAAACACCTTTGGAGATATCTATAGAGCATCTTTATAATCACCCAGTTATGTTGTGACATTTGATAGCACACAAGGTATTCCTCCGGTATCCGGGAATTGCATAATCTAATAGTCGAAGGAATATGTATTTGACATGAAGAAAGCAATAGCAATAAAATTGAACGATCAATATGCTAAGCTAACGGATGGGTCTTTTCCATCACATCATTCTCCTAATGATGTGATCCCGTTATCAAATGACAACTCATGTCCATGGTTAGGAAACCTTAACCATCTTTGATCAATGAGCTAGTCAAGTAGAGGCTCACTAGGGACACGGTGTTTGTTTATGCATTCACACATGTATTAAGGTTTTAGGTCAATACAATTCTAGCATGAATAATAAACATTTATCATGAATAAGGAAATATACAATAACAACTTTATTGTTGCCTCCAGGGCATATTTCCTTTACTTTTCCCTATTTCCAACATACATATTTCTCTTTTTATTTTGAAGGGTCTCATCGCTATTATTTACTATCAACTTCATGGGAAATTGCAGTGCAAGAAATTTTTTTCAACTGAAAGGGATACTTCCATGGGGAAAATGTTTCCTTAATGATAAAATTTTCTGTTTTTATCATGGTGCCCTAGTGATACTTTCTTGCATTACTTTTAGTTGTAAAGAAGGTCCAAAACTGGGGAATCAGTTTGTAACGAAGCTCTAAGCTTTATATACTATTTTCCATACATTTTTATGTTTTTATGCTGCCCTAGTGATACTTTCTTGCTCACTTGGAGTTGTAAAGAAGGTTCAACCAGCATAATTAATTTCTAAAAGAAGCTCTAACCTTTATTTATTGTTTTAGAAATGTTTTAGAACCAGCAGAATTACTGTTTTAGAACTATTTTAGAATCGACTTGCAGTTATAAAGAAGAGAACTGTCTAAGCCGGAACAATAGAAACATTCTTTAATTCACACAAAGAAACAACAGAAATAGCTGAAATGGTGAAAGAGTTTGAAACAGTGAAACACTCGCGCAACAGTGAAATGCGCACGGCGCGGTCCAGTAAGCCCGTGAACGAAGTGCTCTGTGCGAAACCGCACCTAGTTGACACATAACGCCTCACATAGGATCTCCCTAATCATACGGCTGGTAATCAATCGATTAGGCGGCTGATCCCTCGAGCTCACCAGTCGGCTAACGGGTAGTGTCCGCCTTACAGATTTAGCACTTCCTAATTTTAGTGTTTCTTGCGAACCAACTTCAAATTGGATGGTTAGGAGAATAGTGATATCCCATCCCATTAGAGTTCAAGTCCTAAACTTAACATCAGTGCTTGCATTTTCCTAGATTTATTCCAGGTTTTTCGGCGATGTGTGTTCAGTGGGAGAAGACGTTCCCATCGACAATGAAGGCGTATGTGGCGACTTCTTCAAATCTCAAGATGATATGCTGACTTACTCTCTCGAAGATGCTCATAGGGGTAGGATGTTCGTGTGTGCGTACATAGGGGTGAGTGTATGCTTGTGTATGTGAGAGACTTCAACTGTACTGTGTTCAATTAATTTTTTGGGGTGTTCCTTTCTTTTCTAACACTCTTCACCTCTCATGAGTAACCTTCTCATGAGGGGCCTATTATTTCATTCAATCTAGGCCCTTGGATCCCAAATAATAGACTATACATAATAGTTTTTTTAGAAAAGGAGGAATGCCCCCGGCCTTTGCATCTGGACGATGCATATAACCATTTTATAAATTATTAACACAAGACCTTACAAAGTCATACAACAGTAATACCAAAGCCACCATCTAAGCAACATTTGTCGCTACTCCTATCTAGTTGAAGAAGGGGCGCTGATAGTCTAGGCCTAATACCAAACAGACCTCGCAGCCAAACCTAATATCTAAGACCTGAGGTCCCAATCAGGACGCATGCCAGGTATGGGCACCCACTAGTCCGGTGTGCTCCACAACTAGGATGCCTGCCGGGTATGAGGCTGCCGCAGCCACCTGCCACCAATCCATCTTCAGAGTTGTACTTCTGCATCTACCTTGCCCGGTCTAGCTACTGCCAACACCACCACGACTCCAGACAGCGTCGATCTCCTGCCCGTGTCCATCACCACACATCTGTCGCCAAGCCTCCGCTCCTCCATGCCGCCAAGAGCCGCCGCCATGAATATGTAGAAAGAAACACCGCTCCACCGAAGAAGCCATCCGCTGGTCCCTCGAGCCTGAGTGCATCTCCAAGAATGCCGCCCCCAAGAGGGTAACGACACATGAATGTCGCCGTCATCCGATCAACTGATCTAGGGTTTCCTTGGGAGGTATTGGGTGGGTTTGGGATTTGTACCTCGATGATGCCTTCATGAAGGAAATGATGATAAGGGCATCATCATCACCGACTCCTGCCAACGAACGAAGACCAAGTTTTCACTCGGATCCATCCCAAGAAATCCACCTAACAACCTGTGCACTATCTCGACCGCCTTCAAAGCCCCAGATCTAGCCGCCTAGATCAGGTGACCACCCGCAACAGCAGTGCCACCGTAGGAGCCCTGGCACACGGGCCACTGCCTGAATGCTCCACCACTAGAGCCTGGGAGGAGGATACCCACCCCACCTCGCCAAACCGCGAGAGCCGCCGAGATGGATCCCGCACGCTCATCACCGTCTCTGATCGAAACCAATCCGTGACAAAACCACCAGATCGCCGACGCAGATCCGCCTTGGATATGGACTGCACCACGCCATGCCGTCGCCGTCCAGGGCCGCCGCCCTAGGATCCTGATCTGGCCAGCCCGGACCTCCACAGCGCCCTCTTCATGTCGCCGCCGTCGGCTCACCACCAGGCAACCGCGCCGATGCCCAAGGCCTCGGCCTGGAGCACGCCGTCACGCCACCATGGATTAGATCGCCGTCGCCCCGCACGCGCGTGGAGGTCCCGCCCCACCCCCTCCGATGCGATCCCGGGACGAGAGCCTATACATAATAGTTTGGACCATCTTAAAATCTCTGAGCCAAGTGTTTCTCGTTCCATGAAAACGGCCCTATAAGAAACTTTAGTTTGTTATTCCTAGGCCAGTTTCCTGCGTTCCAAATGGTGCCACAGAAATTATTCCAACGGGATTCCGTTCCTGTAAAAAGTCCTCCAAAAATCAAGTGTTCCTCACCCATAGAAAAATAAATAAAATCTGGTGTTCCTAACGGGCCCCAAATGTCTAGGCGAGACTCTGGAGGGACACTAAAGACCCAATTTGACACAATTGATTACATATGGATGTCACATGAGCGAAATGCCAAAATTGAATTGTCCTTATCAGCATTAAGGACACTACACAAGAGTAGAACCAGCACAGCTAAAGCCAACTCCAACGCACGATTCAAATGGTTCGGCCGAGTCTGTTTAGAGGGTAAACGGATAAAACGTGTGGCCCAACGCGTGGGAGTAAACGGACAAATGCTCGTTTTCGGTCCGCTTTTGACTTACTCCAGCCCAAATTTGGGCCGCATTTGCGTCAAAGTAAACATCGCGTGGACAGGCGGGACACACGCCCTTGTCCTCCGCTGCTCCCCCCCCTCCCGGCTGGGGACACAATCGCTCATTTTCTCTCCCCTATGAGGCATGCCCCCTCCCCCCCTGCCATAGCCGCTGTCGCTACCCAGTTTCAAACCGCCTCCTCACTGCCTTGCCTGACAGCCCAAACCACGACCATCGCTCCGCATAGCCGGCACAATTCCGTGTTTCAGGGTAGTTTGTGCCGGCATATTCGGAGGGGTTCCCGCCGCATCCGGTTCCAGGGGAGCTATGGCCACCGTCCATGCCCATCGACCCCAACACCTTCCGACATGTGCTGCAATGGCCGTCGGACGCCCCGCCATCGACGCCACCCTTGCCTGATGCATGCTTGGGCAGTACTAGGTGATCTTCCCAGCCGTGTCTTCACCACGACTGCAAGGTGTTCGACACTTTGCTCACAAGGTACCATGGAAAGTGGGGATGGGTTTTTCCCCACAACCTCATTTGTTCATCAGACGATTCATCCTCAGATGACAAAGACCTTATGGTGGCTGCATTGGTCGTGAACGAGCACATTTCTAGGTAGCGGCCTCGTTTCAGGGGGTCAATCTCGTGCCATGCTCTGGCCTTGAACCGCAATAGGGGGAGGAGCCAGGCAATGTTGTATGCCGACTACTTTGAGAATGTCGCGCTCTTCAAACCACATCAATCCCGTCGCTTCTCCGTGATGTTCTTTGTTCATAATGATCATCTCTACTCCTTCTCTCTCTTGGTGGTGATTCTTCTCTTCTAATTCTCCTCTTGTGTGAATCTTCTCTTCTTTTGTAGGGGGTCGTACAATCACTGGAGTAGTGTCCGGGTCTTCCACAATTATAGCAATTTCGTTCACGACTCAAAGATCATTTGTCATTGTAGGACCTTGACTTGGAACTACTTTCTTTGCTTCTACTCTTGTAGAACTTGTTGAAGTTCTTCACCATTAGGCTCAATTCTTCATTGAAGGCTTATTTCTCACTTGATGGTGTAGGAGCATCACATGAGGCTTTGTAAGCACCACTTGACTTGTTGTGAAGCTCTTCCTTATCCTTGGGTGACATCTCTTGAGCAACAATTCTTCCAATGACTTCTGTTGGCTTGAGATCTTTGTAGTTGGACATCATTTGGATCAACGTGCACACCGTATCATATTTTCCATCCAAGGCTCTTAGGATCTTCTTGATGATGAATCTATTGGTCATCTCTTAACTTCCTAAGCCGGCAATCTCATTTGTGATGAGAGCAATCCTAGAGTACATTTCGGCGACACCTTCACCATCCTTCATTTTTAACTTGTCAAGTTGACTTTGAAGCATCCAATTTGGGTTCCTTGACGGAGTCGGTACCCTCGTGCATGTCAATCAAAGTATCCCAAATTTCCTTTGCATTCTCAAGACGGATGATTTTGTTGAATTCTTCAGGGCACAATCCGTTGAAGAGGATATCACAAGCTTGAGTGTTGTATTGCAGCATCTTCAACTCTTCTGGGCTAGCTTCATGGTTCAGTTCTCTCCCATCAAAGAATTCACCTTGCAAGCCAATACACACAATAGCCCAAACGGCGGGGTTATGTCCAAGAATATGCATTTTCATCTTTATGCTTCCAACTAGCAAAATTAGTACCATCAAAGTAAGGACCTCTACGGTGGTAATTTCCCTCGCTAGACGCCATACTCTCCTAGGTTGTGAAACCAAGGCTATGATCACCAAAGCTATGGAAATCAAGTCAAATGGAGACCAAAGCTCTAATACCACTTGTAGGATCTAAAGTATGTCTACAGGGGGTGATTAGACTACTTGACCAAATAAAAATCTAGCCTTTTCCCAACTTTAAGTCTTGGCAGATTTTAACAACTTAGCACAAGCCAAGCAATCAACCTACACATGCAAGTCTAAGAGTATAGCAGCGGAATGTAAAAAAATTTCATATGAAGGTAAAGGGAGGAGTTTGTTGGGAGGAAACGCAATGTAGACACAGAGATTTTTGGCGTGGTTCCGATAGGTGGTGCTATCGTACATCCACGTTGATGGAGACTTCAACCCACGAAGGGTAATGGTTGCGCGAGTCCACGGAGGGCTCCACCCACGAAGGGTCCATGAAGAAGCACCCTTGTCTATTCAACCATGGCCATCGCCCCTGAAAGACTTGCCTCACTAGGGTAGATCTTCACGAAGTAGGCGATCTCCTTGCCCGTACAAACTGCTTGGTTCAACTCCACAATCTTGTCGGAGCCTCCCAAGTGACACCTAACCAATCTAGGAGACACCACTCTCCAAAAGGTAATAGATGGTGTGTTGATGATGAACTCCTTGCTCTTGTGCTTCAAATGATAGTATCCCCAACACTCAACTCTCTCTCACATATTTGGATTTGGTGGAAAGATGATTTGAGTGGAAAGCAACTTGGGGAAGGCTAGAGATCAAGATTCAAATGGTTGGAATGGAATATCTTGTTCTCAACACATGAGTAGGTGGTTCTCTCTCAGAAAATGTACGCTGGAAGTGTAGGCACGTTCTGATGGCTATCCTTCCTAATGAAAGAAGGGTGGAGGGGTATATATAGCCTCCACACAAAATCTAACCGTTACACACAATTTACCAAACTTGGTGGGACCAAATCAGGAAACTCGGTCAGACCGATTCAGTTCAAAATGTGAACATTAGGCTTTTTGGTGGGACCAACATGTCAACTCGGTGGGACCGATTTCATTAGTGTTAGGGCATAACGTAATCTTGGTGAGACCGATTACACAAACTCGATGGGACCGATGGTAATAAGCTAACCAGAGAGTTGGTCAGGCAAACTCGGTGGGACCGAATCGCTCATTTCGGTGAGACCGAAATGTTACAAAAGGGAAATAGAGAGTTTGCATTGCGAACTCGGTGGGACCGATCGCTCATCTCGATTGGATCAGAAGTTACGAAGGGAAACAGAGAGTTTGCAATCCCATCTTGGTGAGACCGAGATCCCTATCGGTGAGACCGAAATGACTAGGGTTTCTGGCAGTGGCTATGTCAAGTGAACTCGGTGGCGCCGGATAGAACATTTCGGTGGGGCCGAGTTTGACTTTTGGTTTGGGACATATGTGGATATGAGAAAGTGGTTGATGATTTCTGGAGCATAACACTAAGCATTTTGAGCAAGTAAGTCATTAAGAAACACCTCATCCCCTTTTAATAGTATTGGCGTTTCCTATGGACTCGATGTGATCTTGGATCACTAAAAAGAAAATGTAGAGTCTTGAGCTTGAGCTAATGTGTGTCATAGCATTTTGAGGGGTCCACATCCCTAATCCATGCCATGCCAATCATTGAACTTTCTGAAATGATCATCTTGAAATAGTATTAGTTCAATGAGCTATATGTTGTTAGTAATTGCCAAAACCACCCAGGGATAGTTGCACTTTCACGGAGGAATATGTATTTGACATGAAGAAAGCAATAGCAATAAAACTGAACTATCAATATGCTAAGCTAAGAGATGGGTCTTGTCCATCACATCATTCTCCTAATGATGTGATCCCGTTATCAAATGACAACTCATGTCCATGGTTAGGAAACCTTAACCATCTTTGATCAACGAGCTAGGTAAGTAGAGGTTCACTAGGGACACGGTGTTTGTTTATGTATTCACACATGATTAAGGTTTCCGATCAATAAAATTCTTGCATGACTAACAAACCTTTATCATGAATAAGAAAATATAAAATAACGGCTTTATTATTGCTTCTAGGGAAAATTTACTTCAGTCTCCCACTTGCACTAGAGTCAATAATCTAGATTACATAGTAATGAATCTAACACCCATGGAGTCTTGGTGTTGATCATGTTTTGCTCGTGGAAGAGGCTTAGTCAACGGGTCTGCTACATTCAGATCTATATGTATTTTGCAAATTTCTATGTCTCCCTCCTTGACTTGATCACGGATGGAGTTGAAGCGTATCTTGATGTGTTTGGTTCTTTTGTGAAATCTAGATTCCTTCAATAAGGTTATTGCTCCAGTATTGTCAGAAAATATTTTCATTGGACCCGATGCACTAGGTATTACACCTAGATCGGATATGAACTCCTTCATCCGGACTCCTTCATTTTTTACTTCTGAAGCATCTATGTACTCCGCTTCACACGTAGATCCCGCTACAACGCTCTGCTTGGAACTACACCAACTGACAGCTCCACCATTTAATACAAATATGTATCTAGTTTGTGGCTTAGAGTCATCCGGATCAGTGTCAAAGCTAGCATCAATGTAACCATTTACGATGAGCTCTTTGTCACCTCCATAAATGAGAAACATATCATTTGTCCTTTTCAGGTACTTCGGGATGTTCTTGACCAATGTCCTGTGATCCACTCCTAGATTACTATGGTACCTCCCTGCCAGACTTATAGAAAGACACACATCAGGTCTGGTACACAGCATAGCATACATGATAGAACCTATGGCTGAGGCATAGGGAATGACTTTCATTTTCTCTCTATCTTCTACAGTGGTCGGGCTTTGAGTCTGACTCAACTTCACACCTTGTAATATGATACGTCTCTAATGTATCTATAATTTTTTATTGTTCCATGCTATATTATATTCTATTTTGGACATTATTGGGCTTTATTATACACTTCTATATTATTTTTGGGACTAACCTATTAACCGAAGGCCCAGCCCAGAATTGTTGTTTTTTGCCTATTTTAGGGTTTCGCAGAAAAAAAATATCAAACGGAATGAAACCTTCGGGAACATGATTTTCGGAACGAACATGATCCAGAGGACTTGGACCCTACGTCAAGCAATCAACAAGGAAGGCACGAGGTAGGGGGGCGCGCCTACCCCCCCCCCCCCCCCCCCGGTGCGCCTTCCACCCTCGTGGGCCCTCTGTAGCTCCACCGACGTACTCCTTCCTCCTATATATACCTACATACCCCCAAACTACCAGATACGGAGCCAAAACCCTAATTCCACCGTCGTAACTTTCTGTATCCACGAGATCCCATCTTGGGGCCTTTTTCGGAGCTCCGCCGGAGGGGGCATCGATCGCGGAGGGCTTCTACATGAACACCGTAGCCTCTCCGATGAAGTGTGAGTATTTTACTTCAAACCTATGGGTCCATAGTTATTAGCTAGATGGCTTCTTCTCTCTTTTTGGATCTCAATACAAAGTTCTCCCCCTCTCTTGTGGAGATCTATTCGATGTAATCTTCTTTTGCGGTGTGTTTGTTGAGATCGATGAATTGTGGGTTTATGATCAAGTTTATCTATGAACAATATTTGAATCTTCTCTGAATTCTTTTATGTATGATTGGTTATCTTTGCAAGTCTCTTCGAATTATCAGTTTGGTTTGGCCTACTAGATTGATCTTTCTTGCAATGGGAGAAGTGATTTGCTTTGTGTTCAATCTTGCGGTGTCCTTTCCCAGTGACAGTAGGGGAAGAAAGGCACGTATTGTATTGTTGCCATCGAGGATAACAAGATGGGGTTTATATCATATTGCATGAGTGTATCCCTCTACATCATGTCATCTTGCTTAAAGCGTTACTCTGTTCTCTTGAACTTAATACTCTAGATGCATGCTGGATAGCGGTTGATGTGTGGAGTAATAGTAGTAGATGCAGGCAGGAGTCGGTCTACTTGTCTCGGATGTGATGCCTATATACATGATCATACCTAGATATTCTCATAACTATGCTCAATTCTGTCAATTGCTCAACAGTAAATTGTTCACCCACCGTAAATACTTATGCTCTTGAGATAAGCCACTAGTGAAACCTATGGCCCCTGGGTCTATCTTCCATCATATTAATCTTCCAATACTTAGTTATTTCCTTTGCCATTTATTTTACTTGCATCTTTTATCATAAAAATACCAAAAATATTATCCTATCATATCTATCAGATCTCACTCTCGTCAGTGACCGTGTAGGGATTGACAACCCCTTATCGCGTTGGTTGCGAGGATTTATTTGTTTGTGTAGGTGCGAGGGACTCGTGCGCGGCCTCCTACTGGATTGATACCTTGGTTCTCAAAAACTGAGGGAAATACTTACGCTACTTTGCTGCATCACCCTTTCCTCTTCAAGGGAAAACCAACGCAGTGCTCAAGTGGTAGCATAATACAGGCAAGAACCCTTTCTTTGACTGATCCATTTTGAACTTCTTCAAAACTTTATCAAGGTATGTGATACGTCTCCAACATATCTATAATTTATGAAGTATTCATGCCATGTTTTCAACAATTTTATATGGTTTTGATATAATTTGCATGGAACTAACCCGTACTGGCGTTGTTTTCAGCAGAACTACCATCGTGTTGTTTTTTGTGCAGAAATGGAAGTTCTCCAAATGAGTTGAAACTTTTGACGATTTTTTCTAGAACAAAAGAGACCCCCTAAGCTTCGTGGGAGGGCTAGAAGAGCAACGAGGAGGGCACAACCCACCAGGGCGCGCCTGGTGGGCATGGCTTGCCCTGGTGGGTTGTGCTCACCTCGAGGCCCATCTTCGCGTGAAACCAACGCCAAAAAATCCTATAAATAGAGAAAACATGAGAAATAACCCTAGATCAGAAGTTCCGCCGCTGAAAGGCTCTGTAGCCACCGAAAACCAATCTAGACCCCTTTCCGGCACCCTGTCGAAGGGGGGAATCATCTCCGGTGGCCATCTTCATCATCCCGACGACCACCACGATGAGTAGGGAGTAGTCCACCCTCGGGATTGAGGGTTTGTACCGGTAGCTATGTGTTTAATCTCTCTCTCTCATGTTCTTGAGATGTCACGATCTTGATGTATCGCGGGTTTTGTTAATATAGTCGGATCATATGGTGTTTTCCCCTCTCTATCTTATTGTGATGAATTGAGTTTTTCCCTTTGAGATTTCGTTGTTATAGGATTGAATACTTTTATGGATTTGAGAGCACTTGATAATGTCTTGCATATGAATACTCCTAGTGACAATGGGGTGTCATATTAATTCACTTGATATGTGTTTTAGCACTCAACTCGCGGATTCCTGCGGCGACATTGGAGTAATCTATGCAAAAGGGTTGATGAACGTCCTCGTCTTTTGTTTCTCTGGTAGAAATATTGGGGCACTCTTTGAGGTTCTTTGTGTGGGATTGAGTATTATGAATCTGAAATTATTTGGTGTTATTTTAGTACGAACTCTTGGATAGATCGACCGGAAAGAATAGCATCGAGGTGGTTTCGTACCCTACAAACGATTCTTTTTATGTTCTCTGCTAGATAGAAACTTTGGAGTGATTCTTCATCGCACTTTGAGGGGTGGTTATATGATCCAATTATATTAGCACTGTTGAGAGATTGCACTAGAGAAAGTATGGACCCTAGGCCTCATTTTCAAGCATTGCAATACCGTTTTTGTGCCCATTTACCATTTTCTACCTTGATGTTTTTATTTATTCAGATTATAAAAAAATCTACCATCAATATTACACTTTTATCACCATCTCTTCGCCGAACTAGACAATTTGCCATTGTATTGGGTGTGTTGGAGACACATGAGATTTCTTGTATTTGGTTGCAGGGTTGTTTGACAGAGACCATCTTCATCCTACACCTCCCAAGGATTGATAAACCTTAGGTCATCCACTTGAGGGAAAATTGCTATTGTCCTGCAAAACTCCGCGCTTGGAGGCCCAACACGAATCTACAAGAATAAAGTTGCGTAGTAGACATCAATATGTGCTTTGTGAAAGTCCTATTAAGCGTCTTGATCTATCTCTGTAGATTTTGATGCCCAATATATAAGCAGCTTCACCGAGGTCTTTCATTAAAAACTTTTATTCAAATATCCTTTTATGCTATCCAGAAATTCTACATCATTTCCAATCAACAATATGTCATCCACATATAATATTAGAAATGATATACACTCACTTTCTTGTAAATACAGGTTTCTCTGAAAGTCTGTATAAAACCATATGCTTTGATCACCTCACCAAATCATATATTCCAACTTCGAGATGCTTGCATCAGTCCATAGATGGATCACTGGAGCTTGCACACTTTGTTAGCACCTTTAGGATCAACAAAACCTTCTGGTTGGATCATATACAACTCTTCCTTAAGAAATCCATTAAGGAATGCAGTTTTGACGTCCATTTGCCAGATTTCATAGTCATAAAATGTGGCAATTGCTAACATGATTCGGACATACTTAAGCATATCTACGGGTGAGAAAGTCTCATCGTAGTCAACTCCTTGAACTTATCGAAAACCTTTCGCGACAAGTCGAGCTTTGTAGACAGTAACATTACCATCAGCGTCAGTCTTCTTCTTGAAGATCCATTTATTCTCTATGGCTCGCCGACTATCGGGCAAGTCCACCAAAGTCCACACTTTGTTCTCATACATGGATCCTATCTCAGATTTCATGGCCTCAAGCCATTTATCAGAATCTGGGCTCATCGTAGCCTCTTCATAGTTTGTAGGTTCGTCACGGTCTAGTAACATAACTTCTAGAATAGGATTATCGTACCACTATGGTGCGGAACATGCTCTATTCGACCTACGAGGTCCAGTAGTAACTTGATCTGAAGTTTCATGATCATCATCATTAGCTTCCTCTCTAGTTGGTGTAGGCATCACGGGAACGGATTTCTCTAATGAGCTACTTAATTCGAGAGAAGGTACAATAACCTCATGAAGTTCTACTTTCCTCCCACTCACTTCTTTCGAGAGAAACTCCTTCTCTAGAAAGTTTCCATTCTTGGCAACAAAGATCTTGCCTTTGGATCTGTGGTACAAGGTGTACCCAATTGTTTCCTTAGGGTATCCTATGAAGACGCACTTTTCCGATTTGGGTTCGAGCTTATCAGGCTGAAGCTTTTGACATAAGTGTCGCAACCCCAAACTTTAAGAAACGACAACTTAGGTTTCTTGCCAAACCATAGTTCATACGATGTCATCTCAATGGATTTAGACAATGCCCTATTTAACGTGAATGCAGTTGTATCTAATGCATAACCCCAAAATGATAGTGGTAAATCGGTAAGAGACATCATAGATTGCGCCATATCTAATAAAGTACGATTACAACGTTCGGACACACCATTACGTTGTGGTGTTCCAGGTGGCGTGGGTTGTGAAGCTATTCCACATTGTTTTAAATGAAGTTCAAACTCGTAACTCAAATATTCACCTCCGCGATCAGATCATAGAAACTTTATTTTCTTGTTAGATGATTCTCCACTTCACTCTGAAATTCTTTGAACTTTTCAAATGTTTCAAACTTGTGTTTCATTAAGTAGATATACCCATATCTGCTCAAATCATCTATGAAGGTCAGAAAATAATGATACCCGTCGCGTGCCTTGATGGTAGTTGCAACTATGTCGGTAATTCCCTAGAGAGGGATGGATGATGTAGCACAGCGACGGTAGGTATTTCCCTCAGTTATGAAACCAAGGTATCACACCAGTAGGATAACCAAGCAACACAACATAAATAGCACCTGCATTCAAACAACAACACCTCGCAAACCGACGTATTAAAGGGGTTGTCAATCCCTTCCGGGGTACGGTGCCTTAAGATGGGAAAGCGGACGTGAGGTAAATTGTAGTAGATTGATAGATCGAATGCCAAATAAAATAAATAAAGATAAAACATAACAAGGTATTTTTGTATTTTTTGGTTTAATAGATCTAAATAAAAATGCAAAGGAAAAGTAGATCGCAAGGCAAATATATGAGAAAGAAGACCTGGGGGTCGTAGGTTTCACTAGTGGCTTCCCTCGAGAAAAATAGCAAATGGTGGGTAAACAAATTACTGTTGGGCAATTGATAGAACTTCAAATAATTATGAAGATATCCAAGCAATGATCATTACATAGGCATCACGTCCAAGATCAGTAGACCGACTCATGCCTACATCTACTACTATTACTCCACACATCGACCGCTATCCAGCATGCATTTAGTGTATTAAGTTCATGGAAAAATGGAGTAATGCAATAAGAACGATGACATGATGTAGACAAGATCCGTTTATCTATATGGCGGTAGATATAGATCTCATCCTTTTATCCTTAATAGGAACAATACATACGTGTCGATTCCCTTTCTGTCACTGGGATCAAGCACCGTAAGATCGAACCCACTACCGGGCACCTCTTCTCGTCGCAAGATAAATAGATCAAGTTGGCCAAACAAAACCCAAATATCGGAGAAGAAATACGAGGCTATAAGAGATCATGCATAAAAGAGATCAAAGAAACTCAAATACTTTCATGGATATAAAAAGATAGATCTAATCATAAACTCGAAGTTCATCAGATCCCAACAAACACACGCAAAAGAGTTACATCATATGGATCTCCAAGAGAACATTGTATTAAGAATCAAGAGAGAGAGAGAGATGAAGCGATCTAGCTACTAACTATGGACCCGAAGGTCTACAAAGAAATACCCACACATCATCGGAGAGGCACCAATGGAAGTGGTGAACCCCTCCGTGATGGTTTCTAGACTGGATCTGGTGGTTCTGGATTCTACGGAGGCTGGATGAATATTTCCTCAACTCCCCTAGGGTTCTGGTATTTTGGGGGTATTTATAGAGGAAAGAGGCGGTCCGGGGGGCACCGGAGGTGGGCACAACCCACCAGGGCGTGCCTGGGCCTCCTGGCGCGCCCTAGTGGGTTGTGCCCCCCTCGGGGCACCCCCCAGGTGCAACCAGGGCCCATTGCCTTCCTTCTGGCCCATAAAAATCTATGTAAAGTTTCGTGGCATTTGGACTCCGTTTGATATTGATTTTCTATGATGTAAAAAAACATGGAAAAACAGCAACTCGCACTTGGCACTATGTCAATAGGTTAGTACCATAAAATTATATAAAATGACTATAAAATGATTATAAAACATCCAAGGTTGATAATAAAACAGCATGGAACAGTCAAAAATTATAGATATGTTGGAGATGTATCATCATCCCCTAGCTTAACTCCTACTCGTCCTCGAGTAGGTAAGTGATAAAAACAGAATTTTTGATGTGGAGTGTTGTTCATCAAGTTATATCATATTCTTTTCTTTATAGCATGGACATTTGGACTTTTATGTGATTCAAAGCAATAGTCTAGTTTTGACATAATAATTTAGATACACAAGCATATCAACAAGCAACCATGTATGTCAAAATATCAATGCTAAAACAAGTTATCCCTAGCCCATCATGCTCAAACATTGATCCATTCATGAAACACACTCAAATGTTAACTACACCTAATACTTGAGCACGATCATATTGCCTCCTAGTTGGTGCTTTTATGAGATAAGATGGAGAATCAAATTAAAAATTGCATAAAGTAAAGATAGGCCCTTCGTAGAGGGAAGTAGGGATTTGTAGAGGTGCTAGAGCTCAAAGCGAAAAAAGTGAGATAAAAACATTTTGGGAGGTGTATCCATCCCACCAACGAAAATGACTTAGAGTTCCCAATACTTTCCATGCATAGATATATCATAGGCGGTTCCCAAACAGAAAATAAATTTTATTCCTTTTTCCACCATAACTTTCACTTTCCATGGCTAACTGTATCCACGGGTGCCCTCCATACCAACACTTTTCAAGAAATTTATTATTTGACAACATAAGTAAATTCATTTGTTTTTCCATTTCGGGACTGGGCATCCCTAATACCTTTGCGATAATCTCGTGCTATGACAAGTGAATAAACACTCATCTTGAGAATAACACATGTAGCATGGAAAATATTAGACACCCCTCACCGCTCCGTGAGCGAAACAAACACACAAAAGAGAAGTTTATTTTGAAAATTAGAGATGGCACATGCAAATTTGCTTAGAACGGCAAAAGAATACCGCATATAGGTAGATATAGTGGACTCATGTGGCAAAATTGGTTTAAAGGATTTTGGATGCACAAGTAGAGATCATACTTAGTGCAAAATGAAGGCTAGCAAAAAGATTAAGAAGCGACCAACCAATAAATGAATAATCTCATAAGCAAGCATTAAGCATAATTAACACTGAATAATGCACCACAAGTAGGATATAATTTTCATTGCATGATTATTGACTTTCGTGCATGCATAGGGAATCACAAACCTTAACACCAATATTCTTACTAAAGCATAATTACTCATCAACATAACTCACATATCACATCATCATATCTCAAAACTATTACTAAGAATCAAGTTTATTTTGTCCAATGATATTCATGACATTTTCTTTTACTTTATCCCTCTTGGATATCTATCACTTTGGGACTAATTTTCATGTGTTGCTTTTCATAAGCTCAAACAAATATGAGTGAAGATCATGAGCATAACAAATTTTCTTTCTCTCAAAATAATTTAAGTGAAGCAAGAGAGAATTTCTTCCAAATTTTACTAACACTCAAATAAATCTAAGTGAAGCAAGAGAGCATTTCTTCAAAAATAACAAAGCACACCGTGCTCAAAAAGATATAAGTGAAGCACTAGAGCAAGTCCTAGCTCATTAAAGATTTAAGTGAAGCATAGAGAGCAATTCTAACAAGTCATGACATAATTTTGGCTCTCTCAAATAGGTGTATCCAGCAAGGATTGATGACTTAAAACACAAAATAAAACAAGCAAAGACACATATCATACAAGACGCTCCAAGCAAACACATATCATGTGACGAATAAAAATATAGCTTCGAGTAAAATAGCGATAGTTGTTGGAAGAAAGCGGGGATGCCACTCGGGGGCATCCCCAAGCTTAGTTGGTTGCTCATTCTTGTATAATAGCTTGGGATGTCGGGGCATCCCCAAGCTTAGGCTCTTACATCCTTCCTTCATCCATCGTAAGATAACCCAAAACTTGAAAACTTCAATCACACAAAACTCAACAAAGCCTTCGTGAGATCCGTTAGTATAAGAATAATAAATCACTACTATAAGTGTTGTATCAAACCTATTCATATTTTTTTTGTATTATATCTACTATATTCCAACTTTTCTATGGCAAAAACTCATCAAAGAAAACCATATAGCCATCAAAATAAGCACACAACACAAAGAAAACAGAATCTGTCAAAACAAAAGTCTGTAGCAATCTGACTATTCCGAATACTTCTGTAACTCAAAAAACTCTGAAGAATTAGGAAGACCTGAGAAATTTTTATATTGATATACTGCTATTGGAATGGGTATTTTATCGCTCTCTGGTAAAAAATGAAAATTAATTTCGTGAGCATAAAAGTTTCTATTTTTCAGCAAGATCAAACAACTATTACCCAAGAAGATCCTAAAGCTTTACTTGGCACAAACACTAACTAAAACACAAAAAACACAATCATAACAGTAGCATAATTGTGTAAACAGACAAGAACAGAAAGCAAAAAAAACAAAAATAAATTTTATTCGTTGGGTTGCCTCCCAACAAGTGCTATAGTTTTACGCCCTTAGCTAGGCATAAGGCAAGGATATAAGTTTTGTCATCTTCGGTTTGAGATCCATAAGATGCCCTCATGATTGATTCATAAGTTGGCTTAATTATAGTTCTAGTAAAGTGTTACATACCCTTCCTCAAAGTAAATTGGAACTTAATGTTGCCTTCTTTCATATCAATCACGACACCGATAGTGCGTAAAAACGGTCTACCAAGAATAATAGGACAAGACGGATTGCAAAAGACTGATTGCAATCAATATGAAGAAAAATAAAATATATATGGGCACTTAATTCCTAGTTGCAAGAATAATAACATCATTAATTCTTCCCATATGCTTTTTAATTGTAGAATCCGCCAAGTGCAAATTCAAAGAACATGATTCAAGATCGGTAAGACCAAGCACATCACATAAAGATTTCAGAATTGTAGAAACACTAGCACCCAAGTCACACAAAGAAAAACATTCATAATTTTAAATCTTCACTTTGATAGTAGTTTCCCACTCATCATGCAATTTTCTAGGAATTGAATCTTCTAATTCCCTTTTTTCTTCAAGAGCTTTCATCATAGTATCAACAATATGTTTAGTAAAAGCTTTATTTTGTTCATAAGCATGGGGTGAATTTATCATGGATTGCAACAAAGAAATATAATCAATCAAAGACCAACTATCATAATTGAAGTCTTTGTAATCCAAAAGAGTGGGTACATCTCTAGTTACAGTTTTGACCTCTCCAAACCCACTTTCATCAGTTTTTTCAACAAGATTTTCACCCTCCGAAATATTGGGACGTCTTCTACCTAAAGTTGACTCTTCTTCAGTCCCTTTTTCATCATTCTTAACTTTACTAAACAAGGAATAAAATGAATAAACACTAATCATTTTAAGATCTTCATCATCTTTGCAAGAAAATCACTAGAAAAAGCTTTTTCTAAAAAATCTCTTTTAGCTCTAAGCATAGCAGTTCTTTTCTTACTTTCATCCATAGAAACATAAATATCTTTAATTGATTCATCTACTTTAGGAACACAAAATTTCATCTTGAGATTTTCCACATCATGAGCAATTCTATCAACACTTCTAGACAAATCATCAATCTTATTCAACTTTTCTTCTATGGAAGTGTTGAAAACTTTTTGTGTGTTGATAAATTCTTTAATATTATTCTCAAGATCCGAGGTGTTCCTATTATTATTGTAAGACTGATTTCCATAGGAATTACCATAATTGTTAGAGGAATTTACTAGGAAAAGGCCTAGGATTAAAATTACCTCTATAAGCATTGTTGTTGAAATTATTGCGAGAAATAAAATTCACATCAATGGCATCACTATTTTGCTCAATAAAAGTAGACAAAGTCATATCATTAAAATTAATAGGAGCGCCTTTACTAGCAACCAATTTCATAAGAGCATCAACTTTATCAATCAAAGAAGAAATTTCTTCAACCGAATTAACTTTTTTACTAGTAGGAGCTCTTTCCGTATGCCATTGTGAATAATTTGCCATGATATTATCAAGGAATTTGGTGGCTTCACCCAAAGTAATTTCCATAAAATTACCACCCACGATGAAATCTAAAAGATTATGAGAAACAAAATTCAATTCCGCATAAAAAAAATTGTACGGTCATCCAAAGATTTAACCCATGAGTTGGGCAATTCCTTAGCATCATTTTCATCCTTTCCCAAGATTGTGCAATATTCTCATGTTAAAGTTGCTTGAAATTCATGATCTGGGTTCTAAGGGGAATAATTTTTGCGGGAGTAAAATACTTAGTGATAAAAGCATCTTTGCACTTGTTCCAAGCATCGATACTATTACGAGGCAAAGAAGAGAACCAATTTTTTGCAGAATCACGCAAAGAGAACAGAAATAATTTCATCTTGATCACATCATTGTCCACATATTTTTCTTTTGCATATCGCATAATTCCATGAAGGTATTAAGATGGGATGTGGCATCTTCATTAGGAGTACCGGAAAATTGGTCTTTCATAACAAGATTCAGCAAAGCGTTATTAATATCACAAGTCTCCGCACTAGTGGCGGGAGGAGCAAGCGGAGTGCCAATAAAATCATTGTTATTGGTATTTGAGAAATCACATAACTTGGTGTTCTCTTGAGTCATGATGACCACACAACAAGATTGCACTCAAAAACAGATCCGGCAAGAAAACGGCGAACGGAAAAAGAGAGGCGAATAAAACGGCAATTTTTTGTGAAGTGGGGGAGAGGAAAACGAGAGGCAAATGGCGGATAATGTAAATTGAAAGGAGATGAGATTTGTGATTAGGAACCTGGTTAAGTTGAAGATCCTCCCCGGCAACGGCGCCAAAAATCCTCCTTGATGGTAGCTGCAACTACGTCGGTAATTCCCTGGAGAGAGAGGGATGATGTAGCACAGCGACGGTAGGTATTTCCCTCAGTTATGAAACCAAGGTATCACACCAGTAGGATAACCAAGCAACACAACATAAATAGCACCTGCATACAAACAACAACACCTCGCAACCCGACGTATTAAAGGGGTTGTCAATCCCTTCCAGGGTACGGTGCCTTAAGATAGGAAAGCGAACGTGAGGTAAATTGTATTAGATTGATAGATCGAATGCCAAATAAAATAAATAAAGATAAAATGTAGCAACGTATTTTTGTATTTTTTTGGTTTAATAGATCTGAATAAAAATGCAAAGGAAAACTAGATCGCAAGGCAAATATATGAGAAAGAAGAGCCGGGGGCCGTAGGTTTCACTAGTGGCTTCTCTCGAGAAAAATAGCAAATGGTGGGTAAACAAATTACTGATGGGCAATTGATAGAACTTAAAATAATTATGACGATATCCAGGCAATGATCATTACATAGGCATCACGTCCAAGATTAGTAGACGGACTCTTGCCTGCATCTACTACTATTACTGCACACATCGACCGCTATCCAGCATGCATCTAGTGTATTAAGTTCATGGAAAAATGAGTAATACAATAAGAATGATGGCATGATATAGACAAGATCCGTTTATCTATATGGCAGTAGATATAGATCTCATCTTTCTATCCTTAGTAGCAATGATACATACGTGTCGGTTCCCTTTCTGTCACTGGAATCAAGCACCGTAAGATCGAACCCACTACCGGGCACCTCTTGAAGGAAATATGCCCTAGAGGCAATAATAAAGTTGTTATTTATATTTCCTTATATCATGATAAATGTTTATTATTCATGCTAGAATTGTATTAACCGTAAACTTAGTACATGTGTGAATACATAAACAAACAGAGTGTCACTAGTTTGCCTCTACTTGACTAGCTCATTGAATCAATGATGGTTATGTTTCCTAACCATAGACATGAGTTGTCATTTGATTAACGGGATCACATCATTAGAGAATGATGTGATTGACTTGACCCATCTGTTAGCTTAACACGATGATCGTTTAGTTTGTTGCTATTGCTTTCTCCATAACTATACATGTTCCTATGACTATGAGATCATGCAACTCCCGAATACCAGAGGAACACTTTGTGTGCTACCAAACGTCACAATGTAACTGGGTGATTATAAAGGTGCTCTAAAGGTGTCTCCGATGGTGTTTGTTGAGTTGGCATGGATCAAGATTAGGATTTGTCACTCCGATTGTCGGAGAGGTATCTCTGGGCCCTCTCGGTAATGTACATCACAATAAGCCTTGCAAGCAATGTAGCTAATGAGTTAGTTATAGGATGTAGCATAACGGAACGAGTAAAGAGACTTGCCGGTAACGAGATTGAACTAGGTATTGAGATACCGACGATCGAATCTCGGACAAGTAACATACCGATGACAAAGGGAACAACGTATACCGTTATGCAGTTTGACCGATAAAGATCTTCCTAGAATATGTAGGAGCCAATATGAGCATCCAGGTTCTGCTATTGGTTCTTGACCGGAGACATGTCTCGGTCATGTCTACATAGTTCTCGAACCCATAGGGTCCGCATGCTTAACGTTCAGTGACGATTGGTATTATGAGTTTATGTGATTTGATGTACCGAAGGTTGTTCGGAGTCCTGGATGAGATCACAGACATGACAAGGAGTCTTGAAATGATCGAGTTGTAAAGATCGATATATTGGAAGGCTATATTCGGACATCGGAAAGGTTACGAGTTATGCGGCTATTTTCGGAGTATCGGGGGAGTTACGGGAATAGGGGAGTGCATATGAGCCTTAGTGGGCATTAAGGGAAAAAGAGGAGAAGCCACGAGGGCTGGCCGCCCCCCCCCCCCATGGGACTAGTCCGAATTGGACTAGGGGAGGGGATGCCCCCCTCTTTCCTTCTCCTCCCCATCTCCTTCCTTCCCCTCCCTAGTAGGACTAGGAAAGGAGGAATCCTACTCCTACTAGGAGGAGGATTCCTCCCTCCTTTTGGCGCGCCTAGAGAGGCCGACCGGCCTCCCCTCCCTCCTTTATATACGTGGGGAGGGGGCACCCTAGGACACACAAGTTGATCAGTTGATCTTTTAGCCGTGTGGTACTTAGGCGAAGCCCTACGTCGGTAGCATCATCATCCCCGTCATCACGCCATCGTGCTGACAAAACTCTCCCTCGAAGCTCTGCTGGATCAGAGTTCGTGGGATGTCACCGAGCTGAACGTGTGCTGAACTCGGAGGTGCCGTACGTTCGGTACTTGGATCGGTCGGATCATGAAGACGTATGACTACATCAACCGCATTCTCATAATGCTTCCTCTTATGGTCTACGAGGGTATGTGGACGATACTCTCCCCTCTCGTTGCTATGCATCACCATGATCTTGCATGTGCGTAGTAAATTTTTTGAAATTACTACATTCCCCAACAATGGTATCAAAGCCAGGTTTATGCGTAGATGTTATATGCACGAGTAGAACACAAAGGAGTTGTGGGCGTGGGTGTATACATATTGCTTGCCATCACTAGTTGATTCTTAATTCAACGGCATTGTTGGATGAAGCGGCCCAGACCGACATTACGCGTATGCTTACGGGAGAGTGGTTCTACCGGCGTGCTTCGCACACAGGTGGCTAGTAGGTGTCTGTTTGTCCAGCTTTAGTTGAATCAGATTCAATGAACAGGGTTCTTTCTGAACATCAAAAAGCAATCATTATACAGCATTGTGGTTTTTCATGCATAGGTAAGAACGGTTCTTGCTCAGCCCGTAGCAACCACGTAAAACTTGCAACAACAAAGTAGAAGACGTCTAACTTGTTTTTGCAGGGCATGTTGTGATGTGATATGGTCAAGACATGATGCTAAATTTTATTGTATGAGATGATCATGTTTTTTAACACAGTTATCGGCAACTGGCAGGAGCCATATGGTTGTCGCTTTATTGTATGAAATGCAATCGCCATGTAATTGCTTTACTTTATCACTAAGCCGTAGCGATAGTCGTGGAGGCAATAGTTGGCGTGACGACAACGATGCTTCGATGGAGATCAAGGTGTCAAGCCGGTGACAATGGTGATCATGATGGTTCTTTGGAGATGGTGATCACAGGCACAAGATGATGATGACCATATCATATCACTTATATTGATTGCATGTGATGTTTATCTTTTATGCATCTTATTTTGCATAGATCGATGGTAGCATTATAAGATGATCTCTCACTAATTTCAAGGTATAAGTGTTTTCCCTGAGTATGCACCGTTGCTACAGTTCGTCGTGCCGAGACACCACGTGATGATCGGGTGTGGTAAGCTCTACGTTCACATACAACGGGTGCAAGCCAGTTTTGAACACGCAGAATACTTGGGTTAAACTTGACGAGCCTAGCATATGCAGATATGGCCTAAGGAACACTGGAGACCGAAAGGTCGAGCGTGAATCATATAGTAGATATGATCAACATAGTGATTTTCACCATTGAAAACTACTCAATCTCACGTGATGTTCGGACACGGTTTAGTTGATTTGGATCATGTGATCATTTAGATGACTGGAGGGATGTCTATCTAAGTGGGAGTTCTTAAGTAACATGATTAATTGAACTTTAATTTATCATGAACTTAGTCCTTATAGTATTCGCATAACTATGTTGTAGATCAATAGCTCGTGATGTAGCTCCCCATTTATTTTGATATGTTCCTATAGAAAAACTAAGTTGAAAGATGTTAGTTGCAATGATGCGGATTAGATCTGTGATCTGAGGATTATGTGTCGTGGTTCTAAGTCTGACAGTGAGGTAGGGGGGTGTATGAGGAGGCTAGACCTTAGCTATTGGGAAGTTGTAAGCACGCAAGGTTTACGAGTTCAGGCCCTTCTCGGAGGAAGTAACAGCCCTACGTCTCAGTGCCCGGAGGCGGTCGACTGTATTATGCGTGTGTAAATTGACAGGGGTGCGAACCCTTGATACTGAGGAGGGGGATGGCTTATATAGAGTTCGCCAGCCCTCTCCTGCCCTCAGTAACACAGGGTTTAAGGTACATTTAAGGTGGGGCGTTACTGATAACGTCCCTAATAAAGTGTCATAATAATCATAAAGACTACTTAATAGCCGACCGTTTGCCTGCGGAGTGACTTGAGGTCTTCTGGCAGTCGAGTGGTTGGCTTCTTGGTCGAGTGACAGCTTCTTGGTCGAGTGTCTTTGATAAAAATGAACTGTAGGAATTATTCTTCTCATTACAAGGGGAACTCAGGTGTAAAAGGGGCGGAGCAGTTCCGCGTTCCAAGCTTGTGGCTCGTCGATCTGGCGATCGACGTTGTAGAGGTGGTATGCTCCATTGTGGAGGACTCTGGTGACTATGAAGGGGCCTTCCCAAGTAGGAGCAAGTTTGTGTGGCTTCTGTTGATCCACTCGGAAGACCAGATCTCCTTCTTGGAAGGCTCGACTTTTCACATTTCGGGCGTGAAAACGGCGCAAGCATCGAGGCTCTTTATGGGCTTAGCTTCGATCCATTTGGTAAATTTGTCGACTGCCACAAGTACATGAGTGAATCCACTCCTGCCCGTTCTTAGGGGGCCAACCATGTCCAATCCCCAGACGGCAAAGGGCCAGACGAGCGGAATGGTTTTCAGGGCTGATGCGGGCTTGTGCGACATGTTGGAGTAGAACTGGCACCCTTCGCACTTGTCGACTATCTCTTTTGCCATCTCATTTGCCCTTGGCCAGTAAAATCCAGCTCGGTATGCTTTAGCCACAATAGTCCGAGAGGACGCATGGTGACCGTAGGTCCCCGAGTGGATATCATTGAGGATTATTTGACCCTCTTCTGGCGTTATGCATTTCTGGCCGACTCCGGTCGCACTCTCTTTGTACAGCTGTCCCCTTATGACTGTGAAGGCCTTAGATCAGCGGACAATCTGTCAGGCCTCCTCCTCGTCCTCCGGAAGTTCTTTCCTTAGGATATATGCGATGTACGGTATCGTCCAGTCGGGGGTGATTGCCAAGACTTCCATGACTAGGTCGACCACTGCAGGCACTTCAACTTCAGTCGGATCTGTGGCACTTTTCGGCTGCGGGGCTTCTTCTGTGAAAGGATCTTCTTGGACTGACGATGAGTGAATGTGTTCCAAGAACACATTGCTTGGAATGGCTTCTCTCTTGGAGCCTATCTTTGCCAAGTCGTCAGCTGCCTGATTTTTCAGTCGGGGGATGTGGTGGAGCTCTAACCCCTCGAACTTCTTCTCTAGCTTTCGCACCGCATTGCAATATCCAGTCATTGCCGGACTCCTGACGTCCCACTCATTCATCACTTGATTAACCACCAGATCTGAGTCGCCATAGACCATGAGGCGACGGACGCCGAGTGAAATGGCCATGCGCAACCCATACAAAAGTGCTTCATAATTTGCTTCGTTATTGGAGGAATCGAAGTGAATTTGGAGAACGTATCTGAGCTTATCTCCTCGGGGGGAGACCAAAACTACCCCCGCGCCCGAACCATTCAGCATCTTGGATCCATCGAAGAACATAGTCCAGTGTTTCGAGTGAACTTGAGTCGGAAGTTGCTGTTCAATCCACTCGGCAATGAAATCCGCGATTGCTTGGGACTTGATGGCTTTCTTTGCTTCAAACTTGATATCTAAAGGAAGGAGTTCAATCGCCCACTTGGCCACTCGACCAGTTGCGTCTCTGTTATGCAGGATCTCTGATAATGGGGCGTCGCTGACGACTGTAATGGAGTGGTCAGAGAAATAATGTGCAACTTTCTTCGTGGTCATATAAATCCCATATACAAGCTTCTGGTAGTGGGGGTATCTTTGTTTTGAAGGTGTCAAAACTTCAGACACATAATATACAGGGCGTTGAACTTTGAGGGCCTTCCCTTCCTCTTCCCGCTCGACCATAAGTACTGTACTGACAACTTGTCCTGTGGCTGCAATGTAAAGCAACAGAGGCTCTTTGCTGATTGGGGCAGCTAGCACCGGCTGGGTGGAGAGCAGAGCTTTGAGCTCTGCAAACGCTGCATCAGCTTCTGGAGTCCACTCGAACTTGTCAGACTTCTTCATCAGTCGGTAAAGAGGCAACGCTTTTTCACCGAGTCGAGAAATGAATCGACTTAAGGCGGCCAAGCAGCCTGTAAGCTTTTGGACATCATGCACACGTACAGGACGCTTCATCCGGAGTATGGTGCCAATTTTTTCAGGATTGGCGTCGATTCCCCGTTCGGAAACGAGAAAACCGAGTAGCTTTCCACCTGGAACTCCGAAAGTGCACTTTGACGGATTGAGCTTGATATCGTACCTCCTGAGGTTGGCAAAGGTTTCAGCAAGATCACCCCGCAGGTCGGAACCTTTTCGGGACTTAACCACGATATCGTCCATGTACGCCTCCACATTCCGACTGATTTGAGTGAGTAAACACTTCTGGATCATTCTCATGAATGTGGCTCCGGCGTTCTTGAGGCCGAATGGCATGGTGACGTAACAGAAGCATCCGAATGGAGTGATGAAAGCTGTTTTGATTTCGTCGGGCCCATACAGACGGATCTGATGGTACCTGGAGTAGGCATCTAGAAAAGACAATCTCTCGCATCCCGCAGTTGAGTCGACAATCTGGTCGATGCGAGGGAGAGGAAAATGATCTTTCGGGCAGGCCCGATTGATATGCTTGAAATCAATGCACATACGGAGTGACTTGTCCTTCTTGGGGACCATGACGACATTGGTGAGCCACTCGGAGTGGTAAATCTCTCGGATGAACTCAGCTGCTAAGAGCCGAGCCACTTCCTCGCCAATGGCTTGTTTTTTCTGGATGGCAGACCGTCAAAGATGTTCCTTCACGGGTTTGAACATTGGATCGACTCGCAGACGGTGCTCAGCCAGCCCCCTGGGAACTCCAGGCATGTCAGAGGGTTTCCATGCGAAGATGTCCCAGTTCTCACGGAGGAGCTGGATGAGCGCTTCTTCCTATTTGGAGTCGAGCTTCGTCGAGATGTGAGTCGGAGCAGCGTCGGGATCGGTCGGGTGAATGTGGACTGTCTTTGTTTCGCCAGCCGACTGAAAAGCTGACTCAGAGGCAGGCTTCTTAGCTCGCAGCAATTCACTCGGGTCGGCAGCCTTTTGGTACTCTTTCAGCTCGACCACTGCCATCTGAGCGTCGGCGATCTTTGATCCCTTCTGAAAACATTCTTCTGCTTTCTTCCGGTTGCCCGTAACAGTGATCACACCTTTGGGGCCAGGCATCTTTAATTTAAGATACACGTAACATGGTCGAGCCATGAAGCGTGCGTAAGCTGGCCTGCCCAAGATGGCGTGATAATCACTCTGGAAGTCCACAACTTCAAATGTCAACTTTTCCTTGTGGTAATTCTTTGAATCACCAAAAACCACATCAAGAGCAATCTGGCCGAGTGACTCGGCTTTCTTCCCAGGAATGACTCCGTGGAAGCTCATGTTACTGGTGCTGAGTCTAGACATCGAAATGCCCATTCCTTTCAAAGTTTCAGCGTATAGTATGTTCAGGCCACTGCCGCCGTCCATCAGGACTTTGGTCAGTCGAGTGTCGTCAACAACTGGGTCGACCACCAAAGCTTGCCTCCCAGGGGTGGCAATGTGCGTCAGGTGATCGGAATGGTCGAATGTGATGGCAGTCTGAGACCACTTCAGGTAACTGGGCGTCGCCGGGGCAACCATGTTCACCTCACGGTTAATGACTTTCAGTCGACTTTTACTTTCGACATCAGCAAAAATCATCAAGGTGGAATTGACTTGGGGGTATCCATCGTCACTATCCTCCTTGTCCTCAACTCTGTCTGGTTCTTTTTCCTTATCCTTGGGCTGCTTGCCCTGGAACTGCTGAATTGGAAGCCGACACTGCGAGTGGTATGCTTTGGGAAAATAAAATTTCCTTCTTCATCTTTCTTGGTGTGGATGTGACATGGCAGGTCCAAAACATCATTCCCATCCTGATCTTTAACCTTCTTGGGTTTCCATGTGCCCTTGGGTTTTCCCTTGAAATTTCCCTGGGCCACAGCCAGGGCCTCCCCAGGGGCGGCTGGCTCGGCCTTCCGCTTCTGCTTCCGACTGGAGTTTCCTCCGGTTTCTTGGGCGACTGATTTGAGTTTGCCACTTCGGAGTCGGTCCTCGTCTTCTCCATTAGCGTACTTGGTGGCAATCTCCATCATCCGATTCAGGGACATCTCTCCAGTTCGGCCAAACTTCATATTCAACTCCCTGTACTGATCGTGCCGGTCTCCATGTCCCTCACGCCTCGGGGGCGATCTCGGGCTGTGAGCCGACTGGACGGTTTCCGTTGCAACGGATCGACTGTGGATCCTGTCCCGCGACTGAGAGACGGCGGAATTCTGATTTCCTGCCGCTCAGAGCAATGCTCTGATCTGCAACAATCCTCTGCCAGCCTCTGACTGAGAGGGTTGGATTGACTCTGCTATGCGGGCCGCGGAAGCCAGGTTCTGAACCGGAGTTCGGTATACCTGCGGCGGTGGGAAGAGCTGACATCGACCGGACTCGGGAGCCCGCTGACGCGCTCGCTCGTCGAGGGCTCGCTATAGATTCTCCAGTCAAGTGCGCTCGGCTAGATTAGCCAAGCACGTGTCCTCCAAGGCCCGGGCCTCGGGGGTCTCTCCAACAATAGGAGTGTAGAGCGCGTCCATGTTCCGGCGATGAAGCTCCTCCCGCTGTAATGACGTAAGAGGTTCGGGGAGGTATTCGTCGTGAGGATGCGACGGATCGCCTCTATCTGCACCACTATCAGCGCGATGGAATCCAGGAGGACTGCGTGTCCCCTCGACCGCCAGAACCTCCGCCAAAGGGTCGCTGCTATCGCACTCGGATGCGGTCTCCGCAGAGCCAGTCGACAGATCGAACAGGCCACAGAGGGATTCGTCGGGCTCGATTGTCGCGACTTGTGGGGCCGCCGACTGGCGGGCCGCGGCGTGCTTCATCCACCGCTGGAGTCTCGACCGACCCGAGCGCTTGCGCTGGCGGGAGACAGGACGGGGAGATGACACAAGAGTCGACCGATATGGGGTCGACGGCTGCCGCAGGAGGACGCCACGGACGCATGCGTGGAAGTGCGTCGCACCGCGGACGGGGAGCGCGTCAACGTCAAGCGGCGCCTCCTGGAGCCAGGCGGAGTCGTCGGCGATGAAAGTGAGTCCGCCGAGACGGATCTCGCGGCCTTCTGCCAAAGCTCCGCAGGAAAACATGATCAAGTGGATCGAAAAAATCGCAACTTCTCCAATTAGGAGCTAAGACTAAGGCCCCATGGTGGGCGCCAACTGTCGTGGTTCTAAGTCTGACAGTGAGGTAGGGGGTGTGTATGAGGAGGCTAGACCTTAGCTATTGGGAAGTTGTAAGCATGCAAGGTTTATGAGTTCAGGCCCTTCTCGGAGGAAGTAACAGCCCTACGTCTCGGTGCCCGGAGGCGGTCGACTGTATTATGCGTGTGTAAATTGACAGGGGTGCGAACCCTTGATACTGAGGAGGGGGATGGCTTATATAGAGTTCGCCAGCCCTCTCCTGCCCTCAGTAACGCAGGGTTTAAGGTACATTTAAGGTGGGGCGTTACTGATAACGTCCCTAATAAAGTGTCATAATAATCATAAAGACTACCTAATAGCCGACCGTTTGCCTGCGGAGTGACTTGAGGTCTTCTGGCAGTCGAGTGGTTGGCTTCTTGGTCGAGTGACAGCTTCTTGGTCGAGTGTCTTCAACCCGTCGAGTGGGATATCTTCAAGTTGATTTAAAGGTGACTTCTTCTAGGGATGTCCTATGGTAGGGCTCTTTAGGACGGGTCTGTGTCCCTACCGTAGGTACATGACTTCATCATTATCCTCATTGCTGCACAGAAGAATTATGTCCTTGATGCACCGCTAGGTGATAGACCGATTGCAGGAGCAGATGCAAACGTTATGAACGTTTGGCAAGCTCAATATGATTACTACTTGATAGTTTAGTGCACCATGCTTTATGGCTTAGAATCAGGGCTTCAAAGACGTTTTGAACGCCACAAAGCATATGAGATGTTCCAAGAGTTGAAATTAGTATTTCAGACTCATGCCCATGTCGAAAGGTATGAGACCTTTGACAAGCACTTTGCCTACAAGATGGAGGAGAATAGCTCAGCTAGTGAGCATGTGCTCAGAATGTCTGAGTACTACAATCACTTGAATCAAGTGGGAGTTAATCTTCCAGATAAGATAGTGATTGATAGAGTTCTCTAGTCACTATCACCAAGTTACTGGAACTTCATGATGAACTATAATATGCAAGGGATAACAGAAATGATTCCCAAGCTCTTCGTGATGCTGAAATCGACGAAGGTAGAAATCAAGAAAAGCATCAAGTGTTGATGGTTGACAAGACCACTAGTTTCAATAAAAGGGCAAAGGGAAGAAGGGGAACTTCAATAAGAACAGAAACCAAGTTGCTACTCAAGTGAAGAAGCCCAAGTCTAGACCTAAGCCTGAGATTAAGTGCTTCTACTGCAAAGGGACTAATCACTGGAAGCAGAAATACCCCAAGTATTTGGTGGATAAGAAGGATGGCAAAGTGAACAAAGGTATATTCGATATACATGTTATTGTTTTTCGATTATCAGAATTCTTCTCACCTATCCGGTGTAATTCAAGAGTCTTCTCAGTTTGATTATCTGGAGACCATCAAATTCAGGTGTATTCATTCGCAGCTTTCAGTTATCATTCTCCAATCTTACCGGTGCATCGTTCAAGTGATCTCTAATCAGTTCATGATCTCTTCGTTCTCATGTATCTAGATTGTCTCAAGTATGTTCGTTCATTTGCTTCTTCTTACCGGTGATTCATCCTTTTACTTCATTCGTTGTTCAATTCTTACGGTGGTTCGTGCAAGATTCCTCTTCTTTCGTTATCATATCAATTCATTCGTTGTTTCGATTCCACCGGTGTTTCGTTGAAGGCATTCTCAAGTTGGCGTGATTTCTATCTTAATCTTTTCTACGAGAATAAGTAATATGCCAAATCCACTGCTTGTCATCAATTTAAATTGGTGAAGGATACACATAACGTAATTCTTATTCTTGCTTCATCCAACTGTTTAATTCCTTATTCCGGAGGTTCACCAAATTCTCGGTTTCTATTGTTTCATCTTTTCTTTTCCGGAGTTCCAAGCTCTCTCAAATATATCATCGCGAAGGTCCATCTAATCATTGCAAGGTTTCACCTTGTGTTTTCAACTTCTCTTTCCTTTCGTTTGATCTTCCTTTTGTTTTCCGGAGTTCTTCATGGAGGCTCAACATGATGGTTCATCAAGGATTTAATTCCTTCTCGAAGTGTTCATTGAGATTCTTTTCAGAGGAGCTCAAGCATTCTTCATCTTGCAATCCGGAGTACAATTCTTTCTACCATATTATTGGAGGTGCTATTATGCCATTCTTGATATTTTGAGTTCATGTTTCATGATTCTCAGGTTGTTAAGAATGGGGTATTTTAAATCCATCAACCTATTCGTTGGAGTTATCTTGGGTTATATTTCACCTAAAGCTCTTCCCTAAGGATCGTGCTATTTATGGTGCTCATAAATGACTCAAGTTCTTTTATCCTCTCGGTGAAATAAGTTTCTCGTCTCCTTGTTCTTAGCATTTCCAATTCTTTTTCCCGTGAGTGGCAGGTTGTCACCGCATAATTTTGAGATGTATTCCATAAGACCATATCAAGCTTATTTTTTTGTTGTTGGTTGTCCAACAACTCCGTTCGACCCTTCTCCTAAAGATGCCTTGTCGAGCTCTTTTGTGGCAGATGTTGGCATTTTCTTCTCCATTCTCCTATTTCAATGATCTAACTTCTATTCTTTTCTTCCGGAGACATTGTGATGTTGCTCTCTTCAACCCATCTTTTCGTTTGGTCAGGATCATGTTCTTTTTTTGGTTTATCCATTTAACTAGAGTGTTCTGTCCCTTTTGCTCAAGCGCTTTCATTTTATCAAGTCTTCATCTCTTTTCAACCGAAGTGCTACCCGAATCGGTTCTTTCTTATTCCTCTTTCTTTACGGAGTGCTTTCAACTTTGTTCATCTCCGTTGTTGTCTTTCTTTCATTTGTTCAACCTCTCAAGGCTCTTTGGTTTCACTCGTTTGTCAAAGAAGCAACTTAGTTTTACATCTCCTCTTCCTCTTTCTTTTTTCCTTCCGGTGCCATTCTAGATCTCGGGACGAGATCCTCTCGTAGTGGTGGAGTGTTGTAACGCTCCAAGACCGTTGCGCCTGGTGTCTCCTAGTTATTTGCCATTGTTGCCATGTCATTCGCTTGTGTGTTGCATCATGTCATGTCATCATGTGCATTGCATCATCATGTTTTCAAAACTTGCATTCGTCCAGGTTTCCCAATTCCTTCCGTTGTCCGTTCTGAGCGCAGACACACTTGCACGCGCCCGCGGCATGTCCGAAATAGTATGTTATAAGTGGTAGGAAAATGTTCTCAGAATGGGATGGGAGTGGGCGTGTGGTCTTATTATAGTGTAGATAGACCGCCTGTCAAATTTCATCGCATTCGGAGTTCGTTTGATAGCCCAACCATTAAACTATAGCGGCATTATAGCCGGGCACACGTCGGACGTTTTCGGTCTCCGAAAACAGTCGCCGGGTCTCCCTCTCTTCTCTTCTCTCAGCGCGAGACCGTCTACACAGCCCACTACCTACCGCCAGGTCCAACCTAACCTCTCTCGTCAGCCCACAGCCCCCCCTCGCGCGCGTCCGAAAATTGTCCCGAACCCGACCCGGACTGTCGCCATCGTTGTGTCCGGATCATCCCCAAACATCTACAAAACATCACCGTTTTCTCATTTGTATTTCCTAACCCATTTATTCTTGACCGTCGTATTTCAATCAGATGATACAAACTCCCCTCTTTCCCTATATATATAGACTCCCTAGTCTAATTTAGGACCTAACCCTAAATTGTAGGCCTCTTGTCCCATCGCCGCCGCCGCCACTACACCAAATCCCCATCGAGATCTTGCCCGGTCCAATCCAACCAGCAGCCGCACCCTCCTTGGAATTCCCCCGATCAATTCCATCTAGCTAGCCACAGCAGTGCCTCCCCTCGATTGCTTGATCCCCAGCAAGCCGCAACAGAGTCCTGCAACCCTCGCTTCAGCGTGCCCGTGCCCGAGAACCTCCCTGCTCGCTCGCTCGATCTGGGATCGATAGGAGGCTCCCCTGTTTGCTCCCTCCTCCGCTTGCCATCGCCCGAGCCAACCAGAGATGTAGCACCGCTGCCTCCGCCCCGGCGCACCTTGCCTCTGCCATCTCCAGCACCCTGCCAGCGAGCGCAACCGCTGAAGTTGCTTCGTCCCTTCGCCATCGAGCATCAGCAGGCCGCCGCACCTCTCCCGCGTCTCCCCTCCCTCTCTGTTTGTCTGCAGAACGAGCCCAACCGCCGAGATCAAGCTGCCACGCCGGGTCCGAGGTGGATCCATCCGGCCTCGCCGTTCTCCTAGCCTGGCCCGCATCAGTTTTCGCCGGATCCTGGCCATTCGTTCATCGATCAGCAAGCCCCCTCGCGGCGCCTTTGTTTCCTCCCCAATTTCTTTCTCCCTCTGAAATCTTCTCTGCGTTTGACTAGGGAACATGCGCCGCCTCCTTTAGCTTCACCCGCGCGCCACCTCGCCGAAAAACACCATCACGTGCCTGGATCCGCCTGTCTCCGCCGCCTCCTTGCGTTCCCCGCGTGGACGTCGTCCCCTGTCCCACCTGAAGCCACCGCCGTCGGCTTCAGTCTCTGCATCGAGCAGAGAAGAGCGACGCCTGCTGCCTCGTGCCTCCTCGTCGCTTGCGTGGGCTGCAAGAGTTCCAAGGCCCAGCGCATCTCCGGCCCAGCTTGCCCTCTGTCGGCCTCCTACTCCCCACTAGCCGAGTTGAAGCCCGTGGTGAGACAGCCCAGCGTCAACAATTTCAGCCCGTAGATGTTTTTTTTCCAGTTATGCGATTTTGTCTAATATTCAGGAGTTTGCCTATTTTACAAAAAGCCCCCTAAACTACATGCATATAATAACTCACAAATGATGCATCATATTAAAACAATTTATATATGAAATATCCTTAGTTTTTCATCTAGTTTCATAATATGTATTTTTCATCCATGTTTAAAATGCTTAAAATGTTGTTTGCTTAAATTTGCTTAAATAACTTGTTAAAATGATTTAATTCATAACTAAATAACCGTAACTCCGAATTTAATAAACTTTATATGTAAATCGGGTAGAAAATGCCTAGTTTAACATGGTGGCATCACTTTGCATGTTTAACAACTCTAAAATTATGTTTAAGGCAGATCAGTACCCAAACCTAATATATGCATATGAGGATTTTCTGGAATTGTTGTTCATTGTTTTTGGCCTCATTTAAACTTGACTAGATAGGTAGTTTTACTTTGCTTCACCCTCTTGCCATGTTTAACAACATTTAATATTGTTGGGTACATAAACAAGATCGAACTAAATAACTTGAACGTGGTGTTTCGTCAATATGCAATGGATTTGCATATTGAGCTCCACTTAATTTGTAGGATTGCTTGTGCACTTTGCCATGCCATGCTCTTTTTAAACCGGATATGCATCATACTTGTTTGTGCTTCATGCCATGTCTATGTGGTGGTTGTTTACTATGTTGTTTACTTCTTTTCGGTGTGCTTCTTCGGGTTGTTTCCGATAACGTCGCGTTTGTGAGGATCCGTTCGACTACGTATGTTTGTCTTCTTCATGGACTTGTTCTTCTTCCTTGCGGGATCTCAGGCAAGATGACCATACCCTTGAAATCACTTCTATCTTTGCTTGCTAGTTGCTCGCTCTTTTGCTATGCCTATGCTACGATACCTACCACTTGCTTATCATGCCTCCCATATTGTTAAACCAAGCCTCTAACCCACCTTGTCCTAGCAAACCGTTGTTTGGCTATGTTACCACTTTGCTCAGCCCCTCTTATAGCGTTGTTAGTTGCAGGTGAAGATTGGAGCTTGTTCCATGTTTGGAACATGGATAGTTTGTTGGGATATCACAATATCTCTTATTTAATTAATGCATCTATATACTTGGTAAAGGGTGGAAGGCTCGACCTTATGCCTGGTGTTTTGTTCCACTCTTACCGCCCTAGTTTCCATCATATCGGTGTTATGTTCCTGGATTTTGCGTTCCTTACGCGGTTGGGTTATAATGGGAACCCCTTGACAGTTCGCCTTGAAGAAAACTCCTCCAGCAATGCCCAACATTGGTTTTACCATTTGCCACCTAGCCTTTTCTTTCCCTTGGGTTCTACAGACTCAAGGGTCATCATTATTTTAACCCCCCCCCCCCCTCGGGCCAGTGCTCCTCTGAGTGTTGGTCCAAACTGTCAGCCGCCGCTGGCCACCAGGGGAAACTCTGGGCTGGCCTACCGGAAGTTTGGACAATCTGAGTGTGCCCTGAGAACAAGATATATGCAGCTCCTATCAGGATCGGCACATTCGGGCGGTGTTGCTGGACTTGTTTTACCATTGTCGATAATGTCTTGTAACCTGGATGCCGAGCCTGATCGGATTGTCTTGAGAGAAGGAATATCCTTCGTTGACCGTGAGAGCTTATGATGGGCTAAGTTGGGACACCCCTGCAGGGATTTGAACTTTCGAAAGCCGTGCCCGCGATTATGGGCAGATGGGAATTTGTTAATGTCCGGTTGTAGAAACCTGAAGTTGATCTTAATTAAAATACATCAACCGCGTGTGTAGCCGTGATGGTCTCTTTCCGGCGGAGTCCGGGAAGTGAACACGGTGTTGGAGTTATGTTTGACGTAGGTTGTTCTAGGATCACTTCTTGATCATAGGTGTTCGACCGTGCTTTTGCCTTCTCTTCTCGCTCTCTTTTGCGCATGTTAGCCACCATATATGCTAGTCGCTTGCTGCAGCTCCACCTCATACCTTTTACCTTACCTATAAGCTTAAGTAGTCTTGATCGCGAGGGTTTGAGATTGTTGAGTCCCCGTGACTCACAGATACTTCCAAAACCAGTTTGCAGGTGCCGTTGAACCGTGCAGATGACGCAACCAAGCTCAAGGAGGAGCTCCATGAAGTTTGCGTTCGCTATGTTGTTCCGTTTCAGTTGATCAGTAGTGGAGCCCAGTTGGGGTCGATCGGGGATCTGTGTATCATTTGGGGTAGTCTTCTTTTATTTTGGTTCCGTAGTCGGACCTTGATTGTATCTGGATGAATGTAATGCTTTATTCATGTATTGTGTGAAGTGGCGATTGTAAGCCAACTATGTATCCTTTTCCCTTATTCATTACATGGGTTGTTGTGAAGATTACCTCACTTGCGACATTGCTTTCAATGCGGTTATGCCTCTAAGTCGTGCTTCGACACGTGGGAGATATAGCCGCATCGAGGGTGTTACAGAAGGCAAGACATTCGTTGCTAAGAATGGATCCTTTCTAGAGAAGGAGTTTCTCTCAAAAGAAGTGAGTGGGAGGAAAGTAGAACTTGATCAGGTAACAGTACCTACTCCCTTATTGGAAAGTAGTTCATCACAGAAATATGTTCCTGTGACTCCTACACCAATTAGTGAGGAAGCTAATGATGATGATCATGTAACTTCAGATCAAGTTACTACCGAACCTCGTAGGTCAACCAGAGTGAGATCTGTATTGGAGTGGTACGGTAATCATGTTCTGGATTTCATGTTACTTGACCATGATGAACCTACGAACTATGAGGAAGCGATGATGAGCCCAGATTCCGCGAAATGGCTTGAGGCCATGAAATCTGAGATGGGATCCATGTATGAGAACAAAGTATGGACTTTGATTGACTTGCCCGATGATCGGTGAGTCATTAAGAATAAATGGATCTTCAAGAGGAAGACGGACGCTGATAGTAGTGTTACTATCTACAAAGCTCAAATTGTCGCAAAATGTTTTCGACAAGTTCAAGGTGTTGACTGCGATGAGATTTTCTCACTCGTATTGGTGCTTAAAAGTCTATCCGAATCATGATAGCAGTTGCCGCATTTTATGAAATCTGGCAAATGGATGTCAAAACTGTATTCCTTCATGGATTTCTTAAAGAAGAGTTGTATATGATGCAACCAGAAGGTTTTGTCGATCCTAAAGGTGCTAACAAAGTGAGCAAGCTCCAGCGATCCATCTATGGACTGTTGCAAGCATCTCGAAGGTGGAATATATGCTTTGATTGATCAAAGCATATGGTTTTATACAGACTTGCGGTGAAGCCTATATTTACAAGAAAGTGAGTGGGAGCACTACAACATTTTTGATAAGTATATGTGAATGACATATTGTTGATCGGAAATAATGTACAATTTTCTAGAAAGCATAAAAGGAGTGTTTGAAAAGAGTTTTTCAAAGAAAGACCTCGATGAAGCTGCTTACACATTAAGCATCAAGATCTATAGAGATAGATCAAGACGCTTGATAAGTTTTTTCAATGAGTACATACCTTGAAAAGATTTTGAAGTAGTTCAAAATGGAACAGTCAAAGAAGGAGTTCTTGCCTGTGTTGCAAGGTGTGAAGTTGAGTAAAGACTCAAAACCCGACCACAGCAGAAAATAGAAAGAGAATGAAAAGTCATTCCCTATACCTCAGTCATAGGTTCTATAAAGTATGCTATGCTATTTACCAGTCCTATTGTATACCTTAGCATGATTCTGGCAAGGGAGTACAATAGTGATCTAGGAGTAGATCACTGGACAGCGGTCAAAATTATCCTTAGAGGACTAAGGAAATATTTCTCGGTTATGGAAGTGATAAAAGGGTTCGTCGTAAAGAGTTATGTTGATGCAAGCTTTTTACATCGATCTAGATGACTCTAAGTCTTGATCTAGATACATATTGAAAGTGGGAGCAATTAGCTAGAGTAGCTCCGTGCATAGCATTGTAGACATAGAAATTTGTGAAATACATATGGATCTGAATATTGCACACCCGTTGACTAAATTTCTCTCACAAGCAAAACATGATCACTCTTTGGGTGTTAATCACATAGCGATGTGAACTAGATTATTGACTCTAGTAAACCCTTTGGGTGTTAGTCACATGGAGATGTGAACTAATCACATAAAGATGTGAACTATTGGTGTTAAATCACAGGACGATGTGAACTAGATTATTGACTCTAGTGCAAGTGGGAGACTGAAGGAAATATGCCCTAGAGGCAATAATAAAGTTGTTATTTATATTTCCTTATATCATGATAAATGCTTATTATTCATGCTAGAATTGTATTAATCGGAAACTTAGTACATGTGTGAATACATAGACAAACAGAGTGTCACTAGTTTGCCTCTACTTGACTAGCTCGTTGAATCAATGATGGTTATGTTTCCTAACCATAGACATGAGTTGTCATTTGATTAACGGGATCACATCATTAGAGAATGATGTGATTGACTTGACCCATCCGTTAGCTTAGAACGATGATCGTTTAATTTGTTGCTATTGCTTTCTCCATAACTATACATGTTCCTATGACTATGAGATCATGCAACTCCTGAATACCAGAGGGACACTTTGTGTGCTACCAAACATCACAATGTAACTGGGTGATTATAAAGGTGCTCTACAGGTGTCTCCGATGGTTTTTGTAGAGTTGGCATGGATCATGATTAGGATTTGTCTCTCCGATTGTCGGAGAGGTATCTCTGGGCCCTCTCGGTAATGTACATCACAATAAGCCTTGTAAGCAATGTAGCTAATGAGTTAGTTCCGGGATGTAGCATTACAAAACGAGTAAAGAGACTTGTCGTTAACGAGATTGAACTAGGTATTGAGATACCGACGATCGAATCTCGGACAAGTAACATACCGATGACAAAGGCAACAACGTATACAGTTATGCGGTTTGACCGATAAAGATCTTCTTAGAATATGTAGGAGCCAATATGAGCATCCAGGTTCCGCTATTGGTTATTGACCGGAGACATGTCTCGGTCATGTCTACAGAGTTCTCGAACCCGTAGGGTCCGCACGCTTAACGTTCTGTGACGATTGGTATTATGAGTTTATGTGATTTTATGTACCGAAGGTTGTTTGGAGTCCCGGATGAGATCACGTACATGACGAGGAGCCTCGAAATGATCGAGCCGTAGAGATCGATATATTGGAAGGCTATATTCGGACATCAGAAAGGTTCCGAGTTATCCAGGTATTTTTTGGAGTACCGGGGAAGTTACGGGAGTACTGGAGTACATATGGGCCTTAGTGGGCTTTAAGGGAAAAGGAGGAGAAACCACGAGTGCTGGCCACGCGCCCCCCATGGGCCTAGTCCGAATTGGAGTAGGGGAGGACTGCGCCCCCTCTTTCCTTCTCCTCCCCTTCTCCTTCCTTCCCCCTCCTAGTATGACTAGGAAAGGAGGAATCCTACTCCTACTAGGAGGAGTATTCCTCCCCCCTTTTGGCGCACCTAAAGAGGTCGGCCGGCCTCCCCTCCCTCCTTTATATACGTGGGGAGGGGGCACCCTAGGACACACAAGTTGATCAGTTGATCTTTTAGCCGTGTGCGATGCCCCCCTCCACCATAATCCACCTCAGTCATATCGTAGCGGTGCTTAGGCGAAGCCATGCGTCGGTAGCATCATCATCACCGTCATCACGCCGTCGTGCTGACGGAACTCTCCCTCGAAGCTCTGCTGGATCGGAGTTCATGGGACGTCACCAAGCTGAACGTGTGCTGAACTCGGAGGTGTCGTACATTCGGTACTTGGATCGATCGGATCGTGAAGACGTACGACTACATCAACCACGTTCTCATGACGCTTCCGCTTATGGTCTACGAGGGTACGTGGACGATACTCTCCCCTCTCGTTGCTATGCATCACCATGATCTTGCGTGTGCGTAGGAAATTTTTTGAAATTACTACGTTCCCCAACACCTCTTCCCATTGCAAGATAAATAGATCAAGTTGGCCAAACAAAACCCAATTATCGGAGAAGAAATACAAGGCTATAAGAGATCATGCATAAAAGATATCAAAGAAACTCAAATACTTTCATGGATATAAAAAGATAGATCTAATCATAAACTCGAAGTTCATCAGATCCCAAGAAACACACCGCAAAAGAGTTACATCATATGGATATCCAAGAGACCATTGTATTGAGAATCAAGAGAGAGAGATGAAGCCATCTAGCTACTAACTACGGACTCGAAGGTCTACAAAGAACTACTCACGCATCATCGGAGAGGAACCAATGGAAGTTGTGAACCCCTCCGTGAAGGTGTCTAGATTGGATCTGGTGGTTCTGGACTCTGGGGCGGCTGGATGAATATTTCCTCGACTCCCCTAGGGTTCTGGTATTTTTGGGGTATTTATAGAGCAAAGAGGCGGTCCGGGGGGCACCCAAGGTGGGCACAACCCACCAGGGCGCGCCTAGGCCTCCTGGCGCGCCCTGGTGGGTTGTGCCCCTCTCGGGGCACCCCCCAGGTGCAACCAGGGCCCATTGTCTTCCTTCTGGCCCATAAAAAATCTCCGTAAAGATTCGTGGCATTTGGACTCCGTTTGATATCGATTTTCTGTGATGTAATAAACATGGAAAAACAGCAACTCGCACTTGGCACTATGTCAATAGTTTAGTACCAAAAATGATATAAAATGATTATAAAACATCCAAGATTGATAATAAAACAGCATGGAACAATCAAAAATTATAGATACGTTGGAGACGTATCATGCCTCGACACTCATTGGACCGCATACATCGGTATGTATTATTTCCAGTAAGTCATTGGCTTGGTCCATTGTTCCGGAGAACGGAGTTTTAGTCATCTTGCCCATGAGGCATGGTTCGCAAGTATCAAATGATTCATCATCAAGTGATTCCAAAAGCCCATCTGTATAGAGTTTCTTCATGCGCTTTACACCAATCTGACCTAAACTGCAGTGCCACAAATATGTTGCACTATCATTATCAACTTTGCATTTTTTGGCATCAATATTATGAACATGTGTATCATCACAATCGAGATTCAACAAAAATAGACCACTCTTCAAGGGTGCATGACCATAAAAGATATTACTCATATAAATAGAACAACCAGTATTCTCTAATTTAAATGAATAACCATCTCACACTAAACAAGATCCGGATATAATGTTCATGCTCAACGCTGGCACCAAATAACAATTATTCAGGTCTAAAACTAATCCCGAAGGTAGATGTAGAGGTAGCGTGCCGACGGCGATCACATCGACCTTGGAACCATTCCTGACGCGCATCGTCACCTCGTCCTTAGCTAATCTTCGTCTAATCCATAGCTCCTGTTTCGAGTTACAAATATGAGCAACCGAATCGGTATCAAATATCCAGGCGCTACTATGAGCATTAGTAAGGTACACATCCATAACATGTATATCAAATATACCTTTGTTCACTTTGCCATCCTTCTAATCCGCCCAATACTTGGGGCAATTCTGCTTCCAGTGACCAATCCCTTTGTAGTAGAAGCACTCAGTTTCAGGCTTGGGTCCAGGTTTGGGCTTCTACCTGGGAGTGGCAACTTGCTTGCCATTCTTCTTGAAGTTCCCCTTCTTTCCCTTGCCCTTTTTCTTGAAACTAGTGGTCTTGTTAACCATCAACACTTGATGCTCCTTCTTGATTTCTACCTCCGTAGCTTTGAGCATTGCGTAGAGCTCAGGAATTTTCTTGTCCATCCCTTGCATATTATAGTTCATCACGAAGCCTTTGTAGCTTGGTGGTAGTGATTGAAGAACTTTGTCAATAACACTATCATCTGGAAGGTTAACTCCTAGCGGGGTCAAGTGGTTATGATACCCAGACATTTTGAGTATGTGTTCACTGACAGAACTATTATCCTCCATCTTGCAGCTATAGAACTTGTTGGAGACTTCATATCTCTCAACTTGTGCATTTGCTTGAAATATTAACTTCAACTCCTGGAATGTCTCATATGGTCCATGACGTTCAAACGTCTTTGAAGTCCCAATTCTAAGCCGTAAAGCATGGCACACTAAACTATCGAGTAGTCATCAGATCGAGCTTGCCAGATGTTCAAAACATCAACATCTGCTCCTACAGCAGGCCTTTCACCTAGCGGTGCATCAAGGACATAATTCTTCTGTGTAGCAATGAGGATAATCCTCAAGTTACGGACCCAGTCCGTGTAGTTGCTACCATCATCTTTCAACTTAGCTTTCTCTAGGAACGCATTAAAATTCAAGGGAATGGTAGCACGGGCCATTGATCTACAACATAGACATGCAAATACTATCAGGACTAAGTTCATGATAAATTAAGTTCAATTAATCAAATTACTTAAGAACTCCCACTTAGATAGACATCCCTCAAGTCATCTAAATGATACGTGGTCCAAAGCAACTAAACCATGTCCGATCATCACGTGAGATGGAGTAGTCATCAATGGTGAACATCTTTATGTTGATCATATCTACTATATGATTCATGTTCGACCTTTCGGTCTCCAATGTTCCGAGGCCATGTCTGTACATGCTAGGCTCGTCAAGTTTAACCCGAGTATTATGCATGTGCAAAACTATCTTGCACCCGTTCTATGTGAACATAGAGTCTATCACACCCGAGCATCACATGGTGTATCAACACGATGAACTATCGCAATAGTGCATACTCAGGGAGAACACTTATACCTTGAAATTTTAATTAAGGGTTCATCTTATAATGCTACCACTGTACTAAGCAAAATAAGATGCATAAAAGATAAACATCACATGCAATCAAAATATGTGACATGATATGGCCATCATCATCTTGTGCTTTTGATCTCCATCTCCAAAGCATCGTCATGATCTCCATCGCCACTGGCTCGACCCCTTGATCTCCGTCATTGAGTCGTGGTCGTCTCGCCGACTATTGCTTATACAACTATCGCTAACGCATAGTGATAAAGTAAAGCAATTACATGGTGTTTGCATTTCATACAATAAAGAGACAACCATAAGGCTCCTGCCGGTTGCCGGTAACTTTTACGAAACATGATAATCTCATACAATAACGTATATCACATCATGTCTTGACCATATCACATCACAACATGCCATGCAAAAACAAGTTAGACGTCTTCTATTTTGTTGTTGCAAGTTTTACGTGGATGCTACGGGCTTCTAGCAAGAACCGTTCTTACCAATGCATCAAAACTAGAACGATGTTTCGTCAAGTTTGTCGTTTTAACCTTCTTCAAGGACTGGCTGCAGTCAAATTCGATTCAACTAAAGTAGGAGAAACAGACGCCCGCCAGCCACCTTTATGCAAAACTAGTTGCATGTCTGTCGGTGGAACCGCTCTCATGTGCGTGGACATGTAAGGTTGGCCCGGGCCGCTTCATCACACAATACCGCCAAATCAAAATAAGACGTTGGTGTTAAGCAGTATGACTATCACCTCCCACAACTCTTTGTGTTCGACTCATGCATATCATCTACGCATAGACCTGGCTCTGATATCATTGTTGGGAATCATTGCATGGAAAACAAAACAAATCTACGCACACGCAATAATCTGTCCATGGAGATGCATAGCAACGAGGGGGAGAGTGTTTCTATGTACCCTCGTAGACCGTAAGCAGAAGTGTTTGACAACGCAGTTGATGTAGTCGAACTTCTTCTCGCTCTGACCGATCAAGTACCGAACATACGGCACCTCCGATTTCTGCACATGTTCAACTCGGTGATGTCCCTCGTAGCAAGTTGTTGAGGTAGTAGATGAGTTCCTTCAGCACGACAGCATGGTGACGGTGATGGTGAAGTGATCCGCACAGGGCTTCGCCTAAGCACTATGAAGATATGACCGTGGGAGTAAACGGTGGAGGGGGGCGCCGCACACAGCTAGGCAATTGTCTTGGGTGTGCTAGGGGCACCCCCCCCCCCCCACACACCCACACATATATATAGGTGGAGGAAGGGAGGAGCAGCCAACGGGTGCACCCCAAGTAGGCCGAATCCTACTTGGGGTCTTCCCCAATTCGGCCTCCCCCCTTCCATAATTGCTGCAAGGAAAAGGGAAGAGGGAAGAAGAGAAGGAAGGGGGGGGTCAAACCCTCTCTTCTCCTTCTCCAATTTGGCCTCCTGCCATAAGGGGGCGCGCCACCCCTTGTGGGCATGTGTGCTCCCCTCCCATGGCCCATGTGGCCCATATGTTCCCCCCGGGGGTTCTGGTAACCCCTCCGGTACTTTGAAAAATACCCGATACACTCCGGAACACTTCCGGTGTCCGAATACTATCGTACTATATGTCAACCTTTACCTCTCGACCATTTCGAGACTCCTCGCCATGTCCGTGATCTCATCCGGGACTCCGAACAACATTCGGTCACCAAATCACATAACTCATATAATACAATACCGTCATCGAACGTTAAGCGTGAGGACCCTACGGGTTCGAGAACTATGTAGACATGACCGAGACACCTCTCCGGTCAATAACCAATAGCGGAACCTGGATGCTCATATTGTCTCCTACATATTCTACGAAGATCTTTATCGGTCGGACCGTTATGACAACATACGTTATTCCCTTTGTCTGTCAGTATGTTACTTGCCCGAGATTCGATCGTCGGTATCTTCATACCTAGTTCAATCTCGTTACCGGCAAGTCTCTTTATTCATTCCATAATACATCATCCTGCAACTAACTCATTAGCCACTTTGCTTGCAAGGCTTCTTATGATGTGCATTACCAAGAGGGCCCAAAGATACCTCTCTGATACTCGGAGTGACAAATCTTAAGCTCGATCTATGCCAACTCAACAAACACCTTTGGAGATACCTATAGAGCATCTTTATAATCACCCAGTTACGTTGTGATGTTTGATAGCACACAAGGTATTCCTCCGGTATCCGGGAATTGCATAATCTCATAGTCGAAGGAATATGTATTTGACATGAAGAAAGCAATAACAATAAAACTGAACGATCAATATGCTAAGCTAACGGATGGGTCTTGTCCATCACATCATTCTCCTAATGATGTGATCCCGTTATCAAATGACAACTCATGTCCATGGTTAGGAAACCTTAACCATCTTTGATCAATGAGCTAGTCAAGTAGAGGCTCACTAGGGACACGGTGTTTGTTTATGCATTCACACATGTATTAAGGTTTTCGGTCAATACAATTCTAGCATGAATAATAAACATTTATCATGAATAAGGAAATATACAATAACAACTTTATTGTTGCCTCTAGGGCATATTTCCTTCACTTTTCCCTATTTCCAACATACATATTTCTCTTTCTATTTTGAAGGGTCTCATCGCTATTGTTTACTATCAACTTCAAGGGAAATTGCAGTGCAAGAAATTTTTTTCAACTGAAAGGAATACTTCCATGGGGAAAATGTTTCCATAATGATAAAATTTTCTGTTTTTATCATGGTGCCCTAGTGATACTTCGTTGCATTACTTTTAGTTGTAAAGAAAGTCCAAAACTGGAGAATCAGTTTGTAAAGCTCTAAGCTTTATATACTATTTTCCATACATTTTTTTTATGTTTTTATGCTGCCGTAGTGATACTTTCCTGATCACTTGGAGTTGTAAAGAAGGTTCAACCAGCATAATTAATTTCTAAAAGAAGCTCTAACCTTTATTTACTGTTTTAGAAATGTTTTAGAACCAGCAGAATTACTGTTTTAGAACTGTTTTAGAATCAACTTGCAGTTACAAAGAAGAGAACTGTCTAAGCCGAAACAATAGAAACATTCTTTAATTCACACAAAGAAACAATAGAAACATTCTTTAATTCACACAAAGAAACAACAGAAACAGCTGAAACGGTGAAAGAGTTTGAAACAGTGAAACACCCGCGCAATAGTGAAATGCACGCGGCACGGTCCAGTAAGCCCGTGAACGAAGTGCTCTATGCGAAATCGCACCTAGTTGACGCAGAACGCCTCACATAGGACCTCCCTAATCATACGGCTGGTAATCAATCGATTAGGCGGCTGATCCCTCGAGCTCATCAGCCGGCTAACGGGTAGTGTCTGCCTTACAGATTTAGCACTTCTTAATTTTAGTGTTTCTTGTGAACCAACTTCTAATTGGATGGTTAGGAGAATAGTGATATCCCATCCCATTAGAGTTCAAGTCCTAAACTTAACATCAGTGCTTGCATTTTCCTAGATTTATTTCAGGTTTTTCGGCGATGTGCGTTCAGCGAGAGAAGACGTTCCCGTCGACAACGAAGGCGTATGTGGCGACTTCTTCAAATCTCAAGATGATATGCCGACTCAATCTCTCGAAGATGCTCATAGAGGTAGGATGTTCGTGTGTGCGTACATAGGGGTGAGTGCATGCTTGTGTATGTGAGCAACTTCAACTGTACTGTGTTCAATTAATTTTTGGGGTGTTCCTTTCTTTTCTAACACTTGTCACCTCTCATGAGTAACCTTCTCATGAGGGGCCTATTATTTCATTCAATATAGGCCCTTGGATCCCAAATAATAGATTATACATAATAGTTTTTTTAGAAAAGGAGGAATGCCCCGGCCTCTGCATCTGGACGATGCATATAACCATTTTATAAATTATTAACACAAAATCTTACAAAGTCATACAACAGTAATACCAAAGCCACCATCTAAGCAACATCTGTCGCTACTCCTATCCAGTTGATGAAGGGGCGCTGATAGTCTAGGCCTAATACTAAACAGACCTCGCAGCCAAACCTAACATCTAAGACCTGAGGTCACAATCAGGACGCATGCCGGGTATGGGCACCCACTAGTCCGGTGTGCTCCTCAACCAGGATGTCTGTCGGTTATGAGGCTGCCGCAGCCACCTGCCACCAATCCATCTTCAGAGCTGTACTGTTGCATCTACCTTGCCCAGTCTAGCTGCCGCCAACATCAGCATGACGTCAACCAAGTCAAAACTGACCAGTAGGACCCACTGGTTAGTGACACAGTTACTAAACAGAGTTAATTAAACCTAAACTAAATTAGCGAGAGGATAATTAGTAGATGGGGCCCAGTGTTAGTGGCTAGGGTGTTAATTAGTGGCATCATTAGTGACTAATGATATTGCCATGTCGGCTTCGCCGGAATTTAGCCGGCAGCGACCAAAACATTGGCGAAATCTCAATGGACTTGCGCTACCGGTGGCCAGTCCAAGAGCAAAGACCACCAGAGGGTAGCTCACCCTCGTCCGCATCCAAGGGATGCGCCGGGAGGCCGCGAGGTCGCCGGAGACGAGCACGACGACGAGGTATGCGGCAGTGGCTCGGGTTTGCACGGCTACGGGGTTGCGGTGTATAGGCTAGCTAGAGCAGGGGCTCTACCGCCTCTACTGAACTCTAGGAGCTCGATTTTGAGCTCGTACGTGTCAGTGGTGGACTACAACGATGGCGGCGACAAGATCAGTGGCGGGGAGGCCAGCTATAGCTTGAGCGCGCGGGGGAAACAGAGGTAAATAAGGTGGGACTCAGCGATTTCATAGGCGTCGAAGGCGAGGTCGGGGATGGCCGGGAGCCGGCGAATCGACAAGCGGCGTCTTGTGGCCATGGGCGGGGAAGAAGAGGCAGGCGTCGCCTTAAGGGCTCGTAAGCTCGAATCCGTCGGCGGGTATGATAAGCGCGAGGTGTCGGTTATTCTGGGCACAAAGGCGAGGCGAGGGGAAAGCGGTGGCCACGTCTACAGGGGCGGGTGGCGAGGATGGCGCTCGGGCAGCTGTGCACGAGAGAGACAGAGGGGGGAGAGAGAAGAAAGTGAGGAGAGGGACGAGGAGCTCGTGGGGGTCCCGCTGGCGAGGCTAGAAGGGCCAAGGCGTCCCTGCCTACTATCGCAAGGAGGAAGCCGACAGAGGGCTGCAGTGGTGGGCTGGGCCAATGCAGCTGAGCTGGCTGCATAGTAGTGGGCCAGGTAAGCACGTAAGTTGCTAGGTGAGTCCCTCTCTCTCTCTGTTTTCTATTTTCTATTTTTCTGTTTTGATTTAATTATTTTGTCATTGTTTGAAAATCAAACAAATTCAAACAATGCCAAAAACTCCCCTGGATATTTTTATGTCACTCAACGGACTTCTCCATATATACCTAAAATATCTCGGAGCATTTGAAAATATACTCATTATATATATGAATATAATTTCAAATTCAAATAGAATATTGATTTAAATTCAGAGCCCAAATAATTCCTTAAAAATGTTCCAAAATTGGTTTGATATATAATTCTTGCCAAAATTCTCAAAACTATTTTTAGAGTATTTTGGATTCACTGAATGCATTTTCAAGGTTCTTTGCCCTTTTTATTTAATTTTGGAGGCTTTAAATTTTCCCCCGTTCAAATTTCATTTGAGTTTGATTATGATGCATGATGATTATGCAATGACAATCAAGACTAAGCTAGGGCTGTGATACTCTAGGACTTGGCTGAGCACATGTGGACTCACATTGGCAACCAGTAGATGTATCGGTTGAATTTCTTTTCATGCAAAACAAATTCGGTTGGGTTGTAAGACTATTTGAATATATTTTTATTTTTATTGGGTTGCAAGATAATTTTGGATGTGGAACTATTTGATTTTAAACTATTTGTTATGTTTGATTTCATTCAAAGAACGCATACGGGCCTTCGGCCGCCGGACGAGATGCGGCCGGATCAGAGGAACGGCCGGACGACACCCCATTACCACCGCCAAACGGATGAAATCCAGACCAAACAGACATCTGTTTGGGGTCGTGCGTTTGAGTTAGCCTAACGGCTTATATATGCAGGCGCAGCAGCCAGCAGCCATTCAAGTAAAAAGTGAACAAGAAATCATGACAAGTTGGCAGCCAATGACAAGCACTACACTTTCGTTTCTTTCTCAAGAAATGGCAAAAGCTTTTGCACTTGGATGCACTGTTAGAACGAACTTAATTGCAAGCATCATCAACGTACATTCAGGCGGCGATCGCTGGTAAAGATTCAACGGTACTGCTGCTTCTGAATCCCCCAAACCGTGACAAGCATCACCAAGGCACCAGTCTACATTGAAGGCCTTGTCAGCCGACGGAATAAAACTTGTCGAACAGTTCCTCGTACCAGATTTGGCCGCTCGGAAGGTGCTGCATGGTCTCCTCGCTACAAGGTCCAGGCCCCTAGATGGCCAACCAAATGAAGAGTTTCATCACACAGCTAGAAGCCCAAGATCTCCAAGTTTGCCGCCATATCTGCAACACGACCGCACGGTGAAGTAGGGCCATGAAGCAGCAACCATTTACCATCTACAGTTCACAAGGTAGTTTCTAACTACACGAGCTGAGCACTACGGGTATATATGTCAACGGTGTCTGGGTGTCAGTACATGATCCTTCCTCCTCAAACATGTGGCGAGATCATCAGACTACTGGCCAACCTTGGCAAGTCAAAAAGTATCCAGGGTTGGTAGCACATATAGATTTACAGAGACTGGCTCCTGCAGAACAAAGAATCCAGATGCGGCTATGTTAGTATATGGCATAGAAATTACTAGTAAATTCATATTGGTAGGTTGAGTGTGAAAAAAGGTGCCCCTTTAAAGTTGTTCAACCCCCGCAAGAAAGAAAGAAAGTGTCGTTCAACAAAACAAACTCCTATTTGGTTATGCTGAAATCTAGGGAAAGCCCAACGCACTATGGTGCTGATAACAGCGAAACAGGTACGTAACAAAACAACTTGGGTTTGAACAATCTACAGTCAACAATCTGCAAAATTGTCATATCTTATGCAGCAGTATGCACATGTTCCTATGACTCCATCCATAATGCATATCTCACAAGACTTGGGTGCTGTCCAAGTACATGTTTTCGTGGTAGGTACTACAGGCTAGGTTTTGGACACCAGTGGTGAAGTCGGTACAGATTACTGATTTTACCTTTTTTTTCAAGAAAACGCAAAAGACTTTTGCGTTTCATTGTATTGGAAAGAAGGGGTTTGGTACAATCCTCCTAGGAGGCAGATTTACAAGGTGAGTACAGGCACACTAGTGGACATCCCAGGTCTGTGGCAAGATGGCCCAGAGTGCGGCCTCTTCCTTAATCCTAGCAGTCAGGGAGGTAACCGACGGTGGTGCGCCCTCAAACACGCATCCATTGCGATGCTTCTAAATCATCCAAGGGACGAGCAAGGCAGCAGAGGCCAGTCCCTTCTGCATAGGTTTAGGGGTGTCATGTCTTGCAGAGCGCCACCAGTCGTGGAGAGTGGCATCATCATTGGGCAGCGGGCAGGAGAGGCGCAGCCATGAGAGGATCTCGTGCCACACTTCGCGGCTGAAAGGGCACTCCAGGAGAAGATGATGAATCGTCTCCGGAGCCTGATCGCAAAGTGGGCAACGCTGTGGGTGCGGCAGGTTGCGTCGCGCTAGGCGGTCGGCCGTCCAGCACCGGTCGAGGTTAGCAAGCCAGTGGAAGAAGCGCACCCGAGGCGGTGCCCAGCACTTCCAGGTAAGCTTCCAAGCCTGGCATCTGGTGGAGCCATGAAAAGTGGCAAGGTATGCGGACTTGGCGGAGTACTCGCCGTTCGCTGTCCACTTCTAGCGAATGCAGTCTGATGCGTCGCTGAGGGCAGTTTCGGCGAGCATGTGCCAGAGGCGTAGGTATTCTCCAATCTCCGGGATGCCAATCATGCCGTGGATGTCCGTGGCCCATTGGTTCGCATGAAGGCCGTCCGCTACAGTTCTGGACTTGCGACGCCGTTTGGGGATGAGAGCATAAAGGCGAGGCGCGATCTCGCGGATCGCACGCCCGTTGATCCATCTGTCCTCCCAGAACAGGGCGTGTTGGCCATTGCCAATAGTCATGGTAGTGGAGGCGAAGAAGAGCGCGCGCTCCTCGGGCGCGAATTGCAAGTCAAGGCCGCTCCAGGCCCTGCTATCATCGACTCAGCTGAGCCATTGCCACCGCATGCGAAGGGCGAGGCCGGTGCGCTCGAGGTCGTGAACGCCGAGGCCACCGAACTGGATAGGCCGACAGACGCGCCGCCAGTTGACGTGGTGATTGCCACCATTGGCCTTGGCACGGCCAGCCCAAAGGAATCCTCTTTCAATCTTCTCCAAGAGTTTGATGGTCTTCTTTGGCGGTGCAAGCACAAGGAGCTGATGTATGGGGATCGCGCTCAAGACAGCCTTGACGAAGGCAAGGCGGCCGGCTTTGTTCATGAGCCAAGCCTTCCAGAAGGGTAGCTTCCCAGCAACCTTGTCGACGACGGGTTGGAGCTGGGCAGCAGTGGGGCGACGCAGCGTGAGCGGGATGCCCAAGTAAGTGAGCGGGAATTCGACGATGGGGCATCCCAGATGCGTGACAACATGAGCAGCGTCCACGGTGTCGCAGCGGATGAGGGCCGCAGCGCTCTTCAGGAAGTTCACGTGCAGGCCGGAGGCGCGCCCAAGGAGCTGCAAGATCTCCTTCACCGCCGCAATATCATCCGGCGAGGGGTGGCACAGGAGAATTACGTCGTCGGCGCAGAGGGATATGGTAGGAATGGTGCGGCGCGGGTGGAGCTGCTGCATGACCCGGAGCTCGACCGCGCGATGGAAGAGCCTGCCCAACGTATCGACAGCAAGGACGAAGAGTTGCGGGGAAACTGGATCACCTTGGCGCAGTCCACAGCGGTGCCAAATCGCTGGTCCGGGGTTGCCGTTGAGGAGAACCTTGGTGCTGGCCGACGACAGGAGAAGGGCGATCCAATCAAGGAAGCGGTTGCCGAAGCCATGGCATCGCAGCACCTCAAACAGGAAAGGCCACGAGACGGAGTCGAAAGCCCGCGCCAAGTCAAGCTTCAGAAGCACGCAAGGGGCACCAAGCTGATGCAATAGCCGCGCGGATTGACGCACTAGGATGAAGTTGTCGTGAAGACTTCGCCCATGGATGAACGCGTTCTGGACGTTGCTGACAAGGTTGTTGAGCTTGGGAGCCAGGTGGAGCGAAAGCAGCTTGGCCAGGACCTTGGCGACAATGTGAATTAGGCTTATGGGCCTATAATCCCACAGGCCATTGGCATCGGCGCGCTTGGGGAGGAGCGTAATTAGCGCCTGGCTAAGGCAGCTAAACCCTCGTCCACGCAGCGCGTAAACCTGGTCAAAGACGCATCGGAGGTCATGCTTGATGACCGGCCAGCAGGAGCGGAGGAACTTCGCAGTGAAGCCGTCAGGGCCGGGCGCCTTGCGAGATGGCAAGCTTTTGATGACTTGCCAAATCTCATCTTCGCTGAATGGCGCGTCGAGGTCCTCCAAGTTTGAGGGCTCAATGAACTGCGACAAGTCAATGGTGCAGTCACGCGGCGCGTCCGTCCCAATCCGGCTGTCAAAGTGCTCGAAAGTGGCCGCGGCCATGTCGCTAGGATCAGTGAGCACGGTGCCGTCGACAGAGATGCCATGGATCCAGTTCTTCTGCTTGCGGTACATGCACTGGCGATGGTACAACGTAGTGTTCGCGTCGCCGTCTTTGAGAGATGCAATGTGTGCGCGCTGCCGGGCGATCGTCCGCTCAAGGGAAGCAAGGGCAAGGTAGGAGAGCTTGATCTGACGACGCAGCCAGTCTTCATGCGGTGATAGGGCACACTGTTCTTGTGCGGCGTCGAAGCGGAGCAGCAGCTCACGAGAGATCGCAAGCTGGTCTCGCACGTTGCCAACGGAACACGCGCTCCAGCTGGTGAGCTTACGCGCTGTGGCCTGCATGCGCCGCATGAAATGCTAGAACGGATTGGTGTCATCCACCGAATGCCACGAGGCCGCCACGATCTCCGGGAAATCGGCGAGGCGAGTCCAGTACTCCTTGAAGTGGAATCGTCGAGCAAGAGGGGGGAGTGATCCAAGACGACCGAGGCCAAGCAACGCAGGTGGCATTCGCCGTGCAGCTCATCCCAGTCCGTGGAGCACAGCACCCTATCGAGATGGACCAAGGTGGGCGGGCTCTGCTCATTGGACCATGTATAGCGCCGGCCGCTGAGGTAAATCTCCTTGAGCGCGAGGTCGTTGAGGACGCGTCGGAACCGCCCCATCATTCTCCGATTGATATTGCCGTTGCTCTTGTCCTCGTCACGATAGATTATACCTAGCCAAACATCAGGCCGGGCCGGGCTTCGGGCCGGGCCTAGCCAAACCCGAGCCAAAAAACCTGGGCCCGAGCCCGGCCCGGCCATCGGGCCTAGTTTTTGGGCCCAAGCCCGGCCCAAACATGCAAAAGCCCGTCGGGCCTCGGGCCTCGGGCCGGGCCCCTTCAGAAAACTGCAAAAATGACGGGCCCGGGCCCGGCCCGGCCACCGGGCTCAAAATATAGGCCCGCGCCCGTCTCGGGAGCAGCGTCGGGCCGGGCCGGGTCGGGCTTTTTGGGGCCGGGTCGGGCTTTTTGGGGCCGGGTCGGGCCGGGCTGCCCATGGCCAGGTCTACGGTAGATTATACCTGGCCCAACCTCAGGCCGGGTCGGGCTTCGGGCCGGGCCTAGCCAAGCCCGAGCCAAAAAACCTGGGCCTGAGCCCGGCCAGGCCCGGCCATCGGGCCTAGTTTTTGGGCCCAAGACCATCCCGAACATGCAAAATCCCGTCGGGCCTCGGGCCGGGCCCCTTTAGAAAACTGCAAAGATGACAGGCCCGGGCCTGGCCCGGCCAGGCCACCGGGCTCAAAATCTGGGCCCGAGCCCGGCCCGGGAGCAGCGTCAGGCCGGGTCGGGCCGGGCCGGCCGGGCCAGGCTGCCCATGGCCAGGTCTACGGTAGATCATATTGAAGTCTCCGCAGATGAGCCATGGACCGGGGCAGGCGTCGCGGATCTCCTGCAAAAAAGTGATCTTGGCGTTGTTGTCCTGGGGGCCATAGACGATAGTGAGCCACCATGGCACGCTTGTGCTACCAGGGGTCGTAACCCGGGCGGAAATGGTGTTGGTGGTGAACATCGGGTCCGTGATCGTCACGTCCCGGCTCTTCCACGCCAGCAGGATCCCGCCACGGGTGCCGGTCGCTGGGAGATAAACATATTCATCAAACTCATATCCCAACGTCTCAAGGACAGTCGACGAGTAGACGAATTCCATTTTAGTCTCTTGGAAGCAAGCGATCGAAGCACTGGAAGTTACAACAAGCGAGCGAACTGCCGTACGTCTGGCACGGGCGTTGAGGCCGCGAACGTTCCAATTGATGATTTTGAGGCCGTGATCCATTAGGCAGAGGTCGGCGAATGGGCGCGCATCGGCGCGGCTAGGCCTCGATCGGGCTGCCCGAGATCACCGTGGTGATAGGCGCCATGGACGGGTCGGCGGGTAGCACACGGCCAACAAGCGCGGCAATGGCCGTCAACACGGCATGAGAGAGGGGCGCAGCAAAGACCCCATCGTATGCCTTCATGGCCTCGGCGGAGATCACTTGATCGGTGCTGATGATGCCAAGGGTGCGCAAATCTGGACCTGCGCACGGCGCTCGGCGGTGGGCGGCACGCCGGGCTTGGCCTTCGCAGCGGTGGCAGATCGTCCGCGGTGCGGCGAGAAGTTCAGGGGCTGCCGGCATTTTGCGCGCAGGGTTGGGGAGGGTAGAGCAAGTCTGCTATGTTGCCGCGGCGAGGAAATCTCCAAGGGTCCAGGAGCTGACAGGGGCCGGCTGTCTGGTTTGTCGCAGAGTGATTAGCGGCATGGCAAAACGCCCTGCGCTGCGCATGTGAGGCGCATGGGACACAGGGGTGGATTGCAGCGTTGACGGGCTTGGAGAAGCAGGCCTACTGGCATGGGCATTAGGAGGTGTGGGCCTTTGCAATATGCGTCTGGGTTCCTGGGCCGCGGGGGAGGGGCAGCCCAAGTCAGCGTCCCCGATGGCAGCGGCAGGAGGGGGCGAAGGCGCGATGAATGGAACCACACGACCCGCGTCCCGCGTAGCCGAGGAGGGGCTGGCATGCAGCTCAACCAGGGCCACAGGGGCGGACGAGGATGCAGCATCACGCGTCGCAGTGGCGGGGCCGGCCTGCAAAGTGGCGGGGCCGGCATGCAAAGCAGCAGGTACTTCATTGGCCACAGGAGCTGACGAGGGCAAAGCATCGCTTTGCCCCGACAGCGGATCAGCCTCGGGAGCCACAGGGAGCAAGTCCGGGACCTCACTGGTAGAGGATAAGTTGTCCGGATCCCCAAGCGCGCAAGCATTGGCCGTGGTGGGTCCATCGCCACTTTGGCTGTCTCCCTACGCACACGGCGACGCGCAAGACTGGGTCGTTATGGGCCCGGCTGCAGGAGTGTGGGCGGGCGCCAATTGGCTGTTGCCAACTGTCGGGGTGGCAAGCACCACCGCTAGGGTGGGCGACCCGGTCGGCCTGGGATCCGCTGCAGCTGCAGCTTTGGCCAGCGCAGCCTGAATCCTGGCGTGCTTTTTCTTTCCGCCCCGCTTTCCTCTTTTGGCTTTGCGACTAGGGGGTAGGCCCCAGTATGCGGCCATGCATCCATGCATCTGGCACGGGACGGTATGGTGGCATGATAGGACCAACTGAGTGCAAATCATTCAGGCACGAGGACTGGAAAGAAACAGCTCTTCTCTGGCTGCTCTTAGAAGATGTAACTAAGCTTAGCTAATATGGTAGGTCACAATCTTGTGCAGAACAGCAATCTACTGTCCCTACTCCCGAGTATATATATGTAAGATTAAGACTGCAATCCCTTATATTTCTTTCCCAATCAATAAAGTAAAGCGATTTATACTGTTGTGCCCTAAAAGTGGAAATGGTTCTACAACCTCAAAATTACTGTTATAACTTAATTCGTCTATCATGCTTCAGTAAAACTTAACTCGTCTTGCTGGGAAGCAGTCCATCCCCGATCATAAGCTTCCAGAAACCCAAGCTTTGCCTTGTTTGGAAGGTCATGTGGATGGACAAATGGAACCGCTTGCGGCCATCCGATTTCAGTTCGGATATTATCACAAGGACTTTCACATTCTTTGAGATTGCAAAATCTCAGTTTGATGCCTCTCCTGTCTGCAATATCTTGGACCCGCTCCTTGAGCACTCTCTGTGCCTCTAGGCGAAGTCTTTTGGAAGGAGGGAGTGACTTTGTTCTTGTAATTCCTTTTTTTCTTTGTCGCGGAGTTAGGTGATGCTACATAAAACAATTAAACAAGTCATGGATACATGGTATTGCAGTGACAAGGCCGTCTCCAGGAATTTGGGGCCCCGGTGCGAAATACAAAAGGATTGTGTTACGGTGTGGTAATAATTTAGCACGATGCGTGCTCATCGCCACATATATCATTTGAGACATTATCACTCCATGATCTTTGCATGTGTGGTTGCTGAGCATCCAATCGCACTACCTGAATTCCATTGCCTTGGAGTACTAGAGGTTGCACATTCACGTGGTATGAACACCAAGTATAAAATAGGGTTCTAAAATTTTAAAAATGCATACCCCCTCCATTTCATATTATTAGGTGCATTAGGAATTTAAAAGAAAACTAGGTATATTTGATTTCTACCTGTTTGATTCCCTAATTTGCCCCTGGTTGGTCTACGGTAAAAAAAGGCCAATGGATTCCCTAAAAAAGGCCCATGAATGTTGCTTTGTGATTTCAGCTCCTCTTCAATTCTCACGCATAACGGGCAGATCCAAAAATAAAGGAACCATGCAGTAGGGAGTTCTGCCTTCTGCGAAAGAAAAAAAATCTTTCTACTCCATGAATAAAAGGAATCCCATGCATGCAAGGATATAATAAGGAGACTGCGGGGCCGTGCGTAAAGAAGGAAATAAAGCGCTAGCCGGTTTGATCGATCATGCATGACATCCTGTGTGCAATTAGTGCATGATTGGTGCGATTTGGGGGCCCCACTTCGTCGACGGCCCTGTGCAGTGGGACTCCCAGTTTGTAATCCATGAAGTCGTAGAAGTTTGATACACCACACCGACATTTAACATGGTAATCAATTAGGACGGTATGAACTCTGAAGGGCAATTAGGAAAACCATGTCTTCATTTCAAAACACACTATTATTACCATTGAAAGGCCCTCGGAAATCAAACCTCCTAGAGTCCCCTGATGTTACTCAGTGATACTGAAAGGCATAAAAAAATCATATGTAATAATATTCATGTCAAGCAGGCACACGATTATTATTTGTTGTTTGCCTTATTGTTGGAACAAGCATGTTATTGCCCCAGCCAGCAGAGGAGAGTAGTGGTGAGTGGTGACCAGTGGCCTGTAACAGCCCGGGGTAGCACCCCACATAGAAATTGATTGTTATTTTATTTTTGCATCATAAGTGTTGCATAAGCATCATATTGCATTAATTAAATTAAATAATTTGGATATTTTATTTGTCATTTGTTAAATGGTAAATAAGTAAACCCTTCTCCCTTCTGATCTTTCAGCCCAAGACTCTCTCCACACTTTGCACAAGTTTTTCTTGTGACATTTGTGAGCCACACGAACTGTTTAATTGTACAAGCCCCTAACTCCAACCTCTAGTTCAAATCTCCTCCATGCCCTTTTCTCTCTCTTATATTCAAATTCTTGTCAAACATTGCTCAAACCTTCTGGAAATTTTAGTGGAGCTTGGAAATCATTCAGAGAGGACACCATAAAGTTTTCTTTCAATTTGGAAATTATTTGGACCCGCAAATAATTCTTTTCCCTCCTTTTGTTTTCTGTTTTTACTTAAATAGGAAAAAATCTTTGCAGTGCACAGTACAGTTGGCCCATTTCTTTTCTGTGTGGAGGATCCAACTAACTCTGCCTATGTTGTCTCAACATAGCCGGCCTCAAGCGCGGGTAAAGGAGGAGGGTTCTGATAGGCTTGGCGAGCCAACGTAAAAAGTCAGCCACTCTTATGGAGATGAAACCCAAAAGATTTTCGTTGGGGCGTAATCCTCTCAGCGGCGCACCTCATTGGAACCCCGGTGTGGTGTCAAATGGGCAAGGGCCGGGCTGTCACACCCCCCCCCCCCCTGGGTGGCGTGCCGTATCTTGATCTGGATACGGTGGCAAGTGAGCGAGGATCAGGACGTCATATCCTTAGAGGCGCGCTACATCTGCGCCCAGATGTAGTGGAAAATGAACAAGGGTCTTTGCATTTGACTCAACGAGTGTGAAGGGTAAGGAAGCTAGCCGAGCCTAGGAGAATCCGCTTAGATAGCTAGAACGTAGGGTCTCTGACAGGGAAGCTTCCGAAGCTAGTTGATGCAGCCATTGTTTTTAAGGCGGTAAGGCGACCTAAGGCGAGCACCACCCGCTCTAGTGCCTAGGCGACGCCTAAGCGCCTAAGGCGGGCATATTTGTAAGGCGCTGCCAGGGCGCCTTATAGCCTAAGCGTCCAAGGCAGGACGCCTTAAAAACAATGGATGCAGCGGTGTTGATATCCTTTGTGTCCAAGAAACCAAATGGAGACAGAAGGCGAAGGAGGTGGAGGATACCGGCTTCAAGCTGTGGTACACGGGAACGAGTGCAAACAGAAATGGCGTAGGCATCTTGATCAACAAGAGCCTCAAGTATGGAGTGGTAGACGTCAAGAGACGTGGGGACCGGATTATCCTGGTCAAGCTAGTAATTGGGGACTTAGTTCTTAATGTTATCAGCGTTTATGCCCCGCAAGTAGGCCACAATGAGAACACCAAGAGAGAGTTCTGAGAAGGCCTGGAGGACATGGTGAGGAGTGTACCGATTGGCGAGAAGCTCTTCATAGGAGGAGACCTCAATTGCCACGTGGGTACATCTAACACAGGTTCTGAAGGGGTGCATGGGGGCTTTGGCTATGGCATGAGGAATCAAGAAGGAGAATATGTCTTAAGCTTTGCTCTAGCCTACGACATAATCATAGCTAACACCCTCTTTAAAAAGAGAGAATCACATATGGTGACTTTTTGTAGTGGCTAACAGTAGCCAGATTGATTTCATCCTCTCGAGAAGAGAAGATAGGCGTGCGTTCCTAGATTGTAAGGTGATACCTGGAGAGAGTGTTGTCCCTCAGCATAAGCTGGTGGTTGCTAACTTCCACTTTCGGATTCATTTCCAGCGGGATAAGCGTGCCAAAGTCGCTAGAACGAAGTGGTGGAAGCTCAAGGGGGAGGTAGCTCAGGCGTTCAAGGAGAGGGTGATTAAGGAGGGCCCTTGGGAGGAAGGAGGGAATGCCGACAATGTGTCAATGAAGATGGCCACTTGCATTTGTAAGGTGGCCTCGGAGGAGTTTGGAGTGTCCATGGGAAGGAGAGGCGAAGCCAAGGATACCTGGTGGTGGAATGATGATGTCTAGAAGGCGATTAAGAAGAAGAAAGATTGTTTCAGACGCCTATACCTGGATAGGAGTGCAAACAACATAGAGAAGTACAAGATGGCGAAGAAGGCCGCAAAGCGAGCTATCAGCGAAGCAGGGGGTTGGGCGTATGAGGACCTCTACCTGGAGTTAGGTACGAAGGAAGGCGAAAGGGACATCTATAAGATGGCCAAAATCCAAGAGAGGAAGACGAGGGATGTTGGCCAACTCAAATGCATCAAGGACGCAGCAGACCAACTCCTGGTGAAGGACGAGGAGATTAAGCATAGATGGTGGGAGTACTTCGACAAGCTGTTCAATGGGGAGAATGAGAGTTCTACCATTGAACTGGACGACTCCTTTGATGAGACCAACAGGCGTTTTGTGCGGAGAATCCAGGAGTCCGAGGTCAAGGAGGCTTTAAAAAGGATGAAAGGAGGCAAGGCAATGGCCCTGGTTGTATCCCCATTGAGGTATGGAAAGGCCTCAGGGACATAGCGATAGTATGGCTAACCAAACTTTTCAACCTCATTTTTCGAGAAAACAAGATGCCAGAAGAACAGAGACGAAGTATATTAGTACCAATCTTCAAGAACAAGGGGGATGTTCAGAGTTGTACTAATTACCGTGGAATTAAGCTGATCGGCCATACAATGAAGCTATAGGAGAGAGTCATTGAGCACCGCTTAAGAAGAACGACAAGCGTGACCAAAAATCAGTTTGGTTCCATGCCTGGGAGGTCGACCATGGAGCCATTTTTTTGGTACGACAACTCATGGAGAGATACAGGAAGCAAAAGGACTTGCATATGGTGCTCATTGACTTGGAGAAGGCCTATGATAAGATACCGTAGAATGTCATGTGGTGGGCCTTGGAGAAACACAAAGTCCCAGCAAAGTACATTACCCTCATCAAGGACATGTATAATAATGTTGTGACAAGTGTTCAAACAAGTGATGTCGACACTAATGACTTCTCGATTAATATAGGACTGCATCAGGGGTCAGCTCTAAGCCCTTATCTTTTTGCCTTGGTGATGGATGAGGTCATAAGGGAGATACAAGGAGATATCCCATGGTGTATGCTCTTTGCGGAAGATGTGGTGCTAGTTGACGATAGCCAGACGGGGGTCAATGGGAAGTTAGAGTTATGGAGACAAACCTTGGAATCGAAAGGTTTTAGGCTTAGTAGAACTAAAACTGAGTACATGAGGTGCGGTTTCAGTACTACTAGGTGCGAGGAGGAGGTTAGCCTTGATGGGCGGGTGGTGCCTCAGAAGGACACCTTCGATATTTGGGTCAATGTTGCAAAAGGATGGGGGTATTGATGAAGATGTGAACCATCTCATCAAAGCCGGATGGATGAAGTGGCACCAAGCTTTTGGCATTCTCCGTGACAAGAGAGTGCCACAAAAGCTAAAAGGCAAGTTCTATAGGACGGCGGTTCGACCCGCAATGTTGTATGGCGCTAAGTGTTGGCTGACTAAAAGGCGACATGTTCAACAGTTAAGTGCGGCGGAGATGCGAATGTTGAGATGGATGTGTGGCCACACAAGGAAGGATCGAGTCCGAAATGATGATATACGAGATAGAGTTGGGATAGCACCAATTGAAGAGAAGCTTCTCCAACATCGTCTGAGATGGTCTGTGTCGCAGGCCTACAGAAACTCCAGTGCATAGCGAACGGATAAACCGTGCGGATAATGTCAAGAGAGGTCGGGGTAGACTGAATTTGACATGGGAGGAGTCTGTAAAGAGAGATCTAAAGGGTTGGAGTATCATCAATGAACTAGCTATGGACAGGGGTGCGTGGAAGCTTGCTATCCATGTGCCAGAACCATGAGTTGGTCGTGAGATCTTATGGGTTTCACCTCTAGCCTACCACTTGTTTGGGACTTGTGTATATGTGGATTGCCTAGCCCTTTCCATCAGTTCAGCCTTTTGGTTGTGTTGGCTTGTGCATGAAGTTTACTAGTTCTTCCCCACCGTTCGCCGTCCGTTATCGTCAAATTGCTCTGTGTCGTTGTGCCCTCTCTAACTCCTCCATCAACTCCACGACATCCATGCGCATCTCCTGGCGCGTTCCCAGCAAGCACCACTTTCCCTAGCTCCTCCGCAAAACCACGCTCCGGCGGCTACCTCTGTCGTAGCTCTGGTCCTCCACAACCTCCCTGTCTGCACCGGCACCCTCTAGGTGATATCGGCCTTGTCGCCCCCGGCATCTCCGGCTTCCATAGCTCATGCTTGTGCTGCCGCTAGACGCACCACGTCGACCGCACCACATAGCTCCTCCTTCCAGGCCTAAGAGTGGTCAAGAGCACCCTCCCCATGCATCACCGCCACGCCCACTGGTTGCGAGAGGGTGCCGCCGCGATTTATTTTCCCAGCCGAGTCCATGACATGTGGGCCCAGTCCGGTTTTGTCCAACCGAGCCGGTTTATTTTGGCTGGTTGGTTCTCATTAGTCGGTCCGTCTCGATGCAGTATGGCTTAGTTCTTTTCAATTAGACCCTAGGCCGCAGGCATGTGGATCCGTCCGACCAAGTTAACTATTGACCAAGGCAGATGAGCCCTTGGCCCGCCCATCAGCCTCCCTGGCTATGGTTGGCTTTGATGTGAAACCCACAACTTACCCACGACCACATCACTGCACAGTCAGCCTTCCCCGGTCCCGCTGTCAGTCACACAGGCTAGCTTTGCCGTGATGCAAAATATTCTAGGGATTATAATTTGAATTATAATTTCTAGAAAATCATTTAATCTTATATTATTCATATATTTTAATCTATAGCTCCAAATTTGACAAGTTACATATGAAACTTGCTCCGAAAATTGTGTAGATCATGAATATGCCATTTGCATCCATGTTTGAATTGTTTAACATGTTGTTTTCATTTAAATTGCACTAATTACATGCCTAATTAATAACTAAATCATCCTAGGTCATATCGATATGATTAAACATGCTATTTTGATCAGCATGATACATAGACCATAAATATGTCATATTCATGCATGTTTGCACCAAGTAAAATTGGGATTAGGCTTATTCCACAATTAACCTTTCTTTTGTTATAGAGTATTTGGGGAATGCTTTACATATATTTCCACATTTCATTTAAAATGTGTGCAGGTAGTCCTAGTTTATGCATCTCACCATCCTTATTGTGTCCATCCATGTTAAGCACCCTTGACAACCTTCATCCTTAATTGTCATGGTTAATGAACAAGTCATATATTACATGTTAACCCATTAACTTGATTCATGTGGCATTTGCATATTATTCTTGCCATGTCATGCATCACATATCATGAACATGTTGGATCCTTTGACGTAATAGTAAGACTTGAATTTGTTGTTCCCTTTCCAGTATTGTTTCGCTTCTTCACGGATAGGATGCGGATATGATGTGAGCTACTAGCAAGGTTTGTGAATGTACCAAGCGTGGATTCCAGGCAAGACTTACAACCCCCTCCTTGATCATGCCTTACTCATGCTCTCTCCCTCCTTATTGCGCTAGGGTTACGGTGCTTTAGTGGTTTGCGATACATGTTCCTTGCATGGCCTGATTTTGATCATCTAGCATATTGCCTTGGTTATACTTGTCCTAGGATGACCTGCTTCATTTCAACCTTGCCATGTTAGTATGCATGCTTAAGATTTATGCTTTACCAGGTTGTCTGTTGCTTTATCCTGCTTATGGGTAGTTATTAACCTAGCTCTGTTACACTCTTTTATGCCATGAAGTTATTTATGCAATCATATGAAATGTGGTAGTAAGTTAGGAAGGTAATGGTGGGAGCCCATGCATGGTTTATGCATTGGTGTTTTGTTCCACTCCAACCGACCTAGGACACAAGTTCTAGTTGTCTTGATCCGAAACGAGCGCACTAACCATACGTGGAGGTTTATGAGGCCTCCCTTGACCGAGTACCTAAAACTGCAGACCTAGTCGAGGGGTCACAAGCTGTTTTTTCATTTGCCTTCCATACCTTGAACCATTAGGGGGATTCCCTGGTGGCTCGCAAACTTTGTGAAGTGGAAGGCGGTTATTCACAGGTTCGGGCGCTAGCCGATCTCTGTCGTGTACCACATTTGGATGAGTCTAACTCGGAGCTACGGCCGGACCATCGATTCTGGTTAAACTCAACTGGGTGCCTCCCTGGACTTGGATGTAGCTTAGGGGAGTGTCATAGTTGATCAAAACCCCGCTGGTACATGATATAATGTGCTTAGCTGGCCTTTTAAGGACGATCAAACGTGTGGGTCCATTGGCGCACCCCTACAAGGTTAACTCTATTCGAATTGTTGTGTCCGTGGATATGGATGACTTGGTGATTGATCCAGGTTCACATCACAACTATAACTGTTAATCTCTAAAACTTGCCCACCCTTAATCCTGTTAGCTAATAGGCCGTATTACCACTTAAACTAATTAAATAACACCTGGCTACTAGTGTGAATGCCTTGGGGATTCTTCCTCATGGGAATGTTATGAAAGCAACTTATCTCTATTGCATAGCCCATGGGGCATATATATATTACACATGATTTGGGTACAAGGAAAGGAAACATGGTCTAATAACGACTCCTAGATCTATACTAGTACTTCCTAACACACCCCCCCCCCCTCAATGCAAAACGAATACAATAATATTGCATTTGAAGAAGTGTAACACTAGGAAAAAATGATAATCCAAAATCCACATCTTGAGACTGTCGTCGTACCATGAAGGGTCTTGAAAACCTATCAAGTCAAGCCCAAAGGAATAAAGAATGGCACATAAGAGGAAGACACCGCATCAATAGAAGATACAAGAGAAGTATCAAGAGAAGACGGGTTGTCAAAAGAAGATGGCACATCAAGAGAATGAAGCATTGCGCAGAAAATCATAGCTGTCACGCCCTCGGTGCAGCTATAGCTCCCACGTGTCGAGGCACGACTTAGAGACATAACCGCATTGAAAGCAATGTCGCAAGTTAGGCAATCATCACAACATCCCACGTAATATATATAATAAAAGGGGAGATACAATAGTTGGCTTACACTCGCCACGTCACATCAAAGTACATAAATAACATACATCATCCAAACACTCATGGCCTGACTACGGCGCCAAAATAAAAGACAACCCAACAAGCGACATAGGTCCCGATCACCCCAACTGGGCACCACTACTGATCATCAGGAAAAGACACATAGTACGCTGAGAATCCTCGTCGTACTCCCACTTGACCTCAAGCGCGCCATCTGGAGCCGTGTCATCTGTCCCTGCATCTGGTGTAATAGTAATCTGTGAGCCACAGGGACTCAGCAATCTCGCACCCTCGCGATCAAGACTATTTAAGCTTAATAGGTAGGAAGGGGGTAAATGTATGAGTGGAGCTGCAGCAAGCGACTAGCATGTATGGTGGCTAACTTATTCGCAAAAGAGAGCGAGAAGAGAGAGCAAGGCGCGAGCGAGAAACTAGAGAGCAACCTGCACAAACATAACTCCAACACCGTGTCCGCTTCCCGGACTCCGCCGAGAAGAGGCCATCACGGTAACACACTCGGTTGATTCATTTTAATTAATTAAGGTTCAAGTTATCTACAACGGACATTAACAAATTCCTATCTGCCCATAACCGCGGGCATCGCTTTCGAAAGACCAATCCCTGCAGGGGGGTCCCAACTTAGCCCATAAGAAGCTCTCACGGTCAACGAAGGAATAGACCTCCACCCAAGACACACCGATCAGACTCGGTATCTCGGTACAACAAGACGATTCGACAGGTTAAAACAAGTCCAGCAACACCACCCGAATTTGCCGACAAATCCCGATAGGAGCTGCACATATCTCGTTCTCAGGGCACACTCAGATGAGACTAGCTACGAGTAAAACCAACCCTCAAGTTTCCCCGAGGTGGCCCCGCAGGCAGCTCATTTCGGACCAACACTCAGAGGAGCACTGGCCCAGGGGGGTTAAAAATAAGATGACCCTCGGGCTCCGGAAACCCAAGGGAAAAAGAGGCTAGGTGCCAAATGGTAAAACCAATGTTGGGCATTGCTAGAAAAGCTTTAATCAAGGCGAACTATCAAGGGGTTCCCATTATAGCCCAACCGCGTAAGGGACGCAACAATCCGGGCACATAACACCGATATGACGGAAACTAGGGCGGCAAGAGTGGAACAAAACGCTAGGCGAGAGGCCGAGCCTTCCACCCTTTACCAAGTATATAGATGCATTAAGATAACATAGCAATATAATGATACCCCAACAAGTAAATAAATGTCCCAACAAGGAACGGCTCCAATCTTCACCTGCAACTAACAACGCTATAAGAGCGGCTGAGCAAAGCGGTAACATAGCCTATGAACGGTTTGCTAGGACAATGGTGGGTTAGGGGTTCAACATGGCAATTTGGGAGGCTGACAAGCAAGTGGTAGGCATCGTAGCATTGGCATAGCAAAAGAGCGAGCAAACTAGCATAGCAAAGATAGTAATGATTTCGAGGGTATGATCATCTTGCCTGCACAGTTGTCAGAGTTGACTGGATCCTCAAAAGCAAACTCAACGGGCTCCTCGTTAGCGAACTCGTCTCCCGGCTCTACCCAAACAACACAAACAAGCAACAAGAATACAATCAACCACGTGCAAACTCCAACAATAAGATGCAATGATGGTATGCTATGCGGGATGCGATGCGGGATGCAAAATGCAAGACGTGACAGGAAATGCATGAACCTGGCCTCAACTTGGAAAACCAAGTGTGCCACTGGATAGAGGGGATGAAATCGCTTGAAAACGATATAAAGATCATTGGAATCGGAGTTACGGTTTGGAAATGGCAAGCGTTTTAAGAATGACACCGGTCTGCGATTTACAGCAAGTAGACATCTAAATGCAACGAGATGAACATGCTACAGCCACCAAACATGACAACAAAATACATGGCAGGGCTGCCCACAAGATGCTTAACAAAACACTAGCACTAAGCCATGGCCAAATTCATCCATTATGAGGTTCAAACAAGCATGGCAAAAACGCAAATGCAAAACAGATTTCAGACTTAGTGAAATTAACACTAGTCTGAAATTTCAGATCACGAAGCTCTCTTCGGAGCAGTAAAACAACATGATACATGACCTGATTATGAAAAGTAAGAACATGGCATGGAGCTACTCAAAAAGCTTATCAAAAGTCCCAAAGTGACCTGGGGCCAAAAGGATCACAAAATATACTAACAAGCACACGAACATAGCTCACGCACAATTAGTTTTCAGACTTGGTGAAAACTGAGACATGCTGGAATTTAACTCACGAAGGCATGTAAACGAGCTCGATGCACTCACTACGGTGCAAGTCATGGCAAGGCAAGCATGTATCCATAAAGAAGGCACAAAATTATAGCTAGACATGGCAAGAACAATGGCATAGCATGCACGGATCAATAACAATAACATCGGCAAAATCGCAAACAAGTTGACGATCTGCCCAGATTTACCACGAAGCAAAAGTAGAGCTCGATTGACTCAAGCTAGAGTACTCCACGTGTGCAAACAAAGACATGGATGGATAGAGCATAACATGAATAACAAAACTTCCTAACTGATCATCCTCAAAAGAGGCACGGATCACTAGGAAACAAGCTGAACATATGACATCACGAACTAAATAATCCCAGACATAGTGAAATCCACTAAGTCCCTGAAAACAGATCTACCAAGTGCCTCACTTTGCAAGCTTGCACAAGTCACCACACACATCCTAAAAATGCATGGGTTGCACCTCTGGAAAGAAGACAAAATGCTTAACAAATCATATGAAGGACTCACAGGCATAGCATGCACACAATAATCATGGCAAAAATGACAAAAGTCTAAGATGAACTAGCAGATCTGACAATTATCTCACGAAGCCTCCTTCTAGCAGCATTTCGGGCATCAAGATGAACTCAAATGAAAATGATGCAATGGAATGAAATGATGTACTCGTCGAGACGAACATTTTGATATACTATATGTCCAAAACGGAGCTACGAATGCGGAGATATAATCGGTCAAAGATAGCACAAAAATTAGGGTACGGGAGAGAAAGTCAACCCTTAATTTTTCAGATCTGGATTTGCACGCGGTTCGAGGAACGCCGGAACAGTAACTCGCCGGAGATTGTCGCCGGACTTGGCACGGAGGGAGGAGGAGGACGGCGGCTGATCGGATCCGAGGCGCGGCGGGGAGGAGGAGGTCTCCTATGAGGTGCGGTTTTCGGCCACGCGATCGTGATCGAACGCTCTAGGACATGGAGCAAAGTTTGGTGGGTTTTGGGCCAAATTGGAGGGGTGTTGGGCTGCAACACACACGAGGCCTTTTCGGTCCCTCGGTTAACCGTTCGAGTATCAAACGAAGTCCAAATGGTACGAAACTTGACAGGCGGTCTACCGGTAGTAAACCAAGGCCGCATGACAAGTCTCGGTCCAAACCGGAAATGTTTAATCCCCACACATGAAAGAAAGCTAGAAATGTCCACCAGAGGAGAACGAAGCGCCGGAATGCAAAACGGACAACGGGGAAAATGCTCGAATGTATGAGATGAACACGTATGCAAATGCAATACACATGATGACATGATATGAGATGCATGAAAACGAAAACAACACACGGAGACAAAGACCCGAATCCGAGAAATTAATATAACTTAACGCCGGAAACGGCAAGAGTTGGAGTACAAATTGGGAAAGTTATATCTAGGGCGTTACAACACTCCACTATGAAAAGATCTCGTCCCGAGATCTAGGACTGAAAAAACTCCGGGTACTCAGAACGGAGGGGATCCTCGTGTTCCCAGGTAGCTTCACGGTCGGAATGGTGTGACCACTTGACTTTGAGAAATTTGATTGACTTGTTGCGAGTCCTGCGTTCAGTCTCTTCAAGGATTGCAACTGGGTGCTCACGATAGGAAAGATCTTCTTGGAGCTCAATGTCCTCGAAGTTGACGGTGCGGTCAGGCGTCTTGAAGCACTTTCAGAGCTGAGAGACATGGAACACATCATGAACATTTGCAAAGTTTGACGGAAGCTCGAGTTGATAGGCTAGGTCGCCTCTCTTGCTGACAATCTTGAAAGGTCCGACGTATCTAGGGGCAAGCTTCCCTTTGATACCGAAGCGACGAGTCCCTTTCATAGGAGAGACGCGGAGGTAAACATGATCTCCGATCTCGAAAGCCAAATCACGGTGCTTACTATCATAGTAGCTCTTCTGGCGGGATTGGGCTGCTTTGAGGTTATCATGAATGACCTTGCACATTTCTTCTGCCTCTGTGATTAGGTCATTACCCAGCAGCTGACGTTCACCGGTTTCAGACCAGTTGAGAGGGGTACGGCATTTCCTACCATACAGAATTTCAAATGGGGCCTTGCCCGAACTTGCTTGAAAACTGTTGTTGTATGAGAATTCAGCATAAGGAAGACAATCCTCCCACTTCATGCCGAAGGAGATAACACAAGCCCTGAGCATATCTTCAAGAATCTGGTTGACACGCTCGACTTGACCGCTTGTTTGAGGATGGAAAGCTGTGCTGAAGCGGATGTTGGTGCCCATGGCCTTTTGAAAAGAATCCCAAAACTTGGAGGTAAAGATGCTGCCACGGTCTGAAGATATCACTTGAGGAATACCGTGCAGAGAGACAATTCGAGAGGTATAGAGTTCCGCCAATTGAGCTGTAGTGATTGACTCTTTGATAGGCAGAAAGTGAGCCACTTTGGTGAGCTTGTCGATGACAACGAATATAGCATCATTGCCACGCTTGGACTTTGGAAACCCAGTCACGAAGTCCATTTCAATGTGGTCAAACTTCCATTCTGGAATGGCAAGAGGTTGGAGGAGACCTGCTGGCCTTTGGTGTTCTGCCTTCACTCTTCTGCAGACATCACATTCATTCACGAATTGAGCGATCTCGCGCTTCATTCGAGTCCACCAATAAGCTTGCTTCAGATCCTGATACATCTTCGTACTCCCAGGGTGGATGGAGAGGAGAGAGTTGTGAGCCTCGTTCATGATCACTTTACGAAGTTCACCTTTGGGTACCACAATTCGATCCTCGAAAAAGAGAGTGTCCTTGTCATCAAGGCGGTAGCACTTGTACTTGGACTGACTCTTGGCAATCCCAATCATCACCTTATTCACCATAGCATCGAGAAGCTAGGCTTGGCGAATCTGGTCTTCTAAGGTAGGAGAAATTTGAAGGTTGGCGAGAAAACCTTGAGGAACAATTTGCAGATTAAGTTTGCGGAAAGCTTCACAAAGCTCGGGTTGATAAGGCTTAAGAATCAGACTGTTACAATACGCTTTCCTGCTCAAAGCGTCAGCAATCACATTGGCCTTGCCTGGAGTATACTCAATACTCGGATTATACTCTTGAATCATTTCGACCCATCGAGTTTGCCTGAGGTTTAGATTAGGCTGAGTGAAGATGTACTTGAGACTCTTGTGATCAGTGAAAATATCCACTTTTCTTCCCAATAGAAAATGTCTCCAAGTCAAAAGAGCATGCACAACTGCCGCCAACTCGAGATCATGAGTGGGGTAGTTCTTCTCATTAGGCTTCAACTGGCGAGATGTATAAGCAACAACTTTCTTCTCTTGCATCAGTACTGCACCGAGACCTTGGAGAGAGGCGTCACAAAAGACCTCGTACGGCTTGGATTCATCAGGCGGAGTCAGAACTGGAGCAGTGATCAACTTCTCTTTCAAAGTGTTGAAGGCAATATCACACTCCGGAGACCAAACGTACTTGACATGCTTCTGAAGAAGATTTGAGAGAGGCTTCGCGATCTTAGAAAAGTTTTCAACGAATCTTCGGCAGTAGCTTGCGAGACCGAGGAAGCTACGGAGTTGCTTCACGTTCTGAGGAGGTTCCCAATTAACAATTGCAGACACCTTCTCAGGATTCACGGCAATGCCCTTGGCAGAGATGATATGACCAAGATAAAGAACCTCATCGAGCCAAAATTCACACTTGGAGAACTTGGCGTAGAACTGATGTTCCCTGAGCTTGTCAAGAACTAAACGCAAGTGCTTGGCATGATCTTCCTTGTTCTTGGAGAAAACCAGAATGTCGTCGAGATAGACCAAAACGAAGTCGTTGGTGTAGGGGTTGAAGATGAAGTTCATCATGCGAGAGAACGTTGGAGGAGCGTTGACGAGGCCAAAAGACATGACAGTGTATTCATATGACACATAGCTTGTCCTGAAAGCCGTCTTGGGAATATCTTGCTCACGGATTCGAATCTGATGATAACCCATACGGAGATCAAGCTTGGAGAATACTTGGGCACCCTTGAGTTGTTCAAACAGCTCATTGATGTTGGGGAGTGGGTATTTGTTCTTGATGGTCTTCTTGTTCAATGGATTGTAATCAACACAAAGTCGGTCCGTTCCATCCTTCTTCTTCACAAAAAGAACACCACAACCCCATGGAGAAGAACTAGGACGGATGAGACCCATTCTTTCTTGAATATCGAGTTGTTTCTTCAACTCCTTCAACTCTTCAGGTCCGAGCTTGTAAGGACGCTTGCACATAGGTTCCGTACCGGGCTCAAGATCAATAACAAATTCAACTTGCCGGTTCGGAGGCATTCCTGGGAGCTCTTCTGGGAAGACGTCTTGATACTCGCAAATGACTGGAATCTGCGAAATAGCATCCAATTCACCCTTCTCATTGAGAGAAAACAACCGGATGTTATTATCCCGAGCAGTAAAGACAATTACATCCTCAGACGAATGAGTCAATTGAATCTGCCTGGCAGCACAACCGAGCTGAGCCTTGTGCTTAGAGAGCCAGTCCATCCCGAGAATAAGATCGATATCCGAATTACCAAGAACCATTGGAGAAGCCAGAAACTTGAAATCACCCATCATGATAGAAATATCCGGAATCATCATACTAGAACTCAGACGCTTAGCCGGAGAGACGATTTGCATAGCTCTAGGTAATGCCTTAGTGCTAAAATTGTTCTCCGGTGCAAATGGGAATGACATGAAGGAGTGCGATGCACCAGAGTCAAAAAGAACTTTTGTAGGAATATCATTAACAGGAAGGTTACCCATGATGACATCTGACAAATCCTCTGCCTGAGCTGCATTCAGCAAGTTGACCTTGGCGGACTTGGGGTTATGCTTGACCACAGTTGTACTTGCCGATCTGACAGGAGGAGGAGGAGGAGGAACACGCCTCTGGTTGAAACACTTGTTGGTGTAGTGACCCTTCTGTTGGCACTTGTTGCACATGACCTCTGAAAGCGGACGGTGGTACGAAGCACTCGATCTTGGAGTTTGCGACGAAGACTTGTTTTGAAAGCCTGGGTTGGGTGGGTGGGAAGAACCACTGCCACCTTTGCTCTTCTGCTGATACGGCTGACGGAACGGAGGAGGAGGAAGCCAATACTTCTGCTGCTTGGCCACTTGAGTAGAGGAAGAAGGCGTAGTGTCTCTGACTCGCTTCCTTGAAGCATCACACCTCAACTGAGCAGCCTCTTGCTTCAATGCCATGTTGTAGAACTCATCGTACCTCAACGGCTCAAAGAGGACAAGAGCGAGCTGAATTTCTTCTCTGAGACCATCCCTGAACTAGTATATCATGCTCTTCTCATCAGGTACATCTTGCTTGGCAAAACGGGCGCTGGAACAACTTGTTGCAGTCATAGACAGACAAAGAGCCTTGCTTCAGATTGCGGAATTCCTCACGTTTGCTTTCAGTCACACTCTGAGGGATGTGATGAGCTCGAAAATCTCGACGGAAATAATCCCAAGTGATCAAACGTCCACCTCTGGAATCCTTGTACTGCTGGAACCACTCTGCAGTCTGATCTTTGAGTTGGAAGGAAGCGAACTTGACGAAATCTTCAGGCCTGACGTTGCTGCATTCAAAATGCTTGCCCAGATCCACTAGCCAATCGTCAGCATCGGAAGTCTCAACACAATTGTTGAACGTCTTTGGACCATTTGCGAGGAACTGGTTCAGCGTAGCAAAATGGTTCTGATTGTTCCCTTGACTGCCTTGATTGCGCTCTTGGAGGATTTGCATGATCAACTGTGTGTTTGCATTGATTGCGGCCATCACAGCTTGCCAAGCCTCCAGAGGAGGTGGAGGTGGTGGCGCATCAGGATTCGGAGTCGTGCGCGTTGGAGGAGCCATCCTAAAGAGGTTGACCACCATTAGCACATAGATAGACAAATATTGAAGCTGAATCCAACGGAATGAAAATTGCAACATAAAGTCTTCACACCCGAACAAAGTGAACAAATGCATATCTCTTGAAGTGGTCACATATCCCTAAATTGCGAAGCCACGTAGAATTAGGTAGAAGAGGTAAATCAACAAGGGATGGAATCAACATATGACTTCGAAGCAACTCGAATACCACAACTCAAAATAAAACAAAGGATTGGCTTGCGAAATAAGCCGGAACAAACATATGATACAGATTTTGTCCGAAGTTTTCGTGGTGGGACCTACACGGGCTCGATCGTACAGCACCATCATGTACAAGGCAGTGCACATGACATACGAAGCGTCCCCGAGTCAGCATAGCCAAGGACTCTTTAAAACGCAACGAGACCACTGTAAAATCGACCGTGAATAAGCGAACCACTAGACGTCGAACCCCAATTTTATATCATACATCTGTCGGAAAAGATATCCTAAGAGCTACTTGAATTCCCACCTATGAAACTCCCGAAACTTTCCGGTTATGCAATCAGGTGTTGGGGATACAGGGAAAGTATAATATCTCACCCAAACTAGCAATACCTACATCCAGCTGTATCCATCCTTCAACACATAACCAAGAAACCTTCGGAAACCATCTACCTCAACCTTCGAAAAGCATCCGTTATACAAATTATGGCGATACTCCCGAACTCCCGCCCCAGTAATGGGTGGCGTCGAGGTTATCTCACCAACGAACTGCATAAAAGAGATTTTCGATGTCGGCGAACATATCTCAAGTATTCCAGAATTGCAACGATAAAATTATGATGACAACACCTCAGAGCTCAACTCCCCGGGACACTTACACTAAACCCCTGACAGGAGGCACCAAGACAGTGTTCTCATCATAAGCCATCAGAACGATTCCAAGATACTCGCATGATCCTAAAAAAAATTTAGTGAAATTTGAGAAGAGAAAAGTGAAAACTCTACGTCAGGATGCCTTACCAGAACGATGAGGAGACTGGGAAGTAAAAAAGAATTCCTAAGCTCTCCGATATATAATTCCTAAATGACTCAAAACATTTTTCTAGACACAACTCGGCTGCTAAAAACGATCAATCAGTGGGGGCTCCTAAGGTCGGGGAAGGCTCTGATTACCAACTTGTCACGCCCTCGATGCGGCTATAGCTCCCACGTGTTGAGGCACGACTTAGAGACATAACCGCATTGAAAGCAATGTCGCAAGTTAGGCAATCATCACAACATCCCATGTAATATATATAATAAAAGGGGAGATACAATAGTTGGCTTACACTCACCACGTCATATCAAAGTACATAAATAACATACATCATCCAAACACTCATGGCCCGACTACGACGCCAAAATAAAAGACAACCCAACAAGCGACATAGGTCGCGATCACCCCAACTGGGCACCACTACTGATCATCAGGAAAAGACACATAGTAACGCTGAGAATCCTCGCCGTACTCCCACTTGAGCTCAAGCGCGCCATCTGAAGCCGTGTCATCTGTCCCTGCATCTGGTGTAATAGTAATCTGTGAGCCACAGGGACTCAGCAATCTCGCACCCTCGCGATCAACATTATTTAAGCTTAATAGGTAGAAAGGGGGTAAATGTATGAGTGGAGCTGCAGCAAGCGACTAGCATGTATGGTGGCTAACTTATTCGCAAAAGAGAGCGAGAAGAGAGAGTAAGGCGCGAGCGAGAAACTAGAGAGCAACCTGCGCAAACATAACTCCAACACCGTGTCCGCTTCCCGGACTCCGCCGAGAAGAGGCCATCACGGTAACACACTCGGTTGATTCATTTTAATTAATTAAGGTTCAAGTTATCTACAACCGGACATTAACAAATTTCCATCTGCCCATAACCGCGGGCACGGCTTTCGAAAGACCAATCCCTGCAGGGGGGGTCCCAACTTAGCCCATAACAAGCTCTCACGGTCAACGAAGGAATAGACCTCCACCCAAGACACACCGATCAGACTCGGTATCTCGGTACAACAAGACGATTCGACAGGTTAAAACAAGTCCAGCAACACCGCCCGAATGTGCCGACAAATCCCGATAGGAGCTGCACATATCTCGTTCTCAGGGCACACTCAGATGAGACTAGCTACGAGTAAAACCAACCCTCAAGTTTCCCCGAGGTGGCCCCGCAGGCAGCTCATTTTGGACCAACACTCAGAGGAGCACTGGCCCGGGGGTTAAAAATAAGATGACCCTCGGGCTCCGAAAACCCAAGGGAAAAAGAGGCTAGGTGCCAAATGGTAAAACCAATGTTGGGCATTGCTGGAAAAGCTTTAATCAAGGCAAACTATCAAGGGGTTCCCATTATAGCCCAACCGCGTAAGGGACGCAACAATCCGGAAACATGACACCGATATGACGGAAACTAGGGCGGCAAGAGTGGAACAAAACGCTAGGCGAGAGGCCGAGCCTTCCACCCTTTACCAAGTATATAGATGCATTAAGATAACATAGCAATATAATGATATCCCAACAAGTAAATAAATGTCCCAACAAGGAACGGCTCCAATCTTCACCTGCAACTAACAACGCTATAAGAAGGGCTGAGCAAAGCGGTAACATAGCCAATCAACGGTTTGCTAGGACAATGGTGGGTTAGGGGTTCAACATGGCAATTTGGGAGGCTGACAAGCAAGTGGTAGGCATCGTAGCATTGGCATAGCAAAAGAGCGAGCAAACTAGCATAGCAAAGATAGTAGTGATTTCGAGGGTATGATCATCTTGCCTGCACAGTTGTCAGAGTTGACTGGATCCTCAAAAACAAACTCAACGGGCTCCTCGTTAGCGAACTCGTCTCCCGGCTCTACCCAAACAACACAAACAAGCAACAAGAATACAATCAACCACGTGCAAACTCCAACAATAAGATGCAATGATGGTATGCTATGCGAGATGCGATGCGGGATGCAAAATGCAAGACGTGACAGAAAATGCATGAATCTGGCCTCAACTTGGAAAACCAAGTGTGCCACTTGATAAAGGGGATGAAATCGCTTGAAAACGATATAAAGATCATTGGAATCGGAGTTACGGTTTGGAAATAGCAAGCATTTTAAGAATGACACCAGTCTGCGATTTACAACAAGTAGACATCTAAATGCAACGAGATGAACATGCTACAGCCACCAAACATGACAACAAAATACATGGCAGGGTGCCCAAAAGATGCTTAACAAAACACTAGCACTAAGCCACGGTCAAATTCATCCATTATGAGGTTCAAACAAGCATGGCAAAAACGCGAATGCAAAACAGATTTCAGACTTAGTGAAATTAACACTAGTCTGAAATTTCAGATCACGAAACTCTCTTCGGAGCAGCAAAACAACATGATACATGACCTGATTATGAAAATTAAGAACATGGCATGGAGCTACTCAACAAGCTTATCAAAAGTCCTAAAGTGACCTGAGGCCAAAAGGGATCACAAAATATACTAACAAGCACACGAACATAGCTCACGCACAATCAGTTTTCAGACTTAGTGAAAACTGAGACATGCAGGAATTTAACTCACGAAGGCATGTAAACGAGCTCGATGGACTCACTACGGTGCAAGTCATCGCAAGGCAAGTATATATCCATAAAGAAGGCACAAAATGCTAGCTAGACATGGCAAGAACAATGGCATAGCATGCACGGATCAATAACAATAACATCGGCAAAATCGCAAACAAGTTGACGATCTGCCCAGATTTAACACAAAGCAAAAATAGAGCTCGATTGACTCAAGCTAGAGTACTCCATATGTGCAAACAAAGACATTGATGGATAGAGCATAACATGCATAACAAAACTTCCTAACTGATCATCCTCAAAAGAGGCACGGATCACTAGGAAACAAGCTGAACATATGGCATCACGAACTAAATAATCTCAGACTTAGTGAAATCCACTAAGTCACTGAAAACAGATCTACCAAGTGCCTCACTTTGCAAGCTTGCACAAGTCACCACACATATCCTAAAAATGCATGGGTTGCACCTCTGGAAAGAAGACAAAATGCTTAACAAATCATATGAAGGACTCACAGGCATAGCATGCACACAATAATCATGGCAAAAATAACAAAAGTCTAAGATGAACTAGCAGATCTGACAATTATCTCACGAAGCCTCCTTCTAGCAGCATTTCAGGCATCAAGATGAACTCAAATGAAAATGATGCAATGGAATGAAATGATGTACTCGTCGAAACGAATATTTTGATATACTATATGTCCAAAACGGAGCTACGGATGCGGAGATATCATCGGTCAAAGATAGCACAAAAATTAGGGTACGGGAGAGAAAGTCAACCCTCAATTTTTCAGATCTGGATTTGCACGCAATTCGAGGAACGCCGGAACAGTAACTCGCCGGAGATTGTCGCCGGACTTGGCGCGGAGGGAGGAGGAGGACGGCGGCCGACCGGATCCGAGGCGCAGCGGGGAGGAGGAGGACGGCGGCGGTCGCCGCCGGCGATGGCCGGGGCAGCGGATGCGGCGCCGGCCGGGAGGAGGCGGCGGTAAGCTCCGGCGACGAGCGGCCGGAGATGGCGGCGCGGTGGCGCCGGCCACCGGCGAAGGAGGACGAAGGCGGCGCCTCCTCTGGCCCGGGGCGCGGGGGCCGGCGATGGGCTTCGGCCCGCGGCGGCGGTTGGTGGGGCGGTGATACTTGTCACGTCGCGGTTGGCTGGGCGCGGCGGCGGAGGACGCGTCCGGCCGGGGGCGGACACGTACGGCGGCGCGGGATCTGTTTTTTTTGGAACTAGGGTTTCGGGGGAGAAGACGAATCCGAAAATGGAGGGAGGTATATATAGGCATAGAGGGAGCTAGGAGAGTCCAAATGAGGTGCGGTTTTCGGCCACGCGATCGTGATCGAACGCTCTAGGACATGGAGCAAAGTTTGGTGGATTTGGGGCCAAATTGGTGGAGTGTTGGGCTGCAACACACACGAAGCCTTTTCGGTCCCTCGGTTAACCGTTCGAGTATCAAACGAAGTCCAAATGGTACGAAACTTGACAGGCGGTCTACCGATAGTAAACCAAGGCCGCATGACAAGTCCCGGTCCAATCCGGAAATGTTTAATCCCCACACACGAAAGAAAGCTAGAAATGTCCATCGAAGGAGAACGAAGCGCCGGAATGCAAAACGGACAACGGAGAAAATGCTCGAATATATGAGATGAACACGTATGCAAATGCAATGCACATGATGACATGATATGAGATGCATGAAAAAGAAAACAACACATGGAGACAAAGACCCGAACCCGAGAAATTAATATAACTTAACGCCGGAAACGGCAAGAGTTGGAGTACAAATTAGAAAAGTTATATCTGGGACGTTACAATAGCCCAGAACAACTGAGGGCGAAAGAAGCTCTGCGGCTAAGGACAATGGGCATAGATCCACAATGCAAAAGAAGTCCATGAAAATCCTATAGAAAACAACAAGGGCAAGTAGGCCACAAAAGTTGTATAGAAAGGACCAGGACCAGAAAAAGGTTGACGGACAAAGGTATTGTGGACTCGCATGGCATGAGAAACACAAAATATCAACGGATTTGATGGACGCAACGGGAAACAAAGAAAACTAGAAAGCACATACTAGACTAGATGCAATGGTAGCAGAAGAGCACACAACAACGAAACACGACGCATGTGCGAGACGGGACCAATATAGGAAACACCGTCAAGAGCCAGCGGGCGGCGAGATCGATGCATACCCAGCGAGAACAGCGGCCGGTGGCAGCTAGCAAAGGCTAGCAGAAGCTCATGGTGAACGAAAGCAGAGCACAACCAGCCAAGAAGAGGAACCGGCGGATGCAGCGGGGCAAAATCTGGCGGCCGGCGGTGGAGATCGGCGGCCGGCTGCGGAGATCGGATCCAGAGGCAGCCGGCTCAATCCTGTGTTCGATCCAGAGGCTGGCTGGCGGCGGGATTCGTCAGAGATCGGCAGCTAGCGGCTCGATCCTATGTTCGATCCAGAAGCAGACGGCTCGATCAGGATTGGCGGGCAGCACACCATGGGGGCGGATGGGACGAGGGAAGGAGCCGCCCTAGGTGTGGAGGTAGCAGCAGCAGCCGTGAGAAATCCGGCGGCTACGGAAGAGAGAAATGAGAACAACGGGACCAAAAAGTTTGGTGGCGATGCGATAGTGGATCAATAGCACGAGTTGCGTGTGACAAAAAAACCTAAGCTCTAATACCATGTTATGGAAGCAACTTATCTCTATTGCATAGCCCATGGGGTACAAGGAAAGGAAACATAGTCTAATAAGGACTCCTAGACCTATACTGATACTTCCTAATAGGGAGATACGAGGAAGAATGCAAGGTAGTGTTATCTTTTACATCAGGCATAATTGGTTCATATGCGAGCCTTACTTATGCGCTCTCATTCCTTATCTCTAATAGATGCAAGTTGCAGCATGTCTCTATAGAATGCTTAGCGCTTGAAGCCGCTGAAACCACATACATACCCATTCCTTGAGAATGATGCATATGTAGTGCAGATCTGATGTAAGTCTTGCAAGTACAGTTGAGTACTCACCTTGCTTAATTATTCTTTTTTCCATGGATTGTTGCAATCCAGACGGTAGCATTTCAGGAAGCACGTGTGTTGATGGACAATGTCAGGTGGTTATCCCACAGACAATGATCTTGGCAGGGATATGGACGCCCTTTGCTTTTCTTTAAAGCCTTCTTAAGGCATTTGTATTATTTACATGTCTAAGGTATATTTGCTTCCGTTGTATGAGTTGTATTTTGGTCGAAAGGCCCTTGTTGTATTCATTCGTTAAATTTGACCCTCCGGAGTTGTTGTATTTATCTATGTTGTTGTTGCAGATTCTTTCGTGACTTGTGTTGTGATACCGACCGTTCCACCCAGATGGTGATACATGGCCTACCCTCAAGCTTGAAATCCCCTTGATTAATAGCCCTATGTGAAGCTCCTATGCTGATCTGATTTAGCATCAAAATTAGGGCCTAATTCATCTAGCAATCAATCTTGGCCCCTCTTTAATTTTGTTCCGCTCGTGTACCCTTGCACTCCACCACCCAGAACTCATATATGACAAATTATACTTCTGTGAGACTGCACCACATTATGCATCAGATATATTATCTAGAACAAAGCATGACTTTTGGCAGTCAGACTGGCTCGTAAATTAGGACAGAAGGAATAAGGAATGTGCTCGTCCTAGAGGAAATAACAACAACATGGGGGCACAACAATAGCTTCAAGCATAATTCACATAGCAAAGACTGGGAGGTAATAACTTACCATCCTGCTCTACCTGGGATGATGATTCATTGTTCTTGGGAAAAAGTTGATCAGCGGAACGATTTGTTTGCATGAACTCAGTAACTGTTATGGGGGCCTGAAACTGAGTATCAACACCATGACCAGCAGCTCCCATCTCTGAACCACCAGGCCTAGCAACAAATCTTGGTGTGAGCTTAAACACCAAAGAACAACGCCCAAACATACATTCCTGCAAGTTTCCAACCTCTGTCTTGTGCACAGCTGGATTTACATAGCCAGAGGTTTCCTGATAAAGTGCAAGGCCAGGATATACAACAATATCATGTGGACCAAGGTCCCCATCAACAAGAATCCAGCGCCCATGCAAGTCCTTGATATATAAGCCTGACCTATCAGACTTAACTAGTGTAAGCAAAGCCTTGTCGATCTGTTGCTCCTGCTCAGAAAACACGAGCAATTGACTGTCATCAGGAGAAGCAATACCATGCTGCTGTGCTTCTTCAAATGATGGCCTCGAATGGCAACATGCTGAAAGAACAGAGGACGACACTTCCTGGCTTCTCAATGGCATGTTGTCGAGTATCTCAGTAAACACACAACTACGGAGATTCAGTGAGAAGCTAACCGCATCCAAGATATCTCGGCAAACTTTCCCAAGCATTGAAAATATGTCGGGCAGCCCAGACGGAGACAATTCCATTGCGCCACCATGCTCTCTGACACTAACACCAGGCCTATAATCATACATTTCCAGCCACATTTGAGGATCTGCGTAGTAACAAGATGTCTTCCACTCGCGGGCGTCATCCGAATGGACAACATCGCCCACCGAATCATACACTCGCTGGTGGAAGAAGAGGCGAGCCGAGTCCAGACCAGACCTTAAGAGGGCAGCATCGGCCGGAGGCAGCTGGATGATGGCTGCCGAGTACTGAGCCAGCGACTGCATCAGTGTCGATACGCATATCTTGTAGCTGTCGGAAGCGAGGCCCTCGATGCCCGCGAGATCGCCGAGGCGCACGCGGCCGAGAGACGGGAGTATGTCCCCTCCCGCGTCATCCATTGATGGAGATGGTTCTTGAATCTTGATTTCCAGGGGAAGTCTCAGCGCGGGCATGGAGGTTCAACTGAATCCCCCTAAAAGATTCTTGGAATATAAACTGCGGCGACTCTTGTGGGGTCAACTGAAATCGATCTTGCGCGCTGAAGAACACTGGCGTAATCGGTGGAGAGCTCGGTTAGATTTGGATTTGATTGCTGCAAGCAACATAAAAACAGAACTGATACCCGAGAATGAAGAATGTCATTACAGCAATCCATCGGATCAAAGATAGGGTTCCTCACCAACATCACCAGTAAAAGAAGAAACATATCAAAGTCGGGATTCGCTTCTTCACTCCACGCCTGCGAGAAGGCTCGGGTGCAGAAGAGGGACGTCGGGATCAAAGATTTGGATTTGATTGCTGAAAGTCTGGCATGTTGTCTCGTCTCTCGTCTCCCGTCGCCGGCGGAGAGATTGCCGGGTGACGAGGCGCACGAAATTGTGAGGAAGGACTGAGACTGAGAAGTGAATAATAACCAGCTAATTTACGTATTTTGATGGCTCAACACTAATTATATCTCCATCTAAAAAACACTTACACTTACCATATTTTATATTTTGATAAGATTTAATTTTAATTTGAGTATGGGTAGAGAATACAAGGAAAGTTTTGGTTTAATCAAGGTTTTGATAAGATTTGATTTGAATATTTGTAGGGGAAGGAAAGGAAATTTTCAATTTAGTTATGATTTTGATAAGATTTTTTTTGATTTGATTGAGTTAATGCAGGACGTGATTTTAGGAACATGGCAATTTGGTTAGATAATTCTAAAATACTCTATTTATGTTAGTTTAACTTTAGAGAAAAGTATGTTTTGTCTCTTATATTCATCAAAAGTATACATTTGGTCCCTCAAAAAATTTCGGGAGACATTTCGTCCCTCTGTCTCAAAATCGAACACAATTAGTCCAAACCAAAAACGGAGTGGTATTGGGTTGACGTCTCCCGGTTTTGCCTTGAACATCCCATGTTGACTGCCACCTGTTGCTAGCCTCGCTCGAACCTCAGCTCCTAGTCTCCCACTTCGAAGCCAAAGAGAAAAAAACTCATCGCCTCGTCGACTCCCGTACCCACATCACCGCTGACACCCACCACTTCGTCTCCTACCCCCTCCTCACAGATCAGGCGGCTGCCAAATCCGCCTCACACCCCCACTACACCTACGACGACCCTTTCTCCTCCCACGACCACCTATGACATTGCCACCTACATCGGCTGATTCCTCCGGCCGCCGATGACGCACGTCACGCTCCCTCCGCTGCTTCCTTCCCCAAGCTAGATCCGCTGCTCCTGGCCTCTAGTGCGACCATGGCTGGGGTTTTGGGCATGACTTCGATGACCTTGGGTGCTCCTCGCCGTCGCCTACTCCGCCCCATCTCGCGGCTGCAGCAGTGCTCTTGGCAAGCAGATGAGGCGGGTGACGACGCGGCTGTGCGCATCGACGACAACTCCGGCCACCACGACTATGGTGCGGGACAGGGCATGGCGAGGCGAAGCTCGCCGCCGGATCTGAATGTGTGGCTAGGTGGGGGTGGCGCGTCGCTCTGGATCTCGTCAGAATCTGGCACGCCCCGTGTGAGAGAGTCCTGGACTAAGGTGTCCTTGGGTTGCTGCCTATCTCTTATGGGCAGGATGGGTGGGCCGCTCTGCAACTACTAGATGGTCGAGCTATAAGGCGACTCCGTGTCCGGACAAGAAACCTTCGAAGCCTTGGTGTGTCCTCCAAGTCAAGATAGGAGAATCGACATGTTTATCACTTTATTGTAACCGACCATATGTAACCCTAGTACCCCTGGTGTCTATATAAACCAGAGGGTTTAGTCCGTAGAGGCTAGAAGAAGAACCATCATCCTACTTACCTAGGGTTTAGTTCATCAGATCTCGTGGTAGATCGACTCTATAACCATCCTATACATATCAATACAATCAAGCAGGACAGAGGGTTTTAGCTCTTCGAGAGGGCCCAACCTGGGAAAATACTGCCCATGTGTCTCATGTTCCCCATTGATACAAGATCCATAGCTCGGGACCCCCTACCCGAGATCCGCCGGTTTTGACACTGACATTGGTGCTTTCATTGAGAGTTCCGTTGTGGGATCGTCGAAGGATCGATGGCTCGCCTAGTCATCGGAGATGGCATCCGCACCGGGGACATCTTTGTTCCCGGCCAGCTCTACATGTTCGGCGGCATCATTTGCACGCCAACTCGGCCGGTCACCTCGACCAGGTCGAATCTTTGCCCCTGAGCGTCAAATCAGGTTCGGCAACTTAGAGTACGTCGTTGATGCTCGGGGCGATCTGATCTTCACCGGGTTCTCAGCCTTGCTTGAAGAACCCGAAAACACTGAAGGTTTGACTTCGAACTCTCTTTCCGACCCTATCCCTGGGTTGGCCCTTTCCTTGGATCCGGCCTCAAGCCAGGATATGACTCTGGCATCCGAAGACCAGGAGTCAATCTTGGCCAGACTCGCCCCTCACACCACCATACCGGAGGTTGGCTTCGAAGAAATCTCGGATACCGATCCGGCTAGTCTCTCCCTATTAAGCAAGATGCTAGATCGGATCCAGACAATGAATATTATGGATGACCCATCCTCGACTTATGCTCAGATCGGTCTTGAGGCAGGCCATGGGGAATTTTACATCCCACCCACAACCCACTTAGTAGCCACAGTCGAAGATTTAACCGACTTGCTGAACTACGCTTCTAAGGAGGCCGACGACATGGATGAAGATGTCGACGCCACGGCTCATACTGCTACTGCCCCTCCCACTACTAGACGATGGACAACCACCTCCACCTACGATGTATATATGGTGGACACCCCCAACGATAAGGGCGATGGCACCAATGGGAAGAACGGCAACGGCACCCCCAGAAAAGATGGCGATAAGGCCGGCGAGGAGCCGCCCAAACATCGACGATAGCGCAAACGATCCAAGGGGCATAGGGGCAGGGAAAGCAACATGGGCACCAGAGAAAAGGATACCCCGGACAATATGGAAGACCTCGATATCACGCCCTCGATGCGGCTATATCTCCCACGTGTCGAAGCACGACTTAGAGGCATAACCGCATTGAAAGCAATGTCGCAAGTGAGGTAATCTTCACACAACCCATGTAATAAAATAGGGGAAGAAGTTACCTAGCTGGCTTACAATCGCCACTTCACACAATTACATGAATAAAGCATTACAACAACCAAATACAATCAAGGTCCGACTACAGAACCAAAATAAAAGAAGAACCCCAAATGCGACAAGGTCCCCGATCGACCCCAACTGGGCTCCACTACTGATCAACTAGAACGAAACAACACAAAGGACAAGATCTTCATCGAGCTCCTCCTGAGCTTGGTTGCGTCATCTGCACGAACTCATCGGCACCTGCAAGCTGGTTTTGGAAGTATCTATGAGTCACAGGGACTCAGCAATCTCGCACCCTCGCGATGAAGACTATTTAAGCTTATGGGTAAGGTAAAGATATGAGGTGGAGCTGCAGCAAGCGACTAGCATATATGGTGGCTAACATATTCGCAAAAGAGAGCGAGAAGAGAAGGCAAAGCGCGGTCGAGAAACTATGATCAAGAAGTGATCCTAGAACAACCTACGTCAAACATAACTCCAACACCGTGTTCACTTCCCGGACTCCGCCGGAAAGAGACCGTCACGGTTACACACGCGGTTGATGTATTTTAATTAAGATCAACTTCAGGTTTTCTACAACCCGACGTTAACAAATTCCCATCTGCCCATAATCGTGGGCACGACTTTCGAAAGTTCAAATCCCTACAGGGGTGTCCCAACTTAGCCCATCACAAGCTCTCACGGTCAACGAAGGAATAGACCTCCTCCCGAGACATTCCGATCAGACTCGGTATCCCGGTACAACAAGACATTTCGACAGGGTAAAACTAAACCAGCAACACCGCCCGAATGTGCCGACAAATCCCGATAGGAGCTGCACATATCTCTTTCTCAGGGCACACTCAGATAGGTCAAGCTACGAGTAAAACCATCCCTCAAGTTTCCCCGAGGTGGCCCCGCAGGCTGCCCATTTCGGACCAACACTTAGAGAAGCACTGGCCCGGGGGGGTTAAAATAAAGATGACCCTTGAGTCCGCGAAACCCAAGGGAAAAGAGGCTAGGTGGCGAATGGTAAAACCAATGTTGGGCATTGCTGGAGGAGCTTTACTTAAGGCGAACTGTCAAGGGGTTCCCATAATAGCCCAACCGCATAAGGAACGCAAAATCCGGGAACATAACACCGATATGACGGAAACTAGGGCGGCAAGAGTGGAACAAAACACCAGGCATAAGGCCGAGCCTTCCACCCTTTACCAAGTATATAGATGCATTAATTAAATAAGATATATTGTGATATCCCACCAAGTAAACATGTCCCAACAAGGAACAACATCTCCATGTTCCAACAAGGAACAAACTTCGAATCTTCACCTGCAACTAACAACGCTATAAGAGGGGCTGAGCAAAGCGGTAACATAGCCAAACAACGGTTTGCTAGGACAAGATGGGTTAGAGGCTTGGTTCAACAATATGGATGGCATGATAAGCAAGTGGTAGGTAACACAACATAGGCATAGCAAAAGAGCGAGCAACTAAGCAAGCAAAGATAGAAGTGATTTCGAGGGTATGATCATCTTGCCTGAAATTCCGCAAGGAAGAAGAACAAGTCCATGAAGAAGACAAACGGGCGTAGAAGAACGAATCCTCACAAGCACGACGTTACCGGAACCAACCCGAAGAAGCAAACACCGGAAAGAAACACACAACATAGTAAGCAACCAACACGTGAACATGGTATGATATGCGGGATGCGGTATGCGATGCATATGCATGATTTGACAAGGAATGCATGAACCTGGCCTCAACTTGGAAATCCAAGAGTGCCACTGGAAAGGTGAGGTGATTTCGGTTGAAATCGATATAAAGATCACCGGAATCGGAGTTACGGTTTGGAAATGGCAAGCGATTCAAATATGACACCTGTCTGCGATTTACAGCAAGTAGCCAACTAAATGCAATGAGATGAACATGCTAAAGCACCCAAACATGGAAACAAAATACATGGCAGGGATGCATTCATGATGCTTAACAAAAGACTAGCACTGAGCTACGGCCAATTCACCCATTAACAGGTTCAAACAAGCATGACAAAACTGCATATGGTAAACAGATTTCAGACTTAGTGAAATTAACACTTGTCTGGAATTTCAGATCAGATAGCACTCTTTGGAGCAACAAAACTATATGCTACAGGACCTGAACATGACAAAGTAAAGCATGGAATGGAGCTACTCAAAGAGCTTAACAAAAGTCCCTTAGTGACCTTGAGCCAAAAGGGATCACAAAATACATTTGCAAGCATGTGAACATAGCAAAAACATAATCAGTTTCAGACTTAGTGAAAACTGGAGCATGCTGAAAACATAACCCAAGTAGGCATGTTTACGAGCTCGATGCACTCACTACGGTGCAAGTCATGATAAGCTAAGCATACACCCATTAAGAACACACAAAATTCAAGCTAGACATGGCAAGAACAATAGCATAGCATGCACGGATCAACTACAACATCATCGGCAAAATTGCAAACAAGTTGATAACCTGCCCAGATTCACAAAGTAGCAAAAGTAGAGCTCGATTGACTCAAGCTAGGGTGCTCCATATATGCAAACAAAGACATGGATGGATAGAGCGCTACAATATTAACAAAACATCCTTACTGATCATCCTCAAAGGAGGCACGGATCACTAGGAAACAACATGAACATATGGCATCATGAACTAAACAGCTCAAGGATTTAGTGGAAATGCTAAGTCCCTGAAAACAGAATTACCAAGTGCCTCACTTCACAAGCTTGCACTAGTCACCATACACATCACAAAAATACATGGGTTGCACCTCTGGAAAGATGACAAAACCCTTAACAAAACATATGTAGAGCTCATGGGCATATCATGCACACAATAATCATAGCAAAAATGACAAATGTCTAAGATGGAGTAGCAGATCTGACAATTAACTTAAGTAGCCTCCTTCTAACAACATTTCGGGCATCAAGATGAACTCAAATGAAAATGATGCAATGGAATGAAATGATGTACTCTCTGAGACGAACATTTTGATATGCTATAAGCATGATTCGGAGCTACGGATGCAAAGTTAAAGCATGATGAACATGGGCATATGAAACTGGGAATCTCGAGGACTTAGTAGAAATTTGCAGGCAGGGAAAAAATATGATGAGCGTTGGATACTAAAGGGTGATCAGGGCGAGGCTTAGCAAGACGCTCACCAAGTGGGATCGGCCCACGGAAGAGGAGAAGGCAGGCCGGCGGGCCGGATGGAGCTGGGCCTGCGAGGCCAAGGCCCACGCGGCCACCCACGGTCAACGGCGTCGATCGGGGCTGGCTTGGTTCCTCCCGATACATGGTGGTGGCGGCATTGTAGGACTCCGGCGAGGCTCGAGGCGATGACGCGGCCGAAGAGCGATGGGGAACGCTGGGGACGGCGCGGGGGCTGTCGGATCTGGCCGGAGGTGGCCGGATCCGGGCGATGGCGAGGTGGAGTGAGGCATCGGAGCAGGCGGCGCTCGCCGGCGAGTTGTGCCATGGCGGAGGCGGCGAGTGGCGCGGTGGCGGCGAAGCGCGCCGGCGAGGAGGCGGCGCGTGGTGCCGGCAAGGACGGGCGGAGCTGGCGGTGGAAGGACCCGGGCCGGGGAGGGCCGGATCTGGGCGCCTCGGGCCCGGCGGCGCGGGGACGGTGGCGGCGAACAGGTGGCGCGACGCGATTGGAGGAGGGCGGCGGCGGACATGTCCGGCACGCGGGATGGACGTGTCCGTCCGTGCGAGAAGGTGAGATCTAGGGTTTCGTCCGTGAAAATGGACGGGGAGGGCATATTTATAGGTAGAGGGGGCTAGGAGAGTCCAAATGAGGTGCGGTTTTCGGCCACGCGATCGTGATCGAACGATCGAGATGATGGAGGAGGTTTAGGTGGGTTTTGGGCCACTTTGGAAGGGTGTTGGGCTGCAACACACACGAGGCCTTTTCGGTCCCTCGGTTAACCGTTGGAGTACCAAACGAAGTCCAAATGATACGAAACTTGACAGGCGGTCTACCGGTAGTAAACCAAGGCCACTAGGCAAGTCTCGGTCCAATCCGGAAATGTTTAATCCCCACACACGAAAGAAAGGTAGAATTGACCACCGGAGGAGAACGAAGCGCCGGAATGCAAAGCGGACAACAGGAAAAATGCTCGGATGCATGAGACGAACATGTATGCAAAAGAAATGCGCATGATGACATGATAAGATGCAACACGCAAGCAAATGACATGGCAACAACAATGAATAACAGGAAGACACCTGGCACATCGGTCTCGGGGCGTTACACTCGACGACCATGTTGCCCCCGAGCAACAGCTCGATGACTCGGAGGGGCGTGAGGATCAGTACAACCTCGAGGACCTCAATGACTACGAGGACAACAACCACCTCCCTCTCTCCGAAGAGGAGGTCAGCCTCGGAGCCGAGGATTTAATCATCCCTGAGGACCCACTGGATCAAGAACGGTTCAAGCGGCAACTTATAGCCACTTCATGAAGCCCGAAGAAGAAGCAGAAGCAGCTGAAAGCTGAACAAGACACCCTCAATGACAGATGGACGAAAGTCCTAGCAGCCGAAGAAGGGTATGGCAATGAGCGGCAAGATCGGAACAAAAGCTACCTACGCTGATGTTTGTTGCCACAATTTAATGACGAGGCCCTTGAGCCCGCACCCCCAAGATATACTTAGGCACACCAGCCCAACCGCCCCCCTCGAGGAAGGGACATGACAGCTGGAGAGGCCGAAGACCGACCTGCACTACCTCGTCAGAGAGGCAAGGAAGCAATGATGCCAAAGGACCCATACGACCTACGACACGACCTGGACACTAGAGCAGGTCAGACAAGATCCGTATATGGATCTAGAGGATACACTCCCGCTGGACGGGATGGATACCAAGCTTGGCGTGACCGATACGATAGAGCTCGGGAGCAGCACTGGGCCCGGATGGCAGCCGATCTAAGGTAAACTACTCATACATCATCGGAGAGGCTATGGTGTTGATGTAGATGCCCTCCGTGATCAATGCCCCTTCCGGCGGAGTGCCGGAAAAGGCCCCAAGATGGGATCTCACGGGTACAAAAGGTTGCGGCGGTGGAATTAGGTTTTCGTGGTGCTCTCTCATGTTTTCAGGGTACGTAGGTATATATAGGAGGAATAAGTAGGTCGGTGGAGCCACGAGGGGCCCACGAGGGTGGAGGGCGTGCCCAGGGGGGTAGGCGCCCCCTGCCTCGTGGCTTCCTCGTTGGTTGCTTGACTTCCACTCCAAGTCCTCTGGATCACGTTTGTTCCAAAAATCACGCTCCCGAAGGTTTCATTCCGTTTGGACTCCGTTTGATATTCTTTCTCCGCGAAACACTGAAATAGGCAAAAAAACAGCAATTTGGGTTGGGCCTCCGGTTAATATGTTAGTCCCAAAAATAATATAAAAGTGTATAATAAAGCCCATTAAACATCCAAAACAGAATATATAATAGCATGGAACAATAAAAAATTATAGATACGCTGGAGACGTATCACTGGCCTTTTTGGTTGTGGGCCAAATTCAGCCCATGGTTATAGTCGGCCCATTTGTGGCCCGTTAATCCGTTGGGCCATTTTCATAGCGTCATCAAATACGACCGATTAACGACGGCCCGTTATGGTCGGCCCATGAACGGGCAATTCCAACTCTAGCCCATTTACGACCCATAATGCGATCCGTTATTGGCCCATGTTTGGCCAATCGATCATACGACCCGTTGTAGGATCGAAAGTATGTCTAGAGGGGGGGGGGGGGTGATTAGACAACTTGACCAAATAAAAATCTAGCCTTTTCCGAATTTTAAGTCTTGGAATATTTTAGCAACTTAGAACAAGTCAAGAAATCAACCTACACATGCAAGTCTAAGAGTATAGCAGCGGAATGTAAAACATTTGCATATGAAGGTAAAGGGAGGAGTTTCGAGGGAGCAAATGCAATGTAGACAAAGAGATTTTTGGCATGGTTCCGATAGGTGGTGCGATCGTACATCCACGTTGATGGAGACTTCAACCCATGAAGGGTAACGGTTGCGCGAGTCCACGGAGGGCTCCACCCACGAAGGGTCCACGAAGAAGCAACCTTGTCTATCCCACCATGGCCATCACCCACAAAGGATTTGGCTCACTAGGGTAGATCTTCACGAAGTAGGCGATCTCCTTGCCCATACAAACTCCTTGGTTCAACTCCACAATCTTGACGGAGGCTCCCAAGTGACACATAACCAATCTAGGAGACACCACTCTCCAAAAGGTAATAGATGGTGTGTTGATGATGAACTCCTTGCTCTTGTGCTTCAAATGATTGTCTCCCCAACACTCAACTCTCTCTCATAGATTTGGGTTTGATGGAAAGAAGATTTGAGTGGAAAGCAACTTGGGGAAGGCTAGAGATCATGATTTTTGTGGTTGGAATGGAATATCTTGGTCTCAACACATGAGTAGGTGGTTCTCTCTCAGAAAATGTATGCTGGAAGTGTAGGCACGTTCTGATGGCCCTCCTTACTAATGAAAGAAGGGTGGAGGGGTATATATAGCCTCCACACAAAATCTAACCGTTACACATGATTTACCAAACTCAGTGCGACCGAATCAGAAAACTCGGTCAGACCAACTTAGTTCAAAATGTGAACGTTAGGATTTTCGGTGGGACCGACATGTGAACTCGGTAGGACCGGTTTCATTAGGGTTAGGGCATAACGTAATCTCGGTGAGACCGATCACATAAACTCGGTAGGACCGATTTCTGTAATAGGCAAGCAGAGAGTTGGCCAGGCAAACTCGGTGGGACCGAATCGCTCATTTCAGTGAGACCGAAACGTTATGAAAAGGAAACAGAGAGTTTGCATTGCGAACTCGGTGGCACCGATCGCTCATCTCGGTTGGACCAAAACATTACGAAGGGAAACAGAGAGTTTGCAATCCCATCTCGGTGAGACCGAGATCCCTATCGGTGAGACCGAAGTGACTAGGGTTTCTGGCAGTGCCTATGCCAAATGAACTCGGTGGCGCCGGATAGATAATTTCGGTGGGGGCGAGTTTAATTTTTGGTTTGGGACATATGTGGATATGAGAAAGTGGTTGAGGGCTTTTGGAGCATATCACTAAGCATTTTGATCAAGCAAGCCATTAAGAAACACCTCATCCCCTTTTAATAGTATTGGCTTTTCCTATGGACTCAATGTGATCTTGGATCACTAAAATGAAAATGTAGAGTCTCGAGCTTGAGCCAATATGTGTCCTTAGCATTTTGAGGGGTCCACATTCCTAATCCATGCCATGCCAATCATTGAACTTTCTAAAATGATCATCTTGAAATAGCATTAGTTCAATGAGCTATACGTTGTTAGTAATTACCAAAACCACCCAGGGATAGTTGCACTTTCAATCTCCCCCTTTTTGGTAATTGATGACAACATATAGATCAAAGCTTAGACAAATGATAATAAGATTGAAATACATCGTAGCTTTGAGAAGTATGTGATAAGCAAGAGCTCCCCCTAAATTTGTGCACTATTTAAAATTTGCTTTTGAATGCAAATGCACAATCGATTAGGATCATGGGTTACTCTTCCATGTCACATACATCTTGGTGGAGCGCTCAAAATGGTAGAAGGTAAAAAACATGCACTCATCACGAAGCAAAGTGAATGATCATATATGGGATATAATAGATAATAGACATAAATAGTATTAAACAAGCACACACAAAAGTATCAAGCAAATAGCAAAAGAGACAAAGAAGCAAAATACTCTCTCTCGAAGCCTATGATCTATACATTCCCCCCCTTTGGCAACAAGTTACCAAAAAGTTTGAAAATGCATAGTGCTATGCGTCTCTCTAGGCTTGGTCTTCGGGAGATAGTGTTGAGAACTCCAAGGACGAAGGCATCAGTGGATGTTGTTGGAGCTGGTGGAGTGGCAACTGGAGGTGGCACTGAAGCTGTTGCTGCTGGTGCTGAAGTAGTTGCTCTAGTGTCAGCAACGGGCACTACAGCAGACATCTGACCTATAGGCACTCTCTGAAAAGCATCTATGGTAGCCTTCCCTTTCCTCTCCTCTGCTTCCTCCTGGAACTGCTCAATAGCAGTCTGAATCTCAGTCGCTTTCAGATCAAGATCATAAAATTTGGTCTCTATGATCCTCTCCAAGCTCTCCTGATTTTGAGTCAGGGTGGCCAAACCCTTCTCAATCCTCAAAGTTGCTTGAATTAGATATGCAAGCTGATCTTGTTTTGACTTTAGGAATACTTGAGATACCTCCTCAACACTTGGCATCTTTGCAGCCTTCTCAGCCTTTGCCTTCTCTCTCTTTTCTTGTGCTTGCACAGATGTAGGATCATCCTCATTCATCACAATAGTGTTGTCCTCAAATTCTGGTCTCAAAGGTAAATGCTCCTTGTCTAACAAATAAGTGCATGTGCCCATCTTGGAGTTGATGAGCACCTGAATATGTGGAGCATACCCACAAGATATCTTCTGATCTGCAGCTGTCCTTTTGATTGTTTCAACAATCAGGCTCATGACCTTGAATTTCTGAGGCACATCAAATATCTGCTACAAGTTGATTGAATGGCCTCTCATCATCTTGTGATATCCAGATTTGGGCAACAATGTATGCCTCAATATAGTGTTGGTTGTAGCTAGACCAGATAACAAGTAATGTACAGATCCAAGCTTATGTGTTTCCAAAGCTTTGTCTGGGATCTCTTTGTACTTGTTGGCCACAAAGTTGTGGTCTTTCTTCTTCTTGGCATAGACATCTAAGTCATCTTCATGCTCTTTAGGGGCATTTATTAACTTTGCCCACTCCTCAACAGTTGACTGGTACCTTGTACCCTCAGACACCCATACAATTCTACCATCTGGATAAAAATGAGCAGTGGAGTAGAATTGCATGATGAGTTCATCATTCCATTTTGTCAGCTCTTGACCCACAAACTCGTCAACACCACATGCTCTGAAGCTCTCATGTACACCAGGAAAATGATCTTCATTCTCATCAATGTACTCCCAGTCAGCCCACTTCATGTCACAAACTATAGGCTTCTTGTCCAGCAGATTGGTTTCATAGAAACCTTGTTGCTCTTTGGTGTGTAACCGGTAGTCCACAACAGTCTTCCTTCTCACAACATAGGGATCACTCTGTCTTTGAAGTCTCAGACCTGCATCCTTCCTGATGCTCATATCCTCTGCCACTGGATGGGTCTCACTGTGATATGTAATCTTTGGTTTAAGTTTCCTAAGCACTTGGGCTTCAGCATCTTCTTCTTCCATTTCAGGCACTGGGCCTTATTCTTCTCTGCAGCTGGATGTTCCTAGTGTTCCTCTTGGGCTTTGGAGCTGGAGCAGAAGCTTTGGGGGCAGCCTTGGGCTTAGAAGGAGCAGCTCCAGACTTAATTGCATCCCCCATCAGCTTTTGGGACTTGGGTGCTGGTGCAGCATCCTCTTCCTCTTCCTCAGCTGGATTTCTCATTATAGCGGATCTACCAATGACTCTGGCAGTGGTCTTCTTGACCCTGTCTTTCCTTTTCTTACTCTTCTTACTCTCTCCAGTAGCCTCTTTAGTTGGCTTAGAAGTTTCAACATTTGAGACCCTGGCCTTTAAGGTTGGCACCCTCTTGGCAGGGGCCTTCTTGTGCAATCTAGGTTTTGTTGTAGCAGAAGTACCATATTCTTTCTTCAGCACTTTCTTCTTGGAGCTTACTTCCTCCTCTGTAGCCACATAGTCCTCATCCTCAGAATCAGAGGTTCTCTTCTTTCTTGATCTAGTCGCTGCCTTGGGCAAATTTTTTGGAGTGCTCCTGCTACCATCATCATAGCTACTAGAGGGACTAGTGCCCTCACTCAAGTTTACTTGCTCTTCTGATTTGTTCTGGCTATCACTTTGGTCAGACATTTTGGCAGGCAAACTGATAACAGACCCTGTGAATGGATATAGATGAGTAGATTGCATGAGCATCACAAAGTGTAGAGTTTTTGCAAAACAGATGAGTCAAAAACTTAGTTTTAGTTCTCCAGAGAAATCATTTCAGAGCTACCGATTTGTTAAACTCGGTGACACCGAAGCAAATTTTGGAGTCTAGACTAGTGAACTCGGTCAGACTGAGTCACCGTTCAGTGGCTCCGAGATTGCCAGGGTTTGACAGAGAGTCGAACTTGGTCACACCGATTTGCAACTTTTGGTCAGACTGAAAAGTGCAAGTGCAATGGCCTAAGCCAAATCGGTGAGACCAATTTCTACAACTCAGTCGATCTGAGATGAGTTCGGCGGAAACCTAACCCTAAATTTTCGAATCAAACCTAATCTAAGGAACGTTTTCTCCGGATAGATTGATTTCATACGTGGTAAAGAACATGGCATTGCATTGTGCTAAGAATCGGAGTAAGGAATTAGCACAAAAGATCGAACTCATACCCTAGTTCGGCGGTGAGTTCGCTATGGCGGCAACAGAGGGGTTGAATCCCGTTGACGGCGATGGAAACCAGCGGTGGGAGGTCGCTGGCCGCGAGAATATGATCCGGAGACCCGAGGTGGCAGAGCAGGACACACGTGGGCTGAGAGGTTTTGAAGAAATTTCCAAAATCTGACCCATGCTTATATATATCCTCACCCTGTCAGTGTGACCGAGTGGAACAACTCGGTGGCACAGAGATGCAGAATTGCGAGCGGTTACTGCAACTCGGTGTGACCGAAGAGTTCAAATCGGTTGCACCGGGATTGAAAACCTAGATCAACTCAGTGAACTCGGTGTGACCGAAGTGGATGAATCGGTCAGGCCGAAATGCACAGAGAGGTTTTGGAAGTTTAAGTCTATGACGAATCGGGGACTCCGAGTGCTCCTCACACAGAGTGGTTCGAATCTGACTTGATCAAACTTTGTGATGTAGCATGAATAGAGTTTGAGACGAGAAAAGCATAGATAGCTAGAGTAGGTTCTTAGTCATTCTTGTCCATCCACTTGGCAAAAGATAAAAAGCCAATCAATCAAAGCAACAAATGGATGTCCTCGAATGAGTAAAATAGGCAATCAACATACTCACACAATAAAATGACAAATGAAATATGTGACAAAGCATGCACAAACACTCTAGAATCTATCAAGAAATTGGCGATGACTAGGTCATCTATATATGAGTATATTGACTTAGGAGTCAAATGAGAACACTTGATCATAGGTCAACTCATCGTTTAAGCACAAGTGGGGTTACCACTTTTACATTAAGCATTGTTGTGTTAACACCATTAGAGTTGCTTTACCTCAATTGATTAGAGTAAAGCTCCCCTAGATGTGATATTCCCCCTAAGAGGGATGAACTAAACTTGGGTTTTGTCAATGATTACTTCATGTGGATGTTGAAGATGTGGATGCTCAATGTTAATGTAGATCATTCGGAGCAGTCCATTGGAGTGAGTTGCACTTTCAATACCTACACGGGTTAGTCCCACAAGGAACAAACAAGGATATCCATAGACATAGAGGGAAGTTCACATAATATGATGTCCATGAAAGCATTAGGTTACCTTGTCCCTTGTCTTACCAACAAGAGCGTTTGTGACTCCTTGAACTAGTGCAAGTTGTGGAAGTTGTTTGCACTTCTCCTCGTATGTTGGCGGAGTCACCCTCAAGAACTCTCCAGTTCTTCTTCTTCAGGATCCACATCATCTTGATGAGAATCCTTGGAGTTGTAGTCGTACTTGATGAAGTAGAACTTGATGTAGTCTTGGGAACCCACTTGACCAAGGCCTTAGGAGCTTCTTCAAATGCATTAATCTCCTCTTGAAGCTTTTCCTTGCCCTTTTGCTTATGGTCTTATGGTGGAAGATCATCTCGAGCTTGTGTCCTTGGAAGGAAGTAGGATCATATTTCTCTTGTTGAGGAGCACACTTCATCTTGGGGTATTGATCTTCATCCCACTCAAATCCATTGGCATTGAAATTTCGTTCAAAACCAATACCTTGATTCTTCCAGTGCCTTCCTTGCTTGCGTACAATTTCCTGAAATTGCTTACTTCCGGCAAGACTCTTGTAAACACCTTTCTCTATAATTCCCTTCAATAAGCTATTTTCTTCCTGAAGTGTAACTTGGCTAAGAGAATCATTAGTGGAATCAAGAGAACTACTAGAAGCAACAACATAGGATTTAACATGACTATTGTTACTACTAGAAGAAGAATCTTTCTTACTCTTGTTGCTAGATTTGATTTGTGGCATGTAAGTAGACAAGAGTAAACACTTGGCAATGTAAGAAGAACTTTTCTTGCGAAGATCATCGTTGATTGCTTTTAAGAACCCATGCTCTTGCTCAAGGTTGATCTTTTCAAAGAGTAGCTTCTCATGAGTCTTTAAAAGTTCTCGATGATCTTCCGAGGTAGTTTCATGAGCTAACTTAAAGAGTGTTTAGCTCTTTAGTTAGACGCTCAATCTCCTTCTTATCATCATCATTTGTTTTATCTTGATTAACATGATTAATAGAAAGTTCATCATAGTTTTCATCACTAGAGTTGTCAACAAGTAAATCATCATCACCTAGCAAATCATCCTCATCACTATTGAAATCAACATACTCGGGGTGTGATACCTTTGGGCCTTTAGCCATGAAGCATCTTCCAATCCTTCATTTGGTGGGTCAAATATGTCATAGGAGTTGGTTGACACAAGTGCTAGACCGGCAACACCTTCATCTTGAGTATATTCAGAGTTGGAGTGATAACTTCTCTCGGAGTGATTGTTGGAGTCGGAGCCGGATACCCATTCACCAACATGAGCTTGATGTCTTAGTTTTGTGTAGCTCCTTGATGGCTTGTCCTTCCTTTCCGAATCCTTGCTTCTCCGTGATGTTCTTCGTTCATAATGATCATCTCTACTCCTTCTTTCTCCTGGTGGTGATTCTTCTCTTCTACTTGTCCTTTTGGGTGAATCTTCTCTTCGTATGTAGGGAGCCATACACTCATTGGAGTAGTGTCCGGGTCTTCCACAATTGTAGCAATTACGTTCACGACTCGAAGATCTTTTGTCATTGTAGGACCTTGATGACCCACAAGTATAGGGTATCTATTGTAGTCCTTTCGATAAGTAAGAGTGTCGAACCCAACGAGGAGCAGAAGGAAATGATAAGCGGTCTTCAACATGGTATTCTCTGCAAGCACTAAAATTATAGGTAACAGATAGTTTTGTGATAAGAGAATTTGTAACGAGCAACAAGTAACAAAAGTAAATAAAGTGCAGCAAGGTGGCCCAATCCTTTTTGTAGCAAAGGACAAGCCTGGACAAATTCTTATATAGAGAAAAGCGCTCCCGAGGACACATGAGAATTATCGTCAAGCTAGGTTTCATCACAATCATATGATTCGCGTTCGGTACTTTGATAATCTGATATGTGGGTGGACCGGTGGTTGGGTGCTGTCCTTACTTGGACAATCATCGCACTTATGATTAACCCCTATTGCAAGCATCCGCAACTACAACAAAAGTATGAAGGTAAACCTATCCATAGCACGAAACATATGGATCCAAATCAGCCCCTTACGAAGCAACGCATAAACTAGGTTTAAGCTTCTGTCACTCTAGCAACCCATCATCTACTTATTACTTCACAATGCCTTCCTCTAGGCCCAAATAATGGTGAAGTGCCATGTAGTGGACGTTCACATAACACCACTAGAGGAGAGACAACATACATCTCATCAAAATATCAAACGAATACCAAATTCACATTACTACCAATAGCAATACTTCTCCCATGTCCTCAGGAACAAACGTAACTACTCACAAAGCATATTCATGTTCATAATCAGAGGGGTATTAATATGCATATAGGATCTGAACATATGATCTTCCACCAAATAAACCAACTAGCATCAACTACAAGGAGTAATTAACACTACTAGCAACCCACAGGTACCAATCCCGGACTTGGAGACAAGAATTGGATACAAGAGATGAACTAGGTTTGAGAGGAGATGGTGCTGGTGAAGATGTTGACGGAGATTGACCCCCTCTCGATGAGAGGATCGTTGGCGATGACGATGGTGATGATTTCCCCCTCCTGGAGGGAAGTTTCCCCGGTAGAACAGCTCCGCTAGAGCCCTAGATTGGTTCCGCCAAGGTTCCGCCTCGTGGCGGCGGAGTCTCATCCCGAAAGCTTGCTTATGATTTTTTTTTCTCATGAAAGACTCCATATAGCAGAAGATTGGCATCGGAGGGCTACCAGGGGGCCCACGAGGTAGGATGCGCGCCCAAGAGGGTAGGGCGCGCCCCCCACCCTCGTGGCCAGGGTGTGCCCCCTCTGGAACTTCTTGCGCTCAGTATTTTTTATATATTCTGAAAATGACTTCCGTGAAGTTTTAGGACTTTTGGAGCTGTGCAGAATAGGTCTCTAATATTTGCTCCTTTTCCAGCCCAGAATCCCAGGTGCCGGCATTCTCCCTCTTTATGTAAACCTTGTAAAATAAGAGAGAATAGGCATGAGTATTGTGACATAATGTGTAATAACAACCCATAATGCAATAAATATCGATATAAAAGCATGATGCAAAATGGACGTATCAACTCCCCCAAGCTTAGACCTCGCTTGTCCTCAAGCGAAAGCCGAAATCGAAAAATATGTCCACATGTTTAGAGATAGAGGTGTCGATAAAAATAAAACACGGACATGAGGGCATTATGATCATTCTTAGAACAACAACTTATATAATTCTTGTCATATGATCTCTTATGCTAGAGTAACAATTCAATCACAATTTCAAGTATGAATCATAAACTTCATTGAAAACTAACAAACTATAATCTCAGTCATTGGAGCAATTGCAATTTATCACAACATAGGAAAGAGTCAATATAAGAGCTTTTCAGCAAGTCCACATACTCAACTATCATATAGTTTTTCACAATTGCTAACACTCAAGCAATACTTATGGGTATGGAGTTTTAATCGGACACAGAGAAAGATAGGGGCTTATAGTTTTGCCTCCCAACGTTTTACCTCAAGGGTAAAGTCAACAATAATAGTTCATGAAAACTCACATCCAATTAGCCATATATACCAGGACCTTTCCAACATGTTGTGCTTTCCAAAAGATAAAATGTAAAAAGGAAGGGTGAAGATCACCATGACTCTTATGCAAGGTAGGAGATAAAAGTAAAAGATAGGCCCTTCGAAGAGGGAAGCAGAGGTTGTCATGCGCTTTTATGGTTGGATGGACAAAATCTTAATGCGAAAGAATGTCACTTTATATTGCCACTTGTGATATGGACCTTTATTATGCAGTTCATCGCTTTTATTTCTTCCATATCACATGATCGTATAAAGCTTATTTTCTCCCACACTAATAAGTCATACATATTTAGAGGGAAATTTTTATTGCTTGCACCGATGACAACTGACTTGAGGGATCTTACTCAATCCATAGGTAGGTATGGTGGACTCTCATGGCAAAACTGGTTTAAGGGTGTTTGGAAGCACAAGTAGTATCTCTACTTGGTGCAAAGAATTTGGCTAGCATGAGGGGGAAAGGCAAGCTCAATCATGTTGGATGATCCATAGTGTATTTATATGTGAAGACCTCTCTTTCTTTATTACTCCCTATTAATTGCAACGATGACCAAAACTATGTTTGTCAACTTTCAACAACTTTTATTCATCATACTCTTTCTATGTGAGCTCATTACTCTCCATAAGATCCATATGATCTCTTTGTTTCCTTTTATTTCTTTCTCTTTTCTTTTATTCACTCAACATTATGGCTCAATAATCAAGCCTAATCTTTATTATATATAGCTCATGGACTCAATTACATAGAAGGATCATAAAGCAAAACTCACACTAGATCATACTAAAAGTTTATGCTACTAGATCAAGATATTACCAAAAGGATCAAACTAAGAAAAACGGTAAAGATAGAAGTGATGGTGATACAATACCAGGGCACTCCCCTAAGCTTGGTAGTTGCCAAGGGGACTGCCCATACCCATGTGATTATGTCTCCCTTTTCGGGGATGGTGATGTGATATTCTTGGCGATGACGCCCCTCAGGATACGATTCACCTCCTCGAGCTTATTGACTTGCTGCTTGAGGTCCATTATTTCCTTTCGAAGTTTTCCTATAACAGCCGAAGCTCCTTGCACCCAAGGGTGTTGCATAGCTGCGGGAGAACAATTGACACTCTTTTTCATATTTTCATAAGAAAGAAATCTAACATTGGAAGGGATAACCGAGTTTGGGATAGCCGAGCCCTGTAGTTCCCCCATTGTGAATCCAGCTCGGAAGCGAGAAGTGACTTCTTGATCCTCCTCCATGGCATCTATCCTCTTCAAATCAGCCTCCATATCTTCCTCCGTTGCCGGCCCAAAGTGGTCATCATTGCTGTTTGTCATTGATCTCGATGCCGGATGAGACACCCGGCTCTCCTCGACTGACTCTTGCAAAGACATCTTGCTCTAATCTGCAGCAGCGACAGCTCGAAACACAAACAAAGGATAATTGCGTGATACGGGAGTCAAAACCTTCGGGAGATTATATAATGAATTTTTACCGACCAAAATACGTATCGTGCAAGAAAACGGAGTCCGGAGAGCACACGAGGTGCCCATGAGGTAGGGGGGCACGCCCAGGGGGGTAGGGCGCGCCCTCCACCCTCGTGGAAGCCTCGTGTCCTTCCAGGACTACTTCTTATTTTCCTATTTTCTTAAATATTCCAAAACGGAGAAAAATTGCCATTAGAACTGTTTTGGAGTCAATTTACTTACCGTACCACATACCTATTCCTTTTTGGAGTCTGAAACGTTCCGGAAAGTGTCCCTTATGTATTCCTCCAGGGTTACGGTTTCAATAATATTAGTTTCAACATTTATTGGATTACCTGAATATAATGTTTGATTCTTTGACCGTTCACCACCTTCGGATTTGTGCCTTCGAAGTTGTTGATTTTTATGGCACCGGAACGATAGACCTCCTGGGTAACGTAAGGACCTTCCCATATAGAGAGAAGTTTTCCTGCAAAAAATCTTAAACGAGAGTTGTATAACAATACATTGTCACCTACATTAAACTCACGCTTTTGTATCCTTTTGTCATGCCATCTTTTAACCTTTTCTTTAAACAATTTGGCATTCTCATAGGCTTGGGTTCTCTATTCATCGAGTGAGCTAATGTCAAATAACCTTTTCTCACCGGCAAGTTTGAAATCATAAATTGAGCTCTTTAATAGCCCAATAAGCCTTATGTTCTAGTTCGAGAGGTAAGTGACATGCTTTTCCATAAACCATTTTATATGGAGACATACCCATAGGATTCTTATATGCAGTTCTATAGGCCCATAATGCATCGTCAAGTTTCTTGGACCAATTCTTTCTAGATGTATTAACAATCTTTTGCAAAATTAATTTGAGCTCTCTATTGCTCAATTCTACTTGACCATTAGACTGTGGGTGATAAGGAGATGCAATTCTATGATTAACATCATACTTAGCAAGCATTTTACGGAAAGCACCATGAATAAAATGTGAACTACCATCAGTCATTAGATATCTAGGGACTCCAAACCTCGAAAAAATAACTTCTTTAAGCATCTTAATGGAGGTGTTATGATCAGCACTACTAGTTGGAATAGCTTCTACCCACTTAGTAACGTAATCAACAACAACTAAAATATGTGTATACCCATTAGAGGAAGGAAACGACCCCATATAATCAAAGCCCCAAACATAAAATGGTTCAATAACAAGTGAATAATTCATAGGCATTTCTTGACGTCTACTAACATCACCAATTCTTTGACATTCATCACAAGATAAGACAAACTTATGGGCATCCTTGAAGAGAGTAGGCCAATAAAAACCGGATTGCAATACCTTATGTGCAGTTCTATCTCCAGCATGGTGTCCTCCATAAGCTTCGGAGTGACACTTGCGTAGGATCTGTTCCTGTTCATGCTCAGGTACACAACGTCTAATAACACCATCTATTCCTTCTTTATAAATATGTGGATCATCCCATAAGTAATGTCTTAAATCATAGAAAAACTTTTTCTTTTCCTGGTATGTGAAACTAGGTGGTATAAATGTAGCAACAATGTAATTAGCATAATCAGCATACCATGGAGCAGTATGAGAAGCATTTATGATATTTAATTGTTCATCAGGAAAGCTATCATCAATAGGTAGTGGGTCATCAAGAACATTTTCTAACCTAGACAAGTTATCTGCAATGGGCTTCTCAGCTCCCTTTCTATCAATAATATGCAAATCAAATTCTTGTAGTAAGAGAACCCATCTAATAAGTCTAGGTTTAACATCTTTCTTTTCCATAAGATATTTAATAGCAGCATGATCCGTGTGAATAGTTACTTTAGAATCAACAGTATAAGGTCTGAACTTATCACAAGCAAATACAACTGCTAAGAATTCTTTTTCAGTTGTAGCATAATTTCTCTGGGCATTGTCTAGAGTTTTACTAGCATATTGAATAACATTTAATTTCTTATCAACTCTTTGCCCTAGAACAACACCTACATCATAGTCACTAGCATCACACATAATTTCAAAAGGTAAATTCCAATCAGGTGACTGAACAATAGGTGCAGAGGTTAATGCTTTCCTAAGTATTTCAAAGGCTTCTACACAATCATCATCAAAGACGAATGGTATATCTTTTTGTAATAAATTAGTCAGAGGCCCAGAAATTTTTGAGAATTCCTTAATGAACCTCCTATAAGAACCGGCATGACCAAGGAAACTTCTTATACCTTTAATGTCCTTGAGACATGACATCTTTTCAATAGCATCAACTTTAGCTTTATCAACTTCAATGCCCCTTTCAGAAATTTTGTGCCCCAAGACAATACCTTCATTAACCATGAAGTGGCATTTCTCCCAATTCAAGACAAGTTTAGTTTCTTCACATCTCTGCAAAACTCAATCAAAGTTGCTTAAGCAATCATCAAAAGAGGATCCATAAACGGAGAAATCATCCATGAATACCTCACATATCTTTTCAAAAAAAAATCAGAAAATATAGCCATCATGCATCTTTGAAAGGTAGCAGGTGCATTACATAAACCAAAAGGCATACATCTATAAGCAAAAGTACCGAAAGGGCAAGTAAAAGTGGTCTTAGATTGATCATCAGCTCACACAGGTATTTGAGAGAAACTAGAATAACCATCTAGAAAGCAAAAATGTGTATGTTTGGATAATATTTCTAGCAATTGATCAATAAAAGGTAAGGGGTAATGATCTTTTTTAGTAGCCTTATTTAATTTGTGGAAATCAATTACCATCCTATAACCTGTAATAATTCTTTGCGGAATCAATTCATCTTTATCATTAGGAACGACAATAATACCTCCCTTCTTAGGAACACAATGGACATGACTTACCCACTGACTATCAGCAATGGGATAAATTATACCCGCCTCAAGGAGCTTTAGTATTTATTTTCTTACCACTTCTTTCATCTTAGGATTCAACCGTCGTTGGTGATCAATAACTGGTTTGGCATCTTTTTCCAAATTTATTTTGTGTTGACATAGAGTGGGACTAATGCCCTTAAGATCATCAAGAGTATATCCAATAGCAGCACGGTGCTTCTTCAGAGTTCTCAATAATTTTTCTTCCTCCTTCTTTGAAAGGTTAGCACTAATAATAACAATATATATCTTCTTTTCATCAAGATAAGCATATTTAAGAGTATCAGGCAATGGTTTAAGCTCAAACACGGGATCACCCTTAGGTGGAGGAGGATCCCCTAGGATTTCAATAGGCAAGTTGTGTTCCAAAATAGGTCCCTGTTTAAAGAACACTTCATCTATTTCCCTTCTTTCATTCATATACATATCATTTTCATGGTCTAGCAAATATTTTTCTAAAGGATCACTAGGAGGTAAGGCAATAGAAGCAAGACCAATAATTTCATCTTTACTAGGAAATTCTTCCTCACGGTGTTGTCTATGAAATTTAGAAAAGTTGAACTCATGAGACATATCACCTAAACCAATAGTAATAACATCCTTTTTGCAGTCTATCCTAGCATTAACAGTTTTTAAGAAGGGTCTACCAAATATAATGGGACAAAAGCTATCTTGTGGGGAACCAAGAACGAGAAAATTAGCAGGATATTTAGTTTCCCACACAAGACTTCAACATCTCTAACAATTCCCATTGGTGAAATAGTATCTCTATTGGCAAGTTTAATGGTGACATCAATTTCTTCTAACTCAGCAGGTGCAATATCATGCATAATTTCTTTGTATAAGTCAATGGGTATTGCACTACCACTAGCACCCATATCACACAAGCCATGATAACAATGATCTCCTATTTTAACAGAAATAACAGGCATGCCTACCACAGGTCTATGTTTATCTTTAGCACAAGGTTTAGCAATTCTAACAGTTTCATCACAGAAATAAATAACATGCCCATCAATATTATCAGCCAAGAGATCCTTAACAATAGCAATATTAGGTTCAACTTTAACTTGCTCAGGAGGTGTATAGGTTCTAATATTGCTTTTACGAACCACAGTTGAAGCTTTAGCATGATCTTTTATCCTAACAGGAAAAGGTGGTTTCTCAACATAAGCAGTAGGAACAATAGGATCATTATAAGTGATAGTCTTTTCTTCAACTTTAATAGGTGCATCTACTTTTACTTCTATGGAAGGATTATATTTAAACCACTTCTCTTTAGGGAGATCAATATGAGTAGCAAAAGATTCACAGAAAGAAGCTACCATTTCAGAGTCAAGTCCATATTTAGTGCTAAATTTACGGAAAACATCGGTATCCATAAAAGATTTAACACAATCAAACTTAGGTGTCATCCTGACTCCTTACCTTCGTCGAGATCCCAATCTTCAGAGTTGCGTTTAATTCTTTCCAATAAATCCCATTTGAATTCAATAGTCTTCATCATAAAAGAGCCAGCACAAGAAGTATCGAGCATGGTGCGGTTGTTATCAGAAAGCCGAGCATACATTTTTTGAATGATCATTTCTCTTGAGAGCTCATGATTGGGGCATGAATATAACATTGACTTAAGCTCCCCCAAGCTTGAGCGATGCTTTCTCCTTCGCGAGGCCAAAAATAATATATATAATTATGATCACGATGAACAAGATGCATAGGATAAAACTTCTGATGAAATTCCAATTTTAATCGTTTGTAGTTCCATGATCCCATATCATCACATAGCCTATACCATGTCAATGCGTCTCCCTCCAAAGATAAAGGGAAGACCTTGTTCTTGATAACATCAGCGGGCATACCCGAAAGCTTAAATAATCCACAAACTTCATCCACATATATTAGGTGCTCATCAGGATGTAATGTTCCATCTCCTGCAAAAGGATTAGCTAGCAGTTTTTCTATCATACCCGAAGGAATTTCAAAGCAGACATTTTCATTTTCAGTATGTTCAGTAGGTTGAGGAGCAACTCTATGCTCTGTTGGTTGGGGTGAAGATTCCCCGAACAAGGCCCTCAAAGGATTACTTTCCATAGTAACAAGTGACAGTAAATTTCAGCATACTATATAAATTTTTCCTTACCAAATTCCACCTACCAAAGGTGCTTCACTCCTTGGCAACGGTGCCAGAAAAGAGTCTTGATGACCCACAAGTATAGGGGATCTATCGTAGTCCTTTCGATAAGTAAGAGTGTCAAACCCAACAAGGAGCAGAAGGAAATGATAAGCGGTCTTCAGCAAGGTATTCTCTGCCACTACAAGAAATATGTCAACTTGTGACCACCACTATTGGTCACTGAATGGTCACAAATTTCCATTTGTGACCTTTTTGTGACCAAAAACATAAGGTCAAAAGCTGGCCATTGTAAACTGACTATAGCGAACTTTCTTCTGGAATGGTCGCAAACGTTTATGACCAAAATAAGCCTATTGTTCTGTTTTGGTCACTAGCAACCTCCCCAGGCCACATAGGCATCCAACGTGGCAATCTGACGTGGCACAAGATTCAGCCCGGTCCAATTCGATTTTCTACATGGGCCTAGCCCAACAATTCGGCCTTTTGTTTTTATTTTTACCAATTTTTGGTCAGGTTCATGGGCCAAGCCCAGTATTGCAGCCTTTTTTATTGTTAGTTCCCATGGACCAGGCCCACCAATTCAGCCTTTTTATTTTTCTGGGTCATGGCCTTTTTGGCTACAAAGTTTATGATTTTTTGTTTCAAATGATGGGCCCAGTAGTGAGATGGGACCAGTTCTAATAAGTAGGTTAGATTCTTCAGATCTCAATTTTCTAGTAAATAAATAACAATATTAAATCAAAATAGACAGAAAATAAAATGCTTCAAACAGAGCATAACTAATCCGAAAAAACATGGTTCACATCATGAATATAATCAAACAGAGCCAAACTTGGCACATTATTACAATCAACCATCAGGTTTACATCAGGTAACTATCAGGTTTACAATAATATATACAAGCATCTGGACCTCACGATGCTATATACAATAATAATATATCAGGTTTACATCAGGCTATCTCCAATGAGCCCGACTTGTTCATCCTGGACCTCACGACAAAACACGAAGGAAGGCTAGCATCTGCAAGTTATCAAACAAAATGGTTAGGAACAAAATAAAAGCAAATCTAACAAAATGGTTAGGAACAAAATAAAAGCAAATATATACAGTAGATCATATGTGGTTTAAATCACCCCCTGAGGAAAGACACGTTGACACCAATATTTGGCAACATCTATAGAAATTGGACCTCGTAAACATGCAATGTGGAATTTTATCTCAAAGAAGTACATAGGTACACAGATTTATCAAGTTTAATTACCACAGAGAAGCCAAATGCTAGTAACTCATGATTAGTGTATAAGACCTGATTCAGCAAAGTAAACAAGAAGGTGGCTACAATACAAAAATAAGCTCATCACAGAGAAATAAATTAGCGGAACTACAGTACATCCTCTACATTGTCATGTTCACAAGATTAAAAGTAAGCTCAGCATAAGCATATGAGTTTTGTTTGGCACCACCACATCAAAAGACACTTAAAAGTACGCAAATTGGACTAGTTACCAGAAGCACAAGATCAGGTCACAAACTTAAACTGTTATACAGGAGGATAAACAATCATGTACTTATTTCCTATAGAGCAGGAAGTTGGGCATGTTATTAGTGAAACATGGGGCATAAAGCAGAAATAGACACCATGATTGTTCTCTACACATAATACAGATAATCAGCACACAATATGGAGGATGTTTTTTCCCTACTTCATTCCAATATCTGAGATGAAGAGGGGGCATGCATGTGGATGGGACCTGGAGGGTAGGGGCCGGCATGAGCGAGAGCAGCACCCGGGCCACCTCATGCATCGTCGGCCGATCAATGGGGTGCCACTTGGTGCACAGCAGGGCCTGGAACGCCTTCTAGACCAGCCCCATGTCCGTGCACGTCACCGACACCTCCGAGTCCACCGCCTCCATCACCGTGTCGTCACCGGCTCTCCACATTATCTACACACACATAGAGACAAGGTGGTCAAATGATCATACCATGATATTATATAGAAACCATTGAAGCACATCATGCATGCTGAAAGATCGTAACATGGTTGACAAAAGATAACTTCAATCTCACTCTTATTAGTGACTTACACAATGGAATTAAAAGATAGCTGTAATATGATCTAAGACTCGGGATGAGTAAATATTAGGCTCTATGAATTCGCACAACAGAGGATACTTCAATATTACATATTCTACATAAAACGAAACTAGAGCCTCGTATCCTACTACACGACTACAGCCCAATATGTTCAGGTATGCTTAATAATTAACCTAGATGAGCACTTCAAGTCAAATTACCATCATAATAAGTATGAAGATAAAGGAAAGCAAGAAATAGCAGACTAGAAACCTCAGGAGGCAAAATAAGTAGCATGGTACTGAGAATACATGTATGCTTAATAATTAACCTACATGAGCACTTCAAGTAAATTATTGTTATGAGTGAGACAAGAGCACAGGTGGTGCTGCTAGAGAGGGAATTATGGCACTCGGAATAAATTAACAGAGTTTGTCCATGGACTGTCACAGGCAGCAACATAGCACTAGTGCTCTTGTGCTTGAGCAAGAAGAATATATATAATACACGGGCAGCAGAGTTGGTGCCAATAGAATACAGCAATAGTGAGTAGTAGTAATTAACAGGCAGCAGTTAGCCAATTCACATGAACATGCTAACAAGTTAAGGCAGCATTGAAGCAACGGGTAGCAGTATCCACAAAAGCAACAATATAAGCTATGAAAAGTTCACTTGAAACCAGGCATATAAACAAAGTTATGGGTGAGACAAGAGCAGCAGGTGGTGCTTGGCCTCCAGGTACCCCATGCCCTTGCCCGTCGGCAGCTGGTTCTTCCTCACCTATACCAATACACAAGCAGTCAAGCACACAAGAAAACGAACAGAATACTCAGTTTCGATGGATCAATAGACAACACAACCAAGGCAGTTATAAGAACCAGCAACATGGAGGAACATAAATGGTGGAACACCTAGAGGGGCATTTCTTTTCATTTTGATGTTTCAGACATTTATCATTGTTTCACTCAGCAAATCCAGAGAGCAAACATACAATGCGGATAATAGTCAAATTAAGCATTTCAGAGGGCCAAACCAGCCAATGATTTTGTGGCCTACGAAGCTAATGGCACACTACCACACCAGTAAGCAAAAAATCAAATTTCTCCCTTAGGTGTAATGTTTGGCACACTGCCTACTGGTGAGTCAATTCACTTTACGTTGCTATTGCAATTAAGTTCAGTAGTAGGATGCACCTAAACTTAAATAAGTTGACATTAGAACTAACACACAGGAGGGACTAATAGTCAACAGTATTAACGCTGAAATACTACAGTATTCGATTCGAACAAACAAATTACTTTAACAATCTCCAGTCACACATGTTGTCTGGAAAACACAACACTAGGCAATTCCTCATCGTCTTGCATAATCCTGACTGCATACTGCAATACCCATCCAACAATTTTGATCGGCGAAATAGGCAGGCATCAGACAACTTGCAGGTTGCAGCTACTTATTTCGGTATTATTCAGAGGTCTGTGTGTGGTAACACACTAACAATAAAGACTACCTGCTACTTCTGCCGAAGGAAGGGGACGCATGCGCCAAGCGGAAGCTCCCCTACTGCTTGTTCCGGCAGCACGCGATGGCGGCAGCCCCTCTCGGAGCGCAGGAAGTCGTCCACCTCATCGCGCACCACCTGCAGCGTCGACCCCCACCGGAATAGCCGCCCGCACGGTAGAAGGGCACTGGCACGCCGGTGGGCCCGTTGGCGTCATCGCTGTCGCCCGGTGCCGACGCCTGCTGCGGGGAGACGACGTGGAAGGACAGCCGCCCCGGACACGCCCCCACGACGGGGTGGTGGGTTGGTGTGGGGATCCGGAGCGGGGAGGAGGAGGAGGCGGCCATGGTGGACAGCACGGGGTGCGGGGGCGATGGGGTTGTGTCGATTGGATCTGGGGGATCGAGGCAGAGGGCGGAGGGTAGGGAGAGATGGTGAGGAGAGGGACGAGGTGGGCGGTGGGTGAGGAGGATGGCGAGGTCGGCGGTGGGTGGGAGGAAGGGTTGCCGCGCAGGGAGAGGACTGGATCTCCGTTGTCCTTGGTTGAGGTCAGCGGTGGGAGGGAGGACTGGATCGGGAGGGGGCGCGAGGAGATGGGGGGATCTGAGCTACGGTTTGGGTGGGGGAAGGGGAGGAGCGTGCGGGAGGCCATGGACGGCGGCAGCTCCGCCGGAGGGAGGTGCCGGCGGCGATCTGGAAGGGAGGAGACAGCTCTCTCTCTCTCTCCATCGGGTGAGACAGCGAGGAGATGGATGGATGTGGGAAAGAAAGGAGGCGGGGGGGGGGGGGGTGGATGGAAAATGACCAGCTAGGGTTTCGGGTTTGGTGTGGAAGGGTTGAGGACAACCGTTGGATCCACGAACATCCGACGGCGTATGATGCACGATCCGCGTGAAATGGCTACAGACCAATCAGAATGCAGTATGATGCTATGACCATCTAAATTGGTCATAGTTGTCTAAAAATAATATGTTAAAATCATGTCAGCTATTTTATGACCTGAGATATTCAAAAAGAAAATAGAAAACCTTCTCATTGTGTCACCAAAACGTGAATGAGTTTTCCAAAAAAATAACAAACATGAAAAAAGATAAATACCTTCAAAAAGTTGTAGTGAGAAATGAGTTTTTTTTGCAAAAATAAACATTTTTCATTTTTCGAGAGCCCAAAATGAGTTTTTTTTGTGAAGGACCTACCATATATTTGTTGCAAAATTGGACCAAATCATTTTTCTAAAATACTAGGCTATATTTAATGCACAATTGACAAAATGGTTGGGTGTCAAAAGTTTTGATCCACCTCTAGTGAAAAAGACAAATTCCCGCCGATTCAGCTAGAAGCGGGTCAAATTTGAATTGCAGCTGCCTCATAGTTTGCTATTTATTTTTTCCAAAAATCATTTCTAGGTATATAAGTACCTATTTAATCAGAGAAACACCAAAAAAATTCTAAGATTCAACCACTAGCTAGGAACGGTCATTCCCGCCGTTTTGACCGCATTTTGAAACGGGCATAAAAAAATTCAAAAAACATCAAAAAATTGGGAAACCTTCGCATTGTGTCATTTTATGTGGCCAAGTTCCTAGGAAAAATAACAAACTTGTAATACGGCAATTATTTTAAAAAAGTGTTCTCAGAAACGAGCTATCACGTGTGGAGATCAATGGCTTTCAAGCCAAATGATCAATCTTATGGCCACATTCATGGCATAGTTTGTTCAAATGATCTCATATTGTGCACAAGGGTGCATATTGGAATGGCAAACAAGGTTTCCTAAGGATGTTTTCATTTTCTTTGGACAAAAAAACATTTTCCATTTTTTGAGTGCCCAAAAGGAGGTTTTTGTGAAGGACCTCCCAAATAATTGTTGAAAAATTGGACCAAATCATTTTTCTAAAATACTAGGCCATACTTAATGCACAATTGACAAAATGGTTGGGTGTAAAAAGTTTTGATCCACCTCTCGTGAAAAAGACAAATTCCCGCCGATTCAGTTGGAAGCGGTTCAAATTTGAACTACAGCTGCCTCATAGTTTGCTATTTATTTTTTCCAAAAATCATTTCTAGGTAAATAATTATCTATTTAATCAGAGAAACACCAAAAAAATTCCAAGATTCAACAACTAGCTAGGAACGGTCATTCCCGCCGTTTTGACCGCATTTTGAAACGGGCATAAAAAATTCAAAAAAATCAAAAAATTGGGAAACCTTCGCATTGTGTCATTATATGTGGCCAAGTTCCCAGGAAAAATAACAAACTTGTAATACGGCAATTATTTTAAAAAAGTGTTCTCAGAAATGAGCTATCATCTCTAAAGATTCATGGCTTTCAAAGCAAATGATCAAACTTATGGTCACATTCGTGGCATAGTTTGTTCAAATGATCTCATATTGTGCACAAGGGTGCATATTGGAATGGCAAACAATGTTGCCTAAGGAAGTTTTCATTTTCTTTGGACGAAAAAACCATTTTTCATTTTCCGAGTGCCCAAAAGGAGGTTTTTTTGTGAAGGAACTACCAAATAATTGTTGCAAAATTGGACCAAATCATTTTTCTACAATACTAGGACATATTTAATGCACAATTGACCAAATGGTTGGGTGTAAAAAGTTTTGATCCACCTCTCATGAAACAGACAAATTTCCGCCGATTCAGCTGGAAGCGGGTCAAATTTGAACTACAGCTGCCTCATAGTTTGCTATTTATTTTTTTCAAAAATCATTTCTAGGTACATAAGTATCTATTTAATTAGAGAAACACCGAAAAAATTCCAAGATTCAACAACTAGCTAGGAACGGTCATTCCCGCCGTTTTGACCGCATTTTGAAACGGGCATAAAAAATTAAGAAAAATCAAAAAATTGGGAAACCTTCGCATTGTGTCATTATATGTGGCCAAGTTCCCAGGAAAAATAAAAACTTGTAATACGGCAATTACTTTAAAAAAGTGTTCTCAGAAATGAGCTATCATCTCTGAAGATTCATGCCTTTCAAGCCAAATGATCAATCTTATGGCCACATTCGTCGCATAGTTTATTCAAATGATCTCATATTGTGCACAAGGGTGCATATTGGAATGGCAAACAATGTTGCCTAAGGAAGTTTTCATTTTCTTTGGACGAAAAAACCATTTTTCATTTTCTGAGTGCCCAAAAGGAGGTTTTTTTGTGAAGGAACTACCAAATAATTGTTGCAAAATTGGAGCAAATCATTTTTCTAAAATATTAGGACGTATTTAATGCACAATTGACAAAATGGTTGGGTGTCAAAATTTTTGATCCACCTCTGGTGAAAAAGACAAATTCCCGTCGATTCAGTTGGAAGTGGGTCAAATTTGAACTGCAGCTGCCTCATAGTTTGCTATTTATTTTTTCCAAAAATAATTTCTAGTTACATAAGTACCTATTTAGTCAGAAATACATGGTTTGATGGAGAGACATCGAGGTTTGGATGGTGGCCGAGGGCCCCAACTCTAGAGCGCGTAAGCTCGCATGCCAGCCGCGTGGTCACCGCGTGACCGTGACGTTGCCATGTGTTCTGGGTGGCCTAGGCATGTCTAGTGGGTTGGGCACTCCCCAGGTTGGTGCTAGGAAGAAAATTACAACATAAGATTCTCACGAGAAGACCGATCGATGCTCAAACATGAATTAGCAGCCAAGTGTTTGATTAGCGGTACGGGAAATGCACATGGCCAATGGGCGTGAGTTTTGGCTGAGGATGATCATCTACTAAGGAAAATGTCTTCACAAATTTTTAGCTCAAAAGGAGGATCCTAGGTGGTACTTGCTTTGCAAAGTACCACGCTGGACAAAAATATGAATGTTGAAGCTGGGCTCAAAATAATGAATGGATTGAGCTGAAATTTTGTGGAGGATGGTTATTTGGGCATAGAAAAGCATTGTAGAAAATTGATACCATTTGGACATGCCAAAGTAGTACTTCCTTCACAATGCTCTTCTATGGACAGAAACTTGGGAAAACTAGTGAGAGAGATTGGATGAATGAAATGAGCTCAAAATTGGTGTAGGTAAGTTACTTAGGTATGGTCATGCGCTGGTAAATTTTCAGATCATTTGGGTAAGCCTAGCTAGTACTTACTTCACAAAGCTTCTCTCGAGGTAGAAACTTTGGAAATTTTCCGAGAAAGATTTACTAGGAAAATTGAGCTGAATATTATCATGTGGCAATGATTTGGGTATGGAAGAGTGCCCTAAAAGTTTGAGGGTAATAGGAGGGGTCTATATAACACTTGCTTTGCAACGTGCCAATTTGGCCATAAAATATAAATTGAACCTGGGCTCACATAGATGATTTGACTGAGCTGAAATTTGGAGGAGGGTGATAATTTGGGCATATGAAGAAACTGTATAAATTTCATGTCATTTAGAGATATAAAAAAGGTACTTCCTTCACAATGCTTCTAGGTGGACAAAAACTTTGGAAATTTGCCGAGGAAGATTTGCTAGGCAAATGGAGCTGAATTTTGTCATGCGGTAATGATTTGGATAGGAAAGAGTGCCCAAAAATTCGTAGGGAAATCAAGAATAGATAAATAGCACTTCCTTCATAAAGTGTTGTTGTGAACATAATAGGAAAATGAATATTGTTGAATTAGTTTTGAACTAGGCAAGGAAGGATTTTTACATATTTGATGAAGATATGACCCAAAGAATTTATGAGATTTTTTTGGGAATTTTGGGAATGATAGAAATATAGGTTGCTTCACAACCTAGGGCAAAAACTGCCACATGGACATGACACATAGGCAAAACTAATGAGATGGCGCCTGGTCATCACAACCCACCACAATCTACAAGGCTATGACCATCTATATTGGTCATTAACAACTAGAAATAAGGCAGCGGACTAGCACTGTTTGCTTTGTGACCATTTCGTGTAAGGAAATTACGACCTTTCTGACCAAAATGGTCGCAATGGTTTAGGGTTTGAAGCCCCCTGAACAGCTTTTGACCAGTTGGTCTAAAATGGTCATAAATTTATGACCAATTCTTCAAGAGTCACTGACAGAAGGTCATAAGTTGACATATTTCTTGTAGTGTGCAAGCACTAAAATTATAGGTAACAGATAGTTTTGTGATAAGAGAATTTGTAACGAGCAACAAGTAACAAAAGTAAATAAAGTGCAACAAGGTGGCCCAATCCTTTTTGTAGCAACGGACAAGCCTGGACAAATTCTTATATAGAGAAAAGCGCTCCCGAGGACACATGGGAATTATCGTCAAGCTAGGTTTCATCACGATCATATGATTCGTGTTTGGTACTTTGATAATCTGATATGTGGGTGGACCGGTGCTTGGGTGCTGTCCTTACTTGGACAAGTATCCCACTTATGATTAACCTCTATTGCAAGCATCCACAACTACAACAAAAGTATTAAGGTAAACCTAACCATAGCATGAAACATATGGATCCAAATCAGCCCCTTACGAAGCAACGCATAAACTAGGTTTAAGCTTCTGTCACTCTAGAAACCCATCATCTACTTATTACTTCCCAATGCCTTCCTCAAGGCCCAAATAATGGTGATGTGTCATGTAGTTGAATTCACATAACACCATTAGAGGAGAGACAACATACATCTCATCAAAATATCGAACGAGTATTAAGGTAAACCTATCCATAGCATGAAACATATGGATCCAAATCAGCCCCTTACGAAGCAACGCATAAACTAGGTTTAAGCTTCTGTCACTCTAGCAACCCATCATCTACTTATTACTTCACAATGCCTTCCTCTAGGCCCAAATAATGGTGAAGTGTCATGTAGTGGACGTTCACATAACACCACTAGAGGAGAGACAACATACATCTCATCAAAATATCGAACGAATACCAAATTCACATTACTACTAATAGCAATACTTCTCCCATGTCCTCAGGAACAAACGTAACTACTCACAAAGCATATTCATGTTCATAATCAGAGGGGTATTAATATGCATATAGGATCTGAACATATGATCTTCCACCAAATAAACCAACTAGCATCAACTACAAGGAGTAATTAACACTACTAGCAACCCACAGGTACCAATCCCGGACTTGGAGACAAGAATTGGATACAAGAGATGAACTAGGGTTTGAGAGGAGATGGTGCTGGTGAAGATGTTGATGGAGATTGACTCCCTCTCAATGAGAGGATCGTTGGTGATGACGATGGTGATGATTTCCCCCTCCCGGAGGGAAGTTTCCCCGGCAGAGCAGCTCCGCCAGAGCCCTAGATTGGTTCCGCCAAGGTTCTGCCTCGTGGCAGCGGAGTCTCGTCCCGAAAGCTTGCTTATGATTTTTTCTCAACGAAAGACTCCATATAGCAGAAGATGGGCATCGGAGGGCCACCAGGGGGCCCACGAGGCAGGGGGGCACGCCCAGGGGGTAGGGCGCGCCCCACCCTCGTGGCTAGGGTGTGGCCCCCCTTTGCAACTTCTTACGCTCAGTATTTTTTATATATTCTGAAAATGACATCTGTGAAGTTTCAGGACTTTTGGAGCTGTGCAAAATAGGTCTCTAATATTTGCTCCTTTTCCAGCCCAGAATCCCAGCTGCCGGCATTCTTCCTCTTTATGTAAACCTTGTAAAATAAGAGAGAATAGGCATGAGTATTGTGACATAATGTGTAATAACAACCCATAATGCAATAAATATCGATATAAAAGCAAGATGCAAAATGGACATATCAGACCTTGACTTGGAACTTCTTTCCTTGCTTCTATTCTTGTAGAACCTTATGAAGTTCTTCACCATTAGGCTCAATTCTTCATTGAAGCCTTGTTTCTCACTTGATGATGTAGGAGCATCACATGAGGCTTTGTAAGAACCACTAGACTTGTAGTGAAGCTCTTCCTTTTCCTTGAGTGACATCTCATGAGCAACAATTCTTCCAATGACTTCTGTTGGCTTGAGATCTTTGTAATTGGGCATCATTTGTATCGATGTGCACACGGTATCATATTTTCCATCCAAGGCTCTTAGGATCTTCTTGATGATGAATCTATCAGTCATCTCCTCACTTCCTAAGCCGGCAAGCTCATTTGTGATGAGAGCAAGCCCAGAGTACATTTCAGCGACACCTTCACCATCCTTCATTTTGAACTTGTCAATTTGACTTTGAAGCACATCCAATTTGGATTCCTTGACGGAGTCGGTACCCTCATGCATATCAATCAAAGTATCCCAAATTTCCTTTGCATTCTCAAGACGGCTGATTTTGTTGAATTCTTCGGGGCATAATCCATTGAAGAGGATATCGCAAGCTTGGGCATTGTATTGAATCATTTTCAACTCTCCCGCACTAGCTACCCAGTTTGGTTCTTTCCCATCAAAGAATTCACCTTGCAAGACAATACACACAATAGCCCAAACAGCGAGGTTATGTCCAAGAATATGCATTTTCATCTTATGCTTCCAACTAGCAAAATTAATACCATCAAAGTAAGGACCTCTATGGTGGTAATTTCCCTCGCTAGACGCCATACTCCCCTAGGTTGTGAAACCAAGGCTATGATCACCAAAAGCTATGGAAATCAAGGCAAATGGAGACCAAACTCTGATACCACTTGTAGGATCGAAAGTATGTCTATAGGGGGGGGGTTATTAGACTACTTGACCAAATAAAAATCTAGCCTTTTCCCAATTTTGAGTCTTGGCAGATTTTAGCAACTTAGAACAAGTCAAGCAATCAACCTACACATGCAAGTCTAAGAGTATATCAGCGGAACGTAAAACATTTGCATATGAAGGTAAAGGGAGGAGTTTGGAGGGAGCAAACGCAATGTAGACACAGAGATTTTTGGCGTGGTTCCGATAGGTGGTGCTATCGTACATCCACGTTGATGGAGACTTCAACCCACGAAGGGTAACCATTGCGCAAGTCCACGGAGGGCTCCACCCACGAAGGGTCCACGAAGAAGTAACCTTGTCTATGCCACCATGGCCATCGCCCACAAAGGACTTGCCTCACTAGGGTCGATCTTCACGAAGTAGGCGATCTCCTTGCCTGTACAAACTCCTTGGTTCAACTCCACAATCTTGACAGAGGCTCCCAAGTGACACCTAACCAATCTAGGAGACACCACTCTCCAAACGGTAATAGATCACTACAAAAAAATACACTTCTATGATGATACGTGTTTGTCATAGTAGGTCGCGTTTTTTGTCATGCATGTACATCCATGACAAATTTATGACAGAATCAAGATAGTCATACATGTGCTGTCGTAGAAGTGTTCCATGACATTACCAAAATTATCATCACGGAAGTGTCCACTTCCATGATGATAAATCGCGCGTCACAGAAGTGCTTTCGTCAAGGGTGACCAACACGTGGCATCCACCATAACGGAACACCGTTAAGCTATCGGGTCAGGTTTCGGATCCGATAACCCGTTAACAGCCCCGACCAATGGGGATTTTCCATGTGTAAAATCATCATTGGCTAGAGGAAACACGTGTCAGCTCATTGTTGGGACAGATGTCATCCACTCACTGGACAGAAGGCACCTATGATATGTCGACACGTGGCACGGCCCAACAGTGGCCCATTCCTGTGAAAAGGCCGGCCCGTTTGACTTGTTCAAAAGCTGGCGGGCTAGCCCATGGAAAGCCTGTTAATGGCCTGTTCGCATATAGCCCATTTACAGCCCGCTAACCCAAGGCCCGTTACGCCCTATCCGAATTAGGCCCAGTAGCGTCATCTGGGCTATCCAATATGCTTCCAGCCCGTTTTTCACTTCTGGCCCATGTATAGCCCATGACGTCTTTCGGCCCATATGAGGCCCTTTGTAACTCTTGGCCCATTAGCGGCCCGTGCTGAAACTTGCCCGTAATGAACAGTGTATTACTTTACACCCATTAATGGCCCATGGTGAAACTGGCCCATAATGAACAGTGTATCACTTTATACCCATTAATGACCCGTTATTCCATTGGGCCGTTTCCAGCCCAAGTTAACTTTCGGCCTGCTAAGGGCCCATTTATTCTGGGGCTCATTTGCAGCATTCGGTTACTTATGACCCGTTACTGTCATTTTCTGCTTGTGGGCCAAATTCAACCCGTTGTTACAGTCGGCCCGTTTGTGGACCGTTAGTCTGTTGGGCCATTTTCATAGCATCACCAAATACGGCCTATTAATGACCCGTTATGGTCAGCCCATAAAACGTATGATTTCCATTAAAGGCCCATCTACGGCCCATTAAAGGCCCGTATAAAACCCATAAATGAGTCGGCGGCCCATGGATCCTACGAGACATAGAAGGCCCATGATCCTATGAGACGTAGAAGGCCCATAGATCCTACGAGACGTACAAGGCCCATGGATCCTATGAGACGTAGAAGGCCCATGGATCCTACAAGACGTAGAAGGCCCATGGATCCGACAGCCCGTGAAGGGCCATGGTTGGGCGAGTTGGCCCCCGTTTGAACGATATAACATATTCAAAGACTTATCCTACTCAATACTACCACCTCTAAAAAGCATACACTATACAACAAAGAGATCAAGGCATAGAAAGGTAGAATAATCCTACACTATACAATAAAGAAATTACAGCCGATTATACCCACTGGGCATTATGGTTCGGCACAGGTGATAATAAAGCATACACAAACAACAAATTACATGCACTAGGCAAATACAACTCATACATCATGGACGCGTATCAACTTAACTCCATTTGAACTATAATCTCTTCAGAAAATAGGATTGGCCGGATTCAGATAGCACAAATTTTAGTCTGCAAAATCTCCAATTCCTTCATGGTTACCTAAGTGTCTTGTTTCATTTTTTTGACTCCTGCATCTAATACCTGCATGTCCAGTCTCAACTTGTTGATTATACGTTGAAAATCATGTACACATTGTCTTGCCACCTCTAGTTGATGCTCGAGAACATCAGCACATTCCAATTCCAATCCATAATCATTTGGTAACGACCATGCCGCACTGCTCACAGATCTTTGTGTTGATGTCACTTCATCCTGAAATGTTTTTGTAAGTACACATGACTAGGGCAAAAATATAGTTACAACAGTGAAGCGAACAAGACACTATTTTGTACTACATGGCAAAACAGGACTAAGAATAATGTTACATGTCACTTTCAAAAAAAATGTTACATGTCATGAAGCATAAGCAGGTGATATTTTTAAAATTATAAAAAAGATAGTTTGTGCAGCCTGCATACAGAAATCCCTCTTAGCTCACCACAGGAGCATGATGTTGGGGCCCAATCAAAAACACAGACAAGTTACAAATTTAGACAACACGTTGCGTATAAGTAAGCAAGCAGTTGGCCATTCTATGCCTCAATTAAAGTCTTAGGGAGCATAATGAACAACAAAGGGTTTCATACAAACATACTACAGCAGGCAAAACTATGCAATCATTAGCGTAGTATAAACTAGATTGTGAGCCTCATGCAATAATAGTTGGTTAATAGACTTCAAAGCTTCAGGCACACTTCGGCAGAGTAATTAAATGGTAAGGCCTTTAATTATGTCAACTAATAGTGATACAAGTACCGAACATCAGGCTTGATTATTTGGGCATCTCATTAACTGAGGACAAATAAAGCAATTGAAAAGAGAAAATTAACTATGCCTGAAACAAACAAGGAATTGAACTATTGAGTTGCATACTGTGACTTACCTTAGCAGGTTGAAGAGGCTCAACGCAGCTCCTACTTCTCTTGCAAGGCTCCTTCCTAACATCTTGTACTTGGAAATCCTCAATCTTATCTTCATTGCACCCCCTCTGCAAGGTGACACAAACTAGTTACTCATCTCATTGGAAGATAAATATGCATACTTTCCAGTCTGTGAACACAAAAGGATGAGATTATAACAAAACAACACCACATAATGAAACATGCTGCATCTCTTGCACTTGCACACAATGAAATGAGCATTTACTATGTCTGCATTATGTAAAACTAGGCATACCTTCGAACTGGATCTCCAAGTACTCTTGGAGAGCCTACTGTAGTGTACAACCAAACCTTTATGTCACATATGAGTTAGACAAGGCCCCACTACAGCAGCCCTTAGTGTTTAAATCGTTGACAAGCTCTGTTAGAGTGTTAGATCAAGAACAACAAGTAATCAAAGCAAACAGTCCTAGTATGGCTTCTGATGCAAACACACAATTGAACAAATGTGTGAGCAAATCTTACATATCAAGAAAAGAAGCAAAGAAGGAGGCTTAAAGACCATCACTTGACTAACCAGATTTAAGGGGCATTTAAACATCATGTGCAACGTATGAACTAACATAAACATTGCATATTCCAGATTCTACAATGGAATGCACATGTATTAGGTATGCCATGTATGATGATGCCTAAATCTACAGATAGTAGGCAGGAGTGATTCATCATTGGACGCACAATTGAATTGCAGGTTAAGGGCCAGTTCAATTCCGCCTTTTCAGGGCATATTGTCAAAATAAGCCATAAAAGATGTAAAGAAGTCATTTTTGAGTTATGGGCTTGGGCTTAACTAATTTCGCTTTGGAGGGGGGTGTTTCGGGTAGAACCTCACTAAAAATTGAAGGGAAGGGGAATAGTGAAATGACTCTGTTGTCTGCCTATATTACACTCAAAATGAGACTCCTGACGCCCATGTCACACCTGACCCTCAAGTAAAAACAAACACGCAAGCATTCATTGCCCTGCCCGCTTGCATCTCCTCTCCCCTTTCCCTCTACCTCGATCCCCTGCCTGCAGCACTAGGGTTCCTCCAGCGAGCTGTTGCCACTGGTCCCATCTGGCCTGGTCCTCGACGATGCTATGTCCAGCTAGGCTACATGCCAAAGGGTAGGGGCAAATCTCCTTGGCAGCTCCTCCCTCTGGCGCCGCCCCTCATTCTCATGGTCTCCAACAGCTGCTCCATTGTGGTTCGTCCAACGGACTACTCCGGCGGGCGCTGCACAACTACGGCTGATGCCACACTGCGGCAGAAGGCACCTTATTCCCCCCTCCTCCTAGGCCATGGCCTTGAGGTGCTGTTGAAGGATGAGCTCATCCAACATGGTGAGGATCTCCTCTGATTTTTTGCCAAATTTTCATTCTGATCCACTATACGATGAATTGCTATGAGCTGCTTCTGCTGCTGCTATATGATGCATTGCTATGAGCTGCTCCTGCTGCTGCTATATGATGAATTGCTATGAGCTGCTGCTGCTGTATGATGAGTTGCTATGAGCTACTGGTGCTGCTATATGATGAATTGCTATGAGCTGCTGCTGCTATATGATGAGTTGCTACAAGCTGCTCCTGCTGCTGCTATATGATGAATTGCTATGAGCTGCTCCTGCTGCTGCTATATGATGAATTGCTATGAGCTTCTCCTGCTGCTGCTATATGATGAATTGCTATGAGATGCTGCTGATATATGATGAATTGCAGACTGCTGCTGCTGTATGTTGAGTTGCTATGAGCTGCTGCTGCTATATGATGCTTTCAGGTGGTGCTGCTATACGATAATAACCAGCCACCTGGACCATCAAGTTTCAATAAATAATTGTTCTTCATTTAAATGTGGGTCATGTGTTCTTCGTTTAAATTAGGCAATGGGATCTCTATGGAAAACATTGACCAAAGTAGATTGTGCCAAGTAGATGGTATCTTTGTATTTGCATTTTGAGCAAATAGTGATGGTCTGTTTTCCTATCATATTAATTACTGCACTGGGTTCAATTTGTGATGTTTGCAAGTCAAATTAATTTCCATATGGGAAGCAAAATGAAAAAAATATAATGCAATCTAGACTTTCTACTGATCATACCAAAGATAAGCTGAAAACGCAATGAAAAGAACTGGTTGGCTTATTACATGGAGCTTATATTCACAAGTGCTTATTTTCTTAGGATAACTCATAATAACTTCCCCTAAGAAACTTGGCTAATAGAACTGGCATACAAATAACATATCACGATGATTGCAACGGAGGAGAGACGTACCATAGCACATTGTATAGGCTCACCGCTGCCTCTCCTTTTTTGCGATGTTCCATGAAATTGCCACATACATCTTGTACTTTTTCATTGTGTAACCCTATCTGCAAGTTGACATAGCTAATTTCAAACATCTCTAGATGATACTACATTGCATATCCCTTGCACATATTTAAACCACCAATTAACGATTGTGTACGCACCATAAACTAGCCATGACTCTGTATGCTGGACTAGCAGGCACTCTAAGGGAGCCTAATGCAGTGCACTGGAATTCCTACATGCCACCTACGATTTTGTGTAATGTACTGCCGCTGTTCCTAAATATTTGTATTTGTAGAGATTCCAGTATGGACCACATACAGATGTATATAGATGCATTTTCGAGTGTAGATTCCCTCATTTTGCTCTGTATGTAGCCTATAGTGGAATCTCTAGAAAGACTTATATTTAGGAACGAAGGTACGAGGTAGTATCATGTATGACATCTACATATCTAATTTAGCAGCCAGTAGTAGAAATCATTGTTTGCACAAAGGGATTACTGGTCGAAAATCCTAGCAAAGCATGCAGGCAGGCACAGAACAATACAAGAGAGGGAGACGCGCTTACAAGATCATAGCAATGCCTCAGTCCAGGATCTTGGTTGGCCAAGCTGTTAGATCCAGAAGAAACATCGTCCTTGTAGTTTTTTCCATCTCCATAATAGGTAACAACGACCGGTTAGTATATTTGAAGTACATCGGGCAGGTGATGCTGGACGGGTTTAAAGGTGACAAGTACCTAGGCCGTGGCGGGTGCTTGGCATCTCTCCAGACGGTGGGAATCAGGTTAAAATGTCGAAGGTGATGACACTGTGCTGGTTGTCGGGGTCCGGTAAGGAGATCTAGAACCGTCGAGTAGGGTGTTTGTGGAGCGGCTCCGGAAGGGTGGACTACGGTGTGGGCGAAGCTGATCTATGGCCATGGACGAGGGCATAGGTGAAGCTGCTCCGGTGGTTGGGTTAAGGATGGTGTCGATGACGCGGATCTGCGGCCATGGACGGGGCGTCAGAAGATGCTCCGGTGGTTGGGTTAAGGATGGTGTCGACGATGCTGATCTGCGGCCGTGGACGGGGCGTCGAAAGCTGCTCCGGTAGGTTGGATGAGGGTGTGAGGAAGCGAATCTGAGGCCGTGGACTTGTGAGTTGGCAAAGCGGCCCCAGTAGGGTTGAGAAAGGTATAGGCGAAGCTACTCCGGTAGGGTTGACGATGGTGTCGGCGAAGCGGCTCCGGTAGGGTTGAGGAAGGTGTCGGCGAAGTGGCTCCGGTAGGGTTGAGGAAGGTGTCGGTGAAGAGGATCAGAGGCCGTCGACGGGGGCGTCGGTGGGGCGGCTCCGGGGGTGTGGACGAAGCGTCTCCGGTGGGGAGTATGAATGAGCCGCTGCAGATGCGCGGCGGTTGACGAGAGTACCGGCGAAGCTGATCCGGCACCGTGGACAAGGCCGGCACTGAATGGGCTATGGTACAGTGGTGGATGAGCAGTCTACTTGTTTCTAGGGGAGGTGGGAGGGGTAGATGCAGCCACAGAAGCAGATCCGGCAAGGTGGATGCCGCTGGCAGTGAATGGGCTATGGGACGCCGGTGGATGAGCAGTCTAGGGTTTTGAGAGGGGAGGGGAGAAAGGGCGATGAAGTATGGACGACGTGATGTGAGATGCTCTGGTGTTGTGGAGTTAGTCGTTTTTGCGGGAGGGGGGGAGAGGAAATGGGGGTGCCGTGTAGTGGGGGAACCGGAAGTTACCAAAGCAGCCCCGACCTATCATGTAGATGAGGGCGGTATTTGTAACGCCCTCGATGCGGCTATATCTCCCACGTGTCGAGGCACGACTTAGAGGCATAACCGCATTGAAAGCAATGTCGCAAGTTAGACAATCTTCACAACATCCCATGTAATATAGATAATAAAAGGGGAGATAACATAGTTCGCTTATACTCGCCACGTCAATCAAAGTACATAAATAGCATTACAACATTCAAACACTCATGGCCCGACTACGGCGCCAAAATAAAAGATAAACCCAACATGCGACACGGTACCGATCGCCCCAACTAGGCACCACTACTGATCATCAGGGAAAGACATGTAGTATCGGCGTGAGTCCTCGTCGAACTCCCACTTGAGCTCAAGCGCGTCATATGGAACGGAATCATCAGGCCCTGCATCTGGTTTGGAAGTAATCTGTGAGCCACAGGGACTCAGCAATCTCGCACCCTCGCGATCAAGACTATTTAAGCTTAATAGGAAAGGCAAGGTAAATATATGTGGAGCTGCAGCAAGCGACTAGCATATATGGTGGCTAACCTGTTCACAAAAGAGAGCGAGAAGAGGAGGCAAAGCACGGTCGAATAACTAGAGAGCAAACATGCGGCAAGCATTACTCCAACACCGTGTCCACTTCCCGGACTCCGCCGAGAAGAGGCCATCACGGTAACTCACATAGTTGATTCATTTTAATTAAATTAAGGTTCAAGTTATCTACAACCGGACATTACCAAATTCCCATCTGCCCATAACCGCGGGCACGGCTTTCGAAAGTTCAAATCCCTACAGCGGAGTCCCAACTTAGCCCATGACAAGCTCTCACGGTCAACGAAGGAATAGACCTCCTCCCGAGACGTTCCGATCAGACTCGGTAGCTCGGTTCTTCAAGACACTTCGACAGGTTAAAACAAATCCAGCAACACCGCCCGAATGTGAAGACAAATCCCGATAGGAGCTGCACATATCTCTTTCTCAGGGCACACTCATATTGTCCAAACTTCCGGTAGGCCAGCCCAGAGTTGCCCCTGGTGGCCACCGGCGGCTGACGAGTTGGACCAACACTCAGAGGAGCACTGGCCCAGGGGGGTTTAAATAAGATGACCCCCGGGCTCCGGAAACCCAAGGGAAAAAGAGGCTAGGTGGCAAATGGTAAAACCAAGGTTGGGCATTGCTGGAAAAGCTTTAATCAAGGCGAACTATCAAGGGGTTCCCATTATAACCCAACCGCGTAAGGAATGCAAAATCCGGGAACATAACACCGATACGACAGAAAGAAGGGCGGCAAGAGTGGAACAAAACACTAGGCGAGAGGCCGAGCCTTCCACCCTTTACCAAGTATATAGATGCATTAAGATAACATGGAAATATAATGATATCCCAACAAGTAAATAATGTTCCAACAAGGAACGGTCTCCAATTTTCACCTGCAACTAGCAACGCTATAAGAGGGGCTGAGCAAAAGCGGTAACATAGCCAATCAACGGTTTGCTAGGACATGGTGGGTTAGAGGTTTGACATGGCAATTTGGGAGGCTTGAAAGCAAGTGGTAGGCATCGTAGCATGGCATAGCAAAAGAGCGAGCATCTAGCAAAGCAAAGATAGTAGTGATTTCGAGGGTATGATCATCTTGCCTGAAATCCCGCAAGGAAGAAGAACAAGTCCCTAAAGAAGACAAACGGACATAGAGGAACGGGTCCTCACAAACGCGACGTTACCGGAACCAACCCGAAGAAGCAAACACCGGAAAGATACACACAACATAGTAAACAAAGCACCCATGAACATGGTATGATATGCGGGATGCGGGATGCGATGCATATGCATGATTTGCAAAAGAATGATTGAACCTGGCCTCAACTTGGAAATCCAAGAGTGCCACTGGAAAGGTGAGGTGATTTCGGTTGAAATCGATATAAAGAACACCGGAATCGGATGCACGGTTTGGAAATGGCAAGCAATTTAAATATGGCACCGGTCTGCGATAAACAACAAGTAGCCATCTAAATGCAACAAGATAATTAAGCTACGGCACCCAAACATGACAACAAAATACATGGCAGGGATCCATTCATGATGCTTAACAAAAGATGAACACTTAGCTACGGCCAATACATCCATTAAGAGGTTCAAACCAGCATGGCAAAAGTGCAATTGACAAACAGGTTTCAGACTTAATGAAATCAACACTTGTCTGGAATTTCAGATCAGGTAGCACACTTTGGAGCAAGAAAACTATATGCTACAGGAACTTAAGATGGCAAAGCAAGGCATGGCAGGAAGCTACTCAAAGAGATTAACAAAAGTCCCTTAGTGACCTAGAGCCAAAAGGGATCAGAAAATACAATTGCAAGCATGTGAACATGGCAAAAACATAATCAGATCGCAGACTTAGAGAAAAACTGGAACATGCTAATCAGATATCAAGTAGGCATGTTTGAGAGCTCGATGCACTCACTACAGAGCAAGGCATGACAATCTAAGCATACATCCATCAAGAATACACATTATCCAAGCTAGACATGGCAAGAACAATAACATAGCATGCATGGATCAACTACAACATCCTCGGGAAAATCGCTAACAAGTAGACAATCTGCCCAGATTCACGAAATAGCAAAAGTAGAGCTCGATTGACTCAAGCTAGGGTGCTCCATAATTGCAAACAAAACATGGATGGATAGAGCACTACAAGATTAACAAATCATCCTTACTGATCATCCTCAAAAGAGGCACGGATCACTAGGAAACAACATGAACGTATGGCATATTGATATAAAAAGATCAAGGACTTAGTGGAATTGCGAAGTCCCTGAAATCAGCATTAACGAATGCACCACTTTGCAAGCTTGTGCTAGTCACCACACACATCACAAAAATACATGGGTTGCACCTATGGATAGATGGCAAAGCATATAAGAAAGCACATGTAGAGCTCAGGGGCATATCATGCACACATTAATCATGGCAAAAATGACAAATAGCTATTTGGAGCAGAAGATCTGAAAATTAACTCAAATAGCACTCTTCCAACAGCATTTCGGGCATCAAGATGAACTCAAATGAAAATGATGCAATGAGATGAAATGACGCACTCTCTGAGATGAACATTTTGATATGCTATATTCCCAATACGGAGCTACGGATGCGAAGTTACGGCATGAACAAGAAGGCAAAATAATTAGGGTTTCGGGGAGAAGTCAACCGTCAAAAATCTTCAGATCCAGATCTGGCGCGGATTTCGAGGATCGCCGCCGTTACTATTCACCGGAGAGAGCTGGGGCGGCCGGAGCAAGAGGGGGTTCGCCGGAGGATGACCGGGGACGGCGCCGACGAAGGGCGAGGCGGCTGAGGGGCACCGGCGACGATGCGCGGCGGCGGCACGGCGCCCGGAGCGCACCGACTCGACGGAGGAGGAGTGGAGCTCCGGCGAGCGGCGGACGGGCGGCGCGGGATCCGGCTCGGTGGCGCGAGCACCGACGGGAGAAGCGCGCGTCGGCGGGGTACGGCGAGTGGCGGCGGAAGCGCGCGGGCTCGGCGGTGCGGATCTGGCCCGGGGCGGCTCGGGCGGGCCGACCACGGGCTCCGCTGGCCTGGCCGTGTGGGAGGAGAGAGAGAGGGTGGCGGGAGGTGAGGTGGCGGCGGCGGCGGGGTGACGTGGCGCGACGCCACTGGCGAAGCGAGGTGGAGGGCGGACATGTCCGTCGGTGGAAGAAACGTCCGGGCGCGAGGTGGAAGAGGACTAGGGTTTGTACCGCGAATATTTCGGAGGGGATCACATATATATAGGTAGAGGGAGCTAGGAGAGTCCAAATGCGGTGCGGTTTTCGACCACGCGATCGTGATCAAACGACCGAGATGATGGAGGAGGTTTAGGTGGGTTTTGGGCCACTTTGGAAGGGTGTTGGGCTCCAACACACACGAGGCCTTCTCGGTCCCTCGGTTAACCGTTGGAGCATCAAACGAAGTCCAAATGGTACGAAACTTGACAGGCGGTCTACCGGTAGTAAACCAAGGCCGCATGGAAAGTCTCGGTCCAATCCGGAAATGTTTAATCCCGACACACGAAAGAAAGGTAGAAATGACCATCGGAGGAGAACGGAGCGCTGGAATGCAAAACGGACAACGGGGAAAATGCTCGGATGCATGAGACGAACACGTATGCAAATGAAATGCACATGATGACATGATATGCAATGCATGACATGCAAGCAATGACATGGCAACAATAGCGAATAACAGGAAGACACGTGGCACATCGGTCTCGGGGCGTCACAACACTCCAGCACTATGAGAGGATCTCGTCCCGAGATCTAGAATGGCACCGGAGGGAAAAACGGAAGAGCAAGAGAGGAGGTGAAACTAAGTTGCTTCTTTGACAAACGAGTGAAAACACGAACCTTGAAAAGGTTAAGCCATTTCGAGAAAAGAATACAACGGAGATGAACGAAGTTGAAGACACTCCGTTAAGAAAGAGGAAAAGAAAGAGCCGATTCGGGTAGCACTTCGGTTGAAAAGAGATATGAAACTTGATAAGACGAGAGAACTTGAGCAGAGGGCACAACACTCCGGTTAAAAGGTTAAGTATGAAAAGAACATGATCTTTGACAAAACGAGACGATGGGTGAAAAGAACAACATCACAATGCCTCCGGAACGAAAGAATAGAAGATAGATAATTGAAATGGAGAATGGAGAAGAAAATGCCAACTTCTGCCACAAAAGAGCTTGAAAAGGCATCCTTACGAGAAGGGTCGAACGTAGTTGTTGGGAAAAAAACCAACAACGAAAAGAGTAAGCTTGTTGTGGGCTTATGAAGAACATCTCAAAACTACGAGGTGAAATTCTGCCACTAACGGAAACGATAAATTGGATTGATATGAACAAGGAGATGAGAAGGTTATCTCCCCGGAAGGATAAATGAAGAATTTGGATCATTTATAAGCACCATAATTAGCAACAATCCTTAGGGAAGGCTTTAGGTGAAATATAACCCAAGATAACCCCAATGACGGGATTGGTGGATTTAAATACCTCAAAAGATATGCGTGAAAGAATTGCACTCCGGATTACAAGATGAAGAATGCTTGATATTCTGTGGAAAGAATCTTGATGAACGCTTTGCGAAGGGGGAAAAATCCTTGGTGAACCATCATGTAGAGTCTCCATGAAGAACTCCGGTAAACAAAAGGATAAAAAGAAAGAGAAATTGAAAACACAAGGTGAATCCTTGTAATGATTTAGATGGATCTCCGTGATAATTAGAGCTTGGATCTCCGATAAAGAAAAGATAAACCATCTCGAACTGAGAATATGATATGATGAACCACTCCGGAAAAAGGAATTAATCACTTGGATGGAACAAGAATAAGAATTATGTTATGCGTATCCTTCACCAATTAAATTGATGACAATCAACGGATTTGGCATACTACTTATTCTCGTTGAAAGGATTGAGATAGATATAGCGCAAACTTGAGAAGGTCTTCAATGAACCACCGGTAGAATTTGAAAAGCACGAATGCATAGATATGATACACGAAGGAAGAAAAACTCTTGAACGAATCACCATAAGAATTGAAAATGAACAAAGTAAAGATAAAGAAACACCGGGAAGAATTAGAAAATGAACGAAGATGCTTGAGTGAATTTAGATCCATGAGAACGAACAGATCACAAGCTGATTAGAGGATATTTGGGTGATGCACTGGTAAGATTTTTTTTGAATGATAGCTGAAAGCTGACATGAATAATTTTGATATGATGGGATCCGGAGAAACAAACTAAGAAGACTCTTGAATTGCTCCGGATAGATGAAAAGAATTCTCGCAACCAAAACAATTATGAGAGGATGGCAAAAGGCTAGAACCATAAACCTTGAGAGAACGGATATGATTTGGAGGGAAAATCTTCTTCTGCCTTCAAAATCTGAGAATTACGACGGGAAACACCACCAAGAATTGTTTAGACACTCCGGAATGAAAATTAGAAAGGTTGAGCCAACGATGGAAAGAATTTGGAAAATCTTGGAGAAAGACGTTTGACTGATGATAACTCATTCTTACGTCAAACTTTGAAAAGAAATATGAGGATAACTCCGGGAAAAATAAGAAGAGTCAGGTAGGATCCTGGGAAAAGACCTATGGGTTAGGGCCCATTGAAAAGAAACACCGTTGAAATGATTAAAAAGAGAGATTGCACCAGTTGCATTAAAAGGCTTGAATGAGATACCCATCTGGAAAGAGCTTGAACGAATGCAGAGTGGAAACACGAATCTTCGAGATATCTTGGACGGATTGATAATGGAGACACAAATCTTTTGAGATATCTTCAGCACTCCGGAACAATTAAATAGCAAGAAGTGGATGATTATGAGGTGCACCGGCATGAGAAAATATTTGAAGCGAGGACAGATATGACCGACAAAGCTTGAATTGAATCCACCGGAGAAGAAAAGAAACACAGAATGATAACTTGAAGCTCCGTTAGTATCTTCCTGAGAATCACCGGATAAGAATATTGAAGAAAAAGAATGGAGAGACTTCACAAGAACAAAAAGATACTTGATAAAGATATCCGAGTCCTTGACGAAAAAGGGTGGGTGGGCGGGAAAAACAAAGTCAACTTGGAATGGATGAAGACAACACCTTTCAGAAGAACTAGTAATAGATCTTGCGAATGTTGAAGTGATCGGATCCACTTGAAGAGAAACACGCTGGTGAAAAGGATTGACAAGACAATCTTGATGATCAAGAAGGATTAGTATTCACATAGAAATATGAGAACACCACTTAGAAAAGTATGGAATCAACTCTTGACTTCGAAGCAACTCGAATACCACAACTCAAAAACAAAACAAAGGATTGGCTTGCAGACTAAGCCGGAACAAACATATGATAGAGATTTTGTCCGAAGTTTTCATGGTGGGGCCTACACGGGCTCGATCGTACAGCACCATCATGTACAAGAGAGTGCACATGACATACGAAGCGTCCCCGAGTCAGCATAGCCAAGGACTCTTTAAGACACAACGAGACCATTGTAAAACCGACCGTGAATAGGCGGACCACTAGACGTCGAACCCCAATTTCATATCATACATATGTTGGAAAGATATCCTAGGAGCTACTTGAATTCCCACTTATAAACTCCCGAAACTTTCCGGTTATGCAATCAGGTGTTGGGGATACAGGGGAAGCATAATATCTCACCCAAAACTAGCAAATCCTACAGCCAGCTGTATCCATCCTTCAACACATAACCAAGAAACCTTCGGAAATCATCTACCTCAACCTTCGAAAAGCATCCGTTATACAAGTTATGGCAATACTCCCGAACTCCCGCCCCAGTACTGGGACCAACGAACTGCATAAAAGAGATTTTCGATGTCGGCGTACTAAACTCAGGTATTCCAGAACTACAACGATAAAATTGTGACGACAACACCTCGGAGCTCAACTCCCCGGGACACTGCCACAACCCCTAAAGACAGGAGGCACCAAGAACAATGTTCTCGTCACAAAACAATCGGAATGATTCCAAAATACCCACGTGATCCTAATTTTTTTTAGTGAAATTTGAGAAGAGAAGAGTCAAAACTCTATGTCAGGATGCCTTACTAGAGCGATGAGGAGACTGGGGAGTAAAAAGAATTCCTAAACTCTCCAATATATAATTCCTAATGACTCAAAACATTTTTCTAGACACAACTCGGCTGCTAAAAACGATCAAGCAATGGGGCTCCTAAGGTCGGGGAAGGCTCTGATAGCAACTTGTAATGCCCTCGATGCGGCTATATCTCCCACGTGTCGAGGCACAACTTAGAGGCATAACCGCATTGAAAGCAATGTCACAAGTTAGACAATCTTCACAACATCCCATGTAATATAGATAATAAAAGGGGAGATAACATAGTTGGCTTACACTCGCCACGTCAATCAAAGTACATAAATAGCATTACAACATTCAAACACTCATGGCCTGACTACGATGCCAAAATAAGAGATAAACCCAACATGCGACACGGTCCCAATCGCCCCAACTGAGCACCACTACTGATCATCAGGGAAAGACACGTAGTATCGGCGTGAGTCATCGTCGAACTCCCACTTGAGCTCAAGCGCGTCATCTGGAGCGGAATCATCAGGCCCTGCATCTGGTCTGGAAGTAATCTGTGAGCCACAGGGACTCAGCAATCTCGCACCCTCGCGATCAAGACTATTTAAGCTTAATAGGAAAGGCAAGGTAAATATATGTGGAGCTGCAGCAAGCGACTAGCATATATGGTGGCTAACCTGTTCGCAAAAGAGAGCGAGAAGAGGAGGCAAAGCACGGTCGAATAACTAGAGAGCAAACATGCGGCAAGCATTACTCCAACACCGTGTCCACTTCCCAGACTCCGCCGAGAAGAGGCCATCACGGTAACTCACACAGTTGATTCATTTTAATTAAATTAAGGTTCAAGTTATCTACAACCGGACATTAACAAATTCCCATCTGCCCATAACCGCGGGCACGGCTTTCCAAAGTTCAAGTCCCTGCAGGGGAGTCCCAACTTAGCCCATGACAAGCTCTCACGGTCAATGAAGGAATAGACCTCCTCCCGAGACGTTTCGATCAGACTCGGTACCTCGGTTCTTCAAGACACTTCGACAGGTTAAAACAAATCCAGCAACACCGCCCGAATGTGCCAGCAAATCCAGATAGGAGCTGCACATATCTCTTTCTCAGGGCACACTCAGATTGTCCAAACTTCCGGTAGGCCAGCCCAGAGTTGCCCCTGGTGGCCACCGGCGGCTAACGAATTGGACCAACACTCAGAGGAGCACTGGCCCGGGGGGGTTTAAATAAGATGACCCTCGGGCTATGGAAACCCAAGGGAAAAAGAGGCTAGATGGCAAATGGTAAAACCAAGGTTGGGCATTGCTAGAAAAGCTTTAATCAAGGCGAACTATCAAGGGGTTCCCATTATAACCCAACTGCGTACGGAACGCAAAATCCGGGAACATAACACCGATATGACGGAAACTAGGGCGGCAAGAGTGGAACAAAACACTAGGCGAGAGGCCGAGCCTTCCACCCTTTACCAAGTATATAGATGCATTAAGATAACATGGAAATATAATGATATCCCAACAAGTAAATAATGTTCCAACAAGGAACAGTCTCCAATTTTCACCTGCAACTAGCAACACTATAAGAGGGCCTGAGCAAAAGTGGTAACATAGCCAATCAACGGTTTGCTAGGACATGGTGGATTAGAGGTTTGACATGGCAATTTGGGAGGCTTGAAAGCAAGTGGTAGGCATCGTAGCATGGCATAGCAAAAGAGTGAGCATCTAGCAAAGCAAAGATAGTAGTGAGTTCGAGGGTATGATCATCTTGCCTGAAATCCCACAAGGAAGAAGAATGAGTCCCTGAAGAAGACAAATGGACGTAGACGAACGGGTCCTCACAAACGCGATGTTACCGGAACCAACCCGAAGAAGCAAACACCGGAAAGAAACACACAACATAGTAAACAAAGCACCCATGAACATGGTATGATATGCGGGATGCGGGATGCGATGCATATGCATGATTTGCAAAGGAATGATTGAACCTGGCCTCAACTGGGAAATCCAAGAGTGCCACTGGAAAGGTGAGGTGATTTTGGTTGAAATCGATATAAAGAACACCGGAATTGGATGCACGGTTTGGAAATGGCAAGCAATTTAAATATGGCACCGGTCTGCGATAAACAACAAGTAGCCATCTAAATGCAACAAGATAATTAAGCTACGGCACCCAAACATGACAACAAAATACATGGCAGGGATCCATTCATGATGCTTAACAAAAGATGAACACTGGGCTACAGCCAATTCATCCATTAACTGGTTCAAACAAGCATGGCAAAAGTGCAATTGACAAACAAGTTTCAGACTTAGTGAAATCAACACTTGTCTGGAATTTCAGATCAGGTAGCACACTTTGGAGCAAGAAAACTATATGCTACAGGAACTTAAGATGGCAAAGCAAGGCATGGCAGGAAGCTACTCAAAGAGCTTAACAAAAGTCCCTTAGTGACCTGGAGCCAAAAGGGATCAGAAAATACAATCGCAAGCATGTGAACATGGCAAAAACATAATCAGATCGCAGACTTAGAGAAAAACTGGAACATGCAAATCAGATATCAAGTAGGCATGTTTGCGAGCTCGATGCACTCACTACAGAGCAAGGCATGACAATCTAAGCATACATCCATCAAGAATACACATTATCCAAGCTAGACATGGCAAGAACAATAACATAGCATGCACGGATCAACTACAACATCCTCGGCAAAATCGCTAACAAGTAGACAATCTGCCCAGATTCACGAAATAGCAAAAGTAGATCTCGATTGACTCAAGCTAGGGTGCTCCATAATTGCAAACAAAGACATGGATGGATAGAGCACTACAAGATTAACAAATCATCCTTACTGATCATCCTCAGAAGAGGCACGGATCACTAGGAAACAACATGAACATATGGCATATTGATATAAACAGATCAAGGACTTAGTGGAATTGCTAAGTCCCTGAAATCAGCATTAACGAATGCACCACTTTGCAAGCTTGTGGTAGTCACCACACACATCACAAAAATACATGGGTTGCACCTATGGATAGATGGCAAGGCATATAACAAAGCACATGTAGAGCTCAGGGGCATATCATGCACACATTAATCATGGCAAAAATGACAAATAGCTATTTGGAGCAGCAGATCTGACAATTAACTCAAATAGCACTCTTCCAACAGCATTTCGGGCATCAAGATGAACTCAAATGAAAATGATGCAATGAGATGAAATGATGTACTCTCTGAGATGAACATTTTGATACGCTATATGCCCAAAATGGAGCTACGGATGCGAAGTTACGGCATGAACAAGAAGGCAAAATAATTAGGGTTTCAGGGAGAAGTCAACCGTCCAAAATCCTCAGATCTAGATCTGGCACGGATTTCGAGGATCGCCGCCATTACTGTTCACCGGAGAGAGCTGGGGCGGCCGGAGCAAGAGGGGGTTCGCCGGAGGATGACCGGGGACGGCGCCGACGAAGGGCGAGGCGGCGGAGGGGCACCGACGATGATGCGCGGCGGCGGCACGACGCCCGGAGCACACCAGCTCGGCGGAGGAGGAGTGGAGCGCCGGCGAGCAGCGGACGGGCGGAGCGGGATCCGGCTTGGTGGCGCGAGCGCCGATGGGAGAAGCGTGCGGCGGCGGGGTACGGCGAGTGGCATCAGAGGCGCGCGGGCTCGGCGGCGGATCTGGCCAGGGGCGGCTTGGGCGGGCCGGCCATGGGCTTCGCGGGCCCGGCCGCGCGGGAGGAGAGAGAGAGGGCGGCGGGAGGTGAGGTGGCGGCATCCGGTTGGTTGGCGGCGGCGGCGGGGTGACGTGGCGCGACGCCACTGGCCGGAGCGAGGTGGAGGGCGGACATGTCCGTCGGTGGAAGAAACGTCCGGGCGCGAGGTGGAAGAGGACTAGGGTTTGTACTGCGAATATTTCGGAGGGGATCACATATATAAAGGTAGAAGGAGCTAGGAGAGTCCAAATGAGGTGTGGTTTTCGGCCACGTGATCGTGATCGAACGACCAAGATGATGGAGGAGGTTTAGGTGGGTTTTGGGCTACTTTGTAAGGGTGTTGGGCTGCAACACACACGAGGCCTTCTCGGTCCCTCGGTTAACCATTGGAGCATCAAACGAAGTCCAAATGGTATGAAACTTGACAGGTGGTCTACCGGTAGTAAACCAAGGCCGCATGGCAAGTCTCAGTCCAATCCGGAAATGTTTAATGCCCACACACGAAAGAAAGATAGAAATGACCATCGGAGGAGAACGGAGCACCGGAATGCAAAACGGACAACGGGGAAAATGCTCGGATGCATGAGACGAACACGTATGCAAATGAAATGCACATGATGACATGATATGCAATGCATGACACGCAAGCAATGACATGGCAACAACAACGAATAACAGGAAGACACGTGGCACATCGGCCTTGGGGCGTCACAGTATTGTAACTGTTGGTCTCCGTGCACCAAGGACAAAAGGGGGATTTCGCATGCTAAAGACTAAGGTGGCGAAAATTTTAGAAGGAGGCGGGAGATTTCGCCGCCCGCGGGATCGTTCGTATCCAGTTTCAACTAATTTTGGACCGTGCTAGCGGGAAGGTCATGCTAGACTGTGTACATGGGGCACGCGTTAGCAGTTAATAACTGGTGTGAAGTCCACCCCAGAAAAAAACACAATAACTCGGGATGATGCGCCGATAACTTGGACGTTCACACGAGCGCGTCCAATCGTACGAGTGTAGTGGCGCGTTCACAAAAAAGGGATCAAATGCTCTGCCTATGTATTTCTCGTGTAAATAGATAATTTAGTGCCATTGGTTATTTACTTTAAACATAATGCATTGACGTGCTAGTGTAGAGGCGCACATAAAGAAATGGATATTGTAGTCAGCTACTTAAAAGTGTTACCTCATATGATTACATAGCCTCCATTTCATAAATTGCGTACCCGTTGAATTCATATATGAATATTACATATATTACTTCAAAATAGAAACTTAAATCATCCAAGACTAATGAATTTGAATGCAAGAGTAACAATGGTTCATGTACATGATTGCTACATTGGTTGTTTGAAGAAACATCACTGTAACTTTGGCATGCACAACTGTAAAGGTTTATTTAAATAGAAAAATATATGATATCTGAGTGTCCAATCTTTATAGCGTTGAATCGATATTGTACCTTTGGCCACGATACGAAGTAGATATTGACTTGTGTTCAAGCGATACACGTCCACGATCACTAGATAGTGATACGTGAATGAATTGTGCAATCTCTCTCACACACATACATATCTCATTTCCATGTGGGCATCGGAATCACACACGCGCACTTCGTGTATTTTTCTCCCTCCGTCAGGGTTAAATTCGTCTTTCTACCCCATCCTACAAGTCTCTCACACAGAAACACACACTGTCATGTCTGCTGACGCCGTGCCGTGGGTTGGAGCGGCGTCGTGGGAATCACGTGTGGGTGTGGCAGTGGTAGAAACAAGAAACGTGATGGTCGCCGTGGTTCAACTTCCATGGACATGCTGTCATGTCTGCTGACACATGTATATCACAACTAGAGTGTTTATATTTCAAGCACGTGAACAAGTATTTTTCTACTACTTTGGATCCATTGCAACGCACGGGCCAGCACATTAGTAGTAGTAGTGTCCATCTCTATCTCTAGAGGCCTTCAACCTTTTCTCTCACAAGATAAACTACTCATACAAATGCATCTCGATGTTCCATGGAACACACGAGGATGTTTCCTTGGGGGTCTCTCCAGTGCGGCGTGGCCGTAGTTTCAAGTTGACGCCCCTTGAGATGCCGACGTTGAGGGGCACTCGGATTTCCTCCGATGAGCAGGTAAGATGAGTTTGATCACATAGTAAATGCATTCTAAAGACTACTTCCGTGTCCATTTCCTAATTCTCCCCCTGCCCACTGTTTCACAGGTTAGGCTCGGTGCGAGTGGAGATTGGCTTGCATATGTACGGGAGGGTACCAACATCAATTTGCACAACATTTACAACACTGACACCGTTCCCGTAGAACCTTTGTCCAACATTAGGATCAGCCATGCAACGGGCCACCGCATGAATTGGTACAATGGAACCACGGTGAGATTGAATAAGATAGCACGAACCTTTCACATGGCGGTCAAAGGCGGACCATGCTGTCTGCGGCCGATTTGTTGCCGTACGAGTAGGAAGACGCTGTGCTCCTTTCTAACCGCATCTTTGCGGTGACAAACCAGGGGACTTATTTTCTATGGGACACATCCTACGATATACTCCCTCTCTCCCAGTTTATTTGTTTTGAATCTTTTCATTTTATAAGTTTCAAATTCAAATTTAGAGCTCCCCATCACATGTTGAAATTACAATGTCCATTAAATCGTTGCGTGCATGTATAGTAAAGAAACAAATCTTGAGTTTGGCACGAGTTCGTGCTGCGGAAGCACCACAAGCCCTGGCGCAGGAGTTACATTTCCCTCTCAGGGCCGTCGGCACTGAGATTCAGGGCCTTACTACACCTACCTTTGAGTCAATAACATGTGGACCCGATAGGTGACTGGTCCACATGTAATGCTCCCATAGGTAGAGGGGCAGTGGGGCCAAGAGGGGTGAGCCGCAGGTCGGGGGACGTGTGGTTTCATGGGTTCGAGCGGCATCATGGGAATCGTGGGTGGCTGCGGTAGAAACTTGATGCTCGCCGCATTTTAGGTGGCCCACATGTCATGCACACAAAGGCAGAGGGGCGGTGCGGCCGAGAGGGGTGAGGTGCACATCGAGGGGCATGGTGCCGTGGGTTGGAGAGGCATTGTGGGAATCGCGAGATGAAACGTGATGGTCACCGTAGTTGAACTTCCATGGACAAGCTGTCATGTCTACGGACACATGCACTGCATACCGATCACTGGAAGGAGTAGAAGAGAAAGCTATATACGCGGATAAATAGTTCCTTATAGTCAAGCGGACCCACGCTACTACTCTGTTCCAAAGACATGCACACCATCGAAATAGTCCATCTATATCAATATACACTGAGAGGGAATAATTTTTTTACAAGAGAGGAAATAGTTCATCCATCCATAATGCCCTCCTGCTGGTGCAACCTTTTCTTCTTCTTCTTCTTCTTCTTCTTCTTCTTCTTCTTCTTCTTCTTCTTCTTCTTCTTCTTCTCATTCTCTGTGGGAGACGGCTTCACAACAAGCTCTTTGGACCTTGCAGCTATCTCAGAACTCACACGAGCATCGAGGGAAACATATTTTATCCACTCATACGTCAAGGGATAATTCTCCAATCCAGACGACCTTAATGCCACCGTCTCGTCACCCTTCTGAAGATTTGCACTGAGCACATAATTTGCTACGTCGAATAGGGATGGTGTCTGTTTATCACAATCTTCTACAGGAATTTTGATTCTGGTTTGTAGGTCAGCGATGCTTTTCAAATTAAGGTTGTACGGCTCCAGCTTCTGTTTGTCCCCTTCGATGGCTGCCCCACAGAAGTATACGTCCTCCCGAGACAAGAAATCGTGAAGCTCACGTGGTATGGATGGCGAGTGTATGATGTGGTACACCAAAACATCATCTTCGTGGCACAGCTGAAGGACGGCGGTGCGCTAGATCTTCCCAGGGGCACACTCCGTGTACTCTACGTCGAGACCGATGACCCTCGTCTCTACCTTTCCGAGGGAGTTGGATACATTGTTGATCCACTGCCGAACAACCCTTGGGTGGATGGTGACGGTGGCAACTATGTGCATCAAGCCTTCGACAAGGACATGTTGGACGCTAAAAACCTGCATCTCGATCTCTTCCGCCATTTGGAACCGCTGGAACGGAGGGCTATGGTTTGGAGAATTAGGATCAGATGGCTAGTCTAACTGAAGTAGTAGATGATTATTTAAAGAGGTTAAAACAATGTGAACGCAGTGGGGTTTGGATGCAAATGAAGACGAAGGGGAGGTGAAGAAGCCGAGGAGAATCGGTTCCCGATGGAGAAGTAAATGGGAGAAGTGGCGTGCGGGCAGTTGATTAGACGGCTAGGTAGACTAAACGAAAAGGCTATGCGGGTAGACTGATGAGTCGTACCTGTTCGTGTACGTGCTCATCCTTCCTGATAGGTGGGACCTATGCAAACAGATAAAAAATGTGTCGTAGTTTTTTTTGAGCGCGTGAGTGAGAGACACAACATTCTCTGGTTAAGGAATACTCCCTCCATTTAGGTGAGTATAAGTCACCTTATGAGAATCAGGTTTTCCCAAAACCTTTAGGCGTGGAGCATTAACTTCCTACTCGATCCCCTCCCAGCCTCGTTAGCCAGCGTTCTCTTCCTCTGCTGCCGCGTTCTACCTTTCCATTTTTCCTCTTCTCAAGTGTGGAACGATCTGCATGCCGTCCTTGATGCACCAGAACGACCACTGCATGCATCGCGGCAGGGCATTGATTGGGCATGCACGAGAATTTGGTTAGTCCTGCCTTCGGTCACAGCGTGCTGTTGCCCAACAGTGGCATGGCGGCGCTTGACGACCAGTTTGCCGGCAAAGTGCTGATGGTAACCATCAACGGCGCAGGCCTCCCGTCTCGCCGGACGACCTTGCCAAAGCTCTTGGCATTGCGCACGACATCCAAATAAGTGACTTGCTCGTTGAAGTCTGCCGCCACCGGCTAATTTCTTTGTCAGGTTCTGGACAACTTTTGACTGCAGTCGTGTGTTTGAATCTTCCCGACGTTTGTTCTGTGATGGCGCGCTGGTGAGCTTTGATCAGTGGCACCCAGGATGGGGCTCGGTGCCCTCTGAGCTTGAGTTTTTAACAAAGCTTACCTTCCATGGCATGCCTCGACGTGCTTGGAACAGCGAGTCCATGAACGAGCTTATCAACGACCTTGGAGGTGAGCTCGTAAGTATGTTTGTTCCTCCAGACAGCCGGGCTCTGACGGTTATGGCATGGATGAAGAAGCCGTCCACCATACCGAAGGTGATTGGTGTTGAGATATCGGTGCAGGAACCAGAGTTGTACTATTCGTCATCACCAAGGCCACCACGGACCACGTTAGGGATGTACCTGTATCGAGTGTTCGTGCATGTCGAAGAAGTGGTCAATCCATCAATCGAAGTCCTGCCACCGCCGCTGGTGCCAGGGTCCGTCGACAACGTCCATTATAGGAGTCAACGCTAGACTTCCCCCGTGTTGCTTGGAACGATGGATGACACAGGGCCTACTCCATTGCACGGCGGACGCCATTGCTTCTTTGGGAGAAGAGGCAGGGCTAGCTGCGTGGATGTGCTCTAATTTGAGGTAACAACTGAATCTTGTCAGATACTAATTAAATCCGAGCTATGGGTGTGAAGCACTGATATGCCAGTTCTAATTTTGTACCTGAACTTTTTTTAGAAAGGGTTGTACGTGAACTTAATGTGCTAGCAGAGCTTATTGTGTTGTCTGTCTGTTTTCTTTGCACAACATTCAAGATATTTCCCCGTCATTGATAAAGACGATGAACCGTTATGTACGACTTCGTTGGTTTCAACATAGCCCTTCCCGTAGCGATCCACTGCTTCCATCCTGATTGTGCCGCCTGCATGAAATTTTTGTATGCAAGTTCAGTGTGCTATGATGTTCTATATGATTGTGTCAACTATATAAGTTTTTACTGAGCATCAGCAATGCATATGGCTGAAAGATGTATTTACGAGCATTGACCGATGGGTCTCTCTATCTCTCTCTATCTCTCTCTCTCTCTCACACACACACACACACGCACACGCACAAGTGGGACCCGTTGAATTATTTATTTGCTCGTGACAGCTTTTAATTAGGTTCCACTGTAATCTAACTTTTTTCTTAAGTTATTAATTGAGCTGATTGACTTCAAAAAGTTGTACAGAAGCCTTGTTTGGGCCTTTCCGGCGTCGCTGAATATGGGCTGAGTAACCATGTTAGGCTGTACTGTACTACACATGCCTTTTTTTTCAACATCAGCAATGCAACTGGGCCGACAGTTGTACACAATATCCGGGTCAACTTGTTATTCTCCGCCCCGCTGGGCTGCAAACTTTCCTAGGAGGTATGCATTAGGCTTAACAAGAAAATGGACTTTAAGGAATAATAAATGGGATGTAATTATAATAATTGGACAATTACTGTGCACCAAACACATAATTAGTTTGAAAAATATATTATTTTTGGAATTTGAAAATTTTAATTTCATTACTTGTTGCGCGCGCAATATTTCGTTGGATTTTAACGTAATACAACTTTATTTTGAAATTATATTTAACCTGACTAGAAATTTCCGATAAAAATATTTCGGATCCCGTCAAAATGTGGGATTTTTTTGAATTCTGTTTTGAGCGGTTGTTTGAAATTATTAATCGTTGTCCTAGCTAGAAGTTGGGCTGTACTTTTAACATAGTGTAAATGGGCTGTAGTAAATTCCATTAGAATTAAAAAATGGGTTGTACATTCTTACAAATTGCAAATGGGCTATATGTTCTCTGCCAAATCCGAGCTGTGCGCCTACGAAGTTGACGCGTACCAAGGGCTTTGTCAACTTAGTCAATATAAACGATTCTAGCTGCAGTGATTGTACGATGTCCATCCAATGGCCGTAGTGCTTCTTCAACCTCTGGTCTTCTTGCTCCAGCCGCCCAAAGCAGCACCGGTCGTGTCGCGTGCTCCTGCCTCCCATGGCCGGCTGTGATGCCGTGGAGGCCTCACCGCCCCTTACTACTCCCACTGCTGGCCAGGCCATCCCTCTACTCACCCACACCCCCTGTTATTCGCCGGCGACGACAGCCTCACACCGCAGCCGAACCAATGAACCCTCGTACTCCTCTCCGCGCGGGCTTCCACTACTGCGTCTTCACCGGCTCCGCATCGTCCCCTTCCTAGGCCTCGCCATCATCCAGACCACTGCCCTGGTGCTCTCGACGCGGCGTGGTCAACGTGGTCAACGACTGACTTCCATCGGAAGAGTACTGTACGTGGAGAGGCTGACAGCTGGGTCCAGGCGGCCACAAGGAAGTGCCTCCTTATTACGCGCAAAATAATTATTCCTCCACCTGACAGCAGGGACCCACTAGACGGGCCACCTTATTTCGCGAAAAAAACGTTTCCCCCCTGACTGCTGGGACCCACCGGACGGGCCAGCGTATTTCATGAAAAAACGTTCCCCCCGCTGTCAGCTCGGACCCACCGGAAGTGCCTCCTTATTACACACAAAAAATGAATACTCCCCCTGCTAGCTGGGACCCACCATGGTGGGAGGCTGACTTGTGGGCCTACAAAGTTGACTGGGACGGGGGCTCTTGTCAACTTTAGTCAATATGAATGATTCTAGCTCCAGTGACCGTACGATGTCCATCCAACGGCCGTAGTGCTTCTTCAACCTCTGGTCTTCTTGCTCCAGCCGCCCAAAGCAGCGTCGGTCATGCCGCATGCTCCTGCCTCCCGTGGCCGACTGTGCTGCCGCGGAGGCCTCACTGCCCCCTACTATTCCCACCGCTGGCCAGGCCCTGCGGCGACGGCAGCCTCACACCGCAGCCGAACCAGTGAACCCTCGTACTCCTCTCCGCGCGGGCTTCCACTGCCGCGTCTTCCCCGGCTCCCCGTCGTTCCCTTCCTAGGCCTCACCGTGGTCCACCGCCCTGGTGCTCTCGGCGCAGCGTGGTCAACGTGGTCAAGGAATGACTTCCATCGGATGTGGACTGTACGTGGAGAGACTGACAGCTGGGTCCACGGCCGCAGCAAGGAAGTGCCTCCTTATTACGCGGAAAATAATGATTCCTCCACCTGACAACTAGGACCCATCGGGCGGGCCACTGTATTTTGTGAAAAAAAACGTTTCCCCCTGACTGCTGGGACCCATCAGCTACATCTTCGCACGCAAGGAAGTGCGTCCGGGCAAAAAAAAAAATGATTCGCCCCGTGACTGCTGGGACCCACCAGCTACATCTTCGCAGGCAAGGAAGTGCCTGACAGTCGGGATCCACCTAGTCGAAGCATATGTAGCGTTGTCATTCTGGTCGCGAACATGTAGGTACATATATACTGGTGGATGTAGAGGCGTGCACATGTCATAGTAGAGGAGCGTACGTGTCGTAGTAGAGGCGCGCACGTAGCATGTACACGTACGTGCAGCGGCCAGGGTGCAAGAAAGAAAATACGGCCACATATGTGTACATACGGGCGGGGTCTCGAACGCCTACTCGCGCATACGTACGGCCAGGGCTTGTGTACATGGCTGGGTCGGAACGGAGAAACAGCGTCGTCGTCGTGTTCATGGGGAGGCAACGGAATGCGTCGTGTTCATGGGGAGGCAACAGAATGCGTCGTGTTCATCGGGAGGCAACGGAACGCGTGGGAGCCAACCGACTGGGTCGGAACGGAATGCGTGGTCGTGTTCATCGAGAGGGCTTAAACGGAACAGGCGATGGAAATGAGGCCTGGTGCACCGCACAACAGAGGAAACGGACCTCCTACATTCGGAACGGGGTCCTGTTGATCGGGAGGGGTCAGGCGTACCGCAAAACGGAGAAAACGGACCTCCTACGATCGAAACGGGGGTCCTGTTGATCGGGAGGGTGTGGCATACCACAAAATAGATGAAATGGACCTCCTACAGTCGAAACGGGGGTCCTGTTGATCGGGAGAGGTCTGGCGTACCGCAAAACGGACGAAACAGACTTGTGTTGGAGCGCTACGGTCGAAACGGGGGTGCTGTTCATCGGGAGGGGTGTGGCGTACCGCAAAACGGGACTCCACGGGATACTGTTCATCTCCACCGTCGACCTCCTCCAGCCTCCACGGGCTACCGTCGACCTCCTCCAGCCTCCACGGGCTCCTGTTCATCCAACCTCCACCGCGCGCTACTCCACCGGCTACTGTTCAACCACCCCTCCACGGGCACCCCTCCACCGTCTACTGTTCATCCAGCCCTCCACCACACCACGGGGTCCTGTTCATCCAGAGGCAATGCCACCGCTCACTGTTCATCCAACCCCCCTGCAACGCTCACTGTTCATACAATCGATCGGCTTCCATTAGCAGTAGTAGTGAAGGAATCGCTCGATCGGGTTCAGTTAACAGCCATCGATCGATCGCTCGGGTTCAGTAACGCGTAGCCTGCAGTGCAATTGCTCGGGTTCAGTTAGAGCCCAACGCCTCGCTCGGGTTCAGTTAGAGCCAACGCCTCGCACACACGCGCGTACCTGTACGAGAGAAACATGCATCGCTCGGCCCCCGACCTCCCACCGTAACCAGGAACTCCCCGAAAATTTCCTCCCCCTCGCTTCTACCATGGTTTTTTCCATCATGGACGGCCCAAAGAATGTCATGCAGCTGCGTCTCTGGCCCGCCCAGGACGAAAAGCCCATTTTCTGTCATGATTTTTTGTCATAGAAGTAGGAGGCTACCACATCTATGATGATACCAGGTTTTGTCACAATTATCGTCATAGAAGTGTCATATGTATGACATATTTTTTTTTCGTTCGGCCCAAAATGTCACGGATGTGTCTTTTTTTGTAGTGGATGGTGTGTTGATGATGAACTCCTTGCTCTTGTGCTTCAAATGATAGTCTCCCCAACACTCAACTTTCTATCATAGATTTGGATTTGATGGAAAGAAGATTTTAGTGGAAAGCAACTTGGGGAAGCCTAGAGATCAAGATTTTTGTGGTTGGAATGGAATATCTTGGGCTCAACACATGAGTAGGTGGCTCTCTCTTAGAAAATGTATGTTGGAAGTGTAGGCACGTTCTGATGGCTCTCTCCATGAATGAAGAGTGGGTGGAGGGGTATTCATAGCCTCCACACAAAATCTAACCGTTACACATGATTTAGCAAACTCGGTGGGACCGAATCAGAAAACCCGGTTAGACCGACTTAGTTCAAAAGGTGAACGTTAGGATTTTCGGTGGGACTGACATGTCAACTCGGTAGGACCGATTTCATTAAGGTTAGGGCATAACGTAATCTCGGTGAGACGAATCACATAAACTCGGTAGGACCGATTTCTGTAATAGGCAAGCAGAGAGTTGGTTAGGCAAACTCGGTGGGACCGAATCGCTCATTTCAGTGAGACCGAAATGTTACGAAAAGGAAACAGAGAGTTTGCATTGTGAACTTTGTGGGACCGATCGCTCGTCTCGGTTGGACTGAAATGTTATGAAGGGAAACAGAGAGTTTGCAATCCCATCTCAGTGACACCGAGATCCCTATCGGTGAGACCAAAGTGACTAGGGTTTCTGGCAGTGGCTATGTCAAATGAACTCGGTGGCGCCGGATAGATAATTTCGATGGGGGCGAGTTTGATTTTTGGTTTGGGACATATGTGGATATGAGAAAGTGGTTGAGAGCTTTTGGAGCATATCACTAAGCATTTTGAGCAAGCAAGCCATTAAGCAACACCTCATCCCCTTTTAATAGTATTGGCTTTTCCTATGGACTCAATGTGATCTTGGATCACTAAAATGTAGAGTCTTGAGCTTGAGCCAATATGTGTCCTTAGCATTTTGAGGGGTCCACATTCCTAATCCATGCCATGCCAATCATTGAACTTTCTGAAATGATCATCTTGAAATAGCATTAGTTCAACGAGCTATATGTTGTTAGTAATTACCAAAACCACCCGGGGATAGTTGCTCTTTCACCCATAGAAGGCCCATTGATGCTATACCCCGTAGAAGGCCCATTGTTTCTATGCCCCGTAGAAGGCCAATTGATGCTATACCCCATAGAAGGCCCATTGTTTCTACGGCCTATAGAAGGCCCATTGTTTCTATGGCCCGTAGGAGGTCTAGGGTCACTACAGTAAATATGTAGCCCATGGTTATTGTGGTCTAGTTTTAAATAATAGGTTATTGCGGCCCCTAGCAAACCGCAGAAAAAGAACTGAACTGACTACAAGCAAACAAATAAACAAGACAACAAGGAAATAAGTAAGCAAGCAACTTACGCTAGGCTTTCATGGCTATTACACATATTAGATCCACTGGGGATCGACGTTCGCCACTAGTGAAAATATAGGGAACAAAGCAACATATCACATACACTGGTGATAACCCACAAGTATAGGGGATCGCAACAGTTTTCGAGGGTAGAATATTCAACCCAAATTTATTGATTCGACACAAGGGGGGCCAAAGAATATTCTCAAGTATTAGCAGCTGAGTTGTCAATTCAACCACACCTCGAAACTTAATATCTGTAGCAAAGTGTTTAGTAGCGAAGTAATATGATAATAGTGGTAACTGTGGCAAAAGGTAACGGTAGCAAAAGTAATATTTTTGGGTTTTGTAGTGATTGTAACAGTAACAACGAAAAAGTAAATAAGCGAAGAACAATATAGGAAAAGCTGGTAGGCATTGGATCGGTGATGGCGAATTATGCCGATGCGATCGATCATGTAACAGCCATAACCTAGGGTGACACAGAACTAGCTCCAGTTCATCAATGTAATGTAGGAATGTATTCCGAATATAGTCATACGTGCTTATGGAAAAGAACTTGCATGACATCTTTTGTCCTACCCTCCCGTGGCAGTAGGATCCTATTGGAAACTAAGGGATATTAAGGCCTCCTTTTAATAGAGTACCGGACCAAAGCATTAACATATAGTGAATACATGAACTCCTCAAACTACAGTCATCACCGGTAAGTATCCCGATTATTGTCACTTCGGGGTTAACGGATCATAACACATAATAGGTGACCATAGAATTGCAAGATAGGATCAAGAACTCTCATATATTGATGAAAACATAATAGGTTCAGATCTGAATTCATGGCACTCGGGCCCTAGTGACAAGCATTAAGCATAGCAAAGTCATAGCAACATCAATCTAAGAACATAGTGGATACTAGGGATCAAACCCTAACAAAACTAACTTGATTACATGATAAATCTCATCCAACCCATCACCGTCCAGCAAGCCTACAATGGAATTACTCACGCACGGCGGCGAGCATCATGAAATTGGTGATTGAGGAAGGTTGATGATGACGATGGCAACAGATTCCCCTCTCCGGAGCCCCGAACGGACTCTAGATCAGCCCTCCCGAGAGAGTTTAGGGCTTGGCGGCGGCTCCGTATCGTAAAACGTGATGAATCCTTCCCTGTGATTTTTCTCTCCCCGAAAGTGAGTATATGGAGTCAAGGTTGAGGTCGGTGGAGCATCAGGGGGCCCACGAGGCAGGGGGCGCGCCCCCACCCTCATGGACAGGTGGTGGGCCCCCTAACATGGATCTTTCTTCCAGTATTTTTATATATTCCAAAACAATTCTCTGTTGATTTTCAAGTCATTCCGAGAACTTTTATTTCTACACAAAACAACACCATGGCAATTCTGCTGAAAACAACGCCAACCCGGGTTAGTTCCATTCAAATCATGCAAGTTAGAGTCCAAAACAAGGGCAAAAGTGTTTGTAAAAGTGGATACGACGGAGACGTATCAACTCCCCCAAGCTTAAACCTTTGTTTGTCCTCAAGAAATTCAGTTGAGAAACTGAAAGTGATAAAGAAAAACTTTTACAAACTCTGTTTGCTCTTGTTGTTTTAAATATGTGAAGCCAGCATTCAAGTTTTCAGCAAAGATTATGAACTAACCATATTCACAATAACACTTAGGTCTCATGTTTACTCATATCAATGGCATAATCAGCTAGCGAGCAATAATAATAATTCTCGGATGACAACACTTTCTCAAAACAATCATGATATGATATGACAAGATGGTATCTAGCTAGCCCTTTCTGAGACCGCAAAACTTAAATGCAGAGCACCTTTAAAGATCGAGGACTGACTAGACAATGTAATTCATGGTAAAAGAGATCCAGTCAAGTCATACTCAATGTAAACTAACAACAGTGGATGCAAATGACAGCGGTGCTCTGCAACTGGTGCTTTTTAATAAGAGGATGATGACTCAGCATAAAAGTAAATAGATAGGCCCTTCGTAGAGGGAAGCAGGGATTTGTAGAGGTGCCAGAGCTCAGTTTTGAAATAGATATGAATAATATTTTGATAGGTATACTTTCATTGTCAACATAACAACTGAGAGATCTCGATATCTTCCATGCTACACACATTATAGGCGGTTCCCAAACAAAATGGTAAAGTTTATACTCCCCCTCCACCAACAAGCATCAATCCATGGCTTGCTCGAAAAAAAGAGTGCCTCCAACTAACAAGAGTCCCGGGGGAGTTTTGTTTCAAGTTATTTTGATTTGATTTGCATGTAGCATGGGCCTGGGCATCCCGTTCACCAGCCATTTTCTCGTGAGTGAGGAGCGGAGTCCACTCCTCTTGAGAATAACCCACCTAGCATGGAAGGTACAGACAGCCCTAGTTGATACATGAGCTATTCGAGCATACAAAATAGAATGTTTATTTGAAGGTTTAGAGTTTGGCACATACAAATTTACTTGGAACGGCAGGTAGATACCGTATATAGGTAGGTATGGTGGACTCATATGGAGCAACTTTGGGGTTTATGGAATTGGATGCACAAGAAGTATTCCCGCTTAGTACAAGTGAAGGCTAGCAAAAGACTGGGAAGCGACCAGCTAGAGAGCGACAACAGTCATGAACATGCATTAAAATTAATCAACACCGAATGCAAGCATGAGTAGGATATAATGCACCATGAACATAAATATCGTAGAGGCTATGTTGATTTTGTTTCAACTACATGCGTGAACATGTGCCAAGTCAAGCCACTCGAATCTTTCAAAAGAGGATACCACCCTATCATACCACATCACAACCATTTTAATAGCATGTTGGCACACAAGGTAAACCATTATAAGTTCCTAGCTAATTAAGCATGGCATAAGAAACTATAATCTCTAATTTTCATTGCAAATATGTTTCTTTCATAACAAGAAGAATCAGGAACGATGAACTAATCATATTTACAAAAACAAAAGAGGTTGAGTTCATACCAGCTTTTCTCATCTCAATAAGTTCATCATATAATCATCATTATTGCCTTTCACTTGCACGACTGAATAGTGTGGATAATAATAATAGTGCACGTGCATTGGACTAAGCTGGAATCTGCAAGCATTCAATTGAAGAGAGAAGACAAGGTAATATGGGCTATTTGTTAGATCAATAATAATGCATATGAGAGCCACTCAATCATTTTAATCATGGCCTTCTCCTCTCGACCCCAAAGAAAAAGAAAAGAAATAAAACTATTTACACGGGAAATCTCCCAACAAGCAAAAGAAGAACGAGAAATCTTTTTGGGTTTTATTTTTAATTACTACTACTAAAACATGAAAAGTAAACTAGCTAAAAAGCTACAACTATTTTTTTTGGTTTTCTAAGGTTTATCAAACACACAAGAAGAAAGCATAAAAAGGAAAATAAACTAGCATGGATATTACAATGAAAGAGTATGAGCACCGACAACTAGCATGAGTGTGTGAACATGAATGTAATGTCGGTGAGAAATACGTACTCCCCCAAGCTTAGGCTTTTGGCCTAAGTTGGTCTATGGCCACGGCTGGCCTAGCGGATATCCAAAGTTGTAGCTAGGGTTGTACTGAGATGCAGCGGCAATTGCCTGATGAGCTGCAGCTTGGAGGCGAGCTGTTTCCGCCCTCCTCTCGTACTCGGTCACCTCCTCCCTGGTTATAACATATCTCCCCTTTGCCTGAAAGTCAAAGAAAGTAGGAGCAGGGAGAGCGACATGATAGGTGCGTCGTCTATCAAAGATTAGTCGGGACTGGAGGAACTGAACGTTTCTCTCAACAAACTGATGACGAACCATAGCCTCATAGTCTAGATAAGAAGGAGGAATCTCAATATCATCTCCACGTATGGGTATCTCAAGAAAGTTAGCTATACGAGTTGCATAAATTCCACCAAAGAAATCTCCATGAATACGATTATTATGCAACCTACGTGCAACAATAGCCCCTAAGTTGTATTGTTCATCTCCTAAAACAGCGCTCCTGAGAATGCTAAGATCATCTACACACATGTGACATGCTTCATCTTTACTATTTATGCATCTACCTATGAAGAAAGCAAAATATTGTATAGCAGGAAAATGAATGCTCCCTATGTTGGCTTGTGTTACATCTCTAGATTCCCCCATCGTAATACTAGCAAGAAAATCTCTAAATTTAGATTTGCGAGGTTCACTAACATCACCCCACTGAGGGAGTTCACAAGCAGTGTTAAAATCTTCTAAGTCCATGGTATAAGATTTATCATGAAGATCAAACAGGACAATTTGAGAATTGCGTGATGATGAGAATTTAAACCTTCTCACAAATGAATCAGTTAAATAGAGGTATTGACGGCACTTATCTGCCTCAAAGCTCTCTAGATCAGCATTACACACATATGCATCAAATTCCTCTTTAATTCCTGCTAGGATCATGAAGTCCTCTGACGGCCATTCACAAGGTTGCACTTGAGCATCTCTTGGTGGTTCCTCGTCCGCATCGCGTATTTGCGGGCCTGGGTCCTTGCTTCCTTGAAGAACCACCTTGGTACATTTTCCTAAACATATTTCTTCCTCTGAAAAATTTCTGAAATTTTTAGCAACTTCAGAATAAAAGTGAACCAAACTCAACAATATTGATAACAACTACTCCTACAAGTGCCTAGAGGCAATATCATGCATCAAAACTACTTTTGACCACATAAATTTGACATGCAAGCTCAAGAACAGGGTCACCTAAGCAGCAAAAATTTGTAATGAATAAAGCACTAGAACAAAACTAATTGGACCATTGGAGGAGTCACATACCATAGAACAATCCCCCATAGCAGTTTTGTGAATGGAGCTTTGAGCTAGGAGATCGAAAATGGCAGCAAGATGAGCTTGAACTCGGGTTTGAGCTGGTTGGTGATTTTTGTGGGAGGAAGGAGTGTGTGGTAGATGGAATAAGTGGAGGGGAGCCACCGTGGGCCCACGAGGCAGGGGCGTGCCCAGGGGGGTAGGGTGCGCCCTCCACCCTCGTGGGCATGTGGCTGCTCCCCCTGGTGTGTTTTCAGTGCCAGATATTCTAAAATATTCTAGAAAAAAATCATATTTATTTTTCAAGGCATTTGGAGAATTTTTATTTTCATGGTATTTTTTGTTGCATGGATAATTCAGAAAACCAACAGAAAATACTATTTTTGCTTTATTTAATATAAGTAACAGAAAGTGAAAAGATGGTACGGAGAGTTGTGTTTTCTAAATTCATCCATCTCATGCTCATAAAAAGGAATCCACTAACAAGGTTGATCAGGTCTTGTTAACAAACTCATTTCGAATAACATGAAACCGGAGAATTTTCAAATAACACTAGGTTACCTCAACGGGGATATGCATGTCCCCAACAATAAGAATATCATATTTCTTCTTGACAGTAGGAAGAGGAAATTCAAAACCTCAAATAGTAATTGTTGAAAATTTTCCAATAGAATTGACACTATGGACTTGAGGTTGTTTCCTTAGAAAGTGTATCGTATGCTCATTACCATTAACATGAAAAGTGACATTGCCTTTGGTGCAATCAATAATAGCCCCTGCAATATTCAAAAAGGGTCTTCCAAGAATAATAAACATACTATTGTCCATGGGAATATCAAGAATAACAAAGTCCGTTAAAATAGTAACGTTTGCAACCACAACAGGCACATCCTCACAAATACCAACAGGTATAGCAGTTGATTTGTCAGCCATTTGCAAAGATATTTCAGTAGGTGTCAACTTATTCAAATCAAGTCTACGATATAAGGAGAGAGGCATAACACTAACACCGGCTCCAAGATCACATAAAGCAGTTTTAACATAGTTTCTTTTAATGGAGCATGGTATAGTTGGTACTCCTGGATCTCCAAGTTTCTTTCGTATTCCACCTTTAAAAGTATAATTAGCGAGCATGGTGGAAATTTCAGCTTCTGGTATCTTTCTCTTATTAATTACTATTTCCTTCATGTATTTAGCATAAGGATTCATTTTAAGCATATCAGTCACACATACACAAAAGGATAGGTCTAATCATTTCAGCAAAGCGCTCAAAATCCTCATCATCCTTTTTCTTGGATGGTTTAGGAGGAAAAGGCATGGGTTTCTGAACCCATGGTTCTCTTTCCTTACCGTGCTTCCTAGCAATAAAGTCTCTCTTATCATAACGTTGATTCTTTGATTGTGGGTTATCAAGATCAACAGCAGGTCCAGTCTCTACATCATTGTCCTTAGTAGGTTGAGCATCAACATGAGCATCATCACTAACGTTATCACTAGGTTCATGTTCATTACCAGATTGTGTTTTAGCATCAGAAATAGAAATATCATTAGGATTCTCAGGTGTGTCTACAACAGGTTTACTAGAAACATGCAAAGTCCTATCATTTTTCTTTTTCTTCCTCTTAGAAGGATTAGGTGCATCTACATTTGTTCTCTGAGAATCTTGCTCAATTCTCTTAGGGTGGCCTTCAGGATACAAAGGTTCCCGAGCCACTTTACCTCCTCTAGTTGCAACTCTAACAGCAAAGTCATTGTTATTATTCAATTCATTGAGCAAATCATTCTGAGCTTTAAGTACTTGTTCTACTTGAGTGGTAACCATAGAAGCATGTTTACTAATAAGTTTAAGTTCACCTTTAACGTTAGCCATATAATCACTCAAGTGTCCAATCATATAAGCATTATGTTTCAATTGTCTACCAACATAAGCATTAAAATCTTCTTGCTTAACCATAAAGTTATCAAATTCATCCAAACATTGGCTAGCAAACTTAGTAGGAGGGATTTCAGATTTATTATATCTACAGAGAGAATTTACCTTTACTACCTGTGTCGGGTTATCAAGACCATGTGTTTCTTCAATAGGTGATGAATTAAGACCATGTATTTCTTCAATAGGTGGTAAATTCTTAACATCTTCATCTTTTATACCTTTTTCTTTCATAGATTTCTTTGCCCCTTGCATATCTTCGGGACTGAGAAATAGAATACCCCTTTTCTTCAGAGTTGGCTTAGGAGTTGGTTCAGGAAGTGTCCAATTATTTTTATTAGTCAACATATTATTCAATAGCAATTCAGCTTGATCAACTGTTCTTTCGCTGAAAACACGACCAACACAACTATCCAGGTAATCTCTGGAAGCATCGGTTAGTCAATTATAAAAGACATCATGTATTTCATTTTTCTTGAGAGGATGATCAGGCAAAGCATTAAGTAATTGGAGAAGCCTCCCCCAAGCTTGTGGGAGACTCTCTTCTTTAATTTGCACAAAATTATATATCTCCCTTAAAGCAACTTGTTTCTTATGAGCGGGGGAATATTTAGTAGAGAAGTAGTAAATCATATCCTGGGGACTACGCACACAACCAGGATCAAGAGAATTAAACCATATCTTAGCATCACCCTTTAATGAGAATGGAAATAATTTAAGGATATAATAGTAGCGAGTTTTATCATCATTAGTGAATATGGTAGCTATATCATTTAATTTAGTAAGATGTGCCACAACAGTTTCAGATTCATAGCCATAGAAAGGATCAGATTCAACCAAAGTAATTATATCAGGATCAACAGAGAAATCATAATCCTTATCCGTAATAAAGATAGGTGAAGTAGCATAAGCAGGATCATATTTCATTCTAGCATTCAGAGTTTTTTCTTTAAGCTTAGCTAATAGCTTCTTAAGATCACTTTTATCATTGCAGGCAAGGAAGTCTCTAGCAGTTTCTTCATCCATAACATAACCCTCAGGAACAACACGCAATTCGTATCTAGGGGGAGAATCTTCATCACCACTTTCATCAATATTATCAGTTTCAATAATTTCATTCTCTCTAGCCGTAGCAAGTTGTTCATCAAGAAATTCACCAAGTGGCATAGTAGTATCAAGCATTGAAGTAGTTTCATCATAAGTATCATGCATAGCAGAAGTGGCATCATCAATAACATGCAACCTATCAGAATCAATAGCATGTGAAGGTGTCACAAGTTTACTCAAAACAAAAGGTGAATCAAGTGCATAGCTAGATGGCAGTTCCTTACCTCCCCACATAGTTGAGGGAAAAAATTCTTGGTTCTTTGATCTTTTAAGTTCTTCATAATGATAAGCAGATATAAATCCCAAGTGACTCAAAGAATAGAGCTATGCTCCCCGGCAACGGCGCCAGAAGATGTTCTTGATAACACACAAGTATAGGGGATCGCAACAGTTTTCAAGGGTAGAGTATTCAACCCAAATTTATTAATTCGACACAAGGGGAGCCAAAGAATATTCTAGTATTAGCAGCTGAGTTAGCAATTCAACCACACCTGGAAACTTAATATCTACAGCAAAGTGTTTAGTGGCAAAGTAATATGATAATAGTGGTAACTGTGGCAAAATGTAACGGTAGCAAAAGTAATATTTTTGGGTTTTGTAGTGATTGTAACAGTAACAACGGAAAAGTAAATAAGCGAAGAACAATATAGGAAAAGCTCGTAGGCATTGGATTGGTGATGGAGAATTATGCCGGATGCGATCGATCATGTAATAGTCATAACCTAGGGTGTCACAGAACTAGCTCTAGTTCATGAATTTAATGTAGGCATGTATTCGGAATATAGTCATACATGCTTATGGAAAAGAACTTGCATGCCATCTTTTGTCCTACCCTCCCATGGTAGCGGGGTCCTATTGGAAACTAAGGAATATTAAGGCCTCCTTTTAATAGAGTACCAGACCAAAGCATTAACACATAGTGAATACATGAACTCCTCAAACTACAGTCATCACCGGTAAGTATCCCGATTATTGTCACTTCGGGGTTAACGGATCATAACACATAATAGGTGACCATAGACTTGCAAGATAGGATCAAGAACTCTCATATATTGATGAAAACATAATAGGTTCAGATCTGAAATCATGGCACTCGGGCCCTAGTGACAAGCATTAAGCATAGCAAAGTCATAGCAACATCAATCTCAGAACATAGTGGATACTAGGGATCAAACCCTAACAAAACTAACTCGATTACATGATAAATCTCATCCAACCCATCACCGTCCAGCAAGCCTACAATGGAATTACTCACGCACGGCGGTGAGCATCATGAAATTGGTGATTGAGGAAGGTTGATGATGACGATGGCAACAGATTCCCCTCTCCGGAGCCCCGAACCGACTCTAGATCAGCCCTCCCGAGAGAGTTTAGGGCTTGGCGGTGGCTCCGTATCGTAAAATGCGATGAATCCTTCTCTCTGATTTTCTCTCCCCGAAAGTGAATATATGGAGTCAAGGTTGAGGTCGATGGAGCGTCAGGGGGCCCTCGAGGCAGGGGCGCGCCTAGGGGGGTAGGGCGCGCCCCCACCCTCGTGGACAGGTGGTGGCCCCCCTGACGTGGATCTTTCTTCTAGTATTTTTTATATTTTCCAAAATAATTCTCCATTGATTTTCAGGTCATTCCGAGAACTTTTGTTTCTGCACAAAAATAACAGCATGGTCATTCTGCTGAAACAACGTCAGTCCAGGTTAGTTCCATTCAAATCATGCAAGTTAGAGTCCAAAACAAGGGCAAACATGTTTGGAAAAGTAGATACGACAGAAACCTACCAACTGGTTGTCAAAGTTGGCGACCAGTGCAAATAGACACCGCAACAAAACAAGTCCAGAAGTTAAACCACTTCAGAAGAGCTCAAGAAACAATATCCTGGGTACCCATAATGCTGGCAAGATGCTTAGCAAGCTTATTAACTTTCTCTTGTTTGGCGCTTAAATGCTCCAACGCTTGCTATTGCATTAGAAAGTATATGCATCTGAATTCTGTAGGGACTTTCTCAGTCCTTCAGCCTCCTATCGCAGAACATTTGATCGATGTCTTTCAACTTGAAGTTGGGACTCAAGCCAAACTGATTCAGGCAGCGAGTTCGAAGAGCTAGTGCTAGCAGTAGTGGCCAGCAACTCGAACACTACATCAAGACAGGACTTTGGGGTTGTCTCAGTGTCTTCGATATAGTTTTTATCAGCTTTCTTGGAGACCAACAGGGATGTCTCACTATCTTGAACCTTATTTGCATTACTACCTTTACCATTGCATAACGGGGTACTCTTCTCCAAGATTTTATCCGCATTCTAAAAGAGAAACAAACAGACACATCACAGGTTTACCATGTTGTATATGAGACTCATTTTGGTAAAGAAGTTCAGTAGTATGGTGGACATGATAACAACATGAAACAAACATATATCTATGTAGTATGGTCACTGTATGGACTATATCATTCTAGTTTATGTTGCCAAATCAAGATAGAGACAGTTCAAATCATATCTATTTAAGACAAAGCAGCATAGATAGAATATACGTGTGGGAAAATACACAGCAATAACAACACTTGTTATGTGCATGGCATGAGAACAAAATCAACATAGAGCAAGTTACAACAGCAAACACGCTAAAGAAACATGTTTAAAACACACCTGTTGCGCCATTGGAGTTTCAATTGCATCCTTCAAATTTGAAATTAGTTGGTATGAGTAAATACAGTGATGCAAGAGCAAAGGAGTATGAACCATAGCTATGGAACCTAACCCGAGAACAATTCTTCTTCTTCTTTAAGCGTTGACTTGGGGTTCGTAGTGGTGGTCCTCGTGCTTTGGGCACCGCAATTGCCTTACTAACTGCTCGTGTTTGGGTGCTTTGTGGTGGGGACGGTGCTGTGTCAACTGGAACTGGGTTACTATCTACTGGGATTGGGGTTAGAAGGGGTGTAGCTGGTTCTCTGTTCAACTGGGTAGGGGTATAATCTGCATGAGTCTGGGTTATGTGTGGTGGGGCTGGTTCTTGGGCAAGTACAACCATGGTTCTATCTACATCGACAGGTAGCACGATCTTTTCTGAAGACCGTGTTTTTACTCCCACAGATACTGCCATCACCCCTCCAATTCAAATGGCTGATAAACAAGAAAAGTAATTGAATGTACAGACATTGTAAGATAGACACGTGCAATGGATAGTAGGGGAGAAAACAGGGCATGAAATAATTCACATTTATGTTGTCTAACCAAACAGAATAACATGACATAATTTCACATATATGATGGCTAATTAAACAGGATAGCATGACACAATTTCACAAGTATGATGGCCAACAAAACAGGATATAATGACATACTTCAAAATATGATGACTATGTAAACAAGATGACATGATATAACTATACCTGTGTCTATTAAAGTGGTTGGCATGCCATAATTCACAAACATGCCGTCGATGGAAACTGTCGGCGTTCTGGGAACGGGGGTCCCCAGACTTGCCTGCCTGCGGCCTGCGGCGTGGCTCAAAGGGGGGCCCAGCACGGCCCATCTTAATCAACTCAAACCCAAGACCCTCGCGAGGGGCCAAGCCTCGCGGGGCGGACGACACGGAGCTTCCTCAGGCACGGCCTCATCAGGCTGGCTCGCGAGGAGGCGGAGAGATCAAGGCGGGGTACCTCACGAGGTGCTCGTGACGCAAGCCATGACGACCAAAGGCGCCAGGCGGGCGCCAGCCCGCGCAGTGTCCTCCTTTTCTCTTTGGTGCAAAGGGAGCAAGCGCAGCCGTGGAGTACCGATGCATCAGGCAAAGGTTGCCATTTTGGTGCAACAAGACCAAGACCAGGAGGACTACAAGATGGAGGTCATCGTGGAGCCCAAGACGGCGTCACCACCAGAGCTTTGTGCAGGTGAAGACTACTTTTGTCAGGATAGCTAGTACTAGCTGTCCCCCTTCAAATTAGCCCACCATTGTTGGCCTCCTTCCTGCTCGATATTTGGGAAGAGGACCATGGCCTCTATAAATAGGACTAGCCACCATAGTAAGAAAAGGGGAATCAAAATTCGAGAGAGAGAGAAGGGTGACTGAACTCCCCCTAGCAGTTCGTCCCCCCAGCCAAGAACAGACCCTCGCGAGGCTGTTCTTCCTTGTATTATTCATCATCATCAGCCCAAGAGGCAATCCACCACACCACATACTGGAGTAGGGTATTACACCACAATGGTGGCCCGAACCAGTATAAACCATGTGTCTCTTGTGTCGTTCTTCTGATAGCTTAGATCTTAGCGAGGCGGAGGGGTGCAGGTAGGTATTAGGCGAAATCTCCGTGCGCACCCTAGTGTTCGAACCTCAAGGGTCTGCCGAAACCCGAAATCCGACATTTGGCGCGCCAGGTAGGGGCGCACCATAGTTTTCCCTTCCACCACCGCCACGACCTACCACGCGATGAGTAGCGCGTCGCTCGCTCCGGCCGCCGGTGCCAGCACGGGGGCCTGGGGGCTCCGAGCCCTGGCCACAGCCCAGCAACGGGTATGGTGGCCGGACCAGTTCAAGCCAACGACGCCGCCGTGCTACGGCGGCGAGACTGATCCGCTGGCCTTCTTGCTGGCGTACGAGGAGGCCAACCTCGAAGCTGGAGGTGACGGTAGGGTCATGGCCAACTGGCTCCCCATGGCCCTCACCGGCGCTCCGCGCACGTGGCTGCTCCACCTGCCGGCAGCCTCCGTGGCCTCTTGGGAAGAGCCCCGCAGCCTCTTCCCTGCCCATCACGCTACACCAACACCGCCGGTCGTCGCAGCCCTCCTGGGCGGCTCGCAGGCGCCACCTACAAGTCACCACGTCAAGTCGTTCATCCACCGGGTCAGCGCCGCTCCCCCGCGGCAAGGGGCTCTCCCGGACCGGGCAGCGCCCAAGGCCGGCCTGACCTTCAGCTCGGAGGACCACCCCTCCAACTCGGCCTGCTCGGGTGCGCTCCCCATGCTGTGCACCCCCACCATCTGCCAGGTGGCCATCACCAGAACTCTCATCGATGGCGGTGCGGGCCTCAGCGTACTCTCGGTCGAGGCCTTCAACCTCCTCTGCATACCCCTGGAACGGCTGCAATCCAGCCGGCCCTTCTCAGGCATTGGGGGCGGATCATCCAGCTCCTTGGGACAGATCCGGCTCCCATTAACCTTCAGCACCTACCACAACTTCCGCATGGAGCTGGTCGACTTCGACATCGCCCCCATTGGCCTTCCCTACAACCCCATCCTCGGCTACTCAGCGCTGGCCCAGTTCATGCCCGCGACGCACCCGGCGTACAACCTCATGAAGATGCCCGGAAGTAGCGGTGTCCTCACCGTGCACGGGGACACCGGAGACGCGCTGCGGGTGCTCAAGCTTGCCTTCAAGACGGCGGCGTCGGCACAGTCTGCCGACTCGGAGACCCCCGAGCCCAAGGGGGCTACACCCACCAAGAAGAAACAGTTGTTCACCCAAGGCAAGGGAGAAACCAAGCGGATACCCGTCGATGAGGATGGGTCCACCAACGCCACTTTCACCATAGGCGCTAACCTCGAACCCGAGGAGGAGGAGGCCCTGGTCGGGTTCCTGCACGCGAACAAGAAGGTATTACCTTGGGAGCCTGACCAGTTGGCGGGGATCCCTAGGAATGTAATCGAGCATCACCTCAACGTGTGCCCCAATGTGAGACTGTGAAGCAGAAGGCAAGGTGGCAGTCCATAGAAAAGCAGGCCTTCATCATCTAAGAGACCCGTAAATTAGAAGCCGCTAGGGTCATTTGCGAGGTCCGATACCTGGATTGGTTGGCCAACCCTGTCGTTGTGCCAAAGAAGGGAGGGAAGGAGCGCATGTGTGTCAACTTCACCAACCTCAACAAGGCATGCTCGCAAGATCCGTTCCCGCTCCCCCACATCGACCAAATCGTCGATTCCACCGCGGAATGCGACCTGCTATGCTTCTTGGATGCCTTCTCCGGGTATCACCAGATCAAGATGGCGGTAGAAGACATCGAAAAGACAGCCTTCCTAACCCCATGTGGGGTGTACTGCTACACATGCATGCCATTCGGGTTGCGTAATGCAGGGGCAACCTTTCAGCGGCTGATGCACATCACCTTGGGCCCACAGCTCGGGAAGAATGTTGAGGCTTACGTCGATGACATTGTAGTAAAATCTCGGGAGGCCAGGATCCTGATAAAAGACCTGGAGGAAACCTTCGCGAGCCTCAACACAGTGAACCTACGGATAAACCCAAAGAAGTGTGTGTTCGGAGTCCCCTCGGGCAAGCTCTTGGGTTTCCTCGTATCCCACCGAGGCATCGAGGCTAACCCGGAAAAGTTCAAGGCGGTCGAGGACATGAGCCCGCCAAAGACCCTTAGAGAAATGCTGAAGCTCACTGGGCGTGTGACCGCGCTAGGGCGCTTCACCTCCAAGTTGGGGGAGCGAGGGCTGCCTTTCCTCCAGCTAATGAAGAAAAAGGGGCCCTTTGAGTGGACTGAAGAGGCCGACAAAGCGTTCCAGGATATCAAGAGATACCTGACCAGCCCACCGGTCATGGTGGCTCCGCGCCCTCAAGAGCCCCTGGTGCTTTACCTCGTCGCCACTCCCTACTCCGCCAGCGCAGCCTTGGTGGCGGTTAGAGAGGAGCGATGAATCAAAACCACAGCAGCAGCCTGGGACAAGGCAAAACAGGAACAAGGAAGGCCCGCAGAAACAGCCACCGCGGCTGAGGAGGATCAGCCGCCGCAGAGGAGTGCACCGGAGGCGGAAGAGGCCCCTCTCCCAGATGGCCAGCCTCAGGAGGCCTCATCGCCTCATGAGACGCCATGGTCTCCCAAGGGAGCCACCAACACTGGCACACCCAATCTTGTTGAGCACCCAGTGTACTTCGTCAGCACGGTGTTGCGGGACACAAGGGCATGGTATCCCATGCCTCAGAAACTCCTCCTCGCGCTACTGGTGGCCTCGCGCAAGCTGCGACACTATTTTCAGGGCCACCCCATCAAGGTCGTCTTGTCATACACCCTGGAGAGAGTGCTCAGGAGCCCTAACTCAGCTGGAAGGGTCGCTGAGTGGAACATAGAACTGCAAGCATTTTAGCTCGAATTCAGCACGACCAGAGTCATCAAGGGAGCAGCATTGGCGGATTTTGTGGTAGAATGGACGGAGGCACCAGGCCTCAAGGCCGACGAGGATCGGTCCCTCTCCCCGAGAAGCGAGGCGCCAGAAGGCTGGGTCATGTACTTCGATGGGGCATTCTCCAGGCATGGCGCTGGGGCTGGGGCGATGCTTATATCGCCCACTCAGGACAAGCTCTACTACGCTGTGCAGCTCTATTTCCAGCAAGGTGAAAAGGTCTCCAACAACATAGCGGAGTATGAAGGTTTAATAGTAGGCTTGAAGGCCGCAACTGCCCTGGGGATGAAACGCCTCACCATCAAGGGCGATTCGCAGCTCCTTGTCAATTTCTCCAACAAGGTGTACGAGCCGAAAGATGAGCACATGGAAGCCTACCTTGCAGAGGTCCGCAGGATGGAGAAGCAGTTCTGGGGTTGGAGTTGCAGCATGTGCCCCGAGGCACCAATCAGGAGGCCGATGACATCACCAAACGGGCGTCCAGGCGGTTACCTCAGGAGCCTGGCATTTTCGAGGAGCGGCTCTTCAAGCCCTCAGCCCTGCCGTCATTATCAAACATGGCTCAGCCTCGGGAGGAGCTCCCCCAGCCACCTGCCTCAGGAGCCCCGGCCTGTGGCCCGGCCTCAGGAGCACACCTGCTCCTGACGATGGAACCTCAGGAAGGGTGCTGGATCACGGAGCTCTGTAGTTACTTAACACAAGGGACCCTGCCGGAGAAGGAGGAGGAAGCGGAGCGTGTGGCACGGCAGGCCACGACATACTGCATCAAGGATGGAGAGCTCTACCGGAAGTGACCAAACGGTGTATCCCTGCGCTGCATCTCCAGGGAGCATGGAAAGGAACTGTTGGAAGATATACACGGCGGAGACTGTGGACATCATTCATCATCACGAACCCTCATCGGCAAGGCGTTCCGCAGTGGGTTTTATTGGCCCACCGCACTCAATGACGCCGTCGAACTAGTGAAAGCTTGTGAGGCCTGCCAGTTCCATGCCAAGCGGATCCATCAACCGGCAGGAGGCCTGCAGACTATACTCCTTTCGTGGCCATTCGCAGTCTGGGGGTTGGACATCCTGGGCCCGTTTCCTCGGGCGCCGGGGGGCTACCGCTACCTCTACGTCGCCGTGGACAAGTTCACCAAGTGGGCTGAAGTAGAGGCCATCCGCACCATCCCCGCGGGTTCCGTGGTCAAGTTCATTAGGGGCATCGTGAGCCGGTTCGGGGTGCCGAACCGCATCATCACGGACAACGGTTCGCAGTTCACCAGTAACCTTTTCAAAACATACTTTGCTAACCTTGGAACGCAGATATGCTACGCTTCGGTGGCGCACCCCCAAAGGAACAGCCAGGCCGAGCGAGCCACCGCAGAGGTCCTGAGGGGCCTCAAGACCAGGACGTTCAAGAAGAAGCTGGAGGCCTGCGGCAGAGGTTGGTACGACGAGCTTCAGTCCGTGTTGTGGTCCATACGCACAACCGCGACCAAGCCGACTAGAGAGACCCCGTTCTTCCTGGTCTATGGAGCCGAAGCAGTCCTCCCTCACGAGGTCAGACGTCGCTCCGCGCGGGTCCTGGCGTTCGATGAGGCGCAGCAGGATGACAGGCGGGGGATGGACCTCGTGCTGGGGGAGGAACGTTGCCGAGAAGCCGCGCTGCGAGCGGCAGGGTACCAACAAGCACTACGACGATATCACTGCCGCGACATCCGCCCTAGAACTCTCGAGGTAGGAGACCTCGTGCTCAGGCGGGTTCTCTCCAGGGAGGGATTGCACAAGCTCTCTCCCATGTGGGAGGGCCCGTTCAAGGTTGTTCATGTTTGCAGGCCCGGCTCCACACGCTTGGAGACTCACGAGGGGGTGCCGGTCCAGAACGCATGGAACATCCAGCACCTCCGGACGTTCTACCCCTAAAAAGGCCCAGAGCCTGTGAAGAAGGCGAATGCATGTGAAGCTGTCGCATCTTGGAAAAGGCCCGGAGCCTGTGAAGAAGGCGAATGCCTGTGAAGCTGTCGCGTTTTGGAAAAGGCCCGGAGCATGTGAAGAAGGCGAATGCCTGTGAAGCTGTCGCGTTTTGGAAAAGGCTCGGAGCCTGTGAGAAGGCCAACGCCTGTGAAGCTCGCCGCCCGTGACACTCTCACGTAATAATGAGTTGGGGCTGTACACGCCCCGGAGTCTCAGGAGCGCCGTCCTCAGGCCCTGGGGCTCCCTCCCACGCCCAGTGGCAGCACTTAGCTCTGCGCTGGTGAGAAGACGTCGAAGACTAGATTAGGTGCCGGATGCGGCTTTTTCATTTGCTTTCCGCAGTTGGCTTGTTCATGCTCATTCGAAGTTTTATTGAAGCTGTTGCCGTCTTTGGTTTGTGGTTCTTCGACTTTTCACTCTCCTGCCTTGATTTCTCTTATGCAAGGCCTCGCGAGGGGGGGGGGGGGGGCAGCCGAGCGCCCTCGCGAGTGTTCCTGTCCTAGTCGTTCAAAGGTTTTGCGACCTGGGTCCATTACAGGAGCACCCCTCCAGTCCGTGCCCCACGGGCACCGTGGCACGAACACAGGGCCTGGGTCGGTCACCCCCAACGGCTGGGGCCGGGAACTATCCACGCGCGGGCATGTAGCCAGAAGGCACGATAACGGAAGCAAAATGATGATTAACAGCAATAACCCAAACACGCCACCGCGGGGCTCCACACTACTGTCTTTTTGCACACGAAAAAGGAAAAGAAAGAACAAATCAGGCGCAGCTCGCCTCACACCGGCCTGCAGGGAGGACTCGAGCCGCCTCCGGGGCTCAGGCAGACTCCCTCTCGCGCTTCACCGAGGCGCGACGGCGGGCAGACACGCTACCACCTCCCAAGCAGACACGACGGCGTGGAGGCTGACTGCGGCCACCGCTAGAAGAGTCGCCGCTTGAAGAAGAACCGGAGAAGCTTGGGGAACCCTGAGCACCACCAGTCACGCAAGCGCTGTCCTCTCCATCATCGTTGGAGCTGGTTCCCGGCCGCGGTCGTCGCCCTCAGGGCACTACCCCGCGCGGCGACCATCTTCCCCGAACACCCTCACGTAGAGGGTGGCATCGCCGTCAAACTTGAAGTGCAGGGTGCACCGATGGCTTAGGCTGCGCGCGCGGGCAAACGTCTGCCAACCGCGGGCCAAGGCCAGGCTCCCAGCTGCGGAGACCTCTAGTGAAGCCCATGGGGCCCGTCTGCAGCAGCCGTCAGCCTGGAGCAAGAGGCCGCCTGGGGCACCGGCCAGGAGCTCGCCGAGGAGGAAGCGAGGAAGTGGAAGCCGGGTGCTAGTCGGCTTCGCCGACCACACAACGAACTCCGGCAGCACCTCTGCAGCGCGAAAGCGCGGCCTGGGGGGACGCGCGACCAAAGCGCCCCCCCCGGCCGCAGCAGTCCGCCCTTCACCATGCTGGAAATCGTCTTCGCGGCCGCGGGGAGCTGCCGTGGTGGCCACAGGATGTTTGCAAGGGGGCGCTCAGCCGCGCTTGGGCGGAGGAGAGGCAGGCTTTACCTGGCGAGCCTTCCCCTTCTCTGCGGCCGAGAACCTCCTCGACGGGGCCATGAAGAAGAAGGGGAAGCAAGGAGGAATGAACTAGAAGGGCGCGCGCCAATCCATACTTATAGCCGGCGAGGGCCAACCGTCGGCCCCCACTATCATAGGTAATCATGACCCGCTTTGCATGCAGGGACTTGTCCAATCCGCACAGTTGCCGAGGCGCCATGGGGAAGTGGAGACGCCCATATCCAATCAACCGCCACGCGGCGTCCAAGGCCGCAGGCTGTTAGGGCCCGCGGTGCTTCGCTCTTGCCCTTCCGCCTCCCTGGACGGCCAAGTCCGGGCGCGCCTTGGGCCCGGGGGCTACTGTCGGCGTTCTGGGAACGGGGGTCCCCAGACTTGCCTACCTGCAGCCTGCGGCGTGGCTCAAAGGGGGCCCCAGCATGGCCCATATTCATCAACACAAACCCAAGACCCTCGCGAGGGGCCAAGGCTCGCGGGGCGGACGACACGGAGCTTCCTCAGGCACGGCCTCATCAGGTTGGCTCGCGAGGAGGCGGAGAGATCAAGGCGGGGTACCTCACGAGGTGCCCGTGACGCAAGCCATGACGACCAAAGGCGCCAGGCGGGCGCCAGCCCGCGTAGTGTCCTCCTTTCCTCTTTGGTGCAAAGGGAGCAAGCGCAGCCGCGGAGGACCGAGGCATCAGGCAAAGGTTGCCATTTCGGTGCAACAAGACCAAGACCAGGAGGACTATAAGACGGAGGTCATTGTGGAGCCCAAGACGGCGTCACCACCAGAGCTTTGTGCACACGAAGACTACTTTTGTCAGGATAGCTAGTACTAGCTGTCCCCCTCCAAATTAGCCCTCCATTGTAGGCCTCCTTCTCGCTCGATATTTGGGAAGAGGACTAGGGCCTCTATAAATAGGACTAGCCACCATAGTAAGAAAAGGGGAATCGAAATCCGAGAGAGAGAGAGAAGGGTGACTGAACACCCCCTAGCAGTTCGTCCCCCCCCCCCCAGCCAAGAACAGACCCTCGCGAGGCTGTTCTTCCTTGTATTGTTCATCATCATCAGCCCAAGAGGCAATCCACCACACCACACACTAGAGTAGGGTATTACACCACAATGGTGGCCTGAACCAGTATAAACCATGTGTCTCTTGTGTCGTTCTTCCGATAGCTTAGATCTTAGCGAGGCGGAGGGGTGCAGGTAGGTAGGAGGCGAAATCTCTGCGCACACTCCAGTGTTCGAACCTCAAGGGTCTGCCAGAACCCGAAATCCGACAGAAACATGATGGCATGATATAATTCACGGATAGAATGACATAATTCAAAATATGATGACTATGTAAACAAGATGAGATGATATAACTATATTATGTCTTTAGAAAATGGGTTGGCATGCCATAATTCAGATACATGCTGTCTATGTAAACATCATGGCATGATATATTTCAAATATATGATTTATATACTAAGCAAGTGAGCAGAGGGCAATCGCATATATGATGTGTCAACTAAGGAGATGTCATTCAATATTGTGTATATGATGTAAAAACTAAGCATTACAAGACAACATATGCATGATATGAGTAATATAACCCTGCCAAGTTTGAGCATACACCTCAGGGGGATAATAGGACTAGTCATCTGCCTCTGAATCCTTCTTTGAGGAGATATCTGTAACCAGCAAGATATCTGCGTCAGCAGGTAGCATTGTCTGCTCTGAAGACCTTGTTTTCACTCCAGATTTCTCCATCACCAATTCAAATGGCTGATGCATAGGAAGAGCAGTTGAATATACAAACATTGTCAAAAAATGCAATGAGTAATACAAAAAAGGATGTCATGATGTAATTCACATATATGACGCTTGGCTAAACAACATGGCATTGCATAATTCACATACATAATGCCTTGCAACAAGATAGCATTGGATAATTCACATATATAATGTATTGCAACAAGATGGCATTGCAAAATTCACATACATGGTAATTAGACACTAAACAGGTGGCATTCACACAAAGCATGTCCAAACTAAGCAAATGACATGCCAATGCAAGATACCACATGCACGATATGAGCAATATAACCCTGCCAAGTTAGAGCATGCACCTCGGGGGGAAATAGGACTGGTCATTTGTCTCTCAATCCTCCTCCGAGAAGCTATCCATAACCAGAAAGACATGCGCTTCGTTAGATAGCATTGTCTGCTCCGAATACCTTGTTTACACTCTAGATTTTTCCATGACTGTGTCGAATGGCTGATGCACAGGAAGAGTAATTGAATGTACTAAAATTGTTGACAAATTTAATATGTAATAAAAATGATGGCATGATATAATTCACATATAAGATAACTGGCTAACCAGGGTGGCATTGCAAAATTCACATATATGATGCCTGGCTAAACAAGATGGCATTGCATGGTTCACATATACGATAAAGAAACTAAACATATGGCATTCACACAAAGCATGTCTAAACTAAGCAGATGACATATTTGATGTATAAAGTAAGCAATGCAAGGCACCATATGCATGATATTACCAACATTAGCATGCCAAGTGAGAGCGAAGATCTCATGGGGAAAATAGGAGTGGTCTTCTCGTTCTGAATCCCCCTCAGAACAGTTATCTTCCTCTTGATTACAATCCCAAATTGGTGGAGGGGGACTGCCGTTGTGCCCACCATGGAGCGACGTCTGCATGAAATTATATTGCCATGCAAGGCTCGTCTCTTTTGCTCTACATGTTCAGTTCCATTGTGTACAATAACTAACATGCATAGGAATAAACATAGTGAGATTATGTAAGGAGTGCATGCACAAATCCAGAGTGATGGTAGCAAACTATGGATAGACCCAAAACCAATGATAGCAGGCTGATAATAGCTTTAGTTAAAAAATACAGATAATGCTTCCTTTAATGTTCGTTTCCATCCAACATGAAACTCAAGTAGACACCCGAGATGAACCAGATAGCAAACATATAGTATTGATCGCTGCCCCAATATGTACCCCACAACCATTTAAAAAATCAAGTTTGAGCATTAGTTTGGACCTAACTCAGAGTCTAATAGGAGAACAGGATGATAAAGTAGCATGTCATCATATTAAGCAATGCATAACATAGCAGACACGAAAGAGTGCGACCTCTCTTGCAGACCAGTGTAGTCCTCAAGGTCATCTGCTCAGTTGATGATGGTAATGTAGTTGTCGTGGCTGTCGACGGCGGGGAAGAAGATCTGAGGCGGCGAAAGACAATCTTGAGAGTGGATCCCTACTGTGGTGAACCCTTTCGTTGTTGGAGCAGTTGAGCTAGGGTGGAACACGGTGCAACTGGAGCAGGACAAAGCACACAAGGTTTTCTTTGACACATATGTGTAACAGAAGTAATTGTGTAAGGGCTTGCTTGAATTTAAGGATTCTAACAATGCAGTGATAGGAAATACATAGGAATATGATAGGAATGCAGGTGGAAAATAGAGAATTTAAAAGCACAGGATTTCTGCCAATCTCGGTGTTTGGTTCACAAGAATTGGAAGATCACATGATGCAAATAAGAATGGTGAGATTAAGTCAAACCACAAGAAAATGTATGATTATAATGCTATTATGCTACTATCTCTTAGTCTTGTGCTTCATGAATAGGAATTTGAAAAGGAGGACAAGTGGATATTAAAATTCCTACGGTTTTTCTTTCAAGGAGACACTAAAGGAACAAATACTACAGTTTTCCTTTGCCCCATTCCTTTGAACCAAATGCATGAATAGTAGTACCATAGGAAACTTTCGAATTCCTATGTTTTTCCTTCACTTTTCCTTTCAAGCACTGGCAATTCTAGTAGGCAGGCTTGAGCAGGAAAAAGCCTACACTCAAAAAATGTTTTTGTGCTACTTCTACTACTTTGGACCCAGGCCACTGCCCTACTAGCTCAACTCCTAGGCCCATATACAAATGCACAGCCCTAACACACAGAGATAAATAATGATGGCGTTCAAGAGAGTCCATCACGGATAGCTAAGTTGCCTGGTACCTCACTGCTTATGATATAGTAGGAGAAACTAATCGTATTTCACGTTACTACGTGTGCTCAGTGGACAATATATATAACATGTAGAGTAAAAAAGAGATGCAACAAGTGGACAACCTCTTCGGCAAAGCCATGTCGATCTCAGCGTGATTGGGTTGGTCGGTGAGGATGTTCTAGCTGATTTGGCTGTCGGAGGAGGGGAAGAAGATATTAGGCGTCTGGAGATGGAGCCCGGGGTACTGCTTTGCTGTGATGGAGGGTTTCATCATTAGAGCAGCTCTAGTGAGTTGTACGACAGCAAGGCTGAAGCAGGACAAGAGAGACAACGTTAACCTGAGTGGAATTCTAATAGCATCTCCAATAGATGATGTAAAGTACATAACCACAAAGTGCCAGATGTAAAATACATCAGCTTCTCATCTCTGAACTTAACTGTCGAAACTGAATTTAACTGTCGAAACTGAATTTTGATGTTGACACTGAATTTTACTGTCGAAACAGAACACACTAGTAGCAGAAAAGCAGTAGCAGCAGCAGCAGCGCCCGGAGCAGCAACACATGCGAGAGCCGGGGCAACTGTTCATGTAGCAGCATCTCGGGTAGCACCTGCAGGTGCTCGAGGGAGAGAAGGATCTTCTGCTCATGCAGCAGCATCGCACGCAAGGGTAGAGTAGCAGCGCAAGCAAGAGCGAGAGTGAGAGCAGCAGCGTGAGCAAGAGCAAGAGCAGACCAGGCAGGGGACCGAGAGCAAGAGTAGAGCAGCAGCGCGAGTGAGAGCCAACGCAACAGCAACTCCTACTGATGTGGATGTCGCCACTAAGGGAGCGATGTCGTGGAGGAAGTGGCCGGCGACGCCGCCATGGATGGAGCCGCGCCATGTCGGCTCGAGACCGAGCATCGGCAGCACCGTGAGATCAAATCAAGAAGAAAATGCGGCGATTAGTGTAGAACCTCTTTGGTGGCGCCGATTAGGCCTCAGCTTCATCCGAGGAATCGGTGATGATGCTGCTCTTCCGGTGGTGCAGGTGAAGACAGCGGTGTAGGAATGGAGGTGGCGTGAAAGACGAGGGGAACGTCAGGGCAGCTCCTTGGAGGTGGAGGACGGGGTCGCTGAACCGGCGGGATGACAAGATCCACGACGGATCCTCATCCGGTGCGGTGGATGAGGGACGTCGAGGTGTTGCTATGGACGACGTTGTCGGGGAAGAGGCTTCGGCTGGGTGGCGGAGAGAGGAGGGTGTGGGACTTCGTGGGTTTTTGCGGCCTTGGTGTACGAATGGGTGTGCGGATGGGATGGGAGGGGGGGACCATGGATTAAGGACGCGCTTGTCCGAAATGTGGGGTAATTTACAAAAGTACCCCCATTGATTTGAGCTAGGCAGTTCTTTCGGTTCAGGGGTATCACGGGCATTTCGCGTGTCGGGATTTCGCAGGAGGTGGGACTTTTCGCGTGCGTTGTAATTTTGGGTAGCAAGGTGCGGGTTGAGATGGAGGGAGTTTTCGGAGCGCAATGATACAAAGATATATCTTAAATATTTCAGGCTAACAAGGCACAGGTTGAAGAGGCGGGAGTTTCGCAACACGATAGACATAGAGGCTAGCTTGAAATTTCGACATAACAAGGCGTGGTTTGAAATTTCGGGAGAACAAGCTTAACGTGTACAAAAAAAGACAATTCGCACCTCATCACTAGAGAGAGCCATGTCCCATTTTACTATATTACTAGAAATGCATTCAAATACAACAACAAAAAAAACTAAAAAATTGGGACAACAAACATAAGGTATACAATACTAAATCAACTTGCACTTCCCTCAATAATAGAGAAACAATTCATGTTGTCTAGCATATGGACTAAATTTGAGTACATTTCCCTTGTTTGAATGGGACTGTACTTGGGTTTGTTATACAACCATCTAAATATTATCTTCGCAACACATGACATGAATATAGGAGTAGTAAATTCCTATATAAATACGAACTACATGTACATACGATCTCAAATTCAAATATATGTATCCATTTTATGTTGAATACAAATCATAGTACATGTATGCTCTAGCTAGATTTTCAGAATCTAAACCATGTATCATACTACGTTTAATGTGTTTAACACACACAACACACACAAACACCTTTTAGACTAGTAAGGTACACGTGCATTGCACGCATGAGATTTGGCAACCAAATTATGAATAAATACCACATTATAGCATGTAAGCTTTGATTCACATATGCATGATGTAGATGTTCGTTTAATTCTTATAGTTCATCTCATTCATAATCATTTAGTTTTTATAAAAAAGCTAATCTTTTTTAAGATTCATAGAATTGTGTGTGTTAAAGCATAAAGTAAAAACAAATAATGGCAATTCATGTAGATTTTTTTTGGGAAATTATGATAGGGAAGATTCTATAACAAAGGAGAAGTGCTTGTGTTTTCAGGTTTGTGCATTATTCTTAAGTTCAACCATGGAGTCTTCTAGATTGTACATGTGGCAAAATCTAGTGGAATGTAGATGATATCCAACAGCCAGTAGTGCTCAGATTTTCCATCTCTGCACTGTCGGATTGGCTTCATCGAACGACCATCTTTCAAAGTTAAATTTATTTGCACACTATATAAAAAAATATGAAATATAATATATACGGGTATAGATATAGATATGTGAAGCGAAAGCCACCCATCATCTCCAATTAGAATAGCGTCTCCATTCACGGATGCAATGTGGCCAAACGATGTCTGCCATCGGTATCTCAAATTCAAATTAGTCTGACCTTGTTCAATATGTATACAGTATAGCATGCTCATTTCCAAACCACACCGCGCATATCTCAGTTATATTCCTGCACGCATGGGTTTTAAACATCATGATCTCTTATTCAAATATTTGAATTCAACTTTACATTGAGTATGACCTCACCTAGTATTTTACACCCACAAAGTTGTCTTCTCTTTATAATTGTACCAATAACTTTCTCTTGTGCATGCATGCACACACACTACCACTCGGTATTATCCATCGCACACATGCAATCTTTTTCTTCAGGTCGGTCTCCCATGCATGCACACACACACACACACACACACACACACACAGACCTCCCCCTCTTCACCATATCGGGCATTTTTATCTCTCACGTGCATGCACAATGATCGATGTTCCTCTATGCATGTGTATATATAGCAAGGTCTTTCCTAGTTTTCCACACAAAACAATCAATCTATATATCTAGTGAGGTCTCACACTCTTTCCCACGCACACATCGATCAATCTATACCTCTCTATATAGGATTACATAGCTAATAGACCCACATTAACTATATATCCAACATCCCCCTCTCATCATCCATGCCTTCCGCTTCATCTCTCAGACGCGCACACACTGGCAAAAACAGGGGGAAGCAAGGGCCCTGCCCCCTAACATCACTATATATTGAGGCTAATATGAATGTGATAAGTAGATCAATTGTTGGTAAAATAGTTTAAGTTGATGAATTGGCCCTCCTCGTAAAGGATTAGCAATGCTTGCCCCCTAGCTCATTTATTTTTCATGGCTTCGCCACTGCGTTGCGTGCAACAACACATGTTATCGCCCCCTCTCTTTAAATATCGATCTCGCACTTGTGCACTCCTTCATAGTCTCCCTCCACTTGGCCCCTCACACCATCTTCCAGACCCTCACCAGATTTTGCCACATGTACAATGTAGAAGACTCTATGGTTGAACTTAAGCATAATTCACAAACCTCAAAACATAAGTGCTTCTCCTTTGTTCTAGAATATTCTATATCATAGCCGCTCAAACTTTTTTCTAGTTGAATTGCCATTATTTGTTTTTACTTTATGCTTTACAACGCACAATTCCATGAATCATAAAATAGATTAACTTTTTTATAAAAACTAATTGATTTTGAATGAGATGAACTATAATAATTAAACAGTTTTAACCCCTTTCCGCGACGACATTTGGAACCGTCGCCAAGTGAGTGTGGGCGATAGGGGGGTCCTTCCCACATGACCCAGAAACCGTTGGGGATATGCCCTCCTGGCACACACGCTCGGCAAAATGAGGTCGTGTGCGACCGGAGACCGCTCAAATACGGTAATACGTACAGTAGAGCTATAAAAAAATTCAATTATACAGGCAAAATTGTTTCCGGTTGCAAGTACATCCCACACAGTCAGTCCCTGCTAAATGTTTCCGTTCGTATGTACATCCCACACAGTCGCTCCAGGGAAAACGTTTCCGTTCACAGGTACATCACACACAATTTTCCCCGTTATATCGTTTGTGATAGCGTTGCCATTGCACACGACATTAGCAATTTTATTGTTTGCGTTATTGAATGCATCACACACGGTGCGTAGAAGAAACTATGTGGCAAAGGGTGTCCATCACACACAGTTTTTATGTGGTAAACATTTGCGCAAGGTGGCCTAATGCAAACAGTTTTCAAGAGAAGGTCGTGTGTGATTGTTCACTGATCCAACACGGTTTATTCCTAGAAATTGTATGCGTTGCGTGAGGTCATCGCCCACGGTATTTCCTCAATAACCATTTGCAATAGCAAAACCCAATTAGCTGGCTAATTTCCCTATTATTAATAATCCATTTATTAATCTAATTGACATTCATATTAAGCACATAATTTATTTTATTTCCATATTAAGGAAGGAGGATTTCATAATTGAAATCCATCAGAGTACAACATGATATATCTTCAGCACTTAGCTACCCCATTACACACCAAGTTTCACATGCAACATGTAGAACCTTTCTAAATTAGCATCATAGACAGTATATAGACATATGCACCTCATCTGGAAAACTACTGAAGCGGAAGGCAAATATTGAGCCTTCATTTATGTTGAAGGTCTTTGTAACTTTAGGCCAGTGCTTGTGGATGATTGACCGTCCGTCCTTCGTCCACTTCAGGAACACTTCAATATTGAACCGTGGGTGTTGTATGAAAACCTTCCTCGCCTCCTGACCATAGAGGTGGTTTGAGAGGTAATCATCAACGAACTGCTTTAGAAAGGCCTGAAAACAAGGATGTGCATAAATATCTTCTCTATATTGGAAATGGGGCAAAAGAATAAAAAAGGCAAGGCATAATAGTTAGTACCATCTTGTAGTGAACTGATTTCTTCTTCATTGTGTAGACAAAGATCTTGTCGTTTTTTGTCGCTAATTTCTTTATCCTAACAATCTTTCTGAGTTTCTTGACTTGATTGATATTCATGGACAACTCATTTCCCCATATGCAAAAAGGGTCGAACAGTGGGTCAAAACCTCTGACAGCAGGACCTACATGTGCAAGACCAAATTGTTAAAAACCTAAATATGAGAATGGTTCCTGCAATGGCACAATAATGTTCTATTAAACAAAGGACCATTGTAGCGACCCGACTAGAATGGATCAAGTCCCTGTGCTTAAGTGTCATCCCTGGATCGGTATGCTAACACACATAGTACTCGAGGATTTATAACATAGGTAAATCACATGTATAAAGTAACATAAATACTATTACCTCAATCCATATAGCAGAAGTAACAACAAGGTTGTGGATTCCCATCAACACCAACGACAAAGTTGAGTGTGGACATCGTAACCCTAATGTCTCACTTACTCGTCGTAAGAATCCTGCAACATGAGACGTTGCAGCCATGTAGGTTAGTACATTGAATGTACTGGCAATTTCACACTATAGAGCAATGTTGAATAATGGCTGTCACTACATGCATATTTGGCTAGTGGAGGCTCTAAGTTTAATTTTGCATAAAGCTAACTTTTTCCTACAACAAAGGAATATATTTTATTTAACTACAAAGTTGGTTGAAAACATTGAGAATGGTAACCCCAACTCAATCCCAGATCATTAAAACCCCAACAATTTCATTAAATAGAGTGATGAGATCAAATCAATAATTCAAGCACCAGATACTCAAGATGTCCATAACCGGGGACACGGCTAATCATGATTAGTTTGTACACTCGGCAGAGGTTTGCGCACTTTTCCCCACAAGACTCGTTCTCCTCCATTGGATTTCTTGCACTACATGATGTTTGAGAAATGGATGACCGAGACACAGTCTTTCCAAGGAGGCCCCCTTAACCGATAGATAGGTCGGTACACCTACAACCCCCTACATCTACTAGCCCATCATGGAAAGGTTTCCCACAACTTACTCAACTATGCCAGAACCCATAATGGCTTGTGGCTGCACATGGAAGTTCCCAGCATGAATAATCTTATGATCCCTTTGAGCATGGGTGGCATTCCACACGGTGATCACACGGGTACTCGGGGAACGCCTTGGGCAATCACTGGGTTCTCCAGGTGCCCTGGACAACCACTGGGTGCTCCAAGGTGCCCCAACCATTCCACCTAGATGTGCATTCAAGTAGCCACCTTAAGTTAAACCTTAGTTAACAATAACTCTCACATCTTTCATGAATCTTACATACCAATCCACGTCTACGAGCATAGCAAAGTAGTGCAAGCATAACGCAATAACACCCTGGGTTGGAATGCAAGACAATAGGTTCCTACCTCATCAACTACTTCCCAATACCCACATGTTATCAAATCCTACCCATTCAATGTTTGAGGGTTGAAACTAATGCATAAAAACTAGGTATGAAAAGTATGATCAAAGTGTGAACTTGCCTTATACTATTTATGAAGATGATTCGCACTCATAACTCCTGATGGTTCTACTCGTCACACTCCGTTCAATCTATCGTAAGCATGCAATAGTAACCACACCACAATCAAACAAAAAATCAAAACTATTTATTTAATATAACATTCCAAAATTTTGAATTTTTGGATGTTACAAACATACCACACTTAAAATGAATCTTGCCCTTGAGATTCGTAGAGCCTAGCAAGAAATAGGTTAGGTTCGGGGTCTTCTCAAAATCCATCAATCGACACAGGGGGTCTGGGGTGCTACCACCCTTAGAAGCATGGTTACGGTTTGTAGGATCGAAAGTATGTCTAGAGGGGGGGGGGGTGATTAGACTACTTGACCAAATAAAAATCTAGCCTTTTCCCAATTTTAGTTCTTGGCATATTTTAGCAACTTTGAACAAGTCAAGCAATCTTAACACAATTCAAGCAAGCATGCAAAGAGTATATGAGCAGCAGAAAGTAAAGCATGCAACTTGCAGGAATGTAAAGGGAAGGGTTTGGAGGATTCAAACAAATTTGGAGACACGGATGTTTTTGTTGTGGTTCCGATAGGTAGTGCTATCGTACATCCACGTTGATGGAGACTTCAACCCACGAAAGGTATCGGTTGTGCGAGTCCACGGAGGGCTCCACCCACGGAGGGTACACGAAGAAGCAACCTTGTCTATCCCACCATGGCTATCGCCCACGAAGGACTTGCCTCACTAGAGGTAGATCTTCATGAACTAGGCGATCCCCTTGCCCTTACAAACTCCTTGGTTCAACTCCACAATCTTGTCGGAGGCTCCCAAGTGACACCTAGCCAATCTAGGATACACCACTCTCCAAGAAGTAACAAATGGTGTGTTGATGATGAACTCCTTGCTCTTGTGCTTCAAATGATAGACTCCCCAACACTCAACTCTCCCTCACAGGATATGAATTTGGTGGAAAGAGGATTTGAGTGGAAAGCAACTTGGGGAAGGCTAGAGATCAAGATTCATATGGTAGGAATGGAATATCTTGGTCTCAGCAAAAGTGTAGGTGGTTCTCTCTCAGAAAATATAGGTTGGAAGTGTAGGTTTGTTCTGATGGCTCTCTCTATGAATGAAGAGGAGGTGGAGGGGTATATATAGCCTCCACAAAAAATCTAACCGTTACATATAACTTTCCAAACTCGGTGGGACCGAATGGTTAAACTCGGTCGGATCGATTTAGCAAAGTTAGTGACCGTTAGGGTTTTCGGTGGGACCGACATGCAACTCGATAGGACCGATATGATTAGGGTTAGGGCATAACATAATCTCGGTGAGACCGATTTTGGTAATAAGCTAACCAGAGAGTTGGTCAGGTAAACTCGGTGGGACCGATCACTCATTTCGGTGAGACCGAATCGTTATGAAGGGAAAACAGAGAGTGTACATTGCAATCTCGGTGGGACCGATCGCTCATCTCGGTGAGACCGAAATGTTATGAAGGGAAACAGAGAGATTACAACCCCATCTCGGTGAGACCGAGATCCCTATCGGTGAGACCGATTTGCCTAGGGTTTGTGGCAGTGGCTATGACATTTGAAACTCGGTGGCGCCGGATAGAAAGAATCGGTGGGGCCGAGTTTGACTTTTGGTTTAGGTCATATGTGGATGTGAGAAAGTAGTTGAGGGTTTTGGAGCATATCACTAAGCATTTTGAGAAAGAACCTCATTAAGCAACAACTCATCCCTCCTTGATAGTATTCGCTTTTCCTATAGACTCAATGTGATCTTGGATCACCAAAATAGAAAATGTAGAGTCTTGAGCTTTGAGCTTGAGCCAACCCTTTATCCTTAGCATTTTGAGGGGTCCACTTTTCTAATCCATGACATGCCAATCATTGAGCTTTCCTGAGATATTAATCCTGAAATAGCATTAGCTCAATGAGCTATATGTTGTTAGGAATTACCAAAACCACCTAGGGATAGTTGCACTTTCAATCACCCCCTTTTTGGTAATTGATGACAACATATAGATCAAAGCTTCGACAAATGATAATAAGTGTGAAAAACATTGTCGCTTTGAGAAGTATGTGAAAAGCAAGAGCTCCCCCTAAATTTGTGCATAGTTTAAGATTTCCTTTGGACTGCAAACGCACAAAGAGTTAGGATCATGGGTTACTCTTCCATGTCACATACATCTTGATGCAGCGCTCAAAATGATAATAATTAAAATACATGCACTCATCACCAAGCAAAGTGAATGATCATATGGAATATAAAAAAAAGGATAATGTCATCCAACAAGCATTAAGGTAGCATACGATCAAACACATGATCATCTAAGCAAGCACAAAGTATAAAGTATCTCAACCAATCAAATAAACGAAGTTTAACCACCAAACAAAAAGAGAGAATAAAAAGCAACACTCTCTCTCGAAGCCTATGATCTATAAATTTTCTCCCCCTTTGGCAACAAGTTACCAAAAAGTTCATAAAAAATGCATAGTGCTAGATCGACACTCAGGCTTGGTCTTCAGGTGGTGCTGTAGACAGAACTCCAAGAACGAAGGCATCAGTCGATGTAGATGGAGCTGGTGGAGTAGGTGCTGGAGCCGGTGGCACTGAAGCTGTAGCTGGTGCAGATGAAGTAGCTCTAGTGTCTGGAATAGGCACTGTAGTAGACCTTTGACCTCTGGGCACTCTAGCAAAAGCATGAGTGGTTGTCTTGCCCTTCTTCTCCTGCACTTCATCCTGAAGTTTCTCAATGACTGACTAGATCTCAGTGACCTTCACATCTAGGTCATAGAACTTCTGCTCCACTGTGATGCCCGAGACCGTTGTGCTAGGTGTCTTCCAGTTATTTTCTGTTTGCCTTGTCATTTGTTTGCATGTCATGCATTTCATATCATGTCATCATGCGCATCTCATTTGCATACATCTTTGTCTCATGCATCCGAGCATTTTCCCCCGTAGTCCGTTTTGCAATCCGACACTCCTACGTCCTCCGGCGCTCCATTTTGCCTCTTTTCATGTGCAGGCATTAAACTTTCTCGGATTGGACCGAGATTTTCCAAGAGGCCTTGGTACACCACCGGTAGACCGCCTGTCAAGTTTCGTGCCATTTGGAGTCCGTTTGATACTCCAACGGTTAACCGGGGAATCGTAAAGGCCTCGCATGTGTTGTAGCCCAACACCCCTCCAAAGTGGACCAATAACCCATCCAAAACCCCTCCATCCTCTCGGTCGTCCGATCACGATCGTGTGGCCGAAAACCTCTCCTCATTTGGACTCTCCTAGCTCCCTCTACCTAAATATATGTGTGCCTCCCCGAAATTTCGCGCAGATGAAACCCTAGCCTCGCTCCCTCCGCGCCGCCGGACGCGTCTGCACCGCCAATCATGAGCCGCGTCCGGCCACATTACCCCGGCCAATCGTGGGCCACCACGTCAGCTCCAACCGCCCCCGCGTCCAACCCCGCCGCACCACGTGTCCACCTGTGCCCCACTTCGCCGCCGGCCCCGGGGAGCCCATCTCCGGCCCGCTCCGGGCCGTGGCGGGCTTGATTCGCCCAAGCCGCCAGGATCCCGCGCCGCCCTCGCCGTACTTTGCGCCGCCCTTCGTCGAAGTCCCGCGCCACCACCCGGCCCGCCTGCTCACCGGAGCTCCCGACTGCCGCCCTCCGCCGGCGATCTTCGCCGCGCCCGCCGTCTTCACTGCCGACCCGCACCGCCGCACTTGCTCACCGCCGCCTCCCTTTGCGCGCACGCCGCCGCCGGGGGCCCCTTCTCTGTGCCTCCTTGTCAGCTCGCCGGAGCCGAGCTCCTCCGCCAGCCGCCTTCCGCCGCCCCGCCGCGCCTTTCCTCCGCCTGTGCCAGATCCGGCCTCCCCAGCCTCTGGTTCCTCCTCTCCGGCCTCACCTCCGCCATCCCCGACGAACTCCGGCCCCCACGACGTTCTCTGGCGAGCCCGGCCTCGCCTCGACATCCATGCCAAGTCAACCCTAGATCTGTTTTTGAGAGGGTATATTTTTGCTTAAGTCTTTTCCATGCAACATTTTATAGCCCTGTTAATCTTGCCATATCTCCTCATCCATAGCTCCGTTTTGCATGCATGATATATCAAAATGTTTGTTAGGATGTCCTCTTCATTTTGTTCCATTGCACCCTTCTTGTTTGAGTCCATCTTGATGCCCAAATAGTTGATGCAATAGTGCTATAAAATGTTAGTTCCTGATTCTCATCAGTTTTTGAGCATTTGTCATTCAAGATTATTGTGTGCCTCCTATGGACTTGAGCTCTACATGTGTTTTGGGCTATACCATGCCATCTTTACAGGGGTGTATGCCATGCATTTTTGTGATCAATGTGGTGACTAGCACACGCATGCAAAGTAGCTCTCGTGATATTGCTGATTTTTGGGAGTTAGAATTTCACAGTCTTTTCCCTGTGTAGTTTTTATGCCATGTATTCATGCTGCTACAGAGAGATCCATGCTTCTTTTGAGTATGTTCAGTAAGGATGATTTGGACGGTTGTGCTCTATCCATGGATTTCCCAGTTTGCAATTATGGAGTGCCCTAGCATGACTCAATCTTGCTCTACTTTTTCTTTAAAATGTTCTTGGCAGATTGTTTACATGTTAATCAATTTTGCCAAGGTTGTTGTAGTTGATCCATGCATGCTATGAGATTGTTCTTGCCATGGTTAGCTTTATGATCATGTCTTCTTGCTGGTAGTATGCTTAGTTTGTCATGCAATGCCTTGTGTTGAGTGCATCGAGCTCGCAAACATGCCTCCGTAGCTCTGTTTTTGCCATGTCCAGTTTTCTGCGAAGTCTGAATCTGTTAACGAAACTTGCTATGTTTACATGGGTGCCGTCATATCTTCTGATCCCTTTTGGATTATGGTCAGTAAGGGCCTTTTGTTATATGTTTTGAGTAGATTCATGCCGTGCCTTGTTTTTCCATGATATGTTCCTGTAGCATGTTGTTATCTTGCTCTAAACATTGCTTCCTGATGTTAATTCCTAGCATGTTGTTATTTTCAGTAAGTCTGTGAAGCTGATATATTTTGCACTTTTGCCATGCTTGTTTGAACCTGCTCTTGTGTGATTTAGCCATAGCTCAGTGTTCATCTTTTGTCAAGCATCTTGAGTAGATCACTGCCATGTGCTTTGTTGCTATGTTGGAGTGCAGTAGCTTAGTTTCTTGTTGCATTCTAGATGGCATCCTGTTGTTAGTCGCAGAATTGTGCCATTATTGTTTTGCTTGCCAGTTGCAAACCGTGCATCCGATTCCGGTGATCTTTATATCGTTTTTGACTAAAATCAACTCATCTTTCCAGCGGCGCACTTGGTTTGCCAAGTTGAGGCCTGGTTCAATCTTTCCCTTCTGAAGCACGCATATGCATTGCATATCACATCCCACATGTCATGTCATGTTTTGCATCATGTTGCTTGCACATTGCATCGTGGTTGATTGTGGTTTATTTTGCTTATGTTCTTGCCTTGGGTTGAGCCAGGAGACGAGTGCGTGATTGAGGAACCCGTTGAGTACGCTTACGAGGATCAAGCTTACGTCGACTCAGAGAACTTTGCATGCAAGATGACCATATGTGGGGACCCCGACTCATAAGTCGTGATCACCGAATGCACGTGTACAGTGATCCCAGAGATCAATGCTCACTGAACACACAGAAGCTGAATAACAAGAGTCTTACATCCATACATACCGTCTTACACAAATTATGACCATTATGGCCAAGTCTTACATAGATAAAGCCTTAAGGGCTGAACCACAAATGAAACATAAGCAGCGGAAATCTTCGTCGATAAGTAGAACCCATGCCATCTGCCTTAACCCTACAGGAATTCTGACTAGGAAACGTCCTAGTTCGCATGTTCGTCTTGAAAGAATTCTTCTTCGAACTCCTGTTCTTCCATGCCTGGCCAATTAAATAACCAGTGGCAAGCCAATGAGTACTTTGAATGTACTCGCAAGCAACCCATGTTTTGGTTCAAGGTACAACAATGCATGATATAGGTAAATTTTGCGGAAAGCTAGTTTTCTGAGTGCAATGACATGTTCAACAACTCGTAAGACATGCATCAGGAGAATTGAAGTAACCACAAGGACAGGTTACAGATATCAACATAAATAGAGTGGGCACCAACCCAACTTAAACATGTCAAGTCTTTTGACTTGACCCAAGTGGTATAAATAGAGTGGGCACTAACCCATCTCGATCATGTCAAGTCCTTTGACTTGACCCAAGTGGTTCTTCCCACACACACACCGGTTAAAAACAAGTGGACGTAGCCCAAGAGCGGTTACCCAACTGTCCTTGACCGTGGACACGGCTATTCGAATAGTTTTACACTCTGCTGAGGTTGCACACTTTACCCATAAGATCCGGGGAACTTTCGTGTCATCCACGAGCCGCGATACCTCAAGTACCTGGGGTAAGCACCCGATCACTATCTTTCCCTAGACGACACTAACAAGGAGTCCACTCGTTGTTCCATATCCTCACGATGTACATCATACGAGACTCACTCGAGATCGTAACATCCGAGAGGGGACACAACGGTGTATCCGGTGCCCTGTGAAAACACTCATGGCCGCCCTACCTGGCATGACCCCGTCCCGAGAGAGCGCACCAACAACTCTCCCGTCACTAGTAATGCAGGCTCCAAGCTAGTATCGGCCTAGGTAATCAATAATGCCCTTTCCCATACAAGGGTAGAGTGGTTGCGCATGTAAGGTTGGAATAACGGTCGCAACTTGAACCAATCCGTTTTTGAAAACAACACACACACTTGCCTTGGTACACCACTTCGTCATCAAGTGGCTACCCATTTCATTGCCTCCCTCAGGCATAAGTGGCACTCGACGGGGTTTTCGAAAAGTCCTTTGCCTCCATCACTATGCATATTCCCGTCCCTTTTTGCGTAGCAACTACTTAGCATCCTATCTACTCCCACCGGCATAACCCTCATAAGAAGGTAGGGTCATGCACAATGCAGGTGTCAACGAGGAAGTAACAAAGGCAATCCACCAAAGTGGTAACCCTCTCATCATGGTTTCCGAAGCAATACTAATAAAGTGCTATATGACTTGCAAAAAAAAGTTTCATAGACATGGTCAAAGGGCTGCTTGCCTGTTTTAACAAAGTCTTCGAAGTCTTCAAATATCTCTGGTCCAACTCCGATCATTTCGTCTACTTCGTCAACTATCGTCGAAAACAACCACAATAAGCAACACAACAAGGTAGAAATTAAAAGTTCTCCAAAAATATTGATTTGACTTTTCTAGGATACCTCTGGTCACATGAGGAATGACCAAAGTGATTTCATTGGAAGTGGATCAATGGATATTTCTAAACATTTTGATATGATGGAATCAAGGGGTTTGTGGAATTGCAAGAAGTGGACAGAAACACATTTTTGAAAAATGAGAAAAGGTACCCATTTAACAAAGGATGATTTTAGAAGCATCTAGGAATTGGTTTCACTGGATTTGGAGTTCAAATGATTTTCCTATGAATTTACAAAGTTGACAAATATGAAGAAATAGACCATTATTTGAGGTGATGCAGAAAGTATTAGTAAAAATGTTCAAAAACTAAGTTTTGAACTTAGAAACATCTAGGAATTTGAATCATGGCATTTGGATCAAAGATGGGCTCTCTGTGATTTTCTAAAGTTCATCACAGAAATAGGAAAAATAGGATTTGATAAATATTTGTGAAGGAAATGCTTCTGGAAAAATGTGCAAGTTGCATCATGAGATAGATCATGATTTTATGAGCTACTAAAAATTTGAATGATCAAATTAGGACTTAGAATAAATAATCTATGGATTTTTAAAGTTGACTGAAAAAGGAAAAAGGAAAAAGGTCTTAACCTTATCCTGCGCTCAGGGCGGCGGATAGATCGTGGGCCGGCCCAGCTGCGCGGGTGGCAGGGCGACGTCGAAGGCGACCACGCGGAGTGCGCCTTCGCTGCGGGGACGCGGGAGGCACCGAACCCGCCTCCACTTGCCAGCGTGGCCCGGTGGTTGGGCCACTGACGAGCGGGCCCCGCCTGCAGTTTTGCCCTAAACCTCCCGCGCGGTGCGACAGGCGACAGAGGAGGCGCTCGACGCCAGTCGCCGGTGCTACAGGGCATCTCCGGCGATGCTCTGCCCACTGGCGTGCTCAGGAGGTGATGCCGCGCCCATCCATGGGTGGCACGACCGCCGAGGAGTTTCGGGTCGAGCACGGCGTTGGCCGCGGCGGAGGAGGTCGGCGGCGGTGGTGGTTATGACGCTACGACCACCGGGAGGAGAGGGAGAAGCACGGGAGGGGCTCGCGGTGATGGTGGTGGTGCTCTGGTGCGGTCTAGAGGGAAGGAGGAGGAGACGTGGGCGCGAATTTAGGCGGAGTCCGGCGGCTCGGCTCCGGCCATGGACGAAGTTGGAGGGCGCGGGAGGAAGAATGGCTTGGTCCAGGGGGTGCACGGGAGAGAGAGATAGAGCAATGCAGCAGAAAGGAGGGCCTGGGACGGCCTTTTATGGCGGGGCGATGGTGCACCGTGGACGAGTGTGCCGGCGAGGTCATGGACGTTGCTTGGCGTCACGGGGGCTCGTGTGTGCGTGTCCGGGGCGTTTGTAGAGATGGTCTACAGCCAGGGGAAGGTAGAGAAGGAGCGGGGAAGGGCCAGAGATGCCGCGCGTGTGAGGCCGCTCATTGGAGCTCTCAGGCGGCCGGCGCGCGTGTGAGCAGAGGCAACAGGAGGGAGAAGGAGGAGGGGGGCAGTGGTTTAGCGTGTCGTGGATGCCGAGGCACCTCGTCAGGCGCGCTGGGGAGGCCCGAGGTGGCCAGAGGTGCTTGGTCGTGGGCGGCTACAGTGCTAGAGCGCACTGTAGCACGCTCCAGAGCATGTCTGTGGCTGCCATGGCATTGTTTAAAGGGCAGGGGCATGCCCACTCATGTCTGGTAGCGCTAGGGAGAAGTAAACAAGTGGGGAGGGGCATTGGATGCCCTGGAGATCCACTTGAGTGAGGAGGGAGGTGAGAAAGGAGAAGAATGCTGCTGTCCAGAAGGACAAATGGGGATGTTTCTCCCTTCAATCATTGAGCTGAGGCCAGGGAAGAGTTACTGGAGGTAGGAGAGGACTAGGAGGAGCTGTGGTAAAAATTTGAGCTCACCAAGAATAGTGGAAGGGGTCAAAACAGTGGTTTTTGCAAAATGTTAGAGGGTGTTTGATAATGGTTTGGGCAAGCAAATGAACTCCAATTGCCATGATACTTAACAGGATGGAATGACACATAGAAATAGGGTGTTCCACCAAATTTGAGCTCATTTGGGCAAAGTGGCCAATGTAACTTTGGCAAACCCTAGAAATTAGCAGAAATGGCTTTACCAAGATTTAGTCATGTAAATCAATTCTCCTTGATGCACCACTTGGTGTAGTGTCCTCATTTGAGGATTTGAACATTACCACAAAATTTGAGATGAAAAGGAGAAAGTTGCCAATGTAGAGTTGTTCAAATTTGGTTCTGGTCAGAGAGGGTTTTGGGGCACTTTGAGCAAGATAACATTCTCTCCAACTTGTGCCATTTGGTCTAGATGAATAATTAGACCATTTGAGAATGTGCACCAAGTTTGAGAGCATTTGGACATGTTTGACAATGCAAAGTTGTTCAAACTTGAAAAAGGACAGAAATGGTTTTGAGGAGATTTCATGGGGTTATACTATTCTCCATGACATTATACTTGGCAAGATCATCAAACATGTCATATTTGACAGGCTGGAATTTTCTTGGATTTTTATGAAAATATTTCCTGTAGAAATATTTCAAATCCTTGAAATGGGCAGAAATGGTTTTTGAGGGATTTGACCAATATTTTGGACATGACCATGTGTTCAAACCCTTATATATGGACAATATATGTCCATTGAGTTTCCCTAAATTTTCTCAAATATTTTTGAAACATTAAAATAATTTTTCCCTATTAAAGACCATTTCTGGCCTTAACAAAAAGCTTTTAAACAAAATAATAAAATAACTTTTAAAATTATATTTTTGTGGTTTATGGGAGTCCTATATCTAATAGGTTTCAAATAAATTTTTGGAAAGATTTTTCACACCTCAAATCAAGTACTTGCAGTACAAATCTCAATTCAAGGGGTTTTGGAAAACTAATTTTAGAAAATGCTTTTTGGCCAAATTATTTTTGTAAGGAAATATTATATTACTCTATACACATGGTATGATCATTGGGAAAAAGTTTTGGATCAAGGAGAAGGAGTATAACAGTTGGAGGATTTATTTGATTTTTAGAGCACTTGCAAACAACACACAAAATCCAATCAAGCAAAGTCCAAAACACTCAAAAGTTTTTGTAAAACCCCATTTTATCATGATTTAATAGCTTAAGTGTTGTGGCATGAAAATCAGGGTGTGACACCATACCCTTGAAATCACTTCTATCTTTGCTTGCTAGTTGCTCGCTCTTTTGCTGTGCCGCGATACCTACCACTTGCTATATCATGCCTCCCATATTGCCATGTTAAGCCTCTAACCCACCTTTCCTAGCAAACCGTTGTTTGGCTATGTTACCGCTTTGCTCAGCCCCTCTTATAGCGTTGCTAGTTGCAGGGGAAGATGGAGTTTGTTCCATGCTGGAACATGGATATTCTTGGGATATTATTATTATTATTATATCTTGTTTAGTTTAATGCACCTATATACTTGGTAAAGGGTGGAAGGCTCGGCCTTATGCCTGGTGTTTTGTTCCACTCTTGCCGCCCTAGTTTCCGTCATACCGGTGTTATGTTCCTTGATTTTGCGTTCCTTACGCGGTTGGGTTATAATGGGAACCCCTTGATAGTTCGCTTTGAATAAAACTCCTCCAGCAAGGCCCAACCTTGGTTTTACCATTTGCCACCTAAGCCTTTTTCCCTTGGGTTCTGCAGACTCAAGGGTCATGTTTATTTTAAACCCCCCGGGCCAGTGCTCCTCTGAGTGTTGGTCCAAAACGAGTAGACTGCGGGGCCACCTCGGGGCAACTTGAGGTTTGTTTTTACTCGTAGGATGTCTCATCCGGTGTGCCCTGAGAACGAGATACGAGCGACTCCTATCAGGATTTGTTAGCACATCGGGCGGCTTTGCTGGTCTTGTTTTACCATTGTCGAAATGTCTTGTAACCAGGATTCCGATTCTGATCGGGTCTTCCTGGGAGAAGGAATATCCTTCGTTGACCATGAGAGCTTGTGATGGGCTAAGTTGGGACACCCCTGCAGGGTTTTGAACTTTCGAAAGTCATGCCCGTGGTTATGGGTAGATGGGAATTTGTTAATATCCGATTGTAGAAAACTTGACACTTAACCTAATTAGAATGCATGAACCGCGTGTGTAGCCGTGATGGTCTCTTTCCAGCGGAGTCCGGGAAGTGAACATGATTCTTGTGTTATGCTTGAACGTAAGTAGTTTCAGGATCACTTTTTGATCACTTCTAGTTCACGACCGTGCTTTGCTTCTCTTCTCGCTCTCATTTGCGTAAGTTAGCCACCTTATATGCTTAGTGCTTGCTGCAGCTCCACCTCATTACCCAATCCAACCCATAAGCTTAAATAGTCTTGATCGCAAGGGTGTGAGATTGCTGAGTCCTCGTGACTCATAGATTACTTCCAAAACCAGTTGTAGGTGCCATTGATACCCGTGCAGATGACGCAGCCGAGTTCAAGTGGGAGTTTGATGAAGATCATGTTCATTGTGTTGTTTCGTTTCCAGTTGATCAGTAGTGGAGCCCAGTCGGGGCGATCGGGGATCTTGCATTAAGGGTTGTCTTTCTTTATTTGGTTCCGTAGTCAGACCTTGATTGTATTCTGGATGATGTAATGCTATATTTATGTATTGTGTGAGGTGGCGATCGTAAGCCAACTCTTTATCCCTTTCTTATTCAGTACATGGGATGTGTAAAGATAACCCCTCTTGCGACATGCCTACTATGCGGTTATGCCTCTAAGTCGTGCTCCGACACGTGGGAGATATAGCCGCATCATGGGTGTTACATCCATGATCCTCTCCAAGCTCTCTTGGTTTTGAGTCAGGGTAGGCAACCCCTTATCAATCCTCAGGGTGGAGGCAATCAAGTAGCCAAGCTAATCTTGCTTGTTCTTCAGAAGATACTGAGATGCTTCTTCAGTAGTTGTCATCCTTGCAGCCTTTTCAGCCTTTGCCTTCTCCTTCTTGGCTTGTGCGTGCACAGAAGATGGTTCGGTTTCATCCATCACCATAGTGTTGTCCTCAAAGTCTAGGTAGATGGGCAGGTGCTCCTTATCCAGCAGATGTGTGCCAGTGCCCATCTTGGAGTTGATCAGCTCCTGGATCTGTGGGGCATACCCACAACTCCTCTTCTGATCTGCAGCTATCCTCTTTATGGTTTCCACTATTGGGCTCATGACTTTGAACTTCTGTGGGACATCAAAGATGTGAAGCAAGTTAATTGCATGGCCTCTGATCATCTTGTGATCACCTGACTTTGACAAGAGAGTGTGCCTGAGGATCTAGTTGATAGTTGGCAAGCCTAACAGAAGGTAATGTACAAATCCAAACTTGTGTGTCTCAAGAGCAGCATCTGGGATCTCCTTGTACATGTGTGCCACGGTGTTGTGATCGTTCTTCTTCTTGGCATAGACATCCAAGTCATCTTCACTCTCTTCTGGGGCATTGATCTACTTAGCCCATTCTGCAACTGTGGACTGGTACCTAGTACCTTCAGACATCTAGCCAGTCCTTCCATCTGGGTAGAAGTGAGCTGTCGAGTAGAACTGCATGATGAGCTCATCATTCTATTTTGTGAGCTTCTGAGCCACAAACTCATCAACTCTACACGCCTTGTAGCTGTCATATACACCAGGGAAGTGATCCTCATTTTCTTCAATGAATGACCAATTGACACATCTCATGTCACACACTATGGGCTTCTTGTCAAGCAAGATGGTCTCACAGAAGTCCTGTTGTTCCTTTGTATGGAACCTGTAGTCCACAGCAGTCCTTCTCCTGGTGGGATATGGATCAGACTCTCTCCATAGCCTTAGACCAGAGTCCTTCCTGACTTTCATGTTCTCTGCAACTGGATGAGCATCATTGTGATATGGAATTTTTGGCTTCAATTTCCTCAAGACAACAGAACCATCTTCTTCTTCCATTGCAGCTTCAGGCATTGGGGCCTTGTTCTTCTCTGCTGCTGGGATGTTCCTGGTGTTCCTCTTGGGTGTACTTTTGGGTTTTGGAGCAGCTGGCTTAGGAGTTCCTTTGGGCTTAGGTGGAGTAGCCCCTGATCTTATGGCATCTCCCATAAGCTTTTGAGCTTTGGGTGATGGTGCTGCATCCTCTTCCTCTTCCTCTTCTTCAGAGTCTTTCATGATTGAAGATCTCCCAAGCACTATGGCAGTGGTCTTCTTCACCCTTTCCTTCCTTTTCTTTTCTGCCACAACCTGCTCTTTGGGTGCAGATCCCAAATTCTCTTGAGTAGATGTTCTGGCTTTAGACATTGGAGCTCTCTTGGCAGGAACCTTTTGCTTCATCCCTGGCTTGGTGGCAGAAGCTGTGCCATATTCCTTTTTGAGCACTTTCCTCTTTGAGGTGGTTTCTTCTTCCTCAGCCACATAGTCCTCATCCTCTGACTCTGAGGTTCTTTTCTTGCTGGCCCTTGTGGCAGCCTTTGGCAGATTGCTGGGTGTGCTCCTGCTTCCATCATCTGAGCTGCTAGAGGGACTAGTGCCCTCACTCACGTGAACCTGTTCCTCAGACTTGTTCTTACTGTCACTCTGATCTAACATGATGCAAACACTGATAGCAGACCCTGTGCATAGATTATAGATGACGTAGAGTAGATGAGCATCACAAAGTACAGAGGTTTTTGCAAAAGAATGAGTTAAAAACTGAGTTTTAGTTTTCCACAGAAAGCATTTCGGATCTACCGATTTGCAAACTCGGTGATACCGAAGCAATTTTTGGTACCTAAACTAGTGAACTCGGTCAGACCGAGTCACAGTTCGGTGGCACCGAGACTGCTAGGGTTTCACAAAGTGCTGAACTTGGTCACCGATTTGCAATTCTCGGTCAGACCGAGAATCACATGTGCAATGGCCTGAGCCAAATCGGTGGAACCGATTTCATCAACTCGGTCGGTCCGAGATGGTTTCCGCGGAAACCTAACCCTAAATTTTCAATTCATGACTAAACTACGGAGTGTTTTCGATGGATAGAATGATCTCAATTGTGGCAAGATGTGTGGCAAAGCAATGTGCTGAGGAATCGGAGTTAGAACAGCACAAAGTTCAAGTCCATACCCTAGTTCGGCGATGAACTTGCTACGGCGGCAACGACGGAGACGATCCCGTTGACGGCGGCGGAGACCAGCGACAGGAGGCGGCTGGCAACGAGGAGGATGATCCGGAGACCCAGGGAGGCAGAGCAGGCTAAGCGCGGGCGAGGAGGGTCGAAAAGTTTTCCAAAATTTGACCCGTGGATATATATAGCCTGACCCTGTCGGTGTGACCGAGTGGAACAACTTGGTGGCACCGAGATTCATAACTGCAAGCAGTTACTGAAACTCGATGAGGGAGTCCTCGATTAGGGGGTGTTCGGATAGCCGAACTATACCTTCAGCCGGACTCCTGGACTATGAAGATACAAGATTGAAGACATCGTCCCGTGTCCGGAAGGGACTTTCCTTGGCGTGGAAGGCAAGCTTGGCGATACTGATATACAGATCTCCTACCATTGTAACCGACTCTATGTAACCCTGACCCTATCCGGTGTCTATATAAACCGGAGGGTTTTAGTCCGTAGGACAACATACACATCAACGATCATACCATAGGCTAGCTTCTAGGGTTTAGCCTCTCTGATCTCGTGGTAGATCAACTCTTGTAATACCCATACCATCAATATTAATCAAGCAGGACGTAGGGTTTTACCTCCATCGAGAGGGCCCGAACCTGGTTAACACTTCATGTCCCCTGCCTCCTGTTACCATCTGGCCTAGACGCACAGTTCGGGACCCCCTACCCGAGATCCGCCGGTTTTGACACCGACATTGGTGCTTTCATTGAGAGTTCCTCTGTGCCGTCATCATCAGGCCCGGTGGCTCCTACGATCTTCAACAGCGATGCAGTCCAGGGTGAGACCTTCCTCCCAGGACAGATCTTTGTCTTCGCCGGCTTCGCACTGCGGGCCAATTCACTTGGCCATCTGGAGCAGATCGAAAGCTACGGCCCTGGCCGTCAGGTCAGATTCGGAAGTTTAAACTACACGGCTGACATCCGCGGAGACTTGATCTCCGACGGATTCGAGCCACCGCCGAGCGCGCCGCACTGTCCCGACGAGCATGATCTAGCTCTGCCGCCGAACAGTGCACTGGAGGCCGCACCCGCATCAGCTCTGACCCTTGATTCGGAGCCAACCGCGCCGATCGAGGATGGGCGGTTGGACGCCGCCTCGGCGCTGTGATCCCAACGACGATTGAGCCGAACAGCAGCCCTGTACTCTGCGAGACTCGTGACTCCAAGGAGCCGGACTCCTCCCTGGATTCCGAACCCTCCGCGCCCCTGCCAATTGAATCTGATTGGGCGCCGATCATGGAGTTCACTGCCACGGACATCTTTCAGCACTCGCCTTTTGGCGATATTCTGAAATCACTGAAGTCTCTCTCTTTATCACGAGAGCCCTGGCCGGACTATGGTCAGCAAGATTGGGATGCGGACGATGAAGAAATTCAAAGCCCACCCACCACCCACATCATAGCCACTGTCGACGATTTAACTGACATACCCGACTTCAACTCCGAAGACATCGACGGTATGGACGCCGATGAAGGAGACCATGAAGAGCCAGCACCTATTGGGCCCTGGAACGCCACCTCGTCACATGACGTATACATGGTGGACGCACCAAAAGATGACGACGAGGAGCGGAAGAACGCACCGAAGGCTTGTTCCCTCGAAAAGCAGTCAAAGCGGCGACGCAAGCGCTGCCCCAAATCCCGCCTCGACAGAAAGAGCGATCACACAGACCCATTGTTGCAGCAGGGCGAACTGCTGCCGGACAACGACAGTCCGGATAATCAAACCGAACAAACAAATCCTATTAAGGATAATGGTCCGGACGACATAACGCCGGACAGACACCCGGAGCACTAGACTGCCCGTAAAAGGCTTGTTGCCACCACGAGGAGCCTGAAAAAGCAGAAGCAAAAGCTCAAGGCCGCGCAAGACACACTCCAATTCAGATGGAGTAAAATACTCATCACTACAGCAAGGTACGGCGCCAATCGCCCCTCCAAGAGCTACCCAAAGCGAAAGCTGCTACCTGAATTCGATGAGGAGGCCCAGAACCCCCACAACCAAATATCAAAGCAGCCACCTGGTCAGATAGACGACCCCTCTACCAACACAGAGCGGCACACAATGCCGCTCACGATGCAATACGCGACCCCTGCGAGGGCTCGCACCCAAAGGACGGTGCAACAAGATCCATCTATGGACCACACAAGCGCGCCCCAGCATACAATGCAACACAACAAACATCCGAACAACGCGGTACACCCAGCTACAGGGGTGCCGCACACCCCCTATGTTTCACCGATGAGGTGCTGGACCATGAATTTCCAGAGGGATTCAAGCCCGTAAACATAGAGGCCTACAACGGAACAACAGACCCTGGGGTCTGGATTGAGGACTACATCCTTCACATCCATATGGCTCGAGGAGATGATCTCCACGCCATCAAATACTTACCCCTCAAGCTCAAAGGGCCAGCTCGTCACTGGCTCAAAGGCCTCCCCGAAAGCTCCATTGGAAGTTGGGAAGAGCTCGAAGATGCCTTTTGAGCAAATTTTCAAGGGACTTATGTCCGACCTCCGGATGCGGACGATTTGAGTCATATCACTCAACAGCCCGAAGAGTGAGCCCGAAAGCTTTGGAACATGTTTCTTACTAAAAAGAACCAGATTGTCGACTGTCCGAACGCCGAAGCCTTGGTAGCTTTCAAGCATAGCGTCCATGACGAATGGCTCGCCAGACATCTCGGCCAAAATAAGCCGAGAACGATGGCTGCATTAACAAACCTCATGACCCGCTTTTGCGCGGGCGAGGACAGCTGGCTAGCCAGATGCAGCACCAGCGACCCCAGTACAGATGAAGTTAGAGATGGAAACGGGAAATCACGGCGCAACAAGAATAACAAACGCCGGATCAAAGAAGACATCACGAAGGGCACGATAGTAAATGTCGGATTCAAAAGCTCCCGGCCAGGTCAAAAGCCGCCCCTAAAGGCACCAGGGATGAACTGTCCAGCCTCAACAAAATTCTGGACCAAGTATGCCAGATCCATAGTACCCCTGGTAAACTCGCTAATCATACCCACAGAGAATGTTGGGTCTTCAAGCAGTCCGGCAAGCTCAACGCTATACATAAAGGGGAGGATACACCAAGTGAAGACGAGGACGAGCCTCCCAAACAAGACACGATGGAACAAAAGAAATTTCAACCAGAAGTCAAAACAGTAAACGTGTTACACGTGATCAAGGGAAAAACAAGGCGGCACTCTCAGGAAAATATACCCAAGTGTCTGTCACCGTGAAGTCCTGCCACCGGTCGTCTCAACCGATCACTTTCGACCATCACGATTATTCAACAAGTATCCGACACGCAGGATGGGCTGCCCTGGTATTAGACCCAGTAATGGGCGGATATCACTTCACACGAGTCTTGATGGATGGCGGCAGTAGCCTCAACCTCATATATCATGATACAATCCGCGGGATGGGGTTAGACCCAGAACAAATTCACCATAGCAATACTACCTTTAAAGGAGTAACGCCAGGCCCAGGGGCTCATTGTACGGGCTCCCTCTTACTACAAGTCATATTCGGCTCCCCTGATAACTTCCGTCGCGAGCATTTAACTTTCCACATCGCTCCGTTTCAAAGTGGCTATCAAGCACTGCTCGGACGCGAAGCTTTCGCTCGCTTTAATGCAATACCACACTACGCCTCCCTCACACTCAAGATGCCCGGTCCACGTGGCATCGTCACAGTGCACGGAGACATCAAACGCTCTGTGCGCGTCGAAGAGAGTGAGGCTGCCTTGGCAGCCGAACATTAAAGGCGTCCGAACCAGCAATCGAGTCTGGCGCCGCTATTTACACCGAATAAATGATCACACCCCTATTTGTCAATACAAGGGGCTCAATGCGCGCAGACAAGTGGCAATTTCTTATCATCTTCAATTATACATGGTTTCTTTAAAAAACTATCTTTTTGCACGACAACTTTTTCACTTAACTTCCTCTCTTTTACAGACGATCATCGTGCTACACCCGTCCAAGATACGGCACAACAGAGACACAGGCGCAGACATGCAGCAGGGACCCGCTCAAAGGATTCTTTTTAGATTAAGACCCTGCGTAAACCTTTTTTACTGTCTCTTGTTGATACATATCCACCGTTGTGAAGGATGCTGACGTCTTGGCATGTGGCCACGCCAGAACAATGCATGTACCTGGACACACGGGGCTTCTTACAAAGGCCATTATTTAGGCCCGGTTTATACCACAAAGACCGAATACCTTAGGGAGTGTTCGGCGTCGTGAGGTTGGCCCTATATGCATCAGCTCCGAATCATTGTCTTTGGTCAAATGTTGGGTTTGCCCGGCTCCTGCGTTTTGGTGCCGTACGTTCCGCTTTACCGGCTAAGGTAGCACCACGAGAACTACTGCGATTGTGCCCTGGTTCATCTGGACGAGCACCTCAGTAGAGAATGCCGAAAACTGACTGTCATGATATAGCGTGAGACTGGTCAACCACTCGATGACCTGTGGGAATGTTAGAATTCCTCCGCCTTAACGAAGGGACGTTTTCCGGCCAGGCATGTACGCACCCCGAGATCGGGAGAATGCGGAGCCACCAGGGGCTATCTAGTAGCCCCACTGTCAAACTCCTATGGCTAAGTGAAAGTGTTAAAGCATTATAGTCCGGTTGCCTCGCTCGCTCCGCTATCACCTCCTTAATAGGACCAAGACGTTGGGTTAAGTGTGAACGCGTGATTTTTCCAGCACCTCTGCATTATATGCGTGGGGGTTGAAGCCGACGACTGCAATCTTTCAGGTTATACACATGTATACAAAAACGGCCACCCAGGAGGCATCATATAACTTTCAGGCAAAAGTATAAAAATAGCCTTATAAAACTCTATAAAAGCATTTCTCTTACAATGAGATTACATATCACTCAAACATAATATTTTTTAAGCACTGGGTCTCTACCAAACGGGCACCTTCAAGAACTTCTTCAAAGTAGTGCTCAACAGCCTTTCGACCTATGGCCAAATCCCGCGCTGCAACATTGGTAGCATCCATCTCTGCCCAGTATGCCTTGACACGGGTAAAGGCCATCCGTGCGCCCTCTATGCACGCCGACCTCTTCATCGCATCAATGCGCGGCACCACATCGAGTAACCGTTGCACCAAGCTGAAATAGTTGTTCGGTTTTGACCCTTCCGGCCATAACTGATCCACAACAGACCTCATGGAGAGTCCGGACAACCTATTTAGTTTGGCCCATTCGGCTAATTGGTCAGTCAACGAAAGTGGACGCTCGGGAGTATGGAATTGTCTCCAAAACTACTGGTCTACTCCACGGTCCGTCTGACCCTGGAAGTACTTGGCCGCATCAGTAGCACTCGCCGCCAAATCCATATACACATCCTTCGAGCTCCACAGCCGATCCAGGGGGGCATACCGTGGATCTCCGAACTTCCTCCGCAACATAAACGATTTCCCAGCTACAATATCCTCGGCTTCCCGCAGCTCCTCCTTCTTTGCCCTCATAGCAGAGCGGAGGTCCTTTCTTGTAGCAGCAGCCTTCTCCAGGTCCGATGCCTTCGCCTGGTTTTCCTTTTCAACAACCCGGCAACGGTCGGTGGCGGCTGATAATTCTATGGCCATCTTGGCCATCTTGTCTCGGCTCTCGCCATGTGCGGCCTTTTCGGCTTACAACTCTTCGGCCACCTTTAAAGCAGCCGCATTACCCAACCTCGCTTGTTCCTTGGCTCGGGCAAGTTCTGCCCGCAAGGCTTCAACAGTGGCAACTCCATCTGCAGTCACAACATATTAAAGATACTGACATTATGCTGCTCTTCCTATGTGACGTTTTCCAGATAAAGACACTTACCCTGTGCCTCGTCAAGCCTTTTGTTAACAAGCTCGATGTCGGTGTCTGCCGCATCCAATTGCCGTTTTAAACGGGCAAACTCGCTAGCCCGGCTAGCCACCGGAGCTTCCATCACCTACACATAGAGGCAGTATGGTTATTACCTAGGAATTTGATCCTCTGTTCGTCGTCGTTTCCAACGACAACCAGAGTCTCAGGGGCTACTATCTACACAGGGCACACCTAGCATGTGCAGGACTATCATACATTCTTTTACGTACCTCAAAACCTGTCAGTAGACTCATAAAACCTTCATGCAATCCGCTTTCGGCGGACGATATTCTCTCTATCACCATATCCATCAGCACATGGTGTTCATCTGAGATGGCCGCTCGCCCCACCAACTCCCTCAGCACATACGATCGCACACTAGATGGTGCCGGAATCTTTTGTGTGCTCTCTTTGGGAGTCGGACACTGGAAGCTTCGGGGGTCAATGGGATTATCTTCTGGCCTCACCGGACTTGGAGAGGCCCTTCGCGACGACACTTCAGGGTCGCCCGCTTCCGGAGCGGAGGAGTCTGGAGGAGGCGTTTCTCTCTCCATCATCTCTGGAAGAAGATCCCCCGAAGATGAGCTCATTTGAGAGGGGCTAAGGCCCGAACTACAAAAAATATATGCGGTGGTTATCTTCTCAGAAGAAAAAGATGGCATATCTGTACTATTAAAGTATTTTGGGTCACTTACTACTCGCGGGAGAATTGATCCCCTCGCGGACTTTGTGAGGCAACGGTACCCCCCGAGGTAGGACCCTCTGTGGGAGACTTCTTCTCCCATTTGGAAGTTTCGGCTTCCGAATCCCCGGGCGCAGTTCTTTTCCTCTTCGGGTAGTCTTCCTTCATGGAGACGCTCGCTCCCTCGGCTAGAATGGGCAGCGTTGAGGCCCGCGTCCGCCCGCATTCCCCTCCATAGTATTTTCCTTTAAGGGCTCCGGGCGGGGTGCGGTCTGGAGCATCTTCTCCAATACCGGATTTTCGAAACCCTCAGGGAGGGGGGCCGAACACCGAATCAACTTCGCCTTTGCTAGCCAGTCCTGGTCAAAAAGCGAACACTCAGAAATAACTTCGTAACGGATGAGAGACAATATGTTCGGCCGGAAGATTCCTTACCTGTTCGGCGGTGCGGGTACTGCTCAGGCCCACGTCCTCAGTGATTTCCGGACACTCTACCTGAGGTCCGAAGAATGACTTGTACATCTCCTGTGCGTCAGGCCGAGGAAATTTTGAATGACACGCAGTCCCTCGGGATTGAATTCCCATAGTCGAAGAGGCCGGCGTTTGCAAGGCTAGACTTGGCGAACCAGCATAACTTGTGCTACCGCAACCAGACAAAAATCTCCATCAAAGAGATCTTGAATGCGGTTTTGCAGTATAGGCACGTCCTTGGCCGGACCCCGGCTCAATCCTCTGCTAATCCATGACATCAGTTGTGGTGGAGGGCCCGGGCGGAAGACAGGGGCGGCCGCCCACTTGGCACTTCTAGGAGCCGTGATGTAGAACCACTCCCGTTACCACAATTCAGACACCTCTGGGATGGAACCTTTGGGCCATGGGGCTCCCATCATCGTGCGTATTGAGTCACCTCCACATGCTGCATGTTGCCCCTCGGTCATCTTCGGCTTCACTTCAAAGGTCTTGAGCCAGAGGCCAAAGTGAGGGGTAACCCAGAGGAAGGCCTCGCACACGACAATAAATGTCGTGATATGAAGAAAGAAGTCTGGAGCTAGATCATGGAAGTCTAGCCCATAATAAAACATCAAACCCCTGACAAAAGGATCCAGAGAAAGGCCTAGACCTTGGAGGAAGTGGGAGACAAACACGACGTTCTCGTTGGGTTCGGGGGTGGGAACGGCCTGCCCTCGAGGAGGTAGCCGATGCAAAATCTCGGCGGTCAAATATCTGGCCTCCCTCAACTTTTAATGTCCTCTTCCGTGATGGAGGAAGGCACCCATTGGCCTTGAAAGCTAGATCCGGACATGACTGAAGGTTCGGAGCAGCTGACCTGAACTTTAGGAATTTGAGCTCGAGGTGGGGGAAGGATTTGATTGAGCACGGGAGGGAAAAAATAAAAGCCTTGTCCCTTTATAAAGAGGGTGAATATCAAGCGTCCTCTCCGTGTCCGTTTGGACTTGCCTATAATCTACGAGTCCTAGAAGCAATTGGGTTACCCATACCCGTATTGATGAGAATCTCGGAATAAGGGGACACGATCTCTGCTTTAACAAGACGTGCCATGGAAGCCGCCTCGCATGACACGCTGAGGTGGGGTAATAAAACGACTCGGATAAAGGCTTGGCCGTGGTGTGACACATTACGGAATACGTTAGCAGATTAGATTTGCGTAAATATTATACTCTCTATGGTAATATGTGGAAACTTATTTTGCAGAGCCGGACACTATCTTTGTGTTCAAAATCTTCTATGAAGTACTTGGTGGAGGAACCCGCCTTGCAATGTCGAAGACAATCTGCGTGCCGGACTCGTCGTCATTGAAGCCTGGTTCAGGGGCTACTGAGGGAGTCCTGGATTAGGGGGTGTTCGGATAGCCAAACTATACCTTCAGCCGGACTCCTGGACTATGAAGATACAAGATTGAAGGCTTCGTCCTGTGTCCGGAAGGGACTTTCCTTGGCGTGGAAGGCAGCTTGGCGATACGGATATACAGATCTCCTACCATTGTAACCGACTCTATGTAACCCTAACCCTATCCGGTGTCTATATAAACTGGAGGGTTTTAGTCCGTAGGACAACATACACATCAACAATCATACCATAGGCTAGCTTCTAGGGTTTAGCCTCTCTGATCTCGTGGTAGATCAACTCTTGTAATACCCATACCATCAATATTAATCATGCAGGACGTAGGGTTTTACCTCCATCGAGAGGGCCCGAACCTGTGTTAAACTTCGTGTCCCCTGCCTCCTGTTACCATTCGGCGTAGACGCACAGTTCGGGACCCCCTACCCGAGATCCGTCGGTTTTGACACCGACACTCGGTGTGACCGAAAAGTTCAAATCGGTTGCACCGAGATTGAAAACCTAGATCGACTTAGTGATCTCGGTATGACCAAAATGGATGAATCTGTCAGACCAAAACACGCAAAGAAGTTTTGGTAGTTTAAGTCTATGATGAATCAGGGACTCCGAGTGCTCCTCACATAGAGTGGTTCGAATCTGACTTGATCAAACTTTGTGATGCTGCATGAATAGAGTTTGCGACGAGAAAAGCATAGATAGCTAGAGAAGTTCTTAGGCATTCTTGTCCATCCACATGGCCAAAATAAAAGGAAACCAATCAATCAAAACAACAAGTGGATGTCCTCGAATGAGTAAATTATGCAACCAACATGCCCACACAATAAAATGACAAATGAAATATGTGGCAAAGCATGCACAAACAATTCTATCATCTATCAAGCAATTGGCGATGACTAGGTCATCTATATATGAGTATATTGACTTAGGAGTCAAATGAGAACAGTTGATCATAGGTCATACTCATCGTTTAAGCATAAGTGGGGTTACCACTTTTACATAAAGCGTTGTTGTGTTCACACCATTAGAGTTGCTTGAACTCAATTCTTAGAGTAAAGCTCCCCCTAGACGTGATATACCCCCTAAGAGGGATGAACTAACCTTGGGTTTTGTCGATGATGACTTCATGTAGGTGTTGAAGATGTGGATGCTCTAAGTTGATGTAGATCATTCGGAGCTATCCTTCGGAGTGAGTTGCACTTTCAATACCTACACGGGTTAGTCCCACAAGGAACAAACAAGGATATCCATAGACATAGAGTGATGCACACACAAGATGATGTCTATGAGAGCATTAGGTTACCTTGTCCCTTGTCTTACCAACAAGAGGGTTTGTGACTCCTTGAACTAGTGCAAGATGTGGAAGTTGATTGAACTTGTTCTTGCCAAAATGATAAGAGTGAAGTATGTTGGCGGAGTCACCCTCAAGTACTCTCTAGTTCTTCTTCTTCGGGATCCACACCATCTTGATGGGAATCCTCGGAGTTGTAGTTGTACTTGACGAAGTGGAACTTGATGTAGTCTTGGGAACCCACTTGACCAAGGCCTTAGGAGCTTCTTCAAATGCATCAATTTCCTCTTGAAGCTTGTCCTTCCCTTTTTGCTTGTGGTCTTGTGGTGGAAGATCATCTTGAGCTTGTCTCCCTTTGAAAGAAGTAGGATCATACTTCTCTTCTTGAGGAACAAACTTCATCTTGGGGTATTGATCTTCTTCCCACTCAACTCCATTGGCATTAAACTTTCGTTCAAAACCAATACCTTGATTCTTCCGGTGCCTTCCTTGCTTGCGCACAATTTCCTCGAATTGCTTACTCCCGGCAAGGCTCTTGTAAACACATTTCTCTATGATTCCCTTCAATAAGCTATTTTCTTGCTCAAGTCTAACTTGGCTAAGAGAATCATTAGTGGAATCAAGAGAACTACTGGAAGCAACAACATTGGATTTAGCATGATTATTGTTACTACTAGAGGAAGAATCCTTCTTGTTCTTGTTACTAGACTTGACTTGAGGCATGTAAGTGGATAAGAGTAAACGCTTGGCAATGTAAGAAGAACTTTTCTTGCAAAGATCATCATTGATTGCCTTTAAGAACTCATGCTCTTGCTCAAGATTGAGCTTCTCAAAACGTAATTTCTCATGAGTCCTTAAAAGTTCTTGATGATCTCCTAAGATAGTTTCATGAGCTAACTTAAGAGTGTTTAGTTATTTAGTTAGAGACTCAATCTTCTCCTTATCATTGTCATTCGTTTCATCTTGATTAGCATGATTAATTGACGTTTCATCATAGTATTCATCACTAGAGTTGTCAAAAAGTAAATCATCATCACCTAACAAGTCATCTTCATCACTATTGAAATCAACATACTCGGGGTGTGATACCTTTGGACCTTTGGCCATGAAGCATCTTCCAATTCCTTCATTTGGTGAATCAAATATGTCGTAGGAGTTGGTTGACACAAGTGATAGACCAGCAACACCTTCATCTTGAGTATATTCGGAGTCAGAGTGGTAGCTTCTCTCGGAGTGACTGTCGGAGTCGGAGTCGGATACCCATTCACCAACGTGAGCTTGATGTCTTTGTTTTGTGTAGCTCCTTGATGACTTGTCCTTCCTTTCCGAATCCTTGCTTCTCCGAGAGGGTCTTCGTTCATAACGATCATCCCTACTCCTTCTCTCCCTCGATGGTGATTCTTCTCTTCTACTTCTTATTTTGGGAGAATCTTCTCTTCTCTCGTGGGGAGCCGTACACTCATTGGAGTAGTGTCTGGGTCTTCCACAATTGTAGCAGTTTCACTCTCGACTAGAAGATCTTTTGTCATTGTAGGACCTTGACTTGGAACTTCTCTCTTTGCTTCTATTCTCGTAGAACTTGTTGAAGCTCTTCACCATTAGGCTCAATTCTTCATTGAAGGTTTGTTTCTCACTTGATGATGTGGGAGCTTCACATGAGGCTTTGTAAGCACCACTTGACTTGTTATGGAGCTCCTCCTTATACTTGAGTGACATCTCATGAGCAACAATTCTTCCAATGACTTCCGTTGGCTTGAGATCTTTGTAATTTGGCATCATTTGGTTCAATGTGCATACGGTATCGTATTTTCCATCCAAGGCTCTTAGGATCTTCTTGATGATGAATTTGTCGGTCATCTCCTCACTTCCTAAGGCCGCAATCTCATTTGTGATAAGAGCAAGCATAGAGTACATTTCAGCGACACATTCACCATCCTTCATTTTGAACTTTTCAAGTTGACTTTGAAGCACATCCAACTTGGATTCCTTGACGGAGTCGGTACCTTCATGCATGTCAATCAAAGTATCCCAAATTTCCTTTGCCTTCTCAAGACGGCTGATTTTGTTGAATTCTTCGGCGCACAATCCGTTGAAGAGGATATCACAAGCTTGAGCATTGTATTGCAGCATCTTCAACTCTTCCGCGGTAGCTTCACGATTCGGTTCTCTCCCATCAAAGAATTCACCTTGCAAGCCAACACACACAATAGCCCAAACGGCGGGGTTATGTCCAAGAATATGCATTTTTATCTTATGCTTCCAACTAGAAAAATCAGTACCATTAAAGTAAGGACCTCAATGGTGGTAATTTCCCTCGCTAGACGCCATACTCTCCTAGGTTGTGAAACCAAGACTATGACTTCCAAAAGCTATGAAAATCAAGGCAAATGGAAACCTGGCTCTGATACCACTTGTAGGATCGAAAGTATGTCTAGAGGGGGGTGATTGGACTACTTGACCAAATAAAAATCTAGCCTTTTCCCAATTTTAGTTCTTGGCAGATTTTAGCAACTTTGAACAAGTCCAGCAATCTTAACACAATTCAAGCAAGCATGCAAAGAGTATATGAGTAGCGGAAAGTAAAGCATGCAACTTGCAAGAATGTAAAGGGAAGGGTTTGGAGGATTCAAACAAATTTGGAGACACAGATGTTTTTGTCGTGGTTCCGATAGGTGGTGCTATCGTACATCCACGTTGATGGAGACTTCAACCCACGAAGGGTAACGGTTGCGCGAGTCCACGGAGGGCTCCACCCACGGAGGGTCCACGAAGAAGCAACCTTGTCTATCCCACCATGGCCATCGCCCACGAAGGACTCGCCTCACTAGTGGTAGATCTTCATGTAGTAGGCGATCCCCTTGCCCTTACAAACTCCTTGGTTCAACTCCACAATCTTGTCGGAGGCTCCGAAGTGACACCTAGCCAATCTAGGATACACCACTCTCCAAGAAGTAACAAATGGTGTGTTGATGATGAACTCCTTGCTCTTGTGCTTCAAATGATAGACTCCCCAACACTCAACTCTCCCTCACAGGATATGAATTTGGTGGAAAGAGGATTTGAGTGGAAAGCAACTTGGGGAAGGCTAGAGATCAAGATTCATATGGTAGGAATGGAATATCTTGGTCTCAACACAAGTGTAGGTGGTTCTCCTCAGAAAATATAGGTTGGAAGTGTAGGTTTGTTCTGATGGCTCTCTCCATGAATGAAGAGGAGGTGGAGGGGTATATATAGCCTCCACACAAAATCTAACTGTTACATATAACTTTCCAAACTCGGTGGGACCGAATGGTTAAACTCGGTCGAACCGATTTAGCAAAGCTAGTGACCGTTAGGGTTTTCGGTGGGACCGACATGCAACTCGTTAGGACCGATATGATTAGTGTTAGGGCATAACATAATCTTGGTCAGACCGATTACACAAACTCGGTGAGGCCAATTTTGGTAATAAGTTAACCAGAGAGTTGGTCAGGTAAACTTGGTGGGACCGATCGCTCATTTCGGTGAGACCAAAACGTTATGAAGGGAAAACAGAGAGTGTACATTGCAATTTCGGTGGGACCGATCGCTCATCTCGGTGAGACTGAAATGTTACGAAGGGAAACAGAGAGATTACAACCCCATCTCGGTGAGACCGAGATCCCTATTGGGGAGACCGATTTTCCTAGGGTTTGTGGCAGTGGCTATGACATTTGAAACTCAGTGGCGCCGGATAGAAAGAATCGGTGGGGCCGAATTTGACTTTTGGTTTAGGTCATATGTGGATGTGAGAAAGTAGTTGAGGGTTTTGGAGCATATCACTAAGCATTTTGAGCAAGAACCTCATTAAGCAACACCTCATCCCTTCTTTATAGTATTGGCTTTTCCTACAGACTCAATGTGATCTTGGATCACTAAAATAGAAAATGGAGAGTCTTGAGCTTTGAGCTTGAGCTAATCCTTTGTCCTTAGCATTTTGAGGGGTCCACTTTTCTCATCCAATGCATGCCAATCATTGAGCTTTCCTGAGATATTAATCTTGAAATAGCATTAGCTCAATGAGCTATATGTTGTTAGGAATTATCAAAACCACCTAGGGATAGTTGCACTTTCACAGTTCCATCAAAACTTATATACTCCATCCTTTTTGTTGGCAGTGTCGATCTTCTCAGATTTTCAGGAAAATTCCTTCTCCGTCTCTTTCGGTAGTGGCATAACCTTTTCCTCAATACTTGTGAACTTTCATCTTGGCAAGGTTCTTCCGAGACTAGTTCTTCTTAGCTGACAGGTCTGGTGCCAATACTAAACAACTATCGATATCTCATGGTTGTCTTCAAACAATTTGACCGGGTCCCTACAGAAAACAGGTCTGGGGTTCATTCTCACCGTATGACTTACGATTGACAACAGTTGCCTGGTACAAGGGGAAAATTTTCATACCATTCTAAGGTTCAAACAAGGTTTTGATTGTCGTCGCTCTACTATAGGTAAGTCACTCAGATTTACCATCCCATATAGCAGAGGCGAATAATAAGAATAAGTCAGTATGGTGATCAATCCACCCCGCACCCAAATCATTACCTTGTATATGGTTTAGCGAATCTCGCATTCTAACACTCGGTCATCCTCACAAGAATTGCATAATTTCTCTTGTCGATGAACTACGTTCGGATAAATCCACGGATTCTGCAAGCCAAACAAACATCTATCGTTCCTTCACAACTCTCAGGTTTTGCGTTACTCCTATAAGATTGTCTGTTGATAAAGGCATATCCTCTTCCAGGGTTTTTCCTTCAGCAAGAGTGTGCTTGCTTCTTGGCAGGTCCTGGATCCTGTGGGTTATGGCCCATCTCATCACTTGCAAACCTTGAAATCATCATCGGGGGCAATTGATCATTACCCCAAGATCCAGCTTCCTAGCATTCTTAAATCCATCCAATTGTACTGTCTCCTTTCCTTCTATTTGTACCAAATTAAGACGTGATTACTCAAACTCATCCTGAGGTTACACTTGCTCCATATTACCAACATTATACCTCCTTTATATCCAATAGTACTTCATCCCTTCATACTCTTGGGGTATCCCACATATCGAGATAAAACTCATACTTAATTTGTCCGAAGTCCACTCCGTGGAACATCATTAAATTTTCCAGGGGTCAAGTGTCCTCACAGGGTACTACCACCCTTGAAATACAGAAATTCTTCCATAGACCATATTTCTCATATCCTAGAAAATGGTCAAAATGTTTCTTCATAGAGAAACAATTCATAAAAATCCAAATCAGTACCAACGATGCTAACTTTATTGATTCACAAATTATTACAACCTCCTGCATTTGCATTACATGCATCAACTCAACACCTCAATATAAAAGAAATGTCTCCACTACTACTATATTTCTCACAGACTCCACTAGTTAACACGGATATCCTCATTGGGACAATCTCTCGCAAAGTGCCCTACTTCATTACAATGGAAACATATTACTTTTGACAAGTCTCGGGGTTTCCTTGTGATTCCAAAGCATCCTTGGGTCCTCGGCTTCCTTTTTGGGAAACCACTGAAGTAGTGCCTTGACTCCTTGCACCTGAAACAGGTGATACAACTCAGATCCTTCCTGGAATCCAATCTATTTCTCTTCCTAGATTTTTCCATTCCAATTAGGCCTTCTATTTCCAGTGGGCCATTGAGGGAGTCCTGGATTAGGGGGTGTCTGGATAGCCGGACTATACCTTCGGTCGGACTCCTGGACTATGAAGATACAGGATTGAAGACTTCGTCCCGTGTCCGGAAGGGACTTTCCTTGGCGTGGAAGACAAGCTTGGCGATACGGATATGTAGATCTCCTACCATTGTAACCGACTCTGTGTAACCCTAGCCCTCTCCGGTGTCTATATAAACCGGAGGGTTTTAGTCCATAGGGACAACAATCATATCATAGGCTAGCTTCTAGGGTTTAGCCTACTTGATCTCGTGGTAGATATACTCTTGTACTACCCATATCATCAATATTAATCAAGGAGGACATAGGGTTTTACCTCCATCAAGAGGGCCCGAACCTGGGTAAAACATCATGTCCCCTACCTCCTGTTACCATCCGCCTAGATGCACAGTTCGGGACCCCCTACCAGAGATCCGCCGGTTTTGACACCGACATTGGTGCTTTCATTGAGAGTTCCTCTGTGTCATTGCCATCAGGAAGGATGCCTCATCCCATCTTTAAATACGGCACCGTTGTTAAGGGAGCTTTGGTTGTCGGCCAAACTCTCCGGCTAGGTGGTTTCCTTATGACCGCCTGTTCGGCTGCTGCGCCGACGATGACCTCTCAGGTCATCGAAAGCAATCTTCACGTCAGCTCAGAATTCTCCGAGAAGCTAGATCCAATGGAGCTCTCTTCCCTAAACAAGCTCTCGGATTGCATCGCTGCCCTGGGAGTTGCTACGGATTACGACCAGATTGGGCCTAAACCCGATCTAAGAGAGATTAACTCTCCCCAGGTCACCCATCACGTTGCCGTGGTAGAGGGACAGTGCGGCGACCCTTCATCTATCTTAAGGACTAGCTATGTCCGGATTCCTGATCCCTCCAAGCCAGATACCCATGAAGGGGAGGACATCACTCAAGACCTGAACTTAAAGTCAGGCAATGGGCTAGATTCATTGGATAGTATCCAAGAATCCATTCCGAGTTCGGAAACTCCTTGGCCCCTGGGTCTCAAATTGGGTGACGTTTCGGATTTGATTCCACCCACCCACCCGTACATAAGCGATCTATCCCAAATTAGGCACGAGCCTGAAGAAACAGTACATCATTACTGGGCCAGATTCCTCCTGGTTATGAACAGGATAAAGGACTGCCGCGAGGAAGACGCAATTTCATTCTTTTGCAATAATTGCACGGACAAGGGAATCCTCAACGCCATAAGTCGCCGTGATATTACACGCTTCGCTGAATTGGCGTCCATAGTACAAAAGTACTGTGCGATGGAAAGCGCCTGGAAAACCGAAATAAAATTTTGGGACAATCCGGCCCTGAATACAAACCTAGTCCGAAATAAAAGGGTGCATCATCGCCAGACACCCGGGTTCAATACCAAAAAGCAAAAGCCCTCTACAGGGCACGAAACCGTACTGGAAGGATGGCTTAATGGACCCTATAAAACTCATAGTGCAGAGGGCGCCACACCAACTCACAGCCTTAGAGCATGTTGGATACTCTGGCAGGTGGCAAAAATTGGCGAAGATCTTCTAATTCCAGAAGCCACAGAAAGCCACCCCAGAGAAACCAGTATGGTATTAACAGTCTTCGAGACTTTCGCATCAAATAATATGCGAAAAAGAACACTCCGCAGCCTTGCCGAAGTCTACCAAGTAGCAACAATAAACCCATGGAGTGACACGGCTATTACTTTTAACGCTAGTGATGAACCTAAATTCCGAACAGCCCGAGCACCTGCCGCATTGGTCCTCAGTCCAATAGTGGACGGCGTTCATCTTACCAAGGTACTCATGGATGGCGGCAGCGGATTGAACCTCATTTATGAGGAAACCCTTCAAAAAATGGAAATAGACTGGAACCACATTGAGCGAAGAAGCACAACCTTTAGAGGAATAATCCCCAGTCGGGAAGCGCATTGTACAGGAAAAATCACACTAGATGTGGTGTTCGGCATGCCGGATAATTATAGGTCCGAAGAGGTCACGTTCCAGGTGGCCCGTTTAGTAGCAGATATCACGCTCTGCTAGGGCGGGAAGCGTTTACAGTCTTCCAAGCAATACCCCATTACGGGTACATGAAGCTCAAGATGCCCGGGCCTAACGGAATCATCACTCTCGCTAGTGATCTAGACATAGCACTCCGCGCCAAAAACAAGACAGCCGCACTGGCCCTCGAGGCGCTATCCGAAGCCCTAGCGGCTGAGGAACTGACTGCGCTGCGCTCCACGGTGAATAGGGACGATGTGATACTCAATAAAAGATCCAAGTCCACCTTCTTTAAACCGGCGGACGAAATAGTCGAATTCCAGGACCATCCAACGGACCCCAACAAAACAGCTTCCATCGGGGCACAGTTAAACCCTGATGTAGACGCCGCACTGTGAGAGTTCCTACGATAGAACTGGGACATTTTCGCCTGGCACCCTTCTGACATGCCAGGAATCCCACGCAGGCTGGCCAAACACAGCTTAAATATCCTAAAAGGATTGAAGCCAGTCAAACAGGCTCTTCGGCGTTTTTCCAAACCTAAGAGATAGTCCATGGGAGAGGAACTAGCCAAGCTATTGGAGGCCGGATTCATCAAAGATATAAAGCACACGGACTGGCTAGCAAACCTGGTGATGGTACCAAAGAAGGACAAATCCTGGCACCTGTGCGTTGATTTCAAAGACCTTAACAAGGCTTTCCCAAAGGATCCCTTCCCTCTCCCCCGCATCGATCAAATTATCGACGCTACCGTAGGACACGATTCATTGTGTTTCCTCGACGCATACTCCGGCTACCAGCAAATAAAGATGGCAGAGTCAGACCAAGCCGCAACGGCATTCATCACACCATACGGCCCATTCTGCTTCAACACAATGCCCTTCGGGCTCAAAAACGCCGGCGCAACATATCAGCGCATGATTCAGACATGTCTGGCAAACCAGATCGGCAAAACAGTGGAGGCATACATAGATGATGTGGTCGTTAAAACAAAATATGTCGAATCTCTAGTAGACGACTTGAGGCTAACATTCGATAACCTCCAAACATACGACATCAAGCTCCACCCGAAAAAATGCGTTTTCGGTGTTCCAGCCGGAAAGCTCTTGGGCTTCATTGTATCCGGTAGAGGAATTGAAGCAAATCCAGCCAAGATCCGAGCTCTGTCACAATTGGATATCCCGAAGGACCTCAAACAAATACAAAAATTAACCGGATGCGTGGCGGCTCTAAGCCGCTTTATCTCCCGCTTAGGAGAAAAGGCCCTACCCCTTTACCGCCTCCTTCGGTGCACCGAACACTTCGAGTGGACGGAGGCAGCCACGGCCGGACTCGACAAAATAAAAGCCATCTTGGCAACAAACCCAGTCCTGGCCGCGCCAAACATTGGCAAACCAATGCTATTATACATTGCAGCAACCCATCAGGTCGTAAGCGCAGTGGTCGTCGTCGAACGAGAAACGGACGGACACAAATTCCCCCTTCAAAAGCCGATCTACTATGTGTCCACCGTCCTTACTCCGTGCAAGTCACGGTACCTGCATTATCAAAAGATTGCATATGCGGTATTTATGGCATCCCGGAAGTTGTGACACTACTTTCAAGAGTGTTCAATAACAATAGCCTCGGAAGTGCCACTTAACGATATTATAAACAACCACGACGCGACGGGCCGGATTGCAAAATGGGCCATTGAGCTCCTCCCGTTCGACATAACTTACAAGCCATGGCGAGCTATCAAGTCGCAAGTTTTGGCCGACTTTGTCGCAGAATGGACGGAGGCCGAACTCCCTAAAGAGTACGGCACATATTCAAACTGGGTCATGCACTTCGATGGCTCCAAAATGTTGGCCAGTCTAGGGGCTGGCGTCGTTTTGACGTCCCCCACAGGAACACAGTTCAATACGTACTCCGGATAATGTACACAGACTCCAACAATGCAGCCGAATATGAGGCCCTTTTACATGGTCTTCGGATGGCAGTATCCATGGGCATTCAACGCCTAGAGGCGCGCGGGGACTCGAACCTCGCAATATCCCAAATAAATGGAGACTTTGATGCCAAGGATCCAAAAATGGCAGCTTATCGCAACGCCGTCCTAAAATTGTCAGCTCGGTTCGAAGGGCTCGAATTTCATCATATAGCCCGGGAAAATAATCAGGCGGCAGATGTCCTGGCACGCATCGGCGCAAAACGTGATGTAGCCCCCCCCCCCAACATCTTCTTGGAAAGGCTGTTCAAGCCATCCGTAGTATGGGAAGGGGAACCCGGCAATAACAGCCCGGACCCAACCGCACTGCCCGACACCGAATACTCTGACATAATTGGAGGCTGTGCCAATGAAATAACACCTTCAGTCCACGTAATAATGGCCGTCATTTCCCCGTGGACAGAACCATTGCTCGCCTACCTTACTAGGCAGGAACTCCCCGAGGACCAAAATGAGGCACGCTGCATAGTGCGGCGATCTAAAGCCTATAAAGTCCATGAGGGAGAGCTTGATAAGAAAAGCACTAACGGAGTCCTTCAAAGGTGCATCTCCGAAGAGGAAGGGCGGAACCTCCTGGCTGAAATTCATGCCCGACTCAGCGGTCATCACGCTGCAGCTCGGTCCCTTGTAAGCAAGGCCTTCCGTACATGCTTTTATTGGCCGATAGCCCGGGCAGATGCCCAGGATTTAGTACAACGATGCGTCAGTTACCAGCTTTTTGCAAACCAAAGCCATATGCCACCCACCGCCCTCCAAACGATCCCCATCACTTGGCCTTCACGGTCTGGGGACTTGACATGGTTGGACCCCTTAAAGGCGGAACCCACAAGAAAAAATACTTACCGGTCATGGTGGACATGTTCACCAAATGGATAGAAGCCAAGCCTGTTAAGACAGCCGAATCCGGACCGGTGATAGACTTTATATCCGGGGTTGTACACCGTTACGGCGTCCCCCACAGCATCATCACTGATAACGACACGAACTTTACGGCTGACGAGGTAAAACTCTGGTGCAAAAACATGGGCATCAAGCTCGATTATGCTTCCGTCTATCACCCACAAACTAACGGCCAGGTCGAACGTGCAAATGGTCTTATCATGAGCGGCATCAAACCCAGATTAGTGCGCTCCCTTAAGGAATCTAATACGCACTTGGTAGAGGAGCTCGACTCTGTACTCTGGGGGCTGCGGACCATGCCGAATCGCACCACCGGATACACACCATTCTTCATGGTGTACGGCGCAGAGGCAGTTTTGCCCTGCGACATAATTCATGACTCACCTCGAGTGCGCATGTACGAAGAAAGAGAAGCCGAGCTCGATCGGCAGGACAGTTTGGATGCCTTGGAGGAAGAGCGTGACGTGGCAAAAGCCCGTTCCGCATTCTATCAATAGCAGGCTCAAAGATACCAAAGCAGAGAAGTACGGGCCAAAAATTACAACGTTGGCGAATTAGTTCTACGCATGCGAGACAAGAAAAAGGACAAACTCAAGCCCAAGTGGGAAGGTCCCTTCATAATTGACCAAGTCCTGACTGGTGGAGCATACCGCCTGCGAGATGCATCGGATAACCGACTCGAGCCGAACCCATGGAACGCAGCCCGTCTCCGAAGATTCTACTCCTAGCGCCAGACTCTGTGTTCGTCTCCTTCCTCTGTTCATTTTTATATACTTTCTGTCTTACATTTCTCTCCTTCTCCTCTCTCTCTTATAGCCTTTAAAGGCTCATAAAGTGATGCTCTATCCGCGCTCATTAAACCTGGGGGCTTCTTTAAACAGAAGCTTATTCATACGGGCTTCATGCCCAACACATGTGTCACACTTCTGCATGTACCTTTTATTCACCATTATATGCATCGATATGACTTAAGTTTTGGCAAAGCTAGGTTGCCTGGCTCCTGTGCTTACCCCTACGTTCCCGATTGTTCTGTATCACGCAAAACAGTTTTCAGGCAATATTTCTCCATTTTGGAATATTTAGAAAAATAGAAAAATAAGCAGAAGTCCGAGAAGGACACGAGAGCTCCACGAGGGTGGAGGGCGCGCACTACCCTACTAGGCGCGCCCCCTACCTCGTGGGCACCTTGTTTGCTCTCCGGACTCCGTTTTCATACACGACATGTATTTTGGTCGGTAAAAATTCATTATATAATCTCCCGGGGGTTTTGACTCCCGTATCACGCAAAAATCTCCTGTCTTTGTTTCAAGCTATTTTTCTGACAGATCTAGATTATCATGGCGCCTCCAAGTGCTCCCAGGGACAAGTTCTTTGAGAAGGTCATCAACCGTTACCTCGCGGAGGTGCAGCGACACGCTCAAACCATTGAGATGCGTGATGGGTTGCTGCACATCCGTGATGCTGAGGGACCGAAGGGGACCGGAAGCGTGGAGACGAGGCTCGAAGCAATGGAGCAACAAGTTTTCAAGTGTCAGGGGATGGTGGAGCGTGGACTCAACTCCAACCACATGATGATCGCAGAATTCACCAACAAACACAAGCTGGATGTCGACAACATCGGGGAGACCATCTTCAACCTTCACGAGAAAATTGAGCACCTTCAAGCTCAAATCTATGACCTGCAAAACCAAAACTGTGAGTATGAATATAGATTTAAAATGATGACTTTGGCTGCAGATTTGAGGATCCCGGAGACTCAGTCATCTTTCTATGATGGTGAGCCTATGCCTTGGAAGAAGGATGACAAGCCTACGTCATCAACAAAATCACCACCGTCTTCACCAACAAAGAAGAACTGAGTATCTGGTATGGGCACTCCACTTGGCAACTGCCAAGCTTGGGGGAGTGCCCCGGTATTGTATCACCATCACTTTATCTTTACCGTTTTTCTTAGTTCGATCCTTTTGGTAATATCTTGATCTAGTAGAATAAAAGTTCTTAGTATGATCTAGTTGTGAGTTTTGCTTTATTATCCTTCAATGTAATCGAGTCCGTGAGCTATATAATAAAGATTAGTGTTGAGTCAAGGGCTTGATTATTTTTCCATGATCCTAAGTCAATAAAAGAAAAGAGAAAGGAATAAAAATAAACAAAGTGATCATGTGAGTCTTATGGAGAGTAATGAGCTCACATAGAAAGAGTATGATGAATAAAAGTTGTTGAGGGTTGACAAACATAGTTTTGGTCATCGCTGCAATTAATAGGAAGTGATAAAGAAAGAGAGGTCTTCACATATAAATATACTATCTTGGACTTCTTTTATGATTGTGAGCACTCATTAAAATATGACATGCTAAAAAGAGTTAACATTGGACAAGAAAGACAACATAATGGGTTATGTTTTCTTACATCTGAGATGAATTATATTGTCTTGGATCTTCCAACATGATGAGCTTGCCTTTCCCCCTCGTGCTAGACAAATTCATTGCACCAAGTAGAGATAATACTTGTGCTTCCAAACACCCTCAAACCAGTCTTGCCATAAGAGTCCACCATATCTACCTATGGATTGAGTAAGATCCATCAAGTAAGTTGTCATTGGTGCAAGCAATATAAATTTCCCTCTAAATATGTATGATTGATTGGTGTGGAGGAAATAAGCTTTATATGATCATGTGATATGGAAGTAATAAAAGCGACAGACTGCATAATAAAGGTCCATATCACAAGTGGCAATATAATGTGATGTTCTTTCGCATTAAGATTTTGTGGATCCAACCATAAAAGCACATGACAACCTCTGCTTCCCTCTGCGAAGGGCCTATCTTTTACTTTTATCTCCTACAGTGCATAAGAGTCATGGTGATTTTCACCCTTCCTTTTTACACTTTATCCTTTGGCAAGCACAATATGTTGGAAAGATCCAGGTATATATGGATAATTGGATGTGAGTTTTCATGAATTATTACTGTTGACATTACCCTTGAGGTAAAACATTGGGAGGCAAAACTATAAGCCCCTATCTTTCTCTGTGTCCGATTAAAACTCGATACCCATAAGTATTGCGTCAGTGTCAGCAATTGTGAAAGATTATATGATAATTGAGTATGTGGACTTGCTGAACAGCTCTTATACATTAACTCTTTCCTATGTTATGATATATTGCAATTGCTTCAATGACTGAGATTGTAGTTTGTTAGTTTTCAATGAAGTTTACGATTCATACTAGATATTGTGATTGAATTATTACTCTAGCATTAGAGATCATATGAAAATAATTATATAAGTTGTTGTTTTAAAAATGATCATGATGCCCTCATGTCCGTATTTTATTTTTATCGACACCTCTATCTCTAAACATGTGGACATATTTTTCGATTTCAGCTTTTCGCTTGAGGACAAGCGAGGTCTAAGCTTGGGGGAGTTGATACGTCCATTTTGCATCATGCTTTTATATCAATATTTATTGCATTATGGGCTATTATTACGCCTTTTCTCTCTTATTTTACAAGGTTTACATAAAGAGGGAGAATGCTGGCAGCTGGGATTCTGGGCTGGAAAAGGAGCAAATATTAGAGACCTATTCTGCACAGCTCCAAAAGTCCTGAAACTTCACGGAAGATGTTTTCCAAATACATAAAAAATACCGAGAGCAAGAACTTCACCAAGGGGGCCACACCCTACCCGCGAGGGTGGGGGCGCGCCCAACCCCCTGGGCGCGCCCCCTACCTCGTGGGCCCCCTGGTGGCCCTCCGGTGGCCAGCTTCTGCTATATGGAGTCTTTCTATGGGAAAAAAATCATATGCCATCTTCTCGGACGAAACTCCGCCGCCACGAGGCGGAACCTTGGCGGAACCAATCACTACAAAAAAAGACACATCCGTGACATTTTGGGCCGAACGAATTTTTTTATGTCATACATATGACACTTCTATGACAATAATTGTGACAAAACCCGGTATCATCATAGATGTGGTGGGCTCCTACTTCTATGACAGAAAATGGGCTTTTCGTCTTGGGCGGGCCGGAGACGCAGCTGCATGACATTCTTTGGGCCGTCCATGACAGAAAAAACCATGGTTGAAGGGAGGGCGAGGAAAATTTCAGCGAGTTCCCGATTATGGTGGGAGGTCGGGGGTCGAGCGATGCGCGCTTCTCTCGTACACGTACGCGCGTGTGTGCAAGGCGTTGGCTCTAACTGAACCCGAGTGAGGCGTTGGGCTCTAACTGAACCCGAGTGATTGCACTGCAGGCTACGCGTTACTGAACCCGAGCGATCGATCGATGGCTGTTAACTGAACCCGGTCGAGCGATTCCTTCGCTATTGCTGCTAACTGAAGCCGATCGATGCTGCCTCTGGATGAACAGTGAGCGTTGTGGGGGGGGGGGGTGGATGAACAGTTCCCGGTGGGGGTGGATGAATAGGACCCCGTGGTGTTGCCTCTGGATGAACAGGACCCCGATCGATCGAGCCAGTTGGGGCTGGATGAACAGGACCCCGTGGAGGGCTGGATGAACAGGACCACCCCGTGGAGGGCTGGATGAACAGTAGACGGTGAAGGGTAGGATGAACAGCAGCCCGTGCAGGGGTGGTTGAACAGGAGCCCGTGGAGAGGGCTGGTTGAACAGTAGCCGGTGGAGTAGCGTGCGGTGGAGGCTGGATGAACAGGAGCCCGTGGATGAACAGTCGTAGGTGGAGGCTGGAGGAGGTCGACGGTGGATGAACAGTAGCTCGTGGAGGCTGGAGGGGGCCGACGATGGAGATGAACAGTATCCCGTGGAGTCCTGTTTTGCGGTACGCCACACCCGTCCCGATGAACAGGACCCCCGTTTCGACCGTAGCGCTCCAACACAAGTCCGTTTCGTCCGTTTTGCGGTACGCCACACCTCTCCCGATCAACAGGACCCCAGTTTCGACCGTAGGAGGTCCGTTTCCTCCGTTTTGCGGTACGCCAGAGCCCTCTCGATGAAATGGATCCCGTTTCGAACGTGGCTGGTCGAACACAAGGCCGTTTCCTCCGTTTTGCGGTACGCCAGGCCTCGTTTCCATCGCCTGTTCCATCCAAGCCCTCCCGATGAACACGACGCATTCCGTTGCCTCCCCATGAACACGACGCATTCCGTTGCCTCCCCATGAACACGACAAGGACGCTGTTTCTCCATTCCGACCCAGCCATGTACACGAGCCCTGGCCGTACGTATGCACGAGTAGGCGTTCGAGACCCCGCCTGTATGTACACATACGTGGCCATATTTTCTTTCTTGCACCTTGGCCGCTGTACGTACGTGTACATGCTACGTGCGCGCCTCTAATACGACACATGCGCACCTCTACATCAACCGGTATATATGTACATACACGTTCGCGACCAGAATGCCAACACTATGTATGCTTTGACCAGGTGGGTCCCGACTGTCAAGCACTTCCTTGCATGCGAAGATGTAGCTGGTGGGTCCCAGCAGTCAGGGGCAAATGTTTTTTTCACAAAATACGGTGGCCTGTCCGGTGGGTCCCCGCTGTCAGGTGGAGGAATAATTATTTTGCACGTAATAAGGAGGCACTTCCTTGCTGCGGCCCTGGACTCAGCTGTCAGCGCCTCCACGCACAGTACTCTTCCGATGGAAGTCGGTCGTTGACTACATTGACCACGCCACGCCGAGAGCACCACGGCGGTGGACGATGGCGAGGCCTAGGAAGGGGACGACGCGGAGCCGGGGAAGACGCGGCAATGGAAGCCCGCACGGAGAGGAGTACGAGCGTTCACCGGTTCAACTGTGGTGTGAGGCTGCCGTTGCCGCAGAATAACAGGGGGTGTGGGTGATTAGAGGGATGCCCTGGCCAACAATGGGAGTAGTAGGGGGCGCTGAGGCCTGCGCGGCAGCACAACCGGCCACGGGAGGCGGGAGTAGGCGGTCCCGTCGGTGCTGCTTTGGCGGCTGGAGCAAGAAGATCAGAGATTGAAGAAACACGACGGCCGTTGGATTGACATCCAACGGTTACGTCTGCTAGAATCGTTTGTTGACGTATATAATAACTAAAAAAATCTTGCATACGCGTCAACTAAACAGGCCCACAAGTCAGACCACTCCCTCTTTTTTTTTAATAATTTGTATATAGCTCATGGCAACTTCTTATGCAATTTATTGCAGTCGTTTTTTTTGGTTGGCCAGGGCCAATTCCGCATATTTCTATGGGTTCCAAACTATTTTTAATACCGAAATGTCCAGCCTGATTTAAAGTACTTTGAAGATATATTTAAATTAGGTTAATGTCCAGTGAAATAGGAATCTGAAAATGTAATAAAATTCAGAAATTATAAAGTAATTGCCAATTTGTCATCTGTTTTTATATTTACAACCCATTTCATATTACTTTCAAGATTTGCAGGCGTCTTGAAAGAGTTGCAGCCCATTAGGGCGTAGAAAAATAAGTAGGCCTGGATTGGGTATTCGTCAGAAAAAATAAACTGGGCTCATTTTCACAAAGAAAAAATAGCTGGTCTGGTCACATGGTGAACATAAAATATAAGCCTGGACTAGACGGGCCACAGCCCAGTTCAAACCCTACTCTGTCTCAACAATACCAAACAAATAAATACTGCTCAAGTAGCTACGTCCCATGTGTCAGCCGATCTTGTGCAGTTCTCTTGTCTATTGACTATATACGCTCACAATGTCGTGGGTTCCAGATGTCAGGAAAACACTAGGAGGAAGCATTTTATTTTTCCATACGCTGACGTGGTGGGCCCCTACTGTCATCCTCTCCACGTACTTCTGCTGATTCCTGTTATTTGTTGACCATGTTGACAATGCGAGAGGGCGGTGCCGCGGCGAGCGCACCAAAGCGCGTGGAGGACGTCGGCGTTAACGATTTAGGAGACGGTGGGGCGGCGATGCATGCGCTGAGGCGCAGCCAGCCGTAGGAGGCGGAAGCAGGCGGCCCCGCCGGCGCTGGTTTGGTTTTGGTGCCTGGAGGAAGACAGGACTGAAGAAACACGACGGACTGTAAAAGCAGCAGGAGTACTTAACAACCTTAACTGAAACCAGAAGGGGCACTTAACAACCAAAGCTAAAAGCAGTATGAGTACGTATACAGGTTCAACCATACAAAGCACGCCTCGAACAGTGCTACTTTGCCTACAGTTAACCAAGGGTGAGGCCGCCAAGCCCCAGGACAAGGCCCAGGCGCCACCCCGCACATCCACAACCTTCTGAAAGCGGCTTCATCTCGCAACGTGGTCAATAAACAGGATATTCGCTTTAGAGACATGGAAAAGCATGAACATAATCTTCTGTCCTATTCTCCAAGATGGACAGGCCTTCATTATTTGAGACCACCCATGAATAAGTATCTTTTCACCTCCAAGGGGAATTGAGTAGGTTGACATAAACATCATGTGGTGACCAAGCACAAGTCTGACCAGACCATGGTCAGGCATCTGTATAGGAACAATAGAACTCGGCATTTCCCGTTTCAAGAAGATCACAGCTGTAAAACTGTGTATAAGCAATAGTTTATGAACAACATATATAACAGAAAACAGCTGGTACCATAATTTTCTCGACACAGTTGGACCTGTTCAATGAGTGCAGCAATGGCACACATATCCCACGTGGCCTTCCACCATTGAAACGCCCCACAAGGACCTCAAGACGATCAATAAAGTGTACAAACTTGTGGATGTCGATCCAGTCAACTTCAGTGGCATTAGTAACAGCCGAGTTATCATAGAGTAACAAACGAGCAGACTGCTTAACTCTGAAAAAACCTACACGTGCCACCAATTATAAGAAAATATTAGTTAGAAGTAGTATCTTCGTGAGTGATTCATTGCTACTTCTAAAGTTAAATTGTGATTAGTTAGAGAGAATAGGTGGATTAAGAAGTAATCAAGGCAACAAGCAAGAACCAGATACAAAACTAACATGGATGAACAATTGGAACGACGTCAGGGTGGAAGATCGCAGTGAAGATGAGACCAGGTTCTGCTATTTCCATCAACATTCGTGCGCCAACTTTCAGTCCGTAACACTTGAGAAAGTTTATCCAAGTTCGGCCATAAAAAAGGCAGTGATCTTCTTGGTTCATGAACCCAACTCAGAACTTATATCCATGGCTTGTCTTCACTGTGACCATTAAACTAGTGTATTCAGTTATGGCAAGTCCGAGCATCTTGAGTACATGTGTTCTGGCAGAGCAAATAATACACTATAGGAAAAATAATATGAGAACACAGCATGTTCAAAAAGCCCCCACCCTCCCGGATAGAAAAGAGGATTCTAGGAACATACTATGCACGTTTCAAAATGCTGTGTTAGGATGAGAAGGAACAAGTGTGGCGTCTCGCCGAGGGCGCATAAACCTATAGGGTACTCGCACTTTGGGCACTGCAAATGAAACACACTAGATTCAGTAGGAAGAAAAATGCATCAACGGCGGCGGCTGCCATCCTAGGATTACCTACGACCAAGGGACTTGGGTTTATCAGGGATGGATGAAGAATTCGTACCTGGTTCTCCATGAGAAAACCCTATGCAATCGCCGAGAGGGGGTTTTCTCTGAACAAGCAGACGAGGGAGAAGGGGATTCAGGCCCAGTGAAATATTGCCGCTTCGTCCGTCCAGCTTACTGATAAAGCTGGAAAGGGGGGGTTGTGATTTGACGGCTCATTGGGCATTACTGCGGCGCTACGACCGGGGTGTGTCTACCATGAAGTTGTGCACTCTAATTTGTGCATATGGCATGTGGACCCCATTGCAGGTTGCCCCACATATCAGCGAAACGAAGTAGAAAGATAGGAGTAACTAGTTACACATAAATATATATTTTGACAGAGAGATACTCCCTCTGTAAAGAAATATACAAATCTTTTATATCACAGGCTCACCTTGCTGAGAAATATACTCCCTTTGGAACGCACGGGCATTATGGGGGTTCAGCTTTTTTTATCGGGGTTCAGCTGAGAATATAATACTCAGATAGGCTCATGATTCTGGACTTTGTGCCGCAGGCCGACCCTGCATGTTTGGGGCCCATGTGTTCTACCTCAGCGCTTTTCATATTGCAAGCGATTGGTACGGCGCTGGTTTTAGATGTTGTCACAAGGCGAATACACAAAATTGAATAAAGCACGGCAGCTGTTGGAATGAAATTGAACGACAGTTCCTAACCAGCAATCAGAGTTGCAATTCTATCAATGATATACCATGTGATAAATAATACTGTCGTACTACTTTTACACACAGGACACTTATTTCACCATGCCAGATTATTACATCAAAATCTCTCGGAGGATAGATCAGTTCGGCAGTTGTGTGCTGCTACTGAAGAATTTCAAAGTTGATTTGAACCAGCTCTCCTTGCCGAGGAAGCTCGATTTTGACATCATCCCCTACCACAAGATATGATTTATATTTGAACCTTGACCATCCTTTAGCATCAATCATCATGCGACCATCCTTTGTACTTACGGTATATTGAGCAGGTTCATTCACACCAAGGCTGCACATGGTAAGAGAAACTTGGCCGCGGTCGCCCGGATTGTTGAACGACTCCCTCGTTGCTCTAGAAATGCTCTGTTTGCAAACAAGAAGACATACCCAAATAGTTAGATCAACAAAGTGAATCATGTGAAACATGGAAAGAAAAAAGAACGAAGCACTTGGGCGGCCAATGCTTACCAAGAAGGTGGACATGTCGGTTTTTGTAAGGACTTTGGTATATGAAGTGCGAACTGCAGCCCAGTCTGTTGTCGGTGCAACTGCATGGGCCGGAGGAGATGCAAGTGAAAGTGTTGGTGCAGGTGCCGAAGCCGCTGCTGCTGCCGGAGATGGTGCTCCTTGTAGAACTGGTGCTGGTGTTGGAGCAGGTGCCGGTGTCGATGCCCGATCCTCCGGTAGATCAGACTGATCCGCTGACGCGGTCGGTGCCCAATCCTCAGCTGGATTAGACTGAGCTGCTGCCGTTGTCAGTGCTAGAGCAACTGTCGGTGCTCGATCTGTGCGAGACAGCGGTGATTGTGGCTGGTCTGCTATGATCATCTTTCTAACTTGACTAGCATCCGCGACCGTGATCCAGTCTTTTTATTCATTTCTTTTAAACGCGAGAAGGACTAATTGTGGCGTTTTTGTTAAACCAAACTGCAGTTCATCATAGGGATTCAGCTTGTGCTCAGACAACAGACTGATCCAATTTTTTCCAGTAATATAAGTGATGGATGGTGCCTTCGTTACTGTCACGATATAAGAAGTGAAACCTGCAAAAATAGCCATCGTAGAGCAAACCAAACGGTTTATTCTGTGATGAATGTCACATGGCAAAACCTGCATAGTAAAACTACAGGAAAAGAAAGAAAACATGACATTAAATCAATAAGATTTAGACAGTAAATCAATTAGATTTACTTGATGTGACACAAGTGAATCCTTACCAGGAAATCACTATGTTGAAGTACTAAATAGAAGATTGATCGTCCAACTACGCGTGGCATGCAGGGGCCCCGCCTACTCCCACAAGCAGGACAGTCCAAAGGTTGTGACAAATCGTATGGACCGAACATCCATGGGGCTAGAAATCCTGGTGGGTGCAATAAACCCTGCAATGCATACAGATTTTGGAGTGTAACCATAATTGGTAGACCGTCCTCACAAAAAATATGATATGGATACTTCGAAATATACAGACTAATTGAGTGGACAAACATTAACAAAGACCATTCTCAGGACTGACCACACACCAAAAGCGGCAGTACAAATAAACAATATAGGGTTCACAAACACAAATCAAGTACTGAACAATAGTACTTACTACAGACAAGCAAAGTTGCACTAACTAAACTCTGCAGACTATTTTTTGCCACCGACCTACGGGATGAACACCGCATAACTGACTAGGCCATGGACTTCGTGTGAGATGTCTACATGCACCATCACCATCTTGTCAACCTTGGAGAACCTAACAGAGTGGTCTTTCCACTCATAAACATGATGATGAAGACATGCCGCATCAGATTTGTTGGGAAGCTTTACAAGAACCACACCCTTCGTAATCTAAGGCACAACCAGGAAATTGTTGTGGTCAAGTACAACCTCAAGAACACGCCTGACAACAATGCTACAGGAAAACACTAGTTCAGGACACATGGCGACAAGGACACAGCAGCTGGATAGTTCAGCAGTAGAACTCATCATTAGGTCTTCCAGTTCACATGGCATGACTTTGAGAACTTCATCTCCACCGCGGACCTGGTTCTAATTCAAACAGAAACCATATTTTATTACTACCTCCGTTTAGAAATATAAGATGATTTTCGATATTATACTCCATATATGACTACATATATGCATAGAAATGAGTGAACGAAGACACTAGAACATGTCTTCAAAGGCATGAGAGCAGAGGGATTACATGCAATATCCGTAACACAAGTTACTGAGGCAAATATACCCTCTTAAAAGGTAGCATTGATGTTCATAAAGTACTCCCTCCGTCCCAAAATTCTTGTTTTAGATTTTTCTAGATACGGATATGTCAAGTCACATTTTAGTATTAGATACATCTGCATCTAGACAAATCTAAGACAAGAAATTTGGGACAGAGGGAGTAGTTGAATGTAATCTATAAGAAATCAGTGTCAACCTCTCGCATGTTTTGGTCAAAAGAGGAATTTAGAACCGTCATTTGGCACACAAAAATCACATGCAAGGCCCCCCCCCCCCAGAAAGTTGTACTACTAGTACTAGTACTGCGTGTTAGATGAAAAAACACGGTCAAGATCGAGAAAAAGATCGTCAAGAAGAGATATTACCTGGACTTGCTTAATGAGGGATCCCGGAGAAGGGGGCTTGGATAGGGCGATAGCTTTGAGCTTGTCTGTGGTAGTCACGGCGGGGTGCTTGCGCTTTTTCATACCGGTTTTGGCCGGAGCCATAGACATCACTTCTGCCGGTGCTCCAGTGTCCATCAAGAAACTTTCAAATAGAAATAAAAGAAAAGAAATCATAATCACAAATCCAAAAGAAGAAATGAGAGGGAGTTATAGGATCAGTCTCGGGGTTGCAAGACCGGGCCTTGGCCAGAATCAACACCATTGATGCGCTCACCTTTCCTTCTTTGGGAGAGAAGAACAATGGCAGAAGCAGGTCGGGGTTTTCTTGAAGAAATGAGGAACAAGATGAGGCAGAAGCGAGGGTTGTGTAGAGAGGAAGCTGAGAGAGAAGAGTGAAATGATAGTTGCTTTGTCCGTCCAACTTACTTCTAGAAAGGAGGGGGTTTTGTGACTTGACGGCTCATTGGGCATTACTGCGGCGCTTTGATCGGGGTAATCTACCATCACTCTACTACGGAGTAATTTAGTGCATGGCTGGTGGACCCCGATGCTGGCTATCCCACACGTCGGTGAAAGTGAGTAATTTATTGTATGGCTGGAGGAGGATCCGCACGGTAGAGCGTGTCCACTGTTTTTCAGAAGAAAAAAATGATTACAGCAAGCGTTTCCACTCTTACGACGGAGGAGTGCGAAACATGACAGCCACTTGAACATACACGGTGCTCCTACTTGTAGGCATGTGTAGTGGTTCATACGTCAGTACTACACAATCTTGTTGCTAGTGTAGTAAGATATGACGATAACAAATGATGTTGTGCGCATGTCAACTACTCCTATATGTAACATAGTACCACTTTTTCGACTGTCCGATCGAGAATGAATGGTGAGATCAATGTTAACAGAACTAGGTCCACAGCGCACGGAGAGTACGGTGCTACAGTACTCCACGAAACATGAACCATATGAAGCATGAATAGTGTTAGGCAGGGTGTATGAAGGGTGCACGGGATGGGAGCAAAAGTTCCCTTCTCGACCCACTTTTGGGTGTTTGGCAGAGTGCATGAAGGGTGCATGAGTCCACACTAGTAGGTTGACAAAAATACACGAAGAGGAAACAACTATATTGAGATGAGAATGCAACCAAACACACCCACACGCTTTGTGCTACAGTGACTGATCTGCACCGTCTGACTTTGATCCAACGGTCATGTTGCGCCGAGACATGGACATGCCCATGCAGAGGGCGCCTAAACACCACCGAAGTCCCTCTGCTTCTCGAGGCTCACGACGTTGGTGATGCAGGGTGCAACCGCCCGCAGAGCCCGCTCACGGTCGACGGGAGCCAGCTCATCAAAGGCGACGTCCAATGGCACGAATGGATTCCGATGACGGAGCCCTGAAAGGATTCGCCCGACAATGGCGACGACAGCCCGCAACCCCTCCTTGTCCAGCTCAGCCCCCACCATCGCGCGGAGACGGCTCAGCTCCTCAGAGATATAGGTGAAGAAGGAGACCAGGTCAGGAAGCTGCAGCTCGTTGAAGTCGACTGGGTGGTCGAATGGGTTTAGCCCGACGGCCGGCATCGTCGCGCTGGCACGAAGGTAGGCATCGAGCAGCCGCAACACGTGCGTGGCAACTTGGTTCACCAAGTGGCTGAGGTGATCCTAGACCTCGTCACGATCGGCTCGCTCGCACTCCAGCCGGCTCCCCTGATGGCCTATCGTATCTCTCGCTTTCTGCAACAACGCCGCCGATGCCTCGAGCATCTTTGTGGTGGACGCCTGCCACTTTTGAAGCTCCGTGAACTCCCGCACATAACGGAGGAGCATGGCACTCCTCTCCTCCTTGAGCTCATGGAGATCCACGTCCTTGGCCCTGAGCTCCGCATCCTTGGCATGGAGCTCCTGTGTCAGGAGCCTCACCTCGGACGCCGTGATCTGCTACGCCGCCATGGCACCAGGTAGAAGCAATGAGGAGAGAAAGCAAAGGGGGCGAAACATCTGAAAGGAAATGCAATCTACGGGAAGGCAGAGGGAGCGGGCAATCTTTTGGTTTTCACCACGGTAAAACACCAGTTGACGACTTCTCACATTAGGGAGCAGTGGGTACAGGCAGAGTCATCGTGACTAATTGCTGCCGCGCCTGCTCCTGTCAATCAAAAAATTAAAAATCCTGCCGCGCCTGCTCCCGTCAATCAAAAAATTAAAAATCCTGCCGCACCCAAACACGAGAGCAACGCCAGAGTGGATATTTAAATTTACCTGCCGGCAAGTAGATAAAAAAAGGGGTGGAAAAACAAATGTGGTGGCAGCCTAGCTAATCGGTCGAACTAGCCCAACTAGCTAGCCACCGTGCTTCATTGATGTACTCGGCGGGAAAGGTGGTCTTTCGTGATTTGACGACTCATTTACTTGCTTTGGCGCTACGACCGAGGAGGACCCTGAAAACGCACGGTAGGGCGTCCCACGCCAGGAAGAATATATGTGTGCACCACCCGGGAGGACCCCGAAACCGCGCGGAAGGGTGTGCCATGTATCGGCACGGAGGAAAAATGTGCGTGTGAAAATATACTGTATCAGACGTAGTACCTATGGTTCGACCTCGGCACCCAGCCAGTCGGTTAAAAACACCCCACTAGCCACACATCTTCATCATGCAAACGTGGCACGGAGGATAGATGTGGTTAGCTCCATCTCGACCAGCCACACCTTCTCTTGTTCTAGGCGATTCTTCTATTTTCCAAGTTTCTTTTAGTTGTAATAACACCACAGCAAGCTAGCGCCGTTCTTCGTGTGTGCCCGTGCAAAGGTTAGACGATGGAGAGAAGAGAGATTGAGATCGCAGACCTGGGACCCACCAGTAAGTGAGATAACGGTCATGCACGTGCTGACGAGGCACTCCCTCTTCTCTACTCAACGCAAGTACTGTATAAAATCAAGTTATGGGACAAAGCCAACAACCGTTCATTTTTTCAGGCTATCAACTTACGCTTTGTAGTCCAGGTTGCCAGTTCGAATCTCGTCTTTCAGATTTGTTAGTTTTAGGTCCAAATTTGATTAATGACAAGTGGGACCCTCGTGTTTTGTTCCGATATTTCAGTGTAGGATGGTTTTTTTGAAGAAACACTTTGCGCGGTTAGACAAGTAACGACACGAATTACACGTTTTTTGCAAGTTTATGAACAAAAATGACAGCGGCATAGAATATCACATCCACCCCGCAGCTTAGATACTATGGTGATACGAGTTTTTACACCGTTGGGAGTGAGATCCAATGGCTTGGGAGTAGTCTTTGTAATTATGCGCAATTTCCAAACTCTCCAAAGGTTTTTTTGCAAATAAAACATTCAGGCCTCATGTGTGCCGCTGCATCTTCGATCCAATGGCTCCCCGGTGCTCATATTAGGTGCTCCCTGTAGCTACGGTGATTGGAGTAGTTGTGGGCCGAATGCTACGAAAATATAATATAAACCGACCAGAATAAATTCCTACACAAATTAATCCAAGGTTGGAGTGCCCCTCGCAATGTAAATAGCTCCGGCTTTGCGAGGGATGGAGAGGTAGTAGCTTCAACACGTGGAAGATACGGTGTGAGAAAGCAAGGTCAATCGAGAGACATATAGATAGAGAGACAAAGTGAGTGTGGTCCGACATTCATTGAACAAATATATATGCTATGGAGAGATATTGTCCGATTGAGCTTTTTGGCAAGGGTGAGGGCTGTAAGATAGAGCTTGAGAGATGATCCAGTCACAGACGTGTAGATATATTTTGTGCATGGGAGGAAGCAAGGTCAACAGATCACATAGGGTCGCCGTGCGATCGAAAGAGTGAGACGGGCTGGAGAGAGTGACCTAGATAGACGATGTGCGTGAGAGAGTATACAATGTAAATAGGTCGAATTGGGCTGAAACATGGTGATATATCGTTTTTGTCCGAGAAAGAGCGAGGTCAATCGAGACATACGGAGAGAGAGAGAGAGAGAGAGAGAGAGAGAGAGAGATTGAGTGAGCATGGCCCACCATGAGGTCGAAAAGAGTGGTGGCGGCTTGGATGGACTGACCTAGATAGACAATCTGCGTGAGAGACTATAGAGTGTGTCGATCAAGGCCCGAACAGGGAGATATATCATTTGTGTGTGAAAGAAAACGAGGTTAAACAAGACTCAGATAAAGAGAGTGAGATTGAGCGAGTGTGGCCCGCCGTGCAGAAGAAAGAGTGAGACAGTCTCGAGGGAGTGACCTAGATATAGAACGTGCGTGCGTGCGCATGCACGAGAGGTTGGGGGGCTAGATAGGCAAGGCATGTATTTAGCACGAGAGGGTGAGAGGGAGAGGGGGGGGGAGAGAGAGCTCGGCATGGGGTGCAATGGCGGGTGTGTGAGGTAAATACATTTGGTAACAGAGTGGAAAAAGGGGTTGTGTAGTTGAGAGACTTAGAGATCAAAACATGGAGAGAAAGAATGAACATGTGTTGGAAACCGATAGCTTCCTAAGGTGGTTAGGAGAGGAAGATTGACCGATACAGGAAGTATGTAGCGTTTGTGCGGGGGGGGGGGGGGGCTAAAGACAACATTTGAATGTACATAGTACGAGACTTAATATCGATGTTTCAATTAGGTGTACATTGTAAGATTTGAACCGAGGACCAGGCATACGGGTAATTATTTCGAATTCGTGCCATACTAAGTTTTGAAAAGTTGACATTGACTCAGTTTGTTGTGCTATTTTGTAGGTCATATGTTTGAATCCATCCAAAAGTTTTCTCACTACGATGGTGTTCATCATATACATATGAATTTGTATTAAAAAAGTAGCGTGGATACAGTGAAATGCGAAATCCACGTTAGAATTGGAGATCGCTACGTGACACACACTTTAATTCAAATACCTAACTACGTGACACACACTCTAATTCAAATAACTAATTATGTGACACACACTCTAATCCACGTTAGCGTGGGTACCGTTTCGATTTTTTTCAAATAACTCCTCATTAATTAATTTATAGTACTCCCTTTGTTCACTTTTATAAGACCTTGAAGACATTTCAGACAATGTGCAAAACAGTTCATTTTAAGTTGTCTGAAATGACTTACAAAAGTGAATGGATGGAGTATCTCGTTTCGAATGACTAATTATTGCAAGGAAAACACGGGCATGGTAATACATATAGATTCGTTTGCAAATGAAAGAAGATTCGTTTGCATTCTCAAATGTAGGCGCACGAGGCAAACCAGGGTCATGTCAGGGTGAATGCTGCTTCGGTGCCTTAAAGGCAACTGCCTTTGGGTCACTGACATGTGGGCCAGCCAGCTGTTGGGCCCAGATGTCATGGACACAAAGGCAGGTGCCTTAAGGCACCGAAGCATAGTCCTGTCGGGGTGGTCGCGTGTGTCGGACGGACGTGTAGCACCCAGCCACCTACCCCCCCCTCTCCCCCCAAAAGGACGACGACAATATAAGTTCGCGCTTCCATGTTTCGGATTGAAATATCTAGCGGCCCCAATTCCAGCCCTGCAAAATCTCTCTTCTCCACCATCCCCTTCCGTCCCCAGATTGCTCAAATCCCTAATTCACCGCCAACCCTCGAATTGCCCCTCGTCTAGTCTCTTTCCCCACCGTTACCCACCTCTGTGCTGGACGACGACGACGAAGACGACGGTCGTGCTTCACCACCGCACCGGAGCTACCTCATCTACACCCTCGTCCACCGCACCGGGTGGTCCACCGACAACGTCGGCCGCTGCAACTGACGTGCCTCAAAGACACTGAGATCCACCGCATCAGGTGCGCTTCACCGACGCCGTCTCCTAGCTCACCGGGGCTACTTCACCGAGCACATCGTCGCACCTCCGCCCTCCGAGGCCGTTGGGGCTTCACCAATGGTCTCGTCCACCGCATCATAGCGCTCCGCTACCACCCAAGATCTGCATCCGTGCGCGGCCAGCCAACGCCAGGGCATCACCCTCAACGGCTCTGAAGTGACCCGCACTCTAGCTAGGCGAGCATGCCCAAACGCCGGCCCGAACTAGGTATCCACACATCACTCCCATGTGCACTGTTCCGACGATGCTTGGATATCCTTTCACTACTCTCTTAGCTTACATGCCTATGCAACTCTGACCTTAACTCTTATTTCTTCTGGAGATATCATCTGAAATAAGCAAATCCATATTTTAGCGAGGCATGACGGCACTACGGGATCTGGTAGACATCCTGATCACCCGTATAACCTTGTAAGTATCTGTCCACCGGTACAACATCAAGGTTGATTCCTCTTATTTGATCAACCATTCACCGTGTCAAAAATGCAGAGGAGGATGCAAGGAGCACAAGGCCTGCACATCCAAGCAAGTGGTAACATGGAGTTGTACATGGAACATCCCAAGCGCAAGCAGAGCTGCAGTGAGCCTGTACAACGAGCTAGCGTAAGTCCCTACATTTCATTTAATTCATACTGGCATTTGTGTATGATTTGTGTGCAGTGGTTGATCCACGAATTCAAGTTACCAGGGGCGAACATTTAACTTAAAAAATATGAAGGCACTTGCACTCTGGAAATCAATATAACTTGAGAAATGTGAAGCTACATGCACATTGAAAACCTGCTAATGATCCAAAGTAGTTCAGATTATAAACACTAAATGATGCAAGCACCAAAAAACACAAAATGCAACATGGTGTACAAGGACTACAAACATGGTCTTTACCTGCTTGAATTATTCGTTCTCTAGCTGAAAATGTCGAAGTGTAATTGCATGTATAACCAGTGCGCAAACTACATATCAATATATATATCCTGCACAAGTGTGCCAATTGTTTCAAACAACAAATTAGAAAAGTATTTAGTCTATGTTGTCATGATATTGGGACTTTCTGGTAGATGGCCTCGACGTTTCCTCAAGCTATGAAAATGCACTATAATTTGCTCATCATCAATGCCTGCAAATCTTTGTCTCTCTCAACATAGTAGATCATCATTAGACACTAAATCCTTCAACGAGCTTGCAAAATGCTTGCATTAGATCCCTCATTAGACACTATATGTTCATTACCAGGAGCATGTAAAATGTTTGCATCAAATCCTTCATTAGCAATCTGTTCATTAGACACTTTAGGCTCAAGAACAACATGAGCTTGTATGTTTGCACCGGAAACTTGATTAGATACATCAGATTCAGTCAGTTCAGTATTGATTGGGGGAGTTATAAAATAAGTAGAAATTGGTTTCATTTTCTCATAGATTCCCTACGTACAAGCAACTTTACAACACCGTCAGGTTTAACTATTGGCCAAAAATTGAAGAGTTGAATTAGATATAATCAGGGATGTGATCTACCTGCTCGTTGCGCATGCTACTCTTGCAAGCTGCGACTGTCCGTTTGCGCAAGCTCGATGCCATGCCCGTGCTGCCGCTGCTGCCTCCCACGCAGGCTACACCTAGGGTTGGATCTTCATCTTCTTGTCCCTCCGTTCGCTTGAAGCCCGGTGACCGCCCTCCAACGAGGGCGCAAGGAAGTGCTATGTCGGTCTGTCTAGCGGCGGCTAGGTTAGGAGCGAACCAGACTGGAGGCTGGAGCGAATGAATTGGGATTTTTCCTGGTGTCGATCGATATGGGAGGCGCTCGTTTGGGCCGCGAGCCTGCTATAGGGCCTGCCTTGCACTTATGTTATTGGCCTATCCAAATTGAAACATTTTTCTTCATTTTTTACATTGCCTGCTCGTGCGTTGGGACGAACAAAACTAGCGTGGGCCAACCTGGATGACTCAAACTAGGTGCACACTTTCCAGCCACCTGAGGCGGCCGCCCATACCAGCCCCTATGGTGGCGTCGCCCCTTTTTGCGTGTATGATTGGATAGTGAAAAATATTCCAGTGGCGCTTTTGATTTACCCACAAAATGGTTGAATTGCTTGTTTCTATGAACTAAGTTCGCCAATAATGTGAAGGATGCTAGTCTTTTCATCCTATTGTAGATTGCTTAGATCTTGATATGCCAAAAGTAATCGCATGAAATATATAGTAAAAGCCAGTGTGATGTGTTTGGCTACAACTAGTCTGACTACACGTCCTCATATAACATATCAAGGACGCACCATCTTAGCAGATTAACCATTCGACTTACCCATGCAGTGTGGGAATAAAGAAGTATTGGGACTGCGTATCCAAGCAATTGATGCCATGGACTTCTTCGTACAACCTTGTAAGCAAAAAAGAAGTTGCAATGTGCCTGTACAAAGAACTAGCCTAAGTTCAGTTACCTGCTTCTCAGAATTTTAGTTAGCCACTTATTGTAAAATTGTTCAATTATGTTGCTTGGCTTAATTTAGTTTGGTACTGATTACATAATGGCACATCCTGTTAATCATATTGTAGACTGCGCCTATCTATGTGTTTGATACTTACTGTTAAGAATTACCTGTTTGCCTTAACTTAAATATCTACTTGTTTGTTTAACTGCTTTGCTACTGCAACAACGGGTTACAATGATGTTAATAACTACTTTTCAGCATCCAATTGAAACTCTTTAATTCCTTGTTTGTTTAACTGGTTTGCTGTTATAACTCCCAGTTGAGATGTTTTGCTAACTTCAACTTTTCTGAATCCAATCGGAACTTTAATGGCAAAACAGGTTAGCCCAAGATCAAAGAGCGAGGTCCCCATGGACGTTGCATCATCCCACAGCAGTGGCACCGGCCCAATCGTGCATTATGAATTGCCAACTGATGATGCTCTAGAGGCTAAACTAGTGGTAGAAAGAGATTCTACTTCTGCACTTAGAGATAAAGTTGGCATGTTGAGGAAGCAAACAGCACAATCACAAGCAGTACTCAAGACAACCATTAATATTTGGTGGATTTCAAAACGAAGCAAGCTGAGACTGACCAGATTGTTAAGGTCCTGAAGGAAAAAGGGAAATTAAATCCCTACTTGGTAAATCATAGGTGAAATGTTCTTTCCATAGTTGAATAACCTTTGTGTTGTCTGTTCATGTAATCAATCAAACCATTTGTTTTAGAGATCATGTAATAATTGTTTTTTTTGTTTTTTGTTTGTAATTTTATTTGAGCATAAGTCTGTATTAATTGATAAGACTCGGAGATATTTCATTTGGATTGCTGTGCCAGACCTACAAATTTGCCAATCGGGCTGAACATGTATTCAACAATAGTAGTATAGATGGACCATAATTGGCACGCATCAGAAAGGGCCAAGATGCTAGCTAAAAAAAGGATGTTGTTGTAGCCAAAAAAAGTACAACGGCCTAGCTTATGTATGTTAGTTGATATTATTGATCCATATACTCTATAAGTGTTTATATGTCTGTTAGTTCCATACATTCTTGGTTGATTGACTCGGTATTTGAATCTTGATACATCGCTTGTGTACATATCTAAATGGGAGTACACATTATGCTGCGTGTGACATTTGAGTTGGACATGAAGTGTTCCAAATATTCGAATTCACCTTAAACTAGATTCTAGTTTCTGAATTTGAGTATCGGCATTTGTATACCATATTCATATATGACAGTGGAATACATCTTTGTCGTCCTTTTGAAGATATATAAAAACACATAGAATGATTTATAAAGATTCATATAGGAATATAAAATGGATTCGAATTTAGTTGCCAGGGTAAACATGGATGCTTATTGTCCCAAAATTCGAAAGAAACAAAAAAATGTCCACTCCCACATCGGCTACCCGAAGCCAAGTGTTTGGGAGATGGAAATTACTGTCTACCCATTACACGGACAATCCATCGGCCCGATTTCCACTGCTCTAAATAGGGGTAGGTTAGTAACTTCAATTAGACGAGACATGACCGCCTCTGAGCGCATTCTGACATGGTGGGCATCAAACATGGGCGGCGAAACTCATTTGATTCAAGCTCGTCCGAAAGACCTATGTTTCTCCCTCCATTCCCCATTCACACACGGTGGGCGGCAAAACACCCTCTCCTCGTCCAAAATAGATGTAGGCTAATATTTGAAATAGGGGCAGATGTGTAACTTCCATCAGACATGACACAACCGCCCAACCTGTCAGCCCCATTCATACATCATGGGTGCCAACCGTGGGCGGCAAAACACCCTCTCCTCGCCCGAAATCGATGTAGGCTAATATTTTAAATAGGGGCAGATGTGTAACTTCCATCATACGTGACACAACCGCCCTACCTGTCAGCCCTGTTCATACATCGTGGGCGCCAACCGTGGGAGGCAAAACACCCTCTCCTCGCCCGAAATAGTTACCGGCAAATATTTGGGAGATGCGGGATTACCGTCCTATCCCCAACCGACGAGACATCCAAATTTGAAAAGGGGGATAAGTTCATAACTTTCCCATATTTCAGACAGGCGCGTCCCAAAAACAAGGTTCCTCGTACCTCTCCCTCCATTTTCTCATTCATACACCATCCGTGCTAGAACACCCCATTCCAGCACTAGCCTCCGTCCGCCACCCCATCCATCGCCGCCGTCCTCCACCACATCCATCGCCACCGTCCTCCACCATGCTGGAGCGCCTACCAAGACCGCGTCGTCCACTGCTAGAGATGGACGTTTCTCATCCACGGCGACGGGCCAATAGCCTTGCATCGCGTCCTGTCGCTTCATCGGCGCCGCCGTCCTCTTTGCCGGGGCTGCTCACACGACCTTCTCTTCCACCGCAACGGGACTTATCCCCCGATGCACCCGTCTACCGTCACAGATCTGCTTCAACGCCACCGACAGCCATCGCACCCCCGATGCCTACACGGTGTCGCAAGAGAGGTGGTACTTCGTATCTCCTCGACTTTTTGATCTCAACTAGAAAATAGATCTTAACTTGGTTAGTCTACTTTCTTTTCAGCTCTTAGAATTTAGTTCTTAGTTCGAAGCAAACAATGGATGCTAAATATCATTTCTCTGGTTTGCAGCTTCAAATCTGCCATGGCATAGCCATAATACGGTTTAATTGATCATGCTTAGGGTTTAATTGATCATGTTGGTTCCGTGGTGGTTTCTTTAATAGAAATCAGAGGGGAAACCCTCTTTTGCTAAAAAATATATGCTTAGAGTTTCCCCCTTTTATGATCACTATACGACCAGAATACATGCTTCGTGTCATAATAACACTGCTCCACCCATCAAGCTATACAAGCTTAGTTGTTCAAATACGAATTTGATATTATTAAAACAAAGTAGTTTAATTGGTCAGCTAAATGTTCCTAAATTAGTTTCGAAAATGCATGTTCACCGCTCGGGTGTGTATCTCTATGTGTGGTCTGGTCAGCATGGTTGGGGAGGTGAATTTTGCATATGCAGGGGTTTATAGGGTGACACTCTCCGAGTTGAAACCGCAATGCCTTCCATAGATAATCTGACTACTTTTTATGTTTTCATGAATCTCAGATTCTGAACAGCATCATAATGATTATGAGCTTGCACGCATGAAAAGAATAAAGCATAACAATGCCATGGCTGTCAAACTTGGCATTAAGGGACTGAGATCAAGTCTGGATGCAATGCAATGCAAACACTCTCCACCTACAAATTCATGCTCAGAATATGATCCTAATAGTGATTCTGAGCTAGAGGGAGACCTAAGTTAATGTAGCTCCCTAGTGGAGGAGTCAGAGGAAGATGCCCTATCTTATTCACCCATCAAGGTACTTGCTCTAAATTTCCAAGGTTACATTGCTTGCACATATCTTGCAACTGATGTTTTGCATTGCTTCTACTTTGTTGAACTGCCATTAGCTTAGTTTACACATCGTGTATGTGAATATGCCCTGTCTATCCATTTTCAGTACATATTCCATCTGTCATCATACCATATTTATCCATTCAAATGTTGTTCTTGTGTATCAGACGTTCAAAAGGAAGAGGGCGATTTTCTGATCGTGGAGGAGCACAAGCAAAGTATTTGGAAAAGGTAGTGGCACCAGATAAATCAAATAACCCATTAGGTGTAGTTGCAATATCACCTGACCCACAAAATACCCCAACTCTAGCAGACTCTAGCCCTACTACACTGGTCATTTCTGATGCCCCAACTCAGCAGACCCCAACTGCAGCAAACAGTATGATTATGCCAGTTGACATAGCACCAGCTGTACGACGCAAAACCCCCATTCCAGCAAAGAGTACACCAAATCCAGTTGCAAAATCCCTTTTCAAACCAGAGAGAGCCCCAATTGCAGCAAATAGGACCCCTGTTCCATTTCTTCCCGGTTTAGAAGACAAAGCTTATGTTGTTGTCAGGAACTTTGTGCGCATCTTTCCTTCATGGAAAGATTATACCGCAGGCACAGAACAATTTCGAGTCTTCCTCCGCAACTTACGCGTAAGTAATGTACTAATGTTATTCATGGTCATTACTTCATATGTTTTTGCTGACAGAAGACACAAGATTTCATTCTTTTAAATAGGCGGGGCGCAAACTGGATTGTGATGACGAGCAAGGGTTGGTTGCGCTTTTCAAGCACTCGTTGATGAAGTATCGTTCCTACCTGAGGCAAGCGCACTTCGATGGCAAGCCTCTGAACGAAATTTCTGTAAAGTCTCTGGTGCTACATTTATCCGACGGTGACTGGAATAATCTTGTTACACATTGGTCTCGGCTGCAGTGTAAGGTACTATCTATGATATCACATCACAATTTGAACTACATTTGTGCATTTGCCTTAATGTCTCACTTATACGAAAACTGTTAGCAGAAGAACATTCGTTCTCAAGGGACCACAGAATCTCGCAACTATACTGCACACTACATTGCTCTTGTGAATACCTCTTGCCCTGTATGACCATACTTACTTTCGTAGTTGTTTGATTATGTAGCATCACTGCACATGTTAGCCTCGTAATCGTCCATTTGGTGGACATTATAAGATCCGTATGGACTCTAACATAAATTTAGAATCAACCCAATGCTTTTGAAGAGGTTTAGCTCTGCAGTCCTCTTGTAAGGACTGGAACATGGTCTATCACTGTACTTACATTAACAGCTACTCCCTCCGTCCCATAATACAAGAACGTTTTGTATAGTACACCAGTGTTCAAAACACTCTTGTATTATGGGAAGAGGGATTGGTTCATTTTGTAGCATTCTGCATATTATCTCGCTCACCCACCATTTACTAAAAAAGATCAGATCTATATTTAATGTTACCAACAAGTAGAATACACAGACAATGCCAGTGCAGAAGTGTAGCCCATTTCTCTTGTCAGTACATTTTGTCCTGTAACGCTTGTACTTCCAGGGATTGGTAGTTGATTATGTAGCATCAATCTGCATCTTATCTTCATTATCCTCTATCCCTTCCAGTATTATCATATTTATAATTACTCTTTACAAAATGTAGAGTACAGGCAATGCTTATGAAGAAGATTATGTGCTGAAATTCTTGAGTTATCCTTCCCTTGCCATGGAGAAGGGCATTATAAAGGCGGTGTTAACTGTTAATGTAAGTCAGTCCTTCTAAAGCCTTTATCCTAAATTGTTGTTTAATTTGCTCATACTCCCTATCGTTTACTGCTATTTAGTTTGCTGTTTCTACCAAAATGCATGTTCGTAAGAACCGTAAGTTCTAAGTTTTACTTGTAAAACCAAATTCATTATTCATACCATGCACATTACTTAATACTCCCTATATGTATGCTTGTTTTTGTGGATCTATAATCCAGTGTGTGGTGAAGCAGCCCACATTTGTACCTTGTCATCTCATGTTTTATCTTACTGATGTGGCTGACGATATGAACAACATGCCATGCACATTATCCAAAATAGATACAATGATTTTCTTTGCCCTTCATCTATGCTTGTTATGTTGACATGGTAATCCAGTAGTATGGTGAAGCTCCCCGCATTATGAACAATGCCAAATTATGCTATTGATATTTTGAACATACTCTTTATTTTCTAATTTGAAATTGGATAGAATTGACAGAACAATTATCATCTTTGTTTATACACGTGCAAAACCTGTCATCTCTCTGCTTTGTTTCAGGGTGATATGCCTGATGGCATGCACAAGTCTGCTGAAGGCTGTGAGACAAACCCAACATATATTGCAGCAAAGAAGGCAAAACATCTTGAAGATAGCGAGACAACCCCAAAGTCTTGTCTTGATGCAGTGTTCAATTTACTTGAGACTAACAGTCAGACAAGCTCACAGAATTCGTTGTCTGAATCAGTTCGACTTCTTCAGTCCCAAGTTCTACCAGAAAGGCATTTTGCAACTCAACTTCGACTTGAAGTCCTATCTCTAAGAAAGATTGCGGAGAACACCAATGAGAACCTCATCGCTAAACAACTACACCTGGAAGCTATGACCGACATGCTAGGCCGGTCTCACAGCCTTGCTTAGCAGCTTGCGTAGTAGTTCCCACGCAAGGCTAACCTTTCTTGAACTGTCTTGGAAGTGGTCTCGGTTCAGTATTATTTTGTTACGCTGCAATGGTGCCCAGTTTTTGTAATCTGTTTCTTCGTTGCGCTTTATGATCACTGGTGGCGAACTTTGATGCCCAGTGGATGTAATATACCTTAAATCCTTTATTGTGTAGTGTAGGTTTATTCCTAGTTACTATGCCGTAATTTCTTTATTGTATAGAGTAGGTTTGTTCTTAATTCCTACTAGTTACGCAGCAGTCCGAAATGAACCCCGGCCCATGATTGTGCGAATCAAATCACGGGCTTTTAATAGGCCAAAATTGTCTGGGTCCTTGTTTGGCCCAATCAGATATCGGCTATGAGCAGGCCGGATGCAAACCGGGCCGTAGTTAGGCCCAACTATATGACGGTCTTTTAATAGGCCGAAATTAATATAGGGCCGAAATGTTAAACGGGCCATTAACAAGCCAAAACTAATATCAGGCCGAATTACTAAGTGGGCCTTTAGCAAGTGGGCCCAAAAGCATAGTGTCCAGTTGACGGGCCGAATCTGATATGGGCCATAATTGAGCCCAAAGCCTCTTAAAGGGCCGGACCTCATCTGGGCCATAATTTGGCCCAGAACGTGGTAGGCTTTTAACGGACCGGATCTCATATGGCCCACTATTAGGCCCGGAGCATGGCAGGCCATTAATGGACCGGATCAAATATGGGCCGGCATTTGGCCCAAAACATGGCAGCCAGTTAATGGGCCGGCCTACTAGGGTCCTCAAAATCTTGTGGGCCTACAGCTGGGTCGGCCCATTAATGTCGGCGAAATCTCATGGGCCTTTAGCTGGGCCGGCCCATTATGACCCGTAAGAATCTTGTGGGCCTTTACTTGGGCCGGCCCATTATGGCACACAAAAATCTTGTGGGCCTTTACCTGGGCCGGCCCATTATGGCCCGCAAAATCTTGTGGGCCTTTAGATGGGCCAGCCCATTATGGTCCGCAAAATCTCGTGGGCCTTTAGCTGGGCCGGCCCATTAGGGTAAGCAAAATCTGTGGGCCTTTAGTTGGGCCGGCCCATTTAAACTTGCTGTGCTGTGCCCCGTCTCGACGTATCATAGGCACCTTCTGTCCAGTGAGTGGATGACATCTGTCCCGACGATGAGCCGACACGTGTTTCCTCTAGCCAATGATGATTTTACACATGCAAAATCCCCATTGGTCGGGGCTGTTAACGGGTTATCGGATCCAAAACCCGACCCGATAGCTTAACGGCGTTCCGTTATGGTGGATGCCACGTGTCGGTCACCCTTGACGAAAGCACTTCTGTGACACGCGATTTATCGTCATGGAAGTGGACACTTCCATGATGATAATTTTGGTAATGTCATGGAACACTTCTACGACAGCACAGGTATGACTATCTTGATTCTGTCATAAATTTGTCATGGATGTACATGCATGACAAAAAAAGTGACCTACTATGACAAACACGTATCATCATGGAAGTGTATTTTTTTGTAGTCAATCTAGGGCTTTGGCAGAGCTATTATGTCGGGGAAACTTCCCTCCCGGAGGGGGAAATCATCGCCATCATCATCACTAACGCTCCTCTCATCGGGAGAGGGCAATCTCCATCAACATCTCAATCAGCACCATCTCATCTCAAAACCCTAGTTCATCTCTTGTATCCAGTTATTGTCTCCAAGTCCGAGATTGGTGCGAGTAGGTTGCTAGTAGTGTTAATTACTCCTTGTAGTTGATGCTAGTTGATTTAATTGGTGGAAGATCATATGTTCAGATCCTATATGCATATTAATACCCCTCTGATTATTAACATGTTTATGCTTTGTGAGTAGTTACGTTTGTTCCTGAGGACATGGGAGAAGTCTTGCTATTAGTAGTCATGTGACTTTGGTATTCGTTTGATATTTTGATGAGATGTATGTTGTCTCTCCTCTGGTGGTGTTATGTGAACGTCGACTACATGACACTTCACCATTATTTGGGCCTAGAGGAAGGCATTGGGAAGTAATAAGTGGATGATGGGTTGCTAGAGTGACAGAAGCTTAAACCCTAGTTTATGCGTTGCTTCATAAGGGGCTGATTTGGATCCATATGTTTCATGCTATGGTTAGGTTTACCTTAATACTTTTGTTGTAGTTGCGGATGCTTGCAATAGAGGTTAATCATAAGTGGGATGCTTGTCCAAGTAAGGGCAGTACCCAAGCAGCGGTCCACCCACATACCAAATTATCCAAGTGCCGAACGCGAATCATATGAACATGATGAAAACTAGCTTGACGATATTCCCATGTGTCCTCGGGAGCGCTTTACATCTTATAAGAGTTTGTCCATGCTTGTCCTTTGCTACAAAAAGGATTGGGCCACCTTGCTGCACCTTATTTACTTTTGTTACTTGTTGCTCGTTACAAATTATCTTATCACAAAACTATCTATTGCCGCTTATTTCAGTACTTGCAGAGAATACCTTGCTAGAAACCGCTTATCATTTCCTTCTGCTCCTCGTTGGGTTCGACACTCTTACTTATCGAAAGGACTATGATAGATCCCCTATACTTGTGGGTCATCAGCGGCCGGATTGGTCGAGTGGGGCGGCCACCCTTAGGTTGGGCGGCGGAGCCCCGGCCCCGCCCCTCTATAAAAAGGGGAGAGGGATAGCGTCCTTCTGCATTCATCTCCTTCCTGCTTGGTCCCTTTTTCCATACGCCCTGGTGAGAGGGCGCGCCAGCACTCTAATGGCAGCGACAAGGGCTTCTGCTCGACAGCATGTCCCCCCTCCTTTGGAGCTCATGGCGGCGGAGCCCGCTGCGAGAGGAAGAGGGAGGGGGCAAGGCCGAGGCTACCGTGGCACTCGGGGGAGAGGAGGACGGGGCGGCACACCGGCCGTGCTTCCACCAGCGCCCCCCAATGGAGGGCCACATCGGAGACCAGCCCCACGAGTTCTTCATCAGGCTATACAAGCCGGTGTGCGGTCACCTCCGCCTCCCCACCCCGTTCGCCTGGGAGATGGAGCTCCACCCGCCACATGGCTTGAGGCTGCACATGAGGGGTTGCCGGAATGGCGGCATGCGGGTCGACGTCGACTTCCCTGCCCCTCACATGATGTATCTCTGCCATGGGTGGAGGACCTTTGCTCGGGCCCATAGCCTATCGGAGGGGCTCGTTCTCCATTTCAAATTAATGGAGAACGACTTGCTCTCCGTCAAGGTCTTCAGGCACTTGGGAACCCGCTTCGGGCACTTGGGTACCTGCTAAGGGTGCTGCACAGAGAGCTCCACCGACAACGTAACATCCTCCTCAGGCGACAGTGACGAGGAGGAAAACTACAATGACGATGAGGGTAGCAGGCGGGAGGACGCCGATTTCGACTCCGAATGATTGTCGGCGGCGGCATCATCATCTGCATCGCCCTCCTCCCTCAGCCACGCGCCTTGCCGAGGGTCATCCCCGCCATGCTCTCCATCGGCGCGTTCCCTGTTGCCCCTTCTTTGCCTTCACCAGCCGCACCTGGGAGGAAAGGGGCAAGAATGGAGATCACGGGGCACTTATCTTTCTTTTTAACTTGCAGGCACTTGCCAAATCTTAATTTCTAAGTAATGTAATATCTCGAGCCCATGCTTGTGTCCTGTAACATTGGTACTTGTATCAGCATGTCAATGAAAAAGACCAGCCTTGCGGGGAACCTGCACATGTATACGTCCATGCAGTGGCAAGATGCCCCCATAATGCAAATAACGAGTCTTCCGACAAGCTGTGTTGCCGGTGCCCTCTGCGCCTACCGAAGAATCACATATGCCGGGTAACACACAAAGGGTCCGGCCCCTCATCAATCTCCTTTTAGCAAAGGGTACTGCGACCATTCTGACCGAAGCAGTTTTCGGGCTAGGGATGGGAGCACCTAAGTTTAAAAGAGAGCGGCGAGGTTTTCTAATGCACCAGTCACATGTTACGAACATGAATGGGCAACATGTGAACATTATCTATTTGGTTTGCTGGGGTTCGCCGTGCCGGGCAGTCTTCTCAACTTCTTGCTGGAGCCGGGTCCTTGGAGGGATAGAGCGTCCTTGCCACGGCTGGAAAGAAGAGAGGGCAAGAGCATGGAACCTTGGCGGTCCATTAGCATCTGTTGGACTCAAAAAGTAGTACAATATCCTGGACAAGCATGCATATAGGTATACACATAAACATGGAAATCAATGAGAAACTGTACATACTAAGGATTTTCTTTCCCTAACTACGCGCAGGGTCTCTGCCTAGCTTTGTACATAGGTTTACATGCCTTGCCGGCAAGGCTAGTACAAAAGGTGGTTGCCGAGGCTCCCGGCAACCACACCTTAGGGGTAAAACTTGCGAAGGTGTTTGATATTCCAGAAATTGCTCACCGGAATGCCATCTTCGGTCTCCAGGTGGACTGGGCCGGGCCTGGTGACTCGTATTATCCGATAAGGGCCTTCCCACTTTGGCGTCAACTTGTTTGAATTCTCGGCGAATTGAATTCGCTAAAGAACAAGGTCGCCTTCCTCAAGGCTTCGAGCGTGAACCTTGCGGCTATGGTAGCGGCACAAGGCTTGCTGATAGCGAGCAGCTCCCACAGCAGCATGAAGACGATCTTCCTCAAGGAGCGTCGCATCATCTGGCGCAACTGCTCTTGCTCAAGCTCATCATAAGAGAGCACCTGAGGTGACCCGTATATGAGTTCTGTGGGGAGAACCACTTCTGCCCTGTATACTAGGGTAAAGGGTGTCTGGCCAGTGGCTTGATTTGGTGTCGTTATGATTGACGAAAGAACCGTTGGCAACTCATCAATCCAGCGCCTCCCGCACTTGTGTAGCCGGCCAAAAGTTCTGGTCTTGAGGCCCCACAACACTTCTGCATTCGCCCTCTCAGCCTGGCCATTATTCCTGGGATGAGCCACAGAAGAAAAACAAACCTTGTCGTCGAGGTCTTGGATATACTGCATGAAGGTGCGGCTCGGGAACTACGTGCCATTGTCGGTGATGACTCTATTCGAGACACCAAAACGGCAGACTAGTCCCTTGAAGAACTTCATGGCTGATTGTGCTATCACCTTTCTCAACGGTTCCACTTCCGGCCACTTTGTGAACTTGTCGATCGTGACGTACAAGTATTCAAAGCCCCGACAGCACGGGGAAAGGGGCCCGATATGTCGTGCCCCCATACCGAAAATTGCCAGGAAAGATGGATTGTTTGAAGGGCTTGTGCTGGCTGATGAAGCTTCTTTGAATGGAACTGGCATGCTTCACACTTGGTTACTAGTGTAGTTGCATCCTGGAGAGCGGTGGGCCAGAAGAAACCTTGCCGGAATGCCTTCCTGGCAAGGGCTCTTGACCCTATGTGAGAGCCACACATGCCTCCATGTATCTCTGCCAGCAGCTCCAGTCCATCCTCCTGAGGAATGCACTTCGGTTTCACGCCGTTCGGTCTCCTTTTGTATAGGGCACCATCCACAAACTGGTACATGCTGGACCGACAGGCTACTTTCTCCGCCTCTTCCTATTCCTCAGGGAGTTCCCCTGTTTGGATGAAACAGACGGTGCGCTACGCCCATGCCGGAGCCCGGGCTCGACGGCAAGGACTAAAGGCTCATCTTCGGCCGTAGGGGCTACTGCCTCTACGGTCAGGGCTTGAGGACCTGCCGGAGGTTGCAGCTCCCCGACAAGCTTGGGGCACCCGACAACATCCTTGTCGGCGGCTCTTGGGAGCTCAGCGGGAAAGTACTTTTCGGGGCCTACCTTCCTTTGTTTTTTCTGTCCTGCTGATGGCTCAACGGATGGCTGGATTAATCGAAGCACAAAGGTACCTGGTTCCACATGCAACTTGAGGGTAGCGCGTTTCGACAAGTCGTCGGCAATGCTGTTCTCTGCTCAGGGAACATGCTTTGCTTGTAGACCGTCGAAACGCTCTTCCAACTTCCTCACGTCACCAACATAGGCCTCAATCAACGGGCTCTGGTAATCCTTGTTAACTTGCTTGACGACGAGTTGCGAATCACCTCTGATGATAAGCTTCCTGATTCTGAGGTCTGCCGCGATCCTAAGACCGGCAAGCAATCCATCGTACTCCGCCGTGTTGTTCGTTGATTTTTCCAAGGGAAAGTTCATCTGGACTACGTACTTGAGGCTCTCTCCGGTGGGTGCGACGGGCAACACGCCAACACCAGCACCTTGCAGCGAGAAAGCTCCATTAAAGTACACGATCCAATCACGGCTCGTCTCCTTACCGGGAAGGGTGGTCTCTCGAATCTCTTCATCGGGCGTTGAAGTCCATTCTGCTATGAACTCTACTAAGGCTCGGCTCTTGATTGTTGAAGTAATTTCAAACTTGAGGCCAAAGCTCGAGAGTTCCAAAGCCCACTCCACAATCCTCCCAGTTGCATCCGGGTTTTGCAAGTTTCGTTGCAAAGGGAGGCGGGTGACGACCGTGATCTCATGCGCTTGGAAATAGTGACACAGCTTTCTTGATGCCATGAGGAGGCTGAAATATACCAGAATATCTTGATCTAGCGCCCTGCAAGAGGGAACTGACAAAATAAACTGGGTGCTGCATCACCTTCTTCTTCTGTTCAACTTTGCCCACTTGCGCAGACTCTGTCTTGCCGGGACCAGGCTCTACCGGGGGTTCCGCCCCGCCAGCATCAGGACCTGCTGGGGAGAGCTCTGGCCCATCACCCGACGGCTCTGCCGCTGCCGCTGCTTCTTCCTCAAATTCTCTTTGTGCCACCAGCGCAACACTGACCACTTGATTCGTTCTGCTAGATACAGCAGCAACGGCTCTTGCAGTTTAGGCGTGACTAGTATTGGCATGGAGGAGAGGTACCTCTTCAAATCTTGAAGCGTTTCCTCTGCCTCCGGAGTCCATTTCATTCGACCCGCCTTTTTCAAAACTTTGAAAAAGGGGAGGGCCCGCTCAGTAGATTTGGAGATGAACCTGCTTAGAGTAGCAATGCAGCCGGCGAGCCTACGGACGTCTTTGACTCGTCTTGGTGCCTCAATCTGCTCAATTGCTTTGATCTTGTCGGGATTTGCTTCGATTCCGCGTTGAGAAACAAAGAACCCAAGAAGTTTGCTGGATGGGACGCTGAACACGCACTTCTGTAGGTTGAGCTTGAGGTTGATCTTGCACAGGTAGGCAAATGTTTCCTCCAGATCATGCACGAGCGTGGCCTTGTCCTCGGTATTGACCACTATATCATCAATATAAGCTTCCATATTTCTATGCAGCTAGGGCTCAAAACCAATTTGGACTGCTCGGGTGAATGTCGAACCAGCGCTCTTCAACCCGAAAGGCATCCGCACAAAACAGTACGTACCACATGGGGTGATGAACGCAATCTTTTCCTCGTCTTCCTTCATCATGAAGATATGGTGGTATCCTGAGTAGGCGTTGAGGAAGGACAGTAGGTCACACCCGGTAGTGGAGTCCACTAGTTGTTCAATGCATGATAGAGGGAAAGGATCCTTTGGACAGGCTTGTGACAGCCCGAGACCGACACTCCAGACGCCTTCCATGTTTTGCGTGACCAACGTGTTATTTATTTGTTTGTTGCATTTCATCATATCATCATTTGCATTGCATCAGCACTCCATTGCCGTCATGTTTTCAAAACTTGCATCTCCTCATAGTTGCCACTTCTTCCTTGTCCCTGTTCTCAGACCAACCCGTGCCGGGATGCTCTCCTTTCCTCTCATCTCAACCTAGCCCACTGCCAGCCCACTAGGCCTACGTTAAATCCCCATCCGACTTGGGTCGTCCGATCGCGATCCGATGATCAAACTTGCTCCAATCCCCCTCTAGTCCACATGGTATTTATATCAGATGACACCCTAACCAAATATGCTCCAACCCTAAATTCTACGAGATTTGTCCATGCAGCCGCCGCCACACTCATTGCCACCTCGTGATCTTCCCGGATCCATCTCGCACCCACCCATAGGCCAGCAGTCTCCCCCTCGATCCCCATCCCACCAATCTCCTCCTGATCCGAAAACCCACCAATCAAAGCCCTCCCATGGCTTCCCTGAACTCCTCCCTCCTCCTGGCCGAGGAGCCAGCCTGCAGCTGCATCGAGCTCCTCCCCGAGCATCGCGCCCGCGTCCGGCAGAGAGCTGAGTTGTCGGACCAGTAGATGAGCCTCGCGCCGCCCCTCCCATCCCTTCCTTTCCTAGTGACAGTAGGGGTAGCAAGGCACGTATTGTATTGTTGCCATCGAGGATAACAAGATGGGGTTTATTTCATATTGCATGAGTTTATCCCTCTACATCATGTCATCTTGCTTAAAGCGTTACTCTGTTCTCTTGAACTTAATACTCTAGATGCATGCTAGATAGCGGTCGATGTGTGGAGTAATAGTAGTAGATGCAGGCAGGAGTCGGTCTACTTGTCTCAGACGTGATGCCTATATACATGATCATACCTAGATATTCTCATAACTATGCTCAATTCTGTCAATTGCTCAGCAGTAATTTGTTTACCCACCGTGAATACTTATGCTCTTGAGAGAAGCCACTAGTGAAACCTATGGCCCCCGGGTCTATGTTCTGTCATATTAATCTTCCAATACTTAGTTATTTCCTTTGCCTTTTATTTTACTTTGCATCTTTATCATAAAAACACCAAAAATATTATCTTATCATATATATCACATCTCACTCTCGTAAGTGATCGTGTAGGGATTGACAACCCCTTATCGCGTTGGTTGCGAGGATTTATTTGTTTGTGTAGGTGCGAGGGACTCGTGCGTGGCCTCCTACTGGATTGATACCTTGGTTCTCAAAAACTGAGGGAAATACTTACGCTACTTTGCTGCATCACCCTTTCCTCTTCAAGGGAAAACCAACGCAAGTGCTCAAGAGGTAGCAAGAAGGATTTCTGGCGCCGTTGCCGGGGAGTCTACGAAGTCAACATACCAAGTACCCATCACAAACCCTTATCTCCGGCTTTACATTATTTGCCATTTGCCTCTTGTTTTCCTCTCCCCCCCCACTTCACCCTTGCCGTTTTATTCGCCCTCTCTCTCCGTCCTCCCTCTCTTTCTCTATTTGCCTCTTTTAGCCCGTTCCTTGTTTGCTTGCCATTATGGCTAGTCCCCTATCTTCTCCGTTGTCTCCCGAAAATGATGTCTTTAATTTTAAGCAAAGGGAAGGAGAAAACCTAAAATATGCTTGGTATAGAATTTGCAATGCTCAAAATAGATCTACCAGGAAGCAATCTACTTCTATTCTTCTTCGCAATTTTTATGTAGGTGCTATTCCTTGGCACAGATTTGTCCTTGATACTATTACCGGAGGGAACTTCTTGGGTAGCCACAGTTTTGATTCCTATAATGCTATGATAGATTTATTTGACTCACCCCTCTTTTGGTTAATGGAACTATGTTAACTTTGGAGCATGTAATGCAAAAACTTGAAATTATTGAAAATAAAGTTGCTACCGTTGAGTTAATTGAAAATTTCGATAAAAAGATCCACAACTAAATTACCCAATATGGATCTAAAGTGGGAGTAACTTTGAAAAATATTAAAGAGAAGGAACCTATAGTTAATGAAAGAATAAATCATGATTCCACTAGAATCGATAAACTTCAGGGTATCATTACCAACTTGGGAACCGCTTTTTCTTCCGTAAAGAATAATCCAAGTCCTCCAACTAAAATTGGCAAGCTTATGTATGTTCCTAAAAATAAGGGTGAATCTTCTAGCAAAGAAACTGCGGATCTCAAATCTATAAGTATTCATCCTAATCTTTTTGCTATCATTAAGGAACCATTTGCTACTAATGATTTTTACGATCTTGTGACTATAAGTTTGATTATCGATAAAAGGAAGGAAACTCCTAAAGGGGATAGATGTCTCATTAAAGAATTACCAACTAAAGATGGCAATACCTAGATCTATCCTTGCTTTTATGCCTAGCTAGGGGCGTTAAACGATAGCGCTTGTTGGGAGGCAACCCAATTTTATTTTTATTCCTTGCCTTTTGCTCCTGTTTAGTAATAAATAATTTATCAAGCCTCTGTTTTGGTTCTGTTTTTGTGTGTGTTTAATTAGTGTTTGTGCCAAGTAGAACCGTTGGGAAGACTTGGGGGAAGTCTTTTTAATCTTGCTATAAAAAACAGAAACTTTAGCGCGCACGAGAACTGATGACATTTTTATTTGGAAAGAGATATTTAGTTAATTCTTTTTGCAGATGATTAATAGATAAATTCCTCACGTCCAGCCATTTATTTTAGAATTTTTGGGGTTCCAGATCTTGCGTTATCTACATATTACTACAGACTGTTTTGTTTTTGAATGATTCTGTTTTTCGTGTGTTGTTTGCTTCTTTTGATGAATCTATGGCTAGTAAAATAGTTTATAAACCATAGAGAAGTTGGAATACAGTTGGTTTAACACCAATATAAATAAATAATGAGTTCATTACAGTACCTTGAAGTGGTGTTTTGTTTTCTTTCGCTAACGGAGCTCACGAGATTTTCTACTTTTAGTTTTGTGTTGTGAAGTTTTCAAGTTTTGGCTGAAAGATTTGATGGATTATAGAACAAGGAGTGGCAAGAGCCTAAGCTTGGGGATGCCCATGGCACCCAAGATAATCTAAGGACACCTAAAAGCCAAAGCTTGGGGATGCCCCGGAAGGCATCCCCTCTTTCGTCTACTTCCATCGGTAACTTTACTTTGAGCTATATTTTATTCACCACATGATATGTGTTTTGCTTGGAGCGTCTTTTGAGAGACACACACATGATTCGGAAATTTTTAGAATACTCTATGTGCTTCACTTATATCTTTTGAGTTATATAGTTTTTGCTCTAGTGCTTCACTTATATGTTTTAGAGCACGTCGGTGGATTTGTTTATAGAAACTATTGTTCTCTCATGCTTCACTTAGATTATTTTGAGAGTCCTAAGAAACAACATGGTAATTTTGTAACGCCCCGGACACACCCGCCGTTGGTCGTTACTCCTGGCGGGATCTAGACTAGCCCCATAGATCAATACTAGTCTTTTCTGCACACTTTGTCCTCACTCGTGCGCACCCAGGACCAACTTCCCGGTCGGTCACCCATCCTAAAACTACTCCAAGCTGAGCACGCTTAACTTTGTAGTTTTGTCCGAATGGGCTTCCGGAAAAGAAGAATTCCTTATTGATATGAGTAGTCTATCATCCCTAATAAGCCAGGCTATCACATACACCCCCACTCAGAGGAACCGACGTCCTCGTCGGGCCACAAGAACGTTCCCTCTTGGCACATACGTCTGTGCATCCAGTCCGTTACATGTGCCATGTTGTGTGCCACGACGGGTCACAAACGTCGTGAACAACATGACCGCGCACCTGTCCGCAAACATCTGTGTAACTGCGAGGGTCGGCTCTGATACCAACTTGTAACGCCCCGGACACACCCGCATGTGGTTGTTACTCCTGGAGGGATCTAGACTGGCCCCATAGATCAATACTAGTCTTTTCTGCACACTTTGTCCTCACTCGTGCGCACCCGGGAGCAACTTCCCGGTCGGTCACCCATCCTGAAACTATTCCAAGCTAAGCACGCTTAACTTTGGAGTGCTGTCCGAATGGGCTTCCAGAAAAGAAGGAATTCGTTATTGATATGAGTAGTCTATCATCCCTAATAAGCCAGGCTATCACAAATTTGCTTTAATTATGTTAGGCATTCAAGATTAATAATAAAATTTTCTTATGAGTGTGTTGAATACTATGAGAAGTTTGATACTTGATAATAGTTTTGAGATATGGAGATGGTGATATTAGAGTCATGCTAGTTGAGTAGTTGTGAATTTGAGAAATACTTGTGTTAAAGTTTGTGATTCCTGTAGCATGCACGTATGGTGAACCGTTATTTGATGAAGTTGGAGCAGGATTTATTTATTGATTGTCTTCCTTATGAGTGGCAGTCGGGGACGAGCGATGGTCTTTTCCTACCAATCTATCCCCCTAGGAGCATGCGCGTAATACTTTGCTTTGATAAGTTGTAGATTTTTGCAATAAGTATATGAGTTCTTTATGACTAAGGTTGAGTCCATGGATCATACACACTTTTCGTCCTTCCACCATTGCTAGCCTCTCTAATACCACGCACCTTTCGCCGGTATCATACACCCACCATATACCTTCCTCAAAACAGCCACCATACCTACCTATCATGGCATTTCCATAGCCATTCTGAGATATATTGCCATGCAAATTTCCACCGTTCCGTTTGCTATGACACGCTCCATCATTGTCATATTGCTTTGCATGATCATGTAGTTAACATTGTATTTGTCGCAAGGCCACCGTTCATAATTCTTTCATACATGTCACTCTTGATTCATTGCATATACCGGTACACCGCCGGAGCCATTCACATAGAGTCATATTTTGTTCTAAGTATTGAGTTGTAATTGTTGAGTTGTAACTAAATAAAAGTGTGATGATCATCATTTTTAGAGCATTGTCCCAAGTGAGGAAAGGATGATGGAGACTATGATTCCCCCACAAGTCGGGATGAGACTCCGTACAAAAAAAAAGGCCAAAGAAGCCCAAATAAAAAATGAGAGAAAAAGAGAGAAGGGACAATGCTACTATCCTTTTACCACAATTGTGCTTCAAAGTAGCACCATGATCTTCATGATAGAGAGTCTCCTATGTTATCACTTTCATATACTAGTGGAAATTTTTCATTATAGAACTTGGGTTGTATATTCCAATGATGGGCTTCCTCAAAATGCCCTAGGTCTTCATGAGCAAGCGAGTTGGATGTACACCCACTTAGTTCCTTTTGTTGAGCTTTCATACACTTATAGCTCTAGTGCATCCATTGCATGGCAATCCCTACTCACTCACATTGATATCTATTGATGGGCATCTCCATAGCCCGTTGATACGCCTAGTTGATGTGAGACTATCTTCCCCCTTTTTATCTCCTCCACAACCACCATTCTATTCCACCTAAAGTGCTATGTACATGGCTCACACTCATGTATTGCGTGAAGATTGAAAAAGTTTGAGAACACCAAAAGTATGAAACAATTGCTTGGCTTGTCATCGGGGTTGTGCATGATTTAAATACTTTGTGTGGTGAAGATGGAGCATAACCAGACTATATGATTTTGTAGGGATAACTTTCTTTTGCTGCGTTATTTTGAAGAGACATAATTGCTTAGTTAGTATGCTTGAAGTATTATTATTTCTATGTTAGTATTGAACTTTTGTCTTGAATCTTTCGAATCTGAATATTCATACCACAATTAAGAAGAATTACATTGAAATTATGCCAAGTAGCATTCCACATCAAAAATTCTGTTTTTATCATTTACCAACTCAAGGACGAGCAGGAATTAAGCTTGGGGATGCTTGATACGTCTCCAACGTATCTATAGTTTTTTGATTGTTCCATGCTATATTATATTCTATTTTGGACATTATTGGGCTTTATTATACACTTTTATATTATCTTTGGGACTAACCTATTAACCGGAGGCCCAGCCCAAAATTGCTGTTTTTTGCCTATTTTAGGGTTTCGCAGAAAAAGAATATCAAACGAAGTCCAAACGGAATGAAACCTTCGGGAACGTGATTTTCAGAAAGAACATGATCCAGATGACTTGGACCCTACGTCAAGACATCAACTAGGAGGCCACGAGGTAGTGGGGTGCGCCTACCCCCCTAGGCGCGCCCTCCACCCTCGTGGGCCCCCTGTTGCTCCACCGACGCACTCCTTCCTCCTATATATACCTATGTACCCCCAAACTACCAGATACGGAGCCAAAACCCTAATTCCACCGCCGTAACTTTCTATAACCATGAGATCCCATCTTGGGGGCTGTTCTGGAGCTCCGCTGGAGGGGGCATCGATCACGGAGGGCTTCTACATCAACACCATACCCTCTCTGATGAAGTGTGAGTAGTTTATTTTAGACCTACGGGTCCATAGTTATTAGCTAGATGACTTCTTCTCTCTTTTTGGATCTCAATACAAAGTTCTCCCCCTCTCTTTTGGAGATCTATTTGATGTAATCTTCTTTTGCGGTGTGTTTGTTGAGACCGATGAATTGTGGGTTTATGAACAAGTTTATCTATGAACAGTATTTGAATCTTCTCTGAATTCTTTTATGTATGATTGGTTATCTTTGCAAGTCTCTTCGAATTATCAGTTTTGTTTGGCCTACTAGATTGATCTTTCTTGCAATGGGAGAACTCATTATGTCAGGACCCCGATTCCAAGCCACATCGATCTAGCCAGTAACACCTCATATCACTTTGTGTCCTCACGCACGGTATCCCACGGGTGTCGCCTTACCATGGCCCGGGACCATTTGCGCCTTTTGGCTCACGTATATGATAGTGTCGCTAGCATCCATATGACAGAGAACCCGGGCCGACATGGCTATTCGCGAACCCAAAGAGGCATAGACCTATGGAGACAGGCATACATGAATCACATCGAACATGTCGGTCATCAGCGAGTGATTCCGGGCTGTAGAACTGGGCTAACAGGATTCCGGGGATCCCGGGCTATAGCAGGCTAGGCAGGACTCCGGAAGACACCGTGTGACATTTCCCCGAACGGACAGACACATGGACGAAGTGGAACACATACCGGCCAGTCAAGTGTCCTGAACAATAGTGCTGGGCTAGCAGGACTCCGGTGAACCGGGCTATAGCGGACTACTATGGCTCGAGGAACACTAGACTACATTTCCCCATAAGAAAGGCTGCGAAGGATAAACAACTAGATTGTCGGATCCCACTCATACCAAGCATTTCAATCATACACACAATATGCCCGGTACGAGTACATACAACATGGCATCACAACAAAACTCTACAACTCAAGTACTTTATTTAAAGGCTTCAGAGAGCCACACATAACATGTTCATACAGATAGGGGTCACATGACCCGATACTCAAGTCATACAATCTTACAAGCGCATGCGGAAGCAACTAGTCTGAGTACAGACTCTAAAAAGAAAGAAGGCTTCTCAAGCCTGTCTATCTACATAGGGCCCTCCATGGCCGGGATCACCACCTGGGTGGCTAGTCACTCGTCGATGTCAAGGTCTACATAAAACCCATCGGAGGGGGCAGTGTTGTCGTCTGAAAACAATAAATAAGCAAACATGAGTACAAAGGTACTCAGCAAGTCTTACATCAGAACCTACTATACATGCTCATTCTGAAGAAGGTGGTGGGGTTATGCACCAAGCCAGCTTTTGACTCTTGGCTAAGCTATCCTACGGAACCTCTCTAGTAAAATAGTTTTCGCACACGAGTCCACTACTCACCAACAAAATACTCCACCGGGGATCCTCCCTCGTCATCCTGCGAGAGGGCCATCCTAGGTACTCACACTTATCTTGAGTCTTTTAGTAGTATCCATTAACTTGTTTATGAACTGCATAGGCAACCAAGTAGTCCTTTACCGCGGACGCGGCTATTCGAATAGTTTTATACCCTGCAGGGGTGTACTTCGTCATACACGCTTTCACCGCTTACCGCTGTCTACATGACATGTACTCGGCAACCTTCAAGCGGAAGCCCAGCGAGGGTGTCGGCCACGGCCTACCTAAACACCTAAGTCTCTAGTCCAGGTTTATCGCCTATCCAGGTTCCATCCACAGGGAGTCCGGCCGAGGTTTCCACTTACGACCCCGAACGATGTGAACAGGGTTCCCGAGACACCAAACGGGTGACTCGGTACACCGTGCCACGGTGTATCTACCGCAACATAGCCCACCCCTAGGGTCAGCGCTACGCACGGCCGCCAACACATATCCTACAAACACCAGAAACTAATTGCAACTCTTGGACAGAGTACTAGGGTGGCTAAGAAGCCGAGAGGGTCAATTAAGGATCCCAATGCACGGTAGTAGCTGAATCTTAAATCACACATACAGATCTCAGTTCTTAGGGACGGCCCAATGAAACAACCCACCATGTACTCCTACATAGCCTCTCATCGATACCTTTACCAAAACATGTTCAACACATCCCTCATTTACCAACATAAGCATTTCACTCTAGCCCATCACCCAGATGAACCAGACCTGACACAATTCTAAGCATAGCAGGCATAGCAATGTAGGAATCACAAAACATGGCTCAATGAACTCCTACACATGCTAGTGGGTTTCATCTAGTTACTGTGGCAATGATAGGTCATGCAGAGGATAAGGGTTCAACTACCGTAGCACACAGCAGTTTGAATCGCGTTGTCTTAATGCAGTAAACAAGAGCAGAGGCGAGAACAGGAGTTTGTATCGGAATAAACAATGGTTGCTTGCCTGATGGAGTGGTAGTGGGATACTGCCCTTCAGTTGGACACTCGTGAGTATCCTCGGAGGCAGAACCTACCACGAAGAGCACATCCGAACACAGTCAACACATGACGATATGCAACAATATGATGCATGCTATGACATGGCAATATGTTGGTGTCTTAGCCTAATGCAAGCTAGAATGGAAAGGGATGAGCTCATTTGAATCAAAGATTCAAATATTAGCTCATTAAATATGGCATGTATAGTGCATTTCCTTATTCTGCTTAAACAACAAGGTAAACTTGTTTTGTCATGCATGAAACCATTACAAATGGATAGACTGAATTTTTGTGATAATTTTTCATATATAATTTATCTCATTTGGAGTTATGGTTGAATTTCTATGAATTTTTGAAGTTTGAACTATTTTTTGGAATTTCCTGAATAAGAATAAAGCCAGAAAATCAATTACTGCGTCAGCAATGCATCAGGGTGACGTCAGCAGGTCAAAGGCGCCAGCCCAGGTCAAACCTGACTGGTGGGGCCCTTCTGTCAGCCTCTCAGTGCACTAACTACGTTTAATTAGCCTAATTACTGGGCAGGGCCCACTAGTCAGTGACTGATTAAGTAAGATTTAATTAAAACTAATCCTAATTTAGTTAACAGACCGGCCCCACCTGTCATAGACTCAGGGCGGGTCTACCTGGGCCAACCCAGGGGTCAAACTGGGTCAACTCGCCGGCGTTGAGCCGCCGGCGAGGCCCGAGACGGCGGAGGGCTTCGGAAAACGCCCTCAGGCGACCAAAACGACGGCGGAGATGTGCTACGCGATGCGGGGAGCGAGCCGCATTGTTTGGTGGTGGTAGTTGGGCTCGGGGTGGCCGGAAACGACGCCGGCGACGAGCTTGGCGGTCGCCGGAGTTCGGACGAGGTCGGATTCGAGGCTACGGTGCACGGGAGGAAGAACTGGTGGTGGCTACGGGTCCCTGGGGCTGCGCTGATCACGGTGGTGTGCCTGGCTTCAAGCCACGGTGGCCCTGGCCACGACGGCGACGAGGCACGGCGCCGGCGAGCTTCGGCCGCGGTGGAAATCGGAGCTACAGGGCGCAAACGAGCAAGGGGAAGGTGGGGATCGAGAAAGAGGCTCACGGGGAGTGCAGCGGTGCTCTCAGCGGGCTCAGGGACGAGTTGAGGAAGAAGTGAGGTCGCCGGCGATCTCGGATGCCCGAGGTTGAAGACGAGGGCGAAGGCGGCATTGCAGGGCTTCCGGCGAAGCTGGCTCGGTGGGGAGGATGAGGGAGCCCAGGCGAGGCTTATGGACTCGTCGGAGGGGCGAGCGGAGGTCTCTGGCGACGGCTACGGCGATCGGCGATGAGGGGCACGCCCGGCCATCGCGGGAGAGGATGAGGGAGACGAGGGGGAGAGTGAGAGAGGATGGGAGAGGATCGAGGGGGTCTCTTGGCGTCTCTAGGCGCCTCCCGGCGTCGGCAGAAGCAGGAGGTGGCCGGCGTGTGGTCGACGCGCGGCGAGCACGCGCCCCTGCCTCCTGGCGCGAGGTAGGGGGTGACTGGCGCTGGCCAGTTGGCTGGGCCGAGCTAGGTAAGGCCCAGGTGGGCTTCTTCCCCCTTTTTTATTTTGTTTACTTTTTTCTATTTTTCTGTAGCTTTAGGGCTTTATTTAAAATACCTAGGCACTTTCTAAAATCCTGAAAATAATTGTGGGCTCTATTGGGATTATTCCTAACAGCAAACAATTATTTCCAGAATTATTTGAGCACTTAAATTATTTAATAGCATTTAAATGCCCAAATTCAATTATTTATGATTTAAATCAGTGACCTTCTGTTGACCTAGAAAAATGTGCACCTATTTTCCGAGAGGTTCCAACCCAAGGCAAAGAGGGTGAACATTTTAGAAGGGCATTTCAGGTTCATTGAAATTATTTTTAGTAAACCCTAGTTGATTTCAGGGGGGGTGTTGGGGGTTCTGCCTTCCCTATTTCAAGTTTCTGATGAAAGTAGACATGATGCACACTCAAATGCATGGACTAGCTAGGGTGTGACAACTCACCCCCACTCAAAAGAATCTCGTCCCAAGATTTAGGATCCTCTGGAAAGAAGGTGGGGTACTCGAGTCGAAGACGATCCTCCCTTTCCCAAGTGGCTTCATCCTCAGAATGGTGTGACCATTGAACCTTGAGAAACTTGATATTATGACATCGAGTGGTACGCTCGGCTTGATCAAGGATACGAACGGGATATTCCCGATAAGAGAGGTTATCTTGTAAATCAAGCATTTCGTGGTCCACTCCACGGTTAGGATCCGCGAAGCAACGCCTGAGTTGCGAAACGTGGAAGACATCGTGAACTCTGGAAAGATGCGGAGGTAGTTCCAATTGGTAGGCAACTTCTCCTCGTTTGGCAAGAATGCGAAAGGGTCCAATGTAACGAGGAGCCAATTAGCCTTTGATACCGAAACGATGGGTTCCCTTTAACGGGGTAACCCGAAGGTAAGCCTTCTCGTCAACTTCAAAGGTCATAGGCTTATGTTTACGATCATATTGACTCTTTTGGCGAGATTGGGCTGTTTTCAATTTCTCATGAATAACGCGAACCTGCTCTTCTGCTTTCTGAATCATATCCGGGCCAAAGAGTTGTCTTTCCCCGGTTTCTGACCAGTTAAGAGGCGTCCGACATTTTCGTCCATAAAGAACTTCGAAAGGAGCTTTGCCCAAACTAGCTTGATAACTATTGTTATAAGCAAACTCCGCGAATGGAAGACATTTCTCCCAACTCATTCCGAACGAGATAACAGAAGCTTGGAGCATATCTTCCAGAATTTGATTGACTCGCTCTACTTGACCACTTGATTGAGGATGGAAGGCGGTACTAAAGGAGAGACGAGTTCCCATAGAATTTTGGAAACTTTCTCAAAATCGAGAGGTGAAGAGACTCACACGGTCCGAGTTAATTTCCAATGGAACACCATGAAGAGACACTATTCGGGAGATGTATAGGTCAGCTAGCTGGCTAGCAGTGATACTCTCACGAACAGGTAGAAAGTGGGCTACTTTAGAAATTCGGTCGATCACAATGAAGATGGCATTATTCCCTCTCTTGGTCCTGGGAAACCCAGTGATGAAATCCATACTAATTTTATCCCACTTCCATTCAGGAATAGCCAAAGGTTGAAGGGTGCCAGCAGGACGTTGATGCTCTGCTTTAACACGACGACAAACGTCGCAATTGGCAATGTATTGAGCGATTTCTCTCTTCATCCTAGTCCACCAAAACCTCTGGCGTAGGTCTTGATACATTTTAGTACTACCGGGATGAATGGTGAGAGGGGATTCATGAGCTTCCTTAGGGATCATCTGGTGTAGATGTTGTTTCTTGGGAACCACCAGACGGTTCTCGAAGAAGACAGCACCTTGCTCATCCATGGAGAAACATTTAGCAACTCCGCTAACGATGTTTTCCTTAATCCGGGATATGCCCTTGTCATATCGCTGAGCGGTTATGATTTGATTCATAAGGCTAGGTTTCGCCACCAGGGTGGAAAGGAATCCTTGACGAATAATGTGAAGATTTAGCTTACGAAATTCCTCATGGAGAAGTGGTTGACTTTGTTGTAACATTAGGTTGTTACAATAGGACTTACGACTTAGTGCATCAGCCATGACATTGGCTTTGCCCGGGGTGTAAGTTGTTCCTAAGTCGTAATCTGAGATCAACTTGACCCAACGTCTTTGCCTAAGATTCAAATCTGGTTGGGTGAAGATATATTTCAAACTTTGGTGATCGGTGAAGATCTGGCAACGATTACTGAGAAGGTAATGTCGCCAGGTTTTAAGTGCATGGAGTACAGCTGCAAGTTCTAGATCATGTGTGGGATAATTTTCCTCATGTGGGTGTAATTGCCGTGAGGCATAGACAATTACCTGACGATCTTGCATGAGTACGCAACCTAGTCCTTGTCGCGAGGCATCGCAATAGATAATAAAGTCCTTGGAGAAATCTGGTGGTACCAGTACGGGAGCAGATGTCAGGCGTCTTTTCAGTTCCTGAAAACTGAACTCGCACTGTGGAGTCCACTCGAACTTTTTATCTTTCTTGAGGAGTTCAGTTAGAGGTTTAGCAACCTTGGAGAAGTTCTCAACGAAGCGGCGGCAATAGCTCGCTAGGCCAAGGAAACTCCGAACTTGCTTGACCGTTTCAGGTGGAGTCCAATCAAGGACGGCTTGAACTCGCTTGGGATTGACAGCAATACCCTTACCAGAGATTACATGGCCTAGATAGGTCACTTCTGGCAACCAAAATTCACACTTGGAGAATTTGGCATAAAGGCGATGCTCTCGAAGTTTCATCAATACCAGCCTTAGATGTTCGGCATGATCCTCTTCATTCTTGGAGTAGATGAGTATGTCATCGAGGTATACAACGACGAATTTATCCAAGTACTCCATGAAGACTGAGTTCATTAACCGGGAGAAGGTGGCCGGGGCATTGGTTAAACCGAAGGACATAATGATGTACTCGTATTGGCCATAACGGGTAACAAAAGCCGTTTTGGGTATGTCCCCATTTCTGATTTTGATTTGATGGTAACCCAACCTCACATCCATCTTGGAGAAGACTGAGGATCCAGCGAGCTGATCATACAGATCGTTGATCCTGGGAAGCGGGTATTTTTTCTTGATGGTGACCAAGTTGACAGGTCGGCAATCCACGACCATTCGATCTGTTCCATCCTTCTTCTTGACGAAGAGGACGGGGCAAGCCCAAGGAGAGGAACTAGGACGGATGAACCCCTTGTTCAAGGACTCATCGAGTTGGTTCTTAAGCTCGGCTAGTTCTAATGGTGCCATCTTGTAGGGTCTTCTAGAAATTGGAACGGTTCCTGGAACAAGGTCTATCACAAACTCGACATCCCTGTCAGGTGGGACACCTGGCAGTTCTTCTGGAAAGACATCCGGAAAGTCTCGGACTACCGGAACATCCTCAAGGTCTGGAAGAGGGTTGGCATTTAGGGAGTAAAGTTGGTGCTTGGCCACTCGAGTTAAGACATTAACTGTCTTGCCCGAGGGGTGAGTAAGTTGAACGGTTCTAGTGGCACAATCGATCTTAGCATAATGAGATGACATCCAGTCCATACCCAAGATGATGTTTATGTCGGAGGACTTGAGAGCTATTAAGGATGCAAGGAAGACAAGTCTATCAACAAGAATTTCGTTCCCATGGCTTACTCTAGAAGTTTGCCATTTGGAACCCGGAGTTTGAATTACCATGGAAGTGGGCATGTCACAGAATGTCGTGTTATGCAACCGAGCATAATTCTCGGATATAAATGAATGAGATGCTCCAGTATCGAAAAGGACAGATGCCGGATGGCAGTTAACAAGGAGCGTACCAAGGACAACGTTGGGATCCTCATGAGCCTCCTCGGCTGAAACATAATTGACATGGCCACGTGCAGTGGTGGCCGGCTTGGCGTAGAAAGTCTTTCCCGCGGGCTTACCACGGCCAACGGACTTTCCAGCTTGATTGGGGTTGTTTTGGGGACACTCTCGACTATAGTGACCTGGCTCTCCACACTTGAAGCATGTTACCACAGTGGGGCGTGGAGCAGCATTAGCAGCGGGGCCACCATAGGGCTTGGGCGGTGTGAATTGCTGGTTGGGACGAGGCGCCTCAAAGGATGGCCTCGGGATGAATCTGGGTGGCAGTGCCGTGCTTGGAATCCACACCCGGCACTTCTGAGCTCCAGAGCCCGATGAAGAGCCAAAATCACGGGAGTACTTGCGTGAAGCGTCATAATCAGTCTGGCCATTCTCAGCACTGATAGCTTTATTGACCAACTTCTGAAAGGATGTGCACTCATGCAGACGGAGATCACGGCAAAGCTCAGGGCTAAGTCCCTTGCAGAACCTTGCCTGCTTCTTGGCGTCAGTAGAAACCTCTTCAGGAGCATAGCGTGTCAGGTTCCCAAATTCACGACTATATGCATCCACAGTCAGCCTTCCTTGGGTGAAGTTGCAGAACTCCTCCCTCTTGCGATCCATGAGACCTTCCGGAATGTGATGCTCACGGAAAGCCTCACTGAATTCAGCCCAAGTAGTGATTTGACCGACCGGGCACATAGCTTCGAAGTTTTCCCACCAATGGCTAGCAGGGCCTTCGAGATGATAGGCAGCATAGGTAACCTTGTCGGCTTCGGCTACATTGGCAGAACGTAGCTTGTGAGTGATGCTGCGAAGCCAATCATCCGCATCGAGGGGCTCGACGGAATGGTTAAACTTTGGTGGGTACAGCTTGATAAAGTCATTGATTGACACCAAGTCATTTCGTGGATGGCGTGCAGTGTTCTGCTCAATCCGCTCCAGCAGGCAGTTGGTCTCACGCTTGTTTCTTTTCGCCTCCAGCATCACTTCGGCCAGAGAAGGCGGGTGAGGCAGATTTTCACCTCTAGCTGCATTGGCTTCCCCCAGCTCCAGAACAGCAGGGTTGCCACGGGTGTTGACGATCCTAGGAGAAAACAAGACAACGGTTTAGACAAGGATGGCTCAAACTTAGCAAGGAAGTGCAGAATGTAATGGATAACACGGAATGCAGAGATGCTCATCCGTATGCCATGGTGATATAAAACTGCCATATATATACCAACGGTCATACACATCATACATAGTTTAGTACAAGCCCAGGCTATAGTACAACTATGAAGAAAGACGTTACATCTCATCGGAGGCATTCCAAGTTCCTATACATTATTTGTCTACACCTCCGGAATCGATTACACGCAAAGTCATATTCCACAAGTCACGCAGGACAGTGGAGATACAACTACTACAATACTAGTGGTACTACTACTAACTCAGACAGCTCCGTAGTAGTCCTCATAGAAGTCACCTCCAAAGCCTGGAAGTTCAACGTGATCATCCGGAAAACAGACGGTCCTGAGGAGCCTGTGGACCATAGGGGCTAGGATGAGGTCTTGGACCAACAAACGATGGCCGGCGAGGACCACGGGGTGGGGTGATGCCTCCACATCGCGCCAATCCACCATGTCTAGCAGAGCTGATCTCACAGGATATAGATCCCTTGTATCCATACATCCAGCTTGCACCGCAGGTGCAAACCGAGTCAATGTGGCCCAATGATCAGCACGAGTATTAAAAAGCTCCAGCCTCAAGGCCCGATTCTCTTGGTCCTTATCTTCGAGCATCTCAGCGGTGGTACGAGTTAATGAGTCCTCCTGAGTGGAGTCAGCATAGATAGCCTGAAGATACCCTTGCGCTCCCGAAAGTGAAGCTGGCATGTAACGGAAGTCAGTGTTCCGAAGCAGGCCAGTCCAGACTCGCAAGATGGCCATCATGGAGTAGGCAGCATCCTGCACAGCCATCTCAACGGTAACCCCGAGTCCATAGGAACAGTGAAGGGGCTCGGTACATCCAGGATAGGAAGGAAATATCCTGATGGTGCAGAAATACTGGCTTTGATTAAAGTCGCAGAACTGCTCTTCGACAGTGTATTCGGGATACCAACGGTATCCTGTCTCGATCATGACCCGGACTAACATAGTAGTATGAACGGGCACGTCGAGGCACCTGGTCAGGCGAACCACTTGGTTTTGAGGACGGTTGGCCATCTGAAAGCACAACCATAAGACAAAGACATCAGAATTCCTAGGGAAAATTGGACAGCATAACGGCTGTAAATGCTCAGAAAAAGATTTGAGACATCCACAATAGTTCACAATACCGCTCAACAACATCATATCAAGGTTCTGATTCAAATAGCAACATACTAAAAATAGTAGAAACTGGACTGGGACTCGTAGCAATAATCCTATAAGCTACTACGGATTAGTAACACGTGAACCTGATAGAAGAAGAGAGCCTAGTCCTTAACCCACGTTGAATGAGAAGAGAATGACTCAGATCAGAGGCATAGGGTAAAGGAGTAAAAGAACCCTACGTTCCCTTCCACAATCAATTCCCCTACATATAACTAAAGCATTTCTAGACTCGACATCGACCAGTTTGGCTCAACGAACCTACAGGCAGTCCGGCTCTGATGCCAACGCTGTCAGGACCCCGATTCCAAGCCACATCGATCTAGCCGGTAACACCTCATATCACTTTGCGGCCTCACGCACGGTATCCCACGGGTGTCGCCTTACCATGGCCCGGGACCGTTTGCGCCTTTTGGCTCACGTATATGATAGTGTCGCTAGCATCCATATGACAGAGAACCCGGGCCGACATGGCTAGTCGTGAACCCAAAGCGGCACAGACCTATGGAGACAGGCATACATGAATCACATCGAACATGTCGGTCATCAACGAGTGATTCCGGGCTGTAGCACTGGGCTAACAAGACTCCGGAGATCCCGGGCTGTAGCAGGCTACGCAGGACTCCGGAAGTCACCGTGTGACATTTCCCTGACGGGCAGACATAGGGACGAAGTGGAACACATGCCGGCCAGTCAAGTGTCCTGAACAGTAGTGCTGGGCTAGCAGGACTCCGGTGAACCGGGCTGTAGTGGACTACTATGGCTCGAGGAACACTAGACTACATTTCCCCATAAGAAAGGCTGCGAAGGATAAACAACTAGATTGTCGGATCCCACTCATACCAAGCATTTCAATCATACACACAATATGCCCGGTACGAGTACATACAACATGGCATCACAACAAAATTCTACAACTCAAGTACTTTATTTAAAGGCTCCAGGGAGCCATACATAACATGTTCATACAGATAGGGGTTACATGACCCGACACTCAAGTCATACAATCATACAAGCGCATGCGGAAGCAACTAGTCTGAGTACAGATTCTAAAAAGAAAGAAGGCTTCTCAAGCCTGTCTATCTACATAGGGCCCTCCATGGCCGGGATCACCACCTGGGTGGCTAGTCACTCGTTGATGTCAAGGTCTACATAAAACCCATCGGAGGGGGCAGTGTTGTTGTCTGAAAACAATAAATAAGCAAACATGAGTACAAAGGTACTCAGCAAGTGTTACATCAGAACCTACTATACATGCTCATTCTCAAGAAGGTGGTGGGGTTATGCAGCAAGCCAGCTTTTGACTCTTGGCTAAGCTATCCTACGGAACCTCTCTAGTAAAATAGTTTTCGCACACGAGTCCACTACTCACCAACACAATACTCCACCGGGGATCCTCCCTCGTCATCCTGCGAGAGGGCCATCCTCGGTACTCACACTTATCTTAAGTCTTTTAGTAGTATCCATTAACTTGTCTATGAACTGTATAGGCAACCAAGTAGTCCTTTACTGCAGACGCGGCTATTCGAATAGTTTTATACCCTGCAGGGGTGTACTTCGTCATACACGCTTTCACCGCTTACTGCCGTCTACACGACATGTACTCGGCAACCTTCAAGCGGAATCCCAGCAAGGGTGTCGGCCACGGCCTACCTAAACACCTAAGTCTCTAGTCCAGGTTTATCGCCTATCCAGGTTCCATCCGCAGGGAGTCCGGCAGAGGTTTCCACTTACGGCCCCGAACGATGTGAACAGGGTTCCCGAGACACCAAATGGGTGACTCGGTACACCGTGCCACGGTGTATCTACCGCAACATAGCCCACCCCTAGGGTCAGCGCTACGCACGGCCGCCAACACATATCCTACAAACACCAGAAACTAATTGCAACTCCTGGACAGAGTACTAGGGTGGCTAAGAAGCCGATAGGGTCAATTAAGGATCCCAATGCACGGTAGTAGCTGAATCTTAAATCACACATACAGATCTCAGTTCTTAGGGACGGCCTCAATGAAACAACCCACCATGTACTCCTACATGGCCTCTCATCGATACCTTTACCAAAACATGTTCAACACATCCCTCATTTACCAACATAAGCATTTCACTCTAGCCCATCACCCAGATGAACCAGACCTGACACAACTCTAAGCATAGCTAGCATAGCAATGGAGGAATCACAAAACATGGCTCAATCAACTCCTACACATGCTAGTGGGTTTCATCTAATTACTGTGGCAATGACAGGTCATGCAGAGGATAAGGGTTCAACTACCGTAGCACAGAGCAGTTTGAATCGCGTTGTCTTAATGCAGTAAACAAAAGCAGAGGCGAGAACATGGGTTTGTATCGGAATGATCAATGGTTGCTTGCCTGATGGAGTGGTAGTGGGATACTGCCCTTCAGTTGGACACTCGTGAGTATCCTCGGAGGCAGAACCTACCACGAAGAGCACATCGGAGCACAGTCAACACATGATGATATGCAACACTATGATGCATGCTATGACATGGCAATATGTTGGTGTCTTGGCCTAATGCAAGCTAGAATGGAAAGGGATGAGCTCATTTGAATCAAAGATTCAAATATTAGCTCATTAAATATGGCATGTATAGTGCATTTCCTTATTCTGCTTAAACATCAAGGTAAACTTGTTTTGTCATGCATGAAACCATTACAAATGGATAGATTGAATTTTTGTGATAATTTTTCATTTATAATTTATCTCATTTGGAGTTATGGTTGAATTTCTATGAATTTTTGAAGTTTGAACTATTTTCTGGAATTTCCTGAATAAGAATAAAGCCAGAAAATCAATTACTGCGTCAGCAATGCGTCAGGGTGACGTCAGCAGGTCAAAGGCGCCAGCCCAGGTCAAACCTGACTGGTGGGGCCCTTCTGTCAGCCTCTCAGTGCACTAACTACGTTTAATTAGCCTAATTACTGGGCAGGGCCCACTAGTCAGTGACTGATTAAGTAAGATTTAATTAAAACTAATCCTAATTTAGTTAACAGACCGGCCCCACCTGTCATAGACTCAAGGGGGGTCTACCTGGGCCCACCCAGGGGTCAAACTGGGTCAACTCGCCAGCGTTGAGCCGCCGGCGAGGCCCGAGACGGCGGAGGGCTTCGGAAAATGCCCTCAGGTGACCAAAACGACGACGGAGATGTGCTACGCGATGCGGGGAGCGAGCCGCATCGTTTGGTGGTGGTAGTTGGGCTCGGGGTGGCCGGAAACGACACCGGTGACAAGCTTGGTGGTCGCCGGAGTTCGGGCGAGGTCGGATTCGAGGCTACGGTGCAAGGGAGGAAGAACTTGTGGTGGCTACGGGTCCCTGGGGCTGCGCTGATCACGGTGGTGTGCCTGGCTTCAAGCCACGGTGGCCCTGGCCACGACGGCGACGAGGCACGGCGCCGGCGAGCTTCGTCCGTGGTGGAAATCGGAGCTACAGGGCGCAAACGAGCAAGGGGAAGGTGGGGATCGAGAGAGAGGCTCACGGGGAGTGCAGCGGTGGTCTCAACGGGCTCGGCGACGGGCTGAGGAAGAAGTGAGGTCGCCGGCGATCTCGGATGCCCGAGGTTGAAGACGAGCGCGAAGGCGGCGTTGCAGGGCTTCCGGCGAAGCGTGGCTCGATGGGGAGGACGAGGGAGCCGAGGCGAAGCTTATGGACTTGTCGGAGGGGCGAGGGGAGGTCTCTGGCGACGGCTACGGCGATCGACGGCGAGGGGCGCGCTCGGCCATCGCGGGAGCGGATGAGGGAGACGAGGGGGAGAGTGAGAGAGGACGGGAGAGGATCGAGGGGGTCTCGTGGCGTCTCTAGGCGCCTCCCGGCGTCGGTAGAAGCAGGAGGTGGCCGGCTCGTGGCCGGCGCGCGGCGAGCACGCGCCCCTGCCTCCTGGCGCGAGGTAGGGGGTGACTGGCGCTGGCCAGTCGGCTGGGCTGAGCCAGGTAAGGCCCAGGTGGGCTTCTTCCCCCTTTTTTATTTTGTTTTCTTTTTCTATTTTTCTGCAGCTTTAGGGCTTTATTTAAAATACCTAGGCACTTTCTAAAATCCTGAAAATAGTTGTGGGCTCTATTGGGATTATTCCTAACAGCAAACAATTATTTCCAGAATTATTTGAGCACTTAAATTATTTAATAGCATTTAACTGCCCAAATTCAATTATTTATGATTTAAATCAGTGACCTTCTGTTGACCTAGAAAAATGTGCACCTATTTTCCCAGAGGTTCCAACCCAAGGCAAAGAGGGTGAACATTTTAGAAGGGCATTTCTGGTTCATTGAAATTATTTTTAGTAAACCCTAGTTGATTTCAGGGGGTGTGTTGGGGGTTCTGCCTTCCCCATTTCAAGTTTCTGATGAAAGTAGACATGATCCACACTCAAATGCATGGACTAGCTAGGGTGTGACAGCTTAGCTTTGGGTTCATTCTTGCGGTGTCCTTTCCCAGTGACAGTAGGGGCAGCAAGGCATCTATTGTATTGTTGCCATCGAGGATAACAAGATGGGGTTTATTTCATATTGCATGAGTTTATCCCTCTACATCATGTCATCTTGCTTAAAGAGTTACTCTGTTCTCTTGAACTTAATACTCTAGATGCATGCTGGATAGCGGTCGATGTGTGGAGTAATATTAGTAGATGCAGGCAGGAGTCGGTCTACTTGTCTCGGATGTTGTAGGATTTTGGGTTCCGGCAGACCCTTGAGGTTCGAACACTAGGGTGCGCGCGGAGATCTCTCCCCTACTGATCTATGTCCAATCTCCTCGCGTGATCTATGTCGGAAACAACGAACAACACAAGGGACACGAGGTTTATACTAGTTCGGGCCACCGTTGTGGTGTAATACCCTACTCCAATGTGTGGTGTGGTGGATTGCCTCATGGGCTGATGATGAACAGTACAAGGGAAGAACAGCCTTGCAAGAGGAGTTCTTGAGCTGGTGCAATGAACTTCTAGGGTGAGTTCAGTCGCCTCTCTCTCTCTCTCTCTATTGGGGTTCTACCAGATCTCTAGCCATCTCCCTCCTAGATCGCTCTCTGGATCCTTCTATATTGTTATCCCCCTCCCCCTACTCTGTGGTGGCTAGCTCTATTTATAGAGGCCCTGGGCCTCTTCCCAAATAATGAGCGGGAAGGGCGCCAACAATTGGCCGTTTTGAAGGGGAACATCTAGTACAAGTTATCCTAACCAAAGGTGGTCTTCGGCTGCCAAAAGTACTGGTGATGACGCCGTCTTGGGCTCCACGGTGACCTCCATCCTGCCGCTCTGCTGGTCTTGGTCTCGTTGCACCGGAATGGTAACCTTTGCCCGATGCCTTGGCATGTGCTTGCCCCCTTTGCACCAAAGGGGAAACAAGGACACTGCGCAGCCCGCCTGGCGCCCGCCTGGTGTCGAACGTCATGGCTTGTGTCACGGGCTCCTCACGAGGTACCCGTGCCTTGATCTCTCCGCCTCCTCACGAGCCTGCCTGACGAGGATGCCTTTGAGGAAGCTTCCTGTCGTCCGCCCCGCGGGCTTGGCCCCTCACGAGGGTCTTGAGCTCGAGCTGATGAAGATGGGCCGCGTTGGGCCCCCACTTGAGCCACGGCGCAGGCCACAGGCAGGCAAGTCTAGGGACCCCCGTTCCCAGAACGCCGACCGTAGCCCCCGGGCCCAAGGTGCGCCCGGGCTTGGCTTAGCAGGGAAGTGAAGGGGCAAGCGTGAAGCGCTGCGGGCCCTAACAGCCTGCGGCCTTGGGCGCCGCATGGCGATTGACTAGACGTGGGCGTATGCGCTTCCCCATGATGCCCCGGCGACCGCACGACTTGACAAGTCCCTACATGCAGAGAAACCGGTCATGATTACCTGCGATCGTGGTGCTCGGCGGTTGGCCTCCTCCCGAGTCCGACTGGGGCGCCTCGGCGAGGAGTCAGCCCCCATGGCCCCGCTGACCCTGGAGTCGACTGCGCTCGATGCTACAGCCAGGGCAGCCAAGGCCCAGGGGGTTCCTTCCTGCCAAGACATGATCACGCTGCAGTCTTCTTCGCCCGCTCCGCTGGTTCCCACTTCTTCTGTTTCCTCTGCCGCCGTCTTCGACCAGGTCGCCAGCGAGCTAAGCCAGCTGTGGGAGGATCTTCTGAGGGGGGACCCTCGCCTAGTGGCCGGGAGCCTGGAGCTAGCTTCTGGCTGGGCCCATTCTGCTGCCTCTGTCCGAGCGGCGCTGAGCCAGGCCGTGGCGGCCTCCGGTGGGGAGAAGCAGGCCGCCAATCAAGCCAAGGCCGCTCGCGATGCTGCCCTGGGTGACGCTGAGGCTGCCAAGGCTCGCTGCGAGGCGCTGGAGACCGAGCTGCAAGGCCTGTGCGACGAGCTCGCCAAGGAGGTCCACGGCCGCCGGGAGAAAGAGAGGGAGATGAAGGCTTGGGAGGCTTACGTCAAGGACCGGGACATCAAGCTTGATGACCATTACGGCTGGTTGGAGACGCTGGAGCGCTCGCTGAAGGCGGAGAGGACCGAGCTAGACGCCAAGCCGAAGGTCCTGGGGGAGGATCGGGTGGCCTTCGCGAAGATGGTGAAGAGGGCTCGTGCCGCGCTAAAGACGCTTTACGAGAGTGGCTTGGAGGAGCCGCTGGCCGGTGCGGAGGACAGCCCCGTCAAGCGGCTTCCCTTCCTGGTCCGTGCGCTTGAAGATGTCGTAGACGGCCTTGGCCCACGGCCGAGGCGGAGACGCGTGCCCTGTCTTCTGCGGCGCTGACGCATGTCCTCAGCCTCGTCTACCTGCGCGACCCCGATGTCGACTTCGACAGCCTGCTGGAACCCGTGAGCGGCGACCTTGCTGCCGCTGCCGCTGAGGCCACGAAAGGCCGAGCCGAAGCTTTGCTGGGGAGGTTCCGCGCCTTCAGCGTCTTGCCCGGGCACGGTGATACGTCTCCAACGTATCTATAATTTTCGATTACTCCATGCTATATTATCTACTGTTTTGGGAAATATTGGGCTTTATTATCCACTTTTATATTACCTTTGGGACTAACCTATTAACCGGAGGCCCAGCCCAAATTTGCTGTTTTATGCCTATTTCGGTGTTTTGAAGAAAAGGAATATCAGACGGAGTCGAAACAGAACGAAATCAACTGGAGAAGTTATTTTTGGAAGGAAACACACCTGATGGACTTGGACCCCACGTCAGGGGAGACACTTGGTGCTCACGAGGGTGGGGGGCGCGCCCCCTGTCTCGTGGGGCCCCCATGGCTCCTCCGACGTCCTCCCTGCACCCATATATATCCACATACCCTAAAACTTCCAAAACGCGGAATAAATCGGGAGTTCCGCCGCCAGAAGCCTCCGTAGCCACCAAAAACCAATTTAGCCGGAGGGGGCAATCCTTCTCCGGTGGCCATCTTCATCATCCCGGTGCTCTCCATGACGAGGAGGGAGTAGTTCTCCCTCGGGGCTGAGGGTATGTACCAGTAGCTATGTGTTTGATCTCTCTATCTCTCTCTCGTGTTCTTGAGATGATACGATCTTGATGTGTCGCAAGCTTTGCTATTATATTTGGATCCTATGATGTTTCTTCCCCCCTCTTCTCTTGTAATGAATTGGGTTTCCCCTTTGAAGTAATCTTATCGGATTGAGTCTTTAAAGACTTGAGAACACTTGATGTATGTCTTGCCGTGGATATCTTTGGTGACAATGGGATACCACGTGCCACTTGATGTATGTTTTGGTGACCAACTTGCGGTTTTCGTGACATTGGGAACCTATGCATAGGGGTTGGCACACGTTTTCGTCGTGATTCTCCGGTAGAACTTTGGGGCACTCTTTGAGGTTCTATGTGTTGGTTGAATAGATGAATCTGAGATTGTGTGATGCATATCGTATAATCATACCCACGGATTCTTGAGGTGACATTGGAGTATCTAGGTGACATTAGGGTTTTGGTTGATTTGTGTCTTAAGGTGTTTTTCTAGTACGAACTCTAGGGCTGTTTGTGACACTTATAGGAATAGCCCAACAGATTGATTGGAAAGAATAACTTTGAGGTGGTTTCATACCCTACCATAATCTCTTCGTTCATTCTCCGCTATTAGTGACATTGGAGTGACTCTTTGTTGCATGTTGAGGGATAGTTTCATGATCCAATTATGATATTATTGTTGAGGGAACTTACACTAGCGAAAGTATGAACCCTAGGCCTTGTTTCCTAGCATTGCAATACCGTTTACGCTCACTTTTATCACTTGCTACCTTGCTGTTTTTATTATTTCAGATTACAAAAACTATTATCTACCATCCATATACCACTTGTTTCACCATCTCTTCGCCGAACTAGTGCACCTATACAATTTACTGTTGTATTGGGTGTGTTGGGGACACAAGAGACTCTTTGTTATTTGGTTGCAGGGTTGCTTGAGAGAGACCATCTTCATCCTGTGCCTCCTACGGATTGATAAACCTTAGGTCATCCACTTTGAGGGAAATTTGTTGCTGTCCTACAAACCTCTGCACTTGGAGGCCCAACAAATTCTAGAAGAAGAAGGTTGTGTAGTAGACATCATGCGGTGCCGCCAGCTCCACGGCCCCGGGAGGCGGAGTCGTCCAGCGTGACTCCACCACAGGCGGCGGCGCCACTTGAGAGTGATCCCTTCGCGTCTCCTGTCCTGTTTTTATTCCTGCAACATGCACCATGCCTCGTGGAGGCGTTTAAACTTGTGTTTGGCATCGTGAAACAATCTATGGCTTGTAATATTTGCTTTGAATTTCCTGGAATTTGCATTTTTCTCCCCTACTTGCTTGCGCTCTACGTCGGCAGGGCCCGGCCGCGCGCATACCTCACCCAACGTTAGCCCCGACCGGAAACCAGGACGGGACTAAGGAGCAAGGGGCTACGTGGCAAGTTAGGCTCCTGAGTCGCGATGCTCTGGAGTCCCCCTTGACCCGCAAGCAACAAGTAGGAAAGGGGGGAACGAGGAGTGGATTGATCGTTCTACGTCGGCAGGGCCCGGCCTCGCGCATACCTCACCCAGCGTTAGCCCCGACCAGAAACTAGGATAGGACTAAGGAGTGAGGGGCTACGGGGCAAGTTAGGCTCCTAAGTCGCGATGCTCAAGAGTCCCCCTTGATGTTCAAACGGGTTTCCATACCTTGGCTCCGCTCGGGGAGGGGCATGTGATGACCAGGTCCGAGGGACCTGGCTGGGTGGCATGCGCTCGGGCGAGGCCCGGGCATAGCTCCCGTGTCTAGCCCCCTCACGCGGCGCTCCCAAGGGGAGGCGTTGCGATGGTGCCGGACACTGAGCTCCGGGCTCCCTGAGGTTGGTACGGTCGTGGGCCACCCTCAGTTGTTTATCACTAGCGCGGAGCATAGCACTTCCGTATGTGTACGGGCAGAGCCGCTCCTCGGCAGTGTCGTCAGCCAGCGCGGAGCATGGTGCTTCCACTGGTACGCGGGAGGGGGCTCCCCTTCGGGAGGAGCCTCCGGGGTGTGTACAGCCTCGCCCTGACACGTGGCCGGCATGGTAGGGCAAGGAGAGGTGTATCTGGGCACTCGTGAGCCAGCGTGGGACTCGCGAGGCCCTACCTCGAGGCGGGTTGCGCCTGGCTCTGGGCCTTTATCAATGGTGTGTTCCTGCAGGGTGGTTAGAATGCACATGCTCTACATCCTCAGGTCCCGGCCCTCGAGCGAGCTCAGCCGCCACTGGTATGACAGGTCGCGATGCCGTGGGTCAAGGCCAGGGGGTGAGGGCTGGAGAGCTAGTAGGAGCCCATGAGTCGCGATGCTCAGGTACCCCCCTTTTAACGTGCAAGCGCTTTGCATGAAAGCGGAGAAGTCCGTGATAAGCAGCAGGTGACAATTAAGCGCGAAAGAGCAAATTCATTTTAAGTAGACGCGGGAAAAGCAAACGCCGCCGGGCCAGGCCCGAGCAGCTCGGGGATGATGCAGCCTGAGGGGCGCCCCCAACAAGGTAAGTAAAGAGTATAAGCAAACGGATACATGCCACAGGGGCGGACCCACGCGACCTGGGAATGATGCGGCCCTGTGGGCGCTCCCAGCTAAAAACGGAACTTAGAAAGATGTCACCTGGTGCCGTTGAAGATGGAGTGGTGTTGAAGAAGTGGGCGATGCGCGATGAAAGCGTCGACCCACACTAGCACCCAGGCCTAGGAGCCTCGGGAGGCTCCGGGGGCACAGGCGGGTCTCCGAGGGCCATCTCCATCTCTGCCAGGACCGCACAATGCCTGACCTCCTGCGCCTCTAGAATGCTCCTCAGCAGGCACTGATGAGCGGTGAGCGCGTCCGGCAGGCCGAAAGCCATGCGAACATAGCTGTGAGGTGGACCCTCGCAACGCCCCACACGCGAAGGCCAGAGGCGCTCCTGAGATGCGGCTCGGTTGAGCCCTGGCATGTCGACGCAGACGCGCAGCCCACCATCCTCGCCTGGATGTGGGGCCATGGTGGGCCAGCGGCGGCTGCCGCGCATGATTCTCGACTCCTGTAGCTCCTGGGTGCTCCTTGCGATGAACTCCTGTGGGTTTGGTCTTCCTTGCCTTGTACCTTCCCGAGGTAAATGTGCCTGGAAGCACCCCTCCAAGTGGTGCTCGAGCGCCTCCCTCGCGACCTTGGCAAAGTCGGTGGCTCTCCAAGAAAGAGCCCTTGAGCCCTGCTTGAGGAGGGCGCCGGGCGCGCCTTCCTATGCGAGGGAGGGTGGCGCTCCCTGATTGGGCGAAGATCCTGACGCAACACCTCCGGAGGCGCCTGCCTCCTTGTGTCTTGGGCCAGGCGAAACCTTCTTCTTCTTAAGGGTCGCCTCGGGAAGTGTTCCGTTCCTGCGGTTCGGGTCTTCGATTGCTGCAGCTTGGAACACGCGCTCAAGTGAACACACTGCGTACCTTTCTTCACAGGGTACGGTGATGACTCCACCGCTTCCTGGCATCTTGAGGACATTGTATCCATGGTGAGTCACTGCCATGAACTTGGCCAGGGTTGGGTACCCAAGGATGGCGTTGTATGGCAGATGGATGTGGGCGACGTCAAAGTCAATGAGCTCAGTGCGGTAGTTGTTGTGCTGCCTGAAGGTGACTGGAAGGCGAACCTGCCCTATTGGAATAGTGGAACCATCAGTGACTCCTGAGAATGGCTTGGTTGGCTGAAGCTGATCGTACGACACTTGGAGATTGTCGAACGTCTTGACGGACAGGACGTTGAGTCCTGCTCCGCCGTACTTGAGGGTCCTGGTGACCTACACGTTGCTGATGACTGGGGAGCAAAGCATCGGGAGGACCCCGGCCATTGCCGCGCACTCGAGCTGATCCGCTGAGCTGAACGTGATAGCGCATGTGGACCACCTGAGAGGGCGCGTGGCCTCAAGCTTGGGGAGGACCGCATTCACCTCGCGAGCAAACTGCTTGAAGATGCGCTGTGAGGCTAGGGCCTGCACGCCACCCAAGATGCAAGCGATCGCACGCGGCTCCTGGAAGCCCCCGACTCCCTCGTCTTGATGTTGGTCTTCGTTCCTCCTTGGCGGTGGCCGCAGAGGAGGAAGGCCTGCATTGCCATGCGAGCGATCCTCATGAGGCGGATCTCTCCAGCCTCCCTCGCGAGGCTGGTCCTGCCAACGATCCTCGCGAGGTCGGTCACGCCACCCTTGGCGAGGGCCACGGTCTTCCCATCGTCCGCCACCTCTTCCTCCTCCTTGGCCATAGCCCCTATCGTTGCACCCGGGGCGTCAGCCGACACGCCCACCTCTCACGGCCCTGAGCTCTTGACATTCATTGGTGTTGTGGGTGTGGAGGTGGTGGTACACGCAGTACCGGCGACCCTTGGATGACTCAGGCTGATCCTTGCTTCGCTTGGTGTCTGGTTCCGCTGCAAGCACGGCAGCCCCATTGCGCTTCACGTCCTTGGCCTTGGGCTTCTTCTCTTCTGGGTCGGTAGCCGGGAGTTTGAGGAGGGAAAGGCTCCCTTCCTCAGCCCTGGCACACTTGGTTGCCAAGTTGAACAGCTCTAGGGATGTGCACAAGTCTTCATGGATTGCTAGCTCCTCCTTCATTTTGATGTCGCGTACGCCATCAGAGAAGGCCGAGATGATGGCTTCTTCAGTCACCTTGGGGATCTTGAGGCGAGCGTTGTTGAAGCACTGGATGTATTTTTGCAGGGTTTCCCCTTGCTTCTGCTTGATGAGGCGCAGATCGCTCACGGCCGGGGGCCGGTCGTGAGTGCCCTGGAAGTTGGCGATGAAGCGAGTGCGCATCTCGTCCCAGGAGGAGATCGTGCTAGGAGCCAGGTTCAAGAGCCAGGTGCGGGCCCCATTCTTGAGCGCCATGGGGAACCAGTTCGCCATGACCCTTTCGTCTCCGTTGGAGGCTTCGATGCATAGCTCGTAGAGCTGTAGGAACTACGCGGGGTCCGTCGTGCCATCGTAGCGAGGGGGCAGGTCAGGCTTGAACTTGCCTGGCCATGCGATGCCGCATAGCTCGGGGGTGAGAGCGCGGCAGCCTGCTGTGGCTACCGGTGCCTTTTGCCGGTACTGGGCTTGTTCCTAGGGATTACCGCGTGCCGCCGCTTGGAGCAGCGCGGGGTCTTGGCGTGGAGGTGCAGGGAGGCGATCTTGGCGTGCCGGTGCTGGGAGCGCGCGGGCACCTTCTTGGGGACGAGGGATCTCTTGGCAGCTCCTTTCTTCCTGCGCAGGTGCCGGACCCAGAGGGTCTCGCCCTAGGGCTGCGCGCCTTGGAGCCAGGGCGCCTTCTTGTGGAGGAGGTGGTGCAGGCACCTCCTGATCCTCGCCTCCTGCGCGGAATGGAGGGCCAGGCAGTGAGTAGGACAGCAAGGGGGAGCCCCCTGCGGCGCTTACGAGCTCGGTGATGCGGGCGAGCCAATCCTCGTAGAGGTCGTCGACAGGGCGGTAGTGCAGGAGCTCTCTTGCCAGGAGCAGCGCGGCGTGCGCATCCGTGGGGGCACGACGGGCGTGGGACGACGAAGCGGCTGGAGTTAGCGACGGTGTGGCGGTGCGGCCTTCCCACAGTACCGAAGGATGCTGGGACGAGGCCTGCTGCTCGTTCCCCGCCGGGCCGGTGGCGGCGTTGGCGGCAGGCGACGGGGAACGGCGAGGGTGTCCGCCGACGGGCGCCGTCTGGGCGACGTGTGTGGCGAGAGCAGCCCGGCGCTCGGCGCGAGCCCGACGAGCATCAGCCATGGACACGACGGAAGATCACACACGAACAGCGGAAGAAAGATTCCGGCGCACCCCTACCTGGCGCGCCAAATGTCGGATTTCGGGTTCCGGCAGACCCTTGTGGTTCGAACAATGGGGTGCGCATGGAGATCTCTCCCCTACTGATCTACGTCCAATCTCCTCGCGTGATCTAAGATGGAAACAACGAACAACACAAGGGACACGAGGTTTATGCTGGTTCGGACCACCGTTGTGGTGTAATACCCTACTCCAGTGTGTGGTGTGGTGGATTGCCTTAGGGGCTGATGATGAACAGTACAAGGGAAGAGCAGCCTCATGAGAGGTGTTCTTTAGCTGGTGCGATGAACTGCTAGGGTGAGTTTAGTCGCCGCTCTCTCTCTCTGCTGGGGTTCTACCAGATCTCTAGTCGTCTCCCTCCTAGATTGCTCTCTGGATCCTTCTATATTGTTATCCCCCTCCCCCTACTCTGTGGTGGCTAGCTCTATTTATAGAGGCCCTGGGCCTCTTCCCAAATAATGAGTGGGAAGGGCGCCAATAATTGGCCATTTTGAAGGGGAACATCTAGTACAAGTTATCCTGACCAAAGGTGGTCTTCGGCTGCCAAAAGTACTAGTGATGACGCCGTCTTGGGCTCCATGGTGACCTCTGTCCTGCCACTGTGCTGGTCTTGGTCTCGTTGCACCGGAATGGTAACCTTTGCCCGATGCCTTGGCCTGTGCTCGCCCCCTTTGCACCAAAGGGGAAATAAGGACACTGCGCAGGCCGGCGCCCGCCTGGTCTCGAACGTCATGGCTTGCGTCACGGGCTCCTCGCGAGGTACCCCTGCCTTGATCTCTCCGCCTCCTCGTGAGCCTGCCTGACGAGGCTGCCTCTGAGGAAGCTTCCTGTCATCCGCCCTGTGAGGCTTGGCCCCTCGCGAGGGTCTTGAGCTTGAGCTGATGAAGATGGGCCGCGCTGGGCCCCCACTTGAGCCAAGCCGCAGGCCGCAGGCAGGCAAGTCTCGACCCTTCACGGCCGCGGCAGCACCCGCGCAGTGTTTGTCAGCTACAGGTTCCAGCATCTCGTCAAGACAAGTGCTGGGGTCTCGAAGGTGCAGGTGGCTGAAGACCCCTGTCAGCACGGCTAAGGAAAGGACGTGAGCTTCTGCCAACGCCATTGGACCGAGGACCTCCATGACTTCCTCGAGCACCTTCACCAGGAAGGGAAGCAGCTGAGCAGTTCCATCCTCGTTGGTGGCCAGCGGCTTCTCCAAGCCCTTCTCGTACAGTTTCTTCAGTGCCACGCGGGACCTCTCCTCAAAGGTCGAGAAGGCCGCTCGGTCTTCGACAAGGACCCTGCCTTGGCGTCAAAGTCGGCCTCCTTTGCCCTTGCCTTCCGCTCCGACTCCTCCAGCCGGTTGCGCTCCGCTGCCTGCGCCAGCTCCCCCAGCTCGGCGTTGCAGCCCTTGATGGCGTCCTCTTGGGCCTTCATCTCCTCCTCCTTCGCTTGGCGGCCACGTGCTTCTTCCACATGCTGGTCGCATAGGCCCTTTAGCTCGTCCTCTAGCTCTCGGCAGCTGTCGCGGGGCGGCATCAGCGACCTTCAATGTTTCCTCGCGATCGGCTGCAGCTTTGGCGGCGGCCTGTTTCTCCTTCTTGAAGGTCGCCGCGGCCTGTCTCAGCGATGCTCGAACTGCCGAGTCGGACTGGAGCCAGCCAGGGACCAGCTCCAAGCGCCCGGCCACCAGGCGCGAGTCCGTGCCCTGGAGATCTTCCCGCAGCTGGGCCATCTCCGAAACTGCGTGCTCCAAGATGGCTGAGGAAGTAGAAGAACCTGGGGCCAGGGGAGCAACAGGAGGAGGTGGCGAAGTTGTTTCTAGAGCCTGGGAGATCAAGGGCTCCTGAGCCTTCAGAACCTCACCAGTCGTGCCTGACACCGGCACCTCCCGAGCCAGGGGCGCTTCGGGGGCTGACCCCTCCCAAGGATGCTCCACCGGGCCTCGCGAGGACGACCGGGATGGAGAAGCATGAGCACCATCCCCACCTCTGCTCATGAAGAGGGGCGCGGTCGCATGAGGCGACACTGACTCAAGCGGCGCCACCTCGCTCTCCCTTCTCTTCACCGCAGACGACAACCTGGTTACGCATCAAGGAAAGAGAGTCGGAAACGAGCATCGATAGCAGGAACAAGGTGAGGTGGGGGACTTACTGGTCTACGGCAATGTAGGCCACCTTCTGCTTGGTGAGCTTGAAGCCGGAGAGCGTCACGACTCGAGGCGTGGGCGCACCAGCCCAAGAAGCTGAAGCAGGAGCAACAGTTGAACCAGAAGCGGCTCCAGCGACACCGGAGCAGTTGCAGAATCTCAGAGGACCAGTGCCGACCAGCTCCTTGTCAGGATCATGGACAGTTCCTCCTTCTCCTGGGAAGTGTTGGCCTCGTCATCGTCAGGGAAGGCGCGGAGGATGTAAGCCTTACTCAGGGGGGAGGTCTCCCCCGTCCCTTCAGGGTCACCTCCGAGTCTTCCTCCTCCTCTTCTTCCTCATGGGACTCACTAGAAGACAGCTCCACTGGCACCGGTGCCGCTTGGGCCCCGGTGAGCACTGGCGGCACCAGTCCACGCCCGTCAAAGGTCGGCTTGGAGGCCACGATCAGCGCACTGTCCTTGTGGCGGAACAAGGGAGTGAAGACATTCGGAGGATACTCCTGATCGTCCCCAAACAGGAGGCAGAGAGCTGCGGACAGCTCCTTGCCGGACAAGGCCTCCGAGATCAAGCGAACCTTGTCCTCTTCATCCCCGAGTTCCCACAAGGGGCGCAAGCGGGCCTGGAGCGGGGCCACGCGCAGCGCTAGGAACCCCCTCAAGAGCATGGCCCCTGTAATCCTCGCCGCCTTCGTGTTGCCGGGCTCCAGGCTGGACTTCATCTGCTCTAGCACCAACGTTGCCCGCTCGTCGATGAGCTTCACACAGGACCATGCCTTGTCGGCCTGGGGCTTCCCCGTCGGCAGCGCCAAGCGCGGGTGGACACGCTTGGCGCTCATCATGACCCATTTGGCCCTGAGGTTGTCAGCCTTCTTCCCGGTGTTTGAGATCGAGTTGGCCTTGCCGGCCGCGATGAAATTGGCACACCCGGAGATATGGCCCTCGCTGGCACGAAGGAAGAAGAAGTGGCGCAGCAGGGCCATGGATGGCATCATGCCCAGATACGCCTCACAATAGTTGGCAAAGATGGACAAGAGAAGGATGGAGTTGGGTTGGAGATGCAGCCCCTGCAGCCCATAGTTGTCGAGGACCTCATAGAAGAAATCAGAGAAGGGAGGAACCAACCCGGCAGCGATACTGGTCGTGAAGAAGGGGAAGAACGTGCTCCCCTCGGGCTCCGGCACGTCGGAGGCAACCCGGACCTTCGTCTTCCCCCTTTCATTACTCTCCCCCACCGACAGCAGGCGCGTGGCGGCGATGCCTTTCTCCGAGACGTTGCGCGATTCAAGCGCAGGTTTGTTCCAAGCCTTCACCGCAGACGGCACCGGAGACAAGGCGGGCTTGACCCTCCGGGGCGCCATCGGTCTCTGATGCAGGAAAAGATGGGAGCGGATCTGAAGATTTCAGAAGCGGGGAGCAAGAAAGGGGATCTGAGCAAGGCAAAAGGAAACAGTGAAGGTGAACGTTGTCTACGCCAACCTTTTGACAGTCGGGCAGGTGCCGAGGCAGCGAGGGGAAGCGGAGACGCCCACGTCCAATCAACCACCACATGTCGACCGAGCCGCGGGCTATTGGGGCCCACGGCGCTCCGCACTTGACCCTTGGCTTTTCCTTGAAGCCAAGCCCGAGCGCGCCTTGGGCCCAGGGGCTACTGTCGGTGTTCTGGGAATGGGGGTCCCCGGACTTGCCTGCCTGCGGCCCACGGCGTGGCTTTATTGGCAGGCATGTACGACCCATCTTCATCAACAAGGAATCAAGACCCTCGCGAGGCGGATGACACAAGACCCCCTCAGGAGCGGCCTCACCAGGCTGGCTCATGAAGGGCGGAGAGTTCAAGGCCGGAAAACTTCGCGAGGTTCTCGTGACGCAAGCCATGACGATCGAGACCAGGCGGGTGCCAGCGCGCAGTGTCCTTGTTTTCTCTTTGGTGCTAAGGGGGCAAGCATAGGCGCGGAGTACCGAGGCATCCAGCAAAGGTTTCCATATTGGTGCAATGAGACCAAGACCAGAAGGACGACAAGATGGAGGTCACCCTGGAGCCCAAGACGGCGTCACCACCAGAGCCTTTGGCAAGCGAAGACTGCTTTGTCAGGATAGCTTGTACTAGTTGTCCCCTTTCAAATTGGCCATGGTTGGCTCCCTTTCCCGCTCTATATTTGGGGAGAGGACCAGGTCCTCTATAAATAGGACTAGCCACCACCATAGGAGGGGGCACAAGGAGAAGATCCACCACATCCTTGGTGGCACACCCACCAAGCACAAGAACACCTCAACCTCAGGAGGATGTTCTTCCCCTTGTACTGTTCGTCCTCAGCCCAAGAGGCAATCCACCACCACCACACTGGAGTAGGGTATTACACCACAACGGTGACCCGAACCAGTATAAATCTTGTGTCCTTTGTGTTGCGAGTTCGTCGAGTTAGTTCGTGAGATCTAGGCTAAGTTAGGACGCGGATCGATAGGGGGGGGGAGATCTTCGCACGCACCCTAGTGTTCGAACCTTAAGGGTTTTTCCGAAACCCATGCTCCGATAGACATGCATCCTACTTGGTTGTGCATCATGCCATGATTATGCTTGTTGGTTTACCGTGTGATTTGCTTCTTTCCGGTGTTGCTTTTTCTCGATAGTTCCGGTTATGTTACGATTGTGAGGACCTGTTCGACTACGTTGCTTTGTCTACTTCATGGATTCGGTCTTCTTCCTAGCAGGATTTCAGGGAAGATGACCGTCACCTTGGATCTCACTTTGCAATGCTAGTTGTCTCAATGCTATTGATATGTCGCGCTACCCTCCACTTGTTTATCAAGCCTCCCAATATGCCATGAAACAGCCTCTAACCTCTTCCACCATCCTATAAAACCGTTGTTTGGCTATGTAACTGCTTTGCTCAGCCCCTCTTATAGCATTGCTAGTTGCAGGTATAGTTGCAGTTTGTTCCATGTTGGGACATGGATATGATGGATCTCATGGGATATCACAATATCTCTTATTTAATTAATGCATCTATATACATGGTAAATGGTGGAAGGCTCGGCCTTTTGCCTGGTGTTTTGTTCCACTCTTGCCGCCCTAGTTTCTGTCATACCAGTGTTATCTTCCTTGATTTTGCGTCCCTAACACGATGAGGGTTTATGGGCCCCTCTTGACAATTCGCTTTGAATAAAACTCTTCCAGCAAGGCCCAACTTTGGTTTTACCATTTGCCTAATAACAACTAAAACTTGCATAGGGACTTGCCGGCCCCCGAGGTCCCTTAATCAACCCCCAGGCCAGTGCTCAACATGAGTGTTGGTCCACCTACCTAGCAGTCGGCGGTGCCACCTCGGGGCAACTCGATGGTATTTTGGCTATCATCCACTTTGCATAGACGATGTTGTCCAGCGAACGAGATATACGCGGCTCCTATCGGGGTATCGACTCACTGGGTGGTCTTGCTGGTTTTGTTTTACCATTGTCGAAATGTCTTGTGCATCAGGATTCCGAGTCTGATCGGAGGGTCCCGCGATGGAGGATTGTCTCCGCGGATCATGAGCTTGTCGTGGGCTAAGTTGGGACACCCATGCAGGGTTTAAAGTTTCGAGAGCCATGCCCGCTGTTATGTGGCAGATGGGAATTTTTTAGTATCCGGTTGTAGAGGACTTGAACTAAACTCAATTAAAATACACCAACCACGTGCGTAACCATGACTGTCTCCTTTCGGGGAAGTTTGTGAGGAGAACACAGTTGGGTTATGTTTGAATGTAAGTAGTTCAGGATCACTTCTTGATCATTGCTAGTTTGTGACCGTTGCGTAGTTTCTCATCTTATTCTTGTACTCGTAAGTTAGCCACCATACAATGCTTAGTCGCTTGCTGCAACCTCACCACTTATCCATTCCATGCCCATTAAGCCTTGCTAGCCTTGATACCCATGGTAATGGGATTTCTGAGTCCTCGTGGCTCACAGATTACTACAACAACAATTGCAGGTACATATTATGAGATGATCTAATGCGAGTGCGATGCTTGCGTGTTTGGAGTTCTTCTACTTCTTCTTCTTTGATCAAGGGATAGGTTCCGAGTCGGGGAACCTGGGATTAGTAGGGTGGATGTCATTCTTCTTTTTTGTTTGATTTCATTCATAGTCGGATCCTGCTCTTCTGTATGATGGTTGCTATGTATTGATGAACTATTGTATGAATGATGTAGCTTGTGGCGAGTGTAAGCCTTTATCTTGTATTCTCATCTAGTCAGTACATGGTATGTTGTAATAATATCCACATTGATATGCACTCGAATGCGGTTGTGACCCAATCATGAATTCATCACGTGATTGGGATAGAATCGCATCTTGTGCATGACAAGGCTTTATTGATATCTCTATAGTCGATACACATCCTCCATTTCCCATTTGCCTTACGCACTACCACTGGGTTGGCCAACCACGTGGGGTGGAGCACTCCTCGGACCAAGCCTGCCGCCTCCAACTTCCTGATCTCCTCGATGATGAACTCTTGTCGCTCCAAAGCTTGCTTTCCGACCTTCTGCTTGACGGGCCGCGCATGGGGACAGACAGCAAGGTGGTGCTCAATCACCTCCCTGGGAACACCGGGGATGTCGGATGCTTTCCATGTAAAGACGTTGATATTCGCCCACAGGAAGGCGACGAGCGCGCTTTCCTATTTGCTGTCAAGGGTGGAGCTTATGGTAAAACCTCCACCTGTGCCATCCTCCTTGACGGGAACCTTCTTGGTTTCTGGTGGGGCCACCTTGGACCTCTTGCTTCCACTGGCGGAACTTTCTAGCATGTCCTCCACAGGAACACGGCGCTCCGAAGAGGCGCGTTTGCCGGAGGGGGTGCAGGAGTCCTTGCCGGGGTCAAAAGTCTTGCCATAAGGGGCCTTGCCGGCTTTCTTCGCTCCTGGGGTCTCAGCAGTAGGAACAAGTGCCTTGGCGGCAACTGCCACAACTACCTCCCGGTAGAGTTGGTCGGCGCAGATGAGTGTGTCTTTCTTGTCGGAGGGGGAGGTGATGATGCTCATTGGCCCGGGCATCTTCAACGTGTTGTAGGCGTAATGTGATGCCGCCATAAACTTGGCCAGCGCTGGGCGGCCGAGGATCCCATTATAGGGCAAGGGGTTCTCGGCAACATAAAAAACAATCTTCTCCGTCATACAGTTTAGCCCGCCCCCAAATGTAACGGGCAACGTGATCTTACCCTTCGGCTAAGTCCTCCCCGGGTTGACCCCATGAAACGTGCCCGTCTCCTCGAGATCTTCATCGGGGATTTGTAGCCTCTCGATCACGGTGGGCGAGATGAAGTTCAGACCGACCCCACCGTCAACTAGCACTTTTGTCACCTTGAGGTTGCGTATTGTTGGTGAAACCAACAATGGCAAACACCTTACCACAGTCGTGCAATCAGGGTGATCATCGGTGTCAAAAACGATCTGGCCATCGAACGATGGCTCCGCCGTAGTGACTTCACGCGCCCACTGCTTCAGTTGGTGGTGAGAGGTGTGCAACAAGGCGCCACCGTCGACACACATGGCCTCCGTAGCTTTCTGGAACTCGTGCTCTCCGTACTCGTCGTCCTCATCATGAGTCGTCAACCAAGGCCCGGCAGGCGGCGCACCCAGCAACTTCCTTGCCGGGGTCGTCAACCTTGGCCTTCTTGGTGGCGCTGGGGTCGCCGGATCCCTCGACGGCAAGTAGAGTCTTGCCCTTACGCTTCCTGTTGCAGCGTCGACCCTTCTTCTTCATCTGTGGAGTCGGTTTCCGCGCCGGCATCTTTGTCGGGGCACTTCATCCTTTCTTTAGCTTGAGCACATCTATCGCTAGATCATAAAGCTCGGCTACATCCTTAACCTTGTTCATTGCCAGCTCCTCACGCATCTTGTGGTTGCGCAAATTCTGATGGAATGCATTGATGATGGCGATGGGATGAACATCTGGGATGTTGTACTGCACACGGCTGAACCTTTGTATGTACTTGCGCAAGGTTTCGCCGTCCTTCTGGGGATGACATGCAAATCACTTGCCTGGCCAGGAGCTTGGTGGCCTCCGGTAAAGGCGCTTGTCGGATTTCGGGTTCCGGTAGACCCTTGAGGTTCGAACACTGGGGTGCGCGCGGAGATTTCGCCTTCTACCTACCTGCACCCCTCCGCCTCGCTAAGATCTAAGGTAAGGAAAGAACAGCACAAGAAACACTGGATTTATACTGGTTCGGGCCACCGTTTTGGTGTAATACCCTACTCTAGTGTGTGGTGGGGTGGATTGCCTCTTGGGCTAATGATGATGAACAATACAAGGAAGAACAGCCTCGCGAGGGTCAGTTCTTGGCTGGGTCGATGAACTGCTGGGAGGAGTTCAATCACCCTTCTCTCTCTCTCTCTCTCTCTCTCTCTCTAATCGATCTCCGATACTCGATCCTCGATCTCCCCCTACCGTGTGGGTGGCTAGTCCTATTTATAGGCAAAGGCCCTGGGCCTCTTCCCAAATATTGAGCGGGAAGCGCGCCAACAATTGGCCATTTTGAAGGGGAACATCTGGGTCCTGAATCCATCACCCTCCTTTCGGTCTTCGCCTTTGTTTGCGAGGCTATGATGGGCATCCTTCCTTTGGTTGCCTTGCTGCGCCACTTCTTCTCGCTGCGCCTTGTCAACCCTACCCAATGCAGGGCATGCGTGAGCTTCATTGCCGCGTCTGAGACAGCGGCCTCTGGGATCGACTTCGGGCTCCCTCTGCCCGCGGCTGGGTTCCGCGAGCGGTGGCTGTATGTGGATGCAGGGGTGCCTAGCCCCCTGCTATCGGAGCCAACTTCGCCTGCTGTCCCCAATTCGGGCTGGGGCCAGGAGATGCTTGAGAGCCCCCGGCTCATCTTCGTCTGGCACCGCTTCGCGTTCTGGAGGTCGCTTGGCGTGACAGCACCAAAGGTGGTGAAGGAGTTCCTGCTATGCTGCGTTGCTCCTCTCCAATGCCACTCCCGCCGGATGTGGGCCTTCAGCGGGCACAATGATCGTATGAGGCTCCAGGAAGAGGACCTGACACCTGAAGTGCTGAGGACAGCGCTCTTGACCCTGAATAGGGACCCAACCTTGGCAGCATCCAGCAGGGAGGGGCCTTGCTGTACCTCTGCCAGAGCAGGGGCAATTTTGTGAAGCAGATGCCTATCTTTGATGCGTGGGGGTCGCGCCCCGCCGGCCTCCAGGGGCCTCGCGAGAACCCAGTGATGGTGACTGCCCTTCTAGTCGGCCAAGGCGACTCTTCCTCAAGTGGCGGAGCAGGGAGGCATGAGGCGCCAGAGGCCGAGGGGGCTCCCGGCGGGGTGACAGCGCCGGGCGACGCTCATGAGGGAGCAGCTCTTGGGGCCCGAGCCGCTGAGGCTGAGGGTGACAAGTAGCTTCCCTCAGCGCCTGCGACTGAGGCCCCTGAGGCTCCAGCTGCTTCTCCTGGCAAGGCGATTGGCAGCACGCATCAGGCAGGCGCCCCTGACGCAGATCGCCTTGACGCTCCGTCTTCGTCGCAGGTTGATCCCTGCGCTCAACTCTTGGGCCACTTCCGCGTGGACTTTGAGGCCCTCCAGAAGAGAAGAGAGGCCCTGGGCGACGATTACCCTTGTCGCCTGCTGAAGCATAGGAAGTACTTCACCACTGATGAGTAAGCCTTCTCCTTTCCAAGCTCCCGATCCTTCTGTTGCTTTTACTGACCCTTGCTCCGCAGGCCCCTTCCAGCCGAGCTCGTGGAGACGGCTGAGGTGCCGTCCCCCTTGGCTTCACCCCCTCCACCGTCCTCAAGCACTCCGAGCAGTAGAGCCCTTGTGGTGAGCGCGATCGGACAGGCGAACCGTCCCGAGGCGCATCGTGGACCTGCGCACCTCGCGATCCTCCTTCACGGGCCTTCTCGTGGCATAGCCAGCCTGCCGTGGGCTTCTCGCCTGGTCGTGGATTGTGATTGACTGAGGCGCTCCCTGCGCTCTTCATATGGGGACGGGCTGGCTCCAGGCCGGGCTTCTGGCGTGGCGTGCCCGGCCGTCGCGAGGGTGCCAGCCCCCAACCCCCTGCCCGGAAGGGGAGTGCTGATTCGTGGCCCCCGGCGCTTGCTTGGGGCAGATGATGGTGTGGAAGACGTGCTCGAGCGTGCCCGGGAGCATCGCGCTCTCCGCCAAGGATTCCTTCGAAGGGAGGCTGACGCGGTGAGCCTGCTTCGTGACGAGCTTGTTGATGAAGACGTGCGCCTTGAGGCCGAGGGCCTGCGCCTGGCTACAGAGAGGCACGAGCTGGAGGGCGCCATCGCCCTTGCGCGCCGTCAGCGCGATCTTGACGACACAGAGGCCAAGGCGTTGCTGGTGGCCTCTCAGGAGGCCCGATCTTGGGCCGCCGAGGAGGCCCGGGAAGCTCACCGGCGGCGAAAGGCGGCGGAGGAGCGGGCTCGGGAGGTCCTAGCCTGGTGCCACTCACTAGAGGAGCAGGTGGAGCTGCGCGAGGCAGTCCTCGCGTCGATGAAGGTGGCCTCTAGCGACTCAGCAGAGCTTCAGAAGCGTGAGGAGGCGCTGACGCTGGAAGCCGCCGAACGTACCCGTGAGTACGAGCGTCTGGAGACGAGGGAGCGCTTGGTGATGCAGGCGGAGGATGATGTCGCTGCACAGGAAGCCCGTGTCTTGGAGGAGGTCAGACGTCGGGTGGCGATGGCGCGTTTGAACTTCGAGCACGAGTTCAAGGAGAAGCTGGGGTTGATCCGGGCCGAGGCTGAAGGCAGGACTGCCGCCTTGAGGGCCAAGCTGGAGGAAGCGACGCGGCGGGCCGATGCTTTCCGGGCCGCCCTTGAGGTGGTGCAAGGTGAGTTAACCACCTCCCAGGCCGAGGTGCTCCTTCTTCGGCAGCGGGTGGAGGAAGCTGAGGTCGTTGCGCGCCAGAATGCGGACGAGATACGTCAGCGGCAGATCCTGGAGCATGAGCATGGCCCCATGGTCACCACGCTCCGCGAGAGAGCCAACACAACCTTGGGCAACATCTGCGAGGCGGCTGTGGGTGAGCCGCACGTAGTCAACTATGCCGGCAATCTTCAGTTCTTCACCGACGTGGTGAGACAGCTGGAGGCGCGGTCTGTTAGGGTTGACAGGTTGGTGGAGGAGAGGAGCCGCGCCCTGCTCGGGCGCGCCTTTTCTCGCGTCTTTAGCCATCTCCGGAACATGGATCCCCACTTCGATTTCGACGCCGCCATCGCCCCAGTCCCCCAGGCCGTCCGAGACGACCTACCGCACTGGGAGGAAGACAATGTGAATGCTCTTATCAGGGCCTTCGCTTCAGACAACGACGGCGTGATCATGGCTGCCAATGAGGGCGGTGTGGTGAACGGCCCTGACGTCGCTGGCAGCGACGCGGACAGCGATGGCGAGTTCAGCGACGCTAGCAATGGCTTGGGTGGTGCTCCTGAGGACACATTGGGGGATTTATCCGACTGATTGTGCATCGTTCCTGCTTCCTTACCTTGCATGAATAGAACTCAGGTTTTGGCCTGATGGCTGTGAGAGCATTTTGGGAGGGGGAGCCACTCATGTAAAACTTGTGTTCGTCATATTAGTAGACGCTACATTGCCCATGCGCCCGCGCCAAGTGGTTGGCTTAAGCGACGCGCTGGTCGGCTAGTTTACCTTTGTCCCATGCGGGCCCTGAGGTAGCCTGTGGGAGGCTGTGCTATCCCGAGTGTTCCCTGATCGAATCCGTAGGATCTGCAGTAAAACCCCTCCTAAGAGGACGCGGCGGCGGCAGTCTGGGTTGCACGCAAGCTAGGCCTGACCCGGCTCGCGAGGGGCTCACAAGGGGAGGCAGCTGAGGTGAAGTGGTAACCAAAACGCGAGAAATTGCTCAAACGAGACTAAGCACCCCTTCCCCGAACACACGCAAATCTCAAATTCGAATCCAACTTGAATCCAGCGGGGGAAAGTGACAACCAAAAGGGGAAAGCAACAAAAGCAGACAAAAGGCCGCGTCCAGCACCTAATCTAGTCTTGGACGTCTTCTCACCAGCGCGGAGGTAAGTGCTGCCACTGGGCGTGGGAGGGAACCCCAGGGCCTGAGGCCGGCACCCCTGAGACTCCGGGGCATGTACAGCCCCACTCATTATTACGTGAGAGTGTCACGGGGCGGTGAGCTTCACAGGCACTGGGCCTTCTTCACAGGTACCGGCCTTGCGTCATATCACCAGACGAGGGCCCCGCCTTGCGCCACACTCTAGTGCCATCAACGACGACCGGAAACCAGGACGCCGCTGATGGGGTAGAGCGATCGCCAGCGGTTCCCCCAACGACCACGGGTCCTCCGCCAGGGGCAGGCCCTGAGGCACCTCCCCAGCAGAGGGCCTACCTCCTGAGAACACCTTGCTCCGAATGCCGCGGTGGTGATGTCGGAACTCGGCCCCTCTCCTGCAGCCCCCTGCGCCCGCCTCCCGAGGGGTAGGAGACTGTGGGAGCGGGGCAGCTGCTCGCTGTGGCGACCTGCACCTCCTTCGATCCATGATTAGCGTATGCCTGCTCTTGAGGAATTAGCGGTACCAGATAATCGTTGCCTCCAGCGTGGCCAGTGGGACCGTCCCGGGACTCCTAGAAGGGCTCAGCTTCTGGCGCCTTGTCCCCCCAGCTTGGGCTGAGGAGCGAGCCTTGTTCACCCTCATGAGGGTGTCCTTGGTCCATCATGAGGGGCACGTATTCTTCTGGCACCGTCATCCCGAAGGCCATGCCGTAGTGCTCCGCGTGCCACGCAGCTCTGCTTGACGTGCCCACCATGGGGTGGTAGCATGGCTGTCCACTGGGGCCGCGGGTCACGTCGAGTCCTTCTTCTTCACGGACCGGGAGCGGGGGCAGCGCCGCCGCCGGTCTGGTGCCGACAGCTTCGCTGGCGTTGGAGTAGCCTTGGAGCCCGCGGGCCCGGGCGGAGCCCCCGCGCAGGCCGCCCTGGCTTGAGATGAGAGCTGGGTGCAGAAGGGGTGAGCCCCCGAGGCGGCGAAGCCCAGGAGCTCTGCCGCCCGCTCCAGCAGCACGTCGCGTCCGCCCTCCAGCAGCCTGCACTGCAGCAGTTCTCGGGCCACCGTGAGCGCGGCCCTCGAGTTCGCCTGCTCCCGGCGGGTGTACGGTGTCGTGATCGCGGCGTGATTGGAGGCCCTCGCTGCCGACCGCGCCTGCCGCGGCATGAGAGCTATCGAAGCCTGTCCGCGTCGCTCACGGCCGGCAGCGCCCTGCGGACCACGAGCTGCCTGGGGCACGGGGTCACCCGAGGCGAGCGGCTCTGCGCGGGCGGGCCACGCCGCCCATGGATCTGCGTTGCCCGCCTGGTCGCCGGACATGGTGACGACGACGTGACGGGGCACGAAGCGCTAGAAGGTGGATTCCGGCGCACCCCTGCCTGGCGCGCCAAATGTCAGATTTCGGGTTCCGGCAGACCCTTGAGGTTCGAACACTGGGGTGCGCGCGGAGATTTCGCCTTCTACCTACCTGCACCCCTCCGCCTCGCTAAGATCTAAGCTAAGGAAAGAACAGCACAAAAAACACAGGATTTATACTGGTTCGGGCCACCATTGTGGTGTAATACCCTACTCTAGTGTGTGGTGTGGTGGATTGCCTCTTGGGCTGATGATGATGAACAATACAAGGAAGAACAGCCTCGCGAGGGTCTGTTCTTGGCTGGGTCGATGAACTGCTGGGAGGAGTTCAATCACCCTTCTCTCTCTCTCTCTCTAATCGATCTCCGATACTTGATCCTCGATCTCCCCCCTACCCTGTGGGTGGCTAGTCCTATTTATAGGCAAAGGCCTTGGGCCTCTTCCCAAATATTGAGCGGGAAGGGCGCCAACAATTGGCCATTTTGAAGGGGAACATCTGATACACTTATCCTGACTAAAGTTGGTCCTCGCCTGCCAAAGACTCTGGTGGTGACGCTGGCTTGGGCTCGACAATGACTTCCTCCCTGCCGTTGGACTGGTCTTGGTCTCGTAGCACCGAAACGGGTGCCTTTGCTTGATGCTCTCGCCTGCGCTTGCTCCCTTTGCACCAAAGAGGAAAGGAGGACACTGCGCGGGCTGGCGCCCGCCTGGCGCCCTTGGTCGTCATGGCTTGCATCACGGGCACCTCATGAGGTACCCCGCCTTGATCTCTCTGCCTCCTCGCGAGCCAGCCTGATGAGGTCGTGCCTGAGGAAGCTCCGTGTCGTCCGCCCCACGAGGCTTGGCCCCTCGCGAGGGTCTTGGGTCTGCGTCGATGAAGACGGGCTGTGCTGGGCCTCCTTTGAGCCACGCCGCAGGCCGCAGGCAGGCAAGTCTGGGGACCCCCGTTCCCAGAACGCCGACAACGCCAACAAACTCGTGACACAGATCCGACCAAGAAGAAATGGAATTCACTGGCAGGTGCATCAACCATAACATGACGTTGGGCTTAAGTGCCAATGGGAAGTAGTTGGCGAGCACCTTGTCGTCGCGAGCCCCGGCAGCTTGCATCGTGATAGTGTAAGTGCTGAGGAACTCCGACAGGTGATTCTTGCCATTGTATTTTTGTCCTAGCTCAGGTTTGGATGTGCGGTGGGTGGGCCACTGGAACTGCCGCAGCTCATGGGTGAAGGCTGATTGTAAGCATGAGCAGATGGGAGATTAGGTTAGTGTGAAGCTTATATTAAACCCTAACACCGCCGTTGAAACAAGGAAACCGTCGAGGAACCATGGAGAACGGCGGGGAAGTGACATCGCGCCATCCGGCCTCCTCTTTCGATGGGAGAACAAATACTCGCGTGGCTCCGGCTGGCTCTGCACCCTCACGAATGGCACACCGTACTCGATCGATTCGTTAATCTCTGGATGCTCGATCTTCGACCTGTACGCCCACCACCTCCACCTCACTTTCGCCTCGAGGGGGTGGTTTTTGGAATGGAGAAGAGGGAGAGGTGAGACGGTGGTCTTGCAATGGAGAAGAGGGAGATGCGAGACGGTGGTTTTGTAATGGAGAAGATGGAGAGGAGAGGGGTGGTTTTGCAATGGAGAAGAGGGAGAGGCGAGACGGTGGTTTTGGAATGGAGATGATGGAGAGGAGAGGAGGTGGTTTTGCGATGGAGAGGAGGGAGAGGAGCGTGCAGCAGTGATTTAGCATTGGACGGGAGGGCCGGCTCGCTGTGACTAGATCAAAATCAAAATCAATTTACCCTTCAATTAAGAAAGCGACCACACATTAACTAGTCTCCCTTTTATTCTGGGTCATAATTGACCATGATTTTCACAAATAAAATATATGTTATACGTTGCAAAAATAATATAATTTGGAAGTACATTCAGATATGAACCAAACGATACAATTTTTGGTGACATGCATTCACATTTTGCTTGTCAAATACAATACGTGGTCAAACTTTGATCCAAAATACGCAAAACAAAAAAAATACTTCCAAGACCAGCGCCGCTCCTCTCCTCTTAAACTACCGCTGTTCCTCTCCTGTTCCAATCTAAATCCAGCGCCGCTCCTCTCCTCTTCCATTTCAAAACCACCGTCCCTCCTCTCCTGTTCCAATCCAAAACTAGTGCCGCCCCTCTCCCGTTCTAATCCAAAACCAGCGCCGCTCCTCTCCTCTTCCATTCAAAAACAACCGCCGGCGATTGAAGGTGCTGTGGAGAAGTAGATCGATGGAGGAGTACAACCGATACATGAGGATCACAGACGGCAACCCTGTGAAGCTAGCTAGGATGTTGGAGATACAGTCTTGGTTTGACAACAAGGACCAACTAGTGGCGACGGTGACATCCATGGCCAAATATCTACAACATAGTGAAAAGGCGGCGATACTCCCGAAGCGAGTTGCGCGGGAGTACATAGAGCTGCTCCTCCGGGCCATGGAGCAAACAGATTCACCGAATTCGATAAGGCAGTGGTGGTGGTAGTATCGATCCCAAATGGAGCATCCATCAGAGATCAAGGATCGAGCATCTACAGGGTGTCATGCCAGAGCGAGCCGGTGGAGTCTTCATCGACCGAACCCAACTGAAAGAAGAGAAAAGCAGTTGCCCCAACGACGCTTCCCCGCCATCCTCTCCCTCACCGTTCACATCGTCTCACGAGGCGGTTGTCTACCGCCGAGGAATAGGAGGGGACTGCCCCCCAACCCAATAGTCGGGCAGGTTGTGAATTGTCAGGAGGAACTTAGGGTTATGAGTATTTGCAGGTTGTGAATTATGTTTTGGGTTGTGTATTTTGAGAGTATTTTCATATATGAATGTCTTTTGAATTTCAGATTTGCAGTATTGAGCATATGAAGTATTTTATGACTTCTAGAGATCTATTTTTCGCACTTAAAAGAATGCAGTTAACACGCCCTTTTCAAACAGGGATAACATCATGTTGGAAGTTTTATTCATGGTCGAAAATGGAACTGCCAGCTAGATAACATCATGCTGATCAACATTCATGCATAGCACATCTTCATATGATGGATAGTCAAAAAGATATGCTATTTTCAAAATGCCCACACAATGTCGAGTGTGCACAAACTAGAGAAAATGAGGGATGAAGTTTTGGCAAGTGTTGGACGTGTAGTGTGTAGATGAAAATGGGAACCCACATGTCAATAATGGTAGAGGAAAAAAATTAGGAGATATTTTCACTGCATCAAGTGGAATCAAACCCGAGCGGAACAGCGGTCGGGTAGTGTCACTTGGCCACTGGGCTAGTTCAGTAGTTTCGGTAGAAATAAGGCACTGCGCCTAGTATGCATTCACCGGCTTCAGTGGTTCGTCCTCGTCCTCCGCCTTTGTGCGCTCGCCGCGGAGCCGTTATCTGCTGTTGTGAACATGTTGAACAAATGAGAGGAATCTGGAGAGGACTGTACGTGGAGAGGCGGACAGTCGGGACCCACCAGGTCTATGTTCGTTTCCAAGAAAGTGCCTCATTGAAAAAATATTTCCTCCTAATGCTATACTGACGTTGGGGCCCATGGGTTTGTCAACATAGTTCCATTTTTTGAGTGCTTCAACGTAGTTACTAAAGGACATATATTTACAATGAAGCCGGGGAGCTGGTAGGTATCATTTATTATCAGTGGGCAGGCAAGTATCAGCTGGGTTGTGGGCTGCCCCATCTAGGCTTTCTTTTTTAACATGCGTAGCCCATGACATGCCGATTTGTATTTTCTTGAGGGACATCATGTATCGACCGGCCTATGGACCCCCCATCCTAGGTTTTATTTTTCCTGAAACATCCGCAGCCCTACTTATGTATTTTTTATGAAGAAAACACAGAGGTCTCACTACTGCAGGATGCTGCTAACGCGACACTACGATCAGAGACATTTCGAGAAACTGTGTGCGATGCAATAATCTCAAGCGGTGCTGAGTGAAAACCGTCAGAAATGTATAAAACGTTTGCGATGATAGATGCATCAAACATGGTTCAGGTTTTATTTGCGTGTGCGATGAAGGGCATATGGTTCAGTTCAATGAACTGTTTGTGATGAGGAGGAACAAAAGAAACGGGCAGCCAGATGAAGGCGTGTGCGATACACAGCATACGGTTCACTTGGATGAAGTGTTCGTGATTAGGCAACACAAAAGTAATGGTGAGCCAGGTCAAAGGTGTGTGCGATATACGGCATGCGGTTCACTCGGATGAACTGTTTGCGTTGAGACATGAGAACAGAAACGGTTCAACTTAACAAGATGTGAGTGATACGCGGCAAACAGGTCTGTAATCAGAAATGTGTGTGAAGACCGATAATAACCCAGACGGTTGCTGCTAATAAGACGTGTGTGTTGTGCGGTGGGACTGCATACAGAACAACAACATACACATACACACACACACACACACACACTTATAAGGACATGCTTGCATAACCAAATTAAACATCCACTTACATAGGTGGCTACTACAACCATGGCATTTGCACACACCAAAGTAAACTATTACATGCATAATTACATAGGTGGCTACTACACACATGGCATTTCCACACACACCAATAAAGTACACTATATATTACATGCATGATTAACTAGCATAAACGATCATCTGATGATCATGTACTTTTGTGATGCTTGCTCTGCTTGTGGCTCGATCCGGGCTCGTCGATTTGGGTAACGAGGCACTTCCTCATGTCAACGATCTGCCTGTGCATCTCGTAGCATGTGTACATGCTCTTGGCCGCGAACCTGAGGTGAGGTTCATCCAGTTGCCGCATCCAAGCCTTGTGCCAAGATACGAGACTTGTTCTCTGGGCATCCTGCTTCATCTTTTCATAGTAGGGGTCGATGATGGCCGAGGCGAGTTCGACTAGGGAGTCCTGCTTCGTGCTTCCCCAGACCATGTAGTGTTCATGGATTTCGACAAGGTTCTTGCAGGCCAAGCCCGTAACACTGAGCGCTTTTACATCGTCTTAGGTTTCCACCGTGGTGAACTTGTAGTCGGTGCTATTGACAAACCTGTTGAAACAGTCGCAAGGCTCTGTTGCCATGCACTAGTGGTAGATGAGGACATGATGGCGCACGCACAACTGGGCGACGGCAACCTTCTGATCTATGCCGGGATGACCAGCGGTGTACTGGAGGTCGATGCCGACCACCTTGTACTTGTCTCTAGCAAGCAACTGCTCAACGCTATTGATGTCGTCCACCACGGCCGGGTCGATGGTGTACACAACCGAGAGATCCATCTCCCTCGCGTGGGTCTCCACTCTATGCTCGCCGAACTCCATTGGAGCACCGCCGGACATCGCCTCTCTATGTGTCGTTGTGGGTGTGCTTGTTGTGTTGTGGGGCGAGATCGAAAGGTTGAAGAGACTAAGGTTATAATGGCCGCGGGTATTAAAGGGGAAGCCGGACGGCCAGGAATATTGGCAGACCCTGGTGGCAGTTCTAATATGCACTGCGTAACTCCATCGTGCCACACGTAACTGCATCGCGTGGCAATGCGCACGGCGCAACCGCATGCATATGGTGCCCCCGAGGTGATCGTGCGCACGCCCAACCGCTGGCAGAGCACACGCGGAGGTACACGAGCAGAGCGCTCCGCGGTCGCCTCAAGGAAAAGTTGTCTACAAGCCAAGTGCATCGATGGACGCGAGCAGATCACGCCAACGGACGCGACAGAGCGCGCCGCGGTGCCTAACGTCCAGCAGAGCTTGCCGAGGGACGCGAGCAGAGGACGGCACAGTGATATATGGAAAATAAGACGCACTGTGCGAGCGATGTCGGAGACATCAAGCACGAATCAGATTAGAGTTGCGTGTGTGATACGTGGAAGACAATTGATCCATCAGAGTTGTTTGTGATGGAATAATCCGTGTGTGTTGCGGGCAAACGCTTGCTTATGTATAACCTTAAATTTAACCAAAGAAGTATTAATGCATGTTACAAAAATTGTATAGTTGGAAACTATGTTCGAATAAGACTCCAACGATATAATCTATGGCGACATGCATTCGTATTTTATTAAATCCTACTTATAAACTAGGACAGGGGTATTGTAGGTAATTAAATCGCAAACATTTTTTATTAACTGTATGTGTACGTGTCCTCTCGTCCTCCTCTCGCACGTCTTGTCACCCCGCTGCCACAGACGGCTTACAACGCAAGCTTGCGCTGTGCGCGGGGGCATTCTTTTGGCCAAATGGTGGCGCCAATGAATCGTCGGTGAGCCCGTTCCCACACAACCTCGCAGGTTCCCGCGCAAGCTTCCCGCCCGACTCGGTGAAATCCCCCAAAATCCCAATGCCTGCTGGCCTGCTATAAAAACCCTCACAGCCGGCGAGTCTCGCGTCGCATTTTCCCCTCCCTCCCTGTAGCTTATCTCGTCTGCTTCCCCACAATCACCAATGGCATCGGTTCGTCGTCGTCGCTCAGCCACTCCGCCGTCATCAGAGGACAGCTCCATCTGGGAGGCTACACCGCGGTGGCGGCGAAGTCCCCGACGTAGTGTAGTGCGTGTGGCGTCCCTGTTGGGTGTGCGCGGAACACACACCACACGCTCCACCGCCGCTGCCCATCGGCAGCTGTTGCCGTCCTCCGTTGCCGCCACACCATCATCGAAAGCCAGGGCCATCTCCCACTCCGCCGCCGTGGCCAGAAGGCGGGAAGTGGCCGTCGTGGCCGCCACCCCACTGCCGGCCACCGTGGCCATCACCCGCTCTACCACCGCGGCCCGAAGGCGGGAGGTGGTGGTCGTGGCTGCCACCCCATCATCGGCCACCGTGGCCACCAGCCCACCATCCACAGCTGGGATCATCACCCGCTCCGCCACCACCTCCCGAAGGAGGGAGGCGGAGGTGGAGGCCCGCACATGCATCAGCGACCTTGCGCGCTACATCGAGTTCCCGCGGGAGGAGGAGGAACGCCTCGTCGAGCACGCAAAGAGCCTTACCGCCGCTGTGGCCGCAGCACACGCTGATGCAGAGGTGAGGAATCAGGAGATTGATACGTCTCCGTTGTATCTACTTTACCAAACACTTTTGCCCTTGTTTTGGACTCTAACTTGCATGATTTGAATGGAACTAACCCGGATTGACGCTATTTTCAACATAATTGCCATGGTGTTATTTTTGTGCACAAATAAATCTTCTCGGAATGACCTGAAAATCAACGGAGAATTATTTTGGAATATATAAAAAATACTAGAAGAAAGATCCACGTGAGGGGGACTCCACCTGTCCACGAGGGTGGGGGGCACGCCCTACCCCCCTGGGCGCGCCCCCGTGCCTCCTGGGCCCCCTGACGCTCCACCGACCTCAACCTTGACTCCATATATTCACTTTCGGGGGAGAAAAAGCAAGGAGAAGGATTCATCGCGTTTTATGATATGGAGCCGCCGCCAAGCCCTAAACTCTCTTGGGAGGGCTGATCTGGAGTACGTTTGGGGCTCCAGAGAGGGGAATCCATCGCCATCGTCATCATCAACCATCCTCTATCACAAATTTCATGATGCTCACCGCCGCGTGTGAGTAATTCCATCGTAGGCTTGCTGGACGGTGCTGGGTTGGATGAGATTTATCATGTAATCGAGTTAGTTTTGTTAGGGTTTGATCCCTAGTATCCACTATGTTCTGAGATTGATGTTGCTATGACTTTTCTATGCTTAATGCATGTCACTAGGGCCCGAGTGTCATGATTTCAGATCTTAACCTATTATGTTTTCATGAATATATGTGAGTTCTTGATCCTATCTTGCAAGTCTATAGTCACCTACTATGTGTTATGATCCGGCAATTCCAAAGTGACAATAATCGGGAACACTCCTGGTGATGACCGTAGTTTGAGGAGTTCATGTATTCACTATGTGTTAATGCTTTGGTCCGGTACTCTATTAAAAGGAGGCCTTAATATCCCTTAGTTTCCAATAAGACCCCGCTGCCATGGGAGGGTAGGACAAAAGATGTCATGCAAGTTCTTTTCCGTAAGCACGTATGACTATATTCGGAATACATGCCTACATTACATTGATGAACTAGAGCTAGTTCTATGTCACCCTAGGTTATGACTGTTACATGATCGATTGCAGACAGCATAATTCTCTATCACCGATCCATTGCCTATGAGCATTCCATATATTGTTCTTCCCTTATTTACTTTCTCGCTGCTACTGTTACCATCACTATAAAATACCAAAAATATTACTTTTGCTACTGTTAACTTTTGCTACCGTTACCATTACTATCATATTACTTTGCTACTAAATACTTTGCTGCAGATATTAAGTTTCCAGGTGTGGTTCAATTGACAACTGAGCTGCTAATACTTGAGAATATTCTTTGGCTCCCCTTGTGTCGAATCAATAAATTTGGGTTGAATACTCTACCCTCAAAAACTGTTGCGATCCCCTATACTTGTGGGTTATCAAGACTATTTTCTAGCGCCATTGTGGGGAGCATAGCTCTATTCTTTGAGTCACTTGGGATTTATATCTTCTTATCATTAAGAAGAACTTGAAATATCAAAGAACCAAGATTTTTCTCTCAACTACGAGGGGAGGTAAGGAACTGCCATCTAGCTCTGGACTTTATTCACCTTCTGTTTTGAGTAAACTTGCGACACCTAAACCTGCTTATGCTATTAATTATGATATGTCGCATGTTATTGATGATGCCACTTCTGCTATGCATGATACTTATGATGAAACTACTTCTATGCTTGATACTATTGTGCCACTTGGTGAATTTCTTGATGAACAACTTGCTAGGGCTAGAGAGAATGAAATTATTGAAACTGGTAATATTGATGAAAGTGATGATGAAGATTCTCCCCCTGGATATGAATTGCTTGTTGTTCTTGAGGTTATGTTATGGATGAAGAAACTGGTAGAGACTTTCTTGATTGCAATGATAGAGGTGATCTTAAGGAGTTATTAGCTAAGCTTAAACAAAAATCTCTAAATGCTAGAATGAAATATGATCCCACTTATGCTACTTCACATATCTTTGTTACTGATAAGGATTATGAATTCTCTGTTGATCCTGAGTTAATTACTTTGGTTGACTCTGATCCTTTCTATGGCTATGAATCTGAAACTGTTGTGGCACATCTTACTAAATTTAATGATATAGCTACCCTGTTCTCTAATGATGAGAAAACTTGCTACTATTATATCCTTAAATTATTTCCGTTCTCATTAAAGGATGATGCTAAGATTTGGTTTAATTCTCTTGATCCTGGTTGTGTGCGTAGTCCCCAGGATATGATTTACTACTTCTCTACTAAATATTTCCCCACTCATAAGAAACAAGCTGCTTTAAGGGAAATATATAATTTTGTGCAAATTGAAGAAGAGAGTCTCCCACAAGCTTGGGGGAGGCTTCTCCGATTACTTAATGCTTTGCCTGATCATCCTCTCAAGAAAAATGAAATACTTAATATCTTTTATAATGGACTAACCGATGCTTCCAGAGACCACCTGGATAGTTGTGCTGGTTGTGTTTTCAGGGAAAGAACTGTTGATCAAGCTGAAATTCTATTGAATAATATGTTGACTAATGAAAATAATTGGACACTTCCTGAACCAACTCCTAAGCCAACTCCGAAGAAAAGGGGTATTCTATTTCTCAGTTTGAAGATATGCAAGATGCAAATAAATCTATGAAAGAAAAAGGTATAAAAGCTGAAGATTTTCAGAATTTACCTCCTTTTGAAGAAATACATGGTCTTAATTCATCGCTTGTTGAAGAAACACATGGTCTCGATAACCCGACACAGGTAGTAAAGGTAAATTCCCTCTATAGATATGATAAAGCTAAAATCCCTCCTGCTAAGTTTGCTAGCCAATGTTTGAATGAATTTGATAACTTTATGGTTAAGCAAGAAGATTTTAATGCTTATGTTGGTAGACAAGTGAAACACAATGCTTATATGATTGAACACTTGAGTGATTATATGGCTAATGTTAAAGGTGAATTTAAACTTATTAGTAAACATGCTTCTATGGTTACCACTCAAGTAGAACAAGTACTTAAAGCTCAGAATTATTTGCTCAGTGAATTAAATAATAAGAATAATGACTTTGTTGTTAGAGTTGCAACTAGAGGAGGTAAAGTGACTCAGGAACCTTTTATCCCGAGGGCCACCCTAAGAGAATTGAGCAAGATTCTCAGAGAGCTAATGTAGATGCACCTAGTCCTTCTAAGAGGAAGAAAAAGAAAAATGATAGGACTTTGCATTCTTCTAGTGAACCTGTTGTAGACACACCTGAGAATCCCAATGATATTTCTATTTCTAATGCTGAAACACAAGCTGGTAACGAACATGAACCTAGTGATAATGTTAATGATGATATTCATGTTGATGCTCAACCTAGCAATGACAATGATGTAGAGGTTGAACCTGTTGTTGATCTTGATAACCCACAATCAAAGAATCAACGTTCTGATAAGAGAGACTTTGTTGCTAGGAAGCATGGTAAAGAAAGAGAACCATGGGTTCAGAAACCCATGCCTTTTCCTCCTAAACCATCCAAGAAAAAGGATGATGAGGATTTTGAGCGCTTTGCTGAAATGATTAGACCTATCTTTTTGCGTATGCGTTTGACTGATATGCTTAAAATGAATCCTTATGCTAAATACATGAAGGAAATTGTTACTAATAAAAGAAAGATACCGGAAGCTGACATTTCCACCATGCTTGCTAATCGCACTTTTAAGGGTGGAATACCTAAGAAACTTGGAGATCCAGGAGTACCAACTATACCATGCTCCATTAAAAGAAACTATGTTAAAACTGATTTATGTGATCTTGGAGCCGGTGTTAGGGTTATGCCTCTCTCTTTATATCGTAGACTTGATTTGAATAAATTGACACCTACTGAAATATCTTTGCAAATAGCTGACAAATCAACTACTATACCCGTCGGTATTTGTGAGGATGTGCCTGTTGTGGTTGCAAACATTACTGCTTTGTAATTCTTGATATTCCTGAGGACGATAATATGTCTATTATTCTTGGAAGACCCTTTTTGAATACTGCAGAGGCTGTTATTGATTGCACCAAAGGCAATGTCACTTTTCATGTTAATGGTAATGAGCATATGGTACACTCTCCGAGGAAACAACCTCAAGTCCACAGTATCAATTCTAGTGGAAAATTTTCAACAATTACTATTGGAGGTTTTGAATTTCCTCTTCCTACTGTCAAAAAGAAATATGATATTTTTATTGTTGGGGATGTGCATATCCCCGTTGAGGTAACCTAGTGTTATTCGAAATTTCTCTGATTCCATGTTATTCAGAATGAGTTTGTTAACAAGACTTGATCAACCTTGTTAGTGGATTCCTTTTGATGAGCATGAGATGGATGATTTAGAAAACACAACTCTCTATACCCTCTTTTTACTTTATGTTATTTATATTAAATAAAGCACAAATAGTATTTTTCTGTCTCTTTTCTGAATTATCCATGCAATAAAATATACCTCGAAAATAAAAGTTCTCCAAATGCCCTGAAATTTAAATATGATTTTTTTCTGGAATATTTGAGAATATCTGGCACTGAGAACACAGCAGGGGGAGCAAGCACCTGGCAACGAGGGTCCAGGGCGCGCCCACCCCCCTAGGCGCGCCCCCTGCCTCGTGAGCCCATGGTGGCTCCCCTCCACTTATTCCAGCTACCACACACTCCTTCTTCCTCCCCAAAACATCACTAGCCAGCTCAAACCTGAGTCCAAGCTCATCTTGCTGCCATTTTCGATCTCCTTGCTCAAAGCTCCATTCACAAAACTGCTTTTGGGGGATTGTTCTTTGGTATGTGACTCCTCCAATGGTCCAATTAGTTTTTGCTCTAGTGCTTTATTCATTGCAAATTTTTGTTGCTTAGGTGACCCTGTTCTTGAGCTTGCATGTCAAATTTATATGGTCAAAAGTAGTTTTAATGCATGATATAATCTCTGGAACTTGTGGGAGTAGTTGCTATCAATTTTTTTTGAGTTCGGTTCACTTTTATTTTGAAGTTACTAAAAATTTCAGAAATTTTCAGAAAAAGATGAAGAGATTTTTGAGGGGCTCATTGAGCCAAAGCTCGAAGGATAAACAAAGTGAAGAGAACAAGGAGCCGAAATATAATCTCCCTCGCACCACGGAGGTTCGTCTGTGTGAATGGCCTTGTGATGATTTGTTGAGAGCAGCCATGATTTATGATGATTTCTATGAATTGGCTGAGAATGCAGGCCTCACCGCCTTCCTCCACGACCAACGCAAACAATATCTCTTACTCACCAATATCTTTGTACAAAACTTTCATTTCCATGCTAGGAGCTCACCACCTACGGTGGAATTTTATTTATATGATGAGCATAAGGAGATGTCACTCCGTGATTTTTGTCGGGTTTGTTTGATACCTTTTGAGGGCAGCGTAGAGGAACCACATCGTGATGATGTGGATGGGTTTATTGATACAATTGTTGTAGGGGAAACAAGGAAAGTTTCCGATGCAAGAATTACTAGCATACATTTTCCTGTTTTACGTTACTTCGCAATTTTTGCTAGTAGATGTTTAATGGGTCGCGGAAACTATGGCAACCTTAGTGCCCCTGATATTGTTATTTTGTGCCATGCCTTTTTCCGTGATGACACATTTAGTATGGGCGCTATTGTTGCAAGGCGGTTAAATCTTAACCGTACTAGGGGCCCCATCCTGGGAGGTATCTTCGCCTCGCGCCTCGCTGCACACTTTAACATACCTATTAGTCATTATGAGAAGGAAGATAAGTTAATGCCTGCTGTTTTTCTAGACTATAAGAGTATGGTAGCACATGATTTTATCGTTAAGAATAAGCAAAAGATGCTCAAGTACAAGCTAATATTTGATAAAAATCACCCTGAGACTATTACTTTGCCTGCTCCTTCCTTGTTTGACTTATCTGTAGGCAAGTACCTTGTTCCGTTGGAGGCCATTCATGCCTACCGAAACCCCACACTAGCTACAGAGCCAGAGCCGGAACCACAATTTGATCCTCACCGGCAGCCTGTTTATCAGTGGAATCCGGAAGAGATCGCCAACCAGTGGCACCAGGGGGATTCTTCTCAGTACGACCCCAGCTATTACTTTGGATATCCGCCAGGCCAACCGTGGCTATAGACTAACTTAGGCCAAAAGCCTAAGCTTGGGGGAGTACGTATTTCTCACTGACATTCCATTTATGTTCACACACTCATGCTAGTTGTCGGTGCTCATACTTTTTCATTGTATCATCCATGCTAGTTTATTTCCCTTTTTATGCTTTCTTCTTATGTGTTTTATAAACCTTAAGAAAAACAAAAAAATATAGTTGTAGCCTTTAGTTAGTTTACTTTCCATGCCTGTAGTAGTAATTAAAAAGAAAACCCAAAAAGATTTCTCGTTCTTCTTTTGCTTGTTGGGAGCTTTCCCGTGTAAATAGTTTTATTTCTTTCTTGTTCTTTGGGGGTTGAGAGGAGAAGATCATAATGAAAATGTTGAGTGGCTCTTATATGCATTATTGTTGATCTAACAAAGATCCCATATTACCTTGTCTTATCTCTTGAATTGAATGCTCGCAGATTCCAGCTTAGTCCAATGCACGTGCACTATTATTATTATTCACACTATTCGGTCGTGCAACTGAAAGGCAATAATGATGATTATATGATGAACTTATTGAGATGAGAAAAGTTGGTATGAACTCGACCTCTCTTGTTTTTGTAAATATGATTAGTTCATCATTCCTGATTCAGCTTATTATGAATGAAACATGTTTGCAATGACAATTAGAGATTATAGTTGCTTATGCCATGCTTAATTAGCTAGGAGTTTATAATGGTTTACCTTGCGTGCCAACATGCTATTAAAATGGTTGTGATGTGATATGATAGGGTGGTATCCTCTTTTGAACGATTTGAGTGGCTTGACTTGGCACATGTTCACGCATGTAGTTGAAACAAAATCAACATAGCCTCTACGATATTTATGTTCATGGTGAATTATATCCTACTCGTGCTTTGCATTCGGTGTTGATTAATTTTAATGCATGTTCATGCCTGTTGTCGCTCTCTAGCTGGTCTCTTCCCAGTCTTTTTCTTGCCTTCACTTGTACTAAGCGGGAATACTGCTTGTGCAACCCAACTCCATAAACCCCAAAGTTGTTCCATATGAGTCCACCATACCTACCTATATACGGTATCTACCTGCTATTCCAAGTAAATTTGTATGTGCCAAACTCTAAACCTTCAAATAAACATTCTATTTTGTATGCTCGAATAGCTCATGTATCAACTAGGGCTGTCTGTATCTTCCATGCTAGGCGGGTTATTCTCAAGAGGAGTGGACTCCGCTCCTCACTCACGAGAAAATGGCTGGTCACCGGGATGCCCAGTCCCATGCTTTATGCAAATCAAATCAAAATAACTGCAAACAAAAGTCCCCAGGGACTCTTGTTAGTTGGAGGTACTCGTTGTTTCGAGCAAGCCATGGATTGATGCTTGTTGGTGGAGGGGGAGTTTAAATTTACCATTCTGTTTGGGAACCGCCTATAATGTGTGTAGCATGGAAGATATCGAGATCTCTCGATTGTTATGTTGACAATGAAAGTATACCACTCAAAATATTATTCATATCTATTTCAAAACCAAGCTCTGGCACCTCTACAAATCCCCGTTTCCCTCTGCTAAAGGGCCTATCTATTTAGTTTTACGTTGAGTCATCATCCTCTTATTAAAAAGCACCAGTTGGAGAGCACCGCTGTCATTTGCATTCATTACTATTAGTTTACATTGAGTATGACTTGACTGGATCTCTTTTGCCATGAATTACAATGTCTAGTCAATCCTTGATATTTAAAGGTGCTCTCCATTTAAGTTTTGCGGTCTCAGAAAGGTCTAGCGAGATACCATCTTGTCATGTCATATCATATCATGATTGTTTTGAGAAAGTGTTGTCATCCGAGATTTATTATTGTTGCTCGCTAGTTGATTATGCCATTGATATGAGTAAACATGAGACCTAAATGTTATTGTGAGTATGGTTAGTTCATAATCTTTGCTGAAAACTTGAATTCTGGCTTTACATATTTACAACAACAAGAGCAAACAGAGTTTGTAAAAGTTTTTCTTTATCACTTTCAGTTTATCAACTGAATTACTTGAGGACAAGAAAAGGTTTAAGCTTGGGGGAGTTGATATGTCTCCATCATATCTACTTTTCCAAACACTTTTGCCCTTGTTTTGGACTCTAACTTGCATGATTTGAATGGAACTAACCCGGACTGACATTGTTTTCAGCAGAATTGCCCTGGTGTTATTTTTGTGCAGAAATAGAAGTTCTCGGAATGACCTGAAAATCAACAGAGAATTATTTTGGAATATATAAAAAATACTGGAGGAAAGATCCACATCAGGGGGGGCCTCCACCTGTCCACGAGGGTGGGGGCGCGCCCTACCCCTTGGGCGTGCCCCCTGCCTCGTGGGCCCCTTGACACTCCACCGACCTCAACCTTGACTCCATATATTCACTTTCGGGGATAAAAAAACCAAGGACAAGGATTCATCGCGTTTTACGATACAAAGCGGCCGCCAAGCCGTAAACTCTCTCGGGAGGGCTGATCTGGAGTCCGTTCGGGGCTCCGGAGAGGGGAATCCGTCGCCATCGTCATCATAAACCATCCTCCATCACCAATTTCATGATGCGCACCGCCGTGCATGAGTAACTCCATCATAGGCTTGCTGGACGGTGATAGGTTGGATGAGATTTATCATGTAATCGAGTTAGTTTTGTTAGGGTTTGATCCCTAGTATCCACTATGTTCCGAGATTGATGTTGCCATGACTTTGCTATGCTTAATGCTTGTCACTAGGGTCCGAGTGCCATGATTTCAATTCTGAACATATTATGTTTTCATGAATATATGTGAGTTATTGATCCTATCTTGCAAGTCTATAGTCACCCACTATGTGTTATGATCCGTCAACCCCGAAGTGACAATAATCGGGACCACTCCCGGTGATGACCGTAGTTTGAGGAGTTCATGTATTCACTATGTGTTAATGCTTTGGTCCGGTACTCTATTAAAAGGAGGCCTTAATATCCCTTAGTTTCCAATAGGACCCTACTGCCAGGGGAGGGTAGGACAAAAGATGTCATGCAAGTTCTTTTCCATGAGCATGTATGACTATATTCGGAATACATGCCTACATTACATTAATGAACTGGAGCTAGTTCTGTGTCACCCTAGGTTATGACTGTTACATGATCGATCGCATCCGGCATAATTCTCTATCACTGACCCATTGCCTACGATCTTTCCATATACTGTTCTTCGCTTATTTACTTTCTCGCTGCTACTGTTACCATCACTATAAAATACCAAAAATATTACTTTTGCTACCGTTACCTTTTGCTACCATTACCACTACTATCATATTACTATGCTACTAAATACCTTGCTGCAGATATTAAGTTTCCAGGTGTGGTTGAATTGACAACTCAGCTGCTAATACTTGAGAATATTCTTTGGCTCCCCTTGTGTCAAATCAATAAATTTGGGTTGAATACTCTACCCTCAAAAACTATTGCGACCCCCTATACTTGTGGGTTATCAGAGATCTACGAGCAGTCCAGCCGCTTCGAGAGGGATCTTCTGGAGAGGAAGTGGGCGTTTGAGCTGGCGAGCGTCACTGAACGTGCAGCAACGACAGGCACCGTATTGCATTTGTCCAGCTCGTCGGTAGGCTCCTCCTCCTCCTTTGCCTCTTACTGAGCATGCTCGGCAGAGGAGAGGCTGCCAGAAGTAGCACAAAGCCCCTTTGTCGTGGAATTGTCACAGCAGATGTCCTCATGAAAAGGACTTAGTCGTGAGGCCAACATATCTATGTGGTAGCTTGAGAGGGGTTGAGCAGGACGAGAGACGCGAGGTTTTACCCAGGTTCGGCCCCTCAAGATGGAGGTAAAAGCCTTCATCCTGCTTCATTGATATTGATGATGATGATGATGACGATTACGAGGGTGCTCTATCTCGAGAGCTATTGACTTTCCTGTCTAAACCTAACTTGTGGTTACTTGTGGAATCTGTCCCCCTCGGGGAGCCCTGCCCCTCCTTATATATGTTCAAGGGGACGCTTACATGACTAGTCCTACTAGGATTAGGATTACTCTATTACAACTGGAGTCCTAGTCTTGCTTCCTTTGTAAGGGAATATTCCTTATGCTTTCCTCTTAAGCCGGCCCACCATAGCCTAAGCCAGACTCGCCATGAACCGCCTTCTGGGACACCGGGTCTTGTCGCTCTTCTGACCCGCCAGCCGGATCACCAATGAGTCACCTGGCTCGGCCGGATCATCAGTGAGTGGAGAGACCCAGGCGGATCACTTAGTGAGTCACCAAGTCCGGGCAGGTCACCAGTGAGTCGCCAAGTCCGGCCGGGTCATACATCCGGCCGGGTCATACCGCGGGGTATATCCCCAACATTAGCCCCCAGTTTAATTTGGATTTATCCATGTTAAACTAATCCTGCAAAATAAACACAAGAACAAATTTGACAGGTTGTGCTCCGGGTGAAAAGTTTTTCTGAACCGGTACCTAATCATCCTTAAGTCCTTGTCATCCCCTTCTCCTGGAAAATCCGGGTCAATAGACCAGCTTCATAATCAATTTTCTCACATTGGTTTCTCACAGAAATATTGTGAAGAATAATTCATTTGATTCAGCTCCCAATGCTTAACAAAAATATTGGTCTTTGAAATACTCATCTGATTTTCTGTCGGCTTGAAGATGTTGAACTTGCCAAATATAATTTCCAAAATCTCTGGGGTAATAAAAGACTTGATGATGCCGAGTCATAATTGTTGTTGACACTGGGTCATGTAATTGATCTTCCTGATTTGCTCAAAACTGAGAATTTGAAGACGTTCCTCCTTTATATAAATAATACCTGTAACCCCCAAGTCTTAAGAGGAGAACATAGCCACAACTTAAGACTTGCTTCAATATAAGTGTTGCAACCTTGAAGAAATCCGGGTTGTTCATTTCAGTCACTAATCAAAACTGAATATTCCACATATGTAGCCCCCAAGTGTCATGGTGCATGCTGGCAGTGACATGGGACTTGCATATTTTATGTAATCTCAACTTGAATAATGTAGCCCCCAAGTGCCGGGTCGTAAGCCTACATCGACTCAGGACTATTCCTTCCATTGTAGAACAAAATATATCCATTGATAAAATAATAGCCATTGCGCTGAAACGACTTTGAAATCCTCAATCATAATATTGGTAATTGATAACCATAATAAAAATCCAACCATGCTGGCTATTTGAATAATACAACCCAATGATTTATAAGTGCATGATTCCAATGGAGCAATCCAAATATGTACTGGCGACTTAACGTCCAAAGCCAGACCAGTTTAATAAACACCGGATATTTTCTCATCATACGCTGGCGACTTATAGTCAAAAGCCCGGCCGGGTTAATAAACACCGGATAGTATCTTATCTCATATTGGCGACTTATAGTCAAAAGCCAGGCCGGGTTAATAAACACCGGATAGTATCTCATCTCATACTGGCGACTTATAGTCGAAGACCAGGCCAGGTTAATGAACACTGGTTAATGTCATATATGACTCAGAAGGCATTATAAGCCTTATTGGTTTTCAACCATGTATTACTATGTCACAAGAAAAAAAATCTCAAAAAGACGTTCAAATCAAACAACAGAAAATCCAAGGCTTTCATAGGCCGCCAAGCCAAAATATCTTCTTCAATGAAACTAGCATTAGCCACTAGAAGGTACGCGCTTTCCGTGAGCCGGCACTCACATTACCTAATTGACATTTTAACCCAGATAAGTTCAATTCTTATTTAAAGATAGACTTATCAGGAGTACGCAGGGTCAGAGTAGCATCATGCATCACAGGCCGATTTATCCAAGTTTAAGGAAGGCGGCTTTATAATCCTGAGCTTCTCCTTGCTTTCCGTAAACCGTGCCCTCACATGACAAACCTGTGTTTTAACCTTAACGAGTTCAGGGTCTTGTTTAAAAGATTGACTGTTAAGAGTTCGGCGGGTCAATCAGGATTACCTAATGGAGAAGCATCTGGCATACACGCAGGATAACCCGGGGTTTTAGGTGAATACACCTGGCTTCCAAGCCTGGCTTTTATAGCCTATCACAAGGGTTATAGCAACTTTTGTGTAACACCCTGGATGTAATTTACCTTATCTGTATCCCAACTCTTGCCGTTTCCGGCGCTAAGTTATTTTATTTTCCTCAGGTTCAGGTTTTTTGTCTCCGTGTGTTGTTGCCTTTCTCATGCATCTCATATCATGTCATCATGTGCATTGCATTTGCATACGTGTTCCTCTCATGCATCCGAGCATTTTACCCGTTGTCCGTTTTGCATTCCGGCGCTCCTATCTCCTCCGGTGGTCCTTTCTACCTCTTTTCGTGTGTGGGTTAAACATTTCCGGATTGGACCGAGACTTGCCAAGCAGCCTTGTTTTACTACCGGTAGACCGCCTGTCAAGTTTCGTGCTATTTAGACTTCGTTTGATACTCCAACGGTTAACCGAGGGACCGAGAAGGCCTCGTTTGTGTTGCAGCCCAACACCCTTCCAACTTGGCCCAAAACACACCAAAACCTCTACCATCGTCTAGAGCGTTCGATCACGATCGCGTGGCCGAAAACCACACTCCATTTGGAGCTTCCTACCTCCCTCTATGCCCATATATAGATCCCCTCTCGAAAATCCCGGGTCACTTCCCCTCTAACCCTAGCCATTTTCCCCGCAGCGCGCCGGACATGTCTGTTCTCGCGCCGGACGCCGCCCCGCGCCACTGAGGGCTCGCCACATGTCGCGCCGCTCTCGTCCCCACCGCGGGCCCGCTCGGCACGAGCCGGGCCCTCCTCGCCGCGCAGCCGGGCCGCGCCCCGCGCCCGACTCCGCCGCCAGCGCCCTCGTCTCAGCCGCCTTTGCCTCACGCACCGCCTGCTTCAACCTCGGTCGCCATGAGCCTGTGCCGGCGTGCTCGCCCGAGGCCGCCGCACCACCGCGCCGCCTCGCCGGAGCTGCTCTCCGGCCACCGCCGCCTCGTCCCTCGCCACCTCGCCGCGGGACCTCACCGGCTTCCTCCCCTCCGTCCTCTACTCCGGCCAAGTTCCGACGCGAAGCTCCTCCGGCGACCTTCTTCTTCCCCGACGAACCTCGTAATCCGCGCCGATTCGGATCTGCATCTGGAGTATCACCCGGTTGACTTTTATCCCCCGAAACCCTAGTTTTTGCGATTTTCATCATTTCGTAACTCTGCATCCGTAGCTCTGATTTGTGCGTGTAGCATATCAAAATGTTCGTCTAAACGAGTACATCATTTCATCTCATTGCATCATTTTCATTTGAGCTAATCTTGATGCCCGAAATGCTGTTGGAAGAGGGCTATGTGATAAACTTGGCAGATCTGTTTCATCAAATAGATATTTGTCATTTTTTCCATGATTAATGTGTGCATGATATGCTCCTGAGCTCTACATGAGTTTTGTTATATGCCATTCCATATTTATAGAGGTGCTTACCATGTATTTTTGTGATATGTGTGGTGACTAGCAAAAGCTTGCAAAGTAGTATAATCAGTAATGCTGAATTCAAGGACTTAGAATTTCACTAAGTCCTTGTCCTGATTTTATCAATATGCCATATGTTCATGTTGTTTCCTAGTGATCCATGCCTCTTTTGAGGATGATCAATAAGGATGATTTGTTAACATTGTGGTGATCTATCCATCCATGTCTTTGTTTGCATTTATCAATTACGCTAGCTTGAGTCAATCGAGCTCTACCTTTGCTATTTCATGAATCCTGGCAGATTGTTGACTTGTTAGCGATTTTGCCGAGGATGTTGCTATTGATCCGTGCATGATATGTTGTTGTTCTTGCCATGTCTCACTTCTATGATATATATTCTTGATGGGTGTATGCTTAGTTTGTCATGCCATGATCTGTAGTGAGTGCATCGAGCTCGTGAACATGCCTACTCGTTAACTGATTTGCATGCTCTAGTTTTTTACCAAGTCTGAGATCGGTTTATGTTTTTGCCATGTTCACATGCTTGCAATTGTATTTTTTGACCCCTTTTGGCTCAAGGTCACTAAGGGACTTTTGTTAAGTGCTTTCAGTAGCTTCATGCCATTCCTTGCTTTGCCATGTTATGTAACTGTAGCATGTAGTTTTGCATGCTCTAAAGTGTGCTTCCTGATATGAAATTCTAGACGTGTGTTAATTTCACAAAGTCTGAAACCTGTTATCATTTGCACTTTTGCCATGCTTGTTTGAACCTGTTAATGGATGAATTAGCCGTAGCTCAGTGTTCATCTTTTGTCAAGCATCATGAGTGGATCCCTTCCAAGTATTTTGTTGTCATGTTGGAGTGTTGTAGCATAATTATCTTGATGCATTTAGATGGCTACTTGCTGATTATCGCAGACCGATGCCATATTTGTTTTGCTTGCCATTTCCAAACCATGCATCCGATTCCGGTGATCTTTATATCGATTTCAACCGAAATCACCTCACCTTTCCAGTGGCACTCTTGGATTTCCAAGCTGAGGCCAGGTTCAATCATTCCTTGTCAAATCTTGCATATGCATCACATATCGTATCCTGCATAGCGTACCATGTTCGCATCATGGTGTTTGAGCATTGCACGTGGTTGATTGTGTTCCTTTTGCTTGTTTGTCTTGTTTGGGTAGAGCCGGGAGACGAGTTCGCTAACGAGGAGCCCGTTGAGTTCACTTACGAGGATCAAGTCAACTCTGACAACTTTGCAGGCAAGATGATCATACCCTTGAAATCACTTCTATCTTTGCTTGCTAGATGCTCGCTCTTTTGCTATGCCTATGCTACGATACCTACCACTTGCTTATCATGCCTCCCAAATTTCCATGTCAAACCTCTAACCCACCATGTCCTAGCAAACCGTTGATTGGCTATGTTACCGCGTTGCTCAGCCCCTCTTATAGCGTTGCTAGTTGCAGGTGAAGATTGGAGATTGTTCCTTGTTGGAACATTGTTTATTGTTGGGATATCACCATATTATCTTGTTATCTTAATGCACCTATATACTTGGTAAAGGGTGGAAGGCTCAGCCTTATGCCTAGTGTTTTGTTTCACTCTTGCCGCCCTAGTTTCTGTCATATCAGTGTTATGTTCCCGGATTTTGCGTTCCTTACGCGGTTGGGTTATAATGGGAACCCCTTGACAGTTCGCCTTGAATAAAACTCCTCCAGCAATGCCCAACCTTGGTTTTACCATTTTCCACCTAGCCTTTTTTCCCTTGGGTTTCCGGAGTCCAAGGGTCATCTTATTTAAACCCCCCCGGGCCAGTGCTCCTCTGAGTGTTGGTCCAAACTAGAGCCCTGTGCAGCGCCCCCTCGGGGAAACTTGAGGTTTGGTTTTAGTTGTATGGAGCGCTCATCTGAGTGTGCCCTGAGAACGAGATATGTGCAGCTCCTATCGGGATTTGTCGGCACATTCAGGCAGTGTTGCTGGACTTGTTTTACCATTGTCGAGGATGTCTTGTAAAACCGGGATGCCGAGTCTGATCGGAATGTCTCGGGAGAAGGAATATCCTTTGTTGACCGTGAGATCTTGCGATGGGCTAAGTTGGGACTCCCCTGTAGGGATTTGAACTTTCGAAAGCCGTGCCCGCGGTTATGGGCAGATGCGGATTTGTTAATGTCCGGTTGTAAATAACATGAAACTTAACTTAATTAAAATGAATCAACCGCGTGTCTAATCGTGATGGTCTCTTCTCAGTGGAGTCCGGGAAGTGAACACGGTGTTGGAGTAATGTTTGACGTAGGTTGTTCTAGGATCACTTCTTGATCATAGTTCTTCGTTTGTGCTATGCCTTCTCTTCTCGCTCTCTTTTGCGAACAGGATAGCCACCATATATGCTAGTCGCTCGCTGCAGCTCCACATATTACCTTACCTTACCTTTAAGCTTAAATAGTCTTGATCGCAAGGGTGCGAGATTGCTGAGTCCCCGCGACTCACAGTTTACTTCCAAAACCAGATGCAGGGACCGATGATATCATTCTAGACGATGCACTTGAGCTCAAGTGGGAGTTCGATGAAGACTCTCGCCGTTACTATGTGTCTTTCCCAGATGATCAGTAGTGGTGCCCAGTTGGGGCGACCGGGGACTGTGTCGCATGTGGGGGTTGATCTTTATTTTGGGACTGTAGTCGGACCATGAGTGTATTGGATGATTGTAATGTTATTCATGTATTTGTGTGACGTCGCAAGTGTAAGCCAACTATGTATCCTTTCCCCTTTTATCTATTTACATGGGTTGTTGTGAAGATTACCTTACTTGCAACATTGCTTTCAATGCGGTTATGCCTCTAAGTCATGCATCCACACGTAGGAGATATAGCCGCATTGAGGGCGTTACATTTTGTTCTTTAGAACAAAAGAGCCCCCAGGCAATATTTTGAGCTGTGCTCAAGGGACACCTATGTTTGGGTTGTGCTTTTGCAGCAGACTCTCTTTGGTCACTTCAACCTGGGTAGCAAGCCCCCAAGTTTTTTTGTGGCCAATAAGCCGAATCAAACGGTAATCATAACTTCGCTCTATAAAGCAAAAGCCCCCATGTGTTTTTTGTAAGCATGGCGTATAAGACGGATCAGATACCTATGTTTGAACAGTGCATCATGGCAACGAGTTCTCTCGGCAGCCTTTAATTTTTCTGAGAACTTGAATTTTTTGCGAGAGATAATATTCTTCTTGAACCGGATGTTAAACCGGATATTGAGAGCTTCAGAGCTTTGTGGGTGACTGACTTCCCTTGAATCTGGATTTTAAACCGGAATTCTTAATTTTGATCCGGAAATCGTTTGACAGCCTTCAAATTTTCATCAATATAACAATAGCCTCCGGGATCGGGTTATCTTCCCTTCAATGACCCGGGGTCTTTGACTTGCTTTACTTTAAACCGCCAGTCATTTACTGAGTCATGTCATCATAGCCCCTGAGTCTCAAGGCGACTCGAGGAGTTGGCTTGAGATTCTCCATATTTGGCCATAGCATAGGGTGTATATCATTGGTGTTGATAGCGCGATGTGAATCCAGAGAAGGTTGAGCTGACTGCGGCGGGTTGTAAATGATCCCGTATGAGCCATGTCAGCAACTCGGCCAATGGTTCCTTCCAACTGGCTGTTTGAAGTTAACCAAACTGTAGTGGCAGCGACTTGTGCGCCTATCCATTGAGCCATCCAGTGCAGACGGTGGCTGATAACATATAATAATTTGCCTCCAATTTGTTGAAAGAAAATCGGGCTACCCGAGTAGTGACTTGCTCACACTCAATAAACAGCTCATGCAGATAGGTACGTCCTGGTGTGTTGATGTAGACCAGGCCGCGATAGACGAACGACAAAGACGAACGACAAAGACAACCGCAACATCAGAGGTGATATAGACAGACGAGTCGGCCACGACGTTGTAAGCCGACGCGGACGGACGAGTCAACCAAGTCCTGTTGATATAAATTGAGCCGCAAAAGCGGCGGCTTGCACATATATTCGTTGAACTTGATGGCGCGGTCAGATGCATGATAATGGTGGCGTGAGTTATATACCCATGACACAACCGCCACTCTTGCAGTGAACAATTGTCCTACGAAAAATATCGCAAGCCAGAGTAATTGCTCTTTTAAAGAAAACAATATATAATATAAAATAAACTTGGATGGATATCACCTATCTTATTCGGACCACAAATGATCCATACACAGATCCGAAATCATATATGAAGGTACCAACAATATGGATGTGCTATTTAAAATAGTTTCGATGGATATTACCTGATGTATTTGGACCTTATGATCCTCAGCGGTGTCCGTCAGCGGTAGCCTCAGCGATCAGGCGTCGTATTGTTGCTATTCACTCATGGACAAAGCATCAGTAGCGGGCGGAGGCTAGTATTTCTGCTTATTCGTCTTGATAATTTTTGGATGTACGTCAACTAGTATAGATGATCCTCCGCAGATGTTTCATTGAACTGGGACTATTTTTCTTTATACACCGAACAATAGTAATAGTGAGAGGAGCGCCCATGAGATATTCTTCTGAATATACACCCTACTCTGCACCACAACCGAACACTGAAAACCTGCGCTGACTTGGTGACCTTTAACATTCAGTAGGAAGCTTTTGAAAATGGTAGTGGAAGCTCGACACTGGTGCCGCAGTTGCGGAGGGGCATCGGCGGTTCAGAACTGAGGCCGTTATGACAGCCACGCGCGGTAGAGGCGAGCGCGGAGGTGAGTCCAGGCCACAGTGGTAGCGGCGGCTCAAATAGGTCAGAGCTGACAATTTGAGCGGCTCGAATGGCCGGGTAACGCCACATCGGCGGGTCAGAGCTAGTGCGGGGCGCGGCCGTTGTCGGATTTCGGGTTCCGGCAGACCCTTAAGGTTCGAACACTGGGGTGCACGCGGAAATGACAACTTCTACCTCCCTGTCTCACAAAGATCTAAACTACTAAAAGAATCACAGAAGGGACACAAGATTTATACTAATTCGGGCCACCATTGTGGTGTAATACCCTACTCCAGTGTGTGGTGGATGGATTGCCTCTTGGGGCTGATGATGATGAACAATACAAGGAAGAACTGCCTCATGAGGGTCTGTTCTTAGTTGGGGCGACGAACTACTGGGAGGAGTTCAGTCACCTCTCTCTCTCTCTACTTGCTAGCCGGACTAACCAACTCTGCGAACCGAACCCCTTACTCTGTGCGCCTCCTCACGAAAACTGAACCCTTTGCTACGTGGGTGGCCGGTCCCTATTTATAGAGGCCCTGGTCCTCTTCCCAAATATCGAGCGGGGAGGGAGCCAACAATGGCGGGCTAATTTGAAGGGGGACAACAAGTACTCTTATCCTGACTAAAGGTGGTCTTCGCCTATGAAAGACCCTGCCGTGACGCCGTGCTGGGCTCCATGGTGACCTCCGTCTCGTAGTCCGCTTGGTCCTGGTCTCGTTGCACCGAAATGGCAACCTTTGCCTGATGCCTCGGTAATCTGCGGCTGCGCTTGCCCACTTTGCACCAAAGAGGAAAGAAGGACGCTGCGCGCGCTGTGTCGGGGTAAATAGCCATGGGTAGCCCAGCCGGCTTCCCCTGGCCCATCAGAAAAAATTACAAGCCTGGCTGACTCTCAAGAAGATTCAAGACCTGGGCCGCCTCCCCCCTAGCCGACTACCTTCCTGGCCGGCTCCGGGGGCGGCCCGCCCTTCGCCCTCATGAAGAAAGCTGTGGATGGCCGACTACGAGAAGCCGGCTACGGCAGGGCCGGCTACGAGAAGCCGGCTCCCATAAAGCAGTCAAAGCCGTACCCGCAATGTACGCGTCCACCCTGCGATGATGAAGCGGGGCGTGGCTACAGTGGAGCCTGCCACCCCCAAAACCCGGAGCACGCCTGGTACAGCGCGCCGTGCGGGCAGCCACGGCCCGCCTGACGCGGCACTGTAGCCACGGCGGCTCTGACGCCGTCCACGACGGGCCGCCAGCGTGGCCCCCGAGGCGGTGGGCCCCTTCGGGCAGAGAGATGCCGAAGGCGGCCGCACCTCCTCTCAAGCCGGCAAGATAGAGGGCCGGCTTCCCATAGCTGGCCTCCCACCTTCCTCGAAGGAGACGCCCATTAAGGAGACAAGATGCGGCGGGGCTACAGTAATTGCCCGCCAAGGCGGCGTTACTGTAGCCACGCTTACCCTGACCAAGCATGCGTCAACAGCAAGGAGTAACAGTAACCAGCCACCGACCAGGCCCTGGCCTGTGGGGCCTGCCTGTCGACCAAGGAGCCGGCAGCCGGCAGGGCCCACCAGCCGGCGGGCCCCAGAAGCCGGCGCAGAAGCCGGCGAGCATAGTCACAGACAGCTGGGCCCCGCGCCCAGCCGGATTACCATTGTACCCCCGGGGGGTAGGCCTATATAAACCCCCCGGTGCACCCATGCAAAGGGTTGGACTCTCAATCTAGACCTAGACACCACACAAGGAGAGGAAGCAAGCTAGCTGAGCCCTTCTTCCTCCTTCCACCCAAAACAGCTCAAGGAGCATTGTAGCTACTTGTTCATATAGTTACCATGCAGAGACCCCGCAGAGCAGCAGTAGGGTTGTTATCTCCCCGGAGAGCCCTGAAGCTGGGTAAGATTCGCCGGCGTGCATGACTTCGCCTCATCCCGTTTCCAGGCACCAGCGATGTTTTATTGGCCCCCGCAATGATAAGCCACCCGTTGGCATATGTCGCTCCTACCACCCGACATTTGGCGCCCACCGTGGGGCCAGGTGCACCGTCGTCTGGAGACCTGTTCTGAACGGGAACCCTTTTCCTTCCTCGCGAGCGTAGCCAGCCCGGCTCGCCCGATGGCGCTTGCCGCGACGCGCTGCATGGCCTCACCAACATCTGCGCGGTGAGCGGCCTCGCCGACCACTTCGACCAGGCCCGCATCTCTGACGAGCTTGCCTCCGATGCGGGCACCGATCATCTCGCCAACCTCCTCGGCCAGCTCCACGTCTCCAGCAAGCCCGCTACGGATTTGGAGTCGGTTGGCTCCACCGACCCGATGCCTGTCGACTCCGACACGGCATCCTACGACACCTTCCCCACCAACATCACGATCTACAACGACCCGCTCCCTCCGGCTGGCGATCGCGACTCTGACGCTACCGAGGTGATGGTTATCGGCCTCGACGGCCCGACTGACGAGGGCGCCCGCGACGCCCCACGCGCGGCGGCCCACGACTTGTCCGCCCCCCTTCCGGCTGACGCCAACGATGAAGTTCTGGAGGCGCGCCGCCTCGCCCTCCTCGCGGAGGGCCGGCGGCTAGCCTCCGTAAGATGCCTCACCGAGGCCTACCAGCGCGAAGCTGACCGCGCCACCTTCGGCACGCCGGCTCTGGCTGGCCCAAGCCGGGCTGGTGCTGTAGGGCAACGCGGCGCCGTCATCGCCGACACGCTTGGAGTGGATCGCCCGGTCTACGCCACCCCGCTCGAGAACCTGCGCGCCGCCCAGGCGGCCGTAGACGAGCTGGACGGCTTGGAAGCCAAAGACCTCCCCCACATGACGCGGCGCATCCAGCAACTAATCGATGCAGCCGCCCGACGGCACGAAGCCGACGCGTGCGCGGGGAGCCCTCCCCCGCGCCGCGACCACGGCGCGACTTCCCAATCGCCGACTACAAGCAACACCCGCACGCGGCGTGAGAACGAGCCGGCTTCCAGCCGAAGCCGGACCCAAATCTCCATCGAGCAAGATGCGGACGGCCGCCCCCGAGCCATGGAATGGCGGGGCACCCCGCCTCCGCCTCGAGCTCGCGGAGAGAGATACCCTACCCAACCTCCAGTGGCGCACCCGACTCTCAGCGGCCGGCTTGGTTGCCGCGAGGGAGTCGGCGAAAACGACGCCCGCCACCGGATCGACCACCTGGCCCGATCCTTGGTGCTGGAAGAAGAAGATGATGTCGGCCCGCCTTGTTTTGGCCCCCGCATCCGCGACGAGCCCTTCCCCAAAGGGTTCTCGCTCCCAAGAGACACGCTCAAGTACAACGGCTCGGTGAAGCCGGAAGACTGGCTGACCGACTACTCCACAGCCGTCAGCATCGCCAACGGCAACCGGCGCGTTGCCGTAAAATACGTGCCCCTCATGCTGCAAGGCACGGCACGGACTTGGCTTAACAGCCTCAAGCCTCTCAGCATCAACAGCTGGGTGGATTTCACTGAAGCCTTCGTTCGCAACTTCACCAGCACCTACAAGCGGGCTCCCAAGCCCAGACAGCTCTCCCTGTGCGTACAGGGCCCAGCCGAGTCTACTCGCGACTTCCTCACGCATTGGGCCGAGCTCCGCAACTCCTGCGAAGGGGTGCACGAGGTGCAAGCCATCGAATACTTCACTGTCGGGTGCCGAGAGGGCACCCTCCTCAAGCACAAGCTTCTCTGCGATGAGCCGACTACCCTCGACGAGCTCCTGAACATCGCCGACAAGTACGCCACCGCCGTCTCCTTGATGAAGACCGAGCTCCGGGTGGACGCGTCCGGAAAAGTGCTCAATCCGGCGCCCCAAGCGCCGGCTGGAGATGGCGGCCGATGCCAACACCAGAACGATCAGAAGCGCAAAGGCCCTGCGCCGCCTCCCGCTAGCCGGCAGGTGGCCACGGTCGAAGATGCGCCGCCTGAGGGGCGGCCCGCGCCCAAGAAGCCCAAGGCCGGCTGGCCGGCTTGGCAGCCGGCCTTCTCCTACGAGCAAACCCTTGATACCCCGTGCAAGTTCCACAGCGGCGCGAAGCCGTCCAACCACACGACCCGCAAATGCAACTGGCTCGCCCGAATCTCCAAGGGCGAAGGGCTCACGCCGACTCCGCCTGCCGGCTCGCCGCCGCCGGCTCCGCCGCCCAAGGCCGCCCGGCCCGCGGTCGACGCCGTGCAGGACGAGTTCCCCGATGAGCAAGTATCTTATGTTGTCTTCACGAGCCAGCCCGAAGACCGGCGCAGCAAGCGCCGAGAGCAACAAGAAGTCAATGTGGCCGCCGCCAGCCCAGCCGGCCATAGGCACTGGTCAGAGAAATCCATCAGCTGGAGCCGAGCCGACCACCCAGAGGTGATGCCGTCCCCCAGCTCCTATGCTTTGGTCCTGGAGGCCACCCTTGCGACGGATACGCGCGCCGCATGCTTCTCCCGCGTGCTGATCGACGGTGGAAGCAGCATCAACATCCTGTACCGCGACACCATGGAGAAGCTGGGTGTCAAGGCAAAGCAGCTTGCACCGACTCGAACGGTGTTCCACGGCATCGTACCCGGTTTGTCCTGTGCCCCCATCGGCAAGATCAAGATCGACGTACTCTTTGGGGGCAAGGACCATTTCCGCCGGGAAGCAATCTGGTTCGAGGTGGTGGACCTGGAGAGCCCTTACCACGCCTTGCTTGGCCGACCCGCCTTGGCCAAGTTCATGGCGGTCCCCCACTACGCTTACCTCAAGATGAAGATACCAAGCTCCAAGGGTGTCATCACCATCGCCGGCGACTACAAGAAGTCCGCCGACTGCGCCACGGCCAGCAACCGGCTGGCCGAATCCCTCGTGATTGCCGCAGAGAAGAAGACGCTGGACAGGGTCGTGGCCCTGGCCAGCAAACAGCTAAACCAGCCCACCGACTCCAAGGAGTATGATGCCCAAGGATCTTTCCAGCCGGTCAAGGAGACCAAGAAGATACAGCTCGACCCCGAGCACCCCGAGAAGTTCGCCGTCGTTGGGGCGAGCCTAGACAGCAAATAGGAAGGCGAGCTCGTCGATTTCCTCCGTGAGAATCGGGATATCTTTGCATGGTCCCCCAAGGACATGCCGGGTGTTCCGAAGGATTTCGCCGAGCACAAATTACATGTGTGGGAGGATGCCAAACCAGTCAAGCAGCCTCTCCGCCGACTGTCAGAGGAGAAGAGAAGAATCGTAGGGGAGGAGATAGCCCGGCTTCTCGCAGCCGGCTTCATCATGGAAGTTTTCTTCCCCGAGTGGCTCGCGAACCCGGTTCTCGTGCTGAAAAAGAATAACATGTGGCGCATGTGTATAGATTACACAAGCCTCAACAAAGCCTGCCCAAAAGATCCCTTCGCTCTGCCCAGAATTGATCAAGTGATAGACTCCATAGCCGGATGCAAGCTGTTGAGCTTTTTGGATGCCTATTCGGGATACCACCAGATAAAGCTGAACCCGGATGAGCAACTGAAGACCGCCTTCATCACGCCGCTTGGAGCCTTCTGCTACCTGACTATGACGTTCGGCTTGAGGAATGCCGGTGCCACTTTTCAGCGTTGCATTCAGAAGTGCCCCCTCACGCATCTCGGCAAGAATGCCCACGTCTACGTGGATGATGTTGTGGTGAAGACGGAGAAGCGTGGCACTCTGCTGGAAGACTTGAAGGAGACATTCGAGAACCTGCGCCAGTTCCGAATCAAGCTCAACCCTGAGAAATGCGTGTTCGGAGTGCCAGCCGGCCAGCTCCTAGGCTTTCTGGTCTCCGAACGCGGCATAGAGTGCAACCCCATGAAGATCAAGGCCATCGAAAAGATGGCGGTCCCAACCAAGCTTAGAGAGATTCAGAAGTTCACCGGGTGCCTGGCCTCTCTGAACCGTTTCATCAGCCGGCTTGGAGAGAAAGCCCTCCCTCTCTACCGCCTCATGAAGAAGAGCACTCACTTTGAGTGGAATGACCAGGCCGACTAAGCTTTCCACGAGCTGAAGAAAATGCTGTCCACGCCGCCTGCCTTGGCGGCACCGACTGAGAGAGAGCCCATGCTCCTTTATATTGCCGCCACTAGCCGGTTGGTCAGCACCGTCATTGTGGTCGAACGCCCCGAAGAAGGCCGAGCCCAGCCGGTCCAGAGGCTAGTTTATTACCTGAGCGAGGTGCTGTCCGCCTCGAAACAAAATTACCCGCACTACCAGAAGATGTGCTACGGCGTGTACTTCGCCGCCAAGAAGCTGAAGCCGTACTTTCAAGAACACCCCATCACGGTCGTATGCACTGCCCCGCTGGCCGAGATCATAGGCAACCGGGATGCATCCAACCGGGTGGCTAAATGGGCCATCGAGCTGGCCCCTTACACGATCTTCTACCAGCCCCGCACCGCCATCAAGTCGCAAGCACTGGCCGACTTCCTCGTTGACTGGGCCGAGACCCAGTACTTACCGCCAGCTCCCGACTCCACCCAGTGGCGCATGCACTTTGACGGATCAAAGATGCGCACTGGCTTGGGAGCCGGCGTCGTCCTTACCTCTCCTAAGGGCGACAAGCTCAAATACACGTTGCAGATCCACTTCGCCGCCTCCAACAACGTAGCCGAGTACGAGGCGCTCATACACGGGCTCCGGCTTGCCAAGGAACTCGGCATCCGCCGGATCCTGTGTTATGGCGACTCGGATTTGGTGGTGCAGCAATCCTCTGGCGACTGGGACGCCAAGGACGCAAACATGGTGAGCTACCGCTTCCTGGTGCAGCAGATCAGTGGATACTTCGATGGATGTGAATTCCTCCATGTACCACGAGCCGACAACGAGCCAGCAGATGCCCTGGCCCGAATAGGTTCCACGCGGCAAGCAATACCAACCGGCGTTGCCCTACGGCGCCTCCTCAAGCCATCCATCAAGCCGTCTCCGGAGTCCGACTCCATCTTCGTGCCGCCTAACCCCGATGGGGCCAGGTCCGGCTCGAAGAATCAAGCAGTCGGCTCGGGGACTTCAATACTCGGCTCGGGGACTGCAGTACCCGGCTCGGGGACTGCCGCACCCGGCTCGGGGACTGCGGTAGCCGGCCCGGGGACTGCGGTAGCCGGCCCGGGGACTTCTTCAGCATAGCAAGCGGCGGCCGACTCCAGCACTTCATTACCCAGCCCGCCCACCCTGGTGGCTGTCGCCACATTGGTGGCAGAGGAAGTCGTCGCTCCATCATGGGCACAAACCATCCGCAACTTTCTGGTGAACCGCGATCTGCCGGTTGATGAAACCGAAGCGAGACAAGTCCAACGCCGAGTCGGAGCATACACAATCGTCAACAGAGAGCTTGTCAAGCGCAGCGCCACCGGAGTCTTACAACGATGCGTCGAGCAGGAGAAAGGCATTGCAATCCTCAGAGATATACACCAAGGAGAGTGCGGCCACCACGCCGCATCAAGATCACTTGTCGCCAAAGCCTTCCACCACGGTTTCTTCTGGCTGACTGCTTTGGACGACGCTAAAGAGCTAGTCAAACACTGCAAAGGCTGCCAGCTTTTCAGCTCACAGCAACACATGCCGGCTTCGGCACTCAAGACAATTCCCATCACCTGGCCCTTTGCCGTCTTGGGATTGGATATGGTGGGCCCATTCAAGACGGCGCGCGGCGGCATGACATATTTGCTCGTCACCGTCGACAAATTCACCAAGTGGATTGAGGCGAAGCCGATCAAGAAGCTGAATGGGCCGACTGCGGTGACTTTCATCGCATATATAACAACCCGGTACGGCGTACCGCACAACATCATCACCGACAACGGCACGAATTTTGTCAAAGGTGCCTTGGCACGGTTCTGCGCTGCACAAGGTGTCCGGCTGGACCTTGCGTCAGTCGCCCACCCGCAGTCAAACGGCCAAGTGGAGCGAGCAAATGGCCTCATCCTATCCGGCATCAAGCCCCAACTGGTCGTACCTCTGGAGCGTTCAGCCGGCTGTTGGCTCGATGAGCTGCCGGCTGTCCTACGGAGTCTGCGTACTACCCCAAACAGATCAACCGGCTTCACTCCTTTCTTCCTTGTATATGGTGCCGAGGCAGTCATCCCAACAGACATCGAGTTCGATGCGCCTCGGGTAACCATGTACACGGAAGCGGAAGCCAAAGAAGCAAGAGAAGACGGCATCGACCTGCTGGAACAAGGCCGGCTGTTAGCCCTCAGCCGGTCTGCCATCTACCAGCAGGGCTTGCGCCGCTACCACAGCCGGATGGTCCGACCAAGATCCTTCCAGGAGGGCGACCTTGTGCTCCGGCTGATCCACCGAACAGCCAGCCAGCACAAGCTTGCTGCCCCCTGGGAGGGCCCCTTCGTCGTCAGCAGAGCTCTAGGCAACGATGCCTACTACCTCATCGACGCGCAGAAGCCGAAGGCACGCAAGAGGGACGACTCCGGCAAGGAGTCGGAGGGACCATGGAATGCAAATCTTCTTCGGAAGTTTTACAGTTAAAACGCAGTATGTATTATGTCCACTTTTGTATTAAGCACGCAACAGTAGGCTCCCCGAGGAGGACTCGGGGACTGCCATCCTTTATTTTATGAATGAAAGTTATCATGCGTATGATATCACATGTTCATTTATTTTGTCCGGCACCGGGTTCGATGAGTCGGCCCGGGGACTAGCCGACTGGAGTTATATTAGGAGCCCTACCCGCAGTCAGACAAGTAATGTGCCGACACCCAGGTTTAGCTCTTGCCAAAATCACAGCTCGAAGAACCGACTGCCCGGCTAGCAAGAGTCATAAGCCGGAAAGGGTGCGCACACGAAAAACGGCTAGGGACTAACGGGCTTAGATATAACAAAAGCCGGCTCGCCGCCTCCCGCCGACCGACTACCAGAGTAGCCGGCCGGCCGGCTTACATTCAGTCTGCTTCAAATCCAAGAAAGCTCGAGTACTTGCCTTCCCAAAGAGGGAAGGCGGCAAAGGAAAAAGCCTAAGGATAAAAAAGCACACTTGAATGGAAGCCAACACATGCATACATTAATATTTACACAAAGGACCTCCAGAGAGGTCGACATCCAACATAGTTCGATACACCCCAAGTGGGTGGAATTGCGGAAACTTAAAATTGTTCGAAAAAGCAAAAGCAGGAACAATTGGAACGGCAGATCAAGCCGGCGGGGCCGTTGACGAGCCGGGCTGGGCGGTGGAGGTGGTCTTGCCGGCTGGAGGAGCGGCCGGCTGGCCAACCTCAGCCTGATCATCGCCTCCGGCAGAGGGCGCGCTCCCGCGTGGCTCGTTGCTGGAGGCACGGCCGACTTGAGGGCGGTCGGCCGTCTCACTGGTCGGCTCGGCATCTTCGCCGTCTTCCTTCTCGTCGTCCTCGCCCTCGTCGCTGGAGGCGATCTCCTCGGGCGAGTCCTCGCCTTCCGTCGGGTTCAGCCCGAACCACTCCTCCGGCTGGGCGGCGCCATCATCATTGAGCTCCGGCGCGAAGACACTGGTATCGGTGCACTCGGCGATCGTCGAGGCGCGCTGCGCGATCGCCGGCCGCACCTCCTCCAGCTCCGCGTCGGCCTCCAACCGCCAAGTCCGCAGCTGGTCCAGGCTTAGCCCTGGGTACCATGCGCGGACGAACTCCAGCGCACGCCCGGCTCGAAGACGGGCTGCGGACGCCTTCCATGCCTCGAAGCGGCCGACTGCAACTTCTAGCCAGTCGGCAGTCCGACTTGGGGTGCGGGGAATCGTCTGGCCGGGCCAGAGCGCGGCCAGCACCTTCGCCCCGGCACGTTGGAGCCGGCGGAGCAGCCGATGGGCCGGCTGCAGTCGCGCTTGGATGGCGATGAGCTGCTCCGACAGTGTTCGATTCGCATCCGGCGGAATCACAACTCCGGCCTGACGGCGCACCTCGCGATGAGCCTCGATGGCTTGGGCGGCGAGGACGGATTGGCCGGGAAAGTATTCTGTGCAAGGTAGCAAGCACAAGTCAAAACAAAACCTCAGGCGGCCGGCAGATGGAGGAAGGGCAAGAAAGGCGGCTTACCATCGATCAGATCCTCGATTCGGCCGAAGCCTTCTTCCAGCACCTGGCGCATCTCGGCCTAGCTCGCCTCCCTGGTCTCGAACTCCGCCTTCAGGGCAGCCTCGCCGTCCTGTGCCTTCTGCAGGGCCGCCTTGTGGCTTTCCTCCTGGTCGGCCAGTCTCTTGGCCAGGCGGTCGCGCTCCTGAACCAGGTCGGCATACTCGGCGTCCCTGGCACTAAGAGCGGCCTGCACTTCGCCGAGTTCCCTCCGCAAGTCGGCGTTGGCCTCTGCATGAGCAAAAGACGAAAAGAAAAAAAGTCAGCAAGGGAAAAGTCGTCAAGGAAGATCCGACCCGACTGCTCTGCAGTCGGCCCGAATCTCGGGGACTACACCCAGTGGGTGCGCTGTCGCGCCCACACGAGAAACAGATAAAAGCAACACACTTACGTCAGCTGCTGGCCAGGTCTTCGGTCCTCCGGCTCAGCTCCCGAGCCTGGGAGTTGAACGCGGCGGCACGAGAGTTGTGATAGTCCTAAAAAGATCAGACAGAAAACAGTTAAGATAGTCGTCGAGTAAGATACGACCCGACTGCGCTGCAGTCGGCCCGGATCTCGGGGACTACACCCAGTGGGTGCGCTAGCACGCCCCCACGGAAAGAATTAGAGGAACAGCGCGGTCAACAAGTAAAAAACTTACCCGGATTGCGGACCGCGTCGACAGAAACTCCTGAGTAAATTGCCTCAGGAGGCCGGCATGTGCCTGCAGCTGGCTCCGAATCCCTTGGGCAGCCACGTTCAGCTCGCCGCTTCCTCCGCTGGGAGTCCACCCGGACGTGGCGGAGCTGGCCGCCTCCAAGGCGTCTGCCGTCTGGTCGGCACCCGCGGCTCGGCGCGTGTCCGGCGGGGCCGTGCTCCCTCCGGCGCGCTGGCTCACCGCCAGCTCGATTTCAAGACCGGCTCCGGCCTCGGGTGCGGCCGGGGCCGGCTCCTCCGGCACCGCCGACGACTGGCCGCCTTCGCCTGCTCCGGCTGGCGCTGCCAGTGGCGTCCTCTCCGCGAAGATCTCGAAGAGTTCGTCCCTCTGCACCGGCGGCTGATTGGGGGTGATCTCCTCCGCCGTGGGCAGCGGGATGTCCGGGTCCAAGGTATGGAGGGGGATGGCGAGCAGCGGAGGCCGGCTACGCGTGCCCTCCGCCTCCGTCTCCGTGGCCGCCCGCTCGGATGGAGTCTCGGCCGCCGTGTTCGCTCGCTCCGCCGCCGCCCGGGCGGCCTCCCGCTCCGCCGCCTCCCGCTCCGCCGCCTCCCTCTCTTGTCGCGCCTCGCGAGCGTTCCGCTCTGTGGCTTCTGCAAGATCGGCGCGGGGGTCCACGCGGCGGGGCCTTGAAGATCCAGCACCCGGCCCGACCACAGAGCCGCCTGGGCCTCGCTCGAGGGAGAGCGGCGCCCTGCTCAAGAAATCAGAGAAGAGTTAGAACAAAGGAAGGCAACGAAAAACAAGCACGTAAGCGGCCAGAGGGCTTACGCGGAAACTGCTGGAGGTTTCTTCACCGCCTTCCGGAAGCGGGCCGCCTTCGCCGCCACTTCATCTCGCTTCGTGGCCACGGCGGAGGCCCTCGTCTTCTTCGGCCGGCTTCCGAAGAGAGGAAGCACGGCCCGGCGTTTCGCCTTTCCACCACCGGCAGCCGGCGCGGCGGACGAGCCCGCGCTGTGGCGGTCGGTTGCCGGCTGGTGGCGCGGGATTTCATCAGTGTCGAAGTCATCTGGCCAGTTGTCGAAACTGGCCGAGAGCCCCGTGCCTCCAGGCTCGGCGACGTCCCCCGTGGCGGCGTCCTCCATGGCGACTGCGGCCAAGTCCGGGTCGTCGAGGTCGTCCACCGTGCGGTCCGGGGTATACTGGCGTTCGACTCCAGCCGCCCCGGCTGGAGGCGGGAGAAGAGGGTTCTGATAAAAGATAAAAGAGAAGAGCCGCCTAGTCAGAAGCAGGCCGACTCAAGCCGGCTGATGACAGAAAGAAGGACTTACCACAGGCGGAGGATGGGCGCGGGAGTACGGCGCCTTGCCGAATTGCCAGTCGTCGGTGAGCTTGAGGTTGGCGATGTGGTTCACCATAAGTGCCACCTCGGCATGGGGCATCTCCCATGTGCTCAGCCGGCAAGGGTCGAAGCGGCCGCTCATCTGGCACAGCATGTGGGGCCAGCTCTGGAGGGGAAGAATCCGGCACTCGACGAAGGCGGCCACCAGGTCGGCTCCGTGTAGGCCTTCCGACTGGATCATCACCCGAAGCCGGGCGATGGAGGCATTCCCAGCCGGAGACAAGGACTTGGACCGGAAGCCCCAAGACGGCCGCCTCCCAGCCGGCGGGCCGGCTATGTAAGCCGGCAGATTGACGTAGTCGCCGTGCGGGGCGACGTTCTTGACGTAGAAGTAAGATTTCTGCCAGAGTTTGACAGATTGGATTAGAGGAATGTGCAGGAAGGGGTTGTTGTCGCTTGCCCTCTTCATCGCGATGAAGGCCCCGCAGGGAGCCGGCACGCCGGCGAAGACGGTGCCGAGCTTGCTCTGGAAGAGCTCCGCCCAGAGCTCCAGCGTCGGCAGCACCCCCAAGAAACCTTCGCAGAGACAAACGAAGGCCAACAGCTGCATCACTGCGTTGGGCGTGAGGTGATGCGGCTGGAGGTTGTAGAAGTCGAGGAAGGATCGCATGAAGCCGCTCGCCGGGAAGCCGAAGCCACGCAAGAAATGCGTGCGGAAGACGACGCGCTCGCCTTCCTCTGGTGCCGGCGAGATCTCCGTCTCTGGCGCCAGGCGAACCTGCACGAGGTTGGCAGCGGGCAGGCGCCAGGTCTGCGGAGAAATTCGATGTGGTCTTCATGGACGTTGGACCTGTCCCACGAGCTTGACAGCACCATAGACATGGCGGCGTGGGCGGGCCGCGGTGGGAGGCTGCGTCGGCCGCGAGGAAGAAGAAAGGGAAGAAGAAGAGCAAGGAGGGACGGGGAGCGGGGGAGCGAACGAGCCTTTGTCTCTCCCCCTCCCCCTCCTACTTGTAGGCTCATGTGCCGGAGCCGAGGAGCCGCGGCGTGGGGGATCGTGGGGATCGATCGTGCCCATCTCCCCCACACCCCGCGTTAATTGCGCGCCTTGATGACACCAAGAAACGGCTGCGGGGAGGCGAGCAGTCCCCTCGGGCCGCAGAAGATCTGCGCCCGGGCCGAGGCCAAGGAGTGGCGGGCCCGGGCCTGCGGCGGCGTCCTGTCTCGCGCGTGCGACGGCAGGACTTCTCTGCCACGTGGCCCGTCGTGGGGCCAGCGGCCAGCCCGCGGGTCAGCCATGGTCACATTAATAAACAAGAAAGTTCTCCGAAGTCGGCCTACAACGGCAAGGTCGGCTCCTCAGGGTGGGAAGCCGGCCAAGCTTCCCGTCCTTCTGTCCGCCGTGAAGCTCGCCCGGCTTCGGGGACTACTGTCGGGGTAAATAGCCATGGGTAGCCCAGCTGGCTTCCCCTGGCCCATCAGAAAAAATTACAAGCCTGGCCAACTCTCTAGAAGATTCAAGACCTGGGCCGCCTCCCCCCTAGCCGACTACCTTCCTGGCCGGCTCCGGGGGCGGCCCGCCCTTCACCCTCATGAAAAAAGCTGTGGATGGCCGACTATGAGAAGCCGGCTACGGCAGGGCCGGCTACGAGAAGCCGGCTCCCATAAAGCAGTCAAAGCCGTACCCGCAATGTACGCGTCCACCCTGCGATGATGAAGCGGGGCGTGGCTACAGTGGAGCCTGCCACCCCCAAAACACGGAGCACGCCTGGTACAGCGCGCCGTGCGGGCAGCCACAGCCCGCCCGGTGTGGCACTGTAGCCACGGCGGCTCTGACGCCGTCCACGATGGACCGCCAGCGTGGCCCCCGAGGCGGTGGGCCCCTTCGGGCAGAGAGATGCCGAAGGCGGCCGCACCTCCTCTCAAGCCGGCAAGATAGAGGGCCGGCTTCCCATAGCCGGCCTGCCACCTTCCTCGAAGGAGACGCCCATTAAGGAGACAAGATGCGGCGGGGTTACAGTAATCGCCTGCCAAGGTGGCGTTACTGTAGCCACGCTTACCCCGACCAAGCATGCGTCAACAACATGGAGTAACAGTAACCAGCCACCGACCAGGCCCTGGCCTGTGGGGCCTGCCTGTCGACCAAGGAGCCGGCAGCCGGCGGGGCCCACCAGCCGGCGGGCCCCAGAAGCCGGCGCAGAAGCCGGCGAGCATAGTCACAGACAGCTGGGCCCCGCGCCCAGCCAGATTACCATTGTACCCCCGGGGGGTAGGCCTATATAAACCCCCCGGTGCACCCATGCAAAGGGTTGGACTCTCAATCTAGACCTAGACACCACACAAGGAGAGGAAGCAAGCTAGCTGAGCCCTTCTTCCTCCTTCCACCCAAAACAGCTCAAGGAGCATTGTAGCTACTTGTTCATATAGTTACCATGCGGAGACCCCACAGAGCAGCAGTAGGGGTGTTATCTCCCCGGAGAGCCCTGAAGCTGGGTAAGATTCGCCGGCGTGCATGTCTTCGCCTCATCCCGTTTCCAGGCACCGGCGATGTTTTATTGGCCCCCGCAATGATAAGCCACCCGTTGGCACATGTCGCTCCTACCACCCGACACGTTGGCGCCCGCCTGGCGCCCTCGATGGTCATGGCTTGCGTCACAGGCACCTCGCGAGGTACCCCGCCTTGATATCTCCGTCTCCTCGTGAGCCAACCTGAGGAGGCTGCGCCTGAGGATGCACCGTGTCGTCCGCCATGCGAGGCTTGGCCCCTCGTGAGGGTCTTGAGTCCTGTGCTGATGAAGATGGGCCATGTTGGGCCCCCATTTGAGCCACGCCGCAGGCCGCAGGCAGGCAAGTCTGGGGACCCGCGTTCCCAGAACGCCGGCAGTAGCCCCCGGGCCCGAGGCACGCATGGTCTTGGCCGTGCCGAGAGGCGAAAGGGCAAGGGCGAACAACCGCGGGCCCTAACAGCCTGCGGCCTTGGGCGCCGTGTGGCGGTTGACGGGGCGTGGGTGCTTCAGCAACCATGCAGGTTGGTAAATGGGCGGCATCTGCCTAGACTTCGCCTTTTGCTCTCTCCGGTTGCTGCTCAGATCCCCTTTCTTGGCCTTCCCTTTCTTCCTCTAAACTTCCAGATCTACTCCAGCTGCGCGACCTAGGAAGCCATGGCGCCTCGCCAGCCTCCGGCCAAAGCTTGGTATTCCCCTGCTCTGGATCTGCCGAATGTGTCCAAGGCGAGCCTTGCCCGGCTGTGCCGGATGGCGACGACGCAGGGCGTCAACTGGATGGAGGTGTTCAAGGCCGGCTCTGCCACCCCCGAGGGCCGAGGGAGCACCTTTTATCCTCTCTTTGTAAGCTCCATTGCTGCGGGCTTGGTGCCTCCCTTTTCCGAGTTCTTCTTCTACGTCCTCCGCCATTACGACTTGAAGGCTCTGCATCTCCACCCCAACTCTGTCCTCCTTCTGGCGATTTTCGCTTACTACTGCGAGGCCCACGTAGGGGTGCAGCCTTCGGTGGCCCTGATGCGCCACTACTTCTCCCTCCGGGTCTCCGGTAGCTCTCCTTCTGCGTGCGCGGGCTTCGTCGCATATGGCGACACCATTGCCATCTCGAATCCCGGGAAGAGGATTGAGGGCTTCAGGAGCAAGTGGGTCTTGGCAGATGTCGGGCGCATCCACCCTCGGCTGATCTTGCCCACGGAGCAACCCATGAGCACCAGCGACTGGTGCCGAGCGGAGCTCACCGACCCCCGCGCGAAACTGGTGTTGGAGAAGATGGACGCGGACCTGAGGCCGGCCAACATGGCGGCGGCGAAGTTGACCGGTGCGTCGCTGCTGAAGGAATTCTTGGAGCACCAGCTGGCCCCGCTCCGCAAGTACTCTCCTCCAATGTGGAGGCCTCATCCGTGCCCCGAAGCTGTGGACGAAGAGGATGTGACCGCGGTTCTCCAATCTCTGGTCGGGGGCGAGGTGGCAAAGCCGAAGGGCTCTCCCAAGCCCTTCTTCCTTCGTGACGACTGGAAGCGGGTGGTGAAGTCCATGCCTGTTTTTAACGGGGTCGGGCTCGTGCCCGCGGTGGCTTCTGAAGGACCGGTGGATGTGCCCTCCGGCGACTCCAGCGATGAGGAGGAGGAAGAGGAGCAGGGAGAGGGGCCGACTCTGGGGTGACTGACGGAGAGTCGAGGGCTCCCCTCTCCCGGCGCGTGTCCCGCACTCTCCGCCTTTCGCCGAGCGATGACGATGATGATGATGATGTTCTCGGTAGCGAGAGCTCGCCCACGATCCCGAAGAAGGACAGGACCGGGCTGATCTCCCGCGGGTCCGTCCTGACTCCGGGGCGAACCGTGGACGCGCCTTCTGCTTCTGAGGTTGACCCTTCCAGCCGGCTGTCGGGCTTCAAGCTAGGCCGGAGGCTGCCTGAGCTCACCAGCGAAGACCCGTAAGTGCTTGATCCTTGATCTTTTGCTTCTCGTTCTACCGACGAGGCTTGATGGTTGCTTCTCTTGGACAGGCTGGCGCCTGCGGCGAAGAAGCCGAAGGGAGCCTCCGAAGTCCCATCTGCGGCGACGCCTTCGCCCGCAGGGGAGGGAGATCGTGACGCGCGGGCCTCTCCTTCCTGTGCATCCTTGCGAGGCTTGGCTGAGCTGGCTGGGGCAAGCTCAGCCCCCATGGCCCAAGTGACTCCCGAGGTGCCCTCGTCTGGCGCCGCTGTTACGGCTGCGGAGGCGCAGCGGACTCTGCTTCAGGACACTGCGACCTCGCCGCCGCTACTTTCTCCTCCCGTTCCAGTGACCGTTGCTTCCCCGTCCCCTCCTGTTGTCTTAGGGCGCGCCGACGTTTCTCCGCCTCCTTCTTCCATCTTGGAGCGTGCCGTTGCCGAACTGGACCGGCTGCGGCAGGATCTTCTCGGCGCCGACCCTCGCCTGGTGGCCGGGCGCCTGGAACTGGCTTCGGGGTGGATTCGCTCTGATGCTTCGAATCGGGCGGCGTTGGTTTAGGCCTCAACGGCCTGCGATGGAGAGAGGGAGGCCACCCTCGAGGCGAAGGCTGCTCGGGACGCGGCCCTGGGGGAGGTGGTTGAAGTCCGCGGCTGTTGCAAGGCGCTGGAGGACGAGCTGCAAGGCCTGCGGGGCCAGCTTGCGGAGGAGGTCCGCCTGCGCCATGAGCTGGACAAGGGGGCAAAGGCGTGCGAGGCGGCGCTCGAGGACCAGGAGGCCAAGCTCAAGAAGCGCCGCGACCACCTAGGCGCGTTGAAGAAGGAGCTGGAGGTGACAAAGGTCGAGCTGGATGCTAAGGCCCGGGTTCTTGCCGAGGATCGCGTGGCCTTCGCGGACCTGGAGAAAGATGCCCGTGCTTCGCTGAAGATGCTTTACGAGAGCGGCCTGGATAGCCCGCTGGCCGGTGACGAGGACGGGCCCCCCAAGCTGCTTCCCTTCCTGGTTAAGGCCCTTGGGGATGTCGCCCTTGGCATCGGCCCTGCGGCCGAGGCCGAGGCGCACGTCTTGTCTTCTGCTGCGCTGACGCGGGTCTTCGCCCATATCTACCTTCGTGATCCCAACGCCGACCTCGACGGCCTGCTGGAACCGGTGAGCGGCGAGGGTGCTGCCGCCACTGTCGAAGCCGTGAAGGGGCGCGCGGAGGCGCCGCTGGGGAAGTTTCGGGCCTTCAGCACCAAGCCAAAGAAAGGCGCTGCCAGCCCTGTTGCTGCATGAGGCGAAGCCGCTCCGCACAGCTTTACCGCCGACAAGTGACTTCGTTCCATCCCTGTTCTCCCTTCAATTCCTGCACATGCATCACACCTCGGGGAGGCATTTAAACTTGCGTTTGGTAATGAGACGGTAGTATGGACTGTAATATTTGCTTTTAAGTTCCTTGAATTTTATGCTTTTCTTCCCTACTTGCTTGTGTTCTGTGCCGGCAGAGCCCGGCCCCGCGCGTGCCTCACCCAGCATTAGCCCCGACCGGAAACCAGGACGGGACCAAAGGAGTGAGGGGCTACGTGACAAGTTAGGCTCCGGAGTCGCGATGCTCAGGAGTCCCCCTTGGCGCGCGAACAGCAAGTAGGGAGGCGCGATGTAGGTGTATCTTCTGTTCTACGTCTGCAGAGCCCGACTCCGCGTGTACCTCACCCAGCATAGCCTTTCGGAACTAAGGAGTGAGGGCTACGGAGCCAGTTAGGCTCCTGAGTCGCGATGCTTAGGAGTCCCCCTTGACGCGCAAACAGCGGGTGATGAGGTGTGATGTAAGCGGGGCTACCGTTCTATGTCTGTAGAGCCCGGCCCCGCACGTACCTCACCCAGCATAGCCTTTCGGAACTAAGGAGTGAGGGGCTATGGGACCAGTTAGGCCCCTGAGTCACGATGCTCAGGGGTCCCCCTTGACGCGCAAACAGCCTTCATACCTTGGCTCCGCTCGGGGAGAGACGCGCGGCGAACCAGGCCCGAGGGGCCTGGTTGGGCGGCGTACGCCTGGGCGTGGCCCAGTCGTAGCCCCCGTGCCTAGCCCCCTCGCGCGGCACTCCCGAGGGGAGGCGTTGCGACGAGGCCAGCCACTGAGCTCTGGGCTCCCTGAGGTTAATGCGGCCCGGAGGCCACCCATAGGTGTTTATCACCAGCGCGGAGCATAGCGCTTCCATATGTGTACGGGCATAGCCGCGCCTCGGCAGTGTCGTCAGCCAGCGCGGAGCATGGTGCTTCCACTGGTACGTGGGAGGGGGCTCCCCTCTGGGAGGATCCCCCGAGGCGTGTACAGCCCCGCCCTAACACGTGGCCGGCACGGTAGGGCTAGGTGAGGTGTATCTGGGCACCCGTGAGCCAGCGCGGGACTCACGAGGCCCTACCTCTAGGCGGGTTGCGCCTGGCACTGGGCCGTATCTTGAGATCTGTCCCTGCAAAATTTGGTTAGATGCCGGTACTCTACGTCCTCGGGTCCCGGCCCTCGAGCTTGTCTCAGCCGTCGCTGGTCTGCCAGGTCGCGATGCCATGGACAAGGCCAGAGGGTTTGGGCTGGAGAGCCAGTAAGAGCCCTGGGTCGCGATGCTCAGGCACCCCCCCTTTAACGTGCAAGTGGCCGACATATAGAAGAAAGGATGCCGCGGACGGGCACCATGCAGTTAAGCGTGATAGGCAATGCATAGTTGGAAATAAACGCGAGGCAGATACACGCCGCTGGGACTGGCCCGAGCGGCTTGGGGATGATGCAGCCCGAGGGGCGCCCCCAACAAGGCAAACTAACGACCGAAAGATAAAAGAGTGGATACATGCCGCAGGGACGGACCCACATGGCCTGGGAGTGATGCAACCCTGGGAGGGCGCTCCCAGCTGGGAATGGAACTTGGAAGATGTCACCTGAGGATGTCATCGGCGTAGTGGCGTTGGTGCAGCAGACTTGATGGGCTGCAGACCCCGGGGCCTCGGGAGGCTCCGGAGGCACCGGTGACTCCTCGCGAGCTGCCTTCATCTCTGCCAAGGCCGCGGAACGCATGTCTTCCTGAGCCTCCATGATGCCCCTCATGAGGCGCTGGTACGCCACAGCCATGCTCGGCAGGCCGTAGGGCATGCGAACATAGCTGTGGGGTGGACCCCCGCAGCGCCCCACTCGTTAGGGCCAGAGACGCTCCGTCGTGGCAATCTGATCGAGCCCTGGTACGTCGACGCAGACGCGCAGCCCACCATCCTCGCCTGGATGTGGGGCCACAGCTGGTAGGCGGCGGCAACCTCTCATGATCCTTGTCTCCTGTAGTTCTTGAATGGCCTTGTTAACGAACTCCTGCTGGTCTGACCTTCCTCGCCTGGCTCCTTCTCGGGGGAAACGTGCTGCGAAGCATGCTTCCACATGGTGCCCAAGTGCCTCCTTCGTGACCCTGGCTAGGTTGGTGGCCCTCTAGGTGAGAGCCCCCGAGCCCTGCCTGAGGAGGGCGCCGGGCGCGCTTCCCTATGCGATGGAAGGAGGGTCCCCCTGGGCAGACACGGGCCCTGAAGGGCCTGCCTCCTGAGGGGCCGAGCCTGACGACGTCTTCTTCTTCTTGGGGGTGGTCTCAGGAAGCCTCCTGCTTCCGTGATCTGGGTCTTCTAGCGACGCGGCCTGATAGGCTCTCTCCAGGGAACACACTGCATCCTTCTCTTCACAGGGCACCATGATGACTCCGCCACTTCCTGGCATCTTGAGGACGTTGTAGCCTTGGTGAGTCGCAGCCATGAACTTGGCCAGCGCTTGGTACCCGAGGATGGCGTTGTACGGCAGGCGGATGTGGGCGACGTCGAAGTCGATGAGCTCGGTGCGGTAGTTGCTGCGAGCCCCCAAGCTGACAGGGAGGCGGACCTGCCTGATCGGGACTGTGGAACCGTCGGTGATCTTGGAGAAAGGCTTGGTCGGCTGAAGCTGGTCATAGGGCACTTGGAGGTTGTTGAATGTTTCCATGGACAGGACGTTGAGCCCTGCCCCACCATCGATGAGGGTCTTGGTGACTAGCACGTTGCTGATGACTGGGGAGTAGAGCATCGGGAGGACTCCGGCCGTGGCTGCGCACTTGAGCCGGTCCGCCGAGCTGAACGTGATGGCGCACGCCGACCACCTGAGGGGGTGCATTGCTTCGAGCTCGGGGAGAACTGCATTCACTCCGCGGGCAAACTTCTTGAAGATACATTAAGAGGCTGGGGCTTGAGCTCCGCCCAGGATGCAGGCGATTGCGCGCGGCTCCTGGAAGCCCCCAGCCCCCTCGTCTTGATGGCGGTCTTCGTTCCTCCTTGGCTGAGGCGGCAGTGGAGGTAGGCCTGCATTGCCATGAGGGCGATCCTCACGAGGCTGATCCCTCCAGTCTACCTCGCGAGGCAGGTCCCGCTAGCGGTCCTCACGAGGTTGGTCGCGCCACCCCTGGCGCGGGCCGCGATCTTCCCAGCGTCCTGGGTTTCTTCCTCCTCCTCGGCCATAGGCCCGGTCAGCACGGTCAGGGCGACGACCGATCCTTCCTTCTCGCACGGCGCGGAGTTCTTGACATTCGTTGGTGTTGTGGGTGTGGAGGTCATGGTACACACAGTACCGGCTGCCTCTGGAGGGTTTGGGCAGATCCTTGCCCCGCTTTGTGTCTGGTTCTGCCGCGAGTACGGCAGCCCCCTTGCGCTTCACGTCCTTGGCCTCGGGCTTCCTCCCTTCTGGGTCCGCGGTAGGCAGCTCGAGGAGGGAGAGACATCCCTCCTTAGCCCTGGCGCACTTGTTCGCCAAGTTGAACAGCTCCAGGGAGGTGCAGAGGTCTTCGTGCATCGCCAGCTCCTCCTTCATCTTGACGTCGCGCACGCCGTTGGAGAAGGCCAAGATGATGGCCTCCTCGGACACCATGGGGATCTTGAGGCGCGCGCTGTTGAAGCGTTGGATGTGTTTTTGCAGGGTCTCTCCAGGTTGTTGCTTGATGCGGCGCAGGTCGCTCACGGCAGGCGGCGGTCGCGAGTACCTTGGAAGTTGGCGATGAAGCGGGCGCGCATCTGGTCCCAGGAGGAGATCGTGCCTGGAGCCAGATTCAGGAGCCAGGTTCGAGCTCCTTCCTTGAGCGCCATAGGGAACCAGTTCACCATGACCTTTTCATCCCCGTCGGCAGCCTCGATGCCCAGCTCATAGAGCTGGAGGAACTCTGCGGGATCGGTTGTGCCGTCGTAGCAAGGAGGCAGGTCAGGCTTGAACTTGCCGTGCCACGCGACGCTAGCAGCTCAGTGGTGTAGGCGTGGCAGCCCGCGGTGGCCACAAAAGGCTTCGGTTGGTGGAGAGCTTGGTCTTGAGGGTCCCCACGCGCTGCAGCTAGGAGCAGGGCGGGGTATTGGCGCGCCGGGGCTGGAGCAGGGTCGCGGCGTGCCGGAGCAGGGTGCACCCTGGTAGCCCCTTGCGGGCGTGGGACTTCTTGGCAGCTCCGTTCTTGCTGCGCTGGCGCCTGACGGAGCGGGTTCTGCCCAGGGGCCAAGCGCCTTGGAGCCATGGCATCTTCTTGGAGGGGAGGCGGCTGGTGCGCCTCTGGAGCTTCGTTGCCCGTGCGGGGCGGAGTGTGGCGCAGAGGAACGGACAGCGCGGAAGAGCCCCCTGCGGCGTGGACAAGTTCGGCGATGCATTCGAGCCACTCTTCGTAGACGTCCTCGACGGGGCGGTAGCGCAGGAGCTCGTTTGCCGCGAGGAGCGCAGCCCAAGCCTCCAAGGGTGCGCGGAGCGCGCGGGACGAAGAACCGGCTGGTGCGAGTGATGGAGTAGTGGTGCGGCCGTCTTGCCGCACGGACGGGTGCTGAGACGATGCCTGCTGCTCGCCCCCCGCCGGGCCGGTGGCGGCGTTGACGGCGGGCGACGGGGAACGACGAGGACGCCCACCGACGGGGGCCGTCTGGGAGACGCGAGAAGTGATGGCGGCCCGGCGCTTGGCGCGGGCCCGACGAGTGTCGGACATGGATACGACGGTCGGAGGAGAACGGAGCGCTGGAAGACGGATTCCGGCGCACCCCTACCTGCTGTGCCAAATGTCGGATTTCGGGTTCTGGCAGACCCTTAAGGTTCGAACACTGGGGTGCGCGCGGAAATCACACCTTCTACCTCCCCATGTCACAAAGATCTAAACTACTAAAAGAATCACACAAGGGACACAAGATTTATACTGGTTCGGGCCACCATTGTGGTGTAATACCCTACTCCAATGTGTGGTGGATGGATTGCCTCTTGGGGCTGATGATGATGAACAATACAAGGAAGAACTGCCTCGCGAGGGTCTGTTCTTGGCTGGGGCGACGAACTACTGGGAGGAGTTCAGTCACCTCTCTCTCTCTCTCTCTCTACTTGCTAGCCAGACTAACCAACTCTGCGAACCGAACCCCCTACTCTGTGTGCCTCCTCACGAAAACCGAACCCTTTGCTACATCGGTGGCCAGTCCCTATTTATAGAGGCCCTGGTCCTCTTCCCAAATATCGAGCGCGAAGGGAGCCAACAATGGCGGGCTAATTTGAAGGGGGACAGCAAGTACTCTTTTCCTGACTAAAGGTGGTCTTCGCCTGCGAAAGACCCTGCGGTGACGCCGTGCTGGGCTCCATGCTGACCTCTGTCTCGTAGTCCGCTTGGTCCTGGTCTCGTTGCACCGAAATGGCAACCTTTGCCTGATGCCTCGGTACTCCGCGGCTGTGCTTTCCCCCTTTGCACCAAAGAGGAAAGAAGGGTGATGCGCGCGCTGGCGCCCGCCTGGCGCCATCGATCGTCATGGCTTGCATCACGGGCACCTCGCGAGGTACCCCGCCTTGATATCTCCGTCTCCTCGTGAGCCAACCTGAGGAGGCTGGGCCTGAGGATGCGCCGTGTCATCCGCCTCGCGAGGCTTGGCTCCTCGCGAGGGGCTTGAGTCTTGTGCTGATGAAGATGGGCCATGTTGGGCCCCCATTTGAGCCACGCCGCAGGCCGCGGGCAGGCAAGTCTGGGGACCCCTGTTCCCAGAACGCCGACAGCCGTGGAGTCGGGTAGCTTGGAAGCGGCGTATTGCACGCGGAGGGTCCGGCGGCTTAACACGAGCCGCGACCAACAGTGGCAGGTCACACGCGGGAGAAGTCACCTGGTGGATCCATCCACGGCAGTCGGCCGGCTTGTAGAAAGACACAGCAGTCCCGGCGGCTCGACGATGGCCACGAGGCAGAGCTACGGCGATTTGAGCAGGCCAACTCGGAGCAACGGGTCGCGGCAGATGTAGGGTGGCTCATTGTAATGGACAACGGAGGTGGCCGGCGATTTAGCAGAGGCTACGGCAAGGGGAGCGATAGCAGGGACCGATGGCTCAGGACGTGCACTAGGGGCGCTGGCGGCTCAAGGTACGGCGGCGGCAGGCCACTCGAAACAAAACTGCAGTCACCGTATCTCTCTCTGAGTCTTCCGGATCATGGCATTTTTTTCATTTGATCGATCAATCGTTTAGCGTGACTAGATAGTCTTCTTTCCTTTCTTGTTGTCTCAGACTACTGGAGATACCGCCTTGCCACGCCATGGCCATGTAGCCTCCACGTGATGAGCTGGAGTACTAGTTGAAAACACTTGATGGCTGGAGTTGGCTTCGGCCTTCGTGTGGACTGTAGATTAATTTGACGTTTTGTAGGACCACTAGTAGCCGCTGGCTTTGCAGATTCATTGCGCAGTACATCGGTGAATCACCTCAGAACTTGAAGCGAGGAGGTACCAGCAACCTCACTGAACGGCTACTACTTTCAAGGGATTGATCCGACCGCGTAATTAGGCGAGCAGCCCGTGAAGGAAACGGTTTCGATCTCCTTGAACTTCTGTCGGTCTCGGCGATATTCGTGAAAGATCGCAGAACGGCGGCTGGACTCCCAGACGTGACCCTATTTTAGGGTTCACCAGATCTTGTTGGGTAGACGCGTTTGGACGGTCGACATTGAATTTACCTTTTGACTCTCGTCTGGTTTATGCATCTGCAAAAACTTTTTCAATCTTCACCGATAAACTTAGAATTGATTTAGATCCTTCTGTGCCGACTTTTGCGAACTTCTCAATCTCTGGGAGAGATCCTTCCAAGAACTCATCACCACTGTGCGCAGGACCCACGGTGAGAGCCAACTGTCGTGGAATTGTCACGACAGATGTCCTCATGAAAAGGACTTAGTCGTGAGGCCAATGCATCTATGTGGTAGCTTGAGAGGGGTTGAGCGGGACGAGAGACGCGAGGTTTTACCCAAGTTCGGCCCCTCACAGTGGAGGTAAAATCCTACATCATGCTTCATTGATATTGATGATGATGATCACGATTACAAGGGTGCTCTATCTCGAGAGCTATTGACTTGTCTATCTAAACCTAACTTGTGGTTAATTGTGGAACCTGTCCCCCTTAGGGAGCCCTGCCCCTCCTTATATATGTTTAAGAGGCAGCTTACATGACTAGTCCTATTAGGATTAGGATTACTCTATTACAAGTGGAGACCTAGTCTTGTTTCCTTTGTAAGGGAATATTCCTTATGCTTTCCTCTTAAGCCGTCCCACCATAGCTTGAGCCGGACTCGCCATGAACCGCCTTCTGGGCCACCGGGTCTTGTCGCTCCTCTGACCCGCCGGCCGGGTCACCAATGAGTCACCTGGCTCGGCCGGGTCATCAGTGAGTGGACAGATCCGGGCGGGTCACTTAGTGAGTCGCCAAGTCCGGGCGGGTCACTAGTGAGTCGCCATGTCCGTCCGGGTCATACATCCGGCCGGGTCATACCACGGGGTATATCCCCGACACCCTCCGTGGTAGTAGTATTTAGGAGCTATTTTGTTCAGTTCATCTGACTATAGATGTGTGGTCGAACTGTACAATGTACTTAAAATTAGCTAGTATATATAGTTGAACTAGCTATTTCAGTACGTGGTTGGAAACAATTGGGGATAAGTTTGGTCGGTTCAGTTGTCGAGTTGAACTGTTTGTATAATTTAAGAACGACTGCTTAATCTATTAATGAAATCTATGCTTAATTACTGAATTTTAGTGGCAAAAATTACGTAGTGCTACTGATTTCTAGCTGCATATTTTGACAAATCGCAGTGTTACAAGGATTGATAAATGGCAACGTTACTAGATCAACAAATGTAAATCTTTCCAATTTGATAAATGGAAACATACCCAATATGACAGATGCAAATCTTACCAAATTGTTTGTACGTGGTTGCACATGGGTCATCCAAAACAACCGTTTGCGTTGAAGGGATGAAGAAATCCTGCACTGCTCTAACTTTGCATACATGTGTTCTATCTAAATCGTTTGCGATCAAGAGCTGCAGAAATCCTGCTCGGCACATTTTCTCTTGGCTTCCTCGGGAATTTTTCGGTTTGCATAAGGGTGTTCTAACTAAAACGTTTGCGATGAGTGTTTTTATATTTAAAAAGTGAATTAAACCGTGGCTTGGGCACCATTAATGGAGAGGATGCAAGCAAGGCGGGTGGCCATGGAAGTCAAAGGGCTCGCTTCCCAGTGAGCCTGCATAGCCTACAGCTCGCACGCTTCCCAGTGAGCCTGCACACTCGAGGGCAGCTTGCACGCCTCTCAGTCAAGCAGCTATCCGCACGACACCTCCTATAGCCATTAAAACCAAGATATGTGGTGTCACTTCAATGGTTAATAGAATTTTGGATTTACTAGATTTTAAAACCAGGCATCTCAATGTTTTGCCGGCAATCAACGGTGTCCGGGTGTTTGAAATTCAATCCCATTTCTTGCATGGGACCTAAGCATGCACCCAAGGACACATATTTGATTTTTCAACCAATTTATATGCACTGGAGCATGTGCATGTAGTTCAAATTTGAATTATGCACATAAATGCATTGAAAATTCAATTAATGCATAAAAATGTCCAAACGAACCTAAAAAAATCACAAAAAATCACACAACACTCTTGTTGTTCTATGTTGACACGAGAAAAAAATTTGAAAGCAATATGAGGCAATAGATATCGTTTTGTCCCCAAAGGTGGGACGTTCCCTACCAAAACCATCATGCTTGTTGTGAGAAGCTCCGGTTTGTGAGAAGCATATACCCAAACCTGCCCCAAATGGGACAAAATTTGTACCACGGCATGTTGATGCCGCTCCATGATGGCATGCCAAGTTTCATGAATTTCACACGAGTTTTGGGTTTACGAGAATTTAAAAACCAGGCATCTCAATGTTTTGCCAGCAATCAACAGTGCCCTGGTGTTTGAAATTCATTTACATTTCTTGCATGGGACCTAAGCATGCACCCAAGGACACATATTTGATTTTTCAACCAATTTATATGCACTGGAGCATGTGCATGTAGTTCAAATTTGAATTATGCACATAAATGCATTGAAAATTCAATTAATGCATGAAAATGTCCAACTGAACCTCAAAAAATCACAAAAATTCACACAACACTCCTGTTGTTCTATGTTGACACGAGAAAAAAATTGAAAGCAATAAGAGGCAATGGATATCGTTTTGTTCCCAAAGGTGGGACGTTCCCTACCAATAACCATCATGCTTGTTGTGAGAAGCATATACCCAAACCTGCCCCAAATGGGACAAAATTTGTACCACGACATGTCGATGCCGCTCCCAGATAGCATGCCAAGTTTCATGAATTTCAGACGAGTTTTGGATTTACTAGAATTTAAAAACAAGACATCCCAATGTTTTGCCGGCAATCAACGGTGCCCTGGTGTTTGAAATTCTTTCCCATTTCTTGCATGGGACCTAAGCATGCACCCAAGGACACATATTTGATTTTTCAACCAATTTATATTCACTGGAGCATGTGCATGTAGTTCAAATTTGAATATGCACATAAATGCATTGAAAACTTAGTTAATGCATAAAAATGTCCAAACGAACCCTGAAAAATCACAAAAATTCAGACAACACTCTTGTTGTTCTATGTTGACACGAGAAAAAAAAATTGAAAGCAATAAGAGGCAATGGATATCGTTTCGTCCCCAAAGGTGGCACATTCCCTACCGAAAAGCATCATGCTTGTTGTGAGAAGCTCGGGTTTGTGAGAAGCGTATACCCAAACCTGCCCCAAATGGGACAAATTTTGTAACACGGCATGTTGATGCCGCTCCATGATAGCTTACCAAGTTTCATGAATTTCAGACGAGTTTTGGATTTACTAGAATTTAAAAACCAGACATCTCAATGTTTTGCCGACAATCAACGGTGCCCTGGTGTTTGAAATTCATTCCTACTTCTTGCATCGGACCTAAGCATGCACCCAAGGACACATATTTGATTTTTCAACCAATTTATATGCACTGGAGCATGTGCATGTAGTTCAAATTTGAATTATGCACATAAATGCATTGAAAATTCAATTAATGCATAAAAATGTCCAAACGAACCTAAAAAAATCACAAAAATTCACACAACACTCCTGTTGTTCTATGTTGACACGAGAAAAAAATTTGAAAGCAATATGAGGCAATAGATATCGTTTTGTCCCCAAAGGTGGGACGTTCCCTACCAAAACCATCATGCTTGTTGTGAGAAGCTCCGGTTTGTGAGAAGCATATACCCAAACCTGCCCCAAATGGGACAAAATTTGTACCACGGCATGTTGATGCCGCTCCACGATGGCATGCCAAGTTTCTTGAATTTCACACGAGTTTTGGGTTTACGAGAATTTAAAAACCAGGCATCTCAATGTTTTGCCAGCAATCAACAGTGCCCTGGTGTTTGAAATTCATTCACATTTCTTGCATGGGACCTAAGCATGCACCCAAGGACACAAATTTGATTTTTCAACCAATTTATATGCACTGGAGCATGTGCATGTAGTTCAAATTTGAATTCTGCACATAAATGCATTGAAAATTCAATTAATGCATGAAAATGTCCAACTGAACCTCAAAAAATCACAAAAAATCACACAACACTCCTGTTGTTCTATGTTGACATGAGAAAAAAATTTAAAGCAGTAAGAGGCAATGGATATCGTTTTGTCCCCAAAGGTGGGACGTTCCCTACCAATAACCATCATGCTTGTTGTGAGAAGCATATACCCAAACCTGCCCCAAATGGGACAAAATTTGTACCACGGCATGTCGATGCCGCTCCCGGATAGCATGCCAAGTTTCATGAATTTCAGACGAGTTTTGGATTTACTAGAATTTAAAAACAAGACATCTCAATGTTTTGCCGGCAGTCAACGGTGCCCTGGTGTTTGAAATTCTTTCCCATTTCTTGCATGGGACCTAAGCATGCACCCATGGACACATATTTGATTTTTCAACCAATTTATATGCAGTGGAGCATGTGCATGTAGTTCAAATTTGAATATGCACATAAATGCATTGAAAACTTAGTTAATGCATAAAAATGTCCAAACGAACCCTGAAAAATCACAAAAATTCAGACAACACTCTTGTTGTTCTATGTTGACACGAGAAAAAAAAATTGAAAGCAATAAGAGGCAATGGATATCGTTTCGTCCCCAAAGGTGGCACATTCTCTACCGAAAAGCATCATGCTTGTTGTGAGAAGCTCGGGTTTGTGAGAAGCGTATACCCAAACCTGCCCCAAATGGGACAAAATTTGTACCACGGCATGTTGATGCCGCTCCATGATAGCTTACCAAGTTTCATGAATTTCAGACGAGTTTTGGATTTACTAGAATTTAAAAACCAGACATCTCAATGTTTTGCCGACAATCAACGGTGCCCTGGTGTTTGACATTCATTCCTACTTCTTGCATCGGACCTAAGCATGCACCCAAGGACACATATTTGATTTTTCAACCAATTTATATGCACTGGAGCATGTGCATGTAGTTCAAGTTTGAATTATGCACATAAATGCATTGAAAATTCAATTAATGCATAAAAATGTCCAAACGAACCTAAAAAAATCACAAAAATTCACACAACACTCCTGTTGTTCTATGTTGACACGAGAAAAAAATTTGAAAGCAATATGAGGCAATAGATATCGTTTTGTCCCCAAAGGTGGAACGTTCCCTACCAAAACCATCATGCTTGTTGTGAGAAGCTCCGGTTTGTGAGAAGCATATACCCAAACCTGCCCCAAATGGGACAAAATTTGTACCACGGCATGTTGATGCCGCTCCATGATGGCATGCCAAGTTTCTTGAATTTCACACGAGTTTTGGGTTTACGAGAATTTAAAAACCAGGCATCTCAATGTTTTGCCAGCAATCAACAGTGCCCTGGTGTTTGAAATTCATTCACATTTCTTGCATGGGACCTAAGCATGCACCCAAGGACACAAATTTGATTTTTCAACCAATTTATATGCACTGGAGCATGTGCATGTAGTTCAAATTTGAATTCTGCACATAAATGCATTGAAAATTCAATTAATGCATGAAAATGTCCAACTGAACCTCAAAAAATCACAAAAATTCACACAACACTCCTATTGTTCTATGTTGACACGAGAAAAAAATTTAAAGCAATAAGAGGCAATGGATATCGTTTTGTCCCCAAAGGTGGGACATTCCCTACCAATAACCATCATGCTTGTTGTGAGAAGCATATACCCAAACCTGCCCCAAATGGGACAAAATTTGTACCACGGCATGTCGATGCCGCTCCCGGATAGCATGCCAAGTTTTATGAATTTCAGACGAGTTTTGGATTTACTAGAATTTAAAAACAAGACATCTCAATGTTTTGCCGGCAATCAACGGTGCCCTGGTGTTTGAAATTCTTTCCCATTTCTTGCATGGGACCTAAGCATGCACCCAAGGACACATATTTGATTTTTCAACCAATTTATATGCACTGGAGCATGTGCATGTAGTTCAAATTTGAATATGCACATAAATGCATTGAAAACTTAGTTAATGCATAAAAATGTCCAAACGAACCCTGAAAAATCACAAAAATTCAGACAACACTCTTGTTGTTCTATGTTGACACGAGAAAAAAAATTGAAAGCAATAAGAGGCAATGGATATCGTTTCGTCCCCAAAGGTAGCACATTCCCTACCGAAAAGCATCATGCTTGTTGTGAGAAGCTCTGGTTTGTGAGAAGCGTATACCCAAACCTGCCCCAAATGGGACAAAATTTGTACCACAGCATGTTGATGCTGCTCCATGATAGCTTACCAAGTTTCATGAATTTCAGACGAGTTTTGGATTTACTAGAATTTAAAAACCAGACATCTCAATGATTTGCCGACAATCAACGGTGCCCTGGTGTTTGAAATTCATTCCTACTTCTTGCATCGGACCTAAGCATGCACCCAAGGACACATATTTGATTTTTCAACCAATTTATATGCACTGGAGCATGTGCATGTAGTTCAAATTTGAATTATGCACATAAATGCATTGAAAATTCAATTAATGCATAAAAATGTCCAAACGAACCTAAAAAAATCACAAAAATTCACACAACACTCCTGTTGTTCTATGTTGACACGAGAAAAAAATTTGAAAGCAATATGAGGCAATAGATATCGTTTTGTCCCCAAAGGTGGGACGTTCCCTACCAAAACCATCATGCTTGTTGTGAGAAGCTCCGGTTTGTGAGAAGCATATACCCAAACCTGCCCCAAATGGGACAAAATTTGTACCACGGCATGTTGATGCCACTCCATGATGGCATGCCAAGTTTCATGAATTTCACACGAGTTTTGGGTTTACGAGAATTTAAAAACCAGGCATCTCAATGTTTTGCCAGCAATCAACAGTGCCCTGGTGTTTGAAATTCATTCACATTTCTTGCATGGGACCTAAGCATGCACCCAAGGACACAAATTTGATTTTTCAACCAATTTATATGCACTGGAGCATGTGCATGTAGTTCAAATTTGAATATGCACATAAATGCATTGAAAACTTAGTTAATGCATAAAAATGTCCAAACGAACCCTAAAAAATCACAAAAATTCAGACAACACTCTTGTTGTTCTATGTTGACACGAGAAAAAAAATTGAAAGTGATAAGAGGCAATAGATATTGTTTCGTCCCCAAAGGTGGGAGGTTCCCTACCAAAACCATCATGCTTGTTGTGAGAAGCTCCGGTTTGTGAGAAGCATATACCGAAACTTGCCCCAAATGGGACAAAAGTTGTACCACGGCATGTTGATGCCGCTCCATGATGGCATGCCAAGTTTCATGAATTTCACACGAGTTTTGGGTTTACTAGAATTTAAAACCAGGCATCTCAGTGTTTTGCCAGCAATCAACAGTGCCCTGGTGTTTGAAATTCATTCACATTTCTTGCATGGGACCTAAGCATGCACCCAAGGACAAAGATTTGATTTTTCAACCAATTTATGTGCACTGGAGCATGTGCATGTAGTTCAAATTTGAATTATGCACATAAATGCATTGAAAATTCAATTAATGTATAAAAATGTCCAAACGAACACCCAAAAAATCATAAAAATTCACACAAAACTCCTATTGTTCTATGTTGACATGAGGAAAAAATTGAAAGCAATAAGAGGTAATGGATATCGTTTCATCCCCAAAGGTGGGACGTTCCCTATCGATAACCATCATGCTTGTTCTGTGAAGCTCCGGTTTGTGACAAGCATGTACCCAAACCTGCGCCAAATGTGACAAAATTTGTACCACGGCATGTTGATGCCGCTCCGGAATAGCATGCCAAGTTTCATGAATTTCAGACGAGTTTTGGATTTACTAGAATTTAAAAACCAGACATCTGAATGTTTTGTCGGCAATCAACGGTGCCCTGGTGTTTGAAATTCTTTCCCATTTCTTGCATGGGACCTAAGAATGCACCCAAGGAGACATATTTGATTTTTCAACCAATTTATATGCACTGGAGCATGTGCATGTAGTTCAAATTTGAATTATGCACATAAATGCATTGAAAACTCAGTTAATGCATAAAAATGTTCAAATGAACCCTGAAAAATTACAAAAATTCACACAACACCCCTATTGTTCTATGTTGACATGAGAAAAAAATTGAAAGCAATAAGAGGCAATGGATATCGTTTTGTTCCCAAAGGTGTGACATTCCCTACCGAAAAGCATCATGCTTGTTGTGAGAAGCTCCAGTTTGTGAGAAGCATAGACAGAAACCTGCCCCAAATGGGACCAAATTTGTACCACGGGCATGTTGATGCCGCTCCATCATAACATGCCAAGCTTCATGAATTTCAAAAGAGTTTTGGATTTTCTAGAATTTAAAAACCAGGCATCTCAATGTTTTGCGGGCAATTAACGGTGCCTTGGTGTTTGAAATTCATTCCCATTTCTTGCATGGGACCTAACCATGCACCCGAGGACACATATTTGATTTTCAACCAATTTATATGCATTGGAGCATGTGCATGTAGTTCAAATTTGAATTATGCACATAAATGCATTGAAAACTCAGTTAATGCATAAAAATGTCCAAACGAAACCCGAAAAATTCCAAAATTGAACACAACACTCTTGTTGTTCTATGTTAACACTCGAATTATTTTGAAAGCAATAAGAGGAAGCGAATATCGTTTCATCCCCAAAGGTGGCACGTTCCCTGCCGAAACCACCACACTTGTTGTCAGAAGCTCTGGTTTGTGAGAAGCTTATACCCAAACCTGCCCCAAATGGGACAAAAATTTTACCACGGCATGTTGATGCCGCTACATGATAGCATGCCAAGTTTCATGAATTTCAGACGAGTTTTGTATTTACTAGAATTTAAAAACCAGGTATCTCAATGTTTGCGGCCGAGTGACGGAGGTAGGGTGTTTGAAATTCATTCTCATTTCTTGCATGGGACCTAAGCGTGCATCCAAGGACACACATTTGATTTTTCAATAAGTTTATATGCACTGGAGCATGTGCATGTTGTTCAAATTTGAATTATGCACATAAAGTGCCTAGAAAACCCAGTTAATGTATAAAAATGTACAAACGAACCTTGAATAATTCCAATTTTTTTGATGGCACACCTATAGTTGCATGTTCACTTCAGATAAATGTTCTAACAATTCAAATACCATCCTTTGTAGTTGTGACCCCATTACGTAATTCAAATGATCAAGACGATAAATCAAGTAGATCGCACACAGTTTATTATCACCAACCGTGTGAGATGCAGCACAAAATATCTTGGAGCACCGTCGGTGTATAGTACTATAAATCAAGTAGATCACACATAGTTAGTCTCCTTTATGTACCCAAATTATGCAATAACGTGGATGTCCACTGTAACCAGGGAAATTCAAACCAAAATTTTTGACGTTCAAACTCAACACACATGGGTTAAGCTATCTGAATCGTTTGTGATGTTCACATATCGTAGACAGCTCTGAATAAGGGAACATGTGTGATGACACTTTGCGCGCCAGTTTTTTGGCTGAAGCGATTCCAAATTTTTGGCTTCTATGGAAATATCTACCTCCCCGCCCCTCCCCCTTACCAAAAGCCACATTTCCTCTCTTTCTGCCTTCCTTTCCAAGTTGAAACCTTCACTCCTTGCTTGCAGCGCCGCCGCCTCCTCGCCGGCGACCCTCCTTCACGCTCCTCGGCCTCGCCTATCCAGGCAGGTAATCCACACTCGACCCCCATCCTCCTCCTCCTTCCACATCCCACATGCCCCTAACGCCAGCGCAAGCGCGACACCTTCCACCCAAATCACCGACCTCTCCACCAAATAAGCGTCGGCCTAAGACATGGTGCACGCAGTATAGCCAGGACCTGAAGGAGCATTTGGCAGCGGAGAAGCAAATCGCGGCCGCACGCGCGGATGAGGTCGCGATGGCTGCCATTCGTGCTGACCCCCAGATCTTGAAGGAGCACCTTTCCATTTGCTAGCTATGCCGGTTAAGCATGCTCGGTTTACCCGTCGCATGTGCTGCTCCTGCCTTTCCTTCACAAATTATAGTGATTTTTGCTATCTAATTTTACCATGCAATCTGTTGCTCTAGTGTATATGTTTTATATGTCGTGCAGTGTGGTGCTCACTTATTAACTGTTTTGTTAATTAGTTGTCGTCTTTAGTTAACTATTTGGTTAAATTTTGCAAATGTGATGTTCAATTCTTCAGGCTGCAATTTTGTATTGTCTTGCATGTGAGAAATAAATCGAATTTATATTTACAAAATTGTGGGTGCATTCTATTATTGTATACCATGTGAGGAGTAAGTTGAATTTGGCTGTAGTAAATACATGAGAAACAAATACAATTGCTACAATTGGCTGTAGTTAACTGTTTGGTTAACTGTCTGATCTTCTATTAGCAGTATGTTATATTGTGCAATGTGGTGCTCAGTTAATGTTTGGTTCATTTGTTGTGGTGTTTAGTTAACTGCTTGGTTCAATTCTGCAATGCGATGTCCAATTGTCGTGGGTAGAATTTTGTATTGTTTTCCATGTGAGGAATAAATAGAATTTGGCTGCACATAATACAAGATAAACATATACAAGTGCTATATTTCCTAGTTCTTAATCATGCTTGGTTTTGATAAATGGGTTTTCTGTGTGGCTTCAATTAATCTGACAAATCTGCCATGTGATTATTTTTCATCAACATATTTTACTGATAGCATGCGAACCCTTACTTAACCTGACGACTAACTACATTATATGTGTTGCAGGGAAACAATGGGAAGCACTGAGGTTTACAATCAAGGTTAGCACGTGCATGGTCCGTTGTCTAATAGCACATTATTATGAAATTGTAGGAACCATTCTAATATTTAGGTTTTTTTAACAATTTGCATATGGGGAAATGAGTTGTCCATGAATATCAGTCAAGTTTAAAAACTCAGAAAGATTGTTACGATAAAGAAATTAGTGACAAAAAACAATAAGATATTTGTGTGCACAACGAAGAAGACATCAGTTCACAATAGGATGGTACTAACTATTATGCCTTGCCTTTTTTGTTCCTTTGCCCCATTTCCAATATAGAGAAGATATTTATGCACATCCTTGTTTTCAGGCCTTTCGAAAGAAGTTCACTGATGATTACCTCTCAAACCACATGTATGGTCAGGAGGCGAGCAAGGTATTCGTACAACACCCACGGTTCAATATTGAAGTGTTCCTGAAGAGGACGAAGGATGGACGATCAATCATCCACGGGCACTGGCCTAAAGTTACAAAGACCTTCAACATCAATGAAGGCTCAATATTCACCTTCTCCTTCAGCAGTTTTCCAGATGAGATACATCTGTCTATGTATCGTCTATGATGCTAATTTCGAAAGGTTATAGATGTTGCATGTGAAACTTGGTCCTAGTGTAGTTGTGTAATGGGGTAGCTAAGTGCTGAAGCTATATGATGTTGTACTCTGATGCATTTCAATTATGAAAATGAAATATATTGCGTGCTTAATATGAACTGTCAATTAGATTAATAAATGGATTATGAATAATCGGATAATTAGCCTGGTAATTGGGTTTTGCTACTGCAAACGGTTGTTGAAAAAAATACCGTGGGCGATGACCTCAGGCAACGCACACAATTTTTAGGAATAAACCATGTTGGATCAATGAACAATCACACATGACTTTCTCTTGAAAACAGTTTACGTTAGGCCACCTTGCGCAAACATTTATCACATGAAAACTGTGTGTGATGGACAGCCTTTGCCACATAGTTTCTTCCACGGACTGTGTGTGATATATTCAATAACGCAAGCGATTTAACGGGAAAAATTGTGTGTGATGTACTTGTGAACGGAAACATTTTCCTTGGAGCGACTGTGTGGAATGTACATACGAACGAAAACATTTAGCGGGGAGTGACTGTGTGGGATGTACTTGCGACCGGAAACAATTTCGCCGTGTAATTGTATTTTTTTAGCTCTACTGTACGTATTTCCGTATTTGAGCGCTCGCCAGTCGCACATGACCTCATTTTGCCGAACGTGTGTGCCAGGAAAGCATATCCCCGACGGTTTCTGGGTCGTGTGGGAAGGCCCCCCTATCGCCCACACTCACTTGGCGACGGTTCCAAATGCCGTCGCGTAAAGGGGTTAAAAACCGTTTGTTTAACGCCAGGTCCAACTTATGTTTCCCTTCTAACTATATTATATATATTTATATTATTTTATATGTTATTATATATTATTTTTATTGTCATCATATATTTAACAGCTACTTACATATATGAGAAAACAATATCCCACGTCTTATTAACTTTTACAAATAATTTTTTAACAATAAAATCCTATATTTTTTACATTGAGGCAACGGAAATCCTGGTGATTGTGTACAAAAGCTTTGTAAGATTTAAGGACCAATGTAATAGTAAATCACTTATTATTTAAATATATTTATAACAAAATGCTCAGCCCTTGTTTATATTTTGATAAAATTGTTGCGCCCAATGCAACATTATAATTAGAACCAGCCCAACAAAATTGTGTATTTCGAGAAAGTGCAAATGGGCTGTAATATTTTAGGAAAAAAATAAACGGGCCGCATGGACGGTACATTATTTGTTCAGCCAGCCCAACAAATTCATGTATTTTGAGAAAGTGAAAATGGGCTATAGTTTTAAAAAAAGGGCCACATTGATGCTACATTATTTGTTCACCAATGCCAGCAAATGGACTGTAATTCTCAAAAAAAGATCAAATGCACTGTAAATTCTGAAAAAAATGGGTTGAATATGTGCCACATTTTCTAGGATGAAATGTGCGCCAATAGGTCGAAGCCAACGCAAGTCGTTGTCAACTTAGTCGACAAATGATTCTAACATCGATAGTCACTGGATTTACATCCAACGACCGGCATCCATCTTCTATCTCTCATATTCTTCCTCCAGCGCCGCCGGGACCACCTGCTCCCACCTCCTGCTGCAAGCAGCTCTACTTAGCATGCTTCGCTATGAAGCGCTACCCCACCACCGGCCAGGCCATCCCTCCACCCCTCCACACCTCAGGTTCTTCTCCACTGACTGCTGAACCATGCCGCACCAGAACCAGTTAACCTTCATACACCTCTCCGTCTACGACTCCACTCCCGCGTCTTCACATCTCTGGCTTGTTTCTGTCCGAGGCCTCGCTATCGTCCACCACCTTGGATGCGCTTGGCGCAGCATGGTCAACACACACAAAAATGAATACTTCCCCTGCTAGCTGGAACCCACCATAGTGGGAGGCTGACTTGTGGGCCTACTAAGTTGACGCGGATGGAGGGCCTTGTCAACTTAGTCAATATGAATGATTCTAGCTCTAGTGACCGTACGATGTACATCCAACGACCGTAGTGCTTCTTCAACCTCTGGTCTTCTTTATCCAGCCGCCCAAACTAGCGTCGGTCGTGCCGCCTGCTCCTGCCTCCCGTGGCCGGCTGTGCTGCCGTTCAGGCCTCACCGCCCCCTACTACTCCCACCGCTGGCCAGGCCATCCCTCTACTCACCCACACCCCCTGTTATTCTGCGGCGATAGCAGCCTCACACCGCAGCCGAACCAGTCAACCCTCGTACTCCTCTCTGCGTGGGCATCCACTGCCGCATCTTCCCCGGCTCTGCGTCATCCTGTTCCTAGGCCTCGCCGTCATTCACCGCCTTGGTGCTCTCGGTGCGGCGTGGTCAATGTGGTCAAGGAACGACTTCCATGAAAAGAGTAATGTACGTGGAGAGGCTGACAGCTGGGTCCACGGCTGCAGCAAGGAAGTGCAACCTTATAACGCGTAAAATAATGATTCCTCCACCTGACAGCACGGATCCACTAGACGGGCCACCGTATTTCATGAAAAAACATTCCCCCCTAACTGCTGGGACCCACCAGCTACATCTTCGCACGCAAGGAAGTGCCTCCTTATCCTCCTCGACAGTCGGGACCCACCTGGTCGAAGCGTATGTAGCGTTGTCATTCTGGTCACGAACGTGTACATACATACTGGTCGATCGGTCTATTTGTAGGCTACAGCGATGAATCATGGCCGAGTAAGGAAGGGCACGTGTCGTAGTAGAGGCGCAGACGTAGCATGTACACGTACATACAGCCAGGGTACAAGAAAGTAAATACGACCACATACGTACATACATGCGGGGTCTCGAACGCCTACTCATGCATACGTACGGCTAGGGCTCGTGTACATGGCTGGGTCCGGACAGAGAAACTGCATCGTCATGTTCATCGGGAGGCAACGGAATGCGTCGTGTTCATTGGGAGCCAACCGGCTTGGACGGAACAGCCGAAACGAGGCCTGGCGTCCCGCAGAATGGAGGAAACGGCCTTGTGTTCGACCGCCTACGGTAGAAACGGGATCTTGTTCACTTGGAGGGGTGTGGCGTATAGCAAAACGGAGGAAACAGACTTCTCTTCGACCTCCTACGATCGAAACGGGTTCCTTTTGATCGGGAGGGGTGTGGCGTACCGCAAAACAGAGGAAATGGACTTCTCTTCGACCTCCTACGGTCAAAACAGGGGTCCTGTTCATCGAGAGGGGTGTGGTGTACCGCAAAATGAGACTCCAAGGGCTACTGTTCATCCACCGTCTACTGCCTTGCTCCAGCCTCCACGGGCTACTGTTCATCCACCATCGACCTCCTCCAGCCTCCACATGTGACTGTTCATCAACGGTGTCTCCCTCTTGCCTCCACCAGCTACTATTCATCCACAAGCTCCTGTTCATCCAACCTCCACCGCTCCTCCACTGGCTACTGTTCAACCAGCCCTCTCCACAGGGTCCTATTCAACCACCCCTCCATGGGCTACTATTCATCCAGCCCTCCACCGGCTACTATTCAACCAGCCCTCAACCGGCTGCTGTTCATACAGCCCTCAACGGGGTCCCGTTCATCCACCCCAACTGGCTCGATCGGGGTCATGTTCATCCAACCCCCACTAGGAACTGTTCATCCAACCCCGAACAACGCTCACTGTTGATCAAGAGGTAGCAGGTTCGATCGGCTTCAGTTAGCAACAATAGCGAAGGAATCGCTCGATCCAGTTCAGTTAACAGCCAGATCGATCGATTGCTTAGGTTCAGTAATGCGTAGCCTGCAGTGCGATTGCTCGGGTTCAGTAGGCGAACGCCTCACTCGGGTTCAGTTAGAGCCCAACACCTCGCACCTGCGCACGTACGTGTACAAGAGAAACACGCATCGCTCGGCCCCGACCACCCACCGTAACCAGGAACTCCCCGATATTTTCCCCGCCCTCGCTTCTACCACGTTTTTCCATCATGGACGGCCCAAAGAATGTCATGTAGCTACGCCTCTGGCCCGCCCAGGATGAAAAGCCCATTTTCTGTCATGATTTCCTGTCATAGAAGTAGGATCCCACCACATCTATGATGATACCGGGTTTTGTCACAATTATTGTCATTGAAGTGCCATAAGCATGACAGAAAAAATTTCGTTCGGCCCAAAATGTCACGGATGTGTCTTTTCTATAGTGTTCCAATCCTACCAGAGTCTCGGGGGCTACGATTCACTTTTTGCTATCACCGGCATTTTTTGACTATTCGATCCCCGCTTGAGTTTTTTCCAACTCATCCAGGGCTCGGGGCTACTATATATTACATGGCTTACCTCGAACCCTGTCAGGAGGCCGCCAAAAGCTTCCTTCAGTCCCCTGTTAACAGACCGAATAGTTTCTAAAACCACGCGCATGAGGGCGTGGTGTTCCATGATGATGGAGGAGCTATTCAAAGCCTCCTCCATCATGTTCGGCCACCCAGCCGCGACCCGCTCTACGGCGGTTGGCAGTGGTGGCGGGCCCCCGACTCCCCCTTCATCGAAGGGCGAAATGGACAACTCCAGGGGAAGTTCATGCTGATGCCATTTATCTCGCTTTATTTTCTTGTGTGGATCCTTAGGGTTCACTGAGTCTTGGCTTGTACTGTTTGTAGTAGTTCCTTGTACCACTCTCTTGGATATAGGGTTCACTTTGTATACATCAAATGATTAGAGGATTTGTTATTTTGTCTTCTGGCATACTGCAATTCTCTTGATGATATCTTGAAAGTGTATGCCATGGATCTCATGCTTGTTTCGAAAATTTATCTGTTTTGAGTTAAGATGCTTTTGTGCATGTTTGTGACTTCTTCATGTGTTTCTTTCGAATTTGTGTTTCTCTCTCAGGAGTGGTCATGGCAAATAGTTCAGATGAGCATTCTGTGTCTGAGCAAGAAATTCCTCAAAAGCCATGTGTGGCTGACAAAGCAAAGGTGGCTAAAAGAAAATCAGCAAAGCTGCCAAAAGCACTGAAGAAAAAGGTTGAATCAGAATTAACTGAAGAAGATGATGTCGGGCAAACGTCCTTTCCTTCTTTTCTTGCACATCTTGTTGAGTTAACTCAACATTTTGTTGTTCCAACTGATTTTTCTTTGCCTCTTTGACATCATGCTTGGCCTTTCCACTTCCTAGAGGAATTCAGCAGTTGTCTTCAATGAGTCTGCATGGGCATTGGGGGGAGGAGCCGACCTAACGTTTTCATCATTTGGACCTAGGCAGCCATTTGCAATGAGTCATTCCAAGGTGGAGTGAATGCAAACATAATCTAGTATTTCCTTTGAATGTTCTCATAGTTCAACCACTTCTTCCCCCAATGATGGTGAATCTTTTTGCGGGGTCTCGAACGCCTACTGGTGCATACGTACGGCTAGGGCTCGTGTACATGGCTGGGTCGAAACAGAGAAACTACATCGTCGTGTTCATCGGGAGGCAACGGAATGCATCGTGTTCATTGGGAGCCAACCGACTTGGACGAAACAGCCGAAACGAGGCCTGGCGTCCCGCAGAATGGAGGAAACGGCCTTGTGTTCGACCGCCTATGGTAGAAACGGGATCTTGTTCACTTGGAGGGGTGTGGCGTACAGCAAAATGGAGGAAACAGACTTCTCTTCGACCTCCTACGATCAAAACGGGTTCCTTTTGATCAGGAGGGGTGTGGCGTACCGCAAAACAGAGGAAATGGACTTGTCTTCGACCTCCTATGGTCAAAACAGGGGTCCTGTTCATCGAGAGGGGTGTGGTGTACCGCAAAATGGGACTCCAAGGGCTACTGTTCATCCACCGTCTACTGCCTTGCTCCAGCCTCCACGGGCTACTGTTCATCCACCGTCGACCTCCTCCAGCCTCCACATGTGACTGTTCATCAACGGTGTCTCCCTCTTGCCTCCACCAGCTACTATTCATCCACAGGCTCCTGTTCATCCAACCTCCACCGCTCCTCCACTGGCTACTGTTCAACTAGCCCTCTCCACAGGGTCCTACTCAACCACCCCTCCATGGGCTACTATTCATCCAGCCCTCCACCGGCTACTATTCAACCAGCCCTCAACCGGCTGCTGTTCATACAGCCCTCAACGGGGTCCTGTTCATCCACCCCAACTGGCTCGATTAGGGTCATGTTCATCCAACCCCCACTAGGAACTGTTCATCCAACCCCGAACAACGCTCACTGTTGATCAAGAGGCAGCAGGATCGATCGGCTTTAGTTAGCAACAATAGCGAAGGAATCACTTGATCTGGTTCAGTTAACAGCCAGATCGATCGATCGCTTAGGTTCAGTAATGCGTAGCGTGCAGTGCGATCGCTCGGGTTCAGTAGGCGAACACCTCACTCGGGTTCAGTTTGAGCCCAACACCTCGCACCTGCGCACGTACGTGTATGAGAGAAACACGCATCGCTCGGCCCCGACCACCCACCGTAACCAGGAACTCCACGATATTTTCCCCGCCCTCGCTTCTACCACGTTTTTTCCATCATGGACGACCCACAGAATGTCATGCAGCTGCGTCTCTGGCCCGCCCAGGATGAAAAGCCCATTTTTCTGTCATGATTTCCTGTCATAGAAGTAGGATCCCACCATAACTATAATGATACCGGGTTTTGTCACAATTATCGTCATTGAAGTGCCATAAGCATGACAAAAAAAATTTCGTTTGGCCCAAAATGTCACGGATGTGTCTTTTCTGTATTGTTCCAATCCTGCCAGAGTCTCGGGGGCTACGATTCACTTTTTGCTATCATCGGCATTTTTTGACTATTCGATCCCCGCTTGAGTTTTTCCAACTCATCCAGGGCTCGGGGCTACTATATATTACATGGCTTACCTCGAACCCCGTCAGGAGGCCGCCAAAAGCTTCCTTCAGTCCGCTGTTAACAGACCGAATAGTTTCTAAAACCACACGCATGAGGGCCTGGTGTTCCATGATGATGGAGGAGCTATTCAAAGCCTCCTCCATCATGTTCGGCCAGCCAGCTGCGACACGCTCTATGGCGGTTGGCAGTGGTGGCGGGCCCCCGACTCCCCCTTCATCGAAGGGCAAAATGGACGACTCCAGGGGAAGTTCATGTTGATGCCATTTATCTTGCTTTATTTTCTTGTGTGGATCCTTAGGGTTCACTGAGTCTTGGCTTGTACAGTTTGTAGTAGTTCCTTGTACCACTCTCTTGGATATAGGGTTCACTTTTTATACATCAAATGATTAGAGGATTTGTTATTCTGTCTTCTGGCATACTGCAATTCTCTTGATGATATCTTGAAAGTGTATGCCATGGATCTCATGCTTGTTTCGAAAATTTATCTGTTTTGAGTTAAGATGCTTCTGTGCATGTTTGTGACTTCTTCATGTGTTTCTTTCGAATTTGTGTTTCTCTCTCAGGAGTGGTCATGGCAAATAGTTCAGATGAGCATTCTGGGTCTGAGCAAGAAATTCCTCAAAAGCCGTGTGTGGCTGACAAAGCAAAGGTGGCTAAAAGAAAATCAGCAAAGCCGCCAAAAGCACTGAAGAAAAAGGTTGAATTAGAATTAACTGAAGAAGATGATGTCGGGCAAACGCCCTTTCCTTCTTTTCTTGCACATCTTGTTGAGTTAACTCAACATTTTGTTGTTCCAACTGATTTTTCTTTGCCTCTTTGGCATCATGCTTGACCTTTCCACTTCCTCGAGGAATTCAGCAGTTGTCTTCAATGAGTCTGCATGGGCATTGGGGGGAGGAGCCGACCTAACGTTTTCATCATTTGGACCTAGGCAGCCATCTGCAATGAGTCATTCCAAGGTGGAGTGAATGCAAACATAATCTAGTATTTCCTTTGAATGTTCTCATAGTTTAACCACTTCTTCCCCCAATGATGGTGAATCTTTTTGCGGTCTGTTGTTTCTATCATTTGCAGTTTCAACTCCAAGCAGAGTACAGTAAGTTTCAGGATCAGACATCTCAGCCACGGTGTTCCTCTCTCTACCGCGACCACTATTCTTGGGATTTCCATCAGAGAACAGGGTTTTGGAGTCAGTGACTAGCTTGTCCTCTAGATGACTATGTGCCGAGGGAATAAGAAAAGAAGAAGAGGAAGTCTGCTTATCCTCGCGCTTCAAAGAAGAAGACTGTTGCCAGAAACTCAAGGAAGGTTGCATCTGCCTCATCTGATGATAATGCAGGTGAAGAAATTCACATGTATGGCCAAAGAGCTGTGCTTGATAAGCCATACCGAACTCCTTCACCAGCAAAATTTCACCACCAGTGAGATCTTCACCAAGGCTTGCTCCCGTTCCATCAGATAAACTTTCGGGTTCTGCTGCCCCAATGGCATATCATCAAGGGGGGAATATGAGGAATCACCCTCGATGGATCCCCACTCGATGTAACAGTCAAGCTAAACTTGAAGGAATCACCCTTGATAGGTTCACACTTGAGGGGATGCACGACAGAGACATCATTGGAGGTGTTGAAAGAGGAATCACCCTTGATAACCCACAACCGACTAGCTACTCTACACAGGTATTGTCAGGAGTGAGGTAGGAGGTATCACCCTCGGCACTCGATAGTAGTTCTGCAGAGTCGTACAACTAAGGGGGTGTGCAGTGATGTGTCGGTCTCTGCACATCGTTCATGTTGATCGAGTTAACGGTAACAAAGCGAGGCAACAAGGACAAGGATGAGGGGTCACATATGGATAACTAACCAACCTATACTAAGCATATAAGATATCAGGCAAAGTATCAACAGAAGGTTATAAAAGTAGGCTATGCATCAGATTAGGAGCAATCAAATACAGTAAAAAATCTAATGTAAGCATGTGAGAGAAATAATAGACGATATAGGAATGATCAAGGGGTTTTTGCTTGCTTGGAAGCTCTGCGGTGAAAGAGGGGTCGTCGGTGGTGTAGCAGTTCTCAGGGGTCACGTCAGACTTGGGGGCTAACGGAGAGAAGAGGGGGAGGAAACAAGTAAATACAAAGCAAACAAATGCATCACAATGTATATCATGGCAATAGGTTGTGCTAGGGGTGACCTAATGCAGTGCTACACGTTGCAGACGGAGAGGGGGTATTTTCCCGGCTTTAGGAAATTATCGCAGGGACAACCCGGAGGGGAAGGTTCCATGTTTGTAGTGATGGAGGCATGTGACAGGTATGTGAATGGCATATTCAGATTCGTCTTATTTTTCTAGTCATTTTTCATATATAAATTATTTTCATCCGAGTTATGGATTATATTATATGAATTTTCAAAGTTTTAATTTTTCTTGAAATTATTATTAATTCAGATTAAATTAGAAAATGCTATGTGTACACAACAGTGGCCAGCCACAATCTATGACATGTGGGGCCAGTCAATGCTCAGTCAACGGTCAACACTGGTAGTTAACTGGTCAAACTGACAAGTGGGACCCTACTTTTAGTGACTCGGTTAATATAACAGGTTTAATTTATTAAAAACTCTAATTAGCTGGTGGGGCCCATCTATCAGTGGCACATGGGCAACTTAAAACAAATAAACTAATTTATTTAGAGGGGGATTAGCACCCTAATTAAACAGGGGCCGGCCCGCTGGCAGTGACTCTAGCCAGCCTCTCTGGGTGGGCAGGCATGCGCGCACAGAAGCGGCGCATGGCGGCCATGACAATGGCGAAGGTGAGTAGGTGCGAGAAGGGGGTTAGGCCGTGGCCACATGTGGCTGGCGGGGCGAGCGCAGGCGGCGGCCAGAGGCAAGCGGCAAAGGCAGCCAGGGGGAGCGGCAGAGGCAGGCGTGGTGTGGGCATGGGCCGGGCGCGGTAGGGATGCGACCAGGGCGCGGCCAGACCAGCCGAAGCCAGGGGCACGATGAGCGGAAGGCAGCGGGGCAAGGTTGCGGGCGGGCGGAGCGGGAGCAAGCAATAGCGGTGGGAGTAGCAAGAAGCAGCAGCCGCATCAGCGCTCGGGGGCGGCAGCGGGCGGCGCGGGAGAATCGTGCACAACCAGTGCGGTGGGGGGGGGGCTCGCGGCCAAGGCTACATGCTGGGGCATCTGGGGCGCAGGCGAACAAGGACCGGGCGCGTCCTAAGCATGGCAGGGTGCACGGGATGCGGGCAAGGGGGTGGCGCGGGATGACATGGGGGCACGTCAAACGGAGGGGGAGAAGTGGGTAGCAGAGGAGGGGCTTACCACAAAGTGGTTAGCGTGCTCGCGGAGGCCGGAAGCAGACCGGAGGGGCAGATCGAGGGCGAGGTGGTGGTGGCCGAGCGCGGAGAAGACGACTATTAGGGCATGTCTCTCTCTAAGTAGTTTTGGTGACTGATGACAATGCATTTGCGGACTAATCGTGTGTGTTGAGCATTTCAGATATTCATTCATTGGTACGAGACGGTGTAGTTCTCTTTCGTTTCAGTTTTGGTGAACTTGAGTCGAAGGAGACACTGTACTATCAAGAGGGGATCTGTATCAGAAAGGCTAGGGTGGAATCAACACGTACACATCTTTTTCGCACCCCAGCTCCTTCCCTCATCCTTGGAGTATGCCTTTATCGTGGAAGTGACATAAGGGAGGTGCCAGCGTTAGTACCACTGGGTCGGAGCAGCAGTACGTTGATAGCCTCAAGTGGTAGTAACAATGTTTCACGGCAGTAGTACCGCCTATGGCCACCAGCGGTAGTACGGCTCCGGTTCCACGCTGGTAGCGCCTCGACTCGAGACCTGTGAGTCTCGTGTCGAGTTCACTAGCAGTAGGAGCGGTAATACCGCTCGCAAGCGGTAGTACCGCACCTACCACCACTGCTAGTGCCGCCCAGGCTCTCGCTCTCATGTCCCTTCCCCTTCTGAGGCCTCTGGTCACAGTCACTGCGGTAGTACCTCTGGGGATCGCGGTAGTACCACTGCGGCCAGTAGTAGTACCACTCCCATGAGTGGTAGTACCGCTTTGTGCGGGCCGAAGAAGTGGATAACGCTTGGATTGTTTCCCCCACTATAAAAGGGGGTCTTCTTCCCCAAGAAGACCTACCTCTTTTCCCCGAAGCTCCATTGTTGTTCCAAAGCTCATATTCGCCTGATCTCTCTCCCTGTTCAATCAAACTTGTTGATTTTCTAGGGATTGGTTGAGAAGGCCCGGATCTACACTTCCACCAAGAGAAATTCGATTCCCTCCACTAATCCCTTGTGAATCTTGTTACACTTGGGTGTTTGAGCACCCTAGACGGTTGAGGTCACCTCGGAGCCGCATTCCATTCTGGTGAAGCTCCGTGGTATCGTTGGGAGCCTCCAATCAAGTTGTGGAGATTGCCCCAACCTTGCTTGTAAAGGTCTGGTCACCGCCTTCAAGGGCACCACGTGTGGAACCACGACATCTCGCATTGTGTGAGGGTGTGGGGAGAATACGGTGGCCCTAGTGGCTTCTTAGGGAGCATTGTGCCTCCACACCACTCTAACGGAGACGTACTTCCCCCAAAGGGAAGGAACTTCGGTAACGCATCCTTGTCTCCACCGGCTCCACTTATGGTTATCTCTTCCCTTTACTTTCTTTAAGCTATTGTTGTGTTGTACCCTTTGCTTACACTCGTTGTTATTGTTGTTTGCATCATATACATTGCTCACCTAGTTGCACATCTAGGCAACCTATTTGTTGCTAAACCTAATTTGTTAATAAAAGCTAAAAATTGGTAGTTGCCTATTCACCCTCTCTAGTCAACCGTATCGATCCTTTCAGTTGGTATCAGAGCCTCGTCTCTTTATTAAGGGTTTCACCACCCGAAGAGTATGGTTGACACCGGGGAGGAAGTGCCTGAGGCCGTGGAGTTAACTTCGATCACTCGAGGCGACTTAAATGAAGCTATGGCTTCACTTAAGACGTCTGTGATGACCTAAGTCAAGTCCATGCTTAAAGAATTACTTGAGGGGATGAAATCCCTTGCTTGTGGTTAATCCCATGGCATCAGAGTCGGAGACCAATTCCGACAAGGAAGCGGCTAAAGGTACTCACGTTCCTTCCCCTCATGACAAGAATGGGACGGCAACCTTTGCCTCGGTCCCCCTCCTCGGTCTATGGAGGACCGGTCCCCACACCTCACATTAATAACTATGGTCCACCTCCCAAGCTTGTTAAGGGTGTTGCTAATTGGATCTTTCGCATTAAGTCTCATTTGAATCATTGCTCAACTAACCTTTGGAGAATCATTGAGCAAGGCTTCTACCCACATGATCCAAACAACTTCACCCCAAGAGAAGAAGTGGACAATCAATACAATCACTCCGCTTTGTTCATCCTTCAAGATGCGGTCCCAGCCAAAGATCTATCACACTGACAACCTTACACTCATGCAAAGGATTGTTGTGAGCACATTGTTTCTATGTAAAAGGGGAGCTCAAGCATCCAACGGTCCAACTTTGAAGTGGTCCTTGATGAGGCCGATGAATTTGTGATGCTTGAAGACGGGGATTCGCGTGATCTCTACCGGAGGGTGACAACTCTTGTGGTTTCTCTCCAAGATCATGGAAGCAAGGATACAGACGACACTTGGATCAAGCGCAAGTTCCTCAAGGCCATCATGCCATTCAATAAGGCCATGTCTTCGTGATTTGACAAAGACCGGACTTTCACACCTTAACCTCAAGTGAAGTGTTGGATGAGTTTATTGCCATGAACATCATGAACAAGACTACTGATAATGCTCTTGCTCGTGTTCGGTCAAAGAAAAGCACTCCCACCCTTGCTTTGAAGGACAAGGCCATTCCGGAAGAAGAATAAGAGGAAGAAGAAGAGGAGTGTGGCCCTGAGGACACCAAATATGCTTATCACGAGCACATGGCTCTTGCTTTGGAGCAATAAGAGGAACTCAAGCCCCAACTTCACCCAGAACAACTCAAGTGGGTAAAAGAACAAGCAATAAGTACTTTCTACAATTGTGGCAATGTGAGTTACTTTATGGTGGATTGCCCTTACGAGAAGAGGGAAGACAATCGTGGCAAACCCATTCGCAAAGATAAAGCCAAGTCTTTCCCTAGCAAAAACAACTTCACCAAGAAGTCTCCTCCAAAGGGCTTGGTGGCACATGAAGAGTACCCCTCCGATGATGATGAGGAAGATAGAAGTGGAGAAGGAAGGGCAGGAACAACCATTGCCATTGCTACATCTCCCCCTCCAAGGTGTCTCTGTTCGACGGCCCCAACGAAAACACCATTGCGAAGTGTCTTATGGCCAAAGGTATCAACAAGGTAACTCCTAACATCAAAACCACCATCATTACTAATCCTTCATTATTAGATTGTTTTGATGACAGTGAGGTGGAGAAAGTTCATGAGAATGAGTTCACCAAGTTTGTGAGCAAGCTCAAGGGTGAGTCCAAGAAGCAAGTTGTTCCTCTCTTGGAACATCTTGGTGAAGCCAATGATATCATTGATTCGCATGAGGATGCTATCTCCAAGTTGGAGGGGCATATTCATGACTATGCCGATGAGATTGCTGATCTTTCCATTGCTCGAGAGGAAGAGCAAGATCTTCGTTTGACTCTTGAGGAGTCACACAATGTTGATCATGCAAAATTGCAAAAAGATCTTGATCATGCTATTGTTCTTACTCGTGTGCTTAAATCCGAGAAAGTTGCACTTGGGGTTGGCCATGATAGACTCAAGGAAGAATTTGATACACTTGACAAGGCTCACAAGGTCTTGAAGGGTGTTCATGCTTCTGTCAAAGAGTCCCATGATCAACTCCAAGTGAACCTAACCAAGGAGATTTCCACTTGCCCTCCTTTCGTTCTAATTGATAATGCCCATGCTACTAACCCTTGTTGTGAGCATGTGCATCTTGTGGAGGAAAATGCTAAGTTGAAAGAGCAACTTGAGAAGGGCCTTGTGTCTTGCATACAAGGCGAGAATAACCTCAATGACTATTTGAGCAATCAAAAAGAAGAAGAAGAAGAAGAAGACCAAGCAATCTCTCCCGCTCAACGACACCTTTGAAGAAGAAGAAGACCAAGCAACCTCTCCCGCTCAACGACACCTTTGTAAAGGTGGGTGAGGGTGCTCATGAGAAGAAGACGAACAAGGAAGTGGGTGGTAACGCAAAGAAGGGAAAGACCGCCCCTAGCAACAAAGCCGGCGACTTTAACCCCTCTTATGTTTTGTGTCATGCTAGTCATGGGCATGTTTATGCCAAATTTGTTGGTTCTTCTTATGAGTACATTGAATGGTCTATTTGGGCTCCTAATACCCTTTTTACTAACATCAAAGGTCCCATTCAAAAATGGGTACCTAAATCCAAGCATTGATCTCTTGTAGGAGTTTGATTCCGGTGGGGTGTCATGGTTGCTCGATATTGGAGCGAGGACTTGGTGGTGGATGTGCGTCCATTCCCATCTATGCCCACCCATGTCCAATTTGGTGATGCCTCAACTTCTAAGGTATTGGGACTTGGCAAGGTGGTCCTCTCTCAAGATTTATATATTTAGAAGGTCATGCTTGTTGAGTCCCTTGCATACAACTTACTTTCTGTTCGTCAACTTGCACTTATGGGCTTTGCAACATTCTTTGATCTTGATACTGTGGCCCTTTTGTGGATAAAGACTCTTAACGTAGCCTTTGGGAATGTCGAGAACGGGCTCTATGTGGTGAACTTTTCGGAGCAGGCCACTAAGACCGTGACTTGCCTAATGCCTAAAGTTGGTGTGGGTTGGATTTGGCATCTCCGAATAGCCCATGTCAATATGAGATCTTTGCAAAGTCTCCTCAAAGGGGATCACGTTCGTGGACTAACAAATGTGAGCTTTCCCAAAGACCGTGCTTGCAGTGCTTGTATCAAAGGAAAGCTTCATGAAACGGCTCACCGACCCTCAACTATCATCTACTCGAAGAGGCCCTTGGAGCTCCTTTGCATCGATCTCTTTAGTCCTCCATCCTTTGATAGTCTTGGTGGAAGAAAGTATTGCTTGGTGATTATGGATGACTACTCAAGATACACATGGGTATATTTCTTCAAGAGGAAGAGTGAGACCCAACAAACCGTCATCAACTTTCCAAATGAAGCTCAACATCAACATGAAGCAAAGATATTGATGATTAGAAGTGACAACGGCACCGAGTTCAAGAACTACACCTTGGATGAGTTTCTTAGTGATGAGGAGGTCAAGCACCAATATGCCGCACCCTATACCCCTCAACAAAATGGTGTGGTGGAGAGGAAGAACCTAATGTTGATGGACACGACAAGGACCATCATGGCGGAATTCAAAACTCCGTACAACTTTTGGGCCGAAGCCATCAGCACCGCCTGTCATGCATCCAATAGGCTCTACCTCCGCAAAGGCTTGAACAAGACTCCATATGAGATACTTACCGGCAACAAGTCCAACCTCAAGTACTTTCAGGTGTTAGGTTGTAAGTGTCTCATTCTCAAGAAAGGTGTTCGTTTGTCTAAATTTGAACCTAGAGCTCAAGAGGGCATATTTGTTGTTTATGCTACAAACTCTCATGCTTACTGTGTCCTCAACAAGTCCACCAGACTCATTGAGGAGATGTGTAACGTGGAGTTTGATGAAAATAACGGCTCCCAAATGGAGCAAAGTGGTCTTTGTGATGTAGGTGATGAAATTCCTCCCCAAGCCATAAGAAGAATGGGGATTGGTCATATACTCCCCATTGAGGAACCCCTTGTGTCCAAAGGAGAAGAACAATGCTCTACTCAAGTGGAGCTATCACCTACACTAAACTGACAAGCTTCCCAAGAACAAAGTGAAGGCCCTCATCTCAATGAAAAAGATCAATGGAAAGATCAACCCCATGGAGATGGCGATGCACCAAATGATTCCCAAGATCAAGTTCATGCCTCCGAGCTCGCTCAAGATCAAGAGCAAGCTCAGGATCAAGAGCAAACTCAAGATGATGGTCAAGATAATCAATATGATCCTCAAATGGCCATCGAGGAACTTTTGGAGCGTCATGCCTCCAAGGTGGCTTCGAAGCTAAAGCATCAACAACATGTCATGGAGAATGTGCTTGGAAGCTTGGCAAAAGGGGTTACTACTCGTAAACAATTGTCAAACTTTGATGAGCATCACTCATTTGTTTCATGTGTTGAAGCCCAAAAGGTACATGAGGTGCTTGTTGATGATGATTGGCTTGAAACCATGCATGATGAACTCAACAGCTTCGAGCACCATCAAGTTTGAGAATTAGTGCCAAGGCCAGCGGAGGAACATAATGTCATCAAGATCAAATGGATCTTCAAGAACAAGCAAGATGCGAACGGTGTGCTCATTCAGAGATTGGTGGCACATGGCTACTCCCAAGTCGAGGGTATCGACTACGGTGAAACCTTTGCCCCCGTGGCACGTCTTGAATCTATTCGCATGTTGCTTACATATGCATCTCATCATGACTTTTAATTACAAAAAATGGATGTGAAAAGTGCATTTATAAATAGCCCTTTGAATGAGTTGGTGTATGTCAACCAACCTTCGGGATTCGAGGATCCCAAGCTCCCCAATCATGTATACAAACTCAAGAAGGCTCTCTATGGCCTTAAACAAGCCCCACGTGCATGGTATGAGCACCTTACCGAGTTGTTACAAGATCGTGGGTTTGAAATTGGGAAATTGATCCCACCCTTTACACTAAGGGGGTCAAAGGGGATTTGTTCATATGCCAACTATATGTTGATGATATTATTTTTGGTTCTCCTAACAAACCTTTCAATGATGAGTTTGCCGCACTAATGACCGAGAAGTTTGAGATGTCTATGATGGGAGAGTTGAAGTTCTTTCTTGGGTTCGAAGTCAAGCAAAGAAGAGAAGGAACGTTCATCAACCAATCCAAGTATACCCAAGACATGCTCAAGAGATTCAAGCTAGATGATGTCAAGCTGGTTAAGTTTCCCATGCCCACCAAATGCAAGCTTGACAGTGGTCCCAATGGTAAAGTGGTGGATCAAAAGTTATATCACTCAATAATTGGATCCTTGCTTTACTTTGTGCATCTAGACCGGATATCATGTCGAGTGTGGGAATTTGGGCATGGTTTCAAGCCACACCTAAGGAAAGCCACTTTGTGGCGGTCAAGTGAATCTTTCGATATTTGGCTCGTACCCAAACTTTGGCTTATGGTACCCCAAAGGAGAAAGGTCTGATCTCATGGGTTGCCTCGGATTGGGTGGGAGATTGTGTGGATAGGAAGTCAACTTCCGGAGGGTGCCAATTCCTTGGTCGCTCTTTGGTGAGTTGGTCTTCGAAGAAGCAAAATTGTGTGTGTCTCTTATCCACCGAGGCCGAGTATGCATCCACTGCAAGTTGTTGTGCCCAATTGCTATGGATGAGGCAAACTTTAAAGGATTACGGTGTCACTTGTGACAAAGTGCCTCTTCTATGTGATAATGAAAGTGCTATTAAGATTTCTCACAATCCGGTGCAACATAGCAATACGAAACATATTGAGATTCGTCATTATTTTATTCAGGATCACATCAAGTGGGGAGATATTGATATCGTCTACATCAACACTCAAGAGCAACTACCGGATAACTTCACCAAGCCTCTAGATGAATCAAGATTTCGCGAGTTAAGGCATGAGCTAAATATCATTCATTTGAGCAATGTGGCTTGAATCTAGGCACACCCACCACACTCATCATTACAGCTTGTTCCAGATGTAGGCATGAACATAGGGGGATTGTTGTTCTCTCAATGAACTCTCCCTCCCCCCATTATGCATAAATCGATCACGTCTTTGACATTAACCATTTGTTATGGTACTTGTGCTTCAAAGATGAGTTTTGGTCATCGGCCCAAGGTTAAAATATTCGCGGTGCCATACCAATTAACTCAAACATAGGTGGCCTCGGCATTTTGTTTATTTTTCGTAGCTAGGCTATTTTATTTTTCTTGTCTCGTCGAGTTTTCGCTGGGTGGTACTACCGCTGTGGAAGGGCGGTACTACCGCTGAGTGGCATTAAGCGGTACTACCGCCCGCTCAAGCGGTATTGCTGCTGTGGGGCAGGACTAGGGGTTATGAATCGGGCAGATGGAGTTTTAGTCCACCATACCCATTCGAGTTTCTCCCCCTCGTTCGTTCCTCTCTCTCCAGCGACGAACTCGCCACGGGAGGCCGCCTTCTCCGGGCCGTCCTTCACGTTTCCAACCGGTGGAATCGATCCCCACAGCTTCCTCTTGCCATGGATGCTGGTATTTCCCCCGCTCTTCTCCTGGTTGCTTCTAGTTTTCGAATCTAGGATTTTGGGGCAATAGTCTTAGCATTTACCGATTTTTGGCCAAATCGAGGCTTGGGTAGGACGTTGAAGGCTGCTAGACTAGTTGGATTGATGATTGGTAGGAGTATTTTTTTATTTTGGCACCCCCGGTAGTACCGAATCTAGCAGCGGTAGTGGCCTAACCGCCGTCCTCCACCTCGGGCGGTACTACTGCTTCCTAGGAACGGTACTACCGCGCAGGGTGTCGGCCTCCATTTTTCTCATACCAATCATTGATTCTTGTTACTTTTTCTGCTGGCTTATGCTCATGTTTCTGTTGGCTTTCTTTGTAGGTGTGTGGTTCCAGGTGATGGCATTTCGGAGCCCCCTCTGTCCGTCGTATCAACCCCGAGCGTCCTGGAGGGTCAAAGTGCTATCGCACTTCTGAGGCAGCTGCTACATCTTCAAGTGTTCCTCCAACTCAGCCCAAGCATCCTTCCAAGCAAGTTGCCAACAAGCCCAATCCAAAGTGCAAGTCCGTGACAGAGATGACCTCTAAGGAGTTCTGTGTGGCTCGTCGCCGCAATCCGTATGCTCAAGATCAAGATCCAGCTCTTGTCAACCGCCCCTTCTAGAACTAGTTTCAGTGGCCTGTCTACTTTGACATGCTCAAAGAAAAGAAGAATCTCTATGTAGATGTCCGCTCCATCGACATTGCTTATTTGGAGAAGGATCGTGCCTATTTTGGTGAGGCACTGGAGATGTGTGCTCAGTTAAACATTCTCAAGCTCATGGAGTTCAACAAGGACTTTGATGCGAATATGGTGACTCAATTTTATGCGACGGTTTACCTTGGCACTGATGAGGAATGGACTTTGACTTGGATGACCAATGGAAGACTTCTGTCATTCAAATGGAAGGCATTCATGGAACTGTTAGGTGTTGAAGATCATGGGCTTGATAACCCTGTTGGCTTTCATCCTCACAAGAACGTTACTTCTACTCACAAGTCAGCTCTCTAGCCTACATCACAGTGAAGGTTCACCTCGAGATAGAGAAGAAGACTTATGAGTTGTTTCCTTTTCTGGATATCCTCCATCGCATCTTCAGGAAGACTCTTTTCCCTCGCATTGGGTACATGGATATGGTTCGTTCGTTCCTTGTGGATATGTTACTGTTCTGCCAACGTGAGAAGGAGAACAACACAGGAGATTCCTTGGATATTTCTCATGTCATGTGGTCAGAGCTCCTCTCTGCCATCACTGAGCATAAGTGCCCCATCTATGCCCCTACCTGATGTTGCTCATTGAGAAGGCATGGGCGAACTCTTATCCTGGTGTCTTGCTGGAGACCGGTGACTTGGTCTCTCACAAGATTAAGCGTCTAAGATAGAAGGAGCACTAGGGAGCCCCTATTCGGGAGACTGAGATTCCTTCTGGTGTTGATGAGGCTGAGGCTGATGATGATGAGGACTATGAGCCATCTGTAGTGGAGCCTTCATGGGCAAAGGAGCTCAAGCACAAGATGAAGGAGCTATTCTGCATGGAGTCTCATGGGCAGTATATGGCACATGTGTCTGAGAAGAAGTCGCGCAGCTTTCACAAGGTCCTTATGCGCCAACTAGGTGCAGAGGTTGCTAGTGGGTCAGAGGACAAGATCACCGGCGAGGTTGAGTGGGTCTCTCAGCATTGCCCATTGACAGATTCAGACACCTATCAGCCTGGGGCTGCTGCCGATGACAGAGGCGCGGGCGACCATGGGGGGTTGTGATGATGGGTTTCTTGGCATTGCTATCACTTGTGACCGTAGTATCACTCTTTGAATTTTGGTGTCTCAATGCCAAAGGGGGAGAGAATTTAGGGATTTACTGAGTTGCAAGTGTGTCTTATTTGCCTTGTCTTTCTCTCTCGCAAACTCTTGTGTTGGTTATTTGCTTTGGTTTGGTTTGTGCTAGTGAGACCTGGTTACCCTGTCATTTGGTGTGAGACATATGCTATCCTATCTTATTATTATCTAATGTGTGTCTAGTACTTTGGTAGTATGTGAGTTGCATGCCTAACTTATGATTATATTTTGCTCACTTACTACTCCTTGCATCCTAGCTTAGATTTCTCTTATTGTATATGCAAGTATTGTCAGTCTATAAAATATAGGGGGAGTGTTGATCCTAATGTGTGTACTTTGCATTCCAAAGGCACACCTAATTAAGTGCACACATCTAGGGAGAGCCCGTCTATATTTTGTAGTTTCTGGGGTTTGCTTATTCTCTTGTGGTATCTCTATGCAAATCCCGTGTTGTCATCAATCCACTAAAAAGGGGGAGATTGTTAAGGCATGCCTCTCTCTAAGTGGTTTTGGTGATTGATGACAATGCATTTGCGAACTAATCATGTACATTGAGCATTTTAGATATTCATTCATTGGCACAAGGCGATCTTTCCCCTCAGAGCTCAAGGTGAAGACAGTGTAGTTCTCTTTTCTTTCGGTTTTGGTGGACTTGAGTCGTAGGAGACACCGTACTATCAAGAGGGAGTCCGTATCGGAAAGGCTAGGGTGGAATAAACACGTACACATCCTTTCCGCACCCCCAGCTCCTTCCCTGATCCTTGGAGTATACCTTTATCACAGAAGTGACATAAGGGAGGCGCTAGTGGTAGTATCGCAGGGCCGGAGCGGCAGCACCGCTGATAGCCTCAACCGGTAGTACCGCTGTTTCACAGTGGTAGTACCGCCCATGGCCACCAGCGGTAGTACAGCTCCGGTTCCGTGCTAGTACTGCCTCGACTCGAGACCTGCGAGTCTCATGTCGGTTTAGCAGAAGTAGCAGCGATAGTAGGGGCAGCAGTACCGCTTGCAAGCGGTAGTAACGCACCTACCACCGATGCTAGTGCCGCTCGGGCTCTTGCTCTTGTGTCTCTTTCCCCTTCTGAGGCCTCTGCTCATAGTTACTGAGGTAGTACCGTTGGGGCTCACGGTAGTACCATTGCGGCCAGCAGTAGTACCACTCCCCTGAGCAGTAGTACCGCTCTGTGCAGGCTGAAGATGAGGATAGCGGTTGGATTGTTTCCCCCACTATAAAAAGGGGGTTATCTTCCCAAGAAACCTATCTCTTTTACCCCAAGCTCCATTGTTGCTCCAAAGCTCATTTTTGCCTGATCTCTCTCCCTAGCCAATCAAACTTGTTGATTTTTTAGGGATTGGTTGAGAAAGCCTGGATCTACACTTCCACCAAGAGAAATTTGATTCCCCCCACTAATCCCTTGCGGATCGTGTTACTCTTCGGTGTTTGAGAAGCCTAGATGGCTGAGGTCACCTTGGAGCCACATTCCATTGTGGTGAAGCTCTGTGGTGTCGTTGGGAGCCTCCAATCAAGTTGTGGAGATTTCCCCAACCTTGTTGGTAAAGATTCGGTCGCCACCCTGTGGGATCGAAAGTATGTCTAGAGGGGGGTGATTAGACTATTTGACCAAATAAAAACTTAACCTTTTCCCAATTTTAGTTCTTGGCAGATTTTAGCTATTTTAAGACAAGTCAAGCAATCATCACACAATTCAAGCAAGCATGCAAAGAGTATATTGGCAGCGGAAAGTAAAGCATGCAACTTGCAAGACTGTAAAGGGAAGGGTTTGGAGAATTCAAACGCAATTGGAGACACGGATGTTTTCCCGTGGTTCGAATAGGTGTTGCTATCCTACATCCACGTTGATGGAGACTTCAACCCACAAAGGGTAACAGTTGTGCGAGTCCACGGAGGGCTCCACCCACGAAGGGTCCACGAAGAAGCAACCTTGTCTATCCCACCATGGCCATCGCCCACGAAGGACTTGCCTCACTAGTCGTAAATCTTCACGAAGTAGGCGATCTCCTTGCCCTTACAAACTCCTTGGTTCAACTCCACAATCTTGTCGGAGGCTCCCAAGTGACACCTAGCCAATCTAGGAGACACCACTCTCCAAGAAGTAACAAATGGTGTGTTTATGATGAACTCCTTGCTCTTGTTCTTCAAATGATAGTCTCCCCAACACTCAACTCTCTCTCATAGGATTTGGATCTGGTGAAAGAAGATTTGAGGGGAAAGCAACTTGGGAAGGCTAGAGATCAAGATTCGTATGGTAGGAATGGAATATCTTGCTCTCAACACATGAGTAGGTGGTTCTCTCTCAGAACATATGAGTTGGAAGTGTAGATGTGTTCTGATGGCTCTCTCCACGAGTGAAGAGGAGGTGGAGGGGTATATATAGCCTCCACACAAAATCCAACCGTTACACACAATTTACCAATCTCTGTGGGACCGAATCAACAAAATCGGTCAGACCGAAATAGTAAACCTAGTGACCGTTAGAGATTTTCGGTGGGACTGACATGCAACTCGGTAGGACCGATTTTGTTAGGGTTAGGGCATAACGTAATCTCGGTGAGACCGATTACACAAACTCGGTGAGACCGATTTTGGTAATTAGCTAACCAGAGAGTTGGTCAGGCAAACTCGGTGGGACCGATTTGCTCTTTCGGTGAGACCGAAAAGTTACAAAAAGGAAACACTGAATTTACATTGCAATCTTGGTGGGACCGATCCGCTCTTTTGGTGAGACCGAAAAGTTACGAAAGGGAAACAGAGAGTTTGCAATCCCATCTCGGTGAGACCGAGATCCCTATCGGTAGAACCGAATTGCTAGGGTTTGGCAGTGGCTTATGACAAGTGAAACTCGGTGGCGCCGGATAGAAAGAATCGGTAGGACCGAGTTTGGCTTAGGGTTTAGGTCATATGTGGATATGGGAAAGTACTTGAGTGTTTTGGAGCATATCACTAAGCACATGAAGCAAGAGGCTCATTAAGCAACACCTCATCCCTCCTTGATAGTATTGGCTTTTCCTAAAGACTCAGTGTGATCTTGGATCACTAAAATATAAAATGAAGAGTCTTGAACTTTTGAGCTTGAGCCAATCCTTTGTCCTTAGCATTTTGAGGGTTCCACTTTCACCATCCATGCCATGCCAATCATTGAGCTTTCCTGAAATAATCATCTTGGAATAGCATTAGCTCAATGAGCTATATGTTGTTATGAATTACCAAAACCACCTAGGGATAGTTGCACTTTCGGTTACCCCCTTTTTGGTAATTGATGACAACATATAGATCAAAGCTTCGACAAATGATAATAAGAATGAATTACATCGTCGCTTTGAGAAGTATGTGATAAGTAAGAGCTCCCCCTAAATTTGTGCATATTTAAAATTTGCTTTGGACTGCAAATGCACAAGAAGTTAGAATTATGGGTTACTCTTCCATGTCATATACATCTTGGTGGAGCGCTTAAAAATGATAAGAATGAAATACATGCACTCATCACCAAGGAAAAATGAATGACCACATAAGATAGATAAGATATATCAAGCATGCATAAGTGTAGCTTATGATCAAACACATGATCATCAATGTCTCACAAGCATATCAAAGTATCTCGACCAAAAGCAAACAATGTTCAAAAAACCACCAAATAAAGCAAGAGAGAAAAGCAACACTCTCTCTCTCTCTCGAAGCCTATGATCTATACATTTTCTCCCCCTTTGGCAACAAGTTACCAAAAAGTTCCTAGAAAATGCATAGTGCTAAATCGACACTCAGGCTTGATCTTCAGGTGGTGGTGGAGTCCGGATCACTCCAAGGACGAAGGCTTTCGTAGACGCGGTTGGAGTTGGAGCTGAAGTAGATGCTGGAGCAGGTTGGGCTGGTGCTGCGGCTGGAGCTGAGGCGGTTGCTCTTGTGTCAGGAAATGGCACTGCAGATGACCTCGGACCTCGTGGCACTCTGGCAAAAGCATCAGTGGTTGTCTTCCCTTTCCTCTCCTGCATGTCATCTTGGAGCTGCTCCACTGCAGTCTGAATCTCTGTCACCTTGATATCCAAGTCATAGAACTTTTGTTCTATGATTCTCTCTAGGCTTGCCTGGTTCTGAGTTAGGGTGGCCAGTCCCTTCTCAATCCGCAGGGTGGATGCAATCCAGTAACTGAGCTGCTCTTGCTTGTTCTTCAAGAAGTACTCAGATGCCTCCTCTTGAGTTGGCATCTTGGCAGCTTTCTCCTTTATTGCCTTGTCCTTCTTGGCTTGTGCATGGGCTGAAGATGGTTCATCTTTGGTCATCACAACTTGGTTGTCCTCGAAATCTGGATAGATAGGCAAATGTTCCTTGTCCAACAAGTATGTGTCTGTGCCCATTCTTGAGTTAATCAACATCTGGATCTGAGGGGCATATCCACAGCTCCTCTTCTGATCTGCTGCAGTCCTCTTGATAGTCTCTACCATGAGGCTCATGACCTTGAATTTCTGAGGCACATCAAAGATATGTAGCAAGTTAATGGCATGACCTCTGATCATCCTGTGATCTCCAGACTTGGGCAAAAGTGTGTGCCTAAGGATCCAGTTGATGGTTGGCAGTCCTGACAGAAGATAATGCACAGACCCAAACTTGAAAGTATCAAGTGCCTCGTTGGGAATTTCCTTGTACATATTGGACATAGAGTTATGATCCATCTTCTTCTTGGAATAGACATCCAAGTCATCTTCATTTTCCTCTGGGGCATTGATAAGCCGTGCCCACTTAAGAACTATTGATTGGTACCTCGTACCTTCAGACATCCAAACAATCCTCCCATCTGGATAAAAATGTGTTGTGGAGTAGAACTGCATGATAAGCTCCTCATTCCACTTTGTGAGCTTCTGCCCAACAAATTCTGCTACTCCACAAGCCTCGAAGCTGTCTTGCACTCCAGGATAGTGCTCTTCATTTTCCTTGATATATTTCCAATCAACCCATCTCATGTCACGCACTATGGGCTTCTTATCTAGCAAAACTGTCTCATAGAAGTCCTGCTGTTCCTTAGTGTGGAACCTGTAGTCAACAGCAGTTCTTCTCCTTGAAGCATATGGATCTGCTTCTCTCCACTTCCTCAGCCCTGAGTCTCTTCTGAGCTTCATGTCCTCAGCCACAGGATGAGCATCCTTGTGGTCTGGGATCTTGGGCTTGAGTTTTCTAAGCACTTGACCTTCTTCTTCTTCTATGTCAGGCACTGGGGCCTTGTTCTTCTCAGTAGCTGGTATACTCCTTGTATTCCTCTTGGGTGCTGACTTGGGCTTGGAGGCAGCTTTGGGTGCTTCTTTGGGCTTTGATGCAGCAGCCCCTGTCCTGATAGCATCACCCATAAGCTTAGGTGCCTTAGGTGCTGGTGCAGCAACCTCTTCTTCTTCTTCTTCTTCTTCCATGATGGAAGCCTTTCCAAGCACTTTGGCTACGGTCTTCTTGACCCTTTCCTTCCTTTTCTTTCCTTCTGCAGCAGCCTCTTTGTGTTCAGGCTTTTCAAGAATTTGAGTTGAGGCTCTGGCCTTTGGCATAGGTTGCCTGCCTGCTGGCCTTTTGACCTTCATCCCTAGCTTTATGCTCTGTGTGGGGCCATATTCTTTCTTCAGCACAACTCTCTTGGAAGTTGCTTCCTCTTCTGCCACATAGTCCTCATCCTCTGATTTTGAGGTTCTCTTCTTTCTTTGTCTTGTGGCAGCTTTTGGCAGGTTGCTAGGGGTGCTCCTGCTGCCATCATCCGAAGAACTGGAGGGACTAGTGCCCTCACTCATTTGCACTGGCTGCTCTGACAAATTCTGGCTATCACTTTGGTCTGACATGATGAACAAGCTGACTGCTAACCCTGTGAACAGTTTATAGATGAGGTAGAGCGGATGAGCATCACAAAATGCAGAGATTTTTGAAAAAGAATGATTCAAAAACTTAGTTTTAGTTTCCCACAGAAATCATCTCGGATCTACCGATTTTTAAACTCGGTGATACCGAAGCTGTTTTTGGAACCTAAACTAGTGAACTTGGTCAGACCGAGTCACAGTTCGGTGGCACCGAGACTGCTAGGGTTTCACAAAGTTCCAAAATCGGTCACACCGATAAGTAATTCTCGGACAGACCAAGTTTCACTTATGCAATGGCATAAGACAAATTGGTGGGACCGAGTTTTTCAACTCGGTGGGTCCGAGATGGTTTCGGCGGAATCCTAACCCTAAGATTTTCGAATCAAACCTAATCTACGAGTTCATTGACTGGATAGAAGTTTATCAAACGTGGCAAGAATCATTATGATCACAATGTGCTAGGAATCAGATTGGGGAATAGCACAAAGATCGAGTCCATACCCTAGTTCGGCGGAGACTCGCTACGGCGGCAACAGCGGGGTTGATTCCCGTTGACGGTAACGGAGACCAGCGAATGGAGGCGGCTGGCAGCGAGGAGACGATCCGGAGACCACGTTGGCAGAGTGAGATATCGCGCAGGCGAAGGGGTTCGGAGAAATTTCCAAATTTTTGCCCGTGACTATATATAGCCCGACCCTGTCGGTGTGACCGAGTGGAACAACTCGGTGGCACCGAGATGCAAAACTATATACAGTTATTGCAACTCGGTGTGACTGAATGGTTCAAATCGATTGCACCGAGATCGAAAACATAGATCAACTTAATGATCTCGGTAAGACCGAAAGTGGGGTATCGGTCAGACCGAGAATCACAAAGAGGTTTTGGAAGTTTAAGTCTATGACGAATCGGGGACTCCGAGTTCTCCTCACACAAAGTGGTTTGAATCTGACTTGATCAAATTTTGTGATGTAGCATGAATAGAGTTTGAGACGAGAAAAGCATAGATAGCTAGAGGAGGTTCTTAGGAATTCTTGTCCATCCACTTGGCAAAAGGAAATAAAACCAAATAGTCAAAACAACAAGTGGATGTCCTCGAATGAGTAAAATATGCAACCAACATGCTCACACAATAAGATGGCAATTGAAATATGTGACAAAGCATGCACAACCAATTCTAGCATCTATCAAGCAATTTGCGATGACTAGGTCATCTATATATGAGTATATTGACTTAGGAGTCAAGTGAGAACACTTGATCATAGGTCATACTCATCGTTTAAGCTCAAGTGGGGTTACCACTTTTACATAAAGCATTGTTGTGTTCACATCTTTAGAGTTGCTTTAGCTCAAGTCTTAGAGTAAAGCTCCCCCTAGATGTGATATCCCCCCTAAGAGGGATGAACTAACCTTGGGTTTTGTCGATGATGACTTCATGTAGATGTTGAAGATGTGGATGCTCAATGTTGATGTAGATCACTTGGAGCTATCCATTTGAGTGAATTGCACTTTCAATACCTACATGGGTTAGTCCCACAAGGAACAAACAAGGATATCCATAGACATAGAGTGATGCACACACAAGATGATGTCCATGAAAACTTTTAGGTTACCTTGTCCCTTGTCTTACCAACAAGAGGGTTTGTGACGCCTTGAACTACTACAAGATGTGGAAGTTGATTGCACTTGTTCTTGCCAAAATGATAAGAGTGAAGTATGTTGGCAGAGTCACCCTCAAAAATTCTCTAGTTCTTCTTCTTTTGGATCCACACCATCTTGATGGGAATCCTTGGAGTTGTAGTCGTACTTGATGAAGTGGAACTTGAAGTGGTCTTGGGAATCCACTTGATTAAGGTCTTAGGAGCTTCTTCAAATGCATCAATTTCCTCTTGAAGCTTGTCCTTGCCTTTTTGCTTGTAGTCTTGTGGTGGAAGATCATCTTGAGCTTGTGTCCCCTTGAAGGAAGTATCATACTTCTCTTGTTGAGGAACAAACTTTGTCTTGGGGTATTGATCTTCTTCCCACTCAACTCCATTGGCATTGAACTTTCGTTCAAACCAACACCTTGATTCTTCCAGTGCATTCCTTGCTTGCGCACAATTTCCTCGAATTGCTTACTCCCGGCAAGGCTTTTATACACTCCTTTCTCTATAATTCCCTTCAATAAGCTATTTTCTTGCTCAAGTGTAACTTGGCTAAGAGAATCATTAGTGGAATCAAGAGAACTACTGGAAGCAACAATATTGGATTTAGCATGATCATTGTTACTACTAGAGGAAGAATCTTTCTTGTTCTTGTTACTAGACTTGACTTGAGGCATGTAAGTGGATAAGAGTAAACACTTGGCAATGTAAGAAGAACTTTTCTTGCGGAGATCATTATTGATTGCCTTTAAAAACTCATGCTCTTGCTCAAGATTGAGCTTTTCAAAGCGTAACTTCTCATGAGCTCTTAAAAGTTCTCGATGATCTTCGAAGATAGTTTCATGAGCTAACTTAAGAGTGTTTAGTTCTTTGGTTAGAGCCTCAATCTTCTCCTTATCATTGTCATTCGTTTTATCTTGATTAGCATGATTAATTGACGTTTCATCATAGTATTCATCACTAGAGTTGTCAACAAGTAAATCATCATCACCTAACAAGTCATCTTCATCACTATTAAAATCAACATACTCGGGGTGTGTTACCTTAGTACCTTTGGCCATGAAGCATCTTCCAATTCTTTCATTTGGTGAGTCAAATATGTCGTAGGAGTTGGTTGACACAAGTGCTAGACCGGCAACACCTTATCTTGAGTATATTCGGAATCGGAGTGATAACTTCTCTCGGAGTGGCTGTCGGAGTCGGAGCCGGATACCCATTCACCAACATGAGCTTGATGTCTTCGTTTTGTGTAGGTCCTTGATGATTTTTCCTTCCTTTCCGAATCCTTGCTTCTCCGTGAGTATCTTCGTTCATAACGATCATCTCTACTCCTTCTCTCTCTTGGTGGTGATTCTTCTCTTTTGCTTCTTCTTTTTGGAGAGTCTTCTCTTCTCTTGTAGGGAGCCGTACACTCATTGGAATAGTGTCCGGGTCTTCCACAATTGTAGCAGTTTCGCTATCGACTAGAAGATCTTTTGTCATTGTAGGACCTTGACTTGGAGCTTCTATCTTTGCTTCTACTCTTGTAGAACTTGTTGAAGTTCTTCACCATTAAGCTCAATTCTTCATTGAAGTTTTGTTTCTCACTTGATGATGTAGGGACTTCACATGAGGCTTTGTAGGCACCACTAGATTTGTTGTGAAGTTCCTCTTTATCCTTAAGTGACATCTCATGAGCAACAATTCTTCCAATTACCTCCGTTGGCTTGACATCTTTGTAATTGGGCATCATTTGGATCAATGTGCACACGGTATCATATTTTCCATCCAAGGCTCTTAGATTCTTCTTGATGATGAATCTATCGGTCATCTCTTCACTTCCTAAGCCGGCAATCTCATTTGTGATGAGAGCAAGCCTAGAGTACATTTCAGCAACACCTTCACCATCCTTCATTTTGAACTTGTCAAGTTGACTTTGAAGCACATCCAATTTGGATTCCTTGACGGAGTCGGTACCTTCGTGCATATCAATCAAAGTGTCCCAAATTTCCTTTGCATTCTCAAGACGGCTGATTTTGTTGAATTCTTCGGGGCACAATCCGTTGAAGAGAATATTACAAGCTGGAGCATTGTATTGCAACATCTTCAACTCATCCACGGTAGCTTCACGGTTTGGTTCTCTCCCATCAAAGAAGTCACCTTGCAAACCAAGACACACAATAGCCCAAACGGCGGGCTTATGTCCAAGAATATGCATTTTCATTTTATGCTTCCAACTAGCAAAATTAGTACCATCAAAGTAAGGACCTCTACAGTGATAATTTCCCTCGCTAGACGCCATACTCTCCTAGGTTGTGAAACCAAGTCTATGACCACCAAAAGCTATGGAAATCAAAGCAAATGGAGACCAAAGCTCTGATACCACTTGTAGGATCGAAAGTATGTCTAGAGGGGGGTGGTTAGACTACTTGACCAAATAAAAACTTAACCTTTTCCCAATTTTAGTTCTTGGCAGAGTTTAGCTATTTTAAGACAAGTCAAGAAATCATCACACAATTCAAGCAAGCATCCAAAGAGTATATTGGCAGCGGAAAGTAAAGCATGCAACTTGCAAGAATGTAAAGGGAAGGGTTTGGAGAATTCAAACGCAATTGGAGACACGGATATTTTTCCCGTGGTTTGGATAGGTGGTGCTATCCTACATCCACGTTGATGGAGACTTCAACCCACAAAGGGTAACAGTTGCGCGAGTCCACGGAGGGCTCCACCCACGAAGGGTCCACGAAGAAGCAACCTTGTCTATCCCACCATGGCCATCGCCCACGAAGGACTTGCCTCACTAGCCGTAGATCTTCACGAAGTAGGCGATCTCCTTGCCCTTACATACACCTTGGTTCAACTCCACAATCTTGTCAGAGGCTCCCAAGTGACACATAGCCAATCTAGGAGACACCACTCTCCAAGAAGTAACAAATGGTGTGTTGATGATGAACTCCTTGCTCTTGTGCTTCAAATGATAGTCTCCCCAACACTCAACTCTCTCTCATAGGATTTCGATCTGGTGGAAAGAAGATTTGGGTGGAAAGCAACTTGGGAAGGCTAGAGATCAAGATTCATATGGTAGGAATGGAATATCTTGGTCTCAACACATGAGTAGGTGGTTCTCTCTCAGAACATATGAGTTGGAAGTGTAGATGTGTTCTGATGGCTCTCTCCACGAGTGAAGAGGAGGTGGAGGGGTATATATAGCCTCCACACAAAATCCAACCGTTACACACAATTTACCAATCTCGGTGGGACCGAATCAACAAACTCGGTCAGACCAAAATAGTAAACCTAGTGACCATTAGAGATTTTCGGTGGGACTGACATGCAACTCGGTAGGACAGATTTTGTTAGGGTTAGGGCATAACGTAATCTCAATGAGACCGACTACACAAACTCGGTGAGACCGATTTTGGTAATTAGCTAACCAGAGAGTTGGTCAGGCAAACTCGGTGGGACCGATTTGCTCTTTCGGTGAGACCGAAAAGTTACAAAAAGGAAACACTGAATTTACATTGCAATCTCGGTGGGCCGATCCGCTCTTTCGGTGAGACCGAAAAGTTAAGAAAGGGAAACAGAGAGTTTGCAATCCCATCTCGGTGAGACCGAGATCCCTATCGGTAGAACTGAATTGCTAGGGTTTGGCAGTGGCTTATGACAAGTGAAACTCGGTGGCGCCGGATAGAAAGAATCGGTAGGACCGAGTTTGTCTTAGGGTTTAGGTCATATGTGGATATGGGAAAGTAGTTGAGTGTTTTGGAGCATATCACTAAGCACATGAAGCAAGAGGCTCATTAAGCAACACCTCATCCCTCCTTGATAGTATTGGCTTTTCCTAAAGACTCAATGTGATCTTGGATCACTAAAATATAAAATGAAGAGTCTTGAGCTTTTGAGCTTGAGCCAATCCTTTGTCCTTAGCATTTTGAGGGTTCCACTTTCGCCATCCATGCCATGCCAATCATTGAGCTTTCCTGAAATAATCATCTTGGAATAGCATTAGCTCAATGAGCTATATGTTGTTATGAATTACCAAAACCACCTAGGGATAGTTGCACTTTACAGGGCACCACTAGTGGAATCACGGCATCTCGCATTGTATGAGGGCGTGAGGAGAATACGGTAGCCCTAGTGGCTTCTTGGGGATCATTGTGCCTCCACACTGCTCCAATGGAGACGTACTTCCCCCAAAGGGAAGGAACTTTGGTAACACATCCTCGTCTCCACCAGCTCCACTTGTGGTTATCTCTTCCCTTTACTCTGTGCAAGCTATTGTTGTGTTGTATGCTTTGCTTGCACTCATTGTTGTTGTTGTTTTCATCATATAGGTTGCTCACCTAGTTGCACATCTAGACAACCTATTTGTTTCTAAACCTAATTTGCTAAGAAAGGCTAAAAATTATTAGTTGCCTATTCACACACACCCCCTCTGGTCAACCATATCGATCCTTTCAGAGAAGGCGTCAGCCACGTGGCTCACCAGACTGATGTTGCGCCCTGGACGGATGAAGTCGAGGGCAATGGACCTCTAGGATGTGTTGCCGCATGCCAGAGGGGCCAGTGGACGTGTCAATGACGGAGAGGCAGCGGTCACCATGGGTCTTCCGAGCTCGAATTCGGGTAGTAGGGGTAGGGCGGAAGGGGGAACGAGGGGGAAAGGAAGAGGGTTATTTAGGGTTTCCGGGGAACGTAAATGCTGGGGTGCGACGTGGTGGCCATCCACGGGCATGGTGCCTTGGATGAGTGCCATGACCTTCCCAGTCTCCTATAAAGAGGAGGAGCATGAGGTGGAGGTGGGCTGGGCCTTGCACTGCGGCCACTAGGGCCTAGTGACACGGTAGTAGTAGGCCATTTTTCTTCTTATTTTCTTTTTATTTTATTCTTTTCTATTTTGCATTTTCTCTTGATAGCAAATGATTTTTTAAATGTGAAACTTGCCACATAAATACATTGCAATATTTGGCACTGTCACAAAAAGTTTGGGAGGCATTAGAATTTGTTTGAATTTTTCATAAATGGAAAAGCATTTAAATGAGTTGTTTTAGAACTATTTTAATATCTATAGCACATTTAGCATTGTGGTGATGTTGTTTTCCTTAACAATTATTTGTTATGGATTATTTGCTAAATGGTGGAATATTTTGCAACCATGTTTGTGAAACTTTAAATTTCACTTGCAATTTAAATTTCAATTTCATTTAGGCTTTAACCAGGAGAGATTAAGTTTAGCAAAATGGGATGATGTGGCATCATTAGTCAGGGATTCATTGTAGCATAATTATCGAGGTGTTACAAATCTCCTGCACTACAAGAAATCTCATTTGAGATTTAGGACGTAGACGAAAATAGAGCGAGTTATTCATCACGAAGATGATCCTTGCGTTCCCAAATGGCTTCATCTTAAGAATGGTTTGATCACTGAACTTTTAGGAACTTGATTTCCTTCTGATGGGTGTGACGTTCAGCTTGATCAAGAATGAGGACCGGATACTCCTTGTAAGAGAAGTCTTATTGCAGTTCAAGCACTTCATGGTCCCCTGCACGGTGTGGATCCCTGAAACAACGGCCAAGTTGTGATACATGAAGCCATCGTGGATATGAGAAAACTGTGGTGGCAATTCCAATTTATAAGCCACATATCCACATCTGGCGAGAATGTGGAAGGGTCCAATGTAGCGAGGAGCTAACTTTCCCTAGATTCCAAAATGATGAGTGCCCTTCATAGGAGTGACACAGAGATAAGCTTATTCACCAGGTTCATAGATCGATCCCTGATATTTACGACATAGTTGCTCTTTTCGCGGGACTGGGCCTTTGAGATTTTCCCGGACAATACGTACTTACTCCTTAGCTTATTGGATAATCGGACTTGCTCCTTAGCTTGTTGGATAATATTCGGACCAATGAGCGTCTGTTCCCTAGTTTCTGACCAATCCATAGGGGTTTGGCATTTATGTCCAAATAATACTGTTGGAGATATGCCCTAGAGGCAATCATGTATGATGATATTTCCTATGTGTTTATGAATAAAGATAGTCCTTGGACATTATCAATGATGTGTATCAGCAAGTATGTGACTTGTTTGTGGGACTATGCATTGTATGATGACTGTCCTAAAAGGTCCCTAGTCGAAAGGGTTGTGTGGACCCGCAGCCAACTAGACTAGCATATGACACGGTCGATAGCTTGGTCTCACTAGCCATGGAGCATTGGATGCTAAGCGGATAATATAGACTTGGAAGGATCTGGTCGGATTCGACGTAGTCGGATCCGAGTCGAGATAAGGTCCAAGTCGGACAGACCCAACTATGAGACGCAGCGATATGTCATCTGTGAGTCTCTAGTACAACATATGTTCTATGTCCTAAGACCTGAGCTGGCGCATGTACTCGGGATGGTGACAGACTTGCTTTGGGCCGACCAAACGGTACTCCGTAACTGGGTAGTTATAAAGGTAGGTTTCGGGTTTGTCCAGAACCATGCTACGAGACATGGTCGAGCAAGATGGGATTTGCCCCTCCGATCAGGAGAGATATACTCTGGGCCCCTCGTGTGATCCGACCAGGATAAGCATGGCCATGCGACAAGGATTATGAGATAATCTGGTTTGTGGTCGGCATCACTGGAACGAGAAAGAGGTCGGGCTAGCACAAGGATGGCAGACTCGCCTTGAGCTCGACAACATATATCGTGTGGCAAAAGGAATGGAAGTGTGATGTAAAGGTTTGCTAACCAGCTTCATAGTCTGCTTGGTGTTCGGCATGCCTTGCTAGAGGCCACTAGCAACCATGCAGTTCGGAGGTGATCCGAACTGCGACCAAGCCGACTTGAACCTAAGGGGTCGCGCGCTTAAGGGAAGGAACCTACGAGGTCGGATTCGAGGACACTGATCGGATATGATCAGAACTGTATTTGGATTGTGGTCGAGTAGACTTATGGGCTTTAGGGTCCATGCGAGGCCCAAGTGTTGAGCCCGTGACGGACGCCTATATATATAGTGGAGGTGCCGCACACTCAAAGTTGATCGCTTCAGCGCTGTCACTAGGGTTTGCATGTGTTGCGAATAGACACCTCCACTTGCCACCGGTTGTGTGATCGGACCTAGCAGTCCGCCGCATGACGTTCCTCCTGCACGCGCGGATACCGTTAGAGGCGGTGCACTTCCGCCGCTCCAGCGAACCTGTACGTGGGAACCGACCACCGGTTGTACGAGGGAGACCGGACGAGGAGACGATCCACGTGGACGCCCTGCCCCAACTCTTCTTTCGCTGCACGGCACTGTGCATCTTGTGGTAATGAACTGTGATCCATCTCCCGTAGCATGTTCTTGGTTGTTCTGCGTGTAGGAAATTTTAATTTGCAGTCGACGCACCCTACCGTGGATCCCAACAAATACCTCGAAGGGTGCCATCTTCAAGCTAGCTTGATAGTTGTTGTTGTATGAGAATTCAACATATGAGAGAGATTCTTCCCACTTCTTGCCAAATGAGATGACACAATCATGTAGCATATCTTCAAGCTCTTGGTTAACTCGTTCAACTTAACCTTGGGACTGGGGGTGATGAGCTATTCTCTGGGTTATATGAGTCCTCGTACCTTCTTGGAAACTTTCCCCAAACTTTGAGGCGAAGAGGATGACACGGTCTAAACTGATCTCCTTCGGAATACCGTGGAGTGTCACAATTCTGGAGATGTACAAGTTTGCTAAGTGACTAGCAGTGATCGTCTCCTTGGCAGGTAGAAAATGTGCTACTTTGGAGAATTGGTCGATGATGACAAGAATAGCATCGTGACCCTTCTACGACTTGGGAAGGCCAGTGATGAGATCCATTTGAACCTTGTCCCATTTCCATTCAGGGATAGGAAGCGATTTCAGAAGTACAATAGGTTTTTGAAGTTCTGCTTTGACACGATGGCAAACGTCACATTCGGCAACATAGTGAGCAATGTCTTGCTTCATCTTAGACCACTAGTACCTTTGACGAATGTATTGGAACATCTTGGTACTATCCAGATGAATAGACAGTGGGGTATCATGTGCCTCCTTCATAACCTTGTCTATCTTAAGTTCGAACTAGGGTACCACAAGGCGATCTCTGAAGTACAAAGTTCCATCGTCAGCAAGCGAGAAATCTCTAGCTTTCTCAAAAGCAAGATCCCATCTCATCTGATCAACTTCAGCATTTTTTGCTTATGCAGACTTAATAGCTTCCTCGAGTTGGTTCTAGGACAAGGGTATTAAGAGAACCCCGAGGAAAAATATGAAGGTTCAACTTGTGATGTTCTTCATGAAGCGGGGGTTGAGCTTGCTGAACCATGGGGTTGTTGCAATAAGACTTGCGAATCAAATCATCGGCCATAACATTAGCCTTGTGAGGGGTATATGAAATACCGCAGTCATAGTCCGCAATTGCTTCCATCCATCTCTGTTGTCGAAGATTCAGATCCGGCTGAGTAAACAGATACTTCAGACTTTGATGATGTCGGATTTCGGGTTCCTGCAAAACCCTTGAGGTTCGAACAATGGGGTGCGCACAAAGATCTCTCCCCCCTCTCTAACTCGCACACTCTACGATCTCACGGCCTAGCTCGACGAACCCAAAGAACATGAGAGACAAGATTTATACGGGTTCGGGCCACCGTTGCGGTGTAATACCCTACTCCAGTGTGGTGTGGTGGATTGCCTCTTGGGCTGAGGATGAATAGTACAAGCGAAGAACAGCCTCGCGAGGTGAGGTGTTCTTGTGCTTGGTGTGCTTGTGTGGTTGAAGATCGGGCTCTCTCCTATGGTGGTGGCTAGTCCTATTTATAGATGCCCTGGTCCTCTTCCCAAATATTGAGCGGGAAGGGATCCCACAACGGCCAAATTCAAAGGGAGACAACTAGTACAAGCTATCCTGACAAAAGTAGTCTTTGCCTGCCAAAGGCTCTGGTGGTGACGCCGTCTTGGGCTCCACGGTGACCTCCATCTTGCCGTCCTGCTGGTCTTGGTGTTGTTGCACCGATATGGAAACCTTTTCTTGATGCCTCGGGACTCCTCACCTGCGCTAGCCCCTTTAGCACCAAAGAGGAAACGAGGCCACTACTCGCGCTGGCGCCCGCCTAGTTCCAGTCGTCATGGCTTGCGTCATAGGAACCACGTGAGGTGTCCCTTGCCTTGATCTCTCCGCCCCTCGCGAGCCAGCCTGGTGAGGCTGCCCCTGAGGAGGTCTTGCATCATCTGCCTCACGAGGCTCGGCCCCTCGCAAGGGTCTTGAATGTTTGCAGGTGAAGATGGGCCGTACGGGGCCGCTGGTGGAGCCGCGCTGCGTGCCGCAGGCAGGCAAGTCTAGGGACCCCCATTCCCAGAACGCCGACAGTAGCCCCCGTGCCCAAGGCGCGCTCAGGCTTGGCTTCGAGGCGAATCTAAAGGGAAAGCACGGAGTGTCGCGGGCCCCAACAGCCTGCGGCCACGGTTGGTGCATGGCGACTGCTTGGACGTGGGTCTCTCCGCTTCCCCACGTAGCCTCGACAACTACCAGTCTGAAAAAAAGGCTGGTGCGGGCAACGCTTGCCTTCATTGCTTCCGTCGCCTAGCTCCAGATCCCCTCTCTCGCTCCTCACTTCCAGAATCTCCAGATCTGCTCCGATCTCCTTCCAAGCTTCCGTCCAATGGCGCCTTGAAAGGCCAAGGTTGACTCGTCTCCTGCCTGGTACGAGCTGGCCCTGGAGGTGCCCAATGTCTCGGCAAAGAACATTGCCGTCATGCGACTACTGACGGCAGGGGAGAACAACGAGAAGGGGAGACCGAGCTCCGGGCTGGCTCCGCTATGCCCGAAGCTCCGAAGAGATCCTTCTACCCCTTCTTCATGAGCTGCGTCGTCGCCGGCCTTGTTCCCCCCTTCTCCGACTTCTTCTATGCGGTCCTCCATCACTACGGGTTATAGGCTCTACATCTCCATCCCAACTCCGTTCTTCTCTAGTCCATCTTTGCCTTTTACTGTGAGGTGTACGTCGGGGTGATGCCGTCTGTGGCACTGCTACGCCACTTCTTCTACCTCTGCATCCACGACGGCCACACCATGGGGTGCGCCAACTTCATCGCATCCAGCAAGGCTAACGCGATTTGGAAGACCGGGAAGAAGTCTGATAGCTTCAAGAGCAAGTGGGTTATGATGGATGCCAAGCGTGTCCACCCACGTCTGAAGCTGCCGATGGGAATGCCCCGGCCAGATGAGGGGTGGTCCTGCGTGAAGTTTATTGATGACCGGGCAAAGCTGGCGCTGGAGAAGATGAACGTCGACCTGAGGCCGGGCAATGCGAAGGCGGCGAAGCTGACGGGGGCCATGCTCCTGTGGGAATTCTTAGTGCTGCGGGTGGCTCCTCTCCAAGCGCGCATGCGCCCCTTGTGGATGCTTGCGGATGGAGCAGACATGCTTCGCTTGAGTCCGAAGGCCTTGTCCGACGAGGAGTTGACCGTGGCCCTCCGTCTCTTGGTTGGAGACGACCAAGAGTATCCGCCGAATCCCCACACTTCCTTGTTCCTCCGGAAGGACAGGGCGGAGATCGTAGCCGCCATGCCGACTTTTGACGGGCGCAGCATGGTGCCGCCAGCACCTTCTGAAGCTCCAGTGGCGACGACAATGATGAACGTGTCTTTTGGTGATTCCTGCAGGGACAAAGAGGAGGAGGTGGACGAGGATCGTGACTCAGAGCCGGCCCCCGAAGAGATGGGGGAGACCTCCCCCTTGCGCAAGGCCGACATCCTCCGCCTCCTGCCTGACGAAGATGGTGAGGCCGACGTCCTCCCGAAAGAGTGGGAGCCGCCTGTGGTTCCGACGAAGGGCAGGTCGGCGCTGCTCTCCCAGGGCGATGCTCCTGCCTCATCGCCGCCTAGAGCTGCCTCCGGCCCAGCTGCTGCCCCTGCTTCTGCTCCCGGAGCTGGTGCGCCCGTGCCTCGGGCCACGAAGCTCTCCGGCTTCAAGCTCCCGCAGCGGAAGGACTATTCTGTGGTGGAGCAGTAAGTGTTCTTCACCCTGCCTTGTTTTTGCTTCTGGTGCTTGTCCTTGACTCTTCTTCTTCGTTGTGCAACTAGGCCGACGCCTACGGCGAAGAGGAGAAGGAAGGGCGAGGTGGTGCTGCTTGAGCCCAGGTCGTCTCCTGCGGCCGCACCCCTCTCCATGAGTAAAGCTGGAGACGGCGCTCGTGCTTCTCCAGCCCGATCATCCTCGCGAGGCTGGGTGGAGCATCCTCGGGAGGGGTCAGTCCCCGAGGCACCGCCGGCTCCGGAGGTGCCAGCATCCGGCTCGGGTGCTGGGGTCCCCGAGGCTCAGGAGCCTTTGGCCTCCCAGGCCATGGTGACGATGTCGCCTCCTCCTCCTCCTTCTGCTGCGCTACTGACCTCAGGTTCCTCCGCCTCTCCTGACGTCCTAGAGCGGGCTCTTTCTGCGATGGCCCTTCTGCGAGAAGACCTTCAGGGCTCCGACCGTTGCCTGGTGGCCGGACGCCTAGAACTGGTTTCCGGCTAGCTGCATTCTGATGCATCCATCCGGGCAGCACTGAGCCAAGTTGCTGCTGACTCCGGGAAGAACATCCATTGCTCAAGCCGTGGCCGCCTGCGAGGTGGTGCTGAAGGATGCCGAAACCGCCCAGGACCGCTGACGGTCGCTGGCGGCCGAGCTGGAGACCGTGCAGAGGGAGCACGTGAGGAAAGCCCGAGACCGCAAGGCGGAGGAGGAGAAGATGAAAGCCCGGGAAGACACCGCCAAGGATCACTACGCCGAACTGGAGCAGCTGGCGAAGGCGGAAGCCATGGAGAGTAGCCGGCTGGAGGAGCTGGAGCAGAAGCTGAAGGCGGAGAAGGCCGTGCTCGACGCCAAGGCGCAGGTCCTGACCGAGGACCGCGCGCCTTCAGGCTCCTTGAAGAGAAGGCTCGAACGGTGTTGAAGTCTCTCTAGAAGAAGGGCCTGGAGGAGCCGCTGGTTGCCAATGATGAGGGCCCCAACCAGCAGGTTCCTTTCCTGGTTGATGTGCTCGAGGACATTGTGAGCGCTATCGGCCCCATGGCAGAGGGACAAAACCCGCATGCTCTCCTCAGCCGCGCTGACGCGCGTCTTTAGCCACCTACACCTTTGCGACCCTGCCGCCCGCCTTGATGAGCTGCTGGAGCCTCTGAAAGACAAGCATTACGACGCCGCTGCTATAGCCGTGAAGGGTCAGGTGGAGGCCCTACTGAAGAGGTTCGGAGCCTTCGCTCCCGCACCGCCGGCTGGCGGTGCTACTGATCCCGCAACTCTGGCTAGTGGTGCAGGTGAAGGCGATGCCATTGGGGGAGAAGCATCCCTTGCAGGCGGCGGTGGCATCCAGGGATGACGAGGCAACCTGCTGGCGGCTCCTTTCCTATTTTAACTTCTGCAATATGCACCATGCCTCGTGGAGGCATTAAACTCTCCTTTGATTTCAGGGGAACAATATGTCATGTAATATTTGCTTTGAAATTGTGTGATTTCCTTTCTATTTGCTTGATGTTCTACATCGGCAGGGCCCAACCCGACGCATACCTCAGCCACCATTGGGCCGACCGGATCACCAGGACGGACCGAGGAGTGAGGGGCTACGTGATTAGTTAGGATCCTGAGTCACGATGGTCAGGAGTCCCCCTTGACGCGCAAACAACTTATAGAAAGGAGATCTGGGAGTAGGTCTAGTGTTCTACATCGGCAGGGCCCGACCCCGCGCATACCTCAGTCGCCATTGGGCCGACCGGATCACTAGTATGGACCAAGGAGTGAGGGGCTACGTTGTTAGTTAGGCTCCTGAGTCGCGATGCTCAAGGGTCCCATTGACGTTTAAACGACCTTCGTACCTTGGCTCTGCTTGGGAGGGCATGCGATGACTAGGTCCGAGGGACCTGACACGGTGGCATACGCTTGGGCGTAACCCGAGCGCAGCCCCCGTGCCCAGCCCCCTCGCACGACTCTCCCGAGGGGAGGTGTTGCGATGAGGCCAGACACCGAGCTCGGAGGCTCCCTGAGGTTGATACGGCCGTGAGGCCGCCCTCAGTTGTTTATCACCAGGATAGACCATGGCGCTTCCGCACTTGCACGGGCATAGCCGCTCCTCGGCAGTGTCGACTACCAGCGCGGAGCATGGTGCTTCCACTGGTACGTGGGAGGGGACTCCCTACTGCGGAGAGCCCCCGGGCGTGTACATCCCCGCCCTGACACGTGGCTTGCACGGCAGGGCTAGATGAGGTGTATCTGGGCACTCGTGAGCCAGCGCGGGACTCACGAGGCCCTACCTCAAGGCGGGTTGCACCTGGTCTTGGTTCTTGATGGTGGCGGTGTTCCTGCGAGATGGTTAGACAACCTGCGTTGAGTGGATTTCCTGAGGCTATCGCGCGAGAAGGCTAAGCACCAACGACCCCAGGAGGTGACGTGAACGGGGCCGTCCCACCAAACAGAGCTCAGCCGTTGGATTTATCGACGCTGCAGGGACGGGCCCGAGCACATATGTCGTGCCTAGCCTTCTTATGCGAAGAATCCTGAAGAAAGACCATCGGCGCGCGGCTCCCTTGGTGGGTGACAATCAAGCAGGTGATAACCATAGGTAGATTATGCACAAAAAGCAACTAGCTTAGGTAAATGCGACAACGATACATGCCACAGGGATGGACCCAAGTGGCCTGGGGTTGATGCAGCCCGAGGGGTGCTCCCATCAGAGTGAACTAAATATGTAAGTGGATACATGCCGCAGGGACGGACCCACACGGCTTGGGGACGATGCAACCTAGGGGGCGCTCCAAGGTAAATGAACTTGGAAAGATGTCACCTGGTTTGGTTGCCGAAGGAGTGTTGGGGCAGCTGAAGACATGTAGTGAAGAAGTCGCTCCTCACGAGCCGCCGAGGCCCTGAGCCTCGGGAGGCTCTAGAGGCTCAGGTGGCCTCCGGAGGACCGTCTCCATCTCCGCCAGGACCGCGTGGTGCCTGGCCTCCTGACCTGCTAGGACGCTCCACAGACCGCGCTGGAAGGCGGCAGCCACGCTCGGCAGGCCAAACGGCATGCGAACGTAGCTGTGAGGCGGGCCCTCACACCGACAAGCATGCGAAGGCCAGAAGCGCTCCTGAGATGCGGCCCTATTGAGCCCTTGGTGTCGATGCAGATGTGCAGCTCACCACCCTCACCTGGGTGGGGAGCAACGCTAGGTGGGCAACGGTCGCCGCATATTGTTCTTGCTTCCTGAAGCTCCTAAGATGCCTTGGTGATGAACTCCTGAGCGCCGGGCGCTCCTCGCCTGGTGTCCTCCTGAGGGAAACGTGTCGCGAAGAACACCTTCATGTGGCGCGGATCCTGAAGTGGCGCCGTTGGAGGTGCCGCTCCCTTGAGGCCTAGTGCGGGGTAGCTGCTTCTTATTCTTGGGGTTGGCCTCTGGATGGTACTACACACCCGCACTATCTAGGTCTTCCATTGATGCAGCTTGGAAGGCGCACTCGAGGGAGCACACCATGTCTCTTTCTTCGCAAGGGACCGTGATGATTCCGCCGCTTCCCGGCATCTTCAGGACGTTGTAGCCATGGTGGGTAACTTCCGTGAATTTGGCCAGTGCTGGGTATCCGAGGATGGCATTGTACGGCAGGCGGATGTGGGCGAAGTCGAAGTCGACGAGCTCGGTGTGTTAGTTGTCGCGCTGACCAAAGGTGATAGGGAGGCGAGCTTGCCCTATTGGGATGGTGGAGCCATCTGTCACTCTTGACAAAGGCCTGGTAGGCTAGAGCTGATCGTATGGCACTTGAAGGCTGTCGAATGTCTCGTCGGACAGGACACTGAGTCCTACGCCGCCGTCGATGAGGGTCTTGGTGACTTGGACATTGTTGATGACGGGCGAACAGAGCATCGGGAGGACGCCAGCGGTTGCCACGCATTTGAGCTGGTCCGCCAAGCTAAAAGTGATGGCGTACTTGGACCACCTGAGCGGGCGCGTAGCCTTGAGCTTGGGGAGGGCTGCATTTACTTCACGGGAGAACTGGTTGAAGATGTGTTGGGAGGCTGGGGCCTGAGCGCCACCCAAGATGCAAGCGATGGCGCGCGGCTCCTGAAAACCCCCAACCCCTTCATCCTGTTGATGGTCATCATTCCTTCTTGGTGGCAGCAGCGGAGGGAGACCAGGGTTGCCCTGAGGACGATCCTCACGAGGCTGGTCCCTCCAGGCGCCCTCACGAGGCTGGTCCTACCAACAATCCTCGCGAGGTTGGTCACGCCACTCTTGGAGGGGCCCACGGTCGTCCCAACGTCCTCCACCTCGTCCGCCTCCTCGGCCATGGCCCCAGTCATTGCGCTCAGGGCGTCGACCGAAGCGTCCATCTCGAATGGCCCTGAGCTCTTGACAATCATTAGTGTTGTGTGTGCGCATGTTGTGGAAGGCGCAGAATGTACGGCTGCCCTTGGATGACTCGGGAAGATCTTGGCCGCGCTTGGTGTCTAGTTCTGCTACAAGCACAGCCACCCCCATGCGCTTCACGTCCTTGACCTTGTCCTTCTTCTCCTCTGGATCCGCGGCGGGGAGCTCAAGGAGGGAGAGACGCCCCTCCTCAGCCCTCGCACACTTGGTTGCTATGTTGAACAGTTCCAAGGTCGTGCACAAATCATCATGGATGGAGAGGTCCTCCTTCATCTTGACGTCATGGACGCCGTCAGAAAACACCGAGATGATGGCCTCATCCGTCACCTTGGGGATCTTGATACGTGCATTGTTGAACTGTTGGATGTACTTCTGCAGGGTTTCTACTGGTTGTTGCTTGATGCGGCGCATGTCACCTGCGACCGGGGGGCTGGTCGCGAGTGCCCTGGAAGTTGGCGATGAAGTGGTTGTGCATCTCATCTTAGGAGGAAATCGAGCCTGGGGGCAGGTTCAGGAGCCATGAGCGGGCACCGTCCTTGAGAGCCATGGGAAACCAGTTTGCCATGACCTTTTCGTCGCCGTTGGCCGCTTCGATGCTCAGCTCATAGAGCTGCAGAAACTCCGTAGGGTTGGGAGTGTTGTCGTAGCGAGGAGGCAGATAAGGCTTGAACTTGCCTGGTCAGATGATGCTACACAGCTCAGGAGTGAAGGCGCGGCAGCCCGCCATTGCCACCGGGGCCCGTCGTGGAGGCGGAGCTTGACCTTGGCGTCGATGCGCTGCCACGACAACTGGCCCATGGCCCCGCTGCAGCAAGCGGTCCTGACGTGGTGGTGCTAGAAGTGGTGGAGCATCTTCTTGCAGACGGGGAACCTCCTGGCAGCTTCTTTCTTCATGCGCGGGCACACGGCGTGGCGGATCATGCTGCTGGCCCGCACATCTTGCAGTGAGGACGTCGTCTTGGCGCGGGGGAGGCTGAGGCGCTCCATGAGCCACATGCCTCGGCGCGAGGGTGCCATCTTGGTGCTGAGGGGGTGGAGGCGCTCCATGAGCCACATCACCCACAGCCGGGGGCGGGCGAGGCAACGAGAGGGATGGTGCTGGAGAGCCCCCGGCAGCGCTGACGAGCTCGGCGATGCGGTCCAACTAGTCCTCGTAGAGGTCGTCGACCGAGCGGTAGCGCAGGAGCTCGTGTGCCATGAGCAGCATGGCCTACCCGTCCGTGGGGGCGCGGTGAGCGTGAGACGATGAGACGGCCGGAGTCAGCGACGGGGTGGTGGTGTGACCATCTTGCCGCACAGAGTGGTGCAGGGAAGAGGCTTCTTGCTCGTTTGCCGCCGGGCCAGTGGCGGTGTTGGCGGCGGGTGACGGAGAACGACGGGGAGGCCCTCCGACAGGAGCGGTTTGAGCGACACGGGTGGCGAGAGCGGCCCGGCACTCAGCGCGGGCCCATCGAGCGTCGGCCATGAACTTGGAGTGGAGAAGCGTGGAACGAAGAGGAAAGCTTCAGCGCACCCCTACATGGCACGCCAAATGTCGGATTTTGGGTTCCGGCAAAACCCATGAGGTTAGAACACTAGGGTGCGCACAAAGATCTCCCCCCCCCCTCTAACTCGCACACTTTGCGATCTCACGGCCTAGCTCGACGAACCCAAAGAACATGAGACACAAGATTTATACTGGTTCGGGCCACCATTGTTGTGTAATACCCTACTCCAGTGTGGTGTGGTGGATTGCCTCTTGGGCTGAGGATGAATAGTACAAGCAAAGAACAGCCTCGCGAGGTTAGGTGTTCTTGTGCTTGGTGTGCTTGTGTGGTTGAAGATCGGGCTCTCTCCTATGGTGGTGGCTAGTCCTATTTATAGAGGCCCTGGTCCTCTTCCCAAATATTGAGCGGTAAGGGATCCCGCAATGGCCAAATTCAAAGGGAGACAACTAGTACAAGCTATCCAGACAAAAGTAGTCTTCGCCTGCCAAAGGCTCTGGTGGTGACGCCGTCTTGGGCTCCACGGTGACCTCCGTCTTGCCGTCCTGCTGGTCTTGGTCTTGTTGCACCGATATGGAAACCTTTGCCTAATGCCTCGGGACTCCTCTCCTGTGCTTTCCCCTTTAGGACCAAAGAGGAAACGAGGACACTGCGCGCTCTAGCGCCCGCCTGGTTCCAGTCGTCATGGCTTGCATCGCAGGAACGTCGCGAGGTGTCCCTTGCCTTGATCTCTCCGCCCCTCGCGAGCCAGCCTGGTGAGGCTGCCCGTGAGGAGGTCTTGCGTCGTCTGCTTCGCGAGGCTCGGCCCCACGTGAGGGTCTTCAATGTTTGTTGGTGAAGAAGGGCCGTACGAGGCCGCTGGTGGAGCCGCGCTGCAGGCCGCAGGCAGGCAAGTCTGGGGACCCCCATTTCCAGAACGCCGATAGATGATCAGTGTAGATCTCACATCAATTATCAAGAAGGTAATGTCACCATAGCTTAAAAGCATAGATAACTATAGCAAGTTCGAGATCATGAGCTGGGTAGTTCTCTTCATGAGGACGCAACTTTCGAGAGGCATAAGCAATCACCTTGCGCTCTTGCATTAGGAAACAACCTAATCCTTGACGAGATGCATCACAATAAATCATGAAATCCTAGCGAGAATCCAGAGGAGCAAGCACTGGTGCAGATGTCAGCTTGTCCTTCAGTGTTTTGAAACTTTCCTGACATTTGTCTGTCCACTCGAACTTAACGCCTTTGTGAAGCAGATTGGTCAGGGGCTTGGCAATCTTGCAAAAGTTCTCGACAAAACGGCAACAATAGCTGGTGAGTCTGTGCAAAGTTCTGACTTGCTTAACATTCTTCAGAGGAATCTAGTCAAGAATATCCTAAACTCATTTTGGGATGACATCAATACCATCCTTGGAAATCACATGACCAAGGTAGGTCACTTCGGATAACCAGAATTCACATTTGGAATATTTGGTATATAGTTGAAGCTCTCGAAGCTTTTCTAGTACAAGATGAAGATGTTCAGCATGTTCTTCCTTATTTTGGAATACACCAGGATATCATCTGGATAAACTATGACAAACTTGTTGAGGTAATCCATGAAGATATAGTTCATCGAGCAAGTGAACATTGATGGAGCATTGGTTAAGCCAAAAGACATGACAATGTACTCGTAAGAACCATAGCGAGTAAAGAAGGCTGTCATTTGAATGTTCTCTTCACGAACTCGGATCTGGTGTTATCCCAATCTCAAATCAAGTTTAGAGAATACTGAGGAACTAGCAAGTTGGTCATCCAGATCATTGATTCTGGGAAGCACATACTTGTTCTGAATTGTTGCTTGGTTGATAGGTTGATAATCTTGAACCAACCGATTTGTTTTATCCTTCTTAACAAAGAGAGAAGGTTCTCCCCAAGCAGAGGAACTAGGATGAGTAAAACCCTTACGAAGTGATTTGTCAACTTCCTCCTTAAGTTCATGGAATTCATGCGGCGGCATCTTGTATGGGCGCTTGGCAATAGGAGTACTGCCCGGTTTCAAGTCTATGACGAATTCGACAACTCTAGGTGGGGGTATTCCTAGAAGTTCTTCTGGAAAGACATCTTGGAATTCATGAATGACTGGGATGTTCTCTATTCCCTCAAGAGGTGAAGCATTTAATGCATTCAGTGCATATATTTGGCTCTCGGCACTCTGAGCAGTTTGGGCTGAGTATTGGATTTTCTGGCTAGAAGGGTGAGTGAGCTCGCTATTTCAATTGCACGGTCAATCAGGGTTTGATGAGGATCCAACCAATTCATGCCCAGATTGACATGGATCCTGTAGAGCTAACCACCAGCAGAGGGTGCAAGTTTTCGAATGATAACTCTTGCTGGCGTGCAAACGCTTCAGAAATGAAAGAATGTGATGCTCCTAAATAAAAAATAATAGAAGGTGGGACTAAAGTCACTAGAAGGGTACCCATCACAATTTTGGGGCCCCGTCGAGCTTCTTCAACCTTTACATGATTAACATGACCACAATCGAGTGCAGCTAGCCTGGCATTAAGGTTTCTGGGCTGACGAGCTCGTGCATTTTGATTCTGGGTTGGGCGGCAGCTGGCAGCACTTGCCCTGGCTGTCCACACTTGCGGCATAAACCATCATTATGGGGAGGAGCCATAGCATTGAAATGTCCAACCTGAATCATTAGTTGTCTCATCGACGGAGGCAGACAAGGTGCAACGTAAGATGACCTTGGTGTTTGAGTAGGTTGGTGCTAAATATTGTGCGGGATCTATATTGATGTTTCTGAGCAGGCTGACTTGAGGATGGGCCAACATCTTGAGTACGCTTGAGCGACTCCTGGTACTCAATCAGAGCAGTTTCAGCTCAGAAAGCTTGGCTGACATGTGTCAATAAGTCTGCGCAATCTGATATGTCCATTTTGCATCATGTTTCATTACTATTATTTATAATGATTTTATCCATAATAATGCTTTTTGGAGTAATTCTAATGTCTTTTCTCTCATAATTTGCAAGGTACACACCAAGAGGGAGAATTCTGGCAGCTGGAAATCTGGACCTGGAAAAGCTACGTCAGGACACCTATTCTACACAACTCCAAACAAGTTGAAACTTCATGGAGATTTTTATGGATTATTTAAGAATTATTGGAGCAAATAACTACCAGTGGGGACCCACCAGGTGGGAACAACACACCTGGGCGCGCCAGGGAGCCCAGGCGCGCCCTGGTGGGTTGTGCCCTCCATGGCCCACCACCGGTGCCCATCTTTTGGTATATAAGTCATTTTGACCTAGAAAAAATAAGGATAAGACTTTCGGGACGAAGAGCCACCGCCTCAAGGCGGAACTTGGGCAGGAGCACTTTTGCCCTTCGGCGGAGCGATTCCGCCAGGGGAACTTCCCTCCTGGAGGGGGAAATCATCGTCATCATTATCACCAACAACTCTCCCATCTTGGGGAGGGCAATCTCCATCAACATCTTCAACAACACCATCTCCTCTCAAACCCTAGTTCATCTCTTGTGTTCAATCTTGTTACTGGAACTATAGATTGGTACTTGTGGGTGACTAGTGGTGTAGATAACATCTTGTAGTTGATTACTATATGGTTTATTTGGTGGAAGATTATATGTTCAGATCCAATATGCTATTTAATACCCCTCTGATCATGAGCATGTTTATCATTTGTGAGTAGTTACCTTTGTTCTTGAGGTCACGGGACAAATCATGTTGCAACTAATCATGTGAATTTGATATGTGTTCGATATTTTGCTAGTATGTATGTTGTGATTCCCTTAGTGGTGTCATGTGAACGTCGACTACATGACACTCCACCATATTTGGGCCTAAGGGAATGGATTGTGGAGTAGAAATTATATGATGGGTTGCGAGAGTGACAGAAACTTAAACCCCAGTTTATACGCTATTCCGTAAGGGACCGATTGGATCCAAAAGTTTAATGATATGGTTAGAACTTATTCTTCATACTTTTCTCGTAGTTACGGATGCTTGCAGGAGGGTTAATCATAAGTAGGAGGTTTGTTCAAGTAAGAACAGCACCTAAGCACCGGTCCACCCACATATCAAATTATCAAAGTACCGAACACTAATTAAACCAACATGATGAAAGTGACTAGATGAAATTCCCGTGTACCCTCAAGAACGCTTTGCTTATCCTAAGAGACCATTTTGGCTTGTCCTTTTCCTCAAAAGGATTGGGCTACCTTGCTGCACTTTAGTTACTACTATCGTTACTTGCTCGTTACAAATTATCATGCTATCAAACTACCCTGCTACTTACAATTTCAGCACTTGCAGACATTACCTTACTGAAAACTACTTGTCATTTCCTTCTACTCCTTGTTGGGTTCGACACTCTTACTTATCGAAAATATCTACAATTGATCCCCTATACTTGTGGGTCATCAAGGCTATTTTCTAGCGTCGTTGCTGGGGAGTGAAGCGCCTTTGGTATGTGGAATTTGGTAAGGAAACATTTATATAGTGAGCTGAAATTTATTGTCACTTGTTACTATGGAAAACAATCCTTCGAGGGGTTTGTCCGAGGTATCTTCACCTTGTCCAAAACCACAATTATCTACCCCTCAACCTAATGCATGTACTAAAAATACTGAATATGAAACTCCTTTGTGTATGATAGAACAACTGCTAGCTAATCCTTATGCAGGAGATGGAACCGGACATCGTGATATGCACTTGATATCTGTAGACCAAATTTGTGGATTGTTTAAGCTTGCGGGTTTACCTCGAGATAAAGTTATGAAGAAGGTTTTCCCTTTATCTTTGAAGGTAAAATCATTGGCATGGTATAGGCTATGTGATGATATTGGATCTTGGGATTGGAATCGTTTGAAATTGGAGTTCCTCCAAAAAATTATCATATGCATCTAGTTCATCGTGATCCGAATTATATATAATTTTTGGCCTCATGAAGGAGAAAGTATCGCTCTAGCTTGGGGGAGGCTTAAGTCAATGTTATATTCATGCCTCAATCCTGAGCTCTCAAGTGAAATTATTATCCAGAATTTTTATGCTCGGCTTTCTCGTAATGACCAAACCATGCTTGATACTTCTTGTGCTCATTCTTTTATGAAGAAGACTATTGAATTACGGTGGGATCTTTTTGAAAGAATTAAACGCACCTCTAAAGATTGGGAACTCCACAAATGTAAAGAGTCAAGTATTAAACTTAAGTATGATTGTGTTAAATCTTTTATCGATACCCATGCTTTTCAAAATTTAGCACTAAATATGGACTTGACTCTGAGATAGTAGCCTCCTTTTGTGAATCATTTGCTACGCATGTTGAACTCCCTAAGGAGAAGTGGTTTAAATATCACCCACCTATTAAAGAAGGAATTAATGAACCGGTATGAGTTAAAGAAGAAACTATTCTTTAGAATGTTGATCCAGTTGTTCCTTCTGCTTATATAGAGAAACCACCTTTCCCTGTTAGGATAAAGGAACATGCTAAAGTTTCAACTGTGGTTAAGAAAAGCTACATTAGAATACCTAATTCTGATGAACAAATTAAAGTAGAACCTAGTATTGCTATGGTTAAAGATCTCTTCGAAGAAGATATGGATGGGCATGTTATTTACTTCTGTGAAGAAGCTGCTAGAATTGCCAAACCTGATAAGAAAGATAAACATAGACCTCTTGTTGGCATGCCTGTCATCTCAGTTAAAATAGGATATCACTGTTATCATGGTTTATCTGACATAGGTGCTAGTGTGAGTGCTATTCCTTAAACCTTATATCTAGAAATTATGAATGACATAGCACCCGCGGAAATAGAAGACATAGATGTTACTATTAAACTTGCTAATAGAGACACTATATCACCAATTGGGATTTTTACAGATGTTGAAGTCTTGTGTGGGAAAATAAAATACCCTACTGATTTCCTTGTTCTTGGTTCCCCACAAGATGACTTTTGTCCCATTATCTTTGGTAGACCTTTCTTGAACACCGTTAATGCTAAGATAGATTGTGAGAAACAAACTGTCAGCGTTAGTTTTGGTAATGAGTCTCATGAGTTTAATTTTTCCAAGTTTAGTAGAAATCTTCATGAAAAAGAATTGTCTAGTAAGGATGAATTAATTGGTCTTGCTTCTATTGTTGTACCACCTACTGATCCTTTAGAACAATATTTGCTAGACCATGAGAATGATTTACATACGCATGAAAGAAATGAAATAGATAAAAATTTCTTTGAACAACGTCCTCTATTTAAACACAATTTGCCTATTGAAACTCTAGGAGGTCCTCCTCCACCTAAAGGTGATCCTGTGTTTGAATTAAAACAATTGCCAGACACTTTGAAATATGCTTATCTTGATGAAAAGAAGATATATCATGTTATTATTAGTGCTAACCTTTCAGAACACAAAGAAGAAAGATTATTGAAAGTTCTGAGGAAGCACCGAGTTGCTATTGGATATAATCTTGATGATTTAAAGGGCATTAGTCTCACTCTATGTCAGCAAAATTAATATGGAACCTGATGGTAAACCCGTTGTTGATCACCAACATCGGTTAAATCTGAAGATGAAACAAGTGGTAAGAACAGAAAAATTAAAAATTCTACAAGCAGGTATGATCTATCCTATAGCTGATAGTAGATGGGTAAGTCCTGTTCATTGTGTCCCTAAGAAAGGTGGTATAACTATTGTTCCTAATTATAAGAATGAACTTATTCCGCAAAGAATTGTTACACACTACAGAATGGTAATGGATTTTAGAAAATTAAACAAAGAAACTAGAAAAGGTCATTATGCTTTGCCTCTTATTGATCAAATGCTTGAAAGATTATCTAAGCACACACACTTTTGCTTCCTTGATGGATATTCTAGCTTTTTACAAATACCTGTTTCTCAACCTGATCAGGAAAATACCACTTTTACTTGTCACTTTGGAACCTATGCTTATAGATGTATGACTATTGGTTTATGTAATGCACCTAGTACCTTTCGAAGATGTATGAATGCTATATTCTCTGACTTTTGTGAAAAGATTTTTGAGGTTTCATGGATGAGTTTTCTGTTTATGGGAAGTATTTTGATGATTGTCTAAGCAATCTTGATCGAGTTTTGCAGAGATGTGAACAAACAAATCTTGTCTTGAATTGGCAGAAGTGCCAGTTTATGGTTAATGAAGGCATTGTCTTGGGTCATAAAATTTCTGAAAGAGGTACTTAAGTGGACAAAGCTAAGGTTGATGTAATTGAGAAAATCCCATGTCCTAAAGATATAAAAGGTATTCGTAGTTTCTTAGGTCATGCTGGTTTCTATAGGAGATCTATCAAAGACTTTTCAAAAAATTCTAGGCCTCTTACAAGTCTCTTGCAAAAGGATATTCCTTTTGTTTTTTATGGTGATTGTTTAGAAGCCTTTGAAACACTTAAGAAAGCTTTAATTTCTGCACCTATTGTTCAAACACCTGATTGGGACTTGCCTTTTGGATTTATGTGTGATGCTAGTGGTTATGTTGTTGGTGCTGTTCTAGGAAAAAGAGTTGATAAGAAACTTAATGCAGTTCATTATGCTAGTAAAACTCTAGACAGTGATGATTCGTCTCCAACGTATCTATAATTATTTATTGTTCCATGCTATTATATTATCTGTTTTGGATGTTTAATGGGATTATTTATTGACTTTTATATTATTTTGGGACTAACCTACTAACCCAAGGACCAGTGCAAATTGTTGTTTTTGTGTGCATATTTCAGTGTTTCGCATAAAAGGAATATCAAGCGGAATCCAAACGGAATAAAACCTTTGGGAGAGTTATTTTTGGAACAAACATGATCCAGGGGACTTGGAGTAGACGTCAAGAAAGAAACAAGGTGGCCACGAGGCAGGGAGGCGCGCCCCCCACCCTCGTGGGCCCCTCGCAGCTCCACCAACCTACTTCTTCCTCCTATATATATCCATATACCCGAAAACATCCAAGAGCACCACGAAACCCTATTTCCACTATCGCAACCTTCTGTACCCAAGAGATCCCATCTTGGGGCCTTTTTCGGAGCTCCGCCGGAGGGGGAATCGATCACAGAGGGCTTCTACATCAACACCATAGACCTTCGGGTCCATAGTTATTAGCAAGATGGCTTCTTCTCTCTCTTTGGATCTCAATACAAAGTTCTCCTCGATCTTCTTGGAGATCTATTCGATGTAACTCTTTTTGCGCTGAGTTTGTCGAGATCTGATGAATTGTGGTTTTATGATCAAGTTTATCTATGAACAATATTTGATTCTTCTCTGAAATCTTTTATGTATGATTGGTTATCTTTGCAAGTCTCTTCGAATTATCAATTTGGTTTGGCCTACTAGATTGATCTTTCTTGCAATGGGAGAAGTGCTTAGCTTTGGGTTCAATCTTGCGGTGTCCTTTCCTAGTGACAGCAGGGGCACCACGGCATGTATTGTATTGTTGCCATCGAGGATAAAAAGATGGGGTTTATATCATATTGCTTGAGTTTATCCCTCTACATCATGTATCCTTGCCTAATGTGTTACTCTGTTCTTATAAACTTTATACTCTAGATGCATGATGGATAGCGGTCGATTTGTGGAGTAATAGTAGTAGATGCAGAATCGTTTCAGTCTACTTGTCGCGGATGTGATGCCTATATACATGATCATGCCTAGATATTCGCATAATTATGCACTTTTCTATGAATTGCTCGATAGTAGTTTGTGTTGGGGAACGTAGCACTAATTCAAAATTTTCCTACGTGTCACCAAGATCAATCTAGAAGATACTAGCAACGAGAGAGAGGGAGTGCATCTTCATACCCTTGAAGATCGCTAAGCGGAAGCATTACAAGAACGCGGTTGGTGGAGTCGTACATGCAGCGATTCAGATCGTAGTCGATTCCGATCTAAGCGCCGAACAATGGCGCCTCCGCGTTCAACATACGTACAGCCCGGGGACGTCTCCTCCTTCTTGATCCAGCAAGGGGAGAGGAAAAGTTGAGGGAGAACTCCGACAGCACGACGGCGTGGTGGTGATGGAGCTCGTGGTTCTTCGGCAGGGCTTCGCCAAGCGCTACGGAGGAGGAGGAGGAGGTGTAGGAGAGGGGGTGGGGCTTCGCCAGGGGAAGGGTGCGGCTGCCCTCTCTCTCCCTCACTATATATAGGGGGAAGGGGGTGGAGGAGGCGCCCTGGGGTTCCCTAGGGGAGGGGCGGCGGCCATAGGGAAAACCCTAGATGGGTTTGGGCGCCCTGACCCCTAGGAAACTTGCCTCCCAAGCCAGGAGGGGTGACTGCCCTAGGGGAGGCGCCCCCACCTCACCAAGTTACGTGAGATGGGGTGGGAGGGGCGCTCAGCCCCTTAGTGGGCTTATGTGCCCCCTCCCCTTGGCCCATAAGGCCCCCCAACACTTGTCGGGGCCTCCGAAACCCCTTTCGGACACGCTGGTCGTCACCCGGTACCCCCGGAACAATTCCGGACTCCAATAGCCTTCGTCCAATATATCGATCTTCACATCAGGACCATTCCGGAACTCCTCGTCATGTCCGGGATCTCATCCGGGACTCCGAACAACCTTCGGTAACAACATACTATTTCTCATATCAACTCTAGCGTCACCGAACCTTAAGTGTGTAGACCCTATGGGTTCGGGAACCATGCAGACATGACCAAGACATCTCTCTAGCCAATAACCAATAGCGGGGTCTGGATACCCATATTGGCTCCCACATGTTCCATGATGATCTCATCGGATGAACCACGATGTCGGGGATTCCATCAATCCCGTATACAATTCCCTTTGTCTATCAGCATGTTACTTGCCTGAGATTCGATCATCGGTATCCCCATACCTTGTTCAATCTCGTTACCTTCAAGTCTCTTTACTCGTTCCTTAACGCATGATCCCGTGGCTAACTCATTAGTCACATTGAGCTCATTATGATGATGCATTACTGAGTGGGCCCAGAGATACCTCTCCGTCACACGGAGTGACAAATCCCAGTCTCGATTCGTGCCAACTCAACAGACACTTTCAGAGATACCCGTAGTGTGCCTTTATAGCCACCCAGTTACGTTGTGATGTTTGGCACACCCAAAGCATTCCTACGGTATTCGGGAGTTGCACAATCTCATGGTCTAAGGAAATGATACTTGACATTATAAAAGCTTTAGCAGACGAACTATACGATCTTGTGCTATGCTTAGGATTGGGTCTTGTCCATCACATCATTCTCCTGTTGATGTGATCCCGTTATCAATGACATCCAATGTCCATGGTCAGGAAACGATAACCATCTATTGATCAACGAGCTAGTCAACTAGAGGCTTACTAGGGACATGTTGTGGTCTATGTACTCCCACATGTATTACGGTTTCTAGTTAATACAATTATAGCATGAACAATAGACAATTATCATGAACAAGGAAATACAATAATAACCATTTTATTATTGCCTCTAGGGCATATTTCCAATAGTCTCCCACTTTCACTAGGGTCAATTATCTAGTTCACATCATTATGTGATTGTAATGAATCCAACACCCATGGGGTTTGTTCATATCTCGCTTGCGAAAGAGGTTTTTTAGACAATGGGTATGAACCTTTCAGATCCATGTGTTCTTTACAAGTCTCTATGTCATCTTGTAGATGCAGCTACCACGCACTACTTGGAGCTATTCCAAATAACTGCTCTACTATACGAATCCGTTTTACTACTCAGAGTCATCTGGATTAGTGTCAAAGTTTGCATCGACGTAACCCTTTACGATGAACCCTTTTACCACCTCCATAATCGAGAAAATTCCTTAGTCCACTAGTTACTAAGGATAAGTTCGACCGCTATCATGTGATCCATTCCTGGATCACTCTTGTACCCCTTGACTGACTCATGGCAAGGCACACTTCAGGTGCGGTACACAACATAGCATATTGTAGAGCCTACGTCTAAAGCATAGGGGACGACCTTCGTCCTTTCTCTCTGTTCTGTCGTGGTCAGGTCTTGAGTCTTACTCAATACTCACACCTTGTAACACAGCCAAGAACTCCTTTGCTAATCTACTTTGAACTCCTTCAAAATCTTGTCACGGTATGTATTCATTTGAAAGTACTATTAAGCATTTTTGATCTATCCTTATAGATCTTGATGCTCAATGTTCAAGTAGCTTAATCCAGGTTTTCCCTTGAAAAACACTTTTCAAATAACCCTGTATGCTTTCTAGAAATTCTACATCATTTCTGATCAACAATATGTTAACAACATATACTCATCAAAAATTCTATAGTGCTCCCACTCACTTCTTTGGAAATACAAGTTTCTTAGAAGTATTGCTGGAGCTTTACATACTTGTTAGCATCTTTCAGGATTAACAAAACCTTTTGGTTGTATCACATACAACCTTTCCTCAAGAAAATCGTCGAGGAAACAATGTTTTGACATCCTATCTGCAAGATTTCATAAATAATGCAGTAACTGCTAACATAATTCCAACAAACTCTTAGCATCGCTATGAGTGAGAAAGTCTCATCGTAGTCAACTCCTTGAACTTGTCGGAAAACATCTTAACGACAAGTCGAGGTTTCTTAATGGTGACACTTACCATCATTGTCCGTCTTCCTTTTAAAATCCATCTGCACCCAACAGCCTTGCGACCATCAAGTAGTTCTTCAAAAGTCTATACATTGTTTTTATACATGGATCCTCTCTTGGATTTATGGCCTCGAGCCATTCGTTGGAATCCGGTCCCACCATCGCTTCTCCATAGCTCATAGGTTCATTGTTGTCTAGCAACATGACTTCCAAGACAGGATTACGTACCCCTCTGAAGTAGTATGCATCCTTGTTGACCTATGAGGTTTGGTAGTGACTTGATCCAAAGTTTCATGATCACTATCATAAGCTTCCACTTCAATTGGTGTAGGTGCCACAGGAACAACTTCCTGTGCCCTGCTACACACTAGTTGAAGTGACGGTTCAATAACCTCATCAAGTCTCCATCATCTTCCCACTCAATTCTTTCGAGAGAAACTTCTCCTCGAGAAAGGACCCGTTTCTAGAAACAATCACTTTTGCTTCTGGATCTGAAATAGGAGATATACCCAACTATTTTGGGTATTCTATGAAGATGCATTTATCCTCTTTGGGTCCGAGCTTATCAGCCTGAAACTTTTTCACATAAAAGTCGCAGCCCCAAACTTTTAATGGACATGGTGACAAACTCTTGGTCGGCTCCCATCAAAGCTAGCTCTAGCGCAACAAAGATCTCAGCAAAGTTAAAAAGATTGCGATATGCACTCAAAATGTGGAGCAAGAAAATCTCTAAATTATGTATGCCCATTGAAAACTGTAATAGAATTCTAGAAAAAATTGACAATCTTGAAGAGCTACGACAACTTTCTGTACCTGAGAATTTTTTTAGAATAATTCTAAAGAAACATCTCCTTCATCTTCTAAAATATCAGAGTGATTACTGGAAAAAGAGGTGTACTTATCGATGGGCAGTGAAAGGTGAGGAGAACCCAAAATACTTTCATGCTCGTGCAACGGAAAGATTCAGAAGAAACTCAATCACCTCGATTATTTTGGAAGATGGTAACTCCATTGAAAATCACAATGACAAAGTTGCGGCCTTCTTCGAGTGCTTCAAGAAAAGAATGGGTGTTTCGAATACCACAACTTATGATTTTGAAATATCTGAGTTAATCCAAGAATATCCTGGACTTTCGAAACTATCTGAGCCTTCTACCACTGAGGAAATTGACAGGGTCATTAAACTAATACCTGCTGACAGGGCTCCAGGACCGAACGGATTTAATGGCCAATTTCTGAAAGTCTGCTGGGAAATTATTAAGGAGGATTTTTATACTCTTTGTCAGGATTTCTGGGATGGAAAGATAAATCTCAACTGCCTTAATACCTCATTGATAACACTTATTCCTAAGAAAGGTACACCTAAAACTGTTAATGACTACAGACCGATATCCCTACTTAATTGTGTGCTCAAAGTCTTAACCAAAATCCTAGCTGAAAGATTGCAAAAATGGATTTTGAAAATTTTTCACCATAACCAGTATGGTTTCATCAAATCCCACACAATTCAAGACTGCTTGGGATGGGCATTCGAATATATACATCAATGCAAACAATCCAGGAAAGAAATTGTTATTCTAAAACTAGACTTTGAGAAAGCTTTCGATACCATGGAACATGACTTCATTCTCAACATTCTCAAATACAAAGGTTTTGACGAGCACTGGTGCATGTGGATAAAAATGATCCTGGAATCTGGAACATCTTCAATTCTCTTAAACGGAGTGCCTGGTAAAGAATTCAAATGCAAAAGAGGTGTGCGTCAAGGTGACCCGGTATCTCCCCTTTTGTTTGCTATTGCAGCAGACCTTCTACAATCTCTTATCAACAAAGCTTGGGAAGAAGGACATATTCAGCTACCGATTGAACAGCCTGCATCAGAACAATATCCTGTTATTCAATACGCAGATGACACAATCATTGTGCTGCCGGCCGATGTTGAGCAGTTGCATACCATTAAAGCTATTCTTGATTCCTATGCTAGAGCAACTGGGCTTAAAATAAACTATGGAAAATCACAATTGATGCCCATTAATATTAATGATGAGAGAGCTCGTCAGCTAGCTATGGAAATTGGTTGCCAAGTTGGAAACATGCCTTTCACATACCTAGGCCTTTCGGTGGGTACCACACGACCAACAGTTAGAGAACTTATGCCACTAGTAGACAGACTTGAAAGAAGATTAACTGGTACGACCATATGGCTATTTTATGGAGAGAGAGTGCAACTTATTAATTTTGCACTTTCATCTTTACTGTCATTTGCCATGTGTGTCCTCAAACTCCCGTTGAAGTTGATTGATATATTTGATCGGGCACGGCGACACTGTGTGTGGAGAAAAGTTACAGATCGAGATGCTAAAACTCATTCCTTGGCAGCGTGGGATTTGGTCCGCCGCCCAAAGAAAAAAGGTGGCTTAGGGGTTCTGGATCTTAAAGCACAAAAAAAGCGCTGCTGATCAAATACCTTCACAAGTTCATTCACAAAGTGGATGTTCCTTGGGTCATGCTGATTTGGAATGCATATTATGATCAGGGTGTACCACACGCACATGCAGCTTGTGGGTAATTTTGGTGGAAGGATGTTTTTTCCTTAATGGATATATTTAGAGGCATCGCGATTTGCATTCCTAGAGCTGGTGACACGGTTCTTTTTTGGAAAGACTTATGGCAGGGAGATACGGTCCTTTCGAATTCTCATAATCATCTTTTCTCTTATGCCCAAGATGAAGACATTTCTTTGGCTCAGTTCCACTCCAGTCCTGATCCTGCAACACTGTTCCATCTACCTCTGTCTGTTGAAGCAAGATCAGAGCTTGATGACATCATGCCCGTAGTAAACACTATGACCCTGCAACAAATGGATGTCGATGAATGGATTCTTTGTTGGGGAGATGAGCAATTCAAACCCAGGAAATTCTATAAATTCCTCTTCAGAAATATAACAGCCCCAACCCATATAACTTCAATATGGAAATCTAAATGCATCATGAGGCACAAAGTTTTTCCATGGCTCATGTTAATGGATAGGGTGAATACAAGAGATATGCTCCTACGAAGGCATTTCAATATTGGAGAAGATCATTCTTGCCTCATGTGCAACCTTGATGTTCTTGAAACAAACAAACACCTTTTCTATGAATGTCAATTTGCTATTAGGTGTTGGGATACAATAGGAATCCAATGGGGGGCTGAAAGGGATATCCAAATAATGTTCAATACATCTCAAACCTCTTGGCACAACCTTGCATTCAAGGAAATCACAATTCTTGCAGCTTGGAACATCTAGAAGTAGAGAAATAAAGTTTTATTTGATGGTGAGGTGGCCTCACACTTGGACTGGCTCAGGATGTTTAAGAAGGATCTTGAGATTCTAACATTTAGGACAAAAGGGGATAACAATGCTTTTATCCAAACCCTGATTCAGGATTTGGCTCTTCACCAAAACCCCTTTGTGTAATATGTAGCCTTATTTTATTGTTTAGCCCTTGGGCTATGTACAAAATGTAAAGTGTAAATGTTCTCCCTTATAATAAAGCAACAGTAGGAGCCTCTCCAGCTGTTTTTAATTTTCAAAAAAAACTTTTAAGAAATGACAACTTAGGTTTTTCTAAACCATAGTTCATACGGTGTCGTCTCAACGGAATTGCGTGGTGCCCTATTTAAAGTGAATGTCATTGTCTCTAATGCCTAACCCATAAACGATAGTGGTAATTCGATAAGAGACATCATGGTATGCACCATATCCAATAGGGTGCAGTTATGCTGTTCGGACACACCATCACACTATGGTGTTCCAGCCGGTATTAGTTGTGAAACAATTTCCACAATGTCTTAATTGTGTGCCAAACTCGTAACTCAGATATTCATCTCTATGATCATATCATAGACATTTTACCATCTTGTCACGACGATCTTCAACTTCACTTTGAAATTACTTAAACCTTTCAATAATTCAAACTTGTGTTTCATCAAGTAAATATACTCAACATCTACTCAAATCATCTGTGAAGTAAGAACATAACGATATCCACTGCGTGCCTCAGCACTCATTTGATTGCACACATCAAAATGTATTACTTCCAACAAGTTACTTTCTTATGCCATCTTACTGAAAACGAGGCCTTTCAGTCATCTTGCCTATGTGGTATGATTTGCATGTCTCAAGTGATTCAAAATCAAGTGAGTCCAAACGATCCATCTGTATGGAGTTTCTTCATGCATATCTACCAATAGACATGGTTCTCATGTCTCAATCTTTTCAAAAATGAGTGAGTCCAAAGATCCATCAACATGGAGCTTCTTCATGCGTTTTATACCAACATGACTCAAATGGCAGTGCCACAAGTATGTGGTACTATCATTACTATCTTATATCTTTTGGCATGAACATGTGTATCACTACGATCGAGATTCAAAAAACCATTCATTTTAGGTGCAAGACCATTGAAGGTATTATTCAAATAAATAGAGTAACCATTATTCTCCTTAAATGAACAACCGTATTGCGATAAACATAATCCAATCATGTCTATGCTCAACGCAAACACCAAATAACAATTATTTAGGTTTAACACCAACCCCGATGGTAGAGGGAGCGTGCGATGTTTGATCACATCAGCCTTGGAAACACTTCCAACACATATCGTCATCTCACCTTTAGCTAATCTCCACAGCCTTTTATTTCGAGTGACTAACACTTAGCAACCGAACCGGTATTTTTTACCCTGGTGCTACTAGGAGTACTAGTAAAGTACACAATAATATAACATATATTCAAAATACCTCTGTTAACCTTGCCAGCCTTCTCATCTACCAAGTATATAGGGTAGTTCTGCTTCAGTGACCATTCCCCTCATTACAGAAGCACTTAGTCTCGGGTTTTGGTTCAACCTTGGGTTTCTTCACTAGAGCAGCAACTGATTTGCCGTTTCATGAAGTATCCCTTCTTTCCCTTGCCCTTCTTGAAACTAGTGGTTTAACCATCAACAATTGATGCTCCTACTTGATTTCTACTTTCGCGGTGTCAAACATCGCGAGTTGCTCAAGGATCATCATGTCTATCCCTGATATGTTATAGTTCATCACGAAGCTCAAATAGCTTGGTGGAAGTGACTATGGAGAACCATCACTATCTCATCTAGAAGATTAACTCCCACTCGATTCAAGTGATTGTAGTACTCAGACAATCTGAGCACATGCTCAACGATTGAGCTTTTCTCCCTTAGTTTGCAGGCTTAAGAAGCTTGCCAGAGGTCTCATACCTCTTGACGTGGGCACTAGTCTGAAATCCCAATTTCAGTCTTTGGAACATCTCATATGTTCTACCACGTTTCAAAAACGTCTTTGGTGCCACAATTCTAAACCGTTAGCATTAGGCACTGAACTATCACGTCGTCATCAAAATGCGTATGTCGGATGTTTCCCAACATCTACACACGACGCTTGAGGTTCAGCACACCAAGCGGTGCATTAAGGACATAAGCCTTCTGCGCAGCAATGAGGATAATCCTCAGTTGACGGACCCAGTCCGCATAATTTCTACTATCAACTTTCAACTAAATTTTCTCTAGGAACATATCTTAAACAGTAGAACTAAAGTGTAAGCTATGACATAATTTGCAAAGACCTTTTGACTATGCTAATGATAATTAAGTTCATCTGATTATTTAATGAACTCCCACTTAGATAGACATCCCTCTAGTTATCTAAGTGATACATGATCCGAGTCAACTAGGTCGTGTCCGATCATCACGTGAGACGGACTAGTCATCATCGGTGAACATCTTCATGTTGATCATATCTACTATACGACTCATGTTCCACCTTTCGGTCTCTTGTGCTCTGAGGACATGTCTGTACATGCTAGGCTCATCAAGTCAACCTAAGTGTTTCGCATGTATAAATCTGGCTTACACCCTTGTATGCGAACGTTAAAATCTATCACACCCGATCATCACGTGGTGCTTCGAAACAACGAACCTTCGCAGCGGTGCACAGTTAGGGGGAACACTTTCTTGAAATTTTAGTGAGGGATCATCTTATTTATGCTACCGTCGTTCTAAGCAAATAAGATGTAAACATGACAAACATCACATGCAAATCATAAAGTGACATGATATGGCCAATATCATCTTGTGCCTTTGATCTCCATCTTCGAGGCGCGGCATGAACACCATCGTCACCGGCATGACACCATGATCTCCATCATCGTGTCTTCATGAAGTTGCCTTGCCAACTATTACTTCTACTACTATGGCTAATGGTTAGCAATAAAGTAAAATAATTACATGGCATTTTCATTGACACGCAGGTCATAAATAAATTAGGAAAACTCCTATGGCTCCTGCCGGTTGTCATATTCATCGACATGCAAGTCGTGATTCCTATTACAAGAACATGATCAATCTCATACATCACATATATCATTCATCACATCCTTTTGGCCATATCACATCACAAAGCATACCCTGCAAAAACAAGTTAGACGTCCTCTAATTGTTGTTGCATGTTTTACGTGGCTGCTATGGGTTTCTAGCAAGAACGTTTCTTACCTACGCAAAACCACAACGGTGATATGCCAATTGCTATTTACCCTTCATAAGGACCCTTTTCATCGAATCCGATCCGACTAAAGTGGGAGAGACAAACACCCGCCAGCCACCTTATGCATCAAGTGCATGTCAGTCGGTGGAACCAATCTCACGTAAGAATACGTGTAAAGTCGGTCCGGGCCGCTTCATCCCACAATGCCACTGGATCAAGATAAGACTAGTAACGTTAAGCAAATTGAAAAAATCATTGCCCACAACTGCTTTGTGTTCTACTCGTGCATAGAATCTACGCATAGACCTAGCTCATGATGCCACTGTTGGGGAACGTAGCACTAATTCAAAATTTTCCTACGTGTCACCAAGATCAATCTAGGAGATACTAGCAATGAGAGAGAGGGAGTGCATCTTCATACCCTTGAAGATTGCTAAGCGGAAGTGTTACAAGAACGCGGTTGGTGGAGTCGTACACGCAGCGATTCAGATCGCGGTAGATTCTGATCTAAGCGCCGAACAACGGCGCCTCCGCGTTCAACACACATACAGCCTGGGGACGTCTCCTCCTTCTTGATCCAGCAAGGGGAGAGGAGAAGTTGAGGGAGAACTCCGACGGCACGATGGCGTGGTTGTGATGGAGCTCGTGGTTCTCCGGCAGGGCGTCGCCAAGCGCTACGGAGGAGGAGGTGCAGGAGAGGGGGAGGGGCTTCGTCAGGGGAAGGGTGCAGCTGCCCTCTCTATCCCTCACTATATATATGGGTAAGGGGGTTGAGGAGGCGCCCTAGGGTTCCCTAGGGGAGGGGCGGCGGCCACAGGGAAAACCCTAGATGGGTTTGGGCGCCCCCACCCCTAGGAAACTTGCCCCCCAAGCCGGGAGGGATGGCTGCCCTAGGGCAGGCGCCCCCACCTCTCCAAGTTACATGAGATGGGGTGGGAGGGGCACTCATCCCCTTAGTGGGCTGATGTGCCCCCTCCGCTTGGCCCATAAGGCCCCCCAACACTTGCCGGGGCCTCCGAAACCCCTTTCGGACACGCTGGTCGTCACCCGGTACCCCCGAAACAATTCCGGACTCCAATACCCTTCGTGCAATATATCGATCTTCACCTCCAGACCATTCTGGAACTCCTCGTCATGTCCGGGATCTCATCCGGGACTCCGAACAACCTCCGGTAACCACATACTATTTCCCATAACAACTCTAACATCACCGAACCTTAAGTGTGTAGACCATACAGGTTCGGGAACCATGCAGACATGACCAAGACATCTCTCCAGCCAATAACCAATAGCGGGATCTGGATACCCATATTGGCTCCCACATGTTCCACTATGATCTCATCGGATGAACCACGATGTCGGGGATTCAATCAATCACGTATACAATTCCCTTTGTCTATCGGTATGTTACTTGCCCGAGATTCAATCATTGGTATCCCCATACCTTGTTCAATCTCGTTACCGACAAGTCTCTTTACTCGTTCCGTAACGCATGATCCCGTGGCTAACTCATTAGTCACATGGAGCTCATTATGATGATGCATTACCGAGTGGGCCCAGAGATACCTCTCTGTCACACAGAGTGACAAATCGCAGTCTCGATTCGTGCCAATTCAACAGACACTTTCAGAGATACCCGTAGTGTGCCTTTATAGCCACCCAGTTACGTTGTGACATTTGGCACACCCAAAGCATTCCTACGGTATCCGGGAGTTGCACAATCTCATGGTCTAATGAAATGATACTTGACATTAGAAAAGCTTTAGCAGACGAACTATACGATCTTGTGCTATGCTTAGGATTGGGTCTTGTCCATCACATCATTCTCCTGATGATGTGATCCCGTTATCAACGACATCCAATGTCCATGGTCAGGAAACGATAACCATCTATTGATCAACGAGCTAGTCAACTAGAGGCTTACTAGGGACATGTTGTGGTCTATGTATTCCCACATGTATTACGGTTTCTAGTTAATACAATTATAGCATGAACAATAGACAATTATCATGAACAAGGAAATACAATAATAACCATTTATTATTGCCTCTAGGGCATATTTCCAACAATATGTTCACCCACCGTAATACTTATGCTATCTTGAGAGAAGCCACTAGTGAAACCTATGGCCCCTGGGTCTATCTTTTATCATATAAGTTTCCAATCTATTTTACTTTGCAATCTTTACTTTCAATCTATATCATAAAAATTCCAAAAATATTTATCTTATTATCTCTATCAGATCTCACTCTCGTAAGTGACCGTGAAGGGATTGACAACCCCTTTATCATGTTGGTTGCGAGGTTCTTATTTGTTTGTGTAGGTATGAGGTACTTGCGTGTAGTCTCCTACTTGATTGATACCTTTGTTCTCAAAAACTAAGGGAAATACTTACGCTACTTTGCTGCATCACCCTTTCCTCTTCAAGGGAAAACCAACGCAGTGCTCAAGAGGTAGCAAGAAGGATTTCTGGCGCCGTTGCCGGGGAGATCTACGCACAAGTCAAGACATAACAAGTACCCATCACATACTCTTATCCCTCGCATTACATTATTTGCCATTTGCCTCTCGTTTTCCTCTCCCCCACTTCACCCTTGCCGTTTTATTCGCCCTCTTTTTCGGTTCGCCTCTTTTTCGCTCGCTTCTTGTGTGCTTGTGTGTTGGATTGTTTGTCATGATGGCTCAAGATAATACTAAACTGTGTGATTTTTCCAATACCAACAATAATGATTTTATTAGCACTCCGATTGCTCCTCTTACCGATGCTGAATCTTGTGAGATTAATACTGCTTTGCTGAATCTTGTCATGAAAGATTCGTTTCCTGGCCTTCCTAGTGAAGATGCCGCTACCCATCTAAATAGCTTTGTTGATTTGTGTGATATGCAAAAGAAGAAGTATGTGGATAATGATATTGTTAAATTTAAGCTATTTCCGTTTTCGCTTAGAGATCGTGCTAGAACTTGGTTTCCATCTTTGCCTAAAAATAGTATTGATTCTTGGAACAAGTGCAAAGATGCTTTTATCTCTAAGTATTTTCCTCCCTCTAAGATCATCTCTCTTAGAAACGATATTATGAACTTTAAGCAACTGATCATGAGCATGTTGCACAAGCATGGGAGAGGATGAAATTAATGATTCGCAATTGCCCTACTCATGGTTTGAATTTATGGATGATCATACAAATTTTTTATGATGGATTGAATTTTGCTTCTAGAAACCTTTTAGATTCAACCGCGGGAGGCACTTTTATGGGAATCACTTTAGGGGAAGCTACCACACTCCTAGATAATATTATGGTTAATTATTCTCAATGGCACACCGAAAGATCTACTAGTAAAAAGGTTCATGCTATAGAAGACATTAATGTTTTGAGTGGAAAGATGGATGAACTTATGAAATTGTTTGCTAATAAGAGTGTTTCTTCTGATCCTAATGATATGCCTTTGTCTTCTTTGATTGAGGATAATAATGGATCTATGGATGTGAATTTTGTTGTTAGGAATAATTTTGGTAACAATGCGTATAGAGGAAACTTTAATCCTAGGTCATATCCTTGTAATTCCTATAATAATTATGGTAATCCCTACAATAATTCTTATGGAAATTATAATAATATGCCCTCTGATTTTGAATCTATTATTAAAGAATTTATTAGTTCGCAAAAGAGTTTCAATGCTTTGATTGAAGAAAAAATGTCTAAGATTGATGAGTTGGCTAGGAACGTAGATATAATTTCTCTTGATGTGGATCTTTGAAACTTAGATCTATTCCACCTAAGCATGATAGCAATGAGTCTCTCAAAGCCATCAGAATTTCCATTGATGTGTGCAAAGAAAGAACCGCTAGGATGCATGCTAAAAAAGATTGCGTTATAAAACTGTGTTCTTCTAGTTTTGATGATAATAAAGATGTAGATCTAAAAGTGATTGATGTGTCTCCTATTAAATCTTTGTTTTGCAATATGAATCTTGACAATCATGGGACTGGAGATAAGTCAACTTTAGTTAAAAGGCATCCCAATGATTCGGAGTTTTTAGATCTTGATGCAAAAGTTGGTAAAAGTGGGATTGGAGAGGTCAAAACTTTACATAGCAATGAACCCACTATTTTGGGTTTTAAGGAATTTAATTATGATAATTGTTCTTTGGTAGATTGTATTTCCTTGTTGCAATCCGTGCTTAATTCTCTACATGCTTATAGTCAAAATAAAGCTTTTACCAAACATATCGTTGATGCTTTAATGCAATCTTATGAAGAAAAGCTTGAATTAGAAGTTTCTATCCCTAGAAAACTCCATGATGAGTGGGAGCCTACTATTAAAATTAAAATTAAAGATCATGAATGCTATGCTTTATGTGATTTGGGTGCTAGCGTTTCCACGATTCCAAAAACTTTGTGTGATGTGTTAGGTTTCCGTGAATTTTATGATTGTTCTTTAAATTTGCATCTTGTGGATTCCACTATTAAGAAACCTATGGGAAGGATTAATGATGTTCTTATTGTTGCAAATAGGAATTATGTGCCCATATATTTCATTGTTCTTGATATTTATTGCAATCCTACATGTCCCATTATTCTTGGTAGACCTTTCCTTAGAACGATTGGTGCAATTATTGATATGAAAGAAGGGAATATTAGATTCCAATATCCGTTAAGGAAAGGCAAGGAACACTTTCCTAGAAACAAAAATCAAATTACCTTATAAATCTATTATGAGAGCCACTTATGGATTGCATACCAAAGATGATAATACCTAGATCTTTTTTGCTTTTTTGCCTAGCTAGGGGCGTTAAACGATAGCGCTTGTTGGGAGGCAACCCAATTTTATTTTTGTTTCTTGCTTTTTGGTTCTGTTTAGTAATAAATAATTAATCTAGCCTCTGTTTAGATGTGGTTTTATGCTTTTAACTAGTGTTTGTGCCAAGTAGAACCTTTGGGAAGACTTGGCGGTAGTTTTTGCGATCTTGCTGTAAAAAACAGAAACTTTAGCGCTCACGAGATTTTCTGGCATTTTTTACTGGAGAGTGAGATTAGGTTGATTCTTTTTGAATATGATTAATAGACAAATTCCTCACGTCCAGCAATCTATTTCAGAATTTTTGGGGTTACAGAAGTATTCGAAACCTACATATTACTACAGACTGTTCTGTTTTTGACAGATTCTGTTTTTCGTGTGTTGTTTGCTTATTTTGATGAATCTATGGCTAGTATCGGAGGTTATGAACCAAAGAGTAGTTGGAATAAAGTAGTTTTAGAACCAATATAAATAAAGAATAAGTTCATTACAGTACCTTAAGTGGTGGTTTGTTTTCTTATACTAACGGAGCTCATGAGATTTTCTGTTGAGTTTTGTGTTGTGAAGTTTTCAAGTTTTGGGTAAAGATTTGATGGATTATCAAATAAGGAGTGGATAGAGCCTAAGCTTGGGGATGCCCAAGTCACCCAAGTTAAAATTCAAGGATAACCAAAAGCCTAAGCTTGGGGATTCCCCAGAAGGCATCCCCTCTTTCGTCTTCGTCCATCGGTAACTTCACTTGAGGTTATATTTGTATTCACCACATGATATGTGTTTTCCTTGGAGCGTCTTGTATGGTTTGAGTATTTGCTTTTTAGTTTACCACAATCATCCTTGATGTACACACCTTTTGTGAGAGACACACATGAATTGGAATTTATTAGAATACTCTATGTGCTTCACTTATATCTTTTGAGCTAGATAATTTTGCTCTAATGCTTCACTTAGATCTTTTAGAGCACGATGGTGGTGTTATTTTATAGAAATTATTGATCTCTCTGTAACGCCCTCGATGCGGCTATATCTCCCACGTGTCGAAGCACAACTTAGAGGCATAACCGCATTGAAAGCAATATCGCAAGTGTGGTAATCTTCACACAACCCATGTAATACATAAGGGAAAAAGATACATAGTTGGCTTACAATTGCCACTACACGCAATACATGAATAAAGCATTACATCAACCAGATACAATCAAGGTCCAACTACGGAACCAAAATAAAAGAAGACTACCCCAAAAGCTACACAGATCCCCGATCGCCCCAACTGGGCACCACTACTGATCATCTGGGAAAGACACATAGTAACGGCGAAAGTCTTCATTGAAATCCCACTTGAACTCAAGCGCATCGTCTGGAACGGTATCATCGGTCCCTGCATCTGGTTTTGGAAGTAAACTGTGAGTCATGGGGACTTGGCAATCTCGCACCCTCACGATCAAGACTATTTAAGCTTATAGGTAAGGCAAAGGTATGATTTGGAGCTGCAGCAAGCGACTAGCATATATGGTGGCAAACCTATTCGCAAAAGAGAGCGAGAAGAGAAGGCAAAGCATGGTCGAACAACTATGATCAAGAAGTGATCCTAGAACAACCTACGCCAAGCATTACTCCAACACCGGGTTCACTTCCCAGACTCCGCCGAGAAGAGACCATCATCGTTACACACGCGGTTGATTCATTTTAATTAAGTTAAGTTTCATGTTATCAACAACCGGACATTAACAAATTCCCATCTGCCCATAACCGCGGGCAAGGCTTTCGTAAGTTCAAATCCCTGCAGGGGAGTCCCAACTTAGCCCATCACAAGCTCTCACGGTCAACGAAGGATATTCCTTCTCCTGAGACATTCCTATCAGAGTCGGCATCCTGGTTTTACAAGACATCCTCGACAATGGTAAAACAAGTCCAGCAACACCGCCCGAATGTGCCGACAAATCCTGATAGGAGCTGCACATATCTCATTCTCAGGGCACACTTAGATGAGACTAGGTACGAGTAAAACCAACCCTCAAGTTTTCCCCGAGGTGGCCCCGCAGGAAGCTCGGATTGGACCAACACCTAGAGGAGCACTGACCTAGGGGGGTTAAAATAAAGATGACCCTTGAGTCTGCAGAACCCAAGGGAAAGAAAAGTCTAGGTGGCGAATGGTAAAACCAAGGTTGGGCATTGCTGGAGGAGTTTTATTCAAGGCGAACTGTCAAGGGGTTCCCATTATAACCCAACCGCGTAAGGAACGCAAAATCCGGGAACATAACACTGATATGGCGGAAACTAGGGCGGCAAGAGTGGAACAAAACACCAGGCAAAAGGCCGAGCCTTCCACCCTTTACCAAGTATATAGGTGCATTAAGATAACAAGATAATATGATGATATCCCAACACTAAACAATGTTCCAATAAGGAACGATCTTCAATCTTCACCTGCAACTAGCAACGCTAAAAGAGGGGCTGAGCAAAGCGGTAACATAGCCAATCAACGGTTTGCTAGGACATGGTAGGTTAGAGGTTTGACATGGAAATTTGGGAGGCATGATAAGCAAGTGGTAGGCATCGTAGCATAGGCATAGCAAAAGAGTGAGCATCTAGCAAGCAAAGATAGAAGTGATTTCGAGGGTATGATCATCTTGCCTTCAAAGTTGTCAGAGTTGACTTGATCCTCATAAGAGAAGTCAACGGGCTCCTCGTTTGCGAACTCGTCTCCCGGTTCTACCCAAACAAGACAAACAAGCAAAAGGAACACAATCAACCACGTGCAATGCTCAAACAATATGATGCAAACATTGTTTGCTATGCGGGATGCGATATGTGATGCATATGCAAGATTTGACAAGGAATGATTGAACCTGGCCTCAACTTGGAAATCCAAGAGTGCCACTGGAAAGGTGAGGTGATTTCGGTTGAAATCGATATAAAGATCACCGGAATTGGATGCACGGTTTGGAAATGGCAAGCAAAACAAATATGGCACCGGTCTGCGATAATCAGCAAGTGACCAACTAAATGCATCAAGATAAATATGCTACAGCACTCCAACATGACAACAAAATACATGGCAGGGATCCACTCATCATGCTTGACAAAAGATGAGCACTGAGCTACGGCTAATTCATCCACTAACAGGTTCAAACAAGCATGGCAAAAGTGCAAATGATAACAAGTTTCAGACTTAGTGAAATTAACACAAGTCTGGAATTTATCATCAGGAAGCACATTTTAGAGCATGAAAACTACATGCTATAGGAACTTAACATGGCAAAGCAAGGAATGGCATGAAGCTACTCAAAGCACTTAACAAAATTCCCTTAGTGACCTTGAGCCAAAAGGGACAGAACATAAATTGCAAGCATGTGAACATAGGAAAAACATAAACAGATTCAGACTTAGTGAAAAAGTGGAGCATGCAAATCAGTTAACGAGTAGGCATGTTTACGAGCTCGATGCACTCACTACAGATCATGGCATGACAAACTAAGCATACACCCATCAAGAAGACATGGCATAGAAGCTAGACATGGCAAGAACAACAACATATCATGCATGGATCAATAGCAACGTCCTCAGCAAAATCGCTAAACATGTCAACGATCTGCCAGGATTCACTTCATAGCAAAAGTAGAGCTCGATTGACTCAAGCTAGGGTGCTCCATAAATGCAAACAAAGACATGGATGGATAGTTCACCACAATGTTAACAAAACATCCTTACTGATAATCCTCAAAAGAGGCACGGATCACTAGTAAACAACATGAACATATGGCATAATAACAAAAAAAAGACAAGGACTTAGTGAAATTATAAGTCCCTGAATTCAGCGTTACCGATTATGCTACTTTGCAAGCTTGTGCTAGTCACCACAAATATCATAAAAATACATGGCATACACCTCTGTAAATACGGCGTGGCATATAACAAAACTCATGTAGAGCTCAGGAGCATATCATGCACACATTAATCATGGCAAAAATGACAAATAGCTATTTGATGAAACAGATCTGCCAAATTCACCACATAGCCCTCTTCCAACAGCATTTCGGGCATCAATATGAGCTCGAATGAAAATGATGCAATGAGATGAAACGATGTACTCGTTGATACCAACATTTTGATATGCTACACGCATGAATCGGTGCTACGGATGCAGAGAAACGACATGATGAGTATTGCAAAAAAATAAGGGGAGAGGGGGAAAGTCAACCCTAGTGGATCTAGGGTTTACTGTGCTCCCGATCCAGATCCGGGTCACGGTACTGTAGCTAGCGTGAGGTACGAGGTTCGTCGGCATGGATGAACAGCATGGCAGCCGGAGCTGAGGAAGCTCACCGGCGTGGAGGGGCTCGCCGGGGTGCTGAGGAGGCGTCGCCGACGCGGCGCGGTTCGGTGGTGGAGCTCCGGTGGCACGGTGCGGCCGGGCAAGGCGGCGGGAGGTCCGGCCGGTGAAGGTCGGTGTGGTGGCGGCCATAAATGGCGGCGCGGCGGCCGGCGCGCTCTCCAGGCGGCGGCGCGAGGAAGGATGGCGGTAGGGCACGGGCATGAGGCGGCGGAGAAGGCCGGGCCGGGAGGGCCTGCCCCACGCCCGAGCGGGCTACGGCGGCGTCGGGTGGAGTGGAGCCACATGGCGGCGTATGACTGGTGGCGGCGTGGATGTCCGGCGGCGGCGGACGTGTCCGCCCACGCGGAGAGGAGCGGGGCTAGGGTTTGGAAGGAGGGGATCCGGGATTTTTGTTAAGGGATCTATTTATAGGCATAGAGGGAGCTAGGAAGCTCAGAATGAGGAGCGGTTTGCGGCCACGCGATCGTGATCGAGCGCTCTAGATGATGGAGAGGGTTTTTGGTGGGTTTTGGGCCAAATTGGAAGGGTGTTGGGCTACAACACACACAAGGCCTTTTCGGTCCCTCGGTTAACCGTTTGAGTATCAAACGAAGTCCAGAAGGCACGAAACTTGACAGGCGGTCTACCGGTAGTAAACCAAGGCCGCATGACAAATCTCAGTCCAATCCGAAAATGTTTAACACCCGCACATGAAAAGAGGTAGAAAGGGACACCGGGTGACATAGGAGCGCCGGATTGCAAAACGGACAACGGGGAAAATGCTCGGATGCATGAGACGAACATGTATGCAAATGAAATGCACATGATGACATGATATGCAATGCATGAGACGCAAGCAATGACAAGGCAACAACAGCGAATAACTGGAGGACACCTGGCACATCGGTCTCGGGGCGTTACACTCTCATGCTTCACTTATATAATTTTGGGAGTCCTTTAGGTAATTTGCTTTGGTTATAAAATTGGTCCTAATATGATAGGCATCCAGGATGGGGATAATAAAAACTATCATAGAAAGTGCATTGAATACTATGAGAAGTTTGATACTTGATAATTGTTTTGAGATATAAAGATGGTGATATTAGAGTTGTGCTAGTTGAGTAGTTGTTAATTTGAGAAATACTTTTGTTGAAGATTGCAAGTCCGGTAGCATGCACACATGGTAACCGTTGTGTAACAAATTTGAAACATGAGGTGTTCTTTGATTGTCTTCCTTATGAGTGGCGGTCGGGGACGAACGATGGTCTTTTCCTACCAATCTATCCCCCTAGGAGCAAGCGCGTAATGCTTCTTTTTTGATGACTTGTAGATTTTTGCAATAAGTATGTGAGTTCTTTATGACTAATGTTGAGTCCATGGATTATACGCAGTCTCACCCTTCCATCATTGCTAGCCTCTTCGGTACCGTGCATTGCCCTTTCTCACCTTGAGAGTTGGTTCAAACTTCGCCGGTGCATCCAAACCCCGTGATATGATACGCTCTATAACACATAAACCTCCTTATATCTTCCTCAAAACAGCCACCATACCTACCTATTATGGCATTTCCATAGCCATTCCGAGATATATTGCCATGCAACTTTCCACCGTTTCATTTATGACACGCTTCATCATTGTCATATTTCTTGGCATGATCATGTAGTTGACATCATATTTGTTGCAAAGCCACCATGCATAATTTATCATACATGTCACTCTTGATTCATTGCCCTTCCCGGTACACCGCCGGAGGCATTCATATAGAGTCATATTTTGTTCTAGTATCGAGTTATAATCATTGAGTTGTAAATAAACAGAAGTGTGATGATCATCATTAATAAATCATTGTCCCAAATATAAAAAAGGCCAAAAAAGAGAAGGCCCAAAAAAGAAAAAAAAAGAAAAGAAATAAAAAGGGACAATGCTACTATCCTTTTTCCACACTTGTGCTTCAAAGTGGCACCATGATCTTTATGATAGAGAGTCTCTTGTTTTGTCACTTTCATATACTAGTGGGAATTTTTCATTATAGAAACTTGGCTTGTATATTCCAACAATGGGCTTCCTCAAATGCCCTAGGTCTTCGTGAGCAAGCAAGTTGGATGCACACCCACTTAGTTTCTTTTGTTGAGCTTTTCATACATTTATAGCTCTAGTGCATCCGTTGCATGGCAATCCCTACTCCTTGCGTTGACATCAATTGATGGGCATCTCCCTAGCCCGTTTATTAGCCGTGTCGATGTGAGACTTTCTCCTTTTTTTTCTTCTCCACATAACCCCCATCATCATATTCTATTCCACCCATACTGCTATATCCATGGCTCACGCTCATGTATTGCGTGAAAGTTGTAAAAAGTTTGAGATTAATAAGTTATGAAACAATTGCTTGGCTTGTCATCGGCGTTGTGCATGATGAGAGCATTCTTGTGTGACGAAAATGGAGCATGACCAAACTATATGATTTTGTAGGGATGAACTTTCTTTTGCCATGTTATTTTGAGAAGACATGATTGCTTAGTTAGTATGCTTGAAGTATTATTATTTTTATGTCAATATTAAAATTTTGTCTTGAATCTTTCGGATCTGAACATTCATGCCACAATAAAGAAAATTACATTGATAATTATGCTAGGTAGCATTCCACATCAAAAATTCTGTTTTTATCATTTACCTACTCGAGGACGAGCAGGAATTAAGGTTGGGGATGCTTGATATGTCTCCAACGTATCTATAATTTTTGATTGGTCCATGCTATTATATTATTTGTTTTGGGTGTTTAATGGGATTATTTATACACTTTTATATTATTTTTGGGACTAACCTGTTGGGGAACGTAGCAATAATTCAAAAAATTCCTATGTGTCACCAAGATAAATCTAAGAGATACTAGCAACGAGAGAGAGGGAGTGCATCTTCATACCCTTGAAGATCGCTAAGCGGAAGCATTACAAGAACGCGGTTGGTGGAGTCGTACATGCAGCGGTTCAGATCGCGATCGATTCCCATCTAAGCGCCGAACAACAGCGCCTCCGCGTTCAACACAGGTACATCCTGAAAACGTATTCTCCTTCTTGATCCAGCAAGGGGAGAGGATAAGTTGAGGGAGAAATCCGACAGCATGACGGCGTGGTGGTGATGGAGCTCGTGGTTTTCCGGCAGGGCTTCGCCAAGCGCTACACAGGAGGAGGAGGTGTGGGAGAGGGGAAGGGGCTGCGCCAGGGGAAGGGTCTAGTTCTTCTGGCAGCCCTCCCACCCCCACTATTTATAGGAGAAGGGGAGAGGGGCCCGGCCCCTTCAGATCCCATCTAGGGGAGGGCGGCGGCCAGGGAGGGAACCCTAGATGGGTTTTGGGCACCCCCACCCCTAGGAAACTTGGCCCCAAGCCAGGAGGGGAGGCTGCCCTAGGGGAGGCGCCCCCACCTCTCCTGGTTACGTGAGATGGGGTGGGAGGGGCGCACAGCCCCTTAGTGGGCTGGTGTGCCCCTTCCCCTTGGCCCATAAGGCCCCCAACACTTGTCGGGGCCTCCGAAACCCCTTTCGAACACGCTGGTCGTCACCCGGTACCCTTGGAACAACTCCGGAATCCAATACCCTTCGTCCAATATATCGATCTTCACCTCCAGACCATTCTGGAACTCCTCGTCATGTCCGGGATCTCATCCGGGACTCCGAACAACCTACGGTAACCACATACTATTTCCCATAACAACTCTAGCGTCACCAAACCTTAAGTGTGTAGACCCTACGGGTTCGGGAACCATGCAGACATGAACGAGACATCTCTCCGGCCAATAACCAATAGTGGGATCTGGATACCCATATTGGCTCCCACATGTTCCACGATGATCTCATCGGATGAACCACGATGTCGGGGATTCAATCAATCCCATATACAATTCCCTTTGTCAATCGGTATGTTACTTACCCGAGATTCGATCGTCGGTATCCCAATACCTCATTCAATCTCATTACCGGCAAGTCACTTTACTCGTTCTGTAATGCATGATCCCGTGGCTAACTCCTTAGTCACATGGAGCTCATTATGATGATGCATTACCGAGTGGGCCCAGAGATACCTCTCCGTCATACGGAGTGACAAATCCCAGTCTCGATTCGTGCCAACCCAACAGACACTTTCGGAGATACCTGTAGTGCACCTTTATAGCCACCTAGTTACGTTGTGACATTTGGTACACCCAAAGCATTCCTACGGTATCCGGGAGTTGCACAATGTCATGGTCTAAGGAAATGATACTTGAAATTAGAAAAGCTCTTAACAAACGAACTACACGATCTTGTGCTATGCTTACGATTGGGTCTTGTCCATCACATCATTCTCCTAATGATGTGATCCCGTTATCAATGACATCCAATGTCCATGGTCAGGAAACCATAACCATCTATTGATCAACGAGCTAGTCAACTAGAGGCTTACTAGGGACATGTTGTGGTCTATGTATTCACACATGTATTACGGTTTCCAGTTAACACAATTATAGCATGAACAATAGACAATTATCATGAACAAGGAAATACAATAATAACCATTTTATTATTGCCTCTAGGGCATATTTCCAACATAACCTACTAACCCAAGGCCCAGTGCAAATTGATGTTTTTTCCCTATTTGTTTCGTGGAAAAGGAATATCAAACGGAATAAAAACTTCGGGAGAGTTTTTTTTGGAACAAACGTGATCCAGGAACTTGGAGTAGACATCAAGAAAGAAATGAGGTGGCCATGAGGCAAGGAGGAGCGCCTGCCCTCCTGGGCGCGCCCCCACCCTCGTGGGTCCCTCGCAGCTCCACCGACCTACTTCTTCCTCCTATATATATACATATACCCCAAAAACATCTAGGAGCACCATGAAACCCTATTTCCACCGCCGCAACCTTCTGTACACAAGAGATCCCATCTTGGGGCCTTTTCTGGAGCTCCGCCGGAGGGGAAATCAATCACGGAGGGCTTCTACATCAACACCATAGCCTCTCCGATGATGTGTGAGTAGTTTACCACAGACCTTTGGGTCCATAGTTATTAGCTAGATGGCTTCTTCTCTCTATTGGGATCTCAATACAAAGTTCTCCTCGTTCTTCTTGGAGATCTATTCGATGTAACTCTTTTTGCAGTGTGTTTGTCGAGATCCGATGAATTGTGGGTTTATGATCAAGTTTATCTATGAACAATATTTGATTCTTCTCTGAAATCTTTTATGTATGATTGGTTATCTTTGCAAGTCTCCTCGAATTATCAGTTTGGTTTGGCCTACTAGATTGATATTTCTTGCAATGGGAGAAGTGCTTAGCTTTGGGTTCAATCTTGTGGTGTCCTTTCCCAGTGACAGCAGGGGAAGCAAGGCACATATTGCATTGTTGCCATCGAGGATAAAAAGATGGGGTTTATATCATATTGCTTGAGTTTATCCCTCTACATCATGTCATCTTACCTAATGTGTTACTATGTTCTTATGAACTTAATACTCTAGATGCATGCTGGATAGCGGTCGATGTGTGGAGTAACAGTAGTAGATGCAGAATCATTTCGGTCTAGTTGTCGCGGACGTGATGCCTATATACATGATCATGCCTAGATATTATCATAATTATGAACTTTTCTATCAATTCCCTGACAGTAATTTGTTCACCCACCATAATACTCATGCTATCTTGAGAGAAGCCACTAGTGAAACCAATGTCCCCGGGTCTATCTTTTATCATATAAGTTTCCAATCTATTTTACTTTGCAATCTTTACTTTCAATCTATATCACAAAAATACCAAAAATATTTATCTTATTATCTCTATTAGATCTCACTCTCGTAAGTGACCGTGATGGGATTGACAACCCCTTTATCACGTTGGTTGCGAGGTTCTTATTTGTTTCTGTATGTACGAGGGACTTGCGTGTAGTCTCCTACTGGATTGATACATTGGTTCTCAAAAAATGAGGGAAATACTTACGCTACTTTGCTGCATCACCCTTTCCTCTTCAAGGAAAACCAACGCGGTGCTCAAGAGGTAGCAAGTGCTCAAAGAAATTATACTACTACTAAAAAAGAATTCTTAGCAGTTGTGTTTGCTTGTGATAAATTTAGACCTTATATTGTTGATTCCAAAGTAACTATTCACATAGACCATGCTGCTATTAAATATCTTATGGAAAAGAAAGATGCTAAACCTAGACTTATTCGTTGGGTTCTCTTGTTACAAGAATTTGTTTTACATATCATTGATAGAAAAGGAGCTAAGAACCCAGTACGTGATAATTTATCTAGGCTTGAAAATGTGCTTGATGACCCACTACCTATTGATGATAGTTTTCCTAATGAGCAGTTAGCTACAATAAATGTCTCTCATAGTACTCCTTGGTATGCTGATTATGCTAATTACATTGTTGTTAAATATTTACCACCTAGCTTTCATACCAACAAAAGAAAAAAATTCTTCTATGATTTAAGACATTACTTTTGGGATGACCCACGTCTTTATAAAGAAGGAGTAGATGGTATTATTAGACGTTGTGTACCTAAGCATGAACAGAGACAAATCCTACGGAAATGTCACTCCGAAGCTTATGGAGGGCATCATGCTGGAGATAGAACTGCTCACAAGGTATTGCAATCTGGATTTTATTGTACTACTCTCTTCAAGGATGCCCATAAGTTCGTCTTGTGATGAATGTCAAAGAATAGGTAATATCGGTAAGCGTCAAGAGATGCCTATGAATTATTCACTTGCTGTTGAACGATTTGATGTTTGGGGATTTGATTACATGGGACCTTTTCCTTCCTCTAATGGGTATACACATATTTTGGTTGTTGTTGATTCTGCTACTAAATGGGTAGAAGCTATTCCAATCAATAGTGCTGATCACAACACCTCTATTAAAATGCTTAAGGAAGTTATTTTCCCAAGGTTTGGAGTCCCTAGATATTTAATTACTGATGGTGGTCCACACTTTATTGATGGTGCTTTCTGTAAAATGCTTGCCAAATATGATGTTAACCATAGAACTGCATCACCATATCATCCTCAGTCTAGTGGTCAAGTTGAACTTAGCAATAGAGAAATAAAATTAATTTTGCAAAAGACTGTTAATAGGTCCAGGAATAATTGGTCTAAGAAATGAGATGATGCACTTTGGGCTTATAGAACAGCATATAAAAATCCTATGGGTATGTCTCCTTATAAAATGGTCTATGGAAAAGCTTGTCATTTGCCTCTTGAGTTAGAACATAAAGCATATTGGGCCATCAAAGAACTCAACTATGATTTCAAACTTGCTGGTGAAAAGAGGTTATTCGATATTAGCTCTCTGGATGAATGGAGAACCCAAGCTTATGAAAATGCAAATTTATTCTAAGAGAAAGTAAAAGGATGACATGACAAAATAATCCAAAAGCGTGAGTTTAAAGTCGGAGAATATGTTCTTTTGTACAACTCTCGTTTCAGATTGTTTGCAGGAAAACTCCTCTCAAAATGGGAAGGCCCATACGTCAATCGAGGAGGTTTACCGGTATGGAGCCATCAAAATTACTAATTCCGAAGGTACTAACCCGAAGGTTGTTAATGGGCAACGAATAAAGCATTATATCTCAGGTACACCTATTAATGTTGAAAGTAATATTATCCAAACTATGATACCGGAAGAACACATAAAAGAGTCCTTCCGGAACACTCCAGAATCGTGAAAATAAGGAGGTACGTGATACGATAAGTAAACGGACTCCGAAAAATCCGCAAAAATATTTTTTACCAGTTTTGGAACATTTAAGAACTTTGGGAAAAAGAAACTTTCCGTACTCCATTTTTTACCATATACTTGTCCTCCAAGATAAAAAATCTATATATACTTCCCGAACCTGTTGATCACCGTATCGCGAACAAATCCTATGTTCTCTCCTTGTAATCGTGTGCAAGTTATATAATAAAGTTTAGTGTGAGTTTTTGCTTTCTTTACTCTCATGTTGCAAATAAAAGAAAACAAATAAGAAAGGAAAAGGAGAAAGGTAATAAATAAAAGAAAGGAAATAAATAAAGAAAAGATTATATACTAATCCTATGGTAGGTGATGGCACCACATAAGGAAAAGTATAAGTAGAAAATTTTATTAGAGATTGACAAACATAGCATTAGTCAATGATGCAACTCATGAAAGAATTAACAAGGTAAGAGAAGATTCACATATAAATATACTTTCCTAGAAATCTTTTGTGATTGTGAGCCCTCATCAAAATATTATATGCCAAAATTGCTGACGTTGGACAAGGAAGACAACTTAATGATTTTTGTTTGTTCATATTCACATAGAAGTCATATTGTCATGGATCCTTTAACATGTGGTGCTTGCACCCTATCTTTGCTAGCCAAAAATTCCACACTAAGTAGAGATACTACTAGTGCATCCAAAAACCCTTAAACCCAAATCTTATTTTCAAGTGTCCACCATACCTACCTAGGGATTGAGCAAGATCCCTCAAGTATGTTGTCATCGGTGCAAAAAGGCAATAAAAATTATCTTCTAAAAGTGTGAGATCATTAGTGTAAGAGAAAATTGAGCATTGCATGAACTTGTGATGGTGAAGAATAAAAGTGACAGACTACATAATAAAGGTCGCTATCACTAGGGGCAATGTAACGTGATGTTATTTTGCACTAAGGGATTGAGCATAGAAACAAATAAGCGCATGGCAACCTCTGCTTCCCTTTGTGAGGACCTATCATTTACTTTTATGTATTTACTTTTATGCAAGAGTCAAAGTTTTTCTCTCTATTCCTTTTATTTCTCTCCTTTGGCAAGCATCATGTGGTGAGGAAAGATGTAGGCACATATGTCCAGTTGAATAAGGGTGTCATGAGTTATTATTTTTGACATCACCCTTGAGGTGAGTATGTTGGGAGGCGAAACCATAAGCCCCTATCTTTCTATGTGTCCGGTTGAAACGTTTTGCTCATGTTTACGCGGTGAGTGTTAGCAATCATAGAAGACTATATGATGGTTGAGTATGTGGACTTGCCTAAAGGCTCCGACACATGACCCATCCTGAAAACATGATGAATTGTAGTTGCAAAGTTGACTGAGAACATAGTTTGTTGGTTTCTAATAGAGTTTTTGCTATATACTTCGATCATGTGATGAACTATTACTTATTCATGAGAAGTATATGATAAAAGTTCTATGATAAAGTCATGTGTTTAATTTTGTTGTTGTTATAATAATCAACATGATGCTTCTATGTCTGTATTTTGTTTTTAACGACACCTCTCTCTCGAAGCATGTGGACATGTTTTTCGATTTTGGTTTTCGGTTGAGGACAGCGAGATCTAAGCTTGGGGGAGTTGATACATCCATTTTGCATCATGTTTTCTTACTGTTATTTATAATTTTTTATCCATAATAATGCGTTTTGGAGTAATTCTAATGCCTTTTCTCTCATAATTTGCAAGGTACACACCAAGAGGGAGAATTCTGGCAGCTGGAAATCTGGACCTGGAACAGCTATGCCAGGCCACCTATTCTGCACAACTCCAAACAAGCTGAAACTTCACGGTGATTTTTTATGGATTATTTAAGAATTATTGGAGCAAATAACTACCAGAGGGGGCCCACCAGGTGGGCACAACCCACCTGGGCGCGCCAGGGAGCCCAGGCGCGCCCTGGTGGGTTGTGCCCTCCTTGGCCCACCTCCGGTGCCCATCTTTTGGTATATAAGTCATTTTGACCTAGAAAATAATAAGGGGAGGACTTCTGGGAAGAAGCGCCACCGCCTTGAGGCGGAACTTGGGCAAGAGCACTTTTGCCCTCCGGCGAAGCGATTCCACCAGGGGAACTTCCCTCCCGGAGGGGGAAATCATCATCATCACCAACAACTCTCCCATCTTGGGGAGGGAAATCTCCATCAACATCTTTGACAACACCCTCTTCTCTCAAACCCTTGTTCATCTCTTGTGTTCAATCTTGTTACCTGAACTATAGATTGGTACTTGTGGGTGACTAGTAGTGTTGATTACATCTTGTAGTTGATTACTATATGGTTTATTTGGTGGAAGACTATATGTTCAGATACTGTATGATATTTAATACCCCTCTGATCATGAGCATGTTTATCATTTGTGAGTAGTTACCTTTGTTCTTGAGGTCACGGGAGAAATCATGTTGCAAGTAATCATGTGAATTTGATATGTGTTCGATATTTTGATAGTATGTATGTTGTCATTCCCTTAGTGGTGTCATGTGAAGGTTGACTACATGACACTTCACCATATTTGGGCCTAAGGGAATGCATTGTGGAGTAGCAATTAGATGATGGTTGCGAGAGTGACAGAAACGTAAACCCTAGTTTATGCGCTATTCCGTAAGGTACCGATTTGATCTAAAAGTTTAATGCTATGGTTAGAATTTATTCTTAATACTTTTCTCGTAGTTGCGGATGCTTGCGGGAGGGTTAATCATAAGTAGGAGGTTTGTTCCAGTAATAACAGCACCTAAGCACCGGTCCACCCACATATCAAATTACCAAAGTAGCGAACATGAATTAAACCAACATGATGAAAGTGACTAGATGAAATTCCCGTGTACCCTCAAGAACGCTTTGCTTATCATAAGAGACCATTTTGGCATGTCCTTTGCCTCAAAACGATTGGGCTACCTTGCTTCACTTTAGTTAGTACTATCATTACTTGCTCATTACAAATTATCTTGCTCTCAAACTACTCTACTACTTACAATTTCAGCACTTGCAGACATTACCTTACTGAAAACTACTTATCGTTTCCTTCTGCTCCTCGTTGGGTTCGACACTCTTACTTATCGAAAAGAGCTACAATTGATCACCTATACTTGTGGGTCATCACAATCATGAACAACAAGTGTGGGCTTTATATCAGGATGCACCCCTTTAGGGAATTTCTCCTGCTTGTGAGCATCAATGCAGACGTCATCCTCAACATAGCGGGATAACTCAAGGAATTTCCTCTGCTATTCATCCATAGTCATTTGGCCCTGTGACAGTTTGCGGAACTCCTACTTCTTCTTCAGGAATGTGTCTTGCATGGAAGGCTGACTGAAATTCCTGCCAAGTAGTTACAGTTTCAGCAGGCAGCATACCCCTATGGCTTTTCCACCATTGAGCAGTTGTACCCTTCAAGTGAAATGTCGCACAGGTGACGTAAATGGTAGGGGCAACATTAGTTGACTCCATCTCAAACAGGGATGTCACAAAGACAATCATCAACATACATAGGATTGGTGGAGTTGCAGAAAATGGACGGGTTGAGGCACATGAATTCTTGCAATATTATGCGGGCAGGCTATTGATGAGCTTCTGGTTTAGAAACTGGGCCATTACCCTAGTCATAAACTGACGATTCAGCTCAAACTATTGCATAATTGCGGCAATATAGGTTGTAGGTGGAGGATCGTCAACCATCCTGCTAAAAACATTAGGGAGCAGTTTAGCAAGGGGTAGAGCAAGTGATGGAGTCATTCATGATGTAACCTGAACAAAAAGCAAAGGGCGCAGTATGTACAAAGCAGTAGTCATTAAAGACACACAGATCTATATACGTAGCCAATTACACATTGTTAGTATGAGTTCAGACAAGACAAACATCCTAGACATACTAGGCGGCACACCTGCACGTGATGGAGGGATACAACAACAGGACATAGAAAAAGCTACGACAACGTCGGAGAAAACTCATGAAGCCTGGCATCTGTAGGTGATGATGCATGGTGCCCTTCATATGAGGATCATGTGGTCCGTGACCATTCTCTGATGCAGAACCCGTCCTTCAGCTCATAGCAAAGGTCCATGCCATTCAAAGGAATAACTGTAGATAATTCAGATCTCCGGATGGATGTGATCATGAGAACCTAGAGTTAGAGTCAGTAAAATCTTTTACCAGAATAGAAGAGAGATGATAATCCCAGAGTAAAGGAGAGGAATAAAAGATCCTAATCCTGACTATTTGCGATGTGGGCCCATAAGCCACACAACAATGTTAGTCAAATAGTTTTCCAAAGACTAGACTCAACTTCGTCCAAAGAGTTGGAAAGGGGCTTCCTACAGGCAGTCGGCTATGATAACAACTTGTGACACCCCTGACTCAAATGTGCAGTAATCATACGTGCAAATGCGCACGATCAAGATCAGAGACTCACGGGAAGATATCACAACACAAATCTAGACACAAATTCAAAAAGCTTTAAATTACAAGCCAGGGCCATGAAGGCTCGAATACATAAGCTCGAATACACAAGAGTCAGCGGAAGCAACAATATCTGAGTACAGACATAAATAGACAAATTTGCCTTAAGAAGGCTAAGCAAAACAACGACATCTAGATCGAAAAGGCGCATGCCTCGTGCCTAGGAGCCTCCTAACTATTCCTGGTCGTTGATGGTCTCCACATAGTAGTATGCTCTATCGGGGTAGTGGTATTCATTGGCGGGATCAGCTGGCTCTTGGGCTCCGTCATCTGAACATAGCAATCGGGTAGTGGAAAAAGGGGTAGCAAAGCAAGCGTGGGTAGTCATCCAAAGTACTCGCAAGAATTACATTAGATCGATACTAAGTATGCATCAGCATCAAAGGAAGGGGTTGTATCTGTGGGCTATATTTCATAAATGCCAGAATAGAGGGAAGGCCTAGCCTATCGAAGACTAGCATCATGTAGCGTCTTGCAGCATTAGAAGAGTGTAGATTAGTAGCATATAATAAAGCAATAATTATGTAGTAGCAAAGCTTAGAGATCCTTCCTCGGCTCCCTGTGAGAAAGCGACCTCGGAGCTATGATATCAATTTAGCATCACAAGTATCCAGTTCTAGTTGTATTAGATCAAGATACAACTCCGAGTGTCCGTTACCATGGACACGGCTATTCAAATAGATATACTTCCCTACAGGGGTGCACCAACTTACCCAACACGCTCGATTAACTCTGGCCGGACACACTTTTCCTGGTCATGCCCGGCCTCGGCTGATCGACATGACGTAGTCCTACCACGGCTCCATAGAGAGGTCCCTTCTAGTCTACATCCTATGTGCTCAAGGGTCTTGGGCCCATTGCCCTTTGCACTCCGGGTCGTTATGCGACGAGCCGGGACGAGCACCACCTCATCCTGGATGCATGGCACTGGCCCGATAGGCCCACAATGATGAACTAGATGTCTGACAGAGCTTTCGGGAGAATCGTACGACGTCGAGTGCTATCCTGCATGGTGGTTAGTGAAAAAAGGTCAGAGGCCTACTCAGATCACATATCCAAACTATTGTTATGTTGGGAGCTTGTGGTGACGATCAGTTCTCCTATCGCCCCGTCTCACAGACTTATGGCAAGGGCTAGGCCCATCCCTCTCCTAGGGCGGTATGCTTGCCCGGCTGTGCCACGTAATTATCTCACGGGTACCCCTCGGGGTCGACTCGACTTCAACAAGGGACTGAGGTAAAGTCAAGGTATCCGTGTGTCCATATCATCAAGGGAGAAATCCGAGGAATCACCCTCGATGGATTCCCACTCAATGTAACCGTCAAGGTGAGCTTGGAGGAATCAGACTCGATAGGTTCACACTTGAGGGGCTACACGACAGAGGCATCATCGGAGATGGTGAAACAGGAACCTCCCTCAGTAACCCACAACCGACTAGCCACGCTATAGAGGTATCGTCGGGAGTGAGGTAGGAGGTATCACCCTCGGCACTCGATAGTAGCTCTGCAGAGTCATCCAACTAAGGGGGGTGCAGTGATGTGCCAGTCTATGCGCATCGATCACATTGATTGAGTCATCGAAAACAAAGCACTGCAACAAGCACAAGCATGAGGGGTCACCGATTAATCACTAACCAACCTATACTAAGCATATAGGATATCAGGTAAAGTATCAACAACAGGTTACAAATGCAGGCTATGCATCAGATTGGGAGCAATCAAATATAGTAGAAAAATCTAATGCAAGCATGGGAGAGAAAGAATAAACGATATAGGAATGATCAAGGGGGTTTTGCTTGCCTAGAAGCTCTACGGTAAAAGAGGGGTCGTTGGTGGTGTAGCAATCCTCAGAGGTCACGTCAGACTCGGGCGCTACCAGAGAGAACAGGGGGGAAGAAGTGAATACAAAGCAAACAAATGCATCACAATGCATGTCATGGCAATATGTTGTGCTAGGGGTGACCTAATGCAGTGCTACACATTGCAGACGGAGCGGGAAAATATCTGGGAATATTTTCCCGGCTTTAGGCAATTATTGGACAGACAATCTAGAGGTTCCATGTTTGAAGTCATGGAGGCATGTCACAGGTATGTGGATGTCATATTTGGATTCGTCTTATTTTCTGATCATTTTTCATATATATATTATTTTAATCCGAATTACGGATTATTTTATATGAATTTCCAAAGTTTTAATGGTTTTTTGAAATTATTATTAATTTGGATTAAGTTAGAAAATGTTATGTGTACACAGCAGAGGCCAGCCATAGTCTATGACATGTGGAGCAGTCAATGCCCAGTCAGCGGTCAAGACTGGCAGTTGACTGGTCAAACTGACAAGTGGGACCCCACTATCAGTGACTCAGTTGATATTTATTAAAAACTCTATTTAGCTGGTGGGTCCATCTGTTAGTGGCACATGGGCAACTTAAAACAAATTAACTAATTTATTTAGAGGCATTAGCGCCCTAATTAAACAGGGGCCAAGCCCGCTGGCAATGACTCTAGCCAGCCTCTATTGCTGGCCAGGCACGCACGCATGCACAGAAGTGGCGCATGGCGGCCATGGCGATGGCCAAGGCAAGCAGGTGCGAGTGGGGAATTAGGGCGCGACCACACGTGGCTGGCGAGTCCAGCGCAGGCGGCGGAGGTGACCAGTGGCGAAGGCGAAGGTGAGCGCGGGGAGCGGCAGAGGCAGACGTGGCATGGGCGCGGGTCGGGCGTGGCAGGGATGCGGCCAGGGCACGACCAAAGCGGTCAAGGCCAGGGGAGTGATGAGCGGAGGGCAGCGGGCCAAGGGCACGGCCAGGCGGAGCGGTGGCAAGCAACAGCGGGGGCAGTAGCAAGAAGCAGTGGCGGCAGCTGCAGCAGTGCTCGAGAGCGGTAGCGGGCGACGCGGGTGAATCGGGCACGACCTACGCGAGCGGAGCTCGCGGACAGGGCATGCACTTGAGCATCAGGGGCGCAGGGGATCAGGCCCGGGTGCGGCCTAAGAGCGGCAGGATGCGCGGGATGCGGGCGTCAGGTGGCCGCGAGCTCGGTCGAAGCTTGTGCGGTGTGGGATGGCGTCGGGGCGCGGCAAACAGAGGGGAGAATAGGGGTAGCGGAGGTGGGGATCACCATGGAGTGGTTGGCGTGCTCGGGGAGGCCGGAAGCACACTGAAGGGGAGAATCAACAGCGAGGTGGTGGCGGCCGAGCATGGAGAAGACGGCGAAGGTGTCAGCCACGTGGCTCCCGGGACTAATGTGGCACCCAGGACGGATGAAGTCAAGGGTGGTGGACCTCCAGGACATGCTCCCGCACGCCAAAGGGGCCGGTGGACGTGTCAATGACGAAGAGGCAGTGGTCACCACGGGTCTTCCGAGCTCGAATTTGAGTAGTAGAGGTAGGGGGCGAAGGGGGAACGAGGGGGGAAAGGAAGACGGTGGTTTAGGGTTTTCGGGGGACGTAGATATAGCGTGGGAGGATGACGTGGTGGCCATCACAGGCCTGGTGCCCTGGATGAGCACCACGACCTCCTTGTCTCATGTACAGAGGAGGAGGCCCCGGACACACCCGCCTATGGTCGTTACTCCTGGCGGGATCTAGACTGGCCCCACAGATTAGTACTAGTCTTTTATGCGCACTTTGTCCTCACTCGTGCGCACCCGAGAGCAACTTCCCGGTCATTCACCCATCCTGAAATTACTCCAAGCTGAGCACGCTTAACTTAGGAGTTCTTTCTGAATGGGCTCCCACAAAAGAAGGAATTCCTTATTGATATGAGTAGTCTATCATCCCTAATAAGCCAGCCTATCACATACACCCCCACTCAAAGGAACCAAGGATGAGGTGGAGGTGGCCTGGGCCTTGCACTGCGGCCACTAGTGCCCAGTGACACAGTAGTAGTAGGCCCTTTTCTTATTATTTTATGTTTCTTTTATTCTTCTCTATTCATTATTTCTTGATAGCAAACAATTTTTGTAAAATGTGAAATGTGCCGCATAAATACATTACAATATTTGGCACTGCCACAAAAAGTTTGGAAGGCATTTGAATTAGTTTCAGTTTTTCATAAATTGAAAAGCATTTAAATGAGCTGTTTCAGCACTATTTTAATTGCTATAGCCCATTTAGCATTGTGGTGTTGTTGTTTTCCTTAACATTATTTGTTATGGATTATTTGTTAAATGGTGGACTATATTGCAACCATGTTTGTGAAACTTCAAATTTCACTTGCAATTTAAATTTAAATTTGACTTAGGCTTTAACCAAGAGAGATTAAGTTTATTAAAATGGGATGACGTGTCATCATTAGTCAGGGATTCACTGTAGCATAATTATTGGGATGTTATACCCAACATTGCTATCCAACCCTGAACCAAGTTGCCAAGAAGGTTGCTTTTGCCAAACGCAAAATGGCCGATTAAATGCTCAACATTACCCCTCGTATGATTGAGACAAATGAAACGGATAGACACGGGGGGGGGGGGGGAAAGGCTTACACTCGCCACAAGTCACAACATGAATACATCAATACATAGCAACCATCATACAGAAGAGCAGGATCCGACTACCGATGAAATCAAACAAAAAGAAGAACGACATCCACCCTACTAATCCCAGGCTCCCCCGACGTGGAACCTATTCCCTTGATCGAAGAAGAAGAAGAACTCCAAAAGCAATCAAGCATCACTCTCACGTTAGATCATCGCATTACCTGTACCTTCAACTGTTGTTGTAGTAATCTGTGAGTCGGGAGGACTCAGCAATCCCATTACCATGGGTATGAAGACAAGCAAAGCTTAATGGGAATGGAATGGATAAGTCATGAGGTTGCAGCAAGCGACTAAGCATTGTATGATGTCTAACTTACGAGTACAAGAGTAAGATGAGAAACTACGCAAACGGTCACAATTGTTAATGATCAAGAAGTGATCCTGAATTACTTACGTTCAAACATAACCCAACCATGTTCTCTTCTTGACTCACTCAAAAAGAGACAGTCACGGTTACACACGCGGTTGGTGTATTTTAATTGAGTTTAGTTCAAGTCCACTACAATCGGATATTAACAAATTCCCATATGCCACATAACCACGGACACGGCTCTAGAAATTTTAAACCCTGCAGGGGTGACCAACTTAGCCCATGACAAGCTCACGATCCACGGAGACAATACTCCATCGCGAGACCCTCCGACCAGACTCGGAATCCCGGTGCACAAGACATTTCCACAATGGTAAAACAAAACCAGCAAGACCCCCTGATGCACCGACCTAGCCTGATAGGATTCACACGTATCTCGTTCTCAGGGTACACCGGATGGGCAAGACGTCGGGTTGGTTGAGACCCTGGTTCCCCAGAGGACGCCGGATATCGCCCGGTTTCGACCAACACTCATGAGGAGCATTGCCCCGGGGTTGATTAAGAGTCCTCGGAGGCTAGCCGGTCCCTATGCAAGTTTTAGTTGTTATTAGGCAAATGGTAAAACCAAAGTTGGGCCTTGCTGGAAGAGTTTTATTCAAACCGAACTGTCAAGAGGGGCCCATCAACCCTCACCGTATTAGGGACGCAAAATCAAGGAACATAACACTGGTATGACGGAAACTAAGGCGGCAAGAGTGGAACAAAACACCAAGCAAAAGGCTAAGCCTTCCACCTTTACCAAGTATATAGATGCATTAATTAAATAAGGGATATTGTGATATCCCATGATATCCATGTCCCAACATGGAACAACCTGCAACTGCACCTACAACTAGCAATGCTATAAGAGGGGCTGAGCAAAGCGGTAACATAGCCAAACAATAGTTTGCTAGGCAGGGTGAAAAGTTTAGAGGCTATCATGGCAATTTGGGACGCTTAATAAACAAGTGGTAAGAAGCGCGACATAGCAATAGCATCGAGACAACTAGCATAGCAAAGATAGTAATGAGGTCCAAGGTGACAGTCATCTTGCCTGAAATCCCGCTAGGAAGAAGACCGAATCCATGAAGTAGACGAACCAACATAGTCGAACCAATCCTCACAAATCGCAACATGACTGGAACTATCGAGAAGAAGCACAACCGGAAAGAAGCAAACAACATGGTAAACCAACAAGCATAAACATGGCATGATGCACAAACAAGTATGATGCATGTCCGGTTTAAATATGCATCGCATGGCAAAGTGCAACAAACAATACTACAAATTAAGTGGAGCTCAATATGCAACGAGTTGCATATTGACGAAACACCACATTCAAATATTTAGTTAGCTCTCGTTATGAACCCAACAAGTTTAAATGTTCTTAACATGGAAAGAGGTGAAGCATGAGTAAACTAACTATTTAGACAAGTATAAATGAGGCCGGAAACAACAAACAACAATTCCGGTAAATCCCCATATGCATATTTTTAATTTGGTACTGTTCTGCCCTAAATATTTTAATGTTGTTAAACATGCAAAGTAATGTCACCGTGTTAAACTATGCATTTTTCTACCCCATTTACATATAAAGATTATTAAATTCAGAGCTACGGTTATTTAGTTATTAAATAAATCATTTTAGCATGGCATTTGAGCAAATTTAATCGAACAACATTTTAAACATTTTAAACATAGATGAAAGTTGGATATTATGAAACTAGATGAAATTCTTAGTATTTTACTTGTTTAAATCATTTTAATCCGATGCACGACTCATGAGTTATTATATGCATGAAATGCAAGGGTTTTTCTGTAAATTTGGTGTTCACGGGATAATAGGAAAAAACCGTTTAGGCAGGAAAAAAAATATAGAACTAGGCTGAATCTGGTGCACTGCTCACATTGGGCCCAGAGGAGAAGATGGGTCGGCTCGATTTGGTGGAGAGGGAGGCTGGAAGGGCATTGGGCCTAGGGGCTTGTCCATGTTGGCGCTAGAACGGGTCAACGCAGGGGGCAGCAGCCGCTCGCTCGTTCACTCGAACCAAATGCAACAGAGGTGTGGCTCTCGCCGGGAAGAAGAAGGATGGCGGCAGCTGGGCACAGCTAGGCGCAGGAGCGGCCAAGCCTTAGGGCGTGGCTAGACGGGAGGCTGGGCCTCCGACGAGGTGAGGTTTGCCCACGCACTGACTCATGGTCAACGCGACCACGAGAGCGGGCGAGCGGGTGGCTTGGCGCTGCGTGCGTGCGTTTCTAGGAAGAACGGGGTCGGGGCGCTGATGCTTCCGGCATGCAGGCGAGATGGAGAAGGCGGGGATCGGCCGGGGAAGAGGTGATGCTCGACGCGGGGCTGCCGGATCTGGTCGGTGGCGAGATGTAGTGATGCCTTGTGGTGCTCTGGTGGCTGACAAGAAAACAACAGTGAAGCTGGTTACACGGGAAAAGGAGGGAAATGAAGGAGAGAGAGAGAGAAGAGAGCTTGCAAGGCGGGCTTCACCGGACCTAGCGGTGCCAGTGCCAGGCGGGCAAAGCGGCGGAGCAGCAGCTGCCGAAGACGGCGGCGACGGGATTTCGAGGCCGAGCTCTGATCATGGCAGAGGTCGTCGATTCCTGTCCCTGACGAAGAGAGACAGACGGAGAGAGGTGAGACAGATAAGAAAGAGAGAGGGGGAGGAAGAGAGGGCGTGGTCGTGCTTGAGCACCAGACGGGGTAGGGAGGAGGCCAGTGGTGTGGACGTGCAAGGCGGCGGGGACGCGCTCGGTGCTCACGATCCATTCGGGGTCGATCAAAGGAGAGAAGAGGAGGCACGGCCTCGGGCGTCCTTAAGCATACGGGTGGTGACGAGGGAAGGCGGTGGTGGCTGCAGGCAAAGAGAGGAGCTCGGGTGCAGTCACAGCCTGGTGCTCCGCTGACGGCGACTGGTCACCGGCGCGGCTGGGTTCGATGGCTAGTCGAGGAGCGAGGGGAGCTCCAGGGAGGGTGAGGTGGAGTTGGATCGAGAGATGCTCTGGTTGGCCGGGCATGCAAATTGGGAAGGATCAGTGGAGTGCGCTTGTTGGTGGGTTTGGATCGGGAGGGATCCCAAGGAGGAGGAGGCAGCGGGCTGGCAGTGGTGGACGGGTGGGACAAAGTCCCTAGGTTTTAGGGTTGGTCTAGTTTACATAGGAAGTGGGCTAGGTTTAGGGGTTCTCGGTCCCTCCGGTCGTAATCAAACGGTCCGAGAAAATAGACCAGGGAGGTCCAATAGAGAAACCGAAGACATTAAGGGGATGTTTGCGGATGATCCGGATGCATCGGTAACGACAACCTGATTCGGGTTCGGGGAAGTTCCGGACGCGCACGAGGGGTCTGGCAAAAGGCCACAGAGACAAAGGGGTTGATGGGCTCAGAGAAGAGAGTGGTCCGGTTGACCCGAGAGGAGGTCAACAGGGACAAGGAAGAAGCAGCAACGAGCGGATGCAAGTTCTGAAAACAATGACAACAACAGAGTGCCCATGCAATGCAGATGATGCAATGATGGATGCAACAAACAAATAAATCACAAGGTGACAATGAAATAACTAGAAGGCTTCTGGAGCTCGGTCTCGGGTCATTACAACTCTCCTCCACTTACTAGAAATCTCACCCCGAGATCTAGAGATGGCGCCAGAAGAGGAAGAGAAGAGGTAAAACTAAGTTGCTTCTTCGACAAACGAGTGAAACCATGAACCTTGGGAGGATAAACAATTTGAAATAAAGAAGACAACTGATATGAACGAAGTTGAAAACACTCTAGTGGAAAAGAGAAATAAGGAACATTACAAGAACCTTGTAGGTTGAAAGACATAAGAAAAGGGTTACAATGGACAAGAAGTACATTTAAGCACTCCGGTTGACAAGATGCACAAGGAACGATAAAGAACAATTACGTCAACACTCCAATTGGAAATGCAAGGGATAAAATATGAACTTGGCAGAATGAAAGCACTTGGATGAGACTCCGGTTAAAAGAGGAATGATAGACACAACACTCCGGTTAAATGGATAAGTAATAAAAGAACAAGATCTTGACGAAACAAGATGATAGGTTGAAGAGAGCAACATCGCAGTGCCTCCGAAAGAAATGTAAGAATGGAATCAAAAGAACGGAGAAGAAAACAACATGTTCTACCTCAAATTAATTTGAGAGAGCATCCTTAAAAAGAAGGAATGAACAGAGTTGTCAAAAAATCAACAACGAAAAGAACAAGCTTATTGTGGGCTTATGTAAAACATCTCAAAATTATGAGGTGACAACCGGCCACTAACGGAAACAGTTGATTGGATTGACATCAACAAGGAGATGAAAACTTCTTTCGCCAAGAGGATAGGAGAAACCTTGGATCATTGATAGGCACCACAAATAGCAACATTCCTTAGGGAAGGCTTTAGGTGAAATCTTTACCAAGATAACTCCAACGAAGAGATTGATGGATTTAAAATACCTCATTCTTGACAACAATCATGAAACACGAAGGGAAATTGTCAAGAACTACATAATACCACCTCAAGATAAGGTAGAAGTGCACTTTTAAATGCAAGATGAAGAATGATCGAACTCCTCAAAACAAAACATGTGTTGAGCACCATGTTTATTTTAGAGTATAGCTTGGTGGATCATAACTTCGAGAGAAATCTTGAAGAACAATTGAAGAATGAAAGGAGACCTTGACGAACCACCATGTAGAGCCTCCATGATGAACTTTGGTAATAAAATAATGATAGAAAGTAATTGAAGGTTGAAAAGATCAAGAGTTGAAGAGTTGCAATGATCAAGATGGAGCTTCATGATGATATAACCAAGAAAAACATGGAACTCCGGAAAACAAAGATGAACAATTGAAACCAAGAATTTTGATGAACCTCCGGAATAAGTAATTGAATTTACTCGATGAAAAAGAATGAAAATTACATTATGTGTATCCTTCATCAATTAAATTGATGACCCACAATGGATTTGGCATACTACTCATTCTTGTTGAAAAGGATTAAAGATAGAGCTATGGTGCAAACTAGGAAAATCTTCAACGAACACCGGTGGATTGGAAGGAACTCATGAGTTGATACAATACAATGGAAGAGGGATCTTGAACGAACCACTGTAAGAATTGAAAACAAACATGGCAAAGGGACGAATCACCGGGAAGAATTAGAAAACGGACGAAGATACTTGAAGCAATTTAGATACAAGAGAACGAAGAAATCATGGGCTGACTAGAGAATACTTGAATGATGCACCGGTAAGATTTGGAGAATGAGAGCTGAAAGCTGAGAATGAGTAATTCTGAAATGCTGGGCTCCGGAGATTCAAACTGAAAAGACTCCTGAAATGTTTCAGATGGATATGAAAAGAATTCTCATGATTGGAAACAATTTGAGAGGATGGCATCCGGCTTGAACTACAAATTTTCGAGAGAACAGACAAGATTTAAGAGAAACTCTTCTTCGGTCTTCAGAATCTGGGAATGATGACCAGAAACACCACCATGAATTGTTGAGGCACTCCGAAATAATGAATAAGGGAAAGTTGAGCGGAAGATGTAAATAATTAGAAAGTAGTCCTCGAGAAGGCATCTGACTGATGAAAAGTCATTCTTACGTCACACCTTGAAAGGATTTGAGAATAACTCAAGAAAAATTAGAAGAGTCAGGTAAGATCCTGCGAAAAGACGTGTGGGTTAGGACCCACTCAAAATAAACACCATCGAAATGGTTGCTTGAAAAGGAGATTGCTCCGGTTGAATTAAATGGCTTGAATGAGAGTAACCTTGAAATAACTCGAACGGATTAAGAATGGAAACATGAATCTTCTGAGATATCTTCAGCACTCTGGATACGAATAGAGAGAGGTGAACGATTATGAGAGGCTTAGATAAGAACTTCCAACATGGAAATCATGTGAAAAAAGGAAGAGATATAATCAACACCGAAGCTTGAATTTAGTCCACCAGGAAAGAATAGAGAACGAAGAATGATGAGCTTTTAGAGCATCTTCATGAGAACCACCAGGTAAGAACATTGAAGGAAAATAATGGAGAGACTTCACATGAATAAAATGGATACTTGATTAAGCAATCTGAGTCCTCGAAGAAAAAAGGGTGGGAGGGTAGGAAAACAAAGGCAACTTGCGGACGGATGAAACGAACAACGTTGGGAAAAATGAGAGGTGATCTTGCAAATGGGGAGAATGATGGGATCATCTCTAAGAGAAGCGCACCGGTTGGAAATAGAATCGGAATGACAATCTTGATGGCCAAGAAGGATTAGCACTCCCATAGAAACATGAGAATACCACTTGGAAAAGGTATGGAATCAACACTTGACTTCGAAGCATCTCGAATACCACAAACAAAACAAAACAAAGGATTTGGCTCGTAGAATAAGCTGGAAACAAACATATGATAGAGAGTTCGTCTGAAATTATCATGGTGGGGCCCACACGGGCTCGACCATACAGCACCATCATGTACAAGGCAGTGCACATGATCATACGAAGCGTCCCCGAGTCAGCATAGCCAAGGACTCTTTAAGACACAACGAGACCACTGTAAAACCAACCGTGGATAGGCGGACCACTAGACATCGAGGCCCAATCTCATAGCATGCATCTGTCGAAAAGATATCCTAGGTAACTACTTGAATTCTCACCTATTAACTCCTGAAACTTTCTGGTTATGCAATCTGGTGTTGGGGATACAGGGAGGCACAAATATCTCACACAACTAACAAATCCTACACTCCAACTTTATCCATCCGTCAACACATAACCAAGAAAACCTTGGAAATTGTGTACCTCAGACCTTCAAAAACATCTGATATACTAGATGTGGCAATACATCTGATCGCTCTCCCCAGTACGGGGTGTCGTCAAACTAATCTCACCACAAAGAGCATAGAAGTGTTTTCGATGTCGGTGAACTCTGCTATTTCGGAACTGAAATGATAAACACTATAACAAAAACACCTTGGAGCTCAACTCCCCGGGACACTGCCACAACCCCTAAATGTCAGGAGGCACCAAGACAGAATTCTTGTCACAATAATATCGCAACGATCCAACAATACCCACATGATCCTAAAAATAATTTGAGTGAAAAAGAGGAGAGTGAAGTCGAAACATCTACGTCAGGAGTCTTCACCAGAGTGGTGAAGGGGATAAGGAGTAAAAAGAATTCCTACTCTCTGATATATAACTAGCCTCAAAATAGTTTTTTTTTCTATACTGGACAACGGCAGCGGTTCGATCAATCAAGAGTGCTCTGAAGGTCGGTAAGGCTCTGATACCAACTTGTAGCACCCAAGATGCGATTCTATCCCAATCATGTGATGAATTCATGATCGGGGCACAATCACATTTTGAACGCATAGTAAGGTGGATATCATTACAACATACCATGTACTGAATAGATGAGAATATAAGATAAAGGCTTACACTCGCCACAAGTCATAACATGAATACATCAATACATAGCAACCATTAGACATAAGAGCAGGATCTGACTACAGATGAAATCAAACGAAAAGAAGAACGACATCCACCCTGCTAATCCTAGGCTCCCCCGACCTGGAACCTATTCCCTTGGTCGAAGAAGAAGAAGAAGAACTCCAAAAGCAATCAAGCATCGCTCTCACGTCAGATCATTGCATTACCTATACCTACAACTGTTGTTATAGTAATATGTGAGCCACAAGGACTCAGCAATCCCATTACCATGGGTATCAAGACTAGCAAAGCTTAATGGGAATGGAATGGATAAGTGGTGAGGTTGCAGCAAGCGACTAAGCATTGTATGATGGCTAACTTACGAGTACAAGAGTAAGATGAGAAACTACGCAAACGGTCGCTACTAGTAATGACCAAGAAGTAATCCTGAGCTACTTACGTTCAAACATAACCCAACCGTGTTCTCTTCTCGACTCACTCGAAAAGAGACAGTCACGGTTACAAGCGCGGTTGGTGTATTTTAATTGAGTTTAGTTCAAATCCACTACAACCGGATATTAACAAATTCACATCTGCCACATAACCGCGGGCACGGCTCTCGAAAGTTTAAACCCTGCAGGGCTGTCCCAACTTAGCCCATGACAAGCTCACGATCCATGGATACAATCCTCCATCGCGGGACCCTCCGATCATACTTGGAATCCCGGTGCACAAGACATTTCGACAATGGTAAAACAAAACCAGCAAGACTCCAGATGCACCGACCTAGCCTGATAGGAGTCGCACGTATCTCGTTCTGATGGTACACCGGATGGGCAAGATGTCAGGTTGGCTGAGACCCTGGTTGCCCAGGGGATGCCGGACATCACCCGGTTTGGACCAACACTCATGAGGAGCATTGCCCCGGGGGTTGATTAAGAGTCCTTGTGTGCTAGCCGCTCCCTATGCGAGTTTTAGTTGTTATTAGGCAAATGGTAAAACCAAAGTTGGGCCTTGCTGGAAGAGTTTTATTCAAAGCGAACTGTCAAGAGGGGCCCATCAACCCTCATCGTGTTATGGACGCAAAATCAAGGAACATAACACCGGTATGACGGAAACTAAGGCGGCAAGAGTGGAACAAAACACCAAGCAAAAGGCTAAGCCTTCCACCCTTTACCAAGTATATAGATGCATTAATTAAATAAGGGATATTGTGATATCCCATGATATCCATGTCCCAACATGGAACAACCTGCAACTGCACCTGCAACTAGCAACGCTATAAGAGGGGCTGAGCAAAGCGGTAACATAACCAAACGACAGTTTGCTAGGAAGGGTGAAAAGGTTAGAGGCTATCATGGTAATTTGGGAGGCATAATAAACAAGTGGTAGGAAGCGCGACATAGCAATAGCATCGAGACAACTAGCATAGCAAAGATAGTAATGAGGTCCAAGGTGATGGTCATCTTGCCTGAAATACCGCTAGGAAGAAGACCGAATCCATGAAGTAGACAAACCAACGTAGTCGAACGAATCCTCACAAATCGCAACATGATCGGAACTATCGAGAAGAAGCACAACCGAAAAGAAGCAAACAACATGGTAAACCAACAAGCATAAACATGGCATGATGAAAAAACAAGTATGATGCATGTTCGGTTTAAATATGCATGGCATGGCAAAGTGCAATAAACAATACTACAAATTAAGTGGAGCTCAATATGCAACGAGTTGCATATTGACGAAACACCACATTCAAATATTTAGTTAGCTCTCATTATGAACCCAACAAGTTTAAATGTTCTTAACATGGAAGAGGTCAAGCATGAGAAAACTAACTATTTAGACAAGTTTAAATGAGGCCAGAAACAACAAACAACAATTCCGGTAAATCCCCATATGCATATTTGAATTTGGTATTGTTCTGCTCTAAATGATATTTTAATGTTCTTAAACATGCAAAGTAATGTCACCATGTTAAACTATTCATTTTTCTAACCCATTTACATATAAAGATTATTAAATTCGGAGCTACGGTTATTTAGTTATTAAATAAATCATTTTAGCATGGCATTTGAGCAAATTTAATCGAATAGCATTTTAGACATAGATGAAAGTTGGATATTATGAAACTAGATGAAATTCTAAGCATTTTACATGTTTAAATCATTTTAATTCAATGCACAATTCATGAGTTATTATATGCATGAAATGCAAGGGTTTTTCTGCAAATTTGGCGTTCACAGGATAATAGGAAAAAAACGTTCAGGCAGAAAAAAAATATAGAACTAGGCCGAATGTGGTGCGCTGCTCACATTGGGCCTAGAGGAGAAGATGGGTCGGCTTTGTTTGGTGGAGAGGCAGGCTGGAAGGGGCGCTCGGCCTAGGCGCTTGTCCACGCTAGCACTAGAACGTGTCAATGCAGGGGGCGGCAGCCGCTCGCTCGTTCGCTCGAACCGACGGGACAGAGGCGTGGCTCTCGCTAGGAAGAAGCAGCACGGTGGCAGCTGGGCTGAGCTGGGCACAGGAGCGGCCGGGCCTTGGGGCGCGGCTGGGCCTCCGACGGGGTGAGGTTGGCCCATGCGCTGACCCACGGCCAATGCGACCACGAGAGTGGGCGAGCGGGAGTCTTGGTGCTGCGTGCATTTCCAAGAAGAACGAGGTCGCGGTGCCGGTGCTTCTGGCATGCAGGCGAGATGGAGAAGGCGGCGATCGGCCGGGGAAGAGGTGATGCTCAACACGGGGCTGCCGGATCTGGTCGGCGGCGAGATGCAGTGATGCCTCGTGGTGCTCCGGTGGCTGACAAGCAAATAGCTGTGAAGCTGGTTACACGGGAAAAAAAGGGAAATGAAGGAGAGGGAGAAGAGAGCTCGCAGGGAGGGGTTCACCGGACCTAGCAGTGCTAGCGCCAGGCAGGCAAAGCGACGGAGCAGCAGCTGCTGATGATGGCGGCGACAGGACCTCGAGGCTGAGCTCTGGCCATGGCGGAGGTCGTCGATTCCTGTCCCTGATGAAGAGAGATAGACAGAGAGAGGTGAGACAGAGAAGAAAGAGAGAGGGGGAGGAAGAGAGGGTGCGGTCGTGCTTGAGCACCAGACAAGGTAGGGTGGAGGCCAGCGGTGTGGACGTGCAAGGCGGCGGGGACGCGCTCGGTGCTCATGATTCATTCGAGATTGATCAGAGGATGGAAGAGGAGGCACGGCCTCGGGCATCCTCGAGCATACGGGCAGTGACGAGGTAAGGCGGTGGTGGCTGCAGGTGAAGGGATGAGCTCGGGCGCAGTCACAGCCCGGTGCTCCGGTGACGGCGAGTGGTCGCCGGCGTGGCTGCGTTCGATGGCGAGGTGGGGAGCGAGGGCAGCTCCAGGGAGGGTGAGGCGGAGTTGGATCGAGGGCTGCTCTGGTTGGTTGGGCATGCAAATCGGGAAGGATCAGTGGAGTGCGCTGGTTGGTGGGTCTAGATCGGGAGGGATCCCAAGGAGGAGGAGACAGCGAGCTGGCGGCAGCGGACGGATGGGACAAAGTCCCTAGGTTTTAGGGTTGGTCTAGTTTATATAGGAAGTGGGCTAGGTTTAGGGTTCTCGGTCCCTCCGATCGTAATCGGACGGTCTGAGAAAATAGACTAGGGAGGTCCAATAGAGAAACCAAAGACATTAAGGGGATGTTTGGGGATGATCCGGACGCATCAGTATGGACAACCCGATTCGGGTTCAGGGAAGCTTTGGACGCGCACGAGGGGTCTGACAAAAGGCCACCGAGACAAAGGGGTTGATGGGCTCAGAGAAGAGAGTGGTCCGGTTGACCTGAGAGGAGGTCAATAGGGATAAAGAAGAAGCGGCAACTACGATCAGATGCATGTTTTTAAAACAATGTCGACAACGGAGTGCCGATGCAATGCAGACGATGCGATGATGAATGCAACAAACAAATAAATCACAAGGTGACAACGAAATAACTAGAAGGCATCTAGAGTGTCGGTCTCGGGTCGTTACAGAAGAAGAGATCATAAAATGTCAAATAGCATGGATCATGTAAGCATGCATGAAAAAGGCATGTTGAATTACCTCAAGAGGACAAGATGGACTTGAACGGACATCCATCCACTCGGTCAAACTATGCGGGGCACCGAAAAAACTATAGTCGATAGAATGCTTGTCAATTAGCTGCACATGGTGAAGAGGGGTCAGTACTACGAAGATAGAATGATAAATTATAAAAGTAAAGAGAGGTTCCACTCACAAACAGAAAAATGTATGTTGAAAAAATAACAACAAAAAGTAGAAATGTGTATGAAATTGCCATGTATGTTTACATAAAATTGTCAGCTTATGGAATGTAAATGGTGCAAGTTCAAGTTATTTTACAAAACATGGCATATCAAAGAATGTGAAAGTACAAAGGGTAGTTGCACAATCAAACATACTACTTGATAAAATGGAAGAGCAACTAACCTGGAATTTGTCATACGATGTCTCAGTTATCTTGTCTGCAGCAAGGACATCCTTAACCACGTCGTAAGCCCAAGTAGAGACGACAAACTTATGTGGGGCCACTCATTGGGACGAGATCGACGGTAGAGAGTTGATACGTCTCCAACGTATCTATAATTTATGAAGTATTCATGCCATGTTTACAACAATTTTATATGGTTTTGGTATGATTTGCATGGAACTAACCCGGACTGACACTGTTTTCAACAAAACTACCATCATGTGGTTTTTGTGCTGAAATGAAAGTTCTCCAAGTAAGCTGGAACTTTTTGATGGTTTCTCTGGAACAAAAGAGACCCCTCAAGCTTCATGCGAGGGCTAGAATGGCCACGAGGAGGGCACAACCCACCAGGGCGCGCCTGAGGGGCCCGTCTTGCCCCGATGGGTTGTGCTCACCTCGAGGCCCATCTTAGCGTGAAACCAACGCCAAAAGATCATGTAAATCGATAAACCATCAGAAATAGCCCTACATCAGAAGTTCCATCGCCACAAGCCTATGTAGCCACGAAAAACCAATCTAGACCCCGTTCCGGCACTCCGCTAGAGGGGGAATCATCACCGGTTGCCATCTTCATCATCCCGGCGGCCACCATGATGAGGAGGGAGTAGTCCACCCTCGGGGCTAAGGGTTTGTACCGGTAGCTATTTGATTAATCTCTCTCTCTCTCTCGTGTTCTTGAGATGCCACGATCTTAATGTATCACAGGCTTTTTTAATATAGTTGGATCATATGATGTTTTCCCCTCTCTATCTTGTTGTGAATTGAGTTTTCCCTTCGAGATTTCGTTTTATCGGATTGAATACTTTTATGGATTTGAGAACACTTGACGTATGTCTTGCTATGAATACTCGTGGTGACAATGGGGTATCATATTTATTCACTTGATGTGTGTTTTGGCACTCAACTCGTGGATTCCTGAGGTGACATTGGGGTAATCTATGCATAGGGGTTGATGCATGTTCTCGTCTTTGTTTCTCTGGTAGAAATCTTTGGGCACTCTTTGAGGTTCTTTGTGTTGGATTGAGTATTATGAATCTGAAATTGTTTGATGCATATCGCATAATCAACTCGCGGATACTCGAGGTGACATTGGAGTATCTAGATGACATTAGAGTTGGTTGATGTGTATCATATGGTGTTATTTTAGTACGAACTCTTGGTTAGATTGGTCGGAAAGAATAGCTTGGTGTTATTTTAGTATGAACTCTAGGATAGATTGATCGGAAAGAATAACTTTGAGGTGGTTTCGTACCTTACAAACAATTTATTCTTATGTCCTCCGCTAGATAAGAACTTTGGAGTGATTCTTCATCGCACATTGAGGGATGGTTATATGATCCAATTATATTAGCATTGTTGAGAGATTGCACTAGCGAAAGTATGGACCCTAGGCCTCATTTTCAAGCATTGCAATATCGTTTGTGCTCCGTTTTATCAATTGCTACCTTCCTATTTTTTATTGTTCCTATTACAAAAAATAATATCTACTATCCATATTACACTCATATTACCATCTCTTCGCCGAACTAGTGCACCTATACAAATTACCATTGTATTTGGTGTGTTGGGGACACAAGAGACTTTTTACTATTTGGTTGCCGGATTGAGAGAGACAATCTTCATCCTATGCCTCCCACGGATTGATAAACCTTAGGTCATCCACTTGAGCAAAAATTGATATTGTCCTACAAAACTATGCGCTTGGAGGCCCAACATGAGTCTACAAGAACAAGTTGTATAGTAGACATCAAGAGGTCAAGTTTGTCAATGTACATGAGACGGAAAAACACAAATAAGATGGAGGAAAAAATAGTGCAAACATTAGGTTCCATGATTTAAATGAATGGAAAATCACATATGACACAACGTTTGAAAAGCAAGACGAAAAACACTTGCCATGAGATGAAGGCAGCATCCCTTATTGTACATCTTTCTAGTGAAGGAATCATGCAGGAATTCGGCAATAAACTTGCACCAATTCATGTTAATAACATTGTTTATCTTGTCATGTGATTCAAAAAATATAGCATGCATGGATAAATAACAATTGAAAAGCATGTTAGGATGCACAACAAAAGATAAGAAAAAGGAAGAAGGACATTTACTAGGATAGCAAAGCATTTGTTGCTTGGTCAAATGGATGTGGTAGGTGCAAAGATGGACGAGATTAGGAACATGAGGATATTCATCTTGAAGACGTCACCATGGGTTTTCATACCACCCAATGAAGTTGCAAGGGCAGAGATGAGCAGCATGGACTCCTCGCCGGGAAACAATCAAGGGAACAAGTGTGCCTCAACTTTGTTGTCCACCTGGTAAGGGACGTCCATTCCGCCTCGGGAAGACCAAAGGTGGGGAAAATATAATCCTCATCTAGAGGGAGCCTTCCATGGCCTGAAATGACAAATTCCCTCAAGGCAGGGTAATAAATCCCCCGAATCCAATCGCACACAATATTCACTAAGTTTGTACATTGAGTGTCCATCAATGCCAGCATCCCCATCTCCGCAGCTGCTGCCTTCTTCCCGAGACTGAATTTTTTGTTAGGTTCTGTTAACCGTTCTTGCAAACCCTATTGTGTGGTTTCTTCTTCTGGAAACAACTGAGCAGGAAAATGAAGGTCATTGGAAATAAAAACTTAAAGTTGTCATTTGTGCATTTGAAATAGAATAGCATGTTCACTCGCTAGAATAAAGAGATGTGGAAGCACTACAAAAAAATACACTTCTGTGATGATACGTGTTTGTCACAGTAGGTCGCATTTTCTGTCAAGCATGTACATCCATGAAGATTTTATGACAGAATCAAGATAGTCATACCTATGATGTCGTAGAAGTGTTCCATGACATTACCAAAATTGTCATCATGGAAGTGTCCACTTCCATGACGATAAATCGCACGTCACAGAAGTGCTTTCGTCAAGGGTGACCGACACGTGGCATCCACCGTAACGGAACTCCGTTAAGCTATCGGGTCGGGTTTTGGATCCGATAACCCATTAAAAACCCCGACCAATGGGGATTTTCCACGTGTAAAATCATCATTGGCTGGAGGAAACACGTGTCGGCTCATCGCTGGGACAGATGTCATCCACTCATTGGACAGAAGGCGCCTATGATACGTCGACACGTGGCACGGCCCAACAGAGGCCCATTCCTGTAAAAAAACGGCCCATTTGACTTGGTTAAAAGGTGGAGGGCCGGCCCATGGAAAGCCTATTAACGGCATGTTCGCATATAGCCCATTTACAGCCCGCTAACCCAAGGCCCGTTACGCCCTATTCGAATTAGGCCCACTAGCATCATATGGGCCATCCAATATGATTCCAGCCCGTTTTCACTTCTGGCCCATGTATGGCCCATGATGTCTTTCGGCCCATGTGAGGCCCTATGTAACTCTTGGCCTATTAACGGCTCGTGGTGAAACTGGCCCATAATGAATAGTGTATCACTTTACACCCATTAACGGTCTGTGGTGAAACTGGCCCGTAAAGAACAGTGTATCACTTTATACCCATTAATGGCCCGTTATTCCGTTGGGCCGTTTCCAGCCCATGTTATCTTTCGGCCTTCTCAGAGCCCATTTATTCTTGGGCTATTTTCCAGCATTCGTTTACTTATGGCCCGTTACTGTCATTTTCTGCTTGTGGGCCAAATTCAGCCCGTGGTTACAGTCGGCCCATTTGTTGTCCGTTAATACGTTGGGCCGTTTTCATAGCGTCATCAAATACGGCCTATTAACGATGGCCCATTATGGTCGGCCATGAACGGACGATTCCAACTCTAGCCCGTTTACGGCGAGAATGCAGTCTGTTTGGCCCATGTTTGGCTAATCGATCATACGGCCTGTATAAGGCCCATTGATGATACGGCCCGTAGAAGGCCCACTGTTTCTATGGCCCATAGAAGGCCCACTGTTTATACGGCCCGTAGAAGGCCCACTGTTTCTACGGCCCGTAGGAGGCCCAGTGTCACTACAGTAAATATTAGCCCATGGTTATTGTGGCCTAGTTTTAAAAAATAGGTTATTGCAGCCACTAGCAAACCGCAGAAAAAGAACTGCACTGACTACAAGCAAACAAATAAACAAGACAATAAGGAAATAAATAAGCAAGCAACTTACACTATGCTATCACGGCTATTACACATATTACATCCACTGGGCATCAAAGTTCGCCACCAGTGCAAATATAGGGAACACAGCAGCATATAAACGCCGGAGCAAAACAAGTCCAGAACTAAAACCACTTCAGAAGAGCTCAAGAAACAATATCCTGGGTACCCCTAATGCTGGCAACATGCTTAGCAAGCTTATTAACTTTCTCTTGTTTGGCGCTTAAGTCCTCCAGCGCTTGCTGTTGGACCGGAAAGTATGCATCTGAGTACTGCAGGGACTTCCTCAGTCCTTCGGCTTCCTGTCACATAACATCTGATCGATGTCTTTCAACTTGAAGTTGAGACTCAAGAAGCCGAACTGATTCAGGCAACGAGTTCGAAGAGCTGGTGCCAGCAGTGGTAGCCAGTAACTCGAACACTACATCAAGACAGGACTTTGGGGTTGTCTCAGTGTCTTCATTATATTTTTTGTCAGCTTTCTTGGAGACCAACAGGGATGTCTCACTATCTTGAACCTTATCTGCATTACTTCCTTTACCATTGCATAACAGGGTACTCTTCTCCAATATTTTATCCGCGTTCTAAAAGAGAAACAAACAAACACATCTCAGGTTTACAATGTAGTATATGAAACTCATTTTGGTAAACCAGTTCAGTAGTAAGGTGGACAGTATAACAGCATGAAACAAACATATATCTATGTAGTATGGTCACTGTATGGTCTATATCATTCTAGTTTATGTTGCCAAATCAAGATAGATACAGTTCAAATCATATCTATTTAAGACAAAGCAGCATAGACAGAATATAAGTGTGGGAAACTACACAGGAATAACAACACTTGTAATGTGCATGGCATGAGAACATAACTGTTTATTCAATTGAAACTGAAATCAACATAGAGCAAGTTACAATAGCAAACAGCCAAACACGTTGAAGAAACAGGTTTAAAACATACCTATTGCGCCATTGGAGTTTCAATTGCATCCTTTAAATTTGAAATTAGTTGGTATCAGTAAATACAGTGATGCAAGAGCAAAGTAGTATGAACCATAGCTACGGAACCTGACCTGACAACAATTCTTCTTCTGCTTTAAGCGTTGACTTCGGGTTCGGAGTGGTGGTCCTCGTGATTTGGGCACTGTAGTTGCCTTACTAACTGCTCGTGTTTGGGTGCTCTGTGGTGGAGACAGTGTTGTGTCAATGGGAACTGGGTGTCTATCTGCTGGGTTGGGGTTAGAAGGGGTGTAGCTAGTTCTCTGTCCAACTGGGTAGGGGTACAATCTGCATGAGTGTGGGTTATGTGTGGTGGGGCTGGTTCTTGGGCAAGTACAACCGTGGTTCTATCTGCATCGACGGGTAGCACGATCTTTTCTGAAGACCGTGTTTTACTCCCACATATACTGCCATCACTCCCTCCAATTGAAATGGTTGATAAACAAGAAAAGTAATTGAATGTACAAACATTGTGAGATAGACACGTGCAATGGATAGTAGGGAAGAAAACAGGGCATGAAATAATTCACATTTATGTTGTCTAAGCAAACAGAATAGCAGGACATAATTTCACATATATGATGGCTAATTAAACAGGATAGCATGACACAATTTCACATGTATGATGGCTAACTAAACAGGATAGAATGACATACTTCAAAATATGATGACTATGTAAACAGGATGACATGATATAACTATACAATGTGTCTATTAAAGTGGTTGGCATGCCATAAATCACAAACATGCTGTCGATGAAAACATGATGGCATGATATAATTCATGGATAGAATGACATAATTTAAAATATGATGACTATGTAAACAGGATGAGATGATATAACTATATTATGTCTTTAGAAAATGGGTTGGCATGCCATAATTCAGATACATGTTGTCTATGTAAACATCATGGCATGACATAATTCAAATATATGATTTATATACGAAGGAAGTGAGCAGAGGGCAATCGCATGTATGATGTGTCAACTAAGGAGATGGCATTCAATATTGTGTATATGATGTAAAAACTAAGCATTGCAATACAACATATGCATTATATTAGTAATATAACCCTGCCAAGTTTGAGCATACACCTCAGGGGGATAATAGGACTGGTCATCTGCCTCTGAATCCTCCTCTGAAGAGCTATCTGTAACCAGCAAGATATCTGCTTCAGCAGGTAGCATTGTCTGCTCTGAAGACCTTGTTTTCACTCCAGATTTCTCCATCACCAATTCAAATGGCTGATGCACAGGAAGAGCAGTTGAATATACAAACATTGTCGATAAAAGCAATGAGAAATACAAAAAAAGGACGAAATGATATAATTCACATATATGACGCTTGCCTAAATAGCATGGCATTGCATAATTCACATACATAATGCCTTGCAACAAAATAACATTGCATAATTCACATATATAATGTCTTGCAACAAGATGGCATTGCATAATTCACATATATGGTAATTAGACACTAAACAGGTGGCATTCACACAAAGCATGTCTAAACTAAGCAAATGACATAGCAATGCAAGATACCATACGCACGATATGAGCAACATAACCCTGCCAAGTTAGGGCATGCACCTCGGGGGGAAATATGACTGGTCATCTGTCTCTGAATCCTCCTCTGAGGAGCTATCGATAACCAGCAAGACATGCGCTTCGTCAGATAGCATTGTCTGCTCTGAAGACCTTGTTTCCACTCTAGATTTTTCCACGACCGTGCCGAATGGCTGATGCACAGGAAGAGTAATTGAATGTACTAAAATTGTTGACAAATTTAACACGTAATAAAAAATGATGGCATGATATAATTCACATATAAGATGACTGGCTAACCAGGGTGGCATTGCAAAATTCACATATATGATGCCTGGCTAGACAAGATGGCATTGCATGATTCACATGTACGATAAAGAAACTAAACAGATGGCATTGACACAAAGCATGTCTAAACTAAGCAGATGACATCTTTAATGTATACAGTAAGCAATGCAAGGCACCATATGCATGATATTACCAACATCAGCATGCCAAGTTAGAGCGAAGACCTCATGGGGTAAATAGGAGTGCTCTTCTCCTTCTGAATCCCCCTCAGAACAGTTATCTTCCTCTTGATTACGATCCGAAATGGGTGGAGGGGGTCTGCCTTTGCGCCCACCATGGAACGACGTCTGCATGAAATTTTATTGCCACGCAAGGCTCGTCTCGTTTTCTCTACATGATCAGTTCCATTTTGTACAATAACTGGCATGCATAGGAATAAAACATAGTGAGATTATGTAAGGAGTGCATGCACAAATCCAGAGTGATGGTAGCAAACTGTGGATGGACCCAAAACCAATGATAGCAGGCAGATAATAGCTTTAGTTAAAAAATACAGATAATGGCTCCTTTAATGTTTGTTTGCGCCCAACATGAAACTCATAGTAGACACCGGAGATTAACCAAATAGTAGAAAGATAGTACTGATTGCTGCCCCAATATGTACCCCACAACCATTTAAAAACTCAAGTTTCAGCATTAGTTTGCACCTGACTCGGAGTCTAATAGGTGAACACGACGATAATGTAGCATGTCATCATATTAAGCGACGCATAACGTAAGCAGACACGGAAGAGTGCGACCTCTCTTGCGGACCCATGTAGTTGTCACAGCCCTAGAGTTGATTGCAATTAGTTTCATAAGCATTCATGTCATCATGTTCAAATTTAATAAATTTGAAATGGGGATTGATAAACCCTAGCACAAATGCAATTCAAATAGGTTCAACCAAAATATTTTCAATGACCTCAAAATATCCTTTTAAAATGTTCATGATTTATGGAAAAGGTGAAAGCCTCTACTAGAGATGATGCATATTTTTCCAGGACATTCTGGTCATTGAATTAAATCATTATGGTATTTGAGTTGGAGTTTAAAAGTTACCATTAAATATTGGTTGCTCCAAATATTCTGAAATTTATTGTGTGGTTTGAAAATAATTCAAATATTCCTCACAAAAATTTACAGAATTAACCAAAGTGTTTTGGTTGGTATTTTATTTGCAAACATAAAGCAGAAAAATAGAAAAACAGAATAAATTAGAAAGGAGAGAGAGAGAGAGAAGCCCGGCCACTTACCGGGAGCTGGCCTAGTTGGCCCAGCCCACCAACCCCTGCCAGTCGTCTCCTAGCTTCTGCCAGGAGGACGACGCCGTGTCAACGCGCGCGCAACCGAGCTCCACCTCCTGCTTCCACCTCCTGCTCCCCCTTCGCCCCGTCCTCGCGATGCCACGGAGACGCCCAGAGACCCCTGTCCTCTCTCTCCCTCGCCCGCAACCTCTTCCCTCCCCTCTGATCTCTCTCCCATGGCCAACCGAACGAGCCGGAGCGCACCGACGCCGTTCGCCGTGGCCACAGCCACTCCCTCGCTCCCTCTCTGTGTCCCCGAGCTCCGCCACGACCCCGTGGAGCAACACACCCGACGCACGTGACCGGAAGAGGCCCCAGTTGACCGGAGTGTCGTCGTCTTCACCTCCGGTGCCCGGAGATCGACTCCGTCGATTCGCCTCGTTCAGAGCATCCCCAAGTTCGCGGATCTACTCTGCGTGTCCACTGTGAGCCACCGTGTTGATTTCCCCTTCTCCCCTGTCCTCTCGCGCCCTCTAGCTCCCTTGCTGCAAAAGCCGAAGCTCGGCTCCGCCATTGCCGCAGCACGCGTGCTCCCCGTGCTCCGTTCGCTGCCGTCGTGCAACGGGAGCGCCTTAGAGCACCCCTGGCGCTGCCGTGCAGCACAGGCAGCTCGGCAGCGAGCCCTGGCATAGCACCCGCATACCACCGAGCTCCGCCGCCGCATATACTCGCCTCCGCCACCGCTACACGCCATCCCCGGCATCCCCACGACTAACACTGGATGCGCCGCACCACGGGCTCTCCAACGCACCTAACCGCGCGACCAGCCGTGGCCGGAAATGGCTGGCCGGCAATCGTTGCTGCGTCGTGTCATCGCCGGTGTAACCACACTGACGTGGCACGGCCATTAGGGGCTAATCCTATCAATTAGCCGCCCTTCAGCCACTGACAGTGGGCCCCGTAGCGGGTCAAATCCCAGTCAACACGGGATTAACTCCTAGTTAGCAGTGAGTCAATGACATGTGGGACCCGGTCGTCAGGTTTGACCTGGTCAGCCACAGTTGACCTGTTGACGCAGTGCTGACGCAGTAATGCCATTTTCTGGATTTATTCTTATTTAGAAAATTCCAGAAAATGTCTAAAACTTCTAAAAATCATAGAAATTCAACCGTAACTCCAAATGAAATAATTTATATATGAAAAATTATTAGAAAAATTCAAGGAATCCATCTGTACCATTTTCATGCATGTTTGAGCAAGTTAACCTCACTGTTTAGGATGAAACATGTTTAGGGCAAATTTCATAATAGGGTTGGAGTTGGAATTTGACATAGTTTTGAATTCCACTTCAATTAAAATGACTTTCTGTTGCATTAGCCCAAATCACAACATATTGCCGTGTCATGATCATGCATCATATTGTTGCATTGCATTGATTGTATTCTTCCTTGTTTGCCGGTAATTGCCCCCTCTCGGTAGATGTTGTTTCCGACGACATGATCGATGACACCGATGAAGAGCTATACTATCTTCAGAAGTGCCAGGCAAGCAAAACCCCCTTGTTCATTCCGATACAATCCTACTCTCTCGCTCCTGCTCTCTTTTACTGCATTAGGACAACAACGTTACAACTGTTACATGCTGCGGTAGCTGAACCCCTTTCCTCTACATGACCTGTCATTGCCACAGTAAGTAGATGAAACCCACTAGCATGACTAGGAGTTGTTTGAGCCCTGATGTGCCTACTCATTCATGTTTGTTTGTCATGCCTGCTACTGCTTAGAGTTGAGTCAGGTCCGATTCATCGGGGATGAATTGGAATGTGGTGAACATGTCCTACTGTTGAGAGCTAAGTGTGTGAACACGATTTGGTAAAGGTAGCGGCGAGAGGCCATGTAGGAGTACATGGTGGGTTGTCTCATTGCAGCCGTCCTCAGGAACTGAGTTCTGTGTTTGTGATCCATGAATTGTTACTACCACACATTGGGTTCCGGTAACTCGGCCCCTCTCGGCTTATTAATCAACTCGATCTCTGTCCAGGAGTTGCAACTAGTTTCTGGTGTTTGTAGGTAGTGCTAGTAGTCTACCAAGTGGCACCCGGCACAGGTGGGCTTCGGACAGACTAGGCACAGTGGCACGGTGTACCAAGTGGCACCCGGATGGTGGGCTTGGGAACCCTGCACACATCGTTTGGGGCCGTGAGCGACACCCCAGCCAGATCTCCTTGCGGATGGAACCTGAATAGGCGATAAACCTGGACTAGAGACTTGTCGGTTAGTCAGGTTGTGGCCAACTCCCTCGCCCGGCTTCCGCTTGAAGGTTGCCGAGGTACATGACGTGTACAGGGCGATAAGTGGCGAGAGCGTGTGTGAAGAAGTACACCCCTGCAGGGTTATCATTATCTATTCGAATAGCCGGATTCCTTGGATATGGAAACCTGGACCCCTTGCATAGTTCATAGACAAGTGAAAGTGGATACTCTAAAACTCGCAAGATAAGCGTGAGTGCTATGGATGGCGTTCTCGCAGGGAGACGGGAGCGGATCCATAGTGGTGTATTGGTATGGTGAATTTGTGGACTCGTGTGCGCCACCTCAAAAGAGTTACTTGCAGTCGTAGTTCAGGATAGCCACCGAGTCAAAGCTGGCTTGCTGCAGTTAAACTCCACCACCCCTTTGTTGATACTAATGCATATGTAGATAGTTCTGATGTAAGTTTTGCTGGGTACATTTGTACTCACGTTTGCTTATTTTATGTTTTGCAGAGAGACTTCAGTCTCGCTAGTAGTTCCACGTGCACTTCGATGTTTAGCTTGTTACCTCAGCTACGATCTTGTGCCCTCGGCAGGATCTGGTAGATAGTCAGGCTTCTTAGTTTTTCTCATTTGTAGATGTCTGTAATCAGACATGTTAAACTTTCGCATGTGCTTTGACTTGTATGCTCTGAATGTTGGGTCATGAGACCCATGTTTGTAATATCTCGCTCCTCGGCGCCTAATTAATAAATACATCAGTCGTAGAGTCTTGTTGTGATGACATGTTGTATTTACACATGTCGAGCATATTGTGTGTATGATTGAAATGCTTGGTATGTGTGGGATCCGACAATCTAGTTGTTTATCCTTGGCAGCCTCTCTTATGGGCAAATGTAGTCTAGTGCTTCCTTGAGCCATAGTAGTCCGCTACAGCCCAGTTCACCAGAGTCCTGCTAGCCCAGCACTACTGCTCAGGACACTTGACTGGCCGGCATGTGTTTCACTTTGTTCCTATGTTTGTCCCTTCGGGGAAATGTCACGCGATGACATCCGGAGTCCTGTTAGCCCAGTGCTACAGCCTGGATTCACACGCTGCTGACCGACATGCTCGATGTGATTCATGTATGCATGTCCCCATGGGTTAGTGCCGCTTTGGGTTCACGACTAGCCATGTCGGCCCGGGTTCTCTGTCATATGGATGCTAGCGACACTATCATATACGTGAGCCAAAAGGCGCAAACGGTCCCGGGCCATGGTAAGGCGACACCCGTGGGAATACCGTGCGTGAGGCCGCAAAGTGATATGAGGTGTTACCGGCTAGATCGATGTGACTTGGAATCGAGGTCCTGACAGTAGTCCTCAAGGTCATCTACTCAGTTGATGATGTTTATGCAGTTACCGTGTCTGCCGGTGGCGGGGAAGAAGATCTGAGGCGGCGAAAGACAGTCTGGAGAGCGGATGCCTGCTGTGGTGAACCCTTTTGTCGTTGGAGCAGCTGGGCTGGGGTGGAACAGGGCGCCGCAGGAGCGGGACAAACCACACAAGGTTTTCTTTGACACATATCTGTAACAGAAGTAATTGAGTAAGGGCTTGTTTGAATTTGAGGATTCTAACAATGCAGGGATAGGAAATAGATAGGAATAGGATAGGAATGCACGTGCAAAACGGAGAATTTAAAAACACTGGATTTCTGCCAATCTGGGTGTTTGATTCACAACAATTGGAAGATCACAGGATGCAAAAAAGCAAGGTGAGATTAAGTCAAACCACAAGAAAATGTACGGTTATAATGCTATTATGCTACTATCCCTTAGTCTTGTGCTTGATGAATAGGAATATGAAAAGGAGGAGAAGTGGAAATTAGAATTCCTACGGTTTTTCTTTCAAGGAGACACTAAAGGAACAAATCCTACAGTTTTCCTTTGCTCCATTCCTTTGCACCAAATTCATGAAAAGTAGTACCATAGGAAACTTTCCAATTCCGATGTTTTTCATTCACTTTTCCTTTCAAGCACTGGCGATTCTAGTAGGCAGGCTTGAGCGAGGAAAATCCTACACTAAAAAATGGTTTTGTGCTACTTCTATTACTTTGGACCTAGGCCACTGCCATACTAGCTCAACTCCCAGGCCCATCGACAAACGCATAGGTCAAACGCGCAAAGATAAATAATGATGGCGTTCAAGAGAGTCCATCACGGATAGCTAAGTTGCCTGGTACCTCACTGCTTGTCATATAGTAGGATAAAATAATTGTATTTCCCGTTACTACGAGTGCTCAGTGGACAATATATATAACATGTAGAGTAAAAAAGAGATGCAACAAGTGTACAACCTCTTTGGTGAAGCCATGTCGATCTCAGCGTGATTGGGTTGGCCAGTGAGGATGCTCCGGCTGACTTGGCTGTCGGAGGAGGGGAAGAATATCTTAGGCGTCTGGAGATGGAGCCCGAGGTACTGCTCCGCTGTGATGGAGGGTTTCGTCGTTAGAGCAGCTCCGGTGAGTTGTACGACGCCGAGGCTGAAGCAGGACAAGAGAGACAACGAACAACGTTAACCTGAGTGGAATTCTAATAGCATCTCCAATACATGACGTAAAATACATAACCACAAAGTGCTAGATGTAAAATACATCAGCTGCCCATCTCTGAACTTAACTATCAAAACTGAACTTAACTGTCGAAACTGAACTTAACTGTCGAAACTGAACTTAACTGTCGAAACTAAATTTTGCTATCGGAACTGAATTTTGCTGTCGAAACTGAACGCACTAGCAAGGTGAGGCTACACGTCGGTCGACTGACTTTTTCATCTTTGATCAGTCAATTTTGCAGCCGTTGGATACGAAATCAAGCGCCTGCGGTTCAACTTCAACCTCCACCCCCCTAAGCCGCCAGCCACCACCGGACAAACAGCAGCCCCCCGCCGCCCGCGACCGGCGGTGCACCGCCCCGCCCGCCCCAAAAAAACTCCCCACCGCCGGTCCGCCGCCGCCCCGGCCATCCCTCTAGGCCCCCCGCGCCGAGCTTTTTTTCCGGCGATCCCCACGCCACCGCCCCGCCACCGCCGGCGACCACCGCCCCCATCCTGAACCCTAAGATAGATGGTGGGGTACCTCTCCGGTGAGCCCCCCTCCCCGCTGAGGCTGGTTCTACCTTCACCCCAGCGAGCCCCCCCACCCCACCCCACCCCCTGAAAATCGACTGAAACAAAAGTCGATTCAGTCGACTGAAGTGTAGCTAAATCGGAGCAACATCGCAAGCAAGAGCAAGAGCGAGAGCAGCAGTGCGAGCAAGAGCAATAGCAAGAGAACACTAGGCAGGGGACCAAGAGCAAGAGCAGAGCAGCAGCGTGAGCGAGAGCTAAAGCAGCAGCAGCTCCTACTGATGTGGACGTCACCGCCGAGGGAGCGACGTCGTGGAGGAAGTGTCCGGCGATGCCACTGTGGATGGAGTCACGCCGTGTCGGCTCAGGACCGAGCGTCGACAGCACCGTGAGATCGAATCAAGAAGAAAATGCGGCGATTAGTGTACAAGCTCTTTGGTGGCGCCGATTAGGCCGCAGCTTCATCCGAGGAAACGGTGATGAAAATGCTCCTCCGGTGGTGCAGGTGAAGACGGTGGTGTGGGAATGGAGGTGGCACGAAAGATGAGGGGAACGTCGGGGCAGCTCCTTGGAGGTGGAGGACGGGGTGGCTGAACCGGCGGGACGATGAGATCGACGACGGATCCTCATCCGGTACGGTGGATGAGGGACATCGAGGTGTTGCGGTGGACGACGTCGTCAGGGAAGAGGCTCCGGCTGGGTGGCGGACGGAGCAGGGTGTGGGGTTTTGCCGCGGGTTTTCGCGGCCTCGGTGGACGAATGGGTGGGCGGATGGGATGGCAGTGGGGAACCATGGCTTAGAGACGCGCTTGTCCGAAATGTGGGGTAAGTTATGAAAGTACCCCCACCGATTTGAGGCAGTTCTTTCGGTTCAGGGGTACCACAGGCATTTCGCGTGTCGGGATTTCATACGAGGTGGGAGTTTTCGCGCGCGTTGTAATTTCGGAATAGCAAAGCGTGGGTTGAGATGGAGGGAGTTGTCGGAGCACAACGAGACAAAGATATATCTTAAATATTTCGGGCTAACAAGGCGCGGGTTGAAGAGGCGGGAGTTTCGCAGCATGATAGACAGAGACGCTAGCTTGCACTTTTGGCATAACAAGGCGCGGCTTGAAATTTCGGAGGAACAAGCTTAACGTGTACCCAAAAAAAGACAATTTGCACCTCAACACGCACAACACACACGCAAACACCATTTGGACTAGAGTAAGGTACACGTGCATTGCACGCATGAGATTTGGCAACCAAATTATGAATAAATACCACATTATAGCATGCAAGCTTTGAGTCATATATGCATGATGTAGATGTTCGTTTAATTCTTATAGTTCATTTCATTCAAAATCATCTAGTTTTTATAAGAAAGCTAATCTATTTTAAGATTCATGGAATTGTGCGTCATAAGACATAAAGTAAAAACAAATAATGGAAAATCATGTAAAAAACATTTGGGCAATTCTGATACGGAAGATTCTAGAACAAATAAGAAGTGCTTGTGTTTTGATGTTTGTGCATTATGCTTAAGTTCAACCATGGAGTCTTCTAGATTATACATGTGGCGAAATTTGGTGGAATCTAGATGATATCCAACGGCCAGTAGTGCTCAAATTTGCCATCTTTGGACCATCGGATTCGCCTCATCCAACGACCATCCTTCAAAGTTAAAGTTACCCGCACACAATATAAAAAATTATTAAATATAATATATATAGGGTTATAGATATAGATATGTGATGCGAAAGCCGCCCATCATCTCCAATTAGAATAGTGTGTCCATGCACGGATGCGACGTGGCCAAATGATGTCTGCCATCGGTATCTCAAATTCAAATCAGTCTGACCTTGTTCAATGTGTATACATTACAACATGCTCGTTTCCAAACCACACCGCGCAGATCTCCGTTATATACATGCATGAATGGGTTTCAAACATCAGGATCTCTTATTCAAATATTTGAATTCAACTTTACATTGATTATGACCTCACCTATTCTTTTACACCCACACAGTAGTCTTCTCATTATAATTGTACCACTAACTTTCTCTCGTGCATGCATGCACAAACACTACCAGTCGGCATTATCCATCGCACGCATGCAACCTTTTCTTCAGGTCGGTCTCCCATGAAGGCACACACCCACACACATCCCCCTCTCCATCATATCGGGCATTCTTTATCTCTCACACGTGCATGCGCAACGATCGATGTTCCTCTATGTATGTGTGTATATAGCTAGGTCTTTCATAGTTTTTCACACAAACTGATCAATCTATACATCTAGTGAGGTCTCACCCTCTTTCCCACGTCCACATCGATCAATCTATACCTCTCTATATAGGATTAACATATATAGCTAATACACCCACATTAATTATATATCCAACGTCCCCCTCTCATCATCCATGTCTTTCGCTTCATATCTCATCATCCATGCCTTCCGCTTCACCTCTCAACGTCCCCCTCCCCCCCCTAACATCACTATATATCGAGGCTAATATGAATGTGATCATTAGACAATTGCTGCTAAAAATGGTTTAAGTTCATGAATTGACCCTCCTCGTAAAGGATTAGCAATGCTTGGCCCCCTAGCTCATTTATTTTTCATGGCTCCGCCACTGCGCGCAATAGCGCATGTGTTTGCCCCCTGTCTCTAAATATCGATCTCGCACTTGTGCATTCCTTCATAGTATCCCTCCACTCGGCCCCTCGCACCATCTTCTAGCCCCCCACCGGATTTTGCCACATGTACAATCTAGCAGACTCCATGGTTGAACTTAAGCATAATGCACAAACCTCAAAACAATAGTGGTTCTCTTTTGTTCTAGAATCTTTCGTATCATAACTGCCCAAACATTTTTTCTAGTTGAATTGCCATTATTTGTTTTTACTTTATGCTTTACAACGCACAATTCCATGAATCATAAAATAGATTAAGGTCTTATTTGATTCAAAGGATTCTCAAAGGAATTTTGGAGGATTCTAATCATTAGGAATTTTTCCTATCTTGGTTGTTTGATTCGTAGGATTGTAAACCATAGGAATTTTTCCATATGATTCATTTGCACTAGATTTCATAGGAAACATCCCATCCACTCAAACCACTTTGAAAGAATTATGCGTTTTTTCTATGCACAATCAAACACTCATACAATATTGTAGGATTCAAGACGACATTCCACTATAATCCCATGTCTTTCCTATTCCCGCATTCTTAGTCTTTTTCTAAAAACTAATTGATTTTGAATGAGATGAACTATAAGAATTAAACGAAGGGCTACATCAGGCATATATGACTCAGAGCTTACATGCTATAGTGTGGTAATTATTCATAATTTGGTTGGAAAATCTGATGCGTGCAATGCACATGTACCTTACTAGTACTTCGAGTATGTGCAAAACACGTAAATTAGAATACCAATGGCACGCTACACAGTGTCTCTCTTATAGTTCATGAAGCCACGTGGCACATGTGGAGGCATTGTCGCGACCTCCTTGCGTGGATTGATCACAGTGACGTGCTGCTGGTTCCAGAAGAATGTACATGTCCTCCCTGAGCCATACTGGTGGTACATGCACGAAGCGAAGATGTGCACGCACGCCACGCACGCACTCATTCCCTCGCATGCACACACGGGTACACGGGCGGACACAATTTTGTACCAAGATCCACCCCATGTGATAATTTGACGCGTGTAAAGTTGTTCACTTCATTGATGGTCAATTAATACAGCGCATGCAAATTGAGTGGACGTGAGGGCGGAAGAAAGACATTATTACTCCATTGCGCGCATGCGAGTAGTTAAATCGTGGGTTGCTAGTAGTACTTCCATTGGTCTCTTTCGTATTGTGTGCCAATTTTTGATAGTAACATAATATTTATGCATTTGAGCAGTGTAGTACTAGAAATTTATGTTCCGCTAAACTCATCGGGAGCCGTTTCGGGCCTCGAAACCAAAACCATCAATTAATCTTTACCTTGTTCCCATCACATTCGAAAGCCTGCTCACACCTACTAGTACGTACCAAACCTGAATGTGTTCCCACTATGCAGGTATTAGTACTAGTGCTAGTACTTAGGTTATAAAAAGGGAACTACCTAACCAAAAATTACTTTACCCTTCCTCCTCATAAGTGCCTCTTCTTCGTCCGTCGTTGCCATGGCCGGTGAGCAGAGCTCTAGGTCGAGAACTACTCGTAACAAGGGAGCGGCAACCAAGGCTGCGGGAAAAAAAAGAGGGCTCGCCGCCACGCAAAGACCTCGAAAGATCTCTCACGGGTAGGCGATGGCTCCCAGGAGCGCCCTAGCCACGGAGGCGAACATGCCAAGCCGGCGGAGCTGGAGTCGTTATCCCTCAACGGCATGCCCGATCAGCTCAATAAGCACCTCAATAAGCAGAAGGAGTTCATCCAAGGCATGATGGAGTTGCTGAAGGAGAGCCTCGACGACATGCCCGCTGAGCTCAATCAGTAGGGGGAGTTGACCGCCAGCTTGGTGATGCTACTGAAGAAGAGCATTGCCTCAAAGAAGAAGGCGACCGGCGAAATCCTGTGACTTCAGGAGGACAAGGTGAAGCTCTACCACGAGATTGACATGTTGAAGGAGAAGAACACCGGCTGGAAGAAGCTGCATGAGAATAGTAGTTCCTCGATGAAGATGCTGCAGGCCCTTGTCATGGAACAGAAGGAGGAGTTGGCGAAGCTTCGCATCGAGCACCCGGCTGCTGTCAAGGTACGTAATGCAGCCGTGAAACAGATGATGAAGGCTCGCATCAAGAAATCCCCCGTCATGGACAGAATGAAGAAGATGGCGGAGGAGACACGCAAGGAGATGGAGGTCGTGGAGGCGATGAAGAAGCAGTTACGAATCCGCGGCGAATTAGATTATTTGGGGTGATAATCTTCCTTCTTCTTTTGCTCCTGTGTTTCATCTTTTGCTTCGGGTGTTTCGCCGCACGTGTCACGTTCTCTGCGAGGCATGAATAGAACAATGGTTTTTTTAGGGAATGAATAGAACAATGCTAACAATGAGATGACTAGCAAATTAGATCATTTTTTATCACCATATGGCACTGGGCTGCCGTGTTTCGTGCTCCTCCATCGCAGTACTACTCCAGTGGAAAACTTGAGTATACTGCACGGTTCTTAGCTCCTCCTCGATCAGGTCGTCGGCGCATTTATACGAGCAGTCAAATCACAAGGCCCCGCCTTCCAGCAGTAATGAGCCGTCAAATCACAAAGGCCCTCGCCTCTCGTGAAACCGACCAACCTAGACTGCCCTGCCCTCTAGCCTTTTAAAAAATGTATACTTTTGTACAACAGTACGATGGATTGCGCCATGGAGCAAAACTTGAAATTGAAAAAAAGGTGGTACATATAGAGAGCGCTCGTCGCCAAATTATGCATATAGTACTATTAAAAAGGCTAGTCACAATAATGGTGTCCAGCACAACCCACCCCTCAAATAAAACTAAGAGGGTGCTTGGATACGTTTTAGTCCCATGACTAAAAGTAGTGGGACTAAAACATGCTAGCCTCACCCATGCTTGGATCCAAATACTAAAAAAGCTAAAATCAAGTTAATGATCATTTATTATCCTCCAAACCCTCCAATCCAGAACTTGCATGTGTTAAAGGAGAGGAGTTAAATGAGTAGAGAGAGGACTAATCCACATTTTAGTAGGGGTACCCCTAACTAAAAAAATTAGTCTCAACACTATTTTTAGCCCCTCTTTAGTCAGGGGTGCTTGGAACTTTAGCCTCTTAAAGAGACTATTTTTAGTCAGACTAAAATAATTCCCTTGGATCCAAGCACCCTCTAAGCATCCTGGAATTCTTTGACAAAACTAAGCACCCTGAAATTCTTTGACAACTAAACTGCTGGCTATATGATGTTGGCCATATATATTGTACGTATATAATGTGAAGAAACGAGTGATAGTACTATACCAACTAAAAGATGAAATGTAAGAAATACTAGTATGTACGTACTGAAGAGTTAAAGTAACGAGAAGAAACATAAGATAGTTCTGCTGGGGGCTCAGCACAACACACCCCTCAAATTAAATTAAGCACACCTGAAATTGAACTTTGCAACTATTCCGGTAGACACTGCATTAGAACCACCATGAGCAACGACACTGCCACCTTACTCGGAGTCCTCGTCCACGTCCTTGACTTCATCCTTGTCCCTCTTCCTCTTGGCCGATACTTCTTTGCTTGAACCGCACACTTGGCTGTTGCTCTTCACCCAACCCTTGTAGATATTGAAGCAAAGGTAGCCATCCATTGCAGCATAGTGGATGCGGTATATATCTAGTACATTCCGCTGCCATGGATGATGATGAAACGTGTATGGAGGTTTCTCCAGTTTACCGTACGAAGGATGAACTGTGGCTCCTGCCAGGGTCAGCATTGAAGGCTGACGAGAGGACACCATCCGATTCTTCTGGAGGTCGAAGGAGTTGCCTACAACGAGGCCTATCCGACGCAGGACTTCTTTGTCGTTACCAAAGTCTACAGTAACGAATTTGACTAGGTTGCTCTGGAGGAAGTCCTTAAAATCCTGGCACTCAACGTTGGCATGGCATATGTGGTAGACCAAGCATAAGTCATGCACGCAAACCTGGATCACGGCGGGCTTCTTCCTCTCTTCGTCCTTTAGATCCTTCTTTGGTCCCAGGACTGTGGTGTACTCACCATCTAGCCTAGTGACCCACTCATCATCTGAGTCTTCGAACATGCATCTAAAGCGAGAAAGGCATCCTTTCACCGTCGCGGAAGAACGGGTGTAGATGACGTCAAACTCATCGCCGGTGATGGTTCTAACCTTGTACTCACCGCCGATCGTGGAGATTTGGGACGCCATGGATTTGGGAGGAGGGTTAGGATTAGTGGAACTACCGTAATGTGAATGGACGGGACGACTAGGAGCGAACTGCCGTAGTACTGAAGGACGTGCGGGGACAAGTAGGAGCACCATTAATTAATTGAATCGTCTCGCCTCCCTCCGCATGCAGCCGCATGCAAGCCTCACGCGCACATCCCTAGTGCATGCTACGGTTGGGTATTTATTTCTCCCAATCAGCGTACGCAACGAGCAGCGGAATCAGTGTAATATGTGGTGATTTAATTACAGCGGGACTAATAAAAATGGGACTAATATGTGGTGATTTAATTATCTTCTCCTCTTAAACCACCGCCGCTCCTCTCCTGTTCCAATCTAAATGCAGCGCCGCTCCTCTCCTCTTTCATTTCAAAACCACCGCCCCTCCTCTCTTGTTCCAGTCCAAAACTAGCATTGCTCCTCTCCCATTCTAATCCAAAACCAGCACTGCTCCTCTCCTCTTCCATTCAAAAACCATCGCCGACAAGTGAAGGTGATTTGGAGAAGTAGATCGATGGAGGAGTACAACCGATATGTGAGGATCACAGTCGGCGACCCTGTGAAGCTAGCTAGGACGTTGGAGATACAGTCTTGGTTTGACAACAAGGACCAACTAGCAGCAACGGCGACATCCATGGCCAAATATCTGCAACAGAGCGAAAAGGCGGCGATACTCCTGGAGAGAGTCGCGCCGGAGTACATAGAGCTGCTCCTCTGGGACATGGAGCAAACAGATTCACCGAATCCGATCATGAGGGAGCGGTGATGGGAGTATCGATCCCAGATGGAGCATCCACCAGAGATTGAAGGATCGAGCATCTACAGGGTGCCGTTTGTGAGGGTGTCCTACCAGAGTGAGCCGGTGGAGTCTTCGTCGACCGAACCCAACTGCAAGAGGAGAAAAGCAGTTGGCCCGATGACACTTCCCCGCCATCGTCTCCCCCATCGTTCACATCGTCTCACGGGGAGGCTGTCTGCCGACGAGGAATAGGAGGGGGCTGCCCCACCCCTCCCCCAGCCCAATAGTTGGGCAGGTTGTGAATTGTCAGGAGGAGCTTAGGGTTGTCAATATTTGCAGGTTGTGAATTGTGTTTTGTGTTGTGTATTTTGAGAGTACTTTCAGATATGAATGTCTTTTGAATTTCAGATTTGCAGTATTGAGCATATGAAGTATTTTATGAATTATAGAGATCTATTTTTAGCACTTCAAAAATGTAGTTTCATAGGAGTATAAAAGTGCACACAATGTGATTCTCAGAGAAGAAACTGCAAGTTTCAGTTTCAGATAAGAAACTGCAAGTTCAGTTTCAGATAAGAAACTGCAACTTTCAGAGGCAGAGCATTTATATTAACACGGCCTTTTCAAACAGGGTTAACATCATGTTGGAAGTTTTATCCATGGTCGAAAATGGAACTACCAGCCAGTTAACATCATGCTGATCAACATTCATGCATAGCACATCTTCATATGATGCACAGTCAAAATGCCCACACAATGTCGAGTGTGCGAAACATAGAGAAAACAAGGGACGAAGTTTTGGCAAGTGTTGGACGTGGTTTTGGGCTGCCCCGTCTAGGCTTTCATTTTTAACATGCGCAGCCCACGACCTCGGATGGGACGCCCATAGGCCTGTTTGTATTTTCTTAGGGCCGTCATGTATCGACCGGCCTATGGACCTCCCATCCGACGTTTTATTTTTGGAAGCCCAATTTATGTTTTTTTTTTTGAAGAAAACACAGAGGTCTGTTCTATTTTTCTATATAAGAATAGGAACGCCAGGTCCAACTTATGTTCCCCTTCTAACTATATTATATATATTTAAATTATTTTATATGTTATTATATGTTATTTTTATTGTCATCATATATTTAACAGATACTTACATATGTAAGAAAACAATATCCCACATCTTATTAACTTATAAAAATAATTTCTTAACAAATCAAATCCTGGATTGTTTTGGCATGAAAATCCTAGTGATTGTGTACAAAAGCTTGGTATGATTTAAGGACGAATGCAATAATATCACTTATTATTTAAATATATTTATAACAAAATACTCAACCCATTTTTATTTTTTGATAACATTGCTGGCCCGACCCAACAATATAATTAGAATCAGCCCACCAAAATCGTGTATTTCGAGAAAGTGCAAATGGCCTGTAATTTTTTAGGAAATAAAATAAATGGGCCGCATGGACGCTACATTATTTGTTCACCCAGCCCAGCTAATGACTGTAATTCAAAAAAAAGATCAAATTGACTGTAAATTCTACCGCGCAAAAAAAGACTGTAAATTCTAAACAAAATGGGTTGAATACGTGCCACATTTTTGGAGGCTGAAATGTGGGCCAATAGGTCGAAGCCAACGAAATTCGTTGCCAATTTAGTCAACAAATGATTCTAACATGTTAGCTGTTGGATTTACATCCAACGACCGGCATCCATCATCAATCTCTCGTCTTCTTCCTCCAGCGCCACCGGGACCACCTCCCGCCTCCTGCTGCTAGCAGCTCTACTTAGCACGCTTCGCTATGAAGCGCTACTCCACCGTTGAACAGGCCATCCCTCCACCCCTCCACACCTCCTATTCTTCTCCACCGACTGCCGAACCACACCGCACTAGAACCAGTTAACCCTCGTACACCTCTCTGTCTGCGACTCTGCTCCCGCGTCTTCCCATCTCCGGCTCGTTGCTGTCCGGGGCCTCGCTGTCGTCCACCACCTTGGATGCGCTCAGCACGGCGTGGTCAACATGGTCAACGAACGACACCATCGGAAGTAGACTGTGCGTGGAGAGGCTGACAGCTGGGTGCACGGCCGCACACAAGGAAATGCCTCCTTATTACACGCAAAATAATGATTCCTCCGCCTGACATCTGGGACCCACCGGAAGGGCCTCTGTATTTCGTGAAAATAACGTGCCCCCTGCTGACATGTCGGACCCACCAGCTATCTTCACATGCAAGGAAGTGCCTCCTTATTACGCACAAAAAAATGAATATTCCCCCTGCCAGCTGGAACCCAGCATAGTGGGAGGCTGACTTGTGGGCCTACCAAGTTGACGGGGACGAAGGGCTTTGTGAACTTAGTCAATATGAACGATTCTAGCTCATGTTATCGTACGATGTTCATCCAACGGCCGTAGTGCTTCTTCAACCTCCGGTCTTCTTGCTCCAGTCGCCCAAAGCAACGCCGGTCATGTCGCGTGCTCCTACCTCCCGTGGCCGGCTATGATGCCGCGAAGGCCTCACCGCACCCTACTACTCCCACCGCTGGCCAGGCCATCCCTCTACTCACCCACACCCCCTGTTATTCTGCGGCGACAGTAGTCTAACACCGCAGCCGAACCAGTGAACCCTCGTACTCCTCTTCGCGTGGACATCCACTGCTGCGTCTTCCCCGGCTCCGAGTCGTCCCCTTCCTAGTCCTCGCCATCGTCCACCGCCGTGGTGCTCTCGGCGCGGCGTGGTCAACGTGGTCAAGGAACGACTTCCATCGGACATGGATTGTACGTGGAGAGGCTGACAGCTGGGCCCACGGCCGCAGCAAGGAAGTGCCTCCTTATTACGCGCAAAATAATGATTCCTCCACCTGACAGCGGGGACCCACCGGACGGGCCACCGTATTTCATGAAAAAAAATGTTTCCCCTGACTGCTGGGACCCACCAGCTACATCTTCACACGCAAGGAAGTGCGCCCGGGCAAAAAAAAAAACAATTCGCCCCCTGACTGCTGGGACCCACCAGCTACATCTTCGCACGCAAGGAAGTGCGTCCGGGCAAAAAAAACAATTCACCCCCCTGACTGCTGGGACCCACCAGCTCCATCTTCGCATGCAAGGAAGTGCCTGACAGTCTGGACCCACCTGGTCGAAGCGTATGTAGCGTTGTCATTCTGGTCGCGAACGTGTACGTACATATATACTGGTGGATGTAGAGGCGTGAACATGTCGTAGTAGAGGAGCGTATGTGTCGTAGTAGAGGCGCGCACGTAGCATGTACACGTACGTACAGCGGCCAGGGTGCAAGAAAGAAAATACGGCCACGTATGTGTACATACGGGCGGGGTCTCGAACGCCTACTCGCGCATACGTACGGCCAGGGCTCGTGTACATGGCTGGGTGGAACGGAGAAACAGCGTTGTCGTCGTGTTCATGGGGAGGCAACGGAATAGGTCGTGTTCATGGGGAGGCAACGGAATACGTCGTGTTCATGGGGAGGCAACGAAATGTGTCGTGTTCATCGGGAGGCAACGGAACGCGTGGGAGCCAACCGGCTGGGTCAGAATGGAATGCGTGGTCGTGTTCATCAGGAGGGCTTGGACGGAACAGGCGATGGAAACAAGGCCTGGCGTACCGCAAAACGGAGGAAACGGACCTCCTACGTTCGGAAGGGGGTCCTGTTGATCGGGACGGGTGTGGCGTACCGCAAAACGGAGGAAACAGACCTCCTACGGTCGAAATGGGGTCCTATTGATCAGGAGGGGTGTGGCGTACCGCAAAACGGACGAAACAGACCTCCTACGGTCGAAACGGGGGTCCTGTTGATCGGGAGGGGTGTGGCGTACCGCAAAACAGACGAAACGGATCTCCTATGGTCGAAACGGGGGTCCTGTTCATCGGGAGGGGTGGGGCGTACCGCAAAACGGGACTCCACGGGATATTGTTCATCTCCACCGTCGACCTCCTCCAGCCTCCACGGGCTCCTGCTCATCCAGCATCCACCGCGCGCTACTCCACCGGCTACTGTTCAACCACCCCTCCACAGGCACCCCTCCACCATCTACTGTTCATCCAGCCCTCCACACCATGGGGTCCTGCTCAACCACCCCTCCACGGGCACCCCTCCATCGTCTACTGTTCATCCAGCCCTCCACACCACGGGGTCATGTTCATCCAGAGGCAACGCCACCGCTCACTGTTAATCCACCCCCCCCCCCGCGTGCAACGCTCACTGTTCATCCAATCGGTCGACTTCAGTTAGCAGCAGTAGCGAAGGAATCGCTCGATCGGGTTCAGTTAACAGCCATCGATCAATCGCTCGGGTTTCAGTAACGTGTAGCCTGCAGTGCGATCGCTTGGGTTCAGTTAGAGCCCAACGCCTCGCTCGGGTTCAGTTAGAGCCAACGCCTCGCACACACGCACGTACGTGTACGAGAGAAACGCGCATCGCTCGGCCCTCGACCTCCCACCGTAACCGGGAACTCCCCGAAATTTTCCTCCCCCTTGCTTCTACCATGGTTTTTTCCGTCATGGACGGCCCAAAGAATGTCATGCAGCTGTGTCTCCGGCCCGCCCAGGACAAAAAGCCCATTTTCTGTCATGATTTTTTGTCATAGAAGTAGGATCCCACCACATCTATGATAATACCGGTTTTTGTCACAATTATCGTCATAGAAGTGTCATATGTATGATAGGAAAAAAATTCGTTCGGCCCAAAATGTCACGGATGTGTCTTTTTTTGTAGTGAAGTGTGTCGTGTTTCCAAAGTGAAGGGTAATATGGTTGACATTTGCCATATAATGGAATTGACATCTGCAGTATACTATAGTTTCCATGTGTAGTGTGTTATAGTTTCCATGTATCAGCTATTGCAATCACCTTGTGAAGTTTGAATGCAATTTCCATATGCATTATGCTATAGTTGCCATGTGCATTATACTATAGTTGCCATAAGAAGTCTAGACTGCCATATGAGCTAGAGTTGCACCAAGGATCAAACAAAGCAAAAACAAATACCTCCTTCTCGTCGTGTTTGCCAGCATCTGCATCATCCCGTGGCGCCGGCATGAAGTCGTCGTCTTCATCGTCCTCATGGTTGTGAACCATGATGTTGTAAAACAAAAACATAAAAGACAAAAAGAAACTATGTTTAAACAACTGTGGGGAATTTTATGGATATATATAAGCATGTCAACAGTTGTACAAAAATAGTGCCAATTACATTGTACATAGAGAAATGCCAATTACGTTGAAAACTATGAAAATGGTGAAAAGAATGTATTTGCCATGGAAATTATTTTGATGTACATTCTCTGGTTGATATGTTCATTTTGTCTCTCATGGCAATTAATAAATATAGAAAAATCATATGTAGTCTATATGACATGCTTAATCATCAAAGTGTGTGGGCATGGTAGAAATCCCAAGTGGCAACATAAAAAGCACTAGGATGCAAGGAAAAAATGCCTGGTCCTAGAGTGGAAATGTTGAAATGAGCATTGAATGAATGGCAGGTAGTGTGGCATGCCAAAATGAAAAAAAACATGGTGATTTTTTTGAAAACTACATGGCAATTTTGAAAATAGAGTATGCCAAAAGACAATTTATGAGGTTCACATGAAGTTTCCATGTTTTATACAATAACATTGCCAGTGTTAGGTTGTGGGGTTGCAAAAATGTTGAGAAAAGTTTATTTACTAGTGTATGCAAGTACTATGGCCTGCCAGAATGAGAAAAATAACATGGTAATTTGGTTGAAAACAACATTGATAGGTTTTAATTCACATTATACCAAAATACCAATTGTGAGGTTCAAATAGTTGCCATGATTTTATACAGTAACATGGCAAAAATGTTAGTTTGGTAATGGCAAAAATATTGAGAACACATGGTCAGAAAAGGAGTGCGTGTATTGGAATGTAGATAAGAATTGCCATGTTACAAATTGCAGAGCATACAAAAACATATTGCAATTGACAACCATATACATTAGGGGAGTTGCCATGGACAGCATCGGTCCTATACAAATGACCCACAAGTTAGCAACCCTCTCTCCATCTATCTTACGAAACCACCATGAAACCCCTTGGATCTATTTTGACAGTCAACCACCATGAACATGCCCAGAAATTCCAGGAAACAATAGACAGATCTTTGTCGAATCTCAAACAAACGTTACATCTAGCTATCTAGCGTTCCTAGAACGACCAAGGGTATGCGGGGGAAATCAAGGACGATGCACTGCGGGTGGAGCTTTCCGCGCGCAACACTGCCAACACCGTGGAGAGGCTAGCTACATGTCATGGACTCCCGGTGATAGGAACCGACCTCCCAGACCCTTCCTCCATGGATTCGCCGAGGAACCTATAGGATCAAAAGTATGTCTAAAGGGGGGTGATTAGACTACTTGACCAAATAAAAATCTAGTCTTTTCCCAATTTTAAGTCTTGGCAGATTTGAGCAACTTATCACAAGTCAAGTAATCAACCTACACATGCAATTCTAAGAGTATAGCAGCGGAATATAAATCATTGCATATGAAGGTAAAGGGAGGAGTTTGGAGGTGAGCAAACAAAATGTAGACATGGAGATTTTTGGCGTGGTTCTGATAGGTGGTGCTACCGTACATCCACGTTGATGGAGACTTCAACCCATGAAGGGTAACGGTTGCGCGAGTCCATGGAGGGCTCCACCCATGAAGGTTCCACGAAGAAACAACCTTGTCTATCCCACCATGTCCATCGCCCACGAAGGACTTGCCTCACTTTGGTAGATCTTCACGAAGTAGGCTATCTCCTTGCCCTTAAAAACTCCTTGGTTCAACTCCACAATCTTGACGGGGGCTCCCAAGTGACACCTAACCAATCTAGGAGACACCACTCTCCAAAAGGTAATAGATGGTGTGCTGATGATGAACTCCTTGCTCTTGTGCTTCAAATGATAGTCTCCCCAACACTCAACTCTCTCTCACAGATTTGGATATGGTGGAAAGATGATTTGAGTGGAAAGCAACTTGGGGTAGGCTAGAGATCAGGATTCTTGTGGTTGGAATGGAATGTCTTGGTCTCAACACATGAGTAGGTGGTTCTCTCTCAGAAAATGAGTAGTGGAAGTGTAGGCACATTCTGATAGCTCTCTCCATGAATGAAGGAAGGGTGGAGGGGTATATATACCCTCCACACAAAATCTAACCGTTACACACAATTTACCAAACTCAGTGGGACCGAATAGTTAAACTCGGTCAGACCGATTTAGTTCAAAATGTGAACGCTAGGCTTTTCGGTGGGACCGACACGATCAACTTGGTGAGACCGATGTGCTAGGGTTAGGGCATAACTTGATCTTGGTGAGACCGATCACACGATCACATGAACTCGGCGAGACTAATTTCAGTAATAGGCAAACAAAGAGTTGGTCAGGCAAACTCGGTGGGACCAATCGCTCATTTTGGTGAGACTGAAACGTTATGAAAAGGAAACAGAGAGTTTGCATTGTGAACTCGGTGGGACCGATAGCTCATCTCAGTTAGACCGAAATGTTACAAAGGGAAACAGAGAGTTTGCAATCCCATCTCGGTGAGACCAAGATCCCTATTGGTGAGACCGAACTGATTAGGGTTTCTGGCTATGGCTATGTCAAGTGAACTCGGTGGCATCGGATAGATCAAATCGGTGGGGCCGAGTTTGACTTTTTGTTTGGGACATATGTGGAAATGAGTAAGTGGTTGAGGGCTTTTGGAGCATATGACTAAGCATTTTGAGCAAGAAAGCCATTAAGCAACACATCATCCCCTTTTAATAGTGTTGGCTTTTCCTATGGACTCAATGTGACCTTGGATCACTAAAATGAAAATGTAGAGTCTCGAGCTTGTGCCAATATGTGTCCTTAGCATTTTGAGGAGTCCACATCTCTAGTCCATGTCATGCCAATAATTGAACTTTCTGAAAAGATTATCTTGAATGGATATTACACTACAGCAGGATGCTGCTAACATGACACTAAGATTAGAGACCCTTTGAGAAACTGCGTGCGAAGCAATAATCACAAATGGTGTTGTATGAAAATCGTCAGAAATGATGCAAAACATTTGCGATGAATGATACATCAAACATGGTTCAGATTATAGTTGTGTGTGCGATGAGGGGCATATGGTTGATGTGCATGAACTATTTGCGATGAGACAGAACAACAGAAACGGGCAGCCAGATCAAGGTGTGTGATATACGGCATACAGTTCACTCTGATGAACCGTTTGCGATGAGTGAGGTGAACACAAACGATTCGGCGTAACAAGATGTGTGTGATACCCGGCAAACAGGTCGGTAATCAAAATTGTGTGCGATCATTATAGACAGCCCCTACGGTCTTTTTTGTGAATTGTGTGCTCGTCAGGGCACATAGTTCAACAAACCAACCTGTTGGTGATAATGTAGAAGATCTCTGTCGAATACATATTACTAACCATCTGTGATGAGATTGACAGGATAAACATATATATATAAACACTATTCTGATCACGGGATCACAATAATATTCTGATCACAACCTGAACTGCCTGAGTAACGCGCCTGAACTTCTCTCTGTACGAACCCGACCTTCGAGCTATCTTCGCAACCGTGCCTTCTACCGCGAGTTTTTCTGGTTAGTCGTGTTCCATGTGATGTAAGTGTAATCTTTAAACGATTTTTAGCAACTAAATACTCGTTTTAGATAGGAATCTCGCTCATAGGCGGATTTTGCACTCGGGTCGTGAAGAACTCGCGTTTTTTGCGATTTTACTGCCTGAGTTGTTCGACCTGAACTTCCCCCTGTGCTAGGTTTAACTTCCCGCAACATTGCCCAAATAGGGCTTGCTATATACTGTTGGAAAGCTATGGACACGAGTATCATGACCCAAGTTAAATTTTTCGCAAAATGTAAGCGGTTTAAGAGCAGTTTTGAAAACCGTTTTTTCTTCACACAAAAAATGTGAATCGTAATTTCTATCGCATTTCTAAACCGTTTATCGGAATGAGGCAAGTAATATGGCGTTGGAAAACTGCTGCAAAACCGTTTCTTCCACATGTTAAAAGTTTTCTCTAATTCCCTACGGTTAAAGAGTAATTTGAAAAAACGTAAAATTTCACAAACCGAACAGCTGTGTCCCTATTTTCGATGTCATTTCTAAACGGCTAATCCAATTGAGGCAAATGATATGGCGTTGGAAAGCTTATGAAATTGCGCTACCTTTTCATGTTGAAAGATTTTTCTAATTGTAAATGGTTTAAAAGTGATTTATAAAACGGTCCAAGTTACACCGAGTGTGTATTTTTGAGCTAATTTTTTAACCGTACGTCCGAATGTAGCAAATGATATGGCGTTGGAAAGCTTGAGGAAATGCGAAACTTTTTGGTATATATTGTTTCTCCCAATTCCTTACTATTTTAAGTCAGTTTTGAAAATGGATAAAAACGTATTTTCGCCGTAATTTCTACAAACTTTATCCGAATGGGGCAAATAATATACCACTGAAAAGCTACAGAAAATACGAAACTTTTTCATGTTGATGGTTTTCTCTAATTCCTAGCCGTTTTCAAGTAATTTTGAAAACGACGAGATCATTCGTTCTGCCTTTATCGCGAAACAGAGTCTTCGGAAATGCACCACGTGAGGAACCTAAACTTCTCGGCGTGTGTACCTGAACTTCACTTTGTTTTTCACGTGATTTTTTTGCTCGTAGCTCTCCATCCATTGCTCGTAGCTCTCCATCCACTGATCGGAATTGAGCAAGTGATATACCAATTGAAAGCTGTTGTGAACACGCAACTTTCCCGTGTTGATCATTTTTTCGTACTCACGATGATTTTACAAGTTTTTCATCTGAAATTCATCCACTGTAGTAGTTGAACTTCCTGCTGTTTTTAGTTGAACTTCTGTGACGTATTTTCGTTTGTAATTTTCTCATCCATTCGTCAGTGTTACACAAATGATATTCCTTTTGTAGAAATCTCTCTCACAATAATTTTTTTAACTTTCTCCAGCCGAGGACTTGAAATTACACAAATAATATTCCTGTTGTTTTGAAGTAAATTATAAAATGACGAGATCATGATTTCTGCTTTCATCGTGAATGGAAAAGCACTGAGTGAAGTAATTGGACTTCACTCTGTTTTGACGTGCTGTTTTTTGCACTGCTTGAAGTAGTTGAACTTCTGGGCATGTCCGTTTGAACTTCACTCTATTTCAATTTATTGTATTTTTCTTATGTGAAATACGCACCATGTAGCACATGAACTTCCGGTTGTTATCACTTTGAACTTCTCTCTGGTTTGAGATAATTATTTTAAAACACACAAAAAACAATTTTTTTATGTATTTTGGACATCTAAATACACGGTAAACTTCTCACACAAGAATTTTTTTGAATTTTTCCTTGTCGAGCACTTGAACTTCTAGCAACCTTTTTTCGTTTATGAGTTGTTTTCAACACTGCAAAAAATGGCGTTGTGTTTTTTATTTTTGAAAAGGTAAATCCTAGGTTTTAATAAACTCCGAACTTCTGTCTTATTTCAATTTGAACTTCGCCTTTTTATATTTTGATTAAAGAATTGTATTCAATTTTTTATACAAAAAAATCGAGCATGGAAATACAAGGTGAACCTCTCTCGCAAGAGTTTTTGAACCTCCCCGGCTAGAGCACTTGAACTTCTTTCAACAAACCATTTAAGCTTTTAATTTTCTATACTTTTATTCTCATTTGAAATGCATCCCTTGCAGTAGTTGAACTTCTTGTTGTTTTCACCTTGAACTTCTGTCACGTATTTTTATTCAACCTCTCATAAGAATTTTTCATTGCATGTTTTTCTCATGTTTTTCATTGCATGTTTAAATTATTTGAACTTCTTAGATACACACAGCACACTTGACCTTCTTGAACACAACACCTTGACCTTCAAAAATAAAAATTTAAGCACATCAGTACAAGAGAAAATAGAGCATTCTCTGTATCCATTTTTTGAGATGGCAACATGAGTGCAGGGCTCGTCGGTGCATTGTGCAGCGGGCATCGGTCGGTGGTAGTAGTACAAGGCGGTGAGAGAAAATAATGATCTTGTCATGCGTGATGGACCGAACCTCTCCAACACCAGAATCTGAACTTCAAAAACACAAAATAGAAAATAGCATGCACAACTCAACAATCCAAAAATAAAATTCTTATTTTTCCCGAAGGAGTTCATTTTTTTGCAGGACTCCTCTCGGCATATCAATTCGAACTTCAGCTAAAAAACAGTGGGCTGGGGTGTGCTTGTCGTCCTCTCTGCCATCTACCAGGGCGTGAAAGAAGGGGTCAAAGGGGTTGCCACGGGCCAGATGCACTGGTGGTCGAAGAAGCTTAGGGTGGCGAACAAACCTCACCGGATCCGGCGACCCCTGAGGTGTGGAGCGTGGTGGCCTCTAGCGGCGCCAACATGTGGGGAGAGGGGAGGCAGGCCGCGTGTGGAGTCACGGGAGCGGTGGGTGAGACGTCCAGGCTTGGGGGGATAGGGGACGGCAGCGGGGCACGGATGCAGGGCATCGCGTTCGAAGGAGCCATCGGCCGCCGGCGACGTTTGTTGGGAAGAAGATGGAAGCTCGGGGGTGGGTGGCGGAGGAAGAAGGTTGACGGCGGGGGTTGGTTGGGAAGGTCGAGGCGGCCGCGAGATCCGGCGGTGCGCGTGGGGTTCTGGGAGGGCACGCGACGGCGGGTGGATCCGGTTAGCGGGCGCGACGGCGGTGGTCTCCGGGGAGGGGAGCGGCGATGTGGGGATCGGGGAGAGACGCGAAAGCGGCGTGGGGATCGAGGGAGGGACTGGGCGGCGCGGGATCCGGGGATGCAGCGGGCAGTTGCAGGGTGGAGTGCGGGAGACGTGGGGAGAAGTGGTGTTTTTTTCTGTTTTATCGCTGGCGTAGCCGCACCGGTTCGGGAACGTCCTCGCACGCCCTATAGGGCCGACCGTGATCCAAATAACTATTCTGATCCCATGATCAGAATAGTGCTACTCTCTCTCTCTCTCTCTATATATATATATATATATATGTATATATATATATATAGTCCGCTTAATTTAGTCCTTCTTCTTCTTGTCATTCTTGTTGGATGGCCCCGCGACATCGTCTTGGCGAGGACGGTTCTTGCCGCTGACCGTTCGCTTTTCATCGCCGTCGCCGTCATCATCTTCGTTTCTGTCGTCGTCCTCCTCCTCCTCCTCATTCGACCATTCCTCCTCATCATTGTCGTTGTCCTCTTCTTCGTCCTCCGACGGCTCCTCATCCGTCTAGTTGTCCTCTTACGACTCCGGAGGCGGCGTCCCTTCCATGAACTGAATATAATGGAGCTCTGGGCTTGACGTCGGACTCATGGAAGACGAGCGGGATGATTCCGATGTTGACCTATCATGGGGCGCCAGACTGCTGGCCGAACTGTCGTCCTCGCTATAGCTCGACATGGCTGCAGAGTGTGTGCCAGTGCGTAGCGCGGCCTGCCGAGGGCGATGAAGATGGTGGACACTTAAGCGGGGTATGCAGAGAAGAGGAACTGCCAATTGAAGCGGGGATTGAAGCGGGGGTTGACGTATTATCTAACCGCTGATATAATCAACCGCAATTGTTTGTACCCAGTCGCTTCGAATTACTAATGTTGCGCAGGACTCTTATTGGCTATTTGGCTGGTTTCCTTTTTCATGACAAAAAAAGGAACGAGTTTTGGGATTATGCACCAATACCGGTACGAACGGAGTAGGATAGTTCGCAAGCAATACATTGAGCTCTTCTTATTGATAAAGCTAGTAATAATCAAACTAGAAAGGAAAAGAAAAAAAGAGAAAGAAAAATATCTGCATGAATCTTCGTGTAACATCAATGGCATAGGACCTAGATGTGCATTACTTATAGCACATCTAGATGTGCTTTAGCAATACTGTCAAACAAAACCCCTAATCATCATTGCAAATAGCTCATAGAACATGGCTAATGCGACAACCACAACTACTCATGCTAGTTCCTTCTTGTCTCTTGCTTTCATCTGTTGCCTGTGATTGATTCTTTGTTGCTTCATCATACTGATTGTACATTCCAAATCAGCCAGTTTCTTCTTCAGCTTTACGTTATCTTCTTCGAGCTTGGTGATAACACTCCGAGCCCTGCCATTCTATTCTTCATCCAGCTAGTTAACAAGGCACAAGCCTCATATCCCTGCCAATGTTAAATAGTATTCTGGATGAGCGGTGGCATTAACTGAAGTAAAATGATGAACTTAATTAGCACTAACCTCTAAGGGGCAACTGAGAAACCGCCTGCCAATGTTGAATCCCTCTGTGCATACAGGTCGAGCGGGAGTGTGCCCGTGCACACAACTCAGCTTTTGGTACTTCTCAGTGGCGCAAAACTCAGAGTCAAACTCGTGTTGCTAGAGTCTGGAGTTGTAGGATCAAAAGTGTGTCTAGAGGGGGGGTGATTAGACTACTTGACCAACTAAAAGCTTAGCCTTTTCCCAATTTTAGTTCTTGGCAGATTTTAGCTATCTTAGAGAAAGTCAAGCAATGATCACACAATTCAAGCAAGCATGCAAAGAGTTTATTGGCAGCGGAAAGTAAAGCATGCAACTTGCAAGAATGTAAAGGGAAGGGTTTGGAGGATTCAAACGCAATTGGAGACACGGATGTTTTCCCGTGGTTCGGATAGGTGGTGCTATCCTACATCCACGTTGATGGAGACTTCAACCCACGGAGGGTAACGGTTGCCCGAGTCCATGGAGGGCTCCACCCACGAAGGGTCCACGAAGAAGCAACCTTGTCTATTCCACCATGGCCATCGCCCACGAAGGACTTGCCTCACTAGCGGTAGATCTTCACGAAGTAGGCGATCTCCTTGCCCTTACAAACTCCTTGGTTCAACTCCACAATCTTGTCGGAGGCTCCCAAGTGACACCTAGCCAATCTAGGAGACACCACTCTCCAAGAAGTAACAAATGGTGTGTTGATGATGAACTCCTTGCTCTTGTGCTTCAAATGATAGTCTCCCCAACACTCAACTCTCTCTCATAGGATTTGGATCTGATGGAAAGAAGATTTGAGTGGAAAGCAACTTAGGGAAGGCTAGAGATCAAGATTCATATGGTAGGAATGGAATATCATGGTCTCAACACATGAGTAGGTGGTTCTTTCTCAGAACATATGAGTAGGAATGGTGTATGTGTTCTGATGGCTCTCTCTCCGAAAGAAGAGGTGGTGGAGGGGTATATATAGCCTCCACACAAAATCCAACCGTTACACACAATCTACCAATCTTGGTGGGACCGAATTAGAAAACTCGGTCTGACCGAAATAGTAAACCTAGTGACCGTTAGGAATTTCGGTGGGACTGAGATGCAACTCGGTAGGACCGATTCGGTTAGGGTTTGGGCATAACGTAATCTTGGTGAGACCGATCGCACAAACTCGGTGAGACCGAGTTCGGCAATTAGCTAACCAGAGAGTTGGTCAGGCAAACTCGGTGGGACTGACTTGCTCTTTCGGTGAGACCGAAGAGTTACAAGAAGGAAACAGAGAGTTTGCATTGCATTCTCGGTGGGACCGATTCGCTCTTTCGGTGAGACCGAAAAGTTATGAAAGGGAAACAGAGAGTTTGCAACCCCATCTCGGTGTGACCGAGATCCTTATCGGTAGGACCGAATTGCTAGGGTTTGGCAGTGGCAAATGACAAGTGAAACTCGGTGGCGCCGGAATGAAAGAATCGGTATGACCGAGTTTGGCTTAGGGTTTAGGTCATTTGTGGATATGGAAAGGTGGTTGAGGATTTTGGAGCATATCACTAAGCACATAAAGCAAGAGGCTCATTAAGCAATACCTCATCCCTCCTTGATAGTATTGGCTTTTCCTAAAGACTCAATGTGATCTTGGATCACTAAAATATAAAATCAAGAGTCTTGAACTTTTGAGCTTGAGCCAATTCTTTGTCCTTAGCATTTTGTGGGTTCCACTTTCACATCCATGCCCTGCCAATCATTGAGCTTTTTGAAATAATCATCTTGAAATAGCATTAGCTCAATGAGCTATATGTTGTTATGAATTACCAAAACCACCTAGGGATAGTTGCACTTTCAATCTCCCCCTTTTTGGTAATTGATGACAACATATAGATCAAAGTGTAAGTGCATCTAGTGCCACCCCTAGTTGGTTTTGGAGTATTGACGACAAACCTAGTTGAGGGACTAATGTGTTTGTGAGAATTGCAGGATAACACAGGTAGAAGTCCCTCATTGATTCGGTTTAGCTACCAGAGATGACCCCTAAAAATGTACGAAGACATTGAAGACAATGGTGGTTTATGAAGACATTCATGTCGAAGACAATGACATGTGAAGACTCTCCATGAAGCCTATGGAACTCGAAGACTTAGATCCTTCGTAGTTTTACTTCATTCATGTTGTGTCATAGGAACCACCGTACTGTTAAGTGGGGTCCAAGAGAACCAGTCTGGATGACTGAAGTGATGCCTAATTCAAATCCTATGTCTTCGAGTGAATACAATGAGAGAAAATCTTGTCCAGAGTCAGACAAGTCAGCTTTACTTGTAGCCCAAGTAAAGTTGCAGTGTGAATTCGAAATCCGACCGTTAGTACAGGTGTCAGTTCCTTAGTGACCCAGGGTCATTTCGGACAAATCAGGTCGGGTTGCCAAGTGGCTATAAATAGTCCACCCCTACAACCATAAATGGTTGGCTGCTTAGATTTCAGTGCACGGCTTTTGTCATTTGAGAGCAACCCACCTCGAAGCCTTTGAGAGAAAATTCCTAGCGAGGAGAAAATCCCTAACCACCCAGAGCTAGAGTAATTGGGCATCACTTAAGTCTTCTTGTCTGAGTGATCTGAAGACTTATTACACTTGAGGACTGTGCATCCTCCAGACGGTTAGGCGTCGCGTTCTGAGCATCCAAGAGAAATTGTGGATTGCCGGTGAACGAAGTCTGTGAAGGTTTGGGAGTCTACCTTGAAGACTTACCAGAGTGATTGGGCGAGGTCTATGTGACCTTAGCTCAAGGAGAAAACGGTGAGGACTGGGTGTCCTGAGCTGCGTGTTCAGGACTGGGTGTCCGGGACTGTGTGTCCTTTGGTTTAAATACCTAGCCGCTCCAACCAGACATACAGTTGTCATAGCAACTGGAACTGGTCCAACATATCATTGTCTTCAACGTGTCACTGGTTTCATCTTCACCTCCCTTTACTTACCAGTACACATTGTGAAGCCATTGCATGCTTGCTTTATCTTCTGTCTTCACAACTTGACTGTATGATCTGTTTGGCTTCATAACTTCTTCCTACCTGATCCTCATTACACTGAAGCTATTTGTCACTGTGCTTTCACTATATTGTATACTTGACTATGGCTTGCGTTGTGTAATCTAACTTCCGCTGCATAGTGATAGGCTTATCCACTCTGTTTGTCTTCATAACTTCCATGTTTTGAAGACTTTCATAAAAATCGCCTATTCACCCCCCCCCCTCTAGTCGATATAACGCACTTTCAATTGGTATGGTGCTCCCTTGTTCTGTGTGATTCGGTTTAACCACCTGGAGTTTTAGCTATGTCGACTGCAGGGATAATTAAAGTCTCCGCTACGTGCCTCGTCTTCGATGGAACTGAATATCCCTACTGGAAGAATAAGATGCGCATGCATCTTGAAGCCATTGACGTCGATCTATGGTATGTCGTCGAAAACGGCGTTCCCAAGGCTGGAGAAGGTGTCACTGCTGCTGATGTCAAGAAGTTCACTCAACTGGACTCTACTGCCAAGAATATTATCTGTGGTCATCTGACCAAGGGACAGTACGGCCGTGTGAGTGACTTGAAGACATCCAAGCTGGTTTGGGACTGGCTCTCCAAGGTCAATGAAGGCATCTCAACCCAGAGAGATCAGAGAATCAGTGTTCTTCGCAACCTCTTCAACCGCTTCAAGCGAAATGACAATGAGAATGTCCAGCACACATTTGACCGGCTCACTGACATCACAAATGAGCTTCAAGCCCTCGGCGCCACTGAGATCACCAAACATGAAATCGTCAAGACGCTGCTGAGATCACTTGACAGTTCGTTTGACATCCTAGCCCTGATGATTCAAGAACGTCCAGACTTCAAGACACTCGATTCGTCTGACATACTTGAGAGGCTCAACACACATGAGTTTCAGCTTTCTGAGAAAAGAGATATCTACGGTCCAAACTATGGGCGAACTCGTGCCTTGAAGGCAAAAGCTGTGTCCTCGTCTGAAGAAGAATCTGACAGCAGTTCTGATGATCGTGAAGACATTGGAAGGGAACTTGCAATGCTAGTGAAGAAGTTCCAGAAATTCACCAAGAAGAAAGGCTTCAGAAAGTCTTCACGATCAAGCTCAAGGAATGATGAAGCTTCTGCTCATGACTACAAGAAGAAAACATGTCACAAGTGCAAGAAAACTGGACACTTCATCTCTGAGTGTCCACAATGGGACAATGAGAACAGAAAGAAGAAGAAGACCAAGGAATATGACTTTGACGATAAGAAGAAGAAGAAATACTCAAAGTCTTCTTCCAAGTCTTCCTCAAAGTCTTCATCACACAAGAAGAGTTCATCTGGCAAGGCTCGTGCGTTTGTTGGCAAGGAAATGGATTCAGAGGAGGAGTCCGCTTCTGAGGAGGCAGAGGTGGAGTCTGAGGAGGAGTCTGAGTCAGGCATTGCGAGTCTGGCTACAGCCTACGTCGCCAAGTCCATCTTCAACACTGAAGACAATGACTTCATCACCAACACCGATGCAAATGGCAAGGACGACTCTACTCCTACCTACTGCTTCATGGCACGTGGTGCCAAGGTAAACACACGCGCTACTCACTATCAAACATCCAGTGACGATGACTCTGATTGTGATTCAAAACCCAGCTACAAAACACTTGCTAAAATTGCAACTGAACAACAAAAGGCCATGGAACATATTCAAAAACTGTTAGACAGAAGCGATGATCTGTTGGGTGCTGAAATGACTCATTCTGAATCCTTAATTGAAGACATAAAAAATCTTCATGTTAAGTATCAGGAACTCGAAGATCGTCTTGAGACTCTCTCAACTACTCATGAAAAGCTTTCCTATGATTATCTTCAAAAGAAGCAAGATCTTGAGAAGTTGAGAGCGGATCATGAAGATCTTCAAAAGGAAAACGAGTCACTTCGAGCCGAACAGATCAGTTCCGCTCAGGAAGGATTTGAACCACCATGCCTTAAATGCATTGAGCGTGATAATGCCAATTCTGTTGCTGAATGTTCCACTGCTACTGCTGTTGCAATATCTTCAACTGTTGAAGTGGTAACTAACCCCTCTGCTGAGGATACTACTGCTATTGCTGATGAGAATGCTAGGTTGAAGACATTGCTTGAAACAGGGATGTACAAAAGTCTCAAAGGACATCAGACATTATGTGATGTCCTCAAGAAGCAGATTCTGAACCGAAACCCTAGGAAAGAGGGTGTTGGGTTCGTGAGGAAAATTAATGCAGATGGCTCTTACTGGAAACCTGAGCAGTACCCCAAAACCACATGGGTTGCCGCAAAGGAATCCTCAGCAGATCCATCCAATCTATCTGTCTTCACTTGTGCTAATCCTATTATCATTGATGAATCCTTTGATGCAAACTATAAACTGTTTAAGAATCAGAATGGTGAAGTATTTGCCAGGTACATTGGTACTAACTGCAGGAATGGACCGCCTATGAAGAAGATCTGGGTTCCAAAAACATGTCTTGAGAATCTTCCTGTGAATGTCCTCATGACACCTCACATGAAGAAGACAAACCTCAGACCAAAGGCTTCATATGGTCCAAAGGCTTCATACAGGCAGAGGACTCACCTGAGTCGCACTAACGCAAATGTTTTGCAGGGAAACCATGCTCAGGCATATGAGAGCGGTTCTTCAAACCGTCATGCTCATATGACCAAGAACTATTCTGCCTATTCTTATGAGTACTATTGCCCACCTGCTAGACTGTTTGCTAGGGCTCCAAAGCCAAAATTCTCAGATGCTGCACTTAGACTTATTGCTTCTAAGCCACCCTTGAAGATGTGGGTGGTTAAGAAAGCTTAACTCTCTTTTGTAGGGAAAGGTCTCCAGCAGAAAACCAAAATCTTCTGACGCTATTGCTGGGTACCTTAAAAATCTTGTGGGGCGCAAGATCAAATGCCCGAATGGCATCACTATGTATTTCATACCTGAATCGCATGCTACTCTCCCTACTTGTCCTAACCTGGATCTAAGTTTTCATAATCCACTGGTTCGTCAAATGTTTTTGCTTCACAACACTCTTCGTGAAGCCTATCCCCCTAACTGCACTGTAGGGTACGACACCAGTGACTTCAGAGTCTTCAGAATGGATTATTGACAGTGGGTGTACAAATCACATGACTGGCAAAAGAAGTCTCTTTATGGACTCAACCTTACGTCCATCGGACAAGAGCCACATCACATTCGCTGACACTGGTAAAAGTAAGGTACTGGGTCTAGGTAGAGTTGCAATCTCAAAGGATCAACACATGGATAAAATCATGTTTGTTGAATCCCTTGGCTTCAACTTAATGTCTGTCTCAATGCTTTGCGATTTGAACATGATTGTAATCTTTGGAAAATATCGTTGCCTGGTACTAATGGAATCTGACAAGTCTCTAGTGTTTGAAGGGTATCGGAAAGATGATATGTACGTGGTAGATTTCTTAGCAGGGCCACAGCCTGCAGTATGTCTTCTCGCAAAGGCTTCAGAATGCTGGCTTTGGTATCGAAGGCTTGGGCATGCTGGCATGAGGAACCTCCACACCCTTGCAAAGAAGAAGCATGTCATAGGCATCGAGGGTGTCAAGTTCAAGAAAGATCACTTATGCGGTGCCTGTGAAGCAGGGAAGATGACAAGGGCAAAACATCCTTCGAAGACAATCATGACCACTACTCAACCCTTCGAACTGCTTCACATGGATCTCTTTGGTCCCACTCATTACTCAACTTTTTCCACTACTGCTTGCCTCTATGGCTTCGTCATTGTTGATGATTACTCTAGATATACTTGGGTGCACATAATCCTTTACAAGACTGAAGTGCAGGATGTCTTCAGACGCTTCGCAAATCGGGCTATGAACAATTATGGCGCCAAGATAAAGCACATCAGAAGTGACAATGGCACAGAGTTCAAGAACACTGGCCTTGACACACATCTTGATACATTGGGCATCACTCATGAATTCTCAGCTCCGTACACGCCACAGCAGAATGGCATCGTCGAATGCAAGAACAGAACACTCATTGAGATGGCCAGAACAATGTTAGATGAGTACAAGACACCAAGAAAATTCTGGACTGAAGCCATTGACACTGCATGCCATACTATCAACCGTGTATATCTTCACAAGCTACTGAACAAGACATCTTATGAACTTCTAACTAGCAAGAAGCCAAATGTCAGTTACTTCAGAGTACTTGGATCAAGATGTTGGATCAAGGACCCTCACCACACCTCAAAATTTGCTCCAAAAGCACATGAGGGCTTTATGCTTGGATATGGAAAGGATTCGCACTCCTACAGAGTCTTCAATCTCTTTCACTACAAAGTGGTTGAAATAGTGGATGTGCGGTTCGATGAGACCAATGGGTCACAAAGAGAGCAACTACCAAATGTGCTAGATGAAGTTCCAGCCAGTGAATCAATCAAGCTAATGGGAACTGGAGAAATTATACCTTCAGAAGCTCATCCTGAAGAAGAACTCATCATCTCAGCACCTGATCCACACGAAGACAATGCTCAGCCTGAAGACATTCCTCCCCATGACAACGTAGATCAGCAAGAGCAAAGTCTTCGACCCCTACATCCTCGTGTTGCCAATGAAGTGCAGATTGACAGAATAATTGATAGCATCAATGCACCTGGTCCACTGACTCGTTCAAGGGCAACTCAACTGGCAAATTTCTGCGGACACTTCGCATTCGTTTCAATCATAGAACCCAAGAAAGTTGATGAAGCTTTTATGGAACCTGAATGGATTCAAGCTATGCAAGAAGAGCTTCAGCAGTTTGAGCTGAACAATGTATGGGAGTTGGTTAAGCGTCCTGATCCACGGAAGCATAACATAATAAGTACCAAATGGATATACCGCAACAAGCAAGATGAGCATGGCCAAGTCGTCAGAAACAAGGCTCGTCTCATTGCTCAAGGATATACTCAAGTGGAAGGCATTGACTTCGATGAAACATTTGCTCCTGTTGCCAGACTTGAAGCCATCCGTATACTGCTGGCCTATGCAAATCATCACAACATAATTCTGTATCAAATGGATGTGAAGAGTGCCTTCCTCAATGGCAAAATTGAAGAAGAAATGTATGTTGCACAACCACCTGGGTTTGAAGATCCAAAACATCCTGACATGGTTTACAAGCTCAATAAGGCACTATATGGCCTCAAACAAGCCCCTCGGGCCTGGTATGATACACTCAAATACTTCCTGAAGAGCAAAGGTTTCATACCTGGTTCCCTAGATCCCACTCTCTTCACGAAGACATATGATGGTGAACTGTTTGTGTGCCAAATATATGTGGAAGACATTATCTTTGGCTGCACCAATCAGAAGTATAGTGAGGAGTTTGGTTATATGATGCAAGAGCAATATCAGATGTCTATGATGGGGGAGCTGAAATTCTTCCTCGGTCTTCAGATACGGCAACAACGCAATGGCATCTTCATATCTCAAGAGAAGTATCTCAAAGATTGCCTGAAGAAGTTCGGTATGCAAGACTGCAAAGGCTTCACAACACCAATGCCAGCCAAACATCATCTGGGTCCTGACGACAATGGTAAAGAGTTTGATCAAAAGGTATACCGCTCCATGATTGGTTCTTTGCTTTATTTATGTGCATCTAGGCCAGATATTATGCTTAGTGTTTGCATGTGTGCTCGATTCCAAGCGGCACCAAAGGAGTCGCATCACTTAGCTGTGAAGCGAATTCTTCGATATTTGGCTCACACCCCAACTCTAGGGTTATGGTATCCAAAGGGCTCAGAGTTTGATATGGTTGGATTTTCGGATGCTGATTACGCTGGTGACAAGGTTGATCGGAAGTCCACATCAGGCACATGTCACTTTCTGGGCCGATCACTTGTCTGTTGGTCTTTAAAGAAGCAGAACTGTGTATCTCTCTCCACTTCTGAATCTGAATACATTGCTGCTAGATCCTGCTGCGCTCAGCTTCTATGGATGAAGCAAACCCTCAAGGATTATGGCATTCATCTGAAGCAAGTGCCACTTTACTGCGACAACGAAAGCGCCATCAAGATCGCCAACAACCCAGTTCAGCACTCGAAGACAAAGCACATTGAAATTCGTCATCATTTTCTCAGAGATCATGTTGCAAAGGAAGACATTGATATCATACACGTCAACACTGAAGAGCAATTGGCAGATATCTTCACCAAGCCCTTGGATGAGAAGAGATTTTGCAAGTTACGGTGTGAGCTAAATATCTTGGAATCCTCAAATGTCCTGTGATCAGGCACACATCCTAACACTTATGCATGTTGATGACTTAGATGTGCAACACACGAAGTAACGTATATCTTCAATCAATGAAGACATACATTCTAAGTGTGAATACATTAACATGGAATTTGACTTCAGAGCGCCACGATAATTGTGCGCCGTGTCTGGGTCTAATACTTCCTATACGGTGGGTAACGCCACCACCAAATTTTCTGTTTGAAGCATTCCACTCATGGCGTTACATTTGCTATGTCTTCACATTTGGTTTGGCTTCTATCTCAACATGTCTTCGTGATTATCTTCACTAAGTTGATTATATATATGTACTGGTGTTCTGTCCTCTACAGCATTCAGTTATAGCTATGTCTTCTTGTTTGAATCTTTTGAACTAAGTGAATGTGATCGGACCCTAACCTCTCCATGCTTCCTACCTCAAACTCTATCTCTCCAAGTCATATGCATTCTATTGAAACTGTCGAATGTCTTCACTGCATCCTTGTCAGCTGAAGACACGGAGACAAACTTTAAAACCGTTTTCAATGCCATTTCATCAACAAGAAATCCGGAGAAGTAGGAACGGCACCCGACAAACAAGGCGTGCGTGGGGGGTGGAACTGCCCCCACAATTCCGCATGCTGGCCACGTACTGATCAGATGCGAATTGCCAGGCGCACCTGAGTAATAGCGCAGTGCCGCCCATATCCCTATAAATACACGATTCACTGCGGTCATTATCTCTTCTTCCACCCTCGCACGAACCCTAGGGTCACCGCTAACTCTCAACGACGCCGGCGACGAAGTGCTTCACTGCCGCAACCTCTCCGACGCCGTTCTCACGCCGACTGCGGACATCGGTCTCTCCGCCGTCGCCGTAGGTCTTCCGTCGCCAAGTTAGGGCACGGAGGATCAAACTGCTCGGCCTCAACTCTCACTTCATCTAGCAGTTCCAAGTGTGGTAAATAAAACCTCTTTTTACAGCCTCTTTTGATCCTATAGCTCAGTCACTTTCTGCCATAAGAGGTTTCTATTCACACAAGTTTCATCTCTCTCATCTGCATCTCATATCTTGCCTAGTATATTCACTTGTTCTTCATGAAGTAGTTAGACTCCTCACTTGTACTGATCTATGGGTTCTTACAAATCTGGAACCAACTTCTTTTCTATAAAGTGAATGTCTTCGCATGATGAGGTCAATATCTTCTAAACTGATTTATCTTCAAAATCTTCTGAGAATGCATATGACCTCTTCCCCTTCCCTCGCACCTTAATGCTGTCACAGGTACATGTCCGTGGGAGAATCTTTTGGTTCTCATAGTCTGCATTCATTTGCAGAGTTCTTACAGCGTCACATCAATTCTGCCGAAGCAAGTTCCTGTTGGTCGAGCAAAAGGAAGCCTTTGAAGACTTTGAATCTCTTGAAGCCTTCCAAGTTAAGCTTCATGGCAGCAGAAAAACCAGCAAGGAAGGGAGGCAGACAGAGACATGGTGAAACGTCTAAGGATCTGCCTGAAGACTTGGCAGAAATGTACCAAACTGATCCTGAAGAGAGCTATGGTCAGCGCAAGACACGAATCCAATGGATTCGAAGATATTGGGCAGAGCAGTGGTTCCAATACCGCTTCGTCACTAAGGAATATGCAGAGAAGTGCGCCATCAAGAGACCATGGGGAGATGTCTTGTACAAAAATCTCATACCCCGATCCAGAGACGAAGCCATTGCTCAAGGCTTCTTTCCATGCATGGTCAGAGGACCACAGCCAGCTGACGCACATCCATCATCACATCTCTGGTGTCGCGATGACACTCTACTCAAGCGCAACTTCCAATTTGCTCAGAACTCTGCGAAGCAAAACAAGAAGGAGTTTGGGATGGACTTCAACCCTGGTCCCTCTAAGCCAAGGGCGGATGGCACACGCGACACAAATCCCAATGTCATCGGGCCGTATGCCAATCTCGAAGGCCTCATCACTCGCATTCTAGTCCAAGGGACGGCCGTGAACGACCCTCCAGCAGACACTGAGTCTGATGACGCTCCTGCTGCACCGGAGCCGAAGCGGACAAAGAAGAAGCCAAAAGCTTCAAAGCCAGCCGCGTCTCCCAAGATCTCCAGAGCGAAGCCATTGGCCACTGCACCTCCTGAAACAAGTGTGCAGTCTGAAGACTTATCGCGAGTCTCCAAGCCCCAAGAAGCCAAGAAGCCTCAGCCACACACTGGCAAAGAGCTCACTACCGCTGTCATTCTGCGCTGCGAGGCCATTGATCTGTCAAGTGACGAAGATCTTGCCGATGACGCTCTTGAGCAGCTCATCAGGAGCAAGGAGGAGGCTGAAATCTTCAACAATATGCCTCTGTTTGATGCAGCAATCATCCACAACTTCATTGATGAGTGGTTTGATACACCCAACATCAGCTTCGATGATCTGCAGCTGCCCATTGGCCTCAGCGTAGCCTTCCAAGGTGCTATTGCTTCAGAACTTGCAATTGCCCAGCGCATTGTTGAACTGAAGCAAAAGATTGATTTTGAAAAGGCACAGTTCAAGCAGAATATGGCCCAGCTCAGCGTCCAAGAAGTCAAGGACTTCAAGGTCATGCTGCACGAGTTGAAGGAAAATTTTATGAAGAAACGTGCAGAAGCTCAGGGTTCGCGTGAGCGCATGAAGACTTTGGCTGACCTCTGTGTGCAGGCCTACAATGAGGCCGAGAAGCGCAAGGCACTTGGGCGTCCCGGCATTGACCCCAGGATGGCCGTGAAGAAAAAGAAGAAGCCCGCTGTGGCTGAACAAGAGGCACCAAGGCAAGAAGCTGTTCCGATTGTCTTCCCCACTGCCAAGACTGGCTCGAAGCCAAAGCACCGCTCAACCGCTTCAGAGCTCAAGAAGACAAGGACAGCCGAAGCTGAAGCAAGGAAGAGGAAACACCCTGAAGCCTCTCCTTCTAACCCCACCATCAAGAAGCGCAAGACCAAGAAATCTTGGGCTGCTCCCACAGAGCCCTTGATAGTCGAGCCCCTCTCCGTCCGCTTTCCTAACGAAGATCGTCAGCTGACCGTGCATGAGCCTGCTTTCACAGAGGCTCCGCACACTGAAGACATTCCAGCAGCCGACCCCAACACTGCTGAAGACATTGGTCTCCAAGACAATGTGCAAGGTGATGCAGTCCTTCCTCAGCTTGAAACAAGAGAAATGATCAGCATTGGTCGTCCCTTGACGCCAATCACCCAAGATGCATCGTGGGCAGATCGCTCGCAGGAGGAAGAGACTGAGCCCCAGCCCACTGCAACTCCACCAGCGTCGCCTGCATTCCGTAGGCTTCGCAAAGGGCCAAGGGCTCAGGCTGCTGACGACATTCCGGCTGCATCAGCCGAAGAACATGAAGAAGAGCATGAAGAAGAACCTCAAGCTCCATCTCCCCCGCACCAACAAGAAGAAGTTCTCAAGGAGAACGTACCTGAATCCGTCCCTCTCACTACACATGTTGAGGCTGAAACTATTGCGGCTGCCACAACCAACACTGAAGCCTTTGTGGAGCCCGACCAACCAACAGCTTCAAGAGACACTAAAGCTACTGCCTCTGAACCTTCTGTGTCTGAGTCTGCTGCCGGTCCACAGTTCAACTATCATGTTGCGCACAGGCCCCAGGTCCAGAAGCCAATCCCACGACTGCCAAGGTTCCCAGGTCCTACATCAGCTCCTGGCTCCTTTAATGTCAATAGCTTCAGGGCAGATAACACCTTCTTCAACCGCTCCAAGAACCCTTATTCAAGGGAACGGATTGTATCAGATAGGTTCTGGAGCTACCCACAGCGCAGCTACTACTCCTGCGTCCTATACAACCAAGGCCGTATCTTTCCTCACCAGCGCCTTGAGGTTGAAGCTGTTGCTGGTCTGCCTGGTCTAGAAGAAGCACTGGACTGCTTCAAGCAAGTTGGCCTGCTGCCGTTTATCACAGATGAAGAGCACTGGAATGAAGAGCTTCTGCTCCAGTTCTATGCCACACTGCACATCAAAGGCTACAACAGAGATCCGAAGACTTGGGTCCTGGAGTGGATGACCGGCAATGTCCATCATGAAGCCAATGCATTCGATATCATTGAGCTTACCGGCCTACCCACTCCTGGCGAACTCTTCGAAGAAGGCTGCCAACTCCATGCTGAAGCAATTGAGAGCATATTTCAGCGACCCAAGCCAAATATGAGTCAGATGCTCTCAATGATGAAGCCATTGCTTCCTGATGCACCTTACCCAACTGAGTTCTTCGTTGAAGACTTAGAGTACCTGCCCAGAACAATATATCACATCGTCAGGCGGACTCTATGGCCCATTAAGGGGCACTCTCAATATGCCAAGGTTGAAGGTGCCATGAAGACTCTCATCTTCTGTATCCTGCATGGCAAATGCTTCAACGCTCAGGATCTCTTTATATGCCAACTTGCGGCGTCTGGCTCAGATCTCTTTGGTTTGAAGATTTATGCTCCATGGGTTATGAGGCTAATCAAGCTCCACTCTGCTGTCTCCTATCAGCCCTCTGCCCGCAACCATAGAATCTTCTTACCCGATGTGGACACCTCTGCTGAAGCAATATATCCTGAGCCTGCCAAGCAGCCATTAAGTCTTCAGAATGCAGAACACCAGAGCTTCACTCAGAATGATGAAGGTGTTGAAGCCATCTCCAGAGTGTATCCCATGGCTCGCACCACATGTGCCCCTGCATCAACTGAAGCCACTGACAGCACAGCTGCACAGAGACCCAAGAAACGCGCTTGTACACTCACCGACCGTGAACTTCTTGTGGCTCTGCACCAAAAGCAAGATAGGCATCACGACTGGCTCAAAAGGCAGATGCGCAGTATCATGCAAGACGTCAATCGCATCAGAAATCTGGCCACCAAGAATGCCTTTGTCGCGCATGAAACCTGTCGCCGCACTTGGAAAGGCCTCACCATGATGTGCACTGAAGCTGAACTTCAAGATGATGGCTTCAAAGAAAGATTCAAGTTTGACTCCACACCCCCCAGAAGAGCTGTGCTGCGCGGAACTCCGTCGCTTGAAGAATCAGAGTTCTCTTCCTCTGCTGCCACAGTGACTGGAAAAATCATTGAGGAAGAAGACGACGCTACATCGCCACCACCTTCATCAGCGCGCGTCGACCCTGCACCAAGCTCTTCCGCACCACCAAACGCCTCCACCGACCCTGCTGCGCCTGGGAATGCGTAGAAAACTCTATGTCTTCACACCTTTTTGGTCATCACTGACAAAAGGGGGAGAAGCATATGATGTTTATAGTCTTCAAGCGGGTCAATAATATGGGCGGGTGCTTTATATTTTGCATTTTGCTTCATGCTTACAACTCTCGTTTTGATACATTTGGTTCTTTGAGTTGTAACACTTAAACTTGATGGTCGTCTGCTACTTGTTTGCCACTATGTTTTGCGAAGATAAATTCCGCATGTACGACGATAAATTCCGCTCTTATCTCATTTCGCAGACGTCCATTTTTCATTATGCATGTCATTCTCTTCATATACCTTTACATGCATGGTGGATTGTCGTCATAAGTTGAAGTGGATTCCCACAAGTACAACCTGCTATGTGCATGTGCGTTCCAGAAGCAAATCACTTATATGCACATCTTCAGGGGGAGCTCTTGCAGCTTATGAAGACAATTCCTTTACAATTTCACAAATTATATTCCCCGTTGAAAACTTCAACTAGTTTGTCATCAATCACCAAAAAGGGGGAGATTGTAAGTGCATCTAGTGCCACCCCTAGTTGGTTTTGGAGTATTGACGACAAACCTAGTTGAGGGACTAATGTGTTTGTGAGAATTGCAGGATAACACAGGTAGAAGTCCCTCATTGATTCGGTTTAGCTACCAGAGATGACCCCTAAAAATGTACGAAGACATTGAAGACAATGGTGGTTTATGAAGACAATGACATGTGAAGACTCCCCATGAAGCCTATGGAACTCGAAGACTTAGATCCTTCGTAGTTTTACTTGATTCATGTTGTGTCATAGGAACCACCGTACTGTTAAGTGGGGTCCAAGAGAACCAGTCTGGATGACTGAAGTGATGCCTAATTCAAATCCTATGTCTTCGAGTGAAGACAATGAGAGAAAATCTTGTCCAGAGTCAGACAAGTCAGCTTTACTTGTAGCCCAAGTAAAGTTGCCGTGTGAGTTCGAAATCCGACCGTTAGTACACGTGTCAGTTCCTTAGTGACCCAGGGTCATTTCGGACAAATCAGGTCGGGTTGCCAAGTGGCTATAAATAGTCCACCCCTACAACCATAAACGGTTGGCTGCTCAGATTTCAGTGCACGGCTTTTGTCGTTTGAGAGCAACCCACCTCGAAGCCTTTAAGAGAAAATCCCTAGCGAGGAGAAAAGCCCTAACCACCCAGAGCCAGAGTAATTGGGCATCACTTAAGTCTTCTTGTCTGAGTGATCTGAAGACTTATTACACTTGAGGAATGTGCATCCTCCAGACGGTTAGGCGTCGCGTTCTGAGCATCCAAGAGAAATTGTGGATTGCCGGTGAACAAAGTCTGTGAAGGTTTGGGAGTCTACCTTGAAGACTTACCAGAGTGATTGGGCGAGGTCTGTGTGACCTTAGCTCAAGGAGAAAACGGTGAGGACTGGGTGTCCTGAGCTGCGTGTTCAGGACTGGGTGTCTGGGACTGTGTGTCCTTTGGTTTAAATACCTAGCCGCTCCAACCAGATGTACAGTTGTCACAGCAACTGGAACTGGTCCAACATATCATTGTCTTCAACGTGTCACTGGTTTCATCTTCACCTCCCCTTACTTACCAGTACACATTGTGAAGCCATTGCATGCTTGCTTTATCTTCTGTCTTCACAACTTGACTGTATGATCTGTTTGGCTTCATAACTTCTTCCTACCTGATCCTCATTACACTGAAGTTGTTTGTCACTGTGCTTTCACTATATTGTATACTTGACTATGGCTTGCGTTGTGTAATCTAACTTCCGCTGCATAGTGATAGGCTTATCCACTCTGTTTGTCTTCATAACTTCCACATTTTGAAGACTTTCATAAAAATCGCCTATTCACCCTCCCCCCTCTAGTCGATATAACGCACTTTCACAAAGCTTCGACAAATAATAATAATCATGAAATACATCGTCGCTTTGAGAAGTATGTGATAAGTAAGAGATCCCCCTAAATTTGTGCATATTTTAAAATTTGCTTTGGACTGCAAATGCACAAGCAGTTAGAATCATGGGTTACTCTTCCATGTCACATACATCTTGGTGGAGCGCTCAAAAAATGATAAGATTGAAATACATGAACTCATCACCAAGAATAGTGAATGATCACAGACAATAGATAGAATGATAACATTTAGCAAGCATTAAGCAATCATGAAGTGTAGCTTATGATCAAACACTTGATCATCGATGTCTCACGAATAATGACACAGTATCGCACACGCAAGCAAACAAAGTTCGAAAAACCACCAAATAAAAACAAGAGAGAATAGAAGCAACACTCTCTCTCGAAACCTATGATCTATACATTTTCTCCCCCTTTGGCAACAAGTTACCAAAAAGTTCCTAGAGAATGCATAGTGCTAAGTCGACGCTCAGGCTTGATCTTCAGGTGGTGGTGGAGTCCGGAGCACACCAAGGACGAAGCCTTCAGTAGATGTGGTAGGAGTTGAGGCTGTGGTGGATGCTTGAGCTGGTGGAACGGAGGTTGTAGCTGGTGCAGACGTTGTAGCTCTAGTGTCAGCAACTGGCAGTGCAGACGACCTCGGACCTTGTGGCACCCTGGCAAAAGCATCAGTTGTGGTTCTGCCTCTTCTCTCGTTCATGTCGTCCTGGAGCTGCTCCACGGCAGTCTGTATCTCAGTCACTTTGATGTCCAGGTCATAGAACCTCTGTTCCATGATCCTCTCTAGGCTCGCCTGGTTCTGAGTCAGGGTAGCTATACTCTGCTCAATCCGCAGGGTGGACGCTATCAGGTAACCGAGTTGCTCTTGTTTGGTCTTCAAGAAGTAATCAGATGCCTCCGCTTGAGTAGGCATCCTGGCAGCTTTCTCCTTCTTCGCATTCTCCTTCTGAGCTTGTGCATGGGTAGATGAGGGTTCATTCTCAGTCATAACCACTTGGTTATCCTCAAAATCTGGACGGATGGGCAGGTGTTCTTTATCCAATAAATACACGCCTGTGCCCATCTTGGAGTTGATGAGCTCCTGAATCTGTGGGGCATACCCACAACTCCTCTTCTGGTCTGCAGCTGTCCTCTTGATTGTTTCCACAATGAGACTCATGACCTTGAATTTCTGAGGCACGTCAAAGACATGAAGCAAGTTGATCACGTGACCTCTGATCATCTTGTGATCTCCAGATTTGGGCAGAAGGGTGTGCCTAAGGATCCAGTTGATCGTAGGCAATCTTGAGAGCAGATAGTGCACTGAGCCAAACTTGAACGTGTCGAGCGCTTCATTCGGGATCTCCTTGTACATGTTGGACATGGAGTTGTGATCCATCTTTTTCTTGGCATAAATGTCCAAGTCATTAGCTTGCTCCTCTGGGGCATTGATCAACTTCGCCCATTCATCAATAGTGGATTGGTACCTTGTACCCTCTGACATCCATGTGATCCTGCCATCCGGATAAAAGTGTGCTATGGAGTAGAATTGCATGATCAGCTCCTCGTTCCACTTTGTGAGCTTCTGCCCAACAAAGTCTGCAACTCCACATGCACTAAAGCTGTCAAATACACCGGGGTAGTACTCTTCATTGTCCTTGATGTAGGTCCAGTCGACCCATCTCATGTCACAAATGATTGGCTTCTTGTCAAGCAAAACAGTCTCATAGAAATCTTGTTGCTCCTTGGTATGAAATCTGTAATCCACGGCAGTCCTTCTCCTAGAAGCATACGGATCTGCTTCTCTCCATTTCCTCAGCCCTGAATCTCTCGTGAGCTTCATATCCTCAGCCACAGGATGAGCATCGTTGTGGTCTGGGATCTTGGGCTTGAGCTTCCTAAGGACACTCTCTTCCTCTTCTTCGATAGCTTCAGGCACTAGGGCCTTGTTCTTTTCCGCAGCTGGGATGCTTCGTGTGTTTCTCTTTGGTGCACTCTTAGGCTTAGATGCAGCCTTAGGTGCTTCCTTGGGCTTGGATGCAGCTGTTCCTGACCTTATAGCATCTCCCATGAGTTTGGCTGCCTTGGGTGCTGGTGCAGCTACCTCTTCTTATTCTTCCTCCTCATCTACCATGATGGAGGCCTTCCCAAGCACTCTGGCTACAGTCTTCTTCACTCTTTCTTTCCTCTTTTTTCCCTCAGCGGCAACGGGCTCAACGGGAGCAGGCTTCACAGTTGAAGCTCTAGCTTTTGACATGGGCTGCCTGCCTGCTGGCCTTTTGATTTCAGGCCTGGCTTTGTGCCTTGAGCTGGCTCAACTCTCTTTGATGTGGCCTGTTCCTCTACCACATAGTCTTCATCCTCAGAATCAGACGTTCTCTTCTTCCTTTGACGTGTGGCAGCCTTAGGCAGATTGCTGGGGGTGCTCCTGCTGCCATCATCAGAAGAACTTGAGGGGCTAGTGCCCTCACTCATCACAACTTGCTGCTCAGACACATTCTGGCTGTCACTTTGATCAGACATGTTGCAAACTGACTGCTGACCCTGTGAATAGATTATGGATAAGATAGGGTGGATGAGCATCACAAAAAGCAGAGATTTTTGCAAAAGATTAATTCAAAAACTTAGTTTTAGTTTTCCACAGAAAGCATCTCGGATCTACCGATTTTCAAACTCGGTGACACCGAAGCAGTTTTGGCACCAGAACTGGTGAACTCGGTCAGACCGAGTCATAGTTCGGTGGCACCGAGACTGCTAGGGTTTCACAGAATTCCAAAATCGGTCGCACCGATAAGTTATTCTCGGTCAGACCAAGTTTCACTTGTGCAATGGCAAAAGCCAGATCGGTGGGACCGAGTTTTTCAACTCGGTGGGTCCGAGATGGTTTCGGCGGAAACCTAACCCTAAAATTTTCGAATTAAACCTAATCTACGAGTTCATTGACTGGATAGGAGTGTTTCAATCGTGGCAAGAATCATGATCATCATAATGTGCTAGGAATCGGAGTGGAGAATAGCACAAAGATCGAGTCCATACCCTAGTTCGGCGGAGTCTCGCTACGGCGGCAACGGCGGGGCAGAATTCCATTGACGGCGGCGGAGACCAGCAACTGGAGGCTGCTGGCGGCGAGAAGACGATCCGGAGACCACGAAGGCAGAGTAGGCTATCGCGCGGCTGAAGAGGTTTCGGAGAAATTTCCAAAAAATTTCCCGTCACTATATATAGCCCGACCTTGTTGGTGTGACCAAGTGGAACAACTCGGTGGCACCAAGATGCAAAACTGTGTGCAGTTATTGCAACTCGGTGTGACCGAAAAGTTCAAATCGGTTGCACCGAGATCGAAAACCTAGATCAACTTAATGAACTCGGTAGGACCGAAAATGGAGTATCGGTCAGACCGAGATTCATAAAGAGGTTTTGGAAGTTTAAGTCTATGACGAATCGGGGACTCTGAGCGCTCCTCACATAGAGTGGTTTGAATCTGACTTGATCAAGTTTTGTGATGCAGCATGAATAGAGTTTGAGACGAGAAAAGCATAGATAGCTAGAGGAGGTTCTTAGGCATTCTTGTCCATCCACTTGGCAAAAGAAGAAAGCCAAACAATCAAAACAACAAGTGGATGTCCTCGAATGAGTAAAATATGCAACCAACATGCTCACACAATAAGATGGCAAATGAAATATGTGGCAAAGCATGCACAACCAATTCTAGCATCTATCAAGCAATTTGCGATGACTAGGTCATCTATATATGAGTATATTGACTTAGGAGTCAAGTGAGAACACTTGATCATAGGTCATACTCATCGTTTAAGCTCAAGTGGGGTTACCACTTTTACATAAAGCATTGTTGTATTCACATCTTTAGGGTTGCTTTAGCTCAAGTCTTAGAGTAAAGCTCCCCCTAGATGTGATATCCCCCCTAAGAGGGATGAACTAACCTTGGGTTTTGTCGATGATGACTTCATGTAGATGTTGAAGATGTGGATGCTCAATGTTGATGTAGACCACTTGGAGCAATCGATTTGAGTGAATTGCACTTTCAATACCTACATGGGTTAGTCCCACAAGGAACAAACAAGGATATCCATAGACATAGAGTGATGCACACACAAGATGATGTCCATGAAAACTTTAGGTTACCTTGTCCCTTGTCTTACCAACAAGAGGGTTTGTGACTCCTTGAACTAGTGCATGATGTGGAAGTTGATTGCACTTGTTCTTGCCAAAATGATGAGAATGAAATATGTTGGCGGAGTCACCCTCAAGAACTCTCTAGTTCTTCTTCTTTTGGATCCATACCATCTTGATGGGAATCCTTGGAGTTGTAGTCATACTTGATGAAGTGGAACTTGACGTGGTCTTGGGAATCCACTTGACTAAGGTCTTAGGAGCTTCTTCAAATGCATCAGTCTCCTCTTGAAGCTTGTCCTTGCCTTTTTGCTTGTAGTCTTGTGGTGGAAGATCATCTTGAGCTTGTGTTCCCTTGAAGGAAGTATCATACTTCTCTTGTTGAGGAATAAACTTTTTCTTGGGGTATTGATCTTCTTCCCATTCAACTCCATTGGCATTGAACTTTCGTTCAAAACCAACACCTTGATTCTTCCGGTGCATTCCTTGCTTGCGCACAATTTCCTCGAATTGCTTACTTCTGGCAAGGCTCTTGTAAACACCTTTCTCTATAATTCCCTTCAATAAGCTATTTTCTTGCTCAAGTGTAACTTGGCTAAGAGAATCATTAGTGGAATCAAGAGAACTACTAGAAGCAACAATATTAGATTTAGCATGATCATTGTTACTACTAGAGGAAGAATCTTTCTTATTCTTGTTACTAGTCTTGACTTGAGGCATGTAGGTGGATAAAAGTAAACGCTTGGCAATGTGAGAAGAACTTTTCTTGCGGAGATCATCATTGATTGCTTTTAAGAACTCATGCTCTTGCTCAAGATTAAGCTTTTCAAAGCGTAGTTTCTCATGAGCTCTTAAAAGTTCTCAATGATCTTCGAAGATAGTTTCATGGGCTAACTTAAGAGTGTTTAGTTCTTTAGTTAGAGCCTCAATCTTCTCCTTATCATTGTCATTCGTTTTAGCATGATTAATTGATATTTCACCATAATATTCTTCACTAGAGTTGTCAACAAGCAAATCATCATCACCTAACAAGTCATCTTCATCACTATTAAAGTCAACATACTCGGGGTGTGTTACCTTAGGACCTTTGGCCATGAAGCATCTTCCAATTCCTTCATTTGGTGAGTCAAATATGTTGTAGGAGTTGGTTGACACAAGTGCTAGACCGGCAACACCTTCATCTTGAGTATCTTCGGAGTCGGAGTGATAACTTCTCTCGGAGTGGCTGTCGGAGTCGGAGCCGGATACCCATTCACCAACATGAGTTTGATGTCTTCGTTTTGTATAGCTCCTTGATGATTTTTCCTTCCTTTCCGAATCTTTGCTTCTCCGTGAGTATCTTCGTTCATAACGATCATCTCTACTCCTTCTCTCTCTTGGTGGAGATTCTTTTCTTCTTCTTTTTGGAGAATCTTCTCTTCTCTTGTAGGGAGCCGTACACTCATTGGAGTAGTGTCCGGGTCTTCCACAATTATAGCAGTTTTGCTCTCGACTAGAAGATCTTTTGTCATTGTAGGACCTTGACTTGAAGCTTCTATCTTTGTTTCTACTCTTGTAGAACTTGTTGAAGTTCTTCACCATTAAGCTCAATTCTTCATTGAAGTTTTGTTTCTCACTTGATGATGTGGGGACTTCACATGACGCTTTGTAGGCACCACTTGATTTATTGTGAAGTTCCTCTTTATCCTTGAGTGACATCTCATGAGCAACGATCCTTCCAATTACTTCCATTGGCTTGAGATCTTCGTAGTTGGGCATCATTTGGATTAATGTGCACACGGTATCATATTTCCCATCCAAGGCTCTTAGGATGTTCTTGATGATGAATCTATCGGTCACCTCTTCACTTCCTAAGCCGGCAATCTCATTTGTGATGAGAGCAAGCCTAGAGTAAATTTCAGCGACACCTTCACCATCCTTCATCTTGAACTTGTCAAGTCGACTTTCGAGCACATCCAACTTGGATTCCTTGACGGAGTCGGTACCTTCGTGCATATCAATCAAAGTATCCCAAATTTCCTTTGCATTCTCAAGGTGACTGATTTTGTTGAATTCTTCGGGGCACAATCCGTTGAAGAGAATATCACAAGCTTGAGCATTGTATTGCAACATCTTCAACTCATCCGCGGTAGCTTCACGGTTTGGTTCTCTCCCATCAAAGAACTCACCTTGCAAACCAACACAAACAATAGCCCATATGGCGGGGTTATGTCTAAGAATATGCATTTTCATTTTATGCTTCCAACTAGCAAAATTAGTGCCATCAAAGTAAGGACCTCTACGGTGATAATTTCCCTCGCTAGACGCCATACTCTCCTAGGTTGTGAAACCAAGGCTATGACCACCAAAAGCTATGGAGATCAAGGCAAATGGAAACCTGGCTCTGATACCACTTGTAGGATCGAAAGTGTGTCTAGATGGGGGTGATTAGACTACTTGACCAACTAAAAGCTTAGCCTTTTCCCAATTTTAGTTCTTGGCAGATTTTAGCTATCTTAGAGAAAGTCAAGCAATCATCACACAATTCAAGCAAGCATGCAAAGAGTTTATTGGCAGCGGAAAGTAAAGCATGCAACTTGCAAGAATGTAAAGGGAAGGGTTTGGAGGATGCAAACGCAATTGGAGACACGGATGTTTTCCCGTGGTTCAGATAGGTGGTGCTATCCTACATCCACGTTGATGGAGACTTCAACCCACGGAGGGTAACGGTTGCGCGAGTCCACGGAGGGCTCCACCCACGAAGGGTCCACGAAGAAGCAACCTTGTCTATTCCACCATGGCCATCGTCCACGAAGTACTTGCCTCACTAGCGGTAGATCTTCATGAAGTAGGCGATCTCCTTGCCCTTACAAACTCCTTGGTTCAACTCCACAATCTTGTCGGAGGCTCCCAAGTGACACCTAGCCAATCCAGGAGACACCACTCTCCAAGAAGTAACAAATGGTGTGTTGATGATGAACTCCTTGCTCTTGTGCTTCAAATGATAGTCTCCCCAACACTCAACTCTCTCTCATAGGATTTCGATCTGATGGAAAGAAGATTTGAGTGGAAAGCAACTTGGGGAAGGCTAGGGATCAAGATTCATATGGTAGGAATGGAATATCTTGGTCTCAACACATGAGTAGGTGGTTCTTTCTCAGAACATATGAGTAGGAATGGTGTATGTGTTCTGATGGCTCTCTCTCTCCGAATGAAGAGGTGGTGGAGGGGTATATATAGCCTCCACACAAAATCCAACCGTTACACACAATCTACCAATCTCGGTGGGACCGAATCAAAAAACTCGGTCTGACCGAAATAGTAAACCTAGTGACCGTTAGGAATTTCGGTGGGACTGAGATGCAACTCGGTAGGACCGATTTGGTTAGGGTTTTGGCATAACGTAATCTCGGTGAGACAGATCGCACAAACTCGGTGAGACCGAGTTCGGCAATTAGCTAACCAGAGAGTTGGTCAGGCAAACTCGATGGGACCGACTTGCTCTTTCGGTGAGACCGAAGAGTTACAAGAAGAAAACAGAGAGTTTGCATTGCATTCTCGGTGGGGCTGATTCGCTCTTTCGATGAGACCGAAAAGTTACGAAAGGGAAACAGAGAGTTTGCAACCCCATCTCGGTGTGACCGAGATCCTTATCGGTAGGACCGAATTGCTAGGGTTTGGCAGTGGCAAATGACAAGTGAAACTCGGTGGCGCCGGAATGAAAGAATCGGTATGACCGAGTTTGGCTTAGGGTTTAGGTCATTTGTGGATATGGAAAGGTGGTTGAGGATTTTGGAGCATATCATTAAGCACATAAAGCAAGAGGCTCATTAAGCAACACCTCATCCCTCCTTGATAGTATTGGCTTTTCCTAAAGACTCAATGTGATCTTGGATCACTAAAATATAAAATGAAGAGTCTTGAACTTTTGAGCTTGAGCCAATTCTTTGTCCTTAGCATTTTGAGGGTTCCACTTTCACATCCATGCCATGCCAATCATTGAGCTTTCCTGAAATAATCATCTTGAAATAGCATTAGCTCAATGAGCTATATGTTGTTATGAATTACCAAAACCACCTAGGGATAGTTGCACTTTCAGGAGTCAAGCTCAGATCGCTTTCTTGGGGGGGTTCATTCAGCAAGGATCTATACTTTGGACATGCTAAAAAAGATCGGGATAGATTGGAACCTGGCAGGACGATTCGGATCCATAGTACACCTGCCTTCTAATGACCTTAGGTAAGTGCTCGGCGGCGACCGCCGTCATGGCGGCGATACGAGCAGGAGCAGCCACACCGAAACCATCAGCACCACTCATCCGCATTCCCCCAATGTCAGTGCCGCGCGAGGGAATTTGTAGGCTATGTAGGGATTTGGGGGAAATGGGAAAACTGTGGAGATATGCTAACGGTCAGGAACTACCCTTGGCACTATATATATGTTGTATACGGCACACTGTTTGTACATGTCGTTTGTGTTAGGTATTACAATGTCACACATGATTTCTGCACCAAACCGTGTGAGAAGACAACGTAGGTTAGACACGGTGGCCGTTACATAACCGTATGTGATGTACTACCCTGACCATATAATTGATTTATAGTGAGATACCGTGTAAACAGCCGCTCCGCGGATATCCATCAAAAAAACAGCCGCTTTGCATATAGAGATGGCGATGGCGGCCTAGGCAGCGGCTACTAGAGAAGAGGTCAATCCTCGGTCGGTGGACAGTGGCGGCGTCATGGGAAGTCAATCCTCGGTCTGCGGCGGGAGATAGGAGGAGCTCAACCATTGAGGTCGGCGGCGGTGTGATTCGAGCACATCCATCGCGGTCGATGGCGGGATAGTGGAGGTCGAACTTCAGGTGGCAGCCGCACTAAGCTTTGCTCCTTGACCCTGCTGACTCGGCGTGCCGCCACATCGCGCTTCTTTGTCTGCTGGGTGTCGCCGCGCGACTAATTAATTAAGGTATTCTTTTCATGAGTGTCTTAATTAAGGTATTCAATTCCTAAGTGTAGTGTTGTACTAGTACTCTGCGTGTAAATTGACTGGCCATTAATTTTTTTCATTGCACGTCTAGATAACAAGATGGCGCGCCCTTAGTAATTATTAAAATAAAACCTTGTGATTTATGCACACATCTCTGCGCAGCAGTTAATCCATGTATTAATGCTGTTGTTTTGTTTTTAATTACCATTCATCTGATGTAGATGGAACGATCTCGATGGATGAAGAATCAGAAAACCGCAGATTTTATTAGTGGCGTGATAGAGTTCATGAATTTGGCTGAAAGTACAAAAAGGAGAATTGGTGATGTGGATTACATCTTGTGTCCATGTACTTATTGTGCCAATACAGAGTCACATGAAGTTGCAGATGTCCAGATGCACTTAGTGTTGGCGAACGTAGTAATTTCAACAAAATTCCTACGCACACTCAGGATCATGGTGATGCATAGCAATGAGAGGGGAGAGTGTGTCCACGTACCCTCGTAGACCGAATGCGGAAGCATTAGCACAACGCGGTTGATGTAGTCGTACGTCTTCACGATCCGAACGATCCAAGTACCGAACGCACAGCACCTCCGAGTTTTGCACACGTTCAACTCGATGACATCCCGCGAGCTCCGATCCAGCAAAGCTTCACAGGAGAGTTTTGTCAGCACGACGGCGTGGTGACGATGATGATGATGCTATCGACGCAGGGCTTCGCCTAAGCACCGCTACGATATGATCGAGGTGGATTATGGTGGAGGGGGGCACCGCACACGGCTAAGAGATCAATGATCAATTGTTATGTCTATGGGGTGCCCCCCTGCCCCCGTATATAAAGGATCAAGGGGAGGAGGCGGCCGGCTAGGGAGAGGCGTGCCCAAGGGGGGGCAATCCTACTCCAAGTAGGTTTGCCCCCTCTTTCCTAGTCCTAGTAGGAGAGGGGAAGGAAAGGGAGAGGAGGAGAAGGAAAGAGGGGGCCGGCCCCCCTTGCCCTAAACTAATTCTGTTTGGGCCTTGGGGGCGCGCCCCACACTTCCCTTGCTGCCTTCTATTTCCACTAAGGCCCATGTAAGCCCATTAAGCCCCGGGGGGTTCCGGTAACCCCCGATAATATAGTATTTATTCGGTAACCCCCGGAACCATTCCGGTGTCCGAATATAACCTTCTAATATATCAATCTATATGTATCGACCATTTCCAGACTCCTCGTCATATCCCCGATCTCATCCGGGACTCCGAACTACCTTCGGTACATCAAATCACATAAACTCATAATACCGATTATCACCGAACTTTAAGCGTGCGGACCCTACGGGTTCAAGAACTATGTAGACATGACCGAGACACGTTTCCGGTCAATAACCAATAGTGGAACCTGGATGCTCATATTGGCTCCCACATATTCTACGAAGATCTTTATCGGTCAAACTGCATAACAACATACGTTGTTCCCTTTATCATCGGTATGTCACTTGCCCGAGATTCAATCGTCGGTATCTCAATACCTAGTTCAGTGTCATTTCCGGCAAGTCTCTTTACTCGTTCTGTAATACATCATCCCGCAACTAACCCATTAGTTACAATGCTTGCAAGGCTTATAGTGATGCGCATTACCGAGTGGGCCCAGAGATACCTCTCCGACAATCGGAGTGACAAATCCTAATCTTGAAATACACCAACTCAACAAGTACCTTCAGAGACACTTGTAGAGCACCTTTATAATCATCCAGTTACGTTGTGACGTTTGGTAGGACACAAAGTGTTCCTCCGGTAAATAGGAGTTGCATAATCTCATAGTCATATGAACATGTATAAGTCATGAAGAAAGCAATAGCAACATACTAAACGATCAAGTGCTAAGCTAACAGAATGGGTCAAGTCAAACACATCATTCTCCTAATGATGTGATCCCATTAATCAAATGACAACTCATGTCTATGGTTAGGAAACTTAACCATCTTTGATTAATGAGCTAGTCAACTAGAGGCATACTACTGACACTATGTTTGTCTATGTTTCCACACATGTATTATGTTTCCGGTTAATACAATTCTAGCATGAATAATAAACATTTATCATGAAATAAGGAAATAAATAATAACTTTATTATTGCCTCTAGGGCATATTTCCTTCGGTCTCCCACTTGCACTAGAGTCAATAATCTAGTTCATATCACCATGTGATTTAACACCAATAGTTCACATCACCATGTGATCGACACCCATAGTTCACATCATCATGTGACCAACACCCAAAGGGTTTACTAGAGTCAATAATCTAGTTCACATTGCTATGTGATTAACACCCTAAGAGTACTAAGGTGTGATCATGGTTTGCTTGTGAGAGAGGTTTAGTCTACGGGTCTGCCACATTCAGATCCGTATGTATTTTGCAAATTTCTATGTCAACAATGCTCTGCACGGAGCTACTCTAGCTAATTGCTCCCACTTTCAAAATGTATCTAGATTGAGACTTAGAGTCATCTGGATCAGTGTCAAAATTTGCATCGACGTAACCCTTTACAACGAACCTTTTGTCACCTCCATAATCAAGAAACATATCCTTATTCCACTAAGGATTATTTTGACCGTTGTCCAGTGATCTACTCCTAGATCACTATTGTACTCCCTCACTAAACACAGTGTAGGGCATACAATAGATCTGGTACACAACATGGCATACTTTACAGAAACTATGGCTGAGGCATAGGGAATGACTTTCATTCTCTTTCTATCTTCTGCCGTGGTCGGGCTTTGAGTCTTACTCAATTTCAAACCTTGTAACACAGCTAAGAACTCTTTCTTTGGATGTTCCATTTTGAACTACTTCAAAATCTTGTCAAGGTATGTACTCATTGAAAAAAACTTATCAAGTGTCTTGATCTATCTCTATAGATCTTGATTCTCAATATGTAAGTAGCTTCAACGAGGTCTTTATTTGAAAAAACCCCTTTCAAGTACTCCTTTATGCTTTCCAGAAAATTCTACATTATTTCCAATCAACAATATGCCATTCACATATATTTATCAGAAATGTTGTAGTGCTTCCACTCACTTTCTTGTAAATACAGGCTTCACCACAAGTCTTTATAAAACTATATGCTTTGATCAACTCATCAAAGCGTATATTCCAACTCTGAGATGCTTGCACCAGTCCATAGATGGGTCGCTAGAGCTTGCACATTTTGTTAGCACCTTTAGGATCGACAAAACCTTCTGGTTGCATCGTATACAACTCTTCTTTAAGAAATCCATTAAGGAATGTAGTTTTGACATCCATTTGCCAGATATCATAAAATGTGGCAATTTGCTAACATGATTCGAATAGACTTAAGCATCGCTACGAGTGAGAAAATTTCATCGTAATCAACACCTTGAACTTTGTCAAAACCTTTTTCAACAAGTCTAGCTTTGTAGATAGTAACACTACTATCAGCGTCCGTCTTCCTCTTGAAGATCCATTTATTTTCTATGGCTTGTCGATCATCGGGCAAGTCAACCAAAGTCCACACTTTGTTCTCATACATGGATCCCATCTCAGATTTCATGGCCTCAAGCCATTTCGCGGAATCTGGGCTCATCATCGCTTCCTCATAGTTCGTAGGTTCGTCATGGTCAATTAACATGACCTCCAGAACAGGATTACCGTACCACTCTGGTGCGGATCTCACTCCGGTTGACCTACCAGGTTCGGTAGTAACTTGATTTGAAGTCACATGATCATCATCATTAGCTCCCTCACTAATTGGTGTAGGAGTCACAGAAACAGATTTCTGTGATGAACTACTTTCCAATAAGGGAGCGGGTACAGTTACCTCATCAAGTTCTACTTTCCTCCCACTCACTTCTTTTGAGAGAAACTCCTTCTCTAGAAAGGATCCATTCTCAGCAACAAATATCTTGCCTTCGGATCTGTGATAGAAGGTGTACCCAACAGTTACTTTTGGGTATCCTATGAAGACGCACTTCTCCGACTTGGGTTTGAGCTTATCAAGATGAAACTTTTTCACATAAGCATCGCAACCCCAAACTTTAAGAAATGACAGCTTAGGTTTTTGCTAAACCACGGTTCATACGATGTCGTCTCAATGGATTTATATGGTGCCCTTTTTAATGTGAATGCAGCTGTCTCTAATGCATAACCCCAAAACGATAGTGGTAAATCGGTAAGAGACATCATAGATTACACTATATCAAATAAAGTACGGTTATGACGTTCGGACACACCATAATGCTGTGGTGTTCCAGGTGGCATGAGTTTGTGAAACTATTCCACATTGTTTTAATTGAAGACCAAACTCGTAACTCAAATATTCGCCTCTGCGATCAAATCGTAGAAACTTTATTTTCTTGTTACGATGATTTTCCACCTCACTCTGAATTTCTTTGAACTTTTCAAATGTTTCAGACTTATGTTTCTTCAAATAGATATACCCATATCTGCTCAAATCATCTGTGAAGGTCAGAAAATAACGATACCCGCTGCGAGCCTCAACACTCATCGGACCTCATACATCAGTATGTATTATATCCAATAAGTCGGTTGATCGCTCCATTCTTCTGGAGAATGGAGTCTTAGTGATCTTTTCCCATGAGGCATGATTCCCAAGCATCAACTGATTCATAATCAAGTGATTCCAAAAGCCCATCAGCATGGATTTTCTTCATGCTCTTTAGACCAATATGACCTAAACGGCAGTGCCACAAATAAGTTGCACTATCATTATTAAATTTGCATCTTTTGGCTTCAATATTATGAATATGTGTATCACTACAATCGAGATTCAACAAACCATTTTCCTTGGGTGTATAACCATAGAAGGTTTTATTCATGTAAACAGAGTAACAATTATTCACTAACTTAAATGAATAACCGTATTGCAATAAACATGATCAAATCATATTCATGCTCAACGCAAACACCAAATAACACTTATTTAGGTTCAACACTAATCCCGAAAGTACAGGGAGTATGAGATGATGATCATATCATTCTTGGAACTACTTCCAACACACATTGTTACTTCACCCTTAACTAGTCTCTGTTCATTCTGCAACTCCCGTTTCAAGTTACTACTCTTAACAATTGAACTAGTATCAAATACCGAGGGGTTTCTATAAACACTAGTAAAGTACACATCAACAACATGTACATACAATATACCTTTGTTCACTTTGCCATCCTTCTTATCCACCAAATACTTGGGGCAGTTCCGCTTCCAGTGACTAGTCCCTTTGCAGTGAAAGCACTTAGTCTCAGGCTTAGGTCCAGACATGGGCTTCTTCACTTGAGCAGCAACTTGCTTGCCGTTCTTCTTGAAGTTCCCCTTCTTCCCTTTGCCCTTTTCTTGAAACTAGTGGTCTTGTTAACCATCAACACTTGATGCTTTTCTTGATTTCAACCTTCGTCGATTTCAGCATCACGAAGAGCTTGGGAATCGTTTCTATTATCCCATGCATATTATAATTCATCATGAAGTTCTAACAACTTGGTGATAGTGGCTAGAGAACTCTATCAATCACTATCTTATCTGGAAGATTAACTCCCACTTGATTCAAGTGATTGTAGTACTCATACAATCTGAGCACATGCTTACTGGTTGAGCTATTCTCCTCCATCTTGTAGGCAAAGTAATGTCAGAGGTCTCATACCTCTCGACACGGGCATGAGTATGAAATACCAATTTCAAATCTTGGAACATCTTATATGCTCCGTGGCATTCCAAACATTTTTGAAGTCCCGGTTCTAAGCCGTAAAGCATGGTGCATTGAACTATCAAGTAGTCATCATACCGAGCTTTGCCAAACGTTCATAACATCTGCATATGCTCCTGCAATAAGTCCATCACCTAGCGGTGCATCAAGGACATTATTCTTCTATGCAGCAATGAGGATAATTCTCAGATCACGGATCTAATCCGCATCATTGCTACTAACATCTTTCAATTTGTTTTTCTCTAGGAACATATCAAAAATAAACAGGGAAGCTATGTGCGAGCTATTGATCTACAACATAGATATGCAAATACTATCAGGACTAAGTTCATGATAAATTAAAGTTCAGTTAATCGTATTACTTAAGAACTCCCACTTAGATAGACATCCCTCTAGTCATTTAAATGATCACGTGATCCAAATCAACTAAACCATGTCCGATCATCACGTGAGATGGAGTAGTTTTCAATGGTGAACATCACTATATTGATCATATCTACTATATGATTCATGCTCGACTTTTCGGTCTTAGTGTTCCGAGGCCATATCTGCATATGCTAGGCTCGTCAAGTTTAACCCGAGTATTCTGCGTGTGTAAAACTGTCTTACACCCGTTGTAGATGAACGTTGAGCTTATCACACCCGATCATCATGTGGTGTCTCGGCACGACGAACTTTGGCAATGGTGCATACTCAGGGAGAACACTTTTACCTTGAAATTTAGTAAGGGATCATCTTATAAAGCTACCACCGAACTAAGCAAAATAAGATGTATAAAAGATAAACATCACATGCAATCATAATATGTGTCATGATATGGCCATCCTCATCTTGTGCTTTTGATCTCCATCTCCGAAGTACTGTCATGATCTCCATTGTTACTAGCATGACACTATGATCTCCATCATCTTGATCTTTTATCAATGTGTCGTCACAAGGTCGTCTCACCAGCTATTGCTTTTGCAACTATTCATGTCGCATAGCGATAAAGTAAAGCAATTACATAGCACTTGCATCTTATGCAAATAAAGAGACAACCATAAGGCTCCTGCCAGTAGCCGATAACTTTAACAAAACATGATCATCTCATACAACAATTTATATTTCATCACGTCTTGACCATATCACATCACAACATGCCCTGCAAAAACAAGTTAGACGTCCTCTACTTTGTTGTTGAAAGTTTTACGTGGCTGCTATGGGCTGAGGAAGAACCATTCTTACCTACGCATCAAAACCACAATGATAGTTCGTCAAGTTAGTGTTGTTTTAACCTTCACAAGCACCGGGCGTAGCCACACTCGGTTCAACTAAAGTTGGAGAAACTGACACCCGCCAGCCACCTATGCACAAAGCACGTCGGTAGAACCAGTATCGCGTAAGCGTACGTGTAATGTCGGTCTGGGCCGCTTCATCCAACAATACCAGTGAACCAAAGTGTGAGATGCTGGTAAGCAGTATCACTTGTATCACCCACAACTCACTTGTGTTCTACTTGTGCATATAACATCTACGCATAAAACCTGGCTCGGATGCCACTGTTGGGGAACGTAGTAATTTCAAAAAAATCCTACGCACACTCAGGATCATGGTGATGCATAGCAACCCCAGGGGAGAGTGTGTCCACGTACCCTCGTAGACCGAATGCGGAAGCGTTAGCATAACGCGGTTGATGTAGTCATACGTCTTCATGATCCGACCGATCCAAGTACCGAACGCATGGCACCTCCGAGTTCTGCACATGTTTAACTCGATGACGTCCCGCGAGCTCCGATCCAGCAAAGCTTCACAGGAGAGTTTCATCAGCATGACGGCGTGGTGACGGTGATGATGATGCTATCGACGCAGGGCTTCGCCTAAGCACCGCTACGATATGATCGAGGTGGATTATGGTGGAGGGGGGCACCGCACACGGCTAAGAGATCAATGATCAATTGTTATGTCTATGGGGTGCCCCCTGCCCCGTATATAAAGGATCAAGGGGAGGAGGTGGTCAGACAGGAAGAGGCGCGCCCAAGGGGGGGCAATCCTACTCCAAGTAGGTTTGCCCCCTCTTTCCTAGTCCTAGTAGGAGAGGTGAAGGAAAGGGAGAGGAGGAGAAGGAAAGAGGGGGCCGGCTCCCCTTGCCCTAAACCAATTCGGTTTGGGCCTTGGGGGGAGCGCCCCACACTTCCCTTGCTGCCCTCTATTTCCACAAAGGCCCGTGTAAGCCCATTAAGCCCCCCGGGGGGGTCCGGTAACCCCCTGTACTCCGGTATTTATCCGGTAACCCCCGGAACCCTTTCGGTGTCCGACAGTAACCTTCCAATATATCAATCTTTATGTATCGACCATTTCGAGACTCCTCGTCATATCCCCGGTCTCATCCGGGACTCCAAACTACCTTCAGTACATCAAATCACATAAACTCATAATACCGATTGTCACTGAACTTTAAGCGTGCGGACGCTACGGGTTCGAGAACTATGTAGACATGACCGAGACACGTTTCCGGTCAATAACCAATAGTGGAACCTTGATGCTCATATTGGCTCCCACATATTCTACGAAGATCTTTATCGGTCAAACCGCATAACAACATATGTTGTTCCCTTTGTCATCGGTATGTTATTTGCCCGAGATTCGGTCGTCGGTATCTCAATACCTAGTTCAATCTCGTTACCGGCAAGTCTCTTTACTCGTTCCGTAATACATCATCCCGCAACTAACTAATTAGTTACAATGCTTGCAAGGCTTATAGTGTTGTGCATTACCGAGTGGGCTCAGAGATACCTCTCCGACAATTGGAGCGACAAATGCTTATCTGGAAATACACCAACTCAACAAGTACCTTCAGAGACACCTATAGAGCACCTTTATAATCACCCAGTTTTGTTGTGACGTTTGGTAGCACACAAAGTGTTCCTCCAGTAAACGGGAGTTGCATAATCTCATAGCCATAGGAACATGTATAAGTCATGAAGAAAGCAATAGCAACATACTAAACGATCAAGTGCTAAGCTAACGGAATGGGTCAAGTCAATCACATCATTCTCCTACTGATGTGATCCCGTTAGTCAAATGACAACTCGTGTCTATGGTTAGGAAACTTAACCATCTTTGATTAACGAGCTAGTCAAGTAGAGGCATACTAGTGACACTATGTTTGTCTATGTATTCACACATGTATTATGTTTCTGGTTAATACAATTCTAGCATGAATAATAAACATTTATCATGAAATAAGGAAATAAATAATAAATTTATTATTGCCTCTAGGGCATATTTCCTTCACTTAGTCTCTAGGGGATTCATGGATTGATATACACGTTAGACCAGACACGATGAAGAGGAGGTCATGGATGAAGATATCTAGGGCAGCGAGATGCCAAACCCCGATCAGTGTCACATGGATGTTGAATCTAACATCAAGGGAGAGGCGTCAAGCTACCAATGGAACACCGGAAAGCCGAAACGCCTACTGGAAAACCAAGACCTCCACACAGATGACGACGATCTTGATATGCCAGATTTTGCTGCTACAATTGCAGATTTCGAGGGCCTGGAAAAGGATATGATTGGGTACAAGGATCTCCCAACCATTGATGCGCACTCCAAGAAAGAATTGTATCCAGGTTGCAAAAAGAAATATTCCAGGTTGTGTGCCACCCTGGCGCTTCTCAGATTTAAAGCGGCAAATGGTCTATCAAAAAAGGGCTTCACAGAGATGTTAGGTCTTTTGAAAGAAATTATTCCGGAAGATAATGTGCTCCCTAGAAGCACGAATGAAGGGAATAAAATTGTTTGCCCATTGGAACTTGAAGTACAGAAGATACACGCTTGTGTGAATGATTGTATATTGTACCGTGGTGAGTACAAAGATTATCGTGCATGTCCCACATGCAAGCATGCACGATACAACCGCAGGAGAGAAAAGGACAAGTACAAATTGGATGACGAGATCAAGACAGGAATCCCGTTCAAGGTTGTTTGGTACTTGCCTTTAATTCCAAGGTTGAGGCGTTTGTTTCCAAACCCTAGAGAGGCAAAGAGGTTGCGGTGGCATCATGATGAGTGAATTGCGGATAGGTTTATGAGGCACCCGAAAGATGGGGCTCAGTGGGAATTAATCAACAACAAGTTTGAAAATTTTGCCAAGGATCCTAGAAGTATAAGGCTCGGGGAGTGTACTTACAGGATGAATCCTTTTGGCGATATGAGCACCAATCACAGCACATGGCCGGTGCTTCTGTGCATATATAACCTAGCTCCTTGGTTTTGTATGAAGAAAAAATACATTATGATGTCAATGATTATCCAAGGCCCAAAACAACCTAGAAATGACATCAAGATTTACTTTTAGCTACTGGTAAAAGAACTGCTGACAGTGCGGATAGATGCGCCTGCTGTAAAATGTTATGATGCTTACAGAAAGGAGATTTTCGATCTACATGCGATGTTGGTGCACACCATTCAAGATATGTTGGCATTAGGCAACACATCAGGGCAGAAAACAAGGGGAGATGTAGGGTGTGTCACATGCATGGAGAGGACAGCTAGCAGAAGACTTCCCAACTTGTGCAAAATAGTGTATTTGCGTCATCGTAGGTTCTTATGGAAAAATCACCCATACCAAAAGATGAAAGCTGAATTTGATGGTACGACAGAGGCACCTGAGGGCCCAAGACCCTATGAAGGGGAGGTGGTCCACAACATGGCTAAAACTATTAATATTGTGCTTGGCAAGAACCACCCTTTGATGGTGAAACTAACACCCAAGGATCACGTGTTTAAGAAGAAATCGGTGTTCTGGAAATTACCTTACTGGGAGATTCTACATGTACGTAACTGCATCGATGTCATGCACGTAGAGTAGAACGTATGTGAAAGCATCCTTGGTACTCTGCTCAAGATTAAATGTAAAAGAAAGGATGGTGACGGTTCATGGCTCTATATGCTTGCTGATCAATCACAACGCAAGAGTGAAGCAGAAGATGATGAAAAATTCATCAAAGCTCGCCAGAGTTGCAATTTCAGTACAAAAGAAGCAACACAGTTCTTCACCTATTTGTTGTCAGTTAAGACACCCTCTTCCTACTGCGCAAACATCAGAAGTCTCGTGGATGTGAGCTCGGGTAAAATGAAGTTGGGACACATGAAGTCACATGATTGCCACGTAATGTTGACACAAATCCTCCCGGTGGCCATCGGGAATCTGATGGACAAAGATATAAGAAACACACTCATTGACCTCTATGATTTCTTCAACCAACTATGGCAGAAAGTTGTAAATCCTAAAGATTTGGATCATATGCAAGATGATATTGCAAGAATATTGTCCAGCCTAGAGATGGTTTTCCCATCGTAATTCTTTGATGTCATGGTCCATCTCACTGTGCACCTTGTCGACGAGATAAAGTATTGTGGTCATGTGTTTCTTCGTAACATGTATCCCTTCGAGCGGTTCATGGGAATACTGAAGTGTTTTTACAAGGTTATACCGCAGAGGAGGTTATACCGCAGAGGAGGTGGTTGAGTTTTGCACCGAATGCATGAAACAAAGACCTATAGGTTTGCCCCTCTCTCGCCACGAGGGAAGGCTGGAAGGTAAGTCGGTCCTTGCTGGCAGGCAAATGGTTGCACCTGGAGAATTGGCAGAGAAAGCCCATTTGACGGTACTGCTTAACATCCCAGGTTCTCATCGCTCATGCCAAAGAACACTTGGCGGAGATACGCCAAAGCTTCTTACCAATGGTGCCTTCATCAGAAGTGGAGATGAAGGAGCACACTAAGAAGTTCGCCGAATGGCTGAAGAATCGTTTGGCACAAGGATCCATCGATGACATTGCTACGTGGTTGGCACAAAAGCCATCACCTACGGTGTTGACGTACCAAGCATATGACATAAATGGATACATGTTCTACACTGAGGAACGTGATAAGAAGACCTCGTATCAGAACAGGTCTGTTCGAATAGAATGCATGACTGTAAATGAAGCTGATAAAAGGGTATACTATGGAACCATCAAAGAGATTTGGGAGCTTGACTATGTGAAAGTTAAGGTGGCATTATTCAGGTGCGCATGGATCCCTCTTGGTCAGGTAAGGATTGATGAGTACAGGAAAACCTATGTTAACAGGACAACGATGGCATATCACGCGGACCCATTCATTCTTGCCAGCGATGCTACCCATATTTTCTTTGTGGAAGACCCCTTGCATAAGAACGGCCATTTAGTGATGCCTGGGAAGAGAAGGGTACTGGGTGTCGACGATGTTGCCGATGAGGACGAGTACGATGAATTTGATGAGTTGCCAACTAAGGAATCACGCACACGTGCAACAGAGCAGCGTAAAATCATCAAAAACCCCAAGTTCATTCGGGGTCAACTTAATGATCCCAGTTCCCCCATGTACATGGGAATTAAGCCGTGAGACTAGTCTTTATGCCTACCATGCAACTTAATTCATTCAATTTAGAACTGTCACATGTACTGAATTTGTGAGTTATGCCCGGTTTTCTGTTGATGTAAGAATCGTTCATATGTTGACCTTGATATGCTATCAGCTCAGGCAATGAATATGAACTATTTTTTGTTATTATTATTATTATATCATAGAGGTAGCACACTTAATCGATCTCACTACAGTATGTGTGAACAAAAATATGCAATCTGGTTTGCGAATAGCACACGGTTCGTTGATGAAAGCAGTGTGCCGACCAAACCCCGCCACCCCGCCCACAATTTGAGTCGTGCTTTCTGATTGGCCAGAACCCAAACCCCATGGATCGTACGTCTGCACCGTTGGATGCTCCCACATCGAACGGCAATCCTCACCCCTTTCGACAGCACATGCAGTTCCGGTTGTAATTTTATTTTTATGCACAAAATGCACGTTAATCTCAAAAAATGTCTTAAATATAGCTAACGATACCTGAAATGCGCCAGAAAATCAAACCCATGGTATAATGGTGATTGCGTGCCGTGGAATTTTTATGAGGCCAAACGATGAAGTCATCGGCCATAGGAGTTTGAATTGACACGTCTCCTTTTGGAAAACCATGATCCTTCATGTGAGATGCTTCGGTTTGGAAGGAGCGGTCATCAAAACTTGTGCCAAACTTTACCAATTTTTTCCACGGGGTCATGAGAGCATGCCACAGGCACACATCGATTTTGATGATGTCCGAACTCCATTTGAATTTTCTATAATTAAAATACCAACTAGGCGTACGCCAGTGGCTGCACCTCGCGGCCGAAATGTTTGAAACTTCTCCTTGCTTCTCAGACAAACGGATGAAAACTCACAAAGCGACGCACAAATGATCTGTACACCTTCGCTAGGCTGATAGTAAGGGGTACTATCATAGCTAGTATCATGTGTGCCAACTAGGCAATTTTGATTAGCTATCATAGAATTAATTAAATGAATAAAGAGAGGGTTAAGTATCATATCATGAAACTGTATCATAATAAATGTTATGCTACTATGTGTCATGCATGAAAATATAAATAAAGTACTACATATCATACTAGCTACTCTATGATACTATGCATTACAGCAAGTAAGTACACAATAGTGACATAAGACTAGCCACAATGGGTAGTAACATAGAATGTTACTAGTCTATGTTACGTCAAGCGAGGAGAAAAGACTAGTTTGCAACATTGGCTTAAATGACCATTAGTTTCTACCTTGGTACCTGTAATATGGGTTTGTGGCCTTGTATACAAAAATGGAGGAAGTACTATAGTAAGACTATACCCACAGTGGGAGTAACATAGGTAGTAACATCACACATATCCAGTTTCCTCCATTTCTTCATTTATTGCTTGCCACATCATCTATTTTATCTAGATATGTGTGATGTTACTACCTATGTTACTCCCACTGTGGGTAGTCTGGCTGTAAGGAATAGAATAATATATATGTGCTTATTAGTTGGAGGGAAGAGAAGAGAAGCGGGTTCTTGGTTAGTAGAGCCAGCTGCAACACGAGACCCAAGACACTTTGTGAGGATGTAAGGTGGGCCAACTATTGATAAACTAGTACGTATATAGAACTTGTTATTGTACATGCCCGCTAAGAGGTTGGCTGTATATGACATGGAAACTTCTTATAGCCGACCCTTGGTTGTATTATTAACCATGCTCTTAGTGAGGTAGCTAGTATATCATAGACGGCTAGCTAGTATCAGACTAGCCATAGTGGGAGTAACTTTAGCAGTAACACCGACTCCAACTCAGCAAACTTGCTTATGTGGCAATAAGTTAATGAGGAGAGAGATAGTTTTAGTAACTTAGCTAGTTACTGTAGCATCACATGTCCCAATGCAATATGAGTCTGTAAGACTAGCCACAATGGGTAGTAACATAGAGTAGTAACATGCCCATGTTACTACTCTATGTTACTACCTCTATAGTGGGGAGTAACATATGTGTGGTAACATGAAACACTTCATTTATTAAGCTATAGACTCATCTTGCCTTGATATGTGTGATGTTACTCATACTACTAGTAACTAGCTATGTTACCATATGCTTCTCTTTCTTCATTTATTGCTTGCCACATCATCTATTATATCTAAATATGTGTGATGTTACTACCTATGTTACTCCCACTGTGGGTAGTCTAACCTAAGAAATGAAGCTTTACATGACACTACACTTATGTTACTACCCACTATGAAGGTAGTAACATATATAGTCTAGGGATATGTGTATGTTACTAGTGTACTACTCTCCATTGTGTCTAGTCTCATACTCCCTCCTTTCCGGTTTAGGCTGGTTGTAATGGTATTATCATAAGCGGTATCATGCATGCCAACTAGACTTTCTGGATGATGTGGCACACAAGAGAGGGTGTGGTATCATATCATGATACCATGTCATATTAAATGTTGTACTACTACTTTGTGTGATGCATGACAATTAGTAAGGAAACCTAAGATGTTAACTTATGATACTATGCATTACGGAAGTAGTATCCTAGCTACACTATCATATATATGCATGATACTACTAGTATATAAATATATGATACTTCCTCAATTCAAAAATCTCACCAACCAAGGTAGATGGTGAGTGGTGGAATACTTTTTGTAGTTTGCAAAAACACCCAATTAATGCTTTTGTTTTCCTCAAAAATTTATGTTTTCCAATGTATTAATTGCAATACATGCATGCATATATAAAGTACATGCATTGGTCAACTTTATCTTAATACTTGCATGCAATGATTTAATGCACCGTGGAATCTGGACAAGTGATGGGGAACAACCAAATTGAGCCTTATAAAATGGAAAAACTAAAATTTTGAGATAAGCCTATAAACCGGAAAGGAGGGAGTATATATGCATGATACTAGTATATGATCGGCAATACCTCTGTAATGCGCGCATGCATAGTATCATAAGTTAGTATCTTAGGTTCCTTATTAATTATCATGCATGACACAAAGTAGTACAAAATTGGAGGCGAAATGATAAACTCATGTTTTCATTCGAACAAAAATATGATGTTAGGTAATGTAAATGTTTTCAAAGATCACACGGTTCACTCATGAAAGCCGTGTGTCCACTAAACCATGGCCGATGCACCCCCCCCCCCCACCCCTCTGCCACGCGTGTGATCTGAGTCGTGCGTTCTGATTGGCCAGAACCCAAACCCCACGGATCATACATCTGCACCGTTGGATTCTCCTTGATCGAACGATGATCCTCATCCCTTTCGACAACACATGTACATATTTTCAAATAGCCCTTGCCAAAAAAATGTTTTCAAATAGCACACGGTTCACACACGAAAGCCGTGTGCCTACCAAACTGTGGCCGATGCCCCCCCTCATTGCACGCGTGATTTGAGTCGTGCGTTCTGATTGGCCAGAACCCAAACCCCACGGATCGTACATCTGCACCGTTGGATGCTCCCAGATCGAACGACAATCCTCATCCCTTTCGACGGGAAATGCAGTCCGGCTATGAATTGATTTATATGCCAACATGCATGGTAAATGCCAAAAAATGTCTTACATATAGCACACGAACCTGAAATGCGCCAGCAAATTAAACCCATGGTAAAATTGTGATTGGTTTACGTGCGAAAAATTTAGAGGCGAAATGATGAACTCACGTCTTCATTTCAAAATTAGTACGTCTTCATTTCAAACGAAATTATTCTGTTTGTGCACACGAGCGCTTAGAGGCAACCGTTTTGCATAGGCCTTTCCGCGCGCGCGGCAACCAGGGATATTTTTCACCCTTTTCACCTAGGCCGTCAACACCCCCCCCCCCATCGTCCTCCCGCGTTTCACTCAACTAGTCCACCCAATCTCCTTCGCCAGCTCCCCCTCCCTCAAATCCACAGCAGAACGCTCTCCTGCGCCGCTGTGCTCACCCCGGCCGTGTGCCTGCTCTTCGGCATCAAGCCTACCTCCACTGCCGTTCCCAACACGCAGTGGCCCGCGCCTCGCCATCTTCGTTTGCTCGCCAGCCACCCTTGAGCATACCGATGCAGTAACCCTCGCCTCTCATGTGGTCTGGCCGGGTTTGCATTAAGAAGCCTGTTAGTTACTGCTCTCCATCACGGTGAGGCATATCTCCTCGCAATCCCTCTTCTAATTTCGTTCCGTATGTCCCCATATTGGCTATAAAACAACGGAGAGCGTATATATGTTCATTATCTACCTTCCTTACTACATATAAGTTGTATTTGTTCCAATAAGTTACTGCCTATTTACAGATCGCGGGCGCCCGAGTCACACAAACTTAACAAATTAGTCGTACATTTTCTAAATTATTGCATGGCATGTTTAGAAAGCTTGATACCAAGTTGTTAGTTTTATGCTTATCCTCCTTTCCTGAGTTTCGCATGTGTTCTCTGTAGATGCCGAGTAGCAGCGATAGCACTCATTCAGGCCATGTATCTTCATCTGCTTCGGACAACCCTAGGTCTTCAGCAGATTATGAGGGATCAAGTAGTCTTGAACGGGATAGAGCTGCAGCAATTACCCTTCCGGTCAGGACACGGAGGAATGCTCCAAGGAAGCCCACACACCAGCCTAAAGGTGTATATGAAGTTACCGAGATTGATTTAAAGTCCTGGGCTCCAACTAAACCAGATAAAGCACGCATGAGGTTCAGGAGTGTGTGTGGATTTGTTGGTAGGGCCAGGCTCAACATTAATCTGCCGGGGTTTCGGAAGGCTGACACAGAAAGACGGTGAAGGATAGTCCAGGAGATCATGGATCACTTCAACATTCCAGAGCAGTGGAGAATGCAGGTGGAACACGCTGCACTGAAGAAGGCTAGGGATGCTTGGAGAAATTGGAAGCACGTGCTATACAAGAAGTACTTGAGTGAAGGCAAGGACCCAATCCCCGCATACCCCCAAATTACAAAGGCTGACTGGGCAGAATTCAAAAGGGTCAGGGCAACTCCAGAGTTTGCTAAGAAGAGTTTCAAGCAATCAGAACTTCAGAAGTATAACATACACCCCCACTGTATGGGTGTGGCAGGATACTACGGCATGAAACTGATATGGGAACAGGAGGACAAAGAAGCAGTAGCGGCAGGTGAGAATCCGGCCTTTAGTGAAATCAGGGGCAAACGCGCCAGAGACTACTTGCGGGGATGTGCAAAGAGGCGTGATGATGGAACTTATTACTTTGAAAACGCACTTGACGCCAAACTGTATGAAGTGATGGTAGAGGCTTCCAAGATCCCTGGAAGGTTCTACAGGAACCCAGGGCCATGTGACATTATGTCCATTGCTCTGGAGACAAAAGAGCCCCCTGGCTGTGGAAGGGGTATATGTGTTAATGTCCCGCATAAGAGGGCTTTCACACTCAGCAAAGAAGAGAGGCTCAGCATGAATAAAGCGAGGAGTGAAATGAAGCAGAATGCATTGTTTGAAGAGATGAAGAAGGAGATTTATCCGGCTGTTCGAAAGGATGTTGAGGAGTCAATGATGATGCAGAAGACTCTAACGCTGACAGATAGCCAGCAGGTGGGAGGGGAGGCGGGCATGGATGATGCTACTTATTGCGCGACAACACTGCATAAGAGTAGTTGTGCATCACCTGACCCCAGCGACACTGAGACTGCAGCTGCTCATGATGATGCTATATCTGATCTATCTGGAATGAAAGACAGACTGAAGGGCGTGCTTACACATTATGAAGCTACATTAAAATGTGCAACAGCCTGGGTTTGCCCACCCTTCTTGGAAGATGGCCTCTTCTTGGACAATGTGCCATTGAAGTCGGGCTGTGTGAAGTGCTACATGACTAAAGTAAATCATGGATTCAATGAATTTGCCCTGAAGAATGTCCTAGGAGACTTCAATGAGCAAACGACATTGGGAGAAACACTGTTACATCACATCTAGTGGCCACGAAAGGAAATAGAGTTCATCGATGAGATTCCTGAAGCCTCGCCAAGAGCAACCACTGTCGCCCCTCAACCGGTGACGCTCTCCTTGCCACAGCAGCTCTCGTGGGTTGACGCATCAACCTATGATCAGTCGGCCCGACTTTGTGGCGTACAGGCCATGTCATCCTCCGCCCCAAAGCAGCCAGTGGCAAGGCCTACAACTGCTGATGACACACCACCAGTTCAGATGTCGGCCGCTAAAGCAGCGGGGGGAGACCCAGCTGCAGCACATGCTTAGCAGACCAACCTGGTGGAACAGACTACTAAGAAGTCTCATGCTTCGGAACCGCCTGCTAAGCAGTCTGTAGGTCCAAAACCGACTGCTCATCAGTCCGTCGGTCCGCAGGCGCATGATAGGCATACCAATGCGTCAGCACTTCATGCTTAGCAAACCAACGCCTTGGCACGGCCTCCTCAGCACACTGACAAGTTGGCACCACCTACGCAGAAACCCGACATAGCTCCAACGCATGGTCAGCAGTCCGATGCCTCTGCTCCTACAGGCTAGCAGTCCGTCACAGCAGCACCGCCAGCTCAGTGGTCTGGCATAGATAAACCGTCTGCTAAGAAGTCCGTCCAAGCTTCACCATCTGCTTGGCAGTCTACCTTGCAGGCAACCAGGCGTTCTGCCAGAAATGCTTCAAGTACCAAGAAGGAAGTGGCCAAAAAGGCTACAACCACGACCACGAGGAAGGGTAGTGGGAGAGTGAAGAGGAAAGAGAACGATTGCCTCTTACTTAAAGCACTCATCGCCCAGAACCAAATTAACAGTAGCTTGTTCGAATCGGGGAATAATATTATTTCTGACGCCATGGATGATGAATAAGTAGAATTGTTGCTTGCTAAAAGGAAAGCAGATGTACTTGAAGCACGCAATTACATCCATGGCCATGCATTTCTTGTTGGCAAATACTTTGATGAGTGCAACTCCAGTTGCCACGAGTTACATGAATATTACATGGATCAAATGTCAGGAGGTTATCATGCTTTGCTAGTCCACTACAATAGAGATCATTTCTGACACGATGATGGTTCCATCAATGTGAGGTTTTGAGGACTTGCATCTCTTCTTCAACTTCAACGTGCTCGATGCCACTCTTGTTAGATGCCTGATTTTGTAAGTACTTAACAAACTCTAGTCAACTTCTCCATACAAAGTTGTAAATGATAAACAGCTAACTGCATTTTATTCCTCTTAGGGGATTAAACGTGCGGAGAAGAATAGGGGAGAGTGTGTATTTCATAGATCCTGCATTAGCAAATGGCACAGCATTAGATGGTAAGGACCGACGGGACTGGGTCGTTAACACGGTCCTCCGTATCTTTGAAAACATGTCCCATGCACACTCATTTCTCTGGCCATATCATGAACCATAAGTCAAGTAAACAACCACGCATACACTGATTGTCTTTCAGATTTCGACATGATTCATAAGTTCATGTCTTTCTTAATATGTAGCAATCACTGGATATTGGTATTCATAGTTCCAAACAAGAACACAGTTTACTACATCAATTCTCTCAGAGAGTCAACAAACGCTCGGGATCTGACGCATGTTCAGCAATTCCTCGATAGGTATTGAATTCTATGATGTTGAAATTAATTTGCATTCATATATGGTTCAATAATTGATGTTGTCAAAATTTATCATCATTTGCAGTGTGCTCGCATTATGGAAAACTAAACCAGGGAACATGTTCAAGACGGAACAACCCATGCAGCACGAGATCATTTCTCCGGTAACACACTGAAATCCTTTATTTTCGGAAAATTTATCCAACAGTCTGCAAATACCTTTCCTTACGCTAGTCAAATGTTCAAGCTTCTAAATAAACCTAAATAATACATCTAACACGGGTTAGGCTGTTCCTAACAGGACAAATACATGACTAATTTTGTACAAAAAATGTCAGTGTCCTCAACAAGAAGCAGGGACCAACCTTTGTGGATACTATGTTTGCAGACACATGATCTCCATCTGCAAATCTGGTGATAGTTGTGACGATCCTCGCAAATTAGTACCAATAAGTTTATATTAATTAATATCTTCTACTCCACTCATATGGCACATTCTGATCTTAAAAATACTGCAGCTCATCTTAAAACCGAGGACCCCTGAACCGCTCCCGACTGGTGAATTGAGAATGGTTCGGAGATTTGTCAGTGACTTCTTCCTGGATCACTACATCAATCCCACTAGTGATAATGAAGATTTCAGCATGCCTTCTCCTGAAACAATGAGTAAGAGTTAGCCGCTAAACATATAACGCATGGATCCATAGTTTTCCATCTGATGAGGTCTTCGTATTTCGTACACTATGATTAATTATGTAATGCATATATGTGTGGACAAATCATTGGAATTTAGCTACCATATGTTCAATTGCAATTCTTGCGAAATTTGATGAATGTTCTTCCTATGGACACTATTTGTTCAACTGAATATTGTGGCGAATTTGCTTTTTGCGTGCCGATTCAAAATGGGATATTTTTGTTTATTTGTGCAGTTGAATATTGTGGAAAATTTGCTTTTTGCGTGCCAATCAAAATGGGATATTTTTTTAACCTAGCAATTGCTCCGCACACGGTTCAACTAAATGAGGTGTGTGATCCACATCGGAAAGCATACGTCAATCGTAGCGGAACTATCGGTGATACGCAGCAGATCACAAATGATTTGTAGCGCTACTACGTGTGCGTAGGTTCTCCAGAACCGTTTGTGATATCGCGTTATCGCACACGAGAACTGGGAGTAAACTGTGCCCAATGCAAAATAAAATCCCACTCGTAATTTTTTTCAGCAAACGTGTGGGATCCCAAACGAAAAGCACACGTCACTCTTGTGGCAACCGTCGGTGATAGCTAACAAATCACAAACGGCTCGCAGCACTTGAATGTGTGCGAAGGGGCTCCTGAACCATTTGTGATAGAACATTATCGTAGATGGTAATTGTTGGGAAATGTGTGCGATGTAGTCTAGCATGGCAGACAGGTTACGCAGAAAACTCGTGTGCGATGGGGCACAAATCGCACACAGTTCATATGTTGGCCCGTGTGCCTTACATACTATTTCCCAAACGGTTCGTTATGACAGACCGTATGGTTTCACTGCGTCATTAGAAATGCTTAATCACCGATACCACACGTGTGAAAGAATTTAGTGTGTTCTGCATCTCACACGATTACATTTTGGAAGGCCTCTGGATCACTGCTCCATATCACCGACGGTTTCTGGGTCGTGTGGGAAGGATCCCCCTATCGCCCACACTCACTTGGCGACGGTTCCAAATGTCGTCGCGTAAAGGGTTTAAAAACCGTTTGTTTAGGACCGACGTGCACCAGTGTTAGTTCAATGAGCTATATGTTGTTAAGAATTACCAAAACCACCCAGGGATTAGTTGCACTTTCAGTCTCCTCCTTTTTGGTAATTAATGACAACATATAGATCAAAGCTTCGACAAATGATAATAAGAATGAAATACATCGTCGCTTTGATAAGTATGTGATAAGCAAGAGCTCCCCCTAAATTTGTGCATTATTTAAAATTTGCTTTTGAATGCAAATGCACAATCGATTCGGATCATGGGTTACTCTTCCATGTCACATACATCTTGGTGGAGCGCTCAAAATAACAGAATATGAAATATGCACTCATCACTAAGGCAAAGTGAATGATCATACATGAGATAGAGAATATCATCATCCAAGCACACACATTAAAGGTGATATGATCAAACACATGACCATACAAGTATCTCACGCACACAACCATAGGGTATCATCTAAGCAAGCAAACAAATAAGTAGCAAAAAGATAGCAGAAGGAAGCAAAGCTCTCTCTCTCGAAGCCTATGATCTATACACTTTCTCCCCCTTTGGCAACAAGTTACCAAAAAGCTTGAAAATTCATAGTGCTATGTGGCTCTCTAAGCTTGATCTTCAGGAGCTTCATAGTGCGAAGGTGGCGTGGAGAGGAGTCCTGCAACAAATGCATCTGTAGAGGTTCTAGGAGCTGGTGAAGTTGCAACTGGAGGGGCAATTGAAGCTGTGGCTGCAGGAGCTGAAGTTGTAGCTCTAGTATCTGGCACTGGTACTGCTGCAGACCTCTGCCTCCTGGGCACCCTTTGATATGCATCAGTGGTGGTCTTGTCACTCCTGCCCTCAAGTTCTTCTTGGATCTTCTCCATAGAAGTCTGAATTTTTGTCACCTTGACATCCAAGTCATGAAGTTTTGTCTCAAAAATTCTCTCAAGACTCTCTTGATTTTGAGTCAGGTTGGCGAAACCTTTCTCAATCCTCAAATTAGCCTGAATGAGATAGCTAAGTTGATCTTGTTTTAACTTGAGAAAGACTTGGGAAACCTCTTCAACACTTGGCATCTTGGATGCCTTCTCTGCTTTTGCTTTTGCTCTCTTCTCCTGAGCCTCTACTGAAGTAGGATCTGTAGCATCCATGACAATTGTGTTTTCCTCAAAATCAGGCCTCAAGGGAAGGTGTTCTTTATCCAAGAGATACATGTATTTGCCCATCTTAGAGTTGATGAGCATCTGAATGTGTGGACCATACCCACATGATCTCTTCTGATCAGCAGTAGTCCTCTTGATTGTCTCTACAATCAGTGTCATCACTTTGAACTTTTCTGGCACATCAAACATATGCAGGAAATTGATGGAATGCCCTCTTATCATCATGTCATCTCCAGACTTGGGCAACAATGTGTGACTGGGGATAGTATTGATTGTGGGCAGTCCTGACAGAAGATAATAGACAGAGCCAAACTTGTGATGTTCCAAAGCTGCATCTGGAATCTCTTTGTACATATGTGCCATGGAGTTGTGTCCTTTCCTTGGTTTGGCATACACATCAGTATCATCATCATGCTCTCCAGGGGAATTGATAAGCTTGTCCCACTCAGCAACAGTCGACTGGTACCTTGTACCTTCAGACATCCAAACGATTCTTCCATCTGGGTAGAAGTGAGTTGTTGAATAAAACTGCATGATAAGCTCATCATTCCACTTAGTCAATTTCTGACCCACAAAAGCATCAACTCCATTCATTCTGAAGCTCTCATGAACTCCAGTGAAGTGGTCTTCATTGTTGTCAATGTACTTCCAATCCACCCACTTCATGTCACTGACTATGGGCTTCTTATCCTGGAGCACGGTCTCATAGAAGTCCTGTTGTTCCTTAGTGTGGAACCTGTAATATACAACAGTTCTTCTTCTTGAGGCATAAGGATCTGACTGTCTCCACAATCTGAGACCTGCATCCTTCCTTATCTTCATGTTTTTAGCCACTGGATGTGTATCATCATGATCTGGGATCTTGGGCTTTAACTTTCTGAGCACTTGGGCTTCTTCCTCTTCTAATTTAGGCACTGGGGCCTTGTTCTTCTCATCAGCTGGTATATTCCTGGTGGATCTCTTGGGTGCAGACTTGGTGGCTTGAGCAGTAGCTTTGAGGGCAGTCTTGGGCTTTGATGGAGCAGCCCCAGACTTGATGGCATCCCCCATCAGCTTCTGAGTCTTTGATGCTGGTGCAGCATCCTCTTCTTCATCTTCTTTATCTGATTGGATCATTATTGAGGGCTTTCCAATAACTCTTGCCATAGTCTTTTTGGCCCTTTCTTTCCTTTTCTTGCCCTCACCAGCAGCCTCTTCTATAGTTGCTTCGAAGGCTTCAAGAGTTGAGGCTCTGGCCTTTGACATGGGCACTCTCTTGGTAGGAGCCTTCTAGTGCAAACCAGGTTTGGTTGAGCTGTTGTGCCCAATTCTTTATTAACAACTTTCTTCTTTCAGCTGACCTCCTCTTCAGCAGCAAAATAATCTTCATCCTCGGAGTCTGAGTTTCTCTTTCTCCTTGTCCTGGTAGCTACTTTTGGCAAGTTGCTTCGGGTGCTTCTGCTTCCATCATCATAGCTGTCAGAGGGACTAGTGCCCTCACTCAAGTTGACTTGCTCCTCAGACTTGTTCTGGCTATCACTCTGATCAGACATTGCTGACACTGCAAACTAAAAGCTGGCCTTGTGAATATATATAGTTGAGATAGAGTGAATGAGCATCACAAAGTGCAGAGATTTTGCAAAACAATTGAGTCAAAACTTAGTTTTAGTTTTCCACAGAAAGCATTTCAAAGCTACCGATTTGTTAAACTCGGTGCCACCGAAGCAATATTGGAGTCTGAACTAGTGGAATCTGTCAGACCAAGACACAGTTTGGTGAATCCGAGATTGCTAGGGTTTCACTGAGAGCTGAACTCGGTCACACCGACTCGTAAGTTTTGATCAGACCGAAAGTTACAAGTGCAATGGCCTAAGCCAAATCGGTGAGACCGATTTCTACAACTCGGTCGGTCCGAGATGAGTTCGGCGGAAACCTAACACTAAATTTTTGAATCAAAACTAATCTAAAGGAAGTTTTAGCTGCATAGAGTGATCTCATATGTGGAAAGAATCATGTTAATGACCTAAGTGCATGAATCAAAGGTAAAGATTGTACATAGGAGTCGAGTTCATACCCTAACTCGGTGGTGAAATCACTACGGCGGCAACGGCGGTGAAGATTCCCATTGACGACGGAGAAGACCAACGGCGGGACATCGCTAGCGATGAGAAGACAATCTGGAGACCTAATTCGGCAGAGCAAGACACGCGCGGGCGAAAGGTTTCGTAGGAATTTCGAAAATTTGACCCATGAGTATATATATCCTGACCCTGTCGGTGTGACCGAGTGGGACGACTCGGTGGCACCGAGATGCAGAATCGCAAGCGGTTGTTGCAACTCAGTGTGACCAAGCTGTTCAAATCGGTTACACCGAGATTCAAAACCTAGATTAACTCAATGAACTCGGTATGACCGAAAGGAGTGAATCGGTCAGACCGAAATACACGGAGAGTGTTGGGGATATGACTATTGGATATGATCCGCCCAGGAGGGGCCGGGTTATATCAATGGCGGTTCATAAGCCAAGCCCATGAAGATGTTGAAGATGGCAGTTCATGTAGTAGGTTTGTTAAAGGACCCAAAGACCAAAGGCGGCTTAAGGCCCATAAGTGTAAACCGCCATGTATACGTGACTTGTATTGTAAGGCATGTAAGATAAGTCACCGGGCCGGACACGTTTGTATGAGTTGGCCGGGACTATGTAAGCCGCGGGGCGTCAACCCGTGTATATAAGGGGACGACCCGGCAGTGGCTTAGGGCAAGAAACAACAGATCGAAAGCCAGGCTAAGCGTATTCGCTCCCTGGTAATTGAAACCCTAGCAATACCACCTCAAACTGGATTAGGCTTTTACCTTCACCGTAAGAGGCTGAACCAGTATAAACTCCTCGTGTCCTTTGTCTCATTATAACCCCTTTAAGCTAACTATGTCGCAATGGCTCCACAACTAAGTCCTTCCACTAGAACATCTGCCGTGACAATTCCACGACAGTTGGCGCCCACCGTGGGGCCCGCGCATGGTGGTTTTGAGTTCTTGAAGGGCAGCTTTGAAGGGATCAAGGGATACGCTGTGGGCCGGATGACCAAGAGTCATCGCGGCAAGCTCTACATCGACGATGCAGGGGGCCTCGAGGCTGGCTCAATTGAGTATGGGTACCGGGTCCCCTTCGGCGGAATTCACGTCTTCATCGACAAGATCGGTGAACCGGGCCCTAAGCCGGACAGCTGCACCGACATCATCGAGACGGCTCCGCGTGCACGAACCGCCCGGATTCAACCCGCCGTGAAGCATGCCTTTGTTGGATTTATCCAAGGGGTTGAATTGGAGGGCTCTGTGTCTGGCAGTGAGACGGCCATCTACTATGATGGTGAATCGTCCACGGGCGAGACCGGCTCAATATATCAACTACAAGACGGACGGCTTGGGCGCTGTTCCAATGGTGACAGTATTCCGGACCCCTATGAGCCACCGAACAGGGTGGCGATTTTCATGGCTAGCACCCAGCCGGTTCTTGGTTCAACAGCCGCCGCGGCTATGACTTCCAGCGCAGCGGCGGTAACGGCAGCGGGTGCTGGCGGATCAGCACGCCCGTCGGCTCAAGTTTTAACAGATCTGTTGGAGGCTCTGGCAACTCTGATAGAGGTGGAGGTAACCCCGAACAACCAGGAACAGCATAAGGGGGTGTGGCTAAGCTGCGCGATGAGATAGCGCAAGCCATGGTAGAGCTGGCGGCGGAGAACACTAGGATGATTGCAGAGCGGGCCGTTTTGAACGCTCAAGCACAGCGAATTCAAGCGGATTCATACCGGCTCACGGTGGATCAGAACGCTTCAAGCGAAATCTTGAGGAGAAAGCACCGGAGTCGTCTGCCTTTGGTTTATGAGTCGAGGAACCTCTTCAACACATCAGGGGCAGGGACCAGTAACCCGCCGGTGATAAACCAGGTGGCTGAAGCACCGGGGGGTGGAGCGTTGGTTCAGTCGCGCGTAACAGGCTCTCCGCATGTGAATAATACCCCACCTCAGCACGTGGTGATGTCACCGGGTCATTATTCCACCCCTTTGGACAATATGATTGCTGCGGCTACGCGATTGGCGCCTTTGCCAGTCGAGGGTGAGACTCCAACGGCGGTTGAAACCCGAAGGGCCAGGGAGCTTCTTCAAACAATGCTAGTACAGCAGCAGGCTTATTCGTATAGTCGTGACCGGATTCATTCGACCCCTCGTCCAAGCTGGAGCTACAGTAGGCACATTGACTCGCCAACAGTTTCAAGTATTGAGCAGCGCCGTAACCAGCCTCATGGGCATGACCCAGCACGCAATGGTGCCGAGGCACGGAATTTGGTGGACCAGGGCAGAGCGCGCCGGGAGGCCAAGCTGGCGTCTCATCAGCACGCGTCGGTTTACCCGACAAATTCAATGGAGGCAGGTGTGACTTCTAGAGCTTGGGGTGTGCCGTGTTTAACGGCGGCTCTGCGAAATGAGCGTTTGCCCAAGGATTTCAAGGGCCCTTGTAAGGTGCCTAATTACACAATGGATCAGCCCCTAGAGGCTTGGGTGGAGAGTTATGAGATGGCTATGGAGATGCTGGATGTTAGCGAAGCTACGTATGCTAAGTATTTCACAATGATGCTGGAAGGGACGGCTCGCACTTGGTTGAAAGGGCTGCCCGCCAACTCCATTGGGTCGTGGGCAGAGCTAAAGGCCCGTTTTATCCAAAATTTCAAAGATACGTGCAAGCAGCCTATGTCGATCGTGGATTTAGTTTCTTCTGTTCAAGCTGAGGGCGAGTCAACAACTAGCTGGGTGCACCGGGTCTCGACCATCATACATTCTTTAGATAATATCAACGTCGGCTCAGCAGTTTTAATGTTGGAGAAGAATTGTCGTTTCCTTCCACTCAAGCAGAAGCTTGGGCGCCTTAAACGTCATTGCAGTGACATGGGTGAGCTCATGACAGCTCTTGTCAAGTATGCCGACTCTGATAGTACCAAGGACCCCGACTTCCGAGGATGAACAATCGGGAAAGGGAAATAAGAGTAGTGGTATGAGAGGACAGCAGCACAACCCGGCCAATCAGGGCGGTAATGGTAAGTGCAAAGCTGATGCTTTTGTGGCTAACACCGGTGCACAGAATTATAACCAGCGTCATAACGGGGACCGGCTCAAAGGACAAAATTTGACCTTGAAGCGATAATGAATCAGCCATGTCTGAAGCACGGGATAGAGGAGAAACCGTCTACCCATCTGTGGAAGGATTACAACATTATGAGACACTTCAGGGAGTCTTTCCAACACAATCATGGTCCGAATGGTGGTTCAGGGTCCGGCTCTCATGGTCCGGGTCATGGAGGCGGCGGCTCAAATTCCAGGTTTCACGGCCAAGGCAATCAAGGCAGTTACAACCAGCAGAATAATCGGGGGAATCAACAGCAGCAGCACTCTGGTTATCAGAGCAACATGAAGCAATTGAATAGTGGACACTACCACATCTTCACCACTAGATTGTGTAAGCGGGATCAAAAGCTTCATAAGAGGGCAGTGAATGCTATCAAGCCAGCAGTGTCGCGTTACTTGCGGTGGTCGGAGCAGCCTATTGTGTGGAGTCGTGAGGATCACCCGCCCCGGGTTGACAATCCGGGTCACCTGGATCTAGTGGTGGTGCCTCAGGTTGGGGGCTATAAATTTACTAAGGTGCTCATGGATGGAGGCAGTAGCATTAATATACTTTACTATGAAACCTTCCGTCGCATGGGATTGACCGACAAAAATATTAAGCCGTCAAACACCATTTTTCATGGTGTGGTGTTGGGCAAGTCGGCATATCCAGTGGGTAAGATATCTTTGGAGGTTGCTTTTGGAGATGAGTGATACGTCCATTTTGCATCATGCTTTTATATTGATATTTATCGCATTATGGACTGTTATTTCACTTTATGTCACAATACTTATGGCTATTATCTCTTATTTTACAATGTTTACATAAAGAGGGAGAATGCCGGCAGCTGGAATTCTGGGCTAGAAAAGGAGCAAATATTAGAGACCTATTCTGCGAAACTCCAAAAGTCCTGAAACTCCACGGAACGTCTTAAAATAAATAAAGAAAAATCCTCGCCAAAGATGAAGGCCAGGGGGCCCACACCCTGCTCACGAGGGTGGGGGGCGCGCCCCCCTACCTCGTGGGCCCCTGGTGGCTCTCCGACGTCCATCTTCTCCTATATGAGGTCTTTCGATGAGAAAAAAATAAGAAGGAACTTTTCGGGACGAGACTCCGCCGCCACGAGGCGGAACCTTGGCGGATCCAATCTAGAGCTCCGGCAGAGCTATTCTGCCGGGGAAACTTCCCTCCGGGGGGAATCATCACCATTGTCATCACCAACGCTCCTCTCATCGGGAGAGGGCAATCTCCATCAACATCTTCACCAGCACCATCTCATCTCCAAACCCTAGTTCATCTCTTGGATCCAATTCTTGTCTCAAAGTCCGGGATTGGTGCTAGTAGGTTGCTAGTAGTGTTGATTACTCCTTGTAGTTGATGCTAGTTGGTTTAATTGGTGGAAGATCATATGTTCAGATCCTATATGCATATTATTACCCCTCTGATTATGAACATGAATATGCTTTGTGAGTAATTACGTTCGTTCCTGAGGACAAGGGAGAAGTCTTGCTATGAGTAGTCATGTGAATTTGGTATTCGTTTGATATTTTGATAAGATGTATGTTGTCTAGCCTCTAGTGGTGTTATGTGAACGTCGACTACGTAACACTTCACCATTATTTGGGCCTAGAGGAAGGCATTGGGAAGTAATAAGTAGATGATGGGTTGCTAGAGTGACAGAAGCTTAAACCCTAGTTTATGCGTTGCTTCGTAAGGGGCTGGTTTGGATCCATATGTTTCATGCTATGGTTAGGTTTACCTTAATACTTTTGTTGTAGTTGTGGATGCTTGCAATAGAGGTTAATCATAAGTGGGATGCTTGTTCAAGTAAGAACAACACCCAAGCACCGGTCCACCCACATATCAAATTATCAAAGTATCGAACGTGAATCATATGAACGTGATGAAAACTAGCTTGGCGATATTCCCATGTGTCCTTGGGAGCATTTTTCCTATTATAAGAGTTTGTTCCAGCTTTTCCTTTGCTACAAAAGGATTGGGACACCTTGCTGCACTTTATTTACTTTTGTTACTTGTTGCTCGTTATAATTTATCCTATCACAAAACTATATGTTACCACTTATTTCAGTACTTGCAGAGAATACCTTGCTGAAAACCGCTTATCATTTCCTTCTACTCCTCATTGGGTTCGACACTCTTACTTATCGAAAGGACTACGGTAGATCCCCCATACTTGTGGGTCATCAAGACTCTTTTCTGGCGCCGTTGCCGGGGAGTGTAGTGCTTTTGGTAGGTGGAATTTGGTAAGGAAAAATTTATATAGTGTGCTGAAATTTACTGTCACTTGTTACTATGAAAAGTAATTCTCTGAGGGGCTTGTTCGGGGTATATTCACCCCGACCAATAGAGAAAAGAGTTGCTCCTCAACCTACTGAACCTATTGAAAATGAAATTCCTTATGAGTATCCTTCGGGTATGATAGAAAAACTGCTAACTAATCCTTTTACAGGAGATGGAAAAAAGCATCCTGATGAGCACTTAATATATGTGGATGAAGTTTTGGATTATTTAAGCTTGTAGGTATACCCAATGATGTTGCTAAGAAGAAGGTCTTCCCTTTATCTTTGAAGGGAGACGCATTGATATGGTATAGGCTATGTGATGATATGAGATCATGGGACTATAAAAGATTGAAGTTGGAATTTCATCGAAAATATTACCCTATGCATCTTGTTCATCGTGATCGCAATTATATATATAATTTCTAGCCTCGTGAAGGAGAAAGCATCGCTCAAGCTTGGGGAAGGCTTAAATCAATGTTATATTCATGCCCCAATCATGAGCTCCCGAGAGAAATAATTATGCAAAGTTTTTATGCTCGGCTTTCTGATAACAATCGCACCATGCTCGATACTTCTTGTGCTGGCTCTTTTATGATGAAGACTATTGAATTGAGATGGAATTTATTGGATAGAATTAAACGCAACTCTGAAGATTGGGACCTCAACGAAGGTAAGGAGTCAGGTATGACACCTAAGTTTGATTGTGTTAAATCTTTTGTGGACACCGATATTTTCCGTAAGTTTAGCACTAAATATGGACTTGACTGTGAGATAGTAGCTTCTTTCTGTGAATCTTTTGCTACTTATGTTGATCTCCCTAAGGAGAAGTGGTTTACATATCATCCTCCCATAGAAGTAAAAGTAGCTGCACCTATTAAAGTTGAAGAAAAGACTGTCACTTATAATGATCCTATTGTTCCTACTTCTTATATTGAGAAACCACCTTTCCCTGTTAGAATAAAGGATCATGCTAAAGCTTCAACTGTTGTTCGTAAAAGCAATATTAGAACTTATACACCTCTGAGCAAGTTAAAGTAGAACCTAATATTGCTATTGTTAAAGATCTCTTGTCTGATAATATTGATGGGAATGTTATTCAGTTCAAAGGTGAAACTGCTAGAATTGCTAAACCTTGTGATAAAGATAAACATAGACCTGTGGTAGGCGTGCCTGTTATTTCTGTTAAAATAGGAGATCATTGTTATCATGGCTTATGTGATATGGGTGCTAGTGCTAGTGTAATATGTATTGACTTATACGAAGAAATTAAGAATGAAATTGCACCTGCTGAGTTAGAAGATATTGATGTTACTATTAAAATTGCTAATAGAGATACTATTGCACCAATTGGAATTGTTAGAGATGTTGAAGTCTTGTGTGGGAAAAATAAATATCCTGCTGATTTTCTTGTTCTTGGTGAAGGAAATATGCCCTAGAGGCAATAATAAAGTTATTATTTATTTACTTATATCATGATAAATGTTTATTATTCATGCTAGAATTGTATTAATCGGAAACATAATACATGTGTGAATACATAAACAAACAGAGTGTCACTAGTATGCCTCTACTTGACTAGCTCGTTAATCAAAGATGGTTATGTTTCCTAACCATGAACAATGTGTTGTTATTTGATTAACGAGGTCACATCATTAGTTGAATGATCTGATTGACATGACCCATTCCATTAGCTTAGCACCCGATCGTTTAGTATGTTGCTATTGCTTTCTTCATGACTTATACATGTTCCTATGACTATGAGATTATGCAACTCCCGTTTGCCGGAGGAACACTTTGGGTACTACCAAACGTCACAATGTAACTGGGTGATTATAAAGGAGTACTACAGGTGTCTCCAATGGTAGATGTTGGGTTGGCGTATTTCGAGATTAGAATTTGTCACTCCGATTGTCGGAGAGGTATCTCTGGGCCCTCTCGGTAATACACATCACATAAGCCTTGCAAGCATAATAACTAAGATGTTAGTTGTGAGATGATGTATTACGGAACAAGTAAAGAGACTTGACAGTAACGAGATTGAACTAGGTATTGGATACCGACGATCGAATCTCGGGCAAGTAACATACCGATGACAAAGGGAACAACGTATGTTGTTATGCGGTCTGACCGATAAAGATCTTCATAGAATATGTAGGAGCCAATATGGGCATCCAGGTCCCGCTATTGGTTATTGACCGGAGAGGTGTCTCGGTCATGTCTACATTGTTCTCGAACCGTAGGGTCCGCACGCTTAACGTTACGATGACAGTTATTATGAGTTTATGCATTTTGATGTACCGAAGGTTGTTCGGAGTCCCAGATGTGATCACGGACATGACGAGGAGTCTCGAAATGGCTGAGGCGTAAAGATTGATATATTGGAAGCCTATGTTTGGACATCGGAAGTGTTCCGGGTGAAATCGGGATTTTACCGGATTACCGGGAGGGTTACCGGAACCCCCCGGGAGCCAAATGGGCCTACATGGGCCATTGTGGAAAGGTGAAAGGGGCTGCCAAGGAGGGCTGCGCGCCTCCCCCCCTCCCCTAGTCCTATTAGGACTAGGAGAGGTGGCCGGCCACCTCTCTCTCTATCCCTCTCTCTTTTTCCCAAGGATTCCTAGTTGGAATAGGATTGGGGGGGAGTCTTACTCCCGGTAGGAGTACGACTCCTCCTGCGCCTCCCTCCTTTGGCCGGCCAGCCTCCCCCCCTTCATCCTTTATATACGGGGGAAGGGGACACCCCAAGACACACAAGTTGATCGTTGAGATCGTTCCTTAGCCGTGTGCGGTGCCCCCTGCCACCAAATTCCACCTCGATCATACCTTTGTAGTGCTTAGGCGAAGCCCTGCGTCGGTAGTACATCAAGATCGTCACCACGCCGTCGTGCTGACGGAACTCCTCCCCGAAGCTTTGCTGGATCAGAGCCCGGGGATCGTCATCGAGCTGTACGTGTGCTAAGAACTCGGAGGTGCCGGAGTAACGGTGCTTGGATCGGTCGGATCTGGAAGAAGACGTACGACTACTTCCTCTATGTTGTGTGATCGCTTCCGCAGTCGGTCTGCGTTGGTACGTAGACAACACTCTCCCCTCTCGTTGCTATGCATCACCATGATCTTGCGTGTGCGTAGGAAAATTTTGAAATTACTACGTTCCCCAACAGTGGCATCCGAGCCTAGGTTTTTATGGTTTGATGTTATTTGCACGAGTAGAACACAAGTGAGTTGTGGGCGATACAAGTCATACTGCCTACCAGCATGTCATACTTTGGTTCGGCGGTATTGTTCGACGAGACGACCCGGACCAACCTTACGCGTACACTTACGCGAGACCGGTTCCCTCGACGTGCTTTGCACATAGATGGCTTGCGGGTGACTGTCTCTCCAACTTTAGTTGAACCGAGTATGGCTACGCCCGGTCCTTGAGAAGGTTAAAACGGAGTCTATTTGACAAACTATCGTTGTGGTTTTGATGCGTAGGTGAGATGAGTTCTTGCTTAAGCCCGTAGCAGCCACGTAAAACTTGCAACAACAAAGTAGAGGACGTCTAACTTGTTTTTGCAGGGCATGTTGTGATGTGATATGGTCAAGGCGTGATGCTGTTTTTTATTGTATGAGATTATCATGTTTTGTAACCAAGTTATCGGCAACTGGCAGGAGCCATATGGTTGTCGCTTTATTGTATGCAATGCAATCGCGATGTAATGCTTTACTTTATTACTAAGCGGTAGTGATAGTCGTGGAAGCATAAGATTGGCGAGACGACAATGATGCTACGATGGAGATCAAGGTGTCGCGCCGGTGACGATGGTGATCATGACGGTGCTTCGGAGATGGAGATCACAAGCACAAGATGATGATGACCATATCATATCACTTATATTGATTGCATGTGATGTTTATCTTTTATGCATCTTATCTTGCTTTGATTGACGGTAGCATTATAAGATGATCTCTCACTAAATTATCAAGAAGTGTTCTCCCTGAGCATGCACCGTTGCCAAAGTTCGTCGTGCCCAGACACCACGTGATGATCGGGTGTGATAAGCTCTACGTCCAAATACAATGGGTGCAAAACAGTTGCACACGCAGAATACTCAGGTTATACTTGACGAGCCAAGCATATACAGATATGGCCTCGAAACACGGAGACCGAAAGGTCGAGCGTGAATCATATAGTAGATATGATCAACATAACGATGTTCACCATTGAAAACTACTCCATCTCACGTGATGATCGGTTATGGTTTAGTTGATTTGGATCACGTGATCACTTAGAGGATTAGAGGGATATCTATCTAAGTGGGAGTTCTTAAGTAATATGATTAATAGAACTTAAATTTATCATGAACTTAGTCCTGGTAGTATTTTGCAAATTATGTTGTAGATCAATAGCTCGCGTTGTTGCTTCCCTGTGTTTATTTTTGATATGTTCCTAGAGAAAATTGTGTTGAAAGATGTTAGTAGAAATGATGCGGATTGGATCCGTGATCTGAGGTTTATCCTCATTGCTGCACAGAAGAATTATGTCCTTGATGCACCGCTAGGTGATAGACCTATTGTAGGAGCAGATGCAGACGTTATGAACGTTTGGCTAGCTCAATATGATGACTACTTGATAGTTTAAGTGCACCATGCTTAATGGCTTACAATCGGGACTTCAAAGACGTTTTGAACGTCATGGAGCATATGAGATGTTCCAGGAGTTGAAGTTAATATTTCAAGAAAATACCCGAGTTGAGAGATATGAAGTCTCCAACAAGTTCTATAGCTAAAAGATGGAGGAGAATCGCTCAACTAGTGAGCATGTGCCCAGATTGCCTGAGTACTACAATCACTTGAATCAAGTGGGAGTTAATCTTCCAGATAAGATAGTGATTGACAGAATTCTCTAGTCACCATCACCAAGTTAGTAGAACTTCGTGATGAACTATGATATGCAAGGGATAACGGAAACGACTCCCAAGCTCTTCGTAATGCGGAAATTGACGAAGGTAGAAATCAAGAAAAACATCAAGTGTTGATGGTAGACAAGACCACTAGTTTCAAGAAAAGGGCAGAGGGAAGAATGGGAACTTCAAGAAGAACGGCAAGCAAGTTGCTGCTCAAGTGAAGAAGCCCAAGTCTGATCCTAAGCCTGAGACTAAGTGCTTATACTGCAAAGGGACTGATCACTGGAAGCGGAACTGCCCCAAGTGATTGGCGGATAAGAAGGATGGCAAAGTGAACATAAGTGTATTTGATATACATGTTATTGATGTGTACTTTACTAGTGTTTATAGCAAACCCTTAGTATTTGATACTAGTTCAGTTGCTAAGTTTAGTAACTCGAAACGGGAGTTGCAGAATAAACAGAGACTAGTTAAGGGTGAAGTGACGATGTGTGTTGGAAGTAGTTCCAAGATTGATATGATCGTCATCGCACACTCCCCTATACTTTCGGGATTAGTGTTGAACCTAAATAAGTGTTATTTGGTGTTTGTGTTGAGCATGAATATGATTTGATCATGTTTATTATAATACGGTTATTCATTTAAGTAAAAGAATAAATTGTTGTTCTGTTTACATGAATAAAACCTTATATGGTTACACACCCAATGAAAAAGGTTCATTGGATCTCGATCTTAATAATACACATATTCATAATATTGAAACCAAAATATGCAAAGTTAATAATGATAGTGCAACTTATTTGTGGCACTGCTGTTTAGGTCATATTGGTATAAAGCGCATGAAGAAACTCCATGCAGATGGGCTTTCGGAATCACTTGATGCTTGCGAACCATGCCTTTAGGGCAAGATGACTAAAACGCCGTTCTCCGGAACAATGGAGCGAGAAAAGATTTGTTGGAAATCATATATACTGATGTATGCGGTCCGATGAATATTGAGACTCGCGACAGGTATCATTATTTTCTGATCTTCACAAATGATTTGAGCAGATATGAGTATATCTACTTGATGAAACATAAGTCTGAAACATTTGAAAAGTTCAAAGAATTTCACAGTGAAGTGAAAAACATCGTGACAAGAAAATGAAGTTTCTACGATCTGATCGCGGAGACAAATATTTGAGTTACGAGTTTGGTCTTCAGTTAAAACAATGTGAAATAGTTTCACTACTCACGCCACCTGGAACACCACATCATAATGGTGTGTCCGAACGTCATAATCGTACTTTATTGGATATAGTGCAATCTATGATGTCTCTTACCGATTTACCACTATTGTTTTTTGGGGTCATGCATTAGAGACAGTTGCATTCATGTTAAAAAGGGGCACCATCTATATCCGTCGAGACGACGCCTTATGAACTATGGTTTGGCAAGAAACCAAAGTTGTCGTTTCTTAAAGTTCGGGGTTGCGATGCTTATATGAAAAAGTTTCATCCTAATAAGCTCAAAACTCAAATCGGAGAAGTGCATCTTCATAGGATATCCAAAGGAAACTATTGGATACACCTTCTATCACAGATCCGAAGGCAAGACTTTTGTTGCTAAATTCGGAAACTTTCTGGAGAAGGAGTTTCTCTCGAAAGAAGTGAGTGGGAGGAAAGTAGAACTTGACGAGGTAACTGTACCTGCTCCCTTATTGGAAAGTAGTACATCACAGAAAAATGTTTCTGTGACACCTACACCAGTTAGTGAGGAAGCTAATGATGATGATCATGAAACTTCAGAACAAGACACTACTGAACCTCGTAGATCAACCAGAGTAAGATCCGCGCCAGAGTGGTACGGTAATCCTGTTTTGGAAGTCATGCTACTAGATCATGATGATCCTACGAACTATGAAGAAGCGATGGTGAGCCTAGATTCCGCAAAGTGGCTTGAAGCCATGAAATCTGAGATATGATCCATGTATGAGAACAAAGTATGGACTTTGGTTGACTTGCCCGATGATCGGCAAGCCATAGAAAATAAATGGATCTTCAAGAGGAAGACGGACGCAGATAGTAGTGTTGCTATCTACAAAGCTAGAATTGTCGCAAAAGGTTTTCGACAAGTTCAAGGTGTTGACTACGATGAGAGCTTCTCACTCATATCTATGCTTGAGTCTGTCCGAATCATGTTAGTAATTGCCGCATTTTATGAAATCTGGCAAATGGATAAACAAAATTGCATTCCTTAATGGATTTATTAAAGAAGAGTTGTATATGATGCAACAGAAGGTTTTGTCAATCCGAAAGGTGCTAACAAAATGTGCAAGCTCCAGCGATTCATCTATGGACTGGTGCAAGCATCTCAGAGTTGGAATACATGCTTTGATAAGTTGATCAAAGCATATAGTTTTATACAGACTTGCGGTGAAGCCTGTATTTACAAGAAAGTGAGTGGGAGCACTACAGCATTTCTGATAAAGTATATGTGAATGACATATTGTTGATCAGAAATAATGTAGAATTATTCTGTAAAGCATAAAGGAGTGTTTGAAAGGAGTTTTTCAAAGAAAGACTTCGGTGAAGCTGCTTACATATTGAGCATCAAGATCTATAGAGATAGATCAAGACGCTCGATAAGTTTTTTCAATGAGTACATACCTTGACAAGATTTTGAAGTAGTTCAAAATGAAACAGTCAAAGAAAGAGTTCTTGCCTGTGTCATAAGGTGTGAAGTTGAGTAAGACTCAAAGCCCGACCACGGCAGAAGATAGAAAGAGAATGAAAGTCATTCCCTATGCCTTGGCCATAGGTTCTATGAAGTATGTCATGCTGTGTACCAGATCTATTGTATACCCTGCACTGATTTGGCAAGGGAGTACAATAGTGATCTAGGAGTAGATCACTTGACAGCGGTCAGAATTATCCTTAGTGAAATAAGGATGTGTTTCTCGATTATGGACGTGACAAAAAGGTTCGTCGTAAAGGGTTACGTCGATGCAAGTTTTTGACACTGATCCAGATGAATCTAAAGTCACAATCTGGATACATATTGAAAGTGGGAGCAATTAGCTAGAGTAGCTCCGTGCAGAGCATTATAGACAAAGAATTTTGCAAAATACTTACGGATCTGAATGTGACAGACCCGTTGACTAAAATTATCTCACAAGCAAAAACATGATCACACCTTAGTACTCTTTGGGTGTTAATCACATAGAGATTTGAACTAGATTACTGACTCTAGTAAACCCTTTGAGTGTTGGTCACATGACGATGTGAACTATGGGTGTTAATCACATGGTGATGTGAACTATTGCTGCTAAATCACATGGCGATGTGAACTAGATTATTGACTCTAGTACAAGTGGGAGACTGAAGGAAATATGCCCTAGAGGCAATAATAAAGTTATTATTTATTTCCTTATATCATGATAAATGTTTATTATTCATGCTAGAATTGTATTAACCGGAAACATAATACATGTGTGAATACATAAACAAACAGAGTGTCACTAGTATGCCTCTACTTGACTAGCTCGTTAATCAAAGATGGTTATGTTTCCTAACCATGAACAATGTGTTGTTATTTGATTAACGAGGTCACATCATTAGTTGAATGATCTGATTGACATGACCCATTCCATTAGCTTAGCACCCGATCGTTTAGTATGTTGCTATTGCTTTCTTCATGACTTATACATGTTCCTATGACTATGAGATTATGCAACTCCCGTTTGCCGGAGGAACACTTTGGGTGCTACCAAACGTCACAACGTAACTGGGTGATTATAAAGGAGTACTACAGGTGTCTCTAATGGTAGATGTTGGGTTGGCGTATTTCGAGATTAGAATTTGTCACTCCGATTGTCGGAGAGGTATCTCTGGGCCCTCTCGGTAATACACATCACATAAGCCTTGCAAGCATAATAACTAAGATGTTAGTTGTGAGATGATGTATTAAGGAACGAGTAAAGAGACTTGACAGTAACGAGATTGAACTAGGTATTGGATACCGACGATCGAATCTCGGGCAAGTAACATACCGATGACAAAGGGAACAACGTATGTTGTTATGCGGTCTGACCGATAAAGATCTTCGTAGAATATGTAGGAGCCAATATGGGCATCTAGGTCCCGCTATTGGTTATTGACCAGAGACGTGTCTCAGTCATGTCTACATTGTTCTCGAACCGTAGGGTCCGCACGCTTAACGTTACGATGACAGTTATTATGAGTTTATGCATTTTGATGTACCGAAGGTTGTTCGGAGTCCCGGATGTGATCACGGACATGAAGAGGAGTCTCGAAATGGCCAAGACGTAAAGATTGATATATTGGAAGCCTATGTTTGGACATCGGAAGTGTTCCGGGTGAAATCGGGATTTTACCGGATTACCGGGAGGGTTACCGGAACCCCCCGGGAGCCAAATGGGCCTACATGGGCCATTGTGGAAAGGTGAAAGGGGCTGCCAAGGAGGGATGCGCGCCTCCCCCCCTCCCCTAGTCCTATTAGGACTAGGAGAGGTGGCCGGCCACCTCTCTCTCTTTCCCTCTCTCTTTTTCCCAAGGATTCCTAGTTGGAATAGGATTGGGGGGGGGGGAGTCCTACTCCCGGTAGGAGTAGGACTCCTCCTGTGCCTCCCTCCTTTGGCCAGCCAGCCTCCCCCCCTTCATCCTTTATATACGGGGGCAGGGGACACCCCAAGACACACAAGTTGATCCTTGAGATCGTTCCTTAGCCGTGTGCGGTGCCCCCTGCCACCAAATTCCACCTCGATCATACCGTTGTAGTGCTTAGGCGAAGCCCTGCGTCGGTAGTACATCAAGATCGTCACCACGCCGTCGTGCTGACGGAACTCCTCCCCAAATCTTTGCTGGATCGAAGCCCGGGGATCGTCATCGAGCTGTACGTGTGCTAAGAACTCGGAGGTGCCGGAGTAACAGTGCTTGGATCGGTCGGATCGGGAAGAAGACGTACGACTACTTCCTCTACGTTGTGTGATCGCTTCCGCAGTCGGTCTGCGTTGGTACGTAGACAACACTCTCCCCTCTCATGATCTTGCGTGTGCGTAGGAAAATTTTGAAATTACTACGTTCCCCAACACTTGGTTCCCCACAAGATAGCTTTTGTCCCATTATATTTGGTAGACCCTTCTTAAATATTGTTAATGCTACCATAGATTGCACAAAGAATGTTGTTACTGTTGGCTTGGATGATATGGTTCATGAGTTTAATTTCTCTAAATTTAGTAAACAACATCGTGAGGAAGAATTACCTAGTAAGGATGAAATTATTGGTCTTGCTTCTATTGCCGTACCTCCTAGTGATCCTTTAGAACACTATTTGCTAGACCATGAAAATGATATGTTCATGAATGAAAGAAGGGAAATAGATGAAGTATTCTTTAAACAGGAACCTATTCTGCATCACAACTTGCCTGTTGAAATCTTAGGGGATCTTCCTCCACCCAAGGGTGATCCCGTGTTTGAGCTTAAACCTTTGCCTGATAATCTTAAATATGCTTATCTTGATGAAAAGAAGATATATCCTGTTATTATTAGTGCTAACCTTTCAGAGCATGAAGAATAAAGATTATTGAAAACTCTGAGGAAGCATCGTGCTGCTATTGAATATACTCTTGATGATCTTAAGGGCATTAGTCCCACTCTATGTCAACATAAAATAAATTTGGAAGCAGATGCCAAACCAGTTCGTGATCCTCAACGATGTCTGAATCCTAAAATGAAAGAAGTGGTAACAAAAGAAATACTAAAGCTTCTGGAGGCAGGTATAATCTATCCCGTTGCTGATAGTGAGTGGGTAAGTCATGTCCATTGTGTCCCTGAGAAAGGAGGTATTATTTTTGTTCCTAACGATAAATATGAATTGATTCCACAAAGAATTATCACAGGTTATAGGATGGTAATTGAATCCCGCAAATTAAATAAAGCCACTAAGAAAGATCATTACCCTTTACCTTTTATTGATCAAATGCTAGAAAGATTATGCAAACATACACACTATTGCTTTCTAGATGGTTATTCTGGTTTCTCTCAAATACCTGTGTCGGCTAGAGATCAATCAAAGACTACTTTTACATGCCCTTTTGGTACTTTTGCTTATAGACGTATGCCTTTTGGTTTATGTAATGCACCTTCTACCTTTCAAAGATGCATGATGGCTATATTCTCTGACTTTTGTGAAAAGATTTGTGAGGTTTTCATGGACGACTTCTCCGTCTATGGTTCCTCTTTTGATGATTGCTTGAGCAATCTTGGTCGAGTTTTGCAGAGATGTGAAGAAACTAATTTTGTCTTGAATTGGGAAAAGTGCCACTTTATGGTTAATGAAGGTATTGTCTTGGGGCACAAAGTTTCTGAAAGAGGTATTGAAGTTGATAAAGCCAAGGTTGATGCTATTGAAAAGATGCCATGTCCCAAGGACATTAAAGGTATAAGAAGTTTCCTTGGTCACACCGGCTTTTACAGGAGGTTCATTAAGGACTTCTCGAAAATTTCTCGGCCTCTGACTAATTTATTGCAAAAAGATATACCATTTGTCTTTGATGATGATTGTGTAGAAGCATTTGAAATACTTAAGAAAGCATTAGTCTCTGCACCTGTTGTTCAGCCACCTGATTGGAACCTACCCTTTGAAATTATGTGTGATGCTAGTGATTATGCTGTAGGTGCTGTTCTAGGGCAAAGAGTTGATAAGAAATTAAATGTTATTCATTATACTAGTAAGACTCTAGACAATGCTCAAAGAAATTATGCTACTACTGAAAAAGAGCTTTTAGCAGTTGTATTTGCTTGTGATAAGTTCAGATCTTATATTGTTGATTCTAAAGTAACTATTCAAACTGATCATGCTGCTATTAAATATCTTATGGAAAAGAAAGATGCTAAACCTAGACTTATTAGATGGGTTCTCTGGCTACAAGAATTTGATTTGCATATTGCTAATAGAAAGGGAGCTGAGAACCCCGTTGCAGACAACTTGTCTAGGTTAGAAAATATTCTTGATGACCCACTGCCTATTAATGATAGCTTTCCTGATGAACAATTAAATGTTATAAGTACTTCTCGTAGTACTCCATGGTATGTTGATTATGCTAATTATATTGTTGCTAAGTTTATACCACCTAGTTTCACATACCAACAAAAGAAAAGGTTCTTCTATGATTTGAGACATTACTTTTGGGATGACCCGCATCTTTATAAGGAAGGAGTAGATGGTGTTATTAGACGTTGTGTACCTGAGCATGAATAGGAACTGATCCTACGCAAGTGTCATTCCGAGTCGTATGGAGGACACCACGCTGGAGATAGAACTGCACATAAGGTATTGCAATATGGTTTTTATTGGCCTACTCTCTTAAAGGATGCCCGTAAGTTTGTATTGTCTTGTGATGAATGTCAAAGAATTGGTAATATTAGTAGACGTCAAGAAATGCCTATCAATTATTCACTTGTTATTGAACCGTTTGATGTTTGGGGCTTTGATTTTATGGGACCGTTTCCTGCCTCTAATGGATACACACATATTCTAGTTGTTGTTGATTACGTTACTAAGTGGGTAGAAGCTATTCCAACTAGTAGTGCTGATCATAACACTTCTATTAAAATGCTTAAGGAAGTTATTTTCCCGAGGTTTGGAGTCCCTAGATATTTAATGACTGATGGTGGTTCACATTTTATTCATGGTGCTTTTCGTAAAATGCTTCCTAAATATGATGTTAATCATAGAATTGCATCTCCTTATCACCCTCGGTCTAGTGGCCAAGTAGAGTTGAGCAATAGAGAGCTCAAATTAATTTTGCAAAAGATTGTTAATAGGTCTAGAAAGAATTGGTCTAAGAAACTTGATGATGCATTATGGGCTTATAGAACTGCATACAAAAATCCTATGGGTATGTCTCCGTATAAAATGGTTTATGGAAAAGCATGTCACTTACCTCTCGAACTAGAACATAAGGCATATTGGGCTATTAAAGAGCTTAACTATGATTTTAAACTTGCCGGTGAGAAGAGGTTATTTGATATTAGCTCACTTGATGAATGGAGAACCCAAGCTTATGAAAATGCCAAGTTGTTTAAAGAAAAAGTTAAAAGATGGCATGACAAAAGGATACAAAAGTGTGAGTTTAATGTAGGTGATTATGTATTGCTATACAACTCTCGTTTAAGATTTTTTTGCAGGAAAACTTCTCTCTAAATGGGAAGGCCCCTATGTTATCGAAGAGGTCTATCGTTCCGGTGCCATAAAAATCAACAACTTCGAAGGCACAAATCTGAAGGTGGTAAACGGTCAAAGAATCAAACATTATATCCCAGGTAATCCCATAAATGTTGAAACCAATATTATTGAAACCGTAACCCCGGAGGAATACATAAGGGACACTTTCCGGAATGTTTCAGACTCCGAAAAGGAATAGGTATGTGGTACGGTAAGTAAACCGACTCCAAAACAATTTTTAAGGCAATATTTCTCCGTTTTCAATATTTAGAAAAATAGAAAAATAAGTAGCAGTCCGGGAAGGACACGAGGGACCCACGAGGGTGGTGGGCGCGCCCTACCCCCTGGGCGCGCCCCCCTACCTCGTGAGCACCTCGTGTGCCTTTCGGACTCCGTTTTCTTGCACGATACGTACTTTGGTCGGTAAAAATTCATTATATATTCTCCCAAAGGTTTTGACTCCCGTATCACGCAAACCTCCTCTGTTCTTGTTTCGAGCTGTTTTCTGTCAGGGTTTTCCAGGATAGGCATCATGTTGTGTCCCTCCTCCAACAATGGTGACAACGATGCTTGGCTAATGAAGATAGATCTAAAGAGGGAAGAACCCACGAGGGTCAACAAGGATGAAAGTATCAAGAAGGCCACGGAGGATCAAGCTCCAGCAGCAAAAGACACCCTTCAACTTGACCATAACCTTATTACCCCAACTGAGATCCAAGCTTTCAAGATGATTGAGTTAGCTCGTATACAAAACAAGTATCTCACACAAGAAAATATTTTGTTGAAGGAGCATATTGTTGCACTCAAGGGCATTATTCGCAAGCTGGAGGACCTCTTACGCTCGATGTGCGATTATCCGTCACCTCCACCTTCTTCACCGACAAAGGAGATATAATCACATGGGTATGGGCACTCCCCTTGGAAACTGCCAAGCTTGGGGGAGGTGCCCCGGTATCGTATCACAATCACAACTCCTACCTTTACCGTTTTTCTTAGTTCGATCCTAGTAGTAGTATCTTGATCTAGTAGAATAAGTTTATGGCATGATCTAGTTTTGAGTTTTGCTTTATGATCTCTCTTTGTAATCAAGTCCGTGAGCAATATATAATAAAGATTAGTGTTGAGTCAAGGGCTTGACTATTTTGCCATGATCTTGGGTGAATAAAAGAAAAGAGGAAAGGAATAAAAAGAAACAAAAAGTTCATATTGATCTTATTGAGAGTAATGACTTCACATAGAAAGAGTATGATGATTAAAAGTTGTTGGGAGTTGGCAAACATAGCTTTGGTCATTGTTGCAATTAATAGGAAGTGATAAGGAAAGAGAGGTTTTCACATATAAATATATTATCATTGACATCTTTTATGATTGGGAGCACTCATTAAAATATGACATGCTAAAGAGTTCATGTTCGACAAGGAAGACAACGTAAGGAGTTATGTATTTCTTATATCTGAGATAAAGTATGTTGTCATGGATCCTCTAACTTGTTGAGCTTGCCTTTCCCCCTCATGCTAGCCAAATTCTCAGCACCAAGTGGAAATACTACTTGTGCTTCCAAATACCCTTAAACCAGTTTTGCCATGAGAGTCCACCATATCTACCTACGGATTGAGTAAGATCCTTCAAGTAAGTTGTCATCGGTGCAAAGCAATAAAAATTGCTCTAAATATGTATGATTGATTGGTGTGGGAGAAATAAGCTTTATACAATCTTGTGATGTGGAAGTAATAAAAGCGACGGACTGCATAATAAAGGTTCATATCACAAGGGGCAATATAAAGTGACGTTCTTTCGCATTGAGATTTTATACATCCAACCATAAAAGCACATGGCAACATCTGCTTCCCTCTGCGAAGGGCCTATCCTTTATTATTATCTTCTACCTTATGCAAGAGTCACGGTGATCTTCACCTTTTCTTTTTCATTTTATCTTTTGGCAAGCTCAGCATGTTGGAAAGAACATGATATATATATATATATATATATATATATATATATATATATATATATAATTGGATGTAGGGGAGCATGAACCATTATTGTTGACATTACCCTTGAGGTAAAAGGTCGTGGGGCAAAACTATAAGCCCCTATCTTTCTCTGTGTCCGATTAAAACTCCGTAACCACAAGTATCGCGTGCGTGTTAGCAATTATGGAGGACTAAATGATAATTGAGTATGTGGACTTGCTTTTTAGCTCTGACATAGACTCTTTCCGATGTTATGATGAATTGCAATTGCTTCAATGACTGAGATTATAGTTTGTCGGAGCCCAATAAGGTTTATGATTTATACTTTTGCATTGTGAATAGATCATCACTTGAACATAAGTAATCATATGACAAAATCTATATATGTTGTTGTTATGAGAATAATCATGATGCCTTCATGTCCGTATTTTATTTTTATCGACGCCTCTACCTCTAAACATGAGGACATATTTATTGTTATCGGCTTTTCGCTTGAGGACAAGCGAGGTCTAAGCTTGGGGGAGTTGATACTTCCATTTTGCATCATGCTTTTATATCGATATTTATCGCATTATGGACTATTATTTCACTATATGTCACAATACTTATGGCTATTCTCTCTTATTTTACAAGGTTACATAAAGAGGGAAAATGCCGGCAGCTGGAATTCTGGGCTAGAAAATGAGAAAATAATAGAGACCTATTCTACGCAACTCCAAAAGTCCTAAAACTCCACGGAACGTCTTAAAATAAATAAAGAAAAATCCTCGCCAAAGATGAAGGCCAGGGGGGCCACACCCTGCTCACGAGGGTGCCCCCCCCCAGGGCACGCCCCCCTACCTCGTGGGCCCCCTGGTGGCTCTCCGACGTCCATCTTCCCCTATATGAGGTCTTTCGATGAGAAAAAAAATAAGAAGGAACTTTTCGGGACGAGACTCCGCCGCCACGAGGCGGAACCTTGGCGGATCCAATCTAGAGCTCCGGTAGAGCTATTCTGTCGGGGTAACTTCCCTCCGGGAGGGGGAAATCATCACCATCGTCATCACCAATGCTCCTCTCATCGGGAGAGGGCAATCTCCATCAACATCTTCACCAGCACCATCTCATCTCCAAGCCCTAGTTCATCTCTTGTATCCAATTCTTGTCTCAAAGTCCGGGATTGGTGCTAGTAGGTTGCTAGTAGTGTTGATTACTCCTTGTAGTTGATGCTAGTTGGTTTAATTGGTGGAAGATCATATGTTCAGATCCTATATGCATATTATTACCCCTCTGATTATGAACATGAATATGCTTTGTGAGTAATTACGTTCGTTCCTGAGGACAAGGGAGAAGTCTTGCTATGAGTAGTCATGTGAATTTGGTATTCGTTTGATATTTTGATAAGATGTATGTTGTCTAGCCTCTAGTGGTGTTATGTGAACGTCGACTACATAACACTTCACCATTATTTGGGCCTAGAGGAAGGCATTGGGAAGTAATAAGTAGATGATGGGTTGCTAGAGTGACAGAAGCTTAAACCCTAGTTTATGTGTTGCTTCGTAAGGGGCTGATTTGGATCCATATGTTTCATGCTATGGTTAGGTTTACCTTAATACTTTTGTTGTAGTTGTGGATGCCTGCAGTAGAGGTTAATCATAAGTGGGATGCTTGTTCAAGTAAGAACAGCACCCAAGCACGGGTCCACCCACATATCAAATTATCAAAGTATCGAACGCGAATCATATGAACGTGATGAAAACTAGCTTGACGATATTCCCATGTGTCCTCGGGAGCGCTTTTCCTATTATAAGAGTTTGTTCCGGCTTGTCCTTTGCTACAAAAGGATTGGGCCACCTTGCTGCACTTTATTTACTTTTGTTACTTGTTGCTCGTTACAATTTATCCTATCACAAAACTATCTGTTACCACTTATTTCAGTACTTGCAGAGAATACCTTGCTGAAAACCGCTTATCATTTCCTTCTGCTCCTCGTTGGGTTCGACAGTCTTACTTATCGAAAGGACTACGATAGATCCCCTATACTTGTGGGTCATCAATGAGCATGACTCTAGATCTAAGACCCTGACTTTCGAGGTGGTTAAAATCAAGAGCCCTTATCATGCTCTGTTTGGGCGGCCGGCTTATGCTAAGTTCATGGCGAGGCCTTGTTATGTTTACTTGCAGCTTAAGATGCTAGGTTACAAGGGTACCATCACAGTGCATGGGAGTCACAAGGTGGCCTTGGAGTGTATCTCGTGTTTTTCATTTCCATTCCCACAAGAAAAAATACTATAATTCACATTTCGAACAGGCATGGATACAGCATCTATAGGATAACTTCCATCTTGATAGTTCTTTCTGAGTTCTGTCTGATATCCACGATCTCTCTTGATCTGTAAATCAATACAGAAATCAATGGGCTCTGTCAAGTTAGCTATAGGTGAAGAAGGCAATGTTGCTTACGATGAGTCTGTCTATGCAACAAAGGAGGTGAAATTTCACAAGGATAATGTTGACCCGACGGACATGATGTCTTTGAAAAAGCCAACCATAGAGCATGATCCCTTGCTAAAGTTTAAGTCGGCAAATGACACTAAAATGGTTGATTTTGTTCCTGGCGACTCATCTAAGTAGTTTAGCATCAGTGCTAATCTGGATCTGAAATAGGAAAGCGCGCTCATCAAGTTCATCCGTGAGAACCGAGACATCTTTGCATGGAGACCTTCAGACATGCCAGGTGTACCAAGGGAACTCGCTGAGCATACTCTTAATATTGATTCGAAGTTTAAGCCGTTCAAGCAATTCCTCCGTCCTTTTAACGAGGAGAGGCGGAAGGCCATTGGTGAAGAAGTGGCCCAGCTCTTGGCGGCCGGGTTTATCATTGAAGTTTTTCATCCTGAGTGGTTGACTAACCCGGTATTGGTGCTTAAGAAGAACGGCACTTGGCGAATGTGTGTGGATACACGGACTTAAACAAGGCTTGTCCGGCAGATCCGTTTGCTCTCCCTCGTATTGATCAAATCATTGATGCTACGGCGGGTTGTGAGCGTTTGAGTTTTTTGGATGCTTATTCTGGTTATCATCAGATCAAGATGGCAGTTAAGGACCAGGAGAAGACAGCTTTCATTACTCCGTTCGGAGCATTCTGCTATGTGTCCATGCCTTTCGGGCTCAAGAGTGCCCAGGCGACTTACCAGCGTTGTGTGCAAAATTGCCTTCACAATCAAATCGGGCGTAATGTTCATGCTTATGTAGATGACACTGTGGTGAAATCCAGGAAGAAGGAGAACCTGATTGATGATTTGAAGGAGAGTTTGACAATCTCCGGGTCTATAAAATGATGCTTAACCCGGCCAAATGTGTTTTTGGTGTACCGGTGGGTTAGCTTTTGGGTTTTTTGGTTTTAGACCGAGGTATTGAAGCTAACCCGGAGAAAATCAAGGCTATTACTTCCCTGGCTAAGCAAAAGTGTGTTAATGACGTCCGACACTTGGCAGGTCGGATAGCGGCTTTGAGCCGATTCATAAGCCGCCTAGGAGAAAAGGCTATTCCTCTATATCAGATGATGAAGAAGGCAGATGATTTCATTTGGAGTGATGCGGCTAATGAGGCATTTAAGGCGCTTAAGAAGCAACTAGCTGAGCCGCCGGTTCTTCCTGCCCCTATTGATAAGGAGCCTTTGTTGTTATATGTGCCTGCCAATGGTTGGGCTGTCAGTGTGGCCATTGTGGTGGAAAGGAAAGATACAGGCAAAGAGTATCCGGTTCAACGGCTGGTTTACTACATCAGCGAGTTACTTATTGAGTCCAAGCAGAGGTATCCGCATTGGCAGAAGCTTGTGTATGGGGTTTTCATGGCCACCCGAAAACTCAAGCAATATTTTCTGGGTCATCCCATTACTATGGTTATGTCACACACTGATTTTCATGCCACAACACTTAAGCTAACAATCGTGATAAAATGTGGTTTGACAAAAACTTTTGAGTGTTTTGGACCTTGCCTTGATTGGATTTTTGTCTGTTGTTTGCAAGTGCTCTAAAAATCAAATAAATCCTCCAACTCCTATACTTCATCTCCTTGCTCCAAACTCTTGAACCAATGATCATGCCATGTGTATAGAGCAATATAGTATTTTCTTACAAAAATAATTTGGCCAAAAAGTATTTTCAAAAATTAGTTTTCCAAAAACCCATGAATTAAGATTTGTACTGCAAGTACTTAATTCAGGGCAGTAAAAATCTTTCCAAAAATATGTTTGACTCCTATTACATATAGGATACCCAGAAACCACAAAAATATAATTTTAAATGTTATTTTCCTATTTTATTTAAAGGCTTTTTCTTAAGGCCAGAAATGGTCTTTAATAGGTTAAAATTATTTTAAAGCTTTAAAAATATTTGAGAAAAATTAGGGAGACTCAATGGACATATATTTTCCATATATATGAGTTTCAACACATGGTCATGATCAAAATATTGGACAAAACCTCCCAAAGCCATTTCTGCTGATTTCTAGGGTTTACAAAAGTTGCATTGGCAACTTTCTCAAAATGGACCCAAACTTGGTGGTCAACCTCAATTATGTGTGACACTTGATCATGTTAATTCTCATGGCAATTGGAACTAATTTTCTTGCCCAAACCACCAACAAACACCTTGTGCCATTTTTCCAAAATCATCATTTTGACCTCTTCCACTAACCTCCATGGGCCCAAGTTTTGACCACAGCTGCCCCAGGTCACCTCCTACCTCCAGTAGCTCCCCCTCTTCCAAAGCTCCATGATTAATGGGGTAAAACCCCACTTTCCCCCTCTGGACAGCCATTGTTCACCTCTCTCTCCACCTCCCCTCTCATCTACTGGTTCTCTAGGGCATCCAATGCCACTCCTACCTTGTTTACTCTCCCCCAAAACCCCCAGACACTATAAGACATGCCCATGGCACTATTAAAATGCCATGGCATGCCATGGACGCGCTCTGGACCATGCTATAGTGCACTCCCGCACTGTAGCTTGCCCATTCCGAGGCACTCGACGACCTTGGGCGCTGGGTCCGTGTCTCCCGAGGTCGCCTCAACGTCCACGGCATGCTAGCTAGTCGGCCCCCTCCTTCCCCTCTCCCTCTCATCTCCTGTAGCTCGTGCCCGATGCCGCCCGGCTAGGCCAATGCATGGCCTCGCACGCGCAAGCGCCAAAGCCCCGTCCCTCCTCTCCTCTCTCTCCCCCATGACCTAGACGACTCCCACGTAGACCGCGGACACGCTCACCCCCCCTCAAACGGTCGCCAGCGCCATTGCAGCGGAGGCCGAACGCCCTGTCCACGGTGCACCTCGTCCCTCCTATTGAAGCCACCCCCGGGTCCCTCTCTGCGCCTCCTTTGCTTTATCTCTCTCCCGTACGCCCCCCGAACCAACCCTCTCTCTCTCTCTCATGCCCTCCATCCTCCTCCTAGGCCAGAGCCGAGCCACCGGCCGCTGCTCAAATTCGCAGGCCTCGGCCCCTCTTTCTTCCCCCTTGATAGCCTCGCACCCTCTTGACACCACCACAAGCCCTTCCCTCGCCGTCGTTCATCCCCAGGAGCGTCGTATGCTCGAAGCCGAAGATGGCCGATGGCCTCTTCCGCGGTCGTCCAGGCCGTCGCCGCTACGGCTCTCCTCGGCAAGCAAGACGTACACCAATGGATGCGGCTCATCCTCCTAAGAGTGCCGGTGGGCAGAGCGTCGCCGGAGACGCTCTGTAGCCCCGGCTATCATCGTCGGGAGCCGGTCCTCCCCGCGGCCGAAACGCGCGCGGGAGGTTGAAGACGGCTTGCTGCTGGGCCCCGCGCGTCAGCGACCCAGCGGGCGGGCCCGACCGTTTAAGTGGAGACGGCTTCCCTCGAATTCGCTTCCCTCGCTCGAAGGCGCATTACAGATAACACGCCTTCGACGTTGCCCCTGTCGCCCGCGCGGCTGAGCCACTGGGCCGGCCCACGGTCTATCTGTCGCCCAGCGCGCAGGATAAGGTTAAATCCTTATTTCCTTTTTCTTTTTCAGTCAACTTCAAAAATCCATAAATAATTCAATAGAGCTCCAAATTTGATGATTCAAATTTCTAGTAGTTTCTAAAATCATGCCCTATCTCGTGGTGCTATTTTCACGTTTTTCCACAAGTATCTATTTCACAAATAATTACCAAATCTCATTTTTCCATTTCTGTCATAAACTTTAGGAAATCACAGAGGGCTCAAATTTGATCCAAATGCCATGATTCAAATTCCTAGATGCTTCTAAGTTCATAACTGAGCTTATGAACATTTTTATTAATACTTTCTGTCCCACATAAAATAATGAGCCATTTCTTCATATTTGTCAACTTTGCAAATTCATAGGAAATTCATTTGAACTCCAAATCCAGTGAAACCAACTCCCAGATGCTTCTAAAATCATGATTTTTTTAAATGGGTGCCTTTTCTCATTTTTCAAAAATATGTTTCTGTACACTTCTTGCAAATCCATAAACCCCTTGATTCCATCATATGAAAACGTTTAGAAATATTCACTTATCCAATTCCATTGAAATCACTTTGGTCATTCCTCATATGACCAGAGGTATCCTAGAAAAGTCAAATCAATATTTTTAGAGCACTTTCATTTCCTGCCTTATTGTGTTGCTTATTATGGTTGTTTTCGACGATAGTTTACGAAGTAGACGAAATGCTTAGAGTTGGACCAAAGATATTTGAAGACCTCGAAGACTTTGTTAAAACAGGCAAGCAGCCCTTTGACCATGTCTATGAAACCCTTTTTATGCATGACATATAGCATCATATTGTTGTTGCAACGGAATCATGATGAGGTGGAACCACTTTGATGGTTTGCCTCCGTTACTTCCTCGTTGATACTTGCATTGTGCATGACCCTACCTCCTTATGAGGGTTATGCCGGTGGGAGTAGATAGGATGCTAAAGTAGTTGCTATGCAAAAAGGGATGGGAATATGCATGGTGATGGAGACATAGTATTTTCAAAAGACTTTTCGAAAACCCCATCGGGTGACACTTATGCCCGAGGGAGATAATGAGATGGGTAACCACTTGATGACGAAGTGGTGTACCGAGGCAAGTGTGTGTGTGTGTTGCTTTCAAAAACGGATTGGTTTAAGTTGCAACCATTATTCCAACCTTACATGCGCAACCACTCTACCCTTATATGGGAAAGGGCATTATTGATTACCTAGGCCGATACTAGCTTGGAGCCCGCATTACTAGTGACGGGGGAGAGTTGGTGCTCTCTCTCGGGACGGGGTCCTGCCAGGTAGGGCGGCCAAGAACATTTGTATGGGGCACCGGACACACCGTTGGTACCCCGTGCCAGTGTTATGTGATGAATATAGGAGCGACGCTCCACAATTTTAAGTTGTGAAATGTTGGGCACGGGGGTTACTACCAATCGAGTGGACTCCATGTTAGTGTCGTCTAGGGAAAGATAGTGATCGGGTGCTTACCCCGGGTACTTGAGGTACCGCGGGTCGTGGATGACACGGAAGTTCCCCGGATCTTGTGGGTAAAGTGTGCAACCTCTGTAGAGTGTAAAACTATTCGAATAGCCATGTCCATGGTCAAGGACAGTTGGGTAACCGCTCTTGGGCTACGTCCACTTGTTTTCAACCAGTGTGTGTGTGGGAAGAACTACTTGGGTCAAGTCAAGGACTTGACGTGATTGAGTTGGGTTGGTGCCCACTCTATTTATGTTGATATCTGCAACCTATCCTCATGGTTACTTGAATTCTCTTGATGCACGTCTTACAAGTTGTTGAACATGTCATTGCACTCAAAACTAGCTTTCTGCAAAAATTTACCTATATATGCATTGTTGTATCTCGAACCAAACCATGGGTTGCTTGCGAGTACATTCAAAGTACTCATTGGCTTGCCACTGGTTATTTAATTGGCCAGGCATGGAAGAACAGGAGTTCGAAGAAGAGTTCTTTGGAGACGAACATGCGAGCTAGGACGCTTCCCAGTCAGAATGCCTGTAAGGATAAGGCAGATGGCATGGGTCCAAGTTATCGACGAAGATTTCCGCTGCAAAGTTATACTCAAGACTGGACCATAATGGTCATAATTTATGTAAGACGGTATGTATGGATGTAAGACTCTTGTTATTCAGCTTCTGTGTGTTCAGTGAGCATTGATCTCTGGGATCACTGTACACGTGCATTCGGTGATCACGACTTATGAGTCGGGGTCCCCACAGAACTGGTATCAGAGCCATCCTGACTGTAGGAAGCCTTAGTTAGCATGGTCGTTAGTTAGGGTAAAACTATTTCCAAAACTACTACTAGTTTTCAAAACTATCTATACTTCTCTTCCCTTCTTAGTTTTTTTGAAAACTAAGGTATACTTTCCTTATTGATCTCTTCCCCTTCAAAACCTTTGGTCGCTAGAACCCTTATGCCCCTGACCACTGGATTCCTTGTAATCCTCATGGATAATCTAGGAGGAAGATGCCTTGCCAGACATTCACCCACATCTCCTGAACACAAGATTGGCGACATCACAACAAGACGATACCAACAGAAGATACATCCTCGAGGGATGAGGACCTAAAGACCCAGGAGATGGTGACACCCTTGACACTGCCCCAAGATGATGCAACCTTAGCCTACGATGATCAGGGCATAGAATATGCAAGATCATGATATCCATCACTAGTAGAGCAACCATGTGCTTACCGATGTTGTATCGGCAACCACCGGTGGATGAGAACCTCGCCATTTGGCCCGCCTCACTATAGTGAGCAGGAAAACTATTCTCTTCATCCCCCGCTCTTGGTATCGATGTTTTCATCAACATAACCGACGTGTTGGACCTCTATTATGCCTTGTTAATACCATTGCATAAGGGATTACCTACTTGGTACCATCGACGCCTTAGAAGACAAAAAGGGGTCGTCATGATTAAGAAGACAATAGAAGACCGAGTCAATGCCTGCTACGAGGGCCACCTTCACCCCATCACTTCAAAAGGCAAGAAGTTGTTGAAGACTCTTCAGGCTCAACCCAGATCGTTTCATCAAATAACTACAAGAGACGTAGCAACACCTGAGGAAAACTCAGAAGACTGCACGAGGCACAAGGCACGACTACTGAGTCCGAGAACCCCTAGGGTAGGATGAGTCGTGTACCCCCCCCCCCTATGCGCAGTCGAGTCCGTATGATGGTCCAAATAGAACCATGATTGTGTGTTGCTTGTTTTTATTTGATTGTGTTTTGATATCAGCCACCCTTTTGCCCTAGGCAACTAGTATGCGGCTATATCACCTGCCTTATTTTATTGTTTGTGTTTGGCCCTTTCAACCCTTGTTTGTTTGCACTTGCACTATAGAACCCCCTTTAGGCATTCCCCTCCTCTATGCTACTCTTCCCTCTCGTCTCTCTCTCCTCAACTGAAGATCAGCAAGACAAGCTACACCAAGGATTCTACCTCGGCAACCAACTAGCAATGAAGACTTCTGCTACAATCTCCACGACCAAGTGCAACCCCGTAGAATTATGTTTAACCCTCCAGACTAGAAACCCATTCCTAGACCCTTCGAGACTTCACAAGATACCCCATATCGAATCTTTAACCATGTGCTTGACCCACAGAATTGCAAGAGAACCAGTTAAGCCTCTGTAACCTTGCTTATCACTGGGCTCATTATGGAACTAGTGGACGTAGTGAGCAAGCACATTGTCACCCTAATATAGCACAAGAACTGACGATGCCATAAGGAAGACCAATTTGAGGATATAGGAATAGAGGACAAATGACTTCATGAGTTTGTATCAGTGACCCTGAGGAATTATCTGAGACTTTGGTAAATCATGAGTGATGATTGGATTTGGCCTATACGAGATGATGCTTTCGATGGTATAAGGTTATTTGTTGGAAGGACTAGATAGGCTATTGGCATCTCAGAAACCGTGCTTAAGGATAAGATAATAAAATGTTCACTCGCACACTAGAATACTTGAAATCCTTAAGCCCTACTAAGCCACAACATGATCGGGTCATTACCATAGGTCTTGACTCTAAATCAAGAACACCTCGGACCATACTCAACCGTGACCACCACCAATACCCCCAACCTAATTTATGTACCCCGTGAACAAAGTTTTCATGGAGTGCTTAGACAAGATAGTTGTCATCTTATTTTGGTAACATACTTGTCTACCCGAAGACGGAAGAAGAATCACTGAGCTGGTGAAGAAACATTTGAAGACCGTCATGTCTAGGAGGAAGAACTACACCAACCACCATCTTCAAGAAGTATACCTCCGCATCAAAGACTAGGCATATCTGCAAACCACTTCTCTCGGAGGAACCAAGCATTTCCATGTCAAAGGGAAGCTCACACCAAGATTTATCGGCCCTCTCCAAGATCACCGCAAGACGAAGAATAGACAGCTACCAGCTAGAGTTATCACCTGAGTCACCCACTGTGCACAACGTTTTTCCACACGACACCACTCCAGAAACGTTTCCAACTTCCTAACTAGCCCGACCTCTACAAGGACATCGATCACCGAGCCATCGACCTCCAGCCCAATATGACCTACGCGAGAGACCCCAATTGTAATCTGGATCAAGCAGGACGACAAACACGAAGCCACGCCATCGAGTACTTCAGGGTTCAGTGGAGCACCAAACGGAAGCAGAAGCAGTATGAGGACGTGAAGACTACCCCAAATCCAAGTTTCTGTATCCCTTTTCCGCGCCTAGTTTGGGAATCTCGGGGATGAGATTCTTGTAAGGGGGGTAGGTCTGTCACACCCTGATTTTCATGCCACAACACTTAAGCTAAAAATCATGATAAAATCTGGTTGGACAAAAACTTTTGAGTGTTTTGGACCTTGCCTTGATTGGATTTTTGTCTGCTGTTTGCAAGTGCTCTAAAAATCAAATAAATCCTCCAACTCCTATACTTCATCTCCTTGCTCCAAACTCTTGAACCAATGATCATGCCATGTGTATAGAGCAATATAGTATTTTCTTACAAAAATAATTTGGCCAAAAAGTATTTTCAAAAATTAGTTTTCCAAAAACCCCTGAATTAAGATTTGTACTACAAGTACTTAATTCAGGGTAGTAAAAATCTTTCCAAAAATATGTTTGACTCCTATTAGATATAGGATACCCAGAAACCACAAAAATATAATTTTAAATGTTATTTTCCTATTTTATTTAAAGGCTTTTTCTTAAGGCCAGAAATGGTCTTTAATATGTTAAAATTATTTTAAAGCTTTCAAAATATTTGAGAAAAATTAGGGAGACTCAATGGACATATATTTTCCATATATATGAGTTTCAACACATGGCCATGATCAAAAGATTGGACAAAACCTCCCAAAGCCATTTCTGCTGATTTCTAGGGTTTACAAAAGTTGCATTGGCAACTTTCTCAAAATGGACTCAAACTTGGTGGTCAACCTCAATTGTGTGTGACACTTGATCCTGTTAATTCTCATGGCAATTGGAATTAATTTTCTTGCCCAAACCACCAACAAACACCTTCTGCCATTTTTCCAAAATCATCATTTTGACCTCTTCCACTAATCTCCATGGGCCCAAGTTTTTACCACAACTGCCCCAGGTCACCTCCTACCTCCAGTAGCTCCCCCTCTTCCAAAGCTCCATGATTAATGGGGTAAAACCTCATTTTCCCCCTCTGGACAGCCACTGTTCACCTCTCTCTCCACCTCCCCTCTCATCTACTGGTTCTCTAGGGCATCCAATGCCACTCCTACCTTGTTTACTCTCCCCCAAAACCCCCAGACACTATAAGACATGCCCATGGCACTATTAAAATGCCATGGCATGCCATGGACGCGCTCTAGAGCACGCTACAGTGCACTCCCGCATTGTAGCTTGCCCATTCCGAGGCACTCGACGACCTTGGGCGCTGGGTCCGTGTCTCCCGAGGTCGCCTCGACGTCCACGGCACACTATCTAGTCGGCCCCCTCCTTCCCCTCTCCCTCTCATCTCCTATAGCTCGTGCCCGATGCCGCCCGGCTAGGCCAATGTGTGGCCTCGCACGTGCAAGTGCCAAAGCCCCGCCCCTCCTCTCCTCTCTCTCCCCCATGACCTAGACGACTCCCACGTACACCGCAGACACGCTCACCCCCCCTCAAACGGTCGCCAGTGTCGTTGCAGCGGAGGCCGAACGCCCTGTCCACGGTGCACCTCGTCCCTCCTATTGAAGCCACCCCCGGGTCCCTCTCTGCGCCTCCTTCGCTTTATCTCTCTCCCGTACGCCCCCCGGACCAACCCTCTCTCTCTCTCGTGCCCTCCATCCTCCTCCTAGGCCAGAGCCGAGCCGCCGGCCACTGCTCAAATTCGTAGGCCTCGGCCCCTCTCTCTTCCCCCTTGATAGCCTCACACCCTCTTGACACCACCACAAGCCCTTCCCTCGCCGCCGTTCATCCCCAGGAGCGTCGTATGCTCGAAGCCGAAGATGGCCGATGGCCTCTTCCGCGGTCATTCAGGCCGTCGCCGCTACGGCTCTCCTCGGCAAGCGAGACGTACACCAATGGATGCGGCTCATCCTCCTGAGAGTGCCGGTGGGCGGAGCGTCGCCGGAGACGCTCTGTAGCCCCGGCTATCATCGTCGGGAGCCGGTCCTCCCGCGGCCGGAGCGCGCGCGGGAGGTTGAAGACGGCTTGCTGCTGGGCCCCGCGCGTCAGCGACCCAGCGGGCAGGCCCGACCGTTTAAGTGGAGACGGCTTCCCTCGAATTCGCTTCCCTCGCTCGAAGGCGCATTACGGATAACACGCCTTCGACGTTGCCCCTGTCGCCTGCACGGCTGAGCCACTGGGCCGGCCCACGGTCTATCTGTCGCCCAGCGCGCAGGATAAGGTTAAATCTTTATTTCCTTTTTCTTTTTCAGTCAACTTCAAAAATCCATAAATAATTCAAGAGAGCTCCAAATTTGATGATTCAAATTTCTAGTAGTTTCTAAAATCATGCCCTATCTCGTGGTGCTATTTTCACATTTTTTCCACAAGTATCTATTTCACAAATAATTATCAAATCTCATTTTTCCATTTCTGTCATAAAATTTAGGAAATCACAAAGGGCTCAAATTTGATCCAAATGCCATGATTCAAATTCCTAGATGCTTCTAAGTTCATAACTGAGCTTATGAACATTTTTATTAATACTTTCTGTCCCACATAAAATAATGAGCCATTTCTTCATATTTGTCAACTTTGCAAATTCATAGGAAATTCATTTGAACTCCAAATCCAGTGAAACCAACTCCCAGATGCTTCTAAAATCATGATTTGTTAAATGGGTGCCTTTTCTCATTTTTCAAAAATATTTTTCTGTACACTTCTTGCAAATCCATAAACCCCTTGATTCCATCATATCAAAACGTTTAGAAATATTCACTTATCCAATTCCATTGAAATCACTTTGGTCATTCCTCATATGACTAGAGGTATCCTAGAAAAGTCAAATCAATATTTTTAGAGCACTTTCATTTCCTGCCTTGTTGTGTTGCTTATTATGGTTGTTTTCGACGATAGTTGACGAAGTAGACGAATTGCTTGGAGTTGGACCAGAGATATTTGAAGACCTCGAAGACTTTGTTAAAACAGGCAAGCAGCCCTTTGACCATGTCTATGAAACCCTTTTTATGCATGACATATAGCATCATATTGTTGTTGCAACGGAATCATGATGAGGTGGAACCACTTTGATGGTTTGCCTCCGTTACTTCCTCGTTGATACTTGCATTGTGCATGACCCTACCTCCTTATGAGGGTTATGTCGGTGGGAGTAGATAGGATGCTAAAGTAGTTGCTATGCAAAAAGGGACGGGAATATGCATGGTGATGGAGACATAGTATTTTCAAAAGACTTTTTAAAAACCCCATCGGGTGACACTTATGCCCGAGGGAGATAATGAGATGGGTAACCACTTGACGACGAAGTGGTGTACCGAGGCAAGTGTGTGTGTGTTGCTTTCAAAAACGGATTGGTTTAAGTTGCGACCATTATTCAACCTTACATGCGCAACCACTCTACCCTTATATGGGAAAGGGCATTATTGATTACCTAGGCCGATACTAGCTTGGAGCCCGCATTACTAGTGACGGGGGAGAGTTGGTGCTCTCTTTCGGGACGGGGTCGTGCCAGGTGGGGCGGCCAAGAACATTTTTATGGCGCACCGGACACACCGTTGGTACCCCGTGCCAGTGGTATGTGATGAATATAGGAGCGAGGCTCCACAATTTTAAGTTGTGAAATGTTGGGCACGGGGGTTACTACCAATCAAGTGGACTCCATGTTAGTGTCGTCTAGGGAAAGATAGTGATCGGGTGCTTACCCCGGGTACTTGAGGTACCGCGGGTCGTGGATGACACGGAAGTTCCCCGGATTTTGTGGGTAAAGTGTGCAACCTCTGTAGAGTGTAAAACTATTCGAATAGCCGTGTCCACGGTCAAGGACAGTTGGGTAACCGCTCTTGGGCTACGTCCACTTGTTTTCAACCAGTGTGTGTGTGGGAAGAACTACTTGGGTCAAGTCAAGGACTTGACGTGAATGAGTTGGGTTGGTGCCCACTCTATTTATGTTGATATCTGCAACCTGTCCTCATGGTTACTTGAATTCTCCTGATGCACGTCTTACAAGTTGTTGAACATGTCATTGCACTCAAAACTAGCTTTCTGCAAAAATTTGCCTATATCATGCATTGTTGTATCTCGAACCAAACCATGGGTTGCTTGCGAGTACATTCAAAGTACTCATTGGCTTGCCACTGGTTATTTAATTGGCCAGGCATGGAAGAACAGGAGTTCGAAGAAGAGTTCTTTGGAGACGAATATGCGAGCTAGGACGCTTCCCAGTCAGAATGCCTGTAGGGTTAAGGCAGATGGCATGGGTCCAAGTTATCGACGAAGATTTCCGCTGCAAAGTTATACTCAAGACTGGACCGTAATGGTCATAATTTATGTAAGACAGTGTGTATGGATGTAAGACTCTTGTTATTCAGCTTCTGTGTGTTCAGTGAGCATTGATATCTGGGATCACTGTACACGTGCATTCGGTGATCACGACTTATGAGTCGGGGTCCCCACAGGTTAGCTCTACTCCTTTGGGGGATATCATCCAAAATAGAGAAGCCACCGGTCGGGTAGCCAAGTGGGCCATTGAGCTTGGACCCCCACGGTTTAAAGTATATGCCTCGTACGGCCATCAAGTCACAAGAACTCATGGATTTTATCAATGATTGGACAGAGTTGCATATGCCTGAGGAAAAGCCGGATAACACATATTGGACTATTCACTTTGATGGATCCAGATAGTTGGGAGGCTTGGGGGCTGGAGTTGTCTTGACTTCCCCACGAGGTGATAAATTTTCGTATGTTCTCCGGTTAATGTTCCCTTGTACTAACAATGTAGCTGAGTATGAGGCCTTGCTCCGCGATCTTCGGATGGCTAAGGAGATGAACTTAAGCCTAGTGAGGTGCTTCGGTGACTCAGATCTGGTAGCTCGGCAGGTTTCTGGCACTTGGGATTCTAAGGATCCACTCATGTCGGCTTATTGTCGAGAGGTTGATGCCATTGCGGGTCACTTCAAGGGTTACCAAGTTGAGCATATTGATCGCAGGAAGAATGAGGCAGCTGACACTTTAAGCCAGTTAGGGTCTCAGCATAAGCCGGTGCCACCTAACACGTTCCTGGATATTCTGCTTAACCCTTTGGTCAAATTACCTATAGAGTAGGATCTTGTTGTTTCTGACCCAGAAGTACAATTGGTGGCGGCTCTTCATGCCATTCCTGATTGGACAGTTCCGTATTTGGCTTACATGACCCGGGGCGAGTTGCCTGAGGACGAGATTTTGGCCAGGCAGATAACCCGACGGTCTAAGTCATGACGATTGTCAATGGGGAGTTACACCATCGCAGTTTCATAGGGGCATTTCAACGTTGCGTCTCTCCGGAAGAAGGTTGTGAGATTTTGTGAGAGATTCATGAAGGAGATTGTGGTCATCATGCCGGCTCTAAATCTCTCGTAGCCAAGGCTTTTCATCATGGGTTTTATTGGTTGACGGCTCCTGCTGATGCGGAGGATTTGGTCAGCAGATGTGACGGTTGTCAGAAGTTTTCACGACGGGCTCATGTTCCGGCTCAAGAGTTGAGGATGATTCCAATTACTTGGTCGTTTGCGACCTGGGGGCTTGATATGGTTGGGACTTTCAAGAGGTCCAAGGATAAGAAGACCCACCTTTTGGTGGCAGTTGACAAGTTTACTAAGTGGGTTGAAGCAGAGCCAGTTTGTAAGTGTGACGCAGCAACGGTGGTTCAATTCATTAAGAAGGTGATCTTCCATTTTGGCTTTCCCCACAGCATTATAAGGGATAATGGCACTAATCTGTCTAAGGGTGCTATGAAAGAATTTTGTCAACGAGAGCACATTCGACTTGATGTTTCCTCCATGGCTCGCCCCCAGTCCAATGGTCAAGTGGAACGAGCTAATCAAGAGATTCTACAAGGCATCAAACCCCGGCTTATGGTTCCTTTGCAAAGAACGTCGGGTTGTTGGGTGGAGGACTTACCTTCAGTATTATGGAGTATCAATACAACCCCCAATAGATCTACGGGTTGCACACCTTTCTTCGTGGTTTATGGAGCAGAGGCGGTTCTCCCTAGTGACATCTGTCACAATTCGCCTCGTGTGGCGGCTTATGTTGAAGCTGATAATGAAAGGGCACATCAAGATGCACTTGACCTATTGGATGAGGAGCGCGACCTCGCAGCGGCTCGTTCAGCGATTTATCAACAACACCTACGTCGTTATCACAGCCGCCGGGTCAAAATCAGAACCTTTCAAGAAGGCAATTTGGTGCTCCGGCTTATCCAGGATCAAACTGATATGCATAAATTATCCCCACCTTGGGAAGGACCTTTTATGGTCAGCAAGAATCTTCATAATGGGTCATACTATCTTATCGACGTTCGATACCACAAGGACTCATGCACATCGGAGGAGGAGACCCGTCGGCCGTGGAATATTGCTCATCTTCGGCCCTACTATACTTGAGCCATCGGCTCTCATGATGTACATGGTCTGATGATGTATATATTATAAATAGTATAATAAAGCCGGCATCCCTGATAATTCAGGGCCTCTGTCATTTCACTTCTTCAAAGTTGAGTCTTTATCATCATCTTACATGTTCACTTAAGAGGCTTGACACCCAAATTACAGGGACCAAAGAGAGTTGGATGCACAGCACAGCTCAAACATAGGTTCCCGACGAGCACAACTCATAAGTATGTCACTTGGGGGCTTCCTGTTCAAACATAGGTGTATTCACCAAAAAGAACATAGCATTACTACCCTCTTGACCAGGTTATCTTGTTCAGACATAGGTGTATTCACCAAAGAGAACATAACCTTTCCGGGTCATCCTACCTGTATACCAGCTGCTTCTTCATCAGGTAATCCTGATTGCCCGCCGAACTCTTAAAAATCAGTCTTTTACGGTGTATTCACCAAAGATCTTGAGCTTGTTAAGGTTAAAACGCCGGTTTGTCATGTGAGAGCACGGCTTACAGATAGTCGGGATAGATCCAGGCTCATAAGTCGCCTTCCTTGAAAACTTGGATAAATCGGCCTGTGATGCACGATGCTACTCCGACCCCGTGTACCTCTGATAAGTCTATCTTTATATAAGACCTCCACTTATCTAGGTTCAAATGTCGATTGGGTCATGTGAGAGCCGGCTCACGGAAAGCGCATACCTTTCAGTGGCCATCAGGCTAGTTTCATTGAAGAAGAACCTTTGGCTTGGCGTCCTGCAAAAGCCTCGGATTTTTTGATTTTCTTATTTTTTGGCCTTTTATAATCTCTTTTTTCTTGTTGTATGGTTTTTACAAATCGGGCCAAACTGCCCTATTTATGGCTCATATTTGAAGCATCTTCGGGTCTTTGCAACCCGTCGGGATGGCAGACTTTAAATCGCTACAGAATAATAATCTTATGCTGAGAGTTATGGCTCTCAAAGCTCTAACTGCATGGAGCTGATAAGCTAGCAGATTACATAAATACCACAGGTATGATATTATATTATATAAAAGTTGTGATCATCCCGGCCCTGGTTATGGACTATTTGTCCCCAGCGGTTTAATTTGGGTATTATGACCCGCCCGCGGTAAACCGCCAGGGCAATTGTGATTTACTTGTGTGCAGGATCATGCTAAAATCTCATCTGCACAAATTGATGTTATCATAAGCATAAAGTGATACGCTCTTCAAATGAAGGATCAAATGATGTGGCACAAAGCAAAAAACATGAACGATGGCACGACAGATCAAAGTTTACTACCCTATTACATGACTCCGTGAGCCAAACAAGATCAAGTGTTTTCAAAGGATCAAATATATAAACCGCCCGGCGGATCACTCATCTTGGCCTTGGCGACTTGAGCCTTCCGGATCATCCTTCTCCGGTTCTTCGTCCTCCTCCGCCGTCTGGAAGTTTGGTGTTGACCAATCAATGCCACGTAAGGCGTGGAATTCAGCTTCATCATCAATAAGATTCGACGGGTCAACTTCAGGGGCGAAAATATGCTTACGAATTGGAGGAATCAGATCCATTACTTTACAAGCTGGCGTAGACATCTTCTGGTTTTCTGCATCATAAGCCGGTTGATATTTTGAGAGATTGGTTTCATCAGCAATTACTGTCGCATGAGGACGAATTTCTTTAACGCAGGCGGCAAAGTCTTGCTGGTCAAAAGGAGTGCCATCTTCTTTCAGGCTTGGATACCCAGTAGCTACCTCGGCCGGGTCTAGCTTCGGTAACCATGCCTTGGCACAGCTCAAGGCCGTCACGGCGCCGGCTCTCGCACATGACCGTTTTATCTCTTGAATCCTCGCGGGCAGAATTGACAATTTTTTCAACACGTCACTTAGCAGGTTGGGTCCTTGATTTGTTGGAGAAGTTGTGGCTAGTGTGCACTGAGTTCCGGTATATAGCTGATCAACCAGCATATATACGGCTTTAAGCTTCACCAGCACATCTTGATTAAGATTACTGCTCCTTGGACCTGTGTGACAATCGTGGAAGTAATCAGTGGAGGTTTATACAATCACGGAAGAGATTCAATTTCAATGTTTACACAACGACTTACCAAAGATAGCAGAAACCATCTGAGACACCTAGCGTTTTAAACCGATAAGCTCAGTGGTCACCTTTTCCAGGTCAGCTTCAGCCTTTTTGGCGTGATGCATTAGAGTGGTTTTCTCTTCGGCCCAGGAGTTTCTTTCAGCGTGAAAACCGTTTTCAGCTTTTCCGTTTCCTCCAGAATAAACTTGAATGTTGAATTGGCTTCCCGGGTATCAGACTCTTGAATTTCCAGCTGGGTCTTTGCATCAGCCAATTGTGATTGAAGTTCAGCGGTGGCCTCTTGTAGAAACACAGATTTACAAACACATTTATATCCGAGTTATAGGAATAGAAGTCCCAAGCCTTTTGCAAGCAACAACACTTGGCACTTGGGGGCTAATGCCTACCGAAGAATTCTTCCTACAATGGTTTATATGACTAAGTCCCAAGCACTTTGCAAGCAATAGTACTTAGCACTTTGGGCATAATGCATGTTTGTTCATATTTCATTACTACTTTATGATGACCCGTCGGTGCCACGGACAACCACAGCTGACTCATGGGGGCTACATGAGTAAGTTCGGATCTGTAAACAGTGATAAGTACCGGTTTATTCATGCTGATTAAACCGGCCCTTGGGGGCTACGGATACAATGTTGATCATTAAAATTCAGTTTAAGTGAAAGATGTCTTTTTGAAGGATTTTTTATTAAAGATGCTTTATACTCATTGCTATTCTAAGTCTACAGCATATTCAATTTTATTATACACAGGGGCTGACAGGATATGCATGATGTATTTAAGCCAGAATTCATACCTCATATTTTTGATGCATTTGCTTCACCATATCAATTTCAAGATCTCGGCTGGTATGTACTTGGTTGAGGTAGCCAGAGAGTACTTCACTGCTGCTCAATTGGGAATAATGGGTTAAATCAAATCTCACTTTCCGCTTTTCAATGAATTCCTGTTTAGCAGAGTGTTGAGCCAAGACGGTTGGATTTCCCGGTTCTGTAAAGCCCGTGCCAGTGATCGTAACATCATCAGTATGAGTCTCTGATGGTTTAAGTGGGCTTGACGATTCAGTATTCAAAGGATTGAGTCTTGTCTGGTCGCTGGAGAGGTCAGGAATTTCTGGTGGATCGTTAAGGACAGGCTCGTCGGGTGGTACCATGGAGGTATCGGATGCTGGAATTTGTTGTTCTGGCTCAGGAACTTTGGGATCTTCAGCTAGCTTGATCGCCTTTGCCCTCTTGTTAGGCTTTGCTTTTCCACTGCACGATTCATGAGAGATCAATACAAGTATAAGAGCATAAGGAGATAGAAAACAAAAGAGATGTTACCCAGGGGCAGTCTTGAAATCTGGTAGCTAGGTTTGAGATGAATCGCTGGAGGAAGAGCGAGAAACCTCCTGATAAGGTTGGATTGAAGAGAGTAAGTGACTGACGAATGAGACCCGACAGGGGGTAAAAAGAGTTAGGTTTGGAAAGACCTCGTTTTGCCGTTTTCGTGGAGCTGGAGTATTCGGTAAGCCGGACGATAACTCTTCACCTCCGCTGGTCCAAGTTTGTCGCTGGCTCTCATGCTGTTGTTGCTTCAAAAGAAAGTGAGGATCCAAATGAGATAAGGAGTGTGAAAATCTTACTTTACGGGTTACCCGTCGAATTTTCTGTCTTGGCAAAGGCTCTGAGTCAGACGAAATAATAGTTACCTCTTCCTCAGCTGCTTGGCTGGCCCCCGTGTCATCCTAAGCATAATCAGTGTCAATAAGGTGATTGAAAAAGGAGCCAAGGGAGTCAAGGGCTACCTCCGACTCAGAACTGTCATCCAGTTCAAACATGCTGGAGGCGCTTGATTTCTTCTTATTTTTCTTAGTGGTTTTTTTGGCGGCTTTCTTGGCAGCCCTGGCCTTCTTGGCAACTTCATGGTTGTATTTCTTCTTCCAAAAATCAGAGTCAGCCTGCGAAAAGTCATCAAAGTTGAGTTAATAAAGCGTTTAAATGATGAGGTAAAGGTAAGAAAATTGGAGGCTCACATCTGGTGGCGGGTTAACTTTGCAGAAAGGGTTCAGACCCACTTTGCTACAATCTTCCGGATCTTCATTCAGAAGGGACTTGGTCATTTCATTGATTGCCTCATCAGTTAAGCGCACAGAGCTGTGGCGTAGTGGATCCTTTATATCACCAGTGTAAGTACACATTAAGCCGGGCCGGCGGCTCAAGGGTATAATTTGCCAAGAAATCCAGCACCAAACCAAGTCAATGCCAGTTAACCCATTTCCCAGCAGAGCTTGACCTTTGCAGCGGTGGGGGCAAGCTTTGCATGCTCGGCAGTGGTAAGCTTCTCAGGAAGAAGATGTTTTGGGTCGAGGCGCTCGACACGATAACACGGTAATGGATTCTCGTGAACCAGAGAGGTATCTTTGCAATAAAACCATGTATGGTTCCAGTCCTTGGGATGACTCAGCAAGTAAGCATAGGGGAAGATAGCATCTCTTCTTCGTTGAATTGAGATTGCACCGAGTTCCAAGCTAGGTCCGTTCATGAATTCGTTTTGGCGGTTCAGATAAAAGTATTCTCTGAAAAGTTCAACATTGGGCTCCTCTTGAAGTTATACTTCGCAGAAGAGTTGAAAGTTGCAAATGTTTGACACGGAATTGGGTCCAATTTCTTGCGGATGGAGTTGAAAGAAGTGCATAACATCTCAGAAAAATTTAGAGCCGGGTGGTGAGAAGCCCCGGTTCATGTGGTCAGTGAAAACAATGACCTCATCATCCTTTGGTTGAGGTCTTTCTTCGCCTGGATTGGGGGCGCGATAATGCATGACATTCTTTGCTGGCAAGTACCCTATTTTGACAAAATCTTTGAGAGTGTCTTCGGTAACAATGGACTTAACCCAGTTGCATGAAGTGACTGTCTTTGGCGGCATTGTGAAGAGATAATCCTAAAAGAAAGAAAAAAATTGCCACGTTAAGTTGATTCATTAAGCCGGAAGTAAAAAGCTATAGTATATACTCCGAATGGCAGCTTAAATGGGGCCTAATAATATATGGGTAATTATAAGCTGGTGACGTAAGCCACCATGACAAGCACTTGTATTCAAGATCTGACAAAAGCAAACTTTACTAAGTGTTGGGACAAACAGGTTTCACATATTGGAGCTATAAGATTGGATCTGCAGCAATTCGGAGAAATGAAATAAAATCTAAACCTAAGGTGGCGGTGGCGGAAAAGCAGGGATGCCTAGATGAGATCTGTTGCAATGAGGATATACTCTGATATTAAAAAAACAAGTGCTAAAACTGCTACCGCACAAGATTGGTGTTGTTTTCAGATCAAAACTATGCAATCTAGGAAAGAAAAGGAGGAACGGTGATGAACACCGACGTACAGGGAAACCCTAAGGCAGATTTATTAAGAGGAAAGATGAATGCTTACCGGCGCTAATGAAACAACGGAGGGGCGTCGCGGTGTTCTGGTTCGTTCAGGGTGATGCAGCGGCTGGAGTTGAAGCAGTGAATGAAGATCGACGGCGGCGGAGCTCGGGCGCACTAGAGCGTTGCGAGGAAGAAGAGGAAGACGAGAAGGCAAAAGGGGGGAGTGAAAGAAGGACCTGTGTCCCTATTTATAAGGCTGGAAGGATAAGTGGCATGCGCGGGAATCGAGGAGACAAGAAAATGGATATGTGACGGCATAAGCGCCTCAATTTTCGGAGGTTCATTAAAAGAGAAGATTTATTAAGATTTGGGCCATATATAATATTAATAACAGGTGATGTCACAGTGGATTACCGCAATTTCAGGAGACGACGTCATGGCGGGTTATGATATTTCACAAGAAGATGAAGAAGGATTTTTTTCGAAGTGTTGAAGATTGACATGAACAAGTTCAAATCAACTTGGGGCCGAATGTTGGGGATATGACTATTGGATATGACCCACCCAGGAGGGGCCGGGTTATATCAATGGCAGTTCATAAGCCAAGCCCATGAAGATGTTGAAGATGGAGGTTCATGTAGTAGGTTTGTTAAAGGGCCCAAATCCCAAAGGCGGCTTAAGGCCCGTAAGTGTAAACCACCATGTATACGTGACTTGTATTGTAAGGCGTGTAAGATAAGTCACCGGGCCGGACACGTTTGTATGAGCCGGCCGGGACTCTGTAAGCCGCGGGGCGTCAACCCGTGTATATAAGGGGACGACCCGGCATCGGCTTAGGTCAAGAAACAGCAGATCGAAAGCCAGGCTAAGCGTATTCGCTCCCTGGTAATCGAAACCCTAGCAATACCACCTCAAACTGGATTAGGCTTTTACCTTCACCGTAAGGGGCCGAACCAGTATAAACTCCTCGTGTCCTTTGTCCCATTTTAACCCCTTTAAGCTGACTATGTTGCAATGGCTCCACAACTAAGTCCTTCCACTAGGACATCTGCCGTGACAATTCCACGACAAAGAGGTTTTGGAAGTTTAAGTCCATGACGAATCGGTGGCTCCGAGTGCTCCTCACCCAGAGGGTTCAAATCTGACTTGATCAAACTTTGTGATGTAGCATGAATAGAGTTTGAGACGAGAACAGCATAGATAGCTAGATGGAGTACTTAGGCATTCTTGTCCATCCATTTGGCAAAAGAAAAGACCAAACAATCAAAGCAACAAATGGATGTCCTCAAATGAGAAAAATATGCAATCAACATGCTCACACAATAAGATGGCAAATGAAATATGTGGCAAAGCATGCACAAACACTCTATCAATCAAGCAATTGGCGATGACTAAGTCATCTATATATGAGTATATTGACTGGGGAGTCAAATGAGAACATTTGATCATAGGTTATACTCATCGTTTAAGCACAAGTGGGGTTACCACTTTTACATAAAGCATTGTTGTGTTCACTCCGTTAGAGTTGCTTTAGCTCAATTCTTAGAGTAAAGCTCCCCCTAGATGTGATATCCCCCCTAAGAGGGATCAACTAACCTTGGGTTTTGTCGATGATGACTTCATGTAGATGTTGAAGATGTGGATTTCAAGGTTGGTGTAGATCATTTGGAGCAATCCATTGGAGTGAGTTGCACTTTCAATACCTACATGGGTTAGTCCCACAAGGAACAAACAAGGATATCCATATACATAGAGTGAAGTTCACACAAGATGACATCCATGAAAGCATTAGGTTACCTTGTCCCTTGTCTTACCAATAAGAGGGTTAGTGACTCCTTGAACTAGTGCAAGATGTGGAAGTTGTTTGCACTTGTTCTCGCCAAAATGATATGAGTGAAGTATGTTGGCGGAGTCACCCTCAAGAACTCTCTAGTTCTTATTCTTCAGGATCCACATCATCTTGATGGGTATCCTTGGAGTTGTAGTAGTACTTGATGAAGTGGAACTTGATGTAGTATTGGTAACACACTTGACCAAGGCCTTAGGAGCTTCTTCAAATGCATCAATCTCCTCTTGAAGCTTGTCCTTGCCTTTTTTTCTTGTGGTCTTGTGGTGGAAGATCATCTTCAGCTTGTCTTCCCTTGAAGGAAGTAGGATCATACTTCTCTTGTTGAGGAACAAACTTCATCTTGGGGTATTGATTCTTCCGATGCCTACCTTGCTTGCGTACAATTTCCTCAAATTGCTTACTTCCGACAAGGCTCTTGTAAACACATTTCTCTATAATTCCCTTGAATAAGCTATTTTCTTGCTCAAGTGTAACTTGGCTAAGAGAATAATTAGTGGAATCAATAGAACTACTAGAAGCAACAATATTGGATTTAGCATGATTATTGTTACTACTAGATGAAGAATCTTTCTTACTCTTGTTGCTAGATTTTACTTGTGGCATGTAAGTAGACAAGAGTAAACGCTTGTCAATGTGAGAATAACTTTTCTTCCGAAGATCATCATTGATGGCCTTTAAAAACCCATGCTCTTGCTCTAGGTTGAGCTTTTCAAAGCGTAGCTTCTCATGATCTTTAAAAGTTCTCAATGATCTTCTAAGGTAGTTTCATGAGCTAACTTAAGAGTGTTTAGTTCTTTAGTTAGACGCTCAATCACCTTCTTATCATCATCATTCGTTTTATCTTGATTAGCATAATTAATAGCAAGTTTATCATAGTTTTCATCACTACAGTTGTCAACAAGTAAATCATCATCACCTAGCAAATCATATTCATCACTATTGAAATCAACATACTCGGGGCGTGATACCTTTGGACCTTTAGCCATGAAGCATGTTCTAATTCCTTCATTTGGTGAGTCAAATATGTCATAGGAGTTGGTTGACACAAGTGCTAGAACGGCAACACCTTCATCTTGAGTATATTCAGAGTCGGAGTGATACCTTCTCTTGGAGTGGTGGTCGGAGTCGTTGCCGGATACCCGTTCACCAACATGAGCTTGATGTCTTCGTTTTGTATAGCTCCTTGATGACTTGTCCTTCCTTTCTGAATCCTTGCTTCTGTGAGAGGTTCATCGTTCATAATGAGCATATCTACTCCTTCTCTCTCTTGGAGGTGATTCCTCTCTTGTACTTCTCCTTTTAGGTGATTCTTCTCTTCTTTTGTAGGGAGTCGTACACTCATTGGAGTAGTGTCCGGGTCTTCCACAATTGTAGCAATTACGTTCACGACTAGAAGATCTTTTGTCATTATAGGACCTTGACTTGGAACTTGTTTCTTTGCTTCTACTCTTGTAGAACTTGTTGAAGTTCTTCACAATTAAGCTCCTCATTGAAGACTTGTTTCTCACTTGATGATGTAGGAGAATCACATGAGGCTTTGTAAGCACCACTAGACTTGTTGTGAAGCTCTTCTTTATCCTTGAGTGACATCTCATGAGCAACAATTCTACCAATGACTTCTGTTGGCTTGAGATCTTTCTAATTGGGCATCATTTGGATTAATGTGCACATGGTGTCATATTTTCCATCCAAGGCTCTTAGGATCTTCTTGATGATGAATCTGTCGGTCATCTCGTCACTTCCTAAGCCGGCAATCTCATTTGTGATGAGAGCAAGCCTAGAGTACATTTCAGCGACACCTTCACCATCTTTCATTTTGAACTTGTCAAGTTGACTTTGAAGTACATCCAATTTGGATTCCTTGACGGAGTCGGTACCTTCGTGCATATCAAACAAAGTGTCTCAAATTTCCTTTGCATTCTCAAGATGGCTGATTTTGTTGAATTCTTCGGGGCACAACCCGTTGAAGAGGATATCGCAAGCTTGAGCATTGTATTGCAGCATCTTCAATTCTTCCACGGTAGCTTCACCATTTGGTTCTCTCCCATTGAATAATTCACCTTGCAAGCCAATACACACAATAGCCCAAATGGCAGGGTTATGTCCAAGAATATGCATTTTCATCCTATGCTTCCAACTAGCAAAATTCGTACCATCATAGTAAGGACCAATACGGTGGTAATTTCCCTCGCTAGACGCCATACTCTCCTAGGTTGTGAAACCAAGGCTATGATCACCAAAGCTATGGAAATCAAGGCAAATGGAGACCAAAGCTCTGATACCACTTGTAGGATCGAAAGTATGTCTAGAGGGGGGTGATTAGACTACTTGACCAAATAAAAATCTAGCTTTTCCCAATTTTAAGTCTTGGCAGATTTTAGCAACTTATCACAAGTCAAGTAATTAACCTACACATGCAATTCCAAGAGGATAGCAGCGGAATGTAAATCATTGCATATGAAGGTAAAGAGAGGAATTTGGAGGGGAGCAAACACAATGTAGACACAGAGATTTTTGGTGTGGTTCCGATAGATGGTGCTATCGTACGTCCACGTTGATGGAGACTTCAACCCATGAAGGGTAACGGTTGCGCGAGTCCATGGAGGGCTCCACCCACGAAGGGTCCATGAAGAAGCAACCTTGTCTATCCCACCATGGCCATCGCCCACGAAGGTGCCTCACTTGGGTAGATCTTCACGAAGTAGGTGATCTCCTTGACCTTATAAACTCCTTGGTTCAACTCCACAATCTTGATGGAGGCTCCCAAGTGACACCTAACCAATCTAGGAGACACCACTCTCCAAAAGGTAATAGATGGTGTGTTGATGATAAACTCCTTGCTCTTGTGCTTCAAATGATAGTCTCCCCAACACTCAACTCTCTCTCACGGATTTGGATATGGTGGAAAGATGATTTGAGTGGAAAGCAACTTGGGGAAGGCTAGAGATCAAAATTCTTGTGGTTGGAATGGAATGTCTTAGTCTCAACACATGAGTAGGTGGTTCTCTCTCAGAAAATGGGTAGTGGTAGTGTAGGCATGTTCTGATAACTCTCTCCATGAATGGAGGAAGGGCGGAGGGTTATATATAGCATCCACACAAAATCTAACCGTTACACACAATTTACCAAACTCAGTGGGACCGAATAGTTAAACTCGGTCAGACCGATTTAGTTCAAAATGTGAGCGTTAGGCTTTTCGGCGGGACCGACACGATCAACTCGGTGAGACCGATGTGCTAGGGTTAGGGCATAACATGATCTCGGTGAGACCGATCACATGAACTCAGTGAGACCAATTTCAGTAATAGGCAAGCAGAGAGTTGGTCAGGCAAACTCGGTGGGACCAATCGCTCATTTCAGTGAGACCGAAATGTTACAAAAAGGAAACAGAGAGTTTGCATTGCGAACTCGGTGGGACCGATAGCTCATCTCGGTTAGACCGAAACGTTATGAAGGGAAACAGAGAGTTTGCAATCCCATCTTGGTGAGACCGAGATCCCTATAGGTGAGACCGAACTGATTAGGGTTTCTGGCTATGGCTATGTCAAGTGAATTCGGTGGTGCCGGGTAGATCAAATCGGTGGGGCCAAGTTTGACTTTTGGTTTGGGACATATGTGGAAATGAGAAAGTGGTTGAGGGCTTTTGGAGCATATGACTAAGCATTTTGAGCAAGCAAGCCATTAAGCAACACATCATCCCTTTTTAATAGTATTGGCTTTTCCTATGGACTCAGTGTGATTTTGGATCACTAAAATGAAAATGTAGAGTCTCGAGCTTGTGCCAATATGTGTCCTTAGCATTTTGAGGGGTCCACATCTCTAGTCCATGCCATGCCAATCATTGAACTTTCTGAAAAGATTATCTTGAATGGATATTAGTTCAATGAGCTATATGTTGTTACGAATTACCAAAACCACCCAGGGATTAGTTGCACTTTCAGAACCGCCGCAGAATAGCAGAGCAGACAAGGGAGTAACGAGGATGTAGCAATTACCTTTGCTTGGTGACAAGGTCGACGCGATGGACCGACTGTGTGGACTCCCGACGATGGGAACTAGCCTCCACAATACTTTTGTCACGGAATCGCCTCGCCGCTGAACCGCCTTGCGACGAAGAAGGAGGATAGCAAGAGGGGTGATGCAGGTGGAGAGAGTGGACGATTGGGCGTGACTAGAAATGCCAACTGTGTGAGATTAACGGCAAGTGGAGTGAGAGGGCGAGTGGACAGTTCAAGTGAGTGACGGTTCCACTGCACGTCATCGTATGCTAACGTGGCACTCGAGCCGGGGTGACTACACTGCAAGATTCGTGCAGAGAAAATGGGCAGTGATGGCCACATTAAGATCAACTTGCTTCCTGCCACACGTGTGGCACTTATCATTTGGGTATTCATTTTTGTTTTGATTGATGGAGGGTTTCCTTATTTCTATGTTGCGCAATAGGTAAGGGTGACCGGTTGAGGCAAAGTTAATTAGCACATGCTCATAATTTGGGCCCACTTGTTAATAAAATAAGGAATCTAATAACGCCCAAATGTCAGGTACGAGCACAAGGAAAATTGAACGTTTTCGATGGCAGGTTTAGTTATGTGAGGATGACAACTTTAGTTCACAAGCATAGCAACTTCGTGTGGTTTATTTTTAGCGAGTGTTAGGCGCTGGCCGGTCGGCACGTAGCCGTCAGATGCGCTTCATGTGAGCCGTCTGATCTCTATCTTGCTTCCACATTGATTCGTCCCTTTCCTTCGTCCAAATGCACACACATGGAGAGAGGGAGAAAATGAGAGAGCGAAAGAGAGAGAGAGAGAGAGAGAGAGAGAGAGATGGAGCGACTTTGAGCCACCGACTCCTGCCCCCTTTCGGATGTGCCCATCGGTGGCTCGCCTCACGTATCCCTGAGTGAACAGCGCCATGCCGTGCCCCTGAGGTTGTATCTCGCCACGGTCGCCATATAGTGCTCCCCTTGACCTGTTGCATGTTGGTTGTAACTCTCCCCATGTCCCGGTTGCAAGACCGCACTGATCGTCGCCTGCACATCAGATCTCGCTGTCTATGATTCGCAACATCCCACCCCCATCGACCTCGTCATGCTCGTTGGTGCATTTGTAGCACAATTGCAGCCATGACAATAGTTTGTAGCAAATTCCGTCACCGGTTGTAGCAAAAACCGACTATGGTTGCAGCAAAATGTCGTCATCGTCGTCGCAGGTCGCAGCTAAGACATGAAGTTTGAAGCGTTTTTCAATGCGGTTGCAGCTTTTGTAAGAGCTGGTTGCAACTTTTCATTGTCGTCCATGGCTTTGGTCTCTATAGTTGAAACTTTTTTCAACGGCAGATGAAGCTTTTTTCATTGTCAGATGAAGCTTTTTTCGTTGCCAGATGAAGCTTTTTTCATCATGGGTTGCAACATTTCTTGGTTGTCCATAGCTTCAGTCGTATATGGGTTGAAACTTTTTCATTGCCGGTTGAAGCTTGTTTTCGTTGTCGATTGAAGCTTTTTTGGTCGTAGGTAGTAGCATCGGGCATGTCTCCAGATTCCAGCAAAAAATAATGTCTCGCCCTCGCCCTCCCGCAGTAGGCCCGTGCCACCGGCGTCTCCGCTTGCAGCACCCAACTCGCAGGCCTCCTCGGCGATGCGTCACCACCGACCGATCCATGCAGCATCCCTGCAACGGGGGAGCGTGTGTGATGTCATCTCCCCATAGCGGCGATGACTAGCTTGGAGCTAGGAGACGAGATGCTCATAGTAGCACCGATGGGAGGAGATGCTCGCAGCATCAGTGGGCGTCCGGGCGGCAGCAGGCGGTGGTCGCCCTCCACCGACAAGAAACATGGAGAAGGGGAGAAGGAGGTCGCTCGGGGAGAAGAGGGACCTTGTTGGGGAACGTAGTAATTTCAAAAAAATTCCTACGCACAAGCAAGATCATGGTGATGCATAGCAACGAGGGGGAGAGTCTGATCTACGTACCCTTGTAGATCGCAACGGAAGCGTTGACACAACGTAGAGGAAGTAGTCGTACGTCTTCTTCCCAATCCGACCGATCCAAGCACCGTTACTCCGGCACCTCCGAGTTCTTAGCACACGTTCAGCTCGATGACGATCCTCGGGCTCCGATCCAGCAAAGCGTCGAGGAAGAGTTCCATCAGCACGACGGCGTGGTGACGATCTTGATGTTCTACCGACGGAGGGCTTCGCCTAAGCACTACAACGGTATGATCGAGGTGGAATTTGGTGGCAGGGGGCACCGCACACGGCTAAGGAACGATCTCAAGGATCAACTTGTGTGTCATGGGGTGCCCCCTTGCCTCCGTATATAAAGGAGCAAGGGGGAGGGGCCGGCCGGCCTAGGAGGAGGCGCGCCAAGGGGAGTCCTACTCCCACCGGGAGTAGGACTCCCTCCTTCCTTGTTGGAGTAGGAGAAGGGGAAAGAGGTGGAGAGGAATAAGGAAAAGGGGGCTGCGCCCCTTGTCCAATTCATACTAGAGGGGGGCGCAGGCCTCCTTCCTTTTGGCCTCTCTCCTCTATTCCCGTATGGCCCAATAAGGCCCATATACTCCCCGGCGAATTCCCGTAACTCTCCGGTACTCCGAAAAATACCCGAATCACTCGGAACCTTTCCGAGGACCGAATATAGTCGTCCAATATATCGATCTTTACGTCTCGACCATTTCGAGACTCCTAGTCATGTCCCCGATCTCATCCGAGACTCCGAACTCCTTCGGTACATCAAAACTCATAAACTCATAATATAACTGCCATCGAAACCTTAAGCGTGCGGACCCTACGGTTCGAGAACAATGTAGACATGACCGAGACACGTCTCTGGTCAATAACCAATAGCGGGACCTGGATGCCCATATTGGCTCCTACATATTCTACGAAGATCTTTATCGGTCAGACCGCATAGCAACATACGTTGTTCCCTTTGTCATCGGTATGTTACTTGCCCGAGATTCAATCGTCGGTATCCAATACCTAGTTCAATCTCGTTACCGGCAAGTCTCTTTACTCGTTCCGTAATACATCATCTCGCAACTAACTCATTAGTCACAATGCTTGCAAGGCTTATGTGATGTGTATTACCGAGAGGGCCCAGAGATACCTCTCCGACAATCGGAGTGACAAATCCTAATCTCGAAATACGCCAACCCAACATCTACCTTTGGAGACACCTGTAGTACTCCTTTATAATCACCCAGTTACGTTGTGACGTTTGGTAGTACCCAAAGTGTTCCTCCGGTAAACGGGAGTTGCATAATCTCATAGTCATAGGAACATGTATAAGTCATGAAGAAAGCAATAGCAACATACTAAACGATCGGGTGCAAAGCTAATGGAATGGGTCATGTCAATCAGATCATTCAACTAATGATGTGACCTCGTTAATCAAATAACAACTCTTTTGTCTATGGTTAGGAAACATAACCATCTTTGATTAACGAGCTAGTCAAGTAGAGGCATACTGGTGACACTCTGTTTGTCTATGTATTCACACATGTATTATGTTTCCGGTTAATACAATTCTAGCATGAATAATAAACATTTATCATGATATAAGGAAATAAATAATAACTTTATTATTGCCTCTAGGGCATATTTCCTTCAGTCTCCCACTTGCACTAGAGTCAATAATCTAGATCACATCACCATGTGATTAACATCGATAGTTCACATCATCATGTGATTAACACCCATATTTCACATCGCCATGTGACCAATACCCAAAGGGTTTACTAGATTCAGTAATCTAGTTCACATCGCTATGTGATTAACACCCAAAGAGTACTAAGGTGTGATCATGTTTTGCTTGTGAGAGAATCTTAGTCAACGGGTCTGCCACATTCAGATCCACATGTATTTTGCAAATTTCTATGTCAACAATGCTCTGCATGGAGCTACTCTAGCTAATTGCTCCCACTTTCAATATGTATCTAGACCGAGACTTAGAGTCATCTAGATTAGTGTCAAAACTTGCATCGGCGTAACCCTTTACGACGAGCCTTTTGTCACGTCCATAATCGAGAAACATATCCTTATTTCACTAAGGATAATTCTGACCGTTGTCCAGTGATCTACTCCTAGATCACTATTGTACTCCCTTGCCAAATCAGTGTAGGGTATACAATAGATCTGGTACACAGCATGACATACTTTATAGAACCTATGGCCAAGGCATAGGGAATGACTTTAATTCTCTTTCTATCTTCTGCCGTGGTCGGGCTTTGAGTCTTACTCAACTTCACACCTTGTACTACAGGCAAGAACTCTTTCTTTGACTGCTCCATTTTTGAACTACTTCAAAATCTTGTCAAGGTATGTACTCATTGAAAAAAAACTTATCAAGCGTCTTGATCTATCTCTATAGATCTTGGAGCTCAATATGTAAGCAGCTTCACCGAAGTCTTTCTTTGAAAAACTCCTTTCAAACACTCCTTTATGCTTTACAGAATAATTCTACATTATTTCCGATCAACAATTCACATATACTTTATCAAAAATGCTGTAGTGCTCCCACTCACTTTCTTGTAAATACAGGCTTCACCGCAAGTCTGTATAAAACTATATGCTTTGATCAACTTATCAAAGCGTGTATTCCAACTCTGAGATGCTTGCACCAGTCCATAGATGAATCGTTGGAGCTTGCATATTTTGTTAGCACCTTTAGGATTGACAAAACCTACTGGTTGCATCATATACAACTCTTCTTTAAGAAATCCATTAAGGAATGCAGTTTTGTTTATCCATTTGCCAGATTTCATAAAATGCGGCAATTGCTAACATGATTCGGACAGACTTAAGCATAGATACGGGTGAGAAACTCTCATCGTAGTCAACACTTTGAACTTGTCGAAAACCTTTTGCGACAATTCTAGCTTTGTAGATAGTAACACTACTATCAGCGTCCGTCTTCCTCTTGAAGATCCATTTATTCTCAATTGCTTGCTGATCATCAGGCAAGTCAACCAAAGTCCAAACTTTGTTCTCATACATGGATCATATCTTAGATTTCATGGCCTCAAACCATTTCGCGGAATCTGGGCTCATCATCGCTTCCTCATAGTTCGCAAGTTCGTCATGGTCTAGTAACATGACTTCCAGAACAGGATTACCGTACCACTCTGGTGCGGATCTCACTCTGGTTTACCTACGAGATTCGGTAGTAACTTGATCTGAAGTTACATGATCATCATCATTAGCTTCCTCACTAATTGGTGTAGGTGTCACAGAAACTGGTTTCTGTGATGTACTACTTTCCAATAAGGGAGAAGGTACAATTACCTTATCAAGTTTTCCACTTTCCTCCCACTCACTTCTTTCGAGAGAAACTCCTTTTCTGGAAAGGATCCATTCTCGGCAACGAATATCTTGCCTTCGGATCTGTGATAGAAGGTGTACCCAACAGTCTCCTTTTGGGTATCCTATGAAGACATATTTCTCCGATTTGGTTTTGAGCTTATCAGGATGAAACTTTTTCACATAAGCATCACAACCCCAAACTTTAAGAAACGACTACTTTGGTTTCTTGCTAAACCACAGTTCAGATTGTGTCGTCTCAACGGACTTAGATGGTGCCCCTTTTTTTAACGTGAATGCAGCTGTCTCTAATGCATAACCCCAAAACGATAGTGGTAGATCGGTAAGAGACATCATAGATCGCACTGTATCTAATAAAGTACGGTTATGACGTTCGGACACACCATTAGACTATGGTGTTCCATGTGGCGTGAGTAGTGAAACTATTTCACTTTGTTTTTAACTGAAGGCCAAACTCGTAACTCAAATACTCTTCTCTACGATCAGATCATAGAAACTTTATTTTCTTGTTACGATAATTTTTCTCACTTCACTCTAAAATTCTTTGAACTTTTCAAATGTTTCAGACTTTATGTTTCATCAAGTAGATATACTCATATCTGCTCAAATCATCTGTGAAGATCAGAAAATAATGATACCTGTCGTGAGCCTCAATATTCACCGGACCACATACATCAGTATGTATGATTTCCAACAAATCTGTTGCTCGCTCCATTGTTCCAAAGAACAGAGTCTTAGTCATCTTGCCCATGAGGCATGGTTCGCAAGCATCAACTGATTCATAATCAAGTGATTCCAAAAGCCCATCAGCATGGAGTTTCTTCATGCGCTTTACACCAATATGACCTAAACGGCAGTGCTACAAATAAGTTGCACTATCATTATTAACTTTGCATCTTTTGGTTTCAATATTATGATTATGTGTATCACTACGATCGAGATCCAACGAACTATTTTCATTGGGTGTGTAACCATATAAGGTTTTATCCATATAAACAGAACAACAATTTATTCTCTTAAATGAATAACTGTATTACAATAAACATGATCAAATCATATTCATGCTCAATGCAAACACCAAATAACACTTATTCAGGTTCAACACTAATCCCGAAAGTATAGGGAGTGTGCGATGATGATCATATCAATCTTGGAACCACTTCCAACACACATCGTCACTTCACCCTTAACTAGTCTCTGTTCATTCTGCAACTCCCGTTTCGAGTTACTAATCTTAGCAACTGAACTAGTATCAAATACTGAGGGGTTGCTATAAACATTAGTAAAGTACACATTAATAACATGTATATCAAATATACTTATGTTCACATTGCCATCCTTCTTATCTGCCAATCACTTGGGGTAGTTCCGCTTCCAGTGACCAGTCCCTTTGCAATAGAAGCACTTAGTCTCAGGCTTAGGATCAGACTTGGGCTTCTTCACTTGAGCAGCAACTTGCTTGCTGTTCTTTTTGAAGTTCCCCTTCTTCCCTTTGCCCTTTTCTTGAAACTAGTGATCTTGTCAACCATCAACACTTGATGCTCTTTCTTGATTTCTACCTTCATTGATTTCATCATCATGAAAAGCTCGGGAGTCTTTTTCGTCATCCCTTGCATACTATAGTTCATCACGAAGTTCTACTAACTTGGTGATGGTGACTAGAGAATTCTGTCAATCACTATCTTATCTGGAAGATTAACTCCCACTTGATTCAAGCGATTGTAGTACCCAGACAATCTGAGCACATGCTCACTAGTTGAGCGATTCTCCTCCATCTTTTTGCTATAGAACTTTGTTGGAGACTTCATATCTCTCAACTCGTGTATTTGCTTGAAATATTAACTTCAACTCCTGGAACATCTCATATGGTCCATGACGTTCAAAACGTCTTTGAAGTCCCGATTCTAAGCCGTTAAGCATGGTGAACTGAACTATCAAGTAGTCATCATATTGAGCTAGCCAAACGTTCATAACGTCTGCATCTGCTCCTGCAATAGGTCTGTCACCTAGCGGTGCATCAAGGACATAATTCTTCTGTGCAACAATGAGGATAAACCTCAGATCACGGATCCAATCCGCATCATTGCTACTAACATCTTTCAATATAATTTTCTCTAGGAACATATCAAAGTAAACACAGGGAAGCAACAACGCGAGCTATTGATCTACAACATGATTTACAAAATACTACCAGGACTAAGTTCATGATAAATTTAAGTTCAATTAATCATATTACTTAAGAACTCCCACTTAGATAGACATCCCTCTAATCCTCTAAGTGATCACGTGATCCAAATCAACTAAACCATGTCCGATCATCACGTGAGATGGAGTAGTTTCATCGGTGAACATCATTATGTTGATCATATCTACTATATGATTCACGCGCGACCTTTCGGTCTCCGTGTCCGAGGCCATATCTGTATATGCTTGGCTCGTCAAGTATAACCTGAGTATTCCGCGTGTGCAACTGTTTTGCACCCGTTGTATTTGAACATAGAGCCTATCACACCCAATCATCATGTGGTGTCTCAGCACGAAGAACTTTCGCAATGGTGCATACTCAGGGAGAACACTTCTTGATAATTTAGTGAGAGATCATCTTATAATGCTACCGTCAATCAAAGCAAGATAAGATGCATAAAAGATAAACATCACATGCAATCAATATAAGTGATATGATATGGCCATCATCATCTTGTGCTTGTGATCTCCATCTCTGAAGCACCGTCATGATCACCATCGTCACCGGCGCGACACCTTGATCTCCATCGTAGCATCATTGTCGTCTCGCCAATCTTATGCTTCCACGACTATCACTACCGCTTAGCAATAAAGTAAAGCATTACATCGCGATTGCATTGCATACAATAAAGCGACAACCATATGGCTCCTGCCAGTTGCCGATAACTTGGTTACAAAACATGATCATCTCATACAATAAAACCAGCATCATGCCTTGACCATATCACATCACAACATGCCCTGCAAAAACAAGTTAGACGTCCTCTACTTTGTTGTTGCAAGTTTTACGTGGCTGCTACGGGCTTAAGCAAGAACTCATCTCACCTACGCATCAAAATCACAACGATAGTTTGTCAAATAGACTCCGTTTTAACCTTCTCAAGGACCGGGCGTAGCCACACTCGGTTCAACTAAAGTTGGAGAGACAGTCGCCCGCAAGCCATCTATGTGCAAAGCACGTCGAGGGAACCGGTCTCGCGTAAGCGTACGCGTAAGGTTGGTCCCGGTCGTCTTGTCCAACAATACCGCCGAACCAAAGTATGACATGCTGGTAGGCAGTATGACTTGTATCGCCCACAACTCACTTGTGTTCTACTCGTGCAAATAACATCAAACCATAAAACCTAGGCTCGGATGCCACTGTTGGGGAACGTAGTAATTTCAAAAAAATTCCTACGCACACGCAAGATCATGGTGATGCATAGCAACGAGGGGGAGAGTCTGATCTACGTACCCTTGTAGATCGCAATGGAAGCGTTGACACAACATAGAGGAAGTAGTCGTACGTCTTCTTCCCGATCCGACCGATCCAGCACCGTTACTCCGGCACCTCCGAGTTCTTAGCACACGTTCAGCTCGATGACGATCCTCGGGCTCCGATCCAACAAAGCGTCGAGGAAGAGTTCCGTCAGCACGACGGCGTGGTGATGATCTTGATGTTCTACCGACGCAGGGCTTCGCCTAAGCACTACAACGGTATGATCGAGGTGGAATTTGGTGGCAGGGGGCACCGCACACGGCTAAGGAACGATCTCAAGGATCAACTTATGTGTCATGGGGTGCCCCCCTGCCTCCGTATATAAAGGAGCAAGGGCGAGGGGCCGGCCGGCCTAGGAGGAGGCGCGCCAAGGGGAGTCCTACTCCCACCGGGAGTAGGACTCCCTCCTTCCTTGTTGGAGTAGGAGAAGGGGAAAGAGGTGGAGAGGAATAAGGAAAAGGGGGCTGTGCCCCTTGTCCAATTCGGACCAGAGGGGGGGCGCAGGCCTCCTTCCTTTTGGCCTCTCTCCTCTATTCCCGTATGGCCCAATAAGGCCCATATACTCCCCGGCGAATTCCCGTAACTCTCCGGTACTCCGAAAAATACCCGAATCACTCGGAACCTTTCCGAAGTCCGAATATAGTCGTCCAATATATCGATCTTTACGTCTCGACCATTTCGAGACTCCTCGTCATGTCCCCGATCTCATCCGGAACTCCGAACTCCTTTGGTACATCAAAACTCATAAACTCATAATATAACTGTCATCGAAACCTTAAGCGTGCGGACCCTACGGTTCGAGAACAATGTAGACATGACCGAGACACGTCTCCGGTCAATAACCAATAGCGGGACCTGGATGCCCATATTGGCTCCTACATATTCTACGAAGATCTTTATCGGTCAGACCGCATAACAACATATGTTGTTCCCTTTGTCATCGGTATGTTACTTGCCCGAGATTCGATCGTCGGTATCCAATACCTAGTTCAATCTCGTTACCGGCAAGTCTCTTTACTCGTTCTGTAATATATCATCTCGCAACTAACTCATTAGTCACAATGCTTGCAAGGCTTATGTGATGTGTATTACTGAGAGGGCCCAGAGATACCTCTCCGACAATCGGAGTGACAAATCCTAATCTCGAAATACGCCAACCCAACATCTACCTTTGGAGACACCTGTAGTACTCCTTTATAATCACCCAGTTACGTTGTGACGTTTGGTAGTACCCAAAGTGTTCCTCCGGTAAACGGGAGTTGCATAATCTCATAGTCATAGGAACATGTATAAGTCATGAAGAAAGCAATAGCAACATACTAAACGATCGGGTGCTAAGCTAATGGAATGGGTCATGTCAATCAGATCATTCAACTAATGATGTGACCTCGTTAATCAAATAACAACTCTTTTGTCTATGGTTAGGAAACATAACCATCTTTGATTAACGAGCTAGTCAAGTAGAGGCATACTGGTGACACTCTGTTTGTCTATGTATTCACACATGTATTATGTTTCCGGTTAATACAATTCTAGCATGAATAATAAACATTTATCATGATATAAGGAAATAAATAATAACTTTATTATTGCCTCTAGGGCATATTTCCTTCAGACCTCGCATGTGGATAAGGTATAGGAGGTTGGGCGCTGTGAGACGCATGATCTCTCCGCATCATATGGCTCATGATGGACCGGCCAAGCGTCGCGTCGGTCGGTCGTAGGGAAACGTTTCCCTTTATTTTGACAAAAAAATCGTGTGTCAACTAACTTGCTATCCATGCGTCACTAGAATTGCCATCGAAAACATTCGATTTGCCATGTGCCCGTACCCGGCATTAGGTACTTATCATTTTTCATAAAATAAACGGTTCATATCAAATAGGTACGAGGTAAGAGGGACCATCTTAAAAGGGCCCATTCATCTATGCATGTACGAATCGACTGGAACGAGCATGCACAAGAACTGGAAGATGTTCTTCGTAGAAGAAGCAGCCTGGTACGGCGCGATCAAGAGTAGCGGATAACACACGGCTTTGTCCTCGCACGCGGCAATGATGACAGCTTTGCATGGGCATCCTACAGTTGTGTCTTCACGCGAGCGACATGGCATGCTATTCTTTCCTGGTGCTCCCCGACCACGGCCATCCCAGACGGCTCCGTTGGCTTCTTCGACTGGCTACCTACTGCTCTCCTGGACACCCCGGTGTCGAGGCGGCGTGGACTCGTCATCGTGGCCTCACTGGTGGCGTGGTCCCTTTGGCGGCACTGGAACGCCATCATCTTCGACAAGATTGCGCCCTCCCTGTCATCGCTAATTGTCGCAATCAAGGATGAAGCTCGCTTTTGGGCCATGGCCGGAGCTAGAGGAATGAACTTAGGGCTAGCTGTAACCTGAACGTGTCTTTTGGAGGTTGAGCAACCCACTGTCTTCTGCTCCTCTCGTCACCACACCGTCACCAATCTTGTGTACGTCTCTATGGTGATCCCCTGTACTTTATAACTTTCTCCCCTATCAATGCAATGATACGATATCTAGGCGTATTCGAGAAAAAGCCATGGTCCTCGGTTCTGTCATAGCACAACGGCGTCCACATCTCAACACGGACGCTAGCATGGCACTCCTGCCAGCGTGGAGGAGCCATGGTCCTCTGTAGTATCTGTTTTATCTCCACATGCTGTGTGTGGGTGCGCTGTAGTAGTGGAGAAAAAAATCATAAATTCTGAGTTGTAGAGTCTTGAGCACACAATGGACTAGTTGCCAGTTGAAGGGAAATTTTTGGCTAAAACTCAACGAAAGCAACCATATGCAAACGAGAAGGCCAGTAAGGCGTAAGCTCAAATCCTATCAGCAAGCCCGCGTAAATGCTCACGTTTACAGACGATCTCATACTCGCATAAATAAACATTTGTGGGGAATGGGGACCAGTCATCATCAACAAGCCAAACAGAATGGTGATGCTAACCAAGGTAAAGTAGCATCAGCATCAGCATCATCAGCAATCAAAACAGAACAATCATACTGTTATGGCACTGCTAGAAGGAGGGTGCGAGAGGGCCGGCCGAGGATCTTTTGCCCATGGCCGGGCAAGATGAAAGGAATTTCCTTCTTAATTCTTGCTTGATTAGATTGATACATCTCCTCTCTTTATATAGAAAGGTTTACTTGACTCCCAAGCAAGGCTTACTTGACCCCTAAGCAAGCGACCCTTATCTCTAATTAACCCTAAGACTAACGGGCTATACCGCCAGCCCAGGCCATTAGACCCATTACGTACTATAACACTACACCCCACCTGGACATGCAGCTTGTCCTCGAGCTGCAGCCTAACCAACTTATAACCATAACTCGACGCAACACAGACCTAACACCTAAAAACAAGCCTTTTACATCTCGGCTTGTTTTATTACTCTCAACCTGAAATGGACTGGGATGATTTATTTCAAACCTCTTAACAAAAAATGAATACCATCCGCACGTCGGACGTGCACATGTACAGTCAACTGAATCCCATGCACACCATCTGGACAAAAGGAGTGCATGTGTATGGCCACCTGGAAGTGGCGCAAGAGCGACCAGCAGAGGCGCCCTCGCGGCAGCCGGCGGCGGAATGTAGTGGTGCTACGCGGTGCACTCCTGTCGGTGACACCACGCCTTCTCCCCACCGGACGGCTATTGGTCGGCACCGACATAGAAGAGTGGAGGGCTACCGATGAAGAATGGCGAGGAGGGGTGCACCTCCCCAACCGCCGATGTCGCAGACTTTGAGGGTGCTGTCCGTGGGGAAAACAGCATGCCCAAGATCCCCGACGCAGCGGACGAGATCGAGGTCCTTTGCACAGCTAAGCGCAACTGGGAGGAGCGGCAACTGCAGACCACACAACCCCCGCACACGCCGACGCGCTAGGAGGCCGCGTGCAGCAGCCTGCAGCCTCACCGTCGCCGACACATGGCTGGTAGTGATCCAAGCTGGAAGCGGTGACGGCGACGGCAGGAACTTGATCTGCTGGATGCGGACGCCCTGGTGAAGCAGTGATGGCAACGGCGGAAACTTGATCTGGTGGATCTGGACTCCCGTCGGTGCGGTCGATGCGGGGCCGGAGCTGACCGGCGATGGCTGCTGCGACGAAGGTCGCTAGGAGCGGTGGCTGCCACTGCAGCCAGGACGGGGCAGTGGTGGCGGTGGATGGCAGCTATTGCAGCGGCCCGGTGAGCGCGGCGGAGGCCACCTGGTGCGGCTGCCACGGCAGCCAGGACAGAGCGGTGGTGGTGGTGGATGGCAGCTACAGCGGCTACTGCAGCAGCCCGGCAAGCGCAGCGGAGGCTGCCTAGTGCAGCGGCTGCCATGGCAACCAGGACGGGGCGGTGGATGGCTGCTGCAGCAGCCCAGCGAGCGCGGCGGGGGCCGCCTGGTGCGGTGGCGGTGATGGGCGGCGCAGCCATGTGCGGCCCGTAGGACTCGGCCAGGAACAGGCGGGTCTCCTGGACCGCCTATGTTAGGTCCTGCGGCGCCCCGGACACCTCCTCCGAGGTGAGGACGACGGGGGCGGGCGCAACAGAGGATCCGGACGCGGGCAGGAGCAGGGCGACGGTCGTGGTGATCGCCGGAGGCGACAAGATGACCGGCAGCGAAAGAGACTGGTTGGACGGCGGTGAACACATGATCGAACCGAAGCTACCTAATACCAAATTGTTATGACGCTGCTAGAAGGAGGGCGCGAGAGGGCCGGGCGGGGACCTGTTGCCTATGGTCGGGCAAGATGGAAGGGATTTCCTTGTTAATTCTTGCTTGATTAGATTGATACATCTCCTCTCTTTATATAAAAAGGTTTACTTGACTCCCAAGCAAGGCTTACTTGACCCCTAAGCAAGCGACCCTTATCTCTAATTAACCCTAAGACTAACGGCCTATACCGCCAGCCCAGGCCATTAGACCCATTACGTACTATAACACTACACCCCACCTGGACATGCAGCTTGTCCTCGAGCTGCAGCCTAACCAACTTATAACCATAACTCGACGCAACACAGACCTAACACCTAAAAACAAGCCTTTTACATCTCGGCTTGTTTTATTACTCTCAACCTGAAATGGACTGGGATGATTTATTTTAAACCTCTTAACAAAAAATGAATACCATCCGCACGTCGGACGTGCACGTGTACAGTCAACTGAATCCCATGGACACCATCTGGACAAAAGGAGTGCATGTGTATGGCCACCTGGAAGTGGTCGCAAGAGCGACCAGCAGAGGCGCCCTCGCGGCGGCCGGCGGCGGAATGTAGTGGTGCTACGCGGTGCGCTCCTGTCGGTGACACCACGCCTTCTCCCCACCGGACGGCTGTTGGTCGGCACCGCACATAGAAGAGTGGAGGGCTGTCGATGAAGAATGGCGAGGAGGGGTGCACCTCCCCAACCGCTAATGTCGCAGACTTTGAGGGCGCTGTCCGTGGGGAAAACAGCATGCCCAAGATCCCCGACGCAGTGGACAAGATCGAGGTCCTTTGCACAGCTAAGCGCAACTGGGAGAAGCGGCAACTGCAGACCACACAACTCCCGCACACGCCGACGCGCTAGGAGGCCGCGTGCAGCAGCCTGCAGCCTCACCGTCGCCGACACGTGGCTGGTAGTGATCCAAGCTGGAAGCGGTGACGGCGACGGCGGGAACTTGATCTGCTGGATGGGGACGCCCTGGTGAAGCGGTGATGGCGACGGCGGAAACTTGATCTGGTGGATCTGGACTCCCGTCGGTGCGGTCGATGCGGGGCCGGAGCTGACCGGCGATGGCTGCTGCGACGGAGGTCGCTAGGAGCGGTGGCTGCCACTGCAGCCAGGACAGGGCAGTGGTGGCGGTGGATGGCAGCTGTTGCAGCGGCCCGGTGAGCGCGGTGGAGGCCACCTGGTGCGGCTGCCACGGCAGCCAGGACAGGGGGGTGGTGGTGGTGGATGGCAGCTACAGCGGCTACTGCAGCAGCCCGGCAAGCGCAGCGGAGGCTGCCTAGTACGGCGGCTGCCATGGCAGCCAGGACGGGGCGGTGGATGGCTGCTGCAGCAGCCCAGCGAGCGCGGCGGGGGCCGCCTGGTGCGGTGGCGGTGATGGGCGGCGCAGCCAGGTGCGGCCCGTAGGACTCGGCCAGGAACAGGCGGGTCTCCTGGACCGCCTATGTTAGGTCCCGCGATGCCCCGGACACCTCCTCCGAGGTGAGGACGACGGGGGCGGGCGCAACGGAGGATCCGGACGCGGGCAGGAGCAGGGCGACGGTCGTGGTGATCGCCGGAGGCGACAAGATGACCGGCAGCGAAAGAGACTGGTTGGACGGCGGTGAACACATGATCGAACCGAAGCTAGCTGATACCAAATTGTTATGACGCTGCTAGAAGGAGGGCGCGAGAGGGCCGGGCGGGGACCTTTTGCCTATGGTCGGGCAAGATGGAAGGGATTTCCTTCTTAATCTTGCTTGATTAGATTGATACATCTCCTCTCTTTATATAGAAAGGTTTACTTGACTCCCAAGCAAGGCTTACTTGACCCCTAAGCAAGCGACCCTTATCTCTAATTAACCCTAAGACTAACGGGCTATACCGCCAGCCCAGGCCATTAGACCCATTACGTACTATAACACTACACCCCACCTGGACATGCAGCTTGTCCTCGAGATGCAGCCTAACCAACTTATAACCATAACTCGACGCAACACAGACCTAACACCTAAAAACAAGCCTTTTACATCTCGGCTTGTTTTATTACTCTCAACCTGAAATGGACTGGGATGATTTATTTTAAACCTCTTAACAAAAAATGAATACCATCCGCACGTTGAACGTGCACGTGTACAGTCACCTGAATCCCATGGACACCATCTGGACAAAATGAGTGCATGTGTATGGCCACCTGAAAGTGGTCGCAAGAGCGACCAGCAGAGGCGCCCTCGCGGCGGCCGACGGCGGAATGTAGTGGTGCTACGCGGTGCGCTCCTGTCGGTGACACCACGCCTTCTCCCCACCGGACGGCTGTTGGTCGGCACCGCACATAGAAGAGTGGAGGGCTGTCGATGGAGAATGACGAGGAGGGGTGCACCTCCCCAACCGCCAATGTCGCAGACTTTGAGGGCGCTGTCCATGGGAAAAACAGCATGCCCAAGATCCCCGACGCAGCGGACGAGATCGAGGTCCTTTGCACAGCTAAGCGCAACTGGGAGGAGCGGCAGCTGCAGACCACACAACTCTCGCACACGCCGACGCGCTAGGAGGCCGCGTGCAGCAGCCTGCAGCCTCACCGTCGCCGACACGTGGCTGGTAGTGATCCAAGCTGGAAGCGGTGACGGCGACGGCGGGAACTTGATCTGCTGGATGGGGACGCCCTGGTGAAGCGGTGATGGCGACGGCGAAAACTTGATCTGGTGGATCTGGACTCCCGTCGGTGCGGTCGATCCAGGGCCGGAGCTGATTGGCGATGGCTGCTGCGGCGGAGCGCTGGGCGCGGCGGAGGTCGCCAGGAGCGGTGGCTGCCACTGCAGCCAGGGCGGGGCGGTGGTGGCGGTGGATGGCAGCTGTTGCAGCGGCCCGGTGAGCGCGGCGGAGGCCACCTGGTGCGGCTTCCACGGCAGCCAGGACAGGGCGGCGGTGGTGGTGGATGGCAGCTGCAGCGGCTACTGCAGCAGCCCGGCGAGCGCAGCGGAGGCTGCCTGGTGCGGCAGCTGCCACGACAGCCAGAACGGGGCGGTGGATGGCTGCTGTAGTAGCCCGGTGAGCGCGGCGGGGGCCGCCTGGTGCGATGGCGATGATGGGCGGCGCAACCAGGTGCGGCCCGTAGGACTCGGCCAGGAACAGTCGAGTCTCCTGGACCGCCTGTGTTAGGTCCTGCAGCGCCCCGGACACCTCCTCCGAGGTGAGGACGGCGGGGGCGGGCGCAACGGAGGATCCCGACGCGGGCAAGAGCAGAGCGACAGTCATGGTGATCGCCGGAGGCGACAAGATGACCGGCAGCGAAAGAGACTGGTTGAACGGCGGTGAAGACATGATTGAACGTAGCTAGCTGACACCAAATTATTATGACGCTGCTAGAAGGAGGGCGCGAGAGGGCCGGCCGAGGACCTTTTGCCCACGGCCGGGCAAGATGAAAAGGATTTTCTTCTTAATTCTTACTTGATTAGATTGATACATCTCCTCTCTTTATATAGAGAGGTTTACTTGACTCCTAAGCAAGGCTTACTTAACCCCCTAAACAAGCGATCTTTATCTTTAATTAACCCTAAGACTAATAGGTTATACCGCCAGCCCAAACCATTAGGTACTATAACACATACTCCCTCTGTTCCAAATTACTTGTCTTGAATTTATCTAGATACGGAGGTATCTAACATTAAAATGAGTCTAGATATATCCGTATCTAGATAAATTCAAGACTAGATAAATTCAAGACAAGTACTTCGGAACGGAGGGAGTACTAACCACTAACCATGATGTATGAAGGAAACTCAGAAGCAACTAACACGTGATAAAACTACCAGAGAGCAAGCTTTGATCAAGGGGTTACCAACCGTGACTCAGTACTTCTAAAAAGAAAATGAAAAGCATGTAATTGTAACCTGGGTGGTAGGACTATCTTAACCATACACGCATAAATAAATGAATATACTTGTCCGCAGTCCACACCAGGTTAGCAAATATACATTTCACGTATATAGAGAGGATCTCGTGAGTTGCTCCGGACAGACTAGTGCTAAACTACTAGTCCCTGGAGTTTTTACTCCATCTGAACTAAGCATACAAACACAGCGCACCCTCACACTGGAAACATTGGGAAAGGGAATCCCAGCCCTAAACGGACGAAAACGAAATCTTGAGCTCATCGCTGAAGTCTAACGCTCATCTGCGACCATGTCGACTTTATCTTCATCAACTATCTGAGCTGAAACTGACTGTGATGCACCTGAATCCCTACTCGCAAGTGGTGTAGGTTTCTTCAACAGTTTCTCAGTGTCGCCAATGTGCTTGTCACTGTCTAATAGATTTTCTTGTTCTGGCTCCTGATCATCACTTGATACAGGTCCTACTGCCCGTGTGGTACTTAATCCAGTTGCATCAACTACTGGCAGCAAAGAGAACTCTGCAGGTCCCGACAATCCCCTCCTTGGAGGACCAGCGTCAGGAGCATTCCCCGTTGGTGATCTACAAGACCCACTGGTAATGCCATCTAACCCAGAGAATTCATCTCTCTGACAACCAGTTTCAGGAGCCTCTGACCTGGCCGTGCAAGCAGCAGCAACAGCTTCTGAAACTTCCATTGTATTGCGTGTTTCTTCAAAAGCAGGAGGTATCACGTCTTGCCTCTGACTGCCAGCGGAAGAAGATGATGGAGAGTTCAAGTTTAGTGAAGGGGCATCATTAGTCTGATCAATTGCAGAAGTAGGAGGAGCTTCCATTAATTTTGGTGCTGGAGCAGATATTTGATCACCTTGCCCAGATCCAATTTTGGGATGCTCTGCTTGCTGAACCTTATGTACTCTTCTCTTCTTTGGAGTATTTCTCGGGTCCTTTGGGCGAGAAAGGCGAGGTCCTTGGAATGGGAATGGAGGTATTGCTGGTTTTTGTTCTCCAAGAAGTAGGCACACAGACTCTGCAATTGCTAAAACAGTTGGTGGTAGTTCACATTCAATTGGCTTCGATGGAGCGCGCACGGCCTCCTGAAGCCAATGCGGTAGCTTGTTTGATCTGGAACTTCCAAATATGCCAGCGTTTTCAAGTAGAGGACTTGAGTGCTTTGTGTGATACAGATTCATTTCAATGGGCTGTTTACCTAACCTCACACGCCGCTGCATCTCGTGAAACAAATCGGCCTGCCCATCTGTGACACTATGAAGAAGAATGTTCTCATGAGAACTTGATGCAAATTCATTCTGCTGGATCGAACTACTGTTTGGTATGTTTATGGGTAGTGCACCAATACTTTCCATCATAAAAGGATTTGGCATATATGGTGGGACCAGTCCAACATCAGCTTTCTCCCACTTGTCAGATGTGCTTCCAGGAAAATCCCCACCATAACCTATTTTATTCTTGAAATCCTTCCATGGTGCCAGTGATGGGCCACCCTCACTCATAGAAGGCTCAATATGAGGAAATCTAGATGGTATATCACTGCAACCTAATTGAATATCAGTTAGGTGGGAGTGCAACTTAGGTGGCTCCATCTTAAGTTTAGAGAAGTTGCTTCCACTTAGTGCCCGAGACATCATGGCATCAGATAAACCAGGAAATGTGGAGTTGGAACTTCTGGTGGCTGTAGGCATTGGTTCCTCCATAATTTTCTGCTCCTCCAAAATCCATCTCAATGCTAGCTCTTCACTAGTGCGGTGGTTCAAAAAATTCAACTTTGGATCTCTAAGCATGGCATCCCAGTTACCTCTTCCATGCCTACGAACTCCAATCCACAAAGCGTCAAGTTCATCTTCCGACCAATAATCAGGTTTTGACCTCTTTTTCATTAATTTATTTGTGGCATACTGAGCACGCATCATTATATTGTCCAATACCTTCTTGTGATTTTCAGGCATGGCTGAATGGATTGGTTGAACTGGGCTAATACCTAACCCAGGAAGAAGGGCAGACATATCTGCCATGAATTTTGACCTCACCTTTTTTGAACTTCCAGCAATATCTGCCATGAAGTTCGGTAAAAATGAACTGTTTGGCAATTCTGGGATAGAATTACGAGCATACTCCTTATTAGTGCCCAATGGGAAGTTGGGAAATAGATCTGGTACTGACTTCATATGACTGAGTGGAATATTGTCTTCCAGACCAAAGTTCGGAAGACCCATCTTCCCTTGAAATGAAGCAATAGAAGGTAAAGGATTTTCAACAGGGTCACAAAGCCCCTTCCCAGATATAGGAGGAATCTGCACAGAAGAACCATGTTATTCCTTATACTTAACAGAAAACAGCATGCTCTGATCAAGAATAACTATTGTTGACTATAGGTACAAAAAGAAATCTTAGGGTGCAAGCAACATGCCGTCCTAACATAAATAATGTGGAAACATTAACTTTTTGTCTTCTGACAGGGGAACAACATGGACAGTGATAATGACTAAATAAAATAATCCTGCGGAATGTAAAAAGGAGCAGTGCAAATTTGAGAAGAGCACATACAGAATTAAAGGGGAAATAGCTATCTGGAATGATGTTACCCAGCCTTCGCAAAGCTTCGGATGAACCAGGAAACATAGCCTTGCTGGGATCCAATTGGCCCTGATTTTTTAGTTCACTAGAATACTCGGCAGCAGAAGGTGACAGTGGCTTGTTGAATACTTCACCACTAGCTGGTTTTTGCTCCTTCATGTTTGGCCCACAATTTGAATTCTTGTACAAGTTTACCTGATCAGCATTCGGAGCACAAAGGCCAAGGACAGGTAAGAGGTGATGTGGAGTCCCTTGATTTAAGACATCAGTTGCCTTTGAGTGGTGCTTCGACGAAGTAGCACTCGCAGCAAGTTTGGCATGAAGCTCTCGAGAGATTTCAGGATATCTCTTTGCTTTCTTCGAGGAATGCCTCATTTCTGCAGTTGAATCACTGAAACGTTTAGCCCCAGATGGCTGCGCAGAGTCAGGATCTTCTACAACTCTCAAAGGGTTTACACCATATTCATTAACACTAGAGTCATATAGTTTTATGAAATCTTCAAGTTTATCATCAGCATAGCTCTTGATTGTGTGCCGCTGAGCAATCCTTTCCTTCTGTCTAGCACGGAGCTTTCCACTGTTGCAACCAGAAGTAAATCAATGCCTGAAGAAAAACTGTGCATGCAAAAGCAATTACATGGATACCCAGAGGGGGTGGGAGAGAAGGGGAGGGCATACTATTTTTCCTTCAAAGCCAGTCCAGCTGCAGTGTATTCTCGCTTGGGTTCATCCCCATCGTCAGAATCCTGCATAGCAGTATCAGCAAAGCATTGTCTAGCTGCATATAAAATCTAAGAGTGCATGGCAAATAGCAAATGAAAAACACAGTGCAGCCAACTATTAGCTACTCGCTCTGTTCCTAAATACAAGTCTTTCTAGAGGTTTCAATATGGACTACATCTCGTATGTAGTCCATATTGAAACCTCTAGAAAGACTTAAATTTAGGAACGGAGGGAGTACGTTTCACAATATCTGTCGTAGGCGTATAGCTAGGAGCCACAAAATTGAGGTAATATTCAACGGAATTAGATCATACTTGTTTTTTTATAATTAGATCATACTTGTAGAGGCCCAGTTGCAGGGGAGTGGCTTGCAGGGAAAGGCTGAGTGGGGACGTGGTCATGGAGCCAGCAATTTGGGGTGCTAGCGAAGGAGTGCCGGTGCTTAGAGCATCTCCAGCAGAGTCCATAAACAAGTTTTTGGGGGCTTGGGGGGTAAAAACAAGGTCCAGCTGGGTCTCCCAAAAGGGGAGGACCCCATTTATCGGCCACCAGCCCAGCCCCAATTCCCATCAACAGAGAGCAGGAGGAAGTTTCATCTCCCACCCACGCACACGCCTTCCTCCCACGCCATCAAGCTCCACCGCCTCCCCTCCAGCAGCCGATTCCTCACCCCCCCCCCCCCCCCCCCCAACACACACAAACAAACTGGATCGAACCATTCCTGAGGTGTTATGCCGCCAAGCTCGTCATCTCCGCCCTCATTCTCGTCAGCCCGCCTCCGCCTCTGTGTCGCTCCTCCCCTCTGCACCGCCACGCCCACGCTCTGCCTCCTTCCCTCCGGCCATCTCCACCCCACCCCTACATCCCGCGCCCTGCCACATCAGGGCGCTGACCCACGGGAAGTGAAGATAAAGGAAAAGAAGAAAAACTGGCCAACTGACATGTGGGTCCTGTATGTACGTCAATGTAAAGGCAAAAGAAAATGGGTGCTCACAAATGGGAGTGATGTCAAATTTTGAAGCCTCAGAAAATGGGGGCTACCGTTGGAGAAGCTCTTAGGGTGCAACCACATTTCCAGGATTTGCAATTTTGTAATGAGTTTAGGATGGGCTTCTGTTGGAGATGTTTTGGGTCGAAAATGTTCCCAAGCATCCTCGGAGTACCAGTCTAAGTATATTTTGAACACACAAGAGAGGGGGCAGGGGGGGTTGTGTTTAGGGATTCCATGTAGTTTTTTTCTCGAGAAAACGCAAGAGAGCTTGCCTTTCATTGCTTTGGAAAGAAAGAGAGTTTGGATTACATTCCTCGTAGGAGGCAGTTACAATGCTCATGAGCACATCAGTGAACGTCCCATGTTTGTGGTACGATGGCGCGAAGCCCTAGAGGCCTGCTCTGGCCCAGAGGGCAGCCTCATCCTTGATCTTTGTAAGCAGGTCATTCGCCGAGGGCCGTCCTCGGTTGAAGACGCAATCGTTACAGTGTTTCCAAATCATCCATGGCACGAGGAGGGTCGCGGAGGCGATGCCCTTGCGCATAGGTTTTGGAGTGAACTGCCGCGCCATTTGCCACCAGTCGCTGAGTGAGGACTCGCTGTCGGGCGAGACGCAGGAGACGGAGCTAGTGCAGCACCTCGTACCAGATCTACCGGGCGAAGGGGCAGGCGAGGATGAGGTGGTGCATGGTCTCTGGGCCTGGTCGCAGAGGGGGCATCGCGTGGGGTGCTGCAGGCCGCGGCGGGCGAGGCGGTCTGCCATCCAACACCGGTCGAGGCGGACGAGCCAATGGAAGAATCGGACGCTCGGAGGCGCCCAGTTCTTCCAGGTGAGCTTCCATGCAGCGCAGCCCGTGGAGCCACTGAAAGTGGCGATGTAGACCGATTTGGCGGAGTAGACGCCACGGAGACTCCACTTCCAAGAGAGGCGGTCCGGCTCGACGGAGAGCGTCGTGCGGCCAATTGTGTGCCAGAGCTGCAAGTATTGCCCGATCTCATGGATGCCAACCGTGTCGTGTATGTCGTGTATGTCCCGCGCCCATCGGCGACGGTCCTGAGTTTGTGGCGGCGCTTGGGAATGCATGCATATAGGAGCGGCGCAGTCTCGCGAATGGATCGCCTGTCGATCCATCGGTCTTCCCAAAAGAGGGCCTCCATGCTATTCCCAATTTCCATGGTGGTGGACGCAAAGAAAAATGCACGCTCCTCGGCGGTGAACTGCAAGTCGAGGCCAGCCCACGCTCTAGTGTTGTCCGTGCGGCTGAACCATAGCCATCATGTGCGGAGCGCGAGGATGGTTCGGGCAAGATCGCGCATGCCGAGGCCGCCGAGCGAGAGCAGCCTAGCGACGCATTGCCAGTTAACATGGCAGTGCCCACCATTTGCCTCGGCGCGGCCGGCCCACAGGAAGCCTCGCTGGATCTTCTCGAGCGCCTTGATGGTCTTCTTGGGGGCGTCGGAGCTGGTGAATCGGGATCGTGCTCAGGACGGCCTTGACTGATTCCATGTAATCCATAGGGGTACAGCCGACTGAGGAAGCATGCTCCAAGTAATGTTAAGGTTCAAATAAGAAATCATGACGACATGGGCAAAATTGAATCGCATGGGGCCTGTGGTTCAGTTTTCACTTCCAGGTTCAAATTTTGCAGCAATAGCATCGCAATGTCACGCAAAACCATATGTATTTAAGAGTGGTTAGGGGAGACACAACCAATGTTCGGTAGTAGGCTCATTCTACCACAGTTTGGCTCAGCCATAGTCAAAATCTAAGTTTGATCCTGGCTCAGAAGGAAGCGGTAGCTGTATGCTTAACACATGCTAGTCAAACGTTGCTTTCAGGGAAAACTGTCTTCACTGCCATCCCCTGACTTTTGCAAAAAACTCAGTGTTGCCATAACGTTATATGCCACAATCAATGGATCAAGGTGGTCAAAATGAAGATATACTCCTTGCCTACTTGCTAGGAGGACAGATCTCGTTACTTACTACCAAAACAGAACATCCAGCAAGGCAGAAATGTTCGCGCAGGGACAAAAGTACCTCACTTAATGCTTCATTGGCAATTGCTGAAAGTGGCGATGTAGACCGATTTGGCGGAGTAGACGCCACGGAGACTCCACTTCCAAGAGAGGCGGTCCGGCTCGACGGAGAGCGTCGTGCGGCCAATTGTGTGCCAGAGCTGCAAGTATTGCCCGATCTCATGGATGCCAACCGTGTCGTGTATGTCGTGTATGTCCCGCGCCCATCGGCGACGGTCCTGAGTTTGTGGCGGCGCTTGGGAATGCATGCATATAGGAGCGGCGCAGTCTCGCGAATGGATCGCCTGTCGATCCATCGGTCTTCCCAAAAGAGGGCCTCCATGCTATTCCCAATTTCCATGGTGGTGGACGCAAAGAAAAATGCACGCTCCTCGGCGGTGAACTGCAAGTCGAGGCCAGCCCACGCTCTAGTGTTGTCCGTGCGGCTGAACCATAGCCATCATGTGCGGAGCGCGAGGATGGTTCGGGCAAGATCGCGCATGCCGAGGCCGCCGAGCGAGAGCAGCCTAGCGACGCATTGCCAGTTAACATGGCAGTGCCCACCATTTGCCTCGGCGCGGCCGGCCCACAGGAAGCCTCGCTGGATCTTCTCGAGCGCCTTGATGGTCTTCTTGGGGGCGTCGGAGCTGGTGAATCGGGATCGTGCTCAGGACGGCCTTGACTGATTCCATGTAATCCATAGGGGTACAGCCGACTGAGGAAGCATGCTCCAAGTAATGTTAAGGTTCAAATAAGAAATCATGACGACATGGGCAAAATTGAATCGCATGGGGCCTGTGGTTCAGTTTTCACTTCCAGGTTCAAATTTTGCAGCAATAGCATCGCAATGTCACGCAAAACCATATGTATTTAAGAGTGGTTAGGGGAGACACAACCAATGTTCGGTAGTAGGCTCATTCTACCACAGTTTGGCTCAGCCATAGTCAAAATCTAAGTTTGATCCTGGCTCAGAAGGAAGCGGTAGCTGTATGCTTAACACATGCTAGTCAAACGTTGCTTTCAGGGAAAACTGTCTTCACTGCCATCCCCTGACTTTTGCAAAAAACTCAGTGTTGCCATAACGTTATATGCCACAATCAATGGATCAAGGTGGTCAAAATGAAGATATACTCCTTGCCTACTTGCTAGGAGGACAGATCTCGTTACTTACTACCAAAACAGAACATCCAGCAAGGCAGAAATGTTCACGCAGGGACAAAAGTACCTCACTTAATGCTTCATTGGCAATTGCTGCAAAGGTTTCCCTGTAAGAAACAGCTTTCCTTAAGCGCTTGCCTCGACCAAGGGATGCCTCCTCTTCGATTTGATATTGCTCCCATCTGAAACACAAATATGCATTTAGTAACCGACCATCATGCCCACACAGAGACAGAGAGAGAGAGCTAAGAAAACAAGAGTGATTCTTGCAATTAGTACACCATGACTATCTATCCCTGTCTGAGGTGCTACGTACCGCTTCCTAACTTCTCCAATTGGATACATTCTAGAATTTGAGTATTTATTCTCCATTTAGTTTGTCTTTCTGTTTCTGATTTGTTAAAGTTATTAAGTAAAACAAGAAAATATGAAGAAAAAGATCATCAAGGCAATAGATAGCCTGGTAAAATAACAAGTACATCTACATGGTATTGTAAAGCACCTGAGACGTAAAAGTTTATCCCATTCATTTTCTTCCACAGGATTAGCTGCATCTTGTTTTGTTTCTGATGCCTGTTCACAACCATCGTTGTCAATATTTGGAATGTCCTCAGCAGCACCGAGATCATCATTTATATCATCATTCCAATCGATTGACTGCTTCACGAATGAAAGTAAAAGAAACTATTAATTGAGATCCCTGGAGATAAGTTCTCAATTGCACAAGGTAAAATCTATTACCGTCTCAAAATGTAAGACGTTTTTTTACACTGTCAAAAAACGTCTTACATTTTGAGACAGAGGGAGTACTACATCACAATAACATTAGTAACCACCATCCAAAAGAAACAAGAAAAGTAATAGTAATGTAATCCAAGAACAAAAAGACTGAATTCAAAATTGGCGCATGGATCCATCTATAAGCAGATGATGACAATAAATTCTAGTCAGATGACTCTGGTTAGGAATTTCCAAACCAAGTGTTCTATCCCTATTAACTACTATAGCTTGGTGAGACATGTACAAGACGACACACTCATTTCCATAACCTACCAATGAATCACTGCATAAACATTTAATATTCATTATTTGAAGAAATTACCTTTACAGTGCCAAGCATATCATCATTGTCCAAATCCCCATCAGTGCTTTCAGCTACAGTTGTTGGAAGGCTAGATCTATCAAGAAGCCTCATAATAGCATTTTCATCCCAAATAAGCTTGGTAGAACTGCCAATACATTTATCCTCATAAACGTCACCTAGGCCACCAGTTTTCCTCCTATGCTTAACCTCAATATCAGATACATCATGTTTAGCACCAGAAGCTTCATCATTATCTTTACCATTCACCTCATCGTTATTCCTGAAGAGCTCCTCAGTTCCCCAGCGAATGATATCTTCCACTTCCTTCTGTGATTCTGATTTGTTAACAAAAAGTTGATCAAGCATCAATTTCTTCTTGGCAAGTTGCAAGATACGCTCCTCAACACTAGCACGCACTACAAGCCTGTACACTAAAAGTCTGTTTGACTGCCCAATCCTGTGTGCCCTATTCATCGCCTGTATATCAGCATGCGGATTGAAATCAGAATCATATATGATAACAGTGTCTGCAGTTGCCAAATTGATCCCGAGACCACATGACCGTGTAGATAACAAAAATACAAAACGGGTCTTGTCCTGATTGAAACGAGTAATAGCTGCCTGGCGCTCAGCCACAGACACCGAACCATCTACTCTTTCAAATGCTTTATGACCAAATTCCAGAGTCAGATAATCTTCGAGGATGTCAAGAAGTTTCGTCATCTGAGAAAAAATAAGAACACGGTGCCCATCACTGTGTAACACTTTGAGCATAGAATGCAACAAAGCTAACTTTGCTGAGGCCTTTATTCTCATTTCATGCAAAAACTCTGGTGAACCTGATTCGGGTTCAGTTCCAGGAATAAGATATGGATGGTTGCAAACTTTCCGAAGCTGCATTACTATGTTGAGCAATGACTGATGAGCACCACCTTTTCCAGTATTACGCAGTACTTGGTAGTTCTTTGTAAGCATAGCACGGTAGTATTCAGCCTGGATTGATGTCAGTTCGACAGGCACCATTCGCTCTGTCTTCGGGGGGATATTTTTCATTGCATCTTTTTTCAGCCTTCGAAGCATATGTGGTGCTACCAGTTTCTTCAGCTCCTCCACTTTCTCTGCTGTTGCAAGTTCATTAAACTTCTCCTCAAATGATGCTAGAGAAGGGAAAGAAGCAGGCTGTAGGAAGTTCAACAAATTATACATTTCACCAATGTTGTTCTGTAATGGGGTTCCAGTCAACAAAACCCTGTGCTGAAATGAAAATGTATTGAGCAAATTGAAGAGTTTACTGCTAGAGTTCTTCAGACGATGCCCTTCATCAACTATAAGAACTTCCCATGGCACAGAACGGAGATATGTAGCATCAACAAGCACCATCTCATAAGTGGTAAGCAAGACATTGAACTTGTGAGACTTTTTGCTTTTACCTATCTGGGTTGCATCGCCTTCATGCCACTCATATTGACGAATTGTAGATCTTGCCCGTGCAGAACCATGATACTCCACAACATTTAAATGAGGCGCCCAAGATGCAAATTCAGCCATCCAGTTAGGCATAGTAGAAAGAGGAACCAAGACAAGACAAGGCAAGTTAATCTTAAATTCACAGCACAAGGACGACAGAAAAGCACAAGCTGACACCGTCTTCCCAAGACCCATCTCATCAGCAAGGATAACATTTTTTGACTTGCACCAACATTTACGTAGCCAGTTCAATGCTTCCAGTTGATGTGGGAAGAGCATGCCCCCCTTAAGTTCTTTTGGCTGCTCAATCAACACAGTCAGCTCTCGGCGGTTTCTTGCATTTGCACGGTTACCTCTCACATCCCTGTCCAAAGCTTGGCATTCAAAGTTTTTGAACTGGGTAACCAAATGGACATACTTCAGCATGATAGGTTCATCTAATCTTTCCCAGGTGCATTCATCATAAGGAAGGCCACACCATTTGATTAAAGCCTCTTCTACTTCATCTAGGGAAACACGCAGAGCAATAACGCGTTGTGGTTGGCACCATTGGTCCTTGCAAATGTTTATCAAACCCATTCCATACTTTGCTTTGTAATTTTCTAGTTTCCGTTTTGCTAATGTTCTTAGTTCAGATTCAGAAATCCAGCTATTATGGATGTTTGATTTTCCAGCCCATTTGACCAAAAATTCATATGCAGTATCATCATGGCCATTTCCTGCAATTTTGTTTATGTTTCCATGGACTTTACTTTCAGGTGTCAACTCTTGTTTGGTCTGCACAGTTGCATCAACTTCGGAAACTGAAAGTTTGATATCACCCTTTTCCGATGTTCCTTCAACTGGAACATCAGATACTGCCTCAATGTCACCATTTACTGAAGGTATGTTTTCTCCTACTACTCCAGCATCCTTTACTGTGATGATTTGGTCGGTGCAACGATCTGACAGTGTCTTTGTGGCTTCCTCTGAGTTCACTGACTCCTTTTCATGGTATTTACCATTATTCTCCTTTTGCATTTCACCACCATCCAAATGATCTTCACAGGCATCATGTGCTGATTCATCAGCGCACACATCCTCCAGAGTGGTGTCAGTATCGTTTCTTAACGGCTGTGTTGGCACACTGGAAGAACTAGAAGGAACCCCACCTTCCAGCTGCAAATTAGTTAATTCAATCTGCTCTGTTAAAGCATGGGGCTGCGAAATGATTTGGCTTGTCTGAAGCCGACAGCCTAGGATGCGGTCAACCTAAGCAAATCAATGTTTGCAATAAATCAGAGAACGTAGAAAAAAGGCAAAAAAATGAATGGATGAAGATGCAACACAGGTAGTTGATGGTGTAGGTATTTTCCAGACCGAACCTGCAGATCCTCCTGAGGAGTTATTATCGTATCCCCCGCCACAGGTAGCACCTGCACCATTTTACCAGATATATTAACGGCATTCTGAATAGATATGTTCAAGCAAAAATATTTAAGATAAGAATGAATCATCAAACAAGACAAACATTAGAAAAGCAGTGAAGGCTGGTCATGGTAGCAACCAAAGACAAATGATCCTAAAATGCATAGACAAAATTAGACCCAAAAATAGAAGTAGAAAATAATAATCAAGCCAGTTTAGTGTTAGGGGATTACAAATACCACTAATATCAAAACTGACAAGATGAACCATAAGATTTTACCAAAGCTACCATGTATCTCCCAGGTCAAATTAGAAAGCATGGTAAGATGTATTATTGAAAATTTATTAATCCGTTCAAACAAGAATAACTGTGGCAAGTTTGCTGAAATACTATTTAGTTTGTTCATAAAGTATGGTTGTAATAGAAACAAAATGAGCTTATGAAGATTATAACAGAAAAAGTGCTAACAAAAGCAAAGGAAGCTGCAGAAGTGCAGAAAATGAAAAGGTAGAAAAATGACATGGCAGAGGTAGAAAGTAAATGAAAAAATATTCTTAACTGAACAACTAACATACTAAATAAGTTCAAGTAGGTACATCAACCAGAAAATGGCTCAGCGCCATTTCTGGTAAGGTAAACTGTATAGAAAATGTCTTATGGTTTAATAAATCATAGCATGTTTGAATACCTCTGAATGTTGTTTATCAACAAATTTCACTTTCTTTTTCCCTTTCTTGGCACTAGATGTAGGTGTTCTGCCATCCAGAGATCTCCTTTTTGGTGGTGATTCGCAGTGCTCAGGAGATGTTGATGGCCCCATTGACGAATCACTGCCAACATCAGTTGCCAAATATCTGAGCCTTTTTGTTTCAGATCGCTTAGAGTCTTTGTGACTATGCTGCCTCTTGGTTTTATATTTCTTTGGAGACAAGTCCATGGAGCGCAGATGTTTCTTCATTTTCAAAGCACCTCCATGTTTCTCCTGTTTCTCTTCTGAAGACTGGCCAATGAATCCTGACTTCAAGGGCTTCGTAATTGCAGATAATTCTTTGGTCGAGCGCCTCTTCAAATGTACTATCAATGGCTTCTTTTTCTGAACTTCATTGTCCTTCACACTGAGATCACCTTCCTTCAATGCACCAGGGCATGATAGTTTTACTTGTTCGTTTGATTCACTTTTCTCTTGTATGGGACTCCGGGTATTCAGAGAGACTTTGTTATGGGGAGATGGGCTATCTGCTATGGTGCTTGTACGCATTCTCCTTGTTCTTTCACGTTTGGAAGTGTCAGCATCCGCATTTCCTAACAACTTCAAGCTAACTTGTTTCGTACGACATCTTGGGCATTGCCAGTTCCCAGGCGGTGCACGCTATATTTGAAATGTAACGGTGCAAAGAGATTAAGACAGAAAAGTACACCAAAAAAGAGAGATGTGCAATCAAACAGTAGAAACGCTTCAAACCTTAAGGGGGGGATTAAGACATTCCAAGTGGTATGTCCGTGGACAGCTATCGCAACACAACAAATTGCCACCAAGGTCACATTCTACACACTCATAGAAATACTGAAGAAACAAAGAGAATGTGTGTATAAGATAAGTTGAACAGCAATAGAGGTGACATACAAAAGTATTGCAAAGAAAAATAACAGTACATGAAGCCTTAAAGTGGTAATAATTTGTAATTGACAAGTCAATAACTGGAGAAGATGTAAATGCTCAGTTAAAACGTAGTATTGATTTTACTTTTGGCAGACATAGTTGCTTAGAATGTCTCATGATGATTTAATAAGATCTGTCACTCAATTATAGTTTGCATCCTGAACGCGGCGACACCAAAACAGTTCATAGGTTTCCCCTAACAAATGAGCACACACTGACAGATATGACAAACTGTTGCGAGCATCGGAGAGTTCACATGTTAATAGAACATGTAAGCTCCTACTGAAAAGCATCACTTGAAGTATTTGTGTGATGAGAGATTTCCAGAACTGTTACCATCTAGTTGTTTCATCAAAGCTATACAATATGTGGCCGGTGAGGAAAGGAGTTACGCCCATGGTTAAACAGAAAATGTGATTAAATCATCGTTTAGCATTTAGTCATGGAAGAGCAACAAATGAAGTACTTCCATTGATCAATTTTTATATGCATATTTGTTTTGTGATATTCGCAAAAGTTGGAAGGCATGCATCCATAGTTAATGCATGCATACTAAGGCCTCCTTTGGTTTAGAGGAATCTTGTAGGAATTTCATAGGATAAGATTTCTGTAGGAAAAATTCCTTTAGAGCCCTTTGGTTTGTAGGAATGGAATCCTATTCCTATGGAGGAATTCTTCCTATCCTCCACATTTCATAGGAAAATAAACATTAGCCTAGACTCGATGGAAAAAATCATATGATGTGAATCAAAGGGCATCTCCTTTCCTATTCCTACTCATAGGATTTGAGATACATGTCATCTCATTTCCTATAACTTTCCTATTCCTACGATTTTCCTACCCTATGAACCAAAGGAGGCCTAAGCACACAAAGTATTGTCTTGCATTTCCAGAGAACTATTAGAATGGTATAGGTATTGGCAAATTTTAACATGGCCCCTCTTACATCCTCTTTTCCCATGGGAGGTAAGAAGGTAAGAGTTACTCAGACCTACTACCTAATGAAATCAACGGCTCAGATCTATTATATAGGTAAGAAGGTAAGAGTTACTCAGACCTACTACCTAATGAAATCAACGGCTCAGATCTATTATATACTCTTACCTCTCATGTGAAAAGAAGAGGTAAGAGAGACCATGTTAAAACTACTGATAAGCATTCGTGTTGGTGACTTCCTCAATCATAGAGCTTTTTTAATCTACGAGCCTGGTCAAAATAGGTCTTACAAATATGGATGGATGGAGAGTAAATCACAGACAATATCCACAAGATATACTGGCAAGTAATAAACTGATAAAAAGAGAAGGAATTCACCCCATCGTGTCCTCTTATCTTCTTGGCTGATGTAGAAATGCTAGTGTCATGCTTGGACCTCTTTTTTATGGAACCATTGTTCATTATAGAGTCCGATGTTGGTGATGTAGCCTCATGCTCATTTGACGAGCTAGCTGTTAACTTGCTTCGCTTTCTTTTGAATTTTGAAACCCAATTTCCATCTGCTGCACTATCACATAAAGAGCTCCTCTCCTTCATCGTTGGAGTACCGACGTCACATGCTGCTAGCAACAGAAGAATGCATTTCTTTATTAGTAACTCAAAATATAAAAGTAGACAACCACTAATTGAATATACTAAGCTCCATGTGTAGTCATGTAGTATTGTATGCATTACAATACTAATCTAAAGCAAGATTAAAAGTAGCTCAAGAGACAAGTACTAGAACAACCGAGGACTTGAGGTGCATGGATTTACTCAGAGATTACTTGTATAGTGTTCTCATACAAATACAAAGCATTAGCTGATGATCAGTCTCATATTAACGGATAAATGACAGCATTTGGACTATTGTTCACTGAATGTTCCTTTTGCTTTGTGCCAATATATCCCAAAAAAAAGGAATTCATGTATAGAACATGACAAAGCGAAATTAATGATATGCAACAAAGAAACAAAGCAGAACATTTTCCAAGCATGACCCCTTTAAGAAAGCTAAACGGCAGAAAACAAGGATAACCAGAACATAGCATTGTTGTCGCTTGTCAGGACTAGTTGCTAATAATGAACTGATACTCAAAATGAAACTTCACGTATAACCTAGGCATGAAATACATAGCCAAATCCCACTAGGAACCTCACACTAATTCTTTGCTTCAGTCATTAATATACAACTGGATTGTGTTACCGATCTCTGTGGTACGTCGCTCGAAAATCTACCACAAATTCCCTGTGATATATTGCTTTCAAATCCACTTAACGAGTCTAGCATAAGCAGTCAAACACACGATGTGACATAGTGCTAAAATTCGGCCATGACTAGCAAATACTATAGTTTACACTCCAGATGGTTCGCCTCGTGTGCCCATTGCCAACGCGTATCCGGAATTTTCCTGCTGCTACTCTCTGCCGGACAGTGGTGTAGAAACAGCGCACAGGCAGCTAGAACCAGCTATGAATCATATGTGACAAACAGAAGCATTACCGTTTCTTACACAAGCTCACCAGCTGCTAACAAACCTCGCACCTCAAAACGCCCAAACCGGCACCAAACACAAATCCGAATCTCCGCCCTAACCCCGCACCCCGTCCGACAGTCAAGCCACTACACAGCAAAATTCTTGACAAAAAATCCCGTAGACCCACCCAATTAGGCGCTGAACCGCAGTACCGGGAGCGGCTTCACCTCGGGGGGTCGCCGCAGCGCCCGAAAGTGGAGCCGAATCGACGGAGGCAGCGGCGGATCGCGCGGCCCGGCGCCCCACAGAGCACAGCAGCGCGGAGGGAGAGCCGGAACCGAGCGGAGCGGGGCGGCGGCGGCGGCGGCGGCGGAATGGATGCGGGCAGTGGGGAGGGGTGCGAATGGGGAACGGGGACGCAGGGCGGGGGCAGCAGACAGCGGCGCGGCTATCGATGGGGAGGGGCACCCATCGGGGGGTGGTAGGGGGGGCGTGCGCAGCGCTCCCTTCACGCGTCGCTTTCGCCTGCCCACCAGGGGCGGAGGTGGGTGACAGGCGGGGCCCGCGGGCGGCAGGGAGGGACACGTGGGGGCGGGCGCGAGGTGAGTGCCGGCTTCCGCGGTGGCGTGAGACGGCGGGCGGGTGGGTGGCCGCGGCCCGCCGCTCCAGGCGCGGGCGCGGGCGGCGGGTGTGGGGGTGGATGGAATTGATGGGACGATTCCGTTGGCCGTTGTTTGGGTGGGAAGCTGCTCCTCTAGTTAGTGCCAAGGTTTTTTGAGGTTTTATACGTTGATGACACTGTGAGCTTTGGGAAACAAGATACTCCTTTCTAAATCCGGATGCTCATACTCACATTGCTTCCGCGAGGCGAACGAGATGGCACACATATTAGTAAAAAAATCGTTTATAGGATAAGATTATCATAGGAATAGAAATTTTGTAGGAAATGAGATGACATGTATCTCAAATCCTATGAGTAGGAATAGAAAAAAAGATGTCATTTGGTTGACACCAAAAGAATTTTTCCATTGAGTCTAGACTCTTTTTTATTTTCCTATGAAATGTGGAGGATAGGAACCAATCCTATGTAGGAATAGGAATCCATTCCTATAAACCAAAGGGCTTTAAAGGAAAAAAATCCTATAAAAATCCTATCCTCTACAATTCCTATGAAATTCCTCTAAACCAAAGGAGGCCTTAGTGATAAATCTTTTATTTTTTGAAAATTGTTTATCCCTGACTTTATTTCTCACTCCATTGTAAATGACTTGGCTATTATTTGAGGAATAAAGTCTTATTGGTTCAAAAAATAAAGATACTCTTTTTCTTGTTCTTACGTTCTGCCTTTTCCGGCCTTCAGCTTTCATTAAGTCACACCCTCATTTTTTCTGTGTGATATACATACGTCGTTCACTCGCTGCAGCACTGCTTTTTTCAGGTGGCATCACAACATACGGCGTTCAGGGATGGCGTCTTCCTCCTTGAAGTTACCGTTGTGAAGCTTATTTGCTCTCCGTACCTCATGCCATAAAATGTCCGGGTAAAAACCTAAGATCATGTTATGCCAAATCGGGTGACCACGGTGTCCTCAACATCGTTTTTCCTTTTGGAGGCGTCATCTTGGAGATCCTGACGATGGATTCCGACAGCGTGCATGATTGATGGCGGGACTTGGGTTTGTAGTGGTGCCGACACGGTCTTCTTCTTTCTCTTCTTTTTACACTGTCTTTTGCGGCGTTTTCCTCCAATGAATTTTTAGAAATCAAAGGTAGACAATTAGGATGAAACTCTCAATATTCATTAGATGCATATGCACATGCATATGTAGTACAGGGGTAGTCATTAAGGATGGCAATTTTACCCATGGACATGGATATCTATGGATATCCGACCTGAATGGATAGGGTTTGGATACGCTTTTGTGCCCAGGGGCGGTGCCCAAACCCGACCCGATTGCTCACGGGTAGGGCATGGATATAATCTTGTACCCATGGCTATACCCAAACCCGACCCGATAGTATGCATTAATGGGCAAAAATCTGCTATCCATATCCCATAGTCACATGTCCACTACAATTTGAGGCCTCTTTTGGTTCATAGGATAGGATTGTCATAGAATAGGAATCTTGTAGGAAATGAGATGACATGTATCTCAAATCCTATGAATAGGAATAGGAAATAAGATGTCATTTGGTTGACACCAAAGGAATTTTTTCATTGAGTCTAGGCTCTTTTTTATTTTCCTATGAAATGTGGAGGATAGGAACCAATCCTATGTAGGAATAGGAATCCATTCCTATGAACCAAAGGGCTCTAAAGGAAAAAATCCTATAAAAATCCTATCCTCTAGAATTCCTATGAAATTCCTTTAAACCAAAGGAGGCCTGAAACTTTGTTATGTAAAGCATGCAAAAGGAACATCACAATCTGTAACACCCTCGATGCGACTATATCTCCACGTGTCGAGGCACGACTTAGAGGCATAATCGCATTGAAGGCATATGTCGCAAGTGAGGTAATCTTCACACAACCCATGTAATATAATAAGGAATAAGAGATACATAGTTGGCTTACAATCGCCACTTCACACAATTACATGAATAAAGCATTACATCAACCAAATACACTCATGGTCCGACTACGGAACCAAAATAAAAGAAGAACCCCAAATGCGACAAAGGTCCCCGATCGACCCCAACTGGGCTCCACTACTGATCAACTAGAACGAAACAACACAAATAAACGAGCTCCTCCTGAGCTGGGTTGCGTCATCTGCACGGACTCATCGGCACCTGCAAACTGGTTTTGGAAGTATCTGTGAGTCACGAGGACTCAGCAATCCCGCACCCTCGCGATCAAGACTATTTAAGCTTATGGGTAAGGTAAAAGGTATGAGGTGGAGCTGCAGCAAGCGACTAGCATATATGGTGGCTAACATACGCAAACGAGAGCGAGAAGAGAAGGCAAAGCACGGTCGATAAAAGTATGATCAAGAAGTGATCCTGGACTACCTACGTCAAGCATAACTCCAACAACCGTGTTCACTTCCCGGACTCCGCCGGAAAGAGACCATCACGGTTACACACGTTGTTGATTCATTTTAATTAAGGTCGACTTTAGGTTTTCTACAACCGGACGTTAACAAATTCCCATCTGCCCATAACCGCGGGCACGGCTTTCGAAAGATCAAATCCCTGCAGGGGTGTCCCAACTTAGCCCATGACAAGCTCTCACGGTCAACGAAGGAATAGACCTCCACCCGAGACATTCCGATCAGACTCGGTATCCCAGTACAACAAGACATTTCGACAGGGTAAAACTAAACTAGCAACACCGCCCGAATGTGCCGACAAATCCCGATAGGAGCTGCACATATCTCTTTCTCAGGGCACACCGGATCGTCCAAACTTCTGGTAGGCCAGCCCAGAGTTGCCCCTGGTGGCCACCGGCGGCTGACAAGTTGGACCAACACTCAGAGGAGCACTGGCCCGGGGGGTAAAATAATGATGACCCTTGAGTCCGCGAAACCCAAGGAAAAAAAAGGCTAGGTGGCGAATGGTAAAACCAATGTTGGGCATTGCTGGAAAAGCTTTACTTAAGGCGAACTGTCAAGGGGTTCCCATTATAGCCCAACCGCGTGAGGAACGCAAAATCCGGGAACATAACACCGATATGACGGAAACTAGGGCGTCAAGAGTGGAACAAAACACCAGGCATAAGGCCGAGCCTTCCACCCTTTACCAAGTATATAGATGCATTAATTAAATAAGATATATTGTGATATCCCAACAAGTAAACATGTTCCAACAAGGAACAACATCTCCATGTTCCAACAAGGAACAATCTTCAATCTTCACCTACAACTAACAACGCTATAAGAGGGGCTGAGCAAAGCAGTAACATAGCCAATCAACGGTTTGCTAGGATAAGGTGGGTTAGGGGCTGAACATGGCAATTTGGGAGGCTGACAAGCAAGTGGTAGGCATCATAGCAATGGCATAGCAAAAGAGCGAGCAAACTAGCATAGCAAAGATAGTAGTGATTTCGAGGGTATGATCATCTTGCCTGAAATCCCGCAAGGAAGAAGAACGAGTCCATGAAGAAGACAAACGGACGAAGTTGAACGGATCCTCACAAGCTCGACGTTACCGGAACCAACCCGAAGAAGCAAACACCGGAAAAGAAGCACACAACATAGTAAACAACCAACACATCAACATGGCATGATGCACAATCAAGTATGATGCATGTCCGGTTTAAAGAAGCATGGCATGGCAAAGTGCAACAAACAACACTACAAATTAAGTGGAGCTCAATATGCAACGAGTTGCATATTGACGAAACACCACGAGTCTTATTTAGTTCGATCTCGTTTATGTACCCAACAATATTAAATGTTGTTAAACATGGCAAGAGGGGGAACATGATGAAACTATTGTTGGAGAACGTAGTAATTTCAAAAAAATTCCTACGCACACGCAAGATCATGGTCATGTATATCAATGAGAGGGGAGAGTGTTGTCTACGTACCAACGCAGACCGACTGCGGAAGCGATCACACAACGTAGAGGAAGTAGTCGTACGTCTTCCCGATCCGACCGATCCAAGCACCGTTACTCCGGCACCTCCGAGTTCTTAGCACACGTACAGCTCGATGACGATCCCCGGGCTCCGATCCAGCAAAGCGTCGGGGAAGAGTTCCGTCAGCACGACGGCGTGGTGACGATCTTGATGTACTACCGTCGCAGGGCTTCGCCTAAGCACCGCTACAATATGATCGAGGTGAAATATGGTGGCAGGGGGCACCGCACACGGCTAAGGAACGATCTCAAGGATCAACTTGTGTGTCTAGAGGTGCCCCCCTGCCCCCGTATATAAAGGAGCAAGGGGGAGGAGGCCGGCCATAGGAGAGACGCGCCAGGTGTGGAGTCCTACTAGGACTCCAAGTCCTAGTAGGAGTCCACCAAGAGGGGAGGAAGGGAGAAGGAAGTGGAGGAATGGGAAAGGTGGCCGGCCCCCTTTTTCCTAGTCCAATTCGGACTAGAGGGGAGGGGGCGCAGCAGCCTTTTTTTCCTCTTCCCACTAAAGCCCATCAAGGCCCATTACTTCTCCCGTAACTACCTGGTACTCTGAAAAATACCCGAATCACTCGGAACCTTTCCGATGTCCGAATATAGTCGTCCAATATATCGATCTTTACGTCTCGACCATTTCAAGACTCCTCGTCATGTCCCCGATCTCATCCGGGACTCTGAACTCCTTCGGTACATCAAAACTCATAAACTCATAATAACTGTCATCGAAACCTTAAGCGTGCGGACCCTACGGTTCGAGAACAATGTAGACATGACCGAGACACGTCTCCGGTCAGTAACCAATAGCGGGACCTGGATGCCCATATTGGCTCCTACATATTCTACGAAGATCTTTATCGGTTAGACCGCATAACAACATACGTTGTTCCCTTTGTCATCGGTATGTTACTTGCCCGAGATTCGATCGTCGGTATCCAATACCTAGTTCAATCTCGTTACCGGCAAGTCTCTTTACTCGTTCCGTAATACATCATCCCGCAACTAACTCATTAGTTGCAATGCTTGCAAGGCTTAAGTGATGTGCATTACCGAGAGGGCCCAGAGATACCTCTCCGACAATCGGAGTGAAAAATCCTAATCTCGAAATACGCCAACCCAATACCTACCTTTGGAGACACCTATAGTACTCCTTTATAATCACCCAGTTACGTTGTGACGTTTGGTAGCACCCAAAGTGTTCCTCCGGTAAACGGGAGTTGCATAATCTCATAGTCATAGGAACATGTATAAGTCATGAAGAAAGCAATAGCAACATACTAAACGATCGGGTGCTAAGCTAATGGAATGGGTCATGTCAATCAGATCATTCAACTAATGATGTGACCTCGTTAATCAAATAACAACTCTTTGTTCATGGTTAGGAAAAATAACCATCTTTGATTAACGAGCTAGTCTAGTAGAGGCATACTAGTGACACTCTGTTTGTCTATGTATTCACACATGTATTATGTTTCCGGTTAATACAATTCTAGCATGAATAATAAACATTTATCATGAAATAAGGAAATAAATAATAACTTTATTATTGCCTCTAGGGCATATTTCCTTCAGTCTCCCACTTGCACTAGAGTCAATAATCTAGATCACATCATCATGTGATTAATATCGATAGTTCACATCATCATGTGATTAACACCCATAGTTCACATCGTCATGTGACCAACACCCAAAGGGTTTACTCGATTCGGTAATCTAGTTCACATCGCTATGTGATTAACACCCAAAGAGTACTAAGGTGTGATCATGTTTTGCTTGTGAGAGAATCTTAGTCAACGGTCTTTCACATTCAGATCCGTTATGTATTTTGCAATTTTCTATGTCTACAATGCTCTGCACGGAGCTACTCTAGCTAATTGCTCCCACTTTCAATATGTATCTAGATCGAGACTTAGAGTCATCCAGATCAGTGTCAAAACTTGTATCGACATAACCTTTTACGACGAACCTTTTTGTCACGTCCATAATCGAGAAACATATCCTTATTTCACTAAGGATAATTTTGACCGCTGTCCAGTGATCTACTCCTAGATCACTATTGTACTCCCTTGCCAAATCAGTGCAGGGTATACAATAGATCTGGTATACAGCATGACATACTTTATAGAACCTATGGCCAAGGCATAGGGAATGACTTTCATTCTCTTTCTATCTTCTGCCGTGGTCGGGCTTTGAGTCTTACTCAACTTCACACCTTGTAACATAGGCAAGAAACTCTTTCTTTGACTGTTCCATTTTGAACTACTTCAAAATCTTGTCAAGGTATGTATTTATTGAAAACACTTATCAAGCGTCTTGATCTATCTCTATAGATCTTGATGCTCAATATGTAAGCAGCTTCACCAAAGTCTTTCTTTGAAAAACTCCTTTCAAACACTCCTTTATGCTTTACAGAATAATTCTTCATTATTTCCGATCAACAATATGTCATTCACATATACTTATCAGAAATGCTGTAGTGCTCCCACTCACTTTCTTGTAAATACAGGCTTCACCGCAAGTCTGTATAAAACTATATGCTTTGATCAACTTATCAAAGCGTGTATTCCAACTCTGAGATGCTTGCACCAGTCCATGGATGAATCACTGGAGCTTGCATATTTCGTTAGCACCTTTAGGATTGACAAAACCTACTGGTTGCATCATATACAACTCTTCTTTAAGAAATCCATTAAGGAATGCAGTTTTGTTTATCCATTTGCCAAATTTCATAAAATGCGGCAATTGCTAACATGATTCGGACAGACTTAAGCATAGATACGAGTGAGAAACTCTCATCGTAGTCAACACTTTGAACTTGTCGGAAACCTTTTGCGACAATTCTAGCTTTGTAGATAGTAACACTACTATCAACGTCTGTCTTCCTCTTGAAGATCCATTTATTTTCTATGGCTTGCCGATCATCGGGCAAGTCAACCAAAGTCCATACTTTGTTTTCATACATGAATCCCATCTCAGATTTCATGGCCTCAAGCCATTTTGCAGAATCTGGGCTCATCATCGCTTCCTCATAGTTCGCAGGTTCGTCATGGTCTAGTAACATGACTTCCAGAATAGGATTTACTGTACCACTCTAGTGCGGATCTCACTCTGGTTTACCTACGAAATTCGGTAGTAACTTGATCTGAAGTTTTATGATCATCATCATTAGCTTCCTCACTAATTGGTGTAGTAGTCACAGGAACAGATTTCTGTGATGAACTACTTTCCAATAAGGGAGCAGGTACAGTTACCTCGTCAAGTTCTACTTTCCTCCCACTCACTTCTTTCGAGATAAACTCCTTCTCTAGAAAGGATCCATTATAAGCAACGAATGTCTTGCCTTAGGATCTGTGATAGAAGGTGTACCCAACAGTCTCCTTTTAGGTATCCTGTGAAGACATTTCTCCGATTTGGTTTTGAGCTTATCAGGATGAAACTTTTTCACATAAGCATCACAACCCCAAACTTTAAGAAACGACAACTTTGGTTTCTTGCTAAACCACAGTTCAGATTGTGTCGTCTCAACGGACTTAGATGGTGCCCCTTTTTTAACGTGAATGCAGCTGTCTTTAATGCATAACCTCAAAAACGATAGTGGTAAATCGGTAAGAAACATCATAGATTTGCACTATATCTAATAAAGTACGGCTATGACGTTCGGACACACCATTATGCTGTGGTGTTCCGGGTGGCACGAATTTGTGAAACTATTCCACATTGTTTTAATTGAAGACCAAACTCATAACTCAGATCGTAGAAGCCTTATTTTCTTGTTACGATGATTCTCCACTTCACTCTGAAATTCTTTGAATTTTTCAAATGTTTCAGACTTATATTTCATCAAGTAGATATACTCATATCTGCTCAAATCATCTGTGAAGATCAGAAAATAATGATACCTATCGCGAGCCTCAATATTCATCGGACCACATACATCAGTATGTATGATTTCCAACAAATCTGTTGCTCGCTCCATTGTTCCGAAGAACAGAGTCTTAGTCATCTTGCCCATGAGGCATGGTTCGCAAGCATCAACTGAGTCATAATCAAGTGATTCCAAAATCCCATCAGCATGGAGTTTCTTCATGCGCTTTACACCAATATGACCTAAATGGCAGTGCTAAAAATAAGTTGCACTATCATTATTAACTTTGCATCTTTTGGTTTCAATATTATGATTATGTGTATCACTATGATCGAGATCCAACGAACTATTTTCATTGGGTGTGTAACCATATAAGGTTTTATTCATGTAAACAGAACAACAATTTATTCTCTTACTTAAATGAATAACCGTATTACAATAAATATGATCAAATCATATTCATGCTCAACGTAAACACCAAATAACACTTATTTAGGTTCAACACTAATCCCGAATTTATAGGGAGTGTGCGATGATGATCATATCAATCTTGGAACCACTTCCAACACACATCGTCACTTCACCCTTAACTAGTCTCTGTTCATTCTGCAACTCCCGTTTCGAGTTACTAATCTTAGCAACTGAACTAGTATCAAATACTGAGGGGTTGCTATAAACACTAGTAAAGTACACATCAATAACATGTATATCAAATATACTTATGTTCACCTTGCCATCCTTCTTATCTGCCAATCACTTGGGGTAGTTCCGCTTCAAGTGACCAGTCCCTTTGCAGTAGAAGCACTCAGTCTCCGGCTTAGGTCCAGACTTGGGCTTCTTCACTTGAGCAGCAACTTGCTTGCTATTCTTTTTGAAGTTCGCCTTCTTCCCTCTGCCCTTTTCTTGAAACTAGTGGTCTTGTCTACCATCAACACTTGATGTTTTTCTTGATTTCTACCTTCATCGATTTCATCATCATGAAAAGCTTGGGAGTCGTTTTTGTCATCCCTTGCATACTATAGTTCATCACGAAGTTCTACTAACTTGGTCATGGTGACTAGAGAATTCTGTCAATCACTATCTTATCTGGAAGATTAACTCCCACTTGATTCAAGCGATTGTAGTACCAGACAATCTGAGCACATGCTCACTAGTTGAGCGATTCTCCTCCATCTTTTAGCTATAGAACTTGTTGGAGACTTCATATCTCTCAACTCGGGTATTTGCTTGAAATATTAACTTCAACTCCTGGAACATCTCATATGGTCCATGACGTTTAAAACGTCTTTGAAGTCCCGATTCTAAGCCGTTAAGCATGGTGCACTAAACTATCAAGTAGTCATCATATTTAGCTAGCCAAACGTTCATAACGTCTGCATCTGCTCCTGCAATAGGTCTATCACCTAGCGGTGCATTAAGGACATAATTCTTCTATGCAGCAATGAGGATAAACCTCAGATCACGGATCCAATCCGCATCATTGCTACTAACATTTTTCAACACAATTTTCTCTAGGAACATATCAAAATAAACACAGGGAAGCAACAATGCGAGCTATTGATCTACAACATAATTTGCAAAATACTACCAGGACTAAGTTCATGATAAATTTAAGTTCAATTAATCATATTACTTAAGAACTCCCACTTAGATAGACATCCCTCTAATCCTCTAAGTGATCACGTGATCCAAATCAACTAAACCATGTCCGATCATCATGTGAGATGGAGCAGTTTCATTGGTGAACATCACTATGTTGATCATATCTACTATATGATTCACGCTCGACCTTTCGGTCTCCGTGTTCCGAGGCCATATCTGTATATGCTTGGCTCGTCAAGTATAACCTGAGTATTCCGCGTGTGCAACTGTTTTGCACCCGTTGTATTTGAACGTAGAGCCTATCACACCCGATCATCACGTGGTGTCTCAGCACGAAGAACTTTCGCAACGGTGCATACTCAGGGAGAACACTTCTTGATAATTTAGTGAGAGATCATCTTATAATGCTACCGTCAATCAAAGCAAGATAAGATGCATAAAAAGATAAACATCACATGCAATCAATATAAGTGATATGATATGGCCATCATCATCTTGTGCTTGTGATCTCCATCTCCGAAGCACCGTCATGATCACCATCGTCATCGGCACGACACCTTGATCTCCATCGTACCATCATTGTCGTCTCGCCAACCTTATGCTTCCACGACTATCGCTACCGCTTAGTGATAAAGTAAAGCATTACATCGCGATTGCATTGCATACAATAAAGCGACAACCATATGGCTCCTGCCAGTTGCCGATAACTCGGTTACAAAACATGATCATATCATACAATAAAATTTAGCATCAGTCTTGGCCATATCACATCACAACATGCCCTGCAAAAACAAGTTAGACGTCCTCTACTTTGTTGTTGCAAGTTTTACGTGGCTGCTACGGGCTTAAGCAAGAACCAATCTCACCTACGCATCAAAACCACAACGATAGTTTGTCAAATAGACTCCGTTTTAACCTTCTCAAGGACCGGGCGTAGCCATACTCGGTTCAACTAAAGTTGGAGAGACAGTCGCCCGCAAGCCATCTATGTGCAAAGCACGTCGAGGGAACCGGTCTCGTGTAAGCGTACGCGTAAGGTTGGTCCGGGTCGTCTCGTCCAATAATACCGCTGAACCAAAGTATGACATGCTGGTAGGCAGTATGACTTGTATCGTCCACAACTCACTTGTGTTCTACTCGTGCATATAACATCGAACCATAAAACCTAAGCTCGGATGCCACTGTTGGGGAACATAGTAATTTCAAAAAAATTCCTACGCACACGCAAGATCATGGTCATGTATAGCAACGAGAGGGGAGAGTGTTGTCTACGTACCAACGCAGACCGACTGCGGAAGCGATCACACAACGTAGAGGAAGTAGTTGTACGTCTTCCCGATCCGACCGATCCAAGCACCGTTACTCCGGCACCTCCGAGTTCTTAGCACACGTACAGCTCGATGACGATCCCCGGGCTCCGATCCAGCAAAGCGTCGGGGAAGAGTTCCGTCAGCACGACAGCGTGGTGACGATCTTGATGTACTACCGTCGCAGGGCTTCGCCTAAGCACCGCTACAATATGATCGAGGTGGAATATGGTGGCAGGGGGCACCGCACACGGCTAAGGAACGATCTCAAGGATCAACTTGTGTGTCTAGAGGTGCCCCCCTGCCCCCGTATATAAAGGAGCAAGGGGGAGGAGGCCGGCCATAGGAGAGGCGCGCCAGGTGTGGAGTCCTACTAGGACTCCAAGTCCTAGTAGGAGTCCACCAAGAGGGGAGGAAGGGAGAAGGAAGTGGAGGAGTAGGAAAGGTGGCCGGCCCCCTTTTTCCTAGTCCAATTCGGACTAGAGGGGAGGGGGGCGCAGCAGCCTTTTTTTCCTCTTCCCACTAAAGCCCATCAAGGCCCATTACTTCTCCCATAACTACCCGGTACTCTGAAAAATACCCGAATCACTCGGAACCTTTCCGATGTCCGAATATAGTCGTCCAATATATCGATCTTTATGTCTCGACCATTTCGAGACTCCTCGTCATGTCCCCGATCTCATCCGGGACTCCGAACTCCTTCGGTACATCAAAACTCATAAACTCATAATAACTGTCATCGAAACCTTAAGCGTGCGGACCCTACGGTTCGAGAACAATGTAGACATGACCGAGACACGTCTCCGGTCAGTAACCAATAGCGGGACCTGGATGCCCATATTGGCTCCTACATATTCTACGAAGATCTTTATCGGTTAGACCACATAACAACATACGTTGTTCCCTTTGTCATCGGTATGTTACTTGCCCGAGATTCGATCGTCGGTATCCAATACCTAGTTCAATCTCGTTACCGGCAAGTCTCTTTACTCGTTCCGTAATACATCATCCCGCAACTAACTCATTAGTTGGAATGCTTGCAATGCTTAAGTGATGTGCATTACCGAGAGGGCCCAGAGATACCTCTCCGACAATCGGAGTGAAAAATCCTAATCTCGAAATACACCAACCCAACATCTACCTTTGGAGACACCTGTAGTACTCCTTTATAATCACCCAGTTACGTTGTGACGTTTGGTAGCACCCAAAGTGTTCCTCCGGTAAACGGGAGTTGCATAATCTCATAGTCATAGGAACATGTATAAGTCATGAAGAAAGCAATAGCAACATACTAAACGATCGGGTGCTAAGCTAATGGAATGGGTCATGTCAATCAGATCATTCAACTAATGATGTGACCTCGTTAATCAAATAACAACTCTTTGTTCATGGTTAGGAAAAATAACCATCTTTGATTAACGAGCTAGTCTAGTAGAGGCATACTAGTGACACTCTGTTTGTCTATGTATTCACACATGTATTATGTTTCCGGTTAATACAATTCTAGCATGAATAATAAACATTTATCATGAAATAAGGAAATAAATAATAACTTTATTATTGCCTCTAGGGCATATTTCCTTCAACTATCTAATCTAGGCAAGTTTAAATGAGGCCGGAACAACAAAACAACAAGTCCGGAAACTCCTCATGTGCATAATTTAGGTTTGGTACTGTTCTGTCCTAAACCATATTTTAGAGTTGTTAAACATGCAAAGTGATGCCACCATGTTAAACTAGACATTTTTCTACCCCTTTTACATATAAAGTTTATTAAAATCGGAGTTACGGTTATTTAGTTATGAATTAAATCATTTCAACATGGCATAGGGGCAAATTTAAGCAAACATCATTTTTAACATTTCAAACATAGATGAAAGTTGGATATTATTAATCTACACAAAATTCTGAGCAAGTTTCATATATAAAACATTTTAATCCGATGCACGGTTCATGAGTTATTAAATGCATGATCTAGGGGACTAATCTGTAAAACAGCAGCCTCAGGAATAATAGCTAAATGCAGCAGCCGGAAAAAAACACGCAACGGGCTGAAACTGGAACAGGGCAGGCGCTGGGGCGGCTCACCCATGGGCCTGGCCCAGTCGGGGCAGAGGCAGGCCGGCGCGGAGAGAGGGCAGGCCCCGCTAGCATACTCATGTGCCCCTTCCCTTATTTTTATCTTCCCGTTAAATGACTCGTCGTTCTCATCTTTTATAAAAGTACTAAATGATGTTAGGTTGTTAGTGGACGTTTTTAGTGAAGTCTAGCTTGCCACGAGGTAAAGAATGGAAGATATTATGTTAACATTGTCTTATGTCTTATTTTTATATCTTGAGAGGACCCAATGGATATCTAGTGGGTATGGATATCCATCGGGTTTGGACATGGACACAATTTGTCACCTGCGGATTTTTTCATGGGTGGACAAAGACTATCTTCATGAATATGGATATGCATTTGATATTGTTCAACCCGACCCAAACCCGGTCCATTGCCATCCTTAGTAGTCATATCCTCTACTATACAAGGAAAGGAGGAAGGCATGTGGCATAAGACAACCCCCCCCCCCCCCCCCGCGCGCGCATGCAGTCGAAGCGGGCCGTTGCTGAAGCAAAGATTGGATCGAAATCCTCGAATGACGCCATGGGCAAACCCTTGGTCATGATGTCTACAAATTGTTGGGAGGTGGTACGTATAGAACACGTATATGACCGAGAGCCACCTGTTCCTGAACAAAATGAATATCAACCTCGATGTGCTTGGTACGACGATGATGGACCAAGTTGGCGGAGAGGTAGACGGCGGAGACATTACCGCAGTACACCACCGTGGCCTTGTCGAGAGGACATGAAAGCTCAAGGAGGAGCTAGCGAAGCCAGGAACACTCAGCGATAGCATTAGCCACTACGCGATACTCAACCTCAGCATTGGAGCGAGAGACTGTTGGCTGCTGCTCGGACTACCACGAAATAAGTGATGGACCAAGGAAGACACAATATCCCGAAGTGGAACATTGTGTATCAGGGAAGCCAACCAGTCAGCGTCGGATTAGGCGGTGATGTCGATGGCGGTGGAGGCATGTAGCGTGATGCCAAGATCCATGGTGTCATGGATAAACCGAAGAATCCGCTTCATCGAAGTCCAGTGAGCATCTCATGGAGCATGCATATGAAGACACACCTGCCGAACAACATACTACAGCTCCAAGCGTGTAAGGGTAGGGTACTGAAGAGCACCGATGATACACCGATAAAACGAAGCATCCGGAGAGGGGGACCCATCAGTGCCAAAGAGCTTAGCCTTCATGTCGGCCGGCGTGGGTGCGGGTTTGCTATTAAGCATTCTAACACGATCAAGAAGCTCGGGAGCATACTTTCGGTAGTGAAGGAAAAAGCCATCTGGACGACGCACCACCTCGACCCCGAGGAAGTAGTGCATGTTGGAAATATGCCCTGGAGGCAATAATATTGTATTTCCATTTTCATAATTAAGAGTTTATATTTCATGTTATAACTATTGTGATACTGGAATATGTGATTCGGTGGAAAACTCATATGCACGTGTGGAATGATGAACAGTAAAGTATAGGTCCTCGGTCTTGCCTCTAAGACTGGCTCAAGTGTTACTGGTGATCATGTTTTCTGAATATTAGGATATCGTTAAGTGTAACAATAGTCCTAAAACAACATTGAGAGTATGATGTTAGAAGAACGATCATATTGAATCGACCCAATCTTGTTTGTTATACTTTGAGATAATATCGTGTGAAATCAACTGTTATAAACACGGAGTGTTGCCATGTGTCTTAGTTCCTCAGACGATGAGAGTATCGTAGTCGGTGGACTTTGGCGTTGCTCAAACGTCTTCTATAACACGGTGATCATAACGACAACTTACCGGTTCATCGAAAGTTTGAATAGGGACTAGATAGCTCGAGAGTGGGATTTGCTCCTCTGACGATGGAGAGATATTCTTAGGGCCCTCCCGGTGTGACGGCATCCATCATCGTCTGGCCAGACATAGGTGACTACGTCATGGGGATGCCGGAACACTTTAACGAGAAAGAAGAACAAAAAGGGCAACGGGATCAACGGTATAGTGAGCATGTGCATGACTCAGGAGGATACCGATGCACATCGGGTTTTGTAAAGTATCGCGAAGCAAATGGAACATCACATGATAACCAAAGGTTCACTTGAATGTCATTCATGTAATCATAGGGATCGATATGGACGTCCACGGTTCCGCCATCTGTCATTGAACGAAGGGGTTTCATTCATGTCTATGATTTACCGAACCTACGGGGTCACAAGCTTAAGGTAATCATGATTGCTGAGTGTTAGTAGGATGGGAGTATCGAGGATTTATTTTTGGATTTGTTTCATTAATATTCGGAATAGTTCCGAGAGGAAGCGGAAGCGTTTTGGGGTCACCGGAAGGGTTTCGGAGTTTATCGGGCAATACCGGGTATTACTGAAAATTAATATATAGGTGGAAAATGTTTCTGGTGGTGTTAAATTATATATAATATGCTCTAGTAATTAGAAGAGGGCCTTTTGAAAGTGCAACTATCCCGGGGTGGTTTTGGTAATTCCTAACAACATATAGCTCATTGAGCTAACATTATTCCAAGATTAATATTTCAGGAAAAGCTCAATGAATGGCATGGCATGGATGAGGAAAGTGGATCCCTCAAAATTCTAAGGACAAAAAGTTTGGCTCAAGCTTCAAGATCAAGACTCTACATTTTTATATTTTAGTGATCCAAGATCACATTGAGTCTATAGGAAAAGCCAATACTATCAAGGAGGGATGAGGTGTTGCTTAATGGCTTGCTTGCTCAAAATGCTTAGTGATATGCTCCAAAACCCTCGACTACCTTCCCACATCCACATATGACCTAAACCAAAAGTCAAACTCGGCCCCACCGATTCTTTCTACGCGGCGCCACCGAGTTTCAAATGTCATAGCCACTGCCACAAACCCTAGGCAAATCGGTCTCACCGATAGGGATCTCGGTCTCACCGAGATGGGATTGTAATCTCTCTGTTTCCCTTTGTAACGTTTCGGTCTTACCGAGATGAGCGATCGGTCCCACCGAGATTGCAATGTAAACTCTCTGTTTCCCTTTTGTAACATTTCGGTGTCACCGAGATGAGCGAATCGGTCCCACCGAGTTTACCTGACCAACTCTCTGGTTAGCTTATTACCAAAATCGGTCCCACCGAGTTTGTGTAATCGGTCACACCGAGATTACGTTATGCCCTAACCCTAACCATATCGGTCCTACCGAGTTGCATCTTAGTCCCACCGAAAATCCTAACGGTCACTAGGTTTGCTGAATCGGTCCGACCGAGTTTAACCATTTGGTCCCACCGAGTTTGGCAAATTGTGTGTAACGGTTAGATTTTGTGTGGAGGCTATATATACCCCTCCACCCACTCTTCATTCGGGAGAGAGCCATCAGAACATACCTACACTTCCAATACACATTTTCTGAGAGAGAACCACCTACACTTGTGTTGAGGTCAAGATATTCCATTCCAATGATATGAATCTTGATCTCTAGCCTTCCCCAAGTTGCTTTCCACTCAAATCTTCTTTCCACCAAATCCAAATCCTGTGATAGAGAGTTGAGTGTTGGGGAGACTATCATTTGAAGAACAAGAGCAAGGAGTTCATCATCAACACACCATTTGTTACTTCTTGGAGAGTGGTGTCTCCTAGATTGGCTAGGTGTCACTTGGGAGCCTCCGACAAGATTGTGGAGTTGAACCAAGGAGTTTGTAAGGGCAAGGAGATCTCCTACTTCGTGAAGACCTACCGCTAGTGAGGCAAGTCCTTCATGGGCGAACGGCCGTGATGGAATAGACAAGGTTGCTTCTTCGTGGACCCTTCGTGGGTGGAGCCCTCCGTGGACTCGCGCAACCTTTATCCTCCGTGGGTTGAAGTCTCCATCAACGTGGATGTACGATAGCACCACCTATCGGAACCACGACAAAAACATCCGTGTCTCCAATTGCGTTTGAATCCTCCAAACCCTTCCCTTTACATTCTTGGAAGTTGCATGATTTACTTTCCTCTGCTCATATACTCTTTTGCATGCTTGCTTGAATTGTGTGGAGATTGCTTGACTTGTGCTAAGATAGCTAAAATCTGCCAAGAACTAAAATTGGGAAAAGGCTAGATTTTTATTTGGTTAAGTAGTCTAATCACCCCCCCTCTAGACATACTTTCGATCCTACACCTTTATAATCAATTTAATCGCAATGGGCCTAAAAAGGCCAAGTGGTAAGGCAACTTAGGCCACCAAGGCCCAAGTGGGGGAGGTTCCCCTTCTCCTATTCGAAAGGAGGGAGGAAGGGCGAATTAGGGAGGGATTCCCCCTCCCCATGGCCGATGCAAGGGGGGGCTTTCCCCCTTGTGTGCCCCCCTCCCCTCCTAACCTATGGAGTATACAAGTTTTGGAGCCCCCTCTGGTTCATCTAGTTCTAGTTATGGTTGGTCCTAGTTGACTACTTAGAGCTAGACCTAGTTCCTCTAATTGTCATAATTAGAAGCCTAGTGTGGTTCTAATTTCCTCCCTCTAATTATCAAGTGACAATTAGCTCTGGACGGCGAAGCGCTGCCGGATCATGAAGACCGTATGCTTGCAACCAAGTAGAGAGGCCGTGCATTCGGTCTTCTATTCGAGGGCGGTTCATAGGATCCTCATCGACAGTTCGAGGGACTCCAAGTATGATCTACACTGACCCGTCTACTTCTGCTGCACTTTGGAGTCGGTAGCAACCGTTGATCCAAACTCTATATGCATCTTCATATTGTTCCTGGGTGATCGTAGGGCGGGTTTTTTCTACTACATTTCCCATAGTGAGGACCCAAGTCATTAATGGTGAAGTCACCACGAAGGCGATCAGTGAGCTGTCGAAGGAGAGCAGGTGTGGATGTTGTCAGGATGATGTAGTCGGCATAGAGGAGTAGATAAGACATGGCATCGCCCTGGTGGTAGATGAATAGCGAAGCATCGGAGCATGTAGAGCAGAAACCGAGTTGGTGAAGAAATGTTGTGATGCATTGGTACCAAGTGTGTGGGGCCTGCTTGAGCCCATACAATGAGCGTGAAAGCATACACACATGATCTGGATGTGTCGCATCAACAAACCCAGTGGGTTGTTGACAGAAGACCTGCTCCTCGAGATGCCCGTGAAGAAAAGCATTGGAGACATCCATCTGGTGCACCGCCTAGGCGCGAGACACCGTGAGTTGAATAACAATGTCAATCATCCCTGATTTAACAACCGGGGCAAAGGTGTCGGTGACAATAAAGAGAATGATTCCGTCTGGCCAGCATGTGAGAAGTAGTACTAGCACTAGTTAGTTAGTGTGTGTGTGTGTGTTCGACCGTATGTTTCTTTAATTAATTATGAGCATCTACCAGTACTACTAGTTACTAGTACCACCTCCATCATGGTGTATTGGCCCCCATTGTATTTTGTGTCAAATTTTGATCAAAGATTTAACTAATAAAATGTTAATGCATGTCACCAAAAATTATATAATTGGATTTGTGTTTGAACATAGTTTCCAGTGATATTATTTTTGGTCACATGCATTAACATTTTGTTAGTTAAATCTAAGGTCAAAATTTAGCACAAAATCAAAGGGGACCATGATACGTCTCCAACGTATATATAATTTTTTATTGTTACATGCTATTATATTATCCATCTTGGATGTTTTATATGAATTTATATGCTATTTTATATTATTTTTGGGACTAACCTATTAACCTAGAGCTCAGTGCTAGTTTCTATTTTTTTCCTTGTTTTAAGTTTTACATAAAAGGAATATCAAATGGAGTCCAAATGAGCTGAAAATTTATGGTGATTTTTTATGGACCAGAAGAAGCCCCCGAAGCAAAAGAGTTGGGTCAGGGATGTCTCGAGTCAACAAGGGTGGAGGGCACCCCCACCCTCCTAGGGCGTGCCCCTACCTTGTCACTGACTAGGAAACCCCCCTGACTTGTTCCCGACGTAAAAAATTCCTATAAATATAGAAAACCCCAAAAATAAACCTAGATTGGGAGTTCTGCCGCCGCAAGCCTCTGTAGCCACGAAAAACCAATCGGGAGCCCGTTCCGCACCCTATCGAAGGGGCAAACCATCACAGGTGGCCATCTTCATCATCCCGGCGCTCTCCATGACGAGGAGGGAGTAGTTCACCCTCGGAGCTGAGGGTATGTACAAGTAGCTATGTGTTTGATCTCTCTCTCTCTCTCTCGTGTTCTTGATTTGGCACAATCTTGATGTACCGCGAGCTTTGTTATTATAGTTGGATCATATGGTGTTTCCCCCCCTCTATCTTCTTGTGATGAATTGAGTTTTACCTTTGAGGTTTCACTATGATCAGATTGAATACTATCATGGATTTGAGAACACTTGATGTATGTCTTGCGTGGGATACCTATGGTGACAATGGGGTATTCTATTGATTCACTTGATGTATGTTTTGGCACTCAACTCGCGGATTCCCGAGGTGACATTGGGGCAATCTATGCATGGGGGTTGATGCACGTTTTCATCCTTGTTTCTCCGGTAGAAATCTTGGGGCACTCTTTGAGGTTCTTTGTGTTGGATTGTATATTATGAATCTGAAGTTGTTTGATGCATATCATATAATTGACCCACGGATACTTGTGGTGACATTGGAGTATCTAGGTGACATTAGGGTTGATTGATGTGTGTCATATGGTGTTATTCTACTACGAACTCTAGGGCTGTTTGTGACACTTATAGGAATAGCTCAATGGATTGATCGGAAAGAATAACTTCAAGGTGGTTTCGTACCCTACAAGCAATTTCATCTTATGTTCTCCGCAATAGGAACTTTGGAGTGACTTTTGTCGCACGTTGAGGGATAGCCATATGATTTAATTATGTTATCATTGTTGAGAGAACTTGCACTAGTGAAAGTATGAACCCTAGGGCTTGTTTCCAAGCATTGCAATACCATTTTCGCTCACTTTTGTTACTTGCTACCTTGTTGTTCTTATATTTTCAGATTACAAAAACCTATATCTACTATCCATATGATGCTTGTATCATCATCTCTTCGCTGAACTAGTGCACCTATACAATTTACCATCTCTCCGCCGCTGAGAAGGGGAAAAAACCCCGCGAAGAGCCAGTGCCACTCCCACCGAAGAAGAGGTCGGTCCGCTCCCGCGACATTGTTGCGAGACCAGAGGTGACAAGGCCCTGGCATGAGCGGCCTCCCCCGGGCTACCCACTGCCCTTGTATGCTCAGGTGGATGGTTCGAAGGAGGAGGCACGGGTCGACGCCCCTCGTGCCATGGCCGCAGTGGCTACGCAGTGGTGGCGCGTGCCGCCGCCCCATGAACCCACGCCGAGGGCTCCTCGCGAGAACTCGTGGTGTGGGTGGCGATGCCACCACGCACGTGGATCCGGTTTCCGCTGTTCTTCACCGGAGAGATGCCGCCGAGGGGGCCACTAGAGTTGTGGCTGCAGCACGCCGAATGCGACACCCCGGCGATGGGAGCGGAGGTCGAGGTCGTCTCCCCAGGCAAGATCTTCATGACCCACGGATGGGGTGAGGTCGCACGCGTCTGCCGCGCGGAGGGGGCGCTCATCATCCATTTTGAGTACGACGGCGCCTCCACGCTGTTCTTCAAGGTCTTCGACGAGGAGGGCAATCGCCTGGAATGCTACCCTGGAGGGGGCCGTCAGGATGGTGCGGCGATAGGCGCTCAACCCGCCCTTGGACCTGCCAACAGCTCCTCCAGCAGCAGCGGCGGCTCCTGGGAGTCTAGCGACTCTCCTGAGCCTGACGAGACTGCGGATACGAGCGACGACAACTACGTGCCCCTGAGCTCTCGTCGCGCCCGGAGCATAGTGGCAGCGTCTGCTCATTGCCGTTGTCGATCTGGATGAGGTTGGCGTCGGCCTCCCCTGGTCCACTATTGATGATGGCGCCAGCGGCGGCACCTGTAGATGTGATCTCCGATAGCCTTCTTCTTTTGTTCACCGCGAGAGGTCGAGATGAAACCCGCGGGGGCATGTAAAGACTTTGTAGCGCTTTTTGTAGCAATGTTAATCCCATTATGAAATTCGTGATTGCGCGTCTTGCTCCGGCTCGGTCCCCCCATTTCCAGCCCTGCGGTAGCTTAGTGCTCTACGCTGACAAGTCCCAGTCCCCAGGCAGGCTACAGCCATCGCTGGAATGCCAGGTCACGATGCCGTGGTCAAGGCCAGGAGGTGAGCGGCCCGAGGTCCAGTAAGAGCTCCTGAGGCGCGATGCTCAAGAGGTCCCCTTTAGCATGCAAGCAACTACCTGAAGGTAGGAAAGGAAGGCGGCGTCGCCGCAGCAAGGCTGCTAGAGGTGGGAATCCTATCTCACAGTGCCGAGCTGATTCGAGTGCAAAACTTATCTTAGTGGTTCAGAGCCGATTCCTTGCGCAACGCCAATTCCGTGTGTCAGCTGGGTCAGGCTCGCGCGAGCTTCCCCCTCCTTTCACGCTCTTCTATGTGCTCTACGTCCTCGCGTCCCGACCCTCGAGTGATCTCAGCCGCCGCGGGTATGCCAAGGCGCGATGCCATGGTCAAGGCCAGGGGTGAGGGCTGGAGAGCCAGTAAGAGCTCCTGAGTCGCGATGCTCAGGAGCCCCCCTTTAACGCGCAAGAAAATTGTGCGAAAAAAGAAGGAGCCTGTGGTGTCGTCCGCCATCAGCCTCCGGAGATTCCTGCAGGTTAGCGCGAGGGAGGAATACAAGTTGCAACCGCGCTTGCCGGTCTGCCACTGGTCGTTCCGCAAGAAGAGAAGGCACCGAGGGCCTGGTAAGGTGACATGCGCGGGGCGTGCCGCGAGCCAGAGCTCGACCGCTTAGATTTGTCAGCGTTGCAGGGACGGACCCGAGCACAAGCGCGGTGCTAGCATGAGTAGCCCTCATTGCGAGATGATCTTCAAGGCGCCGACCATCGCTTGGTGGCGGGGTGCCTGGAGCTAATTTTGGGTTGGCTGCACTCTGACGCATCTGTCAGGGCGGCATTAGGCCAGGCCGTGCCAGCTTCCGAGGAGGACAAGCGAGCCGCTGACCAAGCCGCGACCGCCCGTGAGGTGGCGCTGAAGGATGCGGAGGCTGCCAAGGAGTGTTGTCGGTCGATGGAAGCCGAGCTGGAGACCATGCACAATGAGCGCGCGGCCGAGGCCCGTAGTCACAGGGCGGAGGAGGATAAGATGAAGGCCCGAGAAGACACCGTCACCTATCATGATGCCGAGTTGGAGCAGTTGGCGAGGGCGCAGGCCGCAGATCGTAGCCGTCTGGAGAAGCTGGAGCAGAAGGTGGAGGCAGAGAAGACCAAGCTGGAAGCTAAGGCGCAGGTTCTGGCTGAAGACCGCTTGGCCTTCAAGTCCCTTGAGGAGAGATCCTGCGAGGCGATGCGGGCGCTCTACGAGAAGGGCTTGGAGAAGCCGCTGGTGACGGACGACGAAGGTCCCGCCTAGCTGCTTCCTTATCTTGTCGTGGCGCTCGAGAGTGTCGTTGGCGGAATCAGCCCCATGGTGGAGGGGGAAGCTCGGGCGCTTTCTTCTTCAGCTTTGACGCGCCTCTTCAGCCACCTACATCTTCGCAACCCCGACGCTGACCTTGGCGAGGTGCTCGAGCCCGTGGAGGAGGGGCGCTGCACGGCTGTTGCCGCAGCTGTGAAGGGCCAGGTGGAAGCCTTGCTGAAGAAGTTCCTTGCCGTCGAGCCTGCACCTCCAACCTATGGCGCCGCCGATCCCGCGGCCAAGGCCAACGACACGACCGATGGTGACGCTGCCAGCGAGAAGGCGCTCCCCGATGACGGCGCCCAAGGCTGAAGAAAAGGCTTGCTTGGTGAAGGATGGCGCTCCTTCTCGTTTTACTTTCCTGCGAGCTTCCTGTGACATGAGACGTGCTTCGTGGAGGTGTTAAAACTCTGCTTGATGTTTTGGGGGACAATATGCTGTGTAATAACTTATTTAGGTTCTGCGATTTCCTTCCCGTTTGCTTGATGTTCTACGTCGGCAGGGCCGAACCCCGCGCACACCTCAGCTGTCATTGGACCATCTGGATCACTAGGACGGGGCCAAGGGGTGAGAGGCTACATTGCCAGTTAGGCTCCTGAGTCGTGATGCTCAGGAGTCCCCCTTGACGCGCAAATGGCCTATGGGAAGGAGATGCAGAAATAGGCCTTAATGTTCTACGTCGGCAGGGCCCGACCCCGCGCATACCTCAGCCGCCATTGGACCATCCGGATCACCAGGATAGGACCAAGGGATGAGGGGCTACGTGGCTAGTTAGGCTCCTGAGTCGCGATGCTCAGGAGTCCCCCTTGACGCGCAAACAGACCTTCATACTTGTCCTCGCCGAGGTCTGCTCGGGTGTGGTGCACGACGACCAGGTCTGAGGGACCTGGCAGGGCGGCGTACGCTAGGCGAGGCCTGAGCGTAGCCCTTGTGCCTAGCCCCCTCGCGCGACTCTCCCGAGGGGGAAGCGTTACGGTGAGGCTGGACACTGAGCCGGGTGGCTCCCTGAGGTTGGTACGGCCATGGGGCCGCCCTTAGTTGTTTATCACCAGCGCGGAGCGTAGCGCTTCCGCTCTTGCACGGGCATAGCCGCTCCTCGACCGTGTCGACTGCCAGCGCGGAGCATGGTGCTTCCACTGGTGCATGGGTGAGGGCTCCCTTTGAGTGGAGCCCCCGGGGCGTGTATAGCCCCGCCCTGACACGTGGCTTGCATAGCAGGGCTAGACGAGGTGTGTCTGGGCACTCGTGAGCCAGCGCGGGACTCGCGAGTCCCTACCTCAAGGCGGGTTGCGCCTGATCTTGGTTCTTGATAGCTTCAGTGGTCCTATGAGATGGTTAGGCAACCTGCGCCGGACGAATTTCCTGAGGCGATCACATGAGAAGGCCAGACACCAACGACCCCAGGAGGTGACGTGAACGGGGCTATTTCGCCAGATAGAGCTCAGTCGTTGGGTTTATCGACGCTGCAGGGACGGACCTGAGCACAGACGCCGTGCCTAGCCTAGTCATGCGAGGATTCCTAAAGAAAGACAACCGGTGCGTGGCTCTCGTGGTAACGAGGGCGGTCGCGGGAGGGGTATCGAAGTACCGGATAAGCAGGTGATAATCATAGAACGACTCAAGCAAAGAGGCAGGTTAGCTTAGATAGATGCAAGAACGATACACGCCATAGGGACGGACCCATGCGGCCTGGGGATGATGCAGCCTGAGGGGCACCCCCATCAAAGTAAGCTATATATGCAAAAGGATACACGTCGCAGAGACAGGCCCGTGCGACTTGGGGATGATGCTACCCGAGGGGCGCCCCCAACTGAATGAACTGGTAAGAGTCACCTGATACCATAGCTGGAGCGGTGTTGGAGTAGCTGAAGATGCGCGCCGAAGGGTTGTCCCTCATGAGCCACCAGGGTCCTGAGCCTTAGGAGGACCCGCAGGCCCAGGTGTCTCCTGAAGAACCATCGCGACCTCCTCTAGAACAGCGTGATGCCTGGCCTCGTGAGCCGCCAGGATGCTCCGCAGATGGCGTTGGAAGGTGACAGCCGTGCTCGACAAGCCGAATGGCATGCGAACGTAACTGTGAGGTGGACCCTCGCACCGTCCAATGCGTGAAGGCCAGAAACGTCCCTGAGATGCAGCCCTATTGAGCCCTAGAATGTCGATGTAGACGCGCAGCCCACCATCCTTGCCATAATGGGGAGCGGCGGTCGCCCGTACGCTCCTTGCTTCCTGAAGCTCCTGGATCGCCTTGGTGATGAACTCCCGAGCACAATGCGCTCCACACCTGGTGTCCTCTTGAGGAAAACATGCTGCGAAGCACGCCTTCACGTGGTGCCCGAGCGCCTCCCTCGTGACGTTGGCTAGGTCTGAGGCCCTCCAGAAGAGAGCCCCTAAGCCCAGCCTAAGGAGGGCGTTGGGCGTGCCTTCCTATGCGAGGGATGGAGGCTCCCCGACCGCAGGCACAGATCCTGAGGTGGTACTGCTGGGAACGCCGCTCTCATGAGATCCTGGGTGGAACAACTGGTTCTTTTTCTTCTTGCTGATGGCTTCAGGAGGGTATAGGGTGCCTTCGTTCTCGGGGTTTTGGACTGCTGCAGCCTGGAATGCGCGCACAAGGGAGCACACCGCATATCTTTATTCACATGGAACCCGTGATGACGCCGCCGCTCCCTGGCATCTTGAGGACATTGTAGCCGTGGTGGGTCACTGCCATAAACTTGGCCAAGGATGGCGTTGTACGTCAAGCGGATGTGGGCGACGTTGAAGTCGATGAGCTCGGTGCGATAGTTGTTACGCTGGCCGAAGGTGACAGGGAGGCGGACCTGCCCTATTGGGGTGGTGGAGCCGTCGGTCACTCCTGAGAAAGGCTTGGTAGGCTATAGCTGATCGTATGGCACCTGAAGGCTATCGAACGTCTCGACGGATAGGACGTTGAGCCCTGCGCCACTGTCGATGAGGGTCTTGGTGACTTGAAAGTTGCTGATGATGGGTGAGCAGAGCATCGGGAGGACGCCGGCGGTCGCCGCGCACTTGAGCTGGCCTGCCGAGCTGAAGGTGATGGCACACTTGGACCACCTGAGCGGGCGTGTGGCCTCGAGCCTGGGAAGGGCTGCGTTTTATACGTCTCCAACATATCTATAATTTATGAAGTATTCATGCCATGTTTACAATAGTTTTATATGATTTTGGTATGATTTGATTAGAACTAGCCTGGACTGACGCTGTTTTCAGTAGAACTACCATGGTGTTGTTTTTGTGCAGAAATAAAAGTTCTCGGAATGCGATGAAAATCAATGGAGAATTTTTCTGGAAAATATAAAAAATACTAGCACGAAGAGTTACCGGAGGGGGGGCTGTGGGCCCCACGAGGGTGGAGGGCGCGCCCACCCCCCTAGGGCATGCCCCTGTGCCTTGTGGACTTCCCGTGGGGTCCCCCTGACTTGTTCTCGATGCCAACCTCTCCTATAAATCCCCAAACCTCCATAAAATAACCTAGATCGGGAGTTCCGCCGCCGCAAGCCTCTGTAGCCACGAGAAATCAATCTAGGCCCTCTCTGGCACCCTGCCGGAGGGGGCCATCATCACCGAGGCCATGGAGGAGGATCCCGGAGGGGCCATCATCGCCATGAAGGCCAAGGACCAGAGGGAGAACCTCTCCCCATCCAGGGGCGAGGCCATGGAGGAAGAAGCACAAGGGGGAGAACCTCTCCTCCTCTCTCTCGGTGGCGCTATAGTGCCATCAGGAGGGGAATCATCGCCGCAGTGATCGTCTTCATCAACATCACCATCCTCATCTATTTTACGCGGTCCACTCCCCCGTACCCCGCTGTAATCCCTACTTGAACATGGTGCTTTATGCCACATATTATGATACAATGATGTGTTGCCATCCTATGATGTTTTGAGTAGATTTCCTTTGTCTATGGGTTGATTGATGATCTAGATTGGTATGAGTTGTATGTTTTATTTTGGTGTTGTCCTATTGTGCCCTCCGTGTCGTGCAAGCGTGAGGGATTCCCGCTGTAGGGTGTTGCAATACGTTCATGATTCGCTTATAGTGGGTTGCTTGAGTGACAGAAGCATAAACCCGAGTAAGGGGGTTGTTGCGTATGGGATAAAGAGGACTTGATATGTTAATGCTACGGTTGGGTTTTATCTTAATGATCTTTAGTAGTTGCGGATGCTTGCTAGAGTTCCAATCATAACTGCATATGATCCAAGAAGAGAAAGTATGTTAGCTTATGCCTCTCCCTCATATGAAATTGCAATGACGACTACCGGTCTTGTTAACAATTGCCTAGGATAATTCCACACACCAACCCATCATTATTCCACACTCGCTATTTATAATATTAAGTAATATATTCTAACTTTATGATAACATGACCTACTTTTATATTTTAACTCTCCGATGCCATGCAAAGTTATCCTCTTCATACCCACAACAAGTTTTCTTTCTCGTTTCTAGTTGGAAGAAAACATTTGGTGTAAGTAGAGTCGTATCATGCAAGATAGGACTTGAGAGAATATTGATCTTACCTTTAGCTCCTCGTGGATTCGACACTCCATACTTATCACTTCCACCTTTGGGAATTGCTACGGTGATTCCCTACACTTGGGGATTATCATTCACCTCACAAGCAAACTACTTGAAGATACGCTGAGAGGCTGGGGCTTGAGCGCCACCCAAGATGCAGGCGATGGCACGAGGCTCTTGGAAGCCCCGAGCCCCCTCGTCCTGATGATGATCGTCGTTCCTCCTTGGTGGTGGTGGTAGCGGAGGGAGGCCAGCGTTGCCCTGAGGGCGGTCCTCATGAGGCTGCTCCCTCCAGGCGCCCTGACGAGGCTGGTCTTGCTAGTGGTCCTCACGAGGCCGGTCGCCCCACTCCTGGCGGGGGCCATGGTCCTCCCAGCGCCCTCCACTTCATCCTCCTACTCGACCGTAGCTTCGGTCGTTGCGCTCGGGCCGTCGACCGAAGCGCCCATCACGGATGGCGCTGAGCTCTTGACAGTCATTGGTGTTGTGGATGTGGACATTGTGGAAGGCGCAGAACTTGTGGCTGGCCTTGGACGACTCAGGGTGGTCGCGTCCATGCTTCATCTCCGGCTTGGCCCCTCGCGAGGGTCTTGAATGGTTGCTGATGAAGATGGGCCGTACCAGGCCGTCGGTGGAGCCACGCCCTGGGCCGCAGGTAGGCAAGTCTGGGTACCCCCATTCCCAGGACGCCGACAATCACTAGTTTAGTCTAGAAAAGAAAATTACAAAAAAATGGATTTGAGGTTGCCTCATATGATTCATCTTTTTAATGTCTTTCATGAAAATGATGGAAAGGAAAATTGTGCTCAAGTGCTAGAAGAAGAAGTCAATAAAATGTTTGGCACTAAATATTTGAATGATAATCATGATTGCAATGTTGTTAGTATGAATTATTTGAATATCCATTGTACTAATGATGATTGCACTAGTCATGATAAAAATGTTTCTTATAAGCATGCCAATTTTTGTGGAGTGCATAGAGTTTGCAGTTACATACCAAAAAGGGAAGATAGATTTTGCAAGAGGCGTAAGTATTTAGAAAATAAATGGTTGCAAGAGAGGCTAGATGTTTGTGCTAAAAAATTGAATTTTTCTCGCCATCCTTGTGAACTTTGCAATGAACGTGGTCATTTAAATATTCAATGCAAATTGTTTCATGATCGAATCATGTCCAAAAGTTGTGATGACTTGATTTCCCTTGCGCATCATAATGAACTTAGTTTGCTTCTGGGATATGAAGAAATGAAACGTATAACTAAGGGTATTCTAGATATAACCTTAAGAGAGTTCTTGGTTTTGATATAGAGGAAATCTATATGTATTGTGCGGTAAATTGCATTGAAAAATCCTTATATTGCCAATTACTTAAAGACAAGAAATCAAGTAGAAGATGAAGAGAATACTAATTGAAAGTGCGTTATATGGACTAGAGGGGGGGGTGAATAGGCGATTTTTATTGAAGTCTTCAAAACATGGAAGTTATGAAGACAAACAATAGAGATATGCCTATTACTATGAAGCGGAAGGTAGACTACACTAGGCAAGCCATGGTCAAGTATTCAATAGAGTGAAATCACAGTGACAAATAGCTGCAGTGTAATAAGGATCAGGTAGGAAGATATTATGAAGCCAAACAGATCATACATTCACGTTGTGAAGACAAAAGATAGAGCAAACATGCAATGACTTCACAATGAGTAACAGTAGGTAAAAGGAAGTGAAGATGAAACCAGTGACTCGTTGAAGACAATGATTTGTTGGACCAGTTCCAGTTGCTGTGACAACTATACGTCTGGTTGGAGCGGCTAGGTATTTAAACCTTAGGACACACAGTCCCGGACACCCAGTCCTGAACACGCAGCTCAGGACACCCAGTCCTCACCGTATTCTCCTTGAGCTAAGGTCACACAAACCTCGCCCAATCACTCTGGTAAGTCTTCAAGGTAGACTCCCAAACCTTCATGGACTCCGTTCACCGGCAATCCACAATGTCTCTTGGATGCTCAGAACGCGACGCCTAACCGGCTGGAGGATGCACAGTCCTCAAGTGTAATAAGTCTTCAGATCACTCAGACAAGAAGACTTAAGTGATGCCCAATTCTCTCTGGCTCTGGGTGGTTAGGGCTTTATCCTCGCTAGGTATTCTCTCTCTCAAAGGCTTCGAGGTGGGTTGCTCTCAAACGACAAAAGCCGTGCACTGAATTTGAGCAGCCAACCGTTTATGGTTGTAGGGGGTGGGCTATTTATAGCCACTTGGCAACCCGACCTGATTTGTCCGAAATGACCCTGGGTCACTAAGGAACTGACACGTGTTCCAACGGTCAGATTTCAAACCCACACGGCAACTTTACTTGGGCTACAAGAAAAGCTGACTTGTCCGACTCTAGACAAGATTTGCTCTTATAGTCTTCACTCGAAGACATAGGTTTTTGTTTAGGCATCACTTCAGTCATTCTGACTGGTTCTCTTGGACCCCACTTAACAGTACGGTGGTTCCTATGACTCAACACGAATGAAAGAGAACTACGAAAGATCTAAGTCTTCGAGCTCCATAGGCTTCACGTGGTGTCTTCTCTTGTCATAGTCTTCAATGTGAATATCTTCATATACCACCATTGACTTCAATGTCTTCGTACATTTTTAGGGGTCATCTCTGGTAGGAAAACCGAATCAATGAGGGACTTCTACCTGTGTTATCCTGCAATTCTCACAAACACATTAGTCCCTCAACTAGGTTTGTCGTCAATACTCCAAAACCAACTAGGGGTGGCACTAGATGCACTTACAACCTCCCCCTTTTTGGTGATTGATGACAAACTAGTTGAAGTTTTCAACGGGGAGTATAATCTGTGAAATTTTAAAGCATAAGGAATTGTCTTCATAAGTTGCAAGGGCTCCCCCTGAAGATGTGCATATAAGTAATTTGCTTTTGGAATGCAAATGCACATGGTAGGTTGTATTTGTGGAGATCCACTTCACCTTATGATGACATTCCACTATGCATGTGAGAGTATATGAAGATAATGACATGCATAATGAAAAATGGACGTCTGCAGAATGATCTAAGTGCGGAATTTATCGTCGCACATGCGGAATTTATGATCACAAAACAAGTTGGCAAATAAGTAGCAGACGACCATCGAGTTTAAGTGTTACAACTCAAAGAACCAAATGTAGCAAAACGAGAGTTGTAAGCACGAAGCAAAATATAGCAAAATATAAAGCACCCGCCCATATGGACCCGCTTGAAGACTATCAACCTCATATGCTTCTCCCCCTTTTGTCAGTAAGGACCAAAAAGGTTTGAAGACACAGAGTGTCTACTCGTTCCCATGAGCAGCAGGGTCGTTGGTGGTGTTTGGCGGTGCTGAAGAGGGTGGTGGTGAAGTAGCATCGTCTTCATCCTCGATAACTCGGGCAGTCACTATTGCAGCAGAGGAAGAGAACTCAGAGTCTTCAAGTGATGGAGTTCCTCGCAGCACAACCCTTCTAGGAGGTGTGGAGTCAAACTTGAATCACGCAGTGAAGCCATCCTCTTGAAGATCAGCTTCAGAACACATCATCGTTAGCCCTTTCCATGTACGGCGACAGGTTTCATGGGTAACGAAAGCATTCTTGGTGGCAAGATTTCGAATGCAATTAACATCCACCAAGAGGCTTTTCATCTGATGCTTCAGCCAGGCATGATGCCTATCCTGTTTTTGATGAAGGGCCACAAGAAGCTCTCGGTCATTGAGAACACGAGTGCGCTTCTTGGGTCTTGGAGCAGTTGTGTTGTCAGTGGCTTCAGTGGAAGCAGGGCGTGGTGCACGTGTAGTGCCAGCCAAAGGATACACCCGAGAGACTACTTCAACTCCTTCAATGTGTTGAGTGAAGCTCTGGTGTTCTGCATTCTGAAGACTTAGAGGTTGCTTGGTAGGCTCAGGATAGATGGCTTCAGCAGAGGTATCCACATCAGGCAAGAAGATACGATGGTTGCGGGCTGATGGCTGATACGAGATAGCAGAGTGAAGTTTGATCAGCCGCATTACCCAAGGGGCATAGAACTTTAAACCAAACAGATCAGAGCCTGATGCAGCAAGTTGGCGTATGAAGAAGTCATGTGCATTGAAGCATTTGCCATGAAGGATATAGAATATCAAAGTCTTCATTGCACCCTCGATCTTGGCATTTGGAGAGTGTCCTTTAATGGGCCAGAGAGTCCGCCTGATGATGTGATAGATGGTTCTTGGCAGATACTCAAGGTCTTCAACGAAGAACTCTGTGGGATAAGCAGCATCTTGGGGCAATGGCTTCATCATGCTGAGCATCTGACTCATATTAGGTTCAGGCCTCTGAAAGATGCTCTCAATAGCTTCAGTATGCAGCTGACAGCCTTGCTCGAAGAGATCGCCAGGAGTGGGCAAGCGAGTGAGCTCAATGATGTCAAATGCATTGGCTTCGTGATGAACATTGCCGGTCATCCACTCCAGGACCCAAGTCTTCGGATCTCTGTTGTACCCACAGATGTGGAGTGTGGCATAGAATTGGAGCAGCAGCTCTTCATTCCAATGCTCTTGGTCAGTTATGAATGGCAGCAGTCCAACTTGCTTGAAGCAATCCAAAGCTTCTTCTAGGCAGGGCAGACCAGCTATAGCTTCAACGTCAAGGCGCTTGTGTGGGAAGATGCGACCTTGGTTGTACAGTATGCATGAGTAATAACTTCGCTGAGGATAGCTCCAGAACCGATCTGATGAAATCCTTTCCCTTGAGTAGGGGTTCTTGGAGCTATTGAAGAATGTATTGTCTGCCCTGAAGCCATTGATGTTGAAGGAGCCAGGTGCTGATGCAGGACCTGGGAACCTTGGCAGTCTTGGGATTGGCTTCTGTACCTGAGGCCTATGCTCAACATGATAGTCGAACTGGGGACCGGCAGCAGACTCAAGAACAGAAGTGTCAGGATCAGTGGCTTCGCTGTCTTCTGATGCTTTTGGTGGGGAGGGCTCCAAATTAGCTTCATTGTTAGTTGTGGCAGCCACACGATTTTCATCCTCCACTTGATGAGCTGGAGGGTCGGACACAAGCATGTTCTCTGTAAGAACTGCTTCTTGGTGAGACGAGGGGACTTGTGGTACTTCTTCTTCTTCGGCTGATGCAGCCGGAATGTCTTCAGCAGAGACGTGAGGCCTTGGACCTTTGCGAAGCCTGCACAACGCGGGCGACGCCTGTGGAGTTTGAGTGGGTTGGGCCTCATTGTCTTCTTCCTCTTGGGGGCGATCCGCCCATGAGGCATCCTGGGCAATTGGCGTCAATGGACGACCAATGCTGATGAGTTCGCTGTTGTTTTGCTGAGGAAGGACTGCATCATCTTCTACATTGTCATGTTGACCAATGTCTTCAACAGCGATGGGATCAGCTGCTGGAATGTCTTCAGCTCCACGAGCCTCTGTGAAAGCAGGCACATGGATGGTCAGTTGGCATTCTTGTGGATTGGCGTCGGGGTGAACCATGGAAATGGGTTCAACAACCAAGGGCTCTGTGGGAGCAGCCCTATCTTTCTTGGTCTTTCTCTTTTTCTTGGAGGGGGCAGTAGGAGAGGCTTCAGGATATTTTCTTTTCCTCGCTTTAGCCTCAGCAGTCCTCGTCTTCTAGAGCTCTGAAGCTGTTGACCGGCTTTTTGGCTTCGAGCCAGTCATTCTTGTGGGGAAGACAACCGAAACTGCTTCTTGCCTTGGTGCATCGGGTTCAGCTATAACAGGCTTCTTCTTCTTCTTTGCGGCCATCCTGGGGTCGATGCCAGGACGCCCAAGTGCCTTGCGCTTCTCAGCCTCATTGTAGGCTTGCACACATCTGTCAGCCAGAGTCTTCATGCATTCTCGCGAACCCTGAGCTTCTGCACGTTTCTTCAGAAAGGCTTCCTTGAGCTCGTGCAGCATGATCTTGAAGTTCTTCACATCTTGCACGCTGAGCTTGGCCATATGCTTCTTGAACTGAGCCTTTTCATAGTCAATCTTCTGCTTCAGCTCAACAACGCGCTGGGCGATGGCTAGTTCTGAAGCAATGGCGCCATGGAAGGCGACACTGAGGCCAATGGGTAGCTGCAGATCATCAAAGCTGATGTTGGGCGTGTCAAACCACTCATCAATGAAGTTGTGGATGATGGTTACATCAAAGAGTGGCAGATCATTGAAGATTTCTGCTTCTTCTTTGCTCTTGATGAGTTGCTCAAGAGCGTCATCTGCTAGGTCTTCATCACTTGACAGGTCAATGTCATCATTGCGCAGAATGGCAGCAGCTGTGAGCTCTTGGCCGCTGTGTGGCAGAGGCACCTTGGCCTTCTGGGGCTTTGAGATGCGTGATAAGTCTTCAGACTACACACTGTCTTCAGGAGGTGCAGTTGCCAGTGGCTTCGCCCTTAAAATTTTGGGTGAAGGGGCAGGCTTTGAAGCTTTAGGCTTCTTCATCTTCTTTGGCTTCAGCACTACAGGAGCTTCTTCTGATTCAGAGTCAGCTGGAGGCTCATTCACTGCAGTCCCTTGAACTAAGATGCGGGTAATGAGGCCTTCAAGGTTGGCATACGGACCGATGACATTGGGTTCTGCTTCTCGTGTGCCATCTGCCCTTGGTGCTGAGGGACCAGGGTTGAAGTCTAACCCAAACTTCTTCTTGTTCTGCTTCGCTGAGTTTTGGGCAAATTGGAAGTTGCGCTTGAACAGATTGTCGTCACGACACCAGAGTAGTGATGACGGATGTGCATCATCAGGCTGTGGCCCACGGATCATGCATGGATAGAAGCTTTGGGCAATGGCTTCATCTCTGGACCTGGGTAGAAGATTCTTGTATAGGATGTCTCCCCACGGTCTTTTGATGGCACTTTTCTCAGCATACTCTTGGGTTGTGAAGCGGTATTTGAACCATTGTTCTGCCCAATATCGTCGAATCCATTGGATTCGGGTCTTGCGCTGACTGTAATCCTCTTCAGGATCTGTCTTGTACATTTCTGCGAGTTCATCTGGCAGATCTCTGGATGTTCCGCCACGACGCTATCTGCCCCCCTTCCTTGCTGCTTTCTCTGAAGCCATAAACTTTAACTTGAAAGGCTTCAAGACGTTCAAAGGCTTCAAAGGCTTTCTCTTGCTGGACCAACAGGAACTGGCTTCAGGAGAATTTATGTGATGCTGTAAGAATTCTGCAAATGAATGCAGACTATGAGAACCAAAGAATTCTCCCACGGACATGTACCTATGACAGCATTAACGTGCGAGGGAAGGGGAAGAGGTCATATGCATTCTCAGAAGATTTTGAAGATAAATCAGTTTAGAAGACATTGACCTCATCGTGCGAAGTCATTCACTCATAGATAAGAAGTTGGTTCCAGATTTGTACGAACCCACAGATCAGTACAAGTGAGGAATCTAACTACTTTGTGAAGCACAAGTGAATATACTAGGCATGTTATGAGATGCAGTATGAGAGAGATCTAACTTGTGTGAATAGAAACTTCTTATGGTAGAAAGTGACAAAGCCATAGGATCAAAATGGGTCGTAAAAATAAGTTTTATTTACCACACTGGGAACTGCTAGACGGAGTGGGAGATGAGGCCGAGCAGTTCAATCTTCCATGCCCTAACTTGGCGACGGAGGACACCTACGGTGACGGCGGAGAGGACGATGTCCGCGATCGGCGTGAAGACGGTGTCGGAGAGGTTGCGGCAGCGAAGCGCTTCGTCACCGGCGTCGTCGAGGGCTAGCGGTGGCACTATGGTTCGTGCGAGAGTGGAAGAAGAGATAATGACCGCTGTGAAGTGTGTATTTATAGGTACATGGGCGGCACTGCGTTATTACACAGGTGCCCCTGGCGATTCGCATCTGAGGAACACGTGGCCATCATGCGGAAGTTTGGGGTTTGTTCCACGTCCCACGCACGCCTGGATGGTCGGGTGGTCGTTCCTACTTCTCTGGATTTCATGTGGATGAATGAGCATTTAAAATGGACTTAAAGGTTGTCTCTGTATCTTCTGCTGACAAGGGCGCAGAGAAGACATTCGACAGTTTCAATAGAATGCATATGACTTGGAGAGATAGAATTTGAGATAGAAAGCATAGAGAGGTTAGGGTCCGATCACATTCACTTAGTTCAAAAGATTCAAACAAGAAGACATAGCTATAAGTGAATGCTGTAGAGGACAGAACACTAGTATATATATATATCTATACAATCAACATAGTGAAGATAATCGTGAAGACATGTTGAGATTGAAGCCAAACCAAATGTGAAGACATTGCAAGGTAACGCCATGAGTGAAACACTTCAAAATAGAACATTTGGTGGTGGCGTTACCCACCGTATAGGAAGTATTAGACCCAGATACGACGCACAATTATCATGGCGCTCCGAAGTCAAATTCCACATTAATGTATTCACACTTAGAATGTATGTCTTCATTGATTGAAGATATAAGTTACTTCGTGTGTTGCACATCTAAGTCATCAATATGCATAAGTGTTAGGATGTGTGCCTGATCACAGGACATTTGAGGATTCCAGGATATTTATCTCACACCGTAACTTGCAAAATCTCTTCTCATCCAAGGGCTTGGTGAAGATATCTGCCAATTGCTCTTCAGTGTTGACGTGTATGATATCAATATCTTCCTTCAGAACATGATCTCTGAGAAAGTGATGACGAATTTCTATGTGCTTTGTCTTCGAGTGCTGAACAGGGTTGTTGGCAATCTTGATGGCGCTTTCGTTGTCGCAATAAAGTGGTACTTGCTTCAGATGAATGCCATAGTCCTTGAGAGTTTGCTTCATCCACAGACGCTGAGTGCAGCAAGATCCAGCAGCAATGTATTCAGATTCAACAGTGGAGAGGGATACACAGTTCTACTTCTTTGAAGACCAACATACAAGTGATTGTCCCAGAAAGTGACATGTGCCTGATGTAGACTTCCGATCAACCTTGTCACCGGCATAATCAGCATCCGAGAATCCAACCAGATCAAACTCTGAGCCCTTTGGATACCATAATCCGAGAGTTGGGGTGTGAGCCAAATATCGAAGAATTCGCTTCACAGCTAAGTGATGCGACTCCTTTGGTGCCGCTTGAAATCGAGCACACATGCAAACACTAAGCATAATATCTGGCCTAGATGCACATAAATAAAGCAAAGAACCAATCATGGAGCGGTATACCTTTTGATCGAACTCTTTACCATTGTCGTCGGGACCCAGGTGATGTTTGGCTGGCATTGGTGTTGTGAAGCCTTTGCAGTCTTGCATACCAAACTTCTTCAGGCACTCTTTGAGATACTTCTCTTGAGATATGAAGATGGCATTGCGTTGTTGTCGTATTTGAAGACCGAGGAAGAACTTCAGCTCCCCCATCATAGACATCTGATATTGCTCTTGCATCATATAGCCAAACTCTTCACTGTACTTCTGATTGGTGCAGCCGAAGATAATGTCATCCACATATATTTGGCACACAAACAGTTCACCATCATATGTCTTCGTGAAGAGAGTGGGGTCTAGGGAACCAGGTATGAAGCCTTTGCTCTTCAGGAAATATTTGAGTGTGTCATACCAGGCCCGAGGGGCTTGTTTGAGGCCATACAGTGCCTTGTTGAGCTTGTATACCATGTCAGGATGTTTTGGATCTTCAAACCCAGGCGGTTGTGCAACATACACTTCTTCTTCAATCTTGCCATTGAGAAAGGCACTCTTCACATCCATTTGATATAGAAGTATGTTATGATGATTTGCATAGGCCAACAGTATACGTATGACTTAAAGTCTAGCCACAGGAGCATATGTTTCATCGAAATCAATGCCTTCCACTTGAGTATATCCTTGAGAAATGAGACGAGCTTTGTTTCTGACAATTTGACCATGCTCATCTTGCTTGTTGCGGTATATCCATTTGGTGCCTATTATATTGTGCTTCCGTGGATCAGGACGCTTAACCAGTTCCCATACATTGTTCAGCTCAAACTGTTGAAGCTCTTCTTGCATAGCTTGAATCCATTCAGGTTCCATGAAGGCTTCTTCAACTTTCTTGGGTTCTGTAATTGAGACGAATGCAAAGTGCCCGCAGAAATTTGTCAGCTGAGTTGCCCTTGAACGAGTGAGTGGACCGGGTGCATTGATGCTGTCAATTATTCTTTCAATCTGCACTTCATTGGCAACACGAGGATGTACAGGGCGAAGACTTTGCTCTTGCTGATCATTGTCGTTGTTGGAGGGATTGTCTTCAGGTTGAGCATTGTCTTCAGGTTGATCTGGTGCGGAGATGATGAGTTCCTCTTCAGGATGAGCTTCAGAAGGTATGATTTCTCTAGTTCCCATTAGCTTGATTGATTCACTGGATGAAACTTCATCTAGCACATTTGGCAGGTGCTCTCTTTGTGAACCATTGGTCTCATCGAACCGCACATCCACTGTTTCAACCACTTTGTAATGAAAGAGATTGAAGACTCTGTAGGAGTGCGAATCCTTTCCATATCCAAGCATAAAACCCTCATGTGCTTTTGGTGCAAACTTTGAGGTGTGATGTGGGTCCTTAATCCAGCACCTTGCGCCAAATACTCTGAAGTAACTGACATTTGGCTTCTTGCCAGTTAGGAGTTCATAAGATGTCTTGTTAAGAAGCTTGTGAAGATAAACACGGTTGATTGTATGGCATGTAGTGTCAATGGCTTTAGGCCAGAATTTTCTTGGAGTCTTGTATTCATCTAGCATCGTTCTGGCCATCTCAATGAGTGTTCTGTTCTTGCGTTCGACGATGCCATTCTGCTGTGGCGTGTACGGGGCTGAGAATTCATGTGTGATGCCAAGGTATCAAGATATGTATCAAGGCCAGTGTTCTTGAATTCGGTGCCATTGTCACTTCTGATGTGCTTTATCTTGGCGCCATAGTTGTTCATTGCTCGATTGGCGAAGCGTCTGAAGACATCCTGCACTACAGTCTTGTAAAGGATTATGTGCACCCAAGTATATCTAGAGTAATCATCAACAATGACAAAGCCATATAGGCAAGCAGTAGTGGTAAAAGTTGAGTAGTGAGTGGGACCAAAAAGATCCATGTGAAGCAGTTCGAAGGGTCGAGTAGTGGTCATGATTGTCTTCGAGGGATGTTTGGCCCTCGTCATCTTCCCTGCTTCACAGGCACCGCATAAGTGATCTTTCTTGAACTTGACGCCCTCGATGCCTATGACATGCTTCTTCTTCGCAAGGGTATGGAGGTTCCTCATGCCAGCATGCCCAAGCCTCCGATGCCAAAGCCAGCATTCTGAAGCTTTTGCTAGAAGACATACTGCAAGCTGTGGCCCTGCTGAGAAATCTACTACGTACAAATCATCTTTCCGATACCCTTCAAACACTACAGACTTGTCAGATTCCATTAGTACTAGGCAACGATATTTTCCAAATATTACGATCATGTTCAAATCGCAAAGCATTGAGACAGACATTAAGTTGAAGCCAAGGGATTCAACAAGCATGACTTTATCCATGTGTTGATCCCTTGAGATTGCAACTCTACCTAGACCCAATACCTTACTTTTACCAGTGTCAGCGAATGTGATGTGGCTCTTGTCGGATGGACGTAAGGTTGAGTCCATAAGAAGGCTTCTTTTGCCGGTCATGTGATTTGTACACCCACTGTCAATAATCCATTCTGAAGACGCTGGTGTCATACCCTACAGTGCAGTTAGGGGGATAGGCTTCATGAAGAGAATTGTGAAGCAAAAACATTTGACGAACCAGTGGGTTATGAAAACTTAGATCCAGATTAGGACTAATAGGGAGAGTAGCATGCGATTCAGGAACGACGTACATAGTAATGCCATTTGGGCATTTGATCTTGCGCCCTACAAGATGTTTAAGGTCCCCAGCAATATCGTCAAAAGATTTTGGTTTTCTGCTGGAGACCTTTCCCTACAAAAGAGAGTTAAGCTTTCTTAGCCACCCACATCTTCAAGGGTGGCTTAGAAGCAATAAGTCTAAGTGCAGCATCTGAGAATTTTGGCTTTGGAGCCCTAGCAAACAGTCTAGCAGGCGGACAGTAGTACTAATAAGAATAGGCAGAATAGTTCTTGGTCATACGAACATGGCGGTTTGATGAACCGCTCTCATATTCATATGCCTGAGTATGGGTTCCCTGCAAAACATTTGCGTTAGTGCGACTCAGGTGAGTCCTCTGTCTATATGAAGCCTTTGGACCGTCTGAAGCCTTTGGTCTGAGGTTTGTCTTCTTCATGTGAGGTGTCATGAAGACATTCACAGGAAGATTTTCCAGACACCTTTTCAGAACCCAGATCTTCTTCATGGGCGGTCCATTCCTGCAGTTAGTACCAATGTACCTGGCAAACACTTCACCATACTAATTCTTAAACAGTACATAGTTTGCGTCAAAGGATTCATCAATGATAATGGGGTTAGCACAAGTGAAGCCAGATAGATTGGATGGATCTGCTGAAGGTTCCTTTGCAGCAACCCACATGGTTTTGGGGTACTGCTCAGGTTTCCAGTAAGAGCCATCTGCATTCATTTTCCTTACGAACCCAACACCCTCTTTCCTAGGGTTTCGGTTCGGAATCTGCTTCTTGAGGACATCACATAATGTTTGATGCCCTTTAAGACTTTTGTACATCCCTGTTTCAAGCAATGTCTTCAACCTAGCATTCTCATCAGCAATAGCGGTGGTATCCTCAGCAGAGGGGTTAGTTACCACATTAACAGTTGAAGATATTGCAGCAGCAGTAGCAGTGGAACATTCAGCAACAGAAGTAGCATTATCACGCTCAATGCATTTAAGACATGGTGGTTCAAATCCTTCCTGAGCGGAACTGATCTATTTGGCGTGAAGTGACTCGTTTTCCTTTTGAAGATCTTCATGAGCCGCTCTCAATTTCTCAAGATCTTGCTTCCTTTGAAGATAATCATAGGAAAGCTTTTCATGAGTTGTTGAGAGAGTATCATGACGACTTTCAAGTTCTTGATACTTAACGTGAAGATTTTTTATGTCTTCAATTAAGGATTCAGATCGAGTCATTTCAGCACCCAACAGATCATCGCTTATGTCTAACAGTTTTTGAATATGTTCCGTAGCTTTCTGTTGTTCAGTTGCAATTTTAGCAAGTGTTTTGTAGCTGGGTTTTGAACCACAATCAGAGTCATCGTCACTAGATGTTTGGTAGTGAGTAGTGCGTGTGTTTACCTTGGCACCGCGTGCCATGAAGCAGTAGGTAGGAGTGGAGTAGTCCTTGTCATTTGCATCGGTGTCGGTGATGAAGTCATTGTCTTCAATGTTGAAGATGGACTTAGCGACGTATGCTGTAGCCAGACTTGCAATGCCAGAATCAGACTCCTCCTCAGACTCCACCTCTGCCTCCTCAGAAGCGGACTCCTCCTCTGAATCCATTTCCTTGCCAACAAACGCACGTGCCTTGCCAGATGAGCTCTTCTTGTGTGATGAAGACTTTGAGGAAGACTTGGAAGAAGACTTTGAGTATTTCTTCTTCTTCTTCTTCTTCTTCTTCTTCTTCTTGTCGTCAGAGTCATATTCCTTGCTCTTCTTCTTCTTTCTGTTCTCATTGTCCCACCGTGGACACTCAGAGATGAAGTGTCCAGTTTTCTTGCACTTGTGGCATGTTTTCTTCTTGTAGTCATGAACAGAAGCTTCATCATTCCTTGAGCTTGATCGTGAAGACTTTCTGAATCCTTTCTTCTTGGTGAATTTTTGGAACTTCTTCACAAGCATTGCAAGTTCCCTTCCAATGTCTTCAGGATCATCAGAACTGCTGTCAGATTCTTCTTCAGATGAGGAAACAGCTTTTGCCTTCAAGGCACGAGTTCGCCCATAGTTTGGACCGTAGATATCTCTTTTCTCAGAAAGCTAAAACTCATGTGTGTTGAGCCTCTCGAGTATGTCAGACGGATCGAGTGTCTTGAAATCAGGACGTTCTTGAATCATCAGGGCTAGGATGTCAAGCGAACTATCAAGTGATCTCAGCAGCGTCTGTCGTGGTTCTAAGTCTGACAGTGATGTAGGGGGGGTGTGTACGGAGAGGCTAGATCTTAGCTATTGGGAAGTTGTAAGCACGCAGGGTTTACGAGTTCAGGCCCTTCTCGGAGGAAGTAACAGCCCTACGTCTCGGTGCCCGGAGGCGGTCGATTGGATTATGCGTGTGTAGATAACAAGGGTGCAAACCCTTCATCTGAGGAGGGGGGTGGCTTATATAGAGTTTGCCGGCCCCCTCCTGCCCTCAGTAATGCAGGGTTTTAGGTACATTTAAGGTTGGGCGTTACTGATAATGTCCCTAATAAAGTGTTATAATAACCATAAAGACTACTTAATAGCCGACCGTTTGCCTGCGGAGTGACTTTAGGTCTTCTGGCAGTCGAGTGGCTGGCTTCATGGTCGAGTGATAGTTCTTTGGTCAAGTGTCTTGAATCCGTCGAGTGGGATGCCTTCAAGTCGTTCGAAAGGTGACTCATTCTAGGGATGTCCTCGGGAAGGGCTTTTTAGGACGGGTCCGTGCCCCTACCCTAGGTACATAGCTTCATCATTAGCCCCCGAATGGATCGAGGTTAGAGTGAGAAAGGGTTGGCGACCTTTCCGACTAGTTCTTCGGATTATATGAGTGCCTCGTTCTGGGTCGACCGTCACGGATGACGTCATCAACCTCTTTCAGTCGCCTTGATCCATTCCAGGCCTTTTGTCGAGTGGATTTCTTTACCTATGATGTACCGAGCGCCGGTGCGCACGGGGTTTTCTGTTTTGACAAGTTGTTCTGCAGCCAGCGGATATCACGAGATTCGGATTTTTTGGGAAGCGTGCAGGACGGGGGCGGCCGCAGTAATCGGAAGTGACAATGCGGAGGCTCCTCGATCTCCGCGTCGCCTTTTTCGCCACGTACTGCGCGCGCGCCTGCTGCGGGATTTGACTGGATAGCCTGGGCCTACCGGTCAGCCACTCGGAAGCGGTCCCTTATAAGTTGCCGGCTTGGAGTTCCCCAACAGTGCGCGTACTCCTCTCTTCTCCTTCTTCCTCTCTTTCTTCGCAACCTCTTCCGCTACCTCCGCTCTCGCCCTACCACCGCAAACCTGTTCGAGATTTCGCCGTCGATGATGGTGAAGGGCAAGACGACCGCTCTGGAGCGCGCGAAGAAGGCGGCGGCGGCGGGGAAGGGGAAGAGGTCTGCTCATGGCGAATCTTCCTCTAGGACGGCCCTACTCAAAGGTTGGATCCAGGGCGATTGGATGCCGTCGGTGCTCCGGCAGGAGGATCTCGACGACATGGTCGAGGGGGGAGCCATTCCCCACAAAGCCGCGCGTCTTCCGGGGGGAGAGATCGATCCTCAACCTCGTGACGGTGAGTGCGTGCTCCCGGCCACTCACATCGACCGAGGGTTTTCTCTGCCGCCCCATCCTTTCTTCCGAAATTTCTTGAACTTCTTCGGAGCGCAGCTCCATCACTTTACTCCAAACTCCATTGTCTACCTCGCTGCTTTCATTTCCATGTGTGAGGCATTCCTGGGTTGCCGCCCACATTGGGGGCTTTTCAAGCACATTTTTACTTGTCGCTCTCAGTCGGTCAAGAAGGCCAAGTTGAGTGATGAGAGGACGCAAGTGATCCAGTTGTGTGTGGGGGCTTAGCGATCCAAACGAGGGGGAAGAGCTGTTTCCCATTCATCACTTTCCCGGAGTCGGTCCGAGGTTGGGAGGCAACTTGGTTCTACTGCCAGGACCAGGCGACCCCAGGGCAGTCGATTGGTCTCCCATCTTTCTCTCTCGACCAAGCCGAAAAACCTGCTTCTCTGAAGGTGACGCCGGAAGAAAAAGCCCAGGTCAAGGTGCTGGCGGGTTGAGTGGTTGAGCTTGTCCGTGAGGGTGTGACGGGAATGGATCTGCTGGAAGTCTTCCTCAAGAGGCGAATCCAACCGCTCCAGGCTCGTGACCACCCGATGTGGCTGTACTCCGGCCTCGAGGACACCACTCGGATCCACCCGGAGGAGGTCACCGACGAGATGTTGGAGGGGTGGTTGTCGAGCATCACGGGGAACAGAGACAACCCCCGAGGAGCTAGGAGGGTCATTCCACTCGACAATTCGTACGAGGTTGACCAGGTATGTCTTTATGCTCCCGACTGAAATCTTCGTTTTCTGCATTGGTCTTCTTTTGAGTAGGTCAGTTGACTTTCGTTTTGTCTGCTGTTTTCCAGGCGACCACTGAGATGTACTCGACGCCCAACGGGGCACAGGGGTTGACTGAGGAAGGGGAAGGGAGCGGAGGTGAGAGCGGGGATGACCAAGGCGAGTGGGAGTCTGATGGTGAAGGAGAGGGAGGCGATGACATCTTCTCCAGCGAAGAGGAGGAGGAGGAGGTCGAACCCCCCCGCCCGGAGAGGCGATCCAAGCTTGCACACGACCCGGCGCAGGAACGTGGCAAGGCGACTGCCTCCGTTGGGCCGTCGTCAAAACACCCTCGGACTTCTTCTCCAACACCGACTGGGAAGGTCTCCAAGCAACCACGCACGACGCTGTCCAAGCCGCCCAAGGCTCTGCCCAAGATGAAGATAGCCGTCCCTACCATTTCCGGGTAATAAAGCTTGTTTTCCTTCGTCGACCGTGGACGGATCCTTGGTCGATTCATTGAGCCAACTGACTGACTTTTCGAGATTTGCAGCGCTGCTACCTCTGAGGTCTCTGCCAAGGACGACGACCAAGAGATGGGGGACGCTGTTACCTCCAACCCTGGTACGATTACTGACATCCTGTTTTTGAGTCAACTGGTCATTTCTTGCAATTCTGGTCGATTGAAAGTTTCCCTTGCAGCCCCTCCTCATGTTATCGACCTCCCGGATGACGACGACAACGAACCACTGAGGATGAGGAGGAACAAGAGGTCGTCGGCTGACAGGACTCCCCAGCCTACTCCGGCGCCTGAGACCATGGCTCGGGATGGTGGCGATGCCCCTCGGGCTTCTGTGACTTTCGCCAACCCTCTGTCGAGTGCGCGGCCTTCGGCGTCGACTGCAGATCCAACTTCACTTTTTGCTGCGTACCCCGTCCCTGAGGATGAAGTGGCTGCTGCAAAGGAGGCTATACGCCAGGCGGGGGTCATGATGGAGCAGGTGAAGATGGCTCGGGAGGCCAGCCAAGCAGCCTACGACGCGAGTTCGGCTCTTCAGAGCAACGTCCAGGTCAGTCGACTCGACACTTGATCGTTTGAAGAGTCTCTCCTTTTTTTTGAAGATCTTTTGTATCTGTACACCCACTGGGTGTGTTTACCCATTCTTGGACGAGTGGGGGCACACTAAGTGCACCCACTGGGTGTAGTCCCCGAGACTACGGTGGACTGCTGGCAGTCGACTGTAGTCTTTATATTGTGTTTCTGTATCTGTATTTCTTTTCTTGGTCTGGTCAGCCCACGTTGAATGGAGCTGTATCCGGTCGACTGCGGACAGTCGACTTTCTCTATTTTTCTTTTTTTTGAACCAGTGGGGGCACGCTGAGTGCACCCAGTGGGTGTAGTCCCCGAGACTACTGTCGAATGTTTTTGATTCGGCTGTGGTCTTAGAAACGTCATCTTTTTCTCTCAGTTACTCGGAAGCAACTTATCTTGGATGTCTGTCGACTGATTTTTCCTTTTGCAGAAATCCTGCGAACTTGCATCTCGCTATACTGAGTTGGAGAAGCAGCGGATTCAACTGAACCTTGATCTGGAGCTGGCCAGAACAGAGCTGCAGAAGGTCAGAGACGGCGTTGCTGGTAAGACGACTTTGTCGACTGGTTTTGTTTTTAGGCTTGAGTACCCTTCTGCTGTTTCCGAACCAATCATCGTTTCTTTTGGAGGAGAACTGAGCGAGGCCCTGGCGAAGAAGGATCGGGACTTGGCTGCTGCCCACAAGGAGGCTGACAACAAGATTGCTCTGGCTGAACAGAAGTTGGCTTCGGTCGGCCAATTAGAAGAAGAGAATACCAGGCTGAAGACCGCTCTGAATGAAGCCAACAGGGAGTGCACACGTTGGAAGAAGGAGAACCTCTCCCTGAATGAGAAGATGGAAGGCGTCGCTCGCAGGAGGGACGACCTGGAGAGCTACTTGAGGAGCCTCGCCAAGAAGTTGTACATCAAGCTTGAAGGTGCACATTCAATTCCGACTGGTTTTCTTTTTGTGTCGACTCAGTCTATGAAAATTGACTTATCCTTGGATCGTGTATGCAGAGTTTTGCCAGAACTTTGAGGAGGAGACTGGGCGGATTGAAACGGGTTTGGATCCAATCAACTCTCCGGTGAATGACGACGCTGCCATGAATCTGCTCCGACTGGAATCTCGTATTGACGGCGTCGTGGATTACTTGGCTCGGCTGAAGGTTGCCATGTCACGGATCGACCCGACACTTTGGCCAGAGTCTATGCTCCAGAATGATCTCGAGTCTCTGATGACTCGACTTGACGGAATTCCTGACCGAGTGCAGGAGTGGAAGAAGTCTTCTGCTCGGTGCGGCGCTGATGTGGCTCTGTCTCTAGTCCACGTCCATTGCAAGGAGGCGCGAGAAGAGAAGCTGGCCGCCATCCAAGTCGCCAATACCAAGAGGCACAGCTTTCAAGACTTCATGGAGACCTTTATTGCTGCTGCCACCCGTATTGTGGACGGAATCGACTTGGATGAGTTCGTCGCCCCTGCCAGTCCTCCACCTGAGGAATGAAAAACTTTTATGCTTCTCCTTAAATTTGCCTCGGAATGCCGAGTGGATTTGTAACCGTTTAAACTCTGCCGAGCCGAGGGCTCAAGTACTTTGATCTGAGGTCTGGGACCTTTTAGGCTTTATCCGAACTTGATTTCTTGCTGAATATCTTCGCGGTTTTGATCTGTCGTGTGGAACTTTGGTCTTTACTCGGAGTATTTTTTGTATTTGCGGTATAACTTCTTGCGGATCGGGTCGAGTCTTGTATTTAGACGAGTGCTGGACTGCAGCTAAGTCCCCGAGTGTGAGGTTTGCTCTCCACTTGGTAGGATTTCTTAAACACTTAGGCGAGTGCTGACTGCAGCTAAGTCTCTTTGTGGAAGAACTTAGGCGAGTACTGGACTACAGCTAAGCCCCCGAGTGGGAGGATTGCTCTCTACTCGGTAGGATTTTTTCAAACTTAGGCGAGTGCTCGACTGCAGCTAAGCTTCCGAGTGGGAGAACCTAGGCGAGTACTGGACTGCAGCTAAGCCCCCGAGTGGGAGGTTTGCTCTCCACTCGGTAGGATTTTTTCAAACTTAGGCGAGTGCTTGACTGCAGCTAAGCTTCCGAGTGGGAGAACTTAGGCGAGTACTGGACTGCAGCTAAGCCCCCGAGTGGGAGGTTTGCTCTCCACTCGGTAGGATTTTTCAAACTTAGGCGAGTGCTCGACTATAGCTAAGCTTCCGAGTGGGAGAACTTAGGCGAGTACTGGACTGCAGCTAAGCCCCCGAGTGGGAGGTTTGCTCTCCACTCGGTAGGATTTTTTCAAACTTAGGCGAGTGCTCGACTGCAGCTAAGCTTTCGAGTGGGAGAACTCAGGCGAGTACTGGACTGCAGCTAAGCCCCTGAGTGGGAGGTTTGCTCTCCACTCGGTAGGATTTTTTCAAACTTAGGCGAGTGCTCGACCGCAGCTAAGCTTCCGAGTGGGAGAACTTAGGCGAGTACTAGACTGCAGCTAAGCCCCCGAGTGGGAGGTTTGCTCTCCACTCGGTAGGATTTTTTCAAACTTAGGCGAGTGCTCGACTGCAGCTAAGCTTCCGAGTGGGAGAACTTAGGCGAGTACTGGACTGCAGCTAAGCCCCCGAGTGGGAGGTTTGCTCTCCACTCGGTAGGATTTTTTTTTCAAACTTAGGCAAACGGATTCGCAGCCAAGTCACCCACTGGGGGGTTTTGTATGCAAACAAAGTGACAGCAATTATTGGAACACTCTTGTCTTTGATAACAATGAACTGTAGAATTTTTTTTCTTTTTACATCTCGTCCAAGGGAGAACTCAGGTGTAAAAGGGGCGGAGCAGTTCCGCGTTCCAAGCTCGTGGCTCGTCGATCTGGCGATCAACATTGTAGAGGTGGTACGCTCCATTGTGGAGGACTCTGGTGACTATGAAGGGGCCTTCCAAAGTAGGAGCAAGCTTGTGTGGTTTCTGTTGATCCACTCGGAGGACCAGATCTCCTTCTTGGAAGGCTCGACTTTTCACATTCCGGGCGTGAAAACGGCGCAAGTCTTGCTGATAAATGGTCGATCTGATCATGGGCATCTCCCTCTCTTCTTCTAAGAGGTCGACTGCGTCTTGCCGGGCCTATTCTGCTTCATCTTCGGTGTAAAGTTCGACTCGGGGTGCATTATGAAGAAGATCACTCGGCAGGACTGCTTCGGCTCCATAAACCAGAAAGAATGGAGTTCTTCCAGTCGACCGGTTAGGGGTGGTCCTTAATCCTCACAGAACTGACGGAAGCTTGTCGACCCAAGCGCCTGCCGCGTGCTTGAGATCACGCATCAGTCAAGGCTATAGTCCTTTGAGAATCAGACCATTTGCTCTCTCAGCTTGTCCATTCGACTGGGGATGGGCGACCGATGCGTAGTCGACTCATGTGCCTTGAGAGGCGCAAAAAGCTCTGAACTTGTCCGAATCAAAGTTTGACCCGTTGTCAGTGATGATGCTATGCGGGACTCCATATCTGAATGTTAACCCTCTGACGAAACTGATAGCAGTGCAAGCATCGAGATTCTTGATGGGCTTAGCTTCGATCCATTTGGTAAATTTGTCGACTGCCACAAGCACATGAGTGAATCCACTCCTGCCCGTTCTTAGTGGACCAACCATGTCCAGTCCCCAGACGGCAAAGGGCCAGATGAGTGGAATGGTCTTCAGGGCTGATGCAGGCTTGTGTGACATGTTGGAGTAGAACTGGCACCCTCCACACTTGTCGACTATCTCTTTTGCCATCTCATTTGCTCTTGGCCAGTAAAATCCAGCTCGGTATGCTTTAGCCACAATAGTCCGAGAGGACGCATGGTGACCACAGGTCCCCGAGTGGATATCATTAAGGATTATCTGACCCTCTTCTGGTGTTATGCATTTCTGACCGACTCTAGTCGCGCTCTCTCTATACAGCTGTCCCTTTATGACTGTGAAGGCCTTGGATCGGCGGACGATCTGTCGAGCCTCTTCCTCGTCTTCCGGGAGTTCTTTCCTTAGGATATACGCGATGTACGGTATCGTCCAGTCAGGGGTGATTGCCAAGACTTCCATGATTAGGTCGACCACTGCAGGTACTTCAACTTCAGTCGGATCCGTGGCACTTTTCGGCTGCGGGGCTTCTTCTGTGAAAGGATCCTCTTGGACTGACGGCGAGTGAATGTGTTCCAGGAACACGTTGCTGGGAATGGCTTCTCTCTTGGAGCCTATCTTTGCCAAATCGTCAGCTGCCTGATTTTTCAGTCGGGGGATGTGATGAAGCTCTAACCCCTCGAATTTCTTTTCTAGCTTTCACACTGCATTGCAATACCCAGTCATTGCCGGACTCCTGATGTCCCACTCCTTCATCACTTGATTAACCACCAAATCTGAGTCGCCATAGACCATGAGGCGACGGAGGCCGAGTGAAATGGCCATGCGCAACCCATACAAAAGTGCTTCATACTCTGCTTCGTTATTGGAGGAATCGAAGTGAATCTGGAGAACATATCTGAGCTTATCTCCTCGGGGGGAGACTAGGACTACCCCCGCACCCGAACCATTCAGCATCTTGGATCCATCGAAGAACATGGTCCAGTGCTCCGAGTAAACTTGAGTCGGAAGTTGCTGTTCAATCCACTAGGCGATGAAATCTGTGATTGCTTGGGACTTGATAGCCTTCTTTGCTTCAAACTTGATATCTAAGGGAAGGAGTTCAATCGCCCACTTGGCCACTCGACCAGTTGCGTCTCTGTTATGCAGGATCTCTGATAGTGGGGCGTCGCTGACGACTGTAATGGAGTGCTCAGAGAAGTAATGTGCAACTTTCTTCGTGGTCATATAAATCCCATATACAAGCTTCTGGTAGTGAGGGTATCTTTGTTTTGAAGGGGTCAAAACTTCAGACACATAATATACTGGGCGTTGAACTTTGAAGGCCTTTCCTTCCTCTTCTCGCTCAACCGTAAGTACTGTAGTGACAACTTGTCCTGTGGCTGCAATGTAAAGCAGCAGAGGCTCTTTGCTGATTGGGGCAGCAAGCACCGGCTGGGTGGAGAGCAGAGCTTTGAGCTCTACAAACGCTGCATCAGCTTCTGGAGTCCACTCGAACTTGTCAGACTTCTTCATCAGTCGGTAAAGAGGCAACGCCTTTTCACCGAGTCGAGAAATAAATCGACTTAAAGCGGCCAAGCAGCCTGTAAGCTTTTGGACATCGTGCACGCGTACAGGACGCTTCATCCGGAGTATGGTGCCAATTTTTTCAGGATTGGCGTCAATCCCCTGTTCGGAAACGAGAAAACCAAGTAACTTTCCACCTGGAACCCCGAAGGTGCACTTTGATGGATTGAGCTTGATATCGTACCTCCTGAGGTTGGCAAAGGTTTCAGCAAGGTCAGCCCGTAGGTCGGAACCCTTCCGGGACTTGACCACAATATCATCCATGTATGCCTCCACATTCCGACTGATTTGAGTGAGTAAACACTTCTGAATCATTCTCATGAATGTGGCTCCGGCGTTCTTGAGGCCGAACGGCATGGTGACGTAATAGAAGCATCCGAATGGAGTGATGAAAGCTGTTTTGATCTCGTCGGGCCCATACAGACGGATCTGATGGTACCCGGAATAGGCATCTAGAAAAGACAATCTCTCGCACCCCGCAGTTGAGTCGACTATTTGGTCGATGCGAGGGAGAGTAAAATGATCTTTCAGGCAGGCCCGATTGATATGTTTGAAATCAATGCACATGCGGAGTGACTTGTCCTTCTTGGGGACCATGACGACATTGGCGAGCCACTCGGAGTGGTAAATCTCTCGGATGAACTCAGCTGCTAAGAGCCGAGCCACCTCCTCGCCAATGGCTTGCTTCTTCTGGACGGCGGACCGTCGAAGATGTTCCTTCACGGGCTTGAATTTTGGGTCGACTCGCAGATGGTGCTCAGCCAGCCCCCTGGGAACTCCAGGCATGTCAGAGGGTTTCCATGCGAAGATGTCCCAGTTCTCACGGAGGAGCTGGATGAGTGCTTCTTCCTATTTGGAGTCAAGCGTCATCGAGATGTGAGTCGGAGCAGCGTCGGGGTCGGTCGGGTGAATGTAGACTGTCTTTGTTTCACCAGCCGACTGAAAAGATGACTCAGAGGCAGGCTTCTTAGCTCGCAGCAATTCACTCGGATCGGCAGTCTTTTGGTACTCTTTCAGCTCGACCACTGCCATCTGAGCATCAGCGATCTTTGATCCCTTCTGAAAACACTCTTCTGCTTTCTTTCGGTTGCCCGTAACAGTGATCACACCCTTGGGGCTAGGCATCTTCAATTTAAGATACACGTAACATGGTCAAGCCATGAAGCGTGCGTAAGCTGGCCTGCCCAAAATGGCGTGATAAGCACTCTGGAAGTCCACAACCTCAAATGTCAACTTTTCCTTGCGGTAATTCTTTGAATCACCAAAAACCACATCAAGAGCAATCTGGCCGAGTGACTCGGCTTTCTTCCCAGGAATGACTCCGTGGAAGCTCATGTTATTGGTACTGAGTCTGGACATCGAAATGCCCATTCCTTTCAAAGTTTCAGCATACAGTATGTTCAGGCCACTGCCGCCATCCATCAGGACTTTGGTCAATCGAGTGCCTTCGACAACTGGGTCGACCACCAAAGCTTGCCTCCCTGGGGTGGCAATGTGCGTCGGGTGATCAGACTGGTCGAATGTGATGGCGGTCTGAGACCACTTCAGGTAACTGGGTGTTGCCGGAGCAACCATGTTCACCTCACGGTTAATGACTTTCAGTCGACTTTTGCTTTCGACATCAGCAAAAATCATCAAGGTGGAATTGACTTGGGGGTATCCATCGTCACTATCATCCTTGTCCTCAACTCTGTCTGGCTCCTTTTCCTTATCTTTGGGCTGCTTGCCCTGAAACTGCTGGATCAGGAGCTGGCACTGTCGAGTGGTATGTTTTGGGAAAATAAAATTACCCTCTTCATCTTTCTTGGTGTGGATGTGACATGGCAGGTCCAAAACATCATTCCCATCCTGATCCTTAACTTTCTTTGGCTTCCAGGTGCCCTTGGGTTTCCCCTTGAAGTTTCCCTGGGCCACGGCCAGGGCCTCCCCAGGGGCGGCTGGCTCGTCCTTCCGCTTCTGCTTCCGACTGGAGTTTCCTCCGGTTTCTTGGGTGACTGATTTGAGTTTGCCACTTCGGAGTCAGTCTTCGTCTTCACCGTTTGCGTACTTGGTGGCAATCTCCATCATCCGATTCAGAGACATCTCTCCAGTTCGACCGAACTTTAGATTCAACTCTCTGTATTTGACGCCTTCCTTGAAAGCGCAAACTGCTTGATGGTCTGGCACATTCTCAACCGAGTGGTGTAGTGTGATCCACCTCTGGATGTATTCCCTCAGTGTTTCATTCGGCTTCTGTACGCAAGACCGCAACTCTGTAAGGCCTGCGGGTCGCTTGCATGTTCCTTCGAAGGTTGTGATAAACACTCGGGCGAGGTCCTCCCAAGTGTAAATGCTGCTGGGTGCCAACTGATTCAGCCACGCTCTGGCTGAGCCTTCTAACATGAGAGGCAAATGCTTCATGGCCACCTCATCATTGCCACCGCCAATCTGCACAGCCACTCGGTAATCTTCGAGCCATGTGTCGGGCTTGGATTCACCGGTGAACTTGCTGACTCCAGTCGCCAGCCTGAAGTTGGGAGGAATCACCGCGGCCCTGATGGCTCGACTGAAACATTCTGTCCCCGAAGCATGTGCCTTGCTGCCGGCGGGCGCATCTCTGTTGTGGCCCTCTCGATGAGCCCTGTTCCTGTCCACCAAACCTTGAACGAGGATGGATCTCGCGTCAAAGCCTGGGTCCCTGGGGTCGACTGGAATCCTCTGCCCAACATTATGGGGGCGCCTGTCATCTCGATGTCGAGGCGCATATGACCCACTCCTCGGGGGAGGGGATGGCACTCGACGTCGATCATCGCGGTCGGGTCGGTGATCATACTGCTCATTTCTCCTGTACTGATCGTGCTGGTCCCCACGTCCCTCACGCCTCGGGGGCGATCTCGGGCTGTGAGCCGACTGGACTGTTTCTGTTGCAACGGATCAACTGTGGATCATGTTCCGTGACTGAGAGACGGCGGAATTCTGATTTCCTGCCGCTCGGAGCAACGCTCTGATCTGCAACAAGCCCCTGCCAGCCTCCGACTGGGAAGGCTGAATTGACTCCGCTATACGGGCCACGGCAGCCAAATTCTAAACTGGAGTTCGGTACACCTGCGGCGGCGGGAAGAGCCGACTGGATTCAGGAGCTTGCTGTCGTCGACTGGACTCGGGAGCTCGCTGACGCGCTTGCTCGTCGAGTATTCGCTGTAGATTTTCCAGCCGAGTGCGCTCGGCCAGGTTAGCCAAGCGCGCGTCCTCCAAGGCCCGGGCCTCGGGGGTTTCTCCAACAATAGGAGTGTGGAGCGCGTCCATGTTCCGGCGGCGAAGCTCCTCTCGCTGCAATGACGTGAGAGGTTCGGGGAGGTACTCGTCGTGGGGATGCGACGGGTCGCCTCTATCCGCACCACCATCAGCGCGATGGAATCTGGGAGGACTGTGTGTCCCCTCGACCGCCAGAACCTCAGCCAAAGGGTCGCTGCTATCACACTCGGATGCGGTCTCCACGGAGCCAGTCGACAGGTCGAACAGGCCGCAGAGGGATTCGTCGGGCTCGATTGCCATGACTTGTGGGGCCGCCGACTGGCGGGCCACGGCGTGCCTCGCCCACCGCTGGAGTCTCGACCGACCTGAGCGCTTGCGCTGGTGGGAGATAGGGCGGGGAGACAACACGGGGGCCGACCGATATTGGGTCGACAGCTGCCGCAGGAGGACGCCACGAATGCACGCGCGGAAGTGCGTCGCACCGCGGACGGGGAGCGCGTCGACGTCGAGCGGCGCCTCCTGGAGCCAGGAGGAGTCGTCGGCGATGAAGGTGAGCGCGCCGAGACGGATCTCGCGGCCCTCTACCAAAACTCCGCAGGAAACCATGATCAAATGGATCGGAAAAATCGCAACTTCTCCAATTAGGCGCTAAGACTAATGCCCCACGGTGGGCGCCAACTGTCGTGGTTCTAAGTCTGACAGTGATGTAGGGGTGTGTGTACGGAGAGGCTAGATCTTAGCTATTGGGAAGTTGTAAGCACGCAGGGTTTACGAGTTCAGGCCCTTCTCGGAGGAAGTAACAGCCCTACGTCTCGGTGCCCGGAGGCGGTCGATTGGATTATGCGTGTGTAGATAACAAGGGTGCGAACCCTTCATACCGAGGAGGGGGGGTGGCTTATATAGAGTTCGCCGGCCCCCTCCTGCCCTCAGTAATGCAGGGTTTTAGGTACATTTAAGGTTGGGCGTTACTGATAGCGTCCCTAATAAAGTGTTATAATAACCATAAAGACTACTTAATAGCTGACCGTTTGCCTGTGGAGTGACTTTAGGTCTTCTGGCAGTCGAGTGGCTGGCTTCATGGTCGAGTGATAGTTCTTTGGTCGAGTGTCTTGAATCCGTCGAGTGGGATGCCTTCAAGTCGTTCGAAAGGTGACTCATTCTAGGGATGTCCCCGGGAAGGGCTTTTTAGGACGGGTCCGTGCCCCTACCCTAGGTACATAGCTTCATCAGCGTCTTGACGACTTCATGTTTGGTGATCCCAGTAGCGCCGAGGGCTTGAAGCTCATTTGTGATGTCAGTGAGTCGGTCAAATGTGTGCTGGACATTCTCATTGTCATTTCGCTTGAAGCGGTTGAAGAGGTTGCGAAGGACACTGATTCTCTGATCTCTCTGGGTTGAGATGCCTTCATTGACCTTGGAGAGCCAGTCCCAGACCCGCTTGGATGTCTTCAAAGCACTCACACGGCCATACTGTCCTTTGGTCAGATGACCACAGATGATATTCTTGGCAGTAGAGTCCAGTTGAACAAATTTCTTGACATCAGCAGCAGTGACACCTTCTCCAGCCTTGGGAACGCCGTTCTCGACGACATACCATAGGTCTACGTCAATGGCTTCAAGATGCATGCGCATCTTATTCTTCCAATAGGGATATTCAGTTCCATCAAAGACGGGGCACGCAGCGGAGACTTTAATTATCCCTGTAGTCGACATAGCTAAAACTCCAGGTGGTTAAACCAAATCACACAGAACAAGGGAGCACCTAGCTCTGATACCAATTGAAAGTGCGTTATATCAACTAGAGGGGGGTGAATAGGCGATTTTTATGAAAGTCTTCAAAACATGGAAGTTATGAAGACAAACAATAGAGATATGCCTATTACTATGCAGCGGAAGGTAGACTACACTAGGCAAGCCATGGTCAAGTATTCAATAGAGTGAAAGCACAGTGACAAATAGCTGCAGTGTAATAAGGATCAGGTAGGAAGATATTATGAAGCCAAACAGATCATACATTCACGTTGTGAAGACAAAAGATAGAGCAAACATGCAATGACTTCACAATGAGTAACATTAGGTAAAAGGAAGTGAAGATGAAACCAGTGACTCGTTGAAGACAATGATTTGTTGGACCAGTTCCAGTTGCTGTGACAACTGTACGTCTGGTTGGAGCGGGTAGGTATTTAAACCTTAGGACACACAGTCCCGGACACCCAGTCCTGAACACGCAGCTCAGGACACCCAGTCCTCACCGTATTCTCCTTGAGCTAAGGTCACACAGACCTCGCCCAATCACTCTGGTAAGTCTTCAAGGTAGACTCCCAAACCTTCACGGACTTCGTTCACCGGCAATCCACAATGTCTCTTGGATGCTCAGAACGCGACGCCTAACCGGCTGGAGGATGCACAGTCCTCAAGTGTAATAAGTCTTTAGATCACTCAAACAAGAAGACTTAAGTGATGCCCAATTCTCTCTGGCTCTGGGTGGTTAGGGCTTTATCCTCGCTAGGTATTCTCTCTCTCAAAGGCTTCGAGGTGGTTTGCTCTCAAATGACAAAAGCCGTGCACTGAATCTGAGCAGCCAACCGTTTATGGCTGTAGGGGGTGGGCTATTTATAGCCACTTGGCAACCCGACCTGATTTGTCCGAAATGACCCTGGGTCACTAAGGAACTGACACGTGTTCCAAAGGTCAGATTTCAAACCCACACGGCAACTTTACTTGGGCTACAAGCAAAGCTGACTTGTCCGACTCTGGACAAGATCTGCTCTCATAGTCTTCACTCGAAGACATAGGTTTTTGTTTAGGCATCACTTCAGTCATTCTGACTGGTTCTCTTGGACCCCACTTAACAGTACGGTGGTTCCTATGACTCAACACGAATGAAAGAGAACTACAAAAGATCTAAGTATTCGAGCTTCATAGGCTTCACATGGTGTCTTCTCTTGTCATACTCTTCAATGTGAATATCTTCATATACCACCATTGACTTCAATGTCTTCGTACATTTTTAGGGGTCATCTCTGGTAGGAAAACCGAATCAATGAGGGACTTCTACCCATGTTATCCTGCAATTCTCACAAACACATTAGTCCCTCAACTAGGTTTGTCGTCAATACTCCAAAACCAACTAGGGGTGGCACTAGATGCACTTACACTAATGAAGGGGAAGAGGTTTCCCAATATCCTCCTATTTTTTTCTTATGATGAATCAAGTAATGAGGATGAGCTTTTTATTCAACCAATCTCATCAATAAGGAGCTCCAAAAAGTTGATTAAACCCACACATGACATGGAGAGGAAAAAGAACAGACGGAGAAGCAAAGGTAAAAAGGTATCTCTCCCAAATGATGTTGCTCCTATTATTGTTATGCCTCATGAGAGTGAATCAAAAACAAATGTGGATGATGATATACTTGATGATGATATTGATTCTTTGCCTTATGGTACTATGTCCGAAGAAATTATTAAGGATAATTTCATTATGCCTATTATCCATTATGATGATTATGATTGGGAAAGTAATGATACTTGTTATAATCTTGAGAATCTTCTTGGAACCAACTTAGAAAATTGTAATGATAATAATCAATGGTGGGGATATCGCTTATCGGGAACTTATCGGTCGACCCATGATAAGGGGTAAATCGGCCAGTTTATCGGCATATCAGCTGATTTATCTTTTTCAGCTGATTAACCTTATCGGTCAGATAATGGTAAGCGATAAATCGACAGATTTATCGGAATATCGGAAGATATCTTTGAATAGTGATAATAATTGATATACTATTAGTGATATCCATACTATTAATGATGAGAGTGATTATGCTTATGATATGCAAAGCCACAAGCTTGGGGATGCTATGTTTGAGGAGAATGACATGTTTGAGAATTTATTTGCTGCAATTAATGTTTGTACCAACCTTGGGGATGCTATGTTTAATGAAGATGATATTTTTAGTCCCCCCAAGTTTTGATGTGCACATTTATCATGATGATAACATGCCTCCTATTTATGATGATTGCAATATTTATGAAAGTGCGTTTGGAAGACTGTCAACTTTAGATAATAGTTATCCCACTATTTTGGAGGGTGTTGAATCTTATTATAATGATAAAAGTGGATTTGGAGAGATCATGACTTTATTTAGTAATGATTCCGCTATCTTGGAAGAGGTTTCAATTGATTTTGATGAGAGCAAAGTTGCTACTTATGATGATTATTGTGATGAAACTTATGTTATAAAAAGTAGTGGTGATTATATTTATAAAACTTGTCATGATTATGATTACCCTTTTCTGAACATTACTCTTTTAATGTGGAAACAATTTATAGTATTCGAGTTTCTTATGATACTCCCACAATTCCGAATGAGAAGAATTTTGCTTATGTGGAGAGTAGTAAAATTTCTATGCTTGTAGATCATGAAAAGAATGATTTATGTGATATTTATATTGTTAAATTTATTCATGATGCTACTGAAAATTATTATGAAGGAGGAATATATGCTTGTAGGAGTTGCAATAGTATCAAGTTTCCTCTCTATGTGTTGAAAATCTTGAAGTTATGCTTGTTTTGCCTTCCTATGCTAGTTGATTCTTGTTCCCATAAATTATTTGCTCACAAAATCCCTATTCATAGGAAGTGGGATGGGCTTAAATGTGCTATTCATATTCTTCATGATGCTCCCATTATGTTTCAATTCTTATCTTTTTATGTGAGCATCATTGAAATAATCATGCCTAGCTAAAAAGGCATTAAAGAAAAGCGCTTGTTGGGAGGCAACCCAATATTTATACCTACTGTTTTTGTGTGCTCACATTATTATGATACTGTAGCAATCATGTTTTATAGATTTTGTTTCAATAAAGTGCCAAGTAAGACCTTTGGGATGGTCTATGGTCATAGTTGACTTGATTCTGTGCAAAAACATAAACTTTTGCTCTCAGTCCAGGAATTTTGAAAATTCACCAGAACATGTTTTTGATCTGATTCTTTTTTCACAAGATTTGTAGACAAATTTCCAAGGTTCCCCTAATTTTTCATAATTTGTGGAGTTACAGAAGTATTCGAGAGTTAAAGATTACTACAGACTGTTCTGTTTTTGACAGATTATGTTTTCCATGTGTTGTTTGCTTATTTTGATGAATCTATGGGTAGTATCGGCCATGGAGAAGTTGGAATACAGTAGATATTACACCAATATAAATAAAGAATGAGTTCACAACAGTACCAAAAGTGGTGATTTATTTTCTTATACTAAGGAAGCTTATGAGATTTTCTGTTGAGTTTTGTGTTGTGAAGTTTTCAAGTTTTGGGTAAGGATTTGATGGACTATGGAATAAGGAGTGGAAAAAGCCTAAACTTGGGGATGACCAAGGCACCCCAAGGTAATATTCAAGGACAACCAAGAGCTTAAGCTTGGGGATGCCTCGAAAGGCATCCCCTCTTTCGTCTTCGTCTATCGGTAACTTTACTTGAGGCTATATTTTTATTCACCACATGATATGTGTTTTGCTTGGAGCGTCTTGTATGATATGATTATTTGCTTTTTAGTTTTCCACAATCATCCTTGATGTACACACATTTTGAGAGGGACACACATGAATCGTGATTTATTAGAATACTCTATGTGCTTCACTTATATCTTTTGAGCTAGGAAATTTTGCTCTAGTGCTTCACTTATATCTTTTCAGAGCACGGCGGTGGCTTTATTTTATAGAAATTATTGAACTCTCATTCTTCACTTATATTATTTTGAGAGTCTCTAAACAGCATGGTAATTTTCTTTGGTTATAAATTTAGTCCTAATATGGTAGACATCCAAGAGGGGTATAATAAAAACTTTCATATAAAGTGCATTCAATACTGTGAGAAGTTTCATACCTTATGATTTTTTTGAGATACGAGGATGGTGATATTAGAGTCATGCTTGTGAGTAATTGTGGATTGTAGAAATACTTGTGTTAAAATTTGTGATTCCCGTAGCATGCACGTATGGTGAACCGTTATGTGATGAAATCGAAGCATGGTTTATTTATTGATTGTCTTCCTTATGAGTGGCGGTCGGGGACGAGCGATGGTCTTTTCCTACCAATCTATCCCCCTAGGAGTATGCATGTAGTACTTTGTTTTGATGACTAATAGATTTTTGCAATAAGTATGTGAGTTCTTTACGAGTAATGTTGAGTCCATGGATTATACGCACTCTCATCCTTCCACCATTGCTAGCCTCTTTAGTACCACGCAACTTTCGCCGGTACCATACACCCACCATATACCTTTCTCAAAACAGCCACCATGCCTACCTATTACGGCATTTCCATAGCCATTCGGAGATATATTGCCATGCAACTTTCCACTGTTCCGTTTATTATGACACATACCATCATTGTCATATTACTTTGCATGACCATGTAGTTGACATCGTATTTGTGGCAAAGCCACCATTCATAATTTTTATACATGTTACTCTTGAGTCATTGCACATCCCGATACACTGCTGGAGGCATTCATATAGAGTCATATATTTTTTCTAGTATCGAGTTGTAATTCTTGAGTTTGTAAGTAAATAAAAGTGTGATGATCATCATTATTAGAGCATTGTCCCAGTGAGGAAAGGATGATGGAGACTATGATTCCCCACAAGTCGGGACGAGACTCCAGATGAAAAATAAAAATAAAAATAAATAAAAAAAGAGGCCAAAAAAAGAGAGCCCAAAAAAGAGAGAAAAGAGAGAAGGGGCAATGCTACTATCCATTTTCCACACTTGTGCTTCAAAGTAGCACCATGATCTTCATGATAAAGAGTCTCCTATGTTGTCACTTTCATATGCTAGTGGGAATTTTTCATTATAGAACATGGCTTGTATATTCCAACGATGGGCTTCCTCAAATTGCCCTAGGTCTTCGTGAGCAAGCAAGTTGGATGCACACCCGCTTAGTTTTCTTTTGAGCTTTCATAAACTTATAGCTCTAGTGCATCCGTTGCATGGCAATCCCTACTCACTCACATGGATATCTATTGATGGGCATCTCCATAGCCCGTTGATACGCCTAGTTGATGTGAGACTATCTCCTTCTTTTTGTCTTCTCCACAACCACCATATTCTAGTCCACCTATAGTGCTATGTCCATGGCTCACACTCATGTATTGCGTGAAGAGTTGAAAAGGTTTGAGAACATCAAAAGTATGAAACAATTGCTTGGCTTGTCATCGTGTGACGCCCTTGATTCAATCGTACACTAATCATACACGCAAACATGTACGATCAAGATCAGGGACTCACGGGAAGATATCACAACACAAATAAAAAAAAGTCATACAAGCATCATAATACAAGCCAGGGGCCTTGAAGGACTCGAATACAAGTGCTCGATCATAGACGAGTCAGTGGAAGCAACAATATCTGAGTACAAATCTAAGTTAAACAAGTTGCCATAAGATGGCTAGCACAAACTGGGATACAGATCAAAAGAGGCACAAGCCTCCTGCCTGGGATCCTCCTAAACTACTCCTGGTCGTCGTCGGCGGCGACCTGCACGTAGTAGTAGGCACCCTCGGTGTAGTAGGAGTCGTTGAAGGTGGCGTCTGACTCCTGGGCTCCAGCATCTGGTTGCGACAACCAGGTATAGAAAAGGAAAAAAAGGGGAGCGAAGCAACCGTGAGTACTCATCCAAACTACTCGCAAGCAAGGATCTACACTACATATGCATTGGTATAAATGAAATGGATAGTATCTATGGACCGAACCGCATAATGCCAGAATAAGAGGGGGATAGCTAGTCCTATCAAAGATTACGCTTCTGGCAGCCTCCATCTTGAAGCATATAGAAGAGAGTAGATGGTAAGTTCACCAAGTATCATCGTATAGCATAATCCTACCCGGTGATCCTCTCCTCATCGCCCTGTGAGAGAGCGATCACCTGGTTGTAGCTGGCACTTGGAAGGGTGTGTTTTATTAAGTATCTGATTCTAGTTGTCATAAGGTCGAGGCACAACTCCGGGTCGTCCTTTTACCGAGGGACACGGCTATTCAAATAGATAAACTTCCCCGCAGGGGTGCACCACATTACCCAACACGCTCGATCCCTCTGGCCGGACACACTTTCCTGGGTCATGCCTGGCCTCAAAAGATCAACACGTCATAGCCCTACCTAGGCACAACAAAGAGGTCAGCACGTCGGTCTAAATCCTATGCGCGCAGGGGTCTGGGCCCATCGCCCATTGCACACCTGCACGTTGTGTACGCGGACGGTAAGCAGACCTAGCCTCCCTAATACAAGAGCAGGCGTTCCAGTCCAATCCGGCGCACGCCGCTCAGTCACTGACGTCAAGAAGGCTTCGGCTGATACCACGATGCAGAGTGCCCATAACTGTTCCCGCATAGTTGGTTAGTGCGTATAGGCCACTGGCCAGACTCGGATCAAATACCAAGATCTCATTAAGCGTGTTAATTGATGTAACCGCAGACGCCGACCAGGGCCAGGCCCACCTCTCTCCTAGGTGGTCTCAACCTGCCCTGTCGCTCCGCCACAAAGATCCACACAGAGGGCCGTCGGGAAAGTATGTCCTTTCAGCCCCCAATCTGTGAATTAACCGCGGGTACTCAACGAGCCAACCCGACTTTAGTAACCACATGTATCATACATTATGTATATAAGTATATACCCGTGATCAACTCCCGAGTGATCACGACCCGATAGTATAGCATGGCAGACGGACAAGAATATAGGGCCACTTATGGAATACTAGCATCCTATACTAAGCATTTAGGATTGCAGGTAAAGGTAACAACAGTAGTAGCAAAGATAGGCTATGCATCAGAATAGGACTAATAGAAAGCAGTAACATGCTACATTACTCTAATGCAAGTGAAAGGATCGAGAAGTGGTGTCTAGGGGGGGGGGGGGGTGAATAGACTCTTAACAAAGAAAAGTAGCAGTTTTTTTGTTTCTTCAAGTTAAGGTGGAGTTTTAGCACAAGTTTGAACATTCACAATACATTTCAAGCAAGCATGGAAAGAGTATATGAGTAGTGGAAAGTAAAGCATGCAATTTCTGAGAATGTAAAGGGATGGGACTGTAGTATGCAAACGCAATTGGAGACACGGAGATTTTTGGCGTGGTTCCGATAGGTGGTGCCATCGTACATCCACGTTGATGGAGACTTCAACCCACGAAGGGTAACGGTTGCGCGAGTCCACTGAGGGCTCCACTCATGAAGGGTCCACGAATAAGCAACCTTGTCCATCCCACCATGACCATCGCCCACGAAGGACTTGCCTCACTAGGGTAGATCTTCATGAAGTAGGCGATCTCCTTGCCCGTACAAACTCCTTGGTTCAACTCCATAATCTTGACGGAGGCTCCCTGATGACACACAAGTGTAGGGGATCTATCGTAGCCTTTTCAATAAGTAAGCGTGTCAAACCCAATGAGGAGCAGAAGGAAATGATAAGCGGTTTTCAGCAAGGTATTCTCCGCAAGCACTGAAATTATCGGTAACAGATAGTTTTGTGGTAAGGTAATTTGTAACGAGTAACAAGTAATAAAATTAAATAAGGTGCAGCAAGATGGTCCAAACCTTTTTGTAGCAAAGGACAAGCCTGGACAAATTCTTATATAAAGGAAAGCACTCCCGAGGACACACGGGAATTATCGTCAAGCTAGTTTTCATCACGTTCATATGATTCGCGTTCAGTACTTTGATAATTTGATATGTGGGTGGACCGGTGCTTGGGTAATGCCCTTCCTTGGACAAGCATCCCACTTATAATTAACCCCTATTGTAAGCATACGCAACTACAACAGAAGTATTAAGGTAAACCTAACCATAGCATGAAACATATGGATCCAAATCAGCCCCTTATGAAGCAACGCATAAACTAGGGTTTAAGCTTCTATCACTCTAGCAGCCCATCATCTATTTATTACTTCCCAATCCCTTCCTCTAGGGCCAAACAATGGTGAACTATCATGTAGTTGACGTTCACATGACACCACTAGAGGAGAGTGCTACATCTTGAGCACTACGTTGGTTTTCCCTTGAAGAGGAAAGGGCGATGAAGCAAAGTAGCGTAAGTATTTCCCTCAGTTTTTGAGAACCAAGGTATCAATCCAGTAGGAGACTACACACAAGTCCCTCGTACCCACAGAAACAAATAAGAACCTCGCAACCAACGTGATAAAAGGGGTTGTCAATCCCTTCACGATCACTTACGAGAGTGAGATCTAATAGAGATAATAATAATAAGATAAATATTTTTGGTATTTTTATGATATAGATAGAAAGTAAAGGTTGTGAAATAAAATAGATTGGAAACTTATATGATGAAAGATAGACCCGGGGCCATAGGTTTCACTACTGGCTTCTCTCAAGATAGCATAAGTATTACGGTGGGTGAACAAACTACTGTCGAGCAATTGATAGAAAGTGCATAATTATGAGAATATCTAGGCATGATCATGTATATAGGCATCACGTCCGTGACAAGTAGACCGAAACGATTCTGCATCTAATACTATTACTCCACACATTGACTGCTATCCAGCATGCATCTAGAGTATTAAGTTCATAAGAACAGAGTAATGCATTAGGCAAGATGAAATGATGTAGAGGGATAAACTCATGCAATATGGTATAAACCCCATCTTTCTATCCTCGATGGAAACAATACAATACGTGCCTTGCTGCCCCTGCTATCACTGGGAAAGGACACCGCAAGATTGAACCCAAAGCTAAGCACTTCTCCCATTGCAAGAAAGATCAATCTAGTAGGCCAAACCAAACTGATAATTCGAAGAGACTTGCAAAGATAAATCAATCATACATAAAAGATTTCAAAGAAGAATCAAATATTGTTCATAGATAAACTTGACCATAAACCCACAATTCATCGGATCTCAACAAACACACCGCAAAAAGAGTTGCATCAAATAGATCTCCAAGAAGATCAAGGAGAACATTGTATTGAGATCCAAAGAGAGAGAAGAAGCCATTTAGCTAACAACTGTGGACCGGAAGGTCTGAGGTAAACTACTCACACATCATCGGAGGGGCGATGGAGTTGATGTAGAGGCCCTCCGTGATCGATTCCCCCTCAGGCGGAGCTCCGGAAAAGGCCCCAAGATGGGATCTCTTGGGTACAGAAGGTTGCGGCAATGGAAATAGGGTTTCGTGGTGCTCCTGGATGTTTTCGGGGTATATGAATATATATAGGAGGAAGAAGTAGGTCGATGGAGCCACGAGGGGCCCACGAGGGTGGAGGGCACGCCCCCTGCCTCGTGGCCTCCTCGTTGGTTGCTTGACGTCCACTCCAAGTCCCCTGGATCACGTTTGTTCCAAAAATAACTCTCCTAAAGGTTTTATTCCGTTGTATTATGTTTGATACTCCTTTTCTGCGAAACACTGAAATAGGCAAAAAAACAGCAATTTGCACTAGGCCTTGGGTTAGTAGGTTAGTACCAAAAATAATATAAAAGTGTATAAATAAGCCCATAAACACCCAAAACAGATAATATAATAGCATGGAACAATCAAAAATTATAGATACGTTGGAGACATATCAAGCATCCCCAAGCTTAATTCCTGCTCGTCCTCGAGTAGGTAAATAATAAAACATAATTTTTGATGTGGAATGCTACCTAGCATAATTCTCAATGTAATTTTCTTTATTGTGGCATGAATGTTCAGATCCGAAATATTCAAGACAAAAGTTTAATATTGACATAAAAATAATAATACTTCAAGCATACTAACAAAGCAGTTATGACTTCTCAAAATAACATGGCCAAAGAAAGTTATCCCTACAAAATCATATAGTCTAGCTATGCTCTATCTTCACCATACAAAATATTTAAATCATGCACAACCCCTATGACAAGCCTAGCAATTGTTTCATACTTTTGATGTTCTCAAACTTTTTCAATCTTCACGCAATATATGAGCGTGAGCCATGGACATAGCACTATATGTGGAATAGAATGGTGGTTGTGGAGAACAAAAAAGGAGAAGATAGTCTCACATCAACTAGGCGTATCAATGGGCTATGGAGATGCCCATCAATAGATATCAATGTGAGTGAGTAGGGATTGCCATGCAACGGATGCACTAGAGCTATAAGTGTATCAAAGCTCAAAAAGAAACTAAGTGGGTGTGCATCCAACTCGCTTGCTCATGAAGACCTAGGCATTTTGAGGAAGCCCATCATTGGAATATACAAGCCAAGTTCTATAATGTAAAATTCCCACTAGTATATGAAAGTGACAACATATGAGACTCTATCATGAAGATCATGGTGCTACTTTGAAGTAGAAGTGTGGAAAAAGGATAGTAACATTGTCCCTTATCTCTTTTTCTCTCATTTATTTTTTTTCATTTTTTTATTTGGGCCTTCTTCTCTTTTTTATGGCCTCCTTTTTTTCCTTTTTTCGTCCAGAGTCTCATCCTGACTTGTGGGGAATCACAGTCTCCATCATCCTTTCCTCACATGGGACAATGCTCTAATAATGATGATCATCACACTTTATTTACTTACAACTCAAGAATTACAACTCAATTCTTAGAACAAAATATGACTCTATGTGAATGCCTCCGACGGTGTACCGAGATATGCAATGACTCATGAGTGACATGTATGAAAGAATTATGAATGGTGTCTTTGCCACAAATATGATGTCAACTACATGATCATGCAAAGCAATATGACAATGATGAAGCGTGTCATAGTAAACGGAACGGTGGAAAGTTGCATGGTAATATATCTCGGAATGGCTATGGAAATGCCATAATAGGTAGGTATGGTGGCTGTTTTGAGGAAGGTATATGGTGGGTTAATGGTACCGGTGAAAGTTGCACGGTACTAGAAAGGCTAGCAATGGTGGAAGGGTGAGAGTGCGTATAATCCATGGACTCAACATTAGTCATAAAGAAATCACATACTTATTGCAAAAATTTATTAGTTATCGAAACAAAGTACTACGCGCCTGCTCCTAGGGGGATAGATTGGTAGGAAAAGACCATCGCTCGTCCCTGACCGCCACTCATATGGAAGACAATCAATAAATAAATCATGCTCTGACTTCATCACATAACGGTTCACCATACATGCATGCTACGGGAATCACAAACTTTAGAACAAGTATTTCTCAAATTCACAACTACTCAACTAGCATGACTCTAAAATCACCATCTCCATATCTCAAAACAATCATCAAGTATCAAACTTCTCATAGTATTCAATGCACTTTTTATGATAGTTTTTATTGTACCCATCTTGGATGCCTATCATATTAAGACTAGTTTTATAACCAAAGAAAATTACCATCCTGTTTTAAAGGACTCTCAAAATAATATAAGTGAAGCATGAGAGATCAATAATTTCTATAAAATAAAACCACCACCGTGGTCTAAAAGGTATAAGTGAAGCACTAGAGAAAAATTATCTAGCTCAAAAGATATAAGTGAAGCACATAGAGTATTCTAATAAATTTCAATTCATGCGTGTCTCTCCCAAAATGTGTGTACATCAAGGATGATTGTGGTAAAATAAATAGCAAAGACTCAAATCATACGAGACGCTCCAAGCAAAACACATATCATGTGGTCAAAAAAAGTATAGCCTCAAGTAAAGTCACTGATAGAAGAAGACGAAAGAGGGGATGCCTTCCGGGGCATCCCCAAGATTAGGCTTTTTGTTGTCCTTGAATTTTACCTTGGCATGCCATGGGCATCCCCAAGCTTAGGCTCTTGCCACTCCTTATTCCATAATCCATCAAATCTTTACCCAAAACATGAAACCTTCACAACACAAAACTTAAACAGAAAATCTCACGAGCTCCGTTAGTAAAAGAAAACAAACCACTACTTAAGGTACTGTAATGAACACATTCTTTATTTACATTGGTTTTAAACCTACTGTATTCCAACTTCTCTATGGTTCATAACCTCCGATACTAGCCATAGATTCATCAAAATAAGCAAACAACACGCGAAAAACAGAATTTGTCAAAAAAAGAACAGTCTGTAGTAATATGTAGGTTTCAAATACTTATGTAACCCTAGAAATTCTAAAATAAATTGCTGGACGTGAGGAATTTATATATTAATCATCTTAAAAAAGAATCAACTTAATTGCTGTTGGGGAACGTAGTAATTTAAAAAAAATTCCTACGCACACGCAAGATCATGGTGATGCATAGCAATGAGAGGGGAGAGTGTTGTCTACGTATCCTCATAGACCAAAAGCGGAAGCGTTATCACAACGCGGTTGATGTAGTCGTAGGTCTTCACGGCCCGACCGATCAGGCACCGAAACTACGGAACCTCCGAGTTCTAGCACATGTTCAGCTCGATGACGATCCTCGGACTCCGATCCAGCAGAATGTTGGGGAAGAGTTCCGTCAGCACGACGGCGTGGTGACGATATTGATGTTCTACCGACGCAGGGCTTTGCCTAAGCACCGCTACAGTATTATCGAGGTGGACTATGGTGGAGGGAGGCACTGCACACGGCTAAGAGACGATCAACTTGATGAACTTGTGTGTCTAGAGGTGCCCCCTGCCCCTGTATATAAAGGAGCAAGAGGGGAGGCGGCCGGTCTAGGAGGAGGGCGCGCCAAGGGGGGAGTCCTACTCCCACCGGGAGTAGGACTCGTCCTTCCCTTGTTGGAGTAGGAGAGAAGGAAAGAGGGGGAGAGGAACAAGGAAAAGGTGGCTGCACCCCTTGTCCAATACGGACCAGAAGGGGGGGGGGCGCCTCCTTCCTTTTGGCCTCTCTCCTCTATTCCCGTATGGCCCAATAAGGCCCATATACTCCCGGCGAATTCCCGTAACTCTCGGGTACTCCAAAAAATACCCGAATCACTCGGATCCTTTCCGATTTCCGAATATAGGCGTCCAATATATCGATCTTTACGTCTTGACCATTTCGAGACTCCTCGTCATGTCCTCGATCTCATCTGGGACACCGAACTCCTTCGGTACATCAAAACTCATAAACTCATAATATAACTGTCATCGAAACCTTAAGCGTGCGGACCCTACGGGTTCGAGAACAATGTAGACATGACCGAGACACGTCTCCGGTAAATAACCAATAGCGGAACCTGGATGCTCATATTGGCTCCCACATATTCTACGAAGATCTTTATCGGTCAAACCGCATAACAACATACGTTGTTCCCTTTGTCATTGGTATGTTACTTGCCCGAGATTCGATCGTCGGTATCTCAATACCTAGTTCAATCTCGTTACCGGCAAGTCTCTTTACTCGTTCCGTAATACATCATCCTGCAAATAACTCATTAGTTGCAATGCTTGCAAGGCTTTAAGTGATGTGCAGTACTGAGAGGGCCCAGAGATACCTCTCCGACAATCGGAGTGACAAATCCTAATCTCGAAATACGCCAACCCAACAAGTACCTTCGGAGACACCTGTAGAGCACCTTTATAATCACCCAGTTACGTTGTGACGTTTGGTAGCACACAAAGTGTTCCTCCGGTAAACGGGAGTTGCATAATCTCATAGTCATAGGAACATGTATAAGTCATGAAGAAACCAATAGCAACAAACTAAACAATCAAGTGCTAAGCTAACGGAATGGGTCAAGTCAATCACATCATTCTCCTAATGATGTGATCCCGTTAATCAAATGACAACTCATGTCTATGGTTAGGAAACATAACCATCTTTGATCAACGAGCTAGTCAAGTAGAGGCATACTAGTGACACTCTGTTTGTCTATGTATTCACACATGTATTATGTTTCCGGTTAATACAATTCTAGCATGAATAATAAACATTTATCATGATATAAGGAAATAAACAATAACTTTCTTATTGCCTCTAGGGCATATTTCCTTCAGTCTCCCACTTGCACTAGAGTCAATAATCTAGTTCACATCGCCATGTGATTTAATACCAATAGTTCACATCACCATGTGATTAACACCCATAGTTCACATCAACATGTGACCAACACCTAAAGGGTTTACTAGAGTCAATAATCTAGTCCACATCGCTATGTGATTAACACCCAAAGAGTACTAAGGTGTGATCATGTTTTGCTTGTGAGAGAAGTTTAGTCAACGTGTGTGCCACATTCAGATCCGTACGTATTTTGCAAATTTCTATGTCAACAATGCTCTGCACGGAGCTACTCTAGCTAATTGCTCCCACTTTCAATATGTATCTAGATTGGGACTTACAGTCATCTGGATCAGTGTCAAAACTTGCATCGACATAACCCTTTACGACAAACCTTTTGTCACCTCCATAATCGAGAAACATATCCTTATTCCACTGAGGATAATTTTGACCAATGTCCAGTGATCTACTCCTAGATCACTATTGTACTCCCTTGCCAAACTCAGGGCAGGGTATGCAATAGGTCTAGTATACAGCATGGCATACTTTATAGAACTCCTTTTGCAAGAACTCCTATCTTCTCCCGTGGTCGGGTTTTGAGTCTTACTCAACTTCACACCTTGTAACACATGCAAGAACTCCTTTTTGACTGTTCCATTTTGAACTATTTCAAAATCTTGTCAAGGTATGTACTCATTGAAAAACATATCAAGCGTCTTGATCTATCTCTATAGATCTTGATGCTCAATATGTAAGCAGCTTCACCGAGGTCTTTCTTTGAAAAACTCCTTTCAAACATTCCTTTATGCTTTGCAGAATAATTCTACATTATCTCTGATCAACAATATGTCATTCACATATACTTATCAGAAATGCTGTAGTGCTCCCACTCACTTTCTTGTAAATACAGGCTTCATCGCAAGTCTGTATAAAACTATATGCTTTGATCAACTTATCAAAGCGTATATTCCAACTCTGAGATGCTTGCACCAGTCCATAGATAGATCACCGGAGCTTGCATATTTTGTTAGTACCTTTAGGATTGACAAAACCTTCTGGTTGCATCATATACAACTCTTCTTTAATAAATTAAGGAATGCAGTTTTGTTTATCCACTTGCCAGATTTCATAAAATGCGACAATTGCTAACATGATTCAGACAGACTTAAGCATAGATACGAGTGAGAAACTCTCATCGTAGTCAACACCTTGAACTTGTCAAAAACCTTTTTGTGACAATTCTAGCTTTGTAGATAGTGATACTACTATCAGCGTCCGTCTTCCTCTTGAAGATCCATTTAATATCAATGGCTCGCTGATCAATGGGCAAGTCAATCAAAGTCCATACTTTGTTCTTATACATGGATCTCATCTCAGATTTCATGACCTCAAGCCATTTCGCGGAATCTGGGCTCATCATCGCTTCCTCATAGTTCGTAGGTTCGTCATGGTCAAGTAACATGACCTCCAGAACAGGATTACCGTACCACTCTGGTGCGGATCTCACTCTGGTTTACCTACGAGGTTCAGTAGTAACTTGATATGAAGTTACATGATCATCATCATTAGCTTCCCCACTAATTGGTGTAGTAGTCACAGGAGCAGATTTCTGTGATGAACTACTTTCCAATAAGGGAGCAGGTACAGTTACCTCATTGAATTCTACTTTTCTCCCACTCACTTCTTTCGAGAGAAACTCCTTCTCTAGAAAGGATCCATTCTCAGCAACGAATATCTTGCCTTCGGATCTGTGTTAGAAGGTGTACCCAACAATTTCTTTTGGGTATCCTATGAAGACGCACTTCTCCGATTTGGGTTTGAGATTATCAGGTTGAAACTTTTTCACATAAGCATTGCAACCTCAAATTTTAAGAAACGACAGCTTAGGTTTCTTGCCAAACCATAGTTCACACGGTGTCGTCTCAACGGATTTAGATGGTGCCCTATTTAACGTGAATGTAGCTGTCTCTAATGCATAACCCCAAAACGATAGCGGTAAATCAGTAAGAGACGTCATAGATCGCACCATATCTAATAAAGCACAGTTACGACGTTCGGACACACCATTACACTGTGGTGTTCCAGGTGGCGTGAGTAGTGAAACTATTTCACATTGTTTTAACTGAAGGCTAAACTCGTAAGTCAAATATTTTACTTCTGCGATCATATCATAGAAACATTTATTTTGTTACGATGATTCTCCACTTCACTCTGAAATTCTTTGAACTTTTCAAATGTTTCAGACTTGTGTTTCATCAAGTAGATATACTCATATCTGCTCAAATCATTTGTGAAGATGAGAAAATAATGATACCTGTCGCAAGCTTCAATATTCATTGGACCACATACATCAGTATGCATGATTTCCAACAAATCTGTTGCTTGCTGCATTGTTCCGGAGAACGGAGTCTTAGTCATCTTGCCCATGAGGCATGGTTCACAAGCATCAATTGATTCATAATCAAGTGATTCCAAAAGTCCATCAGCATGGAGTTTCTTCATGCGCTTTACACCAATATGACCTAAACGGCAGTGCCACAAATAAGTTGCACTATCATTATTAACTTTGCATCTTTTGGTTTCAATATTATGAATATGTGTATCACTACGATCGAGATCCAACGAACCATTTTCATTGGGTGTGTAACCATATATGTAAACAGAACAACAATTTATTCTCTTACTTAAATGAATAACTGTATTGCAATAAACATGATCAAATCATATTCATGCTCAATGCAAACACCAAATAACACTTATTTAGGTTCAACACTAATCCCGAAAGTATAGGGAGTGTGCGATGATGATCATATCAATCTTGGAACCACTTCCAACACACATCGTCACTTCACCCTTAACTAGTCTCTGTTCATTCTGCAACTCCCGTTTCGAGTTACTACTCTTAGCAACTGAACCAGTATCAAATACTGGGGGGTTGCTACGAACACTAGTAAAATACACATCAATAATCCGTATATCAAATATACCTTTGTTCATTTTGCCATCCTTCTTATCCGCCAAATACTTGGGGCAGTTCCGCTTCCAGTGACCAGTCCCTTTGCAGTAGAAGCACTTAGTCTCAGGCTTAGGACCGGACTTGGGCTTCTTCACTTGAGCAGCAACTTGCTTGGCGTTCTTCTCGAAGTTCCCCTTCTTCCCTTTGCCCTTTCTTGAAACTAGTGGTCTTGTCTACCATCAACACTTGATATTTTTCTTGATTTCTACCTTCGTTGATTTCAACATTACGAAGAGCTTGGGAATCGTTTCCGTTATCCCTTGCATATCATAGTTCATCATGAAGTTCTACTAACTTGGTGATGGTGACTAGAGAATTCTGTCAATCACTATCTTATCTGGAAGATTAACTCCCACTTGATTCAAGCGATTGTAGTACCCAGACAATCTGAGCACATGCTCACTGCTTGAGCTATTCTCCTCCATCTTTTAGCTATAGAACTTGTTGGAGACTTCATATCTCTCAACCCGGGTATTTGCTTGAAATATTAACTTCAACTCCTGGAACATCTCATATGGTCCATGACGTTCAAAACGTCTTTGAAGTCCCGATTCTAAGCCGTTTAAGCATGGTGCACTAAACTATCAAGTAGTCATCACATTGAGCTAGCCAAACGTTCATAATGTCTGCATCTACTCCTGCAATAGGTCTGTCACCTAGCGGTGCATTAAGGACATAATTCTTCTGTGCAGCAATGAGGATAATCCTCATATCACGGATCCAATCCGCATCATTGCTACTAGCATTTTTCAACATAATTTTTCTCTAGGAACACAATAAACTAGGAGCAATATCGCGAGCTATTGATCTACAACATAGATATGCTAATACTACCAGGACTAAGTTCATGATAAATTAAAGTTCAATTAATCATATTACTTAAGAACTCCCACTTAAAAAGACATCCCTCTAATCTTCTAAGTGATCACGTGATCCAAATCAACTAAACCATAACCGACCATCACGTGAAATGGAGTAGCTTTCAATGGTGAACATCAATATGTTGATCATATCTACTATATGATTCACGCTCGACCTTTCGGTCTCAGTGTTCCGAGGCCATATCTGCATATGCTAGGCTCGTAAAGTTTAACCTGAGTATTCTGCGTGTGCAAAACTGGCTTGCACCCGTTGTAGATGGACGTAGAGCTTATCACACCAAATCATCACGTGGTGTCTGGGCACGACGAACTTTGGCAACGGTGCATACTCAGGGAGAACACTTTTATCTTGAAATTTAGTGAGAGATCATCTTATAATGCTACCGTTAATCAAAGCAAGATAAGATGCATAAAAGATAAACATCACATGCAATCAATATAAGTGATATGATATGGCCATCATCATCTTGTGCTTGTGATCTCCATCTCCGAAGCACCATCATGATCACCATCGTCACCAGCGCGACACCTTGATCACCATCGTAGCATCGTTGTCGTCTCGCCAATCTTATGCTTCCACGACTATCGCTGCCACTTAGTGATAAAGTAAAGCATTACAGCGCAATTGCATTGCATACAATAAAGCGACAACCATATGTCTCCTGCCAGTTGCCGATAACTCGGTTACAAAACATGATCATCTCATACAATAAAATTTAGCATCATGTCTTGACCATATCACATCACAACATGCCCTGCAAAAACAAGTTAGACGTCCTCTACTTTGTTGTTGCAAGTTTTACATGGCTGCTACGGGCTTTAGCAAGAACCATTCTTACCTATGCATCAAAACCACAACGATAGTTTGTCAAGTTGGTGCTGTTTTAACCTTCGCAAGGACCGGACGTAGCCACACTTGGTTCAACTAAAGTTGGAGAAACTGACACCCGCTAGCCACCTGTGTGCAAAGCACGTCGGTAGAACCAGTCTCGCGTAAGCGTACGCGTAATGTCAGTCCGGGTCGCTTCATCCAACAATACCGCCGAACCAAAGTATGACATGCTGGTAAGCAGTATGACTTATATCGCCCACAACTCACTTGTGTTCTACTCGTGCACAACATCAACGCATAAAACCTAGCCTCGGATGCCACTGTTGGGGAACGTAGTAATTTAAAAAAAATTCCTACGCACACGCAATATCATGGTGATGCATAGCAACAAGAGGGGAGAGTGTTGTCTACGTACCCTCATAGACCGAAAGTGGAAGCGTTAGCACAACGCGGTTGATGTAGTCGTACGTCTTCACGGCCCGACCAATCAAGCACCGAAACTACGACACCTCCGAGTTCTAGCACACGTTCAGCTCGATGAGGATCCCCGGACTCTAATACAGCAGAATGTCGGGGAAGAGTTCCGTCAGCACGACGGCGTGGTGACGATATTGATGTTCTACCGACGCAGGGCTTCGCCTAAGCACCGCTACAGTATTATCGAGGTGGACTATGGTGGAGGGGGCACCGCACACGGCTAAGAGACGATCAACTTGATCAACTTGTGTGTCTAGAGGTGCCCCCTGCCCCTGTAGATAAAGGAGCAAGGGGGGAGGCGGCCGGCCTAGGAGGAGGGCGCGCCAAGGGGGGAGTCCTACTCCCACCGGGAGTAGGACTCCTCCTTCCCTTGTTGGAGTAGGAGAGAAGGAAAGAGGGGGAAAGGAACAAGGAAAAGGGGGCTGCACCCCTTGTCCAATTCGGACCAGAGGGGGGGGGCGCCTCCTTCCTTTTGGCCTCTCTCCTCTATTCCCGTATGGCCCAATAAGGCCCATATACTCCCCGGCGAATTCCCGTAACTCTCCGATACTCCGAAAAATACCCGAATCACTCGGAACCTTTCCGATCTCTGAATATAGTCATCCAATATATCGATCTTTATGTCTCGACCATTTCGAGACTCCTCGTCATGACCCCGATCTCATTCGGGACTCTGAACTCCTTCGGTACGTCAAAACTCATAAACTCATAATATAACTGTCATCGAAACCTTAAGCGTGCGGACCCTACGAGTTCGATAACAATGTAGACATGACTGAGACACGTCTCCGGTCAATAACCAATAGCGGAACCTGGATGCTCATATTGGCTCCCACATATTCTACGAAGATCTTTATCGGTCAAACCGCATAACAACATACGTTGTTCCCTTTGTCATCGGTATGTTACTTGCCCGAGATTCAATCGTCAGTATCTCAATACCTAGTTCAATTTCGTTACCGGCAAGTCTCTTTACTTGTTCCGTAACACATCATCCCGCAACTAACTTATTAGTTGCAATGCTTGCAAGGCTTTAAGTGATGTGCATTACCGAGAGGGCCCAGAGATACCTCTCCGACAATCGGAGTGAGAAATCCTAATCTCGAAATACGCCAACCCAACAAGTACCTTCAGAGACAACTGTAGAGCACCTTTATAATCATCCAGTTACGTTGTGACGTTTAGTAGCACACAAAGTGTTCCTCCGGTAAACGGGATTTGCATAATCTCATAGTCATAGGAACATGTATAAGTCATGAAGAAAGCAATAGCAACAAACTAAACGATCAAGTGCTAAGCTAACGGAATGGGTCAAGTCAATCACATCATTCTCCTAATGATGTGATCCCGTTAATCAAATGACAACTCATGTCTATGGTTAGGAAACATAACCATCTTTGATCAACGAGCTAGTCAAGTGGAGGCATACTAGTGACACTCTGTTTGTCTATGTATTCACACATGTATTATGTTTCCGGTTAATACAATTCTAGCATGAATAATAAACATTTATCATGATATAAGGAAATAAATAATAACTTTATTATTGCCTCTAGGGTATATTTCTTCAATTGCACTCTCCAGTAAAAAATGGCAGCAAATCTCGTGAGCGCTAAAGTTTCTGTTTTTTACAGCAAGATTGCAAAGACTTTCCCCAAGTCATCCCAAAGGTTCTACTTGGCACAAACACTAATTAAAATCATAAAACCACATCGAAACAGAGGCTATATGAATTATTTATTACTAAACATAACCAAAAAGCAAGGGACAAAAATAAAATTGGGTTGCCTCCCAACAAGCGCTATCGTTTAACGCCCCTAGCTAGGCATAAAAGCAAGGATAGATCTAGGTATTATCATCTTTGGTATGCAATCCGTAAGTGGCTCTCATAATATATTCATAAGGTAATTTAATTTTCTTTCTAGGAAAGTGTTACATGCCCATCCTTAATGGAATTGGAATCTAATATTCCCTTCCTTCATATCAATAATTGCACCAATCGTTCTAAGGAAAGGCCTATCAAGAATAATAGGACATGTAGGATTGCAATCAATATCAAGAACAATGAAATCTACGGGCACATAATTCCTATTTGCAACAATAAGAACATCATTAATTCTTCCCGTAGGTTTCTTAATAGTGTAATTCACAAGGTGCAAGTTTAAAGAACAATCATCAAATTCACGGAAACCTAACACATCACACAAAGTTTTTGGAATCGTGGAAACACTAGCACCCAAATCACATAAAGCATAGAATTCATGATCTTTAATTTTAATTTTAATAGTAGGTTCCCACTCATCATAAAGTTTTCTAGGGATAGAAACTTCCAATTCAAGCTTTTCTTCATAAGATTGCATTAAAGCATCAACGATTTGTTTAGTAAAAGCTTTATTTTGATTATAAGCATGCGGAGAATTTAGCACGGATTGCAACAAGGAAATACAATCTATTAAAGAACAATTATCATAATTAAATTCCTTGAAATCCAAAATAGTGGGTTCATTGCTATGTAAAGTTTTGACCTCTCCAATCCCACTTTTATTAACTCTTGCATCAAGATCTAAAAACTCTGAATCATTGGGACGCCTTTTAACTAAAGTAGACTCATTTCCAGTCCCATCATTATCAAGATTCATATTGCAAAACAAAGATTTAATAGGGGACATATCAATCACTTTTAGATCTTCATCCTTATTATCATCAAGTTCTTCCGGTTTGGCGGCCATCTTATTAACTAAGGTGGCCTGCTTATCCAAAATTTGGGCTATTAAGTTTTCAAGATGAGCGAACTAAGATTTCAGACGATAAAATTCTTTAGACATATCATCAAGCTCTTTATTCATGTACCCTATAAAACTTTTTTGTTCTTTAAGCTTGTTTTTGAAGAAATTATTATGCTCAAACTGCAAGGACATAAAACTTCTGACGTTGTTTTCAATTTCTTCCAACCTACTAAGGTGAGGATAAACACCTTTTGGTAAAGCCATCACGGCAAACAATCCAACACACAAGCACACAAGAAGCAAAAAAACACGAACTAGAAAAGAGAGGGGGATGGAAAAAGAGAGGGAGAATAAAATGGCAAGGGTGAAGTGGGGGAGAGGAAAACGAGAGGAAAATGGAAAATAATGTAATGCAAGGGATAAGAGTTTGTGATGGGTACTGGGTATGTCTTGACTTGTGGTAGATCTCCCCAGCAACGGCGCCAGAAATCCTTATTGCTACCTCTTGAGCACTACATTGGTTTTCCCTTGAAGAGGAAAGGGTGATGCATCAAAGTAGCGTAAGTATTTCCCTCAGTTTTTGAGAACCAAGGTATCAATCCAATAGGAGACTACACGCAAGTCCCTCGTACCCACACAAACAAATAAGAACCTCGCAACCTACGCGATAAAGGGGTTGTCAATCCCTTCACGGTCACTTCCGAGAGTGAGATCTGATAGAGATAATAATAATAAGATAAATATTTTTGGTATTTTTATGATATAGATAGAAAGTAAGGATTGCGAAATAAAATATGGAAACTTATATGATGAAAGATAGACCCCGGGGCCATAGGTTCCACTTGTGGCTTCTCTCAAGATAGCATAAGTATTACGGTGGGTGAACAAATTACTGTCGAGCAATTGATAGAAAAGTGCATAATTATGAGAATATCTAGGCATGATCATGTATATAGGCATCACATCCGCGACAAGTAGACCGAAACGATTCTGCATCTACTACTATTACTCCACACATCGACCGCTATCCAGCATGCATCTAGAGTATTAAGTTCATAAGAACAGAGTAATGCATTAGGCAAGATGACATGATGTAGAGGGATAAACTCAAGCAATATGATATAAACCCCATCTTTTTATCCTCGATGGCAACAATATAATACGTGCCTTGCTGCCCCTGTTGTCACTGGGAAAGGAGACCGCAAGATTGAACCCAAAGCTAAGCACTTCTCCCATTGCAAGAAAGATCAATCTAGTAGGCCAAACCAAACTGATAATTCGAAGAGACTTGCAAAGATAAACCAATCATACATAAAAGATTTCAGAGAAGGATCAAATATTGTTCATAGATAAACTTGATCATAAACCCACAATTCATTGGATCTCAACAAACACACCGCAAAAAGAGTTACATCAAATAGATCTCCAAGAAGATCGAGGAGAACATTGTATTGAGATCTAAAGAGAGAGAAGAAGCCATCTAGCTAATAACTATGGACTCGAAGGTCTGAGGTAAACTACTCACACATCATCGGGGGGGGGGGGGGCATGGAGTTGATGTAGAGGCCTCCGTGATCGATTCCCCCTCTGGCGGAGCTCCGGAAAAGGCCCCAAGATGGGATCTCTTGGGTACAAAAGGTTGCGGCGGTGGAAATAGGGTTTCGTGGTGCTCCTGGATGTTTTCGAGGTATATAAATATATATAGGAGGAAGAAGTAGGTCGATGGAGCCACGAGGGGCCCACGAGGGTGGAGGGCGCGCCCCCTACCTCGTGGCCTCCTCATTGGTTGCTTGACATCCACTCCAAGTCCCGTGGATCACGTTTGTTCCAAAAATAACTCTCCCAAAGGTTTTATTCCATTTGGATTCCGTTTGATATTCCTTTTCTGCAAAACACTGAAATAGGCAAAAAAATAGCAATTTGCACCGGGCCTTGGGTTAGTAGGTTAGTCCCAAAAATAACATAAAAGTGTATAAATAAGCCCATAAACATCCAAAACATATAATATAATAGCATGGAACAATAAAAAATGATAGATACGTTGGATATGTATCAGAGAGACAACATATGTCTCATCAAAATATCGAACGAATACCAAATTCACATGACTACTTATAGCAAGACTTCTCCCATGTCCTCAGGAACAAACATAACTACTCACAAATCATATTCATGTTCATAATCAGAGGGGTATTAATATGCATAATGGATATGAACAACATCAACTACAAAGAGTAATCAACACTACTAGCAACCCATAGGTACCAATCTGAGGCTTTGGGACAAAGATTGGATACAAGAGATGAACTAGGGTTTGAGATGAGATGGTGCTAGTGAAGATGTTGATGGAGATTGACCCCTCCCGGTGAGAGGGTCAATGGTGATGACGATGGTGATGATTTCCCCCTCCCGAAGGGAAGTTTCCCCGGTAGAACAGCTCCACCGGAGCCCTAGATTGGTCCCGCCAAGGTTCCACCTCGTGGTGGTGGAGTTTCGTCCCGTAAGCTAGCTTATGAGTTTTTCCTCGACGAAAGACTCCATATAGCCAAAGATGGGCATCAGAGGGCTGCCAGGGGGCCCACGAGGCAGGGGGCGCACCCAGGGGGTAGGGCGCGCTTCCACCATCATGGACGGTGGGTGGCCCCCCTCTGGTACTTCTTTCGCCCAATATTTTTTATATATTCTGAAACATGCTCCCGTGAAGTTTCAGGACTTTTGGAGATGTGCAGAATAGGTCTCTAATATTTGCTCCTTTTCCAGCCCAGAATTCCAGTTGCCGGCATTCTCCCTCTTAATGTAAACCTTGTAAAATAAGAGAGAATAGGCATTAGTATTGTGACATAATGTGTAATAACAACCCATAATGCAATAAATATCGATATAAAAGCATTATGAAAAATGGACATATCAACTCCCCCAAGCTTAGACCTCGCTTGTCCTCAAGCGAAAGCCGATATCGACAAAATATGTCCACATGTTTAGAGATAGAGGTGTCGATAAAATAAAATACGGACATGAGGGCGTCATGATCATTATTATAACAACATATATATATATATATTGTCATATGATCTCTTATGCTAAAGTAACAATTCGTTCACAATTTTAAGTATGAATCAGAAACTTCATTGAAAACTAACAAACTATAATCTCAGTCTTTGAAGCAATTGCAATTTATCATAACATAGGAAAGAGTCAATATAAGAGCTTTTCAGCAAGTCCACATACTCAACTATCATTTAGTATTTCACAATTGCTAATACTCACGCAATATTTATGGGTATGAAGTTTTAATCGGACACAGAGAAAGATAGGGGCTTAAAGTTTTGCCTCCCAACCTTTTACCTAAAGGGTAATGTCAACAATAATAGTTCATGAAAACTCATATCCAATTAGTCATATGTATCAGGATCTTTCCAACACATTGTGCTTGCCAAAGGATAAAATGTAAAAAGGAAAGGTGAAGATCACCGTGACTCTTGCATGAAGTATAAGACAAGAATAAAAGATAGGCCCTTCGTAGAGGGAAGCAGAGGTTGTCATGTTCTTTTATGGTTGGATGCACAAAATCTTAATGCGAAAGAACATCACTTTATATTGCCACTTGTAATATGGACCTTTATTATGCAATCTGTCGCTTTTATTTCTTCCACATCACAAGATCGTATAAAGCTTATTTTCTCCACACTAATAAATCATACGTATTTAGAGAGAAATTTTTATTGCTTGCAATGATGACAACTTACTTAAATGATCTTACTCAATCCATAGGTAGATATGGTGGACTCTCATGGCAAAACTAGGTTTAAGGATATTTGGAAGCACAAGTAGTATCTCTACTTGGTGCAAAGAATTTGGCTAGCATGAAAGGGAAAGGCAAGATCAACATGTTGGATGATCCATGACAATATAATTTATCTCAAATGTAAGAAAACATAACCCATTACGTTGTCTTCCTTGTACAACATCAACTCTTTAGCATGACATATTTTAATGAGTGCTCATAATCATAAAAGATGTCCAAGATAGTATATTTATATGTGAAAACCTCTCTTTCTTTATTACTTCCTATTAGTTGCAACGATGACCAAAACTATGCTTGTCAACTCTCAACAATTTTTATTCATCATACTCTTTATATGTGAAGTCATTACTCTCCATAAGATCCATATGATCTCTTTATTTCTTTTATTCCCTCAAGATCATAACAAGATAACCAAGCCCTTGACTCAACACTAATCTTTATTATATATAGCTCACGGACTCGATTACATAGAAGGATCATAAAGCAAAACTCAACTAGATCATACTAAAATTTTATTCTACTAGATCAAGATATTATCAAAAGGATCGAACTAAGAAAAAGGTAGAGATAAAAGTGATGGTGAGACAATACCGAGGCACTCCCCCAAGCTTGGCTGTTGCCAAGGGGAGTGCCCATACCCATGTGTTTATGTCTTCTTCTTCGAGGGTGGTGATGTGATATTCTTGGCAATGATGCCCCTCAGGATGCGATTCTCTTCCTCGAGCTCATTGACTTGCTTCTTGAGGTCCATTATTTCCTTATGGAGCTTGCCTGTGACGGTTAGAGCTCCTTTCACCCAAGGATGTTGCATAGCTGCGGGAGAACAAGTAACACCATTTTTCATATTTTTATAAGAAATAAATCTAACATTGGAAGCACTACAAAAAAACACTTCCGTGATGATACGTGTTTGTCACAGTAGGTCACATTTTTTGTCATGCATGTACATCCATGACATTTTATGACAGAATCAAGATAGTCATACCTGTGCTGTCGTAGAAGTGTTCCATGACATTACCAAAATTATCATCACGGAAGTGTCCACTTCCATGACGATAAATCGTGCGTCACAGAAGTGCTTTCGTCAAGGGTGACCGACACGTGGCATCCACCGTAACGGAACGCCGTTAAGCTATTGGGTGGGATTTTGGATCCGATAACCCGTTAACAGCCCTGACCAATGGGAAATTTCCACGTGTAAAATTCTGATTGGCCGAAGGAAACACGTGTTGCCTCACCGTTGGGATAGATGTCATCCACTCATTGGACAGGAGGCGCCTATGATAGGTCGACACGTGGCACGGCCCAACAGTGGCCCATTCCGGTGAAAAAGGCCGGCCCAGTAAAAATTAGCAGGCCGGCTCATATAAGGCCTACTTGTGTCAGGTCCATTTAAGCCCACGGCCCATACGAGATGTGCCAATTCGGCCCGTTAAAGATTTGACACCATTGCAGCCCATCGTCAGTTCGAGCCCGTTAACAGCCCGCTATATATTTGGGCTCAATATCGGCCCGATGAGATTTCGGCCTGTTAACGACCCATTTAATGGATGGGCCAATTTTCAGGATGTACATCTTTCAGCCTTTTAGCGACCCATTTAAATGTTGGGCTAATTTCCGGCCCGGTGTGTCTTTCAGCCTGTTGACGGCCCATAAATCTGATGGGCCATTTGTAGTCGGACCTAAGTTTCGGCCTCTTAGCGGCCCATTTAAGTGTTGGGCCAATTTCTGGCCCGGTGTCACTTTTAGCCTATTGACGGCCCATAAATCAGTTGGGCCATTTGTAGTCGGACCTGAGTTTTGGCCTTTTAGCGACCCATTTAAGTGTTGGGCCAATTCCCGGACCTGTGTGCCTTTTGGCGTGTTAACGGACCATAAATGAGTTGGGCCATTTGTAGTCGGACCTTAGTTTTGGCCTTTTAATGGCCCATGCCCTTCATGGTCCAATACCAGCCCGGTTTCTCTTTCGGCCTACTAAAGGCGCACAACACAGTTGGGCCGTTTACAATACGACCTGACTTTCGGCCTCTTAGCGGCCCATGCTCTTCATGGTCCAGTACAAGCCCGCTGTCTCTTTCGGCCTGCTAAAGGCCTACAGTATAGTTGGGCCATATGTAGCCCAAACTTAGTAACGGCCTGTTAACGACCCGGGAGGTAAGAGGGCCGACCATTAGCTTTTGGCCTAGTAATGGCCCATTAACTTAATGGGCCCAATAAAGTTCGTTCATGTCTTTAGGCCAAATTAGATAATTTGAGCCCATTACGACGAGCAATTATGCACAGGACCAAAACCGATCAAGCAAAGGTACGGCATACAGGGAATAACGTTGCACATCCAGCATATATTACAGGAAATTACATCCACTAGGCAATCAAAGATTGATGCCAGTGCAAATAAATGAGCAGAACCTAACCATCTACAACGTCACAATCTGCAACCTCAGCACATATGACGCCCATAAGCATGTGGGAAAGTTCTTGCTGCTTTGCTACACTGTCTCTGAAAACATTGATCAGTTGTTGTGTCGCACGACTCTGCACCTCTGATTCATCCACCATTTCCATCATTGCTTCAGCCATTAATTGGTTCACAAACATACATTTATTCCATTGAATTCAAGACAGAGGATACTGAACAGATTCAGATGGCGATTTTGGCAGGCTTGTATTATTGATAGTGGAGAGTGTCTCGACCACTGCATCATAACATAAGTTAGGACGGGAACCAAACAGATTAATCATGAGTTATTGCCATATTACCTAACCTAGATTTACTGGAAAGAAACAATGGGGCTGCCTTGCTGTTTTTAGAGTTTGTCTTCTTATCTTCAGCAGCCTGCACAAAATTAACACACTAGCATTGCTATCATTGGCCAAGTCAGATAATAGGAAAGCAACATTGACACAACAAACGTTTGGGCAACTAGCCTACACCAAATTAACACAATATGGCACAACTATCATCAGCCAGGTAAGGTAATACGGAAGCAACATTGACACAATGAATGAATGGGCAACCAGAGAAGCACTACAATTCAGTAATGTGTGTGATATGAGATAGTACATTCATGCAGCTCAGTATGCAAAACTACCAGGCAGTTTTCCTTACAAAAATCAACATTGGCGCCTTTAACATTTTGCAACAACTAATTTTAGATCAGATAAAGGTTAGATTAACGCCGATTAACAAAATACATGCTAATGTAAAATATAGTGATATACAGCAGGTACTTACATCAACATTGGAGCACAGAGAATTCCTGCAAGATATTTTCCTCGAATACGATCCCAATGGAGGAAGTCTTGTATCGTTTAACCTTATTTTCTAAAAGAGAGATGGGTAAGAAACATGCAGAAAATATGATCAGAATGCTATAAAATTTCATGATGCGAGGATACGCACATGCTTCTTAGAATGGAGTTGACATTCTTTTGCTGGACTGGAGCGGACTAGTTCTTTGGCCACTGGAATCTTCTTATTATCAGTGGGAGTTGGGTTTCTCTGTGCTAGAGAAGTATCTATGAAAAATGGAGTTGGTTTATTATCTCCTGGCGTTTGGATCTTTTGCAAAGACCTGGTTTGTAACCCTTCAGATTCTAACATAGCCGTCTTCCCCTTGCATGCCTTATATAGAAGAATGGTGGTTCGGTTATAAACCATGCTACAACAGAGATGGAATAGGTACTGAAGAATAGAAAGGCATGGCATATTGACATGTATTCCCTCCATCCGGAAATAAATGGATGGGTCTAGGCGTATTTCTGTTCTAGATACATCCAGTTTTATCCATTTCTGCGACATTTAATCCAGACGGAGGGAGTATGACGTAAGAGCTGTTGGGGAACGTAGTAATTTCAAAAAATTTCCTACGCACACGCAAGATCATGGTGATGCATAGCAACGAGAGGGAAGAGTGTTGTCCATGTATGTAGCGACCAGACCCGAATGGATCAAGTCTACTGTGCTCCGGTGTCATCCCTGGATCAGTAATGCTGACACCACACAGTACATTGAAGGATTTATAGCAGAGTGGCAATCACACACTTATTACAACGATGTCTCCGAAGAGAACTTATTACAATAATATGGCTTAAGGCCATCTAATAACGATAATAGCGGAAGACTTGGAAGGTAAATGGGTCCATCAACTCCAACGGCATCACTGAGTATAGAACCACGACCTAAAAGCACCTTAATCGTCGTCTGAAAAGTTTGCAACATTAACGTTGCAGCCCGAAACGGGTCAGCACATGGAATATGCTGGCAAGGTAACACATAGAGAATGATGGAATGAAACAGCTATACTATATGCATATTTGGCTGGTGGAAAGCTCTATGGTTACTGTTTTGCGTAAAGCCAATTTTTCCCTACTGCAAAGGAATAAATTTATTGAACTATCATGGTGGTTGTTAAACATTGAGAATGGTTGACAACATTCTCAATCCCAATTAAAAAGTAATCATTAAAACCCAACAATATTAATTAGAAGTAACATGTTGAGATTCACATGATATTCAAGTACTAGATACTCAAGATTGTCCATAACCGGGGACACGGCTAATCATGATTAGTTTATTACACTCTGCAGAGGTTTGCACACTTTTCCCCACAAGACTCGATCGCCTCCGTTGGTTTTCTCGCACTACTGGTGTTTGAGAAACGGATGACCGAGACATAGTCTTTCAGAAGCGCTAGCACCTTACGATGGAGTAGACCGTACCACCTACAACCCCTACATCTGCTAGTCTACCCCTATAAGAGTTCGCACGACTTAGTCAACTATGCCAGAGCCCATAATGGCTTGTGGCTGCACACGTAAGTATTTAGCATGAAAGATCTTATGATCCCTTTGAGCCTGGGTGGCGGTCCAAAATAAAACAGGCAAGTCCTGATAGACATCAGGTGCCTCAATCCACCCAGATGTGTGTTTAAGTTGCCACCTTAGATAAACCATTAAAATTATCAATCTCACATCTGTCATGGATATCACTCACCCAATCCACGTCTACTAGCATAGCATGGCATAATAAGCAAACGTAGAAGTAACTCCCAAAGGTTTCATAATAAACAGGTAATAGGTACTACCTCATCTACTTCCTATCCCACAATTTAATTAGATCCTAATCATGCAATGTGCGAGGATGGATCTAATGCAATAAAACTGGGTTGTAGAAAAAGTATGATCAAAGTGTTACTTGCCTTGCTGATGATCCGCGAGTCCTAGAGATTCGAAGTAACAGGCGGCGCAATCCGGGTAATCTATCGCAGACAAACAACAAGCATACAATAAGTACTCATCTAATGCACAGGTAAAACTCGAACAAAAGATCGAACCAGAAAGTTCAACTTAAGAACTCCGGTTGCAAAGAGAGAAAGAACCGAACAAAGAAGCCGAAAACAAACGGCGGAAGAAAACAACTCGGTTCTAGCAAGTCGAAACTAGGTCAAATTTTACCGTAGCAAAAACTTGTTTAAGTTGATTAGTCAGAACGGCGGTTTCGAAACGAAACTCCAGGCGCTTGAATCACCTGATTCCGATAAAGGAGCGGGAAGAGAAACTAGAACGAAGATCGGATCTGAGATCGCGATCGCGGAATAAATCCGACGAAAAGAAAAAGAAGAACGGTTAAACGAACGGATGTTCGTTAACCTAGAAGAATCCGGTGATCACGTTCGTTAGGACGAACAGTCCGGCGAACGGTATCTAGGCAACTAAATCGGAAAAGAAAACGGATCCGATCTAGGGTTTCGAGAAAAGAGATCGAAACGAAAAACCGATCTAGAAAACCGGAACGGTTTAGAGAAGAAAAGAATCGGAAAGATTTAGAAGAAAACCGATCCGAGGAAAAAGAAAGATGCGGCGCGGTACCTCGGCGAGGTCTTCGGCGGCGGCGAGCAAGGGCGGCGGCGGCGGGGGGGGGGGGGGGCACTAGGGCGGCAGCGCGGGGCAAGGGGCGCGGCGCGGGGTGAGGGCGCGGCTTGGGCTTGGGGTTCTAGTGTGGGATTTAGAGGGGGGGGGCTTGGGTATTTATGTAGGTGAGGGGAGAGATTACTTGGGGGAGGGAACAAGAAATAGAGTAGTAGAAGGAAAGAGGAAAGAGGAAAAGAAAAAAAAAACGAAACGGAGTCCTAGAAGGACTCCAGGGCGGCGGCGGCCTCCTGCCTTGCGCAGGCGCGCGGCGCGGCGCTGGCCTGGCCGGCCGGCCTGCTGGGCCTTTGGCCCAGGGCGCTGCAGATTTTTTTAAACGGTTTCGCGCGCAGAAAAACGGGGAAAAGAAAACTAAACGAACTCCAAAACTTCTAAAGTAAATTTTCCCCGACTCCTAAAAATGAGTCGAACAAAATGAACTTTTCTCCGGGACCTAGAATGCAATTTTTGAAAACGCACATTTTTCCCTATCCAAATAAAAGGCAAATAAACTCTGACAAAACCAATGATCCTTTCTTCAAAATTTGAGAAGAACTCAAATATGAAAATAACGAAATCTCCAACTCTCTCCGAAGGTCCTTGAGTTGCGTGAAATTTCTAGGATCGACAAAATGCAAGAAAATATGATATGCATGATGATCTATGTGTATAACATTCCAAATTGAAAATTTGGGATGTTACAAACCTACCCCCCTTAAGATGAATCTCGCCCTCGAGATTCGGGTTGGCTAGAAAATAGGTGAGGGTGGTCCTTGAGCGAATCTTCTTCTCTCTCCCAGGTGGCTTCATCCTCTGAGTGGTGGTTCCACTAAACTTTGCAAAATTTGATAACCTTGCTGCGGGTAACTCTGCTGGCATAATCGAGAATCTTGACTGGTTTCTCTTCATACGTTAGGTCGTCCTTCAACTGAATTGCTTCTAGTGGCACTGTATCTCTTAACGGTACCTCCGCCATCTCGGCGTGACATTTCTTCAGCTGAGAAACATGGAATACGTCATGAACTCTTGACAGTCCCTCTGGTAATTCCAACTTATACGCGACTTCTCCCATACGTTGCAAGATCTTATACGGTCCAACGAAAGACGGTGCTAATTTTCCCTTAACTCCAAAGCGCTTAACTCTTCGAAGTGGGGATACTCGGAGATACACCCTGTCTCCGGTTTCGTAAACTGTCTCCTTGCGTTTAGAATCTGCGTAGCTCTTCTGCCTGGACTGGGCTACCTTGAGCCTATCGCGAATCAACTTCACCTTCTGTTCAGACTCCTTAATCAAATCTGGTCCAAAGAATTGACGGTCTCCAACTTCGTCCCATGACAACGGTGTCCTGCACCTCCTTCCGTACAAAGCTTCGAAAGGTGCCATCTTCAGACTGGTTTGGTAACTGTTGTTATAAGAAAACTCCGCATACGGCAAGTTATCATCCCAACTAGATCCATAATCTAGTGCACAAGCTCTCAGCATATCTTCCAAAATCTGGTTGACTCTCTCGGTCTGTCCATCTGTCTGCAGATGAAAAGCGGTGCTGAACTCTAGCCTGGTTCCTAAGGTTTCATGCAACTGATTCCAAAACTTTGAGGTAAATTGGGTTCCTCTGTCTGATACAATACTCCTTGGAACTCCATGCAAACAAATGATCCTGGTCATGTATATCTTTGCTAACTTAGCACTGGTGTAAGTGGTCTTAACTAGAATGAAATGTGCTACCTTCGTCAAACGATCAACTACTACCCATATCGAGTCATATCCTGCTTTCGTCCTGGGTAGTCCTGTGATAAAATCCATGCCTATCTTATCCCACTTCCATTCGGGTATCGGCAATGGTTGCAACAATCCGGCTGGCTTCTGATGTTCTGCCTTCACTCTATGACATACGTCACAAACTGCTACATATGCTGCAATATCCTTCTTCATTCCGGTCCACCAGAATGTCTCCTTCAAATCCAAATACATCTTGGTATTTCCTGGGTGAATCGAATATGGTGAGTTATGTGCCTCTTGTAGAATCAACTTCCTGATCTCCGGGTCATTTGGCACATAAACACGGTCCTCAAACCATAGGGTATCGTGCTCATCCTCACGAAATCCCTTTGCTTTTCCTTGGCTTAGTTTCTCCTTTATAGCAGCAATCTCCTTGTCAGATTTCTGAGCCTCTCTGATTTTATCCATCAATGTTGACTGAATCTCCAATGCTGCTACATAGCCTTTCGGAACTATCTCCAAACATAGTTCACGAAGGTTTTCTGCTAACTCCTTGGGTATTTCTTCTGTCATTAACGTATTGACATGGCTCTTACGGCTCAATGCGTCAGCTACTACATTGGCTTTACCGGGATGGTAATGCAATCTCATATCATAATCCTTGACGAGCTCCAACCATCTCCTTTGTCTGAGATTCAACTCCTTCTGCGTGAAGATGTACTTCAAACTCTTGTGATCCGTGTACACCTCACAATGATTTCCAATGAGGAAATGTCTCCATGTCTTCAACGCATGCACTACGGCTGCTAACTCCAAATCATGGGTGGCGTAATTCAACTCATGAGGCTTTAGTTGTCGTGAAGCATACGAAACAACTCTTCCTTCCTGCATAAGCACTGCTCCAAGTCCTCGACGTGAAGCGTCGCAATACACCTCACAATCCTTGGTCTGATCTGGCAAAATCAACACTGGTGAGGTAACCAATCGTTTCTTCAACTCCTGGAAACTAGCCTCACACTCCTCAGTCCAATTGAACTTGGTATCCTTCTTCAACAACTCCGTCATAGGCTTCGCAATCTTCGAAAAGTTCTCAATGAATCTCCGGTAGTATCCTGCGAGTCCAAGAAAACTCTGGATCTCTCCAACTGTCGTTGGTGCTTCCTATTTGGTTACAGTCTCAACCTTTGCGGGGTCAACTGCTATCCCTTCTCCGGATATAACGTGTCCGAGGAATCCAACTTCCTTCAACCAAAACTCACATTTGCTAAACTTGGCATATAGCTGATGTTCCCTTAGCTTCTCCAATACCAAACGCAAATGTTCCTTATGCTCTTCTTCATTCTTCGAATAAACCAGGATATCATCAATGAACACTACGACGAACTTATCCAAAAACTCCATAAATACCTTGTTGATCAGGTTCATAAAATAGGCCGGCATGTTAGTCAATCCAAATGACATAACGGTATACTCGTACAGTCCATATCTGGTGGTGAATGCTGTCTTAGGAATATCATGTTCCCGAATCTTCAACTGGTGGTACCCTGATCGCAAATCGATCTTCGAAAACACTTTAGCTCCTTGCAAACGATCAAACAGATCATTTATCTTTGGCAGTGGGTACTTGTTCTTGATGGTTACTTCATTCAATCCACGGTAATCAACAACCATCCGTAATGATCCATCCTTCTTCTCCACTAGAAGTACGGGTGATCCCCAAGGTGAAGAACTTGGGCGAATGTAACCTTTCTCCAATAACTCCTTAATCTGATTCTTAATTTCTACCAAATCCTTTGCTGGCATCCGGTATGGTCTCTTTGATATTGGGCCTATACCTGGCAACAACTCAATCAGAAACTCAATGTCTCTATCCGGTGGCATGCCTGGCAACTCTTCAGGAAATACATCAGGAAAATCCTTTACCACTGGTACTTCCTCCTGCACGACTCCTCTCAGGCAATTTACTTGTGTCCTATTTGGCACATGCCGGGATACATACTTGATCCTTCTTCCTTCTGGCGTTGTAAGCAAAATTGACTTACTAGCACAATCGATGTTTCCTCCATACATCGACAACCAATCCATACCGAGGATTACATCCAATCCTTGAGATTCCAATACTATTAGGTCTGAGGGAAAAACATAGTTACCAATCCTTAATGGTAACCGATCACACCATCGTCTAGCCATAAACTCCGCTCCTGGTGAGCTTACTAACATGGGTGACCTAAGGGCTTGGGTTGGCAGGTTATATTTATCCACAAATCCCCTTGATATGTATGAATGCGATGCACCAGTATCGAAAAGAATGAGTGCAGTAAATGACTTAACCAAAAACTTACCGATCACTGCATCAGGCTGATCTTCAACCTCCTCCATGCTAACGTGGTTCACCTGTCCCCTATTGAAAGGGTTCGGCTTCTTCCCTGAGCTTCCATTGCCATTTCCATTCTGGCCTTCAGGACATTCAGTTGCATAATGTCCAGTCTTGGAACACTTGAAACAGGTGACTTGACTCAGATCTCTCTTGGATGGGGTTGATGGGGTGGTCCGGTTCTGGCCGTTGCTTCCTCCGTTCCCATTACCATTTTTGTGGCCATTGTGGTTGTGCGAACTACTTCCTCCATGGGTATGCTGAAACTGAAATCCCGATTTAGGGGTAAAACGGGGCTTCTGCTGGGCTCCAAAGTTATACTTCCCCTGTCCATACTTCCTCTTGCGGGTCTCAATCTGCTGTTGCTTCCCTTCAATCATGATGGCACGATCTACCAACTCCTGGTAGTTGTTGAAACTTCCTACCATCAGCTGCATACTCAACTCATCATTCAGTCCTTCCAAGAACTTCTCCTGCTTAGTGGCATCCGTAGCAACATCATCTGGGGCATAACGTGCTAACTTGTTGAAGTCGTCAACATACTGGCCAACTGTCCTTCCTCCTTGGCGTAAGTTGCGAAACTCACGCTTCTTCATGGCCATAGCTCCTGCTGAAACGTGAGCAGTGCGGAAAGCTTGCTGGAACTGATCCCATGTGACAGTGTCAACTGGGAAGGTGGCTGTGAAATTCTCCCACCATGCTGCCGCGGGTCCGTCAAGTTGATGTGCGGCAAACTTCACTTTCTCACCATCCGTGCATCCTGCAGTGGTCAACTCCCTTCCTATCTTGCGGAGCCAATCGTCTGCTACTATCGGCTCCGTGCTACTAGAAAACACCAGCGGATTTAGCCTAAGGAAACGGGCTAAGTGGTCAATAGGGGGTGGTGGTGGTGGTGGGTTGTTGTTGTTGTTCTGCTGATTCTGAACTAACATCTGCATCAACTGATTCTGCTGTTGGATCAACTGAGTGAGCTCTGGTGGAAATCCATTGTCACGTCTCGGAGGCATCTGAGGGTTTAGAAAAGAAGAGATATAAGAATAGAATGAGGTCTAAAGAGAAAACACTGCCCCAATGCACATGAGCAAATTCACACAAAATCACTTCATTCAATCAAACAAGGGCATACAATCGATCTAACTATCGCAAAAGTGCTCGAACTATAGTGTTTACATGGGGGAAATACTACTAATATCTGGTGGTCATCTAAAAATTTGAACCGGTGGAAGACTCCATGATGTCCGCTCCAGCTTCATCTTCAAAGTCGGGTTCACTTGGATCCGAATCGGTGTCGTCGATGATAATGTAATTATCCGGACATGCGATGTACTCGTCTTCCTTCCTGGATGCTAACTCCCTCTTGAGTTCTTCAATCTCCTGCTTAAGGTCAACATTGTGTGTTGCTAGAGCTACGATCTCGTCCATGTAGTCCTTGCGTGTAGCCTTCAGTTCTCCTTCTAGCTCGATGATCCTTGTCTTCGCATTCTTCAACTCCATCATATCATTGCACATCTGGTTCTCGTGGCGTCGAATGTGCTGGTTTAACTCCTGGATGAATGTTGCAATGGATCTATCCTTCTTGGTGGTGACTAACTCCCATTGTTCATCTCGGCGTCCGCAAATCTGGTAGATAGTGTCCTTGAGGTCTTCTTGATAAACTTCTCCAATGCGTCCTATGGTGATATGGGCTGCCATGCTCCTTCCTAGACTCCAAGTTGGTGCATTGAAAACACTATCTATGGGCTTCGTGATTGGCGCGAATGTCCTTCCCGGAACGTGAGCTTGAATCTTCCAGTGCTCCTCTTCAGGCAAAGTGGCGTTGAAGGTTCCTGTGAAACTTGGTAATCCAATATTCAGGTACTTGGTGACTTCCTTCAAGTGAAATCCAAAAGGTGTGCCTTCATCCGGTTGAGCGTACTTAATCTTCGTGTCCTTCATCCTAAAGAGTAGAAAAGATGAGGAGTTAGAAAATGAGGAGAGAATAGTGATCTATGGCTTTAACTTAGTGGTCGTGTCCTATAGTCAGCGTGTGCTCTGATACCATCTCTGTAGCGACCAGACCCGAATGGATCAAGTCTACTGTGCTCCGGTGTCATCCCTGGATCAGTAATGCTGACACCACACAGTACATCGAAGGATTTATAGCAGAGTGGCAATCAAACACTTATTACAACGATGTCTCCAAAGAGAACTTATTACAATAATATGGCTTAAGGCCATCTAATAACGATAACAACGGAAGACTTGGAAGGTAAATGGGTCCATCAACTCCAACGGCATCACTGAGTATAGAACCACGACCTAAAAGCACCTTAATCATCGTCTGAAAAGTATGCAACATTAACGTTGCAGCCCGAAACGGGTCAGCACATGGAATATGCTGGCAAGGTAACACATAGAGAATGATGGAATGAAATAGCTATACTATATGCATATTTGGCTGGTGGAAAGCTCTATGGTTACTGTTTTGCGTAAAGCCAATTTTTCCCTACTACAAAGGAATAAATTTATTTAACTATCATGGTGGTTGTTAAACATTGAGAATGGTTGACAGCATTCTCAATCCCAATTAAAAAGTAATCATTAAAACCCAACAATATTAATTAGAAGTAACATGTTGAGATTCACATGATATTCAAGTACTAGATACTCAAGATTGTCCATAAGCGGGGACACGGCTAATCATGATTAGTTTATTACACTCTGCAGAGGTTTGCGCACTTTTCCCCATAAGACTCGATCGCCTCTGTTGGTTTTCTCGCACTACTGGTGTTTGAGAAACGGATGACCGAGACATAGTCTTTCAGAAGCGCTAGCACCTTACGATGGAGTAGACCGTACCACCTACAACCCCTACATCTGCTAGTCTACCCCTATAAGAGTTCGCACGACTTAGTCAACTATGCCAGAGCCCATAATGGCTTGTGGCTGCACACGTAAGTATTTAGCATGAAAGATCTTATGATCCCTTTGAGCCTGGGTGGCGGTCCAAAATAAAACAGGCAAGTCCTGATAGACATCAGGTGCCTCAATCCACCCAGATGTGTGTTTAAGTTGCCACCTTAGATAAACCATTAAAATTATCAATCTCACATCTGTCATGGATATCACTCACCCAATCCACGTCTACTAGCATAGCATGGCATAATAAGCAAACGTAGAAGTAACTCCCAAAGGTTTCATAATAAACAGGTAATAGGTACTACCTCATCTACTTCCCATCCCACAATTTAATTAGATCCTAATCATGCAATGTGTGAGGATGGATCTAATGCAATAAAACTGGGTTGTAGAAAAAGTATGATCAAAGTGTTACTTGCCTTGCTGATGATCCGCGAGTCCTAGAGATTCGAAGTAACAGGAGGCGCAATCCGGGTAATCTATCGCAGACAAACAACAAGCATACAATAAGTACTCATCTAATGCACAGGTAAAACTCGAACAAAAGATCGAACCAGAAAGTTCAACTTAAGAACTCCGGTTGCAAAGAGAGAAAGAACTGAACAAAGAAACCGAAAACAAACGGCGGAAGAAAACAACTCGGTTCTAGCAAGTCGAAACTAGGTCAAATTTTACCATAGCAAAAACTTGTTTAAGTTGATTAGTCGGAACGGCGGTTTCGAAACGAATCTCCAAGCGCTTGAATCACCTGATTCCGATAAACGAGCGGGAAGAAAAACTAGAACGAAGATCGGATCTGAGATCGCGATCGCGGAATAAATCCGACGAAAAGAAAAAGAAGAATGGTTAAACAAACGGATGTTCGTTAACCTAGAAGAATCCGGTGATCACGTTCGTTAGGACGAACGGTCCGGCGAACGGTATCTAGGCAACTAAATCGGAAAAGAAAACGGATCCGATCTAGGGTTTCGAGAAAAGAGATCGAAACGAAAAACCGATCTAGAAAACCGGAACGGTTTGGAGAAGAAAAGAATCGGAAAGATTTAGAAGAAAACCGATCCGAGGAAAAAGAAAGATGCGGCGTGGTACCTCGGCGAGGTCTCCGACGAGGGGCTCCGGCGGCGGCGAGCAAGGGCGGCGGCGGCGGCGTTGCTAGGCGGCAGCGGCGGGGCACTAGGGCGGCGGCGCGGGGCAAGGGGCGCGGCGCGGGGTGAGGGCGCGGCTTGGGCTTGGGGTTTTGGTGTGGGATTTAGAGGGGGGGGGGGCTTGGGTATTTATATAGGTGAGGGGAGAGATTACTTGGGGGAGGGAACAAGAAATAGAGTAGGAGAAGGAAAGAGGAAAGAGGAAAAGAAAAAAAACGAAACGGAGTCCTAGAAGGACTCCAGGGCGGCAGCGGCCTCCTGCCTTGCGCAGGCGCGCGGCGCGGCGCTGGCGCGGCGCTGGCCTGGCCAGCTGGCCTGCTGGGCCTTTGGCCCAGGGCGCTGCAGATTTTTTAAAACGGTTTCGCGCGCAGAAAAACGGGGAAAAGAAAACTAAACGAACTCCAAAACTTCTAAAGTAAATTTTCCCCGACTCCTAAAAATGAGTCGAACAAAATGAACTTTTCTCCGGGACCTAGAATGCAATTTTTGAAAACGCGCATTTTTCCCTATCCTAATAAAAGGCAAATAAACTCCGACAAAACCAATGATCCTTTCTTCAAAATTTGAGAAGAACTCAAATATGAAAATAACGAAATCTCCAACTCTCTCCGAAGGTCCTTGAGTTGCGCGAAATTTCTAGGATTGACAAAATGCAAGAAAATATGATATGCATGATGATCTATGTGTATAACATTCCAAATTGAAAATTTGGGATGTTACAACTTACCCTCGTAGACCGAAAGCGGAAGCGTTAGCGCAACGCAGTTGATGTAGTCGTACGTCTTCACGATCCGACCGATCAAGTACCGAACGTACGACACCTCCGAGTTCAGCACATGTTCAACCCGATGACGTACCTCGAACTCCGATCCAGCCGAGTGTTGAGGTAGAGTTTCGTCAGCATGACGGCGTGGTGATGATGATGATGTTCTACCGACGCAGGGCTTCGCCTAAGCACCGCTACAGTATTATCAAGGTGGACTATGGTGGAGGGGGGCACCGCACACGGCTAAAAGATCAACTGATCAATTGTTGTCTTTGGGGTGCCCCCTGCCCCCGTATATAAAGGAGTGGAGGAGGGGGAGGGCCGGCCCTCTCTATGGCACGCCCTAGGGGAGTCCTACTCCCACCGGGAGTAGGATTCCCTCTTTCCTAGTAGAACTAGGAGCCCTTCCAAGTAGTAGGAGTAGGAGGGAAGGAAAGGGAACGGAAAAGGAGAAGAAAGGAAGGGGGCACCCCCCTCCCTAGTCCAATTCGGACCAGCCCATGGGGAGGGGTGCGGCCACCCTTTGAGGCCTTTCTCTCCTTTCCCGTATGGCCCATTAAGGCCCAATACGAATTCCCGTAACTCCCCGGTACTCCCGAAAATACCCGAATCACTCGGAACCTTTCCGATGTTCGAATATAGTCGTCCAATATATCGATCTTTACGTCTCGACCATTTTGAGACTCCTCGTCATGTCCCCGATCTCATCTGGGACTCCAAACTCCTTCGGTACATCAAAACACATAAACTCATAATATAACCGTCATCGAACTTTAAGCGTGCGGACCCTACGGGTTCGAGAACTATGTAGACATGACCGAGACATGTCTCCGGTAAATAACCAATAGCGGAACCTGGATGCTCATAGTGGCTCCTACATATTCTACGAAGATCTTTATCGGTCAAACCGCATAACAACATATGTTGTTCCCTTTGTCATCGGTATGTTACTTGCCCGAGATTCGATCGTCAGTATCTCAATACCTAGTTCAATCTCGTTACCGGCAAGTCTCTTTACTCGTTACGTAATACATCATCCCACAACTAACTCATTAGTTACAATGCTTGCAAGGCTTATACTGATGTGCATTACCGAGTGGGCATAGAGATACCTCTCCGACAATCGGAGTGACAAATCCTAATCTCGAAATACGCCAACCCAACAAGTACCTTCGGAGACACCTGTAGAGCACCTTTATAATCACCCGGTTACGTTGTGACGTTTAGTAGCACACAAAGTGTTCCTCCAGTAAGCGGGATTTGCATAATCTCATAGTCATAGGAACATGTAGAAGTCATGAAGAAAGCAATAGCAACAAACTAAATGATCAAGTGCTAAGCTAACGGAATGGGTCAAGTCAATCACATCATTCTCCTAATGATGTGATCCCGTTAATCAAATGACAACTCATGTCTATGGTTAGGAAACATAACCATCTTTGATCAATGAGCTAGTCAAGTAGAGGCATACTAGTGACACTCTGTTTGTCTATGTATTCACACATGTATTATGTTTCCGGTTAATACAATTCTAGCATGAATAATAAACATTTATCAGGATATAAGGAAATAAATAATAACTTTATTATTTCCTCTAGGGCATATTTCCTTCAGTCTCCCACTTGCACTAGAGTCAATAATCTAGTTCACATCGCCATGTGATTTAATACCAATAGTTCACATCACCATGTGATTAACAACCATAGTTCACATCGACATGTGACCAACACCCAAAGGGTTTACTAAAGTCAATAATCTAGTTCACATCGCTATGTGATTAACACCCAAAGAGTACTAAGGTGTGATCATGTTTTGCTTGTGAGAGAATCTTAGTCAACGGTCTTTCACATTCAGATCCATTATGTATTTTGCAATTTTCTATGTCTACAATGCTCTACACGGAGCTACTCTAGCTAATTGCTCCCACTTTCAATATGTATCTAGATCGAGACTTAGAGTCATCCAGATCAGTGTCAAAACTTGTATCGACGTAACCTTTTACGACGAACCTTTTTGTCACATCCATAATCGAGAAACATATCCTTATTTCACTAAGGATAATTTTGACCGCTGTCCAGTGATCTACTCCTAGATCACTATTGTACTCCCTTGCCAAAATCAGTGTAGGGTATACAATAGATCTGGTACACAACATGGCATATTTTATAGAACCTATGGCCAAGGCATAGAGAAGGACTTTCATTCTCTTTCTATCTTCTGCTGTGGTCGGCCTTTGAGTCTTACTTAGTTCCACACCTTGTAACACAGGCAAGAACTCTTTCTTTGATTGTTCCATTTTGAACTACTTCAAAATCTTGTCAAGGTATGTACTCATTGAAAAACTTATCAAGCGTCTTGATCTATCTCTATAGATCTTGATGCTCAATATGTAAGCAGCTTCATCGAGGTCTTTCTTTGAAAAACTCCTTTCAAACACTCCTTTATGCTTTGCAGAATAATTCTACATTATCTCCGATCAATAATATGTCATTCACATATACTTATCAGAAATGCTGTAGTGCTCCCACTCACTTTCTTGTAAATACAGGCTTCACCGCAAGTCTGTATAAAACTATATGCTTTGATCAACTTATCAAAGCGTATATTCCAACTCCGAGATGCTTGCACCAGTCCATAGATGGATCGCTGGAGCTTGCATATTTTGTTAGCACCTTTAGGATTGACAAAACTTTCTTATTGCATCATATACAACTCTTCTTTAATAAATCCATTAAGGAATGTAGTTTTGTTTATCCATTTGCCAGATTTCATAATATGTGGCAATTGCTAACATGATTCAGACAGACTTAAGCATAGATACGAGTGAGAAACTCTCATCATAGTCAACACCTTGAACTTGTCGAAAACCTTTTGCGACAATTCTAGCTTTGTAGATAGTAACACTACTATCAGCGTCCGTCTTCCTCTTGAAGATCCATTTAATCTCAATGGCTCGCCGATCTTTGGGCAAGTCAATCAAAGTCCATACTTTGTTTTTATACATGAATCTCATCTCAGATTTCATGGCCTCAAGCCATTTCACGGAATCTGGGCTCATCATCGCTTCCTCATAGTTTGTAGGTTCATCATGGTCAAGTAACATGACCTCCAGAACAGGATTACCGTACCACCCTGGTGCGGATCTTACTCTGGTTTACCTACAAGGTTCGGTAGTAACTTGATCTGAAGTTACATGATCATCATCATTAGCTTCCTCACTAATTGGTGTAGTAGTCACAGGAACAAATTTTTGTGATGAACTACTTTCCAATAAGGGAGGAGGTACAGTTACCTCATCAAGTTCTACTTTCCTTCCACTCACTTCTTTCGAGAGGAACTCCTTCTCTAGAAAGGATCCATTCTCAGCAATGAATATCTTGCCTTCGGATCTGTGATAGAAGGTGTACCCAACATTTTCTTTTGGGTATCCTATGAAGACGCACTTCTCCGATTTGGGTTTGAGCTTATCAGGTTGAAACTTTTTCACATAAGCATTGCAACCTCAAACTTTAAGAAACGACAGCTTAGGTTTCTTGCCAAACCATAGTTCATACGGTGTCGTCTCAACGGATTTAGATGGTGCCCTATTTAACGTGAATGTAGCTGTCTCTAATGCATAACCCCAAAACGATAGTGGTAATTGGTAAGAGACATCATACTTCGCACCATATCTAATAAAGTACGGTTACGACGTTCGGACACACCATTACACTATGGTGTTCCAGGTGGCGTGAGTAGTGAAACTATTTCACATTGTTTTAACTGAAGGCCAAACTCGTAACTCAAATATTTTACTTCTGCGATCATATCGTAGAAACTTTTATTTTTGTTACGATGATTCTCCACTTCACTCTGAAATTCTTTGAACTTTTCAAATGTTCCAGACTTGTGTTTCATCAAGTAGATATACTCATATCTGCTCAAATCATCTGTAAAGATCAGAAAATAATGATACCTGCCGCGAGCGTCAATATTCATCGGACCACATACATCAGTATTGTAACGCTCCGAGACCGATGTGCCAGGTGTCATCCAGTTATCCGCTCTTGTTTCCTTGTCATTGCTTGCATGTCATGCATCTCATATCATGTCATCATGTTCATTTCATTTGCATACGTGTTTGTCTCATGCATCCGAGCATGTTCCCCGTTGTCCGTTTTGCATTCCGGCGCTCCGTTCTCCTCCGGTGGTCCTTTCTACCTTCTTTTCATGTGTGGGGGGTTAAACATTTCCGGATTGGACCGAGACTTGCCAAGCGGCCTTGGTTTACTACCGGTAGACCGCCTGTCAAGTTTCGTACCATTTGGAGTTCGTTTGATGCTCCAACAGTTAACCGAGGGACCGAAAAGGCCTCGTCTGTGTTGCAGCCAAACACCCTTTCAATTTGGCCCAAAACCCACCAAAACCCTCTCCATCCTCTAGAGCGTTCGATCACGATCGCGTGGCCGAAAACTGCACCTCATTTGGACTCTCCTATCTCCCTCTACCTATAAATATGTGATCCCCTCCGAAATTCGTGGTGCAAACCCTAGACCACCACCTCTCCGCGCCGACGGACATTTCCTCCCCCACCGACGGACATGTCCGGCCTCTCCTGCGCGAATCTGGAGCCGCCAAGTGTCCTCGCCGCCGCCGTTATCCACCACGCGCCGCCGCGGGCCCGCGCGGCCCAGATCCGGCCCGCGGGGCCCGAACCGCCGTCGCCCGCGCCTATGCATCGCTGCCGCCTAGCGCCTCCCGTCCGCGCCCGCCGGCCGCCACCTCCGCCTCCGCGCCGCCATGTGCGCCGCCGTCTCCTGCTCAACGCTGGCGCGCGTCTCAGCAGCCGCGCCGCCTCGGATCCCCTGCAGCTCGCCGCGCGGAGCTCCGCTGCCGCCGCCCTCCGCCGTTGCCTAGCTCGCCGTCGGCTGGATCCAACCAGATCCAGGCCGGGACGACCTCCCGCCGCCGCCCCTGACTTCCCTGGCGCGGATCCGGCGAGATCCGCCGCCGCCTCGGTTCGCGCACCGGATGAACCCTAGATCTAGAGGTCTATATTTCATATGCCCATGTTCATCATGTCGTAACTCCGCATCCGTAGCTCCGTTTTGCGCGTGTAGCATATCAAAATGTTCGTCTCAGAGAGCACATCATTTCATCTCATTGCATCATTTTCATTTGAGTTCATATTGATGCCCGAAATGCTGTTAGAAGAATGCTATTTGAGTTAATTGTCAGATCTGCTGCTCCAGTTAGATATTTGTCATTTTTGCCATGATTATTGTGTGCATGATATGCCCCTGTGCTCTACATGTGTTTTGTTATATGTTTTGCCATCTACCCAGAGGTGCAACCCATGTATTTTTGTGATATGTGTGGTGACTAGCACAAGCTTGCAAAGTGGAGCATTCGTTAATGTTGTTTTTAGGGACTTAGCAATTCCACTAAGTCCTTGATCTGTTTATATCAATATATCATATGTTCATGTTGTTTCCTAGTGATCCGTGCCTCTTTTGAGGATGATCAGTAAGGATGTTTTGTTAATCTTGTAGTGCTCTATCCATCCATGCCTTTGTTTGCAATTATGGAGCACCCTAGCTTGAGTCAATAGAGCTCTACTTTTGCTATTTCGTGAATCTGGGCAGATTGTCCACTTGTTAGCAATTTTATCGAGGATGTTGTAGTTGATCCGTGCATGCTATGTTGTTGTTCTTGCCATGTATAGCTTTTATAATGTGTATTATTAATGGGTGTATGCTTAGATTGTCATTCCTTGCTCTGTACTGAGTGCATCGAGCTCGTAAACATGTCTACTTGATATCTGATTTGCATGCTCCAGTTTTTCACTAAGTTTGTGATCTGATTATGTTTTTGCCATGTTCACATGCTTGCAAGTGTATTTTCTGATCCCTTTTGGCTCAAGGTCACTAAGGGACTTTTGTTAAGCTCTTTGAGTAGCTCCATGCCATGCCTTACTTTGCCATGTTAAGTTCCTGTAGCATATAGTTTTCTTGCTCCAAAGTGTGCTACCTGATCTGAGATTCCATGCTTGTGTTAATTTCACCAAGTCTGAAATCTGTTTACCGTTTGCACTTTTGCCATGCTTGTTTGAACCTGTTAATGGATGAATTGGCCGTAGCTCAGTGTTCATCTTTTATTAAGCATGATGAGTGGATCCCTGCCATTTATTTTTTTGCCATGTTTGAGTGATGTAGCATAATTATCTTGATGCATTTAGATGGCTACTTGCTGTATATCGCAGACCGGTGCCATATTTGAATTGCTTGCCATTTCCAAACCGTGCATCCGATTCCGGCGTTCTTTATATCGATTTCAACCGAAATCACCTCACCATTCCAGTGGCACTCTTGGATTTCCAAGTTGAGGCCAGGTTCATTCATTCATTGTCAAATCATGCATATGCATCGCATACCGCATCTCGCATATCATACCTTGTTCATGTGTTGGTTGTTTACTATGTTGTGTGCTTCTTTCCAGTGTTTGCTTCTTCGGGTTGGATTCAATAACGTCGCGTTTGTGAGGAACCATTCATCTACGTCCGTTTGTCTTCTTCATGGACTTGTTTCTTCTTCCTTGCGGGATTTCATGCAAGATGACCATACCCTCGAAATCACTTCTATCTTTGCTCGCTAGTTGCTCGCTCTTTTGCTATGCCTATGCTGCGATACCTACCACTTGCTCATCATGCCTCCTATATTGTTGAACCAAGCCTCTAACCCACCTTGTCCTAGCAAACCGTTGATTGGCTATGTTACCGCTTTGCTCAGCCCCTCTTATAGCGTTGTTAGTTGCAGGTGAAGATTGAAGTTTGTTCCTTGTTGGAACATGGAGATGTTGTTCCTTGTTGGAACATGTTTACTTGTTGGGATATCACAATATCTCTTATTTAATTAATGCATCTATATACTTGGTAAAGGGTGGAAGGCTCGGCCTTATGCCTGGTGTTTTGTTCCACTCTTGCCACCCTAGTTTCCGTCATATCGGTGTTATGTTCCCGGATTTTGCGTTCCTTACGCAGTTGGGTTATAATGGGAACCCCTTGATAGTTCGCCTTGAATAAAACTCCTCCAGCAATGCCCAACATTGGTTTTACCATTCGCCACCTAGCCTTCTCTTTCCCTTGGGTTCTGTAGACTCAAGGGTCATCTTTATTTTAACCCCCCGGGCCAGTGCTCCTCTGAGTGTTGGTCCAAACTAGAGCCCCTTGCAGCGCCACCTCGGGGAAACTCAAGGGCTAGTTTTAGTTGTACGGACTGCTCATCTGAGTGTGCCCTGAGAACGAGATATGTGCAGCTCATATCGGGATTTGTCGGCACATTCGGGCGGTGTTGCTGGACTTGTTTTACCATTGTCGAGGATGTCTTGTAGCCGGGATTCCGAGCCTGATCGGGTCTTCCCGCTAGAAGGAATATCCTTCGTTGACCGTGAGAGCTTGTGATGGGCTAAGTTGGGACACCTCTGCAGGGATTTGAACTTCCGAAAGCCATGCCCGCGGTTATGGGCAGATGGGAATTTGTTAATGTCCGGTTGTATAAAACCTGAAGTTTATCTTAATTAAAATACATCAACCGCATGTGTAACTGTGATGGTCTCTTCTCGGCGGGGTCGGGGAAGTGAACACGGTGTTGGAGTTATGTTTGACGTAGGTTGTGCTAGGATCACTTCTTGATCATAGCTTCTCGAACATGCTTTGCCTTCTCTTCTCGCACTCATTTGCGTATGTTAGCCACCATATATGCTAGTCGCTTGCTGCAGCTCCACCTCATACCTTTACCTTACCCATAAGCTTAAATAGTCTTGGTCGCGAGGGTGTGAGATTGCTGAGTCCCCGTGACTCACAGATACTTCCAAAACCAGTTTGCATGTGCTGATGTTACCGAGCAGGTGACGCAACCAAGCTCAAGGAGGAGCTCGATGGAGTTCGTGTTTGTTTTGTTGTTCCGTTCCTAGTTGATCAGTAGTGGAGCCCAGTTGGGACGATCGGGGATCTGTGTAGCATTTGGGGTAGTCTTCTTTTATTTTGGGTTTCGTAGTCGGACCTTGATTGTATCTGGTTGATGTAATGCTTTATTCATGTAATTGTGTGAAGTGGCGAGTGTAAGCCAACTATGTATCTCTTCCCCTTATGTATTACATGGGTTGTGTGAAGATTACCTCACTTGCGACATTGCTTTCAATGCGGTTATTCCTCTAAGTCATGCTTCGACATGTGGGAGATATAGCCGCATCGAGGGCGTTACAAGTATGTATGATTTCCAACAAATCTGTTTCTCGCTCCATTGTTCCGGAGAACGGAGTCTTAGTCATCTTGCCCATGAGGCATGGTTCGCAAGCATCAACTGATTCATAATCAAGTGATTCCAAAAGCCCATCAGCATGGATTTTCTTCATGCGCTTTACACCAATATAACCTAAACGGCAGTGCCACAAATAAGTTGCACTATCATTATTAACTTTGCATCTTTTGGATTCAATATTATGAAAATGTGTATCACCATGATCGAGATCCAACAAACCATTTTCATTGGGTTTATGGCCATAGAAGGTTTTCTTCATGTAAACAGAACAACAATTATTCTCTAACTTACATGAATAACCGTATTGCAATAAACATGATCCAGTCATATTCATGCTCAATGCAAACACTAAATAACTTTTATTTTAGGTTTAACACTAATCCCGAAAGTATAGGGAGTGTGCGATGATGATCATATCAATCTTGGAACCATTTCCAATACACATCGTCACTTCACCCTTAACTAATCTCTGTTCATTCTACAACTCCCGTTTCGAGTTATTATTCTTGGCAACTGAACTAGTATCAAATACTGAGGGGTTGCTATAAACACTAGTAAAGTACACATCAATAATATGTATATCAAATATACGTATGTTCACTTTGCCATCCTTCTTATCTGCCAATTACTTGGGGTAGTTCCGCTTCCAGTGACCAGTCCCTTTGCAGTAGAAGCACTCAGTTTCAGGCTTAGGTCCAGACTTGGGTTTTTTCAATTGAGCAGCAACTTGCTTGCCGTTCTTCTTGAAGTTCCCCTTTCTTCCCTCTGTCCCTTTACTTGAAACTAGTGGTTTTGTTTACCATCAACACTTGATGCTTTTCTTGATTTCTACCTTCATCGATTTCAGCATCACGAAGAGCTTGGGAATCGTTTTTGTTATCCCTTGCATATTATAGTTCATCACGAAGTTCTACTAACTTGGTGATGGTGATTAGATAATTCTGTCAATCACTATTTTATCTGGAAGGTTAACTCCCACTTGATTCAAGCGATTGTAGTACCTAGACAATCTGAGCACATGCTCACTGTTTGAGCTATTCTCCTCCATCTTTTAGCTATAGAACTTGTTGGAGACTTCATATCTCTGAACTCGGGTATTTGCTTGAAATATTAACTTCAACTCCTGGAACATCTCATATGGTCCATGACGTTCAAAACGTCTTTGAAGTCCCGATTCTAAGCCGTTTAAGCATGGTGCACTAAACTATCAAGTAGTCATCATATTGAGCTAGCCAAACATTCATAACATCTGCATCTGCTCCTGTAATAGGTTTGTCACCTAGCAGTGCATCAAGGACATAATCAGCAATGAGGATAAATAAAACATGGGAGCTAAATGCGAGCTATTGATCTACAACATAGATATGCTAATACTTCCAGGACTAAGTTCATGATAAATTTAAGTTCAATTAATCATATTACTTAAGAACTCCCACTTAGAAAGACATCCCTCTAATCTTCTAAGTGATCACGTGATCCAAATCAACTAAACCATAACCGATCATCACGTGAAATGGAGTAGTTTTCAATGGTGAACATCACTATGTTGATCATATCTACTATATGATTCACGCTCGACCTTTCGGTCTCAGTGTTCCGAGGCCATATCTGCATATGCTAGTCTCGTCAAGTTTAACCTGAGTATTCTGCGTGTGCAAAACTGGCTTGCACCCGTTGTAGATGGACGTAGAGCTTATCACACCCGATCATCACGTGGTGTCTGGGCACGACAAACTTTGGCAATGGTGCATACTCAGGGAGAACACTTTTTTCTTGAAATTTAGTGAGAGATCATCTTATAATGCTACCGTCAATCAAAGCAAGATAAGATGCATAAAAGATAAACATCACATGCAATCAATATAAGTGATATGATATGGCCATCATCATCTTGTGCTTGTGATCTCCATCTCCGAAGCACCGTCATGATCACCATCATCACCGGCGCGACACCTTGATCTCCATCGTAGCATCCTTGTCGTCTCGCCAATCTTATGCTTCTACGACTATTGCTACCGCTTAGTGATAAAGTAAAGCATTACATGGAGATTGCATTGCATACAATAAAGCGACAACCATATGGCTCCTGCCAGTTGCCGGTAACTTGGTTACAAAACATGATCATCTCATACAATAAAATTTAGCATCATGTCTTGACCATATCACATCACAACATGCCCTGCAAAAACAAGTTAGACGTCCTCTACTTTGTTGTCGCAAGTTTTACGTGGCTGCTACGGGCTTAGCAAGAACCGTTCTTACCTACGCATCAAAACAACAATGATAGTTTGTCAAGTTGGTGCTGTTTTAACCTTTGCAAGGACCGGGCGTAGCCACACTCGGTTCAACTAAAGTTGGAGAAACTGACACCCGCCAGCCACCTGTGTGCAAAGCACGTTGGTAGAACCAGTCTCGCGTAAGCGTACGCGTAATGTTGGTCCGGGCCGCTTCATCCAACAATACCGCCGAACCAAAGTATGACATGCTGGTAAGTAGTATGACTTATATCGTCCACAACTCACTTGTGTTCTACTCGTGCATATGACATCTACGCATAAAACTAGGCTCGGATGCCACTGTTGGGGAGCGTAGTAATTTCAAATTTTTTCCTACGCACACACAAGATCATGGTGATGCATAGAAACGAGAGGGGAGAGTGTTGTCCACGTACCCTCGTAGACCGAAAGCGGAAGCGTTAGCACAACACGATTGATGTAGTCGTACGTCTTCATGATCCAACCGATCAAGTACCGAACGTACGGCACCTCCGAGTTCAGCACACGTTCAGCCCGATGACGTCCCTCGAACTCCGATCCAGCCGAGTGTTGAGGGAGAGTTTCGTCAGCACGACGGCGTGGTGACGATGATGATGTTCTACCGACACAGGGCTTCGCCTAAGCACCGCTACAGTATTATCGAGGTGGACTATGGTGGAGGGGGGCACCGCACACGGCTAAAAGATCAACTGATCAATTGTTGTCTTTGGGGTGCCCCCTGCCCCCGTATATAAAGGAGTGGAGGAGGGGAGGGCCGGCCCTCTCTATGGCGCGCCCTAGGGGAGTCCTACTCCCACCGGGAGTAGGATTCCCCCTTTCCTAATAGAATTAGAGCCCTTGCAAGTAGTAGGAGTAGGAGGGAAGGAATGGGAAGGGAAAAGGAGAAGGAAGGAAGGGGCGGCCCCCTCCCTAGTCCAATTTGGACCAGCCCATGGGGAGGGGTGCGGCCACCCTTTGAGGCCTTTCTCTCCTTTCCCGTATGGCCCATTAAGGCCCAATACGAATTCCCGTAACTCCCCGGTACTCCCGAAAATACCCGAATCACTCGGAACCTTTCCGATGTCCGAATATAGTCGTCCAATATATCGATCTTTACGTCTTGACCATTTCGAGACTCCTCGTCATGTCCCCGATCACATCCGGGATTCCGAACTCCTTTGGTACATCAAAACACATAAACTCATAATATAACCGTCATCAAACTTTAAGCGTGCGGACCCTACGGGTTCGAGAACTATATAGACATGACCGAGACACATCTCCGGTCAATAACCAATAGCGGAACCTGGATGCTCATATTGGCTCCTACATATTCTACGAAGATCTTTATCAGTCAAACCGCATAACAACATACGTTGTTCCCTTTGTCATCGGTATGTTACTTGCCCGAGATTCGATCGTCAGTATCTCAATACCTAGTGCAATCTCGTTATCGGCAAGTCTCTTTACTCGTTCCGTAATACATCATCCCACAACTAACTCATTATTTGCATTGCTTGCAAGGCTTATAGTGATGTGCATTACCGAGTGGGCCCAGAGATACCTCTCCGACAATCGGAGTGACAAATCCTAATCTCGAAATACGCCAACCCAACAAGTACCTTCGGAGACACCTGTAGAGCACCTTTGTAATCACCTAGTTACGTTGTGATGTTTGGTGGCACACAAAGTGTTCCTTCGGTAAACGGGAGTTGCATAATCTCATAGTCATAGGAACATGTATAAGTCATGAAGAAAGCAATAGCAACAAACTAAACGATCAAGTGCTAAGCTAACGGAATGGGTCAAGTCAATCACATCATTCTCCTAATGATGTGATCCCGTTAATAAAATGACAACTCATGTCTATGGTTAGGAAACAAAACCATATTTGATCAACGAGCTAGTCAAGTAGAGGCATACTAGTGACACTCTGTTTGTCTATGTATTCACACATGTATTATGTTTCCGGTTAATACAATTCTAGCATGAATAATAAACATTTATCATGATATAAGGAAATAAATAATAACTTTATTATTGCCTCTAGGGCATATTTCCTTCAAGAGCTAGGGATACAATATGACAACACAGTAAAAAAACACTGAAAAACCCACTGCAGAACCAAAGTATTCAAACCCACTGATATGAGATAGTACACTCATGCAGCCCAGGATGCAAAACTACCAGGCAGTTTTCCTTGCAAAAATCAACATTGTGGCCTTTAATCATACATATTGCTACAACTAAATTTAGATCAGATAAAGGTTGGATTCACGTCGATTAACAAAATACATGCTGATGTAAAAATATAGTGATATACAACAGGTACTTACATCTACATTGGAGCACAGAGAATTCCTGCAAGAATCTTTCCTCATAAACGATACCATTGCAGAAATTCTTCTATCTGTTAAGCTTATTTTCTAAAAGAGAGATGGGTAAGAAACATGTAGAAAATATGATCAACATGCTATAAAATTTCATGATGCAAAGATACGCACACGCTTCTTAGAATTGAGTTGACATATTTTTGCTGGACTGGAGCGGACTAGTTGTTTGGCCACTGGAATCTGCTTATTATCAGTAGGAGTTGGGTTTCTTTGTGCTGGAGCAGTATCTAAAAAAATTGGAGTTGGTTTATTATCTCCTGGCGTTTGGATCTTTTGCATAGGCCTTGTTTGTATCGTTTGTACTCAAGATTAACTAGATGGCACACAAAAGTATTAAAGAAGAACATAGGTAATACTAGAAGTGGTATAATACTATAATCACCAGCCTGTGGGATAGCATTAGCTGATGGATGTTAACTATGGAACAACGTTACCTAAAGAACAAGTATCTTAGCTGAACTATGGAACAACGTTAACTCCTGAACAAGACCCGTAAGAGATCAACATGAATATATAGTGAAATGTGATGATCTATTTTCCATGCTTAGATGAATAACAAAGCCATAAATGTTGCACACAAGTAAGATGAGGGTACAACCTATCTGGCTGCCATCCATAGGAGTGAGCATCATGTGCTGACTTGTCGATGGCCCTGCAGTTGTTGTGGTTGTCCATGTCGGGCACACGCATTCGATGCAGGGAACTGTTGAGTGGGGACTATAGCTCCCTTCTGGTGTATGCTTCCCTTGTTGGAGCAGCTGCGGTGAGTCGGAAGACAGTGTGTCTGAAAATGCAGATAACGCATAATGTTAAGAATGACATATCTCTTTGATCTGAAGAAATACACTAAGAGATCAACAGCAAGGTACGAGAGTGGTCACACGTCTGTTGACTGAAGACTAAATTGGGGTCACACAATTTTATTTTATTTTGGTACTGTCCGATCTACGCCGGATGGCTGGCCATCTTGTGCCTCCCGGCTGACACTGTTCAGAATCTTCCCCAGAGAGCCAGCGATCAACGGCAGAGCAGCCTGCCTCCGCCGCCGTGGCCCCGGCCAAAACCCCGCTCCCCGCCCCACCGCACTGCCGTGGTTGCGCCGCCCCCGGGCTAATCCACAAAGACTCCCCGTCATCCAGATCTGGCGGCGGCAGTACCTTCAACCCACGTAACTCTAAAAGATAGCCATCTAAGCGCTGCTTCCGCGGCGAACTTGCGGCCCTGCACCCTTATGTTAGACACCAGCCAACCGGCAGCCTAGGAGCTCCGCCGCCTCGAGGGGTGCTGCTTCCCATTGGGAATCGATTGGCCCAGAATAAAAATTCAGACAACTGACGCCTAAATAAAGTGATTTGAGATGAGGGTGCGACCTATCTGGCGGCATGGTGAAGTAGGCAGGTCCAGCTGCCGAGTCGGTGAGGCCGGCGCGGTTGCGGTGGCGACCGGCGGCAGGGAAAGAGCGATGTCGCGACGGTCGACGGCTATGCGGAAGCAGCGCCAGGACTCCAGACGGATCCGAAGTTGGAGCCGCTCCGGCGCTGTGAACAACGGCGGGGGTGAATCGGCTCTGGTACGTTCACGCGGCCGTCATCGAGGCAGCACCAGCAGCACAGAGTAAGAGGCACACAGCCTAGTGCACGACGGCAAATGACAGCGTCTCTGGCATTAGGGAGGAGGGCGGTTGTGAAATTGGTGCGGTGGGGGGCGCCATGGAGGTGGGGCTGAGGTTTCGCGGCTCGGGAGAAGGGAGCTTCTCGGGGAGAAGGTGATTTGGCGTCCACGAGGTATGAATGGGGGGGGGGGGTTGGGCGGGGGGGGGGGGGGGGATTGGGAGGGGAGTGGAACCATGTCTTACGGACGCATTTGTCTGAAATGTGAGGGAGAGTTACAGTTGTACCCTTACCTATAGGCTTCTCGTCTTGGGTCTGTGTACTGAGGGTCGGGGATAGTAGAGTAACTTTGCTTCTCCCCAAATAGTGGGCGGGAGCGATTTCGGGCGAGGAGGGCGTGTTTTGAACTATAGTGGGCACGGGCGATTTCGGGCGAGGAGAGCGTGTTTTGAAATAGTGGGCGCAAGCTATTTCGGGCGAGGAGAGCGTGTTTTTGCTGACCATGGTTTATGGATTATTCGGCACATGTCATTTCGGCCGAGGAGAAGGCACACTTGGATGAAGTTACGAACCTACCCTCGATGTACAACATGCCAATTGATGCGTGCCCCACATAGGATGGTAATTTCGCGTCTCCCATTTATTAGCTCGGGCGAATTCCATCGAGCAGAGAGGATGTTTAACGGTTCGTTCAAATTTTGGGAGAACGAGCATCCACGTCTACCTTACCAAGTCGACTCGGATCAAATTTTGAAATATTAGCTTGCCACTTCTTTTTTGGATGGAGAGATGATGCTCGGGAGTAATGTGTTTTTACATACTCATTGCTAGCGATTTACTATATGACAAATAGTTGACCCACTCAAAAACGCGAATCAAACCCAAAATGAAATATCTCGATTCAATGAAATAGCTCGTTTAGTAGGTCAAAATAGTGAACTAAATCCAAAATTGAACACCTCAATCGAGTATCATGTTGTACAGTATTATAGTACTCCATGAACATGTTGAAAGTCAAATTAATGAACTTGTTTGATATACGCATATATCCGTTCATGTGTGGATTGCAGACAACATGTTCTCTAATTTAAATATTTGAATGCAAGTTTATATCGAAACATGGTTTATATCAGTCTTTGATGCATAAAACGCGACCTCCCCCTCTCCCGGACTCCTGTTCTCTGTCTCTCTCTCTCTCTCTCTCGCCAACAATCTTCAATTCTGTCGCACGCATCCGACACAAAAACCTTGTTGGTCCCTCTCCCTTTCTCTCCATCTCTCTCTCTCTCTTTGTGTGTGTGTGTGGGGGGGGTCTTTCTAGTTCGCATGCATATATACACCATCTATAGGTCTCTCTCGCACACTATGTATGATACTGTAGCTAGTCCAAGCTAGATATCTTGGGTGCACTCATCGTACGCACACAAATTCCTTGGCTCTTTGCCCGTAACTCTCTCACGCACCACTATGTCATCTCGGAGCTCTTCCCCCCCTCTCAAATTCTCCATCCACCTGGGTCACACATACACATGCATATCTCACTCGCACTCAATAGGCCCATCTAAAACTCTATCTCCCCCCTCGTTCTCTCTCCATCTCGCACGCGCACACACACAATCTCATGCCCAGCTAGCCATGTATGATGGTCTCCCACTCAATTGTAGGCACACGCAGTCCCCCTATATGTATATGACTAGCTAATCTTAGTCTCCATCACAAACATGTGTTTGGTCTATCTCGATTTCTCTCGGGGCATCTTTCTATCGTGCACGCACTCCCTCGATCTCCCACCCATATAGTCCCCTCATGATCTCGACATGATCTCTCTATCACAAACACACCCTCTCTCCCTCCCCATGCATCCATGCCATCCATGCCATCCATGTGTCCCTCTCGACCTTTGTTCCTTGTTGCCAGACCTCTATTGGACATGTGCTACAGGGGTGTCTCTCTCCGTTGCAAACAATCACACACTAGCTATCTTCGTGTATCTCCTCGGCTCACTTTTCCATCTCGGAGATGCATGTGTGATATGTTCGAATAAGAAATGAAAAAACACACACTCTCTCTAATTTATTGTTTGTTGTCACTTTCTCTTTCACACACATACTCTTTTTGCACACTTACTCATTCTCCTTCACACGCACTTGATCTGTCTCGACTGAGGCACTCTCCTCGGTCCATAGCATATAGATTTATTGAAAAGTCAAACATCACAAAGTTTGACCATGTACGTGGAGAAAAAGAATTACATCTAGTACGACAAACATATACCATTAGATTCACCATGAGATGTAGTTTTGTATGATGTACCTTTGGTATTGTAGATATAAATAACATTTGCGTAAACCTGATCAAAGTTTCCAAAGTTTGACTTCTAAAAAATTTACATGCACTGCATTATCGAGCGGATGGAATATCTCTTTCCCCCTCTCAGCTATCTGACGCACCACTCAGCCTTATCGGGGCTCCTCAATCTCTCTCAAACTTTATTGGTCAGTTTGGTTCGTGACCTGACCCTCATGCCTTGATGGCCGGTACTGCCTGGTGTGGACGTGAGATGTAAAATATTTCTGCCTGGCCAGGCTTGTGTGGTGCTGAAGCGTTTGGTTCATGCCTGGGCCAGGCAAAGCATCAATGTCCCATCAATCAACCCATGCATCAATTATTTAATGCTAATATCCATCCATGTTGCTGTTAGCCTCGTGGCCACACGACCAGGCACGGCCAGGCGTTCGAAATCGGTCACATGTGCCAGGCTACTTGCAGTGCCTGGAGTTCAGCCAGGCTAATTAAAGTGCAAGGGAACCCAGGCCAGGTGGGCTTTCTTTTTCACAGGGTAGCAACCAAACAAGCGTGCATGAAATCCAGCCACAACCCCAGGCCAGGCAAAAGATGCTCAGTACGCAAGCCAAACCGGCCTTATATCTCCCTGGTTCACACATACACATGTCTCGCTCGCGCTGTACATATAGACCCATCCAACAATCTCCGCCCTTGTTCTCTCTCCATGTGACATGCACCCCCCTAAGTACCATAATCCCTCACTCCATCATAGGCGCAAGCACTCCCCCCTCCTAAGTATGATTATCTCTTACTAGCCATCAGGAACACACGTATTGTCTCCTTCCATCCATACTTCTATCTAAATATCTCTCAGGGCATCTTCTATCGCGCACACACCTTGTCACTCGATCTCCCACCCATGTAGTCCCGTCACGATCTCCAGGGGATCTCACTATGACAAACATACACTCTCTCCTCCCCATGTCTGCATTTTCTCTGTACGTCTCTCTCGACCTCTCTCCCTTGTTTGTCAGACCCCTCTTGGCCACGTGCTAGGGGGTCTTGCTCTCTCGGTTCCAAACAACCACACACTATCTGTTGGGGATATTACTACTGGGCGTAAACCGGCCTACCTGGGCCGGGTTAACTTCGTCAGTAGTTAAGTATGTTAAAGCCCAAGAAGGCAGATGAGGGCTCAAGGCCCATGATCGGTTCAAGGCCTATAGCCGTAAACCGGCGTTAGTAGTTAAACTTGTATTGTAAGTTATGAATAAGGAGAGACCAAACCGGACACATCTATGAGCCAGTATTGGGACTTTGTGAACCGACGGGCGTCACCCGTGTATATAAGGGGACGACCCGGCGGCGGTTCAAGGACAATAGACAACAACTCGAGACATGGGCGAAGCTTGTTTACTCCCTAGTCATCGAAACCCCATCAATTCCATCACAACTAGACGTAGGCTTTTACCTTCATCGAAGGGGCCGAACTAGTATAAACTCTCTTGCGTCCCTGTGTCCGCTTTAACCCCTTCAAGCTAACCCGCCGCGATGGCTCCACGACTAAGTCCTTTCTCTAGGACATCTGCCATGACAAAACCATGACAGTTGGCGCCCACCATGGGGCTATCGCACGATGGTTTCAGGTTCTTGGAGTGCCGCTTTGAAGGACTCAAGGGCTACACTGTAGGCCGGATGACTAAGAGTCGTCGCGGCAAGCTCTACATCAACGACGCAGGCTGGGGCCCCGAGGCCGGCTCAGTTGAGTACGGGTACGGGGTCCCCATTGGTGGCATTCATGTTTTCATTGGCAAGATCAGTGAACCGGGCCCTGAGCCAGACATCTGCACCGACCTCGTCGAGACAGCTCAGCGTGCGCGATCCGCCCGGGTTAAACCGGCCATGAAGCGTGCCTTCGTGGGAGTCATCCATGGAGGAAGTTATGAGGACAGATTGGAATCTCGCGGCGAGACCGTCGTTTGTTCCGATGACGAGTCTTTGACCAGAGAAACCGAGTCTCTTTATCAGCTACAAGATGGCCGGATTGGGGGCTGTTCCGATAGTATTCCGGACCACTCTGATCTGCCCAACCGAGTTGGAATATTCATGGCCGGAACACAAGCAGCGCTTCATTCTTCGACAGCTGTGGTAACAATCTCTGGTTCAGCAGCGGCGACGGCTGCCGGGGCAGGAGGCCCTGTGCGCCTGCCGGCTCAGGTTCTATCAGAGCTATTTGATGCATTGGTTGTGCTTATGGCGGAAGCTAATCCGGCGGATCAGGGCGTTCACAACGCGGAGATTGCAAAGGTAAAGGAACAGATCACCCAGGCCAAGGCGGATCTGGCAGCTGAGGACACCAGGATGGCCACAGAGCGGGCCGCTCTAGACGCACAAGCCTACAGGCTCATGTTGGACCAGAGCGCGTCGCATGAAGTCATGAGGAGGAAGCACCGATCCCGTTTGCCTCCGGTTTTTGAGGCCAGAGACCTTTTCAACACCCTGGGAGCTAGAACCAGTAATCCACTGGAGGGAAACCGGGCGGAAGCTCCTGGGACCGGTGCGCCGGTTCAGCCTCGTCGGATGGACCCGCCTCGTCAGAACACCGTTATGCATCAGGCTGTTTTAACACCTCCGGGTCACTACTCCAACCCAATGGACAATCTCGTCGCCGCTGCTACACGGCTGGAGGCCATTCCAATTGAAGGTGACTCGCCGCAGGCAGTAGAGACGCGACGGGTCAAGGAGCTTCTGTGGACAGCTTTGGTCCAATAGGAAGCATACTCGTACAGCCGCGACCGGATCCACTCGACCCCCCGTCCAAGCTGGAGCTATAGGAGACATATGGATGAACCGACAGTGTCGAGTAATGAACGACGTGGAGCACCCCGTGGCAACAACCCGGCGGGTGGTGTTGATAACGCTCAGGAAGTGGTGGACCGGGCCCAAGCGCGCAGGGAAGCCGAGTTAGCCGCACAACATCAGGCTCGGCAGCTCACGCTGGTTCGTCCAACTATCTCAATCGAACCTAGTGTTACTTCTAGTTCTTTGGGGGTGCCTTGCCTTATCCCTGCTTTATGCAATGTGCGCCTGCCCAAGGATTTCAAGGGCCCGCGCAATGTACCAAATTACACGGCGGATCAACCTCCAGAGACATGGGTGGAGAGCTATGAGATGGCCATGGAGATGCTTGATGTGGATGACGCGGCGTGTGCGAAATACTTCACCATGATGCTTGAAGGAACGGCCCGTACTTGGTTGAAAAGCTTGCCGGCTAATTCTATCAGTTCATGGGCCCAATTACGAGCCCGGTTTATCAGGAATTTCAAGGATACATGTAAACAGCCTATGTCGATAGTGGACTTAGCTGCCTGCGTCCAGGAGGAAGGAGAATCAACGACTCATTGGGTGCGCCGGGTTTCACAAGTGTTGCACTCATCAGACCGCATCAACGCTGACACCGCAGTATTAACCTAGAAGGCAACTGCCGGTTTGGGCCCCTAAAGCTGAAGTTGGGACGGATGAAGCGTCATTGCACTGACATGGGGACCCTCATGGCTGCTTTGGTGAAGTATGATGATTCTGATAGTACCAAGGATCCCGAATCTGATGATGACAAGGCATGGAAGGGAAAGAGGAACGACAACTCCAAAGGTCAGCAGCATCAGTGGGCAGGCAACGGTGGTGGAGGCAAGCGTAAAGCGGATGGTAACATGGACTTTGTGGCTAATACCAACATGCAGGACAATGGCCAGCGACGCAAGGGTTGACTGAAAAATCGCAATGGGGCACCCAACCCTATCCCGGACCGCCTAAACTATCTATTGAGCCAGCCCTGTCCAAGACATGGGACGAAGGAGGCGCCGCCAAACCACCTTTGGAAGGATTGCTTCATTATGCAGGAGTTCAAGAATTCTAATGCTTTCCGGTATGATCACGGCTCCGGTGGTGGTTCAGGGTCCGGGCCGGGTTACGGCGGAGGAAATTCCGGTTCAGGATTTAACGGTTGAAAGTGCGTTATATCGACTAGAGGGGGGGGGGGGGGGTGAATAGGCGATTTTTATGAAAGTCTTCAAAACGTAAAGGTTATGAAGACAAACAGTACAGATATGCCTATCACTTAAGCAACGGAAGTTAGATTACACTAGGCAAGCCATGGTCAAGTATTCAATAGAGTGAAAGCACAGGACAAATAGCTGCAGTGTAATAAGGATCAGGTAGGAAGAAGTTATGAAGCCAAACAGATCATACAGTTATGTTGTGAAGACAGAAGATAAAGCAAGCATGCAATGGCTTCACAATATGTAGCAGTAAGTAAAAGGGAAGTGAAGATGAAACCAGTGACACGCTGAAGACAATGATTTGTTGGACCAGTTCCAGTTGCTGTGACAACTGTACGTCTGGTTGGAGCGGCTAGGTATTTAAACCAAAGGACACATAGTCCCGGACACCCAGTCCTGAACACGCAGCTTAGGACACCCAGTCCTCACCGTTTTCTCCTTGAGCTAAGGTCACACAGACCTCGCCCAATCACTCTGGTAAGTCTTCAAGGTAGATTCCCAAACCTTCATAGACTTCGTTCACCGGCAATCCACAATTTCTCTTGGATGGTCAGAACGCGACGCCTAACCGGCTGGAGGATGCACAGTCCTCAAGTGTAATGAGTCTTCAGATCACTCAGACAAGAAGACTTAAGTGATGCCCAATTTACTCTGGCTCTGGGTGGTTAGGGCTTTTCTCCTCGCTAGGAATTTTCTCTCAAAGGCTTCGAGGTGGGTTGCTCTCAAACGACAAAAGCCGTGCACTGAAATCTGAGCAGCCAACCGTTTATGGTTGTAGGGGGTGGACTATTTATAGCCACTGGGCAACCCGACCTGATTTTTCCGAAATGACCCTGGGTCACTAAGGAACTGACATGTGTACCAACGGTCAGATTTCAAACTCACACGGCAACTTTACTTGGGCTACAAGTAAAGCTGACTTGTCCGACTCTGGACAAGATTTGCTCTCATAGTCTTCGCTCGAAGACATAGGATTTGAATTAGGCATCACTTCAGTCATTCTGACTGGTTCTCTTGGACCCCACTTAACAGCACGGTGGTTCCAATGACTCAACACAAATGAAATAAAACTACGAAGGATCTAAGTCTTCGAGTTCCATAGGCTTCACGTGGTGTCTTCTCTTGTCATAGTCTTCAATGTGAATATCTTCATATACCACCATTGTCTTCAATGCCTTCGTACATTTTTAGGGGTCATCTCTGGTAGTAAAACCGAATCAATGAGGGACTTCTACCTGTGTTATCCTGCAATTCTCACAAACACATTAGTCCCTCAACTAGGTTTGTCGTCAATACTCCAAAACCAACTAGGGGTGGCACTAGATGCACTTACAATCTCCCCCTTTTTGGTGATTGATGACAAACTAGTTGAAGTTTTCAACGGGGAATATAATTTGTGAAATTGTAAAGGAATTGTCTTCATAAGCTGCAAGGGCTCCCCCTGAAGATGTGCATATAAGTAGTTTGCTTCTGGAACGCAAATGCACATGGCAGGTTGTACTTGTGGAGATCCACTTCAACATACGATGACAATCCACCATGCATGTAAAAGTATATGAAGAGAATGACATGCATAATGAAAAATGGACGTCTGCGGAATGATCTAAGTGCAAAATTTATCGTCGTACATGCGGAATTTATCTTCGCAAAACATAGTGGCAAACAAGTAGCAGACGACCATCGAGTTTAAGTGTTACAACTCAAAGAACCGAATGTAGCAAAACGAGAGTTGTAAGCACGAAGCAAAATGTAGCAAAATATAAAGGCACCCGCCCATAGTGACCCGCTTGAAGACTATAAACATCGTATGCTTCTCCCCCTTTTGTCAGTGATGACCAAAAAGGTTTGAAGACATAGAGTTTTCTACGCGTTCCCAGGCGCAGCAGGGTCGGTGGAGGTGTTTGGTGGTGCAGACGAGCTTGGTGCAGATTGGACGCGCGCCGAAGGAGGTGGAGGTGATGTAGCGTCGTCTTCTTCTTCGATAATCCGTGCAGTCACCGTGGCAGCAGAGGAAGAGAACTCCGAATCTTCAAGTGATGGAGTTCTGCGTAGCATTGCCCTTCGAGGAGGCGTGGAGTCAAATTTGAAGCGCTCTGTGAAGCCATCCTCTTGAAGTTCAGCTTCAGGACACATCATCGTGAGTCCTTTCCAGGTGCGGCGACAGGTTTCGTGTGCAACAAATGCATTCTTGGTTGCAAGATTTCTGATACGATTGACGTCCTCCATGATGCTTTTCATCTGCCTCTTGAGCCAGTCGTGATGCCTGTCCTGCTTTTGGTGAAGAGCCACAAGAAGCTCTCGGTCATTGAGGGCACGAGCACGCTTCTTGGGTCGCTGAGCAGCTGTGCTGTCAGTGGCTTCAGTAGATGCAGGTGCACGTGTGGTGCCAGCCAATGGATACACTCTGGAGATGGCTTCAACACCTTCAACATTCTGAGTGAAGCTCTGGTGTTCTGCATTCTGAAGACTTAATGGTTGCTTGGCAGGCTCAGGATATATAGCTTCAACAGAGGTGTCCACATCTGGCAAGAAGATCCGATGGTTGCGAGCTGAGGGATGATATGAAATCGCAGAGTGAAGCTTGATCAGCCTCATAACCCAAGGAGCATAAAACTTCAGGCCAAATAGATCTGAGCCGGATGCCGCAAGCTGGCGTATGAAGAAGTCCTGCACATTGAAGCATTTGCCATGAAGGATGTAGAATATGAGAGTCTTCATTGCACCCTCAACCTTGGCATGTGGAGAGTGTCCCTTAATGGGCCAGAGAGTCTGCCTGATGATGTGATATATGGTTCTGGGTAGGTACTCTAGGTCTTCAACAAAGAACTCAGTTGGATAGTGTGCATCATGGGGCAATGGCTTCATCATTGAGAGCATCTGACTCATATTTGGTTCAGGCCTCTGGAATATGCTCTCTATTGCTTCAGCATGGAGTTGACAGCCTTCCTCGAAGAATGTGCCAGGAGTGGGCAGGCCGGTAAGCTCAATGATATCAAATGCATTGGCTTCATGATGGACATTGCCGGTCATCCATTCCAGGACCCAAGTCTTCGGATCTCTGTTGTAGCCTTTGATATGAAGAGTGGCATAGAATTGAAGCAGAAGCTCTTCATTCCAGTGCTCTTCATCTGTGATGAATGGCAGCAAACCCACTTGCTTGAAGCAATCCAGTGCTTCTTCCAGGCTGGGCAGACCAGCAACAGCTTCAACCTCAAGGCGCTTGTGTGGGAAGATGCGACCTTGGTTGTATAGGATGCATGAGTAATAGCTGCGTTGTGGATAGCTCCAGAACCTATCTGATACAATCCGTTCCCTTGAATAAGGGTTCTTGGAGCTGTTGAAGAACGTATTATCTGCCCTAAAGCTATTGACGTTAAAGGAGCCAGGAGCTGATGCAGGACCTGGGAACCTTGGCAGTCGTGGGATCGGCTTCTGAACCTGAGGCCTGTGCACAACATGATAGTTGAATTGTGGACCGGCAGCAGACTCAGGCACAGAAGTGTCAGGAGCAGTAGCTTCAGTGTCTTCTGAAGCTGTTGTTGGGGAGGGCTCCACATTGGCTTCAATTTTGGTGGTGGTAGCCTCCATATTTTCTGCCTCCACTTGACTAGCTGGAGGGTCAAACTCAGGCACGTTCTCCTAGAGAACGGCTTCTTGGTGGAGCGGGGGAGTGGGTTCTGGTGGTACTTCTTCATTGTCTTCGGCTAATGCAGCCTGAATGTCTTCAGCCGAATCTTGAGGCTGTGGTCCTTTGCGAAGCCTGCGAAATGCAGACGACGCATTTGGAGTTGGAGTGGGCTGTACCTCAGATTCTTCTTCTTGTGGGCGATCCGCCCATGACGCAGCTTGTGCGATTGGCGTCATAGGACGACCAATGCTGGTCAGTTCGCTTGTCTCAAGCTGAGGAAGGGCTGCATCATCTTGTACATTGTCCTGATGACCAATGTCTTCAGCAGCGATGGGGTCGGCTGCTGGAATATCTTCAGCTTCAGGAGCCTCTGTGGGAGCAGGCTCATGAACTGTCAGCTGACGATCTGCGTCAGGATAGATGACAGAGAGAGGTTCAACTATCAGGGGCTCTGTGGGAGCAGCCTGAGCTTTCTTGATCTTGCGCTTCTTCTTGGTGGGGTCAGACGGAGAGGCTTCAAAGTGTTTCCTCTTCCTTGCTTCAGCCTCGGCTGTCCGTGTCTTGTTGAGCTCTAAAGTGGTTGACTGGCTCTTTGGCTTTGAGCCAGTCGTAGCAGTGGGGAAGACAATTGGAGCAGCTTCTTGTCTTGGTGCCTCTGGTTCAGGCACAACAGGCTTCTTCTTTTTCTTCGCGGCCATCCTGGGGTCGATGCCGGGACGCCCAAGTGCCTTGCGCTTCTCAGCCTCATTGTAAGCCTGCACACAGCGATCAGCCAGAGTCTTCATTCGCTCCCGCGAACCTTGAGCTTCAGCACGCTTCTTCATAAAGTTCTCCTTTAGCTCGTGCAACATGATCTTGAAGTTCTTCACTTCTTGCACGCTGAGCTTGGCCATATGCTGCTTGAACTGAGCCTTTTCAAAATCAATTTTCTGCTTCAGTTCAACAATGCTCTGGGCAATTGCAAGTTCTAAAGCAATAGCGCCTTGGAAAGCGACGCTGAGGCCAATGGGCAGCTGCAGATCATCGAAGCTGATATTTGGTGTGGCAAACCACTCATCGATGAAGTTGTGGATGATGGCGACATCAAACAGAGGAAGATTGTTGAAGATTTCAGCTTCCTCCTTGCTCTTGATGAGCTGCTCAAGAGCGTCATCTCCAAGATCTTCATCGCTTGACAGATCAATGGTTTCGCTGCGTAGAATGGCAGCAGCTGTGAGCTCTTTGCCTGTGCGTGGTTGAGGCTTCTTGGCTTCCTGGGGCTTGGAGACTCGTGATAAGTCTTCAGACTGCACACTGGCTTCAGGAGGTGCAGTTGCCAATGGCTTCGCCCTTGAGATTTTAGGTGAAGGGGCTGCTTTGAAGCTTTTGGCTTCTTCATCTGCTTTGGCTTCGGAGCAGCAGGCGCTTCATCAGATTCAGAGTCAGCAGGAGGGTCATTGACTGCAGTCCCTTGGACTAAGATGCGGGTGATGAGGCCCTCAAGATTTGCATACGGACCGATGATATTGGGGTCTGCCTCGCGTGTGCCATCTGCCCTTGGTGCGGAGGGACCAGGGTTGAAGCCTATGCCCAATTTCTTCTTGTTTTGCTTCGCTGACCTATGGGCAAACTGAAAGTTGCGCTTGAACAGATTGTCGTCACGACACCAGAGTAGTGACGACGGATGAGCATCAGCAGGCTGCGGTCCTCTGACCATGCATGGATAGAAGCCTTGAGCAATGGCTTCATCTCTGGACCTGGGCACGAGATTTTTGTATAGTACATCTCCCCATGGTCTCTTGATGGCGCTTTTCTCAGCGTATTCCTTGGTGACGAAGCGGTATTGGAACCATTGCTCCGCCCAATAGCGTCGAATCCATTAGATTCGTGTCTTGCGCTGATCGTAATCCTCTTCAGGATCTGTATTGTACAGCTCTGAGAGGTCATCTGGCAGATATCTTGATGTTTCCCCTCGATGCTTTCTGCCACCCTTCCTTGCTGGTTTTTCTGCAG